>OV725082.1:93084701-98769701 GCA_928085145.1 Nezara viridula | reverse complement strand
CCACGAGTGCCAAGAAATGCCATCTTCTATGTCTGAAGGCCTTCTCTTAGGTCTGTAGGGATGTGAGGATCAAGCAGTAGGAGCCTTAAGCTAAAAACAACCCGCCATTTATCCATCTTCAAGAGAATGTATACATATCCTTCATACCTCCCGCAAAAGGGACAAGCAGATTTTGTTTCTGATTCTTTCTCAGATGTTTTGGATTCCTCTTCTTCCAACAGGCGATAGTAAATTAAAGAAAAAATATATAAACATGGCCTCATTCATCTTTGGCTAGGTGTAGGATAGTAAATTCTCCAATTTAGCCTTTCCTTAAACGATTAACAATAACAAATTATAGGCCTTATTGAAGAATTCTCTAGGTGTTCCATTAGTATAATTTTATTTTTACTGACCCATGTCACTCTCAACTATGGTGTCAACTTCTCTCGGGAATGTAACAATAAACTCTTCATACGTGGATGTTAGCTTATTTAATTCAGTTTATTTAAAAGCTTCCCCAAAGGGGGGAATGATCTACTTTATATTATTTGTGTTAACTGTCTGTCAGTATCTGTGACCAGAGTTTAAATTTTATAACTACGAAATTGAAAAGCAGAAGAAAAAAAATTTTTTTTTTTCATAACAACTTTTGAGGCATTGGCCTTAAGGTCATGTCTAAATTCTATTCAAATCTCAACTTGCAACTTTATTACTAACACGACTATATTATAACGCGAAATGTAGGGGAAATGTCTCTTATTATCTAATTGGTTTTGCTCGATATTAAGACCCTATTATTATTTTATTAGATGCTCATTTAAAAAAAAAATATATATATATATATTAAGATTACACAATCCAGTACCGACTTATTTTATTTTTTGGATTGATTCAGCATAAGGTTCTATTATTATATCATCGGAGGCGTACTTTTTGGAAATAATATTGAGTTTAACATATCGCAACTTATCTTTCCTTCATATCTTTTTCCTTGCAATTTCTTAGGAAAGTACTCCTTTCACAGATATATGTCCCTAAAAGGCCTTGAGGAGAAGACTTCTATCGAAATAGACGCACAATGATGATAATAAAAACATAATGACCGATTTGGTAGTTGGGGATGATAGAAAAAATTCCTATGAAAACAAGATGATGCTGCTTATTCAAGAGATAATCACGACACTGGCATCAGATTTTTTTTTTATTATTATCTGCAATATGTGTGAATATTTTTTTTCGGCATCTCCATATATTAACACATATCCGATGGTATATGTTCTTCCATTCCACCTATTACTTACATAGGCTGAGTAATCGGTATGATAAAAAAAATAATAATAAAAAAAATAAAAATAAAATTTCTTATTAATATGTTCCTAACTTACCTTGTCCTCCACAGGGCAAGGTAAGGGCAAAAATCTGAGCTCCCAACTATGAACTATCAACAACACAAAACTAAAACGTTTTACAAAACTATGAAGTTTTTATTTATTTATTTTTTTTTTTTGTTTATTTAGAAATATCACATTCTGTCACATCTAGGACATTTGTAATAGTGTTCAGAGAACACACTCACACTCTATTTACAATAAATAAAAAAAAAATAATAATAATACAGAAACTTAATAATAATAAATACAATAAAATAAAATAAAAATAAATACAATAAAATAAAATAAAAATAAATACAATAAAATAAAATAAAAATAAATACAATAAAATAAAATAAAAATAAATACAATAAAATAAAATAAATGTATATAAACAAAAGAACTAACCTAATCATACACACTCGGGCTTGAGTGGAGGATTTGGCCATTGCCAAAACTCCAATAGATGCTTATTTACAGAAGGTCTCTGGGCCACTGCCGCTTCAACCTTCGAGGAGGATTGTAAGGATGGGTGGTGCTGGATAGAGATTGTGCAAGGGGATTTGGATGATAGGTAAGGTTCTGGTGAAATTTGGAGAATTTTTCTGGAATAAGGTCTAGGACAAATGGGATATTAAGGTCATGGTGTAGGATTTTGTTATTTACATAGAACGGAGCATCAACTATTGTTCGAAGGACTTTAGATTGAAAGGATTGAATACATTTGATGTTAGAAGCTTTTGCTGTCCCCCACAGTTCAAGTCCGTATGTCCATATAGGTTTCAGTATTGTCTTGTAGATAAGTAATTTGTTTTCAATAGAAAGTTTGGATTTTCTGTTTAGTAGTCTGTATAGCTGGCCGTATCGTCGGTTGAGTTCTTGTCTTTTGAGTCTAGTATGTGGGTTCCACGTTAGTCTTCGGTCTAAATGAAAGCCAAGATACCGGACCGTGTCTGAGTAAGGAAGCTGGATGGAATAAAGTGTACTGGTGGACAGGAACTGCGTCGGAGTGTAAAGGTAATATGTTGGCATTTAGATTCATTAACTTTAATGCGCCAGTTATTACACCAGTGCTCAATCAAGGTGAGGTGGTTTTGGAGATTTAAGGATGCTATGTTGGGATCAGAGTTGGATGATAAGATTGCGGTGTCGTCAGCGAATGTTGCAAGAAAAGTATCGGGATGAACAGGGATGTCAGCAGTAAAGAGGATGTAAAGCACGGGACCCAAGACGCTGCCTTGGGGAACACCGGCCTTAACGGAGTAGATATTGGAAAATTCTGTTCCACAGCGAACTCGGAAGGAGCGGTCAGAGAGGTAGGATCGGAGGACTAGGTACAAGGACTGAGGTAAATGGATTTTAAGCTTGAAGAGCAGTCCGGAGTGCCATACCCGGTCAAATGCCTGTGCAATGTCCAGAAATGCACCCGAACAGTATTCCTTGTTTTCTAGAGCTGAGGAAATATGATCAACAACTCGGAGTCCTTGTTGAACAGTAGAATGTTGGGAGCGAAAACCAAACTGATGGGAAGGAATATTTTGGGATTCTATAATGGGTAGGATTCGTTTCAAAAGGATCTTTTCAAAAATTTTTTAAAGGATTGGGAGTAGGCTAATTGGTCTATAGGATGTTGAGATATTGGGATGTTTGCCTGGTTTTGGAAAAAGGATAATAGTGGAGTGTTTCCATAGCAGAGGGAAGTGGGTGGTGCGTAGGATACAATTGTAGATATATGTAAGGAATATGACTGCTTTGGATGGAAGTTGTCAAAGGATTTGAGGGGTAAGGAGATCATGTCCAGGAGCTTTACGGGGGATTAGTTTTTTAATTGGAATTTCACTTCGGAAGGATGAATAGCTTTTGGGGGCAAGGAAAGTGGGATTGGTGATGTAAGGAGCTCTTCTACTGTTACGGTGTGGGCAGGATGGGATTCCGGATGTGAAATAAATGTATTGGATAGGTGAATGGCGAACTCCTCAGCCTTATCTTCGTCAGATGCTGCCCAGGAGCCATCATCTCGTCGGAGGGGATGGGAAATGCGGTGAGGATTTAGGATTTTGGTTGTGGTTTTCCAAAGGGAATTGTCGCGAGAAGAGAGGAAGGATAGGTAGGAGTTGAAGGAATGTGATCTGAAGGTGGCTAATTCCAGTTTTAATTTTTTGCAGTAATAATTATAGGAGCAGCGGTCGGTAGGATGTCGTGTACGTTGCCACAATAATCTGGCACGGCGTTTGGTGTAGATTAGGTCAAGGAGGTGTTGGGGTAGAATGGTCTTTTTAGGAATTCTGGAGGAGTCTTTAGGAAAGGAGGCAGTCCAGGCAGCTTGTTGGATTGTGGTAGTAAAGGAATTTACGGCACTATCAAGGTCATCGGGAGTTTTGAGGGTTATGTTAAGATCAATTTTATCGGAGATGATTTGGCGGAAAAGGTCCCAGTTAACTGGACCCCTAATAAATGACGGTGGAGAAGGTTTGGGAACGGGTTCAAGTGAAACATTGAGGATTAGAGGACTATGGTCAGAGGAAAGTTCATTTAGACGTGTAATGGAACAATTGAGGGGACTTAAGCCGCTGTGGATAAAGAAATCAAGAAGATCAGGATTACGGTTGGGATCTGTAGGCCAGTAGGTAGGAGATAGGAGATCGGCCACGAGTATTCGTGGTTCGGGAACCCCATTGTTGATGTTTGGCATTTAGGTCTGCACCCAAGATGAAGTGATGTCCTAAGGAGTCGAGGAGAGAACGGAATTGGGCATTGGATATGGATCGGTTAGGAGGGCAATACGCTGATGCAAGGGTAACCGGAAAGGAAAAGCTTTTTATCACGATAGCGGTGAACTGTAGGAAATCATGTGTAGCTAACGGGAGTATGTGATGAGAAAGGGATTGGTGCACAATGACAGCAGTACCGGCATGTGCTTTTCCGTCAGGGTGGTCAGTACGATATGTCAGGTATTGTAGTATTTTGAAGTGCTGTTTAGTGGTTAGTCGAGTTTCAGTAATTAGTGCCAGTTTTGTCAAGTAATAATGTAGTTAGTTCGTTTGTATGATTCCTAACACCATTCGCATTCCAAAGGAGAATGGATAAAGGTTTATTGGAAGTCATTTAAGGATTTTTAGCGGGAGGGATAAAATGTGATACAAGATTGGTGAGAAGAGATATCAAAGGAGTAACAAGGGATCTGAATTCGGAGAGGAAAGATGTAAATAAACTGGTAAGATCTGTGGTATTTGAGGGAGGAGGAATGTGGGGAATTTGGTGGTGATAAAACTGTTGATTAGGTGAAGTTTGAATAAGATGTTGAGGGTGGGGTTGAGAATTTTGAGGCATGTGTTGTTGTTGCGGCAGGGTCTCACAATAAGTAACATCATTCTTACCTCCTAATAAGTGTGCAAAAGACACCGTTGGGTCAATTATTTTTGAAGGTCCTCTTCTTGATGCGTTAGGTTCTCTTCTTAATGCCTCTGCTTCTTCTTGGGTCCGGGATTTTTGATATCTTGATTTGATATTCTTGTAGATCTGACAGCCTTTGTAGTTCGCTGTATGTCCTTCAAGGCACAAAGCACAAACTGCAGGATCCCGTTTCGGTTTTGTGCACTCCCCGGATTTGTGCTGCTCTCCACACTTCACACAGCGCGGAAGATGATGGCAGTAAGTCCTGGTATGGCCATATGCCTGGCAATTGTGACACTGTACGATTTCCCTCTTAGGATATGGCTTCTCTACTATAACACTTGTGTAGTATATTCTTCTAATTTCATATATTTTTTCGATCCCTTGATTTGGCTCCAAATCTAGGAAAAATAAGGGTAGAGGAACTTTTACTCCTGGCTGTTCTTTACTCTCCTTCTGTACATTTGTAATCTGGCGCACTATGAAACCTAAATTTTTCAATTCTTCTTCTATTGCTTCGGTTGGTGTTGAGGGGTGTAGATTTCTTATGACTACCCTCAAAGCTCGATCTTGCCGTAATTGGTACGTATGAAAATCCGCGTTGGTTTCCATTAGATACTTCACAATTTTTCTGTAGGTTTCAGCTGTATCTGGTGATATCTTTGTGTCCTTTGTTCTGCTTAGACATGAATAGCTTCCAGAGCCTGTTATTTTGTTCAGTTGTGAGCATAGTAACTGAAAATTTTTTATGTTTTTAACGAATATGGGTGGAGGTCGGGGATCTCTTGGTATTGAAGCGGATTCCATCACTTCTTTATCATTCTGAAGCACCTGATAGGGGTTAGGGATGAAAAACGGAGATTGTTCGGTTATCTCTTGTGAAGATGTACCTGGTTGTTGCTGAAGTTCTTCAATTGTTGGTTTTGATGATGTTCCTGGCTGGGTTTCATTTTCTCTGGAGCTAATAGGCGTTACTGCAGGTGTTTGACGACATTGACGAGGCTTTTGTTTGACTGGCGAAGAACAAGGTGTTGAGCCTAACGGCCGAATTCTCTTGATAGACGCTCTACTAGACATGGCCTGATGGTGATATCGCATATAAGGGAAAAAAAAAATAAAATAAATAATAAAAATAACCCTATAATTTATAACAAACAATAAATATCAATTGTTGTTATGTACTCTTCACTTGTTTTGAATAGATAATCTCAAAGATTTCACTGGAAAATAAGCAAATTCTGAGAGACGATGTAGAAACACGACCTTTCGCATCAGCTTTTTTATGAAGTTTTTGAAGTTTTTATGAATTTTATATTTTTTATTAAATGTCTCAATTTCCATTTCTATTGTTTTATTAAGTTTTATTTCCTTTTTCTTTTGTTATAATTTTTCACTACTGTATATATGGTATAAAAGTGTCTAACGCAGATCTAATACTCAATGCTCTTAAGTAAGTAAAATGTATAATTTCTAAATAAAATAAGATTTAAAAAAAGATTATAAAGTTTCTCAGGCACGGAATCTATATTATTGTTATTTATACATACTATGGGTTGACGGGAGCACATACCTTAAAGAAAAAGCGAGGAGGAGAAGCTGTAGTTAGGAATCGATTCTGGTGACAGGGTTGAGGACATGATCATATTAGTGCGCCAAGGTCCCTAAGGGTGGGGCTTCCGCTGTCACCCACCAGAATGCGAATGTCATGTCTTGGGGGCCATGAAAGCATCCTGGGGTCGGCGTTTGAGAGAAGAGGTAATATTGAGGATATTAAATGAAGTCACCCGTTAATTAAGTATTTAATTAATAAAATGAACGAAATGTCATTAATTTTGTATCTTATTACTTACATTTATTGGCAGTACTTAAATATTTTTGCAAAAAAAAACATATAAATTTGATCGAAATTGAACACAATATCTATCTCTATTGAATATAATGTCATCAGTTAATGATCTCATAGTGATGATAGTTGACAATATTTAGGCAAAAGTGGCAGACTTCAGAATCAGACATAAGAAAGTAGTGAAAAAGAAAAAAATATATATAAACATACAAAAAAAAAATTACTTTCATAAGTGCCATGGATTTCCTTCTTATTGAAATTTATGTTGACGTAAAGAAATTTACCCATTCCTACCATCCAACTTGGTCCTGTGCGTCATTCCTCAAAAAATATCTTCTGCAATAGAAGTCTCCTTAAAGCCATTTTACTGGCATTTATATAATAATACCAAAAAAAAAATTGCAAGAAAAAAAGTTATGTAACAATTATTACGCATAAGTTTCACTATCTTAATATCGATGTTATTTTAAAACCTGCTCCTCCAATAACATAACAATGGGCAGAAGTTACCTGTTGGGTATTTTTCATTCAGATCCTCATTTATTTTATTTTAATTATTTAAATATGTATGTATAAAAATATACATATGTATTCGGTAAGGTTTGTCCTTTCACTGCCCTAGGGTTTTCGAGAGTTTTTTTTAATGATTTGTATAATTGGATTCTTTGAAGATTTTTAAATTAAAATGTTTTTGACGATATAGTATGAAGAGCTTGATTTTACTTTTTTTCTTGTTCAAACAGTCCACTTTGTACCCTTCATGACCCAAACATTTTAATTTTTTTTTATTCATTGATATTTACAACATTATTATATAAAAACAAAAAAACAACTTGTAAATGTGCACTAAGGAATATAATAATACTAGGAATGAGATCTCTTGTTGTGATACTAGCCACTGATAGTACCCAAATAATAAATTTACACATGAAGATCGCGAGGCCACCTTCTTTTCAGACGTCTCAGAGGGTTATCAGGTATCGAGGAGGAAGCAAGGTTTCAAACGAAAGAGTTCGGATGGTTCTGCAGTTTTATTTTAATTTGAAAATCAATATTGTATCGAAGTCACCCTTGATATAACGTTGACCATGTTAACGTCACCACATTTTATAATATAATTTTATCTTCTATGTAATGTTTTATCTTCTAAATTTTCGAATGAGCGGTATGCATATGATCATATGCATTTAAAAAATCTGCAAGACATTAAAAAATTATTCTACGATAAAAATTAAAATATTATTAAAATTATAATGATTAATGGCTGTTATTTTTATTTGATACTATTTAAGTCTTTATACGCTCCCTTTATCTTCCCTAAATGAAATGCCCTTCGCAACTTTATTGTAAAGTGGTCATTACTCTAGAAACATGGTTCTTTCTTTTAAACTCCAATACTTTACTTTTAAAGTGTGAGAAAGTGGAACAGGGACTCGTTAAAACTTTTCGAACAGAAGATTGAAAAATGGCTCTGCAGTCGTTGCATACATGGCAAAGTGCAGATTGCTGTGTAGAACTAACATATATTTCAACAATATATGGTATAAATTTCATTAAAATATCCTGCATTTATAAAATAAACAGAATAAGGAAAACAACTGAGTTTAGTCATAAAAACATTAAAAAAAAAAAACTCAATTTAGTATGTGTTTATTACCAAATGAAGCATGTTTGAGCTAGTCTGAATCCGTTAGTAATGGATGTTACAATATCATATATAACTTAATTGGTTTACAATCTCGGACATTAACAGCAAAGTATACAAAATTCTTCGGGAGGTAAGATATCTCCGAAACGTCCAAATAAAAAAAACCCTATAAATTACAAATGTTAATTTTGTTAAATTATACTTAAGGGCTAGAGATGATATAAAACTTTTTACAATAGTTTATTATTTTTTATGTATTTATTGTTATTTATATGATATTTACAACTGCATAAGAAAAAAAAAATACATCTAGTAAATTCGTACATGGATATAATGGCATGAAACACATGTTGAGAAACTACCCATAGGTAGCACTATAATAATATATCTATATTAGGAGATCACGGGGCCATCTTCTTTTCAGACGCCTCGGAGGGTTATCAGGAATTGAAGAGGAAGCAAGGTTAGAAGTAAGAGTTTTGGGATGGTTATGAAGTTTATTATGAAAGGATGGATATCTGGATTGGGCCAAATCTGAAAAATAAGGAACATTAAGGTGATTATGAATGATTTTATTTGTAAAGAAGTAAGGAGCATTGAGGATTTTACGAAGGATTGGATGCGAGATGAATTTAAAGTTTTAATGGAGCCCCATAGCTCAACTCCATAAATCCAAATAGGACTTATTATAATCATGTATATGAGTCTTTTGTAATTAATTGGGAGGTTAGATGGTTTGTCTAGTAAGGGTTGAAGTAGTCGGAAACGTCAAGCGGTTTCTGGTCGTTTCAGTCTGGTATGATAATTCCAAGTTAGGCGTTTGTCCAGGTGTAGCCCTAGGTAACGGATTTGTTCAACAGAAATAAATGAGGTGTTGTTAAAGGTTAAATTGAAGGACAGGAAGTCATAGGTTACGGCGCAGAGTGGAGGTAATTTGATGGGATTTATTGGAATTTATTTTAATTCTCCAGTTTTGACACCATTCTTCAAGGTTTGTGATGTGTGATTGAAGTGTTTGTGATGCGATTGATGGGTCGTTATTAACTGACAGGATACATGTGTCATCGGCATATCTGTTGATGACAGTGTTGGGATGGTTTAGAATGTCAGCTGTATAGACTGTGTAAAGGATACTACCTTGAGGAAATCCTGCAGACTGGAGTTAAAATAGTAATTATTTATAACTACTAACAATTATTAATTAGTTTTACAACGAACACACCACTAATAAAAATTGTAATACCTAAAACTGATCCTTAATCTCAGTAATACGCCAATCTAGAGACACTGGGATCTCCTAGAGTCCTGTCTTTTCTTCTATAAGGGGGGAGGGAGGAGTTTTTCTTGGAGTTCTCTAGAATGAATGAATTTCCTATAAAGTATGCTTGTATTTAAGTTGTTATTTTGATTATTTTAGTTTGTTATTGTTTACATACATTTACTTTTATAATTTTTCTGTTGAGAAATGTAATATTTCTCAATAAAAAAGTGTTTAAAAAAAAAATAAAAACATTTTACCGCAAATCGCTTACCTCTGCTCCCACTATCAGGAGTTTCACTTCGATAACCTCGAAGCCATTCAAAGAAAACATGCCAAAACTATGAACACCAGTTGTAGGATATCCAGGATATCCATTAGAATCTCCATCATTATGTAGGAAGACATATAATATATCCTGAATGAATGAAGACATATCCTCTTTTGTAAAATAAATATAGACGAACCAAAGATATAATATTATTACCTATTATATTTATACTACCTCAAATAGATTGATACAACGAATAGAAAACCAATTGAAGAAGACAGACGTATGCGTTTTTATGAATCAAATTTTATGAACCAATGAAGCCATAATTTAAAATGTATTAATTATTTTTTTATTTTATTTATCATTTGATTCATCTTTATATATTTGTTTCTATTTAAAATTATTTCTTTTTCGAAATTTGCAGATATTTTAGTAAAAATTTTTAGAAAAAGCAAATTGTTATTTCGAGAAGGAATCAAGCTCGGTAGTAGAAAATGGGGGAGGACGAAACGTGAGGAGTAACCAAAATAACGATCGAAGTAATTAAGTCCACCACAGTAATCTCGTTCCATGAAAATTTCTTTTTAATAAATGACTCCATATTCAATTTTAGTATTCATTAATTTTACAAGAATGTGAATTTAAATAGGTAGATCTGTCAAAATTAGATAAGGCAAGATAGTTTGTTTCGCGTCCGGTATTGGCAGATATGATTTTAATTCTGTTTCACCAGCAGTGGATCGATCAGGGGATGAAAGACCCTCTGTAAGGCACACCCAGCCTCTATGAAATAGGTACTATTTATTAAACATTTGATTAGAGAAAAACCTGGTGATTGAACGTAATCTCGGTTAAACCATCTCATTGCGAAACCTGTTATCAAGAAACAATTATTAATTTATTGAAGAGAAGGATGGTTGGGGAGATCAATCAAAATAAAAAAATAGCATAAATAAGTGATTTTCTTCTATAATATTGGAAATATTATAAATAATATTGGTAATACAATATTATAATATTGGTAATACAATATCATAATATTATCAAATGTAAAAATAAAAATGAATATTATTATTTATTTTATATGTACACATTTTTTTATTCAATTACATATTTTATACAAATGAAGGTACCATAAAATGAACTTTTAACATTTAAGAAAGCGGAGAATTTTTCTTATGTTTTCTGATGATTTTTTTTTAATCATATTAATTAATTACACATAAAATCATAAATTAAAACACATTAAAAAATTTGATGTTTAAATAATTTCTTCAGATTACTCGATGAAATAGATATTGGTTATAACAATATTTTTCTCGTTATTATAAAATTTTATAAACACTATTACTACTTTCCCAAAGAAACAATCAAATAAATTATAAATCTACATTTCCTTGAACTAGAGTATTAACTTCCTAAAATTACAAGGATACCTTTGTAAGTTCCTTAACAAATATTTACAGTCTCGTTGAGTGATTATACAATACATCTTGAATGAGCGTAACAATCATAAATTTGATCTTCGTAAATCTTTAATAATGAGAACAGTACATCAAGCTCTATCTTGGCCGTTATTTAACACTTTTGACATAATCAACATCATTATACCTTCTTAAATACTTTGTACTTAAAACAGAGGACACCGTTTAATGATGGGTATGAGCTGCTGAGGGAGGAGGTGTTGGGGAGGAGGGGTATAAGGGAGGGGAGGAGGAAGGCAAACAAGTGCAGATGATTCATTTGAATTTGTGTAAGGATTAAAATAAATTGTAATCATATATTAACAATACCAATTCTGGGAATAATGATCAGAAGAGATAAAATGTAAGTATTTATACGTAGTCAAGTGTACACTTTACTTTAAAAAAAAAAAGTGGCACTCCCAGTTAGCCGATTTTAAGGAAAAGATTGCAGCGACATCTAAGGCATATTCCTATCTTAAATACGTAATATCAATTTCGTACGACTTTTCGTTTTCGAGCTAAAGTGTTCACATACACATAGACTCACAGATCATTTTCGAGACTTGGTCATTTGGACTCAGGGTACCCCAAACCGTGTGTTTCCGTTGAAAACTCAGATTCAAAAATTTTCACGATCGCAATACTTACCCTTACTATGTATTACATACATACATAAGTGAAAGTAAAAAATCTTTCTTCTATCTAATTGGTATACGGACAAAATTGAGGACGATTAAACGAGAATTGTCACAACTGTACTCAGTCTCCCCTACTGATCAACACTCTTATGCACTATGCATATAGGTTTCGAGTGAGTGAAATATTTGTTTCATTTAAGTTCAGTTAAGCTGTGTCTTATTGGATAATTAATAAATTTAAGAGACATTTTTCAGGAGATATTTTGAAGGCCAACCAATTTTAAAGTAAATTTGTTTTGTCAACAACTCTGGTAGAGTATTCAACATTTTTATGTGTTGAATAGAATCTCTCGATAATATTATATTGTGTTTTTTTTTCCTACCCCGCCGGGATTTATTTGCTATACAAAATACGGTATATATAAATGCATAATGAAATATATATATATATATATATATATATATATATATATATATATATATATATATATTATATATATATATATATATATATATATATATATATATATACAAAAAATTTCAAATTTCCTTTCATTGCCCAAGGGCATTTTAAGGTAAAAGGGCTATGCATGCTGTATGCGCACTTTGCATCTGTGGCCAGAGGCCTTTTATTATATTACAAAAAAAAAAAAAAAAAAATTGTATGTTTTAATAAAAATGTTTCGCTTTAAAAACGTATAAGTCTAATATATTATATATATATTGAATCAGAAGGATAGCAATCTAATGTGAGAATTACCGCGGAGGCATTCTGCTTTAGACATAACTTCTTTCATCGAGGTCTTCAATATACGCTATTTCAAATCTGAATTTTTCAAAGCATGTTTACTAATTAAATGAAATTATTTTTTGAAAATGATACATCGTACCATTACAAATAATTCTTCTTCTGATATAAATATATAAAATTTATAATATTATATTAAAAATAAATTCAAAGATGCAAAAAAAAAAAATGTCATACAACCCCATAACGTGAATATTTGTAAAGCTGTGAAATATTGACAGAGCTGTTGGAATGTTGATGACAATCGGAGTGCTATTGGAAAAGAGACCAGCTGTCAGGGCTGACCTTCGCTCAAGACCCTGGGCAAACATTTTCTTTTTCCCTCGACAAGTTCTTTCGAAGAAACTCAATACGAGGTTCCCTATCCAGAACCGATAAAGCCAGAAGGTTGCGGTCGGATTCTGTGGCGTTGCAGAAAATCCCCTCATTCTCTTCCCCTCTCCCGTTTTATTAGTTGGCCTAGAACCTGTAAAGTTCCATAAGCGAAAGAGGGCTGTCAAATATAAAAAAAACATAAAACGAATATTTTATTTATGTTTCTTTTTAATCACTTGACATGTTTGGTTGAACAAAATTCTGTTTCTGGCATTAATCTTATATTACTATCGCTTAATATTTCGCAGCTGCTCTGCTTATTATGGCCAAAAAATATTTAAAATAAAACTATTTATTGATAGCTTTCATCCTCTATTTATTTGTTCTGTTCCAACTGTTTTGATTGTTGTTGAGTTTTGATCATCGGCAAGCCATCAACCGTCTGTAACTTACAGTTTTTTCATACATTTAACATATCGCAGATACAAAACTTTTATTTATAATGTATGTTACAATTGGGAACATGATATACAGAATTATACTATAACTATTAGGTTGACTACAAGAGTTCACTCAAAGTCTCCTGCAAGAGTAAGGAAACTATATCATTGTTCTAGATATTCTGACATATGTGTGACTTCAAGAATATAACAGCGTGAGTGATTTTTTCTAAGGACTATAGTGGTAATTCACTCTTCAGTAGTAGGGGTGAAGGAATTCTGGGAGGTCTAAAATAGTGTTGCCCGAATGCGAGACCGAGACGAGTCTTGGTCTTGCACACTCAGTCTTGGTCATGGTCTTGGTCTTGCGTTACTTATTAGCTTATTACGATAGAGATATTACTGTATATTTTTTAAATTGAAGAAACTTAACTAAGCCCGAATGAAAAATTAGGAGGAGTTAAATGCAAAAGTATATTGGTTACAGAAATTATTAACAATATAGTAACTAAAATTGCAGAGTATTATTAACTATGTTGCCTTAATTTTTATTTAAAAAATCGATTTTTTTTTACCAGTCCTGGCCTTGGTCTTGCAACAGTTAGGCGGCCTTGGTCTTTGTCTTTCGAAGTGCAAGACCAAGACCGATTTTGGACAACACTAGTCTAGAAAGCCCAAGAAAGGAGTAATGAATATTGTATCAATATGAAAAAGAAATTCTTGCTGAAATCTGTTATTATTTTGTAGGTATTGATTCCTTTAAAAATCCTTTCCCATATCTACCTTGTTTTGGAATGACCTACCTACATTATTACGTTAATCCTCATTCAAACACCATTTATTTTCCCATCTCCTCAGCGATAAATTTTCTGAATATATGTGAGAATAGTTTTTTCGTCTTTTAGAGATGTCAGCCTCATTTTTCTATTATCTTACATATCTATATATTATCTACATTTTCTGTATGTCAACGCACTCATATATATTTATCTATAATTCAAATGTTTCCTTGTGCCTTTCTTTCATTTTAATTTTAAGGTTGAATTGAATTAATTCTTGGTTATTTTCTTATTCCAGACAAATGTTACTTAATTTTTCATAATAATTATTTTTAGGGAACTGAATGCCCTAGAGTAAAAACTCAATTTCTTTGTTTCTTGCAATTCATGTTGCCTTTACAGACCTTCTAATCTTTTTCCTTAACCAGCTTTCTTCATATCTGCTTACCTCAGCCTTTGGTATCTGCATACCACTCTGCAACGTCTTCGTCGGTTCGATCTATTTATTTGTCAGATGGTGCGATCACCCCAATAGGGAGAGCATATCGTAACACCCCAATATTTCGAAGGAACAAAATAACACTAAAATCAATAATAATTAATAAAATATGTAAACTAAAATCAATTAGTAAAATACGAAAAGTCGACTAGATGGATTAGCTAGGGCCTTGATCTAGGTACGCATTGGTAAGGTCGCATTCACACAACATGTACAAAAAAAATATAAAATAAAGGAAGGAAAAATAAAAACTGTGTAATAATGAAAAATTATATATAATAAAATAACTTTTAAAAAAGTAAGTTAAAAGAAGTAAAAAAACAAAACACATATATACACTACATTAACATATTTTTAAATATCCTATATATTATTTCTAAAAGATTTTTTTTTTGTCGGTACGCCATAACTTCGTCAATTCTTCTTCAAATACAATGATTGCCCACTCATTTTGAAGATATTCTTCTCCTTCGCATGCGAAAAATAGTCCTATTCCCTCGAAACTCGAAATGTTTGGGGGAAAAGTTATGAAGGGAAAGAAACTTTATTTACGAATAATTAAAAAAAGTATGCATTTTTTCCTTGATTGTATCCATGATAATTAGAAAGATTACCGAATTACCTACAAAACAAAAAAAATGGTAAAAGTCGGACAATTATTAAAAACGATACAGTCCATTAGTTTTGGTATACTTAATAATGCCTTCCTATTTAAAGATATTGCATTTATGAGTAGAATAGTCCACTACACTTTTTTTCCTAGCTGATATATTAAATTTATCTTTCATAAAGGCATTTGTTTGTTCTTACATTGTATTTTTTTTAATAATTCAGAAAATCTAGACCAAGGAAAAAAATATTAATTTCTTCCTTGCATAATACATAGGATCTGCTTATTTCCATATTGTTTTTTTTATTGCTTTTTCTTGACTAAACAAAATTTTCTGCGAATTATTCGCACTTATATTATATAAACATATAAATGAACTAAATTGTATATACAGTATTCTATTGTGCCTATATAATAATTATGTTGATTATGTACTCACAATACTTATATTGTACATAATATAAACTCCCAACACTTTTTTGAAAGGGTCATCGGCTCCCTCCCTCAAGCAGATTGGAAAGTTTGTGCGTATGATTTCAATGAGTTTTTAAAACCTCTGTTTTCGCTTGTTATACGTTGTTTCTATTTCTGACCTTGATTATTCATATATATATATATATATATATATATATATATATATATATATATATATATATATATATATAGTATATGAAAATGATATTTATTAAGCGACCACTATACTCATTTACCAAGAAACAGCAGCTTAAAATAAAAAGTCTTAATACTGAAGGAGCCTTTGAAAAACTCTATTGAAATTTATCGTTCTCAAAAAACTATTGGCACTTTAGGAATTTATAATTTATCTTACAGAAATAGAAGGTTTTTTTACTGGCATTTATTTATTTTTGTAGCTTTAAGTTTATCAAGTTTATAGAAGAAATCAACCCGTTCGATAATTGATGCAGAAACTTTCAAGGAAGTTTCCCTCCTCACGAAAAAAAAAATTCTGTTTATCCAGCGCCATCATTCGCTTCACTCAACCTTCTTGTCCCTTTTCCTCTAATGCCTTTTTTCCCCTCTATTTTTTCTACCTGAATTCATATTTCTGCCCTTTTATTAATTGCTTCAATTCTTAAAGTAATAATTAGATCTGGACTTCCAGGAATATGCTGTTACTATTTATTAATATTTTGAAGGTGTTCCTTGCTCTAAACTGGTATTATAAATACTAACAAATTTTATTGTATATTAAAAAACATGGCAATCAAAACTTTAATTAATGTATACATTATACGCCTTATAATTTAGAAAGAACAATGCTTTGAATTGTTGTTTAACCGAAAAGCCAACTTATAATCCAGGTGTGCTGGGTGACCTCTAGGGTTTTAGTAAACTAATTTCTGGATTCTCTGACTCTCGAGCAAGACACATACAAACCACAGGGGAATCCATTTATCCGTCCATTCAAAGATCAAATTAATGTACTCATTTCGAAGCCAACAAAATCTGCAAAGTCTGGAAGGTATTTATATGTATTCATGTGTTGTGTACAGCGCAACTAATCTGCGTTCAATCGATGACCTGATCAAGCAAGTGCTGGAAGGTTGTTTTCAACAACAAAAACAAGCAAAAAGCTCAAAAATACACATCATGAATATAACAATCCAAATTATAAAGACACGAGACTCTAACATACAATTGAACAATTAAATTGCCAACCTTTCACCAATTAAGGCATCACCAGGGCTGAAAAAACAAGAACACATATATGTAGAAATAAATAAAAAAAAAAAAAAAAAACATTGACATCTCATAAAGCCCTCTAAAAGTATACTGACCAAAACAGGAGAGGTAGATTATAAAAAAAAGTTGATCAGCACGGGTACAGAAAAAAATATTCATGTTTGAATTATGATAATACAAAAATGTGTTCTTACTAACTGCAGACAATCTATTATTTTAGTACACCTACCTTATGGGCTTCGCAGTATTGGTGCCCAAAATCGGTATTGGTCCTGCACTTTGCAAGACCAAGACCAAGATCACCTAACTGTTGTAAGACCAAGACCAAGGCTGGTAAAAAAAATCCATGTTTTGAATAAAATTTAAGGAAAAATAGTTACTAATCCTTGACGATTTTAGTTACTATATGTAAAGAATTGGTACCAATGTACTTTTCCATTTAAAAAAAACAAAACAAAAAACCTGTTTCACTGCAACTTATGCAGGGTGTGGAGTTCAGTACTATTTAGGGAAAGCACTGTTTCTAGGTCAACGGTTGTGCAAGGAGGTGATTTGACCGAGATCACGCTCAACCGCCAGGTTTTCCCCCTTCATTAATTATTTAATTAAGGGTACCCATTTATAGAGGCTGGGTGTGCCCCAGGAGGGTCTCCTGACCCAGGTTCGCCCCACGGCCAATGAAACAGATAAATAAATTTTCTGCAATGAGCCGGGGTTCGAACCTGGGACCTTTGCATTGGAAGCTCAGTGCAAACCACAGAGCTACTCCGCTTCCCACTTTTTCAGTTAACTCTTCTAATTTTTCATTCTAACATAGTTAGGTTTTTACGAGCTAAAAAAATACATTAATATCTCTATAGCAATAAGCTAATAGATAACTGCAAGACTGTTGCGAGACTCTTGCGCAAGACCAAGACCACGGCCAACACTATGTGCGGAAGACCAAGACTAGTTTTGGTCTTGCATTTGGGCAACACTACTACGGAGTGCGGGACAATAGTTTAATATTTCCAAAACATTTTATATATTTAGGCAAATAAAATTGGGGATTTCGTCGAAATTATTTCAATATGTTTCTTGTGAAAAGCACTCTAAAAGCATAACAGCCCAACAAGAGGATTTCAGATTATTATTTTATTTATAAGAGGAACCTGTTACAGTTAGAAAAGATCATTATATTATTCTATATAATAATAATATATTATTATATAGATATTATTATATATTATTGTTAAAGTGTAAAAAAGTGATCTCATACAAATAAAAAATGGATTATTTAACGTTTATTTAAAAAATACCGAGTGATATTATGATTCTGTAATGTTTTCGATCTTAGTATTTTATTGAACAAAAGCGAAGACGCGTCATAGAAGAAGCAATGTGTCAGAGGGAATGAATATCGTAAAACTTTATTCTTTGACGTCACTCAAGCATTCGGCTATCTCTATAATCAAATTCCTTACAAAACTGAATGTCTTTCCTCCTATTCAAACATTCAACACTCCTCCCTCTCCCCTCTCTCCAGCATCCTAAGATTAATTACTTCCCTCTTTCTTCAAGAACATCTAGTATATGAACTAGAAGCTGAAACTCCTGACCCGGATTTTTATTTTATCTGAAACTAAATTTAGGAGTTCAAACTGAAGCTTTTCTGACAAAGATTTCACTCCAAGCTTGGAATGATTTTCAATTTCGACCTCTTAAAATTCTTTTTCCACATTAAGCATAGAATAATTTGGCAAACATTAGTGTACGCCAGGTGTCTCTAAACTTTTCTGTCCCCGGGGCAGAAACAGATATTCTCCCATTTCCCAAAAATTTGAAAATAGGCGTTTCTTTAATTATGTATAAAATACATATATGTTTAACATAAACGAGATCTCGAAAGGTCATTTGAACCATTTAACTTATAAACCTTTTAATTAACAAATTGTTCTTTATATTCTATTTGAAGTTCATTTATAATAACTCTTTATAGTAAGATCTAATGGATTCAGCTGAAAGTTATGATTTCTCTCTAGCTGAGAGTATGAGTTCCGAAATTCCCTCACTCAAAAAAGTTTCAAAAAGATGTGAAAAAGTGGTAGCCCCCAAGATGGAGTTAGAGGAAGGAAAGGAAGACCTCGGATAGGTAGCGGCGAGGAATAAAAGGAGTTATCAGGCCATACCCGCGGGCTATTTTACTTCGGAGGCGTTTGATCTCATTAAAAAGTTGGGTTCCAGGAATGCTTTAGGAAGGAAAAAGTTTCGTGGCCTTCTTCAATTTTCTGGATATGGTTGAGTTTCGCTGGGTTATTGAGGAGTGTAAATATATGAATTTAGCCCTTTAGACTTCTATAAATTTATTTAGTTCAAAGGGACTATTATTCTGCATCTGTGAGCCTAAAAAATAGAGCTTCAGGAATTCTATTTCGGTAAAACCTAGTTTTTCTCATGGCGGTTTCGGATGATGGCAGCAGTATAGCTACTTGACGATATACTTCCAATCCATACTGGATAGGCTAGATTCTATCTATAGCTAATAAAATTAGATTTTAGAGTATAGGGGTATACATATGTCCCAAGATTATGGGCCTAAGCATAATGTTTAATACCTTCTTACATCTCAAAAACAGATTAATAAAAGTTTTGGTATGTACATTTATTTTCTTCTTCTACCTGGCGTTTTTTGTTATACGGGTCTTTTATCGAGCCAGTAAAGAGGTGATGATAAGGGTTTAATAACAGAATTATAAGCCCACGTCGCTAGAAATCTAACTAGTAATTTTCAGTTTATAGGTTTTGGCCTCCCAGGTATTCTCTTACCTACTACTCTGGCATTCATTGTCGTGTAAAGGCGTCCTTTTCCAATCGACCCCACATTCACTGGTTGTCATTACCATTATGACAGGTGTGAATAAAAAAATTAAACCAAAAAAAAATATATTAAACAATTTTTTTTTTGGCCAACTTAATCATTATTTAAAAAAAAAAAAAATTTTTTTGCCCAGCTAAACAATGGTTGAAATATTTTTTTAAATCAATAAAGATTTAATCACTTTTAATTTGGTACATAAAAGTTAAAGTTCCTAACTTTTTAATGTCGAGAGGTGTATTGATTATTTTTTTTTTAAATACTAGACCAATGAAATTTAATTTGAATATTGATTTAATTGATTATGATGCCTCACTAAAAATAATACATTATAGAAACTGTAAATAAATATATTTTAAGAATGAGTTTTACTAATTTTAATAATAATGTTCCACATAAGGGAAAATGGCATTTTCGGGCTATAGAAATGCTGGTTCTACTCATTGTTTCCCACCTTGTTTTCTTAGTAAAAAACTGAACATGGAAACTTATAGAACTACTAATTGCTATTTTAAGATTTTCGATATTTTGTATATTCCTTATCGATAGAGAAAAACTGCGTAATTTTTTTTTAGTTTATTTTTTTTAATAGCACATATAGATTTACTACGCCAAACATCTTTTGGTATTAGTTTTCTCAGTCATTACTGTGTTCTTGTCGCGACTGCATGGCGTTTCTTACTCAAATGTTATAATAATTAGGTAATGCGGGCTTTACCGCGAAAAGACGGACAGGGCCGAAGATTCCATCCTTCAAGAAGGCGTAAGGCAGGTGTACATTATATCATTTCGGCTTCCCAAGGAAGGTGTGTTTACAGTGCATCAATACAAAATATCAATGTAATGAATGCCAGAAATGTATTCATATTGATTGTTTTCTATAATATCACTGATTGTAAAGCATATATTAGCAAAACATTTTTTTTATTCAGTATTCTTACTTAGATATTTTCTATTATTTTACAAACAATTTTAATGTTTCACTATAATATATCAATATTTTTTAATCAATATTATTAAAAATATTATGTCTCGTATTGAATATTCTAATACAACTATTAAGAAAAAAGTTCTTTGTTTTTCTTTGTAATCTGATCGTGACATTGTTCCACATCTGGAATAAGTTATTAAAGCACAAAGCAAACAATTTTTTTTAGGAATTATCTAAACTGAACCTTATTGAGACCAAAAATCCAAATTACAGAAAAAAATAAAACGAAATTTCTACTGGAACTAGGAGGTAAAAAGTTAAAAACTGATTTAATCTTATCAAACATCCATCTAAAGTTCTCCAGCTTTCATTCCTATGTCAGGTGCTTTGCCCTGTACACCAAACCACAATTAGTAAAGTTGCAATATTAGTGGTTCCTAGTAGTTTACAAACTTAAGTACTTTAAGCAAGATAAGTTCGTGAGTCCATAGACAGTTTGTTTACCAACATACTTAGTTGCATGTATTCTCGGTTTTGTTAGGTTATATGTTTTTTTTAATTTTTATTTCTTTTATTAATTATTAATCTTAATTCGAATTTAAGTCGTTGAAAACTCTTTTTTTAATTCTCAATCTTGAAGAATAAATTAAATAATCATATTAATTAATCTTTAAAGCTCCAGACTCATGTCAGATAAAAAAAAAATCCACAACAACTGTCTTCTTCACATCATAACCTCTCTGGACTTCCCGTGCTTCGCAGTAACAGATTTCAAAAACCTTCCGGAACTTTTCATCACTCAGCAACGATATCTAATCACTTATCTTCACTCTCCTCTTCATCTTCGTTCAACAATTCTTCACATGAGGAAACATTGACCTCTTCAGTTTTAAACTCCTCCTCTCTGCCCTGATGAAAGGTGCAAAGATCTGCAAGGTGGGTCGAAACGTCGCCGTAATAATTAAAAATACTATTTTTTAAAAATTTAGTATTTATTTGAACGCACTTCCCGACCAACTCCTTCTCACATTATATCACGGTCAACCATCTCTACATCATTATCAATCGTCAGAGTAGTTTAGTTTCTTGTAACTCTTAATCACTTAAGCCCATCAGTATTTTGTCTTTGATATTAATAGAGCATATTACACATAAATGTCTTTAGAATAATTTAAAATGTAAAATATCTCAAAATGTGTAATTCCGTTGAAAACTCGAAATAGAAATTAAACCGTTCACGAACACAAAACTTACTCTTGTTATATATTTCATAAATAGGTAAGTGAATGTAAGAAAAATGAGAAGACGCAATTACGTTAGGAAGATAAATTTTTATATATTTACTTTATTATATTCGTTGAAACACATGCTAATTTATTAACTAAAATTATAAATTGATTATTATTTAATTATTATATGTCTCTACTTCCCATTCCAGGACCTTGTAGAGAAATTCTCTGTTCTAAGTTCTCTGAAAAGCAGTCAATTTTACCTTTTGATTTAAAAAAAAAAAAAAAAATATGTTGACTAACGCTAAAATTTTGAAATCTTATATTCGTAGCCACTAATCCCGCTTGATTCACTTATCTTTTATTATACTCAATAAAGCCACTGAATGTATATTGTTTCCCGACGGTTGTTCTTCAATTCGATCACAATATAATGAATATCCATAAATACTACATCCATAAAACAGAAAAGCTTATTAATTACTTTGGATTTAAAAATTAGAGCGAAAAAAAAATTAATATTTATGTATAAGATCAGCGCCCAAAATGTAACCAAAATTCAATTGTTAAATCTTGGGCACACACAAACGACATTTCTTGTAAGCCTCTTTTAATTAAGAATAATTTAGGACCTTGATGAAAAAAACGTTAAAAAAAAATGTTTTTTCTGTTATTGAAAAGTTTGAGCAGTTTAAAATCAGTCCATCCTATCTGTAAAAAAATTAAGGAAGACTAAAATATCAGCCAACATAACAAAATGTTATCATTGTTCAAGGCGCTCGTGTAAAATGCCAGGTATGAGAAAATTATCTTGTTTTTGACTTCAATATTAATGAGGGCAAACTGCCATTGAGGAAAAACAAAAGATTAGTCATGGTATTGCTCAATTACTTGAAACCTAATGATATAGTTACTTGTTTTTTTTTTCTAATTCCAAACGGCTCTATCCTAAAATTTAAGAATAAGAGCTCCTCACCGAGGTCACCACAATATTTTCAAAACATACAGTCAATGAAAAAAAAGTTCCAAAATACTTTACCAAAAAATCTTATGTATTTTTGGGTGTTGATGTTGTATTTAAGATTTATTTATTATCACCAATAATTTTCTCACAATTTGTCATTGATCATATATTTTTACTTTCACTTATATGTATATGTAATATACAGTAAGGGAAAGTATTGCTATCGTGAAAATTTTCAAATCTGAGTATTCAACGGAATTACACGTTTTGAAGTCCCGTGAGTCTAAGTAACCGAGTCCTACAAAATAGTCTGTATGTCTGTGTGAATGTATGTGGTAAGTTTAGCTCAAAAACGAGTCTGATTTAAGATAGGTATATACCTTAGGTGTGACAACAACTTTTTCATTAAAACTTTCACTTGCCGGAAGTCGCACCTTATATCAACGGTTATACACATTTTTACAATCTTCTCAAAAACGGCTAGTACGATTTTGAGTAAACTCGGTGTATCATCGTAAATGGTAGAATAGATAAATGAATGTAGCTGAAAGAATAAGTTATGCTTAAAGAACGCATGAGTGAAATTATAGGATTTTAGAATTTACATATGTTCATATTACTTCCTCACTACCGAAGGTAGGGAAGCATTGTGTTCGTGCGAGAGGTTAAAAAAAAATGTGCTCAGAATCGAAAATTTCCACCCTCGTTTTACGTTTCAGGCATCAAAAGTCAAATTGGTTCGGTGTCTATCAGTCTGTCTGTAGTCAAATCGATATGATGGGCATATCATCTAGCACCGTTCTGGTTTTTTAAATGTTTACGGAATTTCTTTAAAAAAATATCGGGCACTTAGGAGCAAAGATATAGTCTCTTTTTTTTTAATTATATGTTCTACTGCGAATGTTATGTATATGTACACACACATACATATATATATATATATATATACATATCTTTTGTTTTGGTTTTTAAATTTTTAATGTGTTATTGAAGTAATGCTATTTTTTTAGCATATTACTAATGATTAAAAAAAAAAAAGTTTAGTCCAATAATCGGGATCACCTTTTATTTATAACTTGGAAGGTAATGTTACTTTAGATGTATAATTGTTTGGAAACGTTTTTCTTTTTTTGGTCCTCCCCATCCTCGCCTTTGAGGCTATACGGGGTTCTATAGGGCCAGGGAGTGTGGGCGGGGATTTAAAAGATTCCCCCGGCACCGATGCGAACTCGGAACTATTTTTCATCGTTGGCTCATATTTCAGGTTGCCGGGCAACGGCAGTGCTGTGTTCACTCGTTAGCTCATTCGGCCACCCCGCCCTCAATGGAAAATAATAAACCATTGCGAAATGATTTGTAGCTCTTTTTTTTTAAATTGATTATCGTTATATGTATATAAAAAAAAATCTTTCGGGCTGAAGCCCCCTCCCCCCAAAAAAAAAAAAAAATCTGGATTCGCTAGTGTATATCAATACAAGACAATAATACTATACTATACTATTAGTGCAAAATGTCGTTTGTAAAAATTTTCAACTTTTATTTTATTTGTATTAAATTTTGTAGTCTGCAACTGATATAAGTAGTCTGCTACTATGCAAAATAGCAGATGGCAATAAAATATGAAATTATACTAATAAAGCATAACGAAATAATGAGTTTTTATGCACTCTTGTAAAACAATAATTTTTTAAATAAGAACTTTTGCACTAACAGTATTGAAATTCATGTTCAGTATGAATTTTTTTTATTAAGGATAATCAAATATGGAATCTTCATATGCAGCACTCTTTTATTGAATGTTGAAGGGTAAGTGTATTTCCGAATCGGGTTCTCCCAGAGATTTTATTCTCATACGAACAATTGTATACTTTTAATATACAATGAAAACGGTGAGGAAGTTGTACTGACGTTGCTTGGCAGACATTTTTTTTATTTACAATAATCATAAGACATGTTTAAATGGAATTAAGCAAAACTATTCTACTTTTTGACACAATGTGTTCCCTGAATTCCCGCTATCATTGATCCAGATTAATAGTATCTGTAGTTGCATAAGCCGACCAGTGCAGTGTATCAAGCAAAGTTTGCAAGCGCCAATCCTTAAATAATATAGTGGAGCGGTTATCTAGTTCCAGGGCATTACCTTGCCTGGGGCTAAGTTGAGATCGGATCCAGCCGGGTCAGGAGCAAAGGCCGCGGGAGATAACTACAAATTAGGGATCACGTTAATTGAATAAGTTAAACAAACTTTGTGACCTTATTATCTTCCCAGGCTGGCCGGAGCTTCCAGTCCGACCGCACTCCAACTAACCACCCGTCGGTTGATTGAATGTTTTAAACAAATGTTCAAGGCTGTCTCGCTTCCGAGAATGGTAGGATTCATGGCAGGACAATTGCGCTTGGAAAATTCTTTCACCACAGGCCGTTCTGTAAATTTCTTGAAAACATGGAAAAAATTCATTCATTTTCAAAAGAGAAAATCTTCTATATCATTTTATTTTTCGCGTTTGATCGAGTCTGGCACCCGGGATTGTTTTACAAACTCCGTAAATTTCTTCCCCCTAAATACTTTCTCATCATCAGATCCTACCTTACTGATAGACACTTCAAAGTAAATCATAATAACGCCTATTCATCCTTCTTTTCTCAATCTGCTGGTGTTCCACAAGGTAGTGTCCTTGGTCCTATCCTTCACACAGTTTATACAGCTGACATCCCAACCCAATCCAACACTGTCATCACCACCTATGCCGATGACACGTGTATCCTATCAGTTAATAACGATCTTTTAATTGCATCCCAAACTCTTCAATCACATATCACAAGCCTTGAAGAATGGTGTAAAAATTGGAGAATAAAAATAAATTCCAACAAATCCCATCAAATCACCTTTACCCTCCGTCGTAAACCTATGACCTCTTGTCGTACAGTATCCTTCAATAATACTCCACTTATTCCTGTTGAGCAATCCGCTACTTAGGACTCCACCTTGACAAACGACTCACTTGGAACCCCCATACCAAACTGAAACGACTAGAAACCGCCCGACGTTTTCGACTACTGCAGCACTTACTAGACAAACGCTTTAAACTTCCAATTAATTACAAAATACTAGTATACATGACTATATTAAGACCTGTTTGGATTTACGGAGTTGAGCAATGGGGCTCCACTAAACCATCAAATTCCTCTCGCATACAATCCTTACTTTGTCACAAATAAAATAATCCATAATGACCTTAATGTTCCATATGTTTCCGATTTTGCCCAATCCAGATACCCATCCTTCCATAATAAACTTCATAACCATCCGAATTTTCTCGTTCCTGACCTTGCTTCCTCTTAGATTTCTGATAACCCTCCGAGGCGTCTGAAAAGAAGATGGCCTGTGATCTCCCTATGTACTCATATTATTAGAGTGCTACCTGTGGGTAGTTTCTTAACAAGCGTTTTCAAGTGATTATATTCTTGTGTGCACATTTACTTGATGTATTTATATTGTAATACAGTTGTAAATATCTTGAATAAATTGTTGAAAAAGAAGAAGATTGTGTATATGCGAAATTTAGTCGACAATCATTGGTGGATCTACGAGAAAATTCATTCCCTCGCCCAAAAGAATATATTTTTTTCACATTTGTTCATATTTTTTATGTGATTGCTCTAAGCTAAATATTTAAACAATATATTCTCTTTTTAGATTATAATGTATATACAGCTACATAATTGTAAGTATGTACCAAGAAAAAATGCTTACAATTGTTTATCTTCCTCACTACCGAAGGATAGTGTAGCCCAAATATAATGTAGACCAATAGTTAAGCGGTCTAGGTTTGATTTGACCGATTTGTAGTCAATTTATTTATTGTAGTCAAATCAATATGACATATCACCTACCACCGTTCATCCATTTTGTAATGAAATTTTCAGCTATTTTGCGGGTTTGTGCGTAGATTGCCCCATATCAAATTTATAAAATCCCATTCAGCACTTCCGCTTGCCCAACAAGTGTTTTTAAAGGAAAAATCTAAAAGTGTTGAACTGTTTGTCCGAGGAGGTAAAGGGTTCGATTTGATCAGCTTTGGTAATGTGTACGTGGCGGGTAGTTGGCAAGGCGAGTTGATAATTTACACGTCGAGAAGTCAAAGAAGTCTGTAGTTATTTTTAAGCTTCCTAAGAACTTTAACTAGGTATTGGTTACAAAATCTGTATATTACAAAAGTAAGTTAAAGGTAAATGCAAAAAATAAATTAATTAATAAAATTCTTCTAAAACTCATTCACACCTATAATTACATAATCTGTAGATAACAAAAATAAGTTTAAGGATACTAAAAAAAAAAATTAATTAATAAAATTCTTCTAAATAAATTAATTCTTCAAAATATTTTTTTTTTAACTTGTGTTTGCTTTTACTCTAGAGGGTCTAAATAAATTACTTTTATATAAACTAAAATAATGAATGAATAAAAATAAATATAAATGATCAAACAAAATATAAAATAATAATTAGTAGTAGTGAAGAAAGTATACTTATAACAGTAAAAAAAAATTTATGACTTTAAAATTTAAAGGATAAATATAAATTGATATTGGTTACAAAATCTGTAGATAACTTAAGGATCCTAGGATACATTTGTTTTTCCATTTCATTATATTCTTAATTTGGGATTTATGCAATAAATTCAAGAGAAATTATATCAATAGTATAATGTTAATCGGGTACTGCTTTTTCATCATTTAACGTAAAAGAAATTTCTAAAAACTTTTTTTTTTTTTTTGCTGTTTTTTACGTCGCATCGACTGCCAAGGTCATTAATGTAACTTATCAAACTTAAATAAATAATAGTTAAACTTTGACAATAAATCCAGAACTTAGTTATGAACAAGTTCTACAAATCTTTTATTGAAGTTGAAAAATAATAACAAAGTTTTGTTTTAAAATATGAAATAGTATCTAAACTTTTTCTATGACTTAAAAAATTTCGAACGTGTTAGTAAATTATTCCGATAATTGGATAACAGATCCTTGCAATACCAATAATTCCCAGAAGGAAAACTTTCGAACTCGAGGCTGAAATCACAGTCAGGAATTTCTTCACCAACAATTAACCTTTTACGTCTCTAAACTTGGTCTCTAACGAGGCTGAGCGATTCGGAAACTCTCTTAAGCCAAGCATACCACAAGTTCGTGAAATAGAACCATTTATTATTTATTGTTCTTCTTGGTCACTTAATTTACAATCATTAATTTGTTCCTTTATATGTGTTTTTACTTTCACTTATGAAATATATAGTAATTAAGATCGTGAAAAATTTTGAATAGGAGTTCTCAACAGAATTACAAGTTTTGAGATCCCTTGGGAGTCTAAATAACCAAGTATTTCATAAAGTTCTGTGTGAATGTAAACAGTCCACCTCAAGAACGAAAACCAGTTCGAAACTTAATTGATGTCTTTAAGACAGGGACTCCTATAGTGATACCAAATGCAATACCAAGACTCGTCTTGGTCTGAATATGGAGTTGTAAATGAAAATAGTATAATGCATCGCACTAGGTTATTTTTTTTTTTTTAATTTGTTATCAAACTTCCTTCAGAGCTAAAGATACCGCCATTGCAGTGTTGTACTGGTTGACCAAACCGGTTCTGACGATGAGGAAAACATGAAAGAAAAATATCTGCGTGAGGTCATTGCGATAAATAAGGAGGTCTGACTCGTGACTAATTCTACGAGGTTTCAGGCAGAGGTCACCATCTAACAATCATCTAAAAAAATAATTACGAAGGAAAATGCACATACGCAGTTGAAGAAACACCATTCGTTCTTTGAAAAATAAAATCAACGGAATGGCGAAAAATGTGGAGAAATATCTATACTAGCAAAATGAGAGCGGAGAATTTATTCAGCTCTATTTCTTCATTTCCGAAAGTTAGGAAGCTTTGTGAAAAGTATTAAGAAAGAAATATTCTCAGAACTGAAAATCTTTACATGCGTTTTTTCTAACTTGGAAATGGCTGGAAAAATGAAGCTGGCCGAAAGTTCGTCTCGTAAAATAACCATATTGTAAAAACAATAAAACATTGGTGTAAAGATGTCCTTTAATTCCGAAAAAAAATCTATTCATTCCTCATTTGTGACTTCTTTGATTTTAGCAGGTTCCTATTGTAATTAGTTTGCTTGTCAGTGTCGTCTCCGTAATGGTTTATATCTAAAATAAATAATTATTCTTAAAATAGCACAAATGTATGTATTATGCAGAAATAATTGGTAAAATTAACATAAATTACAGTGTTGAATTGGGTGAATTAAACAAGATTAAATAAATATAGGTCAACAGATAACAAAGAGTATGTGTGAACATCTACCAGGATTAGAATTAAAATACATACATATATATATATATATATATATATATATATATATATATATATTATATATATATATATATATATATATATATATATATATATATATATGTATATATATATATATATATATATTATATATATATATATATATATATATATATATATATATATATATATATATATATATATATATATATATATAATACTTGTTTGGTAACATAATTAAATTATAACAAATAAAACAGTGTCTTTATTCGAAAGAAGGCTCGTTATAGTTATACCATCCTTAATAAATTACAATTTCATATGGATTTATCCTTTTTTTTATTTTTTTATTTATTGATGATATTTACAACTGTATTACAAGTAAAAATACATTCAGTAAATGTGAACAAAAGAATATAATAGCATGAAATCATTTGTTGAGAAACTACCCACTGGTAGCACTCTAAGGATTTATTCTTAAATATTTAGAATATTTATGTTCATTTACACATAAACATGTTTCATTGAAAAAAATTATTCCATAAATTCCAATGTTTAAACGATATATAATTAGAATAAAAATAAGTTAGTGAATATATAAATACGTATCAATCCATAAGTATCAAATATAAATAGCTAGTATTACCGGTTTGAAAAAAAAAATCTCACAAGTAGGTAAGATATCTTCTTCGCCATTTCTGTTATGTATAAGAAGAATTTCGCAAATACTAGTTTAAAATAAATTTTTTTATTCTACAACATGTACATTATGTTTTAATATAGAGATGGCAAATCGAAAGAGCTACAAAAATGTGTATATTAACAATGGTCCCATTTTTAGAAGAAAACTAAGAAATTTGAGTTTTGTACTTCTTTGTTGATAGATAACGATAAAAAATATTTAATTGAAGTAATTAACAATTAATCCCTAGAAAACAAGAATTAATAAAAATTAACTCCAAAAGAGAGTAGAGTTTTAAATTTTTAAAACCATTTAGAGGTTTTTTGAGGGGATAAACTAAGCACTTTAAAAAAAAAAAATCATAATTTTTTTTTATCATATTCCAACTATACTACAAGTACCACATATTTATAAAAAAAACTTCCTTGTTTAAAAGCTCCTTGTTCGTAGTAATTAAGTTGATGTTCAGAAGAGAGATTTACCTCAAGTTGTGAAAAAAAAGTCTTACGTCAGAGGCGTTGCAGGAAACTACCATATTTATATGGAGTAAGGTTAAGATACAGCAGAATGAGGCAAGAGGTTGATTACATTTATTTCTGTCATATTAATAGATAGCCCCGATCTGGTTCATCAGAAGGACTATTTGAGTTCAGATTTTCCTCTTCTAAATCCAAAACCTCACCTGTCAAATGCCTAACAGGCAGTGAGGAGATTGCCAGGAGGTAAAGTTCATTTAAAAATGACTCTTTTGGATAGAGATGATCAGCACCCCTCCAGTGTGGTAACATTCGTAAACGAACAATAAATAAAAATTTAAAAAACTACCCAATCTAAGAGTATTGTACCAGCATGGGTACTTTTACACATTGGTAGTTTTTTTTTTAGAGAAATTGTCGTCAATGAATATCTAAACTTGTGATAGTTCGACTTCTTTCTCTCCCGAACGAAAGTGTTGAGTTTTAGGAAGTTGGATTATTTCGATGCACAGTGGTGGAATGCGAATCAAAACAATCCTCATTTCTCCAAAATTGGTTTTAAAATTGCTTGTTTTGGTTCTATACTACTACATATTGTAATTTTAAATAGATCCCCCCGGTACCCGGTCGTTCTCTCCATACGATAGTTACGTATACTCATGTACTTAACTAAGCAAGGCATTTGTTTATGCAATGAATTTTTTTTTGTCTTGAGTAAAAAATACATACACATTTTTTAAGGAGGTTCAAAAGCTTCTATTCAGGTTCAAGGGGGTGCTGACCATAAGAAGATGAAGTTACCGTGTTCTCTGATTTTAAAAAATTAAAATTCTGTGCTAACTAAGATGTTTCGAATAAATGTAGCTGGACAAAAGTCAAAAAATGAAGGTTGAAAAATATGTTAATACCATTAGATAAAAATTTAATAAGTAACCCAAAGATGATGCTAATAAGGTAATTTAAAAAACAGCTACCTAATATGTTTTCAAATCGGTCTGAGTTTGGACTAGTGTTGCCCAAATGCGAGACCGAGACGAGTCTTGTTCTTGCAAACTCAGTCTTGGTCATGGTCATGGTCTTGCGGAAGAGTCTCACAACAGTCTTGTAGTTACTTATTACCTCATTACTATAGAGATATTACTGTAATTTTTTAGATTGGAGAAACCTAACTAAGCCCGAATGAAAAATTAGAGGAGCTAAATATACCAATTATTAACATATAGTAACTAAAATTGTTGAGTATTATGGACTATTTTAGGCATTCAGAATCTGAGTTAAGTAATAAGTTCATAAATTCAGAAAACCGCCCCATGTTTTAATCTGTAATTTTTTTCTACTCCTGTGTGCGACTTACATTTTGATTCATTGTGTCGAGCAACATGTTAACTTTACAAACATATGAAACTTATTCACAAGCTTGATTGCAGTAATAAGAATTATGTTCCAGATAGAAAACTCTTATTTTTGGAAAAGAGTTAACTGAGGCATTGAGAGAAAAAAAGGATGTTTTTAGAGACTAATCTAAGAATTAGCATGCAAATTAAAAATTAGGCTTTAGGACAATTAATCAATATTTTGAGAGAAAATTATACACTCAAGGCATAGCTTTTTTGGTCTTTAATAAGAGACAGATTCTTAATAATAAGTCATTTAAATACTGTATAGTAAACCTAAACTCAGATTAGTTGGTAATATTAAAATATCTTATTGCTGTTATCCATATACTTTTTTTAATCATGGTAGACATAGAACTTAAAACCCTGGTCACTTTGAATGTAAAAAGTTTATTAACATGCCCCAATATTATAATTTTGTCGTATTGTTTCTTAGAAACAAAGATAAACCACCAATGTGTTAATGTATAACTTAGATAAATTCCACGTTAGTTGGATATTGTCACATACGTAGTCCGGGTAAACACTTCTGTAAGATTAAAAATGCGAGACAAATATATAAAAAGTAATAAAATACCTTTCTATTGAATTTCTGAATTTATAAACCTAGATAAATAGAGATAGGAAGTAAATCTAATATAAATATTTAAAGTAATATGAGGAAAAACAACCCCAAAAGTCAACATAACCGCTGAGCCACCGGTGATTCAATCGATGAGGAGGAACGAGCCGAATCCACTATGTTTCCATTAAGAATTTTAGGAACGGTCAAATAGATTTCCGATGAGCTCAGCTCTGAGTTCAGAAACTTGCTCATCGATATGAAAAATAATAAATTCTTTTGTTAACATGTTCTTAAATATATCTATTATTGATGTAAAAAAAAAAAAAGAAAAGTCACAATCTATTCTATTCTATTAAATATTTATATAAATATTTAATATTCAGATTTGTCAAAAACTGAGACAAATTACAATATATGGCCTTTTAACTTGGAAATGAAAACCTCATGGATTCAAAGTTGTATATCTCAAATTGGAATTCGCTATTTCTTTATGAAATTCGATATCTTTCGACACATCGTTTACCAAAATCCTTTACTGCTGAGAGTAGGAAAAGAGGCTTATACTGCATGTGACAGACAAACAAAAATAACTCGGTAGAATAGACTCCCATGCTGTTCAAATATGAAATATCACGTTTACCTTCATTATCAATTTCTAAGCATCGGAAGATTATCGATTTTGTTCGGAGTAAGTGACCAACATTAGATTAATTGATACTCTTTGGACTCAAAATTGTATGCTCTACAGCTTTGATTCGATGGGATTTTCCTCTTAGGGAACTCATTTCTAAGTCACAGAGCCATTTATTAAGCTACAAAGTAATATATCTCATTTTTTGACAAACTTGGTAAAGATCAGCATTGGTTGACCGTAGTTTTATACCTTACGACATAACCAAATTATAAAGTTTGTGCACTAGGTCGACGCAAAATATAACGTTCTTTGATTTATGAAAGTAAATTTTTCGCTTTGATGCATCGTTTAGGAGTTATAGGTGAACAAACAAAAAAATATCGAAAAAATCTGACTTTTTGGTCTATACAAAGTTTTCCCTTGGTTCCTCGCGTTAGCAATTTAGTTTTTTTACATTTCTAAATATATATATATATATACAAGTTTAAAAAAAAAACTGTTCTCACATGTTTCGTGATGGATTTCTCATTTTGATCCTCAAATTACTGGCATAATATTCTTTAAATCAGGCGCCATTTTGTAAAGCACCGGCTCTGGAACGGCAGACAAGGTTCTTTTTACTTAGAAAACCTTCGCCTGAGATGAGGTCGGTGTTTGGGCTCCAGGACTATGAAGTTTACACCTACCATTGGTGAAGCTCACGACTGAGTGAACTTGGTAAATCTTTAATATTGTAATTTTAATATATATATTATTGCCCTAAGTGAATTCCCTGTAATATATATATATATATATATATATATATATATTATATATATATATATATATATATATATATATATATATATATATATATATATATATATATTTACTTTCGTTCTATTCAGACGAACATTTTCTTATCTTTCTTGCACAATGCTTATCTTCCAGTGATGCGCGGGGTAACAGATAGGGGATACTGGGCAATCCCGAGCTATATGGCTTTCCGAATGATAATAAAATCAACCAAACACTGTATACGAGATAATTTTTTTTCATAAATAAATTATCAAAAGCATTGGAATTAAAACCACTGTCCAATTAAAGATAAATATAATTTTAATTCACTACAAAAAAAAAAAAAAAAAAAAATTGAAAACGTGCCATTTTCAAGTTTTACTAGGAACTTCTATTCAAACACTTAAAGGCTCCCAATAAAAACACGGGGTCAAAGTATGTTCTACCTAAATGGACAGAAAAAAAAAAAAATAAAGTTCTTCCCAGGATCTAACATTTAACTTTTAAACTTCCATCTTTTCCTCGAAAACAAACTTAAACTTTCAGACAAAAACATTCGATTCGGTTGGTCCCTTCCGTTCAATTTCTATGACAAATTCTTAGAAAAAAAAAATCCGGTCTTTTAATTTCTTTTTCAACATTCTACCCATTTTAGATGGATATATAAACTTGTTTTTCATCGTTCGAAAGTCTGATCAGCGTTCGAAAAAGATTCGGTGCTCAGTAAAAAAATTAAAATAAATTAATGACAATCATGTTATATGTTATTATATTACATATTTAGTAACAGAGAGAAAAAAAATAGGTGGGCAGTGAGTAATTTAACAGTCGTTTTGTCTGAACAACCAACAACATACAGCATATTATATTTTGATATGAGGAAGATTTGGCTAAAGCTTTTTATACAATTAACAAAAAATGTGAGGCGTATTAAACATTGAAATGTTGATCCAAGATAAATATAATTAGATTACTAAGAGAATGAATGTTATTATTAACGTATTTAAATAAACCCGTTTATTTTATTATCATGAATATTATAAATTATTATATATCGTTTCCGGGTCTGTTGTTTAAAAAAAAAAATTGTTTTAGATAATTATAAATAGTAATAATAACAGCAGTAATGGCTGTATTTTATGTAAGAATACAACCAATAAAATAAGAAGTTGATTATCTAACAACTACAACCATGATTTAATTGATTAATTGTTGCACCGATGATAAATAATTATTAATTAAAAAAATTTTTCTCAATATTATCAAACTCCATCTTACTAACTTTCTTAAAGATAATTCATCATTAAATTTGGAATGAATATAAAACAAATTAGTTACTTTAAGGTTATTCTAAATTATAGTTCATATAAAAATGTATTGAAGACAAGAAATCGAAGGTGGTTAAGTTTTTGGCTTATTGTAGTATTCGTTTTCAAGAGTTGCCCTGCAAATGAATTTGACTTGAAATATATATGTGTGAGTCTACCATGGAAGATTTTTGCCATATGCACTAAGTATTTCTCGCACTTGCTGAACAACTACGTATCAACAAGTGACCGTACAAGTTGTCCTTAAAAGAGTGGATGGCTTCCGCAACCAATGAACTAAACCTAGCTAAAAAAATATGTTTTTTATCATAAATCTTTTTCAACGAAACTTTTCCCCACAATATGTAAGTTAGATAAATAAAGGAAAAGAAAAAAAAAAAAAAAAAGGACCAAACGCCATTCTTCTATCGAAGAAGGCTAAAATCCATATGGAACGGTAACCTACGAGGACTTGAACAACTTGGCATGAAACGGGTTCAATGAAATGTTGATCCAATCGCCTGGACACATACCTCTTATTGCAATTTGTACCTCTCATACATATATATTGAATTAATGAATAAAAAATAATTTTTTACTAAAGTCCCCCCAGAATAACACAGTACAAAAAATTGTCCCATTACTCTGGCTTGACAATATACAAAGAGGATCTTGTCTATTTCATTTTAATATCAATTAGTAACACAAGTACATTTTATATGGTTTACATGTATACAAAGAAAAAAACATCAAATCAAATGGCATCTGTCGATTAATTGTCAATGAGAAGTTGTAATTACAGAATCCAGTAAGTATTACATAAACGCGGAAGTTTGAAAATGAAGTAGATGGTGGAATAAAAGTTGTTTGAGAGAATTTATGGATGAGGATTGCCGTATGGTGACAGGTAAAGAATTCCAGAAGGAGGTAGTACGAATGACGAATGATTTTCTTAAGAGATTGGATAATGGAACGTAGAGGGAAGAGTTCTAGATTGTAGGGAATTTTGGTCCTTATGATGTTAAAACGGAAAACACCAAGAAGGAGTTATCGTTGGCAGGTGGAATTATCGTAGAGCCATTCCAATTCGGTGTACCAGCAGGAAACACGAGAACGCCTGAGAATTCCAAAGATGGATCTTATAAAAAGTTCATTAGTCTTTTCAATTTCATTTCCAGTCCTTCAGGCAGCTCTCCATACACCAAGCTACCGTAGTCGAACGAGGGAAGTTACAAAGAGCTGTTTGTTTTTTCGAGGAATAGAATCACAGAATCTTAGGAATCGTTTAAGGACAGTTATGAATTTTCAGGTAATCTGGGAAATATGATTATTCCAGGAAATGTTCTGATCATAGGGTACTCCTATATTTTTTACATTTGGGAGAAAATGGATTGGTCAGTTGTTGAGGTAAAGTAGAGGAAAGTAAGGAAGGGAACTAATGTTACTATATTGTTGCTTCCTTCCTTCTTTTTTTATTTTAATAATACCTCATTAGTTTTTAAGTTATGTTTATCGTTATATTGTTTTTCCCCTATAAATAAGTAATTAGTATTGGATTACTGAGATTTTGTATATCAATTCAGACTGTTGCAGGACCTTTCAGTAAGGAGTATCGTTGGATCTCTCTATGTTCGATTTTATGACTGCCCAATATTACAGCTTCCTTTCGTGGCCTCAATTCCTGACAATCTATTAGGAACGATGAGTTTCATATCTTCGAGTTTTGAATAACTGAAATTCCATTCTTGTTTTCAATTCGCTCTAAATTTTGAATTCCACTACCTGAAGTCTTGTATATTAATTCTTAATTATATTTCGAATAAACTATATTTTAATATTTTTATGCAAAGAGATGTATGTTCTATAAGAATATTTCGGTTTCCTATTTACATACCTGGAATAGAATAGAAAAAAAATATTCATAATAACTGGGAGTAATAAAAACAAAGCTTTTTTTAAGTGATAAATGATTTGCCGATGTCATGCCAATGGAGTAGAGAGTAAATTTCAATAGGACGAGATTGTCTGCATTGGCAGGGTGATGGTTGATGTTTATTTGTTAATCTGCCTAGGAAATATTGCCTCCGGAAGAAGGACAGGAACGTACTCAACGTAGTGGTTCAACAAACAAGATATATATAATTATGCATATGTATATATGTGTATATTTATCTTGATAAAGCCTTCTGGCTTCAAATGCGTCACTATATATGAAGCAGCGAACTTAATATTCCTGTGAAGTACAGCAGAGCTTCTCTAACGGTTGTGACCCCGACAGAAAATATTGTGTTCTCTCTCTGGACAGCTCTTATTAGAACTAGTGTGTGTGCCCTGTAAAGCAAAGCAAGCCAAGGCCTGACCTAGATTCCAAGCATCCATGAAACTTACTTTAAACTTGTCATTCAGTTATATTAATAAAATAAAAAATCAATAGAACTATTAGTCTGTTTTGAGGCCGTAATGTATCGGAATAATACTTTCGGAATATATACCTACTATTCAACATCTGCGGTTGTTCTGAATTAAAATCAAATTGTGTTTGTATATTTAAACGAAAACTAAATAAATAAATATTAAACTGATAATAATCTATCACTATCAATTATCACAGCAGTGTTCAGTTCAATGTCATCACCATAATAATTTTAAAATCATCTTGTTTGACTTTTCAAACACTAGAAAATAAAAAACCAGATAAACTATTCGGGAGAAATACTTTATTTAAACCAGTGCTGCCCTACGATATAGGGTTGCTCGATATACAGCATATTCATCAATCCTTTTTTTTTTTTTTGGACATATAAATTATATACAAATTCTTTTTCATATTACACAGCACAAACAATATCAATACTATAATATACTAATACATACAATTACAATTACTACGTACAAGTTCAATTTTTTCTTAATATGATGGCTATGAAATAAAAATAGTCTAACAAATAAATAAATAATTATTTTAAATGAATTTATATATATATATATATATATATATATATATATATATATATATATATATATATATATATATATATATATATATATATATATATATATATAATATAAATATATAGAAAACTAAGCACACAAAAATAAAGAAAATTATATAAACGACATACATTAATTATTATAATTTCCTTTACTTCTGTGTGAGTAGTTTTCTTTATAAATCTAATGCTTAGAAAAGTGATGTTTTGCTTAGTCATAACTTTTGCTATTGTTGATGATCCTGTTTATATTGAGGATTATAATATTAGGATTATGGCTGAAACATGTCATGTACTAAGGCAAACTCCCATGCTATACAGTTAAAACTATACTAAATCAATGTAAATAAATAAAAAATACATTTTTTTTTCAATTCGCTCTACAGATCTTGTAGATTTTTTGTCGCCTGAACCATCCTTGTGTATGTTATTCTTCGTATAAATTACGAAAGTGTATGTTATTCTAAGTAAAAAGAAACTTGTCTACCATTCCACAGCCGCTTCTTACAATATATATATATATATTGTAAGAAGGGGCTGTGGAATGGCAGACAAGTTTCTTTTTATTTAGAATAACATACACTTTCGTAATTTATAATCAAACTTTAGCCAGCGATCTAGTAAACTTTTGGGCCTTGGCTCCATGGTTACTAATATTGCTTCGTTTACTAACACGATAGATTTCAAGGAGTGCCATGAACCAATAATTTTGTCCTCAGACCCTTAGTTGCTATTGACAAAATATTCTGTACATGTGATTTTCTTTTTCATAATTTAATTTTAAAAAGTTTTAACATCTTTATGTACTAGCAGCATTACTAATAATAACGTGAATCTTCATTTATTTAACTTGTACCCTAATCAAATCCTGATATATATGATTTGAAGGTTACAAAATAAATAACCTGGACATGTTTCGCCGATTAATTAGTACTGAAAAAAAATACATGACCCGTATGATGGCAATAGTCTTAAAATGACTAACATAAGGGGATTGTAAACCATCCCGAGCTTGTTCAACATATCCATGGCTAACTTCACTGATCTAAGCAACGATCACAAAGTGATTATAAGAAGTGCAAGCCGCTAAAAATATTTCAAGCAGTGTTTACGGACGGAGAAAAACATGTACTTATTCCTTTCAATGAGTTTGATTTAGTTAAATAAATTTAAATCCTCGTATATATTTAAATAATTATGCCGTTATAGGTAGATTTATAGCTCAAATCACCTCCTTACACAACCGTTGACCAAGAAACAGTACTTCCTTACAAAGTACAGGACCCATGACTCAGTGTCTTTTTTTTATAGTGTTATTTTGACGAACTGAATTTGTTTTTTGAATTGCTAAATATGATCGAAATTAAAAAATGCGTTATTTTACGTTCACCCCTATCAAAGATGAACTTGTTTGACTTTTTTAAATAGCTCAATTGAAGAAGAAAATAATTTTTGTGATGAGCAAACTAGATAATTTTTTTTGGATACCTGATTAAAGTGATAATGAATTATAAAAAAATCTAGACAGTCGATATTATTGATACAAGCAACAGTAAACAAGACTTACATTATATAATTAATGGACTAAATCCAATTTATTTTTTTTATTCTCCGTATAAGTTATAGGATATATTTTATCATCCTGTTTTTTAAGCTTCGTCAATAAAACTGATATATTCAACGGAAAAAGTCACCTCAGGAGGTAAATGTATGCAAAGTAGTTCCAAGAAGTCTGAAAGAGGAAAGCGCAAGCGAGGAATGACATCAATCATGGAACCGACTTGCCCACCCTCTTCTGGAGGAAACATCCTTCATCCTTAAGTAAATCCAGTGTCGTATTAGCAAAAAGCTCGCTGGAGTCATGAAGGAGTTCCAGGTATGGAAACGATTATTGAGGAAACCCAAAATGTGGACTACATCTATCTTCGATATTGGTCTTATGTGCCAAATGGTTCCATATTTCAAGCCAAGTTTTAAATTTATCTTGTTGAAACATTAATAATTTCTATGTTTGAAATCTTTATAATTTTAGCATTTCTGCTATTGATACAATTTATTTGGTTGATTAATTATTTTCAATTTGAGGCTAAAAATTCAAACCGAGCCATATCCATTTTATTTTTTTAGTTCTTCATGAGATGAAAGGATGTCACATTTTAGTAATATCAACTTTATTCCTTAAGGTTTTTTTTCTCATGTTATCATTATATCATAATTCATACGGATTTTTAAAAATTTGTTATCTATTTTTATTTTTTTTTATTTTAATGAAATTTACAACTGTATCACATGAAAAATACAACAAGTAAATGTAACATTGGTAACATGACATGAACAACATGAAGAGAAACTACCCATTGGTAGAACTAAAATTAAAGTTCTATATTAGAAAGTCCCGAGGCCATCTTCTTTTCAGACGCCTCGGAGGGTTATCAGGGATTCAGGAGGAAGCAAGGTTTGAAACGAGAGGATTCGGATGGTTCTGCAGTTTGTTATTGAAGGATAGGTATCTGGATTGGGCCAAATCGGAAACATGGAACATTAAGGTCTTTATGGATGATTTTATTTGTGACAAAGTAAGGAGCGTTGTGGATTTTACGAAGGATTTTGGACTGTAAGGATTGGATAGGAGAGGAATTCGATGGGTTATCTATTTCAACAAAAAAAAAATATTAACTTATCTATGTAATTTATAAGTGTATGTTACATTTGTATTAAAAACCGTAATATATTGTAATTTTGAACATTAAAAACATCTTTATCAGATTTATTTATTTATTTTTTTAAAACTATATTTATTGAGAGATATTACAATCTATCAAAAATAAGGGCATTTATAATAGTGTTCAGAGACCACATTCACGCTCTATCAACAATAAATAAAAATAAATAATACAGAAAAAAACAATGATACTAAAAGTAAATGTATATAAAATAAACTAATAAAAACAACTACTGTTTAATATTTATAAAGAACAAAAATAAAAAAAAGAAACAGTCATATATTAGAACTGACTTTATTATAGCAACAATTAAAATAATGGACCAAAAATCAATTTAAAAAAAATATATGTATTCAACGAGGACAGGTTAAAAATTAAGAAAAAAAACAGATTTTAACTTGCAACCAAAATAAATTAATTGCGAAGATGAAACAATGATTCTTCAATATATTACGAATATATTTGAGACACGGAATAGCAAAACCAGATAAATTAATTTTTGTAATTGTTTTCACAGGTACCCGTGAAAGGTTTGGAACACACAATTCAGATAGCGGATTATGAGAGAGGCAAACATAGCCGATACATATATATCCGCTATATTTGACTACCGTTGCACAAAGGAACCATAGCCTTCGTATGATGTATTTCTCAGCCTTAGCATGGCGGATTTTCTACATTTGAAGTTTTATACCTCTCTTTCTAAGCTTGCTTGATCTCTGGAGCTTTGTCGATTTCTACCCATTATCAATTTTATCAATTATTCTTTTCCTTTTTCAATGCTTTCTACACTACTACGTTTTTAGTAGATGGATACCGATTCATACTAACTTCTTCATGAGATTTTTTTTTTTTCTGTTGCCACCTTATTAAGAGAATCTATCATATATACATACTCATACGTTCTATGTATGCACCATATAAGGGGACTATTTAATGAAAATACGAGTAATTCCTCTTTGCATCATTATCCAGTATAGAATTTTTATTAAATTATAATTAAATTTTCATCCTGAGAAAATGAGATAGGGTGATTGTAAATTTCATAATTTACTGTGTACAATTTAACTATGGAAGTATTAATGTAGGTAGTTTTTCCTTCTTGTGTGAATTAAACACAGTATCCATTTTATGTTTTTTTTTTTTTTATATTTGTTGTAGAAAGTGTGATTTTTTTGCATGAATGAATGCTGTGTTTGATATGGAAGACTGCATAATAATATTGAATGAAAAGCGTTTAAGCCTGCTCAACAGTATATATAGTGCTATATATTGAACATTGCAAATAAGTTTTTAAAATTGGCTGCGGAAGACAGAGTTAAATGAAACCGACTTATGACATCAAAACAGCGTCAAGGTTAGAGAGTAAGTAAATTAAGGACTAGGGGCTCTAAGGAAGGCTCAGAGTAAAAAATAGTAAAGGGCAAAGTAACTGGTTCCTTTTAGGGTGTTACCAGTTATTGTGAAGTAATAAGGTGAAGTTAAGAACCAATGAAAACCATCCTTGCCCCACCATCAAATTTTGTATAAAATCTCCCGAAAAGTAAGAAAAGAGGTCTTATGTTAGTTTCTGGCCTTGAGGATAGGTTTGATGTTTTCTTCCGGTTTGGAGACTGAACCCTTGGCCCTACATAGACCATGAAGATGGAATGTAGCTGGCAGTTTGGATCAGGGCTTGACGATATGACCTCGGATTAGCAGATGCAGTGATGAAACAAACCAAGTACACCACTTTCTATACAATAGATAAGTGTTATTTCCAACAATAAATTTACCAATGTTAGAATATTTCATGGCAATACAACTCTCAAAACAGTCCATCTGAAATCACAGTTAATTATTAAATTCTTCGATAGCATATAGTATTTGAGTATTGAGATTTCTGTGTTATTTGCATATAATTCTTTATTAAACATAGAAATAAATTAAGTTTTTTATTAAAGGTTATTTTAATTCTGCCACCTATTTATATCATGATGATCACATGTAATGTTGGTAATTAGAAAGCATGATAAACACAAATCGGCCTTTGAGAAAAGAAATCCAATTAATTAATTATGGACCAATCAATATATTATAGATCAAAATTTATTAAACTAATATTTTATTATAAATTTTTAATAAATAATTCTAGATAATTATCCAGTGGCATTCCGAATAAATGTAATATAAATATAAACTTTAATTATGATACAACCTTTTTCCCCTCTTGTATGAAGAGGTTTAATCCAAATAAGATTAAAATTTAAAAATTAATTAAACCTGTTTCACAGCTGAAGGAAAGCCTTATGAAATCCTCGGCAGGGGAAGCGAGTAATTTTTAATTATAAATTTATTAATCTTAAATAACATCCTGAAGGAATGAAGACATCTGAATTGAATGCCATCGAGGAAGCTATATCGTGCTATTGAGCTATCGTTAAGGGACCTACTTCAACAAGGACGACTACGGAGGACTTAGCAATATCGTTTATGAAATCGGATATGGTTCCATTAGTATTGTGTTGGTTACATCCATCGACGGGAAGAAATATAGTGAAGAGGAATTTCATCCTCTTCATCCTTGAAACAGGACACCGTTGGCCCCAAATATTGGTTCTGAGTGTTGTTGATAGCTTCCTAGAAGTAGTTGGTTTCATCTAATCAATTAATACATTATCCTCTGAACCTCTATGAAAAATATTTTAATAAGTACGTTCTATTTATCTGATTTCAGCCTTATATCAACTCTAACACTAAAATTATTTGACTACTTTCACTGCGGTAGTGAATTAGGGATCTTTAGTTGTGAGGAGCCCAACAATACTCTCAAAATATTTCTACTTTACTCACCTGTTTCTTCTCCTGACTTTTAGGTAAATATAAAAATATGTGATTTTTTATTCCTTCGATTTTTTTAAATGTTTATTTATTTTTATTTTATTTTTTTGTATTGTCGCCTGTGAATAAAAATCTTCTTCTTTTCTAAAATTCTTAATCTAAACGATTTCCGATGATTGGAAAAAAGATATGTTGTACAATTGATCCATACGATATATATTTTATTTCAAAATCACTTTCATCATTTATTATATATTTCATAGATTTTGTCGCATAATCCTCATGTTTTTAACTAATAAAATTAATTTATTTATTAATCAGCTAATCATGCTTGAATTTATTTATTAATAGAGGCAGAAATAAACATTGAAAAAAAAAAAGGATTGTTGTACTTTTATAATTGCTTGCCTTGATTCCTCATTTTAATGTCACTTTTACTATAGTACATACTACATATTAAATTAGTTTATTAATAGAAAATTTAGAAATTATTAATTTACTGAAAGCATTTACATTTCTATAAACTTATAATTTTGTTTTTTCACAAGCGTCAAAAATAGAAACGACTAACAGTGAATCAGATGTTCGTTGCAATATCTAATAGCATGTGAGGTATGGGAGGATTAGTATCCAGCGACATTTCCCTCTCAACGTGAAATCTACAAATTTATAAAAGTTTTATGACGTATTCGTCTTTAAGAGTTAAATTTATTGTTTTCATTTTCAATTTTTTATTTATTTATTGCTCAAAATTACGTTTATAAATGAATAGAAAAATTAAATAACATTTTCAATTTTTTTTTCTTTTTTAATTAATTACCAATATACAAAGAAGAAAAACCTCAAGTAATGAAATTGTTTTATATTAATATTTCAAAAACTGATTATTTTATATCATTTATTCTAATTATTGCTTATTTATGTATCTAAGTTAGTCATTGGACGGATACTTTTTAAAATTAAATATCTGTTACCGTAGTCATTTATTAAAAAAATTATATTTATCTCTTCATTATTTTTGTTTGTTTCTATGCTGTAATTTTTATTATTATTCTTGTAAAAATAAATCTATCTGAAACCTCATATCCTGATTTACTATCTTGAAGGTTAATCCGTCCTCAAGATATATTGTTGCAGATAAACTCAGTTATTTTAAGGGTTGAAGCTGTTGATGAACTGAAGAAAATACTGCAATAAATTCGGAGGATGATGTTACATTTATCTTTTTGCTCTCGCTGGACCCGAAATTACTCGTTTACAGAATATATATCTAGGAGGCGAGGTTAGTTATGACCGACATAAGAAACCTTCTTGCGAGCCGCTGGGGTATTTCCCCTTCCAAAACCTAGTTCTCAGAGGGGTTTTTGTAGATATTCTGTCCGCTTCATAGAGATATCTTTTATTGAACCTAATATTCTAGAAAGGATTGTATTTTTTTTAAGGAAAAATAAAATACGTTTAATTTAGTTAAGAACAGATGTGAAAAAAAAATTAAGGTGTGTGCTTTTGATAGAAGAGAAGACATCAACAAGGCTAGATTAATAACATGAAATGTAAATTATAAATAAAAGCTCATTATAAATAGGGTGGAATTATAAACACTTTCCTCGCTATCAATATGCGTGTCCGATTTTTAGTATTTGAGATATTTTAATTCATTTGCAAAAACACTGTAATTAGTCTACTCTAGCTGACTGTTCCCGAGCGTTACACATCGGAAATCTGATGGCTCAATCTAATTCATTCTCTACAAAAAAGTGCAAACAGCACCTAAAGAAGTTTTCACTTCAAAAACCAGACTATAACAATTGGGGAATTCTATACACCCCAAGAGAATAGTAGTCGGCTGACTCCCACCTACAAACAAAGCTCAAGACTTGGATGTTTTCAAGCAAATACATGCGACGGAATCTATTTGTCTGGAGCCGCAGTGTATAGTGAAAGGCACTCATCTATTCAACCAAGTTTAAATATTCGTATATGTCAATTTCCGTATCAATCTAGATAGGTAGATAAAAAATAATTTTATTCTGGGACACAGTCCTTGAGAATAACAAAATAGAAAAAAATTAAATGATTACATCTGGCCAAAATAAAACCAATCGAAAAAAAGAAATATTGTAAAGAAAATATAAAGTAAACATTCTATATACAAAACAATCAACACTATGACAAGACACTTTAAGCTATTTGCACTGATATACCAGTATACACAATAAAGAATTAAAAAAAAAAAAAAAAAATATATATATATATATATATATATATATATATATAATTAATTCTTTATTAAAATCAGTTTTGTGTTACTGTTGAGAAAACAGAAAGCTAAATCTGACAATATAAAGTACCTTAATAATATATAAATACATTATCATTTAGCAACATTGATATTTGACAATGAATGGCATAAAATAAATGTATGTTGTCGAATGGTTAGCAACTATCTGATTGCTTTTGGGATAGGAATTGGAATAGGAGGATTTCGAATGTGGATATGGATGGGGAATGTCGAATTTTGATAGGGAGAGAATTCCAGAAATAGACTGTGCGAGCAATAAAGGAGTTTTGGAATGAGGCAGATCTGTGAGAAGGCATGTACAGGTTAGAAGGTCTTGTGGACAGGGAATGGACTGAGGATTCGAACTGGTAGAGGGTTGTAGGCGTAAGAAGGACGATGGTTGTTGATGATTTGGTAGAGGAACGTACCTAGGAAATATTGTCTTTGGAAGGATGAGAAAAGCCACTTTAACTCAGCGTAGTGGTGAGAGACATCTACCAAGGTGTTTAATTAGATATGGAGGTACATTCTTTTAGGATGAATAGAATTTCCCAATTTGTTTAGACCCCCATTTTTTTATTTTACATTACGGCTAATAATTTCGGCTATTATCATTGTCATAATATGTTCAATCAATGATATTTTATTAAGTTTAATAATTATATAATATGTATTAGAATATTCATTGGCAATAATATCTAGATTAAATACATTGTAACCTATCAGTTTGTCATTCTCAAATAAAGTGTTATTGATGACAGTACATTTTTTAACCGTTCTCAAAAAATTATCATTTTTAGTAATTATCTTCTTATTCTCACTGTCTCTAAATTCAATTTAATATTTTTAATTTGGATATGCGGTTCTATTGTATCCCATTATTTTTCAATTATTTTCATTAGATCTTTCAAGTTGATATTGGTAAATAAATTATTGAGTTTTTTAATAACTATCATCTGATTTTAGTTATTGTGTGTGATATTGAGATGCTTAGACAAATTTTTGAGTTTATTCATTGATATTTCTGTTTAGGATTATGTGGAGCGATACTTTTATTAACGTTACTGATCTGATCGAATTTTAGTATCTGAAATATTTTAATCCAAATGTTCCTCTAAACTCGTTATCATCTGGTTTTCGACACTATTTTTTTTCTTTTCTCTTCCCTAACGCGGCGTCGCGGTAAGATACAATTTTGAATTACAGCCTATTACAGAGAGAATGAAATGCTTAACGATTTTCTCACTTACAGTATGCAGGCCAGATTTTTAGTTTCTGAGATATTTTAATTCATTTGTAAAAACATTTCAATGGACTTTACCCGAGCGTGAACACTTTGGGAATCTTACAGATCAATCTAATTCACTTTCAACAAAAATGTACCAAACGAGCCTAAAGAAGTTTTCACTTCAAAAATACAAACTTAAGTTGCTGGAATATTATGGCTTGGAACACCCGGCTATCCTCACAGGATTAATATTGCACAGGTATAACACAAGTATAATAGTGTACATTTTTTTCTCTTAACAATACTTTATGAAAATCCGCCTAACAATAACAAAGTTCCGCCCGTTTGAATTTGCTAATTGAAAATTTAAAATCATTGCGACCGGGCAATAATAACTATTACAAATTATCTTTCCATACAGTAAAATAAATAAATAGCGCAAAAGGCAGTAATTTTCCTCTATAATTACTAAAAAAAAAAGTATTTGACATATTTGTTTGGATTTCGTCAGAACGTTCTGCTGTTAAAGTAAGATATATCGCTCAGGAACATTTCTACTCTCATAACTTATCTTTTGACGTGGCATAGCACAACGTTTTGTTTAATTTTAATATAAGGCACATAGTTTCCATTGTTAAAGTAAAGGTTCCGGGTTCGAATCCCGGCTTATGGCAGAAAAATTATTTCTTCTGTTTCATTGGCCGTGGGGCGACCCTGGATAGGTCCTCCTGGAACATACCCAGACTCTATAGATACCCTTAATTAAAATAATTAATTAAGGGGAATAACCTGGAGATTGAGCGTGATCTCGGTCAAATCACCGCCTTGTGCAACCGTAGATCAAGAAACACTGCTTTCCCTAAATAGTACTGGGCCCAAGACCATTGGTCGTAGTATATATGCAATTTATATATATAATTAATTAATATGTATGTATATATATATATATATATATATATATATATATATATATATATTGTTTTATACATCTATATAATCTTAAATGACATTCTCAAACAGAACAGGAATTTTAATAAACTTGATTTTATCAAGTTGAGAGTGTCATTTTAATCAGTTTATATCAATATATTGAAGAACTAATAACAAACGTGTCACTCCCAGACAATGTTTCAAACATTTGCTGTTTACATTCGTTATTGTTTTATTTTATTTTTTTGATGTTTGGAAGAAGAGCTTCTCCCCAGGCTGTTCCAATTTCTTCTCGCCCATGATAAGCAAAAAACACAGATGTAGTTCCTCTTTCTCTTGCTCCCTGATCGAGCAATAGTGCAATATAATCCGGGGGCAAGGTATACGCGTTGCCCAGCATCCTAATAAACTAAAAAATGCGAGTTCCAGTCCTTGTGCCAGGGGCTTTTAACTGCGGTATTAATCCCCAAGTCTCTCCCCTGGCATAAAAAAAAGGTGTAGTCAAAAGATGAGGTAGGAGAAGAAAAAAATGCAGTACAATAATTGGCGCTTTCAATCTAATGAATCAAAATCAAAGATTCTAATTTCCATCCACGTGTTCTGGGCTTCCTATTTATGATGGGTGGCAGTGACATGCGCAAACCCACTACTCTACTGCTCCTACTGCTCCATTTTTATGCCAAAAATGGCCAGGAAGGGAGAATAATAAAAATAATATGTTTTAACTTGTTTATTGTAAATATTACAATCTGTGTCAAAGGACATTTATAATAGTTTTTATAGATCACATTGACACTTTCTGTACAATAAAAAAAAATTATACAGAAAAAAATATATATACAATAAATAAGTATAAAATAACCTAAAAATAAATAAATAAAAAGGATACATACACTATTTATAATCAGGCGAGAGAACTCTGAACCAAACTTGTCCCTCCAACTGAGGAGAAAGAAGCATGACAATAAATTAATTAATATATATTTTTTTTTTTAAATAAAAAAATATTTATAAAAAGGCTTCTTATTTTACAAAGTTTTGTCATAAAGCATAATGCAATGTGGATCGGAGACCTGATGGCCCAGTGTTTTGAATTTTTGGAAGGCAGCAGCTTGGATTTCCAGAATTAGAAAAGTAAGATACGTCACTATAAGGGAGGGATTGGTAATAAAACATAATATCCTAGATGTGATGGAAGAAAGGTCAGACCCAGATAGTATGACCTTGTGAGGCGAATGAATACCAAAGCTCATTATGGATTGGGAGGCAGAGGGTAGAAGAAGAAGAGGAAGACTGGAGTGGTGGAGATTGTGGTTGGTAGTGGACTATCGGAAGATGATGCGATAGACCACCAGAAGTAGAGGAGTATAATTGAGGATAGCTTCATATCGGAGAAATTCCTAAGGATAAAAAAAATTGTTTGCTTCTTATAATGCTTGCTTCATATTATTATTGTTTTATTATTTATGAACTTTTATATAAAATGTTTCTATTTATCTGATTATCGCTCTGTGATTATAAATATATTCGGATTGAATATAAGCCTGATTTTTTTATTTTGTGTATGGAAAGAAAGTATATTGTAGGATCTTTTACCAAATTTCGGTTTATTATTTTTTTAAATAACTAACGCAATGAATTTACTTATTTTAAATAATTTTTAGTAAAATATAAATTTAAAAACGTAGCAATATAAAAAAATAATGCGAGCAATACATTTTTTCCAAAAAAAATTATGTGGTAATTATTGAAATTTTATAACCTAAATTTTAATTACTACAACATTTGAAATATAAATTGTTTTTTTTCCTCGCGAATATCTTGAAATATCATTTTCTTAGATTGGGAGTATAGCTCAACATATTAACTAGGTATTAACATTTTAATTTTTTTTACCTTAGATATTTAAAGAAAACAGTATTTCAGTCACCAAAATATTTTAGTAAACCATAAAAAAGTATGATGAAAAATTTCAGTTGTACAATGTCAACAAATAATGTTTTCATCGCCAAATTAATTATTGATTGGCCAATTACTCGTGTATAAACAGCTTACGAAGAGTTCTTTGTAGTGAGCAATGTTTATCAACCCACATGGGTGCTGTTTGTCTTCAACTATTAATTACAACGGACTGGTGACGATGTCAGACAATGTTGCCTAATTTGTATTCTAAACACAGAGAGGAACTTTTTCACAATCCTATGGAACTTTATGAAAATTACTTTGACGAATAACTTTGACATACTGTTAATTAATATAAAAAAAGGCATTTAATATTGTTTTTATTTTATTTTTTTATATTTATATAAATATATCATTTTTATTTAGTTTGTATATATTTAATTTACTATAGGATTCAGATTTTTTTGTCCCCCCATTCCTCGCTTTATATGGAGTTGTTCCTGGACCAAGGTTGAGGGCGGAGGATCAATTCTAGATTTACAAGTCACCTTCACCAGGATGCAAACTCGTAATTAATTTATGTTCAGTTTTTCATGTAACCGGGGAATAGGGAGGCGAGAAATATTCTGCGTTTTCTGCAAAACTACTAGACCGATTTTTTTTTCAATTTGAGTTAAAAATCAGAGGTCTCTAAAGGATGATCCTCCTTCATAGACATTACTATCCGCCTTTTACTTTCGAGATGGCGATCGAAAAACCTGCGTTTAAATAAACTGTAGCGCCTGACGAAACGTACAGATTTCAATGAAACTAGGCAAAAGTCGTTTTGTAGATGCTCTTGTGGGGCGGGGTGGCCGAACAGGCTAACGCGGGTGCACAACACCGCCGTTGCCAGGCAACCTGATATTTAGGACAAAATAGTCACGAGTCCCGGTGCCGAGGGAGTCTTTTAAATCCCCGCCCACACTCCTTGACCCGAGAGAACCCCTTATATAGTTAACCCCGTATACGATTTCATGTCCAGGTATCGGGGTAGGGGGCAGAGATTTTAATTCTGGTATGAATGCCCCGCCCTCACCCACTGGCATATTTTATTCCTCTATACCTGTTGTTGTTGGTTGGGGCTTTAAGGCGTAAAACTAGATTAAGTTTGTTTATTTTCGTGTTAAGGCCACTCACTGTATCCTTTAATTTAAGTGCATCAAATAGCGCACACCAGTGGTGCCATCTATTGGCCATTATGACAGTGCCATCTACTGGCAAGCTAAAAAGTATAGCCCTGCCTGGTGACCTGAGACCAGAAGGGCCAAAGTACAACACCAGTACCAACGCAAGTCTGAGTCTGAGTCTGCCAGCAAAATGGTCTCCATGACCAAGCATGTTCACATAAAGTCTGAATTACATGTCTAGCTAGACCAGCATAAGGAAGAGGCAGCATGGATGCCAGCCATTACATTACAAGACATTAAAAGGTGCCAGCTACCAATACAGCATTAGAAGATGCCAAACAGATCATTCAACTCAGATGACAGAAACCAGTCTCTCAATGGAGAATTCAAAATCATTATTCAATCAGCCAGCATCATCATTTATCTGGTCAGTCCATATTAACAAATAGTTCATTAACACAATAACCCAAATGTACATCTTAAACTCCATCAACCTCTGCCTATTTCTATTTTATCAATATATTTTATGTTAAACCTCATTTTACATTTCGCATGAACACCCTCTTCTAATCAAGTAATTAGCATTCAGGTTTGATTTCCCCTACTTCGGGATTAGGGAAGGCCTGATGCCTCCATACACTCTGACTTAAATCTTTTAAGATTAATTCAATAAATTCTTCTATTTCAGGAAGATTAGCAATTGTTCCATACTATTTCCATAGGAGTAGACTATTTATTGCAGTATACTAGAAAAAATATTACTTTTAGCACAGATAGAATTGACATAGAAAGTTACGACCTTCTGCACTAACTGTAGCGACATGTTATTTTACGAAATTTAGAAATGACACATTTATTTGTTTACTCATTATCACTTAATACAGACCATTTTTTTGGTATGTATATAGAAGTGATAATGCGTTGTTTTTCGACTCCCCATGACAAATATGGTCTGGTGGTTCATGTAATAAGAGAGAGGAGAGGGGGAGTATAGGCACCACGGGGCTGTGCCACAAGAGATCTGATTGATACCCTGTCATTTATTCTCCCTGTAAGAATGGAAGGGGCTTCTTCGGCAGGAAGCTATAAAGAAGATGGATTTAGGCTGTGGTCCGTCCTGGAGGTGGTATTTTGGTGCAAAACACACGTATATATTATGTATGTCCTAACAACTTGGACCAACATCTATCATATTTAAAATAACTCTGTTGACGGTGTATTATTAAAGAAATAATCAGTGAATTAGCTTACCGCTAATTAAAATTCAAATAATATTATAAAAGGTTTTTATTATAAATAATAAAGTTTCTAATAAAAAACAATATTTTAATTTCTCGATATTTTGTTTAGCCTGTCGCATAACAACAAAATGTATTATCAGATTTGTTGTTGGACAGATTCGAAACTTATCTATGTTAATTAAGGTTAAAATTGTCCTCTCTCCAATTAATTCAAAACTATCAAAAGATTAGAAATTATATACTAACAAACATGGGTTAGTTATGAAGTGATTAACTGCTATTTCGGCAGGATCCTTTATAAATAAAAGGATTTTTTTATTTATTCATGATATTTACAACTGTATTAATAAATAAAATACATTTAGTAAATTTGATAACAGAAACCACTTGTTGAGAAACTACCCACTGGTAGCACTCTAAAAGCAAAATGTATTTACAATAAGAGATCTGGAGGCCATATTCTTTTCAGAAGTCTCGGAGGGTTATCAGAGATAGAAGAGGAAGCAAGGTTAGATACGAGACGATTCGGATGGTTCTGAAGTTTATTATGGAAGAATTGATATCTGTATAGGGCCAAATCGGAAACATAAGGAACATTAAGGTCATTATGGATTATTTTATTGGTGACAAAGTAAGGAGCATTGAGGATTTTCCGAAGGATTTTGGATTGTAAGGATTGGATACTAGAGGAATTCGATGGCTTAGTGGAGCCCCAAAGCTCAACTTCGTAAGTCCAAAAAGGTCTTATTGTAGTCATGCATATGAGTCTTTTGTAATTAACTGGAAGCTTAGAGCGTTTGTCTAGTAAGTGTTGGAGTAGTCGGAAACGTCGAGCGATTTCTTGTCGTTTCAGTCTGGTATGAGGATTCCAAGTTAGACGTTTGTCCAAGTGAAGTCCAAGGTATCGCATTTGTTCAACAGAGATAAGTGAGGTATTATTAAAGGATACTGTGGGACATGAGCTCCTAGGTTTACGTCGAAGGGTAAAGGTGATTTGATGGGATTTATTAGAATTTATTTTAATCCTCCAGTTTCGACACCATTCTTCAAGAAAGGCTTGTGATGTGTGACTGAAGTGTTTAGGATGCAGTGGTTGGGTCATTATTAACGAATATTACACATGTATCATCGGCATATGAGGTAATAACAGTGTTAGGATGGGTTGGGATGTCAGCTGTATAAACTGTGTAAAGGATAGGACCTAGGATACTACCTTGAGGAACACCAGCGGACTGGGAAACAAGTTATGAATAAGTATTATTGTGATTTACTTTGAAGTATCTATCAGTTATATAGGAAGGGATAATGAGGAAGTATGTACGATGTAGGAATTTACGGAGTTTTCGGCGCAGATAAATTTGCTTTCTGTCTGTCTCATTCTAATCTACACGTTCAAAAACAATTTGCTTAATGCAGAAAAGTCTTGGTTAGTATGTTCTCCCACATAATAAGAAAGAAGCCCTGTCTGGAATTTTTTTATTTATTAAACATATCAAAAATGTATTTCTATACTATCCAAAGTACACAAGGCATCATAAAACAATTCTTCTCCATTTATCTTTTAAATAGATTTTTAATTGGTCGAAGACTATCATAACTAGCACTTTTTATTTTTAAGACATAAAAATACGCATCGCATGCTAATCATATCACCTATCGATAAGAAGAAGAAGAATCAACTTTATTCTGGGACAAAGTCCCTTAAGAATGACAATTTTGTACATAAAAATAAACATTCCATCTGGCCAAAATACATATTACAATAAAAAAAAAGTAACTGAAAACTAAGTGATAGCAGAAGTATTTACCTTATTACATTTCCATTACAGAACGTGACCAGACATCTTTTCCATGCTCAAAAAAGAATGTATATTTATATACTAATGATAAATAGAGAAAAATGCAATTTTGTTACATGATAAACGGTTACCCAGCTTCTGATTGAATTGTTAGGAGGAATTGGAATAGGAGGGTTTTAAATATGGATAGGGATGGTGCATGGTGGATTTTAAGTGGGATGGAATTCCAAAACGTAGTGGAGCGGACAATAAAGGAGTGTTGAAAGGAAGCAGATTTGTGGAAAGGGGTATAAAGGTCAGAAGGACGAGATCTTGTAGAGAGGGAGTGGATAGATGACTTGAATTGAAGGAGATTGAATGCGTAGGACGGACGATGATTATGGATTATTTGGTAGAGGAATGTACCAAGGAAATATTGTCTTCTGAAGGAGGGGAAGAGCCACCCTAACTCGTCGTAGGGATTATCTCGAAAGGAAGTTATCAGGAAGTTAAAATGCATAGGTTGGTATAGTTCCGAAGGACACCAGGTCTTCGTATATCTAAAATCTCTAAAACACGATTATTTTCTCAATCTGTCTACTTTTGAAATTATCCAAGTTATTAAACATCACAATTTGTTTAAGGAATTTTATTGTAGAAGTAGGAATGTTGTAAGTTCTGAAATTGGCAATCGTCACTTCTCCATGAAATTCTCTTTCGTTTGATTTGCTATGCATCATAATACATCGGTCCTGTGGGCCGAAAAACGGATCTGTATAACCATAGAGTGTAGATTGTGAGTTTATTATTGATAATTTCACAGTATTGTCATTTCTGAAGCTTATATATTGTCTAAGTACAAGTATTGAGCTTCTACATGATTCCGTAGTAAATTTTGTTTAAGCGGAAATTGCAGTTGATTATTTTGACCTCCCACTCTATGAAATATAAATGTCGGAAAAAAAAAATTGATTGCTGGGTTGGTAGTTCATGTTTCAACATACTGAAATAAAGGCTAATCATTCACTATTTGAATTAATGACGACTTGGTTAATTTAAGGCCTCCCAATATTTTGAGCCTTGTATGTGGTTTTATGATTAAAGTGGCAAATTTACGCGACTCTCGCACAGTATGTCAAGATTTTTACTATTCTCCTAAAGTTTTATATTTCTTCACTATGCTTACTTCAATTATCTTTTTTTTTCTTTTTTATTCTTTTTTTTTTTTTTTTTACAAAATTCTGAGATGAATTATTTCCTCTCAACTATTTTACACCATAGGATATCCGACTACGCTTAGATTTTATACGGCATGAATTCTCTCCCTTTTAATTCAATAGTGTTTCCCAGAAAGATGTCCAAACTTCTTGAGATATCTCGCTAAACTTCTTATACCTACTTCTGGCTTCTGGACTTCTTTTCTTGTCTCCAATTTTTCTCTGATCCAATATTTCCGCCATGTGCTTTCGAAAGGTCTATATCTAATTTCACCAACTAGTAATGAAGACAACTTTGACAAAGTTTTCTGCGTTAGCTCCCTTATTTGTCGGGAGTTTCATTAGATGTTTCCTAACAAAGGAAACGTTGTCAGATTCTTTTATTGGTTCATCATCGACTTTTCATCAAGATGTATTAATAAATTTGTTTCAAAGGGTACGGATCTTCATCTAAATTCCATCCATTGAATCGAATTTAATTTTTGTGAACTATATTCAAAGTTTGTTCATTAAAAATTTAATAAAACTTATACTGATTTGCAAAAAATGGTGACCTATGAGATAGTAATGACAAAAAATAAAATATCGATACATCTATGTCCAACAATCGAATCTATTTTTCTTTTAAAAATGAAACAATTATTTAATATTCAATAGTGGAATTGCAAATAAAAAAAGTGTATGAATATCACAAATCAATACCTCATAGAAAGTTCCATGTCTACCTGAATAACAAATACGGCATATTCCATTATTTAACTCACACTCCTCCCAATCTATTCGATATATCGATTTTATCTTGCTCATTACCTGGTTGTTTTAAGTAGAAATTAATAAGACGGTAACCCAAAAATATTCCACTATGCCAATGGTTCAAAAGTAAAGAAACCAAAAAAAATCAAAATGCATGGTTATCTTTAGCCCGAAAGCTGCATCTTGAATCCACTCTTGCAAAGAGAGGCTTACTGGAGAAAACGGCCACCCATTAATCAGTTCGAAGATCTAATTTTTTTCCCTTTCTATTTTAATGGTTTTATTGGTCAACTCTTAGAAAGTTCTTTGAACTTATTAATACTTTAGGGTGAATCGTTTAATGAATACTTTCCATGGATTTTATTTTCTTCTTGGGCAAATGGTGGCTATGATGGTATGATCTGACGACTCAACAACGCATTACTCTAGGACCCCTTCAATGCAAATAACTTCATTGCCTAACACCGCTTCGGTGTTGGATTCTAGCATGCAAATTACGTTCGAAATTCATGACAAATGCACGGAGTTTGGCGTAAGTTCTAGAAAGCGCTGTTTGCATGGCAGAAGCCATTGGAGGAGCTTAATGGTTTCCCTGGTGATTCTCGAGGCTTCATACCCGTCGCATTATCCGTGACCGTGGTATTATCGGTCGTCGTCAGCGTTAGCAAGGCTTGACCAGGAACTGTTACCTCCAAGGACAATAATCACCGAATTATATTGATGAGCTAATCGATTATATGGAGGAGAGTCGCCATTAAGCCATGGGGGCTTCTTAGTGACCGTTAGATTTAGTGACCGCTCTTGCTTTTCAGTTTAATACACTCTATTTATTACATGAACAGGTTGAGTTGAGAGGAACGGGCCAAAATAGTGGCTACCACACAGGAATATAATTTATAAAAACTCATATGACTTTATCTGATCTTTATTTGTTTAAACTGAATTTAATAGTTACAAATAAACTAAATTTAAAAACATGTATTCATGATATTTCCGACTGTATGCAAATAAAAATATATCTAGTAGAACTCAGGAATGTATTTACATGAAAAACTACCCACTGGTAGCATTTTAATAATATATCTATATCAAAAGATCACGTGACCATCTTTGTTTCAGATGCTTAGGAGGGAAGCAGAAGCAAGGCTGTATTATTATTTTTTTTATTTTTTTTTTTTTTATCTATTTATTGAATAATAATACAATCAGCCACTGGAGGGCTATAAGTATTAGGGCTAAGAGTTCTCATTCAAACAATATATACAAATAATAGAGAAATAAATATAAATATAAAAAGTAAATAAATAATACTGATAAAGAAAGAAAATAAAAGAAAAAAAAAATAACAATAACATAAAAAGAAACTTATAAACACAATCATACCTATATACAATATATACATTCGCCCAAGAATCTCCGAGCCAGGCTTTTTCCCCCACATGTGGAAGGCAAAGCAAGACTCCAGGAGATCCCAGTGCCACTTTTCCAGCCGCATCACTAGTATTAGAAGCCAATGGAGACTGAAAGAGGGCACTAGAGCCACAGACGCTCGGGACATGAGTGGAGAAGCTGGCCATTGCCAGGACTCCAGAAGCATATTTACAAGAGATCTCTGGGCCACTGCCGTTTTAACCTTCGTGGAGGATTGTAGGGATGAAGGGAGCTGGATAGGGATTGAGCTAGAGGATTTGGATGATGGATAAGGTTTTGGTGAAAGTTTGAGAATCTGGTTGGGATGATGTCGAGGACAAATGGGATGTTAAGGTCATGGTGTAGGGTCTTGTTTGTGACATAATATGGGGCATTGACTATTGTTCTAAGTACTTTGGACTGGAAGGATTGGATGCGTTTGATATTCGAATGTTTAGCAGTTCCCCACAGTTCAAGTCCGTAGGTCCAGATAGGTTTCAGTATGGTCTTGTAGATTAAAAGTTTATTTTCAATCGAAAGATGGGATGTCCTACTTAGTAATCTATACAGCTGGCCATATCGTCGGTTAAGTTCTTGTCTTTTAAGTCTGGTATGTGGGTTCCAAGTTAGTCTTTTGTCAAGAAGGAAGCCAAGGTAACGGACTGTGTCTGAGTAGGGAAGTGGAATTGAATTAAAAAGGATTGACGGACAGGATCTGCGTCGCAGGGTAAAAGTGATATGTTTGCATTTTGATTCATTGATTTTGATGCGCCAGTTGTTGCACCACTGCTCAATCAAAGAGAGGTGAGATTGTAGGTTTAGAGATGCTATTTGAGGATCTGAGTGGGAAGATAGAATGGCAGTATCATCAGCAAATGTAGCTAGAAATGTATCGGGATTTGAAGGGATATCGGAAGTGAAGAGGATATAGAGAACTGGGCCCAAGACACTGCCTTGTGGAACACCAGCCTCAACTGGATAGTAAGTGGAGAATGCGGTGTCACAACGGACTTGAAAGGAACGATTTGAGAGGTAGGATTTGAGGACTAGGTATAAGGATTGGGGTAAATGGGTTTTGAGCTTGAAAAGCAAGCCATCGTGCCACACCCGGTCGAAAGCTTGTGCTACGTCCAGAAAGGCACCAGTGCAATAATGCTTGTTTTCAAGTGCAGAGGATATATGGTCCACAACACGAAGGCCTTGTTGGACAGTGGAATGTCTTGAGCGGAATCCAAACTGATGAGAAGGGATGTTGTGGGATTCGATTATGGGTAGGATGCGTTTGAGAAGGATTTTCTCAAAGATTTTTGAGAGGATCGGGAGTAAGCTTATCGGTCTATAGGATGATGTGTTATTAACAGGTTTACCTGGTTTTGGAAACAGGATGATTATGGAATGTTTCCACACCAAAGGAAAGTTGGTTGTGCGAAGGATGCAGTTGTATAGATAGGTAAGGAATATGATTGCTTTTTTGGGAAGTTGTCTGAGGATTTGTGAAGTGAGGAGATCATATCCAGGGGATTTTCGGGGTTTTAATTTGTTTATAAGGAATTTGACCTCAGAGGGGTTAACAGGTTTTGGAGGTAGAGAGAGAGGAATTGGTGAAGAGAGGAATTCTTCAACTTCAGCAGTGTGGCTGGGATGGAGTTCGGGATGAGGGGTGAATGTGTAGGATAAATGTTTAGCAAACTCCTCTGCTCTATTCGCATCTGACGAAGCCCAGGAACCATCATCACGGCGAAGTGGATGGGAAATGGACTGGAATTTAAGGATTTTTTTGGTTACATTCCAGAGGGAGTTATCACTAGCGGATAATGAGGAGAGGTAGGAATTGTAGGATTGGGTTTTAAAAGTTTCCAGTTTCTTTTTTACCTGTTTGGAATAATAATTATACGATTTCCGGTCATCAGGATGCCTGGTTCTTTGCCAAAGGGTCCTAGAGCAACGTTTGCTATGGATTAGGTCCAATAGATCTTGAGGTAAAGGATTTATGTTATGGTATTTTTTGGGACGATCAGGTGAGGATGCAGTCCAAGCTGCTTGCTGGATCAGGGTAGTGAAGGAATGCACTGCATCGTCGAGGTCTTCAGGTGTTTTTAAGGAAACTCTGAGGTCAATATTATCTTCCAGTATTTGACGGAAAAGGTTCCAGTTAACTGGCCCCCTGATAAATGAAGGTGGGGATGATTTGGGAATGGGAGATGTGGAAACGGTTAGGACTAGAGGACTATGGTCTGAGGAAAGATCATCAAACCTTGAAATAGAACAGTGTAGTGATCCTAGACCTTTGTGGAGGAAAAAGTCTAGAAGGTCGGGATTGCGGTTGGGATCTGTTGGCCAGTATGTGGGTGTATTAGGTGAAAGGATGTTGCTGCGATGGGAATTAAGTGCAGATAGCAATGTTCGCCCTCGGGAATTTGTGGATCTGGCTCCCCATTGCTGGTGTTTTGCATTTAGATCTGCACCTAGGAGGAAGTGGTGTCCTAAGGAATTCAGGAAGGAAATTATTTGGGATTCGGAAATGGGTGTTTTAGGTGGGGAATATGCCGCAACTAGTGTTATTGGGTAAAGGGGTGTTTGGATTATTACGGCTGTGGATTGTAGGAAATTATGGCTTGGTAAGGGAAACAAATGATGGGAAACGGATCGATGGATAATTATGGCAGTGCCACCATGTGCTGTTCCATCAGGATGGTCGGTTCGATAAATATTGTAGCCGGGCACGTTGATTTGTCGTTTTTTGGTTAGTCGAGTTTCAGTTATTAGTGCTATGTCGATGTTTTTGTCATGTAATAAGATTGTCAGTTCGTTGATGTGGTTCCGAATACCATTCGCATTCCAGAGGAGAATGGAGAGGAATTTGGTTGAGGACATTTATGGATTTCTTGGCAGTGGAATGAGGTTGGATATAACATTGGTAAGTAGCGAAATAAGGGGGGTAATGAGAGATCTAAATTCGGAAAGGAAAGATGTCAATAGGCTTGTGAGGTCAGTGGAATTGGAAGGAGGAGGAATGAATGTGTGAGTATTTAACCTACGTTCAGGGATGGAGGGATATGGGTCTTGAGGTTGATGTGTGAATTCTTGAGGTTTAGATTCTTGTGGCAGGGCCTGAGATTGAGTGTTTACAGTGTCTCCTTTGAACATCTGAGCATAGGACACTCTTCCGTTCACTGTTCTATAGGGTTGTCTTGGTGGCCTGGATGTCCCTTCTTCTCTAGGCGTTGCGTACATTCGTGTTTTCAAATCTTTGTAAGTTTGACAACCCTTGTAGTTGGCTGGGTGTCCTTGGTGGCATAAAGCGCATATTGCAGGTGAAGTTCTAGACTTCCTACAGTCCTCTGTTTTGTGTTGCTCACCACACCTCACACATCTAGGAATGTGATGACAATACCGTTTCGTATGGCCATAAGCCTGGCAGTTATGGCATTGAACGATGTCGCGCTTGCTGTAGGGCTTTTCTACAACAACGCTTGTATAATAAAGGCGTGTGACCTTGTAGATGTTTTCGACATCGGGTGTTCGGTCAAGGTCAACGAAGAATAGTGGAAGAGGTATTTTATTTTTTATTCCAGGCTGTTCTCTATCCTCCTTAAATATGTTCACTATCTGGCGAACATGGAATCCCATACCCGTGAGCTCTTCTTTTATAGCATCTGTTGGCGTAGATGGGTGCAGTCTTCTGATAACGACCCTGAGCGCCCTCTCTTGACGCAGTTGATACGTGTGGTAATCAGCCTTGGTGTCAGATAAATATTTTATGATTTTTCTATAGGTTTCTGGAGTGTCGGGCATTAACTTAGTGTCATTGGTGCGGCTTTGGCATAAATATTTTCCTGAACCTACCAGATTATTCAATTGATTACACATCAATTGAAAATTTTTAATATTTCTAACAAATATTGGTGGGGGTTTGGGTTCTCTGGGGATGGATGCTGCTTCCATTTGTTCGTTATTAATATTTGAAAGCACTTCAAATGGATTTGAAGTGAAAAACGGCGATTCTTCACCCATAGCTTGAGTTGTCTCATAATTGTTGGGTTGTTGTGAGGAGCCAGGTTGGGGTTCCACTTCTTCTATGGAGCTCCCTGGTGTGGCTGGTGGAGTGTTTCTTTTCGAATGCCTTGTCTTTTTTTTAATGGGAGAACTAATTGTAGCATCCAGGCTCCTGGACCTAGTGTTTTTGCCCTTACTCGACATTAGCATGTGATAATATCGCAGTTCATATTTATTTTTAAAAGAAAAATTGAGAAAAGGGAAGAGAGGAAAAAAAAAAAATTTTATTGAACACGAAAATATAGACGCGCTCTTGGGGAGCACAGATCTGCCTCCGACGGAGGGATCTAGCCCACTGGTATTAACGACTGTTGCAGCTTATGGCTGGCCGTTATCTAACTAACCTAAGGTCTATTTACACTGTTCACTCTTGTGTTGTAAATAAGTGATTACTCACCTTATTTTTTTGTCCAGTATCAAACGTAATTGTTAATGTAACTGATAACACTAATTGTTCACATTAAACTTGTATACTGCCACTGATAAATGAGATTTTTATAAGAGACGACCTGACGTATGTTTAACTAGGGCTAACGCATGCGCAGAACTGTATTATTATTATTATGATTAACAGGACATACGTGTGTCATACTAACATCTCGCATACGGGGAGATGATAGTGTCAGAATGGGTGCATGGGTATTGGCTGTATAAACTGCGTAAAGAACCAAGGAAAATACTTTAAGGGACTGGGAAAGAGGGATGAATAGGCATTATTGTGAAATACTTCGAAGTGTGTATCCACGAGTAATCAGATAACTATTTAGGGGGAGGAGTTTAGGGAATACTTAAAGTCTGTTTTCTATGTGGAGAAAGACTCCCGTACATCACATTATGTACTACTATGCATATGAGATTACACCCACAACATAATGGCATTGTTGGTTAGTGGAATGAGATGTGTGGAATCGAAATTGGTCCTCTGAATATGTAATTAGAATCTAGGATGGGGTACGGACGTTTTAAGTTGATTTTTCTAGGATTTAGCTCATGGTGCGTAAGGTGGATAAAAGAGAGATCGAGAAGAAAAAGGATGGTTGTTCGGGTGATTTATTTTGTATGTACTATTTTGGCAATAGATAGTATCTAAGTGTCAGGAAAATATTTGGAATGGAGTACTACATTATATAAACATTTCAGTTGACAGAATGTCTAACTCCTATATCAAAATTTTTATTATTAATTTTAGTGATATTTCTGGTGGAAAAATCTACACATTTATTTACAGTTCTATATTTTAACACTCCAATCACATACTCTGGAACCAACTTAGTTACTGTCTGTACAGATGTTGTAAATTTTCCAACAATTCACTAAAATGGCTCTATTAAAAAATTTTGAAATTACAGTTAGTAATTTTTTCATTACATGAAAGGGTCATATGTATAAGGCTTTCCGAGGAAGCGTTTTAAACATATCGGATGTAATAAGTTAGTGTTGAGGAGCTATGCCGGAAGGATATTTGTGTTTGACATTGAACATTTCGAAATATTGTATATGGAAGAGTTATCTGGAGTGGAATATACAGTTCTGCTTTCATTCGAAGTGATTTAGATTAAGGATATTAGGTTATGGATCAAAGGTCTTGAAAACGTGGTGTGCATATATTTGGGATTTTTCTTCGTTAAATTTGGATCAGGCTTGAATTTTAATAAGTATTACAATGGATGATTACAATAATTAAATTTTAGAAGGTTTTTAGTGGTCGTCTATGTTGATTAATTAGTAAGTTTAAAAAAAAATGAATGGAATTTTGGTCAGGATTCTAATGAGAATGGTGATGAACGGTTTTATAGTCCCTTAAATATCAAATGGGAAGGATGGTAAGATAGAATTTATGTCAGTTGGTTATTGGTTTTGAAATGGGTTTATAATAAGTGGTATGTAATCTATATAACTAGGAGTGGTAGCTGAGGATTTTTGTTTGAACATTAGGATATTGGGGGGAGAGCAGGATTTGCTGAGGTGGAGAATGACGATTGGAAGTATGAGGATTGGATCAAGAGGTGTGAGATGCCTGACGTCGAGGCTGATGCTTCTAGATGGTGGTTCGGGAATAATATTTTCTGAAGTCCTGATGAGTATACTTGGTGTCTGTTGTAGTAGAAGATCGTTGTTGGATAAATTGATTAGTTGTTTTTGACGATTCCGGGAAGTTTGACGGATTTTCAATTTCAGGTGGTTGAGTGTATCATTTTTAATTCGGGTTCAGGAGTTTTAAGGCTATATTCTGAGACTCAATGTCTAAACTTTCTATGCCCCAAGTCCAGGGCATTTGGTGCATTACACTAATACAGATTTTTTTACAGCTCCTGAACTTCGACAATGGAATATACTTAGGGATAGTAGAATGTAGCTAAGTACAGGCGTCTTTACTTTGAAATATTTGAAGTATATGGATTACTCGAAAAATAACGGTTAGGCGTAGCACGTATGATATGTATTTTACGTTATGACCTAATTCTTCCAGGGATGTTTTGCTATAGATAAGGAGATTGTTATCTATACCTGTATACCTTTGTATAAGTATATAACTGTATACCTTTCAAGACCACTCGATATACCTTTTTCTTTTCTTAATCGTTTATAACGGAAAATTATTGCAATTAAGTATGAATGTTTTTCTGTTTATTTCTTTTACTTCATTTTATTTCATTTTAACTCTAAGTTACATTTCCTTGGTTTATTATAGTTTTTACATTTGTTAATAGATGTATATATATATATATATATATATATATATATATATATATATATATATATATATATATATATATATATATATATATATATATATATATACAAAAATATATATATATATATATTTTTTTTTTATTGTATATTGTATATATGGTATGAATGTGCCTTACTCAGCCTTAGTACTCAGTGCCCTTAAGTGCCGCAAAATGTATTATTTCTCCATAAACCGATTAGAAAAAAATAACGAAAATCTTAGTTTTTAGACCAGAAGTAGTTGATAAGAGTTTCTGTTGAGTTTCTGCTGATCTTAATCTCGTCGACTCTGGTAAAACAGCATAAATTTCTCTGTTCAATGAGATCTGGAATTTCTCGACCAAATGAGAAGAAATTATCGATTTCAGAAAAGTAAATTGGTGGCGGCTTGGAGTCGAAAAAATAATAGGTCGTCAAGTTTTGATGTTGAATATTTTATTTTTTTTTATTTTTTATTTTTTAGATTTTGAGTTCTACCAATGGGTAGTTTCTCTTCATGTTGTACATGTCATGTTACCAATGTCACATTTACTTATTGTATTTTCTATGCAATACAGTTGTAAATTTCATTAAAATAAAAAAATGTTTTTGGACGATATTCTAAAGCTAGGATATTATAGAATGTCAATAAAAAAAACAACATTAGTTTCTTCATTAATTGATTTGAGTTTATATTTATTTATGTTGATTTGCATATTTTAAAAACCCATTAAAACAGAACGAAATCCTAAGTACATAAATTTGTATTTTTTTGTAGCATATGTTTCTCTTAACGTAAATATTAATTAATTTAAAACCATGAACGCTCTGAATCTCGTAAGGCCTGATTAAAGAACGTGCTGATGACTAAATTATGCAAAATTTAATTTACCCCTGGCGCATTAAAACAGGTTCTGTATAAATATGAGGAAAGAGCCGTTTTTCATCCACTGTTGAAGTCGTGGAGACATAATATGTTTCAATTTACGGGATCTGCCTGTCAAAAGAAAATCCAGACCAACTCAGCGGTATGCGACATTATAAAAACTAATAGTCGTAGTTTTCAATTAAAAGGTCCATTAATATCCATAGTTTATCCATTTGGCAGAACTTTGATAAAAAGTTTCCTATGAGTGAGTAATGATGTAATGTAGTTCGGGGTGTATTTTCCTTCCAATAATTCCGGAATATCAATTTCTTTTTATTCTTTAAAATATTATTATATTATTATTAATGTAATGTGTGAATATTTACTTAAATAATTGATTTATTGATGTTGATAAGTTAATGACCATTTGGACTCTTGTGATAAAATAAAATATAATATGGACGAACTAAAATAAATTAAAATGAGAAAGAAAATATCAGAAGGAGGATAGTTATAGAATAATTAATTATACGAAATAAAAATTCTCTATGACATCCCAAGTTCAATAAAACTACGAAGTTCGCTCAATTAGAAATGCAAGGTGGGAGGACTTGATTTGTGACCGAAGGAATAAACCGCCAAACCTACCGATAACTCTTTCAAGCCGATCACTGTATGTTTATTTCAACCTTATTGTGCTTTTTTTTTTATTGTTTTATTTATTGAGTATGAATGTGATCTCTGAACACTATTATAAAAGTCCTTTGAGAAAGATTGTAATATTTTTCAATAAACAAGTTTAAAAAAAAGTTATACTTTTTTATGTTTTTGACGTTTGATTGAAGATAATCTCAAGTAGGTAAATAAATATTATTAGCAAACAATAATGAAATTTCATGAAAATTGCCGAATAGATCTGAAACGAAAATACCGATATTAAGATTATTCCTTATTTCAAAATAACTAAATGTAAATAATATACAAATATATTACATAAATTCCTTCAATCTTATTTGTAGATCTCGCGAGTATTTCTTTTAATAATATTTTAATGACATTGAGCTAAATCATGGTTATATCCTGTCTCTGTCTCAATTAAGGTCAATTATAACATATATCGGAGAGCACATTCACACCATATTTACTGAGAATAAATCCCACATATATTATTACAGTAAGGCTCGAAATCGGTTATACACCAAATATAAGCTCCTGTCAGGCTCAAATAACATGAATGATGTACCGATGGATTCATAACTCCACACGGGGCTTGACCGACTCTCCGCTTTTGGTTTTCTTTCTAAAATATAAACGCTGCAAATTATTTCACAATGGTTTATTATTTCCAAACAATTATACATCTAAAGTAACATTACCTTCCGAGTTACAAACAAAAAACAAAACAAAAGGTGATTCCAATTATTGGACGAAACTGTTTTTCTTTAATCATTAGTAATATGCTAAAAAAAAAATAGCATTAGTTCAGTAACACATTTAAAATTTAAAAACCAAACCAAGGATATAACATTTGGAGTAGAACACATTAAAAAAAACCGGAGACCATATCTTTGCTCCTAATTGTCCGATTTTAACGATTTTTTTTTTTTTTGCTTTTTAGGAAATTTCGTAAACTCTTAAAAAACCATTACAATATCTACAAAAAAGTAAAAACTTTTTGAGTTATTCGGAATTTAATATTACCATTCCTCGTAACTTTTTTCCAGCTTCTTTTCGTTGAAGTATGTTGTATAGATAAATTTAAAGGGCGTCGAGAAAATGACTTTAGCGAAGTTCATTCGTACATTCGTTTAGGAGCTACTGTCTATAGCAACGCAGGTTTTTTGGCCGCCATTTTGAAAGTTAATGGCGGAGAATAATGTCGATGAAGGAGGATCATCCTCGGGTGACCTCTGATTTTATATCAAAATTTGAAAAAAATCGGTCCAGTAGTTTCGGAGAAAACGGGCGGAAGGCGGACGGCGGACGGACAAAAAAAAATTTATTCATTTTTCGAATTCTACGCGTCTTGAAACGTGAAACCTCAAATTTTGCGAGGGGGTTATGTTTTTGAATTTTTTGGTCGATCATTATTGAAAATAATAAACCAATAAAGTCGATATAAGCATTTTGCTAGGCTTCAATACTTGTGGTAAATATGTACTTGTGGTACTTAACGATGGTAAGTCTGTAGATCGATTCCGGACAAATTGTGCTTTGAAGATTTTGATGCGTACACTAACACCCCGGGGAGTTCCCTCCGAACTATCGGGCCCTGTGTTCTTAAGCCCCAAAACGTACTATTTTCGAGATAGTGCAAGGCAAATGGTTCACTAGATCCACACAACTTTACGTTAATTGTAGTACTGTAATGGCATACATGTCTCATTTCATCGACTTGAGGTCCCTATGATCGAGAGAGGATGAATTTATATTGTACTATATTTTATTCCCAAAAAAGGGATAACGTCAAAGTTGCTATTTTTTGGACTAAGGATTACTCGGGATGCCCCTGGATGATTATTGATGATATTTACCTAGAAATGTTTAATAAAAATTAGTTTAAGGAATCTGGATTTATAATACATTTATTGCTCCATAATTAATTAATTGAATTTATTATCTCAAAGACTGGTTTGTGTTTATCATGCTTTCTAATAACCAACAATACCTGTGATCATCACGATATAAATGTATCTTATGTAAAATAAGCTATATATAAAACTTATGTGAAAATCATAAGGTCCAAATACTATTTACAATAAACTAAATACATGATTCAATGAATTTAATAATTAACCGTGAAGGTATGATTTCAGATGGACTTTTTTGAGAATATTGTCATGAAATATTTTACATTAATCAATCTATTATTGGTAGTGTTGCCCAAATGCGAGACCCAGACGAGTCTTGGTCTTGCAAACTCAGTTTTGTCATGGTCTTGGTCTTGCGCAAGAGTCTCGCAACAGTCTTACAGTATTGTATTTTGTAGATAGGAGAAACCTAACTAAGCCTGAATGAGAAATTAGAGGAATTAAATGCAAAACTATATTGGATATACCAATTATTTACATATAGTAACTAAGATTGTCGAGTATTAGTAACTATTTTGCCTTAATTTTTTAATAAAAACATCGATTTTTTTTACCAATCCTGTTCTTGGTCTTGAAACAGTTGATTTGCAAAATGCAAGACCAAGACTGATTTTGGGCAACACTAATTATTGGGAATTAAAACATAGCTATGGTTTATGAAGTGGTGTAGTTAGTAGGTTTCATCACTGCATCTGCTGATTAAAGTTCCTATTGTCCAGTCAAAGCACAAGTCTAAGCTTTGCCAAAACGCTCATCTCCCTAATCTGTGCAGACCAAGCTGTATCTTTAGTCCCCAAGGCCGGTAAAAGACATAAGACTTCGCTTTCCCATCCACGAGATTTTAAACAAATATTCAGGGTGGGGCAAGGATGATTTTGATTGGTTCTTAACTTCGGCGGGAGTAAAAATTATTTTGACTGGTCACGCCCTAAAGGGAATCAGTTACTTAACCCGTTACTCGTTATCAGTTACTCTAAGACAAGACCTTCCCCAGCCCTTTGTCCTAAGTTACCTGCTCTCCGGAGGGAGAAACTTGTCGCTGTCTTTGATGTCAGCAGATGTTTTTGAGTCAGCATATTTTAATTTTGTTTTCGGCACCTCATAATAATTTTGAAATGTTATTTTCTATGTTCAATACATAGTAATTGTTTAACAAAAGTGTTCTTTTGGTTGGTAAGCCATATCAATTTTGAAGATATTCTTCTTCTTCATCATAAAAATATATTTCTTTTGTGATATTTCTTTATTTTATCAAAAACAATATTTAAAAATATGTTATATGTAAAATACATATAACGCTCATAGTTATTTTTCTATTACTGCCATTTTAAAGAAATATATTGCAATCAGGCCAACTGTAAATCAATAATTTACTTCATTTTGAATTTTCCAGTTGGATCTCACCCAACTTCCAGGATACAGTATTAGTCTCTCCTCTCAACCCCCACCCACCAAATTCAAGAGACAAAAAACCTTCCCTAACAGGTTTCAATTAGCTGGTGCTCCTTCAATATGTTCCTTTCAGTTCGTAATTGGTCACTTTTCTTCTGTATATTAAGAACAGGATTTATAATTTAAGGATTATGAGCTTGAATTGCGAGGGAAATATATTATTAATTTTCAACATGTATTTTAAAATTTTTGTTTGACTATGTGGCTTTGAGACCTAAAGTGGATCAAGTATATACATTGTAGTACTTTTAGTTATATTTAGTGGTTCTTCTTCTTCTCGTTAAGTGGTTATATATATTAATTATTTATATAGATTAAATAGACAAAATTAGTCGATATCCAGATTGAAAAAACTTCGATTCCGAGAATTTCCGTATGTTTTTTTTTACTGGATTATTTGTTTATTGATAAATATTACAATCTGTCTCAATAAAGGACATTTATAATAGAGTTCTGAGAGCACATTCACACCATATTTACAAATAAAAGAAAAAAATAAATAAATAAGCTAATTTCAAATAATATAAAGCTAAAAAAGAAGAAAATTAAATATCATAGTGAAGGAAGAAAATATAAATAATAGCAATAATAGAATAAAAATAAATTAATAAAATAGAATTAGAATTATCTTTTAAAAAAAAAAATGAAAATAAACATCTTAGATGCAGGCATAAATATTTACATTGTTTACAGTCGGCCATAAGAACTCCGAACCATACTTATCCCCCCACATGTGGAGGGAAAGCGAAGCTTCAGAAGATCCCTGCGCTTCTTCCTCAACCTCTTCACTGGTATTAAAAGCCAGCGGAGATTGAGTAAGGGCGCTACAATAACAGACACTCATAACTTGAGTGGAGAATCTGGCCATTGCCATAACTCCAATATATACATGTTACAAAAGGTCACGGGGCCATTGCCGTTTTAGCCTGCTAGGAGGATTGTAGGGATTAGTGGTGCTAGATAGGGATTTTGCTACGGGATTAGGATGATGGGTAAGGTTCTGATGAAATTTGGTGAATTTGTCTGGGATAAGATCAAGAATAAATGGAATATTAAGGTCATTATGCAGGGTTTTATTGGTGACATAGAAGGGAGCATCGACTATTGTACGGAGGACTTTGGACTGGAAGGAGTTGATGTTTTCCGTAAATTAAATATTTAATTATAGGTCAGGGTAATTATATATCATAATTATAGATTGCGATGAGATCAAGCTATTTACGAAGTTTCAAGCGGATGTTAATAATTTAATAAAAAAGGGCCTGTACCACGGACTATAATAGTGCTGGTGAGGACGATGTTTCAGAATCTCCTACCCAATAACGGTCTCTATGGTTTATTTCCCTTTTCTTTTCCCTCAGCTCTCGAACTAAAACGGTGACGAACCCATTACCCGCGGTACTTGACGCAGCGAAGAGTGCACAAATAGAGAGCTCCGATAATGGAAAGAGAAAGATGATCCTTTGGAGGGGCAAAGTGCCGCTGACAACTAACTCGAGTGCCATGGTCTCGGGTTCGCGACTCGCTTCACTCTTCTGGATCAAAGGCTTCAGTAACCGAAGTTTCTTGTGGAAAATTAAATTTACCGTGGGCGGTTTCGGTGGTATCTGCCCTCTTTAATTAATACTAAAGCCCTTTTTGCCCTAAAAGTGATGGTGTTTGATGGTTCGCTCGTGGTTAAGGTAACCTCCGGCCCTTCAACAGCCTCTCTATGAGAGTTATCTGTCGCCCTAACAACGAGAGTCGTGAACGTTTTTCAAGTAGGGCGGGTGTGCCTAATTTGACCGCTATACGGTATACGGATACAGGATACAGCGTCTATGAACAACGTACGCTATATATGAAAGAAAAACAAATGCTTAGTGATAATCATATGTTTAATAAATAACGGTACCCAAGAACTGGAGTAAACGTTGCCATGTAACATTAATAATGGTAATCTGTTTTGTTTTTTTTCCTGAAAGATTATGAAATAAGTTTATGTATTGAGATGTATAGCATAATATGAATGTATAGCAAATGAATGTATTTTTTTACATTAACCTTTATCATTTTGTTTATTGGTGCCATCTCAGATTGCTTTTGGTCCAGTAAACAAATTTATAAACGAATAGTTCTGAGCAATCGTCCATATATTTTTCTTAAATAACATAAATTAAATATATATTTGTATATGACAACAACAAAAAAAAAATCACTTACAGACAAAAAAAAAGAAATGATTTCATATTATAGCTAACACCAAAAAAAAAAAAAAAAAATTAAAGGATCTCTTTCTCAATATAGTAAGGGAAGAAAAAAATGTTTGCTCCACCCCCCATTAAAAAAAAAAAAAAATATATATATATATATATACATATATATATATATATATACATATATATATATATATATATATATATATATATATATATATATATATTATATATATATATATATATATATATTATATATATATATATATATATATATATATATATATATATATATATATATATATATATATATGTATATATATATATATATATATATATATATATATATATATTATATATATATATATATATATATATATATATATATATATATATATATATATATATGAAATTAGTTGTTAGTTTAATATTTATATGCTTTGTTACAGCTTTCCATCTCCAGCAAAAAAAAAGAAATATGATTTTCACATTACCTTCTTATTAGCAGTATTAATTGTAATTCATCATGGAAACTGCAGGGTTCAGCACGCTTTCAGACTTTTCTAAGGCCCCTTCTCCGATAGAACTTAGCAAAATTAAATTTATAAGTTAATTTTTAATTAAATTATTATTATTTTTTTTAAGATACAATGGAGAAATCTCATATACAGAACTGTCGGCTAAGAGAAGCATTACTGTGTTTGACTTGGTTAGGCCCATAGGACATATCCCACAGTGGTTAGAAAACGTACAAAAATCGCAAAAACTCTGAAAAACTTTTAATTAGACAATAAACAAACCGTGTTTTCAATCGAGTGAAGGCATATTAGGTATACCATTCCACAGAACCAACTACCCCCCTATTAATCCTGAACAAACATCTCCGCCCAAATATTTTACAGAATACTTTATTTATTAATAATATTAAATCATTTTTTCTATTATCTCAGGTATTTTATGATATGATTCAAACCGTAAAAAAGTAATTCGCTGCATGATAGTCAGGTAATTTAATAAATTAAAATTATTAATAATAAATTGAATTAAAATATTTTCACAATATAAAACGAAGACTCTTTTGAATATTTTTTAGTGAGTCGCTCTTCGGATATTTTAGAAATTTAAATGCCAAAGGGATTGCCACCTTTAAAATGAAAATATGAAGATAAAATACTGAGGTCTTCCGATATTAGTGAAGGCTAATGCATATCAATGACGGTTATATCAATATTTAAATATAACTCGATATTATATTAAAATATTCTGAATGGAAGTTGTAGAATATTTATACTTCCTAAATATTATTATAGGGAAAATTTAGTATATTAAAATTGAGAGTAAAGATGATCGGTCTGATATTTAGAATAGATTTTTCTAAGGGGAGAGAGAGGGAGTACCAGAAACATCATATATGTGTATTTATTATATTTAATATATAACAATTTGTAACACTACAAACCATGAAGGGTCTTGGTTTCAGTACTATTTAGGGACATTACTCTTAGCCAACGGTTGTGTAAGGAGGTGATTTGACTGAGATCACGCTCAACCACCTGGTTTTCCCCTTAATTAATTATTCAAGTAAGGGTCCCACTTTATAGAGTCTGGATGTGCCACAAGAGGGTCTGAATGAGAATAGGATAGACAGTAGGAGATTTTTAGTTCGTATTAGATATCCTTTTAAGAAGATCGTGTTACCAATTTACTATTTGTATCTACCAATCTAAATGGTAGTACGAAGGAAAAAATACTACAAATCAAATGCGAATGCGATCTTGAAAAATTGTAGCATACTTATAATTAAATAAATAATCAAAATATGCAATCGTAACAAGAGATAAATAGTGATTAAAATCGCCTAAATTTAACAGATGATTGGGGAAAACATAAACAGTAATTGCTTTAAATTAATGCGTTAAAACATCTGTAATTTTTAATTAAGGAAATACTGAAATCTACATAAAATGGGATGGTATGTGGAAGGTATGTGACGCTAGCACCACAACAGAGTTCTTAATACAAGTATGTAAATGTAAATATATTTCCGCATATGTAAGATGAAATTTTATTAAAATCATAAATGACCCATACCTACTTATACAGTGCCCAAATATTTCATAAAAATCTTATATGGCTCACGTTGATTTAACTATCATGCATAAAGGCGAAAACTCTCTACTTTTGATAGTAAAGAATCAGAAACAACAATTTTATAAAATCGAATTTAAAAAAAATAATTAATATAAACAATTCAAAACTCACCAAGATACGGATTAAATAGACATCAGATTTCAATCGGAAAAATTCAACCGCTCAATCTTGTGTGTCTAAAATGTAGGTAAAGAACAAATACCCCATCTACTTTTCATCAGTTCAAGAAAAAAAGAAAATCAAGATCTCATAGCATCCCACTGCAGTATAAGATAATCGAAGAAACATTGACGGGATATTTTGTCTCTGCCTTCACTTTAGAGACACAAAACTGAGTGGTTGAATTTTTGCAATTTTAATAAATTCTTTAAAAATTAAATTTCTTAGATTCGCAAATGCAGATTGTTGCCTCGTTGAAGAGAATATTTAACTTATTCCATTTAGAATTAATCTATTTATTGAATAATAATACAATCAGCCCCTGGTCTATAAGTATTAGGGCTAAAAGTTCTCATTCATACAATATTATGTACAATTAGATACGAGAGAATAGTTACGTTAAATATTTCCTTTTTTTTTAATTGTGTTTTTGGTTGACGGTAGTGAATAATTGAAATGGTAAAAAATAAACAATTTTCTTTATTTTTACATTTGCCGACGTTTCAGCTCGAAGTTCAGACCTTCATCAGGGCTGGGGTACAAGAAGAAAAGTTAGAATAATTTTTTTTTTTCGGCCTCCTGCCAAGTATTACATACGTTGTTGAATAATGAGACATTGTTTGAATAATGTGACTAGTGAAGTAAAGATAATACCTGTCAACATAGGAAATTAATTAATTGTTAGGACATTGGTAATCAATCGACTTCAGAGACCTTAATGAATTGAAATATTAATTGAGAATCAGCAAAGCCTGTAAACTGCATAATCCTGTTCTATTGATCATCGAACGCAATGTATGAATCAAACAATGCCCAATCACCGAGAATAGTTGAATTAATACATCACAGGAAGCTTTCACTGCAACTGTCCCCATTCATAAGGATTTTAAAAACTCAAAACAAACAAACATATCTAGTGGTAATTTTTATGATTCATCTATCACTTATTTGACCATCCATACTTCATTAGTTATTTCGTCGCTACCACGAAGTAACAAATATGAGTCTGTTTAATGTTGCAAATTCGTTACTTTATCATAATCCATACAATTATTACTTTGAACCGGCTAAGAAAAATTTAAAAATGGTTACCCCAATGACAGCGTGAGGGAGCTACTAAGGATCTAAAGACAAAAGGGTTGAAGAAGGGATTAAGACGAATTACTACAAGGGGAAATATTTATCCTTGTCAGGACTTAATGGATGTATAAATTTCAAAATGGATCGCTTTCATCATGCTCACAATAATAATATTGAAGTTCATAATTTATTAAAAAGTTACATTGCAGAGTTCAATATTTACTTATATGTTTAAGTATGAGGAGTTTTATTAATGCTGATTTTTTTTTTTATGTCTTGATACTTCATAAAAAAAAGAAGTATACATCACATGGTGTTGGGTCCAAGGAAATTCATTAGAAAATGAAACACAAATCTTTTTCCGATGTGTTTCCTCAAAAGTGGGGAAAATACGAGTAAAATGGAAAAGAAGGGAAAATTACGTTTGAAACCTGTAAAAGAAGAAATAAATGCATGTCCATAAAACAAATTAAAATAAAAAATATTCAATTGATTAAGCGTGGAAATTAAATAATCTTCAATAATATTTATTGAATAAAAAAAATGTAGATATACATAAAGGTAAAATAAGCAATGGTATAAAATTTCCGAGATAAAAATTAAACATAAATATAATCCAATATATAAAAATTGTCCATAGTAAATAAAACAAAAATAAACTTCTAAAATAAAGATTAATAACAAGAAAAAAGTTCAATCAATGTCCAAAATAATAATTTAATGTGAAAACCCAAATTAATGTCAAAATGTTCCTTGGTGATGGTGCAGAGAAGAAAATCTAAGTGAGAAGTAGATACCTCTACTACCAAAGGGGTTACCCGAAGGCATCAGGAATATTCTTCATATATTCCGTAGATTCGGGCGTTAACAGATCAATTATTAGTATTTGAATTAGTGGAAAAAATCTATGATTGTTCCAATGAGTTATAATTACCTCCAAAAAATAATGTATGACACATATTTTAAGTAACGTACTGTTGCTTATATTTAAAAGCAGATTTTATTTCACATATATATTTTTTTTCTTTTCAAATATTAATCTGCACCTGTTATGAATTTGGCATAAGGAGATATGTTGTTGTAATAAATATGGAAAACGGAAATTTAAGAAGAAGGAAGGGTATTACCCAGCATCGCATTTTCCTGGTCTCTATTTGCTTCCTCGACTCATTAAAAGAAGTCTCTAATCCAGCACCTTTTAAGTCGCTTCCTAAAAGACTTGCCAATTGTGTCCATTTCCATAGGCGCAGATTTCTTCGGGAGGAGGTGGGTAAGAGAGGGGGGTGAGAGGCGCGATCGCATGTTTGTGAGGTCCATATGGGATTGAGTTGGTGTGTGTATGTGTGTTTAGCTTTTAACTGATTTTTAATTTTGATTTGGAAAAGAAGGGTATAGTATTTTCATTCCGTATTTTAACCGGCACAGACCAGATTTGATCAGGCACACACTATACACAGACACAGACATACAGGTGAACAATTTATCTGCTAACGTTTCACAAATTCAAGCATGAGCATGCCAGAAAAAAACTAGATCAAAGGCAAGAAGAAAATGCTAAGAAATAAACGTATATTCACTGGTTTTCGAAGAGTATAGATGTTATCTTTTTTTTTGCATTTATAAATTTTTATTCTCCATTGGTCCTTAATACCAGTAATATGGCTGAATGAGATGCACCTGAATCTCCTTGGCTTGGTGTTCTCCTGAACGAATGAATTTCGTATAAAATTATGCCAGTCTTTAAGTTGTTATTTGGATTAATTTATTATTTTTTAATATATACATTCACTTTTAGTATTATTATCTTGCTATTTAATTATTTTTATTTATTGTACATAGAGTGTGACTCGACGTCCTTAATTGAGACGATTTATTTCTCTATTATTTGTATATATTGTTTGAATGAGAACTCTTAGCCCTAATACTTATAGCCCTCCAGCAGTGACTGATTGTATTATTATTCAATAAATAGATTTAAAAAAAATTGAGACTGATTGTAATATTTCTCAATAAATAAATTTTTTAAAAAAGATAATATTTATTCTTTTTTTTAAATGTATTTAATACATATTTATAGTTTATATTTTTGAATTCTTTGGTACATGTAGTTTTTTATTTTCTCTCATTCCTTCTAGTCAGCAGCTTAATTGCTTAATATATTGTTAATCTACTGTAGCAAATGTATTTTTTTTTATGTTTACTTTTTTATTTTCTTTGATATACTTTTTGTATATATGAGATTATGGGTGATAAATAGTAAGGACGCAGTCATTGTGATTATTTGTGCCAACGATTTCAACCCAAGCATGTGGGTCATCATCAGACCATTTTTCGACGAACATTGAAGTTATTCGAGTACTCATTAAGACATGATATGACAATACTTGAATAACTTCAGTGCTCGAAACCCTGATGTTGACCGAAATGTTTGGGTTGAAAACGTTGGCACAAATAAAAAATATCCACAATGACTGCGTCCTGACTATTTATCACCCATGATATGTAGAACAGTCGACTAACCTTCAATAATTCATATATGACATCACTTTTTTTTCTGTCCTGATTCCTGAACTGACGAAACGTTGGCAGGTTTACTGTTTACCTGTGTGTTAAACACTCAGTGGTTTGTAGTTTGATAAATTCCGTTTATATTCTTTATTTTTTTTATTTACCTATAACTTTACGAAGCCTCTGAAAAGAAGGTGAATAAAGGGACCTGCTTTGATTATTGTTTGTATTACTACTTATGGAGAGTTCATTTATAACCAAATTCCATATAATTAAATTATGTAATATTAGTCTTTATTTATTGGTTATTGTTACAGTTGTGAATTAAAATAAATGTATTAAAATAAAAGCAAATGTAAATTCTCTGAAAACTAACTAAATGCAGTCTGTTAATTTAGTTCCCAACTTAATAAGGTAACGACATGATTAAAATCTACAGAGCCCTGGTTGTGATATATTACAGGGCCAACCGCACTCCAGACAATCCGGGACAATAAGCACTCAGCCTGGAAGTGGTGAAAGGAAGAAAGTTGGAGATAAAAGCCCCAAGAAGGGAGACCTTTTGTCGACCCTGGTTCCCAATAGACCCCCGCTCTGCCCGTCCCGAAAAGGGGGCTCCAAATCTAAAACTACCTCCCGAATTTATCGATCTATCGGAGAAAATATGATAAAAACGGTTCCGAATCCGGCATAAATCAGGTAAGCTGCGAATTTCATTTTTTTTCTGACTTGTTGGAGGAGTTGTGACAAGTGAAAAAGTTTTCCTTGAGAGGGGATAAGTTACTGGGGCCTGAGGACTATCGCCTGCATAACAAATATCCCTTTCAGATATTACACATTGTCCCCTGGGGAACCTCTTCCCGCTATTCCTTACCCGACGCCCTCTTCAACAGCAATTTTTCCATGTCCAACTTTCTAATGATCTTTGATGGATATATTTTTAAAGTTATGGCATTTTGGGAAAATAATATATATATATATATATATATATATATATATATATATATATATATATATATTATATATATATATATATATATATATATACACTTCTTCTTCGGTGCATACTATTTATTTTCAAGTTAATTTATTATTAGCCATATTTACACCATTTTTTAAAAAATTTTGTCACTTAATGACTACTCATCACAATGACGACGTTCGGGCTCGTCGAGCCATTTTCAAGTCTAAAGAATTTTTTTTCATTTACAATCATATATTAACTTTAACATATTTCAAGTTATAAAGATTCTTATTATATACCTAAAATACACATCATGTAACTATCCTTTTCACTTATGCGAATTGCAAGCGTCTACTCATAATAAAATTCTTTATTATTGTCATGTTCACCTTTAATTATTTTACAACATTATTATTACTCCATTCTTTCGTATTAAATGATTCAAATAAGTTAAAATTACCTTGTTCATAAGTCACCCACGTCTGTAAATTATCATACAAACGTGGATAATATGAATACGTTTTACGCTAGGTCAATTGAAAAAATCAAAATTTGAAATAAATTAGCTAATGTTATTTAAAATAGATCCACATATAATATTGGGAAACAGCATTATATGTTTATAATAAATAGTCTTCCCCTACTCCTATAAGAATAACCAGTCACTGAATAGAAATGAGATGGATGACATGTGAGTGACTCATGAACAAGGTAATTTTAACTTTTTTGAATCATTTAATAGGAAACAATGGAGTAATAGTAATGTTGTAAAATAATTAAAGGTGAACATGACAATAATAAGGAATTTTATTATGAGTAGACGCTTGCAATTCGCATAAGTGAAAAGGACAGGTACGTGATGGGTATTTTAGGTATATAATAAGAATCTTTTATAATTTGAAATATGTTAAAGTTAATATACGATTGTAAATGAAAAAAAAAATTTTAGACTTGAAAATGGCTCAACGAGCCGAAACGTTGTCATTGTGATGAGTAGTCATTAATTGACATAATTTTTTAAAAATTGGTGTAAATATGGCTAATAATAAATTAACTTGATATATATTATTATTATAATATTATTGATATATATTATGACGCTCCCGTGTCTCCCACCACTACACTGGTTAGTGTGGCTCTTCCCCTCCTTAAGAAGACAATATTTCCTTGGCACTTTCCTTTATCAAATCATTACCGATCATCGTCCTTCTTATGCCTACAACCTTCTCCAATTTAAGTCCTCAATCCATTCACTCACTACAAGATCCCGACCCTCTGACCTATACATCCCTTCTCATAGATCTGCCTCATTCCAAAATTCCTTCATAGCCCGCTCTGTCAACTTTTGGAATTCCCTCCCGATCAAAATTCGACATGCCCCTTCCCTGTACACATTCAAAAACCTCCTATTCCAATTCCTGTTCCAAAAACAGTCAGATACCAGCTAACTATTAATATTATATATGTATTGTGTAGCAATCATATAATCATAACACTTGGTAAGAGATAGTACATGCATTTCCTACTATCGACGTAGGAATTTCAATACATACATTTTTTTGTATTTTTTTTTTTATTCAATTATAAGTAACTGTTTATTTTTAAATATATATATTCAAGTAAAGTTTTTTTTTTTTTTTTTTTATGAAATGAACTCATTGTATCTCTTTTTCGTTCTTCATTTCTCAAAGTGTATGTTTATGTTCCTCAACCCTTAAATATAATTTTGTTCATAGTTCAAGTGGTTCGTTCATAGTTTTAATTGTTTTGTTCATAATTTTAAATGCTCTGTACATAGTTTTATCTGTATTGTATATAGCTTGTGCACCTAAGATTTTCTTTACTTTTTGTTTTATTTTATCAATTTTATTTATTGTTCCAACGTTCAGGCCAGTAATATTCTATTATTTTGTACATTATTGTTATTCTGAAGGGACTTAGTCCCAGAATAAAGTTTTTTTTTCCATCTATCTACTATCTATCTATATATATATATATATATATATATATATATATATATATATATATATATATATATATATATATATATATATTAAAACCGAATAGGTAAAAAGTTATCTTTGTAGATTTATGTTAAAGCTATAAAGAAAACTTTTAACACCTCAAACATCCTGCGCTATGGACATCAATATCGAAAAAAATTAAAAAAAAGTTACTATATTATTAACTACTAGTTAATAACAAAATCTTGTTTCCATAAAAATAATGAATTAAACTTTAGAAACCAATCTTGTAAAAATACAAATACTTGAGAACAATTAAGAAAAACATCAAATTTAGTGACTGAAAAAAAAAGAAGGTGAAATTGATAGAATTCAAAATTGATTCAAAATTCGTAAAGCCACATCAGGTTCATTTTATTTTTTTCTCTTTTACTCCTTATAGTATTATTCTTTTTACATTTAATAATATCATTGAGATTTTATCATGATTACATTTTAATTTATTGTTTTTATTATTTAACTACAAAATTAGTACGATACAAGAATATGGATTTTGTGAATGAAGTTTCCCACATTTCATAATATGTCATTAAAACTTTTTTTATTGTAAATGCTTGTTCCAAATGTATTGTTTTGCAAAATGGCTTCTTAACTTTGAGCTAAACAAGGTTACATGTTCACGGTTCTGTAACTTGGCTTATATACAATTGCGTAATTATTAATCCTAATTAACAAGTTGTTAGTAGTTAACCAAGTTCTGCCCCTTGAGAAGTAACTGAGACAGAGCGAATCCACGCCTTTGTTGTAAATATTCAATAGTTCCAAGATGGTGAGAATATCAAGTAGTAATGAGCAAATCTTGGGTTAAATTATTCATAATTTTATACAGCTTAAGAAAATGATTTAAATAAAATAATTTTTAGCCTAACAAAAAATAAGGAACGCATATTTATAATGTACCAACAGAGTTTGTTTAAACTAATATGGAACCATTTAACGTAAGTACTAATACGTATAGTTCCTGAAAATGTCGTAATATAATATTAACCTTTATGTCGACGATTTTTAAATCTATTTATCCTTTTCTCCCTCTGACTTATTAGTAGCATTTGCCAAAATTCAAGATCTAGAGGGAATCAGTGCCTGGACAAACTTCAACGGATTTAGGCTAAATGCTGCTAAAACTCAGGCCATTGTCATTGGTTCCAACGCCCTTTTTAGATCACATGTCAACTTTCCTTCACTTTACCTAAATAACCATTCATCTTCTACCCGTTTGTTAAAAAAATTAGGCTTTTTCATAAATCAAACCCTCTCCTGGAATCACCACATTTACCGTCCTGTAATTTCTACCCTCAAATTATTCCATCGCTTCGTAATATTTGTAATTGGGACCCTTAGTCTCTCCGAACTCTCCCGTATTTCCCACCGTATTTGACGATACTTGACGATTTTAGTTACTACATGTAAAGAATTGTTATCACCTATATACTTTTGCATTTAACTCTTCCACTTTTTCATACGGGGTTAGTTAGGTTTCCCTTACAGTAACATCTCTATAGTACTAGGCTAATAGATAATTGCAAGACTGTATCGAGACTCTTGCGCAAAACCAAGACCAAGACAGTGCTGAAGATCAAGACTCTTCTTGGTCTCGTTTGACAACGCTAGTTCCAATGTCGAGGAACTTTGAAACAAGGAAGAGACATAGAATATACCACAGCAAAATTGTACGTGACTGCAATTTGTACAATTCTATTTCCGACCCTACCGTTTTTAATCAAGGGAGAACATTTAAATTTTTGTAATTGGGACACCATTTATCTCCATAGACCTTATTGGGGTTATTGGCAAAGCTGAGTTCTAACTTTTTAGGCACTGTCCAATTTCTTTGTACATGTACGCTTTACAACTTATAACATATTACATCTCATCAACATGGACATATCATTGGTTTATTGCAAAAAGACACTAAGCACATTTTTTGTGGAACTAAATTTTTAGGAAAGTTTTTGTGAATTTCGACCTCAATTACCGAGAAAAAAACTGAAAGTGCATAAAATGTCTCCATGTATATCAAATTTAGCTATAACAACCGCACATTAATTTAATTTCATATAAGAAAAATTCATCAAAGTTCTAAGTGATTTAAAATTATGAAATTTGCAACAAACCGATGCCGCCAAGTTGCATTCAAACAATTGTTGTTTTAAGTTTTTACTAAATATCGATTTTTTTATAAATATTTTGAAATGGAAATGTCAGTCTTTTATGAGTATTTTATTACTTCTATACGTGTGATTTTTGGTTGCACACAACTACCCATTTTGATTAAATTACATTTTTAGGCCAAATTTATTTTCTCGAAATTTAGTAAAGCATGTTTAAACATTACTTTTTTTAATAGTTTATTTTTCGGAAGTTAATATACTTTTTTCCTATAAAAATTTATTTGCTTCAGTCAACTTTTTGTTAACAATCAGCAAATGTTCCTTTAATACAAAATATAGATGACATGTCATCCATGGGGAAGGAAAGTACTCAGCAGCACCTATTCCCTGATTTTTTTCAATTACTTAGGCTGTTTAAAGAAGGAGATCTCTCATCCAACGCCTTTTTAGTCTTCTCCTTATTTTCTGGGGTATGTTAGCTGTGGCCATGTCTTATTAATCTCTTATTAATGTGTTTATGTGTTTGATCAACATAAATGTCCGTTTAAATCAGTATAAAATCGTTTGTAAAGGGTCATTATATGTTTTTCAACTGTTGGAAGTTGGAGGTGAGTGTGAAGAGTTATGTTAATCACGTATCATGGTGATTTTGTTATGAGTCGCAATGATTTTTTTAGAAGATTTGAAGTTTTTGTAAGTAGGTCTTTTTAGTGATACCGTATATTTGTGATCATATCAATTTTAAAGATTTATAAAAAAGAGGTAAATTATTTTGAGTCGTTTGTTAAGTGTCTTACGTTTCATTTATACATGCGGAACACACACCATCCTTCTGTCGAAGGTATGTCCAAACTTAAGTATCGTGTCCGTTTGTGGAATTTGATTGTCGTCAGTATAAACTGGAGGAAAGCAGTATTTGCAGTTAAAAATTAATCATTAAATTGAAAAATGTTTTCTAGTATCTTTGTACAATATTCTGATGTAACAAACTATATATAGCCTTGGATAACATGACAAAATTAAATAAAGAAGGATAAAAAAGGATTTAAAAATATAGTCACTATCAAAAATTATTTATATAAAACTAATCCGAACAGTATTAGATTTTGTTATGCAAGCTGAAAATTTTCCTTTTACACTTTGATTCCATCGTTATCAGAATATTAAGGATTCTTCTATAAAAAATGTATACTTTTTCTGTTATGGAAATTTATTTTTACTATACGACAGTAAAAAGGGGATACCCTAATCCCCAATATGAAGTTTTTTATAAAGGCGGTTATATCGTTGTATGGTTGCTATCATTAGAGCATATCCTATCTCGTAGAGATTATGCTTCGGTTATTCCCTTTATTACCTTACCTCATCTCACAAAGTGCTCTATTCCAAACGTTTCCATTTCCATATATGCTTATATATAATCATATTTATATCAAATATAAGAAATCATCATTAGATCCTTCCAATCCTATTTAAACTCTCAGAATTTTCGATATAAAAAGAAATATACCCAAGTAATAAAGTTGAATTAAAAACATTTTCCAAAAAAATAAACTTGAATGGTTTATATAATTTTCTCTAGAATAATATTAATTACTCTGCTTTGCAATTTACACTACATTTAATAAAGTAGTATAGATTCCTTTCCATGTTCTCAGAAGCCATGTATCATTATGAATAAAGTTTCACACGAAAAGGAATTTCATGTAGAAGTGCAGAATTATAATTTTCGTCCTAAAATTTCGTCAAAAAAATTTAAGGTTTAAAATTTAGATGGTTAATTGAGACGACATAAATTTTGTTTTGAAGAATTTGACGCATATAGCAAGAAGGAACTACTCCGGACTCGTATTTTCAGGCCACAAAATATCCCGTAATATTTACCGAATTTAGATACTATGGATACCATGAGATACTAATCATATTAATTAATGTTTAATTTTAATAATTAATGTATCGCTATTTATGATCAAAATATATGTAAATGTAGAGGTAATGCACACTTTTTGAAAATTCTTTATTGAGATATATTATTATCTGTCACATCTAAGAACAATAGTAATAGTGATAAAGAATAGCTTATTCGCACTATGTAAAATAAATAAAGAGCGAAGTAATAATACTAAAAATAAATGAATATATGCTAAAAGAAACTAAACTAATCAAAATAACTACTTAAATATATGCACGATTTTATACAATATTTATAAAATTCTTTCACTCAAGATCTCCGAACCAAGCCATTTCCCCACTCGTGGAAGGAAAGGCAGGACTCTAAGAGATCCCAGCGACTTTCACTAAACCGCATCACTGTTAGTAAGGACTAGTGGAGGCTTTGCAGAGGAGCTATAACCAGACATACTTGACTTGAGTGAAGAATCTGGCCACTGCCAGAACTGCAATATATTCTTACAACAGGTCTCTGGGCCACTGCCACTTCAACCTTCGAGGAGGATTGTAGAATGGGAGAGCTAGATAGGGAGTGTGCAAGTGGATTTGGATGATATGTAAGTTTTTGATGGAATTTGGAAAAATATTTCAGGGATACAGTCTAGGACAAGTATTTAATTTAAATTGGAACTTTGCTGTGTTCCCTAAACAACTACTCTTCCTCATTTGTTATTTTAGGGAAGCAGTTCCAAACGCAACCTGTTGAGATAAGAACGTAATTTTCTAGTTTTAGTAGAAACGTTCTAGCTCTGAGATTGAATTATTGCAAACTTAGTTAAAAAGATAAATATTCTATTCTATTCATGTGAACTTTTTTTTTGGCAAAATTAAAAACCGTTAGTGAAGAAGCACTTAAAAAATTAACGCAAACCAAAAGAACGAGAATATACTAGCTGCTACGTCATGAATCACTTGAATATTTTCATAACCGGAATCAAAGACGTAGAAGTTTACCTGATAAGAAAACTCGTTTTCATAAAATTAAATAAAAAGAAAATTAAATCCGTAATAAATTATTTTGTTTTATAAATGCCAACTTATATCTATACATAAATGAGTATTTTAAAGTAAAAATTATAGGAATAAAAACCGACGATAGAAAAACGATTTACAATTACAATGCCAACTCCAGATCTCGAGATTGATCATAGAATGTGTGGTAGAAAAAGAATTTCATGTTCGGTTTCAGAACACCAAAAAATCCAATTATCAACAGGTACTATCAAGTTTTTTGTGCATATTTGCTGTATTTTTTAACAATTGTACAAGTAGGAATAGGTATTTGTACGTATTTCATAGATTGCAATAAAATAAAAAGGCATCATGTTTATCCCTTTTTCTTTCCTCTTCGAGAGAAACAAAAATGGAAAAAAAAAAACAGCTGTTGTAAAAATAATGAGATGAAATACGTAGAACCGTTTACATTTTACATCCTTTCCTGTTTAATTTTCTCTGTGGTTGAGTTGTTATAATTCCTATTGTACGCATTTCATAGAATGTAATAAAATAAAAAGACATCATGTTTATCCCTTTTTCTTTTCTCTTCGAAAGAAACAAAAAGGTAACAACAAAACAACTGTTGTAAAAATAATGAGATGAAATGTGTAGAACCGTTTACATTTTACATTCTTTCCTGTTTAATTTTCTCGGTGGTTGAGTTGTTAACATTTTTATATAAATTCAGCAATGAACAATAAAACAAATTGCGAATATCTCAAAGGGCAATCTTGAAACTTTACTATTGGAGTAATTATAAAATTCTAAAATCGATTATTTTTCGTTTAATTCTACAAAATATATACTTCCGTTATAATTTAATGTTTTTCAAGTTTGCTGTTTCTTAATCTTGGTAGTTTAGTTTTTGTAATATATATAAATTACCTTTTCTGTGCTCTACAGAATCAATTATGTAACAAACAAGGTATCTTGAAAAAAAATTATTCAAAATATCATTTGTCAAATTACAATGATTTCAGTACCAGTCATGAGAAGTTCAACCATGATGATTAGTAAATCAGAATCAATAATTACATACAGCGCTTTCTTTTTTTTATTCATTAAAAATAAGCGGCTTGAAAATGAACGGCTCGATATTTAAATTATATTGCAAGTAGTTGTCCATTTCTTATTCTGGTTGACAAATTAGAAAAGGATCAACTGGAAACTCGTCAATGTTGGACTTGATGGATGAACTTATTGATGAAACTGAAGTCCCTTCTGAGGACTTGATATTTACGTGACAACTTGATTCCTCTGGGTACCAATAGCGGGGTTTCTTTCATTTCAAAAATCGGTTGCTTGCCAGTATTTTTTTTTTATATATAATAATTCAATCCTTTATTGAGAAATATTACAATCTGTCACATCTAAAGAAAATAGTAATAGTGATAGAAGAGTAGTTTGTTCACCCGATGTACAATAAATAAATAGCAAAATAATAATACTAAAATTAAATGTGAATAAACAAAAAGAAACTAAAGTAATCAAAATAAATAATTATATACACAGATGTTTTTATATAATATTTACTAAATTCATTCACTCGAAAACTCCGAGCCCCCACTAGTGGAAGGAAAGGCAGGACTCTAGGAGATCCTAGCGCCTCTCACTCGGCCCCATTACTACTATTAATTACCATTGAAGGCTGAGCAGATGCGCTATAACCAGACATACCAGTAATAATAACTTAGGAAGGGTTAATTGTTTCTTTATAGTTTATATATTTCTTGTATAGAATACTCTGTTTATCAAGCTTCATTAGAATTTAATCTCTGTATTATATGCATGTAAATATATATATATATATATATATATATATATATATATATATATATATATATATATATATATATATATATATATATATATTTACATAATTTCAAAACGATGACTTTAGTGGAAGTTTAATTCATAGTTTGATGCAGTTTAGTGCTGCAAGCTATGGAAAAACCTTTTTTTCCCGCCATCTTGAAACGAAATTAGCTGGCAATGATACCCACGAAAAACACCACCTTGTTCTAGATAAAAATATCATCCTTCCAACTTTATAAGGAGGAACTGTATATATGCGGAATTCTACAGAACAACGAAAAACCGTCTCACATTCCGAAATTTATCCAAATTTTAAAGGTATTTGAATTCCTAGAAATTAACTCTATTTCCCGAATTTCTAATTTGGTAGGCAGGGGTCCATGTGAGTGCGGAATTTAGCAGGAAAAAATATGTATAACTGACATTTATATAGAGTTCTAAAACTTACGACAGTCGATACACCACAAATTTCTATTATTTCAAACAAAAGGCAATAAATTCTTAATACAATTAAATTTACAACTGTATTTCACACAGCCAAAGTTACAAGGTAATTCAGTTATGGACATGAATTTTCACAATAATAAAACCACAACGATATAGTAGTGATGCTATAATATTACTACTACAGTACTCATCATCCAACTTATCAAATAATAAATATAGAGAAGAACACACTCTGGCGAGAAGGCTGAGTTTAGGAAGATTAGGGGAACAGGAATACAGAAGAGAAGGAATGGCGGAGTGGGAGCAGCCATTGGTGACTGATCAAGGCACTATTAATAATGCATTTAAAATATATCCGATAAATTAAAGATAATAAAAATATTTTAAATTGCTGCTCTCACCCCCTGACAAGATAAAACCCCGTATAGTCTTAAAACCGAGGAAGGGAAGGACGCAAAAAAAAAAAAAAAAAAAAAAAAACTTATTTTATATAAAATTTATATCTCCGCTCCAAAAAAAAAAAAAAAAAAACTACAGTGTTTGCTTAAGACTACACGATTTCTCTCGCTTACTATATGCAGTTCTGATTTTTAGTTTCTGGGATATGTTTATTCAAATCACTGCAGTCGATTTTACCCGATTCAGTGTTGTGCCGATTGTGTGACGGCTCAATCTCATTCACTAACCACAAAAAAGTTTTAAGAGCTTAAAGAGTTAAGGGCTAAATGAAGAAATTTTATTTATTATATTTTATTTTACATTAAATTTGCCACTGCGTTGGGACATATCAAGGATTGTAGTCACTTGAAGTCATTTATTTCGATTTTCCATTTGTAGAACCTTTTTCAAGGTAGTGATTTTGAAGGGCTGTTGAGGCGATGGTATAATTTTTGTGAGGGGAAAGAATTTCCGTTAGCTGTTGAGAATGTTGCTAGGGTGCTGAGGGATATCAGATGTGAAGAGAGAGAAGAAAAGAGGGCTTTAAAACACTACCTTATATACACTGCCTTAGATATTAATTCGAACAATTATAATAAAGTCACTTATAAATGTGAGGACAGATGTTGCTTTCAAAGAGATAGCAATGGAACTGCCTAAAAGATTCTAAGAGAATGGAAAACTCTTCCAATTACAGAGAATTATGCGTTTTCTTATCTTTCAGCGTCACCCTTTGTTTCACAGTCTTTTTCAGAAGTACAAGGAAACTTATCAGAGGAAATTTATATTTTCTCAACAATTAATATTAATCGTTTCTCTTAATTGTTTCCTCATCTTGAATATTTTATTATCTTTAAAATATTTATTCGAAATTTCCCTCTTGTACCATGCTCTTTTTATCATCAATATATTTAATTATGTATTTATATAAAGTATAACGTTACTTCTCTTATATGATACATGTGTGTTAAAAATTTATAATTAATTTTATGGAAATTCTCAGATAATGAAAGAATATAATATACACAACCATTATATAAAGCAATGTATATACATACACACACAAACACACACACACACACACACACACACACACACACACACACACACATATTTTTTTTTCGGTTGGCGCTACAGATCTTGTAGATCTTTGACCGCGAGATGTGGTCTTCTAGACCACATCGTGATTCCTGATTTAAGTACACGGGGGAATGGTCATGAGTCCTACGCCCGGTCGGAGTAGCCTGCAGTAAGCTGACAGGTCTCACAAACCCAGGAGGGAGGGGGAGAGGGGAGGAGGTCTCGGGCAGCGTTTCTTTCCCTGGTGAAGGGTCATTCCCTAAATCGGGCGGTCATTCATCCAAGTGCTAACCACATTGCTTAACATGGTTACCTTTTGCAATCGCCTAAGTCCGCACGGCTACACCATCTCCGTATATATATAATATAAACAAATGTATATATATTATGTTGGTTTATATAATGGTTAAATACTGTATAATAATGAAAATTACGTTTTTCTGCATAGGTTCGTAGTTCAAACGTAGAGTTATAATTGCTCTAGATATTGAACGAATAAAGATAAGATAGAAGAGTAATATACTTTCTAAAGAAAATTAAATGTTAAACAACCTGCATACATTTTTGGTGAAGTGAAAAGATAAAGAGTTAGCGAATCAAATAACGATAAAAATGCGAAGCCAAAGCGACTTTTTTTTTTTCGTAAGTTAGTAAATTAGAAGGAGTTGTATCTAAGACACTATAATTGCTAGAAGATAGTTTCAGTGATATAATCGAAAGCCAACAAAAATGCTTGAATATTTTATTCAAATGAATATTATGTCTTAGGGAAGTAAATACTACAAACGTAAAGTGGTAGCTTTCTACATCTATAAGCCTATTATAATTCACTCTCTCTCTCTCCCCATATATATATATATATATATATATATATATATATATATATATATATATATATATATATATATATATATTTTATTTTTTTTCTATCTATATAGGGTGTCTTTCTATGTTCATATAGTCGCCATTTTGTATTCCAGCGGCTGTATTCTGGCAAACGTGTATTTTTCTCAGCATACGCGTGGATATAATCAATTAATAAGGACAAAACTTATTATTAAATAAATCACCTTTTTTCCCATAGGCTCCTGGACTATAAAAGGTAGGCCTAAACTACGATTAGGGGGCGATATCGAGGCAGACATAAGGTCATTCATTAGGTGCGAGATATTAAGAAAAAGCTACACAGGATCAGTCTGAGTAAACAGAAATAGCTAAGGATGCCAAGGTCTTTCGGAGGTCGTAACCTCGAAAAAAAAGATATGATAAGATAGTGCGCTACGGAACTAATTTCGTAAACTATAAAAATATTAGTTTTATTTTTCAAAAATTCAATAAAGATAAATTTCTTGGATGCTATAATAGATAATCATAACAATAGCTACATTTTCTGACACTTTCTTATTAAATAGCTCTCCTGACAAAATATAACACAAACAATTTTTTTTTAACATTTTATTAAGAAATATTGCAATCTGTCTCAGTTAAGGACACATATTATAGAGTTAAGAGAGTACATTCATACCGTATAAACAGAAACATAAATAAATAAAGTAATAACAAAAAAAAATATAAATATATATATATATATATATATATATATATATATATTTATATTTTTTTTTGTTATTACTTTATTTTACAATATATATATATATATATATATATATATATATATATATATATATATATATATATATATATATATATATATATATATATATATATATATATATATATATGGACATAAGTAAGTAAAATAGATATAAAAGTAAAACAAACATCTTAAAAACAAAAATATGAATAAAAAAAAATTCTTGGGGACCTCTAAACCTTTCACCTATATTTTCATATATTATAGTAAATATAAATATAGGAAAGAGATGGTCCGGAATGGCGGTCATAAATAGGCTAAATAGTGGTAAAACTATTTTATTGAAAGCCGACTTTTCGACCTGACTTTGCAGGTCTTCTTCAGGGAGGTGTGTTCTTAAGGGGGCGGGGTGGCCAAATGGGCTAAAGCGTGTGCACAGCACCGCGAGTTGCCTGGCAACCGGATTACAGATTTGAGAAGATTTAAAAAAGTACGAGTTCGCGCGAGGGCGGGGTGGCCGAATGGGCTAACGCGTGTGCACTGCACCGCCGTTGCCCGGCAACCGGATATATGATTCTATGATATGAAAATAGTCACGAGTTCGCGTCCCGGTGCCAGAGGGGATTTTAAATTCCCCACCCTCACCCTCTGGTCCGGGAAAATCCTGTATAGCCTAAAAGGCGAGGTAGGGAAGAACAGGAAAAAAAAAAGAAAAAAGTACTAGTTCGCGTCCCGGTGCCGGAGAGTTTTTTAAATTCTCCGCCCTCACCCCCCGGCCCGGGAAAATCCCGTATAGCCTAAAAGGCGAGGTAGGGAAGAAAAAAAAAAAGTGGAGGTTCACCTAGAACTGCTGTCTGAACGTCGGCTTTCAATAAAATAGTTTTACAACTATTTAGCCTATTTATGACCGCCACTCCGGACAATCTCCTTCCTTTATAATTCAACGTTCAACTATTAAATATTTAATTATACTAACTAGTTAATATCCTAATTTTTAAAAACATTTGAAAAGTCTCCCGTGACATGTACGAGACTTTCGGCGTTTTATCTCAAGAAAAATATTGATTTCCACGTCGAAATCTTTAAAAAAAGAAAATAGCTTCCTCTCCAGTAGAAGTAAGTAGTCGGTATCAGGAGAAGTAAAAAAAAAAAAAAAGTTTGGGCTTAGTACTAATGTCTAAACGCAACTTTATCACTTATATACAATAAATTAAATATTTATTTATTAATTTATTAAGCCTTGGTGTATATATGACAAACAAAAACTAGCCCATATTTTTTAATAAATTAATATTTGTTTTAAATTGAAAGTATAATATAAAAAATTAGGCAAAATACTCCAATTAATTACGAATTGCTTTTAAGAATATTTTCCCTTGATTTTTTTTTAATTATGAAGACATTCAATTAGGTTGATTGTATCTTATATTTCCCTTTTCTTGTTAAGTTCCTTCTTTAGCTTTGTATTTAATAAGTTGCATTATGAAAAGTAACATGACAATTAATTAAAACATTTACAATGTACATTCTGAAAAATCTTCTCAAAAACCAGTCCATTGTTATATAATTAATTAATGTTGCTTAATTCATTTCCTGTTAGGTTTTCCTTGTTTTTCATTATTTCTGATTCTGTACATTACGAAAACAATGGTTTTCCTGCTGTTAATTAATTTTAAAAAAAAAGGATATCTTTTTATATCTGAGTCAAAGAAAACCTTCCGACATAGACATCATTAGGAAAATAAAATTCGTAATTGATGGAGTTTTGGAAGATGCTAGATTGTATAGCAATTATTTATTGGTTCGTAAATTATTGATATGATTTGATAATTATGATTCATGTACAATTAATGTATAAAAATATAACAAAGATATGAAACTACCTGACATAAATTTTAAATCCTTTGTTTGAAAAAATAAACGAAATAAAAAATAACACGGTTAAAGTTTGTCTAAGAACATGAAAATTGGAGTGAATAAAATGTTACAAATTTGTACGGAGAGATGATTCAAATTTTGACTCGGTCAGAGTCAGTTTGTAAATGAAAATTTTGAGTGTGATGATACTGATTTTTTTTTTTTTTTTAAAGTTGGTTTTCAGAATTTAGATTATTTTTTAATAGAAATACATTTTCTAATATCAAAACTACTTTTTAATATCTTATAGAAAGAGATACTCTTAATAATTAATATAATCCACTTTTAATTTCTTTAAAAGTATGTTTCACTTAAATATGCTTACATGCCCCCTACCATAAATAGAATAACAAGAGTGTTGCTTGGAAACTTAAACCAATATCCCTCTGTAGCGCAAAGCTTTGTTCTTGTCAGGGTTCCTTTCTTTTGAGAGCTTTGTGTAAAGCAACTTTGGGCAATATTTTCCCTCCGGATCATTTTATCTGTGTATTTTATTTTTGTGATAAAATTATTTATTTTGTCTCCTTTTGTTACATTTCTGGAATTTCTGTATGAATATGAAATTAATATTATTGTGACATGTTATATTCTTTATTAATGTTACTCTCTCTCTCTCTCTCTCTCTCTCTCTCTCTCTCTCTCTCTCTCTCTCTCTCTCTCTCTCTCTCTCTCTCTCTCTCTCTCTCTCTCTCTCTCTCTCTCTCTCTCTCTCTCTCTCTCTCACACACACACACACACACACACACACACACACACAATAATAGTGACGCGGCTGGGAGAGCAGCAGTGGGATCTCCTGGAGTCCTGCCTTGGCTTCCACATTTGGGGGGAACAAAGCATGACTCAGAGTCCGCTGGGCTTATGGATGGATTCGTAAATGAGTCTTTTTCCATGGTTAGGGCCCGTGGCAAGCATAGAGCTTTTTTTCAGAATCAAATGAATTTTCGAAGGTTAAGGCATGTCCTGATAGTTCGGAGGCGGAAGGTTTATGGGAAGTTATGGTATTTATATTGGGAAATACGGGTTTTGAGATGTTTTTGTTTTCTCCAATATACGAACTATTACAATTAGGAGTAGAGCAAGGTATCCGGTAAACTACATTAGATCAGTGTTGTAAATTATGGGATCCTTTAAAATGATGAAAAGAAAAGAAAGTTTGTTATGGGACTTAAGGCCAAGACGTAAGTTGGTTATAGTCGATTTCAGGAATTTTTATATATTACCTGCAAGAATAGGAATATAAGAGAAAGATTTGTACTTAAAGGAACGGTAGGTGATTGTGGTGAGTTGAGAGAAGAGGAGTTTGTACTGTTTTTGGTTTTATAGCTGTTTAAAAGTTTAAGTATAGTGTTGAGAAGGAAATTATCGGAAAGGAGTTTAATTTTTGACACTCTGAGTGTCGGTTTGGTGATATTGTGGATCAGATAAAGAGAGATATCGGTGCATAAAGTTTTTGGCGGTATTGTTTTTTTGGTGGTATGGGTTAATTAATTAAGGTATGAGAAATAGTTAATTATTTATAATAAACCAAACTAAAGGTACTTTAGAGGAAGATGTATGTGATCATTGGACATTTAAGCCCTGCAAAGTGACATCAACGGGGATAAAACCTAAATGATATTAAATGCCCAATAATTATACAATGATACACCGAATTCAATCAAAATCGTTATAGTCATTTTTGAGAAAATTGTAAAAATGTGTATCACCGTTGATATAAAGTGGTACTTCTATTTAGCTGATTTTAAGGAAAGAGTTGCTGTCACATTTGGACCATATACATACATATACCTTAAATACGTTATAGCAGTTTCGTATTTTGAGCTAGACTGTTCATATACACAGACCATTTTATTATGATATATGAAACTTTTTCTTATATTTTATATGTTGACCACATTACTTTCCAATACTATTCTTCACATGTTTATTATTATTATCTTATTTTTATTTTTATTTTTTAAATGTAGCACTGTTGTTTTAGCTACTGTGTACGTTTTCTTTTTCTATAGGATTTATTTTTACCTAATTTTTATTCGTATTAATGAATGCAAGTCTACATTTACCATAAAATAGAACGTACACACTGTTTTGAGGATAATAACGATTTTTTTCATTTCACATTTATCTAGCTATTACGCCAAAAAGGTACATTTTTTTTAAAAATAAGACCGTTATTAGTTCATTTTTTGTTTGTTTTGTTTTTACATAAATTAGTTATTAACAGTCAGTTATAACTGAAATGAGGTTTTTTTTTTTTTTTTTTTTTGATTTTCACAAGAATTATTTAAAGCAAATGAATTTTAATTATTTACGTATTAATTAACAAACTCTGAAAACGAGAAAACTTGATTGGTGAAAACGCACAGGTACAATGAAAATCAGGAACGCGCAGCTCAATTCTAGGAATTGTTGACCGCGGGCAATAGAATTTATGATGGGGTTTCTGGAGAGTAGGTATGCGAGTACATAGATATGACCAAATGTTCTAAGGACATCTATGATTTGTGGTTATTAATTAACATGCCTCGACAGGGCTGCATTTGGATTCTTAACAAATGTTTAGTACATTCTACGAATAATATGTGACGGTATTCCTTTGTTCAATTCTGAACATCATTGAAGTGAATAACATCTCTTCTTAATGATTTAAATTCATTTGAACTTATCACTAATTACAACTTAATTTAATGTTACAACGTAAATCAAAACAAATGTAAGTATGATTAGCAATAAAAGTATGACAATTTAATTAATACTAATCCGTTAATCAGGAATTTTTTTGATCACAATATCAGGAAACAGGGAAGCCTACTAAAATAGTTGCCTATAGCCATCCTCAAGCCATTTTATCCAACCATGCATTTTGCATTTAGTCCAAAGTCTAGTTGAATAAAATGGCTTGAGGATGGCTTACCGGCCGAAACTTAGCTATGGAAATTAAAATAACCATGGTGAAAAAATAAACAGTGCCTTATTTTATACAATTTTTATTTATAATTCTAGGGAAAGAAGTTATTAAGTTTCACATAAATAATTAAAAAAACATAATTAACAATCTAAAAATGAAATAAATATGACGAAACGCATACACTTTTTTATTAATTGTGCCATAATACAAGCGTTCATAAAACAAATTTCATATAAATATGTCTATAATTTATACATCATATGTACAGATTCAGATTAAAAAATAATATGTAAAAAAAACATGCCCAAATGAATATGAAATCCAAGGAGATATCTGTGATTATTTTTTTATAAATCTCGGAAGAATATTTAGTCAACTTTGTCATGCGGAATGGTATATCTCTAGCGCCTTACCAAGGTAGAGTTGTCTGAAAATTCCTTCAGGAGATATTACATCTCTCATCCCTACAATTACGTTTGACACATAATGCATGCATGCAGATGTTATTAAAATAACAATGTATTGATACTTTGATTATCTAAAATAGTTGATGAAATATAAATGAAATGTGATAAATTATTTATGGTTGAAAGGGTTAAATTTCTCGAGGTTGTACTTTATTGCGACTATAAATCAAATGAAATAAAAATAATTTCCACCTTTCTTAATTACGTTAATTAATCGAACTATTAATTATAAGAAGAGAAAAGTTTCAAGGTAGAATGACCTAGCCTATTTAAGAAAAAAAAAATAAAATAAAAGAGAAACACGGCTTTCATTAGGACGGAGGTCTAATCAAATGCTAAAATAGATGAGGTAGCAGTAATTAAAACTTGGCTATATGTCTTTTTTAATTTATTCATTAAGTAGTTTTTAAAATAAAAAATAAAAAGTAGTTCTAATTGATAATAATAAAATTTTAAGTTAAGACAAGTCTTCATTTGGGTTAATATTTTTCCATGATTACAGTTCATATATCAACGAATAAATTGAGGAAGAAAAGCACGTAGCTCGATATTATTTTCTTTCTTTCATAATTAGGACTAGGTACTAGATATCTCAGTGTTTCCAGTGACGAGGTTGGGATAACGTCAATTTTTTACCACGTTACTTACGTAATTTTTTTTTTTCTCTTTCTTCTTTTCTCTCGCTTATCAAGATGGTTTTATGCCCAATCTGTAAACAGACCATAGCAAGAGAAGAAAAAAAAACAATGGCATGCACTGTCCCAACATGTCAAGCCATTTTCCATGGAAAATGTCTAAACGCAGACGAGAGTGAGTTTGAAGCACTGAGGGCATTACGAAAAAATTGGGAATGCCCGAAATGTGAAAAGGCACGGAAAAATATCCAACCGACAGACAAGTGTCTCAGCCCGCCAAGATCGGCGCCACAACAACAAACTGTCGACAGCACGTCACAACTGTTACTTGCTGCCATTAAAAATTTAACAGAAGAGGTCAAGGGATTAAAATTCTCCCTCGATGCCAATGCTAACGAGGTGAAAGAATTAAAAATATCTCTCGAAAAGCAAGCATCCATAACTTTTGAGAATGCGGCGAAATTAGACTCTATAGAGTCACTACTGGAGGCTCAAAATTCCAAGATTGACGGACTGGTCTTGGAAAACACGACTCTCAAGTCTCGGGTCTCGGAGCTCGAAATCAGGCTCAATAAAAGTGAGCAACTGCACCTTTCCAGGTCAATAGAAATAAGAGGAGTCCCAATGAGATCTGGAGAGACCCCGATGGGCCTGGTTATGAGCGTGGGGGCGGGCCTGGGCCTTAGTCTAAAGGTGGAGGACATTGACTATGCAGAACGGATAAGAAACAGGCAAGACGATACACCTGGGCCGCTTGTGGTAAGGTGCGTCCGGCAGTCGCTTAGGGATGAGTTGATCCAGAGGCGAAAAGTCATTAGGGATTTTTCAACACGTCACCTCGGATGGCAAGAAAATGACGCCCACAAGATCTACCTGAGCGAAGCTATGTCCGTAACCAACAGACACCTGTACTGGCTGGCCCGGCAAAAGAGGTCTGCAGGAAAAATCAGGTACAGTTGGTTTAGCGCAGGCAAGGTGAAATGTCGACGAGACGATGGACAGCAGGTCGTCGTCATCAACTCACCATCAGATTTAGAAACGTTTGCTTGACATGCATATACATGTTACAACACTTTGAACAATTTTGTTTTTACTTTTTTATATCCCCAGTTTTATGTTTTTGTTGCGTTTGTTTTAATAATAGACTATGATAATAATTTCATTTTTGTTTATGAGAATATTTTAGGTCTGATCTGTCCAGAAACTCTAATTTGTGTATTTTTTTTCTTTTGCACAATAGGAATATGCTTTTCGTTAACTAAATTTTATATTTTTTGTTTACCATCCTTATTAATATCTAGGAGATCTTGCACACAATTGGCTCTAGCTGCTGTAGAAATATTCCTATCCTTAACTCCTTCTGTCCGTTTACCAAGCCACCCCTCCTTCTTCCATGACTAATATCCTTCTAACCTGCCACGTCAACGCTCAGTCACTCTTAGCCCATTTTGATGAATTTTACGACTTTTTTCTCCATAACTTCTACCATTTAATTGCCGTATCCGAAACCTGGTTGAAACCCACAATCCCGTCCTCCCAGATCCTTCTACCTAACTATACTCTCCTTCGTCATGACAGAGTAGATCGCACGGGTGGTGGAGTAGGTCTCTTTGTCCATGACAGTCTCAAATCCAAAATTCTTCACTGCTCTTCCATAACCGATTCTCCGCACGTTGAATACCTTTTCGCCGAAATCCTCACCACCTCATCTGCCATTCTGTTTGCTGTCATATATCGCCCTCCTAGAATTCCTTTCGATGAATCACTTGAGACTTTATTGTACAACTTAATCCCTTCCTACTCAAACATCATCCTCTCCGGTGACTTTAACACCAATTTACTGGCACCATCCTCTGATTATTCCTACCTAACAAACCTCTTTAATTCTCTCAGCCTTTACATAGTACCCTACAATCCAACCCATCATACTCAGTATTCAGAGTCCTGGCTCGATCTAATTATCCTGGATTCCTCAGACAAACTCCTTGCCGCATCTCAGCACCCGGTTCCGTTTCTATCTTCCCACGATCTTGTCCAGATCTCTTACAATGTCCCTGTTCCATCCTTTTCTCCCCGAACAATATCCTTCCGAAACCTAGATTATCTCACTCACGAAACATTGTCAGAAGGTCTTGACGATATCCAGTGGGATCCCATCTACTCCTCAAAATCCATAGACACCATGGTAGAAATCCTAACCACTCAACTTCACTCTATCCTCGACCGACATGCTCCTCTTATCACAAAAACCATCCGATATCCTCCAGCTCCTTGGCTTACCCCTGCTTTGAGGGAGTGTATGAGAGAAAGAGATGCTGCAAGGCGACGGTTTAAACGAACTCGACTTCCTGATGATTTTCTCTCCTACAAACAGCTTCGAAATAGCACTCAATCAGCAGTACGCCGTGCTAAATCCCGTTACTACCATCATTCCCTATCCAACTCGCCCAATACCAAGGCTACGTGGGCTATTCTTAGAAAACTGACCATTGGTAATACACCCCAGTCTCAGTCCAATTCCGTTTCTGCTGAGAACCTCAACGCTCACTTTGTCTCCTGTCCTCTTGCATCCACATCTCCCACGTCCAGTCTGGCTCCTATGTTCTCTTCCTTTAATCCTGATCACTTCTTTCTTTCCCATATTACACCAGATGAGCTCCTTAAATCCATTCAGAAGTCCCATACCAATGATTACGGTCCCGACAACATCCCAGTCAGACTGATTAAAGCCGCATTGCCATCCATTCTTCCGATCCTTTATCATATATACAATTATTCTCTTCAAAATGCTACCTTCCCTACATCCTGGAAAACCGCCCTAGTACGCCCATTGAAGAAGACTTCAAACCCATCAGTTCCTAATGATTTCCGACCGATTTCCCTCCTTTCAAACCTCTCAAAACCATTAGAGCGGTTAGTCCAATCCCAGCTATCCCATTTTTTAGAGGACAATAATCTCCTAAATCCCTACCAGTCTGGATTCAGGCCTGGTTATTCTACTCAGTCTGCCCTAATCAAAATTTCCCAAGACCTTCACACAGCCATAGATCAGCAGAAACTAACCATCCTTATTCTCCTAGACTTCTCCAAAGCTTTTGATTCAGTAGACCACAACATCCTCCTAACCAAACTTAAAAATATCTCTTTTTCTTCTAGTTCCCTTAATTGGTTCCAATCCTTCCTAACCGGTCGCTCCCAGTACGTTGTAATTCCTAATAACCCACCATCAGAATCTCTACCTCTGACCAGAGGCGTCCCACAAGGCTCTTCCTTATCCCCCACCCTTTTCTCCATCTATATAAATGACCTCCCATCCTCTATCCTGCACTGTCATTACCACCTGTATGCCGACGACATTCAAATTTACCTCTCCTTTAATCCGACAGATATCTCAGATGCCACTCAAAAACTTCAGGAAGATATTGACAGAATAAGTGCTTGGGCAAACCTCAATAGGCTCACTCTGAACGCCGAGAAGACAAAAGCCATCTTGATCGGATCCCCTTCACTCCTCAAATCCTCCCCAGTATCTCCCAATCTCTTCCTGAACAACTCACCTATCTTATTCTACACGACCGTTAAAAACCTAGGTGTTACTTTCGATCAATCCCTATCCTGGAAACCTCACATCTCCCAAATTTTCCGTCGCACTATCTCCACCCTAAAACAGTTCAATCGTCTACGATATCTCCTTCCATATAAGTCCCGTCAACTCCTAGTTTCCTCCCTTGTTTTCTCCCACTTCGACTACGGCTGTATGGTGTACGGTGGACTCCCGGGAGATTCCGAGGCCAAACTTAAACGCCTAATGAATTGCGCACTACGATTTGTTTTCGGAATCTCAAGGGATACGCATATTACCCAGTATTACACTGAGTTGAGGTGGCTCTACCCATCCTATCGCCGTCAGTACTTCCTAGCCACCTTTCTGTACCAAATTATTAGAACCCATCGACCCTCCTACATTTTTCACAGCTTACAATTCAAATATTCCATCCAATCCCGTCCCACCAGATCCGTACTTCCGACCTCTATCCTCCTCCTCACCGAACTGCTGCGTTTGACAAATCCTTTGCAATACAAGCCGCCTCCCTCTGGAATTCCATCCCACCTGATATTCGACACGCTCAATCAGTTTCCTCGTTTAAACCACTCCTCTTTAAGCACCTACTCCTTTCTCAATCCGAATGATTGTGAAATATATCTCAGAGAAATATCTGAGCACCACCAGAGAGTACCTCAATTTATTAAGGTTATTTTAGTTTCTCATACATATGTACAATTTACTTGTTCTTTTTTTTCTCTTTTCTGTATTTTTATCGTAAGTCAACTTTCATTGTAAATATACAATTCAATTGTAGCCACACAGACATATAATCTGTATTCATATTTTGTTCTTAAGGGACAACAGTCCCAGAATAATAAAACATTTTTTTCATTTCATTTCATTTCATTTCAATTACCCATAATGATAACCCCCCCCTTTTTTTTTTAGCAATACCCAGAAAGTTTATGAAACAGAAAATTATCATTATATAGTATATATCTTGGAGTTCTGGCAATGGCCAGATTCTCCACTCAAGACATGAGTGTATGTGGCTAAAGCGATCTCGCTCAAACTCCACTGGCTTTAGAACCAGTGACGCGGTTGAGAGAGTAGCGCAGGGATCTCTTAGAGTCCTCCTTTTCCTTCTATAGTTGGAGGGAGAAGCCTGTCTTTGGGTTCCCTGAATGATTGTATATATTCTATATAGGTATGCCAGTGTTTTTATGTTTTTAATTTACTTTAAAAAAAAATTGTTCATCTTTAGGTTATTTTATTTTTTTATTTTACATAGTTTTTTGTTATTATTTTACTTTTGTTAATTCTATATTTTCTGTATATATGTTGTGAATGTGTTCATTTATCACTATAATTATTGTCCTCGAAACAGAATATTATATATCTAAATAAATAAATAAATTTATTAGTTGAGTATTAATACATTCTGCCATATTGAAGGGCAATAATATTAGAGCTACATTAATCATTCAAACAATATGTACAGCCCTCGACAGGGACGGATGGAATTCTTTGTACAAAAATTTCTACACCGAAAGGTAGAAGAGAATATTGAATAAGAAGAAGAAGAAGAAGACAATATGTACATACAAATAATAACTAACATATAAATAATAAAGAAAAACAAATATAGAAAAATAACGTAAGTAAATTAATATGCATACGTATGAAAAATGAAATAATAGATAGAAGCTAAATGAAATTAAAATATATTAAACACATTTTACCTATAAAAAGTGTTTACATCCGCCCAGGAGACTCCTATCATGATTCGTCCCCCAAATGTGAAAGTCAAGGCAGGACTCCAGGAGATCCCAGCGCTTCTCTACCAGCCACATCACTGGTATTGGAAGCCAGTGAAGACTGATGGGATGCACTACAGCAACAGACGCTCAGGATCTGAGTGGAGAATCTGGCCTTTGGAAGAACTCCAATATAGAAATATTTATTATACCGTTTTGATCTCCTGGGAGAATTGTAGGGATGCCTGGGGCTCGATAGTGATTGTGATACAGGATTTAGATGTTGGTGAAATTTGGAAAATTTGTCTGGGATTAGGTCAAGGACAAATGGGATATGAAGGACATCATGGAGGGAATTATTGGTTACGTAGCATTGACTATTGTTTGGAGGACTTTAGGGATGCGAGATGTTTAAAAGTTTGGCTGTCCCCCACAATTCTAGTCCGTAGGTCTAGATAGGTTTCAGGATTGTCTTGTTGATTAGTAGTTTGTTGTCAACTGAAAGTTGAGATTTTCTATTCAATAGTGTATAAAGCAGTCCGTATCGTATGCTAAGTTGTCTTTTAAATCTGATATGTGGGTTCCATGTCAGTTTTAAGATAAAATTGTAGAGTAATTTCTTTGTTTGAGAGAAATTTAATGTCCGATAACTTTGTTTCTCACAACTTTTTTTTTTAAATTTAAAATTAAATAGTTAATTTATTTTTCTCGAAATTAATTAATTATGTGAACGGATATCTTGGAAATTGTAGAAGATAGTTAAAAATTGAATATACTCAATATTTTTTTTACAAATTTAGTTAGCATTAATTTTATAACAATTATCATCATCTCTGTTTCAAATTTTTTACTTAAAATCTCCGGGTGCAGGGTAACTGACTATCTTGTTTTAAGACGTTAAATACAATAAATTTAAAAGATTGTTTGTTTTGTTTTTTTATATCTTTTGGTTGAATAATAATGTTGCTCTCTCTCTCTCTCACTCTCTCTCTCTCTCTCTCTCTCTCTCTCTCTCTCTCTCTCTATATATATATATATATATATATATATATATATATATATATATATATATATATATATATATATATATATATATATACCTCGGATGAAGTAGCTGTCCTCGGAAGTAATCAAAAGGATATTGAGAGACTCCCTCGAACTCAGTTCGCAGAAGCAGAGTAAATCAGACTACAAGTCAATGTAGATAAAACAAAATACATGATAGCCGAAACATCCACTCTAATAACATGATTTGCGTGGACTCTAAGTCATTCCCTAAAGTAGACAGATTCAAATACCTCGGCTCCACAATATCCTCAATAAATGATCAACTAACGATGATAGACCAGTGAATAACAAGTGCGAACAGGTCTTTTTCTCTCTTTCAAGGATACAGAAATCCTGAAATCTAAAACTAAGGTTGTACAGCGCCGTAATTAAGCCGGTTCAGCTCTACGGTTGTGAAACCTGAGCTCTAACGGGCACTATAGAAGCCAGAATTGAGAGATTCGAAAGAAAAGTTCTCCGTAAGATAACAGGACCAATGTGGGACCAGAACCTTGACAAATGGAGGAGAAGGAACAATAAAGAACTGCTGAAAGAAACGAGGCAGTCAATATCTCGTGACATGAAGGCAAGGAGGTTAAGATGGGCGGGGCATGTTGCTCGTAGCAATCCATCAGGACGGCTTTACACAACAATGAATGCCAGAGAAGTGAGCAAGAGACCACGTGGGAGGCCGAAAACCAGCTGGATAGATAGGATAAACAAAGGCCCTGCTGAGCTTCAGGCCGCAAACTGGAAAGCAGTTGCCCAAGATAGGCAGAGGTGGAGAAGGCTGGTTCAGGCGGCCAAAGATCTACAAGGTCTGTAGAGCCCACCGAAAAAAAAAATATTCACCTCACCACCAATTCGTATTCCAGTGGCTATAAGGTGGCACTTGACATGGAAAAATAGTTTTCAGTTATCTCAGAAATATGCCAAACCTTAATATGAAATAAGTCACTTTTTAATCATGTTCTACCGGACTACCATTGTTGGGTAATTAGTGATGATGTATTGTCTCTAATTGAAGTATATCTTTTCCCAGTTGGTATGAAATGTACTGTGTTCGTTTTGATGTTGTTCACATAAATTGATTTCTCTGGGAAAAGAGTCTATTAGAACTATTCCCTAATTTTTTATAAGAGTTTCGTTATGCAATGAGGAAGCTATAACATGAGTTTTTCATAACTATCACAGTTAGTTTTATCTCCAAAAGTATGATAAAAGTGTATATATCGTCAATTGTTAATAGACTTAATAAGTTCTTTTAATTGTCATTAGTTTGAACTTTTAATATTAAGTCAATCGCTTTCAACATTCAACTTGGAAAAATATACATTAACATTATAATATATACATTACGGTAAGTATTACAATAAAAAGCGCTAAAAAATAAAAATAAAAAGCAAAAATATTTGAAAATAATAGATTGACTGTAATACCCTGAACTGACCTCTTCCGATCATGGTCGCACGGTGCCTCCATGTCGCCAGGACGTCAGTTATTTATCGGTGGTCATCTTAGAGTTGGCTGCGGTCCTAATCGTCGCTCTGGGGTCACGTCCATCCCTCTTCTCTTCCCCCTCCCTCCTCCCCCCCTAGGCCTATCGCTAATAGGCCTTCCATGGTCGTTATTGTCCTCCAACCCCAATGTTTTCAGGATCATCTACGTTCGCTGTGATCTCTTATTTCATATATTAGTTTTTTAAATTATTAATTTTTTTTAAATAATACGCTATTTATTAAGGCAAATAAATCAATCAACTAAACCGTCAATGTAAGGACATAAAGTAGATGTTAATGTCGATTATATTTTTACTAATGTACACCAGTGTGCACTCTCCCAAATGCCTTCGACGTAGAAACGAAATCATTGAAACATGTATATCCGTATATAAATTATAATCGTAATATTACTGAAATAGTTTATTTACACACACACACACACACACACACAATTTGTGAAGCTTCATACTTTAACACGACTATTAAAGTAACAGTTCACATTTTATAAATTAGTTTGCATAGTAAGTGAATAGCTTTTCCAACTGGAAAATATCTCTTCAGTTTAATAGCTAAGAAATAACACAGAGCCACCATGCATGAACTTACATTAAACCATTATTGCACTCACTTAAGACCAATTTCTTTAGTGCACAAGTCTTCGTTTGTAGTCGTCTCATTAAGAGTATATAAACCGATTACTGAAAGTATAGAAGCAAAACTGGATATTTTTTTAATTTATTAAAAAAATCCGAATTTTTTTCGAAGTTGCCTAAAGCGCTGAAGGGATCATAAATAGCAATATTTAAAATTTTTAAACCTTAAAATATCAAAAGTATCCCTTATTAACCATAACATCTCAGAGATTTTAGGCTAGAATTACGATTTATGTCGAAAATAGTATATTTTAAGTTTTTTTATTAAAATTGGGTCTGATTTTTTGGAACTATCTCTCAAAATCTATAAAATAATTTATTCCGTCTCTATTCGTCGACTTTTGAAATCTCTAATTTTTTCAGTGATTTTTATAGTAGTAGTAATGTTTTAAAATTGGTATTCGTCATTTCTTTATGAAATCTCCTTTCATTCAGTAGCTCACTCATCACAATCCATTGCTCTTGAGTACCAGAAAATAGATCTATACTACTACATACACTATATTTAAATACTACCCGTATGGTGTAGATATTCCCGGTTTAAACATTTTTTGTTTATTTCAGCATTAGATTAAATATTTCAGGTTTAATTGATTCACAGAATTTTTATGATTTCTCATTTTATTTGGAATGTAGGCTATAAAATCACTAAAAAAATTGAAAAATATTTTTAGAAAAAAATTGAAGCAACGATAATTGAAACAAGATAATCATAAAAAGAAGCACATATTTACCGTATTTTTTTTTTAAACAGCAATATATTAAACTGGTATAAACTAATTATTTAGGTGGTATTAAAAAAATAAAGTGAATCTTCAAATTTAGGTGTGAATTTTAAACTTAAAATCAATGATAAATAATTAAGAAAATACACAAATATCTTCACTACGTATTTTCTACAAAATACGCATAAAATATAAATGTTGAGATTGGAAGTGCCGGATTACCGAAATCGTCGGATCAATGGAGAGATATAAGAATATATTTAGAAAACCTGTTAGAATTACCTAAAAAGCTGTCTATATTATTTTAATAAATCGAAGAAAGACGATAGATGATAGCGATTTTAAATTTAAAAATCAATGATACAACTAAAAGAACGGTAACTACTTATCCGTAGTTAAAGAGGGATTGTTCGATAAAGAATGGACGGTTAAACCACTTCAAATACAGTGAACAAAAAAAATAGTACATTTAGGCATCAAGAAATAAAAAATAAAAAATGAAGTTTATCGTAAGTTGATGTAATAGTTTTTTTTTTTATCCCGCAATATACGCCTGCTCCGCTGAATAATCAATTGTGACGAATTGAATACCATGGACAGTTGTAGACAACGCAATAATTCTTCATATTGATGTCCTCAGCAGTGTCTCGTATTTTCAGATATGTGAAGACATGTACATAACTGTTTCGCGCGATCCTTCAAAAAGCCATTTATTTACTGGGCACTAAAAAGTCTTTGTGTTTACATTTTTCTATGTTTCAGACAAAGTTTATCTATTTCTTCTGCCTTCATTATTATTCAAACAATACATAGCCATCCTTCAGTGATCCTACTTATGCGAGCTTGTTCAATTATTTACTCGTAGTTTTCAGATACGAATCCACAACTTTCCTCGTTTTAATTAATCTAATTAATAGTTCTCGGTGGTTTATCTCCTGATTGAGGAAAATAAAGAGAAGGATGTACAGACCAAGGCTAATGCGTTATCCACTGAAGGGGTAGGATGGGCTAGGTTTTAAGGTCAAAGGGCTCACTATCTGTTGGTTGATATCATCTAGTACGTCCTCGGGTCGTTAACACCGCGAAGGACCCTCCCTGATGGGAGTGCCATTAGGCTGCTAACAGCGTTCGGATCATGCAATGAGGTTAAGTGCGCAGCTACTTGATCTTTGATGTTTGGAGGGGAGGGAGGTTGGGGGAGGTTAATGGTGGGTACAGCTCCTGTTATTATTTCATTTCCTCGCCAAAGGCCCACTCGAGCCGAATTATAGAGAATTAAAGGTGCGCTGTCGTCCAATGAGAGTAGAAATGGACTCGTTCCAATTTCGTATTGTGGTTCTTAGTGTAGTATTAGGAGTGGTATTACATCTCGTCCAAAGACAACAATTGTGGTTCTCTATCAACCTTCGACTTCCATTTATGGTATAATCAGTACATCCTTGAATAGGGTATTGTTGTCCAATGTTCCTTCATTATAAGAAGCATTCCTTGGAAAATCCAGATTTGTTGCCTCTTTAGTATTTCGATGAAAAATAACCAATAATTTATCGAAGGAGCTTTTGATAAAAGTACAATCAATTTTAATATATCGACATCATGTATCGATTTAATGTAGCTTTGATATTACTACATTATCGGAGGCGATTTTTATAAATACTAAAACAATTTTAAGTTTACACATTCACGCAAATTCTTTAAATTGAATTCTGAGGTCTGGAAAGCGTGCAGAACAAGCCACTTGTCCTACACGGCCAATCCATTGAATGGGATAATAAACATTTAGCCATTGTCGTGGACATATCTTCACTTTGAACAATATTCAATATGAATTTAATGTTTACGTTTAATTAATAAAGTAGTTGTAAATAAATACGTTTTATTTACTTAATATAAAGCAAATAATTCGTAACGATGAAAATCTTTAGGTGTGAATATCTCATAAACAAAGCGGTTTCGGACATTCGTAGGCAGTTTTATCCTTGTTTTGAGGTTCTTAATTCATATTTTAAGTAATGCCACATAACCCTGAAACATCCTGCAGGCAAATTGAAAAATGCTCAAATGAATTGAGACGTGCCTCACTACCACAATAGTGAGAGCTTTCAAAAGTAGAATTAAAACTAGAAACGTATAAAAAAATTAATATGTATGGAAGTAGGATTTTTATTATTATTATTACTGAATAACATATGACTTATACTAGTTGAAATTCGTCTATCAATTCGATTCTTAAGCTACGATTTGACTATAGAAAGGAGGAGCTTTCGGATTTGTCGAGCAATCGCATTAGTCAGTCTTTTGAGACAATCAGAAAGTTTAAATTGGATTCATGGCGAGTATCAATGGAGTTAGATGGCTGGAAAGTTGGCTGTTTGCCTTCTTTTATTTCCTTATTTTATTCTTACTTACAATAAATCCAAGTTCCTTTTAGTTTTTAAATGAGGGAATAAAGATACTCTAAACTCAAATTAATATTAAACCCCCATGACTTGCGATATTTTAGTTGAAATGCCAGATCTACCTTCATAATTAAAACATTTGGTATATATCCGAGGCTAGCAAAATATCAGATCGAATCATACAAATTGATATGATATCTTAATAAGGGAGTACCGAACACCATACTCCAAAACACTGTGAAAACAATAACTAAAAATTTTCAGTAGACAAAAAAAAAACTGCATGTTTATTTTCTATGTACATTATATATATATATTTTTTTTTCTTTGATCGTATTTCTGCCTAATTATCTTTCAGAGCTGTTACTTCTAACTTATAGCTTTTTAGTTACTTTAGAAAAAAGGCAAAATCAAAATCATTAGTTATGTAAAATCAATCAAATTTATTGTAGTATCACCCATAACTTTGTTAATAATGATCAAATCATAACAGTTCAGTTTCAAAAATATAGGAAAACAATAACTAAAATGAAAATCTGTAAAATATTTCACAGACAAGCTAGTATTTGATCACACGAGTTTGTCTCCCACTGTAGGGAGAAGTCTATGAAAGCTCCAACGGAGTAGTCTATGAAAGCTTAATTTTAACGTAGTCAACTTCAAATGGACTTGGTTTGTTTCGGAAATGCTTGTATTTAAGTTCTAGGTAACCTGCTGATGTGTAGGTCACTTCGTTGCGAGCTTTCTGAGCTTCTTGAGATTTCGAAGATTCATAGCTTTGAAAAGATGAAACTAGTGTTCTTTTTTCGTCTCGTTCTGAATTTTCGAATTAATGGAATTGATTTTCAGTCTCTCACTATCTTTAATTTGGCGACAATGTACCTCTTTTCCAACCAAGCTCATTATGAAGTTGCCAGGAAGTTTCGAAAGCCGTTTTATATTATGTTCCCACATAACACTCTCTTCTTTGGTTCGTCTTGTTCCATAGTAAGCAGTGCCGATCTCAAAGCAGGGCCCAGAGCCGCCGGGCAGGAAGTGAAAAAAATAATACAAAGCGTATGAGAAAAAATAATTTTATCTTATTAATAAAGCTAATTGATACTCTAGGCTATGCAAAAAACGTTTTATAGATTCTAAAGTAACATTACCGCCGCAAGTATTTCCTTCCTCTTCCAATTAATTCTCTCCCGCCGTCCTTCATATATCTCCGAGCTCCTTCAATTTAAATCCTCTGTCTACTCCAGCAACACCCGTTCCCGGTCTTCAGATTTATATATAATGGCCCACCAAACCGCTGTTTTATAATTCGATCCTCAGCTCTATGGAACTCCATCCCTCCCCACATTCGTCAATCCAAAACCCTTCCTACCTTTAAATCCCGACTGTTTAATCATTTCTTATCCATTCAGCCCTCATAAAATTGTAAATAGCTACTACTGTAAATATGTATATAAATTATTATAACGTTTTTATTTATTTTACTTCATGTTTATTTTCATTTTTTTTATTTTTTAGTATTAACTGATTTAAATTAGAATGTAACTTATTATTTCTTTTATATTTTTTTATTTTGACTATTTAATCAAACAATATTCTTGTTTATGTTTCCCTGAGTCTCCTTAGCCCACATTTTTGTCTTTCTGTATCATTCAAAAGGGACTCGTCCCAGAATAAATAAAGCATTATTCTATAGAGAAACAAATTATTATTATTATTGTTAATATTAATACTTTTCAGTGAGCAATTTATTACGTTTTTTTGGTAACGACTCAATCTATATAACCTTCACTGTATCTTAGAGTTTTTTATATCACAATTTGCTTTTTTTTCGGTTACAGGTCACAAAAGGCCATAAAGAAGAAATGAAAGATCGTAGATTTCATTTTGTGTAATCAGAATATGCGTCAGGACAAGATTGACAAAAAAACTCAAAATCTCATTTTTCAAAGAAATTGTCTGTACAGAATTTTAAAATGTTGCTGTCGATTTAATACTTCACTGAAAAAGGCGGATGGAATGAATACATACATTTTTTTTTTATGTCAATAGAATCAATTATGCGATCAGGTAACGGATCAAATAACTCTTCAACGTTTTGCCAATTCTGAACAAAAAAGAAATCTAACACAAGATCGCATCACTCCATGAAATCTAACCTTCCGCATCTGTGTTACCTCACCTTTAATCTGATTCGCGATTGGATTCATGGTATATATCATATGACTTTTAGTTTATTTTCTTTTCTGCTCTGATGATACCTGAATCGACGAAATGTTGTCGGGTTATTTTATTCTGTATCTACATTTTAGAAACATATTGCTAGAAACATACAGTATGTTTGAGATTCTTTCCAATTAAAACCTAACGTCCTTTACTCCTTTATTAAATATTATGTTCCATCCTTTAATAATAGCCCATCAAGAATGTCTCATCCGTGTTTACTATAATTAAGTATAATAGTAATTACTATAATTACTATAACAATCTAATCACCAATTCCTTCCATTTAATTTTCATTTATTTCTAAAAGTTTTAGTCTGAATCTTAGTAGTTATAAACGAATAACGACCCTTATCATAATGATGACCTATTTAGGATGGCTCAGTTCTTAATGGCAAAACTCTGGGGGGGTGATTCCAGACAAAATTACTAACAAAAACTAAACTTACTAAAAAATTTATTTGATGCCGGTTTGGAAAATAAGTTAAGACCCATTTTGTGTTGTCACGTTTTTTATTAAATAAAAAGGAATTTCTTAAAAACAGTTCAAGATAAAAATATTCGGATTTATTTAGATTAAATAGTTAACTGATAAAGGCAGGTCACAATCAATTATTTATCGATTTCAACCATTTTTACTTCCCTTCCTATACTAGGTAAGGAAAGTATTGCAATCGGGTCGAATTTCCGACATGCAGTTTTCGACGGATCTATACGTTTCAGAGCCTCCTGAATCAGAAAAACACATTTTTAGCCATTGGTCTGTCTGTCTGTGCCAAGATTTTCTCGGGAACTACTGAACCGATTCTGTTGCTTCTTTTTTTATTTTGTAGAGTTTTGACTGCTGATGGCGGTGACAGATATTCGGTGCCCCATGCGCAATAGCTTACGCGCAATAAATGAAAAACATGTTTTTCTATAGACTGTAGCGAAAAAACAGCTCTAACGATTTTGATGAAACTTTCCTATAATGTTCTAATCATTGTTCTTTCAATTTTCGTATATAGACTAAATTCCCCAAAAAATTCAGGAAAAAAAGTTATTCATTTTCCAATGTAAGATTACAGTTTCATATCCTGGTGTCAGAAAGAGGTGAATGAGAGAATAAAGATGACTATGTGAAAGTAAGAAAATCTGTTGCCCGCATCACACAATTTTCACTATTTCCTCTACTTTCAACATAAATTATTGTTTGTCAATACTAAGTTATGCCAAAAAGTTTGTGATCAGCAATATTAGGAAGTATTGAAATTTTTACACTGATCTATCATAAGCCAGTTTACATTGCTTTAGTTTATCAAATAAAACGTACCCAAATCTTATGTTTGATCAATTTTCAGGAAAATGTATCTAGTTCAATTCTTTTTTGTATCTTCATGAAGATATGTAAAGATATAAAAACTTTTTGAAATAGGTAGGAAAGTCGTGTGAGTGGACACACCAGATTTTTTTTTCTGTGATTCTACTTCAAAAAAAATATTGGACTTGTCTTTATCTTATATTATATTTTCACATTTATTCTTTCAAAACAGACAATGAATCTATAATAGAAGATAAACGAAATTCAAGAATATTAAATTACAAGCGAAACAATGGAGACCTAAAGGAACATAATGAAGGAATTCGTTTATTGCTCATGAAATAGAAAAAAAATAGAATAAACTTTTATTTAGTTAGGAATAATTTTATTTGATCATGGTTTTTATTGAATAAGAAGGGATTGCTTTATAACCGTTCAAGATAATAAAATTCTAATTACACCACGTATGTTCCAAGTTCAATATATAAAGTAGACAAAATGTATTTGAGAATATTTTAATTAAATTTACCAAGGTCAATGATAAAAGGGAATTTCAGGAGGTCTAATACGATTGCTGTATTGATAATGAATACTACACAAATATTGAATTTCTGTCTCTTAGTGAGTTTTTACTTCTTTATGTTTATTGTAATAAACATCTTTTATCAGCCTTGGTTTATCTTATAGAAAAAATTTACATTTTCCTTTCATTATATTTATATTTAAAGTCGTCAATGTCACTAATTTAATTTTTTTTTCTCCTAATCTCCATCCGCACCTGTCATGGTAGTGACAATTACCAACATTTTTATGTTAGAAAATGGCATTTCAGGCATGTTTAAGAATAGCACCAAGCGGCATCTCTTTCTTGGTCTTCGTTTTCTTATATGAATAAAAAAAAATAGATCTCTCATCCACCTTCTTTTCAGTCACCTCCTGATGAGCATGTCAGTTATGGCCATGAAGTTTATAAGTCTATTGTTGTATCCGTGTAGTTTACGATGAAATCGGGTGTAAAGAGTGCGTGTGTGTTGGTCGATAGTTGTTTGTCGTTAATCCATATATAAAGTATTGTTGTTTACGTACCAGAGAGCTGATGATATTACTCTTAAAATTTTGGAGTGGAATGATTGTAGTTTTTGTATGTGCGTCATTTTTGTTTAACGGAAAATCTGTAAGTCCATGTGGATTTTAGTAGGTATGCGAATGTATATAATTTCTGTCTCATTTTCAATTTTCATCTGGGAAAATAGCGACAGTATTTTCACCTGCTTGTTAAGGGGTTTTCAAGTGACTTTTTTAATGAATACTCAACAAGAATCAGAGACTTCTAAAAATATTAATGATTCAATGATTTCGATTATTATGGTTGTTAATTTTTTTATTCGATTAATTATTTATTAATTTTTTTATAATATTAATTATTTAATTATTATGGTTTGAAATATGAGTAATTTTTAATAACTCTTTATTCAAAATTAAAAAATTATTATTTTTTTTAATTAATAAATTTTAAGTGACTAATGCCTAACTAGCACTAAGCTACGAAAAGAAGTAAAACGCTTCGTTTAACTTACATCTACTGCTTAAATTACTAAGAGTACAATATTTACTTAGAAAGGCGGTCCTTTGAGAAGTACTTCCCCAAGATACACAAAGAGGCCAACAACAACTATCTCAAACGGGTTGCTGTCACGAAACCATTGAGCATTAATTTATTTATTTAAAATGCTATGTTTAAAAATATTATTATGAGTTATAATTTATTATTTTACTAATTTTATAATAAGAAGTGCAATTGCTATGTTTATCGAGTTTGGTTTTCTTTTAATTTACTAACAAACTAACCCTGCTCAAAGTATTACTAAAACCAATTTAGACTCACAACTTTGGGGTTCTTGTAAACCTTCCAACATTAAAAATATCTAATCATTTCAGTCAAATGTTTTGCGAAGAATAGTTGATTTTATATCACAAATGGAACGATGTATAAAGAGTTAAACATTTAAACAATTTTAGAAACTGCAAAAAAACATAACATTTTTCACCAAAGACTGGCTTACTCATGAAATGACTTAAAACTTAGTGTTTTAACGATTTCGAAACAGTCATCAAGAACTGACTTAGTTATAAAGGTCAAACGGAATCTGAGTTTTAAAGGTCCAAAATGTCTCGTCTTTAAGACAAATCGTAATTCTTACCAAATACATCTTAAATGTTATGGTATGGGGTGATCATTATGTAATTAATTGACATCCAGTGGGATTTGAAATGAAAAATTGATTCATAAATAGTAAAAAAAAAAAGAGTGTATAATGCCTTACATAATTCAAGATCAATCGAAAATAATAAAGGACAGAAAAAAATATATTATTTTTTATAATACAAAAATATTCATTATTTTTTTAAATAACGGTAACAAATTATAGAAGAAAAGTATTAAAAAAGTAATGATGTGTAGGAGGTAAAATAGATCTATGTAAAAAAAAAAATCTGTTTTGTGTGAACAGGGGAGAGAGGGCTTTCCAGATAGAAATTAACTACTAATTTCATAATAAGAAAAATCTTGATTTGATTTTATGATAAAAATATACAGGTAAACATATAAATATAATATAAATATATAATATAAATTTAGTACCTCTCCTCTAGTTATCCAAACCCTTGTCAGAAGAAAGTTACATCTGTGTTTATTTTCCTTATATCTAAAATGGAATCGATTTAGGTATTCTATGATTTCCACAGAATGACTTATGTTGACGTAAAATCTGAAGTTTAAAAAAAATCGTAGTAAAGTTCGTTTAAAATTCTTAGCATCTGATATAAAAAATATCTGATAAATTCAAATTATATAATTAAGCATGATAAACCTAACTGAAAGTAAATTCGCAGAAGTTGCTTGGCAAAGTATTCAAGAAGGCCAAAGGAAGTGGAATTAGCATAAAAAGGAACAATGAGAAGTTCAAATCAAGAAGTTAACCCCCTCCTATCTCCTTGTCCTTAATTTTCTCCTTCTACTTCTGTTTCGCTTGAACTAGTTCAACATTACCAATTACTATCACAAATACTTCATAGAGATTTGGTTTATCTTTACATTTTCGAGTTCCTCTCAATAATTGAACTCTTTTAAGAAATTCTGTTTCCGGAACCAAACAACAGAGTGAAAAGAAAGCTGAATCTTCAATTGCGAAACGTTTTATTTTCTTAACTTGTATACTTACTTGGTGATCAATAAACCAACAATCTACATTGCTTGAGAGAATTGCTAATGATTTTCATCAATCATTCAAATGATGATTGAAATCCGATGATTAATCTTCCAAAGGACCATTGAGTTACCAAAGTAGCTGCTTAGCCATAGCAGCAGATTCTTACCTTCATCATATCATAATAACGTAATAGTTTTTAATAACGTGATATGTAAGTCTTTTTGTTATTACATACCGTAAGATAGGGTAACTTTGGGATAGCGGGTAAAATTTAGTTTGTGGTGATTCCGTGGTGGATACACTGTCTTGGTTCAGTCAGCATGTACAGCGCATCTTGTGGTACAAACAAAAGTTTAGTGAAAACAAGAATTTTGAATAAAGCGATGGAAATAAATAAAACCTAACTGCACATCGAGTTAAGTGAACTAGGGTTCTCAAACTGTCGCAAGGTAGTAGCGCAGTGCATACCTACAGAATGAACGTTTTTGCAGACAGAACCAACACAATATACCCACCACAGAATCACCATAAACTAAATTTTACCCGCTTTCCCAAAATTATCTCATCTTAGGGTAGTGAATTTATCTTATTTTAAAAATAATATTTATTTTCCGATCTATATAAGTTGATCAATGCTTTGAGTCCATATCACACTGTCAGAAACGTAACGTAATTAATCTTAAATGTATATGTTATATATGAATAAACATGTTAATGAGTTAAATATTTGAAATTATCCAAAGGTTGTTTTGTGGTTATGGTCACTGGTGAAAAATAAATTAAGAAACGACTGCCAAATAAAGTCAGTATAGCTTCCTCACCGTTTTCATTGGCTAAAATATTAAAATATTACATGGTATGCAATTTTTCGTGTGAGAATAAAATCACTGGAAGAAGAAAGTTTTTGTGAATTCCTACATCATTTATTGATAAAAAGTTATTAAGTCCACTGAAATAACGAATCCTATTATATACCGAACATATCATGTTACATTGAAAACAGTTCAAAGTGCACGAGTTTCTGATTATATATAATAAAAATCAACAAAATTTTTTGTGACTAAAGGTTATGAAATGTCACTTAATGACTTTTTACAATAAACTAACCATGTAAAATAAAGAATTAAACTAGTGTTAGTAGGTGGTGAACAATTGATTAAACTAATATATGTAAGTAATGACGTGGTGGTCGAGAACTTAGGTTTGTAGATTCCAAACTATTTTAAAATTTTTACTATTCAAAAAATCATATCGAAATCAATCATAATGACATAATAACTATTTTTTTTCTTTTTAAGCAGCGACTATTTTTTATCATTTCTTATTTGTTATGTATATAGTAGTAGTAGTTAAGTATTTTATACACAATTTCCTTTGTTTAGTTTTATATACATTGTTAGTTTATTTAAACTTTATATTCAAAACTAAACAAATAAAATTGTGTATAATAATACTTAAACTACATACAAAACAAATAAGAAATGATAAAAAATAATCGCTGCTTAAAAATAATGGTTATTATGTCATTAAGATTAATTCCGATGCGTTTAGAATGGTAAAGAAGGCGAATTATTATATTTTATACTTTAAACATATTCTATTTATAAAAGCTCTAAGCGGTCATATCTTAATATTCACATCCACAAACATCGCGCTCACCATTAAACCTGAAGAGAGAGGTTTTCCATTTGCGATCTAGCGGCTTAGAACATTTATCATTTCTTTTTTACCCCAGCGGCCACCATTTTGAAGGCCGAATCCCTTTTTCATCAACTCATGAAAGATATAGTTGTTCTTGTATTCCACAACTTGTTGCAAAAACTAAGTATATCTTTTCCTAGTCGTCGAATAAAGCAAAAATCTAGTAACTTTTAATTCCGGTATCTCTTTTTCCATTTTTATATCTGACAGTTATCCATACTTCGTAAAAGCTTATGACATGAGAGCTAGATGTAACATCTAATGCATATAATCCATTTGTTTATAAGTAGGGTTACAAGGATTCCCGAATCAAAAGAACGTAGTTGCAAATCACAAAATGATGGCAAAAATCTACTGACTCTGGAAGGTGCTGCCTTCTGGGCTCTGCGCTAGTATTCCCAACTTGAGGAGTGGTGCTATCTTATTCCGATCACTCACCTAAGACTTGTCCGACAAGGCTGGCCCTATCGGCATAGCTCTCAGGATCTTCACGAAACTCAAGTCTACCCACCACGTCGAGATGGAAGTACTCTTGGTGAGAAAATATCCTTCGCAGATGACCAGATCATCATTGCACAGGACGCAAAAGATGCTGGATATATGTTATGAAAATTAAATAAGGAATACCAGCGATGGGTATTAGTTATTAATGTAGAAAAAACGGAGCATATGACATTTAATAATGATGATATAGAACTGAATGCAGGAGGGATTCTAAGCAAGAGTTAAACATTTTAAATATCTTTGTTCCATTATTGAAATAAATGGTGTATATAATGTTATGTGGAAATGAAGAGAAAAATTCCAGATCGCAAAAAGGCCGTATAAATGCTCAACTCGGTATTATGGAACCGAAACATTATCCAAAAAAAAATCTATAATAGTATAGTACTGCTCATTATGATATATGGGTCAAAAACTTGGATCTTAAAAAGCAACCTCAGGAAGAAACTTCTGGCCACAGAAATGGAATGGTGGAGAGGAGCGACGGGAATATTCTGAATGGATAAAGTGAGAAAAGCGACCATCAGAAAAAAGATGGAAGCTAAAAGAACCATTATTACTAAGTACTCAAAATCACTCTAGCTCTCTGCAGATTCTAGCAGCAACCATTCCACACTTTTTAACGGTTATCATTATTTATTTCTTAGGTCTTGTTACTGTCATTATTCTACCCACTACATTTTACTTTAATATTTTTTTACCTACATTGTTTATGTTTCCCATACCTTGTTATCCGGTTCTTTTATTAGTCCTGATGAAGGCCTGAACTTCAAGTCGAAACGTCGGCCAATGATAAATAAATATTATTATTTAGTTTTGCCTTTTTATTTCTGACTGTTATCACCACAACCATCCTTCTCTTCATTTCGAAAGATATTTTTAAAAAACACCTGAAGTGGTAATGACATTTGAAAATAATAGCTGAAGAAAGACAGCCCATAGAAGTCCACTTATGAAAACTAGGAGAAGAAGAAGACGAGGAAGACCTAAGAAGACCTATGATAAGGAAGTGGAAGAATCCATGATGGGTCATGGTGTATGGTCTGGACCTTAAATAGGAAATGTATCTAAAGAAGCCATCCAAGCATTCTAGGTTATGGAAACCCACTATTAGAGGAAACTCCTAAATAAAAAAAAAACATAAATAAAAATAACTTTTATATCATGTGCCAATATTATTATTTATTCCATTTTTTTTATAATCCGTCTATAGTTAATTCTACAATTTTTAATGCAATTTATTACCCTTGTATTGTGTTTTACCTATGGATGCTTACAAATTAGACCGGAACGACGGCAATTAAATCCAATTGCGTCGAAACGCCTCAATGAATATTATTAGCTAAAGTATAAATTATAAATTACTTTTAGATGTGGTGAACGAGCCCTTTCAGAACGATGTGGGCGTTTTCCGGTCGGATAGTTCGGAACCCAGTCGCTGAAAACACTAATAACGGTTGGTTAAATCAAACGATGCGGTTTGTTTAAAAGCGGCACCACTCGGATAGAAATCTCTAATTAGGGTTAACTAGAATCGATCGATGAGGCCTTACAAGTTGTTTCGCAAAAGTTGATTGGAGTCGGATTGTCAGGGGGGAGTATGGAGAGGACTTTGTCAATTAAATGCCCTTGTTGAAAACAGTCTTTCGGCCTTTTCAGCTCGGATACAATTCGACCAACCTCCCCCCTTTCTCCCCCCTCACAAAATACAATTATCCGGGGAAAGTTCTTTTCAAATGCCACCGTTCCATCATTAGTCGTTATTGGCTACTGTTATCAGTGTTTAATCCTCTTACCGATTCAACTAAGCATCAACAGGGGAGTTCTATTGAAACGTAGCATTCGAAATCATGTATTGAAATACTGGTCCCAATGATAAAATAAATCTAAATAATAAAAAGTAGTGCAAGTACAGCTGACAGACTCTGTTGGTTACTCAATTATTTAAAATATATTCCCATTTTATTGTCCATTTTATATTTGTAAATTAAGTGATTAAGAGATATTACAAAATATACCCATAGCATTGGGATACAACAGCAATATTTTGACAAAATAAGTGCATTTTTAATAAGGGTAAATTTAATGAAAGAGCTATAATAATAATTTATATTTTTCTTTTACTTTTTTTTAAATATATTTTAGTTATATATTTTTGTATTTTATTTTATCTGTTTTTTATTCTACATTAAATCTACCAGCTAAATATTTTAATAATGATATTTCTACGGATCAGGTGCTGATGATCTTTATGTTTTGAGCCTAAAACCACCAACCATCCAACTTAAAATATATCGTTGATTTGCCTATAATTACGAAAGAAAAAACAACGGTTATGAAAACTATAAAATGAGACTGTTTTATTTCTTCACCGTATTTATTTCAACCTACATATTTACATCAATAATCAGATTAAATTATCATCATCATGATCATAATTTAATCTAATCATGGACTAAATGCAACAAGCATGATTAAATAAAATGGCTTACCAGCCGAAACGTTGCTGATGTAGATTAAAATAAATATGAAGGAAGGAGATGGTCCGGGGTTGCGGTGATAAAAAGACTAAATAATGGTAAAACTATTTTATTGAAAGCCAACGTTTCGACCCGACTTTGTAGGTCTTCATCAGGGAGGTGTGTTCATCTAGGAGTTTCACTTAGAACTGAGTTGAGTTGAGTTGAGTTCTAAGTGAAACTCCTAGATGAACACACCTCTCAGACGAAGACCTGCAAAGTCGGGTCGAAACGTTGGCTTTCAATAAAATAGTTTTACCACTATTTAGCCTTTTTATGACCGCAACCCCGGACCATCTCCTTCCTTTATAATCCAACGGTCAACTATTAAATATTCAATAAAATAAATATGGTGAAGAAATAAAACATAGCCTTATTTTATAGTATTAAATAATTTTCACCTAAAACAAACAAGAACATGAGTTGATGAAAAAATATTCGAACTATTGGAAAAAAACTTCTAAAAGGACCTCGTTACCAATCAAAAATACTGTGATCTATGTATGAATATAATGCTATCGTGTATTTTTTATTAATTCAAAAATACTTCATAAATACGTTATCATGACTTTAAAAAAACAATAGGAATATTCATATGAAAATAATTAATCAAACGGTTTCAAATAAAATAAATGTTAATTTATAATTTCTGACATTCTAATAAATTATTCAAATTAAATCGTTTATTTATTTTATTTTATTTTAATTGAACCCTTTGGCAATAAATCGGTATAATCATTAATATTAGTTCCTGTGGCAGTTGTATCAGCAAATAAGATGAAATTTATTTTATTTTTTTCATTTTAAATAGAAATAAAGAAAAATTAATTAATGCTGGACCAAAATAAAAATATATTTTAATTAATATAAAGTTAGAAATTAATTAATTATTGACGTTCTGGATATCATTAACACCGAAGTTCCCTCTTCAAATTTTGCAATCATGTTAACAATATTAACTATAGCGAACCGAAGGGAAATCAATGGTTATCTTTTTTTTTTTTTTTTTTATCTTTCTAGGTAAAAACAGAGGTTATTTTTAACTTACTGCCCTCGCAAATTGGGATTCCATTATCGAGTGCAACGGCAATCCGTTGTGAATTTCGAAGATAAATCTTATAAGATAAAATGCTCTCTATCCATTCCTCTAGTGTGCTATGTTTATCCAAGATCTTCTAAGGAAATTGGTCGCATATCGTCCTAGCAATATAGCTCAAGTACTTCAAACTAGTTTTGATAAAGAACCGATAACTTCCAGTTATTTTTTCCTCAGTTTTTATAGTTCCGTGATGATCTGTATAGTTACAAATCATCAACCACATCTCGATTTGATTTTTGTTATTGGTTTTATGATTTATATAACTTTCTAGCGGCAAAATTATAATACTATAATTATATCTAGAATCAGAAACTAAAACTACGTATTTATTCGGTATGTCATTAATGTAATTGTATACATATTTTCGATTTTTTTCTTTTTTTTTAAACACATTTCAAACTTTTAAATTATGGAAACGAAATCCCTTTAACTGTTCACAACACAGTACATAGTATTTTATGTTCAAATGGAAGATGTTTAAAAATATGGTGAAAAAATGTTTGATCATTCGATCATTCATTGACGGGACTATGGGTCGTCCTCGCCTCCGTTTTCTAGGCGATTGCCAATCTAGAATAAAACACTATAGCAGAATTCAGGACTTGAGAGCCTCAGATTTTAATAGAAAAGAAGAAAAACAATATAAATAATAATACATTATAAACTATAAAATATATATATATATATATATATATATATATATATATATATTATATATATATATATATATATATATATATATATATATATATATATATATATATAAAGAATGAAAGGTCATAAATAGGCTAAATAGTGGCCTTAAAATAGTAGCCTTGGCTTTTAATAAAATAGTCCTCCTTTTAATAATAAAATCTCCTTCCTTTATAATGCAATGGTCAATTATAAAATATACAATAACAAAAAGAAAATTAAAAATTAAATTGTGAAATAATACTAATTGAAAACCAAAAAATAATTTACTTAAATATTTACAAAACAATTATTTGATTTTTTTTTAGTATCAGATGGATAGAAAGTTATTGAATAGAAGGACTTTAAAGGTGGTGAGGGTAATTATTCACAGAATTTTCTTTTCTTTTTTTTTTTTACCATTCAATGGGTTTGAACTGTATAAGCAATTTTCCTTGTTCTTATTATTATTAATTCTAAAGGACTTTATTTAATTGTCATTAAATTTTATAGTGAAATATTAAACTTGTTAAGGAAGCGTATTCACTTAACTGTCTTTATCGATCACACCATTCTCTAAAATCCTAGAGAATCTAACCAGAAACACTAACCATTTGAACCTCATTATTAATTAATGTATCCTCTTTGTTTCAGATGATTTACCTTTTGATGAGCGTGGCGGTGGCAACCGTAGTGGCGGCGGATAACACGGGTGAGTACTTATTGAACTTACTAATGACCTTCTAACGACTTATAGTAACGAGCTTCTCTTACTTAATGTACTTTTTTTATACTGCTTTCAAGCTTCTTTTTCTTCTAAAGTGACAAGTATCCATTTGTGAAACTTCAAAATTAGATAATTATAAATCAATTTTATATATATATATATATATATATATATATATACACAATATTTATTTGGTAACACGGAAGTATTAAAACAGGACTAGTTTGTATTACTATGCCACATTACTCTAAAATTATAGGAAAGTAGTTTTAATTCTTCTGATTATTCTTTTGGTAATATTGTAAATTATTTTTTTTTTAAATTATGCCAGTTCATTTATAATCGGGCCAGAATACACTTTATGTACCTCTGAGTTATACAAACATTTTTTTTTATTTATAATGCTAAAGTGGTAAAAAATAAAAATATCTGGATATTTGAGACAGGTATCACATACCTATATAAAAATATTTCAATGTCTTGTTTCTTTCACGGAAAATAACATATAGATATTCTGAACTATAAAAGAATATCCTTAACTATATCTGAGACAACTGGACCAATCATTTCAGATTCGGCAACGAAGTATAAAAATATGCTCGGCTGATTCTTGTATCTTAACATTACAATCTGACCTTTAATATACAAATAGAGGACGATTACGGGTTTTACAAGATCCTATTTTGATCATTTGTGACAATAGAGAGAAATCGTCATTTATCGTCATATTGCCCTAAACTGTTTTTTTGTCTGGGCGCTATACCTAGGTTAATCCAATGATTGAGTCATTTTTGTAAGACTATCTTCTCTTTCATGGCCGAAAAAAAGCAAATCCCCAGAAAACTTGAGAGAAAAAATATGAAGAAAATAAAACTTTATTTGCGCATAACTAAAAAAGTATACCGATTATGATTAATCAATTTGTTAAAAAACGAAAGAAAAGATCATCATTATTGACTGAGATATTCAATAGCCTATTGAAATTGTACTCATATTTTAGTTTATTAAGTAAAATAATGAAATCATTGTAATCAACTAAGGAAAAAAGACCCAATAATTTCACCACCTCACTGATATATATTATTCAACAATTCGCACGGACCAAATAATTACGATAAATATAAAATATAAAAACTTATTACCTTCCATATAAAAATAAAGATACATGGCCTACCACTATAAACGATTTGAGATATAAAAAGGAATTGGTTTAAGGTCGTAAAAATAGATGATGTTGTCAATTTTCTTTTTTTTAACAAAATAAAAGTCGAAATTCCGAAGATATTCTTAATTCCTGAATGACCGAACTGATATCAAATCGAAATAGACGTTTTGCAGGATTCTTTCTTGTCGATAAATTTGCTTAATAGGTAAATAAAGAATATTTATGACTTACGGAAAAACTCGAATGTGGCTACAGATCTTGTCTCTTGATGTTGTCGCTAGCAAGAGTGTTGACACATTCTATGAAAGCCGACATTTACAATATTTTTTTTATTCATGTTTACAGCTGTATTAATAAATAAAATACATTTAGTAAATTTTGTAACAGAAAATAATAACATGAAATCACTTGTTGAGAAACTACCCACTGGTAGCACTCTAAAAAGGAAATGTATTTACAATAGGAGATCTCGAGGCCATCTTCTTTTCAGACACCTCGGAGGGTAATCAGGAATAGAAGAGGAAGCAAGGTTAGATACGAGACGATTCGGACGGTTCTGAAGTTTATTATGGAAGGATTGATATCTGGATTGGGCCAAATCGGCAACATAACGAACATTAAGGTTGTTATGGATTATTTTATTGGTGAAAAATAAGGAGCATTGAGGATTTTCCGAAGGATTTTGGATTGTAAGAATTGGATACGAGAGGAATTCGATGGCTTAGTGGAGCTCCAAAGCTCAACTCCGTAAGTCCAAGTAAGTATTATTGTAGTCATGTATATGAGTCTTTTGTAATTAACCGGTAGCTTAAAGCGTTTGTCTAGTAAGTGTTGGAGTAGTCGTAAACCCCGAGCGGTTTCTGGTCGTTTCAGTGTGGTATGAGGATTCCACGTTAGACGTCTGTCCAAGGTATCGGATTTGTTCAACAGTGATAAGTGGGGTATTATTAAAGGATATTGTAGGTCAGAAGGCCATAGATAATATAAAATATAATTATATATTTAATCAAAGAGCTAGATAACATCCAACACCTTAATGGTTACGAAATTTTCCTCGTTTCTCAGAAAGATGATGATTCTACCCAATTAAAGGCGGTAGGATTCCTAATTACACGTCTTTTGAGTGCTTGAAAAATAACCCAACAATGTTTTAATTACAGCATTAGGAGCCCCTCCATTGTGCCAAAGCAGTCGGTTCAAAATGAATGGGAGGGTCTTTTATAGTCCCGGATAATTTATTAAGGTTCAATTTGTTTAGCACTATTAAATAACCATGTTAATCCGCTAATTGCTTTCCCTCATTAATTGGAATTCCTTAGCATCAACAAGATTTCTTCCTCTGATAGAGATGGTAAATTATTTATTTATAGTGTTTCAGATTTGTTAGCATGAAATGAACAGCAAAACAATCTTTATACATTTAATCTATCTGCTTTTATTTTCACTTAGGTATATATGTAATATATAGTAAGGGTATGTATTGCAATCATGAAAATTTTTAAATCTGAATTTTCAATGGTTGTAGACTCCTGACTCCAAACAAGTCCCGAAAAATGGTCTGTGTGGTTGTATGTGAGCAGTCTAGCTCAAAAACGAAACTTCGTACGAAACTGATATTACATATTTAAGATAGGTATATGATTTAGATGTCATAGCAACTTTTTCCTTAAAATCGGCTAACCGGAAGTGCCACATTATATCAACGGTGAAACGCATTTTTACGATTTTCTCAAAAACGGCTCTAACGATTTTGATTAAACTCGGTGTATCATTGTATAATTAAGTGGTATTTAATATCATTTATCTCTTATCCTCTTTAATGTCACTTTACAGGGCTTAAATGTCCAATTTTCATATACGGCCTCCTCCAAAGTACCTTTAATATGGTTTATTTTAAATAACTAACTATCTCTCGTTATTAGGAGTTATGAAAAAATGCTAAATATAACTTTTGAAATAATTTTATAATTGAATAAAGGAAAAAAAAATGCTTATCCAGGTCGAAAATGAATCTCCGGAAATACTAGTCAGCAGATATACGTATAATATATCGTTGAAAAGCGGAGGATTTCAGAAAAAACAATATATAATATAAAAATTTGTAGAAGGTAACGGAGAGTGGCAAAAAAATAATTAAAAATAATTTTTGAAAACTAATATTTTACGTAAATCACATGTTTTCAAGAAAATCAAATGAAATTTACTAACTAATTGTAACCTTTTAAAATATTTTTAAGCTTGAAAAAATTACTTAAAATCCACCTAATCAAGGCAATGACATTGTTTAAAAAACTATTTCATTGTACTTGTGTGAAAGAAGAATATAATATCATTTCATGGATGTATAAAGGATATGTTTATAATCTTAAATACATTTACTGTAGTTTAATAATTCTAGATCTGGTATTATATTTAAATTATTAGGTATCTATTGTCCGTTTATTCCGAAAAATCATCATGCAACCTTTTAGACAATAAAATTAGTGATTAGTTTGATAAACTTTCCTTTTGTGATATTCTCACAGTCTCCATCTGTGATATTCTCACAGTATCCATTTACAATCAGTGTGACTTTTGACCTGCCTATGACAGACAATGCAAATCTCATAATTCCGTTTTAGTAAACTTATAATTTATAGTTTAATAACTAATAGTCGTACAATCTATAATCAGTGAATCGTACAAACCATGATCAACCGTCGATATAATAAATAGGATTTCTGTTATTTTAATGTTATTAATGATTAGTTAACTGCAAGCTTTAATCTTTATCTCAGTCAAAAATGCAGTTTCAAAAAATTAATATAGCCCTACATTGCCAGAAAATGATTTATATTCACGTAGATGCGTCTAATTGCGTCTTGAGGGCTAATTTTCTGACCCTCCCCCATGTTAAAGATAGGAACTCCATCCCTGAACTTAAACCACGGTATCTATCTTGTGGCAATAGCAAGCTCGCTTTCTGGCTGTAGGTATTACAGCATCATCCTTGGATTTATATCTATACAGGAATCAGTGTTGGCTAATTTGGGGTTGCGAATAAAACTAATCAATACCTCACAAATTTCCAGACTTCTATAGCGCATGTTTATAACAACTTATTTATAAACTATACTACTTATCAGAATAAAAATAACCGTATTGGCTCGTAAACATACTTCCTTTTTTTCAGGTAATGAAAATGCAAAACGAAACAACTGTTAAAAAGGGATTTTAATGATGTAAGTCCAAACGAAGAAACTTTATCTGTTTATGGAAGAGATTAAAATTGCTTACAATGTAAAGTAAATATTAATTTGCTCAGAAGTTACACGGAAAAGACTTCAAGTTCTAGCGTATTCTGCTTTTTTTTTTTTTTCCTCCAAAACAAATAAGAAGAGTGGGATTGTTTTTTTTTACTGGTTAGTACTTCTAGCACAATTACCTGTTGTGTATTATTCATACATAAAGTTGTGAATTATGTACGATGTTCTATTGAGAAAACATAAAATGAAAATAAAATAAAAAATAGAACCTGTTAGAGAAGATCGTGCATGGAGGACCTTTAAAAATAAAACAAATAATGAAAAAAAAATTCTAATTTTTCATTCCTGTCCAATTAGGAATAATTGAAATATTATTATATTATGGTTAAAGAAGTTTCCATGACACTGTTCTAGCCTTAAATTTCAATTAAACTGTATTTTTTTATTTTATGGAGTATTAATTCAGCCTGCTGCATGGTACTAAGGCTATAGTATTCATCCACACAATATGTACATAAGAAATGAAAAAAAAATATATATATATACATATAAAAGATAAAGTAATATACAAGATAAGTAAAATAACAGATTAAAGCCATGAAAGAACGATAATAAAATAAATAAGACACATTCAAACCTGTGTATAATATTTACATTTGCCCAGAGAACTCTGAACCAATCTTTGTCCCCCAATTGTGGAAGCCAAAGCAGGACTCCAGGAGATCCTAGTGCTTCTCTCCCAGCCGCTTCATTGGTATTCTAAGCCAGTGGAGGCTGACTGAGGGTACTAGAGCAACATACGCTCAGGACTTGAGTGAAGAATCTGGCCAGTGTCAGTACTCCAATATATACCTATTTAAAACTGTATTAATTGTATCGAATTTGAAGACTTTAAATCTTTTTAGATCTTCTCCAAATCATTGAGACATTTTGTAGTATTGATAACCGGATAAATTTTTATTTTTCATCCCATATCTTGTTTTTAAACCCATATGTCCTTTCATAAAGTTCAACTCTTTAGTGAGAGTCTATCTAGAGAACTTAGTTACAGATTTAAACACTCCACTAGGTAAATATAAAACCGGCTCTAAGGTAAAAGTAACTGTCATATTATCCATGGTCTCATGTTCGTAAGTCACCTACTGTGTTAGAGCATCACTATTTTAGGCTGTGTCGTAATTAAAGAACAATTTTTATAGGAATATTATCAGACCTCAAGAGCTACAGATAATTCCATATAAGCAATACGCCAATTTCCAGCAAAACTCTAGTAAATCTAAGTTTGTTTTTTTTAAAATAAACTGTGTTTTTTTTGTTGAACAGAAAACAATAACTTAAGGAATATTTCATTTATGAAATTAAAAATTGTTTTACTTAAAACAAGTCAAAATCCATTTTAAACGAAAACAAAATTTATCATTGTTAAAATCATTTAAACAGGACGTTTGAGTAGGTAAACTAAGATACGTATTTATAAAAATCACACATCATTCGAGAAAGTTTTTTCTTTTTATCATCTTCTAACTATACTGCAGTTACCTCATTTCTACAAATACTTCTTCGTTTAATGAGATTTAAGAACCAGGAAAAAGGTTTACAAGGAAAAAATGGAGATTCGGCTCAAGTGGTGTTAAAAAACAATGTTTTTTTTTTTTGTTTTTTTTTTTTATCTTATCACCTAAAAATACCCCTGTTTTCAGCAACAATTACTACTATTAATTGTTGCAAAGCTTTTATTTCTTGTTTTTTCATAATCTAGGATATATTATAATAAAAATAATTGCCTAATCACACATTTTATTTATTAAAATTAATTAATTTGAAAAATACCGATTTTTCAAATAATTTTCGGTTAAATCGGTTATAAAGTGTGTTTTTAACCTAGATCTGTATGTAGGAATTTATCTGTATTTATAGATGACAAAATAAATGTTTCTATTCCTAAGCCGTCTTGATCTTGCACATTCAGTGTTGGTCTTGGTCTTGCGCTAGAGTCTCGTAACAGTCGTACAGTTACCTATTACCTTATTACTATAGAGTATTACTGTATTTGTTTTAGATAAGAGAAACTTAACTAAGCCCGAATGAAAAATTAGAAAATTTAAATGCAAAAGTATATTAGATATATCAATTCTTTACATATAGTAACTAAAATTGTCAAATATTATTGACTATTTTGTCTTAACTTTTATTCAAAAAATATATTTTTTTAACCAGCCTTGGTCTTGGTCTTGCAACAGTCAGTCGATCTTGGTTGTAGGCACTTTGCAAGACCAAGACCGCTTTTGGACAACACTAGTTTAAAATAATAAAAAAAAAACTAGCTAATTGCTTCAATTATTTTAATGAAAACGTTAATATTATAATCAGTAACATTTAGCCCATCAAACCTTTGAGTCCTTTAAACCGACTTCCAAACTAGTAAGGAATTCATTTCCTTTTTAAATAACAGGCAATTGAGACATTGAGCTACTGTCAAAAACAGTTAGTGTGGATCCTCCGACAGAACGAGAAAGCCGGTGAGCTTGCGAGGGATCAAGAAAGTCCCTATTGATTGGCTTATCAAAGAAATATCAGCGTGAATAGGTTTTTGATTGGGCACGTAGAATAGGGAAGGTGTAGAGAGAATGAAGTGGGATTAAAAAAGCCTAGCAGTTAATTAATAATCCTTCTCCCTCTTCATGAACTAAGTGCCTTCTAGAGACCTCAACATAAATGAAATCTAATCTACTATTGGATTACTCCAGTTAACTTTAGACTCGTACGATGTCTAAAGGTTTGTGGGATAGTTGATGAAGCAACCATCCCACAAATGGTTTGTGCAGACACTCCGGAAAATTCCATACTCAATAAAAAAAAAAATGTGACATATTAAAATCAGTCTTCTTGGCTATGATAGAATCCTAAAAAGAAGGTTTCATCCATTAAATAGTCATCCTATTTTAACTTCATTTGGAGAAACAGAAGGAAAGAAATAGAAATTAAAGAGATATAGGTATCCATAGGTACGAGTATGATCTTTGTGGTTGGTATGAAGGACATATTAGACCCTCGCGCCTTTTATCTCCTTCTATCAGTAATGATTTTAGTTTAGAAACCATGTTCATAACAAGACAGGTTAAATTAAAATGGCATTAAAATTAATATTTTCTTCATACAATGAAACAGATACAATGAATCTCGTACCAGTGGATACCATTTTTTTTAAACTAGTCTTTTTTTCTCAATCCATTACTTTATTATTTAATTACTAACTATTCTTATGGAGCTGAATCCTGAGACCATCATTATGACAATGAAAATTAATGTTATTTTAAATAAGACATTTTATTGATAATCATAATATTTTTATTTTAGATAATATTATGCCTAGTTGCAGACCCTGTTCCTCACTTCAGACATCTAATAAATTTTACTGTCTTTAGTAAACTTAATCAAGCTGAGTAATCACTAAATAGTTTTGGTAGAGTCAGATAGTTATAGAAGTAACTACCTGAGCTTGAGAGTTTCCATTTGCTTTGAATAGCGAGAGTGCCTGTTGCAGCCTAAAGGGTCTGTCTATATTAGCTCTTCCCTCAGTTGTTGCTTTTATACCTGCCAGCAATATTCTCAAACCAGCATTTCATAATTTTCTCCCTTCAGGCGTGCAGTTCACTCTTTAATGAATAAGACATAGATAACTTGGAGAAAAACTCAGTTTGTGGTTAAGCAGTGCTCTGAATCTCTCGACTAAATTAATGAGTGAGAAAAGTTGAAGTTCGTGTTTTATATATATATATATATATATATATATATATATATATATATATATATATATATATATATATATTATTTTTTTTTTTTTTTTTTTTTTTTTTTTTTTTTTTTTTTTTTTGAGCGCTGAGTTACAGAAAATATATTATTAATTCAAGTAATAAAATAATATGATAAGAGCTGTATTTACTTATTCTCAAAGAGATTTTTTATTTATTTCAAAACTTCCTTATTTTTATTTTAATATTCTACACCATTTGCACTTGCACTTGCAAATTTTATATAATGATTATTTGCTGAGACTTTGCTTGATTTGCTTTGTTTTGGTTACTATTGAAGAAGTACTTCTCTTGACCATTTCCTTAATCTGCGCCGAGCAAGTAACATGGAGAGGGCAATCGATAGAACTAGTTGATTAAAATGGTTTTGAGTTTAAGAATGAAATGTGTATTTTTCGTGGATGTAGCATTTTACTGTTGGAATGTTTAGGTCGTTGTATATAGTATTTATTAAAATATAACAAGTTACGTCAACAATTAATTGTAGATTTTTTTTGTTTTGTTGATTGTAGTTTGTTTTAAACATAATTGGTCTCAGTATAGTCTTGTAGATTGGTCACTTGTTTCGTAACTTAAGTGTGGATCTATAGTCCAAAAGATGTGAGAGTTGATTACATCGTGTAGTCTGTTCATTTATTTTTAATTTCGTATGTATGTCCCTAGTAGTGTTTTTTGTCTAAGTAGAGTCTGAGGGACAAGTTGGAGTTATTTATTTATTTGTTTTAATTGTTGCCTCTACCCTGCAGGGTCATTGGCATCACTTCCTATTTATATTCTATTGTATAACTTTATTATTTTTAAAAATTGTAAGGTTTTTTCCAGGGCGTTTTCGTAGTCACTGAGGTTTCTTTTAGGCTCTGAGTCATTTCGAGATTTTTCCTTACATTCTTAAATACTGAGAAGTCTTGGATGATGTGTTGAACAGTTCTTTCCACCTTATAGCTCTCGTAAGTCGGTGGGTCTAGTCCTCTTAGTAAGCAGCCATGTGAAAATTCACAATGCCCAATTCTTAAACGGCAGAGGACTTTCTCTTCTTTTCTGTAGAGTCGGTTGCTAGTTTTCCATTTGGAACAGTGGATTTTTATTTCTTTTAATTTGGTTCCTTTTTGTTGCCATGCGTTCTGCCACATTACCCGCAATTTTTTTTTTATATGATGTATACAATCTTCTATCGGGATTTCTTTTATTAAAGCTGTTGGATTTCTATCTAGCCTTCTCGCCATATTTCCTCCCTTGTCTGCCTGTTCATTTCCGACAATTCCTAGTGTGAAGGAACCCACATGAATATTATTCCGTTCTCTTTTCTGTTAGTTTCCACAAGATATTTTTAATAGATCTCGCCAATTGGAGTTAAAACCCTTAAAATCCCTTTAGTATTTTTTGTGAGGTCGTAACTATAATATCCACTCATTTCATCTTATTCTTCTGTAGTGACACTGCATTTTAAGGAGTTTTTGATTTCTGTCTTTCTTTTTTCTTAATTACTGAGGAGTACTTTATTTCTGTTTTTCAAGGATCTATTAATACCTAAAACTAAATCTAAATTTTATGTCATTTTGTTGACTCTATTAAGGGTGCCTTGAAGTGACCTGATTTTTGGTCAAATTTTGGATTATTTGGCTTTCAGTACAGCTTCTTTCCAACGTACTAGTGTTGAGGATGGACTGAGGGTACTGAAAAAATTTTTTGTTTTCTTTTTCTGTACCTTTTACTCATCAAAAATTGTTATTAGGTGGCGTTTTATGATTCTAGAACTGTATCATGAATTAAACAGCTGTTGACAAAGAGATGTTGTTCACATCAAGTATGAAAACACGAAATAAATTTCTATATTTTTCGAAAATGGACTATATGTAGAATCCGAAGCTACTCAACATTCCAGAATCTAGGCGTTATCCACAGGTGTATTAAACCAAACTAACAAACATACTCGTGTTTAACCAAATAAACAAACATAAGTGAGCTAAACCAAATAAACAAAGCCGTGAGTGTTGAACCGAATGAACAACAAGGGACTAGTGGTTTGCGTAGCTCCGATCTAGCCTGGCATGTGGGGAATCTCATTAAATCCTTCTTTGAATCATTGATCTCAATAGTTTAGGTTAGTGTAAGTTGAGAATTAGTCCAAAACACACACTGTGTCTCTCACACATACATCAGACATATAGAGTCACATCATTCCACGAAATTCTTTATTTTATTTTATTTTTTGGTATCCAAAGAACCTCAAAACATGTATATCCCTTGCAAAATCGGATTAAAAAATTTTCAATATTGCGAAACTTTCTCTTACCATACTAATTTCATATGTAGTAAGTGGAAGTAATATAAATATTTGATTTTAATTTATTCTACATGTGATTGTGCATCATGCTGTAAATTACTAAATCAGCACATCAAAACTGCAACTTTATATATATATATATATATATATATATATATATATATATATATATATATATATATATATATATATATATATATATATATATATCCTCGAAAAGTCTAACCAACTTGATCCTCTCCAATCTGGTTTCCGTCCCGGCTACTCCACACAATCCGCCTTAATCAAAATTACTAATGATGTTCAGACTGCAATAGATAATAAACAACTAACTGTCCTTATACTTCTTGACTTCTCTAAAGTCTTTGATTCCATTAACCATATCATCCTTTTCAACAAACTAAAATCACTCTCCTTCTCCAATAGCTCCATCTCTTGGTTCCAATCTTTTCTATCACAACGCACCCAAGCAGTCTCCATTCCTAATCAACCACTATCTGCCTACCTGCCTTTATCCTCTGGAGTTGCCCAAGGATCTAGCATATCTCCTCTCCTTTTTAGTTCCTATATCAATGACCTCCATGACTCAATTCTCCATTGTTCCCACCACCTTTATGCAGACGATTCTCAAATATACCTATCCTTTTCTCCCCCTGAGCTATTGGTAGCATTTACTAAGATCCAAGCAGACCTAGATCGAATCTGTGCCTGGGCAAAATTAAACGGATTAAGGTTAAATGCTTCAAAAACTCAGGCCATTGTCATTGGTTCCAAGCCCCTCCTTAGATCCTATACGGACTTTCCCATACTAAACCTTGGTGACCAGCCAATCTCCTTCTACTCCTCTGTCAAAAATTTAGGACTATTTATTGATCAAACCCTCTCCTGGAGTCACCATATTTCTCACATTTCCCGACGGACAGTTTCTACCCTCAAACTATTGCATTGCTTCCGCCATCTCCTACCTCAACATACGCGTAGACTCCTCGTTTCCTCTCTCATCTTCCCCCACTTTGACTACTGCTGTGTGGTGTATGATGGACTCTCGGTGGAGCTCCGCGACAGACTGAAAAGAATAATGAACAGTTGCGTGAGATTTGTAATTGGTGCCCCGAGATACTATCATGTCTCTCACCATTACACTGAGTTAGAGTGGCTCTTCCCCTCCATTCGAAGACAATATTTCCTAGGTACATTCCTCTATCATATCATCAACAATCATCGTCCTTCCTACGCCTACAACCTTCTCCAATTCAAGTCCTCAGTCCATTCCCTCTCCACTAGATCTCGACCTTCCGACCTTTACATTCCTTCTCACAGATCTGCCTCATTCAAAAACTCCTTTATTGCACGTTCTGTTAGTTTCTGGAATTCCCTTCCTATCAAAATTCGACATTCTTCATCCTTATCTACATTCAAAACCCTCCTATTCCTATTCCTGTCCCAAAAACAGTCAGGCACCACCTAACCTTTTATGTAAAATTACATATTATCTATAAGATCATATTCACATATAGCTCATGACCTGAATACTTATTATAGATTGGACTTTCTTTTTCTCTCTTTTTTTTTTCAACAGAAAAAGATTTTACTGTTAAGAAGAATATACATTTATTTTTTCTGTATTTTTTATTTTTTCTATAAGGGTTTATTTATATTTTAACATTGTACATAGTTTTAAGTAACTTAGTATGGTTTCAAGAGTTTTTTATATAGATTTTTTTTTTTTATTTTGTATATAGTATATATAACCAATATTTTTTTCTTTTCTTTTCTTTAATGACCTATCTTTATCTTAAATTGGTATGTTTGTTTTTATCTGGCCAGATGTAAAATTTTAATTTCTGTACTTTTTTGTTATTCTGAAGGGACTTCGTCCCAGAATAAAATTATTTTTCTATTCTATTCTATTCTATATATATATATATATTTTTTTTTAAGTGAAGTAACAATGCTTAAAAAACCAACTAATGTTGAACCAAATAAACTAGTTACGTTGTTCAATGCCTTCCTTTGTCTTCAAATATCTTGGAAACCCCACTAAGATGTGATCTAGAGCAAGACCTGTTATTGAATTCTTATCACGGATGAGGTAGAAGTAATAGCAGCTCAGCTATATTTGTTAGATCCCTAGTCTTCAACCATAGCCTTCCATTCACAGTACAACATATTTTTCAGTTATATTCTGCAGTAATTTACTTTTTACACGCAAAAATAAAATAAATGACAAACTTTACTTACTTAGAAGGCCTATTAAAAATATATATGAATAATAATAATGTTTGGTTATAATCGGAAAAATTCACAGATTTGTCTCTCTAAAATACTAGTAAATCATTATATGACCTGTCAACGTTTCACCAATTCGGGAAACATCAGGACAGAAGAAAAAAAAAACACAAGATAAAATCGCTACATGAAATCAAATCACCTACCGAAAGAAGGCGACGTAACACAGCTGAGAGAGGTTATAATCAAACACCTGTTCAATAAAAAAAATTCAGATAAAACAACTAATTGCCAACCAAAACTCACAAATATACAACAAAAAGTAAAACAATAATAAGGGAAAAATAATATTAAATAAAATATACAAAAAGAAGAAATGAAAATAAATATAAAAAGAATGATTATCTTTAAAAATAGCAGCTGATCACGATGTTAAAGGTTTAAAAAAATTGATAATGATGTAGAGATGGTCGACCGTTGAATTAATATGAGAAAGAGTTAGTCGGGGTTGCGGTCAGATAACTACTAAATTAAAATATAGTAATTATTTTATTTTAATTTTGCCGACGTTTCGACCCACTTTGCAGGTCGTATTCAGGGCTACAAAAGATACAAAACATGTTGAGAATAAAAATTAAATATAAGTAGATATAAAATAAGAAGAAGTTGTCAGATACAGAAATAAAAGATGATATCAGAGATATAGTGGGTGACAATATAGTAAATTATTAAGTATTATATATGTAGAAGATACAAATAAATGGAAAATAAGTATGAATAAAAAATGAATAAAAATAAAAATAAAGGAGAATATAGCATGTAAGTTAAAAGTAAACAGATCGCGATAAAAGATAAGGAATAAGTGTATAACAAACTAATAGAGATTACATTTATTTCTGTATCTGACAACTTCTTCTTATTTTATATCTACTTATATTTAATTTTTATTCTCAACATGTTTTGTATCTTTTGTAGCCCTGAATACGATCTGCAAAGTGGGTCGAAATGTCGGCAAAATTAAAATAAAATAATTACTATATTTTAATTTAGTAGTTATCTGACCGCACCCCCGACTAACTCCTTCTTATAAAAAAATTGATAGATTTATTAGACTTGTCCAAGATGTTTCATGATTAAAGTTATTCAAATTTCTACTTTCAGTCTTTTAAGTAAAGTCGTTATCTGATTCTGAGAAATATGCTGATGTATTTATTTTACAACTCTTTCTGTGACACTCGTACATTAACATAACCAAATTCATGTTTAAATGCTTTAAGGTGTTGAACTATAAGTTCCGATTAATTTTCTGTCTCGTCATGAGCTTTTACTCGTTTATATTAAATATAATAATAATGATAAACTGAAAAGGATAAACAAATTGCAGTGTTTCAAAATATGAGGATTATTTCTTGGACACAGAAGGACGCTATAAATCTGAAACTTGGGTAGCAAGAATTTCTCGATGGTGTTAGAACATTTGCGAATTGGACAAAGTAAATAATATCCTTAGTTCAAAGCAATAAAAAAATATGGAAATAAACTACGCTGACTTGACATTCTGAGCAGCCTCTCTCCATCTATCTATATATATACTTATATAGATATATCTTCTGTTCATTTTTGATAATTTTGGTGTCTTGAAGTTTTTTATTTTTTACAATAAATCAGGCCAATTTTCACCAACATTTTTTGATACGCATTAATTTGACGTTTCGACCATACTAAGGGTCATTTTCAAATCTTGATTAGTCCTCCTAATAATTTCATCATTAATGTTGTAATTAATATGTTCAGTGAACATTAACTTGTCATGTTACATAGGGGCTTCGCCCACGTCATTTCAGTCCCTCTAGAAATGACGTGGGCGAAGCCCCTATATAACCCTTAGTATGGTCGAAACGTCAAATTAATGCGTATCATTAAAATGTTGGTGAAAATTGGCCTAATTGTAAAAAATAATAGTTCACTAACGAACAGTTTCTTCAAATATTGTAAAAAATAAAAAATATAGATATATTCCATCTATATATACCCCCATTAAATCTTAGTATATATATATATATATATATATATATATAATCTGAAGCAGTAGTACTAAGCATGTCCTAATGTTCATTGTATGATTTATTTTCTCAATAAAGTTTTTTTTTTTCACTTTTCGACGGTTCAATTTCGTAATTAAATATCACTTTTATAATTAATTTACAAATATTTTTTCTTTTTAAAAATCTCATATACAGGAAATAAATGTTATTGATTGTTGATGGGAAGAAATGGAGGACGTTTTTGGTAGTGGTATGAAATTATACCTTTCTTAACTACTTTATTGGTTACCTGAAATAAAGTTTTCAGTATCACCAACTTCACAAATAGATTGATTACCTCAAGTCAAGTCTAGCTCAACTTGCAGGTACTACATCATCATTTATCAAGGAGCAGTACAACCGTATATAAAAGTCATATAAATACCTAATTCAATACCTCCTAATACCTCCTAATTCAATTCTCATAACTTTATAAGATGTTAAAAGAAACTGTTCAATTTGTTCGTTAGTGAACTATTTTATTTAAGTTACACCACATTTGAAAATCAGGTGTATAAAACAGACATTTGACCTCTATATGGTTACCGTTAGAGCGGATGTGAAAATAAATACATCCAGTTACTGAGCTTGTTTTTTTTTTTGCAAAAAATTGAGTTAGGCAGTCTTGGAATTTTAATGACGTAATATATTGGTAACAATTTAAGAATAAAGTATGTTAGTTAATTAAATCCTCAGGACATCAGGAATTCTAAGGAAAATGTCTCAATAAATATCAGCTAGAGTTTTCACTATAATAAGATATTAATAGTTAAATTATTTAAAATTTTCATACAAAACACACAAAAAAAAAACTGTTAAGTTGGGTCAGCATAATTGCCTCGTTTTTTTGTGTACGATACACAATTACCTTTATTTCAAAGTCTGTGATTTTTCATTTGTTTACTACTGAGGTAGTACGGTTTTACTACTAAGGTAGTTTTGATGTACAGATCTAAAAACGCAGAAAAACAGAGAAACACACATCTTAAAGTGAACTGAATTTTATAAAAAATATTGGAACATCTAGGGATTAAGATAATTTTTTTTATCTAACATCCCAATCGAATACAAAGCTTTCTTACCTTCGGTAGTGAGGAAGCAATATACAGGGTGTCCCGTAAGTAGAAGGCAATTTTAATAGGAGTGATAGCAAACCTCAAGGGGTAAAAAAAAGCTAATATAGACAAAGAGCCAATTTTCAGCAGAAAATTAGCAAATCCAAATTTTGTGTTTTTTTTTTAAGAGAGTCGTGTTTTTTTTATTTAATCGAAAGAAAAAACCGAAGAAATATTTAATTGAAGTAATTAATAATTGCTTCATTGTAAACAAGATGAAATTTACTTTAAAGGAACATAGAGTTTATCGTTGTTAAAACTATTTACAGAGGACTAATGAGCGGCTAAACTAAGTTGAGTTCTGTTAATAGAAAAATCAGGTATTATTCACCATATATTTTTTTTTTTAGAGTCATCCAATTATACTACAGTCACTAAACATTTACAAAAACTTGAGTTGTTTTGAGAATTAAATTGAGGTTTATTGGGGAAACATTTGAGATTCAGTCCAGGTTTTGTAATAAAATAACGATATTTTTTATCCTGTCAAGTAAAAGTACGGTTGTTTTCCATCTACCTCGATATTCAGCAAATATGATATCTAGGACAAGAAATTATAGCATAAGATAAAAAATAATAGTAATAACAAAAAAAATATAAAAAAAAAGAACTGGAGTAAAATAACACATACCTAATAATATGTTATTACCACACACACAAAAAAAAAAATGATAATCCAGCAAGTAGCTCAATGCAATAAGTCTCTAGGCCAGCGCCTCAGCAGTCTTCTGGACGGATTATATGGATTTGTGGCAGTAGATAGAGTTTGAGCAAGTGGATTGGAATTTAGAGTCAGTCTGTCATTGCCATTAATGTCATTTTATATGACTGTTTATGATTTAGACTAAGTGGGGTAGCTCTGTGAGTAAGGCTGTGTGCTGCTGTGCTCCAGGTCTTGGGTTCAAGTCCGACAGGGGCAGGTATTTACTTATCCTGTTGCATCTGCTGAGGATTGGCACTAAGGTGGAGGGATTCCTCTGTGGATAATCAGCCTCTGTAAACGGGGAACTCTTAAGTAAATAATTAATTAACAGAAAAAAAAACCTAGCAGTTGAGCGTGATCTCGCTCAAATCAATTTCTAGCATTTTCCTTACATACTATTGAATCTAAGATCCACCATCGGTGATAATGGTTTTTGCAGTTAGTTTCTAATTTACGAAGAATATATTTAACTGCATTAATAAGTTTTCGGACATGCCCTTATTGTATTTTATAATAGATTGGTTCAGTGACTATGGAATAAATTTAAAAGCTACCAATTAACTTGTTAATCAGTTTAATGATTGATAAAAAAATTATGAATGCTGCGATAAAGAACTGTTGCTGCTCGGGGGAAAAAAAAAGAAAGTTAAATAGGAGTAAACGAAGGAAACTCGCAGGAAGAAGAATCATAAATCCACTTCTTAAGAACAATGTATCACCGCTCACCTCCACTCCTGACAGAAATACTGAACCGAGCTAAGAACACAACATTCGAACGAAACTTAGGCCTAAAGGATGGGCACGTGGCCTTTTTGGGTAATTACTAACCAAAAAAAAGACGTTTAAAATTGTATGAAAGTCTTTAAATATTAATAAATCATCATAATATTTTTTTTGCGAATTATATATTCGTTCATTGAAAGAATCAGCATTCATTAAACCTATATTATATGATTGCATATAGTGGAGATAAAAAAATGACTTTTTATAATTACTATTTGCTATTTAATATAATTTAATATATTAATATAATTGCTATTTTTTGCTTTCTAAGTACTTTTTTTTCGGGTCTGGAACTAGTATTTTCATCACACCAAAAGTATGCATTCGTTGCGTGTATGCTTCACGAAGAATATAGCCCCAATCAAGGATAAGGGTACAAGACCAGTAATCAATCCAAGTGTCCAGTGATATAGTCAATAAACGTATAAGAACAGTGTGAATCTGCCGTTTCAGTCCAGCTCATTTTAGGGACTAGTCCCGTACCTCGACGGTGCTCCTTATTATCTAGATATTTATTTATTCTAGAAATATCTCTTAAAATTCAATGATTTATTAATCCACAAATATTAATAACTAAATAATAAAGATAAAAAAAACAAAGAAAAAAAAAGGAATATTTCAATATATATAAAACCTGTACCACTAAAACTTCCAAGTCTTGGAATCAGTACAATGCTAGGAAGTAATGTTTCTTGGTAAACTGTTGTGCAAGAAGGTAATCATGATCACGCTTAACCGCCAGGTTTTGCCCTTAATTAATTAATTAATAGTGCCCTGTTTATAGAGGCTGGGTAAGCCATAGGAGAGTCTCTCGATCGTGGAGTCGATCCACCGCCGGTTAAACAGAATCTGCCATATAAATCTGCCATCAGCTAGATCTGAACCCGGGACCTTGAGCTCTGAAAATCAGAGTATATATACATATAATTATTTATATTATATACTCTGAAGATGATCCCATTCTACGTGTAAGAAAAGAAGGGATAGAAACGCGAACAAATAAAAGGGATAAACTTAGTGTTGCCCGAATCCGAGACCGAGACGAGTCTTGGTCTTGCAAACTCAGTCTTGGTCATGGTCTTGGTCTTGCACAAGACTCTCGCAACAGTCTTGCAGTTACTTATTAGCTTATTACTATAGAGCTAATACTGTAATTTTTTAGATAAGAGAAACCTAACTAAGCCCGAATGAAAAATTAGAGAAGTTAAATGCAAAAGTATATTGGTTTTACCAATTATTTACATATAGTAACTAACATTGTCAAGTATTATTAACTATTTTGCCTTAATTTTTATTCGAAAAATCGATTTTTTTTACCAGTCCTGGTCTTGGTCTTGCAACAGTTAGGCAGCCTTGATCCGATTTTGGCAAGACCAAGACCGATTTTGGGCAACACTAGATAAACTCCAAATTTATGTAGTTTATTATAATTGTAAATGGCCTAAGTCCCGAAAATAATAATAATTTCAAAATATAATATTTTAGCATCGATTAAATAAATGTTGTTTATATATATATATATATATATATATATATATATATATATAACATTCTGGAAGAAATATCTAGGAAATGAAGTCCCAGAAAAAGAACATCCTGTTCTGAACTTAATAAAACATGAATAGAAACATAAGTCTTTCGTGAAATATCGTGGAAGAAAAATTAGTATAGCTCTTGTTTCTAAATCATTATTTATCGGGATTCTGCCGGATAATTTTTGAGCATAATTACCAAGAAATATTTATATTTTTCTCTGCTGTTAAACAAATAAAGTATATTTAAACGTATAATATTACTTGGTCCTGGTACAGTTGGAATACTTCTTCAAGGGTTTGTTGTATGTTTATCAATTTTATAATTACATCACCAGCATTATTAGTATTATATAGGTGGCAGATATTAACACCTCCATTATGACAATCTAGTGGCGGAAGTGTTTTTCTTATATTGTGCAGGGGGCTTTTATATCCCAGCCGTCATCTATTTTATTTCTATTACTGAAATATAAAATCGTTTGATATAATTTAATAATAACATTTCAGTACCTCTAATCGGCGGAATCGGGATATCATCTATGAAGAATGATATAGAAATGGATTGTATAATAATAAGTGTTATGACATATGGAGTGGAAATCTGGACCATAAAGGGCCGATCTTAAAGAATATTCATGGAAATGGAAATTGATTACTCATCACAAGGGCCGATAATATCCAGATTGAAAAAAAAAATAAAAGATGGAAGAATAAATTAAACATTAGGAAAGGATAAAAAATCGCTCATGTGCTATGGGCGTTTAATGAATGAATGAAAACTGCCAAGGGAAGTGTACTTTTGGAAAAAGAATAATAGACGAGGTCGCCCATGAAAACTTGGGATGGTCAAATAAAATAATCCTTGATGTAGTGTAGTTTGTAAGAGGAATAGGGCTTGGACAGAAAAATGTCTAGAGTCTTAGAAAATCTCTAGGCTAAGTAAGCTCAGTACTTGTATGGAAACATCTTAAATTTATATATATATATATATATATATATATATATATATATAGGTCATTTAATTATTATTTAATAAACTATTGAATGTTTATTTCTTCTGTTTATTGACGTTTCGATCCCGGTATTTTCTTTTTATTAGTCAACCATGGGATCCTCTTCAAAGCTAGAATTTTAAAAAATAGAGCTTCGATCAGGCCAGGGACACACCGACAGTCTCAACACATATAAATAGTTAAGTTTAAATATATATATATATATATATATATATATATATATATATATATATATATATATATATATATATACAATTTCCATACTGTAATTTAATGTATATTTCAAATCGATGGTTTGGTTGACTGTATCGGATTTACTTCGAACACAACCAATTTAACCTCAATATTTCTAGGTAGGCCATTGGTTTCTACACAGTGTATTTTCGTTAAACCGAAGAGAAAAACATGTTTCTTATCATTCAAAATATGGCTGTCAACCATAGTTAAAGAGTTAAGAGAACTTAAAGAGAATCTGATTCTATAAGCAATTCACTCTCAAATCTTCTCAGCCTCCACCATTCTTCTCTCTCAGTGGCAAGCTCGAAAATTCTAATCCTTTTGATCGATACCAGCTTCCCAAGGGAAATTAGGAATGCATTGCGAGTCTGGTGTAGCCGGTTTCTTGTAGGATCGGTGATAAGGATGGACAGTGATTCTGATAAGTGTGAGGAATCAGGTTCACTCCAGCTTTATGTTTAGTTATCATCCTAGGTTTACGCATGAATTGCATTAAACAAAAGGAAAATAAATTCAATCAAATGTTCACTAAAGATCATAAAGTTCATCAAAATGTATTTATAAAAGTTTAGAAATAGAAATCATCTTCCCTAGTAAATTTTGCTAATTCGATGTAACGGGTCTTGATTTTTTAAAATCATTTAAAAGAGTAAACATTTAAATATTGCATAAAATTATCTATTTAAATAATAGGTCCTCCATGTTTTAATTTTTGAAAGAAGGGGTCAGGGCTCACATTTAATTGAAGTCATAGATTTTGAATAGCTTTAATAGCATCAATTTGATATTTATATATTGCATATATAAAAAATGTTAATTAAAAAAAGACTAAAACTTATTTTTATGAGCTGTAAATTAATATTATTACTATATTACATTAATTAATAAATTCCAACAAAAATAATAAAAGAGAGAGAGAGAGAGAGAATCACTTTATTTTCATAAAAGGTACTGCCCAATTATATTGGGTTGCTACAGACACAGCATACTCATTAATCATTATAGAATTTTTTTTTTCTAATATTTAAATAAATTATATACAAGAAGTATACTGTATCAATTTTTTAATGTATTTTTTCCTTCTTTTTTTCACTATTTCTTTTATTAATATTCTATTTCTCTTTATTTCCCTTCTCTCCCCTTTTACATTTCTATTATTTTTCCTCATATTTTCTCTTCTCTCTTCCTAACATAATTCATACTTTTTGATGACAAATTATACAGTAATGACAAGGAAAAAAAAAGTCCACAAAAAATATCAAAATAAATAAAACTAATACATATAAAATATTGAAATGATTACTAATAACTTAAGAAAAATGAATTAATTTTCTCATCATAAAAACTGAAGAAAATTAAACTTGAACTTGAACGATATTGTAATATATATATATATTTAACCATAATAAGCTTACCTTACAAAGAGGATTTACATTTTAATAGCTAACCACAGAGGAGAAAACTTATTACCAAGATTCAAACAAAAAATTAATGAAACCAATATTTATCAGATTTAGTGATAACGGCTAACCTTGTAGACATTTTTATTTTTTTTTTATTTTTTTTTTTTGGAGTGTGCACACTTCAATTCGTGAAATGTTAATTTATCGATGTAAAAAATGCTGATGTTTCTATAATTTTTCTGTATCGTCACATAGCAATTGTAAGATATTTAGATGGTAATTTCATTTCTGCAAGTTCAGGTAGATTCAGAAAAGCCGATAAATGAGAAGTTTGTTCTCTTTTGTGATGTTGAAGAATACTGATAGTTGGCCGTATCGTCACAATCGCCAATGAAGCCAACAAACGTGAGATATGAAGTTCGAAAATGCCTCAACTGATTGATTTCATGTCCGAAACAAACATTCGGGCTGAAAAGCTAATGGAAAACAAAAATCGTTCTCAATAGTCCATATTTGTTACTGTGATTGATCTAAGCTTAATAACTGAATAATAATAGTATCCCCTATTTTTACTTTCATTACCTATACATGAAATATAGAAATATTGCGATCGTGAAAATTTTCGAATCTCAGTTATCAACGGAAATACATGTTTTCATGTCCCATGAGTCGAAATAAATAAGTCCAGCAAAATGGTGTGTGTGTGCGTGTGTGTATTTCTGTGCGTGTGTTAATAGTCTAGCTCAAAAACGAAAAGTCGTAGGAAAGTGAAATTGCATATTTAATGTTTTTATATGCTGGGGATCTTACAGGAATTTTTTTGTCAAAATCGGGTAACCGGAAGTGGCACTTTTTATCATGGGTTAAATACATTTTTACGAAAATGTGTTCTAAAACGGCTCTGACAATTTTGATTAAATCCATTATACCAGTGTAAAATTAAGTAATTTATAATAAATGTTGTTATTCTAATTGATATTCTCTAGCAGGACTAAAATAGATAATTTTCAATATTAGCTTCACCTAAAGTACCTTTAATTTCTTTTATTTGAAACAATTGAGCATTTCCCATTAATCTATAATATAAAAGATAGATATATATGGAATATGAAAGAATTTGATAATTAACTGAAGGAGATATTAGAATCGTAACTGAGAATAGTTGTAATTCAGGAACCAAATGAATACGAGCGAATCTACACACCCCCGAGCTCGGGATATAATAAGGACTATGACAATATTATGTAAATATACATATGCGATTTTCATAAATGGTATTATTTCATATTCAATTGCATAGATCAAATCGTTCTAAAAATTAAAATTTGTGTGTATAAGGGAACCTATATAAATAAAAATACCCAGAATGAAATCTAAATAAATATAGAAATAGAAATAGAAATAGAAAAATCATCTTTATTCATACAATATAGTATTTATTGTATCTTAGGGCGAAGCCGTGTTAGAGAGGCGAAAATAAAAAAAAATAGTGTAGAAAACGATGAGGATTTTTATTTAAGATAATGGATTAAAATATCTCAGAAACTAAAAATCGAACCTGCATACTGTAAGCGAGAGAATTGTTCAACATTTCATCCTGTCTTGCGCCTTGTTGATATTTTCACATATATCATGTGGTCTAAAGTACACACCTTAGTTTTTTTCATATGTAGTCCTATAACTGTACTAGTTGCCGATGAAAACTCATCCTTGTAAACCTTTTATAAATATGAATTTTCGAAAACGACCAAAAGTCGTTTTCGGCGATTTTTGATGTGAAATATTACAAAAGGGAATGACTGAAAAATTATGAAATTGACACAGTTTATACCATTTTATGGTAAGAACGTGTGAAAATAAATTGAAAACTGAGACTCAAGTGGTTCTAAATGTTATAGCGCAACACTTCTTCAATCCCTCTATGTTAGAATAGTTTACCTAGAAGCCCCAAGAACGTTTTATTTTTTCGACTTAGTGTCATCATATTCCGTATTTGGGAACTCTGTGTCAATCTATTCATATTTACAGCAAATCCACATCCATATCCACCATTTAAGAGTGTATTAAAATGATTTTTTCATAGCTCAATGCCATGATTATGGTGTTTCCCAAAATCTGGAATTGCACTTTGCAAGACCAATACCAGGACCACCTACCTGTTGCAAGACCAAGTCCAAGATTCGTAAAAGAAAAATCGATGTTTTAAAAATATAAATTAAGGCAAAATACTTACTAATACTTGAAATTAGTGTTTCCCAAATGTGAGACCAATACGAGTCTTGGTCTTGCTCACTTAGTCTTGGTCTTGGTCTTTCGCAAGAGTCTCGCAATAGTCTTGCAGTTATCTATTAGTTTATTTCTAGAGAGACATTACTGTAATATTTTAGATATGAGAAACCTAACTAAGTCTGTATGACAAATTAGAAGAATTAAATGGAAAAGTATATTGGTTATACCAATTCTTTACATTTAGTAACTAAAATTGTCAAGTATTAGTGACTATTTGCCATTAATTTTTAATCAAAAAATCGCTTTTTTTTACAATCTTGGTCTTGGTCGTGCAACAATTAGATGGTCTTGAAAAGTGCAAGACCAAGACCGAGTAGTTTTAGGTAAAAATACTTGAAATTTTAGTTACTAAATATAAAGAATTGGTATAACCAATATACATTTGCATTTAACTCTTCTATTTTTGGTTTATTATTTTTTTATTAGGGCTTACTTAGGTTTCTCCTATCTAAAAAATTACAATAATATTTCTATTGTAATAAGCTAATATGTAACAACAAGACTCTTGCCAGACTCTTGCACAAGACCAAGGCCACGTCCAACACTGAGTGTGCAAGATCAAGACTCGGCTTGGTCATGCATTTGGGCAACACTATATTTTAGGACTAGAAACATTTATTTTGTCAGTTATTTCGTAAAGTCAATTCTTCTATAGATCTCTGGGTTAAAAAGTTTATAACCAATTCAACTGAAAAATATTTGAAAATCGGTATTTTCCAAATTAATTAATTTTAATAAATAAAATGTGTGATTAGGTAATTATGTTTATTGTAATATATCCTAGATCATGGAAAAACAAGAAATGAAAGCTTAGCAACAATTATTTGTAGTAATTGTTGCTGAAAACCGGGATATTTTCAGGTGCTATGATAAAAATAAAAACACGTCATTTTTTACACAACATGAGCTGAATCTTCAATTTTTCTTGATAAAATTCAAGATAATTTATATAGTCTTAAATCTCCTTAAACTAAGAAGTATACCAAGACGAGCATTGGTTTCTCATTTGAACAACACTACATGCCTCTAATTTGATGGACGCCATTTTAATTGTCGCAGCCAATATTTCAACTTTATTGACATGGCAATACTGATATGTATGAATAGTTTAGGATACGATTTACTAATAATTATTAATTTTAACATAATTAAATATAGCTGGTTCGTTAGGATGAGTTCCTCAAATAATTAAAACATGCTTATTCAGAGATACTGAGATTAAATTTACAATTAAATGCCCAACTTTACAGCCGCTATCAGAGAGGGGATCTACAATTAAGGAGAAGACAGACTGAAGTGCACTAATGAAAGACTGTCAGTGTTGATACGGGCTGGGAAGCTGACCTCCTGTCAGAACTGCCTGTCTCAACCAACCACTTCCCTTCACCCTCATCACCTGCCCACCATTCGGTTTATAACCTGTTGGCTGTATTTAATCTCGTCTTTATTAGTGGAACAATCTAAATTTTCATTCCAGTTTACACCATAAAACATAGCTTAATTTTTTTTTTTTTTTTGTTTTGTTTATTTAATGGAATTTACAGCTGTATACAGATACAACCAGTAAATATGCGCAAATATAAATAATGGCATGTACAGGCTTGAAGAGATACTACCCAGTGGTAGCACTCTCTAAATAATTTTAAGTAAGAAGATCACGAGACCATCTTCTTTTCAGACGCCTAGGAGGATTATCAGGGATCGAGGAGGAAGCAAGAGTGGAAACAAGCAGATTTGGATGGGACTGAAGTTTATCATGAAAGGATAAATATCTGGCTCGAGCTAAATCAGCGGCATATGGTACATTAAGGTCTTGATGAATGGTTTTATTTTTGACAAAGTATGGAGCATTAAGGATTTTACAGAGGATTTTGGATAGTAAGGATTGGATACGATAGGAATTTGATGGTTTCGTGGAGCCCCAAAGCTCAACTCCGTATGTCCATATAGGTCTTATTATAGTTATGTAGATAAGTCTTTTGTAATTAACTGAAAGTTTGGAGCGTTTGTCTAGTAAGTGTTAGAGCAGTCGGAAAGCTTAAGTTTAAATCCTTATGAACCCCGAACAGCTTGGTTCTTCCTTTATTCCTTCTTTAATCGCTATTGCGTAGTGACTTGAACTTATACAATTGCCAACTTATTTTTTACTTTCCTACAGCTAGGTAACAGAATTATTGTATAAAGTTAAGATAAGTATCAAATATTCCATGTGCGGTTTTCAACGGCTCTTTACCTCTACCAAAGCCCCTCGAAGTTCGAAAAACGCGTTTTCGACCATTAGTACGTCTGTCTGTGACATGATTATCTCTCTCTCCCTCTCTCTCTATATATATATATGTATATATATATATATATATATGTATATATATATATATATATATATATATATATATATATATATATATATATAGAGAGAGAGAGAGAGAGAGAGAGAGAGAGGGAGAGAGAGATAATCATGTCACAGACAGACGTACTAATGGTCGAAAACGCGTTTTTATAAGTGATCTTGGTTTTTCTGCCTTGATGCTGCCTGAATCTCTCTCTCTCTCTCTCTATATATATATATATATATATATATATATATATATATATATATAGAGAGAGAGAGAGAGAGAGAGATTCAGACAGCATCAAGGCAGAAAAACCAAGATCACTTATATGCATAAGAAAGAAAAACAAAAAGGAAAAAAAATCTTCTCTTTCCTTCACTATGTATTTGGATGGTTCCTGAGATGACTACTGCAATTTTTTTTTTCCTTTTTGTTTTTTCATTCTGCATATATGTGATAATGGCTCTTCTACCCTGATGATACCTGAAATAGCGAAACGTTGACTAGTTAAATATTCACTTGAATGTTGGAGACTCGTGGCGTTGTTTGTTTGGATTTTTCCATTTATTGTACACCTATTCCTTAATCGACCTTTGTGTATTAAATTTAAACTGAACTATTTAGTTGAAAGATTACGTATATATAATTCTTAAGATAATAAATATATTCGAAATCCGACCACTTTTATGAAAATATAATCAAAAAAATTAATTCTATACACTGGTTTTTAATTTAACTATTTTTTTTTTGTTTTGCTTAACGTATCCACCGATGGCTCGCTGGGCCGTTTTACTTTGGTTTCATTTAAGAAATCGTACTTAAATCATTTCTCTGTAGATTACAGGTAGTTATTTGAATGATGATAATCCAGTATTTAATGGCAAACTTAATTTAACAAATTTTTAAAATAAAAATGTAATTTTTAAGATCAATAAATGCGACATGTAGATAGATTAAACTCTTTTTGAGTTTGACTTACTACCTAGAACTTGAATGGACATAAAAGTAAGCATTGCGTTTGTTTTGCAGTCTCTTTTTAGAATATCCCTATTGATTAATTTTTCAAAGCTGTTTGAATTTGTTTAAAATCGTTAAGAACTTCGCGTGAATGGAAACACGAGATATTTAATGCCTCAAGAAGCCTCTCGGCGGTATCTTAATTATATTTGAATTAAGGACAAAAATCTTATGGTCCAAGCATTTAAAAAAAATAGACAATTGGATCTTTGCGGTTAAAACGAATAAAAAATGACCAAAATTCATTGATTTTTGAAAATGGGATCACTGTATATATATAAGATACTACCCTCTATAGGCGCAGTCTGATATGGAAGTATTCAAATCCTCTCCAGTTGCTTTCACAACAGATTATTTTCAGTTGCATTTCTTTCGATTCTTAATCGGTTTATCTATCCATTTCGGATGAAACAATATTAGTATGGAAAATATTTGTTAGATTTTAAAATGGAAATAGGTTGTAAGCCGGATTAGCGGTTTTATGGTTTTGCATATTATTTCTTTGTTGTGATCTTTGCGGTCTGAAGCTCCAGTTAGATATTTCCATTTCTCTTTGTAATTCATTTCGTAGCTGAGGAAAGGCTTAATTAAAATTTATGTTGATGCATACAACAACTTTGTAAATTCTCAAAGATGTTGTTTCTTTAACTGTAAGCTATATGATTTTTTTGTTTTTAAATAGCCTTTATTGAGATATATTACAATCTGTCACATACAAGGACAATAGCAATAGTGATATAGAGTAACTCATTCATACTATGCAAAATAAATAAAAATATATAAACTAAAAGATACTAAACTAAACAAAAATAAACCGATCTTTTTTTTTTTTTTTTTTTTGTTCTTCCCTACCTCGCCTTTTAGGCTATACGGGATTTTCCCGGGCCGGGGGGTGAGGGCGGGGAATTTAAAATCCCCTTCGGCACCGGGACGCGAACTCGTACTTTTTATATCATCTCAAATCTCTGTTATTCGGTTGCCAGGCAACTAGCGGTGCTGTTACTCACGCTTTAGCCTATTCGGCCACACCGCCCCCCAAATAAACCAATCTAACAAAATAAATACTTAAATACACACATGCTTTTATACAATATTCAGTCTCTCAAGATTTCTGAGCCAAGCCTTTCCCCACACTCGTGGAGGGAAATGCAGGACTCTAGGAGATCCCAGTGTCTTTCACTTAGCCGCATCAATGGTATTACTAATGGAGGCTGAGCTGAGATACTTATAACCAGACATACAAACAGGAGGTTTAATAGATTACGAAATGTACTCTAAAATATATTAATAACAGTTGATAACAATTCGTTAAAAATGTTTACATCATTTTTGTAAATAACCTTATTTATAATATTCGTTTATGAAAAAGTGATCTTTTTCATACAAGCCACAGTTGAAGTGAGCTGACTGAAAACATTGAGAGAAGCATCTGGTTGGCAAATAAGTCCTTTTTGTTTATTTTTATGTCACTATGATACACTTCTATCCTGTTTGTAATATGTCAAAAAGTATATCTGTTAATTTTGTTGAAACTATCTTAGTATTAGGTTTGCTATTGCACTGGGAATATGTAAGAAAATTTCATTCATTATCGGCGTATTTTGTTGTATTATTTTAAAAAAGATGAGCGTGATCCAGAGGCTCATAGACAAATTTGCAGTGTTTATGGGAACGATGTCTTAACCGATCGCACCTGTCAAAATTGGTTTGCCAAATTTCTTTCAGGAAATTTTGACTTCAATGATGCTCAAATACCTGGTCGCCCAGATGAAATTGAAACGAGCAATGTTAAGGCCATTGGTGATCACAATCCCAAAAAATCAGTGCGAGAGATTGGTATGGCCCTTAATGTGTCGCATACAAGCGTAAAAACCATTTGCACAATCTCGGCTATGTTTCCAGGCTTAATGTTTGGGTCCCTCACTCTCTAACCGTAATAAACTTGACAAAACGCATTTCTTTTTGTGATTCACTATGAAAAGGGCCACAAAACAACCCATTTTTGAAATTATTGGTAACAAAAATGGATATTTTGCTATAATGTAGACCGTAGAAAATCTTAGGGACCAAGTAGTGACGCTCCTAGAAGAATATCAAAACCCTGTTTGCATCCAATGAAGATAATGCTTTTCATATTTTGGGATTTCAAGGAGGTTATTTTCTAAGGGCTATTGCCATCAGGACAAACAACTGATTCAACTTTATAGTGCTCACAATCAATTAATAATCAGAACTGGCAAATGGGAAGGGTGTTATGTTCAACCAAGGCAACGCTAGTCTCCACACATCATTGGTCACTCGGAATAAATTATTGAGCCTTGGATAGGAGCTTTTGTTCCACCTTCCACCTAATCACCAGACCTAGCTCCAAGTGACTACCACTTATTCCGGTCTCTGCAGAACTCCATGAATGTAAAGAAACTCCAAAAATAAGAGGACATCAAAAACCACTTGGATCAGTTTTTTAACAATAAGCTCCAGACATTCTATGGACATGGCATTATGCAGTTAGTGGAAAGATGAGTAGCAATAATAAAACATAAATAATTTAATAAGAGTTGACATAATCCTGATAATGAAGAGGAGATTAAAAATGCGACTTCCAAAAAAGAACCAAAGTAATTTAATCAAGCCACAGAAAAAGTGCTGCTGGGTACTTTCCTTTCTCGTGCCTGACTTATCATTATTTACTGCCTAGTCAGACCATTTATTAATTATCGAAATATAATAATTATAAAAATGTTATAAGAAAAAAACATAAGTAAATTTTATCATACCTCTTTATGAGACAGTCTTCAAAAGTATCAATTTATTAAGTAATGATTTCACCTTATTATCCTCAACGTTGATTGATTAAATAATTTTAAAAAATCGATAGATCTTTATTCAGCTAATGCTGGACGGTGTAGTGTAAGCTTATACCCAGTACTCACCCGGGTTGAAAGCAGGGCTTAGTGATATCGGTTTTGAATTGTCAATAAAATGATGGATTGGTGGAGATATTCCTTTTGAAGGGAGGATCATCCCGCGTCCTGTTGGTGGATTGCCATTTTCTTAAGGGAGGAATATCCTGTCAATATCTAAGAAATTGTCTGGGATAAACTCCCGGCCTCATCATGATTAATGGTTTTCCTTCCGGGCGAGCCAGGTGGGGTTGCTTCAAGGTCTATTATTATCAATATAAGTTAGCTGTAGGTACATCCCCATTATTAAACAGAGCCTCGTCTCAGTTCTCATCTTGTCTAACATGCCTCCCTCCATGTACTTAATGAAGTGCAAAATCATGACTCAAAAATATCAATTTTGAGGTTTTTACTTTCTTGGATACAGGAACACTTTATAACATATTCAGGCCCAATTTTTAATAACAGTAATTACCCTAAAAGAAAAAGAAAAAAATCTGATGGGCGCAACCCACAACTTTCACTTACCGCTTCAATTTTACAACTTTGAATAGAAATTATTTGTTTGCCATATTGCGCTATTATACAATTTTTGAATTGCTGAAGCTAAAAACTTACAGCTACCAAATCATAAATACCATTAAAATGACACAAGTCCTATTGATTATATTACAGGTTGATTATGGATTGTATGATTCGTTGATTATGGATTGAATGACTATTAGTTATTGACCATTGTGAAGTTTACTAAAATGGAATTAAGAGACTCGCATTGTCTGTCATAGGCAGGTCAAAAGTTGTCACACAAATTGTAAGTGGATAATGTTGATATCACAAAGGGGAAATTCATCATGCTATTTACTAATTTAATTCTGTAAAAAGTTACATGACGACTAATCGGAATAAACGGACGTTGATTCCTAATTATTTAAATATATATGATATCTAGAATTATTAAACTGCATTAAATGTACTTAAGATTATAAACATATGCTTTATACATTCATGGAATGATTTTATATTTCACTTCATCTTTCACACAAGTACAATGACATAATTTTTCTAAACAATGCCGCCAGTTTGTAGTATTTAAAAATGAGAGTAATGAAGAAAAAAAGTTTAATAGTCTATCTTTGTCCATCAGAAAAAAAATCTAGTATAACATTTACTTGTTATTCTTAATAATAATAACATGGTACTTAAGTCAGCGTCGGAGATAGGATTTTTTTACCTCATGGGCAAGATTAATATTTTAAGTAATATGTTATACGATATAAATATCATAATCTCATTACATTGAGTCATGGCGGCCGCGATGGACGAGCGAGTTTTTTTTTCATCTTCCTTTTTACTTTTTTTTATTGAGTTAAATGGTCCAAGTGTTCTCTTTCTGCTGCGAGTTAAGCATCTACAAAATTTATATATCGAGTGTTCAAATCCCGTTCGCGTAATGTAGTAACATAAAAAAAAAAAGAAATGATAAAATCAATAAAAATGAAATGATTAATAATAAATTAATAAGTACAGGGTCTACTCAACTACATAGACCACTATGGGGAGAGGGGAGGGGTTCGATTCCCACATGGATACGGTAACATCCTCACCCTAAGATTCATAGGGAGGTGAGCGATTGCTGTGTCTTACACCATAGCTCCTGGTCCTCCAGTTTGAGGGTTGGGCATAGGGCTGATAATCCCCTATTCCATAAAAAACCGAGTGGAAGATTGATAAAAAAGATTACCAACCATCATTCACTAAAGTTCTTGATGAAGATGGAGTGACACGTGATCGTGTCAGGTTAGTAAAGCACGTGTTTTCTAGATATTTTGAAAAAGAGAGAACCGAACGATCACTACTGTCACCTATAACAGCTCCAATCTGCTGAAGAAGACCCATGAGTTAAAAGCCAAAGTTAACAGGCATAGGAAAAAAAAAGACATTGGGTCATTTTATTTACTAATTAATATCAAAACAATAAAAAAACCGAAAGAAATATTTTTGATCTAGAGTAAAAATAAAAAATATCATTTAGTATTGAGGCCCCTAAAATCTATCAACTGAAGTGTGCCCCCTTTGGTCCCCTTAGTTCCGGCCATGCTGAAGGAACTACAGTTAAAACATTCAACCCCGACGCACTCTCTGGGACTGCATGCATACTCACTCATGGGACCATCACGGTCCCTCAGACAGTGTACTCTCTGGTCCAGTTTCGCCTTCTCTCTGACCCAGGAGACCACATTTATGTTGTTATTTATATAGCAAGAGATCCCATTGTTCCTCATGCATTGACCAGCACAATAGTCTTGGTCTAAAGAAAAATTAATATAATGGAAATAAAATAAATAAAGAGATATATTTTTTTCTAATTTGTATGTAATACTATATTCTCTTTTTAATTTACCCCTATGTTATTTTTCATTTATTTGGTTTTTTAATGTTTCCAAAATGCTAAACTATACACTTGTAAATAACACTGCAAATTATTACGCAATGGTTTATTATTTTCAAATTGTTATATATCAAATGCAGCACTAAGAAATCCCATTGTTCCTCATGTATTGACCAGCACAATAGTCTTGGTCTAAAGAAAAATTAATATAATGGAAATAAAATAAATAAAGAGATATATTTTTTTCTAATTTGTATGTAATACTATATTCTCTTTTTAATTTACCCCTATGTTATTTTTCATTTATTTGGTTTTTTAATGTTTCCAAAATGCTAAACTATACACTTGTAAATAACACTGCAAATTATTACGCAATGGTTTATTATTTTCAAATTGTTATATATCAAATGCAGCACTAAGAAATCCCATTGTTCCTCATGTATTGACCAGCACAATAATCTTGGTCTAATGAAAAATTAATATAATGGAAATAAAATAAATAAAGAGATATATTTTTTTCTAATTTGTATGTAATACTATATTCTCTTTTTAATTTACCTCTATGTTGTTTTTCATTTATTTGGTTTTTTAATGTTTCCAAAATGCTAAACTATACACTTGTAAATAACACTGCAAATTATTACGCAATGGATTATTATTTTCAAATTGTTATATATCAAATGCAGCACTAAGAAATCCCATTGTTCCTCATGTATTGACCAGCACAATAGTCTTGGTCTAAAGAAAAATTAATATAATGGAAATAAAATAAATAAAGAGATATATTTTTTTCTAATTTGTATGTAATACTATATTCTCTTTTTAATTTACCCCTATGTTATTTTTCATTTATTTGGTTTTTTAATGTTTCCAAAATGCTAAACTATACACTTGTAAATAACACTGCAAATTATTACGCAATGGTTTATTATTTTCAAATTGTTATATATCAAATGCAGCACTAAGAAATCCCATTGTTCCTCATGTATTGACCAGCACAATAATCTTGGTCTAATGAAAAATTAATATAATGGAAATAAAATAAATAAAGAGATATATTTTTTTCTAATTTGTATGTAATACTATATTCTCTTTTTAATTTACCTCTATGTTGTTTTTCATTTATTTGGTTTTTTAATGTTTCCAAAATGCTAAACTATACACTTGTAAATAACACTGCAAATTATTACGCAATGGATTATTATTTTCAAATAGTTATATATCAAATGCAGCACTACCATCCTTTTCACTTAAAGGCCAATAAATAGAAGGTGGTGGCTACCTCAAATACCTTGGCTCCACAATATCCTCAATGAATGACCAACGGACAAAAATAGACTAGCATATAACTAGCACATTTTATGACTGTAACAGATTACTCATCACTGGTAGGGAAATCACAGAGTAAAAAAACAAGATTGTATCACCTTCCTGTTCAGAAAAAATATATTTCGTTATTTTGGCATTAAAAGAATGTTTTTCAATTTCCGTTGGTGAAATGAAACAATGGTTAAGGTTTAAAATAATATTTTCATTTGGAATGACAATTGTTTGATGAACTCTGAAATCAATGCAGACTCAAATGATATTTTTATCCATACAGTTTCTCCTAACTCCGACCATCTCTCATTCTTTCCAATTTCAGAAGTGGTGGGTCCATAAACGAGGGACTTTCGGACTGACAACACCCAAAGTTAAATAATACGTTTATTTATTTTTTTTGTTCATATTCGTTTCTGTGAGTGATCTGAGCTTAATATTAATTGCTTAACAGTCGAAAAATGTAATATTTTAAAATCATAAAGCTTGTATTTAGGCTACTAACTGTAAGCAGAGGTCAAGAAAATAATATAAAAAAATAATTATAGTCCAGTAAACTTACATTAAAAGGGGTGTCCTTCAGTGACATAGTCATCCTGCTGGATTTACTAAACTGAATAAAAATATTTATTTAGTGGTTTATCCCAAGGTTAAGTCTTGTCGAGAAGTCCTAATATAAAATTTCATTATAATAAAGAATATATATAATATAGTATTGAAAATCATAATATTGTATATATATATATATATTATAAATGGAAAAATCGGAGGAAACACCTTTAATTCACATTTCGTTAAAACTTTCATTCGGTTTGTTTACACTTGTATTCACTTGATATTAAATAAAATACTTGTTAAATAAATTTGGATTTTCAATTTTGGAAGTCTGGTTAAAACTCCCTTCTCCCCAAACAAACCTACACTCTATCCTACTCAATTCCCCTTCGAAATGTTAGATTGAGTAAACGTTTATTTAACTGTTAATATTTCAGATATTACACAATTGTGTATAATAAAACATGAAAATTATGATAGCTTAAAGTTTTCAAGTTTGTGAAATATTGAAAAGCCATAGATCGATACCTATTAGATTTACCGAATCTTTTCTCGTATCAAATTGTAGTAAATTTGCAGTCACTAAAAAAACAGAAACAACCTAACCACTACTTGATGCAATTTACTATGTAGTGGGATACTGGACAATTATTGTTCCTGTAAAAGGTTTTTTTTTTTTTTTTTTGTACCACTTGAATATTGTTTAACATAGCTCATCCCTTTTTTCCAGATTCATCACCGTTATTTAAAAAAAAAAAAAAAATCATGTCCTCTCAAAAATTAAATCCTGGATCCTTAAGGTCATTTCTTCCTTTAATTTATCCTTTCTATTCAATGCCTCCATTTAGTTCCACTAAAAATGAATGAAGGATGTATGTGGTGTTAAAAATTTGGATTTTTAAGAATTGAAAAAAATACTACAAACATTGAATGGTACTAAAAAAGGGTTATTTTTGTCAACAAAGGACCCAATTTAATTCACAATATCATTTTAAAATATTTTAATAGATTCGTATTAAGACATATTTAATTCAAATGTATTTTAAAATAAAATCTTGTTAAAAATCAATATGATTCACTAATGTAAATGTAAAAATATTCGTATATGAATGTACATATAACGAACCAATAAAGTTTTTTTGAGTTGGTCATTTCTTCCTTTAATTTATCCTTTCTATTCAATGCCTCCATTTAGTTCCACTAAAAATTAATGAAGGATATATGTGGTGTTAAATGTCCAACGTTATGGGCTCATCAGCGGCATTTGTTTCAATAGCCGTTTACTCACCGTCAGGCAAATAACGCTTCAGAAACGAAATCTGCTTAAAACATGTGAAGCTCACAAAAGACCACGTACAAAACCGCCAAAACAAACCGAAAGTTTGCACTGGCGCCGGCAAACGGGGTTCAGGAACAATGGAATTTGCTGGCTTTAGAGGATTTTCAATTTAGCCATGACGGGTGGAGAGTACACAAACGGATTGCCGTCGTGTGGGCAAACAGTCCTTCGTGGCGGACAAACTGAGGCACAAACAGAATACTTACCAAAGGCACTTCTCACACGATACAGCTTTGGGTTTTTCCACTTTACTCAGTCCTTCATTTTCAACTAAACTGATAGTAGATAATTACTTAATAGGACTGTTGGACTAAGATAAGGGGGGAGGAGGTCCTAACAGCTAACAGATTTGCAATCCCTCCCTCTCCCCCCCCCAAACAAAAGTTTTAAGAAAAATCTCACAAAGTTTTTAACAAAAAAAAAAATCATGCATCACACAACTTTCAGTTACAACTCTACTTTGAGTAGACACAGATATTTTCATAGCTATGGATGGAAAAGTAAAAATTATAGACGTTATAATATATTCATTTATATCAATCAATTTGTATTAATATATTGCATTTACATAAAAAAATATAATTATCATTGATATAAGCATCATAAGTAGAAACCGCTTGCAATATTTATTTATTTTTTATTAAAGAGTGCAATAATATATTTATATTGGTTCATAAAAATATCATTCTTAACTGAACCGATGTATCGTTTGTAAAAAATTATTATTCTTTAAAAAAACTGGAATATCGTTTAATTGAATATAAAAGTTTAATTGAATAAAACTTTTAAAACAATATTGGAAAATATTAAAGCCCTTGAATTATATCATTGTACATTGTTTAGACTTTAAGGTCTATTTTTAATCTACAAATAAAGATAATATTTAGGTGGAAATCCCAAGTCCAGAAAATCACTTCGTTCTATTATATCATGTTTAAAAGAAGAAAACACCTGCCTGATATCAATAACCAATTTGGTTTAACATCAATATGAAGAGATTAATAAAAATCCTTGTAGCCATTTTGGAGAAAATTATTAAAATTTATAAATTCGAATAAGATGTGCCATTCCCAGGTTGTAGATTTCGGTGAAATGTTGTAACATCCCGGAACAATAAATACGTAATTTTAGTTTCGTAGAATTTTAAAAAAATTTAAATAAACCTTTGGAATTGAGTCCGTGCTAGTTCAAAAATCCTACTTTGCAATCCAGTGTAGTCCCAATTCTGAACCCATGCATTTAACAAGAATAATTAAAGTTATTCACTATACAAGAAGTTTACTGCTTCGTTAAACGTTATGTTTTTTATTTTTGTTGTCATCACTGACTTCGTAAATCTTTGGCCGCATTAACTATTTTTCCTCGTCTCTGCTTATCTAGGGCTATTTCTGTTAGAAGTTCTGTATTGGTATCTTTTCTCCGTACTTTAGCACTCTGATTAGCAATTCAATTGACAGTATCTAATTATTTTAAAAAAAAATATTGTAAGTTGCAAAGAAATTTTAGTGTTCGTTAAAATCTCAGATAGCTTAAAATCATTATGAGATTGAATTGCTAATCAGAGTGCTAACGTACGAAGAAAAGATACCAATAAAGAACTTCTAACAGCAATGGCCCTAGGTAAGCGAGACGAGGAAAGCTAGTCAGTGATGTCAACAAAAATTCAAAAATATCAGGGTAACGTATAACGTAACCAATATCAGCTTGATCTGATCCTCAACGATATAGTCTGTCATAACTTGATTTTCAAAACGGTTTCATCTATCTAAAATGAACTAAATTAAACTGCTTACCTTCGCTGTATAGGGGTGTCATAAAGGAAGAGTTTACCATTTTCTTTGACAGTAATTTTATTGATTTCCTGTTAAACTTGTTAATAAATTGAAAGGGCCGATGGAGCGGTCTAATGAAGCAGTACGCAGCGAAGGATGTTGTACAGCCAGTTGTTGATGCCATTAAAGGCTAATCTTCTAAAACCCCTAAGCCAGTTATCTTAGGCCCTTCTGGAAATTTTCTCCAAGAAGGGAGGCATTCTGAATGCGAGGGCACGAAGTAAAATGGGGGGGGGGGCAAGTGACAGCTGGGCCAGATCCGCCCTTTATCAATTTTCCCGATCTGTCAGATTATTAACGGTGATTGTTACTAATAATGGATATATTCAAGTGAGTTCATTAATAAATCCCAAATACTTTATTAAAGTATGCTTGACTTTATTATACAGTGTGTCCCGTAAGTAGGTGGAAATTTTTATGGGAGCGATAGCAGAACTAAACACCTAAAAAAAAGCTTAATATAAGCAACGGACTTCTCGGTGGAAAAGAAGGAAACCGAAGTTCAGTGTTTTTTTTTTTTTTAGTTCATCCTTTTTGATGAATAGGAAGCGATAACTGAAGAAATATTAAATTTAAATAATTAACAATTATTTCACCATAAACTAGATAAAATTTGCTTTAAAAGGAAATATAATTTTTCATTGTTACAAGCATTTAAAAAGGTGTTTTAGGCAGCTAAACTTGACTAAGTTAAAAAATCATTTTTTTTTAAATAATTAATTATTGGAGATTTCTTTTAATCATTATCCAACTATACTACATATAACCCACTTTAAATTGTTTTTTTTATTTAATAAGCTTCAAGTTCATATTAATTAAATTTAGGTTAATAAGGCAAATTCTTGAGATTCACATAGAGTTGTTTAAATTCAGGAAATGTGATTACGATTAACTGTTGCAATGCTTTTATTTATTGTTTTTTTTCATGATTTGGAATTTATTTTAACACCTAAATACACTTTTTATTTATAAATAATAATAATTGTTTAAAATATTTTTCAAACAAAGTATTTACGAAACTTTTTTTTCTCCGAGATATCTGTCTTAGGAATTGGTCCGTTTTTATAAGTGATAAATTTAATGATTTTAGGCCTAAAATTTACGTTGAAAACAAAATAACTCCAGCTCATTGCTTTAATTATTTTCATAAAAACGTAAATCTTAGGAATAGAAACATGAAATCTGTCACATACAAACAAGGATCAACTACTTTGACAGATATCTTGGATAAAAATGCGATTTCGTAAACACTTGACATAAAAAGTATTCAACAAGTCTTTGTTATTTTTTTTTTTAATTTATAAATTGAAAGTGTATTAAGGAAATTATTTTTATTATAATATATCCCAGATCATGGAAAAATAAGAAATAAAAGCTTTGGAACAGTTAATTGTTGTCAATTTTGTTAAAAACACGGGTACTTTTAGATGACAAGGTAAAGAATCACATTTCTTTATACAAATGAAGGCGAATTTGACTAATAAATATCAATTTAATTCATACTAACTTAAAGCTTATTAAACGACAAATGTTTTCTAAAAGTGAGAAATCTATAGTACAGTTGAATAATGATTGAAAAAAATCGGCAATGATTGTTTTTTTTTTTTAGGTTTTAAAAATAACAAGCTCTAGTTTTGTTCAGAGGAAATTTTATCTAGTTTACAGTGAAACAATTGTTAATTACTAAAATTAAATATTTCTTTAGTTGTCGCTTCCCATTCATCAAAAAGCATGACTTACTTAAAAAAAAAAATGTTAACTTGGGTTTCCTATTTTTCTACTGAGAATCGGCCCATGGTTTATATGAACATTTTTGAGTTCTGCTATTACTCCTATAAAAATTTTCCTCTATTTACGGGACACACCCTGTAATTCCGAAAATCACTGATTATTTCGGTAGTATGTAAGTGAAAAATATATTGAAACTTCTGTAGGGCCGCGTTGGGAAAAAAATAAACTTCATATTTAACAAATCGATTCATGTTTTTTTTTTCTAAAAAAAAAGGTGACATGTGGGCAGTTAGGATAGAGGAACTGCTTGTGTATGATTCGAGGGAAAAGAGAGTTATAAAACTTATATTATAAAAAATTAATTTTTTTACAATAAAATTAATTTGATTTTAAATTTCCATAATCCGGCTAAAAAATCTTTGATAAATTACTTCCTTGAATATATTTAAGAAATGTTATCCTAGAAAAAAAAAATATTTTTTTTTAATTTCCGTAGAAAAAAATTTTGTTGATTACGATAATTTGAAGCCATTAACGAAATTTTAGGCGGATGTTAATAACTTGATAAAAACCAGTCTGTACAACAGACTATACATAAGCCCGGTCGTGAATTTTAATATATTTTACTCATTCCTTTACAGAAAATATGTTTTCAGTATTATTGATCACACATTGTTACAAAGCACTAAGGAATATTTTGAATAGTCAAACTTGAGAATCGCCCGAGTCGTCGGATCAAAAAATCGTTAAAAGCGTCCAGACACATTTTCTTCCTGGTAGCTTTGTTGCAGTCGGGTTAAAAAAACTCTCAACTATAACTTAAACTATTCACAATGTTCTTGTTTTTTAATCTGTGGTGTTAAAAATTTTAAATGAATTACTGGATTAGTGCTCTTGCACAGATATGATTTCTCATGCCAAAAAACATTACTTGATCTTAAACTCTAACTACTATTAAATTATCTTCATAGGTTGCTAGATCATACTAGTAACACTCGGTAGCCATAGCAGTCACATCATTGATTTCCAAGCTGAAGTAGCTACAAGAAATATCGTATTGAGAAAAAAAGTTTGAAATGTATACTGTCTACATTGGAAAAAAAAATAAGAAAGGGAACATAAAATCCAATGCAGAATAAGGCAATAGTTGTAAGAAGCAAGTTGCTTTATTCACAGGATGTAAGATCTACTTTTCCCATTAGTCAAGTCGGGATCCCTTCTCGATTCCAGTACATGAATAAAATATTGGTAATCTTTCGGCTCCCTACCCCTTTCTTCACGCGGCATCGAATTTCTTAGATGTTCAATTTTTCTATTCTGACAGACCTATTTTATCAGGCAGTTTCAATCTACTCGAAGGAGAGAAATAAAACAAACATTTTTTAAAAAACGTCCATTATATTATATAACATATACACTTCATATAAACCATATATGAAACATTTTCGTCCACTGAATTTCTTACAGTAGCTTTAAGGAGGACTATAGAAATTTCTTCAATTCGTTTCCTAAAACTATTCAATTGCTCATAGCCAACGGAAAAATTTCCAACAATAATCTTGCCAAGTGTACTGCTAATGAAAAAGTGTATTGCTTTTACCAATTCTTTACATATAGTAACTAAAATTGTCAAGTATAAGTAACTATTTTGCCTTAATTTTTATTCAACAAACCGATTTCTTTCTACCAGGTTTGATCTTGGTCTTGCAACAGTTAGGCGGTATTGATCTTGGTCTTGCATTTTGCAAGACCAAGACAGATTTTGGGCAACAATGAAGAAACCTACGATTTCTTAATTTTTATATTTCACATTATAACCTATTTTGAAATATGTATTCGATGACATGTTATAAGATAATTTTGGTGGTGATAAACAAAAAGTTAACACCAAATATGGTTTTAAAACCCAAAAATACGGTTTCGGTGAATTAGTTTAAATGGTTTTTACGAACATTTATTTTTTTGGCTATTTAAATTTAAGTAATGGATCAGTATTTATATTTACCCTATTTAAATTAATCTGACATTTTTCTGTATTTTTCAGTATGACAAATTATTAAATGTTTCGTTCTTCAGATTTAGCTATTACTTTGTGGTAAACGGGGTCAGGATGAATTCTCGCCACCTTTTCCGGATCTGGGTCATTTCTTTGATCATATTCCAAGTATGTCCTCGATGCTTTACATCTCTTAGTATCGGAACTCCTCTAAGTTATCCAGGCCCTGCCAATTCTCCTTTGACCTCGTTGGGTCCATTCCAGAGCTTCCTTTGGAATACTATCTCTCCTCTGGAGCGTGGAGGAGAGATCGTATTCCAACTATTTCGTAATTTTATTTCTTATTCAATCGATTTTTGCCATCTTCTTTTTTACGATACGTATATTGCTTTAGGTCACCTAATTACTAGGTTGATCTCGAACATGGGTTTCGATATTCGATTCAAAACATGTAAAATAAATACCACTAAATTTCATCAAACATTTTTACCGACGATGATGGCTGTAATTTCAAACGAAAGTTCTGGGATCATGAACAAACCTGTTTGCAATATATTTTTAGTTTGATTGAGAGAATATTAATAAAATCTGCCATAATCAAGGGCATTATATATACATTAGTACATTAATATATTGATACATTAATACCATTTATATATATATATATATATATATATATATATATATATATATATATATATATATATATATATACAAATTAAAGCATATAATAAAGTAAAGAATAAAAAATAAAATAATGAAAAAAAAAACACAATAAAATAACTAAACAACAATAACAAAGCAGAATAATACTGCCTATTCATCCCTTATTTTTCATTCTACTGGTTTTCCTCAAGATAGTATTCTAGGTCCTATCCTTTACTCAGCTTATATAGCTGTCATTCCAATCCATGATAACACTGTCTGATGACGTGGTGATCCATGTACGGTGATGACATGTGTCATCGTGTTCTATCTGTTAATAATAAACCATCAATTTTTATTTGTATTTTTAACTCTTTAATCACACATCAAAAACCTTGAATAATGGTATCAAAACTGGAGGATTAAATTAAGTTCGTATCAAATCACTTAAGTCGTAAACCTATCTGTCCTACAGTGTCCTTTAATAATACACCCATTTAACCCTATTGGGAAAATCCAATAGCTAAAATTCCACCATGACATACGCCCCCCTGTTATTCTCACACAAGACTGTAGCGACAAGAAACTGCTCAAAGTTTCCAAACTACTCCAGCATTTACTAGACGTTTGTCTCTCTGAATGGTTCAACTTGATTACAAAAGACTCATCATACGACTCATATATACGACTAGAAATAGGCCTATTTGGACTTACATAATTGAGTTTTGGACTCCAATAAACCATCGAGTTCCTCTAGTATCCAATGTTTACAATTTAAAATCCTTAATGCCCCTTACTTTTTTACAAATAAAATCATTCATTACTACCATAATGTTTCATATGTTTTCAAATTTTTCTTCCAGACACCCTTCAATAATACACTTCAGATCTATTTTTAACTTTTGCTTCCTCTTCGGTAACGCTCCGTTCCGTCCAGTGTCTTCTAAAAAAAAAGATATCCTTAAAAGATATTGGAAGAGTACTACATCTGGGTAGTTTCTCAACAACCCTTTTCAAGTCATCATTATCTTCATTCAAATTTACAAGATATATTATTATTTAATAAATCCAAGTATAATTAATAAAATAATATTAATATAATCCAAATATGGTTAATATTTGTTTGGCTGTTGATTTGAGATGTGGTATCTGGTTTGTTGAGGTTTCATCCGTGTTAAATTTGGATTATACATTCCTCTTTCATTCATATAATTAATACATAACCGGTTGCATCTATGGATAATTATCATCCCAGATTTGTCAGAAAATAAAAACTGCTACTAATAAAAAAAAAAACTGACTTAATAGAAGACTCTTTAGTTTCACAGTTTTATGGAAACAATTTTTTTTATGAACATGATATTTTAACCATGTAAAGAGCATACATTACTACAAACAAAACAATATTTTTATCTCTTTCAATCTCTTTCACTCTGTAGGTATAAATATATATTGGATTTCACTGCAACCTGACGTAGATAAGGCAATATGCTGTTGTGAACTCCAACAAGATTAAATGTGTATCCTTGTACTTCACTTGCTGTATCTGCAAACGATACTTAGAGGAAAATGCGGCTTCTGTTTTCCATGTTTCTTGACATATTTTATTACTACCCCGTTCCTACGAGATGCTGTAACCATATCTAAGAAATTCTTAATAAACAATCTATCTATAAGTAGTTTTTCAAATCAACCCGATAGATGCTTATATTAGTGCGATCAAGCAAAAATACTCTGAATCATATATAATAGTGTCAACTTGAACAGTGAACCACATACTCGTGGGCTGTATGCATTATGCGGTCATAAGGAAGAACCTTGCTTGGCATGCACCAAACTATCCAAGAAATATTACAGGATACAAAATAACATGTGGAGGCTCTAATGGATTTTCTGAAAATAACGGGATTTTACAACAGAGTTAAAAAAAATATATAAGTGAAAAAAAAATTGCCAATGACCCTATTTGGTTAAGGCAAATTCAAAAAATAAATAAATAGGTATATAGTGTAGATTATTAATTTCTGTCCGGATACTTTTTTATCTGTTTTCAGAGAAAAAAATAACTTAAGCAATAGTAATAGTAAAACGTATAGTTAGACATAAATGCACTTTAAAAAAGATTATCTTTTTTATAATCTTTTGGATTTATACTATAAGTTACTAAATCGATTAATTCTGAAGAATGCTTTAGTAGAACTACTTTGTTTTCAATAATGATTTTCAAGTAACTTCGAATTATTTATACAATTTTCCTTCTTTTTTTTTCTCTCTCTCTTTTTTAGCTCGTCTAATTTAGAATGTCCTAGGTATATAATAATTTCAAGGATATGAAATGTATAATTTTTTTTTAGGAATGAGATGGTCCGAAGTGGCGGTCAGAAAATAGTGGTAAAACTATTTTATTAAAAGCCAACATTTCGACCCGACTTTGGAAGTCTTCTTCATGGACGTGTGTTCAGGAAGGAGCAAGTTCACTTAAAACTCGTTGTTTTAAGTGAAACTCCTTGCTGACCACACATCCCAGAAGAAAACCTTCAAAGTCGGTCGAAAGGTTGACTTTTAATAAAATAGTTTTGCTACTATTTTAATCTATTTATGACCGTCACCACGGACCATCGCCATCCTCTATCATGCAACGGTCAACTATTAAGTATTCAATATAATTTTGTTTTTGTTTTTCTGTAAGCTGGTTGAGTGATCGTATTATATTAACATCTAGTTAGTTATGTGTCAGCTTATATTATTTCCAATTATTTGCAAATCAATCCGATTTCCTAGTATTTTTTTTTCAAATGTGAAAGAAAAATTCAATAACCAATGGACAAATCAATGCGGGTCCCAGTGGAATGTTGGTGTATTGCATGTAGGCTAGACGTTAATGCAGACAGACATTACATGCGTGACTGACGGAGAAATCCGATGGTAGGAAAGCCCTTAAGACCGCGAATTAAGTTGACGTTAGGTTGCCAATGTAGGACTCCAGTGGGGAGGACGATAATTTAGGTCGTCCTGGACATAAGTCAGTGAGGAAACAAGATCTTTTATCCTTAGAGAGACTTCCTTCGCGACTCCCTCTTCCTCTTTTATCATCTTAATTGGACAATTTATGGAGGAAATTTGCGATGGAGGCAAAAGCTCAGCGCTGTTCCGTTTTACTTTCTCATTTTTACAATTTTTTTTTTTTTTTTTTATGTCGCTCTTACAAGTTTCTTAAGTCAGTTTAATTTAGCGTTCGTTTGTATTTTATAAACCATTACGTTTTGAAATAAATGTTTAAACTTTATTTTTCTCTTTCGTCGATTTTTTTCGTGTTTAATTTAATATAGAATTTTGAGTTGCATTTTAAGTTGTAAAAGTAATTTAATAAATCCGTGTGATTTTTTTTTTTTTTTGCAATATAAAAATAAATTTCACCTCAGCGATCCTTTACTAAAACTGAGAAAAAATTTCAATTCCCGTGGAGAGCCCTTGAAGTAAAATTAAAGTTAAATAGCAATGAGGAATTTGAAATTAAATTAGTTTTCAATTAATTGTATTTTGGATTCTAAGCTTAAGTTGCAGTGTAAGTTACCATCAAATGTAAAGTTGGCTTGAGAGAAAATATCGTGCGGAAACTGAATACACAGAGTATGAATATGCTTTCAGACAGCGAGAATACTAACTGGTGCGACAGAGAAAAAAAACTAATTATAGCGTACTGATGCAGCAGGTAAATAAATACAATTAATGTATCAACTGTAAGACAGTCACCGACATGACCGCAATTACTGTTACACTGTAGGATTTAACACGCAATTGCCACATGTATACGCTTTGACAGTAAACTTCCATTTTCATCTTATCAACCCAATGAGGTATGAATTTCTATCATCTTTTAACTTAGAATGTATTCTATAAAAAGTTGAAGGTTATTCTATTGATGTTGAAAGAATAAAAACTTCATATTTTTTTCTTTCTACATTCTGACATTTTCCTGCTTATCACCAGATTATCAATGAGTTTTAGACATAAAAAATAAACTCTGCCAAACAAATTACTTAATTTTCTATTATAAGGATCATAAAAAAATAATTGAGAAAAAATACCAACGATTGAAAAGTTCGAAATAATAAAAATCCTGAAGTCAAGAATGAACTCTGATTATTGTCCTAAACTAATATTAATTTGGCGCACCATGCTCCAATGGTATTGAAAACATTATAAATATTTAGGAAATGCAGATATTCATTATTTAATAGAATTTTTTTTTTCAATTTATTGAGTTCCACTTAGACAAACATCTCACTTGGGATCCTCTTACATGGAACATTAGGGTTTTTATGGATGATTTTATTTGTGACACAGTAAGGAGAATTGAGGATTTTTAAAAGAATTTCGAGTTGTAAGAATTGGATATGAGAGGATTTTAATGATTTAGTGGAGCCACACAGCTCAACTCCGTAAGTTCAAATAAGCCGTATTAAACTATTTATAATTTTAAAATTACCTGAATTTGTCAACTATTCTTATTATGTTAAAAGGATAACTCTATTTGGATAGCTTTATATCCCACCAAAGAAATAAATAATAAATATATACTTGTTTGCATGCAGTCAAGATAACACTTTGTGTCATGCGGTACAATTTTCATCGGTCTAATTCTTCAAAACCGAATTTCATAAATATTTTTATATGAAACACAATATATATATATTGTAAATATTATTTATTATATTTGTTTATTTAGAAATATTACATTCTGTCACAATCAAGGACATTGATAATAGTGTTCTGAGAGCACAGTCATACTCTATTTACAATAAGTAAAAATAAATCATACAGGAACTAATAATAATAAAAATAAATGTATATAAACAAAACAATAAACTTAATCACACATACTTGGCTTGAGTGGAGGGTCTGGCCATTGCCAAAACTCCAATATATGCTTATTCACAGAAGGTCTCTGGGCCACTGCCTTCGAGGGTGATTGTAAGGTTGGGTGTTGCTGGATAGAGATTGTGCAAGGGGATTTGGATGATAGGTAAGGTTCTGGTGAAATGTGGAGATTTTTTCTGGGATAAGGTCTAGGGCAAATGGAATATTAAGGTCATGGTGTAGGGTTTTGGCAGCTACATAGAACGGAGCATCAACTATTGTTGATTTTTTTTGCTGTCTCCCACAGTTCAAGTCCGTATGTCCTTATCGGTTTCAGTATTGTCTTATAGATAAGTAATTTGTTTTCAGTAAAAAGTTTAGATTTTCTGTTTAGTAGTCTGTATAGCTGGCCGTATCGTCGGTTGAGTTCTTGTCTATTGAGTCTAGTATGTGGGTTCCACGTTAGTCTTCGGTCTAAATGAAAGCCAAGATACCGGACTGTGTCTGAGTAAGGAAGCTGGATGGAATTAAAGTGTACTAGTGGACAGGAATTGCATCGGAGTGTAAAGGTAATATGTTGGCATTTAGATTCATTAACTTTAATACGAAAAACCGAATTAATAAATAAAATATATAATGCTAGTTACTAAGGTGCCACATTTCGCATAAACATACTTTTTTTTCTAGTCCCAAAAAGTTTATTTGATTAAATAGGAATTACAAATAAAATAAATTTCAGATATTTCGAAATAAAAATTATTATATTTTTTTGGGAATGCGGATACGATACTCGTGGAATGGTTTAAGATATAAAAGACGAGGACGATACTGGTAGAGAAGGAGGAAGCCGAAGCTAGTAAGGAGGGCTCTATCTGCAAAATAAATCACTTTATATTGTGACAAATGCCGGCAAAATATAGGACTACGGCCAACTGGGTTGCCTTCATTATCTCAACATAAATCCCCTCTGGTCAATATAACAAAGAGATTTAGTACCGCCCTATCGCTGATAAAGATGTCCCTATAATGTTCATGATGGGGGGAATTAAGATATCCGCAAATGGGTTATACAATCCATGAATTATATCCACATAACATTTGTAACACATAAAATATGAAAAATCGCCTAGGATCTGGTCGCCTAGGTCAATAAAACAAAACAATTACATCGATCTAACAAATAAAACAAAAATATTTAATATTCCTAGAAATAAAAATAATTATAAATTTATATAATGAATAGTTGACCCGTCCGAATAATTCACAAAGTATGCCGGTAAGTTTGAAAATATTCATTATATCATTACAAGAAGGTATTTATTTTTACTTTTACTTATTAATACATTAATATATTTAGATAACATTTCTTCCTCTGAAGTAATTTTATTTAGTTCATCTGAAATAATTAAACATCTTAGATTGTTTTTAGCAATATTTAATGGATGAATCAACTCTGGGAGAAATTTATAATTAACCAAAGCAGAAATAAGAGCTGGTAAGGTGGTACAGAGAAAAACAGCCACCAAACATAATACCTGCGCAACGCATTAAACTCCGTGGTACAGACACCTTTTTATCAAATTATTAACACCCGTCTGAAACTTTGTAAGTACCTTCATCTCATCGTAATCTACAAATATTTTATTTACGATAATTCTCGGAATCGGGGCATTTTCAATCTGGAGCACGGCAAACTTTGTCTATATAATTAGGTACTAAAAACTCGTGAATACCCATTTGCTTTTCACTTTAATTCTAAGGTAAATTGAGCACAAAGTCAAGAAAAAAAGGTGTCCTTCAAAAATGTTGAGCCGTTTGGCCTATACAACCTCGTTATATTGATATTCAGAAGATTTAAGACACGCCATATGGCTCAATATTTTTGAAGGACGCCTTATTTCTCCACTTTGTGTTCAAGTTATCTTACGATCAAAGTGGGAAGAAAATGGTTATTCACTAGTTTTAGTTTCTAATTAAACAGACAAAGTTTGCCGACCTCCAGATTGAAAACGCCCCGAGAATTTTCGTAAATAAAATATTTGTAGGTTACGATACAAACTAATATGTTTACTGCCTACAGAATTTCAGTCATTAGTTTTAATTACCAAGTGGAATTAATGAAGTTGATACTAGACAATTTGTGCACTATAACCCAATTTTTCTTCAACTTATGGCCGGATTGAGCAATCCGTTTTTTAAATTTATTGTAATCAAAGAAAATACTTTCTAGAGGCTAAAAACTTTAAAAATTTGCTTTCCACTTGAATCGAAAGATAATTTAAGAAGTGGAGAAGAAAGGTGAGTTTCAAAAATATTGTCGTTTGGCGTGGTCTACACCCAAATTGTCAAAATAACGAGGTTATATAGGCCAAACTGCCCAATATTTTTGTAGGCGACCTTCTCAATTTCGTAATAAAATTATCTTACGATCTGAGTGGAAAGTAAATGGGTATTAACGAGTTTTAGTAACCCATTAAACAGATAAAGTTGGCCAACCTCCAGATTGAAAAAGCTCCAATTCCAAGAGTTATCGTAAATAAAATAGTTGTAGGTTACGATGAGATGAAATTATTTACGAAGTTTCAGCCGGATGTTAATAATTTGATAAAAATTTGTCTGTACAACAACGGACTATTTTATCATAGGCGAGGAAGGTGTGGGATCCGATAATTCCATGTACACGTGTGCGGTTTTCATATTAGTCCTCTGTATGGCTCCCTTTTCATCAAATCATCAGTGGCTTCATCTTAACGTAATCCACAACTTTTTTTATTAACGAAAATGGAGCGTTTTCAATCTGAATAACGGCGAACATTGTTTATTAAATGAGGTATAATTGACTCATTAACATCCATTTGCTTTCCACTTGAATTGTTGAAGATAATTTAATCACAAAATCGAGAACAATGCTGGCCTACAAAAATATTAGGCCATGATCTCCACTACTAGCATGTCAAACCAACGAGGTTATGTAGGCCAAAAGGACCAATATTATTGTAGGCCATCGTTTTTCTCGCTTTTGTAATCAAATTATCTTGCGATTCATGAGTAAAGCTTATTAATGAGTCTTTAATTATTTATAAAATCAATTAATTTAATGAGGAAGATAAAAAACGTTGTAGCTTAATACAAGATGAAGCCATTCACTAAGTTTTAGACGGATGTTAATAATTTTGTATATTACAGCTCTGGTAATCATTATTTATTTTAAATTATGTTGTAGCGCCTATAATTTTTCTTTCATTGAATTTATAAATTTATTTATTGGAGTAGGACATTAAGTGAACGTTGTTGCACCATCCCCTCACTATTTTCCTGATAAATAAACCCCGGTGTAAGATTGTGTAGGCCAGTTGAAAATAGGCCACCCCGCCCCATCCCCCGCCCCGCGAAGACGGATGCCCTTTTCCTAATGACGACTCCCAGAAGGGCTATTCGTCGTGGTAATGCCCCAGTCAGGGGACATCTCCCCCACAAACAGGCTATTTCTTCAGCGAGGTCTCCGCGTCGTCTCGTCCCTTTTTATTCCCTTGCTGTAGAAGGGTTGTGGCGGTTATTCGATAAAACAGTCGGTCGCTTCGCTACAGTATTTATTCACGACTTAACCAATTAATTTATTTCTGCTTTAATACCTTTCTGGAGCACCTTAAAAAAGGTTCTCCACCTCACCCTTCTTCTCGATTCGCCCCTTTATTTATCTATGCCTGTTTTATCGCTTTCGTTAATTAGATTGATTTACATTTATATTGCTTTCTAGATGGATAACACACCAAGAAAAGATTTCGAAGTATTCAAAAATTCTTTTAATAGGTTTAAGAAGCTTTACGATGATAATCCTTGTATTGTAATATGTAAGAAAAGTTTACATATTATTGGATGGTTCCATAAGTTCGTCCGGTTTTTTTAAGGGTAAAATAAAACTTTTTTTTTCATATAAAGAAAAATCATTATAAATTATTCATACAAAATAGTATAAATGTTGCCAAAAGCATGTAAACATTATCATTAGTGTTGTCCAAATGTGAGACCAAGACGACTCTTGGTCTTGCAAAGTCTTGGTCTCAATCTTGGTCATGGTCTTGGTCTTGCGTAAGAGTCTTGCAGTTGCATATTAGCTTATTCCTATAGATACATTACTGTATTTTTTTTTATATAGGAGAAATCTAACTAAGCCTGAATGAAAAATTAGAGGAGTTAAATGCAAAAGTATATAGGTTATACCAATTATTAACATGTAGTAACTAAAATTGTCGAGAATTAGTAACTATTTTTTCCTGATTTTTGTTTAAAAAATCGATTTTTTTTACCAATCCTAGTCTTGGTCTTGCAACAGTTAGGTGGCCTGTGAGACCAAGAACAATTTTGAGCAACACTAATTTTAGTGATTTTTCTAGTTGTAAAATTTATAATGCCTTTACAGACAGAGAGTCAGTTGATTACAGAGTATGAGATAGCAGTGTTAACATATGGAACTATGAATAAAGCTATAAATTTTCTACTAGAAATATCACTAAAATTAATACGCATTACAATTTTTGGGATAGCATAAGAGCAAGTAAAAAAAAAATCATTCAAAAACATCATTGTACGCTAACAACCAAACATTATAGACAGACCCTAAACATACTCACTGTTCATAACCATATTTATTGTTCATCAACTTATATGAAATTCGGTGGCAACTGAGCATACTATAAGAATGCTGAAAAGCAACTCTTAAAAGTTTAAGAGATATTGTGTTAAAACTTGTATAATTTCACTTCTTTGATGGTGGTCACACTGTTAAATATTCTCAAATTATATTCAACTTTCTCCAAATCCAATTCAACATTTTCTAAGTAATTTTTTTTTCAAGTAAAATTTATTATTTTCCAAGTAAAATTGAATTTTAATTGGAAAAAATAATAAATATATTAAACTTTTCTTCAAATCAAATTCAAATGTTTCCATTTCAAATTTTACCTTCGATGTATTTAAAATTTTCGGAATTTTTCAATATATGAAGTAATAAATCATTTTAATCAGTAATCTCAACATACTTCACGTACATCACCATAATAATTTTTCGAACACTATAAATTAATAAAATAGGCATTTTGCAATTAGATAAACTACTGATTACTAATTCAATTTTTTAAAATTATATATATGTTTAAGAAATAGTATATAGTTTAACAAATAAATAAAGAATTATTTAAAATGAATTTAAAATATTATGCTTTTTTCATTTAAGGGATACTTTTTTATTTATATAGTTTCCTTTCTTTTTTTTCAGCTTTCTCTATAAATTTTATTCTTACAAAAGTGATTTTTTGATTATCAACGATTAGAGCAAAATGAATTTGACTTGGTAAAAGTTGATAGACGTTTGATATCAATACTCCAGAAAAAAAAAACTTGAAGAGAACTAAAAAAAAGAGTGATAAAATTTTAGGTTCAATAAATACTTTGTCTTCTGTAATGCTGCCTCCTCCCATCTTTAATATATTCAATCGGTACCACGGACTGTTCTCCAGCCGTTATTTTCTTATCTGAGTGAAATATTTTATTTTATAATAATAATAATATAAAAAAGGTTTAGGGAACCATGATGTAAATTCATGATATTATAAAAATACATGAACTGAGGTCGAGGTGGTAAAATTAATAAAATTGGTTGCCTTGAACTTTGAAATAACGAATTTTTCTCGGCTGAATTAAATTATTGCGGTGGAATATATTAAATGTACTACTAAAGGCAGAAATATGTAAATTTTAAGATTTGGCCAAATGGGAAGGAAACTTCTACTGTTTGCATTCCTAAAAATTAAGGATATTTATCTTCTCGTTCGTTGAATAATATTGTAACTTCGATTTTCTTTGTTTTTCTAATAAAAGATTTATTAATAACTTAATATAAAGATTTTTATCGATCAAGTTTTATATTATCTATATAACGCCTAATAAACTGTTAATGAATGTTTCTGGATTTTTCCGTACTGATTGAAGTTTTATTTCATATTGATATTGAATAATATTTCATAAATAGGTTTTCATTTTGTTATGGGCAATAAAAACTCTTGAAAATATACTGCTCAAGAGTTAGGATGCCTTGGAACTCAAATTCAAAATACAAAAATGGAAGAGCAGAGTATGCGGAATATTGTATTTATAAACAGTACTGAATATACAGTATATACTTCAGAGCATACCTTGAGAAGCTCAAGTATAGAAATAACGGATAAAATAGCACAAATATCGCTGACATTGAATATTCTATTAAAGAGGAGAGAACAGAAGTGTACTGTTGAAAGACATTATTGGTTTTTATAAAGCAAGTGGTTACTGCAAGTTCCTAAACTCAGCGCAATGTATATCGATAGCAACGTTTCGCCTTGATTTGGAACGGATCCAATTTCATAGCTAAGCTTAGTCATTGCTCCAATGTCAGGTATGAGTTTATAAACTTCTCCAATGAAACTAAAATTAAAATCCTAGATTGTTTCAATTTGATTTTATTGAAATATATCGCCATTCATGAAGCATATATTTAATTTAAATTTAGAAGTTTTTACTTTTAAGCATTGATTTTTTTTTTTTTTTTTGTAATGAATATTATCAGGACCTAATAAGAGGACTATCAAAATTTTAACCCAAAGTCATTTTTTTTTTTTAAATTACAACATAAAGAAAACTTATCTTTATTTTATAATAATCTATATTGTGCCTTGCATTGATATGATTTCATTAGGTATTTCCAATGATGCCTCAATTGGCGGAATGTCGATTGTTAGTCATCATCAGTATTTTTTTTTCTTTTGGGGGTTTCCATATGAAATAATAGTATCTTGACCCCTTGTCGTAACCCCTGTATCTCTGATTCACAAGATGTTTTGTCTGATACTGATATTGACTAAATAAATTAGTGTTTTTCTTTTCTTATAACTTCTACTCTCTATATTTATTTTATTTTTTAATGTTTTAATTTATTTGTTTGTCGAAAGTTCTTTTTAAAGGGTATATCATGCATATGTCTTGATGAGGAAGTACAGTTTCCAAACTAACCGTTGTGCCATTATGTGCTTTGACCATGAATACGTTCAACCGCCAGTATATATTTTTTTTTTATCAATTAATATAAATTATATTTCTTCTGTTCATTTTTCCTGATTTTGGTGTCCTGAAGTTTTTTTATTTTTTACAATAAATAAGGCCATTTATCACCAACATTTTATTGATACGCATTAATTTTGACGTTTCGACCATACTAAGGGTCATTTTCAAATCTTGATGAGTCCTCCGTTATGGGCTCATCATTAATGTTGTAATTAATATGTTCAGTGAACGTTAATTTGTCAAGTTCTATATGGATTTCGCCTACGTCATTTCTGGAGGGACTAAACTCTATAGAATTTGACAAATTAATGTTCATTAAATATATTAATGATGAACACATAACGGAGGACTCATCAAGATTTGAAAATGACCCTTAGTATGGTAGGAATGTCAACATTAATGCGTATCAATAAAATGTTGGTGATAAATGGCCTTATTTATTGTAAAAAAAAATATATATATTTACAGAGCCTTTATATACATAAGGATAGTCTCCCAACTTGATTTAACAGAATAAATAGTCATCTGCAACAGCCGGATCCAATTAATGCATTAATCACTGAACTTTCAGCTCATATAGTAATTAATTAATTATTAATCAGTTCACATAATTTGTTAATGGAAAAATAAAAATTTTATTGATAAAAGGGATGCTATCTATTTAATGTGGAACAAAAATATTGTGCCTTCAATATATCAATTAAAATTTTCTTTGCGAGATATTTTGTAGATTTTTTTTTTTTTTAGGGGATTGAGATATTTGTAAACATGACATTTTGTTTACGTTGTTTTTAATTATTAAGTTTTATCGAACAAAAATATAATTATTCGAGCTCTGAACAAAGTGTCTCTTAAGTTAAATCGGCTTTAAGGCCTAACCTTACGCGACCTGGTTAGATTAAACAGTCTTAAAAGAATAACAACACTCCATGGAATTTCATGATTTAAGGTCAACATTATAATCTTGATGATAACGGATTTAATAAAAGGGGCGTTTAATTTCGCTTAGGAAGCCTTTGCCCTGAAAGTTGTGTTTACTTTAGCTTAGCTTTGATCCGACAACTCCACTGCACCCTTTGGGGAGGGTATCACGCCCGTCGGATGTTTTTCATCACAACTTTCTGAATAAGATTTTGGCTGTTTATAGTAATGACTTAAGTTGATAGTTTATTAATTTATCTATATATCATCATATGACTTGTAATATCGTGTTTGCGTATAAGTCCTTACGGTTCGTATGCTTATTTTTATGTCACAGCCATACATATCTTATCTGAAGAATTAATCCCTAAAATGGTTATTTATTTAAATTTTAAATAAGTCAACAGCTATTTCTGTGAACTATAGTTAAAATCAGATTTGGTTATCAATTGCACTTTGAACTTGTAATAAAATACCATTATCAACATATTTTAATATTATTTCAAAGAAGGAAGAGTTCTGCAGTACACGTAAAAATTGGACTGTTATGGGGATCATGCTATAACCGAAAGCACGTGTCAAAATTGATTTGCCAAATTTCGTTCAGAAAAGTTTGTCATAAATGATACTACACGGTTCGGTCGACCTCAAGAATTTGAAAAGAACGAAGTGAATCATTGGTTAAAATCCCGCCCATACAGTGCAAGAGATCTCTATTGTTCTAGGTGTGTCGCACACTAGCATAAAAATAACATTTTCACGAGTTTTTTTTCTGATTTCAAGCTTGATTTTGAATCTACCGCTTTCTAACAGAAGGCATTGGCAACACGCTTGAGTCACTGCAAAAGCGATATTTGAACAACACCGAAACCCAGAATGTATATAAAAAAAAAATCGTGTGATTTCAAGGGTGCTATTTTCTATGATCCTATGTCATCTGAAATAACACATCACTGCTCAGTGGGACTTCAGTCATTGGTAATAAATTATAGCAATAAATCATAGCAATAAATTATTGCTGTGGATGGTATTTTTGCACATTATATTTTTATTTAAGATATTCAACTGAATCAAATATACAAAAAGTGAAATATGTATAGAGAAAGAGATTAATATCAACATTTTACTTTAGCAATATTGAATCATGAATTATAAACGTAAAATAAATAGTCTGTCCTTTGAGACAGATTGTAATATTTTTCAATAAATAAGTTTAAAAAAAAATTAAATAGTCATTTAATAATACACTTTTAGTTAAATTTTGAAAATAAAAAATATCTATATCTAAATACCTAAAGGCTAATTGTCTTGAGTTCAATAAATAAAGTTTTGTATTCTTTGTTAAGTTCTTATATATTGATATTTGGACTTAAGCTTATTATCAAGTGTAAAAATTTAAAATATAAAAAATTATGTTGTTTTTTTAAGTCAATCTTTAAGTATAAAATGAAACAATTTCCCAATATGTGTAACCCGAAAATATATATAATGGGCTTCAAAAGATTCTTTCATTTTTTCCTCAATAGTTTTTGTTATATTTGCTTTTACCGTTGTTACAATTTAATATTTTTTAAAAAAATATTATATTATAGTATTATATTACATCATGTAATATCATTCGCTTATGGGGGAATAAAATAATTCTGAAGGATGACTTACATGATCAAATTAACCATAGTGTGATTAATAGTTTAGCCCAAAATCGGTCTTGGTCTGGCAAAGTGCAAGATTAAGACTGATAAAAAAAATATTTTTGTTAATAAAAATGAAGGCAAAATAGTTACTAATATTTTACGATTGCAAAGAATTGGTATAACCAATATACTTTTGCATTTAACTCTTCCAAATTTTTATTCGTGTTAGTTAGGTCTGAGCCCAGACTAAATTCTTCTGAAATTAGAACCTACCGTCAACCATTTTCATACTATTAATAATATTTTTTGTTTCTTTTACTATTATTCAAGAATAATTTTAGGAGTTATCTTCGTTTATGTTATTTCATCATAAATTTACTAAATAACAATCTATTTGTTAACTTTAATTTTATGCAGCTTGTAGATAACATATAAAGAAACCCTCAAAGGTTCTTAATATGATAAAACTAATAAATTTGCAGTTAAAATTTCCTTATATATATGTATATATATATATATATATTAATTAATTGTATTGTATATTTGAAATTAATTGTATTTATTGGAATTGCTACTGAATTGTTATGGGTTACAATTTTGTTTTTATTGATATAAAGACATGGGTATCTTTCAGGATATCAAACAGCGATACGGAAATGATATTGCCAAAAATGTAACAATATCTTCAAAGCTGCTTCAAAAGATTTCGTATTTGGAACCACTAAGGGTATTTCTTCTAAAATTTAGAAAATATAATATGTTTCCACCACACATCCTAGATCGCACTAAAAATATTTATCACCTTATTCCTAAAAGTTCGAAGTTCACAAAACCATTAGGGAATATCATATTCAGAACACAAGTCTCAATTTTTAATTTGGAAATAAAAGAAATTTGTTCAACCGTAGCATGTATTGGATGCAAAATAGATAACATTGTGGTAGAACTTTCTGACGAAATGGATCGATAAATGTACTATAAATTGACTTATGACCAAAAGAAAAAAAAAATAAAATCATGACCTAGTATTCAAATATGCGAAAAATTCGCACAGCATATAGTTATCAAATGCCAGATTAATAATAAAATAAAATAATGCAACCTTTCAAAAGATAAATAAATCAAATGTTACTTTATCTATAAATATAATCGACAAAGAAAAAAAAAATTAAATCTTCATTTTTGTTTGGAACCAATATGTTTACAAATTTCAGTAATGATTTTTTTTTTCCTTTTGTAGGGAATTAATTATTCTTTTATATAATCACGGGCATTACCCAGGGAAAAGTGTGTAATTTTTTAGTTATTCGTAAATTAAGTTTGTTTTCTTTTATAACTTTTTTGCCTGAATTTTCGGGATGATTTTTGTCCGCCTGAAGGAGAAGGAAGCCTTCAAAATCGGTGGCTCAATCTTGAGATTTGGTGAAAAATTGACGATGATATGGCTTGCCGATCAAAAACACCATCGATAAATAATATAAACTCCTCCTCTCTCGATCATAGAGACCTCAAGTCGACGAAATGAGACATTTATTCATTGACACTACTACAATTAATGTAAGGTTGTGTGGATGCGAACCCTATGCCTTGCGTTATCTCGAAAATAGTACGTTTTGGGGTTTAAAAACGCAGGATCCGATAGTTCCGGAGATTTCTTGCTGTACCCATCAAAATCTTCTAAATCCAATTTGTCCGGTATCGATCTACAGACCTACCACTGTTCATGTATTGAAGCCTATCAAATTATTTGTATCGACTTTATTTATTTTAGAAAGAAAAACAAAAGTGGAGAATACGATTCGCTAACCCCCCGTGAAATTCTGAATCCAACGGTATTTGAGCTAGACAGGAGCTTATATTTGGTACAAAACCGATTTCGAGCCGTACTGTAATAATATATGTACTGATACGGATATATATATTTATTTTTAATATTATTATTTTTCTGTTGTATTTATTTTTATTATAAATGTATTGCAAAAAAGTGTAGATGAAATCCTGTTTCACTTCTACTAATTTCTTTAGTTGTTACGAAATGGAATTCTTATAGAAATATTTGACAAAAAGAAATCAATGTTCTTTATCTCCATATATTGTCAAATTAAAGCAATCTGTAGGATTATTTTATATAGAGCTAACCCATCCGTCGAGTCAGCTTGTTTTACAATGGAAATTGAAGATTTAGGGTTCCAATTCATTCCGGGATTGCTTGGGATAGGGAATTTGGCCAAAGGAACAGGCGATGAAAGGTCGGATTCTACATAAGAAGGGGATGAATGGAAAGGATCTCCAGAAGAAGGAAGATCTCCCGCAAGAGAAGTAGAAAGCTAGGAAGGGGGGGATTAAGGTCCGTTTATTGGCTGTGTGGACGTGAGGATTGGAGCCGGGGAAGGATATCCAACCCGATTGGATAGTGTTGGAGCATCGTAAACAGATTTAGAGTAGGACAGGGTGGTAGGACGTGATCTAATTCGGCTGGTTGTCGGACCGTTCTCTGGTCTTCTGCCCAGTTAAGGGCTTGCACTCTCGGCTCTTAGTGCAGTCCAATCTTGGATCTGCTAACTTTTGGAGTCAGGATGAGTTTGTCGAACTTTCAGAAAACAATAAATGCAACACAGTGTCTTTACATTTCACATTAATTAGACTATCAATGTAAGATAAGATTGACACGTGTTTGGTTCGGTATCTAATCATTCTATTTTATTAGAACTATATTTATTTTAAAATATTAAGTAAATCATAAAGATGATAAGCAGTATGGTACGTTTTGTTAAGCCTCTGATGTTTCAACCTAAGGTTATGATTCATCAGAAAAAAAAAACTTGGCAAGAAAAAAAATTAAGAAGGGAGAAGAAGGAAAATGTAAGATGCGTAAAAAATCTCAAATGGGAAGAGATAAATTGATTTATTTTTTAATATCTTTCTGGTTAGTCTATATATATTTTTATAACAACAATAAATTTAAGAGACTTACTAATTTTTAATAATTGTCGTAGAACCATTTTCGAATGAGGAATAGTATCTATTTATGATCAATATAATTAAATATGAGGCATAAAAATCAGATTTTCGAAAATCATTAAATCGCTCACTTTTACTAAAGTCCACCCTACCTTTACTGTTAGCTGAGATTGATGATACATCAATTCTCGATAGGAACAATACTAATATAGAAATAGAAATGGAGGCAATTCTACAGTGGAATTGTAACGAATTTTTCCGTCACTTAAAGTATTTTAAGAAGCTAATTAGCGAATAAAATCTGCTATATTGATGCCTTTAAGAAACTCACCTGAATAATAAGAATACCATGAATATAAAAGGATACCGAACCTACAGGAAAGACTAGCACTGACAGATCATGGTGTGGAGTCTCAATATCTGTAAGGGAAAATATTTTCCCTGAGGAGCTAACATTGAGAACCTCACATGAAGCCATTGCTTATTCTACAATAGAATATAGGAGACTGGAGTGAGGAAAGAATTAATAATGACCCTATCGGGTAGAGGCAAATTCAGATAATAAAAAAAAATATATTAAATATGGATTATATTAAAATAGACTGAAGTGTATTTAGAGAATTATCTAAGTTTGGAAGATCATATATCGTTTCTCCTTTATTTTTTCTATCTTCAATATGGCATTGTTGAATAATTACATATATAATGATAGCTTTCAATTAGAATAAGTAATACACTTCAAACTTTAATTTTCAGATAAATTTTATTTTTACGGTTATATACCTTTTCTTAAGATCGTTTTAATAAAACGAAGTAGCCTATATTTATACTTTACTATGGTTTTTTTTTCATCTCTTTAAGTCCATTACTTTCATAATAATTCTTTCTGAACTATTACGAAGTATTGAGCGTATTTTTTTTAATTTCGTCTGATGGAAGGGACTAGCAAGTTTTTTTTTCTTTCTCATTATTTGGAATATTCAGCTTGGAATTTTTCTTTAAGAAAAATGTTCAAAGAGGGATTTCAGACTACGGTGAATTCGTTCTCAGGACCACGCGAAAATTCTTTTTATAATGCTGGTCCATTTGGTAATTAGTTTTAACCAAGCAAATTTCATTTACGTAATGTAATTGAAATGCTGATTGGAAAGATGGTATAAATGAAGAAGTTTGTATTATTTAGGTTAAACGTACTATTAGTAAAAAGTTTGAAAAGAAAAAAAAATTTGACTTTTAAATTTTTACAAATTGAAATGGGAATAGAAAAATAACTTTATTCTGGGGCGAAGTCTCTTGAAAATAACTTAATGATACAAAAAAAAAAAAAAAAAAAAGAACTACTTCTGGGCAGAACAATTACATTTATATGCATGATAAAACTTAAGTATATTAATAATATATGAAAAATTAAAACAATGAAACTAGTTACAAATTCTTAAAAATACATAGAATACTAATAAGAAATGAAACACAATAATTGCTGCTTAGTTTAAAAATATATATATATATATATATATAATAAAGAATAAAAAAGATTTGAAGGAAAACAAAAAATGAAAAATATATTTCTGTAATAGATAAGCACCAATTAAAAATATATAGAGTAAAAAGTAAAAGATAAAGACAATTATCTAGTTTCTTTCAAATATATGCATGATTTCATTTAGGAATACCTTATAGACTTCTTTGTATAAATACACGTACACTTCAGTTTTATTTTTAAAAACAAATTGTTAATTTCATTATTTTTAAAACTCGTTTTATTTAAATTTTCACGACGTGGCAATGTCTGTGACTGCTTGCGTGTATTCTTCCTCCCTCCCCCCTTAAACAAGAGAGAATGTTGTGTGTAGTGTAGCCGTTCTTCTTTTTGAGAGCCCTTCCGTCACCAACCCTTAGTGCCTCCCGATATTTCATGCCAGATTCCGAAGATATCTCTGGGAAGGAGGAACTTTGAATGTAATCTGGGTATAAACTTGAAGTAAGCTGAGCTGAAATCGTCACGCAAAGCTGGAAGTTATTGTCTCTTACAAACTGCCGGGTCATCGGCTTCAAGTTGGCTTCGGTATAATAGCTTCTAGCCAACTTTCCCTCATTTACATATCTTCTCTTAATTGTGAGCTCGTACATCATCTGCCTCACCTGATCCGGGTTATTGTTTCATCGTTCCCCCCCTTTCCGAAATTACATACCAAAGGAGTAAATTATAAAACTTAAATGTACTTCAGTAAGTACATATTTCATACGTTGAAATAGATGGGTAGTTGACATGAGATGTGCTATATCTGCTCCGCGTATTAGTGATTTTATTGATTTGTATAGTGATGATGACTGATGAAGCTTTGTTTAAATCATTATATGAATTTGAGATATTATAAGCGGGGCTGCAGTGGTCGAGGCTTTAGCAAAAATTTCAAAAGCAAAAGTGTTCTTGGAAACTAATAACACACAAAAAAAATTGAAATGATTAAGTTCCGGCCCCATTTGACTACTTAGACCACCACGACGCCGGTCCGATTTCCGCATGGAGACATCATCCAGAAATTCATAGGGAAGTGAGCAAGCCCTGAGTCTTACATCATAGCTCCTTGTCCTCCAGGCTGGAAGGTCCTCGAGGTAAGGCACAGGGCTGACGATCCCCAATCCCATTTAAAATTAGGTGAAAGATTGCCAACCATCCTTCATGAAGGTTTCTGATGAAGAGGGAGTGAAATGTGATCGCGTCACGTTAGTAAACCACGTATCTCGTATCTTGTATCTCGCTGGATATCTCGAAGAAGAGAGAACCAAACGACCACTACTGTCACCTTATAACAGCTTCAAGTTGCTGAAGCTGACTCATGACTTAAAAAGTCGAAGTAGAAGGGCGTAGGAAAAAATAAATAATGCTTTAATTAATATAAAAAAATAAATAAATTTCTCTTGTAGATCTCCATTATTTATTTTCTAATAAATAAATTAATATGTGTTTTTTTATTAATAAAATGTAAACATCAACATTCATAATAAATGTTATTAAATGTGATCATCATTTTTATTATTTATTTATTAATTCATGATATTTACAAGTGTATTAAAATAAAAATACTTCCAGTAATGTGATTATCTTGAACATTAATGCAGGCATATTTCTTTCTCAGCAGCTGTGGTTGAACGGCACCTGATATGCATTTATCTATTTTGTATCACATTTTTTAATAAATAATTAAGTTCATTGCCTGTGTTTGAATAGACTATTTGTTTAATGTCACCCATAACAAAAAAAAAAAAAAATCCAATGCTGTCAGATCGGTATATCCGAAATTTCTATAAATGCAAGACATAATGATAAATGCTCTGCGAATGCATCAGGTAAACTGACACTGTTATTGAGAGATACTAGTGCTAATTATTAATCCTTAATTTGAGAATATTTTATAAAGAGTTGTCAAATTAGTATTCCATCTTATCTGTATAATGTCTCCTAACCAGCGTTAATACGTTAACGGACATACCTTCCCAAGAAATTCATTCTCATCATCAGATTTTTAATAAATATTAAAAAGTTAGGACACAACCCTAGGGCGGTCCCTCCACGCCCAGTGGTATAATAAAAGGCCTCTGGCCACAGATGCAAAGAACACATACAGCGTGCCCTCTTACCTTAAAAGTCCTTGGGCAATAAAAGGAAATTGAAAATTTATGAATATATACTATTAATATATATTGTATTTTGTAATCAAGAAATTCCTGGGGGGTAGGAAAAAAAAAAAAAAAAAAAAAAAGAATAGGACACAACCCTAAACACCCCATGTTTTTTTACTTAATTATCAAGTTCAATCACATATTTATGTAGTAATTATTTATAAAATATTTTTAATATCATCCGCTAAATGACCAAAATGACTGACATCTGAATTTATTTAAGATATTGATGGGACGTATTTCGGACTGAACCCCCGTCCCAAAAAAATGGGAAAATATATAATGAGAAGGAGTTGATCGGGAGGTGCGGTCAAATTAATACTAAATTAAACAAGTAGAATTATTTTATTTAATCTCTAGAATTAAATAATTTTACTTGTTTAATTTAGTATTAAATTGACCGCACCCCCTCACCGCACCCCCCGATCAACTCCTTCTCATATTATATCAACGGTCAACCATCTCTACATCATTGGGAAAATATATTGTTTTTCTTTGGTCCGCATGAAATTTTATGGATATTCTGAGCTGAATACTCAAACAATCAACAAACATACTATATTTAAATTATGACACATGTAATTCAGATACTTTTTTTATTTTATTTATTTATTGAGTATTACAACAATCTGTCTCTTGGACATTAGTTATAGTGAGGTATTTCAGATACTAAAGATATTAATGTTTCAAGAATAAAATATTTAGACAATTTCCCTAAAATCATTATTTTTCATTATATTCATTTTTATTTTATATGTTTTTAATTATACGTAGATGAAGATCGTTGGATGTGCTATTTAAGGCGGTTTCAATATCCATACAGAACATGTGGTTTGCGATTTTTCCATGAGATTAATGGAACTATAAACTATATATATATATATGCATATATATATATATATATATATATATATATATATATATATATATATATATATATATATATATATATATATTCAACTTATTTTGTGCACAAAAACATTTTTAACCAAAACAAGAAACACATTTAAATTGATTTTTATCCAAATAGATTTATAAATGTCCAACACTGTGTGCTCTATAAGGGTTAAAGTTGAGGAAAGAGAGAAAACAAATATAAGAATTTAGAAAAATTCCTTTTTTATCTGGAGATTTTTGGATTGCTAAGAGAACAAATCAGTGAAAATTAAAATTTAAAAAAGTGAAATTTTGGAGTTGAATATTCTCGACAGCGTAATAGGATATCTAAAATACAGTGAACATATAAGAGATAAGAAAGGGATTGGCTTAGATTCATAAATTACCACAAACTACAATATCGAGGATTTAGATGGTTGAGTTACTTTGGATGGTGGTTGGCACTAGCAGAAACACTTTCTCAACCTTAGTCCTTGAAAATTTATCACTTCTTTCTTTTTTATGCCTTGAGATAATCTTAATGGTTTACGGTTCTTTCGAAAGTTATTCTTTCATTTACATAGATCTCTGCGGTCTTTTCTTCGATAAAGACCACACCCCCGAATTTCATAAATTTATTATTTTCGATTTGCCTTATATTCTGTATTTTATTTTTTCAACTTTCAAAGCATCTTCAGGTTTATGTTTAATAAATTCTTCATACATTTTTTAGTTTTCATAGTTCTAAATCGAAATGTCAAATACCTGCTTTAATTAATTGTTTAAATTTGAAGATGTCAAATGTATATAAGTGATATTTGACATTTTTAAAAGAAATGAATTATTATTTATTTATTATTTTTTTATTTAGATATATAATATTCTGTCTCGTGGACAATAATTATAGTGATAAATGATCACATTCACATCATATATACAGAAAATATTAAATTAACAAAAATAAAATAATAAGTAAATAATAATAAAAAAACTATGTAAAGTAAAAAATAAAAAACCTAAAGATAAGTAAATTAAAAACACAGTCATACCTATATACATTCAATCAGGAAACCCAAAGCCAGGCTTCTCCCTCAACTACAGAAGAAAAAGCAGGACTCTTAAGAGAGTACTGCGCTACTCTCTCAATCGCGCCTCTGGTGCTAAAGCCAGTGGAGTTTGAGCAAGAGCGCTTTAGCCACATACACTCATGCCTTTAGTGGAGAATCTAGCCATTTCCAGAACTCCAAGATATATACTATAAAAGATCTCTTGGCCACTGCCGCTTCAACCTTCGAGGAGGGTTGTAGGAATGAGTGGAACTAGGTCGGCATTGTGCTAGGGGCTTTGGATGATTGATAAGGTTATTAAGATTGGAGTTAATTGTGTGGATATTTATAAATTTTTTTCCTCCCAGTTTGATAAATTTAATAATTAGCTCAAAACTGTTAATATGTTAATAAAGGTGTTAAGTGGCAAAACTTGTGTGATCTGACACAACTGAAGAACGATGATATGTTCATTCATTACCTTCATCTATTGAAAAGTTACCCCTTCATAAGTAAAGTAACTAATTCGTCATCAATATTGTGATTCAATATTGTTATTTGTATTCAGAGTTACATATTTAACACGGCAGATATAAAAAAATAGTGTCATTATTTTTGAAAAATCCAAATCCAACTGATATTAAAAATAATATTGGAAGCAGCTACTGAAAGATACCATATACAATGATTTTCTGAAACAATAGGACAACAGCCCTTCAAATAAACTGAAGGTATAATGAGTGAAGTGAAGCCCTAGAGTAGTTCTAGTCTCAGTAAGGGCAGGGAGGAAATCGCCCTTATGCGACTCAGAATAGGGCAAACCAGGCTTACACATTAATTAATCACTAAAGAAAATCCTCCCCATTAGTTGGAGGTGTCGAGATAGAATGACAGCGGCCCATATGTTTCGCCTATTACATCAGAAACTTAAATGAAAAAGGAATACTAGTAAATACAGCTGTTTTGGAAAATGAGGGAAAAATATTGAATAAAGGCATATCTTTTCCCTCCGAAGAAGGAATTTTTAAAAATAACTGAAACCTTATCTCTTCTTTTAATATTTTTTTCATTATTTTTTTTTTATTTATGAACAACTAGCAAGTATTATAAATAATTTAAAAAATGAGTACCACTAGAACCCACGAAGTGTCTTGGGTTCAGTACTATGTAAGGAAGGTACTGTTTCTTGGTCAACGGTTGTGCATAGGAGGTGTTTGACAGATATCACTCTCAAACGCCAGGATTTCCCTGCATACCCACTTTATAGGGGCTAGGTATACCCCAGGAGGGTCTTCGGACTCCAGGGTTGATCCTCGGCCGATGAAACCGAATGAATAATTTATCTATCATAAGCCAGAATTCGATTCTGGGACCTTGAGCATTGGAAGCTTAGTGACATAGCACTGAGCGACTTTACTTCCTAAATTATAAATACAAATATAATTAAATATAGAATATAAAAAAATAGTTTATTTGTCAAAGAAAATTCCTGTACTAATAAATATAAAGGTATTATTTACAATTTTAGATCTTGAGTCTAGTACTATGCTCTAACATAACATTAACAACGTCCGGAGCATTAAGTATGACTAATATATTAACAAATTAGTAAACGATATATATAACCAGTAAAACAATTATTTTTTTTAATGATAATTTTTTTTTATATTCCATATAAATATCAAGAGGTAAAATTTACATAAAAATTAAAATAGTTCGTATTAGATGTTTGATTTTAAAATTTATAAAAAAATAATTAAAAAAAATAAACCTGATGATTGTAACTATTATGATATCTGTGGATTTAAATAGAGAGAAAAAAAGATAGGATAAGTGACTTAAAAATTAATTAGTAAGGAAAACGTGCAATTTAGATATTAAATAGGAAATTTCAATGGAAAGAGATGGTGGATGATATTATTTTATAAAGCATTTTTTTTATCTCTCTGTTTGATCCAGTAAATTGATAACTTTTGTTGCAATTAATGCAGTATTTGGTTTTATTAACACTTCCTTTTTTTAGTTTATTTATCTTGTAACTAGTTGTATTTCAATAACAACTTTATCGCATGATAATTTGGCTGGGGCTCGCAGTAAGTAAAATAAAACAAGGAGTTTGTTTTTTTGAGGTGGACGTTTCGGCCTTAGTCTTAATCGTTCACCTAGGGTGCTCGTTCGAAAACTTTCGGACGAATAACAGGGATAATTATTCGTCTGCAACTTTGTGAACTAATAGCCCTGACAAAGGACTAAAACTTAAAGGGTAAAACGTCGATACAAAGAAAAAAAAAAAATATATATATTTTTCTTTTTTGGTGCATTCGCTTTACTGTACCTCATACAAAATAAACTCCCGTATGATTTACCAAGAAAAGACGCAGTTGTTTGTTCAGAGACCTTACAAGCTTAGATTATTTGCAAGCCCATTTAAACAAAGTAGTTGTAAAGAGTGGAAAAACCTGACCTCTCTGTAACGATGGTGAAACGAATGGTGATTCATCTATGTACGCGCCTTGGCTTCGATGAAATTAGGAAGAAAAGCATAAAAGATTATAAATTTAGAAGGAATTCGAAATTTTATAGGATGCTCGGAGTCTTATGACTAATAAAATTCCTTGACTAGTCCTAAAATAGAATAGAAAAAAAAAAATAATTTTGACTACAACCTCAACCTATTTTTTATTGAAAATACTTTTTATTGGACTTTACAACCAAAGTAGTTAACCAGTAGTTAGGTTAAATCCGTTTATTCCTCAATAAATGTTTGTAAATAAATTTTTGTTAAACAGGCTAAAACTATGATATAATTTTAAATATTCCAACAAGACATCGTTACTCTCAATTGTTTAAAACTTATTGAACAATTTATACAAAGTATCTAAAAAGAGAAGAAAAACGTGATACCAATAAGCTAGAAGTACTAATCACTTCGAAAGGGAATGCTTTCAGTACCTATAAAAGAGATTTAAGGAAAAAAAAAATCTTTAAGACTTTGTTGGAAATGTTCCTTTGGGAAGTAGGATTGAATAACTGAAACCCTCGTTAAGGGGTTTAACCCCCTGGAGTTTATAGTGGAATGGTTCTGCGGAGGATAGGGGGGGGGGGATGGAGAGGGGGATGGTAAAAAACGAGCCGAATATGCTCCTAGCCATCGCGGGATCCACTCCAACTCACGCGGCCCTAAAAGGCTTTAGAACACTCTTTCACTACCCCCTCCCCCTCCCAACCTCCCCTTCCCAGACTTATTCCTATGTACTTTGTCCAAGGATGGAACCTCTAGCCTCTCTGGCTTCATTTTCATAATGCATTCCCTAAAAAGATGTATTAACATCGTGAATTCTTTATGCTCCCCTTTTCGAAATTTCACCTAGGGTTATGCGGTTGAATAAGTTGAAGAAGCCAAAGGCGAATGAGATTGAAATAAAAAAAAAAGAAAAAAGTTGAATAGATTCATAGAAAGAGGATTTAAGTAGGTTTTAATATTTATTACGAATATAAACTAAAATTATTATTTGAATCACAAAAAGTAATATTAATTTACAACTGCTTAACTAGAATTGTGAATTAACTTTTTAAAAAATACATGCATCCTAATGATATTTCATCCAGTCCAGAAAAATTTGGGGGAAAACTGGACAAAAAAAAGTAAAAAGCAAATTTAAAAAGTATTTATTTCGAAAAAAAAAATCAAACAAAGAATTAGAGCACCTTTCAATCTGCTAAGTAGTCAGTATTAGAGTCGTAGAACATCCGTCATGCTCTTGCAAAGTGTCAAACCAAGAGCGCCGAATTTTTGTAAGACCAAGACTGATAAAAAAAAAATTAAAAGAAAAATTAAGACAAAATAGTTTAATACTTGACAATTTGAACTACTATATATAAAGAATTGGTATAACCAATATAATTTTGCAATTAACTATTTTAATTTTTCATTCGGGCTTAGTTAGGTTTCTCCTGTCTAAAAAAATATAGTAATATCTCCATATTAATAAGCTAATAGGTAATACTCTTGCTCAAGACCAAGACTAATACTGATTTCGCAAGACCAAGATTCGTCTTTGGGCATTTGGGCATTTGAGCAACACAAGTCAGTATAGTGTACTCATTACTTCTTTATATATATATATATATATATATATATATATATATATATATATATATATATATATATATATATATATATATATATACCCCATAACCCTTTTTTATTCTGATTTTTGTTTATTGATAAATATTTCAATCTGTCTTAATAAAGGACATTTATAATAGAGTTTTGAGAGCACATTCACACTATGTTTACAAATAAAAAAAAATAATTAAAAAATAATCTAACTTCAAATAATATAAAGCTACAAAAGAACAAAATAAAATATCATAGTGAAGGAAGAAAATATTAATAATAGTAATAATAGAATGAAAATAAATGAATAAAATAGAATTAAAATTATCTTAAAAAAAAAAGTAATGAAAATAAACATCATAGATGCAGGCATACCTATTTACAGACCCTTTTTAAATATTTTTCTTGACTTATAGTAATGCTCTGTTTTCTTAATAATCTTTTGCTGCTAAAAAGAACTTAAGGTGTAATGTAGTTTTATTTTATCATTTTTGTGAATTCCATACAATTAGTGTTGCGCAAAATCGGTCTTTACTCCTTTAATATTTAATTCGAGTTAGGTTTCTCCTATATAAAAAATTACAGTAATATCTCTATATTAATAAGCTAATAAGTGACTGCAACACTCTTGCGCAAGACCAAGACCATGACGAAGACTGAGTTTGCAAGACCAAGACTCGTCTCAACACTACATACAATATAATCTGATATATATATATATATATATATATATATATATATATATATATATATATTATATATATATATATATATATATATATATATATATATATCGGTAATGGGTACCAGCTTCGGCTTGAATTGACTTTAAAATATAATTTTTAAAACTAAATTCAAATTAAATATTTATTTAAGCATTTATTAAATATGTAACTATATCATTTGCGTTTAATTTTGTGAGTCTGACAACGTCAGGCCCTGATGACAATTTCATTAATGCCATCCCTAACTGTTAACTTACCATTTTTTTTTTTTTTTTTTTCAGGTGAGTCTTCCTGTTTCAAATTTCTGTTGTCTTATGGATATTCTAAAGGTAATAATGTACTATTTATATTGAGACTGATAAATGAGTGGTATATATTTAACCAAAGAAATCAGATACTAATTTTATGATGTAGATAACAGTTATACTGTAGCGATTTATGTATTTTTTTTTTAAACATTTATTACTTGTCATACAAATGGGGAAAGAAATATATAAACTTGCAGGAATGAATATTAAAAAAAAATAATCAAGTTTCGTTCAAAATGTAATCAGCCTTTTAATTTGCATATTTCAAAAATAGTGTTCTTTCCTATTATTTATCAATTACTAATTAGCACCCATCCTCATAGACTTTTTTTGTTTCACTAAAAATATTGATTTAGGCTTGATAAAGTATATTGTATGATTTGTATTTCTTACAATGTCTATTTTAACCTGATGTTTTCAATTTATTTTTTTTAATATAAATTTTCTCTTGTTAATTCTTACTACCAAACTAACTAGGCACAATCTTTGACAATTATTTTTCGTGTGTTAAATAAAACCATTGCATTAAAAAAACACTTTTTTTTATTAGTACAATTTGAACTCATTTTTCAAAAAATATTTTAGTAATTATTTATTTATTATTATGACTTGCGTTACTTATCTATTTTCTTTATTTTTACCTAAAACAGATTTTCGGGATCTACCCATTTCGCATTATATTAAGCGGAACATGTGGGATTGCTTAGGAGTACCGTTAATGTCAAATCGTACTGTGAAATAGAAGCTCTGCAGATATACTGCCATTTTGCAGAGCTCATGAGAAAACTTTAGACCTACCTAGGACCAATATACTGGTTTCTCTACCCGCAACAAGTTAACAAGCCCTCTTGAGATATTGTGGGAAGTTATAGGACGCAGTTTTGAGAGGGTCTTAACAACCGCCAGTAAGATACGGATGCTTGAGGTGTCGCGGTTGTTATTTACAATGGTACTGGGAATTACAACAACCCAATGTTTCCCAACCCTCCTCCATCCTCCCCCCCCAAAAAAAACAAACAAAAAGAATTGTAATGAAATAGTATGGCTGCGACTTACATATATTACTGTTCAATCGCCTTTAAGTAATATGTTTTCGTATTAATTTGATTACTCGAAATTAAATTATCTTGCACGATTTAACGTCAGGCTGAATGCAATGATCGTATTAAATATACAGTATCCTTCACAAAACAGATATCACTAACGTGTAGATAGAATATTTGAAACCAAAAATTAATTTTATTAAAAAAACATTGAAGTAAGCTTGGCTACTGTTCTTCATACTATAGATGATAAATATTCAGGACGCAGTCATAATAAAAATATTTTATTTGTGCCGACGTTTCAACCCAAACATGTGGGTCATCATCAGAGCGTGGTTCGAGCACTGATGATGACCCACATGTTTAGGTTGAAACGTCGGCATTATAAAAAAAGTTTATAATGACTGCATCATGAATATTTAGTAGTCACTATTAAAAAAACTAATCCTAGTAAATCTTAACATAAAATGTATTTCAACAACTTTCATAATTAATTGTAATTCTTTCAAAAAGTTTCTTAGGTTTTCATGGGATACTTAAACGTGATTTAGGTTTTAAAAATTACAAAATTTATGATTATCTTAAACGAACTAAAAATCAACTGATAAGGTAAATGGATAATAGCTATGTTATTCCTTGACACTTTTTGATATTTTAAATTGAATTATTGAAAAATGAGATTTCTTATTTAAGCCAATCACTTATTAATTAAATATTTATTCAACAGCTTAAGTAAAGTATGAAGTTTTACAAATTGTCTTTGTTATAATATCATTAAAATAGACTATTTTAATGATATTATATTGTACCAATAAACAGGTTTTGTTGTTATATCTATAAAAAAAATAAAGTAATTAGATTTATCCTTCCCATAATATAGCAAATTTACTAACGTCCAAACTGACCGATGCAGTGGGCACATTATTCGTACTTGGTCAGTAAATATAAGTAAGTTAAGATTTTCCAGACTAGTCTGTCTACTGCAGTTGACATTTTATGAACTAGGAATCTTCTTCTATAGTGGAATTGTATAACTTCGTGTTAAGGTCTTGACGTTGGATGAATAAATTAAAATAAATCAGCCCATCCCGGGGGCTTCATGGGTCTGAAGTCATGCATCAGTTATCTCATTCTTACTTGATGGCACTAGATCCACTCAATATATTCCCGCTTAACCTGGCTGCTCTGCTTTACAGTTTTCTCGCCTACTTGATTTTCCGTCAATTCTTGACAATAATATGAATTTTCTCTGTAAAAACCCACTAAAGTAGACCGAAATCAGGGCGCTCAACAAAATAGTAAAAATCTTAATAGTAATATATAACAAAGGTATTCATACAACCACAGAAAGTATAGTGTACTCTAACAGACCAAATGTAACTGGGGGCGGGGTGGCCGAATAGGCTAAAGCGTGTGTAACAGCACCGCTAGTTGCCTGGCAACCGGATAACAGGGATTTGAGATGATATAAAAAGTACGAGTTCGCGTCCCGGTGCAGGAGGGGATTTTAAATTTCCCTGCCCTCAACCCCCGGCCCGGGAAAATCCCGTATAGCCTAAAAGGCGAGGTAAAAAAAAAAAAAAAAAAAAAAAAAGACCAAATGTAACTGTCGCAATCGGCAGTCATTACCGCAATAACTGTCTCTTTGCACAATTCTTCCAGGATAATGTTAAAAGAAAAGATTTTTTTTTAAATTATGATATTTAAAACTATATTAAAAATAATAATAATACATTCCGTAAATGTAATCAAAGGAATATAATAACATAAAAACACTTGCTGAGGTACTAGCCACTGGTTGCACTCTAAAAAATGTATTCAAAATAAATTGGAGATTTAGAAGCCATATTCTTTTAAGACGCCTCCTAGGATTATCAGGAATTGAAGATGAAGCGAAGTTAGAAACGAGAAGATTCTGAAGTTTATTAAGGAAGGATAGGTATCTGGATTGGGCCAGATTGAAAACATTAAGGTCATTATGGATGATTTTATCAGTGACAAAGTAAGATGTATTAAAATAATAAGAATAAAAATGCTGATCGTTTAATAACTTTTTTCAATATAAATGTTTTTCTTACTTTCCAGTGGGCGGAGCGTGACCGCCGCTCTCCCCTCCCTCCAAGTGAACCCGCTAGTGGTTTAACGATATCTACATTAACAACTAGAGACATCTATGGACGAATTTCTTATTTACACAACATATATGCTTAAAACCGCACTAATAAACATATATTTTTGTTTCAACAAGGATCCATTAATACCAAAATTGCTAGAAGAGGGATAGCTGTTATTTAGATCTAATTGAAAAAGAACTTTAAACCACTGACAAATCTTTAAAAAAATTAAATTGTAAAGGAATCGTTTTTCGAAAGTGTAAAAAATTTATCTGCTCTTGTTTAAAATATGTCTAGAGCTACAGAAAATATAATTTCGGATACTATTTAGATTAATCTGGTAATACGTGAATAAATAGCTTTAAATTTTCAGTGTCATAGGTTTCAGATACTTCTTCAAGTAGCATGACTTGCCATGGTCATTTATCTAAACTCAAGTCAATCTAGCCATTTTCTCGGTACTCCCAGTCCGTCCATGACCTTTCAAGGTTTCTGTTCGCGGAATCATAGGCATTCCTGAAACAACGTTCACGAAATTTCCGTGATCTAGAGGTTGTGATGTAATCTCGCATGCTTCCGAAGACCTCTGATACAGTGGAATGGTCTCTCTTTTTCAGAAAAAAATAAGACTAGAAAGTTGCTTTTGTATTTTTTAATTAATCATAATTTAATTACTGATTATAAAATTTAAGCTTAAATTTATATTATAAACTTAAATTTATGGATTTATTTAATTTATAAATGAGGTCTGGATGCAAATGCATTTTAATTTAAAAATATGATTCGATACCTTTATGAAAAATCTCATTATTAATCCGTTAACAAATGTTTATGTTATACATATTTGGCCACAATTTCACATTTGTTTATATTTGCTTCAAAGGCATATATTTTGCATATTTCGATTAATTTATTTTTGGTTTTTAGATATAGAAAGTTGTTTAATTAATGAAATAACACAATAATTTGTATGCCAATTAATATTTAAAACAGAATGTTAATTATTTTCCTAGTTTAGTGGATATTCAGGCAGAGATGTAAGTTTCAAGAAACTTATATCTCAAGCAACAAATTAAACGTTCTCTGCCTGATTATTGAATAAGTGAAACAAGAATAATAACTAGAAAAATAATAAAGACAATTTAAAAACTCATGCATCTTTATACATCTTAAAAATACCAGAAATAATCTATGTTGATAAGACATCTTATCAAATATGAGAATACCAATGGGAAGTCAAACCTACTCTAGATTTATAAATGAGACTTTAAGTTGACAGAATGGCTAACTCCATTCAAAAATTTTTATTATTAATTTTAGTGATATTTCTAGTAGAAAATTTATAGCTTTATTCATAGTTCCATATTTTATCACTGCTGTCACCAACTCTGTAATCAACTGACTCTCTGTCTGTAAAGGTATTATAAATTTTCCAACTAGAAGTATCACTAAAATTAGTGTTGCCCAAAATCGGTCTTAGTCTTGCACTTTGCAAGACCAAGACTAAGGCCACCTAACTGTTGCAAGACTAAGACCAGGACTGGTAAAAAAAAATCGATTTTTTAAATAAAAATTATGGTAAAATACTTACTAATACTTGATAATCTTAGTTACTATATGTTAATAATTGGTACAACTAATATACTATTGCATTTAACTCCTCTAATTTTTCATTCGGGCTTAGTTAGTTTTCTGCTATCCAAAAAATTACAGTAATATCTCTATACTAATAAGCTAATAAGTAACTGCAAGACTGTTGCGAGAGACCAATATCATGATCAAGACTGAATTTGCAAGACTAAGACTCGTCTCGGTCTCGCATTTGGGCAACACTAACTAAAATGACTTTACTCAAAAATATTGAAATTGGAGTTAGTCATTCTGTCAACTGAGAGGCTCAAATAATGAATGATTTATATTACATTTAAATTTAATCAAACGATAAACAAAATATTGGTACTTTATAAAACTTTTAAATGGAAACGCAGGCCATGTTCAGAATCCTGTAAGTCCTGGAAAAGGTCAAGTGCACCCTTATTGGAGTTTAATTTAAGGGCAGACCTTTCCACACAACAAATGGAAAGCTTTATTGGAACTTCTTTCATCTAATGAAATACATCCGAACCTTAACCGATTTTTTATAATTTTTATAAAAAGCTAAATATTTCATTATACGTGAGTGAAATTCATATTCAGTTCAAGAAATCAGTTTTCCTCGAATAAAGTTTTCCTTCTAATTCAGAAGGAAGTTAAAAGTGGTGTCTAATAATAATGTCTTGATAAATTGTTTTTATTACATATGTTACTGCTATGCTTTGGGGTATACATTATTTGGGATGTCAATGGATAATTATTGATGATAGTTACCCAGAAATGTTTGATAAAAATTAATAATAAAAATTAATTAAAATAAATTTGGATCTATAATATATTGACTGGTACAGGATTAATTGATTGTATATCTTTTCTAAAAGGCTGGTTTGTGTTTATCACGCTTTATAATTACCAATATTACCTATGATCATCATAATACGAATAGGTGGCCGAATTAAGATAACTTTTACTAAAAACTTTATTTGTTTCTATGTTTAATAAACTAACATAAAAGCTTAATTATTAAGCTTATTTGATATGTTCAATACATAGCATTATAAAATAATCATTAAAGGTAAAAGAAGAATTTGGGCTTCTATACAACCGGGATATTACTTCAATTTTTACATTAATTAACCCTACCCAAACAGGCATTTTCAAGATGGAACTCGATAACCTTCATATTCCCAATCGTCTTCCCACTCCCAATTCAGAAAGTGTATTAATAAAAATTTCATAATTTTCTATTACAGATATTCAAATTATCGGTGACTAATAAATTAACCATCTACAAAGCCCTCATTTAACCACTTTGGACATATGGAAAAACAAGTTTTGGGGAACAGCGAAGACTTCAAATATAATACGACTTTAATCGTTCCACTGAAACGTTTTCCGGAAAATTGTAGACGCTCTTATTTAGGTTTCTAATCTTTCGATACACAATGAACTTGACATTCCTTTCGTGACATCAACTGCCACAGACCGTTTTAATAATTTTCATGACAGACTGACTCTAAATTCAAATCCGCTTAGTCAGGCTCTTTCTACTGCTATAAATCCAAATAAGCCATCCATGAGATTGCTTTGGCGCTTATAAATAGTATCTTATAAATATAAAATTTTTAAATTACCTCATATATCGCCATTTTTGTCTTGCTTGGGCTTGCCCTAGAGGTACAACCAAATATATTTTATCCAGAGTTGAAAGATTGGGATTCATTCTGTCAATTATTTTAAATTTTTTTTTTTTTTTAATTTTCATAAGAACACAAATACACAATATAATATAAAATTATATATTTATACACTTTGTACACGTGTATTATAATATAATTTATAAAATTAGATTGTAACATACAATATAAAATCATTTAAAAAAAAACAATGAGATAGATACAAAATGATCTGTTATACGCATTGCAGCAAACATCATATGTCTACTGATGATGTTGTATTTAAGCATGTCGAATTCTGTATCTAGTTTTTTAATTTATTTTATTACATTGCACGTACTCCTAAGCTATTCATTAGCTAGTGTTTTATTTAATGAATAAAAAAATAAATATAATATAGAGTTGATGAGTTATTTGCATGGTACATTTTTTTGCATTTATGAATTTAATTGTTAAATTACCGGCTTTTATAAATTTAATTTAAGATTGAATTTTTGCTGATCACCTGCAAGAGCTTCAGTCATAGTAGGAGTTACATTGTGTTTTGTTCAAGTGTCCGACTATAATCTGCAACATGTTACAATGCCTTTTAGTGTAGGATAAGTGATGCATTGCTTGTTTCGCAAAATGGTGGTTTTAGGTCTATCTTAAAACGTTACCATGAAAGGCTGTATCTCTGATTCTCACCTTTGTCAAGATGATTTCTTCAGATCTATACTTTTTTAAACGCAAGATGTTGTCCATGGTTGGATTATCTTTTTGACTTCTTGTTGTGATTTATTTTTTATTTTGAATGCATCTTCTTTTTTACTGTTATCACAATATTATTTTGAGATTGTGTTTTTTTTTTTTTTTTTTTTTTTTCTGGCGGGGTTCGTACCCTGTCAGTAGCTTATTTCAGGATGAAACCACAATATGAAGTTCCCTTGCGAGCACTGAAATATCTTCAAAGTTTGGCATTTATTTTTTTTTTTTACTTTTTACATTTATGTATTACCTTCGACATTTTTTAAACTCATATATGCTGTAAAATATTTTATCACATAGAACAGATTTTCGTTATAAACCTTTCATTTATTGATAAAATATAACAAACAGAAATTTTATTATGTCTTATTTTTGTTATCATTTCCGCAATTGTTTCACCACTACTTTTTGAACTGTAATGAATAAATAAATGTTTTTTTTTTTCGTATATACAAATTTATTGAATAATAATACAATCTGACGGCAACAAGTATTAGGGCTACAAGTTTCATTCATATAATACATGCATACAAAAGAAGAATGATTAATAACGTAAGACAAAAAATAAATAAAAATGGTAATGATAATTAATCATCATAAAATAAATAAAAATAAAAATGTGAATTTCAAAAACAAAATTGTTCTAAAACACATTTAAACCTGAATACAATATTTACACAAAGTAAATTAGAATACATACTTAAATATATTAAGGATTCGATATTCAATAAATAACTAATATTAGATTTAGTATTAAGTTATTACAATAATAATAATTCTTTAACTTTTTGTTTTTATTGCGGTTATTGCTGGAGTGCATGTACAATTATATTTCTCAAATTATTCGGGAATTTATTGCTACTCTAAAAACGTTCCTTTGTGATAGATTGTGGTGACTAATGAAGCCACGTCTCCAGTTAGTATGCCGGGCTAAAGTGGCTCTATCTAGTTTTCCTATAGCGATATTTCCTTAGTGTTTTCCTTTTCCGAAACGTTTACAAAAAAACAAAAAAAAAAAAAAAACCTTTTGCCCTTTTGATCTGTTTAGTCCTTATTCCTTTGCACATTCGTTAAACACGAGATCCCAACCCACAAACATGTTTATTCCTTCTCATAGAACTGTTTCCTTTAAAAAATTATTTCTCATACGTGCTACCTTGTTTTAGAACTTCTCATCTACTTCCATACGCAAATTATCATCCTTAATCCCATTTATTTTTGTATCTCCTAATTAATATCTTACGAATATTTGCAAGATTATTTTTTTTTTTTGTGTTTTAGATTACTCAACCTCATTTTACTATTACCTTACAGAACCTATATACTATCCATTGGTTATATGTGAACACACTCATATACATCTATTTATAATTAAAATGTTTTTGTTATATATGAAAATACCGCAAACAAGTCATACATATGAAAACCACCCTTGACTATGATCCTACATGATAATCCCATCAAATTCCATCCCACCATTAAGAACTCTGGAATAACCTTTGATCAAACCCTTTCCTGAAAAAGAACATGTATCCGATATTTACCGCCGTGAATTTTCCGTTTTAAAACAACTTAATTACCTCCGCCACATATTTCCATTTGAAATCCGTTAGCTCTTAATTACTTCCTTAATATTTCCCTACTTCGACTATTGCTGTACGGTATATGGAGGCATCTCCGGGGATCTCGAGGGAAAACTAAAAAGTTTGATAAATTGCTTTGTACGATTCATGTTCGGAACCCCAAGGGACACCTCTGTTTCCCGTTTTTATGAACAGCTGCAGTGACTTTATCCTTTCTACAGACAATAGGATACTGTATTTCCTAGCATCCTTCCTCTTCCAAATCATTCAATCTCACCGCCCTTCATACATCTCTAAGGTCCTTCAATTCAATTCTTCTGTCCATTCTAGCTAAATGCGTTCCCGGTCTGTATATTTGTATACAACAGACAACTGAACCACTACTTTCGACCGATCTTCCATCCCTTCCTTCATCCGTCGCTCCAATACCTTTTCCACCTTTAAATCTCGCCTGTTCCATCACCTTATCCTTATCCTTGTTCAATCCCTTATCCGTTCAGTCCTCACTAAATTCTAAAAGTATACATAAATAATTAGTTTGTTTTAAATAATTGTATATCATATTTTTTTCTTAATTGATAATACCCTTTTGTTTTATTTATTCACTATATAAATCTCTTTATTTTGTGATTATTTTCTGAGTCTCCAAAGCTCACATCTTCATCTCTGTAAATTATTCTACATGGACTGGTCCCAGAATAAATAACGCATTATTATTATTATTATGATTACTATATAACTATTAATGCAAAGCATAGTATAACTTCATAAAGTATAGGTGTTACGTAATGTAGGTATATATTATATAAGTAGATATGTGTACTCTTAATGTATGCCCTTAATAAAGGGACTGTTAGTTGGTGTATTGCTCTCAAGGACTACCAAGCATTAGGGGTAAAATTAATGACCAGATTTAAGTGATCTACTGCATCCCGAGACCAACCTTTCAGCATTCCTTGTTTTTCGTCACATTTTCTATGTGCAGCGAGCGCTTTAGTTTGGTTAATGACGAACGTTCATGACCTTATTAAGTAGGTGTATATTCTATTTTTTAACTTTTATTTACCTATTTATGAAATATAAAATAAGGTGAAGTATTGCGATCGCATAAAAATTCAAAACAGAGTTTTCAAGTGAAATACATCTTTCAAGGTCTTCAAGGAGTCTAAATAATAAGCAAGTTAAAAAAAAAATCTTTGTTTGTGCGATGAGCATAGCTTTAAATTGAAAATTCTTAAGACACTGAAATTATTTAAGTTAGGTATATGCCTAGGATGTTACACCAACTTTTTCGTTGAAATAGACTCATTGGATTGGAACCTTAAAGCATCTATATTACACAACGATTTCGACTATATCTGTTCTATCAATGTAAAATTGAATGGTATTTAATATCAATTAAACCTCGTTTGTCTGACAGGATTTAACCCTCTACCCTTCTTACAAATTAATTTTGATAATATTTAAATATTGTTGGATTTTACGCAGGATTCATAGGGAAATGAACTTATAAATAAATAAAATACAATAAATAATGATGATGCCTGAGAACCATGTGATAACATGACTTTTCCTTCAAAGTTCTCCTTGAAGAACCCACATCGAGAAAAGTTCCTGAAAAAACTTTCTTTCTGTAGCAACCCCTGAAATTACAGGCTTCAACCCTACCGTTGAACTGCCATAACCAGAACTGTCTATCAACACTAAATGCGGACTGTAACATGAGCAAACTAGAATAAACCCATAAGGCCATGACAAAACCTCCTTCTCACTCTTTTTATCTCCTCAAATCACTAAAAAATATAGAAAAAAAATCAGGTTTTCTTACACTTAGAGTCGTAAAACCCTATCTGTACGATCTCCAGCAACCTACCCCATCAAACTGGATGCTGATCTTTCCTTGTAGCTCTAGAAACAATGGTAAGATATTTTGTCCACTTGCAAAGACAAAATTGACAATATTATACTCACTAAAAAGTGTGATGTTTCTGTTCATACAATACGATTTCTATTCAATTGCCAGTATTTCATAAAGAATTTCTATTTCCAAACTTAAACTTAAAGTATGAATGTTTTTCTTTTTTATATATTTAGTATGAATGTTTTTCTTTTTTATATATTAATTATGAATGTTTTTCTTTTTTATATATCTATTTGTTTTACTTATTATTATTATTATTATTTTATTTTTAATTTGAATTCAAGTTACATTTTTTTAGTTTTATAGTTTTTACCTTTGTTATATAGATATATATTTTTTATTTTTTTTTTATTATTGCATTGTATATATAGTATGAATGAGCCTCACTCAGCTTTAGTACTCAGTGCCCTTAAATGTGGCAAAATGTATTATTTCTCAATAAAAAGATTTAAAAAAAAAAAAAATTGTCACTGTAAGAAGAAAAAAATTTTTTTTTTCCAAACTGTCGTTACATATGCAAATCTTAAACCATCACACAACAAAAGTAAATTATAGGCATTTAAAACACTATTGGAATTGGTACCAAATTTGAATTACCTAGACAAAGTAATCCAAAAATATTCCAGCGCCAAGGGATACAATTTTTCATCTTAACACATTTAAACAGTGCCAACCACTTAAAGTATCAATTGACAACGTAATCCAATCTATAAAATATCTTCAAAATTTAGTCTCAGCTACAAAAATTATTTCAATTCTATTACAAGAGATAACTGACTAAGTATTAATTATTGCAGAGATTAGAACTCCTTAATTTAATGAACCTAAAGTTTTTAATGAGCTGAAAAAATTACAAACCATAAAATAATAAAACATTAGTCAGTTAAGAAAATAACTAGTACAAGACTTAATTTTTATTCAACTTAAGTACATTATACCAAAGGATAGAATATATTTATGTCATATATTAGAATATATTTTATGCCAAAAAAATACAATATATTCCCTATTTTAACAAAACGGCCATAAAATTAAGTCAAGAAGAAGAAAAATCCTTATATTTCGTGTATATTTGTATATGTAATTATTACCGAAAAGCGACAAGAGGGAGTCTTAAGATTGTACGCAAAAAGCTACGTAACGAATTTTTATGCGAACGGCTGGATCGATTTTTAAGATTGACGGCTCAAATTTTTCTGTGAGATTGCCTGAGTATTTTGAAACAATTTGAGCCAAAAACACTTTCTTATATGATTGAGTAAAAAGTGTTTAATCGATTTCCTAAAAGGTATATTACAATTTTCTGAGAAAATATCTGCATCGGTTTTTACATTTGATGGCTAAAATTATACGGTAGAATCCCCAGAGTGCTTTGAAACAATTTTAGCTAAAAGACAATGGCCCATGATTGAATGAAATATGTTAAATTGATGTGCTAAAACGTATGTAAAGTTTTTTTGAGCGAACGGCTGGTTCGATTTTTAATTTAGTATCTTAAATTATTCTGTGAGATTCCCCGGATGTTTTTAAACAATTTGTGCTAAAAATATTGACTCGTTATTAAATAAAATGTGTTTAATCAATTCGAAAAAGGTATGTAACTAAATAGTTAGAATTATTTAAATAATATCCACCTTGAAGGAATGACGTAATTATACAACGAAATACTGTTCTAATAATTTGTCAATTGTATTTAAATTCCATTCAAGAAACACCTTAAGTATCTAATTTGATACAGTTACAAAGGTACTTAGTGAACAGAGACAAGTATTAAGATTAATAGTTAGACTAGGACTAGTAACATAATCTCTTAGAGGGAAGCTAGAATACATGATAACTGCATTTGCATATACACTCCGCCATTTATTAGAAGGGCTTATCCTAGGCTGACTAATGAATTTACTAGACAATAGAGTTTTAGCGGGGAGCGTGTGTCTTCGTAAGGATTTATCATCGGTGAAGTTTGTCTTGCGGACTTGAGGAAACTGTATTAACAATTTAACTCGTTAGAATTTCCGATAAGCAAATAATTTAGATTTTGTCGGCGCTACCATAACTTTTTGGTATTGCTCAGTGGATACTAACCAGACATATATATTATTGAAAGTAGTTTATATTAATTAATTTTACTTGCTTTGGTTTTACTTTCAAACCATTAAACATATAACTTTATAGAAATGATTGAGATCGGAAAATATTTGAATCCGAGTTTTCAACAGAAATTTTTATTTTTTTTTCATTTATTTTATTTTTTACTAAACTACATCTGGCCAAAGATTATTACTATTTATATATTTATTTATTTATTATAATTATTATTATTTATTATAAGCATTATTATTGTTATTATTATTTATTATAAATATTATTATTATTATTTATTTATTTAATTACTTAATGGTTTCCTGATTCCAAAAGATCTATTTTCGCTTAACGCTATCTGTTTCTTTGAAAGATCAGCATAGCTTAAAAATGAAAAGACATATGAGAGTTGCACTTTATATAATCGATTATACACATTTAAAACGGCTCTAACGATTTTGATTTAACTCGTTACATTAATATTTAATCAAACAGTCTTTGTTATCAAGTTATACGAAGGATATCCATATTGATTTATAACTGTTAATAGTATATCATAACAGGGTTGTATCTTGCTTTTTCATATTAAAAATATATAATAAATGTATTTTAAAGAGATTTGTTCACTTCTGGAACAGATATAAATGGAAATTTATATACAGCATGTCTCATTGGCTTCTTAATGGTCACACTGAGGAGTGATTCTCGAGAAAATTTTCAAAAAAAAGTTCATTAGATGATTGGGCCAATTCAAAACTTAAAGTGAGTTAAGACCGATTTTATGTTTTTCTTAAGATAATCACGGTTTTTAAAATTAATTATGGAGAAATTTATCTAAAATGGGTAAAGATAATTAAATTCTAAATACACCATCGTAAAGTAGGCAAAATGTTATAGAGGTGTCTACTTTTGTTAGGCCGGTGATTAAATTCAGTGAGCTCAATGATAAAAGGGACTTTAAATTTACTGACAAATGACGCTGCTGGGAGAGAAGCACAGAAATCTCCTGAAGTCCTGCTTTGGCTTCCACATATGGGGGACAAAGCTTGAGAGTCCACTGGGCCAATGTAAATATTATACATAGGTGTGAATGTGTTTTGTTTATTTTATTGTCATTAGGATTTAATCTGTTATTTTATTTATCTTATATATTCATATTTTTTTCAACATTTTTTTTTTATATTTATTTTCCTTTCTTATGTACATATTGTGTGAATGAATACTATAGCCCTAGTACCAATTCCCTTCAGTGTGGCAGACTGTATTAAAACTCAATAAAACTATTGAAAAAAAAAATTACTAACATCAATGATAAAATGGACTTTCAGGAGGTCTAATTAATTAAGTCTGTTGTATTGCTGCAGCTATAGTACTCATACACGAGCCGAATATCTCTATACATCGGCCTCATTAGAACTCCTGAAAGTCCCTTTTATCATTAACCTTAATCAATTTAATCACTGTTTTCTCAAAACAAAAAAATTCTACTTTAAGATGGTGTACTTAGAATTTAATTACCTTTACAATTTTAGAATAATTAAGAAAAAAGAGAGCTGCGAATTATTTCATTATGGTTTATTATTTCCAAATAATTATACATCTAAAGTAACATTACCTTTCTAGTTACAAATAAAAATAAATAAAAGGTGATTCCAATTATTGGACTAAACTTTTTTTTTAATGCTTAGTAATATGCTAAAAAAAAGCATTACTTCAGTCACACATTCAAAATTTAAAAACCAAACAAAGGATATAACATTTGGAGTAGAACATAAAAAAAAACCGGAGACCATATCTTTGCTCCTAATTTTCCGATTTTAAGGATTTTTTAAAGGAAATTTCGTAAACTTTTAAAAAACCATATACAATATCAACAAACAAGCATAAACTTTTTGAGTTATTCGGAATTTAATTTTACCATCCATCGTAACTTTTTTTCCAGCTTCTTTTCGGTGAAGTATGTTATATAGATATATTTAAGGGCCGTCGAGAAAATGACTTTAGCAAAGTTTCATTGAAATCGGTACATTCGTTTAGGAGCTACAATCTATAGCAACGCAGATTTTTCGGCCGCCATTTCGAAAGTAAAAGGCGGATAGTAATGTCGATGATTTGAAAAAATTTGGTTCAGTAGTTTCGAAGAAAATACGCGGACGGTGGACGGCGGACGGACAAAAAAAAATTTATTCGTTTTTCGAATTCTACTCATCCTGAAACGTGAAACCTCAAATTTTGAGAGGGAGTTACGTTTTTGAATTTTTCGGTCGATCACAATGGTTGATTATTGAAAATGTTAAACCAAAAAAAAAGAGCATCTTAAAAAAAACACAAAATTTGTCTTAACTCTTTTACCGTTCAGAATTGGCCCAGGCAACAAATGAAACTTTTTGTTGGAAATTTTGACTAGAATCATCCTCCAGAATTTCGTCATTAAGGAATGTGACATCGTGTATATTGAATATAATAATTTTTGTTTCTGGGACAACTTATCGACCATAGTAAACTGGATAGGTAGAAACCTATTAGTAGAGTTTTAAGTGAAAGTTGGGTGATGCGCTCGCAGCAACAGATCTTCATTTTATTTTATGAAATTATTATTAACCCATTAACTCTTGACATTGTAATATTTAAAGTAAAGAAAAATAAAAGAAGAAGAAAATAACCTGATGTCACCAAAATGGCTGGATGTCTTGAGCAGAGCGCGGAAAAGAGGAAAGAGTTATGGGCTAATATCGGCGGTGGTCACAGCGGGGAGATTTAGTGGGAAGCCCTGGACCACGTACTTAGTGCCCTCTTGTTTTAAAACCATATAACACAAAGGGCTCTTCATCTCCCCTTTTCTTAATTGTTTTTGTTCCCCCAACTATAAAAGGATGGTCGCTGGCTTTAGTTCGTTGAATAAGTTTCAACAACTTGGCAAAACTTTGTAATTACAGATAAACAAATCTCCGAGAAGGCTATCCATACTTTTTAAACGGAAATTTAATTTAATTTTTTTTTTTTTATAATTACTTTTAACAGTACCTGTTTAGCTCATTTCCTTATTATCATTATTGCACTGTATCATTGTAGAAACAAAACAAAAAAAAAACTAGTTTTTGTCAGCGTTGACTTCAACATATTGCGATGATATATAAGCCTGATATATAAGATATAACCTGATATATTAGATATAAGCCTGAATTACCGGTATTAGTTGCAATGCCATAGAATGAAGGTACTATCTTTTTCTTTTTACCCTACCATGGCTAATGGTCATATAAGTTATTAGTACAGACTATCAGCTAAAAGGTATGTAACGATATTTAAACCGAACCACAGGATCGATTTATAAGTTTATTATATTAAATTAATTGGTAAGATCCAGTGATAACTTACATGGACTTACTAACACACTGATACGAGACATGACCACTTTTAACATGCACGAAAACACGCTTCGTAAGCACAAAAGAAACTAGATGAGGGATTTCCTCATTTAAAATTAAGTCAAAAACGCAGCAAATTATTTCACAATGGTTTATTATTTCCAAACAATTGTACATCTGAAGTAATATTACCTTCCTACTGACAAAGAAAAAGAAATAAAAGATGATTCCACTTATTGGAGAAAATTTTTTATTTTTTTTAAATCGATAGTAATATGCTAAAAAAAATAGCATTACTTCAGTAACCCATTCAAAAATCAAAAACCAAAACAAAGGATATAACCTTTGCAGTATGACATACAAAAAATATCTAGAGACTGTTTATTTGCTCCTAATTATCCGATTTTAACGATCTTTTTTTTTTTTTTAGTAAAAGTTCCGTAAACTTTCAAATAGCGAAATTTCATTGAAATCGGTACATTCGTTTAGGCGCTAAGGTCTGTAGCAACGCAGGTTTTTCAGTCGCCATCTTATCGACGGATAGAAATGTCGATGAAGGAGGATCATCCTCGGGTGTCCAGTAGTTTTGGAGAAAATGCGCGGACGGAGGACGGAAAAAAATTTATTCATTTTTCGAATTCTAGGTTTCCTTAAAGGTAAAATCTCAAAATTTGGGAGAGGTTTAAGCTTTTGAATATTATCACAATGGTTCATTATGGAAAACTATAAACCAAAAGGGATGCCAGTGGGTGCTAGTGTTGCCCAAAACCAAATTCGGCCTATCTGTTACAAGACTAACACCAAGACTAGTAAAAAAAATCGATTTTTTAAATAAAAATAGTCACTAATACTTGACAATTATGCATTTAACTCCTCTAATTTTTCATTCATACCTAGTTAGGTTTCTCATATCTAAAACATTACAGTAATGTCTCTCTAGTAATAAGCTAATAGGTAACTGCAAGACTCTTACGAGAGTCTTGCGCAAAACCAAGACCTAGACCAAGACCAAGACTCGTCACGGTCTCGAATTTGGGCAATACTACAAGGTACTTCTTTCCCTCACTCCAATCAAGCCACCATTAGTATTTTTCCCAACAGCAAACTCATTGTCAATACTTCTGACAGGTGTGGGTATAGAAATAAAGTTTATATATATATATATATATATATATATATATATATATATATATATAACTGTATTTTAAATCAGTTTATCAAAGAAATTTCTAATAGGCAATATTGTGACTGATTATAGTAATACTCAATAAATAAATAAATAAAAAAAATAGGCAATATTATTTCTATTTTCACCTGGTCTAATAAATAAAGTTAAATTTTTTCTATCGTATGAGCAGACTACATATAAATGTCCATGTGAAAAATAACAGTTTTCGAAATTAATTCTATACTTTTATAGCGATTGTCCCTATGCTTTGTTGGTGGTATATTGCATCCACACAGAAGATTAAAATGGTGGAAATTCAGAATCATTAGGAAGAGTGGTAACATTATTTCATATACCAAAATCATTAAACAAAAGTAAAGTTCACAATTTATTTCGAAATCTCTTTTGTCAGTTTATAACATAGAAGGTATTGTTTTATTTTTAAACAAAACATAAATATCGTCAGTTCTTCACAAAATTTTTGATAGATCTTATTAAATAGAAATTCCGACTTCCGACCTTATGAAGTGATCCGTAATTTTCAACTATTACAAGTACAACTTAGACTTTAATTCTCCCTATGTTAATTTAATTTACTAATGATATATCAATGGATAGAGTGCCTTGTAATTGGTTGTCATTTTAGCGTTTAAAAATTATTTAATTTTTTGGAAAAAAATTTCTATAAATCTATAATTTATTTTTCTCAAAATGTTAAGAAAATATATTTGTTCAATATTCGACAAAATAGAAATATCTACAAGCTTATACTACAGGAACAATTATTTTCTATACTGTAACAATAATTATTGTGAAGCAGGAAGAGAATATATGGTACGGCACGTGTTTTATTAAGGTTTAGTATCTCTGCTATAAGGAAATCTCTGAATAGTAATTCATTCTTCGATATGAGAGATTCCTATGATAATAAATTCACTATGATTTTGAAGGCAAATTCAATCTGCCCTTTGTGACAGATAATTTCCATTATAATTCTAGGAATATAGGACTTTGAGAGTGGAAATAATCAGCTTTAATTAGTCATATTGATTGTAAATTATACAAAGTTGATTAATTATTTATCAACGATTTCTGACGACGGAGTCTTTGATCAGTCTATATTGATAAAGTAATAATTTAATTTGACCTTCTTTATTGAGTTCCTTCAATATTTATAATTACTATTGATTTCCTATTTTATTGTATATATTTACATTAATTGTATTCGTTTATTATTAATGGTATAAGTTATATATTTGTTATACAGGTATAAGTTAGATTTTAAGCTAGATATATAAGAAAAATCAGGCGTTTGTCCCATTTTCAATGTCGTGGTTACTTGGTTTTCAGTTCTATCTGAAATCAAACTTGATCTCTGATTTCAAAATATTTATGTGAAACAGTGTTCTTAATTTATTTTTTTGGATAGAAAAAGCAGTTTTTTTTTTCACCCCTTACTCGATTTTTAGAAAGCTATAGAATTAAACCTGACAGCCTTCAGAAAGTAACAACTACAATGATATTGTTTAGGAATGTGTTTTCTTGCTAAACACGTAAGACACACCCTTCATATGCGAGATAAAAGACAATAGCCTTTGTAAATACAATTCTTTGAATATTGCTATATCCTTGGTTTCAGGCACATCTTTTTCCAATTAAGCACGCTCGCTTTGACCACTGAGTTATAGTATCCTGTGACCCTTGTCCGTGGGACTAATTGGGCATCTTGACCATTTGGTATATTTATATGACGTGCATCCGCCCTGATTCTAAAAAGCTGTCAATGTCACAACCCCGAATATCAGGCAGTTGTCTATCGGATTCCTTTTGAACTGTCAAGGCTTCCGCCCTTAGAGAAGTTTTATTACTTTACATCTGAATATCCTTTGTCCAGTATCCCTACCGGCACCTACCCCTAATTGGTTCCTAGAAACCAAGATAACGCCTATCACCCCCTCTCCTACTTCGGCCTATCCCCATTCCAGAGTTGGGCTATATTACCGCCCTTAATATTAGAGAAATTCATTCCATTCATTTCCATCATTCCATCTGTAAATATCACTAGATGTAACTTATGTAACATTAGTTTAGGCCTCACAAGGCTAGTTTGTAAGAAGTTCACTAAGATTATGTCAATATAACTTTATATTTCACAATAAAAGTATATTTCAAAATCTTCACTGTTGTACGAGTTAGTTAATTTGCGTGATCTGTCAGGTTTCTAATCTTTAGCGATTTTTTCGACCTATAAAACTAAATAAATAGTAGGGGATGCTAAAATATATATTGGGGTTAAGAAAAACAACATTATTTATTGTACTACAGATCACAGGAAATATTATTGGCTGTTTCATGACTGTCTTACGTATATAACGTATACGCATACACAAGTTCAGATAGCACCAGCATATGTTTCATGCTGCTCCTTCCTCTAAAATATGTCCCTTTAGGACAATTCGGAAGTGCCGTTTCCACCGACTTACGTTCAAACAATTAGGTTCAAGGACAGTGATACATGTATGAATCCTCGAATAATGGCTCTTGAAAGTGAATAGACCAATGTAGTAAATACATATATTAAATATATTTTAATATGTCGATGGTTAGTAATGAAAACCTGGAAATTCCACCAGTAAGTATTAACTCTATAATGAAGCTCAAACATTAAAGTAAAACCAACATAAGAAAAATGTTTCTGTTCGAAATCCATCCTTCAGGAACTTAGTTTTCTTCCAAAACCTTTCAGTAGCCGTCTATTATCTATTTATTTCTCGTTATAACGAATATTTTTATACTTTGTAATCCATTGCATAGTTTTTGTTTTTATTGTATTTCCTCTGAATGTTTCTTCAATGCCTTATAGCTTTCATAATAATTTTTGAATCCAACTCTGAGTTTTTTTGATTTGATAAATTGATAAATTTTAAGTTAACCAAACTGCTTGGTTAATGCAGGAATTTTTTTTTTATCAGCATTCGATTAATTCACTATAAATAGAATTAGTGATTCGCCATCGATTTGGTGTTTTTTTTTTTTTTATATTTTCATATTAAGACCTTTCTTCGATTACAACAACGTAAAATTTCACTTTCATTTTTAATTATCTGTGATTTTTTAATCTTATAAAAGAAAAAGTAGCTCTTAATGTTTTCATATTTCTTTCCGTAGCACTCGTTTTTTAATCGATTTTATTCAAATAATCAGCCGAATAGGTTTTTAATTCCATAAAATTAAAATTAAAAACCTATTCGGCTGATTATTTGAATAAAATCGATTAAAAAAAAAATAGGTGTGTATGTGTTCTGTTTATTTATTTATTTTTAGGTTACTTTATTCTTATTTATTGTATAAATATATTCTTTTTCTGTATAATTTATTTTATTTATTGTACATAGAGTGTTATTTATCATTATAAATGTACTTGAGACAGATTGTAATATTTTTCAATAAATAAGTTAAAAACAGAAAAAAAATCCATAAAGAATTAGTAGATAATTGATTTAAAAAAAAGGCAGTAATATTTTTAATATATTTTTCAGAAAAAAATTAGTGATCATTCCATTCTTAATATATAGATTCTTATGATTCATGAATAATGGAGTTCTATCATTTAGATGGGTTTTTTTTTCTTAAATAAAAGTTTCAAGGAGTACTTATAATATCAATAATAATTAAAAAAAATGGTTGATTAGATGATGCCTAATAAAATAATTATTAATAAAAGTGCAACTGTATCACTCCATAAAAGGTAGACTTGATATAAAAGACACAATTAATATCAATAATAATTTTAAAAAATTGGTTGTTTAAATGATGCCTAATAAAATAATTATTAATAAAAGTGCAGCTGTATCACTCCATAAAAGCTAGACATGATATAAAAGACACTATATATGCGTACTATTTCTGAGAAGACGAGCTGGAACTCGATCATCGTAATATTTGATTCGGGGTAAATTGCCCCCAATCCCTCCCCTAAATCCCCCGCACGGGTCATGGCTTAATGAAATCTGTCGCCAACTCCACCGTAATCTCCTGTACCCCCGGGTGTCTAAGGCGGCATCTTGGATATTTAGTCGCTCCCTGCTTATATATAGAGAGTGATGGAACTATATTGGAACCTCTCGCATCAGTCATCTCGTATATTGAATTTGTTAAAGTATGAGAGGAAAGTGTAAGGAGACAATACATATTTAACACTCTAATGGATTAGAATTTTCTCCTTTAAATAATAAAGGATAATGTGTGGTATCAGAATGGGACGGTTAAAATAAATTCCAATAAGCCTGTTATTATTCGTCGTAATCAGTATCTTCCTGTAATACTCCATTTTCTCCGCTGAACAGATCTGATATGTACCACCCCACCTGGACAATGTTCTAACTTTGAATCCTCTTGCATTATTTAAACGATACGAAACTGCTGAAGGTCTCTGGCTACTTAAAAATTTACTAGGCAAACGCTCTAAGCTTCCAATTAATTACAAAATACGATAATAAAGACTTGGCTTACTGAGTTCAGCTTTGAGGCTCCACTGAACAACTGAATTTCTCTCGTATGTAATCCTTACAATCTGAAATTGCCCATGCTTAATTTTTCATAAAGAAATCTTCCATAACGGCCTTAATATTTCTTATGTTTCCTTTTTGGCGTAATCCAGATATCTGCCCTTTCATGTTAAACTTCACAACCACCTGAACCATCTCGTTTCTAAGATTGGTTCCTCTTGGACCCCTGATTATCCTGATAAAGGCGTCTGAAAAGAAGATGTTCGCAGGATATAATACAGATCTTTTATTAGAATGCTACTAATGTATTGTATCTCTCCAAGTATTTTCATTATTTGTTCATGTGAAGAACCATTTTTATTTTAATAAAGTTGTAAATTTCATGTATATACAGACCATATGATAGTACTGAAACATCAACAGGACGAGATTAATAGTATGAAATATAAATTAGAAATGATAGCTCATTATAAAAATGCTTAACATTTCCCTCGCTTACAGTATGCAGGTCCGATCTTTAGTTTCTGAGATATTTTAATTCATATGTAAACATTTCAATTAGTCGACAATAGCCTACTTTACCCGAGCGTTAACATTTCAGAAATCTGATTGATCAATCTAAATCACTCTCCACAAAAAAGTGGGAAACGTGCCTAAAGAACTTTTCACTTCAAAATTAGTTCCAATGAACTATCTATTCGGCGTAATAATTGAGGAGACGCAAACGTAACTTGAGCCGGTTTTATTGCACAATAATGAGGGTAATTGCGTGTATGCAATTTTTTATCTTTCTTATGTTGTTAATATTCACATTCTACGCAATTATTTTATTGAACACAACAATTTTTGTTATAAAGAGCGAATAGAAAATTGCATTTTATCTGGTAAATCATATAATCCTTCTAATTAACTCCGTGCCAAGTGATAGACGAACCATTATAACTGATTGATCAATTAACGTTGTAATGGATAGATTATCAGTCTGTCGAAATTGGTTGAATAAGTCAACAAGTATAGAAATAATCATCTTTACGTTAAATTAAAAAAATTATATATAATATTCCTAAATAATAAAAAAAAATATTAAAATCTCTGTAGTGAAAAATTAAAAATTTAGGTTCACTTTAAAGATATTAACTTTTTTTTTAAAGTTTCCTCGAAATATTATAGTTTAAATGATAGTACAGTGTGGTAGTTTATTAGTTTTTTCGAGACAATTATGATTTTTTTATTATATATATATATATATATATATATATATATATATATATATATATATATATATATATATATATTATATATATATATATATATATATATATATATATATATAAACATTATCCAATGTATAATTTAAATGGAAGTCATTTGAGTTTTTTACCAGCACCTCAGAATTCTCAAAACACATATTCACATATATATATACACGAGTATGTTTAATGTCGAACTCAGCTAATAAAACTTAATTGTTACAAATTCACACACGCAATCAGAATTAATATTATTTCTGTAATTTGTCAATATAACATTAATTGTGTCCTCATCTTATTATAAATCAACCCGATAATAGTTCCATTATAGATCGCTGTTTGATTAGCCTGATATAAATTTTAATACAGTTTAGTTTTGTTACTCTAAATGAGGTCCTTGTGACAGTAATTTTAATAATAAACCGCGTCGTTCAGTGATTTTTTTTACAGACATATTGTCTTGTTATGTTTGCTACCAACAAATTGTCTTGTTAAGCAATGTATGATATAATGTAGGAATTCTCATTATTGATATTTTTAGGATCAATAATACTTTGGATGATTTTGTACTTAAAAATTGTATACTAGAAAGATTTATTTTTTAAGATTCGTTTTCAAACTGTAATTTATAATTGTTAGTGAATAAAGTTTTATTCTTATTGAATAATGATTTATTTTAAAAATATTTAATGATTTTTACCTTTTGAAATCAGAATCCAGAAACTTAGCTGCAGACATGGCTACAAACCAAGCCTGAAGAAAATCAAAGGAGGGTCAAAATGACTGATCTTACCACCACAGTTGACTGAGGATGTTGCTGAAGAAACAAACTTAGTGAACAATGCCAAATAAACTGGAACAAATCAACATTCAAGCTAATAGAATTAAACAACGACATGGACTCTACACTCTTTCAGAAAGAGAATTCACAGATCAAAACAAATAATCCTGACACGAAAGAGAATCGAACATGCAGCCTTCACCGACGGTTACCTAATTGTCTGGAACCAATATTTTCATAAGTATGCGGCACATCAAATGCACTGAACATTGTAACAATGCACATTGTAACAACCTGCAGACTTTTCTCTGATACAAGGGTGCCCATCTTCCCTGACACAATGTCGATGTTGCATTAACTATCTATCGTCCTTCCAAGGATTAATTAATTGTTATTATTTTCTGCTTCAAAAGCGTTCAAGCGAAATTAGAATTAGAAAAAATGTGTATGATATATAATTTAACTTGCTGCGTTTCGTTCCTTGTTTTCTCTGGTTCCTTGATTTAAATCTTTTCGTTTCGAAAATTCATAAATCCGTCTTAATTCACACTCCCTCCAAAATAAAATTCAAAACATGCCGTCTTTAAAAATAATAATGGCGCAGCTTGTACTATGAGACTCCTGCTCTCACACCAGAACAAAACACAATATGCCTTTCACTAAGCCTGAAGCAATTGCTTTTTTTTTTTTTTAACTTATTTTATTGAGAAAAATACATTTTGCCTCAATGAAGGGCATTGAGTATTTGTGATGTGAGAAACTCATTCATACAATATATACAATTACAAAAATAATAGAAATTATAACAAAAATAAGGAAAAGAAAGCTTAGTAAAACAGATGAAATAAAATATGATACAACAAAAATTAAAAAAAAAAATAAGAAAAAAAAATATAATAACAAACATTCATGCTTGTTTACAGTCAGCCGAGGGAGCTATAAGTCAGGCCTTTCTCCCCACGTGTGGAAGATAAGGCAGGACTATAAGAGATCCCAGCGCTTCTCTCTCAGCCGCATCACTGAGACGGGTATCCAGTGGAGACCTGAGAAAGGTCACTAAAGCCACATGAAGCAATTGCTGATGACAAAACTCTTAATGTCTTTAAACTTATTAGAGCCATAAAAAATGTTTATTTAATTTAACCATTGTATAATAATATAAATTTAACCATTGGCTAAATGAAAAAAAGTTAATCATGCCGCTAATTAAATGATTACGTAGATGCAGAATGTGTCCATAAATAAATTGATTTATCTTTTCAATATATAATTCGTATTTTTAAAAATTTCATCAGTAATATTATGAATTTATAAAAGAGAGAAGACATCTACTTTAATAATTTATAAGTAAAAACGCTACGTGACTTAAAATTTCAAGAGAGACTAACAAAGCGGAATTGAGGTAACGACGGAAGCTGCTCATGAATACTTAAGACCAAGATAAAATATGAATAAGAGGTGGCAAAGGGCGGAACTAGATAATACGAGGGCGTGCATCGGGGATTCCAGGCTAAGCCGGGGAAGAAATAATCTTTAGCCGCAGTTTTCCGAAGATGGCCGAAGATCCGCAGACAAACAGCGGCTTATCCATAAAGGATGAGGGGCCACTCCATAAATATGAAGGACTCAAAAGCCCAGTTTTTGAGGATGACTTTGTGCCCGAGATCCCAGCTTGTAAATCAAACGCCCTACCCGGTCTCGGATCTTCATGCTAACTTTTTGCTTCCTCCTTCGGCTTTCCAGCTTAAATTTCGGCTTATGCGGTCCTTATATTAGACGGGTCTATGGTAATCATATGAAATTAGCATCTCCCTCCCACCAGGACAATATTCCAACCTGCCTGTAATATAATTCTGAAATATCTAAAGAACAGTTCTATATGTCTTAAACTCAACATGAGCATAAATGAGGTAGGTATACTTGTATACTATGAAATCAGTGAATGGTCTTTCTCGATTTCTTCCTTAATTAATAATAAATATAAATGCAGTTATCAAAGCTTTGTTTAAAAAAATACTGCCATGTCTAATGAAAATAGCTTCCTCACCATTTTAATACGTTACACAATTACCTTTATTTCAAAGTCTATACTTTTTTGTTTGAGAATAAAATCTTGAAAAGAGGCAGTTTGGAAACACAGTAATCACTCAGCATTTGCGAGTTTGATATCTTCGGATTTTGTTCATGAGAGAATAAAAAAATCGGAAGAATTCCAATTTTGCGAATTGCATTTTTCAATATGCGTGACTAAAAATTATGAACTATTACCAGTACTGCATGTATGTATATATTGAACATTCATATGCAATTAATATGTATTTTTTCACATGTGAAAAGGATGGAACAAAAGTATTTTTTCCATTGAAAATATTAAATGTTTTGTTTGTTCGGTGTTAATGAAGTCGACATATTCAATTGGTCAGAACGAAACTAACTTTAGGAGGAATGTATGAATACGAATGAAGTATAAAAATTACATACTTAGAATTTATTACCACCTATGTTTTACCTTTCAACATTAGCTCGTTCAAAAAGCTGTGATATTACCTTTCACTACTTTGAAGTGCAAGAAAAAAAGCGGGACGACTTATTTATATATACTTTTATATACTTACTTATTAATATTTTTAATCTGAACAAAAAACTTCCCTAATTTTGGTAGTACTGACTTTAGTACCAGCGACGCGGTTGAGAGAGTAGCGCAGGGATCTCTTGGAGTCCTGCTTTTCCTTCTATAGAAGCCTGACTTGGGGTTTCCTGCCTAATTATTTATATTGTATATAGGTATGACTGTGTTTTTATATTTATTAATTTACTTATCTTTAGGTTATTTTATTTTTTTTATTGTACATAGTTTTTGACTATTACTTTACGTTTGTTAATTTTATATTTTCTGTATATATGGGGTGAATGTGTTCATATATCACTATAGTTATTGTCCACGGGACAAATTATTATATTTCTAAATAAAAAAAAAATTAAAATGTTGGTAATAAAGAAGGAAAATAAATAAAAAAGTAAAAGAAATTAAAATTAATTTTATAGGAAAAATATCTCAGTAATTAAGCTATTACATATATTCATTTACTTATTTGTTGATTGTTCGAAATTGTCGAAAGGCCTATTCGAGCTGTTCTCTTTTTATCTTGAAAAAAGTTTATAACGTTAGTCTCTAACAACCAGCCCAAATAAATCGCAAATGCCAACACAAATCATTATTCTGCATTATATTATCTAACATTATCTGTACTTACGATACAGATAAATGTATTTTCTTTAAAACATTACAAACTATTTATTTATTTTATTTGTTCTATTATGTTTCCATAAAAACATAATTTGATTTGATTGTGAGAATTTTTGAGAAGACTCTTTTTCCTCACTTCAATATCGATTCAATCCACTTCAAAATTATAACAAAAACTGAACATCTATATTTATCGATTAAAGCCTATATGTACTTCACATACATAGACTTAAAATACTCGGAACAGCCCACATACGAAAACTACAAACCTTTCAGTCAAAAACATTTAGGACTATAACTAAAGATGTATGGTACGTCACAAACATTACTTTACTTAAAGACATGCCAACAGTTATGACCATATACGGACACAATAAATCAATTTTAAAATAACTCACATCAACGTACTAACAGACTAATACAAGACATGGCCACGAATAAAGTGCCTGAAAACACCCTTCAGAGGATAAAAATAAGCAGGATGAGGGATTTCCTTACCTAAAAATATACAGAATTCAAGTCAAGAAGGTACGCCACTGGGTAATCCTTGCCCTCACGCCGATCAAGTCAATATTATTAATTTACCGATGGCTTACTCGCTAATTGTCACTACTGACAGGTGTGGGTAAAAAAAATAATAATAAAAATTGATATGATTACCTATATTTTTCGGTTATTCGTTCCAGTAAATTATTAAATCTATTTTAGGAGGAAATAGGGATGTTATTGGATCTGCTATTGATCCTACAACGATAAAAGAGATCCGATATTGTTCGCGAAATTAAAAAAATGTCACATACAGTAAAAGGGAACTGTAACTGTTAACTGAATTATATCTACACCTGTTTCCAATTTATTTCGTAAAGCCATGGTATTATTTGAATTAGACCCGACCCACCTTCTTAATATGGCTTCATTACTTTCGAGAATTAATTATAAAATTCTGAAAGTTTAGAGCCAACATTTTGAAATTCAACTAAATTATATACAAACCTGATATACCCACACAGTGAGAGCCAGAAACATACAACAAAGATACTGATTCTTTATTTAGAAAGTCTTTCATCCAGTTTATTTATGTGCACCGGAGGTAAAGGATGTATGTGCACTGTGTTCATTTTTTAATAAAATAATTTAGTTTAATAATTTATAATTTAGTAACTTTGAGACAAATTTTAATAGCTTCAAGTGATGGAAAATTGGATACCAGAAAAAATAAAAAAATGTGACATGGTCTTTACTTCCGCGGTTCTGATTTTTAAAACACTAAACAATAATATATGTCATGATATAAAATTCAGGAATAGCACCTTGAAGATAACGTGGAGTTTTCAGTTTCCAGTTTAATGTCACTAAAATTGTTATATCAATATATTGTAAACTATATTTGGAGTAATTACGAATATGTTATATGAATTTTATCGGAAATTTAAAGATTTAGAACACTAGTTATCATACATTTTGTACTTAACTGTACTAAAAATTATTTTTGAAACCACTGATTCCTTTAGATTTATTTTTTTACTTTCAATTAACAGCATATGAAATATATACAAAGGAAAAGTATTCTAATGAAAATCTTCGAATCTGATTTTTCAACGGAAATACATGTTATGAGGTCTCCTGAGGCCAAATAACCAAGTCCCGCAAAATGGTCTATGTGGGTGTTTATTTCTGTGTCTGTGCCTGTGTCTAGCTCAAAAACAAAACGTCGTATGAAACTGGAATTTCATATTTAAGGTTCGTATATACCTGTAATGTTCTAGCAAATTTTTCGTCAAAATCAGCTGACCGGAAGTAACACTTTATATCATATATTTTACACTTTTTTTTTTAGATTTTCTCGAAAACCGCTTTAACGATTTTCATTAAATTCCTTATATCAGTGTAATATTAAGCAGTGTTTAATATAATTTAGGTTTCATTCTCGTTGATATTCTCTAACAGGGTTTGAATGGATAATTTTCAATATTTCTTCTTATAAAGTACATTTATATTGTTTGAAATAATTAACTGTTTCACAATTAACTCTGACTTAAAAAATATTTAAATATAATATATGAAATAATTTGATATTTAACTAAAGAAGAAATTAGAGATCGTAACGGAGATTAGTTGTAATAGACCAAAGAAGTTCACACCCGGCCGAGCACACTCTAGCAAGTCCGAAAACTTAGAACAGGCTTCCAAACGTATAGTAACATGAGCCTAATATAATAAGGGCCTGATATAATAATATAATAATTTTGTATCATGTTTATATTATATTGGACAACTTAGTTTAAACTGGAAATAAAGTGGTATAAAAAAGACTTAACAAATTTTTGATAGGTTTGTCCAGGTGAGAGTTATGAATTTTTGAAACATTAGGGAATCCATTGAACGATTTTTTTAATGATACTTGTCTAGATTATTTAAAGAAAAAATATTTAATTGAATCACTTGAAAAGTTGAGATATGATCCCCATTGACATAACAATAGTATTTTTCAATAGAAATATAATTGGCTATTAGTGTTTGTGCTCTCAGAGCAAATTGAGCGTTGAGAATTGGAAGAAACATTTCATATTTATTTAGCGAACACGATTCTACCGTTATGGGAGCGCATTTCTTTTGACCCACTAAAAGCTATACCTTGCCATCTAGGAAGTTTTACGAGTCTGTAATGGCCAAAAGTTTATTCTTGTTTTCCTCAATCAACTTTTCCTTTTTAGGGCTTAGCTTGTAGTTTAGAAATGGCAAAGTCCCTTTGAAGTTTGCTGGTATCCATGGTTTTATGGTGGTAATGAGCTGTGTGAAGTTTATCCTTGGAGTATAGTATGGATTAAAACTTAAAAAAAATAAATAAATAAAGTACTCACTGTGTTTTCCTATATTTTTCTAACAATTCATATGCTAGTTCAAAACAATAAACGTTTATCTTTGATTAGCACAATATATTAATTGTTAAAATAATTACTGAAATGAAAAATACAATGGTTTGTCAGTCGGTGACGATTCCAACTTAACCAATCTTTAGACTTTTGTTCTATACCCAAATATAATTTGGCATATAAAATTTCATTTTCTGTTTTTTTAATTAAAAAAAAAAAAATGGTGCTGCACGCAACACATAATTTTCCCTTACCACTATACTTTGAACCGAAATTATCCTTTGGAAAAATTGGGCCATTGAAAAAAAATTATATTGAAAAAAATGAGAGCAGTTTTAATAGATCTTAAAGAACGCATTTTTGAGTTTCGGTCATTCAGCTCTTTTTTTTTTCTTAGTAAACCGACGATATACATCTAATTATCTGAACATATTATCAGATCTAAAGTTATAAATAGTCTAATTATATAATATAAAGTTATGATTTTGCCTAATTCATGAAATATTTTTATATACAACTTCTTCTTTGAGACAAGTACATATATGCTTTTTCCAAAGTTAAAAATAATTTTATATTTATTTAGGGAATTTCATTTCATCCATGGAAACATTTGGTTTCTCTTAGATAATATTATTATTCGGAAATTATTATTTGTATTTTTTTCGTTACTTTTTACTATCTAAAACGAATAATGTTTGTTACATATTATTTTATCTACAATTCTAAGCTTTCCAACGATTTTCGTATACATTCTATTATTTATGGAAATTCATTTTCAATCTGGAAAAAACATTTTTCCTTTAAACAATTATAAAATTCTTTCATCTAAGACATAGTTGATTTTTTTTTTTGTAAATAAGATAATAAATACTCCGACTAACACACGAACAATGAATCAAATAATAAAAAGGCTAAGTGGATAAGAATTTTGGCTAACGCTAAATGATTGACGTTCTGTGATTTTTTATTTTTACGTTTAAGAATTTTTTATGAGGGCGTTAATTATGCTTATCAAATAAATTTCGAATAAACAAACTATGGAAACTATGTATGAATTAGTTGTTTGACAAATGATGATCCAACGGAACTTGCTTGATAACTTGATGTTTGCTTCAAGCAGAGTATGCCAACAACGTAGATTGTTAATTGAGAATGTTTATCTTATACACTCTTACTAATAGCAAACTTTTGCTTCGAATAGTAAACGTATAGTGTAGCTAAAATTTTAAATAGAAAACAAACATCAACTATGAATAAAATAATATTACTGGTCCGTATGTACTTGATTTAGGTGAATATTTTTTTAATATTATAAAATAAGGCTGTGTTTATTTCTTCACCACATTTATTTAAATTTACATAGCTATGTTTCGGCCGGTAAGCTATTTTCAAACCTTTTTATCTAACCATGCTTTTTGCATGTATTCTAAAGTCAGATTCATGACTTTAAACTACATACAAAAAACATGGTCGTATAAAATGGCTTGAAGATGGCTTACCTGCCGAAACATAGCTATGTAAATTGAAATGCATATGGCGAATAAATAAAATAGCGTTATTTTATAATATTACTGGTTATAATGGTATAATAATACTGTGGATAAAATAATCATTCTCTATTCATATTTAAACAACTTATATATATATATATATATATATATATATATATATATATATATATATACGCTCCTTCTATAAATTTGGAACTATTTCCTAAAAAGATATTGTGCATGTTAAATGAAGGCAATTTTGTGAATAGAGAGTACGACTCCATTTGGATATACATTTTCAATTCTCATGCGAGACTGAAACGACAAGAAATTGTTAGACGTTTCCATCTATTTCTAGCTGGCCCACTACTTTACTATTTACTAAACAAAGACTTTAACTTTCCAATTAACTTCACTTCTAACATTGTCCTGCCATCTAGTTTTGGTTTTACATCTTAAGTACGCCCCATCTGGATCATTCATATATGTAGTATTTTGTCTGCTCTTAAGTCATTCAACTCGTGGACATGGCCAGGCCACTTAAGACTCTGAACTTTCATAAACAATCCACCAGACACCCATTCATCCGTAACTTCAGACCCATCTTAATCCACATTGCATGGCTCTTCGGTTCCTGCCGATGCTCTTAAGAGTGTGAAAAGAAGAGTGCTTTGGAACTTTTAAATGAAGCACGATGATTGTAGTTCTAGCTAGCATTGGATAGGTTCTTTACAAGTCTGTGCATATCATTATATCTGTTCTCATTTACTTGTTATATTTTTGGTTGATACATTTGTAAATTTCAATAAATATATTTCAAAATGAAAATAATGATATAAAAGAGAATATATAAATATTATATATTTATATATAGATATAAAAAATAATATATAAATATTCTGGGATATTTATGATTTCGGTCAATTTGTCTTCATCCAGGAAATCGATCTGATTGGGATTGCTAACGTAACTCGAGAGAAAAATACGAGCGAAGATAGAAGTAAACGTTTATCATGACGTTGGGGTCAGCGACGGGTTACCGGCGTAAATTCCCGGATAGGATTCCGATAAAGTTGGATTAACGCTAATGATAAGCTTTAACCCCAGCAGGAATCCCCTTCTTGTTGCTAATGGCAAATCGCTTTCTTATGTCCACCAACGATTTATCTATTTTTTATTTAAGGAAAAACATTCGATAACTTTTTTTAACGTGTGCTAAATTGGAATATTGCTTTCTTTTTTTAACTGTATAAAAAAGATATGTTAATAAATACTAGTATAGCTCTCTACAAATTTTCACAGTATAGATAGGTATCTTTTTCCATAATGGTTTATACGTATAGTAAGTGACATCAGAGTGATGTGTTACTTTTTGGCGATTCAAAATTTATTCGAGATGCCGCTGGATAATTATTGAGGATAATTAATCAGAATTATTTAATAAAAAATAGTAAAATAAATTTGGATCTATAATATATTGATTGGTCCAGAATTAATTAATTGGATTTCTTTTCTCAAATGCTGGCTTGTGTTTATCATGCTTTCTAATTACCTTATCATCATGATATATATGTGGGTGGCAGAATTAAAATAACTTTTACTAACAAACTTAATTTATTTCAATTTTTAATAAAGAGTATATACAAATTATATTCACAAGAATTACAAATTATAGTTACGAGAATAATTAACTGTCAAGGCATGATTTCAGATGGACTGTTTTAAGAATTATATTGCCATGAAATATTCTAACATTGGTAAATTTACTGTTTGGAATAACGCTTATCTATTGTATATGAAGTGGTGTGGTTGATAGATTCCATCTGTGCATCTGCTAAGTTGAGATCATCTCGTCATGGTTCAAAGCTCTGCCAAGATCATCATGGTCTATGTAGGGCCAAGGCTTCAGTCCTCAAGCCGGAAGAAAACAAGAGACCCATCCTCAAGTCTGGACATCATAAGACCTCTTCTCTCGGCCGGAGCTCAACATCAGAACTCATTTTCTTCCTTCTCGGTAGAATTTATACAAACTTTTCAGGATGGGGCAAGAATGGTTCCCATTGCTTCTTAACGTCACCATATTACTTTACAATAACTGTAAGATCCTAAGAGGAACCAGTTACTTTGTCCGTTACTAGTTTTTAGTCTGAGTAGAGGCCTTCTCTCGAGCCAGGTATAGGATCGGTCCTTAATTTACCTGCTTTCTACCTTATGTCAGAAGTCTATTTCGTTCACCTTTGTTTTCTACACTCTATTTAAAACCTTATTGGCTATGTTCAATACCTAGCAAGAGAAAGAAAGTTTATTAGTACATACAACATAATATTATAAAAGTAGTATATTCAATACAAATCGGAACTTCATACTTCATAACGATCCTTATTACACAGATTTTGAAGATAAAGATTAAGAGGCTAAAATCATGATTAACCAAGAATAAAAAAATACATAAACAAATAATTAACGTCTGATTTTTAGCATTTTTCTTTTTTATATCTTTTTATTTTAAATACATATTTTTCAATTGCATAAACTAAAATATAACAAGTAAATGTAAATTGGTAGAATGACACAGACTTGTACAAAAAATATCTATTGGTGGCACTCCACTAATAAATAGTCCTTCTTTAGGCACGTTCTGCACTTTTTTTTTTTAAATGAATAGATTGTGCCGTCACATTTCCGATGTCTGTAAAAACACCTAAATAAGTCGTCTGGAGTGAACTAATTTAAGTGTTTTTGTATATGGATTAGATATCTCAAAAAATAAACATCGGACCTGCGTGCTGTTTGAAGGGAAATGTTCTTCATTTCATCTTCTTTGTAATTAGCTACTATTCAAAATTGTATCTTAACGAGATGCCTTGTTGGATAGGCGAAAAGGGAAAAAAAATAGTGTCGAAAATCAAATAACGAGTTTTATTGAAGATATGGGTAAAATATCTGAGAAACCAAAAATCGGATGTGCATACTGTAAGCGATGGAATTATTCAGCATTTCATCATCTTTATAATGCGCTATTATTTATAATTTATATTTCGTATTAATTTTTTTATTTTTTTCATTTAGACATATAATATTCTGTCACAGGGACAATAATTATATTGATAAATGAACACATTCACACCGTATATACAAAAAAGAAATAAAATTAACAAAATTAAAATAATAACTAAAAATAATAAATAAAAACTATATACAATAAAAAAATAAAATAACCTAAATATAAGTAAATTAAAAACATAAAAATACAGTCATACCTATATACAATATATACAATCAGGCGGGGAACCCAAATCCCTGCGCTACTCTCTCAACCGCCTCACCGGTGCTAAAGCCGGTGGAGTTTGAGCGAGAGCGCTTTAGCCACATACACTCATGTCTTGAGTGGAGAATCTGGCAATTGCCAGAACTCCAAAATAAATACTATAAAAGATCTCTGGGCCACTGCCGCTTCAACCTTCGAGGAGGGTTGTAGGGATGAGTGGAACTAGATAGGGATTGGGGTAGGGGATTTGGATGATTGATAAGGTTCTGATGGAATTTTGAAAATTTTTCAGGGATAAGGTCAAGGACAAATGGGATATTAAGGTCATGATGTAGGGTTTTGTTGGTAACATAAAACGGAGCATCGACTATTGTTCGGAGGACTTTGGATTGAAAGGATTGGATGCGTTTGATGTTAGAGAATTTTGCTGTCCCCCAAAGTTCAAGTCCGTAGGTCCAAATGGGTTTCAGGATTGTCTTGTAAATCAGTAATTTGTTGTCAATTGAAAGTTGAGATTTTCTGGTCAGTAGTCTGTATAATTGGCAGTATGGTCGGTTAAGTTCTTGTCTTTTAAGTCTAGTATGTGGGTTCCACGTTAGTCTTCGGTCTAAGATAAAGCCAAGATACCGGACTGTGTCTGAAAAAGGAAGCTGGATGGAATTAAAGTGGACTGATGGACAGGATCTGCGGCAGAGTGTGAAGGTAATGTGTTTGCATTTGGATTCGTTTACTTTGATGCGCCATTAATTACACCAGTGCTCAATCACGTATTATTAATTTCGCATTGTTGATGTTTTTATTTTCTTCTATGGTGGGGTCTAACTGGAAGTTTATTAGAAAGAGAATAGAATCTATACCTTGTATATTTAAAAAAAAATAATAATAATAAATATCAGAAAGTTTCTTTCTATTCAATCCCGGTTGGCGTAAGGACCTCAAAATCACTCTTCGCTATCCACTTTTTAGATAAATTTTTAGTTCGTCGAAGACTATCGTAAATAGCAATATACATTTTAATTTTTAAAACCTAAAATGTTACAAAAATCTCCTGACAGCCCTTAGTGCTGCCTAAAATCGTCTGACTATTGAAAGACCAAGACCAAGACTGGTAAAAAAAAAAATAGTTTTTGTGAATGAAAATTAAGGCAAAATTGTTACTAACACTTGACAATTTTGGTTGCTATATGTAAAGAATTGGTATAGCCAATATATTTTCGCAGTTAAATCGTCCAATGTTTCATTCGGGCTTAGTAAGGTTTCTACTATCTGAAAAATTATATTAATATCTGTATAGTAATAGACTAATACGTAACTGCAAGTCTGTAGTGAGATTCTTAAACAAGCCCAAGACTGAATGTGCAAGACCAAGACTTGTCTCGCATTTGGGAAACACTAACAACCATATATTACAATAGCTATCATACCATCTGAGAGACTTTCAGCAAGAATTATTTCGAAGCAAGAATTATGGCTTCTTTTGAAAACTGTACATTTTAGGGATTTAAAACACAGTATAGTTGCTCAGGAAGAAGGGGGTTCAATGTCCACTTTTGAAACCATCGATTGAATTTCAAAAAAATCCAAATTTAGTAATTAAAAAAGGTTGCAATAAGAATTTGCTTATAGTATTATTGTCACTTCTCCTTGTGATTTCCTTTCGTTTGATGCATTTTTCATCAACATTCAACGCTCTTGAGAGCAAAATAAGACATCAATACTGTTATACATGGGATATTTAACTATTCTCATAAAGCGTTAAGATCAAACACATGTCCTACTAATATTGCAACATATCTAATGAAAATTGTATTGTACTATTAATACAATGAACGGGAAATTCGTCATAATATTTACCCTTTGGGGAAATACTAACCCTATAGTTAATATTGACGATATTATATGAAATTCTTCAGCCGGAAACAGTATACAATGCTTCATATTACAATGAAACGGAAGAACCTAAACAAACAAATTTACACATGTTTTTTCTAGTTGCCAAAACTGAGACAAAAACTAAATATATAATAGAATAGAATAGAAAATAATTTTATTCTGGGACGAAGTCCCTTCAGAATAACAAAAAAGTACAGAAATTAAAATTTTACATCTGACCAGATAAAAACAAACATAAAAAGTAAAGATAAAGATAAATCAGTAAAAAAACAAAAAAAAAATATATTAGTTATACATAATATATACAAAATAAAATAAAATAATCAATATACAAAACTCTCGAAACCATACTAAGGTACTTAAAACTATGTACAATGGTAAAATATAAATAAATCCTTTTAGAAAAAATACAAAAAAAAAAGAATGTGAATTCTTCTTAACAGTTAAATCTGTTTTTCTGTTGAAAAAAAAATTTAAATAAAAAATATGTAATTTTACATAAAAGGTTAGCTGGTATCTGACTGTTTTTGGAACAGGAATTTGAATAGGAGGGTTTTGAATGTAGATAGGGATAAAGAATGTCGGATTTTGATAGGAAGTAAATTCCAAAAATTAACAGAGCGAGCAATAAAGGAGTTTTGGAACGAGGCAGATCTGTGAGAGGAATGTAAAGGTCGGAAGGTCGAGATCTTGTGGAGAGAAGTGGATTGAGGACTTGAATTGGAGAAGATTGTAGGCGTAGGAAGGACGATGATTGTTGATGATATGATAGAGGAATGTACTTAGGAAATATTGTCTTCGAATGGAGGGGAAGAGCCACTCTAACTCAGTGTAGTGGTGAGAGACATGGTAGTATCTCGGGTCACCAATTACAAATCTCACGCAACTGTTCATTAATCTTTTCAGTCTGTCGCGGAGCTCCACCGAGAGTCCATCATACACCACACAGCTGTAGTCAAAGTGGGGGAAGATGAGAGAAGAAACGAGGAGTCTACGCGTATGTTGAGGTAGGAGATGGCGGAAGCAATGGAATAGTTTGAGGGTAGAAACTGTCCGTCGGGAGATGTGAGAAATATGGTGATTCCAGGAGAGGGTTGATCAATAAATAGTCCTAAATTTTATACAGAGGAGTAGAAGGAGATTGGCTGGTCACCAAGGTTTAGTATGGGAAAGTCGGTGTAGGATATAAGGAGGGGCTTGGAACCAATGACAGTGGCCTGAGTTTTTGAAGCATTAAACCTTAATCCGTTTAAGTTTGCCCAGGCTCAGAGTCGATCTAGGTCTGCTTGGATCTTAGTAAATGCCACCAATAGCTCAGGGGGAAAAAAGGATAGGTATATTTGAGAATCGTCTGCATAAAGGTGGTGAGAACAATGGATATTGAGTCATGGAGGTCATTAATATAGGAACTAAAAAGGAGAGGAGATATGCTAGATCCTTAGGCAACTCCAGAGGATAAAGGCAGGTAGGCAGATAGTGGTTGATTAGGAATAAGGACTGCTTGTGTGCGTTGTGAGAGAAAAGATTGGAACCAAGAGATGGAGCTATTGGAGAAGGAAAGTGATTTTAGTTTATTGAAAAGGATGGGATGGTTAATGGAGTCGAAGGCTTTTGAGAAGTCAAGAAGTATAAGGACAGTTAATTGTTTATTATCTATTGCAGTCTGAACATCATTGGTAATTTTGATTAAGGCGGATTGTGTGGAGTAGCCGGGACGGAAACCAGATTGGAGAGGATCATGATGGTTGGACTTTTCGAGGAAATTGGAAACTTGGGATTTCACCAATCTTTCTAGGGGTTTTGAGAGATTGGGCAAATGTCTTTGGGAGAGGATGGATTAGGCTTTTTATTTAAAGGGAGTACAATAGCTTTTTTCCTAGAGGAAGGGAATATTGAGTTCTGTAGGGAGAAATTGTAGATGAATAGGAGAACTGGGAGGATTTCGGGGAGATATAATTTTAACAATTTGACAGGAATGCCATCTGGTCCTATGGAATTAGTGTGGGATTTCATTACTGCGTATAGTCGGGGAAATGACGGAGAAATAAAAGTCATCATCATCAAATGATGACTCAGGAGCAAAGTTGGAAGAGGAGGGAAGAGAAGAGCTAGAAGAGACAGAAATAAAACGTGAATTTAAATCGTCAGGTGAAACGGAAGAAACCAGTGAGAAAAAGGATCTGAAGGTTCACAGAGGGAAATTTTACGAAGGATTAGCCATTTAGATTTGGGATCTGGGGCAGATGAAAGGGCTTCATGGAAGTACGAAGCTTTAGTTCGCCGAATTCTTGTTTGTGTCAAATTGTGGAGCACCCTAAACGCTTGATAGTCATGTGTAAGCCTGATACGTCTAAAGCGTCTGCGAGCAGCATCACGCCTCTTCTGCAGATCCTTGATTTCTTGACACATCCAAGGTGCAGGCCGGCGGCGAAAGGTTGAGGTTTTTATGGGAGCATGGGTGTTAAGGATATTGAGGAGATTGGAAGTCAGGATCTCAACAATGGAGTCGATGGAGGAGCAGGAATATATTTCGTTCAAGTCTAAGGCTTCAAGGTCAGGTAGTATTTTTTCACGGGTGAGAGTGTCTGTCTATCTGACGGAAAGTGAAGGTTCTCGGATTAATCAGTGGGGTTTGGATATTATATGATATTAGGATCATGTCGTGAGACGATAAAAAGAATACTGGTAGTTGAGAAGAGGAGAAGAAATTTAGTTCGGAGTCTATAATGAAGAAATCTAACCAAGTGTCGGCCTTGTGGGTATGGTGAGTAGGATAAAAAGGAACAATAAAGAGATGGACGGAAAAGAATAGGTTTTCTAGATAGGTTTTGTCTTTGGAATTGGAAAGGAAATTGGTGTTGAGGTCACCGGCAATGATTATTCTAGGATAGAGGGGAACAAAGTTGAGTAGGGTTGATTCTAAGGACGGATCGAATGGAACAAGAGGAGGACGGTAGATCACTGTGTAAAGGAGAGGGGAATTATTACAGGTAATTTCTATTAGAAGGTACTCCACTTGTGGATGTTCGGAGGGTGGGGAGAAATCAAGGATTCGGGACTTCAGGCTATCATGGACAAATATGGCCGCCACCCCCCCCCCTCCCCCCCACCAGTCCGGAAGGACGGAATATAGGGTTTGAGCCAGGTTTCTGAGATTGTGATGATGTGAAATAAGTTATGAGAAAAGTACTGCAGGAATTCATCATAATGGGCGGGAAGGGATTGCGAGTTAACGTGACAGGTGGTTAGGATGCTAGACATGGGGAGGATTTGATGGGAAACAGTCAGAAATTAGCATAGAGAAAATGAGGCATGTATCATATTCTGAAAAAAAATTAAAATAAGTATTGATAAACAAAATAAAAGTGAATAATGAAAAAAATATGTGAGTGATTAGAGTAAGAAAATAAACAAATTAGTAAAGAAGAGCTATGAGACATTTAAACCAAAATCTTCAAAATTATTTGGGCACCAATGAAGACAAAAAATAATTTAATGAAAGACAAGAAGTGATTAAATCTGTACAGTCAGGTGAAAACGTCAAGATCCGATGCCTGATTAATCAAGATTACCTGATGGCCGTCGTCTTTTCGGTATCGCACATTGCCGGCAGCGAACCATACGTATCTTATCTTCCCGGCAGCTCTCTCCTGTCGGGCTAGCCAGTAGAGGTGCCTGTTCGTTGGGGTCATCTCCTCGCCGAGATAAATTCGGTGGCAGTCGTTTTCCTATCACGCGTCGAGAAGTCCCTCTTCACTTTTCTTCTCGCTATCAGGTCGTCCCTCACTGACTGCCTGACGAAATGCGCTATTGCCGGCGGCGGTCGCGGGTCATCCTTCCTGCTTCTGCGTTGCTGCACCACATCCACATCCTCCACTCCAAGCTTGATGCCCAGCCCCGCGGCTATACTGGTCAATATATACTGATAATTACTTAGCTATGTCCAGAAAAAAAACAGTTGACATGTGTACTTTATAGCTGCTTATAAAGAATTCAAACTTACCAATCAAAAATATTGAAACTCGTTACAATAGCATCATGGTATGTGACAAATACATTAAATACTCACAATAACCAACATTTGACTAAAACATACGGAATTTTTAACGAAAATTTCAAATTTAAACGGGCATACAAAAACACAAATATGAATACACTTGACTTGCTTATGAATTCGAATGGAAGGGACTGAAAAGGTGCGAGGTGAGAGATCATCACTATTAACTACTCTGGGAAGACTTTCCCCATAGCTAATAGCCCTGGAGCCAGGGCCCAAAAATCGACCTGATCGCAGGCGAAGGTTTGATTGTAAATTATGAAAGTGTATGTTATTCTGAGTAAAAAAAACCTTGTCTGCCGTTCAAGAGCCGCTGCTTTAAAAAATGGCGGCTGATTTAAAATATATTAGGCCAATAATTTGAGGATCGAAACGAGAAATCCATTGCGAAAAGTGTGAGGAAAGTTTTTATTTTTTTAAATTGTATATATGGGTTTAGACATGTAAAAAACAAAATCGCTAACGCGGGCTACCAAGGTAAAACTTTTTACAGCCAAAAAAGTCAGATTTTTTGGGTTTTTCACCTATAACTCCTAAAAAATGCATCAAAACGAAAAATATTTTCTTTAACAAATTAAAGAACGTTAAATTTTGCGTCAAACGATTACAGAAACATTAAAATTTTGTTACGCCGTAAGGTATAAAACCAGGGTTAACCAAAGCTGAGTTTTACCAAATTTGCCCAAAACTGAGAAAAATGACTATAAATGGTTCTGTAAATTGGAAATGAGTTCCCTAAGTGGAAGAACCCATAGAATCAAAATTGTAGAGCATCAAATTTTGCGTCAACTGAGTACCAAGTAATTTAATGTAGGTCACTGACTGCGAAAAAAATCGGTAATCTATCGATGGTTAGCAATTGGTAATGAAGGTAAATCTGATTTCCAATATTTCAACAATATGTGTGTCTTTTCTAATGAGTTGGTTTTGTTTAAAGTCTGTTACATGCAGTATAAGCGTCTTTTCCACCTCTCAACAGCAAAAGATTTTGGTAAACGATGTGCCGAAAGATTCCGAATTTTATAAAGGACTAACGAATCCCGATTAATGATATATAATTAGCCTAAAATAAAAATTTCAGTACTCAATAGACGCAAAATTTGATGCACTACAACTTTGATTATATGGTTGTTTCCTCTTAGGGAACTCATTTCCAAGTTACATGGGCATTTATAGTAATTTGTCTCAGTTTTTGACAAATTTAGTAAAGTTCAGAGTTGGTTGACCGTGGTTTTATACCTTACCGTGTAACCAAATTATTAAGTGTATGTGCTCGTTTGACGAATAATTTAACGTCCTTTAATTTATTAAAGAAAACATTTTTCGCTTTGATTCATTGTTTAGGAGTTATAGGTGAAAAACCAAAAAAATATCGAAAACATCTGACTTTTTTGCCTGTAAAAGTTTTCCCTTGGTGGTCCGCGTTAGCAATTTTGTTTTTTACATGTCTAAACCCACATATACAAGTTAAAAAAATAAAAACTTTTCTCACATTTTTCGCAATGGATTTCTCGTTTCGATCCTCAAATTATTGGCCCAATATATATTAAATCAGCCGCCATTTTTGAAAGCAGCGGCTCTGGAACGTCAGACAAGGTTTTTTTTACTCAGAATAACATACACTTTCGTAATTTACAATCAAACCTTCGCCTGCTATATGATATATATGATGACTGATACAATTTGATAATAGGTATGTATGAATATATATATATATATATATATATATACAAAATTTCTTCGATCGACCTTTGAGTATTATATTTTGATGATGATGCTGATGCACATTGGAAGGACCAAAAACGTAATAAATACCCGGAATTATTTGGCGAAATTGAATAGGTGGGGTATATCAACATTTGAAAATTGGTATAAGTTAGATGAGAGATTTCATTTGGTTTTTTGAGCTGGTTACCTGCTGATGTTATATTTGTTTGGTAAGTGTTCAGAGAGCACATTCACGCTCTGTCAACAATAAATAAAAATAAATAATAGAGATAAAACAATAATACTAAAAATAAATGTATAAAAACTAAAAGAAACTAAACTAATAAAAACAACTACTCATTTTAAATAAAAAAATACGAGATCGAAACGTCAAATAAACAGCAGCATATATATATTAAAAAAAATATATATTTAAAATCAAATTTTGCTTCAGAAATAAATTTATATATAAGTTGATAGGTCCATAACTAAACCATTTTAAATTTGTATATATATATATATATATATATATATATATATATATATATATATATATATATATATATGACACTACCCCGATAATAGAAATTTTGTATTCAAAGTTTCGATGAATGTAAAATTGTATTTGTTAATAAATTAATAATCTTTTATCGATTATGTATAAGCTATTTTGAAGTTTGACGAAAATTTCCAAAAGAAAAAGTTATTTAAATCTGATGATTTTTTTTTAGAGAAATAGTGCTCTAAAAGTTTAACGCATGTAATACTGCAAAGTCGAAAACTTTACATCAACCGATCCACTCGAGATTATTGTCTATATTAAAAAAAAAACATGAATATATATTCTTAAATTAATATATATTATAAACTGGCCAATATCAAGAAAGGATTGTGTGACATGACACACTTATTTGACATATAACTATATGAAAATAAACCATTGTGTTAGAATTTGTAGTGTTTTTATTTCAGTGTTTGTGTTATCCGTTTCAATATATTTGCTTTAGTTAATTGTTTTTTTCTTATGCCATGACGAGTATAATCTACAATTAGTTGATGAACAAGACTCTCTTGGTGTCCATGCATTTTCATTATAAATCATGTTAAATTTAGGTCTATTCACGTTTTAATTTGGGAGGTTCGAATGCAGATTTTATTTTTTGTAATATTCCGCGACGAAGTTTAGATTCCGTTGATATTTAAAAGAAGAATCATCGTTTGTAGGGTTTTGGTTTTCAGCAGCTTAATATTGTTATTTGTTTTATTTCAATTGAGTTTCCTCGTTTGAATATGTACTCACATTTAAAAAAAACAAAAAACGTATCTAAAGAATTTTAAATCAATGTAAAATCTGGATTTTTTACGAGTCCATTATTTCATGTAAATTGAAGGGACTGGAACGGTCTGTCCCGGCTAATAGGGACGCTTTCCTGTATGATTTGTATTGAAGCCGATCAATCGCGCTCAGCTTTTTTTCTGTTTGTTTTCAATCGCCAATCAAGCAGCTAACAAACCTATTCAGCTGCCGTTTAATGCAGGCAACTTTTATCTGTTGCTGTTATTCACAGATCCTGGCCTCAGGGGAGAATCGGAAAGGGGAGTTGTGCAGTCCTACGGTCCTGCCCCATTGCGGCTCCGATAGCAATCGAGGGCCGTCATGATAAAGTTCTAGTTTGTCGATTATGGCCTCAAGCTAATTCCATCTATTGAATCACATATAGCTGGTATACTTTGTCATAGAGTGGCCAGACAAACATTTCACTTTATTCTCTAATTGCTTCGTGGCTTCATACAATAATTTTGTAAGTGCAAAAGTCCTCATCTTATGTTAGGGTTGCAATTAGTGTTGCCCAAAATCGGTCTTGGTCTTGCACTTTGCAAGACCAAGACCAAAGCCGCCTGACTGTTGCAAGACCAAGACCAGGACTGGTAAAAAAAATCGAGTCTTTGAATAAAAATTAAGGCAAAATAGTTACTAATACTTGACAATATTAGTTACTATAAGTAAAGTATTGGTATAACCAATATACTTTTGCATTTAACTCCTCTAATTTTTCATTCGGGCTTAGTTAGGTTTCACCTATCTAAAAAATTACAGTAATATCTGTACAGTAATAAGCTAATAAGTAACTGCAAGACTCTTGCGCAAGACCAAGAACATGATTAAGACTGAGTTTGCAAGACCAAGACTCGTGTTAGTCTCGCATTTGGGCAACACTAGCAATATATCGATTCCTTGACTCACTCATGTTCCACAAAACCCTAATTTATTGCCCAAATGTAAATTTAATCAATCGGAACATATCCGTTGCATCTACGATTTACAATGTATGTTAATTTTAATTAATCTTGTTATTGTAAAGTATGCAGGGTGTTTTTTTTTTTAACACTTTATTGAGAAATAATACAATTTGTCACAGTTAAGGACCCTTATAAGAGAGTTCAGAGAGTACATTTATACCGCATATACAAAAATATAATTAAATAAAGTAATAACAAAAGAATAAGAAAAAAGAAAAAAATATATATATACACATAAGTAAGTAAAAATAGAAATAAAAGTAAAACAAACATCCTAGATAAAACATACCTATATACATTATTTACAATTAGCGAGGTGATCTCCGAACTAATCCTGTCCCCTCCACATGTGGAGGGAAAAGGGAGGCTTAGGAGATCCCTACGCTTCTCCCTCAGCCACTTCACTGGTATTTAAGACCAGCAGAGGATGAGTAAGAGCGCTACAGCCACAGACCCTCATGACTTGAGTGGAGAATCTGGCCATTGCTAGAACTCCAAAATATCCATATTTACAAAAGGTCTCGTGGCCACTGCCGCTTTAATATACGAATGGGATTGTAGGGATGGGTGGTGCTTGATAGGGATTGTACAACGGGATTTGGGTGATGAGAAAGGTTCTGGTGAAATTTGGAAAATTTGGCTGGGATAAGATCAAGAATAAATGGAATATTAATGTCATTATGGAAAGTTTTATTGGTTACATAGAAGGGAGCATCGACTATTGTACGGAGGACTTTAGACTGAAAGGATTGAATGCGTTTGATGTTAGAAATTTTGGCTGTTCCCCATAGTTCTAGTCCCCATAGTTTATCGACAAATATTCAATGAAATAGAATAAAATAACAATATAAAATAGAATACGAAATAACAACATAAAATAGAATAAAATAACCTACAAATAAATAAATAAAAAAGAAACAGATACATACCTATATATATATATATATATATATATATATATATATATATATATATATATATATATATATATATATATATTTGGGACCATTACAATGTCTGTATATATATATATATATATATATATATACCTTTTTAGTCTGTATATATATATATATATTTCTGGGACTCCCCTTCCTCGCCGTTTAGGCTATATAGGGTTTTCCCGGGCCAAGAAGTGTGGGTGGAGATTTAAAAGACTCCATCGGCACCGGGACGCGAACTCGTGACTATTTTATAAATCCATTGTCTCATAGATCAGGTTGCCGGACAACGGCAGTGCTATGCACACGCGTTAGCCCGATCGGCTAGTAGGGTATATATACCTATATACACTATTTACAATCAGGTGAGAAAACTCCGAGCCAGACTTTTCCCTTCTTCTGTAGAGGAAAAAGCATGACTCCAGGAGATCCCTCCACTTCTATCTCAACCACGTCACTGGTTCTAAACCCAGTGGAGATTTGTAATTTTTAAATTTGCAAAATGACGCTCTAGGCATTAAAAAGAAGATAACACTGCAGGACATCTTCCAGGTCTTTATTTGCTTCCTTAATTCAGGAAAGGGAATCGCTCATCCAGCTCCTTTTTATTCACTTACAGAATGCCATGCCAGCCATGGCTGGATTGAAAGATTATTGACTTTATAAGTGAATCTTTTTTTTGCTAAACCATAAATCTTTGACGCGTGTTGGGTGTTTGTATATATTTTTAGTCTGATCGCCAATCTTAATTTGGAAAAAAGAGGGTCTATACTATTATTTAAAGTCAATTATTTAAAGTATTTCTATTTATTTCGACGTTTGGATCGCTGATCATCCATCTGTCGAAAATTAATTCAAGATAACGCAGTTTCCGTCTGGCGAATTTGTTCCTCGTCGGTAAGAACTGTTAGTCATATGAATATTAGAATTGCTATTGTAATGTTGATATATGTTGTTTAAATTTAAACTAAGATTCTTTTTAAATTAATTTTATATTTTTAAGACAAAATAATATAACTGTGGTTCCTTTCTTTCTGTCTGTTTGATAATTTAGTCGTTTCAACTTAAAAAGGGAGATGAATACGTTTTATTTTGTTTGAAATTAGTTTCGTTTATGCCGAGGCTGGTATAAAGGATTTTTTTGATTTCAGAGAATCTGGAATGGTTGATGAATTATTCATGAAATCTTAAAAGGTTCCAATTTAAATGATATATATATTTTGATAGTTTCTTTAGCTCCATTATGCTATAAATGATGGTGTTTCGTAAAGAATATCAATGGCTAATGTGCGTAGTACACTTCCGTAAAATCGTTAGCATAAATGGCAAGTACAAACTTTATTAAAACAACTACGCATAATACAGTACATGCTGGTCAACTGGTAGAGCATTTGAAATGCTAATCCCTTAAGTAACTTTTACTTTCTTATGAGAGATAAAAAACCTGAGTAAAGTACCCTCCGGGATCCCGAAATACCCTGCGGTTTTTACGCATAATCGGCGAGGCTTTAGATTAGGTTAGCAGATTGCATTATCTCTTTTTCCCCTAAACCCTAAAAAATCTCTTCCTTAAAACAGTTTTTTTTATGTAAAATAATCCATAATACAATACAAAAGTTTATGAATCACCTACAATCTCACATCAGTATGTGTTTGGATCAGGGGTTCCCATCCCCCCCCCTCCCACCAAGGTCGGCGCTAGAACCTCCCCCTCCCTCTCTTGCTCTTTATATTGCTTACCTTTTCATACAAACGGAGCAAGAGAAAATAAAATTAGAAAATTCGTAGATCATACACATTTGCACTTGATGCTGTCTGTTGTCCCTTATTTTGAAATTTTTCATTCCGAAATTTCATAACCCCATTGAAATTTGCTCCCCTAAAAAAATCGAAAACCCGTCAAAATAGGCCTCCTAAAAAAGTTTGATAGCGCAACTTGCTTCTGGGTACCCCTGTTTTGGATGTTGTACATTAATGTACTGTCTCTATTCGTTCATATGAATTTTGGTCTGTATAAATGTCGTTGTTTCTAAGTAATAATGTCTGAATTAAGGAATTTATTGGATAATTGTTAAATTTTTTTGTTAAAGTTTTTTAGTTGTTTAAGGCAATTTTCAAAACGCAACGAATCAGTTGTCTAAAGAAAGGCCTTAAAGTACCCCAATAAAATATTCTGAATTCACAACTTCAACGAACTCAAACGAGACCAAAAATGGCTAAAGGGGAAAAGATGGCGAGGAAAAACTTTAGTACAATAGCTACGAGTGCCTCAAGTGGGCTCATTTCGAGTATTCAGGATGGGTCCAAAGAGACATCAGTCGCAGAGCCTATAAATACCACTTCTGCATTTACATAAATTTTAGTTCTTGTATAAATTAATAACAGTTTATGGTTCCTATCACAGTTTTGTATTTATTATTTAAGAGATACGTTAATAAAGTTTGGTATTAGATCTTGTTTAAGTAGTTTGTTACGGTGCTTTAAAATCCCTAATATTTTTATTGTGTTAAACTGTTGCTGAGATAAGATGATGAAAACTACAATATTTGGAAAAACTCGTGTTTAATCCCTTTGATTACGATAAAGGCAATTTAATAAAATTATGATAGTGGGTAATACAATGAAGGGATTCTGATAAAAAAATCAGTTCTTAAATTAAATGATATTGTACATAGGCGTGAATGTGTTTTATTATTATTATAATATTAATATTATATTGTATATTACTTTCTCTCTCTCTCTCTCTCTCTCTCTCTCTCTCTCTCTCTCTCTCTCTCTCTCTCTCTCTCTCTCTCTCTCTCTCTCTCTCTCTCTCTCTCTCTCTCTCTCTCACTCTCTCTCAATTATACTCAATAAAACCATTAAAACAAAAAAAAAAGGAAATGATAATGGCAAGAGAAAATTGCAAACTTTAACCTCGTCATCTTACCCTGCCTTCCTCCACTAAGCTGAGTGTCGTATTATTCTAGATTATATTTATTTATTTTAGGAATACTTAACTTTCAAAATGGTTTTATAAGCTCCAATATGACCACTAAGAATCAGTTTCCTATATACAGCCCTTTCAGAGGCAATAACATTCATTGCGAGATTCTATTTCCAAATCACATCCTTTAGGAAACACTTAGATATAATGGCATATATTTTCTATCTTATTTTTCCAGAATAAAATCCACTAACAAAAAATAAAATAAATCTTTTACTGGCTGGATGAAGTAAAAGAAGTTTTCTATTTTATTTTTAATATTTTTTTAATGTGATAATATTTATGATAATATCGAATATTCATTTTGAAAAATTATCATAGAATTATTAATATGGAAAAGATATTACGTCTAATTTTTTTTAATGATTTTTTAAAAGTAATTTTAAAAGAAATTTAAGGATCAAAATTGTTAATCCTTTCTTCTTTAAAATATATCTTTTCTGAAAGTCGGAAATAGACGAATCTTTGCTACAGTTTTATATATAGAGTAGCTTTTCATCATATTTCTACAGTCTTAGAAAAAAAAATTTTCTTCCGTATAAAAGGAACAGCCTAACAAAGAGCAGTTTTCTAGCCACAGCTTGTGCAGCTTGTAAGTAAGCAGTAAAGATTATCCACACCGGTGGGAATGTGTGTTGTTGCGACAATGATTGCGGGCTAAAAAGTTTATCGCCGAGGTACCAACTTGGTAATATTCTCCCACACATAAACGGATCTTACTGTCGGTTTTCTTGTAGAACTGGTGGAACAAACCTGACTTGTTTAAGAGAACATTTAGTTTTATGTCTGAAGCGAGATCATAAAGCGTGTAGCAAGAAAGTAAGTCAACCTTCTTTCTCACCCTCATTTATCGACTCCGAGTAAACGCAACGGTCAAGAAGCATAAAATAGCTTAGGGGGGCATTAGAAGCAATAACTTTTAAAACTAAGAAAAGGCTATTATAATAAAAATATATTACATAGTTGTTACTTACTTTAACTATCTTTGAATATAATTCTTATTAATTGTATTCTCTATGTAACGATATAGTAATGAATAATTGTAAATAATACAAACAAAATTATTACGTCTCATAATTCTCTCGTTATATTTTTATTTTATGAGATCTAACTTTGTTGATTTATTAAAGTTAATTATATATGTAAACATTAAGCTATAGCTCCGTTAAAAGTTTATAATCGCTCAACAATGCCAGAAAATAATTCCTTTTCAAAGTATAAAGGTATTGTGAAAGTTGTGTGTAGCGCGCACCAGATTTTTAATTTAAGAAGTGAGGAAACCGATTTGTGATAGGTCTCTTTAGATCTAGTGTTAATGCAGTACCAGGGAGGAAAACTCTAATTCAACCTTTAATAAATTAAATAAAATGTTCGTACGTTTTGCATACATGACATTTAAGGTGGATCGTCAGGGAAATTAAAAAATAATCCGTAATACTTCAGATAAAATTTCTTTAATTGGCCTATATGCATTTGTATAATAAACTTGTGGTAGTGAAACAACCAAGTAATTTCTTTTAGACTGCAATATTTCAAACTCGATCGATAAGTTTTAAGTTTTTAGAAGACGGGACCTATCCAAACCAGCTAAGACCGAAGAAGTAGAGGATAAAAAAAAATTGTTGGACGAGATTCATGGTATGAGTTGCCTAGCCAACGTCAGCTCTGTAAGAGCAATTGCCTATTTTAAGAAGAAAAATTCCCTTAAGGGGCTTGCATAATAGATGGAGCTTTTTCGCTGAATCCGAAGATTTAGAGGGTAAGTGTCGAAGGTGGCTTCCTTCCTAGGAAGGATTTTTCTTTTTTATCTCAGAGGGCCTTTTAAGGCCTTCCGTTAAATAAAATTTTAAAACAGACCCTTCACCTCGTTTCGGATGACCCTTTACAAAGCCTTAGTGAACTTTATATCACATATTGATCGGAAAATATTCTACAAATAATTCCTGCTGCTTAAAAAAGTATTCCTGCACGAAATGCTTGTTTCCCATCGAGGGTATGTGGAAAACGAAACTGTGATATACCGATAATACCAATAAGTGATTCAGTTGTTATAACCTCACAGTGTTATTTTTGATGATGAATAATAGAGAAATTAAAACGAAATTTGAATTTCTGAAACCAAATGTGAATAATGACGTGGAACTTAAGCAGTGCCAATCCCTCTTAAGAAACGAATCATCCCGTTGTATCAACTTTCAGGTAAATGACGAAGTAATGGTAAATGATTTTAGCGTGAATGCCGCAAATAAGAGGACTCAAGGAAAAATAAAAAACAACTGTCACCTGTCATATTTTTATTTGAAACAGGCGATGGTATTTCATGGAAACGCCATGTGGGCCAAATTTTCAGATTTCTCGATGAGAAAAAAAATAAGAGAAGAGGCTATTTCTTTAAATCAACAAGAGAGCAACCAAAGAATCGGTCATGGAAGTGGAAGCTCTTCTTGAGAGCTCCTGAAGACTCAGTTGTTTGTGTTAGTTTAATGTTAGTTAATTTGTGTTCTTAATTAAATTAGTATTAAGTATACATATTGACAATATTGTTGTATTAATGAAGAAAACGACTAATGGATTCATTAAAGTTTTGTATGTGATGTAATCACACTAAAGGGGTTGTTGGTCTAAAATATTTCATTGGATAAGCACAACTGAGGCTATAGTACACTATAAAATAGTAATTAATTAATTTATATTTTGACAATTAACATTAGCTTGAGAAGCATAAGTTCATTTCAAAATTTTAATTAGAAAAATGGAAAATATTCCTTACAGATCCTTAGTTTTATACAAGAATTATATGTATTTTCGATAATTTTCTCCCCATCTTTTTAATATATCGCTATTTTTCTAATTATGATACACTTTCTTTAGAAATGGGGGAATTGTGATATATCGATATTACCAATAAGTACAGTGTTATCTTTTACGATGAATAAAGAGTACTGATTACTAACATTGTAGTTTTGTGTTTTAATATTCAAATATCTAACATAAAACATATGGATATTTTTATTAATGCAGTTCCTATTAAAGGATATTAGATACATGATGTAAGTAAACTGCAATTAAATTCAAATTAATATCACAACCCACTATACTTGTTATTCTATGAGGAATTAATGAAGACATTATTTACCATCAAAGAGCTCTCTAAAAAAAAAAAACAACGATTAAATGTGATAGAACAGAAAAGGGAAACTATAAAATGCAATAAAATTGTTCCTAATATCCCAATATGCTGTGCTCAAGTGATAATCCCATAAAATTTAGTCATGCCATTAAAAAACTTGGAATAGCCTCTGATCAAATCCTTTCCTGAAAAAAAAACATGTATCTAGTATTTCCCGCATTGCCTTTTCTACCTTAAAACGTTTAAATTAATCAGCCACCAATTGCCATTCGTAGGCTCCAAGCCATTTCCTAAACATTTCCCCACTTTGACTACTGTTATAGAGTATATTAAGGTTTCTTCCCGCCTTCCAATCTATTACCAGACATGGAAAAACGTCAAGAAGACTTGAATAGAATATGTCTCTTTAACTACCAAGTTACTAAGGCAATTGTAATAGCCTCCAATCATCTACTTAAAACTTTTCCTAATATTCCAACCCTGATCCTAAATAACAATCCCCGTAAAATTCTATCGTACTTTTTTTAATCTTGGATAACCTTATATCATAGGCAGATCTACTGGGAAGACATTTGGGCTGAAGGAAGCCCTTCTCCCTTCCCATAATAGGGTAAAATATAACCATGCTTTATAGAAAAAAATATTAAAAACTATCTCATAAAGTATTATTGTTCGTGTTATTACATTTAATAGTACTTCGAGAATCACTTAAACACCATTTAATATAGGTAGTTAATTTTTTTTTCAAATTAACTATCGTTATATATATGAAAAAAAAATCTTTCGAGCTCAAGCCCACCAAAAAAAAAATAAAAAAAAAATAATTGAATCCTGGATCCACCATAGCCTTTTATCAAACTCTTCAGAGAAAAACCTGGTTCTCCATCATATCTTTTTTTACCTTAATGTGAATAAACGATCTCTCACATCATATTTATACTGCAAACCTCTTGGCTCCTAGTTGCTTCCTTAATATTTTCCCACTTTGACGATTGTTGTAAAGCATATGGATGCTCTTCTGGGGATCTCATGGTAAAACTAAAACGTTAAAAATAAGCTGCTTTATACGATTCATCTTTGAGATCCCAAAGAACACCTCTGGCTTTCATTTTTATGAACATTTGGAGTGGCTTTAGCCTTCCTACCTTCATAGCTTCGTCCTCTTCCAGGGAAAATTATGCAATCCCTCCGTCCTTGATGTATTTCCAATCTCCTTTAATTCATTCATTCGTTCTACACTCGTTGTCGGTCGACAGATTTATACACAATGGCCCACCGAACCGCTTCCAACAGATCTTTCATTATTTGATCCTCGTTCTCATGATTCCATCCGTTACTATATCCGTCACTCTAATATCCTCCCCACCTTTGAATCCCGGCTATTCAATTACTCACTATGGATTCAGTCAACAAATAATTGTAAACAGGTATTGCTGTAAATATATAAATAAATTATTAGTTTCATTTTAATTATTATTATTTCACGTTTCTTTTTTAATAGTAACTAATGTTAGATATTAACTTATATTTTTTCTATAACTGGCGCATTAAAGTTAATGAATCTAAATGCCAACATATTACCTTTACACTCCGACGCAATTCCTGTCCACCAGTACTCTTTAATTCTATCCAGCTTCCTTATTCAGACACAGTCCGGTATCTTGGCTTTCATTTGGACCGAAGACTAACTTGGAACCCGCATACTAGACTCAAAAGACAAAAACTCAACCGAAGATACGGCCAACTATACCGACTACTAAGCAGAAAATCTAAACTTTCCATTGAAAACAAGCTACTGATCTACAAGACAATACTGAAACCTATTTGGACTTACGGACTAGAACTGTGGGGATCGGCAAAATTTTCTAACATCAAGCGCATCCAATCCTTCCAGTCTAAAGTCCTTCGAACAATAGTCGATGCTCCTTTCTATGTATCCAACAAAACCCTACATCATGACCTTAACATCCCATTTGTCCTAGACCTTATCCCAGAAAAATTCTCCAAATTTCACCAGAACCTTACTTACCACCCAAATCCTCTTGCACAATCCCTATCAAGCATCTCCCATCCCTATAATCCTCCAAGAAGGTTGAAACGGCAGTGGCCTCGCGACCTTTTGTAGATTATATAAATTGGAGTTCTGGCAATGGCCAGATTCTTCACTCAAGACATGTGTGTATGTGGCTGAAGTGCTCTCGACCAATCTCCGCTGGCTTTAGTACCAGTGACGCGGTTGGAAGAGTAGCGCAGGGTTCTCCTGGAGTTCCCTCGCCTGATTGTATATAGGTATGCATGTTATTTATTTTTTTTTTTTTCCTTAGTTTTAATTTTCTTATTTTGTAGGTTATTTTATTTTATTGTCTATTGTATATACTTTTGATTATTATTTTGTTCTATTTATTTTATTTTTTTGTACATATGGTGTGAATGTCATCCTACCTCACTATAACCAATGTCCAACAGACAGATTGTTATAAAAAAAAAAAAAAAAAAAAAAAAAAAAAAAAAAAAAAAAAAAAAAAAAAAAAAAAAAAAAAAAAAAAATTTTCTATCTGTTTATTTTATTATATTTTGCTATCTAGCTCTGAGACTCTGAAGTCCACAATTCTATTATTGTATATTATTCCAAAGAATAGCATATTATCACTGCTATTATTAAAAAAAAAATGGTGAATACGAAACATATCATTCTCTCAGAATTATAATTTGGAAAAGTGAAAAGCGTTGTGTATTTATATAAAACGAGATCGATATATAACATGAGATATCAACATCAATCATGGTGGCACTTAAGGAATATTAGAGGGGAAGAGATCTGGAGGACAGCATAACATAATAATAGTATCTCGCAATAACAGTACTTCGTAATGCTCAGTGGTCCGCTAGGTTTACCTTAAAGTACTTGGACAGTACCTTGGTACCGCATTCAGGGCCTAAAAAATATTTTTTTTTTGGAAATATATTTGTTTATTTAGAAATATTACATTCTGTCACATCAAGGACATTTATAATAGTGTTCAGAGAAAGCACACTCACACTCTATTTACAATAAAAAAAAAAAATACAGAAACTTAATAATAATAAATACAATAAAATAAAATAAAAATAAATACAATAAAATAAAATAAATGTATATAAACAAAAGAACTAACCTAATCATACACACTCGGGCTTGAGTGCAGGATCTGGCCATTGCCAAAACTCCAATAGATGCTTATTTACAAAAGGTCTCTGGGCCACTGCCGCTTCAACCTTCGAGGAGGATTGTAAGGATGGGTGGTGCTGGATAGAGATTGTGCAAGGGGATTTGGATGATAGGTAAGGTTCTGGTGAAATTTGGAGAATTTTTCTGGAATAAGGTCTAGGACAAATGGGATATTAAGGTTATGGTGTAGGATTTTGTTATTTACATAGAACGGAGCATCAACTATTGTTCGAAGGGCTTTAGATTGAAAGGATTGAATACGTTTGATGTTAGAAGCTTTTGCTGTCCCCCACAGTTCAAGTCCGTATGTCCATATAGGTTTCAGTATTGTCTTGTAGATAAGTAATTTGTTTTCAATAGAAAGTTTGGATTTTCTGTTTAGTAGTCTGTTTAGCTGGCCGTATCGTCGGTTGAGTTCTTGTCTTTTGAGTCTAGTATGAGGGTTCCACGTTAGTCTTCGGTCTAAATGAAAGCCAAGATACCGGACTGTGTCTGAGTAAAGAAGCTGGATGGAATTAAAGTGTACTGGTGGACAGGAACTGCGTCGGAGTGTAAAGGTAATATGTTGGCATTTAGATTCATTAACTTTAATGCGCCAGTTATTACACCAGTGCTCAATCAAGGTGAGGTGGTTTTGGAGATTTAAGGATGCTATGTTGGGATCTGAGTCGGATGATAGAATGGCGGTGTCATCTGCAAAAGTTGCCAGGAAGGTATCGGGATGGACAGGGATATCGGCGGTAAAGAGGATGTAAAGGACGGGACCCAATACGCTACCTTGAGGAACACCTGCCTCAATTGGATAGCAATGCGAAAATTCAGTACCGCAACGAACTCGGAAGGTACGATCTGAGAGGTAGGAACGGAGAACAAGGTACAAGGACTGAGGAAGATAGTTTTTCAGCTTGGAAAGAAGCCCGGCGTGCCATACCCGGTCGAAAGCTTGAGCTATGTCCAGAAATGCACCCGAGCAATATTGCTTGCTTTCCAATGCTGCGGAAATATGATCAACCACTCGTAGTCCTTGTTGGACTGTAGAGTGTTGTGAACGAAATCCGAACTGATGGGAAGGAAGAGTTTGGGATTCTATAAAGGGTAGGATGCGTTTCAGGAGGATCTTTTCAAAGATTTTTGAGAGAATCGGAAGAAGGCTAATTGGTCTGTAGGACGTTGAGGTGTTGGGAGGTTTGCCTGGTTTCGGAAACAGGATAATAGTGGAATGTTTCCACAAAATAGGAAAGTGGGTGGTTCGTAGGATGCTATTGTATATGTATGTAAGGAATATGACAGCTTTAGGAGGGAGTTGTCTAAGTATCTGAGAGGTAAGGAGGTCGTATCCAGGTGATTTACGGGTAGGTAGTTTTTGTAAGAGGAATTTGACCTCAGAAGGATTAACTGCTTTAGGCGGTAAGGAGAGTGGGATGGGTGAATTAAGGAATTCCTCTACTGCTGACGTGTGAAAAAATATTAATAATAGTTTTAGTGCATCACATTTTGATACTAACTCCAAATATGTTTTAATTAGGACATGCACTTCTCTCGAAATTGACTATCTCGGTGTTCACTTCGACAGACATTTAGAATTTACTAGACACTTTGAAAAACAAATTCAAACAGTACGATCTAAGACGTACAAACTTCAAAATTTAATTCGGATAACAAACCTATCTTTACGCCTAAAGCTTCTATCCTATACAAGTATAATACGGCCTGCTCTGTTGTATGGTGCACCTCTGTTCGATTATGCCAGCAAAACAACTGGGAAAAGATTACTATATTTCCAAAATGGAATAATTAGAAAAATTGTAAGAGGGACCACGCTGCAGAGAAAGAAGACATTGGTTATACAAGCAACACTAAATTTATTAACAATAAAAGAATTCCTCGCAAAACGAAAAAAATCATTTTTCGAAAAAACCCAACAATTGGCAAACACTCTTTTTAACAACTTATTACCAGCAAACATTTCAAAACGTTGGCGACAACTCGCATGTGATAGATGTTTTATTAATTTAGTTGTAAGCTCTAGAGGATAAGGTCAACTCAAGCCTGAGGTGAGCCCCATCACCTTTTATATTACAGATGAAGAACAAAATACTCAGAAACGACAAAAAAATACACTTTATAATGCTTTTAAGCAGTAAAAGGACTATTATGAAGACAGTGAAAATCCAAGGATTCAAGACAAAAATAAATAAAAAGGGGCTATAAAAAAAAAAAAAAATGATTGTAACCTCAAAAAGCTGCGCATTACTTTCAACGCTTTAACAGCCTGGGAGTTCATTCTACTAAGTTATTCTTGATTATAATATGTCGCAGATCTCTTTTTCGGCTCTCAGCAGCGATGGGTTTTGACATACAAAGTGCCAAAAGCAACCGAACTTCAAGAAAAAATGACGAATCCCAATTAGAAAAGTGTACTTGACGTAAATTAAACATTTTTGGCATTCAGTGGACGGAAAGTTTGATGCTATAGATTATTTGTTCTACTGATTGTTTCGTCTTAAATTACTCATTTCTAAACTGAAGATAATTTATCATTATGTGAAAAATTGAGTAAACTAAATTAAATAAGAAAAGCTATTAAAAAAATAATAAAAAATTAATAAATAAATGATATTTATAGTACTATAGCGTGATGTATCGATAAATATAATATTTGAGTAGTTATTTATAAATATTCCTCTTAAAAATTTTCATAGGTACTTCATATTGCTAAGAGGCGACTCTGCATTCTGTACTGCTTTATTGTTGTTATAAACTGAAATAGTGATAAAACTAGTGCCCATGGTCGATGCAGCTGAGGTCGTGGGGAGAGTTTATTTAGCAACAGCCTAATCCTGTCAGACTCGGACTAAATAAATAGTGTTGTTATTATTATTGTTATTGTGCCGCTCTCTCTCCAAATCCAAAGCAATTATAACATTAATTTATATGGTTAATTGTAAAATTTGTTAATAATTGATGGTCCGAGAAGACAAATCTAAATTAGCTTGTGACATTTGTCAAAATATATATCATACTAAATGCTTCAAAATTTATATAATGGAACCAGAAGAGCTAAGAGAGATTATTAAAATGGACATGTCCCGATTGGGAACTAATCATCTACCTGCTAAAGGCGCTAACTGAGAAGATTAAGGAGCTGAAAGCCAAACGAAAGGAAATCCTTCAGAAAAACATGGATATACCACTAAAAAGAAAAATCAGGCTGCAATTCTGTAATACTCTGTTAGGTTAAATTCTATTATTAAAAACCTTAAAACGACCTTTGATCAAAATCTTTTAGAAAAAAAACATGTCTGCGATATCTTCTGTCGTCTTATTATGATGTCTTTTGGTTAATTATTTTCAATAATGTTTCAATGTATCCATAATGAAACAGGATATTCGTCCAAATAATTCAAAAACTCAACCCTCATTGAAATTTGAGGTTTTACGTTTCGAAATACGTAGAAGTTAAAACTCGAATATAAAAAAAAAATTTCCGACCGCCGAAAGATTGTCGACCGTCCACTCATTTTTTCTGAGACTACTGGACCATTATTTTCCAATTTGAATCAGAGGTCACACGAGAATGATCCTCCTACCTCGACATTTCTATCCGCCGTTTTCTTTTAAGATGGCGGCTGAAAAATCTGTGTTGGCTATTGATCGTAGTGCCTAAACGAATGTACCGATTTCAATGAAACTTGGCTAAAGTCTTCTCCTCGATGTCCTTTAAATATATGTATAGAGCATACATCACCGAAAAGTATTTACCATTAAAAAGGGCGGCCGATAGTATTTTAAAAGTTGACGAAATTTCCTAAAAAATGTTAAAACAAAATCGGTGAAATCGGACAATTTGGTGCAATGTTGTTGTTTTTAATATTGTTCATATCTTCTACTGCAAAGCTTATTTCTATTGTTTTTTTTTTTTTAATTTACTGAAAGTGATACATCAACTGAAACAATTTGTTTTTTTTTAATTTAAAATACTAATGATGAAATAAAAAATTATTTAAGGAAATTTTAGGCATTACCTTTTGTTTTTTTCTTCTTGTATTACAAGAAAAGTAATGTTACTTTTAATATAGAATTGTTTGGAAATAATAAACTATTTTATAATAAATTGCAGCATTTTTACCTTAATGTGAACGAATGACTATTTATGGGGAGTTCGAGGCAAAATTCAAACGTTAAATAAATTGCTTTGACGGTTTTTCATCGAGATCTCAAGAGACTCCTCCGTCTCCCATTTTTATTGAAAGTTGAAATGGCTTTATGCTTCCTGACGTCGTAAGTACCTCTTGGCATTCCTCTCTTCCAAGTAATCGGATCATGTCATCCATCATATATATCCGAACTCCCTATACTTAAATATTTTGTTCACATCTCCAATGCCCATTCTGTGCCTTCAGATTTATATATTATCCATCGAACTACGGCTTTCGCCTAATCTTTTATAATCCCACCTCGTCCTTATTGAACTCAAATACCATCCCCACCTTTAAATCCGGCGTATTCAATCAGTTCCTATCCAACTAGTTTTATAAAAATTGTAAATAGGAGCGCCTGTAAATATGTTGAAAATTATGTTTCTTTTCTGTTATTATTATTATATGTTTGTTTATTTGTTTACATTTTTCAATATTATGTGGTGTTAATTTTTCATCACATCTATATTTAAAAAGTCCTTAATTGAGATGGAATGTAATATTTCTCAATAAGCAAGTTTTAAAAAAATCTAACATTTTTTTTTTATTCATGATATTTAAAACTGTATTAATAAATAAAATACATTTAGTAAATTTGATAACAGAAAATAATAACATGAAATCACTTGTTGAAAAACTACCCACTGGTAGCACTCTAAAAACAAAATATATTTACAATATTATTATATTATTTATATTTGATTATTTTGTTTTATATTTTTTATTTTTCTCTTGGACTCAAACCTTATAGATTTTTTTCGCTATATTTTATTCTAAAGTGATTGGTCCCGGTATAAATAAATAATGTATAATTATTATTAAAAATAATTGAGAATCGAAAAATTCAAAATATTTTAATAAAGTTTTATTTCGACCTGTACATAGAAACATCTGCCGATTGTCAATACCATGACAGATGCGGACACGTAGTTAAAGAGAGAAAAAAAAAGTTATTGTCTTTAGTTGATGAGTTTATTTATTATTATTTATTTTAGCATGTGTGTATTTAAGTAGTTTTTTTATTTGTTTAGTTTCTTTTATTTTAGTTTATATATGATTACTTTTAGTACTATTATTTTGCTTTTTATTTATTTGTATTTATAGTACATACGTAGTAAATTGTAATATATATATATCAATAATGAATTGCTGCTAAAAAAAAAAATAGTTAATTTATCAATAAATATTCTAGTTTAAGTATTTATTTTGTTTTACTTTAATAATTTATAAACCAAAGAAACGAGCAAAATATAACCCTGTATTTATAAAATAAATCAATACACAAATACACTCCCTGTTGATGATTAGCCGAGCCAATACAGGAAAGGGCGATTGGTTATGATAATGGGAAGAGGTAAGCGACGGCTTAATTACCTCTTAGTTAGATCCTGATCCGACTTAGCCAGTGCTTAACTATCCATAAATCTATACTTTGCTGGATTTAGGCTAAGCCATGTAGTATTTGCCAAGGCCGTCGGGCTCACTGTAAGCCCTACTAGCTTTGACAAAGCTTGTGCTATTGGAGTCTACGGTTGAAATATCTAACTAGATTTAGGGAAGGTGGCCATCATTCAACTCGGGGTTAGTGGATTTTATGGAGATGTGGAATATGTTGTAGATTAATCATCTATTGTTTGTGATAAAGTATACACAATTTCTAAAAATACAAACAAAAATGGATAAATAATGGATGTTATGTCTATCACATTGTTCGATTCTAAGCACGGAGATTTTTTTTTTTATTTTGTTTTCTAACCTTCCGCATGGTACAAAGCTTCTCGATCTTAGGAAGGATGCAAAAGAAAGAAAAAAAAAATGACGGTATATTAGAAGACAAAGACGCCCCTGAATAGAGCTGAATTCTGCTAACAAATTGTGCTTTCTTGTTTTTAATATAAAATGTTTGCATATGTAATCTAACCTTTCGATCGTCATAGGAGGTGTTTATCTGGGCTACAAAAGAAAAAAAAATGTAAATATTAATTCGCTCATGGTAAAAAAATATATTAAAAAATAAATGAATTATCAGTAGGTATAAACAATTACAGATTACCAGATTAAGAAATTAAAGAACTTATAAGACAACATAAGTGATGTAGTGAGTTATAAGATCATTAGAATATTACATATCATATATATATATATAATGGGCTTTACAAAAACTAAAAAATGAATTTAGCATGTAAGTTAAAATGTAAACAAAGTTCTGATAAAATAAGAATAATATATCAGATGATATTAAACTAGTACAGGTTATACCTGATGATTGCAGGTTATCAGATAAAGAAATTGAAGAAGTAACAAGATAACATAAGTGATGTAGTCAGTTATAGTATCGTTAGAATAAATGTATTTCATTTCTCTCTCTCTCTCTCTCTCTCTCTCTCTCTCTCTCTCTCTCTCTCTCTCTATATATATATATATATATATATATATATATATATATTATATTAATATTCAATATAATATTATATTATACTAACCCGACCAACTTCTATCGAAATTATAATTATTTTAAGTTGTCTCCACACCATTGCAAAAAAAAAAAAAAAAACAATATACCCACAGTATGATAATACCGGACAATAGGGATAGAAAAAATAATACTTGCATGAAAAAAATCGCGTAAATGTGGGCTGCAATAGAATTAAATTGATGAAGAATCTGTTTGTTTTTTTATATAAATCCAACCAATTCTCTTCGTTCATACGTATGTTTGTTATATAAAATAGTTAATAAAAGATTAAGTGGATTTAAAAGGCGATAAAGTAAGTTCATTTTTCGATATTCATTTGATTGTGTACCGTCACTAGGTTCCTGAAGTTCCTGAAAAATTAATGAACAATTAACCACGTTCATATTCTTGCTGAAATTCGTGAAAGGATAAGGAATAAACGAACCCAATTGTGGAAGGAAAACTCATTGGTTCTTCACCAATAAAATAAGGCATCCCAGTGTTAGACCATTCGCCAGACTTTTATACGTTTTCTAAGGTGTGTTCTGCATTAAAAGAAACATGATATCAGTCCGTTGAAGCAGTACAGCACGCGAGCAGAGGGGGTTTACAGAAGAGGACTTCTAGCACGGTCTCAGTCAATGGAAGATTCTCATGGAGTATTGTAGATATTGAAGAGGGATAAATATTTTTTGATTATAATAAGTAAATATGTATGAAATCAAAATAGTATCCTTTGCAACATCAGTTTTCTTATTTAAATGCCACACCGAGTACTTTAAACAACAATAGAGTAGAGAAGAAATTGTATAATTTTAGAAATAAATTTAAAAAAATTAAAAACAGGTAGTAAATAAATCATAGACATTTATCGTATGATATAGGTGCATATATTATTAAACTTTGGAGTCGTTTCATAAATATATATTTCCATTAAAAGTGTCTTGAAATATTCATTTCTGGAAAAGTTATATTTTAAGGTGAAATGGATCTTTCAAGAGAAAAGTATAAATTAGATTTAGGATACTGCTGATCGAAGGATAATTTAAGGTTTTTATCCTTTGTAAAAAATAAAGTCGCAAGACATAAATCACGCCTTGGGAGTCTTTAGAGCCTTTCTTCATTTCATTTGGATGAGGAGTTTCCTTCGGTGAATGGTTAGCGGAGTTAGTTGGGAATAAGTTGGAGCCCCAGCCGGCAGAAGGGAGTTGTTGTTTCAAAATATCTTTGACTTGGTTCATCCATTGAGAATCTTCACCTCGGCAGCTCTCGTGAAACTTTCTGAGGAACATGAGGGGGTCTTCATTTTGTTAGATTTTTGTATATCTCTGCCCTCGAGACTTTCTCTTCAAATGGCTGTATGATATTAGGTTGTCTCTTTCCGAACAAACAACAGAAAAAACTTTTCTGATACCTGCTTCACTGCTCTTACAGAATGGAATTGATTTTATATCGTATTTCGTGTCTTCAGTTATATAGCCGTACTCCTGTCTTCTTTTTTGCCTTGTCCTGAAATAAACTAAATATTTGAAGTCTCTTCATTGAGAGCTGCATTAATAACTTAAAGATTTATTAAATTTAAAGGAATATTCGTAAAAATAATTTATAAATTACTGGCAAAAGGTTTTATGAACGCTAACATTATATCGAGCAAACGCTATAGATTGTATGGAAATTGGTGAAAAGTGTATAAGATTAAATTTAAGCACTCTTAATTATATTTAAGCTTTACATGAATATCATGTTTCAAATTAGTTTACTGCCGAACAGTCCTATTTCGGCACAAATTGTCCGTTTTTATTATATAATATTTACACTCTGAAAATTTTGAAGAAAAGAAAATCAGTGTTTTCAGAATATTGATGTACAGTATAAAATTAAAACAATATTTTGGCTTCAAAAGAGAGTATTTTTCTGAAATATTACAGACATCATTGCTCACCTATTCCATAGTTTAAGACACAAAAGAGAAACGAAAATTACCAATATTGGTTTTATATATATATATATATATATATATATATATATATATATATATATATATATATATATATATATATATATATATATATAGATAGATAGATAGATAGATAGATAGATAGATATGTAAGAGTGAACTGCTAACTTTTAATTTAAATGGTGGTAGAATGATTTCTAATGAAAGAGCGATTGTTTTATTCAACATATGATATTTAAGCACATGGTGTAAGATTACACGACTGTGAGGTTATTAAATTCGGATGATTGTATTTTGTAATTAAAAGAGCTGTATAATTTCATCATTTTATTTTCAGTCGTACAACTAACGTTAAAAAACCGATTTTTCTAAAGGAAATTTACAATTTTTAAGTGTTATTTATTACTAATTAATTTTTGTTATTAACGTAAAATAAAATTTTCTTCAGGGATAAAACGGTCTAAACTTTTTTTAAAGCTACACATAACCATATTATAAATCGGTTTTTAATAATTGTTGTATAGTTGGGAAATAAAATTATACAGCTCTTTTAATTGCAAAATAAATTCATCTGAACTTAATAACCTTACACCATGGGGTCGAATAGTATATGTTAAATATAACCACTTCTCTTAAGCAGACCCTACACGGTAATTCATGAATGAACGTCACAAGAAGTTCCAAGATTGCCCGCTATCGCTTTGATCATGAAGACCCCTACACGTTCAATCATTACTGTTCATTATTTATCGTTGCCGATACCAATTTAGCTCAGTTGTAAACAAAGAAACAGCATAGATATGCTTATTTGGACATTGTCATTTATAATATTGGGCATCAAGAGAAAAACGGAGATATAATCATTACTTCCGTTTAGACGAAAATCGTTTAGACCAAAGTTAGAATAATATAAGTCAACTACATACAAAAATCTAGGAAAAGTATTGCGAAAATGATCAATTTGTTAAGAAAAATCGAAAAATTAATGGCAAATAAACACAACAGTTAAAGATTTTTTTTTCTATAAGTAAATTGTGAAGTTTCAACTTTTTTTTCTCTCCAATTTATTGCCTACATGACTATTTAAAGAAAAAATAGTTGAAAATGGTTAATAATAATATAGACTAGGGATATAAACAACTATTTACTTAATAACGAGACCTAGGTAAACTAAACTATCTAGTAGTAGTCTCATAGAAAATCGTTTTGACAAAAGTTAGTAAAGTATAAGTCTACTACTTACAAAAATTAAGGAAATGTATTGCGAAAATAATAAACTTGTTGAGGAAAATGGGAAAAGAACTGATAAATATACACAACGATAAAGTTTTTTTTTCCTAAAGTAAAGTGTGAAGTTTCCTCATTTTTTTTTTTAATTTGTTGCCCACTTGACTATTTAAAAGAAATAGTTGAAGATGGCTTAAAATTATAAACAAGGGATATGAAAAATTATTTAACTATTTACATATTATGAAAATCAGAAATTTATAATGGTTGTGAGGTCTAGGTAACCTAACCTATCCAGCAGTATGGTTAGTCTCCCCAGCCCATATGTTTAGTCGGTCTCCCCTCCACTTCTCGTGAATGAACCTTTGATTTCCGGATGTTCGGAAATCCGCAGCGCACCACCATCAGTACTTCATTCACTACCTTACACGATAATTCGGAACGTCATTAGTGCAATTCCGATTGACCGTGTAGGGTACCCTTTATGATCTACCACCATTTAAATTAAAAGTGAGGAATTCACTATATATATACTTGTTTAAAGCTTTGTTTATTTGTAACTACTTTGTTTACTGTAACTACTCTACAGTACTAAATAATATTTATTTTTAGGAATGCTATTTGTATAAAATTATACCACCAAGCCACATTAGGAAATTTTTACTTATTGTAAAGATTCCCATGCATGGTTCACTTAGATCTTGAAATAATAAAAATATCTCAGATTTATTCTAAAAAGACATTAAGTAGCATTTCATAACCTTGACTAAGAACTGTAATGACTTTTCCCTTTGTGAAAACAGCAAATATATTTTATTCATAAAATATTGTGTTTTATGTTTCAAATGTTGTGCTTTATATTTAAACTGTTGTGTTTAATATACAAAATGTTGTTTTATATAAAAATGTTGTATCACATATAAAAACAAGAGAACGATATTTTTATCATTTAAAGTATTTTTATAATCTATTATAAATTTAAAAGCTTCCCTATCTTCGTTAGTAAGGAAGAAAAAGATACTTAAGTTGTACCTGTCATGAGAATTAAAATAGCTTATATTGAAATATGATTGCGTCCAAAAGAATGAAATAATTTTAATCCTAGGAAAGGTAAGAGGACAGCCAGAATATGGCTGCTTTTCTTTTGAGCGTATTTCATTAATATTCGGAAAGCGTTGGGGAGATATGGGCATTGCCAACGGTCACTCGGGGGTCATAAGAAAACCTTCAGTACTTTATAAGCCTCTTCTCGGAAATTGTTTAAGCTATTTTATTGCGTTAGAGGTTCGATTATATTTTATTTAATAAATCGTTCAGTTCGTTTTACCTTGTTGCTTTATATTTAATAGTAGCTTAAACAGGTCACGCGTTGCTGTGGATTTGAGAAAAACAGAGGAAATGGAAAACAAACTTGTTTCTATTGTTTAATTATGTTACTTTAGTAATTGAAAATGAATAAAAAGTCAACCACGAAAATAATCACAAGGAATGTGATGTATTTATAAGAAAAATTTATTTTATTACTTTTATTTATTTATTTTTTAATTTTCCAAAAGAGGTATAATGGCGGAGGTATAATGTAAAGAGGAAGGAAAGGAATCGATGAAAGAAAGGATGACCTCCGATGACCAGAAGTAGAAAGAAGGAGCAATATTATTGTTGGAGAGGATCAAGAAGGCCGTGCTCTATCTCCGTCTTCTTCCTCAAGCCATCTCTATTTAGTTTTCATCCTACGTCCCTCATTCCTTCTGTTAGAATAAACAAATATATATATATATATATATATATATATATATATATATATGTTTTTTTTTTTTGTGATTTTGGTTTTAACTTGGTGTTACTAAATAACATATTTTGAGATTTTGATGGGATACGAAGCCAATTTTAATTATATCTGCAGCGACAACCGGTAGTGAAGCAATGATTAAAATTAGGTGGCACTATTTTACTTTTAAAATTTTAAAAAATTAATTTTAATGCCCGTAATCATCCTGAATGAAAAAAAAAATACCTATATTAAATTACGATTAAGTGATCCTAGAATGTTTATGGTCGAAAGAAAATTAATGCTTTTAGGTACAAATTAAAAAAAAAAAAAACATTTCAAAGCATATATTAATCAAAGAGAAAGATGGTTGGGGTGCTCCGTCAGAAATAAAAATGGCAAAAATAAATAATAATATTTATTTTATCATTTGCTGACGTTTCGACTTGAAGTTAAGGCCTTCATCAGGACTAAGAAAAGAAAAGAACCAGATAACAAAGTATGAGAAACATAAACAATGTAGGTAAAAAAACTTAAAGTAAAATGAAGTAGATAAGTGAACATTAAAGTAAAATGAAGTAGGTTGAATAAGAATGACAATAACAAGAAATAAGAAATAAATAATAATAACGGTTACAAAGTGTGGACTAATGAAATAAAAATAAGGTGATATAAGTACTAAAATGGTAATCTTAGAATAAAATGTAAATCAGAAAAGGAATATGTACTTATATAATAAATGAAAATAAATAGAAAAATTGATATACTGTAAATAGAATAGTTAGATAGAAAATTGAGATATTGTAAAGTCTATCAAAATGTACTGACTACCTATAATAGAATAAAGAGTTAAAATTGATATATTAATTGCATATATTGATTGATGTAAATAAATATATTTTTTAACACATGCTTAAATTTACTAACTGTTGTTCAATGTAACTGTCATTTAATTTTAAATTATTAAGCTACAGACAATATGTAGCTACTTGAATCTATGCTTATGTAAAAAACATATTCGTTTTATATTTATAGATAAAAATGTATTCCAATTTTTAATTCATATATTTTTCAATAAATCTGTATTTGCATATAAGATAATATTACTACAATACATTTTGGGGTCATAAATGCTTAAACATCATCAACGAACACTAAACACAAAACACAGAACACATATCATCAGTCCACGTTAATTTAATTAATTAAATTTTAATTTAATTTTATATAACCTCAATTGTGACAGATTGTAATATCTCTCAATTAATATGCATCAAAAAGATTATATCCTTTTGCAGTATTGATCAACTTTATTCTATTTGATTTCATACATTTAAACAATTTAAATTGATATTAAAGCTATTCTTCTTGACCCCAGGTCCAGGTTCTCACATGTCTTGCTGACGTTTTTAAGGACTGTATTATCTCTCTTTCCTGTAATACGGTATGAACTTATGGACATGAGAAAAAAAGGAAATAAAATAATACATGAGTGAAACCACTAGTGGTGCTGAGATTAAATAAAATAGGATATATTTGAGATATTTTACATTGAAAATAAAATGAATTCCAAAATTTAGGAACAATTAAATTTTTCCGTAACCTCTTACAATGTGGTTGGATATGTAAGTGCTGTCTTGACACTTTCTTTTCTTCATTTTCCAAGGCTCCATCTTCACCGCGGTCGGTCCAAAGAAGGCTATACAGTCTACTCCTCCATTGTTGAGTTAAATATTCACGAATGAAAAAAAGTACTTCAAAAGTGCATCCTGATTGAATTAACGGCAATCGGGTATCGGCCATGATAGGCTTTCCGAAGTTGCCGCTTGATGGCATAACTATTGAGCACCTCTTTTGAATATACAGTTAAGAATATTGACCAATGAAAATCAAAATATTATTTTTTAATATTAGGTGGCCTTCAGCCAGAAATCTTCTCCCGTTTATCTACCAGTGGCGAAAAACGTATATTCGTTTGTATATATTTCAACAATTGAGAAGATCATTAGACATAGGCATGCCATATTGGAAACTTGACCATGCTGTATTTGATTTCATCATAAAGGTATCATTATTTAACTTCATAAATCATTGATACATGAATAATGAACTAGATTCATTTGAACGAATATATCTATCAATCTATCTACCTAATACAGACATTAGGAATTTGGCCCATCCTAAAGGCGTGTACTTCCATATGTACTGAATCATTTTGGTAGATTGAAATAGAAAATTACATTTATAAATATTTAAACTTGGTATAGTGATCGGATTACTTTCTCTATATATTACGGCTCTAGGAAAATATATTTCCTCCTGTGTATGAGTGCATATCAGCATCCGAAGGAATCTTGAGGTGTAATAGGAACCCTACACCAAGTTTAAGTTTAACTCAGGTCTCAATTTGTTCATTAATCTACCAAGATGTTTTATTAAATAAGGTAAATAAGGCAAATGGGTATTTACTAGTTTTTAGTACCTAATTAAATAGACAAAAATTGCCGACCTTTATATTGAAAAAGCCCCAATTCCGAGAACTTTCGTAAATAAAGTATTTTTAGGTCACGTTGAAATTAAGCTATTTACGAAGTTTCAGCCAGATGTTAATTGATAAAAAGGAGTCTTATTACTATAGTCATATTACTATAACTTTCATATAGGAGAAACCTATGTAAGCCCAAATGAAAAATTAGAGGAGTTAAATGCAAAAGTATACGGGTTATAATAATTATTAAAGTATAGTAACTAAGATTATAAAGTATTAGTAAATATTTTACCTTAATTTTCATTAAAAAAATCCATTCTTTTGCCAGCCCTGGTCTTGGTCTTGCAACAGTAATTCGGCCTTGGTCTTGGTCTTGCAAAGTGCTGATGGATTTTGGGCAACACTTACAGCATTACATACATTTTAGCGGATTAGCCGAACACATTACTTCCGTGTCGTTTAGCTTTCCAAACACCCTCGGGACTTTGCCAAATAATATAATACACTAAACTTATCTATCCATAAAGAAATCTATCCAGCTGTTCGCTCAAAACTGCGTTACAAAGTTTTGCAAATTGATTAAACACGTCTTATTTAATAACGGGTCATTATTTTTAGCTCAAATGGTTTCAAAACTCTCAGGAAATCTCACCGGATAAATTCAGGTATTAAATTTTTAAAAAATGAACCAGGTGCTAGTTCAAATCAGCGTAATAACGCCTTTTGCAAATTTATAAAGTACATTGTATTTAATATCATGGCAGTATTTTTTCCTGATATCTAAAAACACTAACGGGATCTCACCGGATAATGTGAACAATCATACTCAAAAAAATGCTACATAGCTTTGAGCGGGTTATCCAAACACAACCCTCGTTTCGCTTATATTTAGTTGGGTAATAAAAATTACTAAGCTATTAATATTAACTCGTATTTTTTTGTTTTAATTTAAAAATCTTTTTATTGGAATAATATAATACAATCTGCCACAATTAAGGACTGTTTTTTTTTTATAATTAGTAGCAGAACAAATTCAAAGGTCTTAAAAATCCATTGCTAAAAAAACTAAATAAAATTGAATTTTAGCTACATAAAAAACTTGTGTTTATATTCTTATATTCAGCTAGTTACTGAAGGTCTTAAGACCTTAGATGATCAAGGCTTCCACATTCCCATTTTATTTGTTCTTCCACAAAGATACAGATTTAAAAACAGTTAAATCGAAGATAAGAATCATTTGTTCGATACACAATTCACCGTTGAATAAAGAAAAATAATTCATGAAAACATGTTTGTCAACCTTGGCTGTGAAAAGCCTTGGTTTCTTTATCAGTTTTTACTTCTTTTTTTAAAAGTACGAATTTAATTTTTTTTATTTTCCTTGTTTTTATCTATCGAACGAAAGAAAGAAATGTTCACTAAATTTTAATGAGTGTTAAAAGTGTTTTTGACTGGTAGATATATTGACATATATATATATATAATAAATTTATATATATATATATAATAAATTTATATATATATATATATATATAAATCCAAGTCATAGTCAATTGTAACAAATGAAATATAAACAGTTAATGAGACCTAGTTGTAATGCGGTGTCTCCCCACATCAGGTTCGATTCTAGCGTGGATGCGTACACTTTTATTTTATTACATATAACTAATACCGGCATCTTTACCTAAAGATCATCATCACATAGAAAGTCTTGACACAATCATCATTAAACCTGCTTGATGACCCGACCTTATTTTTTCAGTTCAAGCCCGTATTAAACCCAATCAACATCGACGCTAATAACCTAAACATTTTACAAAGTTCCTCATAACAAATACAGAATATTTTTTTTCTCTCTCTCTCGCTATTATTTTTAATGAACCTGCAATTGTAGCCAGACCTAAAATATCTTATTCCAATCATTAAAATTGTTAACCCCTTATCATATTAATACCCAGACCAAAATATCATGAGAGAACAAATTCGTCCATATCAAATGATTGCAATAATGTCACTAAATAAATCAAATCGTTAATGACTTTATGCTGTTCAATTAAGATTCTCATATTTCATCAGTTGCTGAACTGTTCCTTCTGTTTTAATATCCGTTCCATTCCAGTCCTGTTTCATTTCATCGACTCTGTGTATTTAATTGAATGTTTGAAATGTGCGTCATATTAAATTGGGTGTTGTCCTTTGGAGCTATATTGTTAACGAACAACTCAATGTGAATATATATTTCTTTTTTAATATTATAACTATTGCCGTCTGCTAGTTTCACAATATTTATATGACATCTTGTCTTTTCTTGATGAAGGCCTAAAACTCAAACCGAAACGTGAGCACAAAGAAAAAAAAATATTATTGATTTTTTTTTACTTTGTCATTTCTTTGACTGAACAATGCAACCAATTTCTCTTCAATAAATTTATGAAAGTATATCAGTATATCAATCCTCTATTATTTTCATATTCCCTTTTCTTTTTCAATCATCTCTTGCTAATATAATATTTTTCTGATATATCAATAGTAATATTCAATTAATTTCATGATATATTTTTATGAATGTGATAAAATTATTTATTATGTATTTAAAGATGTTTGTTGTGGTTGTTTTTATCTATCTATTATATAAAAAAGTTTTTAGTGGTCGATATTTTATAGTCTGTGGTACAGACTTCTTTTTATCAAATTATTAGCATCCGACTAAAACTTCGTAAATAGTTTCATCTCATCGTAACCTACAAATATTTTATTTATGAAAATTCATGGAATTGGGACGTTTTCAATCTGAAGGTCGGCAAACTTTGTATATTTAATCAGGTACTAAAAACTCGTAAATACCATTTGCTTTCCACATTAATCGTAAGATATCTTGAGCACAAAGTTGAGAAAAATGGTGGCCTTCAAAAATATTGAGCCGTTTGGCGTATATAACCTGGTTAATTTAAAAAAATGGTGGTGTAGGTCACGCCAAACGGCTCAACACTTTTGAAGTTTTTCTCGGCTTTGTGCTCAAGTTATCTTACGATTAAAGTGGAATGAAAATGGGTATGTTCGAGTCTTTAGTATCTAATTAAATAGAAAAAGTTTGCTGATCAATAGATTAAAAACGCCCCAATTCCGTAAATAAAATATTTTCAGGTTACGGTGAGAGGTAGCTATTTACGAATTTTCAGCAGGATGTTAATATTTCGATAAAAAGGGGTCTGTACCACTTACTATTATTTTACAAACAAGGTGAATTGCACGCAGAGCATCACCGCTGTGCGGGTTTATGGATACTTCGCCCTAATTCCAGATAATATTTCTTCTGTTAATTTTTCCTACTTTTGGTGTCTTGAAGTTTTTTATTCTTTGAAATAAATGAGGCCAATTTTCGCCAACATTTTATGTTTACGCATTAATTTGACGTTTCGACCATACTAAGGGTCATTTTCAAAACTTGATGAGTCCTCCGTTCTATGTTCATCATTAATGTTGTAATAAATATGTTCAGTGAAACATTAACTTGTCATGTTATATAAGGGCTTCGCCTTAGTATGGTCGAAAAAATGTTGGCAAAAATTGGCCTCATTTATTGTAAAGAATAAAAAAAAAAGATTTATTTTAACTCTTCAGGATTGAAGTTATCAACTATTCTCTTCTTTAACAATTTCTATGTTTAATAACTTGTAAAACGGGTTTGGTACCTCCCTAGCTAATTTAAAAATAAAAGTTTTCTCATAGAAATAATGGAACACATATATCTACTATGTGAGTAATATATGTAAAATTCAATATTGGCTCCTTTACTTTACATTATCTATACGCATGACATGCCAACCACATCCGAAACGTTGGCTGCTACTTACTCTGACGATACAACCCCAGACTAGCCTCACTGAATTTACAAAATCACTTACTACAATAATAAAATTGGTATCGCTTTGGAAAATTAGAGTAAATCATGACAAATCACAACATATGACATTTACGCTTCGTCAAGACGCATTCCCACCTGTTCATATCGGCGATAAACGAATCCCTCAGACGGACACTGTACGCCATCTCGGGCTAATATTCGACAGAAGAATGGCCTGGGGCACACATGTGGAAATGAAACGAAAGACTTTGAACAAGCGACGGAAAATACTATATTCACTTTTTTTCTAAATCAAAACTGAAAATCAGACAAAAACTAAACACTTACCTACTTAAACACACAAATTTACGGTTCTGCAAAAAAGCACTTACAAAAAGTATAACCATTTTAATCGAAAATTTTAAGACTATATATACTCTTTGGTACGTAAAAAACAAAACCTTACATACCGAATTATGACAAACAATTATCGACCAACACATAATTACTCTCTATTCCCAATTTCAACTTAAACTAGACTGACATCACAACGGACTTATTGGCCACAGCTGAAATGACAGTCTCCCATCTGGAGGCGACTAAAGAGGAGCTGGATGAGAGATCTTCTTTCCTGAAATAAGAAAGTAAACCAAGACCAGGAAGAAGTGCTGCTGGGTACTACTTTTCCTCATGCCTAAAATGCCAATTGCCTTTAATGTTGCATCACATATGATTATTGTAAAGACTATGACAGGTGTGGATATAAATATTAAGAGAAAGAAATTAATAATATTAATATTATTTAATTAATCACTTTAATATTTCATTGAGAACATTAATGGATATCATTCTGAGAATATACTCTTGAAAAATTTATTACTGCGATTTTAAAATTTTTTTCCGTCATCGATTCATAAACAGTCTTTTACACAATTTACGATTTTTAAAAGTATCCACTTACAAAATCTCACTACATCAACGAAAGTTGCTAAGATTCCATCATAAATACGTATTGTATTACAAAATACCGTTTGTGACTTATGATATATTTTTTTTGCGTTGCCCAAATTGCTTCTATAGGAGATAAAGCCCCGTGACAGCTGGTGCAGTGCAGTACTTTGTTCTAAGGCCAGGCCACATCTGTGTTCTCCAAACTAGTCTTAACTCTCCTATCTGCTTTAGCCTTTTTTGTAATTTATTCTAATCTATGGAACAACTTTTACTTTGGGCTTCACTATTTTTTATGTCGGAATGTTTATTTTAACTCTACCTAAAAATGTTTATGAAAATAACTTATTCTTCTAAATCCCGAGAAACATCCTTTTAGAACAAACTTGCAGGCAATAACAGATGGAATTTAGTGTATTAGTATTAATGAAATTAGAACTAACAAAATAAAAATTATAAACAAATATATGAATGATACGGCAAATTATAGATGATACGAAAAATAAGACACTACAACACGGTGATAAAACCAGTAATTCTGTAAGTGATGGGGACAACAGTTTTCACAAGGATAGAAAAACAATTGAAAATAGCGAGAAGTATTCGAGGAAACTGTGGGCCCAAGAGACAGGAAAGGCTACAGGTTAAGACACAGTCAGGAAATCTACAGGGAGATAAAAGACCTAGAAACCGAAATAAGAATAAGTAGACTAAGATTCTACGGGCACATGATAAGAATGGACTAAGGGATACTAAACAAGAAAGCCTCTGACAGAATCCCTGAATACAAGAGCGTATAACAGATGAGAGAGGAAATAGAAAAATTGAAAATATCAGACAGACTGTCAAGATAGGGAGAAATGAGGGAAAAAAACTAAATAAATACAGGTTCTTGTGGAAAATAAATAAAAACGGAAGGGTACTTTGTGTTCGAAAGATAGGATGCAAGCAAATGCACTCACAAATGATGAGAAGATAGTGGGAGAAGAGAAAAGTGAAAATGAGAAAGGAAAAGTAATGATATTAGCGTAGTAATGATAAAATGCCGTTTCGTGAATAAAAAAAATATAATACCTTCCCACAAATTTAAGAAAAGGATTGAATGTAATTCAATAAAATTGATTCCAGCTCTGACCCAAACCGCACAAGCCGTTTCTGGAATATTAGCATCAAAGACAATATATTTGTCCGTGCTTAATCAAAAGTGCAGGATAAAATTCGACGGACAGACGCCTATCCAAATTAATTTATCAATGACTGAAACGTAAAAGGTGAGACAATTTTTTTTATTCTGAGCACAAAAATTTGTTTGAAATACCGTACTATTACAAAGCTTCCCTAGCTTTGGTAGTCGGGAAGAAATAAAAAACTAAAGTTGCATCCTGAAGGCAAAGGATAAAGGATAAAAATGCAGGAGAGGTCCTGACTGATGGTAGCTTATCCAGGCAGGAAAGAGCTACCTCTGGAGCTAGGATTTGGCCGCCATTTGCATGATGTCAGCTGCGGCGACACTATCGATACCTCGCGAGATAAATCGACCAATAAGAGTTACTTATGAGTCGGAGAACACTGTCACGATCTGTTCTCTCCTTCTCTTGCCAGGGCCCGCTGTTTAACATCCTCCACTCATATGTTCTCTTCCTTCCTTTATGGTTTCAAATGGTATATATATATATATATATATATATATATATATATATATATATATATTAATTTATTTTTTTCGTTTGGAGCAACAGACCATGAAGATCATTGGTCGCTTGTGTGCTCTCCTTGACCACATCCCGATTCCCGATTTAAAGTACAAACTGGAAATACGATTCAATACAAACGATTCAAATAAACTGGAAAATAAGATAAATGGACAAATGTAAAGAAAATTAAATTAAAAACCTTAATTTAAACAAATTTAGTTTCCTTTTTATTGAAAATGGTAAAATATAAACCTCCAAATCTGAAAACAGATATTCATTGACATCTAAAAAAAATTCAATATTATCTTTAAAATAAAAAAAAATTAACATTTCCCATTCATACTTGAGTAAGATAAGGATATTAAAAAATAGTAATAATTTTTTTTAATAAATATGAATATTCAGAACTCCTATGTACCTTCAAAGCCCTTCAATCAGATTTATCTACATGATGTAGACTTTAATATTTACATCCTGGAATCCAAATGCTTCTCAGAATCTTCTGTATATTAAATTTCTTCTGAATTATGCCCATAAATTTACTACTGAGCATATTCAATTTAATTAACAATTAGAAGAAAGTAAAAGAGAAAATCTATGCTTGCTATAGTTGCAAAATTCTAAGGTTATATTTATAATACATGATAACGAATTTTTACCTTAGTATGTATATTTATTGTTACACTCATATTTAAATATATAGCTCACAATAAGTTATTATTTAAGTTATTATTAAATATTATTTTCCCATTCCTCTTATATATATATATATATATATATATATATATATATATATATATATATATATATATATATATATATATATATATATATATATATATAAAGAGAGAGAGAGAGAGAGAGAGATTTTTTAATAGTTTTTTTTTACCACAAGTGACCATAATAGCTACTTGTAACGTAACACACATCAATAGCCTAGACATTTTCAATCCTTATAAAGTGTAGAGATTTTATTTTTGAACAAAAATATTAATATATATAGTTCCAATAGTTTTAATGTATATTGTATTCAAATTTTTATTCTTTATCTTGTTGGCTGAGAAATTACATTTAGTCCCAATGGAGGACAATTATAACAGAGATTAGAGAACTCATTCACACCATCTTTATAGAAAATATAAATTAATGAATCATATTAGAGAAATAAATAAATTAAGTAATATATTCTAAATTAAAAAATTCGATTTATCAAATATGAATTTTTAAGAGTTTATGTAAATGAGGTTAAAATCTAATTGAATAGCTAAATTTTTAATAGATTAAATAAAAAAATTAAATATTTTTATATATCTTAACGCATAAAAAAGATATCAATCCATCAGGAATAATAAATTCAGATTTTTTTTTTTTTTTTGACAAATTTCCTCCAAAAGGAAAAGAAAAATACTTTATTTCACTTAAATTTAAAAAAAAGTATTGCTTAATTTTGGAAGTTTGCATGATTTATAGAATATATAATAATATTTATTGTAGATGAGGTTGCAATCAAAATTTTCAATGGTATTTTCATTATACTCTATGAAGGCAACCCATCTAGGATTTGGTAGTTAGTGGACGGAGGTGTTGGGTCTCTATTTGCTTTGAATCCTGGCTCTGGTTCCAATCTAAAGGTTCTATTTTAGCCCTTTCTCGGCTGAATCCTCAATTCCAGTCCTTCAAGGATTAATTAATAATGGTTTATATTATATTGAAGATTGATATATTTGTTTCTAGTATATGGAAAATATTATTGGACAATTTATTTATTATTAAAATTAGCGCATTTTTATTTCTAATCATAGTTTCCAGTTTTATACGGATTAAAAAATAGTTCGACGTATCGTTACCGCAATGCCGCAGTATATATACGTATATACATAACCATCTTTCTTACTGGACTTATGGTGGTGAGAATTATATTTTGTAACACAATCATAAATAAATCAAATCGAGGATTCTTATTCATACTTCGAAAATATCCTTGCTAAAAGTGAGACCGTTTCCCCTTAATTCAGGATGGTATATCGGCCTATCAAGAATTGTATTTTATTTCATTTCTTTATTTTTATTTCTAGAGTACATGTTCTCATAAAAACTTTATTCCTTTTGAGGATGATTTGTTGATTATATTGAGGGGTATTTATAAGCAGCGATATCTCCGTTATGGTTTTAAGTTAGTCAAAGTGATCCATAATCCAGCTTTTTTTAACAGGGATGAAGATGAAGGCCCTGCATGCGAAGGTGAGATAATATATCTTATATTAAAATAATTTTATAACTATCCTATATATTGATGTAGAGATGGTTGACCGTTGATATGATATGAGAAGGAGTTAGTTGAGGGTGCGGTCAAATAATTAAAAAAATTAAAATATATAAATAATTTTAATTTTTGCCGACGTTTCGACCTACTTTGCAGGTCGTCTTCAGGGCGTTGGATGTGGCACTGCGGGAGGCAGTTGGTGTGGCCAATGTTTCAACTAGACCTGGGCACTCTTGAAATAATTTATTTCTAAAATAATTCACATGGTTATTCCACGAATGAATTATTTCGGGAATAAGGGTTATTTCTGAAATAATATTTCAAACAGTCAACGAAATAATCTCGATGGAATAACTCTGAATTTATTTCTGAAATAATTATTTCACTATTTTAACATTCTTTGGAATAATGTAAATTATTTCGAAATGAGTTATTTCTGAAATAAATTATTTCATAACTATTATTTCAGGATTATTTATTTCATAAATAAATTATTGCATAAAATCAAGAAATAAATATTTCAGAAATAACATTGTTCTGAAATAACATAAAAAAATTACCAATATGCACCATGTTTTCGGGGGCGCTTTTTATGAAAATACTGTCGAATTTGAGATTGCGCCACCCCCTCCCCACCCCCCATCAACTTTTTGTAACTTTTCGGATTTAATCCATATCAGGGTCGACTATTATGTTTTCGGGGGCGCTTTTTATGAAAATACGGTCGAATTTGAGATTGCGCCCCCCCCCCACCCTCTCACATCAACTTTTTGTAACTTTTCTGAAATAATCGATATCAGGGTCGAATATTATGTCTTCGGGGGTGCTAATTATAAAAATAATGTCGAATTTGATATTGCACCACCCCCTCCCCACCCCCCATCGACTTTTTGTAACTTTTCAGATATAATCGATATCAGGGTCGACTTTTATGTTTTCGGGGGCGCTTTTTATGAAAATACGGTCGAATTTGATATTGCACCACCCCCTCCCCACCCCCCATCGACTTTTTGTAACTTTTCAGATATAATCGATATCAGGGTCGACTATTATGTTTACGGGGGCGCTTTTTATGAAAATACGGTCGAATTTGATATTGCACCACCCCCTCCCCACCCCCATCGACTTTTTGTAACTTTTCAGATATAATCGATATCAGGGTCGACTATTATGTTTTCGGGGGCGCTTTTTATGAAAATACGGTCGAATTTGATATTGCACCACCCCCTCCCCACCCCCCATCGACTTTTTGTAACTTTTCAGATATAATCGATATCAGGGTCGACTTTTATGTTTTCGGGGGCGCTTTTTATGAAAATACTGTCGAATTTGATATTGCACCACCCCCCTCCCCACCCCCATCGACTTTTTGTAACTTTTCAGATATAATCGATATCAGGGTCGACTTTTATGTTTTCGGGGGCGCTTTTTATGAAAATACTGTCGAATTTGATATTGCACCACCCCCTCCCCACCCCCCATCGACTTTTTGTAACTTTTCAGATATAATCGATATCAGGGTCGACTATTATGTTTTCGGGGCGCTTTTTATGAAAATACGGTCGAATTTGAAATTGCACCACCCCCTCCCACCCCCCATCGACTTTTTGTAACTTTTCAGATATAATCGATATCAGGGTCGACTATTATGTTTACGGGGGCGCTTTTTATGAAAATACGGTCGAATTTGAAATTGCACCACCCCCTCCCCACCCCCCATCGACTTTTTGTAACTTTTCAGATATAATCGATATCAGGGTCGACTATTATGTTTACGGGGGCGCTTTTTATGAAAATACGGTCGAATTTGATATTGCACCACCCCCTCCCCACCCCCCATCGACTTTTTGTAACTTTTCAGATATAATCGATATCAGGGTCGACTATTATGTTTACGGGGGCGCTTTTTATGAAAATACGGTCGAATTTGATATTGCACCACCCCCTCCCCACCCCCCATCGACTTTTTGTAACTTTTCAGATATAATCGATATCAGGGTCGACTTTTATGTTTTCGGGGGCGCTTTTTATGAAAATACTGTCGAATTTGATATTGCACCACCCCCTCCCCACCCCCCATCGACTTTTTGTAACTTTTCAGATATAATCGATATCAGGGTCGACTTTTATGTTTTCGGGGGCGCTTTTTATGAAAATACTGTCGAATTTGATATTGCACCACCCCCTCCCCACCCCCCATCGACTTTTTGTAACTTTACAGATATAATCGATATCAGGATCGACTATTGTGTTTACGGGGACGCTTTTTATGAAAATACGGTCGAATTTGAAATTGCACCACCCCCTCCACACCCCCCATCGACTTTTTGTAACTTTTCAGATATAATCGATATCAGGGTCGACTTTTATGTTTTCGGGGGCGCTTTTTATGAAAATACGGTCGAATTTGAAATTGCGCCACCCCCTCCCCACCCCCCATCGACTTTTTGTAACTTTTCAGATATAATCGATATCAGGGTCGACTATTATGTTTACGGGGGCGCTTTTTATGAAAATACGGTCGAATTTGAGATTGCGCCTCTCCCTCCCCCCCCCAATCGAGTTTTAGTGACTTTTCCGATGTAATCGATATCAGGGTGGTCTTTTATGTTTTTGGGATATCTTTTTCAAATTCTACCGTATATTCTTAATTAGCTACCCCGAAAACATATTAGTTGATCCTGGTATCGATTGAATCTGAAAAGATACAAAAAGCTGATGCGGGAGGGTGGAAGGGCGCAATCTCAGATCTGACATTATTTTTATAATTAGCGGCCCCGAAAACATAACAGTCGACCCTGATATCGATTATATCTGAAAAGTTACAAAATGCGATGCTGGGTGGGGAGGGGGATGGCGCAATATCAAATTTGACAGTATTTTCATAAAAAGCGCCCCCGAAATCATAAAAGTCGACCCTGATATCGATTATATCTGAAAAGTTACAAAAAGTCGATGGGGGTGGGGAGGGGTGGAGCAATTTCAAATTCGACCGTATTTTCATAAAAAGCGCCCCCGTAAACATAATAGTCGACCCTGATATCGATTATATCTGAAAAGTTACAAAAAGTCGATGGGGGGTGGGGAGGGGTGGTGCAATTTCAAATTCGACCGTATTTTCATAAAAAGCGCCCCCGTAAACATAATAGTCGACCCTGATATCGATTATATCTGAAAAATTACAAAAAGTCGATGGGGGGTGGGGAGGGGGTGGTGCAATTTCAAATTCGACCGTATTTTCATAAAAAGCGCCCCCGTAAACATAATAGTCGACCCTGATATCGATTATATCTGAAAAGTTACAAAAGTCGATGGGGGGTGGGGAGGGGGTGGTGCAATTTCAAATTCGACCGTATTTTCATAAAAAGCGCCCCCGAAAACATAAAAGTCGACCCTGATATCGGTTATATCTGAAAAGTTACAAAAAGTCGATGGGGGGTGGGGAGGGGTTGGTGCAATATCGAATTCGACATTATTTTTATAATTAGCGCCCCCAAAAACATAACAGTCGATCCGGATATTGATTATATCTAAAAGTCGATCGGAATGATTATTTCAGATTTCACATTATTCCTGAAATAATCATTTCAGATATCGTTATTCCTGAAATAATTTATTCCCGAAATAATCATTTCGGAAATAATGGTCAGGTTATTTCATGAAATAAATTATTTCGGAAATAACTATCGAGGTTTATTTAGGGATTTATTCCGGGAATATTTTTCAAATAAATTCTGCCCAGGTCTAGTTTCAACTGCCTCCCGCAGTGCCACATCCAACGCCCTGAAGACGACCTGCAAAGTAGGTCGAAACGTCGGCAAAAATTAAAATTATTTATATATTTTAATTTTTTTAATTATTTGACCGCACCCTCAACTAACTCCTTCTCATATCCTATATATTATTTCTAAAAGGTGTTTTTTCTTGTCGGTACGCCGTAATTTCCTAAATTCTTCATCAAATCCAATGATTGACCACTCATTTTGAAGATATTCTTCTCCTTCACAGGCGAAAAATAATCCCGTCCCCCCAAAATTTCCGGGAAAAAAAGTTATGGAGGAAAAGAAACTTTATTTGCGAATAATTCAAAAATTGTGCATTTTCTTCTTGATCGTACCCATGATAATTAGAAAGATTACTATATATATTTACAAACCAAAAAAAAATCGGACAATCATTAACAAAGATACAGTCCATTAGTTTTAGTAATAATGTCTTTCTCTTTAAATATATTGCATTTAGGAGTAGAACAATCTACTACACATTTTTCCTGGTTGATATATTAAATTCATCATTTCATAAAGGCATTTTTTTGTTCTTAAATTTTATTATTTTTAATAATTTAGAAAATCCCATGATCACTGCATTATTTTGTCTTTTTTACTTTTATTATCTTTTCTGTCAGCAAAGCAATTCGTACAAATATTTTGGTCTATTATGTTAAAATGGAATATTGTAATCGACCAAGGAAAATATATTAATTCCTTTCTTACATAATACATTGGATCTACTTATTTCCATATTGTTTTTGTTCACTAAACAAAATTTTCTTAGACAATGTTATTCGCACAGGCCACCTAGTACCATGTGTTATAAAGTAAAATAAGCTTGTCATAGAGATAAATTTTTGATCGGAAAGTTTGAATTTCACGTATGTGTGAATGTCTGTCTGTGACATACAGCTGTTGGTCCAAAAGGATTAAATTAGATGAAATGTAATGTAAAAGTGAAGTTTTTGTCTTATTGTATGTTTGAATTTCAAACGTTTTTCAATATTTTAGTAATGATGGTCTGAATTTCGCGTTCAGAATATACGTAAAAAGTTAGCCCCTTCGCAAATCTGCTCCTAAATATCATGCCAAGGAATTATGATACAAAAAATGCTGTTATAAATCATTTATGCACTTTATATTGTTTTTATTGAAGGAATAGTTGTTTGGGGTGCCTGGCCAGTAATCACTTACTATTATGTAAGTGTAATATTTAATATTGTGTAATATTTATCGATAGGATAAGTTTCGATCTGCGTTGTAGGTCTTCATCTGGGTTTGTCCAAATAATGCGGGAAAGGCAAAGGGTTGGTTGGTTGTGTGGTAAAGGCGGACAACCTGTTGGTCATCAACGCCGGAAATATAATTAATATTATAATAAATAATATAAAAAAATAATATAAATATTAAAATTATATATTATTATGTCTTTTGGTTATAAATATATATTTTTTTAAAAACTTTTATTGAGTATTAAAACAGTCTGCCACACTGAAGGGCATTGGTACTAGAGCTATAGTATTCATTCACACAATATGTACATAAGAAAGGAAAAAGAAAATATATATAAAAAGATGAAGTAATATAAAAGATAATTAAAAGAACAGATCAGCCGAATAATAACAAAACAAATAAAACACATTCACACCTATGTACAATATTTACATTGGCCCAGGGGACTCCGAATCAAGCTTTTTCACCCAACTGTGGAAGCCAAAGCAGGACTCCAGGAGATCCCAGTGCTTCTCTCCCAGCCGCGTCACTGGTATAGTATGCCAGTGGAGGCTGATGGAGGAGTTATAAATATTAAGAATTGGATAAAATTTAAAAAAAATGTAAAATGCACGTTAAGAAAAACAGTTGTTTACTTTTATTAAAGTTTAGTTATTTAATGTTCGCACGTTAGGTAAAAAAGAAAAAGGTGGATAAAAAGAAAAAAATGGTAAGAGGAAAAAAAGAGGTAGGGAGGGCTGCGAGAGAGTTTCAGATATTTTTTAAGACAAAGGGGACTAAATCCTTACCATACTGTATGGTTGCTAAAATGGTCACTACTTTGATTATACATTAATATTTATATTCCTTGCAACCGACAATGTTCTATTCCATTTTTCTCGATTATTCATAGATTATCAGTTATATATATAGGGAGAATTTAGTTGTATACTTCATCAACATACAGTAATATACTAATTGTAGTATTCTGATCCGGAGAGATATTCTCCAGCGACCCTGCTAACTTCCTCCTGTCCAGTTGAGAGAGGCTTAGGATGCTTTGTCCTCTTGTCTTGCAAACGAGACAGGGCACTGCTGGAAGTATTCCAACCCGGTCGGACAGCCATGTCCAACGCAGTTCCTGAACTGGTGCGGTCAGTTTGGGAAATCCGTGCGCTACTGTAAACTAAGGCCCTTTCCATTGCCTACGCAAATGTTTTTTAGCATTCAAATATTTACAAATATAATACAATAATCTTCAACATTCTCAAAATCCACGATTTTGAATTACGAAGGAATAAAAAAGTGAATTCGACATTAGCGAATTGTATCTTAACAGATAAACATAAATAAAATCACGGGTTTAAATAATTTCAGGTAATGTTTGTGTGTGGATATTGGAAGTGCTTATTTACCTATTTGGTTTGTTTTTATTTGTAAAATTTCTAGAATAAAGATCGTTGAAAAAATTCAATTTTATTTGTTAACGAAGCCGAAATTTTTAGTTAGTTAGAACAAAACTAATTTGATAAGAGATATAAGAATATGAGAGAGTTTTATTTAGAAACATAAAAATATTTAAAGTTGGGTGTTTAAAAGAGAATTTTAATTTATCAATTAATTTCAATCATTCCTGTCTGAAATGACGATTTATAAACACCTGTAATTTACTAAACATCCTTCTACAATAATTCTTCCATGACGTATATACAGCCAGAAAATCACTGATAAAATGTAATTTTTTACTACCTGAGATTAAAAAAAAGTTTTTTTTTTCTTTTTCATAATCCTGATTTGGTCGGGTAATTCCAAGCGAAGTATGTATTTCTATCGTAAATATTTCTCTGAGCGCATTTTGTATTTACTTACAATTAGGATTGGATAAACAAACAAACTGTTTTCTATTTCGATATTTTTTCTTAACCGCAAAACTTTAACTCATGCCTAAAATGTTTTTATATGTCAGGAACGGGGTAGCTCAGTGGGTAAGGTACTGTGACCCTATGCTCAGTTTCTCGAACTGAGTAACTGAGATGCTCAGTTAATCTGTGGTAGGTAATTATTTATAGTATTAGGTCAGCCGTATATCGATTCTGTGGTCAGATAAACCTGCTAGGGCTTACCCAGCTTCTGTCTAGTGGATATGCTTAATTAGATAACTAATTAAGGAGAAACATTTGAGTGCGAACATGGTCAAATCATCACCTCGTATACTCGTTTTCTAAAAAACAGTCCTTCCTTACAAAGTACTGAACCAAAGGTTGTAGTGGAGAAGGTTTTTTTTTTTTTAATTGTAAATAGTGTTGCCCAAATTCAAGGCCAAGACGAGTCTTGGACTTGGTCTTGCGCAACAGTCTTGCAGCTACTTATTCACTTATTACTGTAGATATTAATGTAATTTTTTAGATTGGAGAAAGCTAATTAAGCACTAAAGAAACATAAGAAGAATTAAATGCAAAAGTATATTGGTTATACCAATTCTTGACATATAGTGACTAAAATTGTCAAGTATTAATAACTATTTTTCCTTATTTTTTTATTTAAAAAAAAAATCAATTTTTTTACCAGTCTTGGTCTTGGTGTTGCAGCAGTTAGGCGGCCTTGTTCTTGGTCTTGCACTTTGTGATTTTGGGCAACATTAATCATAAAGGGTAAAGAAGCAGAATAGGAGAGGAGGTTAAACCATCAGTTGATTGATGAAAAACATATAAATGCAATCATGCAATTCCTTGAGAATATTTAAAATCTGTACATTTTATCCAATGAATAGAAACAATTTTGGACGAATATACTAATTTACATATTTAAAAATATGTTAGATTATTAGTACGACAACCCCCTTTTATGAAGATGTATTTTTATGAGCATGTATTTTTAGAAAGAAAAAAATAAAGGATAAAAGTTGGTGATAATTAAGTCATTTGGTTAGAAAATCTATACAGTTGATAGATAATTTAATATATTAAAGCAAATACTGCATTTATAAAGCCATCCCTCAGTTTTACACCTACTTCTCAATATATGTTTAAAAAAGATATTATTTATTAAGAAGATATAAAATGTAATCGGTGCCTGAAAAAAACGTCGGTGACTTTTATGATAAAAACGTGTGGAATATTTCTTTATTAATTTACTTTTGCAATGAATACAAAAAAATTGACTTGCAAATAATGTATTTTATTGGCACATTAAAAAAAAAAAGTTTATTTATAATCTAAAAAAAATACCTGCATTTAATAAATTGACTTTCCTGGAGGTATATATTTTTTTTTTTATCCCGGTGAAATATTCCGTAATACCCGTAGAAAGTTCACTCAACTTGATTGAACCTAATCCAGAGTTCTGTTGGAAATATCAGAGAGTTCTAGATAAGTTCACAGAGTTTATTCATATTTATACAATCTCGTGTTATTGGCTACTTTTTATTCAACCTATGTCTATGATGGTATCGTTCGATTTATTTAAAATAAATTTATTCTTAGAAGTCTATAGAAATCAATAAATTTCATATATATATTAATAAAAGTTATTATTAAATACATTTTTTTTTTAACCTACAGTAAATACTATAAAAAAATATCATTTAATACCATATTACAGTAAATCTGAAGACATTATGACGAAATTTGATCTAAAAGTGTATATGGAAATAAATCTTTATGTTTTGCTCTACATTGGGACAAAACGCTCGATTCTCCAGACATGGATTTTTCACCCAGATATCTCCTTATAATAATGTTAAGGGAGTTTATACCACTCCTACCTATGAAGTAATTCCGTTGGAAAACCTTTATTTGGCATATTGGTATGTAAAGGCATTGAAGTGCATGTTAATTCCCTGTTTCGGAATAATCGAATTCCGTGTAGTCAATAGTTTATCATTCAGACAGTCACGTTTCAAAAGCCTATAAGTCCAATAATTAAAACTAGTAATAATACTGAATGAACACACTAGTGAAAACTTCTTAGTAGCTTTGCTTTTTTTTTATTAGTGAGTGAGACTGAGCCGTCATTTTCGGATATTTAACCCTCATTCAGGTTTAATCGGCTCGATTCGACTCATTGAAGTGTTTTTGAATTTGGATCAAAATATCTCAGAAATCAAAAATCGAATGCATACTGTAAGCAAGAGAAATGTTTTGCATTTCATCCTCTTTGTAAAGAACTATTATTGAAAATTGTATCTTAACGCGACGCCGTGTTAGAGAGGAAAAAAGTTAATTTCGAAAACCAAACGATAACGAATTTAGTTGAACATGTGGATTAAAATATCTCAGAAACTAAAAATTTGAACAACATACTGTAGACTAGGAAAATTTTTAGTATTTCATCCTTTTTGTAATGAGCTATTATTCAAAATTTTATCTTAGTGTGACGTCGTGCTAGAGATGCGAAAATGGAGAAAGATATTGTTGAAATCCAAATGATGGCGAGTTTTGTTGAACATTCAGATTATACTTTGCGAATATTGGACAAAAAGTAGTTTAAACAGAACTATAATTGTATATATTATAAATGTTATTACATTGAAAATAAAGAACAAAAAAAACAAAACTTTATTTCATATTAACAATCGTGTTGATGTTTTAACTTCTGCTGTGTGGTCTAAAGCACTTTTTTTTTTTTTTAACTAGATCTTCATCTCAATTATCACTGTTTGCTTAGACAAAAATGTAATATTTAATATTTCCAGGTTGGGTCTGGTTATTCTATCAATATTTGGTATTAAGATTCGCATTGATAATTTCGTAATTAATATTCACTTTTCGAAGTAATTGATTCTGTATTCTTCCAGTACTGTAAGCGTGAATTTAATGAGGTAAATGAATTTTATGGGGCATAAAAATTCAGGACGCAGTCATCATGAAGTTATTATTAGTGCCGACGTTTCAACCCAAATATGTGGGTCATCATCAGGGCACTGAAGGTATTCAAGTACTTGAACTAATACTATAAATAATTACCTACCTCAGATTAACTGAGCATCTCAGTTACTCAGTTCGAGAAACTGAGCATAGGGTCACAGTACCTTACCCACTGAGCTACCCCGTCCCTGACATATAAAAACATTTTAGGCATGAGTTAAATTTTTGCGGTTAAGAAAAAAAATCGAAATAGAAAACAGTTTGTTTGTTTATCCAATCCTAATTGTAAGCAAATACAAAATGCGCTCAGAGAAATATTTACGATAGAAATACATACTTCGCTTGGAATTACCCGACCAAATCAGGACTATGAAAAAGAAAAAAAACTTTTTTTTAATCTCAGGTAGTAAAAAATTACATTTTATCAGTAATTTTCTGGCTGTATGTACGTCATGGAAGAATTATTCTAAATGATAAAGGATGTTTAGTAAATTACAGGTGTTTATAAATCTGAATTTAAGTGCTTGAATACCTTCAGTGCACGAAACACGCTCTGATGATGAGCCACATGTTTTGGTTGAAACGTCGGCGCTAATAAAAGCTTTATAACGACTGTGTCTTGAATATTTATCACCCATGATATGTAGAACAGTCAACTATCTTCATTCAAGTATATTGGTTCAGTTTTGTATTTCATGTAGGATTCAATAGAAAAATCTCTTCTCAAACATCATCACATTCGCTTAGCGGACTTGTTAGTTCAAAAAGATCAGGAAATACGTCAAGTGGAAATCATCACAGGAATGAGCCTCCCTCGAGAACAGCCCAAGATTGATGATGATGATGGACCTTCCTAGACGTGTACGAACTTTGACAGAGAGCTGAAGGTGGGTAAATCTTGCTGGTTCCGCTTCGGTATAAGCAGGCACTTAGATGGCAGTGGTGTGGCGCTGGAGTGCTTACAGCTCTTGTCTTTATTGTGTAGCACGTTATTTATGCCGCTATCGACACCTCCCCCATCAGTCGTCGTATCTTTTTTATTCCCCCTACTTCCCCAGGTCCTAATGTAGCCTCATATCGCGTTTCGGAGACCTTGTTCCCCAGGGATAATAAAACTCTGTCATTCGATATGGTGTAACTTGGGGTATAGCATGTAGATCTAATGGAAGGAAGGTAAGTTAGCAAGTAGGAATATGAAACATCATGACATATTTGAATGATGGTTTGGATTCTTGTATTTACCAATTAAGTTTATTTAAAACATAACCATTTTACATTGAAATACATTTATTTTTGTATAATTTTATCTTCTTACCATGTCATGCATCATAGGTGAGGAACTACGGCCTATGAGGTCGCATATGGCCTCTGTGACGTAGTTGCTCGATATTTATTAATCTAGTGATATAATTAATTAATATTTAATTATTTAAGTAACTACAATCAGGAAAGGGATAGAATTAAGATGAATGAATTTATGTTAGTGAGTGTGATAAATAAAATATCAAGAATTATATGTGACTAATAAACTAACTATTTACAAAGTCTTCATTAAACCACTTTGGACATAATGGATCGAACTATGGGGAACAGCAAATAAATCAAATATAAAAATCATTAAGTCATTCCAGTCAAAAGTCCTTCGGAAAATCGTAGACGCACCCTTTTATGTTTCAAACTTCACGTTACACACTGACCTTAACATTCCTTTCATCACTGCAACTGCCACTGACCGCTTTAATAATTTTCATGACAGACTGACTCTAAATTCCAATCCACATACTCAAGCTCTATCTTCTGCCACAAATCCATATAATCCGCCCAGAAGACTGGGCAGAGGTGCTGGCCAAGAGACTTATTGAATTGAGCTACTGGCTGCATTATTTATTTTTTTTTTTTATGTGTATTGTTATATAGGTAGTCACACATAAACAATAATTATGTGTTGTTTACTACAATTTTTTTTTTTATTTTTGTTTTGTTATTACTATTCTTTGTTTCTTTATGCTATCATTTCTTCTCCTTGACATCATATTTGCTGAATACCGAGGTAGATGGCAAATTTATTGTGTGCAAGGAATATGTATAACCAATAAATAAAATAAACATTGTGGCCTCCATTAACACTACCTATCCTTTCTGCGGTTTATTATGATGAAAAGCTGACCTATGCCATATATATATATATAATTTCAATAATTAATTAGAAACCCAACTATACACTAATACTTTTTTTTTCAATTATTTACTACATTATGAAAATGTTTTGAACTGAGCCATTATCAAATCTATCATATTTAGAAATTCATTTTTTTTTTTTTGTGGAAAAAAACTTGTCATCATTTGATGAATTTGTTTTCATATTCCTTATTCATCAATTTCCGTGTCGGCCCCAATCATGTTTTTGAGCGACTGTTTATATAATGTCTTTTTCTCTAATAAGCTTTTTTTTTTTTTTTTTTTCCATAAGAAGCGAAGACATGTTTAAACATGATAGGCTTGTAAATAGTTATTTATTTCTCTTTTTCAATTGTTAATAATATCTGAACATCTTGAGGTTCATACAAGTATACATTAGTATATTCTGGTGAAGGTGCTCATTGCGCCATCAAATGGTTGAGGGCACATTTTTACATGTTTTTTTAATTTTTGAAGGGGCACATTTTGAAAGAATTAGGAATTTTCGGAGAAAATCATATTTGAGATGGGCGCCTATGTATTTTGTATTAGGTTTAATACTATATTGTTCTCATATCATATCCTATAGTGGAAAAAAAAATAGGTTCAGCTATAAACGATATTCACATAAAATAATCTTTAAAAACTAAAGTGACTAATAATTAGAGCAAAGATAACTATTATATTATAACTAAATTAAGTACTGGAATACCGGTGACTGAAGTTTTGTCAACGTACTGGTTTTTTTTTTTTTTAATGAATATGAGAAAAATGAAATCTTGTAATGTATAACTAATATATAATAATATATACTCACACACACACACACACGCACACATATTAATTATAATGATATAATTAATAAACTTATTTATGTTTATACTGCAATTGTTATCTATGTTTATGGAAGCAATTAGAAGTAATTGATTGTGACGTCATATTGAAAGTGGTGAGCTGGCTTTTCCGTTTGCTTTATTTTCCTGACAAATTGATTACTTTATGGAGCTTCAATTTTCCTCTTAAACGCCTACAATTTCCTGTTATTTATTAATAAATAATTGTTAAATCGTCATTTAATCACTTTAATTGACTTTTCCGACTCGTTTCTGGTCAAAAGGCTTTGATTATGCAATAACAGGTAATTTATTTTGTAATTATTTCTTTTAAAATTGGATATACATTGCAAAACTAATACATTTTTTTCAACGGGATTTTTAGAAGTAATAGGGTATATAAAAAAAATGACCGTCTTCCAATTAAATATTTGTTTTATTATTTATTTGATATAAAATACAATGAATACTCAAATTACAGTCCATTGTTATCCATTGATTTCACTTTGATTCCATTCTTTGGGATGGCAATCCAAGAACTCTTGAACCGCAATTTCAACTTCAGCAAAATTAACATTTTTTTCTCCTTGAAGAAAATGGGCCAGGGATCTAAATAAGTAGTGATATGTTGCTGCAAGGGTGACTATATGGTGGATGAGGCAGGAGTTTTTCAGGCAGAGGTTTTTAAGGACATTTTCACAAATATCTAACCTCTTAGCTGATTGATGAGTAAGTTGGGATCAGCTTACTTTTCTTTTTCACTTTTACTTTCACTTTTTCACCCCATGGAGAGTGTATGGCTGGAGCGTTCGCGATTACTTGTGGACGAATTTGACTCAACAGCTTCCAAGAGAACATCATGAATATCCAATAATGGTCGTCCAGAGCCCTTCTTTTTTTCCAAAGTTGTATCTTCCCTGCTACATTTTTCAAACCAACGCCGCGCAATGGGCTGGTCAAGGATATTTTCCCATTCTTATTTAATAATTTCACGAGTTGCTTCAGCGGCTGTGAATTTTTTTTCCACCAATGCCTTAAAATTTCGTAGGACACTGTCATGTTTTTTTCTTTGACAAGAAAACTAATCTGAGGGTTTTTTAGAAAAATTCGAATTGGATTAAACAAGCTTAGAGAATGCTCTAAATGGGTTATTGAATATTGGTAAGTATTAAGTATGATTAAAATGTTTACAGTCTTTTGTTATCTTGAATTTGATAAAAAGGTCTTTTTTTTTTATAAACACTATTATTTGGATTTGTCTGATAAATATTCTCATTTTTAATCTATTTGACATCTTTCTTTCTCTCTACCTATCTCCGCTAGATATGAAATGAAATTAAACGAAAAACAATTTTATTGTGGGACTGAAGTCCCCTTAGAATAATAGTAGAGTTAAACAATTATGTAAATTAGTCTGCCATGTAGATATCATACAAATATGTATAAAAAATATATTTATTGCATCAAATAAATAAATATAGGTATTTTATTAAACTAATCTTACAATATAATTGTAATAAACCAGATTTAGTATTACATTTTGTTATTTCTTCGTACGAATTTGTTATATAATTGGCAATATTTTACTTTTCAGCTTCAGTCAATGGCCTATATTTTCTTATTTTCGTCATCTTTGACAAACAAGAGAACTTTTATTATAAAAGCCGAGTTTGACGGCTTTTTGTTTTTTAAAAACATAATGAGAGTGATGAGAGTGGTAGAAGTTAATTTTCAAAGTAATTTGCGGATAGTTTTATGAGTTGGTTGTTGTGCATCGGTCTCTATTATTATTAATGGCTATTACTTATCATTACTTTTGATGATTCAAAAAATACATTGAAACTGCCATCACAGTGATATATGTAAATAGAATAATTAACTTGAAATTGTTTACCATTCATATTTCTAAACTGTTACATTAGGAAAGAATATTTATTGAGTAAGGAGGCCTAAAACCCATATTTTAAAATCATTCATTTTACAGGATTTCGTGATCTATTTCCTATTTTATGTTTCTACCTATTTGGAGTATATCATTGATTTTTTTCCCATCAATTTTGTATAAAATTCTCTCTCTCTCTCTCTCTCTCTATATATATATATGAGTAATATATATATATATTACTAAAATATATATATATATATATATATATATTTTAAGACATTATCAGCGAACTGACGGAGCAAATAGATAGAGATAGAGTGACGGATAGGGATATATATATATATATATATATATATATATATATATATATATATATATATATATATATATATATATATATATATATATATATATATATCCCTATACCTCACTCTATCTCTATCTATCTGCTCCGTCAGTTCGCTGATAATGTCTTAAAATATTAGTATTATTATATTACAAGTTTATAATATTTAAGTATTGTTTGTTCTAGCTTGATAGATGTAATAGAATTCTCATAAATCAAATTTAGCAGTGCTCAAATCTAACTCTCCATAAAGTGTATACATTCGGCGTTCATAGAACAACATATACATTTTTATGAGGCCTTTCCAGGAAAGCGAATGAAATTATTCAAAAGACTTTGATGTATAAGCCGTCCCAAGATTTAGGAGAAAAATCTTAGCTTTCATACTAAAAGCTGACGTGACGAAGTGTACTTTCGGTAGAAATGTTTGTACCAGGAGATCGTTAGAAACATTTTGTTGCTGATCTGCAATTCAAAGAAGACCCCGTTTTACTTATACTGTGCAACATTACAATTCACCACAGCCGAGGAATATACAATCAGTTTCACACCCCCTAAGACAGGAGCCATGCCATGGAAATATATTGCTAATAAATTTCCTTATCTGCCCAAAACGAGCCCTAAGGATTTACCTTAACCTCGTTGCTCCTTATAGGTTTGCCCAGGAATTTTGGATATGCTGTTTCTTGAATTCTTCCTTCTCCCACTCCAGAAAAACAAAATCTTATCTAAAAATGTAATATTGTATTAAAAATATTCTTTTTAGGATCCATATAAGTGAAATATAAACCACCAAAACAGATATCCCAAAATTTATTACATATCGTAGAAATATTTTTAGAGGCTCTAGTGCACTCTCTCCGTCCAATGAATCAGCCAGAAGAGAACCGCTGGGATCTCCTAGAGTCTTACTTTGCCTTTTACATGTGTAAGACAAAGCCTGGTTCTGGAACTCTTGTATATAAATAGTATTGTATATAAGTATGGATGAATTTTAGGTAACTTTTATTCATTTATTTTATTATTAAACTTTACTTTTCGTTATCTACCAATTTTTTTATCATTAATGTTGAATAAAAAAAGTTAATAAAATCGTTAATATCTAAAATTCATTCATACATATGTAAAATATTATCTATATACTATAGTCTCCAAACTAGACAATATAATAATAATAAGTTCATTTAAATGACAGTTTACAAATTACAAATATGGACATAATAATCGTTCGTGTTTTGGTCTACATTTCACAATAAAGATAGAAAAAAATGATTGAATCATGCAAACTTAAATACCATTCCTTTGTTTATTTATTGTTTTCAATTATGAACCTTTGTAATCGAACGAAAAATCAAAAAACTTCACTCCCTCTCAAAATTTGTGCTAAAATCTTCTTCTCGGTGTTCTTTAAATGTATCTATATAACATACTTCAACGAGAAGAAGCTGGAAAAAAAGTTACGACGGATGGTAAAATTAGATTCCGAATAACTCAAAAAGTATACATTTTTTGTCGATATTGTATATGATTATTTAATAGCTTAATTTCCTGAAAAATCGTTAAAGTCCGACAATTATAAGCAAAGATATGGTCTCTAGATGTTTTTTATACGTTCTCCTGCAAATATTATATTCTTTTTTTTTTTTTTGGTTTTTGCTTTTACTGAAGTAATGTTAACTTTTTTTAGCATATTACTAATGATTAAAAAAAAAGTTTAGTCCAATAATTGTAATAACTTTTTATTTCTTTTTCTTTGTCACTACGTTACAAAATGTTACTTTATATGTATAATTGTTTGGAAATAATAAACCATTTTGAAATAATTTGCAGCGTTTTGTTTTGTTGTATGCACTAACAAGGTATGTAATGAATTTAATAAAGAATTATTTTAATGAATAAATGTATGTAGAATGTAACTTGATATGTTTTTCATTGGTATATCATGCAATTTTGTGAACATAAGATGATGTTTTCTTATATTTATAAAAAGGTGAAGAAACATATTAAAATTATTTGCATTTTTGCATCTTAACATAATTTTTAATTTCACTTTTTTCATTCTCGTAAAAAAATATTGTTTTACATAATTACATCTGTAATGATTTATTTTAAAGAATCTTTAATTGTTTCCATACTTATTTCTAATTCTACTTTTAAAACTTTTGTAACCTACAAAATAAAAAAAAAATCAATCTTTTCAATGTTAAACTTACCTAGCACATAACAAAAACTCGTGTTGATAAAGCGTGATTTTGAAATTAGAAACAATTTAAAAAAATACTGTATGAGTCTTACCTAATATGTAATATTTTGGTTATTAATGGAGTACAGTAATAAATAGTATGATTTTATCAATGAATGATGATGTTTCATGATAATAAATACGATTAGAGTAATTTTGTCTTTGAGGATAATTATTATTAATATTTTCTTTATCAATTAGATTCATATATTAGCTTTCGATCATCCAATAATATTTTAATTAAATGATTTAAGTACCTGGAAATATTAAATTAGAATACCTTATATTTATATATTTGTTTCAATTGATATTAATTTTAAAAGTATTAAAATCTCCTTTCACCATTTCGAACAATTTAGAACGGGTTAGATAGTTGGACTGCGTAAGGCCTTTGTCATAGCCTGGTAAAATACCTGGAGGCCAAATATATTAAATTCCCGAGCGCTATCGAAAACGGACTGCTTAATAGCTAGTATACAAAATGTGCATATAAATAATCACAAATACTTTTGTTATTGGCATAACTACCCTAAACATACAATTTACCTGTCATGAGTTATATACATTTATTAACTATCAGCCTTTTCATGAAACATTTTTTGATAATTATAGTTTTAAAACATATCAATTTAATAGCCATCATATTCATCATGGTATCATATTCATTGAATAATATCACTGCAACATGAGATATTAAGTATATTTCAATACGAATAGTTTTTCATTATTTCCTACAAGTAGGTTGTTTCCTGTATTCATATAATATACCATATATACAAATAGATCTGTACCGCTATATCCCATGAACCCCCAATATATTTTACATTAAAACATAAGAGTTTTACTTACATATAATTTTTGATAGAGCATCTTATGCTTCTTGATTTTAATTCCATGTACAGCTCACCTCAACGAATGCACGTGGATTTCTAATATAGAGAATATGGAAGAACACGTAATTTAAAAATAATTTAAAAAATCTCCCAAATATGAAAATTTGATCCTTCTTTTGTAGATTTTATCTTTTGAATTATTTATTGTTTCAATGTTTTTTTTGGTTTATTTATATTTCAATGTATGCTGACTGTATTTAAAATGATTTTTCCCAATATAGATAAATTTAACCTCAAGAAATAGTTAGAGTTAAAAATTCAATACAATCTGTTATAAATCGAAAGAAAACTTGTGTTGTGTGATTTGGGCAACATATTTTCTTACTTTCACTTACTTTTCTTCCTTTTTTTCTCTCATTCAATGCTTAGATCCGAATTCATACATACGAAATTGAATATCTTTAACTTCGTTAATAGTTGTCAAAAAGGAACGATTTTTATATAGCCTTGTATGAAATTTCGTACTTTTCGGGGATCTGAAAGGTATAGATTCGTCGAAAACCGCATGTATGAAATTTGACCAGATCGCAATACTTTCCTTATCTACTATATGCTTAATTAACACAGCTGTAGAAAATAGAACACGCTGTATCATCGCTAACACTGGTTCGATTCCGATGAATTCTTTTTTGTTTCCAAGTTAATTTAATTACCTTTCAGAAATTTTCATACAAATTTTACCGTGTCATACATACGGTATTAGGCACCAAAACATTTCTCTTTTCTTTATAACTTGTTTTCCTGTGTTTTATCGAGAACTTAGTGTTCAAGAACATGTTCAAAAATTAACAGGAAATCGATTAGAAAATTATAGGAGCGTTTCAGCTAAATCGTTAGAGCCGTTTTAGCTCTACAGTCAAGAGGAAAATATGTTTTTCACTTATCGCGCAGCCTCTATTGCGTATGGAACACCCAATTTATGTCTCAGGTTTCAGTAATAAAAACTCTACAAAATAATAAAAGAATCAGCCAAAACGGCCCACTAATTCTCGAGATAATCTTGGCACAGGCAGACAGACCAATGGCTGAAAATGTGTTTTTCGAACTCAAGGGGCTCTTTATAAACCTATTGATCCGTCGAAAACCGCATGTCGGAAATTTTACTCGATCGTAATACTTTCCTGACCTAGTATACTCGTAGATAGGAAAGTGAAAATGATTATATTGTACATAATGGATACAAATAGATGAAATAAAACTTGTGCATATGATACAATTTTGTTAATCTTGGAAAATAAGAGAAGTATTCCTGATTGTGGAGTTAGCATTTTGTAGTATGGCATTAGAAGGTTGGAAGTAATTTTGATTCAGGGGAATAATTTTATCATGGTGAATTGGGACTCATTTGGTGTTTGAAACTGATCTTAATTTTCTTGGCCTCCTATTCTTCCTCCGCATAATTCCTCCCCCATGCTGTTTTCTTTGGGTTTAGCAACTCATTCCTCCTTGATGATTTATGGTGAAAAAATAAAATTGGGTGCACATTTTACTGATGCCTGGGGTTAACTGTGCAAGAAAATCTGACTTCGAAATGGACATTTCCACATTTTATTTTGTGTGTGTATCAGGGGTTGACCTTAGTACATGGTGCAGAGATATAATGATTTAAGCATTAAGTACTTTTTATTCGTAGCTTTAAAGACGGATTGCTTCTCACATAGGCAATTATATGTTGCATATTCAATAGTTGGAAAACCAGACATATATACAAATAATGTAACAACGAAAATATCTCATATCCACAAATATTGTGAAATAATATATATTAGAAATAGAAACATTCTTTTTATATCCAACCAGCCAGTGAACCATAACTACGCCTGGAAATATGCACACCAGTATCGATATAAATTTCTTAATCAATACAAGACGGTTTTGAAAATCCATGAGGAATACTTTGAATAACGAAGTTGAGATAAAATTATTTATTATTGGAATTAAAATGAATGATCCGTTTTTTTAAAGAAACCATTTGTTTGTTTTCAGACACTCGTTTTACTGTTCGTTTTATTCTAATGAGATCTTTTTTTGAGGATAGCATAAATCTTCCAACTTTCTCCTTTCCTCCTTCCCCCTCCAAACCAATATTCAGCGGAACCAAATAGAAATTTACGACCGATCCCGTTTATGTCGGTTCGAGGTTTGCGGGTTAAGGCTTACCCTCTGGATGTTTTTTCTTGTTTGCGATTCAGTCGGGGTATCGGTTATGGAAATACGAAGGATGATCATTGTAAATGTTTATGATCCTTGAAGAGAAGCAGGTGGGATGGAAATCAGTCCATATTGAATTTTATTCTAGGACTGAGTGGGGGCCGTAGTTGTTCTGATGAATAAGTAAAAGGAGCTGGTGTCGTTAGGACTCTGAGTTATCCCCAGCCAAATTACCCAGACCCCAGGAGTACATATTCTATACACAGCAGCTGTTGTTTTGCCTTAATTTTCAATTTTTCCTTATGCCCTGTTCGAGTCCTATTTGCTTTATATCACATGAAACAGTTGCCACATCCACCAGTAAATGAATATATAATGTCGTGATGTATAGCCGGCACTATAGACTCCTTTTTATGAAATTATTTATATCCGTTTAGAACTCCGTTAATTGAATGAATGAATGAATGAAAATAATTGTATTATTCTGGGAGTAGTGTCCCTTTAGAACAAGTCACAAATACAGAATATATATCAATATTTTGGTGAGTTCGTGAAATACAATTTAATATTTACAAGTTGATTCGGAATACAATAAAGTTATAAATGATAAAAAGATATGAATACGTGTAAATATAAAATATTCTGAGAAAGTAATTAAGTGAACGAAATATCGATGAATTACAAAATAATCGGAGTATCTCGGTGTACCTTGAGGTTTTTACAGCTTAGGTTTCATGTGAATTTCGTGATCAATCGGATTGGAAATTAAGTAGGTGTTCGAAGAGGAGAGATTTGAAAGAGGATATCGATTTTACGTGTCGAATATCTGAAGGTATAGAGTTCCAGAGGGAGAAAACTTGTATTAAAAACGATTTATCAAATGCAGCAGTTCGGTGAGGGGGAGGATAGAAGTCGGACGCACGGGATCTGGTGGAACGGGATTGAAAGGAGCGTTTGAATTGTAGGATCTGTAGAATATAGGCAGGTCACCGTTTTTTGCTTCCTATTACCGTAACAAACAACTTCTGGTTTATTATTTTTAATAATGAACCGCTGTAATCGACCAAAAAATTCATAAACTTAACCCCCTCTCAAAATTTGAGGTTTTGGGTTTCAGGATATAGAATTCGAAGAACGAAGGACCGATTTTTTTTTTCAAATTTGGATTTAAAATCAGAGGTCAAACGAGGATGATTCTCCTTCATCAACATTACTATCCACCTTTTACTTTCAAGTCCATAGAACCCGTGTCGATCACAAGTACCAAAAAAAAGCTCAATTAATGACATAACTCAGTCTGATGAAAGGATACCACACGTGTAGATCACTGATCACTGAAATTTTTGTTTAAAATAATTGTTTTGTTTTTTTAAGACATAGATAAGAGAATTAATAAATAAATAACAATAGGACGACTGTAGTATAATAAGATAAATACGAAAAAAATCTTGAGGTGTCACCATAATATATTTGTATGTTTATTGCCAGTGAACATTTTTAATCCTTTTAAAATTTATAACGGTCTAGAAATCAGAAATCAGAACATAGATATATATTATATATGTGTGGGTGTGTATGTGTGTGTATTATGTAATATTAGCGCGTCACGCTCATGGCATTTAATATTAATAAGTCATATTAAAGGTGAAGAATGTATGACATTTTGCAACGACCCCGAACAGTCTTGCCTTTATCAGGGGAGTCCTGAGTTCGTGCCGCAATTTCCCACGGAGCTTATCTCCAGCTGTGGAGACAGACTGCTGCTGCGTGGTCCAATATCTCATATCCGTGGTACAGTCTACTAAAAGTGGAACTATTTTGTGACAGTCATGTATTATAACAAATTTTAATAAATGATATTTAAAACAAATAAAATTAACACAGACCGGTGTTTTCCTTCATTTGCGTAGTACAATATCCGTACTACATATAGCAAACAAATAAAAAAAAAAAAATGGTTATTTTAACTGTAAGATAGTAACTTGATGAGATTAATCTGTATAATTGTAATAATGATTTATACACCACCAAATTTACTAAAAAATAATAAAAATCAGAATCTCCAAAACCAATAATCGCTATGAATGTTTAAAGGATCTTGGTTTCAGCACTTTGCCAGGAACAGTCTAAACAAATAATTTGAACTCGATATTTTTATGATATGAGTACAGATCCCTTACTCACTCTACCTTGCACCCCATTTTTAGTTTAGGCATATCGAGGAAGTATGTTTGAATATTCGTTGACAAAAGTAGGGGGATGGTGATTTATTAAATTATTACCAGATCTTTTGTTTTTCCACTTCCACAAGTAGATGGAATTTGATAAAAGTGATATGGAAACATCTGTTTAATGCTATCAGTTGATATGACTGTTATAAGGATTTGAAACTTTTTTTTTTAACTTAGCTATTGGAAAATATTATAATCTGTCTCAAGAATATTTATAATAGTGTTCTGAGATCACATTCACGCTCTATGTACAATAAAATAATAAAAACACTGCATAATAAAATAAATTATGCAGAAAAATAATATATATATATATATATATATATATATATTATATATATATATATATATATATATATATATATATATATATATATATATATATATATATACAATAAATAAGGATAAAATAACCTAAAAATAAATAAATAAAAAGAACATATACACACCTATATACAATTTTTACAATATGGTGAGAGAACTCCAACCAGACTTGTCCCTCCAACTGTGGAGAGAAAAGCGATTTGAAAATAGAAGAAAGAACAGGGAATTAAATTTGCTCCTTAATGGCTAAACCGTATAACATAAGTAAAAATTTTCAGTTCTAAGCAAAATGTATTTCGGACTTTCCTCACGAATATGAATTCTCCCTACCTTCAATAGCCAGAAAGAAAAAAAAAATTTTTTTAGAAACATAAAATCTTTAGTTGGTAACATCGCACAGTGGTCGGAAAGTCATAAAAACGGCAACGGCACTGGGAAACTTTCAATTTAGGCAAGATATTTGAAAAACGGAATTTATATATATAAAATACATTTCGGTGAAACTAATCGTTACTCTTATTGTTAATTTTCTTTCAATAATAAATAAAATATATTTTTCATGTAATATATTGTACAAATGAAAAATTTATTATATAAGGTTATTGACTGAATCAATTTTACATATATATTACCTATATTAATATCAACAGAACATAGTGATAGAAGATGAGCAAATCATCCTACGACAGAATGAAGATAAACCCAAATACATGATAGCTGAAAACAGTAACTATTCAGTTCAATTATAATTGAACTCCTCATTATGAGTCACAAATCCTTTGAATTCGCTTCAATCTTATCCTTCGCATTTTATTTTAGTTGTTTCGTGTCTGTAATTTTTCTTCAGTTTTCTATGAAAGAAATGAATAAATTATATTACGTATTAATTTATTTAGATACAGATACATTTATTTTTCTGGCTCGTTTTTTTTAATTTTAGCTTTCTTGACTGAATTCCCCAGATAAATATCAAAACCTCAATTTACCGGAGCTGATTCTTGTATTCATCATTATCATATATTTCAAAGAACATTAACAACAACGTATAGTAAGTCCTTGACTGTCGTTGGCTTGAGGTACTTTCCGATGGGAAACTAAATTCCAGCAGGGGTTGAGCGATAACTTATCCAATGAAAATAAGATTTGTTTTTTAAATTTATAAATAAATAACTTATTTAGGGACTTATTTGATTCATTTTTCGCATATCACACACAAAAAAAAAAAATATTTTCAGAGTTCAGTAAAAACGCCTAAAATATATTTAATTATTTATATCAATTTACGTTATTAATATAGCATAAATACACTTTTATTTATATTTCATTGGAAATCTTGAAAATTGGTATTTTTATTAGTGCCTAAACTTTAGGAATATATCAGTTAACAATGTCGACATTAAAAACATAGAAAGAAAGGAGATGGTCCGGGGTCATAAAGGGGTGGTGGTCATAAATAGGCTAAATAGCGGCAAAACTATTTTATTAAAAGCAAACGTTTCGGCCCGACTTTGCAGGACTTCTTCAGGGCTAGAGCGGACAAGATATAGAAGGACAAGAAGATATACAAAGAAAAAGATATAAAATATTCTAGAATGGTCTTTATCTTTTTGTATCTTGTCAGTTCTAGCCTATTTCTGACCGCCACCCGGACCATCTCCTTCTCTTATAATGCAACGGCCAACTATTCAATATTCAAAAACTAAATTTTTGAAAAACTAGATTTTGAGTTTGATCAAAAAACTAAGAATTTTGAATTATCAGAACACCTTGAAAATAAGTGTTTATAGCGTTCTCAGGTAATTGTGCATCGTGATGAGACACACTGACAGCATTAATTGCACCATCTAAAGTAATTAAGACCTGATATACTTAGAAGTCTAGGGGTTTTGCATTACGTGGTAGGTTGGAGACAAAGTCGTCAGTTCGTAGAAACATTCTTAGTAACCAATTCCGCTGAATATTATAAATTGCTCTTCTACTTAATCATTAACTCCCTTACTAATTAATTTTTTTCATAAATCAACAAATTTAAAATAAAAGATACTTTTAAATTCCCATAATGTATTGATACCGTAGATAAATTTAAAAAATGTTGAAACATTGTGAAGGTCTGGGACTCTTAAATCGTAGAAATATTCGTGAGTGGATGTGGCTTAAATAAAGTAGAAATGAATGAATATTTGACTGAAGAGCTTTAATATTTATAATGGTGGATTGATGATTGACTGTAGTGAATTATTCAAGAGAAGTTTTACGGGATATTCAGGAAAAAAAAAATTAGAAAGTAATAAATGATATTGATTTTTATATTTGCCGACGTTTCGGCCCAAAGTTCAGGCCTTCATCAGGACTGTATTCCAGAAAGTATTCCAAACTCTTGGATTGGACTCCAGTAAGGAAATTTCCGAATGGTCTACGTAAGGTCTTACGGAAACCTTCGTGAGTTGACCCCTGATGAAGGCCTGAAATTTGGGCCGAAACGTCATAAAATATAAAAATAAATATCATTTATTTATTTCTAAGTTATTTTTTGTTTTGTTTTTTACTGAGCACCCCAACCGACTTCATTTCAATATTTATATTATTATTAATTGTTTTGTTTGTTTACAGGTTATTTTTGGCACATCAGCGATCTTCACCTAGACCCGAACTATTGGGAGAGAGATGGAAGTGAGTTTTTGTTTTAAAAATTATTTTTTATTATTTTATGATTTTTCTCGGGTTCGTCGGTTGAATAACTGAGGTATAAAAAGGTGTTAAGCGTCCTTCATATTATTTTTTCATAGTATTCATGCTATGTCTAAGAGAAATTTCTGATGATTCTATGCATTTAGAACGAAAAATTTAATCCCGCAAAAGGTACAAATTTCTATTTTTTTTTTTTTAGTTTTGTTGTTATTGTAATTAATACTAAATTTTTCTAAATTTATAAGAAAGGACATAGGAACAGAGGAAGACAAGTATATTTTTTCTGAAATCAGGAATAGTACAGATACTAGATTTTATTTCGCCATGAAATGAATTTTTCATGACTGGTATAACTAACTAAAGGTCACTGAAATCAATGGTGAACAGTAAAATTTAAATTTAAAAGGATTAAGTGAAACAAAATCAAACAAAAAATTAAAGGATTTTGGGATTTTATAATATAAGGCCCCTCTTCCATTGAAAAATATTTTATTTATTCTACCTGTGTCATTTGAGAACAATTTATTCTGTGTAAAGTTGATGTAAACTATTATATATTATTAAAAACCTTTTCAACAAACATATCTGTGTCATTTTAGTCAATGTTATAGTCCGTGGTACAGACTCCTTTTTATCAAATTATTAACATCCGGCTGAAACACCGTAAATAGCTTGGCCTCATCGTAACCGACAAATATTTTATCTACGAAAATACTCGGAATTGAGGCGTTTTCAATCTAGATGTGGACAAACTTTGTTTATTTAATTAGGTACTAAAAACTCGTAAATACCCATTTCCTTTCCACTTGCATCATAAGATAACTTGAACACAAAGCCGAAAAAAAAGTGGACTTCAAAACTATTGCGGCGCTAGGCGAGACCTACACCCCCAAATTTTCAAAATAACCAGGTTACCTAGGCAAAATGGCCCAATGTTTTTGTAGGCCACCTTTGTTATCCATTTCGTGATCATATTACCTTACATTCCAAGAGGAAAGCAAGTAGGTATTTCCGAGTTTTTATTACATAATTAAATAGACAAAATCCGATCTCCAGATTTAAAACGCTCCATTTCAGAGAATTTCAGTAAATAAAATATTTGTAGGTTACGATGAGATGAAGCTGTTTACAAAGTTGCAGGAGGATGTTAATAAATTCATAAAAAGGTGTCTGTACCACTGACTATTATGATTATTATTATCAAAAGATGTAATGTGAGAGTGTACACTATTATCTCATAAAACTATGTTTTAACATATTTTTAAATCACAAAAAATGTCTATCATGCGTTAAAATGTCACAGATAAGGTTTTTTACTATGATTGATGGCTACAAATTAATCAGATTAAATTAGGAGCACGAGACGTCGACTAAAGGAGAATAAATAAATAATTTATCAACGAAATAAGTGCTGGATAAACGTTAAATCTAAAAAATAAACAATTTTGAACAGCAGAAAATACAAGAATCCTGTATTTTCAGGCGCATTTATGCAAACATGTACTAATTCATACTCAATACCAGGATTTGAATTTTTCGTATTTTCGACAGGTTACAAGATAATTGGCTCTACACTGTCTTGTTAAAGCATAATATGTAAATTGATCCTACATATAGCTCAACGATATGCCTATTCATTAGAAGTTACGATAGCAGCGAGCTGTCCATTTGAAACTTGATAGTCAACGACCGAGTCCAAAAGCTATTTGGGATTTGTGCATTATTCAAAAGCTTGATACACCTGCGCCGTAAGTCATTGTTTTATGAATAATCAGAGAACCTTGCTTTAATAATTAAGAGGAATCAAGTGTTTCTATTAGTTTTATTTCAGTCATATGTTACCTTTGAAAAATATTGGTAAGAGTAAGAAGCTTGAAAGAAAATATTCCAGAATTTGGTATTACCAAACCATCAATGTCAAAAAAAAAAAAAAAAAAAAAAGATACGTAAAAGAACATAGTATTAAAAAAAAGTGGGTTCATGTAATAATGAGGTATTGAAAACATAAAATTTAGCTAAATTATAGTACTCGTATATCAAATAATATGGGTCTTGTAAAATATAATTAGAATAAAAACATTAACAAAATAGAATTTGATTCATTTGTATATGCGTCGCTTATACTCAAGTAAACCATAAAAGTTTTATTGGGAAATCAAGATAAGATTAAATTTCTATTAATTTATTACTATGTTTTTAAATATAAATTATGAAAAAAAAAATACCCTGTGGATAATACGGTACATTTTTTTTCAAAAACGAACCTAAATGCTAAAAAAAATCTGGTGAGTTGCGCGCATCACACAACTTTCACTTACCAACTTCTTCTAAGCAACAACTAGTATTTTCAAACAAAGGGAGAGTGAAAGTAAAAATTATAGATGCTATATATACTTAAATTTCATTGTGGGTATTTTTGTTTGTATAAGTACTCTAATATATACAAATTTTAAATTTTATATCCCTAATAATACCAACAATAGCATTTATGAAAACCGCATATGTATATTTACATAATATTCCGTATTATATTAAGCTCATGTTACGAATGGAAGTGTATTCTAATATTTCAATCTTCAAGCTCGGGTGCGCTCGTATTCCTTTGGTTCCACAATTACAAATATTCTCCGTTACGACCTCTTATTTCTCCTTTAGTTAATTATCAAATTATTTCATACTAGTAGGCCAGTGCGAAAAATTCGCACAGTATATTGTTATCAAATGCTAAATTAATAAGAAAATAAAATAATGCAAAGTATCAAAAGATAAAGGAATCAATTCTTACTTCATAGACAAATATAATCAACAAAGGAAACAAAATTAATTTAAATCATCATTTTTGTTTGGAGCCAATATATTTATAAATTTCAATAAGCTGTATCTTTGCGAAAAATTGGCCGATTTCAATGATTTTTTTTTCTTTTGTACACAATTTAGTAATGTTTTATATAATCATGGGAATAACCAAGGGAAAAGTGTGTAATTTTTTAGTTATTCGCAAATAAAGTTTCTTTTCTTTCATAACTTGTTTGCCTGAATTTTCGGGGTGATTGGACTATTTTTCCCGCCTGAAGGAGAAGGAAGCCTTCGAAATAGGTGGCTCAATCTTGAGATTTGGTGAAGAATTAACGATTATATGGCTTGCCGATCAAAAACACCATCGATAAATAACATAAACTCCTGTCTCGATCATAGAGACCTCAAGTCGACGAAATGAGACATGTATCCAATGACAGTACTACAATTAAAGTCAGGTTGTGTGGATGCGAACCCCATGCCTTCCGTTATCTCGAAAATAGTACGTTTTGGGGCTTAAAAACGCAGGATCCGATAGTTCCAGAGGAACTATCGGAGTCTTGCTGTACGCATCAAAATCTTCAAGGTCCAATTTGTCCCGCATCGATCTACAGACCTACCACTGTTCTAGTATTGAAGCCTAGCAAAATCTTTGTATCGACTTTATTTATTTTAGAAAGAAAAACAAAAGTGGAGAATACGATTCGCTAACCCCCCGTTAAATTCTGAATCCAACGGTACCCCATTCGTGGTATTTGAGCATGACAGGAGCTTATATTTGGTACAAAATCGATTTCGAGCCTTACTGTAATAATATATGTACGGATTTTATATTTAAATATATGTTATATTGGAGATTAAAGTGAAATGGTCAATTGTTTCCAAAAAAAAAAAAAAGTGCTTTAGGGGTAGCTAATATGAAAAATAAGCCATTAAAACCCTGTTAGAGAACATCAATCAGAATATAAACTATATTTTATTTCAAACTGCTTAATTTTACGATGATAAAATAAATTGAATAAAAATCGTTAAAGCCGTTTTCGAGAAAATCGTAAAAATGTGTTTAGTCCATGATAAAAAAATGCCACTTCCGGTTATATATAAAATAAGTATTAGATTAGGAACAGAAAGATATTTTTTCTTTAAACTTGTAACTTGTAAACTGATGAGTAGAGTTCACATTAGAAATGAAGTTCCCCATTGTTAATACCACTCCTCGTTACATTTTAAATGAGTAATGGAATCATTATAAATTTCATTTGAAACATTTTTTTTTTTAAGAGGCCTTAACTTATAATTTAAAAAAATAAAATAATTGAAATACCGTTGGGGCTGAAAGGAAAATGCCAATAAGCCTACTTTAGAGAAGCCTCTACTTAAATTCCCCCTCCGCCCTCAAACAGAATTCTCACTTTTTAAAGCATTAACACAAGCAGTATGAAAAAGTTCCTCAACAAGGTATTACAATGAGGTATTAAAGGGAGTGTTTTGTTGTTTTGAATTTTTAATGCAGGACTTTCTAGCGGATGTGTTAATTTCTAATGTTGGTTTGTGTTTTAATTTACATATTTTAACATGCATGTCTTTTCAAATAATATATTTTCATTAGGAAAATCTATTTGCTCTCTTACAACTGTACGAAACTCTCTTATTATATAAAAAATCTGGTGCGGTGCGCGCATTACACAATATTCACTTACTCTTCTCTTAAAAGAAATAAGTATTTTTAGACAAAGCAAAGTGAAAGTAAAAATTATAGACTCTATATTTATTTATATTTCGTTGTATTTTTATTTGTATACAATTATTAATATCAATATCGCGGTAATCTATACAATTAAATATTAAATAATATTAACAATAGAGTCGTGCTTCAGCTGTCGTCGGGTTCACATCGCGGATGGTGCTTTTTGAAGTTGCGGCATCTCTGAAGTTAGGATTAACTATAGCTCCTTGTGTAGCAGCCGCCGCCTCGTGTCTGGTTTCCAGGGACAGATAAGCTTGCTATTTTTCCTACCTACTTTTCAAATATTTCTTAACTTACTTATTCAATAATCTTATTAATTGTTTTATTTAAATCATTTCATTTCCGTAATATTCTTAGTTTAGTGACTTATATTCTATATTATATAATTACATATTTTTATATTTTTTAAATTTACCTATTAATATTAAGTTAGCTTGTAATAGTTAATTGAAATGTAGTTTAGGGTTATTTAATTTATACTAATCTAAAACTAATACTTCTCCTCTACTATCATTTTATAAACATTTTTATTCTATATATCCTTTATTAATTTTCTGTCTTTCTTATATTGTAATATGGAGGTACCTCCTGGTCCTCCCGATCTATCTACCGTCCTAACCAAAAAGAGAAAATGGGCTCGCCCTAAAATTAAATTCCCTCCGGACAAAATCATTCCGCAAATCACAGATACAACTCCAACATATCTTGTTGCTAAACGATCCGATCAAGAAGACTTTAAAAAAACCTCTCCATTTTTTATTCAAAAGGTGATCGCTCAGTTAGCAGGTGATGTTAAAGCAGTAAAAAAGTTAAGAGACGGTTGTTTATTGATACAAACACTCAATGGACAACAATCAAACAGACTTTTATCCGTTACAGACTTTGGAGGCCAAATGAAAGTTGAAATAACACCGCATAAAACTTTGAACTATAGTAAGGGCGTTATCCGTTGCTATGACTTCCAATACATGGACATACAGGAAATAAAGAACGAATTAACTCCGGTAATAAAAGATATTGTCAGGATAAAATCAAAACGGAATGGTAATGAAATACTTACACATAACTATATAGTTACCTTTCCAACACCTTTACCTCCAGAAACATTACAAATTGGATACGAAACAGTTAGAGTACAGCCTTACGTACCGAATCCGTTACGATGTTTTAACTGCCTAGGATTCTCTCATCCGACATCACAATGCAAAAAAGAATCAGTATGCGTACAATGCGGCCAGGGAAGACATGGAGAAAATATAAGGTGTAATTTGCCGGCTAAATGCATAAATTGCAATGGTCCTCATAATGCCCTAGACCGGTCATGTACCGAGTTTAAAATACAAAAGGAAATAAAAGCCATACAAATCAATAATAAAATATCACTTTACGAAGCAAAAAACATGTATAGAGAAAAAAATCCCATCCAGTTAAATAAAACATTCGCGGAAATAGCAAAAAATCAAAATAATACAAACAGAAAAGTAGATGTTGCCACTCAGGCTAATATTCTGTACTCTTTCTCAGTTACTTCAACAAACTCACAGATAAATAAACCCAATGAGATTATCTCTCCTGATGTCCAGGCCACACCAGCTATCTCTGATCGAGAGACTGCTCGACCACAGTCAACCGAAGTTGGCAGCCCCGCGCCTACCCAGACTGCTCCCCTCCTCCCCTCCTCTTCTTCCCACTCATCTACCCTCCCTGCCTCTACTTCCTCTCTCTCCTCTAATCTCTCCTCCTCCTCTTCGTCTTTCCCTTCTGCTCCTCTCCCCAACTCTTCCTCCCTCTCTTCTCCTACCCTCTCCACCTCCCTTCCAAATCTCCAATCCCCCAATCCCGATCTCGCTACACCACCAGACGATAAATCTGCTGAAAATGCTGTAGATGGGGAAGGATATACCCTACAAAAGAAAAAAGGAAGACCCCGAAAAAAATCCCCAAATAAAACAAATAATAAATAAAATAGCCGACAACTAAATTACAAATATCATCTTCAAATATGTTAATATATGTTTTTTCCATTCTATACCGTAACTAAATCATGACCCTAATCCAGTGGAATTGCAATGGTATTAAAAGTCACTTCAACGATTTGAAGCTAATAATGGAAGATGAAGATCCTTTTTGTATATGCCTCCAAGAAACGCACCTAAAGCCTTCAAACCAATTCACCCTTAAAGGCTTCAATATCTATAGGACAGATTGTGATCCAGATTACGAGCGAGCGTGTAGAGGCGTAGCCATAGCCGTAAAAGATACCGTTTATTCCCACCCAGTAGAAATAGATTCCCCACTTCAAGTAATAGCTGTTACAGTTCATTTAAACACAACATTCACAATTTGCAACATTTATCTCCACCAAGACAATACTATAGAGACAGAACACCTTCTCCATATTCATAGGCAGTTGACAAAGCCAATTTTGTACACTGGAGATTTCAATGGCCACAACCCATTATGGGGCTCACAAGACACAAATCCTAGAGGTCGCATTATAGAAACTTTCTTAGATTTAACGAATACTCTGTTACTAAACTCCGGCGAAGCAACATACGTAAGTTCTAGCTTTGGTACATTTTCATCCATTGATCTCTCTTTATGCACTTACTCACTGATTGATAATATAGAATGGACAGTTCTACCAGAGCCTTATGGAAGTGACCATTTCCCAATTCGTCTAAAATTCAGAAGTGCAAACTGCAATAATTACAGCGTCCCTCGTTGGCTATTAGAAAAAGCAGATTGGTCACTATTCACGTCTTTAGCTGTCCCACCTCAAAATCACCCTAACAGTATGAATGTAGATGATGGGTGTAAATCTATAACTGAGACAATAGTTACGGCAGCAGAGTTCTCAATCCCTAAAACCAAAGGCCATTACAAAAGGACACCTGTCCCCTGGTTCGATAGTGATTGCAAGAAAGCCATACAACTTCGGAGAAATGCATTTAAGACATTTAAGAAAAATATGAATCAGGTTAATCACATTGAATATAAAAAACAAAGAGCTGTTTGCAGAAGAATTATAAATGACAAGAAAAAAGAATCATGGAAATCATTTGTTGAGTCCATTACCTCGTCTACCCCCTGCAACGTTGTATGGAACAAAATAAGGAAGATAAGAGGAACCAATTCTTCCTACAAATATACTCTGATATGCGATGGAAAACTATGCGATAACCCAGACATTGTTGGAAGAACATTTGCCGAATATTACTCAGAAGTTTACACAACGACTTCTAGAAATAATATGGCTCAAGATCTAAACTTCTCTGACGATAATGCATATCAAGATTACAACATTCCATTCAGCATGTGGGAACTCCAATCAATACTCCAAACTGTCAAAGGATCTTCACCAGGACCAGATAATGTACACTACTCCATGATACAACATCTTCCGAAAAATACACTGAACTGGCTTTTAAATTTTTACAATCATATTTGGCTTAGCGGTAACTTTCCTAGCAGCTGGAACGACTCTATAGTTGTCCCAATATTGAAGGGTAGTCAAGATAAACGTCATCCATCCAGCTACCGACCAATATTTTTAACCAGCTGTCTATGCAAAGTAATGGAACGAATGGTAAACAAGAGACTCACATGGATCCTAGAAAAATATCATCTCATCCAAAACTTCCAATGTGGTTTTCGCAAAGGCAGATCAACTGTAGACCACCTGGTTCAAATGGAAGCCGAATTACAGTATGCATTCATCCAAGAGGAGCAAGCTATTGCAGTTTACTTCGATATGAAAAAAGCCTTCGATAAAACTGACAAATTTGCTATCCTAAACAAAATACACTCGCTAGGATTCAGAGGTAACTTACCAAAATTTATTCAAGGATTCCTTTCTAGTCGCTGCTTTCGCGTCCGTATAGGGAAACTGTTATCCAAGCAATGTAGACAAGTGAGTGGAGTACCACAAGGATGCGTTTTAAGTACAACACTTTTCGCACTGGCGGTTAGTGACTTGGGAAAAAATCTTCCACGCGGAATCAAAGTAATGCTCTTTGTCGACGATCTTGCTATTCTATACAGAGCGAAAGATGTCCTATCTGTAAAAGATAAGCTCCAAGAAGCACTGAATCGTATTGATGGCTGGTCGAAATCATCGGGACTTTGTTTCTCTTCTGAAAAAACTAAATGTATTCACTATAGCAGAAAACGAAATACTCCACAATCGCCAGAACTTCTCTTAGGTGACGCCATCTTACCATATGTCAACACCTGCAGATTCTTGGGATTATTATTTGATAAACGTCTATCCTGGGAACACCACATAAAATCACTCAAAGATACATGTACTAAAAAACTTCAGCTTCTGAGAATACTTAGTGGAACTAACTGGGGAGCAGACAGAACTACCATGATTAAAGTATACCAAGCTCTGATCGGCGCAAAAATAGATTATGGTAGTTTTGTCTACGGTTCTGCCCGAAAAAATGCTCTAGCCAAGCTCGACTCCGTGCACCACACTGGAATACGCCTTGCAACTGGAGCCTTTAGAACAAGCCCAACCCTGAGCATTTGTGTCGAATCTGGCCTTATACCACTGCACTTTAGAAGACAGAAACTTGCAATAAACTATATTACTAAATTATACCCGCAAACTTCACACCCCTCCCATAAATATGTTTTTCAATCTAAATTCTCAAAAAGATTTAAAGAAAAAAGGAATACCACATTACCATTGGCAGAAAGAATGTCTCTTATTATAAATAAACTAAAACAAATAACATTACATGAAATAGAAAAAGAAACAGCCCCTTGGACCTATATACAACCTAAATTAAATCTCCAACTCACCCAATTCACCAAAGATACTACATTACCTGCAGATTACAAAGAAAAATTCCAAAAAATAATCATCACGTTACCTGAACATCTTCTAATATTCACCGACGGATCCAAATCAGATACATCTACTGCTTCAGCCTTTGTCACTCCTGATACTACCTACAAATATAAATTACACCATCTTTGTAGTGTTTACACAGCAGAGATTAACGCCGTAGCAATGAGTCTCCGAAACTTCATCAACAAGCCAGTTGCAAATGTGGTTGTAGTATCGGATTCCCTAAGTACCCTGAAAGCTATGAATAACATGTATCCAGACCATCCAGGGATACACTGCATTCTAAGTCTTATAAAAATGCTTCATGGAGTTGGAACAACGGCACATTTTATCTGGTCGCCTGGCCATATAGGAATTAAAGGAAATGAAATGGCTGATAGAGCAGCAAAGGAAGCTCTTACTCTTCCAGGCCGCGGTAAAGTTTTTTTGACACCATCTGAACTTGCACGACCTCTGAGAGAAACCATATTCCAAGAATGGCAAAGACGGTGGGACATCAGCGCACCTAGCAAATTAAAAACAATAAAGAAAGAGGTGCAACCGTGGACCAGCTCCAGACGCAGCAGTCGTAGAGATGAGGTCGTCCTCACGCGGCTGAGGATCGGACATACTAGACTGACTCACCTCCACCTCATTACAAAAGATTCTATCCCCCGATGTCAAAAGTGTAACCAATCACTAACTGTAAAACATATTTTGGAAGAATGCCCTTTTTACACCGCAAGATTAAAAGATTTTGGAATACCCCAGAATATATCAGCATCCCTGGGAAATCAAGAAGAAATGGTTACCAAAGTCATCAAGTTTATGGATAGTGAAAGACTTAAAAAACACATTTGACAGGCTTTTATTTATTTATTTATTTTTATTATTTTTTTTTAATTTATTTATTTAATTTTATTTATTTTTTTATTTATTTATTTATTTTATTGATTCTACTGCTATTTTTTAAAGTTTATTTATTTATACATTTTTTATACATCTTATTACCTATAAATGTCTATTATTATCCTTATTTATTTATTTTATTCTATCAATCCATTTCTTTATTTATTTTATTTTATTTTATTTATTTATTTATTTTTCTATCTATTTTATTTTATTTTATTTTTTTGTACCAATCATCCAAATAGTATTAAAAGATGTTATTTAGTTGATCGGGCGCTTATGACCTGGATGTTTTGCGCCTAGACATCGAAACAAACAAACAACAAATATTAACAATATCATGAAAACCATATATGCATATTTATATAATATTGTCGGAGTCCGTATTATATTAATCTCATGATACTTATGGAAGCGTGTTCTAATCTTTCGGACAAGCTTGGGTGAGCTCATATTCCTTTGGTTCCTAATTACAACCATTCTCCGTTACGATCTCTTATTTCTCCTTTAGTTATTTATAAAATTCTTTCATATTTTATATTTAACCATTCATTTAAAAAAAAATGTAAAATGGTCAATTTTTTCAAATAAAAAAAATTAAAAGTATTTAAGAGGAAGCTAATATTGAAAATTACTCGTTCAAGCGATATTAGCGAACATCAATCAGAATAAAAACTATATTTTATTCAAAACAGCTTAATTTTACACTGATATGATGAATTTAATCAAAATCATTACAACAGTTTTCGAGATAATCGTAAAAATGTCTTTAGTCTATTATATAAAGTACCACTTCCAGTTAGCCGACTTTTTGACGAAAAAGTTGCTGTAACATTCCTAGCATATAAAAACCTTGAATATGCGAATTCACTTCTGTGCGAATTTTTGTTCGTTAGACTGTTAACACACACACAGACCATTTTGTGAGACTTGGTTGTTTGGACTCTGGGAATCTCAAAACGTGTATTTTCGTTGAAAACTCAGATTCAAAAATTTTCTCGATTGCAATACTTTCCTTTAGTATATATTACATATATCGGTAGGTGAAAGTAATAAGATTAGCAAAATATTGAGAAAAGTCTGAGTTTTTCATTTAACTCGCTGATTGATTAGTTTTAATTAAATTGATCCTAAAAAAAAAACAGATTTCTTTTTGGGTGAAATTTGATGAATAATGTACAAACCATTGAACAATTAGAATTAATATAATTGTTAAAATCATATATGAATTTAATATATATGCACCTATTCTAGTAGGAAATAGTAATATGAAAGAGCACACGTACAGAGGACAATGCAGGCGTGTAAGAGACCCTAGAACTTCTCTTAGACTTTAATCATGGACATTAAAGGCAGAGGTTGAAAAAGAATTCTTTAGCCACAGGTGCTTGGAGATTAGTGAAGAAGCCGACCAGTGAAATTACTCAAAAGTCTTTACATCGTGTTCATAACCTTCCAGTATTATTCCGAAGATATGTCAATCTGGATAGGGAATAATCCAGAACTCGGTGATGTTCCAGCTATCGAGTAAAATATTGCATTTATCAAGGCATGAACTGTGGTTTTTGAAAACATAAACTTTATAGTCCTGAATCTCGTTTCAAAAATATGTCATATTTCATACTAAGGTTCGTCCTTATAAATTTACCATATCGGCAGGTTCGACGAGAAAAACATGTCTGCCAGCATATAGCAGCTGGAAAACAAAATGACGGCCATGTGTAGACAGACGAGACCCTACATAGATTGTAAGCGTATGTATTATATGTATATGTAGCGTATCTATAAGAGAGCTTATAGATATATAAAGCTATCAACCGTTTCAACTTATAGTATTTACAGTGGTTAAGGCCTGAAATAATAGTCAGTTACCTCATACTCTTGGATTTCAAGCCGACAAATTGAATTTGCGATCCAAAAAGTTTACTTTTTTCGTATTTTCGCTTATATCAGTGAAACTATGCGTTATATCTATAATAATGCCTTGTCTATTTATATTATCGCCTAAAATTTGTGAAATTTAATAAGCTGACAAAATTTGCAATAGAAATGGTTATATTTTTGCATGTTATAGTTTTTTCGCTATATACTATAGTTTCCGTGATATTCGTCCTCGCGTTGAATAATGATAAAAATGCTATGCAACAATATTTTTTTTCTCGAAATTAGTGAATTAAGAGCACGGATATAACGAAAACTATAGAATATAACAGAAAACTAACATAATTATTTCGATTGAAAATTTCATCAGCTTTAATTTCATTCATCACATTATTACAGATAGAACTCATAGTTTCACTGATATAATCGAAAAACCGAAAAAGGTAAACTTTTTGAAACTAAATTTTTCTACTTAAAATTCATGGGTGTGGGGTAACTGACTATTATTTCATGTCTTAAAACTGTTAATAATATAAATTGAAAGTGTTAGTAGCTTTATATATCTATAAGCCCTCTCTCTATATACACTTACAACCTATGTTTGGTCTCTATGTATCTTCACATGGCCACCATTTTCTATTCCATCTGCTATTTTCTGGCAGGCATTTATTTTTATCATCAGGCCTGTGAATATGATCAGTTTATCAGAACAAAGCTTAGTATGAAATATGACAGCTTTTTTGCCCCGGGCTCCTGGACAATTAGTGAAAAATTAAATAATAATAAAAAAATCTATCAAGTAGGGTCATTATAGATTCCTCGCCATTTCATTTGATTAAAAAATTTCTATTTTAATAACAACTAGAGAAGAAGCCGTTTTTTAAATTATAATTTTGTCAAGGAAAAATATATCAATACATCGTTCTATATTGATATAACTCTAGGTATTCTTATTTATTAGATACATAAAATATAACGGATATTTTTTTTTATTTTGTATAAGCGCCCACAGGTGTCGGCTATATAAGAGATATCGATAAATTAGAACAGCCAAACTTTTTTCCTTCCCTATTCTCTGAACACCATTTGGCTTTCTAAAGCTGTTTCAGCACTTTAAAATGTTTAACATGGTTTATAAAATACTTATTTTATTAACCAGTAAGAATTATAATGGTATTAGATAACAAAATAAATTAATAAGAACAGTATAAATAAACGAAAACAAACCTGCAGCAATTAATTAAATTACACGTTATTACTTATGCGTTAACAAACATAATAACTTGTAACCAAGAATATAACTGTCTATGCAATACCAGCTGTTCCAATTTTACCCCTTTCCCCCTAAAATAACGTTTCCGGAGTGTTAAGTATTGTGAGTGGTTTTGTGAAAACAATTTGATATTTTTTATTTTTTCCACTATCCACTTCATAGATTGAGTATGAAATTCTCTGTAGAATCTTGAATGAACCTATTCTTACATAATCTGTCTTCCTTTTGTTTGGTTTGCTTCCATTTTCTACGTATACTTTATCTCGAATTTTTAGTTTCTGAAATCATTTTGTTCTGTCCACTCGTCTTTTATTTATTTCAACACTTTTTTTTCAGATTCTGTTATGCTTCTGGTCTACCTTTAACACGGCCATTTTCGTTTATTTTATTGACTGGATAAATTAAAGATTGTTTACCAAACAGTAATTTCACTGGGGATTTCAGATCACTCACCGGCTTCCATATGTACCATTGGAATTCCTTGATCTGTTTTCCAGCCCATACATGATTGTTATTCGAACTTGACTTTTCACCATAAATGAGCCCAGTTTAACTTTGGTAATTTTTAACTTGAACCTCATTTACAACCACTTTAAAATGAAATCATAATTAAAGCCTCCAAATCCGATACTCACAACACAAATTTCATGGTTTGGATAAACTTTCGGTACAAGTGGAAACTCTATAAATTTAATGCCTTAAATAATTCCACAATCATTGATTTTATCCAAAAATGTAAAGGGTCATTTTTATATAGATTTTAAAGAGTTGTAATGCTCTATACTTCTGTACTTCAAGATTGTATTAAATAATCTTCGCGGTAAGCTTCATAGAAAGTGCCTAAAAATCTACCTCATCGCAGGCAAAGGTTTGAATGTAAATTACGAAGATCAATGTTAATATAAGTAAAATTTACCTTCTCTGTAATTCGAGAGCCACTGCTTCAAAAAATGGCGGCTGTTTAAAGAATATTAGGCCGGTAACTTGAGGATCGAAACGGGAAAAAATTTTAACTTGTGTATATGTGTTTAAACATGCTAAATTTTTAACCCGATCAGCCAAGTGAAAACTTTTTACAGCCGAAAAATCTATTTTTTTTCATCTTTTTTTGTTTTTCTACACACGACCACTAAAAAGTGCATCGAAGAGAAAAATGCATTCTTTAAGAAATTAAAGAACGTTAAATTGTGTGCCGAACGAGTACTTAAACTTAATAATTAGGTTAAGTGGTGTGGTAGAAAGTTATTATCAACGAACTCTGATTTTTACCAAGTTTGTTAAATACTGAGACAAATTACTCTAAATGGCTCTGTAGATTGTAGTTCCCTTAGATTAAAAACTAATATGATCGAAATTGTAGAGCATAAAATTTTTCATCTACTGAGAACCAACAGTTTTAATGTAGCTGAATTATATAACTTGAATAGGGATATGTTATTTCTTAATGAAATTGGTTTCTTTTGACACATCGTTTCTCAAAATCCTTCGCAGCTGAGAGGAGCAACAGAGATATATACCGCATATAGCAGAGTCTAAACAAGAATAACATAGTAGAATAAACACCCATACTGTTAAAATATTGAAAATCACACATACCTTAAATACCAATCCCATAGCATTGGGAGATTACAAATTTTGTGTGGAGTACGGTTTGTAGCCAGTGGGCGCAAAATTTCATGATTTACAATTTTGATTCTATCAGTATTTCCTCAGAATTCATCAGAATTCTATCATATGGAACTCATTTCCAAGCTATAGTGCCATTTTGTGTAATTTATCTCAGTTGTTGACAAATTTAGTAAAAATCAGCGTTTGTTGACCGTATTTTTCTACATTTACACTTAGTCAAATTATTAATTTTAGGTACTCGTTTAAGCTCCACTTAAAGTTCTTTAATTCCTTAACGAGTAAATTTTTCGGTTCGATGCACTTTTTAGTAGTTTTATGTGGAAAAACAAGAAAAATAGAAAAATTATTGCTTTTTTTCCTGTAAACGATTTTCTCTTGGTTGATCTAGTTAGAAATTTAGTATTACACATGTTTAAGCCCAAATACAGAAGTTAAAAAAATATCAACTTTTCCCACATTTTTCGTAATACATTTCTCGTTTCGAACCTCAAGTTACTGGCCTTATATTCTTCAAATGAGCCACTATTTTTTAAAGCAGCATCTGTGGAATGGTAAACAAGGTACATTTTACTCAAAATAACATATAATTTCGTAATTTACAGTCAAACCTTCTCCTGCGATGAGGACGATTTTTGGGCCCTGGATCATGGCCCATCATAGTTTTGGGGATATTCCCAAAAAAACTAAAAGATTATTTTTCTCTCCTCCTCATCCACCACCTATCATACCAAGAATCGGGAAACTCCCTAACGTTTCACCAGTTATTATAGAAACGGTAATGAACAATTTCTATCAAGTATATATATATTTTTGGTTATTTGGGTCAATCCCTAATTTTACTTTAGTGAAAGTGTATTCTCTTCGATTTTTTCATCATTGAGTTCTGAAATTACCTACACTAAGATAATATAATCGAAGATGTTGTTTTAAATAAAAAAAGGGTTGGTTTGAATGCTAACGTTTTCTATATCAGTGCTTCAAATAATTTTATAAAATATAATAATTATAAATCATGTAAGTAGCCAGCCACATCAGCCAACTGCTAACCCCTGAGGCTAAAGGTTCCATGATATTCCAGTAAGGACGCTTATCTCCAGCTTCTCCAGAGGCTGATGAGGTTACCTGGATCTTGGAACTTGAGGGCAAGATATGGTAATCTGTTCCTTACCTGTAGCGGTTATATACACCCGCCTTCCCGGGGGGTCCATGATTGTCCTCTCTTACAAGAATATATTATTTCCGCTTCAACTTCATATAAGGCTCGAATATTTTTCTCTTATCCTTCTTTATTTTGAATTCGTTGGATTCTATTTCCATGGAGAAGAGTAACATCTATAGAAACCTGGTATTTTTCCTCTAGGTCGTTTATTAAATAATTTCGAATATTTCTTTTTTATCTTTCGTATTCCTGATTTCATCGTGTATGGTTAGATGAGTATAAAATTATAAAATTAGATTATGTGATAATTAATTGTGATGTTACACCTCATTAATGAGTAATGCATAAGATATGTAGTGTAATCTAAACTAATTGCAAACAAGGAACTGCACGGATTACGGAAAAGATTGAATCTCATGAAGTACTAATTAAAACTTTATTAAATGCATACAAGCGAGTTTATTTAGTTGAAAATATTGTGGTGTATTTATAAAAAGCAAGACATTTTTTTTTCTTCCATTTTTTAATTCAGTTATTTTTGTTTCTTGCTGCTTCTCCTCTTACAATTAGATATTTAATGATATATAAACGAACCTCTTCATATTCATGCGTTACTTTCCTTTTATTTATATAAAAGAAGATGGACAACTTTCGGAAAATAACTAGAAAAAGGGTTAGAACTAACAAAATACCCGAAAATATTCGTTCTGCGCACTCACTTTTCTTTTTTTTTTTTTTATCCAATATTCCTCCTTTTTTAGTTCGGACTACTGTAATCTTCGAACTATAGAAGTTTGGAATACAGAGATTGCACTGTTGAACATATAATGCATAAGATTGTATATAATACATATACCTCTCTGTAAAGATCTATAACATAAAATATATGAAAATTTCAGTGGCGGATCCACAACCCAACTATTTCCTCTATAGATGTGAGTATCTACTGTGATATATGTATTACAATTTATCATTATATGTGGGATAATATAATATAATACGAATTTTTTTTCAAATTCTGTGATTAACCCAACAGTTTCTTTTCACAAAAAATAATATTAATATAAACGAGAAAATTTCTTAAAAACGAGGATAGAATGTAATTTAAAATTCAAACCATAAAGTCTTAGACTCAATGCTTCGGTTTAAAACATACATTTAATATTGAATACTTAATAGTTGACCGTTTTATTATTAAGGAAGGAGATGGTCCGAGGGGGCGTTCATAAATAGACTAAATATTGGCAAAACTATTTAAAAGGTTTCGACCCGACTATGCAGGTCTTCTTCAAGGAGGTGTGTTCATCAAGAAGTTTCTAACGATGAAATAGTTTGCCACTATTTATGACCGCCACCCCAGAACATCTCCTTCCATACATTTAATAGTATTAATTAAATTAATTACTGCCAAAGAAGTTATTTTAATTCTATTTAATTTTAATCAGTGTCTTGTCAAAATCTTCCTTGATGCTTATGCTTATTTCATGAAAAAGTTATTTAGTGTCATAATATTTAAAAGTTTTTTTATTTTAATTTTTTTAAGAGACAACAAGAGAAAAGGATTCTTGTTACAAGAAAAGGTTGAAAGTTATTGATGTATACGAAATTAAAAAAAAATAGAAATATAATATTGATACGCGAGAAAATAAAATGAATTTTATGATCTGAATATAGATATTTTTTTTCCCAGTTGTAGATCTTTGGCCGATATAAATATTAATCAAATAAAATAAATTAATATAGCAAAACTTTATGGTAAAATAAAAAGTTGTTTAATTTTAAGATTTAACTCTTTTTGTTTCGCTGTATTCATTTAGTTGTTTATATTGTGTAAATTTATTATCAGTATTAGTTTCAAAAAAATATAATGCTTATTCGTTTGTGTCTTTTTTAAAATTTTTTTTATTCTTCTGACCTACTTTTATTTTGTATAATACCATTGAATTAACATTTTATTTTATTCTTTCTCATACTGAAAAAGGCTAATATTGAAGAATAGTATCTTTATTATTATTTTTTTATGTTAGCCGTCACAGAGGTCTTTTTAATTTTCAAAGTCCATTTGTTTTTTTATTTTTTTTTATTAATTGAAGGATTTAAGAACTATCACTATAAATTAAAAAAAAAAACATTAGTTTTTGATGGTCCAAGTGTTTTACGTCTATGAGGTACATTATAAATAAGTGTTAATATATAATTCTTTATGAATGGTTGTCATATTATACTGCTTATTGTTGTACCTACCATAATTACCTAATAAAGATATATACTTATATCATTAACTAAACGGCTTTACCGTTATAAGATGTGGGATTATTTATTAAGGTTCTTTGATTAACCTTTCTTGAAGTTGAAAGTTGTGTCAATGGGAGGGATACATCGACCGAATTAAAAATTCAATAGCCATTGACCGAACTTAATAGTGAAGCGAAGGGATAACAAGAGAAGCCTGATTCGATAGGGCAATAACTAATCCAGAAAGCAAACATTCATGTTTGTTGTGCTTATCAACTTGGCCGTAGAGCACAGGCAGCGTGTGGCGGTAATCTATACGAGGATTCACACACCTTGTTGAGGTTTATGTCGGAGGACTAATATTATTAATAATTTATATCATATTATCCAATATCAGGCAACTTTACAATAATACAACCTTGTTCTTTTTTAGGTGATGTATTGATGATATATAGTAATGTCCGTTAATTGTTATTGCCATTAAAACAAAATTTATCGATGATAAAAATTATCTGAGGATCTAAATATGCGAAGTTGTAAATATAATTATATATTTAACAGTATTATACAGGGCACCCCTTAAGTAAAAGAAAATGTTTAAAGAGGTAATAGTACACCTCAAGGGCTAAAAAATATTTCAATTATACCACGTTTCGGTTTTCCGCAGAAAAGTAAGAAATTTAAGATGTGTGATATTTAAAGTAAGTCATATTCGTAGTTATTAAAGGTAGTAATATTAAAGAGGACGTGATGGCCGAGCACGTTGGGCCGTGGGTCCCAGAGTCTTTGTTCTGAGCGTTGTGGGTTCGATTCCCACCTGGGTCGGTTACATTTCATTTCTTGGCGGCCATGGAAATAGATCGTGACGTTCACACTCTGTTATGTACGGGCAACATCAAGGTAACCGTCGGGGGTTGGCAAAAAGAACCACGACGATAGACCCATTTGCTGGACTAGTTACCCCCACCAGTACCAGTAGTATTATTAAAAACCCGGTTCTGCAGGGCTTGGCGCCAGTTTCCCGCCGAAGATTGTAGTCTTTAAACGTTGTTTCATTCATAAGTATAACTTTCAAAATTGCTTTAATTCATTCAGAGATACCAAAATATTAAATTTTAATAACTAAAAAACCCTAATAACTATGACATACCAGGCATACATTTTGTAACATTGTAATTTCTGTTCGCAAATGGCACTCTTTTATATAGTAAAGCGCATTAAATTTTAGATGCCTCAAAGCACATGATCTGCAAACTGTACACAGTGAATAATTCTTGAATCGAAAGCATCTGTGACGGTTATTCGTGTTCCGCGTAACGACAATTATTAACCGTATTAGCTCGCTTCAATGCTCTCCCTCAATGATGGTGTCAAGAAACCTTACATTTGGTCGGATCATACGACCAAATTTGCTAGTAGATTTCGGAGGAACTAGAAGTTGTGTAGGTACCTGGGTTTCACTTTTAGCAACGGAAGTCTTTGGTGGAGTTTTGTCATTCGTAGGCTGAGGAATAGTAGTCATATTCAATGTTAGAAGCTCTCATTCCATTAGAAATGCAAATTTTTCCCTATCTAGCGATATATTTTTCGGTTTGGTAAATGAACAGAACAAATTTTGAAAGTTCGGCCTATAATTGGATACGGTCCGGAGTATGAAGTGAAAACCTCCTTCTTGCATTTAAAGGAAATTTTGTGTGGTTTACTATGGAATAATTTTGAATTACCTGGATTAAATGTATTCATAGTTATCGGTTCCTATTCAACCAAATACTTGATTATTTTCAAAACCTAACTCTTCTCTATAGGATTAAAATGCTAATTCATATATTTCAATAAAAAAACATTTCAACTTTATTAATAATACCGTTAGAAATTCTCATTCACGTTAATATTACCTAATATTTTCTTTTCAATTGGAAGTCCACTCGATTTGGCACAACAGAGGGTTTCTACTATCCATAATTTATTCTCTCTTAAATCATACCCAAAATACTGTTATTTCTCCTGAACCTTTCCACTAAAAGTAATAAATTTTTACTAAAATTTAATTATTTCTTTTGTGAATGCATCTTTTCCTTCTTTAGATCTTTATTTTTTTTTTTGCGTCGATATCGGCAAGCTCATCCCCTCTAATACCAGAGTGATCCAGTAAAAAAAAAAAATGTTTCCCTATATCCAATACCCTCTGAGGTTTTTAAATGTCTTGATGTGTCTATAACCTGTGGGTTCATTGGAAAAAGATGTTTTATAACCTTACAGGCCGATTCTAAGTAGTATTGCCGAAAATGCCAAAGAACATGACCGCTAACTGTTGCAAGACCAAGACCAAGGCCTGCAAAAACTCGATTTTTTTCAATAAAATTTGAGGCAAAATAGTAATTAATACTCGACGATTTTAGTTAATTTATGTAAATAATTATATAACTAATATATTTTTGCATTACACTAATTTTTCATTCGGGTTTAGTTAGGTTTATTCTATCTAAAAAATTACAATAATATCTCTATAGTAATAAGGCAATAGGTAACTGCAAGAATGTTGACAGACTCTTGAGCAAGCCTAAAACTGAATGAGCCAGACCAAGACTCATCTTGGTCTCGCATTCTGGCAACACTAATTCTAAGTCTGTACAAATGAATATTTTCAGTTCTACTTTGCTTGCGATAAACTAATGAATCTTACCAATACTGTTTAAGTTAGTACTACAAAAGGTGATTTGAACATCATATAAAATTGAAGGGGCACGTAGAAACGAACCATATATATAGATTGGATATGTAGATGATATTACTGTCCTTCGAAAAAACCGTTGCGTTTTACGGCAAACTAATAAAGCAAAAAGGGGAAAAAGGAAAAGAAGGTAAATGAAAAATAATCTATGAATTCAAATAAAGGTACTTTGTAAAAAGTTGTTGAGGCGATGCAATTAGTAATTTCCATATATTTTTTAAATGTCTTTTCTAGGACAGTGAAATTTTTTCAAGGTTCTGATAAAGAAATCTCTCTCTCTCTCTCTCACTCTCTCTCTCTCTCTCTCTCTATTTCTTTATTTAATCTTCTTCAATCTCGCTATGGTCCGTGAAGAACCTTGGCTGTCTTGACTTTATTTTGTCCTGGGCTATCCTCCAATTTTCCTCAGTGCCGATTCCTCATCTTCCAGCCAGCGCAACCTGGACTCTTCTCTCTTTCTGCTTCCTGAATGTCCAGCCATTACATTCTTGGAGGAATTACTTTCTTTCATTCATTCTGTACACATGACCCAACCAGCTAAACCTACCGTTCTTAATTATGAAGTAAACATAGGATGAGTCATATTATAAACCTCTGATTTGTTCACATCCTCCATTGGTCTCCTTCACGCGTCGGGCCATAATTCTGCACAGAACCTTCTTTTCCCATGTTACTTGCTTATTTTTTACAGTTAGGGTCTACATTTCACTTTCGTAAAATATCACAGGCTTTAGGATTATCTTGTCCACTAAGGTTTCAGACCTCTTCTGGTAAATAAACACTGGTCACAATTGATCCGTGTTTGTTTAAAGTTACAGCGACGTATTATTATAGATTAATATCGATTAGATTATTGTATGAATTAAATATTATAACGTGTTTATAATTTATTATTATTCTGATTCGCAGGCTGCCGCAAAGGGAAGAGATCAAATGAGTTGGGTCAGTTCGGCGACCACTCTTGCGACGCGCCATGGGCTCTCCTCCAGTCAGCCGTCCAGATGATGAACCAGGAGCATGGTGACAACTTGATGTTCATTTTATGGACGGGGTGAGTCTTTCAGCATGTTTCTTTTACTTATATTTTTATCAATCTATATAACTGTAATTGTAACTACAAAGATTTTGTGAACGAGTGGAAAGCCGCGGTGGGATCAGACCATTTCAACTTAAGAAGAGCAGGAGGAGCTACTTGACCACTGGTATGAAAAGTATAGGAAAATCACTCAAGTAAATCAAGAAAGAGCAGAAGATGAAGCTTTACATGCAGCATTGAGATGTTAACATCTTACTATTGCAGACACCCGTATTGTCTACAAGGCACGGAAGGGTTTAAAATAAAATAAAATAATAACTGTAATTGCTTGCGGTCCCTATATGATATCATAAATTACTTTTATGGCATTTCATTATCCGCATTGCCTGTAAACAGAAGTCATCTCGTGTTGAGATATGTAAAACAACATTTGTCAACATTACCTGATGATTTGTCTGAGCCAGTAAGAGATAAGCTAACAATAAAAGCTCATTAACCTTTAGGTTAAAGGGATCAAAAGAGCAGGAGCTAATGAAGATTGATACACGGGGCTGAGGATTCATCATTTAACATGTAAGGTTATCAGCTCCGGCTGACTGATGACACTCGTCCTGCCAATCTCCTTTTCGTCGGTCCAATGAGTTAATGGGTTTGGGTCTCCTACCAGCAACCCCTATTGTAGATTGAAATTAAGAAATAATATATATACTTTTTTAATGTTCTAAAGACCTACAATATATATATATATATATATATAACTTATTTCTAGAGAAATATTATAATCTGTCTCAAAGGGCATTTATAATAGTGTTCAGAGATCACATTCACAAACACACGTGCAATTGATAAAAATAAATTATACAGTACAATAATATATATACAATAAATAAGAATAAAAAAAAACAAAAAAAACTTGTACCACTAAAAGAACATTCATACCTATAGAGGAGATAGTTGGATTGTGGATCCGCCTCAGAAATTTTCTTGTATTTTATGTTATAGATCTTTACGGAGAGATATGTGTATTATATTCAATCTTATGCATCATATGTTTCACATTATAGGAAAATACAGTGAAATATCTGCATTCCAAACTTTTATAGATCGAAGATTACAGTAGTGCGAATTAAAAAGGAGGAATGTTGGATGAAATAAAAAAGAAAAGATACTGTGCAGAACTCATATCTTCCGGTACTTTGTTAGTTCACACCCTTCTCGTATTTATTTTCCGAAAGTTGCTCATCTTCTTTTATATAAATAAAAGGAAAGTAACGCATGGATATGAAGGGGTTCGTTTATACATTATTACATATCTAATTGTGAGAGGAGAAGCTGCAAACAAAAAATAAATTATGAGGAGAGAGAAAAATAACTGAATTAAAAAATGAAAGAAAAAAAATGTCTTGTTTTTTATAAATACACCAAAATATTTTCAAGTAAATAAACTCGCTTGTTTGCATTTAATAAAGTTTTAATTATGTACTTGAGATCCAATCTCTTCTTGTAAGGTGTTTTCTCAACACTCACTAATCCGATCTTTTCCGTAATCCGTGAACTGTACTTGTTGCAATTTTTTTATTTTATTTATTTATTTTCCTGTACCAGTACAACCCATGAAGGGTCTGGGGTGCAGTACTATTAAGGTAAATAACTGTTTCTTGGTTTACGGTTGTGCATGAAGGTTATATCACCGAGATCATGCTCGACCGTCAGATTTTTCCTCTTAATTAATTATTTTAACTAAGAGTACCCACTTTATAGAAGCAAGGTGTGCCCCCAGGAGGGTCTACCTACCATGGGTCGTCCCACGGCCAATGAAACAGAATAAATATTTTTTCTGTCATGAGCCGGGCTTCAAACCTGGGCCCTTTGTCATTGGGAGCTCAGTAAAAAAGAACGGTTAATGGTAAAAGAGAAAAAAATGAGTAAAACCAAACTAAGTTGAAAAATAAAACGAATTAATGATAAATATATATATATTTTTTAAAGTACACATACATACCTATATACACTACTTATAATCAGGAGAGGAAACTCCGAGTCAGACTTGTCCACCCAACTGTCGATGGAAAAGCAGGACTACTGGAGATCACTGCACTACTTTATCAACCCCGTCACTTGGGCTGAGAATGAGAAAATACTAAGTACCAAGTATTATACTCAAATACTAACCTCTTTTGAATATCAAAGAATTTACTCATTACTTCATTTGATTATAACGATTAACTGAACTAGTGATTGAATTTGCAATAGTAAATCAATTTAAGTAAAATAATTGGTACTCGGTAATAAAAGTAGCAAGCCCATCTCTAGGCTTAACCCACTGCAGATTGAGCGAGAGTGATGGAGTAGAAATAATACATGTTAGAAATTCAAACAACAGAACTTCAATACAGCGAAGTTTGCATATTTTTACTGTATGAATGGTATTTGATTTGAGGATCAATTTTTTTTTAGAATTTTTTATATGTCTTGATGATTCTTGAATTGGCGAAAAATTGGCTTTATTTCGTTCCTTACCTGCATTTTTGAACCTCAACGTCGAGTGGTTGTATTTTATCATACTTTAACACTTTAAAAGCGGTTCCGATCTCTTAAAGTTTGAACCATTCAATAATCGAATAATTTTTATCATTAATCTCTAATTTTACATTTTAATCAAATCAATTTAGGTATCTAGGTATTACTCCGAAATTTAAAATACTCGAATTTGGTCCGCATAAACCAGTGATTTGGCCCATCCTGATTTGGCAAGGTCAGTACGAGTACGAGGTGGCTTAATATAGTTAATACAGTAACAGAAAGGAAGTTGTACAAAATATGGTGGTTCACAGTGAACATTTCAAAAGGTTCTTTGAAATTGAGAAGTTCAATAAACCAGCAGATTAAAAAAAAAAAGAAATGACCACCGATATCAAGTTTTAAATCTTCAGATGCCAGCGAAAAAAATAAGAAGTCATTATTAATCTTATTAACATCATAGAGATCATCATTAGGGTAGCTTATGCATGTTTTTGCCAAAAATTAAAAATTTTCATAAAACTACAATTTCCGTTCATTGTTCCTATTTATTTATTTATTTTTGAACGGATGAGGAAGAGCATTTCACGATATTGATTAATAAATAATGAACATGAATCAAATATTTTCACCTAAATTAAAATTTCTGGGAAAAACTGTTTACAAGGCAGGTAGATCGTATAGAATTTATACAATTAGCGAAATTTCAAGAATATAGAGATGTAGGTTTTCGTAAAACAGTTCTACGATTAATTAGGCACTAAACATTTTAACATTGACTGATTTAGATTGTTCTTTCTTTTTGTTTAATTTTATCAATTACTTTCGAATTCGAACAATATTAAGAAGTAATATGATTTTGTTTCCACTTGCCAAGTTTAGGAAAGATGTTAAAGGCAGTAGGAAATAACGAAGCTAACGAAAAGGAATAGAGATTCCTCTCCAGTGAACAGCCCTGGCTGGAGCCGAGGCGAAATGAGTTTACTTCAGCGTTTAACCCAGGAGACAAAGAAATTCCCCGTGGTAAAGATAAAGTGTTCTAAATTTTAAGGGAAAAGGAAGCTAAATATGTTGTGCTAGTTAGTGTTAGAGGTTTTATCTGATTCTGGCCATCCAATTGCGTTATAGTTAGTAACTATATTATACATTACAGTTAAGTTATTTCTTAGTTCGAAATCAAAATAATAGGGCGTATACAAAAAAATTACGTTGTTCAACTAAATATCTGTAATATTATTTCTATTATAGAAAATATAATTAATACTCAATGCATAGTCCATTGTTATCTATCATCGTTAGCCTTCTGCTAGCCAGTTGCTCGATTCCACGCAGGTACCATTCTTTGGGATTGCTAGCCAAGAACTCTTGGACCGCAATTTCAACTTCCGAAAAATTATCAAATTTTTTCTCTTGAAGAAAAGAAAATGGGCCATGGATCTAAATAAGTAATAATCCAATGGTGCGATGTTTGGACTATATAGTGGATGAGGCAGGAGTCCGAGTCCATGAAGTTCGATAGAACTTTTCTTTGGTTCGATGGGGAGTGTGAAGACGAGCATTATATTGCTGGAATAAAATCCCTTTTTGGTTGATCAAAGCGGGATAACGCCCTGACATCTTCGTGTACAATCTGTCCAGTAGTTCGCTGTAAAGTTCAGAATATATCCAGAAACAAATTCGTCATGAATAATACCTTTAAAATTCAATAAAATGCACCCTTTTTTTTTCCTCCTTTTCCCTCCCTTGCAGCACCGGAAAAGCAGTTTGACCGCGATCTAGTCATTGCTCCACGGGCGTTCAAATTTCGCCAATAAATCTACTTTTCATCTTCACTTTTCAGTATTTTACAATAAATTTTTACATATGTCTAACCACTTTGCTTATTGCTGAGGAGTAAGTTCGTGAGGGACCAGTCTAAAGCTTATTTTCACCTTCTCCATTGAGAGTAGATGGCGACTAATACTATCTTTCGACACACCACATTCCCTGGCAAGTTTGCGAGTACTTGTGGACGGATTTGAGTCAACAGCTTCCATCAGAGCCTCATCAATAGTCATTAATGGTCGCTAGAAGCCAATCTTCCTTTCCAACATATTATCTTCACTCCTAAATTTTTTAAACCAACGCTGCGCAATTCACTGATCAAAGACACCTTACTCCTCATATTTTATAATTTCACGAATCGCTTTAGCAGCTGTAACATTTTTTTCCCAGTAATTCATAAAATTGTGAGAATTTCGTAGGACACTATAATGTATCTTCTTTGAAACAAATAACTAAACTTAGACTTTTTTTGAAGAAGTCGAATGGGATTAAACAGGCATAGAAAATGTTCTAAAGGAATTATTATTAAGGAATTATTTCTAAGAAGTATAGGGTTTATATTTTTAAAAAATCTTGTGTGCACATTATGTTCCAGTGTACTAGAATTTCAAATACTCTGTTAATGTATGTTTTATGACATTCTGTCCAAAATAATATAAGATTGATGAATCAAAGAAAATATTGGGTTGGAAAATAAGTCCTTTTGGTTTTTCTGTTTATTTTTATGTCATTTTGATACACTTCTTACCTGATGAATTAAGCGCTAAGGTGGATTGTTTATCCTTTTTGTGATATATCAACAACAATATCTGTTAGCTGTTGTTAAAACTAACTCAGTATTGTGTTTGCTATAGCATTGTGAATATGGAAGAATATATCATTCATTATCGGCATATGTTGTTATTATTGTTTAAAAAAAAAAGGTAAGCGTGCTGCAGAAGCACATAGAAAAATTTGAAGGTGTTTATGGGGATGATATCTTAACCGAACGAACCTCTCAAAATTGGTTTGCCAAATTTCATTCAGGAAATTTTGACATCAATGGTGCTCAACGGTCCACATGAAATTGAAACGAGCACTGTTGAGGCCATTTCTGATCAAAATCCCAACCTAAATTTGTCGCACACAAGCGTAGAAAACCATTTGGGCAGGCTCTTTTATGTTTCCAGCCTTAACTTAGACAACGCTAGACCCCACACCTCATTGGTCACTCGCCAAAAATTATTGAGTCTTGGATGAGATCTTTTGCCCCAACCTCCCTAGCTCCAAGTGACTACCGCTTACTCCGGTTTCTGCAGAACTCCATGAATGGAATGGAATTCCAAAAGGAAGAGGACATCAAAAATTACTTGGATCAGTTTTTTAACAATTAACTCCAGACATTCTATGAACATGGCATTATGCACTCAGTGGAAAGATGGAAAAAATTCATATTAAATAATGGTCAATATACTATAGATTAAAATAAATTTTATGTCTATAGTAAATAGAGTTTTATTTCATCGTGAAAAACCGAAAGTACTTATTTGCCAACCCAATAGAAAATAACAGAATAAAAATGACTTCCTACCTTATACGTTAAGAGCGTAGGTTTTCTCCTATGTCAGTAAAAATATGACAACTTATCTTTCGTATTTCAAAATATCTGCTATCGGTGGGAGGTGGAAGATGTGATACTTCTATAATTGAGTATGTGGAAGAAACAATATCTTTACTACAATTAATGGATGGACGAGAATAACACATTTTGATCTGTTAATAAATCTTTGTCAATGAAATATTTTCCAATATTTCCCTTTGGCATGTTCGTTTAAATATGTCTAAAATTATAGGTAAAAGTCAGTGAATAGGATTTTGTGAGTTACGTACAAAAGATGTTTTTTCATGTCTGTTAGTAATTTTGATTAGGAGCCATAAAGTAAATTAGTATTTTATGGTAAAGTAATTTGATATGATGATCCCGAATATTTAACTTTTTGTTATTATATATATATATATATATTATATATATACATATATATATATATATATATATATATATATATATATATATATATATATATATATATATATATTTTTTTTTTATTTATTTTTTTTATTTTATAGGCTTATGAATGCTAGCTGAAGCTTTTACCTCCTTTCGATCTACCTACCCAACAAATATTTTCCCAAGAATCCTAAATATTTTTCCAAGCAATGATGGTAAAAACATTCCCTCGTTTTTATTTGTTGGCATAGGGAAGAATATTTCCCTTGGTGCAAGTGGTATTTTATCACAGCGGCATACGTTGTATTGGATAAGGAGAATTTATTTCGTTACACGGTCGTAGTGAATACATTTGTAATTTTTAGTGTGAATCCTTGGGGGCAGTTCCATTTCGCATCATACATTATTCAGTCTTTTTCGAAGAGTAAACACCATGACAGGCCTGTTGCCATATGAGGATGTATTGTGTACTTCGGATTGACGCAGTTATGGATGTGATGTGGCGTTATTAATTATAGCTTGGAGTATATGCACGTGAAGGTGCATTTTGATGTGTTAAACTATACATTACCGACTTGTATGCTTTGACACGTATAACAAAAAAAAAAAAAAGCAGTTTATTCTACGACCTAACTGAAGGTTGAATGAGATTCAACAAAATTAAAATAACAATGTAATGCATATAATATGCTTTTCCATAGTATATGAGATTTGCTTCTATACGAGTGCAAGCCTATACGTGAAAAATATAGCTCCAGTATCATTCCAAATCATTTTACTAATATTCACTCCCCTAACGCATAAAAAAATATCATTAGAGATTTGTTTAAGCTGAAATAATTCCAATTAAAGAATTTAATGAGAGTTATGTTTTAAAGAAAATGTAGTATTTAAAATTGAAAATTACTTTCTCGTTATAATTTTAAAAATCCACATAATAATAAAAAATCCAATTTTTTTATGGATCATAATTATTCAGAACGCACTCATTATAAAGTTTTTATTGGGGCCGACATATCAACCTAAACATGGGTGATCATCAGGGCGTGTTTCGAGCAATAAAGATATTTAAGTACCGGTATATATATATATATATATATATATATATATATATATATATATATATATATATATATATATATATATATATATATATATAAATCATTATGAATATGAGTATATAATACACAAACTAATATATTTATTGTGTGTAATTCTTTTTGACATTTGCTTGAATATCAAAAGGTACACATGTTCATATGTCCTTTTCTATTATAGATATGTTTTGTGTATCACAGAAACTTTGTTGGTTTTGTTCTATAAATTTTTAATATTTTTTGTGTATGAGTAAGTAACCAAAATATTATTAAGCAACCTACCGAAGAAAGGTAGTATTTAAAAAAAAATCTTTAATTTTAACAAATAATTCTAATATAGAAGTATAAAAATCAATACTGTTATTTTTTGGAATGGTTATTTTTTTCCGAACGGCCAAGTTCTTAAGGCTGGAAATTGTTTTATTATATTATTTAATGTAATAGGATATTATTTTTCCTTTCGGAATAAAATTTATTCTCTTAATATTATAAGATTAATTAATTATTAGAATATTACTTATCATTATTTATTGGATTATAAATTATTAGTTCAATTGGATGTCTAGATCTTGGAAAGTTTTGCGGTATGGTATATCTCTGGCGCCTTCCATAGAACACCAACAAAAATTACAACGTTTTACACATAATAGAAACATTAATTTTTAGGTATCATACCGAATTAAATTCCTCTTAAATTGGACAATTATTTTCTGGCATTTAATGTTATATCGCAACAAAGCATTTAAAATACAATTTTGTCCTCGGCAAGGGATAATCATCACAAGTACATTGGTTTATTTAAAATTAAATTTAACTGAGAATCAATCAACAGCGAAAATAATAAATTTCCGGATCTTCTTCACAACTTATAGTAAATGAACAATTCGTAATAATTAAAAAAAAAATACTTGGCTGAGATTAAATGAAATATTTAACCGGTTTTAAAAAAGTTTTTAGTTATCTACAAGTGATAGCTATTTTTGTGATTTTTATTTTTTAAGTACAAAATAAATTCAATTTTTTATTTTATTTTTTGATGCAGCTTGTAAAAACCCTTATATTTTTATAATTATTAAAATGTCGTAACACAACTAAGTATTACACCAATAACGTAAGGCCTAGCGAACTAGAGGGTTCGATGTCAGCAATCTTCCATATCTCCAATTCCCTCTACTGTCCTCCAAAAAATATATCCAAAACAAGAAACAGGTCTGATTTCAGTAAAGCCGTCAACCACGTCTCGATCTACCCCTTGGACCTATGCCTGTTTGTTCATTGGGAATTAAACAATGATTTTTTTTTTTTTTTTTGGTTACAAGGCCCTAAAACTTTGTATGACCTTTTCAATTCTTGTAATGTTAGCAATAATTATATCTACAAAGTGCAGATCAAGTAATTCAGCGCTGTGAGTTTTTCCGTTTCATTCTTCAGTGGCCAAATATTCTAAGTAAAACTTTATTTTAGAATATTTTATTCTCTTTAAATAAACGCTAACGTTTCGAACCCATGAAGAACAATAACATTATTGTTATCGTAAATTCCAACTTTTATTTTTCTGTATGTAAAAATTAACGAAAAACGTGATTTTTTAATTGCGAATTTAGACGCATTACGAATATTGAAGAACTTCTTTATTTCCACTAAAAAAACTGATATTTTTTTTATTTATTTAATAATGAACAATTGTAATCGGCCCAAAAAAAAAGTATTTACCACCCTACCTCATAATTGAATGGTTTACGTTTCAAGATAGGCACAATTCTAAAATCGAATACAAATATATGCATCCGCTAGTCGTCCACCGTACGCCATCATGGCTTTTCTCCGAATCGACAGGACCGAATCTTGTGATATTTTGTATCAATGTCGGAGGTCGTCCGCGTATGGTACTCGAAACTCAACATTTCCATCCATGGCATAAAAACCTCTGTCACTATAAACTGTAGACCCTAAAATGATGTAACAATTTTAACGAAACTTGCTGAAGCTCTTTAAATTTATACCGAAAAGAAGCTAGAAATTTTTTTACTAGGAATGCTGAAATTCGATCTCTGAATAACACCAAAAGTAATTTTTTTTTTTTTTTGGCAACCTAATTTGAATGGCTGCAATATATCTTATCGAAAAAAAAACAAGATTCATTTTAATCGGACGATTAAGTGCTAAGGTATTGTATTCTGAAGATTTACCATGTGTTCTTTTGTAACGCCAATCTCCTTTGTTTTGGTGGTCTACTGAATCAATCTAGATTGTTGTCTATATTTCTTAGCAAATTAAAAATTAAATTAAATTAAATATATAAAATTGTTTGCACACTAATATTAGAAACATATTTTATTTATTTTCCACTAAGCGGTAAGGTATGTGGGGTTATATTTTATATATATATATATATATATATATATATATATATATATATATAAACTATTTGGAAATAATAAACCATTGTGTAATCATTTTTATTGTTTTTTTTTTGCCCAATACTTCGACATATTCCCTATTATATCTACGTTCCCGAAATCAATGCCATTTTATTTACTACACCGTTTATGAAATTAGTCATATCCGTTTTTATTTTCAGACTGGAATCTTTATCGGATTTTATCGCCATCGTTATATTTTATTTAATAGTTTCTATGCGTACCAAATAATCAGCTAAACTATCCTTAGGGAGTTCAATAAGAATTAAAACCTTCTAAAAATTAATTACCATTCTAATGACACGTTCCAGTTACAAATTAAACGAAACTAAAGGAAAGGAGGTTTTATAACATTATTAAAGTTTCTTGAGAGAATTTAGTGATATTATTCCGTTACATTTTCATTAACTATTTCTTTATTTTACAACGTCTCCTCATTCCACATTTAATTAACCATTTTCCCTTCTGCTGTCAAGTTGATATTCATCGATTCGTCGACATGTTTTGTGTACTCTACGAAATTAATGGCAATCAACCGGTCCTGATTGCGCACTGTATTTCCCCTTAAATAGAACCTTTCGTATTTGCCCAACGAACTCTCGTTATGAATGCTCTGCGATCTCTGAGGGCCGAGAGCGATTCATTCCTATTTACCATAACAAATGTAAGCCCATTGTTGTCTTTGGCCTGCAGTGCAATATTTAGAAAGCTCGGTGGGAAAAGTAAACTCCAGGGATAAAAGTAAAGATCATTGTATAGTTTACCATATGATAGGTATATAACGCATCATTTTACATGTTATTACAACTTCCCGAATTTCTCAACAAAAATAAATAAATAAAATAATAATAAGATAGAGACTTTCTGACTGCAATCCAATTTCAGGTCATAGCAACGAGCTGTTAGAGACATGACGATGTTGCAAAAATTTATCATCAGACAGTTGGTCTAAAAAGAAAGTTAGTGAATGATTAACTAATCGACCTTATTATAAGTAAAATCCTAGAGAACTTATCCATAAGGAAGGAATGAAATTGTATTGGAATCAATCTTTTATAACAGACCATACAGTAATCTATAACAGACCTAATATCCTGATAGTAATATGAAGACAACTAAGATAATAGATATCGCTGTACCAAATGATGTGCACACCAACTCAGTCTGCGCCGAAAAAAAATGGAAATATTAAACTCTTGCAACCGTGTTAAAAGATTTGTACAGACTGGAAAAAGTGAAAGTAAGGGCTTTAGTGACCTCTAGCAATAGGCTGATTCCAAACTCCATTGTAGAAGCTACCAAGAACTTAGGCTTCTCAACAGGCAAGATAAATGAAGCTAAATATTTGCTGCTGAACACGAGAATTAGTGTTGCCCAAAATCGGTCTTAGTCTTGCGCTTTGCAAGACCAAGACCAGGACTGGTAAAAAAAATCGCTTTTTTGAATAAAAATTAAGGCAAAATAGATACTAACACTTGACAATCTTAGTTACTATATGCAAATAATTGGTATAACCAATATAGTTTTACATTTAACTCCTCTAGTTTTTCATTCGGGCTTTGTTAGATTTCTCCTATCTAAAAAAATGCAGTAATATCTCGATAGTAATAAACTCATAAGTAACTGCAAGACTGTTGCTTGATTCTTGCGCAAGACCAAGACCATGACCAAGACTGAGTTTGCAAGACCAAGACTAGTCTTGGTCTCGCATTTGGGCAACACTAACGAGAATCGTAAGGAGCTTGCTAAATATCCAATAGATTACTACAAACACAGTCGTGAAGTGGTTAAAGTTCATTCTTACCCACTCCAGGAAAATACTTTTTTTTAAAGAGTTAAACATAAAGAAGAACAATAAATAGATATATATACTACTGCATATATAGACTAATGAATAGATTCCTAAGATTTATAATTGGTTCTTCGAAACATTCCCGTGTCTCTCACCACTACACTGAGTTTAGGTGGCTGTTCTCTTTGTATAGTATATTATTTAGATGTATTTACATATTAGTCAGCTTTTGAATAGTTAGACATTTTTTATGGACAGATTCATCTTTTTCCTTAGTGGAAACTCAGATCTTATTAATAAGAAGGATTTAATTTATTTTATTTTTTCTTTCCCCTTTCAGAAGTGTATATTTATACTGTTTTACTATTATATTTAGTTTTAAGTCTTGTGCATATAGTTTTAAGTGTTTTGTTTATAGTTTTGCTTGTTTTGTATATAGCATGTTCACATAATGTTTTCTTTACTGTTTTCCTTTATATTATTTCTTTTTTTTAATATTTATTGTTTCAAACTCGCAGTAATCTTTTATATTTGTAAGATATTGTTACTCTCAACAGATTTATCTATCTATCTACACATACAGATATAAAATAAAATTGTAGGCAGATTAACTGTGTTACTATGGTCGTACTTTCTCTCAATTTGGTACAGAACTGAAGAAACCGATAACATAAAAAGAAATTGAGCTGCTAGCTTTCTTTCACATGTTTATTTTTTCGAATTTATTTTACCCAAATCTTAGAGATAGAGGAACACAAACGAGTATATATAAAAAATATCCAAACCTTTAAGTATGTTTGAAAGAGACTTTAAAGTTGTGCAAAAACTGAAAAAAAAACTCTTTGGAAATGTCGACATTTACCCATACTTGATAATAATTTATATAGGAAGCAATTCAGCATACTTAATTTTAGCTCATATAACCCAAAATGGGGGAGGCCATGTCATAGCAGGGAGAAAATATATATATTTTGCTATGTATTGTAAAGACCGCCGGTGGAATAATTATTTTAAATGTATAAATAAAAATAAGTGGCCACATCTGGCGGTACCTGACTGAGGGTAACCCATTAGGACAACCTTTTGTAAGTGGTAATAAAAACCCTTAAGGACCACCGACAAAGACCGACAACTAACAAGTGTTTAAAAAAGGATCCCAAAAGACCTTTTCACACCTTCCACCAGAAATACCTAAGTCTGTACCTGCTGCTTTACCTTGGCCTGGGGGAGAGCGCGTGGTCATCCCTTAGGCTGAGAATATTCAGCCAATCAGGATGAAGGCTACCAAAAGAGAGGGGGATGAAAAAAGGTGGAAAATATAGAACTTGGACGAAGACACTTCTTCTGGGAACTTGGAGCTGAGAGGACTTCTTCTGGGGACTTCAAGCGGGGGAGTCGAGGGAGGAAGACGAAGACAGCCGGAGAGAGGAGATGGACGGACTAGACGCTGAAGGAGAGCAGAGACAGGGAATCCAGATATGACAGCTAGAAACACTATGAAGGACCAGCTAAGTGGTAACAAGCATTTAGTTATACTAATATAAATTTGTGTTGGCAACCATCAATCATTAATTAATATAATCAATATAACACCTGTAAATTTAACCAAACAACAAGTATTCTCCTCTAGTATGATTCTCAACCATTCATTATGTATATAGAGGTTTAGTTATTATTTTGTATATAGATGATTTTGGTTTTCTTTAAGCTTGTTAATATAATAGTTAGTAAACCAACGTAGTACTTTTACATTCTACCTTGCATGCCACCAATTAGTAATAGAAACAAATAGTACATTTATAAACATGATACCTTCAGAAAGGAAATCCAATAAAGAGTATATGGTTCAATCTAGAATACTACAGTAGGGGGTCTGTGGTATCTAACATTTAAATACATCATTAATATATTTTAAGTTGATCGGTTCCCTTCTGGGACCGATATAAATACATATAAATACAAATAAATGCGGTTCCTGGAACCCCTTACTCGCCGTAGAAACGCGAGGCCAGGAACATAGCAATATATATATACATCTCGAAAAATTTTTTTAAAAAATTATTTTTTGTTGTATGGAATATATCGAGATTGTTCTGGATTTTTTTTTACAAATTATTTTTAGCTTATCTATTATCTATTTATTACAACGTTTTTCATTAGGGAATTTTCTTTAATTTTTGTTCTATATGTTATATTTATATATGCCATCCCATAAAGCCACTTCCTTCAGCAAATCCTTCATCTTCGTGCTACCTCTTTTGGGAACTGTTTACTCCATTCGTCAAACTACAAATTCAATTAAATAACTCTTATTAAACCACATACCTGTTGATATCATATATATACTTTTTTAAGTTTTATGTTCTTAATGATTTGTTAAATGTAAGCTTTAAATCTGTTTTAAATGCACCTCAAATAATTTACAACAGCATTTTGCCAGAAAATAATTTTTATTCAAAGTAGAGCGGTAAATGAAAGTTGTGTGTTGCGCGCAACAGATTTTAGATTATGTAATTAAAATTGTTTACTAACAATTAGTTGATGAGACATTTATTTAATTTTTTTTTGTATATTTGTATTATTCCTAAATTCCAGACTGATGTACATATTTCTTGAACCCTGTTATTGTACGGAGGGAGCTTTATTTCCAGAATTATATTATTATTTATTTCATTTCAGTTAAAATTGATCTTGGATAATTCTAAATATAACTTCTATAAATTGTATGATTGATGTACTTCCTTTCATAATATGGTATTGAAAACATACATTTCTTTTACTTGCTATTTGCCAAATAGAATTCCTTTTCTTTTTTAACTGTTTTAAAAATAAAATTCCATAAAACCTTTAATTAGATTTTTAAAAAAAAAAGTTTGATTTCCGAAATCGTCAAAAAAAAGAAAAAAAAGAAATTCAAAATAAAAATTCCATTCAAGTCTGAACTGATTGAAAATAAATGTTAACCTCTCATTTTAAACCCTGGCTTTACCTTTGTGGAAAATCAGACCTGAAGCTGGTTCTCTGGCCCCGCAAACAAATGGTGTTAAATTAGTGCGGATAATCTAGGGATAAGAGGACAAAAACAAAATACAGAAGTTAAGCTCTTGCAATCAAAACCTTTAAAAAAAAAAAATAAGATAGAAGTATATGTCAATGGGTAGGTAATTATTGTTTTTAATTATCTGTTCTAAATATATCAGTCATTAAAAAAAAAATTTAAAAATGGTTCCGTGAAATTTTACATTAAATAAAAAAATTATTTTTAAATATTTAATAAACATTATTACCATAAATCGGTAAATATTTTATGTCATTGATGAAAATTTTTATTTTATGAAAATTTAAATAAAAAACTTACTTCACTATGAGGCTGTTAGTTTTACTCAAGTCAGATATTTTGTTCGTTGGTAAGTCTGTTTGCTCATATATTCAATAATTATTGTTATAACAAAACATAAACCCCATTTCAGTAAGGCCTTAAAATGTAACTCAGTTACAGTAAACTGCTAACACAAAAATTAAATTTTTCAAAGTATTATATTATTGAGTTTTAAAGAGAGAAAAAAAAGAGTTAAAAAAAGGTTTTTTTTTTTTTTTTAATGTTTGGAGATTATAAATGAGAAAGAGGAATTAATATTTATGTTTTGCAATAACTCATTACTGATAATACTGCAGATAATATAATAATGCTGATAATAATATCTGATAATAATACTACAGAAGAAGAGCACATATTAATATAATTACAAGCCGTGATTGCCAAGTGTTGCCCACTTTAACACTTACAGGCGACAGTTCGATTCCAGCCTAGATGAATTGAATTTTATTTTGAGGCATAAAGGAACCTCGACCATCCCATTGTGGTTAGCATAGGTTGTACCTGTAGAAAAATCCCTTAGCCTTCCCTTCCTCTATTACAATTTTTTTTTGACACTAGCAGGGAAAATGATTTTCAAAATGAGGATAGCGCAATAATCGGATTTGAATAAATATCAAGACAGATACAGAGTACCTAAAAAAAATAATAATAATGTTTTAGAAATAATTTATTAAATAAATTGTATTCATTAATTAAATCATTTTATAGTTGTTTTTCTTTAGCATTTTATAATTGTTGAATAGGAACCTATAGCTGCGATACTTATAACCCTTAAGTGTGGTAGGTTTTATTATTATTTAATGAATAGCAAACAAGAAAAAATAAATACTTGTATGACAGGTTCGGTGATTAATTCTATTAATTCTAATTAATTCCAACTCAAGAAACTGTTTTTGTTAATATAAAACTTTCATAATTTTACTATAGAAAACAAAACTATGGATCTATAAGTCACATTGCAACTGTAATATTACAAGTTCAGAATTTATATTCAATATGGGAACTATTTAAGTTTGAAGGAAACAATAGACCCTAGTTTCCAGCCAAGGTAAAGAAGTTGCTGGTAAGAAACAAGGAGGGGTGTTTAATTGGAATTATCTCTGGAAAGGCGTCGGATTTATTGGATTACTATTCCTTCGTTAGTGGAACAGGGTTAGGAGCCATGAAAGAAAATTGCTTGCTGGGAAGGGAAAGGGAGGGGATAGAAATACTTCTATTGTCAATCTTTATAATTTAAAATTGCTCATTGTATTCTATAAGTTTTTATAAAATATATAAATAAATTGTGTATTATTTAGTCACACCTTTCCAATTGTATTATATCCTCAAACTATTTAATTATACAAAAATAAATAATGAATAATAACAAAAAAATTTCGTTTAGAGATTAAGAAATTGTATAAAATTATGCTTGTATTTAAGTCGTTATTTTGATTAGTTTTGATTCTTTTCTTTATATAAATTACATTTAGCATTATTATTTTTCTGTTTAATTCATTTTTATTTATTGTATATTGATTTTTATTTATTGAGTATGAATGTGCTGTTTGAACTCTATTATAAATGCGCTTAATTGAGACAGATTGTAATATTTCTCAATAAATAAGTTAAATCAATAAAGAGATTAAGGAAAAAGATTATTTATTGATTGATTCAGTAATATAATAGTCTATCACTTGGACAATAATTATAGTGAGGTAAGACTACATTCATACAATATATACCGAAAAGATAAAATATACAGAAGAAAAATAATAACTAAATAATGATCAAAAAGTATATACAATAAATAAGAATAAAATAACTTGAAGGTAAGTAAAATTAAAAAAACAAACAAACATAGATATGTTTTACATAATACACTATATACAAGCAGGTGAGAGAACACCAAGCCTGGAGAAATAGACTCCAGGAGATCCCTGCGTTTCCCTCTGAATCAAGATACTGAAAAATCTAGAAGAGACAAACACTTCATAGTCAAAAACTACCCAACTATATTATGATTACGTACAAATAGCACTAACAAATATTTAGACAATCTTTAAAACTTATACATAAATATATAGTACAATTTTAATTTAAACGAATATAGTAAACATATGTATTTATACATTAATTTTTATATTTTTATTTAGCCTAAGTATGAGTCTTCCTAATTCATATTAGTCATGAATCAAGATTTGTCTTACAACTGTTATTCTAAAATGTTTAACATACACATAATAATAAAAGAAAAAAAAATTAAATAGGAGAGGATCTAACATTCCATATACAACTAAAATTATAGAAAACTAATATATGCAAAGTGAACATGAAATAATTACATTAAACATGCGCAATAAAGTATAGAACATAGACCTAATTTAAGAAAATCATGAATTCTGATGAGTTGATAGAATAAAAAAGCCATTCTTCTTTCATTCCTCTTGAGATTAAAATTTAATATAAATAAACCGCAATTTTTATTTGAATACTGAAACACAAAATTGGGTTTTTGTGGATTTACAACCATAAATTCTAATTTTTAAAGCGTTACAAACGGTAACGAGATAATTTATTAAATTACAGTGTTTGTTTTGACTCCAGAAAACAGGAAGCCTGAACACATTGTCGGAATAAAAAGGCCATTAAAAGTTACCGAGAGAGTAAAGCCACTAACTCTCAAAAATATTCGGGTAAAAAGTATAACACTCCATTTTCATTTTATCTTGCCATCATTAAAAGTTTACAACAGAAAAACGCTTCCGCTACATTGCTGTATTTATTTTTTTAATTGGTAATTTTTTTTTTCAAGATTGAGTTGATAGAACATTATGTAGCTTATTCATTTTTTTCGTATAAAATTAAATCATGTCGAAAAGTATTTTATTAGTGGTTAAAAAAGAATAAAGAACATTCCTTGTTTTTGGTATTAATAACTTCCAATTGATTTATTTGTTTTATTTCCAAGTTACATGTTTACATTTTAAGGTTTCGGGATATTTACTCCCATCTTCAGAACTACAGTCCCAATTTTTCTTTGTTGAATCATGACTAAAAATCTGTCAGCGAATTTAAGTGATTCGGAAAATGAAATACTGGAAAGCTTCAACCAATAAACAAAAGAATCAGATTTACAGACAAAATTAAAGACGTGTTCAAAAATTATGACATAACATAAATAAAACTTGGGCAATGTAATAATAAAAAAAACTGAACAGACACATCACCAATACAAAAGATAAAATAGACTTAATAAACAAGAAAATGTAATTTACAAATTAAATTGTCAAAACTGTCCCAAAATCTACATCGGAAAAACATCAAAACACTTAGGGATCAGACATTCACAACACATTAATTACTGTAAAAATTAAAAAAAAAAACATAAACACAACAGCTTTAGCACATAACAGCATAAAATTACAAAATAAATTCAACTTCAATTAACCACAGATATTAGGCACAGAACCAAAAAACAACAATAGAAAATTACTTGAAGCGATACACATCACAAAAAACAATAGAACAACAGTAAATTATAAATCAGTCAAAAATCATTTAGGGACACATTGTGCTGACATATTAAACAAAATTAAAATTTAATGAAAATGAAATTGCAGCTACATAAAAAAATAAACATTTAACAACAATAGTAAACAATAAATAGTCATATACAAAGGTCAATTGTATTCACCATGGCAGACACCCAAGAATTGGTTTAAAGGCATAACGATGCACTGGATACTATATACTTTAATTTGTTATAACTTGAATTTTGAATTTAGAACCTGACAATGAAGCATATTAGACTTAAGGTATGCTATGTATTGTAAAGACCGCCGGTGGAATAATTATTTTAAATGTATAAATAAACATCATAAGTGTTCACATCTGGCAGTACCTGACCGAAGGTAACGACCCACAAGCCCAACCTTTTGTAAGTGGTAATAAAAACCTTTAATAACCACCGACAAAGACCGACAAGTGTTTAAACAGGATCCCGAAAGACCTTTTCACACCTTCCACCAGAAATATGGAAATCTGTACCTGCTGCTTTACCTTGGCCTGGGGGAGAGGGCGTGGTCATCCCTTAGGCTGAGAATGTTCAGCCAATCAGGAAAAAGACTACCAAAAGAGAGGGGGCTGAAAAAAGGTGGGAAGGAGAGAATTTGGACTGGACACTTTTTCTTGGGACTCGGAGAGGAGGGGACTTCTTTTTGGAACGGAGAGGAGGAGACTTCTGCTTGGGACTCGGAGAGGAGGAGGCTTCTTCTGGGGACTTCAAGCAGGGGAGTCGAGGGAGGAAGACGAAGACAGCCGGAGAGAGCAGATGGACGGACTAGACGCTGAAGGAGAGCAGAGACAGGGAATCCAGATATGACGGCTAGAAACACCAAGAAACACTATGAAGGACCAGCTAAGTGGTAACAAACATTTAGTTATACTAATGTAAATTTGTGTTGGCAACCATACATCATTAATTAATATAATCAATATAAAACGTAACTTTAATTAAACATCAAGCATTCTCCTCCAGTATGATTCTTAACTATTCATTATGTATATAGGTTTAGTTATTATTTTGTATATAGATGTTTTTGGTTTTATTTAAGCTTGTAAATATAATAGTTAGTAAACCAACGTAGTACTTTTACATTCTACCTTGCATGCCACCAATTAGTAATAGAAACAAATAGTAAATTTATAAACATGACACCTTTAGAAAGGAAATCCAATAGAGAGTATATGGTTCAATCTAGGATACTACAGTAGGGGGTCTGTGGTATCTAACATTTAAATACATCATTAATATATTTTAAGTTGATCGGTTCCCTTCTGGGACCGATATAAATACATATTAATACAAATAAATGCGGTTCCTGGAACCCCTTACTCGCCGTAGAAACGCGAGGCCAGGAACATAGCAGGTAATTACAAATTTAATGTAACAACTCAATTCTGACATGCATTATATGTAACTTTATTTTTAGCCATGAATTAACAAAGAAACATTGGGATTGTAGTTCTGAAAATGGGAGTAAATATTCCGAAACGTTAGCATGTAAACATGTAACTTGGAAATACAACAAATAAATCCATTGTTGTTTAATTGGAAGCTTATTATTGCCAAAAACAAAGAATAACATACAACTCCTCAGCATAAAGAAAAAAAAAAAAAGATAAATTGTACTGCATTTAGTAGAACTTGGCTAATCCATCTTCAAATAGTTGGATCATCCGTGTAACCAACCTTTCCGTGACAGTGCATTTAATACATTCAATATTCTTATGAAGCTGTGCAGCCGTACTGTCACAAATTCGGTTGTAAATAAACGTAGAATAAACGAAACTGTTGTGTTAACTATACTTTTCTTATCTCAAATATTCTATTTGCAAGCGTAAGCTTATACCATAAGGTAATGCGCTCATGCACATCAGACATTACATGGAGTGAGACAGCACCCACAATTCATTCGAACATTCATTCAGTGAAATTATATTATCACATTAGTGTGACGGCCCCTCATCCAACCCCCTTCAGCCGAGGTACATCAGGAACGTCCATGCAATTTGTAGTGGATCCGTTTGTAATTCAAACCAATGTGATCAGTCGAAACGCCTAAGTCAGTTTGCAGGGTCGGTGGTGAGTTCGTTATCAGTTTTAATAACTGGGATTCTATTGTTTATATTTTCTGGAAGAGAGTCGTTCAGTAAATAAGTATAAACGTTAAATTTTTGTCTGTGGGTAATTAAGAACTGTGTAGTTCGAAATATAATAGTCTCGATCGAAAATTTAACCTTTTAAATTTGGTCCGGAGGTGTAGCCACCCATGTCAACCTTTTGTCGAAAATCAGTCCCAAATACGTTACTGTAGTTGTTTGTGGTGTCGGGTAATATAATTTGACTTGCCATGGTTGAGCTCTAATTTCCATTTCTTGCACAATTTATTTGTATTATCTAGGTTGTGTTGAATGTTAAAAAGGCCTGTATAGATCTCGCAATCATAGTGTCATCGGTTTAAGTCGCAGTTAATATGTGGTCATCAATTGGTAAATCTTATGTGTATATTAAGCAAAGGATTGGGGCCAAGATAAAACCTTGTGGAACTCCTGTAGAGATTAGTTTTAGTAATGTCACCGTGCTTTGTTGAACAGAGAATAAACGGTAGTAATGAAATGATTACTAAACTATTCTTAAAAAAATTCCGTCTCCTGTAGGTTTTATTACCAAGCTACAAATAATAGAGATTAAAATATAGACAATTATTTGTTAACATATTGACAAGGTGAGTTTGTTGTAATGGCTCTATTTAACAGATATTTTACTGAATCGACAAAGATGTAAAAACGGAAATTCAAGGACTGATTTAAAGGCAAAACCACCATAGCTTTTATCAGGAATGTTTACTACAACCTAAAAAAAAAATCATAGCTTTCTGTAAGAGGGAGGAGCCGTAAGCATTGCAAAATGGATTCCATTATATCAAATGGAAGCGATAGCTAGGGGCCATTGTGGGGTCCCAAATAAAATTTCGCCGGCCCAGATATAGACGAGATATTACACGGATACGAGGGAATAATTCCGGGCAGTTAATATCTGGCCCTAGGTGAATTACTGATAGGACCCGCTCTGGACAGGAATTCACTAAATTATTGAGCGAAGGAAAACCACCACCTCCCTCCCCCAGGATGATATAATCGCCTTTCCAGCCCTTTATATTTTATCTGGCAGGCCTAGGGCCTTGTACCTGCTGAATAATATCTAGGTAGTCGCTGTGTCTCACAATTCGAAGAGGAGTACCTCAAAAGTTGGTAAAAATAGTTGAATGAAACCTCACTAAACGATCTGTCACATTACTCTACTAAGGAATATTCCCAAAGCGTTTAAGTCTGTAATATATATATATTGGACGAACATCTCTTATAAACAGTCTTTAATTTTGTCATGTTTTGACATCTAACCAGAAGGTTACAGAATACACGATAAAAGAAAAATATGTTTTTAGTATAATTTCTGCCATATCATAAGTATGATTAATAAATGATACTTCATTTATTACCTCTTCACATCAATAAAATACAAAAAAAAATCAGAGTGGTATTTTGAGTACATCTGGGTAGATAAAATTAATGAAATTTTATATTGCATGTTCGACAGTAAATGCATATAATTCTATGCCCGAAAATGAAGGACACCATGTCCATTTTGGTATCAATTTTGTAATTGAGAAAATCAGCATCCTGAACAGATAAAAAAAAAATGTACCATGGAATTCTATACCTCCGGAATACAACAGATTCTGTAACTAAGGAAAAAATTTTAATAGCTTAGAGTTATGGAACATTGACGATCCTGATTAGTGTTGCCCAAATGCGATACCAACACGAGTCTTGGTCTTGCGCGCTCAATCTTGGTTTTGCGAAAGAGTCTTGCAATTTTCTCTTAGCCTATTACTATAGGGATATTACTGTAATTTTTCTGATAGAGGAAACCTAATGAAAAATTGGAAGTGCTTACAAAGTGCAAGACCCAGGCCGATTTTGGACAACAGTAACGCTGAACAAATACAAAAATCATTTTCTTTACCTCCGGAGTACAGAAAATAGAACTGTACTTATTAAATATTTTTTTTTTTTAATTGAAAAAATAAAGTAATAAATTAAAATCCAGCATTGAAGATAAAACATGTTATAATTGTAAGTTTATTTTCAAATATCAATGTAACGCAATCTTCCTTAATTTAATTCATAATTCACATGGCATTTTATATCCCCAATCTACTTATTTACCAAATGCAGCGAAGCAACACGAATGGTTATAGGTTATCTGCTGATATGTATGCAATCATTTTCTACAACAACTGCCCCGGTTTTTAAGTTTGGTAGTTTAAAATATTTATTTAAATCCTGGAAGTGATTTGAAACAATCTTTCAGTTCAAACAACAATTTGTGATAACATGGAGTGTTAGGCATGTACATGGCACAAATTAATTTTGTTTACAGTTCTAATTTTATTTTCTCCATGTTAATAATCACGAGGTGCAACTCATGATCAATAAATTTGAAAACAACAAATGACATTCCTGAATTGTTTTACTACATATCGGCAATTAGATGGATTAGTATGCTGTGTCCAGTGTTGCCCAAATGCGAGACCGAGAAGAATCTTAGTCTTGCAAACCCAATCTTGATCATGGTGTTGGTCTTGCTCAAGAGTCTTGCAGTTACTTATTAGTCTATAGCTATTTTTACATTAGCTTGTAATTAACTTTTTAGGTACGAGAACAGTAACTAAGCCCGAATGAAATATTAGAGGATTTAAATGTAAAAGTATATTGCTTATATCAATTATTAACATATAGTAACTAAGGCTGTCAAAGATTTAACTAGTTTGCCTTAATTTTTTTTTTAAAAATATATTTTTTTACCAGTACTGGTCTTGGTCTTGCAACAGTTGGTCAAAGTGCAAGGCCATGACCGATTTTGGGCAGCACTAGCTGTGTCAGTCAACAACTCAACACAATTGAGCAGCATTACTAACATCTGTACCTAATAATTTTCAATGTCACAATTTATCATCTTTATTCTAATTATTTATAACTATATACAAACTTATATAAATCTCTCTTAAAATAATTGTAGTTGAGTTCTATTTTGTGTACCGCGCCGCCGCACTTAAATGTGTTTCAAGAAAAGCCCTCAGCGAATTCAGCAGAAGTTTAAGGTTGCCGGGGAGTTACCTTAAAGTTAAGCCAAGCTTAACAGCTCGGATAGATTGCGCTGTCCAGTTTCAACTTTCCCAGTTAAGTTTTCTGAGGAATGTGCTGCGCCGGGCAAACAAACCTAACTTAAGATCCTCTAGATCGGTGGAAAACTTCTTCTCGAATCCTCCACTTCTTGATTCTTTATTCATCAACTGAGCATGTAAACAACCTGGTTAAAAACCTGATATAAACTCTTTAAGATGATAAGAATCCATTCAATGCGATTTATTCTAATGGACATATTTAGACCGTTCACACATTTTTCCGCTTTGTCTATTTCTATTCCAATAGCTATAGACCATTTTGCATTAGCCTGGATTGACTCTGTGGTTAGGGAACCCTCCTGGGCACATCCAGCATCTATTCAATTGATACTCTTAATTAAATAATTATTTAAGGGGAAAAACTGGTAGTTGGCCGTGATCCTGGACCGATCCTCCTCTGCACAACCATTGACCTTAAACAGTTCTTCCTAACACATTGAAGTACCGAACCCAAAACTCTTCATGGGTTGTAGTGATACAGTGTTTTAGCTATAGTCAGCTCTGTAATACTACTTAGGAAGTTTGAATCTAATTTCTTTTTTTAAGGCGAAAAATATAATTTGGTATTGATTTCGTATTCTAAACTCAAGATAAGCCTTAATGTTTGGAGTAATGACACTAAATGTATGCATACCATAGAAAATTAGTTTCTCGAACTTCCTGAAAAATTGTGTATAATTATTAGGCTTCACTTGAAAATGAACGAATCAATTGAAATGTTATCACACGAATTAACAAATTGGGAAATAAAATCGCAATAAAACGGAAAGATTTCCCTGACAAAAATAAAGGCTAAGGGTATAAGATAAGCACAGCCCTGCTATCTGCTAACATTTTCCCTTTGGTAGAGTAAAACCCTAAGGCTGCGGTGGGAGGAGGAAGGGAGAGGGGTTTGTGGTCTAGAGCGGCCCAGGTGACATTAACTCTCTGTTATCTCCAGCCTTTTAAGGTTAGCAATTGCCTTAGCACCTTTATAAGTCTAATTAGCATGTGCTAGTTACCTCTTGTGGTTCTGGAAAAAGGAAAACCTTGAAAGGAACTCCTAATGAACCAGATTTAATGTGGCTTCTACAATCCACAATCTAGAATATCTCTTCAATACGAAAACAACCCGCTTTTGGATTTGTTTATTTGTGAAATGGATATATAAATATTGGCTTTAACTTTTTATAATAAAGTATAAATTGAAGAAATCTTTTTTTTTTTAAATGAAATAAAAATGAAAACATTTTTTTTATTATCCTGGGACTGTTGTCCCTTTAGGACAAATTACAGATACAGAATAAATGGCTGTGTGGCCATACATAAAATTAATTATATGCAATTCTTATTAAGATTAAGATTTTGTAAAAAGAATAAAACAATAACACGAACACATACTGATATGTGTAATACAAACGTGGGAAAATAAAATATCATAAGTAAAGAAAATCATTTCTGGGGAAACTTTGTACAAATCGTTATCCATATAAAGTGTCGTAATAAGAAACCTCATTTAATATAAAAATAAAACCATATCGGATAAAATTTCCTAAGGTCAAATAACTTTATTATAACCTAATAAGTTGAAGTTTTAGTACTGGACAATTAATGTTTCGTGGCAAGGACAATTTAGCCCATATATTTTCATTTTTATATTTAAATAGGTTTCTTACCTCGAAAATGGCCAAAACTTTGGTTATAGGATCAAAATAAAGTAGAAATATTGTGATCTTATGTTTATTTTTATTATAACATGACGAACGGCAGACCTACCCCTATTTTTCAAATTATTCAAATGAAAAAGTTTCTTGAAAGACAGGAATTTTTAAAGAACAGAATAGATAAAAACTTAGATCCCGAATACATGTAAAATATAAAATATTGGTCACTAAAAACGATTTTATAAAATAGAGAGAAGTAAAGTAACTTCCTAACCATATATATTGAAATATGTATATACATTAATAATTTATTTGTTAGTTATTGATATAAACCTGATTCAAAGATATAAACTATCCATTTTTTTTTGGTATGTTTTTTTGTTTACAGTTCTTGGTTAAATTGTTGTGACAATCACGAATGGTAAACAATTTCGATATAACTCACACGCATTGTAATCTCTTCAATATTTAACAAAGTTTTTATTGACCGTCATATTTTATTTTACATATACAAAGAGAGATGGGCCATATCGAAGACACCACATTTCCTTCTTTCACAATTATTATTCCCTTATTAAGGTTATAAATTGGCAATGCGAATAATTAAAATAATATAAATTGGCAATAAGGCGCAATGTATAATATAGTTTATAATGAAATTAAAAATATGTCCTGTGTTTTCGTTTCATTTAATTTATTTTGATAAAAAATAATATAATATGAAATACGGTTATACAATTTGAGCAATGAGTTGTACAACTAAATGAACAGTTGTATAATTTGTAAAATTGTAGTTGGTCCGCTATCAGATGGACGGGTGGTATTCGCTAGTTTTAATTATTTTTATGTATTTGTAATTTAGATTTGTACCTTGCCATAATAAATTACTAGAGATGATCAATCTTTAAATTTAATCAAATAAAATTTACGTCATAATATATACATTAAAAGCCCTTAATTTTTCATTTATACTAGACCAGTCAGATAAGTGAACTTAAGACGCTTGTTTATTGGTTTTGTTTCGATGTCTAGGCGCAAAACATCCAGGTCATCAACGCCCGATCATCTAATTAACACTACTTTTATACTATTTGGATAGTTTGTCCAAAAAATAAGAATAAAAATAATTAAATAAAAGAATTGATAAAATGAAATAAATAAATAAAAATAACATAATTAAGTAAATAACTAAATAAATGAATAAATAAATAACTAACTAAAACTAATAACTAAATAACAAAATAACATAATTAAATAAATGGATTGATAGAATGAAATAAATAAATAAAGATAATAATAGGCACTTATAGCTAATAAGATAGAATAGATAAATAAATAAACTTTAAAAAATAGAAAGAAAATCAATAAATGAGTTGAAATTAATAACCAAATGAACTTTTAAAATAAAAAAATAAGATGAAATAAAGTAAATAGATTAAAAAAAATATAATTAAATCTGCAAAAGGTCATAATTTATAAACTTGTCATATATGTTGTTTAAGTCTTTCATTATCTAGGAACTTGATAACTTTGGTAACCATTTCTTCTTGATTTCCCAGGGATGCTGAAATATTCTGGGGTAAGCCGCTTTTTGTTAGCTGCCACTAATCTTATATTATTATTATTAATTATCAACATCCATTCTCTTAAATTACCAGTTTTTTTTTCAAATATTGCTTATCTATCATCATTTTATTGTTATTGTATTTAATTGTTCGGGGTAATGCGTGGTGAAATTTTAAATATTATGTTTATTTTTTTAAAAAATTACATTCTAAAAAATAATATATTTATATATCACAACGTATATTCTAATTTGCTAACTAGACGATTTGTTTATGCATTGGTAAGTCCGAAGTGATATGACAGGTTCGGATGACAGGGACCGCTAGCGACCGCATGTGTTGTCGGACGTCACCACAAAATAACTATTGACTCAAACGAGCGGCCATCACACTTGACATATCCTCAATATGTCCACTCACTCCCCTGATATTATTGAGAACCCTCAACCGGCTCATGATACCTGTCCAACTTGTCATCGCATCAGGGCTTTTGTAACATGTCCCTGTGAGCCCACGTGCACTCCTGGCAAGAGCACCGAGTTGTCAGCTGGAATGCTTATGAATATTTCATTATGGTAGAGGTGGCAACAATACGAAATTTTAGGAACAAGAAAATATAAGGATGTTTATTTTATTATGGTAACTCGAAAGAAAAAGTGATTAGAGTTCTGAGTTTAATTAATCAATAATTACAGATGGCAACATCTATTAGTTGGTGCCATGAATAATAAGTTTTTTTTATTATCCTCAAATCTTCATCCACACCTATCATACTTATCTATAAAAAAAAAAAATGGTATGATAGGCATGAAGAAGAATAGTACCCAACAGCACTGATTCCCTAGTCTGTTTACATTCTTAAATCAGGAAAGATCTCTCATCCAGCTCCTTTTCAGTCGCCTTCTGATGAGCATGTCAGCCGTGGCAATGTCATTGATAATGACGTTGTGATGTCCGTGGAGTTTAAGATGGAATTGGGAGTAGAAAGTATGAAGGTGCTGGTAAATGGCTGGTTGTCTTAGGTTGTTTTGTAAAGTTTTGTTGTTGACGTACAGTGAGGTTGCAGTTATTATTCTTAAAATTTTATATTGAAAATATTGAAGTAAGTAAGTCTTTTTTGCTGAACTGTAAATAGGCGAATATCCAAATCGATTTGAGCAGGTAAATGTATGTATTTAGTTTTTGTCTGATATTCAATTTTGGTTTGAAAAAAATTGATTATAGAATTTTCAGTCACTTTTTCAAAGTCTTTCGTTTCGTTTTGACGTGTGGACCCCAGGTCATCCCTCTTAGCCCCGACGTAACGTACAGTGCCCGTCTGAGGAATTTGATTGTCGCTGAAATAATCTGGTAGGTATGTGCCTCATCGAAGTGTAAATATTATGTGTTAAGATTTGTCATGATTTAATCTAATTTTCCAAAGTGAGTAGCAATTTTGTAAATTTAATGAGTGATTTTGTAAATTTAGTGTTTTGTTAAAATAGTTTAATCGTCAGCGTAAGTAGCAGTCAATGTTTCGGAGGTGGTAGACATGTCATGGGTATAAATTATGTAGACTAAAGGAGCCAATATTGATCCTTGAGGCACCTCTGCTGACACTTGTCGTCGAATCGAGGGAATTTCTAAACCCTGTCGGACAGAAAAAAATTTGTCGAAAAGGAAAGACTGAAGAATGAGATAATATGTCCAAGGAGCATCCAGAAATACCCCAGTTGCATATAGTTTTTCTCTAGCGCTTCATCAATTTAGTCAGTAACTCTGTGTTATTGGTGTATAGTCGAATCAAATGTACGAAGATCGAATTTATGGTCATGGATTATTTGTTGGTATGTCAGTATGTCAACCAATCTTTTGTATATCAATTTTTCGGAAACTTTGACTCGGAAGGAGACTGATAGGTCGGTACGATGGGGGATTGAATATGTCTTTGTCCATTTTGTGTATCATCTTGATATGTGAATATTTCCATTGTAATGAGAAGGTAGTTGTCCTCATAATACAGTTGTATATTGTCGTAAGGAACACTAGAGATTTTCTAGGCATTTAGCTGGACTTCCTCGGCAGTTATTAAGTCATATCCTAAAAGAAAAGCCCCTCTTTTAGAGAGATGTCTGATTTGTTGTGCGACTTGTGAAGGAGTGAACGAAAGAAGGAGAGGTGTCTTCTATTATGATATGTCTATAGTAGCAAACGAAGGTTTCATGTTCTGTCTTCGTGAAGTCGGTAAATGGTGTAAATACTGATGAAAGATGGTCTGCAAATAGTTCAGATTTTTCTCAATCCGACAAAGCCCAATAACAATAAGCAAATAATTGTAACATGTTTATATATCTAACAATTTCATTTTAATACAATTCTAATATAGTATAATAATACATATCGTATAATGACACAATGTTGATAATGTAATATAATATATATAAAATATAAATGATAATTAGGATTATGCATAAATTATAATTTATAAAGATAACCACAAATAATTTATGATTTTAATTAAACAATTACTTCCAAAGAGTGGTAATTGTTTAATTACCACATAAATTACACATAAATATGTTTATGTTTTATAAATCAATAGTTATAGGCTATTGTTGTTTTTCTTTTGTTTTTTTTTTTTGATTGTTTGGAAATTTGTTTTTTTTTTTTTTGGTTTTTAGAGCCGAAACGTTAAAATAAAGAACTAGTGAAATTTCTGGTTAAAAATATTTTATAATAATGAAATAAAGACTGTAATAATATAGCTGTAATAATTTATAAGATAATAAATAAAATAATTAATAAATATGAAAAGAAGCATATGAACAACAATAAGAATAATAGCTTCACAACAGGGAATAGAAGTTCATTCAAGACCTATCATCAGTATTCTCCAGAACGTCGCATACCACGTAGCATAATTCTTTTAAAAATTAATTTAATAATTCACATCTAATAACATGTAACAGAGATTTATTATATACCATTTGTAGAATATAAATAAAAAGCTAATTTTGAATTTTATAATTATTATTAAAAGTTAATGGTCAATTATGAAAACAAATTCATTACTATTATTATTAATTAATAAAATTAATTTTATTACGAATATTATTTTTTTTTAATATAATTCATTTAGTGGTTGGTATAAATTGTTGTAAGAGGTACTTTTTTAGTAAGTGGTATAAAATATAAAGGGATTAGTTCTATCTTTAACCAATATACCGTTAATCTTTTTAAAACAAGACCTCATTAAGTTAACATTGTTTTTCCATTACTAACAATTTTTTAACCAGAAATTTCACTTTTTCAATATTATAATGTCTTGGCTCTGCAAGCCGTTTTCAAACAGTTGAAAAAAAACCAATATTCATTAAACATCAAAAATATTTTTAATGAAATTATAAATTTTTTAGTTTTTAGAAATATGACATTATAAGTAATTTATAAATTTACAATAAAACTGTTTTTAATAAAATGACTATGAAATGAAACCTAAAGAGATAGTAGATACAGAAAAAAGAAGATAACCACAAATAATTTATGATTTTAATTAAACAATTACTTCCAAAGAGTGGTAATTGTTTAATTACCACATAAATATGTTTATGTTTTATAAATCAATAGTCATAGGCTATTGTTGTTTTTCTTTTGTTTTTTTTTTGGATTGTTTGGAAATTTTTTTTTTTTTTGGTTTTTAGAGCCGAAACGTTAAAATAAAGAACTAGTGAAATTTCTGGTTAAAAATATTTTATAATAATGAAATAAAGACTGTGAAATCAATGAGATATTTAAAAAAAATAATCGTATATTGATTTATAATAATTGTATTGTTATCTCATAAAAAATTAAATAGCCAAAGTAAGGTCGTTCTAATTTCATTTCTTACAAGATTAGTTCTATTTTGTTGTTATTGAATTCTATAATTTGCATTTTTCTTTTGTTGGACCTAATATTTTATGTTCACTTTATTATTAATAAAATATTTTATTTTACTGCAATTTCATCCTATGTCCAATTAGTTATGTTTAGTTTGAATATTAGTTTTTCCCTTCAGGGGATTTCATACACCCAGACAATCTAATGAAGAATAAATAGATAATATGTAATCAACTAATGAACTGACAAGGCAAACAGGGTGTAACACAGCTATATGATACAGTGTACAGTACATCGTCATACAGTGTACATATCACAGCTATCATGATTATAAAGTATTATTTGTTGATATAAAAGATACGCACAGGTGGAGGCGAGCTGTACAAACATGTTTTGAATAAATAAAGACGCAGTTAAAACAGAGTGCTAAATCAAAGGGGGTAGTTTGCAGGAGGAATCAGTGAAAGAAGACACGGGAGAAGCACATCTTATTGAAAGTCTGCTTTCAATTTTCCTCCTCATTCATATGTATAACCCCCGGAATTCATTTATTTTTGCCTCCCTCTATGCTCCCAACTTGCGAGGCCTCGATCCGTAGGTGAGAGGAAGGCTGTATGTGTGTGTGTACGTGTGTGTGGGTGTGTGCGTACAGTGGAACCGCAACATGAGTTTACCGCAAGCTCTAGTCTCGCCAATTATTAAATACTTCTGCGTCTCTTTTAAATTAAAAGCCCTCTATGTGTTCTCATAGGCTAGCCTAAATAAATAAAACCTCTGCATGGCCTATGATTTCGTTTTCACTCATAGTTTGTTTCAGAGATTACACTTCTCTGACTGAACTGACACAACTTTTAATCAAACAGGGATGATGCATATTAAAACGAATCATCTGACGAATTTGCCACACCGCGGACAAACTCAATATACGTTTGGTCATGCCTTATGAGTCCTCTATTTACGAAAGTAAGAGTTATGACTTAATAAGAGGTAATACAAAACCAGACATACATCAATTTTATTTTATTTTTTAAAATTTTTCTTAAACTTGTACATAAAATTTAAAAAATCATTCCAATCAATATCATAAACCATTTTCTATTTATTAAAAACCGTCATTTTAAATTTTAAAAATGTGTCCATTTGTTATGATATTTGACTGAATCAAATTCAAAATATCAAAATTTAATACATACTTTTATTAAAATCTAACCAATATTTGATATTAAATCTCCAACAAATATTTAAACCAAAATCATAACATATAAAATTTTTGTAAAATGTTTAAACTAACTTCATAAAAAGTCTCGAAAGAGTTATAATTAATATTTTTGCCATTGCGTAGACATTTGAAATGAAGATCAGGGATGGAAGTTTTAAAACGCTGTAACTTTACCGCAACATCTGGGAACATCATGATGTATATATAAATACGAATATATGTCCAGTTTATAAAAGTCTAAAAATAAACTTTTTATACATGCATGGTTAAATTTCACAATGTTCAGTATAAATCAGTTATATGATACTTTTAATTTTAATTGCATAATAACATGTGACTAAAAATAAAATGAGTGAGCTCTGTATTTGTTTAATTAAACAAAAAGTAATTAATAGAACGATCCATAAATGCTGGGTTATCTTATCTGAATGAGTTTGGACTAAATTCAACTTTCACGACCATTTAAAAAAAATTGTATTCCAGTTTGGTTTATTATTTTCAATAACGAACCGTTCTGATCGAACGAAAAATTCAAAAACTTAAAAACCTCTCAAAATTTGATGTTTCACGTTTCAGGCAGATACGCAGATTTCGTAAACGAATAAACAATTTTTGTCCGTCCGCCGTTCGCCGATTTTCTCCGAAACTACCAATTTTTTTTTCAAATTTGGATTTAAAATTAGAGATCACCTGAGAATGATCCTCCTTCATTGACATTTCTATCCGCCTTTTCCTTTCAAGATGGCATCCGAAAAACCTGCATTGCTATAGACTATAGCGCATAAACGAATGTATCGATTTCAATGAAACCTCGCCAAAGTCTTCTTCTTGATGCCCTTTAAATTTATCTATATAATATACTTTATTGTATATAGGTATGAATGTGTTAAGAAGTTTTTATTTTTTTATTTCTTTTTATTTTATATATTTATTTTTTTCTATTGATTTACATTTTTTTATAAGTATTATTTATTTACTTTTTATATTTATAGTTACTTCTGTATTACTTGTATATACTGTATGAATGAGAACTTTTAGCCTTAATACTTATAGCCCTCCAACACTGGCCTATTGTATTATTATTCAATTGAAAAAAAAAAAAAATATATATATATATAATATACTTCAAAGAAAAGAAGGTGGAAAAAAAGTTTCTAGGAATGGTAAAATTAGATTCCGAATAACTCAAAAAGTATAATTTTTTTTGTAGATATTGTGTATGGTTATTTAAAAGTATACAGAATTTCGAGAAAAAAAAAATCGTTAAAATCGGACAATAAGGAGCCAAGATATAATCTCCAGATGTTTGGAATCTTCTTTTTTTTTTGTCACTAGGAAGGTAATGTTACTTTAGATGTACAGTTGTTTGGAAATAATAAACCATTGTGAAATAATTTGCAGCATTCTTTTATAGTTATTATTTATTATTATTACTTAAAAACCTGTTATTTTGGATCAAAAGAATCTGGGTTTTTAGGTGCTTCACGAACAGTGATGAATCCATTTTGGATATTTATTTATTTATATATTTATTTGATTTATATTCTTTACGACAAATATTAGAGAAAAAATTGGACTACAACGATATTGTTCACCAGCTGTATATAGATTTTAAAAAGGCTTACGATTCTATTGACCGCCAGAAACCGTATAATATTCTAATCGAGCAGGGGATTCCAAAAAAAAAATAGTAAACCTATTCAGGATGTGCTTGACGGAGACACTCAATAAAGTTAGAATCGGTAATAATCTGTCCGAAAAATTTGAGGTTCGTTCGGGTTTAAAACAAGGGGATTCCCTATCGCCTGTCCTGTTCAATTTGGCATTAGAACATGCCATTAGGGAGGTAATGCATACCGAGAAAGGGTTGGATCTGGGTGGGACAACATCCGTGCTGGGCTATGCTGATGATCTGGTACTGTTAAGCGAAGATGTCGAAACTATAAAACTAAATACGACAACGTTAATGAAAGCCGGTAAAGAACTAGGACTCGAAATAAACGTGGATAAAACAAAATATATGGTTAGCTGTAAAAATGGCAATACTACTGGGGATATCGATATAGATAGTAATATGTTTGAACATGTAGATAAATTTAGGTATCTAGGTTCTACGATAACTAGAAAAAACGAAATTGAAGAAGAGATTAAGATTTGACCGAAGGCGGGAAATGCTTGTTATTTTCTGTGACAAAACTACTTAGTTCGTGCCTCTTGTCCCGGAACTTAAAAATTAGAATCTATAAAACAATTATCTTGCCTACAGTTCTTTATGGATGCGAAACTTGGCCGCTTACATTAAGGGATGAGCAGCGTCTTAAGGTTTTTGGAAATAAAGTATTGCGTAGAATATTCGGACCGAAGAAGGATGAGTTAACCGGAGAGTTCAGACGGTTACACAACACCGAATTGCGTGAACTGTATCCGGGTAATATAATTGAGGTAATTTCATCTTGGCGAATCAAATGGGGTTATAAAGTTGTTGGGCTTAGTAACGAGAGAATTCCTAAAAGGTTAATATTTGCTGTGCCGAATGGTAAGCGTCCGAGGGATAGACCGAAGCGAAGCTGGGAAGATTGCATTAAAGCCGATCTGAAGGGACTGGGTTTGGATAAGGAACGGTGGAGGGAGGTGTGTAATAAGCGATTGGCGGTGTCGGCATCGAACCATAGGGTTCCCTAAGCCTTTTATTATTATAATTATTATTATTAGAAAAAGTTTCTTTCTATATTATCCGAACTTTCTAAGTGAACAAAAAGCTATTCTTCATTTAATTTTCTGATAGATTCTTATTTCTACTACGATAGTCATAAATAACATTATTTTTAAAACCTAAATATGTGATGAGTGATGGCAACCATCGCACATAAGAAGCTTACGGCAAGAATTCCGATTTATACATAAAACAGTACTTTTTAGGCCATTAAACTGTATGCCCTAATAATATCTTTGGAGTTACACAAGGTCTAGACGAAAATCTTCAAAACACAATTTATCTTGTTTCGATTCGTTGACTATTGGAACCATCTGAATTTTGAAACCTCTCAATTTGTGAATCACTTTTCTTCTAATTGAAATTAATCTATACTGCCGTATTATTTGTGGTGTAGATTTTAAAAACAATTATCAAAGCAATTCATAATAAATTTTTATTTGAATAAACATAGGTATAAAAATACTTCGCTACGAGAAAAATAGGGAAAATATTTATTTTATGAATAGTTTATATATTTTTTTCACTGAACTAAAATAAGCCCTCTACTCTGGCATACTATGAAAAGCGGATTTCCAATTAATTTCAAGTACAAGTATAAATATAAGTGGTTAGGTACAAAAAAAACAAAAAAAAACAGACTACTTGTAGTGAGCATACATGAAAAAAAAAAAACCAACAAGCCGGTAAGCCCTATAATAGAGTAATCCTAACTGTTATGAAGTGGACGGGAAAGTTTGTGAACAACTGCCTCCGCTAACGGCACTACACGGCAGCATCGGATGAAAAACTGACTAAAAGGATAGAGAAAAAAAGACGGACCCTTAGAGCAGGATTGCGGATGGATTTTTTCCATCCGAGAATAATTGACCTGCCTCCAGCAATGGCGAATTTCTTTCCACAAACAATCCTTGGATTTGACCTCTGACCTCTCAGCAATTTCCTTCTCTCGAATCATAAATCACTTTTAGTTTTATTTTATCGTTACAAAGTTTTAACTATTTACACGCTATTCAATTCCGATTCTATTTCACATGCCTGAGAGAAGACATATTTGAAAAAAAGGAATATTGCTGTGCTGTCTTTCTCGACATAGAGAAAGCATTTGATAGTGTCTGGCACAAGGGCCTATTATGGAAACTAAAACCGCACTTATTTTTTAATTCTTCAATCCTACTTTCTTAATAGATTTTTCTGTACTTCCGTAGATTCTTCTGTATCTTCCTTCTTTCCCCAACACAAAGGCGTACCACAAGGTAGCGTCTTAAGCCCAATCCTCTATTCTATATACACTTCTGATATCCCTGAGTACCCTAATACCACCATTTATTGCTTCGCTGACGACACTGCTATTCTAACTTCACACAAAAATCCTACTATCGCATCAATTGCCCTACAAATCCATCTTCATGATCTTGAAAAGTGGTTTGAAAACTGGAGAATCAAAATTAATAGTACAAAATCCACCCACATTAGTTTCTCTCTTAGGAAAGCCTCATGTCCACCCATAACGATTGCCAATAATCCAGTGCCTTCAAAGAACTATGTACGGTACCTTGGACTCTACTTAGACAAAAGACTTACTTGGAACATACATACGAAATTAAAAAGACAAGAACTTATCAGACGGTATAGCCAACTTTCACATCTTCTGGACTACAGATCTTCACTTAACTTACGAAACAAGCGACTTATCTACAACACCTTACTGAGACCAATATGGACATATGGAGCAGAACATTGGGGTTCAGCAAAACAAACACACATAAACAAAATACAAACAGCACAATCAAAAATTTTACGAAAAATTGTTAACGCACCTTGGTACATTTCAAACACTACTATACATAACGACTTAAACACCCCAACAGTAAAATCCTACTATCCACGACAAATACACTACATTTCATTCTTCAACCCAAAATCACTCCAATCCTCTGGTTCTTTCTATCTCCTGCTCTCTGTTACCTGAGCAACGAAGATTAAGAAGAAAATGGCCAAGAGACCTACTACATCAATAAAAACATCAACATAAAAAAAAATCAAGCAATTACACCAAGGCAATAAAAACACAACAAATTTGCTAGATGCGCAGCTGCGCAGGTTGCAAATTGCATAAAATAAAATATAAAAATTTCACATGCCTGAGAGAAGACATTGTAATCGAATCAGATACTCGGAATTCGGTTGGTTGTTGGTTGTTTTATAGTAAAGGCGTGAAACATGTTGGTCATCAACGCTGTAAATTAAAATTATGTATTACATCTTCTGGTAGTGAATGTTCGTTATAAACATTTTTTTTAATGATATTTACAACTGTATTAAAGAAATAAATTTAGTAAATATAATGACTCTAATGATATGTCTACATTAGGATATCACGGGGTCGTCCTCTTTTCAGACTCCTCGGAGGAGTATCAAGAATTGAAGAGGAAGCAAGGTTTGAAGGAGGTTGGGATGATTTTGAAGTTTAATATGGTGGGATAGGTATCTGTATTTGGCCACGTCTAAAACATAAGAAACATTAAGGTCATTATGGATGGTTTTAATTGTAACGAAGTAGGGAGCATTGAGGATTTTGGATTGAAATGATTGGATAAAAGAGGAATTCGAGCCCCATAGCTCAACTCCTTGAGTCAAAATAGGCCTTATTATAGTCATGTATATGAGTCTTTTGTAATTAAACGGAAGTTTAGAGCGTTTGTCTAGTAAGTGCTGAAGTAATCGGAAACGTGGAGCACTTTCTTGTCGTTTCAGTCTGGTATGTAAATAAAATTAAAAAAAAAAAAAACTTAAAATACACGTTAAGGTTAAAGTTATTTATGGTTATTTAACTTTAGCTATTTAAAGTTAGCACGTTAAGTAAAAAATAAAAAAAATAAATAGTGTAAATGGAAAAACGGGAAAGAGGTTGGGAGTAATGCGTGAGAGGTTCAGAGATTTTCTACTTCAGAGAGAAATTATGATTTTGCAAAACGAGAGTTTTCATCATTTCCCAAAGCAGTCGTTGTATTTGCTGGTATATCTCGTTTGTTTAATTCTCTGATGTAAAAGGAAAAACTCTCGATGATACGGACCACTGTCATTCTTCCTCCACACTTCTGACAAATGGTTTTCTGGTTTTCTTTTGTAATTAAGTGAAGTATGACCTTGTAATGAAGCTTGGTATGACCTACTCTTAACAGACTTCAGAAACTATCAATATTAATGTTATTAAGTTCCTAAGGCAGGTTGCATTAACGACGAAGGATTTGCTAATGGAAGTAGTTTTTATGAGCGGAGGAGTAGCATATAGATCAAAAGGTTGAGATCCGGTTTTAAGTGAGTAGATAGAGGAATGTAGAGTAAGGAATTTTAGGATGTCGAAGGAATTGTCGCCGGGAAGTAGAATAGAGCCAATTCAACTAGGCGTACCCTCAGGAAATAAGAGAACGCCTAGGAGTTCCATAGATTAATCTTTTGAAACAATTCATGAGTCTCTTCAATCTCATCTCAAGCATTGCAAACAGCCCTCAATACACCAAGCAGCCTTAATTGAAGTTTAACGTGGGATATTCGGCTGTTGGACGGATGGACACGTACGTCTACTCTATTAAAAAAAAAATCTAACTACATCCTAATTAGGTGGTCTAAGTGATGTTTGCACTATTCCAGATAGGAAAAAATATTCTTTGATGAAATTTTCCTTAAGTCTTATTTCTAATATCTTCAAGAAAATTAGGAAAATATGTAAGGACCAAAAATTATTTCTGCATAGCTTTTAAGTCACTACATAATGTTTCAGTAAAAAATCGTACATTATACATCATTCAAGCCCCAGCGTAGATTTAATAAATTAGTAGGCCCGTGCGAAAATTCGCACAGCATATTGTTATCAAGTGCCAAATTAATAAGAAAATGCAACTCATCAAAAGATTAAGACATCAAATGTCACTTTATCGATAAATATAATCCACAAAGGAAACAAAAATTAATTTAAATCTTCAATTTTGTTTGGAACAAACATGTATACAAATTTCAGTAAGCTGTATATTTGCTAAAAAACCCGATTGCGATGATTTTTTTTTTCCTTTTGTAGGGAATTTAGTAATGTTTTATATAATCATTGGAATAACCTAGGGAAAAGTGTGTAATTTTTCAGTTATTCGCAAATAAAGTTTATTTTCTTTCATAACTTGTTTGCCTGAATTTTCTGGGTGATTGGACTATTTTGCCAGCTTGAAGGAGAAGGAAGCCTTCGAAATCGGTGGCTCAATCTTGAGATTTGGTGAAAAATTAACGATGATATGGCTTGCCGATCAAAAACACCATCGATGAATAATATAAACTCCCCCTCTCTCGATCATAGAGACCTCAAGTCGACGAAATGAGACATGTATTCAATGACAGTACTACAATTAATGTAAGGTTGTGTGGATGCGAACCCTATGCCTTGCGTTATCTCGAAAATAGTACGTTTTTCGGCTTAAAAACGCAGTATCCGAATCGGGTCTTGCTGTACGCATCAAAATCTTTAAGATTCAATTTGTCCCGTATCGATCTACAGACCTACCACCGTTCCAGTATCGAAGCCTAGCAAAATGTTTGTATCGACCTTATTTATTTTAGAAAGAAAAATAAAAGTGGAGAATACGATTCGCTAACCCCCCTTGAAATTCTGAATCCAACGGTACCCCATTCGTGGTATTTGAGCATGATAGGAGCTTATATTTGGTACAAAACCGATTTCGAGCCTTACTGTAATAATATATGTACGGATAACACAAGAATACATAAATAGTCAAATAACTCGTTTAAAATCTATAATTTTCTTAGGTTAATTCATATCCTATCTCATTATTTTACATTGAATCCTACATATCCCAATAAATCAGTCTTGTCTTAACGATGTAGTGACGATAATTACAATACATTTTCAATAAAGTTGAAAAAAAAGTTACATCACATCTAACACACTTAATAAACTTCTTGAATCCACGTAGCACAGGTTTAGTGTGGAGAAAAAAAAGAATAAAGTAAATGAAAATTGCAAAGATCTTTAAAAGGAATTATCCTCCTCAATAAAGATCAGATTTATTTCTATAGTGAATCACAGGAAATATATGGAAGTTATGATATAAGCTTTCTTGATGAATTTTGTTTGTTAGTTGAATTGTGGGATAAAGTTTTTTTCCCAAAGGAAGGCTAAATTCACAATAATTATAAAGCTTTGGAAGGAAATAAAACTCATTCCTCGCTTTAATGTTTATAATTTATGATGGGCAGTTTTTTAATTCTCAGTGCTTTTTTAAATAATGATTTTACAATGCTTAAGATGGAAATAATGATAAAATAATCACATTTCTAGAATATAAATATATTTTTTTTTGTTACCTTGTGTAATCTTTGTTTTTATGAACTTAGAGGCAAGGCATTGATACATATCTAATTAAAAATTTGCCATATTATTTGCTATGAACAATACACCTTTGTCGACGGTTGTAGAAAATTCAGAACAATTAGGAAAGTTGTAAGCGGTAGAAGATGGAAGGAAGTGCTTAAGCAATCATACTCACCGAAGTTTTGGCGGCTTTTGACAGGTAAACTTCAGGCACATATGGAGTGGTTCCATGTTCACACGTCTTCAGGCAACTTCAGTTGGTAGATGTTCAAGACAATCAACTTTAATGTCTATGTCCAAAAATAGTTTATATATATATATATATATATATATATATATATATATATATATATATATATATATATATATATATATATATATATATATATATATATATATATATATATATATATAATTTTCTGTTAGATTTCAGAAATACCAAGGATCTACCCAATCGCGTTGACTGCAATATATAAAACGGCTAAATTAAATAATAATTTTAAAAAATTATAAAATAGGCTTCTATAAATGAACTGTACGATTCTAATAATTAAAATCTAATGGAGCAGAGATATCAGTTATTTAAATAATATAATTATTTACAAAAATGAAAAAAAAAAAAAATAATTCGAACAGAAAACTTATGTGATAATTTATAAGCGTATATGTAATACAATTTCGATAAAATTGTTTGAATTTTAAATTAATTATAATTTTTTTATTAAAATATAGAATTTTAATTCATTATCCATCTCTTGTAATCAAAAATAAAATTACCAACGTTTTTATTTATTTAATTTTTATGATTACATTCAAATTATTATATGAAGGTAGCGTTTTAAAAAGTTAAACTTAATAAACCATTTCTTTACTAAGCAAGCAACTTATGGAAATAGTAAGCATGTAAAATATAATATATATAGATTAAAATTTTGTCGATTTCTAGAACAATAGTCTATTCAGAATAACATTTCCGAGAAAATCCTCTTTTACGGTTTGAATTTCTCAAACACGTTCTGTATGAAATGACATTTCATATAAAAAATAAATCTCTTAAAATGACCCAGTGAGACAATGGTTTGAAATATCTTGAGTATGAAGCATTGTTGAAAACAATAGGCTTTCATGGCGTGTTAGTCATCTTTTGTTAGGAAACTAAATTGTCACCGGTTCCAGGTCTTTAAAATTTGTTTGAGTTAATTTTCATTCCATTCCTCGTTTTATGTAAATACTGAAAATCTATAAAAAATTTAGATTTTTTTTATTAAATCCATCTGTATTTTTTTGGCATTAGTATGGTAATCGTAAATTTATGCATATATAATTACTTTGTAAATAATATTATTATTATTTACAAATTTATAAATAGTACAGTGGCATTATTATTAAAAACATTTTATTTTTTTTTTTTAGACTAATTGCCTAGAATTTTAACAGTAAAAGAAAACTTTTTTTTTTGTCCTCCCCTTCCTCGCCGTTAAGGGTATACGGGGTTTTCCCGGGCCAGAGGGTGTGGACGGAACTATCACAAGTAAAAGTTAAAAATTCTAAAAGTTTTGATTGTATAAAACTTTTTAAAATATAAATCGTATACTTATGTCTTCCTGCCCTATAGTATCCTTAAATTGTACCTCACTTATCAATTAAACACTGAATACTTCCAATAAACTACAAAATAATAATTTTCTTGACTATAATAAGGCCTATTCGACTCAAATATACCATCGAATACTTCCCGTATTCAATTCTCAATGATCCCCATTTTGTCACAAATAAAATTATCCCTAGTGACCTTAATGTTCCATAGGTTACGGACAAGTCACATCATATAACATTTACACTTCGACGAGAAACGAGCCCACCAGTTTATATAGGAGAGAACCAAATTCCTCAGACAAACACAATACGTTACCTGGGACTAATATTTGACAGAAGGATGATCTGGGGCCCACTCGTCAAAATGAAACAACAGACCTTAAACAAGCGACTTAAAATGCTGTACATATTTTTTTCAAAGTTGAAATTGAAAATCCGACAAAAACCAAATACTTACACTTACCTACTCAAACCCATCTGCACATACGCCTCTCAGATTTACAGTTCGACGAAAAAGACGCATTTACTACAGCCATTTGAATCGAAAATTTTACGACTTATAACAGGAGCTCCTTGGTATGTAAACAAAAAAACATTACATAACGACTTACGACAGCCAACTATAGACCATCTCGTACGTACTCTCTACTCTCGTTTTCATCTCAAACTACACGGACACACAGACTTATAAACGACATGGCTACGACTGACATGCCCATCAGGAGCAGAATAAGAGGAGCTGGATGAGAGATTTCCTCACCTAGATCAAAGAAGTAAATAATGACTAGCAAGAGGTGCTGCTGGGTACTATCCTTCCTCATGCCTATAATGCCAATCCTCATCATCACAACACATCTGCTGATTGTCAATACTAATAGTTAAAGAGAAAATATATATATATATATATATATATATATATATATATATATATATATATATATATATATATATATATACATATATTATATATTTATTAATTAATTAATAATCGTGAAAATATTAAAGCATTAGAATTTAAGGAAATCATACTCCATTGTTAAGAATTTAAGGTCTATGTTTTTTCCTAAAATTCTATTTGCTATGGAAATTGACTAAATATACTCGTACCTATGTAAGCATTAGATAATCTTGTATTCTGTAGCTAAGTTGATTATTTTTCATTATATCTATTTTTAAAAATAATGTGATAGCACTAGTGTTGCCCAAATGCGAGACCGAGACGAGTCTTGGTTTTGCAAACTCAGTCTTGGTCATGGTCTTGGTCTTGCACAAGACTCTCGCAACAGTCTTGCAGTTACTTATTAGCTAATTACTATAGTATTTACTGTATTTTTTTAGATAGGAGAAACCTAACTAAGCCGGAATGAAAAATTATAGGAGTTAAATGCAACAGTATTTAATTGGTTATACCAATTATTAACATATAGTAACTAAGAATGTCATGCATTAGTAACTATTTTTCCTTAATTAGTATTAAAAAAATCAACTTTTTTTACCAGTCCTGGTCATGGTCTTGCAACAGTTAGGCGACCTTGCACATTGCAAGACCAAGACCCATTGCGGGCAACACTAGATAGCACGGATTCTTATTTTTACCGTTTTTTTTTTAATATAGACTTAGTTGATTTATAATTCGATGATGTTTGGATAGAAAGATTTCAAAAAAACCTGTTGTTTTTTTTGGTGTATTTCTACAAAAAAAAAAAAAAAAAAAAAAACGAACTTTATCTTTAGATTCATTCGGCAAGCTAAATGTTGTATGAACCCAAATAAAATAATTATAATGAAATATCTGGATATAAAACCCACATCCAGAGAATCAAACATTTCATCCCATTGTGGGATGGTACAGTTCTACTGTATATTTGTTTATAAATTTTATGACTGCATTACTAATGGAACAAAAAAATAAAAACTATCATTTGGCTTTTGACGACTGTATCAACATTTTTTACGCCTATAAATTTCCGTAACCCTCCCATTATTCGTGGAGTGGTGATCCATCTGAGAGCGGGCAAGGAAATGCCAGGCTTTAGTGGCAGTAACCTTTGAGCCGTGGAAATGTCAGCCAAAACAAGAGGAAATTATTTCCTGACAAGAGTATCACACATAGCCCTCGCTAAATCATAAAATAACATTATGGCCGCTGGGCTCCTCGCCGTCAAACATTCCTCGTCGTTTCCAGTTGGCATTCATTCCACCCCGGCATAATTCTCTCCCGGCAATGAGCTCTCTCTCCCTCTTCCGTCACTATCAACACTTATATCAATGTGGATGTGAAAATATGGACTTGTTACCTTATAACACTTGCAAAGCACATATAAGACCCTCTTGCCATCTAACGTACTTAAAAATTAGGACTGATATATATAATTAGTCATAGCCACTACTGTTTCTGCCGAACTTTTCAAAAGATACCATTTAAAGTTATGAAGCTCTAAGGTTAATAATTTTTCTAAACATATATACTGGGTATCTCGTAAGTAGAGGGAATATTCATAGGAGTGATAGCAGAGCTATCTATAAAACACTTTATGTAGCCATTGGTCCAATTTTCGGAGATAAAATAGGAAATTTAAGTTTCACGGATTTTTGTTCGATACTTCTTTGAGGTGAACAAGAACTTAAGTTATATACTATAACTACTTATAAAGGAAGGAGATGGTCCAGGGTTGCGGTCATAAAAAGGCTAAATAGTGGTAAAACTATTTTATTGAAAGCCAACGTTTCGACCCGACTTTGCAGATCTTCATCAGGGAGGTGTGTTCCTCTAGGAGTTTCACTTAGAACTGATATTATTATAACTACTTATATTTTATAAGAAGGAGTTGGTCTAAGGTGCGGTCAAATAAATAATATATATTAAAATAATATTTTGTTTATTACACCGACGTTTTGACCCACTTTGTAGATCTCCATCAGGGCGTGGTAACAGGCAATGCAGGTAGCATTTGGTAGGCTCACACTCCTTACGTATATTTTATATTTTTGAATAACTACTTTTATTTTTAGAGAGGAATAACTAGAATTTATATTAAATCTATTTATTCTCTCTGTGATTTCATTCTTTTCTTGAATAATTTTATACTTCGTAATGCTGATTTTATTCTATCTAATATCTATCATTTTTCATGCAAATATTTTTTTCCTTTAATCTTTTATCAGTTTTATTAATGTAATATGTCTTATTGCAATGCTGGTATGTCTGAATTCTTTAAACCATAATAGGATACATTTACCTGAAAGTAATAATGGTATGAAATACATGATGATTTATTCGTCAAACAGATTAAAGAATCTAAGCTTTTTATATGGAGTAATTAAAATTTAAAAAAGTTTTTTATAAATTCTTAAATAAATTCTTTTTTGTAATTTGTCTGTTTACTTTCCTTTCCCTTTTTAATTTTAATTTACCTCTTGTAGCCGGGTTAATTAAAATTGTGATTCGAGTGTAAAAGTTAAAATTCCATAAAATGGGCGAGCAATTATAAGCCAGAAAATATTTAATGTTTTGTTTTTAATAAGGGTGATTTCGATATACTTAATTTTAAAACACTTACTAAAGATATTTAAATATATATGCATAAAGACCTGTACCACTACAAACCATGAAGGGTCTTAGGTTCACTGCTATGTAAGGAAGCTATTATTTCTTGGTCACCGGTTGTTGCAAGGATGTAATTTGACCGAGTTCAAGCGTAACCACAACGTTTTCTCTGTCAATCGATTATTTAATTAAGGGTATCTATTTTATAGAGGTTGAGTGTGCCCCCAGAAGGGTCTCCCAAACCTGGGGTCAATCCACGGCCGATGAAACAGAATAAATAATTTATCTGCTGCTATGTTTTATCCCCACAAAATCATGACATTTAAGTTGCAATGTTTTGGGGGTACATTATTCGGGATGCTACTAGATGATTATTGTGGATAATTACGTAGAAATATTTAATAGAAATTAGTAAAGGATTTTGAATTCATATTGATTGGTCCAGAATTAATTAATTGAATTTCTTTTCTCTAAAGCTTGTTTGTGCCTATATTGCATTCTAATTACCAACAGTGCCTGTTATCACCATGATACAAATAGGTGGCAGAATTAAAAATAAGTTTACCAAAAAAATATTTTATTCATAGATTCAACAAAGTTTATATACACATTACATCGAAACCTTGATTTACAAATAATATTTAAAAGAAATTAAATAAAAACATGATTCAATGAATTGAATTATGAGTTTGTGAAGGTATGATTTAACCTGAACTATTTTGAGGATAAGACTTAACATATTTAAAATAATCAATCTATTATTAAGACTTAAAAGTTACCAGAGGATCTAAATATGATGTGGTTAGGTTGAGGTGTCATCGTAACATCTGCTGATTCGAAGTCATCTAGCTCTGCGGATTGACTTAAAAAATTGCTGCAGCAGGTTAAAGAAACATGTTGCATATTTCAAACTCTACTTTAATTTAAAATAAAGAAACTTTTATGAAATGTTTTTACTAGAAATTTTTGAGAAACTTTATTTTCATATAAAATATAAAAATCACTGTTACACACATTTTTTTTTTAAATCCTAGTATTATTTGATTTTGAACTTGTTGGGAAAAAGCCTTTCTTACACGTTATTATTTCTTCATGCAACAGACTAAAAAAAAAAAATTACAAATAAAGCATCCTCAAACAGAGGGTAGTTTTATGCTCCTCTATTGTGTGTATGATATTGCCCGGGCCTCACCGCAGGCATCGAATGAACGCACTGTTGAAAGTTCTCTCCATAATACTAAGCCGATAAACAACTTCGGCCAAAGACCCTCACCTCGCTAAGCACAAGCCTTTTACTACTTCAAGAGTGTCAAACTTCTATCCAGCCTTCTTCCAGAAATTATTATTCTCTTTAGAAATACGTTTCTATTGATTGTTGTGGTATTAATGTTAAAGTGTTCCGATCATTGAGTATATTGATTCATATATATATATATATATATATATATATATATATATATATATATATATATATATGTACATTTTTTTTTTATTTAGACATATAATATTCTGTCACAGGGACAATAATTATATTGATAAATGAACACATTCACACCGTATATACAAAAAATAAACAAGATTAACAAAAGTAAAATAATAACTAAATAAAAACCATATACAATAAAAAATAAAATAACCTAAATATAAGTAAATTAAAAACATAAAAATACAGTCATACATTCATAAATCTGGGAAGGATTTTTTTAGGAATCTACTGACGGACGTGGGCAGCAATCATCCCAGTAGGCGAGATTTTCCAGATTTATTTGTAAATTGAATGATAACATTAATCCATAAATAAATGTAATGCTTATTTTCCCTCTTTTTCCTTAACGTTGGATTTTTCAAAAATATAACCAACAAAATAACTTTATCTGCAGAAATGTTTGATAATTCCTGATCTTATTAATTATGTGTACTAGTTTTGATTAAATATTAATAATTGTTTACTATTTATTTCCAAAACGGATCGATTTTATTATACTTATATATCCGTTATAGGCAGTAGTAAAAACTGCAGTCCAGTTATATTTGACTGAAGTAGAAATTTCTTCCTCCTCTTACAAGTTCCTACTCTTCTTACACCACCTTCATCAAGGACCATATCAAGGCGATATTCCTCACGAACGTATTGCAACCTATCACGTTCTATTAGCCTGACCACATTTGTTATCGGATCTTCTAATGAGTCAAGAGAGGCGGAATATGTATTTTGTTCTCGACGTATCCCAACAAGAAGTTGCAAGGAGTAAGATCTGGGTATATTAAAAGCTAAACGGAAGTGAGCATGAACCTGGTATATTCACAAATGCTCCAACGGGATGTTACTCAATTAGTTGTAAAACGAAGTAACCTTAGAGTAACCTACACATAATGACCCTTTACCAACCATTTAATACTAATTTAAACGGACATGAAAATAAGTTAATAAGAGCCAGCTGACATTCCTCAGAACTTGAGGAGACTAAAAAGGCGTTGGATGAGAGATATCCTTCCTTAAACAGCTGTGCTGCTGAGTGCTTTCCTTCCTCATGTCTGACATGTCATTTATATCTTGTATTTCCAGCACATTTGCTGATTTTTGACAAAAATTGACAGGCGCAAATACATGTTTATAGCCGAAAAGATAATAGCTTACATTTGACCATATCACGATAAAAATAATCATTAAATAGACTATTTCAATTTTTCTTGTCCTTAGATGGGAAAAATAAGCACATTTCCACAAAAAGGCTAAGAAAAACATGATGAAGGAAAGGAAACTTTATTTGTGTATAACTAAAATAATACAATTTATTGGTTCATTATGTCTGCAATAGTTCGAAAGGTTTCTGATTTCAAAAAAAAAAAAAAAAAAACTTGGACAAAAAGAAATTGGACGATTGGATACTACAAAGATACAGTCAATTGTAATTTGTATACTTGTGTTAGTCAGATATCATTAATTGAAATTAATTCCTTCCTCTTACAATATGTTAAATTTATTTATTTTTGCATTTCATTATTCCTTGTTTATTGGTAGATATGCTATGCGAATTAATAACCCATTTTTTTTTTTTCAGAAATAGAAAATAACTTTATTCTGGGACAAAGTCACTTTAGAAATACAAAATAGAACATAATTTCAACTAAGACTACATCTGGCCAAAATAAAACAATGATAAAAAAAGAGAAAGTAAAGAAAATATTAGTTAAATAAGCTATATACAAAAAAAAAAAAATATTTATACAAAAAACTTAAAACTATATACAGTAGGAAAAATTATAATTATACACTTTTGAAAAATAAAATAATAAAAAATACATTGAGTTCTTCTTTAAAATGAGGTGTGTTTCTGGTAACAAAGGAAAGACAAAGCTGACAATATAAAATGTCAGAGTATTTAAATAACGAATAATACATAGACTCATCATTGTCTAATTATAACTATAGGTACAGATTTAACTATATAAGAATAAAAAATAATAAACAAACAAACAAACAATAGATGTATTCAGTGGCATTAAGAGCAGGAAGATATTGTAATATCCCTAGTGAAGTTTACAATGTAGAATAGTACCATCGTTTGATGGTGAATGATATAATAGAAATGTATCATATCGAAAGTTTAGCAAGCATCTGACTTTTTTTGGGATAAGAATTGGAATAGGGGGGTTTTGAATGTGGATATGGAGGGGGAATGCCGAATTATGATAGGTAGAGAATTCCAGAAATTGACAGCGCGAGCTAAAAAGGGTTTTGAAATGATGCAGATCTGTGAGAAGGGATGTAGAGGTCAGAAGGTCGAGATCTTGTTGAAAGGGAATGGACGGAGGACTTTGCCTCAATCGGGGAAGGTTGTAGGCATAAGAAGGACGATGCTTGTTGATTATTTGATAAAGGAACGTATCTAGGAAATATTGTCATCGAAAGAGCCACCTTAACTCAGTGTAGTGGTGAGAGACAAGGGAGTATCTTGGGGCACCAATAAAAAATATTACGCAGCTATTCATTAATCTTTTCAGTCAGTTATTTTTTTTAATTAATTAGTTTTTCGCTTGAAACTCGTAGGAATAGATCGAATGCAGGCGGTGTTGTAAAGATGGGGGTTTGTTGCGGGGTCCTCAGGTAAATCAGTTAACTTTGTAAATTGGTGAAGATCAGGTTAGCTGGGCTAATGTGATTGCTCGCTCTGGCCCTCGAGAGTGGACCACTTAAATATATCCTGCCTTCAGACTTCCCCATCATTAGCGAGCCGTATCGGTTCCGGCCTTGGGAAATACATTGTAAATGACGCTGAAGGATCAAATTTTATACTTTAAATTTTATACTTTAAACTTAAAACTTTAGCAGCAGTGGGACGATCTCATTTTTATTTTTGGGCCTAAAAATCGTTTCTATAATTTGGCCTAATATCTTTATGTGTTGTTGTCGTTTGTTTCGATGTCTAGGCGTAAAACATCCAGGTCATAAGCGCCCGATCAACTAAATAACATCACTTAATACTATTTGGATGGTTGGTACAAAAAAAAAAATAAAAAAAAAAATAGCATAAAAAATAAATAAAGAAATGGATTGATAGAATAAAATAAATAAATAAGGATAATAATAAACATTTATAGGTAACAAGATGTATAAAAAATGTATAAATGATTAAACTTTAAAAAATAGCAATCTTTATATGTATTCACTTTAATTTCTTAACCAACAGATGTAAATCATTTATTTAATCTAGTTATTTTTTTTAAAATATCTTATCATTACCATGGCTTGCCTATAAAATTTATTTAGCTTACCTTTCTAATATTATTCAGTTATCATTTTATCACCAATATTGTAGTATTGTAACTGCATTCGTTAATAAATCCACAGTGCTATTTATATACTCATTTTATTACTTATATTTTAGTTATTCTTTATTGCAATAGGTCTTTTGGCAAGATTTATTGTTAATTTGTATGACCAATAATGTTATTTTGAAGCGACTTTGTCCCAGAATAAATCTGATTTTCTATTCAATTCCATTCTAAAATAAAGGAGTTAGAAAAATACTAACTGAGAAAAATACCTGTAAAACCAATATGCTACTGGAAAATATGAATACAAATATTCATAGCTAAGAATTATTAAGGGAAAAATAATGTGTTTGGTGGTAGCGTACGCATATTTAACCTTCAAGCAGCCGCGCTGATGCACGGAATGTACTAACCTCAGTTTTCAGGCTTTCAAATCTTTAAAATGGTCCGGATGTCCTGGTAATCGCAAGTATTCGCTTATTAAACCCTCATTGTCCTTTGCAACCCTCTTATCTTCGCTTGACCCTTACAACCACCCGTACTTTTTGAAATTGTTTGTAAAACTGTTGTGAAACATTGTGTTGGACTTTTAGTATTCTAGGTGCTTATTGTTGAACTGAAGTTTTTAAAATGTTATGTGAAGATGTCATGTGTGTGGAAGGAAAAAGAAACACTACGAAAACTTTCAAAAACACATCATGTAATTGAGCCGGTCTGCTTTTCTTGTTGCCGACAGACGATTCTGATTTGAATTAATTTAAATAAGTAATTAATTTGTTGCTTGTAATAGATTTTTATACGAAACTTGTATTGTTTTATAATCAGACTTATGTTTTATGTTATCAATTGTACATAAATTATATTACGTGTAATGTCTGAAAAATATTAATCGAATATAAGATAAATAAAAAATATATTATCCGAAGTATCCTGCGAACATACGAACTATTTTGCTTCGTTTACTTTTTCGATAGATTTTTATTCATAGTAGAACATAGCAAATAATAATATATTAATTTATAAAATCCTAAACAAATCTCCATGCACCTAGAAGGCTTTCCGTATAATTTACTGTTTATTTGGAAAATTCTAAGTTTTAGGGCTTCGAATCGTAAGGTTATTATTTTGGAGGCTAACATACCCTCATCGAATTCTTTAAAACACAATTTGTCCCATTTCGATCCATCAACCTTCTAACGTCGGAGTTTTGATACCTCCTTCTGTGTCAATGACTTTCAATAAAGTTATAGTAAGAATTAAAGAATCAGAATTGTTATTTCTCTCTTCTCTATGAAATAACCTTTCATTTGATACCTCATTCATGAATATCTATCGGTCATGAGAGTAAAAAAATGGAATATACACTACCATATTAAAATATAACCCTGTTAAGGACGTCTTTGGAAAGATTGAAAGAGAAGCAAGCAGAGTAGGTTTGGAAAAAAATGCAGAGAGAGCTAAAGCAATGGTTCTCAGAAGAAAGAAGCAAGCCAACCCCAAAGAAATTACATCATCGGAGATCATTGCTTTAAAGTAATAAGCAACTTCCAGTACCTGAGATCCATAATAATTGAATAACTCGAAGAAGGAGAAGTGAGGAAAAGGATTATGGTGGGAAACAGAGCATATTTTGGCATGTCCAAGATACTGAGGAGTAGGCTGACCAGTAATACCACTAAGTTCAGGGTGTACAAAACACTAATAAGACTGGTGTTAGCCTATGACAGCGAAATCTGAATTTTGAATAAAAATACCAGTGACCTATTGTATCAGTTTAAGAGAAGGATACCGAATAGTGTTGCCCAAATGCGAGACCGAGACGATTCTTGATCTAGCTAACTTAGTCTTGATCTAGGTCTCGGTCTTGCCCAAGACTCTAGTAGCAGTCCTGCAGTTACCTATTAGCTTATTACTAGAAAGATATTACTGTAATTTGTTTGATATGAGAAATCTAACTAAGTCTGATGAATAGTTAAATTCAAAAGTATATTGGTTACATCAATTCTTTACATATAGTTACTAAACTTGTCAAGTATCAGTCACTATTTTGCCTCAATATTTTTATAAAAATGTTTGTATTCAAAAAATCAATTTTTTACCAGTCTTGGTCTTGCAACGGGTAGGCGGTGTTGGTCTTGGTCTTGCAAATTCTTCGGTATTATTGTAGCCCAAATCGGTCTTGGTCTTGCACTTACTATAATACTGAAGAACAACCTTCAAGAAAGGACCGATTGTAAAATGGAATTTGTCGGCTTAGGAAAAATATGGATATTTGTAAATCCTTTATAAATATGGAATATCTCAGCCAACATCAGTATCCAGTGATTGAAGTGGTTTGGTCATTTAATGAGAATGGAAGAAAATAGGATGTCAAGAAGACTTTATGATGCTTCACCTGATGGGAAGAAAAGTTAAGAGAGATACAAGGGCCGTTGGAGAGATAGTGTAATCTAAGGCACACGGCAATTTGAGGTGAAAAAAGTCTACTTAATGGGGATAGAGGAAAGTAGAAGAAAGAGGTTGAAAAAGCCAAGGGCTGCTATATGCGACTGTTGAGCTCAGCTAAGATGAACATTATACTCTATAGTGTTGGTTATAGCAGAGCTGAATTCTGTTTGATTTTTCATGAATTTATTATTTTCATTAGGGGAATATGTTATTATCTAAAAAATATCACTTTCAACATTTTTTTTTTCAATAGTAATTATTAAGGTTAACAAAATTTCAAATATTCTTTTTTAAATTCAGATATGATGCGAGCAAAAAATGTTGTCAACTGATGTTAATCATAACTCTATTTATGAAGTATAAGCGCCCTATGAATTGATAAAATTTTTAATCGCTGTATCGTAAAAAGGGAAAAAATCGAAGAATTGTTGAGAGGTCTTGGACAATGAAATTAAACTTCCTCAAAAACACTAAAATATGAAAACAAAAAACCTGTAAAACATTTAAGGATAACAAAGGATAACACTGCCAAAACATTTAAGTATTCAACTCATCTACGAAAGTATATGAAAGCTATGTAGAATTAAACTCATTAAATCACGCGCTTACCTAAAAAGTCGTATAATAAAAGAAATACTCTTTTAATAATTTATTTTAATTTACTTATACAATTATATGTTTCACACCTGAGCGTTTTATAAATTATATCTACTTTACTACTTCATTGAAAAGCGAAATAGCAAACAACACTTCAATATTATACTTTTTCTGTAGCGTGCATGTAAAATGTATCATACACAAATATACTAATGAAATGCTCCTTTGGAATAATAAATGGTTTTCGCTGACATGTCTGGCATTAAAATTGATTTTAAAAAAGAATACAAAGTTTAGGTAATTTAATAAAACCTTTAAATTTTATTGGCTTATATAGAAGACAAATATCCCAAGCAATTCAGTTTTATGACCACTATCTGCCCTTGGATGCCAAAAAAATCGGAACTAGGGCCAAATGGCTTTCCTTATCTCGTCATATTTTTAAATTGAATCTCCGGTTTCATTTTATTAAAAAGTAGAAACTGGGTTAACGATTGAGGCCTCTGCTTCAAGACCCAATACAGGAAATAGGAAATAGATTTCCTTCCTCACAAGGGAATCGAATGTTTTCTATTTTATTTCCATTCCTTTGTTAAAATATATATCAGGTTTAGATGAAGGAATGACAACAATACGAGTGAGTTAATGACAATAAGAAACTAAATGTTTCGTTGCTAAATATAATTATTATCAGATTTATATGCATTTTCATATTCTTTTCTAAGCCTTCTTCTATAGTTTATTTTACATTTTAAACTTCTTTTTTTTACTCACACCTGTCAGAAGTACTGACAATTAGCGAATCTACTGTCGAGAAAACATTAAATGTGGCTTGATCAGCGTTGACTTGAGCGGCATCCCTTCATCCTGCATCTCGTCCATGTAAGTTATTGTTAAGTTTTTTGTAGTGTATCCATATGTGGTCGTTAACTGTTTAGATATTTAAATAAAATAATGTTTGTAACGTACCTTGGAACTTTAGTTATAATCCTAAAAATTTCTGACTGAAAGGTTTGTAGTTTCCTATATGGATCGTTTAGGCTGTTTCGTACATTTGAGAAGAGTAGGTCCATATAGGCTTTAGTAGATAAATGTGGGTGTTCAGTTTCTGTTTTAATTTTAATTTTGAGCGTCTTGAAATAAGTGAGTATATTAGTCGTGGTCTGAGGTTTAACATTTTTCTTTTTTTGTTGATATTTGGGCTCCCTCTCATTCTCCTGTCAAATGTCCATCAAAGGTATTGCATTTGATCTGTTTGCTAAATTTCAACATTGTCACGATAAATAGGAGGGCACGTTTCACGTCTCAGAGTAAAATTAATGTGTTGTGTTTTACCTTGGTTGAGTCGAATTTTACAAAGTTTGCACCAATCGTATAGTTATGTTAGATGATGTTGTAAATTATGTGAGGTGTGGGTAGGATTTTTATCTATTGTAAGAATTTCTGTATGGTCTGCATAAGTCGCTATAATAGTTCCGACGCTGTTAGGAATGTCGTGTGTGTATATGATGTATAGAAGCAGAGCGAGTACTGACCCCTGAGGAACTCTTGCTAAGGTAGGTCTTATTGAAGAAAGTTTTGAACCATATCAGACGCAGAAAAATTAGGACAGACAATTTAAAAGGAAATAAAGCATATTTTAATTTGTGTATTTGTAAGTATGTGGATGACACTTATAAATTTGGGCACTTTTCACAAAATCACACCACTCATTCATTACAGAAAGGTCTGATAATGCCCCGACTTCAACTGCAAAGAACCTGTTTGGGGTTCATTTATTCCTTTCAAGTGACTACAGCGAACGGAAGTCGAAACCAGTGAAGTAATTAAAGATAATTAATGTCCCCAATTTCAACTGAAATGGGCCAGATGAGAGTTTGTACAAGTTTTAATCTAAATCAAGAGAAATTGGAATTCCACGTGATTATTGGATCTTAGTCTCTCGTCAAAGTGGAGTGACATTTGTACAGTGGTATTTGTGACATTTGTACAGACATTTGTTTTTTATTTAATCTATTATTTTCTATATTTAGTTTACCAATATCAAATAAATACACCAAAAGCAGATTTGAGAATATTATTTTACGTTTAAATAAGAATTTTTAGGAGGCGCCCGAACGTTTATGAGCCTGAAATAAGTATCAATTTGAATAAACGTGAAGGACTGAAATATATTTCCCTTAGCAATTTTATTCTTACTATTCATAAGTCATAACACGATACGCCGAGCCATGTCCTAGCAAAAGTATTTTCATTATTCTGTTGTTATTTTTTTGTTTTTTTTGTGTGCTCCCCTTTCTCGCCTTTAAGGCTATACGGGGTTTTCCCGGACCAGAGGGTGTGGGCGGGGATTTAAAAGAATCCCCCGGGCAACGGCGGTGCTGTGTACACACGTTAGCTCGTTCGGCCAACCCGCCCACAATTTTCAATAATATGTAAAATGTTCAAGTCAAATCAATCTGTAAAACTCTAGTGTTGAAATAAACTAGCAAGTTAACCAATGACGCACTGGTGATGCTCCCGAAGTTGGAGAATCTGAAATCTGAGATTCCACTTGTAGAATAATGTGGTAAAATTATTTTAGCGGTATTTATGCATTACCAAGTATTGTAAACCTCTTAAAATTTATTTTAAGATATGTGTATTAAACCACTAGCACATTAGATTTAAACGCAGTTTGGAGTCCTGTAAAGTGGTGCTGATTTCGTAAAAGCACGGAGAAGGTTATATTGAGATGTTATGTCGTGTTTAGTTCTTTTTTACATTCTTTCTTTACACTACCCACCGAATTAGAATGCAAAAAAATAATTAATATTCAGAATTTCATTTATGTTTTTATTAAGCTGTTTGCCTTCTGAATCTTCATTAATGATTTCTTTAAAATAATTTTTAATCAAACAATCCAGCAGGTCTTTTTATTTCGCTTTGGGTATTTTAAAATAAATAAAAAATATCTTAGATCAACCTGGAGAAGTTTGTTTGAAATGTAATCATAGCCTTACTATAACAAGAAATGAGCAAATTGAGTACGGAGCACCAAGTATTTTATTTAAGTAATTACTTAAGTAGTAATTAAATTCTTTGGAACTCAAAAAGATCAGTTATTTGAGTAACAAAACTCACGGTACTCAATAGTCAGAGTAGCAGAATTTGCCTATCTCTGACTACAACAACTTTACCAACTGAGCACACAAGGGTCTCTTATCATTTAAAATTTGTGCTGACTGCTTAGCATGATGCCACATTTAACATTCACCACAAGGTGAGTGAATATCCATTGTCTCATAATGTTCCTAAAATTTAAGACCAATACCAAAACTTTTATTGTTAAAAAGATATATGGATAAAATGGTATATTTGACTCAAAAAAAAAATATGATGGCCAAGTGTCAGCATTTTAAACAAGTAAATGTTTAAATCCATAATAGTTAAAAAATTCAAAGATTTCATTCCAAACAAATTCTTTATATATTTTTTTCAGTTTATTTCTAGAAATCTTATTCCAACTATCCAAATAAACAGTAAATTGTGTTTATTATATTATAGTGAATAATAGAAGATGTTCAGATGATATAATGAAAATTAATTTGCTCCACCGATTAACATAATTAAAATATTTTGTTCTTACTATCGATATAAGTAAGATAATTTGTTCCGACTATTGCCAAAGTAAAGATATTTTGTTCCAAAGATTGAAACAATTAAAATATTTCCATCAAACTATTGATCTATTTATGATATTTTGTTTCAACGATTGATATAATAAAGATATTTTGTTCCGAATATTGGCATAATTATTATAATTTGTTACAACGATTAAAATATTTAAAACATTTTATTTCTAAAGATTGATATAATTAAAATATTTTGTTCCAACTATCGACATAATTAAGATGTTACAACTTTATTCCTTTCCAACTATTGACATAACTTAGATATTTTGTTTGAACAGAGAAAATTTTGAAAATTTGTATTTATAATTTAAAATTTTAAACGATCTATCTGTATTAAAAATACTAATAATTTATCGAAATGTCAAAATTAAGAAAACTGAAAAAGAGCTTAGATTTACGATTTCCTCAAAATTTGCAAAATATGTATCCCAAATAATTATATTATTATCATTAGTATATTTTATAATTTATGTTCTGAACTGACTGCTTTTTCCAGGAACTATTACTATTTCTACTCGCACTTGAACTGTTTTGTAGAGAAAGAAAAACACTTTGAAATGGAAAACGATAAATATGAAGCCAATAAATGAGAATTGTCTTTAGTTTCTTATTCAACGGGCAAACATTAAAGTGAATATTAATGGTGTCAAAAATATCCTGTGTTGTTGGCATCTTTTTCCAAACTTTTTTCGATACTGTTTTACAAATACTACCTGATAGATAAGTAATAAATTAAATGTGTAGATTCGTACACGCATTAATATTTCTTTATCAGGCATTGAAAATAATAAAGGTAATCCCAAATGAATGCCTTAGCATTAACACATATATTGATATGTATAATAACCACATCATTCACCGTGATGAGGTATTAAACAGTCTATGTTTGGAATCTATGTAATCTGATACCAACTGAGTTATGGTTATAGTATGCATGGAATGGTTAATGAAATTTCACCTCAGGGAGAAGCATCATGCCCCAGGTATACATATTGTTTTGCGAAGAATCATTATCCATCCTATCAAAACGGATACATCAATCTTAATGGGCTGGAGTTCATAAAATTTATTTTTCAAAACTCTATTGCCGTACTTATTTTTATGATGAGGGAGAAATTTTAATTTATTGATCATACTTACTGTTATATTTCGTCCGATAAATAAAGATTATATGATGAAGTAAATAAAATCCTAAAATTTCAAATTTATCCTAGCGATTATCATCTTTCTCAGACTTGTTAGCTCATTCACAAAATACAAAATCAGTTTACATAATTTTAACTCGGCTTAGAATTGGACATGCAGCCTTTACCCATGGCTACCTAATGAGAGGCCTGGAACCACCATTTTGTAAAACATGCAACACATCACTTACACTGAAACACATTGTAACAACTTGCAGACTATACTCTGACACCAGAACAAAACATAATATACCTTCCAACATATCTGACGCACTTTCAGATAACGAAGAAAAAATATAAAAAGTATTTGCATTTATAAAAGACATTAAATTTGTCCGACTAATTTGATTACAATTCGCCGCTAATGACCCGCTCGAGTAGATGCAGAATGTAAAAATAAATAAATAAGAATCAGTTTACTTACGTAAGTCAAATCTGTTTTTTAAAATTATTTTTAGGCGACCATGTTGGCCACAATTTTTTAAATAATAAAATAATACATTTTGCCACACTTAAGGGAACTGAATGCTATAACTGAGTGAGGCTCATTCATACAATATATAAAATACAAAAACAAAAAAATAAATAAATAAAAATATATCTACATAACAAGGCAAAAACTATAAAAAACAAAACAAAAATACAAAACAAAGAAATGTAACTTGAAGATAAAATACAGAAATTTGTGGCAAAAAAAAAATATATATACATATTTACAACATTTATATACATAAGTAATTATATACATAAGTAATAATGGCCATAATTAGAAATGTATTTGATTTTAAAGAAGCTATTTTGAATAAAAATAATATCATAACACTTTTTTTCCATTTACTTGGTTTATAACCTTATAACCGATGTTCCATACTGTCCAATCAAACATGAACAAACACAAATTGTTTCATTTTTTTAGTAATGCCCTGTATGATGTTGTACCTCTGTTCGATGAAATTAGTTAGAATGAATGAAGTTAGATTAGGTAACCCTCAACAAGCGTGTATACATTTAGTAGGTGTATTTTTATTGTAATAAAGTTGTAAATATTATGAATAAATAAATAGAAAAATAAAAGAATAGGTGACCAAAGCAAAATTAAATGTCTACAAGGAAAGTATTTGTTACCGCTAAAAAAATATATTATATTGACTATTATACAATGCCTTGTGAATCAATGTTTTTATTTTAGTAATATTTTTGTATAATCAAATCTATATTTGTTGTATAGGTTTCAGCTATAATAAATTAAATCAATATTTTTTTAATTAGAGCAATTTGATTCTCCACAATTAATAAATAATACCTCACTCATATTTAGTACTCAGTGAGTGCCCTTAAGTGTGGCAAAATGTATTATTTCTCAATAAAAAGATCTTTAAAAAAACTATTAATATAAATTGCATCTTGAATTTAAACTGGTAAAAGGTAAGAGATAGAAATTCAATGGTATCTCATCTTCTTAGAAATTCAATCTTCTTATTTTTTGAGGCATTTTTATTAATTTCGGTTGGATATAACATGACATTTTGATATATTTGATAACAATCAACCCTACATATCTTTCAAAGAATAAATTATGTAGGCTGAATATATCAAGATATCTATGTATTTTTGTCGATATATCGGGTTAGTATTTCGATATATTTGAGAAATGGACTTTTTTCTCTCGATATGTACATTTTTATTTAGAATACATTAGCATTATGAAATCTAAACAAAAATACCCCACCTTATTAAGAGCTTTGTTAACAAATACAAATTTTATTATCACTAAAAGCCAAGAGAGCCTTTACGAATTTCTTACGAGCAATCTTGTGGAACGCTTATAAAACATAATTGAAATCATTAACATAAAAAAAAAAAAAAAAAAAAAAGGATACTTAACTACATAAATTTATGGTTGCGATTCAACCAGAAATCCTTTATAAAAGGTTTATTTCCGCCTTTAATAGAATCCTTTAAAAAGCTTCTTCACTGAGATACTTAGACCTTAGTGAATATAAATGAAAACACTGAAATATCTTTCTAAACTCTCAAGTCTCAATATAAAGAGCATATTTTGTCTTTTTAAATTCTTCTTCTTCGCTAAGGTTTTAAGATGGAAAATTCGTTATAATATTTTTGTGAAAGCTGTAAGGGCACATACATTTTAAAAGGTATTTTATTGAAATCCATCAAATGCTGTAGAAGGCTTTACCCGAACCCGATGAAATGTGAAATTTTATAGGTCGTTTAGCGTTTTTATTGTCGTTTATATCCCATAGCATATACCGCTTATGTTACATGGGGGAAAAATCTCCATCATTAAACTGACGGTACTGAGTTTGCTGTTTTACAATACGATTTCTGCTATTAATGAATTATTGTAATTTCTTATTCAATCATATTGTAGTTATTTCGAGTTTCAATTTGATGTTCATCGTTTTGTTCGATTGGAGACCTAAATATCGCAGTGCTTAACATTCTGTATATGGGATATTATTAAAAACTTGAGTATAAGTGCCATCTTGAACTTTAAATAAAACGAATTGGTCCTTTTTCCTAGTCTATTCTATTTAGTTAATCCATTACTTGAGTTCGACCACCTGACTAAACCTGTTCTAAAGAATTTGCAGAAATACTGTCATAATATTTTTAACAAATAATTTCAATTCCATTCTGATAAAGATTTATTTTTCAAATTTGTGGAAAATATTGAATTATAATTATGGTTCACAAACTACCCAAATATACCCAACTAGTATTAAGCGTTCCTCGTCTGCATTATTTATTAATTTTGTAATATAATTCACGCAGTTTTCATTCGGGATCTAAATATATTAACATAAGCAATACTTTTTTACATGTTAAAATAATTCCTATTTATTATTATCAACTACATTGTACTACAAAAAATCTAAGAAAAACAAAAGTTTGGAGCCCGTCGCATGACCACTACATTTTCGCCTAATACATTTGAAGTAAAATATTTTCAGCTGTATAAAGATGTGCTCTTGAGTAGAAAAAAGTTGGCGATTCCAGCTTTATTCAATTAAAAATATTTTATTTCAAATGTGTTAGGCGAAAGTAGTAGTACATATGTGGCGGCCAGATGCATTTAAATTTTATTTTTAACTTTTTTTAGAGTTTTTATTTAATTAATATGTGTTTAAATGACAGTATCAAAACAAATGAAGAAGAAAAATATTAGTAATAAGATTAGCGGGCAGCTGAAAAAATACGGAAATAGATTTGGCTGATTTTGGTATTCCACGCCTCGAATATAAATGAATCATAGATTTTTTAAAATGGTTTAACTCCTTTTGAATAACAATCGAGTTGATTCCTTAAAATCAAACCGAGAAGAATAAATTTTAGTATTATACAATTATTAAAAACCTTCCGAAATAAGGCCCCGAGACCTTTAGTAAATATGTATGTATTGAAGTTCTGACAATGGCCAGATTCTCCACTCAAGTCATGAGTGTCTATGACTGTAACGATCTTATTCAGCCTCCGCTGGTTTTAAATACCAGTGAAATGGTCTGAACTCTGTTATTAGTATCCTTGACTGAGACAGATTGTAAAATGTCTCAATAAAAAAAAAAGTTCGACAAGTGATAAAATAGGTCATTTATATTTATTTAAGTTTCATTTTGGATACTTTTATTTGTTCAAACATTGATATATGTATATTTTAATTTTTATATGTTAGTAAACTATACAATTAATTATTGAATTATACCAATATTAGCAATTATGAAAATTGTGAATGTATATTTATCTAATATTATTGAGAAAATTGTTAAACTTTGTAAAATCGGTGATCTAATGAGGCAATTCCGGTTAGCCGATTTTGAGGGGAAAGTTGTAACATTCCTGGTATACACAATATTTTTTTTTTGTTCTTCCCTACCTCGCCATTTAGGCTATACGGGATTTCCCCGGGCCGGAGGGTGAGTGCGGGGAATTTAAAATCCCCTCCGGCACCGGGACGCGAACTCGTACTTATTTTTGTCTCTCAAAATTTCATATATCTGGTTGCCGGGCAACTCGCTGTGCTGTGCACACGCTTTAGCCCATTCAGCCACCCCGCCCCCTCTAGTACACACACTTGTCTTAACTTATCTTAAAAATGTAATTCAAGTTTCGAGTAAATGTTCGTTTTGGATATAGACTGTTCACATGCATACAAAGACACAGTCACACACAGATTATTTTCTGATTCTTTGTTTATTCTGAATCAGAGGGCATCGAAACCTGTACTTCTCTTGAAAAATTGAGATTAGAAAATTTTCATGATTCCCATACTTTTCCTTACTATATATTACATATGTAGGCAATTAAAAGTAAATCTAGAATAAAACATTAAAAAATAAACTAAAAATGAAAATTATAATCTAACTAAATTTATCTTTTTTTCTTCTTCCACAAGTATGTGTTTTCCCTTATTTTCCACAATAGTTAAATGAAGAAACGCACAATTGGGGTGAATCCTGGAGCACTCCGAGCTGCAATGGACAAGATATGGCCAGTGGTAAACAGATAGGTTATAGGGAGAGGGGACTGATGGAAATTTATCACCGCTTTGGGATTTCAGCAACACTGCAGCCCCTCGTAAATACGGGTGCATGGAACCGTGTTGAATAATTTTCGGCATCTATGACAGCCCCCAAACTGAGATCGCTTGCTATTATCCTTTTAGTGGTCTGCTAATAAAGTGTTTATTGTCTTTCATAGCGTTCCATTTGGAATGTCATACTTATAGTTCATTATACTACAATATATTGTTTTACATATTTTATTAAAATTTAAATTTACTCCTCTAGAATAATCCTATGACCTCCTGTCCTACAACGACAAGAAACCGCTCGACGTCTCCGACTACTCCAGTACTGACTAGACAAACGCTCTAGGCTTTAAATTAATTACAAAAGACTCATATATATGACAATAATAAGATTTATTTGGACTTAAGGAAATGAGCTTTGGAACTCCACTAAACCATCGAATTCCTCTCGTATACAATCCTTACAATCCAAAATTCTTCATAAAATCCTCAACGCTTCTTACTATGTCACAAATAAAATAACGAGCTTAATGTTCCATATGTTTCCGATTTGGCACAATTTTAAATATCATGAATGAATAAAAAAAACAACTAGCATAAAATTCAATGTTAACAAACAGGTTTTATTAGAAGGATCTTCTTTCCTTTTCTTTATTTCTTTTTTTTTCTTATTTATGCTTTTTTTTTAAACATTTATTATTCCTTTCTCTTCATTCTCTCTCTTTATCTCTCTTCCCATCTCCTTTAAGTATTAAAATGTTAACAGAAACAGTATTAAAAAGAAAGTGTATATACAACAAGAACTAAATACAATTTAATATAAACAAATACATCTTCCAATATATCAATTTACTTATCTACTTGTTCACGTTACAGAGCTGTATCCCTTTGTTTATAACTTATTTCTGTATTGTGCAGGTATGATATCTAATCCATTTTCTATACATTATAATTACCATTTTCTAGCGCATATCAATTAATACGTAATTAACATTCTCTTGACTTAAAAGTAAAAACGGAACAGATATTATACATATAATACATAGAAAGAAGTATTTATATTGAGGAATACAGCTTAATATAATTTTTAAAAATTCCTGTACCAATGCAACACATCAAAAGTCTTGGGTTCAGTACTTTGTTAGGAGGTATATACATAGCTGAATTTAAAGAGAGAAATGTACAGATTTCCGACAAAATTAATGATAATAAATTATTTTTTAATTAAGAGATAAAAATTTCTAATAAAGTAAAAATGAAATAAATCAATAAATGAAAATATTCAAATGTTATTTGGATTCTTATAAGCTAATAAACTCATATTTATAATAATATCTTCTTCTAAGTAGTCAACTTCTTAGTGGTTTCATCACTTTAATAGTTCCAAGTAAAAAAAAACTGTCCAATCACGCAATGCTTCATGTAGTTAATTATTGTAGGATAAGAACTTTATAAAACAAAAGATTTATTTGTTAGTTAAGAGGATAATTGATGATAAGAATTTGAAATTACAATATTGGGAACAAAAATAGTCCTATATCTATTTAATATCAATTGATTCATAGGTGATAGATAGATAGTCAGTTTTTAAGATCGTTTCTTAAAATAAAAATATTCATAAAAATCTTAAAAACCGACTGCGTCCTAACTATTCATCACCTATGATATTTAAAACATTATTTCTTTTTTATTTACATTATTTCTTTTTTTTTGATTGATTTTATTTTGGCCAGATGTAATATTTTAATTTTGCTCTATTTTGTTATTCTCAAGGGACTGTGTCCCAGAATAAAGATATTTTTCTATTCAAAAACAGCCGAATAACTTACTTCAAAATTGTTTAAAATATAATATTCATACTAAGTCTTTTCACTGCCTGTTAAATTAAAAAAAAAAAAAAAGAAGTTTGAAATCAGAAATATTTTGTATTTGTGCAGGCAGGCGGTTAAGTTATAGAATAGAATAGAATAGAAAATAGATCTTTATTCTGGGACTAAGTCCCCTTAGAATAACAAAGATGAATTAATACAAAATAAAATACCAATCTGGCCAAAAACTAACTTATAAAAATTCTATCATGATATACATTATTTAAAAAGTAGTATGTAACAACTAAGAAATAAACAAAAAAAAAATATACACATATATAAATATACGCACATATATATACATGCTGCAAAAATGGCGATATTACTGGTGATATCGATATAGATGTTAATATGTTTGAACAGGTAGATAAATTTCGGTATCTAGGTTCTACGATAACTAGAAAAAACGAAATTGAAGAAGAGATTAAGGTTAGACTGAAGGCGGGAAATGCTTGTTATTTTTCTGTGACAAAACTACTTAGTTCGCGCCTCTTGTCCCGGAACTTAAAAATTAGAATCTATAAAACAATTATCTTGCCTACAGTTCTTTATGGATGCGAAACTTGGCAACTTACATTAAGGGATGAGCAGCGTCTTAAGGTTTTTGAAAATAAAGTATTGCGTAGAATATTCGGACCGAAGAGTTAACCGGAGAGTTCAGACGGTTACACAACGCCGAATTGCGTGAGCTGTATCTCGGTAATATAATTGAGGTAATTTCATCGCGGCGAATCAAATGGGCTTGTAAAGTTGCTGGGCTTAGTAAAGAGAGAATTCCTAAAAGGTTAATATTTGCTGTGCCGAATGGTAGACCGAAGCGAAAGTGGGAAGATTGCATTAAAGCCGAACTGAAGGGACTGGGTTTGGACGGCGAACGGCGGAGGGAGGCGTGTACAAAGCGATTGGTGGTGTTGGCATCGAACCTTCGGGTTCGCTAAGCCTTTTATTATTATTATTATTATATATATACATACACACTCAAAGTTATACCATTGCGCACAACACGTTATCCTTCACCTTACGTCCGTTTGTTTTACCTTAACTTGCAATTTGTTATTGCGTTACATTTATACATTTCGCTATAGGAAAAACAAATGTTTAAATGGTTGCTTCTCTATGTAAGTGTTTTTTTTCTTGTTATTTACGTTTTTTTTTCTGCTCTATCTAACTAGATAAATAAATGTTTGGCTTAGAGCTGATGTTGTTCGTTAAGTTGAAATTGTGTTTCCCGAACTTTGTGAAAAGTCTAAACGCACCTTTAGAGTACCTATTGAAATAATCAGAAGGCAATAATGTATGATTTTGATAAATCTTATGAGAAAGAATTAGTTAGTTTTGACAAGTTTATGAAAACTTATTTACTATATCTGTTTTTTTTAAAATTATTTATATGGTATTTACAGCTGTATAAAAAAAAAATGCATTTAGTAAATTCGTACGTGGATATAATGACATGAAACACATGTAGAGAAACTACTCATTGGTAGCACTCTAATTATATCTGCTTAATGTTCTTATTAATCATTTGGATTCAGTACTTAGCATTAGCGAATCTAGGATTTAATTTTGGATTAAGGATTTATTTTTTAATTTTAATTTTTTTATATAGTGTACATAAAATGTTTAAGTGGTCCTTGATTGCTTCGTCATAACATCTTTTATTATTTTCTATTTTAATATTTGTACTTTTAACTTATTTAACTTTATATTTTATTAAATTTTAGTTTTAGCACGACTATATAACTTATTATATCTTACATACTTATTAATCATTATCTTTATCATAACTCTTATTTGTTTGATTTATCATATTTTCGTGGATGATCATATTGTCCTTTATCCACTAATATTTTCTTTTTCTTTTTTTGTGCTTAGTGTGTCCTACATTCTATATCTTAATTTTCCATTATTATTATTTGGCGGAATCTATTGTGGAGAAGTTTAAATGCAATGACTTTTGGTTTTATCAAAATTGAATACCTAAGTTAACCACGTTTGTTGTTTATTTATTAATTTACTTCTAATAATTTTAAAAGTAAAATTTCATAATTTTGGTACCGCGTTTTAAATGATTTTTTTTCTGTGATTAAAACCTAATAGAATGACAAAAAAATTAATTACGAACATGAAATATAGACCAACTACATTCTCCTTAATGTGATAAAAGCTTTTTGCAATTCGATTTCGCTGTTCAAATCTATTAGAATGTTTTAGCAGGGTGCACCGTTACCCACATCCTCTGCACGTCGACTCCTTTGGAAGATTTCCAAACTGCAGCTGACTATTTCTGCAGTAATATCTAAACCTATTGCAGTCCGACGTTCGTTAGTGCAGTTATTGAAAAAAGATATTTTCTCATCTTCTATGATATATCTGCTAATATATGGGCTTTCTCGAATGAATTCTATGTATATATAGTTATTTTATATGCATATATAGTTCTACGTATATATACGCACATACAGTCGCGGTCATTGAAATTGCATCACTTATTTCTTTTGGGTCGTATGTTGATAACAATGATTCCATCGAATATTTTAGTTTTTCTTCACTTAATTAGGTTAAAAGGAAACATAAACAATTTTTCTCAGTTCATTTTTAACGAATGCCAGGATAAACGATGTAATTATGTTCCGTGTCAAAAAACTGTCCTCGACGGAAAATATTCAAATTGTGTTTTTACATGAGGTAACGCAATTTTCAGGAGATATAGCAACGAGAATACCGCCAAGCAACAGTAGGCACTGAGAGGAGAAAAGAACAAAAAAAAAATTGATCAGTTAAGGTTGCGATTGTTTTTAGAATATCGCTTCGAAATCGGCAAAGTAATATCCAGAGATCTTGCAAATAGTAATCTGGTAAATAAAATAAATGTATTACTTGGTTATCACTTATTTCTATGACGACGATTGTAAATATTTTTTCCAACTTTTAAATTTTGTAAATATTTGTCGCATCATCCTTCTCTTTCTCTGCTTATCTTCGGCTATTCCTTTCCATTTATCTGCAAACAAGTGTGCAACATTGATTCGATCTATCAATCTGGATTTTGGCTTTTAATGTCTAGTCATCAATTGTTGTATAGAGGCTTTCTGATTAGTCACTCCGAGCTAGATATCCGCCCACCTTACCTTCCTCGCCTTCATTTCATGAATTACTAACGATAATTTTCTGTATATCTATCAGCAAAAAAAAAAAAATGTCAGGAATCCCAGTCATTGGTTGGTAATTCATTCATCGGACCAGAGGCTTACCATAAATAAAATTTTGAGTGAATTTGCGGACAGTTTTATTTCTTTCAAGTTTATTTTTCAAGGTTTTGGGATTGTAGATTTTAAATTTAAGAAAATTCTAAGTTATTTAAAATTGAATATAATAATGTTCTGCTTTGTCCCAATGGAAAGAAATTATTTAGCGTAACACAAAAAATGTCGAAATGTCGATGATTTTTGGAGAACTGAAGCGAACCCAAAAGTCTTTCAAAGTCGAAAACATGATTTTTTTTTTTTTTTATATTTATCCGTTACTTCGCAGATAATAACTCATCACTACACCTTTTGCAAGGTAGATCACTTGTCTTGTGTTAATTTGACTTGGATATTATTTTGAACGCAGCAAAGTGGGTTTCTAGACCTCTAGTGGCGAAAAATAAAGAAGAGAGGCATAATTAAAATTTTAAAAATATGATACTAGACGCTCTAAACTTTTTATTAATTACAAAAGACTAATATACATGACTATAATAAGACCTATTTGGACTTACGGAGTTGATCTATGGGGCTCCACTAAACCATCAAATTCCTCTCGTATCCAATCCTTACAATCCACAATCCTTCATAAAATCCTCGATGCTCTTTACTTTGTCATAAATAAAATAATCCATAAAGACCTCAATGTTCCGTATGAGTCCCCAATCCAGATACCTATCCTTCCAAAATAAACTTCATAACCATCCGAATCCTCTCGCTTCTAACCTTGCTTCCTCTTCAATTCTTGATAACTCTAAGAGGCGTCTGAAAAGAAGATGGCCTCGTGATCTCCTTATATAGACATATTATCAGAGTGCTACCAGTGTGTAGTTTCTCAACAAGCGTTTTCGTATAATTATATTCCTGTGTTCATCTTTACTTGATGTATTTATATTGTAATACAGTTGTAAATATCTTGAATAAATAGCTTAAAAAGAAAATATATGGTGAGGAAATTTTACAGACACAGTAATGATTTTTCCTAGGCTCACATTTCTGTATATTTTAAGTTATCCACTTTCCTGCAGCAAAGATACGTTAAATAATGATTTTTGTCATATTCTATACGGTTTTCAATCGGAACCGTAAGCTCGTGCTCATTATTAAATACCCAAATGCTAGACATGTTCCCGAAAGAATGACAATTCTTACCCTTGCCAAATTATAACTAGCCGGGCGTAATGATGAGGAATTCCCCCCTCTTTCCCCTCCCCCTTTCGCTGAAGAGCTCGCGAGGTCTTTGCGAAGACTTGAGAATTAGGACCTTTGAAAGGGAAACAGAAAGCGGGGGATGAAAGGTGCTAAGAAGAAATTGTGAGGACGCCGTACGTGCTCCGAATCGGAATCCCTCTTAAACATCCCCCTTGGCCACATTTAGTCTTATGCTAATTCCCGCCCCTGTCAGATCCCGAGCATTATATTTGTAAATTGGATTGGGCTCTTCCCTTCTCTTGGATCTAGGGCGTTGGAGCCGGATTTAGCTATTGGACCGGCTGTATTTTCTAATCCGTTCCGTTATTTACTTAATTATAATTATTTAATAAGTGATTTTAGTTCTAAATTAAGATGGTTTTGTTTTTTAAATCTTAAATATACTTTTATCTCATTTTTTTTCAAATATCACTTATTTTATTTATTTTCCTCCAATGTTAAACTGCTTCTCATGTTATAGGGAATAGTACAGAGACCACTACACTTTCAGAAAAGTCTATATTAATTAAGTTGAGGTTTATTAAGAAAAGTTTTGAGATTCACCTCAAGTTGCGTTAAGAAATGATGTAATTACATATGCAGTAATTTAAGTACTCGTGTTATGACTATAATTGACTGTTATAAACTTTTGTTTTGCGTTTTTACGCGATATAGGAGGTATTTAAAAATATATAATTGCCTAAAAACACATTTTATTTATAAATTTAAAAAAAGCGTTTTTTAAAATATTATTCAAGTAAAGCTGTTATGAAACTGTGTTTTCCTCCACAATCTACGTCGTAGGAATTGATATGTATTTATCAGTGACAAAATTAATGTTTCTTACTTAAATTGACGTTTAAAATAAAGAAACATATTTATTCCTTCAATTATTTTCAAAAACCTAAATATTAGGATTAGAGACATTAAGTTTGTTACTTATAAATACGCATCTATTACTACCACTGAAATCTGGAAGAAAAACACCATTTCATAACCACCTTAAGTTAAAAATATTTAAAATATCATTATTTTTATTCCTTCAATCAAATAAGTTTTCAGTCATCGTTTCCTACACAGCAAAAAAACTGATTCGCTTAAAAAACAAAACAGGAATCTTAAATTTTTTACTTTTCACTTAACAATCTTTTAAATATTTTCTTCTACTTATGAGACAGCCTGTATATCGGTTTTTCTGACCCGAAAACATTATTTTAGAAGGACCATGTTTTTTTTTTTCAATAACTCCTTGAAGACAAAGAAGATTAGGGAGAAGTAGAGGAGAGGGACATTTTACCTACCCCAATGATTTAAAAACCCAAACAATGATAGAAAAAGAAAATAAACTTAATTCTGGGATGTCCCCTTAGAACAGCAATAATGAACTGAAAAAATACACATCTGGTCAAAAACTAACTTAATAAAGAATCAAACAATATATACAACTTAAATAATATGCAAATAGTATGTAAATTACTAAAAAATAAAATAAAATCTTCTCAACTATATTTATGATTTTACTGGAAAAAAATAACAAAAAGAAAAAAGAATACATGTATAGAAAGAAAAAGCAAAACCTCCAAAAATGAAAAAATATCAAAAGAAATTAAATTTAAAAATTTACTTATGTTAAGACCCAAACAGCTAAAGCATACAAAATATATACATACATTGAAAATATATTAATGAAAGAATATGAGCCATGGGATCTCAATATTGCATTATCTCAGCGTAAGAGGTATAAAATAAGATTAAATAGATAAATACAACTAGGAAGGGGTATTAAATTAATTTTATGAGAAAACAATTGCAACCAGGAAGAAAAAAAACTGATTTAAAGAAAATAAATTATATGTTATACAATATGCAATGGCATTGTAAACTATAAAAAAATATGGAAATTAAGATAGGAAAATCACTGAAATTTTTTTTTATTGAGAGAAAAAAAATACATTTTGCCTCAATTAAGGGCATTGAGTATGTATGATGAATGAAGTACAATCATACCATATATACAATAAAAGAACAACAAGATTATAAGAAAATAAAATAAAATAAAACTTGGAGTAACAGAATAAATCAAACTGATATAACATTAAATAAAAACTAAAATAAAAAAAAATAAATAAATAAAAAATAATAAATAAAAACACATTCAAACTTAAGAAATAAAATACGTCTAAAATATACACAATCTTGTAAATGGAAAAAAAGAAAAATGGCTACAAACAACAAACAATCTCTTATTTTTTATGTATCACCTCACAGTGCTATGCCAAAACTGATACTGAATCTTTCCAATTCACAAATAAGAAACAGAAAATAAAATAAAATAGTGGTGTATGAAAAAAAAAATAATGTCCTTGTTACATGATACATAATTAACCCAGCGTCTAATTATTTTGTTTTATCCTTTAATTTTTTTCATACCTGTCAACAAAGAATATTACTGGAGTGGACGAGTGGGCTAACACGTGTGCACAGTACCGTGCGTTGCCCAGAACCTGCTAACCGAAGTTTTGTGATCAACATATAATTACAAATTCCAGTTCAAACCCCAGTTCCCGGAGGGACTTTTGACACGGCATAATTCCCCCGCTCTATCCACGGTCCGAGAAAAACTCGTTGTGTAGTGTAAAAGATAAGGAAGTGGAGAACAAACAAAAAAACAAAAACAAAATAAAAACAATATAACAACCAGTGAAATTGATGATATAAAAATAAATGACATTAGAGGTGTGAGGGGGGAAATTAGCCAGCGGCACCTTCTCCTGGCTTGATATCTGCATTAATTTTTAGAAGATATTTCAACCTCTAAGAATTTTGTTAAATGATGTATTGGATCTGAAGAAAATAAAGGTGTATTTTGAATTATATTTGGTATTCGGTATCCTATAATTTTAACAAACAACGTTTTGCGGTATCTAGGCAGATTTGCAGTTCCACGTTGAAAGCAAATCTTCAAATAATGGAATTTTTATCTAATTGGTTCTCTACTTTCAATGGGTACCATTTTTAAACACTCCGAATTGCGTTTTTAGGCTGCTCGTTTGCGCATTTAAGGATGAGAGTAGGTTTTATAACGGTGAATGACTAAATCGTTTCTTCTAATAAGTCTAAACATTTCCACTGGGCTCTTAGAATATCGGTGGGAGAAGCTCTATCCCATGACTTAGGTGTATACTTCGAAATGCCTATTTCATTCAGTGGATTATTAACTGACCTTAATATTTTAAACATTTATTTTGAATTTATCAGGAAACTGAATTAAAATGATCTTTCTGGAATCACTTTTACCGCTGGATGAATATAATTTCAATCCGGCGTATCCTTGGGAGAACAAAGGGGCAACCCGAGCATAATAATCTCTTGTCCTCTGGTGAAAGGACAGCAGCCAACGGCTCTTTTCAATTCAGCACCGACAAAAAAATTTAAATGAAATAAAAGTTAGATATACTCTCCAGGTTAATTTGTTATTCTTGTTGATTGTGTGACATTTAAAAGGATTTGGTCTTTCCGGGGGTTTTTAAAATTTAAAACAAGTAATGACGAAGCTAAATGATATTTTTTTTTGTCAATATTAAAAACCATTTCTTTCTTTAGAATCATCTTTAACCATAAAAAAAAAACATATATGTGCTATGCTGTTATAGCTTTGTAATAATATTGGTAACAAACGACAGGAAAATAGATATAAGAAAAAAAGCTGAATTAATTTAGATTATTTTAAATTATATATATATACATATATATATATATATATATATATATATATATATATATATATATATATATATATATATATATATATATATATATATATATATATATATATACTACTGGTCTAATATATGGCTGTGAGACTTTGTCTCTAACCAGCAATCTAAAAAAAAGTGTTGAAAGATTTGAGAGAAAAATCCTCCGCACGATAACTGGAGCGATTCGGGAGCAAAGTACTAACACACGGAGAAGAAAAACCAATAAAGAACTGCTTACAGAAAATCTATCTGAAAGCATCTACGTAGCAATGAAAGCCTCAATAGAAGGCAGAAGACCAAGGTGGAAAGCAAAAAAGCAAATGGATAGAATAACCAAAGATGCAATAGACCAGATATAACAAAGATGCAGATAACTGGAAAGAAATGGCCTAAGACAGGCAGAGATGGCGCAGGATTGTTAATGCGGCAAAAGATCAACAAGGTCTGTAATTCTAACAGAAAAATATGGGTATATATATATATATATACATGTATTTGAATACCAAGTACTTGAATACCTGAATACCCAGTACTTGAATACCAAGTACTTGAATACCCAATTGCTGAATCTGCCTAAATTAAGTGCTCGAAACACGCCCTGATGATGACCCCCATGTTTGAGTTGAAACGTAGGCACCAATAAAAACTTTATTATGACTGCGTCCTGAATATTTATCATCCATTATAAACATATACTTTTTTTTTTACTTGAATAGTAAACCTGTGCAGGAGGAGTTAATTTTGAATTATATTATTTCATTTTATATTGTTGAACTAAAAAAAAAAAAAAAAACATGAAAATAATCAAAACGAAAAAAAACACAATTAAATGCTACAATTAATATTTAAAGGTAAAATAAAATTTTCGAATTTACATAATGTTTTGTATATAACTTTTTTTTTATTAATATATTTATTAGGAACACTATGAGCAATAGATAGATATAAAGAGTGAAAATCTAAAATAGTTTAAATGATGTGTAGATAAAAATATTTTTTATATTTAAGTTAAAATTAGAAGATGGGCTCGTGATCTACTTATATAATTATATTATTAGAGTGCTACCAATGGGTAGTTTATCGACAAGCGTTTTCATGTGATTGTGATTTTACTATGTGCACATTTACTGGATGTATTTTTTTTTATTTATACAGTTGCTAAATCTTATGAATAAATAAATAAAAAAAAATAATTTACTTTTTGTTATCTAATGATTGTGTAATCTTTATCTATTTATAAATACCCTTTTATTTGTGAATTTCATATATTACCTTACCTTTATCGTTATACTTTCTCAATTACTACTACTTATTATTTTAAATATTTGTTTGTTCATTGTTTTTTTTAATTTTCTTAATGTTTTATTATTATATTTAATTGATTATATTTCTTTACTTATATGTATCCATTGTGTAAATTGATACTTTTAGCCATAATACTTAGTCCATATGTATGTGCAGATTGTTTTATTATTCAATAAATGAAATAAAAATAATGGATAAATATTTTGCCGAAGGGAGTAGCTTGTTTTATTATTGTTTTAAACAGACCTCACTTCCGAATTCAAGTTAAACTCTAAGAGATGCTGAATCTGCCTGCCTAGTTCACCACAGCTCCAACCACCTGTCACTAGGATGGAAGTCACGGAAGACAGAGTAAACCCTATGGGAAAACCCCCGAAGACTTCAAACGGGCTTTTATATTGACTGCCTCCAGAGCCGCTAAAGAATTTAAACTCTACCTGTCCTGGATAAACACCGCTTTGACGGTCCCGCAAAGTTTTAACCCTGATTAAAAATTCCTTCCGTTCCTCGATGTCCTGTCCTGCTCAACCCTGCGGAATTCATTCAATGGCTGACATAGGATTTTCTATAAACTTTGTAAATCTAAATTCATTTGAGGAACCATAAATAATTATAATGTGAAGTTAAATAACTCTTTACTATTTGTTGAAATATGCATGTTCGTCAATACGAGGGAACTAAAACTAAGTTGGATCATATATTTCCTTGACCTAAAGTTACTGAATCAAGTTAATGCATTACTTTATTACCAGCTAAATAATTACACTTTTGAACCTTTGTAATCGTCCGAGAAAAAAACGTAAATCGTCCACAAAATTTGAAGTTCTACGATCCATAATACTCTCGCGGCTTTAATTTATTTTATTTATTACATCCAATTTTTATTTTTTTTTACCATACTTTTAAAAAGTAAGTATGTTACAACTAGTAGGCCTCCCGTAATTAAGGGAGTATGGTCTAACTTTTGATTCATCTTGCTTAAATAATAACTTCATTTAATTGCAATAAATTTTTAAAATTTAGATAATTAATAAAAAAAATTAAATCAGCTGTTTTAATTTGTAATATCATTTATGGTTGTAGTTTATAGAGCTGAATGTTATGAAGCGTATTATACTGATTATCGTTTTATTTATTTTTATTTCCATTGCTTGTTATTATTTATTTATTTTTAATATCACTAGAGGACTACCTAAAGACGGAACTATCCCCATTTTACAAATTATATAACCAATTATTTAATTGTACTATTCGTTGCCCAACTTTTTATCAACAAAAAATAAACGGAACTGTGTGGGGGAGCTGTGAGAATAAATCTGTTATCCTGGCAACATTGTCTTGTGGTAACACTGCCTAACACTGCTCGGAGGTAAAAATTCGGTAGAGGTTACCTTATTAACATTAACGATAGACAAAATATTTATCGAGGATATTGTGCAGAGAGCATGCAGAAGGCCTCGACAGTGCATGGTCAGTAAAATGACTAAGTGGATGAAGGAAGATGGACAGAAGGATGACCTAAAGTGTCATTTGGGTCAACGCTTGAATCAGACAGTCGTGACCAGTGGCCAGTTGGAAGCAGACTACTGCATCTGTTCTTGGTAGGTCAGCTGGGATCGTATTTTCCATCAAACTTTTATAACTTCTCCCTTCCACCTAGTCTCTGTGTATTTTTTTTATTTCCTCCTTCACTACCATCCTCACCATTCGCCGAATTGAATCGAAAGACATTAGATGGACATTGAGGCAATTCTGCTCCTTTCATGGCAAGACTATCTGCTTCCTCATTTCCTGGAATCCCGCAACGACTAGGAATCCACTGTAGGGCCACATTGGTACCTCGGAGTGTCAGGTCATAGAGGAGCGATTTGCACTCCAAGATAGCACTCGACAGACTTTCATTCACGTTAGTAACAGCTAGAATAGCTGCTTGAGTATCGAAGAATGGAGCAACGCTCTGAATTTCCAGATAGTGTTATTAGGGCTATGAGGATCGCTGCTATTTCACCGTCGAAATTCGTAACATCCTCAGCCACCGCAGTACTGAATTGAAACTCCCATGAGTAAACCCCTGTCATTTTGAGCTATAGTTTCTGGTGCAATCCAAATAATCCAAAAATTGAACAAACAAAAAATCCACTTGTCAGTTGTCCTCTCTGTCCCTTTTTTCTGAATCTAATATCATATTCTATATAGATTGAATAATTAGATCCTCAAAAAAAAAAAATCATAAAGAAAAAACAATTCAATGAAGCCATTTTCAAAACCAAGGAATTATTAATAACCGCACTGACACAGAAGACAGGTTTATTTGGAGGGCAAATATAATTTAGCAAGAGGAGCATTGAGCTGGAAGGTCTTCCTCTGCTCTTTTCATTATATTCCCGCCAAAAATATCTTTATTTTCCTTCCCTCGGCCCTGTCAGCCTCACTCATCCCAGCTACTTCCTCTCCACCTTCTTGATTTCAGACTTTTTTTTTTTTTTATTCTCTTTTGAGAAAATAAAGTCTTTATAACAGATTAAATGGCATCCTTAAAAGTTAACATCAATTATTTTGTACATAATCAGATAATTAATGAGTATCATTTACAGATTTAGTCTAATTCTTAGTTAAAAAAAAAATGAACAGAAAATTTCGAAACGCGCTTTAAAAATCTAAAACGCGCTTCCGTGTCTGTTTGTAGACACAATATGACATCGGTATGACAGGTAGATCAACTTCTATCGTTCAATTTTTTCTTGAAATGTTCAGAAACTATAAGGATTGGTGCTATCCACTACTTTCGCTTAAGCACGTATTGATACATTCGGGATGCCACTGAATAATTATTGATGATAATTATCCAGAATTAATTAATAAGAAATTAATAAAATAAAATTAGTTGTTTAACCTATTTGGTCCATGATTAATTAATTGGACTTCTTTTCACAAAGGTTGGTGTGTGTTTATCCTACTTTCTAAATACCAAACATTATCTGTGATTATAATGAAATAAATAGGTGGGATGATTAAAATAACTTATATTTACAAACTTATTTTGTTTCTATATTTAATAAAGAATATATGTACATTATATTTACAAGAATTACTGAATTTAATAACTAATTGTGAAGGCATGTTTTCAGATGGACTGAATTGAAAATTATTTTGTCATGAAATATTTTATAACATTATGGTTAGGAATTACAACTTAGCTATTATGGTATGCGAAGTGGTGTATTTGGTAGATGGCATCTGCGAAGTTGAGATCATCTGGTAATGGTTAGACAAGCCTCCGATCCTTTCTAAACATGCTCACGTAAGAGCGGTGTCGGTCCTTTGGTGTTTTTGGCCGACCTCTGTCCTTAAGTGTTCTATTGCCCCTGCTAAAAGGTTGCTAGGGGGTCTCTGAGTAACCACTCTCCCACTGGTAACCGGACGTCTGTTACCAATTATGATTTAGAATACATTTCTCCATTTGAAATAATTGAATATATGCCACATGTGGTCCTGAAAATACATAGCATTCTCCTGGTTTTGGGAAAAGAAAAAATTAAATAAACTTAAGTTGATTTGATTTTTTCTTTAAATATCATCAATCAACATTAGGCTATATTCAATGCATAGCAGTATATATGTATTTTTTTCTGAGTATATAGCCGATATAGGTGTATATCCTCCTAATTGGAAGAAGGCCGAGACCGGGATATAAAAGATTCAAGCAAGAATAAAATTGAACTGCGAGATTATTGTGTCTCGTCGTTAAACTGAGACTAATGAAAAATTGATTATTTTATTGAAATATCGATATTGAGAGACGCTCTCCAGTATCAAAACCACATTTCCTTCCATCTTACAAAAAAGTTTGTCAGCACTAATGAGAAATTATTTTCGGATGCATCATAAGTAATTAGAAAACATAGGAATAGGTTAAGAGTGAGTCAGTCTGATGGTTACATGTATTATCTCTTGACCGATAGAATTATTATAAGTAAATTAACAAAATATCGAAGCTACAATCCTGTAATTTAATTTGTTTTGTATTTTTTTATATTAAAATAAATGACATATTTTTATAAATGGTCTTTACAACTCCCCATTCTGTGTGCCTATCACTATCTTTTCTGATAATGTTATTAAAGTATTTTCAAGTTAATTTTATTACTTTTGCTTGATTTTATTATATTTATCTCAATATAATAATGAATAAATAAATGAATCTATTCTGTTGATCTAAGATCTAAACTAACATAACTTTGGTTACGTTTAATAAATAGCAATAGGCTAATTGGTAATTGCAAGACTATCTCTTATACACACCAATATTTCGAAAACGTCCTGTTCACTTCATATTAATGTGCCGGCAATCATTGAAATTTTTAATACACTGTTTTTGTTATCAAATATATACACACATCCTTAACCATGTACACTAAGAAATAAAAAAAAGTGATTTTCAATTGGTAGCAGTGACATGCACATTACTCCTCTGCTGGTAAATGTATAGGATATCAGGGGTGGCCACAATGGGGTTCCTTTGTGCAAGTCCCGCCATCAAAATTTTTGAGGGATCACATTTTGACGGCGCTACAGACCGATGTGGTCCTTGGCCGCCTCAATGAGCCCTCGCCAGATGGCTCTATCTTGCGCAGTCGCTCGCCAGTTGAGGGTATGCAATATTTCTTTGGCCTCCCGGACGACGGCGTCCTCCCATCTTAGACGTTGTACGTGCTCTCCCCTCTTGTCCTGCAGAGCTTCCCCTCGAGCAAGAATTTGAATTTTTGAGGGAGGCATATTTCGACGGGGTTATGAATATTAGGATTAAAACCTTTCAAACCGAGCGACAAAAGCATAGTATAGACCACTGAAAGTGTAATTGTATCCCATGTATACTATGACCTATGATTTTTAAAATTTTACATTCAATTTCTCCAGTCGCATATCACAAACCTTGAAAAATGATTTAAAAACTGAAGAATTAAAATAAATTCCAATAAATCCCATCAAATTAACTTTACCCTGCGTCGCAAACTTATGACCTCCTGTCCTACAGTATCCTCTAACAATTCCCCACTTATCCTAGTTGGACAAATCCGTTACCTAGGTCTCCACCTGGACAAACGACTCACATGGAATCTTTATGCTAGACTGAAACGTTCAAAATTTTCAATCAATTGAAAATGACTCATATATATGACTATAGTAATGCCTATTTGGACTTAGGAATTGAGCTTTGGGGCTCCACTAAACCATCGAATTTCTCTCGTATCCAATCCTTACAATGCAAATTCCTTTCTAAAATCGTCAACGCTCCTTACATTGTCACAAATAAAATCATCCATAAAGATCTTGATATTCCATTGTTTTCGATTTGGTCCCATCCAGATACATATCCTTCCATAACAAACAGCAGAACCATCGGAACCCTCTCGTTTCAAACCTTGCTTCCTCCAAGATCCCTGATAACCCTCTGAGGCGTTTGAAAAGAAGGTGGCCTTGTGATCTTCTTGGATAAATTTATTATGTGAGTGCCTTGTGGGTAGTTTCTGAACAAACGATTTCATGTTATTATATTCCTGATTGCACATTTACCAGTTGTATTTTTTTTTTAAATACAGTTGTAAATGAATCAATGAATCAAAAATAAAGTAAAATTACATTAGCTAGCACTGTTTTTAAGAAAAGGAGATAAATAAAATATCTCAGTAGAAGAGGGTGGTTATAATCAGTAATAATAATAATCAGTTTATTTGTTCTTATTTCACGATTTAAAAGTACACCTTTCAGATCTGGCCCAATCCAGATACCTATCCTTCCATAATAAACTTCAGAATCATCCCAACCCTCTCGTTTCTAACCTTGCTTCCTCTTCAATTCCTGATAACCCTCCGAGGCGTCTGAAAAGAAGATGGCCCCGTGATCTCCTAATGTAGTCATATCATTAGAGTGCTACCATTGGGTAGTAACTCAGCAAGTGTATTCATGTCATTATATCAATTATGTCCAAATTTACTTGATGTATTTATGTAATACAGTTGTAAATGTCATAAAGAAAAAAAAAAAAAAAAAAAAAAAAAAAAAAGTACACCAATTAGGATCGGTTTAGCTTCATCACCGATCTAAAATCGGGGCCCATTACAGAAGAAGGTTTGGAAGTGATTTACGAAAATATAAGTTTTATTTATTTATTTTATTTGATTTATATAAAATATAAATTTTAAGTAACATGACGCTTCTCTGCCATTCCAGTGCTACCAATTTAAAAAATCAGGACCGAAACAGATATTGTGTTTGGAAAAATGTGAGAAAGATTTTTATATTTTTAACTTTAATGCATGGGTATTCTCATACCAGACTGAAACGACAAGAAATAGCTCGACGTTTCCGATTGCTATACAACTTACTAGACAAACGCTTAAAACTTCTAATTAATTACAAAATACTCATATATATGACTATAATAATGCCTATTTGGACTAACGGAGTTGAGCTATGGGGCTCCGCTAAACCATGGAATTCTTCTCGTATCCAATCCTTACAATCCAAAATCCTTCGTAAAATCCTATACGCTCCCTACTTTTTTACAAATAAAACCATCCATAATGACCTTAATGTTTCTTATGTTTCAGGTCTGGCCCAATCCAGATACCTACCCTTCTACAATAAACCTCAAAACATCCCAACCCTCTCGTTTCTAACCTTGTTTTCTCTTCAATTCCTGATAACACTGCGAGGCGTCTGAAAAGAAGATGGTCCCGTGATCTCCTAATGTAGACATATCATTAGAGTGTTACCATTGGGTAGTTTCTCTTCATGTTGTACATGTCATTATATAAATATGTTCAAATTTACTAAATTTATTTCTTTAATACAGTTGTAAATATCATTAAGAAATTAAAAAAAAAATATATGGGTATTGACAAGTTAGGTGTTATATGAACACGCTTTTTACGAAGAAGTGACGAATCCCGATTTGGGATTTTTTAATTGAGCTATATTAAAAATGTTGGTACCAAGTGAACGCACTAGCTTTTTCCCATACAGAACTCATTTTCAATCTGCAGGGCCATTTATCTTGGTGTACTTTATTATACTCAGGTATTTATTGGAATGAACAATTTAACGATCTTTAATTTTTTAAGGAATATATTTTTCGTTTGGATGCACCGTGCAGGAGTAAAGGATGAAAAAACAAATCCAAAGAATCTAGTTGTTTTACATTATTTCTGAAGGCATAACTTACAATCTCCTTCCATGAAATTTCGTCGATATAAAAAAAAATAATACGATTTATTAAAATCTTATTAATCATTAGCTATATTTTTGGTACCGATATCTTCTGATTTTTACAAGTAAGCTCTTGTATCGTTTTAATCAATGTACAAAGTGTTTTATTCAATTCGTTGATCGTAATTGAATAATTCCAAATGCCTTTTATAAAATTTTATAATTAAGTTAACACATTTAATACTCTACCTGGTAAATGTGTTATTCTGAGGGTAGTTTAGGGAGGAGAGGGGTGGATTATACGAAAAATTATGAGGTCGGTTAGTGAAGGGAATCCCTTTGTTTGGTAGCTAACATAATAGCGCAAAAAGCATAATGGGCTCATCCAGCCCTTGAGGCACCACAGCCCATTACCATTAGTACTACCCTTTGATTAATAACCTCTCACTTGTCTCCTCTATGAATAGCCATCGATTCGTGTAAGTTCCCCGAGGGTGGATGGGAAAAAAGAAATTATAAGGGAATTGTTTTACGTTGTTTTGTTCCGAAGTATGTTTTTTCTCCCAAGTTTAATACAATAGAAAACAAGGATGTTTTCTAAATTTATTTAACTGACAATGAGTTAAGAGCCTTTATTAATGAGGGATATTTTACTTGGCAACTAATGAAGTAACAATGCATAAATTATGTTATTAGGCGGCCGCTGTCTGGGCGTTATCTTATTATGCGTTTGGGTCGTTCTCAAGAAGACATGTAACGATTTTTTAGGGAATGATTGGATCGATTTTTAAGTGTCATGTCTTAGAAGAGTTACAAAAACACACACCAGTGATTGAATAAAATGTGTTTAATAAATTTGTTAAATGTATATATTTCTTTGTTAGTGTTTTAAAACAATTTGAGCTCAAAACACTGAAAAATATTGGTACAAAATCGGTTTAAAATCTATTCTTTCCGTTTCAAAGTATGTGACGACGTATTGAGCAAGTGACTGGATCGATTTGTTAAATGAATTCAAATGACTCGGTGAGATCTTGTAAATGTTTTAAAACAATTGGAATTCAAAATACTGAAAAAAATATTTTATTACTTTTTAAGTATTCCAAACTTTGTATTGGTTTCATATCATTATCGTCTGTACGATCTTGATTATGTGCCTTGAATATAAATTGTCAATACTTGATAATTGAAAACTTTTTTTTAGCGGTACAAAGATAATCAACCGATTCTTTTTCGACACAATTTCATTCTGTCACAATGACATTGGACACTAGTAATAGTGATGCAGGTGCTCATTCACACTTTATGGACATTAAATAAAAATAAATTAAACAAAAAAAAAATAGTGCTGAAAATAAATGTATATAATAAACAGAAAATTAACTAAAAAAAAACTAAACTAATCAAAATATAGGTATTGACAATTAAAAAAAAATAGAAAAGGACTACAGAAGTTTGGAAATCCTGACCATACGAAGGAAATATATCTGCTTAAATATCTTGGTAGATTGTTAGGAAATGACAATATTTGAGTCTTGAGTTTCGATCGGGATATGGAAGGCAACTGAATACCACTCCAAGTTTAAATATTTATAGACGTTAATTTTACAAGCAATATACCAAAATGTTTAGTATATATGGAAGAATATTTCATAAGGATGGACAGGATTCAGTTTTTTATAATCAGACTTGTTTTTAATTAAAGAAGGAAGTTAGTCGACTGTTCAACATATCATGGGTGATAAATATTCAGGACGCAGTCTTTTAAAAAAAAAAAAATAATAAAAATATTTATACTAACGTTTCAAACAAACATGTGGGTCATCTTCAGGGCGGAAAATTTTTTATTTATTTAAAAAAAAAATTCAGTCCTGAATAATAATTTGTGCAATAATTCTTTGTATTTCATCAATGTTGCTATTTTTATATTCAAGTAAATTTTTATATTCAACTTTATTTTTCGTTTTAAAATTTTCTTAACCTAAATAATCAAATATTACTTAATTATAGTGCTAGGTTAATGAAGATACAGCAAAACTGACGGAGGCCGCATGCGGCTGGCTCATCGAAGCCACATACGGCCTCGAGGCTACAAGTACCTCATCTGTAAAATAGACACTATCTGCTCATTAGTAAATGCGTTAAGATGGACTGATTATTTAAACAGAGGATTGCGAATGCTCCCTTTGATCATTTACGAAAGCCCAATGCCAATTACATAAGTAGTTGAAGACCATTCGAAAGTTGAGAGGCGAGCCTTACTCTCTTTAATTGGAATGGACCAACTGTAATCCCACCCGGTTCAACGGTCCGAGCAAACAAAACTTTGCCTTTCAGTTGAAAAACACCTTTATCCCAGTTAATATAAAGGCTATTATAAAAACAAACTTCAATTTAAGCCCTTTATATCCAATCTCAATGTGATAATGATGATGGTAGAAAGAACTTGTGATGAAAGGGCCGTTGTATTATTATGGATGAGATACTGTTATATAATATATTCTCTTCTTCATAGCACTACTTTCAACCTAGTTCCAAAATCTTGCGTTAGTGTAATAATACTTTCAATTTTAACTCCACTTGAACAATCCACTAAAAAGGAATACTTTTATGAAACTGAATGAAATAGGACTCCTTTCTGAAAGTTTGTTTCTTATTATTTTAAATATTGGCGGAAAAACGGGTCAAAGTATCGATTGAGAATACAATAAGGTAATATGAGTGAGAATACAATAACGGAGGTAACGGAGCTGCTCCAAATTACAATAACTGTTCCTGTTTTATTGAAGGTCTCTGCAATCAACTTTGCCAAAAGGAGTCCTATTTCATTGAGTGTTATAAGGTATTGAGTTTAGGAAAGGTATTCCATTTTGACAGAACGTTCAGTGGATTAAGAACCCTTACTCACATTGCAAGTACATTCTCTCCCATTTGTCCGAATTTGTCAATGTATAGAAAGCTCCTTCTGTACGTGTAAATACGCAGAAAATTAATTTATATATTGTTACAAGTCTTGAGTTTCGTTTGGGTATGGAACGTGTTGTACATTCAGATATTAAAATATTCAAATTTAACTAACAACCCACAAACACGTTTAAGAAAGTATGGAAGTACACAAAGTAAATTGTTGATGGAAGTTTGTCAACTATTGTATTGGGTTGTACAGAAAATGATGCAGGATTTCGGTTTAAAGAGAAAGATTCACAACAGTTTCATTTGATCAAAATAGTCTCCATTATTATCAATAATTTCTGCCAACGTGTTTCCGTTATTTCGGAATAGATTTTCTCATTTTTAGAATTGATAGAATCCAAAAACGTATTTTGTAATTCCCTTTGTCGATTAAATTCGTTGTCACGGAAGTAGTGGTCCAGATATATGTATACAAAAATATAATCCGTAGGCGAGAGGTCCGGAGAGTAGGGTGGATGTGGCAGAGTTTCAACATGTGGCCGGGCGTTATCATGCAATAAAATGAGCCAATTCCGATTGAACAAAGACAGCTTCATTGTTGCCAATTTCTGGTGCATTGTTTTAATTTGGTTACAATACGGCTCGGTATTGATGATTTAAACAGGATTTACGAAGTTCTAGTGTATCAAATGAAATGAAGCCCACCCTCCGGGCACCGGGACGCGAACTCGTTACTATTTTTGTTATCAAAGTGTTATGTATCAGGTTGCTGGGCAACGGCGGTGCAGTGCACACGCGTTAGCCCATTCGGCCACCCCGCCCTGTTGTTCTGGGGTTTTCTTCCACCAAAACCTGCAGAACAATCGTCATTAAGAGTTCTTCCACGATGTTCTTTGTCTTCGAGGTTAAAGTCTCCCTCCTGAAATTGTTTGAATCACCGTTGAACAGTGCACTCATTAATGCTACTCTCGCCCCAGACTTCATTGATGTTTCTGGCCGTGTGCGCCTCTTCTGGCCGTTTAAACTCGTATAATAAAATAATACGAAAATCACGCTTTGAAATCTCAGTAGAGACTGCATTATTTCTAAGCAGGGAAATGCTGCAGAGGTAAACTAACAATATCGCTTAGAAGATGAATAATAAGTGTTGACATTCATACAAATGAATAATCCAGGATATTTTAAAGTAAATCAAAAATCCTGTATTATTTCCCGGATAACCCAATACATATCATGTGCGATAGATAACCAAAACGTTTCCGATTTCTTGAGTTACATATTGCAAGCGTTTCGACGATGACCCACAGGTTTGAACGTTGGCAATAAAAAACATAAAAATTTACTATGTCCGACTATCTGTCACCCATATTGATTTAATATAAATAAAGAGGACATTAGGACTCCAATTAAAGATGATAGAAAGCATTTGAAAGTGGTATATGACGACTGTTTTTGTAAGAATGTTCTCTTGATATAAGCAAAAGTGCAGCAAGAGCTTTTGAATGTTGTCTATCGGTATGACATCTCTTCGAAATTTGATCAGAAAACGTTGTTTGACATATTGGTAGGAAGGAAGAGGTAGATGTATAGTGTCATTGTTGATTTCAAATAAAAATCCAACTTCTAATAACACAGTTTTTACCTATTTGGTTCAAGGTATTTTAAGTCGGCAAACTTGTATAAATTGAATGCTGAGAATAGACATTATAATTGTGAAAGACTAAAATTTCTCTTAAAATAAACAAACATCGACACAGACTATTATTACTTTTGAATGATCGCAGCACAGCCGTATCATTATAGATCATTGATCGCCAATGATTACTTATTACCATATAAATAACAACAATAAATAAAGGAGGTGGTTGTAAGGATATCTTTCCATAATTTTCTGAGAATTCAATTTAATAATTCGAAACTTTATTTTTAGAATCTTTATCATGTCATGAGGAAACCACGCCCTGCTAAGCCCTGACGCTCCTAATAATAGATCATGATCAACATTGGAAAAACCAGCAAATCTAAAGTTTTCCCAACAGAAATTCCTGCTCTAATACATCATCCTGTCAAATTTTGACATGTGAGACACATTGGTAGGAAGGAAAAACATACTTTTTTAAAATCGCTTTTACAAGAAATAGGTTTCCATTTCGTGCAGTTATGGTGGAAGTATATCCTGTTTATTATTTGTTTCACTTGCATGTCAATTTTAGAAGAACTACGTAACATTCCATGACTCCTAAAGGCAATATAATAAATACGAGAATTATTAATTGACATTATAAATTTATTTACTCACTTGGATAATTATTTTTATTTATTTGTTTGTGTGACCACTGGGGTCATTTTCACTGAAGTCTCTTAAGTTACTTGAAGTTTCTTTTTTTTTTTTTTTTAATTTTTGAAATTTTTTCAAAATTTAATAAGATGTGAAGTCGTGTCTGGGTCCTGTTTCAATATTTGTTCTGGGTCTTTGGAGATTCTGTTGGAGTCGTAAGCCATGCACTCCGTTAAAATGTGATGCACTGCGAATAGTGTTGCCCAAATGCGAGACCAACACGAGTCTTGGTCTTGCAAAATCAGTCTTGGTCGAAATGGTCTTGGTCTTGTGCAAGACTCCCGCAACAGTCTTGCAGTTACTTGTTAGCTCATTAATATAGAGATATTACTATATTTTTTTTAGATTCGAGAAACCTAAGCCCGAATGAAAAATTAGATGAAAAAGTATATTGGTTATACTAATTCATAACATATAGTAACGAAGATTGTCAAGTATTAGTAACTATTTTTATTTAAAAAATCGTTTGTTTTTTTTACTAGTCCTGGTATTGGTCTTGCAAAGCGCAAGACCAAGACCGATTTTGGGCAACAGTAACTGTGAGAATACACCCGCAGTTGGAAAATGTTGGCGGTTTTTCCTTCTTCATCAGATATGGATGGGTAAATGGACAATGGCCAATACTGAGGCGGGAAAAACTACCTCTTCTCTCCGTGATAGCTGTAGACTTTTTTATTTTGTTTAACACATTTTTAAAAATTTATTTTCTCTCATTTCAAACCATTGATTTTGTCACTATATCCATCATTATTAATTATATACATAATGCCTTTAGAATGTACAATACTGGCATTGTTAAGGGATATATTTCGAAAAGTGTATTCATCTCCAATTACATAACTTAAAATATTAATTTTTTTTTTTTCGTCCACCCTTCCTTCGCATTTTAGGCTATACGCTGTTTCCCCCGACCAGAGAAGAGGGCGGGAGATTAATGACAGAGTTATGTTTTATGTGGATTACTTCTATCTTGATATTTTCTCTACCGGTCGTACACACAACCTGAATTAGGTGTGATTAAATATTACAAAAAAAAAACAAAAAATATTATAAAACTGGCAGGAACGAAGTGGCTACCTGCAGGCAACCTTAAAAAAAAACGAATATTATGAGTTCTAATCCGCTTCCTGGTGAATTTTAACTCTGGCAATATTCCCTCGACCCAGGAAAAACCCGGTATAGCCGAAAGAGGAATAAGGGGAGGGAAAAAACAAGCGAAAATTTCAGTTCCTGTCTCTGGCCGATTGTTTAGCTGTATGCACAATTTTAATATTTTGAGCAAATAAAAAAGCTGACTAAATATAATTTCTATTTAAGAATTTCCTTTATTTTATTTTTAGTTTTATTTTTTAGTTTTATGGTTAACGGACAATTTATTTAAATTTTCATAATTCTTTTATTGACATAACTTTAGTTTATTCATTTGTACATTTTGCATATTGTCTTTTGATATACAAGGTATACTCAGGTATGAATATATATATATATATATATATATATATATATATATATATATATATATATATATATATATATATATATATATATATATATATATATATATATATATATATATATATATATATATATATATATATATATATATAAGATAAAGACCGGAGACTGGTAGTATCAGCCTTAATACTATCTGGTAATGTAAATAAACATGCTGAGTGTATATAAGGAGGCTTATGGAACGAATAAAGGAGTGTTATTTCAGAAGCCGTGTGTGTTGCATCTCTACTCCTTTTCCTTCTTTTTTTTTATTTTACAAGTCCGACGACGCTTAACTGGTGCCGAAACCCGGGACAACGTCAGGGAAGTAATTTTTTTTTATAAGTATATTTTTTTTTATTGTTTGTTTAACCATAAGGAAAAGAAGAGATGCCGACCGAGGGCTTAATCAGACCGGGAGTACTAAACGCACCTGAAGTTCCGCAACCTCAGGAAATGCCTCAGATAGCGCAGATTCCTCAGATCACGAGGGGGGCCTCAGGTTCCTCAGATACCTCAGATCCCGCAGGTAGCACAGATCCAGGAGATCCCTCCCTTACCGAGGGACACATTGGCAGAAGCGCACTCTAACGCGCTAGAGTAGATGAAGATAAGAGCGGCGACCACGCAGGACCTACGGAGAGCCATTGCGGACCTGGAACGCTTCGGTGGCGAGGTAGGGGAACCTAACCACTTCCTGAAAGGCGGAGACCGCCTCATGTCAAGGATAGAGGTAAAGGTGGTGGAGGACCTAGTGAACCTCGGGGACGCGGAAGCTTTGAAAGCAGCTCTGGTGTGCCGCGTAAGGAGAAACATTCTGAACCAAATTCAGGCGGATGAGGAGACACCATGGCCGGTGATCAAAGAGCGACTAAAGAAGGCCTTCGGAGGAGGCAGATGGACGCCGGAGGAAGACATCTTCCAGATGTTTAGAGAGCGCCGGTCCCAACGACAGACGAGGGGTCAGTATGCGGGGGTACTAGTGGCAAAGTACAACCGCATAACTGAGAAAATGCGCGAAACTATGAGTGTGGGAGAGGCCGAAGCCAGGATGGAGTTCCTGTCGACGATACTTAAGGTCCAGCTGACGAAGGAAACGGGGAGGAGAGACGGTTTGCATAGAGAGAGATCATTCCTCGAATTTGCCCAGGAAATGATCGACCTAAGCGCAAGGGTGGAAGAGACGCGGATGGACGTGGAGGAACCGGGATTGATCCGAGTGACGGATAGACGTCCACGGACAGCCCCGACAGGTTGGAGGAAGAGAGACACAAGGCAGCAGAGTGGAGAAAAAGCCACGATGGGGGAAAGAAGATCTGGACAGTCGTCGAGGCCGAGGAATGGGCCCCGGAGGGAAGAAAGGAAATGTCACGGGTGTGGGAAGCCGGGACATTTAGTAGCACAGTGTCCGCGCACCAGATGCTTCGAGTGCGGGACCGAAGGGCACATAGCAAGACAGTGCCCATACATATTTCGCAGGAGGGAGAGACCTCAGGACGAACCCATGGAGGTGAATGCACAGAAGATGAAAAGGCGAGCTAGGGTACAGCAGAGGGACGGATCTTCGGAGGAGGCAACCGAGGAGTCAGGAACGTCAGCAACGGAGACGGATGAACCAGGCAGCAGCGGAGGTGAGGGAGGTAGGCGCAGCCAACGGAGCGAGCAGCGACGAGCGGCGGCAGGAAGGAGGAAGCGCGACGACATCTGAGGAGTGTGTCGGCAGAGAGGCGACCGCACAGCAACATGCAACAGTGTCAGAGGTAAGCCATGCTGGTTGCCAATTATTGAAGTAGACGGGGGAGTAAAGTGTCTTGTGGACACGGGTAGCTCGAGCACTATCATGACTCGAAGGGCGTTAGGGAAAGGGTGCGGGAGCGAGAGGGTACTCCGGATACAGAAATGTGACTGCCAGCTGATCACTCTGGGTGGTCCCTGTAGCGTAGAGGGTGAGGCGATAATTGGGCTTGATCGGTGGACAGGGAAAGAGGGTGAGCTAAGGGTGCATGTGGTGGAGAACATGACACGGGAATACCAGGTCATTGTAGGGTGCGATCTGTTAGGGCAGGTAGGGGCGAGCATCAGAAACCATAGGGGAGCCTGGAGTATTAGGCTGGGAAAGAGGAAGTTTGAATGCGTAGGGGTCGCGAGAGAAAGAAGGGTACGGATAGGAGCGGTGAACAGGGTAGAGGACTGGAGGAAGTCGCTACAAACGGAGTTTAGAGATATTTTCTTCAGGGAAGGCGAGGTATTGGGGGTAACGTGGAGGACGGTGCATGAAATCCCACTGAAACAAGATAGGGTAACCTACGTGAAGGAAAGGAGATACCCGCAGGCGCTGAGGCAGCATATTCGGGAGGAATTAGACAGCCTAAAGGAGCAAGGGATCATCGTCGATAGTACCTCACCCTTTAATAGTCCCCTGTGGGCGGTGAAAAATAAAGCAGTGCCGGGGGATAACAAAGAAAGATATAGGGTAGTAATAGACTATCGGAAATTAAATGACAATACTTTGGATGAGAAGTACCCGATCCCCAGATTCGAAGATATACTCGATAGGTTAAGTGGGGCAGTAGTATTTAGCACATTGGACCTCAAAGCGGGATATCACCAAATACGAATGCACCCAGAGGATCAACATAAGACGGCTTTTACGTTCGAAAGGGGGCATTATGAGTTCACCAGAATGCCGTTTGGTCTGAAGAACGCGCCCATAACGTTTCAACGTCTGATGGACGAGTTTTTGAGGGGTATCGATGACGCGGTATGTCAAGTGTACATGGACGACCTGCTCATCTTCAGCAAAACGGAAGCCGAACACGTGGGGCATCTGAGATCAGTTTTCGAAAGGCTGCGGCAATTCGGGCTGAAATTGTCGAGCGAGAAGTCCCTGCTGGGACAAACGCGAATTAATTTTTTAGGCCACACTATCTCTAGCGAGGGGGTTAGGCCGGATGCAGCAAAGGTGGAGGCAATCACACGGATGGCGGTACCACGGGACGTGAAAGGGATCCGGAGGCTTCTCGGGACGCTTAACTATTACCGGAGATTCGTGCCCGAGATGGCAGAGTATTTGGTCCCTATCAACAATCTGCTCAAGAAGGGTGCGAAGATTGCGGTGACACCGGAAATGGAGAACAATATCCGGAAATGCATGAGTAGGTTGCAGGCAGAGCCTGTATTGGCGTTCCCGGATTTTGAAAAGCTGTTCAACATAACCACTGAGGCGAGCGAATATGCGTTGGGGGCCGTTTTGTCTCAGGGAAGTAGTGAGGGGGAACGTCCGATAGCATACGCAAGCCGTCGGCTTACGGGTGAGGAATCAAGGTACAGCGCTTTGGAGAGGGAGCTACTCGCGATAGTGTGGGCTATCGACCATTTCAGGCCATACGTATTCGGGAGAAAATTTCGAGTCCATACCGACCAAAAACCCCTTCAGTGGGTAGGAAAACTCAAGGAAACCTCAGCTAGGGTCACGAGATGGAAGGAGATCCTTAGCCAATACAACATAGAGGTGGTGTATAAGCCGGGAAAGGAAAACGTGGTGGCAGACTGGCTCTCTAGGGCCATCATGATCAACGCAGTTGAAGAGGATAGGGGAGGACCATCGCGGGACGTGCGTCAATTCTTGAGTGAATGGACTCCCGATGGCGAAGGGGCAAATGATACCGCAGGTATTGAGGACAGGGGAGAGTCCCCAGAAGAGGAGAGCTCAGCGGAGGAAAGGGCAGCGGAGATGGAAGAGATAGATGAGATCGTGAACGACAAACACCGTCAGGTGATTTGGAAGACACGAACAGCCGGAATCATGAAAATCGATTTCAGAAGGTATGGGAGAAGTAGGATCCGCGTCATTTGGTCGCAACCCGGAGTAAGCGAAGAACAAATCTGTACGGCACTGAGGGACGCCTCGGAAGCGGGTAAAACGCACTATCTATACGTGGGAAACAATACGGTATGGGATAAGATAAAGCGAATGTGGAGGTCCGAGCGAATAGGGGTGGACAGGACATTCATCCGCTGCAAGTATGCTGTTGAGACGGTACAAGTCGAAGAGCAGCAGCAAGCAATCACAGTGGCATATCACCAGGGGAAAACCAATCACCGAGGAGTTAACGAGACGCTGCAGGCATTGCGTCGGAAGTATTTCTGGTGGGGCATGAAGAGGTCCATCCAGGAAGTCATTGGGAAATGCGAGATATGCATGCGCACGAAATACGATCGACACCCCCCCCCCAGAGGAGTTCAGGTGGAGACACCTACAGGGAATATGCCGCTACAGGACCTCCAGATTGACACATTCACCTGGAAAGGGTTTAAGTGGGTCACGGTAATCGACATATTCAGCAAGATGGCGATGGCACATCAAGTGATGGATAAGTCGGCCAATGCAGTTGCGGAAGCCCTACAAACCTGGGTGCAGTTCTATGGGGTCCCCGAGAGGATTACATCGGACGGTGGTAGGGAGTTCGACAATGCCGTGATTAGGGAGGAGGTGAAGCGATTGGAAATTGCGTGGCATTATAACACCCCAGGACATCCTAAAGGTAGAGGCGGTATCGAACGATTGCACAGCACATTAAGCGACCACGTCCGTGTATATCAGGGGGAAAAAGGGTTGGAGCCGGATGTGGCAATGAGGAAGGCGGTAACAGCCTATAACCACTAGATCCACTCCGTAACGGGATTTTCACCCATGGAGTTCTATTCGGGATGCGCAGGCCAAGGCGGGATTATGGGGAAACTACGCTTACCGAACCGTTAGTGGATCAAATTCTCAGCAATAGGGTAGAGGTAGAGAAAACATGGGGAAAGATAACGGCGAGAATTAAGCGGGAAAAGCAGAAGCGGGTGGAAAGGCTGAATGTACAGGTACGCGACCAAATGGGGGAACTAAAAATAGGAACAATAGTTTACCGGAGATTGGGAACCAACAGAGGGAAACAATTGCTACGGTACGAGGGTCCATTCAGAGTGGTTGCTATTAGGGAGCATAACCTGTTAACTATTGAGAGCGTGAATGAGCCCAGAAAGAGGAGAACCGTTCATATCGAACAATTAAAGCTCCCAATGATAGAGCCGGACCATAGACCTACGGATTCGTAGTACCCTCACCGCTGTATATAAAAAAGAAAAATATGTTTTTTTGTGCCTGTCAAAACAAAACAAATTGTGTAATTTTTTTTTTGTATTATTTCATGTAAATAGAATTATTAGCGATACTGTAGAGGAAATTGTATTTTTTTTTTGTTTTGTGTGTAGGTTATTAAGAGTTCTCAAGTGTTGTGTTTAGTTTCGGTGTTTTTAATTTTTTTTTTTTTATTATTTTTACAGTTGAGTGGAAGGGTTTTATTTTCTTTTAAGGATGTACTGTAAGAACAATTGTAAAGTGTTAAGGCTGGTCACCGTTGGCTCCGATCTAGGAATATTTAAGTTTCCGAAAATCCTGTTCGTAAACTGATGTGGGGGAGATAAAGACCGGAGACTGGTGGTATCAGCCTTAATACTATCTGGTAATGTAAATAAACATGCTGAGTGTATATAAGGAGGCTTATGGAACGAATAAAGGAGTGTTATTTCAGAAGCCGTGTGTGTTGCATCTCTACCCCTTTTCCTTCTTTTTTTTTATTTTTCAAGTCCGACGACGCTTAACTTATATATATATATATATATATATATATATATATATATATATATATATATATATATATATATATAAATAAAAAAAGTCAGGTTTCAGTGAAAAATTAAATCTTTTTTTTTAATAGTTGCCAAATTCCTAAATTAAAATACACCAAGATTTTAATACAGAAAAGTTTTTTTTTTTTTTTTTTTTTTTTTTTTTTTTTTTTTTTTTTTTTTTTTTCTTTCCTACCTCGCCTTTTAGGCTATACGGGATTTTCCCGGCCCGGGGGGCGAGGGCGGGGAATTTAAAATCCCCTCCGGCACCGGGACGCGAACTCGTACTTTTTATATCTTCTCAAATCTCTGTTATCCGGTTGTCAGGCAACTAGCAGTGCTGTTACACACGCTTTAGCCTATTCGGCCACCCCGCCCCTAGAAAAGTCATTCTGTTCATGTCAAAATCAATCCACAAACAATGTGCAAAATATACAGCTGATGAAACAAAGAAACTAGAAACTAATATTCATTTTCCCACTATATAATAATCTGTGGGTAAGACCAAACAAAGGGAATTGTAAGGAGTTCAAAATATTTAAACCATAGACGATGTGAGAAATCTGTATTTCTCATAGCTAATATTTGCTTTTGTAGAGAGTAGGTTGAATAAACTTGTTAAGGCCACTCACTGTAGCCCTTAATTTAAGTGCGTCAAATAGCACACACCAGTGGCGCCATCTATTGGCCATTTTGACAGTGCCATCTACTGGCTAGCTGAAGAAGTTTAGCCCTGCCTGGTGACCTGAGACCAGAATGGCCAAAGTTCAGACCAGTGCCAACCAGTCTGAGTTCGAGTCTGAGTCTGCCTACAAAATGGTCTCCACGACCAAGCATGTCCATATGAAGTGAATTACATGACTAGCTAGACCAATTTAATTCCGAATAACTTAAAAGCATACACTTTTTTGTTGAAATTGTATATGGTTTTTTAAAAGTATATGGAATTTCCTAAAAAAAAAAAAAAATCGTTAAAATCGGACAATTAGGAGCAAAGATATGGTCTCCTGTTTTTTTTTTTTTTATATGTTCTACTCCAAATGTTATATCCTTTGTCTGGTTTTTAAATTTTGAATGTGTTACTGAAGTAATGCTATTTTTTTTAGCATACTACTAATGATTAAAAAAAAAAGTTTAGTCCAATAATTGGAATCACCTTTTATATATTTTTCTTCGTAACTAGGAAGGTAATGTTACTTTAGATGTATAATTGTTTGAAAATAAAAAATCATTGTGGAATAATTTGCAGCGTTTTAAATTATAATTATAGATTGAGATGCGATGTTTGATCATCAATTATGCTTATTGATATTAAGATAGAATCTATTTGTATGGGGCATCATATTATATTCTGATAAAAAAAATATATTTAAAATAAAAGTGAAATATTAACTTAGCCATTTTTAATATTTTAAAACTTATAAATCTAAACTGAAAACCGTCAGTAATAATTTCAGATTGAGGATAGTGTGATTCATTTTCATTCTCGGCGGTCGGCAATATTTAACCTTAGCAAGATAAAACCTTTTACTACGTGCGATAAATAAACAAATATCCCAGGGAATAAAAAAAAAAAATCATAAAAACCAGGTTGGGATGCCTGACCTCCAGCTATTTTTTATAGCTAATCTCACAGTTTTTTTTCTATCTCTTTTTTTTTTTTTTTTTGACAAACATTGGGCGCACTGACACCAGGGACCATTTCACTCAGTTTTTACGGAGCTCTTCTGGTGGCCCTCACCGTTAAAACACAAGGTTTATGTTGCCCTATTTCACATTCTCAACGGGTCCTTATTTGTTGTAGAGATGACTTTGAATATATCGTCGGGCCACCATTTAAAATATTTATTCATAGAGATAAATTCAAATTTCACGAGTCGTTGGGCAAATGGCTTTTTATTTCTTTCTTTTTTTTAAGGCTATTTCGGAAGTACAATTTTCTTTTATTTCTATTCATTTTTACTTTTTCAATACTTTTGGTACTTTTTATTTATAATAATATTTCAATCAATTTATATATTACTTCCTCACTACCGAATGTAGGAAAACATTGTATTCGTGAGAGAGGTGAAAAAAAAAATTGGGCTCAGAATCGAAAATTTTCACTCGCGTTTTACGTTTCATACATCAAGAGTTAACGAATCGGAGGCAGTGGAGACTTTATAGGTAATGCTTTTATTCATAATGTTACAAATGGCATCTAAAATACAGAGTAATATACTATGGGTTGACTACATGAGTTCACTCCAGGTCTCCTGCAGTAAAGAGTATGACATCAAGAGAATTAACTACATGAGTGATTTGGTCTGAGGATCATGGAGGTTATATACTCAGGGATAGTAGAAGGGGGGGGGGGAGGATGAATCAATTCTGGACGGTCTAGGAAGCGTGTGAATGAAGTTATAACTATTAATAATTGATATCCTTATCTTTTAGAATTGATATGATGTCTGTGAGAAAGTGCTCTTTTGCTGAAAACGGTTATTGTTCAACAAGTCTTGATAAGTGTTTTCTGTCCAGTCAGTACATTCTAGATTACTATTTCTAAGCTATCAGAGATAGCTTGACCTGGCTATCTAGGGTTTTGTGCTTTTTTGCTTTGATAAAAGTCATGAGAAAGGTCAATGCATGATTAAATGATTAAATATAATAAAAGTTAAATTAATATTATTATTTGTTACGGATTAAGTCCATTCCGTAACTAAGGATCAAAATCTGACTATAATCAAATCGATGTAACGGGCATATCACCTACTACCGTTTATTCGATTTTCATACATTTTTTAGGAAATATGCAGGATGGTGTCTAGATGGCCACATATCAATTTCATTAAATTATAACCAGCATTTCCGCTTACGCACTCGCAAACGGATTTTTGTAGATATGCCAATGTTTCAGAAATGGCTAGTTCTTTTTGGTTCAAAATTTGATAAAAGGTAGAAATTTGTGAAAAAATAATCTAGGGCCAATTTCGTTTAACTCTGCCCGTTGATTTCGTTTATATGTGCACAAACGTGTTTTCCTTGGTATGTCTATATCTTCAAGTTCGATTTTGCTCAAATTTAGATGGAATTTAGGGATTGGTAAACGTAAAATGAAACAGGCATTATTTTTAATCTATTCAAATTTTATTATTTTATTATTATATTTTATTATTTTTAATCTATTCAAAATCTATCGACTTCTACAAAAAAAAAAAAAATAATAATTTTCTAGTCACATCAGTCAGGTTCGGTGCTATTTTCTCATAAGTTTTTTATATAAATTAGGCCAAAAGTCACTAAGGTATGAATGCCCTAGTGAGGAGCAACATTTTTCTTGATATCGTCTGCGAAAGAGAAGTGAAAAAAGTGACATTATTAGAAATAAAAGAATGACTAAAGGACGCGGGCGGATCTACGGGAGGGGGGGCTTTCGGGCTGAAGCTCCCCCAAAATGGTAAAATATAACCATGGTTTATCGAAAAAAATATTACAAAAGTAAAATAATTGTTATTCGTGTAACTACATTTAAAAGGGCTTGAGGAATTACTTAAACACCATTTCATACCGGTAGTTAGTTTCTTTCTTTTTTTCCTAAGTAATTATCGTTATTTTTATAAAAAAAAAAAAAAACTTTCGGGCTGAAGCCCCCCCCCAAAAAATAAATCCTGGATCCGCTAGTGCTAAAGGACGAATCATATTGTAATGATAGATTTTAGAAATTTCATGAAGCGGTGCATGGATCTTGAAAATGGCTCCTGAAGCCAAAATGTCGAATAAAGAATACAGGATGTAAAAACTGTGTACATTTGGTGACCTTTGGCCTAACATATATAAAAAACTTATGAAAAAAAATACTTCCGCTTTCAGATCAGGAATGTGTTATTTGATATGCCTATAATTTTAAAATGGAGCATTCGATTATCCAGAACTTAGAGGAAATTTGGAAAACAGTATCTAAATAACCTTACTATCAACTTCATTGAATTCCATTCAATAATTAAAATTGTAGAAATAATTGTTAACAATATAATGACTGTGAAATGTTGAAGGCACTGAACATATGGAGAGGGAGTTAGGTTATTACGATATTGTATTGGTGTTATAAAATTATAAGTTTTCTTCAAAAAAATAATTAATAATGTATTTTTGTTGTTTGGTCGATTCCAAACATTACTGGCATGACACTTAATGCCGTTACTTAGATGTCGTTTAATTTTCAGTACATTTAAAGTAATTTTTACTTTAATTGATTGTGTTTATTTCCATTGAAGTCCTACAAGTTCGTCTTGGTCTCGATTTCCTCCTTAAATATCGAAGTTGTGTGAACTTCACTCATAGCTTTATATTTTCTAGCTTAATGGGTTTTGTTCTGATTGAAGAAAAGTATTGCTCTCATTAACTCCGAACAGACAAGTTGAATTTTTCCAATAGAGTTTCTAGTTCCATCCATTTTACGAGTGAAAACATATCTATTAAGTATATATCACTACTATTAGTGCAAAATGTCGTATGTAAAAATTTTTTCAAATTTTATTCTATTTGTACTAAAGGTGACAATTTGTAGTCTTCAAATGATATAAGTAGTCTGCTACTAAGAAAAATAGCAGATGACAATAAAATATGAAATTATACTAATAAGGCATAAAGAAATATATTTTTTTTTGTGCACTAACCGTAGTGAAATGCATGTTCAGTACGCATTGGTATTTTTTTTTTTTTTTAATTAAGAATAATCAAATATGGAATCTTCAAATACGGCACTCTTTCACATTTTAATATTAGCTGATAAACGAAATTCGTTGATATCAAACCCGGGAAAGTCGAAGGATAACTGTATTTCCGAATCGGCTTCTTTCAGTGATTTTATTCTCAAACGAAAAATTGTTCACCTCGTAATATAGATATATTTTGCCAATGAAAACGGTGAGAAAGCTATACTGACATTACTTGGCAGACGTGTTTTATTAATTGCTATCATTATCACCGTTGACTCCTGGTGGAGCATTGGATATCAACAGGTACATTTCCATTCCGCTCTTTTTGAACCAATCAATTTTGGCGGTAAAGTCTTGCCAATCAGGGTCAGGTCATTTTGTACAGGTCTCTGCAATGGTTTTCTTGGTCTTCTTCTTTTATTATTACTTGGAAATTCTAATTAAGAGCTTTTTTTTCGAAGGTATTATCTGTTTTCCTTAATTTATGTCCAATCTACTGTTTTTTCCCATATATCAAGGTGAATAGAAAGATGAAGCGGACAGCCTAAAGTAGGACAAGTAAGGGAAAACTCGCAACATCGGCTAAATATATTTTTTTTTTGTAACTCCAAAAACTAGATAAACTGTTTTATTCATACCTTCTGGAGTTCGTGGAGTTTCCGGGAATACTTTTAGTTTGAAGAATGATTCACAGTTTTTATTGAATGGCTTGATTGAAAAAAAAAAATAAATAAATAGATTTAGTCGCTGTAGCTAGTTTAATCACCTCTCAGTATGAGACCGAGTGGGCTAACGCGTTGTGTAAAACACGCGTTGCCTTCGCGACCACATCATAAATAAATCTCGGTGCTGGTTGAGACTTTTAACCCGATATAATTCTCTCGTTTTTTTCCCCGTGACGATTAGAAAAAAAAACCGTATAGCATAAAATGCGATGAAGAGAGGAAAAAAAAGAAGAAAGGTAGGTAGAAAAAAAAGCTGTTGACTTTTGTAATTAACTTTTTTTTTTATAAATATAGTGTATTTTAATAACATATTAAAATATAAAACATGAAGAAGATTATTTTTGTTACATTCACAAAAAAAATGTTATCAAGTTCACAGTTATAATTGCATATTCATTAGAAAATTAATGTTATTAATTAGTATTTATATTACCTCCTCTACACTCCAAACCTCAACCTCAGATTAAAATTACTCATTTAAAAAGGTATTCTTCGTTTTTCACCGAAGAACTGTTCCACATATTAGAAAACACAAGCAATTGACTTCAACAAATCCAGAATTTTAAAACGGATTTCTAAAAACACATTATTTGAAGAAGAGAAGTCTGTCAAACTTCATACTTTATCAAATTCGCTTAAATTAAATGCATTTATCAATAGAAGAATTATAAAATTTTAAGACTCTATAAAATATTTAACGCATAGTGAATTTAATACGGTTACATTTCCGCCGGCTCCTCGGAGGTGGCAATGTATAGATGTAAGAATATAAGTTAGTTCAAAAGAAAATTATTGAGATAGAGGCGAGCCCCAAAACTCTGATTAACGGTCAACAAATAAAGATTATACAGAAATTGGAATAGAATGCTTCTAAAAACCTAAAATGTACCAGAGATACAGTATAAGGAGCATGAAACAGCAAATAGTAAGAAATAAACCATTAATGAAAATGAGGATATGAAAAGAAAGTAATTATATTAAAATAAAGTATTTGACTACAAGATGTACTTGAAACGTGCCATAAATAAAGGAAAATAAATCATGAAACAAATTTCAATGGGATCAAAGTTGTGGACTTAGATAAAACTCTACAAAAACTCGGCTTAGATTTTGTTCAATGGTCGTTCGTGAAGTGCCTTTCAAAAACTTTCTTAGCGATTCCGGACGATTCGTTCGGCAAATTTTAGATTCCTGCGAGAGAAAATACAGCTTTTGTAATTAACTGCTTACGTTGATTAACGACAAAAACTTAATCAACATTTAATCATCTATTTTTATCTCTGGAATAATTAACGATGGTGACGAAAAGTAGACTAAAATAGAAAAATTACTTTAATTAACTTACAGTATATTATGTTATTATGTGCAGCTGTCGATTCAATGTAAATATCTAAAACATACGTCAGTATATTATTACGTATCTGAAATCCCCTCGTCCATTTAGAATAGCGGATAATTCTTTCTGCTCTATTTGAGAAAAATAAAGTGTTCTTTAGTTAGAATGACGATAGTTTTTGTGTATTTGAATTGTCCAAACATGTATTTTTTTATACCCAACATAGGTTCTACGTGAAACAACTTATAATCAGGTCTCCTATACTCTCCCTTATATCATGATCGGATCATAAGAAGGGGACACACGCAGGTGGGACCAGGAAGACATCAGCTATTTTCGTCAGGTATTCTGTCGTGATTCGGATAATGGAAGCCTCTACCGTGTGGGGTCGCATGGAATAACACTGGAAATTCTAAAGCCTTTATCCTCTGTTATCGTTGGAACATTTAGACTTTTATAAACATCCGGAGTTTTTCTTTAACTTTATATTCTTATGAATTAAAAACTTTTCCCCAATATGATTCATACATCACCCAGAATTTTTTTTAGTTACTTGGTAAATCGTGATATGGTTAGGAAATACCTTGATTCTAATAAAGTTATTCTGACGATATTTGAAAATACAATTGAAGTATAATTTTTCTTGTATAATTATTAATTGCCGCATTGTTAACAGAAAAATGCTCTTCACTGATCTGAGATTATTGTATTGTGACGTATAGCATGAGATATCATAGATAATAAATATATTTTTAATGATGTAGAGATGGTTGACCGTGATATAATATGAGAAGGAGTTCATCGGATGGTGCGGTCAAATAAATCCTAAATTATAGAAATAGTATTATTTAATTTTTTTGCCGACTTATTGACCCACTTTGCAGGTCTTCGCCAGGGCTACAAAAGATACAAAACAAGTGAAAATAAAATAAATGAAGTTTCTTCTTTTAATTTTATATCTACTTATATTCATTTATTTTATTTTCACTTGTTTTGTATGTGAAGAAGTTTTAAAGAAGTCTTCTTCTTCTTATTTTATATCTACTTATATTTATTTATTTTATTTTCACTTGTTTTGTGTCTTTTGTAGCCCTGATGAAGACCTCCAAAGTGGGTCGAAACGTCGGCAAAAAATTAAATAATACTATTTTTATAATTTAGTATTTATTTGACCACACCCCCCGATCAACTCCTTCTGAACTATATTTTTAATTGCACTACTGGCTAAACAGTTTTCAATTTCAGTTCCAAGTTCATTTAACTATTTGATGTTATGTGATCGATAGATCGATTAGCAAATTTTTTAACTGCATTCTAATTTCTATTAATAAAATTTAAAAAACATTCCTGTCATCTCATGACATGTATATGTAAGTTTTGTACTATTCCCATGTTTATGAAAATTATCAATGTTCGAAAACAAATCATTTTAAGACAACCAGACCTATTGAATTGAAAGAAATCAATTACTTACGGCATCTTATTTTTTTTATTTTTACGTCTTTAAAATTTATGTTAAATATAAAAATTCAAAATAATGGTAAATTGATGGACTGTAAGAAAATTTATTTAAAAAATAATTAAATAAATTATTTCTTGAGAGTTTCTTAATGCCCTGGCACTACGCATAATTAAGTAAGAATCAGGATTAACTAACAATTTTTTAAAAATAATAATTCCTATATATTAAGTTCTTTATATATATTTCATAAATTTTTGTATGTAAATGCAAAATGTTTCTGTGTACAATGTGTGTCTTATCAATACAATGAACAGTATGTAATATGAGATTTTGAAGCAAAGGGTACGATATTATGCGAAAGCTCGCTCCGAGAAGCCATTTGCTTGCATATGCATGCACTTAAGAGGTTTCCACGAGCTCACATCGCCCAAGCCTTAACCTTTGCATATTTTCAGAGGTCAAATAAGGTTTATATTCCTATTAGGAGTTTTAACTTAGAGTAAGGAAAAATGTATTTTAATACCCAATGTGTTCAGTAACAATTTAAGTAAAAAACAACCTAACATCGGTTATACCACACATTAGGGGTTTTTCTAAAGATATAACAATAATTGTAAATTCAAAACAGAGCGGCAAGGTCAAGATTGATTCCGATGGTCCACCACAAAAACAATTTCTATTCGCTGGACTCGAATTAGCATCGCTAGACTCCGGAATGTTAAAGTAATCAACACTTCATTACGGCCTTGAAGGGATTTTATATATATAGGAACACCATATTTATATATATGTATATATTTAGATGGAAAAAAGAAATATATATATTTTAATTTTTTGAACTGAAAACGTCTTCAGCAGTGTATACAGGAGTGTCTACAGGATTGTATACATATTCTACAGAACTGTATAACAGAGTTAAAATTAAATGTATTAGCAATAGAACAATCATTAGCCAATTTTATTAAATATATAATCCATAAATTATTTTATAACCAGTTAAGTTTTATAATAAAGAGTAATTGTCTGTTCAAAAGTATAATTTGTAAATGGGCTATTTTAAATCATTCATATTTGTGTACATAGATATATAAACTTCCAAATTACTTATTTTTAAGCATAATATTTTCTTTTTGCAACTAAATATATTAGCTCTCCTATTGTTAACGAACCCAATTAATAAATTAATAATCAATTTACCTTTGATCTTCTTTGCTTATTATGTCCTTTTCTAATGCAAAATGTTAATAATTCTGAATATCAGCTCTTTTCTTCCAGGAATAAAATACCATAGAACAAGCTGGCAATAACAATAAATAGTAATTATTCTATTTATAATTAAGGCAGAAGGGGAGAGGCCATTGTAATATATATATATATATATATATATTCATAGATTTTAAGCATGCGTAGAAAAAATTCATATTAAAGTTTATTAACGTAAAATAAGATTTTTAAAGTCAGAAAAAAAAAAAACGAAAAAATGGTTTATACAATCAACTTATACAATATTTATCCCACATTATTGCACTAAACGACTATAATTTGAATTAAGATTAAAATTTTGAAAAAAATATTCTCAGAATGATTATAAAATTACCTGTAAAAGGCAGGTAAAAAGGATACAGCTGTTGTTTCTGAAATAACATGTTCAATCATAACACATGCTAACGTACAATTAGTTTGTAATGATTGGATATAATGAAAGAGTGGAAATTAATAAGCGGCCAAATTCCAAGCGGAGAAACATTGAGGTAAACCCGGAAAAGCAAGCTAAATTACCAACAGCAGCCTAAAAAGAGGTTTAAATGCTATACTTATTAATAGTAACTATCCATAATGATGGTAGAATTCGTAGAAGTTATTCAGGATATCATTCAGTTCGCATTTCGGGTATATTTTTTTTTCTTCGTCACTGGACTAGACTCGAGTTCTCTTCATTTTAGTTGTATCTTGGTACAAAGGGAATAGTATTATGACAAAAAAATATAGGAAATATCGGATTTACTCTTCAGAATAATATCGCTAATGTTATATGAAAGGTCGTATATAACAACTTTTCATTTTTATTCTATTCTATTTTATATTTATTCTATGTGACATTTTGAAAGAAAGATAGAAAGAAACGTTTTTATTCTGGGACATTTAGTCCCCTAAGAATAATTACGATGATCAAAAGGTAACATTTGTCTGGTTTTATATAAAACTCAAAGAATAATTAGTTCACCTAATAATCTGACAATACAATTATAATAAACAAAGCACATAGCAAACATATTGATTTGTACATAAGTATATATGAGTGTGTTCTCATATTTGTACCGATTAACAATATTAATAATATCTAAGAAGCAATAAGATAACAATCAAATGAAGGTAACAACAGCTCTTAAATACAACATTTTTATTCTTACATGCATTCGGAAGATTGATTGCTGAGGAGGTGAAAGAATAAATGTTGTTTAAATGAGGTTAAGGAAGAGGATTTGTGTATATAGGTAGGAAAAGAATTCCAAAAAAGAGGTAGCACGCATGACAAAGGATTTTTTAAAGATTCTATGAGAGGGAACAACCAGGTTTATGGGCTGTTATTTCGTGGAACGAGGAATGGACAGAGGAACAAGGAATATACAAATCAAAATGGTTAAATGGCTTTTTGGTTGTAAATATTCGGGAAAGCAATACACCTAGGAAAATATGTCGACGAAAAAACTGGATAAAGCATACCAACTAGAGATTACAAATATGAATCGAATAAAACGATCCATTAATCTCTTCAATCTATTCTAGACCTCACCAGACACTCCACCGTATACCAGAAAGTCTTAATTGAATTGAGGAATGATGAGTGAGGCTAACAACAACAAGGAGCTAACAGGTTTTAAGGGTCATAGAATCACAGAATCTGTGGAACTGTTTTAGAGTAGTAATAAATCTGGGAAACATTCCGGGACAGTTATTGATCGAAAATTACTCCGAGACTTATAACAGAAGTACGGAAACGAATAGGTAGGGGATAGTAAGGAATGAAATTAATAAGATAGTTGAAATCAATGAGAATGCCTTTGGTCTCCTCAACTTTCCACTTTAAATGATTAATCGCTGCCCTAGTAGTAATATACTGTTTATATGTTCTTGTAGTTTTCTACAAGCGTTTCAGTAGGATAAAAGGAAAAGTATATTTGGAGATCGTTAGCATATAAGTGGTATTGTGAATGATGGATGGAATTTTGTAGTTTACAACTGCTATATGTGGTCGACTACACCGGAAAATAACACAGGATTACAAAAATAAAATTATACTAATAAATAGTTAAGAAATAATAAATTTGTATGCTCACTTGTAAAAAAAGCCAATTTCCATATATGACCTTTTGCATTTACCGTGCCAATGTGTAGCGATATATATATATAATATATTTAATATTGTATTTCAACAACTTTAGCAATAAAAAAAAATCTTTGGATGTGCGGAATTAGGTAGAGGTTGAAGTAATTGTTTTTCAGTTGGTGTAATTGTTTTTTTCAGTTCTAACGTGATACTGATTTAATATCTTTTGTTTTCTATTGCTATCTTACAAAGAGTTTAATAACCACATATTGTAAAGTTAAACTCCAATGGCTTTTATAAAATACTTATGTGAAGTTTAAATAAATTATTCTTTTTACGTCTGAATATATATATATATAAATAGAAAAATAACTTTCTTCTGGAACAAATTTCAGAAAAACATGGGATGAAGTTGTTAAGAATAACATAATGTTACAGAAAAAAACATCAATAAAAAACCTAAGGTAAAATAACAATATATAAAAAGGCAAACTAAAGAAGCCATTTACAATTTACATATAACTACATACAATACAAATCAGAAATGAAACAAAAATAATCGCTGTTTGGCTTTAAAAATTACATATAAATATAAATTTTATTTACAATATACCTACATATAAATGCATTTTATTTAAATATTAATTGTAATAATATCTACAATGATGAGATAGCTATGCAATAAAAACAGAAGTTATACATCGGCATTGTAAAACTATAAAAATAAATCTGTAATAGCAACAAATAAAAATATTCAGGTGGAAAAATCTGTGCATCACACCTATTATGATGACTTAAAACAATGTTAAGTTTAACTTTTATTGTCTTCCCAAGACAAAGATCTAATATTTTAAGCAACATTTCTAATCTGTATTATTTAAATATCGGAAAGCTCAAAACCAGATCTCTTGAACACACAATCAAAAAGTTTTTAGTAATTTAGTTTTAGAAGCATGGCTGTCATTATAAATTAAATTATATTAGAATATTCTAGATTGCTTCTTATTTTCCACCTTTATTAAAAATCATCACATGAAGTCGATGAGCAAATGTATTGTAAAATGTCCATTAAAACTGGTACCTGGAATTGATGACTTACCAATTCCAGGTACCAGTTTTAATGCTCATGCAGAAATCTATAATAAAGGTGGCGGAAATCTGGTTAAAGACTTACATTGCATATTTTTATGTGTATGGACATCAAAAATAATCCCAAGCTCATGGAAATATTCGAAAATATATGACCTCTGAGGTTGCTACCTTGGTAGATGATGTTCAGTTTAGCTTTTATAAGATTGAAAAAGTGAATAAATTCGTCTATCTGAGATAACTGATAACTGCAGGCAATGACATCACATAGGAAATTGAGAGGAGAAAATTCATTGCTAACCTTTATTTATTTAATTTTGTTTTCATTATTAACACACGCAGATTTAATAGATTGAATATTTAATAGTTGACCGTTGCATTATAAAGGAAGGATGGTCCAGGGTGGCGGTCATAAATAGGCTAAATAGTGAAATGACAAAATATTCCATTATTCTGGGACTGTTGTCCCTTTAGAACAAATATAAATACAGATTGTATGTCTGTGTGGTTACAATTAGATTGTATATTTACAATAAGAGTTGACTAATAATAAAAATACTGAAAAGAGAAAGAAAAGAACAAATAAATTGTACATATATATAAGAAACTAAAGTAACCTTAATAAATTGAGGTAGTCTCTGGCGGTGCTTAGATATTTCTCTTAAGTATATTCCACAATCAGTCGGATTGAGAAAGGAGTAGATGCTTAAAGAGGAGAGGTTTCAAAGAGGAAACTGATTGAGCGCGTCGAATATCAGCAGGGATGGAATTCCAGAGGGAGGCGGCTTGTATTGCAAAGGATTTGTCAAACGCAGCAGTTCGGTGAGGAGGAGAATAGCGGTCGGAGGTACGAGATCTAGTGGGACGGGATTGGGTGAAGTATTTGAATTGTAAGCTGTGAAAAATATAGGAGGGTTGGTGAGTTTTAATGATGTGGTATAGAAAGGTGGCTAGGAAGTACTGACGGCGATAGGATGGGTAGAGCCACCTCAACTCAGTGTAAGGGTAATATGCCTTGAGATTCCGAAAACAAATCGTAGTGCGCAATTCATTAGGCGTTTAAGTTTGGCCTCGGAATCTCCCGAGAGTCCACCGTACACCATACAGCCCTAGTCGAAGTGAGTGAAATAGTCGCAAAACTATTTTATTAAAAACCAACGATCAATTAGTTGTCTTTACCCGAGCTTTGGAAATCTGACGGATCAAATTAATTCGCTCTCCACAAAAATGTACAAAACGAGTCTAAAAAAGTTTTCACTGAAAAAAAAAATGGTGGTGTAATGGTATATTTAAAAATGATGAAAATTCAATAAATGTAATAAATGAAATAAATAAATAAAAACACATATAACATAAAATATAACATAAACATATAACATAAATAAACAATAAATAAATAAATGTATAAAGACAATATAATTATTTTTTGAAACGAATAATATTATTATTATTTTGTATATATATAAATCTAATTTTGCCACGCCTTCTACCTTTTCCCCATTATCTTTTAGGCGAATTACATATGTTATATCGGTCAATTTAAACATCTTTGAGGATAAGAATTTGCACAAGTTTGATTAAAATTCATTCGATTTTCGGATTCTACCTCTCTTGAAACTTGAAATTTCACATTTTGAGAGGGACTATTTTTTTTTCTTTGTTATTATAAAGATTTATTATTGAAAATAATAAAAAAAAAAACAGGATGTTACTTATTCATGTAGATTAAACATGGGAGAGAGACAGCTTCCATAACATAGGTGCATTTCCAAAAATGATTTAACCAACTAAAACTTACATTAAGGTGAAATAATATAAAGATTAAATGCAAAATATATTGGTTATACCAATTATTAAGATATATTAACTAAGATTGACAAGTATTAGTAACTATTTTACCTTAATTTTTAATTAAAAAATTGAATTCTTTTATTGCAAATCCATTAACTTGAGATCTCCGAGCAAAGCCTTTCCCGCCTCTCGTGGAAGGAAAACCAGGACTCAAGGAGATCCTAGCGCCTCTCAGTTAGCCGCATTATTGGTATTAAGGACCGGACCAGTGGAGGCTGAGCAGAGGCGCTATATACAGACATACACGGCTTGAGTGGATGATTCGCCAATTGGGAGAACTCCAATATATGCTTACAACAGTTCGCTGGGCTACTGTCGATTTAACCTTAGAGTAGGATTGTACGGATGGGTGGAGCTTGATAGGGATTGTAATTGAATTTGGATGATATGCAAGGTTTTGATGGAATTCAGAAAAGTGTTCAGGGATAAGGTCTAGGACAAATAGGATATCAAGGTGTAGTGTTTGGTTGGTTACATAGAACGGAGCATCAACTATTGTTCGAAGGACTTTGGACTGGAAGGATTGAATGCGTTTGATATTAAAATTTAGCTGTCTCCCACAGTTTCAGTTCGTAGGTCTAAATAGATTTAGGTATTGTCTTGTAGATCTGCAATTTGTTGTCAATTGAAAGTTGAGATTTTCTGCTCAGCAGTCTATATAATATATTTATTTAAAAATAACATCTTATTCTACACGTAGGAGGACTAAGTTTTAGAATTACGTGTGACCCAATCATATCATATGCACAATATTACAATACCAAAATAAAATAAAATGAAAACTACTAAAAAAAATAAAAATCATAACAAAAACAAAATAAAATTATTGCAAAAACAAAAAGAAAATGTATAAAAACACAAGAAGTTATGAAACTATAAAGACATATGTAGAGGTAGGGAGGTTTTATGTTATTCAAGTTAATTGTCAGTAAATTACTAATTTCTCACGGAAATACACTTGTTTTTTGATCAGTTGTCATTTGTTATCATTATCAAAAATTATTAATCGCCCGTAATCTGAAAATAATTCTGGCAAATATATTGAGTATTAACGAAAACAAAAAACAATAAATAAAATAGTATTTTAATCGCTATAGAAATTTTTTTTTTTTATCACTGTGTTGCGGAAAATATTTTTTCCTGTTATCTTGAATGGTTCCAAGCTTTTTTTATTCTTTTTTTCCTCCTTTTTTTATTTCTATGGAAATAGTGTAACGTAAAATATCGAGTCTTATCTTTTGCGGTATTCTTCAGAACCAGTTAAAAGGCAAGCCTTTTAACTCAGTCAAATGAAAATAAATCAGTATCATTGCCTTTACCTTTAAACTTTCTAAATATATTAGTTGTTGTTTTTTAATTTGTTTTTCTTTTTTTCAAGCCGTGAATCTAAAATACTTCCATTCCATTCTATATTTCCACCTGCGGATGAGCAAAAGTATTGTGAAACGTTCTTAAGTTTCATTAGGCTTTAAGTTTGAGGAAACTTGGTGAATATTAAATAAAAAAAATGATCTGGCTTAAATTTTATCAAACATTATCTCCTGCTCTCGCTTACAGGCATGCAAACGAAAATCGATTTTGCCTAAAATTGGAAGAAGTTGTTGTGTTACAATTTTTTTTTTTAATATGATTTATTTTCCGTGATATTATTGCATTATTCTTTTCAGTTTTAAATACAATTATTATCTCAGTGAATGTTTGCGTAGAGGTGTGATTTCTACGAGATTATGGATTTTAAAGGCCTAATTTTTATAGGGTTATGGATTTTTTAGAAGGCACATTTTTATAGACTTATGAATTTTTGAGGAAGACATATATTTACGGGGTCATGAATTTTCGATTTAATCATATTTTTCGGTATGTGATGTAATCATATTTTGTTCACCATATTATGAACGATTTATCTTATATGTGATTAAGCGTTCTAAAGTTTTCTAGTTTTATTGTTTCTGTTCTCCAAGTTATGCTACACCATCATTCTTCTAATAATTAAGTTTCGAACAACTTTTCGTTTCAATTATCCGCGAATACAAATAAACAATTACATATATAGAAGAACCGTGTAGGTGTGAACTATCAACAGGTGAAGAGCTATTTCAAATAATGACCGCTCTATTTTGAGCTGGCAAAGGCCCTTATTTGAATTGAAGAGAATCGCCAAATCAAGAAAAAAATAAAACAGCTAACTAATTTTTCTTTCGTTTGCATCGTTTTTAAGAAGAGGAGAACAATAAATTTTCTTAGGGAAGTGAGGGCCTGCATCAAATGTCTTAAGGGAAATAGACATCCTGATTGGATAAAAACTTATTTAAGGAAATAAATAGATTAACATTTTTAATTAATATCTCAAGTCTTTATTATGCACCATACATTTTCATCTTTATTCAAGTGAAGTTATAATAGGGCTTGTAATAACAAGATAATTTATATATTTTAACTATAATGAATCGAATTAGTTATGTGTATTTCGACAATGATATATATATATATATATATATATATATATATATATATATATATATATATATATATATATATATATATATATATACACATGTGTGTGAGATGTTCCAATCAATTATATTTTTCCGCCTCAGCAATGGCGTATGTAATGCGTGTGGATTAACTTACCTTAAATCGCGTAATAACCTAGGATCCACCATAAAAGTTGATAACTGCATCTTAATCTTAAATGCGCTGATGTTTAGAGTTCTTTCCTTGTTTAAATATTACAAACTAGCATATTTGTAAAGCTTAATGGTAAAAAAAAACAAAAAAACAACCTTCTTTGGTACTTTAAACTCATTATTATTGCAGTTGTAAATTAAACTTTTGACCAGGTTCTCAACTTTTAGAGATCAAAGGGCAACTTGCCCTGGATTTTTAATGAATCTCATTTACATTCGTGTTTTGAGTCCTCAACGAACCACCTTCAATTTTCTAAAACTTTATCTTGAATTTTCATTGTATATTTCCTATGATTAGAAAAGTATTCTGTTTAAATTTTATTTTTCGTTTTCTTAATTTTTTTTTCAGTTTTTACCAATCGTGTTCCGTGTTAATTTTACCTTTTTTATATGTATAAATAATTATATAACAGCTATGTATTCAAAGTTTATGCTGATAAACCTTTTGCCTAAAAAATATAAAGAAAGAATAAATGACCTACTTCACATATATAATAATACCTCCTGATTCATAATACCCAAGTGCTCAAGGAACGCAAGACAAAAACATATAACAGCAGCGAGGTATAAAAAAACCTCAAGACCCTCAGTACTGGGAGGAAGACTGCGGGAATCCTGAATGATATATGGAAGTATATTGTGAATGGAAGTATATGGAAGAAGTCTGCTACACTAATCTCTAGAGTGAAGCAGATATTTATAAACCCAAGGGTATTTTGCAGAATGAAGAATTAAAAGTTCTGGTTTAAAAGAGGAACATAGTATGGAATATATATAAAGAACATGACAGACATATGTATTGGTAAAGAAGAAGAACTTGGTAGCGGAAAATGGCAAACATTTTAGTTTATTAAATATATTAATCAATATCTTCAAGAAAACTCGTTATCATCTGATTTGGAGTTGAGGTCTCGTCCTTCCGTACAATGTGGCCCGCCCATCTTAGCCTTGCTAACCGGTGCTACGATTTGGGGTGTTTCAATTTATTCGGGATGCCACCGGATAATTATTTAGGACAATTACCGAGAAATGTTTAATAAAAATTAATAATGAAAGACCAGTCAAAGAAATTTGGATCTATATTATATTGTGTGGTCCAGAATTAATTAATTGAATTTCTTTTCTAAATGGCTGGTTTGTGTTTATCATGCTTTCCAATTACCCACATTACCTGTGATCATCTTGATATGAATAGGTGGCAGAATTAAAATAACTTTTACTTAAAAATTTAATTTATTTCTATGTTTAATAAAGGATATATACAAAATATATCTACAAGAACAAAATACGTAATTCAAAGAATTTAATAATTAACTGCGAAAGCATGATTTCAGATGGACTGTTTTGAGAATTTTGCCATGACATATTGTAACATCAGGATTGGGAATTACTACTATTGTCTATGAAGGGGTGTGGTTGGTAGATTTCATCACTGCATCTGCTAAGTTGAGATCATCTCGCCATGGTTCAAAGCTCTGCCAGGATCATCATGGTCTATGTAGGGCCAAGGCTTCAGTCCCCAAGCCGAAAGAAAACAAGACCCATCTTCAAGGCCGGCAATCAACAGAAGACGTCTTTTCTTACTTCTAGTCGTATTATATACCAATATTCAGGATGGGACAAGGATGGTTTCCATTGGTTCTTAATTTAACCCTATTACTTCACAATAACTGATAACCTAAAAGATACCAGTAACTTAGCCCGTTACTAGTTTTTACTCTGAGCCTTCCTCAAGGTCCAGGTATAGGCCGGTCCTTATCTACCTACTCTCTACCCTTGAAGCTGTGTTTGATTTCAAAAGTCGGTTTCATTCAACTTCCACAACCCATAATAATTTTAAAAACTTATTTGCTATGTTCAATACATAGCACCTGATATATTTCACCACATCCGGTTCCTATTATAAGTTAGCTAATTCTTGATTGCGTCTAATTCTCCATTCACCATTCTCCTTCACTGGGTCAAATATCTTCCAAAAGACCTCCCTTTCGAAAACTAATATTTTTCTATCACTGGTCTTCGTCAGCGTCCACGTTTCACATCCGGATATCAAAACCTTATACCACCGGTTTTGACATCTGGAACTTTGTATAGGAGAAGTTTAGTTGTTCTTAGTAGTGAACTTATGAAATATACCAATACTTAATCAAATATAATAAACATCAAAGAAAATACCAATGCTGGGATACGTGCACAGTGTCATTTTTCTATTAAAGAAAATTAAAAAATTTAATTAGACCCTGTCTGGAGCTGGTTGTTTTTTTTTTTTGGTTTTCTTTTTCTCATATTAATTATTTAGTATATATATACTTTTTAATACAAATAATAACCATCCAATAAAATAAAATTTTCAAAAATGTTTATTTGTCTATAATGCATGTTATTTTGCTTATATTGTGCAGGATAAAGTCGCCCCTTTATCATTCCTAATTCCTCTCCCCTAAACCGTGGCCATTTGTATAAGTATAACCAAGATCGATGTTGGCACAACATTGGTGCCCTATTTGACTAATGCCGACTATTTTACATTTTATCTATCCAGAAAAGATATGAAAGAAATTAGAGCGTATTTATCCTCATTCATATTTATCATTTATAAAATATAAGCTTTGAAAACTTAAAAATATAAATCCAGTTTGAGTAATGCTAGTTTTATTTAGACGCCTTAGATCCTCTCGTTTGAGGTGATTTATTTTCATAAAATTTAATTGTTTTATTCCTTTTAAAGAAAAAAAAAATATGATTTCTATAAAAATAAAGAATTTTCTCTAGAATTAAAAAATATATCCAATAATCGTACTGCATTAATTTATAAATGTATTCATTCTTTGGTCTATTACTGTTTGTATAAATAATATTGCATCAATGAATGTATAATTTTTAACTATTAAAATATGTACCGATACTGAGAATTTGTACTTGATGTTGCTCTAGGATAAAAGAGAACTTCTATCATTGATATAACAACTCTTAAATATTTAGAATTTTATGTTTAGCAAATCATTGATTTTTTTGTTCACATGGGAGGAGTGGGGGGAGGAAGGCATGCATATACTGCAACATTTTTCAATTATTTATATACATTTCTCCTATATCTGTATATATTAATTTTATTTATTTATTGTTGTATGCACACCTTTTTATAATTTTAAACATCTTAGTATTTGTCATTAGAAAGTAGGAATTAGTTTAGGAAGAGATAGAAAAATATAAGAGAATTGTAGAAGAGGAGAAAAGAGAGAATGAAATAAAATAAATGGAAATTGAATGTAAAGAGGAAACAAAAAATAAATGGAGTGAAATGAAAAAAAAATGTTTACTATACTCATATATATTCGTACTGTGTATTTGTATATTAATTGTAATATGTAATGAAAATAATTTTATGAAAATAAAGTGTTTCTCTATCTTCATTAATGTTTCATTACAGGATACATATTACTTACAGCACAATACTGAAGTTGTTTGACCGTTCAATAAATGTAAATGTAGTTTTCAAATATCAAATTATTAAGTCGATGTATCGAATAAAACATCGATATTTCAAATGTGTCTGGTCTCGATATTTTTAATCGTTGAAAAGAGCACGAATTTCAAAATTGAACAAAAACATATCGAAATATTCATAAAAAAACCTATCGATATTTTGGATCGACATTGTCCAGTGTATCCACTTTAAAAGAAGGAGATGAGGATTGACATATAATTGAAAATTTAGTTTTGTATTAGCATTAATAGCAAAACTCCAATATATATATATATTGGTAATTAATTAAAAATAAAAAACATATTAACAGTAAGTTGACAAAAAATTAATTAAAACAAATAATAATTAAATTTATCAAATTAAATAAGATGAAAGCAATGATGAATAATTTATTAAAAAAACTAAATACATTATTTCCTAATAACTAAATACTGAAAATATTTATTACTATGAATTAGGAAAAATGAAGAAAATCTCAAGTGAATTAATAATGACTGGAATCTGTCAACTTTTTATGATAAAATAAAATCTTATTACCAGATAGAAAATTAAAAAAACAAAAACATTATTTCTCAGGCACGGTGTTTTAAAGTACTATCATTTTAATAAGCTCACCAGTTAAGTAGCTTTAGTTTTAATAATTTTCCATTTTATTTTTTATATCGAACAAAAATACATATTTAATTCATCCCATATCAAGAAAAAACTAATAATATAAGTTTTGAAACAGTTAATCGTAGTCATTTTTTTTTTTTTTTGAAAACGCGGATACTTTTTGGTGACTGGATAGAAAATCATATACTTTCTTTAGACAAATTGAGGTGAATCTCAAAATGTTTCTTAACAAACCTCAACTTAATTAATATGGATTTGAAGCTTATTGAACGATGTAGTTTTTTCTAAAGGTTGAGTAAACGTAGTACAGTTTAATAGTACAGTATTACACCAAGTTGAAGTTTCTCTATCCATCCAACCGCCGTCTGTACTTCCTTGCAAACTTTCTATAGCAAGCCATCAGAACTCAGCGACCTTCCTATATTTTTCACAACCTACAATTCTATTCAATCCCGTCCCCGTAGATCCCGTACTCCCGACCTCTATCCACCTCCTCACCGAACTTTTGCGTTTGATAAATCCTTAATAATTCAAGCCGTCTCCTTCTGGAGTACTATCCCTCCCGATATCCGACATACACAATCAGTTTTCTCATTTAAATCTCTCCTTTTTAACCACCTACTCCTTTCCCAACCGGATTGATCACGAAATGTAAATAAGAGAACTTTTTAAATTTTCCTAAGAAATTATATCGTTAACTTATATTATTTTATTTTCTCCTGTTTGTTATATATATATATATATATATATATATATATATATATATATATATATATATATATATATATATATATATATATCAGTAATGTTTTGTATTTTTTTTTTTTTTGTTTTTGTCTTCTTCCAATATTTTAACTTTAATGAGATTTGTAAATATATAAATTAATGTATGGCCACACAGACATCTCTTCTGTAACTATAATTTGTCCTAAAGGGATAACAGTCTCAGGATAATAAAAAAGTATATTCATTTCATCTCATTACAGTTAAAGGGTGATAAAAAAAAATCAAAATTTATTCATGACTCTTTTTAAACGAAACTGAGCTGTGTCCGCCAATTTGTCCCAAATTATCCGTCCAATAGTCTTTTTTTTTTTTTTTTTTTTTTTTTTTTGTTTATTTAGTGAAATTTACAACTGTATACAAATACAACAAGTAAATATGCGCAAATATAAATAATGGCATGTACAGGCTTGAAGAGTTACTACCCAGTGGTAGCACTCTCTAAATAATTTTAAGCAAGAAGATCACGAGGCCATCTCCTTTTCAGACGCCTAGGAGGATTATCAGGAATCGAGAAAGAAGCAAGAGTGGAAACAAGCGGATTTGGATGGGACTGAAGTTTATCATGAAAGGATTGATATCTGGCTCGAGCTAAATCAGCGACATATGGTACATTAAGGTCTTTATGAATGGTTTTATTTGTGACAAAGTATGGAGCATTAAGGATTTTACGGAGGATTTTGGATTGTAAGGATTGGATACGATAGGAATTCGATGGTTTGGTGGAGCCCCAAAGCTCAACTCCGTATGTCCATATAGGTCTTATTATAGTTATGTAGATAAGTCTTTTGTAATTAATAGAAAGTTTGGAGCGTTTGTCTAGTAAGTGTTGGAGCAGTCGGAAACGTCGAGCAGTTTCTTGTCGTTTCAGTCTAGTATGAGGATTCCAAGTAAGACGTTTATCCATCAATAGTCTTTAAATAGTTTTAACAATGGAAAATTCTACTTTCGTTTAAAGTGAATTTTATCTAGTTTATTATGGAGTAAATTATTAGTTATTAGTTAGTTAAATCAAATATTTTTTACGTTATCGCCTTCTATTCAACAAAAACTGTGACTCGCTTAAAAAAAAAAAACAAATCTAATTTACTACTTTCAGCTGGAAGTTGGGCAATTGTTAATATGAACTTTTTTGTATACCTCGATGTCTACTATCGCCCTTTTAAAAATTTTCGTCTACTTATGGAACACCCTGTATAGAAATATTGATAAGTCTGTATTTTTACATAATGACAGTAGAATTAAACTATTCTTATTTGTTTAAATATTTTGAGAAATTACATATTTTTATTATATCTTGGGATAGAACAACGACCTATTCTTAATATACACATATACAGGATACACATACACCTACACCGTGTTTAAAAAACAAAACTACAAAAAAAAAAGACCTGCCATCTTAGCGAAACACAAATACCTCAGTTCCACTCAGAATGCAAATTAAGTACATTTCAGATAAAATGTATTATGTTTTTCGTAACAAAGGTTTTTTTTTTATTCCCTGCTAGGGACTAATTTTTTGCTCCGATATAATCTGTCCGCGTGAGTTGGCAATAAAACCCAGGCACTTGCTCTTGAATTAGAGAGTTATTTAAATGCATGCTTTTCCTAGCCACTCTTATACAAGAGCCGCTCTTATTTCCTCACTAAATGGAGGAAATCATTCACTCAATCTAAGGTCTCATTTTTGTTGAATAGTATTTAAAGAATTAGGAAATTTTGATTTCGATCATACATTAATTATTAGGTATATGCTGATCATATTTTAGTCGTATGAAATTTTTATGGTCGTTGATTTTACAAGCTGCTTATGCGGGGGCTATCCATAATTAACTGGATTGCTGAAGCAGCCCCTAATAGAATTCATTACGATTGATAAATAAGGCAAGAAGATTGTCAACTATTTCAAATTTATTTTTTCGAAATCACACTTTCAATGGGTATTATCTGGGCCACGTCAAAGGATAGGCTATACTTACCTGAAGACAATAAAAGAGAGATTCATATTTATTTTATACACCTGCTTCTAACTATCTTTTCCAATCTTCACGCCGTGAAGCAACTTTTTTATACACAGAATAAATCCTACTTTGACAAAATCTAAGTTTCTAAAAACCAACAGAAACAGAATATTCACATTTGGATCACTAGTGAGCAATACTCGTCCCAATGCTCTGAGCCCAACATTTGTCCTAAAATTAATAAAACAACATAAATAAATCTTAATAGAATGAACAAATGAAAATTTAGTTCATGTAGCACATACCTTTGAAAATAGCACATGTCAAAATTAAAACTTCTTATCTTTAGAGGTAAATAATGATAAAAAGCAATAAATGAGGAAAAGAAAATATGTACTTCAGATAAGCCATTACAATAGTTCTTACCAATACAACTAACAATATCTATTTCTATAAATATGAAGTCACATGCTAAAGAAGAAAATCCCTGGATACTTGGAGGAATAAAGATAACATTTTATTGTGACTAGGTGGAATACTAGATATATTTAAACCATTACTAGAAGTACTGTTTAAATAAGAGAAAACAAGGGTATCTGTACAATGAAAAATAATTTCTCTTAATTTCTCTCTTGAGTATTGCTCACTCAATCCGATATGCTCACTAAAAACGAAACACATACTTCTAACAATATTACTAATAATATTGCACGTTTGCTCAAGTTGTCTTCTTTCTTAATTCTTTCTGCTTTATCATCCGTTCATTGCCAAAGCTCACTAAGAGCGTTTCTGTGAATTTCGATGGAAAGAAAAAGTTATCAATTATTACCGGAATAATTTATAAAATTATTTCCGTTGAAAATTCGGATTCAAAAATCTTTACGATCGCAATACTTTCTATTACTATGTATTCATTAGTATGATTCAAATAAAAGGTTAAAATGATTTTTTAAAAGTTACTACATAGTAGTTTGTACCTCTTTCTTCAGCACAACGAATTGTTAATAAGTATTCTTAGAATTATTTAATTTATTTAATTTCGTAATTAAAATAATAATCATAATGTATCCCCATAAGATAATTTCATACTATATCTGATAAACTTCTAATATATATGTTTTGTTTTTATTGTTTAGAGATGCGATCAGCGAGAGCGTTAAAGATGAAGAAGAGAAGTACGAAGCCCTGAGGAATGTCACCGATCTTCTCGCCAGAGGGTTTCCTTCAGACTTTGTGTTCCCCGTCTTAGGGGAAACGGATCCCGTGAACTACCACAGGTTGTGGGAGTTATGGAAACAATGGCTGCCAGACGAAGCAAAACGTTCTTTTAACGAAGGTATGATTATGATACATAATAGGAAAAATATATAATACAATTCTGAAAGAAAAAAAACGAAACCACTCAGAAGCAAGATATGATCACTACTAGTCCGTGGTATAGACCCCTTTTTATTAAATTCCTAACATCCGCCTAAAACTTCATAAATAGATTCATCTCATCATAACTTACAAATATTTTATTTACGAAAATTCTCGGAATTGGGGCGTTTTCAATCTGGGGTTCGGCAAACTTTGTCTATTTAATCAGTTACTAAAAACTCGTAAATACCCACTTGCTTTCCATTCGAATCGTAAGATGGCTTGAGCACAAAGGCGAGAAAAAATTTGGTCTTAAAAAATATTGGGTCGTTTTGCGTGACCTCCACCTCCAAATTGTCCAAAGAAAGAGGTTATATAGACCAACCGACCTAGTATGTGTAAGTATTGCGATCGTGAAAATTTGAGAATCTAAGTTTTCAACGAAAATACACGTTTTCATGTACTCTGAATCAAAATAACTGAGTCCCGCGAAATTGTCTGTGTGTGTGGGTGTGTGTGAACTAGTGTTGGTCAAATGCGAGACCGAGACGAGTCTTATTGCATTAGAGATATCTCTGTAGTTTTGTAGATAGGAGAAACCTAACTAAGCCCGAATGAAAAATTATATTGGTTATACCAATTATTAACATATAGTAACTAAGATTGTCAAGTATTAATAACTATTTTGCCTTAATTTTTATTTAAAAATATATTGTTTTTACCAGTCCAGATCTTGCTCTTGCAACAGTTAGGCAGCCTTGGTCTCGGTCTTGCAGTTTGCTAGACCGATTATGGGCAACACTATTGTAACAACGTAGCTCAAAAACAAAAAGTCTTTAAAACTGAAATTGCGTATTTAAGGTTCCTATAAGTCTGGGATATTACAGCAAATTTTTCATCAAAATCGGCAAACCGGAAGTGGTACTTTATATAACCGATTTGACACATTTTTACAATTTTCTCAAAAACGACTCTAATGATTTTGATTAAACTCGCTAGGTCATTGTATTATTAAGTAGAGTTTAATTAAAGGTAGGTTTTATCTTCACCGATGCAACCTGACAGTATATAAATGACAATTTTTCAATATGCCTTCACCCAACTTAAGGGTTTAAACTTACCCCAGTTTTTCAGATATATAAGGAAGAATATTTGTACATATTATAAGCTAGCATAATTTTTTTTAATAGGTCATTTTCTAAATAATATTTGAGGTTGTTTAAAAATCGGAACTTTTTGCCCCGCCATCCTCCACTATACTTGTTGCAGAGCTTCAATTTGCCTGTTTTCCATCACCTGGAAAGTATTATAACAAATTGAATATTTAATAGTTGACCGTTGCATTTCAAAGGAAGGAGATGGTCCGGGGTGATGGTCATAAATAGGCTAAATAGTGGTAAAACTATTTTATAATAGATTATTTTATGTAACTTCCACACTCTATCTTTTTGTATCTTGTCCGTTCTAGCCTTGAAGAAGACCTGCAAAGTAGGATCGAAACTTTGGCTTTTAATAAAATAGTTTTACCATTAGTTAGCCTATTTATGACCACCACTCCAGACTATCTCCTTCCTTTACTGTAACAACCATAAATGCACTTATTATTTATAAAAAAAAAGTAAAAATAATGATTGTGTATTTATTATCCGAAGTGATAATGAAAATGTGTTTTTTGCCCTGATCTGAATAATAGGAATATATCTTGATGGATTAGTAATCAACTAAATGTTTCTAATCCTAAATATTTTCGTTTTCATAAACATAATACTATCAATAAGAAGGCTTATTTATTTGTTGAGATAAAGATATAAGTGATCACTACTACAAATAGGTAACATATTTATGGTGATTATACCATGTACTTTAAATATTTCCTATTTTCGTAATCGGAAAAGCCAAATTTAAGCCGCAGTGGCACTCTGCCAGTTTAAGGCTCAATAAAATCACAAATGGATCCATTAGGTGGAAGGCTTAGGAAAAACGGGTCGGAAAAACATCGGTGGAATGCGACCGCTTTCAAACCGCCGACGCTCGGATACTTTTAATACTTAGTTTGGAATTCTCCGTTTTCCCCACCCTTCCTATATATATTTTCTTCCTCTAAATCCTTATCAGCTGTCTCAAGAAATTAGCTTATGTGCGTTTTTCTAGGTTAGTTATCAAAATGAAGCCGATTAAGGAATGATACCACTGACAACAGAGTTTAATTTTAACAGAAGGATACATACATTTATTGGTAATGAATAATGAATTAATTATACCACAAATTATTATGGTTTAAAAATCCCTTGATTAAAATCGTTTTACTGACTTTAAGAAAAGGTTATTCAAACTGAGTGGTGTGAATTCGTCAGAAGTGTCGCGGCAATGACATTTAAATCTAGTTTTTAATATTGTTAATATAAATTCTAAAAATTACCAATTTTTTAATATTTAATAATGTAATTAAAATTAAAATCATTCAAATTTAAGAAAATATGTGGTAAAATTATATTTAGTTCTAATATATTGTACAAAATGATGGCAAATTCCAAAAAAATTCTTAAATTAAATATTTAATTGTATGGTACGGCAATTATATACAGTAATTATAGGTTACTATGAGATGAAGCTATTTACGAAGTTTCAGGTGGATGTTAATAATTTGATTAAAAGTTGATAAAAGAAAAATGGAGAAAAAGCGGAAAATGTTTATTTAGATTGAAAATGAGTTTCCGGAAACACTAGTCAGAAGCTATGCGTATAATACATCGTTGGGAAGCGGAGAATTTAAATAAAACACTGTCTAATATAGAAACTTGTAAAAAGTAATGGAGAGTGACGAAACATTATAGATAATAATTTGTGTAATCAAATATTATTCAACAGAAATAACATGTTTTCAATTTGAAAATTTGATTAATTTTCCCTTTGTGATATCCAAACATTATTCACTTAAAATTAGTGTAACAAGTTTTGACCTATCTGTGGTAGGCAATTAAAATCTCGTAATTTCATTTCAGTAAACTTTACAATGTAAAATGATAGTGTAGTAACTAATAGGCGTACAGGTGTAGTAACTACTAGGTGTACCCATAATCATTTATAGGTTAAGTGTAGAGATATACTTTCAAATCTCTCTTGGGGCATATAAATATATATATATAGCTCACAGACTGGAGTTATGTGGTTTACCAAAAAGATGGAGTAACGAGGTTTCTTATTGTCTACCGTAGATATAAATAATAGGGTTTTTGTTATATTAGTCGTCTTAATATTTTGTTACCTGTAAGGTTTAAAATATTAAAAGTGCACTTCAAAAATGTTATAATTGCCTAACATTGCCAGGATATAATTTCCATTTAAATTAAAGAGGTAAGTGAAAGTCGTGTGTTGCGCGCACCAGATTTTTTTATTTATACTATTGAAAATAATTTTAAAACGAATTTTTCCAGCATTAAGTGTACATTTTTCGTATTAAATATAGACATTTGTCAGAATATAAATACACAGTAATGGCTATAGACATTGAAGCATGTAGCACCCCAGAGGAATGACGTCATCTCCAAATCCTCCTCCCCAAAAAAAAAACTATTTTACAGTTTTGTTTTATGTAATATTTGAATTTTATTTCATTCAATATTACTCTAATTTACTTCCTTTAATAATATCCTGAAATAAGTTATTCTCATAGGTTTTGTAATTTTGTTTTATTCAAAACATTTGACGGGCCAAACATGCCCCTGGCTATTACCCTATGACTGGCTCTATAAATACATATACAGTTTGCCCGAAGCTAAAACATAAACTCTTGTAGATCAAAGCTCATTGGGGAAACTGATATTGGTTCCAAGTTAATTCAACCCGTTCCACCCTTAGGCCATCATGTAGTTACAGTTTTATTAAATTTGATTAACCTCGAATATTAATTAACTGATCATATTGAACCTAAAAGCGGGCATCAAACGTAAACCAACGGAACCCACGACATGCTCAGTGATTGAAATAATATAACATCTATGTTTGAATACAATAGCAAAGATTGAAGAGATATTGGCCAGTTGTAGATCACATTGCACCAGTAAGATTTATAATTAAATAGTCTACATCCCTTTTTTGGCTCTTACTAGAGATGGATTTTTACAAATCAGATATCAAATGAAAGAAATTCTATGGAATAAAAAAGAAGTTCATATGAAATAAAACTACAAGAGAGCTGATTGAAAAATATAAGTGATATATAAGGACCGGATTTATAAGTATACACATTTTTTTTATTATTACTTCACAAGTTTTACTCATTTTTGATGGGTGTGATTAGATCTAATGGCCACACAATACAATTTTAAGTATTTGCAGCGTGTTTATATAAGACTTCCACTAACTCCCAAACGATCCTTTTAAATTTAATTGGGGCCTTTAGTTTACATTAATAACATTACTGCTTATGAATTCCGCTTGCTATGTTCGCTCAAAAGAAACAACCACACCCTGTACGTATCTTTTTCGATTGAGGTGGGGGTCTTACCATACGGTTTTGATCACCTCCGTCTGCTATAGGAAGATGTTAATATATATATATATATATATATATATATATATATATATATATATATATATATATATATATATATATATATATATATATATATATATATATATATATATAGTGATGATGTAAACTTAAGCCAAGCATAAAAACATAGCAACATTTTGAGTAAAGAAGTATTATATTTTTTGATATTATTTATTTTTATTAATTTTTAATAAAATAAAATTTAAAAAAATACATATTGCCTCAATCAAAGGCATTGAGTATTTGAGATATAAGAAACTCATTCATACAATATAAACAATTACAAAAATAATAGAAATTATAACAAAGATAAGAAAAAGAAAGGTTATTAAAACAGATTAAATAAAATATGATACAACACAAATTTAAAAAAATGAATAAAGAAAAAAAGAAAAGAAAACATTCATGCTTATTTACAATATTTTCTAATATTAGAGTTATATACCCTTCCTCGACAGTCCATGATAAGGATTTTAAAGCATCTCTTATTTTATTTACCTCGGAAATATCAACGTATTATTTTTCATATTTAGAAATAAATCTCCTTTTCCTTATTGTTGGTGGGGTATAACAACAAACAATAAAAACCTCAGGGCCTACAATATCTTTTTAAATTAATATGCGTTTATAAAATTATCTGTGGCTCACTAAATCCTATTGAGCAAAATAATAATCTATAAGCATATTGGATTTTTTTCGGTGAAATAATGAAGTAGTGAATAAATCTTCGCAATTTACAACTAACTGTTAATATTCAATTAGTTAATGAGTTATCGACTGTAATTGAATAGTTTAGCATCTTCGTTATAATAGCAAGAGACTAGCCAGCCATAAAGTGCATTGGATTCAATTACAAAAGCAAATATTCCATTAATTAGTAAATGTTCTTGCTAGAGCCATTCTCCTAGAAGTTATACGAAACGAACTAGATGACCTCACTTGTTTATGAATCCACTGGAGCGCCACCACTAATAGTTGATAACCTCAAATTAATTGGGTTACTTTCCTATCCATCTATCAAATAGTTTTCGTCCCAACTAACTAATTGGCGTAATTAAATTATAAACATTGCTTGGATTAGCCAATTTACTTCGATCGTAGTTATGCAAGATAGGTTAGGGAAGTTAGTTGGGTTTTGCTGTAAGCAACAGACACAAATAAAACAAAATCATTTTGTGCCGAATTTTCGGCCTCTGTTTCAGGCCTTCGTCAGAGCTGAGGAAAGACAAGATAACAAAAAAAAATATTAGATAATTATTGTAAAAAGATATGAGAATAAAATATATGTTATCTTCTATAAATAAATCAGAAGCGAGTAAAATGTTAAAAAATATAAATATTGTAGCAATGATAAGGTTTCAAAATAGTATATAGTAAGTATTAATTTATTACATAAATATGAAATTGAAAATTAAATTTGCAATCAGCATATTGCATTGCAATGAGCAATTTTTTTAGCAGCTTCACAGCGTCCCATCACATGTCCCGGATATAGATCAGTTCAGAAGTAATCGTCTTGTGCGTTTAAGGTTTTCTGCAAGAGGATTTATGTAGTAAGTTATTCTTTGGTGAAAATTATTGCAGCTTACTTTTACAGTTGCTAAAATTGTTGGGATATTTGATTCTCAAATATACATATATAAATTTTCTTTCGATTTTTTTTTTTGTTGGAATTGCAGACCATGTAGATCTTTGCCACCTTAACAAGCCTGCTCCATCTCTGCCTGCCTTGGGCTATATCTTTCTATTTATTCACACCCAGCTTTAGTGCATCTTTGCTGATTATACATATATATATATATATATATATATATATATATATATATCCATCTGCTTTTTGGACTTTCACTTGGTCTTTTGCCTTCTATTGAGGTATTCATTGTTACATAGATGTTTCCAGATGGTTTGCTACGAACTACATTCCCTGCCCATCTTAACCTCCGTGCCTTCAAATCGTGAAATATGACTGACCAGTTTCCGTAAGCAATAATTTATTTGGTCTTTCTTCTCCATGTGTTACAACGATCTGATTTCAGGTCGTGCAGAGGATATTTCGTTCAAACCTTGCAACACTTTTTTCTAGGGTGTTGGTTAGTGTCCAGGTCTCACAGCCGTATATTAGAGCTGGCTTTATTATATCATTGTACACCATTAAGTTAAGCTTTCTTGCGATTTTTCAGAATTTTAATATCTTTGAAAGGGATATATATATATATAGTATCAAAATATAATCAAGATATAATGATCAGCAGTGCATTTTTTCAAATTTAAAATATGTGGATAATGTTTTATGGACAATTTCCATGTAAAATGAAGTTTTGAGATTTCTTGGCCAATCTTGTAGCTGCGCATATTCTGATCCCACAAAATCAAATTTACGATGTTTCATTCCTGCTCTATGGCCTTTTGTAAAAATCTGTAACTTAAAACTATCAAATCGTGATGCAAAAAACTATAAGTAAATACAGATTGTATAAAGCGTTTTGTGCATAGACTGCAGTATCAATTAGTTTTATTAATAAGCTAAAATTATTTTTTCACATACGCTTAATATTATTTTTTAAATTACTACTTATTACCATATTAGTGCCAGCCCGGCGCCTCTGGGCAAATGCCCGAATTCCCCTTCCCCGAGGCCGGGACTGCTTACCATGGAAATAGACAAGAATAGCGTAGAAAGTGGGAATATAATATTAAACGGTCTTCAAAACAATCGAAACCCCTGGACACTGCAAAATGAGCATGGCTGAAAAAAAAGCTACAATGCCACCGAATTCCACATAGTGAGAGACTGAATTTACTGGAAAATTTAACACGAGACGAAAAAAGAACTTCGAATCTTCGAAATCGCAAGAATCTCAGAAACGAAGTGATCTACACATCAGCAGATTACCTACAACTTAACAAGCATTTGTGAATCAAAGCAGTTGCATATGAAGTTGAGTATGTTAAAAACGAATCTTTCATAGACTATTCCAAAATAAGGCACATTCAATCCGTTTGAGTGACTTCCCTACAGTGGGAGACAAACCAGTGAATAACCCACTTTCCAGCATAATGTTTCACAAATCTTCATTTGAAGTATCGTTTCTCTACATTTTGGAAGCTGACTTTGTTCTTGTCATGCTTTAATCATTATTAAAAAGTTATTGGTGTCACTACAATAAATTTGATTGCTTAACTAATGCCTGTTTTTCAAAATAAATAAATAGCTATAAGTTAGAAGTATTGGCTCTAAAAGATTTGGCCTATGAGGCAGAAATACTATCAAATAACATACATAGAGCATTACATTTTATCTTAGGCCTGCAAAAGAAATTAAAATGAAAATTTAATGCTCAGAGAACAAAAGTTACATGTTTTTTATCTCTTGAAAATTTTTAGTTTTTGTTCTTACGATATTTTGCAGCGTGGCTGTCGATATAATTAGCGTGAGTAGCAGAGCTTCAGTCACAGATTTCTTATTTTCATTTTATTTTTAATTGAAGAATACATGAAAAGAGATTTAATTTTTTTATGATTGCTCAACTGTGAAAATTTTAAAGCATTGCAAATTATTACAATTGGTTTTGATAAGTTTATGGCTTTCCACTTTATCTGTCTATTAGATCCAGAATAGAACCGATTTATTTAAAAATGTATTATTTATATATTAAATATGGTTAAGGAAGGTAGATATCGCTATGATGTGATATCCTAGGCTGAGTTATAGTTAATATCGGATTTCCTTTCTAAGGGCATCGTGTAACCAATTTACCGCTTAACCTATATGGTGGTAAGCATAAAAAGTACTTTTTTTTATTTAAGGATATTTTCTTAATAACTCCTCCATTATCATCGGTTCCTGCTCTGTTAGATAACGGTCTGCCTTACTTTCTGCCACATCTCTCCACCTGAGACGAATGAAATGAAATGAAGGAATGAATGAAACATACCCTTTATTCTGGGACTGAAGTCCCCTTAAATTCCAAGGAAAATATAAATAAATAAATAAAAATACTAAGGAAAATACAAATATATACAAAAAATACAAATCAATACAAAAAAGAAGAAGGAAAATGCAAATATATACAGGAAATACTGAGAGAGAAAAAAATGAATAACTACAAATAAAATGGCTCATATAAATTAACTGTCGGTGATCAGCCTAATAACGAAACCTAAAAATTCTTACAAGCTTGCTGAAGCTTGAAATTGTAGTCGGTGGTAGATTAGGAATTATTTGAAGGAATTTGTGGACATGGTTTGACGTATGGAGATGGTAAAGGAGTTCCAGAAGGAGATAGCAAAACAAAGAATATTGAACTTGAAAGGGAGCACGTGAACTAAGTTCAAAATCTTGTAACTCTGAAACAAATAGTTCGTTTCAATTATATTTTTATGTAAGAAACTTCGACATCTTAAAACTAAAAATATATCCAATTAACATTTAAAGTTAAAAAAAAATAATTCTTATGGAACTCGTTCCTTGATATTTACAATATTTATCATACAATATATGATGTAGATACCCATATGTGGATAGCAAGATAGATCGCCAGGCGATCTCTGCTCTTCTCTCTCCGCCACTGCACTCGGATTGAAAGCCAGAGGATTCTTTGTGAATGAGGCCGAAGATTTGGTGGTTTCAACTTTTTATTCTTTCGAAAAAAAAGGCTTTTCGATCGAAGAATGTCGGAAAGTTATTATCAATTAAATTACATAGGTTGTTTAAAGAAGGAGATCTCTCATCCAACACCTTATCAGTATCTTCCTCATATTCTATTGCTGCTTCTTTTAGATGTGTTTTTGTAAATTACATTATTTAGTTTTATTTCATTGAATTTTATGGGCTCTTTGACCACCAGAACAAAGCTAATGCTTTTAACTTGAATTACTTTAAAATGAACTGAAACACATTGAATAATATGCACTTAGGAGGTATAAATGATAATTTATTCCTGAAGTTTCCTCCCACATCTGCCTCCATGAGGGTAGGGCTTAACGTTTGTCCCTTGAGATATCAGGGTGGTCTCATGACAGATGATGTATTTAATACTAGAATCAATTTATCAAAGAGGGACAGGTTAATAGCCTCGTGATTAATTAGTAACTAAATGTATGTTATATATGTTAACAATAATTTTATATATAAATATATATATATATATATATATATATATATATATATATATATATATATATATATATATACACATATATATATATATATATATATATATATAGAGAGAGAGAGAGAGAGAGAGAGAGAGAGAGAGACAAAGATTGACAGATTTCTAAAAACCATCAGCAACTCCTTTTTTTTATTTCCACCTCTCCCACCCTATACTTTATCCCTATATGTTTTTCATGTATATGGTGACGTAGCTAGTGTTGCCCAAATGCGAGAACGAGTCTTGGTCTTGCAAACTCAGCCTTGGTTATGGTCTTGGTCTTGCGCAAGAGTCTCGCAGTTACGTATTAGTTTAGTAGTATAGAGATATTTCTGTAATTTTTTAGATAGGAGAAACCTAACTAAGCCCGAATGAAATATTATAGGAGTTAAATGCAACAGTATATTGGTTATACCAATTATTAACGTATAGTAACTAAGATTGTCAAGTATTAGTGACTATCTTGCCTTAACTTTTATTAAAGAAATCGATTTTTTTTACCAGTCCTGGTCTTGGTCTTGCAACAGTTAGGCGGCCTTGGTCTTGGTCTTGCACTTTGCAAGACCAAGTCCGATTTTGGGAAACACTAGAGGTAGCCCAGTCAGTTAGGCTGCCAGGCACAAGCCCAGCTGATGTTAAGTAATTTTTCATCAGCCGTGCATTGACCGTGGAGTCGGGCGATCCTCCTGGGGTACAATAAAAGCCTCTATATAGTAGGCACTATTAATTAAATAATCCTGATAAAATAACCTTCCCAGACAACCACTGGCCTTGAAAAAGTACTTTTAAACAAGGTACTAAACCCCAAATCGTTCATGGTATATGGCTTATGGCTACTTTTTGGCGACAGATTAAGAGCGCCTTGTTGAACTGTTTTATTAGATTGCTTGGTTTTCTTAGATACAAACATATCTCTGACTATTATTCCTATTCCTGATTATTATATGTGTTCGGTTAAATTTACTAGCACTTCTTCTTATCTATTCCCATTCCTAAGAAACAAAAACCTTATACCATTTGATTAATTGCGTGATTAATTAATCTGTGGTCCTTTGTCCACTTCTCTAGCACTAGAACCAATGAATGTTTTTACTTCATTACTGAGTCTTTTGACGAATCCTTTTTAGTTTGTTTCTTCTTCTAAGAAATTTCTAAACAGAACCTCTTGACTGCGTTTCTTTTTTAGCATATTTCCTAACTTTCATCAAACTTCAAACTGCTTTTCATTTCCTTCAGATGTGCAATGTAAACTAGATTAAAGGAAGGAGATGGTCCGGACCATCTCCTTCCTTTATAATGCAACGGTCAACTATTAAATATTCAATATAAACTAGATTAATTATTTAGTTTCTAAATATGATTTATTAGTTCATATAAATGATGTACTAAATGGTTAGATAACCATTTACTACATGATTAGTTTATGTTCATTGGTTTTGTTCTAACGGTACCGAAACAAAGATAACTTTTTACTTCATTTTTGCACCTCAAATTTCCGAAAAAGATACATTTTGGAGCTATACATTCCGAAATAGAACATTCGTCATGTTTGAACTCCATTTTAGGACAATGCAGCTACTTTTTTTTAGGAACACTGTTATTTCCATTCCTACCAATACTTAAATTTTCGATATGCGGTTTTGACGGATCTGTACCAAGATTTTCTCGGGAACTAGTGAACCGATTTTTTTTTGCTTCTTTTAGTATTTTGTAGGGTTTTGACTACTGATGCCTGTGACAGAAACTCAGTACTCCATGTGCAATAGGTGATGCGAAATAAATGAAAAAAATGTTTTTCTATAGACTGTGACGCGAAAACGGCACTAACGATTTGGTAAAACTTTCCTATAATGGTCTAATAATTGTCTTCTTAATTTCCGTGCATGGATTTAATTCCTGAAAAAAATCAGGAAAAAAAGTTATAAAGAAAAGAAAAATGGTTAAAAATAGGTTATGTAAGTCGTTTAAGTGGACACACCAGATTTGTTTTTTAAATTAACTGTTGCCTATGCCGATGACACGTGTACCCTGTCAGTTAATAACGATCCATCTATTGCATTCCAAACTCTTCAATCACACATCACAAGTCTTGAAAAATGGTGTCAAAACTGGAGGATTAAAAAAAAATTGCAATAAATCCCATCAAATTACCTTCACTTTTCTTCGTAAACATATGACTTCCTGTCCTACAGTATCCTTCAACAATAGCCCACTTATTCCTGTCGAACAAATCCCATACTTAGGACTCCACCTTGACAAACGACTCACTTGGAACCCCCATACCAGACTGAAACGACTAGAAACCGCCCGACGTTTTCGACTACTGCACACTTAGTAGACAAACGCTCCAAGCTTTCAATCAATTACAAACGACTCATATATACATATATATGACAATAGTAAGACCTATTTGGACTTATGGAATTGAGCTTTGGGGCTCCACTAAACCATCGAATTCCTCTCGTATCCACTCCATACAATCCAAAATCCTTCGTAAAATCCTCAACGCTCCTTACTTTGTCACAAATAAAATCATCCATAAAGACCTTAATGTTCCATATGTTTCCGATTTGGCCCAATCCAGATACCTATCCTTCCATAACAAACTGCAAAACCATCCGAACCCTCTCGTTTCAAACCTTGCTTCATCCTCGATCCCTGATAACCCTCCGAGGCGTCTGAAAAGAAGAGGGCCTCGTGACCTTCTAATATAGAACTTTAATTTGAGTTCTACCAATGGGTAGTTTCTCTTCATGTTGTACATGTCATGTTACCAATGTCACATTTACTTATTGTATTTTCTATGCAATACAGTGTAAATATCATTAAAATAAAAAAATTAACAGTTGCTAGCAACACATACGGATGCAATTCATATGGAAGTGAGAAGAGGGCTGATAGAAGGGCGTGGCCGATGTAGTATAAGAAGACACAGCTCTTTCTGTTACTATATAATTTCCTCTATTCATGTTTCTTTAGCAGTACTACATGAATTTTATTTTTGTACGTATATATAAAAGAACATTTTTTTTTTTTAATAACGTTTAACACAGCATATTAATTAATAATTTATTTTTAAATCAATAGAATTTTCCAGAAATGTCACCATGGTTTTTGTACACAGGTGGCTACTATTGCATCGAGCAGAAGAAACGCATGCTGAAGGTGGTTGTCCTCAACACCAATCTGTGGACGAGAGAGGATGGAGGAGACCCAGGTGGCCAGTGGGCATGGCTGGAGGAAGAGCTCCTCAAGGCAGAGGAAAATCAAAAGACGGTGAGTGCTAATCATATGTATCAACGCAAGAATTAGTTGATATTATCTGTTGGTGTGCTAATATGAGGTGATATAATTAAAGCCAGTGAAAATCGGTTAATCAGCGATCTGTTTTTTAAGAGTAACAATTTCACATTCAAATTACATCTAAATTATATGCAAAAATTACTAAGAAATCATTCCCCGAGCAGATTAACAAAGGTTTTAGCTAATGTAATAATTGAGGGAGGAAATATCTTGGTGGGCCACAGAAATTATTATAAGATTATGAACAGAAGAATAGTTGGGGTGATCAGTCAAATAAGAAGGCAAAAATAAATGATAATATTTATTTTGACATTTGCCGACGTTTCGACCTGAAGTTCAGGCCTTCATCAGGGCTAAGAAAAGAATCAGATAACAAGATAAAATCAGATATCAGGTAAAGTAAAATGAAGTTGTTAGAACAATGACAACAGTAAGAACTAAGAGATAAATAATAATAACCGTTACAAAGGGTGGAATGATGAAGTAAACATATTCAAAAAAGATGACATAAGTATTAAAATGGGAATCTTAGAATAAAATGTAAAACAGAAAAAAGGAATATAAAGTTATATAAGAAATGAAAATAAATAGTAAAATATTGCCAAAAGAATAGTTAGATAGAAAATTGAGATATTGTTAAGTCTATCAAAATGTACAGACAACGTCTAATATATAAAGAGTTAAAACAGAGAAAAGAAAGAAAACTTCAGGTCGAAACGTCGGCAAATGTCAAAATAAATATTATCATTTATTTTTGCCTTCATATTTGACTGATCGCCCCAACTATTCTTCTTTTCATTGTTCACGACAGTCAACCATTTACCCACTATTATAAGATTAATTCACTTTCAATTTCTTTTTACGAATCTGCTTAGTACCAAACAATACTAATGATTGTCAGGAACAGAAGATCTTTTGGAAAAATTCCGAGATTTATCTGAAATATTTATCACGTAAATCATCGAAAGAATGACAACGCTAGTAAATATTGTATATTATTAGGTGATATATAAAATTAAACTAACAGTATGAACAGTCGTAGTACAGACCGGTTTTTATTGAATTATTAACGTCCACCTGAAACTTCTTAAATAGTTTCATCTAATCGTAACCTACAATTATTTTATTTACGAAAACTTATGGAATTGGGGCGTTTTCTGGAGGAAGGGGGGCAATCTTCGTCTATTTAATTAGGTACTAAAAACTCGTAAATACCCATTTGCTTTCTATGTGGATCGTAAGATAAAATCGATAAAAAAGGTGGGCTACAAAAATATTCTGCCGTCTGTCCTTTATAACTTCATTATTTTGAAAATTTAGGGATGTAGGTTACACCAAACGGCTAAATATTTATGAAGGCCACCCTTTTTCTCGATTTTGTGATCACATTATCTTACGAACCAAGTAGAAAAAAATGGGTATTTACGAGTTTTTAGTACCTAATTAAATAGACAAATAGACTTGTCCCCCTCCAGATTGAAAACACCCCAATAAAATAGTTGGAGGTTGCAGTTAGATGAAACTATTTACATAGTTCCACGCAGATGTTTATAATACGATAAAAAGGGGTCTGTACCACGGACTAATAGAGTATCTATATAGAGAGAGAATCGGAAAAGATCGGTCGCTCTCGGATGTTTCCTTATTGCTTCCAACCCTTATTTCTTCGTTAATTGCCAATCAATTTTCTTACCATCCACAATCTTCAATAATTATATTTAATCATTTTTATATGAGTTTCCAATGTGAAATGTATTGTTACTTCAAATAAAAAAAAAAAATACATTTTGAAAATTAGTCATTTGAACTCTGTTAGGGAACATTAATGAGGATGAGATCTATCTTATGTTAATAACGGCTTAATTTTATATTGGTATAATAAATTTAATCAAAATCGATATAGCCAGTTTAAGAAAATTCTAAAATTTGTAAAATCGATATAAAGTGGTACTTCCGTTTAGCCGATTTTTACAAAAAAGTTGCTATGACATCTCAGGCATTAAAAAACAGTAAATATGCAATTTCAGTTCCGTACAACTTTTCGTTTTCAGCTTGACTGTTCACACACGCAAATACCATTTCGTGGGACTTGGTTATTTTATACTAAGGGGATCTCAAAACATGCATTTTAATTGAAAACTCAGATTCGATAATCTTCACGATCGCAGTACTTTTTCTTACTATGTATTTCATATATAGGTAAGTGAAAGTTAACAATGATGTTAATTAAATAAATAATAACTTACGTTTTCTGGGTTACGAAATTCCATTTTTTTTTTTTTTTTTTTTTTTTTTTTTTTTTTTTTTTTTTTTTTTCCTATCCCCCAGGAATTTCTTGAATAAATTCAGTATGTATATAAATGTATATATACATAAATTTTCAACTTTCCTTTTATTGCCCAAGGGCATTTTAAGTTAAGAGGGCTCTGCACGCTGTATGCGTTCTTTGCATCTGTGGCCAAAGGCCTTTTATTATACCACTGGGCGTGGAGGGACCGCCCTGCATTAATTTAGTATTTATATTATTGTTAGTGGGTGTGAACTACTGAGTCCAAACCCCTTCCCTCGGCGAGAACATCAACCAAGGGGACTTTACCTTGCCACCTCCCAGGCCTGGACGGCGGTACTATTTCCTGGAAAAGCGGGTTAGCACAGACCTTCAGCCCATCGAAAAATTTGACGTGTCTTCGGCCTATGAACTCAGGCACCGATGGGAGCTGAAGCTCCTCTCGGATCTTTACATTCTTTGCCCTTTGCAGGGTGGTACCTCTGACTATTCGCCGAAGGATGGAGTTTTGATAACTCTGGAGTTTCTTGAGCGTGGACTTATACAGGTGGCGGAGCAACGGTGCACCATAGAGCAGCGTAGGCCTGATGACCGCCTTGTAGATTTGCAGTTTTAGTCTCAACGAGAGCTGCGGCGACTTTAGCAGATGGTAGAGCCTATACTCCTTTTTCCGAGCCAGCTTGAGCCTCTGGTTGACGTGACTAGTAAAGGTGAGGTGCCTATCCAGAGTCACGCCTAGGTAGAGGACTGAGTTGGAGATCCGCTGGTCCACTCCACCAATGGTGAAGTGAGTGGGCAGGGGCTTCTTTCCTTGCTGAAATGACATCACTATGGCATCGGTCTTATTAGGATTTACCTGTATGCCGTTCTTCTCAAGCTCCTTGACGATGGTATCGGTGGCATTCTGTGCTTTCATGAGAGCTCTCTCTGCGTTAAGGCTGGATGCATAGACTGCGATATCGTCAGCATAGGCTGCTACCACCGCTTCTGGATGTTTAAGTGCCACTACTGGCGCCGTGAAAACGACGAACAGTAATGGCCCCAACACAGACCCTTGAGGTACTCCACACGTTGTATCGACTGGGTTCGAATAGTCATTACCAACTCTTACGACGAAAGTTCTTCCACTGAGGTAGCTTCTGACCAGACGGCATAGCGGGGCTGGGAATTTGTACTCTTCCAGTCTTCGAAGTAACAGCGCGTGAGACACGCAGTCAAAGGCCTGGCTGCAGTCCAACGAGATGAGTGCCGTAGCTTTGTTGTGATTCATCTGCTCTATGGTGTGTGCCTGAAGTTTAGCCAGATGATGTTCACAGGCGACTCCGCGTTGGAAACCGGTTTGCTCTGGTGGTATAACGTGCTCTTCCTTGCAGTGACTCAGGAGATGATAATGAATCAATCGCTCAAAGACTTTGCTGACGTGCGGGAGGAGGCTGATCGGGCGATAGTGGTCAGTCATGTCTCCTTTCTTCCCCGGCTTCAGTAGTGGCACTACGATGGCATGTTTCCAGACTGTAGGGAAGTAAGATATCCGCAAGCATGAATTAAAGATGTTCAGAAGGAAGGCTTTACCCTTCCTTGGGAGCATCTTCAGTAGAACATACGGGATATCATCATGTCCCGACGCCTTGTTTCCTTTGATACGTCGTAGTACAGACTCAAGCTGGTTAAAATTGCAGAATATGGGCTTCTCAGTGAGTCCAGGTGATGATCTCTGCTGCACCGGTGGGGAGCTTCTAGTTCGCTCTGCATCCCTTGCTGCATAACTTTTCGCCAGGTGTTCAGCCTGTTCCCCAGTTGTTAGTAGCGCGTCTCCTGATGTCAGATGCACGCTTCTTTTCTTACTAACGAAGGTTCTGACAAGTCGCCAGAACTGACGGTAATCGTCATGAGTCCTTCGTAACTGCTCGTGCCAGAGTGATGTTTTCCAGTCGCTCATGAGTCTTGCTATCTGCCGGGTCATCGCATTGATGGCCGGTTTTAAGCTGTAGTTACGAGTGCGCTGGAAAACGTTCCTTAGGTTGTTTCGCTGTCTGATCAGAACTAGGATGTGCCGTGGAGGTCTTCTGATGGCGTTGGGCTGTGGAGCAAACTTGGGAATGTTCCGTTTGGCTGAGGCTTGGATGATGGTGGTGATGACATTTACAGCATTATCCACCTCATCTCGGGTTCTGCATGGTGTAACTGCTGGTAGTGTTTCCTCAACGCAAGATCTGTATCTCTTCCAATCGGCTTTATGAAGCAGATATTTGCTCGCGGGTGGAGTGGCGGGTGTGCCCTCAAATGTGTATAGCACCGGCCGGTGATCTGAGGGTCCATACGATAGTGCGTGGCAATCCGTGATGGTGTGCAGATCCCTGGTGAGTAGCAGATCTAGCGTAGAGGTCCACTCAGGTCGGGCTGCATGCCTGAAGGTGTGAACACCCGGATGGAAGACGTTGAGCCTGGTCTTTGTGATGTACGTGCCCAATGGGTTGTTACTACCACACAGCCAGGAGGTGTGTCGAGCATTTAAGTCCCCAAGGACAATATACCGACTTCTTGCCTGGGCGTGTTGTAGTAGTAATTTCACTGACGTGAGAACCGCCCTCGGTCTCCTATAGACACAGGTGAACCTGTACCGATGTTTAAATCGCACGTCTACTGTGACTATGTGAGTTCCCTCAGTAGGTTCCACTGGGTTCGTGATGATCTTCGAAGGGACATCTCTTCTGACCAATATAGCAACGCCTTCTGTCGACCCGCGTGAGCAAACCTCCCGGTATACAGTGTACCCATGGAAGTATAGTGGAGACGAGGGGGGCATCAATGTGTCAGTCAGCGCCATCACCGATGGTCTGTGTTGCTGCAGGAAAAGCTCTACTTCAGCCTGCTTCTGTGCGAGGCCTCTGATATTGTAGGTGCAAACTAGGTGCTCAATCATGTTTTTGTTGGCTCAGCACGGTATTAAGGAGGGTTGTGATGAAGCCCATCATCTGGTCTAACCTCTGGAGCATTCCTTCGACGAGCCTGATGAGCGTGGATGGTTCATTCTTTTTAGACGGCTGGGCTGCTTCTAATGGTGTGGCAGACGGGGGGGGAGAACTGTGGGGGAAGTCATGGTGATGGGGGTGAGCGGGCTGCTGTGATTGGCTGGTTGATCCGCCAATCACCGCTGAGTATTCTAACCCCGACTTCACTAGTTGACTTGGTTTCCGTGTAGGGGGTGGCGTGGTTATCTCCTCTTTCTTCTTCTTTTGGTTTCGACGTTGGTCAATAATCTTCTTTCGGTAGGAGCATTCTTTTGAAAACGCTGGATGGTCTTCTTTGCAGTTTGAGCAATAAGGTTTAACATTCTTGGGGCATTGTGCCAGCAGGTGATGATCTCCGCACCATGCACAATGACATGTACGGCCACAGTATTTCATTGTGTGGCCGTATTCCTGGCAGTTTCTACATTGTACAGGTCCAATATCTTCTTTAAAGGAGGTCACTCTAAATTTGATCCTGTTGATAGCTCCAAGGTTTCGTATATCTTCTATTTTTACGAAATGATCTACTATTATCTGAATGGCTTCGATGTCATATCTTTCACCATTCGGGGCTTGTTTTGTTAACCTTCTAGTGAGTCTGAAGCCTGGTAGTACTCTTTTTAACTCATCGATTATGTCTTTGACGTCGTAATCTACATCAAAGCCATAAAGGACAAATTTTTGGGTTCTTTTGGTTCCACGCGGGGCAAAGGTGTGGAATTCTACCTTTTTCTCACGTAGAAGTGCCTGGAGAGCTGTGTTATGATCCACCTCAGTAGCTAGGTACAATCTGGTTTCTTGCTTAGAAGAATTGGAAGAGTATTCCTCTATGTTGAGCTCTCTTAGTAGAATTCTCAGCGATGTCAGTGAAATAGGTGGCTTGATTATGATGGATGGAGGCGGTCAGATCTTTTCATTTTGGGTAACATCTGGTTCCTGGGGCGCAAGAGCCTCGTAGCGGTTTGAAACCGGAATTCCAACAGGTACGGTGACCTCTGCGCGGTCCTTTATCTGGTGTCGCTTTGGTGGCTCTTGGTAAACTTCGGCACCTCCTGATCTTTTCTCGCCCCTCGCATCCTCCTCAGCCTCCATATGGGTGTCGTGGGAGGCCATCACGTTGGGGTCTCCTTACCAGAGCGATGCTGCCCGTTTAGCTGTCAAGGTTAGTTCCAAGTGATATGAATGGACCCCAACAGCGTAAAGGCGCAATCTAAGTAAGGAGCTGGCAATCTGGCAATAGAAATCTTCAGTAGAGGTCCTGCTTCTGCTGCCAGCTAGTAAAATAACTGTTTGATGTGTTCGTGTGGTTTATCACCACCACCAAAAATATTTAACAACACAAACGCTATTAATTGCACGGGTAGAGCAATAGTAATTGTGCCGTATTTGTGGTGCCGTACGAAATTCCATTAGATTATTTAATTTATTTTTAAAATTGTCTAGAACTTTTAATTTTTTTTTGTTTACATAACTAAATTTAATTTCAACTCCTATGAATAGATTTATTCATAAGAATTTATGGTTCGAATTTCCCATAAAATTGACTCAATCTGCCTCTTTTTTTGATGTTATATTTTTTCGTTGATATATTCCGTTTTTTAACTTGCCCCCCTATTTACCTTGACAATATCCAAGTTCCTCAGACAGACAAAGTTCAATATCTTGGACTGGCCTTTGACAGAAGAATGACATGGGGCCAACATATCAAAAACAAAACAAAAACTCTAAACCTAAGACTACGCCTATTGTACTCACTCCTTGCAAGAAATTCAAAATTAAAACTTAGACAGAAATTGAATACATATACTTACCTACTCAAGCCTATTTGGACCTACGCTTTACAGATAAATGGGACAGCCAAAAAGACTCACATACGTAAATTACAGACTTTTCAATCTAAAACTTTCAGGACTATCACCAAAGCTCCCTGGTACGTCAGTAACATTACTCTACAGAAGACTTACAGATGCCAACAGTTAACGACCACATACGAACATACTACAAACGATTTCATAATAACTTACACGGACATACAAACTCATTGATTCGAGGCATGGCCACAACTAACATGCCCGATAGCACCCGAAGGAGGCTTAAAAGAAGCTGGATGAGGGATCTCCTCCACTAACTATAAATATTACGCTCAAGACAGGAAGGACGCCGCTGGGTGCTCCTCTCCCTCACGCCTATTCCAAGACCAATCTCTTCATCTTGACATCACACTCGCTGATTGTCGAAACTTCTGACAGGTGTGAGTTGAAGAATCAAGTCAAAAAAAAAAAAAAAAGATTCCGTTTGCATTCTAGAATTCATTACTCTTCTAATAACAAATAACTAAAAATATCATTAAATTTTACAATTATATTATATATAATTCCTTTTTTTATAATGATAAGCAATAAAATTCTTATTGTCTAGTATTTGATATTTTATCTGTAAATTTTTAATATATATATATATATATATATATATATATATATATATATATATATATATATATATTTTTTTTTTTTTTTTTTTTTTTTTTGGGGGGAGTGTCCTCCCCTTCCTCGCCTTTAAGGCTATACGGGATTTTCTTGGGCCAGGGGGTGTGGGCGGGGATTTAAAGACTCTTCCGGCACCGGGACGCGAACTCTTGACTATTTTATAAATCCATTGTCTCATAGATCAGGTTGCCGGACAAAGGCGGTGCTGTGCACACACAGTCAGTTCAGCCATCCCGCCCACACAATATTTAGATATATGTATACCGATATCTTATGTTTTTATTCAAAAATTATTTCATTCATAAAGTAATGCACCACTCTAACCTCCTTCCATCTATCTCTGCAATATGATTTTCTGGATTATTAGTTATACTAAAGAAAGAGTTCATCTAAATAATACTAGATAATTCTAATAGTTGTCTAGAAGTAAAATTATCAATTTGTATGCCTAAATGCTTCGTTTCCTCCACATCCTCCTACAGCTTATTCAAACTATAATTGCTTAGTGAAATAAAAAAAATAAAAAGAGAAGCAATTTCCCTCTTCTATTTTTCCTGAAAATGCTTCGTTCCTCTTAATGTGGTTTTATAATTTTACTGTATCATTCAAATAGAATTGGGAAGATTTCATTTTCATTGGTCGGATATTATTAATACGCGTCATTTTGAAACTTTGGTATCATTTATTTCAACGGAGTCAAATCACCATTGAAAGCTGTAATTTTTTTTTGTGAACTATTCTTTCAAAAGCATATTGTAACTGGTTTGCAATATATGCTAGTGCAAAATATCTTGTGTAAAATTGATTTTTTTACAATAGAGTATAAAAAACGATTATTTCTTTATTCTTTTAATTTCATATTTAATTTTCCTCTTCTATTTTAATATTTAGCAGACCACTTATGGCAGTTATAGACTACAAAATGTCACGTTTAGGACAAAAAAGATAAACATGTAAAATTATTACATACAATCTTTTGCACTAACAGTGCCGATATTTCTTAATTATTCTTTAGTAAAATGTGTTGCTACGCGATCCAGTAAAAACTATGTAAAATACACATTATCTGTCAAAGCCTAGAGGATCTTTTTCGTAATCCCAATATATGTATATATATGTGTGTGTGTGTGTGTGTGTGTAATACGTCTCACATGGCCCACCCATTTTATGAGTATTACAGGTATAAACGCTCACTTTCTAGAAATTTGTTAGCATTTACGCTTGTTTAATGAAAACAATTAATTTCCAAGCATTTTTCAAAGAATTGGAGGAAATTCAGTGACGCTGCTGCCATCTTTGGATAAGCAAACGAAGCAGGATAAGAAAATACTCCTTAGGGAGCACTGGAGGATTTGGGAGTGCAGGCTTTCGGGCTAAAATCCACCAAAAATGGAAAAACCAATGTTTGTTATTTGTTACTGTGAATGATCTAGGCAGAAATACTGAAACAATCACAATTATATTTTTACTTTCCCTTACGTATTTAATATATAGTAAGGGTAAGTATTGCGGTCGTAATTCCATTTTAGTGAACTTTCTAATGGAAAATAACAGCTTAATAACTAATAATTCTGCATTCCATAATCAACGAATCGTACAATCCATAATCAACGGATCGTACAATCCATAATCAACGGATCGTACAATCCATAATCAACGGATCGTACAATCCATAATCAACCGGTGATGTCATAAATAGGACTTTTGTCATTTTAATGGTATTTATGATTTGTTAGCTGTAAGATTTTAGCTTTAGCTCGGTTAAAAATGCAATTCAAAAAATTTATAATAGCCCCACATTGGAAGAAAATAATTTCTATTCAAAGTTGAGCGGTAAGTGAAAGTTGTGTGTTGCGCGCACCAGATATTCTAATAAGGAATCGAGGATTACTTAAACACCATTTCACATAGGTAGTTAGTTTCTTTCCAAGTAATTATTTATATATACATTTTGTTTTCACACTAAAACCCTCTAAAAATAAATCCTGAATCCCCTACTCATAAGAAAGGATCACTCACTACATTAGAGTAATCTGGAAGGAATATGATACATATATATAGTTTTTTTTTCTATCTGTGAAAATCGAGAATGGAGGGAGAGTAAAATAAAGCCTGCATCAAAACCGTAACTAACAAATTCTAAATTCGGCCATCTACCAAAGTAATGTAAAAAAATGTAAAGTTTCAATTCAAAATTCAATTAACACACTGCCAATATTATAATCTGAATTTCGGTCCCACATAATCTATAGCATAATTATCATCGCCTAAAATATAACAATCCATATTTAATAACCATATCTAATTTATTAACATAATTTAGTGATGAATTGTGACCAACTCCATTTGTCTTCTCTCTACAATCTTCTGGTTAGTTAGAATTAGTGCAGGACATCGTTATTTTTCATATTGACCATCTTTCTTCTCTTTTTTTTTTAGCATTCACTTTACGTGAATAGAAATATTGTTTTTTTTACCATCAGATTTATAGACATCGGCTAAATATTTTATTTAATGAAGGGGAAAGCAAGATAATCCGAGTGACAGAATCTAGCTATAAGAATTTAGAGTATAATTATTCATAAATTAAGTTAAATTGCATTCTTAATTTTGACAAAGAGTACAAAAGTGATAACGAGCACTGTCAAAAAATATGTTCATTAAAATATTTAAAAAGTTAAAGAAAAAATGGCCACATCCACCTACAATACACACGTGCAACTTCGCTTGACTATAAATTCGTGTTTAATTTTTGTTGAGATTGTTTCTTAGGATGTTAGTATTAATTATGCAAATATAACCGTGAGGAGGGGTGTTAACAGATGCATTAATGCCTATCCAATCGCTAGTTATTGTTATAGGTGTGATTGTAATGCAAATGTTGCCTGGCGTTATTGGATATTAATACAATTGGATAGCGGAACAACTATAATTTAATTAAAATTATATATATATATATATATATATATATATATATATATATATATATATATATATATATATATGATAGAGTTTAATGACCTATAGGTATAACCTATGGATTTGTTCTTCATTATAATGTTCCCATGCCTAAAAAAAATTAAATAAAAAATTTTTTAAAACATTTAAGCTCTACATTGTTTGTTAAGATTGACAACCTATGGTTCGTTTCAGTTTCTGTCTTACGGCCCAGACAGAAACTCTTAGGCCGTCCACAGAATCGGTTACAGAATCGTGCGTTTTGAATCGCCAATAAACGAGAGCGATTTGAATCGCATCTACCACATACGGGTCGATGAGATGTGATCGATTCAAATCCTGGTGTCAATATTGAGTAAAGCACCTTATAGACTTTAAATTAGTACATTTTAGTCTTCCATAGATGGACTTTCTGTTTTTTTTTCGTTCTTCAAAAAATACTTGAATTGCATAATAATGAGTAGTACCAGCAGTGATGAAGAGGACATGATTATTTTGCAAGTAAGTCACAACAACTCAGGAAAAAGGGTATAAGACTCTTCTTCAGAGATGAGAGAAGGTAATAGAGTAGAACATCCATATATAAAGTAGCGAATCAACCGCAAAGAACAAATAAAGTCATAGGAAGGAATTTATAGGGCAGCCTAATGGATCTAACATTTTAGAAATATAAAAAGAAAAAGATATTTTTTTAATGTTTCGGTGTGATAATTAATTACAAGAAAATATCAATGAAACATTTTTTGATATTATTCATAGTGTCTGTGTAACAGTGATTTGCTTCATTCACTTATTTTATTATTTGTGCTTCAAAAATAATATGTTGGGGTCGTAAATTATTTCCGTTGGCGGTTGATAACAAGGGGCTGGTGGTTAGTCCTCCGAAGGGAGAAATATTTTAGGTTTGGTCCAAGTTCTAATTTGACAGCTAGTTACCCGCTTTGGGAAAACCCTCAGTAGGATGTTTTGGTTTATGCCTTTCCTCAACTGCCTCGCTTTGCTTCCGAGTAATTTATATTCCTTTATGGGTTCCTAAGCAGATCGTTATATTTTATATACTTTTTCACCATAACTTACGGATATAAATAAATTAATATATTTGTCAAAGAGGACAACGAAGAAGAGATTGTATTACAAGTATAGTTCGTAAATGATGGCTTCATATACCCGCGTGTAAAATAAGATTTACCGGTACATAGTTTAAACTTTTTTTTTATTTATTGATGATAATTACAACTAAATGTAAATGTAAATGTGAACAAAAGAATATAAAAGCATGAAATCATTTTTTGAGAAACTACCCACTGGTAGCACTCTAAAAATGTATTTACAAAAGGAGATCTCGAGGCCATCTTCTTTTCAGACGCCTCGGAGGGTTGTCCGGGATCGAAAAGGAAGCAAGGTTCGAAACGAGAGGGTTAGGATGGTTGTGAAGTTTGTTATGGAAGGAAAGGTATCTGGATTGGGCCAGGTCAGAAACATACGGAACATTAAGGTCGTTATGGATGATTTTGTTTGTGACGAAGTAAGGAGCTGTGAGGATTTTACGAAGGATTTTGGATTGTAAGGATTGGATACGAGAGGAATTCGATGGCTTAGTGGAGCCCCAGAGCTCAATTCCGTAAGTCCAAATAGGTCTTATTGTAGTCATGTATATGAGTCTTTTGTAATTTACAGGGAGCTTAGAGCGTTTGTCTAGTAAGTGCTGAAGTTGTCGGAAACGTCGAGCTGTTTCTTGTCGTTTCAGTCTGGTATGAGGATTTTAGACGTTAACGTCCAAGTTAGACGTTTGTCTAAGTGGAGTTTAAATTTAAAAATGGTTTTCAACCATAGTATAATTGATGATTTTTAATTAATACATTACATTGAAAAATATAACAACTAAAAGTAATTTTATAGCCTTATTTCTGCAAACTTCTCTTTTGTAATCTCAATACTAATTGTAAGTGCTTAAGGCGTCTCCAATGTCCACAAAATACATTCATATTTATATTTTTTTCAATTTAATTGTTTTTACTGATTTAATTGAACGTATTAACGATCTAGTGTCTGCCAGTTAGTCCTCTGAGACTTTTTATTCTTTTCAGATATATACAATACAATTTTTTTTTAATAAAATCACTGTTTCTCTGAATATGCCTGAATGGGCGAAAACTGATGTATGTTGCTTGCAGGAACACAGATAGGAGGGGGTTACTGAACCTCACGTTGCTATAGAATATAGTCTCCATGGTGAAGCAGCAGGCCACTCATAGCTTCATACTCGATCTCTTTAGTTCCTTTTTAATCTCCTTCCTACTGACTCAATCGGGTTCAAGGATATTGGCAAATCGAACTTGATCCATGGGTTATGGCTGCTCAGAGTCAGAAGGCGCACGCGAATTTCTTTCCCTGAAACAGACCATCCATGGACCAAACTTCCATGGTTCCTGAAAAACCAAATTACGATTCTCGATTTTAGGTAGAGAGTCATCGATCCGATCATTGTGAGTTGCGTCCGGTAGGCTGATGGGTCTCTCATACCCGGGGGAGGAATGTCAGGTAGCTAGGTTTTCACTAGTGGATGGTACCCGATCCGGCAGGTCACTCATCCAAGTGCAACTTGTCAACCTCGACGTTACCTATTGCATGCGGCTATACCTTGAGAAGAAAGTTGTGAAGGGACGACGAAGTATGTTAATAAGGAATATTGATAGATTTATTAAAACATTATTGAGACACTTCAAAAATAAATATAATAGTGTGTCCACTTACTCGAGTTCTTTACCTATTTTAGAAAAAAAATTGAAAACTTTTAATAAGTCTATAAATAAACATTCTTCTTCTTGATAATCAATTTCCCTTCACTAGATCAGTGTAGAGGATCTAATTTATTGAGCCTGATACATTTATCAGATTTATCGCTCTTGGCCCAACTGTCTGGGTCTATTCTAGTTTATTCCTCTCCGATCGAAATCCTCCCTGACTGAATCTTCCCAAATCTTTCTGGGCCTTCCTGTCGGCATTCTTCCTTTCACTTTTACTTCATATATAGTTTTGGCCATTCTTTCCTTCTACATTCTTTTGACATGGCCAAACCAGCATTGTCTGTTTTTCTCTATTGTATTTTCTGCTGTTTTTATTCCCCAATTGCTTCTTACAGTTGTGATCCTGATTTTGTCCCTTCTAATTTTTCCCTCTATTTCCTCAGAAATCGCTTTTGAACATTTGAACATTAAATGAAGATATATATATATATATATATATATATATATATATATATATATATATATATATATATATATATAATAAACATAAAATTTTTGGGATATGAATGAAATAATTCAAACCACAAAGCCAAGAGTTTGTAACATACAGAACAGAACGAAACAAGATCCCACATAGTTTAAAAGAAATGGGGGGAAAGATAACAAATAAATTTATTCGAGACATCTCACCATGCTATCCAAATACTGAATACTGAAGGAAACGAGAGACTTCAAAAACTCAGTTCAGGAAGTTTATATAAAACAGCTGATTAGAAGGGATGGGAGAAAAACAAATACGCAAATAAATACTAAAATCTCAAAAATATAATCATATTACAATGTGTTAAATAGATTAAATTAAAAAAAATAACAGATCAATAAATACTTAGAAAACAAAATGCCTCATACATAACATTTATATTTAACAAAACCCAGTGGACTTACTACACAGGCAATAATACTATAAATAAATATAAATATATTTTTATAATATTGTGTTTTTGAGTTTTTTGTGTGCGTATTTTTTTTTTCTCTTCCAATCTAATCAGCTGCTTAATATAACCTTCCTCTACTGCGTTTCTGCTACCTCCCATACAGTTCAGTACGTATTTGGATTCCATGGTGAGATGTCTCTAGTAATTATATTAGTTTTCTTTTCTTTCTTTCCTTATTTTCATTTTTTTTATATATGGTCTTGTTTTTTTCTGCCTTGATGATACCTGAATTGACTAAACGTTGGTAGGTTAACTGATCACTTGCATGTTAGAGACTCATCACTCAGAGGTTTAGATTGTTCCATTTATTAGGCATAAATAATTCAATTTTAAAAAAATAGTAAATTTGCATTTTTTTTCTTTAACTACCAGTACAGCCCAGTGATATACGATAAAAATTATGCAAATATCATGTTTAAAAAATTCATGTAAATATGTGACAGGTTATATTAAACTTCCACACATACTACCGATTGAACCATACTACTGACATACATTAATGGTATAAAGCCAGTCAACTGTGGTGTTCCAGTTAAAGTCTCCCGATGAAGCCAGCCACTGGAATCCTGTAAATGAGGATTTAATAAATGAGTCAACTCTTTACAAAGTCGGCACTAATCGAATTTAGTGGAAATCGAAATAATTATTGATTTCCATGTGAATAAAACACAATGAATCCAATTTTTTAATTATTTTTTTTTAAAAACAGACATAAATATTTTTAAGAAGTGGTGTGAAAATAAATATATTTCCGAAACTAGCCTTATGTTTTTTTAAGGAATGTCATTAAGCTTTAGCCGTGGTTTTTAATCACTATTGTAATAAACATAGATTTTTGGAAATATTAGCTGCAAATAAAGAACTTTTAAATTTAATATTTAAAATATATGGGTTTTAATATTACAGTTGGATTAAAAGATATAGTTTTTTCGATTTCTCTGAAAAATTGTCAATGATGATTTGGGTTCACTATGGAAATTAAAACCTCAAATAACATAGACTTTGTCAGTAAATCCCATCTAGCAAGAAACTGCTAATGGACATAAGCATAAATAAAAACAGTACGTTATAGTATCACCTTGATCTGATTTTTTACAACTTTTCATAAAGGTACTCCATTTTTTGTTGCAGATCTACCTAATGGGGCACATCGCCCCGGGCTACGACGAAAGGCAAGGAGCCCCCGCAAGGCTGTCCCTAGCTGAGCCCCACAACTCCCGCTACATCAGCCTCATCTCCAAGCACGCCCGGATAATAACAGGGCAGTTCTTCGGCCATCTCCACTCAGATACCTTCAGGATAGTCTACGGGGCCTCCGGTAAGTACGCCTATCCCTATCTCTCATTGGTCATAACATAACAGGGGTTTTCATGCAACCAAGGCTAATTAATAATAATAATAATAATAATAATAATAATGCTAATTCAAAGAAAAACTTTGAGGAAGAATTTAAATACCGTGTTAAATTAGTACTTAAATCACATTTAAGTGGAAGAAATTTGATACGGGCATTGAATACCTGGGCAATACTCATTTGGGGTACTGAAGTGGACTAAAACCGATTTAGAAAGGTTGGATCGTTTTCTTAGAGTACAGATTGTGCTTTCAAGGAAGAGGCATCCAAAGTCATCTGTAGTGAGATTGTATCTTCCTAGGAAGTCGGGAGGGCGTGGTCTAGTCAGCCTCTTGAATTTATGCCGAAAGGAAGAAAATAATCTCCGCAACTACATTATAAACCATACTTCCAATATTCTTTCAACTATCGCATCATTAGATATAAATTATAAAGCTTTGAATTTACGAAGCCCTGGAATCCCGATTAGTGAAGCAGATGATGGCACTCGATCAGAAATATGGAAAAATAAACCTTTACACGGACGATTTTATCACTCATTAATGGATGTAGGAGTGGACGCTGAGGCTTCATTGACATGGCTGAAGAGTGGAAGTATCTTTCCGGAAACAGAAGGATTCTTGTTTGCTATTCAAGAACAGGTAATAGCCACAAAAGCATACAGAAAACATATATGTGGAGAGGGCATCGATGACTTATGTCGCTTATGCAAAAAGGCAGTTGAATCAATTCAACATGTAACATCGGGATGCACAATACTTGCGGGTAAGGAATATTTGCAGAGACACAACAATGCAGCTAAGGTAGTGCATCAAGCTATGGCTCAGAAAATGGAACTCGTCGATAAGTATTACCCGTATTATAAATACCATCCAGAACCAATTAACTCCATGCGCAATGTCAAGGTGTTCTGGGATCAACCAATCCAGACGGATCACACCATCCCCCACAATAGACCAGACATTCTTATAATAGATAAAAGTAAGCAATCTGCGTTTATCATAGAGATTGGAGTTCCTTCTGATGATAACATACACAAGGTAGTAGCGGAAAAAAAGAGCAAGTACGTAGAATTGGCTGAAGAGATCAAACAATTATATCATTTGAAGGAAACCCGAATTCTGCCAATTGTAATCTCGTGCAACGGACTGATACCGGAAGAAACTGTATCTTCTCTGCGACTACTAGAACTACCATCTCAGACGATCGAAAGAATGCAACAAGCGGTGTTGTTGGGAACAGCAAATATTATCAGGAAGTTCACAAATATAAAATAATTAAGAAAATATACAAATGTAATTTTTGGCTGACCTAATAGGTCCCCAACTATTACATAATTTAAACACCATTGTATATGTGAAAAATAAAGAGATAATAATGATACATTATTTATTCTAGGACGAGTCCCTTTAGTATAACAGAAAGACAATAATTGGAATCACCTTTTATTATTTTTTCTTTGTTACAAGGAAGGTAATGTTACTTTAGATGTATAATTGTTTGGAAATAATGAACCATTGTGAAATAATTTGCAGCGTTTTTTACACTGGATTGCTAAAAATAAATTTAAATCTATAAAACTTTAATTTAGATTTAAAAATTAATAAATCCATTAATTTTTGGACATAATATTGTTATAATAATTATTATACGGATAAGGAATCCTCTTCTCTCTCCGGTGATCTTATGATAAATGTTTATTAATATCGAGAAAAATATGACTTCAAATAAATTTGTCTAAAATGTAGATTAGTTAAACAAATCCTAAAAATAGTTTCGCAAATGCCTTTATGACATGTTAAAAAGCTTACAATCTCTTTTCAGTTAGAAAGTGGAGCATGTATTGTTGTGTATTAGGCTTCAACAAATATGTCTGAATATTTTACATTATTAAGTAATACATCAGTTCTACATAATTTTTTTTATTGCAAAAGTAAAATATTATATAATGAATTTACCAAAATTTTATTTGAAGCTACATACTTTTCAGTAGTAGATCAATTTAGTAAATGATATATATATATATATTTTTTTTTTTTTGGTTTAAATTATAAGTTTGGATCGAAAGAAGGGATAAAAATATGATAAATCTAATTTACTTTAAGGCTAACGAACTAAGGAGCCTACATAAATAAGGAGAGATACATAAATAAAAATACAGACTAATTAAGTTACATTCTAATTTTAATCAGTTAATAATAAAAAAAATATGAATTAAAAACAATGAAGAACGAACTAATAATTTATGTACATATTTACATTAGTATCTATTTACAATTTCATGGGCACTGGGTGGATAAGAAATGATTGAACAGGCGGGATTTAATGGTAGGAATGGTATTGGATTGACGAATGTTAGAGGGGATGGAGTTCCATAGGGATGCGGATCAGATAATGAAAGATCTGTCGAAAGCAGCGGATCTGTGGGCCCTTATGTATAGATCAGAAGACCGGGAACGAGTATTGAGATAACGAACAGAGGATTACAACGGTAGAAAGGATAATAACTGTAAACCTCTTAAATTTATTGAAATCCATAAATTCAAGATTGGTGTGTTGAAATTCGCCGCTATAACACTCAATCTTAACATGGGCTAAGGTCTGTTAGTATTGATTTCGAAAAGGTGCGGGAAACGTTATTACAAGGTTTCCATCGTCTGTTTACTTTTTTTATTTTAAGTGGAATGAATGCAATACAAGATACAGAATGAAACCGGAAAACGTTGTTCAAAAGAAGATAATGTTTTTTTCGATAAAGTAAATTAGATTTATCATATTTTTATTCTTTCTTTGTAACCAGACTTATAATTAAAAAAAAAAAAAAAAAAAAGAAATATCATTCACTCAATTGATCTACTACTGAAAAGTATGCATCTGCAAGTAAAGTTTTGGTGAATTCATTCTTTTATATTTTAATTTTGCAATAAAAAAACAGTAGATTAGGAAGAACTCATGTATTACTTAATAATGGAAAATATTCAGACACAGTTGTTGAAGCCTAATACACAATACATGCTCTACTTTCTAACTGAAAAGAGATTGTAAGCTTTCTAAACTGTCATTTGCGAAACAATTTTTAGAATCTGTTTAACTAATCTACATTTTTGACAAATTTATTTGTGGTAATATTTTTCTCGATATATTTTTTTTTTTTTGAACTTCTATTGAGTATTAATACAGTCTGCCACACTGAAGGTCATTGTTACTAGCGCTATTGTATTCATTCACACAATATGTACATAAGAAAGGAAAAAAAAAAAAATATATATATATATGTGTGTAAATAAAAAGTAATATACAAGATAATTAAAACAAAAGATCAGCCGAAAAATAATGAAACAAAAAAAAAACACATTCACACCTATGTACAATATTTACATTGGCCCAGGGAACTCCGAACCAAGCTTTGTCCCCCAACTGTGGAAGCCAAAGCAGGACTCCAGGAGATCCCAGTGCTTCTCTCCAAGGCGCGTCACTGGTATAGTAAGCCAGTGGAGGCTGATGGAAGGCACTAGAGCAACAGACGCTCAGGACATGAGTGAAGAATCTGGCCAGTGCCAGTACTCCAATATATACTTCTCAATATTAATAAACATTTAATAGACGAAGATCATCGGAGAGAGGATTGGGTTTATTATCCGTATAATAATTATTATAACAATATTATATTTTAAAATCAATGGATTTATTATTTTTTTAAATCCAAATTAAAGTTTTATAGATTTAAATTTATTTTTAGCTATCCAGAGTAAAAAAAAATACCTGTACCACTACAACCCATGAAGGGTCTTGGGCTCAGTACTATTGAGGGAAAGCACTGTTTCTTGGTCTACGGTTGTGCAAGGTGGTGATTTGAACGAGATCACGCTCAACCGCCAGGTTTTTCCTCTTGATTAATTATTATGATTAAGGAGTTACTTATTTATTGTAATTTAATTAATTATTATAATTAAGGATTAATTATTATAAAAGGGTACCCACTGTATAGAGGCTGGGGGTGCCCCAGGAGGATCTACCTACACAGGGTCGCCCCATGGTCAATGAAACAGAATAAATAAATATTCTGCTATGAGGCGGGATTCGAACCTGGGACCTTTGGGGGCATTGGGAGCCCAGTACCCTACCACTGAGCTACCTCACTCCAATCCAGAGTAAAATACGCTGCAAATTATTTCACAATGGTTTATTATTTCCAAACAATTAATTATACATCTAAAGTAACATTACTTTCCTAGTAACAAAGAAAAAATAATAAAAGGTGATTAAAATTATTGTACTAAACATTTTTTTTTAATCATTAGTAATATGCTAAACAAAATAACATTATTTTGCAGTATAATATATAAAAAACATCTAGAGACCAATTTGTTTTTTGTTTTTTAAGGAAATTCCATAAACTTTTAAAATACCATAACATTTTAAAATACTTTTGAAACATCTTATTACAATATCGACAAAAAAAGTGTATACTTTTGAGTTATTTGGAACCTAATTTTACCATCCATCGTAAATTTTTTTCCAGCGTTTTTTTCATTGAAGTATGGAATATAGACACATTTATAGGGCATCGAGAAGAAGACTTCAGCAAAGTTTCATTGAAATCGTTTAAGCGCTACAGTCAATAGCAACGCAGGTTTTTGGTCGGCATCTTGAAAGGAAAAAGCGGATAGAAATGTCGAGAAAGGAGAATCATCTTCGGGTGACCTCAAGTGTTAAATCCAACTTTTAAAAAAATCGGTCCAGTAGTTTCGGAGAAAATGCGCGGACGGATAAAAAAATCATAATTCGTTTTTCGAATTCCTGGTATCCTGAAACGTAAAACCTCAGATTTTGAGAGGGGGTTGTTTTCAATTTTTTTGTTCGATCACAATGGTCCATTATTGAAAATAATAAACCAGCAATGTAAGCAACATTTTTTTTTTTTTAAATCTGATATTACAATGAATTCATAGAACATTCACGCAGAAAATTTTGTCTGGAAATGGGATTTTCATTTTTAATGTATTAAAAATAAAATAATGGCTTATATAAATATTATGATTTAGAATTAGGCAAGTGTATTCTATTAAGTAACATCAACATTGCAAGATAGCTCAACTATGTTGAGTTGCTAATTAACACAGCGTACTCATCAATCAATAGATAATACTATAAAAATATAAAAGAGAGAGATACGTCGGACCATTGCAATACAATTAACATATGCCAAGAACGGTTTATAGAATCAAATAAGCGGAGGCCAATATCAAATATATAGGTTTAATAATATGAAATTATATAAAATCAGGTTATAATTACTATTATATTATTAATAATTTAGTTACAAATATACCAGAAAAGGCTTTTATTTCAGGTGAACCAGTTTCGACTCTTTTTTTGGCTCCATCGCTTACCCCAAAACTTACACCAAGCGGGGCAAACAATCCAGCCCTGAGGTTGTATAAAATAGACTCAGAAAGAGGAGATGTAAGTAAAGATGTCTAAAATTATTGTTCTACTATAATTTAATTACTAAAAATATTACATATTATTTACTTAATGAGAGTGAATTGGTTGCTTTTCATTAACACATGTGTGAACATTGATAAAAGTGAGGTTAATTTTTCTTTGAAAATCTTTTTGACAAATTCTTAGAGTAAAGTAACAGTGAAAACTTTTCTTTTTGTTGCATTCTGTTGTTGAAACCTATTAGCTCCAAGAAATTGGAACTCCACACCTCGGTGTAGCGGTTTCACCGCAAACGATGTCTGAGACTTCGATATCTGGAGGTTCTACAGAAAATGTGGACGCTCTAAACTCAAACCAAACTACTGAAAATAATTGGGAACTCGTTACAGGAACAAATCGCTCAATGGACAATAACAGAGATCCAAGAATAGCTAAAAAGGTAAGCGAAGTTACAACAATAACCACAAATAGTTTTGAAGTTTTAACTACCATTAGTGACGAGTCTGATGCTACCACTAAGCAACCGGTTTTTGTAAAACCGCCTCCTATCCACCTGAATGATGTACAGAACTACACCGAACTGGTCACATTTCTCCAAAATGCACGAGGTTTGAACAGCTTTAACCTAAAATCCACATCAAGAGGAGTAACCGTATATCCTGAAAACTTTGACATATATAGACGTATAGTAGCTAACTTAAGACAGGTAGGTGCCGATTTCCATACCTATCAGTTAATAGAAGATAGAAATCCAAGAATTGTATTAAAAAACTTACACCATGCTACTACAATTGAAACCATAAAATACGAATTAAAATGCCTAGGTTACGATGCCACAAGTATTGTGAACGTTATTTCCAGATATAAAAATCCACTTCCCATGTTCTTTATCGACATCTCTAAAGCCACATTTAATGAAAAAAATTTTGATATTAAATTTTTATACTATACTAGAGTAAAAATCGAAGAACCTAGAAAGAAAAGAATGATTCCAAAGTGCACCCGTTATCAGCAGTATGGCGACACGAAGGCTTACTGCAATCACTCCCCGAAGTGCGTAAGATGTGGCCAAGGACATGATAGTACTCTCTGCCAAAAGACAAGAGAGACCGCAGCAACATGCGCGAATTGTAGCGGATCCCATCCAGCAAATTATAGAGGTTGTGCAACTCTGAAACAACTGAGGGAAGTACGGAATCTCCGTAAAAATATACAAAGTCCCCAAAAAGCACAAACTAGCGCACCCCCAGGTATAGAAGAGTTTCCATCTCTTCCACAAAGTCAGCAAATCGCAAATTCATGCTCTTCAAAACCCGATTCCCAATATCTAGGACCAAAACTGAGAACTTCTCATACAGAAGTCCCAGAAAATCACCTTCCCCAGCCAAAGCATCCAGAAATGAAAAAGGGCATTACTCAGCCCCCACCACCGACTTACAATCACCCGGCTTCAGCTCAGCTCTTCAACTTGGTAAGTGGATTGAATAACCTCATCCAGCCCCTTTTCAGCCTTCTCCATGAACTGTCTCACGTTGCACAAGCCTTATCCTCCAGTTATGGCTACTAATCGGCTGACAGTGGGCTCCATGTCCGTTCTTCTTTGGAACGCAAATGGTATAAACCAACACAGGACCGAACTTGACATGTACCTACATGAAAAACGGACTGACATTGCTCTCATCACTGAAACACACTTGACTCCACATTCTAAATTTTACATTCCAGGTTACAAAATATACAGAACTGACCACCCTGATAAGACGGCACATGGCGGTACGGCAATACTGATTAAGCAATCACTAAAACACAACCCTTTACAATTACCCATTACACCTGACATACAATCCACAGCAATTACTCTGTATACCCAGCACAATACCATTACCTTCGCTGCAGTGTACTTCCCTCCGAGATACGTGCTAGCATCTGCAATGTTTTACAATTTCTTCCAACATCTTGGTCGGTGTTTTATTGCAGGTGGTGATTATAATGCCAAACATCAGTCCTGGGGAGCACGACTCTGTACTCCTAGAGGAAGAAATCTAAAGTCTGCCATCGATCAGCTTTCATTAAACACGATCTCACCTGATACACCTACTTACTGGCCAACTTCAAGACAGAAAACACCAGATTTACTTGACTTTTTCATTACTAAAGGACTCAGGACAGTGCCATACACTGTAACTGCAAGCTCTGATCTTTGTTCTGATCATTCTCTTCTCAGTTTGGTACTATGCGATGAGCCTCGTACTGTATCAAAAAAACCAACACTTACAGATAGAATAATCGATTGGAAAGCTTACAGCAACTACTTAAATTCGACGCTATCAATCCCAATGTCCCTTAAGACTGAAGAGGAACTCGAAAAAGCTGTTGATAAGTTCACAATCAGCTTACAACAGGCTGTATGGTCATCATCTGTACCAAAACCCAGCAGAAATAAGTCTCTTCCAATCTATCCGCAGTACATTAGAGACCTGATCAGAGCAAAGAAAAGAGCGCGCAAAGTGTGACAGACTGGTCGACTTCCATCTGACAAACGGACTTTCAATAGACTTAACAATGAACTTATAAACGACAGATTCAGAATTTTAAAAGAACGATCTACGACAATTACCTCAAAAATCTTTCGACTGACGATGGAAGCTTATGGAGACAGACCAAGAAAATTGTAAAGCATCGTGAGGTTTCAGCACCACTCCGAAAAGTAGATGGTTCCTAGGCTGTGTCAGACCTTGAAAAATCTGAGCTCTTTGCCAACTATCTTTCTTCTGTTTTCATACCACATACTGACTTCTCTAATACTGATCACGAAAGACATGTACAAAAGACTTTAGACATTCCTTTACTACTGTCATTACCTCCACTTTGCTTCACTCCCACTCAAGTTGCAGAACAAATCAGACAGTTACCTAAAAAGAAAGCTCCCGGTCATGACCTGATAAATGCTCAAGTGCTCCAGAAAATGCCAAGGAAAGCTCTAGTATACCTAACATCAATTTATAACGCAATACTCAGAACGACTAAATTCCTCTTACAATGGAAATATTCATTCATAAAAATGATTCACAAACCTAACAAAAACACTGACTTACCTTCATCATACAGACCAATCAGCTTGACCCATCAGCTTGCTCCCATTATGCTCTAAAATCTTTGAGAAACTTCTCTACAAACGACTTCTTGATATACTGACTACTGAAAACATAATACCTGAACATCAGTTTGGATTTCGTTCAAACCACTCAACCATTCATCAGCTACACCGAGTGACAGACTACATTGCGACAGCACTAGAGCACAAATTATATGCAACAGGAGTATTTCTGGATATTGCTCAAGCGTTCGATAGAGTCTGGCATCAGGGACTTCTTTTCAAACTTAACATTACGGTCAAGACAGGAAGGACGCCGCTGGGTAATCCTCTCCCTTACGCCTATTCCAAGACCAATCTCTACATCTTGACATTACACTCGCTGATTGTCGGAACTTCTGACAGGTGTGAGTTGAAGAATCAAGTTAAAAAAAAAAAAAAAAAAATGAGAGTGAATGCAAATAATATTTAATATGGAATAATACACCTTTAGGTTTGATGAAGTTATTCTTTATGTTGTATACCTAAGTAGGATATATGTTAGGTATAGTTCGTTTATGTACAATATATACCTTTTTCTTTTAATCTTTCTTGGATATCCCCAAAAATATTTAGAGATCTCGAATTAAGGCTGTTGAATTCTTTAATAATGACAGTTCTGATGTACCGATACGACTAAAAAGAGTATTGATATATTTTAGAGGAAGATAGGAAATCCTTTCGTTAGATAACCGGAGCTATCATAGTTCCGCGCATTAACGATTGAAGGAGAAGAACCAATTTAGAGCTGCATACAGAAACTGGCAAGTCAATATAGCACGATATGAAGACAAGGGGGCTAAGATAGACGGTACATATAACTCAGTATCAGAGAAAAATACATCAAAAAGACTATCCAACGATGATTCCATGTACTCCAATATAAGTATGTGTAATTAACAAAAACCATTTTTTTTTTTCAAACATTATCATGGTACTTTTAAGATATTCAATATGCCATATATAATAGTTCCGAAAAGCATTTTTCAGTTTTGTAATTCTAGGAAAAGTATTTCCAAATTGGTGCAATGTTTAATGTTGTTATAATCTCCGCGTAGTGTATAACTAATCTGGCTTCATTTGTTATATTTACATTTATTTGTAATATAGTAAAGCATATTAAATATAGCAGTAATTAATCACGGATATATGCCATATAGTAGTATAAGCTAATATATCAAGTGGGTGTTCATTAGGAAAAAATATGAAATGATGACTAACATCATGTGTTCACTGAATAAGTTAAAATCCGCCGTTCATTATAACTTTAGGTACGAGTCAATAGTTAAATTTCAATATAGGTAGTTTTGTTTCCATGAAATGCATCAATTACTTTATTCATATATTTTATATACTTCATTCATATATATATTTTTTCAAATATATCCTTGCATAATTTATTCCTATAAAAAATATTTAGAAAAGGATGTTATTTCGAACATTGAAAAATAGAATCCGAGCTTTCAATGTAATACACGAGCCCTTCTGACTCCAACTAACCATGTTTCGCGATATAATAGTTGTTTTGTATGTACATTACAAATCAATACTGAAGGGATTGGAATAATTTCCATCTATCCCAGGTTTAGGCCATCAGTTTTTTTTTTTTTTTTTTTTTTTTTTGTTATTCACATGCGGACTTTATTCTTCTATTTAAAGTTGATTAGTGCGTACCAATTTTAAATCTAAGAACCACTTTTACCGTGAAGGTATACATAATAGGGTGTATAAAAAAAATGACCTTTTTTTCAATCAAATATTTCTATTAATATTGCTTTGATATAAAATACAATTAATACTCAAAGTATAGTCCATTGTTATCAACATTCATTAGCCATCTGCTATCCAATTATTGTCTAATGACGGTGAGCAATTATTGCTCGATCCCACGCTGATACCATCCTTGGAGATGGCTATCAAAGAACTCTTGGACCTCAATTTCAACTTCCGCAATTTTTTTCTCTTGAAGAAAATAGGACATGTGTTTAAATAAGTAATAATCCGATGGTGCTAGGTCTGGACTATAAGGTGGATGATGCAGATACTCCAGCCCATTTAGTTCTTTAAATTTTTCTTTAGTTCGACGGGAAATGTGAGGACGAACATTATCTTGTTAGAATAAAATTCCTTTTCGGTTGATTAAAGCAGGGTAACGCTGACAACTTCGCGTACAATCTTTCGAGTTTTCGGAATTCATTGAACATACATCAAGAACAAATTCGTGTTCAATAACACCTTCCAAATTTCAAAAAACGCAAAGCATTGATATTTATTTTGTAATCTTCCCTTGCTGAAAAGCAGTTTGACTGCGATCTAGACATTGCTCACGGCTATTCGGATTTCGCTACTATACCTACTTTTCATCAAACGTGACAATCTTTCGGTAAAATCTCATATCAGAAGGGGTTTTCAATAAATGTTCACAAATTTCTAACCTCCTATCTGATTGCTAAGGAATAAGTTCAAGAGAGACCAGCCCACTGCTCTTCTTCCTCTTCCCCATGGAGAGTAGGTGGCGACTAATAGGATCTTTCGATAGACCACACTCTCTGGTAAACTCGCGAGTACTGTTAAGCTCAGACTGTTAACCTTATTTACTGTCATATATCTTAGCCTACCCCAATGAGATTGACTGTTGAATATGTTTAAAAAATAAGTGTATTTTTTAATACAAATCATATTTGCAACTCCAGCTCATTAGTTGTTGTCCAGTGTAATCGATGTAAGATTGCTGACTGTAAATATATCATTAGCGATATTTTCGTACCCCAACCCCTCCTTCTATTGGGTCTTTGTGGGTTCCGCGAATGCAGCACGGCTATTTTTAAGCTGTTTGTGTATTCGAATTAGTCAAATTAGTCAAAGTACTATATTTAAGATTTACTAATTTAAAAACAATATAAATAATTCGTATTAGTTGGTCTGTGTAAATAATTCAAATTAGTAAGTGTAATACAGGCAAAATAATAAGGAGATAAAATCATTCAACGTGTCTTGAGATGAGAGAAACAATTCTTATTTTTTCGGTAATTTTAATAAGCCACGAGAAAGAAAATTATTTTAAAACTTCATACCGAATATCTTAAGCCAACATGTTTACAAACCACAATAAGCCACTTCTTCGCTAATAAAATACGATTTCAATAATTTTCTTTTGTTGGTTTTAAAGAAAACTTGATAACCTTTCACATATTTAAGTTGTAATTCAGAAAAACAAACGTATACTCTTTGGTTTATTTACAAATAAAGTTTCTTTTCCTTAATAACTTCTTTCCCTGAAATTTCGGAAGGATTCGACTATTTCTCTCACTCCCTACCATACCGACAGAGAAAGAATACATATATATTATAACACATGAGGATTTAAGATTTGGCGATAAGTGAAAAGGTGATGGACCGCACCCGACTCTTTTTATTTATTGCCGTTGTAATTGTATTTTAATTTATTTTTATAAAATAATATTTTTCCTAAAAACAGGTTTTTCAAGAACGAATATTTGCAAAATTTATAATGATACTTTCGCCTTTTAATAATTGTACTCCTCTACACTACTAATACTCTTCGGCGCTACTGACCGACGTGGTCCTTGGCCTCCTCGACAGGTCTTCGCCAGGTAGTTCGGTCTTATGCAGCCGCTCGCCATGTTGAGTAAGTTTTGGCCATTCCTGGCAACAGTGTCAATGGAATCCGTCTATAGATCTGGGTAATAGATTGATAGATCTAATTAATGTAGTTACCGTTGAATGGCATTGCTGAAATTAATTTATTTCCTCGACAGATTTTCAACACAAAAAATAGTTTCATATACCAGCATTGTTTTGATTGTGTTGAACATGCCGAGTTTTGAGCCCACCAAAAAAACTACGATTTGCGTACAGCCTTAGTTTTCTGTTATGATTTAGAGAAAATTACTCCATGATTTCATCGAATGCTTGTCGAAGCATACTCTTGTTAAATCGCAGTGCTTTGAGCGAGTTAACAAATTCAAAACTTGCAGTTTTAACGTGGGAAATGAAGAATGTGGAATGTTGGCGCGAATCATTACGAGCTTCTGAAACCTGGTGAAACCTTTAACGCTGAATGATCGATGATCGATAATCGCTGAAATCGACCACGAATGATTGAATTGATTATTGCGAGAAAAACATATTAACAAAAATATGACATAAAATGATTCTGCTTGATGATAATAATTCTCAGAAAAACCAGTGATGGGAACGATTAGGGTTTTGGAATTCTGTAGATTCTAAACTTACTCACCAGTCTTGGTTCTGTCCAAAAACTGTTGCCAGAAGAGCAACCAACAATTTATTTGATTTTGCATTCATAAACAGTCAGAGAGTTTGGAAAAATGTATAGCAAGGGATGGAAAATATTTTAAGTTTTTTATGCAATTCGTATATGTATCACTCATATCGTTCTACTTTACAATATATATATATATATATATATATATATATATATTGATATTTTTTATCATTGAAAGTTTTAGAAATGCTAATCTGTTATGGCTATAACTGATACGATTAACGTTTACCTGAAAAAAAATCTGTACCATTACAACCCATAAAGTGTCTTGGGTTCATTATTATGGAAGGAAGTACTGTTTCATGGTCAACGGTTGTGCAAGGAGGTGGATTTGAACGAGATCACTCTCAGCCGTAAAGGTTTTCCCCTTTAATAAATTATTTAATAACCACTTCATAAGGCTGGGTGTGCCCGAAGAGATCTTCCGACCACAGGTTCGATCCGCGGCCGATGGAACCGACTAAATAATTTATGAGCCGGACTCGAACCTGGGGCCTGGAGAATAGAAGTCACCGGCCTACAACTAAATGAACCCAATCTCTTGACCAACTGTTAAATAAAAAAGAAAAAATGTTTTTTTTTTAGTTTTCGATTTTATATATATTGTTATTAATGATTAAAAATCATTAATTGGATGATTCTATCCTAATTACGGCGAATGAAAAACTTAATCAGCCGTTATTTTGAAAAAAAAAATGATAACGTTGAGTTATTTCCAAGTATTACCCTCGAAGAAAGGGTGTCAAAAACAGTTTTTTTTTTATTCTGGTTGGATTAAAGAAAGTATTATTTTATTAAAGAATTGTTTGATTAAGATAAAATTTTCTTATATTAGGCATCATCCACAGCAGTATATCTAAAAATTTATTGAGCCATAATTTAACGCTTAGTGTCCCACTTAATAATACTTTAATAGTTTATTGCTAACATTATGTTGCCTCAATTTAAAATTATAAACCCAGCCCTAAGTCTTGCAAGTTTGGTTTAATGGGAAATTAAACCGAAGGAAATTAGATTTCCTTACAAATCCCCTGCGATATGAATTTTCATTAAAGCTTTGTGGCCATAAGCATTAAAAGTTTAATATCAAGTACATTTTTTAGTTTGCACTATTATGATTATGGTAATTGATTTAATAAATTTTCATAATTAGTTAATTTAACAACTCTTACTACTTTCACTTACATATATATCAAATATATGGTGAGGTAAAGTATTAAAATCGTGAAAAATAGCAAAAAAAGAAACAAGCTTTGCAAAATCGCTTTGTTATAGTTTTATTGAATAAGGCTCAAAATTTATCCAAAATATTTCTTTTCACATTTTGTTAATTTTAACTTTTCATTAAAATATATCTGTTCCACATTTTCGTAATACTTGGTATTCTCTCTAATCAATATTACTATAATATTATATGGTAATTACTTACTTACTTACTTATCCGGCGCTACAGTCCCATATGAATCTTGACCTCCCTCACAATCTATCTCCAGCCGTCTCGATTCATCGCTTTTCTATTCTACGTCGTCACTTCAAGCTTAGCCAAGTCACTCCACACCCTTCAGCTAGTTTGTTCTGGGGCACTCCCGTCTTTTTTTCCCTTCAAAATCTTCCTAAAATATCTTTCTCATCATTTGCCATTGTAGCAACTTTTCAATGTGGCCAAGATTCAATAAAGTTTACTATATTCATATGCCCTATAAGGTCATCAAGCTCATTTTTCTTTCTAATTCGCCAGCTCTTATCTGATAAAAATTAATTATTATTATTTATTTAATCTCCTTCTCTTCTACCGCATATCAGTGTGAGGATCACTTCGGTAGAGCTTGATCCAAGAATCTCTTTCCTCGACCATCTGCCTACTCCTTTCCCATTCCAGTCCTCTTCTGTCAAAGGCATCCTGGATTGTGCCTCCCTATGTCTTCCACTTGTCTTGTCATTCCCTCCATTCTTCTCAAATACTGCATCTTGCATATACATCATGCATACCATATCTTGAACTTGGCTGTTATGTTTTGTGGTGAGAGTCCAAGATTCACTTTAAATGGTCAGAATCGGAAGGAAGTGTTTTTATAAATTACTTTCTTTGTGTTCTTTGACACTTCTTTTTCACCGACAAAACTTCTCTTAAGAGAACTGAAACTTCTGCTGCCAGCTTTTATCCTCTCATTAATTTCTCTGTCTATCTATGCATATTCATTCAGGGAGGCACAAAGGAATTTAAAATTCCTACCTAATTAGTTAGTTAGTTGCAATTAATTAGGTAATCCAGTGCTTTAAAAGAATACGTTATACCGTCTATAATTTTTACGTAAAATACACATTCATATTTAAATTTATTTATAATTTAGTTCTTATACTTTAAACTGCAACATTATAAAACACATATTAATTCTATAACAATCAGCCACATATATTCTATAACGTAAAATTCAAATTCTTGATTTCATGATGTAATTTGAAGTATTACAACCAAATTAAAATTAGTCTGCAAGATCTTGAAAATGGCTCCTGAAGCCGAAACGTCGAATAAATAATACATGATGTGATAACTGCGTATATTGGGTGACCTTTGGTCTAATATTTTTAAAAAAACTAATGAGAACGTCCACGTCTTATATAGAATCTTTTTTTTTCTTACTTTAATTTTTTATCATTTTAGTTTCTATAACTAAAAAAGTAGTTTTATGATCAATATTGAAGTAAAAAAAAAAAATCCATCCCCTGGCTGAATTAAAAGAATTACAACGCAGAAAAACGTATTAATAGCTCGCTATATATTTACAAAAATATTATCCTCATCTATTAAGTATTGAATATTTTAGTATTTTATTATATATTAAATTTGTAGCGAGCAGTCCTTGGATAAGAGAGGCTGATTATTGGCTTGTTACTGGGGTAGTTAGCCATCCCTATTAACATCCTCCCGAATCCTCTCTCGTTCTAAAATGAGCGGTTGGCTTCTGTTACTAATTGCTAGGGTTAGAGCTCTCCCTAATCATCTCTTTGCTCGTTTGAGCGGAATCCTTGGGTTAGCATGAAATCTAGTCGAGTTTTTTGTTTGCTTTATTTACTTACATTTTCATTTATATTTATTTATTAAGACTTATTATTATTATTTATTATTGAGGATTTGCTCTGCCTGTTAGGCAATGCTAGTATTTTTATGGTTAATTATTCAATCGCAAGCAAATCAATTAATTTTTTTGCCTGGATGCGCACAGCAGACTCGTCTTGATTCAGCTTCTACACTCTACCATCCTCTCCGACGATCTTTCTTGTGGAAGTGGGGTGACCCAGTTTTTTCCTCCCACACCATACACAAACGTATGGTTACGCATAGTTATCTTTATACATTAACTAAGGGATATCAGTTTCCACTAAGCTCTGCCTCCCACAATTTTCTTCATTGTCTCATAGGCAGGAGATATATATGAAACGTAATATTGTTGAGAGCTGTATCTGGTATTCCATAACTTGAACATAGAGAATTGATGTTCTTCCTATGTCCAACTCCCATGACCACTCCTTTTTATGTGTATATAAAATGTAATGCCTAGTCTATCTCTAATAAATGTAAGACCCGATTTACTATAGATTGCTCTCTGGGCAAACAATCTGACCTCCATTTTACATTTCTCTCTAAACATATTATAATAACTTGCAATCAAAAACTTGTTTATTATTAGTTTTAAGCTCACATACGCACAAAATACTATTTGATTCCACAGTACTTATTCTATAGCACTTTACTCGAGATTAAGTTCCGCGAAAGTTCTATTGGTTGCATAGTAAAATTATTTTAAATATTGACAAATATGAACCTGTAAAAACTTACGTTAGGTTAACGTACGAAAATCTACGTTAGGTTATGATTGGAAAATTCCAAATATTTTCGTAATTTTAATTGTCTAGGTATGACTGTGTTTTTATGTTGTTTTTTTAAATTTACTTCTCTTTAGGTTATTTCATTTTTTTACTGTACATAGTTTTTGATTATTAGTGAAGAAGTCATCAGTGTCATCTGCGAGAGTCATAGACATAGTAAAAAAAGGGAAAATTGACACCTGGGAAAGTAAAAAATTGTTATTTGACTCCATGGTTTCATCAACATTGCTATATGCTTGTGAAATATGGAGCCCCAACTATCTTGAGGCAATCGAAACGGTTCAACTTAAATTTTTCAAGCAATTGTTTGGTTGGCCCAGAAATACTCCAAACTACATAGTCTGCCTCGAAACAGGAAGAGAACTATTAAACATGAAAGTAATAAAAAAGATGATAAATCTATGGACCAAGCTCGAGTTCATGCCAAAAGACCGACTCCCAAAACGTTGTTTTAATAGACTTAAAACATTAGACAATGATAAGCCTGGCATTGACTTCAACTGGGTGTCTCAATTTACTCCTCACAAACGGACTTCTTCGATACAAATACGATATCCTTGAAAAACACACAACTATTATTTCTCAGCCGACATACAAAGAACTTTAAACTCCACTAACTACCCTTTATACGGAAGCTATGCAGTTACAATTCTCCCGATCCCAAATCGTACCTTACATTCAATGTCCATATAAAGAAGTTGAGATGTGTTAGCCAATTAAGCGTTGCAAACCCAGAACATATCAGAGTCTAGTCAGAAGACAGAACATTTGCGATTGAGTCTCAAGATACCTGTATATCATGCAGTCAATTTATCTACAATAGTCTACGTCACATTCTCCTTCACTGCCCAGCATATAGCCAAAAATTCCTTCAAAACTTCATCTCAGAATCTTCTGATAACCACAACATCGAAACCATATTGAATATCGATTGTATAGATAAATTAAATAAAGTTTACTATTATATGATGGGATTACACAAAGTGCATCCACAAAATTCTTGATCATAGCTCATGTTCTATTAAGGGTTTGTTTTTAGTTTATCTTAAAAGTAATATTTTGTTTATATTTATAAATATTTTTATTTTTTATTGTTTCTATCATAGTAACAGGTTCATATAACTATTATTATGCAGTAATCGTTTTATATTTTTATTTTTATTGTTATTCATGTTTTGTGAAACCCATTCTAAACGTTAAATATTGTAAATTTTATTTATATTTAAATGATATGTATGTAAATTTGTAAAACCATATTATTGTACAATAGCCAAGCTAGGCTCTATTTGTAAGGGAAACCTCCCAAAAACAAATAAAATATTTATCTATCTAGTTTTTGATTATTATTTTACTTTTGTTAATTTTATATTTCCTGTATATATGGTGTGAATGTGTTCATATATCACTATAATCTATTGCCCACATGACAGATCGTTATAATTCTAAATAAATAAATTTAAAAAAATTAATTATCTGATTTTTGGCCAGCTATATTTTGGTAAGTCATAATATTGTTACAATATTTACTATTTGTTCTTTTACATATTAAACGTACGATATATGGGAAACAACAGTACCATAATATAAACGTTATTGACCGAATACGCATTTTTTTCATGAATACAAAGCTTTCCTGCTTTGGGTTGCGAGAAAGAAAAAAATGGAAAATGAATGAGATAATAAAGTATTAAAGTCATAAAAATTATTTAAATTCAAGTTTATGCGATACTTGACCAACTTGATGGCGTCCGATGCAGTAGCTGATGGTAGATGAAGAAAGTAAGAGCCGCTACATTAAGCAAAGTGGTCCCACCAAGTAAAGTCCCAAGAAAATACGCTAGGAGGGGAGGAAGATATACTCTTGGGCCAACAATATCCATTCTATTTTAAAAATTATGTTTTACCATTCTACTTTATTCTTGTAAACGTGCTTTGTATAACAAGCTCGGACGGTGGAAAAGCCTTTTTTAATTTAACAAATTGATTCTCAGTTTAGCGGTTTCCAAGCCATGAGCCAAACTTTTTCGCAGCTGCTCGTATCTCTTCTTAACTGGTGATATAAACTTTTTCGCCTTGAGAGCTACTCTCTATTAACTTCGTCTAGTAAATAATTAATTGCTATTTTTTCCTTCTCATAATAGGGAATACAATTTTCTCTTTACTTCAAAATAGCATTATGTTTTTGAATGGAATTTTTATAAATTTTGCGAACCATTCGGAATGCGAAACCCTCTATAATGCGATATTGGTTGGCAAAAAGAGGTAGTAATACTTAAGTATGGAAACAACGAAATGTTTATGATTCCATCATGATAAACTAATTAAATTTTTACCATATATTCTGAATATTATTGAAATTGATTTGTTTCAGGGGCCTAATAAAAAATTAGACAAATTACGTATACAACCATAATTAATTTTTAAAAACTGCTAAAAGTCGGTTCATAAAAATTTCTTTTTATTTATTGTTACGTGTGTAATTAATATACAAAATCAATGTTTTCGACTTTGAAAGACTTGTGGATTCACAGCAGTGCTAAAAAATCAATTGAAATTTTGGAATTTTTTTAAGCACAAAATATTTCCTTTTTAAGGTGACATAAGCTCAAATGGTTAGATTAAATATTATTTGAAAAAAGATAGTATCGGAAACTTTTTATTGAATCAGAGTGAAAACACAAATAGTCTAGATGGGTACTACTCTTTGTAGGTATATTTCAAATTAAATTATGATTCTCACAGTCAGACACCTTTCTTTTCCCAGCCAGAATTGATCATATTTTATTTTGTTATGTATATATATATATATAATATACTTACATACTAAGCCTGGAGGCTTATCCCTTCGTGAATAGTTCTTCCTCCGACAATGTCTGAAGATTCATCTCCCCGTTTGTGATTACTGTCCGATAGTCCTTTAGGAACGCATTCTCACGACGCCTGAGGTCTTCCTTTCATAGTCTTTTCCTCATCTATTGGGTCATTTTTTCTCATTGAACATGTGTTCTTTACATCTAACTTACTTAACTCTAATCTTCCTGAAAAATTGGTGGTTTTCCACAGTTTAACCAGTTTTATCGACATTTAAACTAACCTTGAGCGCCATTAGCTTCCAGCTGGTACCAAATATAGACCATGATGTGCTCACCCAGATACAGGACTTCTTAACAGATACCGCTTAGCAACTGTATGAGAATCTAAAGAAGCTGTTAGTGAAAACCTATGAAGAATCGTACCCCCTCCGCAACAAGAAACATTTAGAAGACATTGCACTTGGTTACCAGACTTCATGACTAGTTCTGCCTCATCTCTTACAGGTACTTTTTTTCATATCTGCCTCTTCTGATCGAAAGAAAGAAAGAAATTTAAATGGCGCAATGATAAAAAACAAGGAGAGTATAGAACGAGATAAGAATGGTTTATATTTTTTCAGTAGGTAGCCATTTCTGGCATCAGAGTATGGCTTATCGGGTCAAAGGTAAGATTTGGTTATGTATCAGCCATTATCTTATTGTCAGCCAGTAGTCCTACATATCATGTTTAGAGGTTCCTTCCTTCGTTGGTATTTCTACATTTCATGAAGTCTGGAGACATTCTTAGAGTTTTCCTCATCCATTGAGTCATTTTTCACACTAAACACACTTTGTCGAGGCCTTACGTGTTTTCTGTTAATCTATCTATAAAAATCTATGTTACATGGAACATATTGGCTTCAAGATATTTAAACGAGAAATATAAAAACTATTAATTTTTATTATTCATGTGAAAGTAAAAATTAAACGAAGCTGTCTGAACGCTAAAACCCTTGTAATTAATTGCTAAGGCTTTCCATGAGAGTTCATTGAACAATTTATAATTGTCTATTCCGACTACAATAGAAATAATTAAACATTAAAACTATCCTCAAACAAAACAATGGTATTAGCAGCTTCATATCATGTAAGCTTATTGCAGCCTACATTACAATCCTCTTTATATAATAGCCTACAGTACAAGTTGGTGCCTATATAATTCTTAAAAAATAAAAATGATTTTAATACCTATTAAATATGATCATATTATTGTAATGATTATACCTATCATATTTGATGATATAACCATCACAACCTGAAATGCAAATGAGTAATCCTTTCCTTCCTAAAAATCAAATCAGAAAAAAATTATGAAGAAAAGGATAACTAATAGATTAAAATCATGAATTATGAAATCATCATAAATTATCAATAAGACAAACAATAAAAAATTAATATCGACATTGGACCACTACAAGCAATACTGGGGCAGTTGGAATAATTACTATGTCTTGGATTATTATTTTTAATAATGAATCTTTGAAATCTTTCATCTTATTTTGTATATTATGTAGTATACTATATATGTTATATTATATAATATATTTTCATGTAATACACTGGTGTGTTTATCAGCGAATAGGAGTGTTTTATAAGGATTTCCGCTGTTCTCCGTTTCTTGATCCTCTCATTGCAGATACAGTTACATCTAGTTTCAATTATGCAACTGATTCTCTTGACATCTCGCCAGATTTAGTGGCCACTAACATAAAATGTTAATTATTTTAGAAGGCCACTAGTATTTCATATTATTTAAGTTATATTGTTGTTAAGTAATGTTTTTCTTTGTATTAGTATAATCAATATCTTTACAGGTATACGATTACACACAATATTATTTAGACTTGGATTTAGCGAACACAAGTGGAGAAGATAATTGGACTGTTGAATATAATTTTACAAGGTAAACTTTATTTTTCCCTGTTTTTGTGTATACATATTATAATAAAATGAATCATGTATTTTGGCCATTAAGTAAAGACCAAGTTGTGGGGGAGGGGAAAAGGTGAGAGGAGGGAAGAGATTAGTTGAGAATTAGGGATGGTCTTTCTTGAAGCTTCATTTACTCTGTCAATTTGCATATTGTCTTCAAATAATTATCAAAAATGAAGTTGACTTCTGTCTCAATTTATATGAGAGGACCGTTTTTAGCTCCTGGAATTGATGATCGAACCGGAACGGAGATGTAATGATAATTGTAAATAGTTCCAAAAATTCATTAATGAGTGAAACTTTATAACTTTGTACAACTTTATAACGTTTTTTATATACATATATATATATATATATATATATATATATATATATATATATATATATATATATATATATATATATATATATTGTGTATCGACTTGGAACAATAAATCTTTTTTTTGAGCTATAATCATAAAATATTCCCTTCAATAAAATATTTAACGCTGATTACTCTTTTTAATGGGGCCAGTATAGATGAGTGGACAGTGTGCTACACTAGCAAAGTAGAGATAATAGGATCGAATCCTCCCCCCCCCCCCTTACTTACCACTACGGCTGGTAACCGTATAACAACCGTTAATGGTAGCCGTAACCGTAAATGATACCATTATTCTGTTAATTAGGTGAGGCCTACAGTTTGTAAAATACTTGTAATAACTGTTTTTAAACTGATTTTTTTAAGGAAAAAAAAAATCTTTTTATTGATATAATTATTTTTCAGTCTTCTTCTCCTCATTTTCCTGGTAGTATTGGAGAGGCTCCTAGAGTTTTTCTAGTCCTCTTTAAAACTTATGGTTTTCATTCAATAACATCTGTAATATTAAATCGATTCCTGACCGTAAAATTCTTCAGTTACTTCACGCAGAAATCATCTTCAATAGCACAGTTCCCACGGAAATGAAACACGAAACATCTTTCTTTGTTTTTTTTTATTCCCCGTTATATCGCCATTCCTAAAATATGGGTGGGTTGTTCTAATGGTACAACTGAACGCATTCTAACTAGAGTGCGAAGGTCGAAATCCGTTTCATGCGTCCGCTACGGAACAAATTTTGAGCCTCCCCTCCCTCTTCCCCCTCACACCACTAGGCAAGAAACGGCTCGCTCAGTCATCCTGACTTAATGAAGTACAAAACAATGAACTGCGCGGTAAAAACCCCAAGAGTAAATGGTCCATGGATGATTCACTCTGGATGAATCACTTTAAATGTTCCCTGAAAGAGATACAGTGTAAATTCGCCTTAATTGGTCGTGGTATTTCCTTATCCTGAGCCGTGTTGACTCATCTCTGGAGTTTTTTTTTTTAAGTTATCAGACCATGAAGACATGCTTATAAAACTGTTATAAAATTTGCCAATGTAAAATAGAAGGTTTAATTGACATTCGCAAAATTTATAACGGTTTTATATGTGTGTCTTCATAGTCTGATAATCTAAAAACATTCAATGTTGTTATCCTAGACCCTGAAAAAAAAAATGTTTCGGTAAAGAATGATATTACTGGGTTAATTTATGTTGCCTATAAACCTCACTATGCAACATTCTCCTACTCTACTATAGTAACATTCATTTGTCTGATGTATTTTTGAAATTCTTAAAGAATGTATTTATCCTGTAGAAAAAGGTGAATAAACACCCCAGTTCATGTCAGCTGGGTTGAATCTATTTATTTTTCCTAGGCAAGATGTCATATCAGCAATTCTGCGTCTCCCTCTTATCTCTTCTTTCTCTACATATTCCTGCTGAGGCCTCGACTTTTCCAACCTTTTTTAACTTTGTTTTTATTCGATTTGGGTAATCTTTGAGCATTTAAATATTCATCAATGAGTGGCCCTAGAGTGGATAAACCAATAAGAGAGGTTCATTTGTAAAATTTAATGATATCTAGGCAATAATAAACATAGAAATACATTTATACACAATTTTGTTATAACTTAACAGGTACTACGGCTTAGTCGAAGTGTCTCCTGCAGAACTGAACGATTTGGCGCAGATGTTTACTACTGATGAAGGTGTAAAACTGTTTGGAAGGTATTATTATTATCCATATAGCCAATAATGTTGTAGTTGTACTATAATTCGGAAAATTCGGATTATACCTTTAAGGAAGAAGTAATTTTGTGAACTAAACAAAACTAATGGCCTTTAACAGGATTTTGATCGAATCTGGTACCCGGGAGTGTTATGCAAGCTCCGTAAATTTCTACATAATATATACTTCCTCATTATCCGTTCCTATTTAACTGATAGTTACTTTAAAGTGAATCACAATAACGCTTACTCGTCCCTTTTTTCCCAATCCGCTGGTGTTCCTCAAGGTGGTATCCTAGGTTATGTTATTTACACAGTTCATGCAGCTGACATCTCAACCCATCCTAAAAATATCATCGCCACGTATGCCGATGATACGTATGTCCTACCAGTTAATAATAACAGAACAATTGTATCGCAAACTCTTCAATGTCACATCAAAAACCTTGAAGAACGGTGTCAAAACTGGAGGATTAAAATAAACCCATTAAATCAGCTTTGTGACGCGTCGTAAACATATGACTTCCTTTCAATTAATTACAAAAGACTCATCTAATCGTGCATTGCTACAATAAGACATATTTGGACTAACGGACTTGAAATTTGGGTCTCCACTAATCCATTGAATTCCTTACGAATCCGAACACCTTCGTAAAATCCTCACTGCTCCTTACTTTGTTACTGATAAAATCATCCATAACGATCTTAATGGTCCTTATGTTCCCGATTTGGCCCTATCTAGATGCCTATCCTTCCATAATTATCTTAAGAACCATCCGAACCCCATTGTTTCTAGCCTTGCTTATTCTTCGATTCTTGATAATCCTTTGTCTGAAAAGTAGATGACCTATTATAAAAACATTTTTTAGAGTGCTGCAAGTGTGTCGTTTCTCAACAAGTATTTTCATGTTATTATTTTCGGTTATCACATTTAATGAATGTATTTTAAATATCAATACAATTGTAAATATGATAAATAAATTTTAAAAAATGCCCTTTAACACCAATGTAGAAACAGCCAGTTAAACATGGAAGGCGTATTAAATCAAACCTTCTTCAACAGTTTATTTGCAAAGGACAATCTGAATCCGGGTGCTTGTATTGATCAGCAGTGAGCTACTTCTAATCGATCTCGAAATAAAGGGAAATAAAAGGAAGAATAAATAGATTACGGTTTCATAATAAAGATTAGAAGAGGTATCAAGTGATTCGGCACAGATAAGGACCTTAGCCAGGCAAGGAAACTGTGGCAGGATGTTAAAGTGTCGCTCTTTCTCTCATCTCATCAAAAAAATTCTTCAGATCTTTCCTACATTAAACTCTTTGTTGTTTTTTAAAGACTTGTGAACAGCTGCGTAAGATTTGTAATTGGTACCCCGAGATACTCCCAAGTGTCTCAACACTACACTGAGTTAAAGTGATTCTTCCCCTCCATTCGAAGACAATATTTCCTAGGTACGTTCGTCTATCAAATCATCAACAACCATCGTCCTTCTCGCGCCTACAACCTTCTCCAATTCAAGTCCTCAGTCTACTCCCTTTCCAGAAGATCTCGACCTTCCGACCTTTACATTCGTTCTCACAGATCTGTTTCTGTCCCAAACTCGTTTATTTCTCTCTCTATTAATTTCTGGAACTCCCTTCCTATCAAATATCCTATCAAATACCCCTTTCTATCAAAGCACTGGTACAGGTACAAGTTCTGGTATGTCATGCTATGATTCATTTCCAAGGGCAGCTAAGAAACAAATATTAACCGACCCGGGTTAAAATCTAATCCAAAATCTAAGAATCGGGCAGTCTGATATCCACTCCCCAACATGCACGGCGATCATCTCGTCCTCTGTTGCAAAACGGATTGCAGCTTGAGCAGTTAAATGACAATCTCTTTTAGATTTAGAAGTCTATGGATATTATATGATAATATTCGGAATAGCCTTCTACGAACCATATTAATTTTTGTAAATCTTAACTGCACTAGTCCGACCTTTGATTAAAACATCTAACCCCTCCTCACAAAACGACTTCCGTCCTATTTCTCTTCTTTCCAACCTCTCAAAACCACTGCAACGCCTAGTCCAAAATCAACTTTCCAACTTTCTAGAAGAACGTTCACTCATCAATCCATTCCAATCTGGCTTCCGATCTGGCTATTCAACGCAATCTGCCCACTTTAAAATAACCCATGACCTCCAAAACTCCATTGAACACCAAAACCTTACTATTCTCATCCTTCTAGATTTTTCCAAAGCGTTTGATACAGTCGACCATAACATCCTTCTTACCAAATTGCAAAATCTTCCTTTATTTGCAGTGTCCTGCGTTGGTTCAAATCCTTCCTTTTCGATCGATCCCAGTATGTAGTCGTCCCAGATCAACCTCCTTCAAAGACACGTCCCCTTTCCTGTGGTGTTCCTCAGGGTTCCTCCTTGTCTCCTACTCTGTTTGCTATTTACATTAATGACCTTCCCCTCCTGATCCATCACTCCCAATACCGCATCTATGCTGACGATTTCTTTCCCCCTTCTGACCTATTAGCCGCCACAAGAAAGCTTCAAAAAGATTTAAATAGAATATATGACTGGGCAGGAGCTAACAAGCTGAAGTTGAATGCGGAAAAGACCAAGGCAATCCTAATATTCTCCAATCACCTCCTCAAAACTTCCTAACTTTCCAACCCTGTTCCTACATGATAATCCCATCAAATTTTATCCCACCATCAAAAAACTTGGAATAATATTTGATCAAACCCTTTCCTGGAAAAACCTTATGCCAGTATCTCCCGAAGTACCTTTTCCACCCTAAAACACTTAAATAGCCTGCGACACCTTTTTCCTTTTGAAATACGTACAGGACGTAGACTCCTGGTCACCTCCTTAATATTTCCCCACTTCGACTATTGCTTCACGGTATATGGAGGCGTCTCTGGGGATCTCGAGGCGAAACTAAAACGTTTGATAAATTGCTTTGTACGATTCATCTTCGGGATCCCAAGAGACGCCCCTGTTTCCTGTTTCTATGAAGAATTGAAGTGGCATTATCCTTCCTACCGCCGTAAGTATTTCCTGGCATCCTTCCTCTTCCATGTAATTCACTCCCGCCGTCCTTCATACATCGCCTACTCCTTCAATTAAAACCTCTGTCCAATCCCGCAATACCCGTTCCCGGTCTTCAGGTTTATATATAATGTCCCACCGAACCACTGCTTTCGATAAATCTTTTATTATTCGATCCTCTTCCATCCCTCCCCACGTCAATCCAAAACACTTCCTACCTTTAAATCCCAACTGTTTAATCATTTCTTATCCATCCAGTCATCATAAAATTGGAAATAGTTACTTCTGTAAATATGTATATATATTATTAGATCGTTCTTTATCATTTTTATTTCATGTGTATTTTCGAATTTTTATTATTAACTGATGTAAGTTAGAAAGTAACTTATAATTTCTCTTCTTATTATTTCTTTTTACTATTTAATCAAACTATATTCTTCTTTATGTATCTCTGAGGCTCCTTAGCCCACATTTTTGTCTCTCTGTATTATTCTAAAGGGACTCGTCTCAGAATAAATAAAGCATTATTATTATTATGACAGGTATTGGGTGGCCAACTCCGTAAGTACCTACGACATGCCGGTGAAGGGTGCTTGGAAGACCGCCCAGTATTGCGCCATCACGCAGATCGACTACAGGCAGTACCACAGCTGCGTGGACCAGCGGACGAGCGCTTTGGCGGCGTCGAGGGAAGCCGTCAGCGGTGGCTCATCCAGCCTCTCCGCTGGATTCCTCACTGCCATCCTCATCGCTGCGCTCCTCGCTAGGTGATGGGCCTCTGCGGGGATATGAAGCGTCCTTGGTAAAGTGGGACCTCTGCGGTGTCCTTTTTCAACACTCTTTTCCAAATTATTTTAACGTAACCCTGGCAAATATTCGTCTATGTTCGGGAAGCACTGGAGATTGGCTAAGTGTTTGGGGCAGAAGGACAGACGGTAACCTGGGACGGGATGATTCTGTAGATAAAACAGTGATTCCAACTTTCATTCATTAAGATGTTGGAATTAATCATACTAAGATATTTATGTATAGACAAATTTGGTAATATTAATGAAGCTCTTGTCCACGATACTATCCCACCTGTGCTGACATTTCATAAATCTAGAACTGCTACCGATTTATTTTATTTTTTTTTTTTATCTCACTCTCACATTTTAAATAGTGAACATTTTAAACGTAGATTCATTCAGATTATATAAACAAACATGGGGATAAAATGGATAACATATCGTATCGATAGTTTTTAAATATATCGATTTACTTATTCGGTATGTCGAAATAATTATTTAATGCTTCTACCACTAGAATTATTTACACTGTTGCCTCTCGTAGTTCACTATATTTTGTTGTAAATGTTTGTGATTTTTAAAAACTGCCTAAGACTTAATCATTTTTCAGTATCCGTTTTTACGATTTTAAACAATCGAAATTCTCATAATCTTTATCATTTTAAAAATTAAAAATAATTTATATAATTCCTGATATTTATAGAGATAGATTTTAAGCATGATGGACACCGAAATACTTGGAATTCAGATTGAGTTCTGTCTTTGATGTGGGCAAGAGCAAAGGTTGGATAGATTTGTTTATTTTATTAATACTATGAAGTAAGTGTATGTTTTACTTCTAAAAATATTTTTCATCATTTGAATAAATTTGGTGTTATAGGCTTTTAATATATTTTTTTTTATTTACATTAAAATATAATAACAGCACTGAATTTCATCAATTTTAAATCTACAATACGTTCGCATACAGAGAATTTCACAATAATTTATTAAATAATTAATAAAATATTAAATTAGCTCAATATCTTCGTTATCAAAAAACTTTAAAAATTGAAAAGAAGAAACGCACAAACGCTTTTCGTTATAAAAGCAATCAATGTTGTGTGAAATGCACAAAAGATAAACAATATTTTTTTCTTTATACTATAGATCATTACTTACACATAATTTATTTAAATAACTATTAAAATATGCGTTTTAATTTATAAATGGTTATTTATTAAATTTAATTTTAATTATTTAAATATTTTTTTAAACATATTTATTCAGAGATAATACAATCTGTCCCAAATAAGGACATTTATTATAGTGTTCAGAGGGTTCATCTATCAACAATAAATAAAAATAAATGATACAGAAAAAACAAAAACTAAACTAATAAAAATAACTACTCATGTACATAATGATTTAAATTAATAAAATAAAATTGCTAGATACGCTACCGCGCAGGTTCGAATTGCATGGCATATAAATAAATAAATAATAAATAAAAATAAGTTATGTTACCGGCTTACATCTAAAATGTATCGAAATTGAGATAAAAATAAAATGTTATATTTTTTTACTTAACAACGTATATATTTATATTTATTTATAAATATAAATAAAAATAAATATAAATATATATTTTTATTTATAAATATAAATAAAAATAAATATAAATATATATTTATTATAGTGGTTAAGTAAAAAATACGACATTTTATTTTTATATCAATTTTAATACTTTTTGGATGTAAGCTGGTTCCATAACTAATTTTATTTTATTAATTTAAATCATTAAAATTAAATTCAATAAATAATTTTTTTTAAACTAAAACCCACATTTCAATAGTTATTTAAATAAATTATATGTAGGTAATGATCTATAGTTTAAAGAACGTCGGCTCTAATAAAAACCTTAAAAATGACTAAGTCCTGAATATTTATCAATTATGATATGTAGAACAGTCAACTAACTTTCTTCGATATTAGTATTATATTAAAAATTAAATTTTTTAATAGCTGATATGATTAAACTGTTTTATCTACAGATTTTTTTTTTAATTATATATTAATAAAGGGTGTAAGGTGATTATTTTCTCATGTTTTTCTTTTCCTTTTTTTTTTTTATATGATCTTATATTCCAATATTGTATTTCTTTCATAAATGTATCATAAATTATAAATTATATTTTCATATTAAATAACTTGATTTTGTAAATCAACTGTGATTTATTATTTATGCGCAATATATTAATGTTACTTTAATTAATATTTTAATAAAATAGATGTAAATATTTGCTGAATGTTTTCGCTTTTCACAGTTACCTGTTACGGAACCGAAGCGGTGCACTATTTCTCTGATGATATAATTGTTCATAATTTATGGAAAACAAAAATATATATATGTATGAATATATAACCATAAATGTGTTGCTAGTCCAAATGTTTTATTCGAAAATACTATTGCATATTGTTAAATCACCGAATAAATGTGTATGTAATTTATATTTTTTTGAAAAGTAATGTTAAAATGTATTTTTAAAAAAAGAACTTTTAAAAAAAGAACTTTTAAAAAGTGAGAAACAGTTTTTTAATAGTTTTTCACTCATTATTTTTGTTTAAATATAGAAGTTGTGAATAACAGCTGTTGTAATATTTACTATCATCTTCTTTATACTGATATTTGAATGAATAAATAATACCTTATCATTATCATATGTATTACTTATCGATCCAAAATAGAGTTAATTCTTCCTGATTAAATTTTGTATTTTGAGATGTTTACAGCACTTAAGTATAATATACGTTTTATAAATTACCGATGTTATTGTAATAGATTGTAATATATAACTATCCCTATTAATTAAACTCGATTGCTATTTTGGATCGCAATCGGAATGTGATGTATTTGTTACTTCTTCTCTTTGTGTTTATGGATGTATTTATACGTTGTTTAATAATAAACAACAGAAAATTACCAAATTTTCATTTGTTTTATTATTCTACCTTAAATTCCAGTATTATTCATATTTTACTTTAAAAATACAACTAAGTGAATAAAATGAACAAAAAAAAAAAAAAAAAGAAATTGCTATTTTGAAGGAGACCAAGCTTATTCTATAGCATACAAACTAATGAAAATCTCCGATACAAAATAGAAAAAATCACAAATCTCGCGTCTCACTGAAACAATTGAGCAAGATATTATAAAATTCTTCGAATGGAGGTAAGATGTAAAATATAATTAATGAAGGTGTATACTTGTACAGCTGAAAATGGACAAATTTTCAAAATTTGTTTATCAAACAATCATCCTACATACGAGAAAAATATTCTATGAAGTAAAATGGATGCTTGCTAACATAATTAATAAACATAATCAACACTGCAAACAATTAAAAGCAGAATGACCACTATTTAATTTAATTTTAAATTTAAATTTTCCAATCTTGATAAAAATAAAATACGAATACCGATAGATTAATATACAATATTATTTAAATCAATTTCATTTTACTAACGAATTTCAATATGACCACTATATTTTCGGAAAGGGTGTACCTGTCAAACATCTAAAAAAAAAAAGGCTCTGTTATCGACACAACCCACGTCACCTACTAGATTGACTGTTTATATAAAATAGGACATATTGGATTATCAGAGCTCCCAGCATGGTGAAAGAGAGAAACCACACGTGCAGATCACCGCTCAAGGAAGCTTTTAACTAAACTGTATCAAATACTTCAATTGAAAACTAAATTGTATTTCTTTAATCCAGTTGTAAATATCATGAAGAAATAAAAAACAAACTAATTATTAGTTATATGCAAAAAATCTCCTGGAGATGGAGAAATATGACTTAAGAGGCTGCTGTTTCTTAATTTTCGCATTTCAGTAGACTAAGAGTATGGATGTGCGGATGACCATCGATAATCAATATTATCGAAATATCAATATTTTCGATTGTATCTACTTCGATATTATCTACTATCGATATAGTCCCTTCGATATTTTATTTTTAAAATATAAATAAAAACTATCTTTTTTGGAAAACGCTAAGAATTATATATGGATCTGATCGTTAGATAAAAAAATATACTTGTCTTGCCTATTTCATTTATAATGTAGTGTGTAATAGAGGAAAATATCGATATTTCGATAATAACGATTATCGATGGTCAATCCTAAGTAGAGTAGAGCTTATCGCGCGTAAGACCATTCTCGATCAGTAAACTCGATTTTCCCAAATTTGTTAGTTATAACCTTCTCAAACTAAGGCTGCGAATTGTCAAAGAAATCTAAGTATGGTGCAAATAAATTAGCATTTCGCTGAATCCGATCCGTGGGTGAATGGAAGGCATAATTGGTTGAATGGAAATTTCTGTGAAAAAAAAATGAGGATGACGACATGAACTAAAAAATTAATTTTAACAAGGAGGGAAGAATACTTGATATTTCCATTTATTAATTTAAAAAAAAAAATTCAATTTGATCGATAATGGGCCTTCAATATCCCATCCCTAAATGACTCTTCTCCAGAACATGGCACTCTTGGAGCTCGGGATTTGACTGGAGGAGAAGACACGGGACCATGATGATGGAAGAAATCTGAAGCATGGCCTGTATTCTCGCAGAAGAACAAACGCAATATAATATAGGTATTAAACGCAATTGGAAATTTGATAAAACCAACAAGAAAAAGTAATTCTATTAAATTTTGACCAAATGGTAGATTAAAGTTTTAACTAGTTCTCGTATATATTTATTAAATATATATGGATAATTATTCACAATAATTATCAGGTGGCATCCCATTAAATAATATATAAGAACCATAGCAATACATCTATATATACCTATACCGATGTGACTTATAGATTTATCGGTGGTTTTTGATTATGTTTTATAAGAGATTGTCTTAATGACACGAATGATGATAATGATAACATGAATCGTTGACCTCTAAATTCATTAGAAAATTTGATTTTCTATATTAATAGTCTGAAACAGAATGTTTTTTAAGTTCACGAAGCAAGATTTTTGCTCTTTAGTACCGAAGGTAGGGAAGCATTGCGTTCGTGCGAGAGTTAAAAAAAAAATTTTGTGCTCAGAATCGAAAATTTCCAGTTGCGTTTTACGTTTCAGACATCAAGGATCAAATTTGATTCGGTGTCTGTTTGTCTGTAGTCAAATATATGTGACGTTCATATCGTCTAGTACCGTTCATCCAATTTTTATGAAATTTTCAGGAATTATGTAGATTAGTGCCTAGATGGTTCCATATCAATTTTATCAAATTCGAATTAGCACTTCAGCTTACGCACACGCAAACGTATTTTTTTAATATGCTAACATTTCAGAAAGGGCTCTTTCGATTTGGATCAAAGTTTGATAAAACGTAATTGTAATGGTAAAAAAATAACTTAATGTCAATTTTATTAAATTCCGTCCAATAATTTCTCGTATATCTACGCAAACGTGTTTTCCTTGATACGTCTATATCTCTAAAACCGCTTGTTCGATTTTGTTGAAATTTTGAGGGAGCTTAGGGATTGGTAAACAGATGATCAAGTATTTATGAATTTTATCGAATTCTATCCACTTTTCCTGGAAAAAATATATTCTCTTTTGGATCAGCAAACGTAATATTTGGCGAGGAAATTCGGAAAATAGTATAAAAATTTCCTAATATGAATTTCATTGAATCCCATTTAATAATTAAAATTAATATAAATAAGTGTTAATAATACAATCGCAGTGGAATATGAAAGGCAATGATAATATTTAGTGGGAGTTGGGTTATGACAATATTTTCATGGGTCTATAAAATTTTAGGTCTTATTCAAAGAGTTAATATATACTGTATTGTTTCATCGATTCCAAACGTTAATGGCATAACACTTACTGCCGTTACTTAGATTTCGTGTAATTATCTATAAATTTAAATTAATTTTTACTCAGAGTTTGTAAAAAAGAAAAATCTAATGTGTGATTGTGCCTACCGTCGATATAATAAATAGACTTTTTGTAAATTTAATGGTGTTAATGATTTGTTATCTGTAAGCTTTAACTTTAGCTTCGTTAAAAAGGCACTTCAAAAATTTTATTATAGCCCAGTATTGCCAGAAAATAATTTCTATTCAAAGTAGAGCGGTAAGTGAAAGTTGTGTGCGCAGCAGCATTTTTTAAAAATCTTACTGTCATATTGTCTCTGCAAAAAAAATATATATTTCTATCCTCTTTCTTAACTTGTAAATTAATATTAACTTAACTTATACATGGGCTATGATTTTAAAGTAGAATATTGCTCCTGAAATAAATAATTTTTATTTCATTTAACTTAAATAGGATAAAGTAATTTAATATGAGGAGACCATTACGTGGTCTTTTTTTTTTTTAATAATTGAGTGTTAAGAGATGAGAGTGAGAGAGAGCTCTACACTTCTGGAAAGTGAAAGTGATATGCATTTACTCAGCTATACATATTTTAATATAATCCAACACACACTTAAAATAGAGTAGTATAAGTGAACATAAGGTCAGCTATAAACTTAAATTCAATACAGAGAATGGGGAAATATACTAATGATACTAAATTATTATGCATGGGTAATTCTAATGTGTCATAAAATATTAATTCACAATTATGTTTAATATAGTGGTTCAAAATAGATCATATTCTGCATTACAAAAATTAATCTTTATTTTTCTGTACACCTTTAGTTAAGAGACTTTGTATCAGAATAAGGTTTTTTTTTTTTTTTTTCTAAATCCCAAAACAAATATACGCAATCATTAAATTATAAAAACTATAATATATACTTGAAAAGACTCAACGATTGGTACTCACAAAGCAGGTACCCTTCTTCCCGTTAGGATCTCCAGCGCAGAACATGAAGGGAAAGAAATATCCCATCGGCATCAAATAGGATCTACATCCAATACAGTCGAACATAAGTTTTTTACATTCTGTGTCGTTGTAAATGTCAATTTCTGCTTCATGCAGATCAGTATTATTCAGAACTGGAAAAAGAAAATTATGCATATAAAAAACATTCCTAGTTTCTAGAAGAATCCGACATCTTATATGTTAAATTATTGAATTATGAAACGCAATGTAATGAAAATTTAAAAAAATTTGGCAAGAGTTGGTCATGATTCCATATTGCTTTATTAATAGCTGTATAATATAAGGAAATTAGGTTATCTTATATATAATTCAAGTGCGTCAACTACAGCACAACAACAGCGATATCAATTGGTCGTAACAATGGCGCCATTTATTGGCAAATAAACTGTAGATAACAACTATCAACCAGCACCCTAACTGGGGTGTCTCGGGCCTAAAGAGGTCAAGATACAACCAGAGCCTGAGCAAAATGGTCTCCATGACTCACCACAGATAAAAAGAATATGTCTAACTAGACCGCTCTCAATAAGTGGCCCAGGAAGAGGCATCAGAGATGCAAGCATGCCAATATATCATTATTCTATCACTATTCTAACCAGATATATAAGCAGAAGAAGCCAGCAGAAGAAGCAGATATATAACTAGAAGAGATACTTAAGGTTCTAACATCAACATCTACATTATGACTTCACTCTCATCGTCATCATCAAGCACAATAAGTACGACAATTGAATTAATACTAACCTACTTCTTCGAAAGCACTATCGCTCAGCATGGGCCTTGGCTTCCTGAACAACAGCTCTCTAGATGGCCCTGTCCCACTAGCGGATCCAGGATTTGATTTTGGGGGGGCTTCAGCCCGAAACCTTTTTTTTCATAAAAATAACGATAATTACTTTGGAAAAACAGAAAGAAACTAACTACCTACATGAAATGGTGTTTAAGCTATTCCTTAAGTACTTTTATATGCAATTACACGAACAATAATACTTTAAGAGATATTTTTTAATTTTTTTTTCCCATAAAACATGGTTATATTTTTCCATTTTGGGGGGGGACTCCATCCCGAAAGCCCCCCCGTAGATCCGCCCGTGCCCTGTCCTTAGCATTTTCGTCCCAGTTTGTAACTATTAACCGTCTGATGTCGTCCTCCACATCCTCTAACCATCTTCTCCTCAGCCTTCCTCTTCCTCTGACGTCATAAATTCTTCCTTCACCTTTTTTGAGATTCTCAATTGTCATTCATCTGTCATTCTAACAACGTGCCCCAACCATTCGATCCGCCGTGATTTCATGAAGCTCACAAGTTCACTATGATTGAATAAATCATATAGCTCCTTATTGGTTCTAATCCTCCATGCTTGAGTTCTTTTATCGTACAAAGGGCCAAATATTTTTCTAAGGATCTTCCTCTCGAAGACCTTTATCGACTTTGTCTTGGTGGTAGTAATCGTCCATTTTCCAGCGGTAAGTATGAGTCTTATCAATGGGTCTGGGATTATGGGTCTTATCAAGGTAGTGAATAAACTTATTTTCGCACATTTAATTTCGTAATACGCACGGTTAGAGGAAATTATCCTTCTGTGCACCTCAGTCATAGTTCTGTTTTCATTATTTACCTCTGCCGCTAGGTAAGTAAAACTAATGACGTTTTCGAAAACCTGTCCTTCCACCACAAGATTATGGGACTTTGTTGAATTTTCTAAAGTAATGGAAATATACTTCGTTTTCAAATAATTTATTTCAAGACCCGTAATTTTACTTTCCCCATAGATAATATTAAAATTTTCAGTAAGAGTTTGAACAGTTGAACTGGCAAGATCTATGCCATCTGCATATGCACAGATTTGAATGATTGAATGAAAATCCTTCCGTATTTATGCCATTAACTACCTGATGTAACGTAATGTTTAAGAGAATGGTGGACTAAGCATATCGTTGCCTTACACCAGTTTATATTATATATGTACTACTTACACTACCATTGGAAATAATTTTGGCATGGCTATTTCTTAGAATCACCAGGATCAATCTTATTATTTTTTTTTTAATGCTGTGCTGTGTTTTATTAGTGCTTTAATCAAGTTGGTCCTATTATTGCTTTCGAAGGCTTGGCGATAATCAATTAAAAGAACATGAATTGTTGTTATGGCAACTTTCCAATTTTAATTTAATAAAGGCAAAGAACTCTTAATGAGTTCAAACTTATTTGCAATATTCGACTTATTTATGCAGTGGAGATTATTTTCATGAAGTGGCAGGTTATATGAATTGTGCAAATTCACTTACCCCTTTATGCTGGCATAGACATCATACTTAATTAAGGGCACTCAAGTCTCCTAGTTCTTGCCTCTTTGGATATCGCAGTATTTTGGCCGCTATGCAGTTTTATTTTAATTTTATTCTTAGAGGACTCTGTCTTTGGATAATGAAGACAATTTTTCATTTGTATGTATCTTAAATATAATCTGACCGTTTTTTCATAATAATGCAGAGCTGAATGCAATAAGAATAAAAAAAAAAATTGTTGCAACTGGCATTGCCTTACAAACTTATATATATTTATCCCCTTATTATACTTACTAAAATTATGATACGGTCCCTTGTTGAAAATCTTTGCTGTCTTCTGTCTAATGTTCCGTACAGTTTGGAGACATACTGGGATAACGTACTCATTAAAATTAACATCGCTACTCAATTCAAACAATCTGATGTCATGATAGAATAGCCTGTGGTTGAATTTGGGATGAACAATCAGCTCAATGATTCTCCAGTCGAATACTTTAGTGTCGTTCTTAGAAGATTTTATGTCCAAGTCTCCCATTCTGGCCCATTTGGAAGTTGTTGGTTCTGCAAATGTTTTACCAACTATCCTACACACATGTTGCATAATATAAGTTGATTCTCAAGATAAAGTATTTATTAAAATTAGATTAACTAAATGAAGAAAATGAAAAATTATTCATTGTTGCGGGACGTAAATAATATAAATCTGGTGCGGAGTTTATCACACAACTATTATTTACCACCCTACATAAAAAAATAAAAGTCAACTCAAATAGAGATAATTGAATCCATTAATCTATTTAAGAAAATAACTCCAATATCCAATATCACTATATACCAAGACAGATTTCAATGTTCTACGTAATATCTGTAATCTATAAATATTATTCTCATAATTATTTCTCCCTTATTATGGTTACAGAAGCATGTGAGTATTTATTTTCATTAGCTTAGTTTCATTTGGTATAGTTTAATTCATTTTAGTTTATATACATTTATTTTTAGAATTATTATTTTTCTATATAATTCTTTTTTTATTTCTTGTGAATGTGCTCTTTGAACACTATTATAAATATCCTTAATGGTGACAGATAGTGACATTTATCAATGTTTAAAGTAAAAAAAAAAAATACAATGCTTCTCTACCTTCGATAGTGAGGAAGACAAAAGAAAAAAAAATTATGGTGACAAATTGGTAATAAGAATAATTATAATTATATAATATCCAGCGTATAAATAATCCAGATTTTAAAAAGAAATTTAAAATTTGTCCATTTGTGGTTTCGTTCCGTTTTCTTTATTTTTATAAAAATAATACCATCTGAACTACAAAATAAATGTAAATTACAGTTATACAATTTGATCAACGAGTAGTAAGATTCAATGAAAAGTTGTATAATTTGTAAAATGGGGGTCGGTCCGCCGTTAAACAGGATCCTTCTAGTTTTAATAAATATTTCAATGTTTTTATTTTTTAAATTTTATTTGTTATAAATCTGAATCAAGAGAATTTTCTGTTCATTTAAAATTGTTGAAGAGTTTTATCATTCAAAACCACATTTAATCCATTTTTGCAAATTTTGTGGAAATGTAACCTTTAGATAAATGCTGTTCAGTTAAGTTTTAATTATTTATATCGCAATAGCGGTTAGCTGTTATAACAATATTTAATTATTACAAAAACAATGTTACTTTTATAATAAAATAATAAAAAAAAAAAGAAATGTATAATTAAAAATAAATGATATTCTTAAACTTACACTACTGTACAAATAGAATCTATTTCATTGGTGCAGTGAAGTAAAAAATTCTAAGTTCATAGTTTTCTTGCTCCGTTAGTGTTTGGCTTCATCATTTTGTCCTATCGAAAACTTAATTCAGTTCATTCGTTGGATTCTTTAATTTTACTCAAAAGTGAAGGCTACAGTAAGTGGATCACTGATTTCAACATTTTTTTTTTCTTTGTGATAATACAAGGAACACACATTTCTTTTTCTTTATAAATATCATTAAATTTGTTTGAAATTATATAAAATATTTGTGTCTCGCCTCCTAGAGCACATTGGAACAAACGTCAGAATATGTGTCCTATATGTTTCGATGTATTATAAAAAAAAAAAGAAGTTGTTAAAATCGCTGGGTCACTGACTATAGCCTCCCCTTTTGAGGAAAATTGAAGAATTCAGGGAATAAAGTAAATGAAGTTCTTGATGGGAAAAAACGATTAAGCCACACTCTTACGGAGCAAGAAAACTTAGGATTGTTTACTTCTCTGCACCAATCAAATAGATTCCAATTTTTTATAATAGTTTGTTAGTGTAAGTTCAAGAATAGTAAATATTTATAATTATAAATTAAGAATAGCATATAGAGGAGTCTTATTGTTTAGATGTTGTGCTTTCTTTGTTGTGTTTATATATCACTCCTCTTGTTATATAATTAATACCCTGGGAAACAATGATATCTATTTAATTAGGTGTTAAAGAAAACTTGATAAATTTTATTTGGAAATATTGATTCTTCAATACATTAACCGTCATCTCGAGAATTTCTCTACTTTGATTATCCCTATGCTCCTTATTACGTTCCAAACAAAACCCTACATCATGACCTTTACATCCCTTATATCCTTGACGTTATTCCATCCCGATTCTCAAATTTTCACATGAACCTAATCCACCATCCTAACCCTTTAGCACAATCCTTATCTAGCTCCAGTCATCCCTACAACCCTCCTCGAAGGTTGAAACGGCAGTGGCCTCGAGATCTCTTGTATAGACGTCACTGGAGTTCTGGCAATGGCCAGCTTCTCCACTCAAGTGTTTGTGGTTTTAGTGCCCTCTCTCAGTCTCCACCGGACTGGTAATGCCGGCGACGCGGTTGAGAGAGAAGCGCTGGGATCTCTTAGAGTCTCGCTTTGTCCTTCACACGTGGGGGAAAGGGCTGGACTCGGAGATCTCTGACCTAATTGTAAATATTGTATTTAAGTATGAATGTTTTTCTATTTATTTCTATTACTTATAATTTATTTAATTTCTTTACGAATTTCTGTATTTCATTTAATTTTAACTATAAGTTACATTTCCTTGGTTTATTGTAGTTTTTGCCTTTGTTATATAGATTTTTATATTTTTTATTTATTTATTTTTATTTTTTATTTTTTTTAATTTATTTTATTTTGTTCTTATGTATTGTATATATGGTATGAATGTGCCTCACTCAGCCTTAGTACTCAGTACCCTTAAGTGTGGCAAAATGTATTATTACTCAATAAACAGATTTGTGAAATCCCCCCCAAAAAAACTTTGATTATCCTTCTCGCTGTGCTGCCATTTATTTACATAATTCATAAGCATTATTCACACTAACCGGGACCTTTGTATACCTGTACATATATACCGGTAAAAAATATTTTTTTGTAATAAGTCAGTAAATTGATACCGTTCGTTAATAATGTTTGTGTTGCAATCTTTATTTTATGTGCGTAATATTTTTATATTTATCAGAGTTATAAAGCGTAAAATCTAAAATAAAATAACATTGTTCGTTCTTTTTTCGTTTTTACTTTCGTACCTATACTTGGTAACGAAAGCATTGCGATCGGGTCAACTTTCCGATATGCGGTTTTTGACGGATCTATACGTTTCAGAGCCCCCTGATTCCGAAAAACACATCTTCAGCCTTTGGTATGTCTGTCTGTGCCAAGATTTTCTCGGCAACTAATGGACCGATTTTGTTGCTTCTTTTTTTCATTTTGTAGAGTTTTGACTACTAATGCCTATGACAGAAATTTGATGATCTATGCGCAATAGCTTGCGCACAATAAAACAAAAACATGTTTTTTGATGGATTGTAGCGCGAAAACGGCTCAAACTATTTGTATGAAACTTTCCTATAATGTTTTAATAATTGTCCTTTCAATTTTCGTATTTGGACTAAATGCCCGAGAAAATTCAGGAAAAAAAGTTATAAAGAAAAGAAAAATATTTTGGGCCTAACTCGCTAAGTGAATATCATACGGTAAAATTCATAATAAAACTTTTGAAAGGTAATGATATCCCTTACAAAACTATATAAAAATCGTTCATTTTAGACAACTATTAAGGAAGTTACAGCTATTCAATTTGCCTAGTAAAATTACAGGTTCGTATCCTGGTGTCAGAAAGGGGTGAATGAGAGAAAAAAGATGACTAAGTAAAAGTAAGAAAATCTGTTGTCCGCATCACTCAAGCTTCACTATTTCCTCTACTGTTAACAGAAATTATTGTTTGATAAAATTAAGCTATGACCAAAAGTTTTTGATCAGCAATATTAGGAAGTATTGAAATCTTTACACTGGTCAATCTTAAGCCGGTTTACATTGCTTTAGTGTATCAAATAAATCGTATTAAAATCTTTTCTTTTATCAACTTTCAGAAAAATGATGTAATTCAATTTTTTTTTTTTTTTTTTTGTTTTTTTATGAACATACGTAAAGATATAAAAACTTTTCAGAAATAGGCAGGAAAGTCGTGTGAGTGGACACACCAGATTTTTTAACACCGTATTTGTATTCATTAAACATGTAAGCAAGTTTTTTTTCTTTATATAATAGAGTGACAATGACAAATTCTACAATCGTTTGAAGTAAGTTTTGTATAGTTTACTGTAGGGCAATGTTTAATTACTTGAAGCAAATATTTTTTTTGTGTTACCGCACCCAATTCAACATATGGACTTTTTGATTGAAAGCATGCCGAGGTACGTATCTGAAATTTAAATTTAACTCTATTTTAATTTAAAAATAACGCTTGAAGCATTCCGGCTGAAAATTTGTATTAAGGATAAAACTATTTGATTCCATAAAGCATGATTTAGTTTGCTCAAGGCTTATCTAGCTGGAGTGCTCTCAAAAGTTGTATTCAGTCATCATACCTTTTTTCAATTATTGGAATTTAGGCCTAGTTCTCCCTCTACTTATCCTAATTAAAAAAATGGAGCCGTGTAATTCCTGTGAATTCGGAGTGACACAGCAAAGCTTACTATAAACAACTAAAAGACTAACATGGAAGCCACATACCAGACTTAAAAGACAAGAGCTTGCCCGACGACTTGGCCAGTTATACAGACTACTTAACAGAAAATCTAACCTCTCAATTGAAAACAACCTATTAATATACAAGACCATACTGAAACCCCTCTGGATCTACGGACTTGAACTGTGGGGGACAACTAAATTATCGAACATGCAATCCTTCCAGTCTAAAATCCTCCGTATAATAGTCAATGCTCCTTACTATGTTACGAACAAAACCTTACATCATGACCTTAACATCCCTTATGTCCTTGACGTTATTACATCCCGATTTTCAAATTTTCATCAGAACCTAACCTATCATCCTAATCCCTTAGCACAATCCTTATCTAGTTCCAGTCATCACTACAATCCTCCTCGAAGGTTGAAGCGGCAGTGGCCTCGAGATCTTTTGTAAAGACGTCATTGGAGTCCTGGCAATGACCAGCTTCTCCACTCAAGTCATGAGCGTATGTGGCTTTAGTGCCCTCTCTCAGTCTCCACTGGACTCCCATCCTAGTGATGCGACTGAGAGAGAAGCGCTGGGATCTCTTGGAGTCTTGCCTTGTCCTCCACACGTGGGGGAAAAGGCCCGAATCGGAGCTCCCTCGGCTGACTGTAAATATTGTAAATAAGTTTGAATGTGTTTTTATTTATTATTTTTTATTTATTTTTATTTTTTTTTTATTTTAGTTTTTATTTAATGTTATATCAGTTTGATTTATTCTGTTACTCCAAGTTTTATTTTATTTTATTTTTTTATAATCTTGTTGTTCTTTTATTGTATATATGGGATGATTGTACTTCATTCATCATAAATACTCAATGCCCTTAATTGAGGCAAAATGTATTTTTTTTCTCTCAATAAAAATAAAATAAATAAACAACTTTCATATAAATATTTTGAAGATCGCATGTTATTTATGGGAAAACTTAATACAAACATGTGTTATATATATATTTTTTAATAGACAAAGAAGTGCTTAGTCTAAAACGGTCACATCTTTAAAAGCTACTTCTTCTATCCAGGGTATGTAGTTGGAGACCCTGGTGTACACTCCTGGAGAATCTGGAAGTCCGCAGTTATTACCATACGACGTTATTCCTATTTGTACCTTGTGGGGCCGATATAGACCACTTCCATGTGTCCCATGGGCTCTTTTCTTTCTAATGGTCCCAAAGGTGACCAATGGACCACCAGAATCGCCCTAGAAAAATATAGTTTACAGTAAAAATGTATTTAGAATTTTATCGAAGAATTGATTTTGAAAAGAGACGATGATCATTACTCACCGTACATGTGTCCCTGGATCCGTCAGGGATTCCTGCGCAGAACATGAGGTGAGGCTGGTACCCGTCAGGTGACTTGGAGTTGAACGAACTGAACTTGAGCCTTTTACATTCAGTATCGTTATAAATGTCTATTTCTCCTTCAAGAAGCTTATTGCTAGTAGCTTCAGCTGGAAATAAAAAGGAACAATCATGAAACATACCCACACTTTGGAAAGATCTCGGAATAATTTAGTTTTGTATTATATATAACAGTTTCTGTTAATTACGTTATGATAAATTATGATGTGATAAATAAAAAGACAATGAAGAAGGAAGTATCGGTGGATGGAAGACTAATTTAATGGGCTGTTTATCAAAGGGATTAATTTTTTTAAATAAACCAATGTAACGCAGATTACATAAATCTATTATAGAGATATGAGAGCTTTTAAGTTTTTTTTTTTTTTTAAATGGTGGCCTATATTTACAGGACAGAGCTTGAGATGTGCCTCAAATTCGATGTATCTTTTGAAGATCTTGCTTTTGAAGTTTTACCTTTTGTAACTTCAGGTACTCTACATCGTTACACGGAAGTACAGCTGAACCAAATTCACTAAGTCTATTTAGAAAATTTTAAAGCAATGATAAATGTATTACTATAAACATACAGGAACTAACTGGACTTTATGAACTGCATTCGAATAAGTTATTGATTGATTTAGGGATGTTTACTAAGTTCAATAATACAAAACAATCTGGTGCGCTCAACACACAACTTTCACTTACTCCTCTACTTAGAAAAGAATTCTCAGTACTTAACAAGGCAAACTCTCGAAAAGCGCTACCGTTCGGAACTCTGCTCCCGTTCGGCGGGCAACTCACCAAACAAAACAAAAAATCAGCTAAATCAAAGTAGTCACTCAAAGCAGACAAAAATAAACCACCAAAAACTAGCACTAATAATAATTCAGCCATGAAAGCTGAAACTAAACCACCTACTAGCACATCCAGCAACAATTATGTTGCAGTCACTAATAAAAATAAGGAGACCACTGAACCTAGGACTTTCACCGAACCTGAGCCACCACCGATATATGTAAGCAAAATTGACAACTTCATGCAGTTCGGTCAAGAAATAGCTAACCTGATTGAAAATACCACTTCTCGTGTCAATGGCAAAACACCAAAGAAGATTGTAAAAAAACTTATTAATCACTTGACAGCACAAAACTATGACTTCCACTGCTATCAATTGAAAGAAGAAAAAACCTATAGGGTCGTTTTGAGATGTCTTCACTCAACCACTCCTACTACCGCTATAAAAAAAGATCTTGAAGATATCGGCCACAATGTAAGACATATATCTTCTGTTTTACATCCAATCGACAAATATCCACTGCCATTATTTTTCATTGATTTAGAACATGCCCGGAATAATTCTGAGATCTTTGAAGTTAAAAGACTGTTGTATTCTACTGTAAAATTTAGAAGAACCAAGACAGAAACATACAGTCGTGCAATGCACCAAGTGTCAAAACTTAGGTCATACAAAGGCCCACGGCCATCACTCGGCGTGGTGTGTCAAATGAGCCGGTCCTCACGCCTCTGACACCTGACAGATTTTTGAATATTTTTGAAGTGCATTATAAACGGAGCTACAGCCTGAAGAATGCAGCCAACAAATCATTAACTATAACAAAAACTCTATTAATTATATCAACGGTAGACATTAAAAACCTCCTTACTGTCATCTATCTTTGAGAATTACATAACTCCAATCTCTGAGCTATATATATTGCCTAGAGAGATTTTAAAGTACATCATATTTTTAAAATACATGTATATTCAACCCCTCGCGCGGGCTCATTACCGCGTATGGGGAGCGTCCCACGGGTGGCGGATGTGGGGATGGTCGGTGGAAATTCCTTGGAAGTTCCTCCCGGCTAAGTCCGATGGACTCGCTGACCAACAATGAGAGGGGCCCTCCAGACTTGCTGGAGGGAGGGGACCTCCAGACTTGCTGGAGGTAGGGGCCCACCAGACTTGCTGGAGGGTGTGACGTAGGATTGAACGCCCTACTCACATATCTTTAGTTCACCAAACACCACAAAAAGTCATGGATCTCCCTAAGGTAAAACGCTCATTATCCGGAGGTAAACTAGTCCCCCGTTCGGGTCTTCGGGTGGGGACTGCTATAGGGGATTCATGGCGCAAGTTGAAATATAGGGATTTAAATATTGGTACGTGGAACGTAAGGAGTTTAAACACAGCAGGGGGGCTAAAATCGGTCGCGAATGAGGTAAATGGGTACAATTTGGATGTCGTGGCTCTGCAAGAGGTTCGCTGGCCAGGGGAGGGCTCGATGAGGGAAGGGAAGTACACTATTTGGTACGGAGGAAGCGGGAATCATTGTTTAGGTACCGGGTTTCTAATTAGGCGTAGATTACTATCCGCTTTGAGGGACATACAATTCTTTAGTGATAGAATTTCGGTAGCTACATTTCAGGGACGTTGGTTTAAAATCGCATTAATAAACATCCATTGTCCGACCGAAGACAGTGACGATGAAGTCAAAAGTGAATTTTACGATAAACTCGAATGGGTTTATGATAAACTACCACGAAACTATATGAAAATAATTGTAGGTGACGCGAACGCAAAGGTAGGAAGGGAAGAAGTTTATATTCCGACGATTGGTAAAGAAAGTTTGCACGAATATAGTAATGATAATGGGATCCGTCTGATAAACTTTGCCATCTCGAAAAACCTGATAATTAAAAGTACGACGTTTAAACATAAGGATATTCATAAATATACTTGGACATCACCGGATTCGCAAACACGAAATCAAATCGATCATGTCTTGATACAACACAGCTGGCAAAGCAGTATAATTAATGTACGGTCTTATCGCGGAGCAGAATGTGGGTCGGACCATGAATTAGTAATCGCGAAACTTCGACAAAAACTTAATATAAAAAAGAGAAAAGAAAACCGTTTCGATTTTGAGAATTTTAATTTGGAAAAATTAAAAAATCCATCAATTAGAAACCAATTCGAGCTAGATGTTAAGAATAGGTTTGAAGCTTTAGAGCTTCCTGACGAGGACCACGAGGATATTGACAAGTTATGGATAGAGATCAGAGATAATATTAAAGCGGTCGGTAACTCGTGTCTAGGAAAAAAGGAAAATAAGAATAACAAACCGTGGTTTGATGAAGATTGCTTAAACATGTGTGAAAAAAGAAAAGCCGCTAAATTAAAAGCTCTAAATAATCCTAGCGAAGACAACCTGGAATACTCCCGAATCTCAAGGAACGAAACGACAAAATTGCTCAAACATAAAAAAAGGGAGTATCTTAAAAATAAAATAATTGAAATAGAAACTAATAGAATCGAAAATAACGTAAGAGACATGTATAAAGGTATAAACAGATCACGTAAATATGTAGGGTCCGTAACGTCTGGAATTAGAGATGATAATAACAATATTCTGACCGATCCGGTTGACATATTGAATAAGTTTAAGGACCACTTTGACAATATTTTAAATACGGGAAATTATGATCTGTGTCCTCCTTCTGAGTACCAGAGTGCTGAACCGTTAATAGAAGGACCAAGTAAAGAGGAAGTTGAAGTAGCTATCGGAAAATTAAAATCATATAAAGCTGCGGGAATCGATAATATTCCTACTGAACTAATTAAGGCATGCGGAGAAGCTGGAGTTTCTAAAATACATCGGTTGGTTAAAAAGATATGGGTGAACGAGAAATTACCTGAAGAATGGAAAGAATCTATTCTTATTCCGATTCACAAAAAGGGTCGGAGGACGGATTGTAATAACTATCGAGGAATTTCACTGCTTCCGGTATGTTATAAAATATTCACTTTAATCTTAACCAGTCGAATCACGGAATACGCCGAGGAAATTATCGGAGACTACCAATGCGGATTTAGACGGAATCGTTCGACTATTGATCAAATATTTTCTTTACGGCAAATATTAGAGAAAAAATTGGAGTATAACGGTATTGTTCACCAGCTGTATATAGATTTTAAAAAGGCTTACGATTCTATTGACCGCCAGAAACTGTATAATATTCTAATCGAGCAGGGGATTCCAAAAAAACTAGTAAATCTAGTCAGGATGTGCTTGACGGAGACACTCAATAAAGTTAGAATCGGTAATAATTTGTCCGAAAAGTTTGAGGTTCGTTCGGGCTTAAAACAGGGGGATTCCCTTTCGCCTGTCCTGTTCAATTTGGCATTAGAACATGCCATTAGGGAGGTAATGCGAACCGAGAAAGGGTTGGATCTGGGCGGGACAACATCCGTGCTGGGCTATGCTGATGATCTGGTACTGTTAAGCGAAGATGTTGAAACTATAAAACTAAATACGACAACGTTAATGAAAGCCGGTAAAGAACTAGGACTCGAAATAAACGTGGATAAAACAAAATATATGGTTAGCTGCAAAAATGGCGATACTACTGGTGATATCGATATAGATGGTAATATGTTTGAACAGGTAGATAAATTTAGGTATCTAGGTTCTACGATAACTAGAAAAAACGAAATTGAAGAAGAGATTAAGGTTAGACTGAAGGCGGGGAATGCTTGTTATTTTTCTGTGACAAAACTACTTAGTTCGCGCCTCTTGTCCCGAAACTTAAAAATTAGACTCTATAAAACAATTATCTTGCCTACAGTTCTTTATGGATGCGAAACTTGGCCGCTTACATTAAGGGATGAGCAGCGTCTTAAGGTTTTTGAAAATAAAGTATTGCGTAGAATATTCGGACCGAAGAAGGATGAGTTAACCGGAGAGTTCAGACGGTTACACAACGCCGAATTGCGTGAGATGTATCCGGGTAATATAATTGAGGTAATTTCATCGCGGCGAATCAAATGGGCTTGTAAAGTTGTTGGGCTTAGTAACGAGAGAATTCCTAAAAGGTTAATATTTGCTGTGCCGAATGGTAAGCATCCGAGGGGTAGACCGAAGCGAAGGTGGGAAGATTGCATTAAAGCCGATCTGAAGGGACTGGGTTTGGACGGCGAAAGGTGGAGGGAGGTGTGCAACAAGCGACTGGTGGTGTCGGCATCGAACTTTCGGGTTCGCTAAGCCTTATTATTATTATTATTATTATTTATATTCAACCTATAAATGGTTTTTGGATTGTACGGCTATTATTAATTAAACTGTTATTTTTCATTGTAAAGTTAACTAAAATGAAGTTACAAGATTTTCATTACCTGCCATATACAGGTCAAAATTTGCCACACCAATTTTAAGTGGATAATGTTGAGATTTCACAAAGACAAAATTCTATTTTTCTCTGTCATATGAGACTACACTCTAAATATCATTAAACATATAGGTACAATAAGATTTGAAGATGAGAGTTCAGGCATATTCAAGTTGGGGCTTACCAAAACCAGTCCTTCCCCATCCGGTGAAGTTGGCCTTCTTCTGCTGTATATGACTTTCGGTTTGGAGGCAGACTGGCAACACAAATCCATTAAACTGAACCTTACTGTCCAATTTGAAGAGTGCAATGTCATGGTAGACTTGGTGGTCTTTGTATTCTGGATAAATGATTATATCTACGATGGTCTTGTTTACTGGCATAGCGTCGTCTATAGATGAACTGATGTCCAAATCTCCTAGTCTAGCCCATCTGGCAGGACCTCTGGAATAGAAACCACAATAACTAAATTTAATAAGTTAAATAAAATGAAAACATGTAGTCTGGAATACATTGAATAAAGGTTCTTTAGAGGAAGATAATATTAAAAATTAGCGGTTAAAGCCCTGTTAAAGAACATAAGTTAAAATAAAACCTACGCAATATTACGTGTATTATTAAGCAGTTATATTCCAACTGCTTAATAATCCACTGGTATACTGAGCTTAATCAAAATCGTTCAGTCCGTTTTCGAAAAAATCGTAAAAATGTATTATATCGATGATATATAATGACAGGCTTACAAAAACCCTAAATACGTAATTTCAGTTTCTTAAGGCATTTCTTTTTTAAGCTACACACACAGACCGTTTTGTGGGACTTGGTTATTAGTACTCAGGGAATCTCAAAATGTTTATTTCAGTTGAAAACTCAGATTCGAGAATAATCACTATTGCAGTACTTGCAACATTTAAGGCGGTTTTTATCCTATGCCAATAACAACTTTATTTTATTTCATGAATAAGGTAAGCGCAAATTTATTTTTTGCTAAGCTTTCCATATTTTGTATAGATAAATTATTCCATCAAAAGTAACATTTCACAAAAGTCAACACAGTATAAATGAAATAAAATTTATATAAAAAAGAGTTGTTAGGGATGATTAGGTATGATGTGCTCGGTAAGTAATAAAGAAATACTTACAAACCAAATGTATAACCACAATGAGCCGCACTTAGGACATATCTCGGTGTGATGATAGATCCACCACATCCCCAGGTTACTTCACTTTCATCGCAATACGTCTTTTCAGTACCACAGAAACCAATCAAAGCCTACGTTTTAAAACATTTTACAAATAAATAATTATCTCATTTGAATAAGTCTAAAGAAATGATTCCATAAATAAAAAAAAAAAAGAATATATATATATATATATATATATATATATATATATATATATATATATATAAATATATATATATATATATATATATATATATATATATATATATATATATATATATATATATATATATATATATATGTATGTATGTATGTATATTTATATATCTATATACCAATATTTTCAATCTCCTCCTCTGCCATCACTTTTATACATTAGATTTTATTATATGTTTCTTATTTAATTTTAAACTGAATTTAACTAAAAATCTTATCTTTTTGAATGATAATAATAATAAGTTATGCACTTTTGTAAGTATTATTCAACAGTTGACTTAATAAAGAAATGTGCAATATCCAAAAATGGTTTTGTACTTAATATAGACTACTATTTTATCCGAATCAGTTATAAAGAGCTGGAAATAATTTTTGAATCCTGACAATTTAACTTAGATAAGGAAGAGAAATAATTGTACTTAAAATTAGTGCAAAAAATACACTACATAAAGATAAAGATAAAGAAATAGAAAGGTAGTATCAATACATTTAATTCAAGTCAGGACTGACACAAGAAGTGAAAAAGAGGTCACTAACCCACGTGGAGGAGGGAGGGGGGGGGAGAGGGACAGATTTAGGAGAAGTCACATTCTTAAGCGTAATTTTATTTTATATTTAAATAAAAATAATTTATTTCTGAATTTTAAATGTCATGACCGTAATTCATTCAATAAAGTGAATTAATTTTCTGAGATGTTAGTATTTACTTCGAAATATTTAAGGAAGATGGAGTAAGGAATGGGGCGGCAAAGTTTTAAATTTATAAGTGAACTATGGGTAATGAATGAAAACACCAATCTCATTGCAATCATCAAGAGTTATATTTCAACAATGCCAGTTACAACCAATTAAAAAAAAAGGTATTAATTTGTAACTACTTAGTACGCAAATTAAGTAAGATTAAGAATTAAGAAGTAAGATACGCAACTTCCTTATTAAACATTCCTTCTCCGTATAGAGAAAAAACCAATTTCCCGTCCAGGTTATACTTCATGCGCTTCATTTGTCACAAACTTTCAGAGCATCCATTGTCAAAAATTGTCATTTTTTGAAATTTAAAATATAGGTTTCAATGTCGCAAGAACCGTTGAATAAAAACTAAACAAATAAATTTAACAGCTTAAAACACGTCAAACTGACAGGAATAAAGTTAACAATACATTAAAGTAAACGGATAAAGCTCAGCAAGAGACAAACAAATTGCTTTTAGGTTATAATTGAAAATATTCAAACCACTCAACCATGTGTCTCTAAAATAAGAGGTCAATGCTTCGTAATTCAGGCATCACCAGGAAAGAAAATAAAAGATGCCCATAACCATATCACGCCATGACATCCAATCACATAGTGAAAGCTATGGAAATGCACACCATGGCGTGGTGTTATTTTGGGTTTCTTTTCTGTAACTGATGATGCTTCATTTGACGAAACGTTGCCGGATTTTTTTATGCTTAATCTCAGAGAAACATGGTTGTGCTATGTATTGTAAAGACCGCAGGTGGAATAATTATTTTAAAGGTATAAATAAATAAACATCATAAGTGCTCACATCTGGCGATACCTGAGCTAGGGTAACGAACCACGAGGGCAACAAGTGGTAATAAAAACCCTTAAGAACCACCGAGCAAGACCGACAACGGTCTCACGCCTGAGTGTTTAAACAGGATCCGAATTACTATCAACACCTTCCAGAAATACGTAAAATATACCTGGTTAGTGGAATACCGAAAGGCCTGGGGGAGAGGGCGTGGTCATCCCTTAGGCTAGGAATATTCAGCCAATCAGAGAAAACTACCAAAAGAGAGGGGTATGAAGAAAGGTGGGGAATAGAGGACTAGGACTAAGACACTTCTTTTTGGGACTCAGCTGAGGATACTTAAAGCTGGGAAGGAAGCGAGGGAGGAGTTGATCAGGAGAGGCGGAGAGAGCAAGATATGGACTGATAGCTGGGACTCTGCTGAGGGTCAAGCGAGGACAGTTGAACACTGGAAGGAAGACGGAGGCTGAGGAGACTCAAAGATGATGATGAACCAGCTAGGTAATAACCCTCATTTAGTTATACAGATGTAAACTTGTGTTGGCAACCATAAATCGTTAATTAATAGAACCAATAGAATACATGTCAACATCAATCAAACATCAAGCATTCTCCTCTTGTATGATTCTCCTAATATCATTGCATATATGTTTTTGGTTATTTGAATTTGTAAATATATTAGTTAGTAAACCATCTTAGTACTTTTACCATCCACCCTGCATGCCACCTATTAGTAATAGAAACAAATGGTAAAGTTAAAAACACCTCTAGAAAAGAAATCCAATAAAAATTATATGGTTCAATCTAGGATACTACAGTAGAGGGTCTGTGGTATCTAACATTTAAATACATCATTAAGATATTTTTCGGTTGATCGGTTCCGTTCTGGGACCGATATAAATACAAATATATGAGTATTAAATACAAATAAATGCGGTTCCTAGAACCCCCTACTCGCCGTAGAAACGCGAGGCCAGGAACATAGCAGTTGTATGGTTAGAATTTTTTTCAATTGTAATATAACATTAATAATAAATATATATTCATGATATGTACGTTAATAACAGAGCTTAATTTCACAAACAAAGCAGTCATTCTTCCTAAAAGCATTGAGAATATCATTTTCTTTATTAAATATTAAAGGGTTCATAACTACTCATAAAAACACTACCCTGATGAAATATATTCCTACCGTATATTCATGGCTAGAAGCCGCAAATTCCTGACGTGGCATGGTGGTTTTCGCGCCAAGCTTCATAGCTTTGGGGAGAAATTAAACCCCCTACATCTCTGTTGTAGTGTTCCTGAAACTGCTGAGTATATCGACTTGCACTGCTTTTGAAGCAATAAGGGCCTAACTACGGAGGGAAACCGGAATCTACATCATCACGGAGGACTATTTAAACTATCCGTAATACGAATCAGTCGTGTACGGATGGAAGGGATTAGTGGGGGATGATCAGCTTCAACCTCCACTAACGAAGACCGAAGAACAGAAGATAAATAGTAAAAGTATCACTCTACTTCTACCAAAAGTCTGTATTGCCGAGAGTCAAGGAAAGAAGAAAATAAAATAATAAAAAAATTGTAATATCAAATAGTAAACATACCTTTCACCTTGTCACCGATTTTATAAAACGAATTTAATTTTTTTTTTCTGTTAAGTTTAATATTCTTATCATTTGCTACGTGAGGGAATAATAAATTATTTTTTCTTTTTTTTTAAATAAATTTATAAATCTGTGTCACGGAGATAATGGACACCGTGTTTATTTTTTCATTAAATAATTTAGTAACGAAGAAATAAATTTTAATAACTCAAAACAATGGAATATTGGCTCCCTGAATAAATATAAAAATGTGGCATGATATACTTTATCTCCGGAGTACATATTTAGTAACAAAGAAACAGACTTTAATAACTCAAAGATGTATAAAATTGGCTTCTCTTAACAAATACAAACTTAGATATTTTGTATTTTACTTCCAAGGTACAAAAATAATTAAACACTTTTAAATCAACTAGAAATATTAAAATTGAATAAAAACAAATAGTAAAGCTATTTTTAATCCTTACCATATAGGGATGTCCCCTACCAGTTACCTCTGTCCCGCCAACACTAAAACTCTAAAGATTAATACATTTTTATATTATAAATAAGTTATGTGATTTGTAATGTTTATTTATATTGCTTATGAACGTGTATAGTTTACCTAAGCTCAACCATTTTGTAAAAATAAATAGAAGAAAACTGCTCTTTGATCACTTGGACTCTACTTATAACATAGAAAGAAACATTCTAATGTTTTTATTGAATAAAAACATATCCATCATGGCTTGAAGTATGAATTTTAAAATTTTATTGATTTATTTACTTTTATATCAGACCGTCTGAAGCGTTTACTGATTTGAGCTTTATTTCACTTGATCCTTCCTTGCATACATAAATTACATGACTCAGAAAAATAAGGAAAAAAAAAGAGATGAGAAGAAAAGAATCATTTATTTACAAATAACCCAAGAGGTATACATTTTAAGATTGAATATTTACATTAATATTTGTTACCTATATAACGAAATTTTAAAAAATCGACGAAATATTGTTTTCACTTTTGAACCTTTCTAAATCTATCACGGTTATTACACAGTTCCGGAGTAGCCATAAAAGTGGTAATTTAATGAATACATTTCTGTGATGTTGGTCTGTCTATTTCGTTGCACTGTGCATTAAAATACACTTTAACTAAATTTATTCCAGCAATATTATGAACATTTAAAAAATAAAGTAAAGTTTAAAAAAATTGACGTGTTACACATATATTCTAAAAGAAAAAAAAGGCAACGCTCCTAGGTAGGTGGAATTTCTTTTCACGGGGAACGGTTTCATAACGCTTCAGAGCAAGTTCCCATACCTTTAGATTAACTTTGCATGATTTAAAAAAAAAAAATATTTCATCATTATTTACCTTCTTCACTAATACTTTCATCTATTTAATCTAAATCTATTGGAGTTCCATCTAAACTAAAAACACTTAGTAATTATGATAAGAAGTGTATGGCTAATAAAAATGAGTACGGCTATCAGTTTTGGAAATAATTGCAAGAAAGACCAAGGCTTATTGGATAAGCACGGGCGTTAGGTTATCCAGCTCACAAAATAAAATAAAATGAATAAATTGTAGATGTATTTTAGTTTTTAAGCAAGAGATGTATTTGAAAGACTTACCGGTCCAGTTTTATTAGGTTTGACCTGAAACAAAATTATAATATTTAAAATTTATCAGTTTTCTCTACCTATTATTCATATTAACTTATTAACCGCAGAGATATTGGCTATATGATGTTGGTTGGAGAAAGGAGAGGAGGTCCAGTAAGGTATAGAACACACACTAATAAAAACTATTATTTTAGTGTGTCCTTACTTTTAGGCTTTCACTAAGGCTAACTAAAAACAATATAACGATCATGAAATCTATACTACTTACAACAGGTGAAGGGCCTTGGGTTCAGTACTTATAAGGAAGTACTGTCTCAAGGCAATGATTGCGCTGGGTTTACCCACTTAATTAATTATTTAATTAAGAGTATACAATTTGTAGAGGTTGGGTGTGCCCCAAAAGGATCTGCCGGCCCCAGGGTCGATCCTCGGCTGACGGCAGGTATAACTATTTATTCTATTAAATAAGTACTTGCTATCAACCGAATTCGAACCCAGGACATTCAGCATAGGAACTCAGTGCCTCATTGAACTACCTCCCTCCATATAACAAACAGTATTAAAAAATATTTTGTAAATGAATGAAAGTGAAAAGGATAAATCAAATTTGTTTTATATAAAAATAAAGAAAAATTCGTACTGAAAATAAGAAATGAAAGAAGGTAATTAACATAAATATATAAGAAATTTATTTACAAATCATTCATTTTCTTTACAACAAGCAATACTGACTTACTCTTCTTTTCAATTTGTTGCTTTAAAAAAGATTATTATCGGAGAATAACTTGATGCATCCACATAATGATAACTCCTCATCCACCAATACAATAATACAATTTTCCTTTGCAACTTTTTTATTTTTTTTATTTTAATGCAATTTACAACTGTATTACATGAAAAATACAACAAGTAAATGTGACATTGGTAATATGACATGTACAACATGAAGAGAAACTACCCATTGGTAGAACTCAAATGTTCTATATTAGAAGGTCCCAAGCCCATCTTCTTTTCAGACGCCTCGGAGTTACCAGGGATCGAGGAGGAAGTAAGCTTTGAAACGAGAGGGTTCGGATGGTTCTGCAGTTTGTTATGGAAGGATAGGTATCTGGATTGGGCGAAATCGGAAACATATGGAATATTGATGTCTTTATGGATGATTTTGTTTGTGACAACGTAAGGAGCGTTGAGGATTTTACGAAGAATTTTGGATTGTAAGGATTGGATACGAGAGGAATTCGATGGTTTAGTAGAGCCCCAAAGCTCAATTCCGTAAGTCCAAATAGGTCTTATTATTGTCAAATATATGAGTAGTTTGTAATTGATTGAAAGCTTAGAGCGTTTGTCTAGTAAGTGCTTCAGTAGTCGAAAATGTCGGGCGGTTTCTAGTCGTTTCAGTCTGGTATGGGGGTTCCAAGTGAGTCGTTAGTCCAGGTGGAGTCCTATGTATCGGATTTGTTTGACAGGGATAAGAGAGCTGTTGTTGAAGGATACTGTAGGACAGGAATTCATAGGCTTATGACGAAGAGTGAAGGTAATTTGATGGGATTTATTAGAATTTATTTTAATCCTCCAGTTTTGACACCATTTATCATAAGACTTATGATGTGGGATTGAAGAATTTGGGATGCAATAGATCGATCGTTATTAGCTGATAGGATACACGTGTCATCGGCATAGGTGGTGATGACAGTGTTGGATTGGTTTGGGATGTCAGCTGTATAAACTGTGTAAAGTATAGGACCTAGGATACTACGATGAGGAACACCGTCAAACTGAGTAAAAAGAGATGAATAAGCATTGTTATGATTGACTTTGAAGGATCTGTCAGTAGTTTAGTATTTCGAAATAGAGCTATTTACGTCTTACCTCTATAGGTGGTTCAAATCCCTTTATTGTAACAGGTAGATAAGCATTATATATATGTGTATCTTCCAGTTCAGCGCAGACTGCAACCGAGATACAGAGAATTAAATAATCACAGAATTTAACATAAATTTATATAAAATTTAAATAATTTTAGAAGGCTACATAAAATGCTGGAGAATTAAGTACGAAGACAGAATATATGCATGTATATTTGAAATGGACAGAAAGTACTCCGAAAATAAAGTATTATGATTAAAAAAAGGATTAATAAAATAAGTTTTAATAAATATAATTTTCTATTGAAATTTTTATTCGTTGGGCATCTGGCTTTACTGGCCTTTAATCTCTAAAGAGATAAATATAGAGAATATAAGTTATTTACCCATTATTTGTCCAGGATTAAACATTTATCCTACCATGCTAGCTCAGGTGAGAAGGGGTTAGGTTGGACTTTTTTTATAGAGCAGCGAAAAAATGTATTTTAAGTTAAGGGACCTATTTACAAAAAAACAAAAAAAAAAACATAATTACTATATACAATATAAAGATAAATAGGAAGATACTTAAGATAATAAAGATATTATTAATATCAGAAAAGATACTTATTCTATATACAATGGTATGGCATGCCAAACATTCAGAAACACCAGTCAAGATATCACATATAAGAGCACGTGCACGTGCTAAAATAGGAATTAATTATTAGTCACAGGAAAACATAAGAAGTAAGGGTTCTATTTTTTTCCAATGTTTCCTTAATCTTGGTTATGGTTTGAGTAAAACGTATTAAATACAGAATAGCAGTTTACTCATACCCTCGCTCTTTTCAAGTACCGACCACTGTAATCACTGTTTTGGTTAATACTTGGCGAGTACAAAATGTACTCAGCTCCACTCATGAGTACTTGTCGTTTTCTGATTTTAAGCTATGGTCCATTTTAATCTGAGTACTTTTCAGTTTGAGCGGGTACATTATCCGACAAGATTAAATGACTAGAACATTTCAAGAATGTCTCGATAATGAGGTATATTCTTTCGGAGTCACAGGAGCTAGAAATAGGACATTGGTTTATATATACTTAGCTCATGAGGTATACTATCACTTCTTGGAATATTTAATTTTATTTACGGGACACTCGGTACACATATTTCTTGTTTACCAAATTAAATAGTTTTTATATTATCTTTATATAAATAAGTATTAATAATCGGTAACACAGGAGATGTTAACATTTTTGGAATATGGTAAATAAGTAGAATATCCGTGTCACTAGAGATATGAAATTGGCACTTACTAAATCCTTTTAAATGTTTTTGGAAAATATATTCATTATGGTAAATAATTAGGTTTTACTTTCATCGAAAACATGTATAACCGCAAAAATAGCTGGACTGATATCTCAGATAAAACTTAAAAAAAAAAAAATTCTGCAAAGCACAGTTATATTGCTAGTTATTTATCTATTATTCAGCGGGACAAACCTCTTTTTATAAAATTATCAACACTTGTCAAAAACTTCGTTTTGTCATATTCTACAACTTTTTTCTTTAAGAGAATTCTCAAAAAATGGGGCTTTCAATCTGGAGATCGGTCATTCACGAAGTATTAGACAAATGTTAATAATTTTATAATAAGAATTAGTGGTGTTGAATATTTTTATTAAAAAGAATTGAGGATTTATTTTAATAAGAAATAATTATCCTGTATAAGGTCCAATAAGAAAATAAAATCCATAAGAAATTATCAAATCACTCGAAGAGCCTCATTTAAATCCATGTTTGATAAATTCATCAGAGGACCTGCTAATGAAAGGCCGCCAGGCTAATATGGTGAAAATAATGAAAAAAGAAGATATTTGAAAAACAAAACAAAACTAAATTGAAAATTAATTTGTTGTTTAATAGCAGGAATGGTGTTGGCACGTGTGTGATATGCCAACCCTGCAAAATCACGTGTAGTCGAAAGGTAAGGAAGGGAGGCATAAATAAATAATGTTTGATAAACTTGGCTCAATTATAAAGATAAGATGAAATGTACTGTCTCGAAAGTACTGTCTCATTAAATAAAACTTTTGAAGTACCGAGCTGCCTACTGGAATTAATCTATACCAGTAAGGAGCCGGTCTTAAAAGAGAAATTTTATTGAAAAACCTCATCTCAAAACTATTATGAGAGGCAATGAAACTGATTTTTTTTTTAATAAAAATTTTTGAGGAGAGAATATTTTTACGGGGTATTGAATTTTGAAAAAAATTCTAACCAGGAAAATATAGAACTGACAGAAAATGTAATCTTGTACGATCTATGTTTCTAATACTACTATCGCTTTAACTGCCATTAAGAACAATACGATTGCTTAGGGAGAGTAGAGGTGTTAAAGCTCCAAGGAGGAGGAAATGCTCACACCTGGAGATGATGGTAGCTCTGCCTGTAGGATAAAGATTGAAAAAGAATTTCGCTAAGTGAGAAGATACATTTGGAAGGAGCACGTCTAGATGCGGGCTGGTGATACAGAGCTAAGGGCGTGGAGTTCTTGAAGAATGTCAACAGAGGGAAGTTTATACAGAGAATGACTTTGGACAAAAAAAGCTGAAGTTTCAATTAACAATATTCATAGTCGAAATATTTAATAGCAGAAAAAATAAATAGATAAAAACATCCAAGATGCCACATCAGTAGTACCCATGTCATGTATTCATTTATACCTATTATAACCAATCTAGCTTAAAATATTAGATAACAAAGAAATAGCTGAGCACTCTACCCAAGACGCTATAAAAGCTGATTTTACCAAGTCGCTATTCAAGTAATAGTCGGATAAAACAATGTCTAAATATTTAAATATCTTACTTCTCTTCACTTTGCGACCTGACTCGACGATAGGACCTTTCTTCGTTGGACAACATATTATCGGTTCCCAATCCTTTCCGTTAAAGTTACAAATTGGGGGATGGTTGTTCTTGAAGTCACCAAGTGTATCGCACTTCGTAAGTAGTCGGCATATACCTTCTCCTCCGCCAAGTGGAGAGCAGTTTTCTCCTGTGAAAATAAAATTAGTAACTATTTACATAAATATAAAAGAAAAACAAATCAAAAATATGATTAAAATTTTTAGTAATCCTACATAGTTGTTTGCTATTCGCCTTTGATTCTATTCATTCAGAGGACCTTGGATTTTACATTTGTGTTATCAGTTATTTATCTGGAATCATTAGAGATGATAAAAGTGTTGGGAAAATCTTATATTTTTAATTTCTAAAGTTTTCTCTGTTTGAAGAGGTTTGAATGTAAAAAAGAAATTGAAAATTTTAAAAATATATCTTCCAAGCAGGGTAAATATGGCTTTCCCTCCATTCCTATTATCCATCTGTCTCATTTCTATTTCTTCCATTCTATTTGGTTTTCAGGGCAATAATGTAGGATTTTGTTTTAAAAACAAAAAAGAAACACTTACGACTGTTTTGTTTAATCAAAATAGTGCCCACTGCAGCCAATACATTTTCGCAAACGTGTTGGCTACTTTTACTCTCTTTCAGAATAGAATTTCTCAACTTTAAAATTGATAATCCCTCAAAAACGCATTTTCTAATTCCTTTTGACTATTAAATTTATTGCCATGTACGTAATGGCCCAGATGTCCAGAAATATGATAATCAGTAGGCGAGTGGTCCGAAGTGTAGGACGGATGTGGTACATTGAAATTCACTCGAGAATTTCATATCGAAGCTCCAAAAGATTTTATGACGTCACACGTGAGAAATGTGGCCGGGCGTTTTCATGCAACAAAATCGGCTTATTCCGATTGAACAAAGATGACTCCATTATTGCCAATTTCTTATGCATTGCATCCGATACAATTTGCCTTAGATGGCATGGTTTATCCAGGATTTAAGAAGCTGTAGTGTACCAAACAAAATGAAGTCAACCAAACTGTAACCATCACCGTTGTTTAATGAGTTGAGGGGTTTAGAAAATGTTCTGCTGCTTTTCCTTTGTCGAGTCTGTGTCCTCAGAACATTTACTGTTTGTTACGAAGCTATTGAGCCCGATTGTCACTTTATGGCGAGTGCTGGAGCAGATCAGATAAGATCTAAAAGATAAAATTTAGTCCGCGCCAGCTACTAGTGGCACTGTCCCCACTTCATCTCAGGTATTCACACAGGCAACATCTGGAGGGCCGTCTCAGTTAAGTAATAAGATGTCTATGCCAGCATAAAAGGGTGGGTCAATTTGTACAATTTATATAACCTTCATCAAAATAGGGTCCACAGCATAAATAAGTCGAATGTTGCCAATATGTTGAATGTTTCCTATTTTGGAACTCATTAGAGTTGTTTGCCTCTCTTAAATTAAAATCGGAATGTTGCCTAAACATCTGGTGTTATCGTAAAGTATCCCCTTTTCAACAAAAGTAACAATTTTGGACATAAAAGGTTAATTTTTGTTTCGGAGATAATTTTCTTCTATATTATTCTGATATCGATGTGAAAGATCGATATCTATAAGGAATGTCGTAGCTTGCTCGACAGTCGTCGGAACAACTCTTGCCTTTGGTCCCGAATCATCTTTATGCCAACCATCACTGAAATAATGGTCTATATAGCCTGTATTTCCTCTGACCGGCATTGCTCCTGTAGTGATAAGAAATTGATATAACCATTTCTTTGCCAATCTTCCTAAGCGATTTCCGCGCCAACCATTTCTAATCATCTACATTCCGAACAATTAATGAGACGATTATGAATAAGCTTATCCTGAAAACGCATTTATAGACATAACGCATTATACTGTATCGATAATAGGTAATACTATTGAGGTAAACAGCTTAAGCCATATTTTGCAAGACCTATGGTTTGATAGTTCTATCCAAATCTTTTTCGTTGAGGAAGTGCTTTTTAAAGAAAAAAAATCTTAAGATTAATACATTTCAGATTTATCAAACCATTGAAGTATTAAATTGGAATCGATGTTGGACAGACTATTTTAAACATTTTATGAATAAATATATAAAACTAGCTTCATAGTAAATTATTAAATTGGCCTACATACCAAAACGTATTCTTGGTCCCTCTCCAAAAGGAAGAAAGGTGTGTTTGGAAAGTGAGTCTTTGTTCTCTTCGAAAAATCTTTCTAGCTCTAATTTTACTAGATCGGGGAAGTACCCCTGGTGTTTGTGGAATGGTCCGATCGGAACAAAGAATTTCGTGCATTTAGATATCGGTGTATTTGCGATGAAAGAATCCTGTGTACAAGTCCGGGATATCAAGGTAGCTTGAGTGTGCACCCTTATGCTTTCTGCATATGTAAAATATAATATTTTATTCAAATATAATATATATTTATACTTGTACAAGTTATGTTATACTTGTAAAACAAAATTATACGAAAATTACGCGTTGACATCTTATTAAATACTGAATTATTTCTAAGCACCGAAATGCTACAGAGGTAAACAAACATTATGGTTTGGAAGAGAATCTATGTGTTGATATTCATAGAAATGTAAACAGTAGACGTAAACGATTTATTATATAGAGGAGTATTTTAACGAGAACTCAAAATCTTGCATTATTTTCTGGACACTCCAATATATTTTTTTTTATCTTTTTTAGATGTATAGTCTTGTCAAGCAAACTACTCTATATTAAATTTAGGGTTATGGACGCACATATACAATTGAAATGGCTAATCTTGTCAATGGTACAGATTTCTTTTCATCAAATTATTAACGTCCCTCTAAAGCCTCGTGAATGGCTTCAACTTATCGTAACATACATTTTTTAATTTACGAAAAATCTTGGAAATCGGGCTTATCAATCTGGATTTCAGTAACCTTTCTCTAATTAATGAGGTATTAAAAAGGCCCAATCCAGATATCTGTCCTTCCATAATAAATTCATAACCATCCCAAACCTCTTGTTTCTAACCTTGCTTCCTATTCAATTCCTGATAATCCCCCGAGGCGTCTGAAAAGAAGATGGCCACGTGATATATAGACATATTATTAGAGTGCTACCAATGGGTAGTTTCTCAACATGTGTTTCATGTCATTATATCCATGTGCGAATTTATCAGATGTATTTTTCGTATACAGTTGTAAATATCATATAAATAAATAAATAAAAATTTTCTTTCAAGTCTTTATTGAAAAATATTATATTCTGTCGCAACCAAAGTCACTAGTTATAGTGATATATTAGCTCATTAACACTTTCTGTACGGTATATAAAATAAATTAAACAGCAAAATAATAATTCCAAAAGTAGATGTATATAAACAACAGGAAACTAAACTAATTAAAATAACAACATAAATAAGCACATACTTTTACATAATATTTACAAAATTTATTCACTCAGGAATACTCGGAGGCAAGCCTTTCCTCCACTCATGGGAAAAGTGTTAAGAAGTTATGTAATTCACAAAGATAATTCCTGGAGGACTTGGTATGTAATTATATTATTCATTAGCTTTCAGATTTTTTTTTCCCTCATATTTCCATCCACCCATTTCATGAGCTTGACGGTAAGCAGATGTGCTGTAACTAATAAGAAAATTGACATTTTAGGCATGAGGAAAAAAATAGTACCCAGCAGCACTTCTTCGTGGTCTTGATTTATTTCTAATCCAGCTCCTCTTTAGTCGTCTCCTAATAGGCATGCTAGCTGTGGCTATGTCGCAATAAGTCCGTTGTGATGCCCGTGTAGTTTAAGATGAAATCTGGAGTACAGATCACGTATGTGTTGTTCGATAGTTGGTTGTTGTAAGTCATTATTCAAAGTTTTGTTGTTTACGTACGAAGCTGCTTTTGTTCCAAGTCGTAAAATTTTGGATTTAAATGTCTGTAGTTTTTGTAATTGTGTCTTTTCTGCAGAGCCGTAAATTTGTTAGGCTCATGTCCATATGGGTTTGAATAGGCGACCACCAAGCTGGATTTAGAAAAGAGAGGAGTATGCGAGACCAGATCTTCATCCTAGAACAAGTTAGAACAAGTTCATATCGAAAAACGATATGAAGTAGTCTAGGGGATCCACGTCCTATTTGCTGATAACAAAGAAGCCTATTATTCTGTAGAGAGGTGCTGTCTTTGGAAAATCAGGCATGAACTGGGAATTCCCGGTAAATTGGTGTGATTGATAAAGAAGTGTACAAATGACCCCAAATGTAGAGTCCTTATAATAGGATAATTATCTAAAGCGTTCAAAGTTCGAACGAGCTTCCGGCAGGGAGATGGACTATCTCCGATGTTGTTCAACTTAGTGCTGGAGAAGGTAGCAACATCACAGAAAAATGGAGGGGTTCACGTCGGAATGAATTATAAAATCCTTGAATACGCAGATGATATAGCTGTCCTAGGAGTTAATCAAGAAGACATTGAGAAAATCGCTACAACACTGATAAGAGGAGCAGAGCAGATCGGCCTACAAGTAAATGAATACAAAACAAAATATATGATAACAAGCCGAAAATTCCACCCAAATAACAGGATCTGTGTAGAAGAAAAATTCAAATACCTAGCCTCCACAATAACATCAATGAATGACAAACGGGCAGAAATTGATCAGCGTATAACTAGCGCAAACAGAGCTTTCTTCTTCCTCGCAAATGTATTGAAATCTCGAAGCATCTCAAGAAATCTAAAAAAAAAGAGTGTATATTGCTATGATAAAGCCAGTTCTAATATATAGCTGTGAGACCTGGACACTAACTAGCACCCTAGAAAAAAATGATAAAAGATTTTAGAGGGAAATAACAGGAGCGATCTGGGATCAGAGTACTAACACATGGAGAAGAACGACCAATAAAGAACTGGTTGCAGAAATTGATCAATCAATATCCCATGATATGAAGGCATGGAGGACATTTAGGAGGAAAGGATGGACATTTAGCTCTTGGCGATCTACATGGAAGCCTCTACGTAACAATGAATGCCTCGATAGAAGACAAAAGAGCAAGTGGAAGGCCTAAAAGCAGACGGATAGATAGATTCAACAAAGATGCAACAAAGCTGCGTGCAGATAAATGCAAAGAAATAGCCCAAGACAAGCAGAGATGGAGATGGCTTGTTAAGGCGGCAAAAGATCTACAGGGTGTGTAATGACAACAGAAAAAAAATCTAAGTACCTAAAACGTTAATTTTTAAATTAATAATTAAAAACATTGTGGCAAACTACCGCAACTGAGGTTTTGACAGGAATCAATTGACTTCCTCTGATTTAGGTAAATGAATCTTATCAATATACGAGAGCTTGTCGGAAGAGGGTTTCGGAGTATTTCAGGGCACCTTCACGTATTTTATGATTTTAACCACGACACATATTTTATTATGTTTACTTAAATATTTATCATATCAACTATATACTAAAATCATTAAGACGTTCAACGTATAAGAAACCAAGCAATAATCACTATTTCTATATTTTTAGAACATAATACAACGAACCGACGTAATATCATATGATTGCTCACCATCCCGTAGCTCCAGGATTCCAGCGGAAATCGTAGGCCAACCAAATAATGCAAACAAGAAGACGATCATGTTAAGACTGTTCAACCTCTTACCCCCACTATCTGACTTCAGACAGGTTTTCCTTCAGAGGTAATAGACTCTCTATGGTTATCTTCCATCTTTTATTTTTATCGATTTTTTTTTTGTGCCGGCGAATTATATATTATTACTCATTAAACAGATTTCGGCACACCGTTACTTCCTTGCCAGAATGAGCTTCCGCTCCCTGAGAGATATTGTTTAAAGATCAGGAAATTCGATGCTAATGAAAAAAAAAAAAAAATATATATATATATATGTGTATATATATATATATATATATATATATATATATATATATATATATATATATATATATATATATATATATATATATATCTACATATACATAAACATAAAATTGGTATATTTCTAATTTTAAGCTTGTTTTTCTTCGAAGTTAATAGACAAACAATAGTAAACTGTTTTGCCTATGCAAAGCTACCTCCATAAAATGGTCCAACCTTTGAGCTTCATTAGAAGAACAAAAAGATTTGAGACAAAGTTGGATTTATAATAGACAAATATCGGTAGTATTGCCTTTGGGCTTTTCAAAACGGACCAATAGATCCACTTCCTGGATTAATTCCCACCACCAGTACCAGTACCCGTAAGCTGATTGTGTACCAAACCAATCTAGCTGGTGAAACCTATATGAAAAATTACGTAATATTTATTACAAATAACTGATTATTATTATGATAATAAGTCATTAATCAATCGAAATTTCTCTTATAAAAACATTTTCTGCCCTGTTTTACCTGGCATCTAATTTTCAGATATAAGTACCAATGTCAATGAATTCCACGCTTAAAATATTCAGAAGAATTTTGACATTGTTTAATTTAATTAAAAACGTACGTAAACTCATTTTAAAATCTTTCATGTTTTGTTTTTTTATTACTTGAATTATCAAAAACAGATATTTCTCACGACTAAAATGTTTGCTATTGAAATATTTAAAATTTAATAATTTCCAAAACCAGGATAAAAAGGTATTAAATATGAAAACTATTCTGTTTGATGAATCTATAAATACATACATCGTCGACGCTAGAGTCCAGTCGACGCTAGAGTCTAGAGTCTAGGCCTTCAGAGGAAATCGCTCCAACCAGGAGTGCTCAGAGATGCGCCATAAAAACCTTTGAGGTCGACCTATTTTCACTGGTTTTTGAACATGGCGGGAAGGAGGGGGCCAAATTTCGATGTGGTTATGAATTTTTTTTTTTAAGAGTTTTAAATCAGAAGATAAATGGGAAATCATGGAACAAACAGCATCCTGCTTAATTGTACACGGCCAAGGATTTTCCTAATTCTACTTTCGCCTGCAATGTTTTTATGAAGAAGTGAGCATTAAAATATATTGGGAGGGAAGAAGTTCTTGCGCCATTGACCTTGGGAAGAATGGCTACCCCTGACTTCAGCTAATGCCCACATACTGAGCGATAATAGAAGAGAAAATGTGTTGATTACGAGATTGAGAATAGGTCACTCGCTATTGGGGAGGGGCGGTCGAATGGGCTAACGTGTGTGCACAGCACCGCCGTTGTTTGGCAACCTGAAACATTATTAAATAACTGGATAAAAATAGTCACGAGTTCGCGTCCCGGTGCTGAGGAAGTCTAGGAACTCTCTGGCCCGGGAAAAACCTGTATAGCCTTAAAGGCGAGGAAGGGCAGGCCAAAAAAAAAAAAAATCTGGTGTGTCCACTCATACGACTTTCCTACCTATTTCAGAAAAGTTTTTATATCTTTACATATGTTCATGAAGAAACAAAAAAGAATTGATTTCGATATGTTTTCCCGAACAGTAGAGGAAATAGGGAAGATTGTGTGATGCGGGCAACAGATTTTCTTACTTTCACTTAGTCATCTGTATTCTCTCTTTCATCCCTTCTGACAACAGGAAATGAACTCGTAATCATTCATTGGAAATTGAATTGGTGTAAATTCGCTAATAATTGTCCAAAATGAACGATTTTTATATAACTTTTTTTCGGACTCACGAAAGTAAGAAGTTAAAAAAATGTGTAAAAAATATAATAAGCTGTATCATCGCTAATACTGGTTCGACTTCCATGATTTTTTTTTTGGTAATTTAATTACCTTTCAAAAGTTTTATTATAAATTTTACCGTATAATATATACTTAGGGAGTTAGGCCCCATAACATTTTTCTTTTCTTTATAACTTTTTTCCTGAATTTTTTCGGGAATTTAGGTAATATACGAAAATTTAAAGGACAATGATTAGAAAATCAAAGAAAAGTTTCACATGCAACAGTAGTCAAAACCCTACAAAATAAAAAAATAAGTAATAAAATCGGTTCAGTAGTTCCCGAGAAAATCTTGGCACAGACAGACAGACCAATGACTAAAAATGTGTTTTTGGACTCAGCGGACTGTGAAACGTATAGATCCGTCGAAAAACACATGTTGAGAATTTGACTCGACTGCAATACTTTCCTTACCTAGTATAGCTAGGAAAGTAAAAACACATATCTGGCCAATAACTAACCTAATAAAGATTCAAACAATATATTCAACAACTTGAATAATAGCATGTAAACAATTAAAAAATAAAATAAAATCTTCTCAACTATGCTTATAATTGTACTGAAAAAAAAAAGAAAGAAAAAAAAAAGCACGTACAGAAAGAAATAGCGAAACCAACAGAAATGAAAAATATCTAAAGTACGTAAATAAAAAGTATTGTCTTGTTATGCTAAAACCCACATACACACATATATGTATATATATATATATATATATATAAACATATATGTGTGTATGTGGGTTTTAGCATAACAAGACAATACTTTACAATATATATATATATATATATATATATATATATATATATACATATATATATATATATATATATATATATATATATATATATATATATATATATATATATATATATACTTTACGTTACTACGTTACGTTACACTTTTTTTTGTCTCCCCATCCTTGCCTTTTAGGCTACACGGGTTTTTTTTTCCCCGGGCTGGGGGAGAGGACATTTCTGATTTTCAACTGAAATTCAAAACAGTAGGAAATTGATATTGTACGAAACTTATTATATATTATTGATTTATTAATTTTTTTGTGGGAGAAAATAAAATATTACTAAGCAGGGGGACACAGATTTCCCGAAACGCACGAAACGAATTTTGATTTTTATTAAACTTCCCTTGAGGCGTACATTTAAATGTGGTTAGACACTATAATATAAACGCAATGTTTTACGATCTGTGAGCAAAAATTAATCCAAACTTACAAATATATTTACATATTTATATATAAATTATGTATATACGTAATGTAATTCAGAATAATGAACTGCTTTCGTTAAAAAAAAAAAATTATCTGCGTTATAGTCTTTGTTAACCCCAATGAATAGTATTTAAAAAGAAAAGAAGACAGAATTTATAAATTCGAGATTCGGTTGATTTTTCTAGAAAATAACCCTGGCGAATATTAAAAGATTTTCGCATATATCATCAGTTTGTTGCAAAAAATCATGAAGTAACATTGCATTACTTCAAGGCACTAATAACTTTGTGAAATCAGAAAAATGTGCACTTGTTGTAACTAACTATATATAATATGTGTCAAACAGGCTTTGTTTCATTAACTGTGTTTTCCAAAAAAAAACAAGGTCGAAATTCACAGACTTGTTATTGACTTTTTGGAATAAATCGCCTCGATATCTATGCTTCAGCCTTTCCGATCAGAGAAAATTATGTGAAATCTAATCAACAGCAGTAGATAGCATGCCACGTCACATGCAATCGACAACATTGCAAAAACATAATTTAAACGGTTTTAAACGTTTTTTAAGCACACAAATTATATTTTCTGTTCGAGAAAGAGATTTGAAGAAATCATTATGTTTCGATGTCTTATACCGTTCTTTTAGGTCCATTATGTCCTTGAATTTTGCTGTTGTAATTTGTCTGATATATTTATACAGTGGTGTTAATACAATATTTACGAGCTTTCTTAGTCTAACCCGACGTGATAATAAATGCAGGACTTTTCGGTTTTTGTAACTTAAGAAATACTTATAAGTCCGATTTCTGTGATCGTTCTTTTGACTTCTTTGTTTCATAGTTTTAAGCTCAATAGCTTCGCAATGCAATGCATTTTGTTCATTAAAATCTCCTAAATAACCAAACTTCTCAAAAATATGCATTCTTTCTCTTCTTCACAATTTATCACGTTAGCATTTTTACAATTTAATAATACAATGCAATGTAATAATAATAATTTGAAGGTACAATATTTCCGCTTTGAGTGCAATATATGTTTCCATATATCAATGCACTTGGGTCCCTTTCAAAGTAAATGGCTCAATTATTGAAATATCTCCGAAAACTCATGTGTCCGAAATTATCGTATTTACACGGATTATAAGTAACATCAAAATGCTTTATTGATAGATAATTTGAAGTTGTACATGTAACCATGGTCAATAGGAAATAATTGACAAATGGATTTAAGCCACTTTTAAAATAAACGGCTTATTTAAACTTCCAATAAGTTCAAAGCCTTATACATTTCATGGCCATTATATTGCAAACAGTGATTTATATTAGTTTTAATTAATCAATGAGATTGATACAAGGCAATTTTCACACAATTCTTCAAATTCCCTTCAAGTTTTGGGTCAAGTCGACCGAGCCGTTTTCAAACAATAGTCCTGTCCAAAATAATAGGTTTGCCGATCCAAAATTGTATTCGAGTATTTTTTTTAAGTATTGGGTGTAATTTGATGAAGTTGGTGCATTATTTATCATCTGTTTACCAGTTGTTTGCTGATTGATTGTTTTGTTTACATTTGGAGTCTACTCTTCCTTGATATTTCACCTTCGGAGATTTATAACTTATACTTATTTACATTACTATTTTGTTTATTTATTTGTTCTCTCTGTTTGATTTATTTGTATACTTATACACTTTTTTTCTCTATTATATTTATATTTTTAATTTTTTAACATATTATTTTGTAAATATACAATTTAATAAATAGCCACACTGTCATGTTTTATTTATTTTTTATTTGTAGTTAGTTCTAAAGGGACAAGGATAATAAAATTATTTTTCATTACACTTACAATTTATATACATAAACGGCCCAAAATCTAATATGTTAAATTTGAAAAAAAAAAACTTTCCAGGTCCAATATTATTTTCCGCTTTAACTTTTTGTTTCTATAAATGTGAACTACGACTAAATAATTTTTTGCTTTCCTGAATAACCATAAGATTTTAGAATGATTGTTTTTCTTTATTTAAATAAAAAGTTATTTTTAAATTTAAAAAATGTACATAAGAAGCGTGATTACATTATATTTAAGCGTATTGCCTGAGTACATAAGAAGCGTGATGTTATTATCAACTTTTTATATAGTTATTTCTTTAATAGTAATAAATAAATAATAATAATAAAATAATAAGAAATACAAAGTTAATAATAATACCACTCTTCCCAAGCACTCAGGCATGTATATATATATATATATACATTAACACCACTGTATAAATATATCAGACAAATTACAACAGCAAAATTCAAGGACATAATGGACCTAAAAGAACGGTATAAGACATCGAAACATAATGATTTCTTCAAATCTCTTTCTCGAACAGAAAATATAATTTGTGTGCTTAAAAAACGTTTAAAACCGTTTAAATTATGTTTTTGCAATGTTGTCGATTGCATGTGACGTGGCATGCTATCTACTGCTGTTGATTAGATTTCACATAATTTTCTCTGATCGGAAAGGCTGAAGCATAGATATCGAGGCGATTTATTCCAAAAAGTCAATAACAAGTCTGTGAATTTCGACCTTGTTTTTTTTTGGAAAACACAGTTAATGAAACAAAGCCTGTTTGACACATATTATATATAGTTAGTTACAACAAGTGCACATTTTTCTGATTTCACAAAGTTATTAGTGCCTTGAAGTAATGCAATGTTACTTCATGATTTTTTGCAACAAACTGATGATATATGCGAAAATCTTTTAATATTCGCCAGGGTTATTTTCTAGAAAAATCAACCGAATCTCGAATTTATAAATTCTGTCTTCTTTTCTTTTTAAATACTATTCATTGGGGTTAACAAAGACTATAACGCAGATAATTTTTTTTTTTTAACGAAAGCAGTTCATTATTCTGAATTACATTACGTATATACATAATTTATATATAAATATGTAAATATATTTGTAAGTTTGGATTAATTTTTGCTCACAGATCGTAAAACATTGCGTTTATATTATAGTGTCTAACCACATTTAAATGTACGCCTCAAGGGAAGTTTAATAAAAATCAAAATTCGTTTCGTGCGTTTCGGGAAATCTGTGTCCCCCTGCTTAGTAATATTTTATTTTCTCCCACAAAAAAATTAATAAATCAATAATATATAATAAGTTTCGTACAATATCAATTTCCTACTGTTTTGAATTTCAGTTGAAAATCAGAAATGTCCTCTCCCCCAGCCCGGGAAAAAAAAACCCGTGTAGCCTAAAAGGCAAGGATGGGGAGACAAAAAAAAGTGTAGCTAGTTCTTTCATTTTATTTTATCAAAAATCAATTCAGAAATTCTGAAAATAAATCTATACTACGGCATTGTTGAAGATTAAATTCCCTTTAATAAAAGGTTGAAAGAATACATAACTCTCTCCATAAAATTATTAAATATTTTTTTTAATGAAAATATATAGGATTTCAAATATTTTAATTAGAAACTATCACATCTTTAAAAGCTACTTCTTCTATCCAGGGTATGTAGTTGGAGACCCTGGTGTACACTCCTGGAGAATCCGGAAGCCCGCAGCTATTACCATAAGACGTTATTCCAATTTGAAACCTGGGTCTCTGTCGTAAACCTCCTCCAGGGCGGCGATTTCTTTTAAGGGTTCCAAAGGTAATCAATGGACCGCCAGAATCACCCTTAAAAATACAGTTCTCATCAAGGATAAGTATATCTTGTGAATGCAACTTATATTAAAAATACAAACATTTTAAATTTAATTCAATTTAAATTTATTTTTAAAAAGATACCATGATCACTACTCACCGTGCATGTATCTCTACTACCATCAGGAACTCCTGCGCAGAACATGAGATTAGGCTGATAGCCAAGTGGTGATTTGGTGCTGTAAGTACTGAACATGAGCCTTTCACATTCCGTATTATTGTAAATGTCTATTTCTGCTTCGAGAAGCTGATCACTAGTGGCTTCAGCTGTAAAAGAGTTTAGTGCCACATGAATAATAAGTCAAGGTGAAGGAAAAAGGTTCTTTGGATGGTTTGCTAATTTAAATGGCTGAAAACTATCTATATTTATAAAATAAGGGTTTTGTCTGTACGCTTAATAAAATCAACACGTTTCATGATATCTTTCTGTTTCAAACATTACAAAAACCAAATCCACTTTTAAAAAATGTTCGTTTGTTTGTATGTCCGCTTTGTTAAACGAAATTTTGTCAGAGGTAAGCTAAGCAGTGGTTAATGGTAGATTTTTGAAATTTTGATATTTGATTTAAGTTTGCTTGACTTAAAACAAAGGTCTTAGATGAATACAAAATATTGAGCAGAACCAAAGTTATGAATTCTTGAGTAATTTGTCTTAAAGATCCCGGTTAGGCAGTTACTTACTTCGATTCTCATCCCAACCTATTCTACCGCGAGAGACATTAAAAAGTTGTACAATTCAACTGATGGAAAAAAATTATCACAACTCAACCAGAAAAATCCGAAATAGCGAACATCTGCACTACCTTCTCGCTTAACAGGAGTAAAACAAGCACATTTTTCAACTTTGTCCGAACTTCCCATTCAAGGTGTCATTCCATTCAAATTCTCTAGCTTAACAAATGTTTTTGTATAAATTTTATTATTAACCAAACGGATTAGCCGGAAATCAGAAGAAAAACTCCCGAAAATTTCACCCCGCCTGCCACAATATTCAGATAAAGTCAGTAAGGTCTTAGAGTAAAATATTTAAACATGCCTTCAAGAGAACGTTTAGAATTGCGAAGTTATGGCCATCGGAACAATTAAAAGTACAACTGACCGAACTGAACTAAGAACAACTAATATAGATTCCCACCACTCTCTTAAATAAAGAATTCCAGTCGTTGTTCTCTCTCGCAGACAGAATAATAGATAAGATAAATAGTGACTGATTGTTGTCAAGCGAAGTAATAATGCTTTTGTGGTTATAGTTTCGGGTTACATAACCGATATGGATATTCAGATAATGAAACAGAAACCTGATTGTATGCTAAGATATCTCCTAGAATACCTTTTGGGGTTTCAATTGAATAAACAGAAAATGAGTTAAAATCGGTGAATTTATTGCAAAGAAACACAAGAAAATTGTAAAAGTTCTATCTTAAATAGTAAATCCACTGGATAGATGTCAGGCTGTATTAACGAAACTAGTAAGAGATTCTGCGAGGATGAACCACATTAATGGGTATCTAGGAATACCTTTCACATTTATTTTTTTTTAATTGTGGTTTCACCTACTGCCGTTAATTCAATATGATTAAATTTTGAGAGTTGTTGTATTTTATTATTCTGAGCAAAAGGTTTATCCTATAAAATTGTATTAATGAGGTTCTAAGAGTAGAATTAAAGGAATGTGGACGATAGATTTGGTAAATTAAATTTTTTTTTTTTTATTGATGATATTTACAACTGTATTACAAGTAAAAATACATTCAGTAAATGTGAACAAAGAAATAAAATATCATGAAATCACATGTTGAGAAACTACCCATTGGTAGCACTCTAAAAATGTATTTACAAAAGGAGATCTCGAGGCCATCTTCTTTCAGACGCCTCTGAGGGTTGTCAGGGATCGAAGAGGAAGCGAGGTTAGAAACGGGAGGGTTCGGATGGTTCTGAAGTTTGTTATGGAAGGATAGGTATCTGGATTGGGCCAGGCCAGAAACATAAGGAACATTAAGGTCGTTATGGATGATTTTGTTTGTGACAAAGTAAGGAGCAGTGAGGATTTTACGAAGGATTTTGGATTGTAAGGATTGGATACGAGAGGAATTCGATGGCTTAGTGGAGCCCCAGAGCTCAACTCCGTAAGTCCAAATGTCCAAATAGGTCTTATTGTATATATATATATATATATATATATATATATATATATATATATATATATATATATATATATATATATATATATATATATATATATATATATACAATATATATATATATATACAATATATATATATATATATATATATATATATATATATATATATATATATATACATATATATAATATTTATGCATAAATTAACTAAGCTTGCTTAAGATGAGACTCACCATAGCCAGTCCTCCCCCAGCCGGTGTAATTGGCCTTCTTCTGCTGTATATGGCTTTCGCTTTGGAGGCAGATTGGCAACACAAAGCCATTAAACTCAACCTTACTGTCCAATTTGAAGAGTGCAATGTCATGGTAGACTTGGTTGTCTTTGTATTCCGGGTAAACGATTATATCTACGATGGTCTTGTTTACTGGCATAGCATCATCTTTAGATGAACTGATGTCCAAATCTCCTAGTCTCGTCCACCTGGCAGGGCCTCTGGAATATAAATGATATATATATATATATGTATATATATATATATATATATATATATTGTTTTTTGAATTTTTTTCAAATTGTTTTTTATATCACACGGTATTAAGAATATCAATATTATGATATACCGATACACACAATTACAATTTTACATTATATATATTTCGTAAAAACCGATAAAAGACAATTTTAGAAATTTACAATAAAAAGAAAAAAAGATTGGAATGCCAAAATTTTAAAATCAGAAAATTAGAATGCACACACAGCAAGAGTAACATAGTCCTATGAACATAGACAAAAAGATATGGTTAGTTAAATAATTTAAAATTGAATAGATAAATAAATGATAATAAGTATCAATAATCAACCCCTAATTAAGTAAAAAATATTTAAAAATTTAATTTAATTAATTAAATTAAATCTACTTTTAATTAATCTTTTTATTCGCTGTCTTCATAAATTATACTACGAAAAAAATAATAAATCTGATAAAAATAAAAAGTACTGATGCATAAAGATAAAATTTTTAATAAGAAATATGATAACTAACAATAAAACATACTTACGAAAATTGTGGATAGGCACAGTGAGCAGCACTTAGGACATATCTCGGGGTGATGAGAGATCCACCACAGCCCCACGATACTTCTATTTCATCACAATATGTCTTTTCAGTACCACAGAAACCAACCAAAGCCTACGTTTTTAAAATAATATATAAAGAATTGGTCACATCATTTTATTAAACCTTAAGAAAAGATAAATTTCAATTAAAATGATAACAATATAAATTTAAAAAATATTGTGTTTTTTTTTCAAAATGATGTTTCTCATCAAGTTTCTTGTTCTTAATATCTGCAGTGTATCTTTTTAGGTTATTTTTTTTGCTCCACTAACTCTGGAGGTCTTGTATTCAGCTGTATCCATTCTTTTTTCTGAGGTCAAAATATTTTTCAGGCACAAATAAGTACATTTTATATAGAAGAAATCCACAACGGCTACTTGAAAGAATTATATAATTATCCGGACTGTAGCGAGATGAGGATACAGTTTCTCATGTTTTCGTATTTTAACGGTTCTGTAAGACTGACCGTTGAATAATAATGTATACTGAGTGTACTTGTTGGTATCCGATCTTGTTGAATTTTCCTCAAACTAATTTTAATAATTCATTGTCTTCAAAATTATTTAAAACAACAGATGTGTTTTGGTTGATGTATGGGTTGTCCTCATAAAGGTGTCATCTTCTAGTAGTTCTAGAATCCTAGATAAATTTTATTTAGAAAAAATAGGCCGGAACACGGTCCCTTACATCCCTTGAGTATGTGTTATAACTATTGTCTGCAGTTATTAACTCTCTTACTCTCATAATGGGCACAATAATTTTCCTATATTGTGTAATTTGTTCCAGAATACACAATTTCTTTTTTCTATATATCTATCTATATTCGAATGTAGTAAAAATACAACTTTTGTATCGGTCTCAAAAATTTAAAAATTCAGATTACAAAAAAAAACTAAACTAAAAAAGTATATAATTATTTTTTCTTAAACCCATACTGTAGGGGATATTTGGAAACGAATAAGCTTATTATTCAGTTAATCCACTTCGGTGTCAATAAGTTTATCGGGTTAACCTTAATTTCTACAAATTCTGCCGAACTTTTACCCTTCAAAACCTAAAGACGTCTATATTCAGGTCTTAGATTATGTTCCAGCGGAACGAAGTTTCCTAGTCCCTCGTTCCGTTCTGAACCGCTCCGATGATGGAATTCGTTCCGCAAACCGTTCCGCCCGGAACGGTCCATTTCTGCTCAACTGTGATCTATTTATTTAAAACCACACGATCAAATTTAACAGCTTGAAACTTATAAAAATATAAATGAAAAACTAAAAATAACTAGAAAACAAATAATAAAACTATTTTTAATCCTTACCATATATGGATGTTTCTTACCAGGTACCACTGTTCCCCCAACACCACTGCCGGAACCCCCCGTACCCTCAGGCTAAAACAATGTACATTGATACATTTTATTTATATGAAATTTATAATCTATACATATATTATTTATATAATTATAGCATTTCCAAGTCAATTTCAACCTTTTCCAAGTCAAATTCAACCTTTTCCAAATCAAATTAAACTTTTTCCAAGTCAAATTCAACCTTTTCCATTTCAAATTAAACCTTTTCCATTTCAAATTCAACCTTTTTTTATTTATTTAATTATCTTTAATTTTTCGATGCGTGGGTCTGTTATCGTATGAGTAGTTTTTTAAAATAACCTCCTTTTTAAGATTACGTGACTGCGTTTCGAATTATTTAAGTTTTTTTGACAAATTCGATATGTGGGTGTATTTTTATGTATCCGGAGCTGTAGATTTTGAAAATGACCTCCATTTTAAGATTAGGCCACCGCGTTTCGATTTATTTGAGTTTTTCGGATATTTTTCATATGAGGGTGTATTTTTATGTTTCCGGAGCTGTAGATTTTGAAAATGACCTCCATTTTATGATTACGCCACTGCGTTTTGACTTATTTAAGTTTTTCGAATTTATCCAATATTAAGGTCTACTTTTATGTTTCTTGAGCCGTAGATTTTGAAAATGACCTCCATTTAATGATGACGCCATTGCATTTTGACTTACTTAAGTTTTTCGAATTTATCCAATTTAACGGTCTACTTTTATGTTTTCGGAACCGTAGATTCTGAAAATGACCTCTATTTTATGATTACGCAACTGCGTTTCAACTTATTTAAATTTTTAGAATTTAACAAGTATAAAGGTCTAATTTTATGTTTCTGGAGCAGTAGATTTCCCCCATTTTGTAAATGACCCAATTTAAAGTTTATGCCACTGTTTTGGATTATAAAAGTTTTTTTTTTACTTTTTCGGTATAAGGATCTACTTATATGTTATCCGAGACGTATTGAAATTTTTCTAATCTTTAATATTTAAATTTATCTAATATTTAAGCTCCATTTTATGATTAAGCCGCTGCATCTTGATTAATTAGGCTTCATTTTGGACTTTTTCAATACAAAGTTTCATCAATATGTTTTCGAGTATGAATAAATAAATAAATATTATGAAGCTAAAGTAAAATTAACCACAGCATACAAACTAAAAAGCCGAAAAGCAACTGGTAATAAATTTAACCTCCCGTATTCAGATTTTTCAGCTAATTGTTCGAAATCTTATAATTTTGTGACAGGAGACCACAACATTAGAAAAGATAACTAAAATTAAATTAAAAATGAGACAATACATATTTTATTTATTTTGATTAGATATTTTTATTTATTTATTGAAAAATAAATTAATCCTTCTTATTATGTTTTTTATTCGAAGGAAAAATCAAAAACACTTAACAAAACCGAAACACAGTGGCCTAATCTTAAAATGTAAGTCGTTTTAAAAACTAAGGCTCCGGCATCATAAAAGTAGACCTTTAAATTGGATAAATTCGAAAAACTTGAATAAGCCGAAACGTAGTGGCGTAATCTTAAAATGGAGGTCATTTTCAAAATCTACGACTCCGGAAACATAAGAATACACTCTTTTATGATAAAAATTCGAAACACTTAAAGAAATCGAAATGCGGTGGCCTAATCTTAAAATGGAGGTCGTTTTCAAAATCTACGGCTCCGGAAACATAAGAATACATCCTCATATGAAAAAAATCCGAAAAACTCAAAGAAATTGAAATGCGGTGGCCTAATCTTAAAATGGAGGTCGTTTTCAAAATCTACGGCTCCGGAAACATAAGAATACATCCTCATATGAAAAAAATCCGAAAAACTCAAATAAGTCGAAACGCGGTGGCCTAATCTTAAAATGGAGGTCATTTTCAAAATCTACAGCTCCGGAAACATAAAAATACACCCTCATATGAAAAATATCCGAAAAACTCAAATAAGTCGAAACGCGGTGGCCTAATCTTAAAATGAAGGTCGTTTTCAAAATCTACGGCTCCGGAAACATAAAAGTAGACCTTTATATTGGATAAATTCTAAAAACTTAAATAAGTCAAAACACAGTGGCGTAAACATAAAATGGATGTCATTTTCAAAATTTACTGATCGGAAAACATAAAAATACACCCACATATCGAATTTGTCAAAAAAACTTAAATGATTCGAAACGCAGTCACGTAATCTTAAAATGGAGGTTACTTTCAAAACTAGGTACAGAACAGCATAATACTAGTCCCTAATAAATCCGAATAGGTACAATAAATCGATATCCGTTAGTGAAAATTCTACTTAGGAGAGCATAAATAATAGACTTTCATATTGGAGGGGGGGAGGGAATGGCCATTATTTAAAAAAAAATATAAAATTTACAAAAACTTAAAACATTAATTTGAAATGAAAACGGTTGAATTTGAATTGGAAAAGGTTTAATTTGAAATGGAAATGGTTGAATTGACTTGGAAAAAGTTTGATTTGATCTGGAAAAGGTTGAATTTGACTTGGAAAAGGTTGAATTTGACTTGGAAATAATTGAATATCACATAGAAATATCACACTGAAAAAATCTAAAATGTTAAAATAAATGGATATGTAACTGCGTAATCAAATTTTTTTTTGTATTTTTTAAAAGCTATGCCGTCGATAATATAGTAAGTGGCCTTCATTTCGAAAAAAATCGAAAATTGACAAAAATTCTAAAGTTGAATTTGAAATGGAAAAGGTTGAATTTGACTTGGAAAAGGTTGAATTTGAAATGGAAAAAGTTTAATTTGACTTGGAAAAGGTTGAATTTGATTTGGAAAAGGTTGAAATTGACTTGGAAATGCTATATATTATTTCATCCTGGTCAGTATCAATTCCTCGTTGGGAAATTATGGCCTTCATGGACGAAATTCACAAAATATGCAAAATAAAAAGTGCTTAGACTACAGTCGGTACATCTTATGAGATTAGTTCAGCTGTAGGCTTTCTATTATGCAGAGGATATTGAGCTGGAATAAAAAAAAAAAAAAAAACTGGTAAAAAGGAACAAGTATCAACAACCGCGAGTGTAAGGTTATGATGTAGCAAGAGCAAGGTTATGTAACGCCTGGAATCAAATTTTAACAATTCTAGGAAAATATAATAAGTGTCCAACAGAATAAAAAAAGTAAACAATATATCAGATTTGCTAAACGACTTCGCGAAAGAGAGGTAGAAAAGAATATCAAAATTCACCTCTATAATATAAAACCCTATCTATCTACCTACATTATTATAGGCTGCGAAAGCTGAGTCGTCGAGACTAACACTTTATCAGCATTATGAATACAGAAATGAAATTTCTGCAAAGAATATTGGAAAAAAAAACATGGAGAGATAGAATAAGAAATCAGAGAATAAAAGATGAACTCCTGATGTCTCCACTGAAATCAAGTATGGAATGCCGATCACATCGATACAAGTGTAGAATAGAAGAAGGGTGAGTACCAAAAAAATGTTTCTAAGTGAGACCAATCTGCAGGAGACCACGAGAAAGGTATAAATGAACATATCGAACGATTAAGTCAGGAATGAGGAAAAATCCATGCTCAGTTGAAGAAATTGACGAGAGACTACGATACAATGAACAAATTGGCAGGCTGGAGGCACCTCCACGCTGAAAGGCACAGAAGAAGAGAGAAGAGAAAGAAAGGAAGAAGGGAAGCTCATTATTCGTAGTATAAATTGTGTTAAAGTTCCAAATAATAGTCTGAAAGAATAGGATTGTTAAGAACGTACTGATTAATTTTAAAATAATTTATTAAAATTAAAAGGAAATATTTTTTTTATGTTTCGGACAATCTCTCGTTCATTACGGCATAATTATTATGATATTTACAACTATATTAGTATGAAAACATCAAATAAATGTGTACAGAGGAATATAATCATATGAAACACGCTTGTTGAGAAACTACCCATTGGTAGCACTCTAATAATTTGTCTACATGAAAATCACGAGGCCATCTTCTTTTCAGAAACATCGGAGTATTATCAGAAATCGGAGAGGAAGGAAGGTTAGAAAGAAGAGGATTCGGATGGTTACATTATTACATTATTTTTATGTATATGCTCAGTTTATTTTATGGTTACATTATTTTTATGTATCCAACTTCGATTATTGCATGGCAACACGAGGTGTTGTGCACAACCGTTAGTCCGGTAGACCATCGGGTGACAAACTCAACTTTCATTCAAAGTAAATTTTCTATTGTTTACTGTGAAGCGATTTAAATTGAATATTTTTCTTTTGTTATTGATTCTTATTCAACAAAAAATATGACACTTAATAAAAAAGAGAACACTTTAATTTGATACATTTTTGCAGAGAATCGAACCATTGTTTATAGAAACTTTTTTTGTAGCTTTTGAGGTCTTGTATTACTTCTTTAAATGTAATCCACTACTTACGAGACACCTTATATACAGGGTCTTCTATAAGTAGAGGGACATTTTTATAGGAGTGACAGACTTCAAGAGCTACAAAAAAAGATTACGTAAAATATGGCCCAATTTTTAACAGAAAAGTTAGAAGTCCAAGTATTTTGTTTATTTAAATAAGACAGTTATTTTGTTGAATAGGGAGCGATAACTAAAGAAATATTTAATTTAAGTGAAGAACAACAAAAAAATCAAACCAACGGAAAATAGTGATCGTCGCTTTTAAATCCGTTTAAAGAGAATTTTCGAGCGGCTAAACGTAGCTAAGATCTGCTCTTTAAAAAAAAATCATAAATTATTTTAATTCTTCAAAAATATTAAAGGGCCAGAAGGTGCCTTCATCCTTTTTTATCTCCCTCATGCCATTAAAATAAAATGGAAGTCCCATCCACCAATAATATAATCTGATATATAATAATATAATTATATCTGAAACTTATAAATCAGTGACAGTTTTTCATAAAAAAAAGTACGGCTAAAGACGTTTTCACTTAAAAAAATAATATAAAATGGATATAAAAATGAATTCTTAAATTCTCAGTTTTAATTTTACCAGTGGTGGTTCAAATCCTTCAATTATAATAGTTCGAGCAGCGTGAGATATAGTAATTTGTTCTAGCTCAGCACATACTGTAACAAAAGATGGAGACAAATAAAACAATAGCAGCAACTTTACAAAACTTTAAAAGATAGATTTCTTAAACAAATTGAAATTTATTCGGGATGCCTTCGGATAATTATTGATGATAATTACCCAGCAATATTTAATAAAAATTAATAATAAAAATTGGTAAAATAAATCTGGGTCCACAATATATTTGGTCCATGATTAATTAATTGAATATTTTTTCTCAAAGGCTGGTTTGTGTTTATCGTGCTTTCTAATTACCAACATTACCTGTGATCATCATGATATAAATGTGTGGCAGAATTAAAATAACTTTCACTAAAAAAACTTAATTTATTTCTATGTTTAATAAAGAATATATATATAAATTAAATAAAAATCTTTATGTACAAAGACGATATACAATAAATGAAATAAAAACATTATTTAATAATGACGTTGAAGGTATGATTTCAGATGGACTGTTTGAGTATTATTGCCATGAAATATTTTAACATTAGGATTGGGAATTAAAACTTAGCTATTGTCTACGAAGTGGTGTGGTGGGTAGATTCCATCGCTGCATCCGCTGATCCGTAATCATCTCGTCAGCCCCAGGTACAAAAACTGCAAGTATCCCATCCCCATGGTCTATGTAGAGCCAAAGCTTCAGTCCACAAGCCGGAAGAAAACATAAGACCTTTCCTCAAGGCCTGACATCAACATAAGACCTCTTTTCTTGCTTCTCGGTAGATTTTATACACATATTCAGGGTGGGACAATGATGATTTTCATTGGTTCTTAACTTCACCCTATTACTGGTAACACCCTAAAAGTAACCAGTTACTTAGCCCGTTACTAGTTTTTACTCTAAGCCTTCCCCAAGGTCCAGGTACAGGGCGGTCCTTATCTACCTGCTCCACCCCTTTGACGTAGTTTTTGATGTCAGAAGTCGGTTTCATTCAACTTGTCATAATAATTTAAAAAACTTATTTGCTATGTTCAATACATAGCAAAATCTTACTAAGAAGTCTACGTTAAAAAATATGCACGGACATAATTATGTGTGCTTATACATACAGAGTCGGAGTAGTTTAGTGATCTTATCTCCTGCCTCCAGATTAGCGTCGATCTATCATTCCGGACGGATCAATCACACTCAGCTTCTATAATGTGTGTGTCGAAAACCTGAAGGTTGAGTATATACTACCCTCGAACTGCCAGACATAACTTGTAACACTACTAATGGGAGGTTTCTTTTTGTTTTGTTGTATGGGATATGACTGAGATGCAAAATCCAAGTTTGGGAGGGGGTTTGGTGGGAGAGGGTTGTCCGTGGGCCACACACCCCTCTCGTTCTCCCTGCCTTCATCTCGCTATCAATTGCGTATCGTTGTGTTACTTCTATTAAAGTAACACAACGAAGTTAGTAAACTATATATTAAAATAACCACATATTCTCACAGAAAACCTGGCCGAAATGTCACAGAATGGCGTCCAAACATGGAGGATTGGTGACTTTGAATTGAGTTAGTATTTCGCTCAGTGAGATTTAGTTATTGGCTTAATTTGGTCATAATTTCTCTTTTATTAAAGCTGAATAGTCAGAAAATAATAAAACATCAAACCATTTTTTTAATCACTTGGGCTTGGCCATGAAAAATACCTGTAAAATCAACTTTTTAAAGTTTTTGAAAGTTAAGCGTCATTTGTAATTAGACGGCCAAAAATAACAAAAAACACCATGAAATAAAACATTTAGAGAAAAAAAAAACAATAACCTTGCCAAAACAACCTTATTCGGTTCTGCTAAATGTAATAGTTATAATGTTACCATCATCATCTGTCTATTATATATTTCTTCCACCGAATAATGTTTCCATCAGTTCATTGTTATATTTTGGGATTTTCCAAAGTGATCCGGGAGGGAGAGCCGACGACGAAAACTAGTATTTTGCATTTCAGTCACACCCCATACAAGAAAAAAAAAAAGAAACATTCTATCCCCATTCGATGCAACTTATTCACCACCGCATTCCCCCTCCCACTTTCATGGCAAGGTTACTGGGATAACAACTCAAGGAGGATCTTCGGTTCAATGCTTCATAAGAAAGTACGTTTTAAGGCCACCGGTGTTCTTTTTTTTTTGTCCGAAATTCCACTGTCTGAATGTCAAGATTTTGAAAATGTATATATTTACTACTAACTACTCAAAATTAAAATAAAATTATATATTTTTTCGATTATAATATTGGCCATTGGTCACTTATCGCGTGATGGAATATTCTGATATGTAGAACAGACAGACACAAATAGCCCGGAGTTTTTCAACCAGTCTCAGGTATTTAAGAACTTTGATTCCCATGATGGAATTGGTGATACAGAGCTTATGATGCAAAGATAATAGAGAATATCAGCATGAGTGAGAGATACCTTGAGGGAGGTTTCGGACAAAGACTGCAAAAGACCATGATATGAACTTCATAATGATCTTAATTGATCATTTCATTTTCACCAATCAGTAGATAAAAGGAATCCTAATGTTATATTAATAGAATGGTGGAATATGCCTTTCCCTAGAGTAGTCAGGAGAATAGCAATTTGCTGCCTCTACACTCTGACTAATGCAGTAGTTTAAGTATTTGTGTAATCGCTTTGAGTTTTTGGAACTAGGTAGATGTTATTGAAACCAAAAAATTGCTAAGTCCTTACTTTTCTTCACCTTGCGACCTGGCTCCACGGTAGGAGTTTGGTAAGTCGGACAACAAATGATCGGTTCCGAATCCTTTCCGTTGAAGTTGCAAATCGGGGGATGTTTGTTCTTGAAGTCTCCGACGGTATTGCACTTAGAAAGCGGGCTGCAAACACCCCGGCCCCCGCCAAGTGGAGGGCAATCGTCTCCTGCAAAAGAAGAAAAAAGTACAATAGGTTAAAATTCCTAAAATAAAATATTTATAAAATATATATAGATAATCAGAAATTTTGCTTAGTTGTATGCTATTAATTTGGTTGGTTCAGGGGACCTTGGATTTTCAAAGAATGGAGGTAATAGGAGATGATCAAATTCTGTAAAAATAATTAACCATTTCTTATTATAATTATCTTTCACTAGAATGCAACCTTGAGCCGATAGTTATTCTTTCAAGACGCCCAAAATAATACATTATATTATAAATAATATAATAAAAGGCTTAGCGAACCCGAAGGTTCGATGCCGACACCACTAATCGCTTATTACACACCTCCCTCCACCGTTCGTCGACCAAACCTAGTCCTTTCAGATCTGCTTTAATGCAATCTTACCACCTTCCCTTTGGTCTACCGCTCGGACGTTTACTATTGTTTACAGCAAATATTAACCTTTAAGGAATTCTCTCATTACTGAGCCAAACAATATTACATGCCCATTTGATTCACCGAGATTGAATCACCTCAATTATATTACCCGGATACAGTTCACGCAATTCGGCGTTGTGTAAACGTCTGAACTCTCCGGTTAATTCATCCTTCTCCGGTCCGAACATTCTACGCAATACTTTATTTTCAAAAACCTTAAGACGTTGCTCACCCCTTAATGTAAGCGGCCAGGTTTCGCTACCATTAAGAACTGTAGGTAAGACAACGGTTTTATAGATTCTAATTTTTAAGTTCCGGCACAAGAGGCGTGAGCTAAGTTGTTTTGTCACAGAAATATAACAAGCATTTCCCGCCTTCAGTCTAACCTTGACCTCTTCTTCAATTTCGTTTTTCTAGTTACCGTAGACCCTAGATACCTAAACTTCTCTACCTGTTCTAACTTATTACCATCTATATCGATATCAACAATAATATCGCCATTTTTGCAGCTAACCATATATTTGGTCTTATCCGTCTTTATTTTGATCCCTATTCCTTTACTGGCATTCATTAACGTTGTCATATTTAGTTTTATAGTTTCCATGTCTTCGCTTTACAGTACCAGACCATCCGCATAGCCCAGCACGGGTGTTGTCCCACCCAGATCCAACCCTTTTTTGGTAGGCATTACCTCCCTAATGGCATGTTCTAATGCCAAATTGAACAGGACAGGTGAAAGGGAATTCACCTGTTTTAAACCCGAACGAATCTCAAACATTATTAAGTTTTTTCGTCAAGCACATCATGACCAGATTTACTATTTTTTTTTGGAATAACATTCTCGATTAGAATATTATACAGTTTCTGGAGGTCAATAGAATCCTATGCTGTATTGAAATCGATATACAGCTGGTGAACAATATCGTTCTACTTTTTTTTTCTCTCTAATATTTGCCGTAAAGAAAATATTTGACCAATAGTCGAACGATTCCGTCTAAATCTGCATTGGTAGTCTCCGATAATTTCCTCGGCGTATTCCGCGATTCGACTGGTTAAGATTAAAATGAATATTTTATAACATACCGGAAGGAGTGAAATTCCTCGATAGTTATCACAATCCGTTCTCGGGCCCTTTTTGTGAATCGGAATAAGAATAGATTCTTTCCATTCTTCAGTTAATTTCTCATTCTCTCAGATCTTTTTAACCAACTGATGTATTTTAGAAACTCCAGCTTCCCCGCATGCCTTAATTAGTTCAGGAGGAATATTATCGATTCCCGCTGCTTTATAAGATTTTAATTTTCCGATAGCTACTTCAACTTCCTCTTTACTCGGTTCTTCTATCAACGGTTCAGCTCTCTGGTACTCAGAAGGAGGACACAGATCATAATTTCCCGTATTTAAAATATTGTCAAAGTGGTCCTTAAACTTATTTAATATGTCAACCGGATCGGTCAGAATATTGTTATTTTCATCCCAAATACCAGACGTGACGAGCCCTAAACATTTACGTGATCTGTTTGTACCTTTGTACATGTCTCTTACATTATCCTCGATTCTATTAGTTTCTATTTCGATTATTTTGTTTTTAAGATACCCCCTTTTTTTATTTTTTAGCAATTCGGTCATTTCGTTCTTTGAGTCTCGGAAGTATTCCAGATTGTCTTCGCTAGGATTACTTAGAGATTTTAATTTAGCGGCTTTTCTTTTTTCGCACGTGTTTATGCAATCTTCATCAAACCACGGTTTGTTATTCTTATTTTCCTAAACACGAGTTACCGACCGCTTTAGTATTATCCATGTGTGAATAAATACTATAGTCCTAGTACCAAGCTCTTCAGTGTGGTAGACTGTATTAAAACTCAATAAAACAATAAAAAAAATATATATTATCCCTCATCTCTACCCATCACTTGTCAATATCTTTGCGGTCATCGTCAGAAAGCTCTAAAGCTGCAAACCTAACATCTAGCTCGAATAGGATTCTAATTAATGGATTTTTTAATTTTTTCAAATTAAAATTCTCAAAATACTAAATAATGTACCTCCCTTCCCTTATCGAGCCCTCTCCTGGCCAGCGAATCTCTGGCAGAGCCACGGCCTCCAAATTGTACACATTTACCTCATTCGCGATCGATTTTAACCCCTCTGCTTTGTTTAAATTCTTTACGTTCCACGTACCAATATTCAAATTCCTATTTTTCAACTTGCGCCATGAATTCCCTAAAGCAGTCCCCACCCGGAGACCCGAAAGGGGGAATGGTTTACCTCCGGACAATGAGCGTTTTACCTTAGAAAGATCCATGACTATTTGTGGTCTATGGTGAACTAAAGATATGTAAGTCTGGTGGTCCCCTGCCTTCAGCGAGTCTGGAGAGCCTCTCTCATTGTTGGTCAGGGAGTAAATCGGACTTAGTCGGGAAGAACTTCCAAGGAACTTCCACCGACCATCCCCACATCCGCCACCCGTGGGACGCTCCCCATACGCGGTAATGAGCCCGCGCGAGGCCATTATATTATAAACAATAATATATTTATTATAGCTATTCTGTCCATGCAGATATTCCCTCCGTAGTTGATATCTGTAACAGCACTTCAGAAGTTGGAAAATACCCCATAGTTCTTTCATTATGCTCACATATGAATTGAGTTTAAAACAGATATTCAATGAGGAAAAACGTTCCCTTAATAATTGGTCATTCTCATAATTGCAGTGTGGTTACAAATAGCTTAAGGAATAGAGCATCGGTGAATACATGAACATTCATTGTGTGCTCATATTCAGTTTTCCGGCTTTGCACTACAACAAAACATAAAATTCTTTTTTTTTTTACTAAGAACTTTTTAGTCAAATTTATCTGATTTGAACAAACCCTCAAGGTGCTGCACTGCCTCCATTACTCGTTTCTCATTTAATGGTAAGAAAAGCAAGAACTATGTACAAAAAAAAAAAAAAAACGTAATTAATTTTACTAATTTGGAAAAATTTGTTACTATGGTAAGAAGAAAAACATTTTTAATACAGTTTACTTGTAAGGTTTTCTCTCCACTAGTATTACAAAATTATGACCAACAGCAGTTTCCCAGAAACAGGCCGATTTATTTATTTTCTCCATCAAGTCTGATCGTGGTCTTATATAGAAAGCCGAATATACTATTTCTGCTGCACTAAGGTTGATCAAATGGTGTAAGAATCATAGTAGATTTGGTATGATATTATAGCAAAAAAAAGGTGTAGGAATAGCCAAATAAAGTGTCTTAATAAATCTTTATCGCTATTGGAAAAATAGTAGCACATCTTCTTCGATCTGTCCTTAAATACTTAAGAAAAAGATTAAATCTATGAACTATATAATTGTCCTGAAATGCCTCAGACTACCGCAAAGCTTTCTCGCTAAATCGGAGGATTTTTGGCCAGGTTTGCCAGATGTTTCCTTATGTTCCACAGATAAGGGATGTGCCTAAAGAATGTACCCCGATTCTACATCTTCAGAAAATGATTTCTTCATAATTGAGTTCTAATATGGATGTGATCTCATTCTTTTATGACCTTTTTAATTATTGTTATAAAATAAGTGAGTAGCATTCCATCTTAGTCGTACATCCACTTTATTAATGAAGATTGTCTCCCGGAGAGTTTGAATGGAGTTTACTTGATGGTCACCGCATGTAAAACAACTACTATTTTAAAGGAAGGAGATGGTCCGGGGTTGCGGTCATAAAAAGGCTAAATAGTGGTAAAACTATTTAGTTTGGTAAAACTATATCTGCAATCCTTACCGCTGCCTTTCCAGTTCTAAGTGAAACTCCTAGAGGAACACACCTGTAAGTCTCTAATCTTATTTTATTTTATTTTATTTATTTAATTTTTTTTTTTTCTCCTGTATTTTTTGTAGAATTATACTCACATTTTCATTTGTTATATATTACACTACAACAATTGTTTGCATCTATTTACTTTATTTTAGGATCTTGTTACTTAGCTTACTTAGTCCATATTGTATTGTACTTACTGTTTATAATTCTAATAAGCTTATTCACATTGTTTATAAATTATGTCTAAATATTATGTAATTTCCACAATTCTCTATATTTTGTATCTTGTCCGTTCTAGCCACGATGAAGACCTGCAAAGTCGGGTCGAAACGTTGGCTTTCAATAAAATAGTTTTACCACTATTTAGCCTTTTTATGACCGCAACCCCGGACCATCTCCTTCCTTTATAATGCAACGGTCAACCATTAAATATTCAATATGACTCAAAAACGACGGGGCCAACAACGGCCAGATACATACTCAGCACCACTTCGCCGCAGTTCCAGACTCCAAAGTAACATCAGATCCTCAGCGCAGACTTTACCCCAACATCACCACATCTCAGATTCTCCACAGATAGCTTCACATCACTCGCCTACTCCGTCTTCATCACCTTCATCTCCTTATATTCCAATTACGAGGCATCACACCGACTTCACTGAACCCAGCTGTCCAGGTATTTTTAACCTTCTAAAAACAAAATTCCACCCATATAGATCGAAGTTTAATAATTTTCGCAACCTCCTCAAACAGCTCACCATAAAATCTGAACAACGTATTTTTCTCTTAAAATGTCGTTCAAACAAAATCTTCCCCAAATGTATAGAGTACCGATTTAATAATTTCCACGTTGCCCCCTCATTAAAATTCAATTTACGAAACTCTGTATTTATTTTCAAAAAAAGTCTGTTAAATTTAAAAATAAGAGAGATTATACAAGAATTAGATTCTCTTAACTTAAAAATTTCCTCCCTCACCACATTTCTCACATCGGTTATAGGTGAAGAAAATATCATTAAACTAAAGTACAAAATTTCGCAAATTTGCTCCTCCATCAAAACCACTAAAAAACAGTCCCTCCAACATAAATTCAATTATATTTATCAACTTTCTCTGAAAAATAAAATTTACCCTAAAGGTTGTGAAAAATGGCTCAACAATATTTCCTCTACCGATATACCCCCACAGGTAGTCAATATTTTAAGTTTAGGTCCCAATCTTTCTTCCCCCTCTTCCAAATGTTGCCATCTCATTCCTAGCCTAATAACAGATCTAGAAGGCATCTATAGAGATAACCGTTTCTGTGCTAACGAAGAGGAGAAAGAATTATCCCGCATTCGGATCAGTAATATGATTTCCAACCATCTCCAACACTCTCCATCCCGTTCTTCCACTTTATCCCCTGAGTTTTTTAAAGATTTATCCTTAACCCGTTCTTTCCTGAAAACAAACGACCACCTCATTATTACTAAGCTGACAAGGGAAATTCGACCGTTATTATGGACAAAACAGAATACACACATAAAATAAACCAACTACTTTCAGACCAAACAACTTACGCACCCTCCCCCCGTGACCCAACCCGTACACTAATGCTAAAATTTAACCAACACATTAAAAACTTACTAGAGACTAAACAAATTAACCGTCCCACTTACTACAACCTTATATCCTACAACTCCCTAGCACCCCGCTTATATGGACTCCCAAAAATTCACAAACCTGGAAATCCCCTCCGCCCTATCATCTCCAATATTAACGCCCCCTCAGCTAAACTCAGCAAATTTCTTTTACACTCTCTCCAAAAACTTAGTCACAATAATCCTTACGACATTCATAATTCATTCCATCTTAAAGAAGAGTTATCTTCGCTCCATATTCCTGATAACTTTATCCTGGTTTCCCTAGACGCCGAAAGCCTTTTTACCAACATCCCAATAGACAAAGCCCTAGACATTGTAAAGAAAAACTGGACAATCTTTGAACCTCACACCACCCTTAACCTTTCCTCATATCTTGAATCCCTTGAGCTTTGTTGCAGATCCGGTTTCCTCAGCTTCCAAGGAAAATTCTTTCATCAGATTTCTGGCCTAGCCATGGGAAATTCCTTAGCACCTAATATTTCCAATATTGTTCTCAATGACCTTCTTGACTCTGTTATCCCTTCTTTTCATCAAGACATCATTTTCATAAAAAAATATGTTGATGACCTCCTCCTTGTTATTAACCCTGACAGCATCCCCCAAATTCTTTCCTTATTCAACTCCTATCACCCCCGTCTCCGTTTCACCATAGAGAAAGAAGATAACAATTCGCTCCCCTTCTTAGACCTCCTAATAATGAAAAACATTGACGGTTCTGTCTCTACTGACTGGTACACTAAACCCACATACTCAGGCAGACTACTCAACTATTACTCCCAACACCCATATCACCAAAAAATCAATACCGCCAAAAACCTTATTCACCGATCCCTCTCCTTATCCGATCCACAATACCATCAAGCCAACACTCAACGTGTCAAAAATATACTGCTCTCTAACAATTTTCCTCTGAACACCATACATAAACTTTTAAATTACTATACAACCAAAAACAATACAGCCTCTCACTCTCCCAACTCCCCACAATCATCTACCACTCCTTTCATATACAAATCTCTCCCCTATATCCCTATCCTCTCAGACAATATACAAAAATTCCTAAAATCGACTATAACCAACTTACGCCTTGGCCTTAAGTCCCATAACAAACTTTCTTCCCTTTTCACCAACTTGAAGGATCCCATACTCTTACAACACCGATCCAATGTAGTTTACCGGATACCTTGCTCTACTCCTAATTGCAATAGCTCCTATATTGGTGAAACCAAAAACTATCTCAAAACCCGCATTTTCCAACCTAAAACGTCCATAACTTCCCGGAATCCCTCCGCCTCCAAACTATCAGAACATGCTTTAACACTCAACCACTCATTTGATTTTGGAAAAACCTCTATCCTTTCCACGGTCCCTAACCATGAAAAAAGACTCATTTCCGAATCTATCCACATTCACATGGAACACAATCCCGTTAATCACAAAGTAGACAAACACTGTATTTCTCTTACATATAGACACATTTTAAGTCTTATAAGGGAAAAATAACATAAATATTCTATTTTATTATTTTCATCTACTCTCAATTTTTATTAATTAATTCATTTAATTGGCCATTATTCTAAATATTCCTTCTTTGTATGATCTCTCTTCTATTTTTCTAAATTTACATTTACACTCTACACCAATGTATGACCACCCTATATTTTGTATTTATTTATTTATTTTTTTCTTTTCCCTCTCTATACTTTTAAGTTAGCTCTGCAATGTATGTATGTTAATAAAGTTATTTCTATATTTACATTTTACTCTTTACCAATTTTGGGTGTATTCACTTTGTACTCTGATCTAGAATCATGAAATACCTCTCACATCTCTCAACTCTATTTTACTTGTATATTTATATATTTATAATTTTAATATTTATAGATATAGTATTTTTCCATTATATCCATCCATATCTTCAAAAATTCCTAGGTACTATACATTAATGGGTTGTTCAATCTTTACTTAGTTAACACATGTTAACTCCCTCTATACCTGCAATCCTTTACTTAGTTAACACATGTTAACGCCCCCCCCCTATACCTGCAATCCTTACCGCTGCCTTTCCAGTTCTAAGTGAAACTCCTAGAGGAACACACCTGTAAGTCTCTAATCTTATTTTATTTTATTTTATTTATTTAATTTTTTTTTTTTAATTTTTTTTTTCTCCTGTATTTTTTGTAGAATTATACTCACATTTTCATTTGTTATATATTACACTACAACAATTGTTTGCATCTATTTACTTTATTTTAGGATCTTGTTACTTAGCTTACTTAGTCCATATTGTATTGTACTTACTGTTTATAATTCTAATAAGCTTATTCACATTGTTTATAAATTATGTCTAAATATTATGTAATTTCCACAATTCTCTATCTTTTGTATCTTGTCCGTTCTAGCCACGATGAAGACCTGCAAAGTCGAGTCGAAACGTTGGCTTTCAATAAAATAGTTTTACCACTATTTAGCCTTTTTATGACCGCAACCCCGGACCATCTCCTTCCTTTATAATGCAACGGTCAACCATTAAATATTCAAACTACTATTTTAATGTCTGGGTTACTTATTAATCACCTCGTTATAATATATAACTTCATATTTCTTTTTTATGTTTTACATTTTATTCTAAGATTCCCATTGTAACACTTATGTCACCCTTTTTGATTATGCCTACTTCATCATTCCACACTTTGTAACGGTTATTATTATTTATCTATTAGTTATTGGTCATTATTCTAACAATTTCATTTTACTTTATATTGATTTTTATTTTATTATTTATTTTTTTTTATTTTACCATCACTACTTATGTTTCTCATACCTTGTTATCCGGTTATTTTCTTAGCCCTGATGAAGGCCTGAACTTCAGGTCGAAACGTCGGCATATGTAAAAATAAACATTATCATTTATTTTTGCCTTCTTTTTTGACTGACCACCCCAACTTCTCTTCTTTAGTTATTATATGTTAATAATTGATATAACCAATATACTTTTGCATATAACTCCTCTAATTTTTCGTTCGGGCTTAGTTAGGTTTCTCCTATCTAAAATATCACAGTAATATCTCTATAGCAATGAGCTAATAAGTAACTGCAAGACTGTTGCGTGACTCTTGCGCAAGACCAAAACCATGACTAAGACTGAGTTTGCAAGACCAAGACTCGTCTCGGTCTCGCATTTGGGCAACACTACCTACTCTCACAGGAAGGAAGCAAAACATATTTTTTATTTCGTTTGGTTAATTTTGTTTTGTTCAAATGAAATATGGAAGTGAAGAAAAGACAACTTTCTACTAAAGTTTAATTTTAATAAAATGACAAATGTACATAGCCTGTCCATAATCATTGGAACATGGAATCCCAATGACAATTTAAAAGTGTACTGATTTGGGTTGTTCAATTTTGCACAGATCAATTCATTACTCTAGTTTTAGGCAGGGAGGTATCAAAATATTATTTTACTATTCAGGACTAAGATTTCCTCCCTCCTGAAAATGTTTCATAAAAATAATATTTTTATTTCCGACAAACAAGTCCTTTTAATTATTTGATTTGGCATTATTAATTCATTAGAAATTTCCAAAAAATAAATTATTAGTCTGTACCAAGTCATCTCCAGATATTTTAAAATTTTAACCCAAACATCTCTTTTACTATATTTCAAATATAAATCAATTCATCCATATAGAAATAAGACACCAAGATGTCCTAGGTATAAGGATTTTTTTAAACCTCAAAGATACAACCCAGCAACACAATATCATATGGTTACTCACCAGCTCGTAGCCCTAGGATCCCTGCAGAAACCGTAGGCCAACAAAATAATCCGAACCAGAAGACGATCATGTTGAGACTGTTCAACTTCTACTCCGCACTAACTGACTTCAAACTGGTTTTCCTTCAGAGATAATAGACGCTCCAAGCTTATCCTCAATCTTTTATTTTTACCGGCTGCGAAATATTATAACACACAAAATAGAGATGAGCAGACCTTTACTTTCACGCAATAGTGAAATTACGCTCCTTGAGACATGTTTTAAGGATTAGAAGAAACCAACTTTTTTATGGAACAGTATTAATCTAAACAATAACCTTTCAAATATCTGCCATGAGTGGTGAGGAAATTTTTCCTGTTATAGATAACTAAATACCTAATAATGTGGACTTACCTACTTATCAATTATTAGCTCTGTTTTATGTTTTAAATTTTTATTAATTCTTCCTTAATTTAAACTTTCAGAAGGAGGTCTTTTAAATACTTTGTGCTATACATTACTCCAATACAGTTTATAATTATAAATTAAATGCTTGTCTGAACTTTTCCGGCAATATCAGGATTGTGGAAATAAATCCTGTTGAAGTTAAAATTGAAGAATTTGTGTTTATAGTAGGCACTTCCATCATGTTTTCCTTGGCAGACTAGCGCATTTAAATAAAAAATAAACTATATTCCGCATCTTTCATATACAAATCACAATAGAGTTTAAAGTGCGAATTTCAAAGAGATATTAATATTTTTCAATTGTTTCATCCGTAAAAAACAATCCTCGGGAAAGATGGACGGTTTTCTCCTTGCCCCTGATATTACCTATCGTCGATATAATAAATTGGATTTTTTATTTATTTTAAAGATTTGTTAGCTGTAAGCGTTAAGTTTTAAAAATGTTCTTCAGAAATATTGTTAGAGACCGATATTGCAAGATCTATTCAAAGTAGATGTGTAAGTGAAAAGTGTGTGATGCGCTCATCGGAATTTTTAGCTTCTATTTATTTTATCTTTTCTATACCCAATAAAATAAAATATATATAAAAACCGATTTTATTAAGTATTCAGATTAATTTTCATGCCCCCATATCCGACTAGGAGCGAAGATTGGACGAGGAGTGTCCTCTATATCTTTGCGACGAGATGGCTTGCAAGCCTCAACAGTGTCCCGATTGTCTGAGGAACCATGGGAACGAGCAAGTGCAAAGCATCTGGGTCACAGATGACAAGGCAACCTTTTCCAATCATTGATCTCCTTCCAAGAAATTGTTCTCTTCAGTAATTTAAATTACAGAATTTTAATTTTATCTGATATTTCAATTAAAATGTTAGAATAATTAATAGTTTCTACGATGCACTCATTTCTCAATGCTTAACTACTCTTCGTCAAAAATTGGAGAAAGATGTTTGTATTAGCTCTACCACCTTTAGGCTCATATTATTCGCAAACCTGCAAAGCTTTTCATGTCTCATTTTCGTTCTACGAATCGGAAAAATGAATTTTAACATTCACCTCTTTTAGCATACTTTAAACAGCAGGAACCTATCTTACTGACAGATACTTCAAAGTCAATCATAACAATGTTTATTCATCTCTTTTTACTCAGTCTGCCGGTGTTCCTCAAGGTAGTATCCTAGGTCCTATCCTTTACACAGTTTATACAGCTGACATCCCAACCCAATCCAACACTGTCATCACCACCTATGCCGATGACACGTGTATCCTATCAGTTAATAACGATCCTTTAATTGCATCCCAAACTCTTCAATCACATATCACAAGCCTTGAAGAATGGTGTAAAAATTGGAGAATAAATATAAATTCCAACAAATCCCATCAAATCACCTTTACCCTCCGTCGTAAACCTATGACCTCTTGTCCTACAGTATCCTTCAATAATACTCCACTTATTCCTGTTGAGCAAATCCGCTACTTAGGACTCCATCTTGACAAACGACTCACTTGGAACCCCCATACCAGACTGAAACGACTAGAAACCGCCCGACGTTTTCGACTACTGCAGCACTTACTAGACAAACGATCTAAGCTTTCAATCAATTATAAACGACTCGTATATATGACAATAATAAGACCTATTTGGACTTACGGAATTGAGCTTTGGGGCTCCACTAAACCATCGAATTCCTCTCGTATCCAATCCTTACAATCCAAAATCCTTCGTAAAATCCTCAACGCTCCTTACTTTGTCACAAATAAAATCATCCATAAAGACCTTAATGTTCCATATGTTTCCGATCTGGCCCAATCCAGATACCTTTCCTTCCATAACAAACTGCAGAACCATCCGAATCCTCTCGTTTTAAACCTTGCTTCCTCCTCGATCCCTGATAACCCTCCGAGGCGTCTGAAAAGAAGATGGCCTCGGGATCTTCTAATATAGAACTTTAATTTGAGTTCTACCAATGGGTAGTTTCTCTTCATGTTGTACATGCCATGTTACAAATTTCTCATTTACTTATTGTATTCTCTGTGTAATACAGTTGTAAATTCCATTAAAATAATAAAAAAAAAAAAAAAAAAACAGCAGGAAAGTAGTTCGAAACGTAAAAACCTGAAGAAATTGCTGAAGCCAGCTTATGTAACTGTTTGATTGTGTGTAACTGTTTATTAAACTGTGTGAATTATTACACATTTCTTTATAGGTTCAGTATATATCAGATTGAATGTTAAAGCTTTCGCCATAAAAAATATATTTTGTTTTGTTTCTAAAGATAATGTGTAGGGTGTTAAAAGCTTTAATCAGAAACGGTTATTTCTTTAAATGCTACTTCTTCAATCCGAGATATATAGTTGAAAATCTTGGTGTACACTCCGGAAGAATCTCGCTTCCCGCCAAATTCTTTTTTTCCTAAGGACGTTATTCTAATCTGAATTCTGAAATTCCGATATTTAGCACTTCGTGTAACCAATGGACCGCAGGATTCACCATTAAAAATTATAGCTTACATTACTATTAATTATACCTTGTCAATTCAACCTATATTAAAAATACAAGCATGCTTACAACTTTGTAAAAGAATTATTAGAGTGAACCGAGAGATTACTCAAACATCCATTAAAAAAATATGAAACTTGTCAGGAATTGTTCATCACCCTTCCCATAATAATTGGTAAAATGTCCCAAATTTTCTCGTGGGAATAGGGAAGAACAGAATACTGGTATATTTTTTTTTCTGAGGATATCTTAAAAATTATGAGAATTATCGCAAAGATTTTTCAGTATAATATTAATATATTTTATTTTTACAATATACTTTATATTTATATTTATAATTCATTATATTTTTTTGTTAAAGCGATTTTGGGAGACCGAGGATGTCACAGTTTCGATTCCGCCGAATCCTGAAGAAGCATTTAGTGATGATTACTTTATAAATACATGGACTCGTGGTCTCCAGGATTGATTCGTTGTTTCGCTTCGGCTCCGTTCAAATCAACATATTATCCTTGATTCCACTAGAGAGATAGCTCTACGCAGATTTATAAATCTGAAAAATAGATTTTTGAGAGATACGGCGTACAAATCTGCATATGCTGCATAGATGGACGAATATGTAAGACAGGGTCATGTCCGCCTCTCCAAGGACCCTTCTCCATACGCCATTACCCATTATGGGGTCATTAAAGATTCTTCCACGACAAAGCTTAGAGTCATATTTAACGGTTCGGAGAAGATGGTGGAAGGGAACTTACTAAGTGATTCACTTTTGACCGGCCCGCAGCTCCAGACTAATATTGCGGAACTTATATACCATTTTAGATGCTTTCTTGTGGCCTTAACATGAGATATAAAAATGATGTTTGTATCAGCATTGCCGAAACTAATCAAAACGTGTTACGTTTTTTTATTTTTTTTGGAGAAGGGAATTTACATAGCAGATCCAGAAGTGTGAATTTGTTACTGTGCCATTTTGGTTGAAATGTTCTATATTTATTTCTCAGAGTGTCATTGTACAGTTATTTCGTGAAGAAGAACATAATTTTCTTATAGCTGCCCAGCGTCATCACTGGTTCTCGCAATAGTGATGAGGCTCTGGAACTGAGTTGATGACCTTATTTATAGCAGGTCGGTTTGAACTCAGGAAGCTCTCATGCAATTCCGAAAAAATACTTTCTGTTATACCTGAGGGCAGTGAAGAACTTCCGTTGTGCCTGGATGGAGATTCCTCGACTGTCAAGGTTATTGGTTTGTCTTGGGATCCTAAACTCGATCATTTCAGATATTCAATACTGAAAAGTGAGCCTATTTTTACAAAGCGAGGTATTCTATCCATCAATGCTAAAAATTTCGATATAAGGATATATCAGCTCGTGCGTTATCTAAAAAAAAAAAAACGATCTAGCTGCTGTGGTGGTCTGCAACAGCAGAGCTGGAGTCAAGATAGTAGCAGTGAGATGCGCCGCCCTAGTCGCTAGATGGTGTGAGGGAAAAAAGATGAGGATGGCTGCTGCCAAGACTCAAGCCATCCTCCTTAAGGGAAAGACTGATAGGGCACACCCTATAACGATGTACATAGAAGGCCAGAGGATATGTTCAAGTGAGGTGGTAACCTACCTAAGAGTTAGGTTAGGAGTTGGCCTGAATATGACGCCCCACTTGGAATATCAGGCAGGTAGGGTGACCCTAGCAATGAACGGCCTAAGTAGCATGGGGAGCGCATTTTGGAGATTCAAGTACCCAGTCACTATCACTATTTATAAAGGTGTTTCGGAGGGTATTCTGAGGTATGCGTCTCCCTTCGAATTCCGAAATCCCACACTCAGACAAAGAAATAGGCTAGCATCAACTCAGAGGACTGCACTGCTTCGGGCCACCAGAGCATATAGGTCTACGTCGCATGAAGCTGTCTAGGTCTTAGCGGAGGTGGTGACTCTCGACCTTTTCCTGACCGAAGAAATGACCAGGTACGATTACAAGAGGGAGGGTTCAACAGGTCTGTCGGAGAACCTACGGATCAGGATCATTGAAAACCCAAATAAATGGAAAAAGATTATCCAGGAGGAAACAATTTAAAGTTGTAGCAGACGGTGGGTGACGACTCCGAACTCTAATGTCGGTGGGTCAAAGTAGAACTTAATATTGTAATATGTCGAAGATAACATTAAACGCTTAAGAAAATACTTCCCCACCGTAGAATCTCGGTTACAAGCGAAATGGATACTCCCGGACTATTGGGTTTCGCAATTGCTCACGGGCAATTGAACATGTGATCATGGCCTGCACTTCTTTCGACAGATTAAGAGAAATGTTAATGAGAACCACTGGAATTTTCGTCCTCACTGAAGAGGAGTTTTCTCAGTTGGTGAGTTTATAAATAGCTGAAAGATGGATGTGGGTCCAGTTCAACCTAGGAGCCCGCAGAAGGAGGAGAGAACAAGTCCCAGGAAGACCTCCGGATTCAGGAAGCCAGGCCTTATTTGCTGTAGAATGAGGAAAAGCAAGCTGTGTGCACGGCTTTGAATTTTTTAAACTGATGTTATGGCAGTTGGGTGTTATTATGCATTAATGCTTAACATCACACTACTGCATACACCTATATTGCGCTGGTGGCATGGGAGAGTGGAAAATAAACAAATAAATAAACCTAAAAAATGAAGAAAGAATAGGACTTAAAAACTTTAACTTAATATAAAAACTTGTATCTTCCGAACCAGCGTTTAATGTTATCTTCGACATATTACAATATTAAGTTCTACTTTGACCCACCGACATTAGAGTTTAAGTATAATATTTTCCATCACATTTATGGATGTTATTTAACAATAGGCTAAATAATAGAATTCGCAATTTTTTTTTAAAATTTAAAAATATATAACATTTGTTTTGTCACGAAAACTGCTTCCATTATCAATAAAACTCTCCATACAGAATACTATATAGGGAGAATTTACCTTTAATCCATTATTTATTTAATTTTACCATAGTTTTTTAATTTTTACCTTCATATTTGAGTGTCTAATCACATTTTTTTTGTGTGTGTGTTCTCCCCATCCTCGCTTTTAAGGCTATAAGGGGTTTTCCCGGGCCAGGGAGTTTGGGCGAGGATTTAATAGACTCCCTCGGCACCGGGACGCGAATTCGTGACTATTTTAAATGCATTGTCTGATATATCAGGTTGCCGGGCAATGGCGGTGCTGTGCACACATGTTAGCCTGTTCGACCACCCTGCCCACTGTCTAATCACACTGAAGTATACTGCTCAAGGTAAGTTTAATAAAAATCAAAATTCACTTTGATAGTTATTTATTGTACGTTTCGGAGAATCTGTGTCCCCCTCTTTAGTAATACCTTATTTTCTCCCCTAAAAAAAATGGTAAGTCAATAACATATAATAATTTTAGTACAACATCAATTTTCTACTGTTTTGAATTTCAGTTAAAAATGAGACATGTCCTCTCCCCCGGAATGGGGAAAACACCGTGTAGCCTAAAAGGCAAGAAAGGCGAGACAAAAAATAAAAAAAGAAGGAGTAAATAGATCTTTAATTTTATTTTATCAAAAATCAAATTGGGAAGTGTAAAAATAAAATTATACTATGGCATTGTTGAAGATTAAATTCCATTTAATAAAAGATTTAATGAAAACATAACTCTCTATAAAATTATTAATTTTTTTTTTTTATGAAAATATATAGGATTTTAAAAATTTTAGTCAGAAACTATCACATCTTTAAAAGCTACTTCTTCTATCCAGGGTATGTAGTTGGAAACCCTGGTGTACACTCCTGGAGAATCCGGAAGCCCGCAGTTATTACCATACGACGTTATTCCAATCTGAATTCTGGGTTTCTGTCGTAAACCTGCTCCAAGGGACCACTGTTTTTTAAGGGTTCCAAAGGTAATCAATGGACCGCCAGAATCACCCTAAAAAAATACAGGTCTCAACAAGGATCTTGTGAATGCAACTTATATTAAAAATACAAACATTTTAAATTTAATTCAAATTGCCAAAATGTACATATTTTATTTATTTAGAGATATAATATTCTGTCACGGGGACAATCATTATATTGATAAATGAACACATTCACAACGTATATACAAAAAATTAGCAAAAGTAAAATAATAATAAATAAAAACTATATACAATAAAAAAATAAAATAATCTAAATATAAGTAAATTAAAAACATAAAAATATAGTCATACCTATATACAATCAGGCGGGGAACCCAAACCCCTGCGCTACTCTCTTAACCGCCTCACCTAAAGCCGGTGGAGTTTGAGCGAGAGCGCTTTAGCCACATACACTCATGTCTTGAGTGGAGAATCTGGCCATTGCCAGAACTCCAAAATAAATACTATAAAAGATCTCTGGGCCACTGCCCCTTCAACCTTCGAGGAGGGTTGTAGGGATGAGTGGAACTAGATAAGGATTGGGCTAGGGGATTTGGATGATCGATAAGGTTCTGATGGAATTTTGAAAATTTTTCAGGGATAAGGTCAAGGACAAATGGGATATTAAGGTCATGATGTAGGGTTTTGTTGGTTACATAGAACGGAGCATCGACTATTGTTCGGAGGACTTTGGATTGAAAGGATTGGATGAGTTTAATGATAGAGAATTTCGCTGTTCCCCAATGTTCAAGTCCGTAGGTCCAAATAAGTTTCAGAATTGTCTTGTAGATCAGTAATTTGTTGTCAATTGAAAATTGAGATTTTCTGGCCAGTAGTCTGTATAATTGGCCGTATCGTCGGTTAAGTTCTTGTCTTTTAAGTCTAGTATGTGGGTTCCACTTTCTAAGATAAAGCCAAGATACCGGACTGTGTCTGAAAAAGGAAGCTGGATGGAATTAAAGTGGACTGATGGACAGGATCTGCGGCGGAGTGTGAAGGTAATGTGTTTGCATTTGGATTCGTTTACTTTGATGCGCCATTTATTACACCAGTGCTCAATCATGGAGAGGTGTCTTTCCAGATTTAAAGACGCTATTTCGGGATCTGAGTTGGATGATAGGATGGCGGTGTCATCAGCAAATGTTGTCAGGAAGGTATTGGGATGGACAGGGATATCGGCGGTAAAAAAGGATATAAAGGACGAGGCCCAAGACGCTACCTTTAAGAACACAGGCTTCAACTGGGTAGGAGTTAGAAAATTCTGAACCACAGCGAACCCGAAAGGTACGATCAGAGAGGAAGGAGCGGAGGATTAGGTACAAGGACTGGGGTAGATAGGTTTTCAGCTTGGAAAGAAGCCCGGCGTGCTATACCCGGTCAAAAGCTTGAGCTATGTCCAGAAAAGCACCCGAGTGCTGCGGAAATATGATCTACCACTCGGAGTCCAGATGGTAGGAGAAGTGATAAGTAAGTTATATAAGTAAGTAAGAAATGTAACAGCTTTAGGAGGAAGTTTTCGAAGGATTTGAGAAGTAAGGAGGTCGTATCCAGGAGATTTACCGAGAGTAAGTTCTTGTAAGTGATGTTTGACCTCAGAAGGATTAATTGCTTTAGGAGGTAAGGAAAGTGGAATGGGTGATGAAATGAATTCTTCTACTGATATGGTATGGGTGGGGTTGGATTCCGGAAGTGAGGTGAATGGTCTGGAGAGGTGTCTGGCGAATTCCTCCGCGTTTTCTTCATTAGACGCTGCCCAGGAGCCATCGCATAGACGGAGGGAATGGGAAATATGATGGGATTTAAGGATTTTGTTGGTGATCTTCCTTAGAGAATTGTCATGAACAGAGAGGGAAGTAAGGTAGGAGTTGAAGGATTGGGATTTGAAGATGGCCAATAATTCAAATTAAATTTATTTTTGAAAAGATAAGATGATCACTACTCACCGTGCATGTATCTCTACTACCATCAGGAACTCCTGCGCAGAACATGAGTTCAGGCTGATAGCCAAGTGGTGATTTGGTGCTGTAAGTACTGAACATGAGCCTTTCACATTCCGTATTATTGTAAATGTCTATTTCTGCTTCGAGAAGCTGATCACTAGTGGCTTCAGCTGCAAAAGAGTAGATGCAACCATGAAACATACCTACACACTCTAAAGATTTGGAAGGAAAACCGTTTTGTTTTATTTTCATCTACTTCTGAATAGTTTAGTACCACATGAATAATAAGTCAAGGTGAAGGAAAAAACTTCGGTGGATGGTTTGCTAATTTAAATGGCTGAAAACTATCTATATTTATAAAATAAGCGTTTTGTCTGTACGCTGAATAAAATCAACACGTTTCATAATATCTTTCCGTATCAAACATTACAAAAACCAAACCCACTTTTAAAAATTTTTTGTCTGTCTGTATGTCCGCATTGTCAAACGAAATTTTGTCAGGGGTAAAATTTTGATATTTGATTTTTTTGATTAAGTTTGCTTGACATAAAACAAAAGTCTTAGATGAATACAAAATATTGAGCAGAACCAAAGTTATGAATTCTTGAGTAATTTGTCTAGAGATCCCAGTTAGGCATTACTTCGATTCTCATCCCAACCTATTCTACTGCGAGAGACATTAAAAAGTTGTACTATTCAACTGATGGAAAAATTATCACAACTCAACGGGAAAAACCCCGAAATATCGAACATCTGTACTACCATCTCGTTTAACAGGGGTAAAACAAACTCATTTTTCAACTTTGTCCGATCTTCCCGTTCAAGATGTCATTCGATTCAAATTCTGGAGCTTTACAAATGTTGTATGAATTTTAGGATTAACCAAACGGATTAGCCTGAAATCAGCGGGAAAACTCCCGAAAATTTCACCTCGCCAGCCACGATATTCAGATAAAGTTCTAATTTTACACGGATGTAGGTGACTCAATGTCCAATGTTGTTTTGGTTATTTTGCCAGTGAAAAACGCAGCAAAGTTTAAAGAAGTGGAGGGACTACAACAATATCCTCGCTTTACCATAAACGAAAATTAAACACTTAAACAATTTTAATGGATCGGTGGTCGGTTTAGTTGTGTGGCACCTAAAGAAATAGCCGAATAACAAAGTTTTTATTACGACTGTTGCAAAACCTTGACTATCATAAGCCATGGCATGAAAAAATTAAAAAAAAAAAACCTCGCCCATCCAATTTCATGAAACTGAAATTGAATCCCTCCTCCCCCATAGAACGAAATCCGTCTCAAAAAAATCATACTCAAATTTTAACTATACACCCGTCAGCGACGGGTACATCAGCTAGTTACATTATATATATAACCCACACATGTACAATGTAACAACTAGCAGTAAATATTTTATGGAAATCATTAATGGGCTTCCGTCCTTGCTTGATATACTTGTTAATGCTTCCATTGTCTGCATTCTAGTACAACGAAAATTGCTAGTCGGTAAGGTCTTAGAGTAAAATATTTAAACACGCCTTCAAGATAAAGCCTTGTTTAGAATTGCCAATGTATGGGCATCGAATCAATTAAAAGTACAACCGACCGAACTTTATTTATTTTATTTATTGTTACATTCCGCATCTAACCGAGCGGGTCATTAGCGGCTTTAGATGGAATGAAATTAGGTGGACAAATTTAATGTCTTTTACAAATTCAAATACTTTTTGTATCTTTTCTTCGTCATCTGAAAGTGCGTCAGATATGTTGGAAGGTATATTATGTTTTGTTCTGGCGTCAGAGTATAGTCTGCAAGTTGGTGTTGATGCTGGTAAACAAACTATGGTTAGGGTGGTCCGGCTTAGAGATTATAGATGAGGCGTAAAAGAGAGTAAGGTAGTCTCTTCTTAAAACTAAGCTCGGTTCTCCACTTTCGACGTATAGGCTTTCAACGGGAGGGGATCTAAACGGCCCGGTGCATAATCTTATTGCAATGTTGTGGACGGTGTCGAGTATTTTGAGTGCTCTCTCAAAAGGCTGAATTATATACAATACTTCCATAGTCTATTTTACTTCTTATTAAAGTTCGATACAGGATAAATACTGTCTTTCTGTCGGCTCCCCAGTTCATTCCAAAAACCGCTCTGAGTATATTTATTAGTTTTAAGCAATTTGTTTTCAAATTACGCAAATGCACTGTCCATCTCAGCTGCCTGTCTAACCACATCCCAAGAAAATGTACACTTTCTACGAATGGTAAAATTTCTCCTTTCAGTGATAATGATGGATTATCATAACAGTATCTTTACCGGCAGAAATGGACACACTTGGTTTTGGTCGTTGAAAAATTGAAACCTGTGGTTTTAGTCCATTGCTCTATTCATTCTAAGATGTTTTTTTATTTTCCATTCTATGAATTTTATATATTTGCTTCTGATGATTATTGTGAAGTCATCTGCAAACAACGTACAAATTGCTGGTTTGTGGACATTCTTTCCAATATCATTTATTGATATTGTAAACATAGTTGCGCTTAAAACTGATCCTTGGAGTACCCCATTTTCTTGGATGAAAGTGGTTGATAGCTGGTCTTCAATTTTGACTTTGAAAACTCTTTTTTGTAGGAAATTTTCTATATACCTGACCATCTTTCCCATTATACCCCACTGTAATAACTTGTTCACAATATATCGTCTCCATACTCTATCGTATGCTTTTTGTATATCAAAGAAAATGGCAATTAGGTGTTCTTTTTTTTTTAAACGCTGTTTGTATTTCGGATTCCAGTTTTGTCAGTTGATCTAAAGTTGAACGATTTCTAACAAAATCGCATTGTTCTTTGGCGATCAAATGCTTTTTTGCAAGGACGTCTGTCAACCTTAGGTTAACCATCTTTTCCATTAATTTAGAAGTAGAGCAGGTAAGCGATATAGGTCGAAAAAAAATCGGGACTAATAGGACTTTTGTTCTTAGATATCGGTATAATTATTGATTTGCGCCATAAGTCAGGTGTGGTTCCCTCTACTCATATATTATTGTACAATTTTAAGAGATACATTTTGGCTTCCATAGGGAGTTTTTTTTTGGAATAAATATGAAATTTGATCAGGACCAGATGTTGATTTCGGTTTACATTTTAGTAAGTCATTATTGAGTTCCTCTATGGTAAATATCGCATTATAGTTTTCCGTATCTTCGCATGTGATTATGACCCGTTCAGTTGATTTTTTGTGGGTAACAAAACTTTGGTCGTAATTTTCAGTGGAAGATACTTTTTGAAAGCAGGATCCTAGTTCATTTACTATTTCCACATTTTCTGTTACTACAGACTTTCAAGTATAGATGTTTATGTAATTAATGAAAGTAATGAGGAAGCTAAACTGTCCCTATTTGACAGACGTTTTTACTTGATTCTTTCCATTTATTTTCTTATTAGGATCAAAAGATTTATCCTATAAAATTATATTAATGAGGTTCTAAGAGTAGAATTAAATGAATTTTGTTAATTAAATTACAATTTAATTTTGTTTCTTTTTTATCTTTTATTGGAATGAAAATTTAATAGTCTAATGGAGACTATATACATGATATATATATATATATATATATATATATATATATATATATATATATTTACAACTTTTCCTTAATCGACCTTTGAGTATTAAATTTAAACTTCACTATTTAATTGGGAATAAGGTCACTTATTCCCAATTAAATAGTGAATTATATATATATATATATATATATATATATATATATATATAGAATAGAAATAGAATATTGAATCGATATATATATATATGAAGAATCGATATATATATATATATATATATATATATATATATATATATTATATATATATATATATATATATATATATATATATATATATATATATCGACGGACAGTTTCTACACTCAAACTATTCCATTGCTTCCGTCATCTCCTACCTCAACATACGCGTAGACTCCTCGTTTCCTCTTTCATCTTCCCCCACTTTGACTACTGCTGTGTGGTGTATGATGGACTCTCGGAGGAGCTCCGCGACAGACTGAAAAGAATAATGAACAGTTGCGTGAGATTTGCAATTGGTGCCCCGAGATACCACCATGTCTCTCACCATTACACTGAGTTAGAGTTGCTCTTCCCCTCCATTCGAAGACAATATTTCCTAGGTACATTCCTCTATCATATCATCAACAATCATCGTCCTGTCTACGCCTACAACCTTCTCCAATTCTAGTCCTCAGTCCACTCCCTCTCCACAAGATCTCGAACTTCCGACCTTTACATTCCTTCTCACAGATTCTGCCTTTTTTGTTATTCTGAAGGGACTTCGTCCCAGAATAAAATTATTTTTCTATTCTATTTCTATTCTCTCTCTCTCTCTCTCTCTCTATATATATATATATATATATATATATATATATATATATATATATATATATATATATATATATATATATGTGTGTGTGTGTGTGTGTGTGTGTGTGTGTGTGTGTATGTATTATTTATGCATAAACATGCTTAGGTTGAGACTTACCATATCCAGTCCTCCCCCAACCGGTGAAATTAGCCTTCGTCTGCTGTATATGGCGTTCACTTTGGAGGCACACTGGCAGCACGAAACCATTAAATTGAACCTTACTGTCCAATTTAAAGAGTGCAATGTCATGGTAGACTTGGTTGTCTTTGTATTCCGGGTAAACGATTATATCTACGATGGTCTTGTTTACTGGCATAGCGTCGTCTATAGATGAACTGATGTCCAAATCTCCTAGTCTAGCCCACCTGGCAGGACCTCTGGAATATAAATCATATATATAAAACCACTTTATTTACAATAAGTGATATATATATATATATATACATATATATATATATATATATATATATATATATATATATATATATATATGATAAAAAGAAATGGAGTTAGGGATTAGGACGATTTACGACCTTAAAGTTATATATATATATATATATATATATATATATATATATATATATATATATATATATACATATATATATATATATATATATATATATATATATATACATATATAACTTTAAGGTCGTAAATCGTCCTAATCCCTAACTCCATTTCTTTTTATCATAAGACTTCCACTAGGAGTCCCCTTGCTGGTGTAGCTTCATGTAAGCCTCCCAACCATCTCTTTTCTTGGCGACTTCTCTTCTTCCTTTCCAATGGTACATGCTGTAGTATTCTTTTAGGGCATCGGTCGTCCATCATTCTCATTACATGCTCAAAACAACTCAGCTTTTTTGACTCAATGAAGTACAGGATGTTGAGTGGTTTGTTCACTTCATCTATAATAACATCATTCAGAATATGTTGTAGTTTAAAATCATAGAGAGAGAGAGAGCATACTCATCAATCCTCCTTTTTTTGTTGGACGTTGTATCTAATTATACTTAATCACATTCTTCTTCTTCGATTTCTCTACTGCCCGGGGTGGGTCTTAACTTCCTAACCCCAGATGTCCCGGTCCTTAGCCTTTTCCGTTTAGTTTGTAGCTCCTAACCGCCTTGGGTCGTTCTCCATATCCTCCAACCACCTTCTTTTCGGCCTTCCTCATCCTCTGACACCATACATTTTTCGTTTGAGCATCTTTTTTAGGATTCTCTCATCTAGCATTCCATGAATGAGCCCCAAATATTCGATCCGCCTTGATTTTATAAAGTTCACAATTTCACTGTGATTGAATAAATCATATAGTTCCTTATTGGTTATAATTCTCCATGCTTTAGTTTTTTCATCGTACAAGGGTCCAAATATTTTTCTCAGGATCTTTTTCTCGAAGACCCATAACGAATTTGTCATGGTAGCAGTAATCGACCATGTTTCAGCCGCGTAAGTATGTATGGGTTTATTAAGGTAGTGTATAGCCTTACTCTAATTTGATAATCTTTGATATCAAGGATGATTTAAAAAACTGTAAATTCGTGAAATACGCACGGCTAGCAGCCATTATCCTTCTGTGCACCTCAGTCATAATTCTATTTTCATTATTTATTTCTGCCCCTAGATAGTTAAAGGTATTGACGTTTTCGAAAACGTGTCCTTCCACCACAAGTTTATAGAAATTTCTTGAATTTTCTGAAGCAATGGACATATACTTCGTTTTTAAATCATTTATTTCGAGACCCATAATTTTACTTTCAGCATAGATAATATTAAAACTTTCAGTAAGGATTTAAACACTTTTGGCAATAAGAGCTATGTCATCTGTATATGCACAGATTTGAATGCTTTAAGGAAATATATATCCTTACCTATTTATACTATTAACTACCATTTGTAACGCTAGGTTGAAGAGAGTGGAGGGCAGAGCATTTCCTTGCTTTTGATATTGCACATGTACTACTTACACTGCCATTGGCAATAACTTTGCTTAGAGTCATCTGAATCAATTGTATCTTTTTCGGAATTTTGTAATCTATCAGTGCTTTAATCAAGTTTCTCCTATTAATGCTGTCCAAAGCTTGGCGATAATCAATGAAAATAACATGAATTGTAGTTTTGTACTCTTTACTAACATACATTTACTAACACTTTACTAATATTTGTCTCATTACAAAAATTTGGTCGACTGTTTTCCTTGATTTAAGCAGTTGATGTAAAGCCGTAGCGATCGTCATGATCGTGGATTCCGTGACCAACCGTGCTCTGAGGTCAGAAAAACTTCCCGGAACAAATTGGTGCTATGGGGCGCCGCCGGAAGCCTGGCGGCGCTTTTGGTTTAGGGCAAGAGTGCATGCACTGCTTGGCCGTAGTGGTCGTGTGTTTGCGACTGCTTGCTGTAAGACACCAGTGTTCTGCTGGTCGTGACGTAGTTCAGTTTTAGGTACATCTGGTATAGTGTACATATGAGAGACTGAAAGCTATGAGAGTAGGATGATGTCCCTCTCCGTGAGCACGAGTGGTTTTCTTGCACTCTATCACCTATCCAGGCTGTGGGAGTAGGTTGGGACTGGTTAAGACCTTCGGGTTAGGTATGGTCCCAGACGGTGCCTCGCACTCCATAGTATGGGTGTAATCGCTCTGTTCCTTTTCCTTTACAGAACCCACACTGATGTTCTCCTCCTAGAATGCGTTCAACGTAGATATTTAGTTTCACTTTATACTAATTTACTTAATCACAAATGTATATATTGACAAATTCTTTTTCATATCCCACGGCTTAAAAAATATCAATACTATTATATATCAATACAGACAATAACAATTATACAAAATGTAATTTCAGAAAACCAGATACAAGACAATTTCTGAAATTTATAATAAAAAAAATCTGACGCCATCTGGATAGAGTAGGTAAGTAACGGTAACACATATGCATTAACAATATTGGTCTTTTGCTCCGGTTTAAGAAGGCAAGAGTTTATCGAAGTTGTCGTTAATTTTTCCTCATTTATCCACTAGCCCTCCCGAGAACGTCCATCCTATATATTTTATAGTATTATCTGCCTTTAATGTGTGGGTGACCTCTCCGTTCTGAAGGGAGAGCATTGTTTGTTGCAGCTCTCCTTTATCCATTATTAGGCCCACGCCTTTCTTCGGATTAATACCCAGACCGATCTCGGCGAGGTTCCTCTGTTCACAAATTATCCTCTCTGCAGCACCCTCTTCGCGTGCCGAAACAGCCTGGCCATAAAAAACGCTGCAAATTATTACACAATGGTTTATTATTTTCAAAAAGATATATATCAAATGTGATATGACACTTTTCTTGTCACATAAAAACAAATTATTTTATTTGCCATTAGTGATTTGCAATGATGCACAGACTAAAATTTGATTGCTTCACTTGATATAAGATTTTGCAGAAATCAAAATCCAAAAGAAAGGAATATCAGCTTTACATTAAATCATTTGGAAAATATCATAATCGAAAAAAAATATATTCATCCGATTTCATTATTTTTTTTTTTTCATGAAAAAATTATAAATAAAATGTTGTATATTGTCTATAATATTTAGAAGCAACACTTGACAAACAGTTTTTTTTTATTATGATATTTACAATTGTATTAGTATGAATACACCAAGTAAATGTGTATAGAGGAGTGCTTATTGAGAAACTAACCATTGGTGGCTAAAGAAAAAATATATATTCGACGAAAAAATGAATAAATCTGTTAAAAAAATAAATTATCAATGCACAAAGAGAAAATTTTTAATAAGAAATATGAAAGCTAACAATAAAATATACTTACAAAAATTGCGGATAGGCACAGTGAGCAGCACTTAAGACATATCTCGGGGTGATGAGAGATCCACCACAGCCCCACGATACTTCTATTTCATCACAATATGTCTTTTCAGTACCACAGAAACCAATCAAAGCCTACGTTTTTAAAATAATATCTTGGTCACATCATTTTAATAAACCTTAAGAAAAGATAAATTTCAATTAAAATAATATATATATATATATATATATATATATATATATATATATTTATTTATTAGTTGAACATATTTGTGGCTCACAATAAATTTGCCATCTACCTTAGTATTCAGCAAATATGATATCAAGGAGAATAATAACAAGACAAAAAAAAAACTACAAAAAAAAAACGTATTAAAATAACACATACATTATAACATAATAACAAATATACACAAAAAAAGATAATGCAGCAAGTAGCTCAATGCAATAAGTCTCTTGGCCACCGCCTCAGCAGTCTTCTGGGCGGATTATATGGATTTGTGGCAGTAGATAGAGCTTGAGTAAGTGGATTGGAATTTAGAGTCAGTCTGTCATGAAAATTATTAAAGCGGTCAGTGGCAGTTGCCGTGATGAAATGAGTGTTAAGGTCAGTGTGTAACGTGAGATTTGAAACGTAAAAGGGTGCGTCTACAATTTTCCGAAGGACTTTTGACTGGAATGACTGAATGATTTTTATATTTGATTTCTTTGCTGTTCCCCATAGTTCGATCCCATATGTCCATAGTGGTTTAATGAGGACTTTGTAAATAGTTAATTTATTAGTCACAGATAATTAAGAACGTCTGTCAAGTAGCCTAGAAAGAAGTCCGTATCGCTGATTAAGTTCTTTTCTTTTTTGTTTTATGTGGTATGTCCATGTCAGTCGTTTGTCCAAGTGGAGACCCAAATATCGTACAGTTTTTGAAGGTGTTAGAGCAATATTATTAAAGAACACCGGAGGACAAGAGTTATGTTTAAGTGTAAATGAAACAAATTGACTCTTAGACTCATTCATTTTTATTCTCCACCAATTAAAATAATAACAATATAAATTTTAAAAAATATTATATTTTTTTCAAAATGATGTTTCCCATCAAGTTTCTTGTTCTTTATATCTGCAGTGTACCTTTTTAGGTTAATTTTTTAGCTCCACTAACTCTCGAGGTCTTATATTTAGCTGTATCCATTCTTTTTTCTGAGGTCAAAATATGTTTCATGTACAAATAAGTACATTTTATATAGAAGAAATCCACAGGTACTTGAAAGAATGACATAATTATCCGGACTGTACCGAGATGAGGATCCAGTTTCTCATATTTTAACGATTCTGTAAGACTGACCATTGAATAATAATGTATCCAGAGTGTACTTGTTGGTATTCGATCTTGTTACATTTTCCTCAAACTAATTTTAATAATTCATTGTCTTCAAAATTATTTAAAAGAACAGATGTGTTTTGGTTGATGTATGGGGTTTTCTCATAAAGGTGTCATCTTCTAGTCGTTCTAGACTCCTAGATAAATTTGATTTAGAAATAATAGGCCAGACACGATCCCTTACAGCTCTTCAGTATGTGTTATAACTATTGTCTGCAGTTATTAACTCTCTTACTCTCATAATGGTCACAATAATTTTCCTATATTGCATACTTTTTCCAGAATAAACAACTTTTTTTTTTCTATCTATCTATCTATATTTGAATGTAGTAAAAATACAACTTTTGTATCGGTCTCAAAAATTTAAAAATTCAGATTAAAAAAAAACACTAAAAAAGTATATAATTATTTTTCTTAAACCCATAGTGCAGGGGATATTTAGAAACAAATAATCTGAATATTTTTTATAAACTTTTTTTTTATACCGTGTCACTTCGAATGATTTTTTCATTTCATATAAGCAAGTAATTCGTGGTTGTCTGTTTTTTATTTTTTTTTTATTAGTGTAACCACCAAGACAACATATATTAAAAAGTAAATTGTATTAGTTTGCAACCATTTATGACCATTTGACTAGACTTGATTAATTATTAGAACTAGATTATTTATTACAACTAGATTATTTATTAGATAATTTAAGCTAACTTATTTAGTAGAAATCAACAGAAGCAAAATTCTGTTTTGTGTTACGAATTTGCTTCACATCTTTACAACCTTATGTAAAAACCAGGGCCGAAACTAATGAATGTATATTAAAATGGAGGCTTGTACCGGCTAAATTATTTAAAGACGAAAAAAATAAATCTGAATTCTGATTGATATGGTCTTGATTCAGTAAATAATGTTATGAGAAAGAGGTAATTGTTATCATATGATATTAACTCGAAATATATTTATTGTCTTTGTGGAGGGAAAGAAGAGAATGCAAAGTTAAATATGTCTCTCCCTTCTTCTGAAAGAAAAATCTAGCTCCAGCCCAGATTCAACCTGAATAGATGTTTGATTTCTTTAAAATTTTTAAAAATATTTATTGCAAAAAACTGTAATTTCATAAAATTTGAATACTGTCTTAAGTGTAGAGATAAGAAATTTCGACTATAGGTCGGAACGCAACGGATTATTCCACCACTAAAATTCGTTCCACTTCCTCTTCCGTTCCATCTTCGTTCCGAACAACACTTGAGACGCGATGGAGAATAATGAAGCAATTATTCGTAATATTAAAAGTATTTAAAACGACAGGAAAATCCTTGGGGTAGAAGAAAATGAAGATAGGCGAAGAGGAGTACAGAAAAATTAAGAATAAAAAAAAACGAATTGGTCGCTTTAGGAACTTTGATGAGTACCGAGAGCAGTATTCTCCGAAAGGGACATCTGAATCGAAAGCAATGATTGAATTAACCAGATACTTAGGAAAGTATATTTTATCCGACATCGAGGATCCTATTAAGTGGTGATTTGGTCTGCAACACAACAACCCTACACCATTGCCAGATAAATGTTGAGTACAGTGGCCACTTCGTTTCCAAGTCAACGAATCTTTTCAAAACTGCCATGTTGATTAACGAACGTCTGACTCTACTCTCAGCTGGTATAGTAAAAATTGCTGTTTTTAAATTTCTATTTTTGAATTAATTTATATTTAGGTTTTACCATTTTGGTTTTCTAATTCCGCCCGGAACTGTCCATTTCTACTCAAGTGTGTTCTATTTATTTAAAAACACACGAATTTAACAGTTTAAAACTTATAAAAATACAAATTAAAAACTAAAATTAACTAGAAAACAAAGAACAAACCTATTTTAAGTCTTACCATGTATGGATGTTTCTTACCAGGTACCACTATTCCCCCAACGCCTCCGCCACCCTCACCCCCAGTCTAAAACAATGTACATTAATACATTTTTACATAATTGATACATTTTATTTATATGAAATTTATAATCTGTACATATATTATTTATATAATTATATTATTTCATCCTGGTGGTTGAGAAATTCACAAACAATAACAATAAATTTTCGTCATTGTTTATCGCCTTTATGGACAAAATTCACAAAATATGCAAAATAAGAACTGCTTAGACTACAGTCGGTATATGCAACATAAGATTAGTTCAACTGCATGCTTTCTATTATGCAGAGCATATTGAGCTGGTGACCAAGTAAGAAAAAAAAACTCGTAAAAAGGAACAAGTATCAACTGCCGCAAGAGCAAGGTTATGTAACATATTGAAACAAATTTTTTTTTCGAGCTAACACCAATGTCTGAAAACTCTATGAGTTGGACAATAGGAAACTATGACAAGACATCTTTGAAACGGTACACACACAGACGGACCAAACACATACTACTAAACGTCTAAATCAATCTGTTTACTTACGAAAATTTAACGGATTCTTCTCTATTAACAAACAAATAACTATAAACTCTATCACCCCAATTAATAAATTATATTTATAGGACGTGTGTGTATATTTTTATTTATAGGATGTATGTGTATGTGTATATATGTGTGGGTGTGTATGTGTGTGTATGTATGTAAGTATATATATATATATGTGTGTGTGTGCATGTATGTGTGTATATAAGTATGTATAATTATATATATAGTTTTCTCATGTACATAAATTATATTTTGTTTTTCTAGTAATTTTAAGGATTATAATCTAGTTTTTCATTTATATCTTATGTAGGTTTTTTATGAGGTTTTTCCTACTGTATATATAAATAAATAAAAATTTTAACAATTCTAGTAAAATATACTAAGAAGTGTCCAACAGAATAAGCAAAGTAAACAATATATATATATATATATATATATATATATATATGTAAATTATCAGATTTGCAATACCACTTCGGGAAAGAGAGAGATAGGAAAGAATATCAAACTCCACCTCTATAATACAAAGCCCTTCATCTCCCTACATTATTATAGGCTTCGAAAACTGAGTCGTCCAAGGCTAACACTTAGGCATTACGGCTGAGGAACTGAAATTCCTACGGAGAATATTGGAGATATAGAATAAGAGATGAGAGAATAAAAGAAGAATTCCTGATGCCTTCACTGATATCAAATGTGGAATGCAGACAACAATGATGGTATGGACACAAGTGTAGAATATTAGAAGGCAGAATATCAAAAAAATGTTTGGAAGCGTGGCCAATCTGCATAACAAGCTCGGTGTTCTTAGGACCAGTCGCAACAGATTTATCAGTAGGCAAACCAACTTGATTCTCAACAAGACGCTTAGCTAATCTGTATGGCAGATTTCCATAAGCGTGAGGAATTGTATCTAATGATAATTAAAAGGAATATTATTCGATGTATTAGTTGGAATAATTAGTAACTTAGCTGGATAGTTGAGGTTATAGTCAAGGAGGAAAAGAGTGATGTGAGCTGCACCTCACATCCATGGCCAACTGAATACAAGTTTGCCAAGTTTGTAAAGTTGGAGAAGCTCGGTTGTACAATAGAGGATAAACGCATTTTTCTTTGACTGTATTAACAACAATGTCTTAAAAATTGTTTGAAGAAACTCTCTAAAAGTATTCCTCTTTTATCTGGCCATGAGTGGCCTATAGTATAATTATAGTATACTAGTGTTTGTAGCATCATTTATTATCAATTTTTATTCCTCAGCAGGAATAAAAATTTATGAAAAATAAATAATTTATTTAATAAATAATCCGAAAGTATTCATGACTGAATACAAAAAATATATTTTTTTAATTAAATATATTACCTGTAAAATGAACAACAATCCATGAAATAAGTATATTATTAGCACACAGATAAGCCTATTCCAACCAATCCACTTATATCAATTTTATATATATATATATATATAACAGAAATAATATTGAAATATTATTCAATTTTGGATCACTTGTCCCAATTGAATAATATATATTTTAAAAAAAAAATATAAAGTTCTATTTTTTTTTGTAACATAAATAAGTATTACATAATAATCGAATAATAGTACAATAATAATTTGAAAACTACAACCTAAACGAATATCAAATGTGATATAATTCAAATGTCAATAACGTGTGTCCACTGATTTTCGAGCTAGTGCATTCCTCCTGTCACCCTCCTCCCCCCCCCCAAAAAAAAATTAATAATAATAAAATAAAAATTAATAAATAAAAATAAAATATTTTAACAAATAGACTAATTACTGAAACCTTTGCAATACAATCTCTTATGAAATCATAACGCATATAAAAAATAGGCATAAAAATATATTATACATTTCATTTCTAGGACCCCCTAGTTAGCTATACGTTATCTCTCTCCCTCTCTCGATCATAGATATAACATCTTCTCCCCCCCCCCCCTTAGTTCTTCCCCGCCCCAAAACCTTCGAATCCGTCACTTAATGAATTAGATGTATTTCAAAGACTTACCTGGACTGATTTATAGGGATCTATCTGAAACAAAATTGAAATAAATTAAATTATATATATAAATAAATATATAATTAATATTATGAAGCTTATATATATATATACATATATATATATATATATATATATATATATATATATATATATATATATATATATATATATATATATATATATATATATATATATATATATATATGTGTGTGTGTGTACTTATATAATTAATATTATTAAGCTTATCATTACAACTAATAAAAATGTAGTAATAGTAATCCGCTACTGATTGAATTAGATATATTTCAAAGACTTACCTGGAATGATTCATAGGGATCTATCTGAAACAAAATTGAAATAAATTAAATTATATATATATATATATATATATATATATATATATATATATATATATATGATTAATATAATTAATATTATTAAGCCTATCATTACAACTAATAAAAATGTAGTAATGGTGGAGGTATCGTCGTGGCTAGAACTAAATGGAGAAGTAGCTTGGTGGGCAGGAGATGGATCTTACTATCCCCTAATGGGTAGTAAGACGATACATAACTATAGTAAATAGTGGGTAATTAATGAAATATATTATAAAATACAAGAAACTGTAAAAGTAACGAAATAAAATATGAAGTTATAAATATGTCAAAATAACAAGTTCTAAAACAGAAAATGATAACATGTGATCATAATAAGTTAATGAAACAATAAAGAAAAAATAATTTAATTTTTAATTTTATAACTGATAATTATTCTCTTGATCAAAAATAATCACAATCTATAATATATATATTATATGGCTGAATAGATCCTTTTTAGGCATATACAAAACTGCCTAAATACACTTGTTATTTGTACATTTTATTTAAATAATGATTTTTCATGTATCTTTCATGTAAAGAAGATGTTAGAGAACTAAATTTTTCTTCTGGTCAAAATATTTAAGTTTGTTTGAAAATAATTGAAGGAATCGTCAGGTTTCTTTATTTTAAACGTAATTTTTATTCTTAGAATTTATATCGTAAGCTATAAATAAGAATAAATTTCTATTCTTTTCTACGACAGAGATCTGAAAGAAAAACACAGATCCATGACCGCTTTACATGTAGATAATTTGAAAAATCTTTGTTTTTATAAAAACAAAACAAAAAAAAATGGAGTATTTATCCAATTATTTTTATTATAATAAACCCCAGATCATGAAAAAATAACAAACGTTGCAACATTTAATTATTGATAATTTTTACTGAAAACACGGGTAATTATATGTGGCACAATAAAAAATAATGTAATTCTTTTTCACACAACATCAGGTGAATCACAATTTTTGAAAAATAAAACTCAACATAATTAATACAGACTTAACAGTTATTGAACGGGTAAGTTTTCTCAGAAGTGAGATGTCTGTAATATAGTTGGATAATAGTAAAAAAACAAAAAACAGAATAGTTTAAGATTTTTTTAAAGAGCAGATCTTAGCTACGTTTAGCCGCTCAATAATTCTCTTTAAACGGATTTAAAAGCGACGATCACTATTTTCCCTTGGTATGACTTTTGTCTAGTTTACAATGAATCAATTGTTCATCACTTAAATTAAATATTTCTTTAGTTTACGCTTCCTATTTAACAAAATAACTGTCTTATTTAAATAAACAAAATACTTGGATTTCTAACTTTTCTGTTAAAAATCGGGCCATATTTTACGTAATCTTTTTTTGTAGCTCTTGAAGTCTGTCACTCCTATAAAAATGTCCCTCTACTTATAGAAGACCCTGTATATAAGGTGTCTCGTAAGTAGTGGATTACATTTAAAGAAGTAATACAAGACCTCAAAAGCTACAAAAAAAGTTTCTATAAACAATGGTTCGATTCTCTGCAAAAATGTATCAAATTAAAGTGTTCTATTTTTTATTAAGAGTTATATTTTTTGTTGAATAAGAATCAATAACAAAAGAAAAATATTCAATTTAAAATTGCTTCACAGTAAACAATAGAAAATTTACTTTTCTACGAGTTTGTCACCCGATGGTCTACCGGACTAACGGTTGTGCACAACACCTCGTGTTGCCATGCAATAATCGAAGTTGGATACATAAAAATAATTATTTGGAAGTTCGCGTCCCGGTGCCTCGGATTTTAACTCTGGAATTAATCCCCAGCCCTCATCCTCTGGCCTGTGAAATCCACCGTATAACCTAATTGACAAGGTAGGGAAGAACAAAAAAAAAATCTCTCATTAAGAAACTATAAGTCCATATTAATTGAATTGATGTTAATTATTAAATATGTTGAGATTAACCCCAATAAAGGTGATTTTATCTCCGTCACCTAAAGTTTTTAGCTTAAGTGGCTAAAATAAATTATTTCAAAACTATCTCCTTTTTCTTTTCCATGACCTGGGATGTATTATAATAAAGATAACTTCATAAATACTCATATGATTTACAAATAATGATTTATCATCTTAAGTTATAATGAAACTGAGGTTTTTATTAAGATCTCTTTTATTTTTGGTTTATTGATAAATATTACAATATGTCTCAATAAAGGACATTTACAATAGAGTTCTGAGAGCACATTCACACCATATTTACAAATTAAAAAATATAAATAAATAAAAAAAATAAGCTAACTTCAAATAATATAAAGCTACAAAAGAACAAAATAAAATATCATAGTGAGAAAAAAAAAAATAAAATAAACATCTTAGACGCAGGCATACCTATTACACTAAGATCTCTATTATAGAAATGTATGCTTATTTATAAGTGACAAACTAAATCATAATATTTAGGTTTTTTTTATTTATTTATATTTTTGTATATACGGTATGAATGTACTTTCTGAACTCTATTATAAGTGTCCTTAACTGTGACAAATTGTAATACTTCTCAATAACATTTTTCAAATATATATATATATATATATATATATATATATATATATTTAGGTTTAAAATTAAAAAAAAAAAAAAAAAAAAAAAAAAAAAACTGCCGGATGCTTGAATTATTTTTATGAAAGCATAAATATTAGGATTTGGATTACATTCCAAAATCCTTAGTAAAATCCTAAATACCTCATATTTTATCACAAATAAAACCATTCATAAAGACATTAATGTTCCGTAAGTCACAGATTTATTCCAAGCTAGATATACATTCTTTCATGACAAATTTCAGTCCCATCCAAATCCACTTGTTTCTAGCCTTCCTTTTTCCTCAATTTCTGACAATCCTCCTAGTCGCTTGAGAAGAGAATGGCATCTTGATCTTCTTACTTAGAACTTTTTTTTTTTTTTTTTACTTACTTTATTGAATATTAATACATTATGCCACATTGAAGGGCATTAATATTAAGGCTACATGATTCATTCACACAATATGTACATACAATTAATATCAATAATAAAGACAAAGAAATATAAAAAAATAAAATAAGTAAATTGGTATGCCTGTGTAAAAAAAAAAAAATGAAATAATAGATAAAAGCTAGATGAAATTAAAGTAAATAAATCACATTCACACCTATGTACAACTTTGAATTATGTAGGAACTATCATTGAGTAGCGTCTCCACAAGTCTGTTCATGTTATTACTCTTGATTTGATAATATTTACTAGTTGTATTTATTTAGTACAGTTTGTATAAATATATTTTTATAAAAGGATTAGGAAGTTTTATTTGGTTACTTATAAACATGGACCAATTTCCATTATACAGATCTTAATAAGAAACACAGTTCCATATTAACTTTAGATGATCAATATTTGAAAAAAATTCAACATTTCTTTTTTTGTTGTGAATACAATTTGTACTTATGCGGTTAGGTTTATTATAATACATATGAGGCTATGGAAAAAATTAGGAATTACATCTTCGCAATAATAATTTAAGGGAAAACACGGCTACTTTTATGTTACAGGATACAAAATAACCTCATTTTTTTACACAACTGTAAGTGAATTCCTACTTATTACGTAATAAACCTCAAATTAATTGACATGGACTTGAAAGTTTTTCAAAATGTTGGGTATCTGATTTGTAGATGGATGATGATGAAAAAAAAATCTCGAATAATCCAAGATGTTTTTAGAAGCCGCACTTAGCTTAGTTAATACACTCAGAAGTCCTCTTTAAGTGCTGCTTCTGAAACCTTGATTAGAAAGCATGCTGCCTCTCTATGGACCACTTGAGCATTGAGTCTAGCTAGACTGGAGACCATTTTCTCTTGTCAGACTGCACTTTGACCACCCTTCATCTCTGGCCACCAGGGAGGACACAGGAGGTTATCTTCTTCTACCTCACAATAGATGGCGCTACTGTTTCGCAATATTTTACGTATGAACATTAAAATAAAGTTATAAATTATCGTGTCTCAACTATCGGATTGTAATGGGATTATGTACACTCCTCGAGACATTCATAATCATAGGAATCTAGGAATAGTGATAGGCTTTGAAAATAAGGGGGACCAAGAGTAGTGTAACAGCATAACATTGTACAATTCACGTTAGGGGGAGACAGACTAAAAAAACAAGCATAAAGGTGTAGCTCAGTAATTAGATTATTAAGTGTAATATAATACGATTAATTATTACCTAGTTATTAGTCATTATCCATTGCTATCTATTGAAATTTTTGGAAATCATAATAAGTAAACGACTGCAAAATATTAAGGTGGCTGACACCCCCTCCCCCCCATTTAAAAATGTTAAAGGGCCAGAAGATTCCTCCTCTCTCTCGTGCCGGAACATATTACTAGTGCCATCGAAATTAAATGGAAGTCCCATCCACCAATATTATAATCTGATATATAATAATAAATTATATCTGAAACTTATAAATCAGTGACAGTTTTTCTACAAAAAATAAAAGAAAAGTACGGCTAAAGACGTTTTCACTTAAAAAAAACATTTAACATGACCTGTTATGAAATCTATGTACATTTCTAAATAAAAATATTTTAAAAATTTTACCTTTACTGGTGTTTCAAATCCCTTAATTATAATAGTTAGAGGGGCGTGAAATACAGAAATTTTTTCCAGCTCAGCACATACTGTAACAAAAGATGGAGATAAATAAAACAAAAGCAGCAACTTTACAAAACTTTAAAAGACAGGTTCCTAAAACAAATCTTATTAATAAATCTACGTAAAAATATCAGAACGAACATAATTATATGTGCATATACAGAGTCGGAGTAGTTTAGTGATCTTATATCCTACCCAAAGATTCAAATTTGGATATGACAAGCAATTATTAATTACTAGTAATAGGTACATCAGTCGTTAATCTATCATTCCGGGTGGATCAATCATAGTCAGCTTCTGTAATGCGTGTGTCGTAAACCTGAAGGTTGAGTATATATTACCCTCTAACTGTCTATGATAACCTACACCTAACTTGTAACAGTACATAGCCCAGTAACCTTATACATCCTAAATTCCATTTGATGGGAACAGAAGGTTTCTTTTTGTTACCTCACTAACGAAGATAAGCATTGTATTCGTGCGAGAGGTCAAAAAAAAAAAAAAAAAAATATGTGCTCAGAATCAAAAATTTCCACTCGCCTTTTACGTTTCAGACATCAAGGATCAATTTTGGTTCGGTGTCTCTGTCGTCAAATCAATGTAACGGGCATATCACCAACTACCGTTTATCCGATTTTCATGAAATTTTCACGGATTTTGCGGGTTGGTGTCGAGATGGTCCCATAAAAATTTAATAAATTCTAACCAGCACTTCCGCTTACGCACGCGCAAACGCATTTCTGTAGATATGCCAATATTTCATAAACAGTTAGTTCGATATGTCTAAAATTCGGATAAAAGATAAATATTTCTGTAAAAATAATATAGAGTCAATTTGATTGAATTCTGTCCATTACCTTCTCTTATATATGCTCAGACGTGTTTTCATTTATATGTCTATGTCTCTAAAATCGCAAGTTCGATTTGGCTCAAATTTTGAGGGAATTGAGGAATTGGTAAACATAAAATGAAATAGGCATCAATTTTATCAAATTCTATCTGATATCTCAAAGAAAAATACTTCCGCTTTCAGATCAAGCAATGTGTTATTTGATGTGCCTAAAGTTTGAAAACGGCATATTCGTTTGGCCAAAACTTGGAGGAATTTTGTTGAATAGTATAGAAACTATCTAGTATGACTTTCATTAAATTCTATTTAATAATTTTGATTAAAAATTTCCTCCTTAAATATCAAAGTTGTGTGAACTTCACTCATAGCTTTATATTTTCTAGCTTAATGAGTTTTGCTCTGACTGAAGAAAAGTCAGAAAAGTCTCGTTAACTCCGAGCAAACAAAAAGTTGAATTTTTCCTATGGATTTTTCGTTCCATCCATTTTACGAGTGAAAACATACCTATTTATTATATATCACTACTGTTAGTGCAAATGTCGCATGTAAAAGTTTTCAATTTTTATTCTATTTTAGAAATTATGTAGTCTGCTTCTGATATGAGTAGTCTACAACTATGAAAATAGCCGAGGGCAATAAAATATGAAATTATGCTCATTTTAACATGACCTGTTAAAATGAAATTACTGAACCTGTTAAAATGAAGTCATAAATGATAAAGAAATAATTAGTTTTTAAGCTCTCCTGTAAAACACCGAATCTTTACATGCGTCATTTGCAATAGCAGTAGCGAGATAAATATTCAGTATGCCCTGGATTTTTTTGATTTTTTATTACGAATTATCAAAACTGCTATATGTTCCCAATTTTTTCGGTTTCCCCCAAGTGTATCCATGGATAGCCACGTATTCCGCAACAATCTTTCTATACATATTTAAATTATATTAAATATTCTACATTTTAAGACCATATCAGGCTCGAATAACCAAATAGTTTTCGAGAAGCAGCTTTTAAATATTTATAATAATAATAAGGCTTAGTGAACCCGAAGGTTCGATGCCGACACCACCAATCGCTTGTTACACACCTCCCTCCACCGTTCGCCATCCAAACCCAGTCCCTTCAGATCGGCTTTAATTTTTTAAATATTTAGAGAAAAAAAAATTCCTATTCCAACTATTTTTCATGTTTGATCATGTGCAATTGTCTTTTATCTTCAATAGCCTGTTTGATATGAATCTGTGAAGTAAATATTCATTCATTTTAATATCTTGAACTTCTCTTTCAACATATTCAAATGAATGAATAATGGGGAGGGAAAAGATTTAGTGGGAGAGGGTAGTCCGTGGACCAGACCCCCCTCTCGTTCATCCTGCCTTCACCTTTCTATAAATTGCGTATCGTTATGTTGCTTGTAACTATATATTAAAATAACCCAATATTCTCACAGAAAATGTGGCCGAAATGTCACAGAATGGCGCCCAAACATAGAGGATAGGTGACTTTGACTTGATTTATTATTTCGTTCACTGAGATTCAGTTATTGGCTCAATTTCTAAAGTGATTTTCTAAAGTGATCCGGGTGGGAGTGCGCTGACGACGAAAAAACAGAGCATTGTAGTGATGGAATATAAACATTTTAAATAAATGTAACTGTTGATATAAATATATATATATAGTAAAAAAAAATATATACATTTACATATGTTCCCTAAGATGTTTAAGTGAATACACGTAAAGATGAGGAGAAGAAAAAAACAAAATAAAGTAATATATATATATATATATATATATATATATATATATACACACACAAAGGAATGTGTCGTGGATAAGCAGAAAATGAAATACATTTCAAAGAAATTCAATCTTATGAAAAAGAAAATTAGAAGTTGAGAAAAACAAACTTTACCTACTCACATTGCTTTGTGAGTGGTGATGGAAATTCTCGTTCAACACAAAATAAATAAAATAAACTGTATAAAGAAAATTAAAGCCTTATTACATAATATATATTTAGCCATCGTCTGATTGGATTGTGAAGAGGAATTGAAATATGAGAATTTTAAATATGGATAATGATGAGGCATGGCGGATTTTTAGTGGGATGGAATTCCAGAATGCAGTGGAACTAACAACAAAGGAATGTTTAAATGAGGTAGATCTGTGGAAAGGAGTGTAAAGTTCAGAAGGACGAGATATTGTGGAGAGGGTATGGATAGATGATTTGAATTGTAGGAGATTGTATGCGTAAGACAGACGATGATTATTGATTATTTGGTAAAGGAATGTGCCTAGGAAATATTATCTTAGGAAGGAGGATAAGAGCCAAGCTAATTCAGCATAATGGTACGAAACACGGGAATGCCTCAGGGTCCCGATGACAAATCTTACGAAGGCATTCATAATTCGTCGGAGGATGTGAGCAATATGGTGTTTCCAGGAGAGGGTTTGATCTATGGTCTATGAAAATGTTTATGTTTTTTACTGAACTTACAACAGAATAGCAGAGATAGCCTGGAATTAGTCTACCAAACTCAGGTATCTAAGAAATTTGATTCACATGATTCAAAGTTTCGGCATGCAACCATATTTCAATAATAATAAGAAAAGACAAAATTCTGAATAATTGGTAACCAGCTAACCACTTGTTGAACTCCATTCTATTCAAAGTTTGAGAGCCCCAGTGTAGTGATAATGATAAGAGGTAAGCCAATGCCTAGAACGACCTCATATAAAACAAGAGGCGAGGCATCTTCTGGAATTCACGCATACCTCCAGCACTGGAAATTGAAAGAGTCCTTTCACGATTAAGTCCCGTCTATAAAATATTATGAGAATAGAGGCCGACAAATCTATCTACGGAAATAATCTTAAAAGAGAGGATCAATAAGCCAGTTAAAGGAGAGATGCTTGAAGGAAGATCTCTAGAAGAAGCAAGTTTAAATGTAGGTTGGTGATACAGAACTTATGATGCAAAGCCAATAAAGAATATCAGCATGACTGAGGAATACCTTGAAAGAGGTTACGTACAAAGACTGCCAAAGACAATGATATGAACTTCACAATATTCTTAATTGATCTTTTTATTTTCACCAATCAGTAGATAAAAGGAACTCTAATGTTATATTAATAGAATCGTGGAATATTCTTTTCCCTAGAGTAGTCAGGAGAATAGCAATTTGCTGCCTCTAGACTAATGCAGTAGTTTAAGTATTTGTGTAACCGCTTTGTGTTTTTGGAACTAGGGAGATGTTATCGAAAACAAAAAAATTGTTAAGTCCTTACTTTTCTTTACCTTGCGACCTGGCTCTACGGTAGGAGTTTGGTACGTCGGACAACAAATAATCGGTTCCCAATCCTTTCCATTAAAGTTGCAAATTGGGGGATGATTGTTCTTGAAGTCTCCGACGGTATCGCACTTGGAAAGCATCCTGCAAATACCTCTGCCTCCGCCAAGTGGAGTGCAATTGTCTCCTGCAAATGAAGAAAAAAGTACAATTGGTTAAAATTCCTAAAATAAAATATTTATAAAATATATATAGATAATCAGAAATTTTGCTTAGTTGTATGCTATTCATTTTGTTGGTTCAGAGGACCTTGGATTTTCAAATAATGTAGGTAATAGGAGATGATAAAATTCTTTAAAAAATTTCAACCATCTGTTATTATTATGCTTGTTATGCTTACATACCAGAGCCTCTGCATCAAGGGCGCACAATCTTGGTATACAAGAGAAAGGGTGATGCCAACAGCATACCATCATGGCGACCCATAACCATTTACTCGATTGTGCGCCGAATCATTGAAAAAGTTCTCGACCAAGAATTGAGGAAACAGATCACCTTCAGCAAACATCAGAGAGGTTTCATCAGGGGCCTGCCGTGAACACATGTCAGCGCAAGAATCATTGCCAAATTGCCAAATTTAAAAAGAATGATTGCGCGGTGGTTTTTCTAGATGTTGTAGGCTTTTTTGACAACATTGGTCACGACCTGCATCAACATGGAATCAGCTCACTGGAGGCAAGAGGGGTCTCACTAGACTTGAAAGACGTGATTGCGGCTATCCTGGGTACTAACTCAATTAAGATTGGATTAGGAGCCCACGCGACAAGCTGGATCAAAGTGCGGCGAGAAGTACCCCAAGGCGGACCCTTGTTGCCCTGGCTGTTCAACCTGGCTGGGTTCAACCTGGCTGGGGACCATCTATACCGCGACCTGTGTGAGCAAGAATTCTCCAAGGATTATGGATACAAGTTCACCAACGACCAAGAATGTGTGATCCTCACAGGCTTCGCGGATCACAAGACTGTTTCAGCACGCGATAAGGGTGCTGCAGAAAGGATAATTAAATGTGTACAGAGGATCCTCGCCGAGATTGGTCTGGACATTAATTCGAAGAAAAGAGTGGGCCTAATAATGGATAAAGGAGAGCTGCAACAAACAAAGCTCTCCCTTGAGAACGGAGAAGTCATTCATACATCACATTTTTTTTAAAAATATGACTTACTATATTCTATATGGAGGTCGTTTAATAAGATCTCTATTGTAAAAATGATATAATCATAATAATAAAACATAATTAAAAAATAATTCGCTGACAAACACTTTGGTTTGTACATTTACTGGTTCTTAGATATAAGTTTAATTGTATATACTTCACCGGAAATTGGTCATATTAATACTCGTTTTATAAACTAAAATATATACTTAATTTGAACTATAAATAATGAATAATTTCCGGGTTGTTTAATAAAACTGATATAACAATGAAAAAAAAAATGAAATTCATTTGTTTATTTACTTTATTTTGTTCGGAGGTTAGGCTATTTCATACAAAAATAGGAAAATTTAATATTGAATGATTCATTGCCTCTGTACAACGAAAGATGGAAACGGCGAAGCTGTGTGCTCTTCTTGGTAAACAGAACTAATTGTTAGTATTTGGTAAACAGAACTAATTGTTAGTATTTGGTAAACAGAACTAATTGTTAGTATTTGGTAACAAAATAAAGAAAAAACTATAAATTTCGCTTTGAGGGAAATATTTGCTAAAATGGGTAGGAAAGTGGTGTGAGTGGACAACCTAGATTTTTTTTAATACAGTTATTTTTGATAGGGTTTCTCTCCACTAGTATTATAAAATTGTAACAAACTGTTGGAAACAGTGTGAATTATTTATTGTATCCATCAAGTCAGATCGTGGTCTTGTATAGAAAGCCCAGGATGTGCTCATTTTTGACACTGGCGAAGGTAATCTGAGAAATCGTGACTATTTTATGAAGGCTGCATGTCCGAGCTGTCAGCCATCTGAAGATTATTTCTTCTTATCTGCAGGTTATGGAAAATTTTGACCATGGGGTTATGTCTTGTTTAATTTCTGGTAGCTTGTTTGTTTATTGTTTCCACATTCTTTTTCACTGTTCTAGTAATGGATTCGATACAAAAATCAAGTGAGAGAGAAAAGTTAAACTTAGTAAACTATGCCAATATTTTTATCAGCTGTTTACATTATCTCTCGATTTGAGAGTGAATATAATATTCCTGCTAAAGTTGATCAAATGGTGTAGGAAACATAGTGGATTCAGTAAGCTAATATTGCAAAACAAAAAGTGTAGAAATAGCCAAATGAATTTTCTACTTTATCACTATTAGAAAATAGTACCAGTTCTTTTTCGATTTGTCCTTGAATGCTTAAGATTAAAACCATGAGCTCGGTGATTGTCCTGAAATGCTCCAGACAACAGTAAAACGTGATCGCTAAATCGGAGCATTTTTGAACAGATTTTCCAGATATTTCCTGATTTCCCCCAGATCAGGGATATGAGTAAAGGATATGCTCCCGTTCTACATCTTCATAATTGAATTTCTTATATGAATGGGATCTCATTCTGGTGTGAACTGTTTAAATAGTGTTATAAAGTGAGTAGTTATCATTTCATCTTAGGCGTACAGAAGCTTTATTGATGACGATAAAACCCCATCATATATCATACCCTCTCCGTCGAGATGATGGCTCGTGGGCAGCGTCTGACTAAGATGGAGCCGAGGAATTCGGCAAACACCTTTCTCTTACGTTCACCTCTCATCAGGAATCCAAGCCCACCCACACGTCAGCAGTAAAGGAATTCCTTAATTCACCCATCCCACTCTACTTACCACCTCTACCTTACCGCAGTTAATCATTCTGAGATCAAATACCACTTACAAAAACTACCCACCCGCAAATCACCTTACCTCTCAGATCCTTAGACAACTCCCTCCTAAAGCTGTCATATTCCTTACATACTTATTTATTTATTTAAACCCTACCGTGCCATTGAGGCAATACGGGTTTCGCAGATCTGGGCAGTTATACGTCACTGCATAACAGCCTGCTTTTGCAACGAGACCAATTTTCATGCTTAAATTTGTTGTCTATGGCCTTCTTCCGCTCCTCCTTTTTCCGGTGGCCTCCCTGGCGTGGGTCCTCTTCTTGTGAAGTTGAAGTGTGCGGGTCCAATGCCTTCTTTCCACACAAATTCTCTGTAGTACGTGTAGTTTTCTTCCGTAACTAGCTGAGGGAAATCGGGCTCTGTGAGAACATAGAGACCAGTCTCCCTCAACAATTTGGCCCTTAGCGACTCAATTCCTTACATACATATATAATTGCATCCTACGAACCACTCGCTTCCTCTTTTATGGAAGCATTCAACTATTATCCTATTCCCAAAATCAGGCACACCTCCCAACAGCTTAACTTCCTACAGACCCATTAGCCTATTTCCAATCCTTTCAAAAATCATTGAAAAGATCCTCCTGAAAAGAATCCTACCCTTTATAGAATCTCAAAATCTTCCTTCACACCAGTTCGGATTCCGTTCCCAACACTCCACAGTCCAACTTCGAGTGATTGATCATAGTTCCGCAGCCCTGGAAAGCAAGCAATATTACTCGGGTGCATTTCTGAACATAGCTCAAGCTTTTGACCGGGTACGCCGAGCTTCTTTTCAAACATGAAACCCATCTTCCTCAGTCCTTATACCTTGTCCTCCGTTTCTACCTCTCAGATCGTTCCTTCCGAGTTCGCTACGGCATTGAATTTTCAAATTGCTATCCAATTGAGGCTGGTGTTCCTCAAGGTAGCGTATTAGGTCCCGTCCTTTACATGCTCTTCATCACAGATATCGCTGTCCATCCCGATACCTTCCTGGCAACTTTTGCTGATGACACCGCCATTCTATCATCCGACTCAGATTCTGATATAGCATCCTTAAACCTTCAAAGACACCTCTCCCTGATTGAGCACTGGTGTATTAAATGGTGTATTAAAATAAACGAATCCAAATGCCAACATATCACCTTCACGCTCCGACGCTCTTCCTGTCCAGTACACTTTAATTCCATCCAGCTTCTTTTCTCAGACACAGTTCGTTACCTTGGCTTTCTCTTAGACAGACGACTAATGTGGAACCCTCATACTAGATTTAAAAGACATGAACTTAACCAACGATATGGCCAACTATAAATACTACTAAATAGAAAATCTAAAATCTCCATTGGAAATAAAATATTTATCAAATTTTAATATTATAAAATATTTATCTATAGTATATAAAATATACTATAGATAAAATATTTATCTATCTAAGACAATACTGAAACCTACTTGGTCTTACGAACTTGAACTGTGGTGAACAGCAAAATTGTCCAGCATCAAACGCATCCAATCATTCCAATCCAAAGTCCTTCGAATAATAGTCGATGCTCCTTTCTATGTAACCAACAAAACCCTACACCATGACCTTAATATCCCATTTGTCCTAGACCTTATCCCAGCAAAGTTCTCCAAATTTCTACAGAACCTTACCCATCAATCAAATCCCTTTTCACAACCCCTATCCAGTACCACCCATTCCTATAATCCTCCAAGAAGGTTAAAACAGCATTGGCCCCGTGACCTTTTATAGTTTGTAAATATTGGCGTTCTGGCAATGACCAGATTCTCCACTCACGACATGAGTGTATGTTGCTAAATCACTCTGGCTCAATCTCCACTGGGTTTAACCCCAGTTACGCCGTTGAGAGAGAAGTGTAGGGATCTCCTGGAGTCATGCTTTTCTCTCCACAGTTGAAGGGATAAGTCTGGTTTTGAGTTCTCTCTCCAGATTGTAAATATTGTATATAGGGTTGTATGTGTTCTTTTTATTTATTTATTTTAGATTATTTTATTGTATATATATTATGTTTATAATTTATTTTTTTAGTATGAATGTGATCTATCAACACTATTATAAATGTCCTTGAGACATAGGGTGTAGGCCTACTCTATGTGCCGAGGAGCATCGGTTGGAAGCGTTCCTAGCGTTAGCCTTAACCATCCTCCAACCTAACCCCCCCGGCTGTCCTAACTGTCCTTGAGACAGATTCTAATATTTTTCAATAAATAAGTTTAAAAACAAAAATAACGTTTCCTCCCGGAGAGTTTGAATAGAGTTTCCTTGATGGTTGCCGCATTTGAAAGAACTAGTATTTTAGTGTCTGGGTTACTTATTAATCACCTCATTATTCTGCTTCTCTCTAAGATTTTAAATAATGAATTTTAAGCATCATGTTCGGCCTTACAATTCGTGCATATAGAACCTATTGGAATGGCTATGTTTTAGATGGTACGAGCCATTAATTCTACGTGTATTGCTTCTCTCGCTCCCATTGATAGTGAGTGGACTCTGCTGCCAATCCATCCCTGTGTGGATCCTCCTGAAGTCCTCTCAGGGTCATCGAACATTCGTTGTTTCCAAAAAAAAAAAACCCTAATCAATTTTTTTTCCCTCAAAAATGGGCCCTGAAGTTTAATTCTTTCCACAAGCGGCCCTATTCAAGTTTCAATGTTGTTTTCATTATCACTGAAATAATCATTATATTTTCTCAAAAAAAAAACAACTTCTTAACTTATTTTTTTAAATATTGGTTTTGATATTACAATTGGAATAGAAAATATAGTTTTTTGTTTGAAGTCTAATGTATGGACACTCCTCTCTTCTGTGTATGTTAATTATATATCTGTCCAACGTTTCGGACACTTCGCCCATCTTAAGAGACATTCCTTTCACTTCTTATTGTTTTTCTCTAAGTGAAATTTAAGTTACTTAAATAACCACCAATGTGACGATGAAAATTGACCAAGCTATGCATACAATCATTAAAGGAAATATAGAAAGAAAGACAAATGTTTACCAACTTCCATTAAAACAATATGTGATAGGAGAAAATCATTAAAAACTGAAAGAAACCTCTCTGGAGATGGTCAAAGGTCCGAAACGTTGGACAGATAAATAAATAACATATTCGGAAGAGAAAATGTAGGGCAGTAATTCAATTGCAATCAACAATTACTCAATTGTTTTCGGTATAAGGCCATTTTTTTAAACCCAATATAGTTAAATTGTTTTAATTTCCCTATATGTTTTTAATGTTGGAATATATTTTTACTTTCACTTACCTATATATGTAATATACAGTATAACTTTCACTTACGTCCCAATATGTAATATAAAGTAAGGTAAGTATTGCGATCGTGAAAATTTTTGAATCTGAGTTTTCAACAGAAATACACGTTTTGAGGTTCCCTGAGTCCACATAAACAAGTCCCGAAAAATGGACAGTGTGTATGTGTGTATGTGAACACTCTAGCTCGAAACCGAAAAGTCATATGAAACTGATATTATATATTTAAAATAGTTATATGCCTTAGATGGACTGGCAACTTTTCTCTTAAAATCCGCTAACCGAAAGTGCCACTTTATATCAACGCTGAAACACATTTTTCTCAAAAACGGCTCTAACGATTTTGATTAAACTCGGTGTATCATTGTATAATTAAGTGGTCTTTAATATCATTTAGGTCTTATAGTTGATGTAACTTTACAAGGCTTAAATGCCCAACGTTCATATGCGTCTTCCTCTAAAGTACCTTTAATTTGGTTTATTATAAATAATAACTATTCTTCATTATTAAGATTTACGAAAAAATGCTAAATATAACTTTTGAAAGAATTTGATAATTAAAAAAAAGGAGAAAAAATAAATAAAAATACTTATTCAGGTCGAAAATGAATCTCCAGAAATACTGGTCAGAATATAATTTTTTATGTGTGTCCTCAGTGTTAAAAACATACAATAAAGAAAGTATTATTTTATTCGCTAAACATTGTTATTTTTGTGGTAAGTTACTGTTTAACTTCCATCGTGGAAAGCTGATTAACATACGCTGCTCGAATGTGTATATTAATTAGTCTCATTACCGCAATAATAATTCTTTTGAAATATTAATTTTTTTTTGTTCGTAATTGTGCTTTCTTTTTACTTTCACTTACGTATATATGTAATATATAGTAAGAATAAGTATTGCAATCGTGAAATTTTTTGAATCTGAGTTTTCAACGGAAATACACGTTTTGGTATGCCCTGAGTCCAAATAACCAAGTCCTAAAAAATGGTCTTTGTGTCTGTGTGTTTTTATGTTAGCAGTCTAGCTCAAAAACCAAAAATCGTACGAAAATGACATTACGTATTCAGATAAATAGATACATACCTTAAATGTGACAGTGACTTTTCCCTTAAAATCGGCTAACCGGAATTGCCACTTTATATCAACGCTTAAACACGTTTTTACAATTTTCTCAAAAACGGCTATAACAATTTTGAATAAACTCGGTGTATCATTGTATAATTAAGTTTTATTTAATATCATTTATCCCCGTTGATGTCACTTTACAGGGCTTAAATGCACAATGTTCATATGCGTCTTCTTCTAAAATACCTATAATATGGTTTATTTTAAATAATTAACTATCTCTCATTATTAAGAGTTACGAAAAAATGCTAAATATAACTTTTGAAGGAAACTGATAATTGAATAAAGGAGGAAAAAATAAAAATGCTTATCCAGGTCGAAAACCAATCTCCGGAAATACTAGTCAGAAGGTATACATATAATATATCGTTGGAAAGCAGAGAATTTTAGAAAAAACAATATCTAATCTAGAATGTACATATATATATATATATATATATATATAAAAGCATGTTTTCAAGGAAATTAAATGAAATTTTCTTACTAAATGTAAACTTTTAAAATTTTTTTAAAGTTTGAAAAAGTATTTGAAACCCACGGTTTCAAGGCAATCGCATTGTTTAAGATACTATTTCATTGTACTTGTGTGAAAGAAGAAATTAAATATAAAAATATTTCATGGATACGTTTATAACCTTAAATATATTTACTGTAGTTTAATAACTCTAGATCTGAAATAATATTTAAATAATTAGGTATATATTGACCGTTTATTCCGAAAAATCATTATGTAACATTTTAGAAAATTAAATTAGTGAATAATTTGATATTTTTTTCCTTTCCGATATTCCAACAGAATCCACTTACAATCAGTGTGCCAAATTTTGATCTGTCTATGTCAGACAATGCAAATCTCTCTATTCCGTTTTAGTAAACTTTACAATGGAAAATAACAGTTTGATAACTAATAGTCGTACAATCCATAATAAACGGATCGTGCAATCCATTATCAAGGAATCGTACAATCCATAAATTTTGTTATTTTAATAGTATTTATGATTTGTTAGCTGCAATCTTTAGCTTTAGCTCAGTTAAAAATGCAATTAAAAAATTTTATAATAGCTCAACATGGCAAGAAAATAATTTCTATTCAAATTTAATCGGTAAATGAAAGTTGTGTGTTGTTCGCACCAGATTTTTTAAGATGTAGTTGAACTGTTTATGAAAGTCACATATTATCTTTAACATTCTTTCTATCTTAGTTTTAAAATTTTGATAGGGTAGGCTTCTTATGTATCTTAGTTTCTTAAATTCTAACAGTTTACGAAAGTATTGTTTTGTTTTCTGAGATCTTTTGAACGTTCTATTTTTTTACCTTAACTGGATTACTGGTGAACGGGAGAGAGTAATCAAATGAAGATGGAAAGACAAAGAGGGAAGGTATGAGTAGAACAATATAGATATCTCAATAATTTTAATAAGGTCACAAAAAAATTCACACATTAATACATTACTATGATTTTTATGTTATTTAAAACCGAAAATCAAAATCCACATAAAATCTTTAATTTTGTATACTAAGTACAAACATTTTATATACCTTCCTTGTGAATACAGAACTTACCAATTCTCATAGGAAGGAAGCAAAACACAATTTTTATTTTGTTTGGTTAATTTAACTTTATACAAATGAAATATGGAAGTGAAGAAAAGACTGCTTTTTACTAAAATTTAGTTTTAATAAAATGACAAATGTATATAGCCTGTCTATAATCATTGAAACATGGAATCCCAATGACAATTTAGAAGTGTACTGATTTGGGTAGTTCAATATAGCACGGATCAATTCATTACCCTAGTTTTAGGCAGAGGGCTTCAAAATAATAAATAAATTTTATTTCATCATTCAGAACAACGATTTCCTCCCTCCAGAAAATGTTTCATATAAACAATATATTCATTTCCGACAAAGAAATCCTCTGATAAAGTATTTGTTTGTACCATGTCATCTCCAGATATTTTAAAAGGTATTAAAATTTTAACCAAAACATGTCCTTTACTATATTTCAAATACAAATCAATTCATCTATATTGAAATAAGACACCAAGATGTGCTACATATAAGGATTTTTTTAAACCTCAAAGATACAACCCAGCAACACAATATCATATGGTTACTCACCAGCTCGTAGCCCTAGGATCCCTGCAGAAACCGTAGGCCAACAAAATAATCCGAACCAGAAGACGATCATGTTGAGACTGCTCAACCTCTAGTCCCCACTAACTGACTTCAAACTGGTTTTCCTTCAAAGATAATAGACGCTCCAAGCCTATCCTCAATCTTTTATTTTTATCCCCTGCGAAGTATTATAACACACAAAATAGATGCCAGCAGACCGTTACTTTCACGCAATACTGAACTTCCGCTCCTTAAGACATTACACGGTGGGCCAGACCCCCCAAACGTGCACTCTCCCTCCCCCCCCAAATCCCTATAAATTGTATATCGTTGTGTTCCTTATAACTATTTATTTTAAAAAATCCAATGTTCCTACAAAAAAAAGTGAACGCACTGATCCAAAATGGCGTCCAATCATGGAGGACTGACGACTTTGACTTCAGTTAGTTCCGCTCCTTAAGACATGTTTTAATGATTATAAGAAACTTATTTTTTTTTTTTAGAAAACAATATCAATATAACTGTGGGCGGGGTAGCCGAATGGGCTAACGCGTTGTGCACAGCACCACCGTTGCCCGGCAACCTGATGTATGATAATTGTGTTATAAAAACAGTCACGAGTTCACGTCCCGGTGCCAACGCGTCTTTTAAATCCCCGCCCACACTCCCTGGCCCGGGAAAACCCCCGTATAGCCTTGACGGCGAGGAAGGGGAGGACCCAAAAAAAAAAAAAAGAAAATCAAATTTATCCTCTTATAGTTAATTAAATACCTAATTGAAGTAGATCTACCAACTTATCAACCATTATCTTAAATTTTTAATTATTTTTCCATAATTTAAACCTTCAGAAGGTGTTATTTACTTTCCTACCTATACTAGGTAAGGAAAGGATTGCAATCGGGTCAATTTCCGACATGCGGTTTTAGACGGATCTATACGTTTCAGAGCCCGAAAAACACGCCGTTTAGCCTGTTGTTTATAAGGTAATGAAATTCCCTGCAAAGCCATATAAAAATCGTTCATTTTGTACAACTATGAACGAAGTTACAGCTATTCAATTTCCAATGTAACATTACGGTTACATATCCTAGTGTCAGAGAGGGTGAATGAGAGAATAAAGATGACTAAGTGAAAATAAGAAAATATTTAGCCCGCATCACACAACCTTCAGTATTTCCTGTACTTTTAACAGAAATTATTTTTTGTCAATACTAAGCTATGCCAAAAAGTTTTTTATCAGCAATATTAGGAAGTATTGAAATTTTTGCACTGATCTACCTTAAGTCGGTTTACATTGCTTTAGTTTATCAAATAAATCGTACTCAAATCTTATGTATGAACAATTTTCAGGAAAATGTATCTAATTCAATTCTTTTTTGTTTTTTCATGAACACATGTAAGGATACAAAAACTTTTCTGAAATAGATAGAAAAGTCGTGTGAGTGAACACACCAGATTTTCCAAATACTTCTTGCAATACATTACTCCCCTTCAGTTCTCTGATAATTTAAAAACTTGTCTTAAGTTTTCCAGCAAGGTCAGGATTGCGGAAAAAGTTTCTGTTGAAGTTAAAGTTGAAGAAATGGTGTTTATAGTGGGTACTTCCATCATGTTTTCCTGGGCAGACTAGCGCATTTAAATAGAAAAATTAACCTAAATTCCGCATCTTTCATATATGAATCATAATAGATTTTAAAGTGCGAATCTCAAACAAATATTAATATTTTTCAATTGTTTCATCGGTCAAAAAATTCTCAGGAAAGACGAACTATTTTATCTTTTCTCCGAATATTGCCTACCGCCGATATAATAAACATGATTTTTCAATTTTATTTCAATGGTCTTAAAGATTTGTTGGCTTTAAGCTTTAAGTTTTAAAAAATGCACTTCAGAAATTTCGTAAGAGACCAACATTGCCAGAAAATAATTTCTATGAGGTAAGTAAGTAAATTAGTCCTATTCGGTAAGTAGAGCGGTAAGTGAAAGTTGTACGATCCGCGCGCGCACCAGATTTTTTAGCTTCTTTTTATTGTTTATTTTCTATACTCAATAAAATGCAATATATATATATATATATATATATGTATATATATATATATATATATATATATATATATATATATATATATATATACAAATAAAAGGATTTTATTAACTATTCAGATTATTTTTCATGCGTCAATATCCGACTAGGAGCGAAGATTGGACGGGGTGTGCCTCCTATATCTTTGCGACGAGATGGCCGGCAAGCCTCAACAGTGTCCCGGTTGTCTGAGGAACCATGGAGACGAGACAGTGCAAACAAAGCATCTCGGTCAAAGGACTGGCTAGCTCTGTTAGGAGCTGCCTAGAGCCGAGGCAACCTTTTACAATCATTGATTTCCTTCTATGAAATTGTTCTCTTCAATAATTTAAATCAAAGAATCAAAATTTTATCTGATATTTCGATTAAAATGTTTAATAGTTTGTAGGGTTTCACGCTTTCCTCAATGCTTAACATCTCTTTGTCAAAAATTGGAGAAAGAGGTTTGTATTTGCTCTACCACGCTCATATTATTCGCAAACATGCACAGTTTTTAAAGCCTCATTTTTGTTTCGCTCATCTACAAATCAGAAAAATTAATTTTAACATTTACCTCTTTTAGCATACGTTTGAACAATAGGAAAATAGTTTGAACAGTAAAAACCTGAATTAATTGATGATACCAGCTAATATAACTGCTTGATTGTGTATAACTGTTCATTACAATGAATTATTGATCATTTCTGTATAGGGTTAATATATATCAAATTAAATGAAATATAAGGGCATATTAAATATATAAAAACTTTCGGTATAACAAAATATATATTTGTTTTAATTCTAAAGAACATTTGTAGAGTTTTAAAAATTTCACTCTGAAACATCTTTAAAAGCTACTTCTTCTATCCAAGGTATGTAGTTGGATACCCTGGTGTACACTCCTGGAGCATCTCGCTTCCCGCCACATCCTTTCTTTCCAAAAGACGTTATTCCAATCTGAATATCGAGATGCGGATATTCAGCGCTTCGTGTTACCAATGGACCGCCAGAATCACCCTTAAAAATTACAGTTTACATTACTATTAATTGTACCTTGTGAATTCAACCTATATTAAAAATACAAGCATGCTTAAGACTTTGTTAAAGAATTATTAGAGTAAACCTAGGGATTACCCAATCGTCCAATAAAAAAAGACGAAACGTCAGAAATCGTTCATCCCCCTCCCCATAATAATTGGTAAAAAGTCCCAAATTTTCCTTAGTCCCGTTTTGATGGGAAGAGGGGAGAACTGAATACTGATACTTTATTTTTACAATCTACTTTCTATTTCTATCTCTATTTATAATCCTTGATGTTTTTTAATAAAATAAATGGTTTCGGAGATAGTTAAGAGATTATATTTAAAGAATTTCCAATTCCAAGTAATTCAATCCAAATCATGAATTTGATGTTGTTCATAGTCGATTATATCGTTGTGAAGTTGAATTTCCGTTAATACTATTGACTATTTAAAATAGTTGAGGTTTTTGACTTAGGTGCTTGGAGTGACAGAATATTGAATCACATAATCTTTTTACTTAATCTAATTATAGTTTAATAAAAATCGTTAGAGCCGTTTTTGAGAAAATTGTAAAAACGTGTTTAAGCGTTGATATAAAGTGGCACTTCCGGTTAGCCGATTTTAAGGGAAAAGTCGCTCTCACATTAAAGGTATATGTCTATCTTGAATACGTGATGTCAGTTTCCTGCGATTTTTCGTTTTTGAGGTAGACTGCTAACAAGCAAACACACAGACGCAAGGACCATTTTTCGGGACATGGTTATTTGAACGCAAGCAACCCCAAAACGTGTATTTCCGATGAAAACTCAGATTCAAAAATTTTCACGATCGCAATACTTAGCCTTACTATGTATTACATATATACGTAAGTGAAAGTAAAAAGAAAGCGCAATTGCTTTACATGAAGAGAAAATCGTGAACTTACAAACAAAAATTAATTAAAATTTCAAAAGAATTATTATTGCGGTAATGAGACTAATTAATATACACATTCGAGCAGCGTATATTAATCAGCATTCCACGATGGAAGTTGAACAGTTACTTACCACAAAAAAATAATGTTTAGCGAATAAAATAATACTTTTTTTTATTAGATGTTTTTAATACTGATAAGACGGCACACAAAAAAAATTATATTGATAGAACACTCCTATAGAAGGGATATAATAATAAATATATACAATATTGTTTTCCAGAAATTATTGTTTATAATCAATTTGTCACCCTTGATTATATTCATTAACTTTATAAGTTAGATATTATTTTTTCTACACCATCAACTTTCTAACGATGTATATATATATATACCCCCTATTATTTTCCTAAAAACATTGTAACCTAAAAATTGTTTTCATTTTTTTCCTGCTTTAGTTAATAATCAGATTCTTTCTGCCATTTTTTATTGCTACTGACAATGAGAAATAGAAAATTATTTGTAATAAACCAGGTTAAAGGTAATTTAGAGGAAAATATTTTCAACACTAATCAATTAAATCCTATTCGGCATAAATGAGAGTAAGATCTAGCTGATGTTTGGGTTTCGAGTTTTTTCCCCATAGTTTTATTGTAGTCAATTCATTTTCGAAAAGAGAAGGTCACTACTTGCCTGGCATGTATCTGTTCCATTTTCAGGATCTCCGGCGCAGAACATGTAGTCAGACTGATAGCCTCTTGGCATCCTGATGGCCTCTTTTTTACATTCCACACATTCAAACATAAGCTTGTTACATTCAGTATCATTGTATATGTTTACTTCTGCTTCAAGTAGATGATTATTCATATGTTGAGCTACAAAATTGATGAGGCAGTCATAAATCATATTTAAATATAGAAAATAATTTAAAAAAAAATGGTTCCGCATATGTCTTTTTACTAAAATTAATTATCTAAGCCCGTAGAGATTAAGGCTAGATTTATGGGGGACTAATTCCTGAAGTTCTTTACTAAAGAGCTTAAAAGAGGTTATCGAAAAAGTCAAGAATCGGAAGTAGGCTAATTGGTCTATTGGATGTCAAGCTGTTGGGAAGTTTGCTTGGTTATCGTAAAAGGATAATAGTGGAATATTTTCATAATAGAGGAAAGGTAGTACATAGGATGTAATTGTGGATATATATGAGGAATTTAACTGCTTTCTATGGAAGTCCTCGAAAGATATGAGGGATAAGGATTTTGTAACCGAGAGATATATGGAGAAGGGGGGGGGAGATTTATTTTTGTAAATGAAATTTGTAAAGATGGTAAGGAGGTAAATAAAGAGGCAAGGAAATGGGATAAGTGGTGTAAGGAATTTCTCTACTGTTAGGGTGTTGGTGGAATGTGATTACAGATGAAGAATAAATAAATTAGAGAGATGTCAGGTGAACTCCAAGGCTTCATCTTCGTCAGATGCCTAGGAGCCGTTATCTCGCTGGAGAGGATGGGAAACTTTATGAGGTTTTAGAATTGCTCAGTGGTTTTCCAAAGGGAATTTTCACGAGCAGGTATGAGTTAAAGAGTTATCAGATCTAAGAGGTATTGAGATAAATTAGTTTAACAAATTTAAATAAAACGACTATAAGCAAATGTCAACTTAATTTTTGAGATAAATTTGTATTAATACCAATACTGAAGTTGAAACTTACAGGAACCAGTCCTTCCCCAACCGGCAATGTTAGCCTTATTCTGTTTTATATCCCTTTCAGTTTGGAGGCATACAGGTAATACATCGCAATTGAATTCAACCTCACTTTCCAGTTTAAAGAGTACAATGTCATGATATAGTTGGGTGCTTTGGTATTGCGGGTAAAACATCATACGTTCGATCCTCTTGTTCACTGTGCTTTTTGTAGAATCATTGATTTTCAAATTTCCTAGTCTGGCCCATTTGGCAGAGTCACTTTAACAGAAATAAAAGTATGAATAGCAGACAAATGAAATAAATTAGACAACCTTGAGGTCCGAGTAACATAGAATGAGATTAGCTCACAAAAGCATATACATATAAAATAAAATAAACTTTATTCTGGGACGATGTTCCCTTAGAATAAAATTGTATCTGTTTTTTATATTAATATTATTTATATATGTTACTTAGGAACTTAGAATAATATCCCGCAATAAAAATTGAGGCATGTAAAAAATGAAATACATTAAAAAACGCTGCAAATTATTCCACAATGGTTTATTATTTCCAGACAATTATACATTTAAAGTAACATTACCTTCATAGTTACAAAGAAAAATAAATAAAAGGTGATTCCAATTATTGCACTAAACGTTTTTTTTTTTTAATTATCGCTTTAATATGCTAAAAAAAATAGCATTACATCAGTAACACATTCAAAATTTTAAAAAACAAACAAAGGATATAACATTTGGTGTAGAATATATTAAAAAAACGGAGACTATATCTTTGCTCCCATTTGTCCGGCTTTAACGATTATTTTTTTTAGGTTTTCAGGAAATTTCGTAAACTTGTAAAAAAAAAAACTATATACAATATTAAAAAAAAGTATAAACTTTTCGAGTTATTCGGAATTTAATTTTACCATCCCTCGTAACTTCTTTTCCAGCTTCTTTTCGTTGAAGTATGTTACATAGATAAATTTAAAGGGCGTCGAGAAAATGACTTTAGCGAAGTCATTGAAATCTGTACATTCGTTTAATAGCTACAGTCTATAGCAACGCAGGTTTTTCGGCCGCCATTTTGAAAGTAAAAGGCGGATAGTAATGTCGATGAAGGAGGATCATTTTCGCGTGACCTCTGATTTTGTATCAAAATTTGAAAAAAAAAATCGGTCCAGCAGTTTCAGAGAAAATGCGCGGACGGCGGACGGACAAAAAAATTTTTATTCGTTTTTCGAATTCTACGCGTAATGAAAAGTGAAATATCAAATTTTGAGAGGGGGTTAAGTTTTTGAATTTGTTGGTCGATCACAATGGTTGATTTTTAAAAATAATAAACCAATATATTCAATCTTTTTTCAATATCAATCTTTTTTTTATGCATCACAGTATTATGCCAAGTGATACTGAATCTATTACTGAACCTTTCCGATTCATAAATAGTAAACGAAAAATAAAATAAAATAATGGTGTGAATAATGAATGATGAAAAGAAAAAGAATACAATATCCTTGTTACATAATAGATAAGTAATGGATAAGAATAGTGCATGGCGGATTTGAAGTGGGATGGAATTACAAAAGATGGTGGGGTGGACAATAAAGGAATGTTGAAATGAAGCAGATCTGTGGAAAGGAGTTTAAAGGTCAGAAGGTCTAGATCTTGTGGAGAGGTAGTGAGTGGATGGATGATTTAAATTGGAGGAGATTGTATACATAGGGGCGATGATTGTTGAATATTCAGTAAAGGAATGTGCTAAGGAAGTATTGTCTTCTGAAGTAGGGGAAGGGATACCCTAATTGGGCATATTAGTGAGAAACCCGTTAACGTCTCGGGATCCCTAGAACAAATCTTACTAAGCTATTCATATTTCTTTTTAGCCTGTCCCCGACTTCTACCGTACATCACGCAGCAGTAGTCAAGGTGGGGGAAGATGAGAGAGGATACTAGGAGTCTATGTGTGGGTATAGATACGAAATTCCGGAAGCGATGGAATAGTTTAAGGATATGAACGTCGATTGATTTGGCCAATATGATGATTCCAGGAGAGGATTTAGTCAACGAAAATGCCTAGGTTTTTAACTGAGGAACTGAAGGTAATGGGATGGTTATTTAGGCACAGGTGGTTTTGAATATGAGGAGGGGTTTGGAACCAATGATAATGGCCTGAGTTTAATCTTAATTTTAATCAGTGTTTAATCTTAATTTACTTATGTATGCACAGGCGCTGATGGGATTTAGATCTTTTAAGATTTTGGCAAACGCATCATACAACTCAGAGGGAGGGAAGGAAAGGTAAATACGGGAATCAACGTCATAGAGGTGATAGAAACAGTGGAGGATTTTTTTGGAGGTCGTTGATATAGGAACTATAAAGAAGAGGATATATGATAGCGCCCGGGGCCTCTTCTGAGGATAGAGTAAGATAGGAAGACAAGGGTTGATTAGGGATACCAACAGTTTATTAACGCTAAGAGAGGAAAGACTAAAACCAAAGAATAGCGCTCTTGGGAAAGGATAATGATTTTAATTTAGAAAGAGGGAGAAATGGTTAATGTGTCACTGAATATCACTAATGATTTTAATTATGGTGGGTTGTGTGGAGTAATCTCGTCGAAAATCAGAATGGAAAGGATCAACTTGATTCGACTGTACAAGAAAATTAAAAACTTGGGATTACTATTTTTTCCAGGGTTTATAAAAATGTTGGAAAGGATTGAAATTGGACTCAAATCTTTGGGAATGAAGGGTTAGAATTTTCATTTAAAGGACGAACGGTGGCTTTCTTCCATGAGTTAGGCAATGCTGAGTTTTTGGAGAGAGTAATTATATACGAAAAGAAGAACAGGAAGGATTTCGGGAAGGCATAGTTTGATTAATTTGGCCGAAATGCCATCTGGACCAATAGAATTGGACTGGGATATCATCACGGCGGATATGAGGCAAGATGGATGAATGACGAAAGCAGTAAAAGGAGGAGTGGTACAGGAAGAAGATATAAAATATGAGTTTAAATCATCTGGTAAAACTGGAAATACTGATGAGGGAGGGAATCTATGAGATTCATAGAGGGGGAGTTTACAAAGGAGTAGGAATTTGGATTTGGAATAGGGAGCTGATGAGATTAATGGAAATAGGTCGATTTGGCTCGTTGAATAGTGTTTTTTTTTCAGGTTGCAGAGCACCCTAAGCGCCTAATAGTCGTCGGCCAGTCTAGTGCGTCTAAAGCGTCTATCGGCAGCATCATGCCTTTTCTAGAGATTCTTAATTTACTGACACATCAAGGCAGCCGGAAGGCGATGAATGGTAGAGGTTTTAAGAGGGGTGTGTGCTTCAAGGATATTAGGAAAATTGGAAGTGAGGTATCCACCATGGCATCAATTGTGAAAAAGGAATATAATCTATTCCAATCTACGGCTTCCAGGCTGGGTAAGATTTTTTCTCGAGTTAGGCCATCAAGGTTAAGGAATGTTATGGTTCTAGGTAGGATAGGAGGAGTTTGGGTATTATATAATTGGGTGTGATATTTGGATTAGATCATGCGAAGATAAGAATGAGACTCGTAATTGGGATGAGGAAAGGAGGTTCTGAGTGGAGTCAATAATGTAGAGGTCCTACTAAGAGTCGCACCTGGCAGTGTGATGAGTAGTACAAAAAGTAACGATGAAAAGTTGAAGAGAGAAAAAAAGTTTATTGCTGGAACCGGAAAGGAAATTAGTGTTTAAGTCACCGGAAATGATAATTTTGGAATAAAGAGGAATAAAGTTGAAGAGGGATGATTCAAAAGATGGATCAAATGGAACAAGAGGAGGACAATATACACTGACAGGAAAAAATTCCACCCACTTGTAAAAAAAGTTGTATTTGTATATAATACATGGTATTTGTAGATAATACTTAGTATTTATGGAATTTTATAATCTTTTCTACCTTTAATAATCAAAATGTAATTGGGTAAGAACGATAAGAGAAAAAAAAATGAGAAACGAACCATTATTATTCTAAAAGAAATTAATTACATCATCGTTTAGTAGCGCATTTCCTCCTCTTGCCTTCACTACTTCTTGAAGACGTCTCGGCATACTTTCCACCAGTCGGGAAATGTCCGTTTGCTGGAGGATAGCCCATTCCTCCCGAAGGGCCCTTTCAAGGTCCTGTAGTGTATCAGGAAGTGTTGCTCGCGCTCTTATTCGTCTTCCGAGTTTATCCCATAAATTCGCAATGGGGTTCAAATCTGGAGAACGTACTGGCCAGGCTAAAACCTCAACATTTTTCTGTTGAAGGAACGTTTACACATGTGGGCGTGCATTAGAATAGAACGATCACCAATTTTGTTGAGGATAGGCAACACATGAAGTTCCAAAATATCATCTGCAGAGCGAATGGTTGTCAAAGACCCTCTACGAACAACAACCAATTCTGTGCGGCGCTCCATTGAAATACCAGCCCACACGATTCAGGAACCACGTTGGAAAGGTTGGCTCTGGGAAAAATTACAGGCTGCATCTTTCGTTTCTTCTTCTCCACACCCTTTCACCCCCGTCTGGAGATCGAAGAGCGAATCTTGACTCATCTGCAAAAAGTACAGTAAAAAAATCCAGCCGTGTTACTCTGTGAGTTCTGGTCAACTCTGGTCCTCTTACTGGACGAAAAGCCATTAATCCATACTCATTTAATCTTCTCCGAGTGGTACGTTCAGAAATTTGCACTCCTCGAACTTCTTCGAGCTGATGAATCGCTTGAACAACGGTAAGGTGCCGATTTCGTAAAATTCTCAAAGTCAAAAACCGGTCATCCCATAGTTCTGTTGTCATAGGCCGTCCAGAACAGCGCCTTGTATTGTAAGAACCAGTTTCCCGAAAAAGCCTGACGGTGTCTCGTAAAGTTTCATATGGAACTCCTATGGCATTAGCTGCATATCTAATGGGACTTCCATCATCAATAAGTGCCACACTAAGCGCAACATCCTCAGCACCAAGAGGCATTTTTAAACTTAATATTGAAAAAATTAAAAGCCGGAGACTACGAAATGTGCTGCAATAAACGGCACTGAACTAATGATCCTGAATAAATATTTTGATTACATAGAAAGTAAACTTTGGAATCTATAATCATTTCATTGAATTAGGGTTAAGGGTTATTGTCCTCTATATTAACATACCCAATTGAAACTAACAAAAAGATTACCTATTTATTAATTAAAAACAATAGACCAATCCAAAGCAGAAATATTTTTAGATGAAAACATGAAAAAATCAAGTGGGTGAAATTTTTTGCTTGTCAGTGTATATGTATATATATATATATATATATATATATATATATATACATACACACATATAAACACTTTTTTTTATAATTAACAAAGTGAAGATTTTTACATGCTCATTGACAATCATTTACCTCTATTGAATGTTTATTGTATTATCGGTATTCTGTATAGTTATATGCAAGTGATGCTTTCTTTGTTTATAAATACGAAATAAAAAAACCGTCTATCACATAGATTATTAAATAAATTATATATTACAGTTTATCATCAGATAAAAAAGACACTTACTATGGAGTAACAGCACAGTGAGCCGCACACAAAACATACCACGGGGTTATGAGAGATCCACCACATTTCCATTTCGCCTCACTAATATCACAACGCTCTTTCTCATTATCACAAAACCCAATCAAAGTCTGCAAAGTTAAAAAATTGCTTAGGAAATACACTATAATATATATATATATATATATATATATATATATATTGGAAGTTTTATTAAATTAATTGAGATGAAATTTATTTAAAATATATATAGACTAGAAAAAAATATTCAACCACATTATATTGGTTAGAGGAAAAAGCATTTTCGTTTTATTCCAATAGACCACTTTAAAGTCTCTTATTTCTTGTAATCCTTATTCAATAAAGCCATTCTATAATGCATTTAAAAGGTCATAGTCCATAGAACATTCTATGTATAAAAATAGCACCATTCATTGACTTCGTCAATAATTATTGCGCTTTAAAGATGCAGTTTTCAGAAGTTCTATTTCATCATATTTTGTTGTTTTAATTGCAAAAAGGGCCTCATTGAAAATGGTGCTCTGCTTTAGGTGACGGTTGCTCAAAGGGCGACAATTTCAGAATTGGTTTGCTCTTTTTCGTTCTGGAAATGATGATGTCAAAGATGAATCTTGCCCTAGCTGACCAATCGTTAAAAATTCAATGAAATTCTTTAAAAACTCGAGGTAGACATATTTTATCTCGCGATATATCTACGGAACTAAACAGAGATCAGAAAATCAGTTTTGAACCATTTACATAAGGCTAGATACCAAAAGAAGCTCGATACTTGGGTTCCACATGAACTGACAGTGGCAAATGGATCTACAAATTTAATGAGGTGAGTCTCCATTTGGGAATCGTTCCTGAAACGACACGAAATCGAGCCATTTTTGAAACAAACGATTACTAGTGATGAAAAGTAGATCTCGTACGACGATAATGTGAGAAAAAGATCGTGGTCAAAACCCGCAGAAGCTTCACATACAGGAAAAAAGCCCGAACCGGGCAAAAAACATTAATTCTACTCTCAACTGCGATCGAATAGTACGATTGAAGCAAGCGATTTCATAAAATTGATCAATTAGAAAGGAGTTGTCTTCCATCACGACACTAGACCACACGCATATCTTTAAAGACTCAACAGAGATTGTGAGAGCGTGGCTACAAAAGTTTTGAAGCACCCACCGTATTTTCCCGATCTTGCATCGTCTACCATTCGTTTCGGTCTCTACAGAACTCTCTTAATGTTGTAAATCTGCCATAAAAATAGAGGATTGTGAAAATCACTTGGTTCAGTTTTTTATCCATAAATCTTAAAACTTTTACAGTGACGAACTCTTATGATGTTATCAAAAAAGTGGCAAAAGGTCATTAATCAAAACTGCACAAATATCATTGGTTAGTTCTTAAAATCTATATAAATAAATTAATAATAAATTTAATAAACATAAAAGAAAAAAACCAAATGACTTTTTCCTCAACCTAATATAAATAGAAACATAAGACAATAGTACAGTAAACGATGGAGTATTAATTTTAAATGTATATTCCTATATTTTATTTCAGTCACATTCTATATGACCACATGTTTGTGTGAAAATGGTTCAAATTTCCCTCGTTAAGGTGGGGACAGATGAGAAGATCTAAAAATTAATACTTAATCCGCCCGAGCTGCCGGTTTCTCGCCCCAGACCAGCTCAGAAAGTCCCCGGTTCAGATCAGCATAGACAGTCACACTCGGCAGATGCTCCAGATGCTCCGAGGGCTCCCTCAAGGTAAAAAAAAGGATGTTTTAAGCCGACATAAAGATGGTAAGCTATTTTTGCACAATCAGTATAACCTACCAATCCATTAAAATACAGTCCACTGCATGAAAGTAGAATGTTACCCAATATAATTTGAATGTTTCCTATTGGGAAATCATGGGAGTTATTCGCCTTGCCTTAATTAAAATTTGGAAAGTTGCCTAAACAGCACATTTCAGGCAAACGAAATAAATTACAATCCACTCAGGCCGGAATGCCGGTGCCGCTAGACACGAAAATGGCGGCTATCACGACCTCATCAAGTATTTTAATGAGATATTAAGAGAGATCGCGATCTGAAAAAGTATGAGAAATGATCTCGAAGCGTTGTTTTCGCTATTTCAAAAGCAGAACAAGATTACCATTTTCTTTCTGATTTCCACAATGTTATAAAATTTACCATAAAATAAGGATTGACAATTGTAAAAAGGGTCTGTCTTGTGATGCGTTTATCGATTTTTTTTTCATTTGTATATCGACATTAGCTTTAAGTATCCTCATTAAATAGTTTAAGATGTACAGCTTACCATGTCTGTACATTTGGGTTGTGACAGTAATAAAAGAAAACACGAGAAAAGGTGAGAAAAAATGTTTATGGGGAGGGATGGTATCAGATAATTACAATTTTTACTAAACCATGAATCTTAAATATATTTACAAAACAATAGATCATGAAAAAAATTAACTAGTTAGTTGTGATTTGAACCAATTATTCTCCAATAATATAAATATCACAGACATTTTGAAATGACTCATAAACCGAGGATAGGTTAGATTAAATTTAAAAGTTTTGTGGAAGTAAATGGAAGTGGTCAAATTTTTGTATTTCATTTTTTTAAAATACTTGTTTAATGATTTCTGTAGGATACCCATTATTTATTGCAATTTGAAAAATTATAGACTTTTCTTTTTTTATTTTTGTGGATCGATAAAGGTATTTTTTTTGTATTCTATTTGCCAGCCTGTAAAAAGTGCTGAGATGAGTAATTAGTCGACTGATCGATTATTAGTATGAAACAAAATTGTGAGCATTTACAGTCAAGAATTTTTGTTAGGTTATTCGACATCCATACATACCATATCCTTTCTAAAAAAAATCCTTTTTTTCCGCTTTTATTATCATATGCCTTGTTTTCAAAAACAATCAAAACAACAGCAACAACAAAAATTCAAAACCTTATACAGCAACCCAAAAGATCCCATGCCTCTCCTACAAAAATCCAATCTAGTTTACCGTATCCCTTACTCTACTTCCAATTGTAATTCCTGTTACATTGGCGAAACCAAAATTGACCTTAAAATAACGTCTAACGCAACATAAATATAGTATTTTCAATCCGGAACAGATTTGCATCCAAGTTGTCTAAACTTGCCATATCGCTAGACCATTTCTTTGATTTCAAGAACCCATCCGTCTTCGCAACGGTTGCCAATGATGGAAAACGAATCCGTATCGAATCTATATCTATCTACCTTGAAAAAACAACCACGTTAACCATAAGTTCATCAACCTACTCCAACATCTTCCGCCTTTTATAACTATAACGTTTAATTTTAACTCGTTTTTATTTCCATTATTATTTCTGTAGATTAACAGATACCATCAACCTTTTTTATACAGATACCATGTTTATTTATTTATTAATTTATTTACATCTTTTAAGATTTTTACATCTATCAGTAATGTATTAGTTGTTATGTATATTCCAGTTTTTACATTATTTATAAGTTTTAGTTTATATACCAGCTGTATCCATCCTTACCTGACTATATATTTTTAATGTTTACTATGTGCTAACATATTCATTGTGTTTTGACATACTTATAATATTTCAGTTAAATAGCCGTTAAAAGACCGTTACCATACTGCATTCCTTTTATTTTTTTTTCTCTTTTTGTTACCGCCCCCCAAACTGATTTTTACAAACCGTTAGTTCTTGTCTCGACTCTCAAAAGATAGACGACAATTAAGAAACTAATTACATTTATTAACCTCTGGTGATATATGCATATATATATATATATACATATATGGGACCGGTGTAGCAGAGTAGTTAGCGTTTGCAATACTAGCAAAGCAAATATCATAGAATCGAATCGAGTGATGTTGTTCTTTACTTTTATTACTAATTTCTTACTTATTTAATCTTATTACTATCATCTCATTACTGTTATTCTGTACTTGTTTGTATTATTCTTACAATTTTATGCTTATTTTACTGATGTTATTTTATATTTTGTAATTTTTAGCGCTGAAAATGACCCACACGTTTGGGTCGAAACTAACCTAATAAAAATTCTTGACTGTAGATCCTGACAATTTCGTTTCATCCTAAAAAGTGCTGAGTTTTTTGGACCAAGGGTGGCAGGAGTCAAATGGAATTATTACGTTTGTGATGGCCGGTTTTCTGCGAATGTCAAATATTAATGAATTATTTTTAATTGAAATGGTCAAGTTGAGGAATTAGTTTTATTTGAACCTATTTCTATTGTAAATTGTATATTATTATTAATTTCTGTAACAAATTTCTTTAATTCGCCTATAATCCTTTCTCATATACAAAAAACACCGTCAACATACCGGGACCAGTGTCCAACATATGCTTTAATATCTTTTAAAGAGAATATAGTTTTTTCGAAAATGTCCATAAACATTTCAGCACTCAGTGGTGATAAGGAAAAGCCCATAGCGTCCATTTTCCAAAATAGATTATTAAAATAAAATAAAAAATTATTTAAACTACAACGAAGGAAGGGTGGCTTTATATACCTTCAAAAGTATAGTAAAACAAAATTTTTTTGTTTATTATAAAATTATCTCTAATCATATAAAAATATAAAACGAAATATTGGTAATAAACTAGGAAATAAATAATTTAGTTATTTTTGAGGAAAACTTACCATATAGGGATATTTGCTCCTAATTTTGACAGGAAATGCATTAGACTAAAAATAATAATAAAACATCATAGGAAAAATAATTCATTTTTATATTATTTAGCATTAAATTACAGCTATTATATCACTATTACTAATGTCCTTGGATGTGACATAATGTAATACATCTCAATTAAGATTTGAATTTAAAAACATTGTATTATTTAAATACATGTATTATAGATAATCCTTAATCCTTTCTCAATAGCCCTAGCTTTAAAGAATCCTCATTAAATAGTTCAAGATATACAGCTTACTACTCTCTGTTGTGACAGTAATAAAAGAAAACATGGAAAATATGAGAAAGCATCTTTTTCTACGAAGAAGGAGAGGAGGGGGAAGTAAAATATTTAAAATTTGTACTAAACAATGAATGCTAAATATATTAACAAAAAGATAGATCATTAGAAAAAAAAAATGGTGCGCGCAACACACAACATTCACAACAATACTTCGAAAAGCAATTCCTGTCTGGCAAAATTGGGCTATTACAGTAAGTTTTTAAAGCGCATTTTGAATAGGACAAAACCTTGAACAATATACTTTTGAATTTCGGGCATATTCATCAATACAATAACAAATTGATACCAAAATAACATAAACAGTATTTATGTTATTTTGGGTTTAAGTTATTCCTTTTCGATCGGATTCAAGCAGTCAGCATTCCGAACAACACCTATCTTCCTTCCTTACACTGTCCTTTGGAGTAGGCCAGGGTTCGAGCATTTCCACTCTCCTTTTTAATTCCTATATGAATGATCTTCCCAAATCCATCTACCACTGTTCACACCATATATACGCTGAAGACCCCCATATCTATTTATTCATTCACCGTTCTGAGCTATTAATCACATTCGCCAACATTCAGGCTGACTTAGATAGCAATAATTTAAAGCTAAACGCGATAAAAACTCAGGTAATTTTTATAGGTTCCAGTTCTCTTCTTAAATCCATTTCCTTCCTTCCTCCTTTATTCATCAACGATCATCCCATCACATTTATTCCCTCCGTTAAAAATCTAGGAATCACCATTGACGAAAACTTCTCCTGGAAATTCCATACCGCCATCGTCTCCCGAAAGTCAATAGGTACCCTAAAGTTATTTAAAGGCTCCCGTCACCTACTCCCACAACCTATTCGCAAACTCCTTGTTTCCTATCTTATTTTTCCCCACTTTAACCACGGATGAGTGATGTATAGAGGCATTCCGATGGTACTCGAGGATAGATTGAAGCGACTTAAGAGCTCCTGCTTAAGATTTGTCCTCGGTACTTTGAGGAGGAGCCTCTTACCTTCTTCCCGCCGACAATAGATTTTTCTTGGATTTTACCTATTGCAAACGATCAACAACCGTCACCCTTCCTACAGTTACAGTCTTCTAAAGGTCAAACGCTTGGTTTACACACAGAAAACAAGTTCCCATGTTTCCGACCTTTATACTCCTTCCAATAGAACTAAGACATTTGAAATTTCCATTATTGCCCGATACACTGCCTTCCCGAATTTCTTGCCATCTGGTATCTCCCATGCCTCTTCCTTGTCCTTATTCAAATATCATCTCCACCAATAACTCCTTACATTCCAAAATGACGTTGTACAATGAAATAAATATTATGAATCAAATTGTGACTGAGGTAAATGGGTGTTGAAATTGTTTTAGTTTTAATTTTAAGTAAAGTTTGGACTTGTTTGGCACCCGGGTCTTGTTTTGAACGTAAGACTACGCTTCGTTACACGTACTATCTTATCCTTCAATCTTTCCTCTTCGACAGATTTTTCTCAGTTCGGCAGGGCTTGGAAAAGCCTTCAGTTCATCCAATCTTGGCAGGAGTTCCCCAAGGTTCAATACTGACCCCTCTGCTTTAATTGTATACACTTACGATATACCTATTAAGGATGAGACATTTACACCTACCTATGTAGATGACGCAAAATTCTGACAAAACATCAAGAACCTATAAGTCTCACTAACTCTACAACATCACTTACTTAAATTACAAGGTTGGTTTAAACTTTGGAAAGTTCGACTTAATCATGACAATCATTTAATTTTAGAAAACAACACCTGCCCTCCAGTTTATAATGACAACAATCAAATTACTCAAACGGAGATGGTACTTTACCTTGGATTCACCTTCGACAGAAGGATGACATGGGGCCGCATGTAAAAATGAAACTTAAGACACTTAACAAATGAACCAAATTACCGTTCTCTATTTTTTCTAAATCTTCAAAACTGAAACTTAGACAGAAATTGAATACATACACATACTTACACAAACCGATATGGACGTATTCATCACAAATATACGGTATCACTAAAAAAACTCACCTACAAAAACTTCAAGAATGAACAAATGGAAGCAGTACCCATCCCTAGTCCCTAGTCCAAACCTCCGCCAATATTCGTTAGAAATATAAAAAAAAATCAACTAATGTGTCTACAATTAAATAATATAGTGAGCTCAGGTAAATACTTATGCTAAAGCCGCACTAATGACATGAAATTAATGCCTGACACCCCAGATACGTACAGAAAAATTGTCAAGTATTTATCTGACCCTAAGGCGGATTATCATACATATCAGCTGCGCGAAGAGAGAGCGCTCAGGGTGGTGATCAGGAGATTACACCCATCAACACCGCTGGATGCCATTAAAGAAGAACTAACTGAGATGGGGTTCCGTGTTCGCCAAATAGTGAATATATTCAAGGAAGATAGAGAACAGCCTGGCTCAAAAAATAAAATACCGCATACTCCCCGCCTAAAATACTTATCTCAGAATCCCAATTAACTTTCTTCCTTAACTCCTTAGGACACCACTTCCTTCTAGGTGCAGACTTAAATGCTAAACACCAGCAATGGGGAGCCAGAACCACAAATTCCAGAGGACGAACATTGCTATCTGCACTTAATTCCCATCACAGCAACATCCTCTCACCCAATTCTCCCACATACTGGCCAACAGATCCTAACCGCAATCCCGATCTCCTAGATTTGTTCATCCACAAAGGTCTAGGGTCCCTTAATTATAGCATTTCAAGACTTGATGATCTTTCCTCAAACCATAGTCCCCTAATCATAACCGGTCTCCACATCACCAATTCCAAAATCACCTCCACCTTCATTTATCAGGGGGCCAGTTAATTGGAACCTCTTCCGTCAAATACTGGATGATAATATTGACCACAGAGTTTCTTGAAAAAAACACCTGCAGACCTAGATGAAGCAATATATTCCATGACTACCTTGATCCAAATAGCAGTTCGGACTGCATCTTCACCTGATCCTCCTAAACAATACCGCAAAATAAATCCTCTACCCCAAGACCTACTAGACTTTATTAATAGAAAACGATGCTCCAGGATCACCTGGCAATGAACCAGGCATCCTGATGATCGGAAATCATATAACTATTATTCCAAGAAGGTAAAACAAAAACTGGCTACGTTTAGATTCCAATCCTATAATTCCTATCTTTCCTCACTATCTGCAAGTGATAACTCCCTCTGGAATGTAACCAAAAAATCCTTAAATTCCATTCCATTTCCCACCCTATCCGCCATGATGATGGTTCCTGGGCTTCGTCAGATGAGAATAGAGCAGAAGAGTTTGCTAAACATATACCGTACACATTCACTCCTCATCCTGAACTCCATCCCTCCCATACTGCTGAAGTTAAAGAATTCCTCTCTTCACCGATTCCTCTCTCCTTACCTCCTACAGCCTTCAACCCCTCTAAGGTCAAAGTCCTTTTAAAGAACCTAAATTCTCGCAAATCTCCAGGACACGATCTCCTTACTTCCTAGATTCTCAGACAACTTCCCAAAAAAGTTCTCTACAACCTTTTCACAGCTGACATCCCTTCAAGTCCTGATACCTTCCTAGCAACATTTGCTGATGATACTGCCATCCTATCCTCCCGCTCAGATCTTCTAATAGCATTCCGAAACCTGCAAACACACCTCTACTTCATTGAGCAGTGGTGCAACAACTGGCGCATCAAAATTAATTAATCAAAATGCAAAAATGTAACTTTCACTCTTCGACGCAGATCCTGTCCGCCAATCCTTTTTAATTCAATTCCTCTTCCCTACTCAGACACAGTCCGATACCTTGGCTTCCTTCTAGACAAAAGACTAACTTGGAACCAACATACGAGACTTAAAAGACGTGAGCTTAACCGACGATTTGGTCAGCTATATAGACTACTAAACAGAACATCTCATCTCTCAACAGAAAACAAATTATTAATCTCAAGACCATATTAAACAAGACCATACTGAAACCTATCTGGACCTACGGAATTGAACTGTGGGGGACAAATAATCATCGAATATCAAACGCATCCAATCCTTCTAGTCCAAAGTCCTTCGAACAATAGTCAATGCTCCATATTATGTCACGAACAAGACCCTACACCATGACCTTAACATCCCATATGTCCATGACATCATTCCATCCAGATTCTCCAACTTTCACCAGAACCTCATTCATCATTCCAATCATCTAGCGCAATCCCTATCCAGCTCCGAGCATCCATACCATCCCCCTCGAAGGTTGAAACGGCAGTGGCCTCGAGATCTTTTGTAAATGTGCCTTTGGAGTCCTGGCAATGGCCAGCTTCTCCACTCATGTCCTGAGCGTCTGTGGCTCTAGTGCCCTCTTTCAGTCTCCACTGGCTTCTAATACTAGTGAGCGGCTGGAAAAGTGGCACTGGGATCTTCCGGAGTCTTGCTTTGCCTTCCACGTGTGGGGGAAAAAGTCTAGCTCGGAGAATATTGGGCGAATGTATATATTGTATATAGTTATGATTGTGTTTAGAAGTTTTTATTTTATTTTATATGTTTAATTTTTTTTTTACCTTCTTCATCAGTATTATTTATTTACGTCTTATATTTATATTTATTTCTTTATTATTTGTATATATTGTATGAATGAAAACTTTTAGCCCTAATGCTTATAGCCCTCCAGTAGTGGCTGATTGTATTATTATTCAATAAATAGATTAAAAAAAAAAAAAAACTTCAAACGTTCCAATCAAAATTATTGTGACTCATCAAAAGCACCTTGGTACGTGACTAACAAAACTTTACATTCTGACCTCCACCTTCCAACAGTTGACCAACATATAACGACCTTTTATGAAATATTTTACACTAATTTAAACGGACATAATAACAGACTAATAAGATACATAGCCACAGCTGACACACCTCAGAACATAAGGAGGAGACTAAAACGGGGTTGGATGAGAGATCTTCTTTAAACAACCTCTACCTAAGTAATTGGAACAAGTTAGGGAAGAGGTACTGCTGAGTACTTTCCTTCCCCATGCCTTTCATGTCATTATTTCATGTACTGCCATCACATTTGCTGATTGTCAACAATAAGTTGACAGGCGCAAATACATTTATATAGACAAAAAAAACTTTATATTGGGATGTATATTATTAATATCTGTAACGAATTTATTTAATTCGCCTATGTTATCCCCCCCCCCTCATACACAGAAAGCATCGTCAACATACCTGGACCAATCGGTGTCTAACATGTGTTTTGAAATATTCCATAGAGAATATTGTTTTTTCCTATGTACCTATAAACAGCTCAGGATTCAGTGGGGACAAGGAAGAGCCCATCGGCATAGGGTCCATTTTGTAATATTTGTTGATAAAATTTAAAATATTTTATTTAAAGAACATTGAAAGGAATCATATTATATATCTGCTAAAGTATTGCAAAATAGTACTTTTTGTGTATTATCACGTTAAAGTTACTATCTGTAAAATTATAAAAATATAACAAGAAATATTAGCATTGTGGATATTGTCTGGGCCAGGAGAAGACCCTTTAACAATCTTAAGCATCTTCTATAGCTACCACGTAGCCAACAAAGAGTGATAGTCAAGAGATATATCATCAGCCGTGAACACTATGTTCTGAATGTGTCCATCTTCAGAAGATTCTTTAAATATGTATGAGTAAAATTTACAAAATATATTTGCTATACAATTACAAATATTACAAATTTACAATTACAAAATACAATTTTCCATCAGACTGCAATGTACATCTAATTGTAGAAGGTGTTCCTTTAATTTTTCTAATTTTATTCCAAACAATGTTTGCTGATATATAGAAATTGATAACGATGTCCATGATTCTTTTTTTACTTAAATTAAGGGTTGTTCTCCATATAGATATCTGTTTCTTGAATTCAATAAAATTGGTTATTGTCATATTCTTTTGAAAATTGTTAAAAGCTTTTCTTCTTTTTTTCTTTTTATGGTCTCTTTGCAATATTTATTGAACCAGGGAACAGAAGGTCTTCTAGAAAAATAGTCTTCAGTTTACGGCATCCCTGATTCAGCAGCGATTCTGTTATTGCTTTGCATCCTTTATTAATATCTAGACTATTCACGGACGCTAGAGGTAGTTTTGCAAGAGTAGACAATGTACCCAATTAGCTTTTCTGATATTCCATTTTGCTTTTCTGTTGCATGTATCGAAGGTATTAGAAAATTTCAGTTGCAGTGGAAAATGGTTGCTGCCATATATAGTCTGTGGGTCAGACCCCCTATCGTGCAGCCCCTCCCCCCCCCCCCCCGCACTCCCTCTCAACGATACAAATTGCATATTGTTTTGATCCTTGTAACTATTTATTTAAAAAATGCCAAGGAAGGTTCCCACAAAATAAAGGGTACGAACTGCTACAAAATGGAGTCCAAACATGGCGGACTGACGACTTCGACTTTCGTTAGTTTTGTGGTACCTGAGAATCAGCATTTGGCTTAATTTCGTCATAGTTAGTCTTTTATTAAAGCTGGATAGTCAGACAATAATAAAACATGAACAAATGTTAAAGTAATAACTGGCTATGCAACAAAACGCCAGTAAAGTCATTCAAGTTGAAAATCAAGTGTCGTTTGTAATTAAACGGCTAACAATGACGCAAAACCTATTGAAATATATTTCTGAATGGAGAATATATTCCTGTTTCTAATAAACGGAATTCTTTTTAAAATATTTGATTTAGTTCCGTAGTAGATGCACTTTAGCTGCAGAAAAGCAGTACCAGCGTAGGTGCCTACAGGTCTCAACCACACCATTCAGTACTCATAAATGGCTTAGTTATAGTGGTATGATAAAGTTTTTGATACATTATATTGATTGTATTAACGAACAAATATTAATGCAATGATTTAATTGTCCAAAAAAAATTAACATTTTTTATTTATTTATTTTTTAATTTCACTTCCTTTTTTCCATATGGAGAACATTTAATAAGGCCTCTATTGTCAAAATTATAAGATTATAATAATAAAACTTAATTCTAAAATACTTTGCTGAATCTATTTAATTTTTACTTTTACCTATATTATTTATTTAAACCCTACCCTGCCGGTAAGGTTAAGGAAACATTGAATAGCAGTGCATGCGTTACAACTCACTGCTGAATTTAGACCAATTACATTTTTTTTTCAGCTTTATTGTCACAGCCTGCTCTTCTTTTTAACCGACGTCTTCGATCCTCTCTGGCGGCCTTCCAGATTCAGGTCCATCTCTTCTTTCCAATGAAATGTGGTTTGGAAGAACGAGTTACTTCCACCTGTATATGAAGGTTTTGTAGTACGGATAGTTCACGTTAGTCATTAGTTGAGGGAGATCGCTCTCTACCTGAACGTGAAGTCCCGTCTCCCTCAACAACTTGGCCCTCAGTGCCTCAAAGGCGGTAGAGACAAGCACGATATGCTCGACGGTCTCCGGTACTCACCAACTTGGGTATAGGGGATCAACGCTCTTACCATATTCAACGAGTTTTTGCTCAGAAACCGCCATGCTCCGTGAGGAACTATGAGACCCAGTAGCTCGGAAGAACCCACGGCTGTTCTAATCTTGAACTAACGGTGGGGAAGTGTTTTCTCAGAGTATTCGTTTTTTGCGTCGTCACCCACGGCTGATTCCGTCCTTTTAGCGTGTTATCCCGAAGGATGCGTTTCCATCTATTAAAGGTCTTCACTGATCCTCACATGAAAATTAACCGGTAGAGCCACGAGGCCTTCCCTTTTCTACTTGTGCCGAAAATAGTCATCTTGTAGAAGAATATCAATAGGGCTGAACAGAATATTTCAAAATGCTTTTAATATGATGTCAAATTCTGTTAAAAGGGAGTCAAACGCTGGAGCATTTTGGATGATATTAAGAGGACGATGCAGGTTTATTATGGTGAAGACCATTTTATCAGTAAGAATGATTTGTTCGAAGCAATTGGCAAGCCAGCTGGTCTGGACAAAGTAAACCGAATTGCTTCGCACTATTTAGAGCGTACGTAGGTAATAAATGTATTAGAAAATCACATGAAAGGACTGTAGTTTTGTCCCTTTACAAGAAAGGAGATACTAGGAAATGTAATACCCATCGATATACATTCCTGTTTAGTGTATCAAAGAAACTCAATCCAAGAGTCGTAGAAGCTAGAATAAGAAATATTGTCGATTGCAAGAGCGATAACGATTGAGAAACTCAAGTTGCACATTGCAACTCAAGTTGTAAATTGGAACTGTCTCCACTTTAAGGCAGGTTATAGAGAAGTCCATCAAGAAAGAAAAATAGCTCTATATCTGCTTAGTGCATCACCCTTTGGATTGAGCTAATATCTACAAGTCTTTTAAAAAAGCTCCTTTTCTACTTCAATAACCTACTTCAAAGTAAAGATAGTCCCAATGTGCAACTTCAGTAGCAATCGATAATAAAGTGGTTTTCACCATAATAAACCTCGTTTATAGTGTCCAGATCTGCTGACTACCCAATTACTTCGAAAAATTCTTTCTTGCTGATAAAATGGTCTTCACCATAATAAACCTACATCGTTCCATTAATATCATCCAAACTTCTCCAGTATTTGACTCTCTTTTAGCAGCATCTTGAAATATTCTATTCATTTATGTTCTATATATTCTTTTAGCCATATAATGGATACTGATCCTTGTTTTCTTTTTTCGAGATTTTGCATTTCCTTTCTAGTTCGATTAGTGCATTTTTCCAATTTTTGGGTTCAATTTCGCGTTTTTCCTAATTTTGAGATCAAATACTAACAATCAGTTCCGGTTACCTAGAAGAACGTATAGCATCCTTCCATCTTTCTTTGTGCAGAGAAAATAATCCATTCAATATTAAAATTTAATATTCTTTTATGATATGTTCCAGCTTCCGAACAAGATAAAGGAAATAAAAATTATTTTTTTTATTAGTGATATGTGTTTTACAAAACAACCCATCAACTATTCATTATATTTAGTTAAGATTAGGTATATATTATTTTAGTTTATAAAACAGGCATTAATGTGACCCATTTCCTGGGAAGTATATACAATATAGATTAGCTCTAAGAATCATTAATATACAAAACAAAGTGTTAATTGCATTTTCTACGGAACTGCTTCAAATATTTAAAAAAAATTATCAGTGTTTCAGAAGGGGAAATACATTCTACTAATGTTTTATTTCAGCACTGCCCATTAGCACTTGTGTAATGAACTGATCACCAAAAAAATTCCAATATGAAGTCATCATAGAGAAATCCACAAGGTTATTTCTCCGATTTCTTTCTCTAATCCGTGATCATAGTCTTCTAAAGACAGTTTCAGACTGAATCATATGCATGCTAATTTGAAATATAAAATTAAGGAGTGCATATCATAGCCTATTTTCCACCTTTGAGGAATTATTTTTTTTTTTATATATAAATATTATTGAATTCATAGTTTCAGCTAAATTATTAATGTTATTAACTATTTACTAATCTTTCGTTAAATGCATATCTTGAAAAATATGAAAATACAACAGAAAGCATTATCAATAAACTTAAAATAATAAAGTTGTTAATGAAATTATATACGGATTGGTATATGGCTCCACCAGTCATATATGCAATTCCAGATCCATTATGGTTCTTCGGAGATAGAGCAAGAACTGCATCCTACAACAGTGAAGATAAATTAATATATTTTTTATATTATTGATACATTATATTATTTAAATATATTTCAATATGTGTTTGTTTATATATATTTTAATTATCCTTTTTCTGTATATTTTTATTATTTATTGCATAAATAGTGTTAATATTTAAAATCATACTCTGTAAGTACTACGTTCCCAAGTCTCCTGCTTGTGCACCGGGTTGAAGCGGCTCTATTCTACTTCCCAGCTCAATTTATTATTATTTTTTTTATTTTTGAAAACCGTGATAACCAAAAATTCTCCTTACATTTTAGAACTCCTTATTTTACGCTCCTCTTCCCGCTCTCTTAATACCAGATCATAACCTATTGATCGATTTATCCCCTTTCATAAAACCACTTCCATCAGCAAATCCTTTGTCATTCGTACTACCTCCTTTTGGAACTTCTTACCTATCACCATACGTCAAATCATGTCCACGAATTCCTTCAAACAACTTCTATTCCTATATCATATTTCCTATTACCTATTGCCTATTTCACATTTAAACTTTCGCAACCAAATAAGAATGTTTAGATTATATTATTAAAATTGCATACTAACTATTAATCGATAAGAAACATTTTACATCTATTTATTAATTTGTTTGTATTTTTTTCATATTCGTATTATTTTCGAAATGCCAGAATGAAGTAAATATTTCTTGAACTCCATTATTAATCATAGGATACTTTACGCCCTGAATAAAATTGTTATTCATTTCATGAGACGTGTTATTAAGTGTTATTAAGAGTGTATTTACATATACTGTTAGTAAGTAGGAACATTTTTAAAACTAAAACTATCCAGTATATCATGAAATTAAATTATTTAAAAGTTTTACTATTTTAAAACATTCTCTACTTTTTTTCTTCTTTTTTTTCTCAGAACCACCACTACAACCCTTGAAGAATCTTGGATTCAGTACTATTTAGGGAAAGCACTCTTGGTCACGATTGTGCAAGGAGGAGATTTGACCTAGATCACGCTCAAACACCAGATTTTTCCCCTTGATTAATTATTTTAATTTAGGATATCCACTTTATAGAGGCTGGGTGTGCCCTATAAAGGTTTATCTACACAGGGTCGACCCACGGCTAATGAATAGAATAAATAATTTTTCTGCCATGAGCCGGGATTCGAACTTGGTATCTTTAGCATTGGAAGATCAGTACCCAACCACTGAGATACCCCACTCTTCATTTTATTTTTCGATAGAAAGAGGATTTTAATATAAATTTTTGATATATAAATATTCATACTTATTGAAAATGGTTGTCTAATACTTATTTGCTTAGTTGATGCTCCCTTCTATGTATCCAACAATACCCTCCATAATGACCTTCATATCCCATTTCTTATTGACCTAATCCCCGACAAGTTTCCCAAATTTCATCAGAAACTCACTCATCATCCAAACGCTGTAGCACAATCCCTATCTAGCTCCAGCCATCCCTACAATCGTCCCGGAGGTTAAAACGACAGTGTAAATATGTATATATTGGAGTACTGGCAATGGCCAGATTCTCTACTCAAGACATGAGCGTCTGTTGCTATAGTGCCCTCCGTCAGTTTCCACTTGTTTCAAATAACAGTGACGCGGCTGAGAGAGAAGCACTGGGATCTCCTGGAGTCCTGCCTTGGCTTTCACTTCGGAAATAAGGCATGACTCAGAGTCCCCTGGGTGAATGTAAATATTGTACATAGGTGTGAATGTGATTTATTTACTTTAATTTCATCTAGCTTTTATCTATTATTTCATTTTTTTTTTTTTTTTTGCACACAGGCATACCAATTTACTTATATTATTTTTTTAATATTTCTTTTTCTTTATTATTGATATTAAATGTATATACATATTGTGTGAATGAATCATGTAGCCTTAATATTAATGCCCTTCAATGTGGCAGAATGTATTAATATTCAATAAAGAAAGTAATATATGCAAAAAAAAAATCTTATTTACTACCCTGCTTTTAATTATATATTAGTTTTACAACACTAAAAATCCAAAAATGAATAAGATAAAATGTGCCAAACTATCATAAATACACTCTTTTTTTCGGAAGGAGGATTTTAGTGATAGTACTGAAACGAACAGAAGTAAAATAAACGAATTTTCTTTTTTTCAAGTATACACTTCATCGTAAAATTAAACAAATTTTTTTATGAATTATCCCGCATAAAATATGTTAAAGCAGGAATTTCATAGGATAGTGTACTTGGACCATTTATTTTTAATATATTCATAAAAATATCCCAGAGCACAGGAAGGAACCGGTACATCCTACCCTGACGACTTTCAAGGCAGTGGCCATAAGACTTAAGTCCGTCGTCTCCCGTTGACTGTTGCAATATACAGGGTGTTTCAGGGTTAAGTGGCCATACTGCAAAAATGAACTAAGGACCTCAAAACAAATAAAAAATGGCTGCTGAAAGTATGTCAGCAAACGCTTTGTTTAGGAGATATTGGTCTTGCAAAATCAGTCTTGGTCTTGCGCAAGAGTCCCTCAACAGTCATGCAGTTACTTATTAGCTTATTACTGTAGAGATATTACTGCAATTTTTTAGATAGGAGAAACCTAACAAAGCCCGAATGAAAAATTAGAGGAGTTAAATGCAAAAGTATATTGGTTACACCAATTTTTTACATATAGTAAATAAGATTGTCATGTATTAGTAACTATTTGGATTTAATTTTTATTCAAAAAATCAATATTGTTTACCAGTCCTGGTCTTGGTCAGGCCTTGTTCTTGGTCTTGCACTTTGCAACCGATTTTGGGCAACAGTAGATGGGATATAGGCCTTTTAAGATGAGTTTTCCACGATTTGACCATAATGGGTAAAAGAGAGGTAGGACGGCAAGGGGATGCAAAAATAAAAAAAAAACAATAATTATTATTTTAAATAAGATAAGTACAACACTTGATTTACCTTAATTTATATAAACATAAAAAAATAAAATTACAAATATTTTCTGAGAGGATGCTTTTTTTGGCCTTACCCATCAACAATCAAAAATTATACCGCTATCCTAGAAATTATAAAACTGTTTAAACTCATTTAAAAATATAATAAAATGTATTTAAACTTGATTTTTTTTTTTGTTATCATCTTTTACAACCAGAATTGTAATGAAATTTTTGGTTACATCTAAATATAGCCATTTTAAGGTCTTACCTGTTTAGTGGATTGAAATCCTTCAATAGTAATATTTGAAACCATTAGATGTGGATTTGAAGCTATATTATTTAGCTCAGCACAAACTATAACAGATACAGAAATAAATAAAAGCATAAATGCACCATGAATCAGCAACAGAAAAGGAACAAGGGCATATATGTATACATATATACAGATAATGGAGAAGAAGAATCATCTTTATTCTGGGATAAAGTCCCTTAAGAATAAAAATATTGTACATAAAAATTATCATAACATCTGGCCAAAATGGATATTACAATAAAAAAACGTCTGCCAAGTAAGGTCAGTATAGCTTCCTCACCGTTTCCGCTTTATATTACAAGGTATACAATTTTTCGTATGAGAATAAAATCTCTGAGAGAAGCAGAATCTGAATAGCCGATTACAGTTACCCTTCAACATTCAACAACAGAGGGTCGTATTTGAATATTCCATGCTTGATTATGCTTACTAAAAAAAAAAAAAAAAAAAATGCATACTGAACATGAATTTCAATACTGTTAGTTCAAAAGGTCTTATGTATAAATTTATTTATTGTTTTACAAGAGTGCATAAAAACTCAATATTTATTTATACTTTATTAGAATAATTTCATATTTTATTTTCATCTGCTATTTTCCATAGTAGCAGACTACTTATATCAGTTGCAGACTACAAAATATCACCTTTAATACACATAGAATTAAAGTTGAAAATTATTACATACGAACTTATGCTCTAATAATAGTATATACATTACCGAATCAAGATTTAATTTTGGAGGAGGGGCTTCAGCACGAAAGATTTATATATATATATATATATATATATATATATATATATATATATATATATATATATATATATATATATATATAACGATAATTAATTTGAAAAAAACCACTGCAAATTATTTCTCTTTGGTATATTATTTCCAAACAATTATACATATAAAGTAACATTAAATTCCTAGTTATAAAGAAAAATAAATAAAAGGTGATTCTAATTATTGGACTAAAATTTTTTTTAATCATTAGTAATATGCTAAAAAAAATAGCATTACTTCAGTAACACATTCAGAAATCAAAAAAAAGATAAACCTTTTGCAATAGCACATCTAAAAAAAACTAGAGACCATATCTTTGCTCCTAATTGTCCGATTTTGACGAATTTTTTTTTTGTTTTTTAGGAAATTCCGTAAACTTCTAAAAAACCATATACAATATTGACATAAATGTGTATACTTCTTGAGTTATTCGGAATTTAATTTTACCATCCCTCGTAACTTTTTTTGAGCTTCTTTTCGTTGAAGTATGTAGTATAGATAAATTTAGAGGGCGTAGAGAAAATGACTTTAGCGAAGTTTCATCAAAATCGGTACATTCGTTTAGGCGCTACAGTCTATAGCAACGCAGGTTTTTCGGCCGCCATTTTGAAACTAGAAGGCGAATAGTAATGTCGTTGAAGGAGGATGATCCTCGGGTGAGCTCTGATTTTATATCCAAATTCGAAAAAAATCGGTCTAGTAGTTTCAGAAAAAATGCGCGGACGGCGGACTAGTAGAGCACATATAAGAGAAAGTGTTGGACACAATTCAATGAAATTTACACTACATTATTTTTTCACCAAAGTCTACCTTTTATCTAACTTTGAGCCAAATCGAACGAGCCCTTTCTGAAATATTGGTATATCTAAAAATATACGTTTGCGCGTGCGTAGGCGGAAGTGCTGGATGGAATTTGATAAAATTGATATGGGACCATCTAGACACCAATCAGCATAATCCCTGATAATTTCATGAAGATTGGATGAACGGTACTAGGTGATATACCCGTCACATAGATTTGACTACAGACAGACAGACAGACAGAGACCGAACCAAATTTAATCCTTGACGTCTGAAACGTAAAACGCGAGTGAAAATTTTCGATTCTGAGCAAAAAAATTTTAATTTTTCTATTTTTCTAAGCAGTTACTCGCACGAACACAATCTTTCCCTACCTTCGGTAGTGAGGAAGCAATATGTAACAACAGAAGTATTTCATAACTATACAGATATATTAAAGAAATAATATGAGCAATATGGTCACAATACTGCAAAATAGTTGCTACAAACAATAAACTATGGAATAATAAATGAAATTTGAAAATTGAACGATTAATTACTTCTGCTGTAATACCAATGAATTAATGAAAACAATAATAATAAAAGAGCAAATAAATATTTACTATAAATGATTTACATTTATACCTTAATGTGTTCAAATGAGTACAATAATAGTATTGTAAACATTATCCAGGTCTTATATAATTTATATCTTAAGATGTAGATTGATCGGAGAAAACAAAAGATGATATACATATAGAGGAGTACATTCAATATTAGTAATAAATTAAATACTCCTCAAAGACTTAGAATCTTATACATTGAAAAACTAACAAAAAACAATTCTCAGTGAAAGTGACTGGACATCTTTTCCATACTGAAAAAAAAAAAATTGTATCTATATACAAATAATACATAGTGAAAAATGCGATTTTGTTATCTGCTAAATGGCTACCCAGCATCCGATTGAATTGTAAGGAGGAATCGGAATAAGAGGGTTTTAAATATGGATAGGGATGGTGCATGGCGGATTTTAAGTGGGATGGAATTCCAAAAGGCGACGGAGCAGGCAATAAAAGAGTGTTGAAATGAGGCAGATTTGTGAAAAGAGGTATAAAGGTCAGAAGGACGAGATCTTGTGGATAGGGAGTGGATAGATGACTTGGATTGAAGGAGATTAAATTCGTAGGATGGACTATAAATGTAGATTATTTGGTAAAATAATGTACCAAGGAAATAGTGTCTTCTGAAGGAGGGAAAGAGCCACTCTAACTCGGCGGAGCAGTAGGAAACACGAGAACGTCTCGGGGTTCCATGGGGTTCCATTGAAATATCTTATTAAGCTATTCATGATTCTTTTCTTAACAATGGGTTCCTCTTCAATCTTTCAAAATAGAGCATGATACCTCATGCCAGGGCATAGCATCCTATGAACCACCCACTTTCCTCTTTTATGGCAGCATTCTAATATTATCCAATTTCCAAAACCAGGCAATCCTCCCAACAGCTTAACTTCCTACAGACTCATTAGCCTACTTCCAATCCTATTAAAATCCTTGAAAATATCTTCCTGAAACAAACCCTACACTGTATAGGATCTCAAAATCTTCCTCCACATCCGTTCGTATCACTCCACAGTCCAACAAGGACTTCGAGTAGTCGATCGTATTTCCGCAGCTCTAGAAAGCAAGAAATAGTGCTCGGGTGCATTTCTGGACGTAGCTCAAGCTTATGACCGGGCATGACACGGCGGTCTTGTTTTCAAACTTAAAATCAGTCTTTGTACCTTGTCCTCCGCTCCTACGTCTGTGATCGCACCTTCCGAGTTCGCCGCGGCATTGAATTTTCCAATTGCTAGCCAATTGAAGCTGGTGTTCTTCAAGGCAGCGTTTTGGATTGCGTCCTTTACATTCTTTTTACCGCCGACATCTCTGTCCATCCTGATACCTTCCTGGAAACAATTGCTGATGATATCGCCATTCTATCATGGGCTCCTCATTATCCACACTGAGTGCTGAACTGTTTATGGAAAAAAAAAAAACATATTCTCAATGGAAGCTTTTAAAACACATGTTAGACATTGGTCCAGATATGTTGACGATGTTTTCTGTATATGGGAAGGGAAGATAGACGAATTAAATAAATTAGTTACAGACATTAATAATATACATCCCAATATAAACTTCACAACAGAAATAGGTCTAAATAAAATTAACTTCCTTGACTTGACCATTTCAATTGACATTTATTCATTAACATTCGGCATTTACAGAAAACCGACTACTACAGACATAATAATACCGTTTAACTCGCGCCACCCTTGGTCACAAAAACTCAGAACTTTTTACTGGCTAGTTAACAGGTTACAAAAACAACCTTCACCCCTCATCAAAATTGATAAAGAAAAGGCAATCATTTTTCAAATTGTGTCAAATAATGGGTACACCTCAGAAATTATTGAAAAAAATATTTAAGAAAATCGAAATACAAAAATTGTTGTCCTGAAATCTTTTACAAGTTTAAAAAACATGGTCTCCAGGACTGAAGATCGAGTTGATCCTTTAAATAAGAGTGGGGTCAACTGCTCATATATCGGGCAGACGGGAAAGAAACTAACAAACAGAATAAAAGAACACCTCCCTAGCTCAGACCAGAGTTGGGCGTTAGCGCGCTAATTTTTAACTAGCTAACGTAGCGCTAAAAAGCTAAAATTAGCGGCGCTAAATATTAAGCTAATTTAGCTTCTAACTGTTTTAGCTCAGATAACTATAGCGCTAAATTAGCTATTAGCGGAAACGAACCGCTAACTTTTAGCTTAAGCTAAATTAACTATTAACTTAACTAAAAGCTAACTTAACGCTAACACAGGAGGAAAATTTATTTATTTCATTTTATTAATTGATATTAGGATCGACTGTTATGTAGTCAGGGGCGCTTTTTATGAAAATTCTATCGGATTTTAGACAGTGCCTCCGGGCACCGACTTTTTGTAACTTTTCTGATTTAATCGATATATAGGTCGACTATTAGGTTTTGGGGGGCGCTTTTTATGAAAATGATATCGAATTTGAGATTGGGCCCCCCGGGCCTCGACTTTTTTTAACTTTTAGGAATAAATAGATATCAGGGTCGACTGTTATGTTTTGGGGGGGTGCTTATTATGAAAATGATATCGAATTTGAGATTGGGCCCCCCGGGACTCGACTTTTTTTTAACTTTTTGGTTTAATTCGATATCAGGGTAGACTGTTATGTTTTGAGGAGTGCTTTTTATGAAAATGATATCGAATTTGAAATTGGGCACCCGGGACTCGACTTTTTTTTAACTTTTTGGTTTAAATCGATATCAGGATCGACTATTAGGTTTTGGGGGCGCTTTTTATGAAAATGATATCGAATTTGAGATTGAGCCCCCCGGGACTCGACTTTTTTTTATCTTTTTGGTTTAAATCGATATCAGGGTCGACTATTAGGTTTTGGGGAGCGCTTTATATTGAAATGATATGGAATTTGAGATTGGGCCCCCCGGGCCTCGACTTTTTTTAACTTTTTGATTAAATAGATATCAAGGTCGACGAATTTTATTAATACGGGACGAATTTTACTAAAAAAAAAAAAAAATTTCGGATTAAAGATCAGAGTACAAAAAAAAAAAAAAAAAAAAAACGATGAGGAGGCGCAATCTCAAATTCAACAGTATTTACATAAAAAGCGCCTCGTAAAACCTAATGGTCAAACCTGATATCTATTAAATCTTAAAAGTTACAAAAAGTCGGGCCCCGGGGAAAATATCTCAAATTCGACATCATTTTCATAAAAAGCGTCCACCAAAACCTAGTAGTCGACCCTGAGGTCGATATAATCCGAAATGTTACAAAAAGTCGGGCCCCGGGCACTACATCAAATCCAACATAATTTTCATAAAAAGCGCCTTCCAAAATCTAATAATTGACTCTAATATCGATTAAATCTGAAATGTTACAAAAGGTCGGGGCCAGGGGGCACTATATCAAAATTCATGAAAATGATTTGTAATCCGCTATCATTTTCATAAAAAGCGCCCCCCAAATCATAAGAGGTGACCCTGATATCGATTTAATCGGAAAAGATAAAAAAAGTCGAGGTCCGGGGGGCCCAATCTCAAATTAGTTATCATTTTCATACAAAGCGCACCCCAAAACATAAGAGTTGACCCTGATATCGATTTAATCGGAAAAGTTAAAAAATATCGAGGTCCGGGGGGCCCAATCTCAAATTCGATATCATTTTCATAAAAAGCACACCCCAAAACATAAGAGTTGACCCTGATATCAATTTAATCGGAAAAGTTAAAAAAAGTCGTGGCGCGGGGGAGCCCAATCCTAGATTCGATATCATTTTCATAAAAAGCGCACCCCAAAACATAAGAGTTGACCCTGATATCGATTTAATCGGAAAAGTTAAAAAATATCGAGGTCCGGGGGGCCCAATCTCAAATTCGATATAATTTTCATAAAAAGCGCACCCCAAAACATAATAGTCGACCTATATATCGATTAAATCAGAAAAGTTACAAAAAGTCGGTGCCCGGGGGCACTGTCTAAAATCCGATAGAATTTTCATAAAAAGCGCACCCCAAAACATAAGAGTTGACCCTGATATCAATTTAATCGGAAAAGTTAAAAAAAAGTCGTGGCGCGGGGGGGGCCAATCCTAGATTCGATATCATTTTCATAAAAAGCACCCCCCAAAACATAAGAGTCGACCCTAATATCGATTTAATCGAAAAAGTTAAAAAAAGTTGAGGCGCGGGGGGGCCAATCTCAAATTAGATATCATTTTCATAAAAAGCGCCTCTCAAAACCTAATAGTCGACCCATATATCAATTAAATCAGAAAAGTTACAAAAAGTCGGTGCCCGGGGCACTATCTAAAATCCGCCATTATTTTCATAAAAAGCCCTCCCCTTCTCCCCCCCCTCCCTCCGAAAACCTCATAGTTGACCCATATATTGATTAAATCAGAGACGTTACAAAAATTCGTTGCCCGGGCACTAATCGAAAATCCGACATTATTTTCATAAAAAGCGCCCCCAAAACGTCATAGTCGACTCTAAGACCAATGATATCCGAAGAGTTAGCTATTAGCTTTTAGTTGAAGTTACAGATAAAGATAATTAGCGGTTAGCGGTAAGAACAGCTAAAAGTTAACTTGCGCTAAAAGTTAGCGGCTTGGTCCCGCTAATAGCTAATTTAGTTGCAGCATTATCTGCCCGCTAAAAGCTAATTTAGCTGTTATCTGTGATTTGTTAGCTATAGATAATTTTTGCCCAACACTGGTTCAGACCATGCATCACATTTTGAAGACCAATTTTTAAATTTTTCACACCCACAAAACAGTAACAAGGTAAAACTGTTGCATGCCATTTCAAAAGAGAAAGGAATGGACTTTTTTGAAAAATTGGAAATTAAGAAGGGGATTTTGAAAAATGATGCAATATGGCTGAATGTACAAAGTACTCAATTAGAGGATTCTGCACTCATACTATTAGTGGCGGAAAATGAAAACCATCTGACCAATAGTTTTATTTTTATTATTTTTAGTCCCCATTCGACAAGCAGGGGAGGAGGACCAGTATCAGTTGGGTGATTACCATTTTTATTGATTAATTTATTAAGATGTGATTTTAAATTGTTACATTTTAAATTAGTTTTATTGTTTTTGTTAATTTCATTATTTTTATTTTACCTAGCGTGATGAAGGTCTGATAAAAGACCAAAACTGGTTGCGCAAAAAGAAAAAATAAATGGAATATACAGGAAGACAATGTCTTTTTTTGTAAAATTAAATTTCAATCCTGTAATATCAAGCCACAATTAAAGTATTAATATTGGTACACTAATGTACTAAATTATTTTGGAGTGACATGCTATTGGCTATGAATCATGTTATCGTATTCTTTTAGTTATGAAATTTTGTTTTTCGTGATTTTTCTTGAATCATTACTTTTTTTTTTCTTTTTATTGAGATTTACAACTGTATTACATGGAAAATACAATAAGTAAATGTGACATTGGTAACATGACATGTACAACATAAAGAGAAACTACCCATTGGTAGAACTCAAATTAAAGTTCTATATTAGAAGGTTCCGAGGCCATCTTCTTTTCAGACGCCTCGGAGGATTATCAGGAATCGAGGAGGAAGCAAGTTTTGAAACAAGAGGATTCGGATGGTTCTTAGTTTGTTATGGAAGGATAGATATCTGGATAGGGCCAAGTCGGAAACATATGGAACATTAAGATCTTTATGGATGATTTTATTTGTGACAAAGTAAGGAGCGTTAAGGATTTTACGAAGGATTTTGGATTGTAAGGATTGGATACGAGAGGAATTCGATGGTTTAGTGGAGCCCCAAAGCTCAATTCCGTAAGTCCAAATAGGTCTTGTTATTGTCATATATATGCGTCGTTTGTAATTGATTGTGAGCATAGATCGTTTGTCTAGTAAGTGCTGCAGTAGTCGAAAACGTCGGGCGGTTTCTAGTCGTTTCAGTCTGGTATGGGGGTGAATCATTACTTAAACATAGTTTTATGTTATTATTATTGATAACAATAAAAGTTTCTGTACTTTATATTTGATATATTTTTTCTATCAATTAATTATTATTTATGATTGTAAACTTGTATTTCAATTTTATTTATTACTTTAGTGAAAGGTGCGGATTTAGATATGAAGAGAAGAAAAAATATAATTTTACTATTAATTGTGTTGATATTTTTTTTTATACAATTATTTCATAACATTTTTCATTTATTTATTTGTTTGTTTGTACGCCTCTAGCCACTAGGGTGATCGGCAATCTTCAGCTCAATTGTTTTCAAGAAGTCCAGTAAGATTTCCACTTCTCTCTCCGTATCCTGAAACACGTACCGGATAGTCTCGTGCATGTTAAGATTCTTTAGAATAACTGCATAATGTGTGCAATCCACCAGTATGTGGCTCACAGTTCTAGGAGGACCACATAAGAACTTTTCGTTTTGCCAACAAGGTGTTCAATTTTGCATTAGATTTTTTTCCCGATAGCTTTTTTATTGGCAAAATGTCTTTCTCCTTTTTGTTCTTATTTATGGAGGAGTTAATTTGAGAGCTGAAAGCATTTCCTGTCAAAAGGAGTGTTTGGTCATCAATTGTCTTGTGGTCGTTGGTACGTGTAGACAATACGTGTTGTGTATTTTTTCACCTTCTGCAAGATCTGATTCTGTACTACCTACAGGGGGGTAGCTGGTCGAGGCTTTTAGCAGGATATTATATTCAGCATGAGTAATCTTTTTAACAGGTAGTTGGTGTGGATCAGTATGCTTCTGTTTCTTGGGGTCCGTTTGTACATTTAATCTATCAATAACTCCTACCCAGTTGAAGCCGGTGTTCCTCAAGGTAGCGTCTTGGGCCCCGTCCTTTATACCCTTTTTACCGCCGATATCCCTGTCCATCCCAATACCTTCCTGGCAACATTTGCTGATGACACCGCCATCCTATCATCCTACTCAGATCCCGAAATAGCATCTTTAAATCTTCAAAGGCACCTCTCCATGATTGAGCACTGGTGTAATAAATGGCGCATCAAAGTAAACGAATTCAAATGCAAACACATTACCTTCACACTCCGCCGCAGATTCTGTCCATCAGTCCACTTTAATTCCAACCAGCTTCCTTTTTCAGACACAGTCCGGTATCTTGGCTTTATCTTAGACCAAAGACTTACGTGGAACCCACATACTAGACTTAAAAGACAAGAACTTAACCGACGATACGGCCAATTATACAGACTACTGACCAGAAAATCTCAACTTTCAATTGACAACAAATTACTGATCTACAAGAAAATCCTGAAACCCATTTGGACCTAAGGACTTGAACTTTGGGGGACAGAAAAATTCTCTAACATTAAACGCATCCAATCCTTTCAATCCAAATTCCTCCGGACAATAGTCGATGCTCCATTCTATGTAACCAACAAAACCCTACATCATGACCTTAATATCCCATTTGTCCTTGACCTTATCCCTGAAAAATTTTCAAAATTCTATCAGAACCTCCTCGAAGGTTGAAGCGGCAGTGACTCAGAGATATTTTATAGTATTTATTTTGGAGTTCTGGCAATAGCCAGATTCTCCACTCAAGACATGAGTGTATGTGGCTAAAGCGCTCTCAAACTCCTCCGGTTTTAGCACCGGTGAGGCGGTTAAGAGAGTAGCGCAGGGGTTTGGGTTCCCCGCCTGATTGTATATATTGTATATAGGTATGACTGTATTTTTATGTTTTTAATTTACTTATATTTAGGTTATTTTATTTTTTTATTGTATATAGTTTTTATTTATTATTATTTTACTTTTGCTAATTTTTTGTATATACGGTGTGAATGTGTTCATTTATCAATATAATGATTGTTCCCGTGACAGAATATTATATGTCTAAATAAATAAAATATGTACATTTTGGCAATTTGAATTAAATTTAAAATGTTTGTATTTTTAATATAAGTTGCATTCACAAGATATACATATCATTGTTGAGACCTGTATTTTTTAGGGATTTAGATTCTGGCGGTCCATTGATTACCTTTGGAACCCTTAAAAAACAGTGGTACCTTGGAGCAGGTTTACGACAGAAACCCAGGATTCAGATTGGAATAACGTCGTATGGTAGTAACTGCGGGCTTCCGGATTCTCCCGGAGTGTACACCAGGATCTCCAACTACATACCCTGGATAGAAGAAGTAGCTTTTAAAGATGTGATAGTTTCTAATTAAAATTTTTGAAATCCTATATATTTTCATTTAAAAAAAATATTTAATAGTTTTATGGAGAGAGTTATGTATTCTTTCAACCTTTTATTAAAGGGAATTTAATCTTCAACAATGCCGTAGTATAGATTTATTTTCAGAATTTCTGAATTGATTTTTGATAAAATAAAATGAAAGAACTAGTTACTCCTTCTTTTTTTTTGTCTCGCCTTTCTTGCCTTTTAGGCTACACGGGGTTTTCCCCATTCTGGGGGAGAGGACATGTCTCATTTTCAACTGAAATTCAAAACAGTAGAAAATTGATATTGTACTAAACTTATTATATGTTATTGACTTACCATTTTTTTAGGGGAGAAAATAAGGTATTACTAAAGAGGGGGACACAGATTCTCCTAAACGTACAATAAATAACTATCAAACTGAATTTTGATTTTTATTAAACTTCCTTTGAGGAGTATACTTCAGTGTGATTAGGCAGTGGGCAGGGTGGTCGAACAGGACATGATTGTATGTGGCTAAAGCGCTCTCGCTCCAACTCCACCGGCTTTAGCACCGGTGAGGCGGTTGAGAGAGTAGCGCAGGGATTTGGGTTCCCCGCCTGATTGTATATATTGTATATAGGTATGACTGTATTTTTATGTTTTTAATTTACTTATATTTAGGTTATTTTATTTTTATTGTATATAGTTTTTATTTATTATTATGTAGTTATTATTTTACTTTTGTTAATTTGTTTTGGATATACGGTGTGAATGTGTTCATTTATCAATATAATTATTGCCCCTGCGACAGAATATTATATGTCTAAATAAATAAATAAAAAAATAAAAAATATATTAATGTTTGTCGTGTTTAGACAATTTTTTTTGTTTTCTTCAGTATCGGTTTGTGATTTCTTTGGCCCAGCATACAAATTTTCAATGACTTTTGAACTACTTTCTACTTGCTCACGGATGTTATTATTAAAGTTACTTGCTGGACCGAGGTTGGCTTTGGAGGTTTCTTCAGATATATCTGATTCAGCTCAGTATGCAGCAAAATGTCCAGGTTTTCTGCACAAATAACAGGTCAAAATATCTTCGGAGAGAAAGAGACGAAAAGTAGGACCTTCATTGGACATTTTAGATGACTTAGTCAATCGTATTAACATCGTCTGGAGTGATGAAAACTTGTTTCCGAAAGCTTAATATGTGACCTGTCTTGGGCCCTATATATCCTCCGTTTAAAGAGTTGATTGAGGCTAATAAGTTAAAGCTCAATGTTTTTTGTTTCATTTTCAATGAACACATTAGGTATGTTGGGGCAACCATTCGAAATAATAATGCGCTTAGCATTAACTAAGCGTCGTATGGGTATCGAATATTCCCCAATGGTCAATGTACTATGTCTAGATAGTAATTGGTCAACTTGTCCTTTACTGCTGAGATAATCGCAAAAACGATTGTTACATATTCATAAAGCGAATTTAATATTTAGTGGGTCTACTATTTTATCTAAGCTATCAATGTACTGTTTTTGCTTTATTCCTCTTATAGTAGGAATTACAATGGCATACTCGCGTTCACTTATTACTTGATTTACTGCCACCTCAGCGTATTTTGGCCGATTTAGATTATTTTGGTCTTGAATAATTACTGGTACTCGGTTATTTTCATTTATTTAAGTATTTCTTGCAGAGTCTTTTCTTAAATCAGCACCATCCTCAATGTTTTAAATTTTCGAATAGTGCAATTGTGGTTGAACCTTCTGCAAAACTGTTGTGGCCCGTAACGATTCCTAATGTTAGTGAACCCACAGCCGTACAAATGGTAGAAGAGACAACCCAAAAAGAGGTCTGCAATCAGCTCTAAAAGCTCAATCCTATTTTCAAAAATATTTTTAATTTTTCGAAAATCTAGCTCCAGTTGTTATATTTTTCATTTGATAAATGTCATTTAGGATGAAAATGTCTCAAGTTCAAAAGCCAAACAAATTTTACAAAAAATATAATTATCTTTCTTTGTTTTGTTTTTATTTTAATGAAATTTACAACTGCATTAGATTAAAAATACAAGTAAATGTGGCGTTGGTAACATGACATGTACAACATGGAGAGAAACTACCCATTGGTAGAGCTTAAATTAAAGTTCTATATTAGAAGGTTCCGAGGCCATCTTCTTTTCAGACGCCTCAGAGTGTTATCAGGAATAGAAGAGGAAGCAAGAGTGGAAACAAAAGGGTTCAGAAGTTTATTACGGAAGGATAGGTATCTGGATTGGGCTAAATCGGAAAAATATGGTACTTTAAGGTCGTTATGGATGATTTTATTTGGGACAAAGTAAGATGCATTGAAGATTTTGGGAAGGATTTTGGATTGTAAGGATTGAATACGAGAGGAATTCGATGGTTTAATTTCTTTAGCCCCAAAGCTCGAATCCGTACGTCCAAATAGGTTTTATTATAGTCATATATATAAGTCTTTTGTAAGTAATTGGAAGTTTAGAGCGTTTGCCTAGTAAGTACTGGAGTAGTCGAAAACGTCAGTGGTTTCTTGTCGTTTCAGTCTAGTATGAGGCTTCCAAGTGAGACGTTTGTCGAGGTGGAGTCCTAGATATCGGATATATTCAAGAGGGATAAGTGGGGTATTGTTAAAGGATACAGTAGGGCAGAAAGTCATAGGTTTGCGACGAAGTGTAAAAGTAATTTGATGGGATTCATTGGGGTTTATTTTAATCCTACACTTTGACACCATTCTTCAAGACTTGTGATGTGTGATTGAAAAATTTGGGATGCGATTGACGGATCGTTGTCAACTGATAGGATACACTTGTCATCGGCATAGGTGGTGATGACTGTGTTGAGATGGGTTGGAATGTCAGCTGTATAAACTGCGTAAAGTATAGGACCTATGATACTACCTTGAGAAACACCAACAAACTGAGAAAAAAGAGATGGTTTGGCATTTTTGTGATTTACTTTGAAGTATCTATCATTAAGTAAGATGATGGTTGTTCTGCCGGCTTTGTGGGTTTGGGTTTCATTTTGACAATGGATAGTTTCCAAGAGGCAGGAAAATATGTGGTTCGGAGTACAACATTATATATATATATATATATATATATGAAGAATAATACGGCTTTCTGAGGAAGCATTTTTAGGATCTCGGATGTGATTTGTAGGAATGTAATTTGTGTATGATATTATATATTTCTTTAGAAATTTTGAACTGAAGTATTAAATGCTTTAGGTTGAAGGATCAATTGGAGTGGGATATCGAGTTCTGCTTCAATACACTCAAGGTGGATTGGATTTTGGATATCTGAGTGTGGATTAAATGTTTTGAAGAGGTGCTGAACAAATATTTGAGATTTTTCTTAGTCAGATCGGACCAGGTTTGGGTTTCAAGTAATAGGGGGTGGAATGTGGATAATAATAATAATAATAAGGCATTGCGAACCCGAAGGTTCGATGCGAACCAACCAATCGCTTGTTTACACACCTCCCCTCAACCGTTCGCCGTCCAAACCCAGTCCCTTCAGAGCGCTTTAAGCAATCTTCCACCTTCGCTTCGTCTACCCCTCGGAACGCTTATCTCATTCGCACAGCAATATAACCTTTTAGGAATTCTCTCGTACTAGCCCAACAACTTTTATCAGCCCATTTGATTCGCCGCATGTAATTACCTCAATTTTATACTACCCGGATACATCTCAACGCAATTCGGCGTGTGTAACCGTCTGAACTCTCTCGTTAACTCATCCTTCGTCGGTACAGAATATTTCTACGCAATACTTTATTTTCAAAAACCTTAAGACGCTCGCATCCTTAATGTAAGCGCCAAGGTTTTCGCATCCATAAAGACCTGTAGGCAAGATAAGTGTTTTAATAGGATTCTAATTTTAAGTTCGGCACAAGAGCGCGAACTAAGAAGTTTTGTCACAAAAAATAACAAACATTCCCCGCCTTCAGTCTAACCTTAATCTCTTCATCAATTTTCGTTTTTCTAGTTATCGTAGAACCTAGATACCGAAATTTATCTACCTGTTTCAAACATATACCATATATAACCATAGCCACCAGTAGTATCGCCATCTTTGCAGCTAACCATATATTTTGTTTTATCTACGTTTATTTCGAGACCTAGTTCTTTACCGGCATTCATTAACGTTGTCGTATTTAGTTTTATAGTTGTAAACGTCTTAGCTTAAGATACCAGATCATCAATAGGCCCAGCACGGATGTTTCCCGCCAGATCCAACCCGTTCTCGGATCGCATTACTTCCCTAATGGCATGTCTATTGCCAAATTGAACCGGACCGGCGAAAGAGAAATCCCCTGGTTTAACCCGAACGAACCTCAAATTTGTCGGACAATATTACCGATTCTAACTTTATTGATGTCTCCGTCAAGCACATCCTGTACTAGATTTACTATTTTTTTTGGAATCCTCTGCTCGAATAGAATATTATACATGTTTCCGGCGTCCAATAGAATCGTAAGCCTTTGTTAAAATCTATATACAGCTGTTGAACAATACCGTTATACTCCAATATTTTTTCTCTAATATTTTGCCGTAAAGAAAATATTTGCTCATAGTCGAACGATTCCGTCTAAAATCCGCATTGGTAGTCGTCCGATAATTTCCTCGGTCGTATCCCGTGATTCGAACTGGTTAAGATTAAAGTGAATATTTTTTATAACATACTGCGAAGCAGTGAAATTCCTCGATTTTAATTACACCCGTCCTCGACACTTTTTGTGAATCGATAAGAATAAGTCCCGTTCATTCTTCAGGTAAGTCTCGTTCACCCAGATCTTTTTAACCAACCGATGTATTTTAGAAACTCCGCTTCTCGCATGCCTTATTAGTTCAGCAGGAATATATCGATTCCCCGCTGCTTATATGATTTTAATTTTCCGGATAGCTACTTCAACTTCCTCTTTACTTTGGTCCGTCTATAAAGGGTTCAGCACTCGGTACTCAGAAGAGGACACAGATCATAAATTACCGTTTTAATAAATATGTCAAAGTGGTCCTTAAACTTATTCAATATGTCCACCGATCGGTCAGAAAATATTGTTATTATCATCCCCTAATTCCAGACTTACGGCCCTACATATTTACGTGATTGTTTATACCTTTGTACCTTTTTCTCTGACTTAGTTTCACATTCTATTAGTTTCTAATTTCAATTATTTTATTTTTAGATACTCCCTTTTTTTATTTTTGAGCAATTTATCGTTTCTTTCCTTTGATCGATACGGAAGTATTCCTGATTGTCTTCGCTAGGATTATAGAGCTTTTAATTAGCGCTTTTCGGTTTTTCACACATGTTAAGCTATCTTCATCAAACACGTTTTGTTATTCTTATTTTTCCCTTTTTCCTAGACACGAGTTTACCGACCGCTTAAATTATCTCTGATGCTCTATCCATAACTTGTCATATCCTCGGGTCCTCGGCAGAAGCCAAAAGCTTCAAACCTATTTTCTTAACATCTACTCGAATTGTTGCTAATTGGATGATTTTTTAATTAATCCAAATTAAAAATTCTCCAAAATCTAAACGGTTTTCTTTCTCTGTGTTATATTAAGTTTTTGTCGAAGTTTCGCGATTACTATTTCAGATCCGACCCACTTCGGCTCCAGATAAACCGTAAAACATTAATTATACTGCTTTGCCAGCGTGTTGAGCGTTACTTGACATGATCGATTTGATTTCGTGGTTGCGAATCCGGTGATGTCCAGTATAATTATGAATCCCTTATTTTAAAACGTCGTACTTTTTAATTAGCAGGTTTTTCGGAGATGGCAAAGTTATCAGACGATCCCATTATCATATATATTCTTGCAACACTTCTCTAGATTACCAATCGGCGAATATAAACATCTTCCTTCCTAACTTGCGTTCGCGTCACCTACAATTATTTTTCATGTAGTTTTCGTGTAGTTTTATCATAAACCCATTCGAGTTAACGTAAAATTCACTATTATGCCTTCATGTCACTGTCTTCGTCGGACAATGATGTTAATTAATGCGATTTTAACCAAGTCCCTGAAATGTACTACCGAAAAGTCTATCTCTAAAGAATTGTACTCCCTCAAAGCGTAATATAATCTACGCCTAATTAGAAACCCGGTACCTAAACGTCTGATTCCCGCTTCCTCCGTACCAAATAGTGTACTTCCCTCCCGCATTCGGAGCGCCTCCCCTGAGCCAGCGAACTATCTTGCAGAGCCACGACCATCCAAATTGTACCCATTTACCTCATTCGCGACCGATTTTAGATGCCCCCCCCCCTGCTGTTTTAAACTCCTGACGTTCACGTACCAAAATTTAATCCCTAATTTCAACTTGCCATGAATCCCTAAAGGCAGTCCCCCACCGGAAGACCGAACGGGGCCTACGTTTACTTCCGATAATGAGGCGTTTTACCTTAGGGAGATCCATGACTGTTTTTGGTGTGTTTTAGTATGAACTAAAGAGATTGAGTAGGGCGTTCAATCCTATCTCACAACCCCCCAGCAAGGTCTGGTGGGCCCCACCTCCAGCTAGTCCTGGAGTTCCCCTCCCACCAGCCAGTCTGGAGGGCCTCTTCGATGTTGGTCAGCGAGTCGTCCTCGGACTTAAGCCGGAGAACTTCCAAGGAATTTCCACCGACCATCCCCACATCCGCCACCCGTGGGACGCTCCCCATACGCGGTAATGAGCCCGCGCGAGGAGTAATAAGTGGATGGTTAAAATATTTTAATTTTAAGAGCTTTTTAGTGGTCAACCATACTGATTTGTCAGTTAGGTTGGTTGTAATATTTTCTGGTAACTTAGGTAAATTTTGGATTTTGGATTTTTTAATTTCAGCTTTTAGTTGGTTAGTTAACTTGCTGTAATATGACTTGTCTGATAGGTATTTAGTCCTATGCCACTTCGATCTTGCTTAAGGCAAGTTAGTCTGTTGGGAGTTGTTATTTTTATTGGTTGATGTGTTATCGTTAATTTGTCACTTATAGATGTAGTAAGTACCTCTATAGCTGAGTCAATGTCATGTTTTGTCCTAAGTGGAATATTTAGGTCCAATTTATCCGCCAAGTCTTTACGAAATTTGTCCCAGTTTACTTGTCCTGTAATCAGTGAAGGAGAAAAGGAGGGCTTAGGAACGAAGGTTGGTTGTAATGAAAACAGAACTGGACTATGATTTGAGGAGAGGTCATCCAGGGATTTGATAGTGATCTACGAAGAGGAAATCTGGGACGTGACGAATATGTCCAAGATATCAGGTCGTTTTTTGAGGGAGATTGGCCAATAGGTAGGATTCATAGGGGAGAGGATGGAGTAACTATTAGAAGTTGAGACAGAAGATAGTATGTTACCACGGGAGTTGGATGCTCGACAACCACATCCTTGGTGTTTAGCGTTATATTCTCCTCCAACAATAAAGCGCGATCCGAAGCATTAAAATAAGGATTCAAACAGATTTTAAGTAAGAGTATGACCAGGAGGACAGTATACAGCTGAAAGTGTTAAGTGGAAAGGACGAGTTGAAATGATTACCGAGGTTGCTTGAATAGCCTCAGTTGGAGTAGAAGGAATGAGGGAATGGGATAAGGATTTATGGATAAGAATGCAATATAATTATCTAAAATTTCTTTTTCTTGTTTTTATCATGTTTCAATATTACCTTCTTGATGTAGGTCTAAATTATATTTGAAACACTTAACTCGAAATTTACAAAATAATCCTTGTATTACATTTTATGTTTTTCCTATATTTCATATTAAAAAGATTTCTAATTGCTTAGCAGTTGTTGATGAAAGGGAATAGTTTTCTTTGAATGTGATACAAGGATTATTTCGTGAATTTCGAGTTATGTGTTTCAAATAGAAGGTAATATTAAAACACAATAAAACGAGAAAAATGAATTTTCGATAATTTTTTTTATTGTAAAATAATTTGAATTTTGAAAAACATGAGTGATTTTCGTCCTAAATTGCATTTATTAAATGAATTGTATAAAAAATTATAAAGTAAAAAATTTAACAGTAAAATTATTTTTATTTTTTTAATTGAGGTTTTTAAATATATTCCATCTGAATCTCAGGCTTATGATAAGGAAATATTAATAAGTTAGTACGTAGCTAGGAGGTTGGGTAAAGTTTTGAAGAGTCTTGAAAGAGAAGTAGTCAACCGGATTACGTATTCATCTGAAACGCCTGCTTGCAGCGTCTCTTCTCATCATCAACTCTCTTATTTCTGAATGAAACCAGAGAGCAGCAAAGCGTCTGAAGGTCGAGGTCTTTAAGGGTGCTTGTTGATTTAGGAATGGGAGAAGGTTTGAGGAAAGACACTACACTATTTCATCAATGGAGGAGTAGGAATAGACTGAAGGATTGGAGTATTGGTTCAAGAAAAGGATCTAGTTAATCAATGAGCCTAGATCCTGCTATGCAATTTGTCTGGGAATGAACTTCGAAGGAGTCGAAAGGAGGAATTTGAAAGCAGGATCAAATTGGACATGGGGAGGGCGATATGTAATGACGTGAAGGAGGGAAAAGGAATTTGAGGAAATTTCTTCAAATAAATACTTCAAGTAAGAAAAGTCGGGAGAGGAAGATTCGTGCAGGATTTTTTCCCTAAGACTCTCATGAACATAAAGACCAACATCACAACCGGTTCGATATGTTCCATCATGACCCCTGAGAGCATGGTTAGGAATGGATCTGGAGAAAGAGAGAATATTAGGTTTAAAACAGGTTTCCGAAACGGCAAGGAAATAATCTTGGGAAGGGTGAACGAAAAGGGATTGGGAATAAACATGGCACGTTAATAGGATATTAGTCATTTAAGGGTAGAGAAGGATATACATCTTTGAAAATTTTAAAAGAAAAGGGACAATCGTAAATTAGTGAATTTGAGTTTCCACTATGTAAAATAGAGAAAAAATAAATAAATGATAATGAGATTTAAAAAAATTTATAATAATTGCAACTGAAAAAAATGAGTGACTTTTCATAATAAAAAAATTAAATAATAATAAACAGATACATAGAAATAATATGCAAATATGTACAAAGATAAGTAAAACCATAATCTAAAAAATAAATCTCTGAAATAAAGAAAAAATTTGGAATGATTTGTAGATAAAAAATAAAAACGTTTGGGGAGTATTTATTATTATCTGAAAGTCATCGGTATAGTTTTGAAGAGCAATAATTTAGCTTTCCAACGGTTTATAACATCAAATTAGGAGAAAAATATAAGGAGTTATGAATGTTTTAGTAAACAGTATGAAAAAAAAATCCTACCATAAAATTACGAAAAAAAATTATTATATTTTTTCATTTCAAAACAAATTTGTATTTAAGTGTTTTAATAGATCCAAAAAATTAATATGAATCGTCTTTCCATCAAAAACATAACCTTGGTCTATTTCACAAGAAGCCTATTCAATTAACGTTGTGTTTTTCTTATTTCACACAACAAAAAAATCGTTGCAGTGCAAAGTCAAAAAAATGTAAATGAATGACCCTTTGTAAGTGAATTACAAATTATCTGGTTCCCAACGGTATTTCCTGAAAAACTCTTTCTGGATATTCTCTTTTCGGCTGATGTTCTTTTTTAGCCCTGCACCTTTTGAGCTTTGTATCAGCGAGAGACCACTACTTCCAGACCTTCTCCTTCAGTTGTCTCCTTTTCGACTGACTTCTTCATTCCTTGTTAAGGGCATTCACTATAGGCTTCATCAAATAGCACACGACATTAGCGCCATCTAGTGGCCAATTTTGCAAAGTCATCTATTGGCAGTGAGAAGAAGTATAGATGTCCACTAGAGTTCTGCCTGGGGGACACAGGAGCTGAGGCTCGAAGTACCAGTCACCTGTGTCAGTCTGAGTGCCTAAAAAATGGTCTACATGACCAAGGATGCTCAAGATAATGTCTAGCTAGGCCAATCGAATGAATCGTCGGAAAAAGCCAGCATGGGTGTCTGAGATGTCAGCACATGACACAACATTCAGAGATCTCAGCAGGCCAGAACACACTACTCGACCCAGATGTACTTGCGGAAGACAGCCCTTCAATGAGAGAATTTAACATCATTATTACACCAGCGAAAATTTACATTTACCTAGTAAGTCCATTATTAATGTATATTGTTAGTAAGTAATATCAACCTAGATGTCGTATTAGAATTACTTTTTTTTTTCTGTTGGCATTATAGACCATCTTTTGCCGCTTTAACAAGTCTGCTCCATCTTTGACTGTCTTGTGCTATTTCTTTCCTGTACACAGCTCTGTTGCATCTATGTTGATTCTATCTAATCATCTGCTTTTTGGCCTTCCTCGTGGTCTTTTGCCTTCTATTGAGGCATTCATTGTTGCATAGAGGCTTCCAGATGGATTGCTACGAACTACATGTCCCCCCATAGTAACCTCCGTGCCTTCATATCATGGGATATTGATTTACCAGTTTCTGTAAGCAGTTGTTTATTGGTCTTTCTTCTGCACGAGTTAATAATCTGATCCCCAGATCGTTCCGGTTATCGTGGGGAGCATTTTTCTCTCAAATCTTTCAAATCTTTTTTCTAGGGTGTTCGGTAGTGTCCAGATCATATTATAAAATGAGTATGTTTATATAAACCATGAAATATGCTTATTTGCACTTGTTATACCCAATTTGACATATGCAATCCAAGAAAAAGCAACAGCAGTATAATCTACTCCGAATATAAACTCTATTTTTGTCATACCAAAAATGTATTTTTCAGCTAATCAGATAAAATCAATATCTAAAAATTGAAATGTTCTTACTTTTCTTCACCTTGCGACCTGACTCGCTGATATGAGGTTGCTTCTTCGGACAACATACGTTTGGTTCGAAACTCATTCCGGTGAAGCTGCAAATCGGAGGATGGTTGTTCTTGTAGTCACCGATCGTCCCACATTTAGAAAGTAATTTGCAAACACCTTGGCCTCCTCCAAGTGGTGTGCAATCGGCTCCTGCGGAAAAAAAATGGCAACAATGTAAAGAAATGAATGATGTCAAAAAAGTTTAGAGATTTCAGAAAATCTATGTTGATACCTTCTATTTCCTTGGTTTCAATGAATTAGCCAAAAAAAACTACTCAATCTTCCCACAGATCTATATTGAGGCCCTATTGCCCAGTAACCTTGGAAGTCGTAAGTTGCATTGAATGGAGGTAACTTTTAATTTTCTTGTATGGGATTTGAACTGAAGCACTTTTTTCGTTGTTTTTTTCATTATAACCATGAATGAGCACGTTTATCAAAATTTATCAAATTTAACGAACCTGTTTTGATCTTAAATTGCAGAATATTTAATCTAACTTAAAAATGTATAGATTGTTTTTTGTCATAACGTGCTTCTTCGTGGTAAAAATGTGAAAAAAAAACGAGATCATAGAGCGGAAATATAGCAGTTTCGGGGATTTTCAAAAGTGGTCCGGGGGTGAAGGAGAAGAGCCGAGGTCGAAAACTTGGATTTTTCATATCAGTCACATCCTATACAAGAAACCTTCTATCCCCATTCGATGCAACTTCAGCCCTCATTTTCATGACGAGGGGACTGGACTACAAGTTTTCCACAGTATTTTAAACTTTTTAAATTGGTTTACAATTCTTATAATAGAGTAAACTTACATGATCTTTGTTAGAAGTATTACATTTTTGGCAGTTACTTTAATTATATCTCCCTAATAGAGCAGTGGTGCATCAATTGGCTCATAAAAATCAATGAACCCAAATGCAAGTATGTCTCCTTTACCCTCCGAAGCAGATCCTGCCCACCTATCCATTTCAACTCTGTACCTCTTCCCATCTCAGACAGAGTTCGGTATCTTGGATTCCTTTTAGACAAAAGACTAACATGGAACCCACATACCAGACATAAAAGACAAGAACTTAACCGAAGGTTTGGCCTGTTATACAGACTACTTAACAGAAAATCTAACCTCTCCATTGAAAACAAACTATTAATATACAAGACCATACTGAAAACCAACTAAATGTTCGGACATCAAACGCATCGAATCCTTCCAGTCTAAAATTCGTTATTCCACCCCGTTACTAAAATTTTCATCAAACCCTAATCCATCATTCTAATCCATTAGCAAAATCCTTGTCCAACTCCAGCCATCCCTACAATCCTCCTCGAAGGTTAAAAAGGCAGTGCCTCGAGATCTTTTGTAAATACGTCATTGGAGTCCTGGCAATGGCCAACTTCTCCACTCAAGTCATGAGATTATGTGGCTTTAGCGCCTTTTCTCAATCTCCACTGGATCCCTATCTCAGTGATGCGGATGAGAGAGAAGCGCTGGGATCTCTTGGAGTCTTGCCTTAACTTCCACACGTGGGGAAAAGGGTCCGACTTGGAGCTCCCTCGGTTCACTACAAGTATTGTAAATAAGCATGAATGTTTTTCTTTTTAATCTATCTTTTCATGTATCTATTTATTACTATTACTTATATTTTATTTATTTTTGCTAATAATTTCTGTAATATATTTAATTTTATCTTCAAGTTACATTTCCTTGGTTTTATCATAGTTTTTGAATTGTTATATAGATATATTTTATTATTTTTTTTTCTTTTCTTATTATCTCAAATACACAATGCCCTTGATTGAGGCAAATTGTATTTTTCCTAACAACACAACACTTTAATTATAGTTTTAACTGAAACAAAGTTTGTTGTTTAGGTTGGTCGCTCATTTATCTTCCAGTTATATAATAGTATAAAGGTCGGTATATTTTATAAAGACGTTATTTACTTTTTTCGATGGTGCTTAATTTCTCACGTAAGAATTCTGAATTTAGATATTATTTATTGATAAAATGACACAAACCCTATTATATGTCATAGTTACAAGCCAGCAATTTTATGATTTTACAAGGGGAAAAGTGATCAAAATGCTTAGTGATTTAGAGTTACGACTAATCACTGCAATAAGTCGATGATATTGTTTATTATATGAATACAACATGCCGTCAGTTGTGATAAAGGAATATCTAATTGATGTTCTACCAATTTTGCACTGCGCGAATCTTGCAAATCATTGTGAGGGGTAAATATTTTTTCTAAGTGGCATGCGAATAATTCAGCTTTTTGAGCATCTGACTTTGCCCACGAGCCATCAGGATATCGAATTGGATGCGATGTCTCTTGATGATTCAACAAGCGTTTTGTCATTCGCCAAATAGATGCATTGTTATTATCCAAGCTGTTTAGGAGGGTATTAAAATTTTGATTTTTAAATCGTTTGATTTCTTCTCGCAATTCCGTTGTTAGCTGATTAAATTTGGACTTATCTGAAGGATAACGAGTGCGTTGCCACTTCTTACTAGCTTTTCGTTTCTCTTGTAAGAGGTATTTAATTGAATCTGGGATGCTATTTTTCATATTTCTTACCCTGGACTGTTTTAATGGACATAAGGAAGAATTCCAAGCCGCTTGTTGTATAGCTTGCGTTAGTGATTGGACTGCATCGTCAACCTCATCTGGAGTCCGCAAGAGGGTGTTCAACGAGATAGATTTTTCTAACGTATCTATAAAGTTTTTCCAATTAATTTGACCTGGCGTAAGTGTCGGTTGTGGAGATTTCAGAATTGGTTCTAGATCAACCGTAAGTAGCGAAGGAGAGATAAAGAATAAAACATTCAGAACCGTTCGGGTTTCTTTTCGGGTTTTTTGCTTCCTCACTAACGAAGGTAGGGAAGTATTGTATTCGTGCGAGAGGTTAAAAAAAAAATATGTGCTCAGAATCGAAAATTTCCACTCGTGTTTTACGTTTCAGTCATCAACGATCAAATTTGGTTCGGTGTCTGTCTGTCTGTAGTCAAATCGATGTAACGGGCATATGATATACTACCGTTCATCCGATTTTTATAAAATTTCCAGGAATTAAGCGGGTTGGTGTCTAGATTGTCCCATATCAATTTTATTAGATTCTAACAACCACTTCTGCTTGCCTAGGCGTAAACGCATTTTTGTAGATAGGTCAATATTTCAGGAATGGCTTGTTCGATTTGGCAAGAAATTGGAAAAAAAGTAGGTATTTGTAAAGCCAATTTTGTTGAATTCTGTCCGTTGCTTTCTCTTATATATGCGCAAACGTGTTTTTCTTACGTCTATATCTTTAAAACCGCTAGTTCAATTTAGTTCAAATTTGGAGGGAATTTAGAGATTGGTAAACGTAAAATGAAATAGATATAAATTTTATCAAATTCTATCTCTACACCAAGAAAAAAAAAATATGCTTCCGGTTTCAGATCAGGAAATGTGTTATTTGATATGCCAATAGTTTGAAAACGGCGCATTCGATTTGACCCAAACTTAGAGAAAATTTGGAAGACAGTATAGAAATAACTTTATATCAATTTCATTGAATTCCATTTAATAATTAAAATTATTATAAATAATTGTTAACAACATAATGGTTGTGACATGTTTAAGGCACTGATCATATGGAGTGGGATTTAAGCTATAACAATATTGTTATGGGTTTATAAAATTTTCGGTTTTATTCAAAAAATTAATTGATACTGTATTGTTTGGACGATTCCAAACGTTACTGCCGTGACACTTATTGACGGTGCCTAGATTTCTTGTAATTTTCAGTACATTTAAAATAATTTTTACCCTGAGTTTGTAAAAAAAAAAGGTCTTATTTGTAATTTATTTAATTTCACTGAAGTTCAATAAGTTCGTCTTGGTTTCGGTTCCTCCTTAAATATCGAAGTTGTGTGAACCTCAACCATATTTTATATTTTTTAGCTTAATGCATTTTGTTCTGAATGAAAGAAAGTATTGGTCTCGTTAACTCCGAAAAAACAAATAATTGAATTTTTCTAAAACCATCCATTTTACGAGTGAAAACATACCTATTAAATATATATCACTACTGTTAGTACAAAAGATCTTATGTAAAAATTTTTAACTTTTATTTTATTTGTGCTAAAGGTGACATTTTGAAGTGTGCAAGTGATATAAGCAGTCTGCTACGATGGAGAATAGGAGAGGACAATAACATATGAGTCTGCTACTTATATACTAAGTATATATACTATATATACTTATATAGTTTGCTACTACTCTATAATTATTACTTTGGAAAATAGCGGATGACTATAAAATATAAAATTATACTAATAAAGCGTAAAGAAATAATGAGTTTGTGCTCTGTTGTAAAATATTAAATTTTTATATATCACGTTGACGAACTAATAGCGTTACTACATGACAAGAACATTGACATAGCCCTATTCCCCGGTACTCCATATATATTTATAAATAATTTTAAGCAAATAGAAATAAGACATCTGAGCTTGTAAAGCCTGGTTATGAGAGTACCAACATCGATTTGTATTTTTAAAATACAATGGGTCAAGATTGCTCACCACCATTGCAAGTTATAACTTACCTTCCAGTAGTCCCAGTACCTTAGAAGACACCTCGGTAAACCCGAAGATCCCGAAATAGAAGAGGATCATGATGACATTAATCAACCTCTAGTCGCACTATCTCAATTCAGACTGATTTCCCCACCAAGATAATAGATGCTCTAGGGTCATGCTCCATGTTTTTTTTTTTTAATTTATACTCTTCTGACGGTGTTGAAATATTTAAAAGAAATTGCCATTATTAAGGTCAGTATAACTTCTTCACCATTTACATTGGTTATAAAAAAAATCTATAATTTTTTGTATGAAAATAAAATCTTCGGAATAAGCCTTTTCTCAAATTACGGTGATTTCCGATTATAACGTTAAAAAAGATAAAAGCACTGAAGAGGACCTAATAATGAAATTGATTTCACCGAACTTAATATTGAAGTAGTGTTGGTAAATAATGCTTCCAATTGAAACAAGTTTTTCTTTATAAGTCCAAACTTCTGTATTTTGTTGGACACATTTTAATCACAGACTCTTCGTGGTGTAATAGCAACATCTGAATATTAATTACCAAGAATTCATTTAATTTAAAATATACAGCTTGTGTATATATACTATAAATACTCACACATATATGCACTGTGTTTTTTTTTTATAACTATAGCGTATTAGCATGACAAATGAGGTGACGAAAATAGTGAAATGTTAATGTTTTGCAAATAGTTTTAATAATATCCATAGCAGTCTTATGTGTTAATAAAACTCATGTAAATTACTTCTATGGTGGCCAATATTGTAAATCATTTTGATAAATTACTACTTAACTTTGTATGAAGCAGTATATTCCATGACGACCTTGATCCAACAAGCAGTTTGGACTGCATCTTCACCTGATCCTTCTAAAAAATACCGCAAAATAAATCCTCTACCCCAAGACCTACTGGACCTTATTAATAGGAAACGATGCTCTAGGACCATCTGGCAAAGAACCAGGCATCCTGATGATCGGAAATAATATAACTATTATTCCAAGCAGGTAAAACAAAAACTGGCTACGTTTATATCCCAATCCTATAATTCCTATCTTTCCTCACTATCTGCAAGTGATAACTCCCTCTGGAATGTAACAAAAAAAATCCTTAAATTCCAATCCATTTCCCACCCCCTCCGCCGTGATGATGGTTCCTGGGCTTCGTCAGATGAAAATAGAGCAAAAGAGTTTGCTAAACATCTATCGTACACATTCACTCCTCATCCTGAACTCCATCCCTCCCATACTGCTGAAGTTAAAGAATTCCTCTCTTCATCGATTCCTCTCTCCTTACCTCCTACAGCCGTCAACCCCTCTGAGGTCAAATTCCTTTTAAAGAACCTAAAACCTCGCAAATCTCCAGGACACGATCTCCTTACTTCCCAGATCCTCAGACAACTTCCCAAAAAAGCAATTATATTCCTTACATATCTATTCAACTGTATCCTCCGCACAACCCACTTTCCCCTGGTGTGGAAACACTCCATAATTATCCTCTTTCCTAAACCAAGTAAACCTGTTAATTATACATCATCCTATAGACCGATAAGCTTACTTCCAATCCTTTCCAAAATCTTTGAGAAAATCCTTCTCAAACGCATCCTACCCATACTCGAATCCCACAATATCCCTTCCCATCAGTTTGGATTCCGCTCAAGACACTCCACTGTCCAACAAGGCCTTCGCGTTGTGGACCACATATCCTCTGCACTTGAAAACAAGCAATATTGCACTGGTGCCTTTCTGGACGTAGCTCAAGCTTTCGACCGGGTGTGGCACGATGGCTTGCTTTTCAAGCTCAAAACCCATTTACCTCAACCCTTGTACCTAGTCCTCAAATCTTACCTTTCAAATCGCTCCTTTCAAGTCCGCTGCGGCACTGAACACTCCAAACATTATCCAATTGAGGCTGGTGTTCCACAAGGCAGTGTCTTGGGCCCAGTTCTCTATATCCTTTTCACCGCTGACATCCCTTCAAGTCCTGATACCTTCCTAGCAACATTTGCTGATGATACTGCCATCCTATCCTCCCACTCGGATCCTCTAATAGCGTCCCAGAACCTGCAAAGACACCTTTCCTTCATTGAGCAGTGGTGCAACAACTGGCGCATCAAAATTAATGAATCAAAATGCAAGTATGTAACTTTCACTCTTCGACGAAGATCCTGTCCGCCAATCCTTTTTAATTCAATTCCTCTTCCCTACTCAGACACAGTCCGATACCTTGGCTTCCTTCTGGACAAAAGACTGACTTGGAACCCACATACGAGACTTAAAGACAAGAGCTTAACCGACGATTTGGTCAGCTATATAGACTACTAAACAGAAGATCTCATCTCTCAACAGAAAACAAATTATTAATCTACAAGACCATACTGAAACCTATCTGGACCTACGGACTTGAACTGTGGGGAACAACTAAATCATCGAAAATCAAACGCATCCAATCCTTCCAGTCCAAAGTCCTTCGAACAATAGTCAATGCTCCATATTATGTCACGAACAAGACCCTACAACATGACCTTGACATCCCATATGTCCATGACATCATCCCATCCAGATTCTCCAACTTTCACCAGAACCTCATTCATCATCCCAATCCTCTAGCGCAATCCCTATCCAGCTCCGAGCATCCATACCATCCCCCTCGAAGGTTGAAACGGCAGTGGCCTCGAGATCTTTTGTAAATATGCCTTTGGAGTCCTGGCAATGGCCAGCTTCTCCACTCATGTCCTGAGCGTCTGTGGCTATATTGCCCTCTTTCAGTCTCCACTGGCTTCTAATACTAGTGATGCGACTGGAAAAGTGGCACTGGGATCTTCCGGAGTCTTGCTTTGCCTTCCGCGTGTGGAGGTAAAAGCCTGGCTCAGAGATTCTTGGGCAAATGTATATATTGTATATAGTTATGATTGTGTTTAGAAGTTTTTATTTTATTTATTTATTTTTTTTTTTTTTATTTTTTTTTTATTTATTTACCTTCTTCATCAGTATTATTTATTTACTTCTTATATTTATATTTATTTCTTTATTATTTGTATATATTGTATGAATGAGAACTTTTAGCCCTAATGCTTATAGCCCTCCAGCAGTGGCTGATTGCATTATTATTCAATAAATAGATTTCAAAAAAAAAAAAAAAAAAAAAAAAACTTAACTTTGTATTACTGATAAAGAACAATTTATTTATTTATTAGTTGTACATATTTGTGGCTCACAATAAATTTGCCATCTACCTTAGTATTCAGTAAATATATCAAGGAGAAGAATAACAGGACAAAAAAAAAAAATAAAAAAAAGTAGTAAAATAACACATACATTATAACATAATAACAAATACACACACAAAAAAGATAATGCAGCAAGTAGCTCAATGCAATAAGTCTCTTGGCCACCGCCTCAGCAGTCTTCTGGGCGGATTATATGGATTTGTGGCAGTAGATAGAGCTTGAGTAAGTGGATTGGAATTTAGAGTCAGTCTGTCATGAAAATTATTAAAGCGGTCAGTGGCAGTTGCCGTGATGAAAGGAGTGTTAAGGTCAGTGTGTAACGCGAGATTTGAAACGTAAAAGGGTGCTTCTACAATTTTCCGATGGACTTTTGACCGGAATGACTGAATGATTTTCGTATTTGATTTCTTTGCTGTTCCCCATAGTTCGATCCCATATGTCCATAGTGGTTTAATGAGGACTTTGTAAATAGTTAATTTATTAGTCACAGATAATTTAGAACGTCTGTCAAGTAGCCTAGAAAGAAGTCCGTATCGCTGATTAAGTTCTTTTCTTTTTTGTTTTATGTGGTATGTCCATGTCAGTCGTTTGTCTAAGTGGACACCCAAATATCGTACAGTTTTTGAAGGTGTTAGAGCAATATTATTAAAGAACACTGGAGGACAAGAGTTATGTTTAAGTGTAAATGAAACAAATTGACTTTTAGACTCGTTCATTTTTATTCTCCACCTTTTAGCCCAACAAGCTATGTCGTCTAGGTGTTCTTGAAGTACCTGAGAAGCCTTTGCTGCATCCTTGTTAGATGTTAATATTGCCGAGTCATCAGCAAATGTAGCCAACAGTGTTTCAGAATGTTGTGAGATGTCTGCACAGTAAATGTTGAAAAGTGTTGGACCCAAGACACTGCCTTGAGGTACTCCAGCTTTTATTTGTTTGATGACAGAAAACTCAGTCCCCATTTTCACACGGAAAAATCTATCTTTTATATATGATAGTAAAATTAAGTAATAAGTTGGAGGAATGATCGTTTTTAATTTATGTAACAAAACATCGTGCCATATTCTATCAAAAGCCTGACTCATGTTAAGAAAAACGCCAGGACAGTACAATTTTGATTCTAGCGAGAAAGATATGTAATCTATAAGGCGGTAACATTGCTGAATAGTCGAATGATGCTCTTTGAATCCGTACTGGAAATTTGGAATGACATCAAATAGTCTAAGTGAATTTAAACGCCGAAACAGAATTTTTTCGAATACTTTAGATAGAGAAGGTAGAAGACTAATTGGGCGGTAAGAATCAGGGCGGTCTATAGGCTTATTGGGTTTGTGAATCATAGTTATGATTGAGTATTTCCATAAAATCGGAAAATGTGTCGTTCTAAGAATGGAATTGAATATGTTTGTTAAGAATAAGCCTTTTTCGGTAAATTCTTTAGAATAAATTTAGTAATGAGATCGAACCCTGGAGATTTTCGATTTGGTAAACTATTGATAATAACGCTAACTTCATTTGGATGAAAAGGTTTAGGTGGGGGGTCATCTCTAAAGGAATATCTAATTGATGTTCTACCAATTTTGCACTGCGCGAATCTTGCAAATCACTGTGAGGGGTAAATATTTTTTCTAAGTGGCATGCGAATAATTCAGCATTCTGAGCATCTGACTTTGCCCACGAGCCATCAGGATATCGAATTGGATGCGATGTCTCTTGATGATTCAACAAGCGTTTTGTCATTCGCCAAATAGATGCATTGTTATTATCCAAGCTGTTTAGGAGGGTATTAAAATTTTGATTTTTAAATCGTTTGATTTCTTCTCGAAATTCCGTTGTTAGCTGATTAAATTTGGACTTATCTGAAGGATAATGAGTGCGCTGCCACTTCTTACTAACTTTTCGTTTCTCTTGTAAGAGGTATTTAATTGAATCTGGGATGCTATTTTTCATATTTCTTACCCTGGACTGTTTTAATGGACATAAGGAAGAATTCCAAGCCGCTTGTTGTATAGCTTGCGTTAGTGATTGGACTGCATCGTCAACCTCATCTGGAGTCCGCAAGAGGGTGTTCAACGAGATAGATTTTTCTAACGTATCTATAAAGTTTTTCCAATTAATTTGACCTGGCGTAAGTGTCGGTTGTGGAGATTTCAGAATTGGTTCTAGATCAACCGTAAGTAGCAAAGGAGAGATAAAGAATAAAACATTCAGAACCGTTCGGGTTTCTTTTCGGGTTTTTTGCTTCCTCACTAACGAAGGTAGGGAAGTATTGTATTCGTGCGAGAGGTTAAAAAAAAAAAATGTGCTCAGAATCAAAAATTTTCACTCGCGTTCTATGTTTCAGACATCAAATATGGTTCGGCATCTGTTTGTAGTCGAATTGATGTGACGGGCAATTCCATTTAATAATTAAAGTTCATATGAATAATTATTAACAAAATAATGACTGTGCAATGTTGAAGGAACTGATCATATGGCGTGGGAGAGGTTATTACAATATCGTTATCGGGTTATAAAATTTTAGGTTTTATTCAAACAATTAATTGATACTGTATTGTTTGGTCGATTCCAAACATTACCGACATGACACTTACTTCCTTACTTAGATTTCGTGTAATTTTCAGTAAATTTAAAGTAATTTTTACTCTGAATTTGTAAAAGTCTTATTTGTGATTGTGCTTATTTCCATTGAAGTTTAATAACTTTATCTTGGTCTCGATTACCTCCTTAAATATCGAAGTTGTTTCAACTTCACCCATATTTTTATATTCAAGCTTAATTAGTTTGGTTCTCACTGAAGAAAAGTATTAGTCTCTTTAACGCCGAACAAACAAAATGTTGAATTTTTCTAGTTCCATCCATTTTACGAACTAAAAACTTACCTATTAAGTTCTATTAGTGCAATCACTTCTATTAGTGCAATGTTGTATGTAAAAAATTTCAACTTTTATTCTATGTGTGCTAAAGGTGACATTTTGTAGCCTACAACTGATACAAGCAGTCTGCTACGATGGGAAATAGGAGAGGACAATAAAATATGAAATTATACCAATAAATCATAAAAAAATAATGAGTTTTTACGTAAGACCTTTTGCACTATCAGTAGTGAAATGCATGTTCAGTATGCATTGGTATTTTTTAAAGAATGATCAATATGGAATCTTCAACAATATGGAATGGCACTCATTCGCATTTTAATATTAGCTGATAAACGAAATTCGTGGATATCAAACCAGCGAATGCTAAAGGGTAACTGTATTTCCGAATCGGCTTCTCCCACTGATTTTATTCTTATACTAAAAATTGTATAGCTTGAAATATAGATATATTTTAGCCAATGAAACGGTGAGGAAGCCATGGCAGTCGAGACCTTACTTGGCAGACGTTTTTGCCAATGTTCGGATGTTATAAATTTTTCGAAGTGCATTTTAAACGGATCTAAGGCTTAAAGCCAGGTAACGGAGAGTGATGAAAAAATATATAAATAATAATTTCTAAAAACTAACATTATTTAACGTAAATCAGGTGTTTTCAAGGAAATTAAATGAAATTTTCTTACTAAATGTAAACTTTTAAAATTTTTTTAAGTTTGAAAAAGTATTTAAAACCAACGGATTCAAGGCAATGGCATTGTTTAAGATACTATTTCATTGTACTTGTGTGAAAGAAGAAATTAAATATGAAAATATATCATGGATACGTTTATAACCCTAGATTTATTTACTGTACTTTAATAACTTTAGATCTGCTATTATAATTAAATAATTAGGTATCTATCGTCCGTTTATTCTGAAAAATCATCATGAAACCATTTAGAAAATGAAATTAGTGAATAATTTGATGAATTTTCCCTTTGCGATATTCCAACAGTATTCACTTGCAATTAGTGTGACAAATCAAAATTTGTCTATGACAGACAATGTAAATCTCTTTATTTCGCTTTAGTAAACTTTGAAATGGAAAATAACAATTTAATTACTAATAGTTTTAAAATCCATAATCAACCGGTGATATAATAAATAGGACTTTTGAGTTTTTAATGGTATTTGTGATTTGTAAGCTGTGATCTTTCAGCTTTAGCTCGGTTAAAAATGCAATTCAAAAATTTTTTAATAGCCCAAAATGGCAAGAAAATTATTTCTGTTAAAAGTTGTGCGATACGTGAAAGTTGTGTGTTGTGCGAACAAGTTTTTTTTTTTCTTTTTAGTTCTACTAATTACTGATTTTAAGAAGAGAAGGGCAGTAAAATTTCTTGAGAGGAGAGGCAAGCACCACCGACAGATTGTGTCATGATATGATCCTTATAGTAATAAGTGACCAACTAAATGTCCCTAATCCTAATATTTGAGTTTTCAGGAAAATAACTGAAGAAATTGAAGCATTTGCCTCTTTATCAGAAATGTCCACTAATAATAATAAAAATAAGTTATTACTTAATCGATGTCCTCTTGGTGTTCTAGCAAGACGGTTACCATTTGTTGAATTATGTCTGATTATGAAATAAAATATCCTATGCCTTGTAAATATTGCTACTTCAGAAAAAAAGCTGTTCTCTATAGGGCCAGAGTTTCATTCCTTGAATTTTGAAATGCTTCAATCTTGCATCCAATCATACGTTACCAACCGGATTCTCATATTAGAGATCTATGTAAAAAACGCATTACGACTTGAGATGACACATTTTTTCCAAAGTGGTATTTTATAGCTTTTTTTGTTTAAAAGTAACGAGTGTTATATGTGTTTAAAATATTTTCCCTGCTGTATCTTCTCCATTATTTTATTATTATAAAAGTAAAGCATTTTGTTTTTAATATATTTAAGACTTCAATAGTGAATAACTAATATTAGTTCGAGCCTTATGAAGTTTTGGAAAAATTTAAACGGATAGAGGACTACAAAATACCTAGAAAAATGTCTTCTTTCAAGCTTTTCTGTTTACGCAGGGCTATGTTCAGTGGGCACTTTTACACCCTATCTTAATGACAGTTTTGATATTGTGACTATAGGGTTAATTTTTCGATGTAGGACAGAGTTGCTCGATTTATGCGTAAAACCATGGATGGTGGGGGACAATGATTGCTGTCCGGTATATAACTCTCAAGAAAATATCATTCAAGAGGATATCATTCACTTTTTGGGGATTTGCCACATACTCAGTGAGTAGAGAGAGAAATTTTTTGGGCAGCGGACCTGATCTCCAGAGGAATTATTTGGTTTCTTAAAGGGTTCTAATGGGAAAGCCTTAAGCAATTATGTACAGCAGGGATTGCATCATTGCAAAGATCCCAATTAGTCAGATAGTAAACTATTTAGAATACGATATGGGATACGATATCGCGCTTATTTATTGAATTTGTGACGTACTAATGTTTGTTTTTTTGAAAACTCTATTTAAACAGATGAGAAAGTGAAAAAGAAAATTGCAAGAATGGATGTATAAAACCATAATAATACTGTAGATATATTATTGCTGATTTTTTTTAGTTATAAATGTGATGAATATTTATTATTAATTACACACAGACCTCGACAGACGGAATTTTCCATTGTCTATGTGTTGTAGCTTGTATATATATATTTTACATTGTGTAATTTTTTAAAAAGTTTAATAAACACGTTTTCATTCATAACTAATATTAGTTTAATTTATTTTTATTATTTATTGTTTATTTTAATAGTGTTATCTATTAGTTATAAAATATAATAATATAGGTTGCGCATTTCTTGGGAGAGGAACGTAGAGTTACTAACTTCCTCATCTACTTTGTGTTTTTTTTTTCTTTCCTGTCAGTCTCTTACATATGAAAACCAGTCTTAGGTTGGATGGTGGGGGCTAGAGGCCAAGCAGTCACAGCATGTTCCTCTTCTTGTTATGCGTCTTGTGCTCCGCTTCAGTGTCTGCCGATATACTAGGACTACAGGATGGTGAGACTAACATTATTGTATGTTTATTTGTTATAATAACTTTTAAATTATAATTTATTTTACTGCTATTGATGCTGTATGGCCCAGAAATAATACAAAATTTTGTTTGAATTTTACCGGAACATGTTCTAGATAATTACAAAAAAACACCAACACATGCCGTAACACTAACAGGTACATGCTGTATACGTTTGTGATAGATTTAATTTTGTACACTTGTTTATTATCTATTTATTTATAATTTATAAAATATTTCCATAGTAAGTTATTATCCATATTAATTAGATGTACTTGATTGTTTGATATTTGAGTGGATCGCTAGAAATTTTAATCTAGTGGTTTCGTAAAATGCTGGTAGAAAAGTATTCTAAATATAAACTCCTTACTTATTCTGGCTCTAGAAGAAGTTCAGTGGACCGCGGAAAGCTCATCAGTTGAAAGGAAGTCCACTATTTGTTACGGATGGAGCGGTGATTGTTGTTCAAGGCACAAAACATTCAGATTAAAAAAAATAAAAAAATTGCCGGTAATATTTATTTTAATGAGGGTTCGAAATCTAGCAAAGTTAAACGTTCTGACTGAGGACAGTGGTTGTATGGTAAAATGGGTTTCTAATAAAATAATACCATTCCGCCTCTATTAAACTTGCGAAGTCAAAGATGAAAAATAGTAACTTATCATTAAAATATCGCAAAAAAAAAAACACTCAGAAAAAAAATAATTTGTATTTCAACAGCCAAATAAAAACTTTTTACAATATATATATATATATATATATATATATATATATATATATATATATATATATATATATATATATATATATATATATATATATATATATTGCAGAAGGACTGCTGCGAACCAACTCGTAAGTGTCCCAACTGCTCTAACTTTAACCGACATGTCCGACAAGACAAAAACAAAATAGACCATAACCATTCTGCACTAGACCGAAACTGTCCCTCATTCATAAGAGAAATTAACAAACTATCACAAAACACAGACTACTAACTTTACTTCAGTATGGACAGACTTCTAAAGATAATACAGTTAAATACACATCATTCGAAATCAGCGACAGACTACTTGAACCATTTTATACAAAGCGAACACATAGACATTACTCTTATTCAAGAACCGTACACACGAAATAACAAAGTAACAGGATATTCACAAAGATATCAAATTTACCAAACATATGACACCAAACCCAGAACTGCTATCATACTCAACAACAAACTTGCTGATGCAATATTACTATCCCAACATAGTGACTCCGACTTTTGCGCCATAGAAATTACAATCATAAAATTAAAACTCATTTTTATAAGCTCATATTTTGACGAACAGACAGACATTAACAAAGACTTCGCGAAGATTGATGCAATCATAAAACAATACAAAAATTACCAAATAATTTTATGTATCGATTCGAACTGCCGATCACCTTTTTGGCACGACTCTAAGGTTACCCCAAGAGGCCGAGCTTTAGAATCATACATTATGTCTAATCACCTAATATTAATTAATAGACCTTCTACGATGACTACTTTTGAAGGATCAAGGGGGAGAAGCAATATAGACATAACTATATGCACACCCAACGCAACCAAATGCATACAGCAATGGAAAATACTTGACGACTGTAACTTTTCTGACCATAACTCAATTTATTTTGAAATAACGACAAAACGGAACCACGGAAAGTACACACACAATAAAAGTTGCTACTTGACTAAATCTGGTGACTGGAAAAAATTTGAAAACAATTTAACATTTCAATTACAAAAACACTTTAAAATCGACCAAACATACCTGATGTCTCAGATTGAACACAAAATTATGGAAAACATTTTAAATTAAAACGTGAAGGATGCTGTTGACCTATTAAACTCCGCAATAAAAAAAGCATGCAACGCGACGTTTAAAATATCCAATACGAACAGCTATAATAAAAACAAACAACATCGGACGGTACCTTGGTGGAATCACGAATTAACAAGTCTCAGAAAAACGACTAACAAACTTAGAAAATCATACCAGAAGACCAAAACAGATATCCTCATAAGAGAACAACGTAAACAAGAATATCTCACCTGCCGTCACAAATACCAAGCACTGATCAAACAATCGAAAATCACATCTTGGGAAAAATATTGCACCGAAGAAACAAATCCATGGAATTGGGCTTACAAGTACGCATCTAACACTATTAAAAGTCAAGAAGTCCTCAGAACTATATTAAATGATGAAAACAACCATACTTTAAACATGAAGCAAACACTAGAACATGTGCTTAACACCCTTGTTAAACAAGATACATCCACAAACGATACACTAGAACAAACAAACTTAAGAAGGAGACTCAAAATACCCCCAAATACTGACAATGACAGCTCTTTGGAAAAGGCTGAGGTTCTACACATCATAAATGATTTAAACAAGAATAAAACACCAGGACACGACAAAATAAATACTGAAATCTTACAGCACATGACAGAATCATATCCTAACTTAATCACATATATTTACCAACTTATATGGCAACAGTCAATCATACCGGCAACCTGGAAAAAAGGGTTACTACACATAATACCCAAACGAGATTCTGACAAATTACGACCTATAACGATCCTACCAATCATGAGCAAAGTCCTAGACAAATTAATCAATAATAGACTGACACACTACTTAACAGTTAACCAAATATTGCATACTAATCAGTATGGATTTAGACCACAAAAAAGTACAATAGATGCTCTGTACAATGCAAAAACTTACATCGAAAGTGCCCTGGAAACAAAATCTAATTGCATTATGCTCAAATTAGACATTGTTGGAGCTTTCGATAATGCATGGACACCAATTATATTAGAAAACCTGAGAAAATACAATTGCCCAAAAAATATCTTTTTATTGATTTCCAGTTTTTTCGATGACAGGACGATTGAAATCAGGACAAATAACTACATATTTAAAAAACACCTAACAACTGGTATACCACAAGGCTCATGTCTTTCTCCTACACTCTGGAACGTCCTTCTCAATACAATTTTCGATTTACAATTGCCTGACGGAGCACACATCTTAGCTTATGCCGACGATATCCTTCTACTAGTAAAAGACAAGCTATTACCAAAATTACAAGTGCTGACCAACCAATCTCTTATCATCTTAGAAAAATGGGCTACAGCTAACAAACTAGAATTTAATACAGACAAGACAAAATACATGCTCTTTACACGAAAGCAGAAACTTCCAAAGTTGGACATAAGACTCTACTCCAAGACACTAGAACAGACGGACACAATGAATTATCTAGGATTGATATTCGACCGGAGACTGAATTGGAAAACCCACACAGATATGGTAGTTAATAGATCTCTGAAGACGATAAATGCCCTCACTATTGCAGCAAGATTAACTTGGGGACTAGGGACCCAGGTATTAAAGCTTATCTACGAAGGTGCTATAGTACCAAAAATCTTGTACGCTATACCAGTGTGGGAATCAGGTGCCAAGAAGCAGAATAACCTCACCAAACTGCAACGGGTACAGCGGCTTATGGCTATCAGGATAAGCAAAGCATTTAACACCGTATCATATGATGCAGCTTGTGTCTTAGCTGGTATACTTTCAGTACGTTACAAAATCACAGAACTGTCTACAATATACAAAATTAAAAAACACACAATGGGATACAAAGACATAGTACGCGACAACATCGAACAAGAGCAACCCTTAGAACAACGGTTACACCCAGCAATACAAGCCAAACTAGTACAGTACTTGGAACAAACAATAGAACTACAAACAAACATTGTGGACATTTACACGGACGGAAGTAAACAAGAACACAAAACAGGCTGCGCATTTATTACAGAAGGAGACGGCGACTATTATGAAGAACTACACAGACTCGGACAGAATTGCTCCAATAATCAGGCAGAAAAACTGGCAGTTCTAAAGGCTACGGACTACATTTTACGACAAAAAGACAAAACTGAATCTATTTACAACATCTATACTGACAATAAAATAGCCATTCACTCAATAAAAAACAATAAAATACAAGACCCACTAACAGCTCAACTTAGAAACAATTTTATCGAACTGATGAACTTGGACATAAAAACACAACTGATTTGGGTAAAGGGACACAGCGGCGTCCGCGGAAACGAAAAAGCTGACGCAATGGCAAAAGTAGCTGCTTGTGATATTCAACTGCCTTATGAATATAATTTAGCCCCCTTCACTTACGTTAAAAAACTCTTATGGACTGATTTAACCGAAGAGTGGAATAGACATTGGCAACAATCTACCAAAGGACGACCATTACATAAATACATTCCAAACATCACCCTACAAAACTGCAACACAACAAAAAGCACCCATTATAAACTAACCCAATTCCTTACTGAACACGGCCCGACTAACCAATATCTAAACAGATTCCACTTAAAAGCGACAGACGCATGCAATTGTGACGGACTGACCCCACAAACTTTCATACACATTTTAAACGACTGCCAGTTATACGAACACAAAAGAGCCAATATATATATATATATATATGTGTGTGTATTATACTGTTGAAATACAAATTATTATTTTTTTGAGTGTTTTTTCTATATGTATGTATATATATATATATATATATATATATATATATATATATATATATATATATATATAAGATTTTTCTATCTCCCTTTTTTTAGAATCTCCCTTGTCCTTCACACGTGGGGAAAAGTCGAGTGAAGGAGAAGGGAGATTCTAAGAGATCCCAGCGCTTCTCTCTCAGCCGCTTCACCGAGATGGGCATCCATTAGAGTCATGATGATCAAAGCTATGAATAGTGGAAAAAGGATAATACTCATTATATATTGTAGTTTTTTTTTCAATTTTTTATACAAACAAATTTACAACCGTTTAATAAATTTATGTCTACTTTTAAGCAATTTAAAGGATAATTACTCATTCTGCAATATTTTTTTTCATTTGCTCCTAATAGCTGTTTAAAAAATGAAGGTTTTAAATTTTTTTTTAGAAAGTTTAGAGTTTATTAACCAATAATTACAATTTGGTCCTACCAGATGGCAACATCTATCGAAATACATACATATATAGGGAATATACATATCAGTATATCTTTTTTTCTTTTAGAAGAAGTAAATGTGACATTGGTAACATGACATGTACAACATGAAGAGAAACTAGCCATTGGTAGAACTCAAATTAATGTTCTATATTAGAAGGTCCCAAATCCATCTTCTTTTCAGACGCCTCGGAGTGTTATTAGCAATAGAAGAGGAAGCATGATTGGATACAAGAGGGTTCGGGTGGTTCAGAAGTTTATTATGGAAGGATGGGTATCTGGATTGGGCTAAATCGGAAACATATGGAACTTTAAGGTCGTTATGGATGAATATATTTGTGATAAAATAAAATAAATTAAGAATGTTACGAAAGATTTTGGACTGTAAGGATTGAATGCGCCAGGAATTCGATGGTTTTTTAGAGCCCCAAAGCTCGATTCTGTATGTCCTAATAGGTCTTATTATAGTGATATATATATAGTCTTTTGTATGTAATTGAAAGTTTAGAGCTTTTGTCTAGTAAGTGCTGGAGTAGTCGAAAACGTCTAGCGGTTTCTTTCGTTTCAGTCTGGTATGAGGGTTCCAAGAGAGTCGTTTGTCCAGGTGGAGTCCTTGGATCGGTCTTGTTCAACAGGGATAAGTAGGGTATTGTTGAAGGATACAGTAGGGCAGAAAGTCATAGGATTGCGACGAAGGATAAAAATATTTTGATGGGATTTATTGGAGTTTATTTTAATCCTCCAGTTTTGACACCATTCTGCAAGACTTGTGGTGTGTGATTGGAGAGTTTGGGATGCGATTGATGCGGTCAATAGAAGATAGTTATTACAATTAATCTCATCGGCGATGAAAGGAAACACTCCGTTATATCATTAACAGGCGAGGGATGGTTGTTAACTGATAGGATACACGTTCCATCGGCATAGATAGTGATGACAGTGTTGAGATGGGTTGGAATGTCAGCTGTATAAACTGTGTAAAGAATAGGACCTTGACTAACACCAGCAAACTGAGAAAAAAGAGATGGATATGCATTTTTGTGATTTACTTTGAAGTATCTATTACTAAGGTAGGAACGGATAATGAGGAGGTGTGTGGGTGATAAGAATTTTCGGAGTTTCTATATCAGTCATAAAACGCCTGTTCAACGTCGAGAACCGCTCCAGTGCAATACATTCCGCGCTCCAATGCAATGGAAACTACATCTACCACACGATGACTTTGCTGAATAGTGGATGATGGTGAGATGTACGGAATCTAAATTGGTGATCTGGGGTCATTTGCTTAGAATCTAGGATGGGATATAGGCGTTTTAAGATGAGTTTATCTAGAATTTCGCCCAAAATGGGCAAGAGAGAGATAGGACGGTAAGAGGATGGGTATTCTGGCGGTTTTGTGGGTTCGGGTAGGATTTTGACAATGGATAGTTTCCAAGGGTCAGGAGAATATGTGGTTCGGAGTAAAGCATTATATATATAGGTGAGGAATGATACGGCTTTCTGAGGAAGCAGTTTTAGGATCTGGAGTGGGATTAGGTCATGGTCAGGAGCTTTGTGAGAAAGTGATCTGTGTGTGATATTACATATTTCTGAAGGATGAAATGCATTAGGCGAAATGGTCAATTGGACTGAGATATCGAGTTCTGCTTCAATACACTATATGTGGATTGGATTTAGGATATCCGAGTGTGGATTAAATGTTTTGAAGAGGTATTAAGCAAATATTTGAGATTTTTCTTCTTCAGATCTGAACCAGGTTTGAGTTTCAATTATAAGTGGATGGTTAAAATCTTTTAATTTTAAGAGCTTTTTAGTGGTCAAAAATAGTGATTTGTCAGTAGTTGTAAGATTTTCTGTTGTAAGTTAAGTAAGTTTTGAATTTTGTATTTGCTTATTTTAGCTTTTATTTGGTTAGTTAACTTGTTGTAATGGGTAATATGACTTATCTGATGGGTATCTAGTCCTATGCCACTTCGATCTTGCTCTGCGTTTACTGAAAACTTTAAAGTCGTTACTTAAAAATGTTGTAGAGCCATTAGGTACACACTAAACTACACAGTTAAAAATCCTAAACCAGAATTAATTGCAAATTATTCGTTGGAAGACATTACTGAGAATAAACGCTGACTAATTGATTTTATGACTTCATCGTGAAAGTACGAACAAAAAATCTCCAGCCTTGATTCTTTCTCGATGAACTATTGAAAAGGCTTTCGTGCTGAATACAAAATAGGCATACTGTATTCATTTATTTGTTGAAATTGACAACTGTACTCTGAACTAATCAGTAACTACTATTCATTGGTGCTACTTCCTTCTGGAATTCTTTACCTTTCACAATATGGCCATCCTCATCCATCAATTTCTTCAAACGATTCTTATTCCACCACCTACTTCATTTTCAAACTTCCATTCCTACGTATTATTTATTGGATTCTGTTATTACAACTGCTCATTAACAATTAAGCTACAAGATTTATTTTAATTTTTTACTTTCCTACCTATAACTAGGTAAGGAAAGTATTGCAATCGAGTCAAATTTCCGACATGCGGTTTTCGACGGATCTATACGTTTCACAGCCCCCTGATTCGGAAAAACACATTTTTAGCCATTGGTATGTATGTCTGTCTGTCTGTGCCAAGATTTTCTCGGAAACTACTGAACCGATTTTGTTGCTTCTTTTTTTATTTTATAGGGTTTTGATTACTGATGCCTTTGACAGAAATTCGGTGCTCCATGCGCAATAGTTTGCGCACAATAAATGAAAAACATATTTTTCTATAGACTGTAGCGCGAAAACGGCTCTAACGATTTTAATGATACTTTCCTATAATGTTTTAATCCCTGTCCCTTCAATTTTCGTATATAGGTTAAAATCCCGAAAAAATTCAGGAAAAAAAGTTATAAAGAAAAGAATAATTTTATGGTGCCTAAATCCCAAAGTATATATTATACTGTAAAATTTATTTATAATACAACTTTTGAAAGGTAATTAAATTACCAAAAAAACAAAAAAAAATATCATCGGAATCGAACCAGTATTACCGATGATACAGCTTATTCTATTTTTTACACATTTTTAAAACTTATTACTTTTCTGCCTATACTAGGTAAGGAAAGTATTGCAATCGGGTCAAATTTCCGACATGCGGTTTTCGACGGATCTATACGTTTCACAGCCAACTATTAACGAAGTTACAGCTATTCAATTTCCAATGTAAGATAACGAGTTCATATTCTGGTGTCAGAAAAGGGTGAATCAGAGACTTTATTCTTATATGACTAAAGAAGTCATTTTTAGATGACTAAGTGAAAGTAAGAAAATCTGTTGCCTGCATCACACAATCTTCACTATTTCCTCTACTTTTAACAGATATTATTGTTTGACAATACTAAGCAATGGCAAAAAGTTTTTAATCAGGAATATTAGAGGGTATTGAAATTTTTACATTGATCTACCTTAAGCGGGTTTACATTGCTTTAGTTTATCAAATCAATGGTACTAAAATATTTTGTTTGATCAATTTTCAGGAAAATAAATCTAGTTCAATTCGTTTTTATTTTTTCATGAACATATGTAAAGATATAAAAACTTTTCTGAAATAGGTAGGAAAGTCGTGTGAGTGGACACACCAGATATTTTTTCTTTGTATCCATGTAAACCATATAGGATGAACTAGTGTTAAAGTGTTTACTATTGTTATTCAGGTACGATTGCGATAACAATCAAATGACAAGAACCTCTTTGAATTATAAAGCAATGTTTTGTATCATGTTATTATTAGGTGAATTTAGTCCCAGAATAACATTGTTTTTTTTTATTAATTTGATTTATTCATTCAAAATAGAATAAAATATCACATATAAAAAAAATTAAAAAAAACTGTACAATCCATGAAGGGTCTTTGGTTCAGTTTTATTTAGGAAAAGTGCTGTTACATGACTAACAGCTTTGCAGGTAGGGGATTGGGCTTAGATCACCTTCAACCGTTGCCTCCCTTAGTTAATAATTAAATTCAGAGTACCTCACTTTATAGAAGCTGGGTGTGCCCAAGAAGGTCTCCCGACCTCAGGGTCGATCCATTGCTGGTGAGAAATTACTAGTCATCAGCCGGATTCGAAGGTGATATCTTGATCTCTGGAAGTCAGTGCTCACCCACTTAGCTACTCTGCTCCCACATTACATAAATATTATATAATTCAAAAAGTGTATTCTGTTAATTTTAAACATTAATAAGTACTTTGTGCTAGGTTTGATTCACACTTCTAAAATTTTGATAAAATGGTCATCTTGAAAATGACATGTTACGTGATGGTTGAAAATGATACGTGAAAATGACAATTATGACACACGTCTTTTATTCCAGGGATCCTGTCAAGTAAGGAAGGTACTGACATTTATTCTTCTTTATTCATAAGCACACATCCATTGACTGCACATTTCTAATTTCTTCCGGTTTATTTATGCCAAATCATGGAGAAATCCACTCGGCTGACAGTCACCTAATGGTTGTGTCCACGTGAAAATAAAATATGTTGTTGAATTTGATGAATTACGACGTAAGAGTGCATTCGTGCATTCGTGTCCCTACTTCAGCAGTTGGTAATCATGTTTAACTTTAATGGTTTTGGCAGTAGCAATACTTGGTTTTCTTTAAGGTAACAAGCTAATTATATGAAATAGTGGATACAGATGCATTTTATAAATAAATAAAACAGCGAAAATTATGTATGTATATTTCTGTAAATACAGGGTGTCCCACAAGTACAAGAGATATTTAAAGGCTTGATGGAAAACATTATGCGTAACAAAAAATTTATATAAGCAATTGTCCGATTTTCCACCGAAAAGCTAGAAATTTAAATTTTGCATTTATTTAAGTTAGTAATTGTTTTAGGTGAATAAGATGATATAACTAAAAAAAGTTGTTTAGGGATAAAAAATTTCTGGTCAGTAAAATTTATTTCAATTGAAGTAGAGTTTGTTATTGCTAAAGGCATTTGAAGAGGACTTTTGAAAGGATCAACTATGCTAATGTCTGTTTAAAAAAAATTATGAATTATTGACGATATTACTATAAATATTTCAACTACACTACAGATACCCCACTTTGAGAAAAACCTCCTTGTTCAATAAGCGTCAAATCTATATTTATTAATTATAGATTTATTAAGAAATAAGTTCTATAAGAAAATAATGAGATTTGATTTATTGTTTGCAATAAAGTATCGGAGTTTTAGGATTTATTATAATAAATGCATCATTACACTTTTCACTAAATGAAAATAATGTTACAATTACTGATTTCTCAATTATTTATCATTTAAAGAGATAATGAAACTCTATTTTTATCCAGATATTTATTATAGGAACTGACTGTATTTATAAGTGACGAAATTATTGCTCTTAATCCTAATCTTAGCATTTATAATAAAGAACCTAGCTGGTTGCTTGAGTTATTCCCTTGAAATATTTTAATTATAATATTTACGTTTTTATATATAGTTTTACTATATTCTATATGTAGTATTTGTTTGTTTGTTTGTTTCGATGTCTAGGCGCAAAACATCCAAGTCATAAGCGCCCGATCAACTAAATAACATCATTTAACACTATTTAGATGGTTGGTACAATAAAAAAGAAAGAAAGAAAAAAAAAATAAAATAAAAAATAAATAAAATAAATAAAGATATGGATTGATAGAATAAAATAAATAAGGATAATAATAGACATTTATAGGTAATAAGATGTATAAAAAATGTATAAATAAATAAACTTTAAAAAATAGCAGTAGAATCAATAAATGAATTGAGATTAATAAACAAATGAATTTAAAATGAAATGAAATCAAGTGAAAAAATAAATAAATAAATAATAATAAGAAAAAACAGAATACAAATAAATAGACAAAAAAATTAATAAATAAAAAGGAAGCCTGTCAAATGTGTTTTTTAAGTCTTTCACTATTCAGGAACTTGATGACTTTGGTAACGATTTCTTCTTGGTTTCCCAGGGATGCTGATATATTCTGGGGTATTTCAAAATCTTTTTTAAAAAAAAAGGGCATTCTTCCAAAATATGTTTTATAGTTAGTGATTGGTTACACTTTTCATCGGGGGATAGAATCTTTTGTTATGAAGTAGAGGTGAGTCAGTCCAGTATGTCCGATCCTCGTTCGCGTGAGGACGAATCTCTTCTCTACGACTGCTGCGTCTGGAGCTGGTCCACGGTTGCACCTCTTTCTTTATTGTTTTTAATTTGCTAGGTGCGCTGTTGTCCCACCGTCTTTGCCATTCTTGGAATATGGTTTCTCTCAGAGGTCGTGCAAGTTCAGATGGTGTCAAAAAAACTTTAGCGCGGCCTGGAAGAGTAAAAGCTTCTTTTGCTGCTCTATCAGCCATTTCATTTCCTTTTATTCCTACATGGTGAGGCGACCAGATAAAATGTGCCGTTGTTCCAATTCCATGAAGCATTTTTATATGTAGTATTTTTAAGTATCCCAAATACTCTGAGTGTAAAGTTGGAAAGTAGGTTTGCCTCTAATATTTTGTGAAGAAAATCGTTTTTTTTTTCTTTTATTTAACATCATTCTATTAGCTTTCATTCTTTCTTTCGATGGCACTACGTTCCTTGCAGAACCCTGACCTCCTCCGAAATTCTCCGCCATTCATCCCTGTCCAAAGCCGCCCTTCTCCACCTTCGGTCCTCAAGTTCTCCTGCACGTCCTCCAGCCACCGCAATCTGGGACGGCCTTCCCCCTTCACCAAAGTGTCCGTCCAGAAGCCTCTTCGGGATACGCCGCTCCTACATCCTCTGCAAATAGTCCAGCCACCCAATTCTACTCTTCTTGATGCAGGTGACAATATCCTGGGCTTTGTATAGATCACGGGTCTTCTGATTGTTCCTCTGCCTCCACCAATCTCCCTCCCTCAAGGAGCCAAAAATCCTTCTCAGAACTTTCCTCTCCCACACGTTCAGCACTTGCTCTGACTCAATCGCTCAATTAGCTTTACGAATGATAATTGAAAATTAATTAGTTTCGGAACATTTATTATTAGTTATCTGTCCGTATCTCTCCAACGTTTGGTTACATCAGAAATAGTGATTTGGTAAAAAACATAACCAGCGTTATGCTACTATTTGTAAAGTTAATATCAATTTTTACTCATTAAAAAAAAAATTATTCTGGGACTAAAGTTCCCTAAGAATAATAATATGGTACAAAACATTGGTCCTTTAGGCTGGTTTGTCAGAACACAAAGAGTTCATTTGAATGTTAATTTCAATTGTTATCACAATCATACCTGAATAACAATAGTAAACACTTTAACACTAGTACATTCTATATGGTTTACATGTATACAAAAAAAAAGTATATAAATAAATGAAATCAAATCAAATGGAACTTGTCGATTAATTGTTAGTGAGAAGATTTAATTATAGAAACAAATAAGTATTACGTAGATACGGAAGTTTGAAAATGAAATAGGTTGTGGAATAAGAGTTGTTTGAAGGAATTCAAGGTATTTTAGCATCAATGACGAAGAATTTGATGAAGGATGTAGTTTTATCAGAAGGGTCATATAAGGCTCAAATCAATAGGTTGAGGTCTGGTATTGCACTGTATAGAGGAACGTAGAGTGAGTAGTTCCATGATTTAGGAAGGATTTTAGATTCTTAGGACCTGGAAAAGGAAAATATGAACATGAATTGTCATGGGGAAGCCACTTCAACTCGGTGTACCAGTAAGAAACATGAGAACGGCTGGGAATTCCAAAGATGAATCTTATAAAACAGTTCATAAGCCTCTTCAATTTCATATCCAGTCCCTCAGGCACCCCTCCATACACCAAGCAACCGTAGTCCAAATGGGAGAAACTAAAGCAGTTACAAGGAGCTGTCTGCTTTTTTGAGGAATTGAATCACGGGATCGTAGGAATTGTTTTGTTTTTTTTATTGAAATATATTACAATCTGTCTCAGCGACATTAATAATAGTGTTCACAGATCACGTTCACACTCTATGTACAGTAAATAAAATAAATTATACAGAAAATAATATATATATAATAAATAAGAATAAAATAACCTAAAAATAAATAAATAAAAAGAACACATGCACACCTATATACAATATTTACAACTTGGCGAGAGAACTCCAAACCAGACTTGTCCTTCCAACTGTGGAGGGAAAAGTATGACTCCAGGAGTTCCCTGCACTCCTCTCTCAACCGCGTCACTAGGGCTAAACCCAGTGGAGATTGAGCAAGAGTGCTTTATAGCCACATACACATGTCGTGAGTGGAGAATCTGGCCATTGCCAGAACTCCAATATTTACAAACTATAAAAGATCGCGGGGCCACTGCCGTTTTAACCTCCTTGGAGGATTATATGGATGGGTGGTGCTGGATATTTTGCAAAGGGATTTGGATGATGGGTAAGGTTCTGGTGGAATTTGGAGAATTTTGCTGGGATAAGGTCTAGGACAAATGGGATATTAAGGTCATGGTGTAGGGTTTTGTTGGTTACATAGAAAGGAGCATTGACTATTGTTCGAAGGACTTTTGATTGGAAGGATTGGATGCGTTTGATGTTAGTCAATTTTGCTGTTCCCCACAGTTCATGTCCGTAAGTCCAGATAGGTTTCAGTATTGTCTTGTAGATCAGTAACTTGTTTTCAATGGAAAGTTTTGATTTTCTGTTTAGTAGCCGGTATAGTTGTCCGTATCGTCGGTTTAGTTCCTCTCTTTTAAGTCTGGTATGAGGGTTCCACGTTAGTCGTCTGTCTAAGAGAAAGCCGAGTTATCGGACTGTGTCCGAGAAAGGAAGCTGAATGGAATTAAAGTGTACTGGTGGGCAGGAACTGCGTCGGAGCGTGAAGGTGATGTGTTGGTATTTGGATTCGTTTACTTTAATTCACCATTTATTACACCAGTGCTCAATCAGGGAGAGGTGTCTTTGAAGGTTTAAGGATGCCATATCAGGATCTGAGTCGGATGATAGAATGGCGGTGTCATCAGCTAAAGTGTCCAGGAAGGTATCGGGATGGACAGGGATATCGGCGGTAAAAAGGATGTAAAGGACAGGACCCAATACGCTACCTTGAGGAACACCTGCCTCAATTGGATAGCAATTCGATAATTCACTACCGCAGCGAACTCGGAAGGTACGATCTGAGAGGTAGGAACGGAGGACAAGGTATAAGGACTGAGGAAGATAGGTTTTCAGCTTGGAAAGAAGCCCGGCGTGCCATACCCGGGTAGGAATTGTTTAAGGACTGTTATAAATTTTTGGGTTATCTGAAAAATATGGTTATTCCAGGAAATATTCTGATCAATGATAACTCCAAGCTTTATTACTGTTGGGAAAAAATTAATGGGGCCGTAATTGAGGTAGAGTAGAGGAGAGTAAGGAAGGGAATTAATGAGATGCCTGGACCCGATCAGAATAGCCCTAGTTTTATTTATTTATGTTCAGCTTTAACTTATTTATTTTTGCCCATCTGTGGATACAGTCAGTATCCTTTTGTAGCTTTCGGGTAGTGTCAGGCATCTCATAAGGGTGGAAAGATTGGTAAATTTCGAAATCATAGGCGTATAAGTGATTAGACAGTGAGGAGCCTTGAGGAACACCTTGTGTTAATTGGAGGGCTGATGATGGAGATTTATTAGGAAAGACTACGAGTCTGCGAGCGGTAGGATAAGAAGAAGTAGAACCATTTCATAACACTATTTGATATGGATAGGCTTTGGTTGACGGAATCGTAGACACTTGTAAACTCGAAAAGGATTAGGATAGAAATTTTTCTTTTATCTATGGAGGATTGTAGGTCTTTGGTAATATTTAGCAAGGCAGATTGGGCATAATACTCATATACACTATATATTTTTAATCCACAAATATTTTCGTTTATTTAAACTGGATGAATTATTTGTTAAATTATTTTGTAACTGGACTTTGTTATTTGAGGCAATTTTAATCTTTTGTAATACTAATGGATTAAATATTTACTTCGTAATTTATAAGAAAACTTTTATCCTTTTAATAAACACAGAAGTTATTGTAATATATCAAGATATATCTAAGTGAGATCTTACCTGATTAGAATAATTATTTTAAATTATATTATTTAAGGATTGATACAAAATGTAATATATATGTATATAATGTTATAGTGCTGATAATATTTTTCTAATATATTCTATTTTCGACACTACCTTTCATGATATTTGGTAGGAGATGATTGCACTCCACTTGGTGGAGGCTTTGGGATATGCAAATTGATTTCCAAGTGCGAGACTGTTGGAGATTTCAAGACAAATCACCCACCAATCTGTTCTTTCAAGGGAAAGGATAAGGAGCCGATCATATGTTGTCCAAGAAACCAGCTGAAAAATATACCTAAGGTGGAGAATATACCTGGTCGAAAGGTTCAGAAAGGTAAGAGCTTTATTAATCGATAGATGGATTAGATTTAGATATTATCTATATTATCTGTTAGATTTTATCTATATTTATATATAGGTAATATAAAACTAATTGTCTTCATAATAGATTTATATTCTACCATTTTTAACAAGGGAGTCGGTGTGAACGATTAATTTAAAAATATGGTTCTAATGCAACTTCCTTGTACAGATTTTTCGAGGTAGTGATTTGAATTTATAATTTGCGGTGCTGTCTAAAATAAAACGCTACTGACTTCCTCTTGCTAGGTTATTATTTAATGATTAGTGAAGCAGTCCGATGAATATCTTTTCGTGAGGATCGAAATTGAAGAATCATTCCTAAAATAAAGGAACAATGAACATTATATTATCTCAAAGAATAATATTAATATCTCTCAAACTTTATTTATTTGTTCGCTCTCCTCCATTGCCTCTCCACAATATGATTTCTGGTTGGAGGACACCTTTTATTTTATTTTATTTTTTTGTTATAGTATGTGATGAACTAAAATCTATATGCCTAAGGAAGAATGATCCTAATGAAAACATTGTCATTGATGCATTTAAACCACCCGAACAGGTATACCTCTACAGCACGCTTTAAAGTTACTATTAATACTTCAAATTATAAACATTTCTTTATTGAATAATATTACAATCAGTCACAACTAAGAGAATTAGTGAAAAGTGAAAAGTTGATTCAGTCCGTATCTACAATAAATAAAAATAAATTAAATAGGGCAGCAGTAAAAAAATAATACTTATATATAAACAAAAAAAAACATAAACTAATCAAAACAATGACATAACTACGTGCGTATTTTGATTTGATATCTAAAAATTTATTCACTCAGGAGAAGTCCGTGCCAAGACTTACTCCTCTCCCGTGACCCCCACATCACTCGTGGAAGGAAAAACAGGTTTTCAGCAGATCCTAGCGCCTTTCACTCAGCTGCATCACTTGTATTAAGTATCAGTGGATGCTAAGTTGAGGCACTATAACCACAGACGTAATTCAAATTATAAAATAGTTCAATTAAGCATAACATAATCTCATTGATGCTTTTAAAGGTACTGTTTTCTTTTCTTTCTTTTTTTTTAATACTATAAGTATAATAATACTGCATCAAATACAACAACCATTCTTTACCCACCTAAACTTACGATCACCATCATCTAAAATAAATAAAATAAAAACATCGATGAAATATTAAGTAAAATTATTTCTAATTAAGTTCGTGACACCATTTTTTTATTATTTTTTTTTATTATTTTAATGGAATTTACAACTGTTTTACATAGAGAATACAATAAGTAAATGAGAAATTTGTAACATGGCATGTACAACATGAAGAGAAACTACCCATTGGTAGAACTCAAATTAAAGTTCTATATTAGAAGATCCCGAGGCCATCTTCTTTTCAGACGCCTCGGAGGGTTATCAGGGATCGAGGAGGAAGCAAGGTTTGAAACGAGAGGATTCGGATGATTCTGCAGTTATTTTTTTATTTAAAAAAAAAAGATTCCATTTCCTTGCTAAATCAACAACAAGGGTATCTATCATGGCTCAAATCTAATCAAATCAAATTCCTATAATTATAAATTCATTTTTATTATTATTATTGTTCTTTTGGACTATTTAATTTATTTTTATTTATTGTGTATATGGTGTGAGCTACTGTACCACTACTTACTAATGTCCATAGTGACAGAATATAATATTATTCAATAAAGAAATGCATAAGAATGCCTACAAATACTACTAAAAATATGATATAAAAAGTGTAAAATTACCTTTAAAGAATTTTGAGTTTGAATAGAGAAATTAACTAAACAAAATTTAATTGGATGTCTTAATGAATTTATTTAAAACATCACTTTTTTTGTAATAATTTAGTTTATTGGTATTTACATAACCAAATGAGAACAGTTTTACAATAATTGCATTTATTTATCATTTCCTTTAAAACTTTACAATTTAATATAACTATTCATTTTACAGAAAACCATTTTCTCTTTTAAGTACAGCTCGATCAGGGGAGTTGTATACTTTATTAGAGATTCAATATACATTTTTATTAATCTTAGTTTGCTTTAAAATTAATAATAAATATATACTGTTTCAGGACAAAGATACTTGTGGACTTTTCGTGGTAAGACTTTTAATTACGTCCTATTTGATTTTAATTATTATCATTTGCTTAAAATTATGTAAATTAAATTAAATTTAAATTTAAATTATAATTTTTTTAAATTATTTATTTTTTACTTATGAAAATATGCTTAGAACTAATTGACTCATTTAAATAATTCATATTGCACTACGCTCTGTCACCGAATTTTGTCATGAAAAATAATATTGAGATTGTAAATATCAAGCTCATTGTAAAAATGTACAAGAATGTATAGCGTTTCATTATCTAAAAATAGGCATTAGCTTGTCAAATCTGAATTTTTTTTAATAATATTTAGATTATGAATAATAAGAAACATTTTATTTCAAAATTAAATTTGTAAAAATCGCGATATCATTATTAATATTATTAATTATGTAGAGATGGTTGACCGTTGATATAATATGAGAAGGATTTAGTCAAGGGTGCGGTCAAATAAATAAAAAAGTTAAAATAAATTAATTATTTTAATTTTTGCCATAAAAAAATTAAAATATATTAATTATTTTAATTTTTGCCTTAAAAATTAAAATATATTAATTATTTTAATTTTTGCCTAAAAAAATTAAAATATATTAATTATTTTAATTTTTGCCTGTCAAATAAATAAAAAATTAAAATATATTAATTATTTTAATTTTTGCCTAATATATTTTTTTTTTATTTATTTGACCGCACCCTCGACTAACTCCTTCTCATATTAATATTATTAATTAATTAATTTAATAGTGCTTTGATTACGATGAATCTTTTTTTATTTTTTAGGAAATTGAAACAAATTTTAAGCATCTAATCTACTAACTAAAAGTTATTCGAAAATTTAATTTTACCAACCCTTTTAACTTTTTTTCTGTTTTCTTTTCGGTGATGTATGCTATATTTGATTGAGGAGGTCCATTCCCGATGACGGGATGTAGCGCCATATATGTATGTATGTATGCATGCTATATAGATAAGCTATAAAGGCTTCATGGAGAAGACATTAGCCAAGTTTTATTAAAATCGTTACAACCGTTTTGGCCATATGGTCTATAGCGACTAAGATTTTTCGGCCGCCATCTTGAAAGGAAGGGGCGGGTGATAATGCGGAGTTTCAAGGATCTTCCTCGGATGGACTTCGAAATTGATAGAAAAATCTTAAAATAATTGAACCATCAGTCACGGCGAAAAGCCGCGTTCGGCTTACTTTTATTTATTCGATTTTCGAATTCTAGGTGACTTAAAACGTATAACGCTCAAATTTTGAGGAAAGGGGTTAACTTTTCTATTTCTTGGTCGATTATAAAAGTTATTAAATATACCAAATCAAAAAACATTTTATACGAGCGATATAGACAAGCATATATTAGCTTAGTATGAATGAGAAATTTAATAAATGTGTAAATGAATTTTCTAAAATTCTAAATGGTGAAAATCCCGATTGGGTTCCAGGTGAGCGGAGTTGGTGGAGTAGAAGTTGCACCAAGAGGGCATCCCTATATGGTAAGGCTTAGTATTAAGTGTTTTTACAAAATTATTATGTCATGTCAATATTTTATCTTATATTCTCAAAATATGGCAGCATTCCTAGTTGCTATGAAAGAATTTCGTAGTCGGTATAAATGTATATTATTTTTATATAATGGCAAGTTAATATTTCCTCTTCCAACTGGCTGGGGTACCCTCCAATGTTTCTTAGTCTCATTACTTCGTAGAATATCTGTTTGTTCAACAAGTTTTCATTCATTCTTCATGCAGAACGTGATGATTGAAGAGGCATATCAGTCCTTCGGTTTCTGCTAAAGGCAATGAAGAATATCCTTCGTTTCACGAAAAAGTAATAATCGACCAGAAAAAAGGATTCATGTGAGGAGGGGTCACACTAGATAAAATTTTCATCCTCAATTAGGTGCTTGAAAACTATGAAAATTATTTCAATACGTGCACGAATTATTTTCTATTTTAAATCAGAATAAGATAGAAGATCCCAGAAAAATTGGTGAGATTTATACGTCTACATATACTTCTGTGTCTTGGGCCCAGTTCTTTATATCCTTTTCACCGCTGACATCCCTTCAAGTCCTGATACCTTCCTAGCAACATTTGCTGATGATACTGCCATCCTATCCTCCCACTCAGATCCTCTAATAGCATCCCGAAACCTGAAAAGACACTTCTCCTTCATTGGGCAGTGGTGCAACAACTGATGCATCAAAATTAATGAATCAAAATGTAAACATGTCACTTTCACTCTTCGACGCAGATCCTGTCCGGATTGACGGATCCTTTTTAATTCGATTCGTCTTCCCTACTCAGACACAGTCCGATACCTTGCCTTCCTTCTATACAAAAGACTAACTTTGAACCCACATACGAGATAAAATTAAGAATAAAAAAAGATAGTGATAACCCTCCTCCATTCCTCCGTTTATATTGAATGAAAGAGTTGTAGAGTAGAGACAATTTATATATTGTTCCCAATGATTTTCATTAAAAATCTATTGTGTCCACTTCTTTTTTTCCTGTATATTTAAAAAAAAAAAACAACTTTAAATGTGTCTATTAGATACAAATATTAGATATCAAAAAAATAGATAAAGAAAAAAAAAATTGAAATAGATTCATTTTCCTAAAAACCGATCCGTGAAATCATTAGGGTAGGATTCCTTAGATAAAACAAGCAATGTAAACCACCATTAAAATTAGCGTATAAATACCAATATATACTATAACAGCTAAAACGAGTCAGATTCAGATGATTTTTTGTCAACAATTTTGTCAGAAATGTAATGACCTTTAAAAAAATAGGCTTTAAAACAGGCTCAGAAACGTTTAGATCTGTTAAAACCGATAGATGTATACGTAGTGAGTTAGCTCCCCAAACCAATATTCTTTTCTTTACAACTTTGTTTTCTTGAGTTTTTCAGTAGATGAACCAAATTTCAAATTTATTAACATAAAAAAAACATAAATTATAATATCTTATTTGAAGTATATAAATAAAGAATTTAGAAGCTACAACAAGAATTTCTAATGATAAAAAAACCTGAATTTTATAATAAGATATCTCACGTTATCTACCATAATGTCATTTATTTTTGTATTTTCAAATATTATTTCTGACAATATATTCATTTCTCACATAATAGTTTTGCTACAAAACGAAAAAAACAAGGAAATCTGATTAAAAATACCAGATTTATATAATTATAGCCAAAAATATCCATTTAGGGATGACTATACGGAACTTGCGAAGCTCATATTCTGAGAACATTAATCCCCTTTACTGTCGCTTAGTTTCACGAAGGAATCCGGTTTTGAAATAGAATTTAGTCTTAATTCTTAGTTGCCATTTGTTGCCATTCTACTACAAATTTTTCGATTCCATCCATTCTTTGAAAATTGTTCGAAAACATTTATTGAGATGTCTATATCAATAATTAACAATTAATAGTAGCCACCGTTGACTTGAGGCTCTTTGTAATTAATATTTGTCGAAGTTTCTCAATACCTGTTACGCGGAGGTAAACATGATAATAACCAGAGGTGCCCACAGAGGTATTATATGCCGAAAGTTGCGCCATCAGATTTCTGTTTGGGACAAATTAAGTTTTCAATTTTAAGAGAACATTTAAACCAGAAAACAAAGAAGAAAAAAACGCACTGAGGTTAGCGAGTATATAAAAAAAATATCCAAGGGCGCCGCATACTCGGAAAAGCGGCAGATATGATTTTATCCTAAGTACTCAACACAAGCAGGGCATTGTTTTCCGTATATCCAGTTTCAGCATTAACTCAAAGGGCACCGCTTGTTTGAAACATTGGTATGCGGTATCTTCATTGTATTGTATTGTGTGTTTATAATAAATACAACTAATGCCTTGGTCTTTGGTAATAAGACACAGAAACAAATTTAAAATAATGTAGCAACAAAACAATAACTTATTAAATGTTACCATCAGTGACAGGTCGTTTCAACATTCTTAAATAAACTAATTAGAAAATAAAAACTAATTTCTAATATTATAAATAAACAAACCAATATTATATCCACTATCGAGCGGACTAACGAGTGTGCACAGCACAGCGCGTTGCCCGTCAACCTGATAATCGAAGTAGGAGACAATAAAATAATTATAAGTTCTTTCAGCTCTGGCATTAATCCCCCGACCTCATCCATTGGCCAGCGAAAACCCCCCGTGTAACCTAAATGGCGAGGAAGGGGAGAACAAAAAAAAAAATAATTTTTTATTATAATTTGGAGAGCTATACTCAAATATACAATTCTAAAAGAAAAAAACAACGATGTTTAGAACAGATGATTAAAATCTTTAAGCACCGACCTATATCTGAAAATAGTCTCAGTTTGATTTAACTGCAAGACCTGCAAGACTTGCAGGGTTTAGTCTTGGTCTTGTGCAAGATTGGAGAGTCTGGTCTTGGTCTTGGTCTTGCAACAATGTTTGTGGTCTTGCATTTTTGCAAGACCAAGAACAAGCCTGCAAGACCGAGTCCAATTTTGGGCAACACTAGTGGCAGTTCACTTGACTAATAAAGTGCTGCCCTATTACCCATTACATCCAAACCAACATGCTTATCTCGAGGGAAAATCTATGGATACAGCGTTACACTCTCTTATATGGAAAATAGAAAATGCCCTGCATTTCAAGGAGTCTGCACTAGGACTCTTTTTCGATATAGAAGGGGTATTCGATAATATCTAATCAGTAGCAGTTTGTAAAGCCTTAGAAAACATATCTGTCCCAACTGGACTTATCAGATGGGCAAGATTTGAACTAAAAAATAGAATTATTGTTATTTCAGAAGAAGCAGTCAGATTGCAGGCGCAGGCGGTGTGGGGGGAGGGGAGGGGTTACCAGGGGAGATGCGTTTCGCCTCTGCTGTGGTGCCTGGTAATGAATGACTTACTAAAAAGACTGGAGGAAGCTGGGATTCCTTATTATACAATAAGGAAAGTTCATAAGTACCATCTTTGAACGAATGCAAGTCGCTTGCTACTTCGTTCAGTCATGGTGTACCGACATGAAATTATCAGTCAACCCACTGAAGACTGAGTTGATTCTCTTTACCAAGAAACGCAAAATGGATGCCTTCCAGACTCAAAGCTTCTTTGGTAAACAACGTCAACTAAGACAGAATGTCAAATACTTGGGTATTACCATAGATTCCAAACTAAACTGGGGACCACATTTGACAGAAGTTATAAGGAAAATAATAATAGCCTTTTGGCAAGTAAGACGTGCTGTAGGTATAACTTGGGGCTATAACCCTAAAGTCATGCATTGGATATATACGGCAATTATAAGACCAAGAATACAATACGGAAGCGTGGTGTGGTGGGTAGCCCTAAATAAGGCTACTCATATGCGAATACTATGCCGAATTCAAAGAACGGTATGCATTAGCATTACTGGGTAATTCTGCGCTACACCTACAAAGGCTGTAGAAATATTAATTGTCATTGACTCCGCTACACCTGATAATGGGTGAGGCGGCTATGGAATTTTTAAGAATGAAGGATAATATACAGTGAAAATTAACAGGGACACGCACCGGCCACTTAGAAATAGCCAGGAAGGTGGAAAAAGAGTTACCTATCTTACGGTACCTCTCTCAGCCGCTTGACAAAAACCTTACTCTAGATAGTAAGGTCAGCTACCTGTACCCTAACTTAATAGATTGGGAACAGGGTTCTTTGGAGACTCAAAAGGACTACCTGCCCTGTTTTACTGATCTACTCAAGGAAAGACTCTAATAGTTTAACGGGTGCAGGAGTCTATATGGAGAACCTAAATATAGAATTAAGCATACCACGAGGTAAACATGCTACGGTATTTCAACCAGAGGTGCTTATGCTATACTTTCTGCAGTCACTTGTTTAGAAGTTACCAATTGAGAGAATGCTGGCATTAAAATCTACTCGGATAGTCAGTCAGCACTACAAGCATTGCAGTCTCCCAAAGTGACCTCCACACTAGTGCAGGAGTGCAAACAGGCGTTGGAGAAACTGGCCTGCTCCAAGAGGGTGGAACTAGTGTCTGTCCCTGGTCACAAGGGAATTAAAGGCAACGAAAAAACTGATTACCTAGGAAGGAAAGGAGCGGAATCTCCAATTGTAGGCCCGGAACCTGCAATAGGAATATCCAAAAAATATCAGCGGAAAGATGTCCTCGATTGGACTTGGAAGATAACAGGTAAAGAATGGAGGGAATGCACTGGGCTTAGACAGGCGAAGCAATTTATTAAAAGCCCCTCTCCCTCCAAAAGTGGCTGCTGGGTCTAACTAGGAAATAAAGCCGACTCCTCATTGGAGTACTAACAGGCAACTGCAGACTTAAAGGACACTTGAAGATCTGTGGGATAGTGGATGATAAGCTCTGTAATTTCTTCAGAAGTGCACCTGAAACTGCCCTTCACTTCAGATTACTAAGTAGGACATCTCATCTATCGATTGAAAAAAAAACTTTTAATCTACAAGACCATATTGAAACCTATCTGGACCTACAGACTTGAACTGTGGGGAATTGCTAAACATTAGAATATCAAACGCATCCAATCCTTCCAGTCCAAAGTACTTAGAACAATAGTCAATGCCCAGAACCTTATTCATCATCCCAATCCTTTAGCGCAATCCCTATCCAGCTCCGAGCATCCATACCATCCCCCTCGAAGGTTGAAACGGCAGTGGCAACGAGATATTTTGTAAATATGCCTTTGGAGTCATGGCCAGCTTCTCCACTCATATCCTGAGCGTCTGTGACTCTAGTGCCCTCTTACAGTCTCCACTGGCTTCTAATACTTGTGATGCGGCTGGAAAAGTTGCATTTGGATCTTTTGGAGTCTTGATTTGTCTTCCAAATGTGGGGGGAAAAGCCTGGCTCGGAGATTCTTGGGCGAATGTATATATTGTATATAGTTATGATTGTGTTTAGAAGTTTTATTTTATTTTATTTGTTTATTTTTATTTATCTTCTTCATCAGTATTATTTATTTACTTCTTATATTTATATTTATTTCTCTATTATTTGTATATATTGTACGAATGAGAACTTTTAGCCCTAATACTTATAGCCCTCCAGCAGTGGCTGATTTTATTACTATTCATTAAATAGATTTAAAAAAACAACAACATATAACTCTAAATATAAAATACTGAAGCAAGGCGAAGTAGTGAAATATGTGAAGCGGGTCGAGGTAAGGAAAAAAATGACAAGAACAACTTAACTTGAAAATAAAGGTGAGAGAACTGGAACGAATAATAAAATCATATGAAATGCAGATCATAACGTTTTCCTTGGGTGGAATCAATTAAACATTGAGGGGACTCTCCAAGACATTGAAAAGAGAAGCAGAGTAAATCGGCCTCCAAGTTAATGAAATTTTATCTTCATTAAAGAAATATACTTGGGTATTATAAGCGCAAAAGCTTCTTTATTCTCAAAGCTACTTAATCCCTTGAAAACTATCTATACAATCCAAATAATAGTTTAGAACGTTTTGTATGATAAAGCCACTTCTAATATCCGGATGCAAGACGTTGTCATGGAAAGAAATGATCGAAAGATGTGATAGATTGAAATCCACAGCTAGATAAAACGAAGTAATAATAATGAACTTCTTCCAGAAACGGGTCAATCAATATCTCATTATATGAAAGCTAGGAAGTTAAGATGGGCAAGGGGAATATATCTTAGAGCAATTCATCTGGAAGCCTCTACATAGAATGTAATACAAAAACCAAAAAAGATCAACTGGATGGTTAGATAGTATCAGACGTAACAAATATTTTGCAATAGCAGTAGTCCTTGATAAGAACAGATGGCAGATGTTTCACGCCAACCAAAGATGCATAAGACCAGGGTCCAAAAAAAAAGAAGGTATATATTTCAAAATTCAAATTTATCGATTTATTATATAATTGTATTATGTTTCTATGGGTGGATGATTTCATTCAATTTATATTTATTTTAACTAATGCTATCCTAAATTTCAGAAGACAGTCAATAATAATATATATATTTATGAAATTTCTAAGCAGAGTTTTAATTTTTTAGACTTTTATTGGTTACTGCGGTTATGAGAAAAAGCATTGTGATGTAAGTGAGGCGATTTGGGGGTGTGGTGGATCCCTCATAACACCGAGGTATATTTTGAGTGCGGCTCACTGTGCTACTCCGTATGACTTGTAAGTTACTCTTTTTATTTTATCATAAACTACAGTCTGGTTTTTATTTGATAATAGATGTTGGGAACTAATATTTTGTAATTTTGTTTTGTGAAGATAGCAAAAAAAGATAGTGACAGCAAAACAATGTGGAAATAATTAGTTCCTATGTATTATGTAAGGAAGGAACTAATATTTTTTCCTTAGTCGATTACAATATTGCATTAAACATAATAAATCAAAATATTTGTACAAATTGCTTTGCTAGGACCTATTTTTAAACGCTGACTGGGAAGATAATAAAAGATTTTATTGGTATTTAATAGTATTTTTCGCATGTGAAGGAAGAGAAAATCTTCAAAATGAGTAGTTAATCATTGGATTTGACGAAGAATTAACGAAGTTATTTCGTACTGAAAAAAAAAACACTTTTTAGAAATAATATATAGAATAGAAGAGCTGTGCTGAGATACTAGTCATGGCAACGACTTCTCTTTTTGTTATGATGTTTTCGCCTGCTTTTAACTAAAACATTCATAACTTCTCAGGATTTTATCCTGATTCAATGTTTCTACAACCGTTGGAAAGCTGAATTGTTCCTCTTCAAGACCGCAAAAATGAATTTTTGATTTAACACCCCTATAACGAGTAAATAAATCAAAACTTCTAACAGGTTTTTATTTTATAACTTGAGTTTTAAATTATTTAGGAAGGTACAGTTTGTGTCATTTCATGTAATTTATAAGACCTTATATTCCTGCGAAATTTCATGTAAATAGGTGGAAGAATATTGAAGTTATAACAATTTTTGTGAATTTCGAAAAAATATCGAAGTAGGAAAAAGTAGGAAAAAAACATTATTTTTCAATCGTAATGAAAATTCGTATTCGAGGGTCTTTCGAGTTGCAAATACAAATCTCAACTCTCTTCAACCTTAAAAACAATTTTTAACACACTTTACTCCTTCCGTAAATACAAATTGTTTAAATTTTACGTTTTATAGTAGATTTTTACAATTTATTTTTTGTTTTGAAGGTAATTAAGTAATCTTTCTAATTATCATAGGTACCATTAAGAAACAAATACATACTTTTTGAGTTATTCACAAATAAAATTTTTTTCCTCCATAATTTTTTCCCCAGAAATTTTGGGAGGATGGGACTATTTTTCGCATGTGAAGGAGAAAAATATCTTCAAACGACAAAGGCATGACGACAAAAACACACCTTTTAGAAATAATATATAGGAAAAATAAAAATTAACATTTATTTAAGTATAATTTATTAAATTCAGAAATATGATTTATTTATTTTGATTTTTTAATGCACATAAACAAACATAACTAGCATATACTTATATAGAATACTTATAACGCACCGGATACTCAATTTGGGTGAACATTTGATAAGGCCTGTGTCAATCAATATGCTCAAAATATTTTTCTGTCGGGCATAAAAAAATATGAAACATATTATATGAATTAAATTATAATATGGCAAGAACATCGATCTCCTATGCCCAAGTTGCAGAGTGCCGGAGACCGCCGAGCATATCATCCTTGTCTGTACCGCCTTTGAGGCACTGAGGGCTGTTGAGGGAGACGGGGCTCTACGCTCTGACGGAGAGCGATCTCCCTCAACTTATGACAAAGGAAAAATACCCGTATTACAAGGCATTCGTATACGGGTGGAAGGAACTGGTTGGGTTAAACCACTATCCATTGGGAAGAAGAAATGAACCTGCATACGGAAGACCGCCAGAGAGGGTGGAATAGGATGCTGGCTAAAAAGAAAAAAAGAGCAGGCTGTGAGCACAGCTGTAAAAAATGTAATTGGTCTGAATGCAGCAGTGAATTGTAACGCATGCGTTGCTACTCACTACTGCATAACACCCGTATTGCCTTATCGGCAGGGTAGGATGTAAATAAAAAAACTAAAATAAAATAAGAATTAAATTATAGAGTAACAACAAGTCAATAACCCTCTTCTATTGATGTCCACTACAGTACCCATGGCTTTTGAACATCAATTATTATGGCATAATTGATGTTTAAAAGCCATGGTTAAGATAAGATGTTCATTTTAGTTTGAGTTTAAAAATCTTGTGCGGTGAACACACAACTTTCTCTTACTGCTCTACTTTGAATAGAAATTATCCGATTGTCAGATGACAGAATGACTAACTCTAATTTCAACACTTTTCAGTAAAATCATTTTAGGGATATTTCTTGTTGGAGAAGTTATATATATACAGACAGTGAGTACATTGATTCCATAATACGTGATTGTAGTGCTGAAATATAGAACTGTGAATAAAGATGTACGTTTCTCACTAGAAACATCACTAAAATGAATAATAAAGAATATTGAAATTGGAATTAGTCATGCATATAAATAATTCTAGATTGTAAGATTATCAGTTATCAAAATGTTATTTTCCTTTGTAAAATGAGTAAAATGAAATTGCGAGATTTTCATGCCTGCAGTAAATAGGTCAAAAGATATCACACTAATTGGAAGTGGTTAATGTTGAGATATCGCAAAGGGAAAATTCATCAAATTATTTACTAATTTAATTTTCTATAAGAATACCTGATGCTTTTTTCGAACAGCCGATAGATACCTAATTGTTTATATAAAATATGAGATCTAGAGTTATTAAACTACAGTAAATATATTTAAGGTTATAAACATATCCATGATTTTTTTTTTTTTTTTTTTATATTTTCCTTCTGCTTTCACACAAGTATAATGAATTAGTATTTTAAACAATGCCATTGCCTTTATTCAGTGTATTTTAAATACAAAAAAAAAAAAAAATTAGAATTTTACATTTAGTAAGAAAATGTAATTCAATTTTCTTGGAAATATGTGATTTACGTTAAATAATATTAATTTTAAGAAATTATTATTAACAATTTTTTCGTCTCTCTCTGTTGCCTTCTACAACTTCATTTATTTTACTTTATATTATTTTCCTATAAGCATTTTTCTATAGCTTCCAATCATCATATTCTTTCAAATTTTATATTTAGTCATTTTTGTACTTTAGAGGAAGAAGTATATGAACATTTGGTATTTAAGCCCTAAAAGTTAAATCGATGAGGATAAGGCCTAAATAGAATTAAAGACCACTTAATTATACCGTAGTACACCTAGTTAAATCAAAATCGTTGGAGCCGTTTTTGAGAAAATTGTAAAAATATGTTTCAGCGTTGATATAAAGTGGCACTTCCGGTTAGCCGATTTTAAGGAAAAAGTTGCAGTCACATCTAAGGCATACATATACCTATCTTAAATACGTAATATCAGTTTCGTAGGACTTTTCGTTTTTGAGCAAGACTGCTAACATACAAACACACAGACACAACAGTTCCCAAAATCTATAATCGCTTTTATAAATTTACAGATTCATGCTTTTCACGTTTCAGATTCTCTTCAATCATCGGAGACTAGGGAGTCCTTAAAAAAAAAAAAGAATAATAAAAAAATTCGCTTAAAGAAACTACTTAATTCGACAACCGATTGAATGTTTAAACAAAATCTATCTTATTACGTTTTTTGATAAACCAATCAATGGAATATACCTTGCTATAGTGAACTATACTGTTAAATGTGTCATGTTTACCAAAGCTGGATAGTGTCATTAAATCGGATTGTGTTAGGTTAAATCGGTGAAATCAATCTCCAGATCTCAGTATAGTTTTTATTTGCAATCCTTACTATAGGAGACCCAAACCTAAGCCTGCTGGTACCATTTTGGGTGTGTGACGTCAGAGGTACTCGCTTGACATGTACTTCACAAGCGATCACTATTCGACGTGGTGGGAAGAGAATGTTTATTTTATGTTTTGTAACTAGCTGATAAGCAATAAATTGGAAGCATAAATTAAATAGTCCATAGTTGGTGTTGGCAATGTTGTATTTAACCCATCATATATTTAAATACATACTCATTTGTCTGTATCTTATTTTACTGTTTCACATTACTTTTTAAATGTAACCTGAAAGCATGTGAATCACTCTTATTTATGTGACCATCCCCCCTTCTCCACCCCACCCAATGAGTTCTGAGTAAATCAGCATTGCGGCAAAAACGGCGCATCTTTTACGTTGTGGCTAACTATCCATCCAAAAATCCTTATAAACATTTTTATTAAATACTATCTGTCTTTGTCTCATCTGAATATTATGGATTTTAAGTTATCTTTATCTTCAATGGTCTTATATCCTTCTGGCTGGGTGTCCGGTTCTCTTCTTAATGTAATTGCACTATCTCTTGACCGTCCTTTTCTGATCAAGAGTATTTCTTCCAAATGTCATTCGTCAAGGGTCACTCGTTCAAGTGAAATTCGATCCTACATAATCCAACCTTTTCAACCGCTTCTTCTTCTTTGGTGCTACATTCAACGTGGGGTCAAGGCCTCTTGCAACAGCAGTCACCAGTGATTTTTATTAAAAGCAGTCGATATCCATCTCGATATATATTAAGGATGGATTTCGTTTCAGCTGCTCATGTATATCAGCCCAATGCAACTTGGGTCTTCCGATTTGCCTTCTTCAGAATAGCTGTTCAGTAAGGAGCTTCTTTGGAATTTGGCTATCAGGCATCCTAGCCACATGGCCTGCCCAACGAAGTGGACCAATCCTAAAAACCTAACAAAGCCACTGTCCTGGAACTTCATATACTGTCCTGGAAACTCTCCTGGAAAGCCACTTTCTGCAGTTCTGCACTGGTTCTCTGCCTCCACTCTTGGCTCGCACAAACTTATGCAGATATTCTGCGAAGAATTCGGCGTTCGCATAGAAGTAAGATCTACTCGATAGTTTTCGATATAGCACTCTGAATCTTAGTTAAACACTAGCCTTATTAGTGTCTAATACAAGCTTAGTTTTTTTGTTCGTGAAAGGGATTTGATTATTATGTGTCTCTGTAATCTTAAATAGTCCCTATTGGAAGCCGTTATTCTTCGGTCAATTTCAGGTCTCATTTCGTTGTTGGAGTTTACCTGAATACCCAGATAAACAATTTCTTCATATCATTCGCAGGTAAACTCTCCTATCCGAATGCTTCCACCTGTCCTTGTTTCACCTCGTACAACCGCCTTCATATACTTGGTTTTAGTTTTGTCTATATTGAGACCAAGTCTTGCTGCATCTTTTTCAAGATCGAGGAAGGCACCTCTCATGGTTGAAAATGGTCTACCTATGATACCCAGGTCATCAGCAAAGCCCAGTATCTGCATTGATCTATTTGAAATAGCTTTCAATCGTTTATCTTCTTAAAATATTTTTCTATTACTCCTTCTCCGCAGAACTTTGTAAGATTTTATTTTTTACCGGCTGTGGTGACTTTTTTAGCAGAAAAAACTTTTAGGCACTTTAGTTCTGGTTTTCCATGCTTTACGTAGCTTTATTGAAAAGTTGGTATATGTTTGTTGATATATCACTATACAATTTTGGTAAATTCTTTACAAGTTTTAAAGACACCGTTATTTTCTAACAGGTAGTCCGGACTATCCAAGTGTTCTGATTTGTTCTCTTGCTCCCAATATTATTATTCTTAAAACTCAGTTAAGCTACGTCTAGGTTTAGATATTATTAGTTCAAATTTTGTAAGTGATAGTCCTTACAAATAAAATATAACTAACACCTTAATAATAACAACATGAATTTTTCCAAACATTTCTTGATACATTTTCGTACAGAGAAATCTGGTCAGTTTATCTCATAACATACGATTTCATTTATTCTCTGGATTATCTGTGATATAAAATTTATTATTTTTAATTAAAATGTATGTTTATTGTATTGACATTTAAAACTAACGCAATAAAAGGTATTTATTTAAACGATATTCTAGCGGACCTGCCAAATGGGCCAGATTAGGAGATTTGGACATCAGCTCTTCTCAAGACGATGCTCAACCAGTGGACAAGACCATTGTTCAGATAATCGCTTTCCCAAAATATTCAAACGCCCAAGTATACCACGACATAGCGCTCTTCAAGTTGGGCAGTGATGTTGTTTTTAATGGGTACATTTTACCCGTCTGCCTCCAAACTTCCAGAGAAATAAGAGCGGAAAAAGCCAATTTTACTGGCTGGGGAAGAACAGGATTTGGTAAGTCTACTTCTATTTATTTTGGATACGTAATTATTTTTGAAAACTTTTTGATTAAAGTTGTATATTTTCTATATAATAAAAAGTAGTTCGGTATCTTTGATTCCTTTTAGACAATATACTAACATGGAACCCACATACCAGACTTAAAAGACAAGAACTTAACCTACGATTTGGCCAGTTATATAGACTCTTGACAGAAAATCTAACCTCTCAATTGAAAACTAACTATTAATATACAAGAGCATACGGAAACCCAACTAAATGTTCGGACATCAAACGCATCCAATCCTTCCAGTCTAAAATAGTCCGTATGCTATTCAATGCTTCTTATTATGTTACGAACAAAATCTTACATTATGAACTTAACATCCCTTATGTCCTTGACGTTATTCCATCCCGATTCTCAAATTTTCATCGTAACCTAATCCATCATCTTAATAACTTAGCACAATCCTTATCCAGCTCCAGCCATCCCTACAAACCTCTTAGAAGGTTGAAACGCCAGTGACCTCGGAATCATTTGTACATACGTCGCTGAAGTCCTGGCAATGGCCAGCTCCTCCACTCAAATCTTGAGCGTATGTGGCTTTAATGTCCTCTCTTAATCTCCACTGGATTCCCATCCCAGTGATGCGGCTAAGAGAGAAACACTGGGATCTCTCGGAATCCACATTTGGGAGAAAGGGCCCGACTCAGAGCTCCCTTGGCTGACTGTAAATAAGTATGAATGTTTTTATTTATTTTTTTATTTAATGTTGCCTCATGTTTGATTTATTCTGAGTTTTCTTTTGTTATAATTTTTTTATAGTTTTTGTTTTATAGTAAATAAGGTGTGATTGTGTTTCATAAATCTCAAATACTCAATGCTCTCAATTGAGCCAAAATGTATATTTTTCTCAATAAAATAAGTTTAAAAAAAAAAAAAGTATTTCTAATCGGTTTGTTAATTAATAATGTTTCACATGCCCATTAACATTACACACAGCTGAAGCTACCAGCGATAAACTCCTAGAAGCCGAAATAGACATCTACAATGAAACGGAATGCAGGAGGCTTATGTTCAGCACGAACAGCCCCAAGACGCCACTAGGGCTCCAGCCTGACCTCATGATCTGCGCAGGAGTTCCTGATGGAAGCAAGGATGCCTGTACGGTGAGTTACAATATCCATACAGGTTATCTGATATCTTTTTTAAATTATGATTTAAGAACCTCAAATAACAAATATAATAGTATATCTATATAAAATAAATGTTTATTTCTTTTTAGGGTGATTCTGGTGGACCGTTGGTTACAGGAAACGCATTTAGTTGTATCAAGACTCAAATCGGGATAACTTCTTATGGAAATAAATGTGGACTTCCAGATTCTCCAGGAGTCTACACTAGAGTATCTAACTATGTGCCCTGGATAGAAGAAGTAGCTTTTAAAGATGTAACCGTTTGTGATTAAATAAATATTTATTTATTATCATCCTTCCCAGCTTTACTACAATGTTGAATTCGGAAGATGTAGCGTATCTGCCGATTCTTCTATTAATCCATTATTCTTAATTCTTAATTTCTTATACTTGCTTACTTAAATAATATGGGAAGATAAGACTGAGAAGTGGAATTGAAGCTAGTTAACAAATGATCAACCTTTTAAAAAATACCACTTTATTTTATTTATAATTTAACTGGTTTATTTAATTTTTAAGCCAAATATTCATGAAGTTATCTTGGGTAAATTACGATACTCACATAAAAAGAAATTTTTGTTTGAAAATACATTGCGCAGAATACAGACCATTTAAGTATGTTAAGTCACTGTTTGTTGTATTAAGTTTGTGATTGAAGTCACTGTATGAAACTTAATGATGAATGTTGAAGTTACTGTATGAATTATTTTAATTTATGAACAGCATCAGGCTCACTCGTACAAAGGACTTTAACCTACTCACATGACTCACAAAATTTAACAAACTGTTTTGGTGTTTGATCTTGTATGTGTAAAGAGTCTGAAAACCAATAATCCTAAATTGACATTGAGAAAATTTGACCTAAGATTCAGATCAACTACTATCAGATAAAGAGGAAAACAACTTCACGGCATCATACCATACGCGCTATTTGTCAGCAAACTGTTTCCTGTAGAACGAGTTTCTGAGATCTCATGGATTGACAAGAATCTGGAGGAAATTGCTAGATAGCTATCTTGCTTCCAAGGTAAACCTTAAAAGCCACATCTCCAGATATAAAGTAGGTAGGTTTTTGATTAGCTTTCAGGAATAACCCACTCGAAAATGAAGGCTTATAAGAAATTATAAGCTAGCACGTTTCAATTCTATTGGACGAAATTAATCTGTTGGTGATGCTGGAAATATTAGAGCGATATTAAGCTAACTAAAAGCTAATAAGCAGCTGTGAAAACTGATGAGACCTTTGTCAAAGCCTTAGTTGATTAGCTCTGAGGCTGAACAATCTGCTGATGTTATCAAGCTATTCAATAATCGACTCTTTGTCAGCCTTGGGGTCTGACCAAAACATGGCTTCAATATCCGGTTATTATAGCAAATTTAACTAGTTTTTTTGTTTTGTTTTTGGCTCAGTAATTTTGCACTATTACCTTCCTAATACTACTTTCTAACGAAAATATTGTGATCGGATAAAATTGTCAATGAGCACTTTTAAAATAATCAGAATCTACTAAGTCAATTTTCGGCCACTGTTCAGTTTATTTGTGTCACGGTTAACTCTTAGTAGGCCAGATAATTTAATTGTTTCCCTTTTACTTCCACTGCATCATAGTGTTGTCCAAAATCGGTCTTGTTCTTTCACTTTGCAAGACAAAGACCAGGACTAGTAAAAAAAAAATCTATTTTTTAAATAAAAAATAAGACAAAATAGTTACTAATACTCGACAATATTAGTACTATATGTTAATAATTGCTATAACCAATATATTTTTGCATTTAACTCCTCTAATTTTTCATTCAGGCTTAGTTAGGTTTCTCCAATCTAAAAAATTACAGTGATACCGCTACATTAATAAGCTAATAAGTAACTGCAAGACTAATGCGAGAGTCTCGCGCAAGACCAAGATTTATTTAGATCAAGACTGAGTTTGCGAGACCATGACTCGTCTCGGTCTCGCATTTGGGCAACACTACTGCTTCATCAAATGTTAAAAATAATAGTTTTTCAAATATTTTTCGGGTGGCGTCACCTCAATCGGATAATAAATATTATTATATAATAGTTTTTTTTGTTGTGATTTTCGGCTTACACACATGCTTTTTGATGCCATGTTAATCCCCTTCATTTTTGAAAACCGTGACGCATTAGACGGTTTAATTTACCTTTATTTTGAATATTTTATGTAGGTCTGATATAAAATATACTTTAGAATTTTATGTTAACATCAAATAACTGTTTAGTTTCCATTTATATTCCAATTATTTTTTTTAGTTTATGTTTTGTATGTACGTTCGGTAAATCAATAAATAAACTTTAGAACTTTCTAGTACTTTAGAAGATGAGTTCTAAAAATGTTTTCATGTTTTGAAAAAAAATTTAACCAAATTTAAATTAAAAACCTCATGTAACGTTAATTGAAATTTAAGTACTTTTCCAAAATCTTCAAGGCTCCTTACTGGTCACAAATAAAATCATAAATAATAACCTTAACTTTCCCAATTTGCCACAATCCAGATACCTATCCTTCCATAACAAACTTTAGTACCATCCGAACCCTCTCGTTTCAAACCTTGCTTCCTCCTCGATTCCTGATAACCCTCCGAGGCGTCTGAAAATAATGTTGCCACGTGATCTTCTTGTTTAAATTTATTATTGGAGTGCTAACAGTGGATAGTTTCTCAACAAGCGATTTCATGTTATAATATTCTTGATTGTGCCTTTACTAGATGTTTTTTTTTTTCTTTTTATAATATAGTTGTAAATATCAATGAATAAAAAAAATGTACGTTTCCACTGCTATATGAATAAATATGCCAACTTAGTTAGATAAACATTTTGCAATACATTTAAAATGCAGTGGTGAATTCGTCTTCGGAGTGTTTCATTTAATAATCTCAGAGGAAATATTAGGTTATTAGATAGATAGATAGATAGTGCAAATATGAGTAGATTTACAGCAAGGACACTTATGCAATTGATGCCTAAACCTTCGGAGATATCATATCAAATGTCAAATCATGTCAATTACCAGTTTATTTTTAGTAGGCTAGGTTTTTTTCTCAGCGAGATTATCTTATCACTTTTCTTTAAGAGATGTGTTTGAACTTTGAGTCATTTCTCTAGTTTGCCATTTCTTTTTTTAAAACTGGACAGAATTTATTTTTAGGTTTTTGATTAAATAAAAAACCTGATGACCTTAAAATCTAAGTGTCTATTACTGATGTAATATTTGCGGTTAGATTTTAATCAAGTTTTTCATGAATATCTTAAATGGTTCATTGGAAGGGAATTAAAATAAGATGAAAGATTAAATTAGTTGACAGTTAAATCCACTAGCAAAAATCCATTCTTTTTTTATTATTATTTCATTTAATGTTACTTTCTTTATTCTATACGGAGGTCGTTTAGTAATGCTTCTATTGTAAAAATGATATAATTATAATAATAAAACTTAATTCAAAAATATTTCGCTAAATATCTTGAATTTTCGATTTAAAGTTTGCAATTTAACAATTTATTTTCTATATATGTACTGATTCTTAGAGGTAAGTTAATTGTATATATTTTTCCGAAAATTAGTTATATTAATGCCTGTTTTATAAACTAAAATATATATTCTTGATAAAACTCATATATCTCTTGTAAAAGAAATAATTTTAGTTTTGTTTTTTTTATTATGGGCAAAATCCTAGAAAAACTTATCTTAAAACGCCTGTATCCCATCCTAGACTCTAAACACATTATTCCAGATCACCAATTTGGATTCCGCGCATCCTACTCCACTATTCAGCAGCATCGTGTGGTAGATACCCTCTGCATTGGAGCGCGGAATGTATTGCACGGGAGCTTTTCTCGACGTTGAACAGGCGTTTGATAGAGTCTGGAATCCGGAACTGATGTACCAACTCCGTAAATTCCTACCACTACATACTTCCTCATTATCAGTTCCTACCTTACTGACAGACACTTCAAAGTCAATCATAACAATGCTCATTCATCAATTTTTACTCAGTCTGCCGGTGTTCCTCAAGGTAGTATCCTAGGTCCTATCCTTTACACAGTTTATACAGCTGACACCCCAACCCAATCCAACACTGTCATCACCACCTATGCCGATGACACGTGTATCCTATCAGTTAATAATGATCCATCTATTGCATCCCAAACGCTTCAATCAAACATCACAAGTCTTGAAAAATGGTGTCAAAACTGGAGGATTAAAATAAATTCCAATAAATCCCGTCAAATAACCTTCACTCTTCGTCGTAAACCTATGACTTCCTGTCCTACAGTATACAGTATCCTTCAACAATAGCCCTCTTATCCCTGTCGAACAAATATGACAATAATAAGACCTATGTGGACTTACGAAATTGAGCTTTGGGGCTCCACTAAATCATCGAATTCCTCTCGTATCCAATCCTTACAATCTAAAATTATTCATAAAGTCCTCAACGCTCCTTACTTTGTCACAAATAAAATCATCCATAAAGATCTTAATGTTCCATATGTTTCCGATTTGGCCCAATCCAGATATCTATCCTTCCATAACAAACTGCAGAACCATCCGAATCCTCTCGTTTCAAACCTTGCTTCCTCCTCGATCGCTGATAATAGTCCGAGGCGTCTGAAAAGAAGATGGCCTCGGGACCTTCTAATATAGAACTTTAATTTGAGTTCTACCAATGGGTAGTTTCTCTTCAAGTTGTAAATTTCATGTTACCAATGTCACATTTACTTATTGTATTTTCCATGTAATACAGTTGTAAATCTCAATAAAATAAAATTAAAAAAAAGAAGTTTTTTTTTTCAATTATTTTGTTCGAAGTTTTAGCCATACATGAAAAAAATATGAAATTTTTATATTGAATGAGAATTTATATTTATTCTCTCTGCACAAAGAAAAGCGAAGACTTTGAGTTCTTCTTGGTTAACCGGAACTAATTGTTAGTATTTGGTATCAAAATGAGTGCAAACACGAAATTGAACCCAACAATTGGAAAAATACATTAAGCGAACGAGGAAGGAATTGTCAAAATCTCGTAAAAGAGAACAAGGATCAGTATCCATTATATGGCTAAAATAATATATAGTACACTGATGAACAGAATATTTCAAGGAGCTGTTAAGAGAAAGTCAAATGCTGGAGTAGTTCGGATGATATTAAGGGGACGATGGAGTTCTTTATGGTGAAGACCATTCTATTTTCCATTGCTACTTAAGTTGCACATTGAGACTTCACTTTGAAGAAGGTTATATAGAGGTCCATCGAGAAAGGGAAGTAGCTCTCATTCTAGTAGCTCTCATAATCTTCTTTAAAGTGATGATAGTCCCAATGTGCAACTTCTGTTCCAATGTGCAACTTGAGTTTATCAATCCATGTCGCTCTGGGAATGGACAATATTCCTTATTCTAGCTTCTACGATTCTTGAGTAGAGCTTCTTTGGTATACTGAACAGGAATGCATATCGATGGTCATTATATTACATTTCCTGGTATCCCCCTGCTTGTAAAAAAGTACAGTTCTATCAAATCGTTTTCTAATGGCATATTGATCAATATACATTGAAAAAGTGAAGGAATACATCATTACATTTGCTGTATATGTAAGCGCAGCATTTCGGGTTACTTCTTCCACTTGCCAATTGCTTAGAAATAGTCATTCCTGCTGATGAAATGGTCTTTTTAAAATGGACAATTAAATTATTGCATTAATATAAGTTGGTTAATACAATCAATATAATGTAAGAAATACGTTATTATTGGACTATAACTACGCCATTTATGAGCACTAAATGATGTGGCTGTGACCTGAATTTTCCGCCGATTAAGTGCATTTTCTATAAAACTACTTCAAATATTTTAAAGCATAATCAATGTTTTAGAAAGAAAAATATATTCCCCAAATGTTTTATTTCAGGACGATTCCCGTTTAATTACAAACGACTCTTGATTTTAACTTAAAGTTTTTGTTTTTGAAAACATTTTTAATATTGTTTCATGTTTTATTATTTTCCGAATATTCAGCTTTAATACAAGGCCAATTATGAAGAAATCAAACCAAATGCTGATTCTCAGTGGTAAAAAAACTAACTCGAGTCGAAGTCGTCAGTCCTCCATATTTGAAGGGGCAGTGTGTTTGGTAGAGGGGTGCTCGGTAGAGGGGTCTATCCCATAGACTATTCCTGCCCCTGCCTCAAGTGTCTTCCTCTTCGTACTTTCAACGCCCCTTTCCAGCTGCTGCCACCTGCTTAGGCACTTTTCCAGTATGCGCCCGCATAAGTGTTACGAACAACATTGGATAATATGTGTTGTTTGATATTGACGGGGAAATAATTGATAACTCAATTCCATGCCCCAAACTGAATTAATCTATTGTGAGAAACGTAAGCAGTGAATAGTGGTCATAAAAATGCTCCTAACTCGACAATGTAAATGCATGAAGCAACAGTACTCAGTGTTGCTGGAAGAAATACCTCCCCTCCCAACTCTCTTTCTCTCTCTCTCTCTCTCTCTCTCTCTCTCTCTCTCTCTCTCTCTCTCTCACACTCTCTCTCTCTCTCTCTCTCTCTCTCTCTCTCTCTCTCTCTCTCTCTCTTTTTTTTTCCTTCTTTCCCTCCGCTGTACCTTAGGGCAACCCTATACCAGCGGTACATCCAATTTTCTAACTGAAAAATATGCCACGAATTTAAGGGCTCGGTTACCAGGATTGGTAACCAAGCGGGCAGGTCTCAAAGTGAGGCAAAATTCGGTCTTTTAGTTTGATTGGGGCATTAATTATTAGGGGTAAACCTACACTAATGGGCTGCCTGCAACTGGAGGGCTGTTCCCACCAAACAGGACTCCAGTAACTTCCTACCTATTTATTGTGGGCCTATTACTAAGTTTATATATACTATTTCTAAATCTTATGATAACAATAAATTTATGTATTTGGTATATCACTGGTTTAATCTTTCCTCTCTTGCTATTTTTTCATGGAATGTCCTCCTGGCGTATTTCTTAAAGGCATCAAATATCTCAGGTGTCTCCACAAGCTTGTCCAGAGACTGAGGAGGCCATTCCAACATGGAGTACTCTCCTGCCAATGCTTGTCGGGCGCCAGTGTACATTGGACATTCCAAAATCATGTGTCTAGCATCCTCAACAGCCCCGCAGTGACAATTCGGACTGGCTCTTCTAAGAAAAAAATGTAATTTTTCATTTATATCTCCATGGCCTGTAAGGAGTTGAACAGTCCAGAAATCCGTCTCCATCCAGTCATTCTTGATTCTTCTCCTGACATCTGGGAAGAACTCATGGGCCAGTCTTCCAGTCTCGCATGCATCCCACCTTCTCTGCCATTCAGAAAGGACTATTTCTTCTATTCTGTGGGCTACCTCGTCGTACCTTCCACTAGGACACACAAAACAGCTTGTTCCCACATTTGCAGGCACTCCTCTCTTTATTCTATATTTGGCTATAGATATTTGTATTTTCAGGTCTATAGGCAATTGTCCTGTAATCACTTGCAAAGCCGAAGTGGGTGCCGTTCTATACGCTCCTGTCACCAGTAGGAGAGATCTTCTTTGAGCTTGCTCCAGCACATTGATGTCTGACTGTCTCAGTTTCTGGCCCCATACCGGCGCCGCGTATCTGCAATAGGCAAGAAAGCAGCCTTATATTTGAGACCCCAGGTGGTCCCTGCCATCGTTTTAAGGCAACTGTAACGAACAATAGTTTTGTTCTTAATTTCTTTTAGGTGGTTAGTGAAGTTACACCTCTCGCCCAATAGGACTCCTAAGAACTTCACTTCCTGAGATGGTTTTATTAGGACATCTCCTAACTTTACTGTGGAGAGAAACCCTACCATTTTTCCCTTCAAAAACAGGAGTCGAGTCTTCTGAAAATTTAAAGAATGTTTATTTTCCTGGCACCATTGCAAGACTATGTCAGTAACTTCCGCTGCTCTTATTTCCAAATCTTGTCGTGATTTTGCCTCTATTCCAACAGCAAAGTCGTCCACGTAAGCAGATGGCGTATACCCGGCAGCTCTCAATTTAACAAGGAGAGGATTCATGTTGATATTCCATAGGGGGAGTCCCAAAACTGATCCCTGAGCACAACCTCTCTGGACTGGCCTCGTTATTCTCCTTTCCGGAAGTTGATAGTAGACGGAGCGCTTCAATAAAAATGATAATATGAGCCTGTATATATTTCTGGGGCATTTCAGTTTCTTTAGCTCGTCCATAATGGCAGGCCACCACATATTATCGAACGCGCCAGCAACATCATAGAAGAAGACTACAAAATATTTAGATATGAGCTGGTTGATGGCATCCGTTGTTGACTGTCCTTTTCGACCTCCGAATTGATCAGGAGAGAGCAAGTCGATTACGTCTTTTAGGCTTTCCAGAACTTTCTCCATTACATTTAGGAAGCATATTGGGCGGTAAGATTTAGCAGTAACTTCTGTTATACCTGGCTTCAAGATACAGGGGAAAATGCCTTTATTCAAGCATCGGTTGTAGAACGTAGTTAAAGGCTTAATCAGTGCGTTTTTTTGTATTTCTTAGGATATCGTCTCCTATCATATCCGGTCCAGGTGCCTTTCCCGGTCGGAGTTGTCCCATAGCCAGCTCCACGTCTTCATCTTCCCATGGAAGGGCATCTTCGGTTTGCAGAAGTTCACACATTACAATTCTTTTGTGTGAATGGTCTTCTGTGTCTGAAGTTAGTTCGTCTTCAGAGAAAGATCTCATCATTATAGGATTAACAGCCTCATCTGCCGTTCTGGTTGCATCCCCATTGTGCATAAACGATGTGAAGGAATTTCTATTTGAGATTTTATCAAGGACTCTCCGGTAGGCTAGTCCCCAAGGGCTTTCCTAGGTATCGGTCTCATGTCTCTTTCTTTGCTTTTCCTATTGCCTTTTGGAAACTTTTATTTTTATTTTTTTTTATTTCTTTATGACATTTACAACTGTATTACATAAATACATCAAGTAAATTTGGACATAATTGATATAATGACATGAATACACTTGCTGAGTAATTACCCAATGGTAGCACTCTAATGATATGACTACATTAGGAGATCACGGGGCCATCTTCTTTACAGACGCCTCGGAGGGTTATCAGGAATTGAAGAGGAAGCAAGGTTAGAAACGAGAGGGTTGGAATGATTCTGAAGTTTATTATGGAAGGATAGGTATCTGTATTGTGCCATATCTGAAACATAAGGAACATTAAGATCTTTATGGATAATTTTATTAGTGACAAAGTAAGGAGCATTGAGGATTTTACGAAGGATTTTGGATTGTAAGGATTGGATGCGAGAGGAATTCGATGGTTTAGTGGAGCCCCATAGCTCAACTCCGTAAGTCCAAATAGGTCTTATTATAGTCAAGTATATGAGTTTTTGTAATTAATGGGAAGTTTAGAGCGTTTGTCTAGTAAGTGCTGAAGTAATCGGAAACGTCGAGCGGTTTCTTGTCGTTTCAGTCTAGTATGAGGATTCCAAGTTAGTCGTTTGTCCAGGTGGAGTCCTAGGTATCGGATTTGCTCAACAGGGATAAGTGGAGTATTGTTAAAGGAAACTGTAGGACAGGAAGTCGTTGGTTTACGACGAAGGGTAAAGGTAATTTGGTGGGATTTATTGGAGTTTATTTCAATTCTCCAGTTTTGACACCATTCTTCTAGATTTATGATGTGTGATTGAAGCATTTGGGATGCAATTGCTGGGTCATTGTTTACTGATAGGATACATGTGTCATCGGCATATGTGGTGATGACAGTGTTGGGACAGGTAGGGATGTCAGCTCTATAAACTGTATAGAGGATAGGACCTAGGATACTACCTTGAGGAACACCAGCGGACTGGGAAAAAAGGGATGAATAGGCGTTATTGTGATTTACTTTAAAGTACCTATCAGTAAGGTAAGAACGGATAATGAGGAAGTATGTAGGTGGTAGAAATTTTCGGAGTTTGTACAGCAGTCCCGGATGCCAAACTCTATCAAACGCCTGTTCGACGTCGAGAAAGACTCCCATACAGTACATTCCGCGCTCCAATGCAGAGGAGACTACGTCTACCACACGATGACATTGCTGTATAGTGGAATGGGAAGTTCGGAAACCAAATTGGTGATCTGGGATTATGTGTTTAGAATTTAGGATAGGGTATAGGCGTTTTAAGACGAGTTTTTCTAGGATTTTGCCCATGATGGGTAAAAGAGAGATAGGACGGTAAGAGGATGGGTATTCTGGTGGTTTTTTGGGTTTGTGGATCATTTTAACAATAGATCGTTTCCAAGGATCAGGAAAATATGTAGAACGCAGTACAGCATTATATATGTAAGTAAGGAATAGGATGGCTTTTCGAGGAAGAAGTTTTAGGATCTGGGATGTACTTAGGTCATGTCCAGGAGCTTTACGGGAAGGTAATTTTTGAATGATGTTGGATATTTCTATGGGATGAAATGCTTTGGGTGGCAGAGACATTTGGAGAGGAATATCCAGTTCTGCCTCAATACAATTGATGTGAGTTGAATTAAGGATATCGGGATGTGGGTTAAAAGTTTGGAAGAGATGTTGACCAAATAGTTGGGCTTTTTCTTCGTCGGATTTGGACCAGGTTTGGGAATCAGTAAGTAGTGGGTGATTAAAGTCTTGAAACTTAAGAAGTTTTTTGGTGGTCATCCATAATGATTTGTCAGTGGTTGTAAGTTTTCAGTAAAATTTAGTAAATTTTGAATTTTTTATTGAAAACTCTTATTAAGTTCGTAATATGCTTTTTTGAAATTCCTTTTGGTAACAGCATCGTTTTCTCGCTGAAAGCGGCGTCTTGCTCTGCAGGTCTCCCGCTTCAGGTTTGTGAGCTGTGTGTTCCACCATACCGCTGTGAAAATTTCTGTTGAGATTTTCGCTGTCTCTTTTTCTAATTCCATATGATGGTGTTGCTCCAGCTCTGTTAGGTGTCATGCAATATTCTCAGCAACACGCTCCCACTCAGCACCCTCCGTCACAAAACGTTGCTTATGGTATCGCTTTTCTTGATTGTTTAGGTTTGTTTCAAATAAAACCACCCGGTTATCACTGCAGGTCCAATCCTCTACTTTCCAAAAGCTAATAAGCTGGCTAAAGCCAGGTGATGCCAGAGTTATATCTATATTATATTTTTATATTATATCTAATTGATTCTCCGCTGGATCCCGAAAACGTTGGCAAGGCCATGGGATCATTTACAATGGTTAGGCCATTCCTTGCAGCAAAATCCTCCAGCAGTACACCTTTTCTATCGGTTCTTCGGCTGCCCCACGAAATTGAGTGATCATTAAAATCGCCCATTATTAAGATGTTCTTACTCAGCTTCCGTACTACCAGCTGCAATTTTGTCAGTATGTCTTCCAGTGGGAGTGCGAATTTTGCATAAACATTGATCAAGTCGAAGTTAATGCCTACGTAATCTACATTGGCAACTGAAATAAATCTATCTTCCAGATCAGGCTGTGATTTAATTGTAAGGCAATGATTAAACACCACCACTGCGCTCTGTGGTGCATCGTGTAACCCACTTCCATTGCTAGCAATGGTGCGGCAGTTCCAGACAATTTCCCTCTCCTAGTAGGAGGTTCCTGAAGAGCACTAATATCTATGTTATTTAGTGAGGCCATGCGTCTAAATTCTGACATTGCGAGCGGTCTCTTGTTTAGATTGTGTTGGGCTATCCGGAGGGCAGAATTATTATTCATTGTTGTTATATGTTGTCCTCATTACTAACCTTTCAATTGCTCTTTTGTATGATGGGCAGTCTTTGTTATTTGTCGGATGGTTAGATGCTGAGTTGGTTTTACTGCAGTTTATGCATTTCGGTGGTCCGCCGGTCTTTTGTTTTGGGCAGTCTCCTGAAACATGTCCTCTTTCGCTACAGTACTCGCAGTTTACGACAGTTGCGGGGCAGAATTTTTCTATATGTGAAAAACCCTGGCATTTATTGCATCGTGTCACTGCCACCTAGTCTCTCACATTGCAGGATGACCAATCCAGGAAAACTCTTCCCTCTGCCAATATTTCATTTCTTACCGCCGGGGCACTTCCGCCACCCAATGAACTGTATCTCCTCCTCTTGGACCTGTCTTGAAAACAAGGCTGAAGTGCTGCTTATTAGGATCTATTTTGTTTGCATTTATGGTCCAGAACAGTTCGACAATCTTTTCATGCTCCAGGTCACTTGGGACATCATATATAATTATTCTTGGAAGGCGTTTATTCTCCAAGTTTACTTTAGCGCCGAGTTCTTTTATTCTCTCCGACTGAGCGAGCCTCTTAGCTTCTTCTTTTGTTTGAATCCTAATTATTACACCCCTTGTTGTTTCTACCAGTCCTCTAATTTTGATTCCTTCTTTAGCAGGCGTGAAGCTTTTCTTTATCCCCTGTTTCGATTCCTGTTCAGTGGGATATTTTTCCCTGCTTTGGTCTGTCTGGGATATGTACACTGAACTCGGAGGTTCAATATGGGTTTCCTGTCTTTTCTCTACTAATGTAGAGGCAATAGATTGTTTTTTTCGTGGCATCGACCTTTTCAGTGACGAGAGGCTTAACCTCCTCATTTATTATTTCCTTCATTACCAGCTTTAATGTCTCTAGACCATGCGTTTCGAAAGTAGCAGGTGTAGGGCAGAAGGCTTGGTTTCTTAATATTCTTATTTCGCCGTTTAATTCTGCGTTTTCAATTATGTGCTTATTACAGTTATCCTCCAGTTTACGTGCCGCCGCAAGAACCGTCTCAACTGCCGTTTTGCTTATTTGTTTTGCTTGGGCATTCAGTAAAAATTCCTGCAGTTTTAATATTATTCGGCTGTTTTCTTCATTTACGTTCTTATAACTTAAATTCTTCTCTGCGATAGCCTCATAACAAGCATTTTTCCGATCAGGTGATGTAATTGTTTGCTGCGAAGTATCGTGACAAGATTCGGTGACGTCACGGCTGCATTGGCTGTAACTATTCAAAGAACTAGGCTGACTGTGTGATGTCTCTTTGGCTCTTCCTATCTCGCTGCTCTCCCCGCCACTTGTCAGCAGTGTTGCCGTTAGTACGAGGATTCTCGTATTTGTACGAGGTTATGACGTAATGTACAAGGTACGAGGATAGATCAGCCTCGTACCTCGTACATAAGTTTTGTTGAAGTATGCAATGCAAGGTTATATTTTTAAGAATGGAGTTTAGAATTGTTTTACGGTTATTTTGAATGTATTATTATTTATATTAATATGAAATACTGAACTTCTGTTGCTTTCTAAACAAATAAATTGCAATTATACCTTCTTTAATTAGAGTATGACTATTATTTCCTTCATAAAACCATAATTGTATATATATGTTTTTTTTTTAATTTTCTAGAAAAAAATAAAAATAAAAAATTTAGATTTTATTCAGTATAAAATAAAATAAAAGAAACCATATCCATTATTTCCTTCATAAAACTTTTTCTATAAATATATATTTTTTAAAATGTGTTGTAATAGAAAATTAAACAGAAATTTTTACCGTCATTTTTATAGAGCATAAAATAAAATACGAGAAAGTATATCCATTATTTCCTTCGTAATTATTATTTCCTTCATAAAACTGCAATTGTAAATATATTCTAAATAAATTATTTTTTTTTTAAATTATTAGCGTAATATAAAAAAAATTATTTTCGATTTTTAATCGAGTAAAGTAATTAATTGAAAAATTAACTAGTATTTCTAGTATTCATAATGAACCCATCTTAAATAATGAAAAAAAAAAGTATTTTTTCATTGGTCCACATTTATTTTGTGATTTATGAAGACCTAATTGTAAGATAAATACTGAAACAATCACAATCTATTATTTTTTTATATTATAATGGATATCTCTAAAACCATTAATGCCCCAATAATTAATTTTTATTGGCCTTCCAGAACCACTAACATCCTTTCATAAAAGTAGTTGTTTTGTTTTTAGAAAAAAGATAAAAAATTAGTCTTTCCCTCAAATTAAATCTTGGATCTACTAATGAATACTTATGAAGAGTACTTTAAGAAGTTTATTTAGCTATTTTAATTTTTATATAACGTTTTCAGTAGTTTATAAAAATATATAAACTTTTTTATATATTTTATTAAGCTAATTTTACTTCTTGACCCATTAACTTAAAAAAAAGTAATGTAAAAAGGCTTTAAAATATATGAATGGAGGCAAAAATAAAAATTCTGATCTAATTTTACTATAAAAAAAACAATTACACTGGGCTTATAATAATACGAGTTATGAATGAACAAGCGTACGAGGATGTACGAGGCTTGAGTACGAGGTTTTGTCACAGAGCGCGCGGTAACACTGCTTGTCAGTGCTCCTTTATTTACTATTGCTCTATTGGGTGCTGGAGATACATCCAGCTTTTTACCTGATTGAAACGGAGTTTGTTTTTCACCTTCCTCCATTTCTGTACTTATTGCAGTAATAATAGGAGAAATGGTGCAAGGTAATCTTCAATAAGAAATATAATAGAAGCACCAAATGAAGCAACTTGCAGGAGGTTAAGTTGAGAACTAGAAATCTTAAATATTAAAGTGATGAATAAAGCTAAACTAGTGAAAATTTCAATCAATCGATTTGGATATTCGACTTATGTTATAAGTATAATATACTTCTATCTGACTTATTGTAGTCTAAACATACATACAGAATAATGAAAAGGTATAAAACACTATGCCAGTGTTAAAACAAAGTATTCAATAAAATAATAATAGTTAAAATGGATTAAAAACATAGACCAAACATGAAGACAGAATGGTAAGCAAGTTTAAAAATACTATCTAAGAAGTCCAAAAGTAACTATAGTGAATAAAATAATAACAGTTTGACTTGATTAAAGCATATTAACCAGTCCAAACATTTAAATATGCACAGTTGTTACAAAGCAGATATAAATACAATAGGTTAGGATAAAATATAATGAATACAAATACAATAAGGTAGGATAAAATATTTGTCAGTATATATAGTTGATAAACATTACATTGAAAATGTTAAAAATAAAATGGGTTATAAGTATAATTATATAGTACAGCTGAACTTATTAATCTAAATATGTGTAAGTAAAGTCATTTATATTAAGGTTATAGGTTAGTAAACTCTTATATCTAATAATAAAATTTGTGGAAATAACAATAACTAAAAACAATAGACACACTCCAATTTCGGTAAATTTCCAATACAAAATAAGTAAAATATATTAACCAGTGAAAAAAAGACACATTAAGGTTGTTCTAATTGCTTCTTTATCTTCTCTCTGAGAAACTAAAGTGATCTTGATTTCTATATATTTTCATATGATTTCTCTCTCTCTCTCTCTCTCTCTCTCTCTCTCTCTCTCTCTCTCTCTCTCTCTCTCTCTCTCTCTCTCTCTCTCTCTCTCTCTCTCTCTCTCTTCTCTCTCTCTCTCTCTCTCTCTCTCTCTCTCTCTCTCTCTCTCTCTCTCTCTCTCTCTCTCTCTCTCTCTCTCTCTCTCTCTCTCTCTCTCTCTCTCTCTCTCTCTCTCTCTCTCTCTCTCTCTCTCTCTCTCTCTCTCTCTCTCTCTCTCTCTCTCTCTCTCTCTCTCTCTCTCTCTCTCTCTCTCTCTCCTCTCTCTCTCTCTCTCTCTCTCTCTCTCTCTCTCTCTCTCTCTCTCTCTCTCTCTCTCTCTCTCTCTCTCTCTCTCTCTCTCTCTCTCTCTCTCTCTCTCTCTCTCTCTCTCTCTCTCTCTCTCTCTCTCTCTCTCTCTCTCTCTCTCTCTCTCTCTCTCTCTCTCTCTCTCTCTCTCTCTCTCTCTCTCTCTCTCTCTCTCTCTCTCTCTCTCTCTCTCTCTCTCTCTCTCTCTCTCTCTCTCTCTCTCTCTCTCTCTCTCTCTCTCTCTCTCTCTCTCTCTCTCTCTCTCTCTCTCTCTCTCTCTCTCTCTCTCTCTCTCTCTCTCTCTCTCTCTCTCTCTCTCTCTCTGTCTGTCTGTCTGTCTATATATATATATATATATATATATATATATATAAATTTCTTTTCGGTTGGCTCTTTAGACCTTGTAGATCTTTGGCCGCCTTAACCAGCCTTCTCCACCTCTGCCTTTTTTTTTTGTCCTCCCCTTCCTCCCCGTTAAGGCTGTACGGGGTTTTCCCGGGCCAAGGGGTATGGGGGGGGGGATTTAATATACGCCTTGGTACCGGGACGCGAACTCGTGACTATTTTTATAACATTGTCATATATCAGGTTGCCGCGCAACGGTGGTGCTGTGCACACGCATTAGCCCATTCGGCCACCCCGCCCACTACCCACCTCTGCCTATCTTGGGCTACTGCTTTCCAGTTTGCTGCATGAAGTCAGCCGTATCTTTGTTTATCCTATCTATCCATCTGGTTTTAGGCCTCCCACGTGGTCTCTTTCCTACTTCTCTGGCATTCATTGTCGTGTAAAGGCGTCCTGATGGATTGCTACGAGCTACATGCCCTGCCCATCTTAACCTCCTACCTCCTTCATGTCATGAGATATTGACTGACTCGTTTATTTCAGCAGTTCTTTAATTTTTCTTCTCCTCCATATGTCAAGGTTCTGGTCCCATATAGATCCTGTTATATTACGTAAAACTTTTCTTTCGAATCTATCAATTCTGCCTTCTAGTGTGCCGGTTAGAGTACAGGTTTCACAACCATACAGCAGAACTGGCTTAATCACGGCGTTGTACACTTGTATAGAAATATTTAGATTTCTGGAGAGTTTTCTGGATTTCGGTATCTTTGAAAGAGAGAAGAAAGATCTGTTCGCACTTGTTATTCGCTAGGCTATCTCTGTTAGTTGATGATTTATTGAGGTTATTGTGGAGCCGAGGTATTTGAATCTGTCTACTTTCAGGAACAACTTAGAGTCCACACATGACAATAACAGATAATATTACAGGTAATAACAGATCATGTTATTAGGGTGGATGTTTCTGCTCACTATCATATATTTTGTTTTATCTACATTGACCTGTAGTCCGATTTGCTCTGCTTCTTTTAACAGAATCCGAGTGAGTCTCTCAATATCCTATTGAATACTTCCGAGGACAACGAAGTGATTTCTTGACTTAAATGTAAAGGATTACAGCATAAAGTTAATTATAATAACGATTTAGTTATTAAATTCATAAATAGTAATTACATTTATAGTTTTAATTCCATTTATTCATAAACCATATTCGCTGTATGGCGTTCTATATCTACATTCTAAAATATATATAAAAATACCAAATATTTTAGAGAAGATGTTGGAATCTTGCTAAAATTCCTCCAACGTTGGTGGTGAAATACTTTGTATCCTATAACCACTAGAGGCAACGAAATTTAATTTTTCATCCACGGCAAAAAATGTAATATGTTTTCCTTCAGGACTTCATCCCTTACGAGTGCTCTTTTACTTTTTTCTTCTGTATATTTCAAACAGGCTTAAAAGGAATTATATCTTACGAAGTTTTAATTTAGCCCGTGTTTGAATTAAAAATGAAACCTTGAAATACTTTGTTTTCTGTATATATAACTCGAAATATATTTTTCCAGATTATCCTATCAGTTTTCACAGATTCCGCTATTACATACTCAGGGGGTCCATTTTCTAATAATTACTGTATTAATGGTTTTATTTAAATATATTTATTACTCTCATTATTGCTGGCTCTTAGAGCTTCATAAGGAATTTCTGGTTTCGTATCGGCAGAATTTAGCCAGGAATGTAACATATTTATTACCCAGCTACGGCGAGGTGTGTAATGTGATTGGATTTAACGCTTGTACATGTACTCAATGATTTTTTTCAGCAAATGGTTGGATCGATTTTTAAGTTTAATGACTCAAATGATTCAATGATTTCCCACGACTATTCCCAATTTACTTTGAGCTAAAATCGCTCACAAATTATGATGTATGTAATAAACGTATGTAATTATTTTTGTTTTATTCCGTGATTGTTTTGATGCCATTTGAAATCAAAATATTAAATAAAATATTTTATTAGATTTATTATAAGTATTATAATAATATTTTTATTGTATCAGAAATATTTTATTAAATTAGAGTATTCTAAATATTTTGCTAGTGTGATATCGTATCATGTTTGGATATTGATCTAATGTTACAAATACAAATTAATAATACATGAAAAACAAAAAAACGTTAAAATAACTAAATAATGTAAAAAACAAAACATTGAAATAACCTATCCAAGCTCAGGTATAAGTTTTTTTTTTTTTTTTTTTGTTTATTTAATGGAATTTACAACTGTATACAAATACAACTAGTAAATATGCGCAAATATAAATAATGGCATCTACAGGCTTGAAGAGTTACTACCCAGTGGTAGCACTCACTAAATAATTTTAAGTAAGAAGATCTCGAGGCCATCTCCTTTTCAGACGCCTAGGAGAATCAGGAATTGAGGAAGAAGCAAGAGTGGAAACAAGCGGATTTGGATGGGACTGAAGTTTATCATGAAAGGATAGATATCTGGCTCGAGCTAAATCAGCGACATATGGTACATTAAGGTCTTTATGAATGGTTTTATTTGTGACAAAGTATGGAGCATTAAGGATTTTACGGAGGATTTTGGATTGTAAGGTTTGGATACGATAGGAATTCGATGGTTTGGTGGAGCCCCAAAGCTCAACTCCGTATGTCCATATAGGTCTTATTATAGTTATGTAGATAAGTCTTTTGTAATTAATAGAAAGTTTGGAGCGCTTGTCTAGTAAGTGTTGGAGCAGTCGGAAACGTCGAGCAGTTTCTTGTCGTTTCAGTCTAGTATGAGGATTCCAAGTAAGACGTTTATCCAAATGGAGTCCTAAGTAGCGGATTTGCTCAACAGGAATAAGTGGAGTATTATTGAAGGTTACTGTAGGAAAAGAAGTCATAGGTTTACGACGGAGGGTAAAGGTGATTTGATGGGATTTGTTGGAATTTATTGTTATTCTCCAATTTTTACACCATTCTTCAAGGCTTGTGATATGTGATTGAAGAGTTTGGGATGAAATTAAAGGATCGTTATTAACAGATAGCAAACATGTGTCATCGGCGTAATTGGTGATGACAGTGTCAGGATGGGTTGGGATGTCATCTGTATAAACTGTGTAGAGGATGGAACCGAGGATACTACCTTGTGGAACGCCTACAGATTGAGCAAAGAGGGATGAGAAGACATTATTTTGGTTTACTTTGAAGTATCTATCAGTAAGATAGGAGCGGATAATGAGGACGTATGTAGGGGTAGGACTTTTCGGAGTTTGTACAGAAGACCCGGGTGCCAGACTCGATCAAACGCCTGTTCAACGTCGAGAAAGACTCCCGTGCAGTACATACCACGCTCCAATGCAGAGGAGACTACATCAACCACACGGTGACATTGTTGGATAGTTTAATGCGATGTGCGGAATCCAAATTGGTGATCAGGGATAATATGATTAGAGTCTAGGATGGGATACAGGCGTTTTAGGATGAGTTTTTCCAGGATTTTGCCCATGATAGGTAATAGAGAAATAGAACGGTAAGAGGATGGGTGTTCGGGTGGTTTTTTAGGTTTGTGTAACATTTTGACAATAGATAGTTTAGATAGTTTCCAAGAATCAGGGAAATATGTGGATCGGAGCACAGCATTATATATGTAAATGAGGAATAGGATGGCTTTCCGAGGAAGAACTTTTAGGATCTGGGAAGTGACAAGGTCGTGTCCAGGAGCTTTTCGGGAAGGTAATCTGTTGGCGATATTAGATATTTCCGAAGGATGAAATGCTTTAGGTGGAATATCCAGTTCTGCTTCAATACATTCAATTTGATGTAGAATAAGGATATCAAGATGTGGATTAAAGGTTTGGAAGAGGTATTGACCGAATATTTGAGATTTTTCTTCATCGGATTTGGACCATGTTTAGGATTCAGTTAATAGTGGATGGTTAAAGTCTTTAAACTTTAGTATCTTTTTTGTGGTCTTCCATAGAGATTTGTCAGTAGTAGTAAGATTATCAGTTAGGTTAAGTAATTTTTGTGTTTGGAATTTTCTAATTTCTATTTTTAGTTTGTTAGTCAATTCGTTATAGTAAGTTTTATTTGAAGGATATCTAGTCCTATGCCATTTCGATCTTGCTCTGCGTTTTTCTCTTAATAAGATTCGAATATTTAATGGCAAGTTACTATATCGTGAGTTATTGCTTTTACTGATGGAAGTGTTATCATTTATACTAATAGCTATTGATGTAGTGAGTTTTTCTATGGATTTGTCAATGTCTTGTTTTGTCTTAAGCGGAATTTTTAAGTCCAGTTTATTTTCCAAATCGTAACGAAACTTGTCCCAGTCTACTCGTCCTGTAATCAATTTCGGATGTGAGGGTTTAGGAACGAGATTTGAATGTAATAATAGCAGAACTGGACTATGGTCTGATGAAAGGTCATCCAGAGATTTTATTGTGGTCAGGGAAGAGGAAATCTGCGAAATGATAAATATATCTAGGATATCAGGACGTTTTTTAAGGGATGTTGGCCAATATGTTGGATTAATGGGCGAGAGGATAGAATAACTATTAGAAGATGAGACATGAGATAGGATATTACCACGGGAATCGGATGTTCGACAACCCCATCGTTGGTGTTTAGCATTGTAGTATCCTCCAGCAATAAAGCGTGATCCGAGTGATTTGAATAAGGAATCAAGAACTCCATGAGAAAGGGAATTTCCAGGAGGACAGTATAGAGCTGATAATGTAAGATGGAAAGGGCGAGTTGATAGGATTACCGAGGTTGATTGAATGGCGTCAGTTGGGGTGGAAGGGATTAGGGAATGAGATAAGGATTTATGGATAAGGATGCAAGAGCCTGTGTGGGAAGTGTTATCTGGATGGTCTGATCTGTAAGTGATGTAGTCAGTTATGTAAAAGTTTAATCGTTGTGTGAAATTAGTTTCCGTCAGGAGGGCAATGTCAATGTAATTGTCATGAAGAAATATGTCTAGTTCGTCACGGTGCTTTTGTAGTCCATTAGCGTTCCATAAGAAAGGAATCTGGTTAGAATGGTTATGAGTGGTTTGATAGTCTGTTGAAGGTCTTTCAGGAATGCTGATAGAATAGAATTGATGTCGGATGACGTTTGGCTTTGAAGGATCTGTGGATTCGGATCAGGATGAGGTTGTGGTTGGTAATTTGTGCGATTAGGGTTATTGGTAGGGGGTTGGGTCCGTTGTTGGGTTTGAGGAGTTGGTTGAAATTTCTGAGGTACATATGATGGAGGGTTCATCTGGAGATTAGGATGGGATTGTGCTGGATGCGGATGTTCCGGCGGAAGTTTGACCGTTAGGGGAAGATAATGAGGGGGGATTTGTTGACGTGGAGTTTGATGCTGAGGATTAGTGATTTTAGGTTTGGATTTGAAGGTCTGAGGCGCCTGACGTCGAGGTTGCTGCTTGATGATAGTGGTTTGGAAGTGTTGCTTGGTGGATTCTTGTTGAGGAAGGTCCGTTGATACAGCGGTCGATGACCGTTGTTGGACGATTTGCGGTGTTTTCGGCACTACTGGGAAAACATCCAGATTTTCAATTTCAGGCGGTTCTGTGTTACTTTTCTGAACAAGGTTCTGGCTTCTTACTGCTATATTATGGGATCTTTGCTTGTGGAGACTTTTATAAACCTCACAACCTCTATAACTCGCAGGGTGGGCTTCACCACAAAGAGCACATATCGCAGATTCGTGCCTTGGTTTCTGACAAGTGTCTGATGCGTGTGAATCTGCACATTTCACACATCTGGCCTCGTGAAAGCAGTAGGCTTTGGTATGTCCCAGATTTTGACAGTTTGTGCACTGCACTACTATGGGCTTCTGTCTAGGTTCCTCAAAACGGACTGTTGAATATAGTAATCTCGTTACCTGAAATATTTCGGAATTGTTTTTTGCTGGTTCCAGATCCACGAAAAATAGTGGTAACGGATATTTTTCCCTAGGATGTAATACGGGTGAAATATTTCTGACACTGTGGCCTATTTCTTCCAATCCGATTTTAATAGCGTTTGTGGTAGTACTTGAATGCAGACCTCTCAAGATTACTCTATACGCTTTTTCCTGTCTGAGTTGATAGCAGTGGAATTGGTATTTTCTTGATGTAAAATGCTCGATGAGTTTTTTATAGTTTTCTTTAGAGTTAGTGTTAATTTTTATATCATTAACTCTTGAGAAACATCGAAAATTAGGCTGTCCTATCAAGTCAGCAATTTCTTGCCCGAAGGACATAAAATTTTCAATTTTCGATACAAAATAGGTTGTGGTTCTGGATCCGAAAATGTTTTTGGCTCCTGAGTTTTATTTGATGAAATATTGATAGTAACAGAATTACTGATTGAGGTGGATGGTGGAACTGTTTCTAATTTGTTGGCTGCAGTGGTTTTACTGCGGGTGTTTTGTGTAGATTTGTTATTTTCAGATATTTTTTTTTTTTATTTGGTAGCTTTATTTTTTTTCTTAGTAGGTGAGTTACCCGCCGATCCAGGGGCAAAATTTCTAATGCGCTTTCCGAGTGTTCTTCTTTTTAAATATTGCGATCTGTCTCGCTTATTTCGGAAAATGTTATCTCTTCCTCCGATTCATCTCCCGACTTATTAACAAGATTCATGATAACAAAATAATTAAAAGTCTATAAAAGTTATAATGGAAATAAAAGAAATTAATTCTTAAAACTAAGCTATTTACAAAAATATTTACAGGTAAAATAAAACATTTCTCCATGTACATAAATAAATAAAACTAAAAGTCTCAAATGAAAATAATTGAAAAAAAAAAAGTTCTTAGATACGAACTCGATATCACTCGAAGGAAGCTATGTTGGTACCAGGCGTTGACCGTGAATCTATCTTAATAAAATAAGACCCGCAAAGGGAATTATCGGCCAGCTGAGCTGTTTCTACCGAACATATATCAATTAAATAGTCAACATAATTTTAATAAATGTCCCTCACCTCAATATTTTAATGTGGAAATGTTCAAATGTACAAAAGCACACTATTCACACTGTATAGCAGCAGAAATTGAAGAATTAACCTGATGAAAAGGAAAGAACGACAGAGCGATGCAAGGATACGACTGTAATTGCGGCCATGATACTTGGTACTTCCAGGTAAAAGTAATTGCATATCTACTTAAAAACATTGTTAGACTGTAAATACATCGAGGTCCGTGGATATTTTAAGTACATGTAATATACCGGTGCTTACATTTCTCCGTTCAAGGCAAGATATTTTCGTCCTATGCATCGGTACATCCCAAGGAGTTTTGAGTATCGTTCGAAAATGTAACACACATTTCCCTTAGATAAATTAATCATAATTAACACCATCCAGCTTCCTTTTTCATATACAGTCCGGTACCTTGGCTTTCTCTTAGACCGACGACTAACCAAGAACCCTCATACCAGACTTAAAATGCAGGAACTAAACCGAAGATACGGCCAACAATACTGTCCACAAAATCTAAATTTTCCTTTGAAAACAAGCTCTACAAGATCTACAAGACGGAAACCTATTTGGATTTACGGACTAGAACTGTGGGGAACAGCAAAATTTTCTAACATCAAGCGCACCCAATCCTTCCAGTCAAAAGTCCTTCGAACAATAGTCGATGCTCCTTTCTATGTAACCAAAAAAATTCTAAATCATGACCTCAACATCCCATTGGTCCTTGATCTTATCCCAGAAAAATTCTCCAAATTTCATCAGAATCTTACGTGCCATCCAAATCCACTAGCACAATCCCTATCAAGCACCTCCCATCCCTATAATCCTCCAAGAAGGTTGAAACGGCAGTGGCCTCGCGACCTTTTGTAGATTGTATATATTGGAGTTCTGGCGATGGCCAGATTCTCATCTCAAGACATGAGTGTATGTGGCTAAAGTGCTCTCGATCAATCTCCTCTGGCTTTAGTACCAGTGATGCGGTTGAGAGAGTATCGCAGGGTTCTCCTGGAGTTCCCTCGCCTGATTGTAAATAGTATATATAGGTATGCATTTGTTTTTTGCTTAGTTTTAATTTTCTTATTTTTTAGGTTATTTTATTATTTATTGCATATACTTTTGATTATTGTTTTGCTTCTATTTATTTTATATTTTTTGTACATATAGTGTGAACGTTATCCTTTCTACCTTACTATAACTAATGTCCAAGAGACAGATTGTTGTAATACTCAATAAATGAATCTAAAAAAAAAACATAGAAAATTAAAATAATAAACCGATTGTAGACAACCATATTTGAAAAATATAGTCGCCCTCTAACAGAGGCTACATTACTGAAGCATTTAGGACAGCTAAAAAACATGTAAAACAAAATAAAATCATACATTATTTATTTAAAGGGGGATTAATAAAAACCAAAATGCATATCAACTTTAGGTTGTAAAACCATGAGCTTAAGTCCTAGGGACTAAAGCAAGGGAGGATCAGCTCAACTGTTTAAAGCAATTATCAGCAAAGTTTTGATACTCACAAGTTAGTTCTAATGCACCGGGAGCTCGGTCCTATTCCAGAGTCCATTAAACAACAACTCTCTAGTCACCAACAATCTTCTATGGGTTTCGATTGGATATTCTCATGAAGTTTGTTATCAGATTTAAACCTTAAAAAAGTTTAAGTTTATTACAATATGAATGAAAATATCAAACTCATTTACTAACCTAATGTGGTTTGATATTTTATTCTGTACACCATCCAAGACCCAACAGGATTTTTAAATATTAATCAAGAATTCAATCAATTATTAAAAATTATCAATATTATGTGATTTAACTAAAAACATTATCTAAAAAAATAATGCAAATTTAAGTTTGAATCGATATTTTCCGATAATGATAGAAATATTCAGTTATTTCTCAACTGACTAAAATATTTCAAGATGAGCAGACATCGTGCAGGAATGAAAGTGATGAGTGGATTAGAAAGAAGACGGTCATTTTGTCTGTCTGTAAGGCAGGCAGTAAACCTCTCCAGAAAGTAATATCTGTCAGGTATTAGGAGTACACCTTTGTGGAGAACAATATGTATATTTGAAAGTGTTTAAGCGAATCGCAGCTGCCGGATGCGTCGGTGTACAAAAGTATGTTTCTTCCTATGCTGAGGGGATCCTCGTTGGATCCAAATGGTTTTCTTATGCAAAACTCAAGATAAGATAAAAGATACAGAGTGCGTTTTACCCCAGCGATATTGGCGCTAAATAATCCTCAGGAATAGTAAGTCTAGTTTATCAGATCAAGGTCGGAGGAAAATGAATATAATGACAACAATGTGAAAGCATAAGGCTAAGCAGGTCTTGCAAAAACACAGGATTGTTCTGCAACAAAAGTAAGCAGCTTGAAATGGACTTGGAGGGGTGGCAACTTGCTCCTCGCACAGCACAAGCGGTAGTGGGAATTCACTTTAATGAAATGAAATGAAATGAAATGAAAAAAATGTTTTATTATTCTGGGACTGTTGTCCCTTAAGAACAAAATATGAATACAGATTATATGTCTGTGTGGCTACAATTAAATTGTATATTTACAATGAAAGTTGACTTACGATAAAAATACAGAAAAGAGAAAAAAAAGAACAAGTAAATTGTACATATGTATGAGAAACTAAAATAACCTTAATAAATTGAGGTAGTCTCTGGTGGTGCTCAGATATTTCTCTAAGATATATTTCACAATCATTCGGATTGAGAAAGGAGTAGGTGCTTAAAGAGGAGTGGTTTAAACGAGGAAACTGATTGAGCGTGTCGAATATCAGCTGGGATGGAATTCCAGAGGGAGGCGGCTTGTATTGCAAAGGATTTGTCAAACGCAGCAGTTCGGTGAGGAGGAGGATAGAGGTCGGAAGTACGAGATCTGGTGGGACGGGATTGGATGGAATATTTGAATTGTAAGCTGTGAAAAATATAGGAGGGTCGATGGGTTCTAATAATTTGGTACAGAAAGGTGGCTAGGAAGTACTGACGGCGATAGGATGGGTAGAGCCACCTCAACTCAGTGTAATACTGGGTAATATGCGTATCCCTTGAGATTCCGAAAACAAATCGTAGTGCGCAATTCATTAGGCGTTTAAGTTTGGCCTCGGAATCTCCCGGGAGTCCACCGTACACCATACAGCCATAGTCGAAGTGGGGGAAAACAAGGGAGGAAACTAGGAGTTGACGGGACTTATATGGAAGGAGATATCGTAGACGATTGAACTGTTTTAGGGTGGAGATAGTGCGACGGGAAATTTGGGAGATGTGAGGTTTCCAGGATAGGGATTGATCGAAAGTAACACCTAGGTTTTTAACGGTGGTGTAGAATAAGATAGGTGAGTTGTTCAGGAAGAGATTGGGAGATACCGGGGAGGATTTGAGGAGTGAAGGGGATCCGATCAAGATGGCTTTTGTCTTCTCGGCGTTCAGAGTGAGCCTATTGAGGTTTGCCCAAGCACTTATTCTGTCAATATCTTCCTGAAGTTTTTGAGTGGCATCTGAGATATCTGTCGGATTAAAGGAGAGGTAAATTTGAATGTCGTCGGCATACAGGTGGTAATGACAGTGCAGGATAGAGGATGGGAGGTCATTTATATAGATGGAGAAAAGGGTGGGGGATAAGGAAGAGCCTTGTGGGACGCCTCTGGTCAGAGGTAGAGATTCTGATGGTGGGTTATTAGGAATTACAACGTATTGGGAGCGACCGGTTAGGAAGGATTGGAACCAATTAAGGGAACTAGAAGAAAAAGAGATATTTTTAAGTTTGGTTAGGAGGATGTTGTGGTCTACTGAATCAAAAGCTTTGGAGAAGTCTAGGAGAATAAGGATGGTTAGTTTCTGCTGATCTATGGCTGTGTGAAGGTCTTGGGAAATTTTGATTAGGGCAGACTGAGTAGAATAACCAGGCCTGAATCCAGACTGGTAGGGATTTAGGAGATTATTGTCCTCTAAAAAATGGGATAGCTGGGATTGGACTAACCGCTCTAATGGTTTTGAGAGGTTTGAAAGGAGGGAAATCGGTCGGAAATCATTAGGAACTGATGGGTTTGAAGTCTTCTTCAATGGGCGTACTAGGGCGGTTTTCCAGGATGTAGGGAAGGTAGCATTTTGAAGAGAATAATTGTATATATGATAAAGGATCGGAAGAATGGATGGCAATGCGGCTTTAATCAGTCTGACTGGGATGTTGTCGGGACCGTAATCATTGGTATGGGACTTCTGAATGGATTTAAGGAGCTCATCTGGTGTAATATGGGAAAGAAAGAAGTGATCAGGATTAAAGGAAGAGAACATAGGAGCCAGACTGGACGTGGGAGATGTGGATGCAAGAGGACAGGAGACAAAGTGAGCGTTGAGGTTATCAGCAGAAACGGAATTGGACTGAGACTGGGGTGTATTACCAATGGTCAGTTTTCTAAGAATAGCCCACGTAGCCTTGGTATTGGGAGAGTTGGATAGGGAATGATGGTAGTAACGGGATTTAGCACGGCGTACTGCTGATTGAGTGCTATTTCGAAGCTGTTTGTAGGAGAGAAAATCATCAGGAAGTCGAGTTCGTTTAAACCGTCGCCTTGCAGCATCTCTTTCTCTCATACACTCCCTCAAAGCAGGGGTAAGCCAAGGAGCTGGAAGATATCGGATGGTTTTTGTGATAAGAGGAGCATGTCGGTCGAGGATAGAGTGAAGTTGAGTGGTAAGGATTTCTACCATGGTGTCTATGGATTTTGAGGAGTAGATGGGATCCCACTGGATATCGTCAAGACCTTCTGACAATGTTTCGTGAGTGATGTTTCGGAAGGATATTGTTCGGGGAGAAAAGGATGGAACAGGGACATTGTAAGAGATCTGGACAAGATCGTGGGAAGATAGAAACGGAACCGGGTGCTGAGATGCGGCAAGGAGTTTGTCTGAGGAATCCAGGATAATTAGATCGAGCCAGGACTCTGAATACTGAGTATGATGGGTTGGATTGTAGGGTACTATGTAAAGGCTGAGAGAATTAAAGAGGTTTGTTAGGTAGGAATAATCAGAGGATGGTGCCAGTAAATTGGTGTTAAAGTCGCCGGAGAGGATGATGTTTGAGTAGGAAGGGATTAAGTTGTACAATAAAGTCTCAAGTGATTCATCGAAAGGAATTCTAGGAGGGCGATATATGACAGCAAACAGAATGACAGATGAGGTGGTGAGGATTTCGGCGAAAAGGTATTCAACGTGCAGAGAATCGGTTATGGAAGAGCAGTGAAGGATTTTGGATTTGAGACTGTCATGGACAAAGAGACCTACTCCACCACCCGTGCGATCTACTCTGTCATGACGAAGGAGAGTATAGTTAGGTAGAAGGATCTGGGAGGACGGGATTGTGGGTTTCAACCAGGTTTCGGATACGGCAATTAAATGGTAGAAGTTATGGAGAAAAAAGTCGTAAAATTCATCAAAATGGGCTAAGAGTGACTGAGCGTTGATGTGGCAGGTTAGAAGGATATTAGTCATGGAAGAAGGAGGGGTGGCTTGAAGAAGGAGGGGTGGCTTGGTAAACGGACAGAAGGAGTTAAGGATAGGAATATTTATTCAGCAGCTAGAGCCAATTGTGTGCAAGATCTCCTAGATATTAATAAGGATGGTAAACAAAAAATATAAAATTTAGTTAACGAAAAGCATATTCCTATTGTGCAAAAGAAAAAAAATACACAAATTAGAGTTTCTGAACAGACCAGACCTAAAATATTCTCATAAACTAAAATGAAATTATTATCATAGTCTATTATTAAAACAAACGCAACAAAAACATAAAACTGGGGATATAAAAAAGTAAAAACAAAATTGTTCAAAGTGATGTAACATGTATATGCATGTCAAGCAAACGTGTCTAAATCTGATGGTGAGTTGATGACGACGACCTGCTGTCCATCGTCTCGTCGACATTTCACCTTGCCTGCGCTAAACCAACTGTACCTGATTTTTCCTGCAGACCTCTTTTGCCGGGCCAGCCAGTACAGGTGTCTGTTGGTTACGGACATAGCTTCGCTCAGGTAGATCTTGTGGGCGTCATTTTCTTGCCATCCGAGGTGACGTGTTGAAAAATCCCTAATGACTTTTCGCCTCTGGATCAACTCATCCCTAAGCGACTGCCGGACGAACCTTACCACAAGCGGCCCAGGTGTATCGTCTTGCCTTGTTCTTATCCGTTCTGCATAGTCAATGTCCTCCACCTTTAGACTAAGGCCCAGGCCCGCCCCCACGCTCATAACCAGGCCCATCGGGGTCTCTCCAGATCTCACTGGGACTCCTCTTATTTCTATTGACCTGGAAAGGTGCAGTTGCTCACTTTTATTGAGCCTGATTTCGAGCTCCGAGACCCGAGACTTGAGAGTCGTGTTTTCCAAGACCAGTCCGTCAATCTTGGAATTTTGAGCCTCCAGTAGTGACTCTATAGAGTCTAATTTCGCCGCATTCTCAAAAGTTATGGAGGCTTGCTTTTCGAGAGATATTTTAACAGTTGTAACAAGTAACAGTTGTGACGTGCTGTCGACAGTTTGTTGTTGTGGCGCCGATCTTGGCGGGCTGAGACACTTGTCTGTCGGTTGGATATTTTTCCGAGCCTTTTCACATTTCGGGCATACCCATTTTTTTCGTAATGCCCTCAGTGCTTCAAACTCACTCTCGTCTGCGTTTAGACATTTTCCATGGAAAATGGCTTGACATGTTGTGACAGTGCATGCCATTGTTTTTTTTTTCTTCTCTTGCTATGGTCTGTTTACAAATTGGGCATAAAACCATCTTGATAAGCGAGAGAAAAGAAGAAAGAGAAAAAAAAAAAAATTACGTAAGTAACGTGGTGAAAAAATTGACGTTACCCCAATCTCGTCACTGGAAACACTGAGATATCTAGTACCTAGTCCTATTTATGCGCATGCGCTCCCCACCTATATTCTTATCTAGAATGCCTGCAATAAATATCTTAAGCCGACTAAAATTATGATTTTTCCTTTCTTCTTCTGACGTAAAACGGCGTTGTATTGAAGAATCTTTCCTGTCTGTGGATATAACACGATTAATAGTTGGTTCTAACCAAAAATTATGACCGAACTCCTTCTAAAAACTGCGAAAATCACTAACTATAAACTGACTGAACTTTTATCATACGCTCTGAACTGAGGTCTAGACCACACTGATTAAATGATGGAATCTAGAGATTTTTTTTGGTATACTTTTTTTTTGGCTTCCTCACTACCAATGATAGGGAAGCTTGGTATTAGTGCGGGAGGTTAAAAAAAAAATATGTGCTCAGAATTCGAAAAATTCCCCTCGCGTTTTACTTTTCAGACGAATCAAATTTGATTCGGCGTCTGTCTGTCTGTAGTCAAATCGATGTAACGAGCATAGCACCTACTACCGTTTACCCGATTTCCCTGAAATTTTCATGAAATGTGCGGATAGGTGTTTAGATCGCCACATATCAATTTCATCAAATTTAATCTAACACTTCTGCTTGCGCAAGCGCAAATGTTTTCACTTTGCTATGCAAATATTTCAGAAACGGCTCGTTCGATTTAAGTCAAAGTTGGAAGAAATATATACGTTGGTAAAAAAAAAAAAAAAATGCTGTTTTAATTTCATTGCATTCCGCCAACTGTCTTCTCTTTAATGTGCCTAAACGTATTTTTCGTGGTATGTCTGTATGTCTATATCTTAAAAACCAAACGTTTGATTTGGCTCAAATTAGAAGGGAAGTTAGGGATTGGTAAACACATAATCAATTAGATACTCATATCAGAAAATTAAATTTCCTACTTTCAGAAAAAAATTCCGCTTTCGAATCTGAAAACGTTTTGTTTTTAACACGCCTATATTTTGAAAACGGCTCGTTCAATTAGACCAAAAATTGATGGATATGCGGAAATAGTGAATAATTATCTAGTGTTAATTTCATTTAACTCTATTCAACAATTAATATTAATATATATAACTTTTAAAATTATAATGGCTTTGAAATGTTGAAGGCATTTTGATCTTGTGGAAGGGAGATCATCTTTATAGTATTGTTTTATGAGGTAATAAAATTTTAGACTGTTACCTTAAACTGGATGTTTCGTCCTTTGCATATGACACCTACTGGCATGCACAAAAGATTTCATGTAATTTTCAGTGATCGTGGGGGTTGAAATCTCGAAGATGGCACAATTTAGATTTTTCTGAATCCCTTCACCAGCATTCGCTTAGGCATGCCATTTTCGTTTGCAATTTGTACCGTATATTTGTAAATTTAAATTGAATTTTGCACAGACTCTAAAAAATAACGTCATATTTGTGATTTTCTTTTTTTATTTATTTATTTTTGAAGTTCAACAAACTGGTTCTGGTCTCGATTTCCCTATCAAACTTCATTATATCCATTATTCTCGTTATATATAATTATATGGGCTTTATTTCAAATCTTTTTTTAGCTAATTATAATTGAAGGGTAGGATGTAAGCACCGATAAGTTTTAAATATGTATAGGCCTTCATTTACTCTATTTTGTTAAGTTCATATCCTCAAATATTTTTTTAATTACTTTTGTTCTAACTGATGGAAAATGTTGGTGAATTTGGTAATGAAGCTATACAGACCTTACTTGACAGACTTTTTTTTATTTTTGTTTCTGTTGGCATTACTTACCTCGAAGAACTTTTGCCGCCTTAACAAGATTTTTATCAAGAACAATCGAGGAATCTTTACAGCCATATTGAAATCTATCCTAATATCTGCTTCAGAAACGTTAACAATGAACTTCAATATGTTTTCAAATATGTAAATGGTTGTAGTGGATTTTTGGAAATGTCTTCGCTATACCTGGCTGGTAGGATTAGGAAAGAATTAATTTGCCTGATACATGTGGGAACATCAGTAAATGAAAGAATCGGTACACGCCGCCTAAGATGGTACGGGCATATGAAAAGGATGTCAGACGAATATTGGCCTAATCAAATCCTGGTTATGGTTTCCCATTTAGAGGATGCGGATGACCATAGGTGGATGAAGAAAGTCAAAGAGAAAATGGCTGGCCGAGGTATGTAGAAATATATAATTGGAACTCTATGCTGATTAGTTAAGACAACCCTTAACTAAAGTTAGTAAATAAAACAAATTTAAAATGGTGTAATTTTTTTAATAATTCAGCATTTTCAATAATTAATGGTAATTAATAAGTTTTATCTATGGTGTTCAATTCAAACGGAGACTACAAGCTATTTCTTCTCGCATCTGACAATTACTTTTATTTAGGGAAATTACTAAATAAAGTTCTTAGTGTAGAAATGATTATGACTTTTATATAATTTAGATTCATTTATGAACGATCGGTAACTTATTTATGACTACCCTTATAATTTAATATTCGGAGGTGCAGCATCAATCACAGCAAAAACACATATGATCACACATAAACGCCGCTGAAAGGAGGCTGGGCAACTAGCGAGATCTAGGGAAAAAAAAATGAATGTATGGTACTACTGATACTATTCAGAGGGCATAATAAAAAATGCTGCTTGATTCCAATGTTTCTAGGAAAAGAATGTAATTGGATTGGATCCTTAAGTAGCCAAGCTTTGAGGTAATGAGAAACCACACAACCACACTGCGGCAGCCAAACCCTGCGGCACTTACCATTCCAATAAGGCTACTTGGTTTTGGTGCCTCAGAGCAGTCCTACCGACCTCGACTGATTTAATTAGCGCGCCCTAACCTGATCGTGTACATTTGCCAAGGTGGGGAGGGGTTGCTTGTTCCTGATTGCGCCGCATTCAGGTACACGTGTAAGTTAATTCGGCTATAACTGCTCATAACAATCTATCCTGAATCATATAAGAGTAATCCTTACAACTATGAATCGATGAATGACAATACATTCATAATATCATAGATCATCTAAAATTACACTTCCACGTTTTTCCCCTTGTCCCTTAGTCCGCAAATTCATAATCCCGCCGAAATTTGTTTTCCTCAAAAATTCAAAAAGCCATCAAAACATGCCCCCTCAAAAATTTTTATGGCGCAACTCGCGCCATGAACCTCCCTTCTTGGCATCCATGGCGGACAACACAAACCTATAACGCTCATGTACCTTCGCTTAGTTAGGTAGAAATTGGTGAATTCCGAGAATAATTATTATTGAAATGATGTTTAATTTATACGCCTTTCAGTGTAAAACTATCAACGGGTGATATATCTACTGGTCTGTCCATGACATTATGCACTACTTCCTGTCTAATCAAATTAACCATTTTCTACCCAACTAAGCGTTATAGATCTGTGTTGTCTGCCAGGGATGCCCAGAAGGTACCTTTTGATGAGGTATTTAAAAATTAAAATATTGGCATTTGCTAAAATCATTTAATACACTAAAAATATATTGAAAAGGATAAAAAGGATATTTCTGAGCTCTATATAGGACACATGGACAATGACGAGAGGACAAGTGACAATAATGAGGGCTCTGTCAATTAACCACCCTTGAAATAAACAATTACAACATTCCAAAAGATTTTATCATTATTTAAAATATTTTTATTCTTAATCACTTCATTGATTAATATACAATCAGCCACATTGAAGGGCAATAAGTACCAATACTGCCAGTTCAGTATTAGCAGCCGAACAGAGAAGACGTGTTTCTATAGTCGCTCACAGATAAGATTTATTAATTTCTTTTTTTATAACTTTTCACTTATTATTTGTTATTTACTATAAGGATATATATATATATATATATATATATATATATATATATATATATATATATATATATATATATATATATTTTTAATATAAACTATAAGGATATATTTATTTTATTTCATTTTATAATTTTTTTTTCTTCTTCTTTTTCTCTTTATTAATTACTTTTTTTTATTAAGTTTTATTTTATATTTCTATGGGGGACCACATAGATTTAAATAGCCCAAAGGTTAAACGAAAACGACCTCGGGGTCGTCTTAAATTTGAAGCCGAAAATACGGATGGTGCGATCCCAATTAGCCCATCGTTCTTAATAATAGAAAGATCAGATGATCAAAATTTTGAAAAAGTATCCCCGTTCTTAGTAAATAAGTTTCTTTCGGGTTTAGTAGGAGACTTAAAAAATGTGAAAAAGCTGAGAAATGGTTACTTATTGAAACAAAAAACAGAAAACAGTCAGAAGAACTATTGAAATGTAAAAATTTTGGTGGCCAGTTTCCTGTGCAGGTTTCCCCCCACAATACTTTAAATTACAGTAAAGGAGTGATTCGATGTTACGATCTCCAATTTCTAGAGATAAGTCCAGTCAAAGTCCAAAATCACAACTCATTAGATCGTCGATGTCCAATTTGTATTGTGCACAAAGAAATAAAGACTATCCAAATCATAAATAAAATATCTTTAAACGAAGCAAAAACAAATTATAAAGAACAGAATCCAACCCAGTTTACTAGATCTTTTGCTGAAATTACAAAACAAAATCCTAACACTATCGAAAAGAAATACATTGGCATTCAAACAAATTCATTGTTTAACTTTGGAGAAAACATATTTAATACCACTTACTCAGCTAATACTAGAAATACTCAAAAAACAAATCCTACCCCCTCCCTACCCCACCACTAATCCCCCTCCCTAACATTCCTGTGATCCCACCTCCGGCCCCTTCCCACCCCACACCTCCGGCCGTCTCCCTGCCGCCGTCACCGGCCACCCCCTTCTTCCGCCGCCAGCCGCCTCCCTAGCGGCCCCAAAAGCTCCTCGGAGGTCCAGATCTAATTCTAGGAGTCGGGCAGATCCTCCCCATCTCTTTTTTCTCAAGACGCGTGTTCTTCAAAAACATCAGAAGCCGCATTTGCGATCGTAGGTTCTGACCAAAACTCAGATATCGATCCGGAAGGAGAGTTTACCATCGTACATAACAAAAAACAGGGCAATCGTAATAAAAAGAAAACCTAATAACTTACGAAACACTAACAGTATACGATTACAAATTTTTATTTTTATTTTTTATATCTATTTTTATTTTATTGTTTTTCATTCAAAACAAACCTGTATAATGTCTATCCGTGCCCTAACATATATTTTAAATTAGAAATATAAGTATTTTCATTGTGATAAATATATATATATATATCACTACTGCAGCAATAAAAATAAAAGCAATGCTATTTACAACGCTCGAAGCATTTACTTATTACTGCCAGACATAACAATAAACACCTATAGAACCCTCACTGCCGCAATAATAAACAAACATCCTACGTTATTCTTATTCTATTACTACAAAAATAGACCTAATTTTTCTATAATAAAGAAACATTCTAGAATAAAAAAACATTCTATAATAGAATGTTTATTTAATTTATTATAGAAACATTCTATAATAAAAAAACATCACCTCAAAAGCGAAAATGATAAACGTTTACCAACCAGCTATCGCCCTACATTTCTCACAAGCTGCTTAAGTAAATTAATGGAGCGGATGATTAATAAAAGATTAATGTGGATAATAGAGAACAACAATTTAATTCAACCCTTTCAATCAGGATTCCGTAAGGGTCGATGCACATTGGATCATTTGGTTGCATTAGAAGCCGAAACTCAATATACTTTTATCAACGCACAACAGACAATAGCCGTATTTTTCGATATGAAAAAAGCTTTTGATAATATAAATCAGTACATTATCCTAAATAAATTGTCATCTGTAGGAATTAGAGGCAGAATGTACAATTATGTTAAACAATTTCTAACGCACCGACGCTTTAAAGTTCAGGTAGGAAGAGAATTATCCGAGAACCACCATCAGTTCAACGGTGTCCCTCAAGGTTGTGTCCTGAGCCCAACTCTGTTCTGTCTGGCGATAAATGACTTGGGCCTTAACTTGCCAAGAGGTGTTAAACCGCTTCCATTCGCGGATGATCTAGCCATTCTCTGCCGATCTGGCAACATTGACACTATACAAAACAAACTACAGGACGCTGTTAATAGAACCAAAACCTGGTCTCTTTCCATTGGTCTCCAATTTTCTTCCGCAAAAACTAAGTGCATGCATTTCAGTCGAAAGAGAAACACCCCTTACTCACCCGAAATCTACCTCGGAAATTCCATAACCCCGTACTCGAACTAACATAGATTCTTGGGCATGATCTTTGACCAAAGACTAACTTGGGAACCACACATTTCTGCCCTAAAGACAGCCACTACAAAAAGAATAACTATCTTGCGATATCTAAGCGGCACTTCCTGGGGCTCAGACAGACTTACGTTAATGAAACTGTATCAAGCTCTGGTATGTTCGAAATTAGACTATCGGTGCTTTATATATGGGCCCGCTCGCTATCGGATCCTAAACAAACTCGATACAGTTCACCATACAGGCATTAGGATAGCAACTGGCGCATTTCGAACAAGTCCCATCCTTAGTCTCTGCTCTGAGGCCGGAATACCCCCTCTTTTATTTAGAAGGAAGAAACTGGCCGTTAACTACATTTTAAAGCTGCTTCCCCAAAACAAACATCCCACTCACAACTACATTTTTAAACCTAAATTTTCAAAAGCTTTTAGAAACAAAACAAATTCCACACTCCCATTGTCAGAAAGAATTTATTAAGCAGCTGAATCCCTTAAGAACTTATCTTTATTCAATATAGAAAACCAAAACCCACCTTGGATCAACCCCCAACAAACCTGGACAAACCCCCAAAAATGATGCTCCGTCTCTCTCGATTACTCAAAAACAATACCTCACACTACGAGTACAAAACCGAATTTTCCCGGCTACTACAAAATATTCCGGATCCATTTTTAATTTACACTGATGGTTCGAAATCCGATGATGCTACGGCTTGTTCATTTGTTACCCATAACTCCACGCTTAAAATAAAATTACATAGACTGAACAGCATATACACAGCGGAACTTCACGCAATATCTTCAGCCCTCCACTTCTGCATGTCAATAACTCCAGCTTCGATAGTTTTGATAACCGACTCCTTGAGTTCATTAAAGGGTTTAAATGATATGTACTCAAAACATCCAGTTATCCATAAAATCCACAAATATCTTCACACTCTGGAAAATTTAGGTAAATCGGTTTGTTTTATATGGGTTCCAACTCACGTGGGTATAGCTGGTAATGAGCTTGCGGATGCGGCAGCTAAACAGGCACTCGCGCTTCCAGACCGAGGTACTCCTATCCTGACCCCTCCAGAAATGAGTTTTCCTCTGAAAAAAGAAATATTGGATAGTTGGCAGTCTATGTGGAACGAAAGCCTACCTAGCAAATGAAAAGTTGTTAAAAAATCAGTTAATCCCTGGATCACATCAAACCGCCCTAATCGTAGAGAGGAAGGCGCTGTGGCCAGATTAAGAATAGGACACACGAACCTAACCCATGTACATCTCATCACTAAGCAGCCACCACCAAATTGTCAGAATTGCATTAGTCTTCTCACAGTCAACCATATTTTCCAAGAATGCACTTATTATACTTCAAGCCTAAATCGATTATCTCTAAAACCGGATATATCAGTAGTATTAAACAACAACGAATCAACCGTGATAAAATTTCTTAAAATCCATAGACTATGAAATAAAATATAAAAATAGATATAGTTTGTATTTTATTGTTCTTTTTTTGTATCTATTTTAATATATTTCATTTTTATACGTTTTTAAGTATCTTTTTCAGATCTATATCTATCTATTATTAATTTTTGATTGTTCATTTTTTTTTCTGTTTCTCCTCTAAGGAGTTTACAAACATAACTGACTCACAGGCTTTGATGACCTTGGGGTTTTACGCCTTAAAGCCTGATTAAACAAACAAGTACCAATACTGCAAGTATTCATTCATACAATATTTACATACAGTATGTATGTATAAAAATGAATATTTAAATAAAGAGAAAGAAAAGTAAACAAGATAAAGATAATTAATATATTCAAAAATAATAATAATAATAAATATGAAGACAGCTGAGATAATAGATTTCGCTGTACAAATGATAGGAACACCAACTCAGTCTCCGCCAAAAAAAATCGGAAATATCAAACTCTTGCAGCCGAGTTCAAAGATCTGTACAGACTGAACAAAGAGACAATAAGGGCTTTAGTGACCTCTAGCAATGAACTAATTCCAAAGTCCACTGTAGAAGATACCGAGACGATGGGCCTCTCAACAGCTACGATAAATGAAGCCCAGAAAGCTAAGCTGCTGAACACTGCGAGAGTCGTAAGGAGCTTCCTAAATATCCAATAAAACTAAAAAATTGGTTGAATATTGTAATGGTTGAGGTTAATTCTTCCTCACTCCAGGAAAATACCTTTTTTAAAAGTGATAAAGAATAAATAATAATATTAAGGTCCAATATTCTTATTACAGATTTAGGAACAAAAAAGACAAAGCTAATAGATATCGCAATTCCCAATGATAACAATATAAGCACAGCCGTAGGGGAGAAGCTCCATAAGTACCAAGAAGTGGCGATCAATTAAAGGAGTTGTACCATAATAATATCAACAAATGGTCTGTTCACAAAGTCAACGGTGGCAGGTACGGACTGCTAAGAGAGGCGTAGTTTTTTTTTTTTTTTTTTCCCTACCTCGCTGTTAGGCTATACGGGATTTTCCAGGGCCGGAGGGCGAGGGCGGGGAATTTAAAATCCCCTCTGGCACCGGGACACGAACTCGTACTTTTCTTGTCTCTCAAATCTTCATATATCTAGTTGCCGAGCAACTCGCGGTGCTGTGCACACGCTTTAGCCCATTCGGCCACCCCGCTCCCAATAGAGGCATAGCAAGCAGTTCTCTTGGATAATTACTAGAAATTTCTTAAATATCTAAAAAATATATAATTGTAGGTGGCTGGACTTGCCCCCCACCTTCAGCTATGAATCAGTAAATGCGAGGATAATAAATATAATAATAATATATATAAATATATATATATATATATATATATATATATTATATATATATATATACTTTATTTTCTGGAAGTCATTATGTTTTCCAGCAGGATCCCGCTCCAGCTCACAAGGCCAGGTTAACTCAGCATTGGCTGCAGAAGAACATTCCAGAGTTCATCTCTGCCTCGGATTGGCCCTCAGGAAGCACTTATCTCAACCCAGTAGATTATCGGCGTTGGTTAGAACTGGAGCGGATGGCATGCCACAGAGCACACCCTAACATGGAAAGCCTCAAACAATCTCTGATCCGAGCAGTTAAGCGCTTTTCTCAAGAAGTTCTGAGTGCTGCCACGAAGATTAAATCAAAAGGGTGACATCTTGGGTAATTTATTTTTTGTTTTACTATCTATAGATATACATTTTATTTTCTAATATAGTTTTTTAAACTTTTTTTTCTGTTGAAATGTGTATATATTTTCTTGTAACAATATTTATGACAGAACTAGGTATATTTTTTATTATTAATTGAAATCAAGGGGAAGGATGTTTATATTTTTATTATTAATACTTATTATATATATATATCAAGTATTAATAATAAAAATATAATAGAAAAAAATCAAATAATAAATTGAAGCTGAAGCTCCAGGAGATGCCGATACTTCCCCTGGATTTCAATTAATAATAAAAAAAGTGAATTGTTTTAATGGGGACCAGCTTAGTACTGCATAATCTAATTATAATTTCTCAAATTTCTTTTTTGTTTTGTTTTTTGTAAGTACGACATATCTTATTTTTTCATCTAATCCATAGATTATCCATAGATTTTCCTTCAGGAGACAAAAATAAATGACGATATTCCCCAGAAATATCAAAACGTAAAATCTTCATTAAAAACCCTTTAACCCATGATGGTTGATTATACCAATGATATTTTGAAAACTTTCTGAATTCCTTACTAAAAACAAATAAACATTACCAATGTTAATATATGTTAATTCGAACGGGCCGACTTGTTTTTATAATTATTATTAGCAAACTTTTTTTGTTTTTTGCAAAGGGTGGTTTATACTATCCTATTGATGCAAATACATTGGAGACTGGGCAGGTATCTGTAATTTAGATTGAGAGGACGGGAGGGATAGTTGAGAGGAGGACTGAGAGATAGATTGACAGAATGGCCGCTATTATACAGATATCTCAATTCATAGTCCGTCTATCCAGCCTCGTTTATAATTCAAATTCATAGCTTCTCCTCCAGTCTCTCATATTCAGGTTCATCAGCATGGAACCGTTATTGTAATCAATATATAGATTATTTATTCAAAGACTTTTTTGTATACTTATAAATTTTGCTTAGGGCGCTTCTAAAAGCAGTATAAAATTTATTTTATATAAATTTATTTAATATATTTATATAAAATTTATTTAATATATTTATATAAAATTTATTTTATATAAACTTATTTAATATATTTGTGAGTTTATTTTATAGATAATTGTTGATAACGCAAAATAAAAGTAATCTATATTTTATATGCATGGATTATTTTCATAAATCTTAAATATTAGGATAATGATCATTTAGTTGGTAATTCATAAATATTGATGAGTTTCTATAATATAGGTAAAAAAATACGGTTACGTAATTCCTTTAGATGATAAATATTTGGAAATAATTATTTTTAAAATATTTTTTTATAAATAAGAATTAAATATACATCGCAGTTTATTGAAAACATCAAACCTTTGTAATAATTATTTTTTCCATTTTTTTATCGAAATAAAAAATCTTTAGGTGACATCAAATCACTTAATTGTTTACACAACTTGAGGTGAATTGTAACTTATGTAGTAGTAAACCTCAACTTAAAATGACCTTAAAGCTTATTTAACAAGGAAGATTTTTTTTTTAATGGGGTAGCTGTAGCATAGTTGGAAATTGATTCATAATAATCATAATGCGATTAATTCATGATTTGAAAAAAATAAGTTTAAATATTAAAAAGAACATTAGTAACTAAAAAGCCTTCTTTAAATGATTTTATCAATGACAAACTTTACAATTATTAGTTACTCAAATAAAATATTTTTTTTAATTATAACAAAAAATGCGATAGTTGAAAAAAACATGAAACTTTAATTAAATACTTTCAGAGGAAAATCGGGCCATTGTTCACATAGTCTTTTTGGTAGCTCTTTATGTCTACTGTCACCCCTTAATATTTCCCCGACTTACGGGTCACCCTTTAGACGTATATATATATATATATATATATATATATGTAATAAATAGGAATGTTTGGGTATTTGAATTGGTACATTTAATAGTTGGAGAACTTACGATCTTTAGGCTCCAGGGGCCAAGTAAGCTAGCTGCGGCCTCCTAACGTTTTTGCGTGATATTTATTAATTTCGCTCTGGAATGAATTAATATAAACTTGATAACTAATATAATAAGTCTAATATAAGCTTGTTCACATTTCGTGATAAATAAAAATAGAAACAGTAAAATAAAAAAAAAAGTTGCACCTCCCATGAGCACTAACTAATCTTATTTTGGCCTCTAATATTAAAAAGGTTTTCCAGCTATGGGGGGTTGGGGGTTGTTTGATGGTATATTGTAATGCACATTATTAATACTATAAAGGTATTCATGATATGATTGTATGATGAATAAATTTGAAGTATTCAATATGTTTCATTGTTGATTTCTCATAGCTTAGGCGATAAGTTGACTGTTGAATTAACATAAACAGCATTTGGATTAGCCTCTATTCTCATTGTGACCCGAATCCCAGGCATCAGACCAAGTTGCTTAATTGGTATTCACATCTTGTTTGGCCTATTGATTGCTCCTGTTTTGTCTCCAAAGCCCACCTCTCCTAAATATGCCTCTTCCTCTATAACCCAAGAAATTATAAATGAAATTAATCGGCGTTAGCTTGGCAGCGCCACGGAGGACTATTTTTTATCTATAATTTCCATCTTAATAGAAGTTTTCATTTAAGTATCTGTAGATTAAACTTAAATCAATAATCCTTTTTTTATACCTATCGAAATTCACAACTTTATTAAATAAATAAAACTACTAAATATTAACAAATTAGGAGTAACGATATGAACCATCTTGTAGAGATGGACCCAATGATAGCATAGCCTAAATTGTTCCTAATAAGTAGATTACGAGGCCACCTTCTTTTCAAAAGCCTAAGAGAACCTTCAGGAATTGAGGAAGAACAAAGTGAATTCGGATGGAACTAGAGTTTGTCGTGAAAGAATAGATATCTAGGGCTAGATCAGCAACATATGGAACAAAAAGGTCTTATGAATGGTTTTATTTGTGACAAAAATGGAGCATTAATGATTTTACGGATTTTGAATTGTAAGGCTTGAATACAATAAGGACTCGGTGGTTTGGTGGAGTCCCAAAACTCAACTCCATATGTCCATAAAGGTATTATTATATTATAGTCATATATTGGGTTGGCAAATAAGTCCTTTCAGTTTTTCAGAGTAAGATAAAACTCAATTTACTATAGAAATAAAATTTGTTTTAATCTACAATATACTGGTCATTATTCGATATGACTTTTTCCTATCTTCTTATAAACTGCATAATACCATGTTCATTGAATGTCTAGAGTTTATTGTCAAAAAATGGATCCAAGAAGTTTTTGATGTCCCCTTTCATTTGGAATTTCTTTCCATTAAAAAAAAAATCCTTAGAGACCGGAACAAGTGTTAGTCACTTGGAGCAAGGTCTGGTGAATAGGGAGAGTGGGGCAAAATGATCCATCCGAGGCTCAATAATTTATTGCGAGTGACCAATGATGTGTGATTATTCGAATTATTCATAACTCTACAGGTTGTTCTCTAAATTCGATGATACTATATCCGTTGCAAAGCTGAATTATTGTTCTTCAAAGTCGTATGAATGTTTTTTTGATTCATTGCAAACATAAGGAATATATAAACAAAAACTCCATATAGGTTTTTATTTTTTATCTCCATTTGTAGTTTGTTTACGAAGGTCCTGTTTATGTTATTTTTTGTAGTTTATGTGGTCCTAAATTCCTGCTACACTTCTTGTAGATAGCTAAAGAAAAAAACCATGTGAGAGGTCCAAATATTTAGTCTGGAAACATCGCCAAACGTGTGCAAATGGTTCTCTACGCTTGTGTGCGACACATCTAGGGCCATAGCAATCTCTCCCATTGATTGGGTGGGATTTTGATCAACAATGGCCTTAACATTGCTCGTTTAAATTTCATAGTACCTCATCTTGTATACACCACATTGACTATGTTTGTCTGGTATATGTAGGACTCACCGAAGTACCTGCCGAGAAATACAAACGTAAAATGAATAGTTTTATCAAATATATCTTTGGGGTTCTAGGCACGCATTTCTTTAAATATTATATTGAATTAAAGTGTCTTCCTCCTTCTCTTGGACGGCAATAGTTTCTTGGTTCTTATATTTTTAACAGTAATTTAAAGTTAAAATAAGTATTTAGCATAATACTGATTGATATTAAGGCAATAATTTATGTTCCCGGGGGATATATTTTCAGAATAGAAATTATTTTCATATTTCAATAAAATCAACTCGTAACTTGTAAAACGAAAACGACTATACATCCACAATAAATTTTAATAGAATATAAACTCGGTAATTACCTCGTCAGTATTCAATACTTGGTGTTACTTTGGACTTACCCGTTAGAGCTATTTGACAGAGAGTGTCTTGTAAAATAAGCTGAAATTACAAGAGATATAAAATGTCATCAAGGAGTCTATGGCCTCTTTCCGGTTTTATGGAGGCACAAACAGGCGCCGGATATTAGGACATTGTAGGAACATCCCATCTCCTTCGTATAAACCTTCGGGACACCAACCAAACAGTATTGTTATCAGTTAGGCGGTACCTAAACTACTGTTTTTTCTTCATTTTATTAGAATATGCGCTAATTTGAACAGTTTCATTTGTTTAATTTGTAATAGTCGTCAAAAGAACACATTTGATAAATAATATAAACTCCTCCTATCTCGAAGAGTTACCTCAAGTCAACGGTATGAAATACCCCATAGCAGGATTACAATTAACGTGAGGTTATGTGCCTGCGAACCATTTGCATTGCATTATTTCGAAAAAGGTACATTTTTGGATTTGAAAAATCAAGGCCCGGTTGGTGTCCACATAGAAATCTACAAATCCCAATCCGACCCATATCTGTTCACTGGCTTACCACCATTCCAGTTTTGAAACATAGTGAAATGTTAAAATCGACTTTATTTATTTTAGAAAGATAAATAAATGTTACTCTAGTGCCCTCATTCAATCTCCACTGGCTGCTAATACTACTGATGCGGCTGGAAAAGTGGCACTGGGATCTCCTGGATTCCTGCTTTGCCTTCCACGTGTAGGGGCAAAGCCTGGCTCGGAGATTCCTGGGCGAACGTATATATTGTACATAGGTTTGATTGTGTTTAGAAGTTTTTATTATATTTTGTTTTTTTCATTTTTCTTATTTATTTACTTTTTTTATCAGTATTATTTATTTACTTTTTATATCTATTATCTATTTTTCTATTATTTATATATATTGTATGAATGAGAACTTTTAGCCTCTAATGAATACTTATAGCCCTCTAACAATGGCTGATTGTATTATTATTCAATAAATAAAAAAATAAAAACAAATAAAAAAAATGGTACCTCGTCATGGAAGGTTCTTATATTTGGAACAAAACAGATTTCTAGCCTTAGTATAATGATACATGTGTGGATAATCGAGGTTCTAGTATTGAGATTATTTTACTTCTGTCTTCAGGGAGGTTTGCGATATTACCTCCTTGCATCTCCTTTAGCGCCGTACTTGGAGCGGTGATGTTGTACCCGCAAAACAGTAAAGAATAGTTGATTAGTTGACTGTACAGAATACCGGCGCAACAAATTAGTATAATCTTATGTATAAGTTATACCTTATAGTCCTTGCTACAGACCTCTTTTTTTAATCAAATTATTAACATCTGCCTAAAACTTCCTGAATAGCTTCATTTCATCGTCAACTTTTTTTCTCTTTTTTTTTTTGCTATGCCATAGTAATTGTTCATTCGACCATCCGACATCTTGCTGTCCCATATATGTTTGATTTTTTATATAATGATTTACATAAGTTTTATTCCTAATATCCGTCAAAGCAGAACATTTGTTTAGGTGGCCTACATCCATTTCCACTTGTTCACATAATTTACACCTAGGATCCTCAGCCACGCCTATCTTGTGGAGATGACATTGTAGATAGTCGTGACCAGTGGCCAGGCGGAAGCAGGCTGCTGCATCTCTTCTTGGTAGGTCTGCTGGGGTCGGGTTTTCCATCAAACATCCATAACGTCTCTCTTCCACCTTGTCTTTGTGCATATTTTTTGTTTCCTCCTTCACTACCATCCTCACCAATGAATTTAATCGTAGGATTTTCCATGGACTGTTTGTGGCGATTCTGCTTGTAATTCTTCTCCTGGCGACACTATCCGCTTCGTCATTTCCTGGAATATGGCAATGGCTCAGAATCCACTGTAGGACCACATTGGTGCTTGGGCGTGTTAGATCGTAGAGAAGGTATTTGCACTCTAATATAGCACTCGACAGACATTTATTCACGTCAGTAATAGCGAGGATTTCTGCTTGCGAGTCGACAAAGAGAACAGCGCTGTGAACTTGCCTTCCTGATAGTGTTCTTAGAGATATGCGGATCGCTGCTATCTCATCGTCAAAATTTGTACCATCCTCACTGAACTGAAACTCTCTGACCCCCTGCCCCAACATTTTTAACGTCTGATTCAGCTGATCCACCGGTGTAAATGTGAAGCCAATCCTGAGGTGGGTACTTTTGAGCTATAGTTTCCAGTGCTATCGCTTTTAGCTCGTAGTCTGGTGTTTCTTTTTTAACGACCTTATGAAGTAGTTGCAGCTCTGCCCTGCTGGCGTGGTTGTGGATTGGGAACTGTGCCAGTATATATGGCTCCCTTTCTTCACAGTCCAGCTGTTTGATAAAATTGTTTGATAAACAATATGATAAAATGGGGCCTGTACCACGGACTATTAATTTTGATTACAAAAAGTAAATTTAGACATTTTTTTTGAAAATCCAAGGATTTTCTGCGAAAAAAAGAGGTAACTTATCTCTAAAGCAGTAATAGTTTAGACTGAGATGTGATATTTGTGGCCAAAAAAATTATTATTCTTTTGTAATAGGAATTATTAGCTTTTACACAGTAAGAAAAAGAAAACAATAATGACCGAAAACACTGTTTAGTCATCCTTTAAAATTATTTTATTAAGTTAGTTCAATTGTGTACAAACTATTTAATTGTAAGTCTTTTACAATCTAGTTATTTGCAATAACTCAACTACCTTGAAAAACAAATAACAATACCAATACAATAAACAGATAAAAATATTAGTATATATCATTCATAATTTATAAAATTTAGTATCAGCAAATAAGCTTGTAAAAGAAAACAGAACATGTCACCTATCTTGATCGTCCAGAATTCATTTCGATACACCTTAATTTAGACAAAAATTAAAATTAAATTTAGACTTTTGAATGAAAATCCAAAGATTTTATGCAAAACTAGTGCTAACTTCTCTCTAAAGCAGAGAGAGTTTGGACTTAAATGTTACATTTTGTGACAAAAAAAAATAATTATTCGTTTTTAATAGTGATTTGTAACTCTATTTATTAGCTTTTAAGTTTTTCGAACCTTAAAAATGAAGCAATCATTTTGTATGTCATTTATTTCTTTAGGCGACTGTGAATTATAAATAAAAAATGGATCTAAGCATGCAAATATGACATAGAAAATGATTTGCGATTCACGACGAAGCACAATCAAACAATGACCCAGACGTTATCTAGGAGAATGTTACCTTAAAAAGATATGTTAATATTATTTTTCATTATAAAGCAATATTTATATTATGACTTACTCAAAGGTTTAAGATATTTTTTCTTTTTTTATCTTTAGAGATTCATCTTCCCGTCTAGGAATTGACAATTTGATGTTGTTGGTATTAAATACATAAGAATAAGGAATGATAGTACCCAATTGCAGCTCTTACTGTTCTCGTTATAGTTCTTTAAATCAGCTAAAGATCTTTCATTCAGTTCCTTTTCAGTCTCCTCCTGATGGTGATGTCAACCGTGGTCAAGTCGTTTGTTGAGCCCGTGTAGTTAAATATGAAATCGGGAGTAAAGAAAACGTATTTGTTATTCGATAGTCAGGTTTCGTAAGTCGGAATGTAAAATATTGTTCTTTAAGTAGCGGGGATCTGTTATTAGTTTTAAATTATGAACTGAAAAGATTGTTTTTAAAATGATTTTTTTTTTTTCTGAAATTTATGAGTGTATCCAAATGGGTTTTATTAAGTATGTGTATGTAATTAGTTTTTGACTTATTTTTAATTTTAATTCGAACAAAGACAGTACATTATTTTCAGTCATTTCTTTAAAGACTTTCGTTTCATTTTGACATGTAGGACCTATGGTATCCTTCTGTTTAATACATTTCTGAATTAGTATGTTTAAGGTAATACTGTTTTGAGTTTAAAGAGATGACTTCCAGACTTTTTCGAATGCTTGGTCGACATTCGGTAATACACCAGTTGCCTATTGTTTTTGTTTTTTTCCCGTAATATACTCGAGTGACTATTACAAATAAGTACTTTGATATATATACTTATCAATATATTATTTTTTTTCGGTTGGCGCAAAAGACCATGATGATCATTGGCCGCGATAAGTGGTCTCCTTACAGACGTATATTGCTTGCGGGAGCACAAATAGCTTGGAGTGGTGTCACCCAACCTCACGTTCCAGCGAACCGATCGCTTTGGAGCCAACCTCGCATTTTCATTCCCAACGACTCAATCGGTTTGAAGGACAGTGTCAAATCGGTCTAGATCCATTGATTATGGCTGGTCAGAGTCAGGTAATGCACGAGGACCTATATTTCTTTCCTTGAGAGAGATCATCCACGGAACAAACCTCGGAGAGGCTATTGGCATTCTGGTAAAACCCATACCTATTCCCGATTTAAGTACCCGGGGATGTGAGTTGCCTCCAGTAGTGACTTGCCTCACATATCCGTGGGGAGGGAGAAGAGAGTCTCATGCGGCATGGCTTTCTCTTCAAGTGCTAACCATGCTCGACGCTGCTTAACTTTAATTACCTATTGCAGGCGCCTTAGCCCGTAAGGCTGCACTGGTCTCAGAGTATATATATATATATATATATGCAATTTTTCTTCAAATTATCATTGTAGCCATTTCCTAGGTAAATTATTTTTGATTTATACTCTGATAGTTCTTCATTCGATAATAAACACCATTGGAATTATATTTTTTTAATTGTACCATTCAGGTGTAAGTATTGAAGGGATAGTTGAATATGAATGGCATCGCCAATGAAATTATTACCTTTCAGTGTAGGAACTCATTGGCAGAAATTAGCGGACCATAAAATTATTCCAGATTTAGGAAAAGAGAGAAGGAAATTCAATAAAGGGTTGAAAGAGGATACTTCGGAAAAGGGCCTACTAATTGAAGCAACCTTTTAAATCCTTTATCCGAGAAGGTTGGATCCTTTAGAACTGACGCTCGGTCCCCTTCGCCTTTCGCCAATAACCCCGCTCAGTCTATTCCCCATCCTCACCTTTTAGTTCGACTGTTTGAACATTAAGCAAAAGCTATAAGTTTGCTGAGCATGCCTTTCTGGAACGTGAATGCTCTATTGAACACGGATTTTTAGCGGTCCCTTCAACGGTCTTTAAATTTCATATTTGTCTTACACTTATATAAAAATAATAATATTTTATTTTTGGAAAAAAAAATAGAAAAATAATAATATTATCACAATTTTCAAAATCAGTGTTTAGCTCCGAAATTTTGTTGTGTTATATGAATTATTAAATTGCCAATTCAAAATAAAAATAAAGATATGCACTGATGTTAGAAATGTTTACAATTATAATATAAACACTAAATCACTGATTTTTTTATTCCTGCTCCCGAATTAAGGCAGTGAACGAGGCCCAATATTTTTTCCGTTTTTCATGGAATTTGGCAAACCTAATCTAGTTACTCCTCCGCTCGTTGGAGATTTATCCAAGATGTTCAATTAAAAATATTCTTCTCTTTCTGTAACACTCGAACATTAAAAATTTTAATTAAATACTTAAGAGTTCCGAGCTAATTGAGTACTAGGATCCTTTCTGTTTATATCCCTGCAATCGAATAGATGCTAATACATTCCTCTTTGCAAAGAATTTTCACCAATATACATCTTGGAAGAATCCACGTATTTAATTTCATATACTGCATATTATTGTTACTGGGCTGATATTTCATCTATAAGAAAGATATAAAATTAGATTTTCTACCAATTCAGGTTTTACTTGTTAATATTAATCAATATCATAATTTATATATGCGGGTTGTCCTGTAAGTAATCAGTGTTCATAGAAATTATAGTAGACTTCAAGAGGTACAAGAAAGTTTATATATACATTGCTACGATTTTCGGCAGAAAATGTAAGGTTTGTGTTTTTTTAAATATGTCACGTGTTTGTTGAATAGAAAGCGATAATTAAAGAAATACTCAATTTACGTAATTAATAATCCCTACATTGTAAACTTGATAAAATTTAATACAAAGAAAATAGAATTTGTTTTGATAAAACCAATGAAAGAAGACTTTTAAGCGAATAAACTTCAGTTTAAAAAAAAGTTGTTGGGAATTTTTTTGTCACCATCCAACTATACTATACTCCAGTTTAATGAAAATCTTCCTCTCTAATAAGCTGTAAGTCCGTATTACTTAAGTTTAGTGTTTATGAGATAAAAACATGGGATTCACCTAAAGTTGTGTTTACCTGAAAGTACCCGAGTTTTCTCCAGTAAAGAAAAACGTTTATTTAATTTTTTTTCATGATCTGAGACGTATCATAATAAACGAAATCGTCTAAATACATTTTTATTTATAGAATTTTTTTTTAAAATAATGATTTTTCTAACAGTGTAGTTATACAACTGTGTTTTTCTCTCAGATCTCAGTCATCAAAATTTATCCGTATTTATAAGTGACAAACTTAATATTCCTATTCTTAAAATTTTCGTTAAAAAAGAAACCTGCTGATTGCTTCTATTATTTTGTATTAAAACTTTGCATCAGTTAATTATATATGAAATTTAACAGTGACAAGAATTTCCAATGAGCTTCCTTTAGTAGTCTTTCTTAGTAAGTCAACCATAACTTTTTCAATCCATTTTCTAAGCATACTCACTGTTGGATTTATATCCTGTTGGTTGGTTATATTACCTATCACATATATTTTTTTTTATTAATTTTTGTATTAAATTCTCCAAATTTCACCAGAACCTTACCTATCATCCAAATCCCCTTGTACAATCCCTATCCAGCACCACCCATCCCTACAATCCTCCTCGAAGGTTGAAGAGGCAGTGGCCCAGAGACGTTTTGTGAATATACATTGGAGTTTTGGCAATGGCAAGATTCTCCGTTCAAGCCATGTATGTGTGACTATAGCGCTTCTGATCAGCCTCTACTGGTCCTTAATACCAGTAATGCGGCTGATTTAGAGGCGCTGGAATCTGCCTCCGAGGAGAAAGGCCTTGGCTGGGAGATCTTGGATGAATGATTTTTATTTTATTTTTATTTTTTTAGATATTGTATAGAAGCATGTTTGTATGTGAGCAGCTGTTTTAATTAGTTTAATTAAGATTTGTTTGGTTCATTTTATATACACTTACTTTTAGTATCATTGTTTTTTTCTGTATTATTTATTTTTATTTATAGCTGGAAGAGACTGAATATGCTCTCTGAACACCATTATAAACGTCCAAATTTGTGGCAGATTGTAATTTCTCTCAATAAATATAATTTAAAAAAACAAAAATTTTTGTATTAATAACACTGCCCTCTCCCTAGCCCCACTCAGTGTTATCTTGTCTTTCCCTCTCTCGCTTGACGGCGTTATCTACGTCCGAAGTCCAGGTGTTTGACCAGCGACTAATCTGGATCCTCATTTACTTCAGCTACCTTCACCGGCGAAGGCCACGGAGGACCACAGAAACATCACGATACAGCCAATCGGCAGAGGAACGCTGCGGCAATGGGAGACAGGTCGAAGGTATGAGGTAACTCCGCTAATCATTGTATGGTAGCATTATTTTCATTAGTCGAACCCATTAACAGATCATTTTCCTTCAGAGAAACCAGTTGAATCGAAATAAATATGATTAACAGCATTAAAGGTCGTATTATTCACAAATATTTCTCGTACTTAATATTGTCTACACAAGAAAAGGGCTTCCTGTTATATGGAATTTACTGGGTGCCCATTATTATACAAGCACTGTCTTTGACAATCATCAAATCGACACTCCCCATCCAGGGTGTTTAATTTTTTTCCTACTGTCATTTATTTCTAATTTTTTTTTTTTTTTTTTTTTACTTTTTGAGAAATTATGGGTGATCGTTGCTTGGAGTTAATTTTGAACCTATTTGCTTCCTAAGAGAACAGTTCAGATTTCTACAGGTTACGTCAAAACGTCAGAGTTCGGTGGTTTTGAAGAGCTATACTAACCTTTTACTAATAAGTTTTGGCTAAACAGTATCAAGCTGCATTCATTTTTACTTATTACTTTACTGCAAGTTATAAAATGAACCTTTTACTGTTTAGCAGTGAATTAGACTTTTTTTTTTTTTGTTTTTTGTTTATAAGTCAATTTTATCTCTCGCCCTTCGTCATATTCCTAGTATCCTGTGAAGAAAGGGAGCCATTTATACAGGCACAGTTCCCAACCAGGGCAGAGCTGCAACTCCTCCATAAGGCGGATAAAAAAGAAACACCAGACCATGAGCTAAAAGCGATAGCACTGGAAACTATTGCTCAAAAGTACTCTTCTCAGGATTAGCTTCATATTTATACCGATGGATCAGCCGAATGAGCCGTTAAAAATGCTGGAGCAGGAGTTTACTCGAGAGAATTTCAGTTCAGTGCTGCGGTGGGTGAGGACGGTACAAATTTTGAAGGTGAGATAGCAGCGATCCTCCTAGCTCTAAGAACACTATCAAGAAGGCAAGTTCAGTGCGCTATTCTCTTTGTCGACTCGCAAGCAGCAATTCTTGCTATCACTGACGTGAATAAATGTCTGTCGAGTGCTATCTTGGCGTAAAAATCCCTTCTCTACGATCTAACATTCCGAGGCATCAATGTGGTCCTACAGTGGATTCTGAGCCATTGCGGCATTCCAGGAAATGAGGAATCGGATAGTATCGCCAGGAGAGGACCAGAATTGCCACAAACAGTCCATCCAAAATCTTACGTTTCAATGCGACGAATCGTGAGGATGGTAGTGAAGTAGGAAAAAAAAATATGCACAAAAACAAGGTGAAAGGGATACGTTATGGATGTTTGATGGAAAACCCGATCCCAGCAGACCTACCAAGAAGAGATGAAGTAGCCTGCTTCCGCCTGGCCACTGGTCACGGCTATCTACAATGTCATCTCCATAAGATAGGCGTGGCTGAGGATCCTAGGTGTAAATTATGTGAACAAGTGGAAATGGATGTAGACCACCTAAACAAATGTTCTGCTTTGACGGATATTAGGAATAAAACTTATGTAAATCATTATATGAAAAATCAAACATATATGGGACAGCAAGATGTCGGATGGTGGAATGAATAATTACTTTGCTATAGCAAAAAAAAGAGAGAAAAAAAGTTTACGATGAAATGGAGCTATTCAGGAAGTTTTAGGCAGATGTTAATAATTTGATTAAAAAAAGAGGTCTATATATATATATATATATATATATATATATATATATAAGTTAAGCGTCGTCGGACTTAGAAAACAAAAAAAAAGAAGGAAAAGGGAAAAGATGTAACATACACGACTTCTGAAATAACACTGCTTTATTCGTTCCATAAGCCTCCTTATATACACTTAGCCTGTTTATTTACATTACCAGATAGTATTAAGGCTGATACCGCCAGTCTCCGGTCTTTATCTCCCCCCCACCAGTTTACGAACAGGATTTTCGGAAACTTAAATATTGCTAGATCGGAGCCCACGGTGACCAGCCTTAACACTTTACAATTGGTTTTACAGTACATCCTTAAAAGAAAATAAAATAGTTCCACTCAACTGGAAAAATATTAAATACAGAAGAAATAATTAAAAACACTGAAACTAAACACAGCACTTTAGAACTCCTACCACTTGAAAACTCCTAACAACAACAAAAAAAAAACACAATTTCCTCTATACATGAAATAATACAACAAAAAAAACAAAAAAAAAAAATCTTTTACAACTTGTTTTGTTTTGACAGCCACAAAAAAAAACATATTCCTCTGTTTTATCTACAGCGGTGAGGGTACTACGAATCCATAGGTCTATGTCCCGACTCTATCATTGGGAGCTTTAATTGTTCGATATGAACGGTTCTCCTCTTTCTGGGCTCATTCACGCTCTCAATAGTTACCAGGTTATGCTCCCTAATAACAACCACTCTGAATGGACCCTCGTACCGTAGCAATTGTTTCCCTCTGTTGGTTCCCAATTTCCGGTAAACTATTGTTCCTATTTTTAGTTCCCCCATTCGGTCGCGAACTTGTACATTCTGCCGTTCCACCCGCTTCTGCTTTTCCCGCTTAATTCTCGCCGTTATCTTTCCCCATGTTTTCTCTACCTCTACCCTATTGCTGAGAATTTGATCCACTAACGGTTCGGTAAGCGTAGTTTCCCCATAATCCCGCCTTGGCCTGCGCATCCCGAATAGAACTTCCATGGGTGAAAACCCCGTTACGGAGTGGATCGAGTGGTTATAGGCTGTTACCGCTTTCCTCATTGCTACATCCGGCTCCAACCCTTTTTCACCCTGATATACACGGACGTGGTCGCTTAACGTACTGTGCAGCCGTTCAATACCGCCTCTACCTTTAGGATGTCCTGGGGTGTTATAATGCCACGCAATTTCCAATCGCTTCACCTCCTCCCTAATCGCGGCATTGTCGAACTCCCTACCACCGTCCGAAGTAATCCTCTCGGGGACCCCATAGAACTGCACCCAGGTTTGTAGGGCTTCCGCAACTGCATTGGCTGACTTCTCCATCACTTGGTATGCCATCGCCACCTTGCTGAATATGTCGATTACCGTGACCCACTTAAACCCTTTCCAGGTAAACGTGTCAATCTGAAGGTCCTGTAGCGGCATATTCCCTGTAGGTGTCTCCTCCTGAACTCCTCTGGGGGGGTGCCGATCGTATTTTGTGCGCATGCATATCTCGCATTTCCCAATGACTTCCTGGATGGACCTCTTCATGCCCCACCAGAAATACTTCCGACGCAATGCCTGCAGCGTCTCATTAACGCCTCGGTGATTGGTTTTCCCCTGGTGATATGCTACTGTGATTGCTTGCTGCTGCTCTTCGTCCTGTACCGTCTCCACAGCATACTTACACCGGATGAATGTCCTGTCCACGCCTATTCGCTCGGACCTCCACATTCGCTTGATCTTATCCCATACCGTATTGTTTCCTACGTATAGGTAGTGCGTTTTACCCGCTTCCGAGGCATCCCTCAGTGCCGTACAGATTTGTTCTTCGCTGACCCCGGGCTGCGACCAAATGACGCGGATCCTACTTCTCCCGTACCTTCTGAAATCGATCTTCATGATTCCGGTTGTTCGTGTCTTCCAAATCACCTGACGGTGTTTGTCGTTCACGATCTCCTCTATTTCTTCCATCTCCGCTGCCCTTTCCTCCGCTGAGCTCTCCTCTTCTGGGGAATCTCCCCTGTCCTCAATCCCTGCGGTGTCATTTGCCCCTTCGCCATCGGGAGTCCATTCCCTCAAGAATTGGCGCACGTCCTGCGATGGTCCTCCCCTGTCCTCTTCAACCGCGTTGATCATGATGGCCCTCGAGAGCCAGTCTGCCACCACGTTTTCCTTTCCCGGCTTATACACCACCTCTATGTTGTATTGGCTTAGGATCTCCTTCCATCTTGTGACCCTAGCTGAGGTTTCCTTGAGTTTTCCTACCCACTGGAGGGGTTTGTGGTCGGTATGGACTCGAAATTTTCTCCCGAATACGTATGGCCTGAAATGGTCGATAGCCCATACTATCGCGAGTAGCTCCCTCTCCAAAGCGCTGTACCTTGATTCCGCACCCGTAAGCCGACGGCTCGCGTATGCTATCGGTCGTTCACCCTCGCTCCCCCCTGGGACAAAACGGCCCCTAGCGCGTATTCACTCGCATCAGTGGTTATATTAAAAAGCTTCTCGAAATCCGGAAACGCTAACACCGGCTCCGTCAGCAACCTATTCATACATTTTCGAATGTTATTCTCCATCTCCGGTGTCACCACAATCTTTGCGCCTTTCTTCAACAAATTGTTAATGGGTACCAAATACTCTGCCATCTCGGGTACGAATCTCCGGTAATAATTCAGCGTCCCGAGAAGCCTACGAATCCCCTTGACGTCCCGTGGTACCGCCATCCGCGTGATTGCTTCCACCTTTGCCGCATCCGGTCTGACCCCCTCGCTAGAGATAGTGTGGCCTAAAAAATTGATCCGCGTTTGTCCCAGCAGAGACTTCTCGCTTGACAATTTCAGCCCGAATTGCCGGAGCCTTTCGAATACTGCCCTCAGATGCTCCACGTGCTCGGTTTCCGTTCTGCTAAAAATCAGCAGGTCATCCATGTATACCTGGCATACCGAGTCATCGATGCCCCTCAAAAATTCGTCCATCAGACGCTGAAACGTTATGGGCGCATTCTTCAGACCAAACGGCATCCTGGTGAATTCATAATGCCCCCTTTCAAATGTGAACGCTGTTTTGTGTTGGTCCTCCGGGTGCATCCGTATTTGGTGGTATCCCGCCTTGAGGTCCAGCGTGCTAAAGACCACGGCCCCACTCAACCTATCGAGTATATCCTCGAATCTCGGGATCGGGTACTTCTCGTCTACCGTGTTATCGTTCAATTTACGATAGTCTACTACCACCCTGTATTTTTCCTTATTATCCCCCGGCGCTGCCTTCTTTTTCACCGCCCACAGGGGACTATTGAATGGTGAGGTGCTATCAACTATGATTCCCTGTTCTTTTAGACTATCTAGCTCCTCCCGAATATGCTGTCTCAACGCCTGCGGGTATCTTCTCTCTTTCACGTAAGTTACCCTCTCCTGTTTCAGTGGGATTTCGTGCACCGTCCTCCCTGTTACTCCTAATACCTCACCTTCCCTGAAGAAGATATCCCTAAACTCCTCTTGTAGCAACTTCCTCCAGTCCTCCACTCTGTCCACCGCTCCTATCCGCACCCTTCTTTCTCTCGCGACCCCTATACATCCGAACTTCCTCTTTCCTAACCTAACGCTCCAGACTCCTCTACGGTTCCTAATGCTCGCCCCTACCTGACCTAACAAATCGCACCCTACTATGACTTGGTATTCCCGAGTCATGTTCTCTACCACATGCACCGTTAGCTCACCCTCTTTCCCTGTCCACCGATCAAGCCCAATTGTCGCCTCACCCTCTACACTACAGGGACCACCCAGAGTGATCAGCTGGCAGTCACATTTCTGTATCCGGAGTACCCTCTCGCTCCCGCACCCTTTTCCTAACGCCCTTCGAGTCATAATAGTGCTCGAGCTACCCGTGTCCACAAGACACTTTACTCCCCCGTCTACTTCGATAATTGGCAACCAGCATGGCTTACCTCGGATGTTGTTGCATATTGCTGTGCGGTCGCCTCTCTGCCGACACACTCCTCAGATGTCGTCCCGCTTCCTCCTTTCTGCCGCCGCTCGTCGCTGCTCACTCCGTTGGCTGCGCCTCCCTCCTTCACCTCCGCTGCTGCCTGGTTCGTCCGTCTCCGTTCCCGACGCTCCTGACTCCTCGGTTGCCTCCTCCGAAGATCCGTCCCGCTGATGTACCCTGGCTCGTCTTCTCATCCTCTGCACATTCACCTCCATGGGTTCGTCCTGAGGTCTCTCTCTCCTGTGAAATATGTATGGGCACTGCCTTGCTATGTGCCCTTCCGTCCCGCACTCGAAGCATCTGGTGCGCGGACATTGCGCTACTAAATGTCCCGGCTTCCCACACCCGTGACATTTTCTCTCTTCCCTCCGGGGCCCATTCCTCGGCCTCGACGACTGTCCCGATCTTCTTTCCCTCGTCGGGGCTTTTTCTCCACTCGGCTGCCTGGTGTCCCTCTTCTTCCAACCTGTCGGGGCTGTCCATGGTCGTCTATCCGTCACCCGGGTCCAACCCGGTTCTTCCACATCCATCCGTGTCTCCTCCTCTCTGGCACTTAGGTCGATCATCTCCTGGGCGCATTCGAGGAACGATCGCTCCCTGGGCAGTCCGTCCCTCTTCCCCGTTTCTTTAGCCAGCTGGACTTTCAATATTGTCGACAGAAACTCCATCCTGGCTTCGACCTCTCCCACGCTCATTGTTTCCCGCATCTTCTCGGTTATGCGATTGTACTTCGCCACGAGTACTCCCGCATATTGCCCCCTTGACTGTCGTTGGGCCCGCCGCTCCCTAAACATTTGGAATATGTCCTCTTCCGGTGTCCACCTACCTCCTCCAAAAGCCTTCTTCAGCCGCTCCTTAATCACCGGCCACGGAGTCTCCTCGTCCGCTTGGATCTGGTTCAGGACGTTCCTCCTTACTCGGCACACAAGAGCTGCTTTTAGTTCTTCAGCGTCCCCTAGGTTCACCAGGTCCTCCGCCACCTTCACCTCGATTCTTGACATAAGACGATCTCCGCCTTTCAAGAAATGGTTGAGCTCGCCTACCTCGCCTCCGAATCGTTCCAGGTCCGCAATGGCCCTCCGTAAGTCCTGCGTGGTTGTTGCTCTTATTTTCATCCATTCCAAGGCATTGGCGTGTGCCTCTGCCAACGTGTCCCTTGGTAATGGAGGGATCTCCTGGATCTGAGGGATCTGTGCTACCTGAGGGACTTGAGGTATCTGAGGTACCTGAGGCGCGATCTGGGGTACCTGATTGATCTGTGGAATATCCTGAGGTTGAGGAATTTCCGGTACGCTTAGTACTCCCGGTCTAATCAAACCTTCTGTCGGCATTTCACCTTTTCCTTAAACACCAACAAAAAAAAAATATCTACTAAAAAAAAATTACTTCCCTGACGTTGTCCCGGGTTTCGGCACCAGTTAAGCGTCGTCGGACTTAGAAAACAAAAAAAAAGAAGGAAAAGGGAAAAGATGTAACATACACGACTTCTGAAATAACACTGCTTTATTCGTTCCATAAGCCTCCTTATATACACTTAGCCTGTTTATTTACATTACCAGATAGTATTAAGGCTGATACCGCCAGTCTCCGGTCTTTATCTTATATATATATATATATATATATATATATATATATATATATATATATATATATATATATATAGACTATAATAATAGGATATATATATATATATAAGTTAAGGTCCGGTGTGAGATAGATAAGACTTTTAAGACTTAATATTATTTGTTTCAATTAAAAATAATCACATTATTATTTCTTGCAATTTAAAATAAACACATGTTAAAATATATTAAAAAACACATGTTAAAACATATACGGTTATAACCTTTTTGAGTTAGATACTACTGTTTGTTGTTAAATAAAAACTATTGAATTATTTCCAGTTATTTGTTTCTTCATTTTTCTATTTATCGAAGCCAATAGTTAACTGGTGCCGAAACCCTTGTGTTGCCAGGACTGCAGTATTAGAAGTATACGTGAGTATCGTATTATTTTTTTTTTACTTGTTCACGCTAAGAAAGCTAAACAGTGAGAGATGATAAATCAGCAAGTGGAATGGCAAATCCCACCAATGCCAAGAGACACGTTAGTGGAGTGTCATGCGAACACTCTGGCTTGGTTAAAGGTGCGGGCAGCAACTTCTCAAGACTTAAGAAAAGCGGTCTCTGATTTAGAAAAATTCACCGGGGAAACCGGTGAATTGAACCATTTCCTAAAAGCCGGCGATCGGTTGATGAAGCGGATTGAGGTGAAAATAGCGGAAGAACTAATTGACACAGGAGATGCGAATTCAGTTAAGGCAGATCTGGTTTGCAGAGTCAAAAGGAATATTCTTAACCTAATCCAAGCCGACGAAGAAACCCCTTGGGCGATTGTCAAGGATAGATTAAAAAAGGCGTATGGAGGCGGAAGATGGACTCCAGAAGAGGACATATTTCACATGTTTAGAGAAAGAAGACAGCCTAAACAAGCTTATGGGCAATATGCTGGAGAACTTTTGTCACAATATAAAAAGATAATGGCAAAGATGCGTGAAACGGCAAGCGCGGCAGAAGTAGAAACAAAGATGTCATTCTTGTCATCAATCCTAAAAGTTCAGTTGGCCAGAGAGACGGGAAAGAAGGATGGCCTACCCAGAGACCGCTCGTTCGTTGAATGCGCACAAGAAATGATCGACGCAAGCGCGCGCGAAGAGGAAGCCCGGATGGAGATAGAGGAGTCAGGATGGAATCGGGTGACATACAGAAAACCAAGAATCACACCAGCAACATGGAGGAAGAGGAGGGATTTAGAATATGATGAAAAGGAGAGAGGAATGGCTGAAGGGAGGAGGCAAAGTCAGAGAAAATCTAGACCCTTCGGAAGAAGAGAGGACCGTAAGTGCCACGGATGTGGCAAACCTGGACACCTAGTGGCACAATGCCCCCGCACTAAATGTTTTGAGTGTGGCACAGAGGGACACATCGCTAGACACTGTCCCTACATGCACCGGAGAAAAAATCTACCCAAAGAAGAGCCATTGGAAGTTAACGCCCAGAAGGTATGGAAAAGAAATAGGACTCAGTCAGAATCGTCAAGATCGACAGAAACGACCGAGACCGATGAAGAAGCTGAGGAGCCAGGGAGCAGTGGAGGTGAAGTAGAGAGAAGCAGGCGAAGGAGCGGACGTTGGCAGGTGGATGGAAGGAGAGAGCAAGTAGAGGCCTGAGGAGGGTGGTGGCCGAGGGGCGACCGCGTGCTATTGAACTGCAGCGTGAGGAGCGAGTATGGCGGTCTGCCCATTATCCGAGTAGCAGGTGGAGTGAGATGTCTCGTGGACACGGGGAGTTCAACTACTATCATGAGCCGGAGAGCTGCGGAGAAGCTATGCGCTGGCAAAAGGACACTCCAGACTCAGGTATGTTCATGCAAATTAATCACCCTGGGAGGCCCATGTACGGTAGAGGGGGAAACGGTTTTGAGATTGAAGAAGTGGGGCGTGAGGGAGGGTAGTTTAAAGGTTCATGTAGTGGGGAGTATGCCTCGGGAATATGATGGGATAATAGGATGTGATCTATTAGGAATGGTAGGAGCGAAAGTTAGTAACAAAGGCGGACGGTGGACTCTCTGGATTGGTAAAAAGAAATACGAGTGTGAAAAACGCATAAGAAATGACGGAGCAAGGGTAGGAGCGATCACTCAGGCAGTAGACTGGAGGAAAACATTGAAAGAGGAATATGAGGATATCTTCTTCGAGGAGGGCGGTGTATTAGGTGTAACGGGGGAAACTGTTCATGAAATTCCGCTGAAACAAAATCGAGTTACATATGTAAAAGAGAGGCGGTACCCGCATGCGTTAAGACAACATATCAGAGAAGAAATAATAAACTTAAAGAAACAGGGTATCATAATAGACAGCACGTCACCATATAACAGTCCTTTGTGGGCAGTGAAAAAAAAGGGTGCGCCGGGCGAAAGCCAGGAAAAGTATAGAGTTGTCATAGATTACAGGAAACTAAATGAAAACACTGTAGATGAAAAATACCCGATCCCCAGATTCGAGGACATCCTGGATAGACTGAGCGGAGCAACATTCTTTAGTACGTTGGACCTGAAAGCAGGTTATCATCAGATCAAAATGCACCCCAATGATCAGCATAAGACGGCATTTACGTTTGAAAGAGGACATTACGAGTTTACAAGAATGCCTTTCGGCTTAAAAAACGCGCCGATAACGTTCCAGCGTCTTATGGATGAGTTTTTGAGGGGTATCGACGAAGCTGTGTGCCAAGTCTATATGGATGATTTACTAGTATTCAGTAAAACGGAAGAGCAGCATGTGGAACATTTACGAAGTGTCTTTGAAAGGCTTAAGAAATTTGGTCTAAAATTATCATCGGAAAAGTCACTTTTGGGTCAGAGGCAAATCAATTTTTTAGGTCATACAATTTCGAAAGAGGGTGTGAAACCGGATAGAAGCAAGGTAGAGGCAATAGAAAGAATGGCAATTCCGAGAGACATAAAAGGAATACGGAGATTGTTAGGGTCATTGAACTACTATAGGCGATTTGTTCCTGAAATGGCAAAATATCTAGTACCTCTTAACAACCTACTCAAAAAAGGGAAAAAAGTGGTAATTACGCCCGAGATGGAAAACAATATTAGGCAATGCATGACGAGACTACAAGATGAGCCAGTGTTAGCATTTCCAGACTTCTCGAGAAAATTTACCATCACAACAGACGCAAGTGAGTATGCATTGGGGGCGGTATTGTCACAGGAAGGGGACAAAGGAGAAAGACCAGTTGCTTACGCCAGCAGGCGCCTCACGGATACCGAAACGAGATATAGCGCGTTAGAAAGGGAGCTGCTCGGGATCGTGTGGGCCATTAATCATTTCAGGCCGTACGTGTTTGGCAGGAAATTTAGAGTCCAGACGGACCATAGACCCCTCCAATGGGTGGGGAAGCTAAAGGAATCTTCCGCAAGGGTAACGAGATGGAAAGAGTTTCTGAGTCAATACAATTTGGAAATTGTATACAAACCAGGGAAGGAAAATATTGTGGCCGACTGGCTGTCCCGGGCGATAATGGTAAACGCGATAGAAGAAGAAGAGAGAGGGGGACCCTCTAGGGATGTCAGGCAGTTGATGCGGGAATGGACACCCGAAGGAGAAGGAGAACGAAGTATGCAAGAAGGTGACGAGGAGACCCAGGAAGAGGATACTTCTATGGACGAAAGACCCTTAGAAATAGAAGAGCTAGCAGAAATTATTAATGACAAGCGACATCAAATTATATGGAAGACCAGGACTACGGGGACAACAAAGATTGAGTACGATGAGTATGGAAAGTGCAAGATCACTAAAATCTGGTCGCAACCAGGAATTAAAGAGGACTTAATTTGTCGCGCACTCAAGGATGTGTCAAAACCAGACACCACCCATCACATATACGTCGGGAATGCGACGGTCTGGGATAAGATTAAGCGGTTATGGCGGTCAGAGAAAATCGGTACGGACAGAAGATTTATTCGATGCACCCTGAAGGTTGAAACACTGAAGGATAAAGAGACCCAACAGGAGGTGACGATCGCATATCACCAGGGTAAGACGAATCATCGAGGAATACAAGAGACATTGCAAGCACTAAAGCGGAAGTATTTTTGGTGGGGGATGAGGCAAACAATCAAAGGGGTCATTGGGGCTTGTGAAATATGCTTAACCACCAAATACGATAGGCATCCTCCCAGAGCAATACAGGAAGAGACGCCCACTGCAGATTCACCATTAACGGACCTACAAATAGACACTTTCACTTGGAGGGGATATAAATGGGTCACGCTGATGGATCTTTTTAGTAAGGCAGCAATGGCGTACCTGATCCAGGAGCGGTCGTCAGAAGCAGTCTTGGGGGCTCTAAGAACATGGTTCCAGTTTTATGGCGTACCTGACCGGATTGCATCAGATGGAGGAAAGGAATTTAACAATGCCATTATGCGAGCAGAGGCGAAGATCTTGGATATTACATGGCACATTAACACCCCTGGACATCCAAAAAGTAGAGGAGGCATAGAACGACTACATAGCACGCTTAGTGACCACCTTAGAATATATCAAGCAGAAAAAGGGCTAGAACCCGGTGTGGCGATGTCGAAGGCTATCACGGCATATAATCATTCAATTCATACCGCAACAGGTTTTTCGCCTTTCGAGATCCTATTTGGGCTGCGGGAACGGCCCAGGGATAGCACGAGTACGACAGTAGACGAGGAATTATCGGAACGTGTCGTTAATAATAGAATAGCGTTGGTGAAACGATGGGAGAAAGTCCGTAGTAAAATTGAGAACGAAAAAAGTAGGAGGGTAAGAAAAGATAACTTAGGGCTGAAGGACGTACTGGGTGATATTAAAATTGGAACGATAGTGTACAGAAGGAGAGGATCCAATAGGGGCAAGGAGCTAGTGAGGTACGAGGGCCCATTCAGGGTGATCGCCATTCGTGAACATAACACTGTGTCTATAGAGAGCTTGAAAGAGCCTAAGAAGCGCAGAACAGTCCACATCGAACAACTAAAGCTCCCAAAAGGTGAGCCAAAGCAACCATAAATAGATGGAATGTCCTCATTGTGGGACAGGAAGATTTTTTTTTGTAGTTATGTTTTTGCACTATTGCAGATTTTTTTTATTGTTTTTATTACTTAACCATTCTTTTGTATCAAGTGAATTAAGTAACCACAGTGCAAAGTTCTCATTGTATACCAATGTAAAATTTTATTGATGAAAAAGTATAGCCTGATGACGCTTCACTCCGGACTTGACCTACCTGTAAGATTCAGATACTAGTTTACGAAGAATATTCATAAACTGGCAGGGGGGAGTTAAGGTCCGGTGTGAGATAGATAAGACTTTTAAGAATAGATAAGAATTAATAATATATTATTTGTTTCAATTAAAAATAATCACATTATTATTTCTTGCAATTTAAAATAAACACATGTTAAAATATATTAAAAAAAACACATGTCAAAACATATACGGTTATAACCTTTTTGAGTTAGATACTACTGTTTGTTGTTAAATAAAAACTATTGAATTATTTCCAGTTATTTGTTTCTTCATTTTTCTATTTATCGAAGCCAATAGTTAACTTATATATATATATATATATATATATATATATTTCGTATTATTTATACCGCCTTGTTGATATTTTCACTGATATCATCTGGTTTTAAGCACATGTTTTTTTTCTAGCTTTTATTATTTTTAAATAAGCTTTAATTATATGATTATATGAAATAATAGTATATTCTAAATATTCCTCTCATCAGCTTGATCAAACATAAACGAAGCCAACAATTGTGAAGGTGAAATCCCCATTATCGCGAAAATAGATATCAGGGGTTGTATATGTAGGGGCAACTCGTGCCACGTAGCCAATATCCTGGGGTAACTTGGGCCATGTAAGCTCAGATGCTTACACTGGAACTTGTTTGCCTAATATATACAAGCAATGTTAGTTAGCCTATCTGCCCTTGCGAAAGCTTGAGCAACTTTGACTGTGAAATCTGGGACTAACTTTAATAGTCACGTTATGATTGCTTATTCCCTAACATTAACCAATTTAAAAGGAAAATTGTGATCCATGTCACTAATACGAAAAATAATTTAATAATATGACATTTTTTTTTCTTGTTGTCTTCAAACCTTTATTCACAGCAGTCAAATGACAACAATCAGAAAATGAGATGAAAACACAAAAAATTATGACATGTCAAGAATTGGGAGTAACCAGCAGCACCTCTGCCCTGGATTAATCCAATTCCTTCTGTTGATTAATGAAGGAGATCTCTCATCCAGCAACATTGGTAAAAATTCTTCATATGTTGTTCAACTGTTGGTAGGTGGAGATTTGTATGTATAATCTTGTTAGTCAGGTATCGGGTTGCTTTTGCTATGAGTCGTGATAATTTTGATCGAAAGGTTTCGATCTTTCGTATGTGGGTTTTTTTTGGCGATACCACTAAAGCTGTGATAAGTACGTCCATATGGATTTATGTATGTATGTATATATATAGGAGAGGCAAGGACAGATGATAATAAATAAGTTCTGCTGAAATAGATTTGATCTTCTTTGCCCCTCATATTTTCAGCCTTAAACCATTTGCATCAAGAATGACTTATAAGCAAGGATCATTAATTCTTCGTGTGAACTCCATTTTTTTTTTCCTAACTCCAGTTGTATGGATGATTTTTTCTCATATATGCTGTAAGATGTTCCTTGTACTGCATCTTAGATGCATTTAGTGACTTGCTGAGTATTCCTTTGTTGTGTTTAATCTTTATTTCTTGAATTTTAATCGGGGTCTTGGAGTTCACCACTGTCTTTTTAATGTTAATCTAAAACTAACTTAAAATTCATCTTAAACCAACATTTTGCCATCGCCGAGGATTCACTATTCTATCCTGATACCCAAGTACGAAGCAGATTCAATCTGAGGAGACGAATATTCTAAATTTTCACGTCGTACACTCGTAGTTGTCGTGGGGATAATGAATTTATTTTGATGAATTCCTTTTTTTTTTTAGGAATACTCCAAAAAATAGAATACGTTCATAAAGATATATTTAACGTTCGTAACTTCGAATGGATCTAAAATGTAATAAATAAATTACTATATTACAATTATAGCGGGACGGTAATTTTTTTTTTTTTTAAATCTTTTTATTGTGAAATAGCACATTTTGCCACACTTAAGGGCACTGAGTACTAAAGCTGAGTGAGGCCCATTCATACTATATATACAATGCAATAAAAAAAAAATAAATAAATAAATAAAAAATAAAAATATATATCTATATAACAAAGGTAAAAACTATAAAACTAAAGAAATGTAACTTGAAATCAAATTAAAAAAATAAAAAATAATAATAAAAATACAGAAATTGTTAGCAAATTAAATAAGTCATAAGTAAAATATATAAAAAAGAAAAACATTCATACTTAATATATTTTTTTTTTTTAGCTTTAATGTTTTATTCACACCTGTCATAATGCTAATGACAACCAGTGAATGTGAGATCGATTGATTAATAGAATTGTCATGAAAGGCATGAGGAGGATCAGTGCCCAGCGGCACCTCACTCGGCGTGATATCTACATTAGGCGAGGAGGTCCCTCATCCAGCTCCTCTTCAGTCTCCTACAGACGTTACCGGGCATATTCGTGGTGGCCATGTCATTTATAAGTGTATTAGTATGTCCTTGTAAGTTGTCATGGAATCGTTTGTAATGAATACGTATGTGTTCGTTAACAGTCGGCATATGGAGGTCAGTATGTAAGGTTATGTTGCTAACGTACCAAGGTGCTTTTGTAATTGTTCTGAATGTTTTTGCTTGAAAGATTTGAAGTTTGTTTAAGTGAGTCTTTTTAGCAGTTCCAAATATCTGTGATGCGTAAGTCCAAATAGGTTTTAGTAAGTAATTGTATGTGTTCAATTTCTGTCTAAGTTTTAGTTTTGAATTTTTTGAAAGAAGTGAACTCAGAATTCTTAATCTTTGATTTAAAGTTTTTCGTTTTTTGATTATATGTGGGCCCCACGTCATTTTTCTGTCAAATGTCAGACCAAGGTAGTGAACGGTGTCTGTCTGTGGAATCTGTGTATCGTCAAGGAAAACTGGAGGGCATGTTTCATGTCGAAGCGTAAATGTGATGTGCTGTGATTTGTCTTGATTTAGTCGGATTTTCCAAATTTTGAACCAGTCATGTAATCTTGTTAAATACTGTTGTAGAGTCTGTGAGGCGTATGTTGGATTTTTATGTCTTGCTAAAATTGCTGTGTCGTCTGCATATGTCGCTGTTAAAATGTTGGGACTACAAGGTATGTCATGGGTGTATGTGATATAGAGTAGTGGAGCGAGTACTGAACCTTGAGGTACTCCTGCTGAGATAGACCTGATGGAAGATAGTTCTGACCCGGTCCGAGAAAAATCTATCGGAAAGGAAGGATTGTAGAATTAGATAATATGTAGGTGGGAGTATTGTCTTGAGTTTAAAGAGAAGACCCTGGTGCCAAACTCTGTCAAACGCTTGAGCAACATCCAGAAATACGCCAGTTGCATATACTTTCTGCTCTAGTGCTGTAGATATGTAGTCCGTTACTCTATGTAGTTGGTGTATAGTTGAGTGATGTGCCCTAAATCCAAATTGATGGTCAGGTATTATTTGGGTGTTTGTTAGTATATCAACAAGTCTTTTGTTCAGTAAGCTTTCAAAAATTTTGGAACAGATAGGTAGTAAGCTGATTGGTCGGTATGAGGAAGGTGAGTTTTTTTCCTTTTTAGGCTTTTGAATCATTATTATATGTGAGTATTTCCACTGTAGGGGAAATTTAGTTGTCCTCAGTATTGCATTATAAATAGTTGTCAAAAGCACTAGAGCTTTTCTAGGCATTTGTTGGAGCACTTCAGCGTTAATCAAGTCATGTCCAGGAGCTTTTCTTTTAGGCAACTTTTTGATTTGTTCAGCAATCTGTGAAGGTGTGAATGAAATAGGAGGTGAAGTTAGTTGTAAGGGCATGTCTAAAGTGTTTAGTACGTTGTTATCGTGCACAGTGTTAGTGAAGTCTGTGTGTGGTACAAAAACAGAAGAAAGATATTCGGCAAAGAGTTCTGATTTTTCTCCGTCCGTCACGGCCCAGGAATCATCTTGTCTTCGAAGGGGTGCTGACACTTCACGATGCTTAATAAGGTTTTTGGTATGTCTCCACAAGCTTCCATCGTCGGTTGAGAGATTTCTGATGTAGTTGTCATAGGTTGTTCGTTTGAATTTTCCAATCTGTCGCTTGAGTTCATTATTAAGTCTGTTGTAAGTTCGTTTATCTGATGGGAGTCTGTCAGTCTGCCATATTTTGCGAGCTCTCCTCTTCGCTCTGATCAAGTCCCTTATGTATTGTGGGTACATTGGTAGGAACTCATATTTTTGAGGTTTTGCTACTGATGAAGACCATGCTGCTTCTTGGATATTTCGTGTGAAGTATTCAACGGCATCCTCAAGTTCTTCTTCGTTTTTAATGGATAGAGGAACAGAGAGAGCAGTGTCCAATTGGTTCCTGTACCTGTCCCAATCCATTATGCCATTGATCAGGGACAGTTTTTTTGTAGCTTCACAAGGCTCTTCAAACAATACCAAATGCAAAAGGGAATGATCAGAGCAAAGATCTGAACTCGTTGTTATAGTGTGAGGTGTTGTTCGGAGTCCTTTAGTTATGAAAAAGTCGAGTAAGTCTGGTGTTTTCCGTCTAGAAGTTGGCCAGTACGTGGGTGAATTAGGTGATATTGTGTCTAATGAAAGCTCATAAAGAACATAACTAAGATTCCTTCCTCTTGGAGTAGATAGTCTGGATCCCCAGAACTGATCTTTGGCGTTGTAGTCGCCTCCTGCAACAAAGCATCTACCAAGACGTTTAAAGAAATTACTAAACATCATGGGTGTCAGAACATACCTCGGAGGGCAATAAACCGCAGCAAGAGTAATGTTTTGTTGTTGTGTTGATAGTTTAATGGCTGTAGCTTGAATCTCTGGTGTTATGGGTAATTGTAAAGGATTGTGTTTTAGAGTTGTTTTGATAATTATGGCAGTGCCTCCATGTGAAGTTCCATCTGGGTGGTCAGTTCTGTAGATTTTGTAACCATGAATGTAAAATTTAGAATGTGGTGTCAGATGTGTTTCTGTTATTAGTGCAATGTCAATGCGTTTCTCGTGTAAGTATATGTCTAGTTCGGTTCTATGTTGATTCAGTCCGTTTGCGTTCCATAGTATAATAGACATGGAGCCCACAGTCGTCTGATTACGGGGCATATTTTTGGGTAAGAGCGAGAGTAGCCTGAGATAGCTGTTGTAGAAGACTGAAGAGGGGCTGTATGAGGTTATTGAGACCGCTAATCAAATGTATGATATCATCTTAGGAGGTTTCAATAGTAGGGAGCGTTTGGGCAATGATCCTACTCATACCTTTAGGCCTTTGTTCTTGGTTTGTTGCCGGTGCTGGTTTTCGTTGCTGTCTCTGCTGCTGTTGTTCTGGTCCTGAGGGAATCGGATGAGGGTATTGAGGCTGATGCAGTTGTGGGAACTCGTGTAGTTCTGGTGGTGGGGGTTGAACTCTAGGAGGCCTTTGCAGATTATGGTTTCTTGTGCGGGTCTTCCTAAGCTCTTTCAGAGTTTCGCAACCTCTGTAGTTAGCAGGATGTGGTCCTTGGCAGTTCGCACATTTTGCGACTGTTTCTCGAGTCTTTGTACAGGAAGTGCTTTCGTGACCCATACCACACCTTACACACCTCGGCTGGTGGTTGCAGTACGTCTTGGTATGGCCATACTGCTGACAACGTACGCACTGCGGAATGATCCTTTTTTTCCTTGGCTCTTCGATCTTCACGTGTGTGTAATACAGGAATTCAATGTTGAAAATTTTATCATTGAACGTTGCTTTTGACACATCAACGAAAAACATTGGCAACGGTGTTTTGAATCTTGATATAACATTTACGATGTTGGTTGCCTCGTAACCATAGTTGGCAAGTTCCTGTTTTATGGTCGCTGGAGGTGTGGCGTGGTGTAAATTTTTAATAACTATTCGAGGCGTTTTATCTTCCGGGAGTTGATATGTGTGAAAATCAGCTCCACTCCTTCTAAGACTGGTCACTAACCTACGGTATATTTCTGCGTTTTCTGGATACACGCTGACTCCTCTCATAGACGTTTTCAACCTGAAACTGTTAGGGCCACCTTCATTGTGAAGATAGGTTACTAATGCCGTGTAGTCTTTCACATCGTTTATGTGAATAGGTGGAGGTCTAATAATAATGGGATTATTATTTGCTGGCTGTCTATCTTCCGAAGTATTTGATAAAACTTCGAATCGATTGTTAGTAATAATAGTATCACTAACCTTTATTTGTTTATGACGTGGATCTCTGTCTGAAGCTACATGTCGTTTTCGTCCAGACACAAATTCCCAGGACATAGCTTCTGGTGCATTATCGTGGTTGACTTCAGTTGGTGAATCGTTTGAAGCCGAAGTTTCCGTCATTTTCAGCGGAAGAATCCGCTACACCAGTAATTTTACTTCAATTGATTGCACTTATTTAACTCACGAATATGGAAGAGATAAAGGAAATCAACATGCAGTTAATTGACTTAAACTTGTGATAATTCAATAGAATTTGGAGAGAGAAATACTTAATATATAAAAAAGAAAAGCATTCATACTTAATTTACATTATTTACAATTAGTCAAGGGAGCTCCGAGTCCAGCCCTTTCCTCCACGTGTGAAGGACAAGGCGAGACTCTAAGAGATCCCAGCGCTTCTCTCTCAGCCACTCATGCCGTGAGTGGAGAGGCTGGCCATTGCCAGAACTCCAGTGACAGTCTTTACAAAAGGTCTCGAGGCCACTGCCGTTTCAACCTTCGAGGAGATTGTAGGGGTGACTGGAGCTGGATAAGGATTGTGCTAAGGAGTTAGGATGGTGGATTAGGTTCAGATGAAAATTTGAGAATCAGGATGTTATAACGTCAAGGACATAAGGGATGTAAAGGTCATGATGTAAGGTTTTGTTTGTAACATAATAAGGAGAATTGACTATTATACGGAGGACTTTAGACTGAAAGGATTGGAAGCGTTTGATGTTCGAAAATTTAGTTGTCCCCCACAGTTCAAGTCCGTAGGTCCAGATGGGGTAATTATTTAAACATTTGGATATGATCGCTAGTGAAAAGGCAGCTTTTTTTTAATGGATCGTTGGAATTCTATTCTACTTCAAACGACGTTACGTGCTGATTAGCTTATTATCAAGTCATCAAACAATTTCTTATCTACTGAAATGTATTTCAATTTTATGATTTCATTGAACGCCTTTTTGTAGTACACTAAATACCAAAGATAACCATATTCCTCGCCTTCCTATTCCTTAAACTTTTGCGCATTTATTGATGCTTGTCATTCCCGCACAGTACTACATACTTTTTAAGATTGACTCCAATGTTAAAAATAAATATAAAAAACAAATAGTCAAAGTTAAAAAGTAGACGAAGAAGGTTGTTACCGTACGGGAAGGACATGCATCAATAAATGCGCAAACATTTTAGGAATATGGAGACGAGGAATATAGTTATCTTTGGTATTTGGTGTACTAGGAACAGATGTTCAATGGATTCATAATATTGAAATACATTTTAGTAAATAAGACATTTCTTGCTGACTCGATAATGAGCTAATCAGATCAAAACGTCGTTAGAAGTACAATAAAAAAGTTGAAAGTATAAGTGTTTATTCCTTGAAGACACCATATATAAGATAATAGTAGCGTTTCTCTAATAATAATAATACATTAGTCCATTTGCTTTAATTTTTTGATAAAAACGAATTTATTGTTGCATGTAATTATTAACTATAACTGTGCTGACTCTTAAACGTCCGTGGGGTAGAGCGAACCGATGGTGGAAAGATTGGGTTGAGACCTATCAGAAAGGAATGGTGGAGAGAGGTGTGTAGTAAGTGATTAGTGGTGTCGGCATTGAGCCTTCGGGCTCGCTAAGCCTTTTATTATCAATTATTAATCAATTTTATTAGAGGTGTGAGCCATTTTATTTTGGTTAGCTTTATTTAAAACAATTGACGTGAGGTGTACTTTCTCCAGCTTAGATTTGTTTAATTATATTAGAAATAAACATTATCATCCATCATATTGTTTTCACTCTTATTAACAAATAATTCATCATATTACATGGGAAAATAAGAATGATATGGAAAATAATTCATCCATTGAATTAAAAGCATGAGTTTATTGGAAGATGATTACAAGAATATGATTATTAAAGATGTATTAAATAGGCACTTAAGGCATGCAGAAACAATAAATTATACTATATTTAATAAAATATAAATGCAAATTTATAATATTAAACTGTAATACAGCAATTTTTCCATTAAGAGCTCCCGCTGACAACATATTACAATCACTAAATCTTTGGTATTAGAGCTCAATTTATTTAATTTAGATAATTCTTATCGAAACCATAAATTAATAATAAAGGAACAAGCAATGCTGGAGATTAACAATTAAAGCTTTATATCCGTCATAACATTACTTAAAATATACTTAATCGATTAAAGAATTATATACTAAAAATATATAAAGACAGTTCAAATAAAGTTATACTATAAATAACTTATGTATATGCTACTTAGCATTAACTATTTTACTATACAAATAAATAAAAAAAAATGCATTATAATAATAAAAAAAAATTTCGTAAGTTGTTAATTATTGAATAACCATACACTTTTTTTTTTATAATTTAATGCAAAAGTTATGTTTTGTTGCCAATCTGTTTATATTCCAGCATTAATATTTATTTAAACAATTTTTATAAAACTCAAAAAAATTTACGAAAATTCAAACAAAAGCTTGTTAACTGTTACATTGGTATCGGTGAATTATTATAGTTGCTGTGATTTAAAAAAAAATCTACAACTCTATGAATTAGACTATTTTATAAAGTATCAAAAATATGATGATTAATATTATATCATAACTAAATTTTTAGCATAACAAATATTGCATTCAAGAGAACATATATATCTCATTATAATGCTTAAAAATACATTTCAAATTATGTAAGTTTATTTTTTTTTTTAATTCTGCTTATTCACTTTCTTATGGGCTTTACAAGACTCAAAAGTTTGATGTAAATCAAACGCACTGGCTAGGAACATAAAACACCAATGAAATAAAGTATGTTTTCTTATCATTATTACAAATATTGGTAGACGCTAATATATATAAAAAGTTTGAAAAAAAAAAGAACGCTACACCTAAACTATTAAAAAGTAACTACCTTAAATATTACATTAATAAGCATATGTTTCATAAGTATCCTTAAGTTTTTTACCTAAAATATATGATTAAAATGTAAAACTAATAATAATTCTAAACTTGGACCCATGTAACACACGTTTTTCGATGTTATATGTTGAGATAAGATAAACAAAATAAGAATAGAAAATAGACACAACTTAATGGGTGCAAAGTGTCGTTAGTCAGCGGGAGCTGAATGGTATTTTAAGACATTTTAGTATTCGTCGCCTTCATCTCCTTCCCCTTCAGTCGAGTCTACGGCCACTTCTTCGTAGTCCTTCTCAAGGGCGGCCAAATCTTCACGAGCCTCCGAGAACTCACCTTCTTCCATACCTTCACCTACGTACCTGGAAAAGAGAAGTGAAGAATAAATACACGGCCTTCGTTCTGACTGTAAGTAAAGAGGTTGGATTGGTACAGAATACTTTGACTGCTATTTTTAAAAACTTTTGGTACCAGCTTTTCATTCGTTGAGGAGTCATTAGATAATGACCAAACAGTGTTTATTTCCAACATACTGTTGGATTTTTCGTCTAGTAACCGAATAACTGACCATGAAGACTAGCTACAATTGCTCACCATAAACATTTTCTCCTGAGTAAGTTCGTCCAAATTGAAGAGAAATACCACTTCTTACCTGAAAGCTATAAGAAAATATAGAATATAGATAGAATGATAAGAAATAAAAAAATAACGGAACTGGAAAAACATGAAAATTCGAAGGCAATTTATCCACAATAAAACAAATTTCTTCTGGTGAACCGTCCCTTTACCACGAATCATTAAATTAAGGTGCATGTAGCATTCGTCAGTTGAAAGAGTGCCAAGAATTGAAGGTTGGCAATTTCGCCTTAATTAGATTTCAGAGAGAAAACAGAATTTATTTTTTTATGTGTGCATTGCATAGAATTTTTTATAAGAATCCAAGAGAAATTTTCATATATAAGAAATATTTGACCCTAAAATCACGCTCGCTAAGACACTATCTGTACTTATGGATGATGGTGTGCCACACGTGCCATTGTATGACATTATTTATACTTTATCCAAATTCAGGAATAGAATGCTAATATGACATGTAAAAAAAGTAAGCTGAAAATAATTGTAATATTATTATTACATTGCCTTTGAACACATTAAAGTACAGATGTAAATCCATTATAGTAAATATTTATCTGATCTTTATCTGACAACAAAAGTAATTTATCGTTCGTTCATTTCGAATTGCATTTAGTATTCCATAGTTTATTGTTTGTAGCAACTATTTTTCAGTATTGTGAACATATTGCTCATATTATTTCTTTAATATATCTGTATAGTTATGTAAATACTTCTGTTATTACTTATTTTTTTATTATAATATGCATTTTGGCCAGATGTTATGTTAATTTTTATGTACAATATTGTTATTCTTAAGGGACTTAAGAATAAAGTTGTCCCAGAATAAAGTCGATTCTTCTATTTTATAATAATTTAATTACGATTAAGTTATGCATTAAGAAAGAAATTCTAAATTTTAAATAATTTTATTTCTAACAGTTTTCCACCTTCCTCACTTTTTCAGCTATGAGAGAATAGGGCGAAAGTATTTTCCCAGAACGGGAGGGAGGGCGGAGGATCAATGCCTGAATTAAAATCTCTTCAGCGCCGAGATTCGAACTCTTCTGTTTCTTATCTAGTAATCTTCTGTCTAGCAGGTCCCCGGGCAATGCGTATTTTTCACCCTCGTTAGCCGCACGGCCCCCCATTATATGAGATATTTTAAAAGATACTAAAGGTATTGCATAAAGCAGATGTTTTTTTTACCCAACACAGTGTTCCCATATAGGTGTCTCATTCCTCTCTTTGAAAGAGATTTTTATTTCGTAACTTTCGGAAAATAAACATTAAAAGAAAAAAATAAATAAATCGCTAATATGTAAACCAATGTGTACATGGAGTAAAAGAAATAAATGGTACATAGCACATAAATTCGAAAATAAACACAAAAAAAAGCGTAAATCACACCAATCTTTTCCACTATCCTCTCAACATTGAAATTGAAAATCCCTGTTTAATGTTTTTTTTTTTTTTAAATCGCACGTACCAGTGGACGAAAGCCCTCTTGGCATACATGAGATCGAACTTGTGGTCCAGCCTAGCCCAGGCTTCGGCTATCGCCGTGGTGTTGGAGAGCATGCAGACAGCTCGCTGTACCTTGGCCAAGTCACCACCTGGTACCACAGTTGGAGGCTGGTAATTGATGCCGACCTGGAAAAGACACAATACAACAGGTTCCTGTAATTACTTCAACTACTACTGAAAGTATACAGAAAACAATGACTCAAGATAAGTTGCTTAAAACCAGCACTTCATCTTATGATATCAGCATTAAATACCCGTCTTCATAAAACAAAACCAGTACAGTAAACTTTTTAAATGTCTTTATGTTGAGAAACGTGAAATTTCTGTATCGAATACTGGCTCTAGCACACAGTCTAAGATTTTTAGAGTGAATCTAATTAAATAAACGAGCGTAAGTGTTATTTCGTGATTTCAACTCCTGTTTGCTAGTTTTTCTTTAGTGAAATTCAATATAATAAAAAGATGAAGAAGGGTCCGTAAAACACAGGACCAAATTTTACTATCCATAATTATGGAAAAATTGCGAAGTCAATAATGTCAAATTATTAAATTCTTATGAATTCGTGGTTGCGAAACATTGTGTAACCATCAGTGTTCAAATTAAAAAATAATTATCACCTAAACATTAAAATGGACAAATGAAATGCAAGTTATCGCGAAGCAATTTTCAACTTACTATATTTTATAGTACACTTTAGAGGGTTAAAAAAAAATCCAAGTATTCTTTTCTTTTCTTTCTAAGTTTTCTTTGTTATAATCTTTTATTTTATCGTACATATGGTATGTTTGTGTTTCTTACATTCTAAATACTCAATGACCTTAATTGAGGCAAAATATATTTTTTTCTGTGAATGAAATATTATTAAAATATTTAAAAAAAAAAAATATATATATATATATATATATATATATATATATATATATATATATATATATATATGTATATAGTTGTTCCGCATTAATGTTACCTGTTTAACATAACGTTTATTACAGATTACCTTTGTATTTCTGCTATAATGTATTGGAATTATTTAGATTTGGTTTCGAAGAGAGGCAGTTCATACTAATACTACATGGAGAATAGTCATGTAAAGATATGTTTATATTTGAAATATTTAGGCATATTTAAAGTAAGGAAAATGCCTTGCGTGTTACAAAAACCTTTTTGGTAAAATTAAAAACTGAAATTGCACTTATGTAATCGATTTTACAATTCTCTCAAGAACTGCTCCAACAATCACCTCATCGTTGCATACAAATATTAACTATCGATATTTTGAATTTTGTCCCGCTAGGTTGACCGGCACAGCCCTCTGCGTGACTAGTGATGCGCTGGGCAAAATACTTGCTGCATTAAGCTAGTTGCTTTTATATTATACTAGTAGGCCCGTGCGAAAAATTCGCACAGCATACTGTTATCAAATGCCAAATTAATGAGAAAATGAATTAATGCAACATATCGAAAGATAAAGACATCAAGTGTTACTTTATGGATAAATATAATCCACAAAGGAAACAAAAATCTATTTAAATCTCCATTTTTGTTTGGAACCAACATGTTTACGAATTTCAGTAAGCTGTATCTTTGCAAAAAATTATCGAATTTCGATGATTTTTTTTTCCTTTTGTAGGTAATTTAGTAATTTTTTATATAATCATGGACATAACCAAGGGAACAGTGTGTAATTATTTAGTTATTCGCGAAAAAAGTTTATTTCTTTCATAACTTGTTTGCCTGAATTTTCGAGGTGATTGGACTATTTTGCCCGCCTGAAGGAGGAGGAAGCCTTCGAAATTGGTGGCTCGATCTTCAGATTTAATGAAAAATAACCGATGATATGGCTTGCCGATCAAAAACACCATTGGTAAATAATATAAATTCCTCCTCTCTCGATCATAGAGATCTGAAGTCAATGAAATGAGACATGTTTTCGATGACAGTACTACAATTAATGTAAGGTTGTGTGGATGCGAACCCTATGCCTTGCGTTATCTCGAAAATAGAGCCTTTTTGGACTGAAAAACTCAGGATCCGACAGTTCCTGAGGAACTATCTGGGGCTTGCTGTACGCCTAAAAATCTTCAAGATCCAACTTGTTCCGCATCGATCTACAGACCTACCACCGTTTCAGTATTGAATCCTAGCAAAATGTTTTATCGACTTTATTTATTTTAGAAAGAAAAACAAAAGTGGAGAATACGATTCGCTAACCCCCCTAAAATTTTGAATCCAACGGTACCCCATCCATGGTATTTGAGCATGACAGGAGCTTATATTTGGTACAAAACCGATTTCGAGCCTTACTGTAATAATATATGTGGGATATTAGTGTAGTTTTTATGTTTTGTTTTTCAGTATTTGTATTTAGTCTGATTTGTTCTATATTATTCATATTATTTCTTTTTTGTTTTGTTTTTTACCTTCTTGATATCGTGTTTTCCTAATTCATCGAAAATTTATTCTGACATAGAAGCGTATATAATCAATGAACCGGTTTTTTATTGTTTTTTTTTTTTAACAATTACATACAATTCAAAGCTCACGCGAGTGAAATTACGTTATACAATTAGTGAAACATTAAAGTATCGGTGTAGATTAACGGTATCGAAGGCTCCAAAGAAAGCGGAGTTACATCTGTACGGCCGATTAACTTGGACTGAAAGGACTGGAGGCAGTTATCGAAGCCGACCGCAGCGGCTAGGGAGAGCAATCTGGTTAATTAGAAACATGCCTCCAGTACTCCACTCCAGGAATTAATATGGATGAACCGGAAGGCCCCTGAGCCCCACTTCACGGGCAAGTGAGCAGTTAGGGATCGCTGATGGCCTGGCAACGAGGAGGATCCTATCCGATGGAGTGCTCTCCGCTGGGTTACACAAAGCAACTCTTCAACTTCTTAGTTCCCGGTTCCAAAAAAAATTCAGCTCATGACTAAATTATTAGGACCAGGATGAATAATACAGCAATGGGATGACAATACTCGGTAGTTATTTCAAATTAAATCAAAGTGTATGTTCGGTAAATGTTTGTCTATAAAACGACGAAATTGTACGGTAGGCACTGTTCCATAAAATTTATTAATGCAATTTATTCCTCTTAATAACCATCTATAAGAAAATCCAATGTAGAAAATGAGCTCTAAAAGGTATCCTCTTGACAAGCGTCTCAAGTAAAGCGTATTTAATAATAATGGAATAATACCCGAGACTGTTAAAGGCTGAGGTATCGAAAGGGAGCAACGAGATCGAAAAGTACCAAGATTTTTCGCGGAAATTCGTTAAGCCTGCTCAAGGAGAAAAGGAAAAGTGTAAAGTGATGCTTCAGCGGATTCATCAAAAAGCCTAAATAGAATATGAGTCCTAAAGGAAGATGAGTGAGCGAAGCGTGAGCTAAAGCGAATTCGGCTTCTGACATTTTTTTACCAAAAACAAATCTAAGGAATTTGGGCCATTTTTTTTTTTAAAGAAAAGTTAAATGCAAAAAAATTGTAACATTGTGCATGAAGTATAAAACTTATATGCAAACTAAATTTTTCTTACTACATCCTCCACTTGTTCACTTAGTGTGGTACATTCATCGTGTTTATCTAAATCACTACAAAAATATTTAATTAAGGCAGACCCATGAATAGGACTATTAATGTTACATCCCATCATAAATAGGAAATTCAGCCTAAAGCGAGATACAACCTTCCTGATTTACAAAACTACATTACTGGTGTAAGGTTATGAAGTGTGGAGGGCAGCATCCTGTAGGGAACAAATAAAAAAATAAAAACTTTCCAAAATAAGGTCCTGAAAACTACAATTGCCCTTGGTCAATTATAAACAGTAAAGTAGTTGTGAAATTCAAGTAGTAACGGTAGACAAAAGCTTTAACAACTTAAAGCGTAAGTTGTGAGAATAATGTGAATTATGTATTTTAATTTTTGTTTAAGCTTTATTTATTTCATTATTATTATCAATTGATTCTAAAAATTTTAACTAGCCATAGTTTTCTAGAATGGTTGACGGTAAGAGAGAAAAATGTCGATTAAAAAATAAGTGGGACGACGAAGTAAAGAAGGATTTCCTGAAAAGAGGACTCCAATAGAATGAGTGAAGGCGTTTGGTGGAAGACCGACAGAGCTAAAGAAATCTCTATAGACTTACTCCTAGGCGATACTGGAGGAGAGAATATGATGATGATGGTGATCGTTTCATTGTTACCTAATTCTTATTGATATTTATTTACAAGTTTATATTGTACGATACTGTACCTACCACTTCGCTAATTGCTAAAAAATTTACTTATACACATATATGCCTCAATAAGCCTACCTGGAAATAAATTATTTCAGTTTCTTAATAAGATCGAAAACTATAAAAAATAAAGAATAACCGTAAGCGAACAAAAAACATAATAAGCACTTTAGAAAACAATACAATACACTCAACAACATTTAAGAAATAAGATGCATTGTTACTTTATACTTTATTATTATTATTATTATTTATACTTTATTATTATTATTATTATTATTATTTATACTTTATTATTATAGATATATACGCCCACTCAGTGATGGGCCCACATAGAATGTTTTTTTGATAAAATTCAATGACACAAGGCTGATTTATCTTTAATTAATAAAGTCGTAGTAGTTTAGTGCTATACACTTACCTTGAATCCAGTGGGGCACCAATCCACGAACTGAATGGAACGCTTTGTTTTGATAGTGGCAATTGCTGCGTTAACATCCTTGGGCACGACGTCACCTCTGGAAAATAGAAAGTATACGTGCATTTAATAAATTTAAGGAAGTTATGATACAATTTTCATTTATTTACATTTTCTTTAAAGTCATTTTGAAAACTTAGTATTTGACCACGGTACCTGTATTGAAGAAAGAGATGCACTCAGGTGGCGGTAAAAAAAAAAAATTAATATAGTGGAAACTATTTTATTGAATACTGATGGTTGACCGCATTTTTTTTTTTTTTGTTTTGTCCCCACTCCCTCACCTTTTAGGCTATACGGTGGTTTTCCTGGGCCAGGAGGAAAGGGCGTGGGATTATTGTCAGAGTTAAAAGTCCTCGGGATCGGGAGGCGAAATTATCTTATCATATATCAGGTTTACGGGCAGCGGTGGTGTTGAGCATAAGCCTATTCGGCCACCCGGTCCCTTGCACACACCCCTCTGATGAAGACCAGCAAATTCGAGTCGAAACGTTTACTGTAAATTAAATAGATTTTTCACTATTTTAGTCTCTTTATGACCGCCACCCAAGACCATCTCTTTGCTCGAAACTATTTTATAATACCTATGTTTCGACCCTACTATGCAGGCCTTCATGCATCGTTCTGTTGCAGATAATTATTTTTTTAGTTAAACTGGCCATGGATCGACCTTGGGATCAGGATACCCTTTTGGGCATACTCAGCCTCTTTAAAATGAGATCTTATAATTACATAATAAATTAAGGAGGAAACCCGTAGAGCGTGTTCTGGGACCTATTACCTTCCTGCACAACCATCAGCCTTGAAATAAAATCATACTTTCTTGCAATGTACGGAAGCCATGATCCTCCATGGATTGCAGTGCTTCAGGTCATGTCGCCATAACATGGATTTGACGTGTATACAGATAAATAAAAATAGGTTTCTGGTAAGTTTGGTAGATCCAATCATATTGAGAAAATTTTGTTGTCACGATTTTGTTCAAGAAAGCGTTATACTTGGGTCTGATATATTGAATACAAAATAAGTACGAACTTCTAACGACAAAAGTTGATGGGTTATCGAATATCCATTTGTCATACTTTTATCGAGGCTTGTCTAACTAATTTTTGAAAGGCGGGGATTTGGCCCTTATCACTGCTCAACATGTGATAGCCCTTACATATGAGATAAGTTTTAAGCTTCCTCGAAAACTTGGTTCCATGAGCTATTCATAATCAGTGGTTACTAGCAAGCCGGATCCAAACTCTTGTCTAAATTGCCTACTTAATGCCAAGTTAACGTACTTAGGTCGTTAAGGCGTGAAAGATGGCGTTGTCGAAGATTAAACACAGATTAAGTAGCGTTTGATAAAATAAATGTAATTTCTCTCAAAAATCCTTGTACATAATGAAACCAAATTTAAAAAATAAAATTCCAACCATCAATTGTTCTCTTTAATTTACTTAAAGCGAGTAGATTTACCTTCCTATGTACACATATAAATAATAGCAAAATACTATTATAAAACAAAGAACCAATAAAAACAATTTGAATGGAAAAGATGTACAAAAGTAATTAGTCATATAATACCGATTGATACATAGTAACAATTCTTATTTTTAAACGCCGCCGGAAGTAAAATAAAAACATTTAAACTATAAGGGCCTATATATTCCATGAAGACACCTTATTTAATTTATTTTTAATATTTTAGACTTTACAGATTTTGAAACTGAAGGTCTCATTTGTAATCAATGAAAACATATTGAAGATAACAAAAAAACTAACACCGATATCTTCAAATTGAAGACAACAATTTTTAAAACAAATTTTTAAGGGACCACACGAACTGAAATTTTAAGATAAAGCATCATATGCATTTATTTATTTCATCGTCGTTTGGTTAGCAATGAAATAAAATAATATAAAAAATACTGAACTCCCAGACTTTGCAATTTTTTAACAAAACGACTATAAAATAAATAAATGCATACGATGCTTTATCTTAAAATTTATATATATATATATATATATATATATATATATATATATATATATATATATATATATATATATATATATATATATATATAAATGTTAATTATTCAATTGGGAATAAGGTCACTTATTAATTATTCTATAAACTACTACATGTTCATTGCTTATGTGTTTATTCGACGTTTCGATTACGTTTTTTTTTTTTTTTTTTTTTTTTTTTTAATTAACAACCTCTTTAAATTTTTAAAATAGAGCTTCGATGCCTCGGGCCAGCGACACACCGACAGTCTCAGCACCGTCCACCAGCGCTTATATTAAGCTACTCTTGAGGGTAAAAAAAACCCAGAAAAAAATCGAGATCGAAACGTCGAGTAAACACAAAAGCAATGAACATTTAGTAGTTTATTGAATAATCAATAAGTGACCTTATTCCCAATTATATAATTATGTTTAAATTTAATACTCAAAGATCGATTAAAGAAAAGTTGTAAATATATATATATATATATATATATATATATATATATATATATATATATTATATATATATATATATATATATATATATATATATATATATATAAATTTTAAGATAAAGCATCATATGCATTTATTTATTTTATAGTCGTTTTGTTAAAAAATTGCGAAGTCTGGGAGTTCAGTATTTTTTATATTATTTTATTTCATTGCTAACCAAACGACGATGAAATAAATAAATGCATATGATGCTTTATCTTAAAATTTCAGTTCGTGTGGTCCCTTAAAAATTTGTTTTAAAAATTGTTGTCTTCAATTTGAAGATATCGGTGTTAGTTTTTTTGTTATCTTTAATATGTTTTCATTGATTACAAATGAGACCTTCAGTTTCAAAATCTGTAAAGTCTAAAATATTAAAAATAAATTAAATAAGGTGTCTTCATGGAATATATAGGCCCTTATAGTTACTTTATATATATACTTATATATAAATAATAATAATAATAATAATAATAATAAGGCTTAGCGAACCCGAAGGTTCGATGCCGACACCACCAATCGCTTGTTACACACCTCCCTCCACCGTTCGCCGTCCAAACCCAGTCCCTTCAGATCAGCTTTAATGCAATCTTCCCACCTTCGCTTCGGTCTACCCCTCCGACGCTTACCATTCGGCACAGCAAATATTAACCTTTTAGGAATTCTCTCGTTACTAAGCCCAACAACTTTACAAGCCCATTTGATTCGCCGCGATGAAATTACCTCAATTATATTACCCGGATATAGCTCACGCAATTCGGCGTTGTGTAACCGTCTGAACTCTCCGGTTAACTCATCCTTCTTCGGTCCGAATATTCTACGCAATACTTTATTTTCAAAAACCTTAAGACGCTGCTCATCCCTTAACGTAAGCGGACAAGTTTCGCATCCATAAAGAACTGTAGGCAAGATAATTGTTTTATAGATTCTAATTTTTAAGTTTCGGGACAAGAGAAGCGAACTGAGTAGTTTTGTCACAGAAAAATAACAAGCATTTCCCGCCTTCAGTCTAACTTTAATCTCTTCTTCAATTTCGTTTTTTCTAGTTATCGTAGAACCTAGATACCTAAATTTATCTACCTGTTCAAAGATATTACCATCTATATCGATATCACCAGTAGTATCGCCATTTTTGCAGCTAACCATATATTTTGTTTTATCCACGTTTATTTCGAGTCCTAGTTCTTTACCGGCTTTCATTAACGTTGTCGTATTTAGTTTTATAGTTTCAACGTCTTCGCTTAACAGTACCAGATCATCAGCATAGCCCAGCACGGATGTTGTCCCGCCCAGATCCAACCCTTTCTCGGTACGCATTACCTCCCTAATGGCATGTTCTAATGCCAAATTGAACAGGACAGGCGAAAGAGAATCCCCCTGTTTTAAGCCCGAACGAACCTCAAATTTTTCGGACAAATTATTACCGCTTCTAACTTTATTGAGTGTCTCCGTCAAGCACATCCTGACTAGATTTACTAGTTTTTTTGGAATCCCCTGCTCGATTAGAATATTATACAGTTTCTGGCGGTCAATAGAATCGTAAGCCTTTTTAAAATCTATATACAGCTGGTGAACAATACCGTTATACTCCAATCTTTTCTCTAATATTTGCCGTAAAGAAAATATTTGATCAATAGTCGAGCGATTCCGTCTAAATCCGCATTGGTAGTCTCCGATAATTTCCTCGGCGTATTCCGTTATTCGACTGGTTAAGATTAAAGTGAATATTTTATAACATACCGGAAGGAGTGAAATTCCTCGATAGTTATTACAATCCGTCCTCGGACCCTTTTTGTGAATCGGAATAAGAATGGATTCTTTCCATTCTTCAGGTAATTTCTCGTTCACCATATACTTATATATATAAAAATAAAATAAAATAAAATATATATATATTTTATATTATATATATATTACAAAAATATATATCTCAGGTCTTATGTATATATATATATATATATATATATACATATATATATATATATATATATATATATATATATATATATATATATATATATATATATATTTTATTTTATTTTATTTTTATATATATAAATATATATATTATTTTATTTTATTTTTTTGGTCAATTCAAGTAGTAGTCTAAAAACATTTTTTCCAGTATTTTAAAATAGAAATCGATTTTATAAATTTTGCATTTATCATGGCTTCCATAATTTCGTAATTTTTTTTGTTTGTTTTTTTTATTGATTTACTGAGTATTGATTTGTGAGAAATTGTTTTTATTATATAACCTGTTTATCCGTGAAAAGCATTTGGGTTCGTATAAAGAACAGTAGGTAGAGATCTACTATGGGTTATAGACAAAGCAGTTATAATACACCTATAAGTATCTACCACATAATCAGGTATGGTCAATAATGAGCATCTACCTTCTTATAACATGGGCATGTATCTACTATATAACCAGGCAAGGTTAAACATATTTCTTTTTATATAAAATTATGTTTATACAATAATATGATTAAGGTAAATGTAGCATACCTGTAAAGCATACAGCAGGCCATGTACTTGCCGTGCCTGGGGTCGCACTTGACCATCTGGTTTGCAGGCTCGAAGCAAGCGTTGGTGATCTCAGCGACGGTCATCTGTTCGTGGTACGCCTTCTCGGCCGAGATGACAGGTGCGTAGGTGGCCAATGGGAAGTGGATCCTGGGGTAGGGCACCAGGTTCGTCTGCAACAGAGCATTACCATTAGCAACTCGATCCAGGATATTGGAACCTCCAGCTTCAAAGGGGACACGGCTATTGCATTTACTGGAGTCTAATGGTGAGATATTCCTCATCAATCGGTTCGAAATTGGATTTGGTCTTAAAATAGATTAAGCTTATTCGAAATGTTCTTTTATTTTTTTATTATTTTTTTTATTTTTTTTATTTATTGTTTTATAAAACTATAACTTAAAACTATTTGTCAACATTATTCCTTCATGCGTGGATAATGTTCTTGCTTTCTTAGCCTCTTTAACTTCCAGTTCAATCGGTATTATCGTCATCAATTTCCTAAATGTCACATAGAATATTTGGAACATTTTTTTCTCTTTATACTTTTTAAAAATGTCTGCTAGTAGCATCGAGATCTATGATTTTGCTTTAGACAATACATGACGTTAATATTATAGTATTATATTTCAGTATTTTTGTCTGAACATTTTTGAAGTATTTAAATATATTTCCAAGAAGAAATGTACTTTTCATTTGTAAAAGATAATCCTTGACTAACAAACTAAAAGCAGAAATTAGAAAATTTGAAGCTCAAAAATTACCTAATCTAACTGAAAAACTTACAACCACTGACAACTCACTATGGATGACCACAAAAAAACTTCTCAAGTTTCAAAACTTTAATCACCCACTACTAACTGATTCCCAAACCTGTTCCAAATCCTACGAAGAAAAAGCCCAAATATTTGGTCAACATCTCTACCAAACTTTTAACCCACATCCCGATATCCTTAATTCAACTCACATCGATTGTATTGAAGCAGAACTGGATATTCCTCTCCAAATGTCCATTCCACCCAAAACATTTCATCCCATAGAAATATCCAACATTATTACCCTCCCGTAAAGCTCCTGGATATGACCTAATTACAACTCAGATCTTAAAACTTCTTCCCCGAAAAGCCATCCTATTCCTTATTTACATATATAATGCTGTACTCCGTTCCAAATATTTTCCTGATCCTTGGAAACGATTTATTATTAAAATCATCCACAAACCCAAAAACATCGGAATACCCATCGTCTTACCGTCCTATCTCTCTTTTACCCATCATGGGCAAAGTCCTAGAAAAACTTATCTCAAAACGCCTGTACCCCATCCTAAATTCGAAACACATAATCCCAGATCACCAATTTGGATTCCATACTTCCCATTCCACTATCAGCAATTTCATTGTATGGTATACGTAGTCCCCTCTGCATTGGAGCGCGGAATGTACTGTACGGGAGTCTTTCTCGACGTTGCACATGCTTTTGATAGAGTTTGGCACCCGGGACTGTTGTACAAACGCCGAAAATTCCTACCAATTACATTCTTCCTCATTATCCGTTAGTACCTTACTGATAGATAGATTAAAGTAAATCACAAGAACGTCTATTCATCTTTTTTTCCAGTCCGCTGGTGATCCTCAAGGTATTATATATATGTATCCTAGGTCATTTCCTTTAAACAGTTTATACAGCTGACATCCCTACCTATCCCAACACTGTCATCACCACATATGCCGATGACACATGTATCCTATCAGTAAATAATGACCCAGCAATTGCATCCCAAATGGTTCAATCACACATCATAAATCTTGAAGATTGGTGTCAAAACTGAATAATTATAATAAACTGCAATAAATCCCACAAAATTGTCTTTACCCTTCGTCGTAAACCAATGACTTCCTATCCTACAGGTTCCTTTAACAATACTCCACTTATCCCTGTTGAGCAAATCCGTTACCTAGGACTCCACCTGGACAAACTACTAACTTGGAATCCTCCTACTAGACTGGAAAGACAAGAAACCGATCGACGTTTCCGATTACTTCAGCACTTACTAGACAAACGCTCTAAACTTCCAATTAATTACAAAAGACTCATATACATGACTATAATAAGGCCTATTTGGACTTACGGAGTTGAGCTATGGAGCTCCACTAAACCATCGAATTCCTCTCGTATCCAATCCTTACAATCCAAAATCCTTCGTAAAATCCTTAATGCTTCCTACTTTGTCACAAATAAAACCATCCATAATGACCTTAATGTTTCTTTTGATTCAGATCTGGCCCAATCCAGATACCTATCCTTCAATAATAAACTTCAGAACCATCCGAACCCTTTCGCTTCTAACCTTCCTTCCTCTTCAATTCCTGATAACCCTCCGAGGCGTCTGAAAAGAAGATGGCCTCGTGATCTCCTAGTGTAGACATATCGCTAGAGTGCTACCTACCATTGGGTATTTTTTCAGCAAGTGTTTTCATGTCATTATGTCCATTTGTTCAAATTTACTAGATGTATCTATTTAATACAGTTGTGAATATCATTAAGAAATAATAAAAAAACACGAACAAAACAAATCAATTATTTATACTTTTTATAACTAATCAAGATATGATTAACGCATTTACATAGACCTCTTTAAGCCAACTGTTTTATAAATAAAAAACCTTTTTCAGAAAAATTATTATTTTCTTCTCATTTTAACCTAGGCCGTAAAAGCCATTTTCAAACTATTTAAAAATATATATTTTAGTTTTAAAAGAAAGCCATAAACAACTTACATGGTGATTATGTCATTTGATTGGTTACATTTTGATTTTGATATGATTTTTATGATTGATATGATATGAGTTTTTTAGAGATTTTGGCAATCTATGTAAAAGATTCCTAAAACTAATATTCCCCTACATACGATTACGGAATTTTCCTCTAATTCATATATTAAAACATCTCTTAAGCTTTACCTTCTACTATATTAAGATTCTAGGCAGCACAACACTTATGTCAAATAGATTTGGTATGAGGCTTTATTGTTCAGGTTCCTTAAATAATGAATGCGGTTTTACCAGATTTTGCAAATGAGAATTTATTCCGTGCTTTGCAGTACTTTTTACTTTAAATAATATTGCATAGGTAAGTATTACGATCGTGAAAATTTTTTAATACGAGTTTTTACGGAAATATATGTTTTAAGGTCTCCTAAATCCAAATAACCAAGTCCCAGAAAATGATCTGTGTGTGTGTGTGTGTGTAAAAAAAATTCATATTTAAAGTTATTGGAGTGCTACCAATGGGTAGTTTCTCCTCATGTTGTACATGTCCTATTACTTGTTCATATTTACTTGTTGTATTTATTATTAATTACAGTTGTAAATTTCGTTAATTAAAAAAATATATATATTTAAAGTTTAGACAAAAACGTAACTGACGATTTGGCCGGTTATACAGACTAATTATCAGAAAATCTAATCTATACAAGACCATACTGAACCCATCTGGACCTACGGACAATAGTAAATGCTCCTTGTTCTGTTGCAAACAATTCTCTAGATTATGGTATTAACACCCCTTATGTCCTAGATGTTATTCCATCCGTTTCGCAAATTTTCATCAAAACCTAATCCATCATCCTAATCCCTTAGCACAATCCTTATCCAGCCCCAGCCATTAATACAATCCTCTTCGAAGGTTAAAAAGGCAGTGGCCTCTAGATCTTTTTTAAATACGTCAATGGAGTCCTGGCAATGGCCAGCTTTTCCACTCAAGTCATGAGCATATGTGGCTTTAGTGCCCTTTCTCAGTGATGCCCTTTATCCCAGCGCTGGGATCTCTAAGAGTCTTGCCTTATTTTCCACACTTGGGGTAAGGGCCTGACTAGGAGCTCCCTCGGCTGACTGTAAATATGCATGAATGTTTTTTTTTTTCTTATTTATTCATTTTATTTAATTTTTGTTGTATCACATTTTATTTCATCTGTTTTACTAAGCTTTCTTTTTCTTATTTTTGTTTTGATTTATATTATTTTTGTAATTGTGTATCTCGTATGAATGAGTTTCTCACATCTCAAATACTAAATGCCCTTGATTGATGCAAAATGTATTTTTATCAATATAAAAAATATTTAAGGTTTGTATATACCTTGGATGTTACGGCAATTTTTTATCCAAAATCGATTTACCGGAAGTGGACTTTTATTGAACATATTTTTAAGATTTTCTAAAAAAAAACTGCTTAAATGATTTTGGTTATACTCAGTATGTCAGTGTATCATTAAGCCGTTTTTAAAATAGTGTAGGTTTTATTCTCATTAGATGTTCTCTAACAGGGCTTAAATGGCTAATTCTCAATATTAGCTTCCTCTAAAGTATCTTTTTTTTTATTTGAAATAATTAACCATTTAACATTAATCTTTTTTTTTCTTCTTTTGTTTTTAATTTATGATATTTACAACTGTATTACAAGTAAAAATATATTCAGTAAATGTGAACAAAAGAATATAATAACATGAAATCACTTGTTGAGAAACTACCCACTAGTAGCACTCTAAAAATGTATTTACAAAAGGAGATCTCGAGGCCATCTTCTTTTCAGACGCCTCGGAAGGTTGTCAGGGATCGAAAAGGAAGCAAGGTTAGAAACGAGAGGGTCAGGATGATTCTGAAGTTTGTTATGGAAGGATAGGTTTCTGGATTGGGCCATGTCAGAAGCATAAGGAACATTAAGGTCGTTATGGATGATTTTGTTTGTGACAAAGTAAGGAGCTGTGAGGTATCTTTAATAAAAAAAGTAGTTAAATATAAAATATGAAAGAATTTGATAATTAACTAAAGGAAAAATAAAAGATCGTAACGGTTAATGGTTGAAATGGAGGAACCAAAGGAATACGAGTGTACCCGAGCTCCTCTGTAACATTATAACAGGTTTCTCTACGTAACATGAGTTTAATATCATACGGACCCCGACATAATTATGTACATATACATATACGGTTTTCATAAATCCTATAGTTGGTATTATTTAATATTTAATTGAATAGATTACAGCGATATAAAAATTTAAAAAAAATTATATATATATATATATATATATATATATATATATATATATATATATATATATATATATATATATATATATATATATATATATATATAAGGATAGTTAAATAAATAAAAATACCCAAAATGAAATGTAAATAAGTATAGCGTCTATGATTTTTACTTAAACTTCTCCTTTGTCTGAAAATACTTATTTCTGCTAAGAAGAGGTGATAAGTGAAAGTCGTGTGTTGCGCTCACCAGATTTTTAATATTATGTCAAAGTCTCTCTCGGCAAACTGCTATATCCTGGGATAATTAACATAATGTTTGGTTACTGTTCCATTCCTGATATAACGGACATAAATATATTTAGTATGCAAGATATTAAATAATGTATCCTGTTTTTAATTGTAGTTGAGTATTCGTTGCAAGAGTCTATTTTAGACATACATCCATTAAAAACCGTCTTCAATATTTAATTTTAGGACTGTTCTTATTAAATAAGAAATAAAGTAGGACAAGCAAACAGGGAATGGTGGACGTAATGGACGCAGAAGACACCCCTGCTTTAATTGGATTTCGAATTGGATCCCAAAAGCCGTACTTAATCATCGCTGATCCACTGATCCACTGTTCAAACAGTCAGCTTGGAAGGGATCAGTTAAAGTGTTTTCACAAATAAATGGGACATCTAAATAACTGACTCATCTCCCATTAATCATAGCCTTGGTAAATATTTATCAAAGAGGGTTTGGGGAGTTTTGGGAATTTCTGAAACGAGAGTGAAGCTTGGAAATAGACTAAATGGCTAGAGATTACTTAGGAAAAAGATTGTAGCTATCATTAAACTTAGATTTCATTCAATTCAAATTCAGAAGAGTGTTAATTTATTAAACAAGTATCTGTTCCTTGAGCAAGACATACCTGTCTCCTTAAAAAAACTTAAGGGATCAACAGATTTTCAGGAGTGATCATAGATTCAATACGTCAAATCAAGAAATTGCAGAAAATTCAATAAAAAACCTTCTCCTTACTCCTTTACCTATAATTTTATTCCCATTGTATTTTGAACGAATGAATGAAAATAATTTTATTATTCTTGGACAAATTCTAAATACAGAGTATACATTAATTAACATTCTGGTGTGCCCATAAAACACAATTATATATTTACAGGACGATTGATAATAAAATAAAAGAACAGATAATGAAAAGATATAAATACGTACAAATATATAAAATAGGCAGATAAATTAAAAAAAAAAAATTATCAATAAATCACAAAATAATCAAAATATCTGGGGGTAACTATCTGTTTCATATTATATTATATCTTGGAGGAGATTCTTACGACTTATATGTTTAAGTGCATTTCATGATCAACCGGATTGGGAATGCAGTAGATTTTTGAAGAGGAGAGATTCTAAAGACTTTGTGTGCCAAATATCAGAAGGGATAGAATTCCAGAGGGAGACAACTTGAATTAAAAAGGATTTGTCAAACGCAGCAGTTTGGTGAGGAGGAGGAGGAGGATAGAGATCGGACGTACGGGATATGTTGGGACGGGATTGAAAGGAGCGTTTGTATTGTAGGATCTGTAGAATACAGGAGGGTCAACGAGTTCTACTCGTAGTCTGGTACAGGAAGGTAGCAAAGAAATAATAACGGCGGTAGGACGGATAAAGCCACTTCAACTCGGTGTTAAACTGAGTAATATGCGTATCTCTTGAGATCCCGAAGATAAAGCTTATTGAGCAAATTTTGATGCGGATCCAATCAGATTTTTCCTTCAATCGCTTTATAATACAGTGTAACAATCCTATTCAAATATTAAAGGATGAAGGAGCTAATGACCAGTTTTCGGTCTCCCATTGAACCAGATACTAATAGATACGGTGAGTAAGCAAGGATAATAAATCTTGAACTATAGAAAGTAGGAATAGAAGACCCTTTTGGACAAAAAATGGTCAATACAGTTAATAGAAATCACATTCGAATAATTGATGACGAACTGGGATCTAAGAGTGGCCTTCAAAGGAAGGCAGGGATTTTTTTTCAAAAATACAATAAAAAGGTAATACGATTAATAAAAACATTAATTAACATTGTGTAAAACACAATCACAGGTTTAAATTTTAAATAAGGAGCAAAGAGAGGCATCAAAATTTGGCTCCTAAGTATTCATAAATCATACTAATGCCACTGCACACCACACAACTAAACATACTTTGAAAGGTACTAAATTGAAATGTATTAAATATAATTTAAATTATATATGTGTACATTAAAGGAGAAAAGGGGGTGGTGTTAGCAAATTTAGAAGAAAAAGTATATTTACGGATGATGTAACAGATAAATAAATTACATGCCAGAGACGGACTCGAGCTCAGATACCCAACTCCTAATACATATGTGAGTATATCATATTATGATAACGTATAAATATTTAGTTAGATTGAATTATGGAAAATGCAATTTAAACAATCAAGTTGAATAAGCAAAATCCCGAAGGTTTAATACAGTTCAAAAGTAAATTTTTTAGAGTTCCAAAGTAAATGTACAGAATCATATAGACAGAAAAAAAAGAAGAAGCTTTATATATTGCTACTGTTAGTGCAAAAGACCGTAGGTGAATTCCTTTTTTTTTTTTTTTTTTTTTTTTAAAGCATGAAACTGATTATTTCTTAATGATTTATTAGTATAATCTTATATTTTATTCACCTCTACTATTTTTCATTTAGTAGCAGACTGCTTATAACAGTTGCATACTTCTTTACCACATATATAATGAGAATGGAAAATTGTTACGTGCTACCTTTTGTACTAACAGTATGTACACATATTTTTATTTTTTTTTTGTCGGTTGACGCTACGAATGAAGATCATTGGCCGCGAGTGTGCTCACTTAGAACACGTCCCAATTCCCGATTTAAAGTACGGGGTAGGGTCAACAAGCCCGGTCGGTGAGTGTGGCCTTCAGTAGGCTGACGGGTCTCACATACCCGGTGGGGGAGGGAGGAACCTCGGGCAGCATGGCTTTCTTTGGTGGGCGGTCACCCATCCTAGCCGGCATTGCTTAACTTTGATTACCCATTGCAAGCCCCTTTGCCCGCAAGGCTACCCTTAAGATTAGCTTGGACTAAAAAAAAAAAAAAGGTCACGCGTCTGAATGTTTAATGAAGTCAGAAATGGTAACTTTCGAGTGCGTTCACTACTTATGATGTTAATCTATAAATATTTTTACCATATTTCACCACATTTGATTTCTGCAAGTTGGTAAATGCAGTAAATCTGAAAAAAATAAATAAAGAGAAGCAAAATATTGCTGACAGTCGCACATTTTATCAAGTAATTCTTTATATAACAAAATCACTACTTTGTATGGAAATTTTCGTTTTAACTGCGAGTTTTTCAACTGATATACATATTAATTTACGTAACTATCATCTTTTTGTAGAAACTTCCATTTCATGTTTTGAAGGTTTCATTGGCTCTTGTTCATATTAACTATTTTATTCGTTTTTTGGGTTTTTTTTCTCTAAAATCTGTATTTCATCACCACTGTGCTGCTGTTGCTGAAAATGAATATTTTATATTAATAAAAACAAAGAAAAATTTGCGCTTTTGTAACAACTAATCTTAAACAGAATTACACGATCTTATTACGCGAATGTACTTCATTTTTCGTCCATTGTGCAGTGGATATCTTTTTTTTTTTTTTTTTTATTGATAAATATTACAATCTGTCTCAGTAAAGGACATTTATAATAGAGTTCTGAGAGCACATTCACACCATATTGGATATCTTTTTAAAAATTATACCAATTAATTTACTCATTAGTTCAGTTGAGCTTCCATGAATCCGCCTTGAGCTAAGTGAAATAAAAAGCCGCAAGTGGAAAGCAGTGTCGCTTAAGTTCTGGAAGAGATACGAAGCAGAATATCATTAGGCCGCAAGCCAAGGTTAACCTAGCCACTCTTCCGTCACAGCAGACCCGTTTCGGTCCTAATCGTCTCCTTCAACTATATTTCTCTTTCTAGGAATATTAATTTGAGCCTAAGAAAAAAAATGGGGGAGAGGCGAAATATTCATACAACAGTTAATTTAAAATTAAACCAACTGTTAGAAATTACTATGCAAGCCGTTATGTATTCCCAACAGACGTATCAAATCCAAATTACTGTTTTTATTGCTGCCTGAAGACAGTGGAATCGTAATAAATGAAAAGGCAGATTTACAGGCAATCGTAATGAAAAAAATTGTTAAGCAGAGGTCACAAATATGAGCTAAAATGAACTTTTTTTTTTTTTAAATTTAAGTTAGACTTTCATACTAGACTGAAACGACTTATTCCTGTTGAACAAATTCGATACCTTGGATTCCACTTAGACAAACGTCTAACTTGGAATCCTCATACCAGACTGAAACGACAAGAAACAGCTCGACGTTTCCGATTACTTCAGAACTTACTAGACAAACCCTCTAAACTTCCCATTAATTACAAAAGACTCATATACTTGACTATAATAAGATACTTACAATCCAAAATTCTTTGTAAAATACTCAATGCTTCTTACTTTGTCACTAATAAAATTATCCATAAAGATCTCAAGGTTCCTTATGTTTCAGATCTGGCCCAATCCAGATACCTATCCTTCCATAATAAACTTCAGAATCACAACAACCCTCTCGTTTCCAACCTTGCTTCCTCTTCAATTCCTGATAACCCTCCGAGGCGTCTGAAAAGAAGATGGCCCCGTGATCTCCCAATGTAGTCATATCATTAGAGTGCTACCTTTGGGTAGTTACTCAGCAATTGTATTCATGTCATTATATCTATTATGTCCAAATTTACTAGATGTATTTCTGTAATACAGTTGTAAATGTCATTAAGAAATAAAAAAAAAAGTTAGACTTTAATTTTTTTTTAACTTTTCAGTTTTTTATCAAACTTTTTAATTATTGTAACTTTTTAATGAATTTATTTTAACACTTTTATACAAATAACTTTTTTTATTAAAGTTCACTACAAACTATTATTCTTAAGCTTATTCATAATAGGTTTTAGAGAAAAAAAAAATTCAGAAATATATTTTTAATATATTTTATTAAATTAAATTCTTAAGCAGAGGTCCAAAATATGAGTTAACTTTTATTTTTTTTAAGTTTAAGTTAGACTTTTAGTTTTTTTTTTTTAACTTTTCAGTTTTTATCAAACTTGAACTTTTTAATTATTATAACTTTTTGATGTATTTATTTTAACACTTTTACCCAAATTACTTTTTTTATAAAAGTTCACTACAAACAGTTATTCTTAATGTTATTCATAATAGATTTCAGACAAAAAAAATAAAAAATTAATTTCAGAAATATTTTTAAATATATTTTATAGAATTATAGAAAAAAGATAAATTCAGAAATTCTATTATAAAAAATACTTATTTTTTACAATTTTAATATTTTTAAATATCTTATGAATTTTTAACTATAAAATATCTCTAAGAATTTTTCAAAAAGCAGTTTTATGGAATCTAAATATATGTTGTTCTTTTTTCAAATTCGTTAAACAATTAATTTTAGTTAATCTTTCACCACTATTTCATATGTTTTCACTGGCTGGTGCAACGTATTTGAAAAAAACTAGGAACGAATCGATTCATCGTTTCGATACGTATCTCCTCCTTCAGCTGGGAATAATTGTCACATTCGATCAAAATTTCAAGAATAATCGTTTTAAAAAAATATTAATGGTTGATCTCTACAAAACAGTAAACAAAATGTTCTTTTTTTTTAACTCTTTTATCTCTTTTTTTTTACTCTTACCATATCTATAAAAAAAATTGCAGAAAATAATGGCATGCCTTCAAGGCGTTTAACTAAATTAATAATATTTAAAAGTTAATAATAAGTGCGGTATATCATTTTGACTGCGAGGTAAAATTATCCAGGTTTTTTTTTTGGCATGTTTTTTAAATAATCACAGTTGAATATTTGAATTTTATTGTGTTTGTTCATACTTAAATTGAGTTTATAAATAAATCTGTTGAAGTTTTTTTGGTTTTAGTTGTTAGCTGTAACCATGTAGGTCTCTTTTTTTTCTACGTGGTATATATATACTGAATACAACTCATACGTTTTTCTAGAGGCGTAATAAAATGTTTACACTTGAAAAATAACTCCTGAATTTTCATAAAATGAGAGAACAAAAAAAAAAAAGAAGAAAAAAAATTATGGCCACCGAGGTAGGTCATATGTGAAGCGTAAAATTTAGTGGGGCCATGAAGATAGTCCTCTTTAATGTTGAACATATTTAACCGATAAAATAGAGTTGATATCAGTCAGCACTTCTCGCTCGCCTCCCACCTCCCCCCCCCTTATTCCGCCTACTCTTTAGGGGATAAAACCCCAAATAAATCTTGCTTCGAAAAATATTCCTACGGATCTAGTTTTTTTTTTTTCAAATTTATAAATAAAAAATATAAAATTAATAAAAAATATATAAATGTCCTAATGAACTGGTAATATTTAATACATTTTTACTTTCACTTACGTATATATGTAATATATAGTATGTGTAAGTATTGCGATCGAGAAATTTTTGAATCTGAGTTTTCGACGGATTTATACGTTTTGAGGTACCCTGAGTCGAAATGACCAAGTCGCGAAAAATGGTCTGTGTGTCTGTGTGTTTGTATGTTAGCAGTCTAGCTCAAAAACGAAAAGTCCTATGAAACTGATATCACGTATTTAAGATAGGTGTATGCCTTAGTTGTGACGGCAACTTTTTCCTTAAAATCGGCTAACCGGAAGTGCCACTTTATATCAACGCTGAAACACATTTTTATAATTTTCTCAAAAACGGCTCTAACGATTTTGATTAAACTCGGTGTATCATTGTATAATTAAGTGGACTTTAATATAAATTAGGTCTTATTGATGTCACTTTACAGGGCTTAAATGCCCAATGTTCATATACGTCTTCCTCTAAAGTACCTTTTATATGGTTTATTTTAAAAAGATAATTATTTCGCATTATTCAGAGTTACGAAAAAATGCTAAATATAACTTTTGAAAGAATTTGATAAGTTAATAAAGGAGAAAAATAATAAAAATGCAGAAAAACGTAGCTATAGACTGTAGCGCCTAAACGAATGTACCGATTTCATCGAAACTTCGCTAAAGTCATTTTCTCGACACCCTTAAAATTTATCTATATAACATTCATCAGCGAAAAGAAGCTGAAAAAAAGTTACGAGGGATGGTAAAATTAAATTCCGAATAACTCAAAAATTATACACTTTTTTGGGAATGTTGTATGGTTTTCTAAAAGTTTATGGAATAGCCTAAAAAACAAAAAAAAAAATCGTTAAAATCGGACAATTAGGAGATAAGATATGGTCTCTAGTTTTTTTTTAATACGTTCTGTGCAATGGTTATATCCTTTGTTTCGGTTTTTGAATTTTGAATGTGTTAATAAGGTAATGCTAATTTTTTAAAAATGTATTTAAAATCCACCTAAGCAAGTTGATGGCATTGTTCAAAAACTATTTCAGTGTACATGTGTGAAAGAAGAAATAAAATATAAAATCATTTCATGGATGTATAAATCATGTGTTTATAATATTAAATACATTTATTGTAGTTTAGTAATTATTTATTAAATTTTTAATTGTTCCATAATCGTCTTATCTTTTTGGCTACATTCAAGGAATTGCTGTGTTATATATGTGTGCAATGTTATATTGCGTTCATGACGTTTGAGAATTTAAAGAGAAAAAAGGAATTTTTTTTTTTATTTTAGGAAAGTGTTTATTATGCTATGTCTATTGTTTAATATGGTTTATTGTTGATAATTTGTTAGAGTATTGTTATGAAGGGGGAGAATAAAAAAAAGTTTAGTTTAAAATTCAATTTAAAACATTTTATAATAGCCTAACATGGCCAGAAAATAATTTTTATTCAAAGTTCAAAGAGTAAGTGAAAGTTGTGTGTTGCGCGCACCAGATTTTTTTCTATGGTGTTTAAAAATAATATTTAAAAAATTACCAAGACTAAGATTTACTAAATAATAATGTTTTCACTTTAAAAGTTGATAAATTACGACTACAATTTTTATCGAAACTTCGGGACATTGATCATTGTGGTCCCCAGCCAGAGTCAGTTGCCGAGATTTATATTTGTACATATTCAAATCAACAAGTATGCAGTTAAATCAAATATATACTTTGTTCGTTTTCTTAAAATATATTTTTTTCTAAAACAGTAAACGAAATATTTTACATGTATCATTTTATCAACTATAATTAAATTTCGGAGTCAATATGTTTCAATAATGCAAGACCAATTCACAATTACAATATTTTATCAAAGCAGAAATGTTTTTACTTACTAATTCTTTAGTAGATAGTTCTGGCAGATTCACAGAGAGCGCTATCGGCTCAAGTGAAGTTGGAAGAAAATAAATCATGATAAAAGATATATATATATATATTTCATTTAATATTTAATATTTAATAGTTGACCGTTTTATTATAAAGGAAGGAGATGGTCAGAGGTGGCGGTCATAAATAAATAAATAGGCTAAATAGTGACAAAACTATTTTATTAAAAACCAACGTTTCGACCGGAATTTGCAGGTATTCTTCAGGACTACAACCATATCTTCAAATTCAGCAAATTCAGGTCAGCAAAATTCCCCAATACCTACCTTTACCCTTATTTTTCAGTTCTAAGTGAAACTCCTAGCGGAACACACCTGTAAGTCTCTATTTTTATTTTATATACTTATTTATTTATTTTTGGTTTTCTTTTCTTTCTCCACATTCCTATCCCCATCCCCACATATATTATTACAGTAAGGATCGAAATCGGTTTTGCACCAAATATAAGCTCCTGTCATGCTCAAATACCATGAATGGGGTACCGTTGGATTCAGAATTTCACGGGGGGTTAGCGAATCGTATTCTCCGCTTTTGTTTTTCTTTCTAAAATAGATAAAATCGATACAAACATTTTGCTAGGCTTCAATACTGGAACGGTGGTAGGTCTGTAGATCGATGCGGGATAAATTGGATCTAGAAGAGTTTGATGCGTACAGCAAGACCCTGATAGTTCCTCCGGAACTATCGGATCCTGCGTTTTTAAGCCCCAAAACGTACTATTTTCGAGAGAACGCAAAGCATGGGGTTCGCATCCACACAACCTGACATTAATTGTATTACTTGCATTGGATACATGTCTCATTCCGTCGACTTGAGGTCTCTATGATCGAGACAGGAGGAGATTATATTATTTATCGATGGTGTTTTTGATCGGCAAGCCATATCATCGTTAATTCTTCACCAAATCTCAAGATTGAGCTACCAATTTCCAAGGATTCCTTCTCCTTCAGGCGGGCGAAATAGTCCAATTAACCCGAAAATTCAGGCAAACAAGTTATGAAAGAAAAGAAACTTTATTTGCGAATAACTAAAAAATTACCCACTTTTCCCTTGGTTATTCCCATGATTATATAAAACATTACTAAATTGTCTATAAAAGGAAAAAAAATCATTGAAATCGGTCAATTTTTCGCAAAGATACATATAGTTTGTAATTTTTTAAAACATAATTTTACAAAAAAAAAAAAAAAATGAACGATAGAATGAAATTTTGCTCCCCCCAAGGTCGATGGCACATTTCCCCCCTCCTAAGATATTTTATTACCATCTTCTTCAAAAATAGTACATAATATAGTATAGCAAAATAACTATAAATAAATAAGTGAAAGTATAATTTAAAAAGCGATAGATCGTATACAAATACACTATCTAAATTCTGTTCCATGTTTTTCCATGGTTTGGAACTTTTCTTTTCCAAAAATTAAACTCCGTCAAAATGTGGCCTAAAAAATTCAAAACCCCACCATAATTTGCCACCTCTTTCTCCTCCCTCAACAGTTTTGATGACACATTTTGTGCCATGAAACCCATTTCTGGACAACTCTGGTCTAAACAAATTATAACTTGGCTCTTAGATACAGCTTATTGAAATTTGTAAATATGTTGGTTCCAAACAAAAATGAAGATTTAAATTAATTTTGTCTCCTTTGTCGATTATATTTCGTAATAAAGTAACAATTGATTCCTTTATCTTTTGATACGTTGCATTATTTTATTTTCTCATTAATTTGTCATTTGATAACAATATGCTGTGCGAATTTTTCGCACGGGCCTGCTAGTATGTCTATTATTTCATATTATACCCTTTTTCTTCTTTTTCAATCTCTCCCGTAGATCTGTAGAAGTATAATAATAATAAAAGGCTTAGCGAACCCGAAGGTTCGATGCCGACACCACCAATCGCTTATTACACACCTCCCTCCACCGTTCGCCGTCCAAACCCAGCTTTAATGCAATCTTCCCACCTTCGCTTCGGTCTACCCCTCGGACGCTTACCATTCGCCACGGTACATATTAACCTTTTAGGAATTCTCTCGTTACTAAGTCCAACAACTTTACAAGCCCATTTGATTCGCCGCGATGAAATTACCTCAATTATATTACCCGGATACAGCTCACGCAATTCGGCGTTGTGTAACCGTCTGAACTCTCCGGTTAACTCATCCTTCTTCGGTCCGAATGTTCTACGCAATACTTTATTTTCAAAAACCTTAAGACGCTGCTCATCCCTTAATGTAAGCGGCCAAGTTTCGCATCCATAAAGAACTGTAGGCAAGATAATTGTTTTATAGATTCTAATTTTTAAGTTCCGGGACAATAGGCGCGAACTAAGTAGTTTGTAGAAGTATATTATATAATATTATACATTTGCGTATATTATATAATACATATATACATATGCGGGGCGACATCCCGTTACCGAGACTGGGCCACCTCCAAGAGCCTCCGCCAGTTGGCTCTGTCTTCTGTTGCTCGTCTCTGTGTTCCGTATCCCAAGCAGGGGGTTCGCGCATCATGGGCCACGTTGTCCAACCATCTCGTCCTCGGCCGTCCTACAGTCTCGTGAGGTGCAGCTCCTCCGTCATTACTTTCTTGAGTATTTGAAAGGTGCTCATTCTGGCCGCATACCCTGGCCACCTTAGTCTGGTAAGTTTAATATAGGTGACTACGTCGATGTCTGTATAAAGAGAACTGGGCTCCCTATTTTTTCTTTTCCTCCAGACATCACCCTCCTTTACTGGACCATAAATTCTTCTGAGGACTCCTCGCTCGAACTCTCTCAGCTTCATCTCATCACTTTTCGTCATCGTCCAAGCCTCTGAGCCATATGTCAAAACAGGCCGTACAAGGGTCTTATATATAATCAGCTTGGTCTTCTTTGAGAGATACCATTTTTTTTTTTTTGTTTTGTTACCGTAATTCAGTCCAGCTTCTTCTCTTTGAGGTTTCGTAATAAAGTACTTTAGGGGGTCAGGTAGAGGGCCTGCCTCCTGCGGGCCTCCTGACTGGCTCCCGCATCCGGGGAGGCTACCTAGGGGAGGTGACCTTAGGTTGTGTACTGTAGGTGACCTTTTTCTGTAGTGTTTAGGTGTTGTAGTGTGCTGTATAAAGTGTAGTTGGTGTGTGAGTGTTCGTGTAAGTGTTCCCCCAACCTGGAGGGCCAGTGGCCTTATATATTACACTACAATAATTGTTACCATCTATTTACTTCAGTTTAGGATCTTGTTACTTAGCTTAGTCTGTTTATACTTTAATGAACTTACTTTTTATAATTTTAATAAGCTTATTCAAATTGTTTATAATTTTTTTCTATAATTTTAAATATTAGGTAACTTCCACTATGTTCTATTTTGTTTGTATCTTGTCCGTTTAGCCCTGAAGAAGACCTGCAAAGTAGGGCCGAAACGTTAGCCTTTAATAAAATAGTTTTCTTCTATTTAGCCTATTTATGACCGCTACCCCGGACCATTTCTTTCCTCTATTTCATTGTTCTATATTTGTTTCTGTGAGTAATCTGAACTCAAAAAGCAATCATAATATTTATTATTTTTGAATTATAACACAGGTATTTCAACTATTAATTGTAAGTGAGAGTAAAAAAAAACAACCCTAAAATGATTATTGTTCCCCTAGATAGTTGTTTTTAACTGTCCTTTAAGTGTTGCATAAACGTTACTTTATATTTTTTTTTCTATATATTTCTTCCTCAGTAATTATCAATAAAAGTAAAAAAAAAAAAAACTAAGCTGTGTGCTTTAGAACACACAATAGTCCTAAAAACATCAACTCGCTTACATTAAGCAGGTCCGATGTTTATTTTCTAAGATATTTTAATCCACACCATTAATAAACTGGTTATATGGTTTTGGACACTATTTAGTTCCCCCTTGCGCCTCTCTTATACGCCGTCGGGTTAGGATTCAATTTTGAATAATATCTCATTACAAAAGAGGATGAAATGATGAACCTTTTCCTCGCTAACTGCATATGTTAAGATTTTAAGTTTTTGAAATATTTTAGTCCACAAGCAAAAACAATAAAATTAGTTTACTCCAGCGCTAACACATCGGAAATCTGACGGCTCAATCTAGTTTTATTTTAAAAAAATAAATAAATAAGAAACACGGTCTTCCAAATTTAAATACAGCATCCACCACCATTGTATAGTACTTCTTTATGAATTCATTATTTTTTCTTTTTTTTTTTTAATTCAAACAATACGGGCTAGATAGGTTTAAAATGAAAATTATTTTCTACCTCATTTAGATTTCGTAGGGACCATACTTCGACATTATCCTCGTTTAATATTTTATAAATAAAGGTTTAATAATTTATTCCTTACTTTAAAAAAAAAAAGGAAGATAGTGTCGAAAACCAAATGGTAATGAGCTTTCTGGAAGATGGGGATTAAAATATCTCAGAAACTAAACACCAGTCCTGCCTACTGTAAACGAGAGAAATGTTCAGCATTTCATCCTCTTTATAATGAACTAATATTTATAATTTATATTTCATATTATTAATATCTCCTTGTTGATGTTTTCACTTCTATCGTGTGTTTTTTAAGTTACCTCAGATTTTTTTTTTTTTTTTGTAAATCTTTAGTCTAATTTTTAGTCTGGTTTTCCCTAGAAAAATTGAAGCACTTTATCTGTAAAACAAAGGGAGTATGACGCTGTGAAGATGACGCCACTATGTATTAATACTGGGGTACATATTTTATCTGTAGCCTATTCCCCTAACAGCTGTCCTTGTAAACTCCTATCTATAAGCTCTTCTAGAAGTTTTAGCTGCATATTAATAAGTGAAGAGGTTTCAACCACCAGCTTCTGGTCCTCTCCAGGCTTTGATTACTTAGCAAAAGGAAGGATGAGTTTGCACAAGGGATGGAGTTGGTTTACTATGGAAATGCTAAATGTTTTCGCATTCTTATGGTTGTATTTTATGCTCTACGTTGATTTTGTTAATGCTTTTTTTATGAAATTCGAAATAGAATTCCGAGAATCGATGTCTGATTCCAAATATTGATTTTATATTTGGGATATTTTTACTTTTTTCCAGCCATTCGGATCTGCACTTGCTTTTCATTAATTTCCGACTACAGGTAGGTAGGTACCTTCACATATGATTAAAACAGTTAAAAATTTTGTTTTAATGAATGGTTCAATAAAATTTATTGATGATTCTAATGAACGTGTTATCACATAGTTCATTAATAATTAGTCAATGTTCCACCACCGTAAAACTAAAGTTTCTTCGTATCTTAATAAGTTGATACATACTATGTAACTGTTAAAGCAAATACCTAATGCAGGTAAAAACCAAGATGGAGAGGCCTTTCCAAGATATTCTATTGCTCTCCTCATCTAAAAGACATTATAATTTAAAAAATCGTAGATCATATGAAGATACACTTGCTGCAGGGACGGTGTGGCTGTGTAGGCTAAAGCGTGTTCACAGCACCTCGCGTTGCCCTTTTACCGGGAGGGATTCGTTCTTTTGAATCTATCATTAATCCCCCGCCCTCACCCTCAGGTCCGGGAAAACCCCGAAACAGCCTAAAAGGCAGGGAAGAACAAGAAAACAAAAAATATATATATACTTGCTGAGGTCTGTTCTATGTTTTCCTTTGTCCCCTGATTTTAAACCTTTCATCCCGAAAGTTCATAACCACGTCGAAATGTGCCCCATCTCCCTCACCACGAAATTCAAAAATCAGTCAAAAATTGCTCCCTAAAGCCTTTAGCAGATTTTGCGCCATGAAACCTCACCTATGAAAAAATAAGATAAAACCTTATATTTAAATACAACATGTGTCCCCAAGAAGGTTATGCATTGATTAGGGTATTGAATTAATGTTCCTTAAAACCTTTCCTCACTTGAAGTATTATTCATAACTAATCCGTCTATGACCTTCTTTATGTGTCAGATTTTATAGTTATCAGGTAGCAATACAATACAAAATCTTGAAATGATTTTCAGATTTTTGTAATTCAATGAAATGTAGCAAATATTTGTAAAGTTTACATATCACACATTAATCAATTAGGCTTTTAAATTGATTGGATAAACACCATTACTAAACGGAGATACTCACAAAAAGATACTATTGCAAAAATCTGGAATTCGTTCACTAAGATATTTTTGCAAATCAATATAAGTGAAGTTTGTATATTTTCATAGAATTTATCGAAAATCAAAATAATTATTCAAATATTTTATTAGCGGTTCATCTCAGAATATTAAGTACCTATAGACAAATTAGAGTTTTAGGTTGTAGGAATGCTATAACGCTGGCTTCGCTAGCTTGTGTGTCTCAAAACCACTAGGTTGGACTTCCTTCTTGAACTGAGATGCTTGTTGAAATTCCCTACTGACCAGACACTCAATCTGAAAGGCTTGTTGTCTGCAGATCTTCGGTAATCAAGAAGAAGAGTCTCTGGAGCTTCATCTGACTCCTCATCCAAGGATATTATTTCTTTCTCATCGTCATCACTAATGGTCCCACCGTCTTCTATTTCTTGTTTTACCTTAGCCTCGGAGGATGAAGTCTTATTGGAGATGCTATCGATAGATCTTTCCTCTTCGGAGCTACTGCTACTCTTACAAGTTTCGTATTCACTGCTCGAGTTTTTCTTCTTCTTTTTACACCATTTTCTACGACGTGGTACGGCACTAAATGATTCGTCAGATGTAGAGGATATTTCCCCTTCCTCTTTTTCAGAGGAATCACTTAGTCTTCTTTTTATATTTGTTCTGTATCGATTTTCTCTTACTTCGTCTACCACTCCTTCGGAGGATTCTTCGTCTCCACTTTCTATCGTTGAATACTTTTCGACATCGACCACTTCAACAGGATCGTCTACCTCAACATCAGTGTCATCTCCACTATCGGGTTCTGGTTTCACATGATACATATTCTATAATTTTTCATGGACTTATTACACATAACCTCCCTTTCTGAATAAATCACGATTCAAAAGTGACGCTGTTTAACTGTGTCGTCAGAAGCAATTATGATATATTTTAAACATGTTTTAAACACATGGTACCTCCTATATCGATATTTTAATTACATTTTCAATGCACAGCTCAATTATAAATCTAAAGAAGGAAATGTATTTTATTTGTTACGACGTGACGTTGAACGAGATTATAAAATATAATTGAATCAAGTGTTATTGTAACTACTTCTGAACTTGATGACAGCATTATTAATAAGTTACCAATCGACAATTAGAAATCTGCAACTGGGACAATCAATTGAAAATATTTAGAAGAATAACAATAATAATGCAATATAACAAAAAGGGGGTTGGCATTTTTTTTGCCATCAAAATTTATATGAAATGTGTTTCCTTGAGGATTTGAATTTTTGTGGGAGGAATTGTTTTGAGTGGTTATACATATTTGAAGGGAACTCTTTTTTTGTGCAATTTCAATTTGAAGCAAATTTCAAACCAGAAAGTCCAATTGTCCAAAAACTAAAATCACTTAGTGATATAAAACCAACAATTTTTATAATTTTGCTGCCGCTTGAAACAACTTAAGAGGTAGTTGATTCCTGTTACTAAGTAGATTAAAATTTTATCTATGTGAATTCAAAGCTCGTTGAAGAATGATATAAATAGCGATATATTAAATTTTAAAACCTAAATATCTAATACTATAGTCCGTGGTACAGGCCCCTTTTTATCAAATTATTAACATCCGGCTGAGACTTCATAAATAGTTTCATCTCATCGTAACCTACAAATATTATATTTACGAAAATTCTCGGAATTGAGTCAGTTTCAAATTCTTAAGTAACCTTTTCCTTTCCTCTTTGATCGTAAGATAACTTGAACAAAAAGCCGAGAAAAAAAGATGGCCTCCGAAAATATTGAGCCGTTTGGCGTGACCTACACCCCCGAATTGTCAAAATAACGAGGTTGTACAGGCCGAACAAACCTAACCTAGGACGATTAGAGCCCCTAAAATGGTTCGGCTAGAATCTAGGTTTATCTCGCAAACGGTTCATTTTAAGGCTGTGAAAATATAGGACACTATAGTTCCATTGGAACTATATTAGGGCTTGATATCTGCGTCAATTTCTTTAAATCATAATTGATTCCTTTACAATTTGTTGATTTTCGGAACTGTCTGATGTTTGTAACCTCTCAATTTATTGAATGGCTTTTATTGCAGTTTTAGTATGGTTTTAAATTTTGGAAATGGCATTCTTCATAAAATTCTCTTTCGTCCGATACCTCACTCATCAAATTCCATCGCCCCTGATACCAGGATCCATACTACCCTATTACATTAGTTACAAATAATTTTTGAAAAATCCTACCTGGAACTCTGTTAGATCCACATTTAAGGCGCCGTCAAATCTGAGCGATGCTGTGATTGAGGATACGATCTGACCGATCAACCTGTTGAGATTGGTGTAGGTGGGTCTCTCGATGTCCAGGTTTCTTCTGCAGATGTCGTAGATAGCTTCGTTGTCGACCATGAAGGCGCAGTCGGAATGCTCCAGGGTTGTGTGCGTCGTCAGGATGGAGTTGTAGGGTTCCACGACGGCAGTTGAAACCTGAAGAGCGTAATTGAGGATTAAATGATGTTGTTTTGAGAATAAACAAATGTTACAAAAAGTAAAGTAAAATACAGAAAGGTTGCTAAGGTATTTTCTTAAAACTATACTATTATTTATGTTTTGGATTCTACTAAAGTTCTACAGTCTCCACTGACGCTATAGGCAGCTGTAGCCTACAGCTGTACAGTAGTACAGTAACGCGGCTGGAAGGGAAGCGCTGGAATCTGAGTATAATTTTCTTATTATTGTCATATTATTTTATTGTTATTTTAGATATTTACTTTAGTATTATTATTGGTAAATAATTTAAATTAAATTAGATTTTACTTTGTATATGCATATGCTATGAATTTATACAGAGAGACATAATAACTGATGCTCTTGATTTTGACAGAGAGTATTATTATCCTTTCAATAGAAACATTATTGCCAACTAAAAAACATAAAATTTAGAACATGGATGTCTTTTCTATGACAAGCATCTAGATATACCGTAATGTTTTTCAAATAACAAAACTACTACAGTTTAAAATATTCTTTTAACATGGTGTAGTTAGCAATTTAGCATAAATAAAAATATACTTTAGTTTACTCATGCATCCTATTTGTTTCGAGGAACTTTCTATAGAATATAATATGTTATATTATATTATACTGTTTTTTTTTTCTTATTCGTCAAGTTCTACAATCCAACGGTTAAAATTATTGATGTATATTGATTCTTTTGTATATTTTACTTTTAAATATGTCAGTGAGTTAAATTCAATTTAACATTCTAAATGTTTGAAAAGATATATTTGGTATACTTTGAAGGTGCTAAGCTCGAATTTGAGGTTTGCCATATCATATTTTTCCCAGAAGTGCCTCAGTTTGAATAAAAAAAAATCAGTGGCATTGTTTTTTTTTTTTTGTTTTTTTTTCCACTCCGTTTCATTAAACTCGACGTTTAATATCGTAAAATTCTCTAATAAGATATAGCTGTTGCGATACAAATGCTAAAAAACGGAATATTTTTTTTTCTCGAAAATTTCTGTTCAGGTTTCTCAAAAATATAGAAATAAAACATTTTACAGGAATTTTTGTTTTAGACCTTTGGTCTCAAATATGAGGTATCCATGGCTTAAAGTATATACTGTATATATATATATATATATATATATATATATATATATATATATATATATATATATATATATTTTTAATATAAAGAAATATACTTATATATTGTGTGTTAAGACGTTCACAATTCAATAATAAATTTTTATATGATGCTTTTGTTTTTGAATCATCTGAAAATAATTTTATTTTACTTTTCAGATCTCTATTATATTAAAAAGTATTTTGTGACTATGTCATATTTGATTTTACAAATAAAATGCGAGATGGACCGTAACAAATACACCTCACTCCTTATTTCTAGAATTGTTTCTCCATTCTTATGGTTACGAATTGCCAATAAGAATAATTATAATTTTATGATAATATGAATTGGTAATAAGTCTCGATGAACAATATAAATTTATATAAATAAATCGTATCTTCTTAATAAATCTTTCCATTTATTTTATATAGAAAAAAATAATACAATCTGAACTAAAGAATAAATGTAAATTAAAGTAATACAATTTGAGCAACTAATAGTACAATTAAAAGAGTAATAGTAGTGAATTAAATGTGTAATTTGTAAAATTTGGATTACTTCTCTAGTTTAACATAAAATCATTTTTTTTTTAAATCTGTACCTGTTATCAATAATTTGCATTATAAAATATATTATTCAATATTTTGGTTAAACTTTAGAGTAAGGATTTCCTAACATTATTATTAAATAGAATAACATTCTATCGTTTTGTTAATGACAACATCTTATAAAAGAATGTATTTAAATATTATGATAATTAGCATTAACTTGATGTGGCATCGACTTTATATGACAATAGACAACTTTATTCCCAAGTAGATACAAGTAGTCAACAACGATAATGATATAATAAACGTGAGCATCGTTATCGCCGACATAAAGCGACTTCAAGTACTCATGAGATCTCTTTGTCCTAGTTGCCTTAAAGTTAATTTACAACTTCTTCTATTCAACTTTATTTCCTTTCTTCAAGATGTTTTTCTCAACTAAATATATCCTTTCATTGTCAGATTATAGTTTACAACTTTTCCATATTTACAGTTAAAACTTGGCCTTTTCTCGTATTATTTACTTTAGTACTTATGATATATATCGTCAGTTTATTTCAAAACGTCATTTTTATATGACGTTTTGAAATAAAATAAACGTCATTCCTTAAAATGCCCTCGGGCAGTGGAAGGAATTTATTACATGTATATATTGTATTATTGTATACTATATATGTAAATTGTTTCAATAAACATTTTGGAGGGTAAGAAAAAAACAAAACGTCATTAAGTGACATTTCATAACCTTAACCCGCTAAACATTTTGATGAGTTTTCCCTTTGTGAAATCAGAAAATTATACGCTGGCTTCAACTGTATGTCGTATACATAATGGTTTGTGACATTTTAGTGAATTTACTGATTGTTATTTTTTTCATCGATATCATAAATAAGGTCTTGATTAACAAAATTTCAATAGATCAGCTTTATAAAAAATTTACTTAGCAACTTTAATAAACCGAGTAATAATTAAAAAATGAAAATCTCAAGTTATTAAAGTAATAATTAATATAAGACCGGTAGACTTTTTCCAATGTTAACTATAATCTGGAATAAAATGCTATGAAACAATGTTGATATATTGCATTGATGACGATAAACAGAACTCTCGCGAAAGAATTTGTAAGTATTAAGCCATATATGATTAATTGCATTAATAAATGTATATCTCAATTGATAGCAGTTCCTGATACGTTTAGTATTTATATTATCAATCACAAGGAATGCAGCCAAAATTATTAAATTTTCTTTTAAATATCATTATTTTATTATACTTCTATGATATGATTTAATGACACCTATAATTGAAATAAAAAAATATTTTTGAGTTTATGAGGAAAATTGTATTATTGTGAACACAAATAATTCGGGTTTAAAAAAAAATTAATTATTGTGGTTTTACTATAGAATATATTCATAATAACTAAATGTTTTTTCAAAACTCTTAATAATATGTTATTTTTTGTTCAAATTGAAAATTCTGATTATTATTATTGTTTTTAAAAATTCATAATATTCAAAAACAGATCTATTATGTACTTTAATCATTTAACACTTATATACAAAATGTACAACTGGATGTCAAAATAGATCATGAGAATTGTTATTGAAATTTTCAATAACCTTTCATTTTGTATATGTTCAGACCAGCATTCCTCATTGACAAAAATATTCCTTCATCTCCATTCATAAGGCCAGAAAATATGTGAAATGCAATAAAATCAATTCTAATTGTGCCAGTTTATATAAGCTGTTTTATCTTCTGTAATTATACGTAACCTTGCTTAAATTATTATTATTAAGTATTGATGGATTTAATTTTTTCACAACTTATTTCTTTATTTAAAAAAACTATGAAACGTTTCCGACGTATGAAAAATGCCATATTTTAACTAAAACATAGAAAAAAATTCTGAATCATTTTTCAATATTTATTTTTAACGATATACAATTATTTCATATAGTTATAGATATAGTTGAATATTAATTTCAATGACAACATATCCTTTCTTAAAAATTGCTATTAGATCCTCATATTGTAATTATTATATTGATGCTGTATCAACTAAAACGTACGAACTTCAAAATATTAAAAAATATATCAAACAGGCAGCACTGCAAGCCGATTGGCTACGTATACAATAATGATCTGTCCTATATGGTATGGTCGAATGTTCTTTCAGTATTAAAGACTACATTGAACCAATCATTTAAAGAAACACTGACGAGTAAAATAAGGGGGAAATTCGATAACAGAATTGTATGCCTTACAATAACACGGAACTTCTTATACATTTTTTTTAAAATTATGAATGACCTACTCGTAGTAGTACTTAATAAGATGAACTCATCCGAACGTTTAGCAGCTAGAATTTAATTTTATATCATTTAAATCACTAAGTAATTGATCATATATATTCGTCTATTAAAAATTACTCGAGCCAACAGGGTCTTTTAATTGCTAGAGAATAAAATGAGATATTACAGAAGAATTACTGTATTGAATTGTTATACGTTTACTCTTAAGGGTCTTTGATTTTATATAAAAATTGGTACAGAATTTTTATTTAACATCAGTTTTTTTTAAATCCTATTTATTTTTAAAATAACTTATTTCTATGAATGATATTTGAACTTAATTAGATACTAACCTGAGGGGCAGGGTAGATGGAGAATTCCAGCTTGCTCTTCTTTCCGTAATCCACGGAGAGACGTTCCATCAGAAGGGATGTGAATCCAGAACCAGTACCTCCACCGAAGGAATGGAAAACGAGGAATCCTTGGAGGCCTGTACATTGGTCGGCCAGTTTCCTGATCCTGTCCAAAACGATATCCACGATCTCCTTACCTGAGGAAACAAAGTAAAGCGTTATTTATTAAAATAAATCCATTACACTACAAATTCATTATTTGATTTTATTATTCATTAATAAACCAATAAGAAGTGGGGTTTTGGGACCGGAATGACTAAGTAAGTTTTTGGATGGGTGACCATCCTAATCAGGTGACGGTCCAGCGGAGAACGATGGGCCCGAACGATCCCCTACTCCTCAGGGTATGTAAGTATTATCATGTCAATGGAGGCAACTCCTACCAATCAGATGAAGGAGTATATCAATAGCCTTCAAACTTTTGGTCCACGGACGGTATGTTTCAGAGGAAGAAATATAGGTTCCAATGTGTGTGCTGACTGAGCAGCCATAGCCCATGGATCTAGCCTGATTTGTCACTGTCCTTGAACCCGATCGAGGCAGCGGTATCACACCAGGTTGGTCTGAACCCCAAGTTGGTCTGGGCGACCTGCCGCTATACCATGGTACGTAGCAGCGTAAAGTTCGGTAACCCCCTCCATGATATCTATGGTCTCGCAAACAATATATGCCTGTAAGAATACTGCAATCAAAGAAATGATCTATAGCGCCAAGCGTAAAAATTAAAATAAAAAAAAAGTGGGAATTGAGTTATACATATTTGGACCGTACCCGTTATTGTTCTGAAGTATAACATTGTGGAATACATCTTTATTAGAGAATATTTCTTTTTTTTATTATTATTATTTCTTTATGATATTTACAACTGTAACAAATAAACACATTTTGTAAATTTGAGCATATGGATAATATTACATGAAAACACTTGCTCAGTAACTACCCAATGGTAGCGCTCTAATGATATGTCTTAATTAGAAGATCACGGGGCCATCTTCTTTTCAGACGCCTCGGAGGATTATCAGGAATTGAAGAGGAAGCAAGGTTAGAAAAGAGAGGGTTGAGATGAATCTGAAGTTTATTATGGAAGAATAGGTATCTGGATTGGGCCAGATCTGAAACATCAAGGTCGTTATGAATGATTTTATTTGTAACAAAGTAGGAAGCATTGAGAATTTTGCGGAGGATTTTGGATTGGACAGGAGAGGACATGAGAGGAATTCGATGGTTTAGTGGAGACCTATAGCTCAACTCCGTAAGTCCAAATAAGCCTTATTATAGTCATGTATAGGAGTCTTTTGTAATTAATTGGAAGTTTAGAGCGTTTGTCTAGTAAGTGCTGAAGTAATCGGTAACGTCGAGCGGTTTCTTATCGTTTCAGTCTAGTATGAGGATTCCAAGTTATTCGTTTGTCCAGGTGGAGTCCTAGGTAGCGGATTTGCTCAAAAAGGATAAGTGGAGTATTGTTAAAGGAAACTGTAGGACAGGAAGTCATTGGTTTGCGACGAAGGATAAAGGTAATCTGGTGGGATTTATTAGAGTTTACTTTAATTCTCCAGTTTTGACACCAATATTCAAGATTTATGATGTGTGATTGAAGCATTTGGGATACAATTGATGGGTCATTATTTACTGATAGGATAAATGTGTCATCTGCATATGTGGTGATGACAGTGTTGGGATAGGTAGGGATGTCAGCTGTATAAACTGTATAGAGGATAGGACCTAGGATACTACCTTAAGGAATACAAAAGGACTGAGAGAATATTTAAATTTATATATATGTACTAAACGAAATTGAGGAGGATTACTACAATTCAATTACGGTGAGTTAATTGAAGTAACAAATTTATTATACGTTTCTTCCTAGGTAATAATAAATTTATTTTATTACTATTATTATTATTTCTATATCACTGCAACAGATGTTAAATAATTAAACTGGAAGAGAATGGAGTGATGAGTATAATCAAATACCTCCTCCAATAAATACTTAATAAACTAATTTTTTTTTTTCAAATCTATAAATTCATTTAAGAGCAATTCTTCCATCAGATAAAGATCAATGATCCACAAATAAATATTTTATTTTGTTGTTTTTTACTTCTATGGACGTTCAGAATAGATCTGTGGGGCATTGCGAAATACTCTTAACATCATCTAGATTGGATGTTTTCAATCAAAAGTATTGAGGAAAGTAGAAGACCCACCGTTCTGTGTGATAAATGACTCGCTACACAAGGACTTGGACATCCAAAATGTATCAGATAGTAGATTAGTGCAACCTAATGCAATCAAAAACCCACCAGGAACTGATTTAAAAAAATAATTCTTTAATTATTTAAGCCTAAACACTTACTATCTTCTTCACATCCATGAGTTTTAAGGCGGTGGCCGATCGATTTCCTAACTGAGCTTCGTGAATTTTAGATGAATTTTATTTTTTTATCTTTTTTTTTTTTTTATTTAGTTTTAAGTTAATTTGTATTACCTACTGATTTTGCAATCATTATCAATTTATATATAGCGTTCTATTCATGAAGTTCATACATTATTTTAAATTTATAATTACATTTTGTTATTATTTATTATTATTATGTCAAATATTTGTTTATTCATTTTATTTTATTTTTGATATTTTTCTTTTTTAAATTTCTTATTAATTATTAATATATTTTGTCTTGTATGTATGTATTGTATGAATGCATACCTACTGAATTAATACTTATTTCCATTGAGTGTGGTAGAATGTAGTGTTATTTAATATATAAATAAAAAAACTGAACTCCTTCCAGGGAATGTCTACAAATTTGCATATTGCCAACTAGAAAACTTGGCAAATTTCAGACCAGCAAAACAAAATAAAATAATTTTATAAAAATGTTGAATGTACTACCTATATTATTGTTTTAATTTGTTAAAATTTTTAACTTTAACCATATTGTAAATGACATTTATATAAGAACACGAGATAATTTTAGTGATACATGTGCTGCGAATATAATATTCTTTTGAAGATTATGTATATAAATCTTTTCAATATTCAAGATATATTTCGGATGTGTAAGCATAGATTTAAAAAGAGTCCATTTGATTGGTAAATAGAAGTAAAATCCTGATGTTAAGGGAAAAGAAAGCGGATGTAAAAGCTCTGGCAGCCACCTCTGGCCCTTAAGCGGGAAAAGCATTCTTTCTCTATTATTTGTTCCCCAGACCATATAAAAACATTAGACTCCGCCAGCTTTGTTGTTACAACAAACAACAAATGAAACAGAAAAAAACGTGGAGCTCCGATACCGGCCACTTTTCACTTTGTTCAGTCAAGTGCAGCTCTGGGCGAGGGAGGGGGATGGCAAGAGTCCGATAGGTTTTCCATTAAGAGTTTGAATCAAGCTTCCATTACATTAAAAACAGTTTAAGTTGCTTGTCGTGGACCGTGGTCCCTCCCCCCTCCTCAGTCGGAGGCTTATCTAACTTTAATATTAAAAATAACTTTCCTAGTATAAATTCACTGTAAAGAAAATGGATACCGATAAATTGAATTTAATCGATTCATAAAATACGAGTAGAAGATATGTTATTTATCCTTTCGTTATTTATTTTATTTTTTATTTATACTATAGCCATAGTACCTAAGTTCTTCAGTGTGGCAGACTGTTTTAATTATAAATAAAAAAAAAAATATTTAACTTACTTATATATGTAATATATAGTAAGGGTAAGTATTGCAATTGTGAAAATTTTCGAATCCGATATTTTAACAGAAATACACGTTTTGAGGCTCACTGAGTCCAAATAACAAGTCCCACAAAATGATGGGTGTCTGTGTGCGAACAGTCCAACTCTAAAACAAAAAGTCGTATGAAAGTGAAAATGTATATTTAAGGTTTTGATTAGTGTTGCCCGAAATTGTTGCAAACCGCCTATCTGTTGCAAGAACAAGACCAAGACTGGTAAAAAAATCGATTTTTTTCAATAAAAATTATGGCAAAATATTTACTAATACTTGACAATTTTAGTTACTATGTGTAATGAATAGGTGTAACCAATATACTTTTGCATTTAAATCTTCTAATTTTTCATTCGGGCTTAGTTATGTTTCTCATATCTAAAAAATTACAGTTATATGTCTTTAGTAATAAGCAAAGAGGGAACTGCAAGACTGTTACGACAGTCTTGCGCAATACCAAGACCTAGACCAAGACTCGTCTCGGTCTCGCATTTGGGCAACACTAGTTTTAATATATCTGTGATGTTACATCAACTTTTCCGTAAAAATCGGCTTAGCGGCACTTTATATCATCGATTGTGTAATTGTTTACGATTTTCTCAGCTTTCTCAGCTCAGACGATTTTGATTAAATTTATTATATCAGTGCAAAATTGTGCGATTTTTGATATAATGAAGGTTTTATTCTAATCGATGTTCTCTAACTGGGCTTAAATGGCTAACTTTCACTAATAGCTTTCTCTAAAGTACCATTAATTTGAAATAATTAACCATTTTACATTAATATTTGGGATAAAAAATACTTAAATATAAAATATCAAAGAAAGAACAGGCTTCCATAGGTAACTTGAGCTTAATATAATACAGACTCCGAAAATATTATGTACATATAAATATGCTGTTTCATAAATGCTATTGTTGGTATAATTTAATTGTATACATTACAGCATTATACAAATTAAAAATTTTATATATAAAGGTATTCAAACAATGAATATACGCAATGAAATTTAAATAAATATTGCGTCTATAATTTTTACTTTCACTTCCTCTTTGTCTGAAAATATTTATTTCTGCCAAGAAGAGGGTAGTAAGTGAAAGCCGTGTGATGCGCTCACCAGATTTTGAAATTTATTTTTATTCAGTTTCGGTATGATAAGAAATAGAAAAAAAATAGGGTTTCTTATGTTTACTTTGATTAATTTTTGTCATTTGCTTCTCAACTACCAATTTTAAGAGAAAAAAATAAATGTTCAAAAACATTTCCTTTGTTGGTTATAGATTGCTATCACCTAAATAACGAAATCTCCAACAAAATTTGACATGATAACTGTTGTAGAAGAGCTAAATAGCTAAATACATACTCTGATGGTTCGAAGATAAAGATGATTTTGTCGGAAACGACCAAACAGACCTGATGTGATGTCACATCCACTGGTAGCATGAATAAACATACAATAAAGCATATTTTTTAAAGGTTTTTTTTTTTCAAATGAAAACCATTTTTCGAGCTAATCTAGAAAATTTTACAGTAAAAGTTTATTTATCAGCAATGATCAGTTCTACAAATAAAAAAAAAACAGCTGTTGTTCTCAAAATGACGGAACTTCTGACGCTGAGATTTATTGTAAAACTTGAATTTTCAACATTTCTCCTACCCCGATAATTTGTCGAAAAATCCCCTTATTTTCGTAACCATTCTTAATTTTCCGGGACAATTTACAACCCGGTTAGGGTGGTGCTTTTTTTCTCTGAAATTACAATATATAAATTCATTAACTGTGTGAAGTACATTGAACTATATTGAATGTAGGCGCTGAAGAAGAAATTCAGGGGTACCACTTACACCCATCCGAATCGGCAATAAGCTCATTTCCTCATGATCATTACTTTTTTCCATAGACATACTTATGAACTTACATAAATGACAGAGAAATTACTAGCCAGTCGTATTTTTTTTTTTTTTTTTATAACAACTGCAACTTTTTTTTAAGCTTATTTACTGAAAAATATTAAAATCAGTCTCAAGGACTTTTATAATAGTGAAGCTAACTGGAACTAACGGTAATTTCTATATCCGCCTCTGATCTGAGTCGCATTGCATTATGTTCTCATTTGAATATTAATGTTGAAGATATCTTATTGAACAAACCACATTAAATACGTTTGCAGCTTGGCAAAAAGTACTGACAACACATTTTCAACCCTCACATGTTTTTTTGATGATTAAATAATGATACAAGTATAGAATATAATGAAAGTTTGTAGAAGAGAGGTTTTTAATATCTGTTCAGTATCTAATCTCTATTTGTTTCTTTGTTTTGTTAATATAAATTCCAGAAAAAAAAGATAAAAAAATTACATTTCCGACGAATCCCACTCGAGGATCAGTGAACTATATATTTTATTTCCTTGTATTCCAAGCATCATGCTTCAAAAGACAATTATATTTTTTAATCTTTTGTTAATTAAACTCTAGATACAGGATTTGATTCTAAGAATCTTTCACTGTCCAATCTATAGCATATATTTTAAAAAAGAGATTGAAAATACAATGTGAACTTTTTTTTCCCTGGATTAATGCGGTCATGAGATAACAATAAATTCCATGAATATAATATGAGGATCGATTCCTTTTGTTCAATCGATTCCTTTCACGAAGACATGTCGATTATATTTTACTTTTAGTATCCCTCTGACTGCTACAAACCACTAATGAGTGACTCGCAATAAAATAAGAAAATAATCATGAGTTAATACTACGAGAACCAATAGCATACTGAATTATTTATTTAAATATGAGAAACAAAAGAGAAATAGTTCAACAAAAAAATTTAATTAAATTTATTTCAAATTCTCCAAATTTCACCAGAACCTTACTTTCCACCCAAATCCTGTTGCACAATCCCTATCAAGCATCTCCCATCCCTATAATCCTCCAAGAAGGTTGAAACGGCAGTGGCCTCGCGACCTTTTGATTGTATAAATTGGAGTTCTGGCAATGGCCAGATTCTTCACTCAAGACATGTGTGTATGAGGCTAGTGCTCTCGACCAATCTCCGCTGGCTTTAGTACCAGTGACGCGGTTGGGAGAGTGGCGCAGGGTTCTCCTGGAGTTCCCTCACCTGATTGTATATAGGTATGCATGTGTTTTTTTTTTTTTCTTAGTTTTAATTTTCTTATTTTTTAGGTTATTTTATTTAGGTTAGGTTATTTATTGTCTATTGTATATACTTTTGATTATTATTTTGTTCTATTTATTTTATTGTTTTGTACATATGGTGTGAATATCATCCTACCTCACTATAACCAATGTCCAACAGACAGATTGTTATAATACTCAATAAAAAAAAATAATAATAAAAATTAAATTTATTTTAAATATATTCATAAAGGAGAATGTATATTTTAATAAGAACTGTAATCAGTCGCATTGAAATTTTTCCAAAACGGATGCCTTTCTTAAATTTTTACCCGACCAAGATATAGTTCATGTGTTTGGATTGTCCGCAAAAAGGTACGTAACGGTTTTTTGAAAGAACGGTTGGATCTATATTAATATCTTAAATTACTCGGTGAGATCCCGCGAGTCATTTGGAATAACTAGAATAAAAACACTGACCAGTGATTAATTAAAATAGAATTAACCAAATAGATAAAATGAATGTAACGATTTTTTAACAACTGGATTGACATTGGTAGTTCTCTTACCAACTCAGAGTATAGAAACCTTATCTTGTTGTTACTTTATATTTATTTAATTTATCAAAAAGTTATTTTTATATTATCCGAAGTCACAAATGAAGTACCATTCTTCTCCAGTTATCTTTTCAGATGACCCCCCGTATCCCTCCCCCGGAAATCCGTTCACTTAAATCGGGAATTGGGATGTGGTTTACCAGGATGTTAGTAGCCCCTTGAGGTCTTTGGACGGTCTGTTTCGGGGAAAGAAATATAAGGTTCGTGCGCCTGATGACTCTGAGCAGCCAAAATCCATGGATCCAGACCGATGTATCACTGTCCTTGAACCCGAGTGAGTCAGTGGGAAGGACATAGATTGGCCCCAAAGGGATCGGCTATGGAACTGCGGGTGGCCTGCCGCTGTACCATGGAGACCATGGTTCGTAGCAACGTGAGGTTGGGTAACCCCCTCCATGTTATCTAAGCTCTCCCAAGCACCACACCTCGATGTGTTTGTAAGGAGAACACATCTCGCGACCAATGGTTCATGGTCTGAAGTGCCAACCGAAAAAAAAAAAGAATATATATATATATATATATCTTGTTGCAGAAAAAGAGAGTCTAGAATTTTTATTATTCTAAAAACATATTTTAAGAAAAACTGCTGGCATCAACAATAAAAAATATATCCAAAATTGGTTCTTTTAGAAGGAAAGCTGATGAATCAATAAGCCCTTGAATAATATTTTTAAACAAATACTTCTTTGTTGTAGAAAAATAAGGCAGAGTATCTTTTTTATGTAAAATTTGTATCATAAGAAAAGCTTCTGGCATCTCCGATCGAAAAATATAATCCAAAATTGGTTCTATTTGAAGGGAAGCAAATGGATCAATAAGCCCTTGAAAGATTTTATACAAAGAGGAGCTATGTCTGTCAAACAATAAAAGTGGTATTCATAAAGTACACTGAGCTCACGCTCCAGCGAAGCCGGAGATCTTTCAATTTACAAAACAAATTATCAGACAAGGAAAAGTTAAATTGGCAAGTAAGTTGGAAAGAAAGGCTAGCCGTCAGGAGGAGTTAGTAAGTTGGATCTGAAATTTAAAAATACCCCGAGGGAGGAATTGCCTCCTTTTAAGTTCCATCAACGTCAACTCTTTCCCCTATCCATCCATATTTATACTTATCTCTCTCTCTTTCTTTCTTAGCATTCAATACGTAACTGCGATAGTTTTGGAGGATGGTCTGAACAGAAAACGCCTGTCAAGTATGGCATCAATTACAGTCACAATTACTAAACCCCTTTATATGTATATGTATACATGTTCTAATTTAATAAGTATTTAAAAATATTTTTTTGATGAATATGGTGCAGGGAATCTCCTAAACATAAATATGTAAGATTGTAAAAGGAAGAGTGTTTTTTCTCACTTTCAAAACACCTTTATTTCAAAGAAAATGATTTGTCGTTTGGGGATGAAATGAAGGGGCCCAGGCTTTTTTTTTTTTTTTTTTTTTTTAATTAATGTAAAGAAAAACCCACTCCTTAACAAACGAAGTCGACGGAATTTGATAAAACCCACACTGTGTCATCGAGGTATTAACCCGTACGATATCTGGAAATCAATTCGATCATCATATCAATATAGAGAATGTAAGATATCAAACAACTTATGTTATAAATTTAACCTATATTTCGACATGTTTAAAGTCTACTACATTTTACAGCCAATATTCTCTAAGTTTTTATAAATAGATAGAAAGAATGTTTATTTTTAATCAAAATGACTTAATAAACTACTAACAAATATTTGAATAATAAATACAATTTTTCTTTGTTAATCTCTCTCTCTCTCTCTCTCTCTCTCTCTCTCTATATATATATATATATATATATATATATATATATATATATATATATATATATATATATATATATATACATATATAAAATATTAAAAAATATATTCAAATATATATCCCTTTTCCGGCTCTTAGGAGTGGATTTTAACGAATGAGGTATCAATAGAAAGGGTATATCATGTAGAGTGCGCAAATCTTAATTTTGATTCCTAATTTTACACCAAAATTCAAAGTCCCCATGCACCGGGATTCGAACTCGTATTCTTAAGTTTATCACATTGCCAGGTAAGGAATATTTTTTCACACGCCAATGCCCGCTTTGCTAACCCACCTCCAGCAAAGTATCATTTATACATATCTTTGTCTTAAGAATGTATACAAACTGAAAAAAAATTATCTCTAAAATCGGAGAAAATGTATAGTTGTTTTCCCCGAATTTCATAAATATTTCAGGTTTTAACAATTAAAAATTTTTCCTGCCTGTCTTTGGCAACATAGTAATGTAGCGTAGATTTATTTTTCGGTACTCAGGAGCGATGGATTTCGACGAATAAGCTTCATGGAGAAGGGCGAATTACAATTTCGTTTCTTTAATTCGTATTATAAATTAAATAAAAATTATTGAGGAAGGGATATAGGAACATGGAAAGAAATTAAAAATATTTTTTTTTCATTTATTTTTTTTATTTATGATATCTACAACTGTATTAATATAAATACATCAAGTAAGGGGGCGGGGTGGCCGAATGGGCTAAAGCGTGTGCACAGCACCGCGAGTTGCCTGGCAACCGGATTACAGATTTGAGAAGATTTAAAAAGTACGAGTTCGCGTCCGGAGGTGATTTTAAATTCCCCACCCACACCCCCGGCCCGGGAAAATCCGTATATCCAAAAAGGCGATGTAGGAAAGAACAAAAAAAAAAAAAAAAAAAAAATACATCAAGTAAATGTGCATACAGAAATATAATCACATGAACCCACTGGTTCCACTCTTAAATTAAAAAATATAATTTCATTATGAATATGAATCATTTCTGAATATCAGTTTTTTCTCTGTTTTTGGCAATGAGAACTTCCAAATATACAACGATAGGTTTATTTGTTGAATTTACATGTAAACGTTTCTGGAAATTTTTCTTATCCATTGATGGCTTAAGCTTGTGACACCCAATTATTGCTCTAAAGGAATGTAGATGAGGATGTAATTTATCTATAACATAAATTTAAAACATGACAAAGGAGCACATCAAACTTAAGTTATGAATCGGTAAGATAACATGTGATTGTAAGTTCTGAAGATGGGAGTAAATTTCCTGAAACGTTAACATGTAAATTCGACAAATAAATCAATTGTTGTATATTTGCTAGTTCTCATTGCCAAAAAACGGGGAATGTCATACAGCTTCTCAGCAAAAAGAAGAATCAGTTTTTTTCTTTTAAAAAACTTAAAACGACCTAATTTTATCTCCAGCTTCTTATTTTATGTCCAATAACACGAATTTTATATATTTTTTTTAATAAACGTAAAAGTTAATTACCTTAATTTTATAGCACTAATAAATTACTGATTTCTTAATCACAGTTAATTAATTCTATTAAGTCTTCAGAACGATTGACAGCGCTAAAATGAATTAGCTCTCCTAATGTATAAGCAGCAAAATCTCTAACTTTATTAAGCAGAATAAACCGACACTTCTAAATAAATTATTATTATGTAAGAAATTATGATTTTTTCTATATTTCGTTACTCTTAATATAATTTTACCATGACGGTGGTTTGGATTTATGCGTTTTTTAAATTTGTTTAGAAGTATACAAAGTGGTAAAATCTGATATATATATATATATATATATCAGATTTTACTATCAATTTACTATAAAATTTAACCATATATATGTATATACATATATATGGTTAAATTTTAAACTTGGATGATGCATTAAATTATATAGTAATGTAAACGCAAAGCAAGAAAATGTTCGTAAAATTTTTCATAGTTTATTTTATATAATTTGTAATTCAGTGAAATCATTTATGCAATTGAAAGCTTTTTTTTATTCCGTTCTTTTTAATTTATTTTTATTATTCTTAATTACCTTCACTCCCAAAACCCGTTAGTCCTAATGCATATTTTTATCAACCTTGTTATTTATAAATAAACTTACATTGCACTTACTGTTTAGATAATACCAATTATTAAATATTTTCTGGTAAATATTTATAATTTTATATTAAAGACTGACCAAAAAGTAAATTTCCCAGTCTACTCATAAGGTGCTTCGTGTTTTCCAAGTCCAAGCTAACTTCCTAAGGGTTTTCCCTTTTGCTACCGTAATCAAGGAACTTTTCATCTTGTTGCGAGGGAAACTTTTTTGAAAAAACTAATTTTTGCATAAATAAATATTTTAGTAGGAGATACAACTTTTCATTTGCAAGAAAACGAAACACTTCTGAAGAAATTTGACTCAAACTCACTTTTCTCAAAGGAAAAGCTTGGTGACCTACCTGTTTTTCTTATTTGAATTCAACACATTAATTATTATAAATTTCAATAATTCGTAGGGGAAAAGCTACATAAATGAATTATTACAGTGTAACTATGAACGTATTGTTAAATAATAATAAGTCCACTGACACAATTTTCCTTACAACTTGAAATGTGGATTGTAGATATCAGTGTGGTGATTAGGTATTAAAATAGGCAAGCGTGGCTTTAATGATGCTGGAATGTTCATTTGTGTTATTCTAAGAGAAAAATTTGTTATAAAATTAAGACCTTGCTTCATCCAGATGCGATTTGGATAAAAAAACATCTCAAGTTAATTAAAGAAAATTGAAATTGAAATAAATAAATTGAAAATTGAAAATAATTAATTTAAAAAAACACTCGAATAGATCATTAACCTCTAAACGTTTTATTACTAAATCGAAAACCTTTCCTCATATTTTTCATTTCAATTTAATGTTTGAGTATTCTCTTCAACTTTTTTAATATAGCTCAGAGCCCTTTTCAAAAGCATCGATGAATGCCATTATATCATCCATTATTAATACTTTTTTAATTTAACACAGTTTCCTTCTCACTTTAACATTATCAAATGTAATTTCTTAATGGAAAAGAATTCTATGTCTGATAAAAAAAATAAATGGGTTTGAAATTATAGCTTTTTCCATTTTTTTATGTTTTTTTTACGTTCCCTTTAGTCCAATAGTTTTTGAAAAATTGTTGACGTTTTATTTGAATTCTACAATGTAATATAGAAAATATGTTTTAAGTGTAATCTAGTGTAAGAATAGATTAGCTTCCAATTAATTACAATCCAAGTATTATACATGACTATTACTGGGCCTGTTTGGACTTACGGAGTTGAGCTTTGGGGCTCTACAAAACAATCGACACAATTCTCCTCCTATCCAATCCCTACAATCTAAAATCCTTCCTAAAATCCTCAATACCTTAGAAATAAAATGATCGGAAAAAATTAAAAATAATAACAAAAATCATCCTCAAGGTTCCTTATATTCCAGATTTGGCCCAACCCAGATACTTATCCTTCTATAAACTTCAGAATCATCCCAACTCTCTCGTTTATTACCATGCTTCCTCTTCAATTCCTGATAACCCTCATAGGCGACTGAGAAGATGTCCTCGATTGAACAATTTAGGGAGTGCTACATTTTCTTCAACAAGTCTATTTGTGTCATAACTCTTGTTCTCTCACATTTACATTTTATATTTTATTTGATACAGTTATAAATTTCAATAAACAAATGAAAAAAATATTAAAACTTATAAAAAAAAATTATTAGCAATAGTTATTTTTTTCCAAATCGCTGGTTCATAAACAAATAGTTAAATTTAAAGTAACAAACAGTACATTTTTAAATATATAATATGTTAGATAAAATATATTACATGTATTTGTAAAAAAAGAAAAACACTGAAAAAATGCTATTTACAAAAAACAAAAAACATCAGACTATTTTAGATCAAAATATGTTTCGTTCTCTTAGGGAATTATATAAAAACATATTATTAGAGTGCTACCTGTGTGTAGTTTCTCAATAAATATTTTCATATTATTATACTTATTCTTTAAACTTACAGGTGTATTTTTATTTTTTAATATAGTTGAAAATATCATGAGTAAAATTTTAAAAGCATTAACAAGTTAGACCGCCTCCCCCAAAATAAATTCAGAGCCCACAACTTGGTACTTAGCAGGGATAAGTAAAATAAGGTACGCGAAAAATAGATAAGAGAAGAATAAATACTTCAGGTTTATATGAAAACTATTTGGCCCGTGCGGATGGTTCGCAGAAAATTTAGTTTCTATTCTAAAAAAATAAGAAAATAAGTGATTCTATGTGCTTTCTGAGGGAGTTATTAATTGTCTATTAAAACATTCCATTTAACATAGTACACCAAATTATTTGTTCAAATTGCTTAGCTGGTGCCTATTTCTACACGCTGACTAGAAAGGTAATAAAGCCTCCCCCCCCCCCAAAAAAAAACTCAATCATGGGATTTTTGAAAATAATTAAAAAATATAAAATGTAAGAAAAACAAATGCCTTTAATAAATAATAAAGTTAATATATCAGCTAAGAAAAAAATTGTAGAATAATAAATGCAGTATCTTTTAAGATGAACAAATTATTAAGTATGCCAAAATTAAAGGACTGTATCTTTGTAAATAATTGTCCGATTTTTACTTCTTTTTTTTTTTCTTTTTTTAAGGTAATTTAGTAATCTTTCTAATAATCATGGATACTATCCAGAAAAAAAAATTATACTTTTTGAGTTATTCGCAAATAAAGTTTTTTTTTTTCCTTCATAACTTTTTTCCCAGAAATTTCGGGGGGATTAGACTATTTTTCGCATGTGAAGGAGAATATCTGTCAAATTAGTGGTCAATCACTAAATTTGATAAAGAATTGACGAAGTTATAGCGTACCGACAAAAAACGCCTTTTAAAAATAATTTATAAAATAAGTAAAATTGTATGCATAAAAATATTTGTAAAAGTAAAGCTATGTTGTACCACAACAGTGTAGTGAAAAAATGTATATGTTTTGTAAATTAAATATACAAATATGTATTCATGTCATATACATGTATTATATATTTGTAAGAATAATATTTGGTATCCGTTATGGGCAGCAGATTGGATGGCTACTGTTACGGTCCATTTACTTTCTGTCGATCGCCTAAATTTCCTCTCTGACCTAGTTTGCCAACTTGTAGCTAAGTCGCAATTACCAAAAGTCCTTTTATTTTTACTTTTATTTACCACCAATTTATTTTATTTCAGCTTCAGCTAAATTACTTCATTTATTTATACTATTTACTCCTTAACTAATTACTTTATCATATTAGATTTATTGTATTCCTCCTTTATGTTTCTTAAGCCAGCGAAACGTTTCCTTTGAATGAAATACGACACCTTATCTTAGTTTTATTGCAAAATATTAGTAAATGACATTTCATATCCTTAAGTAATTGAAAACTATGATTTTTCTCTCTCTCCCCTCCCTTGTGAATTCAGAACATTTTACATTTATTTTAACTATACTTTTTTTAAATTATAAAATAATTTGCCTTATTTTAATGCACTTAGTACGGTTTTTATCGATAAATAAAGACAAAATTTACGAAATGATTCTTAAAAAATTAGTTTCATCAAAAACTTACTTCGTGACTTTTCGAAATAAGTCGACGGTTTAAAAAAAAAAAAATCTACATCACATTTAATACGGTGGTATAAACCGCTTTTTCAGCTTTCTGAAGCGGTGGATTTTAATGAATGAAGTATCAAATGCAAGTAAATTTCATGGAGAAGCGACATATCCCAACTTCGATGCTTAAATTCCTATCAAAACTTTAATAAAAGTTATTAAAAACAATTAGGAGCTTTCAAAACTCTAATGCTGGTAAGTCGATGGATCGAGATGGGACAAAAAAATATTTCAACGTGGCCACTAAGACACCTTATAATTATAAAGTTTTGCAATTTCTTACATTTTTTTTACAATTAAAGAAATTATTGAAATCGGACCATTTTCAGCAAAGCCGATTATAATTCATTTTTTTTGTCTGTTATTTTCAACTTTACGTTTACTAATTATAATATTATACTGCCAACTTTTCACTGGCAAATACACTATTTCACTAAATACAATTATAAATAAATAAGATACATTATTTGGTCGGAGGAGGTATGAGTTCCTTTGAGGATTTATGAACTGTACCGATGAAGAATTACGGAGTGAGTATACTACTAATATTGAACGTTATAACAGACGAATCCAAAATAAGTTAATTAAAAGTAAACCGATAGGGATAGACCGAAACGTAAACTTTCTATTCCCTAAAACTTTTATTGTAATTATACAAGTCATTAACGTAATATATCTTAGATTTAAGAATATAATAAGTTATGATACAGCAATTTATAACTCATCGAGTCTTCTATATTTTTCAGAGCCTACAATTTAAGTCCTCCATTCAATCCAGTCCACTGGATCCCTTACGTCCGACCTCTATCCTCCTCTTCACCGAACTTCTGTACATGACAAATCCTTTGTTATTCGAGCCGTATCCTTCTGGAATTTTACCCTACACGATATTCGTCATGAGCGATCAGTCTCCTGTTTCATATCTCTTTTTTTTTTTGTATCTTTATGTTTAATTACTTATTATTTTGTAAATATTTTATTTAGTTTATGGCCATACTGGCATGCCATAATTACTTTATATATTTAATATATTCTAAAGGGTTAACAGTCCTAAAATATTACAAATATTTTCATTTCAATTCGTTTATATTGTATCATAGAGTAAATTAATAAATGGATTTTTAAATTATTAAAATGAATTATTGTTTCTACCAATATCAATAGATGAGGACTGTTTTGTTTCCTACGTTAATTTATATAGATGGGTTATTACAATTTATAAAAACATTATTCAAATGAAAACGATTATTAAATTTTTGAAAACCTCTTAACACCAACAAGTTATTTTTACATTAATCAGCATAGTCCATTATTAAGAATGTAATAAAATTCAATATAAACAGTTCTATTGAAAAAAAAATATTGTTAAAAAGTTATCCACTACATTTTAAACTTAACAATTTATCAACTACTTTGTCTTCAATGATGTTACATTTTCCATCTCTTTGTATTTAAATATCACAGATTCAATTTGTGAAAAGTTTTTAAATTGATATGAAATATAATGGTTGTTGGATTTTTTTTAAACAATATTCATATTTTCATACTAAAATTAACTCGACTCATCCCACACAGAGGATTTAATAAAATTTTAAATTCAGTACGAACGTTCAATACCAATTAAAAAGTTTTAATTGAAATCTCATGCATTGCATTTTCATATAAAGCCTTGTATTATATTTATATCTTTCTCAATATGAAATACAATTAGTGAAAATTAACCATTATTAAATGTAAGTACAATAACGATAGATATATGACATAATATAATTAAAACAATGGCATCTATTTTTAATTTATCGTATTTCCGTTCCAAACCCGATGAGGGCGATATCATCGAATTCCTCTGGTACCAATCCTTACAATCCAACGACAAGTCTCTTCGTGTCAAAATTCTTGCTCTCTCACACTTACTTTTTATATTTTATTTAATACAATTTTAAATTTCGATAAATATGTATTTAAAAAATAGAATAAACATTACAAAAATAAATCTGGTGTGCACAACACAAAACTTTCACTTACCTCTCTACTTTAAATAGAAATTATGTTCTGGCATTGTTGAACAGTTATAAAATTTATGAAATGCACTTTTAACAGAACTTTACCTTGAAGCTTATTTCTTATCCGTTTACTAAAATGAAATGACGAGATTTTCATTGTCTGCCATGGATAGGTCAAACGTTGTCACACTAATTTTAAGTCGTTAATGTTTGGATTTTACAAAGAGAAAATTCATCAAATCATTCAAGAATTTAATTTTATAAAAGGTGAAATGACGATTTTGTTCGAAATTAACTGACGTTGATATCCAATTATTTAAATATAATATCAGTCCTAGAAATATTAAACTTCAGTAAATTTATTTAAGGTTATAAACTTATGTTTTATATATCCATGAAATATTTTTATATTTCACTTCTTATTTCACATAATTACTGTGAAGTACCTTTTTTAACATGACATTTCCTTCATTAGCTAGATTTAAAATTTTTTTTCGAAATTGAAAAAGTATCCATTTAGTTAGAAAAAAATAATTTTATTATTTTGAAAACATGCGTTAACATCCGTTAAATAATGTTAGTTTTCCCAAATTATTATTTATAATTTTTCCTCACTCTCTATTACGTTCTACGACTTTCTATATCGGATATGGTTTTTTTCTAAAATTCTCCTTTTTCCAACGATACGTATTCCTTCTAACTAGTATGTTATTGGTGAACTTTGACCAAATCCTTTTTGAATACAAACATAAATTAATGGTACCAAACCTAAAAAATATGGCAAGAAAGTGATATATAAAATTATAGAATTTAGAAGTTATCATTACTCATTTGTTTTTTTTCTTCTTAAATTTCATTAATAAAAAGGAAGCAATTGATTTGATTATTTTGTTTTTAAGCATTTATTTATTTTTTAAGCATTTTCCAAAATTCAGAGAGAAACAATAAATAAAACATAGCCGTTGGTGACTCTATCGTTTTGTTGGTTTAAGCAGAATAAAACAAAATGGTTGCATGGTACAGGTAAATTAGTGGTGTCCAATTGCAAGTCTTGTTTTGGTCTTGATCTTGCTCAAGAGTTTCGCATCAAACTTGCAGTTACCTCTTAGCATATTTATATAGAGATTTTACAATAATCTTTTAGATCGGAGAAAAGCCCTAACTAAGCCCGAATGAAAATTAAAAAGAGTTAATTGTAAAATTAGATTGGTTATACTAATTCTTTATGTATATTAACTAAAATAATGAGTTAACTAACTAAGAATTAACAATTAAGTAATAATAACTATTTTTCGGTAATTTTTTATTACAAAATCTTTTTCTTGGTATAGCGAAGTGTAAGAACAAGACCGATTTTGGGCAAAACTAAAGTACACAAATAACCTGATTTTCAGTCCTTCTTTTCGTATTATAATAACAACATATAAAATAAATTGTTTATTGAAATTACTTACCGATTGTGTAGTGTCCCCTTGCGTAGTTGTTTGCAGCATCTTCTTTTCCGGTGATGAGCTGTTCCGGGTGGAACAATTGTCTGTATGTTCCAGTTCTGACTTCATCTGGAAAAAAAAAATTAAAGATAAGTAACACTAAAATTATGTTTAAAAATATAGTAAATTAATATAAAAAATTATATAGAATAGAATAGATAATAAACTTTATTCTGGGACTAGGTCCCTTAAGAATAACGATTACGAACAAAAAGTAAAAACCACATTTGGCCAAAAATTACATTAATTCAAATTAAAGAATACGAGTATATAAAATATCTTCAGTGAATGTATATTAAAACAAATAAAAAAGTAACACCATTTTGAAAAAAAAACAAACATTTAAATCAAAAGAAAAACAGATATCCGGTAAAATAAAATACACTGCTGTGTATCTAGAAAATTAAAAATTTATTTCATAAAATTGGAATATATTCCATGATATATATTCTAAATGGACTCGGACTTGAAAAGTAGTATTAATAATTGCCGACCGATTCAAGTAATCTGGATCTAACACTAGGTCATAGTACTTAGCTGCTTATATGAGGCGCTGAGGCCTTAAGACACCACAGTATGAAATTTAATAAACATTTCAGCCTAATATTATTAATATTACTTGTCGTAATTCTCTCAGAAAAAAAAGCCAAAAAAAAAAAATTCAGGTAGTTCTACATACAGAATAATTTGAAAAGATCCACAAACAAAACCAAAAAAATGTACAGGGTGTTTCATAATTAAACGGCACTAGTTTATGTATGTGTTCGCTAACACTAAATGAACAAAAATCTGGTGTGCGCAACACAAATCTTTCACTTACTTTTAGAACTTTGCTCAACTTCGAATAGATATTAATTTCTGGCCATGTTGGGCTATTATAAAATTTTGGAATTGCATTTTTAACTGAGCTAAAGCTAAAAGATTGGAGCTAACAAATCATAAATACTATGAAAATAACAAAAGTCATATTTACTATATCACCGGTTGATTATGGATTGTACGATTCGTTGATTATGGATTGTTTGATCCGTTGACTATGGATTGTACGACTATTAGTTATTAAACTGTCATTTTTCATTCCAAAGTTTATTTTTTAATGTTTACATTTAGTTAGTAAATTGCATTTAATTTCCTTGAAAACATGTGATTTACGTTAAATATTATCAGTTTTCACAAATTATTATTTCAAATTTGTTTGCCCCTCTCCGTTACCTTCTACAACTTTCTATATTAGATATTGTTTTTTTCTAAAATTCTCCAATTTCCAACGATATATTATAAGTATACATTCTGACTTGTATTTCAGGAGATTCATTTTAGACTTGTATAAGCATTTTTATTTTTTTCTCCTTTATTCAATTATTTAAGCCCTGTAAAGTGACATCAACGGGGATAAGACCTTAATGATATTAAATACCACTTAATTATACAATGAGACACCGAGTTTAATCAAAATCGTTACAACCCTTTTTGAGAAAATTGTAAAAATGTGTTTCAGTGATGATATAAAGTGGCACTTCCGGTTAGCCGATTTTAAGGAAAAAGTTGCCAGGTCATCTAAGGCATATATCTATTTTAAATATGTAATATCAGTTTCGTACGACTTTTCGGTTTCGAGCTAGAGAGTTCACAGACACACAGAGCATTTTTCGGTGTTTGGTTATTTCGACTCAAGGGACCTCAAAATGTGTATTTCCGTTGAAAACTCAGATTCAAAAATTTTCACGATCGCAGTACTTACACTTACTATATATATATATATATATATATATATATATATATATATATATATATATATTATATATATATATATATATATATATATATATATAGGTAAGTGAAAGTAAAAAAAAATCATATTAACATATATCTCAAACTCATTTATTATCAACTCAAACTGATATCAAGGTTTTAAATTTATTATTACTATTTACTTATTATTAATATTTAAAATATTTGTTCAAAGGGGCTTCCGTTTTGTTGAATACAACATTCAGCACGACGAATGCATGCTTCTCTGGCTCTTCGTACGATGACAATCGTAAATATTGAACTGTGTCACAGTATTCACCCATACTAAAACACACAGAACTAGACAAATAGATTAGCAACTACTGTCATTGCTTATCGTTCATTTGTTTATGAGGTGTTTATAACTTGTTATTTAGTATTAAACTTTGTACAGTTAGTCTTGATGTAGTAAATAAATAATAAATCTTTAACCTTTGATATCTGTTTAATAAACGAGTTTCAGATATATGTTAATATGAACTTTTTTGTTTATTTTGTGTTAATGAACTCATACCTAAAATAGTGCAGTGCAATTACGAAACACCCTGTTTAAATTTGAACGTTATCAGCAAAATTAAAGCTCATTGGACTATGGTAGGTTATTTAAAATGATAAACCTTCGTAATCAGCCAAAGAATCATTATTACAGACTAATAAGTTATATCTGGTACACATAAGTTTGATTATATTGATAACAACTAGTTAATTATGAGGTGTAAAACATTTATAGTTGCACTATAAATTAAAATATAGAACATACCAACAAATCTGAGTTAAAGTATTATTCTTTAATACTCTTTCCAGGATTGTACAATTCAGCAAAACGTATTTTTTTAGGTTTTGAAGAAAAATGGAACCGGGAAAATAACTGATCAAATGCTTCAGAGGGAAAGAATGAAAAGAAACAAATATTTGCCAATGATAAAAAAATATATCCCTAGAGAGAGAGAGAGAGAGAGAAAGAGAAATACTTTATCGAAAGTAGTGCTGCCCTACTACATAGGGTTGCCTTACACACAGCATACCGATCAATCCATTTGGACATAATTTATACATTAGATTATTCTACCATTATATATGTATGAATCTTTACTTTCTTTTCTTCCTCATTATAATAATAGTCCTATAAAATATAAACTTATAACTACACCAAACCTAATAAACTACTCTTAGCCATCAACGTTGCATAACATAAAAATAAAAATTGAATGCTAAGCATCCAACTCGCACACACATATATCCATAATTATAGAAAAAAAGAAAAGACAATGTTAGAAATTTAAAAAAGAATAATTTATTTTATTTTATTGAGTATTAATATAGTCTGCCACACTGAAGGGATATAGTATTCATTCACACAATATGTACATAAGAAAGGAAAAAAAAGGAAAAAAAAGTGTATATATATATATATAACTTACGATTAGACTGAATGACTGATCGAAAAAAAAGGGGTTTAGGGCATAGTAACAGTACACAGGTTCGTGAGCAACTGACTTTATTATCTACTTTATCCAATATATATAGATACGGTTTGTTTTCATTTATAATGCTTTGTTAATCTTATTAGTAACACAGTTCCTATTATTGTTTATGGCTTATACTCAGCTAACTCCCTCCCTCCAGTTCCTTCGTATGGAGGAACTTATATACAAAAAAAAAAAAAAATAGAACATAAAACACAAACTCAAACACTTTCAGCAGAGCAGAAGAAGAAAAATAAAATAATAATACACTAATTAGCAGATTCACTAGCTTAACATACTTATACTTAAAAAAAAACAAATACAGATATCCTAAAATATAATAACTTAACCTATCTACAATGGATTTTAACAACAAACAAAAAAAAATTTCACTCTACTTGTATAACGCTATTTAACAGAAATTACTCAATATCGCAAAACATAAAAAAAAATGGAAAGTATGAAAAGAAAAACTTCTTAGCCGTGAGATGGTCCAGGCTGGGCGCCGCCGTCCGACTCGTTTTCTGGCATAATCTGAGGTACCCGAAGCTCTTCAAGGTGTACCGTACGTGACCGAAACGGGTAATTTACATCCCTGATAGTAAATAGGTTATTCTCCCGTATGGTGATGACTTTATAAGGTCCCTCATACCTCGCGGCTGTTTTAGTGCGAGCGGTGCGTAATCGTCTATACACGATGGTTCCCAGCGCTAACGGGCCCTTTCTATAAACTATGGGTCGGTTATTTGCCTTAGCCACCCGGATTTGCTTCTCACGAATTAATTTTTCGCGTACTTTCGCCCACATTGTTTGCCGCCCTACTCTTGCCTGATACATGCTAGCTTTAAGGTCGTTATTGTTAGCCGTGATGAGATCTCCTCTATCCCGGCGCCTCTGTCCGAACACTATTTCGACTGGTGATAATCCCGTCGCGGCATGGATGGTATTATTGTAGGCTATGACAGCACGTGGCATAGCATCGAATGGATCGAGGTCACGACCTAACTTGAGCAACCGTAGGTGTTCCCCTAAAGTATTGTGGAGCCGTTCCACGGCGCCCCTTCCCTTAATATGATGTGGGGTGTTCAAACGCCAATTGATGCCCAATATCTTGCTCTCATCTCGAATTAGCGAGTTATCGAACTCTCTCCCGCAATCTGAGACGATTTCGTCTGGGACACCGTAAAATGAGCACCATTGCAAGATCCCTTCCCAAACTGCCCCAGGGGTTTTCGACTCAATGGGATAGGCCATAGCAATTTTACTGAACGGGTCTATCGCCGTTACCCATGATTGCCCCTCGTTGGAATAAACGTCTACCTGTATGGATCGCAGGGGTTCTGTAGCGGTAGGGGTGATTACTTGTTCGGCTACCGGAGGTTGACGATCGTACTTTGCTCTTTGGCACACCTCGCACTGCGCCACGCAGTCCCGTACGGTACGGCCCATACCTTTCCAATAATAGAGCAATTTCAATGCACGAAGAGTCTCCTCTACTCCCCGGTGATTTGTTTTCCCAGAATGGTGTTCCGTTACTAGATTCTGTTGTGCCGCTGGTTCCGTAATTGTTTCTACCTGACGTAAACACCGCACTAGCGAGTACCCCATTCCTATCCTTTCCTGGCGCCATAACCGCTTCAATTTCTCCGCAATCATCCGATTACCCACATAGACATAGCAATTCCGTCCTGGGTTACTGAATTCCATGAATATCCGTTCTAACGCGTTCTCATCTATAGATGCGGGGGTGCGAACTAATATAGTTGACGAACCTTCATACGTGCTCGCCCTGGTTTCTATTCCGGAGTCCTGCTTTGATTTTATAATGATCTGCAGTCTTTTATTGTTAATTATTTCGTCTACTTCGGGCAGTTCCGCGGGTCTGTCCGTCGGTGTAGCAATTTCCTCGGCCTCACTCTGGACTAAAGGAATCTCCGGTCCGCCTTCCGCCCACTCGCGTAGATATCGTAGCGCGAATGGTTCTGTCGGGACCTCCTCGTCCTCGATCGCGTTCACTACTAGGTCCCGTGACAACCAATCGGCGACCGCGTTGTCGACACCCTTTTTATGTATTACGTGGAAGTCGTAAACCGCTAGACGCTCCTTCCACCGTGATACCCGTGCAGAAGATTCTTTAAGAGTTCCGAGGTGCAATAAAGGCTTATGATCGGTCAGTAACTGAAACCGTCTCCCGTAAACGTATGGTCGGAAGTATTCCACAGCCCATACTACCGCCAAAAGCTCGCGCTCGATTGCACTATAACGTTGTTCTGCTTCATTCAACTTCCGCCCCGCGTATGCTAGTGGTTTCTCGCCACCTTCGAAATTCTGAGAAAGCACGGCCCCGATAGCTACCTCGCTGGCGTCTGTGGTGATTTTGAACATTTTAGCGAAATCGGGGAAAGCTAGTAGTGGCCGAGTGGTCAAAATCTCCCGGCATTTCTTAATGCACGCTAGCTGGTCTGGACCTAATTGAAACCGTCTCCCTTTTTTCAGTGTTTCGGTCAATGGATGCGTGAGTTCCGCTATCCCGGGTATAAACTTCCGATAGTAATTTATCATACCCAAAAATCGCCTAACCCCCCGGGCGTTCTTAGGTAAGGGTGCTTCCAGAATGGCCTTTACCCGCTGCGGGTCCGGCTGTACCCCGTTCCGTGAGACCACGTGTCCTAGAAACTTGATTTCTCGTAACCCAAATTGAGACTTTTCTCGAGATAACTTTAGGCCGAATTCGCGCACCCTGTCAAAAACGCGTTTGAGGTGTTGCACGTGGTCCTCCTCAGTTCCACTAAAAACGATGAGGTCGTCCATATAGACCTGTGAGTAGGATTCGCCCAGTCCTCGCTGTAGTTCGTCCATAAGGCGTTGGAAAGTCAGTGGGGCCCCTTTTAGCCCGAACGGCATTCGAACGAATTCGAAGTGTCCCCTTTCCCACGAAAAGGCCGTCTTACCGATATCCTCCTCGGCCATCCGGACCTGGTGATACCCGCTCTTTAAGTCCAGCGTGCTAAAAATAGTCGCCCCTGACAGTCGATCAAGAATATCGTCGACCCGAGGAAGGGGATACCTCTCGTCCTTAGTCGCCTCGTTCAGTTTCCTGTAGTCAACTACGACTCGATACTGATTCTCGTTGCCGCCCTGCTTCTTTTCTACCACCCACAGAGGGCTATTAAAGGGGGAATTACTCTGTCTAATAATGCCCTGCTTAAGAAGTTCTGCCAATTGTTCTCCGATAATCTCTCGTATGGCTTGCGGGTAACGCCGATTTTTAACGTAAATTGCGGCTTTCGACTTCAGATTTATTCTATGCACCGTTCGACCCGTGGTTGGTAGGTACTCGTTTTCGTGGTAGAATAAATCCTCGTTTTGCGCGACTAAGTTCGCTAGCGAGTCTTTGATGCAATCCACGGCCCCGACTTCCATGAGTCCTCTACTGCCTATCATCTTTACCTCGTAGTATCGTTCCCCTATTCTATACCGCCATGTCTCGTTCCTATTCTTAATTTTAAACCCAACGCGATTTAAAATGTCACACCCGACTATCAGATCCTGACCCTGCATCAACTGCGAAATGATGTGTATCGTGATCCGCGAGTCACGTCCCGTGAGTTCCTTGAGGTCAAAGAGTGTCTCCCCCAGCGTCTGACCTCTGCCATGAATCGTTGACACCGCACAGTCGCATCGTTCCCGTTTCGCCCAGATTCCCAGTTTCTCCGCCGCCCCTATATTGATCAAGGAATTCGTACTCCCCGTGTCAATGAGAAATTTGATGCCGGATTCTCTTAGTCTCGCCACGGGCAACCTTGTCCGCTGTCCTGTATTCGCGCTGTTGTTAATAATTAAACCCCCCGGTCGGTTGCCCCACCCGTTGCCGCGTCCTCAGTCCGAGCGCGCGCGTCCTACCGCTACCTCCGTTCCTGACGGTCCCCCCCTCCAGGGATTCCCTCCACTCACCTCTTGCCTCCTCGTAGTCGGACCACTGCGCCCTGACCGGATGCTTTCGTCCTCCGAAGATTCTCCGCTGGTGTAGCGTCCCCCGCCTCTCCTACCAGTCCGTCTTCCGCTCCAGTCCTGGTTGTTGATCTCCATGGGCTCGTGCTGTGGTTCCCTTCTGTTCGGTCGGGGGTTGCGCCTCGGACATTCTCTCGCAACGTGCCCCTGCCTGCCGCATTCGTAGCACCTCGTGAGCTTACATTGGGCCGCTACGTGGCCCGTTCGATTACATTCGTAGCAACGGCGCCCAGGCTTCCGTCTCCCGTCCTCAAAGCCCTTGCTTGGTCGCTTTTCGAAGCCTCCGTTAGTGTTACTCCTCCTCGTAATACTGCGTTGCCGCCTTCTCGGTGATCTCACTTCCGTCCATTCCGCTTCCGGTTTCTCGAAGCGAGTTTCGTTCCGCTCCCTCGCATCGACCAGATCGTGGGCGCATTCGATAAAATCGCGGTCTCTGGGCAGTGATCCCGGACGGTCCAAATAATGGTTCAGTTGTACCTTTAGCACACCCCTCAGAAACTCCATCTTCTGGGCTCCCTCCGCCTGGCCGCATGTTTCCACCATCTTCTCCGTCAGTCTGTTGTATAAGACCAATAGTTTTTCGGCGAACTCGCCTTCCGATTGGCCCTGGGTTCTGCGCTCTTTAAACAGATAGAAAACGTCCTCTTCCGGGGTCCACCTGCCACCGCCGTATAGCTTCTTGAGCCGTATCTTCAGCGTCTCCCAGGAGACCGTCAAATCGCCCTGTACGGCGTTCAAAACCCGCCTCGAGATACGACCAATCAAAGAGGCTTCCAATATTTTTACGTCAGACTCAAGCAACGTGCCTGACTCCTGTCTGGCGGTAATCAAAGTTTTAATCTGGTCACCACCTTTGATAAAGTGTTCGAGATCACCTACTACACCTGTGAACGGTTCTAACTGGCTAATTACCTCGTGAATAAATGCCGAGTTCTGCGTCCTTATCTTAAGCAACTCGATCTGTGTGTTTTCGGTTGCTTTCGATAGCTGCGTTTCTAATTTCTGACGCTCCGCTTCCAACTTCTGTCTCTCCACCGTAGACTGAGCAAGTTGGTACTCCAACTTTTTCAATTGTTCTTCCATCGTAATTGTCGCGATTAGCAGCTTGTGTGGGTTCGCCTAGTTATTTTTCCGAAATTCGCGATACTATTAACCGTGCGGTAAATTCGGAATTCTTCCCGGCTTTCGGCACCACTTACGATTAGACTGAATGACTGATCGAAAAAAAAAGGGGTTTAGGGCATAGTAACAGTACACAGGTTCGTGAGCAACTGACTTTATTATCTACTTTATCCAATATATATAGATACGGTTTGTTTTCATTTATAATGCTTTGTTAATCTTATTAGTAACACAGTTCCTATTATTGTTTATGGCTTATACTCAGCTAACTTATATATATATATATATATATATATATATATATATATATATATATATATATATATATATATATATAAATATAAAGTAATACACAAGATTAATAAAATAACAGATTAGCCGAACAATAACAAAATAAATAAAACACAATCACAGCTATGTACAAAAAAAAAAAAAAAAAAAAAAAAAAAAAAAAAAAAAAAAAATAAATGATAAAAGACATCCTCAATTCAGTAAATTACTATATAAACTAATTATTTTATAATTATAATGAAATTAAGTGACAACTTCAAACTTCTAGCTATTCATACTAAATAAAATTAGTTATAGTAGGCACTGGTATAAGTTTTGAACATTATAAGTACTAACACCTTTGGAACTTGATTGCTACATAAAATAATTATATTTTTAAATAAATATTGTTATGATCCAAAGAAATGTGTACTTTGAAAAACTTTCCAAGTACAATTTTTCTTTTAAACGATCCAAATCTTTCATAATTATTAAATTTAAATAATTTAATTCTTTTACTTGAAATTTATCAACGCTAAACATGCATCAGTCATAGATATTAGTGAAGCAGTTTTTGGACGAAATATTTGAACTTGAAGCTAGGATTTCAAAATTTTGACGTAAATTTACTCACTACAGAAATTATTATTCCTTCAAATTCCTATATTTTTTGTTTTGTTTTTTTCCTGTAGGTGTGTTTTTCGGATGGTTACATATAACTTATCAGCAGTATTATAAAAAAAAGAATTGAGTATTTTTCTAAACTGAAATTACTCAAAGAATAATTAAGAAGTGATTAAATGATGATTGGCGAACACACTAATTCAAATACCTCGTCACCACAATAACCTCAATAATTCACCAATAGTGGGAAATAGACAAGCGGGTAACAAGCCTAAACAGAGCTATCTCCTTTCTTTCGAAGGTATTGAAATCCTAAAAAATCTCAAATTAAGGAGCCTCAAAGGCACCATAGAAAAAGATTTGAAAGAAAAATCCTATGTGCTACATATGACCACAGCCAACTGGGATCAAAGTATTAGCGCATGGCGAGAGTGATCAATATAGAACTAATAACAGAAATCGGTCAGTTAATATCTCATGATATGAAGGCAAGGGTAGTGATGTGCGTGACATGTAGCTCGGAGAAATCCTCCAGGAACGCTCGACACAATTTATAGGCAATAGACCTCGTCGAAGGCAAAAGTCAGATGGATAAATCATATCATCAAAGATGTAATAGAGCATGCAGAATCTAGAAAGAAATGGCACAAAGTACACAGAGATGGAGAAGGGTGGTTTAGACGGTGAAAGTTCCACAAGATCCACAATGCCAATAGGAAAAATTTTAGTGTGTCCGCTTACACGGCTTGTCTACCCACTTCAGAAAAGTTTTTATTTTTTTACACATGTCCATGAATAAAACAAAAAAAAAAAAAAAAATGAACTAGATTTATTTTCCTGAAAAATGATCAAAGAAAAGATTTAAGTACGATTTATTTGATAAACTAAAGCAATGTAAACCGGCTTAAGATTAATCAGTGTAAAAATTTCAATACCCTCTAATAATTCTGATCAAAAACTTTTTGCCATAGCCTAATTTTGTCAAAAAATAAATTCTGTTAAAAGTAGCGGAAATAGTGAAGCTTGTGTAATGCGGGCAACAGATTTTCTTACTTTCACTTAGTTATCTTTTTTCTCTGCTTCACCCCATTCCGACACCAGGATATGAACTCGGAGAGCTCTGGAACGTATGATCCGTCGAACACCTCGTATCAGAAATTTGACCCGAACGCAATACTTTCCTTACCTAGTATAGATAGGAAACTCAAAAAAAAAAAAAACTGATGACTAGAAAACTGCTTTATGTATGGCATTTATGGTGTTTACTGGGAACTCCTCTTTCCCAAATATTTTCTGCCTGAATGATGAATAAGCCCACACGAATACAAATTAGAGATAACCGTTTCACATTATACAGACAGTTAAGAATGATTAACCAAATAGATCCAATCACTCATGATTCATCCCCTTATTTTGACCTAAAACTAAAAATTTGAAATGTCTTGTACAATGTACAATAGTTGATTTATACTTAGGTATTTACTGATATTTAAGCGACGTAAGGTTGCTCACTAAACTCACCTACGACTGTTGGCTCGAGATCCACGAAGACCGCCCTAGGGACGTGCTTTCCAGATCCAGTCTCGGAGAAGAAGGTGTTGAAGGAGTCGTCTCCTCCACCGATAGTCTTGTCTGATGGCATCTGCCCGTCGGGTTGGATCCCATGTTCCAGGCAGTACAGCTCCCAGCAGGCGTTCCCGATCTGGACTCCAGCCTGACCGATGTGGACTGAGATACATTCACGCTGGAAAATGACAGATAAATATGTTAAAAATATAACAATGAAAGATAAAATCAGTTATCTTAAAATGATAGTTTAACATTAACATAGAAGGTTTATCATACCACTAAGCCAGTTAGAAGAAGCCGTAATATCTCATTTTCCAAACCTCTGGTAATAAAGAATATTAATTATAAATATGAATATTTGTGCGGTTGTGAGTTTCTATGGCCAATCTCAATGGCATCGTTCATTTTCAGAAATATAAACCAAAAGCATTGCATGATTGTCTTAATCATGCAGGGCAAATTGGCTGGAGAATCATAAATAAAGCGTCATAAATAAGAAATGCGCGGTTTATTTCTTCTTATAAGTAATTTATTTTTTTTAACTTATTACCTTTGAGGTGTGGTTATCGAGATATAAATATTAATTTTGTGATTTTTTTCTCACCCATTATACAACTCAAAATGTTGAATTAACTTAAAATTTGAGCTAGAGAGCTGAGTCTGGTTTTATTGTATCCAGCAAATAAAAATCTGTTTCAGCAATCGGTCATTATATTGCTGTTAAATTTAGAAGATATACTGATCGGCAAGAAATCAATAGCAGCATGATGTTTGATTATACAAAACGAGCCCTTACCTTTCATTTCAACATATTTTGAAAAAAAAAAAAATTGTGACGCTATGAATTTTATTAACGATAAAAAATTATATATTAAACAAGTTTTAAGAATTTCCACTTTGTTATGAAATAAATCCTTTAGATTTTTTTTTATTTATTAACCATTTTTCCAAATTTTACAATATTACCATTTTATTTACGAAAATTCATTTAATAGCTATTTTATTCTAATAAATGAACCATTTCAATCTGAACATTGTAAAATACATCAATTTAAAGGCAATTTTAAATGATTCAGACCAGCGTTAATATTTTGATTAAAATGTCTTTACCCCGCTAACTATACACAAAAGCCGAATTTTAATTTTTTAAAATATATATTCGAAGTAAATAATAAATGTAGAATAATTTAACTGACTTAATACTTTTGAAACATATAAAATTTAATAGAGGATTCGTTATTCGGACAATTAAGGTCAGACCGAATTACAGAGAGAAATATTAAAAATAAAAACTATTAAAAAATAAATAAGGCGAAAAAAAATTAATAGGAGGTTGCAGAAAAAACAAATGGGCCTGGCCTTCATATACATCCAATTATTGTTGAGAAATACGAACCCCTTAATGCCAGAATAAAGGAAAAAAGAAAACCAGATTTCCCATTTCCCAATGTTTTTCCACAATCAGATCCTCATTTGTGTTATTGGGATTATAGAGCTTAGAGTGTTCCAATTTACATTAAAAACGGTTATATTTGTTCAGGGAAAGAGGATAAAAGCTTTCCTTTTTTCTATTATTTTTTTTATTTTCCTGTGGTCGTTCATTAGTGGGTATTCAAACTAATCCTTTTGATGATAGTAATTTTATAATACTTTACATTATGTTTTACTGTATATTGGTTTCCATCCTTGTTAACATCGATAAAAAAACATATTATATAAACAATTTTATACATATGCATGTTTTAAAAAAAAAAAATATCTCAGAGGAAGAATATTTTTATCGTCAATATTATTTAGTTTGTATAGTAACTGATTTGTCCATATTTATGAAAAAATGTTTAAAAAAAAAAACACAACAGCATTTTTAATATATGCACGACCCTATACAATATTTTAATATAACGATCCCTTAAAATGGAGAGAAAATGGCTTTTTAGTCTCTGAGAGCTTTTTTAGCTCTATGTATATCTCTAATTTATTAATTTATTTTAAATTTAAAATACTAATAAATATTTTAGATGAAATAATATTTGGTTGTATTAATGTTTGTTATGAGTTCGTAATATAAATATTAAAAACTAAATTCTGGATAAAAAAAAAAAAAATGTTGTATGTACATATTGTGTGAATGAATCATGTAACCTTAATATTAATGGCCTTCAATGTGGCAGAATGTATTAATATTCAATAAAGAAAATAAAGTGAAGGATAAAAAAAAAGTATTGTCCATATATTACCATAAACTAATATCAAATAATCAATTATATTCGTAATCTCTAAGATGTAAAAAAAAAAAACATTCTTCTGGTATAAAATTGCACTAAAAAGAATTAAAATTATAATAAAATCTACTATATTTATTTATTTTATTAAACTACTCCATTTTCAACTGCGCAGTGGTGTATATAACAAATTTGATCTAATTGATAAGTTTCTGTGTTTTGTATGATAAAAACATGATATGATAATAGTTATTCATGAAACATGATACCTCTAAGCCATTTTCTGTTTAATTTTCGTCGAATAGATAACAGGAAGGAGGGAATAGACAGATCGAGTGAATTGAGGTGATTCTGGGTTGAAGATTGAATAGGAGTATATTTTTCTTGAATATAACATTTTACTCTTGAAAGGTGTAAGTCATTATGTACTGTATGACTTGAAATACATCATGGACGTCAATAAATTGTTTGCAAAACTTTTCTGTCCCAAATTGGTCTCGGTATAATGTTATAGCTTAGTCGCTTATTTGGTGAGTCAAATGAGGACCTAAGTAAGTAGTATGTGTTGATAATATCGTTTCGTAATTTCTTGTATTTTTAATTTCTTATCAATCTTCCTTACATGGAACATTTATACGAAATCACGGATATTTGTCGTAATTAGAGTTAGAAGTATCATACCATGGATTTTGAAAGTACAGCCGATTCTCGATAATTCAAAATCTAAGGAAATACAAGAAAAATTCGATTTATCGAGACTTCGAGTTATCAAAAAGTTTTAATTATAATTCAATTACAAAGAGAAAAGGAAAAGAAAATTCGAATTATTAGAAGTTTTTATTATAGTTTTAAGAATATGTATGAGCTCACATAAATAAACAAATTTGAAATTATTAAAAGGGATGGTGGTCTAGTTCGAATTATAGAACGTTCTTCTCTCCTCTCCCCCTTTTGTTACGAAAAGGATTTCGAGTTATCGAGCTATAAAAATACATTACTTTTTCTGTATAGCGAAGTTAACAGCTGAAGAGTTCGGATTGTCGAAAAATTCGACTTATCGAAAGTTGACTGTACTTTTACATAATTACATTTGCTGTTGATGAAGATAATAGTCCGTGGTACAGGCCCCTTTTAATCGAATTATTAACATCCGCCTAAAACTTTGTAAATAGTTTCAGCTCATCGTAACCTACAACTATTTTATTTACGGAAACTCCTTGGAATTGGAACGTTTTATATCTGGTGGGGTGCAAACTTTTTCTATTTAATTAGATACTAAAAACTCGTAAATACTCATTTGATTTCTACTTCGATCGTAAGATAATTTGATCGCAAAATCGAGAAAAAGGGTGGCCTGCAAAAATATTGAGCCGTTTGGCGTCACCTACACTCCCAAATTTTCAAAATAACGAGCTTATATTCGACAAACGGCCCAATATCCACAGTAGGCCATCTTGTTTCTCGATTTTGTAATCAAATTACCTTACGACCCAAGTAGAAAGCAAAGGGGTATTTACGAGTTTTTAGAACCTAATTAAATAGACAAAGTTTTTCCCTCCTCCAGATTGAAAACGCCCCAATTCCAAGAGTTTTCGTAAATAAAATAGTTGAAGGTTACGACGTGATGAAACTATTTACAAAGTTTACCACGGACTACAAACTTAGTTCGAATTTAAATTAAAAATAATCATAAACAACATATTTTAGTTAATATACATATAATTGGTTTCAACTGAAAAAAATATATAAGAAAAAAAAATGTTTGCATATTCCATGTAACTCCTTTCTTATTGAAATAATTAAATATAAAAGTAAAATAAAATTTCAAAAAAAAAAAATCATTTTCATAAAATATCGAATGTGTATATAATGTTACTGAAAAAGAATAAAACCAGAGGATTGCAACTTGATTCTATTCCAAATATCATAGTCGATATAATGACCCTTTGCCCTCCTCCTCACATCGAATTTGCATTAGCCAATCGGATTGATGGGCGCTTACTCATTACAGCCAATGGGTGGTTATTATTCATATAGTTGGGACTTTGTAATTGAACAAGTCGTTAGGACATGGATGGACATTAGCTTGGAATCAAGCCCTTGGACTGGGATTGGTATTGTCCATCCCAGCGAGCTAGGCACTAAGTACTACTCATACTAAACTTTTGTGATTTATAGCCCAATACATTAACTTGTCGTCTATCAAAGCTAACAGAACATCAGGGGCGAGAGATATATAATAACTAATAATGTACATTATTATTATACTAAAATAGCTCGAAAGTATACATTATAAATGAAACAATCCAAACTATGAAGCCGCGAGTCCCTAGCATACAGTCAACTTGCCAACGTTTTGCCAATTTAGGCATCATCAGTGCAGAAAAATCGAGATCATATATATGCAGAAAGAGAAAAAGGAGAAAAAACATATATTGATATCTCACCAAGCCATCTAAATACCTACTGAAAGAAAGAGGAGAGAGAGGTTATTTAAAACTTCAAATATAATAATACAAAAATGTGTTTATAAAATAATATTAAAAAATAATAAACAAATTACCTATGAAGGCAATTATTATTGTACTTATTAATTTATTCTAAAATTATAATTTTCTATTGATAGTAGTATTAGTAATAGTGAGAGAGGTTATAGGGAGGTTATATAAAACTTCAAATATAATAATACAAAAATGTGTTTATAAAATAATATTAAAAAATAATAAACAAATTACCTAATGAAGGCAATTATTATTGTACTTATTAATTTATTCTAAAATAATAATTTTCTATTGATAGTAGTATTAGTAATAGTGAGAGAGGTTATAGGGAGGTTATATAAAAATTCAAATATAATAATACAAAGATGTGTTTATAAAATAATATTAAAAAATAAATAAATAAATTACTTGATGAAGGTAATTCTTATTGTATTTATTGATTTGTTCTAAAATAATAATTTTCTATTGATAGTAGTATTAGTAATAGTGAGAGAGGTTATAGGGAGGTATTATAAAACTTCAAATATAATAATACAAAAATGTGTTTATAAAATAATATTAAAAAATAAATAAATAAATTACTTAATGAAGGCAATTCTTATTGTATTTATTGATTTGTTCTAAAATAATAATTTTCTATTGATAGTAGTATTAGTAATAGTGAGGGAGGTTATAGGGAGGTTATATAAAACTTCAAATATAATAATACAAAAATGTGTTTATAAAATAATATTAAAAAATAATAAACAAATTACCTAATGAAGGCAATTATTATTGTACTTATTAATTTATTCTAAAATAATAATTTTCTATTGATAGTAGTATTAGTAATAGTGAGAGAGGTTATAGGGAGGTTATATAAAAATTCAAATATAATAATACAAAGATGTGTTTATAAAATAATATTAAAAAATAAATAAATAAATTACTTGATGAAGGTAATTCTTATTGTATTTATTGATTTGTTCTAAAATAATAATTTTCTATTGATAGTAGTATTAGTAATAGTGAGAGAGGTTATAGGGAGGTATTATAAAACTTCAAATATAATAATACAAAAATGTGTTTATAAAATAATATTAAAAAATAAATAAATAAATTACTTAATGAAGGCAATTCTTATTGTATTTATTGATTTGTTCTAAAATAATAATTTTCTATTGATAGTAGTATTAGTAATAGTGAGGGAGGTTATAGGGAGGTTATATAAAACTTCAAATATAATAATACAAAAATGTGTTTATAAAATAATATTAAAAAATAATAAACAAATTACCTAATGAAGGCAATTATTATTGTACTTATTAATTTATTCTAAAATAATAATTTTCTATTGATAGTAGTATTAGTAATAGTGAGAGAGGTTATAGGGAGGTTATATAAAAATTCAAATATAATAATACAAAGATGTGTTTATAAAATAATATTAAAAAATAAATAAATAAATTACTTGATGAAGGTAATTCTTATTGTATTTATTGATTTGTTCTAAAATAATAATTTTCTATTGATAGTAGTATTAGTAATAGTGAGAGAGGTTATAGGGAGGTATTATAAAACTTCAAATATAATAATACAAAAATGTGTTTATAAAATAATATTAAAAAATAATAAACAAATTACCTATGAAGGCAATTATTATTGTACTTATTAATTTATTCTAAAATTATAATTTTCTATTGATAGTAGTATTAGTAATAGTGAGAGAGGTTATAGGGAGGTTATATAAAACTTCAAATATAATAATACAAAAATGTGTTTATAAAATAATATTAAAAAATAATAAACAAATTACCTAATGAAGGCAATTATTATTGTACTTATTAATTTATTCTAAAATAATAATTTTCTATTGATAGTAGTATTAGTAATAGTGAGAGAGGTTATAGGGAGGTTATATAAAAATTCAAATATAATAATACAAAGATGTGTTTATAAAATAATATTAAAAAATAAATAAATAAATTACTTGATGAAGGTAATTCTTATTGTATTTATTGATTTGTTCTAAAATAATAATTTTCTATTGATAGTAGTATTAGTAATAGTGAGAGAGGTTATAGGGAGGTATTATAAAACTTCAAATATAATAATACAAAAATGTGTTTATAAAATAATATTAAAAAATAAATAAATAAATTACTTAATGAAGGCAATTCTTATTGTATTTATTGATTTGTTCTAAAATAATAATTTTCTATTGATAGTAGTATTAGTAATAGTGAGGGAGGTTATAGGGAGGTTATATAAAACTTCAAATATAATAATACAAAAATGTGTTTATAAAATAATATTAAAAAATAATAAACAAATTACCTAATGAAGGCAATTATTATTGTACTTGTTAATTTATTCTAAAATAATAATTTTCTATTGATAGTAGTATTAGTAATAGTGAGAGAGGTTATAGGGAGGTTATATAAAAATTCAAATATAATAATACAAAGATGTGTTTATAAAATAATATTAAAAAATAAATAAATAAATTACTTGATGAAGGTAATTCTTATTGTATTTATTGATTTGTTCTAAAATAATAATTTTCTATTGATAGTAGTATTAGTAATAGTGAGAGAGGTTATAGGGAGGTATTATAAAACTTCAAATATAATAATACAAAAATGTGTTTATAAAATAATATTAAAAAATAATAAACAAATTACCTATGAAGGCAATTCTTATTGTATTTATTGATTTGTTCTAAAATAATAATTTTCTATTGATAGTAGTATTAGTAATAGTGAGGGAGGTTATAGGGAGGTTATATAAAACTTCAAATATAATAATACAAAAATGTGTTTATAAAATAATATTAAAAAATAATAAACAAATTACCTAATGAAGGCAATTATTATTGTACTTATTAATTTATTCTAAAATAATAATTTTCTATTGATAGTAGTATTAGTAATAGTGAGAGAGGTTATAGGGAGGTTATATAAAACTTCAAATATAATAATACAAAAATGTGTTTATAAAATAATATTAAAAAATAAGTAAATAAATTACCTAATGAAGGCAATAATTTTCTATTGAAAGTAGTATTAGTAGTAGTTGACGCTAGTAGTACATTTCAAGTCTGTATTCTCTTAAATTTAATTAGTAAATACAGTATTTAAAATTTATATTCTTTTTTTATAAAAAATATGCTACATTCTATAGAAAAAAAAGTTATACGGATAAAAATCGATTGGTAAACATTGATACATAGCTATTATTGTTATAAATTTAAATTTAAACACTATTAATAAGATTATTAATTTATTGATATAAACATAAATATTTTAACATCAGTGACTCCAATCAATATTTATGCGGAAGAAGAATTCCAGTTTTATTTGGACAATAAAGATCCTTTCGTTTAATAAAGCATTTAAAAGACACAATGATAAAAAATACATGTAAATTATCACTACTTCTTCATCAGTAAGAAAATGAGAGATTCGGTAATACCATTATTTCGCGAGTATAGGTTTGCGTGCCTCATGCGGCGCACATGCTATCCACGAGGCGCGCATTAATCTGCAGCAGGCTATACCCCTCCTCATATTTAATAAGCATTTGTTTATGCCTTCCGTACTGGAGGAGGGGGTCGATTAGTTCTCCGTGCCCCTGTTCATGCCTGTTTGTGTTTGTCGTAGGAATGATTCATTATCCATGTCGAGTTGCAAACTGAACAGATTCACGGACCAGGGAAAGTTGGAAGCCACATTAATAAGGATTTAGATACACGAAACGTAAAGATTTTAACTCCTCTATATCTGGCCTCAGCACAAAAAAAAAATTCTATCTTAAGGAAATATAACTATTTCCTTTAATATTATAAGCTTTGACAAGGAGCCTATTGACATAGGGACGCTCTGACTTTCAATCCTCAAGGTACTGGGTTCAAGTCCGCCTGATTGCAGCTAATTATTTATACTGTTGCATCAGTCATGGATCGAATCTGGGGTCGAGAGACTCTCCTAGGGTACACGCAGCCTCTATAAAACGGATACTATGAATTAAGTAATTAATTTAAATGAAATCAGAAATTACTTTATTAATACAGAACTTAGTCCATTAAGAATGAAATTAACATAACAGTAGATAGTAGAGAAAACACTGTGGTCATACTCATTAATATAAGTAAAAAATAACTGAAAAGACTGCTTAAAGGATAAGAAAATTATGCAATAATTAAAACAACAAAGCTACATTAAAAACAAATGGAAACGATTATTTTATTAATTATTATGTGAAAAATGGCACTAAAATGAACTCTTGGAAACATATCGATATAGGTAATTTAAAAAGTTGTTGAATAAAAGAGACTTGAAAATGGAAACTTTAAAAGCATGGCGTATGATTGTTGGGTTAGAGCTCCAGAAGGATTTGTCAAACATTCGGTTGGAAGGATGTTAGAAGTTAGAAGAACGAGATCGGGTAATCGGAATTTGATGGATATTTAAATTACAGTTTCTGTAATATGAAGGGTGGATGCGGAGTTCTGATAACCTGATAAATGAAGGACTCAAGGAAATACGGACACCTATGGGATGGGAAGAGCCACTTTATCTCAATATAATACATTATAGTTGAAGGAGAAAACAAGACGAATGAGCGTGTTCTCGGTCCAATCTCCTCTCTACATGAGCGTTGACCTTGAAGTAGTACATACAAAGTACTGAACACAAGTCCAAGGGTTTTAGTGGTACAGGTTTTTTATTATTTTAGAATGAAGTATTATTATTATATTAAATGGTAGAAGTTACGTTCGGAGAAGGAAATAAAAAGTGAATGAGTGAAGCTAGAGAATAAACTTTAGATACAAACTAAAAAGTGATATAAAATAAACAAATAAAAAAAATAAACTAGCAATAAAAAGTATTACGTAATATCTAAAAACATTATCTAGTTATAAGACAGTTATGAACGGAAGGGCCACATGAAAGAGATTTTAGAGATCTAATACAAGACGTTTTTAAAACCACACTTTTTTTCTTATTCCTCCTCTTGTATTGTCTGCTCTATCTTATTTATTATGGTTCAGAACGTTGTGGGTTCGATTTCCACCTGGGTCGGTTAAAACCTCAAGGTAGCCGTCAGGAGTTGGCAAAAAGAACCACAATAGGGCCCGCTTACCGGACAAGCTCCTCTCTCTCCCCTCTCCCGCACCAGTACCAGTTATTACGCTGTTATGCCCTTCGGCTAGGTAATCGAGATCCAGTAAAGCAGGTAATCTACGAATTATTAGCTCTTTCTGTCCGGAATGGGGTTTTTTACGTTTGTTTTGACTATTTAGGTGGTTTATATCATTTTGTACAAATCTACTTTATTCATTTTAGCCCTACGGAAGGCACACATGTCTTTTTTATTTCTTATGGCGTTACATACCTAGATCTTTGTCCGCCTAAACTTCCAACTGCAATCTATTGACACCCATTGTTCTATAGAGGCTTCCTCACTAATGTGTAGATGTTCCCCAAATCAATCCACCAGGAACCTTCTACTTTGGACGACTGTACTATCTAATATCCTGATTATTATACTTGTTAAATCTCTTGAATATTTATTTTTTAATGCAAAGGTTGTCATTTAATAGTAATGCCATATTTACTTTTATAAAAGTAATAGTTTCATTTTTATCGTATTTTGTTTATAGTATTATTCAAGAATTTCTCATTTTTTTTTTCATTACAAGTCTGGAAAATGGAGATAATTTTTCCAACGGTTAAACCTTGAAGTCAGTTACATCCGAAGAGAGAAAAGCTATTAGCGAAGAAATGAGAGTTGGAAGGACGGAGGAGGAAAACTGGGAGGGGGCGATCATAAAAAGGAAATTACGAAACATTTAACCTAATACGTCTTTTATAGCCGTTGAAACTACGTAGCGAGTTTAGCCAAATAGTCGTCATGCGGGACTTTTTAAAATGGAAGTCAACATAGCTCTTTATAGTTCTACTGGCCTAAGACAATTTCAATTCAAGAACTACATATTACTAAAAAATATTTTCATAATATTTTTAAAATTGTAATTTTGGAAATATAAACAGGGAAATTCGGGAAGAGCAGGTCTAACATTGAATGGGTTCCTCGTATCAAAATAATTTTTGAAAACAAATATGTTCCTATCCGATTTTCATTAATCTTATTATCGAGTTACAGATAAACACAATTTGACAAAAAACATTTCGTATGTCTTAGCATTTCGGTTTTTGAAGTCTTATTTTACTTCCATAAACGTTCGAAAATACCACTATTGAGTTCCAAACATTTACGGCTTTGTCTATAAGTAGACAACCGAGATGCACTAATTCAACTTATTAAAAATACTGCAGGCTTCACTAACGGCAGATATGAAACAATCAGGAGAACAACTTCGACGAATAAAAATAAATAAATAAACGATTAAAAAAAAAAGAAAAACAGACATGTTAATAAATGTATGAAATATTGTTTATTTGTGAAATTTCGTTTACTTGTAATTAAACAATAAAATTAAAACAAATAAAAATCGAATAAGTACATATGATTTTTTACAAATTATTTTCCTGTGTGCAACACATTCCTGGGGTTATGCCCATTATTTCCGACTGGACGATATATACTTATAAGTTTGCATACGAATATTCTGGTTAGAATAGGTTCGGCTGTATCTATAGAATAATATTATTCTATATTATAATAATATTATATTATTATTTTTTTAAATTATAAAACTTAATTTATCTATCCTGATCTCATACACTTCAAGTTCCAGTCTGTTTTCTTCGGTGAGGCTAATCATGAAAGTGTATTTCACTGGATTTCATGGCAACTGTTCTCCTCAGAGCATCTTATCAGCAAGGTTGGTGGAACAGCTTCTATAAAATCCAATAAAATAATGCTCCAGGATTACCGAGGGAAACGCACCTTTGCTTGTTTTCATATTTAGATGAACCCTATATTCTAGTTTTTTACATTTGAATAAATAATAGTTAATAATATTTTCGCCTGGCTTGGTGTTCCCTACCTTATTGTATATATTGTATACAGATATGACTGTGTTTGTAATTTACTTATCTTTAGGTTATTTTATTTATTATTGTACAAAGTTTTTTATTATTATTTAGGTACTATTTTACTTTTGTTAATTTTATGTTTTCTGTATATATGTTGTGAATGTGTTTTTATTTCACTATAATTATTTTCCACGTGACGGGATATTATATTTCTAAGTAATTAAATAAAAAATAATATTTTCATGCTTTAATTAATACATTATTTATTTGTACTTACAACAGAAATAATCTACTAAATAAAAAAGGATGATAATAAATAATACTAAATAAATACAGTGATCATGTAAGGTTTTGATTTTTCCAAGATAACGCTAAGAACTGTTGCTAATGCAAACGTTCCTATACAAAGAACTGTCTACACATTATTATCAATGCAACAAAGAAAATATATTAAGTTCCTTTATATAATGAAATGTTTATGTAGTAATATTAAAAATTATTGAAGAGGGGAAGCCAAATAGAGACATTTGTACAGATTCATATACAATTAATCAAATGTTTACTGAATGTGGAAGGAAAATGTCGAAAAGTAAAAAAGACATATCTGTGCCCCGGATGTAAAGCTCACCACGTCTATTTTTAAATTAAATAATTACATTGTAACCTTCAACGTTCAATTTTAATCATCTCTCGTTTATCTTATTTCAAATTTTAATTTTGATTGTTTTTGTCGACTCCCCTTATTTTAATTTCAAACTTTTAATTTTCATAGTTTTTGTTAAATTTTCTTATTGCAGTCTTTAATATTTAATTTTAAACTGAATTTTTTAACATCGTGTCTCGTAATTTAGACTTAGAATCCTCACTAGTTAACTTTGACTATTGTAATCTAACTTTTAATTTTACCTGTTTTTTTTTCACTTTTATCCTTTACCTAGGACTCCATCTGTAGAAACTTCTAACTTGGAATCCTCATACCAGACTGAAACGACAAGAAACAGTTTGACGTTTCCGACAACTTGAACAAACTAGACAAACGCTCTAACCTTCCAATTAATTACAAAAACTCATTTACATGACTATAATGAGGCCTATTTGGAATTACGGAGTTGAGCTATGGGGCTCCACCAAACCTTTCCTCTCGTATCCAATCCTTACAATCCAAAATCCTTCGTGAAATCCTCAATGCTCCTTACTTTGTTACAAATAAAATCATCCATAATGACCTTGAGGTTCCTTATGTATCAGATTTGGCCCAATCCAGATATCTGTCCTTCCATAATAAACTTCATAACCATCCCAACCCTCTTGTTTCGAGCCTTGTTTCCTATTCAATTCCTGATAACCATCCGAGGCGTCTGAAAAGAAGATGGCCACGTGACCTCCTAATATAAACATATTATTAAAGTGCTACCAATGGGTAGTTTCTCAACATGTGTTTCATGCCATAATATCTATGTGAGAATTTACTAGATGTATTTTTTGTATACAGTTGTAAATATCATATAAATAAAAAAATTAAAAAAAATTTTTATTCTTTTAATTTTAATTGTATTTTAATTTTTCTTTCCTTTAATTCTCAACTTTTATGTTTAGTTATATTCTTTTTTTTTAACTTTTTCTTGTTATTTCTAACTGCTCAGGGATCAACTCCTGAAACACAAAAAATAACAATTGTTCAATTCAGAACTTCACCACCATTTTATGGCCACCATCTTGCTGCAAAACCGTTAATCTGTTCATTTGGTGAAGTGTGGACACATTAAGTTACTCTCTTAAGAAATGGCAAGAAAAGACAACATGAGTTGCTAAACTCTAAGAGAACAGCCTGGTGGAGGAAATATGGGGAGGAAGAAGAGGTGGCCTAATCCATGAAGCTCTAATTAAAGACAGAAAGTGAGTCCAAATTGACAATCAAGCAACTGTAATTAATCTGTTAAGAACCACACCATTGTTCAAGGCACAAATTTCATTTATTTTATTTTGTTTAATTTTATGCAATATAATCAGTTTCTCAAGATTTAAAGTTAAATTTAATCAATCGTCGAATTTCATTGATCCAACCTTATACAGTCCACACCAATTTTCACCATCACCAGCGCACACAACTCACTTACATATCATTGGGTAATATTTGTCTCACTACAAATTAACGTGATATAACACTAACATTTAATTTTAAATTGTAGCCATTAATTTTTCTTCTTTTAATTTTAAAAGGATATATTTAAAGAGCTGATAGTAACTATAATTAGTGTAATCATTAACTTTAATTTTACCAGTTTTTGTTAATCTCTAAAATTTAATATTAATTATATTTTAAGTTTTATTAATCTGCTTGTATATTTATTAAGCTGTAACTAATTACTAACTTCCTATATGCACTGTAAACTATTGATATCTGTCATCTGGAGTTTTTTAATTTGAGTAATACATTTGTTTGTTAAATAATTGTAATATAGGGCAAAAACGACCCAAGTGGTTGTAAAGCCCAGAAGTGAATAAATACAAATAAAAATAAAAGTAAATAAAAATAAAAATAAATAAAAATAAAAATAAAAATAAATAAAAATAAAAATAAATAAAAATTAATGAAGGAAGCTAGTCGACTGCTCTACATATCATGGGTGACAAATAGTCAAGACGCTTTCATTACATATTTTTTTTATATTTGTACCACAGTTTCAACCCAAACATGTGGGTCATCTTCAGGGCGTGGTTCGAAGGCTTTCAAGTACTGACACTGTTTAGGGAATTTTTCTAATTATGGCAAATAACTGTCATAAGGCGAAATTCAAAATTATGAGCAATATTCTAATTTTAAGCAGTGGACTGTATCTTAATGAATTGGTAAGTTATAATGATTGTGCAAAAATAGCTTGCCTTCTTTATCCCAGTTTACATCTTTTGTTACCTTGAGAGCCCTCTGGTATGGTGCACCTTTCGTGACTTCTAGTACTGGAGTGGTATGATCATGATGACTGCCATAAGAGAAGTGGCCGAGGAAACCAGGAGCTCTCGGGGCTTAAGTGATATATTTTATCGTTTAGATCTGCCCCACCAATCACCGTAAAGCGGGAAACTATAACAATTCTTTAGCAAAACCAGACACATTTGGTAGGTAAGTGGCGTTACCTACCAAATGTGTCAAGTCTTGAAAGCCTTCAGTGCTCGAACCACACCCTGAAGATGACCCTCATGTTTGGGTTGAAACGTTGGCACAAATAAAACAATTTGTGTGATGACTGCGTCCTGACTACTTGTCACCCATGAAAAATAAATAATTTAGTAACGAAGAAACAAATTTTAATTGCATGAAGATATGGAAAATTGGCTTCCTAAACAAATACCAATGGGTAGTTTCTTAACAAGCGTTTTCATGTGATTATATTCCTCTGTACACATTTACTTGAAAGATTTATACTAATACAGTTGTAAATATCATGATTGAAATTTAAAAAAAAAAAATTAGAATAGCGGATTGAAAAAAAAAAATCGATCCCATCTTAAATCCTTTTACGTACGGGTTCAATTGAACAAATCAGGATGAAGGTAGTACACGAAGGGATTAGCAGGGCTTACGCTTTTAGGAAGACGTTAAGTTGAGCTTGACAAAGGCACCTCGATCTCGACGCCGGCCCATGGCGGCCATTAGTGCTAGTGTAAATAGGGATTTATCTGGACAGGGAGCAATTATGGAGGCAGTGGAGGGCAAAAACTTTAATCCTCGGCTCGGTCGCTCCATTCCTCTCGTTCCATTCCATTCCACTCCTCTCTGTTTTACTACGTTGTTATTACTACAAACAACTATCCAAACCAAATTAATTTTAATTTATATTATAATTAAGGTACATTAACTTCATTCAATAAAAACATTGATCGGTATTAGGAGTCCATCGCATACTTGATAAACTTTAACAACTTTATATATTGGTCAGTCATACAAGAAATGTACTATTTTTTAAATTTTAAAGTTTAGAAAAGATTCAAATCTTTCCTGTCGAAGCTCAACAAAATTCTTCCAATCTACAATCATCCTCTATTTACTTGTTTTTATTTATTTGTTTATTAGTAGAAAAATAATTCATTCTGCCACATTAGAGGGCATCTATTTGCTAATAGTGTTTGTTTAATTCACGAGCATGCAGATTTTAGTTTTATTTCGAAAGGGACAACGAAAACACGAGATTTTCGAAGGATCTGTTACATGACTTCAAACTTGGTCATTCCACTTTCCAGGCAGCAAACATTGTTGATCAAGTTTTCGGTGCAGAAAGTTTTAAGGAAAGAACCATTGGTCGTTGGTTTTCTAAATGTTCTTCAGGATACACAACGTTAGAGAATCTACTTCTGAGACTGCTTCCAACATCAATTTAGGACGAAGATCTTATGAAAGCTGAGGAAGAAAGCCCTTATAAAAATGGCTGAGAACTTATGTACGAGTCTTATCTTCTTAAATCATTCCACAATTTTGTATCTTGTTCTTTTTAACCCTGGAAAGGACCGAAACTTCGAACCTTCTTTTCTTTAAAAAAGCCTGAATTGAATGTCATATATTAAGTAATATGTATAAAAAAAAAGATTATCCGATAGAGGTTACAATTAACTTCATTTTATCATATTTATTTTATGTATCAGTTTACTAAATTAAAACGAATTAATAAAAGTAAAAAAAAAAAATTTAAAAATAGTTAACACGAAAAGGTACACTAGTGCAATGTTGAAATAAATAATTGTAAGAAATAATACAATCACTTTTAATAAGAATTACAATAACTTTACTTTAACTCTCTGTTGCGTCAAAAATGCCAGGTCTTTTAAATTATGCATTAATTCTATCTATTTAATATCGATTGAATCGAACAGCGATGGACAACGATTTACACAGAGTTTAGAGACGATCTGCTAGATTGAAGCGGAATAATAAAACTCTTGAAAATTGGTAAATATCCTAACCCGTATATAATAATACTAAATTAAATTATATATAATTTTACAATATTAGTTATTAAATTAATTATATTATACCGTACAATATTAAATTATGAAATAAAAAAAAGTAAAATAAAAGATACATGCTGGAATAATTGTTAAGATCGGAAACTTATCCAAGTAATGATAGATACAAAAAAACTATATGTCAAAAAAAAAATAATTTTGGAGCGTGGAGGCGTATAACTTCTTGGGATTTGAATGGAGATATCTTGTATTTAAGTCAAACAAATACACATTTAATAAAATCGTTTGATTGAAAAATACAATATAGAAAATATTTTTAAATTAAAGGGATCAATAGAAAAAAGGAGTAGATTTAATTTTTTACCAAGGACCATCTGGTACAAAAAAGATCTTGGCGTCCTACTCCAATAAGCTGCCTAGAACAGGGCCAATCCATTAGTATATAGTGCTTCTTCTAGTTGCTGACTGGGTTCGAAACTAGCCAAGAGGAATTCAGTTTAATAATAATAGTTGAATATAAACTTTAACGAAATCGTTTGTAAACTAAACTAGTCATGATTATCAAAATATAAAAAGAATAAAAAAAAAATCAGAAGTATCTACGATATACAAAATACGGTTGCATAAATTTCTTTTAGATTTAACATTCCTGATTTCCAATCGCAAAATCTTGCTACAAAAACAATAAAAGTAATTGTTTTTAAAGCTCAGACAGACACCGAACCAAATTTGATCATTGATGTCTGAAATGTAAAACGCGAGTGAAGATTTTCGATTCTGAGCACAATTTTTTTTTTTTTTTTTTACCTCTCCCACGAATAAAATGCGGCAGTGAGGAAGTAATGTGTTAATTACTCTCAATAATAGACTTCAGTGAGTAAAACATTGAATTATTATAATCTCAGAGATAACTGATCTAAATATTAAACTCTGCAGTTTAATATTTAAAGATATATTTAACAGTTGCGCAAGCAAATTACTTAGTAAATAAATTGTTAATTTAACAGTAGCGATGAAAGAATAAATCTTGTTATTAACCACCTGTTGTGTTGGATAGACTATCATGATATTATATTGCGTAGGTGGAGAACCTGCGGCTTTTAGGTCGCATATGGACTCCGTGTCGTAGATGGGACCAACAAACCTTATTTAGTGATCTGTTTTAATCCATCCCTATAATTAATGAATATAATAAGTTGATTATACGTATATGAGTTTGTATTTAGTGATAAATAAAAATAGCAACAGTACAATATAAAAAATCGTTGCGGCTAACGTTAGCACTGCCTAGCCATACTGCGGCCCCTAATCATAATGTTTCCCATTATTGTTATATTATATATAGGAATAAACATGTATCGCTGATTTTCCTAATATAATTTTAAAAAATTTCTATTTAAACAGTACTTAAAATAAAAGTTCTATGGAAATTTTATTGTGTCTAAGTTTTAATTTATATTTATAAAAATTCTTTAAAAAAGAGTTCCATGAAATTAAAAAAATAAACTGTAATTGTGCTTAGATTAGAGTTATAATTTGTCTAAAATAAATTACACATACTAATGAAATGAAATGTAATGAAAATAATTGTATTATTCTGGGACTAGTGTCCCCTCAGAACAAGTTACAAATACAGAAAATATATATTAGTATTCTGGAGTGTCAATAAAATACAATTAAATATATACAGAATGATTAGGAATACAATAAAATTATAGATAAAAAAAATATATAAAAACCTGTATACATATAAAATAAACAGAGAAAGTAAATTAAGTAAACAAAATATCAATGAATGACAAAATAATCAAAGTATCTAGGTGTACTTTGAAATTCTTACAGCTTAGGTTTTAAAGTACATTTCGTGATCAATCGGATTGGGAATGGAGTAAGTGTTTAAAGAGGAGAGATTTGAAAGAGGATATTTATTATGCGTGTCGAATATCTGAGGGTATAGATTTCCAGAGAGAGACAATTAAAAAGGATTTATCAAACGCAGAAGTTCAGTGAGGAGGAGGATAGAGGTCGGACGCACGGGATCTGGTGGGACGGGATTGAAAGGAGTGTTTGAATTGTAGGATCTTTAGGATACAGGCGGGTCGCCGAGTTCTAATGGCCACTTCAACTCCGTGTAAAACTGGGTAATATGCGTATCCCTTGAGATCTCGAAGATAAAGCGGATTGAGCAATGTGTCATTCGTATGAGTTGCTAAGAATAAAAGTCAATTCTTAGATCATCTTTTTAAATAAATCGAATGAACTTTTAAATAAAAGTTTTTTAAAAAAAGTTCTTTAAAAGTTTTACTTGGTAAGAGAAAAATTTCGAGTTTCATAAACACTGAAAAACTATCGTCAATAAAAGTTCCAGTGGTACGGAAAAGTTTTTTTCTGTTTTAAGCCCTCCTTATATAATATGGAATAGGTTAGTTGCAATTAATTGTAAGATACCTGGCAGAGCACATCAATAAAATATTTAGATATTTTTTTTAAACTCAACCTGCTATTATAAAGAGCAACAGGACAAGCAGTTGGCTGACCTTGACACGAATCTTCGTTATTATTATAGAGGTCGTACGACTATTGGTACTTTGATATAAAATCTTTACCAATCCATGGTGTGTTCATAGCTTCATTCCCAACACATAGTATTCATAAGCTGAGGTCAACAGTCGGTGAATAACGAAAGGCCTGATGCTAAAAACGAACGGACGGTTGAATGCTGACGCAAGTTGAGTCGAGTGCACAACAGCTGTGAGCAGATGCCTTTACATTCTATTTTGTCACTGCAGCAGTCGCTTTGTCAAGTTCAGATCTCGGGGTTCCTCACGTTCCACGACCTAACGACAATCGGTCATTTCTGGACAAAAGATGGATGGCTTGGCTTCTGGGCTTTGGGAGAAAAAAAAAAAATAGAAAAATCTTCAGCCGTCTCATGGAGAGCCAATTCTGTGAAAATAAAAATAACTTATCTAACAGTGTGTCGAAAAAATAATATGCCGTTTTGTACAATTTTCTATTTCCCAAATTCTATATCAAAAATCCTTGATGTGGAAAAGTTGTGTTTGAGAGCTAAAGAAGAAATAATGGAATAACCTTCTTTATGCTAAGAAGGGGTAGCTCTGCAATCAGATGAAGTACAGAATGTTGTGAGGATATAGAATATATAGAAGAACTTTCATAGGGTGACCAGATAAAGCTTATAAGAAAAAAAAACACTTCACATTATTATACAATGGTTTATTATTTTGAAACAATCACATGGCAAAAGTAACATTACTTTCCTTCTTACATATGAAAATGTACCAATAATAGAAAGTTTTTAACTCATTGACAGATAATAGGCTGCATACACCCAAAAACGTGTGCAAATTTGAAGCCAGAACACTTAAGAGGGTGATGCCTGAACCTGAAGTGATATCCGATTGGTTGATTTTTAATGGAGCAAGGCTAAATATTTATTTCAAGGGTTTCCCTATCATTTTTCTTTTGGAGATAGGTTTAAAACTTCGATTCATTCATCTGCAGTACTGCAGTAAATACTCTGGAGTATTTATTAATTTTTTTAAAAAATTATAATTGAAACCCGTTTATCCCAAGATCAGGGTGTGGTGAACCCACCACTGGTGCGAAATCCTGTGTCGGAATTTTCTAAATTTTTCATGAATAATAATCTAATTAGCTGTACAGAAAAAAAGACTAACTTTGCTTTTCATTAAATCCATTAGCAAAGATCCAGTATCAATGAACTAAAGCTGCTGTTCACATTAATGTCAATATTTTTTCTTAAAGTGCCTATTAAAATAGATTATCCTTGTTTCTGTTTATTCGATAGATTTTGCTTTCATTAATCTAATGAAGTATAGACTTAGAACGTAAGCTTTCAAAATTTATACGGTTTAGAAATATAGAATATAATTAATGTTTAAGAGAACTAAGTAAATTACTTTAAAGAACTATGGAAGTATTAGTAGGCTATGGAATGATTTGATGACAAATATTAAGAGAAGAAACCATGAATGTTGAGAAAACGTAAATAATATCGTTTTAGTTTATTTTCTGGAACGACTGGAGACCGCCCGACGTTTTCGACTGCTAGACAAATGCTCTAAACTTCCAATTATTTACAAAATACAATATATATATATATATATATATATATATATATATATATATATTGCTATAATAAGGCCTATTTGGACGGGATCGTGCTTTGGGGCTCTGAGATCCTCTCGTGTCCAGTCCTTGCAGTTCGGGTTTCTTCGTGGAATCCTCAACTTTGTCACTAGTGGAATAATCGATAACGACCTTAATGTACCATGCGTTTCCGATTTGGCTCAGTCCGGATGCCTATCCTTCCATACTAGACTTCTGAACCATCCGAGCTCCCTCATTTCTAACCTTGCTTACTCTTCTATCCATGGTGGTCCTCTGAGGCGTCTGAGGGGATGATCGCCATCGGATTTTCTAATATAGAAATATAACTGGAGTGCTACCAATGAGTAGTTTCTCTTCATATTGTACATACCATATTTCTAATTTCATATTTACTTGTTGTATTTACCTTTTAATACGGCTGTAAATTTCAATAAAACAAAAAAATATATTTTCAATTAAGTGATGAGATTCTAAAAAAAACATTTGGTTATAAACTGTTTTATTATGATGTGAAAGGCTTTAAAAAACAACAGCAGTGAGTTTGAAAGATATTAAATTTTAAATCATTTTACGGGATCGGTTTCATGTTATTAAAAAAAATAAATAAACTTTCTAGGTACCAATTTGCTTTATGAGAACCACCTCCCCAAGTTTATAAGGGCATAAACAATTTTCAAAATTGTTATATAGACCTAAATGATCTTTTTTTTTTATAGGCACGGTTAAGCCAAAGACTTAGTAAACACATTTTATTGCTGTAATAAAATGGTTGTAAATAGTCTATTTACGGTCAGTTATCCCTGATCTTAAGAGGCAAGATGGTAACTTGGAATATGATGGCTACGGATAATAACCCCTTTTATGATTTCGCATTTCTCGCTGACTCGGTAGCTATGGTTCCGATTTGTAATAACTTTAAACAAATATTATTTTATAACTAATTAATTATTAATTAATTTAGTTACGATTTGATACAATGTTTTAATATAATGATAAAAATTCAGACAATTTTGTATGTCGCTGTCAAACAGACGTTAAACGGATTTAAGAATGTTCGTTGACATGACATGAATAAACTTTTTTTTTACTGTATTTATGTTTAGAAATCGTAAATAAAGCATTTATTTCTATGCAGCCAAGTATAAGAACTAATATACACGAACTCTCAACAGAACAATTTGTCCTGGGACAAATAAATTACGCAGAAGGGCTATCTGTCTCTTGGACAGGAAACACTGATAATTAATCAACAAGACCTTCCGACATTTCCTGAATACCAGAGTATCTTTTGTCAACGGCGCATTCATCGAACTGATTTCCATCGCTTTTGAATTTTTTGTTCTTTACGGCAACAAAAATTATTTGTTTAAATAATAAAGTGAATAAATCTCATTATTGATTATGGAACAATACAATTTTTTGTGATCGTTAAGGCATTATCATTTTTAAATACGGTTGTGTAGATCGAAGAAAGTTTATTCATTTTATACTATTTTAATTTTTTTCACTATTGTGTATATGCTATATTGTCAGTTTAATCACTATTTTTTACCCTATTTCAGCATTATTATTTTTTTATGAACGCCACCTCAGACCGCCTCTTTCCTTAATGTACCACTATTAAGTATTGATGGTTGCATAGATTATTTTCCCCGAGTATTAGGAGGAAAGGATTTTGAAGAATGATATATCAAACGTATCAAACGAAATGGAATATCACTGAGAAGTGACGAATCCCAAATTCAGGACTATACTAATATATAACTACGAGGGCTGACCATGCAACAGGCTTATAAATATTTTTTAAATATGAATATCAGCATAAATAGATATCCTCTAGCACATATTCGAATGAAAAAAAAGTTATTTTCATCTTTAAATTAGCTAAAAGAAATATCAATTCTTCTATCCTTCATTGTAAAATTAATTTTCTATTTCCTTTTAATCTTCGTCATTTTCCGTTTTTTTCCTGAATTTCCCATCCAACCAATTACGGCTTCTATTCACTCATAGATTTGAATATTATGTAGATTTCTTTGACAATTTGTGGTTTGGTTTGAGGAGATTCTAACAAACAAATTTGGGCAAAACTTGGCACTGAGTCGATATTATCGAAATGTCGATATTTTCCTTCACTACGCACTACATTCTATATGAAACAGGTAAATGAGTATATATATATATATATATATATATATATATATATATATATATATTATATATATATATATATATATATATATATATATATATATATATATATATATATATATATATATGTGTGTGTGTGTGTGTGTGTGTTTGTGTGTGTGTGTGTAAATTACTATAAAGTATTTATTACCGTATTATACATGTAGGCAAATGACTTACATGTTTTATATGATTCATTATACTCATTATAGTCCTTATATTTTAAGTAATAATTATTATTCGTGATAAAATTTCTCTCACTCTGCCACTTACTCCCGATTAAATTTTTATAGAGATATTCTCATTAACAAAATATTTTTATTTGAAATTAATATTCCATTCTTATTTGCGATTAGTTTTAAAAATTACAGAAATATATTTAATTTCTATGGCTTTTAAGTTTTTTTTTAAAGCAATGTTCGTCTTTCTAATTTCGTTCGTCTTAAGAATTTCTCTACTATTTTTTTTTTTTATTTCTTTTTATGATATTCGGCAAATAATTAAATTGAATCTAGTATCATGAAAAAAAATATACAAGATAAGATGTGGAATAGGATAAAATAGAATAGAAAAATAATATTATTCTGAGACAATATCCTTAAGAATATCCTTAACAGCTGTGTAGAGGTAAATAAATATCATTTTTGGCCAAAAAATCTAATAATTCAGATCATATATATATATATATATATATATATATATATATATATATATATATATATATATATATATATATATAAGAACATTTTCTCATTACTCCTTTAACAAAATGATGCCTGAATGAATTTTTTGGAATTTTTTTTCCGATTTCGAACACAGCACACATGAAAATATAAAAATCAAAAATAATTCCCAAGCGAGAGAAAAACCATTTATTTTTGCAGAACAGTGTTATTGAATTTTACAACTTGATATTTCCAAACAAAACAAGGTAATAACTTTAAAAGGAAATTGTCTTTAATAGTCTTGGTAAAATTAGAAGCCTAAGCAATTTTGTGTGTTGAATAGACTATCTTGATAATATAACATTGTATGCAGGAATAACTATGATTCGATGATGTAGCTTGTACGTCGAATCCATTAGGGAAAGTAGCTATATAATGTTGGATTTCACATTCTAAATTCATAGATTCTATCTAGTTTATACAAATTTATTTGAAGTACCTACATAAAACAAAACGGCATTGAGAGTCAAGGAGTGAACGGTTTACAATCCTCTTCTAAGCCACTTGGATTCAATAGCTCACTTTATCCAATAATTAATAATTGAAGCAGTAAATATGCATGTCGGTGCTGAACCTGGCAGCTATTTGGATGCAAGGCACGCCGTGCGCTTATCGTGTTATACAATGCAACGCAATCAGACTGCGGATAAACGCATCTAATGCAGCCTTAGCATGCATGGCTCTATAAAGTGACTCACCCTCGGAGAAATACAGTGTAATTAAAATCAATGTTGAAGATAAATCAACCTTGTGAAACTTAAACAATCAGAACAACTCTTTCAACACATATTATTAGATTGCTTATAGCCATAAAAAGACATTATTTTTTTTTTTATCAAAAAAGTAAAAGTTTCCTATGATAGAGCTTTTCAACTATTTTTTAAAAACCAGTATAATTTATTTATTTTTTCTTGTTTTTATAGGCATTATATTTTAAAAAATATTTCCACATTTTTACACAACAACAGCAACGAATATTAAAAAAAATGTTAACAATTATAATTACGAAATTTCAATTTAAAAATCCTGAAGTGGAATATATATCAAAAAAAGAAAAGTTTGCTATGGTAGGGCTTTTTAACTATTTTTTAAAGACCATTATAATTTTTAATTTTTTTTTCTTGTTTTTATATGTATCACATTTTAAAGAATCAATCCATATTTTACACAACAGCAACGAATATTAAAAAAAATGTTAAACAATATATATTCTGCATTTGTTGTTAATAATTTAAATAAACTAATGTTTTTTTCTTTTAAATAACTTTATTTTATCAGATCTTTTGGTGGCAAATTATATTTATTTTCCTCTACGTAGCTGTTATTCTTAAGGACGTTGTCTCAGAATAAAATTATTTTTCTATTCTATTTAATCCTATTCCATATCTTATCTTATATTTTATTTCATGGTACTGGATTCAAATTTATCATTTGCCGAATAAAAAAAAAAAAAAAATTAGTAGAGCAATTCTTCAAGTCGAATATTACTAAGAATAAAATCTTAAAAGCGATAGAAAATAAATATATTTCTGTACTAGGAGTATAATGAATCATATGAAACATGTAAGTCATATTATTTGCCTACATGTGTGTGTAATACGGAAATAAATACTTTATAGTAATATACGTATATATACACACTTATTTACCTATTTCATATAGAATGTAGTGCTTAGGGAAGGAAAATATCAAATTGTAAAGTTCAATTACACTGTTCTGCAAAAACGAATGTTTTTTTCTCTTCCTTGGGAAATTTGTCTTGACTTTTATATTTTCATGTGTGCTGAGTGCGAAATCGGAAAAAAAAATGTCCAAAAAAATTTATCAAGCATCATTTTGTTAATGGCGTAATGGAGTAGTGAGAAAATGTAGATTCTTTTTGAGAAAAAAAAACTGAAATATCATATATTTATGATCTGAATTCTCAGATCTTTTGGTAAGAAATTATATTTATTTTCCTCTACACCTATCCTATATCTTATCTTATATATATTTCTTTCATATTCCTGGATTCATCTAAATTTTTTGCCGAAAAAAAAACAAAAAAAAAAACAGTAGAACAATTCTTTAAGATTAACATTACTAAAAAAAAATATTTTTCAGTAATTTAAAAAACTAATCGCAAATAAGAAAGGAATATTATTTTCAAATAAAATTATTTTTTTAATGAGAATATCTCTATAAAAATTTAATCGGGAGTAAGTGGCAGAGTGAGAGAAATTTTATGACGAATAATAGTTATTACTTAAACCATCAGGGCTAGTAATATAATGAAGCATATAAAACATATAAGTCATATTATATGACTACACGTGTGTGTATAATATGGCAATAAATACTTTATAGTAATTTAAAAAGATTCAGACAGGTGATTTTCTTCCGTTGGATAGTATATTGACTATCAATATTTATTTTTCAATCAACTTGTATTATATCAGACTCTTAACTTAACCTTCTATACTTCTCAAGTTTTTGTGAGTTTTGGATTAAAATTATTCAGGAAATAAAAGATAACATGAGCGAAAAAAAAGGGATTTCTTAAAAATCAATATAATAAAAAGTTATGAAAGTTTTAAATGCACTGTATATTTTAATGATAAAAATGAATAGATACTTCGAATGCTATTATTCGTTTCCACAGAAACGAAACTTTAAATTTATTTTATTAACCATTTTTACTAAACTAATAAAGCACTGATGTATTTATATTATTATATTATATTTAAAAAAAATAGTAATAATATGAAATAATAAAAATAAAAATAATTTCTAGACCAAACGATAAATACTTTATAAATTTAGTTTTGGAGATCAATTTATTATTAAAGTATAATAAATAGGTAGGAAAAGTGACCTCTTCCACATAATTGAGGTGTTCTATTCTTATGTATTTTTTTTTTTTCTGATAATAGTTCATTTTCTTCAGTAACTTTCCCCCTGTTCTTGGAACGAGTAGCGGTTAGAGGATAAAAAGTGGAAAAATAAGAAAACGATTATTATGTCCATTAGTTTGGTATCAACCTACTTTCCCCAACTAGCTGTCTGAAATGCAAGGCAGAAAAAAAAATATTTTAACGACAATATTGAATAAATAAATCAGAATTTACTTATATTACATTGAACATGAACGCCAATTATGAATACAAAAACTACATGAAATGATTTTATTAAAATATGTGGACCATTGATCTGAATAATTAGTAGATCCTGGATTTAATTTGTGGGGCGCATTTTCCTTCATTTTGTTTGCTATGGAAGAAAAACTACTTATAAAATGATTTTAATGTGTACAAAAAAAAAAAACCTTACTACGGTCTAAATTTATTACATTTGTTTCATGATACTTACTTATATTTAAATGTACATGCATTATAATTCAAAAAGTGAATATGATGTGATTGTCGAAGTATTAAGCTTATATCACACATTTAAACAAATAGATACCAACGAAAAAAAAAGTTATTTTCTTTAAATTATTTAAGTCTTCCTTCTGTATATCTGTCAATGATCTAAGTCATTAAAAACTGTTTTTACTTCTACTATGTCAACCTACTATGTCTGCGTGAATAATTCGCATTGTGCATTGGTCAGAGAACATATGGCATGAATAATACGAAAATTGAAGAATACAAAGTATAATAAAATGAAATAATCAGTTCTTATTTTCTTGGTAATTGTATCGAACAAGGAAAATGGAAGTGTACTAGGCGATGGCACAACTGAACATTGATCGTACATAGAACAAGGAAAACAAAATTAAATTAAAACTTCATTCATGTCTTAAACCAAGTATTTAATAACATTTCAAATAATTTATTCGTCCTGAAATTTCGGGGAGACGTACTATTTTTCTTACCAAAAGGAAAATAATAATCTTCAAAATTAGGGCTCAATTATTTGATTGGATGAACATATAACGAAGATATGGTGTACAGACAAAAAAACACTTTTGAGAATTTATGTATTTTTTTATTTATTTATTCATGACAAAAAGAAATAATATTCAAAGGTAACATTCATTATTCACATTTTTCTACCATTTTTTAAGTGTATTTAAAACAAAAAAAAAAATTAATCGTCCTTAGGTATGAAAATAAAAATGAATTAGAAGAGAAGATTAGTTGGGAGAATCAGTAAAATAAAAAATTTAAAAATTAATAATTATATTTTTTTCTACAGATCACCCTAACCAAACTTCTCTTTAATTATTCACTACAGTCAACCATCAATAAAAATTAAATAACTTAATGCCCTTTAGTAGTTATCGTTAAGAACTGAGGTTGATATGGAACGATTTTATTTATTTATTTTTTTTTTAATGTTAAATTAATTTAATGTATTAAAAACAACATTAATACAATCAATCATATTGAAGATAAACAAATATTATGGCTATAAGTGATACAAACTATATACATTCGCAAGAGAAATACATATAAATAATACATAGTGATATAATCTTACATGTGAAACAGATGTTTCATAAAATACATTACGCGTTGAATTAGTTTGTTGTAAAGTTGATATAGAAGAGTCATGAAAATAATATCTTTAGTGTAAAAAAAATAAATAAAAAATACAAAGAGTATAAGTTTCAGAAACATATAAAAAAAAATAATAAATATATATTAAGAAATATCCTTTAAATATTAATATTTACGAAAAACTTAGTTGATCGGTGAATCAAAGTATTCAAGTACAGACGCGATCCGTCAAGTTCAGCACAGAATAAACAGTTTTTGCTTCAAGGATTTCCTTCAAACAATATCCCAAGGTTATTAAAGCAGATTGATTAAATATATAATACGTCTACAGAACAACGGGCAAATATAAAAATATTATACATATCTGATCTCTATAGTTATTAATGTGTTTGAAAACAAAGGCAAAAAAAAATTGCTTCTGAAAGGTAAAATTTGTAAAAAAAAATCCGTTGATTGGTATTTTTTAAAAATGTATATATCGAATCCCTGAAATCCTTCACTGTTACTAGATCATAGCTTTACCTTAAATACACAAATCACACTTAAAATAATAAAGAAGGGAAGGATGGTTGGGGTGATCTGTCATAATAAAATAATAATATTTATTTTAACATTTTCTGACGTTTCGACTCGAAATTCAGGCCTTCGTCAGGGCTGAGAAAAGAATCAGATAACAATAAGTACGAGAAACATAAACAGTGTAGATAGAAAAACTTAAAATAAAATGAAGTAGATAAGTGAACCTTAAATTAAAATAAAGTAGGTAGAATAATAATAAAAATAAATAAATAATAATAATAACGGCTAAAATTATTATTATTTATTTCTTAGTACTTGTTATTGTTACTATTCTTCCTACTTTATTTTACTTTAATGTTCACCTATCTACTTCATTTTACTTTAAGTTTTTCTACCAACACTGTTTATGGTTCTCATACCTATTGTTATCCTGTTCTTTTCTCAGCCCTAATGAAGGCCTGAACTGAAACTAACATAATGATATGTTAAAATACATATTATTATTTATTTTTGCCATTTTAATTTTGACTGATAACACCAATCATCCTTCTCTTCATTATTCACAGCAGTCAACCATTAACCCACAATGAGAATAATAAAATTTAACCAACATCATATACTACAAATGCATCCAGTTAACAATCATTTAACTGTATAATAGTAGGACAAAATATCACTATACAACTCAATATCGATGAACAAAGCAATCTTTGGAGTTATTTAATAGTTATAATAATCCAAACCGTACAGATCTTTCATAATGCAAAACAATTTATTTGAAAAATAGATAACTTTGCTGCAAGTGATTTCCGAGATAAAAATCGATTTGCCGAAATATGTTAGTTACAACACTTTGAATGGATAAAGAAGTAGATCATGATTAAGTCCATACGATTGGCATATTTTTCAGATGTAAATTTGATTGTTTGTTATTGATCACCATTAGTGTTGCCCAAATGCGAGACCGGGACTAGTCTTGGTCTTGCAAACTCAGTCTGGGTCATGGTCTTGGTCTTGCTGAAGAGTCTTGCAACAGCCTTGCAGTTACTTATTAGCTTATTACTATAGAGATATTACTGTAATTTTTAGATAGGAGAAGAATAACTTAGCCCGAATGAAAAAATATAGGAGTTAAATGCAAAAGTATATTGGTTATGCCAATTATTAACATATAGTAACTAAGATTGTCAAGTATTAGTAACTAGTTTACCTTAATTTTTATTTAAAAATCGATTTTTTTTAGCAGTCCTGGTCTTGGTCTTGCAACAGTTAGGCGGCTTTGGTCTTGGTCTTGCATAACGCAAGACCAAGACCGATTTTGGGCAGCACTAAGTACCATACAAATCGTTAGCTGCGTTACGGTCTCCGGGTTCCGATATTCTCGATTTCGGCCAGGATAGTTTTTGGTGATTTTCTTAACTTTTAAAAATATTTGAATGGGAGTTGGATAGATGTAAAGATAGATACAATCGTAAATAATCATTATATCTGATAGACGACGGGGACCATAACCGAAGCGAACGTGTAAATAAATAACCATACAAGATAATAAAAACATATATAATGATAAAAAACAACATAAAAAATAATGTAAATTAGTTATTCCAGTGGAATCAATGAGAACTACTCAAACCAAGTCATTAGACTCAAGTTTCGGGCAGGGACCCTCTAGAGGATCTCGCCCTCACAAGAAATTTTAATTGCAAACTTCTCTACCGGGGATGAGGTTGTTGAACTCGAAAACATCAAGAGTCTCTACAAAGCATCGAGGATAACATTATAGTGGGGAAAAAAAAAAAAAATGTTAAACTTAATTTACGAACATAAAAAAAAAAATTAAACGATAATTTATCATTATTTTATTATCGTTTTAGCTAGAGGTCACGGTAGTTCTAAATTAGTGACTCATAAATTGCTGAGCCAGTAAACAGCACATTAAACTTCAAAAGTGGAAAAGTTGCCCTGGTTTAAATAAACATAATGCAGATATATGGAACTGTTTGCTTGGAGATTACAAACGTTTATTGTTAACAAAGTCCAGTTAGTGTCTTTATCTTCCAATCTCATACATTTCTTGATTTTCTTTGAAACTCTTTTACTCTATTATTATGTTTTCTATTGTTATTTCTTCAACAACACTACTAAAAATTTTATTTTTCTTCGGTTTCTTGCATCTTATTCCCTATATAATTGAAATTCAATTAAAACTGAAGGGGTCGAATTATCGAATCGAAAAAAAAAATAATATCTACGATTGATAACATTTATCTTAGAAAAAAAAGTATGTATTAGAGCCAGTATCTATTCATCTCTTAATTTTTATTTGTTATATAATAATCTATCTATTAGATATATATTTTTCGTTTGAGTAAAATCTATCGTTTTTAGAGTATGGTATGAAGAAAAAAAATTAAGGTGTGTGCTTTAGACCAAACGACAGAAGTGCAAACAAGGCTAGATTAATAATAATAAATATAAATTAGAAATAATAGCCCATTACAGAGATGATGAAAAGCTGAACAATTTCCTCCCTTGTAGTATGTAGTTTCTAATTTTTGGATCAATCTAATTCACTCTCCACAAAAAAAGTTGCATGACGCAACTTAATAAAAATCGATATTTGACAATCGAGGTGTAAATCTAAACGTTATGTTAGCAATACGTAATAAGGGTTTGACTACAGAAAGTCATACGGTTTTAAATGTATGACCAGTATATAGCCATGGTATAAATATACACACTCTTTACATATGTGCACTGTTTACCGCAATTCACACCCGAAATTTATATTATTCACAAATGAGTAAATTAAATTTAATCGTTAAATTGAATTTGATAAAACTGATACAATACCATTCGTAAAAGCAAAACGCGAGTAAAATATTCGTTTCTAAAAAAGTTTTTAACCACCACCACGAATACAAAGCTTCTCTTCCTTCGGTTGTGATGAAGCAAAGTAGCATAGTAAAGATGAAAATTATTATATTTTACTTGTAGCGGTGATGAAGTATATATATATATATATATATATATATATATATATATATATATATATATATATATATATATATATTACTTACGAAATTCCAAGCACATACAAGCTGGTTTCGAGTTCTAATTTTTTTTTTTAACTTTAAATTTGTCAAATGTTCAAATAGCCTTGTTTCTTTAACTACTCGTAGGAAATTTTCTAACCGTTTTTTTTTCCGATTTTTGTATTTTTATTATATATGTGAATTTTCATTGATACCTGAATTGTATGGCACGGAATGACCCACTAGTGTTTTTGGAAATAAATGAGGTTTAGAAATAGGTGAAAATTATCCCGATGTGCAATCAGCACGACCATTTATAATAAAAAGGCAGATTAAAACACCCAAACATCAATGCATAATCAGTGTGAATTAAGAGATTTTTATTTCTTTTATACTCCAGGAAAGCTAAGTTCAGAAAAGCTAAAGATCTGACTCTTCGTAGTCCTATAAATGTATATATATATATATATATATATATATATATATATATATTATATATATATATATATATATATATATATATATATATATATATATATATATACATATATCAGTAAATGTGCCTCCCCATACTAAAATTCATCAGACCTAGGTCATCGCACTTACCATCAAGAACGACTCAGCACAGAAATATTCCGATTAACAAGAGACAGCTGTTTGACCTCACAATGACGGTCAATGTATACTTCTTTTTTTTTTACTTTATTCGGTGCCTGAATGATCAACTCCTATAATAAGGCAGCAAGTAGGAAACCACATTCACTAAATGGAACCACATTCTGCTTCCACATTAATCTTGTCGAATGGCTCGCCGCAATTTGTAAGGGCCCGTATCATTTGCTAGAAGTCGCATGGGAAAATTTCTCACTTTGTATCAGTCTTGAGATTTAATCTACGTTCTCTGGATCACTGATTTATCGTTGTAGCTTTCAGATTAAAGGTATTTTTTCAATATTAATAGATCAAAAGAATACTTAAAAAAGAAATTCACAAATATAGGGTGACATAAAATCAACGCAAGATTTAATTAAATTTCATAAAAGATTTAAAACAGTTCTTTCTTCTTTTGTTTTATTTTTTTTTAAATTTAACAGCTTATAATAACAACTAAACCGAATAATAATAATAACAAATTTTGTTGAACGTTTGGATTAAAATATCTTAAAATTTAAATACCATGCAGAATTCAGAAACCAACTTGAGGAAGTCAATATAGATGTTTGTTTTTTTTACTAGCCATAAAAATAAGAAAGCGTTTTTGTTAGATATTGAGCAAATGGATTTCAATAAGAAGTATTAGTTACCTATTTTAGTTAACATAAACCTATTTTTTCATTTTAGAGAATGATATCTAATGCAAAGAGTAAGAACTACAGAAATATTTAGTTTAGGTAATTAATAATTTTTTCATTGTAAAATATATAAAATTTACTTTAAACGAAAATAGAGATTATTATTGTTATAAAGACTTAAAGATGACTTTTAAACGCCTAAACTAAGCCGTTCTAAGTATTTAGAAAAATCATAAAGTATTTGCGATTTTTTATAGCTTCATAAAACTGTAATACAGATATCCCATTTTTACAAAAACTGTTTCGTTTGATAAGCTTTAAATTCGTATTAATTAAGTTGAGGTTTATTTGGGGGAAAAATTGAGATTAATTACTTGAAACTACTCCTATAAAATTTCTCTCTACTTATGGGACACACTGCGTATATATAATATGTTATACCTTATTTGTTAATTTACTAAAATTTGAAAGTGTATCTAAAAATACATGTAAATCCTACCTTAAATCATTAACTTTCTGGATTTTTCGAATTTCGAACCACTTCTCACTTAATAAAGTCTAATAATACCCATTTAATTATTGCTAGTGAGAAAAGATGAATGGAAATTTGACTTTTAATCAAGCTGAGAATTGTTGATACAGAAAAAAAAAATTGCAATACAACCAACATACGCCCTGAAATACGGGAAGAATATTGTGTAACATATCGGGTTATTTCCGACATTTATTTATTATCTGGTCACGCCGAATCATTGTGATGGCTGATTTGTCTTTGAGTACGTGACATGACTGAGGGAGGTTTGGGGGGGGGGGAGGGTTTGCCGATACCTTTCAACCCAGCGATCCCCTCCCCGCCCCCCACACCAACCGGCCCCCCTCCATATAACAACTCACACGTTCACGCCCTACCGGGTTTCATGTCAAAGCCCTTTCTTGTAGGTGCTAATATTTACTTTATTTTTATATCTAAACACAATTGTTAACATTCTTTATGTCTTTTTTGAAACGTCAGCGTTTCTTGTTAAATAAAAAGAGTGTTCTCAGACCCACACAATGATATTAATTGATTTTTATCATTATGTTGATTGAGCAATGTTTTATATTAAGAATCACAGATATGTATATATATATATATCCATTATATAGAACTGTCCAAAATTTAATTTATAATTAAGCATGCGCGATTTTATGATATATACAAAAAATATAAGTTGATTCTTAAAGATAAAACAACCATTATCATGGATATCCTTTTCTTATTGTTAGATTTAAACTTCATAATTAGACAATGATGTTTGAGATATGAGCAGGTACTGAAAAAAAAATTGAAGGATAATAGGAAGAAAGCAAGGTGTTAACTAGCTTTTTGGAAATTCAGGAAGAAGATGGGCCGGCAAGAAAGGGACGTTGGAAGGTTTTATTTTTGTGGGATGGGGGATAGAGATCAGAAAAAAAGGATCTTGTTTTCTGTGGGTGGATCAAAGGTTTGAATTGCAAGAGACAGTAGATGTATGTATGAACGATGCAGGGAGTTGATAGATTGTTATAGGAAAGATCAGAGGAAATATTGTCGACAGAAAGAGGATAGAAGCGACTTTACTCGGAAGATAAATCTTAGAGAATCATTATAGACAATGTTTATATAATATCAAAATATATATATTTAAAAAAAAAAATATCCTTACCCAACCATTTCATGTATTCATACTTCAATATCCACCTTTTCTTTTTATGTTAAAACTTATTTAGGTATCCATTAATTTAAATAAACTGATGAGCTAAATAGAGTTTCGGAATTCAACAGAATTTTAGATGGAGGTAAATCAATCTTCTTGGAAAACAAGGCAATACTGAGTTTATATCAACAAACGATTCGTACCTTCCCTTTCCGGAATCAATTAGGGTTTTATGCATGCTCTCCGTTCATTAGAAGTTTCATTTAAAGAAAAAAGAATCGTCCGTGTTCGGTTAATAGAAGTTTCAAGGATAAAAATAGCCACAACATAAATTTTGATAAAGAAATAAAATTTTTATTTCTATTAGTAATTCTTTTTTTTTGTATTTTATTTTACAAAATTTACTTTTTTTTAAACGGTTACAAGCACGCTAGCAATTCTAATAGGTCTTTTATTAATTATTGTACTATCTAAAAATTAATTAAAAAGTATATATTCATTTATAAACACATAAAAATGTTCTAGTTTGATAAATAATTTGTTAGATAAATTAAAAGTTATCTATTCTACATGTAACAAGAAAAGTTGCACAGAAGAACATAGTTTAATTAACTAAATGACTTGCAATAGATCATTTTCTATTGCACTGCGCTAATGAAGGTGGGTTTTGTTTAGCTTGGAATGAAGTGTAATATCAAAATATAAATATAAAACTTTATATTAAATAAAACTTCCATACGCACACAACTTTCATCCTTTGCTAAAGATTTGATTCAAACGTAGCTACTCCTAGTTAAAAGGTTTACCCATCTATGCGTCTATATTGCAATTTTCATCAAAAAGGAGAAATATTTAGCAGTTCAGGTTCGTTGACCCATTTCAATGCAGGACACAAAATCGACCGAAAGATCCCAAAGCTCCTTACTTCCTAGCCATCACATGAAGGAAATTCGATAGAACCTCCCAACCCTCTTAGGAAAATGGGACGGTAAATACGATCTAGTCCGGAAGAGAAGGATCTTATCGGAAACATGCGCTGCTTCCTCGCGATTGACCCGGTTTGTTATACACGCTAATGCCGGAACAAGCTCGTAAAAATGCAGATCAGAAGCTGATAACAAATCTTGAAGGTTGGTCTCCATGTTTGTAGAGTTAGCTGCTTAACACGGTTTCTGTGATTATGCATCTCACAAGGTGTAATTTTTATTTTCAACCTGAAATTAAACAGTAGTAGAGAAGGATCAAGACAAGGCCCTTCTTTGTCGAAGGCATTCTAAGCCTGGTTTAAAGCTCTGTGTAAAGTGATGGCTCTGTGATCAGTTGTCTTTTTTCCGATTTCTAAGAATAAGGAGTGAGTGACCACTCTGCTGGTGGTCGTGTAGATGCTTATTAGACTATGAAATCCGATCCCCTTCACGTGCACACGCGTTAGCCATCCTTTGACCATGGTAGTTTGATGGTGTTTAGGATAGTTTGAAGTGTATTTCCCCTGACGATCTGGCTAAGGGACAGAGTACTGGCAGCTTTGCAGTCTTTACAGAGATGATCCAAGAAGAAGTGTAGAATTATTGATCGGATGACTCTCAACAGATACAGGAACAGCTGAGGCGATGTGAGTTTTTCCGTAACTACCCTTACATCATAACATGCTCGTAACTATGCTAAGAAAATGAGGTGTATATTATATCAACGTATAAAGGATGAAGTTCGAGACGGGTTGGTTTTTATTTTGCTCTGTAGAGGGTGCTTTCATTGATGAAAAGATAACACGATACCATTATTTAAAAAAATAAATAAAAAGAGCCGAACAAAGATGAAGGCATGAGGTCACAAAATCAGGATTCATATTGACAAATATTTATGAAAAACTGTAATGTGGAAAACATCCTTGTCTATGATCTAAGTAATTTGTAGTTGAATAATCAAATCGTTTTTACTAATAAATATATTTCAAATCTGCTAACAGAGTCGAGATCGAAGCGGAGGTAAAGGAATAATTGATGTCTGAAGGAGCTTTAGAAATCGAAATCGGTAAGGAAATCCAAAGGAAGAAGGGACGAATAAGAAAAGATTTAACTAAGGTAGCAATTCTAAGAGCGAGGGTGCACAAGCCGGTACGTTATGAGCTGGTATTCAAAGAATTCAATAGAATGAGCAGGTTTGTTGGATATTGGAATAAATAAAAAACGCGGTAATATAATGTCGTGAAATATATAAAACAACTTCTTAATCATAAATTTAGAATTATATAATTTATTAATTAAAAATGGAGCTTAAAGGAATCGACAATGATGTAGCTAATTTTTTATAAATCAATTATTCTGTAGTAACAAATAGATAAATTTAAGAAGGACCAAAAGAAAAAATATATTTATTCATATAAAATAGGTATTTAACGAAATAAGCATAGGTTTGAAATAGTATTGGTGCAGGTTTAAAACCTGTTGTCTTGTTAATATCAAGTTAAAACGAAATTCGTTTTTCTCAACCTATAACGATTTTAGTATATAAATTACACTATATACATATACATACATTCTGTTTTTACCTTGTACTGTCCCAAACCATTTTATGTTAGGGAGGTGACAGGTATGAATAAGATTAGTAGCAATTTTAGTTTTACACATAATGTAGGGAGAAGGAAGGGGGGAGGAAGAGGGGAGGAAGCAATGGTCACTTACTAGGGAGGATCCACGGGAGAAGATTTTTTACACTTTAAATGAATAACTGTAGTTAGTGGAAGACCACAGCTGCGGTGGATCGACGATGTAGAAGAAGACCTCAGCCGTATGGGTACAAGAAGATGGAGATGAATAGCTGCCGATAAAGAAGCTTGTTTCCGAGGTCCAGATCCTTTAAAGGGACTGTTGAGAAAATTAATAATAATAATAATAACTGAATATCTGTATTACGAAAAATTTGAATACATTTTTGTATGAAAACCCAAAAATATTAATCCCAACATTATGAAATAATAAATCGCGGTATAATGAGAGCTTTAAAAATAGGAGTATTCAAGATGCTACCAATTGTTATAAATGGAAGCGAGTTCTGGAGACTGAAACTCCAGGCTATTGAACACGTGTGAAAGAAAGATCCAATGTAAAATCTACGGCTCCACCAAAGAAGGCAATCTTTGCCGGATGAAGACAAAATTAGTCCAATAATGTCCCAGATATCATATAGCTGGAGACTATAACATGTTTGGGTTAGGTGCAAAGGATAGAATATAGCAGGTTCCCTAAAATGATGATTAAGAGACAAAAGATGAAAGAAGAAAAAGAGGCAGGCCTAGACTTCGTTGTCTGGGAGATGTCAAAAACAATTTAAGCAGCCTGGATGCAGTCGTATAGAGAGACGAAATCGTGATAGCCGAGAGTGTTGGAACGTTGCCCGTCTAAGAATTCTCGTTGCTAGCAATGCGGGTTCGATTCCGGCCTGGGAAGGTTTGATTTTTGAAGGATCCACGGAATGGGAATCGATCTCTTCACTTCAGTTTGAATTGGTATGGTTGTACCTCTAGAACAACACCCCATATACCAGAAATGTCGGATAGTGATTTATTTGAAATAATGTTTGATATAATACCGGGTCACAACATCACCGTCTTGTACGGCTTAAATTTCTAAAAATATCAACTGATAATTAGTTTGGTACTAATTGTAAAATTATTAGAGTACAATAGTTTCATTTTGACGGATTCAAAGCGATCAACGCACTCTATGGCTTAGGCTAATGATCTAAAAACTTCATTTCTGGTATCATAACATTGTTTTTTTTATTAAATATTAGTCAATTTTTAAAAAATAATTTTAATTTTTTTAAGGGTCAGATATGGTCCGTACCTCTGGGTCCCGGATCTAGATACTCCGCTGTTGATGAGTTAACTTAAGTTTGGTTTTAAAAGAGATCTGATATTTTCCGTCGTGAACTTTATTTATATTTAATGGCAAATCTTGACTTTTATTTTTATGTGTTTATTTAATATATAGTCGAATTTTATCTACCCAATTTCTAATATATTTTTACTATAGAGGAGAATGATCTTTTATTAGTTACACCAATATTAATAATTCAATTAGTTTTAAGGTGATAAAATATAATTACTTTGCTGGTTTGTGAGGAGGAATTGTATGTAAATTTCATAAGAACTGTCTCAAATCAATAAATTACTTTTATATTTAAAAATTACATTTTAAAACATTTGAGGCTTTTAGTGTCGATGTATAAATTTCAGGTACAATCCAGCCTTGTAGAATTATAAATTAAATTGTTTAACATATTTCATCTTGAAGAGTATATGTTAAAATTTTGCACATCAAGTCCTGCTGTATCACAAAAGATGTTGATAGTTTTTACAGCATTTCATTATGATTTAGTATTCATTAAGCGGTGACCTAAGTCCATGATCAGCAAATCTGCCTTTCAAAGGGAAATACAATGATGTCATGAGCAGCAAAGTGTTATGTAGATAACATTGTTTCATATTAATTGCGTTATCCGAACTGCAATAGAATCCTATCTTTGTAATTACTGAAATTATCTTTCCTAGATTTTAGATTAATGTTTCAGTGTCTTTTATTCAGCAATGTTAATTATAAAAATTCTATTTTTCTATTGTTCTCTGGCTACTCTTTTACAGAAGATAATCATTGAGATTTGTAATAACAGAAGTTCGAATAGTTGTTGTACATACCAATTTAATTAACAACAAATAAGTATTTTTATTGTAAAATATTAAAGAGGAAGAGGTGATGATGCGTCCTAGCAGTCAGTTGCGGAGCTGGGATTTTATTTTGGGAGGGGCTTCAACCCGAAAGTTTTTTTTTTATACATGTATAACGATATTTGCTCTGGAGTACAAACAAAGAAACTACCTAAATGTAATGATTTGTTAGTGATCACTAAAAAAAAATTCGATTACAAGAATAATAATACATTTAGAGATACTTTACTTTCATAAAACACGGCTGTATTTAGAAACTGTGAATGTATTATAAATTTAAAAATAAAAACACATTGTGATTATTCAAGTATTTAGCTTAGATCGTACACAGTAACAAATAGGGAAAAATGAAAAAAAAAAAAACTATTTTTCCATTTTAAGGGGGACTTCAGTCCAAAAGTCCTCTCCCCTCGTACTTTCGTAGGTCCACCAGGGCTAGCAGTGGTAACAAAAAGCGTTAGCAGCTGTCTCATTCACTAAGGTCCTATTTTTTCAATTATTTTTAAATTTTGAAAAGTTATCAAATTGTTTCATCGATCATAAACTAAGAATTTTTTTTGTGTTGAATTAACTATTTTCAAAACGTCGTAAATTAGATATATATAGCATATTCCCAAATATGACTTTCTCAACTACGCAGAGACACGTTTTTTCGCTGAGCTTTGGTAGTTTTAATAACATTTATTTTATATATAAATATAGTTTATTAATGTATGTGGATAATTCGAATAATTATAGCTATAGACAGATTTATAGTTTTGATATATCAAAAAAAAATAATGGAGATCTAATTTCTATTAGACACAGACTTTCAAAATGATAAAAAAAAAACGCGTATTTTTTTAATTATTCACAAATTGTTTTTATCAGAACTTTTATTCCAACCCTTTTTCGAGGAATGTTGCATACATAAATTTATAGGATTTCAAAAAGAAGACTTAAGAGAAGTTTTATCAAAATCATTACAACCGTTTTAATGCTGCAGTATACAAAAAAAAACGGTTTTCCTTCATCTTGAAATAAAATGATTGATGGCGATGTGATCCCTTAAAATGCACTTTTCTAACACCAGTTTAATATACATACAAAATTCAAACCTTCCAAATTTATAATAAAGGACAATAGGAGGAGTGGTGGAGGTACACAAAACTTTAAAAACCGTTCTTATGTGTGGAAAGTATGACCAAATGTATCCAAGCTTTTGTGGTATTGTCCCACCAGGGAACCAACTCTATATGCGGAACTTCAGCAAATTTGGTCCAATGGGGCCGCTGTGAGTGCCTACATGCAGATATACATAAAACTGATACCTCTAAAGATTGACTAACCGTATTATAGAGATTTTAAAATGGATAGAAAAGGCAGAGTCTGTGTTGGCCGAAAGTGTAGGAAGTTGCCCGTTGTAGCATTCTCGTACCTACCGAAGCCGCACAGTGCTACTAGTTAGTACTACAAAAAACTAAATAAACTGCTCTATCGATATCTTATGAAATTCATGAAAATATTTTCAGTTGGCAGAATATATATTTTTCACTGCTTTTATTGAATAGTTCAATTGAAAAAAATATGTATTTTTTTAGCCGCTGTCGCAAGTTTTCTCTTTCTCGTTCCACTGTGCGATGTCGCGAGTGTTCCCTGAGTTGAAATGACGTCAGTCGATTCAGTGCAAATGTCTAATATTTCTAAAGAAAAATATACAAAAAATAGAATACCCAACTAATTTAAATTCATTAAATAGTATCTAAATTACTGCATCCAGATATGGACGATGTGACACAAATGTTATGATTGATCATTTCACTTATCCTTACTCCTGAGGATTACTGCACGTCATACTACAAGAAAGGTGGTGCGGTCAGCAGGCCATGACAATGAGCCCATCCTCAACCGGCAGGCCACACCCTCGTTAGAAGGTTCCGCGGTAGATGATCCATCCCCGAGGACCGAGCCGACCATCCCTGAAGAAGACAATGGACCGAAATCACGTTCCGGACCCTCGCTCCAGAACAATGGGGCCCGCCCTTCTTCGGCCACTTTCTGTTTTATCCGCTGCTAATTCCATTCGTCCTTAATAACAGCCCGCGCCGGTCACATCTGCTTCTTATTGCTGGTCGCCAGGTAATGGGAAAATCGCCTTCCGAATCGGAGTCCCCTTTCCTCTAATCTCTAATTATCTATCTCCTGTGGGATAATTTATCACTTCCTGGGAGATGAGAGAAAAGAATCTTTCTGTAAGCGAAGGGAAAATCCGAATTAGCGTAGAAGAAATTAAAACATTATTTAAAAAATACGTTACTTACCAACATTAAGCACGAATTTGTGTGAAAATGCATAGAAGATGTATGTACACCTTTATATTAATTTTAAAAAAATAAAGATAAACATCAAAGTCTCTTATTTCTTTTGCAACTTCATCTAACCCTTACTTATCTAATTTTTAAAAACATGACATAATTAAAATGATCACTAAACATTCATGACTAAGCAATAATCCTCCATCTTATCATTATATTGTTGTTTTGTTTTTTTTTACATTAAAGGCATCAACCACTAGGGTCATTATTGCCTTATTTTCATTGTGAATTCGATTCTATTTTGAAGTTTCGAACATTGAAAATATTTTGTCAATTCCATTCGCACTGTCTTGTAAAATGATGTATAGATCGTTTGTCAAGTCATAAGATAGTCTAAATGTTTCGTAAGCTCTGCATTCTGTTGAAATATGTTTCACTGTCAGAGGAGAACCTCAGGTTTGGCATGTTGGCGAAGAATCACGGGCCACCAGGTATCCACGGGTATTGCGTGTATGGCCTATTCGCAGGCGCGTAAGAATTACTTCCTCTCTGCACTCATTCCAACTTGACGATTGCATATACTTGAAATTCGTGATTTTATACCAAACCATCAATTTGACTTTCACGCTTCTCTAACGTAATAGATTTAACATTTTAAGTCGCTTGAATGAAACTTAATTTATTGTAAGTACAATAATGATTATATTTATTTTTATTTGTGAAATAATTGACATATGGTTGATACGTTTATAAATAAGATTCCTTTTTAGCACACTTTATTTGCTCAGTGCTTAAGAAAAAAAATAAAACTTGCAATTTCATATTGAAAATTCGTAAATTCGCTTACTTGTTAAACTAGAAAGTAACTGTACAAGGCATGTTTTTCTATTCTAAAATTATATATATTTTTTCGGATATGTTTTTGTTAGAAAGAGAAAATACGGAGAACTTCCAGCTATAACAAAATAAACAGTACAAATATTCACTATGTAATTCAACCCTCTCTCTCGGTGAGGAGGCTGATAAACTAAATACAACTCAAATGTTTTGTTTTTTTATGATATCGTCAACAACATTTCCAAACGACCTAACCCTTCTGTTGACTACATTACATGCCCGATCCTTTACATTTCTCCAAACTTTAGCCCCGAGATTAACTGGTTATGGTGTAAAAATATTTTTATCTAGCTAACATTTTTTCTTTGCAAATAAATAAAAGAAAAAGTTTTTGTTTTCTCACATATTGAGATGATACAATTTTAAAAGTACATGCCATTTTGGTGTTATTTATAAACAATTTTAAGTAAGGCTCTTAAGGAACGTTTCTAAGGCTATACTATGGGCTAAACTTAAGTACATACCATTTTTGTATTATTTATGAACGTTTCTTTTTCAATAAGAAATACAATGAAACAATAATAAAATGGATACTTAATGCCAGAGGAGAAATAACGAAAATTAAACTGTAGGGTATATTACGAAACAAATAATAAATTATGTTCATTATACAATATGAATGGAATAGAAAATATCGTGCATTTTCTTGGAGTATGTCCTGTTCTGGCGGAAATTAGAAAATATTTTGGAAAAGATAGCTTGACATTTGGGGAAATAATTGCACATTTGAACGGAATAAATTGGTTACGTCTATCCTATTATTGTAAAACAGCCTGGCAATACAGATATGCCTTAAGCCAAGAATTTAATTATTAATTGATGAATAACGTTTAAGCCGAAAAAATTATTTATGTAATTATATTAAAATATCTATATTAAAAATTTGTATGTATTTATATATTAAAATTTTATTGTGTAATTATAATTGTGATATTGAAATTGTATATATTTTATTTCAGTATTTATTAGCATTTACATTGTATTTATTAACATTAACATGGTAGGTTTTAGTTTATATTATCAATAATACTTGTTTTGCCAAGGCCAGCTTCCGGCTGAGGGTTTCAAGAATCAGGCCGTAAATATTTTTTATTGAGCTTGGATACTTTTGTTGTTTGTTATTATATTGTATGAATACTCAATAAAAAATGCATTAATTCATTAATTCATGAACGTTTCCAAGGAATGTTTCTCTGTATGGTTCCGATAAACAGCCTATGTTACATTTAAGAGCATACATATAGGGCTACCTTAACTAAATTTTCTATTTGAAAAATAATACTTTATGATTTCTATTGCTAAGGGAGTAGGTTACGGAATGCATCCTTCAACTCACCTTGAATGCTCCGTCAAAAACAAATTGTTTTATGAAATTCACTGGAAAAAAAACTCCTTTCAGACAATTTGGTGATTCTTCTTCTTTTAAACATTGAAGGGGAACATACATATTGCGCAACGAATAAGTAAAGGAGAGGGAACATTTTTAGTTTACAATATCTTTATTGTTTTATAGAAACATCTCTGCAATCAAATCGGCTAAAAGGAATCATTTTTCATTTTTATCAACGGAAGATTAACATTGATTTAGAAGAACGACTATCCATATCACGCTGTTTGCATATTTTATAATCGTTAATATTACAGATGTTGATTTTCATTCCATTTAAATTGTAACAGTGGAATTAAGTAAATAAGCAAGAAGTATTAACCTTTTTTCCACATTTTTAAACGTAGATGTCTTCATCTCATGCTCAAAATAAGTTAACTTCAGTGGCTTCATTATAAACCATAACATTTTTCTATCTGTAATGTAAGTTTTTTTCTGTTAAATTAGACTAATGCTAGCTTTCAACTATACCTAGGGATGAAATCAAATGTAAATAAATTTATTATTCTGGGAATAGTACAAATGAAGAATAAAAATATATAATAATAAACAAGTGGTGTAATGAACGTTTAACAATCAGACCAAAACCATCAAAAACGTTTCCTATCATGATAGGGGAATGTAATCTTAAGTTAAATAAATATCTACCGTGAAAACAGTACCAATACAGAAATGAATATAAAAATAAATAAAGAATTAATGATTAAAATATTTACAGTCCTTTGAAATCCTTAATTTGATCAAACAGTCTTCTTTTTTTTTTTTTATAAACTCTATTAGTTTCAAACGAAAAAAAAAATATCATATCATATATTTTTACCAGAACAATACAGCAGGAAAATTATGGAACACAGATGATGGAGGAGTACTCCGAAATTTGGGCTCGGTAATGTTCTAGCATAATAAAGTGATTATTATGGAAATATTTTACCCATATATATATATATATATATATATATATATATATATATATATATATATATATATATATATCAATCACTAAATATGAAAAAAGTATGTACAGCACAAGTTGGTTAATAAGAAAGCAATATGGTCCTTAAAATTTGGAAAATCTGACTAAATCAAGACAAATCACAGCACATCACATTTACGCTTCGACATGAAACATGCCCTCCAATTTTCCTGGACAATACACAGATTCCACAGACAGACACTGTTCACTACCTTGGTCTGACATATGACAGAAAAATGACGTGGAGCCCACATATAATCAAAAAACGAAAACCGTTAAATCAAAGATTAAGAATTCTGAGTTCACTTCTTTCGAAAAATTCAAAACTAAAACTTAGACAGAAATTGAACACATAGAATTACTTACTAAAACCTATTTGGACTTACGCATCACAGATATTTGGAACTGCTAAAAAGACTCACTTAAACAAAGTTCAAATCTTTCAAGAAAAAACATTCAGAACAATTACAAAAGCACCTTGGTACGTTAGCAACATAACGTTACATACTGACCTCCATATACCGACTGTTAACGAACACATACGTACTCATTACAAACGATTCCATGACAACTTACAAGGACATCCTAATACACTTATAAATGAAATGGCCACTACGAATATGCCAGGTAACGTCTGTAGAAGACTGAAGAGGAGCTGGATGAGGGACCTCCTCGCCTAATGTAGATATCACGCCGAGTGAGGTGCCGCTGGGCACTGATTCTCCTCATGCCTTTCATGACATTATATTTAGCAGCAATCGATCTCACATTCACTGGTTGTCATTACCATTATGACAGGTGTGAATAAAACATTAAAGCTAAAAAAAAAAATAATTAAAAATGGTATTGAGAAAGATATAACAAACTCGATCAATTTATAAAAAGACCACTATATAACTTGATATAAAACTACTGCAAGAAGGCATAAAGGTGAAATAATCCCAATTTACAAAAGATCATATCACCAGCATAAAGCATCTTTGATTCGAATCGCTTTGTAATGTGTTGAGGAATTGAACTAACCCTAGAGATTCATGGTCCAAATTGGAAGAGTACCATATACTGCTTCATATACAGAGTTTAATTTTAATTCAGGGAATAACAATAAACCTAGCTCGCCATAAACTGGATACACGATTAATACGCTGCAATGGTTATTCAGCTTAATGGATGAATGATCATGAATTAGTTGACGGACAAAGACTAGTCAGGCAGATGGTCTGAAATTAGATTATATCTGAACATCTGTATGGTATTATTGGTACATTTCAAAATCAAATCTTTATGTATCTGAAGAAAATATACTAATAATAAAAACAATAAACCACTACACGATATTCTAAAACGTAATGATATAGAAGAGAGTCATTGTTAAAGAGCTGAGAAAGTTTTTATTTAAAAAACGTAATGAATTTATTCAAATTAATCTTCTGTAAACATCAAGGAAATTACTATAAATTTATTTTATCTAACAAGTTATAAAAAATAATTCATCTATTGTCTCATAATGTTCGATATAAGCAATCAGAGAGGCCAAAACTAAAATTTATGAAACTTTCCATATTTGATATTTCGAGAGATATTGAATCTATAAATAAATATTTAAAATATCTACAATATAATTACAGAAAGCTATTTCTTAATTTCGTAGCATTTTTCGAATACCATTAACCTTTTGTGTTCGTATGCAATTTATATGATCGGATACGGTTAAGCGAAGAAAAGAAAAAAAACAATTGTAACTGATAGAGTGAATTACTTGTGATTGATAAAAACACGTCCCTGTTGTATTTGATGTTTTTTTTTTTTTTTATAAAAATGGATGCAATATATTGGAATAACGTTAATTAATTTTTTATCTAAAGGGCATTTTTACTTTCCTACCTATACTAGGTAAGGAAAGTTTTTATTTCTTGTGTTTGTACTTGTAGGCAGTACAAACACAAGAAATTTGCTAGATGCGCAGCCGCGCAGATGCAAATTGCATAAAATATAAATAAATAAAATAATGTTTATGAATTTATAATTTTATGTTTATTTTATCAAGATTGTAACGTTGGAAAATATTTTTATTATTAAGATTTGAAATTTTTAAAACTACATATATATTTTCAGTTTTATATTTTATAACAAAAAAACTTGACACTTTAGAACAGAACAATAAATCAAAATAATAAAAGAAGAGATGAAGAAATGAAGAGAGAAGGATTGATACAGAGGAAGGTGAAATAGTGGCCCGGTTTCCTTTCCCAGGGGGAAAACTGATATGTATCAGGTGTTCCTCTCACTCCACCTCCATTCACACAAAGGTGGCAGAAAGCTTCTGTGCTCTGATGTTTTGATGCCTTCTCCCTGTCTCCTTGGATTTAGCAATGGCTGCCATCCATTCTCTTTGTAGTTCTTTGACGTTTGTAATTTTCTTTATAAATATACTTTATAAAATTTTATCTCGTTTGTTAATTTCAAATCCTTTATTAATCCAAACATGAAACTATCCATAGTGAACCTTATGTCGTAGATATGCCACAATGATTTCCTTTTAGATCTCAAGTAATTACGGTCTAATACAACGGAAGAGTAGTCGGTTTCTCTGGAGCTCAATGTTTTTTGGTGTGCTGAAGTTGGGTGAAAAAAGAATTCCTTATATAGCTATAACGTATGTGACATTTTCTAATTGTTTACCAGTTACACTTAGTGTTAACCGAAATCGGCCCTGGTCTTAGTCTTGCGATGTGCCTAATTGTTTTGCAAGACGAAGAAAAAGACTGCTAAAATAAAAAAGCAAAATATTTACCTATACTAGACAATTTTATGTAAAGAATTAGTAAAAGTAGTTTTCCTTTGCATTAAAATCTTCCAATTCTTTCATTTGGGGATTAGTTATGTTTCTCCATTTTGAAAAATAACAATAAAATCTGTATATTGAATATTTAATTTAGTCTATTTATGACCGCCACCCAGATCATCTCCTTCCTTAATAATGCAACGGTCAATTATTGTTGATGATATCTTGTATATATATACATATATATAACTTTTTTTTCCGGTTGGCTGTACAGACAATGTAGAAGTTTGGCCGCCTGAACCAGCCTTCTCCGCCTATGCCCATCTTGGGCTACTGCTTTCCAGTTTGCTGCATGAAGCTCAGCCGTATCTTTGTTTATCCTATTTATCCATCTGGTTTTTGGCCTCCCACGTGGTCTCTTGCCTACTACTCTGGCATTCATTGTCGTCTAGAGGCGTCCTGATGGATTACTACGAGCTACATGCCCTGCCCATCTTAATCTCCTTGCCTTCATGTCATGAGATATTGACTGACCCGTTTCTTTCAACAGGGAGCGGGGTAGCTCAGTGGTAGGGCATTGAGTTTGCAATGCAAAGGTCCCGAGTTCGAACCCCGGCTAATGGCAGAAAATTTATTATCTGTTTCATTGGCCGTGGGGCGACCTTGGGTCAGGAGTCACCTCCTGGGGCACACCCAGCCTCTATAAAGTGGGTACCCTTAATTAAATAATTAATTAAGGGGGAAAACCTGGCGGTTGAGCGTGATCTCGGTCAAATCACCTCCTTCCACAACCGTGGACCTAGAAACAGTGCTTTCCCTAAATAGTGCTGAACCCCAGACCCTTCATGGGTTGTAGTGGTACAGGTTAAGGTTTCTTTCAACAGTTGTTTATTGTTCCTTCTCCTCAATGTGTCAAGGTTCTGGTCCCCTATAGGTCCTGCTATCCTACGTAAAACTTTTCTATCAAATCTCTCAATTCTGGCTTCTAATGTGTCACGGTTTCACAACCGTAAAGAAGAACTGGCTTAATCACGGCGTTGTACACCCTTATTTTGAGATTTCTGGAGATTTTTTTTTCTAGATTTCACTAGCTTTGAAAGAGGGGAGAAAGATCTGTTCGCACTTGTTATTCGCTAGTCTCTCTCTGTTACTTGATCATTTATTGAGGTTATTGTGGAGCCGAGGTATTTGAATCTGTCTACTTTCGGGAATGACTTAGATCATGTTATTAGGGTGGATGTTTCGGCTAACTATCATATATTTTGTTTTATCTACATTGACCTGTAGTCCGATTTGCTATGCTTTTTTTAATAGAGTCCAAGCGAGTCTCTCAATATCCTCTTGATTACTTCCGAGGACAGCTATATCATCGGCATATGCTAGAATTTTATGTTTCATTCCAACGTGCACCCCTCCATCTTCGCGTGATGTTATATTTATTACTTTCTCTAGTGTTAAGTTGAACGTTGGCATCTCGTTGCCTCAAACTCGTTCGAACTATATATATATATATATATATATATATATATATGTGTGTGTGTGTGTGTGTTTGGGAGGAGAAGGGGAAGCAAAACTTTGGGAAGTCTAGAAGTGGAGAAAATCGCACTAAAAAAATAAAAAAAGTAAAATTTAATTATCTTTATATGTACAAAGGGATATATTTCCACACTATAATTATATTTTGTTTTTAAAATTTTACCCTGTCTTGAAGACAGAAAAAAAGTGCTAACAAAATATTTTTTAACATGAAGCGAAAATTTAAAAATAAATAGTTTTTTTTTCATTTGTCAGTGTACGCTTTATTGTTAAATGTTAGCCGCTTTTCCTTTGTTCATATGAGCTTTTCATTTGCTAAATATTTCCTTCTATTATGTAAGTGGGAATACATATTCTCGGAGAGGACGGAAACGTGTGTTTGAAGGAGAAGAAAGAAAGAAGAAAGGTAAAAAAAAGTAAAGAAAACTCGGAGAGAAGAGATCCGTTAGGGAATGATAGTCGGGACAGGAGGAGAGAGGTAGAGAGAAAGGGGAAAGATAAAACAGCGAGTATAAAAGAACCGCAGCTTACAATGCCATGACGAATTCTCGACAATCCACCTCAGCCAGGCCGCTACCACCGCTGAATAATTCCTCGTCCTCTCTTCTTGACAGTTTTTCCAACAGTCCAAGGCATTTCCCGATAGGATATAAAAGATAGGCGCTGAGGCTCTGCTGATCAATACCATCAGGAATCATATCCACTCCAAACAAGACCATTTTATAAATTGTATTCCTCTCCTTGTTATGGATATAGGATTTCGGCAAAATGCAGAAAGACAAAATTCTAATATGAAATCAAAACAAACCTAGTTTAACATAAAAGGATTATGAATTTTGGCAGCTTAATATTAATCGTAATAAATTAAATGCGTGATTGATTTAGGATAAATCTGAAATTAAATTTTTGAAAACAGACAAATTCACTTTGACGTGGCTATGAGAGAATCAATGGGATCTTCTGGAGTTCAGTTTTTCCTTCAACATGTGGTGGGCAGAGATCGATTTGAAATTCTCGAAGAGAACGTAAATCTTGCATACCGCTAAATGTTCAAGAAGCCTTATGTATTTCAACAATTTTATTTATGAAGTTCATATCGTGTTCATTTTATTACTATTTACAATCGTTATCATTGTCATTTATTAAAAATAAAATTAATGCTTTAATTAACTAAAAAAAAAAAAATGTTTTCAAATTGAAAGAAGTATTGCTAATTGATGTATTAGAAAAGGTCATATTCCCAAAATCTTTAATTCCCATATGCAACAGAATCTTTGTAGTATGGCAAATACTAAATGTTCAGAACGACATAACTCTGCCAAATCGTCTGATTTCGATGATTTTTTTTTTTACGTTGTTTATGGAATTTAGCAAGATTTCTTTTACTTTTCGAGTTATTCACAAATTATGAATTCATTTGTAACGTCTCGATTCGTTGAGACGTCACTATCATGTGGTTTGAAACCATCCACTTTTACATTCACTTATATTTAAATCCTGGTATAAAATTAGGAATCAAAATTACGATTCACGCACTTTACGTGATATTCCCTTTCTATTGATACATTCGTCAAAATCCATCATTCCTGAGTGCTGGAAAAGTGATATATTTCTGAGAAATAATATATAAGATTGACATCTCCGAGAATTCACGTTTGATTGTCATTAAATTAAAATTTTATATTTTATAATTTTAAATTGTTTTGAAATTAAAATAACAGTGAATTAAATAAGGTAGGATAACTTTAGTTGGCAAATAGTTGCAAAAATATAGGAGGCGCTGACAGTAAGCTCTCAGCACTCAGCAAGATGGAGTCCGACATAGGGGAGTCTTATTCTCGGAGATGTCGGCATATAAAACATTTCATTAAATTATTTATTTATTTAAACACAAATACTTTAATGTAAAATCCTTTCAGAGATGATATAAGACGAAGAACAAGAATACTGTTCCAATCATTTATGTTTTATCAACAGACAAAAACAGAGAAAGGTACGGCACGATGTGATAATAATTGCATGACGATTAAAAATTATGAAATACATGAATTGGTTATGTCATTAATTAAATTATTATTTTATTAATGTAATTCTTTTTTATGTGATTTATTAATAAAGAAGAATATGGCGCAAGGACACCGAAAGCTATTCTACTAATAAAGTTGTAAAAATATCATACAGAGTGTCAATGATGAAAACTCCTGATGTAATAATCCTTGCATTGCTTATATTTTCTTTTTTCTTGTGTTTGGTTTGTTTATTATTTATTTTTTTTTATTCTAATAAATTTATTTAACTTATCACAGTTATACAAAGTTAATTGTATGTTATGAATTTCATATTTTTTTTAATTTTATTTGTTAATTAAATATATATATATATATATATATATATATATATATACACATATATATAAATTTCTTAATATCATAAAGGTTTGCATAGATTACTCTGAACCTATTTCTTTCTTTTTACTATTTTTATTATTTAAAAAAAAAAGTCTTATCGTTTATATTTTGTTTTATATATTTATTCATATTTTATTCAGCATATTTTAAATTTATGTTAATACCCGATACTTCAGTTTTACTAATATATGTGTAATCAGAGTTTAATGTATTGTAATTTTGTTTTAATTTATTATTTGTTTCTTACCACTATTGCTTTAGAAACCCGTTTGTACAAATACCAGTGTAGTGTGTCTGTATTGTAGTTACTGATGTATACAGATAGTGTTGCAACATCTGCTTCGGTATGAGATTCTAACAGGTCCAATATGTACAGTAACCACAGCCTGATGTATCACCAGTTGAGATTATACCCTTACTCGTATACCGTCACAATGTCTGCTCACAATCAGATAAATACAATCTTGTATATTTTAACTATTAAATAAATAATTGACTATTCTTGATTAGATTAGAAATCACCACATTTTGTTATTTTTTTTTCTAGCTGAATAACTTTTTTTTGGGCCTATTAGAACAATAGACCTCGCATTGTCTCACCATACAACGGATATGGGAAATATGCAAGATAAGGGAGCGGATATGACCAGAGTGGTTGATAAGCACATGTAAATTGAATTCTTCGGCTGGGTAGAAAATGGACTGTAATTTGTGCAGCATTACATGCGCAGTGAGATGGACTGATAGAGTATGCAAATGTTATCCTTTTATGGCGAAATTCGAGAACATACATCTTCGGAGAGTAATTTAAATATCATTTTTGAGTTCGTCCAATTCAGAATAATTGAATATCTTTCCGTTTCTACGCATGAGTTTTTATAAACAGAAGAATATTCATTTTACTAAAATTATTTTCTTATTTTATTTCAAAATTCATTTTTTTTTTAAATAAACTTACACCACTAAAAAATAATTATTTTTCAAAACAAATTTGGGGAAAAAATGGTTAATTATTCCTAATATTTTATCAGAAATTGATTCATCTGACTAATGATGTAAATCTATCACCCATATAAAATCTACATCTGATAAAACTTCAATCTGAAAGAACATAAAAGGCTCATGAGGACAAAGGAAAAGGATCAAATGGTACGTTCTCCAGACGAGCGTGGTTTTCCTTATTGATAAATGAAAGGTAGAATGAATGAATGAATGAAACAATGAGACTGCGTGCTACTTTTAGAGCATGCCAAAAATGAATAAATGAGATAAGGATTTGGGACGAAGAGATATTCAATTCCACTCCATCAATTATCAATGATTGAGGAAGTATACAGCACTGGCGGGTCTACGGAGGGGAGACTTCCCAAGCCCCCGACAGCCCAAAAGCCCCCACCCCCCTATTCGGGTTGAAGCCTCCCGAGATGGAAAAATAATATTTATTTTTCATTGGTCTATATTTGTTCTTGCATGTGATCAAAACAAACACCTGAATAATCATAATTTATTCTCTTTGTATATTGTAATACATATATAACCTGAACCACTACAACCCATGAAGGGTGTTTGGGTTCATATGGTTCATATGGGGAAAATACTGTTTCAAGGCCAATGGTTGTGCAAAGAGGGGATCGAGCCCGGATCACGCTCAACCGCCAAATTTTCCCTCTTAATCAATTATTTAATTAAGGGTTGTGACTTTGAAGAGGCTGGATGTGCCCAAGGAAGGTTACCATACCCCAGGGTTGGCCCACGTCCAATGAGACAGAATAAATAATTTTTCTTCCATGAGCCAGGATTCGAACCTGGGACCTTGGAAACTTAGTGCCCTACTACAGAGCTACCCCGCATTATAATTCGTATAAAGCTGCCAAATGTAGGCTCGTGTCTAGAAATAAAAAGAAAGAAAATTATCTCTAAAACCAATAATGGTTCAGTAATTAAAGTTTTTTTTTCTTAAAAATTACCATTATTAAAATAATAAAAAATAAAATAAAACCCGTACAATTAAATCCTCGATCCACTTATGGTATACAGTACTAGGCCCATATATTTAGGAACCTATAAGGTTTTAAAAATAGTTGTTTGGATTGTTTTCTTATTTCCAATGATATTTAGTTTTCGAATCTTTTTTTTTTTCTCTTCATATATTTATCCACACCTGTCATAGTTTTGACAATAAGTAGATCTGATGTCAAAGTACAGAAAATTGGCATTTTAGCCATGGGGAAGAATAGTACCCAGCAGCACCTCTTCCTGTTATTGATTTACTTCTTTGATTCAGGAAAGGAGATCTCTCATCCAATTACTCTCTAGTCGTCTGCTGATGGACATTTTAGCTGTGATCATGTCCTCGATAAGTCCGTTGTGATGTCCGTGCAGTTCAAGATGAAATCGAGAGTACGTATGTGTTGGTCGATAGTTGGTTGTCGTAAGTCGGCATATAAATTGTTGTTGTTTACGTACCAAGGAGCTGCTGTTATTAGTCTTAAAATTTTGTATTGAAATGATTGTAGTTTTTTCAAGTGCTTCTTTTTTGCAGAACAGTAAATTTGTTTTGTTTTAATGGTTTAGTTTTTGTTCGATTTTCAGTTTTGGAAAAAAGTTAGTAAAGTATTTTCAGTCGCTTGTTCAAAGTCTTTCGTATAATTTTAACATGTGGACCCCAGGCCATAACTTCTGTCGAATATTAGCTCGACATAACGTACAGTGTTCGTCTGAGGGATTTAATTAACGACTTTGAAAATACTACGAGTAGGTATGTGAAAAATGATCAATTTAAAATTATAATTTATCAGTTCAGAAAAATTACCAAAAAGTGTTTTAATAATTTTCTTTTTTTGTTTATGAATGTTATTTAAGAATTAAAACCTTCAGAAGTATATGAAATGACAGAATATCCGTTTTTATTTTTAATTGCTGAAATCATATGTTCGAATTAATTATTTTACATCCTCGACCTCCGTTTATTATATTATATTTCTCCTCTGAAATTTTATGTGCGTTAAAAAGAATTCTGTGAAAAAAAATAACAAGCTGTCGAGAATTCCCGCGTCACAAAAGACTGATGAAGGTAGGTGACAGACCACCAGGTCACGTAGCCACGTCCAGGACTTCTTCAACTCCTCGGAGCTGTTTCTAGGGAAATTAGGAGGTAAAAAGAAGAGTGGAATGATGCCCTAATAATTGTCCTTACGCAAGAAGTGAAGTAATTTAGAATTTTTTTTAAGCAGTGATATTCTTATATTTTTTTGGAAGAGAATAATGTTCACCAGTTGTTTTGATACTATAAAAAAAGGTCATATAAAAAACTAACATGGAGGAAGTTCACGAAAGATGCCAAATTTTTACAATATATGCCAAAAGGCATTTGTAAACATTTTCAAAAAATAAGTTTATTATTTATTATTATTTAACTGTCAATAATTGTAAATAAACATGAATGTTTTATTTTTTTATTTTTTTAGTTTGTGTTGTATCACATTTTATTTCATTTGTTTTACTAAGCTTTCTTTTTCTTATTTTTGTTATAATTTCTATTATTTTTGTAATTGTATATATTGTATGAATGAGTTTCTCACATCGCAAATACTCAATTCCCTTTATTAAGACAAAATGTATTTGTTCTCAATAAATTAAGATTAAAAAACATGATCAATAATATTTTTCCTATATACAATTAAACTCTTACAGGTATCTTCCATAAGATATGGTCATGTTCTTCTTATGATGTATTTACTTATTATTATCCAGCAGTTACGTACTTAGATTTACGTAGATCTTTTTTATGAGTAGAATTTAATTTATTTTTCTTTTTTTATTTCTTGAAGTGTATATTAGTACTGTTCTACCATTGTATGTAGTTTTAATTGTTTTGTTCATAATTTTATCTGTTTTGTATTTAGCTTGTTCACTTAATGTTTTCTTTACTTTTTTTTTTTAATTTTATTAAATTTTTAGGCAAGAAGCATTCTTTTCTTTTTGTAAAATTTTGTTATTTTAAAGGGACTTTGTGTCAGATAAAGTTTTTTTATCTGTCTATCTATCTACATGTGCATAAATATAAATATTGTTTTTTTCGGTTGGCACTACAGACCAAGAAGATATTTGGCCGCGAGCTGTGGTCTCCTTACAGACGTATGCTGCTTGCGGGAGCTCAGATAGCATGGAGGGGGTCACCCAACATGGAGGGGTTCCTTTCACATCGACTCACTCGGGTTCAAGGACAGTGACAATTCGGTCTAGATCCATGGATTATGACTGCTTGGTGTCAGCAGGCGCACGAGGACCTATATTTCTTATCCCGAAACAGACCGTCCATGTACCGAACCTCAGGGGGTCTACTAACATCCCGTAGTAGACCACATCCCGATTACCGATTAAGTACACGGGTTAGGGTCATCAGTTCTACGCCCGGTCTGTGTGAGTTGCCTCCAGTAGGTTGACGGGTCTCACATATCCGGTGGGGGGAGGGAGACTCGGTCGGGCAGCTTGGCTTTCTCTGGTGGTCAGTCACCCAAATCGGGCGGTCACCCATGCAAGTACTAACCACGCTCGACGTTGCTTAACTTTAGTTATCTATTGCAAGTGCCTTAGCCCGTACGGCTACCCTGCCCCCTACACATATATATATATATATATATATATATATATATATATATATATATATATATATATATATATATATATATATATATATATAAACATATATATAAAGGAAGACAATAAATGAAATTGGACAACTCTTAAAAAAATATTAATCCAGAAAAATAATTTAAGAAATGAAACCGTATCTACCAGGTATATCAGAATAAAAATAAAACCTTAATTGTAAAAGAATGGCTAAGCACTGTATTTGCCGGGAAATACGAGGAAGATATCTCTCTTAATTAATTCCGAGCATTCCATTCGTTTTAAAAAGAATGAAATATCTCTTTGAATTAAATTTTGACATATGAGAATACTTCGAAGAAAGAACAGAAAAGGTACCGAAATAGAGAAAAGCTCAATATTTAAAAACGTGTAGCTAAAATACACCAGAGAATTGAATACCCAACAGTGTTATTCTGCTCGCCAAAAATCCATATGACTATCGGGAATCCAGTAAATTTCCTGGAATTTTTCCTATTGTTAAAGCTGTATTATGATTTAGAAAATTCTGTTAAAATGAATAGCTGAAAAATGAGAATAACTCGAACTCAAATTGGAACGTTTTTCTCTCCGTTGTTTTTGAAAGAGAGGAGGAATATTTTGATACTGAACACTTAAATGGGCATTGACAAATCGAAGAAATAATTGATCAATTTGCAATTTAAATGGCCCTATTCTCTCAGCTTCCACTTATCCTTTGTAATTCAAATTCAAATTTCCTTTCTGTGGAAAAACAAAAATATTAACTATCGTATGTTAGTTATTATTTTTGTTCACGATTTGGCGAATATGGGAACGTTTTACTTTATTTTGGCTTCACCACAGGTGTAGGTATATTTTGTAATTGACTTTAAGTTCTATTTTTGTTTATTATCTTTGATGTTTATTAGTATAGTTTTCTACACATTAATTATCTAACCTAGTATTTATTATTTATTCATATTATAAAATACCTTATATTATGACTAGATAATCTTATTATTGTATATCGGCAAAAACTCACCAAGAGTCAGAAAATTAATGTTAGGTTTTAATATGAAAATTCCAATTTAGTTCCATTCGTCAACGTTTCGCCTATTCAATCATCACCAGGACTAAATAGGAAACAAACCACAAGATCACATAACTTCATGACATCCAAACGCATACTGGAAGAAAGTTGAGGTAACACAGTTTACAGGTTCCAATCGAACCGCTGATCAGCTAAATACACCACAACAAATCAAATAATAAACAATATAAGAAATACATAATACTATGTATTCATATACTTATATCGATGGTCTTTAGAAACTAATAGGAAGCATTTTTAGGGATTTTTATGTTTATGACATCCAGTTGGCAAATATAATTAGTAACAGAATGAGCATTTTCTTATGCACTTCTTAAAGATGAAACATTAACCCAGCCACCATTTGATGTAGTAAATGAAATAACGTCCATGTGCCAAAGTGTATTTTAGGGAAACGTTCCAAAGTTTGGAAAGAAGAATGTACCAGTATCAACACTATAGCACTAATATTTTTTGAAAGAACCCCAAAATGCATTAACTCGATGCTCACATTTAAATATGAATTGATTATGATAATGTTCGAATGTTAAGAAAGAGAAAAATAGTCCAAAAAGAAAAATACTTGAGGCAATTGATTTTTTACATAAGTTAAATGATGTTATTAATTATAGGACTGAGACTACAAAATTGATTTTTTTTTTTTTTTTATTGAAACGTGGAACATCTTTGGTAAGTCTAATCAATTGTGCTACTTTATTTTATTTTGATTGATCAGCTGTTTTTGATTTTCATTTCTTCTAGTTTTCTTTTTTATTTATTATTATTCGTATTTTTTTGCAGTATATTTATGCATTTTGTTTAGTAATTACATCTATTTTTTTTCTGATCAGCTGTATGATTAACTGTTTTAACTCGCCTTTCTTCCAATATGCGATTGGATGTCATAGAATGATCTTGAGTTCGTTTTATTTTCTTTCCTGCTGATGTCTGAACTGGTAAAGCCTTGAGGGGTTATTTCATCAGCATTATTAGATACACAATGCTTTGCTGATAAAATTGTTCTAATTACAACATAATACATAATCTTATTATATTTTTTTTATTATATTTGATGTTTCTGGAATCAAAAGGACAAATCATAGAAATTAAAGCATAGGTTATTATGAAAACGATATAAATAGTGAGAAAGCTATGCTGATCCTATCTGGCATTTAATATTTGTAAAATATTGGCTATGTATATACACATATGCATATATATATATATATATATATATATATATATATATATATATATATATATATATATATATATATATATGTGTGTGTATTTATTTTATATATTTTTATTTTTTTTTTTTTAGCAGTTTATCATTTTATGAACTAGAAACTTTGGCAAAAAACAAAATGTGATACACCCGACTCCACTTAATTTGGATCAATGGGGGGTTGTATCTTTAAATTCACTAAGAAATCGGATTGACAATCATTATATATTAAAATCAACACAAAAAAATATACTAATCTTAGTGCTATAATAAGAAGTAAAAATAAAAATAACAGTTATAGAGAAATTAAAGAAGCTCTAATAATTTTACATAACACGAAAGAAGAAGAGTGCTACAAATGTCGAAATAAAATGAGGCAAAGAAGAAAGGAAATTATAATCCGGATCCATCGTTGCCGCCATTAAGGATCGATGCCTTCTAGATTGCTCACTGTAAAAGCTTTTATTTAGATTGATATAATTTTGTCCTCTACCTTTTATCCAAATGGCTTTATCAAGACTATTCTGAAAAAAGTATTTAATTGTATGATTTGCTTTAATCTCTTACCAACTAGTAGGCCATCTCACCAGCCAGAGAAGCTATTCCTAAACTTACCTGTAACAGAAAAAAAAAAAAACAGTGTTACCGATGATTATATTTAAATTTAATATATAAGCTCCACAAAGTAATTTAACTTTAATAGCACATAATCCTTTCTAAGAGTTCAGAAAGCTCGAGTAAAAAGAAATTAAGTAACTTTAAGCGTTTTCTTCCGAGAGAAAAGCTCATTATAATCTGATCCTATGCTGAAAAATTCTATTAGGTTTTAGGAGAAGTTAATTTATTTAGTAGCGTGGTATAACCACTCTCTAACAAACTGTAATGGCCAAAGGATAGGTAGACAGTTTTTTTTTTTTTTTTTTAATTCCAAAAATTAAGTCGATAATAAATAAATTTATTTTCAGTCAAAATATAATCTACTACTTCCTCTCGTTTCCACTGGCTTTAAATACCATTGACGCAGAGAAGCGCCGAGATCCCTTGAAGTCCTGCTTTGCCTTCCAAACGTAGGGTACAAAGCTTGGTTCGATGTTTCCGATAATATGAATAAAAATAATGTACATGTTTAACAGTATTTTCAAGATGATTTCTTTATTTAACTATTGCTTTCTTTATTTATCTACTTATTAGGCTATTGTTTATTCAAGCATATCATTTTATTTTTGATACATTTCCTAGGATATATTACAATAAATATAAATTGATAGATAGTTTTTATTTATAAAAACAATGTTTTTTTCGGATACTTATCATCTGAAATGATAATGAAACTGTGTTTCATGAAATAGAAATCTGGATAAAAAACATAGTTTTATTATAACTTTGGATGATATAGTTTATCAAATTTTCAATAATTTATTGTAGTCATTTTTGTTGAAACGTGGATAAATCTAAATAACAGGATATCAAAAAAACCTCCTTTTTTATACAATTTGAGATAAATCTCAAATAATTTTGTAATAAATCAAAACTTAATTAATATGGATCTAAAGCATATATTAATATAGTTTATACTGTTTGGTTAGTGTGTTGTTTAATTTGTTAAATTTAATATTAGTAACGTTAAGACAGTGCTTCCATTTACCCACGATCTAATTCTACAATCCTTCCTTTCCGACGGATTTTTCTTCATCCGACACGGGTCAGAACTATGTTCTATCAGGTCGATCTCAGCAGGAGTACCCCAAGGCTCAGTACTCGCTCACTACTCTATTTCACATACACCCATGACATATCTTGTAGTTCCAACATTTTAAAAGCGACATATGCAGAGGACACAGCAATTTTAGGAAGACACAAAAGTCCAACATACGCCTCACAAACACTACAACAGTATTTAACAAGATAATATGATTGGTTCAAATCCAACTAAATCATAGCACATCACATTTATTCTTCGACATGAAACATGCTCTCCAATTCACCTTGACAATACACATTTGGCAGAGACAGAAACCGTTCACTTCCTTGGTCCGACATTTGACCGAAAAATAACGTTATGTGATGCCCACATATAAAAAAGGAGATAAAAACGATAAATCAAAGATTGAGAATTCTGAATTCACTTCCTTCAAAACATTGAAAACTAAAGCTAAGACAGAAATCGATCACATACAATTATTTACTAAAACCTATTTGGACTTCTGCATCACAGATATTTTGAACAGCTAAAAGGACTCAAATTAACAACCTTCAAATCATTCAAGCAAAAACATTCAGGACAATCACAAAAGCACCTTGGTACATTAGCAACATAACCTTACATACTGACATCCATATGCCGACTTTTAATGAGCACATACGAACTCATTACAAACGATTACGCGACAACTTACAAGGACAAACTTAAATGGCTAATTTTCAATATTAGCTTCCCACAAAGTACCTTTAATTTTTTTTTTATTTAAAAAAATTAACCACCTCACGCAGTTAAATATAAAATATGAAAGAATTTGATAACTAACTATAGGAGAAATGAGAGATCGTAACAGAGAATAGTTGTAATGAAGTAACCAAAAGAATATGAACGCGCTCGAGCTCAAAAGAGCTCGCCCGAAGATTAGAATAGGCTTCCATACATAACATGAGCTTAATATAATAGGGACTACGACAATATTATGTACATATGCGGTTTTCATAAATGTTTCGTTGGTATTACTTAATATTATATTCTATATATTATATATTATATTCTATAGATTATATATGCAATATTAAAATTTGTACATATAAGTGTACAACTTAAACAAATAAAAATACCCACAATGAAATATAAATCAATATAGCGTTTATAATTTTTACTTTTACTTCCCTTTGTCTGAAAATTCTTATTTCTTTCAAGAAGAGGATGGTAAGTAAAATTTGTGTGATGCGCGTACCGCATCAAATTTTTATCTTGAATTTAATAATATGATTGGATGAACCCCAAGCCTTAAGGTCCTTATTAATCTAAAGCAGAACTTGACTGTTCCTAGACTAAAAGAATGGATTTCTCTTATTTCCTGTTTCACTTCGGAGTGTACATCGTGGTTCTGTGTTTAGTCTATTAATGAGTAAACAATATAACTAGTTGTTTGATGAGAATTGTTTATTCTAATACTGAAAGGTTGGTTAGGGTACCGGTATTGGTAGTTTTATTGGTGGAGAGAATCAATCCGGCAAGTGATTAAATATAGAGAAATTGAACCTACAACATTTAAAACCGCCAGAAAGAAGAACTCCATCTGATTAAAACACTCAGAATGGATTAGTAGGATATGTTTAAAAATTATGTAAAACAGGCATTATCTTATTATTATTATGCATTAATGGTAATGTCAGAACACTATTTGTTTCGCAATGAAATTTTTTAACACAATAATTGATCAAAATTCATTAAAAACAATAAATTTATAAAAGGAAAGTTTTATTAGAAAATCTGGAATAACAAACAGTTAAATGATTCATCGTGTTTGAAATATACGTTTGTAAAATTACTCAAGCAAGTTTATGAAAACGAAAAATAACACAAAAATGAGACCTTTGCTTTGGATATCCCCATTCTTGAAGACAGCATTTAAAGGACACCGGGCAAATACAGGGGTCCGTAAAGAGCTACTGGAGTTGGCTTCCAGCGATTGTCATAGCTCCAGATATTGAAAGGGCGGTACAGTTCAGCGAATATCGAGAACTTCTCTCAGAGCTCTGAGGGCTTTCCTCTTTACTCCTATAGCCAGTTCCATTCTTAAATAATATTTTCTTATGGAAAATGTTTATTTATTTTCTGTATTGTTAAGATGATATTTATTCGTAAGTTTGAATAAATATAACAATTAAAAAAAAATGAGCTGAATTATGAAAATAAGCTACATCTAAATTATTTAAGATAAATGTAAGGTAATGGATAACTTAAAAATATCTTATGGTAGATATTTTCTCGAGTTCATTAATTTATTTTCCTCATAATTAATAGTTATTAATCGAATGTAATTTCTGGTTTGTCTTAACCCTGGTCCCATAAGTAGAGGGAATAATTTGAAAGTGTGTTAGCAGACCTCAAAAGCTGCAAAAAAAAATATTATATTAGCAATAGTACAATTTTCCCTAGAAAAATATAGAAAAAGAGGAAATTAAATTTTTTGTCTTTTTTAAAGTCAATCGCGATGTTTTATTAATAGGAAGCGATAACTAAAAAAAATATTTGCTAATTATTTAGAAGAGGACCACATGGGTTACGCCTGGTTCACAATTACTTCGGTCACACTTGTTCATGGAGTACGGAATGCATCTGGGTTTATTCGAAAGACTGTTTTCGGTGTTTCATGAACAAGGTCTTCATCAATTTAATTACCAAATATTTAGTTTAAGCAATGAAAAATTTCTTCAATGTCAACTAAAGAAGATTTACTTCAATACTAAAGATTTGTCGTTGTAAAAGCCATCTAAAGAAGTCTTTTAAGGGGATAAACTATGCTGAGATCTATTTTTAGAAAATCATTAATTATTTGTGACAATATATCCTTTACTGTTAGAAAAAAATCTCCTTGTAAACCATATTAAACTTTTTTTTTATTCAAACCTTTAATAATGGTAATGACAACCAGTGAACGAGATGATCGTTGCAAAACATAGTGACATGTTAGGCATGAGGGATATCAGGTGCCCTGGGTACTGCCCCCTCACCCTCCCCCCCCTCATGCCTAACATGCCATTAATATGCAATTTCGCTTTCGTACTTTTCGTTTTTTAGCTAGAGACTGTTGAAACACACACACATACGCACGCAGACAGACCATTTGGCAAGACTAGGATATTTGGACTCAGGGTTCCTCAAAACGTGTATTTCCGTTGAAAACTGAATTTTCAAGATCGCAATACTTTCATTTGATATATATTTCATATATAGGTAAGAGAAAGTAAATTTATATATAAAATAAACAGTTACCATAGTTCCTTAAATGACATACGAATAAAACATGAATATAGGTTAAAATATTGAATGATTAAGGCTTACAAGATTTTCACGCTATCCTGAACAGAGAAGGAACTCCTAAGAGAAGAGGTATTGCCTTAACTTGAGGATATCATCAGTCTAACCAACCTACCAGATTAAAAGCCCATTAAGTGAATTATTTCTAACCACTCCAGTTTATTGGAGAATGGCCGATAACTTTTAATAGTTATTAAAAACACAAAATTATAATCAGTAATGGACTTGGAATTTGCCCTTCACTATCGATCTGGATTAAATATAATACAGGCGAGCGTCTGTGTTATTGCGAAGCTTCATTTTAAAATAATAATGATTGTTTGATAATGCAAACAAATCAACTCCAAATGAAATATAGAATATAACTATCGGATACAAAATAAATAATTTAATATCAGGTATTTTCCCTTTAATGATTTTATTCAAACTGGAATTCAAATGTGATTCCGAGGAAAAATGAGTGTTATATTCATTAGATTAATACATTATTAAAAATATTATGAATAATAAAATGTGTATAAAAACATAAATATAATCAGAGGTGAAATAAAGAGATCATATTTTTTTTTTTTTTTTTTGTTAGTTTACGTCCTGTCTGAATACATTGAGTTATTACGTACACATACTCTTTTTGCGAATATACCGTCGAACAAATACTTGTGTAAAAACATTCTAATTAATATTTTTATTTTCAATATTTTGAAAATAAACTAACTAATTAATCATATTTTAACTTTGATGGTTCTTTATAAAATATAAGACCGAGGTGTAATGACATCGAATGTCCCAACCGTGAAACTTTTATCGGAGAAAGAATATTGAAATTAATGGATAAAAAGTGGTCAATGAAGATAGATATTTTTTTTTTATTTATTTTTTTTTGTAATGAGAAAGTTGGACTCATTCCAAACGATAACGTGAATGGTTCTGTAGACCATCAATCGCCCAACGTTAATAGAATTATCGAAAAATAAAACAAAAGTATTGAAACTCAATCAACAGACCATTCACTTGGTCTGAATCATATCTTCCAGTTATAAAATGAATGCGAAATTCCGTTTTCATGTTCTGTAATATTTTATTAAAAAACTGTAGCTTCTTTTGTTTTCATAACATACAAATAAATATTGGCCATAGAATTATTTATTTTATAATTTTAATTTAGTTATGGTAATAAATGCATTGTTTTTTTACATCCTCTCCATTTTTATGTGACTTAATATTATCGTATCACTGTTATTAATATAAATATTAATAATAATCAAAGTAATGAGCTTAAAATCAATTAATTTTAATTAAAACCTTATTTCTAATTTAATTTAAAGTTAAATAAATCAAAATTACGAAGTTTTAATTAATTTAAATTGACATCATCAGTATAACAACAAATTCATTTAGATCCGTGATAGATGTGTAATTCTTAAATTTTCCTGGTTTACATAATATTAAAAATAAAATTAAGCAAGCACTATTATTTGTTATGTATTTACTTAAAATATGTTACAGATCATAAATAAAAACATGGGATCCGTAGTTTTTTAATCCAGTATAAGCCTTGTTTTTTATAACTTAAAAGCAGATTTATATAATTCGGTTAAAAAGTTGCATATAGAAAAACCATCGGTAAAATGGCCATCGGAAACGAAAGTAGAAAATTATACAATTAAAAATATATATAAAAGATTCCTAGAACGAACTATATTCTAAACTATATACATTTAGGGCATGTTCATGATGAGAATCCTTATTTTACGAGTAAAATTTAAAACATTTGGGCTAATATGCCTATGTCACCATTATTTAAAAACAAAAAATCTTTTTCAATCAAATAATAATGTAAACTATTTAAACAAATTTTTAAATGATTATATTGACAATGTGCTAAATAAATAAATATTACAAAAACAATAATAATATTATAAAAATAAAAAGAGTATTATTAAACATAGCAACAAAGGCTAATTGACCCTTAATGTATTGATAGGAATCGTTTTTAAAGTATATGATACATTTGTTTGTACTTCGAAATCGCCAAAGAGCTAAAACGTTGGTGAAAGAAAAAATAAAGTAAAATTTATGGATCAAATTAGTTGTTTTATAATTGAAAAAAAATATTGTACATAGATATAAATGTTTACAAGAACAATTTTATTTCTTAAATACACTTTTTTTTTCTTCTATCTTATTTGTTATTATTATTTATTTATTTTTTTATAAATTCTAATACGTTTCGTCATTTAATTGAGACAGATTGTATTATTGTTCAATAAACTTGTATACAGATTAAAATAATGAAAAAGGTTTTTTTTTTTACGGACATACATTATACCGTATATGAATTTTATAATGTTTTAAATATGTCATTAAAGAATTAATCTATTAATCAAGCTGTTTTCAGTTGTCCAAATTATACTTTTTTTTTTTATTTGGTTTTTAAATTGATATGTGTTCAAAATTAAGTTAAGCACTGCTTCTTTAACTATTAGAAACAAGGAGAATTTGACGTATTATAAAAAAAAAATCCGAAACTGGAAAATAGATAGGGCCGAAATTACGCCCTCGAATAAAGAAATTATAATTCAAATATAAATCACTATCAGCTTTTCATTTAATCATAATCAGGGAAAATCCGATTTTCCGCGAAGATTTCAGATAAAGAAAGAAAGGAGTAAAAATTAAGGATGGGTGGGCGGGGAGGGGGGGTGTAGAGGGAGATAGAGTCAGTTTCATTAGAGAACAAAGTGGATTAGAGTGAAAGTGCGGATGGTTTTTTATTAAACTTTCAGTTCCCTCAGGCGATTAAATAATGGAACTTCCATGTTATTAAGATCATTTCCATTAGTTTGTGGTAGAACATATTGGTACTTAAGTGCACAAATCAGCTATAGATGTTTGTTCTATTTGTGGCCAATTTCAGTGGGTCCTTTGAAGGTCCTTAAGGGGAATTAATTAAGCTTCTGCGTAGCTGCGATTCACCGTGGGCTGCATTGGTCCATTTCACATTGTGAACCCAAAAAGTAACTAATATCATCCATCATTTGCAATCATCAAGAGTTTTCAATTTACAAGAGTTTCCCTTAAACTTTTAATACACAAAGCTGAAGGGGACTCAATTTTGCTGTTTGTTATACTTATATTAAAAATATATGTTATACTTATATAAAAAATATTATATTTAAATATCGTAAATTCAATCAGCAGTATTCTTAATCCCAATCAAAATGTGCTCTCATTTAAGACAGTCATTATTGACAATTTCACTTATGTTACATGTTAAAGTGATAACTGTTTCACTATTACGCCGTAATTCATTCTTGCCATAATTATGAATGAAAACTCATTAATTATTGCGGAAATCGTAACAAGTCAAAGGACCAATCCACTTTTGTGACGTATTGAATAATAACTGCCTTATAGTTTTACATTTTACTACTTTGTTTATCAATTTGTACTGAGCTTCGAATGCTAAATGTCCTAGGTTCGAACCACGGCTCATGGCAGATAATTTATTTATCTGTTTCATTGGCCGTGGGGCGACCCAGGGTCGGTAGTCCCTCCTGGGGCACACCCAGCCTCTATAAAGTACCCTTAATTAAAAAATTAATTAAGGCGGAAAACCTGGCGGTTGTGCGCGATCTCGGTCAAATCACTTCCTCGCACAACCGTTGACCTAGAAACAGTGCTTTCCCTAAATAGTACTGAACACTAGACCCCTCATGGGTTTTAGTGGTACAGGTTTATCAATTTAATCTTTAAACTTTATAAGCTGTAGAAGGTGAGTTTATCTGTGAAAATTGTTCTAATATTGGAATTTATAGCTTTATTTATTCGGTAATTTAATTTAAGATTCCATATTTCATAATTTATTTTGTAGCTGGAACCTATCACATTAAAAAACAACATTGACTAATTTCTAATGATTTTGTTCCCTCTAGCTAAATGCCGTCCAATACCAAACAATGCCAAACAAAATTTACCCAATAGTTATGCGGTATGGTATAGCTGGACGCCTGCCACTAAAAATAAACATTTTCATATTTTTTTAAAAATATTTCACATCATATGATACATCTTGCGGCTTTTGGTTGGGTCTCATTCAACAAAATTTTGAAGTTTAATGTTAACGTGTTGTCTTTACCGATCAAACATTCAAAACAAGCAGTAAATGAAAATTCGCTATCGTTCCGTATATGAAATAGATTTGTATGAAAGCGAATTTATTGCTGTTGCTACTTTGCATTTATGACTTATTTAATAGTAAATAATCATATGTGCATTTGATATTGTAAAAAAAAAAAAAAAAAATGTGGTGCAATTTTTCACTTACCACCCTCTTCTTAGCAGATATAAGTATTTTCATACAAAGGGGAAGTGAAAGTAGAGGTTATAGACGCTATATTTATTTACATTTCATTGTGGGTATTTTTATTTGTTATAATACACTTATATAGACAAATTTTATTACCGCTTTATTCCATACAATCAAATATTAAATAATACCAACGATGGCATTTATGAAAACCATTTATTTATATGTACATAATACTGTCAGGTTTATATTATATTAAGCTCACGTTTAGTATGTACCCTTACATTTATGTATATCTGTACAGTTATGTAAATACTTCTTTTATCCCTTATTTTTTAAGTGTTTTTTTTTTATTGTAATGTGCATTTTGGCCAGATGTAATGTTAATTTTATGTACAATATTGTTATTCTCAAGGGACTTTGTCCCAGAATAAAGTTGATTCTTCTATTCTATTCTATTCTATTCTACCCTTTCGGGCCAACTCGGGCGCGCTCGTATTCCTTTGGTTCTTCTATTGCAACTATTATCTCTTATATCTCCTTTAGTTAATTATCAAATTCGTTCATATTTTATATTTTTTTTTATCAAAGCTTAATAACAAATAGTTTATTATTTCAAATTAAAAAAAAATTAAAGATTCTTTAGAGGAAGCTAATATTGAAAATTAGCCATTTAAGCCCTGTTAAAGAGCATCAATAAGAATAAAACCTACGTAATATTAAAACTGCTTAATAATACACTGATATACTGAGGTTAATCAAAATCGTTCTAGCCGTTTTTGAGAAAAATGTATTAAATCGATTAAATAATGTAACATTTCCGTTTTATGATTTTGACGAAAATGTTGCTGTTACATCCAAGGCTTATAAAAACCTGAATTGCGAAATTTCAAATCTCAAATACGGTTTTTTTTTATTTTGAGCTATGCTGTTCACATATATTAACACAGACCATTTTGCGGGACTTGGTTATTTGGACTCAAGGGACATCAAAACGTGTTTTTTAGTTGAAAACGCAGGTTCGAAAAGTGTCGCAATATTTACCCTTACTACATATTATATATAGTAAGTGAAAATAAAATAATATTACCAAAGTTATAATATAATGATAGCTTTATCGATAAATTAATTAATGTTTACGAATGGGTTTTGATAGAACGATACTATTCGTTACAAATTTTTAGAAACGCTTGTGGCTTGCGTTTGAAACAGCTAACTGCATCCATTTGAAACTTTTTGAGAGTTTAATAAAACCGCATTTTAAAATGGACGGACGTACAAGATCTCTCTAAAATAACTGATGACTCAGATAAAACATTTCAAGATTAAGTTCAATACTTATTTATCAAACATAACTACAAGGTAATCGTAAAAATCAATCACTCCTTGATAACATTCAGGAAACAAAGGAATCCTCCAATCAACGAATGATACAGCATCCCCGACCTGTTGCGTTCAAGGATGGGTATACTCATGCATACAGATGGTTCAACCACAGCCCCTGAAATCTTTTACAGATAAAGAAGGCTCAGGCAGAAACCTAAGGAAGAAAACGAAATATTCCTATCAGAAATTCCTGAAAATAACAGGGGTCTTTTCTGGGCCCTGATCCATTCTGGATAAAAATGCCAGGAATAAGCCCTTTGTATAATCATTTCCATATACCTACTGTCGTTTAATCTTTGATTCGTTTCTCATTTATATATATATATATATATATATATATATATATATATATATATATATATACAACTTTTCCTTAATCGACCTTTGAGTATTAAATTTAAACTTAACTATTTAATTGGGAATAAGGTCACTTAATTATTATTTAATAAACTATTGAATGTTCATTTCTTCTATTTATTGACGTTTCGATCCCGCTATTTTCTTTTTATTAGTCAACCATGGGGTCCTCTTCAAAGCTAGAATTTAAAAAATCAGGACCGGGGAGGGCTGACGCTTAGCTATCCACTAGCTTAATATATGTGCTAGTGGACGGTGCTGAGACTGTCGGTGTGTCCCTGGCTTGATCGAAGCTCTATTTTTTAAAATTCTAGCTTTGAAGCCATGGTTGACGAATAAAAAGAAAATACCGGGATCGAAACGTCAATAAATAGAAGAAATGAACATTCAATAGTTTATTAAATAATAATTAAGTGACCTTATTCCCAATTAAATAGTTAATATATTTAATTTATATATATATATATATATATATATATATATATATATATATATATATATATATATATATATATATAAATTACTGTAATAGAGATGTTAGTAAAAAATACATTTTCATTAACATTTTAGATGACGAATAATTAAAAAAGAATATAACATTTAGATTTTTAGATATAAAAAGAATGTTTATGCATTTATATTTATTATTATATATCTCAGGTTGAAAAAATGAAAAATAAATAAAATCTTTTCAACAATTAATTGTTGTCGTTCTTATTAGTAACACAGGAACTTTTAAGTGACAGGACACAAAATCACATCATTTTTTTACTTACCTTGAAGTGAATCTCAAGTTTTCCTCAAATAAACCTAAATTTAATAATTATGGGCTTAAAGCTAATCAAGCAAGGGTATTTTTCTAAAAGTGGAATATATTTAGTATAGTTGAAAGATGATAAAAAAAAATTCGAATAATTTATATTTAAAAAAAAAAACAGAACCCAACATAGTTAAATCGCTCAAAACTCCTTTTTATATGATTTTAACGATAAGGAACTCTGTTTTAATTTAAAGTAATTGTTTTCTTATTTACAAGGAAACAATAGTTAGTAACATAAATTGATTATTTTTTTAGTTATCACATCGTATCCAACAAAAAACGTGACACCTAAAAAAACAAAAAACTATCACTTCTTAGTTTCCTATTGAAAATCGGCCAATTATTTATACAAATGTTTTTGTAGCTCTTGAGATCTGCTTTCGTCCTTATAAATACTTTTCTCCACTTAAGGGACCTTTGTATATATATATATATATATATATATATATATATATACATAAAATACTTTTTAATGTTATTTTACTAATAACGCAGAAGTATTTTCATTCAATTCTTTTTTAATTAAAAATACTACTTCTATCTCTCATATTTTTCTATAGAGTTTAAATAAAAAAAAAAAACAAAAAAAAACAAATGTAACGTTGGATGTGCTGGTATTTAAATGATTTAAATTGTTTTTATTCGATCCAATTCGAAAATAACACTGTTTTTGACTTGATGATGCTCTGGCCTTGTCCCCTTACAAGAACCTCTCTCCCCACTCCACCCTCCCCCCGATAATTACATTGGATTAGCTCCAGTTACAAAGAAGTCTTTCAAATTATCTCCAATTAGTTTAATTATCCCGAGCTCTCCTTCCTCGCTTGCCTTTCTTTATAATGAGATTTTGCCTAGCTCTCAATGCGGCCAGTTGATTGAAAGAAAAAACAACAAGCTCTTTGCTTCGAAAAATATATGCCAAAAATAGAAATGCCTCTTTTATTGGGTCTGACTGGAAGAGATTTAGGCCAATTTTAATCATATTTTTATAAATAGATCAGGTTTATTACGGCAACTTAATTTATTATCAATCAATTGGACTGACCTTTGACAGAAGAATGACATGGGGCCCACATATCAAAAACAAAACAAAAACTCTAAACCTAAGACTACGACTGTTGTACTCACTCCTTGCAAGAAAGACATTCGAAATTATAACAGACAGAAATTGAATGCGTATACTTACTTCTTAAGCCCATTTGGACCTAAGCTTCACAGATGTACGGGACAGCCAAAATGACTCACTTTCAGGACTATTACCAAGGCTTCGTGGTACGTCAGGAACATTGCTTTACATAAATACTTACAGATGTCAACAGTTAACGACCGCATACGAACACAGTACAAGATATTTCATAATAACTTACACGGACATACCAACTCCGATTGATTCGGGGCATGGCCACAACTAACATGCCCGATGGCACACGAAGGAGGCTTAAAAGAAGCTGGATGAGGGATCTCCTCCAATAACTATAAATATTACATTCAAGACAGGAAGGACGCCGCTGGACACTCCTCTCCCTCAAGCTTATTCGATGACCTATTAACCTTTTGCATCTTTACATCACACTCGCTGATTGTCGGAAATTCTGACAGGTGTGAGTTGAAAAATTAAGTTAAAAAAAATATTATTATCTTTTTTACCCTTCGTAAAAAAATAATGCAAAGTAACGTATCAGAATAATCTTTCCACTATGTACCTAATTGCTCCAATGGTTGGCAAGAACTCGTCACAAAACAGTATCTATGTTAACATAATTATCTGTAAAATATATTTATAAAATAATATTTTCATGCGGCTATGCCTATATATCTATTTTAGTAATATTTATAACGTATGAGTTTTATTTTTAATAATGAAACTCTGAATTTTTATGCAATTGCATATTTTATTTTGCTGTTTAAAATTTGTAGGTCGAATATCTTTACGAATTTTGCATGGAAATGCAAATTTTAATTCTGAATATTTTTGCATATTAGACAATGAATGCATATAATAGCATATTTTTTTCCAATATCAATGTACGCCTGTCGACGGATATTAGCAATCAGCTGACGGTCTAATTAAAGTAACGAAACTGACATGTCAGGCACGAGGAAGGATAGCTCTTCCCTGGTTTAAATCAATAACAATGGTTTGTTAAGGAAGGTTGTCTCTCATCCAGCGCCTTTTTTAGTACCCTCGTATTGATGGGCATGTCAGCTGATTCCGTATCTATGATTAGGATGTTGGTATATCCGTGTAAATTATTGTGAAATCGTTTGTAAAGAGTTCTTATGTGTTTGCCAAATGTAGGGAGAAGGAAGTCAGTACGTATTTTTTAGTCTGTCACGTGCCAAGGTGTTTTAGTTATGAGTCCTAATATTTTTGATTAAAAAGTTTGAAGTTTATGTAGGTGGGACATTTTAGCTATACCATATATCTCTGTGAAGTAAGTCCATATTGGTTGACTTAAGTATATGTATGTATTTAGTTTCTGTCTCAGTTCTAGTTTTGAAGATTTAGAAAAAAGTTAGTAAAGTAGTTTGAGTCGACACCAGTTATGGACAGGGGACCCAGTGATGGACAGTTTGGACTTTAAACATAAATAATAAGGTTCCTTGTTGATTTAAGGATTCTAGTTTTATCTAGATTAAAGAACAATGCCCTTCATTGTCAACTATATAAACAAATGATCAAATTTATTTTGATTATGTAAATTAGATTTTTATAACATTTACCCTTCGAAAAAACAACTCCACTTTATATTGATAACAACCAAATTCCTTAAAAGGATACGGTACTTTACCTTGGACTCACTTTCGACAGAAGGATGTCATGGAACCATTACAGAAACTTACTACATATACATTCTTACTTAAGCCCATATGGACTCATCACAAATATGACGTATCACTAAAAAGACCCACCAACAAAAACTTCAAACCTTCGAATCAAAATTATTGCGACTCATAACAAAAGCACGTTGGTAGGTGACCAACAAAACTCTACATATCCGCCTTCCAATCGTTGACCAACATATAAAGATCCTTTATCAATGATTTTATACTAATATAAACTGCTGACATACATCAGAATATGAGGAGGAGACTAAAAAGGCCTTTGGGTGAGAGTTCTCCTGCGTTAAACAACGTAAGTTATTGGGACAAGTTAGGGAAGAGGTAATGCTGAGTACTTTCTTTCCTAATGCTGTCATGTCAGTACTTCCTGAATCGCCAGCACCTTTGCTGATTGTCAACAATAAGTTGGCAGGCGTAAATACATTTTTATAGACAAAAAGAAAAATATTTTTAAAAATATAGAAATAAATAATTAAAATGCAACATTGAAGAAATAATTCCAGATTACAATCGTACGTTCAATTTTAATTGGAAAAAGAAATTCCCAGCCGCTCCTGTTCTCTGACCTTGATTCAGTTAGATTTGTTTAAGGAAGATCTATCATTGAGTTCTTTACATTAAAAAAAAAAATTGTATTTCATTTCTTAAATATCACTGGAAACAAATATTTGGATATTGACTGCTGTCTCGCTCAAATTATATCAGACAGTATTGCTTCAAAGAAAAATAAGAATTTCCTGTCGAGGGCTCTGAAAGCTTGAAAGAACATTTTGAAAGACGGGTTCGAAATGAAATGCAAATAATTCTCATTTACATATCTTTTGTACTTTCTTAGACCCATAACGGCCGCTGTCAAATCTTCCCTCTTTTGACCTCACAGCTTTATAAAAAGGAATCAGGAAGTTGGATTAAATTTGATATATGTAATAGCGGAATACATATCTTCTGAAATTCATATAAAGAAAATAAAGAAATGATGTCCTCAAAAGTCATCAGTTATCATGCATAATTCCGAAAATATTAGATACTTTTAGGTATTCCGAGATTAGTGTTGCCCAAAATCGGTCTTGGTCTTGCACTTTGCAAGACCAAGACCAGGACTAGTAAAAAAAATCGACGTTTTTAATAAAAAACTAAGGCAAAATAGTTACTAATACTCGACAATCGTAGTTACTATATGTAAATAATTGGTTTAACCAATGTAGTTTTGCATTTAATTTCTCATTCAGGCTTAGTTAGGTTTCTCCTATCTACGAAATACAGTACTGTAAGACTGTTGCGAGACTCTTGTGCAAGACCAAGACCATGACCAAACTGAGTTTGCAAGACCAAGACTCGTTTCGGCAACACTATCCGAGATGTTATTTACCTTAACAAGCATTTTTAGTTTGAAAATTTATAATATCTGTACAGAATGTGATTAAGTTGATTCCAGAGTAGGTGATTGCAACGTTAAATATAGAACTGTGAATAAAGGTGTGAATTGCCAAACTAGAAATATCACTAAAATTAATAATCAAAATTGTAAAGCTTATATATCGGATCTTAATAGACAACCATTCTTTATTCTTATTTATTTTTTTGGTTTTTTAATGGATTATATAAAAACTATACAATATGTCAATTATTAGTCATATATTATTAGGTTAACATTTAAGCGAGGAAATCCTGTCACTTGAGAAAGATAACAAAGCTCATATAAAGATATAATTCAAAGTATTAACTGGATAATAATTTATCTTGTAACGTAAATGTGTGAAAAAGGTTTCATAAGAACATTTATATATCAATGATGAAACAAAAGTTGACAGGAATTTCGTTTCACCGTTAAAATTGATCAGTCGACTACTTACCCATCCCTATGTACCAATGACTTCACTCGACACTCAAATAAAAACTTGTCATATTTTATCTTCGAGTCTTAAATTGTTGAAAATACTTTATTCAATATGTTTAAAATGGAATCATTTAATTTTATAGACCACAGAGCAACCAAATAAGAAATATTCATACGAATTGTAAAATACAACAATACGAAAAAAGATCTGCATTACAAATCCTGACCTAAGAAATGGGCCATTAAAAAAAAAAAAAAAAAAAAAAAGATAAATAAGTAAGAAATTAAATTTTTAAGAGGAATGTCCTGTTTCTTCCAGACCTTAAAACTACCACAAGAATAGACATTATGTCAGCAGTAAACTACATCCGGTCGTAAAGATTCTTTAGTCAAATGTTGGAATTTCGATCTATCACTTTATTTATAAAATCGAATACAAATCGTAGAGTTGATACTTGATGCTAATAAAGAAAATAAAAATTAATTTTTTTTATGTACTTTTGTTCAGTTAAAAAAAATAAGTAGTTGAACGAATTATTCTTGTATTTGTATTCTCAATTTCATTTATACTGGAGTTCACTGTGTTTAAACATTTAATCAATGAAAGATATATATCGTTAATCGTTATTTATATTAGCTTTTGTTTTGTATACACTTTTAAGAATCTCTCGTTTAAGCAAGTTACAGAACTGTATTATGAAAAATTTTGAAGTATATGCAGGTGCAAGTGCATTGTCATGAAGCATTTAATAATTATTAGGGGGAGGGGAACTATTCTTAATTATTAATTAAGCATCGAAGTGTTCATGGTTCCATTTCAATCATAATTATTTTATTATACTGTTATCAGAAAACAGATTAAAATCTGTATGCTGGGAAAAAATATTTCTATTTCTATGATTTACGGGTTAGAAAAATATTTTAAAGAAATACAAAAACTTGTAACACTAAAACCCATGATGAGTATTGGGTCCAGTACTCTGTGAAGAAGTAATGTTAAAAAGGCCAACGCAATGTTGTGCAGGGAGGTGATTGGGGCGATATCATGCTCAAACGCCAGGTTTTCCTCCTTAATTAATTTTTAATTACGAGTACCCACATTATAGAGTCTGAAGGTGTCCCAGAAGGGTCTCCCGAACCCAGGATCGATCCACGGCTGATGAAAAATTACTGTTCTTCAGCCGAACTCGTACCTGTATCTTTGAGCTCTGGAAGCCAGTGCTCATTCACTGGGCTATCCCGCTCCCGTGAGAAAAATACAAAATGAAAAAATAAATTTATTTTGGGACGAGGTCTTTTAAGAATAACAGAATCGTACAGAAAAAAATAAAATTGAAAAGATAGAAGAAAAAAAATAAATGCCTCTAATAGATGAGCGTCAAGCTCCAATAAATAAAAGAAAATCACAACTGTAACTTAAATAAATGTTTATATATATATATATATATATATATATATATATAATGATATGTAAACTACTCCATTCTCAATGTTTTAATTTTACTATTTATTTTATTTTCATTTCTTATATAACTTCATATTTGTTATTTATGTTTTTACATTTTATTCTAAGATTCCCAATGTAACACTTTTGTCACCCCTTTTTGATTATGCCTACTTCATCATTCCACACTATGTAACAGTTTTTATTATTTATCTCTTAGTTCTTAGTCATTATTCTAACAAGTTCATTTTACTTTATATCTATCTATTTTATTTTTCTAATATTTTTTTTCCTCATTTTTTATTATCTTTTTTACCATCATTACTTATGTTTCTCATACCTTGTTATCTGGTATTTTCTTAGCCCTGATGAAGGCCTGAACTTCAGGTCGAAACGTCGGCATATGTAAAAAATAAATATTATAATTTATTTTTTGCCTTCCTTTTTTGACTGAGCACCCCAACTATTCTTCTCTTCATAAAATGATATGATATATATCTGTATTACTTGGGATAACTTTGACAGCGGATAAAATTTAGTTTATAGTGACTCCGTGGTGGATACATTGTATTGGTTCAGTCAGCAAGGACAGCGCATGTACTGTCTCAACTTTTAATAAGTTGAGACTTGAAAATAAATTTAAATTTTAACCAGCCCGGTTCGAGCATAAATTAATTGTGGTAAGGGAAAGTTTGCGTTTTACTGCTTCAAGCTTTCATATATTCGTTTAGTCGTTTATATTTTTCATATTAATACTGTTACTAATTAATATTGCAATGATCAACTTGTATTTTTATGTTGTAATAATTATTTTATGATTTTATATTACGATTATTATTTCTTTGTACCATATTCATAACTACTAGTTTTATATTTTTGAATCCTTTTATCATGTTATCCTTAATGCATACATATGTCTACTGCATATGCATGTACCATGAGTATTTCATGCACGAGTGAATCAGGACAGAATGGCTTGAAGAAGAAGATGAGGCCGAAGGGTATAAACCACAATGAGCAATCCGAAACAGGAAATGGCCTAGGCCAGTATAATGGCCATAATAATGAGACCTCCGGAGAAGAGTTTTAAAGTCTTCTTTCGGTTCAAATAACCTCAACAACTCAGATAACAACTCAACCTGAGTTTAAAATGGATTTTTAATAATCATTAAAACTTTTCTAAAACTAAAACTAAAATAAAAATAAAATAAACCTGGACAGCCGCGCTCCTTCACAATGATCTTGTCTTCTCTCAATTCTTCTTTGAAAAATAAAAGCAATTGCCTCGTTTCGCAAATATTGAACTGTGGACATTAAACGGAATTTTAAAATTAATTAAAATTCCTTACTTCTTTCTAATATTTTATTTTGAACATTTTATAGTTACTTTCCTAATTTAATCATTAATATAATGGTAGTGTATATAGGTATGCATATACCTATATATATATATATATATATATATATATATATATATATATATATATATATATATATATATATATATATATATATATATATATATATATATATATACATATATACATATACACATACATACATATACATATCTATATATATATATATATATATATATATATATATATATATATATATATATATATATATATATATATATATAGGTATATGCATACCTATATACACTACCAATATATACACACTATATATACATACAGTGGGGAGGGATGAATAAGAGAATACAAAAATGAGAAAAGTTAAAGCTACCAATAGACAATTCTCCATCAGTAAATTAATTCATATACGAAATTTTAATCTTCCAACTAATTTTAAAACATGGAAAAACCGCAACACAAAATTTTAAATCAACTTATATTGAAAATAAAAATGTACTATAACACACGCAGACACACAAACACACTCATATATATCATGAAATCTATTATGGCAATTGATTCTTATTATGTTAAGAGTCCAACTAAATATTTTCATGAAAATAATTTAAGCAATTATCGGGTTTAATTTTTAAAGAACTCTTTTGATATACATATCAAACATTGAACCAAAATTTTATTGGCCTACCCAATATTTTATGGGAGAATAAATTATTTCTGAGGAGGGGGACATAGACTCCCCCAAACGTACAAATAAATAATAATCAGAAGTTAATTTTGATTTTTATTATTTTTGAGCTGCGAGGGATAAACTTAAGAGTAAATAGAGAAAAAAAAGTGTACCAATTCTTGAATTATTTTCATGAAGACATTGATATTAGGATTGGGGACGTTTGTTGATGAATTAATATAAAAAAGGTCAATTGCTATAATATCGAAATATGTAGATAGCACTGATGGTGGTATTTTTTAAACATATTTTATTAATATTAAGCGTTTTTTCGTAATAAATTTATGGCAAAACATCCAGGCCAAATTAAAAAAAAAAGTAAAGTTTACTAGTTGTTAACTGGAATTAGTTTTACTGGAAACACACGTGTTAGTGAGAATATTTAACCACATATATTTTTTACACTACTTAATGTGGATAATAACTTATTCGCTAACATAATTATTTTAAACATAAAGCTCATTAAACAAGGTAGATTTCCTAAAAGTAGGTGGACAGCTCCAGTCTAGTTGGATGGGGATTTAAAAAAAATTAACCCATGATTTTATAAAAAAACAAAACTATACTTGTCCTCTTGGGGAAATTCCGCCTACTTTGCTTTAAAGTAATTGTTAATTCAATAAACTCTATCACTCCAATTAATAATTATATTTCTAGGATGTGTGTATATATGTATATATATTTATATATATATATATATATAGTTTTCTTCGGTATATAAATTACATTTTGTTTTTCTTGTACTTTTAATAATTAAAATCTAGTTTTTCATTTACGACTCATATACATGACTATAATAAGACCTATTTGGACTTATGGAGTTGAGCTGTGGGGCTTCACTAAACCATCAAATTCCTCTCGTATCCAATCTTTACAATCCAAAATCCTTCGTAAAATCCTCAATGCTCCTTACTTTGTCACAAATAAAATAATCCATAAAGACCTCAATGCTCCATATGTTTCCGATTTGGCCAAATCCAGATACCTATCCTTCCATAATAAACTTCATAACCATCCGAATCCTCTTGTTTCTAACCTTGCTTCCTCTTCGATTCCTTATAACCCTCCGAGGCGTCTGAAAAGGAGATGGCCCCGTGATCTCCTCATGTAGACAAATTATTAGAGTGCTACCTATGGGTAGTTTCTCAACAAGCGTGTTTCATGTGATAATATTCCTATGTACACATTTACTTGATGTATTCATACTAATACAGTTGTAAATATCATAATAAAAGTTAAAAAAAAAAAAAAAAGTTTTTCATTTATATCTAGTGTAGGTTTTATATGAGGTTTTCCTACTGTAAAAATGGATTTAAATTTTTTAAATAGCATTCAAACCACTAGTATATCATGTGTAAGGTTACTGCAGTCACAAACATGTAATTTATCATTATGACATGATGTAATGTATATATAAAAATTAAGCTTTATTATTATTGAAAAGAAATTGTTGATTGTGTAAATTAAATATTTTTTTTAGTATTTTTGTTTTAACAATAAACACAACTTATTTAAAATCCTCAAAAGTAAAATTGTTTTTCTTCAGAAAATCGAATTGTGCTTAACATAATTTTTTTTTTGTAGTTCATGATACCTACTATCATCTCTATAAATCTTTCTGTTAATCTTTGAAGCCCCTATAATTTGGTTCTAGAGATACCAAAGCAAGTATGAAATGATCCGTTTCCTCCGATGACCTTCAAATAAATTAGCTAATTGGAATGTCATGACTAATTTAATGTCATTAATAATACTGAAGAGACTTTTCGATAATTATCCATGACAACAAAATTAATAGAATAATTATTGAAACTAGATAGATCCGCATATAGTAAATAAATTAAGACTATAAAATTTAAATTATAAAGTTTTTATTTATCTATTTTTTTTTCAATCAGATAAATGGGAGTTGAGCCTATTAAAGTTTCGCATGTCACAAAAATTTAATGCCACTTATGCTTAACTAATGGCTTCTATAAACTATAAATGAAGATAAAATATTTTATCAGCCTCTGATGACAACGGTAATATTTAATGTAACGGCTATTTGATATAAATCTAATCTATAATAATAAAACTGGTTCATAGTCTTTGAAATAAATTATATAAAGCAGTTCGTTAGAGATACTTAAAATTACTTTAGAAGAGCACATAAAATAGTTTAAAAAACTTTTTATCATAATACTTTCTGAAGTGTTCAATTCCATTAATTTATCTTGGTCTTGCTCACTCAGTCCTGGTCTTGGTCTTGGCCTTGCGCAAGAATTTCCAATTACCAATTAGCTTATCGCTATTTATTAACTTTAGATCTTACGAATATTCTACAGAATAGATACTTTGCGAATAGATGTTTTATTGACACAAACATAGTAAAATCCAACCGAATTAATACAATTAACTTGATAATGTATGAAAGGTAAAGATAGTGATATACCCCTATCTTGAAAAGAATAGTTGTAGGGTAAAGACTATTTATTCAATGTCATCATTTAAATCATAAATCAGGTGCGTCTACTCACATGACTTTTCTGCCGATTTTAAACAAGTTTTGTTTCAATTTTGAATATGTTCAATTATAACAACACAATTGAATTAGACTAATTCACTAAGTTACCGAATAACCAATCAGAAAGATCATTAGAGTACGATTTATTTTTTGAACTAAAGCTATGTAAACGGTGTAAAAGTGATGTAAAAGTGAGCAATGATTAAAATCATTGAATAAAATTCAATACACTGTAAGTTGCTAAAACTGGTCCGATTTAGGCTATTTTTTTTTCAAAAATTTAATAAACTAATGAAATATATTACCACTATATTATTATGATAGATATTACTGTCATTTTTCAGTATAAGGAAATCTAACTAAACCCCGAATGAAAAATCGGAACAGTTAAATGCAAGAGTATATTTTTTTTGCCAATTCTTAATGTCTAGTAACTAAAATTGTCTGGTATTAGTAACTATTTCACTTTAATTTTTATTCACAAAACGCTTATTTTTTTATCATTTTGTTTTTACGTCTTATTCTTGCAAAGTGAATGACTGATTTTGGGCAAGCTGGTAGGGATGAAGAAACATGATAAAAAGGCAAGAAAAAAAATGTTGAACTGAATACTTCGACAAATACAAGTTTGAATATTTTAAAAATTTAAGAAATTTAAAATTGCAAATGATGGAGGATTAACGAATATATTAAATATTTATTAATGCATGATTTTAATATATCTTATGTTTAAGTCATTATGTAACATTTAGCAAAATAAAATTGCTAGGTACTTTAATGAATTTTTCCTTCGTCAAATCACAATATTGTGCATCTATTGCAATTATATTTGATATATGAGAGTTGCATTAGAGATTCATGAATTAAATATACGATGTCTAATTAAGACAGGAAGGAATGTCTCTGGGCAGTCGAACACGCTAATTAATGTTTTACTGTTCGCCTTCACGACAGCGTACTCACTGAAAGAAATTTACTAAAGACATTCCTTTAGAAGATACAATTGTGTTACTTAGCGTAGCTCAAAAATAACCTAAACTAAAACTTAACATAAGTTAGTAACAAACTAATCAAGAGACAGAACATAAATGTTAAGTTATAGTTTTTAAAACATCCAACCCACAGCCTTACGTCTCCTAAATATAGGCAAAGAAAAATACCCATCAACGTTTCGCCAATCCAGACATTATCAGGACAGGAAAGAACAGCTAATAGTGATAAATAAAAGAAAAGAACAACTAATAATACATCACTCCATGGCATCCAATCGCATCTGCATTTTGGAGTCAAAATGCTGTGTGGTTGGAATGTTTTCCAATTATAACATAATATAAAGTAAAAGATTAATTTTTAATTCCATTTCACTTTATTTATCTTATTTTAAACTTTGTTCCAAAACTAAAATCATTTAATAAAAAATATGTATGACCGTAAAAATAGAGCCATAATACTCAATGTCCTAGATTGAGGCAGATTTTATTATTTATGTTCAATGAAATTCTGTCTAGATTCGTCTCGGATTCCTATAAAATGTGGTTCATAGTCCTAACCGCATTCCTGGTCTTATTATAGAGACTCATCACGGCCAAAGTCGTCACTCGATCGATTCCTAATCTAGATATCCGTCAAGGTTGTAGTCTGAGCCCGTTACTTCTCGTAACAGTCTCAGATCTGGTGCTAAGAAAAGATAAACTTCGGATGAGACCGTTCCAGTTAGAGTACAGAAGTCTACAACCCACGATATTCTCCGTGTTAGAATTCACAGATGACCTAGTCTTGCTGTCCTCTAGCGACCGAAACCTCCAATATAATATAAATATTCTCCCCCCCCCCTCCAAAAAAACCGTAATCATTATGACGATCTGCCCAGAAAAAAACAAATGTATGAGAATAGAAAAGAATCCCAGTAGAATGATGAAAGTCATAACAGCAAATGGAGGAAGACTAGAGCAGGTCAATAATTTTAAATATCTAGGTGCTCATCTCAACGAAAATTGCTGCATTGATGAGGAAGTGTCTCAGAAAATCGGTGCAGCTGTAAGAGTGTTCTTTTTGTTTCGGAGGGGGTTCCTGGACAAAAGAGAAGTGACAAAGAAGACAAAAATGACGGTCTATAAATCAAAGTTCCTCCCTATTCTTTCTCACTCTTCCGAATCGTAAATCCCCACCTCGGAACACAAGAGTCTTATCTAGTCCATGGATACGCGATATCTAAGTGGAAGGAAAGGATCAAACAGGTAAGATAAGGAACTGCACCATACGGACTGACCTCGAGGTTAAGCCGGCCGAGCTCATCTTACCATAAGCTAAGATGGTTCGAACATTTCCTTAGGGTTGATCAAGAAAGAACTGCCAGGAAGACATAAGAGACTCGAGTTGGAGGAAGGATACAAAGAGGGAGACCGCGCGTATGCTGGGAGGAGATAGTTAAAGAGGCGTTCTAGCGGAGAAGTATGGTTTGGAGAAAAGAGCGAGACACCTGGTCTAGACTCTACAAATTGTAACCCCATACTGCCGAGTGGCACATACGGGATAAGGATTATAATGTTGATAAAATTCTATCAACTAAAAAAAATTATATATATATGATTGACGATGTATTTTCAAACAATTTGCTCTGTTATTAATGGAAGTGTTGAACATTAGAACCAAAAAGCATATTATTAATTCAAAACAGGAAAATGACACACTAATTAGTTCTGATTAAACAATTCTGCTCAAAACTTCAGTGATATATTTTAAAATTAAATATAGCCAAAGGTCTTTTCCGAGATGAATTCCCTTTTTCTCTTTTCCAACTATTAAGAGTATAACTAATATCTTTTAATCTGACATTTTATTTTTGCTAGATATAGCATGACACAATTGGATGAAATCATAATATTGGTATGAATTCCACAAAACAAATAAATAAATAATAATATATTGATTATAATAGTCCATGAATTAAGTGGTGAACCACAAAACAATTTTTTTTGACGTTTCTGAATTGAATAATATTACATTCTTTCATATTTAAGGCAATAATAGTTCCAATTTCCTTCAAATTCTTTTAATTAGATTTGTTATCTCTAACGGTTCGGGACATTTTTCCCATCATCAGAGCAATCTTTATCATCACTTTCTTTTTTTGATGTTGCACCATTTGTCAAAAATTCAAATATCTGTCACATTTATTTTATATTTTTTTTTGGTGTTACACATATTTTCTTATTCATTGTTCACAATGTATTCACAGTGTAACATCGAATAAGAAAATATGTGTAACACCAAAAAAAATATAAAATAAATGTGGCAAATATTTGAATTTTTGACAAATGGTGCCACATCTAAAAAAGAAAGAGAAGATAAAGATTGCTCTGATGATGGGAAAATTGTCCCGAAACGTTAGAGATAACAAATCTAATTAAAAGAATTTGAAGGAAATTGGAAGTATTATTGCCTCAAATATGAAAAAATCATAAACGTAGGCTTCCTAATAAAAAAAAAAAAATAAAAATAAGAATATTACATCCTGTGAAAACTGGAGGCAAAAAAGAAATAAAAAAACTTAACTAAATATTAGAAAAAAAAAATCATTATTTTCTGTGATACCTAACAAACATTATGTAAAATGATACGATTTGTTTCACGAAGCTGATTTGATACTAAGTATAACATAATTTAACGTTGTTGAAAAATAATGTAATACCAGATTATCTCTATTTTTTAAATTTTCACTGTCGTCAATAAGATGATAATTATAAATGTTTCAATATAATAGCTAAATGAGTAAATATAATTTATTATGTGTTCTGCATTTTTCAATTTTGTAATTTGCATTCCAAAGTTCAAGGATGTAGATTAAAAGCGACCGAGGCGTAAGAGAAACAAGAAGAAACGTTGCATAACGAAATCATTTTCCTTGAACAGAAAAAAAACACAAGGACTTTCCAGGACCGGAGGAAACCTGAGAAAAGCTTTTGCGTCGATGTTTGCGCAATCAGTCGAAATAAAAGTTAACAGGCCGCTTTGAGAAATATGAAATTACACACCAGATGAGCTTGTAATTGGCGGGACAGAGTGAGACAGAATCAATATGGTGGCGATCTCATGACAACACCGGGCTCTACTATCCCGCTTCTTAGGGCACACCACATCATCGATCAACTTCCCTTAATATTTTATATCGGGGTCTTCTAGACAATTCCCTCGAAGCGCTGAAATTAAACCACATTTGTTTTCCTCCTAGAAGTAATATATGAACTCAAATATTTCTATGGTTAACATAAAATGTTCTTTTATTATCTGGGTCTGAAATAGATAATGATTTTTCCTCAAAATCATGTCATAATTTATATATATATATATATTTATTTATTTATTTATTTATTTATTTATTTATTTATTTATTTATTTATTTATTTATTTATTTATTTATTTATCTTTAAATGTTTATCCGCACCTGTCATGGTAATGACAATCAGCAGATGTGTTGCCATGATGAGGTTGGCATTACAGGCATGAGGAAGGATAGTACCCAGCAGCATCTCTTCCTGGTCATTACTTTGATTTAGGTGAGGAGATCTCTCATCCAGCTCCTTTTCTCTCATCCAGCTCCTTTTTAATTTTAAAAATCATGCCTGGTTTATTAATTAAAATTTAATTCGATTAAAAATAATGATCACTCGTGTGATCGATTGATACGGTTTTACATAAATAATAATTATTAAATTGCGATAAAAAAATTTATATCAGGAAAGGTGATCTTTAACCTTTTACACAATTAATTTAGATATTAATATGTATGTACGTTATTATTAATGTACACATTGTTTAATAATATATTTCTGAAATCCCTTTAATTGTACACGCGGTACCTGAGCTATTCTTTTTTTTTTTTTTTTTCCGTTGGCACTACAGACCATGAAGATCATTGGCCGCAATATGTGGATCCGTATATTTCTTGAGGGAGCACAGTTTGTCCCCTCACGTTGCTACGAACCATAGTCTCCAAGGTGCAGAGGCAGGCCACCTGTAACTCCAAAGCCGATCCCTTTGGGGGCAATATGGCAGTGTCCTTCCCACCGACTCAATCGGCTTCCAGGAGAGTGACAAATTGGTCTAGATCCTGATATCATGGTAATTCAGATTCCGATTCCCGATTCCAGTACACGGGGTAGGGTCATCAGTCCTAGCCCGGTAGGTATGAGTTGCCTCCAGTAGGCTGACGGGTCCTCAAATACCCGAGGTAGGGAGTTTCTGCCAGCATGGCTTTCCCTAGTGGACGGTCACCCAAATATATTTATTAATTTTTTTCTAAGCCGAAATTTTGGAAATAAAGATGTCCTGTGGCTAATAGTTGGTAAAAATATTCTTCACCTACTACTCCAGACTCTATATAAATCATAGAGATTACAAAAAAAGTTATATTTATGATTTTGAAAATTGTGTTCAAAAATAATGATCAGAGAATGATTTTTATAACTTATGATCAAAAATGAAAATCGCTCATATTAAAAATCATCAAATAATTTTTTTAAATTTCAGATAAATATTTTTATAGGATGATATTTTTTTCATTATTGTTTTCAAATCCTGTTATCTGTATTGCAGTCGAAGGGTGATAATAAAAAATCTAGTTTGTTTGTTGTTTAAAGCTTTTTATATATCTATTTTTTAATGCAACAGTTTTTCTGGCTATGCTATTCTTTTTTTTCTGTAACATTCTGTTTTTTTAAGGGACTTCATCCTAGACTAAAGTTATTTTTCTATCTATCGAAATAAATTCAGTTGTCAGGCCAGCCGAAAATAAATTCGAAATGAACTTTATTTATGCTCTTAGACTTAAAGGCAACGTTGTTAGGATTTAAAGCCGATTAAGGATATCTGAACAGTTTTAATAATACTTACTTGGTTTAAAATAAAAGTTTGATTAACATTTTACCGCCTCCCGGAGGGAATGGCCTACAAACCCTTCCAATGACCTAGAACTTTCTGACCCATAAAACATCACCAAAGACCCATTGTTCTCCAATACAATATAGGGCCATCTTCGAGAACGGAGCTGTCAGTGATCCCCTTTTACGAGCCATTCTGCACTGAATTCACTCTCGATTCACCCTATATTCCTTTCTACAAAGTGGGTTATTGACCCTTCGCCATCCTTTTACACCATCCATTTACGATGCCCGCATCCCGTCCTGAATTTAATAAACTTGTTGCTGACGGGACGGTTTCGAGAAAAAGCGACGCTTTATTGAAAGCTGTTTTATTTTTCATTCCACTTTAATGCAGTCATCCTCCCCAGACACGGTCGCTAGAACTAGGCTGTTTTATCTTCAATTGATCCGAACAAGAGAGCTAATAAGAAAACGATTCGGCCAATTGAGTTCGTCTACTTCATTGGTTGAGATTAATGGTACCAAGATCGGTCCAAGTCAATCCGCAAGCCAACGCATGTCCTATTCAGCTGCAAGATTCCTTGGTTACAAAAATAATAAATTGCTAGGTAATGCCAATAATAGGCGCAGACTTCCTATTTTGGTTGGGAGTAGAGGTGGTGATGGGCTATCCAAAAAGTCTCAGAATTTTATATTATGAATAAAAATTATGAGTAATATTTAATATAATCAACATAATTATTGTAAATCGAACAATAAAATATTGCACCTAAAAATGAATTTTATTATTAGTTTTTTTTTTTTCATTTTTGTTATTTAGAATACATCTGAAAATATCTTAACTAAGCAATTGAATATATATTACATATTTTTTTATCTTTTTTAAAGCTTTAAGGCAGTGAGGTGAACTCTCGATTCTCCAATACTTCGAATTTACCGCGGGAAATGTGATTAAATCACGTAAAAATGTGAAGGGGCACATGAATGAATCGCATCGTCCTAAGATATGTCGCTACATTTAATCATCTTTCAATGTAACTTTTTTTTTATTATTAATTATGAACTTTACAATTGTACAAATTAATATACATCCAGCAAATGTGCTACAAAGGAAAATATGACATGACAAGACTTGTAGAAAATCTATCCATTGGTTGCACTCTAATAAAGTATTAGGAGATCACGAGGCCATTTTCTTTTCAGACGCCTAGGAGGGTTACCAGGGATCGAGGAGGAAGCAAGATTAGAAACGAGAGGATTAGGATGGTTATGAAGTTTATTATGGAGGGATAGGTATCTGGATTAGGCCAAGTTGGAAACATACGGAACATTAAGGTCATTATGGATTATTTTATTTGTTACAAAGTAAGGAGCATTAAATATTTTACGAAGGATTTTAGATTGTAAAGATTGGATACAGTAGGAATTCGATGGTTTAATGGAGCCCCAAAGCTCAAATCGGTAAGTCCAAATAGGTCTTATTGTAGTCATGTATATGAGTCTTTTGTAATTGACTGAGAGCTTAGAGCGTTTGTCTAATAAGTGCTGGAGTAGTCGGATACGTCGAGCGGTTTCTTGTCGTTTCAGTCTGGTATGAGGATTCCAAATTAGACGTGAGTCCAGGTGGAGTCCTAGGTATCGGAGTTGCTCAACAGGGATACGTGGAATATTATTAAAGGATACTGTCGGACAGGAAGTGAATGTAAACTTAAATATTAATAATAGAAATGTAAGGTAACTCACACTGCGTAAGCTGTTAAGAGGAACCTGATTATTATGATGATGATCAGAAAGATAGGGCGTAATAAGATACTTGCATACCTACATCTAGTTGACTATTGCTATTCCCTTAATTGATTTTAGTTTACATATTTTATTCATCCATGTATTTTTTTTTCTTACCCTCCAAAATGTTTATTGAAACAATTTACATATATAATATACATAATAATACAATATATACATGTAACAAATTCCTTCCACTGCCCGAGGGCATTTTAAGGAGATCCATGTATATTAATTGTTATTGATTTTGATTTTATTTTTCTAATTCAAAATATTGGGAAGAGAGTAAAGCAATATTTTCGCTCTCTCAATTTTTATTAGGGATCAATCGCCCTCCTCGTCTACGCGAATTATGCGCTAATGCTATTAAGTAAATGCTTCTTTTCTTTGTTAGGGAGATGTTTAAATTACTATGTTGTTGACAACAAAAAGAAAAAAAAAAGACCTGTACCACTAGAACCCATGAAGGTCTTGGGGTCAGTACTGTTTGGGAAAAGCACTGTTACAAGGCCAACGGTTGTGCAGGGAAGAGATTTAGCCAGGATCACGCTCAACCACAAGGCTTTTTCCCCTTAATCAATTATTTAATTAAAGGGAACCCCTTTTTAGAGGCTGGGTGTGCATCAGTAGGTTCACTCTACTCCAAGATCGCCAGTGAAACAGAATAAATATTCTTTTTTCTTTTTTCTGGGAAGTTGTATGATATTCTTTGTTATTGGGCAATGATTACTTCCAATTAACAACAATTAATTCATTTGTTGTATTATCAAAATTGCTTGTTTACAAGTTTACGTTTCGGGATATTTACTCCCATCTTCAGAACCAAAATCCCAATGATCTTGTTGATACATGGCTTAAAACTAATGTGCTCCATCGTCACTTCTGAGAGACATTCAATAATTAGTGTAAAAACAAGAGGTTGCTCTAGATGTTGTATACCAAGATTTATTATAACATGAATTAGAAACTGACCATGGAGCACATTAGTTTTAAGACATGTACCCGCAAAATCATTGGGATTGTGGTTCTGAAGATAGGAGTAAATATCCCGAAACGTAAACTTGCAAACAAGCAATTTGAAAATACAATAAAAAAAATTAATTGTTGTTAATTGGAAGTAATCATTGTCAAATAACAAAGAATAAATATTTTTTCTTTAAAAAAATTATAATAATTACTGTTAATACTAGTTTTAGGTTTTTTTCATAAAGTTCACATTACTATCTTATTAATAATTTATTTTTATTTTATTAGCAGTTTTCATTTTTATTTGGTTTTTGCATGTTTTATAATCATTTTATAATTTTTCTTCCTTTTTTTATTCTTTCTATTTTTTTTTTTTGTAGTTGTATATATGGTATGAATGAGTCTCTTACATCTCAAATACTCAATGACTTTAATTGGGGCAAATGTATTTTTCTCAAAATAATAAGATTAAAAAGTTAAATAAATAAATAGATAAAATAGACGATCTCTATATTGAACACGCCCCAATTTCTAGAATTTTCGTAAATATAATTTTTATATGATGAAATGGAGCTATTTATGAAGTTCCAGGCGGATGTTAATAATTGGATAAAAAGAGTTCTGTACCGCGGACTATATGCGAATTATTCGCAGGGCCAACTAGTGCTTATGAACTGTTATAATAATATTATGAATGATAAAGTGTTTATAGACTAGATAATTAAGGATTTTACGAACCGCATTAGATATTTACTGGAGGATAAGAGCTGGTAAGTAACCCGAGGCAGCATACATTATCGCGGGCATCAACATGAAGAGATAGGGCCTAGCCTAATGTCTTCTATCCGCGCTGCCTCTATTAACCGGCGGAGGTCACTCCTCCAGCTTCTGCGGTGGAAGATAATACCCTAACCGAATAACCGTTCCAGTTTGCCCTCTTCCTTACATACTAATGTCTGCGAGGAGCAGGAAATATTTGATGATGCCGGCGGAGAAAGGAAATTTGATCCGTCACGGCCTACAAACCCACAAAATGAAAAGAAATGTTCCAGTATGACATTAATATATAGTTCTTCTGGGTATTTTGGTATTACTGGACAAAAGGTACATTTGTTTTTTATAATAACTTTTAATTTTCCTACCAAAAAACATACATGTTACATTAAACTGTCCCATCCCCTCATATTTCTCCATGAAATGAATCGAATGTCAATTGTCATTTCATATATATATTGAATATATATATGAATATATATATATGACATATATATATATATATATATATATATATATATATATATATATATATATATATATATATATATATATATATATATATATATATATATATAGTCATTTCATATATATATAGAAAGAGAGAGAGAGAGAGAGAGAGAGAGAGAGAGAGAGAGAGAGAGAGAGAGAGAGAGAGAGAGAGAGAGGAGAGAGAGAGAGAGAGAGAGAGAGAGAGAGGAGAGAGAGAGAGAGAGAGAGAGAGAGAGAGAGAGAGAGAGAGAGGAGAGAGAGAGAGAGAGAGAGAGAGAGAGAGAGAGAGAGAGAGAGAGAGAGAGAGAGAGAGAGAGAGAGAGAGAGAGAGAGAGAGAGAGGAGAGAGAGAGAGAGAGAGAGAGAGAGAGAGAGAGAGAGAGAGAGAGAGAGAGAGAGAGAGGAGAGAGAGAGAGAGAGAGAGAGAGAGAGAGAGAGAGAGGAGAGAGAGTGAGAGAGAGAGAGAGAGAGAGAGAGAGAGAGAGAGAGAGAGAGAGAGAGAGAGAGAGAGAGAGAGAGAGAGAGGAGAGAGAGAGAGAGAGAGAGAGAGAGAGAGAGAGAGAGAGAGAGAGAGAGAGAGAGAGAGAGAGAGAGAGAGAGAGAGAGAGAGAGAGAGAAAGTGAGAGAGTCAGTAGGGGTGGAGTTTATAAAGAAATAGAGAAGAAAAATGAGTAGGAGAGTGTTTTCATCAGAAATATTCAACAACATAATTAAAAATAACATAGCGGAACTGCAATACGTACAAATAAACACAAGAGGAATTGGGACAAATAAATACAATTCCACAGCCAGAACTGGTCCAACGTAAATAGGACCCAAGCACCATCTATAATGAAAACCTGCGACCCAATGAAATTTCACACAATACAAGCACAAACATTCCAAACGATGTTTTCCTACAAAATGTCAATCAAACAGTGTAAACTTATTTATAATTATAATAACGATCAAAATAAAATAATTACAAAAAAAATGGGCAAATCACATTGCTATAGCTATAAAGGCTATAGCCCAATTTCGTACTACAATAATTTTTGTTAAGCAGAGAGGAAATTAAAATTTGTGTTATGGGTGCACCAGATTTTTTTGCTTTCACTTACTTTTCTATTTTCTCTATATATTATTTCTCGAAATTTAATAGCTGTACTTCGCTAATAGTTGTTCGAAATAAACAATTTTTATATAATTTGTTGAGAATTTCAGTACCTCTAAATACACCAAAACGTTTTTCTCTAATTTGTTACTTTTTTTCTGAGTTTTCGAAAGGATATTTATCAGAAAATTATAGCAAGGTTTCATCAAAATCGTTTGAGTCTTTTTTGCGCTACAGTCTATAGAAACATATGTTTTTCACTTATTGCGCAGGAGTTTGTATCACAGGCATCAGTAGTCAAAACCCTACAAAATAATTAAAGAAGCAACAAAATCGGACAAGTAGTTCCCGACATAATATTGGCACAGACAGACAGACCTGTGGCTAAAAATCTGTTTTTTCGGACTCAAGGAGCTCTGAAACGTATAGATCCGTCGAAAACCACCTATCAGAAATTTGACCCGATCACAATACTTTCCTTACCTAGTAAGGTAGGAATGTAAAAACGGGACAAAACGACAAAAGGTAGGAAACCTGTTGTACTAGAATAATTTTGCATAAATAAAGAATACAAAACGGCTTATGCTGATTTAATACCTTTCTTTACAATTCATTATTTCTTTAATCATTTGTTTCGTTATCTTTGTTCACTTATATACGCCTGTAACTTTGTTTAATGATTCGTTTTGATGATAAAGTGGTGATCAAATTAATTATGAATAAAATGAAATATAAACAACAGAAGCGGGGAAGATTTCCGAGGTGTTGATATATAAAGGAGTACATTTGACCACCTACAGAAATTAAAGTGTTTATGGTCAACGACAAATATAAAAAAAGCAATATTTTAGAGAGGATCAAGGCTAGCTTAAATACTTGGAATGGTTATTTTTTGGTAGTAAAATAACTTGACGCCTTGTGTCCGAAAATTTAAAAATTATAAATGACAAAATTATTACAAAGGAAGGAGATGGCCCGGAGTGGCAGTCATAAATAGGCTAAATAGTGGCAAAATTATTTTATTAAAAGCCAAGTAAGTGAGTTTTACTTCAGTTCTAAGTGAAACTCCTAGCTGAAAACACCTCCCTGAAGAAGAACTGCAAAGTCGGGTAGAAATGTTGGCTTTAATTTTTATGTGATATTATTAAAACACTTTATTCAGAAATATTACAATTTGTCACAGTTAAGGACACTTATAATAGAGTTCAGAGATTGCATTCATACCGTATATACAAAAATATAAATAAATAAAGTAATAACAAAAGAATAAGAAGAAAGAACAAAAGAGTAAAGAAAAAAAATAATATATATACACATAAGTAAATAAAAATAGAAATAAAAGTAAAACAAACACCTTATATAAAACATACATTATTTACAATTTGCCAGGTGATCTCCGAACCAATCCTGTCCCCTCCACATGTGGAGGGAAAAGGGAGGCCTAGGAGATCCCTACGCTTCTCCCTCAGCCACTTCACTGGTATTTTAAACCAGCGGAGGATGAGTAAGAGCGCTACAGCCACAGACACTCATGACTTGAGTGGAGAATCTGGCCATTGCTAGAACTCCAAAATATCCATATTTACAAAAGGTCTCGTGGCCACTGCCGCTTTAACCTACGAAGGGGATTGTAGGGATGGGTGGTGCTTGATAGGGATTGTACAACGGGATTTGGGTGATGAGAAAGGTTCTGGTGAAATTTGGAAAATTTGGCTGGGATAAGATCAAGAATAAATGGGATATTAAGGTCATGATGTAGGGTTTTATTGGTTACATAGAAGGGAGCATTGACTATTGTACGGAGGACTTTAGACTGAAAGGATTGAATGCGTTTGATGTTAGAAAATTTGGCTGTTCCCCATAGTTCTAGTCCGTAAGTCCAGATGGGTTTCAGTATTGTCTTGTAGATCAGTAATTTGTTTTCACCAGAAAGTTTAGATTTTCTATTCAGTAGTCTATATAGCTGGCCATATCGTCTGTTAAGTTCCTGTCTTTTAAGTCGAGTATGTGGATTCCATGTTAGTCGTCTGTCTAAGAGAAAGCCAAGATACCGGACTGTATCTGAGAAAGGAAGCTGGATGGAGTTAAAATAAACTGGTGGGCAGGTATTACGCCGAAGGGTGAAGGTAATGTGTTTACATTTAGATTCGTTTACCTTAATGCGCCATTTCTTACACCAGTGTTCAATCAGGAAGAGGTGCCTTTGTAAGTTTGCGGACGCTGTTTCAGGATCTGAGTTGGAAGAAAGGATAGCAGTGTCATCAGCGAAAGTTGCCAGGAGGGTATCGGGATGGACAGGAATATCAGCGGTAAAGAGAATGTAAAGGATGGGGCCCAAGACGCTGCCTTGAGGAACGCCAGCCTCAATTGAGTAACAGTCGGAGAATTCGGTGCCACAGCGAACTCGGAAGGAGCGGTCGGAAAGATAGGATCGGAGTACTAGGTATAAGGACTGTGGTAGATGGATTTTAAGCTTGAAGAGTAATCCGGCGTGCCATACCTGGTCAAAAGCTTGCGCTATGTCCAGAAATGCACCCGAGCAATACTGCTTGCTTTCTAGGGTTGAGGATATATGGTCAACAACTCGGAGTCCTTGCTGGACAGTGGAATGTTGGGAACGAAATCCGAATTGATGAGTAGGAAGGTTATAGGATTCAATTATAGGTAGGATTCGTTTCAGTAGGATCTTTTCAAAAATTTTTGAGAGGATTAGGAGTAGGCTAATTGGTCTATAGGATGCTGTATTGTTGGAAGGTTTGCCTGGTTTCAAGAAGAGGACGATGGTGGAATGTTTCCATAAAAGAGGGAAGTGGGTAGTTCGTAGGATGCAATTGTATATATATGTAAGAAATGTGATGGCTTTAGATGGAAGTTGTCGAAGGATCTGTGGGGTTAGAAGGTCATATCCAGGAGATTTGCGAGGTGTGATTTTCCGTAAAAGGTATTTGACCTCAGAGGGATTAACAGCTTTAGGTGGTAAGGAGAGTGGGATAGGTATTGAGAGGGATTCTTCTACTTTTACTGTGTGGCTGGGATGGGATTCTGGATGAGGAGCGAAAGTATAGGAAAGTTGTTTGGCAAATTCCTCGGCTTTATCTTCATCAGATGCTGCCCAGGAGCCATCATCTCGTCGAAGAGGGTGGGAAATATGATGGGATTTGAGGATTTTTCTGGTGATATTCCAAAGGGAATTATCATGAGCAGAGAGTGTGGTGAGGTAGGAATTGAATGATTGGGATCTGAAGGTGGCTAATTCTTTTTTTAATTTTTTACAGTGATAATTGTAGGAGTGGCGGTCGGCTGGATGTCTGGTACGTTGCCATAATAATCTGGCACGGCGTTTTATGTGGATTAGGTCAAGGAGGTGTTGAGGTAAATTATGTTTCTTAAGGATTTTTGAGGAGTGATCAGGGGAGGAAGCAGTCCAGACTGCTTCTTGAATTTTGGTAGTGAAGGAATGTACTGCATTGTCCAGGTCTTCAGAGGTTTTCAGGGTTACTCTGAGGTCAATTTTATCGGAGAGGATTTGATGAAAGAGTTTCCAGTTAACTGGGCCTCTGATGAAGGACGGAGGAGAGGGTTTAGGAATAGGAGCTAGTGATACTTGGAGTATTAATTCGCTGTGGTCTGAGGAAAGCTCATCAAGACGGGCAACGGAATGGTTGAGAGCACCTAAACCATTATGGATAAAGAAATCGAGGATATCGGGATTACGGTTAGGATCAGTGGGCCAGTAGGTAGGTGAGTTGGGTGGAAGAAGGGTAAAATTTTGGGAATTGAGTACAGACAGCAATGTTCGACCACGAGAATTCGTGGTTCTTGAACCCCATTGTTGATGTTTGGCGTTTAAGTCTGCACCCAAGATGAAATGATGTCCTAAGGAAATGAGGAAGGAACTAAATTGGATATTGGAGATGGATTGGTTTGGAGGGCAATACGCTGATGCAACGGTAATAGGAAAGGAGAAGGTTTTGATTACGACTGCGGTGGATTGTAGGAAATCGTGTGTAGGCAGTGGGAGTAGGTGATGGGAGAGGGATTGGTGCACAATGACTGCAGTACCGGCATGTGCTCTACCGTCAGGATGGTCGGTACGGTAAGTTATGTATTGTGGTATTTTTAGGAGCTGTTTTTTAGTCAGTCGAGTTTCCGTTATTAGGGCTACGTCTACGTTCTTGTCTTGTAGTAAGGCTGTTAGTTCGTGTATGTGATTTCTAACACCATTCGCATTCCAAAGGAGAATGGATATGGGTTTGATGGAAGTCATTTAAGGATTTTTTAAAGGAGGGATAAGGTGAGATACTAGGTTAGTGAGAAGTGATATCAGTGGGGTAACAAGGGATTTAAATTCTGAAAGAAAGGATGTCAATAAGCTGGTTAGATCTGTAGCATTAGGCGGTGGAGGAACATATTGGATTTGATGTTGGTGAGGTTGTTGTTGATTAGGTACATTAGGTGGGATAGGATATTGAGATTGGGGTTGAGTTTGTTCTTGCGGCAGGGCCTCACATACATTAGTCGGGTCTCTACCCCCAAGTAGATTGGCAAAAGAAACCTTAGAGTTCACAATTTTAGCGGGTCCTCTTCTTGGTTTAGGTGTATCATCAGGGTTCCTGGGTTTCATATATCTCGCTTTGAGATTTTTATAAATTTGGCAGCCTTTGTAGTTGGCTGGATGGCCTTCCAGGCATAGGGCACAGACTGCTGGTTCTGTAATTGGTTTATTACACTCGCCAGACTTGTGTGTTTTACCACATTTCACGCAGCGTGGTAAGTGGTGGCAATAAGACTTGGTGTGGCCATATGCTTGGCAATTATGGCACTGGATGAACTCTCTTTTTGGGTACGGTTTTTCGACCTTTACGCTGGTGTAGAAAATTCTATGCACATCGTATATTTTTTCGATTCCAGGCGATGGCTCTAGATCGACGAAAAATAAGGGCAATGGGATTTTATTCTTTACACCTGGTTGTTCTTTATTTTCTTTTAAAACATTGGTTATCTGACGTATTTTGAACCCTAACGCCGTTAACTCTTCTTTAATCACTTCTATTGGGGTTGAGGAGTGTAAATTTCTTATTACAACTCGTAGTGCTCTTTCCTGTTTCAACTGGTATGTGTGAAAGTCCGCATTTGTGTCTGTTAAATATTTTACGATTTTTCGGTACGCTTCAGGTGTGGCCGGTATTATTTTTGTATCGTTTATTCTGTTTAGGCATGTATAGCTACCTGGGCAGATTTTATTAAGTTGAGTACACAACAACTGGAAATTTCTCAAATTTTTGACAAAGATAGGAGGTGGGCGTGGTTCTCGAGGTATAGGTGCATCTTCCATTTCTTCCCTGTCATTTTCAAGCACCTGGTATGGATTAGGTGTAAAAAATGGAGATTCCATTTCTTGTGAAGACGTACTTGGCAGTGGTTGAGACACAGATTCTTGAGTGTTCGCTGGAGGAGTTCCGGGGGGTGTTAATCGCTTACTATGACGTGTTTTCTGTTTAGGCGGTGAATTACGTGGGGTAGAGCCAACTGAATGGGACCTCTTAGTTGACATTACTTGGTGATAATATCGCATATAAAAAAAATAAAGGGAAAAAAAAATAAATAAATAAATAAAACTACGTCTGCGTGTTATTACAATGGATGAACCACCGGCTGAGAAACAGCCAGTTACGTGGCAGAGCCACAACTGGAGAGGGGAGCCGTCAGCTGTTATGGCTATAGAGATTAAGCCTATAGACGCTAAATCACTAAATTCACTGTCTGTAATAGTACACAGTAAATAACAACACTACTCACTGTGGTGTTAGTCCATTGTTGTTGTTTTGATGTCTGCTTAACTAGTTTTTTTTTAAAAAAAGTAAAACTGAGCACTTATTCTACTAAAAAATAGTAAAACTGTGGGACACGACGTGAAATGTGGGTATTCAAATCAAGCGCATGCGCAGAACTGTCGTTGGCTTTAATAAAATAATTTTTTTCACTATTTAGCCTATTTATGACCGCCACCCCGGATCATCTCCTTCTTTTATAATGCAACGGGCAACTATTTAATATTCAAAATTATTATGCTTCACAAGAATCTTTATGGATGTGAAACCTCTTAGCCTCTTAGGTTAGGGAAAGAACAATGTCTTAAGGTTTTTGAAGATGAAGTATTGTGCAGAACATCTGAACCGAAGAAGACGGAATTAACTGGAGAATTTAGACAGCTACAAAACAACAAATTCCATGAACTGAAACTGAAGAATACGTTTGAGGAAAAAGATGTGGATTCCAAAGATTAAAGTAGACAAATGAAATTGTATTGTTAGTAGTGAACCAATCTCTAAAAGGTTAATATGCGCTGTGCCAACCAGAAAGCTCCCGAGGGATAGACCGAAGCAAAGTTGGGAGGATTACGTTAAGGCTGATCTGGCGGGGTACAATGGATGAAATTATGTTTTCAGTGATTGGTGTTTAGTTATCGAATAATCGTGTTTCCTAAGCCTTTATTATTATTTATATTTGTATTTTTTTTTTAACACTTAAAAGCCAGTAGTATCATTTAATACAGTAGTATCATTTCCGTAGAGTAAACGAAATGATACAGTTCATCCAATGATAAGAGTGTCTCTTTACCATAATGTAATCGTTTGTGAGTTGTAAATAATGTTTTATTTGAAAAATAAGAAAATTCTTTTTACGGCAATTACTTACACAGCGTTTCACATCTTATTCATCCTAATTAAAGACTAATTAACGAAAGATCCTGAGGTTACCATCATCTGAAGATTACGTTACATTCTCGACCCAGTGGTTTTATGAACTACTTAACCCTGGGAGGAACCCTGTCATCGACCTCGACTGCACCCGCGTTATAAGCTCCCTTTCATAGCCCAGACGGCTTCACCAATCAATGATGATGGCACCTACACAGGCCGAGATAAATGACCTCTCCAGTCACGCGAAGCCCTCGGAGCATAATTCAGGCTTGTAGTGAATTTAGGAGGGAAAGAAATCTGTACCTCCACAACTCACGAAGGTTCTTTTTGGGTTCCGTATTCTGTGAATGACTGCTGTGCAGTTTATCAAAGGGTAATTTACAAGAAGGAAAGTTAATGTTTTCCTCCGAGCACAAAATAGTACCTTATGAACAGTCGATCTCCGGCCAATATAGAAATTAATATTTATTTCTCTGCCAGACTCGAACGCAACGCAGGAGATAGGAATTACTTATATGAATAACAGCCTTACCAACTGAGCTACCTTCCTCTTATCATTTAAAAAAATACAAGAACATTTTTTAATTAAAAAAAAAATACTAATCAACTATTGTATAAAAACATAGGTATTTGTTTCTATATTCAAACACACACCAGATGTGTGGGATAATTTTCATTAATACAGTAGTATCATTTCCATAGAGTAAACGAAAATAATTATAATTGATTTCGAATTTGCAGAAGAATCTTTTCAGAGTATCTTCAAAAAAAGGACAAAGTTATTTAAAGTCTATATTGCGCCTTATTTTGTGGGTATGATTTTCGCAAACATTCGTGAAAAACCGTACCTGTGTATAGATCCTAAATCATAACATATTTAATTTTTTTAAGAACCTAGAATTTTTATTTTTAAAAAAAATATCCTGGTTATCAAATAATACTTCTATATGTTGAGTAAAAATTCACATTCGAATTATTAAAAAAATAATCATTATTATTTAAATAAAAAAAAAAAGCATGTTTCACTATACACAACAATATTCTGTAATTAAAACTTTTAAAAGTTTCAGTAGAGATTGGAAAATATGTGAATTCTTTATATCGAAAAAGTTATATTGAAAACCAATATTAAATAATGAAATTGACCTAAAAAAAAAAAAAGTAAAGAAAGAAAGACGTAAGATACTTTTTTTAGAATTAAAATCTAACCATATTTGTTTTATAATATGACAAGGGTGAAGAATTGCAATGTTGGGGTTTTCTCTCAATAAAACACATAACCTAAAACAAAGTGTTGGTTTTATTTATATAGTCATTTAATTCAGCTAATTCTTTATCTTTTTACATCAATTTTATCATTACGAATTTTTTCTTTAAACCCTTAAAATCATCGTTTGTCTATACCAATATTATGACAATACCAATACCAATATATATATATATATATATTAAAAAAGTATATATTTCTTAATTTCACTTTATTCTCCCTTTTGGAGTTTAGAATTCGAATGAAAATTGAAAGGCATTGGATGTTTAATTTTTGTAGTAGATTACAATTGTTCTTAAAATATTTCTTTAGTTTTTATGAGAAGTAAGTAAAATCAGATCCGTACAAATGTTATAATTTAAATTAAGACGAATTTAAATTGAGTGTCTTATACAGAGCTATCTAAAGGCCCAGGAGGTGGTATTATTCAGCATATAATAAATTCTGGCGCATTAATTGGGCCTAATGACTCGAGGGCAACTGTAATATTAGGAACAACACGGCGGGCCTTGATAAATAGCTCCCACTGAGTAAATTAATTAAGAAAATTTCCCCCGAGGAATCGTTTTATACCGAATTTATTCCGTGCTAAGTTGGGAAGGGGACACAGCCCGCTCGTTGTATTTCACCAAAAGCCTTCCCCAACCAACTAATTCTCAAATACAGATTGTCCGGTCCCTATCATCCCTAAGCAGAGGTTATTAATAAGGCAGTTGCTACTAAATCCTATAGATAACGGTTGAAGACAATTCGTATTTGGTCGTACCTATCATATCGAGAGCCAATAAATTATCGAAAAATGTTTGAATAGTCCTTAGGCCCCTAAATCAATTTATTTTACAAAATGAAAATATGATATAACCTCAGATCTAGCTAGATGGGTAGTTATCAGTATGCCGACAATTCATTCTAAATAATAAAAATATATTCCGCGGCATAGACGCCTTATTATCAAATTATTAACAATCGCTTAAAACTTTTAATTCCCCGCCCACACCCTCTGGCCCGTGAAAACGCGTATAGCGTTAACGGCGGAAGGCGAGACAAAAAAAAAAAATTACTTAAAACTTCGTTACAACTTTATTTTATCATAACCAATAATCCTTTTAGCCACAAACATTCTTTGAAAATGTTTTCAATCCGAAGACTTTGTTAGTTTGATAATTTACTAAAAACTCATAAATACTTATTTGTTTTCTACTTAAGATATTTCGATAAAAAAAAATCTAGAAAAAAAGTGGACTACAAAAATGTAGGCCCGAATGGCCTAAATGACTTCTATATTTTGAAATGGATGTCAATCCAAATTGTTACACCTTTCCCAATAATACACTATTCAAATATTTTTCAAATCACATAACTACCCTAGGTTGTTGCACATTAGCTCATCAAAAGTTCTTAAAATGTAGAGAAGTTCTGAGACAGTTCTTACCTGAAAAAAAATACATAAACAATTAATTACTTTATTTTATACTGAATATAAATTTGTAAATATTACAGAATAATACAACTAATAATATAATTAATAAACTTCGACATTGGATTCAGTAAGAATTCTACTACGATCAATTTATTGATTACCATTGTTATATCACACATTTTATTCATAACAATATACTATATAATAAATTACCTGGTTTCTTTAATGATTAAATAGGAATACTTAGGCTATTTAAAGTGTTTTTTTTTTTTTTTAAATATGAGTAAGATGAGTAATTTACAATTTTGACTCAAAACTTAACATGTATTTCGATTGTGTTTTTTCTACATTATTATTTGTCTCACATTAAAAAAATATTTTAAAGAGTAAATTTTAAACAAAACAAAAGATATTATTCCTGGAGTTGAGATGAAGTTAAGACAAAACAGATGTAACACATGCAAAATTACTTCATAGCAAATATCGACATAAATAATGTATCTACTTGAAGCATCCAATAAAAAAAAAATTATAAAAATAAAAAATATATAGGACCACAAATAAAAAAAAGACAATAATGTATGGAAATTTAAAAAAAAAAAAATTAAAGACGACCATAAGGTAATTTTTATATATATTATATATTTAAATAAAATATATATTTTTTGGCCATTTTCTTTTTTTTTTTTTTTTTGAGAACTTTTTCGAGTGTGTACTGCAAGTTTAATAATAAAACTAATTATAAATAATTGTTGATTCTGATTGCTACACAATTATGCTAAGAATAAGTTTTTAATTCGTTTTTAATGAATTTGAAAAATAAATCTTTTATTGTTAATGTGTTGATAAAATAATACTTATTTGTCAACAACAAGGTTATAAATACTAAAATAAGTAAAAAGCTTATTTATGAATGGAACAATCCTAACTGTTAAACGACGAATCTCTAACATATAAGTGATCAGCTGTTTTATATAACCTCCCTCTTCTGTTTCCTTCACGATATTTCTGGACTATTTGAAGAGATGTCAATATTATATTTTGTTTTCATTTTATATCTGCATTTATATTATCTTGTTTTTTTCTGCCCTTATGAAGCCCGAACGTTGTCAAGGTAACCGTCCACTTGTATGTTAAAGACTCATTTCTTTAAAGCATGGAATGTTATTATTATTACAGATATATTTTTATAGACCTGAAAATGAGTGAATATGGCCCGAAATGTTGAAATGATTTAAACTGCTATAAAGTAGTTTGAAATAAAAGGGATTTGAAATGTTCCTTAACAGAGTAAAGTTATATTTACACTTATCATTACTATTGGTAATAGATTACTATCATTTATATTTATTATTATTATTATTTTAAGCACTGTATATGTCGTAAAACAACGACTTCCTGTCCTACAGTTTCCTTTAACAATACTCCACTTATCCCTGTTGAGCAAATCCGATACCTAGGACTCCACCTGGACAAACGACTAACTTGGAATCCTCATACTAGACTGAAACGACAAGAAACCGCTCGACGTTTCCGATTACTTCAGCACTTACTATACAAACGCTCTAAACTTCCCATTAATTACAGAAGACTCACATACTTGACTATAATAAGACCTATTTGGACTTACGGAGTTGAGCTATGGGACTCCACTAAACCATCGAATTCCTCTCGCACCAATCCTTACAATCCAAAATCCTTCGTAAAATCCTCAATGCTCCATACTTTGTCACCAATAAAATTATTCATAAAGATCTTAATGTTTCTTATGTTTCAGATCTGGCCCAATCCAGATACCTATCCTTACATAATAAACTTCAGAATCATCCCAACCCTCTCGTTTCTAACCTTGCTTCCCCTTCAATTCCTGATAACCCTCCGAGGCGTCTGAAAAGAAGATAGCCCCGTGATCTCCTAAAGTAGTCATATCATTAGAGTGCCACCATTGGGTAGTTACTCAGCAAGTGTATTCATGTCATTATATCTATTCTGCCCAAATTTACTTGATGTATTTATGTAATACAGTTGTAAATGTCATAAGAAATAAAAATAAAGCACTGTATATACAAATTTGGTGAACAGGAAATGTATTTATCTTTTAACAAGTCAGTAATCATTAAATGTAATAAATTTTAATTAAAATACATATTATACAAGTTTAAAATAAAGGTATTATTTATTATATACCAGATAAATGTAAAACCTTGATGAAACCCATAAATGGTTACAATGCATACTAAATAAAAACAATCAAGGGCGACATAAATGCATAACTTAGTGCCGCAAAAGGAGTTTAAATATAATCACAGCAATGTTCTCGTTTTGATATTACATTCCTCATACTTGATGTCAAGAAACTTCTAAATATGGAGTCGTGAATAATATCTTGAACATGAATCCTTTACAGATGCGCTAATTAAACCGCTAGTAATTGACTGGGTCTTCAATCTATCAGGGCATAATTGACATTGATATTCTATTCAGAATTACTCTGCTTGCATTTTCATGTCAAAGCTATGAATAGAATGCGATAATCGTTCAATGATGCATTTACTGTTTAATAATGCTTTTGTATCTTTCTTTAACATCATTTACTATTGCTTAGGTTATAATATTGGTTTTCTTAAAATTATTACGTTCATAGAATATGAGCAGACTGGACTTAAATAACAGATTCTTTCACGATTTTATTCTTAAGAAAAAATCCTGTTCAAATGTATGCTTTAATAATTTCTCCCTTGAACAAATCCGGTATTTAGGACTCCACCTGGACAAACGTCAAACTTGGAATTCTAATACAAGACTGAAACAAATTACTCCTCCACGTTTCCGGCTACTCCAGCAATAACTAAACAAATGTTTTAAGCTTCCAGTTCATAAGAAAATACTCATCTATATGACAGTAATAATGTCTGGTTGGACTTACGGATTGAGCATTTGAGTCCACTAAACCACCAAATTCCTTTCGTATCCAATGCCTACGATATAAAATACTTTGTAACATCCTATATGCTTCTAACTTTTTCGCAAATAAAATCATCTATAACGACCATAATGTTCCATATGTTTCCAATTTGGCCCAATCCAGATACCTATTCTTCCATATAAAACTTCATAAATATCCGAATCCTCTCGTTTCTTACCTCGCTTCCTCTTCGATTGCTACCAATGAGAAGTTTCTGTACAAGTCTTTTCGTGTCATTATATTTCTATGTTGTTGTTTTTTTTTTACTGGGTATATTTTTATTTTAACATAGATGTAAATTTCGTAAATAAAAAAATAAACCTTTAATAAATTGTTTAAAAGTTCAATAAAAGGTTTAGACAGTCATTAGACTGTCCTGAACCTATATCAATGTTTATGTTTTTAAATACATTTCTTTTGTACTCCTTTTATTTGTTTTAGATAAGGTTCTAGTTGAGCTTGATATGGGGCCTGCAATCGCATTGCCTCCAATGCCCCTACTTCACCCGGCCCTCATCAAGCAAAGGATTCTCTCTTTCACCAATTACTTAAGAACATCCAGGCCAAAACTAGCCTTGAAATGAAAGGAAAGAAGAAGAATTCAATTCCATTAGTGTCGCAATAATGTAAAATATAAATTATATAATTATTCTTTTAAAGGCGTTCTTATAATTTTACAGATTATATAATTTGTTGCATGATATCATAGGGATGGTCTACTGTAGCATTTCTCTGAAGCACTCAACACTATATGTTTATCAGGCTAAACGAAAAAAAAAAATAAATAAAATTATAGTTTTGTATTAATTTAAATGTAAATATTTAAACGCTTTACAACTAAATTGGTCATGTAAACTTATAGCAATTCTTCTTTTAATTTTTTGAAGGTTTCTATTATTTAAATTTAACTTTTTGCATTCTATTTCATATATTACAATATTCTTTTTTTCTATATTTGCACTTTTGTCCTTTATGTTTGTAAGATATTTTTTCAATTCAATAAAATACCTATAAACTATAAACTCCAAATAAATCTTTCTCATAGATTATATATATAAGTGATATAAGAATTAAATTTTGGTATTTAATTATTGTTTCATTTTACTGTTTGTCACATTTATCTATATTGCTTATGATTACAAATATGTAAACATACAGATATTGTATGATAGATATAATTTATGATTATCCTATATATTAATTGTTACGGTACATAACTAAGTTAACAATTTCTTGCTGCCAGACCAATGACAATTAAATTGTTATACTTAGGGGACTAAATGTCTCAGAGTTTAATTTATTTTTCTTCTTCTTTAACAAATGATGCTAATAATATTGTATTTCAAATGATACTATATGACAAAATATGCAATGCACTGACTAAAATATCATAACAGAAACACTGTGTTTGAGCAGATACGCCAAAAATCATAATAACATTCAGTAAAGATCAAAAGTACAGATTATTCATCCACATGCGTTCGGTCTGTCCCCCATTAGAAGCATATGTACGTTCGATTGTTTAAGCTATTGAACAGACAATATAAAAATCGATCCAAAGTTATTTTTAGGACTTAATTGAATTTTTAGGATTTGAAAAAGGATTTAATTTCTGGCTCACAGTGGTTAGCGCAGTTAGCTCCAGCAACCAACTCGTTTTCAGGCACTGACAAGGATATAGCTAATGGAATGGGGAAGGGAGAAGGGACTGGGCTCAAAGAAGCGATAAAGCGACCGCACACTTATTCCCATATCCCTGGGCCCCCATTGGCCCGCGGCCTAGCCAATCCCTTCCCACAAAGGTAACCCTTTTATTGCCCTACTCCTACCACCTTTTGTCTATCGCACCTTCCTTATTTTATAGCTTTGTTTTCCTCTTTTACATATATACATGTATAAAAAAATACGAGATCTTGCCAAGCGGTGTAAGCAATACTGTTTTAACAGCCCCGTCAGGAAACAGAGAATATTTCCCTCTCATGACACATTGAATAACCAAATAAATACTAAATACACAAAACAGCATGAATTTAGTATATAAACAATAATTTAAAATATGATCATAATATTAATAAATAAAATAAAGAGGACTAATAATATTTAACATTTCTTATTTAACTAGTTATATTTACAGTCAAATAAAATCTTTTTATTTTATTTTTTCGACTCATTTTTTTAATATCATTAATGTTTTATAGAAATAATTTATATGTAATTAGAACTTATTTAAACTTGAAAGTTAATTGGAATTACGTGGAGGAAACGTTTGATATGAACATGTAAAAAGTAAAATATACATAATAAATATAATATATTTCAATTTAAATATCACTAATAAAGACACTTATTTGTTTAACATCTTTGAGAATAATATTTCTGTCAGTACTATTGATCATATTTTATTTAATAAATTGCTAAATTAATATTTGAAAGTGGGTGCAAATTTGTATATTTAACTAATGCAATTTCAAACGAACTGAAGTATTCGGTATAATTTAAATTAAAGTCCGATAAAAGCTTACATCGCCATTATTAATATTAATTAATCTGTGCATAAATTCTAATTGATAAATGTTTCAGTTCGCAATAATAAATTAAAACGAGTATCCGTTAGAGAGTAAATATCGGTATTGGTGAATCACCTCTCAAATCCTACATCACTGATGGTATTACTTTTTATAAATATATTTTTAGAATAAAAAGGAAGACAAATAATACTGTAAAAAATTGAAACATCGATATGTTGCTTGAATAATTAAATGATTAATAATTGATGATTCCAACCTTCAAAATTCCATCAAAACTAATTTGCAACTATCTAGTCCTCTAGCTCACAATCCTTACCACTTCATAAATCGTAGAAAATTAAATTTGGCCCGTTACCTTTTTTTTTTTTTGTATATGTTATTAACGTAAGTGATATATTAAGAAAAACAAAAGCTAAAATATGTTCATAACTAGTGTTGCCCAAAATCGGGCACTTTGCAAGATAAAAAAATCGATTTTTTAAATAAATATTAAGGCAAAATAGTTACTTGTACTTGACGATCTTAGTTACTATATGTTGATAATTGGTATAACCAATATACTTTTGCATTTAACTCCTCTAATTTTTCATTCGGGCTTAGTTAAATTTCTCCTATCTAAAAAATATAGTAACAGCTCTATAGTAATAAGCTAATATGCAACTGCAAGACTCTTACGCAAGACCAAGACCATGGCCAAAACTGAGTTTGCAAGACCAAAAGTCGTCTCGGTCTCGCATTTGGGCAACACTATTCATAACGTTCTTTTATCTTGTAGTGTCGATTTCTAAACTGTCTTATTTTCTTTGGAAAATCGTATCGATTACCATTACAATATCGATTTTCTTTAAATTTGAACCTAGATTTATTCTAATCGATATTTCTTAAGCCGTATCGGACAGATTGCGTTTGGATCTAGAGAGGAATAGTTGCGGTCGGGCCGACGTAGAGGTTCATTCACACCAGGGTTGTTATCTGTTGCAGCCGTCGAGCACGTAGGCTGTTATTTCTGGTCATGAACTACAGACGAATTCCTATCTGCAGCCGGTTCTGGGGTACTATCTAGTCAACAGTCTGTAGAGGAAGAAGATTGTGAACTATCTATGGCAGAAAAACGGGAGGGGGAGGGAAGAAACTATTAAAGGAATTTATTAAGCCAAAAAATATAACAAATGCATTTCATGACCGTCCTATCCTATGCAAATAGGAACTTCGTTTCCAAAAGTTGGTATACCATGAAACTCAAGTTTAATTTTAGAAAAAAATTTTACACGTTACGTTTTAAGTCTCTGGAGCTGCTCCACGGGATTCGATATATCTCGAACTATATAATTGACGTTTAGTTTACTTGCACGATTTTTGTGTAACAATGTCAACAGGTCATATTTTGTAGAATTTCTTTGTGAACGCTTTTAGAAATTTTGAAAGGTCCTGTTACAAACTGCGAGTATAAAAGAAATACGAATCATCCATAATGAAATTAAAGTGGCAAGAGAAATCAGAAACCGATGATATTGTTCTTTGCAACTCGTGAGTCCAGTTCAACCAGAGGTGATGGTGTAGGCCTACATTAAGATTGCGTACATTAGAATTGAGTCGCCTATTTCCAAAGTTGAAATGAAACCTTATTTCACTAGTCTATAATAGAAAGGCATACGCAACTTTCTGACATCTTTCTGACCTGAATAAAGGAACATCTTAGGTAGATCCCAAACTCAATAATGTTATATTGAATTGTTATTACAATTCATAAATACTTTTATATCAAACTAATTATAATTTTAAAAAATGATTTTCTTGGATATTTGATAAACCTTTTTTCATATTATTTAGGTGGGGGAGGGGAGGGAGGAGAGGGAAGGCAACTGCCAGACCTGTCCTCCTTTGCGTACGCCCATGCTATTGTATAATGTTGCATGGGCTTCGTTATTTCTCAATTGGCAGGATCTTAAAATACATTGAAACTTCTCTTAACCGACACTTTTCTATGTCGGAATATTTGTATAAAACTTTAGTTTTAATACATAGTATTAGTTTTAACATCTTTTATTATTTTATTTAACATTTATTTATTAGTTTATTAGTCTTTCCAGATTTTCCTTTATATATATATATATATATATATATATATATATATATATATATATATAAAGGAAAATCTTTAAAGACTAATAAACTTTTATACAATAAAGTTTTATACAAATATTCCGAATTGAAAAGTATATAGTAAGTATATAGTAAAAAAAAAAGTATATATATATATATATATATATATATACTTTTTTTTTTTTTTTTTTTCTGGTTGGCACTACAGATCATGAAGATCTTTGACCGCGAGTGTGATCTAGAGCACATCCCGATTCCCGATTTAAAGTGCTGGGTAGGGGCATTAATCCTACGCCCCGTCGGTGTGAGTTGCATCCAGTAGCCTGACGGGCCTCACATACTCAGGGGGGATGAATCTCGGGCAGTGTGGCTTTCCTTAGTGGACAGTCATCCATCCAAGTGCTATCCACGTTCGGCGTTGCTTAACTTTAATTTAACCACTATTAGCTTTATTTATTGCTAGTGCCTTTAATAATAATTATTATTATTGATATTTTATTTTTATTTTTTTATGTTTGAAGATTATTTTTTCTCTTTTCACTACTTTTTGTTTATATCTATGTGCTGGAGTCGTATCTGACCCATGTGTTCAACGTAGTTATTCGAATTAGACACCTCTTCGTTAGAATGTTTATTTTTTGGGTAAACCCCGTCAAATGCTCGTTAAAAACATTCTAAACAACGCATACATAAAACATTGGTAATTCCAATTAGAAGCCTTTAAATGTAACACAGTTACAGAAAAAGGAACTAAAATTACCACACTGTATTGAAACACATTAAAATTATTGTAAATTGGTGATATGAAAAAAAATTATTTTTTAAATTACTTTATATACTGTTAGAATTTTTATTAAGTTAACGTATTGTTCATGTTTTTAATATAAAAATCGATGATTTTTCTTACTTTTGTTGTTTTTTCTTTTTATATATATACTTTTTTTTCTATCATTGCAACTATAAATATTATATTATTGAAAAGACATTATTTCTATTCTTTTTAGTTGTTTACTTATTATTATTTAAATTAATATACAATATATTGTTAGTATTTTTAGTAAGTTAGTTTTAGGCCAAACATGCATATATATTTTTTTTTTTTCATCTTTGTAATTCTGAGAGGAGCCCATGTTCAATTTGTACCAGAATAAAGTTTATTTCTCGTTTCTATTCTATTCTAAAACTCATCATATTTTAAATAAATTTATAGTATTATGACCTTCCTCATATCGGGTGCTCTCTATAACGTACGAGGATGAGGATGATGCAAGTATTTTGATTGATGAGTTCCCTCTTTCCCAATAAAGAGCAGAAAATCTGTGAAGCTTATTTTTTCTGAGAACATAGATTTATAATTAGACAGTTAACGCTCGTCTTGCTATAGGTAATTGCTATGTAAACGCGAGTAAACAGGAATGGATTTTAGACAAAATAATGATATGTACAGAATAATGCAGATCTAATATGTTCCTACAAGAACAAGTGTGAACTTATCTATTCCTATTCAAAACATTGATGGGGGCGCGTATAGGACCATTTCAAAGATTGAAGAGGAGAGCACGTCCCCAGATTCCCATAGATATTGACAACTATATAAAGTAAAATTGTAATATGGATTATCAAGAAGTGCTGAGGTATTGAATCTGATCAAACAGGAGTTCCTGGTATGTCTAGTATCACGTTACATTCAAAGCGCAGACAGTAGATTTCAATACTTGACCCGAAAAGACAGTAGATTTTCCGGTTAATTAGTGGCTGGAGGCAAGAAGCGTTGATAAATGGTTGGCTAAGCCATAGCCAATGGCGTTGCTAACGCGGCGGATCCAATCTGTTCGCTGGATGGGAACTGGCTTCAGACCTTACACTATCAGGATTGGCCCACTTTTCTACGCCTCTTGGGAACTGCTTTTTTATATATGTTTTTTTCGTATCTTTTTTCCAGCGTATCCTATCTTCATTGATGCAAGAGTGCATAGAATGCAAAAAGTATAGCGAATTTCCTCTCGCATTCTACAATGGAATGATTTCTTTTTTTCTGTGCGGACGTTAACACCAAAGCCTACGGTATACGTACTCTTATAAATCATACAATTTTTTGAATTCCTTGACCACCTTTCTAGTACATTAATAAAAAAAAAAAAATAAGGGCCTCTTACACGTTCAGTATTATTGAGCCAATATTATTGAAGCAAAATAATTGAAGAAAATATACTGAAGTGGTACCTCACACGGGTCAATATTATTGAGTCAATATTATATCAGTTAGAATCTTGCTTTCATTAATCAAGGAGGTTTCCAAAGAGGTATTTTTTCTTTTTTATGGAAATGAATAATAATGAATTTTTTATTACTTTAATTGCCTTGGCTTTATCATTAAAAAAAAGTGTTCTTTGTAATGTTTATTTTGTTCCTAGACATTAAAAGATTCTTGTTTAAAATTGGTTCTGTTCTTGTTTCCTAATTACTTACGGTTTATAATAAGTTTAGTAATAAAATACAAATGTTTTTAATTTTTTTATAAAAAGTATCAACCACCTTCCCAAACATATTGACATTTTATCTTTAAAAAATAATTCGAAGTTGGGTTAGTCCCTCCTCTCCTCTCCTTCCCCCCCTCCCCCTCAAAAGAAAATATATGAATAAAAGTAAAACAAAGTATCACTCATCTACCAAAACATATATCCATTTAATCTTTTGATAAATCGCAGGGAGTTAATCCCCTCAAGCTGAAAAGAAATAAAAGTTAAATAAAAAAAAATTATCACCCCCCTTTACTCAATCATATTGCCAGGAAGAGCAACGGAAATTTGGTATCGCCCAAAGCTCCTCTAGCTCTTACACGTACGATTATATTAACGCTATTCCAATTATATTGACGGAGCGTCAACCATACTTGATGCCAATGTAGCCAATACACGGTTAATATAGTGACGAAACCCGATATTAACTCAATAATATTGACCATGTAAGGAGCCCTTACGGAATTAAATGTGAGAGTTCTCGTTTAGGCGTTTATGTATAAAAGTGGAGTTTAAAATTACATTATCCTGGTAGTTCAATCGTCTTCTTCCATATCTGAACATGATTACAGTGCTTCCAAAATTACGGGGTGAGAAGTTAGAGCAGGCTAACGTGTTTTTTATTATGTTCTTCTTTTTTTTCGTGCCGGAGGGAGAGGGCGAGGCATTTAAAATCCCCTCTGGAACCGGGGCGCGAACTCATACTGAGAGAGAAGCTTTTAGCTCTGACACGTATCCCGCCGCCTACTCACCTGACCCGGGAAAAGCCCGTATAGCCGAAATGGCGAGGTAGGTGAGGGAAAAATAAAACAAAATAACAATGTGCATACAAAATTACTCAGACATTGGGATTTAACAAATACTACTACTGTAAAATACAACAGTCTGACGTAAAGACGCTGAGATATTAATGACACCATCGTTATAGTACCATTCGATATTTTTGATATTTATACTGATTGCAAGGATGCAACATTTTACTTGTATCGAAATTATACTTTTGACGTAGAAACGACTTGATAAATTCGATACAGCAAGTTCACGGATATTAATTATATGGGCCTTAATGATACATTATTTTTCAAAACAATCATGAAACCCGACTGTTCTATAAAAAAAAAGTAGTTCCCGACCAAAACCCTTTTATTGGTAGTCTGCAATATGCCATATATAACATCACCCGACCTATCCTGATTCGGAAAGTTTAAAAAAAAATGTAGATATTTATTGTACATCCCGATTTATTCCCTATGTTAAATGCTCTATAAGAAAACTACTGTTAACGGCTTCGGCTACAATAAACCCGTTTTTATTGCCAATATATCTCCAGCTGGGCTTGGAACTGCTGTTTTATTTTTCATTTTAACCCAGCAGTAGCTTTCCCTATTCATTTCTCTACCTTCGGAAAACACTAAAGTTCTTAAATATCGAACTATTAGATAACGTTTTAATCTTTTTAAATTTAATGCCAGCCATATCGGAATATTTTATCGTGGTAACATTTGCTCCTTTGTTGTATATTTCACCCGTATCCGCAACACTTACTGCTGAAAAAAAAAAATAATAGAAAGCGTGAAGGGTTGGTTTACTGACTCCCATTTTCAATAATTTCTCCTTTGGTTTAAAATCTATAGAATCTCGGTTTATTTAAACATAATACATTAACTAAACTTCATATTTTTCATTCAACTATAATGGGACTCTTGTACGCAAAGGCTAACAAGAATCTTTTTTTTTTTTTTTTTTGTTTCAAAAAGCAATACGTTGAAAATCATTTTTAAACTTAAATCAGAATTTTTTCAATTCACATATGATAGTGACAATAAGTAGATTTGTTGTGGTAATCTAAATGTTTGGAATTATAGGCATGAGAAAGGATAGAACCCAGCAGCACCTCTTCATTGATTACTTCCTTGATTCAGATCTCTCATCCAGCTCTTTTTTATTGGTCGACTTCTGATGGGCATGACAAACATGACTATGTCGTTTATAAGTCTGTCACTGTGTCCGTGGAGTTTGAGATAGAATCGGGAGTAGAGAATATGTATGTGTTGGACGATAATTGGTTGTAGTAAGTCGTTAATTTTTTTTTATTTACGTACAAGGGAGCCCCTATTATAAGTCGTAAAATTTTAGGTTGAAATAACTGTAGTTTTTGTAATACATAAGTGGCATGTTTTTGGATGTTTCACAGGCATTTGATGAAATCTGGCACCAGAGATTTCTCTTTCAAATCAAAATTAAAAAATGAAATTCGTCATTTATAAAGAGTAAGTTCCCATAAAAATCTTTAGCTGCTATTTTCCTTCAGAACCATTTATTGATTCAATTTTTTTTTTAGCCATCTTTTTACACCCACACCTAATAGTGTAAATGTCACAAGTAATGACAATCAGTTCGAGACATTGTACTTAGTCACTTTGAGGAATGTGGGTATTATAAAGGTTAATAGGAGAGCAAGCTTCATGTTGAAGAGTGCAAGAAATGTGTTAGGATTTGCCTTGGTTTAAATGAATTTTTCAAAGTTTGTAGCAATCATTTAGTTGTGTTATATGATCTTGTAAAGTCTGTGAGGCGTGTAACCATTTATTTGACATCCGAAAAAGCTTCTATAAATGGAAAATTAAAATTAATGCTACAAAACTAAACCAGGTATTTTTTTCTCTGAGACAATCATGTCCATCCTTGACCATTGACAACAACTCACTGCCTGAAAAAATCAATACATACTGGAATCAACTTGGACAGAAGACTTACCTGGAACATGTATACGAAATTAAAGAGGCAATAATTTACGAGACGAAATAACCAAATTCTCACACCTAGTGGACTACAAATCCTCACTTTACTTACGAAGCAAGCTTACAATGTTATTCTAAGACTAATTTGTACATACGCAACATGACTTTGGGTTTAAGTAAAACAAATGCACATAAACAAAATGTAAACAACAGAATCGAAAATTACTTAATGGCTTGAATATTTCAACAGTAAAATTTTACATCCACGATAAATACTCAACATTTTACTCTTCAACTCAAAACCACCTCATTCCAATCGTTCTATCAATTTGTTCCTCCATCTTACATGCTCGCCGCAAATTTAAAAGAAAATGGCCCATCTGCTTCTTTATCAATGATTCCTTGGTCCCTGAAGAGTAAATTCGCAGTAAATAATCAGTAGCACTCAAATTGGCTAGATGTGTTACTGCTCAGTTGCAATGGACTAGAAGAAAAAATGAATTTATGTGTATATAGTGGCCGTCATACGGTTTTAACTACCGTCAATCTACGCGATACATCTTGCAGTGACTGGGTGTAAAATTGATACACCACTCAAATCAATGTCCTCTTTATGAACTTGATTAACAAGCAAAAAATGCATCTTAGAGGTCATAAATTTAATACCATGTTTTTAAGGATATTATTTTATTATTGTTTGGTCTTCATTCCCGAAATCTTCAAGCAGTAATGTTTGATGATCTTGGGATCCCAACCGAACCCTGTAGTACCGAGAGCCCAACGCGTTCGCTTATCCCGCTCCTAGAGAGAAGACGCCTGAATTTGGCACTAAGCAGACAGGTTTACTAACTTTGACTTTAGAACTTTGTGGCTTCAGTTTCAGAATATTCCGAGAATTACATAACTTATTATATCATAATACAGACATAGTAGGTGAGCCGTGAAACCAAATGGATGGTGACGAATAAATCACAAAATAATAAGGCATCCTGTTTCGGCTTTGCCAAAGTATCAATCAACTACTTTAACTGAAACTTTCCTGTATATTTCGTTACTTTGGATTGTTATTTTCAATAATGAACATTAATAATCGAATAAGGACGAAATAATAAGGGACTCGACATCATCTTAAACCATGATGAAGGGGACCTCTGGCTTCCGATAATTTTAGTGCAGCATTCATTAATGCCATATCTGGTATTAATTTATTAATAACTATATACATTATGACATGAATAAGTTTAAATTTAACTAATGAAAAATTTTCAATTTAAAAAAATATATATTTCTCTTTATTATATAAAAATGTTTTTAGTGACTTTCATATTATATTTCACTATAGTATTAGGAGAGTAGAAGATTATAGGAGCTCTCCTATTAGCTCTATAATTATCACTAAAGCAATTCATTTAATTATATATGTTTTAAGCTCCTGTAACCTTACATTCTCCCAATACGAAATAGAGATTTGTACGTTTTCGTTACAGTATTGAGCTCATGTAACCTCATACTCTCTTAATACAAAATGAAAATTTCAGACCAAAGATTTGTACGGAAAATGGTATTAATCTGGAGGTGGTAGTATTGTCTTACCTAGGTAACTTAGGTAACTAAGAAATAGAAAAGGAAGTACAATATAACGTACAATGAAAATATTAGAAATAATAGGCTAAATTGAATGAAACTAAACAAGTTGAAAATATATTATGGTTACAAATTGGCAAAGCAAATAATTATGCAATAATGCGCATCCATATATAACATGGATTTTTAACGAAATTAAAAATGTCTTTGAACTGTGGTTTCGTTCATTTTATTCTATGTTGATCTGAATAAAATCTGAAATACAAAATACATGGATATAACAGTTATACATTTTGAGCATTGAGGGAGTAGTACAATTAAATGAACAGTTGTATAATTTGTAAAATGGTGTTGGTCGGCCGTCAGGCGACACCAAATGACAAGAAATATTACTGATAAAAGTATCCATTCATAAAATATACACATAAAAGTATATATATATATATATATATATATATATATATATATATATATATATATATATATATATATATATATATATATATATATAAGTCAGAGTCTGACTTTGGCAGTATTGAACGTCAGTTCGGGTCTGTGTTCATTTTTAATCCTATTAAGTTATACACTCCCTATAAAAGTGATTTTTTGTATACTCGTGTAATTCCTATTTAGGAATACTTTTACAAATTTCGGTGGTGTTCTGAAGAGTGTAAGAGCAGCTGTGAAGGAATACATGAAGAGGTATTTCGTTGGAAGTTTGCAGCCGTTATCGCTAAAATCTGCAAGAAATTTCCTGTCAGCCCCCTCTTCTGTCTCAGTCTCATCACAAGCAGGTCTCCAGCAAAATGGCCGGTGAAGTATTGGATTTAAATTACGCTATCAAGACTTTAAAGGAGGTTTTGGATTACAATCTCTTGAGAAAAGACCTGCGACCGAAGGTAGGAAAAGCTATCGAAGTGATGGAAAAATATGTAGGTAATCTTTGTGACCAATCATTTAGTTTGGAAATCGGGGAGGTTATTAAAAAAGACAACCTCTCTTTAAATAACAAAATTAGTTACTCAGCAGTTGCCCAAAGGGTTGTAATGAAAGCACAAAATCGAACAGCCCATAAGGCAATTATTAAACCTAAAATATCATTAGAACCGAATGAACTTTGTAACGAATTTAAGTCTTTAGTAAATCCAAAAGATTTACACATAAGTTTTCAAAAGGTTGTAGAAACAAAAAACGGATCATTAATAATACAGACCGACAGGGAGAAAGATCTCAACGAAATTGCTCAAACTATAAAAGGCTCAAGAAAAATATCATACCATAAAATAAATAAAATGAACCCTCGTGTTGTTGTGAGAAACATTGAGGAAGAAATAAATTTACAGAATATAACCGACTACATAACTGCTCAAAATGATGATATTCATTTACAAAAGGATAAAATAAGACCTGTGATTATCCTCACTACAAGAAAGAATAGTAGTCGGCATGCTGTTTTGGAGGTTGACGCAGGGACTCGAGAATTGCTATTATATAATAAAATCAGCCTCGGACATCAAAAGGTGAGAATTCAGGATTATTTCCAAATAAGAAGGTGCACCAAGTGCCTTAAATTTCACCATAGAAGCAAGGATTGCAGAGGGACGATAGCATGCTCGAACTGCGGAGGTCAACACGCGGTTAGTGACTGCACTTCTCAAGAAATGAAATGTATCATTTGTCAAAACTACAACAAGTTCACTAAAAGCCAAAAGAAGCGCCCCACAGAACATTCTGTATTTGACCGAAACTGCCCGTCGTACTTGACAGAAATACAGAAATTGGCATCTAATACCAACTACAACATCCCTCTACAGTGAGTAATTAATAACCATAATATATACATATTTCAAAATATTATTGGGGACTGTAAACAATTAATTTTTAAGGATGGTACATAGACAATTAAACATGTTACAACTCAACACACATCATTCAAAATGCACATTGAACATGCTACAACAGTATATAAAAATGAAACAAATAGACGTTTTATTAATCCAAGAACCTTATACAAGATTAAATAAAATTGTAGGTTATAATCAGTCAAGGGTTTTTCAAACAATAGGAAGCAATCCCAGGGCTGGAGTCGTTGTGACCAATAAAAACATTGATGCCTGCATGATATTGCAACATTCTGATTGTGATTTTGTTTGCATAGAAATATCATACAGTGAATTAAAATGTATAATAATATGTGCTTATTTTGATATCACCCGAAACATAAATTTGGATTTACAAAAAATAGAACGCGTTTTGGATTATTTCAAAGATTCTAATATCATTATTGGATTGGACTCCAATGCAAGATCTAAATATTGGTTCGACAAACAAACTAACGAAAGGGGTAAAAATATGGAAACTTTTATTATTGAGAAAGATTTGTTCTTAATGAATATAAATTCCGAACTAATGACTTTCCAAGGGCCGCGAGGCAGTAGTAATATTGATTTAACATTATCTAATACAAAACTGATTAGACATAATATTGTAAAAAATTGGACAATTTCTAGAGAAACAAATTTTTCGGACCACAACATTTTGACTTATGAGTTACATTTACAGGGAAATGATAAAACTGGAGTGCTAGCAAAAAACTATATATATTTGACAGAGAATGGTGACTGGAATAAATTCTTGGCTAACTTAATACATCAGTTAGAAAAACAGTTTTTATCTCAACATTGTACTGATAAGAAGAAATTGACAGTTTATGATACCGAAAAGCTGATTCTTAATGAGTTTTCTCTTATGCCTACTGATATTATCATAAATAAAATGATAAAATCTATCGTAAAATCTTGCAATATAGCATTCAAAAGATCCGGCCATTTCAAAGGTCGAACTAGAAAAAGATCAGTACCTTGGTGGAACCCTGAACTAACTGGCTTGCGTAAAGAGACAAATCATCTAAGAAGAAATTACCAGCGGACAAAAGACGATGGACTAAGGGAATCAAGGAGAGTGATCTATCTCAAAAGTAGGCAAGCATATCAAAAGCTAATTAAAAGTTCCAAATTAAAGTCCTGGAAGACATTTGCTACTGCATCAAAGGCGTGGCAATGGCCATATAAGTTTGTATCCAATAAAATAAAACCTCAAACCTTACTCACTACCACTTTGAATGAACTAGGAACATACACAACAGACACTAAGAATACATTATCTCATATATTAAATAAGATAATCAAAGATGACAATACAAGTGATGACACTAACGAACACAGACAAATGAGAACAGAAATACTTATCCCGCCTAATAATGATGATGACACTAATATCCGGGATTTTGAAATATTACAAGTTATTAATAAATTGGATGACAAGAAAGCACCAGGAATAGACAAAATTGACCCAAGAATGATAAAAAAGATAGCTGACTCCTTTCCAAAATTGATAACTGGACTTTATAAAACCTTATTCAAAAGAAATGAATTTCCTAAAAGCTGGAAGGTGGGTAAATTAACATTGATTCCTAAGGCTAATTCATTTTCACTGAGACCACTAAGTATGCTTCCTGTAATGAGTAGAATTTTTGAAAAAATAATAAAAAATAGATTAATGCATCATCTACTTAGTAACAATATACTCCACCGACACCAATTTGGATTCAGACCCCAATCAGGAACTGACGATGCACTCAGTGAATTGAACGACCATATCACCAGTACACTCCGGCAAAATAGTAATTTACTGGTTGTTTCTTTGGATATCGCGGGTGCCTTTGACAACGCCTGGTGGCCTGCGATTTTAAATAATCTAAAGAAATATAAGTGTCCAAAAAACATATACAAAATCATTCAAAATTATTTTTCTGACAGAAAACTTGCAATCCAAACAAACTTTCATTATATTGACAAGAAATTGACGCTAGGAACTCCTCAAGGATCAGCACTATCACCTATACTATGGAACATCTTAATCAATACTGTTTTCGAAATAGACCTACAGGAAAATTCAACATTATTAGCATACGCAGACGATTTATTATTACTTATAAAACGAAGAGATTTCGATGAATTACAGACAATAGCAAACATAACATTATCAAGGCTGAGACGATGGACTAGACGCAACAAACTTAAATTTAATCTAGACAAGACAAAATATATAATCTTCACAAAAAAGAGAATTGTACCAGAATTGGATATTCGACTCAATACAGTAAGAATAACGCAATGTGATACATTATCATATTTGGGGCTTCTCTTTGACAGAAAACTGAATTGGAACAGACATATAGATAATCTATATGACAACACTTTAAGGATTATAAATGGACTATCAGTGGCTGCAAGAGCGACATGGGGACTCAGATCGAAAGTGTTAAAGGAAATTTATGAAGCTGCTGTACTTCCTAAGATGCTCTACGCTGTGCATGTCTGGCATCCGGCCGTTGAACGTAAGAAAAATTTGGTGAAGTTGGAAAGGCTTCAGAGGTTAATTGCGATTAAGATATGTAAGGGCTATCGTACACTATCATTCGAGGCCACAATATTATTGGCAGGGCTGTTGCCAATCCAAATGAAGATTGAAGAACGAACGACCTTATATAACATTAGAAAAGGAAAGAGAGGATACAAAGACCTGACCCTAGACAAAATAGAAAGAATCACTGACTGTAAATCTTGGTTACACCCTGCAACAAGTTTATGGACTGGACCGGGAATTACTTCTGAAAATACTGATGTTTTCACTGATGGTAGTAAGGACGGCGAGAATGTTGGATGTGCATGGTTGTTCAGAGCTCAAGATGGTAGGAATATAGAACATCAATATAAATTAGAATCATATTGCTCAAATAATCAGGCAGAAAAATTCGCTGTTTTAAAGGTTACTGAATACATATATGAATACCCTCTACAAACGAATACTCACGTTACTATAAATACAGACAACAAAGTTCTGCTAGACTCTGTTAATAATTGGGACATTCATGATTACTTGACTGACCAAATTAGAAACAAATTGTTAATGATGAGAACTGTAGGGAAAGTAGTGACTCTAAAATGGGTAAAAGCACATTGTGGGATTGAGGGCAATGAACGAGCCGATTGCCTTGCAAAAGAAGCAGCTAAAAGCGATTTGCCGCCATCGTATCATCAAGCTCCTTTATCGTATATTAATATGAATTTAAAGTTGGATTTCATCAAAAGATGGGATCACATATGGGTGACCTCAGCTAAGTCACCAAGCTTACACAGATTTATACCACACATTTCAATTCACAATTACAGACACATTCACAGTAATGACTACAAACTTACGCAAGTACTTACGGAACATGGGAATACAAAACAATATCTTAAAAGATTCAACATTATACAAACAGACTTATGTGATGAAGACGGACAGGTTCAAAATTTTAAACATATAATATATGAATGTAAACGATTTGACAGACAGCGATTTGAGTTAATAAAAAGCATAATTATCAAAAGAGGAAATTGGCCTGAGACGGAACAAAAGTTATTTACTGAATTCAAGACAGACTTTCTTAGATTTATTAGATCGATCGACTTCGACTTACTAACCAGGGATGGGCAGCGTGGGTGATTTCTTTTTGGCTTTGTTGGATTGACTTTGTGTGTTTAATATTTAATTTTCCGATTTAATTTTTGTGTGTTTATTTTTTGTGTTTTTTTTTGTTAATGTATATAAATTTGAACTAAAAATGTAAATCATGTGAAACTAGAAAAAAAAAAACAATTGTAAACAAATGTAATTCATGTAGTATGTCTTTAAGGCATGGAGCATGAAGGAAAATCAAATAAACGATCCTTGTGTGGGGTTACCACGTAGGTAAAAAAAAAAAAAAAAAAAAAAAAAAATATATATATATATATATATATATATATATAAATTGTTATGACCAAATATAAAAAATCAATAATAAAAAAATAAAGTAAAAATGGCAAAACAAAGATATAAAATAATAATAATAAATATTGGTAAATAAAGTATAATGAGAATATAATAAATATTAAGAGTAAATATTATAAAAGGAAGAATAAATTAATACCAAAGATGGCATTTATGAATTCCACATGTGTATATATATATATATATATATATATATATATATATATATATACACATGCAATATATATGCAATATATATATTATATATGCAATATATATATATATATATATATATATATATATATATATATATATATATATATATATATATATAAATGATTTAACAAATAAAAAAAATATAATTATTATCATTATATTTAACGCTAATATGGTCTGTAATTATAAGAGATTTTAAACGCTCGTATCTTAGTCATTAATGAATATAAAAGGGAAATTTAAAGTTTCTATTTTAATCATTATGCAAAAGGCTGATAAACAAAATCGCATTACTTATTTGTTAAAATAAGTATAGCATTCCCTTATCAACAATAAAAGGATAACTGTAATGCTGAGGCCATGTTTTATTTTGTATTTGGAAAAAGGTGAAAAGTGATCCATTAGTTATGTTCAGAACAAAATTGAATAATATCTTAACATCAATTTAACGGTTTTATTTCTTTGCCACATTGTGTTTTGAACATTATTTGTTTCGAATTAAATTTATTTAAATGGCCTGAAATACACACATACCGAAACCTACTTTATAATTATGAGTAAATAAAAGATCTCCCATTTACCATAACCTCCTTCACCCAGCATATTACATTTTTGGAGAAAATAAATTGATATTAAAATCCATTGGCATAAATTATATATAGCATGAAGGAAGCTTACAGAAAAAATATGTAAATATATATTTTAAATAATAAATTATGATATAATTGATCACGCTAGGAATAAAGAAAATTATTTCTTTTAGTTTTTAGAATTTTCCAAGCAGGAAAAAGCTCACACGTTGCTCTCTGCTATCTTTTAAATATTTCAGCTCATTCAGGCGGTCTTAAAATGTCGAAACAACCAGGACCATTCCTAGAACTAATTTCAAATTTATGAAACCACTTCAAAGTAGCGTGGCTCAGCCTTTTCATTAAAACTTAAGAGTTTTCATTATTTATTTAAAACTGTAGTTATATTTTATTTTAAATGATAGCTTCTTCGAAGAATTTAGTCAGTAGTACAGATCCCTTTTTATCAAATTATTAACATCGAGCTGAAACTTCGTAAATAGATTCATTTCATCGTAACCTACACATATTTTATTTGCGAAAATCCTAGGAATTGGGACATTTTCAATATGGATGTCGGCCAACTTTGTCTATTTATTCAGGTACTAAAAACTCGTACACACAATTGCGTAACTACACATTTACTTTCCATTTTATTCGTAAGATAACTTGAGCACAAAGTCGAGAAAAAAGCTGGCTTTCAAAAATATTGATCCGTTTGGCCTATATAACCTTATTATCTTGATAATTTGGGACTGTAGGTCACGCCAAATGGGTCTTACAATTACAATGAAAAGCAAATGGGTATTGACGAGTTTTTAGTACGAGTTGTCTCATGTTTTGTTTCTTGTGTTTTACTAAGTTTTCTTTTTCTTCAGTTTGTTATTGTTACTATTTTTTTATTATTTTTTTTTTTTTTTGGATGTATGCATGGTAGGAATGAGTATCTCACATCTCAAATACTCAATGACTAGTGTTGAACAAAAATGGTCTTGGTCTTGGTCTTGCACTTTTGCAAGACCAAGATCAAGACCAAGACCGCTCTGATTTTTGCAAGACCAAGACCAAGACCGGATCCTGCAAGTCTTCAGCAAGACCAAGACTGACCTGCAAGAGTCTTGCGTCTCGCAGTTAAATAAAACTGAAATTTGTGCGTTATTGAGTATTTGGTTTCCATCTAACTATAAAGTAAGTCGTTATAGCACTTAAAGCTATATTATTGCTTATTATAATGTGATGTTAATACCGTGTTTCAACATTTTAACCTTATATTAAAACTAAACAGTTTCTTTTTCTTCTTAAATCGTGAATTTGAGCTCAGACCTCCTTCTTATTTGAACTTTGCTATATTTAGGTCAAAAGATAGGCTCTAATGTATCTATTGTTTGATATCGTTCTAAGACATAAATTAACATGTTTAATAAATAGCAATAGGCTAGTAGGTAATTGCAAGACCTGCAAGACTTGCGAGACTCTTGCTGCAAGACCAACACCAGGTGTGAACACTGCAAGACCCAGACCAAGACTAGCCAAGTCTTGCGTTTGGGCAACACTATCAATGACCTTAATTGAGGCAAAATGTTTTTGTTTTTTTTTTTGTTTTTTTCTCAGTAGAATAAGATTTAAAAAAATAAATAGACAAAGTTTGCCGCTCTCCATATTGAAAACGCTCCGATTCCGAGAATTTTTTAAATAAAATATTTGTGGATTACCATGAGATGAATTTATTTACAAAGATTTAGCCGGATGTTAATAATTTCATGAAAAGGGGTCTGTACAACGGACTAATTATAATAAAATAGTAATAATATGAAATATATTATAAGTCTGAAAGTCCTTGACATTTCGCTAAGCCCGTCTCCATGGGATCGATCAAGCCCAACATTTCCAGAGCGGACAAATTATAGTAATAAATAATCTAAACGACCTCGGCTGGGAATTGACTGAATCAGAAAACTAGTAGAGAACTGATCTAATAGCGGGCAAACGTTTGGGTAAGTTTGTTACAAATCAACTGCTACTTAATCCATTCGTTTAAACCGTTTTACATGACGTGTATAAAAATAATTTATACTTGTTGATATTTTTTTTTAGCGTTGCAAATTTGATCAGTTAAAATAAGTATCGCAATCCCGTATTAAAAATAAAAGGATAACTCTATTGCTGAGGCCATGTTTTATTTTTTATTGGGAAAAAGGTGAAAAGTGATCCATTAGTTATGTTCGAAAAAAAAAAGGTTTAATATCTTAAAATCAATTTAACGTTTTTATTTATTTGCCTATCACACGCATCCAATCCTTCCAGTCTAAAGTCCTTCGAACAATAGTCAATGCTCCATATTATGTCACGAACAAGACCCTACACCATGACCTTAACATCCCATATGTCCATGACATCATCCCATCCAGATTCTCCAACTTTCACCAGAACCTCATTCATCATCCCAATCACCTAGCGCAATCCCTATCCAGCTCCGAGCATCTATACCATCCCCCTCGAAGGTTGAAATGACAGTGGCCTCGAGATCTTTTGTAAATATGCCTTTGGAGTCCTGGCAATGGCCAGCATCTCCACTTATGTCCTGAGCGTCTGTGGCTCTGGTGCCCTCTTTCAGTCTCCACTGGCTTCTTATACTAGTGATGCGGCTGGAAAAGTGGCACTGGGATCTTCCGGAGTCTTACTTTGCGTTCCACATGTGGAGGAAAAAGCTTGGTTCGGAGATTCTTGGGCGAATGTATATATTGTATATAGTTATGATTGTGTTTAGAAGTTTTTATTTTATTTTATTTGTTTATTATTATTTTTTCTTTTTATTTACCTTCTTCATCAGTATTATTTATTTACTTCTTATATTTATATTTATTTCTTTATTATTTGTATATATTGGCCCTAATGCTTATCGCCCTCCAGCAGTGGCTGATTGTATTATTATTCAATATATAGATTAAAAAAAAAAAAAATTCTTTGCCACATTGTGTTTTGAACATTATTTGTTTCCAATTAAATTTACTGAAATGTCCTGAAATACAAACGTACCGAAACCTACCTAAGCTTGTTCTAGGTATTTGAAAATAGATATAGAATAGACCATATGCATTTAGTCTTAATACTAAATTACCCTAAATAAAAAACTGTAGAAAGTGAGAGGAATTGCAGACTATATTGGGATAGAGTTCCGAAAGAAGGGATATGTTTTTCACCCATGTCTCTATTTTAGGAATTGATCAGTATTTATATGTGACATAGTAAATGTTCCTGAACCTAATAATGAAATTTCAATTGAAATAATTGAAGCAATCAGCAGGTTTTTTTTTTTAATTTTAAACATAAATTTTAGGTCTAGAAACTTTTATTTTGTCACACACAAGTACCAATCAATTTCTATAATTGAGATATGGGTGGAAATAGAGTTTATAACCAATTTATCAGAAAAATTTTTGAAAAATCAGTGTTTTTCGAATTTTTTTTTAAACTAAAATGATTTTGAAGGAAGTTAGTCGACTGTTCTACATAGCCTGGGTGATAAATATTCAGGACGCAGTCTTTTTTAAAAAAAATTTTTATTCTTGCCAACGTTTCAACCCAAACATGTGGGTCATATTCAGGGCTGAAAATGTTTTTTAAAATAACAATCAGAGATATAATAGTATACGACCATCAATCACTATAGCTTATTATTTATAATTACCGGTCGTATACTATTATATCTCTGATTGTAATTTTAAAAAACATTTTTAGCCCTGAAGATGACCCACATGTTTGGGTTGAAACGTTGGCAAAAAAAAATTTAAAAAAGACTGCGTCCTGCAAATTTATCACACATTAAATAAAATGTGTGTTTAGGCAATTGGGTTTATTAAAATACATCCCAGATCATGGGAAAACAGAAAATAAAATCCTTAAAACAATTAATTGTAGTCGTTTTAGCTAAAAACAGAGAAACTTTTACTTGTCAGGATAAAAAATATCAACATTTTTTTACACAATTTGAGCCTAATCTCGAGTAATAATAGTAATAAACTCTAATAATAAACATAAATAGTCTAATAATAAACATCAACTTAATAATTACAGACTTACAGCTTATTAAACAAAGAAGTTTTTTTTAAAGTGGAGTAACAGTAATATAGTTGGATGGTGATAAAAAAAATCGCGAATAATTTATGATTTTTTTTTTTATAACAGATCTTAGCTTAGTTTAGCCGCTCAAAAGTCGTGTGTAAATGGTTTTAACAATGATAAACTCTATGTGAACATAGATCCTTATGTTAAATTGATAGACAATGAATTGAAATTAAATTTTTATTTTGTTTTTTAAAGAATCAATTAATAATTATCTAAATTAAATATTTCTTTAGTTATCGCTTTAGATTCAATAAAAAACATAAATCACTTTAAAAAAAACTTGGATTTGCTACTTTTCTGCAGAAAATGGCCCCATTGTTTATATGAACTTTTTTTGTAGCTATTGAGGTTTGCTAGCTACTCCTAGTAAGGTAGCTCTATTTACGGGACACTCTATATAAAAGATTTGTGTGCGCTTTCTATATTTTTACATCGATAAAAAAGATCGAATTAAAAAACTTGCTTAAAAAATAGATGAATTAGAAATGTACTTATGTTAGTTAATTTTTTCAATATACCGACAATATATTAATGCATGGAATTCCATACTCTGGCGTGTTGATAAATAATAGATGGAGCATTAAATAATATTAAAAAAAAAAGAATTGTTTGAAATGAACGTGCAATTGATAAAAAGCTGTTCGTTATTGACCTGGACAATATACAGTATAAAATAAACCAACTAAAACATTGCGAAATAATAAATACTAAGAATATAAATCCTTCAAAGCTATAATATTTTTTTATGTGTTTCATTGAAAATTTCTTTTTTTTTTTTTACATCACAATCGATTCGCATAACATGGCTGTATTTTATTATTACGAGACAAGTTTCGATAATAAAACAAAAGGATGCTTTATATATTTATCTGAAGAAATGAAAAAAAAATATAGGAAATTTCAATTAATGGTGAAATAGCACCGCATATAACTATCTCAAAGTTAACGTTCGTCTTTGAGAAAATTCTCGGAGTCTGGATTCTGCGATAGTGTGTCTCATTATTCCAGCAGATAACTCGAGGAGTTATATCTCTTAGACCCTCCGCGTCAACTGTCAATTAAACTTAATTTATAACTCAGTTGACAGAAATAGATTCTCAATGATGGATGGAAAGTCTCTCCGGTCTGAACGAACCTATTTGTCAGTGAGCACTATGTCCCATATCTCCTGTAACTGCTGTTATTTTTTATTAGTAGTAGGAGAGGATGTGTAAAGTGAACTTTTTTATTCAAAATTTAGAAATATTTTTCACTTTTGAAGAACATGGCGTGGGTTGTAGGCGCTCGGGGAGAAAATTTTATCAGGTCCCCCTCAAACTCTTCCAAAAGCAATGGAGATTTATATTCTCATATTTCAGCAAGTTGCCTATTTGTCATGCGCTTAGTGACATGCTAAATGTCATAACTATAAATGAGAAGAAATATTCCGAACAGGAAAAAATGGTTTCTCTCTTTTTCTTACAAAAACTAATAATAAATAAAAGTTTCCCTTTTTTTTCTTATTGATGATATTTACATCTGTATTACAATTAAAAATTCATTCAGTAAATGTGAACAAAAGAATATAATAGCATGAAATCACTTGTCACTCTAAAAATATATTTACAAAAGCAGATCTCGAGGCCATCTTCTTTTCAGACGCCTCGGAGGATTGTCAGGGATCGAAAAGGAAGCAAGGTTAGAAACGAGAGGATTAGGATGGTTCTGCAGTTTGTTATGGAAGGATAGGTCAGATTGGGCCAGAATGGATTGGGCCAGGTCAGAAACATAAGGTACATTAAGGTCGTTATGTATGATTTTGTTTGTGACAAAGGAAGGAGCTGTGAGGATTTTACGAAGGATTTTGGATTGTAAGGATTGGATACGAGAGGAATTCAATGGCTTAGTGGAGCCCCAGAGCTCAATTCCGTAAGTCCAAATAGGTCTTATTGTAGTCACGTATATGAGTCTTTTGTGAGTGATTGGGAGCTTAGAGCGTTTGTCTAGTAAGTGCTGGAGTAGTCGGAAACGTCGAGCTGTTTCTTGTCGTTTCAGTCTGGTTTGAGGATTCCAAGTTAGACGTTTGTCTATGTGGAGTCGAAGGTATCGAATTTGTTCAACAGGGATAAGTGGGGTATTATTAAAGGATACTGTAGGACAAGAGGACATAGGTTCCCTTTTTTATTTGTTTTCTTTGTTTTCCTCCTAGGTTAGTTGTTTCCCTTTGATTTTTTTCGTTGGTGAAGTTCTTCTCAATTGAACCTCATTAAAAAAATATTGCTCTTTCCTACGATTCTTAACCCAGTAAAAATTTTGATAGCGAAACTTGTTCCTTGCATACCGCTTTTGGACACGCCTGAAGCATTCTCGCATGTTACTGTTATTTTGATAAAGTTAGTATTTGTCCTAATTTTTTACAACAACCTCACAGTGCCTTTCTATGACAAACCTTAATATATTTTCGATATCCTCGTTCTTCCATTCATCACTTATATGTAATATCTCAAACTACATATTTACACATCCCTTTTAATTGGACTACTACTTATGAAAAAATCCTCTAGCTTTCGTGTTACCTTCCCTGGTTTCACAGAATGTAGCTTCCCAAAGCCCCATCATATAAACAAAATTTATTTCTCCTCCTGATAAATCTTCCTCATTTACAGAAAGAACAAATGTCTACAGATTTTTAATAGTAGGAATATGTATTTGTATAGTTTTTATTACTCAAGATTTAAGAAATTAATTTTTAAATATTTACATTGCATATTTAATAGTTGACCGTTGCATTATAAAGGAAGGAGATGGTCCGGGGTGGCGGTCATAAATAGGCTAAGTAGTAACACTACTTTATTAAAAGCTAAAATAGCTTAAAAATAGAAATCTATAAATCTAGCCCTTTAAAAATCTATAAATAGTATTAAAAATCTAGCTCTATAAAAATATATAAATTTAAAAATCTAGCCCTTTAGCCAAAGGGCTTTTAATAAAATAGTTTTGCCACTATTTATCCTATTTCCCGCCACCCCGGACCATCTCCTTCCTTTTTAAATATTTACATGTAACGTTTACATTTTTACTTAACAACCAAGACGATATTGTCAGATTGAAGACATATCTTTCTACATATTTATCTATATATTTTTTGGGCTTTTCAACTACTTGGGTCATATTCTCTCTATATTACAATTGGATCAGCTACTACGTTGGCATACATAACAAAACTACAGCTAACAAATACAATTTAAACTTCAGGATGTTAAAAATAGTTACAGTTGAATATTATGGTACGATTGAATTAAATTACATAAAAATTTATAGTTGAAGATTAAAAGAAGTTAAGTTAACAAAGACAATTAAAAAAAAGGTTAAACATTTCAATAATAAAAGCTAAAAATACGTTTAAAAAAATAAAAATAATATGAAACGAAGAAAAGTTAAAGAGAACAGTTTAAATGTTTTTTTCCCAGTCCACTGGTGTTCCTCAAGGTAGTGTCCTAGGCCCTATCCTTTACACAGTTTATACAGCTGACATCCCTACCTATTCCAACACTGTCATCACCACACATGCCGATGACACATGTATCCTATCAGTAAATAATGACCCAGCAATTGCATCCCAAATGCTTCAATCACACATCATAAATCTAGAAGAATGGTGTCAAAACTGGAGAATTAAAATAAACTCCAATAAATCCCACCATATTACCTTTACCCTTCGTCGTAAACCAACAACTTCCTGTCCTACAGTTTCCTTTAAGAATACTCCACTTACCCCTGTTGAGCAAATCCGATACCTAGGACTCCACCTGGACAAACGACTAACTTGGAATCCTCATATTAGACTGACACAACAAGAAACCGCTCGACGTTTCCGATTACTTCAGCACTTACTAGACAAACGTTCTAATCTTCCAATTAATTACAAAAAAACTCATATACTTGACTATAATAAGGCCTATTTGGACTTACGGAGTTGAGCTATGGGGTTCCACTAAACTATCGAATTCCTCTCGTATCCAATCCTTACAATCCAAAATCCTTCGTAAAATCCTCAATGCTCCCTACTTTGTTACAAATAAAACCATCCATAATAACCTTAATGTTCCTTTTGTTTCAGATCTGGCCCAATCCAGATACGTATCCTTCCATAATAAACTTCAGAATCATCCCAACCCTCTCGTTTCTAACATTGCTTCCTCTTCGATTCCTGATAACCCTCCGAGGCGTCTGAAAAGAAGATGGCCCCGTGATCTCCTAATGTAAACATATCATTAGAGTGCTACCATTGGGCAGTTACTCAACAAGTATTTTTCATGTCATTATATACATTATGTTCTAATTTACTAGATGTATTTATTTAAAACAGTTGTAAATGTCTTTAAGAAATAAAAAAAAAAAATTTTTTTTTTTATATGGTATTAATACAGTCTGCCACACTGAAGGGCAAGTTTAAATATTAAAAATTACAAGAAGAAAATTGACAAAAACCATTGAAATTAAAAATTAAAGATTAAAAAAAGATAAATTAACAAATACAATACAAATAAAAGTTAATGATTTCAAGAATAAAAGCTATAAATACGATTTAAAAACTAAAAATTAATATTAAAGGAAGAAAAGTTGAAAAATAAAATTAAAATATTAAATGTTAAATTTACAGAAAAAAGAGTTAACAGATACGATTTATGTTAAAAAATACAAATTAAAATAAATTTGTATCTTAGTTAGTGAAATTATAAAGTGGAAGAGGTTCATTCACTTTTCTCTATTGTAACTAACTAATATTCACTTCAACCTTTAAATGAATCACATTGGAGAAGTATATTGAAAAAATACCGTCATAAATAAAAACTAGCTTAACAAGATGATTATCCGACAAGGTGGTGCAGAATGACGAAACACTTACGATGAGCAAAACGGGCTCCCACGTTTCGTTACAAAAAAAGACGTTTTGTGCATTCATCGTTACCGAGAACAGTTCATTGCCACCAATTGTAGAGATACAATAACAGTCGCTACACCCACATGTGGGAACATACACAAGTATTAAATTGCAGTGGTTATGATCCACTAATTGGTAGGTTCATGCTCTACCGGTATTGCGTGGCGACGGGCAGACAGAAATAATTTATTATTTACTAACTGAACACGGAAGAGGTCCACTCTACCAGAATATTAGAGATAGGAGTTCGAATATAAATATCCTTTATTTTATCTTTTCTATTGTTTTTTAAGGGTCTAGAATTCTTCTTCTTATCGTAAATACTTTTAGGCCAACCACAGATTAGAACAATCGATAATTCAACAACAATTTTTCATGAAGTCTTTGTGTAATTCGATTCGGCATATAATTGGTAAACAAATTAAAACGGGTAGTTATAAACAATCAAAAAGTCAAGGTACTAATTATTAAAATAAGCAATGCAATGCACTTTAAAGAACTTAATGTATGTTTGTAACATAGCTTTATCATAATCAAACGTTGTGATCTGTATTGGGTACTATCCCATGATGAGTTAACTAGTTATAGTTTTGAAATAATCGAGTTTAATGCTTATTTATACTAATTTAATCCTATATTTTAAATAATAATTTTATCTTGTGTTGTTATTGAGAATACTAACCTAAATATGGGTAAAATATAAATTGATAATTTAGTACCAATAATTATAGTTTATTGCATATAATAATGAGTGTGACAAGAATTTTTATTATCCTTTTAATGTATTCTTTTCTTTTCCTTTTACAAATATTTTATATTTTTGTTATTATTGTATTGTATATATTTTTTACTTGAATGTGTTCTTATTTTTTTTTTCTCAATTTGTATAAAATAGTATGAATGTACATATAAATATCCAATGCATTTGATTGTGGCAAATTGTATTATTATTCTTCCAATAAAAAAAATACCCATAGTTAAAATGGCTTGAAATTTCATGAGGATTTTCGGACTCTAGGCAAGTTTTTCTTTCCATAAATTAGAAAATAAGATATGACTTATTTGGCTCAAACTGGAAAATATATACAATTAACAAACTCTGGTCGACTATTTGAGCGATAATACCTTCACAATTTTTTTTTTAATCAACTTTAGGTCTGAACATTGATAATATCTTCTAGAATTGTATTAAAATATAGGAGAAATTAAGACAGCTCTATTATGCAGTTTATTTATTTTTATAATTAGTTTATAAGATCTAGTCAAATAGAAGTTGAATTCTATCATTGAGTTAATGATTTACTTAATGATTCTAAAATTATAAAGAAATATTCAACACAGTACGATGTAACGTAGTTGATTTATGAATGAGAAAAAATTATTGATTTAAAAAACAAACAGAACATAGTTCACCCACTTCAAAATTCCTTTTAAATGATTTCTTCAAAAATAAACTTACCTTTATGATGCTGCGATAAGGAACTATGAACATGAATTTTCGTTAAGTTATCTATTATGTATATGAATAAAATTATTTTTAATGTTACTTATGGTCTGAAGTGAGTTTTCTCCAGTTACATATTCAGAAATTTTTTCTAGGAATAAAAATTTTTTGGGGGGTTTTTCTTAATTTTCTTAGTATATTCTTCAGTAGAAAAAAAGGCCTTTTTAGTCTCAATAATTAAAATACTTTATTTTCTGTATCTTCTGTATTTTTTGGTATCTTCAGAGATAAAATATGATTTTACATCGTTAATTTTTATCTGAAAAAATATATATACGAAAATTCTTCAAAGAATTTACTAGTAGACACCAGCTAATTTATAATAATGTGACTTTTGGACTGAAGTGAGTTTTCTCTATTTATGTATTCAGGAATTTTGGTAGGAATATTTTTTTTTTTGGTTGCTTCTTTATCTTCCTTCTTTTCTAAATTTCAGATATGCTGGTATATAGATAATTTTGCCAACATAGTTTGATTATGTGTTATATATCAATGAATCATATACCTGAGTATGGTGCCTGTTATTTCAGAAAGGTTACAAGCTAAGCTGCGTACATCAGGGGAGCTACGCTCCTTGCATTCCGTATGTGCGGCATCAGCAGATCTACCGGAGCGAGCACGTCTCCAGAGGCCTGGGCAGAATGAGCTGCATAAAATTAGCATTTAGGCTGGAGGCCTGGAAGCCAGTGTTCCAGTTAAATACACCTCTTAGCGGGGGTGCTGGAGAGTCGGCTCACGTAGTCCTGCCCAAGGCCAATAAGGGGAACTTTCGATCAAAATCTTCTAGCTCCGTTTTCGCAATTTTCCCGAAGGAGTATCTTGGTGATTTGCGCATATTACATTTCATGGCACCGAAAATTGAAAACTCAGAAAATAAAAAACTTAAAACACGTTATACTAAGTAATGGACTTGCCACCCAAAATCTGTAATCCTTGGATTGACTCTAGGTCCTGGAGACCCTCCTTTAGCACATTACGACTATGTGCAAAAGTATAGTGTTAATGAAAATTATGGTGTTCGGAAAAAAAAAAAACTCAATCAATTTTATGACTACCAAAGGAAGTTTGATAGCAATAGTAAAGAGTATTGTCAGTTTATTACGAAAAATCATTAACATTTTATAAAATTCAATAACATAGAATCAGTGAAATAGTTTGTTCTATTTTTATACATTTTAGGAGTTCATGCTTTGGTAAATATGATACAATAAATTAGGATTTATTCAATATAAAGTAACTATCCACGAAACATATTTTACTGAAACATACATAATTACAATAAAATATAAATTTATATATGGGTTAGTATATATGTATTCTATTTTATCTTATATATATATATATGTTTTCAATCCCTAACTTTATTATTAAAGATATGAATGTGTTTAGAAGTTTTTATTTTATTTTGTTTGTTTGTATTTTCTTATTTATTTACTTTTTTTATCAGTATTATTTAGTTACTTTTTTATATTTATAGTTATTTTTCTATTATTTGTATATATTGTATGAATGAGAACTTCTAGCCTTAATACTTATAGCCCTCTAACAGTGGCTGATTGTATTATTATTCAATAAAAAAAATATTTTAAAAAAAACTTTATTATCGTTATTTCATATTTCCTTTAAGTTTATTTTACCTACTCTATTTCATATTAAATTTATTCTATCCACTTTATTTTACTTGAGTATAGTATATACTTTATATTAGTTTAGAAAATACCTTTCACCTACATATTATTGTTTTCTTTTAAATGTTTAATGTAATTTCTCAAACTCATTGTTATCTGTTTTGTTTTTTTCTCAGCCCTAATGAATGCCTGAATTTCAGGCCGAAACATCAAGAAAAATAAAAATAAATATAATATATTTATGTTTACACCTTTTTTAATGAACACCCCAACCAATCTTCTCTTCAATATATTCAAATTGTGTTTGAATTGAGTTTTTCATGTTTATTTGTGTGATCACTCTGACCGCAATTGCGAAGCATATAGTCTCCAGTCAAAAGTTGCTTTACCATTATGGATTCACGACCCACTCAATCCAAACACCCGCTAGGTGTAGGAGCTTTGATGAAGGATTGCAACTAAGTCGAAATGTCGGCTTAGTTGTTCTCTGTTCTCTCGCACAGCAAACCTTAACCAACTTCCCAGCCTTATAGAGTTAAGTCAACAATTTCTTCACCATTGTATATTTTATAAAAATAACTTTTTTCTAATTTTTAGTTAAATTTTTCTGTTCTTTCTCCTACCTCGTGCACAGGACTTCCCTTAAGTTTTTAATATTCAGTACTTCTCTCACTCCTAGGGCGGACTCATGCGGGACTAATTAAAACTAACTCTGTGTTTTTATTTTTCTTCTTAACACACCGATATTACTTACAAAACATTTACTAACACATACATACATTAAAATATTACATCATCTGTCGATATATAAATATGTATGCAGTTCGCCTTCAAGCTGCCAAATAACTGCTGTCGAACTACAGCCCAATAAGGAAACGGGGTAAGTGATTTCCGACATCCCTGTCCTAGCAGCTCTCCCCCAAAGGAGACACACCACAGATCTTCATGCACCACTCCATCTCTTCATTTGTCGACCTCTTTTCCTCTTTAGGTTTGATGGTGTCCATTCCGTGACTACTTTAGACTACCTATTGTTTTTGCACCGTAGGACACGTCCAGCCCATTTCCTTCCAGTTTTCCTTATCTGAATGAGATTGCCTTTCAGGCCTATTTTTTTTTTTCTTACGAAACATATAATACACCGTATTTTTTCTTCACATTCATGATCCTTCCTACAATGGCATTCTGCCACACCTAGATTTTATTTCCTAAGCTACCCAGTTACGCCCAGGTTTGGATAACAGGGCACTGCTATCAAAGACCTGTCTAGTAAATATTGCTACTATACTATTCCTATACTAGTTACTATACTACTGCTATGGTGATTAAGAATTCCTTCAAATATTTGTAATTATTTAATTTAAATTGCGAGAAAAATTATCTTTCGTTACATCTGTTACAAAATGTCTTTCTAAGACGTCGTTTTCTCTTAGATTAATCTTCATTTGATTTAAATGGAATCATCGCATAGACAATTAGTTTTTTTAAGAATGCTTACCATTTATGTTTCATCAGTTTGATAACACGATTGGTCTTGATTTGTGTTATCATTTCTCTGTGCTACAATCTTACACTTCAGGAAACTTAAAAAAAAATATCGATTTTAGTCTTTATTAATTAACAATATTTTCCATCTAAGCTTTTTTTAAAATATATATTTCGGCACATTGTGATATTATAAAATTACTAAGATACGGATATAAATTATTAATATTTATTTATTTTTTTAGTTTATTTTAGATTCTTTTATAAATTTGAACATCGAATGAATGATATCCCTATCTAGATCACTCAGCCCTTGTAGGAAAACGCTATTCTTTTGATAAGTGGGTGTCTTTATTCCTGTATATATTTGCTGCATTTTTCAGAAATATAGCACTTTAATGCTTAGGTCCAGACATTGTCCTTAGTGATTTTTCGAGATGATATGAAGAAATAATGACAAAGAATAATTTAAAATTTAGTAATCACAATGATGTTTTAAAGAAATGAAATACCTGTCTTTGTCTTCTATTATATCTATTCAGTAAGTATATTGAGGAAAGCTTACCTGTAACAAAAAAATAATCAAGTTAATAAATATGTAACAAATATTACATTGCTAAATGTAATTATGATAAAAAGGTTGTTTCGCACCGAATCCTTTAATGTTCCTTTAACAACAAGGTAATCTATAAAGATTTGAAATTAGTAATTTGTTAATCTAATCGCTATACTAATGTAATTCAAAGCTACACAGTTTATAATAATTACAATATATTAATATTAACTATAATTTAAAAATTAAAAAAAAAAAAGTAATGGAAACAGTGCCATCAATATCGATTTTCATAAATTGAAAAGAAAATCTTTAGTGACTCTATGGGCCTGAATGGCTATATACAACGGTAGTGTTGCACAAAATCGGTCTTGGTTTTACACTTTGCAAGTCCAAGACCAAGGCCGCCAAACTATTGCAATAACAAGATCAAGATTGGTAAAAAAAAAATCGATTTCTTAAATAAAAATTAAGGCAAAATAGTTGCTAATAATTGAAAATCTGAGTTACGATATGTAAATAATTGGTATAACCAATATAATTTTGCATTTAACTCCTCTAACCTTTCATTTGGGCTTAGTTAGGTTTCTCCTATCTAAACAATTACAGTAATATCTCTATAGTCATAAGCTGATAAGTAACTGCAAGACACTTACGAGACTCTTGCGCAAGACCAATACCATGACCAAGAATGAGTATGCAATACCAATACTCTTCTCGGCTTCGCATTTGGGCAACACTAGAAAATGGATATAAAGTGATTGAATAAACGGAATTCCATAGTGGGAAGGGTATGGAGCGACGGATGAAGATAGAAAAGCAATTCTCAGGGTTGAAATGAATCCATAGGATTGAGGATCGTGTAATGTAGAATTGTATACATTTATTTCTTAGTGAAACAACATTTTTTCTATAGCTATTCGTTAGTTTATTAATATTTTATTTAATGATGGTACAAATGTACTCTTTTCTAACTACTGTTTTTTATTGATACAGTATGCAATATCATTCAATTAAAAATGTTTAAAAAATAAATATTTTTTTATTTGATTTTCAAAACAATTACAATGAGTAACTGAGGGAATTTAAATTAAATTGAAGAAAACACCAGAGGATTCATCATTTACAAAATATTTATGTTATTTGTAAAGTTGGGAAGCAATTCTATGTTCAAAAGATTCTATAACACCCCCACGCAACATTCATCGTTCTTGTAGCAGACTTGACAATTCTAATGATTCGAAATGAAACTGCTCCCGGCTGAATTGAGAATCTACTCCATCATCTTTGTCCAATCAGTATTATGATTACACTCGGGATTCGCTCTCCAACATAAAATGGAATAACCGCTGCATTACAGCTGGGCGAAGTCTCTGAATGCATTTGACCCATGGGGGGGAGGGAGAGCTGTAATAAATTATCCGCTTGGAGACAAATCCTGGATGACCGGGACTGGCACAAAATAATTCTGTTATAAACGAAAATTGGATAATTCAGCCATCAGTGTATTCACAACGCAACATGATACGGGATGCATTAATTCAGCGGATCTCTCCAATTCATTTTGTAAAATCAACAGCCAGCGCTGAGTAAAATTAAAACAACGGCTCTCTGTTTATGTTTCATTTTTGCAAAAATGATAATCAAGTTACATTAAAATTCCTCATTTGCCTCCTAGAGAGCAGATTTTCAATTCACATCGTAATTAGAACTAATCCATTTAGCCTTATTATCAATACAAATGTTATTTTCTTCTTTGTTGTTGGGATGCTGTTTAATTTTTGTTTATTGTTGGCAATAAAAACATCCAAGTATAAAACAAATGGAATATAAATATTACGTTCCTAAATAGCTAGCAGATACCCAATTATTAGTCTCATAAATGTGGTGCTCCAGATATTATTTATATTAACTATACAAAAACTTTTAATTAAGACATTAAGCCATTAAATGCTATGAAAGATGAGAATAAAGTTTTGAAGATGGAAATAATTTCCTGAAACATTCACTAGGTTTGATTATAGCAAATAAATCATTGGTTTTATGGAAGTTTTTATTGCCAACAATTAATAAATGTTTACTTTCAGCGTATAATGTAATTAAAAGTGTAGCAGTTGATTAAACGAGTAGCTTCCTTAATTTTTTTTATATTAAAATATGCCAAGGTTTTGACTTGCATATTAACCGAAAATCTACGCTTATTGTAAAAATTCCGCTATAAAAGATATTCTCTCGAATATCTTCTATCTCAGCAATTCATACTAAAACAAGAAAGAAATACAAATAGAAAAATGCAAACACTCCCCCAGAGAGAGAGGAAATGCAGACCTGGAAGTGAATTATTGGAATTCCTTCCTCTCCCCCCCCCCACTGATTCTCTCTCGCTCACTCATTCACTCTCTCCGTCTCTCTCTCTCTCTGGATTCCCTCCAGACTGAGTCATTGGAGTGAGTCTTGAATAAGATTATTACTCAGGAGCTGCATTCAAAATTAATAATAAAGCAGACTTCATTAGAGATTTGAGCTCGCCTGTGTTCACTATGAATATTCAGGAGGTCGAGGGAACGCATTCCTTTCAGTAATTCGTAGTTATTGTGTCTCTATTGGTGTTTGTAAATGTTCATAACTCAGCTATAATAAACGTATATATCAAAAACATTATGTTCTAAATCACGCTTTAAATAAATTGTTTCAGCAATATAAAGATCGGTATGCTATGCATTTAAAATAAAATATATAAATAAAAATTCACAATTTAGTACTATGAAACTTTACCTAACTCGTAAAAATTTAAACAATACTTACTCTTAAAAAAATATTAGATTTTTTTTTCTAAAATTCCTCACTTTCCAAGGATATATTATACTTATACCTTCTGACTAGTATTTCCGAAGATTCATCTTCTACCTGGATAAGCATTTTTATTTTTTTTCTCCTTTATTAAATTATCAAATTCTTTCAAAAGTTATATTTAGCATTGTTTTCGTAACTATTAATAATGAGATATAGTTAATTATTTGAAATGAACCGTATTAAAGGTACTTTAGAGGAAGGCGTATATGAACATTGGGCATTTAAGCCATATAAAGTGACATCAAAGGGTATAAGACCTAAATGATATTAAATACCACTTAATTATACAATGGGGCCGGTAGAGTGGTTAGCGCGCTATACTTGTTAAGCAAACATCGTAGGATCGAATCCCGGCTAGTACCCGAGGGAAGTTAGACCATTACCCTCTTAATTAGGGGAGGTCTACAGGTGTAATACTTGTAAAAACAGGCTATACAAAATTATACAATGAAGCACCGAATTCAATCAAAATCGTTAGAGCCATTTTTATGAAAATTGTAAAAATGTGTTTCAGCGTTGATATAAAGTGGCACTTCCGGTTAGCCAATTTTAAGGAAAAAGTTGCTAGGACATCTAAGGTATATACCTATCTAAATACGTAATATCAGTTTCGTACGACTTTTCGTTTACGAGCTAGAGTGTTCACATACACACAGACCCTTTTTCGGGACTTAGTTATTTGGACTCAGGGTTCCTCAAAACGTGTATTGCTGTTGAAAACTCAGACTCGGAAATTTTCACGATCGCGATACTTACCCTTACTATATATTAGATACATAGGTAAGTGAAAGTAAAAATACACTTTTCCTTAGAATTTAAATTTCGACGGGAGAATGACCTGGGTCTCAAATGTTAAAACGAAAATTGAACCATTACGAACTGTAAACTTTTTTTTTTCTTTATTCTCCAAATCATCGAAGCTGAAGCTGAGAAACAAAATTATTCACACGCTTACTCAATCCCTCGTGGATGTACTCCTCTCAGATGTATCGGATAGAAAAAAAAACACCATTTTACAATAATTTGAATAAAAACTATTATAGCTCGTATCAAAGAACCTCAGTTACGACCTCCGCCTTTCTAACACAAAGTAAACACAGATTTAACACCTCTTCCCCAACTACTTTACATGACTTTATCCAAACCAATAAGTTAATATTAAATATGCCTATGAAGTTATAGTCATATATAATATTAGTATGTTAATTTTTTATATATATACATTTATATATATATATATATATATATATATATATATATATATATATATATATATATATATATATATATATATTCGTATATATGAGAAGGAAATTAAACCGAACGTAACTGAGTCAAGTTAGAGATAAAGTGCTGCCGTGTACTATCTCATATTACTCTTCATGTTTGTCATGTTGTTATTTTCTGAAATCGGCAGCCCGTTTGTTAATTGTCAAAATTGTGTTGACAGAAATTAATATTTGGAGACAATCAATATTTCTGTGTCACCTGTGAAAAGCTTATCAAGTACAATTTTGTGAATTTATCTCTGTGTCTAATGGGCTAAGTTATGCGTAGAGATCAATATTTCTTTGTTAATCATGGGTTAAAACTCGAAAATTGAACATATACCTGTGAAAATTCCAAACTTACAATTATGTTTTTCCGTAAAGTATGATTTTTGTCGCTTAACACGCTATGCACAGGTGTCACAGATATACAAATATGACCTGAAAATGAAAAGGAAATACCTATTCGGAAAATTCAAATAAACTGAACCTATTAAATGTCTGCCGTTCCACTTAAATCCTCTAGTTGACACAATCTTTTGATATCTTGCCTCAGATTCTTAAACCTATCTAGGCATTTGCAACCATATCTATATCGCTGAAGTCATACTTTAACCATTAATATTTCTAACGTCATATATTACTGTAACCATATTTATTTTGAATCCTTATCATAACAAGTCAACTTTGTAATTTTTATTTTAATAATCATTAAAATTAGTCGAGAAGGAATATTTTTTAAAAATATTCAACATAGTTTACAGGTTAAATTATTTTAGAAACGAACTATCTTACTTGATAACGTCTCTTGGATTTACTTAAAATCAATTTAACATAATTTATTTAATAAACATAATATGTTTAATATAATAAATATTAGGTAATTTTAGACTGTGTTTGTGTTTTTAAGAGTTCAGGATTTTTTTTTACTACTGACAGTCTCTTTTTTGATTTAAAACTTTATTTGTACAAATAAAGTTTTAAGTCAAAAAAGAGACTGCCAATGGTAAAAAAAATCCTGAACTCTATAATAAATATTTTATTATTAATTATAGTTTTAAGATTATGGTTCAATAAAAACGAATCTGATGTTTTCAATATTATGACGAATCATATCTTTATTTAAATTTTATTTCGATAAAAAATATTTATTGACGAAGTGGAGATTTTTCATAAAAATAAAAAATTGAGCCGGCAATGAAGCTAAAGGTTTCGCCATGACGGATAGCCGGTTTATTGGGGGCATTTGTCGATGACGGAGCGATGAAGTATTATTTATTAACGGTATCCCACACCGGCAATATCCTCTCTTTGATTTACCTGCCCACTCCTGATTGGTCGGTCGGAGGCCCTTAACAGCCAATCAACTCCGTCAATATCGGCATTAGAGGATAGAACATATTGCTTGTACGGTCCAGTCTGATTCCTGGAAACTGCTGTGCCAGTTATCGGCCATAATAGACTTCTCTTTCCTAGCTACCTTGCTGTAATTACTTAAAATAATGAATAACTACATCAGATAAAAACATTGAACAGATAAAAGAAAAAATAGGTCAAATTTAGTTACATTTAAAAAAAATTAAATTAATAAAGCCATCCATGGCTTTTCTCAGAAATTACAGGACCGATTTGTTTCAGAATTGAAAAAAAATAAAAAGTCAGTGGGCGCACGAGGATAATGCTCCTACCTCGAAATTATTTTCAAAATATGCCATTTTGTTTCAAAATGGCGGCCAAAAAACCATAGTTTTTACAGACTGTAGCTCCTATACAATTTCGACGTAACTTGGCTATAGCCTATTCCTTCGAAGCCCTTTAAATTTATAAAATTTAATATATATATATATATATATATATATATATATATATATATATATATAAAATTATAACATAATTCACCGAAAGAAGCTGGGAAAAAAAAACTTACGAGGGATGATAAAATTAGATTTCCAAACAATTCAAAAAGTATACTTTTTTTCATTTTTATAATTAGGTCTTTGAAAGGCTTTTAAATTTATTTAAATACTGAAACAGTGCACTATTAGTAAAAATATCGTGATTTTTAATTTTATTTTCAATAATGAATCATTGTAATCAACAGAAAAATTCAAAAACTTATACCTCCTCCAAAATTAGAGATTTTCATTTCAAAATACGTGGAACTCGAAAATCGAATTAAAAAAAAAATGAATAATACATTCCAAAGTCTCCACTTTCTCGAATCAAATTCATTAAGTAATCTACCAAATTTCATTCAATTTAAACACCAGAACCAGGGCTAAAATTAAATTTTAACTTTTTTTCATTCTCGGTAATGCTGGAATTTGTGTTTGGTTATTTCTGAACTTGAACTTTTGCATTGCAATTTTTAGAGAGTAAAAGTTTTATAGTTTAATTTTTGAATAAACTTATGTTTAAAAGTTCTGTTGATTCTACCAAAATGTCGATCTGAAAAATGACTTTTATTCTTAACTAATTAAATAATTCATTCAAGATAGATTGATTACAATTATAAAATAAGGCTAATTACTGTTTAATTCTTATTTAACGTAACTTATTTTTATGAAGTACATGAATATAGTTAAGTAACGGTTTTACTCTCCCAAAAAAAAATCTTGTTGCTATTTTTATTTACATATTATCATTACAATATTTTTATAACTTCTAATACCAATAACAGATTTGCCAATGTTTGGTTCAGTGTCTGACTAGGATCTCCCGAGAGGAGTCCACAATATAATTAAGGTAAATTACTTCATTACAGAATCTATGCTACTTACGTACAAATAATAATAATAATATAACACATAAAATTATTGAATTTTTAGGGATGATTTAAAAAAATAAAAATTATGACAAATCTTTAAAAAAAAATTAAATAATAATAAAATGATAAAATAGATAATGAAATGATCCTGGAACGTCATAAAAATAAAGAAAAACATTTTTGGGAGAGTAAACTGTTACCTAACTGTATTCATATGCCATATATAAATAAACACCTCCCTAAGGACTCATGAAATAAATTATTTTTATGATTTTATTTAATCGGATCCTATCCTTACAATCCGAATTCCTTCGTAAAATTCTTAATGCTCCATGTTTTGTCACAACTAAACTCATTCATAATTTCCTTGATGTTCCATTTGTCGCTGAAGAAAATGTAACGATGGTTACAAAATTTTATTTGTGAATTACTCAAACAGCATACAAACGGTACTGAACTATATTGCAAGTACATATTAAAGTGTATGTACGAATGTAGAAACAATTTGAATAGTATAAAAATAATGTTGGAAACATACAAACTCATTCGATTTTCGATAATTATATGGTCGAATTAAGATGAAAAATAAGTGATTGACAACATGAGAAAATTGTAGCCATAAATTTGAAAAAAGGGGGTACCCCTGGACAGTGAAGATATAGCTTTGGTAGAGGCGTTGACTATGGGGCCCCGAGTGACTAATGTGCGCCCCCCTCCCACCTGAAGATAGGACCATCAGGAGAAGATTGGACTCCAGGTCCTGGAGCCGTGGCTCTGTTGATGGCGGTGTTGTGATCACTCCTCCAGCCTGGAAACATCTCCCTAGATTTCTCAAACTGGCAGCGGTCATTTTGTACTGGCTTTGTTTAAAGGTAGCCTTGATATTTTCAGGTGTTTAAAGGAATTCTTACCTTTTCCCTTATAACTAGGAGAGAATGGGTACGTTGAGCCAGTCCTAATATTAGCAAACCTATAAAGAATAGCTGGTTGGTTTATAGAGAAGAGAGGAGTGTTTTGCCAGTCTGAAGGTACTTAACAGTATTGCTAAAGCATCGCACGACAATGACGCTAGTAGAAGCCTTCATTACTTTTTAAAAGACATAAGTAGTTATTTTCATTTTATTTCTTTGAATAATTGTTGTTTTATGTGTACAGATAGAGTAATAAATATGTGTCCTATTTATAAGTTAATTATTTATAGTTAATCACTTCAAGTTGTGAAGGATTGCGTTTCGTACGGTGGTTACCTATTTTTGGGTAAGGTTATAACAAGTACTTTCTTTTTTTTTATATATATATATATATATATACAGAAAATGCTCGAGGAAGAACAAAGGTTGATTCTTAAGTAAATGTTTATGTCTTATTAGTTATAAGCGATTAAAATGTTCTATAATTCGATCAAAGTGAATTTAGACCTTTTAGACCTATTTTTGAACCTGTCATTATAAAATTTTAGTATTTATATTTGTAGTCTAATGTGCACTTAACTACAAAAAAAAAACTCTCTTCTATCTAATTGGTATGCTAACAAAATTTAGGACGACCAAATAAACATTGTCAGAACCGTACATTGTCTCTCCGGCTACTTGAGGGTATACTAGATTCTTAAGCTGCCTATTCGTTATAAAAGACTCAAAATCATGACTATAATAAAGCAAATTCGGACTGAAGGAGTTGAGCTTTGAGACTCAAATAAACCATCGAATTCTCCTCATATGGTGAAATCCTAAAGTTTCCTTACTTTGCCATAAATAAAATCATCCACAACGACCTTGATGTTTCATATCTTTCCAATTAGTCCCAATCAAGATAGCTATTCTTCCATAGTAAACTTCACAGCCATTCGAACTCTCTCTTTACCAAGGATGGTTATTCTATACAAGGCAATGGAGGAAAGTACGTGGATATGGAACGATGGTTAGTGGTATCAGTATTAAATGATTATAAATCAATGTAATTGTTGTGATATATTCATTTTAAAAGAATATTAGTTGTTTTTTTTACTTTTCAATTTGCGGAAAGGTAATACAATATTCTATAACCAGTTTAAAAAAAAAAAAAAAAAAACTAGAAATAAAATAAATTTAGTAACGTCTGAAGGAACATGAGAAGATGAATAATATTATACCAAGACCGTACCATCAAGATGAGGAGGTTTAATTGCGAAACTGTTAACAGAACCTCTGCACAGCTGTTGGAAGTGGAGAGGAGTACGGAAACTGGATTTGGCAGGTGGCGTCACAAATGATGTCTGTAATATCCTTAGCGCAGAAGTTGGATTGGGAGGCACACCATTGAAGGTAACGAGTTGGATCTGGCGTTTGGCAACGATTTGTATCACAAAGCTGTTCAATATAATGGTGAAAGTTTATTATTTAACTCCAAATTTCATCTTTTTTTTATAATTTACAATTTAAAGGTAAAATTTGTTGGTATTGCATCTAAAATTTCTTGGAAACACACAGCCGTTACAAAATTATAGCAATTTTTAGTAACATTCATACATATTTAAAAAAACCGTGAGTAGTACAGCTCCTTAATTACGGTTCTACTTTCCTCTTGTTTTTTATTCAAAAGGAGATGATAAAGAATTATATCCTTTCATTAATACTTTTTTTTATATAAAAATTTAATTGCACCTGTCTAATTTGTTTGACAATCCGCAAATGTATTTTGACATGTATGTAGAAAGACAGTACTCAACAGCACCTCTATTCTGATTCGTTTCAATTACTTAGGTTGTTAAAGGAGGGAGATCTCTCATCCAGCGCATTTCTAGTCTCCTCCTCATGTTCTGATGTATATAAGCTGTGGCCATGTCTCTTATTAATCTGTTGTTATGTCCGTTTAAATTACTGAAAAATCCTTGGTAAAGAGTCGTTATATGTTGGTCAACTGTTGAAAGGTAGAGGTCAGTATGTAGAGTTTTGTTGGTGACGTACCAAGCTGCTTTTGTTATGAGTCGCAATAATTTTGATTGAAAGGTGTCGAAAGTTTTTGTAAGTGGGGCTCTTTAGATATACCGTACCAGTACCATTATGTATTAATTTTCTTCCTCAGTTTCAGTTTCTCAAAAAAGAGAGTAAAGTAGTTTGAGTCGTTTGTTAAGTGTCTTGCGTTTTATTTTACATGCGAGCTCCATTTAATCCTTCTGTCGAAGACAAGAGCGGATCTACGAGGAGGGAGGCTTTCGGGCTGAAGGCCCCTCAAATGGTAAAATATAACCATGTTTTATTAAAAAATTATCTCTTAAATTATTATTGTTCGTGTAATTACATTTAAAAGGACTTAAGGAATCACTTAAATACCACATATAGATAGTTAGTTTCTTTCTTTTTTTCCAAAGTAATTATCGTCATTTTTATGAAAAAAAAGCTTTCTGTCTGAAGCCCCTCAAAAGAAAAAAATAAATCCTGGATCCGCTATTGGTTGAAGATAAGTCCAAAAGTACCGTGTCTGTTTGTGGAATTTGATTGTTATCAATACAAACTAGAGAATAAATTTTATATGTTTGGATTTATACTAATTAAGTCGAATTTACCATTAGTTGAACCAATCCTGTAATTTAAGTAAATGATGATGTAAAGTTACTGACGTCTGTATAGGGTCTTGTGATAATTGTTGTGTCTTCTGCATTTTTTTTTTCTTATATCCAGTTACTTAAAGGTTTGTTTCTTACATATGATTAACATATTCCTTTTACTGTATCTTAGATATATTTTAAGGTCTTCCTGAACCTTTCTTAGTTTTCTTTATCTTTATTTCTGGACTTCATTCTGGGTGATGGGGCTCACCTCTATCTTGATAATTTTCTTAGGACATAATCTTCTTCTGCATAAATAGCTTTCTCATCGTTTTATGCATAAATTTACATAGTTTCAAAGGGAAGAGATTGGTGATGTTTTATCGAAATCAATGTAACCGTTTTAGTGCTACTGACTATTAAAATATTTTATTTAGCAGCCTTCTCGAAACAAAATGGCGGGTGATCAGACTAGATTGTTTCGTAACTACATAGAAATAGCAGGGAAGATAGCAGATCTCAAGAACTACAAAAAAGTTTTAATAAACAATGGTTTGATTTTCTGTAGAAAAGAGAAATATTTAAGATTAGTATTTATTTTAAAGTAAACCATGTTTTTTGTCTAATTTTAATTTATTTTTAACTATTTATTCAAGATATTGGCAACCGTATTGCAATATAAATACATCAAGTAAATGAGTACACAGGAATATAATCACATGAAAACGATTGTCCAGAAACTATCCACTGGTAGCACTCTAATAATAATTAAATTTAAAATAGTTGTTGTCAGTTTTAACACCATTTAAAGAGGATTTTTCATCGGCTAAAAGTTCAGTCTTGAAAAAAAATTATGAATTATTTACAACTTTTTTTTTTCCACCTACCATACTACAGAAACTCCAATTTTAGAAATATCCCCTGTTTAATAAGTCTTACGTTCATTCAAATTACGTTGATAGCTTAATAAGTTGGGATTCACCTCAAGTTGTATAAACATATAAGGTAATATGATACCCTGTCACCTAAGAGTTTTTAGCAAAAATAACTAAATAAACTATTGCAAAGATTTAAATTCTTCTTTTTCCATGACTTGGGCTATAACTGCATAAAAATACATTTATAATTAATAATGATATTTCAAATATTTATCATCTAAAATGATAATGCAACTGTGTTTTATATTAAGATACTATGCGTATATATATCTACTGACGACCTTTGATATATTTCAAATGTTATTTATTTCCAAGGAAAATAGGAAATAAGGAGGAAGTTGGCAAAAACGGAGCGGATTATCCCATTGGTTACTCCAGAAGGCAATACAGATCGGATTCACGTGAGGTCCAATTTCCACGTGGAGGGCTTCTTGGAGTGAACTGGTCCTCCTAGAACTGTAAGGCGATATTTCCTCAAACCTTGCGTAACATCTGTTGGATAACTCTTTGATAAGTATCGCTTTTTCTTGTATTTCTCTCAGTATTTACTTTTTCATTAGTTTTTGTTAATAAAAATAAAATGAACGGGAAACCCCTTTAAAATATCCTGTTGGTACAACAATGTCTCTTGTGGTGTTTCAATTTCGACGCACGGGAAAAAACGATTTAAATTAATTTTATGGAATGGACAATCAAGCAATGTCTCCAAAAGTATATCCTTGAACTAATTACATTCTGTATAATAACAATATTTTTTAATTTTCATTTAATCTTTTTAATTTTAAAATTATTTAATAGAGTGCTACCATTGGGTAGTTACTCAGCAAGTGTTTTTCATGTCATTATATACATTATGTTCTAATTTACTAGATGTATTTATTTAATACAGTTGTAAATGTCATTAAGAAATAAAAAAAAATTATTTATTATAATTGTATGATAACTTCCATTGACATACTAACACACTCACACTGGATATGGCCACTAGCGGATCCAGGATTTCATTTTGAGGGGCGTTTCAGCCCGAAAGGTTTTTATTTTTTCATATATATATAACGATAACTACTCTAAAAAAAAAATACTAACTACATATATGAAATGGTGTTTATGTGATTTTTTAAGTCCTATTAAATGTAATTACACGAACAATAATACTTTGAGAGATATTTTTTAGCATAAAACATGGTTACATTTTACTATTTTGGGGGGGCTTCAGCCCGAAAGCTCCCCACCGTAGATCCGCCTGTGGATATGGCTACAACTATCATGCCCTTAGAAGACTCAAAAGAAGCTTGATGAGAGATCTCCTTGCTAAAAAACATACTAAAATATAAATAGGATGGGATGCCGCTGGGCACTCCCCTCCCAAAACTGATCAATGCCACTACTAGTATTGCTCCCAACAACAGACTCACTAATTGTACTTCTGACAAGCGTGGGTGAAGAAATTGAGCTAAAAAAAAATTACATAAAGCAGTAGTTACATAATAAAGCAGTAAAATTACATAATTAAAAATCTAACTGCACAAAAGAAACATGTAGCATGAGTTTACACCTCTTTTTATTACGAAAGATGTGGAAAAAATATATATAAAAAGCTATTATCCATACCTTAAATATTAGATTCTGGGCTTACTTTCCCTCCTTTTACTTGATTTATTTTACTAATAAAAGCCTACGCAAAAGGGAGTACTTTTAATGGAAGTAGGGATAGTCAGATGGTAATTAAGGTATTTAAAAATAGTTTAATTAAACTTTTAAATTAAAATTTTTGCCATTAACTATTATTATTATATAGCCAACTAAAAAATTTAAAGTCTGTTTCTCGGGAGAATTGGACGAGGAAAATCTAATCCTTGCTGCTGACCTAATCGGATGATGGTTGGAGGAGCTGCTGTCCAATATTACTATACATAAAACCAATTACCTAAAAATGCCAAAAAAAAAAAAAAAAAAAAAAAGTACTCAGATATAGTATAGATACTCAGAATCGAACATAGTGAATTCTCTTTTGGCTACCTTCTTCACGGTCTAGAAGCCACTACCTGAATGAAATACATTTAGGCAACACCAGGGTAGGGGTACTGCCAAAAATAAACAAATATTATATTTAGATATAATTATTAAAAAGATTAAAGACAAATAAATAGATTTGTGAAAAAAAAATGAAAAAAATCACTTTACAGGTTAAATGTAATAACAAAATTTATAGATACATATCATTATATTTTTGGATTACAAGAGGTTCTGTTAACATTATAGAGATAATAATCTTCGAGGGCATTAAAACTTTCGGTTGCCAAAAAACTTCTACATTTGTGAACTTCAAAAGGAGTTGCATAAATAAATACAACTCCAAACTACCCGAGATTAAAGCTTTTTTCACTTCAGAGCCTCGTCAAGAGTCGTAACTCCCATAAAAACTTTAGCACTCAGTTATATATAACTAGACCAAAAGTTTGGAGTCCCCGCCATCCATCCCACTTCAAGGAATAACAAATGAAACATAATATCCAAGATAAGATCGATTGTATTTTTACAAATAATAAAATGAAGATAATTATCGAGAAATATAGCTCTCCTAAAACCTAACTTATAAAAAATATTAATACTTTTATTTAGATTATAACATGCAAAAAAATTGCAATTCAAAAATGACGATAGGATTACAAACAAGAAGATAAATTTCTAATAGCAATCAAATGTAAACTTTTCGCACAAAAAAAAAATACATAATTTTGTAGTTCTATGTTTACATCTATAGATTCCGCAAGAGGTTTAAAAATAACTTTTTATATAAAAAATGTAATGTTTCCTCTATTGTAGCTTAAGATTTTTTAGATCAAATATAGTTTATAATAACTATCAATATAACCTTCATGACTATAACAACAATGGTATGAAGTTTGGGTGATATAAATTTATACCTCGATTTTTCACAAAATTTAAATTAATGGAATATCAAACCAAGCTGCTCATTTGCCTAGGAAGAGATCAGTACAGAGAATAACAGCAATAAATTACATCACAGTAGAAGATAAGATTACGCAAGACAAAAGAAAAGCTATTTGATAATTGGGAAGGCCAATGGAAAACAAAACGGCTTAAATTATTATAAATAAAAACCGAGAGTAACAAATGGGCCACAAGATCCAGAAAAGCTAGAAGTGGAGAAATAATATTGTGTCGAATACTAATTGGGCACGAATTGGTCTTTTTACACACGCGTACTTTCTTGGCGGACTAGATGCGCCCATGTGCCAAATGTGTTACAACATACTACAGACAGTTAAACAATTATTACTAGAGTGCATATGAGACTTACTATTTCGAAGGGGGAGGGGAGGAGGGCGAAAGACCAAAAAAAAAAGCAGTATTTCTTATCATGTGTAAAAATTCAACATAAATATTATGAAACGAGCAACTATAATATTGAATATTTAAAAATAAATTTATATTGTTTGGAAGTTGTAGAATTTTTTTATTTGCATATGAATATACTTGTAAATATCAGAACAAAACAATTGGATTTATTAGAATTGGTATGCATTAAACATGAAAGAAAGGGGTAACTAATCCAGCTAAAAATGAATAATGTTAAAAAAACTGAAACATATTATTAATTTCTTAGTTTGTACAACCTAAATGTACTATAAAGATACATTTTTTTCACAGCATAAGTAGTCATGTAAAAAGTCTATAAAAATTTCCTTTATAAAACTTCATATACTTATAATTATTAAATATATTATTTCAACTTTATCGTAGAAAATTTATTAAAAAATCATGTGGAAATGGAAGTGTACATTTGAGCTGAATGGATCATAAAATCCCAGGAAATGTTTCTGTATAATCATTCCTGAATATAAATTAAAATTTAAATAATATGGATATTCAGGTCGTGATAAAATAGTTATAGCCCTTAGCCAAGACAGCTATTCGAATTTCCTTATGCGATTTTAGTTTACATATTTTATTCATTCATATATCTATATGTTATCAATAGATGTTTTTTACTTCAAATTATTAGGGAGGTGAAACAATATACCAGCTCTCTCAACATTTTTATTGGGGAAAGATAGCCAATGTGTTCGAGTCTGCGCCATTGCTAGTGTTCCCCCAATTCGAAAAAAAGAGACAAAAATTAAATTTATCCATGACATTCAAAGATATTTTGCGAGACAGTGGAGAAGATATCGTAATTTTGTTCCAATATTTAATCGAAATCAAATATTACAACAGAATATAAAAATTACTAATTTCGCCAATTTTTTTACGAATACAAATAAAAAACGTTGCAAATTATTTCACAATGGTTCATTGTTTCCCAACAATTATACATCTAAAGTAACATTAATTTCCTAGTTACAAAGAAAAATAAATAAAAGGTGTTTCCAATTAATGGACTAGACTTTTTTTTTAATCATTAGTAATATGCTAAAAAAAATAGCATTACCTAAGTAGCACATTCAAAATTCAAAAACCAAAACAAAGGATATAATCTTTGCAGCAGAGACCATATCTTTCCTCCTAATTGTCCGATTTTAACGAATTTTTAGGAAATTCCCTAAACTTTAAAAAAAAACTTTACAATATCGGCGGACGCACAAAAAAATTTTTATTCGTTTTTCGAATTCTATGTATCCTGAAACGTAAAACTTCAAATTTTGAGAGAGGATTAAGTTTTTTAATATTTTTTTCATTCACATTGGTTCATTATTGAAAATAATAAAAAAAAAAAATGTATGAGCGTTTTATCTAAAGAACGAAAAGTTAATTCTGAATTGAATTAATCTAATATTATTATTTTTAACAATCGAATTGATTGTTGAAAACACAGTTTTTTAAATAATCATACTAATACTAATTAAAACAGTTGATTAATATTAATAATTACATACCGATCGCTTATAGATAAAACTATTTGAATATAAAAATTATTTTTTAATGCTTACTTTATTTTAATGACTGATTATTAATTATAAAGTTTGTTATTTTTTTTGTTTTATCATACTGAATTTGATTCATTCCATAATCAAATTTTTTATTCAAACCCTTTATTAAATGTCTTTAAAATCAAAATACACGACATACTTAGTAAGTTAAACATTATCCCAACTTTTTTGTTTTGAGTAGTTTTAATTAATCTCATATTAATAACTGCATTCTAAAAAATATTGGGAAGTAAAAAGATTAGTTACAACAGATTAATTCAATTTAGAATTATTATTTCGAATTTTATATAAAACGCCCATTAATTTAAATTTTGCGAAAAATCGTAATATAACTTTAGAGCACCCAAATTTCATACCGTCATTGTTTTTGTAGTAAAGGATCTATTGATAGTTATTAAAAACAACATTTGATTTAAAAAATCTAAAATAAAACTAAGAAAAAAAATTATCTTTTGTACAAAAATCTTATTTTGAAACCTTTTATGGAATCACAAGATATAAATATTGAACAACAAAATGTTGTAGTATTTTTTTTTTGACAAAATTTTGTATTGCTATTAGAAAGTTGCCCGCCAAAAAAAGTATATTTGCTTCAGGCAACAGGACAATAAACTAAAAAATGCGAGTTAAATCCATAAAGTTGCCAACTGCGATTTAATGTATCATCCTCGTTCGAGGATCCTTTTGTCTTCCCGGACAATTCCAGGAACTGTTTTCCCTGCACAACAGTTATCGAACGCCAGTGAAAGATAGTGTGACTAACTTCCTCTGGGGCGGACTGTTTTATCAGTTAGCATGTCGCGAAGCGTCCCGATAAAATGTTTTAATCTACTTTTCGTCTTCAATATAGTCACACATCTTCCGAATGATATAGAGCTAAATTAAATTAAATTTCAAACGTATACTAAATTTACTTCTGGGAAATGAAATTTCACTGCTCGTTAAATACAAGTTGATTCTCTCACTTACAGGTACATATTTATATTTATATTTTAAAAAATATTTCATATCTTATTTTCTTTACCGCTCAGTAGCGAAAGGAGTACCGATTCCATAAAAAATTAAGAAAAAAAAAAAGTTAAAAAATATATATTTCATCCACATTTTTTTTTTTTTTTTTTTTTTGCTTTTGGCGTTTCAGACCATGTAGATCTTTTGCAGCCTTAATAACCCTTCTCCATTCCTGCCTGTGGTATATTTATTTCCATTTATCTGCAAGTGAATATATTGTATCTTTGTTGATTCTATCTGACCATCTACTTTTTGGCCTTCCATCTGGTCTTTTACCTTCTATTGAGACATTCATTGTTACATAGATGCTTCCAGATGGATAGCTACGTACACCGCCCATCTTAATCTCCGTGCCTTCATATCATGCGATATCGATGGACCAGTTGCTATAAGCAGTTCTTTATTGGCCTTTCTACTCCATGTGTGAGTACTCTAATCCCAGATCGTTCCGGTTATCGTGCGGAGGATGTTTCTCTCAAATCTATCAACACACTATTTTCTTGGGCGCTGGTTATTGTTGAGGTCTCACAGCCATATAATAGAACTGGCTTTATCATAGCATTGTGTACCCTTAATTTCACTACCTTTGAAAGGGAAAAGAAAGCTCTGCTTGCGCTAGTTATACGATTGTCTATTTCTGCCTGTTTGTCTTTGATTGATCACAAAAAATATCAAATTAAAAAATAAAGAGTACAATCAAACCAAAAATATTAAAAGAAATAAATGAAAATAAAATTGCACACATCGATTAAGGTTTACTGTCATAATATTAACATAGACTTGAGTAAATAATACATCAAATTTATATTAAAATGTATTTTTATCCTGCTGACGGTGCTACCAACGAACTAAGTATTTTCCTTCAATTTTATTTCTCTTTTTTTTACTTTTCTATCTTTTATTACCCCTAAACTGTTACACGTTTATTCACATTATTTATTTTCAGATTTCTATTTTATATCGTTCTTTTTACTCTATGTTAATTTTCTTTTTGATCATCTCTCCTCCATTTCCTCACCTCTTAAACCATTTCCACACACAAGGTCATTAACTTTTATAAATTTTATTTTCTTACAGATTTATATTAGTGTCTTGTAGAGTGTTTTCTAAACACATTATGCTCTAATTTGAAGAAAAAGGTCTGTTTTTATATTAATAAACATCAATTTTCGTGATTGAAATAATTAAATTAACCCATATTATCTTCTGCAAGAACTATCAGCTCTCAGATTTTGTAAGCTATTAATTGAAAAAAAAGATGATTTAGCAATAGAATTAATTAGTAATAACAGTGGCAAATCGGTCTAGATTCATTTATTATGGTTGCTCAGAGTCAACAAACGCACGAAGACCAATATTACTTTCCATGGACCATACCCCTGAGTGGCTACTGAAATCCCTAAAAACCAAATTAAAAAACACGGGGAAACATCCTCATTCATCAATCCACCCGGTCGGTGTGAGCTGCCTCCAGTAGCCAATAGTGGGTTCCCGGGCAGCATGGATTTTTCCAGTCGACGGTCACCCATCCAAGTACTTACCACACTCGACCTTGCTTAGCATTGATAATTCATTACAAGCGCCTCAGCCCGCCTTTTGTCCGGACCCATGTACAACAATCCTATATATTATTTCTAAAAGGTGTTTTTTTGTCGGTATGCCATAACTTCGTCAATACTTCATCAAATCCAATGATTGACCACTCATTTTGAAGATATTCTTCTCCTTCACATGCGAGAAATAGTCATATCCTCCTGAAATTTTTGGGAAAAAAGTTATGAAGAAAAAGAAACTTTATTTGCGAAAACTCAAAAGTATGCTTGATTGTACCCATGATAATTAGAAATATTACTAAATTACCTACAAAACAAAAAAAATCGGACAATTATTAACAAAGATACAGTCCATGAGTTTTTGTGTACTCAATAATATCTTCTTGTTTAAAGATATTGCATTTAGTAGTAGAATAGTCAACTACATTTTTTTTTCTGGCTTTTATAATTACTTCATTATTTCTTAAAGACGTTTGGTTGTTCTTACATTTTATTTTGTTTAATAATTTAGAATATCCTATGATCGGAACATTATTCTGTCTGTATTACTTTTATTATCTTTCCAATCAGCGTTTAAAAATATGTCCTAGCAAAGCAATTTGTACAAATATTTTGGTCTATTATGTTAAATGGAAAATTGCAATCGACTAAGGAAAAAATATTAATTCCTTCGTTACATGATACATAGGAACTACTTATTTCCATATCGTTTAGCTATTTCTTCAATAAACAAATTTGTTTGCGAATTTTTCTCACGCGCTAACTACTAAGTTATAATAATTCATCTATGTAGCCTAAAAAGGAGAAACCTCATAATATCTTTTAACTATAAACAGAATTATGTTCTGAATATTTTTATTTTTAAAACCTTTAAAACAATTGCACGAAAAATTTGAAAATAAGGCTCAAAATTTATTCTTAAAAAAGGTATTATTAATTGTAAATTCTGTAAAAGTATTATTATAAATAGTTGTGGCCATTTTTCTGTATTATGAAGTTACCAACCTTATGTTAAACGTTAAATGTTTCGGTAAGGGGCCGTTCTTCATTCTCAGACGTGAGTCACCGGATATGACTCCAAGACACCGCTTTGTGTCCCACTTGAACGTAAGTAAGGGTTCTTGAGGACATTGTAATTATAGCTCGTGCATTCCTTAGAATTATGCTAATTGTAAGGAAGGGCCGATGTATTATTTATTCTTTTATACTGTATTTGTTATTAATTCAACATTAAATTTTCAATCGATAAGTGAACTATCGATTTTTATACAATAAATGAGAATATAATAGAGATTATATTTTTATAGACCAACTTAGCCACACCTAATAAAGTAACTAATGTTATGGTTATCTAAAATAGGCATAAAGATAGCAAAGAGACATAAGGTGATTATAAAGGAAGGAGATGATCCGGGGTGGTGATCATAAATAGGCTAAATAGTACTAAAACTATTTAATTAAAAGCCAACGTTTCGACCCGATTTTGCAAGTCTTTTTCAGGGCTAGAACGGACAAGGTACAAAAATATAGAGAATTGTCGAAGTTCCATAATATTTAGAAAAAAAATAATAAACAATGCGGATAAGCTTATTAAAATTATAAAAAGTAAGTGCATTAAAATATAAACAGAGTAACCTAAGTAAAAAGATCCTAAACTGAAGTAAATAGATGGTAACAATTGTTGTAGTGTAATATATAATATATTCAAATGTGAATATACTTCTACAGATCTACAGGAGAGATTGAAACAAAAAGAAAAATGAAATTATAGACAAAAAGAAATGTGGAGAAAGAAAATAAAAATAAAAATAAGTAAATAAAATTAGAAGAATAAAATAGAGACTTACAGGTGTGTTCAGCTAGGAGTTTCGTTTAGACTGGAAAATCAGGGTAAGAGTAGGTATAGGGCAATTTGCTGACTTGCTTGGGTAATGGGGAAAAACCTAGAAAATAGTTTTTCTACTATTTAGCCTATTTATGACCGCCACCCCGGACCAATCTCCTTCCTGTATAATGCAACGGTCAATTATTAAATATACAATAAGGTGATTATGTTATAAACGGAAAAATCGAAAATGCAAAGCCATGAGTCTCCACCATACTAATGAATAGTTAGTTAACTTGCCAACATTTCACCAATTAAGACATCATCAGAGCAGAAAAAACATCACTTCCATACTGAAAGAAAAAACAAAAAGGAAAAAAACAAATATTGCTATTGACCTCTCACAAATACATAAATAGGAAACAGAAGGTTCTATTAACACAGCTAAAGTATATTATGTCCAATAGCTGATTTGCAGAAATACAAGATGAAAAATGTACTCATAACTAAAATATAATAATACGAAACATGTTAAATTAAATAAAATAAAGAAGTAATAAATTCAAAAGAAAAAAACTCGAAGATGTATACAATATCCGTTACCGACCAAGCTCAGTGGGTACACGGCCATTTCGCAAATAATATTACTAAAATAAGCATATAAGCTAGAAAAGAGACATAATGTGATTATGTTATAAATGAAAAATATAGCTATCCATCAATTTATCATATAATCTATCGAGTTATCTAGTAAAGTTTTATAATTTCAGAATTTGAGAATTCGTCCATAATTAAGTACAGAACATATCCATACTGTTAGTGCAAAACGTCGTATGTCAAAATTAAGTTTCGCTTCGTTTATTTCGATGTCCAGGCGCAAAACATCCAGACAATCTGCGCTCGATCAACTAAATAACACTATTTTTATACTTTTTGGATGGTTGGTACAAAAATAAAAATAAAAAAAAGATAAAAAAATAAATAAAAGGATTGATAGAATAAAATAAATATATAAAGATAATAATATAGACTTATATATAATTAGATACAACAGATAAATAAATAAACTTTTAAAAAAATATCAGTAAAATCAATAAATTAATTGAAATTAATTAACAAATGAACTTTTAAAATAAATTTTAAAAAAGTAAAAAAAAAAATCCGTACATATATTATTACAGTAAGGCTCGAAATCGGTTTTGTATCAAATATAAGCTCCTGTCATGCTCAAATATCATGAATGGGGTACTGTTGGATTCAGAATTTCACGGGGGGTTAGCGAATCGTATTCTCCACTTTTGTTTTTCTTTCTAAAATAAATAAAGTCGATACAAACATTTTTCCAGGCTTCGATACTGGAACGGTGGTAGGTCTGTAGATCGATACGGGACAAATTGGATCTTGAAGATTTTGATGCGTAAAGCAAGACCCGGATAGTTCCTTCGTTTTTAAGCCGAAAAACGTACTATTTTCGATATAACGCAAGGCATAGGGATCGCATCCACACAACCTTACATTAATTATAGTTCTGTCATTGAATACATGTCTCATTTCGTCGACTTGAGGTCTCTATGATCGAGAGAGGGGGGTTTATATTATTTATCAATGGTGTTTTTGATCGGCAAGCCATATCTTTGTTAATTTTTCACCAAATCTCAAGATTGAGCCGCCAATTTCGAAGGCTTCCTTCTCCTTCAGGCTGGCAAAATAGTCCAATCACCCAGGAAATTCAGGCAAACAAGTTATGAAAGAAAATAAACTTTCTTTGCGAATAACTGAAAAATTACACACTTTTCCCTAGGTTCTGCCTATCATTATATAAAACATTACTAAATTTCCTACAAAAGGAAAAAAAAATCATCGCAATCGGACAATTTTTAGGAAAGATACAGACAACTTACTGAAATTTGTATACATGTTGGTTCCAAACGAAAATGAAGATTTAAATTAATTTTTGTTTGCTTTTTGGATTATATTTATCGATAAAGTAACATTTGATGTCTTAATCTTTCGATAAGTTGCATTTTTTTATTAATTTGGCATTTGATAACTATATGCTGTGCGAATGTTTCGCACGGGCCTACTAGTAATAATAAATCTGCAAAGGATCATTAGTTACAAGCTTGTCATATATGTTTCTTAAGTCATTCACTATCCAGGAACTTGTTAACTTTGGTAATGATTTCTTCCTAATTTCCCTGCTGCTGGTATTAAAAAAAATTAAGTTTTTTTTACAGAAGAGCAATAAAACTGTCTATTTCTTTACGATTCATTAATATAATTTCATATTCTAATTCCCTCTACAATTTTCATAGTAGCAGACTACTTATTGCTCTTGCATACTACATAATGTTATGTTTAGCACAAATAGAATAAACACGTAAAATTGTTATGTACGACCTTTTGCACTAACAGTAGCGATATGCACTCGAATTTCGAACTTCAATAAATCGAAAATCTACATATATCCAACATTTTTATGAAACGAATTATTTTAAGTAAACAATATTATATATAACTAATAATTTTTTTTTTCACATTGAACAAGGAATAATATTTTTAAAAAAATAAATTTGATAGTCTTCAAAAATAGTTTCGTTCATAAGATGGAACGGAAACGGTAGTTAAGTTAGAAACGGACGGTTTTTCTTCTCGTTCAAGCTCTGAAAATCTTGGAAAGATGTACCCATCCAGAGAAAATCACTGTGTCCAACTGTCTTTTATTATTTCGGAGGCATTGCATGAAGAAAGGAGTTTTTTATTTCTATTCTACAGAAAATCCTTTAAGAAATTGAAGAAACAACTGCCCTTGGTATTTCCACCGTTCCATGCCTTTTTCGTAAGTGAAAAAGGTTTTTCTCTTCTTTTTCTTTTTCTTGCTAAGAGGACAATCACAAAGTCTGCATTTACCAATTGGAAGGAAAAATTATACGATGTATTTAAAAAAATAATTACTTTCAAGGTATAATTAATACTTTTATAATATTTTATATTCGTTATAAAATATAAAAATATTATCAAATAAATCTGGTACTTATTTAATAAATTTGATTTTACAAGAGAATTGTTAAATACCATTATTTCCTCGTAATTATATTTTTTGTGTTTTTTTAATGTTAAATTTTTAATTGTAAAAACTGTACTGCTTTAATATGTAATGAAATTAGAATAAATAAATTTTAATAAAATATAGATTTTTTAAAAACTAAATCACAACAAATATCTAACAGAGGTCTATATTACTTATTTTCTATTTTGAAAAGTTTTTAATTATTATCTAATAGAGCATGTATGTAAAATGGCACAAAGAATGTTAATCCAGTACAAAACACTTCTGCCAAGTAAGGTCAGTATAGCTTCCTCACCGTTTTCATAGGCTAAAATATATATATATATATATATATATATATTACAAGGTATACAATTTTTCGTATGATAATAAAATCTCCTGGGAAAAGCCGATTTGGAAATACAGTTACCCTTCAACATTAGCGGGTTTGCTATTCACGAATTTCGTTTATCAGCTAATATTAAAATGCGAAAGAGTGCCGTATTTGATGAATACATATTGATTATTCTTAAAAAACAAATAAAAAAAAAACATACCAATGCACACTGAACACGCATTTCACTACTGATAATGCAAAAGGTCCTATGTAAAAATTATTTCTTTATGTTTTATTGGTATAATTTCATATTTTATTGTCCTTTGCTATTTTCTATAGTAGCAGACTACAAAATGTTACCTTTAGCACAAATAGAATAAAAGTTGAAAATTTTTAGATACGATCTTTTGCACTAATAGTAGTGATATATACTTAATTAGTACGATTTCAGTTCGTAAAATGGAACGGATGGAACTAGAAAATCCATAGGAAAAATTCAACTTGTTTGATTGGAGTTAACGATACCAATATTTTTCTTCAGTGACAACAAAACTAATTAAGCTTCAATATAGAAATATAGGTTAAGTTCAAACAACTTCGACATTAAGGAAAAATCGAGATCAAGACAATCTGATTTAACTTCAATGGAAATAAACACAATCACAAATAAGACTTTTTTTTGTTTACAAATTCAGAGTAAAAATTACTTTAAATTTACACGAAATCTAAATTCAATTAATTTTTTTAATAAAACCTACAATTTTATAACCCCATAACAATAACAATATTGTAATAACCTGACAATGTTTTTATCCCAACATTATGTTCTGTTATTTTTAAGTTGAAAATCGATTTTATTCTGAAAGGTTGTAGTGAAAATACAATAGAACAATAAAATTTATTTGGTTTGTTTTTATAAATTACTGATCGCTGAAACCATACAATTGTTGTAAGGGTTTGTATCTCACAATACCATTACCATAAATACTGCGATGTATTGATTCTTCAACCAATACAATTATTACAGAAAACCTGCTTATTTTGTCTGACTTGAAAGGGAAGCCTTACTGTTATCAGTAACCCCAAAAAGGCTGAGCGAGCAAGACCCAGACCATGTGCTATGAATCATCCGTTTACAGGAGTCTATAAAAGGGTTGTTTGTAAACCCTGGCCCAGAACGGCTCTGAAGGGCTTCTTAGGATCAGAACAAGAGGGCCACTTTTGGAGGCATCTGAGTGGTCTCGAGGCGGGATGAGTTCATCTCTTTCCAAGAATAAGAAGATGAGCTTCTGGCACATATTTTCTGCAACAGCAGCTGTTTTAAGAAAACAATGGACGTTCAACTCCACGGTACAGACCCCTTTTTATGAAATGATTAACATCAGTCTAAAACTTTATGATTGGCTTCGTATTATTGTAACCTACGTGGGATTGTATAAGGGGATTTACATTATAAGTAAGGTTCTGGTGAAATTTGGAGAATTTTTCAGGGATTAGGTCAAGGACAAATGGGATATTAAGATATATATATATTACGTAATTTTATCAACCAAGGACCAAGAAAATCATTATAAAATATTAATAATTTATTAAGCCGACATGTTTATGAATTATAATAACCTCGACTGATAAGTTTCCGTTTTTTTTTTAGGGAATTTAGTATTCTTTCAAATAACCACGGACACAATCAATTAAACAAAAAATGTTTACGTCTTAATAAATACAATTTAAAAAAACAAATACATTTTTTAAAAAATGCAATAAAATATAAAAAAAAAGGTCCAAAAAATAATATTGTAACAAATAAAATATTAGCATTTTTATGGATGATTTATAAAAATAAAAATTATAACATATCTTTTTTTTTTTAATTACATGATAGAAGGATGAGGTACAAGTAAGATTGACAAATCTGTTATTGATGTTATAAGTTATAAAAATACTGAAATGATAATATATAAATACAAAAATTAGAAAAATGTATTCTTGTTTCTAATCGGAAGATGGGATAGTAAAGTTATCCTGAAACGTCATAAAAGTAAAGAAACAAATTTTGGGAGAGTAAAACTGTTATTTAACTATCATCTTATTTTTCAAACACCGACATGAACATCCCAACAGTAAAATCTACATACATAACAAATGCACCACATTCCACACATCAACTATATTAATCACCCTAATCCACTCGTCCTCCCTATTTCTTCCTCCCGGTTACCGGAGAAGCCCCAAAGAAGAATAAAAAGGGGAAATTATTACATACAAAAAATGTAAAGGCGAAAAAAGAAATTACATACAAAACGAACGGCAGCACATTTGCAAGATGCTTTCAAACGCAGTTGCAAATATAATGTAAAATAAATATAAAATATATTTGATAATTATTCAGTTTTCTTTTTTAAACTCTAAGATATCTTATCTTTATGTATAATTTATTTATTTTGTCGACGTTCCGGACACCTGAACAATCTTCAAAGATATTTTTTTCTGTTTTAGACAACAATATATCTTTTGTTTTTTTACTTCTTATTGACATTTACAACTGTATTACATAAATGCATCTAGTAAATTTGGACATAATAGATCAGGGGGCAATCTTCTTTTCAGAGGCCTCGGAGGGTTATCAGGAATTGAAGGGGAAGCAAGGTTAGAAACGAGAGGGTTGGGATGATTCTGAAGTTTATTATGGAAGGATAGGTATCTGAATTGGGCCAGATCTGAAACATAAGGAACATTAAGATCTTTATGGATAATTTTATTAGTGACAAAATAAGGAGCATTGAGGATTTTAGGAAGGATTTTGGATTGTAAGAATTGGATGGGAGAGGAATTTGATGGTTTAGTGGAGCCCCATAGCTCAACTCCGTAAGTCCAAATAGGTCTTATTATAATCAAGTATATGAGTCTTTTTAATTAATGAGAAGTTTAGAGCGTTTGTCTAGTAAGTGCTGAAGTAATCGGAAACGTTGAGCGGTTTCTTGTCGTTTCAGTCTAGTATGAGGATTCCAAGTTAGTCGCTTGTCCAGGTGGATCAACAGGATTTGCTCAACAGGGATAAGTGGAGTATTGTTAAAGGAAACTGTAGGACAGGCAGTCGTTGGTTTACGACGAAAGGTAAAGGTAATTTGATGGGATTTATTGGAGTTTATTTTAATTCTCCAGTCAACAATATAGATACCTTAATATGTAATTAAAAATATTTATATATTTTTTAAGAAACATAATATATATCATAGTATATCTGGGCAACGTTATCCAGAGTATATAAACGAAAATTCATTCAACATCATAAGAATATTTTAAAAGCAAGCGGTGTAATTTTTAGGCTGTAATACTACTTTTGAAACAAGAGTAGCAACATAAGATCCATTAATACGGTAATGTTTTTCTCTCTTTTTTAGTAAATGTTAGAGCTATTAAGGAAGACCTTTCGCCAATCAGAAGAATGGCTACTTTCATGCACAAATTCGGAGTGAGATGTACATGATGATTAAGAAAGATTCCTCCAGCTAGGACAAAGAGGCCTGTTTGTTCCAGAGCGCCCTGATTACAGGCGAGGTCAAAGCACGCCTTGAATCCCCCGGAACCATTTTTCACTATGAATCTCTTCTTGAACCGGTAGCTCAACAAAGATTGATATACAAGAGGACGATGATTGATTCCACAAGTCAACTCCACCTTGTGAATTCCTCGTGATACACTCCCTTCAATTTTTCAACCCCCGTTAATGGGCTGACCTTTATCGAACAAAACCTCCCGTGAAAACGAGTTCTCTTTATGTACTACACTAAACGCCCTGATAGCTATCTGGGCCGGAGCGACTGGCTTGTCATTTTTTAAGTTTGGATTCTGATCCCCTTCACTCAATTGGACTCGTTCGTTTGGACGATGAGGAAAAAATGTTATATTGTCATGTTCAAATGTGGAATATGATTCACACTATATATTAACTCCGATAGATATATTAATACGGATAGTACCAAATATTATTGCAGTTTATTGAAAAAAAAAAGTGAGCAACACAGTTCTATCTGAGGTCTAAAAAAGAAGGACAAAAAATAATTCCGTTGTTTCATCAATGATTATCTCAGAAATCTTATATTTTAAAATCTATTGAGATTCTAAATTCTGTTCCCTTATTTTGTTTTTGAACATTTTATAATCTGTTTTCTGATTTAATTAATCAAATTTGGAAGTAGAGCGATAAATAGATTGAAACATCCAAAAGAAACTTCTCTAATAACATCCCAATTTATATTCAAATTTTAATATAGGAGTGTATAGTTCCGGAAACTTTAAATAACACCATAGTTCTTTTAAAAAATGGCAGTGATAGGAAACAAAGTTGAATCTCCAAGAAAAAAAAAGGTTTGGGCTTTTCGCAGAAAAGTAGGAAATTTAAGTTTTGTATTTTAACACAAGTTTTTTTTTTTTTAATTTTTGATTTAGGTAATTAACAATTGCTTCATAAATACGTTTACGGTGATTTAAAGTAGATTTGGTCTTAATAAAAGCATTTAAGTTAGACTTTTAAGCTGCTAAACTAAGTTCTGTTTTTCATAGAATCAATTATCATTTGCGATTTTTTTTTTTTTTTACCGCTCATTAAATCGACTACAGTTAACACACCTTTTAATTCCTTGTGTAATAACTTCAAGTTTATATCAATTAAGTTGAAGATTGGCTGTGGAATAAATTGGGATTCACAGCTAGTAATGTAAATAAATGTGTGATTTGATACTCTTTTGTCGCCCCAAAGTACCCGTGGTTTAAGCAGAAATAAGCACGATAATTTATTAAAAACGTTTAATTTTTGTTTCTATGGGCTGGGATGTATTGTAGTTCACCTTTTTTATAAGAAATTTTTGTCTAGATCTTTAAGTCTCTTATCATCCCTTTAAATAATGTCATTTCTCTCTCTCTCTCTCTCTCTCTCTCTCTCTCTATATATATATATATATATATATATATATATATATATATATATATATATATATATATATATATATATATGTATATGTATATATATATACATTTTTTTAAATTTTAAATTGTTCTCTTTTATCGATTTAACACACTCCCCAAATCGATCTTTTATCATAATAAATGATATATGAACATAGCCACACCCAATTTAAGGCAAACTCTACAGCCTTTTCTTTTTTTCCTATGTAAAAGTACATGAGGCGACATGAAAATATTTTACGGAGCTCAACTAGACACGGGCGGTTAGGCCGAAGGAAGCCTAGGCCCCATCAAGTAGTTTCTAGTTGGACGGTCCCATTGTACCGGGTAGGGATCTCATGTCTTCCAACGGTTGGGCCGACGGGGTTTCAATGGACCGAATGCCCCTCCAGATAATCCACGGAAAATTGACTATCCTAATGCCGTGTAAATGATGCATTTATAAGTAAAAAGATCACACAATTCTCTTTTATCACCCAATAAAATAATTAATTTATGCTCAAACAGGGGTAGTTAATATTTAATTATTCCAAACTTTAATCGGGGCTAAAGTTATTAAATGGTTATTACTATTTTATGATATTCCAACCTGTAAACATTGCTTAAAATATTTCCTCTCGCAAAATTATAATAAATCTTTTGTTTAAATATTCCAGAATGACAAATAGATTCAACATATATATATTTTCTATTTTTTAAGCTTAAAAGTAATTGTACCTTAATGTTCCTTATGTTTCAGATTTGAACCAATCCAGACACCTATCCTTCCATAGTAAATATCATAACTATCATGACCATTCTTCCTGCTTCTACAATCGCTTCATCTTTAATTCCTAATAACCATCCGAGGCGTCTGAAAAGAAGATGGCACCGTGATCTTCTAATGTAGACATGTTATTAGCGTGCTACCAGTGGGTAATTTCTCAACAAGCGTTTTCATTTCATTATATACTTTTGTACAAATTTACCGGACGATTTTTTTTAGTTAGTGGTAAATATCGTAAACAAAAGAAAAAAAAATGTATACCTTTCCATTTAGTTTTGGAATTTCATTTTCTTTACATACATAACAGTGTTTAGCAACTTGGTAAGATGTTTTTTATTATTTTATATATCCTTATGTGACTTTGTATGTTTGATATTTATCCCTCTTAAATCTTTAGCCTTCAAATGATATTTTACTTATATGTATATTAGTTTTCTATTTTTTTTTTCCCCTTCTTGGGAAATGTTTCTTTGTCTATTATTCAATCGAATTCTTTCATAGTTTATATTCATCGATTTTTTATTACTACTAACAATTGGAATCTGTCAGTTTTTTTATATCAACCATATTATACGATCTATAGATAAAGTTATTTTGGGAATTCAACATGAGGCCGGTCATTATAAGATCTATTTGATGTTAAAACTATATATTTTGCATGACGAGATTAATCAAAATTGTTTTAGGAAAAATCGTAAAAACATGTAAAATCGATTCTTTTAAGTGCGCTGCCCGTAAATCGACTTTGATGAAAGAAGTGTAACTTAAAGAAGTGTATACTCAGCTTAAATAATTTCAGTTATCTACAACTTTTCGATTTGGAGCTTGATTCTTCACACACATCATTTAACCTTGGATTCAGGAAACTATAAAAGATATATATATATATATATATATATATATATATATATATATATATATATATATATATTTGAGATATTATATATATTTACGTTGAAATCTCGGATTCGGAATTGTTCACGAATGCAATACTTTCCCCTTAATATTTATTTTTTTAATGTTGACTGATTATATATCAATCAATAGAGGCTTTGATTTGGAATCACCCAATCATATTTTAACAATGTTTCTGAGATATACTCTCATATGTTTTTATTTATATTTTTCAACACAAACTTTAAACATAAAATTATTTTGCAAACATTTTGTATGTGAAAGGAAACGAAACCCCAAGCCGCTACAAGTCTTTGCTGCCCTATTCACACACGATGACCTTTCCCCATTGGGACCAATTTGACAGCCCCATCCCCAGCGGGTTCAAGAGCAATGGGAAATCTACCTAGATCCTAGGATTATGGTTTTCGGGTTGATCCCTGGTAGCCTCTTGGGACTGCGACTTCCACAGTCGAATTTGTCCTAATGATAAATACATAATCTTGGTATCTGATGGTACAGTTATACACGATTAAAATGAAATATATTGAAGATTGTGTTTTAAGAAATATTTAAAAATATATTTATCTAATATGTATATATATTGGAAGTTGGTGGTGAATATTTTAGACAGGTTTTTACAACTGCATACAAATACAACCAGGAAATATTAGAAATAATGACGTAAACAGATTTGAACAGATACTACACAGTGGTAGCACTCCGTATTTAATTCTAGGTAAGAAGATCATGAGGCCATCTTTATTTCAGACACCTAGGAGGATTATCAAGGATCAAGGAAGAAGCAAGACTGGAAACAAGTGGATTCGGGTGGGACTAGAGTTTAATCATGAAAGGATGATATCTGGCTCGGGCTAAATCAGGGACATATGGAACATTAAGGTCTTTATGAATGGTTTTATTTGTGACAAAATATGCGGCATTAAGGATCTTACGAAAAATTTTGGGTTTTGAGGATTGAATACAATAGGAATCCGATGGTTTGGAGCCCCAAAGTTCAACTCCGTATGTCCCTATAGGTATTATAATGGTTATGTACATAAGTCTTATGTAATTAATTGAAAGTTTAAGGCGTCTGTCTAGTAAGTGTTGGAGCAGTCAGAAATTAAACGGATTTAAAAAAATAATAATAAATAAGGTGTGTGCGTTAGACCACACGATAGAAGTGAAAACATCAACAACGCGAGATTAATAACATGACATATAAATTAAGAATAATTGCTCATTATATTACATTATATAATAGTGTCTGAGATATTTTAATCCATATTTTGAATAAAAATCGTTGTCATTTGGTTCTCAACACTATTGTTTCCCTTTTTCCCTCTACAAATCGGCGGCGCGTTAAGATACAATTTTAAATGGTTCATTGCAAAGAATATGAAATGACGAACGTTTTCCCTTGCTTACAATATTTCTCCAGTTTCCAATTATCATATTCTTTCAAACTTCATATTTAGCCACTTTTATAGTTATATTCACTATAAGAGAGTTATTTTTTAAAATAAAACATATTAAAACTTTAGAGGAAGACGTACATGAACATTGGGCAATCAAGTCTTATTTAAAGTGATATTAATATAAGACCTAAATGATATTAAATACCATTTAATTATATAATGATACACCCAGTTTAATTAAAATCGTTAGTAAATATTTTAGTTAAATTTAGTTAAAATAGTTTTTGAGAAATTTTTAAAAATATGTTTCACCGTTGATATAAAGTGGCACATCGGGGTAGCCGATTTTTACGAAAAAATTGCTGTAACATTTCAGGCATATAAATACAAACCTATTAATATTAAATTTCACTTTCGTACGGCTTTTAGTTTTTGAGCTAGACTGCTAACACACACAGACCATTTTGCGGGACTTATTTATTTGGACTCAGTGGACCTCAAAACGTGTATTACCGTTGAAATCTGAGTTTCGAAAATGTTCACGATCGCAATACTTTCCCATACTATCTATTACATATATACATAAGTGAAAGTAAAAATTAAAGAAACGAGCAATGAATGTTAACGTGGAAATTACCATAAAACTTTTTCTATAAAAAAAAAAAATACATTCATTAATTATACTCACCATTGCTTTATACAGAATTTATTGTAATTAAGTTAAATTTTTGATGTGCAGTTTTCGACAGATCTTTATGATTCACAGCTCATAAGTAAAAAAAAAAACTTGGAATTTTATTGACCATTGGGCTGTGTTTTATATCTTGAAGAATAATTATATCTTGAACGGATGGACCGACTTTTTATTTCTTTTATGTTTGATGTTTTGAATTTGATCTCCGATGCTTGTGTATCAAATTGCAAATGACCCTAAATCATGTCATTCTATTTATTGCAGAGCCAGTAATGTTGGAACAAATATAGAGGTGATCATGGCATAGAGAATATCCAATAAAAATTATACGGATAATAAAAATTACTCAAATTTTCAGTTAGTTGATCCTTTGAGTAAACAATAGATTTAAAATACCGGAATTCATTAATTTGGATTAATTTGAAGTTAAGGAAAAATGTTTGTTGATTCGTCCGAATAAAAACATTCGAAAAGATTCGACTTGTTAATCAGTGGAGGTTTATTTTGGTTAGCTAAATTCGGAAATAAGTTTGGTTTAACATTCTATCGTTTCTCTGAGAACGAACAGTCGATTTCCGAAATTCTATTAACTTTCAACCACAAATTTGTACCATATTAAATAAAAACTCACTAAAAAAATTATTGTTATGGTATTTAATTTGTATAATCTAAAATATATTCAGTCAACTTATATATTCATTACTTATAATATTTTTTTGATTGCCTAGATAATACTGAATTGATAGCGATTTGAAGAATTGAGTGTAAGGACAAATACATCAGGTTTAGTCGAGAATGATGACCCTACATAAAATCCTGTCGTAAAGTTTTATAAGTGTAGAACGCGTTTTTTTTTTCAGGCAGAATGTGGATTTATGTTGTAGTTTTTAAAGTCAGATACAAGGAAAAAAGAAAACATAACTACAGAAAACAGAGAAGGTTAGATCTACTGGCTGAGGTTTTTAAGATAATAATAATTAATAATATTTCTTCAATCTACACCACATGCACATATTATTGTTTAAATTTCTGTAGAAATGTTATACTTTGTATTGTTAGTTGTTGTTTAGGGCTTGAAGGCGTATAACCTCGAGGTCATCAATGCCTATCTAATCTTTACTTCAATTATCTCAATCCTAAATTATTTTTGGAAAAATAAAATAAATAAATAAATAAATAAATAATACAAATAAATAAAATAATAAAGATCAGATGACCGAACCGATATTGATACAAATGGGAAGTCCGAAAATAACCTGACCGGATGAGGTCCTTGAAGCTTCTCATTATTGTGGTATCTTCGGGCTTCTTCGGTGAGTCACCTTCCTCGAACCGTTGGCCGGAAAATCGCCGAGCGCAAGACGTTGCATGAATTTAAAATAGCGACTGTGTAATTAATTTATAGCTCGAAGTATTAATTAAATATGGTGAAACGGAAAACAATGAGTTGAAATATTTATTTTTTTTATTTATTTTTTTTTTGAAATCTATTTATTGAATAATAATACAATCAGCCACTGCTGGAGGGCTATAAGCATTAGGGCTAAAAGTTCTCATTCATACAATATATACAAATAATAAAGAAATAAATATAAATATAAGAAGTAAATAAATAATACTGATGAAGAAAAAAAAAATAAAAAAAAAATAAAATAAAATAAAAACTTCTAAACACAATCATAACTATATACAATATATACATTTGCCCAAGAATCTCCGAGCCAGGCTTTTACCTCCACACGCGGAAGGCAAAGCAAGACTCCGGAAGATCCCAGTGCCACTTTTCCAGTCGCATCACTAGTATTAGAAGCCAGTGGAGACTGAAAGAGGGCAATACAGCCACAGACGCTCAGGACATGAGTGGAGAAGCTGGCCATTGCCAGGACTCCAAAGGCATATTTACAAAAGATCTCGAGGCCACTGCCGTTTCAACCTTCGAGGGGGATGGTATGGATGCTCGGAGCTGGATAGGGATTGCGCTAGAGGATTGGGATGATGAATGAGGTTCTGGTGAAAGTTGGAGAATCTGGATGAAAATATTTATTAATTTTAACAATATTTTCATATGATTTGATGAAGAAAAAAAATGTGTGTGTAAAGCACAGTCTTTACTCCAAATGACCGCACGATAGAAGTGAAACAAGCCGAAATTGATAATATGAAATGTAAATAATAAATAATAATTCATTATAATGAGGATGCAGAACATTTCCCTCGCTTACAGCATCCAGGTCCGATTTTTAGTTTCTAATGTATTTTAATCTATATTTTTATTAAGACTTGTTATAATTTGGCTTTCGACACTAAGTTTTCCATTTTCGCCTCTCTAACACGGTGTTGCGTTAAGATACAATTTTAAATAATAGCTCATTACAATGAGAATGAAATGACGAACATTTTCCCCTCTTACAATATGCAGGTCCGATTTTTAGTTTTTGTGATATTTTAATCCATATGCAAAAACACTTCAATTAGTCTACTCCAGCCGACTTTACCAGAGCGCCACCCATCGGAAATTTGACGGCTCAATCTAATTCACTCTCCACAAAAAAGATGAAAAACGCGCCTAAAAAGGTTTTCACTTCAAAAGTGAACTTGAATGTCACATATTCAATCATATAAAAACCTGAATGTTTTAATGAAAATTCAGGTGGTTATAAATAATGTGATATTGTTGTTGTGTTTTGGGATTTTTGTTTATATTATTTGGGATCTTATTTTTTTAAAAAACAAATAAAACAAATTTTAAAATTGTGGACATGAATGGAGCCGATTTGAAGGCAAATTTAATTTGTTTTTACTAGTCTTAATCCTCTTCCATGATTAATTAAACTTCATATGCTATTCCCAGCTCATTGTTTCCAATTAAAATTACCAAGCGTAAGTATTATAAATTATGATATTGAGATTCGGTAGATTCCTAGGTACAAACGGTTCCCATATTTCGAATACCGTACACAGTTGAACTGCATCAGATCACATATATTATTTAAAGCCGGCATTGCATTCAGGTATTGAACATTGCTTTATGAACCTAACCTTTTTAGATAATTGATGGGCCTAGCCTGAAATTCGTGGGAAACTGATTTTCAATTAAAATGCCCATTTATCAACGTCAGAGGAATTTCTAAATAATTAATGTCCAATTGTACCGAATTTCAAATCTCAATACACTCAGAGTAGGTATTAACCCTAGTAATGGCTTGATGACAGTTAAAGTGGGCATGTAAAAATAATGGGGATGAGTAATCTACGAACCCATAATGTATTATCCCATGTCTCTCACCACTACACTGAGTTAAGGTGGCTCTTTTCCTCCTTTCGAAAGCAATATTTCCTAGGTACGTTCTTTTATCAAGTCATCGATAATCATCGTCCTTCTTAGGCCTATAACCTTCTCCAATTCAAATCCTCAGTCCATTCCTGTTCCACAAGATCTCGATTATTTCTCGTGCTGTCAATTTATGGAATTCCCTACCTATCAAAATTCGGCATCTCCCCTCCATATCCACTTTCAGAACTCTCCTATCCCAAAAACAGTCAGATAATTGCCAAACTTTTGATATTATACATTTCTAGTAAATCATTCATCATCAAATGATAGCACTAATCCATATCGTAACCTTCACTGAGGATATTACAATAGCTTCCTACTCTAAATGCCACTAAATGCATCTATAGTTAGTTTTTTATTATTTTCTATTCTTATACAAATAAATCTGTACCCATAGTTACAATAAGATAATGATGTGTTTACATATTATTCATTATTTGAATACTCTGACATTTTATATTGTCAGTTTCATCTTTGCATTGTTACAGCAGAAACACAGATCTTATTTTAAAGAAGAACTCAATGTATATTTTATTATTTTATTTCTCAAAAGTATTTAATTATAATTTTTCCTATTGTACATAGTTTTAAGTGTCTTTTCATAGTTTTAAAATGTTTTGTATATAGATTTATTTTTTTGTATATAGCTTGTTTAAATAATTTTTTTTTTTATGTAATTAAATTTAAGATATTTTTTCAGTTAATATTTAAATCCAAAGCGATAGAAACTGTAAACATATTGTCTTGCATTTATCCAACAATAAATAAATATATTGCGCAAAGAACGGCCATTCACAAGGTCGCTTACAATCAATTTCATAACCCGTAAAATCAATAACATTTATTTATAAAATTCTTTTGTTAATAAATTATGCAAATAACTCGTTGGAAAGTGGAAATTCATTGTTATAAAAGTATTTCGAATCAAGGTAAACAACCCATCGAATATTTTGTCATAAAGGTCCTATCGTATCATAAAATCACCTGTAGAAAATAGTTATCAACACTTTGAATCCGGTTTTAGTTATTTTAAAAATTAAATTTTTCAGTAATTGCTGATATGATTTTTCAGGGTGGAAGATTGTAAAACAATAAAAATATAAAATAACTGTTGTTATCAGTATTTTGATAAGTGGATGTTTTAATTTTATACAATCTCTTAAGTCAATTGTTTATCTCCAAAGTGAATACTAATCATCACTGATAATTTTTCAGGAAACGAGAAAAACACTGTTTTCTATTCCAAATGCAGAATCACAACCCATATATATATATTTGTAAATTAAGAAATTGTTTGTTTGTAAGACATATTTCGAAAATTACCAGTTATTTCAATATTGATTTTAAAATATTGAAACATAAAGAGTATCCTTTGGAAAGAATTAAACTTCACGTTTAATCAAGTACGTTTTTTAAACAAAAAAAAGTTTATTCGCGTTCGGTTTGTAAAGAAAAACATGGTGTTGATTTGGGACAATCGGGAGGAAGAAGTTATAAAAACTGTACTGTTAAAAATTAACTTTTTCTTTACAATAATGATAAAATAAAATTAATTGATTTGTAATTTTCATTTGAATAAAACCGTTAAAAAAGCTTTTAATGAATTAATTTTATTCAAACACTTAGGAAATGCAAGTTTCATTAAATTACTTGGTTAAAAAAGGGAACATATTTTCGTACAACTTTTTTAAAAATATTTATCAAGAAAAAAAGTTATTGCACTATCGTATACATTAGGTTATACTACAAAGAAATCGATTTTTTTAAAATCAAATTCTGCTTTTTTCTAGAAAAACAAAACCAAAAGGAAATCTTTATTTTAAAATAGTGGGGTAATGGATGACTGTAGTGAATAATTGAATAGAAGTTGGTTAGGGTGTTCAGTCAAATATAATCAAATTAAAAATAAATAAATGATGTTTATTTTATTTTATTAATGATATATATTTTGGTCGACGTTTTGGACCAATGTTCAGATCTTCTTCAGAGCTAAGAAAATATCAGATAAAAATATATGAGAAATATATATATATATATAATATATATAAAAACTTATGAGAAAAAAAATTAAATAAAAAATAATAATAATAATAATGATGTAAGGAGTATCTGAAAAAAAATTAATAACAGTATAAGAGAGGAACTTATAAAATAACTAACAACTACATCACAGAGGAATTATAACAGTAATATATAGAAAACAAAGTTGGGGACTAATCGAATAAACTTAATAAAATTAGGTAACATAAATGATAATAAAATGAGATAAATTGTAAGTATTAGATATAGAATGACTGGGGTAGTATCTAAAATATGATAGTTTAGAATGTTAAAAAGTAGTATCTCATATAAAAAGTTGTTATCTGCTCTTTTCTTAGCCCTGATGAAGGCCTAAACTTTGCTCCGAAACCTCGGCAAATATAAAAAAATATATATCATTTATTTATTATTTATTTGTTTATTTTTGACTGAAGACGCCGACCAACTTCTCTCTTTTTTTTTTATTTAGTATTTTCTTTTATTTGTAAAATACTGCATCATCGTCCATATACGATTCATGCAGATTTAAATAGATATTAAACGTGTATTACTCTATATTCATATTATTTAATTTTTTTATTTATTTAATATAAAAAGGCTTGAGCCTTCTAGATAAATTCCTGCCATACAATAATGATAGATTTCAGAACAAAAATGACGATCCCTTCTGAGTACTTAAGAATTCCATCACTACTTCAGTTGACAAATGATTAAAATTGTTAAATTAATTAAATTTGAGTAAAGTAATTTAAAACTAATACTCAGGAACGGATGGTTTTTCCTTTCTATGCCTCTAGAGGTCTACAGCTATAATTGACAACATGTGAGATGTATTTAACTGGAGCTTTGAAGTGAAACATTCTTGTCGATAGGATTTAATTAAGCCCTTCTGTTTTAGACTCATGTATACAATCAGTTGAATCAGTTAGAAAAGAACAAAAGAAATCGGATTTATTTCTACCTGATTTAACAATAATTGGAATTCCTATCTCTTTGAAAAGATATAGGGTTTTAAAATACAGTAAATTGGAGAAATTAACTTTAACAAAAAGCTAAACAAAAAAATTATGTTTGTCGCTCTCTTCCATTCTTTCTCTCTCTCTCTCTCTCTCTCTCTCTCTCTCTATATATATATATATATATATATATATATATATATATATATATATATATATATATATATTTCTTTTTTGTATAGCGATGTGAACGAAAATAAACGAAAATAAATTAATTAAATGATGTCAATCGCTCTATTTTTTTTTTTTCATGATACAAGCTTGAATATTATAAAACATTTCAATTAAGACCTCTTTTATTACAGTCAATTTAATATTGCATTAATTTCATAAATAAAGTAAAATTAATAATAAAAATGGAAAAATCTTCTATTGTTCAGTTTCGTTAATTTAAATGTTACAGGAATCTGACACGATTGTTTGAGCAACAAAGTTATTAGTAAATCAGCAATAATTGTAAATACAAGATGACAATTAAAATACATTGATATTTTATTAATCGGTAATTCATATGATTAAACTTCAGAAGAATAAATAAATCTTTTGAAAAATCACTAGTGGTTGGCTGGTGTATTAAATTTTAGAATGAAAAAGATCTAAAACTATTTTCTAAAATAAGTTTAGGTTAAATCTGGTTCTGTTAAAATATTTAATTTTGGTACTTTGCGGTTTAGAAAAAACAGCACTAATAAAAATAAATCACCGATCCAAAATACATTAATTATAATTATAAAATACATTAATTAAATACATTAATCCAAACTACATTAAACTTTATATTTAAAATTTCTTCTATCTACGAAGATCTGCCATGTAATATTTAAGGTTTTCAATTCCTTCCCTCCGATAAAAATATTTTATTTATATATTAAATTATATTTCTAATATTCATGTATTTCCTAATTATTGAAATACTACAATGTTTTCTCATTAAGTATACTAATTTTATAAATATATACTAAGTATTTAGGGCTATGAACAATAAATTAAAATGAGGATACATATTTAAATAAGAGTAAGAAAGGAATAAAAAAGTTAAAATATAATAAATGTCCTTTATGTTAATGATCTGTTATCTAGAACAAAATATCCCTGAAGATATACGTAAAAATACGCGAAATATTGGGCAAGAAAACAAGTGAATATTAAAAAAGTGATATAAAAAATAAATTAATTTATGTAGTTATATAATTTTTCCTCGAGACAGCTCAGGGAAAAATCCTATTTTGACGAGAATTTTTTTCTTGTAGCAATTTATTATTCATTTCTTTTCAATGCATAATTAAATATTTTAATTGTTTGGTTTATAAAGATTAGATTGTGAAGGCAGTAAACTTTATTTTTAATTTTCTAGATATTTTTTAAAGTAATGATTACTAAAAATTGTAGCTACCACCATAATAAAAAAAGAAATATGTTTTCACCAATCCCTTAAAATTGAAAATATAAAACTAAATGTATTTAGTAATATATTTAGTGAATTTTTTTGTAAACAGATTTTCACCTGATATTTGTCGGTAACCACTATAAAATACTTTTATAAAAGTATTTACTTATATTTCTATTTCATATCTCCGATTTTTTTTTATTTTGTTTTAGAAAATAATCTTGTATATTTCATATAATTTCAAATTCTAGTACACTAATGATTTTTCAAAGGTTTATTTAATAGTTTTTTGTTTTTAAAATATCTTTTTCTGGACTTTAAACATGTGGATGGAAGTATGTATGTGGTTCTCGTTTTTTTTAAATTTCGTTATTTGTTTTTTTTATTTCATATACTTTTTGATTATTATTTATTTGTTATTTTTCTTCTGTTTATTTTTTTTTTGTATATATAGTGGAAATTTGATCCCACCTCACTATAACTAATGTCCAAAAGACAGAATGTAGTAATATTCAATAAATAAATAGAAAAAAAAAACATAAGGAATAATAATAAAACAATCGGTATGAATAAAGTCTTAACGTTTTTTAATTGTTACTTTTTATTTATAAATATTTTCGATTTATTTAATAACTTTGTGATTAAAACAGTGGTTTCAAATCCTTGAAAAATTTAAATTAATAGGATTGATGTTTACGATAATGCAGTAATGCATTTCCAATTTATAAAAATCAAAGTATTCTAAAAAATGGGGCATGGAAATGTAAAAAAATAATTTAATATATTTAAATACCCAATGCAAGCAAACATTCTTTTTTTAAAAATAATTCAGTTTAAAAATAAAAATTTATAATTCTAAAGACATTTTTACAAATGCAACTAGCATCAATGCAATACGGGCTTTAATTTATTTGTTTTTTTCGAAGTCGGATAGCCATGATGTGACATGCGCACAATCAAGATATGTCAAGAACGCACTATTGACTATCACTGGATATTATAATACACTTTTTATTTATTATTTTTTAGTATAATTTTTTTCTGGTTTCTTTTTATTACCGGATCCAGCAAAGAATGACTTATAGGATCGATGCACGGATGGAGTATGAAGACCTACAGCGGTAGATAAGATAGGCATGCATCGATGTATACTGGTTGACGGACTCACCATTGTTGATGTTGATGATGTTGACGACGGTGCAGTACTACGATGCTACAACTCGGCCACTCTGGTGGAGCCGAGGCCCGGCGAGAAGCTATATAGGAGACCCCCACCCTCGTGGTGCAGAGACTGTAGCCATGGGGCTCTGTTTACTTCAGTTGCCATGGTCACCGCCGATACAACTCACAGGAATTTCCACTCCGTATCTTAAAATTCTATTTAACAATAGCTCCTCACTATTAAATATAATCATTTTATAAGTACCCATCCGTTAAATATTTTAAAATTTTAAACATCGCATTATCTTTGAAGTATTTATTCCCTTCTGTTCGCTCTGTTTGTTAATTAGTTAACCATCCAAAAAACTGAAATCTGTTTCAAGATTTTTTATTTATTTTTCTCCCTCCTTCAAGAGACGATATGGCGGACGCACTGTACAAGCTAAGGTAATTATTTCTAGAGCCACTAGTAGTTACTGTCAGGTTTGTGATTGCGTGCCTCAAATAGTCACGAGTATTTTGAGATTATCTTGACTTAATGGATTAGAATTGCTTTCATATAGCATCAACATTTAGTGCTTATATTAAGTATTTTTAAGCTAATTTAATTTTTATCTAATCACATTACTGTATTTACACCTTTACATAATAGGCATCTTTATTATCATCTATAATTTATAATGCTTCCTTAAAAAAATCTTAAAATATCTGCTCTTTCTGTATTTATTTATTTTATTTTTTTAAGATTGGTAGCCAATACTAAATACGTTGTGGTTATTTTCGATGAAATATGAAAATCTCAATCATATAAAAAAATTAAGACAAAAATAAGTAATGAGAAAAAATATACAATTTAAGTATTCGTATTATTCTGACGAAATTACCAACATCGAAGTAGTCAACGCTTATTTTGTAGATTCTTCTCACTTCTTCTTTTACTGATTTATTATAATAAAGAAAATATGTCTTGGAAATGGAGATAGCGTTGACATTTAAAATAGTACGGATTAAAAATAGTCAGAAAATCTAGTCATTAATAATATTTTTTAAGTTAGGCGACGTTTCGACCCAATGGTTTGATCATCATCTAGGCTACATTTTTTTTTTTTAAATATACATCAGAAACATGTTATAGATTACAGTATGCATCTTTTTCTTCTCTACTTCACATAATTTTATCTATATCATGTTTCTGATGTATTTTGTATGTTTTTTAGTCCTTAAGATAATCCACATGCTTGCTTAACCGCTGCCAAACTTAATAAAGTGAATGAATATTCTGACTATTTTTCAACTCTTAAAATAATTTGAAAGTTTTGCGTCCGTCGTCACGTTCTTTTTAAGTCATAAGCGAGAATTTTTAAGAACCTTTGAAAAAAAAAAAAAAAAAAAAAAAAGGAGAAAAACCTATGTTTGGAGCTCTCTTAGATAAATCGTCCCCGGGGTGGTTTATTTTTTGAAGAACCATTATAAAAAATATAAATAAATAAAACTTTTATTTCTAATTAAAAATTATTGTTTCATATTCGCTGTCTTTTTCGATTTTTTTTTTATGTGTGTCAAATGATAAATAATTAGCCTGCTGAATCTAAACTTGACATCAGGTGTAACCGAAAAAAATCCAGTACATTAAAAATATATGTCTATTCTTCCATGTCTAGGCTTAGGTTATTAAATAAATCCAGAAAGAGAAAAAAAATCGTCGGATTGAATTAATATATATTTGTAATCAATTTATCATTCCATTAAAAAAAAATCTGGTGTGTCCACTCACACGACTTTCCTACCTATTTCAGAAAAGTTTTTATATCTTTACATATGTTCATGAACAAACAAAAAAGAATTGAACTAAATTTATTTTCCTGGAAATTGATCAAACAAAAGATTTGAGTACGGTTTATTTGATAAACTAAAGCAATGAAACCGACTTAAGGTAGATCAGTGTAAAAAATTCAATAATCACTAATATTGCTGATCAAAAACTTTTTGCCTTAGCTTAGTATTGTCAAACAATAATTTCTGTTAAAAGTAAAGGAAATAGCGGGAAGATTTTCGTACTCATTCACCCCTTTCTGACACCAGGAAATGAACTCGTGATATTTCATTGGAACAGCTGTAACATCATTATTAGTTGTCCGAAATGAACGATTTTTATATTACGCATGTCGGAAATTTGACCCGATGCAATATTTTCCTTACCTGGTATAGGTAGGAAACTAATAAGTTAAAAAAAAATGTATTAAAAAAAAGAATAAGCTGTATCATCGCTAATACTCGTTCGATTCCGATGATTTTTTTATTTTTATTTTGTTGGTAATTTAAATAACTTTCAAAAGTTTTATTAAAAATTTTACCGCATGATATATACTTAGGGAGTTAGGCCCCATAACATTTTTCTTTTCTTTATAACTTTTTTTCCTGAATTTTTTCTATATACGAAAATTGATAGGACAATGATTAGAACATCATAGAAAAATTTCATCAAAATCTTTAGAGTCATTTTCGCGCTACAGTCTATAGAAAAAAATGTTTTTCATTTATTGCGCGCAAGCTATTGCGCATGGAGCAACGAATTTCTGTAACAGGCATCAGTAGTCATAATTCTACAAAATAAAAAAAGAAGCAACAAAATCGGTTCAGTACAGACAGGCAGACAGACCAATGGCTAAAAATGTGTTTTTCGGACTCAGGGGACTGTGAAACGTACAGATCCGTCGAAAACCGCATGTCGGAAATTTGACCCGATTGCAATACTTTCCTTACCTAGTATAGGTAGGAAAGTAAAAATAATTGTATGCGTGTATTAAATAATTGTGGGCCCCTTAAAAAGTAATTAGCTTTTATATCTCTCCATTATCGTTTACGAACGAGATGTTACACATTATTTTTTCTCAAATCTTTATCGTTCTAGCGAAATATCTATAATTTCCAGAAATTTGTTTTTATCCCGAGAAAATGTTTTCCCTACTTTCTTGTGTAGATAATGATGAAATTCTTTCATAGTTCTAACCGACACAAGACTACTAGTGAGTCCAACTAAACTAACGGTCCAGCACTTAACAATTTAAAAAATAAAAAATAATTAAACTCCGCATATCCTCCTTGCAATGGATACGATCTGCACAGTACAAGGAACTCCATCCCACAAAGGCAAAATTTTAAATATTTCAATAACTAGTCTTTGGGGATAAGAAAAACAAAATCATAGTTCGTATTTATCCATTTTGCATCGCTATCAAAAATGTCATTTTAAATCATGGATCATGGATAAAAATGACAATTTGGACAACCCTGTGCCCAAATAAAATGGTGTATATTTTATAAATACACGTTTTTCATTAAATTTAGAAAAAGAGTAAAATCTAAACCCCTTTATTCCGAGAAAGAGAATAATAGGTATTGAACAAAGGCAACATTTTTTTTTATTTCTGATAATGAAAAAGAAAGAACTTATATCATATTCCATTTAAAATGAAATACTTTCATGAGGATTATTTTATAATGCTCCAATGAACGGGAAATTCATCTGTATAATCATTTCATTCTAAATATTGTCATTATAAATACCGGATGAATATCTCTATTTAAGCAAGTAGAAATGATCCGAAAAAAAATTCTGTAATATTGATTTTTTTATTTAAATTTTTTGTGTTCATTTTCAGTATTTTTTTTTTTTTTTATTCAACGAAGGAATTCTATATTGTCCTTATGACTCATCTGTAATAACGCGTCAATAGAGTAAAGTAGGTACTTAAGTTGCAGTTTCTACTATTGCCTTTCATTGGGATATAAAATGCTCCCATCTCATGAATTTAACATTGTAAAGCATTAAAAACATTATTATTCCAGAGGCGTAACACATATAATGTTCATTATAAATAAAAGCATAATGAATGCTGATTTTTATTTTTTAACTAAACCAATATTTTATGTCAATATACCTAACATATTGATTTTTTTTTTCAGCATATTTGACAATTTACAATTTGCAGACATTTGTATCTACCAATCAATTTTCGAATTATAAGTATATATACCTTCCAAGGCATCTGAAAAAAGATGGACTCGTGATCTCCTAATGTATATATATATATATATATATATATATATATATATATATATATATATATATATATATATATATATATATATATATATATATATATATATATATAAAATATTACAATGTTTTTTTTTATAATTTGACCTTTATATATTATAACTTATAATTATATATTATGAATTATAGCCGGATAATAGGTCATGAAATTGATGTTTCATTTTTTTTTTTTGGAAGTTTTTTTTTTATTTAATCTTTATTTGTTTTCAGGGAAGATCTCCATACAAATAGAGTCTATCTTTGTATATCAAACATTACCACTCTTATGGTATTACAGATATTTTCCTTTTTTTTTTTCATTTATATGCTACATTAAAAACATTTAGTATACAAAGAAACATGCTTAAAAACACATTTGATAAAAAGTCAGACATTTAAAATAAAGCCAATAATTAAAATTTGGCATACACAATATCAATAAAAACAAGAAGTACTTTTTTTAAAAATATTAATAATAAACTATGTTTTAACATACAAATAATATTCAAAGGACAACCTTCCAAATTACTTCACCAATTCTCTGTAATTTGGTATATTAGAAATGAAAAAAATATATTTTTCGCATATCTTCAATAGAGGTTGGCTCAAATATTTCCGTCTCATTCAGATTACCCATAATATGGTAAATTCTTACTCTTAAAATATTTTATACCAGTTTGAAGTTGCTCAAAAAATATATTGATGTTATCATATTTCTTTGTTCACATTTATTAGATGTATTCTAATTTTAATGCAGCTGTCAATATTATGAAAACAAATGACGAAATATTAAACTAAGATTACTTCAGTTAGACCATTTTAATAACTTAACTAAAGTTTGGATAAAATAAAATTATGAGTTAGTGCCCGGTGCCTGGGGGTCTTTTCAATTCCCCGCCCTCACTCCCTGGACCGGGAAAACCCCCGTACAATCTAAAAAGGCGAGGAAGGGGAGGACAAGAAAAATGAAGAATACAACGTGAGGTTGGGTGATCCCCTCCAGGCTATCTGTGCTCCCGCAAGCAATATACGTCTTGAAGGAGACCACATCACGCGACCATATCTTCATATTGTAAAGCGCCAATCAAAAAATAAATAAATAAAAAAAAAAATATATATATACATACACATATATAAGTATAAGTATAGATTTATTTGTATGTACATTTTTACATTGTTAGGAAGACTATGAAAACGTTGTATTTTTATTTTTAGATTGTACCAATTAAGAAATTAAAAATATTTTTCGTTCTTTAACATTAACCATTTTTAGCTGACAAAGCTCTAAACATGTCTCAGTGTTTAATGTAAACAAATTAGAAATATATTCAATTGTCTTGTTCAGATATTTTCAAGTATTACCGTTTGAATAAAAAAAAATATATACGACTATACAAACATTACATACTTCACAATAATTTTGTTAAATATTTACACAGCATAAATTTGTGTCATTATTATTCATTACGTCCTTCCCCTCAATCAGAATAAACAAAATCAAAAGTCTGCGCCCATGATAATTTATATTATTTTAAATGTTAATTCTATAATAAATGTTTATTTCCTTATGCATATTCAAGATGGCACAAAGGCGGACATGACTACGCTTGTTAACAAAGGCATCAGTTCCATCTGTTCCAGACTGTGGGTACAGTTAACGTTCATCAAGTCGTTATGCTCTACATACTTGAGTAAATGCATTGAATAATGAAAGTAAACTTGCTGTTTAAACTGAAGTTTAAACTCTGTTTTAGAGGCCAACCACCCTGTAAATAGTATAATTTTTATACATGGCTTTCATCTCAAAGTTGGTATTTTATATTATTTTACAAATATAAGATATTATGAAATTAACAAATAAATAACAACGAATATTTCCTTCTCATCGTATAGAAAATTAGCGAACTCGGATTCATTGGAAATGATGGGAGGTTGGAGGCCGAGATTTTCTTATTATGTAGCAAATCCTGAAATTAATTAATAGTACAGTGGAGATGTTCAATAAATAATACAAAAATATTATAACACATGCACGTCTCCCCTTCTCCCCCCTCATAAATAAACTCTCTCACTATCTACTCCCCTGTACACGGTGGTGGATGATTCTTCGGCAGTCGAGGATTATATTCTCTGTAAACATTGCCACGTCCTTTATGTCGACACCAAGGCTCTCCATGTAGCTCCTTGTTGAGTTTGGTATCGTTCCGCGAGCTCCGAACCTCTTACGCTTGGAGCCTCTCACGTGAAACTCTCGCCGAACTTTTCACTAAGAATGCATTTCTCATACGTCCGTTTTTTCTCCATTTTCACTTTGCCTGCCTGATCAAGGTCATTGTTCTCATACCTCACGGTAGGATCCAAAATCACCGCTGACTTTCCCGTCTTAGGGAATGCTATAATGTCGGCATATCGGGTGAATGCATCCGTTTATATCCAATATACTTCCTCGAAACAGGCATAATCTCTCTCTTTAAGGAGCCTCATCAGTTCATGTTTAACTCTGTGGTGACGGCGTGTTATAAGGAGGGAGTTATTGGGGCTTTTCCCAAGCACATGTGCTGGTGTTTTTGTCTCTCTGAGGGACCCAACTTCACTTACCTGTCCGCTGACACCTGGGACTCCACGCAGGGATGCATAGTTAATATTTAGTTTCAGGCCATTTGACCATTCAGACACAGAAAGTACTTGCTTATCGTACATGTATTTATTCACTTTCGGAGTATCTGAAAAATGGCGTACTCGAATGCCCTGCCACCTGCAATTGGCCTATTCCTCAAACGAAGCGACGTAGCGACTGCTCTCATATTCCGTATACCCCGATCAACCCTCAATCTCTCGGCATATTCAGCAACTTCAGCCGAATAATCAAAAATCGATTGGAAATTGGCATCGGGCACATTGGACAGTCGTTGAGCAATGGACCAATGTTGTAGAGGAGCCCCTTATTGGCAGCGGATTAGTTATAATCCTCTGTAACTCCTGGAAGCGTGTAACATCGCCGTGGAGGTGTTCGCATGGAGTCCAACAATAGCTTTTACACTCCTGCGAATCATGGTTTCAATGCCATCAAGTATGGCAGGACGCAGCTTTGTGAGGAGCGCAGTTTGGAGAGGGTAAGATCCGGGAACAGATACTGATTGACAATGTTTAGCTTCTGCTCCGGCTTAAGCAAGGCAGAGGTTGCCTGTTTATTAAGGTTTTCGTTTAATTTGGTCACCAAATCTTCGGTGAACTGTAGCTCTCCCGAGAATGTATATCCTAAATACTTGATTTTATCTTAAATCTTGATTGAAGCAATGTTTGGATGTACTCTCCATTCTCAAAGGAGAGCATCGCTGTTTCCAGCTCTCCTTTATTTATTAATATTAACATAAATTTTATCAGAGTGGTGAATTCATAGTTTAAGTAGGAGGCTGATCAAAAAAATAATTGCAAATAATTTATGATTTTATAGAAAAAAAAACAACTTCACATTATTTAACCGCGCAAAAGTCCACTTCAAATAGTTTTAATAAAGATTGATCGACTTTTTGGTAACAAGACTGTATCTTACTTGCATTAAGACATGAAAACTTAATTACAACGTTCATTAAAGGATATATACACAGTGGTGTGAAAAAATCTTCTTTTCTCCACTTTTACAAAAACTACTTCGTTTAGTAAGATTTAAGTTCATATTAATTTAGTTTAGGTTTATTAGGCGAAAATTTGAGATTCAGCTCAAGTTTTGTGAAAAAAATGAAGATATTTTTTATCCAGTCAAATAAAAGTATCCCTGTTTTCAGCAAATAAGACTACAATTAATTGTTGGAAAGCTTTTATTTCTGTTTCTTCATGAACTTGGATGTATTTTAATAATTACCTAATTGCCTAAGCATATTTTATTTATTAAAACAATAATTCGAAGAATATTGATTTTTCCAATATTTTTTCCAGGAAATCGGTTATAAACTGTGTTTTTCTACCAGATCTCTATTTTATTAATTGATCCAAATTTATAAGTGACAAACTGAAAATAAGTGACAGATCCCTGATCCTAATATTAACGTTTTAATTAAAATAATTTAAGTAATCAGCAGGGTTTATTTTTATTTATTTGTATATATATTATTTTAAAAAGCACAGGAATAAAAATAAATTATAACCAATATTTCTTTTTATTTCACCCCTTCACTCACAGGTCTATAAGAAAAATTACAAACGATATAAGAAAAATTATAAACGATTTAAAAATCACTGTGAATGGACATTTTGCCTAGAATTCGAGATATGTTGTCCGTTCAGCGACATATGGTATGCCCGTTAGTGCCCCTGTGTGTTTACACTATTTTGATCTCATACTGTTTGTGTTTGTTGTTCTTGTTACATCTGGATCCCCTTAGAAACGATGTAAGCCAATAATAACATACGGTGAGTACTTGTAACAGACTGATATGTTTTACATTTGTGAGTATTGGTAATAAAAACATTTTATTTCATTCTCATCAGTGGTCTAGCACTAAAAATTATAGTCGGCGTTACCGACCCCTTTTTATTGAATTATTAACATCCGCCTGAAAATTCGTAAATAGTTTCATATCATCGTAACATACAACTAATTTATTTACGAAAACTATTGGAATTGTGCCGTTTTCAATCTGGAGGGGGGCAAGTTTTGCCTATTTAATTAGGTACTAAAAACATGTTAATAAATACCCGTTTGTTTTCTACTAGGATCGTAAGATAATTTGATCACAAAATCGAGAAAGAAGGTGGCTTTCAAAAATATTGAGCCGTTAGGCGTGACCTACACCCTCTAATTTTCAAAATAACGAGGCTGGATAGAGCAAAAGGCCCAATATTTTTGTAGACCGTCTTTTTTATCGATTTTGTGATCAAATTATTTTGCGATCTAAGTAGAAAGCAAATGGGTATTTACGAGTTTTGAGTACATAATTAAATAGACAAAGTTCGCCATCCTCCAAGTACTTTCGTAAACAAAATAGTTATAGGTTACGATGAGATGAAACTATTTACGAAGTTTCTAACAGATGTTAATTATTCGAAAAAAAGGGGTCTGTACCACGCACTATATTATAAATTGTACAGTTTGTGATTTTTTTGTTTTATAAATATTATCCCACAAAGAACAACTTTAGTCTAAATATGTTAACTCAACAAAAAAAAAGAGGGAGGGAGGTAGCTGTAAAAAGAAGTAATACTAAAAAAACTGCACTGCTTGGAAAGAACGACGATTTGTTCATCGGATTTGATTTTTTTCTGAACTTCAGGGATACCATTGCCATGACTTCTATCCTCGAAGTAGTATAGAATACGTCGACTTATGGGAGGATACTGATAATCAATTCTTACAACCAAAGAAATATATCTCTCAAAGATTGTCGCATTAATCTCGGAAAAATAAAATGCTGAATTGGGCGATCTCTATTGGTACCCAGTTGTCATGATAGCAACTTCAATCATCACAGCAATAAAAATACCATAACCACTACTCGATTTGCTCCAATCAGACATCCTACCCAATTTTAGTATCCATATTTCCTAAACCGATGCGAAGAGGTCTGAAGGAAGCATTCCTCTGGTTACAATGATTTATGAGCACCATTACTCAGCTAAACGAGTAACATACTAAAACGAGAAAAGTAGTCCCAGAGATAACCTCGGTGTTTAGGAAATGGTCTAAACATGCTTGAAGCGTAGAGACTCCTTTCCGAGCAGGTCAGCTCTTTTTGATACCACTTCTTTTTACGGGCGGTTTCTTTCCATCCGGAGCCATTTTTACAATGTTTTTTAGAAGAGGGGGGGAGAGGAAGCCATTTATTTTTATTATTATAGCATTTTTAGCTCATCAATAAATATCAACAAAAATTCTAGGTTTGGGAATTTTTTTTTACCATCGATTTCTTTCGTAATTAACTCCTACTAGTTTGCTCGTGCGAAAAATTCGCTGAAAATTTCGTTTAGTGAAGAAATAGCAAAACAATATGGAAATAAGTACTTTCTATGTATTATATAAGGAAAGAATTTATGTTTCCTTGGTAGATTCCAGTATTCCATTAAATATAATAGACCAAAATATTTGTACATATTGCTTTGCTAGGAACTATTTTTAAACGCTAAATGGAAAGATATTAAAAGTAATAAAGACAAAATAATCATGAAATATTCTAAATTAAAAATAAAATATAACAACAACCAAATGTCTTTAATAAATAATAAAGTTAACATATCAAACAGGAAAATAAAATGTATTAGACTATTCTACTCCTTAATGCAATATCTTAAAACAGAAAGACATTATTAAACTGATTGACTGTATCTTTGTTAATAATTGTCCGATTTTTTTTTGTAGGTAATTTAGTAATATTTCTAATTATGATGTGTACAATCCAGAGAAAAATGCATACTTTTTGAGTTATTCGTAAATAAAGTTTCTTTTTTCCTATAACTTTTTTTCAAGATATTTCAGGAGGATAGAACTATTTTTCGCTCGTGAAGAAGCAGAATATCTTCAAAATGAGTGGTCAGTCATTGGATTTGATGAAGAATTGACGAAGTTATGGCGTACCGACAAAAAAACACATTTTAGAAATAATATATAGGATTCCATTAAAATTGGAATGGTCAGCCAAAGCAAAATCACTGACTTAAAAATATAATATTTTATATTTGTATAATATAGTAAAAAATAATATTTATTTATTTATTCAGCTTCGTTTGAGTAACAAACTATATTGAAAGTATATTGAAGCAAACGATAGAAAATAACAAACAAACTAGAAAATGATAATTATATTTTGCTTATGTTTTGTATTCCTTCTTTAAACTACCTTAATCTTCCTTCCCTTATCCTAAGTATAGCTGCGACGCGTCATCCAACAGATAAAAAAAAGATTACCTACCTAACTTAGTCATAGTGATTCAACGGTGATTGCCTGAGTCATAGCAAAATAAAAACAGTAACGGTAAGTACAGTCTGGACAAAAAAAAAAAAAAAAACATTATCAAGGAGCCCATGAGCGTAACAAGAGATTGTTGTCTCTAAGGTCTCGTAGCCTCTCAACTGCTCTTTTCTTGGGAGCTGATGTGATCAGAAACACGCTCCACATTTTCCTCTGGCCTCGAAAAGAAAATCCAAACGTTTCTTGAGTTCGAATTTAAGTCGCCTTCTGTTCAAAGGGTCCCTTATCCGGTCAGTATTATTGTATCAATGTCGAATTTTGTCAATAAATTGCGTTGCTTCTGGTTAGTATCAATTATAAAATATTAAAGTCCATCAAACTGGTGGATACCCAATTTTATTTTATTTTTATTAAAGTAGCTTTAATATTATTGAAAGAGTGTCAATATAATTGTAAGGGCTATATCGAGCAATATGAAATCGTATATTTTTCCTTTTTCCCTGTACCACTACAACCCATGAAGGGTCTAGGGTACTATTTAGGGAAAGTGCTGTTTCAAGGCCTACGGTTCTGCAGGGAGGAGTCCGGGCCAAGACCACCCTCAACCACCAGGTTTTCATCCCTTAATAAATTATTTAACTAAGGGTACTCACTTTATAGAAGCTGGGTGTGCCTCAGGAGGGTCTCCTTACCCCAGGGTCGCCTAATGGCCAATGAAACAGAATAAATAATTTTCTGCCATGGGCCGGGATTCGAACCTGGGACCTTGAGCACCGGAAGGTTAGTGCCCTACCACTGAGCTACCCCGCTCCCTTAGTATGAAATCATACATAGGATCAAGGACCTCCAGATGCCCTAGGCGATAAGATATTTTGGGATCCCGCTTGTTTAAAACGGGAAATTTTATACCCATTCATCCCCTGTTTTTTTCTCGGCTTTAAGGCGAAATTGCAATATTTTGAAATGTCATTTAACTCTTTAATATTTTTTCCGAGACATGATATTTATACAACAATTAATAATAACAATTTTGTTTACTATATCGTTTGATTTATTTCTCCATTTCTTTCTAATCTCTTACCAATTAGTGTAGTTTGTAACTTTTATGAAAAGTATGTAACATGCCCTTTGACTAACTGTAATATAGATCAAGTACAAATTAGCAAATAAACGAGCCTCGTAGAGAGTTATGGTATCAAGAAAGGAGATAAAATAAAAATAAATTAACAAAAGATTGACATATTCTAGAAAGAGATACATACATATTTACATTTATATCTTTACTCTTCTTATAAAAAAATTACATAATTCAGATGAAATATTGATAATATGTCAAAATGAAAAGTAATCAAAAGTTGACTAACCAATAGAGAAAAATAAAGTTGTATTTTTGAAAAAGCTATTCTATTATTATTATTATATTACTTATAAATTATCTGTAAGAATAAATTGAAATAATACACCAGACCAACAATAATTCTCTGCTTGTTATGATTAACTAAGGAAGGACTGGAAAAGGGAATATAAAGAAATAATTCTTTAAAAAAAATATATGCATTACTTACATTGAAAATTCAACATATTAAGGATATTGTTGGCAAATTCCAAAATAGGTAATTAGTCTTTTAATATGAATAATTCTTTCGGTTGTTGATGTGAGATGTATTTGTTCTACATTTTCTTTTTCTTCTACTGATGAACATTGAATGTTTAATAATTTACTGTTTTTTTGAATGAATAAAGGTTTTTAAAGACTAAGGGTTTTACTCCTTACACAATGCACAGACAGCCGTAATGAATAAACGTAATTTTTATTTCCTAATTAATATTATGAGAAGAAATTCTGGTATTCGTCAAAAGGTTTTTTTTTGCTTGAGTTATACTCTTTGCTTTATTGTTATTAGGCTCAATATATATACATATATCAACTACAATATATATATATATATATATATATATATATATATATATATATATATATATATATATATATATATACAATATATATATATAAACTAAAGTTAGTTTAGTTTTAAGCGTTTGAATTATTGACCACTTGACAGATTATTAGATTTCTAAATAAATAAATTAAAAAAAAAAAGATTCACCCAGGTCCAAAACTAAAATTTTTGTTAGTTGATTTCAATTAACTCCCGCCGCCCCACTCAATATATTATTTAATTATGATATCTATTTAGAAATTTTGGACCTGGTAAAATCGTTTAAGGAAGCAAAGTAAACGCTTAAAACTAAACTAACTAGATACAAGGAAACAAAATATATATATATTGAGCCTAATAACAATAAAGTAAGGTGTAAAACTCAAGCAAAAAAAAAACTTAATGTAAATTAAGAAACACAACTATAAAAACTTCATTACTTCATTGTAAAAATATGTTTAAAACATTTCAAAATACACAGCTATAAACTATGTTGTAAATGCTTAACTAGTAACTATAGTAGATATGTAATCAATTTTTGTTGATAACGTGGACACATATAAAAGCTATACACTAAAAAAGGGATAAATTCGACGAAATTGTTGAAGAGGGAAAAATAATTCTAGGAAGGTTGGCCTTTGTATTAATTCTCTGAGAAGAGTTCCCTTCCGAGGACTTGGTACAAAGGAATGTTGAAATACACAATTGATATATGACGGAAAGTAAGACATCTATAAACAGCAAGAATATAAAAAAAGAAAAGATTGTAGCGAAGGGGTTATGGAAAATACTAAAAAGACAATATACATAACCCAAAATGCGAGAACAGCAATAAAAAGGGACATTTCCTCTGCTTGTTATGATTAGCTAAGGAAGGCCTGGGAAAGGAAATATTACGAAACGATTCTTTAAAAAAATTATATACATTACTAAAGATAGAGAAATTTTGAGTTCATGTATGATTTAAAAATGTTTTTTATAAAAGAACAGATATTTTCTACTCCCGTCTTATAGACAACAAGGAACAAATTTGAATAACTGTTTTTCTATTTGTCAAATCCATATGGCTTCTCTAAACCCTAGTTTGATTACTATCTTCTGGGATTATGTATGTTGTTGCTTATACTTTATTGAATTCCATGTATTACTTACGCATCCCAATCTATAAATGTATTTTTCTTGACAGACCTATAATAAAATAATCCAAGACTGAAGAAACTATAGCCAAAAAACTATAACAATAATTTCACCAAATACTCTCACTTACGGATGCTCAAAGTTTTTTATTTATTTATTATTTTTATAATATGTCTTGATCGTCTTATGACATGCGACGTCTAGGAGTCCAATAAAATTCACCTTCAGTCCTTCGTTTGGTTCTAATGTATTGAAGTCCGGACAAATAAGTAGACTAAGAGCCGTCATTGATCCTTGTCGACACAGTGGACATTTTGTTGAATTCGACTACTCCAATACCGTGGAGGTGGCTTTGGAGATCGTCATGCCCGGTTTTCATCCTAAACTGTGCAAGGGCCTCACTTCTAGAGAGATACACTAGCACTCATCCGTTTTATTCTAGTAAAGAAGCCTATTGCTTCTCCTTCAACTCGAACTGCCGTTTCATTTCCTATTCTCCAATGGTTAATGGTTCGATTTGCTTTTTCGCCTTGGAGAATGGGATGGGAATATCTGGCTGATCATTTCAGGCACTTTATTTTGCTTATTGGTCAGCTTTTTCATTAATTAACAACCCACAGTGTCCTGGTATCCACTATACAACGATACCTGTGCCTTCTAGAAATAGCTCCTCAATCAATTCCTGGCATATATAAATTTGATTTATGAAACAGCTGGAAGAATCTGAAGAATGACAATTATTACAGCCTTCGAATCAATGGGGACTACAATTTCTTGTGGTTTAGAATTTTTTATCAATCCCAAGGCGTGAAAAACTGCTTTTGCTTCGCTATCAAAATTACCTGCTAGTTTTCCCACAGGTTCTGGCCTTTGGTAACCAACTGCATAAACACCAGCTCCACCATCATTTCTTGCACTATTCACAGAACCGGCTGTGTACAGGTGTAACCATGGAGGACTGGGGTATCTCTTTCTTATGTTTTCAAGGGCTAAATTCCTTAGTTCTATCTTAGAGAAGCTTCGCTTGTTGATTGTTCAGGATCTGTAAGTTGATTTGTGCTGACTTTGTAGAGATCCTTGGTGGGATCGTCATGAAATTTTCTCTTGAAGAAATAACTAGCCCTTTAATTTCTCTAATTGTCTCCAATTTCTTCATGAACGTGACTTGGGTTTTAAGCCTTATTGTGGCAGGTTTATATTCCTTCCAGTAGTCATTTTCCAAACGTATCAGTTTCTCACTCATTATAAGCGCAGCGATCTCATTTTGTACCTTGATGAGTTCTATACACCTTTCAAACTTCGTAGCTGCAATAGGAGCTGATTTAGGGGTGCCAGTAATAATTTGGAGGGCCTTATTTTGCACTTTTTAAATTTTTCGGGTGTAAGACTCTGGTGCTATTATTTGTTATATGTCATATTTTTTTTCATATTCACTGTTTCATGGATGTTTTTTTTTTTCTGCCATTTCATAGGTGTTGTTTGATGGTTCTTGTACCGTATCTCAGATACATTTTAAGGTTTTTCAAAAACAGTGAAATATGGTAGGCAGTGAATATATGGAATGGGAAGTAACAATAGATATTATATTTTAACTTTTTCGAGCTTGCCTATTTTTATAATACCATTCTGGGATGTACGAAATCAAATTTTAATCGTAGTGAAGCGGATACGTCTATTGTGTTCATGCGTATCCATTTTCTATTTTTTGTAAGTATTCTTTACATACTGGTAAATAAAGGATACATAAAAATGTTCCACAGATAGCTTATATTAAACTGCTGTGACGCTAAAGACATTAAATATGTGAAATAGTTTTCCGAAACAGGTTAAAATAAACTATCAAAACAGTAAAATTATGTTTGCAGATGTAGGTTATAGAAATAGTAAGGCATCTATGCTGACCTATTTACTTGAAGTGTTTAAAAAATTTGCATAGAGTTTGGCTCAAATATTAATGTGGCTAAAATGTAAGAAAACATAATTGCGATTTTTGGCGTTCCTAAACTAAATTTATTCCTATACCAATGTTTTTTTTATTGAAATATGAATCGATCCATCACACGTTACCCAGATGCTTTGTTATTCAGATAATCGATAAAATTGGACCATTAGTAAATCGGTGACTTTTTTTTCACCTCTTCGTACATCTTTCAAGGAGTCGCGTTTTCATTCCATTCCGAATGTCTATATAGTCGCCAACATTTTCGTGAAAACTTGTAACGGTTTTAGAAATCAATCGAACAATTTACTTGAAGCCTAAGCTCAAATTTTGCTGATAAGTTGTGAGTCTTTTATAATTATTAAATTGTTCTTGAATCTTGGCTGATGTAACCATTATACTAAAATGCTGCTTTTCGAATATGGGGAAATATATTGCCCACAAAATTTTAATTAAGATACAATTTTAATTCTATAAATTAATGTATTGAAGAGAACAATTTTTCGGAAGGAAATCAATGATTAGGAAAGGTTGCCTCGACTACAAGCAGCTGCTAACAGCTCTGACCCAGATGCTCTGTTTGCACTGACTCGTCTCCATGGTTCCTCAGACAATCGGGACACTGTTGAGGCTTGCTGGCCACCACGTCACAAAGAGATAGGGGGCACTCCTTGACCAATCTTCGCCCCTAATCGGGTATTGAGGCATTAAAAGTAATCTGAAAAACTAAAAAAAAAATATAGAAATCACTTATTTGAATAAAACATATATTTCTTTAATTACACTATTTTTATTTTATAATATATTTCTTAAAAATTATTTCTTTTAACAAAAGATTGATCTATTCTAGAAAAAGATATCTTAACTCTTATTTAAAAAAATTCATAATATATAATTTACATGATATATTATTGACTTATTTCTTAAATGCTTGAGGTGTAAAAAAGCAAAATCATTTTTTCAACGACTTTTAGACTTTTTCCAAAATGGAAAAAAGGTCAAAAGTAATATTATATACTTTTTAATCATTCAGAAGTACATTTAAATATTCTCAGATGTTAATATACTGAATAATCTGCCCATTAGTCTACTACATTCCTTAAATCATGTGGTAAATCGAACGAGTCGTATGAAAAAGAAGCGTGTTAACGAGAATACGTTTACGTATGCCTTAGTCAAAGGAAAGAACAAATAATATGCAAGTACAATTTTTTTTTTTAACTTACTGTATATAGGTATGCATGTATGTTTTGCTCATTTTTAATTTTCTTATTTTTATGTGATTTTATTTTATTTATTGTATATACTTTTTGATAATTATTTATTGTTATTTTGCTTCTATTTATTTCATATTTTTTGTATATATTGTGTGAATGTTATCTTAACTCACTACAACCAATGTCGAAGTGACAGATTGTTGTAATACTCAATAAATAAATTAAAAAAAAAAAAATAACTAACTTATTTATTTGACTTTAACCATTTAAACGAGCTTTTGCTTTTGCTTTTCTTTAAATAATTATATAGTGCAGTAAATCTCCAAAAGAAGAATGATAAACAAAGACATTTTTAAATTGATGAGTACATCGCTATAAGATAACAGCCACAGCAATAAACTATAGATACCTGAGTATCTTAAGAAAGTAGAGGATTAGGAAAAGAAAATCAGAGAAATTTATCTTATCAATTTCATTTTTAAAAAAATGACAAACCAACAGAGAAAAGAAATCATCGAGAAAGATTTATCACGATCCAATCAAAGTTTGAGATTCGGTATTAAAAAAAAAAGATTGGGACAAACTTTTTCGATATCAAAAGATCATAAAGTAGTAATAACCCTCTGAAACAATTACAAAAATGCAAAAAAATATTTTCAGGTTTAAATTCTGATTCCGACAATTATCTAAAATGAAAAAAAAAAATAATAAATTGTTCAATTTATAAATCAATAAAATTTGGTTTATTTCATTAAATATTTATTTTTTTTACATTTGCTGTAAATATTGTGTGAAAGTGCTCATATATCACTATAATTATTGTCCACGAGACAGATTATTACATGTCTAAATAAATAAATAAAAATATAAAACAAGGCTCTGTTTATTTTTTTACTAAATTTATTTTAATTTTCATAGCTACGTTTCGGCCGGTAAGCCATCTTCAATCGATTTTATTCAACCATGCTTTTTGCATGTAGTCCAAAGCCCTAATAAAATAGCCTTATTTTATAATATTCAAATTTTCACTTAAAACAAGCACATATGGAAAAAATATAGATTTATTTATTTTTCAAAAGTTTCTTATTGACCATATTCTTCATACCTATTATTTTTTTATCGCGATAAGAATCGAGACATACATATTATTCATTACATTATTACGAACCCAAATTTTAATTTTGTTTAGCTAATCGTTAACTTTAAGAAAATTTATCACCGATTTTATATTAACTCCGTCATTATTTAAAACTACTGATAATTTTATCAGTCCCAATTTCTTTATGATCAATACGTAATACAAAAATTAATAAATACTCTTGGAGAATATAGGGGACCGTGAGAGTACCGTACCAACGCTGGCGGCATTTTGGTACAGGCGTTTGCTTATCAAATAGAAATGTATCAGGTTTGTATGTCCTATCCTTAGTCTAGTCAAGGCAACTTCCTCCCTACGAATAGGGCGGTTCGAGGTGGACCAAGGTTTTACTGAACTTTTTATTTCCTTCAGTTTTCTCGGAGGACTCCCATTCTACATGGACTGCCAGCCAAGAGCTATATATTTTTTTTAGGTTAAGGATTGTGTTAATATGGTAGAGCCCCGGCCTAAGAGATGCTTGGCTACATGGCCCGAAAGCTCATTTCCAGTGATACCGACGTGGCCTGGTACACAGATAAAATATATCGACTTTCTTAAATTTTCGAGCATGCTTAAATATGCATTCATTTTTTAAAAAGTCGGATGTCTCGGACATATATTTTTAATGACTTTTAAAGAACTTAACGAATCCGTTATTATTAATATTGTTTTGAGGAGGTTATTAATGTAATGTGATCATTGATCCTGTAAAGGCCACATTTTTTCGACTTGTGAAGTTGTGAGGTTTGTTGTCGAGTTGTTCCAACAACCCACATTTCTTCTATCGATTGAAATAAAAAAATTACTGACCTGTTTTAGTTATTTATATCAGCGTGACATTTTCCTAAAGACTGCGTTTAATTATTAATGGAAGAGATAGCATTCCACGTGCATGTTAAGCAATTTGGTGTTTGTAGCCATCAAACCCATTTATTTTTGTATGCATTGCTCTTTTTCTGTCCTAATATTCTTTACACTCTTTCTTTTTCAAAATACTGATTATTTTTTCGTCATAGCGACCAATTTTCGCATTTGCTTCTGGGCAGTAGATAGCACTAGAATAATTTCGTTACTCAGAAATAAAAACCATTTTAAATTGAAAAAAAAAAGAAAATAATAAAATTGCAAGGAGACAAAATAAAGAGCTTGTAGTGATTTAACACTGTAAATTCAATTCAATCTCTGTTCGTATTTCCTTGCTTATCGATTACACTTACAAGTAGAGATAGAGAAAAAAGATAGTGAGTTAAATCAGTGCTGTGGACTTAGTTGTCTTGTAGTAGCTGGATAAAATATTTAATTCGGAAAACTTTGTCCACCGCTTCGACTGCATCCTGCAATATTTTCGGTAAGTCATGCGAAGTCCGTATACATGCCAAAGTTTATTTTATCTTTTTTTTATAAATATCGTACTGTGGCCTTTGTCTTCGTCCAACGAAGTTGAGCACAAGAGCATCAGCCAACGAGGTACTATCGCAAAAAGTTAAAATATTTGTAAATATTTTTTTTAAAATTAAACTTACATTTATTTATTTCTTAGAAGAATTTTATTCGATTTTGTTTATTTTTATTTTTTGAAGAAAAACTATTTATTTTGTTTATTCAAACAGTGAAATAAAAATTGTTTTTTTAGTTTTGAAACTTTTAACTTTTATTTATTTATCAACCAGTATCCCAACAAGCTAATGTTTTGTCGACTTCGCCTTAGACAATTTAGTGTTGCTTCCTAATAGCTCATGCGAGGACTTACAGTTAGAATAAATTATTTTAAAATCGTCGATTCCGAAATAAACTTCGAATAAAATTAGAACCGATAGCAGAATTTTGTTAGTTTTTAATGCTTTTCCTGACATAATCAGGATACTAGGCTAAAATACAGATGTCTTCCACTCCTGATAAAAAATGAGTTAAGGTATTTGGTCAAAGCAAATAGCGTTTTCTGAAGCTGGGAGGATATAACGGTTTGCTTCACAATGGCTCAACATGGCGTCGCTAGAAAGTTCGTCATGGGTGATTTGATGCAACGGCTTGACGCTTTCCCGAAGTCCGCTTTATTGCAATAACAATGACCTCGCAGTTTTCCAATGCGTATATCTTCTTGGAAGGAAAATCCTTGTGAAGTTAGAACGGTTTTAGGAGGAAGGTTAAAGCGATCTGTAAGGTATAAATCCAAAAGGATAGTTTATAAAATTAGAAAAAGTTATCTCTAATAATGAATGATTTTAATTCAAGCTGGTAATTCATTTTATACGTCCTTTAAGTTGATTTTTTTTCTAAATCATTCACAAATGATTCTACTCTCTTCCTAACAAACCTAGGAAAGAAATATATTCATGTGAGAAGTAGATAAATTGTTCATACTCAGATTTTAAACTTGATTTCACTCACGTATGTTTAAAACAATTGAACATATTTGGTGCCTTTTCGAATCCAATGATTCCAAGTCAAACCTCAAATCCGTGTGATTGGCATGACACCAACTACCTTTAATTTCATTTTGATGAAGTTTACAGGGATTACTGTACGGGATAGGAATCTAAATGTCCACTAATCATTTTTGTCAAAGTATATTAATTACCTTTGTAAGTGTATTATCGTTGACTTGCCTATGTTAAATAAATACCTATCCAGTCTTAAGGCCAAATGATTAAGGAAAGTTGAGGATCAGAGTACAATCGGTCTTATATCAATTTAAATTTCCTCTGTATACACACAATATATATATTTAATATTACAATGTTTTTTAATAATTCGACCTTTATATATTATAACTTAATATATGAATTATGGTCAGATAATAGGTCATGAAATACACTTAAATGACTTAAAACAACTTTTGTTTATTCCTTTTATTCAAAAACGTTTCGATCCCTGTTTTTTTAAACATAAATAATGGGATCCTCTTCAGGTTTTTAAGTAATTTAATTAACTCATTTAATTAATCAAGAGTAGTTTATTGTCATTGTGGCGGTACTGCTGGGTCTGTCAGCGTGCTTTCCGGCTTGGGGTATCGATACTCAATTAAATGAGTTAATTAAATTAATTAAAACCTGAAGGGGATCTCATTATTTATGTTAAAAAACAGGGATCGAAACGTTTTTGAATAAAAGGAATAAACAGAAGTTGTTTTAAGTCACTTCATGACCAATGATCCGACTACAATTCATATCTTACGTTATATATATATATATATATATATATATATATATATATTTAATATTACAATGCTTTTTTATAATTCGACCTTTATATATTATAACTTAATATATGAATTATAGTCGGATAATAGGTCATGAAATACACTTAAATGACTTAAAACAACTTTTGTTTATTCCTTTTATTCAAAAACGTTTCGATCCCTGTTTTTTTAAACATAAATAATGGGATCATCTTCAGGTTTTTAAGTAATTTAATTAACTCATTTAATTAATCAAGAGTAGTTTATTGTCATTGTGGCGGTACTGCTGGGTCTGTCAGCGTGCTTTCCGGCTTGGGGTATCGATACTCAATTAAATGAGTTAATTAAATTAATTAAAACCTGAAGGGGATCTCATTATTTATGTTAAAAAACAGGGATCGAAACGTTTTTGAATAAAAGGAATAAACAGAAGTTGTTTTAAGTCACTTCATCACCAATGATCCGACTACAATTCATATCTTACGTTATATATATATATATATATATATATATATATATATATATATATATATATATATATATATATATATATATATATATATATATATATCATTTTAACCTGCTTGTCTTCATTCCGTGTGATATAGACTGACAGATCCGGTTATTCAGCGGAAGATTTTCCTCTCAAACCGTTTAATACTTCTGCTAGTTTGTCAGAATCCTTAATTAGCATTCTACACAATTTATAATATGATATAATAAAACATTAAATTGTTTTTCCCAACATGTTTTTGTTTTCTTGGGTAACCAATAGAATGGTTGAGGAATATTTTTTTTATTTGAAGATTAAATTCTTATTTTTCTTTTATGATGTAGTTTCTCCGTTTTCATAAAGAAACAAGACCATTGTAAAGCAAATTACCAGTTCAAACTTAAAGGTGTAATTTAACTGTGATCCTGGGTTTAAATTATTGAATACTGGGCAATGTGGTGTGAAGTTTATTTATGAAATTTCCTAAAAATTAGTCTTTTTTTCATTTTTGTTTTTTCTTAGCCCTTTTTTTATTTATTTATATTTTCTTTGATCCTGGTGAATTACTACCCTCTTAATAATCATTTAACTTTGATGAAGCATAATTAGGTATAATTTTATTTATTTATATTTGTGAATTTCATAAACCCTGATATATATATATATATATATATATATATATATATATATATATATCGACCTCTGGCTTGATTTGACTAGTCCTTTAATTACCTTCAATTTTTTATGAGGTGTTGTCAGTATTTAATTTAAGCGAGAGACGACGGCACTGATGGAATAACATCCAAACCATGTTTTAGCCCTTCACCATTATCCTCTCCCTTCTCCCACACCTTAGAAATTATTAAAGCAACTTGAATAAATTGAAAGCTTATCGATTGGCATTGAAGGGAGTCCATTATTCACGTGCTTCAATGTCATCCTCGACCGACAAAGGTTGACACCTGTTCTAAACAAACTTTTAAAGAACATGGGCACACAATACATTTATTAGCAATGAAATATGTATGGATCTACTCGTAGCCTAACAACTATTGTACCTTAATCCCTCAAAGGAGCTGGGTGTCGTTCAACTTAGGTAGTAACTATACGTTTGATAGACAACCTATTTCTCCAATATAGCTTTGAATAAAATTTGTCGTCTCGTGGCAAGTTTTTATTATGAGTAGCAAAAATTTCTTCGACGATGTGAAATCATATATTAAAAAACAAAACAAGTGACCACAATCCACGAGAGGTCTTGGATTCAATACTTTGTAAGAAAGTAGGGTTGTGCAGGGCTAAAACTTCCGATTTTTGAACAACCTCAAATATTATTTAGAAAATGGCCTATTAAGAAAATTTATGATAGCTTATAATTTATACTCTTGGGTGTACCTTTAACAAATGCTTAAATATGAAATTTAATATGCAGGAAAACGAGAAGTGACAACTTATACCAACTTGGTGTGAATTGTTTCTAGCACTATCGCATTCATAGATTAAAAAAAAATAATGATTTTAATATATAATCATTGATGTAAAGACTAATCAATAATATCTTAAGAATATTAAATCAAATATGCCAGATAATTTTAACAAAATCAAGAAACAAAATATATAATTCTCCTTTGGTGTTATTGAATAGAATATAATAGACAAATAATTTTTTTCTAGGACGAAGTCCCTTCAGAATAACAAAAAAGTACAGAAATTAAAATCTTATATCTGGCCAGATAAAAACAAACATAAAAAGTCAAGATAAAGATAAATCAGTAAAAAAAAAAAAAGAAAAAAATATATTAGTTATACATACTATATACAAAATAAAACAAAAAAATCTATATACAAAACTCTTGAAACCATACTAAGATACTTAAAACTATGTACAATGTTAAAATATAAATAAACTCTTTTAGAAAAAATAAAAAATAAAGAAAAAATAAATGTAAATTCTTTTTAACAGTAAAATCTGTGTTCCTGTTGAAAAAAAAAAGAAGAGAAAGTCGAATCTATAATACGTATTTAGGTTATGAGCTATATGTGAATATGTTATTGTTTAATATGTGTGGTTTCCTTCTGATATTAATCACTTCACAACTCTAAGTTGTACTTTCAAGTTATACATTATCTCACTTTTCAATTAACAGCTGATGTAGCTAATTAATCTTTATAATTAGGCAGATACTGGCTGGACTAATATGGCGACCGTCACAGTGGGACGAGTAAGAGAAAACTCGCGACATCGGCTATATCTATTTCTTTTTTTTTTTTTTTTTTTAGAAAAACTAGATAAACTGTTTTATTGATACCTAGTGAAATTCGCGATGAGTTTTCTAAAATATTGTCGGTTGGAAGAAAATAAATTTTTCATTGTTTTTTTTTAATAGTTCTATTAAAAAAACAAAAATAGATTTTTACGTTGTCGCGAGTTTTCTCTTACTTGTCCCACTGTGCGTCGGTGCGCTGCTTCTTACTATTACGCGAGGAACTTCAAACTTATATTTATCACTTTTTGTTTATGAAATACCTCACTCGAAACAACTTACTCCGGTAACTTTTAAGCCCGCTCTCTCCTACTGTTACTTCATCAACAGTTGTGAAAGAATGTCATTCGTTCGAAATCACTCCCAACCGTCGTGTGTTTTCCCTGAATCAATCATTTTGGTTAAACAGATATATTGATTTACTTTAATTTAATTTTCTTAGCTACATTAATTTCTCAACGGTTTATTTCAATGTTCAATAAATTATAATCATTCAACTGCAAAATATAGTTTACATAAAGGAACAACAACAATGTTAATATTCAATTTATGACATAATAACAGTTATGTGTGTGCAGTACTCTCGAGGGACGGGACAATCAAGGCAGTCACAAACACCTTACTTAATATTAATATATCTATAAAAAGAGAAATGAAATAGTTTGGATATAAATTGAAAACATCTAAACTTTGATTATCCCGATGGTAACGTTTCATCAGTTTAAGCATCATCACGAAAAAAAAATATTCTTTTTAAGTTGTATTTTCATTTACAGTAATATTACTTTAAGAAAAGAAAAACCGTGCATCCACTGAGTTTTGTATGGATATTACATATATATTATAATGGTGTATATATATATATATATATATATATATATATATATATATATATATATATATATATATATATATATATATATATATATATATATATATATATTATATATATATATATATATATATATATATATATATATATATTAGAACATTTCATTTTGTATTTATTAATTTTTTTCTTTCTTTATTTGATTAATTCAACGCATTTTTAGATTATTATATTTATATGTTTAATTGTTTTTCCACTCATCTCTTCTAATCTATAAAACGTTGCATTTTACATTCTAATACAACGTTCCTCTACTGTTTTTATGCAACCTCTCGTTTTCTTGACTATGCATTTGTTTTGCTTGAAGAGAAATCTAGTAAATAAGTAAATATATTTTTTATTCATTTTTTCTTTCCTTTTGTTTCTTTTTTTATACATGTGATATTTTTTTTCTGTCGGTGTGATACCTGAATCCGCGAAAAGTTGAGAGTTTTACTGTTCTCTGTTAGAGACTCAAGGATTTATCGTTTGAATTTCTTGTACTTATAACCTTAATCTTAATATATATTGATTTTTCTTTTACGGACTATTGTAAAGGATATTTTACTGTTATTTTTCTATCCACACCTGGTAATTACATTGATTAACATTCGGCAAATGTGCTGGCTTTATAATGATAATAAAAAGATAATATTAAATAAATAAATAAAAATAATAATTATAGTAAAACAAATAAAATAAAATATGTATTACTTTTAAATAAACTTGTAATTCCTATTTGAGGCCGCAATGGTCTATGCAAGTGTATAAGACGTTGTCTGGTTTAGTATTTTCGACAAATGCGGCGCAACGCAGTGGTACGAGCGGCCATTTTACTATTAAGATTCAATGATTTCAACATCCAACGTAAAAAGTTCCTTCAAAAATATAAACGTAATCAGATCTATTTTTTATTCATTTATTGAAATTTGTTACTGTACAAATAAATATAGTACCACAAGTAAATCTTCTTTAAGTGCACAAAACATGGTAGAAGGCAGTAAAGAAGTTTAATGATTAGATTAATTTAGGAGTTCCATTGACCATCTTCCTTTCTGACGCCTCGGAGTGTTGTTGGGAATAGTTTTGGACGAAAGGTAAAAGATTTGGAACTAGAGAATTAGGGTGACCAACGAGTTTGAAATTGAAAGAGGAATGCCTAATTCGGGACAAATCCGCAGCAAATGGAATATTGAGATAATTAAAGATAATTATATTGGCGACACAATAGAATTTAAGGATTCTAGAGATGATTTTAACCATTAACATATAATTAAAATAATAAATTGAATTCCACCAGTCGAAATGTATGTTTTGCGGTTTTCTTATAACAAAGTTAAGTTTTAACTTTTAAATTTTGTCATCGTATTTGGTAGTTCCCAAAGAATACATATATATATATATATATATGTATTCTTTGGGAACTACCATATATATATATATATATATATATATATATATATATATATATATATATATATATATATATATATATATATATATATATATTTTTTTTTTTTTAAATGAATAAAATCAATTATAGAAAGCGACACTTCCAGCTAGTCGATTTTACTGAAATATTTACTGTAACATACAAAGTACCCACCTAACCAATCTTAAATAAGTTATACTAGTGTCGAACCCATTTTCATTTTGGAGCTATATTGTACACACATCACATTAGTACTTGGTTATTTGGATTCATGGTACCTTCAAACAAGTATTTCCGTTGAAAACTCATACTTAAAATTTTTCAGAAACACAATGCTTTCGCTTACTCTATATTTCTTATAGTATAAAATCTACAATAAAAGTTTTATTACGAATTTAATGAAACTGATAATATTTTGTTATATTCAAAATTCAAGAGCAATAAAAAAAAAGTAAAATTATAATATTTTTCAATAACTACAAGTATTTGAATAATACAAATAAAAATATTATAATACCAGAAAGCCTGTTACAAAGGTAATACTGATTCTACGCTCTCTCCAAACTTGGGAAATAAACTTCAGGTCAAACCGCATCCTGAACAAACTAATCTGACTTTCTGATTTTGCTAATTGGGATCTTACTTATTGTTCAGATCTTCTTTAATATTAACAATTGTCTCCTTTAAGTATACAATATTTGTAAAGCTTATATAGGTCAATAATCAGAAAATATATTAAAATAAATATATTTTTTAAACTTTTTCTTCCCAAATAATTTATTTCTTTAATTCATTATTATTTTAATATTTCAACAATTTTAGAATATCTTCCCTATCTTCAGGAATGTCTTAAAAGTCCGTTTGGCATTATATAATAAAATATTTGTTTATATCAATTTTGGATTCGATACAATTAAAAATCTTTAATAAATAATTCGAAATCTGTCATCTGTCATCAAAAATTTTCTAAATTAAAATTGAAAGAATTTTTACTGGATAATTTTTATAAGCTGTTATTATATGCCAAAAATACATGTCATCAGGTCTTATTAATTTTCGAAATTCTTGAATCCGAAATATATATATATATATATATATATATATATATATATATATATATATATATATATTGAAACTAGCACTTTAGGAACTTATTCATTTGATGTTTGAAAATTACCAAAAAATGTATAACAAAACTGATTAAAATAATTAGATAGCAATTTTTGCTTTCTCACTACCGAAGGTAGGGAAGCATTGTATTTTAGAAGACAATCGGACACTAGTTCTTAAATTTAATTTTCCTTTATGTTGGAATTTATAATTTTTTTCCGTAGTATGTTTATATTTATTTATTTTTCTTTTGATCTGAAATGGATTGAATACAGAATGTCATCAATTACTTATGGCTATAAATTCTTCCGATACTTAATTTCAAAAACTACAAAAAAAAAAAAAACATTGTACTTTGGTTATTTTTCTTAAATACATTTATTTATTGTTTAAAAAAAATAATTGTTTCTATGCTTACCTTTTTTTTTTTTTTTGTCCACAGAAAATTCACATTGAATCGTTTTTTTTAAGTTACAAATATATGAATGATAAATTAATACATTTTTCATTAACTTTATTTCATCAATTACATCGGTCAGAAATACTGACAACTATTGAATATTCTGTAGGGAAGAACAATAGTAGTAAGTAAATGATGTAAGGAATAATGAAGAGTAATGAAGATTTTAGTACTCACATTAAATCGATGAGATATCCCATTTGGCTCCTGTTGAGAACCCTAAGGAGGTTGGAAAAAAAAAATAATCTGTTATTGATATTTGTGCCATTATTTTGAAAAAAGGCAAGAATTTTCCAACAAGAAATATTAGTTCGCGTTACAAGCCCGATTTCATCGAATTACTAACATCCACCTCTACATAAATCCTCGCGAATGACTTCATATTGATGTAACTTTCAACTTTTTTATCTACGAAGATACTCAGAAATGGGACCATTAAATTCGTTAGTTTAAATGCTCAAGATCAAAAAGGTGGTCTACAAAAATATTGAGCCGTTTGGCCTATACAACGTCGTTATTTTAAAATATTAGAGATGAAGGTCATGCTATTTTTCTATAAATATTAAATATTTTTGTAGGTTCTCGCTTTTTCCAATTTTGTGATCTAATTATCTTACGATTCAATGTGAAAACAAGTGGTTGTTTATAAATTCCCAGTACCTGATTAAATAGAGATATCGTGTTTGTGTGTGTGTGTGTGTGTGAGAGAGAGAGAGAGAGAGAGAGAGAGAGAGAGAGAGAGAGAGAGAGAGAGAGAGAAGTAAGAGAGCTCAGATTATGGACGATTTTCTTGATAAAATTTTAATAATTTTTATGGCATTTAAATACAACTTTCTAAATACCTAAACTCGAGAGAGAAGTAAGAGAGCTCAGATTATGGACGATTTTCATGATAAAATTTTAATAATTTTGATGGCATTTAAATACAACTTTCTAAATACCTAAACTCGAGAGAGAAGTAAGAGAGCTCAGATTATGGACGATTTTCATGATAAAATTTTAATAATTTTGATGGCATTTAAATACAACTTTCTAAATACCTAAACTCGAGAGAGAAGTAAGAGAGCTCAGATTATGGACGATTTTCATGATAAAATTTTAATAATTTTGATGGCATTTAAATACAACTTTCTAAATACCTAAACTCGAGAGAGAAGTAAGAGAGCTCAGATTATGGACGATTTTCATGATAAAATTTTAATAATTTTGATGGCATTTAAATACAACTTTCTAAATACCTAAACTCGAGAGAGAAGTAAGAGAGCTCAGATTATGGACGATTTTCATGATAAAATTTTAATAATTTTGATGGCATTTAAATACAACTTTCTAAATACCTAAACTCCTGTTATCGCTCAGCTTTATCTGAGCAAATGACCAAGATCAAAGGTGCTTTTTGCGCAGTAATTAAATTAAGTAAAGCTAATAATTCGGTTGTGGGAATGAAATGAGTTTTAAACTTGGTAATGACATTTAAACCTCCTTTACTCGCCCAAAACCGCAGTGTAACTAGTATTATAATTTTTCTTTTTTCCAACTGACTTTTTACGTACCGTAATTATAATAAATAATAACCGTCCAACTTGAAATTATTTCAACAGATAGCGAGATAATATCCGCGGCGTTAATGACAACAATAAATGTACGTGTTCAACGTATAATTAACGGATACGTAGAGGGAGGCACTCTAACTGGTCGGTCTATCCGCTGGTGGCTGTCCTTTAACTCCATGGCTACTACTACACTCTTTCCCAACTGTTCCCTCTTTTCAAAGCTTAAATATCTGATGTTATGCTTTTTGCTTGGTAATGACATCAAAGTGATAGTAAAATGTTTGAAAATAAATACTTCAATGTTAACAAAAGTTTAAAAAAATATATAACTAAAAATGTCTTAATTATTTTTTAGGAGTTGAAATAAATTTTATATAGGTTTCCAAAGAAAACAACGCTGCAAATTAGATCACAATGATTTATTATTTTCAAACAATTATACATATAAAGTAACATTACATTCCAAGTGACAAAGAAAAAGTGATTCCAATTATTGGACTAAACATTTATTTTTTAATCATTAGTAATATGCTACTCCAGTAACACATTAAAAAAAAATATATATATGTATATATAATCTTTGCCACGTAACATATAAAAAACATCTAGAGACCATATCTTTACTCCTAATTGTCCAATTTTAACGATTTTTTCAGGAAACTTTTGAAAAACAATATCGACAAAAAAGGGTAGACTTTTTGAGTTATTCGGAATCTAATTTTACCATCCCTTATAATTTTTTTTTGTTCGTTGTTTACTTTTTTGTCGATCACAATGGTTCATTATTGAAAATAATAAACCAAAAATATTTTAAAATCGCGATATCTTTACAAATAGTTCTTTGATTTCGATGAAACTTTCTTCATTTTTTAAGAAATTTAAATACCTTTGAAACATTATTACAATATCGACAAAAAAGTGTATACGTTTTGAGTTATTCGGAATCTAAGTTTACCATCACTCACAACTGTTTTTCCAATTATTCTTCGTTGAATTATGTTATATAGATAAATTTAAAGGGCATCGAGAATAAGACTTTAGCGAAGTTTCATTGAAATCGGTACATTCGTTTAGGAACTACAGTCTATAGCAACGCAGGTTTTTAAGTCTCCATCTTCATTCAGATAGAAATGTCGATGAAGGAGGATCATTCTCGGGTGACCTCTAATTTTAAAGTCAAATTTGAAAAAAAAAAAAAAAAAATCGGTCCAGTAGTTTCGAAGAAATTGCGCGGACGGCGAACGGGCTAAAATATTTTATTCGTTTTTCGAATCCTACGAATCTTGAAACGTAAAATCTCAAATTTTGAGAGAGGGTCAAGTTTTCGAATTTTTTGTTCGATCACAATGGTTCATTATTGAAAATAATAAACCAAAATAATTGTTTGCTAGATAACTTTGAGTGAGACATTACGTGGTAATGACAGTAGCTTGAGTTATTATAAAATCACACTATTCTTTAATATTTTAATTTTTAATATTTCATTACGAAGAAATACTTCTTCACGCTATAGCAGTGGGGGGAAAATCAAGTTAGACTTAACTAATCACGTAAAAGTTGTAATTGACTAAGACTTGTCCCTAATATGAGAATCACCTATAAAGCTCTGCGGGATTATCATCCAAAGTACCGAATGTTATAATTTATTCATTCACTACTATAATTTTCTCCTTCTTTTCCACTTATATAAGTAGAACCCCTAACGTAGGTAGTGTCCAGAATGAGTACAAGTTTTGGTGTAGGATTCCCACTGTCTATGATAATAGATTCTGCCATACTTTGCAGATGGCTTCTTTCCATACCCAGCTTTTCCAAAAAAATCAGCAGTTGAGAGTGTAATCGCTCCTCTACTTCCGAACAAAAGTCCTCGAACCAAAAATTGTCTTTCATTGTAGTCCTCTCTAAATTTCTGCTGTAAGTACAGAAAGACATTTTTTATAGATTTACTCTTTTTCGCTTTTGTATTTTGAGATCGTGATCTGCATCGTTTTTTTTTTCGAATCTAATTGTAGGATCAACAAATTTTAGAATCTGGGGCTCTTTTCGTTTAGCACTAAAGACCAACAATCATGTTGATTCTTCCGTATCAAGGCAATATACCTCTATACATCTCCAGATTGAAAATATATTTCGTAAATAAAAAACTCTGTTAGTCCCCAAAACATTTTTCTTTTCATTATAACTTTATTTCTGATTTTTTTCGGTAATGTAGTTCGTGTACGAAAATTGAAAGGATAATTATTAGAACATGGGAAAGTTTTATCAAAATTGATCAAAACCATTTTCGCGCTACAGTCAATAGAAAAACATGTTTTTCAATTATTGCGCAGCAGCTATTGCGCATGGAGCATCCAATTTGTGTCACTGGTATTAGGAGTCAAAACCCTACAAAATAAAAAAAGAAGAAACAAAATCAATTCACTAGTTCTCTAGAAAATCTGGGCACAGTTCTTTGGACTCAGGGGCTCTGAGAATCCGTCGAAAACCGCATATCGGAAATTTGACCCGATCGCAATACTTTCCTCAAGTATAGGAAAGTAAAAATTGTAGGTTACGATAAGATGGACCAATTCAAGAAAGTTTTAGATGCCAATTATTTAATAAACAGGAGTCTATGCCGCATAATGTATTGTTATAAGTATTATACTTAGATATGTTACAATTGGAGAATTAATCATTCTGCAAATGGAGCAGTAGACTAGAACTTTTTGTCATTTTATAGTTTAATCTGTACAAAAAAACCCTCATAGAGTTATTACATTAGTAGCTTGTTGTAATTAAGCAAGTTGATGTTTATGGAATTGCCTACAAACTGGGACGAGTCAGTCACAGACTCAACGACCTCATGTAACTTGCTTTTAATTGACCGCAGCTACAGTTACCAGCTTAATTAGCGTCATGGAGGATTGTCCATGGGCGGTAGTGCCATGGAATACTCTGCCTCTTGTGCAACTGGATGAAAACCTGAATCTAGTGTGGGCAGGGCTGGGAGGACTTCTACGAATGACCGATGAAGAATAAATCTTAATCCAGAAAAAATATCCACGATTAATGAGTTATTTTTTATTCACTAATCGCGATATATAGAAGGATAATAGGTCATCAAAGCATGATTTGATGACCTATTATCCGTTTATAATTCATATTTTAAGTTATATATTTATATATGTATGTATTTTTTTTAAGTCACTTCAAGTCACTAACGACTAAAAATTAGTCTTTTATTCATGAAAAATATATCAGCCGTATTCGTTGGAAAACGACTGAATTTTTGTATAAAACATTCATAAATCAGTAAAAATATAATTTAAGCAACAAATGATGTCTGATTAAAATTGTTAAGCAAGTTTGTACAATGTATGTAAAAATTGTTTATATTTTTTTTTCCATTTTCAATTTTGAACTTAGTTCTAAATATCTGTTCACACTCATAAGGTCATGTTTGTCTATGTAAAAAAATTAGACAAGAAAAGAAATACAATAAAAACAAATAAAAGATTATTTATAAAAAATATCTAGAACAAATACTAAATATCAAATAAAATCTAAAGTTTTTTTTTTTTTTGTTTTTCCCTACCTCGCCCATTTAGGCTATACGGGATTTCCCCGGGCCGGTGGGTGAGGATGGCGAATTTAAAATTCCCTCCGGCACCGGGACGCGAACTCGTACTTATTTTTGTCTCTCAAAACTTCATATATATGGTGCTGTGCACACGCTTTAGCCCATTCGGCCACTCGCCCCCAAAGATCTAAAGTTTATTCAATAATAACAATAAATGGGTGATAGCATCATACTCCAAACGCGTCATGGCAACAATAGGTAATCCATGGCCAAGCAATTCTCTAATAAGGGATATGTCGAATCTATGGTGGAGATTAAAAAAAAGAATGGTCAGTGTAGTATTTGTCTGGATTCCATTTCACAGTGGTATCTCAGGCAATGAAAGAGCAGACCAAGCAGCTAAAATAGCAAGGAAGGGAGAGGCACCAACCATAACTGTACCACAGTAGAAGACTGGGTACACGAAACAAAAAAGAAGATGTTGGAAGATTGGGAATACAAATGGAAAACCATACAGTCAAAAGTATTATAACTAAAAACAGAGTGCTGCGAATGGGCTACATGCACAAAAAAATCCAGAAGTGAAGAAACCATATTGTGAAGTGAATTGCTCACTGCCTGTTTACTCACGGGTACCTTCTCAGAGAACTAAAAGTACCCACGTGTAGACAACTGTTTTAATTTTAGTTATTTTTATATTTTTTTGAATTTAATAATTGACCAAAATAATATGAAGAATAGAATACTTGGAACGAAAAATTAGTCATTCCTCCTCGATTTTTATGGCCTGGATACGTAAGGATCAACAAGATTCGCTAGCATCATCTTGCATCTTACAGGATCAGCATGAACTGTTAGAATTATTTTTGAAAAGTTGGTTATTCAAATAAGATACAGAGTGTGGAGGAATCTATTATTATCTATTATCTGTTATCGGACTTACTGGAAATCCAGCACCATCACCTATATCAATTCTGGAAATCGCTTAATGGATTCTGGAGACAGAATTGAGAAGAACGAGGACAAGGAGAGAAAGAAGTAAATAAAAAAAATAATAACATTTTTATATACAATAAACTTGGAATTTAGAAAAATTAAGGATTGATTAAAAAATATTTCTGATGACAAATTCCAAACTAAGTATGTACTTATATTCCTCTTTTGAAACAGCCCTCAAATGATCAGCGAGTACTGGATCGATCATAAGAATGTTAGACAGATTAGGTACACTTTGCTAGATGTGCTACTGCCATTCATCATCAAAACGATTTCACTCCCCCGTGAATGAAGGTTGACATTTCATGAGGAATGATGATAGCTATCAGCATCGCCACCATCCCCGGCGGCCAACGAAAAAGAAAAGGTAGCTGGGACCAACTTGCTCGAGCTATCGCGTGTTAGTTAGTTCCATGCGATCCGCTCCGTCAGTACCTTTCCAACCCTTCATTCCGCCCACTTCCAGCGTTTTCCAGCAAAAAAACTACCAGGTAAAGCTACACTCACTGTACAATGCTTTTTCGCTGTTTATAAAAAAATTGTATATATTCGATAAATTAAAGTGTAACCTCCGATTAGTCGATTTAGGCGAAAACAAATCTATAACATCCCAGCTATTTACCTACTCAAAATACGTATATGATCGTATAATCTAAATTTCAGTTTCTTACATGTTTTTGTTTTTGAGCTAGGCTGCATACATACACACACAGACTATTTCGCGATGCTAGGCTTTTTGTACTCAGGAAATCTCAAAACGAGTATTTCTGGTTAAAACTCGGTTTTGAAAATCGCAATACTTTCCATTACTATGTATTGCAAATATCGATAAGCGAAAGTAAAAATAAATAATGATAATCTATATTTTACTTTCACTTAACATATACATAGTAAGGGAAATTATTGTAATTGTGAAAAACTTCAAATATAGTTTTCATTAGAAATACACGTTTTGAGTCCAAAAAAAAACCCCAAGTTCTACAATATGGTGTGGATGTGTATGTGATCAGCCTATCCCAAAACGTTTTACGAAACTGAAATTATTATTTTAAGGAGTTATAAGCTTGGAGGAAGATTATAATAAAAGGGCTGAACATTGGCAAAGCGTTGACGAGTTCTATATTTTTTATCTGCATTTTAAGAGACATCAGGTTGTATGGTTGTGTTTTTCCAATTATAACCTAAGATTGAATTTCTGTCTCTGAGTTTTCCTAATTTATAAAATGTATAATAATGTTTTATAAGAGAAAACAATTTTATTCTTATTTGAGATTGTACTTTTACAGATTTAATCTATATTATTAATATTAGTACGAAAATATTCAAATTTATAATTTAAAATAAAAAATGTAACTTAATTTTTTCATATCTTTTTCCCGGATATGCATTAAATTTTCAATATATCCAATTACTAATATTCAGTAGGATTTGTATATTTTATTTAATCTACTACTCGTATATTATAAATATACGAAAAATAAATATATTGCTGTTTAAAATGTACTGTCAGAAAAAAAAATATATCCTTTTCTGATTTAAAAATATGAAAAGCTTTTAAACAAATTCAGACTCGAAAATGCACGAAAGATTTCGAAACTTCGCCTGATTTAGAATAAGGGGTCAGAAGTTAAAAACGTTTAATTTTATATCTGAAAACGGCATGGGTGAAGGCGTACATCAGTGATATAATCTTAATTTAATTAGATATATAAAACATATTTTTAATAGATCACTTACTCTGCTTTTATGCTATTTATTTACTCTGCGTTTGCATGACGAACTAATCTGATAAATACCGCACTGAAACTGCAATGCGATTAACTGCAGCCATATATGTTTTATCATACGGTATGCTATTGTCCTATTTCCACTCGTACTATTTATTACAAATTAACTCGAATTCATATGATATTCTACTATTTCATCGAAGGAAATTTTTAATAGAAACAAATTTTTCATAATAATAAACGGCATTTAATTTTGAAAATATCGAGAGAGATTTATTCATTAATTAATGCTTGGATATAAAATTACATTTCGTTATAATCATTTCCACTTATTACCGCTTCCCTTTTTAGAAATTCTGTCATTTAAATTTTATTATATCCTTTCATTAAAATAACAAATTAACATTTACAAAGAATCCTCTTAATTATAATTACTTGTTCATTTTTATTTTGTTAGTCTTGAAATTGGAATATATTAATTTTCTCCGAAATAAACAAAACAAAAACAAATTTTGAAAAAAAGTGTCAGTATAGCCGATATAATTTTAAAGAGAATTTGATGAAATTTATACTGGAGGATTTTTGCACAAGTCCCAAAATTTGATTAAAATTGAAGCCGTTACTGAAGTATAATCCCGCTCCGTCCCCTACTGGAATTCTTTGCCACATAACATCCGTCATGCCTCTTCCCTGTCAACTTTCAAATACCTCCTTTTCCAATAACTCCTTACATCCCAAACAGAAGATTTACCACCATAAATTTCATTTTATGAACTGAATTTGTGTGAAGTAAATAGTGTTGCCTACTGTTTAAGTTTTAACATAAACCAGCAATGATCTTTGTCACCTAGTTTGACTATTATTTTTACTATTTATTTATTTTTCTCTTCTCCTCAGGTTGTGCTTTTTTTTTTTTTCGGGTATATATATCTTTGTATTAGTATATATATCCCGATATTTTATATCTTTGTCTTTATGTGTGCCAATATGAGAATGTACGTATAAATAGTTCCTTTTAGTTTTTTTTTTTTCCGTTACACCACAAGTATCGTAAGACTTTATTTTATCTTAGTGTCTGCATATTATTATATAAACCACTGTAGATATTATTTCATTTTGTATTAAGTTAGTTTTCAATTAGATAGCCTATTGTTTATAAATTGTGTTATGTATATATAAATATGTAATTTCTCTTCTTTTTTTTTTTTTTTCATCACAATTAAGTAATTTTGAGAAGATTTTATGTTCATTTGTATATATATTTTATTTTTTATGTTTTACTGGTTAAATACTTTTTAAATAATCTATATAATATTAAAATTTTTAGAAGTTAGTTTTTGGCCAGATTTGTACTTTTTATTAACTCATCATTGTTATTCTAAAGGGACTTAGTCCCAGAATAAAGTTTAATTTTCTATTCTATTCTATTCTATTCTATTCTATAATAGGGCAAGAAAAATATTGTTCCAAATGCGTAGGCGAAACTAATGAATGAAATTTGATAAACTCGATTCTGGACCATTTACACTAATCCCAAAATTCCTTTAGAAGTAAAAGAGCACTGGGCATTAACTCAATAATTCAGACAAAATTATATGCCATGATTAATAAATTACTGTAAATTTAAACCCCAGTGATGTATCAGGAAGAGGAGCGCTGGGATCTCTTGGAGTCTTTCTTTGGCTCAAACATATCGAGTCCCTTAGGCAAATATAAACATTTTATATAAGAATGAATGCATTTTATATAATTTTATTTTTTTATTTACATTGGTTTCCAATTTAATTTATTTTTTTCTTATTATAATTTATATATCTGTGAATTTTATCAACTGAAGTTCATACATTAGTTTACTTTTATAATTATATATTCTTTATTTCTAATTATAATAAATATTTTATTTTATTTCCAGTACTTGTTTGTAATTATTTATATATTTCTTTAATTTATGTATACATTCAATGAATGGATATATTTAGCGCTAACACTTATTACTCTTGGATGTGATAGAATGCATTATCGTTTGCAGTTATTAATCATTGCATAAATAAATCTTAGTACCAAACTTTTAAACACGTCGGTGTCGACCTCACAAGAGAATTTTTCTCAAGGGCAATCAAACGATGCTTTATGGACAGGTTGCGGAGAAAATCAGTTTGTATGTTCTAGTTCCTGGTTCAGACTCATTTTTATCAAATTATTAACTTACGTAAATTTTCGAAATTGGAACGATTTCGAACTCGAGATCGGAAAACTTCTTCTGTTTAAACAGATACTAAAACTTGAATACCCATTTCTTTTTAATCTAAATCGAAAGATAATTTTATCACAACATCGAGAAGAAAGGTAAATAACGGTGGTCTACATTACTGGTCCATTTGGGGTGACCTCCACCGGCTACATGTCAAAATAACGAGGTTATATTGGACAAACGGCCCAATATTTTTTGTAGGCATCTCTTTTTTCGATTTGGTGATTAAATATATCTTCCAATTGAAATAGAAAGCAAATCGTTATTTGTAGTTTTTATTACCTAATTAAATTAATTAAAAAGGCCCCATTTCTAAGAATTTAGATAGATGAAGAATTTATTTTTTACGATAACATGAAGTCATTTACAATGTTTTAGACGAATGTTAATAATGTAATAAAAGGGGGTATCACACATATAGATGTATAAATTGATCAGTTTAAAAATCGGTTAATAAAGTTCTCAAACAACCCAGATTTTTTTTTTTTTATATCGAATAAGTCAGATATAAGTCTAAATAGAATTTTGCTCAATTTTAAATATTTAACTTTTATTAAAAATAATAATGAAAACTTTATTTTTTAATAGAGTTGAAATTTCCAATATTATACATTCCAAAAGGCTTTTGTTAAAATTTAAAGAATTAAAAAAAACAATCAAATAGACTAATGTTTGAGATTTTCTAGTGTTCAATTATTAGTGTTGAAGCTATTTTTCTATATCACTAAAAAAATATTTTTGGGGATTACGTTCTTTCTATAAAAAAAACATTCAATTGCTTCATAAGAATATTTTTTTCTTGCATGTCCTGGAATGAGCGTCTATCAGTGATTTCCTATCACCTGATTGATTTTTTATAAGGTGTATAGAACTTTCTCATTAAATTCTTTGCCCTAACATTTCAAATCGGATTATTTTTATATCTAGATTTTAATATTTGACGAGAGACTAGATTTTACTTTCAGCATTATCAATTTTTTTTTTTTAAAGAATGAAATTTCTACATATCAATTCGAAGCCAGAAGAAATACTGAAGTTTTGAACGGTGAGTGAGGATTCAAGAAAAAACAATAACTATAAATGCCTTACTAACAAAGCTGCTAATTATAGGAAAGCAGCTTTTTATTATCCGATACGTTAGGCAAGTTCTATTCCAAGAATAGATCTCACTTTCGTTTACTTCTTCCTTATGTAATGGATACGATTTTGGTTCACTCGGAATTATTTACCTACCTCATATTTTTCGATTTTGAATAATGAATTTAATTTGAACAATATAGTAAAATAAAAATTAACACACTCACTTATACATTTGTATTTATAAATCGTTTAATTTAGCTGAAAAGTGCAAAAATGTGCAATTTAATGCAACAAAAATTAAAATCGTGCAATTTAAGCCAAAAACGGCAAAACTTGCAATTTCGTGCAGTATAAAAATTTAAATATATTATTCTACAGACCCTGAAACGGAGATATTTTCGGGTCCGGAGTTTTCTCTATCCATAAGTATGTGATTAAGCCCACCTAATCTCTTTAAAGGGCCAAGCGAAAGGCACCTTTTAGGAGGGACACTGATTCATCTTTGACGAAGACAAATTCATGAGGGTTAAGCCAGGGGATAAAGGAAAGGAAGATCTAGTAATTAGTGACTATAGAGGAGGCCCTGGAAGCTGCTGATTTAATAAACCTGGATTTGCTGGAACCAATCGATCCCCGTCGCCTCCTGTCCCCATGGGGCCTTAAATACGTACCGGCCTTTTATTGAACGTTTTAGTTTTATTTATAATCCTTGAATGAGGTATTTAAACCGTTTTTTCGGTGAAATATCGGATCATCAATCTGCAAAGTTAAAGGGTTATAAATAATCGAGATAAATTGGTTTGTATACAGTATGAAAACAAAAATAAATAAATTAAAGTTAAAACATATAAGTATGTACCTAAATGAGAAATAAGGAACTGATTTTAAATTATTTAACCCCCTATGAATATTTTATCACAGATCTTTCTAACACGTTTAAGATATAAAAATCAAGCATAGTTTCACTGAAATAACGGTTCTAATAGTGCAGCCCGAAAACGTTCTTGATCTTGTCATTACAGACTCCATTTTATAAAATTATTAACATCCGCCCGAAACTTCGTTAATATCTTCGTCTCATCGTAAACTTAAAGTATTATATTTACGAAAACTCATGGAATCGGGGCGTTTTCAATCTGGAGATCGGAAAACTTTGTCTATTTAATTCGGTACAAAAAATTCATGAATACCCATCTGCTTTTCACTTGAATCGTAAAATAATTTGATCACAAAATCTAGAAAAAATGTGGAATACAAAAAATTTAGACCCTTTGGCCAATATATCCTCGTTATTTTGACATGTTGGGGATGTAGGTCATCCTAAACTGCAAAATATTTTTGAAGGCCACCTTTTTTCTCGATTTTGCGCTCAAATTATCGTATGAGTCAAGCGGAAAGTAAATGGGCATTTATGAGTTTTTAGTACCTATTTAAATATACAAAGTTTGCCGATCTCCAGATTGAAAACATCCCGATTCAGAGAAACTTCGTGAAGCTATTTACGAAGTTTCAGGCAGATGTTAATAATGTGATAAAAAGGGTTTTTTACCACGGATTATTACTTAAAAATATAACGAGCAGTCATGTATATAAAATTAAATTAATATTATACGTTTTATCACTATGTATTGTTGGACAAAATCCGTAATCATCATGGTTATGCCCGATCTCAAGTTCTGGTCACATCTAGCAGCTTCCTTCAACTCTCCATGTCCTTTGCGGATCTCATCTAATCCTATATTCGGAGAATTTTCTAGTATTTTAAATCACCATCAAGCTATCGCAATTTATGCTTTCCTCTCCATCTTGTGTCAAATAGTCGTTGCTTAGCGAGCTTTTTTGATATTTCCTCATCTCTGTCTTTGACACATTTCCAGTCCACCTTAGCCTGCTCAATTCGATGGTCTGTACGACGTTGGGTTTGGGGAACATGGTATATAATTCCTTTAGTTTGGAGCGTCTTCTTCATTGCTTAGCAGATTGAACTCCTCAATATATTCTTCGGATGATCATCCTTTCAAATATCAAGAAATCACATTCATCATTTCGAATGAGTGTCCACGTCTCCCGACCATATTTCGTAGAGCTGGACAACGATTTGTCTAGATAAGAGACGACTGCAAAACACCTTTTGTGAACAATAATTACAGCAGTTAGCATTATCAATTCTTTTTTTATTCATATTATTATCATTTGTCACTTACGTGTCTAAACAAGTGATCTCCGATGCTTTTTCGAAATTATACGAGCCAACATTCATAGATACATGTACAAGACGATATATTTTAAGACATTATTTTTTTTCACTGATTATCACCATTAGAGTAGTTCAATCTGGACAGTGGAGAAAAAGCTCCAATCCGGAATGATATGCCATGTTCTCCAAACCCAATGTCATACAGGCTACTCCTTATTGTGAAGCTCATGACAGGTGTGGATGGAAACACGAAGACAAAAAAAAAAAATTCAAAACAAAAATTAAATCAAAAGACGTCCCTGTTATCAAACTATTTATTCTTTCTGAATAATCTTTAAACTATGGACTAATATGAACTGGAATAAAGTCAGTGGCTATTCGCCTACCATATCAGTGGATGAAAAAACATTAAATAATAACTTCTATGTTGGATGAAAGCAACAAATTACATATAAATGACTGATATCTCATATTTATTTATTTATTTATACCTTTTCATTACATACATTGTATAAAAATAATGGATGCCAGGATTTTGGTGAAATTCCTCTCTCTTCAACCATGTAACACAATTATTTTCGTTTGAATTCAAACAAAGAAAAACTTATAAATACTTGTATGGAATAAGTTTTCAGAGCCAGCTTTAAATATTAAGAACTAATTGAAGCTAATTCCAAATTGCCACTTGTTCCGAGACATTCCTCAGAGAACTGGCATAGCATTCATGAGTTAATCGAGTACAGCCGGCAACCTTAAAAGGCTCTGGTATGGTCGCTATTAAAGAACAAAACTCTCATTGAACTGCTGCAATTGAAAGTTATTCCGAATAATGGAGTCAGTTAATTACATTGTCCAACTACCGAATGTTTTGATGGTACCGAGGAATTCACTAAGTTATTTTGAATATGATCATAACAACGTTTATTACCATTAAGCTTTGCAAGTTATAAATGAAAATTATTAAAAACTGTTTAAAATTCTAGTTAATAAAGTCGGAAAACTAAAAAAAAACATTATTTTAGAAAATTTCTTATCTTTAATTTGAATATAGATTATCCTATACTGGATAGTGTACCAGATATAAATAAAAGTGCATTATTTCGGTATTTGATGCGTTTTCTGAAAAATATAGAAAAGATAAGTTTTATCAGACGTAGTATTGTAAAAATAGAAGAGCTATAAAACTCATAAAAAAATAATTGAGTTTTTTTTATGATAATTCTTTGCTGAACTTTGATGATAACATCTTATGACTGAAATAAATCTAAATATTACGACTAAGAAAATTCAGTGAGTTTATCTTTTTTCATCCTATAAAAGAACCTTTTAAACTAAACCTATTGTACTTATCATAATTTTATAATTTATTTATACTTTGTTTTCATTGGCTTCCAACTGTCCGAATCATTAAGTCCACATTTTCAATAAAAAGTGCAATTTTTTTACTTATAATTTATCTCAGCTTCGGAAACGAAACAAATAATAACTAAACACCGACCCAAGGCACAATTTACATATAATTTGTTTTTTGGGCTTATTCCATTCAAATTCTTGCTCGCCAATCAAATGATTCAGCAAGACCCAAATCTAGCTCCAATCATCTCTATAACCTTAATCTGAGGTTGGCACTGACCCCGAGAACTTTTTTTAATGAACTAACTCCTACTAACTATTACTAAAGTTGACAACTCTATTCCTCAATTGACAAATCGTAGAGGAGAAAAGTATACTGTTTTGCTTCCTCAATACCAAAGACAGAGAAATATTATATTTGTGAGGGAGGTTAAACAATTTTTTTTTCCATTCATGGACAAATTTTACCTCGCATTTGCGTTTTAGACATCAAGCTTCAAACTTTAGGCAATAAAAGGCAAATTTTAGAAACGGTTCATTCGATTTGGTTTTATGTTTGAAAAAAGTTAATTGGTAAAAAACTGATGCTGTATTCAATTCATCGAATTTGTCCGCGCTTCTTCCTCATACGCTTATATACTTCAACGTTTTTTTATTTGGAAGTTCATATTTCAGTCAGTAGTTGGTGAATAAATGATGCTGCTTCTATTTTATCAGAACCTATTTACAACTTTCGCTTAAGGATATGTAGCGTATTTTCCTCGATACTATTATATTTCAAAAATGACTACCATTGGCGTAAACTTGAGGAATTTAGTGTAAATGGTTTGGTGAAGATTTCATCAAACGCCACTAAATGTACTGGTGTGGAAACGTGATAGGGAATAAATATATGGCAATGGGAAGTTATATAATTTTTTTAACTGTCACGTATTATTTTTTTTTTATGTGAAAATTTCTTAAGGATCGTTTTTCTCTTTTTTTTTATGTGGATAGTGAATTAGATTGAGCCATCAGATCTTCTATGTCGACTAATTGAAGTGTTTTTGCATATGGATTAAAATAACTCAGAAGCTAAAAATTAAACCTGTGCGTACTGTAAGCGATGAAATTGTTCAGCATTCCATCCTCTCTGTGATGGGCTATTATTTAAAATTCTATCTTAAAGCGAAGCCGTGTTAGAGAGGAGAAAAGAGAAAAAATAGTGTTGAAAACCAAATGATAGCTAATTTTACTGAAGATGTGGATTATAATATCTCAGAAACTAAAAATCTGAACATCATCCTGTAAGCCAGATCAGCATAAGAACAGCCAGTTCAACATTTAATCCTCTCTGCAATATTATTTATAATTTATATTTCATATTAATAATCTCGCCTTGTTGATATTTTCACTTCTATCGTGTGGTCTGAAGTACACTCCTTCAATATATACATATATTTTTTACTTACTTTAAAATTTTAGATAAAATCCTATTTTGGCAGTGTCATGTCATTTTGTAGTCCAATGCATGTGATAGGCATGATATAATACATATACTGTTTGTTCGATTTGATGGTATTTTGAGAGATTGTGAGGGTTGATATATATATATATATATATATATATATATATATATATATATATATATATATATATTTATATTCATGTTTATATATATATACGAGACGTTCTCATGTTTCCCACTACTACGCCGAGTCAGGGTGGCTCTTCCCCTCCTTCAGAAGACAGTACTTCCTAGGTACATAACTTTACCAAATAATCTATAATCATCGTCCGTCCTACGCATTCAATCTCCTTCAATTCAAGTCATCTATCCACTCCCTCTCCACAAGATCTCGTCCTTCCGACCTTTATACCCCTTGCCACAAATCGGCCTCATTTCAACACTCCTTTATTGTCCGGTCCACCACATTTTGGAATTCCATCCCACTTAAAATCCGCCATGCACCATCCTTATGCACATTTAAAACCCTCCTTTTCCAATTCCTCCTTACAATTCAATCAGACGCTGGGTAACCTATTATTGTATTATTATACTATTGTTGTATTGTATATATATGTATGTGTGTGTATGTGTGTATATGTATATATATATATATATATATATATATATATATACACATATATATATATATATATATATAGACGAGATATATATATATATATATATATATATATATATATATATATATATATATATATATATATATCAATGTATGTATATTGTATATATACTATTGTACTATTATTGTATTCTCACTATTATTGTATTATTGTGTGTATATATTATGTATGTACGATTAAATTATTATTGTATTTCAATTATACTATTATGTACTTCGAACATAGTACTATTACTATAACATCTTTATTATTATTTGTCGCTCATTTATAATTTCATAGCGTATTGTGTATAGCAACTATTTTGCAGTATTAGGACCTTATTTCTCATATTAAGGCTTCCTATATCTGTACAGTTATGTAAATACTTCTTTTATCCCTTATTTTTTAGTTGTTTTTTTTTTCTTTGTTTGTTTGTTTTTGTTTTTTGTAATATACATTTTGGCCAGATGTAATGTTAATTTTATGTACAATATTGTTATTCTCAAGGGACGTAGTCCCAGAATAAAGTTGATTCTTCTTCTACTCTATTCTATATATTGTATATTTTATCTAATTTCATCCACTTTTTGCGCTTAGTAAGGTTTCCACCTAGTTTCGCTATGAATTTTCCTTTACAAGACTATAAAAACAAAAAAAAAAAAAACATCTCCCATAGATTTCATTCCTAAATGATGTATCATAGACCTTGAAGCATATGAAATTGTGTACTCCATAGAAGTGATGAAGAATTTATTCAGACCATACTCGGAAGATTTTTTTTTTCTTTTTTCTTATTGGCATGCGGAAACTACTAGTTATGACACTAGCAACTGCAATCTATTATATACTTATTTATCCTTTTTTTTTTATAAGATATTTCATTTCGTAGGATTAGAAAACTGTCAATTTCTTTATTGATAGTATTGTATTTTGTCAAAATGAAGAACCTTAGTAAGAGTAGTAACATTAGCTCTTTCTAGTTGTATGTACACAAATAGAAATAAATTAAATAATACTATAGCTAAACAATAATTAATTATGTAGAGATGGTTGACCGTGATATAATATGAGGAGTTGGTCGGGAGGAGGGGTGGAGGAGGTAGGTGTGGTCAAATAAATACTAAATTTTAAAAAATAGTATTAAAAATACTATAATAAAAATACTATTTTTTAAAATTTGGTATTTATTTGACCGCACCCCTCCCCCGACCAACTCCTTCTGAAAACCATAATTCTTTAAATAAATATATATATATATATATATATATATATATATATATATATATATATATATATATATATATATATAAACGAAAAGGAAATTAAATTAATCAGAAAAACAATTTAAATTTATGTGTATTTATACATATACAATATTTACTAACATTCATGAGAACTCCGAGCCGAGTTTTTTCCCCCTCCTCATGAGGAAAGAAAAGAATCTCTGGGAGATTAGAAGATTGTAAAATGTGCAGAAGAAGAGAGAAGAGGAGAATGGTATAGTGAGGGCGAGAAGGCCATTGCAGAAGCGATTACTATTGCTTGATGACAAGTTAATTACGGTTTAGGGTTAATTAGGCAGTTAGTTCAATTATCGCAATGATACTTGTCTCTAATAGTTCAGCCCCCATCAGTTTATCGCCAGCCCCCTCCTAAACCTATTTCAGCACCAATTGCTCCAATATTAAAGCAAATAGTATTAAAGATGATGTGCTTTTAAATGATTCCTTAATAGTTCATTTAGAGGAAGGCATTTTATCAATAGGCGTAAATAATAATAAAGTGTTTATATTATATTAATATATTATAAATTATAACAATGTTATATAATAGTAATAATATAATAAAATTTAAAAAACCTGTAACACTACAACCCATAAAGGATGTTGGATTCAGTTCTATTTAGAAAAAGTAGTGTTTCTTAGACAACGGTTGTGCTAGGACATTTGACTGAGATCACGCTGAACTGCCAGGTTTTCTCCTTTAATTAATTATTTAGTTAACGTTACCCACCAATATAGAGGCTGGGTGTGGCCCAGGAGGGCCTCTTGTTCCCAGGATCGTCCCACGACTGATGAAACAGAATAAATATTTGTCTACCCCCATGGACCGGTATTCGAACCCTGGATCTTAAGCATTGGAAGATCAGTACCTTACTACTGAGCAATCCCACTCCCAATAATATAATACATATTAATAACTAGGCGTATATAATAACCTACAGCCTAGCTGCTGGATTCAGAAGACAAACCCTAGAGCAGATCTTTAATCTAAAACTAAGTTCTCGAAAAAATATGAAAAACCTCTTAAAAATAAAATAATTTAATTAGGATTAAAATCCCCTAAGAATAATAACAAGGTACAGAGATATGTAAATTACTCTGGCTTTATATAAATAAAGCAAATATACATAAAATAAAATAAAATGGCACTGATCAATTAAATGTTAATAAGCAAAGGAAAATCTACAAATTCTGACATAGTCGCGGAAGATTGAATATAAATTGCATACTAGAATAGAAGTTGTTTGAAGGAATTTTGAGAAGAGGATTGACATATGGCGATTGGCAAGGAGTTCCAAAAGATGGTAGCACGAATGATGAAGGATTTGCTGAAGGAAGTGGTTTTATGGGAAGAGATATACAAATCTGTTTTTCAGGATCTAGTATTAAATCAGTGGATATAGCAAACATACAGTAAGGTGTTCTACGATGTAGCGAGGATTTTTGGTTCTGAGGACTTGGAAAAGGATAACACGAAGAAGGAATTACCGTCGGAAAGTAGGGTAAAGCTACTCGATGTACCTACAGGAAACATGAGATCGCCTGGGAATCCCAAAGCTGAATCTGATAAAGCAATTCATAAGTTTCTTTAGTCTATCTTATGATTGAAGGCAAAGAGGTTAAGATGGGCGGAACATGTTGCTCGGAGCAATCAGAGAGGCTTTACGCAACAATGAATGCATCTATAGTTGAAAAAAAAAAACACATGTAAGGCCAAACATCGGCAGAAATAGTAACATACATCAAATCAACAAAAATGTAATAACTGGAAAGAAACAGCCCAAGATAGGCAAAGACGGAAAATGCTGGTTAATGCTGATTAATGGTAAAACAAGGTATTAAATGCCAACAGAAAAAAACATGAATTATGAATTAATTTTATAATAATTCATTTAATTTATTTTTCTCAAGTCCTAACAGGTAAAAAATGCTATTCAGTGGGATAAAGTAATTTCTTGTGATAATTTATTTTTATGTATACTTACACTTAAGTTTATGCCTCACTAATCAGAATAATAAAAATCAAAATTAACTTCTGAAAATTATTTATTTGTATTATGGTAAATTTATTTTTAAATATATATATATATATATATATATATATATATATATATATATATATATATATATATATATATTTATATTTAAGCTTTAAGTTATTCAATTGGTAGGAGACTAATTATTAAACGAAAATGAGGAGGGAGAGTTCACTCATATAATCTGCGCGTATTGCGTAAAGGTGATTGATTAAGAAATTACTTTTTCCGATTTGAAGGTGGAAAACCGAAGCTGAGTGAAACGAAGCTAATGAAAAAATTTCCAATAACGAGTAACGAAAAGGTGACGAAGTAAGACCAGCCGTAAGACGGTGTCTGTCAAAAGCAATCGCCGCAAAACTTTGGTCGGCTTGCAAACCGTTTGCGGCTCAAAGGAGCGTACGTGCTTAGCGAGCAGGTTCCGGGAAGTAGGAACTAAATCAAGTTTACAAACTCTGCAGCACCCCAAAACATGTATTTCTCCCTAAAGTATCCTGCTTAAGGTACCGGAATTCATATATGTAATCAAAGGAAACAATGTCACATTTTTTAATTTATTCGGGGAGCCAATTTGTCATAGTTTTGAGATATTAAAATTTGTATATTAGTTACTAAATTATTTAATAAAAAATGTATATGGTGTCGTTTACTTCCGGGGTACAGATGTAGAACTTTAAATCAATCCATTCCAAATATTAGATAATTGAAGACATACTGTGTCAAAGTTTGCTTTAAAAAATAAAAGAAAACTAACTCAAATGTTATAAATATTCGCACATATATTGTGTTGTTAATAATGATAATAAGTTGGAACGTACTAATTGTATGTTATGTAATCTTTATGTTTCATATACGTTTTAAAAAAAATAGGTGACTAATCTGAAACATTGAGTAAATAAAAGGTTGAGAAGTGGTAAGGTATTTTACCAACCCCGTATATAATATTTTGCATTGTGGAAATATACTATTCAATAATATGATATAGCATAAAGTAACATTATGTATTATACATTATTCGCATTCCTAAACTTATATGCATACATACACCATTAATTTTTCTCTCATATGTTTTAAAAAATACCAACATTCACGAAATTCATTAATTAGTGAAATGATAAATTATAATTGAACATATTGCAAACTAATGATAAATCTTTTAAAGGAACTGCAAAAGAATAAAATGCAATTAAACCGTGGCAAAAAAAACCATAAAGCAGGTTTTGAGAAAATTATATAATATATTTTATAAAACCAGTTATTAAATGCTTTTACAATTATCCATTTTATTATAATAATATTTTTATTTAAATATAAAGAACACTGTTCGATTAAAACAATGGTTTATCAAAATCTATTAACAATTTAAACGTTTTTCTTGGTAAGACATGTTAGGACAGAACTTAAGAGCTAAGTGCTGGGCAAGCCACGTTTAAAACTTTTGGGTTGACCCTTAGACAATACCTTTCACAGTGTTCTGAGTTTAAATCTACCGTGTGGAACTTTTTAAAAGGTTTCCTTTGTCGACAATCTTTAAAAATCACTGATGTATATTAATTAAGTTAAATTGTTATTAACAATGCACATAATAATGATAACTATCGAGCATAATAAATCAATTTAGTCACCATTGGCAGTAAATTTTTCAACTTCCAAATTTAATTCAATTGAGTGAGACAGTTTCAAGTTTATCTCTTCCTTTATCTTTTGGCAGCTTTTGGAACAGCCTGAAGGTGATATGGACAACAGCCCGTGTTGGGCGCCAATATCTCGAATAGAATCACTTATTTGAATATTCCTATTCGTTGAAGATATTTTTATCAGAGTATATATATCTTCTGGAATCATGAGATATCGAGAAACTATCACTACAGATTTTTAATTTAAAATTAAACAATTTCTTGAAAATAATTGGGTATTCAAATAAAGGTATTTTGATTTTTTTATATTTACATATATATAATAATGCCTGGTATAGTAGAATATCAACCACTATTATAGGATAGAGAATAATGGGAACGAATTATAGGAGATTTTTATGTTGGAGAAAATCACATAAATATAAAATACCAAATAGGATAGAGTCACCATATTGTAAAATAGTACTTTAAGAGCCCTTTCTGAAAAAAAAAATCAAAATACCTTTTTTGAATACCCAATTATTTTCAAGAAATTATTTAATTTCAATTAAACCAGACAACCAGAAAGGAAATATAACAAATATTAGAAGTAATTACAGATAAATGTTGTAATTTTTGTTCATATATTTTTTATAGTCTAGATTGAAACTTGTTTAATTGAAGGGTGTTATATGAGGAATGGTCTAAGCAATTTTACAAAATTGTTGAGTTAAATCTTACAGTTCATGTAATTTGGGAGATATTACAAAATTAGAACGAAGATAAGTTTAATCATACAGAACTAAAACTACCCTTACTGTTGTAAGAGTTTCCTAAGGAATTTATGTAAATGCATTTAAATTACATATTTCCTTTTTGTAGTTATGAAGATCCTTGTTTAATATGTAGTATAACGAAATATATAGGCTATATGTACATAATCCACTTGGTTATATGTCTGGAAATAATTTAAGTTTTAAACCTCCTGAAAGAGCTGTATGAAATTAGTACCTTTACTTTACACAAGGAGGAATTAGACGCTAGGAGTGGTGAGGGGGGGGGGGAGGTAAAGGCCTGATAGCATCAGTAAGTCGCTCCTACCCCCTCATTTACACTTAAATTAGAGCAGAAATGTTGAATAAAGAAGACAAATCTCACTGGTAGAGCAACTTTAATGCCAGGACCACCATGTTTAATTCATCCCAAGCCACAAGTATCTCTTGGTATTATCTCTACAAAACGTACTATTGTTTCAGTTTCCTCCTTCTGATATTTCCATTATAGTTTTTATTTTTACAAGCTTTGCATTGCTTTGATTTTTGCAGTGTTTGGATAAAGTTATAAGATATTAATACTCACATTATCTCTTTACATGAACCTTTTGGACGGGTCAAAGGAGTGAATTGTAAAGAAATAAAAATAGTTATAAGTTTCTTCGTTTTATTATTTTTTTTAAAATTAATAAAACATGTCGTTCTTTAACTGTTCAAAATTGCAACAGAAAGCAGTCCGTTGTACAAACCCCTTTTTACCAAATTATTAACGTCCTGTTGCAACTTCCTGAATTTGTTTCATCTCATCGAAACCTACATATATTTTATTTACCAAAACTCTCAGAATTGGGGCGTTTCAATCTGGAGATCGTCAAACTTTCTCTCTTTAATTAGGTACTAAAAACTCGTAAATACCCATTCTCTTTCCATTCGAATCGTAAGATAATTTGATCAAAAAATCGATAAAAAAAGGTGGCCTACAAACATGTTGGGTCGTTGGCCTAAATAACCTCATTACTTTACAATTTGGGGGTGTAGGTCACGTCAAACTGCTCAACATTTTTGAAGGTCACCTTTTTTTATTATCGATTTTGCGGATCTCATCCAGTTCTATATTCCCAGAATATCTACTATTTTCAATCACGCCATCAGACTACCGCAATCCATCCTTTTTCAACGATTCAAATGGAAAGGAAGTGGATTTTTATAATCTAATTAAATGGACAAAGTTTGTCGATCTCCAGATTGAAAACACTCCGATTTCGAGAATTTTCGTAAATAAAATATTTGTAGGTTACGATGGGATGAAGCTATTTACGAAGTTTCAGCCGGATGTTAATAATTTGTTAAAAATGGGTCTGTATCACGGACCAAAGGATTAATATTTATGAAAAAGCATTTTTTGTTTTGTTTAGTTTCTTTTAGTTTATATACATTTAATTGTAGTATTATTATTTTATACGGAAACTATAAAACTAAATAGGAAAACGTTAATGGAAACAGGTAAACAACTAGAGCTCGAAATAAACACGGATAAGACAAAATATATGACCAGCAGCAAAAATGCTGATATTGCCGGTGATATCGATGTAGCAGGTAATATGTTTGTACACGTGGAGAAGTTTAGGTATCTGGGGCCTACGGGAACTTGAAAAAACGAAATGTTTTCTATTTGTCTGTGACAAAACTACTTGGCTCGCGCTTCTTGTCCCGAAATTTAATAAATAGAATATATAAAACCATTTTCTTAACTCTAGTTCTTTATGGATGCGAAACGTGGCCGCTTGTATTGAGGGATGAGCAACGTCTTAAGCTTTTTGAAAATAAAGTATTGCGTAGAATATTCGGACCGAAGAAAAATTAAAAATTGAGCAAAGTAAAGTAAATTGAGTTTAGACGGTTACACAACGCCGAATTGCCTGAACTATATCCGGTTAAAATAATTCAAGTGATTACATCTTGGCGAATAAAATGGACTTGTAAAATTGTTGGGCTTAGTAACGAAAAAATTCTTAAAAGGTTAATATTTGCTGTACCTAATGGTCAACGTCTGTAGGTTAGAAGCGAAGGGAAGATTGAGTTGAAGCTGATCTGAAGGGACTGGGTTTGGACGGCAGACGGTGGAGGGAGGTTTGTAATAAGTTATTGGTGGTGTCGGCAACTTACTTTCGGGTTTGCTAAGCCTTTTATTATTATTATTATTATTATTTTGCTGGTTATTTATTTTTATTTTTTGTACATAGTGTGAATGAACAACCCTTCTATCACTATTACTATTGCCCGTAGATGTGACAGATTGTAATATTTCTCAAGAATTGAAAAAAAAAAAAATAGAAAAGGGTATTTAATACTTTCTGCATATATATTTTTCTCTGTTTGCAAGATTGTACGACAAACATTGTAAATCTTTCACCACCTTATCCACCATTCTCCATCTCTGTCAACCTTGGGATATTTATTTCCAGATTTTTGGACGCAGCCTTATTGCATTTTTGTTGATCAGATCTATCCTCCTAGTTTTTGGCATTCCACATGGTCATTTGCCTATTACTGATGGATCCATCGTTGTGTAGAAGTACCCAATGGATTGCTTCATGCTACCTGCCCCGCCCATCTTAACATTCATCAAATCATAGGATATGTTTACAGATACCAGTTTCTGTAAGCGGTTCTTCATTAGTCTTTCTCCTCCATTTAATTTTAATTATAAGTATATTTTTAAAATAAAATTATTTACATTCGATTCGGTTAATTTAGAAATGAACAGTTCTCTCAAAAATATTAGAAACTAAAATAACTTTGTATTTGTAAAGAAACAGTCTAAACCTCCTCCTCCTTCATACGATATCGATCAGAGATTTGTTGATGACAAATATGTCAAAGGTCAAAGCCCACTTTGATATGACTTAATAATGAATATACATTAATTGAAATGTCAATTTAGTAATTACAAATGACGGTTTACGTGTCGATAATGTGGAACTGATAATTATATGATATTAATGTTGGTTAATAGGGGTTTGACACCCTTGCAAAGCCAGGCTCAGCCAATGTGATATTTCACCTATAATTCAGAGAGTCAGATAATAAGCCGTTATTTATTTAAAATATTTTATTGTTATGAGCTAAAAGATAAATAAAATATTTTCCTTTGTCCAAAAGAGAGTATAACTGTGTGAGCAGACTGGATAATTTAGCTTCTTAAATAGGATTCTTCATAAGGTAAGCTAAGCGCTGACCAAATTATAAGAAAACCGTTGATCAAAAACAATTATTTACTTACCAAATATTAAACATAAGAAAAGTGAAATTTTTTTATTTTTGAAGTAGATTTCCGTTTCAAGTCCGTTTCTTTATTTTATTATTTTTTTTTTTTCCAAATTCATTACATATTTCAATTTTAAAAAGGAAAGAAATCATATTTACTATAATCTAAACTTAACTATTTAAAATTTCTATACAATAATGTAACATAATTAAGGCATTAACTAATACAAAATGTGGTGTGTCCACTCACACGACTTTTCTACCTGTTTTAGAAAAGTTTTTATATCTTTAAATATGTCCATTAAGAAACAACAACAATTTTGAATTAGATTTATTTTCCTGAAATTGATCAAAGAAAAGATTTACGATTTCTTAGATAAATTAAAGAAATGTAAACCGGCTTGTGGAATTAAAAAAAAAAATCAATAAACTCTAATAGTGCTAGTCAAAAACTTTTTTACTGTAGCCTATTTTGTCAAACAATAATTTCTGTTAAAAGTCGGGAGAAAACTTGTGTGATGCGGGCAACAGATTTTCTTACTTTCAATTACTTTTCTTTTTTTTTTTCTTATTTACCGCATAGAACCATATTGTTCAGATTAGCTGTAACCTCGTTAATAGTTGTATGAAATGAACAATTTGTATACACCTTTGTAGGTACTTAAATTCATATACATTTTACCGTAGAATAAACACTTAGTGAGTTAGGTCCCTAAATATTTTTCTTTTCTTTATATCTTTTTTTGTGTATGTAAATATTCTCCTGAATTTTTTTTCGGGAATTTAGTACATGTACGAAAATTGAATGGATATTAACTAGAAAATTATAGGAAAGTTTCATCAAAATCGTTAGAGTCGTTTTAGCGCTCCTACATTCCTGAGAAAAATATGTTTTTCACTTATGACGAAGCAACTATTGCGCATGGAACCCTAACTTGTGTCATAGTCATCAGTAGTCAAAACATTACAAAATAAGAAATAAGTAACAAGATCGGTCGACTAGTTTCGGAAATAATCTTGGCAAAGAGAGACAGACGGACAGATCAATGGCTGAAAGTGTGTCTTTCGGACTCAGGGGGCTCTGAAACAGATAGAGCCGTCGAAAATCATATATCGAAAATTTTACCCGATCGCAATATTTTCCTTACCTAGTATAGTAAAAAGAAGTAGCTCCATTTTTTTTTTTTAATTCTGTGAGAAAAATTATTTACAGTTTAAATTGCTAAACATAATTGGTATATTCACATATTCATATATTTATGTACATTGATTAATACACATGCAATATAAAATCGACGTCTTTGTAATTTTATAAAATCAAACAAGCAGCATAAAACAAACGCTATTAAAGTATAAATGAAAATTATTATTCATTACTAAGGCACATCCTTCTAGGGATCCATCCAGACCATCAGAGCGAAGGGGGTGATTCATTCCCCGATAATGGCGCCATAAAAATATTCTAGTTACAAGATTCGTCAGCACAGCTCTCCGGTCGGGAACTCAATTAGAGCCGGTAGGGACCAGACCAAATTAGGCCCAATATTCTACTGTCTCGGGTATCATGGAAGTTCGCTGCATTTAGGTTTATATCTAGAAGGAGGGCGGGGTGGCGAATTAGGCTAACTCGTGTGCACGGCAACCGGATATATGATTCTATGATATGAAAATAGTCACGAGTTCGCGTCCCGGTGCCAGAGGGGATTTTAAATTCCCCACCCTCACCCTCTGGTCCGGGAAAATCTCGTATAGCCTAAAAGGCGAGGTAGGGAAGAACAGGAAAAAAAAGAAAAAAAAAAAAAGTTTATATCTAGAAATCCAGTTATGACGGATGATTTTTTCAATTTTTCTATTTTTTGCTAGAGTTTCTTGCCCCTCCCCAAAAATAAAAAATATTACCCATTAAAAGTTTTCTATCTTGATTACGTACACATATATTATATCATATATATACATATATTGTTATTACCAAAAACAATACAATCTGAATTACAGAATATATGTAAATGACAATCGTACAATTTGAGCAAGGGGTAGAACAATCAAATGAACAGTTGTATCATTTGTAAAATGGGAATTGGTCCACCGTTAGGTTTCATATTGTATATGTCACATTTTGTCTACAAAAAAGCACTCGTTAAAAGCAATAGTTGAAAAAAAAAATTACAATTTTTAATTTGCGGTCATTTTTAATTCGATTAACGACTAAACAGATGTTTAGAGAAAAACATATTCAAAATGACCACAAAGATAAAGATGCGAGCCTTAGGGTCAGTTGCTCTAACTCATTAAACCTTAGAGTCAGCGTTATCTAAGATCAAACTAAGTTTAATCTTGATCGGTCGACCGTAGGCGCTTAAGGTTTACTTACTTCGAAGAAAAACTTTGTAACCTAGGGTTATTCTTGGCAACTATGATAACCTTCCAAGGTGTTTTTGCTGTATTCTTTGTGTTAATCATTTTTATTTAGCTTTTCTTTTGCAAAAAGGGATATGCTAGATTTTCTCTATTTTCCCCTCGCAGATAACGAAGATTTCCTTGATTTAATTGCATATTTACTAATGGAGAAAAAGTATATCCATTTGTCTGATGATGAATTTTGTGATAGATTTAGAGAAAAATTTTTTGATAACTAACACTAGTTAACACAAATTAATTTAACTTTGACTTTCGTTGGAGGATTTTTAGGATGCTTATATGCATAAAATATTCCAAAGTCCTAAGGATTTTCTCCTATATCAACGTTACTACAGCCGTCAGAAAGCTAAATTATTACTCTTCAAAACCATGGTATCACTATGGTCTGCTATAGTACACCATAGTATGCTAATGTCTACAAAAAAAGTTTCATCGAAATCGAAGAACTACGTCCGTAACATTCGCTTGTAATTAAAAATAAAATTATACTATTATTATGGTATGGTATATTATATTAGTATATTATTCGTTCTAGCATTAAGTCTATTAAAGTTGGAGTACCTCTGGGTACTGTTCTTGGACCAATATTGTTTAATATATATATATATATATATATATGTATATTTAAACTTCACTATTTAATTGGGAATAAGGTCACTTAATTATTATTTAATAAAATAATGAATGTTCATTTCTTCTGTTTATTGACGTTTCTATCCCGGTATTTTCTTTTTATTAGTCAACCATGGGATCCTCTTCAAAGCTAGAATTTTAAAAAATAGAGCTTCGATCAGGCCAGGGACACACCAACAGTCTCAGCACCGTCCACTAGCATATATATTAAGCTACTGTTTAAATAGTGAAGTTTAAATTTAATACTCAAAGGTCGATTAAGGAAAAGTTGTAAATATATATATATATATATATATATATATATATATATATATATATATATATATATATATATATATATATATATATATATATATATATATGTGTCTGACCTACAGGTACCAATGACACAATACTGGCTACTTTTGCAGACGATACTCCTCAGCTCAGATAAAAATCCTGTTCGAGCATCTACCTACTCTTCAAAATCATCTGAACGATATTGCCGATTGGGCCACAAGGTGGAAAATTAAGATGAATGAAAAAAAAGTTTGCATATAGTATTTACTCTTAACCACAAATCTTCCCCTGAAATATATTTTAACAACATTAAAATCCCAACATAAGATGTAATTAGGTATTTAGGTTTTTACCTGGACACAAGACTTACTTAGAAGACTCACATTAGACAAAAACGAATAGAATTAAACAGACGATACGGTCTTTTATCCAGATTACTTGACAGACGTTCAAAATTATCTTTAACTAACAAGATAATCCTTCATAAAGTTTTACTTAAACCTACTTGGACTTACAGCATAGAACTGGGAGGTTCTGCTAAAACTTCCGACATTTTACGAAGTATACGGTGCAAGGAAATTTGCATATTGCAAATTTAATCTAATGTTTTACATTTTTGTTTGGTTAATAAATAATAATAAACATACGTATTTTCACAAAAAGATAAGTCTTTCCTTTTTCAGTTTTAATATTTAAATACAAAATATATCCTAATGCCTTAAATATTTAGGGCTTTTTCTCTAAATAGTTTATTAAAACTTGCAATTTTTACTTCATCTGTTTTTTTTGTTTTTTTATGGGGTTTAGTTAACCTAAAATTAGTAACAAGCAAGAATGGTATGATATTAAAAAAAAAACGCTAACCCAAGCCGCTCTTCAGAGATAAATTCCCTTTTTTTTCAACGGATGGTATTGTTAAAAGTAAAATAATTATCTTCTTTTTATTATTTTTTTAATGAGTTTGTACCTCGCCATTGTTTATCTCGCTTTCCCGTTTATTTATAAAGCTTTGTTCATTTTCGTCTAAATATATATATTTCTCATTATGGGGTATTTTATCAGCTATGTAAATAAGCCTCGATAGGTATCTATTTATTATAAATCATGTTGTTTATGCTAGGGCAATTGTTTTTATGAATAACTTTTATCCGAAAAAGAACTTATGGCTAACTATTAATTGAATTCAAATTATTATATTTTACAAATTCTACAAAATAAATATTTTAAAGATATAAGAAACTTAATAAAGTGCGTTTGTGTACGCGCAAACGAAAGAAGTAAATGATAAAGTTGATGCCATTTTTTATAGTTTCTCTCAAATTTTCTTTTGCTTTGGAAGAAATCGGACAATCCGGCTTTGAAATGTAGGTAAGGAAGAAAAATACATTTACCCATACGAGGAGTAAAATAGTAGTGTTATAGTCGTCTCAGGATTTCACTATACTTAGACAGCGGAACTTAATTTTTATCTTGACGTCTACAACGTAAAACGTGATTGAAAGTTTTCGGTTCTAAAGATATTTTTTTTTTTTCATTTCTCTCATAAAATAAATGTTTTCTATTTTCGATAGTGGAGGAGTAATAAACTATTATATTATTTCATCATATAATTCAAATATTTTTTAAAACATGTTTAAAGGAATGTTCATGTTCTTTATCTTGGTTATCAACAAGTGAAGAAAACATATAATCCACAACCCAAGAATCTTAGGTTCAATACTGCGTAAGTACTGTTTTTAGACCAAAGACAACATAAGGAGGTTTTTAAGACCAGGGTCATACTCAACCATCCGGTTTGCTCATTAAATCATTGAATTAATTAACAATGGCCCAGGAGGGTCTTGCGGCCACAGGTTCGGTCAATGGATATTAAAATAAATATTAATATGCCAAATCCGGACTAGAGCTCAGACCATTGACATAAGAGGCCACGATGAGCTATTCCGCTCCTAGATATACAGACAATCCTAGAATAGTTCCAAATTAATAAAATGGTACTACTTCACAAGTGTCACTCCAAATTGTATTATCGACTCAAGATTATATTATCTCTATAGATGATATTCCAAAAATGGACAAGTATTGAGAGCCATGTTTAATGTTGTGACTTATCTTTATTTAGATGTCGACTTCAACTTTCGTTCCTTCAGGAAAGATGAACAAACCCACCTAGAGGACTTTTTCAGTTGAGGTCGTACCATAACTGAAGGAATAGATGATTCTGGCTATTTGGCCATTTTGAAAATTATAACCACATTATGATCATCAGTTCTCCATGAAGTTTGAGGTTCACATATTTCAAGTGTTGCCCAAAATCGGTCGTGGTCTTACACTTTGCACTGACTGTTGCAAGACGAAGACCAAGACTGGTAATAAAAATCGTTTTTGTGAATGAGAAGTCAGGCAAAAAAAAATACTGTTACTACACAATTTTAGTTACTACATGTTACGAATTGGTATAACCAATATACTTTTGCATTTAAATCTTCGAATTCTTCATTCGGGCTTAGTTAGATTTCTCCTATCTGAAAAATTACAGTAATATCTCTAAACCAATAGGCTAATAGATAAGTTGAAGTTGCGAGACTCGGGGGCAAGACCAAGACCAAGACCAATATTGAGTGTGCAAGACCAAAATTCGTCTTGGTCTCGCATTTGGACAATACTACACATTTCAAACTTCTGCAAGTAAGGTGTGAATGAACTCCTTTTCTATTGTGCCAATTGTCCAAAATGTGATCGATTGTAATATTACTCAGGTAAATACTAAAAAAAAATATATATAGAACTAATCATTATGGGTATTATTTTAAATTCATTATTTTTTTTTATTAACGAAATTTACAACTGTAATTATAATAAATACAACAAGTAAATATGAACAAGTAATATGGCATGTACAACATGAGGAGAAACTACCCATTGGTAGCACTGCAATTATATTTCTATATTAGAAGGTCCCGAGGCCATCTTCTTTTCAGACGCCTCGGAGGGTTATCAGGAATAGAAGAGGAAGCAAGGTTGGAAACGAGAGAGATCGGATGGTTCAGAAGTTTATTATGAAAGGACAGGTATCTGGATTGTGCTAAATCGGAAACATATGGTACATTAAGGTCATTATGGATGATTTTATTTGTGACAAAGTAGGGAGCATTAAGGATTCTACGAAGGATTTTGGATTGTAAGGATTGGATACGAGAGGAATTTGATGGTATTAATTAATTAATTAATTAAAATCTTAGAGCTTTGATGGATGTTGAATAAATATAAAATAAGGTGAAGTTCATTCTTATTTGAGTCCTGTATGAATAGCCTTTGTTAGCCCTGTGTTCAGATTCATGTAATGGATTTTCTTTACGAGGATTAGCGGACTAAAGGATAATCTGGATAAATTAATATCACTATTTTGAAAATTTGAAAATTTAAGATTCATATTTTGGAGATCCGACTGCTTCAACAATTACTAGACAAACGCTCTAAACTTTCAATTAATTACAAAAGACTAATATACATTACTACAATTAGACCTATTTGGATATACGGAGTTGAGCTTTGGGTTCTACCAACCATGGGATTCCTATCGTATCCAATCCTTATATTCCAAAATCCTTCGTAAAATCCGTAATTGCCCATACTTTTTCAAAAATAAAACTATTCATGAAGACCTTAATGTTCCATACGTCGTTTATTTAGCTCGAGCCAGATACATATCCTTTTATGATAAACTCCAGTTCCATCCGAATCCATTCGGAAGAAGCAATCCTCGGTTGCTGGTAATCTCCCTAGGTGTCTGAAAAGAAGATGGCCTCGTGATCTTCTTACCTAGAATTAAATATGGAGTGCTACTACTGAGTAGTAATTCTTCAAGCCTGTTCATGTCATTATTTCTAATGTGTGCATATTTATTGGTTGTATTTTTATGCAGTTGTAAATTTAATTAAATAAATAAAAAAATTTAAAAAAATTTGGTGTTGAAGAAAATCAGATAACGCACGAAGTACCAACTTATTTGCATAACTATACACAAAAAGCAATAAATCCTGACATACAGCCTTCTGGTTTTATGCTCTCAATGGAAACACTAGGTAATTCAAAAAGAAAAGACCTCTTTGATTGATAAACTTGCTTCATCTATTAGTTGCATTAGGCAGCCAGCTGTCCAAGATGTCTATTTGGTTTGTGAGTTGGGTTTTATTCATTAAACTGTGCGCGACCTTAATTTGTCACAATTAGTCTTAGTCGTTCCTTTCACTAATTGCTGTCGGGTAATGATCGTTGCGGGGATTTGCGTATGAGCTCTTTCCAAGCTCCCATCTGATTATATACAATCCTTATTTTCTGAACTACGTTTGTTGAAGTTAATTTCCAACTTTTAGAACAGAAAAAAAATCAACCATGCCATCATAAAATACTTTGTTTTTAAATATATATGATCCATGCCATATATAAATTGTTTGATGTTTATCGATTAGTAATGGTAGATATTATATGTCGATATTTTTTCCCGAGAGTTATATTCTGATGTAACTTAATTTCGATACTAAATCATCTGAGCTCTGTGACATATTCCGGTGTTACCTGAACCCTACAAAAAATTCTAGTTGAAAAAATTTACAAATAATTGAATGGTCGAAAAGATGGTATACAAAGAAATGACGGGGAGATAGAATCTTTGACTTTGGGGCATTGTTCGTACTAGTAAGGAGGTAATCATACTAAAAGTCTCCACTCCTAGTTGGTGAGTCAAATGTGGTAGGGGTCTAGGAGTTTACTTTTCGCCTTTATCAGGAAAATTATCCATCCAATCGACAAAGACATTCAATACAAAATTGAACCGATCATCATTTTTGCAATATAATTCATTATATACCTTCTATCGCTACCTCGCTTAGTTACCGAGATATCCGTCCTCAACCATATCGATAGTTTATTGAATGATAATACAATCTGCCTCATGAAGGTACATTTCAGACGCGTAACTGGTATTAGAAGCCAGTGGAAACTGAAACAGTCCAGTGCCCTACCATATTGCTAGGACTCCAAAAGAATACTTACAAAAGGTTTTGGAGCCAATGTCACTTTCTTATAAGAGGATTATAAGCATGGTCGTAGCTGATCCAGATAGGATTGAGCTAGAGGATTAGGATGATGAATAAGTTTCTGGTGAAAGTTTGTAAATCTGGATGGAATAACGTCAAGGGCACATATGGGATGTTATGGTCATGGTGTAAGGTCTTGTTTGCAACATAATAAGGAGCATTTACTATTGTTCTGAGTACTTTGGATCTGGCGAATTGGATACGTTTCATATTCGAAAATTTGGCTGTCCTCCACAGTTCAAGTCCGCAGGTCCAGATAGGTTTCAGTACGGTCTTGTAGATTAATAATTTGTTTTCAATTGTAATATGAAATGTTCTGTTTAATAATCTATATAACTGGCCGAATCGTCAGTTTAGTTCTTGTCTTTTAAGTCTGGTGTGTGGGTTCCAAGTCAGTCTTTTGTCTAAAAGCCAAGGTACCGGACGGTGTCTGAGATGGGAAGCGGAATAGAGCTAAATTGGATTGGCGGACAGGATCTGCGTCGGAGGGTGAAGGTTACATGTTTACATTTTGATTCATTAATTTTGGTGCGCCGATTGTTGTCAATCAGTGAAAGGTGGCTTTGTAGGTTGAGGGATGCTATTAGGTCTGAGTGGGAGGACAGGATAGTGGTATCATCAGCAGATGTTACTAGGAAGATTTCGGAATCTGTAGGGAGATAGGGCTGAATCCGATAAAAAAAAAAAACTATATAATATTCTTTATCTATTTAACTAACTAACTCTTCATTGTTTCTTTCAACGATTAAGTTGGGAAAAAAGGTTTTAATAATTAAATATTTTTCAAGGATATATATCAGTTTACTAGTTTATCCCCAACGGTTCATAATTTAGATCAATATACCCTTAGGTGTCAATTCCGAGAATGTAAATTTACGAGAATATAAAAATAATTTTTATGATTAACTCTCTACGTTGATATTAGTATATTCAAATATAAATAACAACAAATATTATAAACTATTAAAAAATAGTTTTTTTCCTCCGAATTTTAAGTGTTGTGGAACTATTCTGAAGATAGTTATTAATTTTCACTCATTTTAGTGGTCACTAATTTTGTAATATATTTGTATGCGTTCTCAACCATGTACTCGGTTGGCGAAGCTCATTCCTTTCCTACATACATAAGAAGGGTTAAGTCTCCTAATAGTGTTCAGATAAGTTCCTGTTCTATTAAGTTAGGGGAACTACACCGCAGCGAAGAAATTGTATTACTCAGATGCATGCTGGTGAGTTAACTTGCTCTGGCATGCACAAGTCTCTCCAAGCTTCGGAGTGGAACTCAAGAATTCAATTTTAGTGATACACTTTATAATGCTCATATTTTTGTAGTAGCACCATATAAGTTATTAAAAATGATTTATTTAAAAGTCTAATAATTCTTGAAGAAATCATAATTTAGAACAGGGTGGCACCATTCGTGCTCTAAAGTGAAAAAACAAAACAAAATATTTCTAGTTGTTGAAGATACTCTGAATCATTTGAAATCTTTTCTTAGCTTAATTTTCAATAGGCCGTTGCCATCCAAATCGTCCAAATTTGCCCGAAGTGTCAATCTACGTTTCATACCTATATTAGAGCAGTAATTTCTTTGGTTTTCATAAGTGGGAGGCACTCAAAAGCGCGAAGGATAAGAAACATCAATTAAATGTAGGAATTATATAATCAGCCCGATGTTTGTGGTCATTATAAAAAAGAAAAGGATGAAATGACCCTATCGGTACCAGTCTCCCAAAGAAAATATTATTCGAGAAGCCAGGAGATGCCCGAAGACGTCGACGACCGAGGATGAGATAGTTGGACGATCTCGAGACAGACCTAGGGCGGCTAGCAATCAGAAGATAGAGAGCTGTTCCTGCCGATAGTCCAACCTGACAGAAAATCTGTGAGGAGATCCATACCCTTCGATGGCAGTAGTGCCAAAATTAATAATAATGGTAACTCAGAAGTGCGGAACAGTAAAAAAGACAACACTTATAGTATCGCTTGTCCCATTCAATATTTATATATATATATATATATATATATATATATATATATATATATATATATATATATATATATATATTGTTTTATTAATTGATAATTAATACATTCTGACACACTGGAGGGCAATTTATATGTATAATTACTTACATTATTTCATTTATTAGTTATTACCTAGAAGGTTTGGCTGTTTTAATGAAAAATAACTGCGAACATTTTCCTTGAAAATAATAATAAACCTTTACGCATTTATATTATTCATTCAACACTGATTTTTGGACTTTCGGATATATTTTCCAAAGCCCATGTAGGATGATATTAACTGAAATGTGTTACTGGTTTTATAGGGAGAATAATAAAACATAACAGGTGTGAATATCAGGAGGTGGAGTAGTGCATTGTCCAGCAATCTGTTAACCGAATATAAAATGCTAAAATAACTACGAATTCTAGCGTCCCGTCACCGGCGATACTTTTATAGCTCCGGAATTAATCCCCAACCCTCTGCACTGACCCCCAAAAAAAATCCCTTATAATCGAAAAGGCGAGATATAGATGAACAAAACATAGAAAAAAGTATGAATATCATTCAATATTAAAGTGTGTTCATAGGTTTTTCTTCGGTATTGCGTGTTTCCACAACGACTCAAAATTAAGAGGTTCAATTGTATCCAAACTAGAGAATAATTTTTTGGCGGTTTCATCTTTCTTCCCTGGCCCCGCTTCTCTTGTTTCTATCTTCTCATAACTTAATTCAAATTAAATTTTATACATTCCTTTAAAATTGAGAAAGCTCCATAGAAACTTGTATATGAATTGGATCGGTATTGAAGAAGTGCTGTCTGAGAGTTTTTAATCCCACACCGTTATTTGGAAACAACAAATATATATAAAATATTCAAAAGCGAAATATGAAAAAGAATTCCAACAGTTCAAATGATAGATAAGTTTTAATCTGTTTTTCCTGGGAAGTATTAACATTTTAGCCCCGATGAGCGGGAAGGGTGGAGTACCCTTGAATACTTTTCATCACCTGAATCGATCACTTTTTATTTAAGGCAACGTTCAACAATCCCTGCAATCTCTAGTCAAAGAAAAGTTTACCTACTGGCTCATGACAAGGCCGTAAGATACTTAGATAGAAAGTAGAACTGATCACTGAGCACAACGTTGATTAAGGAGAAAAAATCATACAAGCTCTCGGCTAAAATATGAGTAAACTGTCGTTAAAGGGTTAATACAACAAAACAATTTTAAATAATACTAATATAACTTAATTTTTTTAATTTTTAATATACTACCAAAGTGAAAATCCATCACTTACAAAATTCAAACAATGTTATTGGGATTACCTCCCACTCTGGTTTGTATACAATGAATGCTGGAATTCCAGCCGAAATTCTGCGTTAATCACGGTTTCCGAACCTAATTTATGCTAATGAATCAGTCGGAGTGATAGCAATCTGATCAAGTTATGATAATACGACGCTGATCGGGTTACTAACCTGCAAATGTTTGCTATCCATCGCGTTAGTCCCATGTGCCAACAGTCCTCAGATCCGATGAAATAACTTTTGTTTTGAATCAAACTTAATCCGATCGTAATCTTGAAAGCAATAAGATCCCCTGACATTGTGTTGTAACGATAAGGGGATATTTCTGTCGAAACTGGTAGCTCATTGGCTACAAATTAACCGTAGTACAAGGTGATAGATTGAGCCATTATCGAGCGAACCGACCAAACAGAGGCGAACAATGAGTTGAGAGAGTAGCTACCAGATGCCGCTAATGGTTGGGGCCATTGTAGTTTAGCCGGGAACAGGGCGCTAACACTGATTACAGTCAGTCCATGTCGTCAGTTGTATCAACCATGGGTTCAGGCTTTTGGTGAGAAAAATCTATAATACCCTAGCTGTAGTCTGTTATTCTTACAGAAGTCACTTACGGCCCATACCGTTTCTCATTCCTTTGTTCTCGCATAGTATGATTGATTACCTCAGATACCTGAATGCACAATGTAAAGCATTCATTTGCAAGTCCAAAGCAAAACAAATGAATCACTTATCTCTAAAGTGAATTCTGATTGATTTCTTTTTTAAATCGAGGTAACTATTGATTACTAGGTTAAAATATATATATATATATAAATTAAAATGAAGCTAAATATTAAGGAAAAGTGGTGTGAAAATGCATTGATTTCCGAAATTTCTTTTTTTCAAGGAATGATACTTTTATTTCTTAAGTATTTAAAAAACATCGGGTGCTTCATTACACTTTTATTAGAATGAGAATTAAAAATAGATTTATTTTACTGTTCCATTATTGTAAACTAAAAGTTCAATTTTTAAAGTAAAATGTTTTAGCTTTCTTCTTTCCTTATACCTTATACAAACCGGACTCCTATCAACCCTTTTTTCTTTTGACTATCCTTGAAGTTAAATACGTCCCAAAAGTTGTCTTATTTAAGTTTTTATGTTTTAATAATATGTGCTAAAATTAAAGAATGTTTTGATTTATGTTTTTAATGATTGGTTTTAATATTACAATTGGATTGGATTGGAAATAAACTACTCAAAATCGCTATCGAACTATTCTCTACCTATTTGGAAATCGAACTCATCACTGCGTGCCTATCTGTGATCATAACAAAGTTTCTCAGTAGCAGAGATGAGCGAATTCTACTCCGAGTACTGAGTACCAAGTATTTTACACAAATCCTGGCCTTTTTAGATTACCATAGAATTTAATTACTACTTCAGTTGATGTCAAAGGATTGACTGGAGTAGTGATTGAATTCCCAATAGAGATTCATTTTGAGTAAAATACTTGGTACTCGGTAATCAGAGAAGCATTTGGCCATCTCTTCCCAGTATCAGTTGTATACTGAATTTCTGTCATCATAATAACAATTAAAAACTTCTGGTTGTAGATCAGGATTTTATCAATGGCATTTCCTTGAGTATTTTTACAACATAATTCTCACACTAGCTGTCGGTTATGTTTAAAAATAGAAAACCTAATATAAACACGCTGAAAATTATTTCACAATGGTTTATTATTTTCAAACAATTATACATCTAAAGTAACATTATCCTCCTATCAAAAAAGAAAATCCTATTATTAGACTAAAAAACTTTGATCATTAGAAATTTTCTAAAAAAAAAAAAAAAAAAAGTAGATTACTTCAGTAACACTTTAAAAAAAAAAACAGGATATAACCTTTGCAATAGAACATATAATAAATATTAAGAGACTATGTCTAGGTCTTAGCCAGGTTTCATTGAAATAGGTAGATACCGCTAATGACCCGATCGGGTAGATGCGGAATGTAACAATAAATAAATAAATAAATAGGTAGATACGCTTATACGCTACAGCCCATAGCAACAATAGTTTTTCGGCCGTCTTATTGAAAGAAAAGGCGGATAGTAATGTCCATGTAGGAGGATCACCCTCGGATGACCTCTGAATTTAAATCCAAATTTCAAAAAAATCGGTCCAGTAGTTTCGGAGAAAATGCACGGAAGGCGGCGGCCAGCCAAATAAATTTCTAATCGATTTTCAAATTCTAGGCATCCTAAAACATAAAACCTCAAACTCTGAGAGGGAGAGGGATTAAGTTTTTAAATTTTTTGTTCGGTTCATTATTGAAAATAATAAACCAGAAGGACGGCATAACGTGGTAATAGTTGTATGGCAATTAGAAATTATATAATACATGAATTGTTATTAATTATTAAGTGTTATAATTATCTAAGTGAATATGGTGCATGAAAACCGAAATTTACTCCCAGAATAATGTTTTAAAAATATATATATATAATAAGAGACTGTCATTGGTAAAAATCCTGATCTACTATGAACATATAAAATACTCTAAAATTACCTAATAACTTTTGGTTATTCACATAATTGCCAATTATATGCAATTGCTGTTTCTCCCGATTGACAAAAATTAGAGTTCGTATTTATAAAATTTTCATCAAGGGTTTGGTTAAATGCGTACCAATTATATGATACTTCAGCTGCGTTCATTAAAAAATTCTTGTAAATTAATTTTTTTTTCCTTTCAAATTAATTTCTCAAGGTAACTCTGTTGCCAGTGCCTGACTTTTATCAAGACATTATTGGGTTAACTAAACTGGAAAACTCTGGAGGGTAAGCTACTAATGAGTGAAACTCGAGGGGCGTCAAAGGACTTCTTTTACGTCCTTATTAATATTGAATTCCTGATTATGTCAATTCTTTGTAGTTTCCTTTAACATTAATTGATACTAATCGGTGTCAGCTTGAAAGAAAATATAATTTACGAAAAAAAGTAATTAAAAGTTAATCGGAAGCGTAATTAAAATCGATATGTATATAAATATATATATATATATATATATATATATATATATATATATATATATATATATATATATATATATATATATATATAATCAATTGTAAGAGATCAAGAATAACTTTCTAAACACAATATTTGTAGTTTTACGAATTATTTATTTAATGTTCAACATTTTATCATTTATTTTACTTTATTCTTCAATCATCGGAATCACTAAAAACTATTTTATAGAGTGATATATATAAAATTTTATGACAATATGTGTTAACTCCCTCTTAGTTTATGTCAAACTTCGAATGGAGCCTAACTATTTAATTGTGATTTAATAAAAGAAATAAAGTGGACTGTCTCTTCAAACATTTATTTTGGAACATTTACGAAATCTAATATTGAAAACATAAAAACAAAATGAATCAATTTTACACTTATTAGATAGATAAAAACAATAACAAACTTCTAGAATTAAAATAAAGACCAGCTGTCTTTATAATAAAATTTTTATTATAATAAAAATAAAATAAATAAAAAACAACTTCTCTAAAGTCCCAATATGAAATATATATATATATATATATATATATATATATATATATATATATATATATATATATATATAAAATAATTAGATTGTACAACGTTACGTGGACGAAGCAGGACGTTCGTAAACCTCTGTCTCTATGCAGAAACCAATTGTAACTCTTCAATGAGCGTGCTCAAAACGAACTGCAAATGGGCAGCGGCGAGCACGACGAGAGAAGTACGTCTCTTCATAGTAGAACTGCAGTGGGCCGTGTTGAAGTTGGCAGTACCCAGCTCAGTGACGGACGGAGTCAGACCGTCTCTTGTCGATTCTACGGCCTTATGACTTGAACCTAGCACTTGTTTATAGCTATTGCTACTACAATCCATAACAAAGTAGTCCAAGTATAAACTATTGATTTATTTAATATAAGCTATGGGCCTTTAATACTTAATATACACATATCTTATACATAAATATACATATTAATTGATTTCACTTTGCTAAAATAAAAAAAAATCAACAATTAATCAAACTAGTTAAGTGTAAAATAAATTGAATTAACGGTGTGGCGTTTTTAACTGTAAAAATAAAATAAATTAACGCTGTGGCGTTAACAATAGTTGTATTGAGAAAGCGGTTCATTCATTCTTTATTTAGAGTATTAAATAAAAAGTAATAAACTGAAAGATAGGTACTAAAATAATACTTCGAACACAGAAATACTTATATACAATACTTAGAATCGGCCAGGCTTGTCCCTCCACCTGCGATAAGAAAAACAGAACTCCAGGAGATCCCTACGCTACTATCTCAACTACGTACTGAGGTACTAAAAGCCAATGGAGAGGGAGAGTGCTATAGCCACATAAATAAATCTCTTCACTGGAGAATCTAGCGATTGCCAAAACTTCAATATATACATATTTATAAAAGGTCGCGGAGCCACTGCCAATTCAACTTTCGGTGAGGATTGTCGGGATGGATGTAGCTAGACACTCGTTATGATAAAGGGTTTGGACGATATTTCTGGAGAAATTTAGTGTAATTAGTCCGTTATTAGTAATCATTAAATTATTCTGGTAGAGAAAGAGGAGAAGAATATCTTCCGATTTTTGGGATTGAAGTTGATTGGAAAGATAAAGATTAGTAGCCCCAGATATTTTCTTTCTTCATGCATTTGTTAATCCCACAATACCAGAAATTGTAAATACAGAAATTTCTTGCTTTAATAAATTTGACCTTCAGTTATATTCTATACAACGACCCCCTTTCAATTAATTTATATCCTCACTTTTGATCTAAATCTAACACCAAATTGAATGTTATTACAAACAACAGTATATTTCAATACAAAATTATGCTATTGTCATATACACTTTGAGATAGAGAAGTTGTTACTCTCGCCCTTAATCATCCCTTAACCTTAATTGCTACATTAACGTCAAATACGTAATGCTGTTGTATGTAATCCACCAGTGGTAGTCTAAAGCGGGTAATAATACAAATACATGTATAAAAAGATATTTAGTACTTACTCAAAAAATAATTGAACAAACACTTTTTTTATAAGTATGTTTTAGAGGTTCTATTTATTTGATAGTTTTTAACAAAAAAGTGTTTATTTTTAGAGTATTCTCATCCACTCTTAACTAAGCATTCCAACTCGTTCCAACACAAAAAAAAAAAAAAAATCGAATATCAACAAAAGGTAAACGAGAGGTTTGTTTCTTTCATATGTAATTTAAGAAAACTGAGGTATAAATTCCAGACTTTTCTGCCTCCGGCAAGAGGGTAAAAAAGCATATTATCACAAAAAGTCCAAAATCAGGTGTAAAGTTACCCATTTTGACGGTACTAGTATTTTAAGAATATTTATTTGTTTTGTGACCAGAAAAATACAGTATATCATTTATATTTCTCTTACACAGTCCATTCAATTTATAGTATCAATAAACATTTTATGATACGAATGTGTTGCTAGGAACCGAGTCAAGAACGATATAATGAATAATTATTTATGCTTATGTTACGCATACGTAGGTATAATGTTGTTTTCCATGTTGCTTTCGGTACATTAATAAACAGCATTTTGCAAATAAATATTTAAAAACATCCAACGATTATAAAAGGAATTAATAAATCTTCCATATTTTATTTTAGACTTATGCCCCGAAAAGCAACCGTTGGCAGCTCAAACGAGATGCTTGTTAGAAAGAAGGGGCCAATCTAAACTTCGCAGCCAAGAGGACTGGATAATGTGCAAAGTAGGTCGTTTTACCCAACCTCCCCACCCCCCCCCTCTCCCTTCTCCTCTCTAGTCGAATTCATCTTAAACTATCCTTGCAAAGTTTTAAGGGCTCAGAGCATTGATCTAAGTCTAGGAAGTTTTGTGTTCTTGACTTGACGAGGAAAAAATGTTACTTCTTATAATCAAGTATTGCATATGTCTTTATTCCTTTTTGATTATTATAAAGACGTCAACCACCAGTGTCATTATCGCCTTTCGTCAATGGTTGTTTTAAATTTTGGAGTATATCTCTGTCCGCCTTAGTAAGTCAAAAATTCTGTCAGCCATCGGTACATTGTCCAGTATAGTGGAATAAATATTTTTAGGGATATCTCAGTGGATCTTTCGTTTTCATTTGATCTGTATTATTTTAGGTGTTTCACAGTTAACGGACATCCGCAGGTCTCGCAATCAGTTGGAGATTCGCGAGACATCAGGTAACCGTGAGTCAGACGTGTGTGGCCTACGTCATATAACGAACGCAACCTCGCCAAACTACCTCCTCTCCTACTTCGGAATGAAGATATGCATGGAGAGACATCAGTTTTAATTTCCCTCAGTTTATTTCCGGAGACAGCTAACCATCTTAATTCCCAATTTAATTTGATTTCTTGCCTAATGAGGGAGATAGAGTCGTCGACGGAAACCCACCGATTTAGATTGCCGTCAGATATTGCATCTATGGCCGCCTATCAGCCAATTCATTTCCATTAATTTCGCAATGACCAGGGACACAAGAATAGACCACGAGATAGTGCTTCTGTTGGGTGTCATTAATGAGAATAAAATATTTTGCATATAATCAAGAATGAATTGCTGAGGCTAAGTAGGGCGGACAGTGAATCTGTACAGATAACCAGCGTTTTCTTTAACTATGATAAAAATAGTTGTGGTATTTTTTTTTTATAGTTCTGACAATGACCAGATTCTCCACTCAATTCATGAGTGTCTGTGGCTACAGTGCCTTTACTCAGCCTCCACTGGTTTTTAATACCAATGAAGTAGTTTAGGGTTCAGGCGTTGGTGACCTCAATGTTCTACGCCTAAACAAATCCCAATTAACAACAACAAGTGGTTGAGGGAGAAGCGCAGGAATCTCCTAAGCCTCGTTTTTCCCTCCACAAGTGGAGAGACAAGATTAGTTTGGAGTTCCCAAGCTGATTGTAAATAGTGTGTATTGTGTGGGCGGGGTGGCCGAATGGGCTAACGCGTTGTGCACAGCACCACCGTTGCCCGGCAACCTGATATATGATAAATGATACAAAAATAGTCATGAGTTCGCGTCACGGTGCCAAGGCGTCTTTTAAATCTCTCCTGGCCCGGGAAAACCCCGTATAGCCTTAACGGTGAGGTAGGGAGGAACCAAAAAAAAAAATAATAATTATAAAAAAATAAATTAAAAAAATAGTGTATATTGTTATGCTTGTGTCTAAGATGTTTATTTTACTTTAAGTGCGTTTTATTTCATTTTAATTTTAGTTTTTACTTATTTTTCTTTCTTTCTTTTCATAATATTTTATTTTGTTCTTATTTCTATGGATAATTTCGTTATTACTTTATTTATTTATATTTCTGTAAATATAACTGATCTGTATCCTTAACTGGGACAGATTGAAATATTTCTCAATAAACAAGTAAAAAAAAGTTAATCCACAAATACTTTCTTTGTGATGGTCAAGATGTACATAACCTACTTTGTAGTTTTTTTATTTAATTACTGATTAGGTGCATCCAGAACTAATTCACACAAACATAAAACATCTAAAATTACTAAATACAAAAATACAAACTTTCAAATCCAATACGTTGTCAACTAACCTTGTAACATCGTAAAAACTGCTGACCTTATCATTGAAACAGACCCATAGCAATTTTTCTATCACAAAGTTGTACTTAAGCGGACATTCCTTATATGATAAAAACCACTAACACATACCTTCTTGCAAGTCCACAGTTGTACTGTATTATTCTAAACGGACTTGTCTCAGAATAAATAAAGAATTACTAATTATTAATAATCTTGTTTAGAAATTTTGGCGTGTATTTTATAATTATAGAGAATGATTTGAAATAGTTTTCAAACATTTTAATGCGTGAAATAATTTTTTTTTATTTGAATGGTTATATAAAACGTCAATTATTATAAAATTTACCTGAATTTAGAACACTAAATATTTATGATTTATAAATTTTAGGATAGTTGGTTATAATAGCTTCTATGCACAGTGCTTCGAAATAGGATTCGAGTCAACAGTTAGGGGTTGGGGTCTGGCGTCCCTATTCTCTCAGAGTAATAGGTTTGGGTAATAGGTTACTTGAGTAATATCTCAGCCTGCAAGCGGTAGGAAGGGTTGTCTGGAAAATATTTCTTTCTGCAAATCTATATCTGTAGCATATTCTAACGTCGTGGTAGCAAATAACATAAGAAATACATGTACTCCCGGAACATCGCGGGATTGGAAATGTATGATCAAGTTAGGTTTTTATAATAAATTCAACAGAAAGTTAGTATCATTATTTAATATGGTGGTTAGTTACTTTATCGTACATACAATAAAATACAGGAAATACAATTAAATTACTTATTAACACCATTAAAAACTAATTATATCATCACACAATTTTGCATAATATTCCTACTGAAAAAAATCAAACAAGTTATAATTACCTATATACTAAATATAGGTAATAAACACACATACACTCATATATATATATATATATATATATATATATATATATATATATATATATATATATATATATATATATAAAAAAATAAAAAATATATATATATATATATATATATATATATATATTTTTTTTTTTTTTTTTTTTTTCGATTGGCGCTACAGACCATAAAGATCTTTGGCCGCGAGATGTGGTCTCCTCACAGACGTATGTTGCTTGCGGGAGCTCAGATAGCCTGGAGGGGATCACCCAACCTCACTTTGCTAAGAACCATGGTCTCTATGGTACAGCGACAGGCCACCTGTAGCTCCATAGCCGATCTCTTAAGAGCCAATTTGGCAGTATCCTTCCCACCGACTCATTCGGGTTCAAGAACCGTGACAAATCCGTCTAGATCCATGCATTATGGCCGCTCAGGCCGCACGAGCAGCAGCACGAGGACCTATATTTCTTTCCCCGAGACAGACCGTCCACGGAGCACACCTTTGAACAACATTTAATATGAATGTTAATGTTTACATTTAATTAATAAAGTAGTTGGAACAAATAAATAAGTTTTCAATTCAAAACAAAGAAAATCTTTGGGTGTGGATATCTCCTAAACAAAGCGTTTGCGGACATACCTTCAGAGGAAATTTTTTTCTTGTTTTGAGGTCTTAAGTTTATTTTTGCAGTTTAGCCACTTATTCCCTGAAACACCCTGTATAAAGTAATATAAATTTTATTAAACCACAGAGAACTAGATCTCAATGTAAATCAAAATATATGGTTAGTATTATTCTTCATTTGATCTTAAAGGTGTGTAAAACTTAACCAATAACAGTGAATAAATAATAGTGCCTAAAGGCATTTAAAAATATTGCACACAGTCCACATAATTAGGCCGAAGAAGGATGAGTCAACAGAAGAATTTAGTGGTATTTTTCGATATTATGGATGGGATTCTTCAAAAAGAAGAAGTGTAGCAGAATCATTTAAGCAAAAAACTGTTTTTTTTTTTCGTTCTGTGTTTCATAAATCTGTTTATTTATATATACAAAATAATATGTATAAAACAAATAATATATATCAAGTCGAATTTGAAGATTTTCTAATTACATATTATTACAAATTAAAAACGATTTCCTTGAAATGTGAATATTTTATGAAATTGATTTTTTTTGATTTTTTAAAAATTACCATTCAATTACAATTTATCACATCATAATAATGTTTACATGATTGTGCTTACAATTATCATACATATGTTGTCATAGTGATGTGATTGAAATTTAGAAGGAAACAAGTACTTAAAACATAATGTAATGTATAAACACAAGAACATATATGAGCCTTGTGTTGACAGTATGACTAACGCCCATTTCAACAGTTATGAGTTATGTAATTTTAGTGATATTACAAGTTGAAAAATATATAATATATGTACAGAGATTGAATCATTTAATTCTATAGTACGTGATGGCAGCGTTGAAATATGGAACTGTGAATAAAGATACAAATTTTCCAATTAGAAAAATTTCTAAAATTAACAATAAAAAATCTTTGAGTTAGCCGTTCTATCAATAGAAAGACTCTTATATATTTGATAAATTAATAAATTGATTATTTAATAAATAGTCATAATAATAAATAATTTATTAATTTGAGTTTGATTTATTTGTGATTAGTCTGTTTGTGTGTGTTATTGTGTTCAGTGACTTCTTGTCATAGTTATTGTTTACCTTATGTGGCCTTCATAAATAGGTATAAGGTCAAAAATCTTCGTCATCGATTTAAACTTCACTAGTAAAACGATAAAAAAAAAGTTATAAAACAGTTGAGTATTAAATAATATTTAATTATGATCATTCACTAATTGATTTGTTATTATGACATAGATTTTCGCCAAGAAAAACAGAAACACACACACACACACACACACACACACTCACACACACACACACACATATATATATATATATATATATATATATATATATATATATTAATTCTTGTTTGTTTTGTTTTTTACTTAAGAAAGATTTGAAGTCCTCCCACTGTGGTTTGCTCCAAAGATATTCTGCAAAAGTTAGTACAACCAATCCTCATTTTCTTCGGATAAAGTAGAGCGCAATCTGGGAACCGGTAAATCAAGATTGGCCTGGAGCTATCGGCCGAAGCAGGCGGTTAAAAAAGAAAGATGAGGTCGATGAAGAGAGAGAGGGTGCTGTGTGGTTAATTACTATCTTTCGGAAGAGGATATATATATATATATATATATATGCATATATATTCTACTTTTTATAATCCTTACCTCTACTTAATGTGAATGATTTAAAGAAAGAAGAGTCAATCGAAAAATTTAATAGCGTGTTCCATCTCGATTACTGGATTATGCAAAAGGAAGTGAATTCCAAGGAATCATTTAAGAATCTATATGATTCAGTATACCTTTTCGTTTTACTGGGATTGATAGATTTATATAAACAACATTTCAAAGTAAAGGGAATTTCATGAAGAATCGAGGAATCAACTTTCGATGCTTAAATAAATACCGTAACTTTAATAAAAAGGTATTTAAAATATATAAATGGTATTATTACTCCGTCAAATAGTTTTATCACGTTTGTGCTAATCTAATTATCGAATATCCAGTTCGAATATATAGTTCAATATTTTCTATTAGTTTGTGTTATTATTTTTTAAAAAGTATTTTGTTGTTATGGCTCAGTTTATTGTAAATAGGGACGTTATGAGTGGGACATTTCATTATAATTTATACAGGGTAGATTCCTGTGAACTGTTCTACAGAGTTTGGAAAGGACCCTAAAAGGGTACTATACCTTTTACTCTTATCACTAGTGATTTCTTGCTTTTCGGACAAGCACTTTCTAATAAGACATTTAAAGGTGTATTAAGAGACTCCCTGAAGGTAAATATAAAAATTCCAGGTGAATATAGTATTTTATTTGGGTCGTTATTAGGTGTATTTTAAAAGTGGAAGCTTATAAGTTGCAGATAACATTATGTCACTTATACTAAACTCTAATCCCTACGGTCAATTTCAAGATGGACGGGGTACAGAAGAATGGAAATCTCTCAAGAGCAGCGTCAAAACGACCTAGCTCTTCTCATTTACCAGAGAATTTGGAAGAGATTAATACTAAAAGCAAACTTTGCCAGGCTAAAGATATACAGGAGAGCATCTCAATGGCCATTGAAAATAATGGGAAGAAATTAAGCTCTAGTGTCCGAGACCAGATTAACATCAAGGTCCAATGTCTTGATGATATTATTGAAGTTCAGGAAAAGGAAAATAAACACGGTGGAGTCTCGGCCGTAGTTCAAAAGGCTATTTTGGATATGCTTTCGTGACAGAAGGTGCACGATGTATTGAAACAAATTTTAGTTAATAAATCTCCACCAAAATTTACCGATACTCTCACCACGTCATGTGGAGCACCTCATCGAGAATCTAAACGTTCGAAGGAACCTCAGACACAAGCCGAAATAAACATTAACCAGGCTAGACCCTCCGCTGCCTCTGAATCCTTCACGGTGGTGGTAAGTAAAAGCAAAAGATATATATATATATATATATATATATATATATATATATATATATATATATATATATATATATATATATATATATATATATATATACATATATATACATACATATATATATACATATATATATACATATATATATGATTGATTATAGATTTGAGTTTTTCAATTTAGATATCACTATTGTGCGTTATTTGATTTTACTTAAAGTATCACATCACTTTTAACTAGCTGGAAATAAGTCAATAAACCTATAGGATGTATTTTAGTGGTGTATTTTATACATAAATATATATATGTATTTATTACAGTTAAGTGAGATATATAATATGAATGAAAATTGTTCATATAATATATTAAACAAACATTAACAAGCCTTAGTTTATTTTATATTATTTTTTCCAGTATTAATTAATGATGCCATACATAAGAAAACTAATAAAAATAGTTATTATTTTTATAATATAAATATAATTTTATAATATAAAAATAGTAGTTATTTTTAAAAATTATTATATTGTAATATTATTATTACTGGTACTATGCACCTGTGTGAGAATGCTCACATAAATATAGTTTAATATATCAGTTAATTAATTAATATTTATGTGAGAGTAATATATATACATATATATATATATATATATATATATATATATATATATATATATATATATATATATATATATAAAACACCACTAAAAATAAATCCCATAGGCTTATTTACTTATTTGCAGGTAGTTAAAAGTGATGTGATGCTTTTCAGTAAAATCAAATAACGTACAATAGTGATACGTTAAATTGAAAAACTGAAATCTATAATCATTATTCAATGTTATGCAGTAATGAATAATTTTATATTTTCAAATAAATAATAAATGCATTTATCTTGAAATCAATACTATCTTTAGTCCCTTTACGAAATAACCTCCTATTTTCCTCCTCTGACAACGTCAATACAGGTCCTTAGGCTAGCCAGAATTTCCCGAATGTAAATACAATTGCCTATTCCTTGTTTGTGAAGGGTAGTTTACTTTATGTCGGGAAAACATCTCGAGGAAGAATCTTCTTATATTCCATAACCACATATTGCTTCCGGTTTTCCTTGTACCTCGGCGATTCAATGTACAAAAGACACATCTACCAACCCATCATTGCGAATTGGATGTTCTTGCAAAAGGAAAAAAAATAAATTCAAATTTACGCATATTGGTGTTTATATTTAACATATGAAATATATATTTCGTATTATCTAATAAATCTTAGAATTGTCTTATTAAATCAAATTTCTTGCATCATGTTTGCACTCTCTTCTTGGAAAAGTTTTCTGTGAATCCATCAGCAGCAATAATATTTCCTTAGACTGAGAACGCAAAGAGAATAATTCATGTTTCCGAAAAACGGGAAAGAGCTTTCTGTTTTCATGAGACAGTTATAACAAAACAAGAACAATATGAGCTACATATTCCATTGAAGTAGGAATTAATTCATGGTACTTCTCTGTAATAAGTTTTAGCCACTTAGTTTTTATTAACTTTATACTTCGAACAACCCTCAACAGTAAATTTAATGCATAAGAAAGGGTCACTTCTATTCTTTTCAGTGTGCTCTTCATTTGAGAAATGTCGGAAACACATTTAAATAACCATATACAAAAAAAAAGGATTAAAAATTAGGATTATCATTAATATAATTAATTAATCAATTAAGTTAAAAAACTCCGATAAGAGACAAGGATTGAATCACTCTAAGAAAAAAAACTAAGGTGCGTGCTTTAGACCTCACGATAGAAGTGAAAACAAGGCGAGGTTAACAATTTAAATATAAGTTATAAATAATAGCTCATTATAAAGAGGATGGAATGCTGAACATTTTCCTCGCTTATATAGTGCAGGTCCGATTTTTACTTTTAATCCATTTAATCAGCTATTTTAATCCATATCATTAATAAAACTCATTATAATTTGGTTTTCAACACTATTTTCGCCCTTTTCGCCGCGTAACAAGGCGTTGCGTTAAGATACAATTTCGAATAATAGCTCATTTAAAAGAGGATGAAATGATGAACATTTCCCTTGTTGATATTTAATTCAAAGCATTTTCATCCATATGAAAAAACATTTCAATTATTCGTCACCAGTCGACTTTACCCAAGCGTTACACATCGAAGATCTGACGGCTCAATCTAATTCACTCTCCACAAAAAAAAAAGATACAAAACGCTCCTAAAGAAGTTTTCACTTCACTTTGTTTCAAGTCATCTAACCTAAGCGTCGACCCACGGCTGATGAAACTGTATAATTAATCTGATATAAGCCGAGATTCGAACCTGGGACCATCTGAAATAACCGTAGTTGCCTCATGTGGCACAAAGTTGAAACTCACATTATGTTGTCTTTTTTTCAACATTTCCGATATTTTGAAATACGTACACTTCTAACTTATGTATATGTTTATAAATATTTTGTAAGTATTATTGGAGACTTAGGAAGCAGGGGAGGAGGAACAATTGTGAGTTTCAAAGTTGTGGCCGATGAATTCGCTTTCGGGATGTCAACTAATGACGTTCGTACTATATTAATTACTTAGTAATTAGTATGTCATTAAATTTCTAATTATTATGTAATTATATAGCTAATTAATATGTAATCATGTAGCTAATTAAAGATACAACTATATTGGATGCGTATTTCTCTCAATCCGATCCGATAGTTCCTGATCCGACGAAAAACGGCGCTGGGTGACTACAGTTCCCGCAGTACACGAGAACTGTTTCTTGTCTAGTTCTTCCTTATCCATTGGTAATCCTATCAATCCTAGAAAGGCGTCATAAAAATAGCTTTTTTAATAATCAAAATTTTCCTCTTTACTTTCCAAATTTTCTAAATATTTTAATTGCCTAATCACATCTAACCACGGCATAAGGTAAACCGTTGTGGATGATATAAAGAATTATTTCGCCAAATCCCAGTTTCCATCTGTATCACTAAATATCAATATCCGTTGTGAATTTTCTTGTTATCCTTACAAGTGGTGTTTAATGGAGAAAATGGTAGTATAAGAAGATATAAAATTTAGAAAGCTATTACCATTGTAACTTTAAACTCACGATTTTAATGATTGTAGGCAACGTTAAATTCACATTGGTCATTTAATGGTTAATATATGTCTGAAGATTAACACCTGAAAATTTAAACTTATAATTGATATTTAATATGCAGATTTAGCGGAAACAAAATCAGTGCGAATTAAATTAATAGCTATAATTATACAAATAAATATTCATGAAATATAAAATATGATATATAGCAACAATATATATGCTAGTTAAATATTAAAAAAATTATTTATTGTTTTGTGGCCTCTACCCTGTAGGGTCATTGGCAACACCTTCAAATTACACTCAGCTGTAGAATTTTATCGCTTTTAAGAATCTTAAATTTTTTCTAACTGTCCTTTCAAATTTAAAAATTGTAAGTATATTATTAGAAGAAAAATGAGATTTTTTGATAATAATCTATCAAGGCCGTCATCTTAATGTGCAGTTAATGCAAATGTTGAGTGACTCCAAGTGATATACTATATATTTTTTATTTTCATATTTATTCTTATTTTTTCATATTTTTCCGTCTTAACGAGGTCTGAATTGGCAATGTTGTCAATTAGTAAAGGGTTCATAATGTGTATTCTAGTGTTTAGGAAGTTAAAGAACTACTTTGAGTTATTCAGATTATGAGTTTTAGTCCTTATTATAAAACTAACTAAACTAATTATTATGAAACACACACACATATATATATATATATATATATATATATATATATATATATATATATATATATATGAACTTTATAAATTCATGGTTAGTTGAAATCGGTTTTTTGGGATAATAATCTTAAGAAATAAAAAATCGAGGAATCGCTATATACATATTACAAATTCATGGTTAGTTGAGAGATTTAATCTCTTAGAGTATTTTATTTTCTTAGGATATTTTCAAAATGATCTATTATAATATCGAGAAAAGGAAATTTCGTTTTGTATTTATCCGAATTGCAGACTGATATGAGGCCAAGCCTTTCCAACTATGAGTTATCACGTTGTTTCCTGGGCGGTGTCTTCGACGCCAGGAATTCACGGTCCAATGGCCTCATGTCATAGTTCCATTGTGATGGGGCCAGGATGTGAGCTATTTTCTGCACTTAAGTCCAAATCGGTGACAAATCTTATTACGTAGGATGATCCAAGGACTTAAGTTTTAGGAGACGTATAGTCAATTTGATATGTTAAATTCATAATGGAAGTTTAAAGAATAAACCGTAAATGTTTATACATAATACTTGAATAAAAATTTAAATGGATTAATAAAAAAGTCTAACACAAAATATGATTTTTCCTTAATTTTCTTTTTCCATGATTGGAGCCATTATAACGCATGACAAAAAAAAAGGTGTATTAATTTTGGCTTATATTTTTTTCTCTTGAAATCTTAATTGAAACCCTTCATGAATTTGACAATAAGCAGATTTATTATTGCAGTGTATCTTTCTGGTTATTATTTACTTTTTTAATCCAGGAAAGGAGGTTTCTCTTCGAGTTCATTTTTATTCGCCTACTGATGGGCATGTAAGTTGTGGCCGAGTCGGTAAAAATGTATTTTGCTGTGTCAGTTTAGTTTAATGTGAAATCGTGAGTGAAGAGTGCGTATGTACTGGCCGATTGTCTGTTGTCTTTTTTCGGTATGTAAAGTTTTGTTGTTTACATACCAGAGAGCTGTCGTAATTAATATTAAAATTTTGGTTTGAAAAGATTGTAGTTTTTGTAAGATTATCTTTTTTGCTAAACCCTAAATCTGTGAGGCATATGTACAGATAGGTTAGAGTAGTTATGTTTGTATGTATATTAGCTAGACCTAGTTTTATGCACTGCAATGAAAATTTTTAAGGTGTGGGCAATAAAAGAAGTTCCTGGAAACTGGTAACTGGAAGAAAAATTTATTTTACTACAGATGCAGACCCTAGAAAATATTAAAACACGAAAAAAGAGGTAATTAATAGTTGTAATTTTCAGATTCTTGTTGGTAATAATGGCCAATGCCAATCCTCATCTACTAATCTATCATCTGGCCAGCATTTAAATTTTATATTGTTTGTGACAATTAAGTTAATTATTAGTCATAATTTAACATCAAATATCCGTATTCGTTTTTGTTTTTTGCTTCCTCACTACTGAAGGTAGGGAAGCTTTGTATTGGTGCGAGAGGTTAAAAAAAGTTATGTGCTCAGAATCAAAAAACTCCCTCTTTCGTTTTACGTTTAAGACATCAAGGATCAAATTTGGTTCGGTGTCTGTTTGTCTGTAGTCAAATCGATGTGACAGGTATATCACCTATTTTGAGTGATACATCTATATCTTAAAAACCGCACATTCGATTTGGCTCAAATAAATAGGGAAGCTAGGGATTGGTAAATAGAAAATCATCGAGGTATCCATTTTAGAAAATTTCATTCCTTGCTTTCAGAAAATATTCAAAAAAGTTAATTTAAACTAGACGTTTTGTCGTTTACATACTACTGGCATGACACCTTCTGTCGTTATAAAAAATTTAATGTAATTTTCAGTGATTGTGGAGGTTGAAACTTAGACGGCCCAACATAGATTTTGCCGAATACCTTCACCTGCATTCGCTTAGGCATGCTATTTTCCTTTATTATATGTATCGTATATTTGTAAATTTAAATTAAATTTTGCACGGACTAAAAAAAAACGTCATACTTGTGAGTTTCTTTGTTCCTTTTGAAGTTCAACCTAGCAGATACTGGTCTCGATTTCCCTCTCAAACTTCAAAGTGGTAAGGGGATTTATTCCAAATCTTTTTTTAATTAGTTATAATTGAAGGGTAGAATGTAAGCATCGATAAATTTTAAATATATATTATGGCTTCATTTTCTGTATGTTGTTGGTGAATTTGGTAAGGAAGCCTATACTGACCTTACTTGGCAGACTTTTTTTTTCATACGTTGGCCCTTCGTATAATAAAGAGCATTAATAGATAAATAAAAAATAAATGGTTTTATTGCTATGATATATTATGAAAGACAATATGCTATGTGCCGAGATCATCATGTTTTCGTTTGAAGTTCACTGCGTCGAATGGCGTAAAAAATGGTGGTTTTGATCAGTGACCTTTAAGAATTTCCCGGTAGAGGAGGACACCCGTCTATTACAATGGATTATCTCTAACCCTAAACCTCAGATGCAATGCATTAATGACGATACTGATTTATTTTGAATATTTAAAGAAATCAAAAAATACGTATATAGTTTACTGGTATCCTCATTAATGTGTCAATGTGCATTAATAAATACATAATAAAAACTAAATTATAATAATAAATAATGCTTTTAATAATTATTTCAAGCATTAAATTGTCATATGACTTATTGTTTTAAAAACATAATTCTCCTAAAATAAAACCTAGAATTGATCACTTATTAAAAGTCTCGTTTTTTTTTTTTGTTTTTTTTTTTTTTTGGAATATTCTGCTGTTGATATGTTAAATTAAAATATTGCCGTCAAGTAATTGTTCGATGACATTTTCAATCAGGTTACATCGTCTCAATGAAAGTTTTAAATTAAAATTTAAAAGTAGACTTTTCTATCAAGTTTTATATTGTAATGAGTATGGCTTACAGCTAAACTACAAACGTTCAGATTTTGCTTTTTATTAGTTATCTTATTAATTGCCTGATTTTAAAGACGCAAGCAAATTACAATTGAGTTGGTTATTTCCAAAGTAAACTCTAGTCGATTTTTGTATAAATCGAAATTTATATATTTCAATGTAAAAACACCAAATTAATCCGGCAGTGCAATTATTTCTTAAACAAAAAAAAATAAAAGTAGGTAAATATTTTTAAAATGGTGCGAAAATAACTATATATCCTAAACTGACCTTTTTTTCAATAATGTTTCATTAAAATCTTTAATATTCAAAAATAGTGTGAATGTGTTCATATATCACTATAATACATGACAGAATATTATATTTCTAAATAAACAAATAAATAAATAAATATATATATATATATATATATATATATATATATATATATATATATTTAATAAAATGGATCCATCAAAGTTTTTTGATTTTATTCAAATGAGAATTTATATTATGGAACCATTGTTATGATTATGAACATAAAAAGTTAATTTTAAGTACAATTTTCCTCGAAATCATACACCATATTTTTCTTTACAAACCAAACCACAAACAACTTTTCTTTTTCTTTTTTAAAAAACAGACTTTGATGTTTAATTCATTCTAAAAGGTATTCTACTCAACTTTCGGTGTTTTTTAATTACTATTAACATAACCAAAGATTTTCGGATATATGTGCTGGAAAAGAAGAAATTTATAATTTATTATTAAATAAATATTGGTATTGGCATTACTATTCGAATAGTATTTTTTTTTCGCGTTTTATGAAAAAATGTCAATGATATAGTGTTTACTTTGGAAATAAACGACTCAACTCTAAACATAGATTTTCTATCTCTTGGTGAGTTCTTACTCCTTTACATTAATCATATTATAGCTCTAATTAAACTTAATACCTAGCTTAAATTTATAAACACAAAATATTCCTTAATTTTATGGTCAGATATGTTTATTTAGAGAAATCAAAAATACCAAATTTTTTTGGCAAGCACAAGGCACAAGGCTATTTAATGCAAATTTTAAATACTAATTTTTGTTTTATTTCTGACCACCTAATTAGAAGTATCCTATTTACTTATGACATTTTGGGCGAAACATCATAACGCTGAAAAAACTGCAGAAATATTTTTTCTTTCATTGTAAATCTACCTACAAGAGATACCTCACAATTTCTACTAACCGATAAATTAATTAACATCGTCAATTATAATTTCAATTAATACAAATGAGAAGGTGAGGGTTTGACATGCACAGGTCAGAATTAGCTTAGCTGGTATACACGGTCCACAGAAGCCGAAGTACAGAGGCCATTGCCAAACATAAACAGCAGATTGAGCGTATGTTCCGCAAACATGTTTGTCGAATCCTGAGTCATAGTCACGTGTTTGTTGACCCGTCAGCGTTTTCATTTTGTTGTAGGTTTCTTTTTGTTGAGTCCCTCTGCTCAGCCCTCCTGTTGACTTAGTGAAAGTTTAACAGATGTTTGTGTTTAATGATTGCTAAAGTTTGTAGCTTTTTTCTTTCATTTCTCTGGCCCGGACCAAACAAACAATTTCATCTTTCATATTACATGATTCCAATAGGAAATAACCGCGAAAAAAAAAAATTGTTTGAATTACTTCTGTACCCTTTAGTAACTACTGGAGAGAGCTAAGATAATTCCTAATAAATAACCTTGTAATAAATGAAAAAAAAATTAACCAATAAATTATTCGTTAAGAATGTAACATAATGATTTTTTTTTTAAACTAGTGCGTTGAAGGCATCACACAACTTCTGCTTACTGCTCCAATTTTAATTTTAAATAAATTTAAATACTGTGTGAATATCAATTCAACTATAAATATAAACTAACCACAATTATTAAAAAATACATCAATTTAGTGCACTATTTATTTTTTTTTTAGTCCAATCAGAAGTAAATTTAAAATTTTTTTTTATAGTTTCTTTGATAATTTCATTTAGGTTCCATAGAAACATTCGTTTTCTATTCAAGAGTATAAAAGTACTAAGCGGTATCTCCTGCTCGTCTAACAGCGGACCAACCCCCCTTTTACAAATTACACAAATGTTCACTTAATTGTATTACTCGTTGTTCAAATAGTATAAATGTATTGTGCAGATCAGATTGTATTATTTGTTATCATAAAATAAACATAACGAAACTACAGTTCAAACAAATTGTTAATTAATCTAATACCTCTATTATACATTGCACCATATTACCAGTTCATGTTATTATGTAATTATCATTATTCTTTTTGTTAATTTAGAATCATAATAGGGGTAAAATAATTCTTGGAATAAGAAGTGTGGTGTTTTCGTTACGGCCCGTCCTGCTTTGTATATGTAAATGAAAATATTACACGGTAAACACTAAAATATTTTTTATAACAGAGAGATAAAATACAATTCAATTTAACTTTTTATTGTATTTAACTATCCAATACTTTCAATATATTTTCAGAATACTATATTTTTCCCTTTTTTTTTTCTCCTTTTTTTTATATAATATTTCTACTAATAATGGTTAATTATCATAAAAACAAAATTTTGAATTTTGTACATTTGACATTTAAGCTCTGTCGGAATATTTCAATGATGACGAGACCTGGCTGATATTAATGAACATTAAATAGTAGATGAATATGAAGTGACAAAACTTGTATGTCCAATTAATCAAAAACTTTACTGTAACATCCCAGGATTTCATCAAAATAAAAAAATACGTAATTTCAGTTTAATGCTGATACTTAAAGGATATAATACGTAACAAATAATAATTATAACACCAATTTTATCATATTGATTGTAAATAATGTAAATTAAGTATGAATGTTTTTCTTTTTTATATATTAAGTATGAATGTTTTTCTTTTTTATATACTTATTTGTTTTACTTATGACTTATTTAATTTGCCACCAATTTCTGTGTTTTTTTTTTTTATTTGATTTCAAGTTACATTTCTTTAGTTTTATAGTTTTTACCTTTGTTATATAGATATATATATATATTTTTTTTATTGCATTGTATATATAGTATGAATGGGCCTCACTCAGCTTTAGTACTCAGTGTCCTTAAATGTGGCAAAATGTATTATTTCTCAATAAAAAGATTTTAAAAAAAAAATAACAAGCAATTTTATCACAATTCAAATAATTGAGATCATTAAATCTGCCGGACATGGCTATCATAGCCAGGTTAGTTATTTGAAAACACTCAAAGGATACAAACAGATTTCTTATCAAGACTTAAAGAGTAATAGTAAAATTTAACAAAAGCACCCTTTGTCACAGAACTCATATTAATATCAATTTTCATAACTACGTTTTCCAGACCAATAACGTCTTTCATCCTCTCTACTATTCCTGGGTATATTCACCCCCTTAGTCTTCAAGACAAATCAATCTTGCAGCTACATTCTTGATGACACACTCTTCCTAGGAGACCTAGATCCTAGTCTTGTTATAGGACGCTCTTGAATGACATTCGGAATCAACTCTTGTAGTCAACCCATGTAGTTACAGTTACATTTAGAATTTGAGAAGTCTTACTACCCAAAAGCTAACACTAAGTGTGTAGCAGTAAAAAAAAATAATGGGACATTTATTACTTGCCATTATTATAGAAATAAAATAATAATTAATAAAGTCTTTCATAAAATGAAATGATTATTAACTTGTACTATATTACATATTGGCTTAATTAATATTACACTTATTGTAAATTTTATTTAAATCTATTAGTAAACTCTATAAGTTCCCTTTTTCCTATCAATGCTGACTGTTCCCATCCCGATAATTTTCCTAGACCCGAAAGTCTGCTGCGGAGATGTGAAATTAGCAGAACAGCCTTCCGCAACAAAACGAAATGACAGCTCTGCCTGCTGCATGACCGTGAACAATATGACAGTACACTCAGTGCAGCAGTTCGTGCCGACATTCCTGCGTGTCACCCCCAATCGTCTCCCAGTACCTCCTCCCTCCTCCCTCCCTCTCCCCACAGTACCTAGTACCATCCTCAGGGATTGATCCCATCGACCCTCAACACGTGGGGGCTATTTCCAATGTCATGGCCGGGAAGTATTGAATCTTGTATATCATCGCTAGTTGGTACAAATGTCTGGTTTTGTAGCGTGTAGTTTAGTCATTCCAAGTTCTAAACTACGTGCTTGCATTGATATTGCTTAAATTAATAATAATACGTAAAGTGGAAACTAAAATTTACAATAGCGTTGTTTCAGATGGGACATATGGTCCGAAGGTGTACGGTAATCTCTCGTTATTATCTTTACTAGGAGACAAGGGAATCTACATATTTAAACATAATTATCACTCCGTGGCGTCTGAAAAGAAGATGGCCTGGTGATCTCCTTATGTAGATATATTATTAGAGGGCTGATCAGTGGGTAGTTTCTCAACAACAGTTTCGTGTCATTATATTCCTGTATACACATTTACTAGGTGTATTTATATTCTAATACACTTATATAAATATAAGTTGTAATTATCGTGAATATACAAATAAATAAAGAAAATATAAATATAATAATTATCTACATATAGTGGTCTTAACGATAATTATATATAAGAGAATAGAATAGTACTTAACTTTATTCTGGGACTAATTCCTCTTAGAATAACAATGATGAACAAATAAAAAATAAAATACATATCAGGCCAAAAACTAATTTATAAAAATTCTAACATTATATACATTAATTTAAACAGTAGTACGTAATCATTGTGATGGAAGCAAAAAAAAACGAAAAAAAAAAGAAATTACATATTTATATATACATTATAAACAATAGGCTAACTAATAAAAAACTTAATACAAAATGTAATAATATCTACGGTGATTTACATAATAAAATGCATACACTAAACGAAATAAAAATAAAATCTTCTCAGTAACACTTGTTGTGTAATAGAAAAAAAAAATTGAAATATGTATATATATATATATATATATATATATATATATATATATATATATATATATATATATACACATACATACATACATGCATGCATACATACATACATACACATATCGGTACACAGAGAGACAAAAAGTATAACCTGGATAAATAAATAAAATAATATAATAAGACAACAAAAGTAATAACAGAAAGGCATTGATTAAGATGTTAAAATATAAACAGGAGGCTAAATTAATAAACTAACACTATAAAACTCTAATTATGTATAATTATATATATAGTTATATGTTGTGTATAGTTATATATTGTTATATTATATGTTGTCTTATTGTATTATTTTATTTATTTATCCTGGTTATACTTTTTGTCTCTCTGTGTACCAATATGTGTATGTATGTATGTATGTGTATATGTGTATATGTATATGTATATATACATATTTCAATTTTTTTTTCTATTATACAACAAGTGTTACTGAGAAGATTTTATTTTTATTTCGTTTAGTGTATTTATATATATATATATATAGAATAGAATAGAATAGAATAGAAAAAAAAACTTTATTCTGGGACTAAGTCCCTTCAGAATAACAAAAATGTACAAAATAATAGAATATTACTGGCCTGAACGTTGAAACAATAAATAAAATTGATAAAATAAAATAAAAAGTAAAGAAAACCTTAGGTGCACAAGCTATATACAAACAGGTAAAACTATGTACAGAGCATTTAAAATTACGAACAAAACAATTAAAACTATGAACGAATCACTTGAACTATGAACAAAATTATATTTAAGGGTTGAACAACATAAACATACACTTTGAGAAATGAAGAACGAGAAAGAGATACAATGAGTTCATTTCATAAAAAAAAGAAAGAAAACTTTACTTGAATATATATATAAAAATAAACAGTTACTTATAATTGAATAAAAAAAAAATATATATATAAAAAAAAAAATGTATGTATTGAAATTCCTACGTCGATAGTAGGAAATGCATGTACTATCTCTTACCAAGTGTTATGATTATGTGATTGCCACACAATACATATATAATATCAATATTTAGCTGGTATCAGACTGTTTTTGGAACAGGAATTGGAACAGGAGGTTTTTGAATGTATACAGGGAAGGGGCATGTCGAATTTTGATCGGGAGGGAATTCCAAAAGTTGACAGAGCGGGCTATAAAGGAATTTTGGAATGAGGCAGATCTATGAGAAGGGATGTATAGGTCAGAGGGTCGGGATCTTGTAGTGAGTGAATGGATTGAGGACTTAAATTGGAGAAGGTTGTAGGCATAAGAAGGACGATGATCGGTAATGATTTGATAAAGGAAAGTGCCAAGGAAATATTGTCTTCTTAAGGAGGGGAAGAGCCACCCTAACTCAGTGTAGTGGTGGGAGACACGGGAGCGTCTCGGGGTTCCAATTACAAATCTTACGAAGCAATTCATAAGTCTTTTGAGTCTATCACGCAGTTCCACCGAGAGGCCATCGTACACCACACAGCTGTAGTCAAAGTGGGGAAAGATGAGAGAGGAAACTATGAGTCTACGGGTATTTTGGGGTAGAAGATGGCGGAAGTGATGGAATAGTTTGAGGGTAGAAATTGCACGGCGGGATATATGAGAGATATGGTGATTCCAGGAAAGGGTTTGATCTATGAGAAAGCCTAAATTTTTAACAAAGGGATAGAAGGTGATGGGGTGGTTGTTTAGATAGAGTGAGGGAAAGTTGGTGTGGGATCTAAGAAGGGGCTTGGAACCAATGAGAATGGCCTGAGTTTTGGCAGCATTTAGCCTTAATCCATTTAAGTTGGCCCAGGCACTAATTCGATCTAAATCTTCTTGAATTTTGGCAAATGCCACCAATAACTCAGCGGGAGAAAAGGATAAATAGATTTGAGAATCGTCGGCATAAAGGTGGTGGGAACAATGGATAATTGAATCATTTAGGTCATTAATATAAGAACTGAAAAGAAGAGGAGACATGCTTGAACCCTGTGCAACTCCTGAGGATAAAGGAAGGTAGGCAGATAGAGGTTGATTAGGTATGGAAACTGCTTGGGTTCGTTGTGAGAGGAAAGACTGGAACCAAGAGATGGAACTATTGGAGAAGGATAATGATTTTAGTTTGTTGAAAAGGATGGAATGGATAATGGAATCGAAAGCTTTGGAGAAATCAAGCAGTATAAGTATGGTTAGTTTTTTGTCATCTATTGCAGTCTGGATATCACTAGTAATTTTAATCAGAGCAGATTGTGTAGAGTAGCCAGGACGAAAGCCAGATTGGAGAGGATCGAGTTGGTTGGATTGTTCAAGGTAGTTGGAAACTTGGGATTGCACTAGCTTTTCTAGGGGTTTAGAAAGATTGGAAAGGATTGATATTGGGCGGAAATCTTCGGGAGAGGATGGATTAGGCTTTTTGTTTAAAGGAAGGACAATGGCTTTTTTCCAAGAGGTCGGGAATATTGAATTCTGCAGGGAGAAATTGTAGATGAAAAGGAGTGCTGGGAGGATTTCAGGGAGACATAATTTTATTAGTTTGATAGGAATGCCATCTGGGCCTACGGAATTGGAACGGGATTTCATTATAACGGTAATAAGGTCTGTGGGAGAAATTATGAAAAAAAATAATATATATATATTACATTCAAGTTTAGGTTTTATTTTCCTATTGTAAATAATGGGATTCTCTTTAATACTGAATAAACCAAATGCCCATCGTTGCTAAAATACAATTTTTTTTTTTAGAGGTTGTTTATTGAGAAATATTGCAACCTGTCTGAAAGAACATTTATAATAGTGTACAGATACCACATTCACACACTATGTTCAAAAATAAAAACAGCATAATAATATATATTCAATAAATAAGAATAAAATAACTTTAAGATAAATTAATAATAAAAAAAAAGAACTGTATTTTCAATAAGGCGAGAGAGCACCGAGCCACATTTGTTCTTCCTACTGTGGAGGGAAAAGCAGGAATCCTGGAAATCTCCTGGAAATACACTACTCTCTCAAGCGCGACAATGGAGATAAATCCAGTGGAAATTTAGCGAGAGCGCTTTGGCCATAAATACAAGCTAGAATCAGCTTTCATATGTCTTAGGTTTGAGTCCGGCTAAGACAGGTAAATATTTATTTTGTTACCAGTCGTGGATCAACCCTGTGATCCGGAGATCCTTCTGGTGCAACACAACCACCTGTAGATCTCGGACCAATCACCTCTCTGCATAACCGTTGGTCTTGACTTCTTTAGAAACTATGATGACCCATGACTCCATGGGTTATAGTGATACGGGCAATGTATATTGTTTTCCAGGCAGTATTCTATGAAGTTTTCGCAATAGTTGCCTTAACCATAAACACTAAATTGTAAAACTTTGGTCAGCATCAGCCTTCATATCTCTGGGTATTATCAGCATTTTTTTTTCTATTTACCCATCGGTCTCTTGCCCTACCATGCACTTGCTAACATAAACAATAGTTGCGCTTGTCCCCTTTCAATAAAGTTAGAGAACTGAAAATTTGTATTCAAATCAAGTTGGTGTTGGAAAATTAGCTTTCAAGGTAATAATTGTTTTCCTCCATCTGTACCATTTATTCACAAATTCCAGCGTTCTTCACATGACTATGTTATGTTCAACAGTATATTGCTTAAAAGGTAATGAAACTTGCAACGAATAAAAACACACACAAAAATGACTTGTATGTGTAAAGAGATTTATCACATCTTGAATACTATTTATGTAGCGAAAATGTAAATAACATAAAGAAGAGAAGTAGGACTGCATAAGTTTTGCTATTCCATCCGTGAAATACGGGAACGGAGGCGGAAAGTTGACGCTGACATTATTCAGTAGTTTAAGGAATACAGGTCGCACGCCGCTAGCTAAACCCAATATTCATATATTTGCCCGCTGAATATTTTATTCCTCTACGAGGTCCGAATGCATTCTCCGGCTATTTCATACTTCATTTCTCTTCTCTCCGATCGATGGCTACTAAATCATAAATCGCGTCGTCCTCAAAAGACTATTGAAAAGTGGGCCGATCCATCGAGAGGATGAATTATTAAATACCTCTACTGGATCAAGCAGCTATGATGGTATCAGAAAAATGATGTATAAAGGTATGTTCGCGCTTTTTTGCTTACTAACACATAGCTAAAACAAAAATAATTTATTTTTTTATTGTATTGAGTAAAGAGAATTTTTATTACATAAAAATATATGAAACACTAAATTCGAACCAGTCTAAAATATTGCTTCATATAAAGATATCATATATTACATATAAATACAGCCCATTCCTTTGGTCCGATATGACAGTGTCCTTCCTTCGATTCACTAGGGAATCACAATAAGATCTAGATCCACGAATTATGGATGCTCAGAGTCAACAAACGCAAGTGAACATATATTTCATTCCCAATGAAACCTGACCTAACCTCAGGACGATTAAATACATCCCGGAAATCCACATCTCAATTCTCAATTAAAGTACGCGAGTAGGATCATCATACTGATGCTAGGTCGTTGTAAGTTGCCTCCAGTAGTCTGACGGGTCTCAGGCACCGGGGGTGGAGGTTTGGCAGAATAGTTTTCACAGGTGGAATGTCGTCCGATTCAAACGGTTATGGAATATAGTGATTACCATAGGCGTTTCTTAAAATTTAGTTCGAATTTCATGTGTCTTAGCCCGTTTGGACATCTCGGCCTTTATTACATGACGGATATATCTTTATCTGTCTTGTATTACTATATTTGTTTTTAATCGTATTATTTATTACTCGTGATATATCAGTTATTACTATTTCAGTAAAATTGTCTTAACTATTACTGTTTTATTTGATAACAGTTCTGTTATTATTAATTCATTGCTTTATCAAGTATTTCTTTGTTTATATATTGGTTCATTCGCTTAATGTTTCTTTTGTCACTTATTTCATCAGATATCATTGTTTTAAACTTTTATAGTTTATATTTTCTTTATGTTCAATTTTATGTCAGCAATTTTACCTGTCATTTTTGCACTCCTGCAATCGCTACAATACCTTCTCTGTATCTTTATTTTCATCCCTAATGGAGATTTAGAATGGGGTTAATAGTTTAGCATTTAATAAGTAATGACAGTATTATATCTTCTTTTGTTATTTCTGACCGACAATCGGTTCACCCTAATCTTAATTTTAAATTATCATGAGCAGCTTTGATTAATTATTTAAATCGATACCTCATTTTATCTATGATAGTGATAGTTACGATAAAATAATAGTTTATTGGGTTTAACGGCCTCTATTATCATATCGATAAATTAGTTATCGTAAGCGATTGTTCTATCGTAAAGAAGAATAAAAATATAATTAAACTAGTATTATTATTATTTATTTTCTTTCTTCAGCATGCATGTCCTATTCTATAACAAATATGATCCAAGCAATCGTTTTCGTGGGAAACGATCTTTTAATTTCGTTTCAGTTTTTTATACAAACAAAGATATGTTAGACTATTTGAGGTTTAAAAAAAATAAATAAAAAGTAAATATATCAAGTAGTTCAAGTATTGACAGTTTCATCAGTCATCATTAACAGCTATTGGCCGAGGTAATTGGGCCGAGAATCACGCTCCACCGACAGGTTTTCTCCCTTAATTAATTATCTAATTAAGGGTACCCACTTTATAGAGGCTGGGGCTGGCTGTGAGGGTCTCCTGGCACCAGGGTCGATCCTTGAACCTTGAACCCTGGTAGGTTTTTTTTTTTTTGTTATTTTTTTATAAACCAGATTTTGAATTCTGCGAAAACAAAATGTTTTAAACTATTTAAATTAAATTGTTAGTATTTCAGAGTAAAAGTTACTTTCAGATTTTTCCCCCAAAACTGTAAGTGTAAGTAAAAAAAAATAATTTTAAAAAATGCAGCATTGAAGTTCTCGTTTGATTTTTTCAATGAGGATAAAAAATTCTAAAGGTCATTCAATTTTACATCCATATAACTAGTTTAATCAAAATAGTTTTTGTGAAAATTGAAAAAATGTGTAATATGAATGATGTAAAGTGGTACTTCTGGTAAGTCAATTTTAGTAAAAAAGTTGCTGTAACTTATCATATAGCTAACTTAACCACATAATTTCATTATCATACCAATTTCTGTCTTTGAGATATAAATGTTTACATTTATTACTGGATATTTCATAATTAATAAATATATTCTGGGCTACTCGGACTAAAAGTAAATAAGATAAAACAAAATATATGATAGTAATCCGAAAATTCCACCACAATAACATTATCTGCGTGAAAAGGAAATCATTCCCGAACGAAGACTAATTTAAATATGTCGGTTCCATGACAATCTAAATGATTGATTTGCGATCATAGAACAAGAACAGCGTTAAACGGGCCTAAACATATCTTTTTTCTCATTCAAAGGTATTGGAATCCCGAAATATCGAAATTTTGCATAAAAAAAAAAACAAGTGGATAAATCGAATCAACAATCGATGCAGAGAACTGGAAAACAATAACCCAAAAGAGGCAGAAAGGCTGGTTAAGGAATAACTGTAAAGCAGGAAGGAAAAGAAATACATGGACAAGGAATGTAAAAATCATATATATATTTGTTATAGACAAAAAAAAAAAAAAAAATATATATATATATATATATATATATATATATATATATATATATATATATTTGAAGTAAACTCAAAATTATTTATGATTTTATGTATCTAGTAGGAACAAATTTAAGTTGTTCATTCAAATTCTTTATTTGCTGTGAAAAGAAATCAAATCGATCCGTTCCATAGGTGATGTGTTTGATATATGTTCAGTAAAGCATTTACAACAAGTAAACACAAACGTCGAATGCTCCATTCGCTTAGAATTGCAAATATGTATTCACCGTCACTACAAACTTCCTCTGCCGACTCCAGTTTGAATATGTTAGGCCTGGAAGAAGTGAAACCTTGTTTTACCATCATTTCCAACTTGGGACATAAAACCCACATGTTATGAAAAGTTTGTGGGGACGTTGATGGTCATCAGTCTGGCAACGAGTGGGTGGGGAGGGGGCTAGCTCAGCTTTAATGTATCCCTGCTCGCTGTCAGCATTTCTGGCTTGACCCCAGTTCGGTAACTTCATTATTCAATTTATATATATATATATAGTTCCATCAGTGTATTTAGAGAAAATATATTTCCCGACCATTAGTTTTATCTTAATCATAATTAATTTGTGAGGAATTGATTTCGGATGGATCCTACAAACTTATAACGAACAAGACAAGAAGCTGCAGGGATTTATCATACCTAACCTATATTTTTGTGCTTTGAAGTATTGTTTCTTGTTCAACGATTGTGCAAGGAGGTGATTTAAACGATTTCGAGCTCAGTCGCTAGGTTCATTCCCTTAATAAATTATTTATATGTGCTTGTTTTAAATTATTATAAAATAAGGCTGTGTTTTATATCTTCACCATATTTATTTCAATTTACTTTGCTACGTTTCCGTCCGGTAAGCCATCTTCAAGCCATTTTATCCAACCATGCTTGTTAAAATCTGAATTTGGACTACATGCAACAAGCATGGTTTGATAAAATGGCTTACCAACCGAATCGTAGCTATGTAAATTTAAATAAATTTGGGGAAGAAATAAAACACAGCCCTATTTTATAATAATAAATTATTTAATAAAAACTTCAAAGACTGAGTGTGCCTCATGAAGTCTTCTCGACCTCAGAGTCGGATTCACGACTGTTGTAACAAAATATGGTTTAAATATGTTATGTGGTTTAAATTTGATTTCAAAGGTTTGGATACTAATAACAAAGAGGTTATACATTGAAATATATAGCGTAAGAGGGGGTAACTTTGAGACTGAGTGAGCAACTTTGGGACAGTGGGTAAAATCTAATTTGTGGTGATTTCGTGGTGGATACATTTTGTCGGTTCAGTGAACATGTACTGCACTACTACCTTGTGGCACGCTACACTTGATACATAATCCAAAGTTTCATAAAAACAAAAATACAGTCTAGTATTGAAAAAAACTAAAATTTCAGTACTCAGTTGAGGCAAAATTCGATGCTCTACAACTTTGATTGTATGAATTTTTCCTCTTAGGGAACTAATTTTCAAGTTACAGAGCCATTTATAGTAATTTGTCTCAGTTTTTGACAAATTTGGTAAAAATCGGACCTTGGTTTCATACGTTACCAAGTAGCAAATTATAAAGTTTATGTGCTCGATTGACCCAAAAATTAACGTTCTTTAATTTATTAAACAACGTTTTCGCTTTGATGCATCGTTTAGGGGTTATAGATGAAGAAACCAAAACATATCGAGACAATCTGTCTTTTTTGCTGTAAAAAGTTTTCCCTTGGTAGCCCGCGTTAGCAATTTCGCTTTCTATATTTCTAAACCCATATATACAAATTAAATCACAAAAACGCCTATTCATCCCTTTTTTTCCAGTCCGCTGGTGTTCCTCAAGGTAGTATCCTAGGTCCTATCCTCTATACAGTTTATACAGCTGACATCCCTACCTATCCCAACACTGTCATCACCACATATGCCGATGACACATGTATCCTATCAGTAAATAATGATCCATCAATGGCATTCCAAATGCTTCAATCACAAATCATAAATCTTGAAGAATGGTGTCAAAACTGGAGAATTAAAATAAACTCCAATAAATCCCATCAAATTACCTTTACCCTTCGTCGTAAACCAACGACTGCCTGTCCTACAGTTTCCTTTAACAATATTCCACTTATCCCTGTTGAGCAAATCCGATACCTAGGACTTCACCTGGACAAGCGACTAACTTGGAATCCTCATACTAGACTGAAACGACAAGAAACAGCTCGACGTTTCCGATTACTTCAGCACTTACTAGACAAACGCTCTAAACTTCCCATTAATTACAAAAGACTCATATACTTGACTACAATAAGACCTATTTGGACTTACGGAATTGAGCTATGGGGCTCCACTAAACCATCGAATTCCTCTCGCATCCAATCCTTACAATCCAAAATCCTTCGTAAAATCCTCAATGTTCCTTACTTTGTCACTAATAAAATTATCCATAAAGATCCTAATGTTCCTTATGTTTCAGATCTGGCCCAATCCAGATACCTATTCTTCCATAATAAACTTCAGAATCATCCCAACCCTCTCGTTTCTAACCTTGCTTCCTCTTTAATTCCTGATAACCCTAAGAGGCGTCTGAAAAGAAGATGGACCCGTGATCTCCTAATGTAGTCATATCATTAGAGTGCTACCATTGGGTAGTTACTCAGCAAGTGTATTCATGTCATTATATCTATTATGTTTTACTAATTTTTTACCATATTTACTAGATGTATTTATGTAATACAGTTGTAAATGTCATTAAGAAATAAAAAAAATAAAAAACATTATTGGTCTGATATTATTTGATTCAGCCGTAATTTTTGAAAGCAGTATAAGCAGTTTATGGGCTCTACTTAACCATCGAATTCTTCTCGTAGTTTCACAACCAGTGTTTCATATCATAATATTAATTTCTTCACATTTTCACATGTAATTTTATTTTTTAATACAGTTGAAAATACCATGAATAAAAAAAAAAAATACCTGTACCATTACAGCCCAGGAAGGGTCTTGAATTTAGGGAAAGCACTGTTTCTTGGCCACCGGTTGTGCAAGAAGATGATTTGACTGAGATCACACTCAACCGCCCAGGTTGCCTCCCTTAATTAATTATTAAATTAAGAGTACCCACTTTATGGAGGCTAGGTGTGCTCTAGGAGGTCCTCCCGACCCCAGTGTTACCCCACGGCGAATGAAACAGAATAAATATTTTTTTTTTATATGAGCCGGGATTTCGAATCTTAGTGCAAATATCATGAACAAAACAAAAAACATTTGGAGAACTTTAGGTAACTATAACGTATTATTTGTAAATAATACACACGTATCCTAAACAATACTTCCGGTTTAAAAAAAAAATTATTTATAAATTTTAGAAAAGATTTAGAGAGGTCTTAGGTTTTTGGTATATATTGTACAATGGAAGCATTACTTTTCTTTGGAAGATGTGGGTTAAAAGACTTATCCTCTCTCCCCCTTTGGCCAGATACTGGAAATTAGATTCCTTCTTGATGGAATAGTACTAACATGAAAACCACCTTAGCTCTCAATCCCCTTTCTTACCCTGCTGTAATCTTGTGCACGCCAGGGAACTAAGTTATCTGTTCTCGCATTTTCTTGAAAATATGAAATGATAATGTTCGTGTAACATAAAAAAGGTATTAAAAAAAATAAAAAAAATACCTTCTATAAATATTTAAAAGATGATTTCCTCTTAACCTCACATAATATTTCGAAATAAATAAAAAAACATAAATAAAGTTACTGCAGCTTTAATATTTTAGTGAATGAATTATTTAAAGAAATCTTAATTAATGATAAATATTTTAATGATATAACTACCTGTTCAGATAAGTGTTAAATGTTCATTGCAGTACGAAATAAGTCATAATTATTCAAAATTGGTGTTCAAATACTGATAAGTAATATTGTTCTAACATAAATTAATATTTTAATTATATAATATTAAATTGTAATATTTTATTGATTTTTCTTTATTAATAATACTCTATCTTGTACAAATTCAAAGCCCTCCTATTATAAAATAGAAATTAAGTACAATGATTTCATTCACTGGGAGAGATCACCAGGAATCATATATGTTCATTGATTTGAATGGTTAAGATGGAATTGAACAATAAACATTAGTGAAGAGAAGGATAGTTGGGGCGATCAGTAAAAAATAAAAATGGTAAAAATAAATAATAATATTTATTTTAACATTTGCCGATGTTTCGACCCGAAGTTCAAGCCTTCATCGGGAATAAGAAAAGAACCAGATAACAATTGGTATGGAAAAAAACAAAAAAAAAAACCTAAAGTAAAATGAAGTAGATAAGTGAAGCCCTGAACTTCGGGTCGAAAGGTCGGCATATGTTGAAATAAATATTATTATTTATTTTTGCAATTTTTATTATTGACTGATCATCCCAACTATCCTTCATTATTCACTAAAGTCCACCATCGACCCACAATAATAAATATTAGTTTTTTGTTATTTGATTTTTTATTATTGATAGCAGGATGAATTATTTAAATCTAATATTAAAATATATTAAAGGAATTCTAAATGAAATATGAATCGTTACTTTTCTCTATGTTAAATTAAATATTAGCATAATATTAAAAAAATGTAGGGTATTTTTGTACAGAATTTTTATTTAAATATGCAACTTATTATCTATTAATATTATTACAACATATAATAATACGTTGCATACATATGTTGTAATAATATTAATAGATAATAAGTTCATTCATAAATAATTAATAACCGAATAAATTAATTTTTTTTTATTGTTTATGTATAAATCAAAATTTATAACTTTTATAAGAATTATGTAATATTTCATTAAATAATTAGTTGTATTCTTATGCTTAATGCTCAGAAGGTGTAAAAATTCCCGAATACACAAGCATCGTATATGAAGGAAGGTGATTACAAAATTTTAATTAAGTTACCTCAAATTGATTATTCTTATAATATAAATGCATATTTTTAGTGCCATTAATAATAATATTCGTGATATGGACATGTGAAATTGTAATTTTGGAATAGATCTCCCATAAAGTTAAACTAGAACATTATAATATTTTCATTTTAAGCGTAGTCTGTCAAACGGACAAGAAAATATAATGAATAACGCTGATGTCAATGTGTTGCAGGATGGAAGTAATGGAAGAAGGAAATCTTCTCGATCGAGTGGGAATTTTACTTCAAAGGGACTCGGCGTATTATGAAGAAAACCAATCCGTACTTCAAGAAGGGGTCTGTCCAGCCATAGCAGGTATCTCAGCTAAAACCTCAGTATATACCGATCCTACGATATCTTCATGGATTATGCCTTAGCCAAATATTTCCTCCCAAGATAAATAAGGATAATTCGTTATTGAAATTCATTTCTTGGAGGAACCACGGAATGAATCTCGTACTTTCCTACTCATGTTAAAATAGGTTTGGTTACGCCTCTAGAACTACCCATTCCCCTCAAAATGCTAGCAATGGGATAATCTAGAAAGAAAAAAAATAGAAAAAGTAAACCACTAGTGCTTGTTATGAATAAAACTTAATCTTGTTATTATCGTATTTTATCAAGAAATAGTCTAAAGTGAACTGGACTTTTTTGTATAATTAAACAGGATGATTCAGCTCTTTTTCCAGCAAAAAAATTCAATTGTTGCCCTACATTATAGGAGTTAACTCGAATATTGTTTTTTCGTTAAGTCATCTCGTTTTCACTTTGATAGGAAGCTATACCACAAAAATATTTAGTTTAGGTAATACAAAATAGCTTCATAGTAAACTGGGCAAAATTTCCTTAAAATAATAGTAGAATTTATTTTGTTTTTCAAAATCATTTTAAAAAAGCTTTTAAACAGCTAAACTATTAAGTTGTATTTTTCATTAAATAGCGAAGTATTCGTGATGTTTTAATCATCCTACAACTATACTACGGAAACACATAGGATATAAAGCTGGCAAATTTATTTTCATACAACGTGCATTTAATGCGTATTGGCATATAGAATTAGTATTATAATCCTGAAGAGAGCTATTTAATCTTGGAAATATAACTTAACAAAAATTAGATATTCTTTTATTTACAGGTGGAGTTCTGGATTTTCCTCACCACGCTTCCTTTGCCGCCGTTAAACTGGTGACATGGTGGGAACAGCAATACATTGCAGTGTTTGGATCTCCATCTGGCCTTATTGATGGTACACACAATATATATATATATATATTATTCTACAACCGAAGACTTATAAAATGAAAAAAAGTAACGAAAGCATTTTTAAAAAAAGTAAAGCATTTGAAACCGCACGTTGGCATATACAGAACTGTAAAGGATACAAACATATTTTATACGACTTTAAAATTAAAAAAAAAAGTAGTCAGTATTATAAAATAACCTATGTACGGCTTATGTAATACAAAATAAATTCTTATCTACTTAGCACCACAGTATAGTGTTCCATCACTCTATGGTGTTGAGTATTAAATAGCTAAAATATAGTATAATACATAATAGTATATATTATAGTATAATTCATAAGTGCGAAATCTTTCTATAGTTAGGAAGTCTTTTTGAAGTGAAAACTTCTTTAGGCGCGTTTTGCACTTTTTTTTTATGAAGAGTGAACTCGATTGAGACGTCAGATCTCCGATGTGTAACGCTCGAGTAAAGTCGGCTAGAAGCGACTAACTGAAAATCGGACCTACATATTTTTAGCGAATGAATTGTGCATCATTTCATCCTATTTGTAATGAGCTCTTATTCTAAATAGTATCTTAACGCGACGCCGTGTAAAAGGGGAAAAAAAAGTGTCGAAAACCAAATGATAACAATTTTTATTAAAAATATGGATTAAAATATCCCTTAAACTAAAAATCGGACCTGTATACTGTGAGCAAGGAAATGTTCAGCATTATGATGGGCAATTATTTATAATTTTGTCTTCATATTATTAATCTCGCGTTGTTGATTTTTTCACTTCTATCGTTTGATGTAAAGCAAAAATCTTTATATATATACATATATATATATATATATATATATATATATATATATATATATATATTATATATATATATATATATATATATATATATATATATATATATATATATATATATTAAGCTAATAGTTATTTCAAACTGTAAGAAATATGAATTAAAAATTATTTTATTTTTATATAATCAATGGTGACGAACTTCAACTATCAAAGACAAAGAGAAATATCTTTTCATTAAACTTTACTTAACTTACTGAATTTAATTATCTTTGTATTAGAGTAATGAACGTATATTCGAGGACTTTGTTACTAGCTCATTTTCAGTAATTAAACTTTAGTTTATTTATTTTATTATTATGGTTTACATTTTCTTATCATCAACTGTATCTACAGCACCTTTATCAGGACAATATTAAAATATATTTTTGAAGTGAAAACATGTTTAGGGGCCTTTTGTACTTTTCGTGGAGTGTGAATTAGATTGATCCGTCCGATTTCCGAAGTGTTAACGCTCGGCTAAAGTCGGCTGGAGTAAACTAATTGACGTGTTTTATCATATATATATACATATGGATCATATATGGATTAAAATATCACAGAAACTAAAAGTCGGGTCTGCACACAGTAAGCGATGGAATTGCTCAGCATTTCATCCTCTCTGTAATGGGATATTATACAAAAGTGTGTCGGAGGCGAAAAGGAAAAAACAGTGTCTAAAACCAAATTATAACCAGTTTCATTGGAGATATGGATGAAAATATCTCAAAAACTAAAAATCGGTCCTACTTACTGTAAGCAAGGGAAATGTTCAGCATTTCATCCTCTTGATTATGAGCTGTTATTTATAACTTATATTTCGTATTATTAATTAATATTATTGATGTTTTCATTTCTATCGTGTGGTCTAAAGCAAAACCTTAGTTTTTTTGGTTTATTTTATTTTTTTTATTCTGTCACCTCTTAATTTCACATGTGTATTTTTTTTTAATTCGAATTGAGTTTATTACGTATTTTTCGTCAATACAAACACGGAGGTTTGACGATTCCAAAATATCCAATTTCCATTGAAATATTGTTGATAAGTTTATTTCATAATTAGTATTTTTTTTTTTTTGTGAATTATGTAAATTATTATATAAGCATAATTTATGATAGCTACACAGGAAGAAGACAATTAAATTTTATTCTACGACAGACTTCTAAGAATAATAATAATTAATAATGTAAATGTCATTTGTCAGTCTACTGGAGTCAACTCACACCGCAGGGAGGTGTGTGATCCCAGTGGCAGACATAGTCTAGACATAACCTGGTTCTCCAGCTTGGGGTTGAGCATAGGGATAAAAACCCTATCCCGTCAAAAGAACACTACATTAGGAAACCCAAATAGTACGCAAGAGACCACGTGTGAGGTAAAAACCAGATGGATAGATAGGATACACAAAGATACGGTTGAGCTTCATGCTGCAAAGTGGAAAGTAGTAGCCCAAGATTGGCAGAGGTGGAAAAGGCTGATTCAGGCGGCCAAAGATCTACAAGGTCTGTAGAGCTAACAAAAAAAAAAAAAAATATATACAGGGTGTTTCCGGGTTAATACAAGAAAAAAACAAGAAAAAAAAATCCTATGAAGGTAGTGGCAGAACGGCACTGGATATGTATTTTTTTTTATTATTTTTTTTTTTTTGTTCTTCCCTACCTCGCCTTTTAGGCTATACGGGATTTTCCCGGGCCGGGGGGTGAGGGCGGGGAATTTAAAATCCCCTCCGGCACCGGGACGCGAACTCGTACTTTTTATATCATCTCAAATCTTGTTATCCGGTTGCCAGGCAACTAGCGGTGCTGTTACACACGCTTTAGCCTATTCGGCCACCCCGCCCCCAAACTGGATATGTATTATTGTTTCACAAAATTCAATTGTCCTTCTTCGTAAGGAATTGTGGTCATTGACCGGACATGCATAGACTTTTTGTTTAACGTCACCCCAAACAAAAAAATCCAGTGGTGTCAGGTCTGGAGAGCGTGCAGGCCAAGCCACTGGTCCGGGACAGCCAAACCATTGATTGGGATAGTTAACATTTAGCCATTGTCGTGGACCTCTTCCGTAATATGCAGGATAACCATCTAATTGAAGCCACATGTCCCTTCTCAGTTGTAGTGGAATATGTTCAAACACCATATCGGCATATTCACCATTAGTATAAATGGAAGGCATAATGATGAGTACTCTGCGAAAACCTCTTACAAACTGATAATATTATAAATAGTATTAATCCTTATGTTGCCAATAGTTTTTATACAGTTAAAGGTGGAATGCCATATTAGTATTCTATTTAAGCCATATTCTAAACAAAGCGTTTGCAGACATACCTTCACTTTGAACAATATTTAATATCAATGTTAATGTTTGTACATTGTTGTTTGTTTGTACATGTTAATGATAAATGTACATTTAATTAATAAAGTAAATAAGTTTTATTTATTTCATATATCGTAAATAATTTATAACAACAAAAATCTTTAAGTGTGAATATCTCCTAAACAAAGCGTTTAGGAACATGCGAACATACCTTTAGAAGAATTTTTTTTCTAGTTTTGGGGTTCTTATTAATATTTGCAGTTGACCTCTTAAACCTGAAACACCTTGTATATGACAGTGAAATCAGAAGAGGCTGACACTTAAATACAAAAATTTAATTATCAGCATGCATGCTTGTCAAACTTATGCATACCTGACAAACATGCACAAACAATGTTTTCTTAAAGTGTGCTTAAGCACCTGTAGTAATATTTGGTGTAAAACTAATTTAGAGAAGGTAAAATAAACTTATGCTGCCCACATTTATCTCCAAATGTCTTAAATTGTTTCAATTTAATTTAATTGAAATGTCTTTATACATTTCATACCTAACAATAAATGACAAAAAATAGTTAAAGAAAAAATCAATTAATGTTAGAGAAAATGAAGCCAACTAAAGACGGAACTAACTTGAAGCGAATGGACTCATAAAAAATAACATTTACCGGTTTAGTGTGAAGTTGCCTTAATCATTTTAATTAATTAACTTAGAAAGCAGAAAATTAATCGATTATAAAAGACAATCAAAGAAATGTTAAATTTCATTTCTTTGTTATTTCTTTATTATCGTGTACTACTTTCCTTTAATTTTCTTTTATTATGGCTTAATTAATGTAATTGTAACCATTTATTTCAGTGCAATTCAAACTGTTTTTTTTTAATTACATATAAATGTAAAAAAAAAAAAAACGGTTTACGTTAATGCACTGTCTCTTACTGCGTTACAAAAGTAATGTACACGTTCTTCAGTATAGAGAACATAAAGGATTTGGTAAGAATGTAAGCTAGGCCTCGATTCCATAATGTGTTAAGGTATCGCCTTAGAAACCTCGTATCAAGTAGCACAGATTTGATTCCGGCCTGAGTGGATTGAAATTTATTTCGGAGGTTAACGTATCGGAGGCAGTGAGGACTTTATTAGTAACACTTTTATTTATAATGTATGTTACAAATGGCATCTAGTATACAGAATAATATTATAAATATATGGGTTGACTAGAAGAGTTCTCTCCAGGTCTACAAGATTATAACAACAAAATCATGGATCTAAGTCTCCTGGCAAGTTTATGACTTCAAGAATGTAACTGTAAGAGTGATATGTTCTGAGGATCATAACGGTTATTTATATGCCCAGGAATAGCAGGGGAATAAAGGAATTCTGGGAGGTCTAGGATGCCTGGGAAAGAGTTGGAGTTATTGATATTCTTTTGCTTTAGTATTGATGTAAGGTCCGTGAGAAAAACCTTCTACTGAAATCTGTTGTTGTTCCTAGGTCTTGATAATGTGTTTTGTTGTGTCCAATCGGTGGCTCTTGGATAACTATTTCTATGCTATCAGAGATAGTTTGTCCAGGCTATCTAGAAATAGCTTTGTCCTTTCGTCCTGTGAGTTATGGGAATTGTCAGTACATAGTTCATAAATTGGCAGTTAACAAACTCGATTATCAAAATAAAGGTTAAATTAATAGTAGTATTATTAGTATCTGTAGTATATTAGTATCTGCTACGGATTAAGTCCATTCCGTAACTGTGGCGGACCAACGGAATAAATCTCGTTCTTCCAACTCTTTCCAGAATATGTCGGTTTCATGTAGGTTAATCTTGCATTAAATCTAGATAGATGGCAATACATCGATGGCTGAGAAGTGATACTGCCTATCTGCAAAATTATAGCTTTGCAGTTTGGAAAAAAAAAAAGTATTTAAAAATGAAATTTAGATCATCCGATTCTATGTACTTTTCTAGACTTGTGAGTCGTAAAAGTTTTTTAATTTCCCGACTTTTCTCTTTAAATAATAATATGAGCATCACCTGTGCAGTTGATTACTCATCTTTTTTGCACATATTTCTAGTGTTGCCCAAATACGAGAACAAAATTCGTCTTGGTCTCGCGTACTCAGTCTTGGTCATGGTCTTGCAGAAGAGTCTCGGAACAGTCTTGCAGTTAAATGTTAGCTTTAACTAAGATTTTATTAACTAAGCCCAAATGAAACATTAGAAGAGTTAAATGCAAAAGTATATTTGTTATACCAATTCTTTACATATAGTAACTAAAATTATTAATTATTATTATCATATTATTTATTATATTATTAGTAATGATTTTGCTTTGCTTTAATTTTTATTCGAAAAATCGATTTTTTTTTTACTCGTGTTAGTCTTGGTCTTGTAACAGTTAGGTGGTCCAGTGCAATACTAACAACGATTTTGGGCTCACAACATATATCGGTCTCACCTTGAAATACGACGTTTCATAAGTTTATGGCTAGTAGTTTCATGATATTATCATAAAAACATTTTTTTTTTTTTTGTTCATTGATATTTACAACTGTATTATAAAAAAAATACAACTAGTAAATGTGCACACAGTAATAATACAATCACATGCAAAGGCTTGTTGAGAAACTACCCATTGGTAGCACTCTGATAATATATTTATATATTACATAAGTAGATCATGAGGCCATCTTCTTTTCAGACGGTTCGCAGGGTTATCAGAGATCGAGGAGGAAGCAAGGTTTGAAATAAGAGGGTTCGGATGGTTCTGGAGTTTTTTGTGGAAGGATAGGTATCTGAATGGGGCCAAATCGAAAACATATGGAACATTAAGGAATTTATGGATGATTTTGTTTGTGACAAAGTAAGGAGCGTTGAGGATTTTGTTTTGTAAGGACTGGATACGAGAGGAATTCGATGGTTCATAAAAACATAAAACTTATTTTTTTTTTTTATTGTTAGGAAGTTTCACTTCTTATCTAAGTAAATAGTTAAGGCTATCTTCAAATAATTGTTAATTGCTAACGGTGAAGTCGATCAGGTATGGAAGGAGTCGGCTCTGAGATGGGTAACCCAGGAGGGCCTGCAGAGCTGGTGAGCACGGTGGACAGCTGCTGCAAACAGCTGATGGCGCACTTGCACACCCTCAGCCAGGAAGCCCTCGACCACGCGGACCTCCAAGTCCTCACGTCGACCCTAGGAGCCGCGGCGCTCGTTGCCAACGCTTTGTGGGTTTACAACCAGAACAAGCAGAAGTTGCCAGGGTGGGGAATTTCGTAAAACAATTCATTATTATGTCATTTTACTTAATTTATTAATTCTCCGAACTTTTCTCAGGAAAACGATTGGCGAGTGGCTGAAGGAGTACCAAGGTATGCGAGAGGCTTTAGCTGAGAGAGTGCTGGATCTCCATTGCAGACTGGTGTCTCTCTACGTCTTGCAGGACAGGGACTGCCTTCACTGGGAGGATCCTCACCCGTTCTTCGAGTCGGAGCGAGGTTCCTTTGTCGTGCAGATGTGGTGGCTCTACATGCAAGGTACGTAACGACAATGTTTCATGTCTAGGGGGCGGGGTGGCCGAATAGGCTAAAGCGTGTGTAACAGCACTGCTAGTTTCCTGGCAACCGGATAATAGAGATTTGAGATGATATAAAAAGTACGAGTTCGCGTCCCGGTGCCGGAGGGGATTTTATGGGATTCTATGAAATAGGAAGTTTCATGTCTAACCTCTAAGCGCAGAACAATCACGAGCTAGAAAATCATCCAATAATCACTGAAATTTCAAACAGTCTGTTTCACTAATTTAAATATAAGGAAATCGGGTTCAGCCTGAGTGATAGAACCATATATCTCCTAAGATAAACAGTGGTTTAAGGTCGTCTTGTTCAGTTTTACATTGCTCTTATAACGCACTGTATAGCCTTCATCATAAAAAGTATAGCCTTTTTTTCTGTTTTGGGTTTTCTGATGCGAATACACGAGATACCTTATCCAAATAAATATCTATGTATAAAGACCATCGAAGCCTGGGTTCTAGGAAGCGACAACTAAATCTAATAACGTGGGATAAATGCCACATGTACTATAATAACTATACCTTTGATAAAATGGTGAATTTAATCCTCCAAAAGAAAGTAAGATTTATTTATTTAACATTATACACTCCCCCTCCAAAAATCGAAACTTAGTTGGAGCACTAGAGACTCCGAAAAAGGCTATAACATCGGTTGTGTTAGGCTTACAAAATATTATGTATTATTGAAAATCTAGAATATAAAGTAGGATATACTTCGAACAACGTAAGTATCATATGGCAGTTTAGAAAATTGAATTATATTCATTTTTCCTAAGTAATATAATTCAATAGATTTTGAGGACCGCAACTGCAAAAAATAGTATTGATTTTTTTTTTTCTTTGCTTAAAACATTTATCTCCACCTGGCAACTTTATATTGACAATAAGAAAAAAATAAATAAAATAATGACATGTCAGGCATGAGATGAGGGAAGGCAGTATTCAGTAGCACCTCTTCCCTGATTTGTTTCAATACTTAGATTGCTTAAGGAAGGAGTTCTCTCATCAAACGTCTTTTTCTCATATTCAGGGTTATGTAACCCGTGACCAAGTATATTATTTATCTGCTGCTATGTCTGTTTAAATTTCTATGAAATCTTTGGTAAACTGAATGAAATTTTACAAAAATGTAAAAAATAAATAAAAGTGTCTATATGAAAATATGATAATTATATCGTAAAAAACATAGCAATTTGGCTTATGCAGTAAATCAGTAAAGAAGATAATTAGTAAGAGAAGCTTATATAAACCATGAAATATATTCACATTATTAGAAAAAAAGTACGTATTAAACCTTATAATATTATAAAGGAAGGAGATGGTCCGGGGTGGCGGTCATGAAAAGGCTAAATAGTGGCAAAACTATTTTATTAAAAGCCAACGTTTTGACCCGAATTTGTAGGTCTTCTTCAGGGCTAGAACGTAGAAAGTATACGTATGTATTTATAAATTATTATTTCATAGATTTAGTATTTTTCCTTGTATCCATCCATATCTTCAAATTTTAGATATCGTAATTTTCCATGCTTTTTTTTTTCCTTACCCAAACAGGTCAGGAAATTTCCCCAATACCTACCCTTACCCTGATTTTCCAGATCTAAGTGAAACTCCTAGCTGAACACACCTGAAGTCTCTATTTTTATTTTTCTAATTTTATATACTTATTTATTTATTTTTGGGTTTTTTTTTGTCTCCACATTCCTTCATGTCTATTATTTCATATTATATATTTTTTTCCTTTTCTTTCAATCTCTCCTGTAGAACTGTAGAAGTATATTCACATTTGTATTATATATTACACTGCAACAATTTTTACCATCTATTTACTTCAGTTAAGATCTTTTTACTTAGCTTACTCTGTTTATATTTTAATGTACTTACTGTTTATAATTTTAACAAGCTTATTCACATTGTTTATAATTTGCTATCTTAATATTATGTAACTTCCATAATTCTCTATATCTTTTTGTATCTTGTACATTCTGGTCCTAAAGAAGACCTGCAAAGTCTGGACGAAACGTTGGCTTTTAATAAAATAGTTTTGCCACTATTTAGCCTTTTTATGACCGCCTCCCCGGACCATCTCCTTCCTTCATAATGCAACGGAAAGCTATTAAATATTCAACTCCTTATAATATTATGGTAGTTATATAGCAAATAATATGTTTTACTTGCATATGTCACGCTTGTATTTTATTGTGACTATTAATATTTTATTATTAATATTTCTATTATTCATTCGGGAATATCTGGCGTCATAAAACGCTATTGCCAGACAATTGCTGATTCAGAGGAGCGACGATTTGATCAAAATTCAACTGATTTAGGGACGAGGCAAGATTTATGGAGCTCGCTTCCCCCCAAGACGGCTCAGAGGGTCTTCGGCGGAATGCTAAGCGAGTCCCTCACCATTTTCACGGCCAGGTACAGCCAGGTAACACACATCTCAATTTCTTATATATTTTTATCATATATTTCCATTTTTCTCAACCCTTCATAGCATTAAATTATTATAGATTTTTCGTTAGAAATTATATAATAAAAAATATTTTTAATAATTTAATAACATTTCCATAATAAGAATCACGCAATTAACGGCAGCAAAAAAAATTGAAGCAAAAACGAATATTACATTTTTTTATATATATGTAAAGAATTACATACAAATATTAATAACTTCCAAAGTGGACCGGGATGGAATGACTTTTTTGGGATCCACATTCAAATACAATTTAAATTACTATAAATTTTTCAAAGCCCTCTTATCAATAAAGTTCAATATTTTTTTTTAATTTTAGAATTTTTGAATATTTAATAAAATGAAAAATTTAAATTAGTAAGTAAATTACCTAATGAGTATGATTATTCGGGTTTCATTAATTTTTTATTTAAAATGTTCTGTATACAATTTATTTATTATGTAATATTTAAAAGTTGAAATAAATAGCATTATGATTGAGTAGCAAAAGATTTTTATAACATCTAATTTTGTCCCAAATTACTGTTGGGATACTATGGGAATATTACAAAATAAAGACTTAATGCACTCAAAAAACTAATAAATAAGCGCATGGACATGAATGCATACTAAAGATAACATTGCAAACTGTTATTGGGTAAATGGTATTTACCTTTTTTTTTTTCGAGTTATAAGTGACTGGTGATTTACATTTGTATATATAATGCATGAGGGCATTTTTACCCTTATATCATTTTTATGCATGAACAAAAAAATTTTTTTCGTTATACATACTATATTTTCATTTTATAATAATAAAACGTATTGAAAAAAATAAGACCCTTCAAGTATTCAATTTTAAATTATTTAAAATCACTTCTATAATAAGAATCATTTAATTGAGGATACCAACGAGAACAAGAGGTATATATACATAAGGAAGATAAATAGTCAAGATTTCTAGTCAATATAAGTTTTAGTCGGCTTGCCAACGTTCTGACCCAATCATCTGGGTCATCATCAGGGCAACGGTAAGTGTCTGGTCTAGCAAAACGAACTATAAGGAAAAGAAATTGAGTTCTTTTTGGTAGATTAGTCAGTAATCATTACCTTGATGATGGCCTACATGCGGGTCGAAACTTCGCTAAACTTAATAAAACGAGCCACTGACGACCGATCGTGTTGAAGGCGTTCGTGCTTGTTCATTTTGGAATCTTCCAAATCTACTGGTTGAAATGTATTTTGAGGCGGACCCAATGAAATGAATCTCAACAAAAAAACGAGTAAACGAAAAATAAAAAACTGATAAAACAAATCCTGACTATATATCTTCCTTATATTTTTTAAATAACAGTCAACGGATATCTCCATCACTTTTATATATATATAAATGTATATCCATCAAAAATAAATAAGAGAGAGAAAGAAAGAGAGAAATTACTGTTGCTATTTTTTTGGAAGATTCCATTATAAAGGCTAATTCGCTTAATAAATAAATCGATTGACATAAATACAAACTGGAGATAACACAAACCTTTAAACAGCCTAAAAAAAAATTAACCACATTATCCCAATATATACAGAGAGACAGTATTATGCATATATATATATATATATATATATAATATATATATATATATATATATATATATATATATATATATATATGCATAATACTGTCTCTCTGTATATATTGGGATAATGTGGTTAATTTTTTTTTAGGCTGTTTAAAGGTTTGTGTTATATATATATATATATATATATATATATATATATATATATATATATATATATATATATATATATATATATATGTATATATACATTTTTTTTTGGCTGCTGCTAATAAATTAATAAACATATAACAGCATAGCTATTAAATATTATTTTGATGAAGAGGTTTAGTTTCAATAGACAAAATTAAATAAAAACAAAACTATAACAAATTAATTTAAAATAATTTACAGGCTATTGCTTCTCCTGCCAGGCTGCCATTGATCGCCAATGACATTTGCAACATATTGAAATGTGTGGCTCACCTCCTACCAGGTAACTGATATTATTTATATTTGACTGATATATTATCTAGTTATATTTGACTTTTTGCATGTGCTTATTGGACATAAGGAAGGGTATTTTTTTCACTCTGGTAATCTATATATAGTCCAATACAATTTTTCTTTTCGTTATACAAACGATATTAATTTTCCTCAGTATTTTCAATTATACAATAAATAAAAGTTTTTTTAAGCAAAATTGAAATCCTTCAAAATTAACTAATTTTATTTTCACTATAACGACGTTTCGAGTTTTCTTTTTATTGTAGTTTGCATACATTTTAGGCAGACCAATCTGTAGAAGGAAACAAGTGTATGTTATCCTGAGTAAATAGAAACTTGTCTGCCGTTGCAGATCCGCTGCTTAAAAAAATGGCGGCTGATTTAAAGAATATTGGGCCATAAATTTGAGTATCGAAATGAGAAATCCACTGCGAAAAATCTGAGAAAAGTTTTTATTTTTTTAACATGTATGTATGGGTACATGTAAAAAACAAAATTGCTAACGCGGGCCACCAAGGGAAAACATTTTACAGCCAAAAAAGACAGATTTTTTCAATATTTTTTCATCTATAACTCCTAAACGATACATCAAAGTGAAGAATGTACTTTTTAATAAATCAAAAAACGTTAAATTTGGCGTCAAACGAATTTTCTGATATGGTTATGCGGAAAGTTATCAAACCACGGTCAACCAACGCTGATTTTTACCAAATTGTCAAAAACTGAGACAAATTACTATAAATGGCCCTGTAACTTGGAAATGAGTTCCCTTAGAGGAAATACTCATATAGTCAAAGTTGTAGAGCATCAAATTTTGCGCCCACTGAGTACCAACTAATATAATGTAAATCACTTACTGCGAACAAAATCGGTAATTTACCGATGTTTAAAAATTTGCAATGAAGGTAAACGTGATTTTCAATATTTCAATATTCCAACAGTATAACAGTCTATTCTACTGAGTTATTTTCGTTTAGAGTATGTTACATGCAGTATAAGTCGAAGGATACCGAATTTTATATAGGAATAAGGAATCCCGATTCGAGATATATAATTGAGCTACAATAAAAATGTTAGTACTCAGTTGAACTTTGATTCTATGGGTTTTTTTCTGTTAGGGAACTCATTTCCAAGTTACAGGGTCATTTATAGTAAATTGTCTCAGTTTTTGACCAATTTCGTAAAAATCAGCATTGGTTGATCTTGGTTGATACATTACCGCGTAACCAAATTATAAAGTTTATGTACTCGTTTGTCGCAAAATTTAACGTTCTTTGATTTATTACAAAGTAAATTTTCCGCTTTGATGCATCGTTTAGGAGTTATAAGTGAAAAAAATAAAAAAAATATCTTTTTTGGCTGTAAAAAGTTTTCCCTTGGTGGCCCGCGTTAGCAATTTTGTTTTTTATTTCTCTAAACCCATATATACAAATTAAAAAAAATAAAAAAATGTCTCACATTTTTCTCAATGGATTACCCGTTTCGATCCTCAAATATTTTGCGTAATGTTCTTTAAATCAACAGCCATTTTAGATAGCAGCGGCTCTGGAACGGCAGACAGGGTTCTTTTTACTCACAATAACATACATTTTCATAGTTTACAATCAAACCTTCTCCTGCTATCAGGTCGATTTTTGGGTCCTGGCTCCAGGGCTATCAGGCAGACAGGCCATTTTGATAACATTTTTTTTCTTTATTATTGAACGATATTTTAAAAATATTAATAAAAATGTATTTATAATAAAATAACCGGTGTAAAAAAAATTCTTAACGATAGGAAATGTGCATATATAAAACTACCCAACTCATTTAAGTTTATTACAGTTAGTAATGAAGTGTATGGTTCAAAAATTAAGCGTCAATTTATCTACGAGTTGGATCAATGATGCTAATACACAGAGTGCTACGGTACTCACGTTAGAGCAGACAGTGTACACAACCCCCGGATTAGATCCAGTCCGGATTAATTACATATTCATGAATTGACGGCCGATCATCGCCGTCTAATTGCTAAATTAAAATAAACTATTTATCTCAGACCGTCCCATTGATTACCACCTCTTGATTAACATCCATAAACAATTTTAAATTAATTAACTAGCTGTAGAAACGATAAGAAAATATAAAAAATTGTTTAAATTAACTAATTAAGGAACATTATTACAAAATGGTATAATATACTCATACTACTTACCGACAAACGATGACATACTAACTGCGACTTTTTTGAAGAATGCGGTTTCCATTACCTCGATTTTATTTGATTTTTTTTGAAAACTTATGTGAGATGAACAAATATGGTGGCCCAAAGTCAAAATAATACAACTGGATATTGATAAAAATTATAGAATATATAAATAGTCCAATTTATATTACATTACAACAATTATTTATTGTAATCAATAAGCATCCTAGTAAAGTGTTTTTGAAGTAAAACCTGTGCTTTGTGCACTTTTTTTTTGCGAATCTATTAGATTGAGCCGTCAGATCTCCGATTGTGTAACGCTCGGGTAATGTCGGCTGGAGTCGACAAATTGAAGTGTTTTTGCATATGGATTAAAACCTCTCAACATCGGACCTGTATATTGTTATCGAGGGCATTGTTCGGTATTTCGTCCTCTTTGTAATGGGATATTATTTAAAATTATATCTTAACGAGGCGAAACGAGGTTAGGGAGGTGAAAAAGAAAAGGTGTTGGAAACCAAATGATAACTAGTTTTATTGTAGATATGGATTAAAATATCTCAGAAATTAAAAATCAAACCTACATACTGTTAGCAAGGGATATGTTCAGCATTTGATCCTCTTCACAATAAGCTATTATTTATAATTTATATTTCATAGTATTAATATATATATATATATATATATATATATATATATATATATATATATATATATTAAGCTAATATTTATTTGAAACTGGAAGAAATATAAATTGAAAATTATTTCATTTTTATATACCAGTGGTGACGAACTTCAACTAACAAAGACAAAGAGAAATATCTTTTCATTAAACTTTACTTAACTTACTGAATTTAATTATCTTTGTATTAGAGTAATGAACGTATATTACTCATGACTTTGTTACTAGCTCACTTTCAGTAATTAAACTTTAGTTTATTTATTTTATTATTATGGTTTACATTTTCTTATAACCGACTGTATCTACACCCTTATCAAGGCAATATTAAAATATGTTTTTGAAGTGAAAAACTGATCAAAGAATGGCACAGACTAAGCCCAGAAACACCGAAAAATTGGTGGACTCCATCCGAAATAGACTAAAAGGAGTGGTAGAAAATAATGGCTTGCCTACAAGGTTTCGAACTAAATTAGTAGTATTTAAAATTTAATAAGAAGTGAGGTGTATCATTTTGACTGTGAGGTTTTTATTTATCTCATTTTTGTTTAACAATCACAGTTGAATATTTTTTTTTTTATTGAGATTGTACATACCGTTTTTTAGCTTAATATTTCAAATCACACCTGTCAGAAGGTCCAACAATCAGCGAGTGTGATGTCGAGATAGAAGATTAGTAGGTCTTGGAATATCCGTGAGGGAGAGGAGTGTCCTTCCTATCTTGAATGTAATATTTACAGTTAGTAGAGGAGCTCCCTCATCCAGCTTCTTTTAAGCCTCCTTAGGGGGCATGTTAGTTGTTGCCATGCCTGGAATCATTGAGTTGGTATGTCCGTGTAAGTTATTATGAAATATTTTTAAGTATGTTCGTATGTGGTCGTTAACTGTTGGCATCTGTAGGTCTTTATGTAAAGTAGTGCATTCAATTTCTGTCTAAGTTTTAATTTCGAATGTTTCCCAAGAAGTGAGTACAATACTCGTAGTGCTAGGTTTAGAAAATTTGTTTTGTTTTATTTTTGGATATACTTAAAATGAGATTATAAATAAATCTGTCGTAAACCTAATACATCTTGTCCTACAATATTCTTCAATGATATTCCACTTGTTCCTATTGCACAAATCCGCTATCTAGGACTCCACTTAGATAAACGTCTAACTTGGAATCCGCATACTAGACTGAAGCTACAAGAAACTGCTCCTACATTTATTAGACAGACGCTCTAAACTTTCAATTAATTACAAAAGACTCATCTACTTAACCATAATAAGACCTATATGGACATAGGGAGTTGAGCTTTGGGCTTCTACCAAACCATCCAATTCCTATCGTATCCAATCCTTACAATCCAAAATCCTTAATGCTCTATATTTTGTCACAAAGAAAACCATTCATAAAGACCTTAATGTTCCATATGCCGCTGATTTAGCCCGAGCCAGATACCTATCCTTTCATGATAAACTCCAGTCCCATCCCAATCCACTTGTTACCAACCTTGCTACTCCCTCGATTCCTGATAATCCCCCTAGGCGTCTGAAAAGAAGATGGCCTCGTGATCTTCTCACCTAGAATTAAATAGGGAGAGCTACCACTGGGCAACATCTCTTCAAGGCTGTTCGTGTCATCATTTCTAATATATGCATTTTTATTAGTTGTATTGTTTGTACAGTTGTAAATTTCGTTTAATAAATAAAAATAAAAAAAAGAAATAAATCTGTTGTAGAGTTTCTGGTTTTATTTATTTAATGTAACCATTGAAGTATTTGTTCTAGTTTTCTACGAGGTGTATCAATTTCACTGTGAGCCACTGTATGCGAACTTGTTATGTTTTTTATTACACTTTATTCAATGCTAAATCAAGGCTTTATTTAGGAATATTCTAATGATATGCAAATCTACTATAATTTAAATGCTGAAAAAAAAGTAGGATTAATAGGGAATGGGGTACTTCATGCTTCGGTTTTATAAAAATTTATCTTTGGTAACAGACTGATTCAGCTGTTATAATAAACGAAAAGTTGGAGTAATCAGGTAGGCTTTGGCTCAACTTTATTCTGATTAAGCTCCAGGCATTAATAAAAACCTTTAATTAAAACTGGGATAATATTCTTCCAGCGACCTCTAGTTTCACCCCCTTTGTAACAGAATTAAAGGTTTTTTTTTGTTTTTTTTTCTTCCTGGTTTTAGGACTTTTTCAGATGTAGAAGAGTAATCTTTTCATGCTTTGTAAATCCTAAAATACAACGGTTGTACATTTTTACATTTTGCATTTGAATAAATTAAAGTATTCAAAAAAATATTTTAATAAAAATAAAAACCCCACTACGGAAATCGGGGAAATTCTACCCACCCTAATGGCATAAACTTCCATATCTACTAAAACATTATTTTAGTTTTATTAAGAATTTGTTATATATCAATATTTAAACTTGATTTCGTGGTCGGATTCCTTCCACTACACATTTCGGCTCCAGGCAAATATATTTCGTCCAATATATCAGTGCATGTCAACGTCATAAAAAGTCTTGAGGTGTGATACAAATCCAACTACTACTCCAAGTTTAAATATTCTTAATGCCAATTTACCAAGATGTTTCAGTAATCTCATGTAACCTTTTAGAAAAACCAATTAGTGAATAGTTTGATGAAATTTCCTTTTGTGATATTCCAACAGTATCCACTTACGATTAGTGCGACAACTTTTAACCTGTCTATGACAGAGAATGCAAATCTCTAAATTCCGTATTAATAAACTTTGCAATGGTAAAGTAACAGTTATATAACTAATAGTCGTACAATCTATAATCAACGGATCGTGATATCCATAATCAACTGGTGTTGGGGCCAGGGGTAACTCAAAATGAAAATACAAACCTTTCCCCGGTGAGTTTCCTCATGGTGGGGAAAATTCGACCAAAATTCGACCAAAATGGTGGTAAAGAAGGGAAAACAATTAGTGAATATGAGACCTGTAAAACATGAAAAAATACATGCACATCAAAATATTATAAAATGGAAATATTCAATAAATCAAAAAATGGAAAATAAAGAATCCCCCTTTTGAACGTTTACAATTTATTATAGGGGAAAAAAGATATATACAGAATTCAAAACAAATGAAAAAAGATTACTAAAATGCACTGAAATAAAATTAAACATAAAATACTATAAAAACATATTAAACATTAGGAATGAAATATAAATAAAATCAACTTCTAAAATTATAAATAAAACAAGAGAAAAAAATAACTGTTCAAAAACAATAAAACTAATTTACAGGGGAAACGAAAATTAAATTAATGTTTAAATGTCTTGGTGATGGTGAGAATAAAAAAAAAAAAAAAAGATCCAAGTTTGAGGCTTTGCTTCCAACGAGGCTACCTTGGTGTTCAACTAATAACAAAGGCAGTCGATGGTGGGGGAATCGATATGCATATCAATCTTGATCGATGACTGATTTGTTAGCTGTAATTTTTTAGCTTTAGTTCGTTTAAAAATGCAATTCAAAAAATTTATAATAGCCCAACATGGCCAGAACATAATTTCTATTCAAAGTTGAGCGGTAAGTGAAAGTTGTATGTTGCGCGCACCAGATTATTTTTTTTTATGGACATATTGAAAGATGTAAAAACTTTTCTGAAATAGGAAAGTCGTGTAAGTGGGCACATCAAATTTTTTTTTTAAATTAAAATATATTTTAATATAATTAATAAGACAGTACTTTCCAAGACAACTCTCAGTTGCCTCAGTGTAGAACAATTGTTAATAACTTTTATTATAATCATCCTTATCGAGATGTTTTTCGAACGAAGCGATGTGCAGCTGCGCGAAGGAGCTCACAGGAGAGAAGTGCTCCAACCAGGTGGTACTCCACCTCCACGACAAGTGCCACCAGCTGCTCACCACCCTCCTCTTCAGGGGCGCCTCCTTGGCTACGCTCTACAAGGCCAGTACCACCAGTGCATTGACCGTCCCGCATGCTCGGCTAGAACAGTATCTGCAATTGCACCGCTTGTAGTTCTTTAATTAGCGCTTTATCACTGCTTTAATTGCTTAATCTATTGTAAATGCTAAGAGTGAATCATCAATTATCTCTGGTAACACTTGCAGTGGAGTTCGACGCAGCGTCTAATGATATATTTTTGACTTGTATATGTCTATGTACAATGTTACCGTAGAGTTGGAAATCAAAAAAATCGGGCAGTATGTTTTATGTTTATGTTTTATCATCAAATGTATCGCAAAAAGGTATGATTCGATTAGACCTATCGATAACCATTCGATCGAACATTGTTAAGCTAATTTCATGACGCTTGACATAAGAGGCGCATAGTAGGTGAACGACAGAAACCTTAAAAAAAGTGTAATTAATGATTATAAAATCCTTGGAGAAAAAAGTTACCAAATATTGAAATGGAGACAATCAAGTTTGTTTTTTCTTAAGTAAAAATATAATGATTCTCTGACCTTGACAAAAATATTTTTTTTAAAGTTACGTAAATGTTTATTTTGTGTGGATCAATTTGATGACAAAATTACTTATTTGTAAAAATAAAAATAACACATCTTTAGACCTATTTTATTTTTCTTTCTATACACTTAACGTTTCAGCCCATATGCCATTTTCAAGGGAAGAAACCTTGCTTTGATAAAAAATAAAATTGCTTAGAAAATAGGAAAAAACTTTAATATAAAAGTAAAATCATAATAAGATACTTGTCCATTAGTCGGACAGGACCGACTGCTATCTGCCAATGTTTATAACCTGAACACTGATAATTCTGACAATTCCTATCTTCGTATTCATATTTATTGTATTATATTCATATTATTGAAATTTTAAACAAAAACAAATGTAATAATAAAAAATACTTTTATTTTACAACATATATATTAAATAGAGAAAAACAAATGTAATAATAACAAAACAGTTTAGTTTGAAATTGAAATAGACAAAACGAAATTTAATAATTCCCAAAACAATGAGAAAACACTTTAATTTTACAACACATATATGAAATATACAAAAATAAATGTAATAATAAAAAAAATAAAATAACAAAAACCACTTAAACAATATATGTACATATAAAGTAAACACTGTAAACAACATATGTACAATTTATTTTCACTTCACCTTATTTATTTTGTTAGGCAATATAGTCAATTTACTATTTAATATATTAAATAGACAAAAACAAATGTAATAATTACAAAACAGTTTAGCTAATAACATCCATATAAATTAATTAATAACATTAATTAAAAATGATAATTAATAACATTTGACGAAAATAATAGAAATGGAACAAAAATAAACAGTGGAATAACTCAAAGCTTTGACGAGATAAAAATGGAGGTTATATGATGTAACATTAGATAACAAGGTAGGTTTCGTCCAGGCCTCCTAATGGACAAGTACCCATAAATAAAAACAAAAAATTATAAAATCAATTAAAAATAAAATCATAAAAATGGGCTACTTTGTCCTTGTCACCTATTTGTTTCTAATACTGAAATCTTCAATCACAAATTTATCTTAATATAATATAATAATTTTCAGTGGAGGTTTGAGTATTACACAAGAGTATGTGACAAAGGAAAATAGGGCCAAATGATTTTATTTTTTATTAAAGCAATTTTCTTCTCTTGAAAATGACCTTAGAGCTGAAACGTAGAGAGTATTCCAGAAAAAAATAGGATCAAATGCTTATTAAAAATAAAAATTAAGTCCTAACCAATAATATTAAGAAATGTACATATTATTAAAATTACTTATATTTCTTGCAATATCGGCTATTAAAACAATTTTTATGAGGATTTCAAAGTTAAAGTTTTTCGTTTTTGGTGAAAAATTATATTGCAAAAAAATTGGTAAGGTTTTCGGGCTGAAATCCTCCATTCCTCTCCTAAAATGTAAAATTATAGAGATCATTTCTAATATAACTAAAATTGCAATACTTTTACAATGGAAATAATCATCTGAAACATCACATCATAATAAAGAAATATGTTTATTTCATGTTAAGATCTGTGTAAGGAGGTGAATTTTGCTTAATGAGAAACAAACACAAAATGCACGTTATGGACAGACTGACAGACAGAAAATACTTATATAAAATTTGCACTTCAGAACCGAACGGCATAGAACCAACAAACACAGTTTAGCCTGAACAAACTACTCAAGATACGATCAATTGAATACATACACAAACTTCCTCGAACTGTTTTGCACACGCGAATCATTAGAGAGTCAAAACCTTTAACATTAAATTATATTCCAACTTCTAGGAATGATCGAAGATTTACGAGACAGGGCACTACAACATAAAGACTTAAAAGATTTATAAACACTAAAAACTGAATTACAAACATTATATAAAATAAACTATTTTTTAATTAATAACTTGTTTGTATTTTTTATAAAAATGTGAAACGTGTATTTTATGAAGGATAAAAAGGTTTTGGCTTCAGCATTGTAGCGTGCACTTCAAATGTTTTGTGCCTCAGATGATTGCGGATTTGATTTAGCTAATAACTTTTTATAATATTATATAAGCTATATAAAAAAAAAACTGTTTGCAAAACATATTAAATGGTTGATTATAAATATTATAAATTATATTTAGTTTGTTTAATTTCTTATTTGTATTGTATATAATTGTAGTATTTTATAAATAGTCTCATTGGTTTTATTTTGTATATATAGTTCATTTACTTAAAGGTTTTTATCTACCTAATTTTTAATATACCAGTTTTCCTGCTCAGATGTTATTTTTTTCGGTACCATTCTGTTATTCTTAAAGGAATTCGTCACAAATCATCTCGTACTAACTTATTTATTTTACTTTTTTTATTTATTTAGTAATATAATTATATGTCACGTGGACAATAATTATTGTGTGATATGAGAGAACACATTCATACCACATATAAAGAAAACATAAAATTAATAAAAGTAAAATTATAACTGCGTCCCGGGCATGACGTTAAACTGCGACCTGGGTGCACAGGACTCATAGCCATAGTGAAGGCAACCTGTCTAGGGGAAGGCAACCCCAAAATCAAACCACTGTCCTTGCAGTTTAAAAAAGATTGATCGTAGGGCCAGCACCCCTTCATCGGAAAAAAATATTTCGCTTTCAAACCCAAAACAGAAAGAAAACCGGACGGATCTAATCGGCAACGACTTAAGGCGCGGAAACGGAACATGTTTTTTGGTACGTGGAATGTTCAAGGTTTGAGGACCAAGAAAAACGAAGTGGAAAATGAACTTAAAAAGCAAAATATCGATGTGGCAGTCCTCAGTGAAACTAAAATCAAAGGAAGTTACAATGAACTTTCAGGAGATTTCGTGTATATCTACAGTGGAGTGGAAAAAAGTGAGAGAGCTAGAGCAGGGGTTGCAGTGGTGATTAACAAAAGATTGCGCAGGTATATTAAAAATTATGAATGTGTAAATGAAAGAATAATTAAACTCGAAATGGCATTATTTGGAGAAGAAGTTGTTATTTTTGGGATCTATGCTCCAACTGAAGATTCCAAGCAATCCATAAAAGACACGTTTTTCGATGATATTTGCGACTTGATAGAGCGAACACCTGATCGTAAGATTGTTATCTGTTTGGGCGACTTCAACGGACGTGTTGGCAGCAAGTTCAACGATGAGACCGTGGGACGCTTTGGAGAAGAGGTAACTAACGATAACGGTGCAAGATTAATTAATTTATGTGAGCAATTAAACATGAAAATATTAAATGGATTCTTCAAGCATAAAGAAATTCACAAATTCTCCTGGCACCAGCCCACTAAAGGTCTAAAATCAATCATAGATTATATAATCCTCAGGCGCACTACTAGGATAAAGGTGAACGATGTTAGAGTGATGAGAGGGGCGGAATGTGCTTCGGATCACTTTCTTTTAAAGAGTATTCTGAATTTTAAACCCCATAATCTTCTTAGAAACTCTCCTGTGACCAGAGGAATTTCAGACTCTCCGAAAACGATTCGATACTCAATTGAGAGTATGAAAAATCAAGAATCAGTAAAAGGACTGTTCCAAAGCCGACTGATGGAGAAATTGAATCATGAGAAAGATCTGAATGATCGGCTAAATTACGAAAATATAGTAAAGTGCCTGCATGCCGCAGCTTTAGAAGCTGTCGGAGAGGAAAGGAAAGAGGTTAGAGGAAAAAACAAGCCTTGGTGGAATGAGGATGCTGAAGTGGCTGTTCAAGAGAAAAAATATTTACACAATAAATGGTTGAGCTCTAAAAATGAGAAGGACCTGAGGGAATATAGAAATGCCTGTAAAAAAGTAAAAGCTATTAGAAGGAAGGCATTAAATATCTATTGGGAGAAAACCTGCAAGTATGTGGACACTTACATTGATGGACAAAAGTCTAGTGCTGCTTGGAGGACATTAAAAAAATTGAAAAATCCCAAAAGATGTGGAGATAACTTCCCATTGATCAAAGAGCAGCAATGGGTGAATTACTTTGAAGAATTATTTCATGAGGAACGACCCGAATTCGCATGGAACCAATCCGATGAAATGATGTCAAATAAGGAAGATATACCGCCAGTCACAATCATAGAACTGGACTCAGTTCTCAAAGGAATGAAAAATAGAAAATCTCCCGGCCCTGGTTCTATTCCAATTGAATTAATTAAAGCAGGCCCGACCGAACTCAAAATGGCACTGGCAGAAAGTATGACACTTCTGTTAAATGGTGGAGAGATACCCGAAGAATGGAAACAGGGTTATATCACTCCAGTTTTCAAAAAAGGCCAAAAGAAAGACGTTTCCAACTACAGAGGTATTACTGTTACCAGCTCGCTGAGTAGATTATACGGCCGGATAATTAAAAGCAGAATTGAAAATGATTTAAAGGAAGAGATCAGCGAGGAACAGGCGGGTTTTCGAGCTGGAAGATCATGCACTGATCACATTTTTAGTCTCTCACAACTTATAGAAAAGAGGATGGCCCACGACCGTGAACTCCATATGATATTTGTAGATTTACACAAGGCCTATGATTCAGTACCCCTAGCGAAATTGTGGAAAGCTTTGGAAGTCACATCTATTAAGAGATACCTCATCAGAGCAATTCAAGAGCTCTATAAAAATATAAAGGGGCCTATAAAAATAGGAGATAGAGTGTCTAGAAGCTTCTTCATTAGCAAAGGATTGAAACAGGGCTGCTGCCTTTCACCCCTGATTTTCAACATTTATATAGAACAAGCCCTTAAAAACTGGAAAAGATCGTGCTGTGGAATGGGTGTTCAAATCGGGAATGATGTCATCTACAATTTGCAGTATGCCGATGATCAAGTCATAATCGCATCGGATCCGGATGATGTTAGCTATATGATGAGGAAGTTGCTAGACACGTATTCCAGATGGGGTCTGAAAATCAGTGAAAGTAAAACAGAGTATATGGTTTTCAACGCTCCAAATTTGCCCCTTGAAATTGATGACGACGCTAAATGTCAGCCAGCAGTTCAAGTACCTCGGATACTGGCTATCTTCAAAGGGTGGTAGTGAGGTTGATATCGAACATAAAATAAATAATGGGAAAAGAATAATAAGTTCGATAAATTCAACCCTATGGAGTAAAGAGATACGATTAGAAACTAAAAAGAAGATATACCATTCCTTTGTAGAAAGCGTAGCCACTTACGGATCAGAAGTCTGGACACTGACAAAAAAGATGGAAAATAAGCTGCTTTCCATGGAAATGAATTTCTGGAGAAGAAGCTGTGGCATATCCAGAATCGAGCGGATCCCAAACGCAGCAATTAGAGACAAGGTCGGATGTCAAAAGAATATCCTTCACCTGATCGGGACCAAACGGTTAAAGTGGTATGGCCACTTAATGCGGATGGATGAGAACCGCTGGCCAATGAAAATCTATAGCTATATGCCACCTGAAAGAAGGAAGCGTGGAAGGCCAAAGAAGAAATGGACAGAGGACGTGGAAGAAAGCATGGCAGCCAGAGGGCTTCGTGAGGGAGATTGGATGGACAGGGAGCAGTGGCTTTTGGGTGTTGGGGATATGACTCCTTAAGTTGTGCAAAACCCAAATAAAAAAAAAAAAAAATTATAACTAAATAATGGTCAATAACTATATACAATAAAAAATAAAATAACCTAAATATTAGTAAATTGAAAACATAAAAACTCAGTCATACCTATATACAATATATACAATCAGGCAGGGAACTCAAAGCCAGGATTGTTCTTCCAACTATAGAGGGAAAAGCAGAACTCCAAAAGATCCCTGCGCTACTCTCTCAACCGCGTTATTGGTGCTAAATCTAGGGGAGATTGTGCGAGAGCGCTTTAGCTACATACATTCATGTCTTGAGTAGAGAATCTGGCCATTGCCAAAACTCCAAGATATGTATTACAAACGATCTCTGGGCCACTGCCCCTTCAACTTTCGAGGCTGATTTTAGGGATGAGTGGAACTAGATAGGGATTGTGTAATGGAATTTGGATGATTTGTAAGATTCTGATGGAATTTGGAAAAATTTTCAGGGATAAGTTCTAGGATAAATGGGATATTAAGATCATGATGTAGGGTTTTGTTCGTTACATAGAACGAAGCATCGACTATTGTTCGGAGGACTTTGGATTGAAAGTATTGGATGGATTTAATGTTAGAAAATTTAACTCTCTCCCAAAGTTCAATTAAGTTTAATAAAATTGCATAATCAAAACACTAGATACAAAATATTTAATGACTCGTTTAAAATATTCTTTCTATGCTATCAAGCTACTTTTAAATGTGAAAATGAAACTAGTTTAGAACAAATTAATAAAACTTTCTTATACATATAATCGGAATAATTTGATCATTGTTTAGACCCCCATTCATGCGTCGAAAAATAATAAAACTTGCTGAAATAAGCTAAAGAAACAAGGGATCAAATATTTAAAAATAATTAAGATTTCAGTTTAGAGAGAGATAAATAAAGTACAGCAGGATTTATATATTATTAATGAACCGCTCTACAACTTGGTTTACTTAAAAGAAAATATAATATTAAACTTGAGGAAATCGATAAGTCAGCCAAAAGATATAGATGACTCGGTCACTGAGATATTGAAGCATTTACCTTTCAAGTTAAAAACACCTTTTCTCAGTCAAGATTTAATATAATTTACAAATAGATCTAAACCTTTCTTTACTACTTTTTGATACAGATGATTTAACAGTAAAAGTTTATATTCTTAATTAGAATCTACTGTCAGTGGTATTGATTCCTTTTTTGTGTCTCATGGTTTATGTACTTCAAATAGAGAAAAGACGAATCCCATTTTGTGTGCTGTACTTAACCTGAAAGTGTAGAAAATCGTTGTATCAGTTACCTTTGACTCAAATATGTAACTATATTTTAGTTTTTATGAAGTTTGTTAAACTAGTGTTTTTCGAACATACCGTTGACCGCATTATCAAGTTTTGTCAAGCGATACAAAAATTAATAGCTAGAAATCGATTAAGAATTTGTAACAGAAAAAGTCTGGGTGTTTTCACCACCAAAAGATTACACGACATCATCCGCCTTAGCATTTTTATTGTTTATATGCTTGCACCAATATGTACAATTTATAAAGTTAGTGCTTCTGCCACTTCTTTTTCAACTAAAATAAAACCATATTTCGATGAATAATTAGCCAGTTATAGATTTACAGAGTTCATCTCCACTAAAACGCTTAATTCATCTTGGTATCCATTAAGTACTTGTATGTTTAAACTGAGCCTGGATTTTGGCACTTGTATTGGGTGGACGAATTTACAAAGCGACACATTTTAAGCGAAATTATTTTTTAGCTTAAGATTAAAATAGTTTTTTTTACGCTTTTTGGTTATTTTGGCCTTGTTTGTATATATCAATATTTTTATCAAAAAAACTCAATTTTCATTATTATTAAAAAAAAATAACAATTATGATATTTTCTTTAATATTATTTACTGTCCTTTGAGGCAGATCGTAATATTTCTCAATAAACAACATTTGGTATAATAAAAAAATATATATATTATTTACGTGATAACTAATTTCTTTCAATAATAAAATACATACGCACTTACCCATTTTTATCCTAAAGCTTTACTTAGGGTCACAACGACGTCTTCCGGATATCCAAGAATACAATGTTTAATAGAGTGTTACTAGTTGGTACTTTTCACAAGTTACTTTCATGTTACATAAATCGCATAGCACATTTATTTATTGCATTATTGTTGTGTAGTTGTAAAATAAAACTAGTTAGAGCTCAATTAAAAATTTTTTGATAGATCTGGATAGAATAGATTTTGAAATTAGTTGAAGATAAAAAGAATGATGCACTCGTAGTGTTAAATAAATTCCTGATGCTGCAGATATTTTCAAAAGGCCTCGATGGTGTGGAATGCTTCAAACCACTCCCCGAAAAGACTTTTTCTCCATGGTTCGCCTTCGTCAACGATGACATAGACTACGGGACTAAATCAGTTTTTGAACTTCCCGCCAAGGTGGCGGTGTTCCTGGAACTGAACATTCTTCAGGCACAGCCGCATAAATCGTGGTGTCTCTTGCTTAAGGTAAAACTATATTTTACCTTTTCAGTGAGTTTGCATAGCACAAGAGGGTGCAGAATTATTCTACCCGAGTTATAATTACAGGTACTGATGATGAGGAAATGCTGGGTGGCCTCTCGGCTGCTCAAGTTCCTGTTCGACAACGAGAGGTACATCGGGACGGAAGAAGAGGAGTCCAAATGCTCCGGGTTCATGTGCAACGGAGACTGCTACCTCCCGAAGAGCAGCGTGGAACAGGCCATCTGCTACGTGGTGATGCTAGTTGGCAGCGAGCAAGACATCAAAGGGACCATCATCCACACTCTGGAGAGGAGGGACGTTACCTGGGCGGATCCCCTGGATAGGCACCAAGTCAGTAATTTTGGTTATATAATATTTATTACTACATGTTATGACTAATAATTATTACTTACAAATTAATAAACAATAGCCACCTGAAAATAAAATATTATTTTAAATAAAAATTATTTTAATTTAAAAAAAGAAGACTAAATACATTTTATATAACAATTAGTCAGTGTTTTGAGCCATTTTTTTTTTCAAAACGGTCACAGGATTTCAGGGTATAACGTGAGCCATCAAACTTAAAATCTATCCATCTCCCCCTACTAAAAATCCTTACATGCCGTTTAGCGGACACAAAGCCAACATATAGTAGTATATATATATATACAATAGTATATATATACAATAGTATATATATACAAGTAGCCAATATTTGAGAATACTTATACACTAAAATATTTAATACTTACTATAATAAAATATTTTTTCAGTATTTCGAGCTGAAATTGTATCAAAATATTCACTAGATCTCACTGACTGACCTACTGTATTGAAAATATATATATTGACAATTTATATTCAACACATATGATCAAGATGCTATATTTTATTATTATTTTTTTTTTTCGGTTGGCTTGACAGACCTTGTAGATCTTTGGCCACCTGAACCAGCCTTCTTCACCTCTGCCTATCTTGGGCTACTGCTTTCTGGTTTTTGGCCTCCCACGTGGTCTCTTGCCTACTACTCTGGCATTCATTGTCGCGTAGAGGCGTTCTAATGGATTACGAACTACACGCCCTGCCCATCTTAACCTCCTTGCTTTCATGTCATGAGATATTGACTGACCAGTTTCTTTCAACAGTTCTTTATTATTCCTTCTCCTCCATGTGTCAAGGTTCTGGTCCCATATTGGTCCTGTTATCCTACGTCGAACTTTTCTTTCAAATCTCTCAATTCACAACCGTACAGCAGAACTGGCATAATCACTGCGTTGTACACCCTTATTTTGAGATTTATGGAGATTTTTCTGGATTTCAGTACCTTTGAAAGAGAGAAGAAAGATCTGTTCGCACTTGCAATATGGTATATATACAATACTATATGAAACGAAGAAAAAATTGAGAATGCTTAAAATGTAATAACGTGTTTTTAGCTCGAATTGTTTCAAAACATTCACAAGATATTACTGATTAATTTCTTTTGCAGTAGCCATGTAGCTCAATTAGTCGTTACATACCTTTTAAGGAATTGGTTAAATACTTTTTTATACAATAATTTACCAGCCAAAATCGTTTAGAAACACTATTGGGATATCATCGAATAATTTGAGCCGTTAAAAATTAAGTTAAAAAATCTTCAAAATTCGTACAAATGGTTCGCTCAAAAAATTATTAGATAGCTTTCAGAGAAGCAATTCAAACACACAACCCTTCGTCTAGTTTAGCGGGTATTAAACACACAGAAGAGCACACATTTGAAAGGCAATGATATTTTTCTGGAAATTTTAAGGTAGCTTTGATCTGGAACTTCTCCCCGTTTCCACACTGCGAAAAAAAAAATTTCAACAAATTTAGGAAAAATTTGGTATACGACATGCTCTGGTAGAACAAGCTTAAAATAGTATGCAACTGCGGTAATGGATAATGAAGGTTCTTCAACAATTCCTAGAGTCTAAATATTTTCATTCTGAAGATGGCCAAGAACTTACATTGACAGATACTTTGACAGGCATTAAAATAAGTTTCTTTGTTTTATTACTATATATTTTTTTTATTATTATGATATTTATAACTGTATTAGTATAAATATATGAAGTAAATGTGTACAGAGGAATATAATCACATAAAAACGTTTGTTGAGAAACTACCCATTGGTAGTATTCTATTCCCGCTATTTAATTCGTAAGCTATTTTAAATCTGAATTGCTGTTGGTATAAGGTAATAATGAAAACTTGCAGGCAGTTTTTTCAAGTAACTAATAACGAAAGCTATTCTCTTTTATTACTCTACAAAAGTCTCTTTCCTGCAAAAAAAAAAAAAAAAAAAGTTATAACATCACACACGTTTACACGCCAGTGAGAGGATGAGGAAAGCAAAGCAACAAGCGGAGCACTGGCCTGGAAAACATAGAAATAAAAAGGAAGTTGTATATTAAATTCTTGTTTTCTCTGAAACTCGAAAAAGAGGAAATTGCTGGAGAGTGAAAATGCTTGGATAGGGTTAATAAAGTTCACATAAGCCTTCGTCCTGGATGTAATAAACTCCAAACTTTACGGAACATGTTCCGATTGCGCTATGAGGATCATCGTTTTCCAGAAACAGAACAATTAAACTACACTTTTTTATAGACTAAAGTTTTGCGATAATAGGATCACTAACAATATAGGAATATCATCGGTTCTGGCTGTTCTTCGTACGACTGACGACAACTTTAGCTTTATATATAAATAATATATATATATATATATATATATATATATATATATATATATATATATTATATATATATATATATATATATATATATATATATATATATATATATATATATAAAATTTAAAAAATAAAAATAAAAAATCTGGTGTGTCGAGTCACACGACTTTAATACCTATTTCAGAAAATTATTTATATCTTTACATATGTCCATCAAGAAATTAAAAAAAAAATTAATTACATTTATTTTCATAAAAATTTATCAAAGAAAAGATTTGGTAACGATTTATTTGATAAACTAAAGCAATGTAAACCGGCTTAAGGTAGATCAGAGTAAAAATTTCAATACCCTCTAATATCGCTGATCAAAAACTTTTTGCCATAGCCTAATTTTGTCAAACAGTAATTTATGTTAAAAGTAGAGGAAATAGTGAAGCTTGTGTGATGCAGGCAACAGATTTTCTTACTTTCACTTAGTTATCTTTTTTCTCTCATTCAACCCTTTCTGGATATAAACCCGTAATCTTACATTGAAAATTTAATAGCTGTAAGTTCGTAAATAGTTGCCATTTTTTCTCTACAGTCTATAGAAAAATATGTTTTCACTTATTCCGTAGAATAAGAAAGAACAAAATAGGTCGACTAGTTCACGAGATTATCTTGGCCGAGACAGACAGACCAATGCCTGAAAATGTGTTTTTCCGACTGAGGGGACTTTGAAAAATCACTACTACAAAATGATGCAAAATAATAATTTTTCTGGCCTCAATTTAACATTAAAGAAAAGTATATCTCATTATGGTCCTGGTCTATTATTGCATCTAAATATACAAAACGCTAATTTCATTGAGATATCAATGAAAAATATGTTTGACATTTAGAAAAGTCGTCTCTGTTTATAGTATACGAATAGGTTTTCCTCATTAGGATTATAGCTTTCTTACGTTAGAACAGGATTTGTCCACCAATACATACATATCGATAAAATCATGAACGTCACGACTGTTATCGCTGTATTCCTTCAATTTGAAAAGAAAGAAAGACTTCATAATTTGAACCCAAGGGTCAAGTGCTTATTTCCAATTAGGGCTGGACGTTTAAACTGAATGGTTGAATAACACGATTTTTAAATCATTAAAAAGTTATAAATATTTTATTTATCTCTCATGAGTGCCAAGGTGTTTTTTAAATCAAATATTATACTCTGTGGTTCCTTGTCTAATTTTCAAATTATGGGTTAGTTACAGTAGCTCTCTTTTTTTTTTTCTTTTTTTTTTTATACAGATTTAAGAGAGAATTATCAATTATCAATTTAAAAATTTCATAAGATGTACAACCCATATACGTGTCAGTGAAGTTGAGCATATGTTTGTATCGTACAGATAACATTAAAGACTCATAAATAGCCCTCATAACGGATTTAATTATTAAAGACTTTAACCTAATAAAGTTTAATTTTTTGCAATGAATTTTAATGCGACAAACTAGAATTAAATATAAAAGTGGTAGATTTATTTTGAAGATGACCAACGTATGTTGTTGTAAAAGCAAAATGAGATACGTTTATACAATTTACGCAACGTTAAAACATGGATCTTTACCATAAACTCAACTATACTCTGCGAATAATTGGTGATTTATTGACGGTCTCATATACCAATGATAATAGCCAAAATCACATTTTAGAACAACAAAAAATAATGTTGATTCCAATATTACATTTGAGTTCTACCAAGACTACAATTCAAAACGAATAAAGTTAAATGCAAATATTCAGAATGATAGTTATAACTAATTAAAACGAATTAAATATTTTTTTTTAATAAGCAGAGATACATATTTGATAAAAACAAAACTAAATTAAAAAAAGAAAAACTAACTATTACAAAATATTAATTAATTATTTAATAAAAATTATTTAATTAAATACTGCCTAAAAAAAAAATGATGTAAACGTAATCGTTGTAAGCATTGCTGTTGTTAGTAACGGTTAGATACATTAAGAAAACCTTCAACAGTAAAATAGAGAGAAAAACTAAAAGTGGAAAACATGAAAGATATGTGAGCTAGGTAAAAAGAATAAAAAAGAAAACTATGATAATGTAATCAAAGAATAATCGCAAATATCATACAAAGCCGAAAAAATAAATAGTTACAAACACTAAAGTGAGAAATAGTGACTTTTAATTGTTACTTATAACAGCTACTTCTAACTACTATTCAAAATCACCAATATTCTTATAAATTATAGTTTAAATTAACTTCTTTTCCCTATCTTCAATTATACTGATTGCAATTCCTGATAAGTTTCAATTGCGGTCCTAGATAATTTCATCAGCGCTTTGGCTCTTCAACGATCTGCTGTTTACTAATTTATAATTAGAATGAATTTCTATTTAATCAAATGAATTATTTAAGTAATGAAATCAATAAAACGGTCTCGTCTCTCAATAATATATAACCGAATACTAATGACCAATTTAAATTAATAATAAATAAAGGGTTACTATTGTTTTGACTATTATTAATTGATCAATATTGAAATTATGATAGTGATATAATTTTTTTTAACCACGAAAGCTAACAGAAGTTTAATAATTTATTTAAATATAAATAATAATAAACATTTTAAGTTTAGAGAACTAATCCGATTAACAAGTTCAAAAAACTAACAACAAAAAAAATTATCAAACATTAATTAAATCTTGGACTGATATTTCAAAGAAAAATGATATGGAGCCCACATAACGTTAAAAAAACGAAAAACACTAAATCAAAAACTAATACTTAATTCACTCCTCGGAAAACACCCAAAACTAAAACTTAGGCAGAAATAGAATACATAAGTACAATTACTTACTAAAACCCATTTGGACTTACGCATCACAAATAGTTGGAACAGCTAAAAAGATTTACATTAGCAAACTTAAAATATTTCAAGCAAAAACATCCAGGAAAAGTACAAAAGCATCTTGGTAAGTTTCCGTTGTCCTATTGTTAAGTCCTTTTGGCGAATCCTATGTTGTTTACCATTGATCTGCCCTGTTATTTCTCTTTGGTAGTTCTTGATTTGGTTGATTTAGTGGGGAGGCGAGGTATCAGCCCGTTGCACTCAAGTAAGGTGAAGGGACTGCCTCCTCACAGCGCCCTGACAAGCTTCCCCATCCGAGGCGGCTATCTAGGGAAGATGACCCTAGGGTGTGTACTGTAATTGGTCTGTTGTGTGGGGGTGTGTGAAGTGTGCTGTGGTTTAGAGTACTGTGTGTGTGTGTTAGTGTAGGTGTAGGTTCTCCCAACCTGGAAGTTCAGACAAAAGCATGGTTTAGAAGCGGGACACGAGAAGGGCCACAGAGGAGTATAGAGACAGAAGGACGGGGGAGAAGATACTATACAGACGCAAGGTAACTCGTATTTTACTTTTAAGACATCAATAAATAACGAAACGAATGCCTGTTATTTTATATACAAAATCATGTTACATGCGACATAACACCGCCACGACACAAACTACCGTTTGAAATTTTCACGGGTTGTGCGAGTTTGTGCCTATTTTAATTTCATTCTCCACTGATGTGTACGTACACATTCCACTTAAATAAAATCACTTGAGGATTCCAGGTAAGACGATTGTCAAGATGGAATCCTAAATAAAGGATATGTTCTAAAGGCTCAGGTGAAATATCATTAAAGGATGCTGTATGGGTAGTTTGATGTTATTTGTAAGGATTAATTTTAATTCCCTCTTCTCGACACCATTCTTTAGTATTTTAAAATAAAAATATGGGAAATTACTGTTCAAAAGGCAATTGAAAGACGCGTATTATAGATAAATAAATAAAAAAGTTATTTATGTATCATATTAGTTAGTATTGATATTAGTAGATAAAAACTGTCAGACTACTGGAAGCAACTTACTCTGAGCAAATGGCTGATGGCGATGTTGATAGGTATCAGTAGGGTTTCATTTGATAACTTAAAGCGATAATGGACTGTAAGCATAAATAATTAATTAGATAAAAAGACAAAACAATTTTGTAAAACAGTTTCTCCATTTAAAATACTCACTATATACTCGTATCTCAATATATAATGAAGAGAAGAATAGTTGGGGTGATCAGTCAAATAAGAATGAAAAAATAAATGATATTTATTTTGACATTTGCCGACGTTTCGACCTGAAGTTCACGCCTTCATCAGGGCTAAGAAAAGAACCATAACTCTTTATTATATTATACGTAGTCTGTACATTTTGATAGACTTTACAATATCCCAATTTTCTATCGAACTATTCTATTTGCTATATCTTAATTTTACTATTTATTTTCATTTCTTATATAACTTCATATTCCTTTTTTCTGTTTTACTTTTTATTCTAAGATTCCCATTTTAATACTTATGTCACCTTTTTTGATTATGTTTACTTCATCATTCCACACTTTGTAACGGTTATTATTATTTATCTCTTAGTTCTTACTATTGTCATTATTCTACCAACCTCTTTTTACTTTAATTTTTTTTATCTACATTACTCATGTTTCTCACACCTTGTTATCTGGTTCTTTTCTTAGCCCTGATGAAGGCCTGAACTTCTGGTCGAAACGTCGGCAAATGTCAAAATAAATATTATCATTTATTTTTGCCTTCTTATTTTAGTGATCACCCCAACTATTCTTCTCTTATTTATAGTTATTCACGACAGTCAACCATTTACCCACAATTATATTCAATATATTTATTTAATATACTCAATATATCAGTCCTTTATCTTTTGTAAATAAAGTTGCTAATTTTTGCTTGTTTTTTTTTATTTTTACAGATATGGAATCAGAAAAGACCAGGTTGGCTACAAGCTTTGATAACGCCCCTGTTTAAATATTTGGATCCCATCGTCGATATATTAAACCAAGCAAAACAGGTAATTTTATTGTTAGTTTTTTTTTATAATTGTATGTTATAGTAAATATTTAAAAAAAAATGTTTAGGCCACAACTATTTATAGAAGAGAAGTATACTCATGTTTGTATTTCCATGATTCGCTGCTTCTAGAACCTAGAATCCACAATTACGGAAAATGTGGTTAGGAGGCTTGAAGACCAAAAGCTAACAAGCTATATGAAGTGGAGTATTAATAAAGCCGTTAGCAACACGGCTTCTCAACAAGGAAAATGATCTTAAAGTTTATCGTTCTCAGAATAAGAAATTGAATGATCCAGATTGGATCGTTTAAGCGTCTGAGAAAGATTTCTGAACTAAACTGAATTCTGATCATGTAATTAGCATGAAAACGTGCTAGTGCCATCAAAGCCGTAAAACAATAAATCGCTTACCCGGTAGAACAACGAAGCAAATATTACATTTTCGGAAATATTTCATCACGTAAAACAGAAAGACCTATTTAATGGAATCAATGTCATAATTTTTTTTTTATATATTTATTCATGAGATTTACAACTGTATAAATTAAAAATAAATCCAGTAAATGTGCACAAGATAATAATATAACCACATGAAAATGCTTGTTAAGAAACAACCTATTGGTAGCACTCTAATAATATATTTACATAAGTAGATCACAAGGATATCTTCTTTTCAGACGGCTTGGAGGATTACCAGGTAACGAAGAGGAAGCAAGGTTTGAAACGAGAGGATTCGGATGATTTTGATGTTTTTTTATGAAAGGATAGGTATCTGGATTGGTCTAAATCGGAAACATATGGTACGTTAAGGTCGTTATGAATGATTTTATTTGCGACAAAGTAAGGAGCATTGAGGATTTTACGAAGTATTTTGGATTTTAAGGATTGGATACGAGAGGAATTCGATGGTTTAGTGGAGCCCCAAAGCTCAATTCTGTCTCAAAAGTCCAGATTGGCCTGATTACAGTCATGTATATGAGTCTTTGGTAATATATAGAAAGTTTAGAGCGTTTGTCTAGTAGTCAAAAACGTCGAGCAGCTTCTTGTCGTATCAATCTTGTATGAGGATTCGAAGAGAGTCGTTTGTCCAGATGGAGGCCTAGGTATCGGATTTTTTCAACAAGGATAAGTGGGGAATTGTTAAAGGATACTGTAGGACAGGAAGTCATAGGTTTACGTCGAAGAGTGGAGGTACTTTGATGGGATTTATTTCAATTCTCCAGTTTCGACACCATTCTTCAAGGTTTGAGATATATATATATATATATATATATATATATATATATATATATATATATATATATATATATATTCATAAAAAAATTCTAATATATATATATATATATATATATATATATATATATATATATATATATATATATATATATATATATTCATAAAAAAATTCTAATATATATATATATATATATATATATATATATATATATATATTAGAATTTTTTTATGAAAAATATTACAATCTGTCTTAGTCAAGAAAACTTACAATAGAGTTCAAAAGCACATTCACACAATATACTAATATAATAAAAGAAAAACTTGAATGACTAGAAGAATTTTACACAGATACAATCAATTTTAAAAATTATGTTATTTGGTTATAATTCCAATTATTTTATCTTTCCTATAACATTATATGATTTACAGTTACGTAATTTTTTAGATACGGGCGTTATGATAGCGAATTAAAGAGAAGTTAAACATTTGCTGTACCTTTTCCCTGGGATACTTTTTTTTCATTTACGCGTCCATTTAATACTCTTTCGTTGAAAATGTTTATAACTTTCTAAATAAAATTTATTAACAAAATTGGTTCTTTTTCATATAAATAAACTTTATTAACATTTTGTAATTGATAATGAAGTTGATCACGTTGTGTGTTGATGTCAACTTGCGCAGGACTCGGCTAGCACCGACCAGTTGACGGCACTCTCTATAGCTCTCCTGGCCCAGAGCGTGGACTGCCTGCCACAAGCCGCCCTCAGAACTTCCAGGCTGGTCCAGGATATCCTACCCGCCTCCTGCTCTCCCCTCGGGGGCAGTCTCATAGTCCAGCTCCTCTTCACTGCGCTCTACTCCAGGGTCCTCGACACACCACTGGCGGAGGCGCTCTGTCTATTGGAGGACAGTGATCTGGGATCACTCGTTGAGGAGATCGAGTGAGTTGGAAGAATGCCTTACTCCCTACCCTTAGATAAGATAATGAATTTCTACGCTTGCTTTGGGGGCGAGGTGGCCGAGCGGGATCAATCGTTTCTAGTGTTGCCAAAAATAGGTCTTACACTTTGCAAGACCAAGACCAAGGTCGTCTAACCAAGATCGGGACTGTTAAAAAAATCGATTTTTTAAATAATTTTTTTTTTTAATCTTATTTATTGAAAAATATTACAATCTGTCTCAAGGACATTTATAATAGTGTTCACAGATCACATTCACTTTCTATGTACAGTAAATAAAATAAATTATACAGAAAAATAATATATATACAATAAATAAGAATAGAATAACCTAAAAATAAATGAATAAAAAGAACTCATACATACATATATACAGTAGAAATAAAAATTATGTCAAAATAGTTACTAATACTCGAAAATCTTAGTTACTATATGTTAATAATTGGTACAACCAATGTACTTTTCCATTTAACTCCTCTAATTTTTCACCCGGACTTAGTTAGGTTGCTCCTATCTAAAAAAATTACAGTAATACCTCTATAGTAATAAGCTAATAAGTAATTGTAAGACTGTTGCGAGACTCTTGCGCAAGACCAACACCATGGCCAAGGCTGAGTTAGCAAGACCAAGACTCGTATCGGTCTCGCATTTGGGCAACAATAATCGTTTCCAAGATACTCGTTGCCTGGCAACCTGATAACGTGAATACTACGAGTTCGAGAACCGGTGCCGGAGGTATTTAACTCTGGCATTAATCATCTGTCTTCACCCCAACAAGTGAGCCAAAAAAAAAAAAAACTATTACGTGCCTTTAAGTATATGTACCTATTGAAAATATTAATAAAACATTTATTTATTTATTTATTTAGTTGTATGCCTCTACCCGCTATTTTTCATATACTATTATAAAATCTAATAATTTTTAAGAAGTCCAGTAAGTTGCTCGGTCAAGTAAAGTCTAACTGCCAGGGCTTCATGTGGGGCTGTAAGTGTCACCTCTTCAGAGAAAATATCTTCCCTTACCGCTGTAGAAACACCACCCCAGAACCTGTCGGGGCATTTAGAAAGGCATCATTGCAACTTGTTTGAATGTGTTAGATTTGAGACTGTAATATTTTAATTAACATATAATCTCAGTAAACGAATGATGAATACAATTAATTTAGTAATGATTTAATTTGGTTAGAACAGATTCATTTCAATTGAAAACAGATACTATAATTTAAATAGGCAATCGCGTTATCGTATTTTCTGATATGGGTCGGATAGTGTCTGAGAGGTTCTCGTGTGGATCACATACGTACATTGATTTTGAAATCCAAACCTCAATATACATACAGAGACTGGTCCAAATGTTCGGGATATATTTATTCATTATAGCCTCAGGAAATAACAAGTACCATATTATGGTTTAGGAAGGATTAAGGTATACAATAGCAGACGGAGAGGCAGATAGAGCCCTATAACCTTCAGTCCCTGGGTCGATGTATAAACCCGCTGACTAATGGTAAAAGGAAGCTTCTTTTAAGACCACTTTTCAACTCTTGATAAAATTCTTATCCCATCCTTTGCCCGATAGGAAACTTATGGATAAAAATTCTATATTTATTTTGAAAATAATTCATTAACACGTTAGCTGCAGTCACGGTCACCGGCGTCCGATAGTTTTATTTCATATAATGATTATTAACGTTTGTATCTTTCTTTACATCCATCCAACTCCTATTTAAATATTTTTAAAAATGACCGCTTTAGGCCAAAATTATTAAGGTCCTATTTAATATTATATCCAAAACATCAATAGTTAGAAATGAATATTTCATATTATTATTGATATTTATGTGTTATTAATGTCTTGTGAACATTTTTTTTTCTAGTTCGGCACAAGAGTTTCCTCACCCCACTTACGACCTCGAAGCTTCTCAAGAAATATGTGAACTTCAAGTCAGTCAGCTCCTCCTAACCAAGGCTGGGAGAAAATCTCTCATGGTATGTTATCCAATGGCTATTTTGTCATTAGTTGTAACACATTGTCAAAGTCTATTTAAACAGATATTTTTATTTTAACTAGAACAGGCTTTTGATCGAGTCTGGCACCTGGGACTGCTTTACAAACTCCGCAAATTTCTACATCCTACATACTTCCTCATTATCCATTCCTATCTAACTGATAGATACTTCAAAGTAAATCATAATAATACTTAGTCATCCCTCTTTTCCCGGTCCGCTGGTGTTCCTCAGGGTATTATCCTTGGTCCTATCCTTTACACAGTTTATACAGCTGACATCACAACCATTATAACACTGTTATTACCACGTATGCCGATGATAATAATCTTCAATCACACATCACGAGCCTTGAAGAATGGTGTCGAAACTGGAAGATTAAAATAAATTCTAATAAATCCCATCAAATCACCTTTATCCTTCGACGTAAACCTATGACCTCATGTCCCACAGTATCCTTTAATAATACCCTACTTATCCCTGTTGAACAAATCCGATACCTTGGACTTCACTTGGACAAACGTCTAACTTGGAATCCTCATACCAGACTGAAATGACAAGAAACCGCTCGACGGTTCCGACTACTCCAACACTTACTAGACAAACGCTCTAAGCTTCCAGTTAATTACAAAATACTCATATACATGACTACAATAAGACCTATTTGGACTTACGGAGTTGAGCTTTGGGGCTCCACTAAGCCATTGAATCCCTCTCGTATCCAATCCTTACAATCCAAAATCCTTCGGAAAATCCTCAATGCTCCTTACTTTGTCACCAATAAAATAATCCATAATGACCTTAATGTTCCTTATGTTTCAGATTTGGCCCAATCCAGGTACCAATTTGTCCATAATAAACTTCAGAACCATCCGAATCCTATCGTCTCTAACCTTGCTTCCTGTTCTATCCCTGATAATCCTCCGAGGCGTCTGAAAGAAGATGTCCTCGAGATCTCTTATTGTAAATACATTTTGTTTTTAGAGTGCTACCACTGGGCAGTTTCTCAACAAGTGATTTCATATTATTATTTTCTGTTATCAAATTTAGCAAATGTATTTTATTTATTAATGCAGTTGTAAATATCATGAATAAAAAAATCATTTTAACTACACATTCCTAGATAAGATAACACATCACTTTATTCACAAACGATTAACCTAAGTCAGTATTTTTTAAAGTGAACTTAAAGATGACAAATAGAGTTTCGTTATTCCGTGCGATGAAAATTCAAAATTTATTAAAAACTCAATGTATGTAAAATGTATGCATAATAACTTAAACGAGTAAAGATCGTTTTTATTTAATTTATAATATTTATAAATGGTAAGATCATCTAACATTGTGTTAGAATTATATCGTCTTGATAAAAATCAGTTATTATACAGTGTAATAATCTAATTATGATTCGATAAATGATTTAAATGTAGATGAAAGATAAACAATATAAATTCAATGATATATTTAATATTATATAATATTAATACGGCCAAGGGCAACTTCAGGCACCTGTGGAACCGATGAATAATAATATATTTAATATGTGAAGAAAAAAAAAAAGATCATTCAGTTTAAAATGAAATAAAGGAGAATAAAAAAGTAAACGGATCTCCAACTACCTTTTCAATAGATTTTGACCGTCGAATACTATTATAAATAGAAATATTTTATTATAGAAATATTATCATTTATAGCGCTAGACCTGTTTCAACTGCCAGTATGTCAATTGCTTCATGCACTGCCTGGTGACAGGTCCTGATGAAGACCTGCAAAGTGGGTCGAAAAATCGGCGAAACAATTAAAAATACTATTTTTTAAAAATTTAGTATTCATTTGACCGCATCCCCCGGCCAACTCCTCAGAAATATTTTAATTTTTATAACTTAAACATGTTTACTTCAACATGTCCAATATCCAGTATACCTGAGAGCCAGAAAAGCATACCTTATTTACATACGTTATAAATGGATAAATTCTAACTATATACCCATGAGTGTCTCCAGCATACGGGTGAAAACTTAACCTACCAACGTTTCGCATCACCAGAGCAGAAAGAACAAGATCACATATTTGCAGAAAGAAAGAAAAAACGAGAAGAAAAAATTACTATTTACGCTTCGTCAAGCCATCCAAATACGTAGTGAAGGAAACAAAAGGTTCCATAAACATATTAGAGGAATATTATATTAAACAGCTGATTAGCCAGGATAAAAAAATGCGGTTACCTAAAATATCATAATACGAAAATTTGTTAATTAACTTAAATAAAAAAATTAGAACAAATATAAAAGAAAAAGTTCGAAGGTGTAGATAACATCAATAAACAACAAAAACCAGTGGTTACACAGCTAATCTACAAATAATATTACTATAATAACCATATGTATTAAAGTAAATGAGTCCAAATGCCAACAACTTACCTTCACACTCCGACGCAGTTCCTGTACACCAGTACACTTTAATTCCACCTAGCTTCCTTTCTCAAACACTGTCCGGTACCTTGGCTTTCTCTTAGACCGAAGACTAACATGGAACCCACATACTAGACTCATAAGGCAAGAACTCACCCGACAATAAGGCCAACTATACACACTACTGAACAGAAAATCTAAACTTTCATTTGAAAACAAATTCCTTATCAACAACACAATCCTGAAACCTATGTGGACATACGGACTTGGGGGACAGCAAAATTTTCTAATATCAAACGCATTCAATCATTTCAATCTGAAGTCCTTCGAACAATAGTTGATGCTCCATTCTATGTAACCAACAAAACCCTACACCATGACCTTAATATCCCATTTGTCCTAGACCTTATCCCTGAAAAATTCTCCAAATTTCACCAGAACCTTATCTATCATCCTAATCCCCTTGCACAATCCCTATCCAGCACCACCCATCAATATAATCCTCCTCGGCAGTGGCCCAGAGACCTTTTGTGAATAAGTACACACTGAAGTTTTGGCAATGGCCAGATTCTCCACTTGATCTTGGATGAATGATCTTTTTTTTTTTTAGTTATTGTATAGAAGCGTGCGAGTATGTGAGTAGTTGTTTTTAATAGTTTAGTTTATTTTGGTTTGTTTTAGTTTTTATACATTTACTTTTAGTATTATTGTTTTTTCTGTATTACTTATTTTTTTGTTGGTAGAGCGTGTGAATGTGCTCTCTGACCACTATTATAAATGCCCTTATTTGTGACAGATTGTAATATCTCTCAATAAAAGAAAAAAAAAAAAGAATAAGCAAATAGTTCAAAAAAAGACATCCACTGATTACATTAGAAATGGATAAATCCAAACTATAATATTATATACATAGTTTAGATTATACTTGGCGGTCCAATTCTTATTAAACGCTTTCCATATAGAATCATTACAATTCAGAATCCATTTTATTAGGACACTATATAAGGAGCTTGTCCATCATTTATTAAAAAAAACCTGTTTATAATTAGTCAAACTTAATTATGTAATTCTGATTATGAATTTTAATCAATCCATTAATCATCCGTTAACGAATGGATACATTGATAATTAATAGCCGTGTTGGAAAAATATTAGAACAAACTCATTATTTCATTAGTAGGATGTAAGTTTTATGAAAAAATATATGAGAAGCCTAAAGGATTTTTGACACTTAGGTGCTCTTCGAGTTCGTGACGAAGGACCCGTGGATGACAGAGGCACTGGGGAGGGAGGTGCCACACCCCAACACAAGCACACTCCTCTTCACAATGTTCCACATCGGCCAACGGCCCTTCGATCAGGTGAGGCCCTATCCATCTTCTTCCGCCAACTTCTTTCCGAGCTCTGGGGTAGCGGCTGATTGCTGGAGGCGTTCTTCTCATCGCCCACTTTATCCAGAGTCAGGACTACTGGAACGGGCAACCAAAAAGTATCATATATATTAACTATATTCATCAAAATACAGTTTAGTAATTAGCTCTGTGATCGTTGAAGTCTTCAATTCACTCTCAAAGATGGTCAGTTTAACTTATTTACTGTATCTTCGCCTTAAGTCAAAAATCTCTCTTAAATCGTAACGATTGCTTCTTTCTAACATTTATTGGGTGGAGTTACGTCCGTTTAAAAATTAAAACGAAATTCGAGAGGAAATAAATGTTAAAAATCTCAATTATGTCTTGTTAGCAAAATTATTAGATTGGTGTTTGAAAGTATCAAACCATGGGACAAGGAGAGAAATAGAAACAAACCGCAGCAAATGTCATTATATATGACCTACTATTTTTCTAATTCTACTTTCGCTTATACTATTTTTAAAAAGAGGAGAAACAATATTGGAGGAGGGAGAAGGGTGCGCTATCGAATTTGGGCTAGAGGGGCACCTATGTGTTCACTATTGCCAAATTATAGTCGTATACTATAATTGTTTCGTAAACTAAGTAAGGATCTGTAATGCAGAAGATGTGACAGTTGTTTTTTGTATCCTTTTACAGTTTTGGTCTTGTTAATTTTTTATGAAAGCTTCATGTGAGTCTTTTGTTCAAAAGCAAAAAAAAAAAATTCCGTTTGGGAGAGCTGTTATGGCGAGCTTTAGGGGCATTATATATTTTTTTACATACTCCTGTGTGGATGTACCACTTTTCATAATTAATTAAAATATTCTGGAAAGCAATATTTATGTTTATTGCATTTGAAAATTAACTTTTTTTTTATATTTATTCCAACAAACAATCTTCACAATATAAATTGGTTTAATTTAGAATTTTTTTTCTCTTTAACACGTGAGAGGTACACGTGAATCAAGATCCTTTTTATACATTTTTTTTATTTTATGTTTTTTTAAGGCGCTAGTCACCCCTCCCCCCCCCCAAAAAAAAGCAAAAATTCCCGTTAGCGGGATTTAAAAGCCAAAAAATAATAATAGTAATTAATAATAAATAAAAATAAAAATAAATAAGTGTAATTCTTCGATTGCTTAGACCACTATGGTTGGGATCGAATACCGCATGGGAGATTCACAGAAATGTGAGCGAGTCCTCTATCTTCCAACATATCTACATTGCCCCTAGACCGAATATTATTCGATAAAAATAGTTTAAAAGAAAATTTGTCTTTTTTACATGTAAGATTCAATGAGGAATCAATTCTGGCTAATTTTTTTTGTTAATTATGAAATTTTGATACACTACTTTTAATTATTTATTTTATAATATAATTTAATCGTTATTGATATGTTTTGATTTATTAATTTTTTTCTATTTTTAATGATCGACTTGTATATTTATCTCTGACATCTTTAATTTTCTTTTCCGAAGCATATTGAGATGTGGGTTGATATTGAGGGGAAATAATGATAAAAATAAAAATTATTGTTTTGCACAATGCCCATTTAAATAATGACAGTATTACTTTACACATAAGGAAAATTTGATGTTTATCACATTTCTGATTTGCCTTTGTACCGACGATTTAATAAAAGATCTTCTTTTTTTTTCTTCTTTTTCTATGATTTACTTTAGAACAAACGATGAAAATCTAGAACTATTCCAGCAAGTGCATTAGCTTATACTTTTGCTTCTGTCAAAAACAAAATAGAAAAAAAAGTTAAGGAATGTGTTTTAATATTAAGAAGTCTTTCAAATGTACCAAAGTTAAAAAAATATATATTTTTAAAAAAATAAGTTAAAACTTTAGAAAGCTCACTCATCTTAAGCCGATATTTTAAATTTTTCCTTTCCCTATTTACACTCAATTTCCTCAGACAGAACGGAGCGCTTGGAAGAGACTATTAATACGACTTAGTTATGGCCCATCGCTTCAAGGGTACTAAATTACAGTATAGATTCGGGAGGGTGGATGGAAAAACTAGATTCACAGCCAGGGGCAAGGAAATTACATATGCCATTTTTTTTTAACAGTTTAAAAAAGTTTAAACTTCATAAACATGATTAATGATTTGTCTCTTTATCTTTCGGTATTAAATAATTTTTCATTATATTTTAGGGCGAGGTGTCATAATCTAATTGTGTTACAATTAACTTGTATTACGTGATTGTATAACATGAAATTTCAGCGTTGAAGATTAATAAAATAAGTGATGAATATAAATAATTATTTATATTCCTCACTTAGTTTTATTAATTAATTATAATTGATCAATAATTAAATACGTTTTTTTAGATAAAATGTTTTTTTTTTAAATAATGTGTCTAATACAATCTGCATGTGGAAAAAATAAGTGTATTATTATTAAAAAAATGAATTAACTAATGATATAAATTTAAAAAATTAATACAAAAAATAGGTTAAATAAAGTTAGTTAAAGTTTCTTCTTCTTCATTTTTCTTCAAAAGCACGACAGATGCACTAGGAATCCTTGGCCTGCTCCAACACTCGTTACTATACATAACCAAATCTGGAGTTACACTGTCCCTCCATCTTCCTGGAGGGCTTCCACGTGCTCTAACTCCCTCTGGAGGCTGGATAGAGGCTATCCATTCTCTATTCTTAATAGGAGGCCATCTCAACCATTGGAGTTTTATTAATTCTGAGATTCTTAGATCTCCACAGATATTGTAAATTCAAAGTTTACTTTAAGAACATTATAATTATGTCAAAATAAATTGTTTGTTTTATACTGGTATACTACAAAACAAATGTTATTTACAATCGATAAACAATTAATCTTATATATTATTTCTCAAATATATCCCATTTCCGGCTCTCAGGAGTGATGGATTTTGACGAATGAGGTATCAGTAGAAATGGAATATCACATAGAGTGCGCGAATCGTAATTTCGGGTCTTAATTCTTTACCAGAACTTAAATAAAAGTGTGAGGTTTCAAACCATATGAAGTTACAAATCGAGACATTACAAATTAATTTATAATTTGCAAATAACTCTAAAAGCACGCAATTTTGATCCATCATACATATAAGTATTTGAAAGCTTACTAAATTCCCTACAAAGTATAAAAACAATCATCGAAATCGATAACGGTTGTGTCTTATAAAATATTTTCACTGCATATTTTCCACTATTTTTTTTTTTTTTTTTACTTTCTCTCCCGTATTATCGGTTTATAATACTCAAGAGAGCTCTATTACATTAAATTTATAGTTGGCATATTTCTATAGTATGATTAAAATGTTAAAATGGAACAATTTGTAACGGCATAGAGAACAAAGTAGCTTCAAATATTTTTTTAAGGAGAAACCAAGTTGAGATATGTATTTAGCATCTCGGAAAAACGGCCAAATACGAAGTTTCATTGCAATAAAAAAAATAAAATTCATGAAATTTAAGAGGTCCTCCTTCCCTTTGCTTTTTTTTTTCTAGAAAATTACTAATTAAAATAAAAAGATAACTACATTCTCTACATAGTGTAAAAAAAAATCATCAAAATCGGACGATTTGGTGCAGAGTTATAACGTTCTGAACATTTAATATATGTTTTATTGCAAACATTATTTTGCATGTGGGAATTTAAGGTTTTGGAATTTACCCTTTTTTAATGCATCAATTAGTAATTATATTTTTAATTGCAAACAATTTTATTCCTTTTAAATCATTAGTTTATTAATTTTATTTTTATTTATTCCTTAAAATACTTCTTGGAATGTTTTCCAATCAATGTGCTTCAATTATTTTAGTTTTTTCTTTTAGATCTGTATTATTGAAGTTTATCATTGTAAAAATACACTTTCGTTTGTTGTTTTGTTTTTTTAATGATAAAGTAACATACATCCTGATTGCACTATTTCTCCTTGAGAATTTGAACATTTTGTCTTTTGCTGTCATCAGTTTTTATAGCAATGTTTAAAAGCTTCTGTTAATTTATGAAATCAAATGACCGATAAAGCTAATATTTAAATTATAAGTTTAAGGAAACGTAATGGTTAAACCATGGCGTATTGTAAATCATATTTATAACTGATGGCTTAGAAGATATAAGTATTAAACCTTTGCCTATCAAACGTTATTGAATGGAAGTTTGCTGAGCCCTTAATGTATTAAAATCAGACACAAATATCAGGTTTGTGCGGAGTATCCGGATCGGTCAGCTAGTTTATCAATAAATGCCAACCACTTTACTATTCCTTATGTTTAATAATATTTCTTAAATATGCACAAAAGTATCAATAAAAAATACATAAATAAAATAATAGAGGGAATATTTTAGTTTTCTATTGTGTAACTTTTAAGGGATCAAGGATCTTATCAAAAAACTTGATCAAAATCGTGGGCTGTATTTAGTAATAGGTTTTTTTTTTTGTAGAATTATCTAATTATATGTAGATAGTAATAGGAATACATTATTTGGCTACTATATGTGAAAATTGGATTTTTTTTTACAAAAAAGCATGAAAATGATTATTTTTTAATGATTTATCAGTATAATTTAATATTTTATTTCTCTCTCCTATTTTCCATAGTAGCAGATTACTTATAGCAGTTGCAGACTATTATTCTAATAGTCATTTTTAACACAAGTAGAATGAGAATGGAAAATTATTACAAAAAATCTTTTGCTCTAACAGTAGCAATACGTAATATTTATGTCTTCTACAAGTTCATGAAATTCATAAACATACACATATTTAGTTACATTATATTTATATCGTTTTATTTGAAATTTTCATTTAATTCATATTGTATTTTCAATTTATTGCAAAAATGAAATATTACAATGAAAATCAATTCATTAAAATCTTATAGATATGGGACACACTGAATTATAAATCAAAATGGTTTTTTTGTAAAAATGCTATATTAAGGGAAGAAAAAAACTATTCTGCAGTTTCATCTAAGAGTGAAATTAAAAATAAACAGAAGCTATTATTTCCAGAATAATTGAATTTCGAAGAAGGCCATTGTTGGGTAGAAATAATATTTTCCTAAATGGCAAAACGGAAAAAAAGAGAAGACAAATTTAATTTATTTGGTATATTAAAAAAATAATAGAATGACGGGAATGCTTTGGTCTTCTACTTTTCATCCATGTAAGAAATTCCTTATCACAAGTATTGTACATATATCGGAAGGATATGAACCCAACTATCGAAAAATATTTTTGATTTGCAACACAAGCTTGGATAATAATTTGGTTTATTTGGGTTTTAAATGATTTCATTCATATCCATTATGGCGTTTTTCATTTATATGAAGATCATTTCCCATTAATCCATATAATAACGCTGTCGAAAGTAATAAGTGTTTATAATTAGCATTCTTACATTACATCTTTGATCTATTGTATTGGATCCTATATGAGTTCTAGGATGAGCAATATCGAGAATTGTACAGCGTCTGGTACTAAATAATACATTAATTGTTTATTAATTTAGAAAAAAAAAACTTTATATATATTTTTTATCTTCTCTAGATCGAACCGTAGAGATCAAATAATTTTAAAAAACATACTTCATTCAATAATTTCACGATTTTTTTTTATTGCTAATCTATTATTATTAATAGATTTTTTAATTTTCTTTTAATCTCTTTTATCTTCATTTCCGAGTTAAGTATCTAAGAACTAAATATATATTACTAGTCTTTAAAATAGGACCAAAAGGTTTTTTTTCTACCCTATTATCGTACCAGAACTTTTCCTCAAATAAAAGAATTAACAATCACATAGACCAATAAACTGTTCAAGAAAATATTAAATGAAGACTATTTTTAATTGTTGAAAAACATTTTCATGTTTTTTAAACAATATTTTAGTGCTAACAACATCTTGCGATCTCCGAGGGGTATAACCAACGGAAGGTGGAAAGATTGCTTTACAGCCGATCTGAAAGTACTGGGTTTGGACGGTGAGCGGTGGAGGTGTGTAGACAGTGATTGGTGGTGTCGGCATCGAATCTCCGGGTTCGCTGAGCCTTTTATAATTATTATCATTTAATTATTAATGCACTGCTCATCTGATGTACAATGCTAACAACATCCTCAAATTTAATACCGCAATAATTGTCCAAGCCGCTTGTTCAAAATAAGTCACCACTTGTTTTTGATTTCTGACGGCCAAATTTCTTCTAGTTTTTAGAGTAAAATAAGTAATTTGCTAATAATTACTTTTTGTGTATATAAATATATATATATATATATTTTTTCGATTAGTGCTACATACCATAAAGATCTTTAAGATCTTTGACCGCGAGATGTGGTCTCCCAGATCACATCCCGATTCCTGATTTAAGTACGCGGGGTAGACCAAATCGGCCGCGGTCACCCATCCAAGTGCTAACCACGCTCGGCATTGCTTAACTTTGATTAACTAATGCAACCGCTTTAGCCCGGACGGCTACCCAAGCCTCCACATATACATATACAAAAAAAAAGCTTCAAGAAGACTTGAATAGATAATACATGTGAATGGATAAAAGTGCTACTTAATACATGTGAATGGATAAAAGCTAGCAAGCTGAAGTTGAATGCGGAAAAGACAAAGGCAATCCCAATAGTCTCCAATCACCTCCTTAAAGCATGGACGGGGTTTGGACGGTGTGGAGGGAGGTGTGTAGACAGTGATTGGTGGTGTCGGCATCGAACCTTCGTGTTCGCTAAGTCTTTTACTATTATTATTATTTAATTATTAATGCACTTTCCGCTCATATGCTGTACTTGAGAGCTATTCGCTTCAGATTTTAGTTTAATTTTAACTTACTTATACTATTTATATAATTAAGCATCCTTTTACAGTTTATTGATTTTTTCATTAATTTTTTTAATTAATTTTGTGAATAGTTAAATTAATGTATTAATGTTGATCTCAGTTAATATGGACTGTATTCCCTCAGGTGCTGAGCGGGGAGTGGACCCCGGACTGGGACTCGCTGCTTGCCACTCCCCTCGGGGTGGGCCCCGCAGAGGCCTGGGGGCAAATCCTCCCCAGGCTACCGCCCCCGGGCAGGGCATCTCTGCACGACCGGGCCGCCTCCGCCGCCCTCGTTAGGATATTCACTGGCTCCGTCGAAGAGGATGTTTAAATCTTCTCAGACCATCAATAACAAGTCTATTTTGTTCTATATATGTAAATATATCACTCTTATTTATTAATACAATTTTTCATTTCCTAAACATCGAACCTTAAAAATCTATTATAAAGATCAAAATCGACATTAACAATCACTCGAAAAATCATCTATTCGGTGAAATATATTTTTAATATTTATTTTAAACTCTGGAGAAAGAGAATGGAAGAGCCTAGTGTGTAAGGCACTGACTTCCACTGATGAGCAAAGTCCTGGTTTTGAAACCGACTGATGGCAGGTAATTATGTATTCAGTTACATCAGCCGTGGATCAACCCAGGTAGCGTTGCCCAAAATTGGTATTGGTCTTGCACTTTGCAAAACCAAGACCAGGACTGATAAAAAATCGATTTTTTGGTTATTATATGTAAAGAATTGGTGTAACAAATATACTTTAGCATTTAACTCTTCTAATTTATCATTCAGACTTAGTTAGGTTTCTCATATCTAAAAAACTACAGTAATATCTCTCTAGTAATAAGCTGATAGGTAAATGCAAGACCATTACGATCGTTACGAGAGTAATGCGCAAGACCAAGACCTAGACGAAGACTGAGTTTGCAACACTAAATACAGGAATTTGACGACCTTTCTGGGGCACACCCAACCTCTTAAGCAAATAATTAATTTGCCGGAGAAACCTGGCGGTTGAGTGTGATCCCAGTCTTATCACCCAACCATTGGCTTTAAAACAGTTCCATTTACTGGTGTTTGCTGTAGTGGGGAGTTGCGTCTGGTAGCGTTACAACTCTATTCTAAACGAAAAAAAAAAATTGTAAAATCACCAGTACTATTTTGATCATAAATAAAGAAAAAAATATTTTCCTGATTAGATTTTTATACTTCAAAGAGCACCGATTTGTTTCCAAGGACATGCAGTAACAGTTACAGAAAGGATCACTTGATATTTACATTGATTTGATTTTGACATTAATTCACATTGGTAAATGTAATTAACGACATATTCATAGCTTATCAATTATTAGTAATAAAGAATAACAAAACAAAAATATAATATAAATGTAATTTATACATTTTTTTAGTATGTATCATAAATATGTATTAGGCCCTTGATATTAAAAAGCGGAATTAAATAGATCCCCAAATTTGTTAATTTATAATATGCGATATATAAGTGTGTATATATTGTTATATACTGGGGTAGGTCAGTGGTAGGGTGCTGAGGTTCCAATGCTAAAAGGTCCCAGGTTCGAATCCTGGTTCATGGCAGAAGAATGTTTTATTCTGTTTCATTGGCCATGGGGCGATATTGGGTAAGTAGACCCTCCTGGGGTATCCCCAGCTATAAAGTGGGTACGCTTAATTAAAATAATTAATTAAGGGTAAAATCTGGCAGTTGAGCCTGGTCTCAGTCAAATCACCACCTCATTTCACAACCGTAGACCAAGAAACAGTACTCTCCCTAAATAGTACTGAAAGGTTTTTATTGTTATATACTTATATAATACACGAATTTATCTAGACGTATATGAAAATAATATCGTAAAGTAACAATTCAAAAGATATTAGAATAACCAAATACTATACTAACACTTTTTTTGTTTTAAGTTATAATATTAGTGACAAAAATGGATAAGACAAATACCTATAAAATAATAAATAAGATAAATACTTTTTTTGTATTTAATTAAGCCTCTATTCCATTAAATTAGCCATGTAGGATTTAGTATTTAAGATATCTCTCCATCCTGTTCCATCCGGTATAAGAAAGAAATTACACCAAGAGCTGGCGTACCACAGAAGAAAACAAGATGGAAGAGATCGTACAACTAAGCTTTAACCAAGTACTTGAAGAAGTTTAAATGACAATTAAACAAAAAAATAAAAAGTAACAGGATGTTTAAATGCTCTTTTTTTTTTTGTTTCTTAGTTATTCTTTCAACATTTCATACCGACTACATCATATGAGTATTCATCATGGCTGTTTTTAAACCTCACGAGAGGTACATTACGTTCATCGGGCCGGAATTTTGACTAAAGAGAAAGAAAAACTTTTAAAAAAGTACTTATCATTGCTGTTATAATAATTTCCGGTATATTCAAAATGTACACAAACACTTTATATATATATATATATATATATATATATATATATATATTATATATATATATATATATATATATATATATACTATACACTAATACTGTATTTGGTAAGATATATAGTAACACTCAGATAAACGAAAAATAAATAATGAAATTAAGATTTAAAGAATCTTCATTCTATCCCAAATAATTGGTAGCATCGAACAAATATCTCAGTAGTTAACATACTAGCATACACGTGTATAAGTAAATGTTAACACGAACACTCTAAAGGTTTTTGTAAAATATTAGGGAACACTAATAGAGCCGCAGAAGGCTGAAAAGGAGATGGATGAGGGACCTACTTCACTGACAGGTATTGTTACAGCACTCCCTCGTTACTCACATTTCACACCTTTTATTTTTGTATTATTTAATCTCAGCATATTCGTCAATTGTCTCAGCTGTGTAAACGTATAGATAGAAATAAGTGACCAAAATTATATTTTAGAAAGAAAAAAAATATATTTTGCACGAAGAATTAAAAAAAAAATAAAAACTGAATGAAAATGGAGATCTCTTCTTATATTTATTTTATTTGTAATTTTTTTTTTAAATGACAACCAATTTATTCCTAAGATCTTATATCAGAGCTTTGATTTTTATCCTCTCTATAATATTTTTTATTGCATTACTTAATATACGGTATACATGAAAATTTTCTCTAAGAACTTATATAAAAGCTTTTAAATTTAACTACTAGCTACTATCTAGGTTATTATTATTAAATTATAGAGCTAATTATTATAAATTATCACTTAATAATTTATAAATTTAAGCAGAGTAGAAACTGATAATAAGATTTGTACTAATCATCATAAAATTTGCAATTTTATGCACTAACTTGGAATTCTCGAATCCTTGATTAATACTTCTTGCCACATTAGAGAACTTTTTTATTGTGTACTTTGAGTAGGAGGAAGAGGGATAACACTGATTCCTACAATTGTAAAACAAGGGAATTGAACTAATTCCCAATTTATATAATTACGTTAAAATATAATACTCAAAGGTCGATTGAAGAAATTTTGTAAATATAGAAATATAATAGAAAATAAACTTTATTCTGGGACGATGTCCCCTTAGAATAACAATAATGAACAGTTACAAAAGAAAAAATACATATCTGGCAAAAAACTAACCTAATAAAGATTCAATCAATATATACAACAACTTAAATAATAGTATCTAAACAATTAAAAAATCTTCTCAACTATACTTATAATTTTGCTGGAAAAAAAAAACAAAAAGAAAAGGAAAATAAAAAAAAAGAAGCATTACATGTACAGAAAAGAAAAGAAAAACCAACAGAAAAGAAAAAATATCAAAAGTACGTAAATAAAAATTATTGACTTGTTATGTTAAAACCTAAACAGCTAAAACATGCAAAATATATAAATAGCTTAAAGATATATTAATGACAGGATGAGCAACGGGATTACGATATTGCATTTTCCCGACATACGAGATACAAAATAAAAATAAATAGGTAAATACAATTAGGAAGGGGCACTAAATTAATTTTATGAGAAAGCAATTGTGACAATAATAAACAAAAAATAAAATAAAATAATGATGTATGAAAAGAAAAGAAAAAAAATTATCCTTGTTACATAATACATAATTAACCATCATCTATATACAGCAACATATACATATTTACTTAATCTACCTGGATATAAAGAACCACCCAAGTCCGAAGTTCAAAATTTCGTGACGGTTACTGTTCAGATTAATGAACACTGTGTTGATGTACAAGGAAAATTATCACAAAAATAAATATAAAATATCACAAGCATTATGATTGAAAATATTTTACTAATAATAATAAGAAATTCTCAACTAAGGTGTTTTAAGGAAATGTAATAAAGAACTTAAAATATTTAAATATGTGTAAAATGAAATAGGAGTATTAATGCGCTTGTTGTAAATGTTTAATGATCTGTCACGTCAACCAGTCAGCACAAATTTTGAATGAATGATAATAACCTGTACTAACGTGTTATTAGTTATAGCAAGGTTACAAGGGCGGATCTACGGGGAGGGGGGCTTTCGGGCTGAAGCCCTCCCCTCAAAATGGAAAAATATAATCATGTTTTATGGGGAAATTTTTTTTTTAAAATACCTCTTAAAGTATTATTGTTCGTGTAATTACATTTAAAAGTACTTAAGGAATAACTTAAACACCATTTCCTATAGGTAGTTAGTTTCTTTCTGTTTTTCCAAAGTAATTATCGTTATTTTTATGAAAAAATAAGGTTTCGGGCTGAAGCCCCCCCCCAAATTAAATCCTGGATCCGCTAGTGCAAGGTTATGCCTGTTCTGTAAACACAGTTTTTGAGCTCTTAATTGATCTATTTTTAATAATAATTTGTTTGTTCATTGATAAATATTACAATCTGCCTCAATAAAGGACATTTATAATAGAGTTCAGAGAGCACATTCACACTATATTTACAACATCAAAAAATAAATAAAGTAATTTCAAAATAATATATAGCGAAATATCATAAAGAAATATCACTAAACAAAATCAAATATCATAATGAAGGAAGAAAATATAAATAATAGTAATAATAAAATAAAAATAAATGAATAAAATAGAATTAACATAATTTATCTATTAACGGTAAGATTTGTTTTTAAAATGCCCCCCAAAAAAAATTGAAAATGCTGAGTTGGTTAAAAATGCTTTTATTAGAAAGCATGAATGAATATTCAGATGATTCAGAAGGCGGAGGGCTTGAATACATAAATGAAATCATAACTGTCTTTACATTCCATTTCTGAGGATATTTTACGCAAACAAAGAACAAAGAATCAATCACATCAAAACCAAACACATTAGAAACACTTTACAGGAACTTAGGCTGCATTAAAATCGAGAATGCTAGCGACCATATTTAACAAGCATTTGGTAAATAATTTTCTTGACTTTACGCATTTGAGAGGTTTAGAATACGCAGCACTAATTGCATGAATACTCCTAAAGTCTTTTAGATGGACGTTATTGAGGATACTTACTAGATTATCTTAGAACAAAACTATATTGCATAGACATAAGTTATTTCTTACAAATGATAATAAAATTGATTTATGTATCTTGTATAAATGGCTTGGTAATGCTCCTTCAACTGTTGATGTCAAAATACCTTCGAAACTACTCGATCGAAGTTTAAATTTCCGACTTATTTCAACCAGGAATAAAAATATCATCAATTTCGCCATGTTTTCTGAAAATCCATCTCCGTCGATAAGAAGATGAAAATATCACCAGGCTTTATGTTTATAATATTTTATTTAATATCGATCGATTTCCCTGAGTTCAATCTCCATTCCCTGACTCCTGTTCTCTATCCCTTCTTCCTCATTCTGTATTCAGGAGGTTTTCCCTGGCATATCCTCATGTACGATCTTCCCTCAGGTCTAACCCATCTACTTACGACTAGTACCCACTCCATTCGATTAGTACTCCACTTTATCATGTTTTTCAATTTTCTACATATGTTTAATATTACTGTATTGCTTTTTATTATATTATTTAAAATCATTATATATCTTAGTTATCGTATAATATTATAATCACATGAATTATATATATATGTATATATATATATATATATATATATATATATACATATATACATACTTAAAGTCACTAACTTAAAATTCATAACCTATATAAGTGATATTCATAATATAGTCAAACTAAACATTACTATAAATATTTTTTCACTATTAAATTAGTAACTCATTTTTTATTTAATAAGGTTAATATAAGATATGAATTTAATTAAAAAGTAAAAATGAAAAAAAATAAATATAAATTTAGTAAATGAATACTATTGTTATTTATTCAAAAATTGGTTTTAGATAATTTAAATCCTAAAAAAAATTGTATCCTGTTTTAGAAAGAAAAAATGGCCCCAGTAAAAAATCCTGACTGACAAAAAAAAAAATAATTATTTATTGTCTAGATGATATTGACAAATAATTTTAGACGGATGGTCAATTGAAAATAATTAACAATTTTTTTGAACCCATTTATATCCAATTAAATATAATACATACAAGTGAAAAAAAAAAGCTTTATTTGGTACATTAAAATATATTTATTTTGAAACGTTTCGGCCACTTAGCCATTTTCAAACATTTCTGTTACACATGCCATTGTAACAGAAATGTTTGAAAATGGCTATGTGGCCGAAACGTTACAAAATAAATATATTTTAATGTAACCAAATAAAGCTTTTTTTTTCACTTTTATGTATTATATTTAATTGGATATAAATGGGTTCAAAAAAATTGTTAATTATTTTCAATTGACTAGTGATAAATTAATATAAATCATCATATAATATTTTAAAGACTCATCTTTTAATAAAGGGATAATTATAACAAAAACAAGCTTTACTACTATATAAACACAGACGGACCAAACACATTTTGTTACATAATAACCAAATTACTAACAGTAGTGTCATTTAATAATCTGTAAATTAATTAAAATAACTTCATATATTAATTTAATAAGTCTTTTATTAAATTGGATATATGTATATATATGCATGTATAGAGTATAACCATATGTGATATAAATTAATTTTTAAAAGGGCAAATATCCTCCACTCATTTGTTGGGCTCAATAAATACTGAGCTTCCAATGCTAAAGGTCCGCGGTTCGAACCCCGGCTCATGGCAGAAAATTTATTTATCTATTTCATTGGCCGTGGGGCGACCCTGGGTCGGGAGACCCTCCTGGGGCACACCCAGCATCTATAAAGTGGGTACCCTTAATTAAATAATTAGTTAAGGGGGAAAACCTGGCGGTTGAGCGTGATCTCGGTCACATCACTTCCTTGCACAACCGTTGACCTAGAAACAGTGCTTTCCTTAAATGGTACTGAACCCAAGACCCTTCATGGGTTGTAGTGGTACAGGTTTAAATAGATTAAAGACTACAAAGATACTGAAGAACCGAGAACAGGATGTGGTAGATTTACGTACAAAAAAAAATTAACAAAGAAAATGATCGAATCATTTGTTAAACGTTGATTTTTCATTCCCTGGATTAGTCTTGAGAGTTTAGTAAAAACCTTTTTTTTTTAATTTCTACTTAATGAAAACCTCACTATTTCTTGAATCGGTCGAATTTATTAATTAAAATAAGTCAGAAGGAAAAATTCTTTCGCGTGGGAAGTAAAACTCATCTTCAAGCCCTGAGGGGAAAAATCCCATTTTCGGAGGTAAAAATTATGCATGACTTATTAACTCCGAATACTAAATTTAATTAAAGTTCTGTAATTGCTTTTTTCCTTCTTTTTTCCTCCGATCTCTGAACGGTTTTGAAATAACTAACCTACCTCCAAAAACAAAAAAAAAAAAAAAAAAAAAAAACAGGATGGAAATTAAGCTTCCCCGTCTGTTAGTGAACAACCATTTTCTTTTTCATGACCAGAATCATGAACCAGGCAATGAACGATTATAATTTAAAGTTTAGTCTTAAATGTTTTTATTTATTTAATTTTGTTTTGTAGGTATGAACAGATTTATCCTGAACATCAGTTTTGAATTCCATTTCACTTAACAGTCTAATATTGTACTTGTACATCTGATTGTACAAAGCAAGATGAAAAATAACTTTTAACCTGGGGCATGTTGTCTACTTATAATAACTTACAGAATACATGTGCTTATTTATGACAATATTACAAAATACATATCATCACTAGTTAGCTAGTTATAAGTTATTGTTGCGATGCATGTGGATTAAAAATGCAGCAGGAATATATGGCGTTAAAATTCACTAAATAGAAGAAATTATAAATAGAAATGGGTTAGGCGTTTTGCAGCAGAAATAATGAAAGATTTGCTAAAGGTAGCAGACATATGGAAGGGGTATAGAATATGGCAGGATTAAATCTGCAAACAATGCTTTTTGGTCATAAATTATTGGAGACATTGACATTTTGGAATTGTATCCATCGGTAAAAGGTTTGAAATAACATTAGCTCGACATAACTGAAGACATGGGAGCCCCATGGATTTTGGAAGGTGAAGCTAATAAAATATTATATTAGTCTCTCCAGTACCATCTCACGCCTTCTATATGGCAGCAAAAATCAAAATGGAGAAAAATAATGTAGATGGATTGAAGCCAAGAGGTTTTCCCGGGGAAGAATCACAAAATCTTTGGAATAAATTTTTTTTTTTTCTAAAGAATCTTTTCAAGTTCCAAAAAATTTCAAGTGGAGACCTCCATCTTTACCGACTACCGAACAATTTTATTCTCGTCTTTCTGGGGATGTACACTTACCAGCTAATTATTAAAACTAATTAAGAAATGGCAATTTAATAAGTTCATAACTTTAAAGTTAAATATTTTCCATCAAAGCTACTAGTCTGCTACAAATAGCTCAATTCCGCAGTTTTGCCATACTGATCAATACAGAAAACATTAAGGTTCAAGTAATTTATGAGTAGCAGACAAAATTGCTCATCAATACAAAATACTTTCAATAGAGCTTTGGCATGCAAGGGTGTCGTTATTCCCTGGTTTACTATTAGTAAATTGCTTCCTCCTTCTATGTAAAAAATAAATATTAAAAGTTGGTAGCTACAAAAAAATAAGAATAGACAAATTCAAATACGTTTGTAGCTATTCAAAGCGACCAAAAATATATCAAAAAGGTCTGAACGGAAAAATCTGGTGCAGTGTGCGCATCACACAACTATAACTTACCAAACTCTTTTTAGCAGAAATGAGCGAAGTAAAAGTAAAATTTACAGACTCTACATTTATTTATATTTCATTGTGGGTATTTTTATTTGTAAAAGTACCCTCACATCAACAAAATTTAATATTTATATCGCTGTAATCTGTACAATTAAATATTAAATAATACCAACAATAGCATTTATGAAAACCACATATGTATATTTGTATAATATTGTCGGAGTCCGTATTATATTAATCTAATGATACGTATGGAAGCGTGTTCTAATCTTTCGGGCGAGCTTGGGTGCGCTCGTATTCCTTTGGTTCCTCAATTACAACTATTCTCCGTTGCGATCCCTTATTTCTCCTTTAGTTATTTATCAAATTCTTTCGTATTTTATATTTTTATACGTTTCAAATAAAAAAAATAAAAGGTACTTTAGAGGAAGCTAATATTGAAAAATAGCCATTTAAGCTCTGTCAGAGAACATCAATCAGAATAATAACCACATTTTATTTTAAACTGCTTAATTTTACACTGATGTATCGTAAAAATGTGTTTAGTGCATTATATAAAGTGCCACTTCCGGTTAGCCGATTTTGACGAAAAAGTTGCTGTAACATCCATTGCATATTGAAACCTTAAATATGCAATTTCACTTTCGTACGACTTTTCGTTTTTGAACACACACACACAAATCATTTTGCGGGACTTGGTTACTTGGAATCAGGGCACCTCAAAACGTGCATTGCCGTTGAAAACTGAGATTCAAAAGTGTTCACGATCGCAATACTTATGCTCACTATATATTACATATATAGGTAAGTGAAAGTGAAAAAACTATAAAAAATTAAGAAGTCATCAGTACGTGTATTGCCATAATTCCCCATGAATGTGGACTAGGAAGCATTCGTTGCAAATATTGCTTGCCGATTATTAAAAAATTATGACAAAGTCAGAAATTATTTAAGATGGTCATCTCTTTACTTTACAAAGGCTTGAAGGCGAGACCCGTCGTGTATTGAAGAAATTTGTCAAATACTTTCACCAGGGTATTTTCAAGCCCTCCGAAGCAGGTTATTCCCTTCGGCAGACCATTAACTTCAAGTGGCAAAAGTCGAAAATCTAAAGGGTTCAAATAAGGGCTTCCTGACGGTTAGTCGGAAGCCTTAATAAACTGAAGGTAGTTCTCGAACCACTTCTGTGTTGATCGAGTCTTGTTTGCAGCGATTCCAACAATCAGATTGCTGTTCAGTGGCTTCACTATGCCCTCCAGTATATCTTATTGGTAGTTCCTGGCTTCAGTTTGGGTGCCAGTTTTTTTTTTATATCCTCTATTCCCTCCGAAAAATTTCGGATGGGGTTCTATACCCGTCAGTTAATGGGCAGGAGATGGGGACCATTCTAAAGGCCGGTGTCACAAAATTAACATATGTTCAAACTAAGGTTGATTGACTCATCAATCTGCAGGTTACAGCCTGAAATACGAAACTGCTGATAATATAATAGATCCATGTAATATGATGCCCTAACTAGAATAGAGTACTGCCACTTTGTCTGTGATCATCATAGATCATATAAAGCCCTATAAATTGATTGACCAATATGTAAATATGTAACGGCTGTATAATGGAGTATGAGTTGGCACATGATAAACCACCTTCTTAATATTTTTCCGTTATCCTTTACTTGATGATTTATATAAGAAAAAATGATTTAGTTATTAAGAATTTTGAATATCTCAAAGTTATGAAAAATGTTTCCCAGGAACAAATACAAAATTTTTTGATTGTTATTATATCCATTATTAACAGGATGAAAATCCTCATCAAAGGCGATGGGCCATTGACCACCAAAGATTTCTTTTTTTTTCACTACTCTTCAGAAGTGAAGTATAATTATAAAAAATGGCGTTTTTATAAATGCAACTAAAGTTGTGATTTATTCCAGGCATTCACTTGTTCATCCCCAAAAATTCATAACACCGTGGAAATGTGTTCTCATTCAAAACTTCATAATTTCGTAAAATGTGTCCCCAACACTTTTGACTTAACACCTCTTTTGAAAACTCTGGTATCAAACACGCCTGCCTCTTTTATTGGTCTAAAAATGTTATATATTTAAATGTTTTGTTGACACTATTGTTAATTAAATAAGACCCTTATATATTCAAACAAAGAGCATCGACTAGCGTTCATATAAATATTTCAAAAAGGCAAAAGGTACTTGAAGAAAGTCGTTAGAACAGGGCTAACAAGCAAACCAATAAAGGTTTCAAAAGGTTTCCCTGTTTCGGAATTTACTTTGACCTGCAATTAACTTTCTAGGTCTCGTTCTACAAAAGGAAAGTTCAGTTGGAAGTCTTTCAGGCAATATTATTTATTAACAACTTCGAATCGGATTGGCTCATTTATAAAAATATTCTACGTCTTTATTAGAATTGAAAAAATATTTACATTTATATTTCCTATAAATTAAATCCTAGTATTTATTAAGACTTGTGAGTTTGGATCATTTGTGTTCTTTCTTGACATATCTCTGTAGAGAGGATGGAGGACATCCTTATAAGGAGCAAACCGATTGATAAGCATTGTTTCTCTTGGATGCATACTGGGTTGTACTATCCATGGAAACACGCCAAATATATATAAGCATCATGTGAATAACTAACGATGCTGATGTATGTACATTTAATGTAATTGTTTAAAATAAATTAACTTAATTTTAATTTTTTTATATATATTTTTGTTTATTTTTTAATGATATTTACAACTGTATTAAAGAAATACATTTAGTAAATTTGAACATATGGATATAATGACGTGAAAACACTAGTTGAGAAACTACCCAATAGTAGTACTCTAATGATTTGTCTATATTAGGAGATCACTGGTCCATCTTCTTTTCAGACGGTTATCAGGAATTGAAGAGGAAGCAAGGTTAGAAACGAGAGGGTTGGGATGATTATGAAGTTTATTATGGAAGGATAGGTATCTGGATCGGGCCAGATCTGAAACATAAGAAACATTAAGGTCATTATGGATGGTTTTATTTGTAACAAAGTAGAAGAAGAATAGAATAGAAGAATCAACTTTATTCTGGGATAAAGTCCCTTAAGAATAACAATTAGCACCTAAAAATTAACACACCATCTGGCCAAAATACAAAGTAGATCGCATTAAGGATTTTACGAAGGATTTTGGATTGTAAGGATTGGATACGAGAGGAATTCGATGGTTTAGTGGATCCCCATAGCTCAACTCCGTAAGTCCAAATCGGCCTTATTATAGTCATGTATGTGAGTATTTTGTAATTAATTGGAACTTTAGAGTGTTTATCTAATAAGTTCTGAAGTAATCGGAAACGTTGAGCGGTTTCTAGTCGTTTCAGTCTGGTATGAGGATATAGTCATTAAATTGGTTGTTTGTTATCAGATACATTTATACATATGAAATAATTATTTAGTAGAAAATGACATTCTGTCCAGACTTCCATGCTATGAAATTTACTAGCAATACCATTCGACAATAAACCAAATTAATACAATAAACGTAAACATGGCAAAACAAATAAAATAACATAAACGTGGCAAAACAGTAATAATTTGCAGTAAATTATTATTAATAATTCATCGTGATTTTTTTCCGACAAAATTTACCTCGCCCTCGGGTGGTTTATCATGTGCCAACTCATACTCCATTATACGGCCGTTGCAAATATTCAAGATCGTAATACTTTCCCTTACTATATATTACATATATCGGTAAGTGAAAGTAATAATCAACGCAAACAACTTCATGTTGATCTTGCCTCTAGTTAAATCCTGGATTGAAACTATAAACAATGGACTTTCTGAGATTATCTAAACCACTCAGTAGAGTATGGTCACATTGTCGGTAGGAATTAGTTAGATTCGTCCCACAACTCTTGAAGAATTTCTTCGGGGTTTTGGTCCCCTCTTCAGTCTCCACAGAGAGGGCTTTCTCCAATACTTGCAAATATGAGCTTTCAGCTTGTTATGACCGTCCTGAGTCTAAACAGCATTGATTGCTCTTCTCTACTGGTTTGATAGTTGTCATCATCAGGGTTATGAATTAGGTGGACATCATTCTATCTTTCACATATGGCTGCCTCATTTATAAAGGTGGGCTCCTGGAAAGTCTGGACGAAGTTAACTTGAGGGAATGTGGCTCCTTACTTTGAAATTCAGTTTACTATTTCACTTCTAAGCAGTCCATAGTACTCGGGTATCAATAAGAATATTATTATTTCACAATGGAGCAGAAAATTTTCAACCTCTTATCTTTTTCAATTTTTTTTTTATCTTTCTTGATTTTGTGTTTAATGAAGAAGTAAAGTAGTGTTGCTCAAAAGCGTGAACAAGACGAGTCTTGGTCTTGTGCACTCAGTCTTGGTCTTGCTCTCGCACAAGAGTCTCGCAACTGTCTTGCGAGTCTATTAGATTATTACTATAAAAATATTACTGCAATATTTTAGATAGAAGAAACCTAATTGAGCCCGAATGAAAACTTAGGAAAGTTAAATGTATATTGGTTATACCAATTCTTTACATGTAGTAACTAAAATTGTCAAGTTTACTGACTATTTTGTCTTACTTTTTCTTCATAAAATCGATTTTTTTTACCAATTTGGTCTTGGAAAAAAAAAAAAAAAAAAAAAAAAAAAAAAAAATATATATATATATATATATATATATATATATATATATATATATATATATATATATATATATATATATACACACATACATACTCTACAATCAAATATTTCCGATTTCTCGTAAAGAAAACAAAATATTTTAGAAAAATATAATAATAATAAAAAAATAAAAATATTTTTTTTGTTTTACCAAGGCACACTTAAAAAAAAAAGGATAAAGCTAAATAATTGAAATACCTAAGAACATTACTAAATAAAAAAAATACCGAATCAAACAATTAATCATTCGTTAGGTAGTATAATGCTATATTATTAAATGTTGTTATGTATAAAATTAGCTTTTTCCTCACGAAAAAACCTTAACTTAGTTAATAATGAAAGTGTTGTAAGCCATTTGATCTCGCATAATACACTTAATAACAAAATATGAAAACTTGAAGAACTCATTTTGTCAGACTTTGTTAGTTAAAATTGAAAAATATTACATTTTTTCCTGCTCGTATAACTTTTAATAAGCTAACCTGAAATAATTTGCTCGAATAATGTTTTAATCGATACAATTAATATTTATTCTATAATTACTAAACTTAGACATTTCATAAATTGTGTCAAACATATCGTCAAAGACCTTAGAATATTGTAAAAATAAAAGATATGAATGGTGAATAGTAATTATCAGAGTAATAAAACTCTTAATAAATGTGCTGACAAGTAATTTTTCAAATTTTATTTAAATATAATTTATTTTATTTAAATTTTATTTTTATTTTTTTGAAAACTGTGAAAAATGAGATCGGGAAAGACCAATCAAATACAAGTGCACTAAATATAACTTCATCATTACATATGATGTGTATGGAAAAATTGAATTTCGTGCAAGGAGTCATTTCATGTCAAATCATTCAATGAAAAACTAATTTTGAATATACATAATTCCAATTTATATCACTTGTACCCACTAAATACATCATAAATCTATTTTGTAATTATTTAAGTAATACAATTTTTAAAAATTGCAGATGCAGCAAAATATCAGCATGTTTCAGATCACGCAAATGCTAGTAAATTTATATCCGCTGGCGCAATAAAGACCTTTAATAACTCATTTTAAAGTTTATTACATAGGCTTTTGTTTGTCATGTAACATTACAAATCCAAAACAAGTCCTTTTACTTCATCTTAAATCACCTTTGATTTTTTTTATCTTCAAAATATGTTATGTAGACATATAACTTTATGTGTTAGTTATATATTAGAAAATAGTTAGATTCATGCCGAATTTATGAAGTTATGTGATCACAAGTAAATAAAATACGTCAGAAACAAGAAATAGAAGGACAGTATTACAATTTGTAAAAAATGGCTACCACTAACCACAAGCAAACAACTGATGAGAGAATCTTAAGGGCGGAATCGAGTGTTAGGGAAAATGCATCAATCCTCCCGATATTATTGTACTGCAGACAGAGGAAGACTTTTTCGATCCTCCGTAATCACTTGAGAGATTCTGCTGGAATCGACTACTCACCTCAAACTGCTCACCGCAAAACCGCAGTCAGTGGCTTATATCTCCGAGCCGTTGAACAAAAAAAAAAAAACCTACGCTCTGCAGTACAAATAAATAAAAAGTTGGAAGAGATGTCGGATTCTGGCAGACATTATCTCTAAAATATTGTACTCTGAGTATTGTAATGAAAATGTAGATTGGATGTCGGTATGGATTACAATAAATGTTGAACGGATTGGTTCAGAACTTGTTTGTTTCTATGAATAATCTTGTAATTTAATTTTAGTATGTGTTTTGATATTAATATTTAAACCATACAATTTATTTGTTGTTGCCATGTGTAGTATTGATAATTTTAGATTTTATATTGATAATTGTCATTGTTTTAACTATCCGACTTGTGAATAAATGAGAAGTTATCCTTTAGATTATTTTAATATTTATAATGTAGCATAAAAAGGGAAAAAAAATATATCGTGATACAATAAGGTTAGTAATGTTTATAATATAGAAATAGACTCTATTTGTATGGGGTTCTTTCCTGAAAACAAATAGAGATTAAATAAATACTGCAAGATCTCCGAATATTTCCTCGCCCGTTATATGACGGTATTCTACAAAAAATCGCACCATTAAACGGCCAAATTGTTCGTTTGTTTTTTCTCCACCCAGTTTCTTTCTTTCGCTCATTAAAAAAAAAAAACGATGACTACCGTTGATTGTTGGTAGCCTATCCTCATTACTTTTTACGAGGACAGTTTTTGATACAGGTCATAATTATAGCTTTAGTCCTGGCATTAATTAAAACTGAACTTAGATACTTTTGTTTAAAATTTTCTTGTAACCTTAATAAGTAAATAAAAAGAAAAGATCCAATGGAATCAAAGTTATCACCATAAGAATCAAAAGGAATAGATGGTGTAATTTTTATGACCGCGACTGTATATTCGATCCATGGTCCTCTGATTGTGTCTAGGCATGAGATGACACGAGTATTTGTTTCGAATGTTTCAATTACATAATCATAACCATTAATTAACAATGTAACAAGGAAGTATGAGACTAAAATAACAAACCGATAATGGAGGGGTGCCGTTTGGCAATTGTTAATTGAAGCCATCCAGGATGCAGGGGCACAATCAATTTGGTTGATAAGAGTAAGGTTACCGGTTGCGGTTACCCTTTGATCTTCATTACCACTGCGACCCTCCCCAAACGCTGTTCATCAAGCTAATAGTTTCCCGTCCTTCATCTAGGTTAATTATTGTTTGCGTACAACATCCTATCAAAATTTGGTTACATTCTTTATTAACTTAATTAATTTCTTCCCGATTACAATTATAACTTAATGCTATAACTCTAGAAACTATCGGAAAACGACTCCTAGAAACATAATCCATGTATATACTGATGGTTCTGCACTGGAAGCTCGCAAACATGCCGGAGCTGGAGTTTATTCAAAGCGAGTTTCAACTTGGGGCCCCGGTCGGCAATGTAGCCACAAACTTTGAAGAGGCAGTGAAAGCCATTCCCTCAGGCCTTGAGAAATTGGTTGAACTGAAAGACAAGAAAGTTGCTTTCTTTGTTGACTCACAGGCAGCCATTTTATCTCTTCATAATGGATATCATATGAATCCAAACGTCCTTGAATGCCATCTGTATTTCGACTGATTAAAGGAAAATGGGACAAATGTCGCCTTATAGTGGATACCAGGGGATTGCGGGCTCAACGGAAATAATGAAGCCCACAAACTGACCAGAATAGGTTCTGGAATGATCCAACCAGATATTCCTCTAGGCATGGATTCGACTAAAAGAATAATAAAACAGACCCTCCAAAGCTCACTGAAGGATAAATATTCGCTATATTAGGATAAAAAAATGAAGGGAAGCGATGGAGTGGATTGCTGGAAGAAAGTGGCAGGATCCCTAGAGACCTCCCTAGAGGGTAAGCCGTGACATGCTTTAGAATGAACACAGGGAACGATTTCCTGCAAAAGCTATGGTATGATATCGTTAAAATGAGATACTTATGATATAATTGGATTTAAATAATTAAAATATTGCTATTTATGTTAGTTTTAATAAATAAAATAATATCCATATTATTATTACCCTCAGCAATAGACTTATAATATGAGCCTTTCAGTTGAGAGAATGACTGACTCCAATTTCAACATTCTTCATTATATGAGGAGGAGTTAATTGGGGGGTGGGATCAAATAAATACTAAATTAAAATATAGTAATTATTTAATTATTTAATTACTATGTTGGCAAAAATTAAATAATTACTATATTTTAGTTTTATTTGACCGCACCCCCCAATTAACTTCTTCTCATATTATATCAACGGTCAACCATCTCTACATCATTCTTCATTATAAATTTTAGTGATATTTCAAGTGAGAAAGTGTGTAGCTTTATTCATAGTTCTATACTTCAACACTCACCCATCAACTCACCCATTGTCTGAGCAGAAATTATAAATTTTTCAACCAAAAATATCAATAAAATGAATTTACTCAAAAATGTTAAAATTGGAGTTTGTCATTATTTTAACTGAAAGGGTCATATAGTAGAGATCTAATAACAACAATTGTGTGATTCTGCGATAAATACAGTTGTATGTGTTGCTGTTTTGCGCCAATGAAATAGGGTATGAGCGATTACAATAGTGGATTACTATAAGTCCAGGGATATGTCTTATTGCTTAGCTATTAAATTAGTAAGATCTTCCAGTGGAACAAACTAATCACTTTTTAAGTTAATTATTAATTTAACAACTAAAGTAAAGCATGAAGTTTCACAAATTACGTGTTCAATAGTTCAATCTTGATAATATTATATGGTGTATACGAATATACATGTTAAGCTGATTTCACGTAATATGCGTCAAATGCATTAGAGAGAACGGGAGCTATGCATAGCCAGTGGAGAGTTCTCACTGCGGTGTACCAGTACAATATAATTATCCTTGACGCTGTGTAAACGTTTTATATTTTAAATGGAATCTCCATGCGAGGTATAATATGTTAGGATTGAATGATAAACTATTCAAAAATGTTCTTTGTTCTCATTATGTAACTTATAAGAAGTAGAAAACATTTTAAAATTCTTATCTAACTAATTTTAGGATAAAACAAAAAAACTTCGACTTAATAAAAATAATTTATCTAATGAAGAATTAATACATAACCCAAATGCAAAAAGTTTGCAAACATTAGTAATGTATTTTATCTTTGTTATTGATAAATTATTCGTCAAGGTTTTTCCAAGAATCCCCACAATCTATGCCTAAAATCTAACATCTTGTATTATTAAACATCAATTCGATGACAACACCTTGCGTAGATGGATCAGGGACCTACCTTCAACAAGTTGTACCCAAACATCCAAGATTAGCCAACTTCTGCTATTCTCTAGCTGCAGACAAAGCTACCTTCACCAACGAGATGAAGTCAAGTCGGAACAGACTTAAGCATTTGTAAAGGTAAGGGAGTGTAGGCTTATCTTGTACGACAAAACCTTGGTGTGAAGCCCGATATTTCTGAACTTCTTCTGTGCAGCTTAAATTTCATTTCATTCAAATCTGCATCGTATCGATTCATCCTTCTGTTTATCTCTTGTCGCATAAGCGCAGGGACCGAAGAATTTAGATTAGTAGATTGGATACGGCAAATAATTTATGGTTTAATGGAGGATCAAAACTCAATTGAAGTAAAGTAAAATTTCAAGAAAAAATGTTAGATAAAATTTATATGCATAACTTTTTTTTATTTCTTTATTGAGTATTACAACAATCTGTCTCTTGGTCATTGGTTATAGTGAGGTAGGATGACATTCAAACTATATGTACAAAAAAAATAAAATAAATAGAAACAAAATAATAATCAAAAGTATATACAATAGATAATAAAATAACCTAAAAAAAAAATAAGAAAATTGAAACTAAGCCAAAAAAAAATAATATGCATACCTATATATGCATAACTAAAATATGTTTTTCTATTCTTCTCTTTCTTTTTATACTACTCGATCTATAGAAAACATTAAAAAAAAAATAATAATTGTTGTTTTTTGTTTAGAAATATAATAATCTGTCGCGTGGACAATAATTATAATGAGATATAAACACATAGTAAAATAAAAATTACCATGAAAGGAAAAGTGTGTTTAGTTCGATCCCTGAACGTTCCGGACATATTCAACTTATAACAAAATAAAAATATACATATATCGCTACTGTTAGTGCAAAAGATCGTTTGTAAAAATTCTAATTTTTTTACCGAACTGAAAACTGATAAATTCTTTACGATTTATTAGTATAATTTCGTATTTTATTTTCCTCTGAAATTTTCGAAGGAGTAGACTACTTATTGCAGTTGCAGACTACAAAATTTCATATTTAGCATAAATAGAATGAACATTATTTATTTATTTCCACCCTCCCATGCCACAATGGCAATACGGGTGTTTGCAATAGTGTGTTTTAGGCATAATACTTAATAACACACTACTACTAGATATGCACATATATAGTTCTTCTGTTTTATCTTCTTCCTTCTTCTTTCGGCCCAGCTTTCAGAATCTGGAGGTCTTCCTGGCGCTTGTTCTCTTCTTCTGCGAGCACCAATATGGAGTGAGCGGGCCCCACTGCAGTCTTTCATCCATTTATGAAATCCTTAAACCGCGGGAAATTTTCCTCACTGACTAACTGAGGAAACTCATTTTCACTGAGGAAATAGATTCCCGCGGCTCTTGTCATTGTCGCTCTTAACGTTTCAAACGCGGTGCAGGTCGTGACCACGTGCTCTACAGTTTCCGGAACACTACAGATTGGGCATAGAATGAACATGGAAAATTGATTTATTTTTTTTCTGAAGAGCAAAAACTGATTATTTCCTTATAATTTATAATTATTATTTCATATTTAATTTCCCTTTGCTATTTACCATAGTAGCAGACAACTGCTGCATATATAACTTTTTTTTTTTATTCATTGATTTTTACAACTGTATTATAAAAAAAAAAAAATTACAACTAGTAAACGTGCACCCAGGAATAATAACATGAAATTGCTTGTTGAGAAACAACCCACTGATAACACTCAAATATTAAATTTACACGAGACCACCCTCTTTTCAGACGCCCCGGAGGCTTATCAGGGATCGAGGAGGAAGCAAGGTTTGAAACGAGAGGGTTCGGATGGTTCTACAATTTGTTATGGAAGGATATGTATCTGGGTTGGGCCAAATGGGAACATATGGAACATTAAGGTCTTTATGGATGATTTTATTTGTGACAAAGTTAGGAGCGTTGAGAATTTTACGAAGGATTTCGGATTGTAAACATTGGATACGAGAGGAATTCGATGGTTTAGTGGAGTCCCAAAGCTCAATTTCGTAAGTCCAAATAGGTCTTATTGTAGTCATACAAATGAGTCGTTTGTAATTCATTGAAAGCTTAGGGCGTTTGTCTAGTAAGTGTTGGAGTAGTCGGAAATGTCGAGCGGTTTCATGTCGTTTCAGTCTTGTATGGGGATTCTATATATATAACTTAAGATATCATCGTCGTATATATACATGTTGAGGGAAATTTTTATAGGAGTATTAGAAAATTCTCTGCAGAAAAGTAGGAAATCCAAGTTTAGTTTGTTTTTTAAGTAAGTCATGCTTTTTGATGAATAGAAAACGATAATTAAAGAAATATTTAATTTAAATAATTAACAATTGTTTCACTGTAAACAGATACCCCACTTTTAGAAAAACTTCTTATTTTAGTAAGCTTCAAGTTCATATTAATTAAATGCAAGTTTATTAGGCAACTTCTTGAGATTCATCTCAAGTTGTGTAAATAAATTATGTCTATCCAGTCATCTAATAGTGCTCCTGCTTCCAGTAAATATGACTACATACAATTAACTGTTGCAAAGCTTCTATTTATTGTTTTTTTCATGATCTGAGATATATCGTAATACAAATAATTTCTTAGTTACACTTTTTATTAATAAATAAAAAATAATAATAATAATGTTTGTTAAATACTTTTTGTGTAAAATGCTAACGAAAATGTATCTTTCTCCCGGATCTCTGTCAAAGGAGTTGTTACTTATTTATAAGTGACAAATTTCATGTTTCTGGTCGTTTCTAAACATTAAATTTGTCACTTATTAATACGGACCAATTTCTATCACAGAGATCTGAGAGAAAAACAGTTTGGTAAATACTTTACATCAAAAATTTTTAAAAAATCATTATTATTATTATTTTTTGTATTTATAAATAAAAAGTGTATTTAGGCAATCATATTTATTAATATAATAATATTATCATATTTATTTTGCAATAGTGGTCATAGTCAAAGTCTCAAAGTCCACAAAAGTTCACTTTAAATGATAAATTTTATCTAGTTTAAAGTGAAATAATTTTTAATAACTTAAACTAGTTACTTTTTCAGTTATCCTATTCATCAAAAAGGATGAATTACTTTAAAAAACACTTAACTTGGATTTCCCACTTTTCTGCTGAGAATTGGCCCATTGTTTAAACGATTTTTTTCGTAGGTCTTGAGGTCTGCTATTCCTCTTATAATATATATATATATATATATATATATATATATATATATATTTTTTTTTTTTTTTTTTTTTTTGGGTCCTCCCCTTCCTCGCCATTAAGGCTATACGTGGTTTTCCCGGGCCAGGAGGTGTGGGCGGGGATTTAAAAGACGCCTTGGCACCGGGACACGAACTTGTGACATTTATATTATCATCTCGTGACAGTTTTATATCATTTCATATATCAGGTTGCCGGGCTGTGGGGTAGCTCTTCCCCTCCATTCGAAGACAATATTTCCTAGGTAAGTTCCTCTATAAAATCATCAACAATCATCGTCCTTTTTAAGCCTACAACCTTCTCTAATTTAAGTTCTCAGTCCACTCCCTTTCCACAAGATCTCGACCTTCCGACCTTTACATTCCTTCTCACAGATCTGACTCGTTCGAAAACTCCTTTATTGCCCGCTCTGTTAATTTCTAGAATTCCCTTCCAATCAAAATTCGGCATACTTCCTCCCTATCTACATTTAAAACCCTCCTATGCCAATTCCTGTCCCAAAAACAATCAGATACCAGCTAACCTTTTATGTATAATTACATATTATTCATAACGATGTATTTACATATAACTCATCACTTAAATACTTAGTATCAGATTCGACTTTGTTTTTTCAACAGAAACACAGAGCTTACTGCCAAGAAGAATGTAATGTATTTTGTATTTTTTCTAAAAGTATATATTTATATTTTACCACTGTGCATAATTTTAAGCGTATTGGCATGGTTTCAAGAGATAGATTTTTTAAAATTTTATATATAGTATTTTTAACTAATATTTTCTTTACTTATTTTTTTTTTATTTTTACTTTTTATGTTTGTTTTTATTTGGTTAGATATAATATTTTAATTTTGTACTTTTTTGTTATTCTAAAGGGACATCGTCCCAGAATAAAATTATTTTCTATTCTATTGTATATATATAGAGAGAGAAAGAGAAAGATAGAGAGAGAGAGAAAAAAAAAAAGTTCAGTGAACCAGGAAGGCTTGTTAGCAATAATAACAACATTCTTATCCTATATTTATTTATAAGTGGAATGGGAATGGAATCCGTGCCAGTGGTTAGCGGAGACCAGCTTTTATTGTTTTGTTTTTATCTTCAGATAAATTTAAACTGGAAATCCGAAGAATTCTACGATAAAATGGGAGTGAAATATGTGAAAATAAGCAAAAGAGATTAGAAAAATAAGGATAAGAACTATTGAACCGAAACAAGAGATATCAGCTAATGCCACATGGGAGCTTATCGCTTGGAGCGAGGTTCAAACTTACTACGGCAGTCGTCAACAAGAGATCAGCCATGATGGTACACACCAACGCAGCCGATTACGTCCTGGACTGTATTTCGTCGAAGCAGGATAATGTAGCACAGGTACATACTGTTAGAGCAAAAGGTCATATGTAAAAATTGTGTGTTTCGAAAAATTGAGAGCATAAAACTGAATATTTCTTTATGATTTATAAGTATAATTTCATATTTTATTTCCCACTACTATTTTCCATAGTAGCAGATTACTTATAGCAGTTGCAGATTACAAAAAGATACCTTCAGCACAAATAGCATGTAATGAAGTTACCTTTTGTACTAACATGAGCGATATATCAAATACATGCACAAAATATAAGATATATCATCCATTTATGTGCATTGTAAATATTTTATATGACGCATGGTAAATATTTACATGATTTGAAAATAACACCAGTACTAGCTAAATATTCAGCTAAGCAACAATTCAAACAACGCTACTACCTAATCCCAATCAATTTTTCGGAGCCTGAGTTGATATTTTCACACTATCTTTTTTAAACTTATTCACTGAGGAATATTACAATCAATCAGTAAAATAATTATACTAAATTAAATATATATATATATATATATATATATATATATATATATATATATATATATATATATATATATATAAAGTGTTGCACTATTATTTATTAGTTATAGAGTTATTATTACTTCTTTTTATTAATTTAATTAATTGACAATATATATTGTCAATTAATTAAATTAATTAATATATATATATTACAACTTTTCCTTAATTGACCTTTCAGTATTAAATTTAAACTTAACTATTTAATTGGGAATTTGGTCACTTATTAATTATTAATTAAGCTACTGTTAATATATGTAACTATACTGTTAATAACAGTAGCTTAATATATATGCTAGTGGGCGGTGCTGAGACTGTCGGTGTGTCCCTGGCCTGATCGAAGCTCTATTTTTTTGAAATTCTAGCTGTGAAGAGGATCCCATGGTTGAATAATAAAAAGATAATACCGGGATCGAGACGTCAATAAATAGAAGAAATGAACATTCAATGGTTTATTAAATAATTAATAAGTGATATAATTCCCAATTAAATAGTTAAGTTTAAATATATATATACAAAAAGAAACTAAAATAATCAAAATAAGAAAAAAAATAGAAGTATACTTTCATACAATATTAACAAAATTCATTTATTCAGGAGCACTCCAAGCTAAGTCTTTCTTCTCACTCGTGTAAGGAAAGGTAGGACTCTAGGAGATCGCAGTGCCTCTCACTCAACCGCACTAACGGATCCAGGGTTTAATTTTTTGTTGGGAGGGGGGAGCTTCAGCCCTAAGCTTTTTTTCCATAAAAATAGCGATAATTAATTTGCAAAAAAGGAAAGAAACTAACTACCTGTATGAAATGGTGTTTAAGTGATTCCTAAAGCCCTTTTAATATTAATCATACGAACAATAATACTTTAGGAGATACTTTTTTAATATAAAGAATTGAATTTTAAAAAAATTCTCTACAGCCTTAGAATCAACTGCGGTATGAAATCAGCCATGTTTTATTACCACCTTTTTTGAGTCTTGATATTCAAAAATATGTCAAAATTTTACCAGGGCTCGAAATGATTTTTTTTTTTTTTTAATGAAACAGTTTTGAAATGAATGGAATATGTTTTTATTAACTAACCCGGAACTCGGTAATTTTTTAAGTTATCGCTTTACAGAACTTTTTTTTTTTTTTAAACTCTTACTAAAATGTTGTATTGATTTCTGCAGAAAGTCTATATAAAAAATTACTTTTATTCTCAGCTATTCAAAAAAATGATACAATAGAATATTCTTCTTTTCCTTCCTCCTTTGTGCCTCTCAGCGTGGAGCAATAGAATCAAGTAATTCATTTAAGATAAATTACTAATCTAATCTAAGCGCAAGTACTTTTTATTTCTCATTTAACTTAACTTTTTTTCAGAAGTCAAATAAGTAATAATTAAACTTCATCTACAAACCCAAAACTTTATTTCAAAAACGTTCTTTAGAATTTTTATTTTAAAAACGTTTTTTCCTCAAATGTTTTATAGAAACTGTTAAAATTGAAACTTTTCAAAAACGTGTCATAAAATGTAACATTAAGTTGAACTGAAAAGGTTCAGTTCAAGTTATTCAGAGATGGATAATCTCTGGTACTTACATTTTCAATTCAACTAACAATTAGAAACAAATGTAGATAAATCCGTATTACAACTTGGTATTAAAATGTTTTTTTATAATTAGTTAAAGTAACAAGTAATGTGCAAATATTACCATTATATATGGGTGTATAAATGAGGGAGAGGAAAAAATAATGATAGAGGAAAAGAAATGCTACAGATGTGGTAAACGTGGTGGGAGCTCTGTATGAATTATGATTACAAACGGTAAATTATTTAAATAATTATCATCGTGTTTTTACTTACTATCAAAAACTATTCCTTTTAAAGGTGTAAAAGACTGCAGATAATAAAATAATATTTGTTTTTTTATTTCTTAATGATATTTAAAACTGTATTAAAGAAATACATTTAGTAAATTTGAACATATGGATATAATGACATGAAAACACTTCTTGAGAAACTACCTAATGGTAGTACTCTAATAATATGTCTACAGTAGGATATCAAGAGGTCATCTTCTTTTCAGACGCCTCGGAGGGTTAAATAGAATTGAAGAGGAAGCAAGGTTAGAAACGAGAGGGTTGGGATGATTCTGAAGTTTATTATGGAAGGATAGGTATCTGGATTGGGCTAGATCTGAAACATAAAAAACATTCAGTTCATTATGGATGGTTTTATTTGTAACAAAGTAGGGAGCATTGAGGATTTTGGATTGTAAGGATTGGATACGATAGGAATTCGATGGTTTAGTGGAGCCCAAAAGCTCAACTCCGGAAGTCCAAATAGGCCCTTGTTATGGTCATGTGTATGAGTCTTTTGTAATTAATAGGAAGTTTAGAGCGTTTGTCTAGCGAGTGCTGAAGTAATCGGAAACGTCAAGCGGTTTCTTGTGGTTTCAGCCTGATATGAAAATAATAATTAAATATTTAAAATAACGATATACTAGTTAAATATTTATTAAATGTTTTTTCCATGTAATTTTGAACCAAAATATACAATTCCAAAATTATCTTAGGAATTATAAAAAAACATTAATATTTTTTTAAATAAGCATACCATAAAATAAAAGAATACTTTCATCAGGATTTCATAAATCTAAAAGACATTCATAAATCTGAAACGATATTATAGAAATGGTTGTAAATATTTACTGTAATAAAAAAAATAATAAATAAAAACTGTCAGTAAACATAAATTATTGAAAATATCTCGAAAATAAAATAAATAACAAAATTCATATTTAATGCATGATTCTTAAATATTTATATTATTTTTTAGTTATATTATATTATATTATTTATTTACACAAACGATTGTGAATCTCGGAAATAAGAATCCTTGAGATATTTAATCAAACAATTTAGATATTGTATAAAATAAAAACATTTTTTAACGAATTGAGGAAAATAAATACAAATAAAAAAATCATATTTAATAAGTTAATGGATGTTTCTTAAATATTTATATTTAAAATTAACATAAATGATCCAGGATTTTTTTTAATAAGAATCCTTGAAACATTTAATTAAACGTTTGAATTCTACTACGAAATTAAAACATTTCGTTTCAAATTGACTTAAAAAAATATTAAAATCATATTTTATAAGTGAATGAAGGATTTCTATTTTTTTTTTTTTTATATATACAATGTAGACAAATGAACGATGGCTGTGGTCATAACAATCCTTGAGAGATTCAACTAAACAATTGAAATATTCTATAAAATAAAAACACTGTTGATAAATAGTCATTTCTGAGGTTTTTATTAGTGCCAACGTTTCAACCCAAACAAACCCCCATGTGGGTCATCATCAGGACGTGTTTCGAGCACTGGAGGTATTCAAATTGAAAATATTTCAGTACTTGAATACCTTCAGTGCTTGAAACACGCCCTGATGATGACCCACATGCTGGGGTTGAAACGTCGGCACCAACACAAACCTAAAAATGACTCCGTTCTGACTATTTATCATCTATGATACGTAGAACAGTCGACTAACTTCCCTAAAAAATTCATAAAATAAAAACATTTCGTAAATAATTTTGGATATATATACTTTTTTTTAACTTATTTTTTTCAACTGACTCCTGTTAGTAGTTCCGACAATCAGCGAGTGTGGATGTCGAGATTTAGAAGATTAATAGGTCTTGAAATAGACGTGAGAGAGAGGAGTGTCCAGCGGCGTCTTTCCTATCTTGAATTTAATATTTTTATAGTTAGTAGAGAAGATCCCTCATCCAGCTTCTTTTAAGTCTCCGTAGGGTGGTATCGGGCATGTTAGATGTTTCCGTGCCTCGAATCAATGAGTTGGTATGTCCGTGTTGCAGTTATTATGAAATATTTTGTAGTATATTCATATGTGGTCGTTATCTGTTGGCATCTATAGGTCTTTGCGTAAAGCAATGTTACTGACGTACCAGGGCGCCTTGGTGATAGTTTAGAAAGTTTTTCATTGAAAAGTCTGCAGTTTGCTTTTGTGAGTCTTTTTGGCTGTCCTGTATATCTGTGAAGCGTAGGTTCAAATGGGCTTAAGTAGGTAAGTATACGTATTCAATTTTTCTCTAAGTTTTAATTTTGAATGTCTTTCAAGGAGTGAGTACAATAGTCGTAGTCATAGGTTTATAGTTGTTGATATGTGGGCCCCTTGTCATTCTTCTGTCGAAGGTGAGTTTAAGATATTTAAGTTTCTCTGTCCGAGGAATTTGGATATTGTCAAGGTAAATAGCAGGGCAAGTTTCACGTCATATTACGAAGGGTAATATGATATGTAGTGATTTGTCTTGGTTGAGTCTAATTTTCCAGAGTTTGCACCAGTCGTAGAATTTGTTTAAGTGATATTGTAGAGTCTGTGAAGCGTATGTTGAATTTTGATGTCAAGATTGTTGTATCGTCTGCGTAAGTCGCGGTCATAGTATCGACAGAATCTGGAATATCATATGTTTAAATGATATAGAACAGAGGAGCGATTACTGACCCACTCCTGTTAAGGCTGATTCAAACCTAACTATTAAGAGTAGATAGTTCTGTATCTTGGCAAACAGAGATAAATCTGTCAGAAATTAAATATTGAAGGATAAGATACTAGGTTGGAGGGAGGATCGTCTTAACTTTGAAAAGAATTCCCTGATGACAGACTCTATCGAACGCTTGAGCAACATCCAGAAATAATCCTGTTGCATATAATTTGTGCTCAAGTGATGTCTCAATGTAGTCCGTGACTCGGTGTAGCTGAAAATACTAAGGAAAGCTCTAATGTACCTAACATCAATTTATTACGCAATACTCATAACGACTAAATTCTCCTTACAATGGAAATAAATTGTAAACATATTCATTCATAACAATGATTCACCAACCTAACAAGAACACCGACTTCCCTTCATCATACAGACACACCATCTAGCTCCCATTATACTCTAAAATCTTTTAAAAACTTCTCTACAAACGACTTCTTAACATACTAAAAACTACTAAAAACATGTTATCTCAACATCAATTTGGATTCCGTTCACACCACTCAACCATTCATCGGAAATATATAAAATTTAAAAAAGTACATTTTGTACATAAATGGATGTTTCTTAAATATAAATATTTAAAAATACGATAAATGGTCGTTAAAAGAAAAGAAATTTACCTTAAACGACAATCTGACAGAATTACCGAATAAATTAAGTAAAAATTAATCTTTACAAACTAGTGAATGATGTGTTTGTGTTGGTAATGCATGTTTGTAAAAGCGGACGACATCAAACATGATCCCCAAACACCACAGAGCACTCAGCGAGGACCGATGGGGAACTGATGGCTTCATCTGTCCCGCGAGTAGTCATTATCGGTGCCGGCTGACCAGCTCATTCCAGTTTATTGCCGATTGCGAGGGAGGGGATGGGATGGGTTTTAGGAAACAGAGGTGGAACAATATTTTATTACTATCAACTGATTCAACACGCAAACAATAAAATCAATATATTAAATTTAAAGTGCGGGGTGGCCGAGCGGGCTAACGCGTGTGTCTTCTTTAATGAAATTTAGCTAAAGTATTCTCCTGTAAGCCATTTTAATCTATGTATATAACATACTTCCCCGATAAGAGGCCCAAAAACGATGGATTCAGAATTCGGAATTTGCGAAAAACTAAAAATGTATACTAATGGTTCTCAACGGTTTTGTATTGTAAGTAGATATAAAAGTGTATGTTCGCAATTAACGAATGTAGGTATATGAGTAGAGAGAAAATGTTGGAAAGTACAAATTGATATATGTTTTAATATTCCAATAATGGTTGTAGTTGAATCCCTACCACACACTAGTTTACATAAATCTCTAACCGGTTTAAGCAATGATATTTGTATACATTTGTCGGAAAAAATCTTATAATAATAAAAATTCATTAAGTTTCTCACAAAGTAAATTCTACCATTTTAACCTCCCATCTCCCTCCCCCCTCCCCTATTGTTTTAATCTTAATAGTTCTGGAGCAGGCACTGGGCCAACAGAAAGTGTATACTTCGCATTTTGTTGTCCTCAATTTAAAACCCTTCCTTTCTAGCTACCTCTAATTTATATGAGTTTTAAAAATTTATGAGTCCTTCACTTTTTTATAATAAAAGGTCATTCTGGTAAAACTTGTTTATTAATTACAACACATTACTTTTTATTTTTTTAAATTGTTATAACAATAAAATATATTGTTATATTTTTAATAAAAAGATACTAATTTAACTGAAAATTTTGGGTTGTAACCCGAGGAATAATTTTATTAGATATAAAAGATAGAGGGCCAAATGATATATTTCACAGTATAATTCTTATTTTTTTTTTAAACTTATTTATTGAAAAATATTACAATCTGTCCCAAGAACATTTATAATAGTGCCCAGAGATCACATTCACACTCTATGTACAATAAATAAAATAAATTATACAGAAAAATAATATATATACAATAAATAAGAATAAAATAACCTAAAAATAAATAAATAAAAAGAACACACATATACCTACATACAATATTTACAATCTGGCGAGAGAACTCCAAACCAGACTTGTCCCTCCAACTGTGAAGGGAAAAGCATGACTCCAGGAGATCCCTACACTTCTCTCTCAATCGCGTCACTGGGGCTAAATCCAGTGGTGATTGAGCAAGAGTGCTTCAGTATAATTAAAGGTAAAGAAAATTTTTTAAAAGATGGTAAATTTCGGAGATCTTATATAAAAAAAATATAAAATAATAACATAAAAAAAAAATCTGTACCACTAACAACCCATAAATGGTCTTGGGTTCAGTACTACGCGAGAAAGTATTGTTACAAGGACAACGGTTGGGCAAAGAGGTGACGGGACAATATCACGCTCAACCGCACGGTTTTCCCCACTAATTAATTATTTAATTAAAAGTACCCACTTTTTAGAGGCTGTGTTTGCCCCAGGAGGATCCCTCGGCCTCAGGGCCGACCCATTGCTGATGAAAAATGACTAGCCATCAGCCGGATTTAAACCTAGGACCTTCAGCTCTGGAAGTCAGTGCTCACCCACTGACTTACCTCGCTCCCTATAAAATAATAAATAAATAAAAATTATTTTGGCTGAATCAAATTTTCAATATTTATTATACTTTATATAGTATTTCCTTAACATCTGCGATTTTTCGGGCGTCTCACCATCTTAAAGCTCTTCTAAAAAAACTTCATACAAATTCAATTTAGTACATTATATATATATATATATATATATATATATATATATATATATATTATATATATATATATATATATATATATATATATATATATATTTTAAATAACTACACAGTTCATATTTGAATGTATAATTAATTCTATTTGTGCTAAAGGTAACATTTTGTAGTCTAAAACTGCAATAAATAGTATGCTACTATGGAAAATACTATAGAAAAATAAAATACGAAATTATACTAATAAATCATTTTGAAATAATCAGTTTTCATGCTCTTTTGTAAAAAAAAAATTCAATTCTTACATACATAAAATTTATTTTCCTACAACAAATACAAATATTTTTTTCCTTAGGGTAAATGCAAAATTGAGTAAAGATTTCTACAAGAAGTATTTAAACTTTGTTCAAATTTAATCTCTAAGCCAATTCTCTATAGGGTCATCTAAATCTGATCCATATAAGATTTATGTGATAAGAAAATACATATAATATGGAAACTAAAGACCCATTTTTAGGTTTTAAAAAAATTAATTTTCAAAGCATCTAGACTCGAACCTGGGAATTAAAACAATATTGTTTTACCCACGAAAGTTGCCACTACATTTCATTACATATTTACCACCACTAAAATAAATATGAAAAAGAATTGGCATATTATTCAATCCTCAACTCTAAGCATCTGTTCAATATATTCAAATCGTCTGGATTCCTACTTTTAATCATGTTAAGATAAATATAGATTATTCCAATGGAGAAACCTATCGATGAGGGTTGTCAAACGGAAAAAAAAGTTTATTTTTCCTGGTAAATTAGTGAGTTTCCCTTCTGGGAATGACCAATTAGTAAAACGAATTACCCTTGAAGGGAAAGAACCAGAGATAACGGTGGGGCTGCGGCCTTAATTTATTGAATTTTATTTGACAAATACCTCGTTCCTCTCCTATTTTTTTTTTTTTTTTTTGCTGCCCACTTTCTGGCCCATTCGTCTTGTAAAAGGCGAAGGATAGGTATGGTAATAAAAGTCACTTAATTTATGCTGTAGTACTCAAAAGTTATTTTCGTTTCCAGATCGACTCCACGAGCGGTAAGACCATCTCTTGCTCAGATATCAGACAGATGGTTAAGACGGTATCCTGGAAGGTCCAGTCGGCAGGTTTCGGCCCTGGTTCGGTGGTGGCACTCTGCTCGGAGAACTCGTTGGAGTACGTCGGGGTACTGTTGGGGATCCTTAGGGCAGGCGCCATTGCAGCTCTGTACCCTACTTCCCTTAGACCGAGTATGTGAATTTTTACATTTTAATGATGCATGTGAGCCAAACATAAAAAATAAAATCACAAAAATCGATAGATTTACAACAAAACTTGTCTATCGCTAAAACAGCTATCATTAAATCAGGCTCATAATTAAACCAATTGATGAGTGTGAGTATGTAACTCTAAAATTCTTGAAGACGTGTTTCACTTAAATATTGTTTGAACGATATATAAAGATCACAGACGATACCATCCACTATCCAAACATTATACAGTCTAATAGTATTAGTGTTGCCCAAATGCTAGACCGAGATGAGTCTTGGTCTTGCAAACTCAGTTTTGGTCTAGGTCTTGGTCTTGTGGAAAGGTCTCGCAATGGTCTTGCAGTTACCTATTAGCTGAGTACTATAGAGACATTACTGTATTTTATTAGATAAGGGAAACCTAACTAAGCCCGAATGAAAAATTAGAAGAGTTAAATGCAAAAGTGTATTGGTTATACCAATTCTTCACATATAGTAACTAAAATTGTCAAGCATTAGTAACTATTTTGCCTTAATTTTTATTTTAAAAATCGATTTTTTTTCTACCAGTCTTGGTCTTGGTCTTGGTCTTGCAACAGTGAGGCGGTCTTAGTCTTGGTATTAAAAAGTTGAAGACCAAGACCGATTTTCGGCAACACTAAATAGTACTCGGTTAAAGAATTATTGTCAACAGCAAAGTTTTCAATAGTGGAAAGAATTTAACACTATATAGATTGAATCCTTAGTATTAGAAACTTTATCATAAACACATAATTAGTCGCTTATATATATGATATATATTTATATGTTTATATATTATGATATACTCGTATATATCATTTTTTTCTTAATAAGTGTTTATTTTCATTTACATTTATGTGCTGTATTTTTAAACTATTTTATCTAGACTATTCATACTTTGATATTTTTTTATATACTTATATAATTCTAATTTTGTTATTAAAGTCAGCCAGTTCTTCAAATATATTGTTTAGTAATAATTTATAACAGTTAAACTAATTTGTATATAAATATTTGTTTTTTTGTTACACTTACCTGTATATATATATATATATATATATATATATATATATATATATATATATATATATATATATATATATATATATATATATATATTAAGGGAAAGTATTGCGATCGTGAAAATTTTTTACCCTGAGTTTTGAACGGTAATACAAGTTTTGAAATCCACTAAGTCCAAATAACCAAGTCCCGCAAAATGGTATGTATCTGTGTGTCTGTGAGTCTATTATGTGTGCGAACAGTCTAGCTCGAAAACGAAAAGTCGTATGAGACTGATATTACGTATTTAAGATAAGTATATGCCTTAGATGTAACAGCAACATTTTCCTTAAAATCGGATAACCGGAAGTGTTAAAAAAAAAAAACATGCTTATCCAGGTCGAAAATGAATCTCCGGAAATAACAGTCAGAAGGTATACGTATAATATATCGTTGGAAAGCGGAGAATTTTAGAAAGAATAATGTCAAATAAATAAAGTTGTAGAAGGTACCGGAGAGTGACGAAAAAAATATATTTAATAATTTCAGAAAACTAATTATTTAACGTACAACACGTGTTTCCAAGGAAATAAAATGAAATTTTCTAACTAAATGTAAAATTTTAAATTTTTTCTAAATTTGAAGAATAAAAATTTAAAATCCACCGAATCAAGCCAATCCCATTGTTTAAAATACTATTTCATTGTACTTTTGTGAAAGAAGAAGTGAAATATAGTTCATTTACTGTAGTTTAATAACTCTAGATATGTTATATTTAAGTAATTAGATATCTATTGGCCGTTTACTACAACAAATTACAAACACGTGGAAGGCCAAAAAGCAGATGGATACATATAATCAACAAAGGTGCAATAGAGTTACATGCAGATAAATGGAAAGAAATAGCCCAAGACAGGCAGAGATGGAGCAGGTTTGTTAAGGCGGTAAAAGATCTACATGGTATGTAATGCTAACAGAAAAGAAAAATTATTAAAAGATTGAAATATTACAGAAATGCAGAACATCAATTAATTGCTATCACTATTGAATTAATTACAGTAGATTGTTAAAATGAGATATGCTATCTATGTTATACAATGTGTTTTTATTGTTGTCAATAGAAAATTCTGATTTGCCTGAATTGATAATAGGCAAAATTCCATCACCCATACTCAGTGAGGCTCGAGGCTTGGTTCTGACAATAAATAATAAATTTAATATTGTATATCTGTGCAAACATATTAAAACGATCGTTAGAACGAGAAGGTTTAAACAATAAAAAGGTACTATATATATACATACAATAATTTTATTTTTGCAAAATAATTTTGGGTTTTTCGATCACATGAATCTTATTCGCTCTAAATTACAGTCATTAAATAAAAAATTCTTAAAATCACAATAAAGCCACAAACGAACTTGGAGTCAACCAAAATACAATTAACAGAAACAATCTTCCAATTTATTAGTAACAATTGAAAAGAAAAAAAATAACAAATTTTCAATAATTCAGCAATTCAATTAAAATTATTTTTATGAAATGTTGCAGAATAATACAATTAAAAATAATAATAATTATAATACCTTGCAAATTGATAAACTGAAAAGGCGAGTTTACACATGAGTGAAGTAGCCGTTTTAGTATTTGTTTTTTTTTTTGGGGGGGGGGAGGTGAAGAGTGGCTGCCTACACTTATTTTTTTAAATAATGGTAATTTAATTACAGGAGCAACAATGCTTTCGGGAATAAAATATTTATATTATTACTTGACACGTGCTTACATTGTGAAACACAGAAGTACACGTGTTATAACTTAGAAAAGAGAATATATTTAGATTGATTCGGTATTTGCGTCAGACCAATCGTAAAAACAAATATAGAACAATAAAATATATATATTTTCCTATTTCAATGATGTGGTTTTTAGTCAAAGATGCACTATTTAGTTTGACTGCACTTTCAATGGCCTCTCTTTATGCCTAAATGAACAATGGAGTTAATAACCAACGTGTTTAAAATAAAAAATTAGCCCCATTTTTTAACTAAATTTGACTTTACATATTTATTGATTGTTGATTCAAATGTCATGAAGATTAATCTCTTATTTCTGTTGAACCCCCCTATACCTTACAGAGGGCTTCCCTTTTTCTAGTGAGGTTGGAAGTGCCGAAATACACCTCATAAAATTTTAAAACAGAGAAAATTTATTGCCACATATATCATTCAGGAACAATTCATATTTTTTTCTCTTTCTCTCCCTGTGGAAGTAGAGTCACTTTAAAGATTAAAAGCTATCGACAAAAGATTATCCCTTCTAGAGCCATTAATCCTTCTAGGGAAAAAACCCTCAGCCCTGCATCATCAGCACAATACCATAATTCATAACTCTTGTTCAGGTTATCGTCAATATCACAAATTAATCTGATCCGATATGCAAGTTTATACAGACCCACAACTGAAAAAAAAAATAAATAAATAAAAATAAAAAGGAGAGATAGAAATAATGAAACTTTCTGTTTGGAGGGAACCAATAAAATAAAAATAAAGTTTATACTCAATTGTTATTCGAATTATTAAAATCAGTACGACGCGGCGTGAACATTGAGCTATGTTTACACTAACGAACATAATTTCGTTAAAATTGGTTTAAATGAATAGTTTCTTGATCTATTTTCTCCCTCCCCGTCATTTTATTTAATATTAATCTACTGTCCTTCCAAATGAAGTTGGAGATTTGAAAATTAACATGTAAATTAAAGATGCAGAAGTACAATGGCGTAACTAACGACAATAGGTACCATTCAATTCATTGGAGCTCTGAGAATAAACCGATATGCTGGAAACTCTTTACACCAGTGAAAAAAATAAAATCTTTATTAAATTATTTATGGTATCCATGCCATTTTTAGAACACATAGGAAGGAATTTAAAACAATGATACGAGGCAAAGTAGTACCCCGGAGGTAGGAGGATAATTTTATCTTTGCATTTCGTCTTTGGACGGTAATGAGAAAAAAAAAACCGTGCAGTAATCCTGTGATACGCCATCACAGAAATGCCTCTTGGGGTTCTCAATTATTTTTCATACCATGGTTGACACTAGGTTTTCTGGGCGAAAAAATGTCAAAGGGAGAGACTTTCGGGCTGAAACATAAATGATAAAATATAACCATGTCTCATGAGAAAAATATCTCTAAAAGTATTAGCATTCGTGTAATTAGATTTAATAGGATTTCAAGAATCACTTAAACACCATTTCATATAGGTAGTTAGTTTCTTTCTTTTTCTACCAAAATAATCATCATTTTATATATATATATATATATATATATATATATATAAATTTTGGGCTGAAACACCACCAAAATTACATCCTGGATCCACTATTGTCATAGACACCGAAACGGGGCACATGTTGTAAAGCAAGCTTATAACTGTTGAAATTATTTATTCCTATTTTACAGTATCAAAAATACACGTTAGCAGCTCCGACTTAATATTCCGAATATTAATATTAATATTACTAGCTTATATATTATAGCTTATTATTATAGCTTATAGTACTAGCTAATATTACTTAATATTACTAGCTGTGGCTAGGGGGTTTAAGTTACCTTTCTATACAAGCTGCCTATGTTTCCTTCCCCTGCCATTTTGATCAATTGAATTTGGAAAAATTTCATAAATTCAAAACTTCACTAACAGAACATTAGAAAATATTCAGAAATTCTATTTAATTCCTTCAGGTGAGCATGTATAAAACAATTTAATCATTTTTCATCTGTATTTCAGATAAAAATGAGATGAAATTGGGACATTTGTGATGGAGCTTTCCTGCCTACGCCTTTTATTTATTTGTTATCTTTGTTAAGAGCATCATTAATAATGATCCCGCAAGATATAAAAACATAAATAAAACCTTAGAAAATTATAAACAAATCTTGAGTTAAATACATTAGCCATTACACTCTGTAATTTAAAGCAGCCGAAAGTAAATTAAATGAATTACAGGAGAATTTTATTAAACTAAACGATTCAAAGAGGCTTAAAATGGCCTTTAAAATTTCTAAATAAAATTTAAAAACCTGTTTTCCTTAAAACTCAGAGTTTTATAAAATTAATATGCTCCCTAAAAAGGCTAATTAGTGCTGATAATGCGGTAATTACTCTCAGCTTATTTTATTTTTAAACGATAATAACCCTTTGAGCCATTTGGTGAAAATAACAAAGTGTAGAGTACTGAATCAAGAGTTAAAATAACCTAAAAAAAGAATTATCCTGTACCAATAAATAAAAATGAATCTACTAAACAAAAGCCCTTTTTTCTTGTAGATATTTTATCCTAATAAGCCTTCTTACAGCAAATCTTGTTATTCTCAATTTTGAGTATTTTATAATGGAGTAAAAAAATATATAAAACTTTAAGTTGATTAAAAATAATACTAATTAAAATATTTGGTTTTTAAAAATAAAGTTAATATTCTAAAGTGCATTTCCCTGTTACAGTTTATCCCTGTATTTCCTCTGCTGTTTTATCAGTTTAAATAGATATACATTGCAACTCCCTGTATTTCCTCTGCTGGTGCATCATTATCCACTTAAGTAATTAGTTTAAAAATTATGTACTGATTACTCCAACTAATCAATGCCAGACATCTCCTGATACTGAATGTAATTATAATTAGAAAGAGGAAAAACTCCAACTAAAAAAAATAATAACATAGGATATAAATAATGTATTTTAATTTAAATATTTAACCATTGTAATGTTGGGAAGTTTAATTAATTAAACTTTAAAAAATCTATAAAATATCTGGGTATGATACACAACATTCAAACCCAGACTGAGAAAATAAGAAAGGTGATTATAGAGAATTGAACGATATCCTAGAATATCAAAAGATGAATCAAAATAATTATGCTTAGGGCCAATTGGAGTTCTTAGAACTTGGATGTATGAACTTGACTTAGTGCCAACATTTAAATTCAAAAGAACCAAACTCAAAATCTATGCTACAGAAATAGAAAATTAAAATTAAACAACTAGTTATTTTAATCATTGGATTAGGTTATATAATTAAATACAATTTACTTTACAGTATAGGTAGTGTATTTTAAAGATATTTATATTCATTTTTTATTTTCTTCTGTTGGCACTACAGGTCTTGTAAATCTTTTACCGCCTTAACAAGCTTGCTCCATCTCTGCCTGTCATCCTATTTCTTGCCAGTTATCTGCATGCAGCTCTATCACATCTTTGTTTATTCTATCTATCCATCTGCGTTTGTTTTTCCACGTGTTCTTTTGCCTTCTATTTAGGCATTCATTGTACATAGAGGCTTCCAGATATAAAGGATTGCTACAAGCTACATGTCCCACCTATCTTAACCTCCTTGCCTTTATATCAGGGAATATTGGTTGACCAGCATGTGTAAACAGTTCTTTATTGGTTTTTCTTCTCCATGTGTTAGTATTCTGATCCTAGAACCCTCCGGTTATTGTGTAGAGGATTTTTTTCTCAAATCTTCAATACTTTTTTCTAGGATGCTGTTTAGTGTTCAGCATTGCCGACACTGCCATAAATTAGAACTGGCTATATCATTGTACAGCATGGGCGGATTTATGGGGGAGGGGGGAACTTAGAGGCTGAAGCCTCGACCTCCCAAAATGGTAAGATATAACCTGGTTTCATGGAAAAAAATTATCTCGTAAAGTATTATTGTTCATATAATTACATTTAAAAGGACTTTAAGAATCACTTAAACACCATTTCATATAGATAGTCAGTTTCTTTCTTTTTTTCTGAAGTAATTATCGTTATTTTTATGAAAAAAAGCTTTCGGGCTGAAGCCCCTTCCCAGTATTAAATCCTGGATCCGCAAGTATTGAACACCCTTAATTTGAGATTTCTTGGGATTTGTATTTATAAACAACTAAAATTAGTATTGAATACTCAATAAACTCCAATATGTTTATTCTATAAAAATTATACATCAAATTAAGACGTCAGTTTTCAGATTAAGGTTCAAGTTTTGAACAGAGAAAATGTTACAAACCAGATCCTATTTTGTGAAAAAAAAAAATTATCAAAATTAAACAAGATTAATCCAGATGATTGATGGATCATTAAAGCCTGGGTAACTGACACTTTGCTGTAATTAGATGCTTGAAATGACAGAAAATTGAGTTAAAAAGAGTGAAAAATCCACTTTTGAATTTTTTTTAGGTAATAATGAAAATATGAGAAAATTTCTCACATAATTCCTCTATATCCTTGGAATTGAAAAGAAATCTGATAAATAAATTAACATTAAAATTAACCATAAGTAACAAACAACATTTTTAGATAAATAGTATTTTATAAAATTAATATTTTTTGGACTTACCTTCTGTTGTTATGATTGCTTGAATCGTCTGTGAAAAATATAAAATAAAAGGCTAAAAATCTGTTTCTGTCATATCTGTTAATCACATAATGAATTATAAAAAAAAAAATATATTGTTAAAATATTATAAATATCTTAAGGATATTTTTTTAAATAACAATTTAACCCAATACTAGCTGTATTTTATTGTGTCACTATTATTTTATATCACCTAATAATATTAAATAATAGTGATGTTATAGGATGTTGCTTTATATATATATATATATATATATATATATATATATATATATATATATATATATATATATATATGTTATTGTACTTTTATATGACCTTCAAAAACCAACAAAGCTAACAATAAAAAAGCAGTTGGATTAAAGTAACAAATCTAGTGAACATATCTAAGAAAGAAACTTTAAAAATCTTATAGATCAAAATTTTACTGAAAAATAATCTACATAAATCTTTACAATGTATATTTAATCATATAAATTGATCATGAAATGGGTATTGTAAAGTATGGTGATGCAAATGATGTCTAGTGAAATAAATATATGATCTGTTCAGAACATCAAGCAGTTCAACTGAATGCAGCTAAAAGCATTAATTTAATTTAATTAATGAATTTGGCAGATTGCCGGCCTTAGACAATTGGTGCTACCAGACAATGAAGTCAGCTCCCTCCAAAAAAAAATAATTTATTGTAGAGGTATTCTTTTTATTCTAAAAGTCAACAATTTTTATAATGTTTTAGGAGAATTGGAACACTCGATATCCATCACAAAACCATCTGCACTCTATGCGCCTGAACTAAATTCAGAACAGCTGAGCACAATAGGAAACTACCCTGAAATCAAACTTTTCAAATGGTCTTTGGATGAAATTATGGATGATAAGGAATCTGATAAATTTCAAACTGAAGAAATTATAAATGAACACCAACCAGCAGTTCTCCTCTCATCGTCTGGTTCAACTGGTTTACCAAAAGCAGTCACTATCTGTCATTCAAATATAATTTGTTCACTAGCAGAAACAAGGTGAATCAAACAACCATAAATCAGTGTTTCTAAATATACCATACAAAAAATCCACTGGTAACTCAAATAACTAGTGCCTTATTAAATAATTATAACTCACAATCCACAGTTTAAAAGCAAATCATGAACTTTTCTTTTCTTTACAGTGCATTAATGATGAAAGCTGGTGAAACAGCACTAGGCTTGATGCCTTTTTCTCATGCGTACGGATTAGGTCTGATGCTGATGGCACTCTGTGAAGGCTCCCCGCTGGTTGTGATGCCTAAATTTACTCCAGAGAAGTTTTCTCAAGTAATTACTACTTACAAGGTAAATGAAAAACCAAATAACTAGAAAAATAACTGCAATGAGAAAATAAAATGGTTAAAGGCATGAAATATGATATTCTAAATTGTAGTTCAATACAGCAATTACATCAAATCACTAATAATTACAAATGTTTCTTTTTTATAAAATAGTTTAATTTTTAAAGTTGGTCAAATTAGAGAATCATGTAACTTCAAACAATACAATTTTGATAATGTACTGGATTTTGATTAGTTTATATTTCATGTAAAAGCTTATGCAACTTAAAAAAAAAACATTCAAATGTATAAAAAGGAGAAAAGTATATATTAAGATAGAGATTAATTTTTACAATTGATGTAACTTTCAATGGTTTTAAATATATCCAAGAAAAATAATAATGTATTTTAAGTTTTGATAGTTAAATAGATCATCAATTATAGATTTTCAATTATATATTATTAAATTTTTTTTTAGTTATCCTAGAAAAAGCCTAAAAGTTATCCTATGTTTTTTGGTTACTTGGCAAAAAATAAATTAGGTATTCATAAAATTGTATTAGTATATTTAATTTTTCATTACTATTATTAAATGACATCTGAATATTAGAAGGCTCTAGAACAAGGGAATAATGAGGTACTGTCTTTATGTATCTAGGTCTACTTAACCTTAAGGCTAATTCAGAGCTCCTCCTTTGACATACTAAAAGCAGTTGCAATGTAAATAACGCATTCTTGCAAGAAGCAAATAATTATATCTATTTAAATCACATATAAAACAGCTTTTTAAAATTAATGTATAAGTTGAAAGACAGATGACCATTCTATACATTAAAATTCCATTAATTAAACATCTCTATATGCATTCAGAACATTGATTGAATTTTCATTAAAAATGTGAGTATTAAAAAAAAAAAAAGCTAATGTAAAGATGTTTTCCTTCCATCTAATATTACTGTTAAGAAGCAGAATAGGGACAATTAAGTAATTGAAAATTTGAAAGACTATTTCTTAAAACAAATCATAGACTTGATTTTACCTCTTTACAGGTACAATAAGAAAAACCTAAATTTATTTTTTATAGATAAGGCTTCTGCATGTTGTGGCCTCTTTTTTATCCAAAATGATAAATGGAGTTATAAAGCCAGAAAGCCTGAGTTCTATCCGTGCTGTATATACTGGGGCATGTCCAGTTCTACCAAAGATACAAGCAGCCATTCTGGAGAGACTACAGCCAGGAGCAAAGATGTACCACAGCTATGGGATGACAGAAACTACTCACGTAGTATGTTTCGGGGAAGTGCGTTTCGACAAGCCTGGGTCGCCGGGTCAAATTCTATCATGTATGGATGCAAAGGTGAGTAGTTTCAAAACTGACTCAATTTTAAAATTAAAATGAGGATATTATTGTCCAATTTTTTTTAAAGTATAAAACTATAACTGAAATATAAATTTCAGCCCAAGGATATTCACTGTATTGTGAGAGTAACATATTTCTGTGGATATAGAGGTCAATCAGTACAAACATTAAAAACCAACACAATCGATTAAAAATTTTCAAAAAATTATCAACATAAAAATAAAAATATTACAAAAACCGATCAAAATAAAAAATTATAATAATGAAAATATATTGACAATAGATGAAGATGGGGTGCTGTCAGAAATAAAAAACAGTAATATAATTTATTTGTTTATGTCTGCCAAGGTTACAACCAAATTTATATGCCTTAACTAAGAAGAAAAGATTTGTGATTAATAAAGAAAAAATAAGAAAAATGTAAAATAGTATAAATAAAATCATATTTATTTTTATTTTTATATTTCTAAGTATTATAGTTATTATTTTTTCATAATTATTTGCCTTTAGATCAATTTAATATGTAATCACTCATTCATATTACACATTCAATTCATGAATGTTTCAGGGAATCTTTGTCCTCCTCTACAGCAATGTAAATACAAATAATAATATATTATATATTATATACTCTCCAAATAATGTAACATAGGCTCTATCATGAACCAATCATTTTTAGCATTACATAATACATAAAAAAATACATAACATTTAAAATTAAAAAAAAAAAAAAAACACCACCCACAACCCTTAATACACTTTAATATTTTTAAAGGAAGGAGATGGTCCGGGGTTGCGGTCATAAAAAGGCTAAATAGTGGTAAAACTATTTTATTGAAAGCCAACGTTTTGACCCGTTTATCTATGAATTTTTAAATTATAAATATATAAATATACATATAAAATAGAGTTGAGAGATGTGAGAGGTATTTCATGATTCCAGATCAGAGTACAATGTGAATAAACCCAAAATTGGTAAAAAGTAAAATGTAAATATAGAAATAACTTCATTAACATACATACATTGCAGAGCTAACTTAAAAGTTAGTATAGAGAGGGAAAAAAAAAAATAGGGTTGTCATACATTGGTGTAGAGTGTAAATGTAAATTTAGAATAAAATAGAAGAGAGATCATACAAAGAAGCAATATTTAGAATAATGAACAATTAAATGAATTAATTAATAAAAATTGAGAGTAGATGAAAATAATAGAATAGAATATTTAAGTTATTTTTCCCTTATAAGACTTAAAATGTGTCTATATGTAAGAGAAATACAGTTTTTGTCTACTTTGTGATTAACGGGATTGTGTTCTATGTGAATGTGGATAGATTCGGAAATGAGTCTTTTTTCATGGTTAGGGACCGTGGAAAGGATAGAGGTTTTTTCAAAATCAAATGAGTGGTTGAGTGTTAAAGCATGTTCTGATAGTTTGGAGGCGGAAGGATTCCGGGAAGTTATGGACGTTTTATGTTGGGAAATGCGGGTTTTGAGATAGTTTTTGGTTTCACCAATATAGGAGCTATTGCAATTAGGAGTAGAGGAAGTTATAGTTATATAAACAACATTGGATCGGTGTTGTAAGAATATGGGATCCTTCAAGTTGGTGAAAAGGGAAGAAAGTTTGTTATGGGACTTAAGGCCAAGGCGTAAGTTGGTTATAGTCGATTTTAGGAATTTTTGTATATTGTCTGAGAGGATAGGGATATACCCCGGACCATCTCCTTCCTTTATAATGCAACGGTCAACTATTAAATATTCAATTTAATATTTTTAGTTGTACTACAGCCATAGACCAACCTTATTATTAATGACTGTGACACCCAATTTTGAGGATATATGTTAAAAATGACAAATTCATGATACAGTGTATAATATATTAATTGTATTATTTTAATTGCTGACGAGGGAGACAAGGGAATCTTTTTGTAATGCAAGGTTCATTAATAAATAGTGATCAAAAACTGGTTTGGATTACTTATTAAATTGACCTAAAGTCAAATAAATAAGTGTGAAAAGATATATAATAAAAGTCAAAATTAGATAATAAAAAATAATTGTTATTACTATATTGAGGGATAGGGAACTTTTCCTTCCCACTATCTTTAAGAATCCTTTATGAGATACCCATCCCTTAATGATATGAAATTCTGTTTCCTCACCAGTATATTTCAGTAGCATAACAGTGTTTCAAGCAAAAATAATTACAATAAACCAATTCAAAACTTTTCTTCTTATTATGGAGGAAGGGTATCTGTATCTTAAAAAAAAAAAAATGACTAATCCATGATTTTATGAAAAACATAAGTAATTATTTTTAGCTAGTTAAAAACTTTAAAATAGTAGTAAACAAGAAGAATTCTACTTGCATTTGAAGAAAATTTCGTTATGAAGTAATTAAATAAAACAAAATTGACTTACTTAAAAAAAAAAAATAATAAGAAATTTCCTGCTATTCTATGATGAATCCGACTATCTTCTCCTTAAGTATATCTCAATATTTACAGGACCCCCTGTATGATAAATTCTCTAAACCATGACGTATACCAATATAACAATAATAATGCTAAATGTCAACATGCACTATATCATACAGAAACATTTAAATTAGGAAAATAGGACATAATTATTTTATTAATCACTGTGTTTTAATGATTATTAGATATTTATGATTTAAAACAGATAATTGGAAATAATGGAGAAGAATTAAAAAGTGGTCAGAGGGGAGAACTATGCCTCAAGGGTCCTTTGATAATGCCAAGTTATTATGGCAACCCGGAAGCTACTGAAGAGAGCTTTACCAATGAGAAATGGTTAAAAACTGGGGATTTAGCATGGATAGATGAAGATGGCTACATGTATATAGTGGATAGAATAAAGGATATCATTAAATTCTTGGGTTATCAGGTAAATATTACATACAAAATCATGTTTAAAATGTCATTTAAATAATATTAAGTAATATTATCTTGAGAAATAAATATGAACAATAAAACTATTAGCTCAATATATCTCCATAAATAAATCATTAACCACAGTTAGTTCAAATCAGACCTGAGCAAAATCTATTTTAAAATACCATGTATTTTGTGTTTTAAAATATAATATATTTTAATTACAAATATTTAAATTATTTTCAGAAAATGTATTTGAAATACAAAATACTAAAAGTATTTTGTATTTTAATTACAAAATATTTTCTGGTGGATGATTAGCATACAATACTGAGCATCTACTCTATTTATTAATTTATTTTGTATATTTAAAATACAAAATAAAACACATTTTCAATATTTCAGTATCTTGGGCATAACATACAAATCCTTTATTTTACTTTAAAAAGAAAATACAGTTACAATCAATGTATTTAATATTTTACTCTTTAAAATACAAAATATTAAAAAATGTATTTTATTTTGTATTTTAAAATACTTTATTTGAAATACTACCAAACGCTCTAATTCTAAAGCTTCTTGAATATATCATAAATAATAGATCTTACTCTTGAATAAATGAACAAAAGCTGAAATTTTTTAAGGAGATAGCATGAATGGCATTTATAGTTTTATTTATTATAATACACCAGTTAGATAAATCTAACAAATTTGTTATGATTTCAGGTATCTGTTACTGAATTAGAACAGATAATTAGTGAACAGTCTGGAGTTTCTGAGGTCGCTGTTGTTGGGATTCCGCACGAGGCTTACGGAGAAGTACCACGGGCTTATATTGTACCAGATGAAAAAGAAAAACCCTCAAAAACAGAAATTGAGGAGGCAATAAAACGTAAGTTTCAATGTACTATTGTAGAACCAATATAAATAATATGATAAATATCATGATTTTATCATAGAGATCAAAAATATTATAACATGTTACCAATATAAAATACTTATTTCATTGCACTTATCCAACTGGAAACGCATAAATTAGTATTAGGAACATTTATTTGATAGATGACATGAAGATTTTTGAAAAAACAGTATCTTGCTATTTTTGATCAAACAAGTAGTTTGAGAAACAAAAGATTAAATCACATAATTCTTTTATATAACTAGAGGTGAATCTCAATATAATATAAAGTGAGGTGAAGTAACAAACAGTTTAATTAATATGGACGTAAAGCTAATTAAAAAAAGGAATTTTACTAAAATTAGTATTTCTATAATCCAGCTGAATGGTGATAAAAAAATATTCATGATTTAATGAAGGATAGAATTTACCATAGTTTCCCCACTTAAAAAATCCTCTTTAAATGGTTTATACAAAGATAAACTCTAATTGCATTGAAATTTTTTCTAGTTTAGAATGAAATAATTGTTATTTATCTAAATCAAGTGCTTTTTTAGTTATCACTTTTTTTTTTCAAGAAAAAAGTGTCTTATTTAAAAAACACAAAAGTAGGTTTGTTGGACCTAACCTTGGTATCATTAATTATTGGTCCCGATATCATCCAGCTTTCATTTATAATAATGTTGAATAATAATAAATTTAAAAAGTGTTCGTATCCATGAACTCCCAATATAAAAAGTAAAGTAGTTTCTATTTTTTAATAGAGTAATTCCTTTAATTATATTATAATTTAGGGTAAGCACACCAGTATTGGACAAAGCTAAGGGAGTTATTGTCTTTTTTGGCTTATACCGCCGTAATTATTATAGTTATAAACTTCTCCATTGGTCATTTAGAATCTCTAGGGTGTCCTTGTTCTACTTAACACTTTAAAATTTAAAAAATATTCAGTTATGCATGTGTAATCTCAATTTAAAAAAAAACACCTTTTTGTACTAGTGATGGGCACCTCGAAATTTAATTCCTCTAGTAATGGACAGGGGGTCGGTACCAGTAATGGACATACCTCAGAAAAATTCTAAAATCTTTATTTAATGTTAAACTTACTCCTAGCAAAACTGCTAGTAGGGAAGTATGAAACACACTGATCTCAAGAGCACTGTAGAAACAATGATAGGCATTTTAAAATTTTCTTTTGTGAACTTTGTTCATACAGTCATCAACAGAGGGCATTGTTGTTCGATCTAGAAAAAACTGGAACCTTTAAATCAACAAGAAAGCTTATTATTTACATTTAAAGTCCAACCTGTCCATTACTGGGCCCCTAGTCCATAACTTGTGTGTTCACTATAACTTATCTCTCTTTTAATTTTTTTGTTCCAGGAGAACTTTCCCATTATAAGTGGCTAAGAGGAGGTGTTAGGTTTGTTGAATCTCTACCAAAAACACACAGTATGAAGATAATGAGAAAACACCTGCGTGCCATTCCATGATTTTTATTTTAATATTTATTTCAATATATTGGTTTTTATAATTAAATAAATTCTTTATAAATACTGTTAATATTTGTAAAATCAATTTATACTCTTGTTAATAAATTATTTCAATTTAAATGTTCATTTTATTTTCCTCTTTTGGAACAGAAGTTATTGTGCTCAACTAAAAGGCCTGAAATAGGTACCTGTCCTTCCAATATAAGTTGCTTATCCACTTACAATCAGTGTGACAACTTTTGACCTATCCATGGCAGACAATGAAAATCTCATAAAGTTATTTTAGTAAACTTCACAATGGAAAATAACAGTTTAATAACCATTAGTCATACAATCGATAATCATTTATAGTTTAAATATTCAGATATACTTTCAAATCTCTCTAGTCCTTTATGAGCCTTTCTAATGATGGAATGACTAACTCCATTTTCAACATTCTTTATTATTAACGTTAGTGATGTTTCTAGTGGTGACGTTTATACCTTTATTCACAGTTATTACCTACTCTGGAATCAACTTACTCACTGTCTGTATAGATATAACTTTCCCAATTAGAAATATCATTAAAATGACATTAATCGAAAATGTTGAAATTGGAGATAGTCATTCTGTTAACTGAAAGACACACATAGCTCAGAGACTGAAATTATGTGGCTTAAAAAATTAGATGGAGTGACTAGATTTTTATTGCCGACCGTCGATATAAAAAATATAGTTTTTATTATTTTAATTATCTTAATAATTTATCTGTAAGCTTTAAGCTTTAGCTCCGTTTATAATAGCCAAACAATTATATAATAGTCCAACATTGCCAGAAAATAATTTCTATTCAAATCAGAGCAGTAAGTGAAAGTTGTGTATTGCACGCATCAGACTTTTTTGTACAAAATGACTTTAAAATATATAAATTTAATCATAATTACTAAATAAAAGTTTCATAACAAATCCTGTAGAGCTTAAAATATTTTTTGCCTTCAACTCTCACTATTTTCAAAAATTCAAGTGTTTTAACCCTTTTTTCCTTTGGCTTAGTCTTCCTTCAGCTTTGGGAACAGATCCAATTTTTCCCATATGATTTTGAATAAAGAGAAGCCTTGTTCTTTGAACATTACACTACTCAGAATCAGAGGTTCAAGTCTTCTTATGAATAAGAAGCATGCCTTGTAAATAGCTATGTAAAAATCCTTGCTAGGCTGAGATTGTTATTTCTTTACTAGAGAGTTGGTAAGAACTTTTTCGTTTGGAACAGTGACTTTTAATTTCGTTTTAATTTACATTATTTTTGTTGCCAATTATTCTGTGATATGATTTACAATCTGTCTTTATTTTTTTCTAAGGCATATTCTATGGATATTTCAATGATTGTTTCAACCAGAATCGATCCTGGCTTTGTTTTATTTATTTCAAAAATGCATCAACCCATGCCAAAGAGCATAAAACATAGATTTTTAATATGTAGAGCAACATAAGTTTTGTTTTATATTTATACTACATTATGTATAATAATCAAGTTCAAAGTGTTTTTCTAAATAAAATTAATTTTTTTTTTAACTTAAAAAACTTTGTACATAAGTCCAATGGGAGATGTTTCTTTTATAAGGTGTATAAAAACTAAATACAGTTTGCAAATAGTTTTCAGTCAATTCTTATCTTGTCAACTCCAGGAAAACTGGAGATTTTGCCTCTTCTCTCACTTCATTGTCTCTAAAGGGAGAAAAGTGACTGAAGCGATTAAAACGTGATCAAAATTATTCCAACATACACATCGAACTTGTAAAGAATTTTTTTCCATAAATTGTCGACAATTTTAGCTATTTTGTTAAAAAAAAGTTTCTTTATCAAACCTAAAAATTAGGTTAGAAGGTATCTAAAACTAAAACCCCTATCAACTAAGAGGGGAAACTATCAATTTATTGAAATCCTTTATAAACATAAAGCCAATCGTGTTTCACTCAGAAAAAAAATACTAAAACTTACCAGTAAATATAATTTTTGTACTGCAATAGATTAGTACAAAACCATTAAAATGATAACTATTTCACTTTGTTTTTTACTGGTATAAACATAATTTTTATTTTTCTATTGGCTTTACGGATCTTGTAGATTTTTTATCACCTTCAACCTTTTCCAGCTCCATCTTTGAATATTACTTTCCAGTTTCTTGCCTCTAGCTCTGCAGAACCTTTCTTGATTCAATCTATCCATCTGATTTTTAATACATATCAATAACCCGTATTATTGACACAACTATGGTCAAAAATACCAAAAAGCAGAAATAAATAATTTTTACATAAGATAAAAAAAACATCGTAAGAAATTATCCGCCCTCTAAATTCTGCCGACCACGAGTTCTCCTTCGCTCCTCTCTTGTTCTGGTTCTTCACAGATCATAAAAAATATTCTATTTATAAACTTAGAACTATAAAAAAAAAACATAATAAAACAATAATCCAGATCCTTTTTACACAAAATTGTGAATCTATTCTCTTACACTGAAATCATAACAGCTACTAATTTACATGATGGAAGATAACAAGGCAATAAGAGTACAATCAAAACAAAACAAAATAAGCACCGAGTCACTCATTAATATTGTTTACCCCGGAATAAAACAACATGATAAAACAAATATATGCGGTATTCTCGTGGCTACATTTACCTTGCATTTTGGTTAAGAATTTATTTTCCAAATCAAATTCCGATTCTTAGTATGACAAGATTAACAATAATAGTGTATATAATTCCAATGTCATAAGTTAGATATGAAAAAAAGGAATATATAATATAAAAATAAATTAAATATAATAGGAGACACTTCCAGGACAACCAAAAAAAAATGTTCCTTTAATCTTTACTTAATTATAAACAGGATGTGTACATATATGAGTATAACAAACAAGAAGATATAAAAAAAAAATTAAAAATAATTACTTAATCTAAGTCCAATCTGGCAGCACATACAATTGGCTATAATATCTCGGTTTACCGATGTTGCAAAGTAATTTGAACATCAATCTCTCTACTCCGATGTATAGATGATAGAGGATGATCGCGAACGTGAGGATATCCAAAAATAGGTCCAAAACTATCCATGGTAGACTAGGTCCAAAAGGAGATATTATCTCCGGTACGATACGACAGAAAGCGATTGGACTTATCAAGCTATTTTCTTAGGTATTCCCAATAGCATTACGGCAATGCTACTGTAGGCACTGCAAAACAAGTACGCTGTGCGAGAACGAAAGGCAAGTGCCTATTCGCTATCACCTGTTACATAAACAACTGTAACCATTGGTTGTCATGTTACACTATGTTTTAAAACACACCAAAGTTAACTGGTTTATTATTTTATAGCGACAAGATGAACCTGTGAGGTATTCATAATTTAAGTCGATTGGGAACTAAGTACAATAATGATTCCATATTAGACCAAGGGGCTGAATCGCTTTAATTTCGTACATACATGATAAGGCCGAAATTAAGTGTATTAATGAAGCACTTGCTTCGGGCGACAGAATTTTGTGAGCGAAAATTTATTTTTAGTTCAAGACAGTGGCTGTAGCGCTCTTAATCATTCTCCGCTGGTTTTAAATACCAGTGAAGTGGCTGAGGGATAAGCGTAGGGATCTCCTAAGCCTCGCTTTTCCCTCCACATTTGGGGGGACAAGATTGGTTCGGAGATCACCTGGCTAATTGTAAATAGTGTATATAGGTGTTTTTGTATCTAAGATGATTGTTTTACTTTTATTTCTATTTTTACTTACTTATGTGTATATTATATATGTATATTATATGTATATTATATATATATATATATATATATATATATATATATATATATATATATATATATATATATATATATTATATATATATATATATATATATATATATATGCGGAGTACATTCATACCGTATACACATATTATATATGTATATATATATATTATTTATTTTTCTTTTCTCTTTTGTTCTTTTTTCTTATTCTTTTGTTATTACTTTATTTATTTATTTTTCTGTTTATACGGTATGAATGTACTCTCTGAACTCTATTATAAGTGTCCTTAACTGTGACAGATTGTAATATCTCTCAATAAAACAAAAAAAGGTCAAGACAATTTAAAAAAAAAAATTCTTTTGACTTTAAGCTACTCAATACACCGGTATAATATCATAAGATGACAATTTATCTACGTTTTTTTTTTTAAAGAAAAGGTTAAAAACCAAAAAATTAAATTTACTCCCCTTCCTGCCGGTGAATGTTCAGGTCGCTGCCTTTAATTTAATGCCAATTGTGAACGGTAATTTTTTTCAATAATACGATTTTTGGCGCCAATAGGCCGCACAGTGGTCAAAATTTAACTAAGTCGGTATTTTGTTCTTCCAGGCAAAATTTTTATATTTCCTTCATATGAACTTTGACCTGAGGATTTAGTGAAGAGGATTTAATTACCTAATAGAGCAAAAAAAGGAAAACATTTTTTTTTTTAGTATTTTCCAAACTAATGAAAATTTCAATTTTTTTTTTTAGGCATCTCATAAAAAAAAGAAAAAACGTGTAAATTTACGATTTTTTTTTTTATTTCTTTATGACATTTACAACTGTATTACATAAATACATCAAGTAAATTTGGACATAATTGATATAATGACATGAATACACTTGCTGAGTAACTACCCAATGGTAGCACTCTAATGATATGACTACATTAAAAGATCACGGGGCCATCTTCTTTTCAGACGCCTCGGAGGGTTATCAGGAATTGAAGAGGAAGCAAATTTAGAAACGAGAGGGTTGGGATGATTCTGAAGTTTATTATGGAAGGATAGGTATCTGGATTGGGCCAGATCTGAAACATAAGGAACATTAAGATCTTTATGGATAATTTTATTAGTGACAAAGTAAGGAGCATTGAGGATTTTACGAAGGATTTTGGATTGTAAGGATTGGATGCGAGAGGAATTCGATGGTTTAGTGGAGCCCCATAGCTCAACTCCGTAAGTCCAAATAGGTCTTATTATTGTCAAGTATATGAGTCTTTTGTAATTAATGGGAAGTTTAGAGCGTTTGTCTAGTAAGTGCTGAAGTAATCGGAAACGTCGAGCGGTTTCTTGTCGTTTCAGTCTAGTATGAGGATTCCAAGTTAGTCGTTTGTCCAGGTGGAGTCCTAGGTATCGGATTTGCTCAACAGGGATAAGTGGAGTATTGTTAAAGGAAACTGTAGGACAGGAAGTCGTTGGTTTACGACGAAGGGTAAAGGTAATTTGGTAGGATTTATTGGAGTTTATTTTAATTCTCCAGTTTTGACACCATTCTTTTAGATTTATGATGTGTGATTGAAGCATTTGGGATGCAATTGCTGGGTCATTGTTTACTGTTTACTGAGAGGATACATTGTGTCATCGGCATATGTGGTGATGACAGTGTTGGGATGGGTTGGGATGTCAGCTGTATAAACTGTATAGAGGATAGGACCTAGGATACTACCTTGAGGAACACCAGCGGACTGGGAAAAAAGGGATGAATAGGCGTTATTGTGATTTACTTTAAAGTATCTATCCGTAAGGTAAGAACGGATAATGAGGAAGTATGTACGAATTTTCGGAGTTTGTACAGCAGTCCCGGGTGCCAAACTCTATCAAACGCCTGTTCAACGTCGAGAAAGACTCCCGTACAGTACATTCCGCGCTCCAATGCAGAGGATACTACGTCTACCACACGATGACATTGCTGTATAGTGGAATGGGAAGTTCGGAAACCAAATTGGTGATCTGGGATTATGTGTTTAGAATTTAGGATATGGTACAGGCGTTTTAAGATGAGTTTTTCTAGGATCTTGCCCATGATGGGTAAAAGAGAGATAGGACGGTAAGAGGATGGATATTCTGGTGGTTTTTTGGGTTTGTGGATCATTTTAACAATAGATTGTTTCCAAGGATCAGGAAAATATGTAGAACGGAGTACAGCATTATATATGTAAGTAAGGAATAGGATGGCTTTTCGAGGAAGAAGTTTTAGGATCTGGGATGTAATTAGATCATGTCCAGGAGCTTTACGGGAAGGCAATTTTTGAATGATGTTGGATATTTCTATGGGATGAAATGCTTTGGGTGGCAGAGACATTTGGAGAGGAATATCCAGTTCTGCCTCAATACAATTGATGTGAGTTGAATTAAGGATATCGGGATGTGGGTTAAAAGTTTGGAAGAGATGTTGACCAAATAGTTGGGCTTTTTCTTCGTCGGATTTGGACCAGGTTTGGGAATCAGTAAGTAGTGGGTGATTAAAGTCTTGAAACTTAAGAAGTTTTTTGGTGGTCATCCATAATGATTTGTCAGTGGTTGTAAGTTTTTCAGTAAAATTTAGTAAATTTTGAATTTTGTATTTTCTTATTTCTGATTTCAGTTTGTTAGTCAGTTGGGTGTAATGCGATTTATCTGTTGGGTATCTAGTCCTATGCCACTTCGATCTTGCTCTGCGTTTTTCCTGTAATAAGATACGAATATGCTGTGGCAAGTTAGTATTTTGTGGGAAGTTAATCTTATTGATAAATGTGTTATTATTTATACTGTCTGTTATTGATGATGTCAGTTTTTCTATGCCACAATTAATGTCTTCTTTTGTCTTTAGCGGGATTTTGAGGTCTAGTTTGTTTTCCAAATCATCACGAAATTTGTTCCAGTTTACTCGTCCAGTGATCAGTTTAGGAAGTGATGGTTTAGGAGCAAAGTCAGAATGTAGTGAAAGCAGAACTGGACTATGGTCTGAAGAAAGGTCATCCAGGGATTTGATTATAGTTTATGAGGAGGAAATCTGGGAGGTGATAAATATGTCCAGGATATCGGGACGTTTTTTGAGGGATGTTGGAAAATAAGTAGGATTCATGGGCGAGAGGATGGAATAATTGTTGGAAGAAGAAACTTGTGAAAGGGTATTACCACGGGAGTTGGATGATCGACAACCCCATCGTTGGTGTTTAGCATTGTAGTCTCCTCCAGCAATAAAGCGCGATCCGAGGGATTGTAATAAGGATTCAAGTAGGCTGTACGAGAGGGAATTGCCAGGAGGACAGTATACAGCTGAAAGTGTTAGATGGAAAGGACGAGTTGAGAGGATTACAGAAGTTGACTGAATGGCATCTGTTGGAATAGAAGGAATAAGGGAATGGGGTAAAGATTTGTGGATAAGGATGCAAGAACCGGCGTGGGCAGTGTTGTCTGGGTGGTCAGATCTATAGGTGATGTAGTCACGTATGTAGAAATGTGTCCGTTGGGTGAAGTGAGTTTCTGTCAGGAGAGCAATGTCAATATAATTGTCATGGAGAAATATGTCTAGTTCGTCACGGTGGTTTTGCAGTCCATTAGCGTTCCATAAGAGAATAGCTAGGGACTTCGTGTTCATCGAGGGAAGCTAAGCGGGATTTCGGAAAGGAGTCTGGTTAGAAGGGTTATGAGCGGTTTGATAGTCTGTTGAAGATCTATCAGGAATGACGATAAGATAGTGTTGATGTCGGATGGTGTTTGGCTGGGAAGTGGGTTTGGATCAGGAGGTTGTGATGAGTAGGTTATGCGATTAGGAATGTTGGGTGGGGGCTGGGCCCGTCGTGGGGTACGAGGAGGATCTAAATTCTGTTGGACTTGTGGAGGGGGGTTCATCCTGGGATTAGGAACGAATGGAGCTGGATGTGGATGCTCTGGCGGGAGTTTGACTCTTAAGGGTAAATGATGAGGAGGAATTTGCTGGCGAGGTTGAGGCTGAGGATTAGGGATTTTGGGCTTGGATTGGAAGGCCTGAGGCGCCTGATGTTGAGGCTGCTTCTTACTGATGGAAGACTGGGAGTGAGAATTTCTGAGATTCTGGTGAGGCGAGTCCTTAGCTGTAGAGATGGATGGTTGTTGTTGGATGACGAGAGAAGGTGAAGTCGGCAATGCTGGGAAAATTTCCTGATTTTCAATTTCAGGTGCCTCAGTGTAAGTTTTCTGAGCAGATCCAAGATTTTTCACCGCTGAGTTTCGTGATCTGTGTTTGTAAAGATTTTTATACACTTCACATCCTCTGTAGTTCGCAGGATGGGCTTCGCCACAAAGAGCACACGTCGCAGGCTCATCTCTTGGCTTCTGGCAAGTGTCTGAAGCGTGTAGGCCGGTACATTTAACGCATCTGACTTCGTGATAACAATAGGCCTTTGTATGGCCCAAGTTTTGACACTTAGTGCATTGTACAATTAGAGGCTTCTGTTTCGGTTCCTCAAAACGGACTATTGAGTAAACCAATCGTTGAACCTGGAATATTTCAATATTGGTTTTTGCTGGTTCTAAGTCTATAAAAAATAATGGGAGCGGATATCTTTCTATAGGATGTAGTACAGGTGCTATGTGCCTGACGTTATGACCGATTTCTTCGAGGCCCGATTTGATAGCAGATATGGGTGTGGTTGAATGCAGTCCTCTCAGGACCACTCGATACGCCTTTTCTTGTTTTAATTGGTAACAGTGGAAGTCGTAGTTATTGGATGTTAAAAAATTGATCAGTTTTTTATAATTGTCTCTAGAATTAGTATTGATTTTGATGTCGTTCACTCTCGAGTAACATCGAAAATTTGGCTGTCCGATCAAATCTGCAATTTGTTGACCAAACGACATAAAGTTCTTAATTTTTGAAACAAATATTGGCGGCGGCTCAGGATCAGAAAAATCTTGAAGCTGCGGAGTCTTGTGAGATAAGTTTTTTTCTTGAATTGAGTTTTTGCTTTCTGATGTTTTTGGTGCAGTTGGCTCTGATTGAGTGGCATTAGATTTGCTCCTAGTTCTCGGTGGAGATTTATCTTGTTCTGGTTGCTTATTTGATTTATTTTTCTTTTTTTTTTTATTAGGTGAGTTTTGTCCCGATCCGGGAACTGAGTTTCGGAGACGCTTTTGGAGTGTACGCCTTTTCAAATATTGCGAGTCGGTCTCGCTAATTTCCGAAAAGGGTGTCTCATCTTCCGTGTCTTCACATGATGTGTTCTTATCCAGATCCATCATGATAAGTGTTAGAGAGAAAAAAAAAAAATGTATATATATAAACCTAAATATTAAAATTAAAATTTATGAGATAACCTCTTAAAAACAAAGCTATTTACAAAATTATTTACATAAATATATACAGATATAAAATAACATATAAAATAATTCATTTCCAAAAAATAAATAATCAAAGAAAAAAAATTAAATAAAAGAGTCTCTGGAAAGAAAAAAAAAAAAAAAGAAAATATAAAGAAAAAAAAAATGAAGTTAAATGTCTTGGATTCGAACTGAGAATAACACTGAAGAATGTTATTGTACACAGTGCCGAGCCTTGGCTTGAACTTATCGGAGATAAGGTAAAACCCGCAAGGGAATTACTAGCCACATGGGCTAACCAAACGAGCACTAATTTATAACTGTTTCATTGTTAATAAATAGTCACTCACCTGATCATATGTGAATATAAAAATGTAAAACAATTAATATAGTCACTGTTGAAAAAGTCTTAGAGCAGTATTTTAAATAATAAGCACATTAAATCGTATAAAGGATAGAGCGACGTGTAAGTTTAATTGCACTAGCGGCCATGACACTTGCTACTAAATTTTACGATTTTAAAATTGCAATATCTTTAAAGGCGGGGCGGGTTATAGAATGTGATTTATGTAATTTTGTTCTGCATGAAATAATAAACAAAACCCATCTAATTTGGTTAGGTTCCACTAGCATCCGGCTGAGTTATCGATACTCCAAGTCACAGGCGGATCTACGGAGGGGGAGGGGGAACTTTCAGGCTGAAGCCCCCAAAATGGTTAAATATAACCATGTTTTACAGAAAAAATGTTTAAAACTATCTCTTAAAGTATTCTTGTACGTGTAATAGGACTTCAAGAACCACTTAAACACCATTTCATATAGGTAGTTAATTTTTTTTTTAATTAATTATTTTCATATGTATATGAAAAAAAATCTTTCGTGCTGAAGCCCCCCCCCAAAAAAAATTAATCTTGGATCCGCTAGTCCAAGTTATGCATTTATTACTCAACCATTAATTTGAAATCATCCACCTAAGAGCTACAATAATGTTTATATTTGATTGATTTATTCAATTCGTATACATTACTTATAATGTTTATTTATGTACACAACTTTTAGTAGAGTTTCGCTCTGTTAAATTTCAGTAGTATCCCCAGAAGGCATCATCCACAATTTTCTTTTTCTTCATTAGTCTAACATAAGTATATCGAAAATAAAATTCAATTAGTATTGTTATCAGAGATATTTAAAACATCTAATGCTTCAGGACTTAAAGTTTTGTTTCTTTTGTTTGCTATATTTGTATGTTGTTGTCTTTTTTAAATGAAAAATAAATATGATCAGAAGATAAAAGTAAGTATGAATGGTATTCAATAATTTCTCTAGATTTTTTGCTACATAAACCGAAAGACGGAGAGGCAGTTTATGAATTTTGAATTGAATTCATAAACTGCCTCACCTTCTTCCGGTTTATCTAGCCTTCTGGGGTTACTACTGAAATGAAACGCACCGAAACTACTAAAAGTTATATAAGTAGAACCTTACCAAATGAGATGGGTTTTGTTTATTGTTTCAGGCTGAAAAAAATAACATAAGTCACATTGTATAACACTTATGTCATATATTGATATCTTATCGTATATCTACATTAGTTTGGAAAATTCTAAAAAAATTGTTTTCTTTTTTTTTTGCCCTATCAGGTACTTAAATCCTCTTCACTAAACCCTAAGGTCAAAGTTCAAATGAAGGAAATATAAAAATTTTGCTTGGAAGAACAAAATTTGGTTAGGTTTTGACCACTGTGCGGTGCATCTTTTCTTCACCGGATTTGATCGGCGCTGCATTTAGCCCACAAAATCTAGTTTATAAATGTTTAACTTGTACGTGATTTAAAACATCAGCCATATTGTTATTCATTAACATTTTTATATTACTATAAATATGATAAACGTTTATGCCAATTTTTTTAATATATTTTCACATTTGATCAAATATTTAGTGAAAAAAACAAAAATTAATACTACTCAATATAAATATGCTGTATAGCTACCAATTATTAATAAATCATTTTCCCTTGAAAAAGCTTGAATATTCGCACTACAAAAAAAAAAAAAAATACAAATTAAAAAAAATAGCCTTAAAACCACTTTTGTTCCATTTTTGATACTGATAACAACATTGTTTTTCTCACACGATGTATACAGCAAATATCATTAAGAGTGACCTCAACATCAGACTTATTTACATACCCTTTGATTTTTTCCCACACCTCTCGCTCAATGATATTCCTAGCAACTAATCTTCTATCTGGTTTACTTAATTCCCAATAATTATAAATCATTAAATAAATGTAAAGAACAACCTGAAATACGCAAAAAACATTATATTGCCTGTTACAGTCACATTATATTAATGTCAACTTTAAAGAAACATTTTTTTTTACTTAATCGTCTTCCTTCATCCACCTAAGTATAAACTTCCTCTGTTGAATTGAGGTTGATTCCCTCCACTGCTTTGTAGTTTACTTACTCTGTTGCTTTGATGTGAATTACCTCTGTTGTAGTTCTGTCTACCAAAGCTGCTGTTCTTTTACCCAAGCCCTTCTCTTGAACAGTGTATGAACAGCTGGAAGGATAGGTATACATATGTATTAGGCCAAAACTGAAACATAAGAAATATTAAAGTCGTTATGATGATTTTATTTGTTACAAAGTAAGAAGCATTTTACGAAGGATTTTGAATTGCAAGGATTGGATAAAACAGGAATTAAGATGGTTTAGTGGAGTCCCATAGCTGATTTCCCTAAGTTCAAATAGGCCATATTATGATCATGTATCTGAGACTTTTGTAGTTAGTTGAGAGCTTAGAGCGTTTGTCTAGTAAGTGCTGGAGTAGTCGGAAACGTCGAGGTATTCTTGTCGTTTCAGTCTGGAATGAAGAATCTAATTTAGATGTTTGCCCAAGTGGCGTCCAAGGTATATTATATTACTGTATAATATATGCATGTATATCATATTATTGTTCGTCTAATTACATTTAATAGGACTTAAAGAATCACTTAAGCACCATTTCATATAGGTAATTAGTTTCTTCCTTTCTTCCAGAGTAATTATTCTAATATATGCATACAAAAAAAAATCTTTTGGGCTGAAGCCCTCCCCCCAAATTGAATCCTGGATGCGTTATCAACCAAATATATATACTAAAAGTGAGCAAATGAGTATAATGACATGAAAAAACTTGTTGAGAAACAACCCACTGGTAACACTCTAATAATATGTCTGCTTTAGGAGATCATGGAGCCATCTTCTTTTTAGACGCCTCGGAGAGTTCGATCGGGAATCGAAGAAGATGCAAGGTTAGAAACAAGAGGATTGAGATGGTGTTTAAGGTTAATGGAAGGATAGGTATACATATGTATTAGGCCAAAACTGAAACATAAGAAATATTAAAGTCGTTATGATGATTTTATTTGTTAAAAAGTAAGAAGCATTGAAGATTTTACGAAGGATTTTGAATTGTAAGGATTGGAGTAGTCGGAAACGTCGAGGTTTTCTTATACTGGAATTTCTTGTGTCCGAGTTATCGGCATGCTTAGATCAGAAAAGACAAAGCGTTTGTAATAATTTCCTTCTTCACCAAGCACTCTGTTTTTTAATCCAAATTTTAAATCTTCAATAGTTTTTAACACGGTAATAATGTTTCCAATGAAACACCATTTCATGGAGTTTGTGATTGATGTAGATATATCTATTTTAGGACAAACATCCAACAAATGGAACAACATGTTTATGTATAGTTTTTATCGTGACACAATAAGAAGTACTGAGAACTTTCAAAGAAATTTAATTATTAAATTGAATTCATGAATGGAAGCCAAATTTCAATTCCAGAAAGTAAATGTTTAAGTACTTAGAGGATGATATGCAAAGTCGTTTCTCTAGCTCCAATTGAAACTTCTGTCAAAAAGGAATACTTTTCGATGAAAACCAATTTGATGTTTATTATTCTCTTAAACATTGAAAACGCGTTAAAGTATCAATTAAGTATCGAGTAAGTAAAGGAGGTAACGAGACTATTTCAATTTGCAATAATATTATTGTTTTATAGAAGCCTCTCTGCAATCAAATTGAATGAAAGAAGTCCTTTTTTTTTCTGATTTTCATAAAAGCATTCCTTTTTGAAGGAACGTTCAAGTGGAATTAGAAGAACGAGTATAGATACCATCCATTGAATCTATCAATAATTTATAAATTTAAAGTAAATAACATTTTACACGGGCTGAACCAATCCTTTTGTTACCTTTTTTTATTCATGATATTTACCACTGTATTTAAAAATAATAATATATATACTAAATGTGAACAAATGAGTATAATGACATGAAAACACTTGTTGAGAAACTACCCACTGGTAACACTCTAATAATATGTCTGCTTTAGGAGATCATGGAGCCATCTTCTTTTTAGACGCCTCGGAGAGTTCGATCGGGAATCGAAGAAGATGCAAGGTTAGAAACGAGAGGATTGAGATGGTTTTTAAGGTTAATGGAAGGATAGGTATACATATGTATTAGGCCAAAACTGAAACATAAGAAATATTAAAGTCGTTATGATGATTTTATTTGTTACAAATAGGCCATATTATAATCATGTATCGGAGTCTTTTGTAGTTAGTTGGGAGCTTAGAGCGTTTGTCTAGTAAGTGCTGGAGTAGTCGGAAACGTCGAGGTATTCTTGTCGTTTCAGTCTGGAATGAAGAATCTAAGTTAGATGTTTGTCCAAGTGGCGTCCAAGGTATCGGATTTTTTCAAATCAAATTTATCCTTGATTTACAATTAAAAATTAAAATTTCATTTGAAAATTATAACAATTCCCAAATGTAAAAGTCAAAAGTTAAAGAGTATCACAAACATTCATGGCTGCTACAGCAGCATTTATAAAGCGATAAGCCATCATATTTTTTTTTTTTTTTTTTTACAGAAAACTGAGAACTGATAATTACTGATTTTTTCTTACTTCCCGGAAAGTAAGAACTTACTTTTTTGGGGGAGGGCGAAGAGGGGAGCATTTGCATTAGGTTGTCTGAACAAAAAATAGTACGTATTCTGACCTTCAGCCGCTAATTCATTTGAATTGTAATAATTCTCACCATCGCAGAAAGTTCCCTAACCGGAACTAAATATAAAATAGTTATTATGTATATTTTTTTTTTACTGTTGAGATATTATGACTTCCGTTTTAGGAACTCTCGAGAAAAATAAGAAAATCTCTTTGGTTTTTGTTTCTTTAAACAACATAACTCCAGTCTCGGAATTCTATATACTTTAAATACTATGTATATGGCTTTAATCTAGGGAAGAAGTTTGGAAGAATGTCCCATATAAAATATTTCGCGAAAATTGCAAGCGAACACGAGAAAATTTTATTTCTTAACAAATTATTACATCGATTACATGCATAGCATTTTCAACGTTTCTAGATTTTTTTTTCAATGATATCTCTAAATATTCATTTTCTTTTTTTTCTATATTTAATTATATTTCATGTAATTAGTTGGCCTATGCGAATAATTCGCAGAAAATTATGTTTAGTGAAAAAAAGCAAAACCATATGGAAATAAGTAGATCCTATGTATTATGTAAAGAAGGAATTAATATTTCTTCCTTGGTAAATTACAATATTCTATTTAATATAATAGACCAACATATTATACAAATTGCTTTGCTAGAACCTTTTTTTTAATGCTGACTGGAAAGATAATAAATACAAAATAAAGCCTCGATCATGGGATTTTTTAAATTCTTAAAAAATAAAAAATGTAAGAACAAACAAATGCCTTTAAGAAATAATAGAGTTAATATATTAGCCAGGAAAAAAAGTGTAGTAGAATAGTAAATGCACAATGTCTTTAAAGAGAAAGAAATTATTAAGTGTACTAAAACTAATGGACTGTATCTTTTGTAATAATTGTCAGATTTTTTGTTATTTTTTGTTTTTTAGATAATTTAGTAATCTTTCTAATTATCATGAGTACAATCAAGAAAAAATGCATACTTTTTGAAATATTCGTGAATAAAGTTTCTTTTCCCTCATAACTTTTTTTCCAGAAATTTCGGGAGGATAGTAATATTTTTTCCATGTGAAGGGGAAGAATATCTTAAAAATGAGTGGTCAATCATTGGATTTGATGAAGAGTTGACGAAGTTATGGCGTACCGACAAAAAAACACCTTTTAGAAATAATTATTTCATGTTATTATAAAAGTAAAAATTTAAAGAAAAAACATTTTTATAAATACACTGTTTCAATATCAAATAACCTTTGTTACTTCGATTTACCTGCTTAAGACGAAAGCTACTGCAGTAACGTACATCAGTGTATATATCCATTAACTTAATTCTAACCGGGACCACGATAGTGAAATCATATATTATATCATACATAACAAATTTATCTTATGTATGGTATAACATAATACACTAAAGCAGAGATTTCTAAACTATTGACCGCGGGCCACTTCCAGCACTTCCATTCTGGCCCGTGAAATCTTCTTTGATTACATGGTAAAAGTTTAAAAACTATTTAAAAATATAAAATTTATTTATTTGATTTTTTTTTTGTTGCCTCTTCCCTGTAGGATCATTGGCAACACCTTTGAATTACATTCTGTTGTAGAATTTTATCACTTTTAAGAACGTTAAAGTTTTTTTAACTGCACTTTCATGGTCTAGTAGATTTTCTTTTAGACTCTATGCCATGTCTAACTTTTTCCTTGTATGATCAAATGTAGGGCATTCTTGAATAATGTGCTTTACTGTCCTTTGGACATTGCAGTTCTCGCAGGTTGGAGGATCAAGTCCTCTTAGTAGGTAGGAGTGCGAGAACTCACAATGTCCAATTCGCAGTCTGCACAGGGCTGTCTCCTCTTTTCGAGATGGTCGGTGCGAGGTTTCCCATTTTAAACAGTGGGGTTTAATTTCTTTTAATTTCGATTCTCCTTGTTCCCACTTGTTTTGCCACACATTCTCCTTAATTTTTATAATGTAATCCTCTAGAGGGATTTCATTAATTGATTCAACGGATGTTGTATCTGGCTTTCTTGCTATGTTGGCTGCTTGATCTGCTTGTTCATTACCGATGATCCCGCAATGCGAAGGGACCCAAATGAACACTACGTCTTTGCCCTTCTCCCTTAGTAACCACCAAACGTTTCTTACATCTTTTGTGAGAGAGGTTTTGGGCCTGTTATGTTCTATAGCTAGTAATGAACTCATAGAGTCTGTCACCACTGCCCAATTTCACCAGTAAACACTGAACAAGACTCCGGAATTTTGAAAAGTTTTTGAGTATTAAAATTCATAACGGAACATCCTACTTCCTTATCAACTTTTGAGGCATCCGTATACAAGATGTGACACTCCTTATATTTTTCCAAAGTTTCTAAAAATAATTTTTGAACTTCAACTGGAAGTGCCGTATCCTTTTTATGTCTGGAAATTGCGGTATCTATAATTGGTTTGACATTGGTCCATCTGGGAATTATTATATCCGGCACATCCAGAGCATTTTCAATGTTAAGATCCGAAAAATGCTCAAGAAGTGTTTCTACAAAGTTTTTCTCCCTGATGTTACCAGTTTCCTCATTGCAGAATAATATCTTATTTAGTATGTCTTGGGTTAGTCTTGATTTTGAGACCATACTTCGTTGTAATGTGTAATCTTCTGAAGGTTAGAGGAGGTTCACCAGCTTCTGCGTATAGACTTTCCACAGGGGAGGTTGGCAATGCCCCTGTACAAATTCTTAATGCAGAGTTGTGTACCACGTCCAACATTCTTAAAGTTTTGCTTGAAGCAGAGCCGTAAACGCTTGAGCCGTAGTCCAATTTGCTTCTAATACTTGCATAGTATATTTTCAATAGGCTTTTTCTATCTGCTCCCAAAGTCGTATGAGAAAGGCATTTTAGTAGGGCAACTCTCTTAAACTTAAATATTTCTTTAGTTATCGCTTCCTATTCAACAAAAAATATGACTCTCTTAAAAAAACACAAAGCGTGGATTTCCTGCTGAAAATTGATCCATTGTTTATATGAACTTTTTTGTAGCTGTTGTGGTCCGCTATTACTCCTGTCAAAATTTCCCTCTAATTACGAGACAGCTTGTATATTGTTCTGATTATTAAACAATAATACTTACATGTATTAGCATTTACGGATTAACGTTATCATTTTTTTTTTTTTTTTTTTTACAACAGAATATAACCTAGTTAGTGGAGGGGTATTGTTAAAGGTTATGTAATTGGAACATTCATTTTAGAGAATCACCACACCGATTTAGGGAAAAAAGCCAAGTTCCTATTTTATTTTATTACTTAAGAAAGTGAATTTCTGCTATCACTCCTATCAAAATTTCACCCTACTTACGGGACACCCTGTATGCAATATTGTAATATAAAAATAGTCTATTCAACACAAAATTTAAAGTAACAATTTACATAATAAGTGCTTAGTTTGTCATGTTGAAAAAATATCAGCACACTGAGGGACGGGGCTGCCCTACTAAGTATCATTATTAAAAACGTGATTCGCTTTAGACTGTAGCGCCAATACAGCTTCAAGGATATTAATGAAACTTGGCTAAAGTCTTCCCCTTGAAACCTTTATAATTTATGTATATAACATACTTTCCCGAAAACAAGCTGCATACATTTTCATGATGAATTCAGTATTTTATTTGCTAATAACTCAAAAAGTGGAAGTGAAATGAAGAGCATTTCACCCCCTTTGTAATGAGCTATTATTAAAAAATGTATCATGACGCGACGCCGTGTTAGAGAGGCAAAAAGGAAAAAAGATCGAAAACCAAATTATAACGAGTTTTTTTAAACATTAAAATATCTCAAAAACTAAAATTACTAACTGTATACTGTAAGCGAGAGAAATTTGTAATAAGCTATAAATGAAAATTGTAATTTGACTTGATACAGAGTCTGAGTTTTGAAAAGTCGGTTTGTCGAGTATTTGAGGCAATCAAATAATCTTATATGCCTACGTGTAATCTAGTCGCCACAAAGTAATTAAATTAAATTGAATTATTTTATGCTAATGTATTCCACGCTCTTGGTGGGAAATGGGTCTTGTATAAATACAAGCGGTCCAGTGGGGATGTGCTTTTCCAAGGATTGAAGGCGCAAAATGAGCACGATCAGAGTGGAGAGGTACCCCAACGCAGTGGATTACGTCCTCAGCAGGATCTCTTGTTGGCGGGATAAGACCGCTCTGGTATGTACCATTATATATTTAATAACAGTCAATGGAAAAATAAAAATAAATTTTATTGGATATTTAATAGTTGACCGATGCATTATTAAGGAAGGAGATGGTCCGGGGTGGCGGTCATAAATAGGCTAAATAGTGGCAAAACTATTTTATTAAAAGGCAACGTTGCGACCCGACTTTGCAGGTCTTCTTCAGAGCTAGAACGGACAAGATACAAAAAGATAGAGAATTGTGGAAGTTACATAATATTTACACAAAAAAATCATAAACAATGTGAATAAGCTTATTAAAATTATAAGGAGTAAGTAAATTAAAATATAAAACAGAGTAAGCTAAGCAACAAGATCCTAAACTGAAGTAACCGCCACCCCGGACCATCTCCTTCCTTTAAAAATAAATTTTAAAAACATGGCAAGTGAGGAGCTAATCTTGACCAATAATGATAGCCATAACACAAGCAAACTATGAAAAAAAGTAATAATAATTATCCCTTATTCCTGTGTGTTTTGGTATGCTGAAAATAATAATAAAAAGGTCGTATCATGCACTAATATTTCACATTTTAATACTAAAAAAATAATTTTAATAATTCAAATTATATCGGGTTGGCAATAGATTCTAATGTAATATGGTCAGTATTTCTGATAATTGCCACAGATAATAAATGATAAATGGCCAGGCGAGAAGAATTTTTTCAAAAGACTAGTAGATGCAACAAAGATTCTTCTACTTCAAATAAAGTTGGGCTTGGTGAAGCTATATGTAAAAGCTTTGCCTAAAATGGTAATTGTTGGGTTTTGTTTGGGCTTGATATTCCAATAATTATGTGCAATTCCAGCTTCGAAGCAACGATGAGTACAATGGATAAGGAGGCTTGGACATGATTTAAAGAATATGTGATTCAGTTATTGGGCAATGTGAAAGACCCTAACTATAAAATTATGAAGCTAATCTAATAGACAAATTCAAAACTCCTTGTTTTCTGATGAGTCTACAAGTCCACTTCTTCCACAACCATCTCGACATTTTTCCTAAAATCTTGATTATAGAGCAGAAAGAACGGTTTCACCTGGACTTAAAGCTATACAAGAAACACCAAAGAGAAAAGATAAATGAAATGGAGACAACGAAGAATCTAAAATGTTCGCGTTGTAATAATTTAATATTATCTTAAATAAATTGTAACCTAGTAAACGAAATTATGATTTTTTTTATATTTTCAAATTTATTATGTGGATGTCATATTGTGAGAGAATTGTGTGTGAAAAAAAAAGCTTATATCAAATACGGTTCGGTTTCAACACCAAAAAATGCCTGAACTGATTTAAAAAGTATTAACTTTTTTTTTTGTTGAACTCCGTAATGTTGAGCTAATCCTAAAATTCGATCTGATGGTGATACTACTATAATCGTTTAATTTAAACAAAACTCAAATCTTAAAGATCAGTTTTTTTTTGGTGATACTACATTGAAAAATATTAGACACCTGTCCCGGCGTTCCTGCAAATGGGCCCTCGGAGACGAGAAAATATATATATATATAAATAATTTTAAACAAATTTATGTTATTTATTTTTGTCAGATTTTTAGATTACTATATATCAACCGCTTTGTTGTTGTTTTTTTGTGCGGAATAGAACAATATTAAATGAGTTATAATGCATTATAAATTACAAATATCAAAAAGAGCTTCCAGTAAAATAGGCCAATTAATTTTTTTTTTATGAAAAAGCAAATAAGATTCCCTATAAAACTCTTAAATACAAATTGTTATATAAATAACAAAATACAACCTTTAATACTTAATTTTCTTGGATGAGTTTTTTTCCGGCCGTCTTCTAAAGCATTCACAATTCCTCAGAATTTTCTTCAAATTCAACTCTAACACAACTGTTCACTAGCGGATCCAGGATTTAATTTTGGGGGACTTCAGCCCGAAAGATTTTTCATATATATATAACGATAGTTAATTTGAAAAAAAAAAATAGAGAAAGAAATGAACTACCTATATGAAATGGTGTTTAAGTGATTCTTGAAGTCCTATTAAATGCAATTACACGAACTATAATACTTTAAGAGATAGTTTTTAATATTTTTTTCTATAAAACATACTTATATTTTACAGTTTTGGGGGGAGGAGCTTCAGTCCGAAAGTTCTCCCTCCCCCCGTAAATCCGCCTGTGCAACTGTTGGAAAGCTGAATTACTACTCTTCCGACACCAACAACTTTTGGTTTATTATTTTCAATAATGAACCATTGTGATCGAACAAAAAATTCAAAAACTTAACCCCTTCTCAAAATTTGATGTTTCACGTTTCAGGATACGTAGAATTCGAAAAACGAATAATTTTTTTTTCAAATTTAGATTTAAAATTAGAGGTATTCCGAGGATAATCCTCCTTCATCGACATTTCTATCCCCCTTTTCCATTCAAGTTGGCGACCGAAAATCCTGCGTTGCTATAGTAGCGCCTAAACGAATGTACCATAAAACTTCGGTAAAGTCTTCTTCTCGATCCCCTTTAAATTTATCTATATAACATACTTCGACGAAAAGAAGCTGGAAAAAAGTTACGAGGGATGGTAAAATTAGATTCCGAATATCCCAAAAAGTACACACTTTTTTGACGATATTGTGATAAAATGTTTCAAAAGTATTTAAATTTTCTAAAAAATAAATAAAGTTTAATCGAAACCAAAGCACTAATAGTAAAGATATCACGGTCATTTAAAAGTTAACGAAATTTCTTTTTAAAAAAATCGTTAAAATCGGACCATTAGCATCAAAGATATGGTCTCTAGATGTTTTAATATATTCTACTGCAAAGGTTATATCCTTTGTTTTGGTTTTTGATTTTTGAATGTGTTACTAAAGTAATGCTAATTTTGTTTTCATATTACTAATGATTAAAAAAAAAAGTTTAGTCCAATAATTGGAATCACCTTTTATTTCTTTTTGTTTGTCACTAAGAAAGCAATGTTACTTTAGATAATAAACCATTGTGAAATAATTTGCAGTATTTTTTTTAGGCTAGAAATTAAGAAAAACTTCGAACTCATTTTTATTTGATATCTTTAGTTTTAATGAAACCAAAAGTTATTGGTGTTAATTTAAAATACTATAATATATGTAAAAACTCTGTTCATCTCAATATTAAATATAATCTAATTATAGTTTCATGCAAGGATATAGTTCACATATGAGTCGTTTATTTCCAAAGTGAATACTAATCATTATTAACATTTTTTCAGGAAACGAGAAACACTATATTTTCTATTCCAATCGTAATATCAAAATCAACTTTTTCAAAAAAATAAATCAAGAATTCGTTATTTGTAGAGCATATTTTCGAAAATCATAGACTATTCCAGTAGTAATTTTTAAAAAATCGAAACTTGAATAGAATGCCTTTTGGAAAGAATTAAACTTCAAAAACTATTTTCGAAAAGAAAAAAAGTCGATTGTGGTTCGGCTTGTAGAAAAAAAATCTGGTGTGTCCACTCACACGATTTTTCTACCGATTTCAGAAATGTTTTTATATCTTTTGATTTGGGAATTAGATTTATTGTTCCGAAAATTGATCAATGAAAAGATTTGAGTACGATTTTTTTGATAAACTGAAGCAACGTAAACTGGCTAGTGGAAGATCAGCTTAAAAATTTCAATACATCCTAAAATTGCAAATCAAAAATTATTTTGCATTAGCCTAATTTTGTCAAACAAAATTTCTGTTAGAAGTAGTGTGATCCAGATTTTTTCGCTTTTCTTTTTCTCTCTCTTTCAACCCTTATTGGCATCGCAATTAGAACTCGCAATCTTACATACGAAATTGAATAGCAGTAACTTCGTTAATAGTTGTCCGAAATGAACGATTTAATTTAATTACCTGTCAAAAGTTTTAATATATATTTTAACATAAAATCTATAATTAACAAGTTAGGCCCCAAAACATTTTTATTTTCTTTATAATATGTTTTCCTGAATTTTCTCGAAATTTTAGTACATGTACAAAAATTGAAAGAGTCTTAATTAGAAAATTATATAAACGTTTCATCAAAATCATTAGACCCGTTTTTGCACTACAGTATACAGAAAAATATGTTTAAATATATGTGTATTTCACAGCCGCTATGATACAAGGAGCATCCGATTTCTGTCAGAGGCATCAGTAGTCAAAACCATACAAAATAAAAAAAGAAACAACAAAATCGGTCTGAGATAATCTTGGTACTGACAGACAGACCAATGGCTGAAAATGTGTTTTTCGGACGCAGAGGGCTCTGAAAGATATAGGTCCGTCGATCGTAATACTTTCCTAATCTAGAGTAGCTAAAAATAGTGAATGACTCGGGGGAGAAAATTTTATACTATTAAACTACTATAAAAAATTAACATTTTGCCTACATTAGTGGTACAATAAAATAAAGTTATTTTTAATTTAATTTTTATTTTATTTTTAATTTTAAGGGTCTGACTTTACTTCTTGTACAGCAGCCCTGATGAAGGTCTGAACTTCGGGCCGAAACGTCGGCGAATGTAAAAATAATTAAAATAATTTTTTTGTTTATCATTTCAATTTGACTGAACACCCCAACCATCCTTCCCTTGAATCATTTTTAATTTTAATCGATTACAACGTATAAACAAACTTTTGACGAATGGTTTTTTAAGAATACTAAGGAAATGCAAGTTTAGTTATATTAATCGAGAAAAACATGGCAGTTTCGGTAATAAACGTATCGTCACACAACTGTTTTTAATATTTAGTTTTGTCAATGAGAAAAAATAATTACACAATCAGACTCATTAAATGTTTTTACGTGAGAATCGATACTTATCTCGATTTCCTTATAAATTAATTAGAGTTTACATTGAAAATAAACAATTCAATTATATTCATATCATACTTTAGTACGTCTACCATTTCGTCTTAATATTGCGAATAACTGTTTTAAGTTCCTTAAAATCTTTTGTGCGGCTCTAAATCGTAATTTAGAAGATTCGTAAATTAGAATTAATTTATAAAATAAATCGTAATTAGATTATTCAAATGAAATAATTAAAGGCCTAGATTATCAATTCTGTGGGGTAATTTAAGTTAAAGAAATAAATAAAATACTCTAAGATAAATAATTAATATGATTTATAAATAATATGATTATTCCTGGAATATATATATCAATAATACTAAGAATAATATTACATCTTTCCATGAAATAATATTCCTAATGGAAATAAGTTAACTGATCTAATCTTTGGCACTGGATCCGTCTCTAATCAGGGAAAAATGTTACCATCGATGATCTTAATCCTGAGTATAGGATTGCCGTTCCATACAGTCCAATATGACTTTGAGTACCGCTTTACTTCATTTAATCTACTATCAGTTACATTGAAAGTAGCAAATTATAATTACATTATCGCCGTTCCAAAGGAAACATTTTGAATACTTTCAGATTTGTTCGGCAACTGGACTATCTATCAGTTACCCAGACATCAGACAGATTGCTAACACAGTTTCCAATAGGCTGAAGGCGGCGGGAATCGAGCCCGGATCCGTGGTTGGGATATGTGCAGTGAACTGCTTGGAGTACCCCGGCGTACTGCTGGGTATTTGGAATGTAGGGGCCATTGCTGTCCTCCTGTCCATACATCTCAGGACGAGTAAGTGTAAGAAATATATTATTTATTAAACTCACTTTACAAAATAATTTTTACTAAAAATATCATCTTCTATATATATAAAAAATAATGTATGTCTGTCTGTCCGTCTGTTTGTCCTTTGTGCATTACTAAACCATTCATCCGATCGCCACGAAACTTTGGGAAGTTGTTCCGTACACTCCTGGGAAGATTTCTGGCATAGTACTTCTATCTTACTATAATTTTATATATGTAAAAAAAAAAAAATGTATAAACTGTAGCGCCAAAACGGCTTTACTGATTTTAACGAAACCTGTCTAAAGTCTTCCACTTGAAACCCTTTTAATTTATGTGTATAACATACTTTCCCGAAAACAAGCTGAAAAATGTCACGATGAATTCAATATTCTATTTGCCGATAACTAAAAAATCACACAATTTTTTATTGATAATACTCATATTTATTTGAAAGATTTCTGAATTGGTGACAAAATAGATAAAAAGTCATCGAAATCGGACGGTTCGTTGCAGAGTTATAGAGTTTTAAACATTTACTGCTTTCTCTTCAGAAAAGGCCGTTTTCTTTTGCTTCCTCAATACCGAAGGGCGGCAACCATTTTTTTTTATTTTTTTTATTTTTATTGATTAATCGAAAATTTTATAATTACTGCAGTAATTGAAATTATCATTTGAAGAAGTTATATGATTCTCCTTTTGTAGGTCAATACTATTATACGTTTTTTTTTTTTAATTTTTTAATTTAGTTTTATAAGTTCAACTCAGACTGTTTCTAATGATTATGAATGACGGCGTATTCACTCAGATGATTATGAATGTTCAATTTGAATCATGAGAAAAAAAAATCATTAGAATTAGTTTAAATTGGAGCCATGTTATAGACAAATTTGTTTACCAACTTTTTAAAAATGACAGGTGTCCTTTGCTACTAATCTACTCACATGTGCGTTCTATTTTCTTTCTTTTTCATTTTGCCAGGCTAAGCCACAGCAGCGGGTGGCTGGGTAAAGCTAGTCACCCTATAAAGGACAACACAGTTTCAACAATGTTGAATTTTATCCTTTGATATGTATGCTCGGCAATCACCTCGTATGGGTTAGAGCTATATGGTGTTCTGTTGCTAAAACCTCGAACATCCAGAGAATACAGTCCTCAGGAGGGAAAGCATTGTATGATATCGTGGACTCCCTTTCGTAGATGACGTGCTGCCCAAGGCTGAGGACCTCCAGCAATTTGAGATACTGTTTTTATCTCCCCTACCTCTCCTTTTCCCCTATACATGGTTTTTCCCGTGCCAGAAGTGAGAGTGTGTGATTAATACCAGAGTTAAATGCCAACAGCACTGGAACTCGAACTAATAGTCTTCAGATAATAAACTGATAGGATTATTATAATAAGATTGCCAGACATGTATTGCAAACACCTTATTAGCCCGCTTTTATTTTTATTTTATTATATTTTTGGTTCATTGTTTACTAGTAGGATAGAGAAGATAAATTTTTAACTACTATAAAAGGGAAAAATATTTATCATCCATTACAAAAGAAAAAATCAATAGATATACTATTTCCTTTCAAAAATATATACGCTACAAAAGGGACTATTTTCATTTATTTCAATCGGTTATTTTTTGAAATTCCATTCTTTATGTAAAACATGATTACAATTTTCTCGATTACAAGTTTAACATAAATGGAAATTTAAAAAGCAAACACAACTATAAAATTCTCTGATTATATTCTGAATTATTCATTAACGATTTATTAATTATTAAGATGTTGGAAAAAAACTTGTAAGCACTTAAGTACAAGAGTTTCATTAGATACCAAAATCTCACGTTCTCATTATAATGCTTACTCTAATTTAATATCATTTATCACAGCTGTTGAGAAAAATTTAGAGCACAGAGGATAAATTTTCATAGAAATTCATCAAATATTAAATTTACCACTGGAGCCCAATCTTTTTCTTCTACATTTCACAAATAAAGCTTACTACGTCAAACCTAGGTCTATGCTGCACAAATTTTATGTAAATGTACTGCCTAATGATGACCATATCACCTACTGCCGAACTAGCTAGGTCTTCCAGCTCTTCTGGTTTGATGGAGGACCTCCTCAAGTACTCTCTTCAGGATTTTGTACTCGAAAACAACCTCCTGCACTTTTGGAGAAAATATTGTTACATGGGTCTGATTTCCTGCATCTCTTCCTTGTCAGCTTTTCCAACATTAAATTAAAGAGCAGATAGGAAAGTCTATTTACTCGGTTTAATTGCAGATAAGATGTGAATTCCCAGGAACACTCTAATTATACCCTAATTTATCACCTTATACTCCTCGTATTAAGCTTAATAAGGTATGTCAATTATATAGAGATATTCAGTTTGTGCAAACTTCATTTTGGTTTTCCTCTCTTTATGCTATCACAAGCATTTATGAAGTCAATGAAAAGATGATCCATAGGTAACTTGTATTCATGACATCTCTCCAGGATGATCAAGGTAAAAAAAAAAAGGTTACATGCGAACTTAAAGATTCTTCCTTAGATGTTCGATATATATATCACTTATTAAGAGCTTAATGTTCTATGATTAATGGTGTGATTACTTGGAAGAGGGTTGAAGATCAACAAATTGTGATCTAGAAAGATTCATTGAGTTATCATTCTTTATTAAATATCACACTCCAAATAAAAACAGCTTAACATTATTGGTTATAATTGAAATCAATCACTTCTGTTCATTATTCTCATAAGCACTGCATTCTTTTTCTAGGAGAACTACAACATCAGATCAGGTTGGCCAAACCAGTAGCAATTTATGCTCCCAACATGAATGAAGAACAAAAAGAAGTATTTGAATCATTTCCAAAAATGAAGCTTTTGCATTGGCCATTACAAGAATTGTTGAAAGATGAAAGGTCGACAGATCGAGAAAATTCATCAAAAAATGAATTTAACAAAATAGCTCTATTGCTTTTTTCCTCTGGTACAACTGGTCTACCTAAAATGGTAGCAATTAATCATTCAAATGTTGTTATCTCAGTAGAAAAATTAAGGTGATTTAAAATTTACTCCTAAAAATTTGGAAACATTCATATAAAAAATAAATAAGTAAATAAAAAATAGTGCACTTTGGTTTTTTAATAGTTATTTCAATCATTCTGGGTATATAAATTATGACCAATACTTTGTGTTTTGCAATAGAGAAAAAAGTTCAATCTTTGTATTACAAGAGCATTATAATATAGATATAGACAATATTTGAAAAATTAGTATTAATCTCTTGGATTTCAAATAGAGAAGTTATGTTATATAAAATAATAATGTAATACCTCAATGTGTAAAAATAATTATAAAGAAATCCATGCTTCCATTATTTTAAGGACTTTACTCATGTTGGATAATGAAAGAGCTCTGGGTCAATTGCCGTTCTTTCATGCTTATGGATTGGGTGTGTTGCTGATGGCACTCTGTCAAGGCACAACATTAATTCTTATGAAGAAATACATACCAGAACAGTTCTCTGATATTTTTTCTACTTATAAGGTTAGTACCAAATACTTCTAAAAGTTTGCACCAAATAATCTTGATAAGTAATACAAAAACGTAAAGTAACATTAAAAAAAAAAAGTACTATAAGCAAAAAACTATAAGCCACCTGTTAAGTATTATGATGATATGACAAACCATTCAATACAAGTTGATTTTTGAGAAAATTGGAAATACTTATTTATAAACTAGATCAAACATGGTCAGGAAATGTGGCAAACATGAAAGACAGGTTAACACAATTGAGATGGATTTGCTCAAAAGTGAAGGAAAAAAGAATAATGGGACAACCCAGACTGAGATGTCTGGACGAGAAATTCTGTGACAACAGATCCCTCCGATGGTATTGGAATCTGAAACAGCTGCACATAACTCAAGTACTTAGAGGAAATTCCACAAAACAAGAAAACAAATTCTGTTATTCAAATTGTATCTGTTAAAATTAATTGTTCAATATAATTTGGTATTCATTTTGTCAGAGTTAAGCTTCTTAAAATACTTTTCCAAGTTATAAATATTAGGTTATAATTAGAAAAAGTCTAAGCAAGTAGCTTTGTGTCTCAAAAATGCAAACAAAGGATAAAAAACCTGACAACGTTTTGCCAATTCAGGCATCAACAGGAAGTATGGGAATGGGTATCATGGACTGATGTGATGTTCGATTTGTTTTTCTCTTCTGTCCTAATTATTTGTTGGAATTTTTCCAATTATAATCTATCATTGAATTTCTGTCTTTTGGTAAGTTTTTACTGATTTATATTGTTAAATATCTTTTAATAAAAACAGACGAGAGTGGAGCACCATACCTACATATATGCAATGAAAACCATTGGTTCTAAATTTAGGACAGACATATATATATATATATATATATATATATATATATATATATATATATATATATTTAACAAAGCATTTATATTGAATAAAATAAAAATATCTTGCTTAGCTCACAAATTGTTTTCACCAAAATATTCAAATGTAAAATGTATGCATAGTATAATTATAATTGCAAAGCTAGTATAATTTCTTTTTAATTTACCAGTTCGAAAAAATGTTAAGATAACTGCATGAAAAAAAAGTAACAAATATTACTTATTTAATTATTATACCCACCATTGGTTACAGATAACTCACTTCCATACAGTTGCAACATTTCTTAGAAAACTAATAGATGGTAGTACTGAATTAGAAAAGTTGAAATCATTACGTTACATATTTACAAGTGCTTGTGCGGCAGATCCGAAATTGCAAAGTGAGGTTCTTAACTCCCTTAAAAATATTAAAATGTATCATATGTTTGGAATGACAGAAACAACTCATGTTGTCACTTATCAAAGGGTGAATCTTAACAGGGCTGGAAGTATAGGAAGGATATTGCCTTTCATGAAAGCTAAGGTTAGCCAATTTCTATTTGAATTATGAGTTGAAAATAAACTAAAAACACTTCTACAAATATGTAATTTTAGGTAATAGGAGCTCAAGGAGAAAATGTTGGAAAAGATGTCATAGGAGAACTATGTTTATCTGGTCCAACTGTCATGGCTGGATATTATGGAAATAAGGAGGCAACAGAAGAAGCATTCACTGAGGATGGGTGGCTGAGAACTGGTGATGTAGCGAAAATTGACAATGAAGGATACATTTACATCATAGACCGCATCAAAAGTTTGATAAAATTTCATGGCCAACAGGTAAATATTTCTAACTATCTTGTTTAATAATTTTAATTTACCTCTGAATAATATCATCCAGGGTGTAGCGCAATGTCTCTTACAGACATAAGCAGCTAATAGTTCTGAGCAGCTTTCCTAATAATAGGTCTGGTTAACCAATTAAATATATAAGTGAGGAGAAAGTCAAGATATAAAAAAGTCTGACAGTTAGGTCAGTAGTTTCCTTATCATTTATGAAGGGTACTTAAGAAGAAAAAGGAAAAATTTTTGATTCCACAAACTGAAATTTTCTTTGGACCACTTTGTAAGTTTTCTTCAGGGTAAATGAGGACCGGTCTTTTGCAACAATGAGAAATGATTAATAGATCTCTTGGATATCTTTTGAATGCTTTTGTTGTATTTCTAACAGCATGTGATAGATACCAAAAAGAAAGGATAAGCCCACATGCCAAACTTCACTGGACTATATATATATGGAGATTATAAGAGCCCTGAGTGCAAAGAAACATAAATAAACATTAATTTAAAAACATAAATATATTATACAAAAATAAGTATTCTCTAATCACTAATTTAGTATTTTTTTGTTTTTGTTTAAGATTTATTGGTTATGAATAGAAACTCTATCAATATTAAATGTATTTGTGAAAACACCTCTTATTTTTCAATATAGTTGCATTCCTATATAGATTCTCAGCCAATATTTAGAGAAACTCTTATTTGTGATAAATCCTGAACAGAAGGAAATCTTTTTTTTTAATCATTTAAGAGCAATTGGAACCATTTTGGTTAGAAAATCACAACACATATAGCCTAGATTAGATGTTTGTTTAGTTGGCTTTCATATCAGGGCAAAGGATATGATTTGATACATCTTCATCCTCGATTTATCCAGTCCTAAAATGAATAACTGGTAGAAGTTAGGTACAAAACCTTGCAATCGATAGGTTTTTAATAGAATATCATGCATGTTTCAACAATGAAAGAAATGTCTCTATTTTCCTTAATTTTAAGATTAATAACGATTTTTTACATTTATTATGCTTACAGTGCAACGTTTACTTTTGTTGAAAGACAATAGAAAAATTATCATGGCAACTGTTGTGATAAGATACCAGGCATTAATCTTTGGGTGAGTGGCCTCCAATAAGCTGATGGAACTAACCGATCCTCAAGGATGTTTAGTAATCAGTAGCCTAACTAAGCATTGAGGCAAACATGCAAAGGTCACCTAAGGCCAATTAATAAGTATTTTTTCATCAGATATTTAACAATAAAAATATTAATTACTAAATAGCTATTAAAACTATTAATGACAATTACAAAGGTTTATAAATAATAAAATAATTGTACATTTCTTATAATAAAAATTGTTTATTTCAATAAATTGAAATCAAACAATAAACTACTGTGCAAAATTAGCCACCTCTTCTGGTAGCCTCTTTGAGTCTTAATCTTCAAAAAATTTCCACTAATTTGGCAAAATTATACTTTTGGACTCTTCATTTTGTATTCATAAAAACTCAGACTGCTATATGCATATGAACCCACATTACTTCTCAAATATATTTTTATATACTTTAAAGAATGAATGAGGTGGAGGAAAAATGTTGGGAGGAAACATAAAAAAGCTGTCATAAATGGTAGTCTGAATGAATTGCTAATACAAATGGCAACACAAATAATAATCTAACAATGTAATGTCTGTATTTTTATTTATTTTCAATTTTTATCTAGAATTGTATCAATTTTATATATATATATATTTTTTTTTTTTGAGATTGTTCTTTCAACAAATTAAACAATTAAACTTTTATTATTTTCAAATTCCGGTTTTCCGATATCCCAAGGCATTGCCTAGGTGTTACATAGGCCTATGTTAGTAACCAATGGGATCATCCTCTTAGCCACGCAGTCGTCCATTTAAATAGTGGCCAAGTTGGGCTGTGCTGAAAGTTAGTAAATAAAGCTAATGCACCAGTCCTCCACGCTATTCCCAATTACATAATATTATTATTAAAACTCAAAAAAACAAAAATCACTCTTGGACACCAACCAAACTGCTCAGCAGTGAATAGACTAATTTAAACTTATATATGTTTTAGATATCTCCTATAGAAATAGAACAAGTCATAACTCAGATAAAAGGAGTCTCAGAGGCTGCAGTTGTGGGAGTGCCAGATGAAAGATATGGTGAAGTACCAAAAGCCTACGTAGTAAAAGAAGATGATACAGTCACAGAAAAAGATATAAAACAAATAGTTGAACGTGAGTCAAACAGTGTTTCAATTTATATAGAATTTTAGTAAAATAAATTAAAATTTATCTATTTATTCTCAGGAGAGCTAGCTTATTACAAATGGTTGCGAGGAGGAGTCAAGTTTGTTGAATCTTTGCCGAAGACACCACTACTTAAAGTAATTAAAAAGAATTTAATTGAAGAAGAACATAAGAACATATCTTAGTCCTATAAAAAATCACCATTGACGAAAACCTCTCCTGGAAACCCCATATCGCCCTCATCTCCCGAAAGTCAATAGATACCCTTAAGTTATTTCATCGCTCCCACCACCTACTCCCACAGCCCCATGTTTTATTTTTTTGTTTACAATTGTTACTCATAAGGGATCTCCTCCCAGAATAAAGTTTATTTTCTATCTATCTATCTATATTTGCCTATTACTTTATTACGACAAAATCAAGACACAAAAATACAAAACTTATCATTTGTTCTGGATTTATATTGAGCAATAAATAATGGAATTAATATAAAAAATAATAGAAACTAATAAATTAAACATTTCAAAATATAGAAGTAAAAATCTGGTGTGTCTACTCACACGATTTTCCTACCTATTTCAGAAAAGTTTTTATATCTCTCCATATGTTCATGAAGAAAAAAAAAAAATTGAATTAGATACATTTTCCTGAAAATTGATCAAACATAAGATTTGAGTACGATTTATTTGATAAACTAAAGCAATGTAAACCGGTTTAAGGTAGGTAATTTCTGTTAAAAGTAGAGGAAATAGTGAAGCTTGTGTGATGCAGGCAACAGATTTTCTTACTTTCACTTAGTAATCTTTATTCTCTCATTCACCATTTTCTGACACTAGGATATGAAACCTAACATTGAATAGCCGTAACTTCGTTAATAGTTGTCCAAAATGAACAATTTTTATATGGCTTTGTAGGGAATTTCATTAACTTTCAAACGGCAGGCTAAACGACTGTTTTTCAGGACTCAGGGGGCTCTGAAACGTATAGCCGATTTCGATGATTTTTTTTTTTGTTTTGTTAGAAATTTAATTACCTTCCAAAAGTTTCATTATAAATTTTACCATAAATTATATACTTAATTAGTTAGGCTCCATAAAATTTTTCTTTTCTTTATAACTTTTTTTCCTGAATTTTTTCGAGAATTTAGTCTATATACGAAAATTGAAAGAACAATGATTACAACTTTATAGGAAAGTTTCATCAAAATTGTTAGAGCCGTTTTTGAGCTACAGGCTATAGAAAAATATGTTTTTCATTTATTGCGCGCAAACTATTGCGCATGGAGCATCGAATTTCTGTCACAGGCATCAGTAGTCAAAACCCTACAGAATAAAATTCCAAAAAATAATCATCACGTTACCTGAACATCTTCTAATATTCACCGACGGATCCAAATCAGATACATCTACTGCTTCAGCCTTTGTCACTCCTGATACTACCTACAAATATAAATTACACCATCTTTGTAGTGTTTACACAGCAGAGATTAACGCCGTAGCAATGAGTCTCCGATACGTCATGAAGAAGCCAGTTGCAAATGTGGTTGTTGTATCGGATTCCCTAAGTACTCTGAAAGCTATGAATAACATGTATCCAGACCATCCAGGGATACACTGCATTCTAAGTCTTATAAAAATGCTTCATGGAGTTGGAACAACGGCACATTTTATCTGGTCGCCTGGCCATATAGGAATTAAAGGAAATGAAATGGCTGATAGAGCAGCAAAGGAAGCTCTTACTCTTCCAGGCCGTGGTAAAGTTTTTTTGACACCATCTGAACTTGCACGACCTCTGAGAGAAACCATATTCCCAGAATGGCAAAGACGGTGGGAAAACAGCGCACCTAGCAAATTAAAAACAATAAAGAAAGAGGTGCAACCGTGGACCAGCTCCAGACGCAGCAGTCGTAGAGAAGAGGTCGTCCTCACGCGGCTGAGGATCGGACATACTAGACTGACTCACCTCCACCTCATAACAAAAGATTCTATCTCCCGATGTCAAAAGTGTAACCAATCACTAACTATAAGACATATTTTGGAGGAATGCCCTTTTTACACCGCAAGATTAGAAGATTTTGGAATACCCCAGAATATATCAGCGTCCCTGGGAAATCAGGAAGAAATGGTTACCAAAGTCATCAAGTTTATGGATAGTGAAAGACTTAAAAAACACATTTGACAGGCTTTTTTTTTTATTTATTTTTTATTTATTAATTTCCTTTTTATCTATTTATTTTTATTATATATATTATATATATATTATATTTTTTTTTTTTTTTTTTTTTTTTTTTTTAATTGATTCTACTGCTATTTTTTAAAGTTTATTTATTTATACATTTTTATACATCTTATTACCTATAAATGTCTATTATTATCCTTAATTATTTATTTTATTCTATCAATCCATTTCTTTATTTATTTTATTTATTTATTTATTTTATTTTTTTTTTTTGTACCAATCATCCAAATAGTATTAAATGATGTTATTTAGTTGATCGGGCGCTTATGACCTGGATGTTTTGCGCCTAGACATCGAAACAAACAAACAAACCTACAAAATAAAAAAAAAAACCTGTACCACTACAACCCATGAAGGGTCTGGGGTTAAGAATTATTTAGGGAAAGCACTGTTTCTAGGTCAACGGTTGTGCAAGGAGGTGATTTGACCAAGATCACGCTCAACCGCCAGGTTTTCCCCCTTAATTAATTACTTAATTGAGGGTACCCACTTTATAGAGGCTGGGTGTACCCCAGGAGGGACTCCTGACCCAAGGTCGCCCCACGGCCAATGAAACAGATAAATAAATTTTCTGCCATGAGCCGGGGTTCGAACTCAGGACCCTTGTATTGGAAGCTGAGTGCCCTACCACTGAGCTACCCCGCTCCTTCAAAATAAAAAAAGAAGCAACAAAATCGGTTCAGTAGTTCCCGAGAAAATCTTGGTACAGGCAGACAGACAGACAGACAGACCAATGGCTAAAAATGTGTTTTTCGGACTCAGGGGGCTCTAAAACATATAGATCCGTTGAAAACCGCATGTCGGAAATTTGACCCGATTGCAATACTTTCCTTACCTAGTATAGGTAGGAAAGTAAAAAACGTTTTTGTAATATAAAAATTTAATACTTGGTATTTTTTCCCTTTGCGATACTTAAGAGTACCTCTGATCAATTTATAAACACTCCATCTAATGTTTTCGAATAAGTCATTTATGTATATTTTTATACTCTTTCATGAACATGAATTGGTGAGAATGAATTAAAGGGATAGATCCAGCATAAGAGGCTATTTACTTATATAAATCATGGTCTTTATCTGGACTAGATGAAATTCACTCTGTCAGATAAAAGTGTTATTTGAGAGGGATCATTTATGCCAGAATAGGCAAAAGACTAAAAAATGTAGTGAAATGGACTTTTGGAGAAGAGCATCGAAAAATAAACAGAAAATAATTAAAATTGAAAGCTAATGGATGTCTTCTAAAAGATCAATAATATTAAATAAATATAGTAATATTTTTAGAATAATAGATTAAAGAAAAGTTCAAACTTAGGAAGAATAATTTTATAGTAATAACAAATCTAAAAAGAAAATGTAGTAAATGTGTTTAAGATAAACTTTTATTAACATTTTTTTCCTTTTAATTTATGTAATTTTTTTTCTGTTATATTTTCCACTAAGTACAGTCCATGGTGTAAAAATTTCTCATTTTTCACAGAAGTACACAATTATTATCATGATTGAAAAACTAATGTATTGCAACATGATTGGAAATATTATTGAATATTAAAACTGGTTGTATTATTTAGTTATTATTTCCAGATCAATAGACTAAGTAATCTTGAAACAAGATTTTCTTTTTTTTTCTTCTTATCTTCAAATAGCAAGATATGTTTTTTACAGCACCTGCATAATTTTTTTTCCTGTATTATTAGATATAAATTAAGTTTATAATTATGCTAATTTACAAAACAAAGTATAATTAAAATATACAAATTTATACTATTATAAGAAATTATAGTTCACATGAGCTAAATGAAAAAAAAGGGTGGTACTCATCAGGCATTTCAACTTCTTAAAAAAATATTTTGAATATAAGTGCATAATAAAGAAACAGTCTATTTCAGTGAGACTTGATATTATGAAGCACCTGTGAAAATTTCAGTTTCAGGTTATCAAACTGAATTAATACATGCCCACTCACTGTTTATAAATCAAATAAGCGGTAATATGTCTAAAGCCATACATCTTACCTTTATATAATGGTATTTTGATACAATTATAAAGTAATCAAGGCCTGCAATGAAAACATTGTTTCAATCAGTGATTTCCAGTAGCAGGTTCAAGATTTAATTTTGAGGAGCTAAAACTAGTGGTCTGGGATAGAGATATCTTTTCTGTTAAATTTTTAAACATCAATGATCTAAACATCATTTTTAATACTATTCTAAATAGCAAACAAATTGCAACTATTGTGATTAATTATTTGGCTTGAATGATTCATAGGAATGATTTTTTTAAAAAATCTGTTTGTCTGAGAGAGGGGCTCCAGTCCGAAAGCTTCCCTCTCCCCATAATTCACTATTGGTGATTAGTATAGTATTTTTTTTTAGCAGAAAAGATAAAGAAGAAAAAAAATCCATTAACTTTAGTTAAATACAAATCATTTGTCGATACAAACATTTTTAGCTTTTACATTTTAAAAGTTTTTCTGACATTTTACAAACTTTTAGTCTTTAGATTTTACATTCCATCTTTAAAGGATTTGCCTTGTTCCTTATGCTCTTAGTTTATCAGTCCTTCCTCTCCAAATACACTGAAAATATTATACATGACAAAGATCCATTGTCAAATGGCAGTGATGATGACAAGAAAGATTCTAACGATTGAGAAAATAATCAGTTAATTTGAATTAAATGATTTAGTAAGATAACAAGACCTTCCAAAGGATTCGGCATAGGTTACAAGAACACGATTAAAGAAAAATCACTAATTGGGAACTCTTGTATATCCTTTTCATAAGGAAAAAGAATTTGTGAAATTTCTTTTTTCTCCCAAAAGAGTGAAATGTTTTTTTGCTTAAATATTCCATGAGTGATGGGAAACTTCAATATTAAATAAAAACTAGAAGATTGAAAGCTTCATCCATTCCTCTGAAAGCAGTCCTCTATCGCTATAGCCATAGATATAGTTTTTTATCTGTCAAGTATTCAATTAATTTGAAGGAATGCATTGAAAATCATGGTTTGGATCTCCGGAAGCTCGGTTATTCAATCATAAGTGAACGATTTTTGGTGATTTAAAAGTATTTTCTAAGCAAGTCAACAAACAAGCAATGACATTGTATTTTTCTTACCTCAATTTGCAAAATAAACCTTATGTTTTTGAAAAAAAAACATAATTTAAATCAGCACCAGAAACTACATAAAAATCAGTCATCAAACTTTTTATCCAAAAAAATTGTAGACTAATACGATCAGTGATGATCATTGTCATGAAGAATCTGTGTAACATTAATTTTTCTTCCTATTCATTTTCTTTTTAAATACTTTTCAATAAGACAACGGAGATAAAGATTTAAATTAAGAAAATATATTCGTATTTGACGTACGAGTACTCTAAACTTAGAATAAAAATATAACTTTTAACACAAGAATATTCTAAAACCCTAGCCATTGTTATTAGAACTATTTGCACTTCAAATTCTACATTATTAGAAGAAACTTTTCATTTCTAAGAAATTGCAAATAATAAGTTCTAGTTTAAGTTTAAAACTCAAGTCAGTGTTGCCAACATTGAAAAAATCTTCTATATGCGAGATTTTTAAAAATCGAGGAAAACATTCCTTTTGTCCTAAAAAAGTTTAAATACTTATTTGGCAATATTTTATACAAAAATAATGATAAGTAGCTAACGTTAAATGTCTTCTCTATTAACTTCAATTCTGTAAATAAATCTATGTAAGATATTTTTGATCAAAAGGCTTAGTATAATTAGGTATTAATGCATATTATTGAATGAACCAGACAACACTGAATGTCTTTCAATAACAAACAGAAACAAGTATAGAAACAGGCATTTGCTGGTTTTCTCTAAACAGAATTATTAGGTGTTAATATAGGTGAGTAAACAATATTGATAATAAGAATATAGAATTAAAAATATTAAATAAAATACCATACAAAAACAGAATTAGCGAGAGAAGAATGGAAATATATGATCAGCAGACCATAGATGTTAGAGTTGCCACTGCTGCAATTATTTTTTATTTTCCCTCAGTACTTATTTAAAACAGGCTTTATCATTATATTTCATCATTATTATTTTAAATTTAATATTTTTCTCATTTAGTGGCAAATGCATTAGAAACGTCACCTATCGTCAAATATTTGTATTTCTAATCTTACGTAGTTTTAAAATATTTAGGTGCTGACTAGAACTTTATGTTTTATATAATTTACTTTCAGATTCAGAAGAATAGTAAAATTATAAATGATATATAAATATTTCAGTCAGTACTAAATGAATAAATCAAAAATTTTATTATAAATTTCTTAATTTTTCAATAAACATAATTGCTAACAATTTGTACAACTAGGTTTAGTTTTATTTTGGCTTAATTAAAATTTAAAAAATAAAATAAAAATTGAAATACTATCTGAGCAATAATTTTACTATGTATGCTTACAATAATTAATTTTGTTTAGATAAATACTTCTTTGAAATTACAAGATCATGAATTTCCTACAATCTTTTATCCTTCTCAGTGATCAACTATAAGATAAAAAAAATATTATATTCCTATTGTGTAGATTGTATCAAATACCCCAGATTGCTCAAGATTTTTATAATTTTAGACCTAACAAAATGAATTTTTGTATATACAATTAGAAAATCACAAACTACTTAATAATATAGGGTATCAATTTCTCTCAACTCTAATAATTATTAAGCTGGTAAAAACCTTTTTTTTTTAATGGACAGGTCAATTGAAAATAAAATGATATATCATTGCAATTAATATATTTAGAAACCTATAAATCAAACGGAAAAACAAAATGACAAATTCACTATAAAATCAAAACCATTCTAGGTTCCATTCAACAATACTAAAAAGTTATAGTCAACATTATGCTAACAGAAATAAATTTCTTCATTAATAAAATACACAAAACGTCAAGATGTATTGGCAAAAGGCTGTCAATTGCCAATAAGCCAATAGATGACATTTTATGAAACTAATATTTAGATATATATAAATACCATCCAATTGCTCTCAAGCAATAATTAATTACAAATGCAAGATCTACAATTCAAAAATATAATTGTAGATAGGTTAATTAACACTTAAATATTATTATTAATATATATAATTTATATTGTCCTTCCTTAAAAGGATATTGTCTGAATAGTCTGAAGACACCTAGATATTTTTTATATACATTTATATATATATATATTTAAATTTTTCTTAAAATATATACTATGTCAATATTTTATGTAGTGGGAATGAAACATTATAATTCACACAATCATATTTAAAAGTTAGATTATTAATAAACAACAGACACAACAGGGAGAGCATTGTAAAGACTAGTCTGTCACTAGGTCTACCGCAAAAAAAGTTAGTAACAATAAATTTAAATTAAAAAAAAAAAATGTGTTCACTCTAATTAATACCACTCTTCAAAAATGGCTCAAATCAACAGAGTATTCCAGTTGAATATATCACAAAAAGTTCTCTTTAATGTAATCAATATAAATTTAATTTTAACATAAATGAAAAGAAAAAATTGTTAAATTTGATTTGATATGTGAACAATACACACAAATATGGTAATAATTTGTTTTTTCAAAAACTACTAAAAGTAAAAACCAAATAACAAATAGATTTATTGTTCTTAAACAGTAAATTTAACACCGAATTAGATATGAAATTTTATTATTTTTTAATTAAATAAGACCCAATGGAAGTAAAATAATTAAATTTTTCGAATATATATATATATATATATATATATATATATATATATATATATATATATATATATATATATATATATATATATATATATATATATATATATATATATATATATATCGTAATTTATAGTAAACTAATAAAAGATATAGTAAATTACCTGAAAAGTGTATGTATACTACAATCAGTCATAAACTACAGAGTTAGCCATTTTTTTTTTTAATTTATTGAGATATTTTAATTGCATTTAAGCAATATAATATAATATGATACGTTCAGAGTAAACCCATAAAGAATTTACATGAGCAATACAAATAAAAATTGGCATATGGTTTTGAAATTAATATTACTACTTTTAAATAGATCCTTTGTACTCTTGAATTTGAAGTGTCTATTGCAGGAAAAAATACATCCATATCTGACTTCTATCATAGTATTAAGAGATATCAAATTCAATATTTTTATTTTTTTTTTAATATTGACATATTCAACTACTTTGCAATCAAGAGCTCATTTTGAAGAGGGTAATGATCTAAAGTAAAATAATTCATGGTACAAAGCTTTTGGTGCTAAAAATTAGTAGTAAATAATTAAAAAAAAACAAAAAAAAAAGAAGCTAAATACTATCCCACGTACACGTACTCAGTCATTTTGTAAGCTAGAGTATTCTCATTAACCATTTTCTAACCATTACATATTTTAAATAATTCAAATTGAACCTGGATGGCTAGTCGTACATTTCAGTAAATGATATAATCACCACCAGTTTAATGTAATTATAAATAAAATGTTAGCAATTTTATAAGCAATATGGCTTCAGGTAAAATACCTATTTATCACAATTTCCTCTCTTAAATGAGGATCAGCATTAAAATGCAAAAGAGAGGTAATTAAGTTATACCAATATTAATTATAGGCCGCTTAAAAAGGAAGTAAAAGTGATTAATCAAAGATCTCCTCGAAATAATGTTTAAGGTTCAAATACAGTTTAACCTCTATAAATCAAACATTCATGAATTAAATCCTAATCATAAATTTGAATTTATTGCAGGGAAAAAAATTTTCACTTGGAAATAACTAAATATCGACAGCCACACTGCAAAAGCCTGCAAGGATGATTTCTTTGGAAAATGAGGTTTTGAGCTTTTCTGATCAATCTTGTCCTGGCGCATATTCTGATCTCACAAAATGAAATCTATGGTGTTTCAATTCTTCCCTATGGCCTTTTCTAAAAACTTAAAACCTTTAGATCGTGATGTAAAAAACTGTAAGTTACAGTGAAGGTTAAAGAGATTGTGTCGTTACCGAGAGAACATAATGAAATGCTCAATGAAAGTTCTTCATGTAAATATAGAATGTATAATGCATTTTACGCATAGACTACAGTTACAATTAGCTTTATTAATAGACTAAAATCAATTTTTCTTGTACGCTTTCTTTTTAAAAATTCCTAATGACTTCCAGCCTGGCGCTGCTGGGCAAATGCCTGGATTCTTCTGCTCTGACGCTGGCACTGCTTACCATGGAATTAGACGAAGCAAAGAAGAGAGTGGTAAGTGGGAATATAATATTGAACGGCCTTCAAAACCTCTACAACTGAACTTTTCGTTAATTTTATAAAAACATTAGCTAAGTATGAGAGAAATTATATCTCTGCAAAACAATTTTGACTTAATGTAAGAAAAAACAAAATAGGAAAACCAACAAAGTATTGAAAACACAAAAGAAGCATGAACAAAAAATGTATGCTTCATGTCAAATCCTTCAGGAGTCAAAGGGCCAAATTGTAGGCAGTGCTATCAGCAAAGGTCAAATTCAGTCAAACATTAATAATTTCAAAGAATAAGATAACCTTACAAATTAACAATTCACAGCCCTTCGCACTGCATCTCAGCCCTCCAATATAAAACAATTCTACCAAAACAATTGATGAGAGATATCAATTTCCGTTAATTTATAAACTTTAAGAAGGAACCAATTGTAGCAAATTTACTCTCCCATTGGACCACTGCATTAACCAAGATAAATCTTAAGATTAAAAGAATAACCATTAAAATTAATTAAGAAAATGATGAACCAAAAAGAAAACAAATTAAAAACTGTTTTAAGTTTCTGATGAAAAGTTGGACTTCTGGAAAAAAAATTAACACTACTTTAAACATATTGGCCAGTACTTAAATAACAAATAAATAAACAATATAATACAATTAATTTTCTTTTTTCTTGTGTCACTAAGTGGATTTTTGACATGAGTTAACTTCCAACTATTGATGCTTTTGTGAATTTTCACATTGTTTATGTGATATTTAAAAAATTACATAAAACCTTTTACATTCCAAATAAAGTTATAACCAGCACACAATTTTCTGATTTCACGAAGAGAAAAATCATCTAAGTTCATAGCGATTTAAGGTTATGAAAAGTCACTTAAAGACTTTTTGCAATGAACTGACGATATATAGTAGTATTTTTTCCCTTAAAAAAAAAAAAAAAACTATATTAATCAATCTGTTATTGATCTTAATATGAATTACAGCAGGTCAAAGATGAAAAATTATAATTTTTCTATGAAACAAAATGTGGATATATTGAATATTTTTGAAGGAGCTTTAAAAGTCTGATATATATAGAGGTTCAACTGTAATCTTAATGCATCCAAACTAGAATTTGTCACTCTACTTGTTTTAAATTTTTATAGACTGTCTTCATAAAAGTTTAATAAAAGAAATGATTGTAATATAAAATGAATGTTATCACTCTCTGCAACGCTCTCCAAATGACGTATGCAGACATATAAACACACAAACATTAACATAGAGAACCATGCAAAGTCACAGGATATGCCCTAATCATTGATATGACTTCCATAATCATAAGCATAATCATCATTATAGAAAGAACTCAAAAAGATGAAAAATATACATTTACTTTTTTTTTTTTAATATTTGTAATATAATTGTAATGCAGAATATATTTTTATATACATATAACATCTTAAAGAGTGTATACATAGAAATAATAATGGCATTCAGTGAGACAATCACAACAACTGGATAAAAATTGAAACATTAACAAGATAAATATATATATACATGAAGTGGTAACAAACAATTTCCAAGTAGCATTTAATGCCATCACGTTTAAAATAAGAAAATATATAACAGGTGTTAAAGGAAAAAGAAATTAAAAACTATATTTTTTCTCTAAATGGCAATCTGTAAATGTCTAATCTCAGCAGTGAATATAAAAAGCTCTTCTCATTTATAATATTCATAAATATATATATATATTTTTATTGCTTTCGGTTATGACAAATTGGCATTCAGCGATATAATTTGGATGATTCTTCACAATCCTTCAGATTTTGAAAAATAAAAAAATGTGAAGAGTTATTTAAACAAGATGACTAATAGTTTCCTGAATCAGAAACGATAGACATCAATTGAAAACAATAAAATCCTGACAGGTCAATACACTCCATTTACACTGCAGGTCAATACGATCGAAACCAAACAGTAGACTCTCTCTTATACAGCCTAACCAGGAAGAACATGTGTTATGGAAATAATTAATTTGTAAGAAAATAAACATTAATGATTACTTAAACATTACATAGATGCAAAGAAATCAGATACATAGATGAAGTTATTAAAATTATAAATATTTAATATTGTTTTATTTTAGATATCTCTACCCAAACAATATTAAAATAAAGTAGTGCTGATTAAGAAAGAGTTTACAGTATTGTCGGTATTTATATAAAATAAAGGAATGTCTTAAAATTCACAAGTGTCTTCCCTAGTTGTATCAGGTAGCTCAACAACCAAAGTATTATTTATCTATATTTTTTAATGAAACAGATATCATTTGGAGAAATCTAGACTAGAAATTACCACATTTTGCCCACAAAACTCTATAAGAGAGCAGTCCTGGATAAACAGATTATGTACTAAATTACTATTGGGCTAGATACACCTAGAGAAGGTAAACCTTAAAAACATAAGAAAACTATTTATCTACAAAAACAGTAAAAATATTTCACATTTGATGCAGTAATGAATAAAATAAATCCAAAGTGAAAAAGCCTATTTAGATAAATTGCATAAAATTTTATCGAATGACACTAATAAGAGATCAATCGTGTAAGCTGGATTTCACTGCATGCAAAAGGCATTTAAACAACCAACATATTATAAAAATTACAGCCATTTTATTTAATGATCATTATTATTATTAGATGTTACTTATTATATGGAGGAACTATAAATGAAGAATAAAAATAAATAAAATACAGAATCATTCAATAAATTAAAAAAAAAAAAAAAAATAGTAAAGCAAAACTTTCTAAAACCCCTTGTCGAGCAGAATGTAAAATCTACCATCCTTCAGCACAATAAAGCTGAGAAATTGGGTGTTTTTTTTTTTATTATAATGGGATGCAGAAATAAAGACCATTAAATTTTATAAAGTTAATTAATATTTCAAACGAAAGAGAAAATATTTAAGAAGTGACAGAAATTAATTATTAGTGTATAATTGGAAGATTTCTAACACAAAGCCTCCAGTCTCTAAAACAACTCTAAACAACTAACCAACTTATTACCACCACTCCTTTCCTCCTCCCAAAGCAATCCGTGAATACATGGCTATTCTTCCAAATATATACATATTCTTTTTTTTTTTTTTTGTATAAAATATATGAATATATTAATTGTTAATTTAAAGTATGGTTTATTCTCAATGTACATGTATTTTTATAAAATAACTTAAGCATTATTTATCTTCCATTTTCTGAATGTCATCATCCTCTTCTAATACACATCACACAATTTTCTAATGACAGCAGATATTTTCACAAAATGAATGCAAAAATAAATTTTAAATAGTTAATCAGATATTGCTAATTCAACAAATTGCTTCATATAAACAATTTCAAAGAGTATATTGAGGGAAAAATTATTTAAATACATCAAAACAGATGATTTAGAATTAAGAAGGTAGAATAATTATTAAAAAAGCATACATATCAGACAAAAATTAAACAACCCAATATCTCAGATTTATTACATCTAAAGGAGGGTTAAAAAAGCTTTCTGATAGTTTGAAAGTATTTTCAAAAGTAAAACAAACTTATTAATACTTATCAAAGTATATACTTAAAAACTGCCCAGAGTATTGTCATAGACTAATATTACGGTGATGGCCTAGCAGTAACTACTTCTACAGGACAGGTCACTATAAGAGAATGTTCAGAAACACCAATCCAAAAGACTTATACAAATACAATGACACAGTAAATTGCCAGACTCTGGCTGATGGACAAGGTAACCTATGCTAAGCAGGATAAAGAGATTTAAAATTGACCATAAAATTACGACAATTTACTAAATATTTCAGAGATAGGAAAGCTTGTTTTCAAAGGCCCGGAATTAATTAAAATGCTGAAGATTAACGAACAATAAATGATTTAATGCAATATATACACATACATATACATATAGTTTTTGGCAATCACTTACATAAGTAGTTTTTAACTAAATAATAGAAGACAATCCATTTTTTCTTTTTCATATCAATTTATACACTTATACAAGATAGATAAGGTTTTTTTTTTGTTTGTTTTTAATTTTTTTATCATTCATTTGTTAATTAAAATTACATTACTAAAAATCTCTAATACAATATTATTAAACTAATAAATTACAAAAGAATAATACATATTTTCAATAAAAGTATAAAAATCAGATTAACGATTTTCTTTTTTTTATCAAGTATAGAAATTTCTATTAATGCCATTTAAGGTATATGAGGCATAAAATGCCATGATTTATACTTATTCAAAATAATTTTTATTAGAGAAATCTCTATACATGATAACTGGAATCGATAAATACAAATATTTAGCTAAAACAAAATGTTCAGACTATTCTTTCTTTTAAGGCAAAGGTAACCTTATCTTTTATACAATGCTAATAATACATAAATCATTGATATAACTTGTTATGTAGTTTATGCTGCAGTTTTTAAGGTAGCAAGACATTAAACTGTAGTGGAGGTTTAAATATTCTCAATGGCAATTTTTTTTTTCTTTTTAGACAAAGGTAACTAATTTTTTGTTTTTTAAAGCTGGCACTTCAATGTAACATCAGTTATTTTATTATCCTTATTGTCAGTTAATGAAAACAGAAATTCTACTTTTATATACAGATTTCATAATAGATATTCTATAGTAATACTAAAATCAATCTCTAAAACCATTTTAATATTTCATTTTAACATTTAAAAAATAAAATTTACCATAAAACATCGAGTGCAATTAATACCACAAATATCAATAATTAATACTGCAGATTAACAATCATAAAATTTTGCAAATTTAATTTGTTTTCATTAAAATAATCTTGCAAATTATATCATACAATCTGCCCTTAATCCTTATAGAAAGCTTCTCACGGATGGCTCGTGTGCATAAAGATTGAACTCACGTATTCTCAAAGTCATGGAAATATATTTCAATAGATATTAATTGGTGATAAATCACATCATAAATTAAAGTAATTTAAGAAATCACTTGTGAGAGATAAGGGACAGAATCTTTTAAATATAAATAAACCATTCGAGAAGCTCAATCAATGGTACGATTCTACAATAATAATATTTACGGAAGAGGGACGACGACCTGGACGTAGGTAACAGGAAAATAACCGGTGCGGCCGTTCAGGCTTCCTTCGTACCAGTTTTCATCAATTTTATTTGTCAGTGTTATGGTTTCACCTTCCTATAAAATAAAAAGATCAATTTTGTTTCTAGATTTATTTAAAATTATAACAATTATCTGCCTTTAACACATGTTTTGGTTGAATCAAATGAATAAAAAATAGTTAATGTATAAATTAGTAATTACGGCATAAAACTAATTTGCAAGAGTAAGTAAAATAGAATTTCCTACATAATGAACGATAAGTGGAGGTTGACACATGATCAGTCTAATTTCAAGTACTTGGAATATTTTTTAAAAAGCTGAATGTTTAAAATTGGTGAAATTCCTTGCCCGAATTTATTTCCTTTGAAAACTCAATAGATTTCAAGAAGAGAGAATTGTGAAACCTCTTATTTGGAAGATCATATTAAACTATAAAACTGACTGAATTAATTAATAAAATCATAATACATCAAATCATGCTTTATTATTGAAACCACAAAATAAATTAATATATAGGGAGGTATAATAGATTTTAAATTAAATGGTGGTAGGGAACGGAAATCATCAATTAATTACAAAAATATAGAATATTTTTTAAAACAAATAAAAATATTATATCTATTCTAGCACTTTCTTTCTTGGTTTGGTCCTCCAAGAGGAGTAAACAAAACTATTTCAAATTAGGAAAAATAAATCTTTAAAGTCACTGATGGAAGTTAAAAACAATCATATCATTCATTCCTTCATACATCATATAATCAGTTTTGAAAATCGAAGAAAAAAATCTCCTCCCAAAATTTGGATTCTGTAATTTAAAAAAGCTTTGTTTGGAAAGCAAGAGTCTGTTTGCTAATATTTTTTGTGAGTGGAAAGCCACAATAATCAACAACTACAGAAACTCATACATATTAATAAACTTTAGAATGAACCTAGTTATTACATATTTTTATTTTTTATAACAATTATTAGAAATCTCACAGATTTGAACATTTTGGATTTAATTGAACAAAATTCATTTTTACTTTTTTTTGTAAAAATGAATATCAGGATTCTACTGTTTTTTTTTCTTGTTTCAAAAAAAGACTTAGTCAAAAATTTCACAAAAAAAAAAAAAAAAACGGTGGAATATACTTTCTTACTGACTCACACAATATAAATAGGAGAAATGATAATTATTTTTATATGATACATTTTTTTTTTTAAATAACAAAACCATTATAATTTATAATAAATAATCTAATAAACATTAAATTACCTTGAAACTCAGCTCGCCAGGATTTTCGGCATCAAAATCATAAAGAGCAGTGCAGCAGGGAACCCTTGACATGGGTGTACGGGCCGGAGAGTTTTTCACAGGAGAGGGCAAAGGAGATGCTGAAACAATAAAAACTTCTTTCAATTTCTCCAAGTCACAAATTCTCGAGAAAGGTGGCTTGAAGCCTCAAAATACGCTACATTCAAAAGCTACTTTCTACTTTACTACTCTTAGTATCAAGTCAAGGTTACAAACTACGATCATTCCATTACCTGATTAATGTCATGGAACTTAGCTCAAGTCCAACATCTAAAATAATATTCTTAATGATATCCTTATTAAAACCTATAATTATATATTTTTTTTAATTTTCTTAAATATTTTTTTTTAATTTATAATAATAACACTTTATAATAATTCATAGTAATAAATAAATAAGTAGCTAGTTAAAAAATAAATCAAAAGTTTTCCACTTAATATTAATTTATGAAACTAAAAGAACTACAGTAAACAGTGATAACAAATATTGCTTAAAATCAATTACTTTTGCAAATTACAACATTCTTTTCTAATTAAGGATATCATCAAAGTTTAAATAAAATTCATAGTTTCATAATTATAACCTTTCAAAGCTAAAAGTTCAGCTAAACGTTAAAATAACAGAACTTGAAATATTTCCGAAACTATCTAAATCAGATTTGTGGTCTGTATGATTTTTGTATTTTGGTAAATTAAGATAAGATCCAGCCATAAAATCTCTACTACTCAACACTGAATTAAATTTCTTTTAATGATGTAGAGATGGTTAACTGTGATATAATATGAGAAGGAATTGGTCAGGGGGAGGGGGTGCGGTCAAATAAATACTAAATTTTTAATGAATAGTATTTTTAATTACGCTGACGTTTCCACCCACCTTGCAGGTGTTCATCAGAGCGTGGCATGTGGCACTGCAGGAGGCAGTTGATAGACTGGATCCTGCAGTGCCACACGCCACGCTCTGAAGAACATCTGCAAGGTGGGTGGAAACGTCAGCGTAATTAAAAATACTATTTATTAAAAATATAGTATTTATTTGACCGCACCCCCCCCGACCAATTCCTTCTCATAAATTTATTTTACTTTAATTTTGTTTTTTCTGTTTTTGAAAGTCAATAACATGCTAATTAAGTTACTTATTTCAACATTCCAATTCTAGTTTTCTTATTCCATTCCAGTGAAAACATAAGCTTAATGCATCATAGCAAGAGTTGTTATATTACTACCATAGTGCATAGAATAATTTGGTTTCTTTCAAGGGTTACATGTGTACAATAATATGCACCATTAAATGTAATTGAAACTAAAAGAAATAAGTCAGGCCATTCTCATACTATATAAAACTACAACTTAGGCTGATTCAATATAGAATAAAAATAGATAAACGGTCAATCACAACAATTTTAAAACTAATTTTATCTACAATATATTGAATAGTTATCTTCTTTAATGAACATTTTATTAAAATACAGCAAAAAGATTTAAAAGTAAGGTACATGGGAATGTATTACAAATCAAGAAATAGATTAAAATAAAAATGGAGAGACAGAAAGTATATGCTGTTGGCAGAGTATTAAAAGTTTAGTAAAAAGAAATTACCATCGTTTAAAAATATAGAAAACTAAGGAAAATAAAAATCAATTATTACACAGTTTGTTTTCTTCAAAAAATACACTAATGCACCAAAATAGTGCTTAAAAGTGAAAAATATTATAAAACTTTAATATAATTTATATAAAAGACAGCAGTTTAAGAGGATATATATCACTGATATCTGAACAACAAAAAAAAAGGCATCTTAGGTCCCTTTCAGACCGTAGATATAAGATGCAAGATGCATGTGCGTCTTGCATCTTGATAAAAGAGCTTTCACACCAAGGATGCAAATCTTGCATCTTCTGTTTATATCAAGCAATCTCTGGAGAGTTACATTACATCATCTAATGGTATAAACAGAATCTAAAACTTTCTAAGAAGGAAAGGAAAACAAAAAGAATAACCTGATACAAATACAACAATCATTTCCTAGCAACAAAACCAAAGAATAACCATAATCCAATAATAAAAATTGTAAGAGTACACATATATCCCAAGCAGTCTTTAGTAAAACCATCGGTCCACTTATTTTTAAAAATACTTATTGTTTGTGTTTTTTTAGACAAATTACTGGCCTGCAGCCATGATCTGATTAGAGAGATATTGCTTTAGAACATCAGGATTCATAGGAATAATAATATGTCAAATGATATAAAGTAAAAAGATACAGAGAAATATCTCAAAAACGGATAGCCACGGTCTAACAGATTTGTCTATTACAGAAAAGCGTTTACGGAGAAAAGGTTTATTATACCCCAAAATTTTTTAAGTGATTATAAAAAAATGATTACTTATGTTCGTGAAAGTTTATTGATTTGAGTGAATGAATTTTATTTATACAACTTTTAATTTATCACCTAGCGTCTAAGCAGGAAACCTTTTTTCTTTTATTGAATTTACTATCTTCACTTTTTGTTCTATAGTAAGAAATTTACATATCAAGGAATCAACGTAACCTTCAAAATTTAAGAACAAAAACAACACAGTATATTGGTTTTTGGAGTTAAAATATGATGGGACAGAGAAGAGGGGAATTCTACGAAAACTGCCGACACACACATGTAAACAGAGCAGGAAGTTACAAAATCCTATTCAATAGCATGTTTCCATTTCACTTTAACCCTGCCTGCATAGCCTTAACGGGGAGGAAGGAGAGGATAAAAAAAAAAAGATTTTCATTTCACTCTTCAGAATAAATCCTTTATTAAACCGAAAATACAACTTAGAAAAATGAAAAAAGAATAACTTCAAGATATGTACTTATTTAAATGCATGTAAGTATTTTTATCAAAACATAAAACTATTAATAATAGTTTTCTTTATTTCCAGTATTTTGTAATTATTCATTTCAAAAAATAAATTTATCACTTAAAGAAAATTTGGTCATCCGCATTTTTTACAAAGGGTCAAAATGCTAATACTTCCAAATCAGGGCATTTCAAAATTTTCTCTTGTAAGAGGTTTGGCTAGAGAGAGGAATTTTCAAGAGAGTTTTCACTGCATTAGAAATTATTATAGCTTTTAAAACATTAAAAATGGCAAATTATTGATTTTTATTAATCTCAGGTTATGAGCAGCGAACAAACTAAAGTATCAACCAATTTGAAAAGCAAAATTAAGTTCCTAAATATTGTTCTTTCATGCATTTTGTTCATTACTCAATCAAGTAATAACAGAATATTCTTATGAAAAATTCATTACTCACTGTCTGATGAATCATTAAAATTATTTTTCCAATGTCAATTTATTTTTTAATTATTTTATTCTGTCATTTTTTATCAATTAGAATTTATGTTAATAATCTATATTGTTGCCCTAAAGATGGCAAAAATGGGCTGAAACCTCAGCTTCTAAGCTTTAACTAATATATAATCCTTAACAATGCTGGTTGATGAAAAATATAAAACTAAGTCTAGAATGGTAACAGTATAAGTCACATTTTCTTAAAAAATAATTAAGCGAATTTCCAGAAAGTAAAAAAATAAATAAGTTGAAGCATGATAAATTCTAGTGAATAAAAAAAAAAATGAAACTAAAATTGCTTAAGCTTGTTTGAAAAATGAATAAATGCAGAGAGCATGCATGTTTAGCGTACCATTAGTAGATCTGGCCTGCTGCTGGCTGGCAATCTCCAAGTGACTTGGCTTCCCATGGACTGGGGAAGAAGACTGGGACGTACCTGAACCACAAAACACTTACATCCCCATAATTGCCCTATCGTTAATAAACAAACCATCTGTTGCCAACTTCCTACTGGAGGCTCAACATTACGCATGGAGATAGGTACAGAAATGGTTTTTTTTAACTTGGATTAAAATATGGGTGAAAATGAGAAAAGTAAAGACAGTCCGAAAAAACAAGATTTGTGATAAACAACCGCAAAGATAATATACAAATAAACATTAAATCTCATTGTGTGGCAAACAATTAATATAGTGAAGAAAGCTTGTTGACTGTTCTATATATCATGGATGATAGATATTCAGGATACCATCAGTTTTTAAGATTGTCATCAACGTTTCAATCCAAGCTTGTGGGTCATCATCAGGGCATATTACCAGCACTGATATTGAGTCACAAGCTTAGGTTAAAATATTGGCAATAAAAGTCTTAAAACTGGCTATCATTCATAATCAATAATGTAGTCAACAATATTTTAATTAAAAGACAATCTCGGGTTTAATTCAAAAGGCCAGTATTGTTTTTATTACTCAAAACATCAAGACTAGCAATAAAGAAAACAAAAACTTATTGTTATGAAATAAGTTCAGAACATTATACAAAGATATGAACTTGATTAATTATCTTCTATTTCAAAACTTAGTTAAAATTGTCTAACCTGATTACAAAAAAAAATAAACACTATTTTAAGACAACAAACTTATGCAATGTCTATATCATATAGTATCAAATGCACATTTAAACTCACCATTATAAGGCTGATAATGTACAAAACTAACTATAATAGCCAGCAGGATATAGGACAAATCTGAGAAATTTTGGCATTGCCAACTATCGCTCCACAACCTAACTCACTATTCAGTAATGAATCTTTATCTGTCATTCCACAGATCATTGAGATAAAAAAAAAGTTCACAGTAATTATTTAAATTGATGCCTAAACTATTCTTAACTAAAATTATATAAATTAAATTGATACCATCAAATCAACAAGAAACAAGTTCAAGATTAAAACTGATTATAATCAGGAATGATTGGAACATAAAAATAAATAAAATATACTAATAAATATTTTTGATAACCAACCTACTTTACTAATTACAACCTTTCAAAAACTGAACTTTTACTTAAAATACAGATACAAACAGTTGCTATTTTTACAGTGTTTTCTTAAATAACCAATAATACTAATAAGAAAAGAGGACACATTCAATACACCAATGAGGGTACTATACAACAAAGGACAGTCAATGTTCCCAACTACTAGCAGTTTGAAGGCAGAACTTATACAGCCTTTGTTATGTAAGGATTAAGAGAGCAACATGACAGAGATGTCCACTCACCTAATACTGTGTCATTTACTACTGATTATTCAACACAGAGAAATGTGAAAACTGATGAATTTGATTGGGTAAAGCAATGAGCATATAAAAAGCAGAAAAATATTGCAATTGCAAATATATAACATTGACTCCTAACAGTGATGAACATCTGAGACATTGAGAATTGTCATTATTTTACACAGCTGCTACAACACCAAAAGCTTGCAACTGCTTGAAAATATATCTTATTGATGTGCTAGTAAAAGCAGGTTGCCAAAAATGTTATATATACACAGCAGAATACCAATAAGCCAGAAACTATTAATCTGAAAATATTTTTGTCTAATAAATTGAAAATTAAGACTAAAAATCATTATAATGAAAAGAAAAATGTAGGTTCATATTTGATTCAATTATATACTATTAGTATTTTTAAACTATCACTTATTTCCGTGGTCCTTTTTGAGACAAGATGTTAGTATAATTTGTCATAAAACATGTTTTTTATAACACGAGTCTGTATTTCTTCACCAATTATTTGCAGATTTAAGACAGTAAGAAAAGGAGTGTTAGTAATGTACCAAGGAGCTTGTGTAATGAGTTTGAATATTTTAATGACTTTTAAGCACTATCTATTTAAAAAAAAAAAAAACAGCCAAATAGAGACAGTAACACCTCTTTAAGATATTTTAACAAACAGTACATTGATATATAGATTATATAGAGCTGCGGTCCACAATCTTTTTAAAATGTAGGCCAAAACTGAATCTCCTTCCCCTAAACATTCACAATATCTACATAGTATAGATAATACCAATATAATATCTGTCATATAGCTTCAAAGAAACAATACAATTTATACAGCTTGTATTTAAAAATACTTTTCCCTTTAGTGAATTTTGAGAATATACCAACATAATGAAATGAGCTAAAAAATATTAATTATAAAAAAAAATATATGCATTGGGATTAGTAATTATTTTTTTCCCTATAATAAAAATGCTGGATATAAAAATCCATTTAATTCAAGAAAGAAAACTTTGCAAATTTGTTTATATAAAAAAATTAACGATAACAAATATGAAATCTTATGGTTAAGCACCCCTGATATAGTTGGTATGTGTAGGTACCTAGCTTGAATTGGAAGAGTGAGGGAATACTTCTCTCACTGCGCAAGGTTTACTATTTCTATTTCCTAAGTCTATTTTGGACTGATGACATGAGATTTGCTATCTTTTATCTGCATTTTTGAAAACTTATTTTTTCTGCCTTAATGATACTTGAATTTGTGAAACTTTGGTTGTTTTTGAAAATTTATTGGTATTTGAGAGACTTAAGATTTTGTTTTTGGATCTTCCAATAATATCCTAAATGTAAATTTTTAAATATAAGACAGGGAGTGGCATAATTCCTAAAAATAAGTTGTGAAACCCTAATTTAACTTTTATAAAAGAATGAAATATCTGTTATGAATCTTAAAAGCATTAAATAAAAATAACTCAGAAGCAATAGACTAAATTTATCTCAAAGAAATTATTAAGTAAAGATAAAGATGAGCGTTGTTGGCTCTCCAGCAGCGTTAACAGAATAAAGCAATGAGCCTAGACCACCTCTGTCAAATGAAATATCACAATAAGGTTTTCTTTTATAAAAAAATGCTTTGAAAGGGGAATGAATAACTAACCCAACCTAAATTTGGCATAAATTGTCAAGTGACGAAAATAATAATATAAATTATTAATTATTCGAATATTATTCTTATGAAATGTTTCCCATCAGAATAAATAATATAAATAAGCTACTCAAGTTATTAATAAAGTGGTCTATTTCCTTAGGTGGAGTAAATAACAACATTAAATAACCCTCTCCCTCCCCCCGAAAAAAAAACAAATGATGAAGTAAATGGCTTTAAACTAATATAAAAGATCTTATGTATAAAACATAAAACTTTTACATTTTAATAAATCTTAAAATAAAATTCTAAGAATGAAACTAACACAGCAAGTGCCAGAATATGATGTTTTCTGCAAATATAATCATTTCATTTATGGATCATAAATCCATAAACTGCTGCGATGTACGTGTTTTGTATCCTATAAATTAAAATCAACTATTCTACCTGAATACAATAAGGAGTCCTGGAAATAATAATTTTATGTGGCGATGCACAAACTAAAAAAAATAAAACAAGGAATGTGATGCCAATAATTATATATCTAAATCATGAAACGTAAAAAAAAAATGTTTTTATTGACATTAGCATCTTTCTTTTTTCTTAATCAATTATATTATGAAATGAAATGCTAGAAAAAAATATATAAAATCCTTCAAACTTCCAAAAGGTTACTCCGTGATGGCAATTCCTAAAATTCTTCGATTGCCTTTTAAAAAAACTGGAGTTGAGTAATATATTTTGTTTATAATAATCTATATAATATAACACTAATTTTGATAATAATTAGGATCAGATTGGAAGAATTTCTTCTGGTTTTGTGCATTTAACTCTTTATAACACTGGCTTAAAGTACAGTGAATGTTAAAACAAACTCACATACATAACAATATTTATCGTCATTGACACGTTGTAAGGAACAAAAAATGATACATTGTAATTCAGCATTAAAAAGATTGAAGAAAAATGAAACTCTCAAAAATTCTCATTTATTTCAAATAATAGTTTTGAAATATAAAATCCAAATAAATCTTTTTTTAAAATTCCCCACTAAAAGAGATCTATTCTGAGAAATTTGTTCACAACTTTATTGAATTGATTAAATTTATAAATTATTATTTATAATTTTACATTCAATTTAATCAATTAAGTAATAATAAAAACATTTGAAAGATAGCAATTATCCTAATTTATTTATTTTTCTCTACACCAACGTTTCAACACTAACAAGATTGAATTATATATATATATATATAAATCAATTTAGTTTAAACATTAAAAACATGAGTAACACTGTGATCATTTCCAGAAATTTGGATATAAATAAAAATAAAACATCTGTATTTTGAATGAGTTATTAGCAATTACTTTATTTAAAAAAAGAAAAAAATCCAACAACTAAATCTTACCCGCACTAACATCTCTACAACAATGAATTTTCTCTCTTCCTCTGAGAGTAAGTTCTTTTTTAGGTCTAAAAATTAATTTTTATGATCTGTGACATAGAAAGTAAAGAATTTCTCATCTAATAATGATTGGTTTGTAAGAAAAATAAAGTTTGGCTGATTGTTCCAAACAACGAATGACTCGTTTTTTTTTTTTTAGCTTAGTCTAGCAATTAACTAATTTAAGTACAAAATCAAGCAAAATTATTAACATAATAAAGAAACTAAAGCTTTCCTGATTGACTCTGATTTTTATAGATGTGGTACCATAATTGATAACATCTGAAAGTAAAGCCAATCCTCTAACTTAACAAAAATACAAATACAACAGATTTGGACAACCTATGAAGAGACGATTTTAGAGGGATTGGTATCTTGTTCAGTTGAATAGTGTAGTCTGAATACAATATTATATCATTAAAATCATACATTCATACATCATAAAGTAATTCAATCTATAATACATTCAGATCACCATAGATTAGAAAATGTAAATCAAACACCAACATATATGTCATTTAATACTACGGTATTAAAAAAAATGAAAGAAATAACTTGATCCACTTTACTCCAAAAAATTTAATATCCTGATAAATAGTGTTCTAAAAAAAATAACAATCAAGAAGTCAATCTCATGTAACTAGATGGAGAATAAATATAGTTATAATTATAAAAGGGTGTCTGTCATTACAAATTTACATTAAATGTACAGTATGCATTAGCAAAACAAAAAAATAAATAAAAATATTCAACACTTAACAATAATATTGTAAATCATTTCATTTTATTTAATTAAAAACTGAAAAAGTTATGGCAAACATAAATTTCATAGGGGTAATTCAATATGCACACAAAGGTGGTATGGGTTAGGGATTAGACGCTACAGAATTCTCAAAGAAAACTCATTTTCATGACAACAGTGAATGCCAATCCAACAAAGATGACCAGAATAGTTTATTTCTAAACATTCACAATCATGCTTTAATGAGTAAGACGTATAAATACTCAGAAGTGTTGTATTTAGAATGAACAAAACATAAAACACCAACTGTGCATCGCCACTAAATAATCAACTGACAAATAAAAAATTTAGGAAAAGATAAAATAAAAAAAAGATTTGACAATGAAAAAGGTCTTTTGGCTCATTATCTAGAAAGAAAAATAATACCTTGTGAATACATACTTCTAAGCACCTAATCACAGATGTTATAAAAATTTTAGATTAAAAAGGAAACATTTTTAAAAATTCAAGCTGTTCACAACCAGTTTTTACACATACAACATACACACACACACATATATATATAAAACACAAATACATAAAGGAAATAGATCACAAGTTGGCTTAGATTACAGATAAATTTAAGTTAAATGAATTGTCTGATTTGTTTGAGCTAAGAATGCCCGAGCACAACTAACATTTTTTAGATTTGCTTTTTTTATAAAATCATTTAATGTAAGAGAAATTTTAAATAATGATCTATTACAACTTATATTAATAAGTTCCATGGCAAAAAGTTATACTTTCAAAAGAATAGAAAAACAATCAAAAATGAAAATTTCATTCAGTTCGAAACTGATTTATAATCTTGAAAAAATCAAAGTTAAATTTTAATTTCAAATACTGCTAAATAGAATTAAATATGCAATCGGATTCAGTGAAATGAAAAACTACACCTTCTGTCGATGTTTTATGAGAAAAATCTTCAATACATTTTTGACCAAAAAGCCAGATTTTTTGGCAGAGAAGACAAATTTTTTTCAAAAAAAAAAAAGAAAAGAAATGAATTAAGGATTTTTACTAAAGAGCAATAAATGTTTAACTACAGTAGACATTTTTTCACAAAACCCTACTAATGAACGAGTTAATACACATAAAAAAAAAGATTAATCTGACACAACAAACAGACATCTTTAATATAACACAAAATAAGTTAATGTGAAAAGAAGCAGCCAATGGATAAGAGAATGTGAATAAAAAATACAGAATGGGCAAAAGCAATGAGCCCACGAAATTCAGTTAATAAAGCATAAATAGATATTTCCATAAGAAGAGGATGGTGTAGGCTTTAAAGCTTAAGATGGGATGTGAAACTGAACAAGAACCAGGTAAAATTAGCATTTATCGCATGCAATTTGAATTTATCAAAAAGAATTTACTTAATATTAGCCACTCTACAGATATAGAAATGATACCTACAATTATCTTAGTTCGATCGACAAGAATATTACACAAATCTATAGAGCAGCCAAATAAGAATATTTGTATTATATTATATTAAACATGAATTTCTACTTTTATACCCAAGACCAGGACTTTCAACAATAGTTTCATAGTTTCTGTGGTGATTGCAAGAGGGTCTCATTTTATCATCATATACTACAAAAATAAAACGTATTATAAATATTTGTTTTTTTTTCTAAAAGACAAAAATATATTAAAAAAAAAAACATCCATCGAAAATAATTATTATTAAGAAAAGGGAGGAAAACATCCTTGGTTATCAAAGAGAAAATTATTGTCTAACTTGAATTTTTACCGTTATATTTTACAACATTTCTTAGTTTTGTTTCTCTTATTCATCCTTCCATTACCAAGTAAGCCCTTCAGTAATGACTCCCTTTGAATAATACAAAGATTAGGTTTCCCCTATTATCTGAGCCTTCAGTGGTGAAATATCAGCATAACAAGAGCTTAAAACATGTTCTATATCTGAATTGACTACAATCTTTATATTCTATTACTGGTATATCTTGAATATTTAAAATCAGCATTAAATCCTCCTTCCTTCTAAAATATAATTTTCTGTTTATTCACTACTTTAAGGATACCCTAAAACTAAGATGTCAGTTTCCAGCAATATTGATGCTTGATAATAGATACTCAACACACTTTCAAAAGAACATATCGGTTATGTGGGAAATAAACAGATTTCTCCATCATAAAACGTTAATGAAGCTAATCCTACAGAATAAAATAAAATATTTTATATTATTTGTTAAGGCTAAATTATTTTGATTCCAAGGGGGCGAAAAAAAAAAAAAAAATCCACAAAATAACCAGTTAAAAAAAATATTAATCAAACATTCATGCAGATTAAGGTTAACTAAAAACCTGGAACAGTTAAAGCAAATTTAATATTTTAAATAATGGATCCCCATGCCTGTAATGTCATTATTTCCTGTATCGCCAGCACATTTGCTGATTGCCAACAATAAATTAGCAGGCCCAAATACATTTTTTATAGACAAAAAAAAGTAATGGAAATTCAGACTCAATGAAACAAAAAACAGCTTAGCATATAAATAAATTAAATATACTTAAAAAAAAATAAAACTCATAAAAATTACGCAGCTGATTGAAAGTAAAAAAAAAGTTTAGACTCCTCGAAGGATGAAAACTGAGATTTTCTAACATATAGAATAAAAATTCATAAATAAAATAAAACAACATTTAAAATGGTGATAAAACTAAAATTTTCCATGAATAAAAAGTAATACAGCTTTAAAAATGAAAACTTCATCACCCACCACTTTTGCTTTCCTAGTAAAATGAAAATAAATATATAAGTATTTGTTAATGTTTAATAAAATAAAATTATGTTATTAATTTCAATAAAATTATATGATAGAAGAGAAACAAAAAAATACAAGCAATAATTTAATTTTTTTTTACAGTTAATGTGATTTAATAATTATAACATAAAATAAATTTAAAAGATTTATTAATTGTTAAGCACACAGTAAGCTGAGTTGAGATTTGACAGCCCCACAAAACCAACCACCACAGCAATATACCTCTCAAATGGCTCCATTGGTCCTGGTCTTGGTTATGGATGTTAATATGGAAAGTGCTCGAACCATTATATCCATCGGTTGCCATAGCTTCAACGTTCAGGTCATGCAAGGTCTTTGGCACGAACTCCAACTTTGGTTTGTTAATCGCTTCCTCCCTCCTGCAAATCAGAATAAAAACAATTTCTAAAAGATAAGTAATAAATATACTCCTATATTTATTTTTGCCTTTGCTTTGCCCAGACTTTTAGGTTATTATATATCAATTGATGTTTTATTTTGTGCAGAATAAAAAAAATATTAACTATGGCATTGAAGGAGTTATAATTGATCATAAATTACAAAAACCAAAAGGTGCTTCTGATAAAGTAGGCTAAGTAAATTTTTGTTATGAAAAAAACAAGTTAGTTTCGTTTTTAGTGTCCTTTCAAACTATTAAACACGAATTTATACATAAATTAAAACATGCTAAGTTAAGTACTTGATTTCCTTATAGGAAGTTGTTAAGTGCTGCTAACTAAAGCATTCATAACTTCCCTGAATTTTCTTCAAGTTCAACATCAGTACAATCGTTGAAAAGCTGAATAACTGCTCTGCCAAATCACATCACTTAATAACTTTTAGATAAAGCAGTAACTTCAATATTATTATAGATAATAATAATAATAACTTTTAGATTTCATTCCTTTTTAAGTTAGAATTAAACGAAACCTTTTTGATCAATTTTATTCTATATCTTTCTATCTAAATAGAGGTCAAATTTGTACCATTTGATATAGCATATAGAACCCTAAATTTCTAGTGATTTTCGTATGAATACCTAGAAACGTTGAAAAGTTAAACCACTTAAAAAAAAAAATGTTTATGTTTGCTTAAATGTTAGAAGTGAAAAATATCTTGAATGTTTTTTTTTTTATTCATTAAAAGAAACTTTTGACCAACTAAATCTTGCGCTGAAATGAAAATAACCCGTTTTCATAATTTGGTTAAAATATTTTTGTCTTCACCATAAGAACTTCAATATGGTAATTAGTATGGTAATTTGTAAAATCTTAAATAACATAAATAATTCAAATTAAACATTACTTTTCATGTAGATTTTCAACAACTGTCTGCAAAATTTCAGTACACTGCCTGTGATATTCCACAAGAGCTTCTGCAAACGTAGTCAACTGAGATATTTGTTCAACCTTAATAAAAATAAAAACTCTGTTATCAAATATTTTTTTAAGCATATAAAAATTACCAATATATTTGAGTCTTAAGAATAAAAGAATGGTTAAGAAGTATGAAAACTAGTAACAATTAAAGTTAAGAAGTTCAAGAGTTTCGTGGAAAAGTTACAACAAATTAATATATAAAAAAATAGACAAAACTGTTCTAAACTGTAACTCGAGTTTCTGGGAAATTTTTAATGAAAATAAATACAAAAATGTAGGTGATTGCATTAGCTATTGTTTTTTATATTATTTTGAATTTTTTGATCACTTCAATCAATTGAATTATTTGTAAAAATTTAAATAAAAATTTTAAATTTTTGGGGTCACTATTAAATCTTCCATTAAAAAAATATATACAACAGAATTGGGTGAAAATTATCCGATTGACGAATGACGACTAAATTTTAATTCACATATATATTCAAGACTAATGAATTACTTTTTTATTCAATAGTCGTGACTAACATTTGCTCTACCAGACCTCCAGTACGTTTAAGTAAACATGCAATTATATTCAGCCCTTAGGATGGATAAGGGTTTTTCCTTAGGTGGTCTTTTAATTTTTTTTAATAGACAATTGTTTTGGTTTTGATTGTTTTTATAATTATATGATTTAAAATTTAATAATTGAAGAAAATAATATCTGTTTATTGCTAAAAGTATAGTTCAATTCTAAGCTCATTTTAATGAATTTATCCAAGACCTCCATGTCATCTGTTTGGCTGACGTATCATATTAAAAATGATAGAAATTATCTTTTTCTGTTAAAGATTATATTTTCAGAAAGAATATATAAACACTTTTATATTTCGTATTTAATTTATTTTCTATATCATATTGCAATAACCAAAAGATACACCAACTGGCATAAAAGTATACCATTTACTATTTTTAACTTTTTTGAAATATAAAACAGAACGATAAGTTGGAACTGTTAACAAGCTACCTTTTGATGGTCCGATTTCTAGAAAAAGATTCTCCTCAGCTCAAACTATAGAACGGCAAGACAAATCATTAAGATCTAGAAATATTGTATATTTAAAAAATAAAGGGTATTGCAATGACACAAGTTTGGTTAGTATCAGTAGAAATTATGCACCCCAAAACCAATCGATCACACTTCGAAACTCATTGATTTATTAGTCTTAGTGTAAGTTATTATTGTTTTTGATTTTTGCACAACAGGATTTAATTTAAGATGATGAAAACAGAAATCTGTGAATGGTTCAGTCGCAATCTATAGAATCTTTCACATTTACATATAAGGATAATCATAATTTTAAATGTATTATTATTCGGTTTTTATTCAATTAATTATTTATTTGAATAATTTTTCATCCAATTGATATTTTAGTCTTGAATAAACAACAAAATATTTCTTCTGTATTTTTATTTGTATAAAATTTTAGTCGTTTTTAATAAATATATGTCATGGTTAAAATTCCGACTAAAAATTTAGTCTTTTTTTTTTATCCAAACAAAGTTTTAATCGATTTATGCCAAACTCTTGTATACAATAATAGATAGTCAACAAATATAAATAAATATAATATATTGCCAATGTTCATATAAAGGTCAGAATGGTAGACATTTTTATTTTAAATTTAAATTATTTTATGAATAATTTTTCTTATTAAAATATTTTAAAACTATTGAAAAGAGTTAAATAAAAATATTATGATTTGTTGACAAGGAAAAGGAACTAAGCTTAATCCTTATTCAATTTTGAAGTATCTAGGTATGGGATATCATCAACAGAACTATAATCCAATTAGTTATATTTTTAAAATAATATAGTTCCAACAAATTACTATACAACTTAATTTGATCACAAAATACTGTAAGCAAAAAAAAGTAAAATAGTAATAAATGTCACTTACATCATTTTCCAGGAGGTTGAACATACCCATCTGTGCAAGGTGCAAAGATTCAGCAAACTTCTCCTCAGCTTGCTTGATTTCATCATCTGTAATATTAGACCCTGGTTGTGGTTTACACCGATTATAGCATCGGCAATAGATTCAGGGTAGAAACAGGGCAAAAGCAAAAAAATAAATGAATAAAAAAATAAATCAAAGCAAAATAATCAATCAAAATATAAAAAAATATTAACTATAACTAAAGAAAAAAATATATAAAGAAAAATAATTAAAAAGGGATATGAAATACTAACTAAAGCATATTAATTTAATATTTAAAAATTTTAATATATAATAAATTTATAAAAGAAAAACTTAAATAAAAATGTAGTTTTGAATTTAATAGCTATCAAAGTAGATACAAACTTAAAAATGTAGTGGTAACACTAATAATAAATACAAGGAAATAAGGATGGATTCCTATCAAGTCATCATGTTTTTTAAAAAGGTGTTCAAACTTACAATTACTTTGTCCTTGTTTCGGAAATGGAAAAAGAAAAATATTGTTACCAATATTAACTCAAATATTTTGTATTATTAAATCCTATCATAAATTTGAAACTATGATTTCATAATTACCTTTTGCTTGCTTCCTTCGTTTGCAATCAAAATCCAATCGCCTTCCCTGCAGCTTCTTCCTGTGATGCTGAATAATAAACAATGGTTATTTACACAAATAATAGCTTTATTTGAAAAAAAAAATGTTATCATATTTTTAACTGTTTGAATTATTCATTTATTATAGCAAGTAGCTACTTACAATCTGCACCTTATAAAACATTCAGCATTAAATATGGTCAGGTCAATTAGCCAATTTATAGTGATAGTGGTGATAGGGCATGTCCATAGGACAGGTCTCTGCAGTCAAGGTAGGTAGTCTGCATGTTTAAAGACGACAGTCTCTTGGTCAATGGGTTTGTATTAGTTGAGAGTCTACAGTGAAAGTATTTGAGTGGTGGTTTAGTCAATTGTTAAAAAAATAAAAAAAAAAGAAAATTCCAGACCCTTAGAGTTACAAAGATGAATTAATGAAAAAAGAATAATGATAGAATAAAAATGAGTAGTAACCTCATAATTAGGGAAATAATTGGGTTGAACTTTTTGGAATAAAGTACAAAATTTTGAAAAATTCATTTTGATTAATTTTATTTAAAAATTCGGAAATTTAGAAAAATAATGGAAACAATTTCAAATGGATTGAAAAATTGGAATGATTTTTTTTCATATTATTTCCTTTCACAGTGAATAATAAGTACAATAAATATTTAAAATCAGAGTGAGATGCACCTTTGTAAAATACATTTAATATATTCTGTGTGTAATAAAAAGAGAAATTACACACAAAATATATTAAATTTTATTGACGAAAATAAATATGCCAAAAAATAAAAAAAATCCTTCTACTTAATATATATATTTAAAATAAAGGTAAACAAAAGTAAAAACAACACTGTTTTTAAATTAAATAATGACTGTTCTATTAGAAAGATTGTAAGGAATAAGATTATTATATGTTAAGTAAAATTTATAATTGGTCAATTATGAAGTCAAGAAAAATTCATCGATTTTTGGTTGATATACACAAACTATGCACCAAAATGAATATCCTAATGATGTTAAGATAATCATTAATTTGGATATTCAAAATAATTTGTTGCTATTACAAATACATATTTTGAAAATAGTATATTCCTTGATTGCATTTTCTCTATAACTACAATACCATACAAATAACAGGAAATGATTATTTTAAAAATTCATTTATTATTTGAGCAACAGGTTCATTGGCAATTAATGGGTTTTCAGACTTAGTTGTGAAACTTATCTTCATCTTTTTAAGAAGTTTCATAAAAATACTTTACTTTCATTTTCTAATCTATTCGGTTTTCCCGTTGAGTTTAGTTCAAATTCATTTTGTAATTAATTTTCATCAAACTTTGATTCATCATTAACACATGATTATTAACTCATAAATCGTGGGGGAAAAAAAAAAAAAAAACATTATTTAAAATTGAAAGAATTAATTTCGTACCATTACTTCCTTGAGGTCTTTGGTTTGCAAGTGATGAAGAGGTTCCAGGAAGTTTTGCTTAGTATTGTCATCAAGGGAATATTTGACATCAGCCATTTGTTTCAATCCTTCGCCCATTTCCAACAATGCTTGACCTAACATATAAAAATTACATCTGAAGCCATACACAACACAAATTGTTTATCAATATACTTTTTATCTGATTTTAAATTAAAACAAAAAGCATAATGCAAAATCATAAAATAAAAAAAATGCTACCAAATATATGTGTCAGTGGAAAAATCCAATACAAATAAATTATCAATAAATCATGGGCAGGATAAATTGAATCTTATAAGTCCATGTTTTAGATTGTACTTACCAAAATAGGAGTCGTCACCGAGTTTTCTTCCATAAGTAACCATGCATTCGCCAAGAGTTCCTTCAGGTTGGGGATATGTGCTCGCTTTTGCTTGTCCACTGAGTTTTGAGATCCCTTTTACGGCAGCCATTTTCGCTCGAGCAGTAGGATTTGGTTGCAAATATTCCTTTGTTTTAAGTTGCAGTTCTTCCACAAGTTCGTAAGTGACATCTGTTTTCTATAAAATTTATTAAAGAAATATTTTAAACAAATATGATGAAAAATTGTCTAACATTACAAAATAAAAACAATACTACTAATAGTAAAATATAAAATAATAAGATAAGGCGATAACGATGAGTTAATATCAATATCAAAAAAGGAATAAGGATAAGAAAGGGGAGTATTGTGGATCATTAATTATAATTATTAATTTTTAATAATCAACAAGAAATGATTTGTTTGATTACTAATTCAATCGATAACTTAGTATCATAAAGATGGTAATTAAATAAAATAAATTACAGGGAAAGAAATTAATCAATTCAATCATTTTATCACTTCTATTAAAAATTTGGAAGTTTATATTAAACGTTAGTTATATCAGGTCCAATAAAATATGTATGCCTTTAATTATAATTTCATATGTAAAAACAACTTCAAAGAAACAAACATAATAATTGCGATGCATCATAATTACGTTGATTCTTTCTTTTTTTTCAATCATTAATTTCCTACCTGTAGTTACTTCTTTGATTAAAAATATAAATTAAATTTTACAAACTTAAGTAAAATCATAGGTATAGAATGATTTTTGCTTAGTAAAGTTTTTTTACTATCAAAACAAAAACAGTTTCAATTCAACACAAACTTAGTTCAGACACAATTGAAGGACAATAAAGAATAGAGTCTACAATTTTTAAGCAGAATCTTTAAAGCAGGTTAAATTCATACCAATATAAACTATATACATCTATAAGAAACCATTATAGATAATATTATTCATCAAATATTACTTACCCTTTCCATGTCCATAAAATCAACATCAAGTTTTGTTCCCTCCGCACCTCCCATCTTCTCTGTCATGTACTGTAATACAACGAGAAAATGAATCAACATATATTGTCTTGTGTATAATAATTATAAAATAGAGATATGAAATGATGATGAACCTTTACCAATCCAAGATTATAAATAATATAAAAATAAAAATTGAACAATAAGATTATTTCAAAAGCATAAATAGCCATATGAAAAAGCAACAACAGTGACTAGATGTGATATGATGGATAATAAAATTTTAATGATTATGGTAATATGTTAAGGCAAGGAAAAAAATCTGGTGCACGCAACACACAATTTGCACTTAACGCTATACTTTAAATGGAAATTATTTTCTGGCAATATAGCACGATTATAAAATTTTTGAAGTAAATTTTAAAAGGAGCTAAAGCTTAAAGATTACAAATAACAAATCATTAAGACCATTAAAATTACAAAAAGTCTTATTTATTATATCGATGGTAGGCCATAAAATACTAGTTACTTTATCTGCTTTTATAAGCCACACAAATTCATTCTTTGAGCCTTTCAGTTGACAGAATTTCTAACTCCAATTTTAAAATTTTTGAGTAATATAAATAAAATTTAATAACAGCAGTTCCTCTCCAAACAATTTTTCTTTATTTTTATGACGTTTCGAGATCACTATCTTATCCCATCTTTAGACAGTATCTCTTACTTCTATCATCTTATTTTTTTTTAAATACTTGCTATAATTTTTTTATTTATACAATTTATCCCTTAATTATATTGTGGACTTAGTGATGTCATTTTAGTGATATTTCTAGTTGGAAAAGTTATATTTATACAGATAGTGAGTAAGTTTATTCCAGAGTAGATGATTGCAGTGTCGAAATACAGGACTGTGAATAAAGGTATAAACTTTGCCACTAGAAACATCACTAAAATTAACAAAAAATAATAAACAATGTTGAAATTAGTGTTAGTCATTCTGTCAACCGAAAGGCTCATATATGCCTAGAGCGATTTGAAAGTACACCTGAATATTTAACCTATAAATCCTTGATTGTAGGAATATTAGTTATTAAACTGTTATTTTCCATTGTAAAGTTTACTAAAATGAAATTTTATTTGAATTTAAAATGAGATTTTCAATGTATTTAAGCTTATAAACATATTCATGAAATATTTATATATTTCAGTTCTTCTTTCACACAAGTACAATGAAGTAGTGTTTCAAACAACGGTATTGGGTTGATTCGATGGATTTTAAATAATGATAGTTTCCAGAAATTATTATTTATATTTTTTATCGTCACTCTCCGTTATCATCTACAACGTTATTTTTTTGATATTATTTTTTATAAAACTCTCCGCTTTCCAACGATATATTATAAGTATACCTTCTGACTGTTTCCGGAGATTCATTTTTTTTTTTTTTTTAAGCTTTTATTATGATATTTACAACTGTATTAGTATGAATACATCAAGTAAATGTGTACATAGGAATATTATCACATGAAACACGCTTGTTGAGAAACTACCCATTGGTAGCACTCTAATAATTTGTCTACATGAGGAGATCACGAGGCCATCTCCTTTTCAGAGGGCTCGGAGGGTTATCAGGAATGGAAGAGGAAGCAAGGTTAGAAACAAGAGGATTCGGATGGTAATGAAGTTTATTATGGAAGGATAGGTATCTGGATTTGGCCAAATCGGAAATATATGGAACATTGAGGTCGAGATTCATTTTCAATCTGGATAAGCATTTTTTTTTTTTTTCAGTTTCCAATTATCATATTCTTTCAAACTACACATTTAACAATTTTTATAGTTAATGCCAATAAAAGAGAATTAATTTTTTTCAAATAAACAATATTAAAAGTACTTTAGAGAAAGACGCATATGGAAATTTAAGCCCTGTAAAGTGAAATCAATGGGGATAAGACCTATATGATATTAAAGACCACTTAATTACACAATGATATACCGAGTTTAATCAAAATCGTTAGAGCCGTTTTTGAGAAAAATGTGTTTCATCGTTGATTTGAAAGTGGCACTTCCGGTAAGCCGATTTTAAGGAAAATGTTGCCTCTCAATCATATACCTATCTTAAATACGTAATATCAGTTTCGTATGACTTTTCGTTTTTGAGCTAGACTGTACAAACACACATACCCGCAAACATACAAACAAACACACACACATACACATACGAGCACGCACGCACACACTAAGACCATTTCCGGAAATTGGTTATTTGGACTCAGGACTCAAAACGTGTATTTCCGTTGAAAACTTAGATTAAAAAATTTTCACGATCGCAATACTCACCCTTACTATATATTACTATTTAGGTAAGAGAAAGCAAAAATCAACTAAAAAATATTTATAATTTAAACATTCTTCTCAGGTGCTTAATTATACAAAATAATCAACGCTACACACAAATATCAAATATAGATTAGTTAAGTCCTAGATTCATTTGAATATTATAATAGTAGTATAGCATGATTAGAGATTTTTTTTGTTCAAACCTCAATCTATAGAATATTTTAATTTAAGAAATTATTCGTCTATCTGGGACTGAGGAGGGAGTGATCGATCCTCCTTCAAATACGATGGTTGTTATTTGTCATCAGCTATTTACCAAAGCAATATATTTTTTTTTTAGAATACAAAAGCAGCCACCTCATGGAATAAATAGACTATATTCACTTTGACTATATGGAATTAAGACAGTACTCACTCTCATTGTCGTCTAAATCCAACAATTGCTCAAAAACTGTTATGTCAATCTCGAATGTCAGCAAACATCCAGGAACAAAAAAAACTTCACATAAAAATAATACAACATAGAAATTCTACAGAAAAGCAAAAGAATATTTCAAAGCCATTCTTAGGAAATTCTTTGTTGAAAAGACGTTGATTACATTTTCTCCAATATTCAAAATAATTTATCTGAGACTCGTTTTATTTTGTTATTATCACCGTTGACTCCTGCTGGTCAAATTAGACATACTACCTTGCAAAAGGAGGGGTAATTCAAATTTCTTTTTTTTTTATATTATTAGTAGTGAAATCCAAGGGAAATCCGGAAAAATCCAAGTTTCCGCCCTTGAAAACTTTCTTCGTGAAGTTCTTCACCATTCACAATGGAAGAATTCTGTAATTCCATTTTGAACCTCGTTTAGAGAATTCGGAAGTGTTCCTTGAAGATAATGAGCCATTGATTGGAACGGTAGATGGTAGTAGGGTGGTGTTTTGAAAAGTATGTTACATGGTGGACCAGACCCCTCAACCGTACAATCTCCCCTCACATCCCAATAAATTGCATACAGCTGTAACTATTTATAAAAAAAAATCCAATGTTCCAATGAAAAAAAGCGACCGCACGGTCCTAGAATGAGATTCAAACGTAACAGATTGACGTATTTTCGGTCACTGAGATTCGGCATTTGGCTTAATTTCGCCTTACATTGGCCTTTTATTAAAGCTGAATGGATATATAATAATAAAATATTAAAAAATAATTGGCTTCAGCAATAAAAAAACGCCAGTAAACTCAATCTTTTCAAGTCGTTAAAAATAAAGTTGAAAATCAAGCGTCTTTTGTAAATAAATGGCACCCAATAACGCTCTGAAATAAAACATCTGGAGGATACGTTTCTATTTCTAAAACACTGATTACTTTTTAAAATATTTGCAGCAGTTACTTAGTAAATACACTTAATCGGTGGAAAAGCGACAGTGGCATAGACGTCTAGGGTCCTCTGCCACATCATTAAGTACTCATAAATGGCATACTTATAGTGATATAATTATTTGATTGTATTAAATAATACAAATTAATACAATAGTTTAATTTTCAATTTTTGTACACATAGTTTTTTTCAAAACTTTATTCGTTTAGAAAGCTTGATAGTTCGCTTCCTGTTGGGTTTAGAAAGAAAAAAAATGTTAGAAAAGTTTAAGCTGTTTATGATTGAATGTAACCATTTTTTATCTATGACACTTTAAAAAGGAGATATTTAGCCTAAACCAAAAAAAAATAAAATTAAAATTTCAATGTTTTTTGGAACCCACAAAGGGCTTTCAAGAGCGAAAACTTGGATTTTTTGCATAGCCTCTTTATACCTAACAATATATAAAAAAGAAATTTGAATTACCCGATCTTATGCAAGCTAGACCCCCTGTTTTATGCTAATTTGACTAGGCTACATGGTGCATTTATGAGTGTGTTCCATTCCGCTCTTTTTGCAGCAATCATTTTTGCTTTAGGCAAAGCCTTGCCAGCCATTTTGAACAGATCTGCGCCATGTCTCTCTAGATCTTCTTCTTACTTGAGGATTCCATTGCAAAGCTTCTTTCTTGATGGCACTATTTGTTTTCTTTAAAGTGTGTCCAATGCATTATAAATGTCTAAGAATAAAAAATTCATTTTCTTTCTTTCAAGATTATTTCGATCTGATTCTTTTTCTTTCAAGTATATATATATATATATATATATATATATATATATATATATATATATATATATGTATATTACTAGTTTATGACTCTTAGATGTCTATTATTTCCATTGACCCAATCCAACACAGCAAAAAATGTTTTAATTAAATATAATAGTAAACTTCCTAAAAAGAAACTATGGGGATAGCAGACCATTAGGAGGTAAAGGGAGCTTTTTCCTTAATACAAAGACAACAAAAAACTCTGTTAATTAAGTGATACAGGGCAAAGGGACTAGAGACCTAGAGCACTCAGCTAATGAAGGGCCGCGCTCTGAGTTGCCTGGGCATAAATCGCCGGTGACTAACCAGGTCACAGATTAAAGAAACCGGTCGTTTGCAGGCCATCTCTTGGGATTAGCAGCTCCGTTTGAGCCCTATAACAACTAGGTACCTTTGAAGGTCACAGATAATAATGAGGAGGCCCTATTATTATTGTCACTTTTTAAAAATATTTCGGGTAGATCTACGCCATATAAATAAAAAATATATACAAAATGCATTTGAATATTCAACAAACATCCTTCCCTAAAGTATAAAAAAAAAAAAAACAGCAGAAGGGAGGGAAAAAAAAAAGGAAAGATATGTCATATACATATAAATATAAAAATGTAATATAATAGGAATGTCCATGTGGATTGATTGATAAGTATGCTGTGTGTGAAGCAACCCTATGTAATAGGGCAGCATTACTTTTAATAAAGTATTTCTTTCTACAATCATTCTTGCATTGTTAAATAGACCCACAGTTTAAGACTTATAGCTTAACAGACGGGATCTCACAGACTATCAACTCTCAAGGCTTGAATAAGGAAATCATACTGGAAGACAAATTTTGATCAAGTCTGGTTTTGGTAGATCAAATGATGATACTGCAAGATTCTTTGAAAATGGCGAAACCACAGCTAAAAATCCACCTCATTTAAGTATACTTAAGATTTATGAACTTTAAAATAAAGTGATTTTTAATGAAAGTAGAGTGGTAACTGAAAGCTGTGTGATGCATCCCACCAAAATTATTTTATTTAACTTTTGAAATCTTAAATGAATTATGATCTTTAAATTTTAATATAAATATACACAATATTTCTCCAATTCTTCTTCGGTGCATACTATTTATTTTCAAGTTTATTTATTATCAGCCAATTTTCAAAATTTTGTCAACTTAATGACTACATATCTAATTACGACGTTTCGGCTCGTTGATTCATTTTCAAGTCTAAATACCAATCATGTACCTGTCCTTTTCACTTATGCGAATCGCATGCGTTTACTTAGAATACTGTTTTTTAATTTTTGTCATGTCCACCTTATCATGTGTCACCGACATGTCATCAGTCTCATTTCTATACAGTGACTGTATTAAAAATTATTCTGAGTAGACGCATGCAATTCGCATAAGTGAAAAGGACAGGTACATGGTTGTATTTAGACTTGAAAATGGTTTAACGAGCCGAAACGTCGTAATTAGATGTGTAGTCATTAAGTCGAGAAAATTTTTAAAATTGGTGTAAAATTGGCTGATAATAAATAAACTTGAAAATATAAATATATTTGTTTTCTTAAACAATTGATATGATTGAACAAACTTTGAGGGCGATGATATGGCAATATCCCTTCATTATTGTTAAGAAAATGGCTGAGCCCAGACTTCGGTATTAGATTGAATATAACAAATGGCAGAGGTCACCGAGTATAATAGCAGATGGATGAGGGACCGTCTAAATGTGGCGTAGTCAGCCAGGGCCTTATTGATCTCAATTATTCACGATGGACAATGGCTATGACCGCTTTTGTCTGAGGAGGGCTAAGGTTAGGGACTTGGGTTTAAAGTTAGGGCAGAAGAAGATAACGTTCCTATGCCATTTAGCAAAGTACAATGCCCATAATGAGAGGAATCTTAAAGGTGAAAATTTTGAAAAAAAAAAAAAAAAAAAAGAATAAGGGCTCTTGTAAAATTTCATACTTTCATAGTTGGACATAACAAAACTGTATACCACTACACTTCGATTATATCAGGTATATGATATGATATGATATCGTAACTCTTTTCAGTTCCCTTAAAGACAAAAAAAAAAAAAGCATGAGTTAAAACTTTCAAGGAACTTCTTAAAATAAAAGTTCCAAGGAACTGTTTTGTAATAAAGTTCTAGGTTTATAGTAAAAGTTTAATTTAAAAAAAAAAAATTACTTTTAATGAGTAATGAACAGTAATTAGGCTTAAATTAGGATTATAATAAATCTAAAACGAATTACTTGATTCCAATGCGTCGTTTGTTTTTACGTAGCTACAAAATAAAAGTAATTTTTTAGACCTAGTTTTTTGTAAAATAAAATAACTTCTAGACAAACTTTTTTTTAAAACAAAATTTCTGTAAAACCTTCACTTGAAAAGCTGCAACAGAAAAAGTTTTAGTTCTAAAATAAATATTCCAGTCATATCGATGTTGATTAAAAATAGAAGTTGAAAGAATACGATAGAACCTGAACATAACTCGATTATCTGACCAATTTACGTGCTTAAGTTAACTGCTCGTATAAGTCAACCATTTACGAAAAAAAATCTAAAATCACAACGGACAAAGTTATTACCCTTCACTAGATAATAAGGGGAATGGAATACATTTTATTTATCATTTACATTATTGTTAACATAGTACCGATACTATAAAAAGAACAAAAAGTAAAAAAAAAAAAAATTGATAATTCTCATAGCTTCTTCTAAAGGTTCATAATTTCTCAAACAAACGACACATTAGAAACACTTTATATGCAATTCATTTAAGATAAATTATAACTCTAATTTAAGCCCAATTGCTGTTTATTTTTCCATTAAATGAACTCTTTGTTGAAGAAATTGAGTAAATACAAGTTAAAATTTTACCACAAATCTAGAACTTTATAAAAATTAGCTTAGAAGATTTATTTTATAAACATTTTTTGTTAAAAAAAATTTTCACAGAAACTGTCAAAATCAAACTTTTTAAAAACGTCTGTATAAGTTTCAAACACTGGTCCAAACTGGTGATGCCCAAATGCAAGACTGCGCACTCAGTCTAAATCTTGGTCTTGGTCTTGAGCAAGAATCTCTCAAGGATCTTGCAGTAACTTATCAGTTAATTGCTATTTATTAAATATGTTACTTGAGATCCTATGAAACACTAGATACATTTAGACATTTTATTGACATAAACATTGTAAAGTCCAACCAAATTAATAAAATTAACTAGACGATACATTGTCAAGAAAGATAGTGATAGAATCCCTTGGAACCTTGGAATGGAAGAGTTGTAGAGTTCAGACAATCTATACAATGTCACTAATTATCTAAATAAAAAATCTGGTGTGTCGACTCACATGACTTCTACCGATTTTAAAATTTTTTTTTCAATTTTATATTTGTTCATTTCGACTACTGCAGCACTTACTAGACAAACAATCTAAGCTTTCAATCAATTATAAACGACTCGTATATATGACAATAATAAGACCTATTTGGACTTACGGAATTGAGCTTTGGGGCTCCACTAAACCATCGAATTCCTCTCGTATCCAATCCTTACAATCCAAAATCCTTCGTAAAATCCTCAACGCTCCTTACTTTGTCACAAATAAAATTATCCATAAAGACCTTAATGTTCCATATGTTTCCGATCTGGCCCAATCCAGATACCTTTCCTTCCATAACAAACTGCAGAACCATCCGAATCCTCTCGTTTTAAACCTTGCTTGCTCCTCGATCCCTGATAACCCTCCGAGGCGTCTGAAAAGAAGATGGCCTCGGGATCTTCTAATATAGAACTTTAATTTGAGTTCTACCAATGGGTAGTTTCTCTTCATGTTGTACATGCCATGTTACAAATTTCTCATTTACTTATTGTATTCTCTGTGTAATACAGTTGTAAATTCCATTAAAATAATAATAAAAAAAAAAATATTTGTTCATTAATAATAACATATTTAACACAGGGGAAACCTAACTAAATCCCGAATGAAAAATGATAACAGTTAAATACAAAAGTATACTGGTTCTACCAATATAGTAACTAAAATTGTCAAGTATTAGTAGCTATTTCACCTTACTTTCATTTACAAAAACGCTTTTTAATTAGTTCCTTTTTTTTTTTTTTATTACTCTTGGTCTTGCAACAACCAGGCGATCTTAGTCCAGGTCTTGCAAAGTGTAAGACCAAGACCGATTTTGGGAAACACTAGTCTAAACTGATTCGTGCCACCTTTGTTTAGTTATGATGTCACTACAACTAGATTTTTTTCGAAGGGCGTAAAATATAAAAATTCCCAACGATTTGAATATTAGGACAAAATTTTCTAACGGTCTCAATGCTTAAAAAAGGAAATGCTATAATAGGAACGCAATTTTCTGAAGAAAAAAAAAATACAATGTATTTATTTGTTAAAGGTAGTTTTTAACTATTCCAAAACTTTTGTACATCAATTTTTCACTTATCTCTTTTGATATTTCACAATTATGAGTTTATTTTATATCCAAAATGTTTTACCAGCACCATCGCAGGTTGAAGTAGCTTCTCAAATTTCTCAAAAGTTTAAATTTCCAAAGATTGGGTGGAGGGGCACCCACTAAACGCTCCCCTCCACATCGACTTCTTTGCTGTTCTTGGTTTGATGATCACTTATCTTTCAGTCTCGATATATCCATAAATGGTGACATTTTGACCGTTTATTGATACTACTCTAGGGGGAATCAACGATTTTAGAAATTTTCATTAGATAATCTAGTGAAGCACTAGCGGATCCAGGATTTATTTTTGGGGGGGGGGCTTCAGCCCGAAAGTTTTTTTTTTCATAAAAATAACGATAATTACTTTGGAAAAAAAGAAAGAAACTAACTACCTGTATGAAATGGTATTTAAGTTATTCCTAAAGCCCTTTTAAATGTAATTACATGAATAATAATACTTTAAGAGATACTTTTTAAATATTTTTTTCGATAAAACATGGTTATATTTTACCATTTTGGGGGGGGCTTCAGCCCGAAAGCCCCCCCCGTACATCCGCCCGTGTAGTGAAGAAACCATAATTATTTGTGAGTATGGATTAAGCCCTCAACTTGCTACGACATTTTTAAAATCAAATAAATTTTATTCGTTTCGCGCCATTCGTAACTAGATTTATTTTGATGAACTTCAAGATCTAATCATTTCCGAGAGCCAGATTTAAACGCGAAAATACTTTAAATTAAAACAAAACACGATACCGTTGATACAAGTAAATATTTTTAAAGAACTTAATACAAACAAATTTTAAGTAGTATTTAGGAACATTTCAAAATATAGGGCGAAATAAGCGTAATCAGAATCGGTCCTAAACCTCGTGGCAGGTGGTCACGTGATCGGGTGGGAGTGATATAACACGTTGAAGGTATTTCCTATAGGCTAGTCGATTAATTATGGAAATACCTGAAGCGCCCAACGACCCCTATCTCTCCCCTTTTAGCTAGTAAAGCCATGAGAATAGATCAAATATATGTTAGTTTTTTCGCAAAAGTGGTCTAAAAAACCTGTACAGGATGTTTTGATTCAAAATAAATGATCTGAATTTTTAAAAAATCAATGAGAAGTAATTGTTAAACGAAAGTGAAAAAAAAAAACAACTAAAAAACGTAAAAAAATTAGAAAATATTTTGAAAAAATTAGAAAAAAATTTGAAACCGGAAATGTCACATTAATTACACTGATAAACATCGGTATATATATAACTAAACAAAATAAATAAATATTTTTTTAAAAAATTTACTTTTGATAAAGAGAACTGTTGTGATGCATAAAAATCCTAACATAAATGAAGTACATCTTTATAAGAATAAAATAAGAGTTACCAATAGGTATTAAGGAAAATTATATAATAAACGATAAAAAAATATAAGTATATAATTAATAAATAGATTCCAAACAAATATCAGACTTGGAAGAGGTAAATATAAGAGAATCAATTTATACCCCCCGATAAAAAAAAAGTCTTGTAATTAAAGACAAACTCAAAATATAATACATTAAAACGAAGGGTTAAAAAAATAGCACCATAAAAATGGCGTAATTCATATACAAATTTCCAACCCTCAACCTTCATTTGGGGACCTTAGGTATTTGCAAATATAAAAAAAAAAAAAAAAAAAAGCGAAAAATATTTGGATATGTTGGAATCTTAACTGAAATTTACCCACATTTTACTAAGAATGTTATGTCTCGAAAAAAACAAAAAAACACACAGACCAAATTACACCTCATATGACCTGAAGGAGACAGATGTAAGAACCTAAATGTAGCGGAGGGAAGAAAAAACAAAAATATTTACAGTTCGATCTCAGCAGCGAAGGTGCAGCACAGTGGAGCAGATGATCTAAATTTATCATATAAATTATTATAAATAATTTTAATAACAAATTTAAATGCTCTTTAGATGGTCTATATCATAGATGGGGGTACCTAAGGTCTCCGTGAGCTAGCAGCTTCATCTGTTAGTTTACGTTTGGTGTTTATTAATCTAGCGCTAGAATTATTTAGGTAACGACAATTTGACAATTCATAGAATTGAGTTTAATGCATGTGTGTAATTTTTATTTATTTTATTGGGTATGTTTTATAATAACTAACAAGTTGGTCCGTACCAATAATTCATAGAATATTTTTTTTTGGTGAAGGAATAGCAAAACAGCAAGAAATAAGTAGATCCTGAGGATTATGTGAGAGAAGAATTAATCGTTTTCGTGGTTGATTACAATGTTTTATTTAACATAATAGACCAAAATGTTTGTACATATTGGTTTTCTAGGACTATTTTTAAACGTTCATATGAAAAGTAATATTCAAAAAATAGTCTCGATCATGGGATTTTCTAAATTATTGAAAAATATAAAATGCCCTGAAAAAATAGGTGGTAGAATAGTAAATACAGCATCTTCAAAGAAGAAGAAATTATTAAGTATATCAAATCTAATGGACTATATCGTTGTTAATAACTATCCGATTTTTACGATTTTTTTTTTGTTTTGTAGGGAATTCAGCAATCTTTCTAATAATCAAGGATTCTGTATACTTTTTGATTTATTAGTAAATAAAGTTTCTTTTCTTTCGTAACTTTGCTTTCAGAAATTTTGAAGAGATGTGACTATTTTTCGCACTACTTCTACTACTTCTCGTGACTATAAAATTCCTGCTAAATTTCGTTCCATCGAATAGGAATTGTAACGAGTTATGCTGCATTCTGCTTTTATAAAAATAAGTTTCTAAGTGACTGAAAAATAACGGCGAGGTTGATTGTGCGTGAGGGCTTATGAAGTCAGAAAATTAGCATAGACTTTTTCTGTACGGAATCGTCGATCCACCGTGCCTTAACTCACATTTTCTTCGGACTATCGTCAGCCACTGTACACATGTGTATATACACTCATATTTCTAAAATACCTAAAATCGTGGTTTAGAGAATATGTAACAGATTTTAAATGTACATTGATTCTCCCTCTCCCTCCCCGAAGGCCATACATAGAGAATTCTATTATTTTCGTATAAAATACGTAAAAACTAATTAGTTGTATAATTTTTATAAAAAAAGTTATTAATTATTAGTATACGTATTTCTGATTACATAATCATAAATTGGTATGCATTAATAAGATTCGTCTGTGCTAATTATAGAAAATTATATCACACTCTAAACAATAACAATAATCATCTATTATGCATCTACAATGTATCATTGATAGAAATAACTTAATATTGCAACAACTCAACTTATAATTAGACACATGTTTTATAAGTTAACAGTAATATTACACATGGTGTTCCAAGTCTTTAAAATTATGTTTTCATGAAAATAATTAAAGCCATCATCAGGTTTCTTTATTTTTAATGTAAATATTAGGACTAGAAAAGTTAAGGTCGCCAATTAAGAATAAGGATAAACTCCTATAATAGAGATATTGGTAAAAAAAAAAAAAAAAAAAAAAAAAAAAAACTGTTTCATAATTACTTAAGATGAAAACCTATTATTTTTTTTATAAATAAAAAGTGTATAAGAGAAATTATGTTTATTATAATACAACCTAGGTTACAGAAAAAATTAAAGCTTAGCAATAGTTTATTCGGATCATTTTTGCTGAAAACGTGGATACATTTAGGTAACATGATATAAAAATATCAAAATGTTTTTTACACAACTTGAGGTGAACCTCAATTTTTCCCTCGATAAACTTCAACTTATATGAACTTGAAGGTTACCAGGCGAGGACATTTTTCTAAAAGTAGAGTATCTATAGTAAAGTTGGAGAATGATGAAAAAAAACCGCAAATAATTTATGAATTTTTTAAAAATAGAATTTAGGTTAGTTTAGCTGCTCAAAAGTCCTCTTTAAATGGTTTTAACAATGATAAAATCTACTTTCGTTTGAAGTAAATTTTGTTTAATTTACTGAAGAGGAATTGTGAATTACTTAAATTAAATATTTTTTTAGTTACCGATTCTTATTCAACAAAAAACTAACTTACTTAAAAAACAACAACACAAAACTTCGATTTTCGGAAGAAAAGTGGAAATTATACACTTTAGTGCTCTCTCTGTCTCCATTGGACTCTAATATTTTTCTTTTTTTTAAATCTATTTATTTATTTTACTTATAATTTATTTATTTTTCTTATGAATTTCTGTATTTAATTTAATTTTAACTTCAAGTTACATTTCTTTGGTTTTACTATAGTTTTCGCCTTCGTTATATAGATATTGCTATAAATTAGTAACAAAATAAGCAAGAGACAGAACATTTAGGTTATTGGAAAAATTCCAAACCACACAATAACACCACCTTATGCTTCCAAAATGCAAGCAAAGAAAAACCCGTCAACGTTTCGCCAATTCAGGCATTGGCCTGTATAAAAATTATAACTGCATTTGTTATATAGATATATATTCTTATTTATTTATTTTGTATTGCATTGTGCATGTCATGAATGAGCCTGATCCAGCTGTAGTACTCATACTGCCCATAAATGTGGCAAAATGTATTTTTGCTCAATAAAAATATCTTTAAAAAAAAACTTAATACAAAAATTTTTTGTAGCTTTTGAGGTCTGTTATCACTCCTATGAATTCCCTTTTTGAAGTCCCTTTTTTACTTTCGGGGCACTCTATAATGAACATGTAATTAAGTTGGAGATAAACTGTTTTCATAACACATTTGTATTGAATTGTAAACACAGGTGAATTGGAAAAATAAACAGAATAAATATATCCAATTTTTCTACACTATCCTTATTATTTCTTTTAACTATATATATATTATTTTTTATTTCCTTCATTATTAACACCTATTTTTATCTGCAGAAGCGAGGAAGCTAACCTAAGCGCAGGTAGGAAGCCTGTGAAATTATGCAAGTGTGAAACGTGGAGGTAGGCGATCGAAGCCGCTACCGCAGCTGGTCCGCTGACCTCAATATCGACCGCAGCATCCTACCGCGATGGCATCTTCGGGGAGGGCGGTCCTTCCCGACGAAGAGGATATCGGAGGAAATAGGATAAAATGGTTAAATGCAACGGATCAGAGATAAAATATCTAGAGAGAAACGACTCTAATCCGTTACCCACAAGGTCCAATCGAGATAAAAGCAACAATAATATAATGGAATAAATGCAAACAAGACGTTTTGAGGAATAAAAAGCATTTTAATATAAAAAAATAGACTAAAGAAATTGAGAAATTATATCCATCCCAAGGAAACGTAACAACGGATTGACATTTTTTTTTTTATATTGGATTTTAGGATTATACGTATCATGAAATGTAAAAATCAAATTTAGAAGGAAGATTTTTTTTTTTATTCAAGTTTTTATTCTACAGGAATACAATGGTTAATAATTGAAAATAGTGTTGCCCAAATGCGGGACCGAGACGAGTCTTGGTCTTGGTCTTGCGCAAGAGTCTAGTAATTACTTATTAGTTTATTATTATAGATATATTAAAGTAATTTTCTTACAGTAGGAGGAGAAACCTAGCTAAGCTAAAATTAAAAGTTAGAGGAGTTAAATGCAAAAGTATATTTGCTATACCAAATCTTTACATATAGTAACTGAGATTGTTAAGTATTAGGAACTATTTTGCCTTAATTTTTATTCAAAAAAATCGATTATTTTACCAATCCTAGTCTTGGTCTTGCAACAGTTAGGCGGCCACGGTCTTGGTCTATTGGTCGGACTGCAAGACCAAGACCGATTTTGGACAACAATAATTGAAAATAATGAACCAAAAATAGCTATCTGAAAACATACATTTTATTGTGAAACTAATATTTATAAAATGTTTTCTGTATGTTGGCACATTTCCAAAATGAACAAAAAAAAAGGAAAACATTGTTTTCAATAATAATGATTATAAAGATGGCAGGGGACAGGGGGAAGGAAGGGGAAATTTGGCAAGCCTTGGAATGGGGAATCTTCAGTTGAGGGACGCTTTATGAAAATGTGCATCTCAGCCCTCGAGTATCCAACAAAAGAAACAAAAACAAACTTTTACAAAAGAACTCCCACTGGCTTAAATCCAATTTTCTTAATTCCTCACACGGAGTTTTTCATAGTTCGAAAAACTTTTAAGCTTTGGTTAAACAAACTGGAATATTTTACCTCATTTTTATTTTGGAATATTTCACTTTTTGAAACATAACATGATTTAAAAGTGATGTTCTATAACATTCACCTGACTTTTAACTTATCATATAAGTAATAATGATTTCATTCTAGAAATTTTTGATGGGCATTCATTACTTTTGGAACATGAAATTGAGTTTTGCCAGCTCAGTATTATTTCTGTTATTTTGACAAAGAGAAAAAAAGGTGAACAATCATGTTGTCATTACTTTTGTTTTATTATTTTCAATAATGAACCATTGTAAACGACCAAAAAATTAAAAAACTTTACCTCCTTCAAAATTTGATGTTTTCCATTCCAGGATACGTAGATTTCGAAAATCGAATAAAAATTTGTTTGTCCGTTCCGCCGTCCGCGCATTTTCTCCGAAACTACTGGTCAGATTTTTTTCAAATTTGGATTTAAAATCAGAGGTCACCAGAGGATGATCCTTCTATATCAGCATTACTATCTGCCTTTTCCGTTCGAGATAGCGACCGAAAAACCTGTGTTGCTATAGACTGTAGCGCCTAAACTAACGTACCGATTTCAAAATAAACTTGGCTAAAGTCTTATTCTCGATGCCCTTTAAATTTATCTATATAACATACTTCAACGAATAGAAGCTGGAAAAAAGTTACTCGGGTGGTAAAATTAGATATCGAATAATTCAAAAAGTATACACTTTTTTGTTCATATGATGGTTATCTAAAAGTTTACAAAATTTCCTCCCAAAAAATCGTTAAAATCGAACAATTTGGAGGAAAGATGTGGTATCTAGATTTTGTTTGCATGTTCGACTGCAAAGGTCTATATCCTTTGTTCTGGTTTTTTATTTTTAAAAATGTTACTGAATTAACGTTATTTTTAAACTAAATTACTAGCGATGAAAAAAAAGTTGTTTAGAAAAATAATATTTAGGAAAAATAATGTTTAGGAATCATCTTTTATTTCTTTTTCTTTGCCACTAGGAAGGTAATATTACTTTAATTGTATAATTGTTTGAAAATAATAAACCATTGCGAAATAATTTGCAGCGTTTTCAATAACTTTTATCTATCTTTATTATACGTACACGATGTCATGAAGCAAAAGATTGTACGTACACGATGTAATGAATCAAAAGATTGTACGTACACGATGTAATGAAGCAAAAGATTATACGTACACGATGTAATGAAGCCTAAGAGAATGCAAGTATACTTATTTGTAGCCCAGCATTGGGCTTGTCTGAAAATGGTAATTTGTAATAGATGCTGGAGAGAATGTAGATTCCTTGATAATATTGATTTATCTGTCATTCGCCTCAAGTGAAAGAACTTATAACCAACAATACAATTCTTAAAACCAGAGAGAGAAAACAATTAGAACCGTCTGTGTAATTGAATTACTACATTCCTACTATACTAATGCTAATGATACCTATTAATAACAAATGATGGCATTACTGCAATTTTTTTTGTTTTTGAAGTGAAAAAGTCTTTAGGCGCGTTTTGCAGTCTTTTTGCGGAGAGTGAATTAGATTGATCCGTCAGATTTTCGAAGTGTCAACGCTGGGGTAAAGTCGGCTTGAGTCTAGTAATTGAAACATTTTTGCGTATAGATTAAAATACGCCAGAAACTAAAAAATCGGGCCTGCATATTGTAATCGAGGAAATCGTTCAGCATTTCATATTCTCTGTGATAGGCTGTAATTCAAAATTTATCTTAACGCCGTGTTAGCGAGGCGAAAAGGAAAAAATATTGTCGAAAACCAAATGATAACGAGTTTAGTTGAACATAAGAATTAAAAGATCTCAGGTATTGTATATAGCTATGTATTGTATATAGGTATATATGTGTTCTTTTTATTTATTTATTTATTTTTAGGTTATTTTATTCTTAGTTATACATAGAGTGTGAATCTGATCTCTGAACACTATTATAAATGTCCATTGAGACAGATTGTAATATTTTTCAATAAATTAAGTTAAAAGAAAAAAAGATCTGAGAAACTAAAAATCGGTCCTGCATACTGTAAGCGAGGGAAATTTTCCGCATTTCATCATCTTTATGATGGTGTAGTATTCAAAATCGTATCTTAACGCGACCAAGAGAAATTTTTCTTAAAATGCCTCTAAATTTTTGAACTTTTCTTTATTATTATGGTCTTGTTGATGTTTTCACTTTTATCGTGTGGTCTATAGTACACACCTTAATTTTTTTTTTTTTTGCATTGTTTTGGAATTTCTGATACAAATTCATCTCATTTTCGAAAAAGAGAAGATAAAGTAACAAAAATTAAGAAACATATGAAATACTGGATCTCATCGGGGTATTTAGAAGCGTATAAAACACAAAAGAAGGCAGTGGAACAAGGCATTGAAATAATTTTTCCGCCATTGTATAGCTGTCAAAACAATTACTCACCCGACAAACAGCGTTACCAAGCTTTGTAAAACCAGATTTCGTCAAAAAATCCAATCTTTCTCGATTACTGACGTACAAAACGACATTCGTGTATTGTGGGATCCAAAATCCAATCCCACAACGGTTTGGCGTTGATTATCCTGACAGAAAATGGAGATGTGTATGAACAATAGAGGACGTTAGGATACTCTCTAACCTCGAGCTCTTCAGAACATTTTAGAGATGATTACTCGTGGATGTAAAAAGGTTTGTTAGAGGTATGTAAAAAGCAGCTACAGCGAAGCTGGTTTAAAATGCTCAATCGCTTGTTCTAACTGGAACATTATTAAAAAAGAAAAACGTTACGGTAAAGAAACTTGGGGTGTCCCAAGTTCGTATTAAATTTTATTTCGTAACAAATACTGTACAACTTTATATACATTCTTCTTAAAGAATATTGAAAAAAAAAATTTACTCATAGTATAAACCTTGCTTTTTGTAAAGCTAACCGACTTAAGCAAATCACTAAGCAATGCTGAACACGAAATTCATTTATTTCCAAACCGAATCCTAATCGTTATTAACAATTTTTCAGGAAATGTGACAAAAATATATTTTCTATTCCAATTGTAATAACAAAAGCAATATTAAAAGAAAAATAAATTAAAAAATTATTTATTTGTAGAAAATATTTTGAAAATCAATGCTTATTTCAAAAGTAATTAAAAACATTAAAACTTAAATAGGGTCCCTTTTGGAAGGCATCAAACTTCAAGCCCCGTTTTTGAGCGAGAAAAAAACGATTGTTTGGAGTTTGTCTCGGAGATGATAAAATGGTGTTAGATTTGAAGGGAAAAGTTGTAAACATTTTACTTCACAAAATTAACATTTTGTTAAAAAAATAAAAAAAAATGGTGCAATAAAATTAATTTATTTTTTCATTTTCATTTTAATGAAACGGATAAAAAATATTTTGATTATTTTTTTTTAAGAATACTTAATAAATCCAAGATTAGTTACATCCCTTGCAAAAAAGGCGATTTCGGCAATAAACTTATTTTCCTACAAATTTATTAATTATTTAGGTTTGTTTTTGAAAAAAAAATATATATATTGCATGGGATTTATTGGGTATTTTCACATGAGAATCGATATTTTTCTCAATTACCATAAAAATATATTAGGATTTACTTTGGAAATAAGCGACTCAAATATTCGTATTAAAAAGTAAGTTTTAGATTATTTTTTAAATAAATTTACTCTAGTTTTCATTTTTTTAATCTTCTCATAGGACAGGAGAATGTTGATAAAGTAATGTGAAGTTGAGAGGAAGAGTAATTAAATTTAAAAAAATATTAATTAAAAGTAATTAAAATTAGTAAAAATAAAAAAAAGAAAAGTAAAGTTGAAAAAATAATGTGAATTATGTATATTTTTTAATATTCAAAATAAGTTATCTCCAGGGTAAAATTACTTCCCGTAAAATATGGAAGCATAAAATAAAAAGCTCACTCAAAACTTTTCTAGTAAAACGCCGTTTTTAGTAGCTCTACCTGGAATATTAATCGATATAACTTCAGATATATACCCGGTTAACATACAGCCTTTGTCCTCACATTATTCGACATTTACCCTGGAATTCCACCCAGAATATACTTGAATGCCTCTCAAAGGGCATTAGGGTATTATGGCTGCCTGTTGCTGTTCCCTACTTTAGGACCCACGGAACCACACCTGAGCCTCTTATGGCGGATATGACACTCCCGGCATAAAGATGAGGGAGAACATGGTGATTCAACTTCAACAGGAATGATTGACAGTATCTCAATTTTCTTGAGTGAAAAGTGATAATGAACTCTTATCATGGTCAATCATACTACTTATTTTTATTGAAGAGAAGGATGGTTGGGGTGATCAGTCAAAATAAAATAGTAAAAATAGATAATTGTATTTATTTTTACATTTGCCGACGTTTAGGCCAGACAGACCTTGTTGGTAGAACAGCCCTGATGGGGGCCTGAACTTCGGGCAGGAACGTCGACGAATGTAAAAATAAATACAATTATTTATTTTTACTATTTTATTTAGACTGATCAACCCAACTAACCTTCTCTTCAATTATTCACTAATCAGCCATCAATCCGCAATTACTTATTTGAATGAAGAAAAATAATAAAACTTTAAATGACACTAAAACTTTATTATTAGACTATTTTATAGCCTGGAATCTCACGTATGATCATAAACTATAGAATCGTCAACGATTGGCGATACAATATGGCCAACAATGTTAACATTTTAGGAAACCCAGATCACACATATATATGGAATGAAGAACTCTTATAGTAAATGTACCAGTAATAGACACTAGTAATACTAGGAATAGGCAGTTTTAACTCATTAAGAGACAATAAGTTTTATACGCCCAAAAGTAAGTGCAAATACGAGATTTTTTTATTTCGTTTTTGTTTTATGGAGGTTTCCTCATAGCTTTTTAGCCGTTTCTTAATTTGAAACTGTGAAAATTTATTTTTTTATTTTTTATTTATATATGAAATCTATTGACCACAAAATCTGAATGTCTATCTATTACTGGATCCATGTACGCTGCGATAAAAAACTAAATTTAATCTCAATTAAAACCATTTACAAAGATCTACCGTTAGAAATAAAGCCGTGATTCACAATATTGTTAAAAATTTCTCTTAAAGTGTCTATTACCGGTACTTTAACCTTAGACTAACAGCCCTAACTCGCTAGATAGTATCAAATTGTATAAACCAATATACATTTTTTGAAGTTTTTTTTTTCAAATTTTTAGGATCAAACCACTTAGTTGTATTTGTAATTATAATTTAAGTAAGTAATAAAAAGCGCCCCCCAAAATATAATAGTCGACCCTGATATCGATTTAATCCAAAAAGTTAAAAAAAGTCGGGGCCCGGGGGCCCCAATCTCGAATTCGATATCATTTTCATAAAAAGCACCCCCCAAAACATAATAGTCGACCCTGATATCGATTTAATTCAAAAAGTTAAAAAAAGTCGGGGCCTGGGGGGCCCTATCTCGAATTCGATATCATTTTCATAAAAAGCGCCCCCCAAAATATAATAGTCGACCCTGATATCGATTTAATCCAAAAAGTTAAAAAAAGTCGGGGCCCGGGGGGCCCAATCTCGAATTCGATATCATTTTCATAAAAAGCGCCCCCCAAAACATAATAGTCGACCCTGATATCGATTTAATTCAAAAAGTTAAAAAAAGTCGGGCCCGGGGGCCCAATCTCGAATTCGATTTCATTTTCATAAAAAGCGCCCCCCAAAACATAATAGTCGACCCTGATATCGATTTAATCGAAAAAGTTATGAAAATTCGATGCCCGGGGGCTATCTAAAATCCGACAGTATATTTTTATAAAAAAGGCCCCCCCAAAACATGATGGTTAGTCTAATATCGATTAATGGGGCCTCGGGGTTGGTCAGGTCGAATATGGCTGCTATTATTGAAGGAAATAAAAGAAAACATTTTTACTCTTTATAATAATGACGGTGTAGTTGAAAAATAAAAAGTACTCTTTGTAGGAATTCGGCTGAGTACTTTCTGTAATTCGATATAACAGCGCGAGTATTTTCTGTACTTAACTAAATCATGATTGAAGCTGCGTGAGTACTCTCAGTACTCGCCGCTGTCAGGACGAGTACAGAAACTACTCGATACTTTTTCCTAATAAAATTACTCAAATCATGAAAGTAATCGAGTACTGCCCATCTCTAAATAACTAGAAGTGTCAATATAGTTACTCATTTTCAGATTCTATTTCACATAAATGTGTCTAGATTATTCGTGTACCAGCTTCTCACCAAATTCTTACGTTACAAATATAAAGTGCTTCATTTAAAAATTTAATGCAAATAATAAAAGCAAAGGCAAAGAAAAAAAAAAGAGATTATATTTTAGTAATTATGGAAAGGTCCTTCATAATGTCTTTAGTGTTCAAAATAACAGTTATTCCCTAAATAGCAACGCTTCATTGAGGAATTATTATTAGTTAACAGCACTCAGCTAAATCAGACTAATGAATGCAATACTTGAGGAATTTGACTCGCCCGGAGGGGGAGGGGAGGGGAGGATCGCGCCTCCCCCGTTCCACAATGGAAGGTGAGAAAAATGTATCTTGAAAAAGTAACTCAACGAACGGCCCGTATATTATTGTTACTTTAATTGAATAATTATTAAAAAGTCTTAATAATTACCCTGAAGGAGATTTCAGCCTTCAAGACAAAGAAGGTCGTGGAAGAAAATCCCAGAACAACTGTTCGAGAACTTGCAGAGAAACTTAACTTTAAAAAATCGACTGTCGATGGCCACCTCAAGGCGATTGGAAAGGTGAAAAAGCTCGAAAGGTGGGTTCCACAAAAATTAAACAACCGCAAAAAAAAAAAAACCAGCATTATGAAGTTTGTTCCACACTTCTTTGCCGAAACGAAAACGAACCTTTTCTGTCCAGAATTGTTACTTGTGATGAACAGTGGATACTTTGCGGTAACAGTAGACGTTCTGGACAGTGGCTCGACGAAGGAGAAGCAGCACAACATTTTCCAAAGTCCCCAACTCATCAAAAAAATATGAGGGTTACTATTTGGTGGGCTTCATTTGGTTTGACACACTACAGATTCTTAAATTCTGGAGAAACCATCGTTGTAACCAAGATTCCTATTGTAACCAAATTAATGCAGTGCATCAGAAATTGTCAATCATGAAGCCCATCTTTGGCCAATCGGAAGGGCCCATTTTGTAGCTTGATAACGTTGTAGTGTGATATAAAACTCTGCCACATCCGGACCTCTCGCCTATGGATTATCATTTTTGTAGACACCTGGACCACTACTTATGTGACAAACAATTTAATGGGCAAAGGGAATTAGAAAATTATTGTTTTGAATTTATCAATTCTAAAGATGGAAAATTCTATTTCGAGAGAATGAAAAAGTTGCCAACACGTTGGCAGAAATGTACTGATAGTATTTTCTGAGTATTCCGATTAAATAAAGCAGTTGTTAATCTTTCTTTTTAAACCGAAATCCTGCATTATTTTTCAGACAACCCAATATATATATATATATATATATATATATATATATATATATATATATATATATATATATATATATATATATATTCCTTAATCGATCTTTGAGTATTAAATTTAAACTTAACTATTTAATTGGGAATAAGGTCACTTATTCCCAATTAAATAGTTAAGTTTAAATTTAATACTCAAAGGTCGATTAAGGAAAAGTTGTAAAGATATAGAATTAAGGGAGAAATTATTGTTTGCTAGAATTACGACTGACTTATTGGTTGGTTTCAGTTTTTGTTTTCTTGTTACTATTTTAAAGTTTTAGTTGATAAAAAAAAAAACATGGGCATCTTTCAGGAGATAAAATATAAAAACGGGAATGATATTAGTAAAACAGCAAAAGAGTATTCGAAATTAATAAAAAAGCTGTCACATTTGGAACCGCAGAGGGTATTTCTTCTAAAATGTAGAAAATACAATATGTTTCCACCACACATTGTAGATAGCACCAAGAACATTTATAAGCGTATTCCTGACAATTCAAAGTACACAAAACCGCTAGAGAATATTATATTGAGAGCACAGAGTTCAATTTTAAACCTAGAAATAGATCTCTGAAATTTATCAAATATAAAATAGATAACATTCTTGTAGAACTTTCGGACAAAATTGATCGAGAATTGTATTACAAATCAACTTATGACCAGGAGAAGCTCTACAGAAGACAACGTAATATAAAGAAGTTTAAATTAATAAAAAAGTTTAATAAAATAAATAAAAGGACAATAACTGACCCACTGCCCGAAGGTCCAACCACAGCGTTTTTGAACCTCACAAATAAACAAATACCTCAAAATATACAGAATACTTTAGCATTAGGCCCTAAGTTTAACTATGAGGCTAACAATAAAAGTGTCATAGCTAGAATACCACATCTCCTATCTGATGTTGAATATATGATTCAAAATATAGAGAAAGATGATTCAAAGCAAAATGAACTGAGACTTAAATTAATTAATACAGTTACGAATGTTTGTAATACAGTCCAATCTCACATATATAAAAAAAAAAATAAAAAAAATAACCGATTGATAGGGAAATTAGTGTGGCGAAAATATTTTTATTGAATAACCCTGACATCGGCGGATAAAGGAGGCATTACAGTTTCAATACATAAACGGGATTATGAAGAAAAAAAAAAAAATTAAGTGACCTTATTCCCAATTAAATAGTTAAGTTTATATATATATATATATATATATATATATATATATATATATATATATATATATATATATATATATATATATATACTTGTGAAGTAGGAATTCACCTGTTCAGCAAGTGCGAAACAGCGACCCTTTATATGACGTACAGACAAAATTTCCTTCGCTATTGACCGAAATTGATACAAATCACCAAATAGTAGTGTTGACAGTTAAGATTTATATTAAGGCGGGTTTAGGATAAAAACGAAAACCACAGAACAAAGGAATAGCTTACGACCTTAAAGCATTTGGACAGCTCACGAAATTCAATGAATAATTCATGACGGTTAAATCAATGACTAGAAAGGATAATGGCAGTGGAGTATACAGCCGCTCATTCAAGCTTTGTCATCATCGTTTCCGACCTTTGGGAATACTGGATTAAGGGACGGGGGTTTATTTTATTTGTAGTTTAACTTAAAGTAATAATATTACATATAAAATATCAACTTCCCATTGTTTCACTAATGGGCTGAAGTATCCACCAACAGCTATAATTTTCTAAGTAATAAGACTAATTTATACATGCTTTGTATATATTTCATTTTTTTTAAGTTGTAGGCTAAACTTTAATATAATAATGACTGATCCGATGAGTTAAAGTTCGTAAGTTGGAACGAAGCGTGAATTTTTCTAAGGCTTCTCTGAGGATTTAATTTTTTTAATGGAGTTCAATAAACAGAGATTGGCGGAAAAGGTATGTTGGTGGCATCGGCATTGGATATTAGGCTTTCTAAGGCTCATCAATAGTATGCATCATTTAAAATCGAAAATTCAGATCTTATATAATATATAAGAGGGTATATAATAGGACTCCATACCATTAAGAAGATACAAATAAATTTGATATTAACAGCATTATGTTAGAATAAATAATAGTAAATAATTTTGTAAAAATCAGTTGGTAAATTATACGGGCCAAGTAGGGTCAGTATAGCTTTCTTTCCATTTATTAAATTGAAAATTAGAGCAACTATATAAATGCAAGCCGGAGGTACAGAATACTATGTAACATTTTTGTAATTCTTAAGGGAAGCCAATTTTTCATAACTTTGAACTTTAAATTTTTTTTCTCAGTTACTAAATTAATTAATTAAAAAAATGGACATAGAGCCCTTAACCCTCAGGGCACAGAATTGTCCTGTCAACTATTTTGCCTTAATTTTTATTCAAAAAACGAGTTTTTTTTTTTATCTTGCTTCGGTCCAGGCATTGCATAAATTTTTGAAGAACAAAGCTCAAATACACGATTTAACAAGAAAAAAAAAACGATGGTTAGATTAGTTAAAATATTAATGCATGTACTGAAATTCAAAACATAATAATCAATACAATACCTTTTAATATTATGACCACAAGCTCTGTTTAAAGATGGAAGGGATATCGTGGTTTTGAAATCAATATAAGAGAATGTCTATCAATATCGTTGTTGAAAACCACAAGCAAGAACATCAAATCATCAGTTTGGCTTAACTGTGAGACCCAAGACACACAGATCAAACGTGTTCTTGCTCAAATCTTGCAGTGTCAATCTTGGTCAAGCTAATATGCAAGAACAAGACCAAGGACGTTTTTGGACAACACTAAACATCAGAACAATCCAGATCTTTTTTGTTTTCGTCATCAAACACTTTCTTTTAATACCTTATCAAGCATATGGAATATCTTTCACTTCTTCCCTCTTGAGTAGCAAGTAGAATGACTCTCATTCTAGAAACATTCTTCGCAATTCTGTGTTTCTACGAATCTTGGCCTTGCGCAAGAGTCTCGCAACAATCTTGCAGTTACCAATTAGCTGATTACTTTAGAGATATTACTGTAAAATTTTTATATAGAAGAAATCTAACTAAGCACTAATGAAAAATTAGAAGAGTTAAATGCTAAAGAATATTAGTTATATCAATTATTTACATATAGTAACTAAAATTGTCAAGTATTAGTAACTATTTTGCCTTAATATTTATTTAAAAAATAGATTTTTTTTACCAGTCTTGGTCTTGGTCTTGCAACAGTTAGGCGGTATTGGTCTTGGTCTTGCAACAGTTAGGCTAAAACCAATTTTGGGTAACACTAGTTTCTAATCTCACCATCAAAGTAGAGTTGAATGCTATCCTTAAAATAACCACTTTTTACACTTCATACTACAGGGAATTTTTTTTTCTCAAGAAGTTTATTGATATTTATATAATAATATAACTTTTCTATATCAAACGGTATTTTCGAAAAATCTATTTCTTTATTTTATAACATTTTGTTTAGTTAATAATAAAGATTATGGGCATTTGTTGCATCAATAAGCAATTCCAAATGATAATTTTTTGCGGATCAGTTTATGGTTTATGTTTAAGAATGTGTTATTAAATCGATTATTAGAATATTTATCTTTTAACGTGTTACAACAGCTTTGTTGTTTGATCAAGCTTTTTTTTGAACCAATACACAAAAATAATACTAACAGTCCGTGGTACAGACTCCTTTTTATCGAATTATTAAAATCCGCCTAAAACTTCGTAAATAGTTTTAACTCATCGTAACCTACTATTTTATTTATGAAAACTCTTGAAATTGGGTCGGTTTCAATATGGAGGGGGACAAACTTAGTCTATTTAATCAGGTACTAAACACTCGTAAATACCTATTTGCATTCTACTTTGTAATTTTTATTTTTTATTTATTTACATATGATAAATAATGATGATATTTACAACTGTATTACAAGTAAAAATACATTCAGTAAATGTGAACAAAAGAATATAATAGCATGAAATCATTTGTTGAGAAACTATCCACTGGTAGCACTCTAAAAATGTATTTACAAAAGGAGATCTCGAGGCCATCTTCTTTTCAGACGCCTCGGAGGGACTTTGTAATAGTAAGATAATTTTATCACAAAATCGAGAAAAAATGTGGCCTTCAAAAATATTGAGCCGTTTGGCCTGACTTGCCCTCCAAATTTTAAAAATAACGAGGTTATATAGGACTAACGGCCCAATATTTTTGTAGCCCACTTTTTTTTTTCTCGATTTTGTGATCAAATTATCTTACTATTACAAAGTAGAATGCTGATTAAACCTGATTAAATAGACAAAGTTTGTCCCCCTCCATATTGAAACCGACCCAATTTCAAGAGTTTTCGTAAATAAAATAGTAGGTTACCATGAGATAAAACTATTTACGAAGTTTTAGGCGGATTTTAATAATTCGATAAAAAGGAACCACCACCACTACTACAACCACGGATTATAAAACTAAAGTGGTCCTTTGAACCTGTATGTAACGAAGATGGATGGAACAAAGTCAAGGGACGAAGAAATAAATAAAAGCATCCCATAAACTAGCAAAGTTTTAAACGAGGTTTCCAAAAGGCAGTTCACCTTCATTTGACGAATCCTTTTCCCTCGGTTTCGAACCAACAAACGCGCGACAAACAAACCCGTAGGGAACTTTCAAGCAAACAAATATTAGCCCTCAGCAAATATGTCGTCACTGACGGATCGCCACCGTGGCTATATCCTTTTAACTAAGATTACGTCAAATGTAAAAAAAAAGGTTTAAAAAATGGTTAAAACTACTAGGAATGAAATAAGATGAACTTTTTTTTAACAACAGTAAATTATAGCTAATTTTAATTAACTTTCGTAATCGTCCGGAAAAAAACATCAGATTAATATTTACAGGGTGTTAAGAGCTTAAGAGCTCCAAAAAAAAAAAAAAAAAATCATATAAACAATGGGCCAATTTTCAGAAAAAAAATCCAACTGGAGGGGAACAATAATCAAAAAAAAGTTTTATGTTTTTTAAAGAGAGTTGAATAAGAAGCGATAACTAAAGAAATATTCCATTTAAGTAATCAGCAATTACTTCATTAGACAAAATTTTTATTAATTGATAACAAAATTGGTCATTATTAAAACCATTTAAAGATGACATTTGAGCAGCTAAACTAAGGTAAGTACAGCTTTTAAAAAAATCATAAATTATTCGCGATTTTTTTTTCATCATCATCCAATTATGCTACAGTTACCCCACTTTTAGTAAAACTACCCCGATCAATAAGCTTTAAGTTTATATTAATTAAATTGAGGATTAATAGGCAAAAATTTGAGATTCACCAAGTTGTGTAAAGAAATTATGTGATTTCCTATCGCGTCTCCTAACAGTACCGGTGTTTTCAGCAAAAATGACTACAGTTAACTGTTGCAAAGCTTTTATTTCTTGTTTTTCCATGATCTGGACAGTTTTCTAATAAAAATAATTGCCTAAATATATATTTTATTTATAAAAATAAAAAATAACGATTTTTTAAATATTTTATATGTAAGTTGATTATGAAATTGTACTTTCTTCCTTATCTCTGTCGTAGGAGTTGATCCGTATTTGTAAGTGACAACTTAATGTTTCTAGCCCTGATATTTACGTTTTCATAAAAATAATTGAAGCAATCGGTAGGTTTCTTTATTTTAAACACCAATTTTAGGACTAGAAACATTGTGTTTGTCTTATAACTGCTGTTTGTCTAATAATTTGTCAGATAACTGCAGATCAATCCCTATGACAGAAATCAGTTATATAACCACTTTACACGAATAATATTGAAAAAAATCGTTATTTTAAATTTTAATATTTTTAAAAATAATATATATATTTTGGCAATTATTTTTATTATAATACTCCCGAAATCATGTAAAAACAAGAAATAAAAGATTTGCAACAGTTAATTGTAGCATTTTTTGCTGAAAACACGGGTACTTTTAAGAGACGCGATAAAAAATCACCTCATTTCTTTACACAACTTGAGGTGAATCTGAAGTATTTGCCTAATAAACCTCAATTTAATTAATATAAACTTAAACATTATTAACCAGGGTAGTTTTTCTAGCAATGGGATAACTGTAGTATAGATGGATGATGATAAAAAAAAAATCGCGAATAATTTATAATTTATTTTAAAAGCAGACCATAAACCGTAGTTCAGCCGCTCAAATATCTCCTTTAAATGGCTTTAACAACGATAAACTCTATTTTCATTTAAATTAAATTTCATCTTGTTTACAATGAAGTAATTGTTAATTATTTAAATTAAATATTCCTTTAGTTATCGCTTCCTATTCAACAAAAAACATGACTCACTTAAAAAAACTTGGATTTGCTACTTTTCTACTGAAAATTGGCTCATTGTTTATATGAACTTTTTTTAGCTCTCGAGGTCTCCCATCACTCCTATAAAAATTTCCCTCTACTTACGGGACACCCTGAATATAAACCAATTTTTTAAGGCCCATCCTCAATACTGCTACCGTAATTGATATCCCAATCTACACTATTACATCTAATTTCCAATCATATTAATTGAGCAATACACTTAAACACAATGAAATATGAACTTCATATATGTACATAAATGTCAACTGAAAGTGCTTAAACACACTGTTGTTCTTGCGGGCTATTTCAAACCCACACTTCTCTATGAATGTGGAACTCGATCAAACACCCTTCAATAATGAATGACGTTTCCCCCTAATCCGCAAATGGGGTCATCAATAATTCTCATTGCTTAACAACTGACTGCAGCGCATATCCCTAATCCACCGACTAACCCTCAACGATTCCATCACAACCCATTTCAGAAGTCAAATTGACTTGTGGGTGTAAAGTAAAACAATCCACAGGTGCAAATTCACTTGGGGGCACAATGTTTTAGTCAAAAGAGTGAGGGATTTAGGAACATAAGCGTCAGTTATTTAAGGCAAGGAATGGATTTTTTTTTAATCTTGCTGCAATATAAATTAACATATCTGAGCGGTTTCCCTTTGAAACTATTGCACGTACATCAAAACGTTAGCAAAGAGCTCTGATAGTAAAATAAAAACAAGCACACTGATAAAACCTAAATGTCCAACTCTAGAACTGAAATCAAGCAGGAAAATATATTAAACGCCTTTATTATCATAACTAATAGTCAGTTCTAATTTTTTAAATATTTTTTTTATTTCTTAATGATGTTTAAAACTTTATTAAAAAAATACATTTAGTAAATTTGAACATATGGATATAATGACGTGAAAACACTTGTTAAGAAACTACCCAATGGCAGCACTCTAATAATATGTCTACATTAGAAGATCACGGTGCCATCTTCTTTTCAGACGCCTCGGAGGATTAACAGGAATTGAAGAGGAAGCAAGGTTAGAAACGAGAGGGTTGGGATGATTCTGAAGTTTATTACGGAAGGATAGGTATCAGAATTGGGCCAGATCTGAGTTTTACATTGAATCCAAATTCTTTTCGATATCACTTTATTGACTGATAATTTGTCATATGGTATGGTATATCAAACGTACCTGCGAGATAAAACGAATATTTTCTTTAAAGCTAAGTAAAATTTTCTTCATTTACATATCTCTATGTGAGGATAAAATAAAATTCCAAAATTAAAGTAGCAACAATTGAGTCAAATACGTGTATATCATTAAAGTCATATACTTGTTGATAAATTTGAAGTTCCGAAAATATTATATTCTCCAATATGATAAGTTTTTCACATTAATCTCCAAAATGGATTTAGAAAGCCTGAAAAAGGATTAAATTAAATTTTTAGTTAATTAATTTAAAACTGATTTTTTTTTTAAACTTGTATATTGAGAAATATTAAAATCTGTCTCAAAGAACATTTATAATAGTGTCCAGAGAACACATTCACATAAACAGTAAAATAATACAAAAAAATTAAAACAAATAAATGATGCTTTAATATGCACCCCAAAAGCATAACGTCATTCTGAAATGGCAGACTAGGTGACAATCGTGCAAAATCAATGTATAATGTATCATTCATATCGACTAATTTTTACTCATACGGAAATCATATGTTTGTTGATAAACTTTGTTTATTAAGTTAGGAAAGTATACTTACTATTCTACAATATGAGCTATTTCTGTACAAATATGTATTTTTTTTTGTCCATATTATTTATATTTTTCCTATAACAAATTTAGTTTTTTAATGGTTTCTATTAATAATGCGGGAAATAGAGTATAAAATGTTGTTAGTACTGCATTGAAATTCTTGATGATTATACGTCGGAAAATAACATCTCTGTACTCATTGCTGTAAAAATCGAATAAATAAATAATTAAAACAAACATGCTAAACAAATTGTGATAAAATGAATACCTAGCATTTGTCTTCCCGATTATATTACCCAAGGACCGATCCATATTCGAAATGATTGATTAAAAATACCAGTAATAATGATAAAACAATTGTTTAAAACACACTATACTCGAATAATGTTTATTAATATGTTAGAAAACTATGAAATATGTAAAAATATTATTATATTATAACATATTTTTAAGCCGGATTAATACGCATTTCTTAGCCTTTTACATCCTTCACGTCGACTATTGTTTTTTTTACGTTTCATATGGTTAAAAAGAACATTAAGCATAGGTTATTTTACATATTTGGCACCTCTACCTGATTGAGCACTAGTGCAATAAATGGCGCATCAAAGTAAACGAATTCAAATGCAAACACATTACCTTCACACTCCGACGCAGTTCCTGTCCATCAGTGCACTTTAATTACGTCCAGCTTCCTTTTTCAGACACGGTCCGGTAACTTGGCTTTACCTTAGACCGAAGACTAACGTGGAACCCACATACTAGACTTAAAAGACAAGAACTTAACGGCCAATTATGCAGACTACCGACTAGAAAATCTCAACTTCCAATTGACAACAAATTACTGATCTACATGACAATCCTGAAACCTTTTTGGACCTACGGACTTAAACTTTGGGGTCGAATAACCAATAGTCAATGCTCCGTTCTATGTAACCAACAAAACCCTACATCATGACCTTAATAATATCCCATTTGGCCTCGACCTTATCCCTGAAAAAATTTTCAAGTTCCATCAGAACCTTATAAATCATCCAAATCCTCTAGCACAATCCCTATTTAGTTACACTCATCCCTACGATCCTTCTATAAGGTTGAAGCGGCAGTGGCCCAGAGATCTTTTGTAATATATATCTTGTAGTTTAGGCAATGGGCAGATTCTCCACTCAAGACATGAGTGTATGTGGCTAAAGCGCTCTCGCTCAAACTCCACTGGCTTTTTAGCAACAGTGACGCGGTTGAGAGAGTAGCGCAGGGATCACTTGGAGTCTGCTTTTCCTTCTATAGTTAGAGCGAGAAGCCTGGCGAGGGGTTCCATGCCTAATTGTATTTAGGTATGACTGTTTTTACGTTTTTCAATTTACTTCTGTTTAGGTTATTTTATTTTTTTATTGTACATTGTTTTTGATTATTAATTTACTTTTGTTAATTTTATATTTTATATATATATGGTGTGAATGTGTTCATATATCACTATAATTATTATCCATGCGACAGATTATTATATTTCTAAATAATAAATAAATTCTTTCCCAGGAATTCTAAATCAATAGCTACGTCAACCACATTTGGGTGATTTTATACTACCGAAGGATGACATAACAATGTTCTAATGCCGAAATACAAAAGAAAAAAATCAAATAAATATGTGCCAATAGTTAACTAATGAATTGTTAGAATTTTTTTTCCTTCATATACACAAACACACATGTACGCACGCAGTCACGCTACCCAGCACGCACGCTAAAAAATACAAGTCTTTAAGACACCTTTTAACTGACAGGCGTATTTTCGCACAAAAAATTACTCTTTAATAAAATAATATCAATAAAAATTGAGATTAAATTTAGAAATAACCACTAGTTATGATAATAAACCTGTGAATTCAAATATAATAAAACTTAAAAGTACAACAAATATATCATCTTTGATGAATATATTTGTTATACAAATGAATTTTAATCTACCTTGACTAGGGAAAGTATACGGATTTCACAAAGATTTTTATATTTAAAACCTTTGCGGTTGTTTTTTCGCAATAAACTGGTTTTTTTAACCCATTTCATAATGCAAAGAGGATAGTACATTATAACAAAAATCCAAGATTTCCAAATTAACATAATTTTATTTTATAACAAAAAAAAATGAAACACAAAAGTATAAAAAGTACTGGGAAGTAATATAATACATAAGAAATATAAGATTTAAATTAATTTTATAGTAATATATTACTTTATGTATAATTTCCTATTTTAGATTTTTATGCATCGCTTTAACTAATTTAATAATTGCTCGATTTTGTTTCAATCAAAATTAAGTACTTATTATTTTAATAGGTATTCATATCGAATAATTATTCTCTTAACTCAATTTTTGTAATTCTTTTATTAATAACTCCTTAATTCTATTGGTCTCAGAAATATTCAATAAAATTTATTTCGGGTAACGAAGCAACAATTCCTAGCGGTCAAATAACTTTTTAGAAATCGAATTGAGATGAACCTAGGACTCCATCTGAACAAACGTCTAACTTGGAATCATCATACTAGACTGAAACGACAAGAAACAGCTCGACGTCTCCGACTACTTCAACACTTACTAGACAAACGATCTAACCTTCCAATCAATTATAAAAGACTCATTTACATGACTATAATAAGGGCTATTTGGACTTACGGAGTTGAGCTATGGGGCTCCACCAAACCTTCAAATTCCTCTCATATCCAACCCTTACAATCCAAAATCCTTCGTAAAATCCTCAATGCTCCTTACTTTGTTACAAATTGGTCCAATCCAGACATCTGTCCTTCCATAATAAACTTCATAACCATCCCAACCCTCTTGTCTCTAACCTTGCTTCCTATTCAATTCCTGATAACCCTCCGAGGTGTCTGAAAAGAAGATGGCCACGTGATCTTCTAATATAGACATATTATTAGAGTGCTACCAATGGGTAGTTTCTCAACATGTGTTCCATGTCATTATATCCATGTGCGAATTTACTAGATGTATTTTTTGTATACAGTTGTAAATATCATATAAATAAATAAATTTAGATGGTACTTAAAGTAAAATAGTAACGATAGTGATAATATTGCTGAAAGGAAAAACATCGGAGAATTATCAAGGTATTTCCATCGACTACGGAAATTCATTACAGCAAAACCATCGGATCTGCATTGACCTGAAAGTATTAACATCATCCATCAAACATATTGGCTTCAGGGTATAATCCATCATACGAGCAAACGATCAAAATGGATAATTTTTTAGACCGTTACAGAATGACTATGTCTTCTCTGGATAACACTGTTTTTAATAGAGATCTAAAATGGCTTGACAGGAAGTGCACGTCGACCCGATAGATAACATGGAGGAAGTCATGCCTACTGCAATAGGAGGCCTTGATAGTAAGGCAAAGTTATCAGTAACGTTCATTCATATTCTACAACTTATTATTGATGTCAATTTAATTTTAATCCACTGAGATTCTTGTTTCATGCGAAGGCCTTAATATGACTTAATAACCTTAATATTTGAAATCGAATGCTAAAAAAAGTATTGGAAGCCTACAATTTAAACTACAACTTGAACATCCAAGTTACTTTAGTGGCTATTAACTTTATCTGATATGATTTATTTATTTATGCCTTTTTAGTCTATAAAACTTCTTTGAAAACTATATCTTAAATAACAATGTAATCCCCCCCCCTTTTTTTTTGTCTGTATGTGCCTCTAACACAAACATGAATATAATTAAATGAATCCTACCAACTTGGAACATGTCGCTTCATGTATGGGAGGATAGGTAGTGATAACCGAAATGAGTAATTGTAGTAATTTATTTTAATTAGTTCATTCATGTAAAGTAATCGAATATCGAAGTAAAGTAAACGCTGCCAAGTATCAAATCATAGGAAGTTTCACGTAACGTTGCAAAAGTTGAAGTCAAATTGAAAATATTGTTCAACATTATCAGCAAAGATAATTTTCAAAAAGATCGTTTAACCATTGATTATGATAAACTATTAAAGTTATTTTTGTAGCCTATCTACAAAAAAAACAAAACAAAAAAAAAACACCAAACTGTTCTTAAATTAATTAACCAACCACGTTGGTTAATTAATCAACGACAATTAATACTATAAATCGGCATTTATAGTATTACTTTTCTAAATCATTGCACTATAATTAAGGAGCATTTTACCAAAAATCAATATATACACTTCGAGAAATATTATTGTTCAAAAAATTATTATTAAAAAAAATGATTTTATGAAATCTGAAAGAAGAAATTTGAAATGAATTGTTTGATGCACAATTTCAATTTGGCAAAAACAGCACATTTTTGAGAAGTGGATATATCAAGTCAACCATTTCTCCACAGTTATTCAATTAGAACAATTTAAATTTAATTCTAACAGAATGGTGTTATTTTTTTCATTTTCAGTTACTTTTCCAAGTATTAGCTTGCGATTTTTTTTTCATTTAATTAATTAAATGGTGTCAGAACTGGAGAATTAAAATAAATTCCAATAAATCCCATCAAATTACCTTCACCCTTCGTCGTAAACCAATGACTTCCTGTCCTTCAGTATCCTTTAACAACACCTCACTTATTCCTGTTGAACAAATCCGTTACCTAGGATTCCATCTGGACAAACGCCTAACTTGGAATCCTCATACTAGACTGAAACGACAAGAAACAGCTCGACGTTTCCGACTACTTCAACACTTACTATACAAACGCTCTAACCTTCCAATTAATTATAAAAGACTCATTTACATGACTATAATAAGGCCTATTTGGACTTACGGAGTTGAGCTATGGGGCTCTACCAAACCTTCAAATTCCTCTCGCATCCAATCCTTACAATCCAAAATCCTTCGTAAAATCCTCAATGCTCCTTACTTTGTTACAAATAAAATTATCCATAATGACCTTAATGTTCCTTATGTATCAGATTTGGTCCAATCCAGATATCTTTCCTTCCATAATAAACTTTATAACCATCCCAACCCTCTTGTTTCTAACCCTGCTTCCTATTCAATTCCTGATAACCCTCCGAGGCGTCTGAAAAGAAGATGGTCCCGTGATTACCTAATATAGACATATTATTAGAGTGCTACCAATGGGTAGTTTCTCAACATATGTTTCATGTCATTAAATCCATGTGCGAATTTACCAGATGTATTTTTTTGTATACAGTTGTAAATATCATATAAATAAATAAATTAAAAAAAAAATAATTAATCTCCATTATTTTATTTTCTTGCACGTAAACCCACTTAGCGGCCATTAGATTATACTTCGACCTAAAAGATAAGACACACCCGAGAAAGACTTGACGACCCCAAAGTCATCAAGAGATGGTCGGACAAAGCCTGGGTGTCTTGGAAAAAGATTATGATTCATCATTCCTGGGGGAGCCGCTTGTAAGAATGATTAAGTAGTTTTATCATTTGTTACAGAAAAAAAAAATGTTTTTGTACTCTCTAACATAAAACCGCCGAATTTATTTTTTTTTTCCAAATAAGTTCATTTATTAATGTAGTTCGAGCGGTAGCGCTATGCTGAATTGGGCTACAATTGCAATAACATTAATTGTATTCATTAGTTTCTACTACTTGCAGTTGATAAAATGTAGTAGTTGCTCACCAACTACTCACTACAAAAAGTAGTTGCATTTGCAACAACAAAGTTGTAGTTTTGTAATTTATAGTTACACTGCTTTTTTCTTAACACTACACCTGTGGATATGCCAAGACTAGATACAAATTCATATACGGTAAGAGTAGACATTAATTTCTAATACTTAAATTTTTTCATTATCAAATAAATATTTCTTATAAATATATTACTAATATATTAATATATTAATATATATATTAATATATTAATATATTAATATATATATATATATATATATATATACTAATATATATATATATATATATATATATATATATATATATATATTAATATAATGTATATATACTATATATATACTAATGTATATATACTAATATATTAAATATTTCTTATAAATATATATAAATATTTCTTATAAATATATTACATCACACATTTGTGAATCTAATCACATCTTATTGTGCCTTATTTCGATCCTATACTATTAAAATTGGCTATTTGACGAATGTTTCAAATAAGTCTGATTTATCTGCGTCATCCAGGATTATGTTTTCATATTTTTGGATGCAATAAAAAGGATATTAAGTCGAAAAGATAAAGGTGGAAGACATTAATGCGATTAATACCTATAACATTTATGTTCACGGCTAATTATTATTATTCACTTTAGTTATTAAGATGATACCATACCAGACTGAAACGACAAGAAACCGCTCGAAGTTTCCGATTACTTCAGCACTCACAAGACAAACGCTCTAAACTTTCAATTAATTACAAAAGACTCATATGCATGACTATAATAAGGCCTATTTGCACATACGGAGTTGAGTTATGGGACTGCACTAAAACATCGAATTTCTCTCGTATACAATCCTTACAATCCAAAATCCTCAATGCCCCCTACTTTGTTACAAACGAAACCATATATAATGACCTTAATGTTTCTTATGTTTCAGATATGGCACAATCCAGATAATAAAACATAATAAACTTCAGAATCATCTCAACCCTCTCGTTTCTAACCTTGCTTCCTCTTCAATTCCTGATAAACCTCCAAGGCGTCTGAAAAGAAGATGGTCCCGTGATCTCCTAATGTAGACATATTATTAGAGTTCTACCATTGGGTAGTTTCTCAACAACTGTTTCCACGTCATTATATCTATATGTTTAAATTCACTAAATGTATTTCCTTAATACAGTTGTAAATATCATTAAGAAATTAAAAAAAAAAATTGATTAAGGTCCTAAAGGCCCTTTTAAACAATAAAACTTCGACCATTTGATTGTATGAACTTGATTTGAACGGGAGAATATTGTTCCAACATATTGGAAATTTTCGACTAAAGTACGGCAAAAATTTTGCCTAAACTATCCCTTGTTCAGGAAACTCACTGTTCTTCAAGACATGCCATTTTTCTATTGTGTCATTGTTAGGATGATTCTGTGTTATATCATATTCTTTTAATAGTAAAAGTGTCGTGGTGGACCCATGATCAGTTTTAAAATTGATTTAAGTGATAAGGGATATCTTCGTACGACATTGTATTACTCAAGTAAACATTTTTGTAGCCCTTAATATTTATTATCACTTCTTTTAATATTTCCATTGTTTACGTAAACATCCTACACATGTTTTTGAATACATATAAATTAGAAAGATTCTTCAATTTTTTAACACAAATAATAAACAACACTCTAAGTAAAGTAACAAGGTAAAGTTATTGGCACACCTATTGGAAAAATATGACAATCCCGAAATTTTTTTCAAGAAACTTAACCGTATAAAAGGATCTGTGATTATCACCTTTTGGTGGTTGAAAATCTCAGTATTTAATTAAAAATTCTAGGATAAAGCTTAGATCGAAGAATAAAACGTACTTAATAGTTGTTATTAACTCGTTATTCTTTATTCTCGATCTAATCACTAAGTAAAATTAAAATATTTTACTGTTATTTATTTATTATTAAAAGAAAATTAATCATCTTATTGAATTAAAGCATCTATCTAAAACACAACTATTCCTACGTTATTAATTTTAAGAACGTGTTGAACAATGAAGTAGGTGAAGTATGGCTGTAAACGAGGACATTGGACTCAATAAATGTATTCGTAAATATATTTTAACGTTGGTATTTTAAAGGAAGGATAATCCTTTACGAATAAAAATACATATTCCTCTGACACGCAATATGCTAATATGAACTAGGAGTTGAAATGTCAGGGTCACGATACTAACGTCATATAATAAACACAATTTATAAAAAGTAAAACACGTAAAATTCTTTGTATCACTCTATTCATCTAATATCTTATGTCTATACATCATCTCGGATTGGTAATAGTTCAACACAAAACTAAATAATAATATAATATTATATAAATATCTGTCAAAAGTATAGTAATTTATAAATAAAAAAAATATATTATAGTGATTCATTTGGCTATTGGCCAGAAATAAATTAAAATTAGTCTTTTTAAAATTAGACAGGGAAAGTAATACTAAAAAAGAAAAGAAAATTTATTTATAAAAAAATATTTGGAACAAATTTTGAATATAAAAGAGGACTTATTCGTGACACCTGGGACAATAATATAAAATAACACATTTAATATCTTCATCACTCCTACTTACAACCTTAATATGTTATAGTCCGTGGTATATACCCCTTTTTATCAAATTATTAACATCCGCCTGAAACTTCGTAAATAGCTTCATATCATCGTAACCAACAACAAAACGAAAATTCTTGAAATTAGGTCGTTTTCAATCTGGAGGAAAGCTTCGCCTATTTAATTAGGTAATAAAAACTGGTAAATACCTATTTCCTTGCCAGATAATTTGATCACATAATCGATAAAACATGTGGCCTACAAAAATATTGGGCCTTTTGTCCTCGTCATTTTGAAAATTTGGGAGTGTAGGTCCACGCCAAACGGCTCAATATTTTTGAAGGCCATCTTTTTTTCCGATTTTGTGCTGAAATTATCTTACGATTCAGGTGGAAAGCAAATGGGTACTTACAAGTTTTTAATACATAATTAAATAAACAAAGTTTGCCCCCTTCCAAATTGAATACGCCCCAATTCCGAGAATTTTGGTAAATAAAATATTTGTAGGTTACGACGAGATGAAGCTAGTTTCGAAGTTTCAGGCGGATATTAATAATTACATAAAAAGAGGTCTATACCACGGACTATTACTTTAATCCATTTAGTTAAGTACCACTGACTAATCTTATCTTGGGAGAATAATATGTAAGTTTTATATTGTTTTTAGCAGTGTTGTATAGATGAATTGTTATATTTATTTATGGGATGTTGGTTTTAAGCATTATATATCTTTATTAATAATGACTGAACCATATTATGAATATATGATTCATGACTGAACCTAAAAATATCTATTTATTGTAACATCTTAGATTGCTGAAGAGAATTGCTGAAAGCGAAAAGTTCAAATAAACTTGCCATCAAAGACTAATTTTGTTCAATTTATTTCTGACCAACAGGCAAATGAATCACTATAAAAAAACAAAGATCAAACCTGCATAATAAATATATCAAACTTTGTAGGAAGTCTAAAAATTGTTTTATCAATTTGAAACAAATGATATGTATAAAACTTCACAAGAAATCGAAAAACTATGTTGATAGGTTGAGATAAAATAAAAAAAGAAATAAAATGTATCTACAGCAATTCAATAATATATAACTACCTAACTAAATATATATGAAATACGAGAAGAGATGGTGTACATACCTGATTGCATTTGTTTATCTGCTTTTTAAGGCCGGCGAACGCCATGGCTGCTATCTACTACGAACTACCTGAAACATAATCAAAAAGTTATAAATATTTTTATAAAATAATTAATACAAAATTTATTATTAAACTGTTAAATATGATTGATTTAATTATACGGCCTTTTAAAATATTCTTAGTTTTGTAGTGTGTGCGGCTTTTGGTGATCAGGTTTTGTGGAAACTAATGGATCAAGCTATAATGTTATTTCGAATAATACATTATCAAACCGTTTGTCTTCACTCTACAACGGTTTGATAATGTACTTTTAAATGGTATTTCGACATTTTTGTTATAGCAAATGCGCAAGACTCGCTATGGTCTCGCATTTGGGCAACACTATTAAAAAATTACCGAAATATCGAAAAACACACCACTTTTGACCCAAAACACGAATTTGACATAAAATGATGCCTGGTAGACATTTTTTACCTTTGGATTCGTGTTCAGCATACCTCAAAACATAAAAAAATTAACATTTTTTGTTGGAGAAAGGATTTTGATACTGAATAGTGTCCTCAAAAGAAATTAATATTCATTTTCGTATAGTTAAATTAATAATTCTAAAGTTTGTTAAGGTTAATTGCAGCCATATTCCCAATTGTTGTAGTTAAATTCTAATTTCATATCGTTATTTTGCTTCTGTTTTGATTTTATTTATTATTATTTTCTGTAAATATGGTGTGAATGTATATTAATTTTAAAAAAATTATATCATTGAATAGGAAATAAATGTTTTCAAAGAAACTTAAAAAAAAAAATCAACGAAAACTCTTGAAATTTATTTCAACTAGACAAAAAAAATAATATGTAGAGCATAGAACTGTCTAGTATGAATATGGCCTTTATATTGATTATCCTACTTTTATATTTATACAAACGTTTAACCAAAGCTTTATTAACTTATTTAAAATGTATTTCTATTAAAAGTTCTGTTTTTTTTTTAAACACTGGTAAGTTTATATAGCTATACATGTGTTTTTTGGTTAGTTTTAGTGGTTTACCATGAATAGGCCCTTTATATTAATTATCCTACTTTTATATTTATACAAACGTTTAACCAAATCTTTATTAATTTATTCTAAATGTATTTCTATTAAAAGTTCTGTTTGTTTTTTTAAACACTGGTAAGTTTATATAGGTATGCATGTGTTTTTTGGTTAGTTTTAATTTTCTTATTGTTAGGTTATTTTATTTTATTATTTATTTTATATACTTTTGATTATTATTATGCTTCTATTTATTTTATATTTTTTGTATATATAGTGCCAATGTTATCCTACCTCACTATAAATTATGTTCAAGAGACAGATTGTTGCAATACTCAATAAATGGAAAAAAAAATACTGGTATTAACAACTGAACTTAGGAAAAACAATTATCTATTGATTTTATTTCTATAATTATTTTGTTAAAATAAAATACATGAACTGCCATATAGATTGAAATAATAGTTGTTGCAGAAACATGTTGAAATAGACGCATGGCATAAGTTGAGAGATATGGCGGAGTGGGAAGGGGGGGAGGAGCCATATAGACAGGAACAGCCCCCCTGTCGCCAACATTAATTTTGAAATACAGCTTCCTTTCCCCCTTCCTGCAGTATCGTAAACTTTCCAACAATGTGAAAATGGATTCGGACCATTCCCACACCCAAACAATATTCATTCCCACTGTTTATTCAAAGAGAAAAGTGTACCATATTCGTTTGTTTAATATTTCCCAGGTTAGACCTTAGTTTTTATTTAAACCTGGAAGAAAAGGTACTAGTATAGAAGAAAAGATAAAGATAAAAAAAACCTTTTTTTGTTTTCTTTTATCTAATGTCCAAAATAGGACAGCCTTAATTTTAAAAGCACAATTGAGATACTTGATGCAACCAATTAAATATCCAGATGCTTTAAGTGCGCCTCCCAGCTTTATTAGCCATCATGTTGCAATCTCGTATTTATTAACTGAGCCAAGAAAAATTACGGTATAAGTTGAAAAAATTGCTGACAAAATCCGAAAAGTTTTGGCGTGACTAATTTTTTCAAAGCAAACGAGAATTGAAGATGACCGTTTGTCTCAGAAACATGAGATTTCGTTTTGCAAAAGGAGGTAGTAAGCTTCAACCTCCTTATTTTTACTCCTTTAAAAAGATTTTCATCATATCAAGATCAAAGGAACTAGTTAGAAAAACGTATACAATTATTAAATGATCCTCGTAATACTAGATGCATAGTAACGGGTTTAAGTAAATAAAAAAAAATTTACTTTTAAATAAAAGGATACAACTGTACAAATATCACTCCACAAGATATCATGATCACCCCATAAAGGAATCCCAAGAACGGCCAAGGGTGTTGGAAAGTATATAGAAGTAATTGAACAGTCTGAAGGAAAGGCTCATAAAACCTCAACTGAAAAGGACCCGTTGGAGAAATGTTCATCCATTTTGAGCGAGCGGGAGTCGAAATAAGAGATTTAATTAGAAGTAATCAATGCCTGGATTTTAACGGTCCTGTAAGGAGTTCGCCAAAGTCGTAAATCGCGATCTAAATTAAGGGAATGTCGCTGATTTAGCCCATGCAAGATATATATATATCCTTTCATGAAAAACTCCAGTCTCATCCGAATCCACATGTTTCCAGCCTTACTTATTCCTGAATTCTCTATAATCCTCCTACCCATCTGAAAAGAAGATGACTTCTTGATAGAACTATTTAAAGAGTGCTATCATTGGGTAGTGTCTCCACAAGTCATGATATTACTCTTGATTTACTCATATTTATTATTAGTATTTATTTAAGTACAGTTGTAAATTTTAATAAATAAAAAAAATATTAAAAATTAAGGGAAATTTGGGATGCTGTGATCAGTTGTCAATCCTCGGCTACAATCGAAATTCCATTTATACCGTGAACATGGGATCTTGTCCAACTGGAAAAGGTGGACTGACGTTTGTACAGTGGTGCCAATAAAGGTTATACAAATCCCCACGATCAGCTTCATTTTAATTGTTTACTTCAATATTTACGAAGCTTGACGAGACTTCGACAGACCCAGAGGTTGAAGATATTGATTGGTTTAAATTAGCGAACAGGAAATGCTACGGGAGAATAATATGGAGTACCAAGTCTCGGAAAGCATTCCGACTGGAATGTACCTTGCCTAGTACGGACGCACTCAACGAGGCGTTCGGTTCGAGATTGAATGGCAGCCGCAATGAATCGCTGGTGGCGTGCTCTGGGAGATAGTGTTTTAACTCCAGTCACGCGAGGCACGATGTTAAGAAATGAATTTAAATTTTGCAATTCATTAAACACTAATAACTACAAATTTATTTATCTTTAAGTTGTTTTATTTTATTTATTGTATATACTTTTTTTTTTTATCTTTTCTGTTCAGATTGTGTGAATGTTATCTTATCTCCATATAAGTAATGTCCTTGTGAGAGATTGTTATATTATTCAATAAATAAATAAAATATTAGTATAAAATAACTACAAGCAAAGGAAGAAAGAAATATATTGAGAGAATAACTATTCAAAACAACTTTAACATCGGGAAAATATGAAATGTGAAAATGAGGTTCTAATTTAAGTACGTAAGTGTGGCAAAAACAATACAAATATCAATACATCTTCAGAATTAAAAAAATGCCGTTTTTTTAATTTTTTATTTAAGGCTAAAGTTTAGCTCCAAAAAAACCCATCATGTATCAGCGGCAGAACTATAGGATGTGAACATTATTTTTTTAGATTAAGCATAATTCTATCATGGTTTACATCGATGTACTAAAACGCAATCGTCTTATTTTTCAACCACTTATATTATAATACTGTATGTGACCAGGGAAAATTAGCCTAAATGATTTAATTTTAATTTTATATTTTTATTTTATTCTTCCCTTGAAAATGGCCTTCAAGGCTGAAGTAAAAATGAAAAAAAAAGTATAACCGAAAAAAGGATCAAATGAGGTCCATTATTATTATCATATAGGCGTTCCGACGAGGGTCGCCTTTCACGTCAGGGCTGAGCTCCAGAGGTCGAGGTCGGGCCAATCCCCATCCTGAAGACCCCTGCCAGCCACCTCCTTTTCCACTCTGGGTCGCCCTCGCCTCCATCTTCTCGGCGGTTGCTAATCTAGAATTCGGTTAGGCCATCGCTCGATAGACATGCGTCTTACATGACCGTACCACACCAATGTTCGCCGTCCAATTCTCTGCTCTGGTTGACGGATAAAGGAGCCTCCATCCTAATGACTTCGTTCCGAATTTTATCCATTCTTGTCACACGTATGCATCTTCTCCAAAAGTCCATTTCCATAGTTCGTGCCTTTGAATATAGCTGGGATGACATGGTCCAGGATTCAGCTGCATACGTCAGGATGGGTTCTAAGATGGAATGATATATCGTTCGCTTGCTTTCTTTTAGAACTCCGTCGTTCCACAAGACAGGATGAAGCATTCGTGTGGCTTTCCGAGCTTGCTCCACTTTTCACCGAACATCAATTTCTAAGGGTTCATTATGCTTCAGAGATTTATTATTAAAAATAAAAATATTGCTATTTATACAGTCTACAAAAGAAATAGTATATATAAATATATAGTCTATATAAAATACTACAATTATATAATCTTCGACAAAATCTATTAAAAAGAAATGCAGAGCAGAATATCTCTATGATCCCTTTGAGCACTTCGGATTACAACGAAACAAAAAGATTTATATTGAATATTTAATAGTTGACCGTTGTATTATTAAGGAAGAAGATGGTCCGGGGTGGCGGCCATAAATAGACTAAATAGTGGAAAAACTATTTTAATAAAAGCCAACGTTTCGACTCGACTTAACAGGTCTTCTTCAGGGAGGTGTGTTAAGCTAAAATTCCTAGCTGAATAGTTTTGTCACTATTTAGTCTATTTATGACCGCCACCCCGGACCATCTTCTTCCTTAAAAAAATTGACATTTTTAATAATTAAAAAAAAATGTCCCGGAATGGCTCCTGTACTCTTAGGGAGTGGAAGAACTACAAACCAAGGTTGTAGAGTTTCTTCTGCAGCAAATAAATAGATTTTGAGTAAGTATAATAATAGATCAATTTTATTTTCTAATTACTTAACTATTAAACTGAAGGGATGTTTTCCAGTGAGACAAACGAATCACTTATTATGCGAATTGTTTTATTAACAATCATGGTCATACCTATAATTTATAATATAATATAATTGACTGTGTTTTTATGTTTTTAATTTACTTTTCTTAAGATTATTTTATTTTTTATTGTACATATTGTTTGATTATTATTTAGTTATTATTTTACTTTTGTTAATTTTATATGTTTTGAATATATGGTGTAAATGTGTTCATATATCACTATAATTATTGCCAGATTATTGTGTGTTGAATAGAATATCTTGATAATATTATATTGTATATACGAATAAACATGTTTCTCTGATGTTCCATAAATTCGAATGCATAACGAAGAAAGATAAATTATAAGGATAAAAATAATTAAACATTAATTATTAATTGTTTTCATTTATTAATAATAAATTTATTGAGGAAATGTTTCTTGACAGTAAGGTAATGGTAATGAAAATCAGGTTAGACTTTAGACTAATTGAGGAAAACTTCCGTAAAACTTCTCCGTAAAATGAAAATCATCCATAAGTATAAGTATTTAAAAAGTCTTCACTGCTTATCATCGGCATACGATTTACACAAGCAGTAATACATATATACAGCAGAAGTATATATCGCCGGTTTATACATAAAATAAATAAATAATAATAAATTTGATATGAGAGTTCCCATTAGAGTACACTACCATATCTATATTACAGTAATCCCTTCTTATAACAATCTCGATTCACGCGATCTTACTTCAGCCCCGTCACAAAAACAATTCATATGTATTTTTACTTTGCTTTTTTAATACTCAGTCAACAAGGATTATTCATCTGACATGGACCTAGAAAAATTTAGGCAATGATGAAATGATGTTTTGGGATAACAAAATTAGAAAAACAAACAGGTTTAGCGATCGCTATAATTACCCTAGTAATATAAAGAAGAAGTTAATTGTAATCTCATTAAATAACGAAACTTTGGGAAAGGTAATAAAAAATAAGTTTATTCCAGAGATCATAAATTTAAATACGATGAGAATAATTATCAAGGACTACTATCTTAACCTCCTTAACAGCCTTGATAGGGAAAACTTCATTATTACGGATTATTATTAACTTCATAATGACTTGATGTAACTTTCAAGGCTATATCACCGTACGTAACTGCCATAAACCCAGGCTTTGCAAAGCTTATAATAATTATAAAGAGAGGTATAGTTATTAATACTTTGTGTTCAGTGTACTTAAAAGACTTCACAAGGCTTTCTGCTCAAAGAGCGGAATGCAGAACTTGCGTTCTGGCAGATTTTGATCGCAATTAAAATGAGGAATATATTTTTCATGGAGATTTCGAGATCATTTTAGCTAAGATTTAAGGAGAATAAGAAAAGCAAACTTTATTCTGGGATATTTATTTCTCTAAGAAGAAAAAGAAGTGACGTTGAATATTGCATGACCGTTGCATTATAAAGGAAGGAGATGGTCATAAATAGGCTAAATAGTGGCAAAACTGTTTTATTAAAAACCAAAGTTTCAACCCTACTTTGCAGGTCTTCTTCAGGTAGGTGTGTTCAGCTAGGAATTTCACTCCTGAGTTTTAAGTGAAACTCCTAACTGAACACAACTCCCTGAAGAATATCTACAAATTTGGATCGAAACGTTGACTTTTAATAAAATACTATTTAGCTTATTTATGACCGCCACCCCGGACCATCTCCTTCCTTTAAAAAGAAGTGACACTTGCACATAATGGCAATAAAAATAATTAGTAAAAATAAAATAATTGGAGTTATGCCACCATAAAATTAAAATAAAGCATAAGTACACAAATGAAATTATAGATAAATAAATATCAGTATGCATACATATTTACACGAGTAAGCAATAAAAGGATAATAGATTACTGTGAAGTAACATTAATATGAGACTGACAACAATAATATACGAAAATTTAATAATTACACTTATTTGGAAGATTCATAGCAGGAGAAATGGAAAATGATTAAAGATGATGTTTTGCGTATAGAGACAGATAAGGAATTCCAAAACAAGATAATACGTAAGATAAATGTTTGTTTTTTTAAGTAAGCGGTTCTATGAGAGGGCATACAAAGGTTTGTGGGATAGAATCTTGCGTTGAAAGAATGAACACAGAAACAAGGAGTAAACAAATAGAGATGGTAAGAAGACTTTCTTATTGTAAAGGTTCGAAAAATGAATACACATATCATACTTCAAAGATGAATCTAATGAAACAATTGGTCTCTTCAGTCTGATTACAAGTCCACCGTATAAAAGGTAGCAATTATCGTAGTGGTAACAAAAGGAGGAAACTAGGAGCCAACGGATTTTAAGGGGGATAGGATAACAAAATCTCAGGAACTGATTGAGGGCAGCAACAGATTTTCGGATAATTTCGGAAATATGGTTATTCCAGGAAGAAATATTGATAAAAAATTATCCCAAGGTTTCTAACGGAAGTGTGAAATCGAACTGATAGCGACTAGTGTTCTCCTAAAGTAATAATACAATACATTGAAGTAAATCCATTAGGAATGAATCATTCATCGATCAGATTAAAAACAATACATTCAGAACCCACTTAAAATTTCTTGTATTCATTCAACATGAAACAACATGGAAGGTGATTAAAAGTTCTGATAACGGTATCGTCATTAGATATAAGTAGTTGGTACCGTATATTTTTTTTTAATTGAGTATTACAACAATCTTCCACATGAACACTAGTTATAGTGAGGTAGGATAAAACTAACAAATATTAAACGACTACGTAATCTCCGAATTCAGAGGTAACTTAAACTTATCAGGAAAAACAAGACCTATTTTCAACACATAATAAGGCCTTTAAAAGAAGATGTGAAAGAAATAACAACGGAGATTAATACTAACAAGGGACACATTGGCAGAAAACGGAGCGATCATGAATATAACAAAGGATAAAACATAAACAGTTAAATAATACATTATAAAGGAATCTGAAATTCTAGAATGAAGCAAATATTAACCATGATTAGGTACTGCCATGAATTATCAATTTATTGAAAAAAGTCATAACGATAAACATGCAAAATCTCCCTAATGTGCCTGATGCATATTTACTAAGATAATTAGCGTTAAAGAAAAGTGGAGGGACGCAGCTACGTCACGAGAGTATTACGTCATGACTTGCCAGCTCCTAGTTCTTACCGTTGATTATCTCATACTTAATAGAATGGTGTTTTAAGCTTCAAAACTTACACCCAAAACATTTCTTTCCGTTCGTTTTCTCTTACCCAACCGTTTCTGAATAAAAATATTAACTTTAAAATGTTCAAAGAGCAGAGAAAGGTTTAAGAGTATCGTGTTTGGTAAAGATATAAATCACGTTACAGTAGACTCAAGCCACGCCCCTAGTCACCACAACACTTCCGAAACGTACAGTTACTTCAAACTTTTAGCTAAATATGAACCTTTTTTTTGTAACTTAAAAAGTGCAATGTCCATCATATATACGGTCTTTATGACTTAAACTCTATCGCAGCTCAAATTTACGAGATTTTTTTCTTCCATACTAGTACCCAATTATTTGTTCCACAATTACTGATTGATTTTATACATATACAATTATTTCTGCGTAATATATTGCATTAATAGAGTTCTACTAAAAATCAATTTCAATACGGTTGTAGAGAACATAGTTAATTTAATATTGTTAATGAGTGTGATGTAAAACAACTATTAACTGGTCATTATTCCTGATCCGGAAGACTCCGAAACGTCAACATGAATGCAATATAAATAATGGAAGATCGAATCATAAAATGGAGGATAAATTTCACTTTTGATTCATTAATTACAAAGCCTTCCCGATAAACTAAAAGATAAAGATCAAACTTTTTTAATTGGCTGAGATACTATGGTATATGTTTGACTTTTACAACTTGCATAAGAAGATGATGTAGTTAGAAAGTTACCTTATATATTCAGTTTTCCGATGGCAACATTTCTTGGGTGTAATCATTTTCAGAACCTTTACAATGAAAAACGTTTTCACTTACCAAGTTTACTCTTTGTTCCTCTATCCATTCTTTAAATACCAGATCCCAAACCATATATATGTATATTCATTCTCATAGAACTGTTTTCTCTAAATAATCCTTAATCATGCGTGCTACTATTTTTTGGAATTCCTTACTCACCTCCATACATAAAACCTCATCTTCAACTTCATTTAAATACCAATGATTTTTGTCATTTGCTCAGCTGTCAACCTTCCGAATACATGTAGGAACTAAATATTCGTATTTTCTACATGTGTGCATTAGAATAGGAACTATCGACTATTTCCTTTAACGGAAGAATTTAAAACTAGTAGTCGTTTCAAATTGTAGATAAACCTCACATGAGCACACAACTTCGATCAGTCGGTTGAAGCCGTTTCTATGCAAAAATTTAAATTCAGAGGTGAAATTTGTCGGTTCATTTAACGGAAGAATGTACGGCTGAAATTTTGATATGACGACAAGAATGCGTCCCCAAAAGAGAATTCAAATCGACTGACGATTTACAAGGTTGCGTTTTGAAAACTGGCGCGTCAAAGTGATCAATCAAATAAGGCCAGTCGGATGGTAGTTGGATAAGGAAAAAATTCAAATAGTCAGTTTCTCTTTGGATTTTTACGTTTTAGGGATACTGAATATGAATTCCATGTTCCCGAACGAAATGTTTCATTGCGTTCCGAGATATATGCAAAAAATAGCGAGATTCTCGAACTCTTTTTTTAGAATTGTGGACATGATTCCGAAACGGTGCATTTTATCGAAACCATTATTACGTACAAATTTAAAGAATATAAAATTTACCATCAATTTTATACGTAACATTTTGATGTAGATCCAACAGTTTAAGAATATTGACTGTTTACTTATTTCACAATCAATATCTGTTTTCTTCGTAAAAATGTCAGTTTTCCCCCCCAAATCTATGGCTCGCAATAAGGCGAAATTAATTATATGAAATATTAATTCCCTCGCTTACAGTATGCAGGTCCAATTTTTAGCTTCTGAGATATTTTAATTCTTATCTTCAATAAAAATAACCTTCATTACAATGTGAGGAAGTACTGCTACAAGGCCAACGGTTGTGCAGAGAGGTGATGGGCCAATATCAGGTTTTCCCCCTTAATCAATTATTTAATAAAGATTAGCAACTTTAAAGAGGCTGAGTTTACCCGAGGAGGGTCTCCCGGCCCTAGGGTCGAACCACGGCTGATGAAAAATTAATAGTCATCAGCCGGCTTAGAATCTGGGACCTTGAGTTCTGGAAGTCAGTGCTCACCCATTGAGCTACTCCGCTTCCTTATCTTCAATAAAACTCGTTATAAATTGGTTTTCGACACATTTATTCTCTTTTCGCGTCTCTTACACGGCTTCGTGTTAAGTTTCAATTTTACATAATTACAAAGAGGATGAAATGATGAACAATGTGCAAGTCCGATTTTTAGTTTCTGACATATTTTAATCCATATGTAAAAACACTTCAATTAGTCGACTCCATCCGACTATATCCCGAGCGATACACATCAGAGATCTGACGGATCAATCTAATTTAAAAAAAAGTGCAAAACGCGCCTAAAGAAGTTTACACTCAAAAAAAAAAATGGCATTGCAGGGAGCGAAAGAAAGAAACTGGGAGGAGATTGTTTATAGAATATAGTTTCCTAAATGGCAAAGAAATATCCGGAGATCTTAGTGTAGCAATCTGGTAAATAATATAAAATTGTTACTAGGTGATGCGATTTGTATGACAGCAACTGTAGCTTGCATTACTTTATTTTCTTTTTATTTAAGGATTTATTCATTGATCAATGTGCTACGCGAATAATTCGCACGAGCCAACCAGTAATATTCTATTTTTTTGATAACTGAACATTGGTTTAAACTGGATATTTATGATTATATACTCACTGTAATTATTACAGCATAAAGTATTTCGCTTAAATTGTGTAATACACCGATACAAACGCGAAACAACAAGACGGACCTTCAAATTGCGATGTTGGTAACTGTTTGCCTTTGATGAAGGTTACGGTCAACGATTCCTCTGTTGGGACACACCCACTACATCACTTCGCTCTTTATCGATTCCATATCCCAACATCGCACTTCATCTAACTATATTTGAATTGTTGAGTCTTTTTTCCAATACAAGATTCATCGAATTAACCCTTACTAAAAATGAAAACAGAATAATAACCACACTAAGTAAGAACGGTATTGCAGATACCAACATAATTTCTAATAGGATAGTAAAATACACACACATGACTTAACACACATAGGACTTAACACTCTCTCTTCCCTTTGACGACGCACAGTGTTGCAAAATACCTTATTTTCGGAAAATAATTCGCCCACCTTAAATATACGACTATAAAGCTCAAATAGGGGTCATTTTATATATATATTTTCTTATTTTGAATCGAATGAAACCAAAAGTACATCGATAGCTTTACGCCTTTTTGTTACAATGATTAGATTATGTTTTAATTTTTTTTTTTAATTCTTAATAAAAATAAATTTAATAATTCAAGTCAACATCATTGGCAGAAAATATTGAAGATTAAAACAAAATTTGGCTTAATAAAGGTTTAAATATATAGATTCACAATATTTACAAAATATGAAACTAAAGGTTTAAGCTTAAATATTATTTTGTTTTTAAAAAATTCTCAATTGAAAACAAACTTTTAATACACAACACCATACTGAAACCCATGTGGACCTACGGACTTGAACTGTGGGGGACAACTAAATTTTCCTTCCAGTCTAAAGTCCTCCGTATAATAGTCAATGCACCTTATTATGTTACGAGCAAAACCTAACACCATGACCTTAACATCCCTTATGTCCTTGACGTTATTCCATTCCGATTTTCAAATTTTCATCAGAACCTAATCCATCATCCTAATCCCTCAATCCTTATCCAGTACCAGTCATCCCTACAATCCTCCTCGAAGGTTGAAGCGGCAATGGCCTCGAGATCTTTTGTAAAGACGTCATTGGGGTCCTGGCGATGGCCAGCTTCACCACTCTAGTCATGAGCGTATGTGGCTTTAGTGCCCTCTCTTAGTCTCCACTGGATTCCCATCCTAATGATTCGGCCGAGATAGAAGCGCTGGGATCTCTTGGAGTCTTGGCTTATCCCCCACGTGTGGGAGCTCCCTCGGCTGATTGTAAATAAGTATGAATGTGTTTTTATTTATTTTTTTATTTAATATTGTCTCATGTTTGATTTATTCTGTTATTCCAAGTTTTATTTTGTTATAATCTTGTTTTTCTTTTATTGTATATATGTTATGTTTGTGTTTCATTCATCCTAAATACTCAATGCCCTTAATTGAGGCAAAAAGTATTTTTCTCAATAAAATATTATTATAAAAAAAAAGTTTTTAAAAATCGACCTCGTCCATTGAAGAAATATCATTATTTTAAAATTGCTAATATTGCTGTGTTTTAGATGTTTTTTACCAGATTATTCCATGAAAATTGTTATTTGAAAAAATTACATAGGTTTTGTTTTTATTTTTATTATTCTTTTATCTATTTTATTTTGTTATTTATTTATTCTTCAAAATTTATTATATTTCCAAGAAAGTAAGTTGAGCATAAACGCAACTGGGGAGAGGATAGCGGAAGTTTTTACGTACCCCAAAAATTTTAAAACCAAAATAAGTTATAAGATTCGAACTGATTTCAAACTGTAAAAATTATGATAAAACATCAACTTAAAGATTTGCTAAAATTTTAAACAAATACTAAATAAATTACCTAGGTGCAATCCAGTTTATCAAATGAATTTGTTCATGAACCGATTAGTAATAAAGAAATAATCTGATTGCAGAATCTATATCTTAATATATATGGTTTATGAGATATCTACTCAATATATGAAATTTCCTCGGCGAGATTCGATCCCGAACAGGCGGTGGAACGATGGCCAGATGACATGGTCACCGAAGCAGAGGCTGATTAGTTCTGCCTAATGAACCAGTCCTCAGCCACCTGCAACAGGTTGCCTCATCCTCGTCCAGGTTGTTTCTGCATTTTAGGAGAAATCGGATGCGCGCTTAATTGCACCGGCATTTTCAATTAAGACCAATTTCTAATGTTCTTTTACCTCATCGTTGAACAAAAAGTTATTTACTACATCATTGCCATGCAAACAATAAATGGGCAAGACAAAAATACATAACTTTCCATGAGCGATGCGATAAGAGTACGCAGTACTTAATGAAACCTACTTTATAACTACATATTCCATGAGAGAGGGAAGGGAGTAACATCATAGAAAAAAAGTTAATTAATAAATATTTAGCTCATTTTTATCTCAAAAAGATATAAAACAGTACAACTTTTAACCTACACTATAAATAATACGTTAGTATAAATCCCTCTTCCGTCTTCGTTCGTTTCCAAAGAGCTTTGGATATTGATGAATGATTCACCAAACGATGGGAATTTTATGGAGAATTGATGAATCCCAATTTCAAAAAGACAGTTATAACAGCTTTGTTCAAGGGATCTTTGCAAGTAGGTTTAATTGACGGCGCGTTTAGTCGTTTTTTTTTTCTATATATAGCCAATTAGTTAATTATTCATGAAAAACTTTTAAAAAATTGACAGCATATATTGCACCAGTGCAGTAAACAATCAGGTTTTGATGGAAACTGTTTATTTATCCAATTAAAAAAAAACTAATTGTGCAGAGTTTTAATCTAAAGGCAAATGGCAGATCAGAGAGAGAAGAAAAATAAAACTGTACAGCTCCTCGGTTACGTTAAGTTTCTATAACATCCAGCAAACTGATCAATCATAATCGACAATATCTAGTAAGAGAGAACAAAAAAAGGGATAAAGCTCTGCAGGACCATCATCCAAAGTACCGAATGTCATAATTTATCCATTAATTGCTATAATGTTCTCCCATTTTGCATTTGTTTCCATAGAGCTCATAATGTCGTGGCCAGAATTAATACAAGTGATGAAGCAGGATTTCCAGTGAATCCAGAATAATAGATTCTGCCATTTTGCAGATGGCTCCTTTCCACACCAAAGAACCAGCAGTTGAAAACGGAATCGTTCCTCTAATTCCGAACCTAAGTCCTCGAACCGATAATTCTCTCTCACTGAACTCTTCTGTGTATTTCTCTTAAAAGTACGAAATACATTTTTCATAGATATTCTCTTCTTCTTCTTTTGTATTCAGATCTTGAACCTCGTCGTTTGCTCCGGATCTATTTGTAGGACCAACTATCAGAGCCTCTTTTCCTTTCGCTCTAAATGCTAATATACTTACAAATCTCGCTGAGCCTTCCGCGTCAAAGCAATGTACTTCGAGGAAGCATCCATACTTCTTCGTCTCCAGAAGTTCGATGTTTTATATCATTGTGCCGGCAAGTGAGAAAGAGGATGTTATTCGGACATTTGCCCAATACATGAGTTTCTGACTCAGGGCCACATTTGCAGCAGAGAGTTCCAAATATATAATATAATGTAGCAATACAAATTTCAAACTTATTTTCTAAAGAAAATTAATAAGGAAGCCTTGCTGAAACTTGTTCCTAATGTCTTATTTCTTTTACAAACTTTCAAGAGACAGAGTCAAAGCGATAATAAAGTTTACATTGTTCCCTGATTACGAGATCACTATCCAACTTCCAAATATTTATTAAATTAAGCATTAAAAAAATTATAATTTCAAACGCTCACTAAGGATTTTATATGATAACTCCAGAAAACCAGATCTGTGATGTACCAAGGTATTTTGCTAAGCTCCGGGCGAAATTGGGTGGGAGTTACGGTGGAATGAATTGAGAATTGAGGGTAAGTCTCCAAGGAGATCTTGTTGCTATTGTCTTGAGCCGATTAAGAGAAACCGGCAGAACGGCATTAAGCTGAGAGAGTAGGGTTATTCTGAGTGTTCTGGTAATATAAAATAATTATAAAAAATTAATAGTTTTTCATTAGGCTATATTTATGATAGTTTCGCTCAGTAAAAAATAAAATATAGTATTTACAGGATGTGTCTTTTAAATTAAAAATTTATTTTATGAAATTAGATAAAAATTCGGAGTTCTAACTGGGTAATCAGATGAGAGAACGTTAAACTAAGAAGCGAGGTTAAGAATTCGATATTACGAATTCATTTGTAATTAAATGGTTGTGGAGAAACAAAATATTAAAACTAACTTTAGCAAGACATATTTATTGTTAGGAACAATTGAAATAAATCCCGTTCACACAAACAATCTTGACGAAAGGAAAACGAACAAAATCAGTTTCTTGAAACAGATAAGATCACATTAAAGTAATATACATAATGTTAAGATATGTTATAGGATATCTACTTAAAGATATGTTCTCTCCTACATGCTTAAGTAAACAATGTTAATAACCTTTAAAATAAAAATCTGTAAACACATAGTTGTTCATTATTTTACAGAGAGATAAATTGCAGAGGTTCAAAGTTTCTTCCTAACGATTAGTGCAAATGAGAAATAATTTTCTAAAAAAAAAAAAAAAAAAAAAAAAACCATTGACTAAACCATCGGTGAAACCTCTAATCTCAATAAGTTATTGGAAAGATTGGAAGTAAATCTAAATAGTGATTAACATATTTAAAAACGTTGGAGAGTTCTTGAAATATTGTTCAATTTTTTAGGTTAGCATAGTGAACGATACTAGAGCTAGAAATTGATATTTTAAACAGTTCAATAAATTGAAATTAATCTTAATTTAGTTTGTTCTATTAATTCTAAAATTATTTTTGTTAATTAATTTTGCATAATTACAATTTTAAAATGTTTAAATTTTATTGTTTTTTTTTAACGTTATACAGATTGCAAAAGCCTATCTGCGCTGAGTATAAATATATTTAGAAAACGAGAAAAAAAACGCATACTTTTATTTGATGATATATTTTATCTGCTGTTACAATTGCTTGATTAAAACAAAGATTTAATATTTTAAATAATTTTTTTGTTTTTTAAATTGATTTGATTAATTTATATAAATCACAAAATGATACGCGTGTATGTTTGAGTGTGTATGAGAACAACCTAGCTAAAAAACGAAATCCCGTATGAAACTGAATTTAAGTAAGCATATTTCTGAAATTCCTATAATGTCATTTAATATTAGATAGGTATTAATAACTCATATATAGAACTCATTCAAATAGTCTAACTTTAGATTATTTGTATTATTTCAATTTTCACAGAAACTAAATGCAAACTTTTAATATTTATTTTAAATTTGAAAGGCTAAAAAACCATGAAATGCATAGAAATGTTATACTAAAATTGTTAAAAAAACCTATTTTTAGTATTATTGTGAAGAAGTAAACGAAGTCAAAAATATTTCAGTCAGTGTTACGGTAAGGAAAAATATGTGGTAATAATTTTTAACAATTTTATAATTCTCAATATTTATTTGTCATCATGTCGCAGCTTACCTCTAATAATGGTCTGAAACCTTGGTGGACACAAAGGACAAAATTAAATCTAATTTATTCATTTTTACTTGGTTCTTTAATTGGTTAAAGATCAAATTTTACTTTGGCTTAACAAATTTAGTCACTAATAAAAAAAACTAAAATGTTTGCTAGCTCTACATTAGTAGAAATTAATTTTACTCCAAGTAGGTGGTGAGTGAAAGATGTGTGATGCACACCACATATTTTCTGTCAATCATGCGCCTCATCATGTCTTATCATCATCATCTATTTTATAATTCCTATTAGTGTACAATTTCTTTATATAATATTTTACAAATGAATATTATTATCTTCAAGAAACTATAACTGACGCATTAGTAGAAAAAATAGTTAGATGGGCTAAGATTGAAATAAATAACGTCCTGTATTTACGAAATTCTACGGTCGAGTGGTAGAGCTTAGGGTGGATCTAGACCTAATCTCAACTTAATGAAATCTAAACAACCTTAATTTCCTAAAATTAAATCAACCCCGTGATCTTGACCCACTCAACTTCAATGAAATTGCTTTTAATCCTCTTATCTCCAAGTATTTGTTGGGGAGTTTCGAAAAAGATTACCTTTAATTCCATTTTACTAATGTACTCTGGATTAGTTTAATGCTTATCCACAGAGCAAGATTAAAAAATCTAAACCACAGGAGTAATAAATAGTAAAATCTAAAAAAAAAATGTAACATTACCAACTATAAGATGCCGCATTTACGAAATACACTTAAATTTGTATGAATTTGTGTATAGCAATAATAAGACTTAGCGAACCCGAAGGTTCGATGCCGAAACCTCCAATCGATGTCCACATTCTTCCGTCCACCGGGCTCCGTCTAAACCCAATCCTGCCAAATCAGCCTTAACGCAATTTACCCAGCTTCGCTTTTGTCTACCGCTCGGACGCTTGCCAGTCGATACAGCGCATATTTAGTTACTAAGTCCAGCGATTTTATTTGCCCATTTTATTCGGCTCAACTTAATCACCTCAATTATATTAACCGGATACCGTTCACGCAATTCAGCGTTGTCTAGCCGCCTAATTGCTCCAGTTGACTCGTCCTTTTTCGGTCCTAATATTCTACGAAATACTTTATTTTCAAAAACTTTAAGACGTTGCTCTTCCCTATAGGTAAGCGACCACGTTTCACATCCTTAAATAACCGTAGGTAGGATATGAATTTCTGTTTATATAAATATATAAAAATAAGCCTTCCTTCTCCTTTCTGTCTATCTTGGGTTTATTAACTTATTTGAGACCTAGAGTGAAAGTAAGAAACTGAGAGAAAAAAAAAAAAAAAAAAAAAAGAACCATTGGATCGCTTAATGGTGTGATTGGTTTTAGAAAATTGTTTCAAAACTGGCAAAGAAATATCAAAAGATAGAAATCAAGTAAATAAAATGAAATTTAATAAAGTTTTTACTGGGTGATGTAATTTCTATGTCAATGACTGTATGTGTGTGTATATATATATATATATATATATATATATATATATATATATATATATATATATATATATATATATACGGAAATAAGATCGTAACAATTTTATTCATTAGACAAAATCGTTAATTTCTGTGTATAAGATGTTTTCTTCTAAATTATTGTTATATAAATATGTACATATACACTAGCCCAAATATCCAAACTATTAAAATATCTTTTGTTTTGCATTCTTCCATGCTCCAATAAATATTCTTTATTTAAAGGAACCACTACATCACTCTTTCCTTATTCATAATTATTCCACGAACGAAGTTTTCCTTGAATTAACTACAGCCTCTCCTCTACCATATCTTTCCATTTTACCTTTGGGACTTCCTTTTATTCTTATTCTTCCATTCAAATTCCATAATTATCTACGTTGATCTTTCAAGAGGGATTCTTTCTACCGACCTAATCGACTTATTCTTTTTTATCTTCCATAATTTAGATGTTCTTTTTCACCTCCCTTCAGTTTTATAATTATTTTGTTTTTAATAATTATCCTTCTAGAATTTTCTTCTAACCCTATCCTCAGATCTTTTGTGTCTAATGGCATTAATGATCCATCCCTTGGACCTAATAAACTCAAATATAGTTTTGTATGTTAACTTCTTGGTTTCGGGTTCCATTTTTTTCCTATAGAGGAAATCTTTCAGCGTTTTAATGACCTTTTTCTCTTCAATATTGCCGGTAGAAATAGAGTATTGTTGCATCTTTCAATAGTGTTCATCAAAGATTGAGACATCATTGTGAAGATTATCTTCTCCTATACTCGGGAAAGATAAGAAAATTCAGAAAAAGAAAGTGATAAAGAAAATAAAACTTTATTTGCGCTTATATAGCACAGTATACAATTTATGGTAGTTTTAATTATTACCTGGAAAGTTTTCAAAATTTTCTAAAAATCGAAAAAAAAATGCTACCGAAATCGGATCATTTTTAGTACTGCCAATTGTAATTTCCCACGTTTTGCAAGTTCAACAACTGAATTACAAAAAATTTTCTTTAAGTCGCTTATTAATGCAGACATTGAGGAATTCAAGAGGAGCTTTGGCACTCGATAACTCTACAACATTTTCCAATAAGAGAAACTCATGAAATAAATTTTTTATCTCCAGCCGCCAGGCGGAATAACTGTCAAGAATCCTCTCTAGTTCCTCCGACCCTTAGATTTATGAGGACGTGGGCACGCTTGCTCTTTCATATTCTCCAGCACTATTCATCTTGGGGAACAACACATTAAGCCCTTGCCGTTCGTAAGGGCACAACAAGGACGGAAGATAGTCGAAGAACACTTAATGCAAAGTATTGATAGTAAACATGTTTTCTTGAATTGCAATGAGTAGGGTTACCCTTAAAAATTATTTAAAACAGAGGTTCATCGATGAAGAAAGAACAATAGCAATCAGCGTTAGAACCATACTGCAATAGTAAAATCGAATACCTTCAAACTCATAAATGTATAAAAAAAAATTATAATACAAATCTGAAACATTTTTTCAAGTTTTATATTATAGCTGCTTCCGGTAGTGCAAGATGAAATGCCCTCATGAGGACCTGCAAATTTGGTGAAAACGTTGGCAATTAAAACAAACTTTACTATAATACATAATATATATATATATATATATATATATATATATATATATATATATATATATATATATATTAATTCACCGTACCCCTGACAAACTTCTTAAATTACAATCACGATCAACTATTTCCATGGCATATAACTTTTTTTATTTATTTATTGAAATTTACAACTGTGCTAAATAAATACAACTAGTGTATGAGCAAGTCGAGATTAATGACAGACTTGTGGAGACACTACCCAATGATTGCACTCCCTAAATAGTTCTATGTAAGAAGATCACGAGGCCATCTTCTTTTCAGACGCCTAGAAGGATTATCAGGAATTGAGGAAGAAGCAAGGCTGGAAAAAAGTGGAGTTGGATGGGACTGGGAGTTTGTCATGAAAGGATATATATTTTTATTGGGCTAAATCATCGACATACCATATAAACATTTTTTTTTTTACATGCCCAGAAAAAAAACTTCATCACTCTTGATATAATTTTATAAGAACCCTTCATGAATTCACCATTGATTAAAAGTTAACTTCCATGATTTAACAATTAAAAATCCCAACTGCATGACAATAGTTTTTCTCAACAACTACATTGCTGCCAATAATTTTAATTGTAAATAATTTTACACTTACAGAATGTGAAGAGAAAGCAAGGAAGACAGAGCTCATAATGGACGAAAATAAGAAGTATATCATATCATCCAGTAAAGGCTCAGCAAATGGATGTCTATCGCAAGGAGGATGTATATTAGAAAATGTCAAAAAATTCAAGAAAGTTGGTACAATTTTAACAAACGATAATAAAATGGAGGCAAGCAAGAGCAAAGAATGAAAGTGTTATTGGTCACTCCGAAACGCGTTTCAAAATAAATATATACACCCCAAAAACAGAAAATAAGGGTATATAAACCGTTACTGGCGTCATGTACGGAAGTGAGACATGGACCCTAACCAAGCAAGAGAGGTTGCTGTGTACATCGGACGCAGAACGTAAGGGACTATATGCAGAACCTCACATACTTTTTTGCAATAAAAAGAGGATAATAACATGACTGGACAATGTATATCGGATGGATCAAAAAAGATTCCCAAAGCAAATAACGGAAGGACGTCTAGAAGGAGAAAAAGAAACAGCCAGGCCTAGACTACGAAATGTTCAACCTTCTAATATTTGAACAACCATAAGAATATCAGAATTAATGCCAAAGTAGCCAGCGATGGATAGGTTGCAAGCATTGAAAGCAGCAAGCGCCTTGTAGTCCGTGGTACAGACCCTTTTTTTTGTCAAATCATTAACATCCGCTTGAAACTTTGCAAATAGCTACAACTCATCGTAACCTACTACTATTTTATTTACGAAAATTCTTGGAATCGGGACGTTTTCAATCTGGAGGGGGACAAGCTTTGTCTATTTAATTAGGTACTAAAAATTCGTAAATACCTATTTGCTTGCCACTTGGATCGTAAGATAATTTCATCACGAAATTATAAACGGTGGCCTAAAAAATATTGGGCCGTTTGTCCTAATCTCAATATTTTTAGAATTTGGGGGTGTATGTCACGCCAAATGTTTTGAATATATTTTTATAATAATTTTTTTTTGGACGCTCAATATCGTTTTCCTACTTTTTCTGCCCAAATTATCTTACGATTCAGATGGAAAGCAATTGAGTATTTACGTGTTTTTAATACCTAATTAAACATGCAAACATTGCCTCTCTTCAGATTGAAAACGCCCCAATTCCGAGAATTTTCGTAAAGAAAATATTTGTTGGTTACGATGAGATGAAGCTATTTAATAAGTTTCAGGCGGATGTTAATAATTTGATAAAAAGGGGTCTTTACCAGGGACTATAGAGCTTAGTATCAAGCCCAATTCTCATTCTCTGAAGACCATACCCGGGAACAGACTCCGGACAAACCTGATGGAGCCCCAAGAGTAAAGAAGTAAAACCTCCCTCGAGGAAGAAACCCCTCCTCGGAGGGACAATCTTTGGTAGTTAAATATTTTATGAAACGGTCCTCTAATAAAATAAAACCGTAAACAGACAGTTTAATCATAATCGTTATATAATATTAAATGTAACACTCATACTTTTATTATATAAAATATCAAAAATATTAAATTAACAAATTCTACCTAAATAAATAATCTCAAAGATCGGAACTATATGGTTTTTTAAAATTATTTTCTTTTCTTTCTAAAAATGAAAATTCCATCAATTAAGCCTCTTAGACACCTGCGTAACCATTGGTTTGAACAAAAACATGGACTGTAACATTTTTGTAGAAATTTAATAATACCTTTTTAATATTACAATGAACAATCTTTACGATAAACCTCAAAGTTTTTAAGATATTTGAAAAAATTAAATAAAAAAACAATCAGTTTTCAGTCCTTTTCTTCCCCCCTCCATTAAAAATATATGCGGGAATCTTCAGTACTTTTTACCTGTAAATAAGGGATAGTTCTTAAAAGATTTGTGAGAAGTATGAGTTTTAATGTGGATTTTTGGGTCTACCTTTTTATTTTTTCTGAACAAATAATATTTGTACTCAACTAGAGATTAATCTCAAATTATTCAAGTTAATTGATATGTAGTTTAAAGCTCTTCAAACAAGGAAGTTTTTTCTAAAAGTGAAAAATCAATACTTCAGTTGGGGAGTTATAAAAAAAATCGCGAGCAATCCCCGATTTCATGAAACCAAACTTTATTAAGAGTTTATCTGCTTAAAATACGACATTAAATAATTTTAAGACAAAGTCTACTTGCAAATGAAGAAACTTTTATTTAGTTTACAATGAAGCAATTTGTTGAATTGCAGCAATTGGTAACCTAAATTAGGTATTTTTTTAGTTATCAACTTTTATTCAACAAAGACTTAAAAAATACAAAACTTAGGTTTCCTAGTTGTCTGGGTGAAATCGGACCATGGTTTATAGTAACTTTGTAGTAAAGTTTAGGGTCTGCTATCGCTTATTATCAATGATATGAAATCAGTGTCAACTTAAACTTTACATCAATATCACGAAATTCCCAATTGATTGATATTGAATACAATTTTACTATCAATGACTTTATAGAATCATGAAAATAAAGAAAGTTTTAATAATAATTCGAACTATCTGAAATATTTTAAATAACTTATTCACTTCAAAATGGTATCATTTGGAATCAACAACACCTATTTCATGGTATGGAGCAATTTTCACTTTTCAGTCGAAATATTATAAATATCTCAGTAACCATTGATTTTATAAAAATAACGTGTAGAATAATTTTTATAGATATTTTAAAATACTTTAATATTGTACTGAACAATCTATGCGGAAAAAACTCATAGTTTTTTAGGTATTCTCCAAAAACTAAAAACATATTTGCTTTCGGCCCTTCTCCCCTTTCATTAATTAAAATCTGACGTGAGAAACTTCAGGACTTTTCCCCAGTTATTATGAGGAGGGTAATTAAATGTTTTTGTATTATTTTTTTTTTGTTATTTTAAATTTGCCACTGCGTTGGAACGCATCAAGCAAATGTGTTGGCGTTAGCACATCTTTGTTCTTAACTTTTCAGCAGATCTCTAGGCCACTGCCAAAAGAGTCGTCTTTGAGGCTCACTAGGTAACAGGGAGGAAGATAGAGATAGAACGAGTGGATTCGGATGATTGAGAGTAGAAGAGTGAAATGTTGTGTACTTGTTGTGTATGTAGGATTTCACTTTTGGTATGTTCATGTATGTGTGTATGGTGTGATTTGAAATAAACCAAGGATATTTTGTTTATGTGTGTGTGTTTTGCGGAACCCCAAACTTCTTCTCCGTATGTCCAAATATGTCTTAGTATAGTGGTGTAGATTAGTCGCTTGTTTAGTACGTTGAGTGGAGATCTGTAGTCTAAAAGATGTGACAGTTGTTTGTATCGTCTGGTCAGTTCTTGTTTTTTTTAATTTAGTGTGAATGTTCCAGGTGAGTTTTTTGTACAAGTATAGTCCAAGATACCGTATATGTGTTTTTGAAAGAACTGGTTATTATTAAATGTTTTTTTGAAAAGGTCAAAATTATCTGAATAATTTCATTTTTTTTTTTTTTTATGTTTGTGTATTAAGTGACATTTCCCTAGTTTTACTGTACTGTTTCCCTTTTTAATGGGAAACATTTTGAAATATCCTAGTTCTGAATCTACAGGATCTTGCGAATTCAATAACGAGAACGGACATTATGACTAAAAGTTCTCTTCAAAGAAGAGAAAGAAAGAAGTCACAGAAGTACGATACGACTTATACGAAGTACGATTATATTTCTTAAAACAAAAATGTCTAATTGGAAGAATCCAAACTATCTTATCATTTATAATATAATACCAATATAGGTATATATAATATGATATAAAATTGTGCTTAGTTATAAAATATCGACTTAAAAATACAGTTGTTTAATAAAATCAGTATCTGCCATTTCTATCTAGGACATTATATACCCAGCTGTGAGAAATTGTATAATTCTACTAGAATAATAATTTTCAATAACTGCAGTGAAGTTGAAAACTTTCCAGGAAGGGCCATGGAAAAAAAGTTGAAAAGGGGCGAGTGTAGGCCGAGGTTGGAAAAGCAATTTTCCTGGTCAACCCGAGATCGATGATGGAAACTACTTACTGCCACTTACCGGCTTTCTATCGGACTCCAATTAGTTTACTTTTGCGAGTGACTTTTCCACGGCAATATTTCCACGAAGGGATTCTTTATTTATAGAGGACAAAATATATATATACATTAAAAAGAGATTATAATGAAGGTAATTCAATATAATTTAATTGGTCCAACGACTAAAATAGAATTTTCCTCTTCAATTAATGATGCAAATGCAACTTTCAGTATGGCGGAACTCTGGATCATTTCGCTTTTCAAGTGATGCAACATTTGGACGAAATCTTTCCAGATCATTGAGGATTGGTCGTGGTGGTCCAATTAGTTGGCACTAAAATCTCCCCACCTCACAGTAGTAAATTATGATTTATAGGCTGCGTCAAATATGAAGTATACTAAGTAAAAGTAGACAATCTGGATGCGCTAATTCAACGTTTTAAAAATGCATCAGGCTTTCAATAAAGGTATGAAAAGGGATCAGAATAAATTGTAGTTATAGATAACTAACTTTTTCTAAGACGATATGCCCAGAAAATAAAGCATCCTTTGGTAGGAAAACAGAAAAAAATTAATGAAATAAAAACATAGTAATACAATAATAAATAGAGATGGTGAGGTATAATAAGAAGTTACGCGAAAAACAACTCTATCCTTAAAAGGTGTGAGTAATTGACAGCATAACCCAGCTTTTAAGCGATAAAAAGGGTAAGAAGAGAAATAATTCTTCTGCCAGTTTAATAATTCATGACACCCAAGACTTTAGGAATTCATTATCTCTTCAACCAAAGCAGTTTCCCTTGACTTAGAGGAAAAACGTCAGCAAATGAATTAAGATCGAAGAAGAAATCCCGTCTTACAAACTGTAATGAAATTTTATCATTTCAATCGGATAAGAGTTAACATACAAACACACACATGAATACGCTCAGTAGCGGATCCAGGATTTAATCATTACATTTTTTTTTTTTTTTTTTTTTTTTTTTGTGGGAAGCCGTTTATTATAACGGTAATTGATATTGTGAAAAAAGAAAGTAACTGCATAAAATGATTTATTGAGTTATGATTATATTTAGTAATTATGTATACGTTATAGTTTAAAAACAGTGTATATCATGAATGTTTAAATATTAAGCTCACATCATACAAATAATAAATATGAACCGATTAAAAAAAAGTTCTATTTGTTGGCTTACAATAAGAAAGTCCCCTCATCCATCTTCGTGGATAAACACTTATGTATATAAAAATAAATTCCGTGGTATAAATCTCTTTTCTCAGGAAAGGGATTTTAGGAGATCCCTGTGCTACTCTGTGAACCGCATCACTTAAGGCAGTGGAGATTGAGCGAGAGCATTTTAGCCACATACATTTATGTCTTTTATCATTTATTGATTTATTAATTATATTAATATAATATAAAATAGTGAAATAATATACAAATTTTTGAAGAAAATTTAATGATCAACTTTTTTTACGTGATTTTTTTTTGTAAAACTTAAATATTAAAGAGTTAGCTAGCCAGATAATGATGAAAATGCGAGGCAAACATTGTTTTTTCTCGAAATTAGTAAATTTCGACTATAGGATTGGAAATGTCAGCGTTAGTGGATGAAGAAATATTTAAATGGTAAACCCATTGAAACCTTATTAAACAAAATTTTAAGTTAAATTATGCGTCTTCGGTAAAATTCCACGGAGGGTAAGTTGGCCAATGAAGATCACATCTCCAAAATATGGTAAATGGCATTTGTGAAATTGTAAATAAAAAAATGTATTATTATCTGTTAAAATATAAATACTTACTAAAAGACTGACATGTATTTATATCCGTTTGTCATACAAGTATCGTATAATATTTAAATTTCTCCCGCAATAATTTAGGAGAAAGTATTTACATAAGGGAAAGTAACAATGGTTCAAAAGCTAGAGAGAATAGCAACACCTAAATGCATTAAAATTCCTCCAAGAATAATCAGACATTAAGTATTATAAAAATCTATCTTTATTACGGAGTATATTCTAGGGGTATAAAAAGACACATTCATGAATGATCGATAAAATTAATTTTCATAATAACAGTCAAAATTTTATTTATCATATTATAAAATAATTCCAATATTCAAAGAAAGTAAAATTCTGGGCCAAGTATGAGGAACCCTATAGCAATCGCAAAAGCAATCAGTAAGAGGACTCAAGCACTGGCATAAAAAAAGGGCTTGATATGCACATTTTTTTAGATAGCGATAAAGCCTTCGATTATTGACGGAGTCTATCCGCTCTCAAACTCAAGGAGGATTTTACAGTCGATTATACTACCGATCCCAGATTTTGCCATATTGAGCGGCAAAGGGCTTTTAAAATCATCGCAATATATTTTGAAGAAGATGTCTCAATTGAAGCCTTACAAAAAATTTAATGTATGAATAAAAATATTTTTTAATAAATGATTTTTAAGAAACGATTGAAGAGTTAACAGCTTATCGGGAAAGTAAAACATTAAAATGATATTCCAAGCATGATATTTGAGGAAGGATTCATGCCAGGTAAAGTCTTTTGATAATTTCAAGTCTTTATTGATGTACATTAAATACAAAATTTATATTTAACTTGAATATGCAGTCGAATCCGAGTACATCGAACTTACAACCATCAAAATCTCTAAAACTTGGGTTATTAAAGGAAAAAAAAAAATTAGCATACATGAATACTTTATTTGGTGACACTTGGCCAAAAATCATTTAGAGAAGAGATAATTTTTCATTCTAAATTAAGTTATAAATCAAGGAATCGAGAAAAAATCAACTAACCATTTAACTACATAAACATGAAGTTTACTACATGCACTAGTGCGCAGTGCAAATGTAAAATAATGAAATAAAAAATAAATAAAAAATCAAGCTTAACATTTTCATTCGTGCTGTGAATATGACTGCTACACGAAATTCATTTAAAAAAAACGTTTGATTTTATAAAACAAGTAAAAAGGGAGAAAGAAAAAGAAAAATGTATTATCAACAAGTTAACTAAATTCGATTAAAAACTTCAGAAAGTTTTGATAGAAATTGGAAACGAATTAATGTTAAAAGTTTGATAAAATCTACAGAGCATGTTACACTTAAAAAAATATAAATCAGAATAATTTACAATACATATACTGTAAAATACTGCAAATGATACTGATGAATCATATAGCGACAAATAAGCCAAATATTAATATAGAAATGGTATGCTTTATTTTGAAAAAAAATATTAATAAATAAGGAGTAGCGATGTTGGTGCATTATTTTGAAGATGTTAGTGTTTTGAAATATACCAAAATGATATACGTATAGAGTAAAATTACTCTTAGCGGTTAATGATTTCTCCCTAAAGCGAACAAATTTAAATCCCCATCGATTTGGTATTATCTAACAGAGTTCTGCTTAACGGACATACTTCATGGAGAGACAGGCTTTTGATAGAAAATATTCTTCATAACGGACAGTAGGATCGTATTCAAGGAACTTCAGTTCTGTCTTAATGTCTGCAGCTTAATTAAATTATGTACACAGAAAATACTGTTCGGTAGGAATTATAGTTTTAATCTTTCGTTCTTAGTTTTTCTGCAGAGATTATTGACTAAATGTCAACTCACATCTGTTTAACTCAAAAAGAAAAAACGTGAACGATTTATGAGACTGCTCGTGAAAAACTTAGTATTGGCGAAGTACTCGTTCGAGCCGAAACTGGAAAACAAATGGTAAGTGACATTTTAAGTTTAAAAAAAAATTTCCTAAGTTTTAAGCTTTGCAATTGAGATCAAGTAAAATTGCTCTATCTTGCCCTTTGATTAAATAATAAGATTTAGAAAGAAAGTTTGTTTTCAAGACAAGTTTGAGGCATCAAATATTATGAATTGATATATTTAAAACATGTCAAAATATTTCTTAAAAAGCAATGAATGAGGAGGAAGATTCTAAAGGCGAATCATTGATTTTTGTCTCCGAACTAACAAAAAATGCAACAAAAAACTCAAATAAAATTACGAATTAATATTATAAAACTTCTGATTTTATTGTTATAAGTTTTTTTTTTAGTTTTTTTTTTTTTATACATGTGAACTTTTGAGGAGCTTTCTATCAAAAGTAGACAGCTTCAAACTCCAAATGTGGGATAGGAATACATGATTTTTTTTTTTCTTGCTTAGACTACATTGAAAAAAAATACAATACAAATACAACTGCGGAATACATGTAAATTACAGTAATACAATTTGAGCAACGAGTTATACAATTAAATAAACAGCTGTATAATTTGGAAAACGGGGGTTGGTCCGCCGTTAGGCGGACAGGAAGTACCCACTTATTTTCTAATAATATATTTAAATTTTAAACTTAATTAATTAATTATTATTTAGATGAATAAGTAATATCATTAACATATATCTTAACATCATCCAAACGAGATTAATTTTATGTTATCTTCCCATCAATTTCTGAACCTTATACGGTTTAGCCCTAAGTAGGTCATCCCAACGTCGATAAAACGAATTTAAATTAATCAAATAGTTGTCACACTTGAATGTGCTATAGTCAGAAGTTATCGATCCATCGTACTATACCTTAAGTTATTCATTTAATATATACAGCAAAAAGACCTCCATTTTAAAATAAAAACCATTTTATTTGAACCATAAAAATATATATACACATCAAGAGAAAAATAAAGATAACTTTGATTCTTGTAATTAATTACATATGTACAAAGGTAATTATTGGATCATGTATATATATATATATATATATATATATATATATATTATACAAAAATTAATAAGTATAATGCAGTAATAATATGAGAAAGAAAATGTAAATCCTCAAACAAAATATAGTGAAATACAAATTTGTATGAAATAAAACTAAAAAAATTAGCAACAACATAATTTCAAACTTATATTTATTTATTTGCAAACTGATAATTATGATTAAAAAAGATTAATTTGCATAACTTATTCTTCCGATCTAAATTAAAAAAAAAATCAAAAGAAATTAAATGTCTATAAAACATGTCTTAATAGCTAATAAATAACGTTTTTTTTATAATATCTAATTAATAAATTATACATAATTTGTATATTAGTATGATTTATCCCAGAATTAAAAAACAGTCAATAATATTTAAATTCTAATTAATTTTAACTTTTTAACATGCAATATATAAATTAAATAAGTAGAAATGACGTTTTTAATATTTATTTTTTCAAAAATTAATTGTTGTGAATTTCTTTTAAAGCTGAGAATTCCTTTTTTTGTTCCTTACTATGAGACTACAGCTCTATAATTTAGGTTACCGATTACCGATTTTATTAAATATATAGGACAGTTTTGTAAAATTACCTCGTGTAAACTATAAAAACATAAATGCCAATCTTTTGAAACTATAAATTTATGGCCATTGTACTATTGACAGATCAGGTAGGAGGTGGTGGTTTCAGCAAGGCGTTGTCTACTACTATTGCGGAGTACAACTACGCACTGCCCCACCCCCATCGAGGACGTGCAGTACCAGTAGAGGTAGCAGGTACGACAGAGCTAATTACCTGTTGAGATGTGAGACGACCTGATAGAGGAGGGGATCCCTGAGAGCGACTGTAGAGCTCGGAGGCGGCAAGGGCACTGTGGGGGCGGGCCTGCGCCGATCGATCCCTTCGCTAAATCGATAGCGCCGCCGGCACACGCTAGGCTCCTCCCTTCGCCTCCAATCACTGTCCTCCGCCTCCACGGCGAGTGTCGGCGGTGTCTGAGCGGCGAGGGGAAGGTGGAGGCGTGAGGAACAGCGAGCTCATCTCGAGAAACTTCTTCAATGAGAATCGGCGAATCTACTCCGAAGCCACTCGCCAGTTACAAGGGAACTATCCGACTGAGAAAGAAGGAATCGATAAAAGAAAAATGACAGGAGATGGATAGAGTTCAGCCATCATTTGGCTACAAGATCCGCCTTCGATTATATACTTGACCGACTTCACACTCTCATTCAATACTTGTGATGAGGCGAGAAGGGAGGCGCAAGGATCTCTTGGAATCCTGCTGCGCCTTCCAAGTGACGTCGGTAAAGGAAATCTTGATTTGGAGTTCGCTATAGTTATTACTTAACTTGGTAACTCCTGAAATAGTTTCTGCTAAAAAAGTCTTCAATATTAATGAGCTAGATTCCCTCACGTCGACCACTTCCAATTCTGCTATCCATACACATATTTTATCCGCAAACGAGGAACACCTCAGTTTTGATTTCATACATAATTAATTATTATCTATCACTTTCAATATACACCCACCCCTCTTCTATCCAATTCCAGGATTCCATTGTCTGAAAAAGCGCAGGAAATATTCTTCTGACAGCTCCTTTAGGGCACGTGCCTCCTTCTCTCTCAGCAAGAACGTGAATGTAGTGAATGATTATTAATAGCTTGACCTTCAGCAGACCAGTGAAGGTGCACAATTCCATGAATATTAAAAAAAAAAAAACACCAATGTTGATTTGTTCGTTCCTTCTTTTTATGCCCCTCGATGAAACTGGCTCTTCCAGTACATGGACTGGCGCTTCGTTTCAGGATGATAAGAAAACACCCAAGACTTTTAGCATTGTTTCAGACAGTAGAAGATTTGCATATAACGTTTTAAGGAAAGAGGAGGGGTGTATATTGTAGAATATTATAAATAAATGTGTATAAAATCTAAATTAAATGTTTTAGAGCATCAGTCTCGTTATTTAATAGGCTCACCTCGTATCATATGTTTCTTTTCGTTCATCCTTAATGAACGTATGCATCAATACGGTATCAAGATAACTTTCTCAAAATAATAAATAAAACCGTTTTTGGTTCGATACTCCGTTCGCCACTTGATTCGTTATAGTTTGTTCGTTGTACAGCTCTCATAATGGAAATAACTGATAAGTTCCTTTATGAATTCCGTTAGGTATTGAACTATTTTAAATTTAAAAAATTGTAGTAAATGTTTCGAGTGTTAAGTCGGAATGTTCATAAAAAAAAGTTGTGATTTTTAATAATTTATTTCAAATAATGTTTTCAAACAATAATTTACTTATACACAATAACAAAGCGCATTTTGAAATAACCATTTATTTATTAGATATATTTAAAAATAATCTATACTTCAAATTCGAATAATGCTCGCCTAAATTCTAGAGCCATTTAATTCTTATCAAAGCTGTGATGTTTACTTATTATTGAATAAAAACGGGCCCAAACAAAAAAGAATGGGATGCTATTGTATGACTCATTTTGTCAGTTCGTGTTATGAAAAAAAACTGTTCCGCTAATACAAAATAAAGATTTTAGACTAAAAATTTGAACGGGAAATGTTGATAAAAAATTTGTTTTATGTTGATACAAAAATACAATCTGAACTACAGAATGCATGTAAATTAAAGTCATATAATTTGAGCAACGAATAGTACAATTAAATGAGCAGTTGTATAATTTTTAAAATGTGGGTCGGTCTGTCTTAAGGTACCTCAAGGACAGAGGATATCCCCCTCCCCTTAGTAATAATAATAAAAAAAATTGCGAAGAGCATACATTTAGCACTTTATAATGAAGTGTGTAAACATAGTTATGTCCCTCTTAACAGAGTCAAGTTTTATCGTTGTTAACCTATTAATAGTTCTGAAATTAACAATATTCTATAAATAAAGAATATTTATAGAATATATGATAGAAATAAAGAATGAAACGGTTGGGGTATTATCCAATAATAAGTTATATTTTGTTTTTAATATAACTTATATTATGAATTTAATTTTTTCTTCATAGGCAAACGATTAATTTCTGTACAGCTTGTACAGACGAATTTTCGGAATTTTTCTTTCTTTTTTTTCAGCTGTCTTATGCCATCATAATGAATCCTTCTGATTTTAATATAAAAGAAGAGAGGAGGGAGGTTTAATCAGTTTTATCTGTATGGGATACGGTCCCTCATGTAATATTATTAAAGCTACCCTGGAGTCTTAAGATGGCATATCTTCATCACAGAAAGTTGGTATGTATGAAGGATAAATTCTGAGTGGTATTTTCGTTCATGTTTTTTAACGCTATAGGATTGCCTTCAACAAAGCAAACAGTTTTATACAAATTCGAAGATTATTAGTTTTCAGAGAATGTTTTTAAACAAAAAATTAAGAGACACATATGTCTAAAGATAAACTTCTGGTAAAAAACCCCCATAAATTTGAACGTGACGAGATAAGATGATCTATAAATCGGTCGACTTTATGCATATATGTGTAAAAATCCTTCAAAGCATTATGTACGATCCACTAAAGCAAATGATGTCACAATACAATTTTCCACAGGCATATACTATTCTCAAGTACCATTTCAGCGAGAATAGTTCTTCTGTAGGAGTTTTTACATAGTTAGTTTCAGACTCTAAAGCGATTATTAAAGAAGGAAGCAAACACTCCACAAGCGATAAAAAATGAATAGAGATCTTTGCTACACTTCCTTAGCCATACACGCTGCGCTCTTCTCCATTTCCACCATTAATAAATGAAATTAAAGAAAGTCAGATTATGTTTAGATTAATATGATATACGATACATATGATATGATGATATACAATATGATATATGATATACAGAGTTTCATCAAACTACGTAGAGTAGTTTTTAGTAAATTATAAAGTCAGTTCCATGAAGTGTCACTTCCGGTTAGTCGTTTTTGGTTACATAGTGTTAAAACATTCCAGGCATGTATTCACCTCAAATAAGTAATTTCAGTTTCGGAAGACCCTTGGTTTTGATCTAAAGTGTTCCTATACCCAAAGACCACTTTTCGAAGATTGATTATTTGGCCTCAGGTAAACTTAAAACGTGTAATTTCGTTGAAATATCTTACCATATATTTTTTTTTTACCAACGTCACACTTTCTCGTACTATATATTTTATATGTGAACTTAAGATTGTGAGCTACGAAATCGATAATCCTACAACAAAACAAAAAATGAAACAAAAACAGCGATGAAATAGGTCTATCCATTCAAAAGATAATCGTAATAACACACACGCAAGCACGCATGTACACACACAGATTAATGACCAACATTTTTTTTTTTGGCTCTGAAACTCTTAGTTCCGTTGGAAACTGCATCAAGAAAATTTAACTCCATTAAAATATTCCTTTCTTGCGGTAGGAAGGTAAATTAAATTAAAATGATTAGTGAAGCCGGCGGATAGTTGCTAATTAATGCATTTAATAGTAGCATTAACTGCATAAAACGAACCAACATTTGTAATGTTTTTACAGAACTTGGATAAATTTTGAAGTGAGGATCTGATTAAGAAATTTAATTTAATTAATTAAAAAGTTATTCCTCCTGATGAAAGCCGAGCATTGTTTGAATGGAGGGAAATTCAGAATAAAATTAAATTACTAGATTTAAATGGAAGGCAATCAACAGAAGATAGTATCCCACGACAAACTTTATGCCAATTTGAGGCAAACCCTCCCTCTCCACCTCCTCCCGCAGCTCCCAAGTTTTACCATTGGATTTTCAAAACTGGACTGTTAATTGCTTCCACCAGAGCGCAGAAACAAAAAAGGCTACACGTTAATAAAAGCTTCAGTGATCCTGGAAACTGTGGAAACACTGAAAACAGAGCTGCTACAGGCAAATAAATTCCAGGAAAACTAACATTATTGTCAATATTTAATTTTAGAATAGTCGTGAATAAATAATCTTTTTTCAAACTTTTAATGACACCCAGCTCAGTGTTCACAAATCCGCTAATCGGATTTACTCGAAAACGTTAACAGGTATACGAAAATGTTATCTCCAGGTTACTTTCCAGTAAAATATAATCAATATTTATAAGTATTTTCATACAAAGCGAAGCCAAAGTAAAAATTATAAACTCTAGCAACAATAGCATTTATAAAAGCCACATACGTATATTTATATAATATTGTCAGAATCCGTTTTATATTAATCTCATGATACGTATGGAAATGTGTTCTAATCTTTCGGGCGAGCTTGAGTGCACTCGTCTTCCTAGGTTCATCAATTACAATAATTCTCCGTTACGATATCTTATTTCCCCTTTGGTTAATTATCAATTTTTTTCATATTTTATATTTAAACATTTTTCATATTAGAAATTAATGTGAAATGGTCAACTACATCAAATAAAAAAAATTAAAGGTACTTTAGAGGAAGCTAATATTGAAAATTAGCCATTTAAGCCCTGTTAGAGAACACCAATCAGAATAATAACCACATTCCATTTAAAACTGCTTAATTTTACACTGATATGATTAATTTAATCAAAATAGTTAGAGCGGTTTTCGAGATAATCGTAAATCGGGTTTAGTCCATTAAATAAAGTGCCACTGTTAAATAAAAGTTGCTGTAACATCCCTATTATATAAAAACCTTAAATATGTAATTTCACTTCCTTACGACTTTTGGTTTTTGAGCCAGACTGTTAACACACACACGCCATTTTGAAGGACTTGGTTATTTGGACTCAGGGGACCTCAAAATGTGTATTTCCGTTGAAAGCTCAGATTCAAACATTGTCTCGATCGCAATACCAATCCTTACTATATATTACATACATAGGTAACTGAAAGTAAAAATTTAAATATCAAATAATAAAAATGAATGGGAAAGTTTAAAGCAACATATGGCAAGCTATGATGCAATCATCAACAATAGCTGTTGAATAAGGCCATCACGTAATTTTTACAATGAAATATCCATTATAAATAATGAACTGAAGTAGCCTCATTACGTCACACGTTCCCATGTGTTTATGCGAGCATGGAAAAACAAACAAGAAAGTAACGAATGGACGTCTGAAGAATTGAAGCCAAACGTTGTATGTTTGTTGAACAAAGGAGGACCGGCATTTGCGCAGTGCAAACATTTATTAAAGAGATAAAGATAAAATGCTGAATTTCAAAATTTAAAAGAAAAAAAGGAAGGAAGGAATTGGCCATGCTCTGCAAACAGAGATAGGTGAAAAACAACATGTATTCGTGGGCATCGCATGCTCGAGGAATATTTACTGAGGCAACATTTCATCGCCCCTACACGCTCTATTACCGATACACATATTTCGTCCACTATTCTAAAGGACCAAAAGAGTTTAACAAATCACCATATGACCAGCAAGTTTTGTCACTTTTTATTGTATTTTTTAGCATACAAAAGCAGATAATATTAACGTATACATAAGTATTTATTTATATTCTTAAAAATATGTTCATTATTTTTAATTGTGGGTTGATGGTTGACTGTAGTGAATAATGAAGAGAAGGATAGTAGGAGTGATCAGTCAAAATAAAAATGGCAAAAATAAATAATAATATTTCTAACATTTGCCGACGTTTCAAACCGAAGTTCAGGCCTTCATCCGGGCTGGTCGAAGAGATTGCTATGGATAAAATAAAACTTAATTTTTTCTAATTTGATTAATTGTGGATATTTTAAAACAGTTATTTTCCTTACGAAGATATTGTAGGATACATTGGAATAATATCAGTTAGTTTGGAGATGCATTCAAAAGTGAAAGTAAAAAAAAAAAGTTATGATTTTCTTGTGTGTCGACGTTTTGGTTTAAGATTGAGGCCTATATATATATATATATATATATATATATATATATATATATATATATATATATATATATAGAGAGAGAGAGAGAGAGAGAGAGAGGGAAATAAATAGATATATAAAGACAAAATGTTAAAATAAAAAATAACAAAAGAATATGGAGCTGAAATGGTAATGATAAATTAATTTAATTCAGTCTTTGTACAATTTAATAAATTTGTAGATGTAAATAACGAAACATATATACAAAAATAAATATTGAGATGTGAAATGAAATAAGATATAAGAAATAATAAAACATAAGTATGATGACAAGCTATTTTATTCTTACCTTTTTATATATAAAATATTTACCTATTTAAAGTAAGACTGTGAATATAAATGAATTGTGAATAAAGAAGTGTGAATATAAATATTTATTTTATAATATAAGATCTTTAAATTAAAACATAAAATATTTATATTTATAAATATATATGTGGTAAATATTGGCATAAATAATGGTTAACAATTAATGTAAAAAATCATAATTTGCAGAACATATAAAAATAAAAACTATAATATAAGAGGATAATGGCGAATAAAATAATATATGGATATATTTAATAAATTAGACTGGTAGCTACATAAAATTAAAAAAAAAAACAAAAAAAAACTGTACCACTACAACCCATAAAGGGTTTTCGGTTCAGTACTATTTAGGGAAATCACTGTTTCTTGGTCTACGGTTGTGCAAGGAGGTGATTTGACCGAGATCAATTTATTATTATTACAAGTAAATTTGGTTTATCCAACCTTACTAAATATAATATGAGATTATGAATTTTTTTAAACATAAAAACACCATTGTAAATTAAAATAGGTTTTAATTCGTTAAAATAACTTCATCAAAATTTTAATTTTAATTACATTAATGTGGGCAATTTTCCACACTATCCTCTATTTTTGTCGTTTATAAAGACATAAAATAAAATAAAAAAATTTCTTTTTAAATTAACTTACTGTAATTATTAGGATTTTTCATACCTAGAGAGATAAGTGAGACAATTTTTGGAAAACGTTTAGTAATTTCTTGGTGTGTGCGTGTGTCTACAACTATTTACTCATTTTTATATTAGAAAAGAAAGTTGGTTTCACATTTCACACATACTCCTTTGCCATAGTACGTTTGCAATTTACTTAACATTAATTATTTAGATAGAAAAGGATTTTTTTCCCCTATAGTTGTCTATAGAACTCTAATCTAAATTCTAAAATTTAGATTATTTCTAACAATTTAGAAAAAAAGAATTAAATATATTAATTATTAAAACATAATAATTAAAAAAGAGTACATTTTTTTACTTACAATTTTAAAAAATAATTGCAATTGTTTTCAGAATATAAATATATATAATGACTTTTAGGGACATATAGACAATTAGACAACTAGGAGAAAAATTATTTACCATATCCGCAACCAAAAATATTCTAAAATAAAGCAATCTATTTTAAGATAAATATATTTATATTTATTTATTTGCGATATTCATTAAGCATCTCACTTAGATAATAAATATGGGACCGAAACTAGGATTTTATCCAGAAGGGATAGATGAGTTTTAATTTTATAATAAGCTTCTGTTTAAATTTATCAGAGTACAACTGTTTGAAATTATAATATAAATACAAAATATTTTAAAAACCGGTTTATCGATCAAATATATGGCTAAATCCTAGAAAATCCCAGATAAAAAAGTAATTCCTCCTATCGTGGGGGACCAGCTAAAGATAGGATCTGCCATCGATCCAATATTGGAGGTTGGATATGACGGAGCCCCAAATGGATAGGAAACAATCGGCCCGTTATCTCCTAGCCAAGTTTATACAGGCTCCTCGCTCCAAAGGAATTACATTGTCAATGGCGATAACAGCTGAATTAGGGCAAGAGTATACTTCAAAATTGGAAAAGAGTTTAATTCCAAAATTAATTTAATAGATAAAATAAAATCGTTAATATAAACAAAGGCTTGCACAAGGTATTTGTTTTACTTTTAATCTGCAAAAACACAAGGTATTAATATTCCCTTATTTAAATAATGAAACTAAAGAAAAAAAGGACTATTATTATTTATTTTTTTAGAATAATAGATATTATATTTAATTAGCAACATTCTGTTCAGTGTCAACTAACAGAACGTTTGTTATGCGGTGTGCCCGTTGGAATTTGTTTCATAACTCCACTTGATGTAGTTCTTTTTGATTTAATTTAACACTTTTTGTTCTACTTATAACACTTATTACACTCGTCATGAAATTACAAGATTAATATATGAGATAACATTAATTTATAAACAAAACTTCTTGAGTTTTCTTTAAAATCTCGGGACTAGAAAAAAATAATGCATATACTTCATAATAAAAATTTAAAAAAAGGTTCGTTAAGGCATTAAAATTAATTTAGGAATTAAAACACGAATCAACAAACCAAATTTGTATGCCGAAATGAATTTTTCCTTTCTTACAAAAATATTACAATTATTACTTGTTAATGAAGGAAGCTTATTATACTTATTAATTTATTATAGGAAGCTTATTACAGCTTATTATCATTACAAATTTTTTTTTATTTGTGTCAACGTTGTTTATACTGATACTATTAAAATTATGTAATCCTTAATATAATACATACTCATATTATGATTAATATTGTTATTTTTAAAATACTGTATAATATATTGTCCTACGTATGTTTTCAATCCATTACAATTGTCATTATTATAAATATTATTTGGCTAAACCTTGTCTACCTTTAATCAAACTATGTCATATTTATATTGATTGGCACCTCTTGCTTGTGTTCATTTCATTACTAGCCAATATTCACAATTTTGAAACCGTAAGAGACAACCCAAATCTTGTGCACATCTAAAATATTTAGTCAGCAAATTCTTACCTACCTTTTGCTATCTGAAAAAGGACAACTGGGAAATCCTTCCCCGACCTTTCCACTTACCTACCAAATATGTCAGTACTTGAAAGCCTTCAGTGCTTGAAGCATGGTTAGTATGAGAAAATTTTTATAAATAGATTATATATATATATATATATATATATATATATATATATATATTATTTTTATTTATTATAACTTTTTACATATTTCATTTTTAATATTGGGTATTGTAATAATAGTTAAGATTCATGTACCATAAAATCACTATAGTTTATTATTTACCATTGTCGGTCGTATAATATTATATCTCTGATTGTATTTTAAAATTTTCACTCCTGAAGATGACTCATATGTTTGAGTTGAAACGTTGGCACAAATAAAAAAATTTGTATAATGACTGCGTCCTGACTATTTATTACCCATATTAGTTGTTAAAAATACAAATGGAAAATTTTTTACATTTTTGACATTACATTCGTTGCTTTTTTACATTAATGAGAATTATAGAAGTGCTGATCCTTAGTAAATCAGACTAAATGCATTTTCTAAGCGTTTGTAATATATCCAAAAAAAGTCAATTTAGGCTTGATTAAATTTTAAGGCTTAGCGAGGATATTATACATCTATATTTTAACTTACGTCTATATTTTCAGACAATTATGATTTCTGCAGCAAACAGACCTGAAAAACAAAAATAACAATTAATATTTAATTACACAAACATTTATACCCATAACTGAATGTAACCCGGTAAAGATAAAAGTCGAGTATTTTAAATACCAAAGTAATGGTGATTATTTACAAGAAACAATTTTATTTATCGTATTTCAATTACGGCACCACATCAAATATAATTTAAGATAAGATTTGAATTTAAGACACAGTTGGTTTGAATAAAACAATAATAAAATATTATTATTCAGAAACATTGAAAGTAGGGTATTTTCTGTTGTTTTATTTTACTTATTTAAGCCATTCATTTCATATGCAAAAATTAATGCATAATACATTTAAATAAGTATAGTCTTTAAGTGTGAACATAAATGAATAAATTGATTATTTTTCTAATTTTTTTACCCCTCCTTCTTCCTAATTTTCATAGGCCTTCCCTTACGGGAATAATAGTTAGCACACCCCGGGGTGAATATTGGGATGGGTTCCGATAAAACAAATAGATAAAATCTCAATTAATCATAATTTTTAATATATTTCATAAAGTTATACCAGATAATTATGTATGTATTTTGTTGTTAAAAGAGTATTTTAAAAATGTTTAGACTATAATTTAACTGTAGAACAGAACCTCATATTAATTTAAAAATCCTTGGAGAAAAATTGTGTAAGCTATGCTAAACAAAAAAGTGATAAATGTTTAAAAAATTCAAGAAAGCTCTCAATCTCTCATATTGCAGTTAACAACTAACAAGTCAAAAAAAGTATATGTTAGAATCTTAACTGTCTATAATAAAATTATAATGTATCTGCTTGGATTGTCTGTTTATATGCGATCTTATGGTTTTCCGTTGAGATGAAGTTTCAATTGTGTTAAGAAGATAATTATCTACTGTTACAAACCTAATGATATGGATAGAAACCTATACGTAAAACTATCCATAAAATGTTTTGGTATTTAAAAAAAAAAAAATAAATTGAAATTCTTTTCCTACACAGGTAGCTTTATGTTTTCATTGTAATACAAGGTCTACGATATCAGGAAATCACAATATTTTTCTATACGAATAGTTCTTCCATAAAGAAAGCCATGTGTTTTATATAAAAAAAAAAATATTTTTAATTTTTGTGAACCACACAAAAACGTAGAAAATAAGATTAAATTTGCAATCTCCAAATTTCTTTGCAATGAGAAAATTTTTCAGCAGCTTCACAGCTTCCCATCACGTCCTGGATATAAATCAGATCAGCAGGTATCTTGGCCAATGCCTTCGTAATTGTCGTAAAGGGCTGCACGGGTTCCTTCTACGTTGAAGGATTTCTGTCAGAGGATTCATGTTGTACATCAGTCTTTGGTGAAAGGTATTGTAGTTTTCTTTTGCAATATCTAAAATTGAATCTTACGTTTAAGTCTTAATGTAGTGTATCATTTGCGACATAAAATGGTGGGTCAACTATACTTCGTAACACTTTTGACTGGAAGGACTGAATGTGTTTAAGTGTTGGAAGTTTTAGCAGAGCCGCACAGTTCTATGCCGTAAGTTCAAATATTTTTAAGTAAAACCTTATAAAGGGTTGGATTTTTAGTTAAAGATAATTTTGAACGTCTGTCAAGTAATCTGGATAAAACTAATATATAAACCCAAAAAGTTAACTTACGTACTCAAACCAACAAAAGTGCAACAGCGTCTTAAAAATCTGTTATCAGTTGCCCAATCAATCTGAGAATGTTTCCTCAACTACTTCTACTACAATGTTTTAAAAACAATATTAAGTAATATCAAACGATAAAAACGGCCCGTTCAGTGAACAGAGGGCAGATAGGAAGAACCGCAGAATATGTGGGACAGGTCTAGAAGGGAGTTCGGAAAAAAAAGGAAGTGAAGCCATGGAACTTATCGAGATGAGAAGAAGCCAGAGAAATGACCTAATACGCCCCAGGCTAGCTCATTCAAGAACGATGCACATAAACCTCATCACCAAAGATGACCCTGTTGATGTAAGAGATCACACAAAGATCACACTGTTGATGTAACACTCAACCCAATGAATAAGGATACCCAATGAATACCTGATGAATAAGATCTATAATGAAGCAACAATAAAAACAGAGTGTATTTCGAAAAAAAATATTAAAATATCTTAATGATAGTTGATCTACAAGGTTTATAATATCAATAGGAAATAAGAAAATTGTTATTGGATAATATTAATAAGTTTGCTCATTCTCCATTTACTATATATTATAAAATTAATTTTGATGCTAAAATAAATAGTATTATTTATTTTTGCCTTCTTATTTCTGACAGATCACCCCAACCATTCTTCTCTCAATTATTCACGACAGTCAACCATTAACCCACAATTATAAAATTAATTTTGTTTGAATAATTTATATTTATTACATCATAGATTTATTAAGTATCAACAATATATATGTAATTAATATAAATTCTTTAAAAATGTATTTTATTATATATAATAAATGGAGAATGTGCAAACTTATGAGTTCTCTTCAATAACAATTTTCATATTTTCTATTGATATTATAAACCTTTTAGATCAACCATCTTTCTTACATCCTGGAAAACACATTAAATTCCAATCTGATGTAAAACTGTGAAAAACTTAACCAATTTATTCTAAGGACATCTCATTAACTTCTAAATGCTTTCCCGACTCCCCTAGCATACTCGACCAGATTTATGTTTCCCAACCCAACCAACCCGGCGGGGCCATATTTTTAGCGCCTTGCTAAAGTAACTTCGTCACAAAAGGTCGCTGAAAGTTTTGTCGTCGCAAGTAACACAATCAAGTCACGAGGCTTTAGGGTGGAGTTCGCAGAAGGTGACGTTTTGTAATATGGCATAGGGTGCCAAGGATCAAAACCTAGGTGACTAGTATTACAGATCCAAACAATTACCAATAAGTAATTTATTCGTTTACAACATAATTATATAACATGCCACATAATAAAGAAATCGCATATAATAAAGGAAACAAATGATGATCATTGCAAAACTACTAGGCTATTATTGGAATATTCTACAGACTGCCCAATATTAACGACGAAATTCCCGTACATTGCGCGGGTTCTCCGGTATCATCACACTTTTTTCTGATAAAAAAGGCAGTTGTTTTGAGTCAGGACTTAAGTAATTACAAATTAAAATAACGAGTACAGCCGCCTGAAATAAATTAATATTTTACTCAAGTTCCTTTTTATGTTATTGAATGCGAAGTTTATATGACGCATGTAATTAAAAATAAGCTGTAGTAAATTTTACAAAGAAGGAATAAAAATAAAGCGTTAACAAACTGTTATGTTTAAAATTATATTGTAACATGGAAAAAAAAGCATTGAAAAAAAAATATAAAGACAGCAATATTAAATTAAAACCTGTAATTTTATTTTTCAATTGGAAGATTTTTACTCATGTTCATTCTGATTATTGTACTGTTGCACTCGATAGTGACTTGTGACAGTTTCGAAAATATCTGATATATTCGTATGGAAGGTATCCCATGTAGTTACTCCTTTTATTCCACTTAATATTTATTCCAGTTAGTTACTTAACTTATTAATAACTCGTTACTTCGTAAGTTATTGCATTTACAGTACAATTTTTTTGAAAAGTATGATGCTTTTTCTGACCAACTCAGAAGCCGTTTTCTTAAAATTAAATTAAATTAAGATAGTTTCTTTATAACAATAACCGTTATTTGTACATACAATATAAATATATATAAACTTTATGTTTTGATTTATACTTAATATTCAGTTGTGTAGAAAACAACATTTTAGTTGATGTTTAGAGTTCGAAGTTCGATAACCACACTAAACAATGAACTTTCCACTCTTTCCTCTCCAATGCTACTCTCTTCCAGGCTGCTTCTCCGCAGGACTTCTTCATCTCTTTGTCCCAGTCTTTTGGTGGGCGCCCTCCCTTTCTCACGTGGTCTCTTGGATACCAATCCATAAACAACCAATAGAATGACTTCCTGATGATAGGTCCGGTCCAAGAAAACTTCCTTATGTGCACTTTTCCAAAATTCTTGGAAGGACAGGATATTTTGTTACATTAAGCTTAATTATGTTGATTTTTTATTTTGTCTTTGAATTACTCCCTTGGTTTCAACGTATATATTACGTATATCTTACCATAGTTATCAAAAGTAACGTTAATGATATATTTAATGAAAAATATATTAGAAAAAATATTAACACACTTATAATGAAAAGAAATAGATGAAGTATTAGGAATAATTAAACAATCTTGCTTTCCGAATAATAACCTACGATAATACGAGATGATTAAATGGCTTTCAATAACCTCAGAACTTTACCGATGGTTAACAATCACCAATAAATCATTAGGGGATAATTGAAAGCCCATCCTGAAAATTGGAAACACATAGTTTCAACCAAGTTAAAAGAGACTACTCTCTTCCTCTTACAAAAAAAAAATAATAAAAAAAACCAAATATGGTCATAAATTATTGTTAATTTTTGTGTACTTTCCTCCTTTACTTATTATTATAATTATTTTTTTATTGTGTTATTTTGAAGACGTAATGATTTTTTTACGAATAATGGTGACCCAACTTTCTCAATCCTATCTCATTAGGGAAACCCCAAGACAGACCTGAGCATTATTTCAATGCCGTGGAAACGAGGACGTAAACATGCCTGTCACTTTCACAGATCTCCAGAATGATACAGAATATTCCCATCGCAGCTGAAGCACCATCAGAGGATCGAAATATGTTACATTCGTTTATAATCTTCAGAACTGTTAATATTAACCTTATTCGAATATGTTTGCAAAACAGCTGGAGAAAAAAGGTGGTGAGTTATCACTCTCAGTCAGAACATAGATACCTGTTTCCCTCCGAAGTTTGATCCTCAGTGTTTCATAGGCAATACAGATTTTTTTTTTCCGACCTCACCTTCCACGCCTTTTAGTCTACAAGGGGTTTCCCCGAACCAGGAGTGTGCGAGATTAATACCAGAATTACAACCGCCGCCTCAGTTCACTGCCCGGCACCAGGAAGTGAACTCGCAATTATTTAATGAAATTATCTTCCACCAGGTTGTCAGGCAACATGGTGCTAAGCACATATGTTAACCCACTCGGCCACCACGCACCCGGGTATTACAGACTTAGACAATGTCATCGGTGGTCTCTGGTACTCCGCTGTAGATATGTAATCATAGGCGTCGATATCTATGGGATGGTACCCCATCATGTATGAAATGGTTCATTCGTTCCCACCAATATTTTTAATGGTACTATGTCTCTGGTCCCGTACGACCATAAAATAACTTAACATCTTTGATAATTAGCAAATCCACAAGAATAAAGTTCTCTTTTAGGTCGTATAGTATGGTATGGTATAGTATTCCTATATATATATATATATATATATATATATATATATATATATATATACGCTTGTGCATGTTTCCCTGTGTTTGTGGATAATCCGTCAACAGAAAGGGACATCAAACAGAGCATGCAGAAAGCGGCACATAAACGTTTGATGGTTTTTAACAAGGTTTTTTTTATGTTCCAAAAATAATTACATTAAACCAAAATATTTTTCTGAAACACAAATTATGTTAACACCTACTCCATTATCCGTTTATTAGTCCTTTGTTTACCAAAAGCTTGTATGTTTGTGGAGCTAAGAAAAAACAGCCATAATTCAAACATATATCATAGGAAGTGAAATAATTCCATCCATTAAATTTGGGTTTTTATAATGATTTCATTACTCAGTTATGTGGTTTGACGAGTTCTAAAGTTTGTAGTAAATCGCGAATATTAATTTTTTATATTTAATTTCTTTTAAATTTAAATCAACGGGAGTAGATATATTTTTTATCAATTTTGTAGGACCGAATTCCTACTTTCAACAGATGTTACTATAAATAGAATTGATGTTCTCAGAAAATGAGCTCAACTGGTTTTTAACTTTCCTTTTTTACGGAGAAACTTGTCAATCAAAATACTAGCATCAAGCCCATTCCATTAAATCTTTTGTTGAAAATTTTATGGATTTTAAAAGATTGTCGGTTAAAAGAAGTTTCACTCTATTATATCCTACTATCTGCCCAAAAAAACATTGAGACAGAACGAAGTTCATTTATATAATATAAACTTGATCCCGCTTTAGTGAAATCAGAAGTAGTTGTTGTTGTTGTTGTTTTGGGTTTAGGGGTAAAAAACTGCTGATGGTTATCATTGCCCTCAAATAGTACTGATTGATAATCAGAAGTAGTTCTAGAAAACTTAAATTAAGGAATGAAACACATTTTTTAAATTAAGGTGTGTCTCCTCCCTCATGTCAAGAAATTTTCTGGAGTCTGAAGAATTCGAAAATACTCCTGATAAACACACACAAAAAAGACAAATCTTAAAACAAAAAGTTTAATTAAAATATAATTTTTAATTAAAATAAAATTTTAATATAACCAGCAAGGCTAAAGAATATTGTAACGTTCAGACTTACATGTTTCATCTTTCAAAGAATGTAAACTTCTCACTACAAATAATTCTAACAACAAACATAGCTATACAATCAGTATAAAATTGAAAAAGATGATGGACTTTCGAGTTTAAATGATTTAAGAGTCCATACCAGAATAATTAGAACTAGAATAATTTTCTTCCTTATGACATCATCGTGTTATTTTGCCAAACGGTTGTCTAGACTAGGGAGGAAACACAAGAAACAACTAAATTTAACTGAAGAGATTGAGAAATAGCTAAAAAATCCTTAGTAAGAAACTGCTAAATTAAGTCAAAGGTATGATGAATGTAGGATGAGAGAGAAAAAGTATTTTCATTTGCTCGAGGGAAAGAGATGAAGTCAAGAAAAGCTCTGTCTTCATTATGCTAAAGTATTAGCAAGGAAGCGTGATGTATATTAAACATAACTTTGAAATGAATTACGACAAAAATTTATTGCCCAGAGTTAATAATACTCTGAGAAAATATAAAGTTAAAAGTTAGAGAATACACTCGTAATAGATATCGGTAAAATACAACAATTGTGGTTTTAAATTTATACTAAATAAAACTCGTATATGTAAGAAAGAAAAAGAGTAAATTTTATTATGGGACATTTATTTAGTCTCCTAAGAATAATTAAGTGGCCTTTATCTTTCATTAGAAAACAATCTTGAATTAATTAAGTTACATAGTTATCTAAGTAATTTCCACAGTAATTTCCTGTTTACTAATTTTATTTATTTTATGTTAACATAAAACTTTTATGCAAAACTAGATGCCCTTCCGAAATTTTCCAATCCTCTTATAAATTGTTACTTACATCAGTGACGTTAGCCAATTTCATAAAAAAATAAATCTTATTCTTGACTTATTCATAGTTACTCATACAAACGATTTATTTGAATCAAGAAATTCATTTAAGATAATTATAGTTCTAATCTAAGCCCAATTATTGTATAAAAGTTAACTTTTCATATAACATTTTTTTGAAGAACTAGATCAAACTAAAGGAAAATTTTTAACACAAACCTAGAACGTGATTACAAAAAAAGTTGCTTAGAAATTATATTTAAAGGAAAATTATCCTAAAGTTTCAAAAATGTTAAAATGTAACTTTTAAAAACGTTTCATAAAAATTTCAACCATGCCTAAATATATGCTATAGATCAGGGGTCTCCAAACTTAGAGAACTCTATGAAGTCCCGTGGGTAGCATGGAGGCCTCCAATAAGTCCCACGGGCCGTATTGAGATCTTCACTAAATCTCTCATTTAGCGAACTATGGCTAGTAATAAATAAATGATCCTTCAGCTGTTAAATGAGCTTTCTAGGAGAAATAATGCATGCAATAAATGGCGTAGAAACCCCCTGTCCGAGTAATTTACTTAATTTCGTATTTTTTAAATAGTTTTAAAATTTTATCATTTAATCAAAGAAGCATTCACGGGCCGCATAGGTGGTGATTACAGGCCGCAGTTTGAATACCCTTGCTATGAATCAACGATGAATTTAACAACCAACCTCTATTTAATTTTCAAAATAAAAATATATTACATTGCTGGAGCTACACGGAGTAGAATTGTGTATATATAAGAAGTATGAACTAGTGCATTAGAAAAAACTGAAAACATTACCAAAATTGGAATGAAAAAAGGGAGGGAACAGAACTTCAAGAATCAAATTAATGTAAAATACTAAATTTCAGTAAAAATGTCTTATGAACATTTGAAATTAGGAAAATCGCGTAAATTAAATTTTTTAGAAATATCTTTCTTTAGTTTGATTCAATTCTAAGATTCCTATGAACAATACTAAAACGTATATGTCGAATCAGAAACCAATAAAAAACACTATTAACTTCTCAACAGCATTTCTTGTGACATGAGTTATTATTTATTAAATAAAATATCAAATAAGAGTAAAGATTTCGATAAAAACGTCAAAGTACACAATCTCCAAAAGTAACTTATTTATAATTGTGGATTAAGCGTTGACTATAGTGAATAATTGAAGAGAATAATGGTTAGGGTGATCAATAAAAAAAAAAAAGAAAATTAAATAAGTATATTTCGGTTCAAAGTTTGGGCCTTCATCAGGGCTAAGAAAAAACATAACAATAGGTATGAGAAACTATAAACATTAAATAATAATAAAAAATTGATATGTAGGTGAAAGGTATAGACTAAATATAGATAGAATAAACTTAAAGTAAAATAAAGTAGGTAGAGTGAACGTAAAGTAAAATAAAGTGGGTAGAATAATTTTTACTTTTTAATATCGATCATGTAACCATTTTTCTCTTAAATTTATTTATACAGCGAACTTATACTGAAACCCAATAAAAATGAATTAATACGTAAGTAGTGCAAATAATTTCACATTTATAGGCAAAGAGACATTAATCACTAAATTTTGAATAAATCCACTAACTCCAAACATAGAATATGCGGTTAAGAAATTCATCAGCCAGTTCTAAGCCCGACCATTTGTTCAAGCAAAAACCTCTTTCATTCTCTTCGTCATATTTCATTTCAATCCAAGGATTGTTCCCCCTTCTTCAATGTCCATTTCCGAGGAAAATCCATCTGTTAGACTATCTGATAATCCTCAGCTCCGAACTTTCCAATAAATTTTCTTTCTAGTCATATTATCTTTTCATTACGTATCCAGATCATTCCATATTTTAACAAAGCCTTTTGAAATAAATTACGATGGGGGTACTGAAAAATAAGAAATTTAAAATAAATAATTCTTTTTGTATCTCTTAGAGCCTCATTGTTCCCTTCACAAGTGGAGGAAGAGGGAGAAGACTGGTTTTGAGTTACCCTAGCTGATTGTAAGCATAGAATGACTTGTGTTTTAGATGTTTATTTTACCTTTTGAATTGTTTTTTTTTTAACTTTATATTTTATTTCGTTTTTATAAAAATATAAATTTATCATATTGATGTTATTTTATGTATTTAATAATGTGTTCTGTAAATATAATATAAATTGAGACAGATTGTAATATACCTAAATAAACAAGGCTAATAAATAAAAAAAATACATTTGGGACATAATAGGTCGAATTCAGAGATTGCAAATCCCACTTGGATATCACAAAAGCAAAACACATTTTTTCTCTTAAATTGATATTTAAACAAAATAGTCCAAAAATAAAAATAAAAAAAAGGTATAGATTAGCAATATTGGAGGATTTCAGGTTTATTATCATTGACCGATTTCAATTAATCGATCATACAGTTACCATTATCAATTATTAATTTACCTTATTCTTGTATAGCACCAGACAGTACATATTAAAAAAAAAAAATCGGATTTTTCTCATCGTTTTCAACTTTTTTTTTTTAGAGGTTGCAGTTAAGGTGTTATTTTATTTTAGTAATATCTTCTATCGGTACAACAGGCGCATGAGAAAGCCCTTGGCCTGCAAAAGATCAGCCAACCATCGCAATCTGTCTTTTCCGTGGGTAACAATCTTCAATTGTCGAAAGTCGGGTATCCACTGTGAACCAACGGTTCTCTCCGCTCCTGTTACTCTGTTTGTGAAGAAGGAGTTTGCAAACACAATGTTTTTTTTTTTTTTAATAATTTGAATATCTTAGATTTCACAGTACTGGACTATAATTCTATAACCAGAAGACATTTTTTATCTGTAATGTTAAACAAATGACTAACGTTGGCTGAATGCCGTCCAGGAAATTCCTCCGCTCCCCTTTGAGTTCGTACAAAAACCGACAGCCATCCGAACTGTGCAGAATATTATCGAACGGTTTCACGCTTGGAGCGCCATTGGTTCGCGAACACTGTGGATACCCGGCTGATGGTTATGTCTTACATCACCCTTCCATCCACGTGATCCATCACGCACCATCCGGGACATTGATGTATGCCCTATTTGCGATTTTATCGACGCTTATTCTCATAACATGGCCGAGCTATTTAAACCTGTGCATTTTTATCTGGGAGTACATGTTAATTTCTTTAAAAAGTCTAAACAGTTCGCTGTTTTTCTTCGTCACAAATGAATAATTTCATCTGAACCTTGTCAGCAGGTTGATGTTTTATAGGGCTCATGTTTCTCCTCCGTACGTGACTACTGGTCTTATAAGGGTCTTGTAAAGCCTAAACTTGGTGGCACGGCTTATCAGTCTGCTTTTAATTAATCATGGAGAAATAAGCTCTATTCTCATCTTCTTCGCTTAAATTATTAATAATAACAGAGCCAAGGCCAAGCAAGTTTCTCAACGTTTAACAGCTATAATGGGCCATTCCATAGTGACTCCGCCTCAGAGATCCGCTGTTTTCTTTTTATTGTTACCATAATTTTTATCTTGCCCGATTATAGTAACATAGCATTTCTTAATACCATTTCTAAGACAGTATTCTTTTAAAACATTAATGAAAATTATACATAAGTGCACGATGTTAAATAATTTTCATCCTATCAACACTAAACTAGGTTTTTTTTTCCAGATTTAAAGTTAAACTTAAAGTAACGTATGTTAGCTTTTGAAAGTTTAAGGGTTTCAAAAACCTCAACACGCTAAAACACACTGCATAGAAAAAATATGATGGTTCAGAAAATATATTGTAAAATTGAACAATCGGAAATTTCATACATCGATCTTAAATGATCTTTCACACACTTACTCCTTATAAAAACTGTCAAGAAGCACTTTAGAAAGCATTAGAATGAATACATTAGTCTATTTTATCACGCAAAAAAAAAAAAAAAAAAAAAAAAACAACCTGTACCGCTACAACCCATGAAGGGTCTTGGGTTCAGTACTGTGTGAGGATGTACTGTTACAAGACCAACTGTTGTGCAGGGAGGTGATTGGGCCGAGATCGCTCAATTGATTTATTATTTTAAGACCATTTTTCAGGAGGACTTGGACTCAGGGAACCTCAAAACGTGTATTTCCGTTGAAAACTCAAAATTCGACAATCTTCACGATCGCAATACTTTACCTTACTATATATTTCATATATTTGGCGAGAGCTCCAATATTTCAAAATACAAATGTTATATAAGCCAAACGGCTATTTATTTTTTGTAGGTCACCTTTTTTTATAGATTTTCATAAGGGTTCATGAGGTATCAGTATCTCATTAAGTTAATTAATTTAATGATTTAAGTTCATATTTGAATAGTTTAGTGTGTTCTTCATTGGGCTTGTTTCACCTCTGTTCTTTATTGTTATGTGGTTTATTTGCCTATTTGTCATAAACAAATTAATCAAAAGTTAGTATTTTATTGCAAACTTTGTTTGTACGTTTCGAGGAAACTCTGTTCTCCTCCTCAGCAATATATTATTCACCCAAGAGAATGGGTCACTAAATTACAATTTAACAATGGTACTTAACTAAGTGCCTCTTGTGACTAACCCATTATCTTGTGAGAATAATATATTGCTGAGGAAGGGGACAGAGTTTCCTCGGAACGTACAAATAAAGTTTACAATAAGATTAATTTTTTATTAATTTATTTATGAGCAATAGGCAAATAAATCACTACACAAAGTTTTAATTTTTCTTTTATATACATTTAGTTTTAGCTATATTATTTTATAGAGGAAGGAGATGGTCCGGGGTGGCGGTCATATATAGACTAAATAGTGGCAAAACTATTTTACTAAAAGCCAACGTTTCGACCCGACTTTGCAGTCTTCTTCAGGGCTAGAACTAGTGTTACCAAAATCGGTCTTGATCTTGAACTTTGCAAGACCAAGATCAGGACTGGTAAAAAAAAATCGATTTTTTTAATAAACATTAAGGCAAAATAGTTACTAATACTTGACAATCTTAGTTACTATATGTTTATAATGGGTATAACCAATATACTTTTGCATTTAACTCCTATAATTTTTCATTCGTGCTTAGTTAGGTTTCTCCTATCTAAAAAATTACAATGATATCTCTACAGTAATATGCTAACAAGTAACTGCAAGACTGTTGCGAAATTCTTGCGCAAGACCAAGACTGAGTTTGCAAGAGTCTCAGTTTCGCATTTGGACAACACTAGCTAGAACGGACAAGATACAAAAAGATATAGAATGATGCAGTCTAAATCTTTTTGTAACTTGTCCGTTCTAGCCCTGAAGAAGACCGGAAAAGTCGGGTCAAAACGTTGGCTTTGAATAAAATAGTTTTGCCACTATTTAGCCTATTTATGACCGCCACCACGGACCATCTCCTTCCTATATAATGCATCGGACAATCGTTAAATATTCAATATATTATTTTGCTGTTTAATTTTTTTAATTTATTTTACAAAGAGTTTGAATGTGCTCTCTGAACACTATTATAAATATCCATTGAGACCGATTGTAATATTTCTCAATAAAAATGTCCTAAAATTACAAATTAATGAGATAACCATCCATTTCTGAGAATTTCGTAGACAAAAAAAGTTATACTATAAGAAGGAGTCATTTACGAAGCTATATACGGTATTAATAATGTTAATAATTTTATAAAGACGGGTCTTTACCGCAGTTAACTGATGGTTATGTTAGTTATAATATTACATATTTTATATGGCTCAGCATTTTACAAAAACGATTGATTTTCAAAAAATTAAATTAGAGCAAATTATGAATGAGGTCCAGCAGAAGGAAGGAGCCAGAATAACTGGACTAGATCATTGTTATGCCAGTTAGATCTCGGCCAAGAGCCTCACGAATTACCCAACGACCTCAGCAAATTGAATCACCCGCGAATTTAATCAAATTGGAGCGCCAATGAGCTCATTCTATATAACGTGCCTCTTCTTATGTCCTTCAACTATAATCCGATTCATCTTCAGGTTATAAACTTCAATTAAATAACGTTGAATCTAATGAATTAAGAAAATGTATAAATAACTATCAAAAATGGGTGTAAAAAGAATGCATAGATATTGGGTAGGCAAATAAGTCCTTTCGGTTTTCCTGTCGCTATGACACACGTCTTATCTAATTAATCCCTAAGGTGGATTGTTTATCCCGTTTGTAATATGTCAACAACTATATCTGTTAACTCTTGTTGAAACTAGCTTAGTATTGTGTTTGCTATTGCATTGTGAATATGGATGAAAATATGGTTCATTATCGTCATATTTTGTTGTGTTATTTTTAAAAAAGTAAGCGTGATGCAGAAGCCCATAGAAAAAATTGCAGCGTTTATGGGGATGATGCCTCATCATGTCAAAATTGGTTTGCCAAATTTTATTCAGGAAATTTTGACAATGATGCTCAACGGTCTGATCACCCACATTAAATTGAATCAAGCAATCTAAGGCCATTTTTGATCAAAATACCAACCAATCCGTCCGAGAAATTTCTATTACCCTAAATGTGTCGCACACAAGCGTAGAAAACCATTTGCACAAGCTCGGCTATGTTTCCAGAATTAATGTTCCCTCACTCTCTAACCGAAGTCATCTTGGCAACACGCATTTCTGATTGTGATTCACTAGGAAAACGACAAAGAACGATTTTTTTTTTTTTAAAGGTTGGTAACAGGAGATGAAAAATGGATATTTTACGATAATGCAGTCCATAAAAAATCACGGGGACCTAGTAGTGAGGCTCCTAGAAGAATGTCAAAACCCGGATGGATTGCATCCAAAGAAGATAATGCTTTTCATATGGTGGGATTTCAAGGATGTTATTTTCTATGATTTAACTCTATACTGCAATTAACAAAACTGGATCAATCAATTAAAAATAAACGCCATTCGGAAGAGTGCTGTGTCCACCCACATAAAACTCTAGACCGCACACCTCATTGGTCACTCGAGATAAATTATTGAGCCCGAGATGAGGCCTTTTGCCCCATCATCCCTATTCACCAGACCTAGCTGCAAGTGACTACAACTTATTCCGGTCTCCGCAGAACTCCATGAATAAAAAGAAATTCCAAAAGGAAGAGAACAACAAAAACCACTTGGATCAGTTTTATAACAATAAACTCCAAACATTCAATGAATATAGCATTATGCAGTTAGTGGAAATATGGAAAAAAAGTCATATTAAATAACGGTCAATATATTGTAGATTACAATAAATTTTAGGTCTGTAGTACATTGAGTTTTTTTTTCATCCTGAAAAACCGAAAGGACTTATTCGCCAACCCAATATAATTTTTATTTTTAAGACGATAATAAAATCGATAGAAATAACAATAAAGCACTGGCAGTAAAAGTTTTTATGACTGAACTATGTCGGAATGATATTTTATCACCAGCTTTTCTACAAATTTTACGGTATAAAAAAGTATTATTTTTCATTTTTTTAAGCTTAAAATCGATAAAAATGTATACAACATATTCAAGGCATAAATATAGAAAACAGGATCTTAGAAATTCTCGTATTGATACATCTATTAGAACTAGAAAAAAAAAAAAAATTAACATGCACAAGCTTTGAATGAGTTTGATGAATATTTTTCAAGAGCGATTCCAACAGATAAATAGGGAAATCAAATGAACAGTTCTATTTCAATTAAGCTGAAACAGCTGGTATTAACATAAACACAAGGTTTAGAGATTTTACTTGATTAAGCGCTTATTTCCTGAAATTAAAACCGAATGAATTTCATAATTGTCCATGGCTTAAAATAAAATGTATATGCGTGGATATAGACATACATAAGTGTGTGTCTATCCCACCGAACCGAGGCTATCGAAAGATCTTTCATTATCCGTCTATCGTTGGAACTCAGTTCTTTTCCACATTCCCGCCGCTCCAATAACATCTTCAGCCTTAAAGACCGGATATTCAATCACTTCCTATCCATCCAGTGCCAAAAAAAAAATGTAAATAAGCGTTTCTTCAAATATGTATAATTTATTTATTTGTTTTTACTTATTATTATTTTATGTCTTGTTCACTTGTTTTTTTTTGTTTATTAATATTAAAATTTAGCTTACGATTTATTACTATTTTTATGTGTTTATTCTTTTTTATTTATCTCTGAGGCTCTATATGTTGTTAGATTTTATTCTAAACGTACTTGTCCCGGAATGAAGACTATTATTATTCTTGAAGAGAAGCAAAAAGCAAAAATAAATAATAATACTTATTTTTACATTTTCCGACGTTTCGGTCAGAAGTTCAGACCTTAATCAGGGCTGTCCAATCCGATAAGCGTGGACAGACCAAGAAAAAAAAAAAAATATTCTATTATGTTCATAAATTTCCTAACGATGTTCGCAGTCCGGAATAACACAGTTTTCTGAATTGGTTCTTAACAATTCATAGAAAGGTCTTTCATGTTGTTGACCGTCGTATCCGGGATCAAACCATTTGCAGAAATGACCAACGGCACGATCCTCACTTTATCAAGTCTACACAACTGTTTCGGTTCCTCGCGAAAATCGTAATATTGGCTAATTGCAATCATGCAACCATCATGTAAAAATTATAATCCGTTGTGACCCATATTTAGATAACATTTGCGTTTCACAAACAAATAAAATATCGTGCCTTTACAGGGTGATTCACATTTTAATGGTCAAACTCTGAGAAGTGATTTTAAACTAAATTCCCAGCAAAATAGTTCGTTAGATGTATGGGCCGATTCCGAAAGGAATAAGGGTCAAGTTCAATTTTATGTTTTCTAAGAAAACATGTGAATATGTTTTCTAAGAAAAAGTTAAACGTATACTCTTTCATAGAAAGCAGTAACACGAAAAAAATATTTATTTTTGTTTTTACAATTGGTTTATAGTAAACTAGGAAAAATTTCCTTCAAATACATGTAGAGTTTGTGTTTGCTAAAATCATTTGAAGAAGACATATGACGCTGAGTAAAAATAGTCCATGGTACAGACTTTTTATCAAATTAATAACATCCCCCTGAAACTTCGTGAACAGCTTCATCTCATTGCAACCTACAAATATTTTATTTACGAAAACTCTTGGAATTGGGGCGTTTTCAATCTGGAGGCCGGTAAATTTTGTCTGTTTAATTAGGTACTAACCACTCGTAAATACCCATTTGCTTTTCACTTGGATGGTTAGATTATTTGATGACGGATTCTAGAAAAAAGGTGGCCTACAAAAATAATTGTCCGTTTAGCCCATATAACCTCGTTTTTCTGACATTTTGGGAGCGTAGGTCACGCCACACGGCTCAATAATTTTGAAGGCCACCTTCTTCACGATTTTGTACTCAAATTAACTTACGATTTAAGTGGAAAGCAATGGGGTATTTACGAGATTTTAGTGCCTAATTAATTAGACAAAGTTTGCTGGTCTCCAGATTGAAAATGCCTCAATTAGGAGAATTCGTATTTATTCGTAAATAAAATAGTTGTAGATAACGATGAGAAGAAGTTACTACATACGATGTTTCAGGCGGATATTAATAATTTGATAAAAAGGGGCCTGTACCACTGACTATTATTTCAATCATCTATGAAAGAGAAAATGTGAGCACAGGTTTTTAAAAAATGTATTTATTTAAATTTAAAAAACTATAAACCACTAATATGAATATTACATATCCAAGCAGTATTCTTAATTACATTTAACAGATTAATATTTCTGTGAGCTTAATTTAACTTTCACCAACCTTATTTGGCATAACATTTTAAATACGACGAGAAGGAAGAAAACAACAAAACCGCGGTGTCATGGGATTACGCAGGATGAGGCAAGACCAGGACTCCTTTTGAAGCGATTTTTTTTCGGGACTGATCAAGTACTAATTACAGGGCTGTATCAATAAATTATTTTAAAAACCGTTGTATAATGTATTACGCACGAAATCATTGAGCTCACCTGATATTTTAAGATAAATATTATCACCTAATCCTGATTGAAACATAAATATAACAAAAACGACCTTTGATTAAAACATGAAACAGAAAACACTACAAAAATCTAGTTAAATTATACACTAATCTTTGAGAAAAATGCTATTTTAATAATGATTGAGGCGTTGACATGGAAAACATATAAGTCATGAAATGGTTACAGGAGAAACCAAAAACCGTTTTTAAACTTTATTTGATTAATATTTAGTTGTTATCTTGCTGCTCTTTATTTTAAATGTTTATATATATATAGTGTAAATGTAGTCTTACTTCGCTATAATTATTGTCCAAGTAACAAAAAATTATATTATTCAATAAATAAATAAAAACATTAATACAAAAGCTGTTTATAGAAACTTAACCACTCCAAGTTTTGACTTACTTCTCTTTCTATACATTGGCATGGTTAATTACTATTACCTTTTCTATCAATTAATTTAGGGCACTTAAAATCGGTAACCATTATTCAATGTCTCTAAATATATTAAATTACAGATATACTGATGATTTCATTACATTTATAATTTTTACAATTATATGTTTATAGAAAAAAATTACAACGAAATGGCATACAATAGAAGCTTTTTATTTAACTTATAATATTAAAAATCAAATATTATTAAACCAAGTAATGCAACGTTGTATGATAATCTATTGATGATAATGATTCTTCATAATGTAATATATATTATAAAAAGAAAAATCTTATGGACAACAAAATATTTAAAATATGAATACTAATATTCCTTGTTTAAGCAACGCCGAGCGTTTTAAGCACTTGGATGGGTGACTGTCCACCAAGGAAAGCCACGCTGCTCGAGATTCCTCCCTCCAGGTATATGAGGCCCGTCAGTCTACTGGAGGCAACTCACACCGACCGGGCGTATGATTGATGACCCTACCCCGTACTTCAAATCGGGAATCGGAATGTTGTCTAGGACCACACTCGCGGTCAAAGATCTTCATGGTCTGTAGCGCCAACCGAAAAAAAAAAAAAAAAAATGGCAGAAAAAGAAAAATGAACTAACCCCAAATTAATTTATTTACTACTATTATATTTATTATTTAAATTATACATTTTTTTCTAATTTAACCATCCTGCTCCCTGCCTTAAAGTACTGTTCTTGGTCAATTGTTTTGCGAGGAGATAACTGAAATCACGCTCAAACGTCAGGTTTTTCCTCTCAATGAATTATTTGATGAAGAGTACACAATTTATAGAGGTTGCCTAGAAGGGTCAATCGCCTCTATTGTCAACTCAAGAATAATGTAACAGAATAAATAATTATCTTCCATCCGCCATGCACGGACTCGAATCCGGAATTCATAGCATGGAAGCTCTTTGCCTAATTCTCTGAGCAACCGCACTCCATTTCGTCCAATATCAGATAACTTTTTTTAAATATAAAATTCATTATAATTCAATATATAGATATTGAAAATATTGTATGTGCATAGTAAATACAAAATAATTCAGGAAATCATGAATGACTCAATCTCTTATGTTCTAAGTTAACTAAAAATTCTAATTCAATATGTATAACGAAGAATGGGTTGAAGTGTTGCAAAGTGAGGTGCCAGGCCACGAACTGGGTTGTAAATATTTTATCAGCACTTGGGGGCTTCCTAAAGGATCGCAAAATCTAGACTGCATTACCTCTTCTCCCAGTCAGCTCTAATGTAATACACATCATAAATGATATCTGAACGTCTTTCATCAGAGGATCAGTGAGTTTATCTATACCATATAAATATACAATATTTTACATTTTATTCATAAGTACATTTTATAAGTCTTATACCAGACCATGAAATTTACTGCAACAATTGAAAAATATATGGTTAAAAATAGCCAAAATATCTGAAAACCAAATACATTATTACATGAGGCTTTCAGTTGACAGTATGACAAACTCCAATTTCAAATTTTTTTATTATGTATTTTAGTGATATTTCTAGTTGGAAAATGTATACCTTTATCTAACACAGCTCTATATTTCAACACTGCAATCAACTACTCTGAAATAAACTTATTAACTGTCTGTACAGATATTATAAATTTCCAAATAGAAATATCACTAAAATGACAGTACTCAAAAATGTTGAAATTAGAGTCATTCTGTCAACTGAAAGGCACATACATATAAGTTCAAGTCCTGCTTATTCGAAGCAAACCTAATGTCGTCTCGTTTAATAAAACCTGACTAAAGTATCTCATTGAAAAAAAAAATCTACTATGAATTGAATGAAAATAGTAGTAAGTAAAAAAAATTTTTTTTTCAGTTTTTATCATAAAAAAGGTAGCAATCAGTCATGCCAATAGCTTCAAAAGATGATTAAATAAAAAATGGGAACGGTTTTGATTCTGATGAATACCAAACGAAGGTAAAAACATGAGATAAACACTTTTTATTTCGAAATCAGCGATTATTGAGCACGGATATTTCGGAAACTATGTTATGATAGCTATGATGGCGAAAGAATAAATATCATCGGCCTTATTGGAAATTTTACCACCTTTAAAATTTCGTTCGTAAACAAAATCCTGTTTTCAGCCAATTTCATTCAGATATTCTTAATACCCTGGTATTTAAGGGGTCGGGACAGGTATCTGTGATATTATGTATATGTCCATATTACTAGCATTTTCGCTTTCGTATGAAAGAAAGGGTGACCAAAAATAGCATATATTATACTCCATATTCCTACCGATTAAACATATTTGTAGGGAATAAATTTTCTATTTAACTAATTAGGGTAATCTTTGTCTTATGCCGCCTTAATAGTTATAGTTATAAATTCTTCGTTGGACATTTAGAATCTCTAGAGTCTCCTTTTTCTATTAACACTTTAAAATTGAAAAATATCTTCAGTTATGGAGATATAATCTCCATTTAAAAAACGCCTTTTTGCATTAGTGATGATGGACGTCACAAAATTCAATTGTTCTAGTAATGGAGAGAGGGTCAGTACCAGAAATAGATATGCCTCTTAAAAATTCTAAAATCTTTATTTAACCATAAAGAGAAGATAACATAAATGTTCAACTAACTCTTAGCAAAACGCAGTAGAAAAGTATGAAACACACTGATTTCAAGAGCACTATAGAAACAAACAACAATGATAAGTATTTTAAAATTTTCTGTTAATTTTCGGGAACTTCGTTTATGCATTTGTCAATAGAGTGCATTGCATTGTTCTTCAATCTAGAAAAACTGGAGCCTTTAAATCAACAAGGAAGCTTATTAAACACATTTAAAGTCCAACCTGTCCATCACTGGTCCTCCTGTCCATAACTGGTGCCTTCATCCTAATGTATGCTCAAACCAAAGACGTCAATTCCAGTTTAAGCTAGACAGATTAGATGAGAATTTTATTCCTTCATGATAATATTCATTTTTTTTTTTTAACTGATATTAAATAATTTCTGTTAGTTTAAAAATATTCCGTGTATACATTATTGATAAACGTATTCTAAATACATAGAATATATATTAACGTAAATATTTTTCATCGAAGAGAAAGCCCTAAGGTCAAACTAAAAGCGCTATCTAAATTAAAAGTGTCTGAGCTAAAAGGAGATGAAACAATGTTTGGAAGCGGATAGGAGATGGCGATTACAAAAGTGGTTCTGGATAATGGGCGTATGAAAGTTTCCTGGAGCGAGGGCCATTGAGAGGCCATCAGGAATAGCCGTGTGAAGAGGACATCGATCCATCGGCCCATTCATCCCGCCCGCCCGCATTCTCTTTAAATAGCACCGTCGTACTCTGCCCTTACTAGGGTCACAATTTGGGGGTTCAATGTTGAGGCAACTTCAATCAAAAGCTATCCCCCCTAACATTCAAAGTTATTCCGATTAATCAAGGACAGAATGTGTTATTGTTCAAATAATTAATTCATTTCTTAATAAAAAATAAACTGAATGACAGAAATTCTCATAGATGACCGTAATATATATCAACCATAGTGTTAAAACCATAGTGTTCTTCTCCAGTCTCCATTAAGACATGCAACCCCATAAATTCTCCATATTTAACATAAAGCTCAACTTTAAATTATATATAAACCTCATCTGAACACTTAACTTCGATCTGTAGGTTGAAAACCGCTGATTTCATTACGAAAATTAAAATTAAAATGGCGAAATTCGACGTTTCATTTAGCGGAAGAACTGACGGCTGAAATTTTGATATAAGTAAAGAATGTGTCTCACCAAGAGAATTCACCTTGAATTTCGTAGCTGTTGGCATATATCTGTTAATGCAATGGGAATTTTTTTGGGTAAATTTCAAATTCATATTCAGCAGCCCAAAAATTATAAAAACCGACAATTTTCCACCTCCAATCAGCACTCGACTCATTTGATGACCTTGACGTCCTCGGTTTTCAAAAACAACCGATTACATCGTCAGTCAAGGTGAATCCTCTATTAGAGACACATACTTTTCATCATATCAAAATTTCAGCCGTTAGTTCTTCCATTAAGTGTAATGCCATTTTAATTTAAATTACCATAAAGAAAGCAACTTTCAACCGACTGACCGAAGTTGTGTGTTCAGATGAGATTTATCTAGAATTTAAAATTATTATTATCTGTAAGCTCTTCAGCTAAATGAAATAGTTGGTAGCTTCTAGCCCACTGGTAATTAAAACCAATGACGCAGCTCAGTGAGGCGCTGGGATCTCCTAGAGTCCTGTCGTTCCATCCTCAGGAGGGGAGGAATGGAATCCTAAATAAATTCTTGTAAATATTGTATTTAAATTGTTATTTTTATTTTTTTAAATTTCTTATTTGTTAACATAGATATTCATTTTTATTTCACTGTTATTCAATTTAATTTATTTTTATTTATTGTAAATATGGTGGAAATGAACTCTTTGATATATGTTGCATATGTCCATACTTACAATTAGTTGCGTCATAATGTACTATAACTCAATATAAAAAATTAAATAACTTATATATCTGTCGTGTAATTAAAATTGAATGGAAAATCTAATCCATAAAAGACAAAATCCGCAGTATTTCAATATACCTGTATTAATAATCAGCACTGCAGTACTAATTATAATTCCTGCATCTCTAATTAACAATAAAAAATCATCGTAATTGCTAATGAGTGTTTAAAAAATTAAAGTATTACAGCGAAAAATTCTCACTTTAATGCAAAAAAAAAATATTAAATATTGCAACAGGTCAATCCATCATTGAAAAGTTTAATGAGATGCAGGTATATATAAGCTTCTCTCTGGAATGTTTTTTTTATTAGATTAATTATAAACTTCCCAACCGATTTTTTTTTTCAGATAAAAGAGCTGACTAATTATATAGTCATGTCTTGTGACCTTATGACCCAAGTTTATTTATTCAAAGATAAGCGCCTATTTACCATGAACAACCCACATTTTTTTATTAACTGACACTATACAAAATTGTCAAACTGACTATTAAAAGTTTCCTTATGCGAAATGTTCACAATATTAATTTATTAGGCTTTTTACATTAAATTTTAAAAAAAAGTATGAACAGTGTCCTTTTTAGATGTGTATATGACCTTTATTTATAAGGTAGTGTAAATTTCAAGCGTAGTTTAAACATTTTACCATTAAAGGCGACAGTAAGGTAAGCTAATCGAGGACGCAAATATTTTTTTTATATTTTTCTGTTGTTATTTTTATTTATCACTAAATACACCCATCCACATTAATATATGCGATTTAATTTTCTAATTTATCGTAATGTAAATAAATAAATAATGATTAATTCTAGTGCTAGATTAATTAATATCGCACAAAAACGTTTAGAGACCATATGAGACATAGAGATCGCGGATTACCCACTTATGGACAAAACTCTCTTTCGAGGGTATAAAACTAATATATATGTTAAGGCCACTCACTGTATTTCATAATCAAATAGTACCATAGCAAAACAGTACCGCCATCTATTGGCCACCAGAACAGCGCCATCAATTGGTGAAGATGAGCAACTAGGCCTGCCTGGTGACCTTGGACCAGAAGCGCCAAAGTACAAGACCTGTTCCAGTCTGAGAGTCTATAAAATGGTCATGACATGACCATGCATGCTCAGATAATGTCTAGCTAGACCAACTTAAAGAAGGGGCCAGAAGATATGGATGCCAGCACATGACAAGACATTCAAATATGGCAGCAGGCCCGAACACACAATTCGACCCAGAAGCCAGTTTCTCAATGTGAGCATTGACCGCCGTTCAACCAGCCAGCATCATCATTTATTCGGTCAGCCGATTAATAATAAATAGGCACTAATATAATCCTAATGTATATTTACAATTACAATAATCCTAATGTATATTTTGTTACCCCCTCTCCCACCAGCTCTTGTTTATTTACAATCTATTTTATTCTTCAATATATATATATTTCATGTTAACTTCATTTTTCTCATTTTACATTCCACATGAACACCCTTTTCTGATAAATTATTTAGCACCCAAGTTTGATTTCCCCTACTCGGGTTTATAGAGGATAGAGGATTTATATATATATGCTTTATGCAAAAATAAATACGATTTATAATAATAATTAAATATGATTAATAATTAAAATATAAATTTCGAATATGAAATGTGTATCAAGGCTCTGTGGAGACCTCCTAGCCCGCACATCTCGGATGCATTGCAGGGTTTGCATCGCGCCCCTGCAAACTTACACCTTTAGAAATAGAGAACTTGCTTAAGTTAGGCAATAAACGTTTATCAGCTCAATCAGTTACTACAAGTTCAGAGATATTTATAAATATAAATAAAAATTTCAAATAATTTTTTAAATAGCACTAGTATTATAATATATGTAATTTATTGAACAGCTTCAGTGCTCAAACCACGCCCTGAAGATGAACCACATGTTTGGGTTGAAACCTTGGCACAAATAAAAAAAAAAAAAAAAAAGACTGCGTCCTGAATATTTATCACCCATGTAATTTAAATATCGATTATTTTTTTTTTATGATTTATTGATATAATTTCGTACTTTATTTCCCTCTGCTATTTTCCTAAGTAGCAAACTAATTATATTAACTGCAGACTAAGAAATTTCACCTTTAGCACGAGGAGAATAAACATGTGAAATTGTTACAAACGATCTTTGGCACTAACAGTAGGAATATGTAGTTTCACTATTTCTCAGCAGTTTTTATTATATTTTTGAAATGGTTTTATATGTTATTTTATGTTACAAAAAAACATATAATAGATAATATTAATATATAATATAATATAGTATAACATTATATATTATAGACTATACTTTAAACAATTTCATCACGAAAATTGAGATGGTCGAAATAGGAGACGTTCAAGATGACGATTACAATGTAAGAAGCGTTAAATAAAATTCTAATATATTAAATGAAAGCGACACAGTATATTATCTCTCAGAATAACTAATTCACATCGCCATTTCCATATAAAGTAATTAATACCTAATAATGATATATCTGAGGCTCAAAAGCCCACATTTCTGTTCTTGTTAATTATTCTAAAGCGAATCGTCCCAGAATTAATAAAAGATTATTATTATTAATTTTGTTATGAATTCAATGATGAAGAAATAAAAGACTATGGAAATGACTAGGTCCGAAAAACTGATGCCCTAGATTTTTTTTCTTCCCATTACTCTCAATTCCAATGAAACAACCTTTCTTCAAACCTAACCACCGTAACCTATTTCGAAAAAAAACATTTTTAATGTTTATTTTTAGCCTATAACGCATTTAAAACAAGAAAACTTGCAAGCAGCGGCTAAAGGAATTGTATTGGGTTGATATTGGCACCCCGTAAGTATATCTCCAGAAAAATAACACTGCCTTTGGGTGAAATTTGCAAGTACGTTTTTTTTTTAGATGTACGAACTTCATTCACAACATATGCAAGAAGTATTTTAGATTTTACGTTATCCCCTTCCTCGCCATTTGTGCTATACGAGGTTTTTGTTTAAAGTGGAGGATTAATTCCAGAGTTCAAGATATCTTCCATCAGGTTGCCGGGCTCGGTCACCCCGCTTCAAATTATTTTAAATTGATTTCTGTTTAAAATATTTTCTAACACAGCTGAATGTTATGTTCTTTAACTAAGTGTGCAAGTGGGTGCACTGCTATAAGCGAATGAAAATTTAAATTACATGTAAAATCAGATTATCCCTGAAGGTGTCTGAAGAGGTGAATATTTGGATAAATTTGAAATTAAGTAATTATTTATCAAGATTGAAAAGGCCTGTTTCTACTAATACTTATTATAGTCTCTTTCAGGTCATCTCTTATGAATATCCATTTTTTTTTTTTTTATATAATTTAGAAACGAATTCATAAAAAACTGTACTGATAAAAAAGTACAAATAGAACAGTACAGAGGCGAACAGAGAAACATATTGGCGTGAAAAGGCTTGTAGAAAAATTACCATACAAGGTCCCGAGGCCATCTTCTTTTCAGCCATCTCTGAAGATAATCGAAAATCGAAGAGAAAACAAGGTTAGAAACAAGAGAGTTAGGATGGTTCCGAAGTTAATTATGGAAGGATAGGTATCTGCATTGGGCCAAATCGATAACAACGGGGACATTAAGGTCATTATGGATGGCTCGATATGTGATAAAGTAAGGTCCATTGAGGATTTTACTAAGGATTCAGGATTATAAGGATTGGATACAAGAGGAATTCGTTGGTTTAGTGGAGCCCAAAACTATTTTTTTTTTTATTAAATATTTTCACCGAAAGGGGAGTAAAGTAAAAATAACATGCTTTTCGGGGTGAACACCAGGGATAATAAATTAACTGAGACCTCCCAGCAATGTAAATATTAAAAGAGATAACAGACGACAGCGGAGAGTGAGATATCGGGAGTGAGGAGTGATTTAGAAGAGCGAGGAGGAAGGAGAGAAGATGGATGAATGGTTTATTTATTTAAGGCAGCCCGGGCTATATACAGGGCACGGTTTGTATCACACTGAGTGGTTCAGGCTGCCTGGGAAATGAAAATTTGAAACAGGAAGGGTTTCGAAACTTGTTAAGTTTATCAGATTTAACATAACGACCCAGAGAATGAATTGAATTGAGGACAAAACCTAAATTTTATGGAATGCTTACTCACTAAATCCTTCCTTTAAATAAAAGTAAACTCCTTCGTTTATCTCTCAATTGGCTTACTTCGGTCATAGCTGCATGGTGTATGGGAAGCTCATAAGGAAACTGCATGATAACTAAAAAAATTGATTGAGAGTTATCAGATTAGTCTAACGGTATCTAAAAGACAGAGAATGTGAGTGGCTTATCATAACTTCCAAATATTTCACAATGCAAAGATTAGCTGTATAGCATATAATTTTCTTCACGCCTTTGTTCAAATGAAAATCAAATCGAATTTGCTGTTTTCTTAAGATTTGCCGCATTTAACCATTGTTATTTACATTTCTCCATATGATTGAAGTACAACATAAATCCTTCAAGATCCTTCTGGAATTCTAAGTATAGGTAGATTATGCCATCTCTTAGAAGTCATTAAAATTCTTCTTTTTCCATAACCATTTTCTTTCAATAGGAATTACTCCTATTTCTTGAAAGTATTTTGTTATCATTCTAATACACTAAGAATTCCTACTGTTTAGATCTCTAACTTAAAATTGAAACATAAGATAGACACTAATCGAGTCTAAAAAAGATACTACACAACACAATCGCCCACGTAGTGTTTTTATATTACAACTAGGTTTTTTATTAACAAACACACACTATAGTCACTTTTTTCACACGAATGATCCACGGCGAGGAGAAAGAGAGGGGGGAAGAGGCTTTCGAGAACAATCCCTCTTTCCCCAAAATAGAAAAGTAATAATTTTTTCTTTGATCCATTTTAGTTTCTCTAAATGACAAGAGCAAAATATTTAAACAATTACAGTTTTCTATTTAAATTATAACTCATATACAGTCACTGAATGTAAATGTAAATATATATATATATATATATATATATATATATATATATATATATATATATATATAAAGTGTGTGTAATTACTCTATAGCAAAATAAAGAAACTATATAAAATGATGTTCTTGAAGGCCTATGAAAAAAAACTTGCTGTTTTTATCTTGACAAATGTTTCTTTGACCCCTCTCTTTATATATATATAGAGAGAGAGAAAGAGAGACTAATGCTTTAGACTAATGGTTTTGAACAAACTTGATGGGAAGCTGTAATAAGTTAGAATCGATAGAACATGAGGTTAAAACTGTCGATTAAAACGTGAGCGAACTTCATAACATTACCAAGTCAAAAGTTGTACTACGCGGAATTTATACATAGTTTGCAGAGCGAACTGGGAACGCCCATCTCCCCTCCACCTCCCGTTACGTCGCACATGACGTAACAAATGCTTTGATCCTTCGGCTATCGAGTGATGTAATTAAATTTTCGAAGTAAGCCTTATACCCGATGCGGCAATTCCAAACGGCTCCTCGCTATTTCCTTAATGGGTTTTCTGAATGGACAAACAATGCAATAAATTTAAAGCCTTATTAACGTTAGTAAAATAAAAAAACAAACAAATAGCATTGCGAATGGAACATGGTCATTAAAATTCTAGGAAATTTTAGCAATGGTTTGTTTCTGGAAATCGCGGCAGTCATGACTGGCCAATTCACAATTTCCAGGAAGGTTCCAAAAGCCTCCGCTACCAATGAAAGCCAAACTCACAATAAAGTGCTGATTAAATGATTCGGTCAGAAATTTATTGAGGCTGTTGCTACAATTATTGGTGATACGTTAAAGTATTTTCACAAGCAATGCGAATCAATAGCGAACCAACCATTCAACATATTTATTCACATCAAAAATAGTATGATTAGAGGGGAAAAATTAAATGAACTCTTTATGATTCCCGAATGTTTATTATTTTATTTTTTTATAACTTTATTTTTCAATTCGCACCTGTTGGGAATACCAACAACCAGGGAGTGTGCTTTGGGGAAGAAGGGTATGGAGGAAGACGTAGGTAGGTGTGAGGGAAAGGAGAGCCCAGCGGCGTGCCTTCCTAGCTTGATTTGATATTTATAGTTAGTGGAGGAGATCCCTCATCTAGCTTCTTTTGAAGTATGTGAGGCGTGAGTAGTTTATTACCTAATTATCGAGATTAAGCGTGTCAAACCACTTCTATTTCCTTGCGATAATTTTTTTTTTTTTTTCAATTTGATCTTCTCCATCTTAATCAGTAATAACTGTCGTAAATAAATAGCTATTCCTTTTAATTCATCTCTTACTTCAAAATTCAAAACGTTTGTATTAAAACAAACTAATCTGCTACTATAAGTAACTTGATTCGGGTTTAGCTCAGAAATATGTTTTCTTTTAAATCAGTCACATACCGGTCAAGATTTCAGAAGAAATTTGAGGGAAACACAATGCTCTAGAATCTAAGCGACTGGCTCTTCATTAGGTTAGGGAGAAAACCATGTGGTTGAACATGGGTTAATAGGTACAGAACCACAGAGGTCTCAGTGACTTGACGTTAAAACAAAAAAATCTACTGATTGCTTCAATTATTTTCATGAAAACGTTAATATTAGGGCTAGAAACATTATGTTTGTCATTTATAAATATCTATACATTTTTTATTATTATTAATAAAATATGTTTTTGTACCAAGTATATTTATTACAACATATTCCGTAACATGGAAAAATAATGAATAAAAGCTTTACAACAGCCGATTGGATAGAAAAATCACATAATTTCTTTACACAATTTGAGTTGAATATCAACATTTTTCCTAATTCAATATGTACTTAAAGTTTATCAAACGAGAAAGTGTTTCTAAAGTGGGGTAAATGTAGTACAGTTAAAGGGTGATAAAAAAAAATCAAAAATAATTTGCTTTGTTACAAATAATTGTTTTTGTCCGCTCAATTGTCTTCTTTAAATAGTTTTGACATTGACAAACTCTACTTTTGTTCAAATTAAATTTTGTCTAGTTTACTATGGAGCAATGTTTAATTACTTAAATCATTTTTGTTTTCAGTTATCACTTCCTATTCAACAAAAAACGTGGTTCGCATAAGAAAACACAAATAGGAAATTTCTTAAATTTCCTAATTTACCGCTGTAAATTGGGAAAATGTTTATATGATCTTTTTTGTAGATTTTGATGTCTGCTACCAACCTTTTAAATATTTCCCTCCACTTACCGGACACTCTGTGTGTATATATATATATATATATAATATACAGAGTGTTTCTGGGTTAAGTGGCCAAACTGCAAAAATGAACTAAGGACCTCAAAACAAGAAAAAAAATTTCCTCTGAAGGGATGTCCGCAAACGCTTTGTTTAGGAAATATTTATACCTAAAGATTTTCGTTGTTCTGAATTATTTACGTTACATGAAATAAATAAAACCTATTTATTTGTTCTAACTACTTTATAAATTAAATATAAACATTACCATTTATATTAAATGTTGGTTAAAGTAAAGGTATGTCCGCAAACGCTGTGTTAAGGAGATGGATTGGCCGTGCAGGAGCCGTGGCTTGGCCTGCACGCTCTCCAAACCTGAGACCACTGGATTTTTTTGTTCGGAGTGACATTAAACAAAAAGTCTATGCAAGTCCGTTCAATTAACCTAATTCCTTACGAGAAAGATAATTGAATCTTGTGAAACAATAACATACATCCAGTGCTTTCTGTCACTGCTGCCGTCGAAGAGAGATGATAGGCCTGTCTTGATGCTCAAGGAAATCCCATTGAACTGAATTAAATATGGATTTAATATTTAGGTTTAATTAATAAAGTAATAGGAACAAATAAATAAATTTTATTTACTTAATACAACGTAAATAATTCGTAATGACGAAAATCTTTAGGTTTGAATTTCTCCTAAACAAAGCGTTGCGGACATACCTTCAAAGGTACACTTTTTTAAAATTTATAGTTCGTCCATCTAAGTTATACAGCTATAAAACCGATCACTATAATATTAAATAGATTTATTCTCCAATCCTACACAATCAATCCTTACAAATCAAAGATAGTAATCGACATCAGTAAGTACAATCCATTAACAACACTTACAAGAGGCCCTCGGGATCCCCGCTGAGTTAGCAACACATGTTCTTCCAGCTCCTCGGTTGGAGCCAAGGTATAAATACTCACCGGCACGGGGTCTAACACCATAACGCAACATGATGATAACATTGGAATTTTATTTTAATAATAAGTAATTTTACAAAATTTTATCACCTCTAAAATCTATTTAATCATAATATTAACAGTAAAAATTAAATAATTACAAGTAATGAAAACTAAAATAATTATAATAATTCTCCTGATAAACGTCATACTTATAACGTTGAGTCATAAATCTGGAATTATAACAAAATGGTTTCATTATGATAAAAAAAACACAATCGAGTTCATAAAATTTGAAACGTAATTTTTAATTAGTAACTAAACTATTTCTTGAATATTGTTTACATATGGCTCATTCCATTTGTTCAACCATTAGAGCATCGGAAAATTGAAAATGTTTTTATAATTTTGATTTTTTTAAATATTGCTTATTGCTGGCGACAATAATATTTATTTTATAATAATATTTAATATATTATGAGTTATTATTTATGAGGATAAGTTATAATTAAAAAAAATTGCAAATTTACTTAAACATCGGATTATTTATTAAAATGTCGAAAATAAATACATATGAATTCAATTATTCTACGTTGGTTATAAGTTCAGAATAACTTAAAAACTAGAAGTTTAATATTTTGCGTTATAATAATAATGTAAAAATTTAAAATCATAAAGTGATAATTTATTTAGTTGTGGCTTATCTAAAATAACAATATATATATATATATATATATATATATATATATATATATGTTTAATCTGGTTGGTGAAATACACGGTTTTAGTGTTATAGTTTAAGTAGGTATATTTATATTTTTTATATTGTTTTAAGTTGTAAAACTAGTTTATATGAACATTATTGTTAATCAATTGAATATTATTTTTTATTTTTTTATAGGCGTATATAAATCAAGATATGTTTTTTCGAACATATACAGAGCATATATACAGTGGCTCACAGTGAAATTGATATACCCCGTGACAAAATAAAGACTTAAATGATAACAGTACACAAATAAAACCGGGTACTCTTTAACATATTTATTTATAATTTCAATTTAAAGATGTACAGACTCAATAAAACTAAAATATTCAACTGTGATTATTTTAAAAACATTTACCTCACAGTCAAAATGTTATACCTCATTTCTTATTAACTTTTAAATACTGATAATTTATTTTGAAGGGAAGCCATTATTTTCTCCCTATTTCTACTTATTTCAGTTTATGTGTAATGTAGTCAACCATTTTTTTGAGAAATTCTGGGCCTAGTCAGTTCCACTCTTTGAGGATATATTTTTTTAAGTATTCTTTGCTAGAAATTTCGTGTTTTCTAATTTCTACCTCCAATATATCGACACGTGTTCAATCACATTAAGATCTCGTAACTGTGATGGAGTTCTTATAACTTTAGGGCAGTTATAAAGTAGTCATTTCTTCACTAATATGGCAGAGTGTTTGGGGTCATTATACTTATAAAAATTAAATTTGTTTTTTTAGTTCCGGAGTTTTGCAATTTCTTTCAAGTTTCTTCTCAAAATGTCTATGTAAACATGTTTATTCACTATACCATATGAATATTTCCACTGCAAAGTGAAGATTTCCTACACCAGAAGCCGCCGTACAATCCCACACCAAGAAATAGAACATAAAACTTATAACAACAACAAGAAAAAGAACATAAGAAAATAACATATTATTGGAATTATTGAAGGTAGTTATTCGACTGTTCTACATATCATGGGTGATAAATATTCATTCAGTCATTATAATGTTTTTATTAGTGCCGACGTTTCAACCCAAACATGTAGGTCATCATCAGGGTGTGGTTTGGGCACTGAAAGTACTTGAAAACTGTGGTCGAAACACGCCCTGATGATGACCCACATGATTGGGTTGAAACGTCGGCACTAATTTTTTATTTATTTTTTATTGAATATTAATATATTCTGCCACATTGATATTAAGGCTACATGAATCATTCAAACAATATGAACATACAAATAATAACTAAGATAGAAATCATAAAGAAAAAGAAATATAGAAAAAAGTAAATTAATATACCTGGGTACAAAAAATGAAATAATAGATAAAAGTTAAATGAAATTAAAGTAACTACAACATATTCACATTCACACCTATATACAGTCGGCATTAATAAAAACTTTATAATAAATATTTATCAACCATCATATTACTGGAATGTTTATTGATAACAATAAACTACTTATTTATTCAATCATTGCTGTTAATATCCAGATGTATCATTTTGACTGTAAGCCACTGTATATATAAATATAAGTTTACAAAAATATTTCTAGCGATATTTCGGACAAGTTATTGAATATTTTAATAATTTATTCAGAACATTTTTATTTGTTTTATCATCATAAAATCAATACTTTGAAAGCACGAAAGCCTAACAGAGAAGTTGAATAAAGAAAGCGATGTAAAATATTTATTTTTTAAAATGGCAATTGATTTATTTATATGGCGATGAAAATGGTTCAATTATTCCGTCGATGCTTAAACAGCTAAAATAAAAAAAAATACTAAACATAGTTTCAATAAAATATAATACATAACAAAAAGTTAAATGAAAATCTTACTCATGAGGTAGAAACACAGAAAAGTACATCAATCGTCACTCACCTGAAACAAAAGATGATAAATAATATATTTGTATACACAATATAATACATATCCGTACATATATTATTACAGTAAGGCTCGAAATCGGTTTTGTACCAAATATAAGCTCCTGTCATGCTCAAATACCATGAATGGGGTACCGTTGGATTCAGAATTTCACGGTGGGTTAGCGAATCGTATTCTCCGCTTTTGTTTTTCTTTCTAAAATAAATAAAGTCGATACAAACATTTTGCTGTACTGGAGCGGTGGTAGGTCTGTAGATCGATGCGGGCTTGAAGATTTTGATGCGTACAGCAAGACCCTGATAGTTCCTCCGGAAATATCGGATCCTGCGTTTTTAAGCCCAAAAACGTACTATTTTCGAGATAACGCAAGGCATGGGGTTCCCATCCAACCTGATGTTAATTGTAGTACTGGCATTAGATACATGTCTCATTTCGTCGACTTGAGGTCCCTATGATCGAGACAAGAGGAGTTTATATTATTTATCGATGGTGTTTTTGATCGTCAAGCCATATCATCGTTAATACTTCACCAAATCTCAAGATTGAGCCACCAATTTCGAAGGCTTCCTTCTCCTTCAGGCGGGCAAAATAGTCCAATCATCCCGAATATTCAGGCAAACAAGTTATGAAAGAAAAGAAACTTTATTTGCGAATAACTAAAAAATTACAAACTTTTCCCTTGGTTATTTCTACGATTATATAAAACATTACTAAATTATCTGTAAAAGGAAAAAAAAAATCATTGAAACTTTTCGCAAAGATACAGCTTATTGAAATTCGTAAATATGTTGGTTCCAAACAAAAATGTATATTTAAATTAATTTTGTTTCCTTCTTATATTATATTTCTTGATAAAGTAACAATTGATTACTTTAACTTTTGATACGTTGCATTATTTTATTTTCTTATTAATTTGGCATTTGATAGCAATATGCTGTGCGAATTTTTCGCACGGGCCTACTAGTTTTAATATATTATATATATATATATATATATATATATATATATATATATATATATATATATATATATATATATATATATATATGTATATTTAATAATATATTAAGAACTTCTGTTTCTGTATAACTACTGAGCTGTTGTCTGTGGACCTTCAGGGGTCTGCAGAGTTTAGTCCAGAGGAATGTAAAAATGGAAAGAAAATAAAATGTATACATATAATTTCATAAGACAGAAAACTAAAGGTCCAGGATTTCCACCACTACTAATAGATAGTATTATTAACAATTCTGTCAGTAACATTTGACTCCCTATAGGATTTTAATTTAGCCATAATTCAGAGCAGGAACAAGCATCACCAGGAAGTTTAAGCATAAAAGCCAGATCGTTTGCTCAAGCAAAGTAGAGCAAGCCAGTAACGTGGGTACTCGAAACCAGGGTAATAAGCTGGCCCTATTGCTTCTGGCCTATTTATTTTAAGCTCCCTTATCGCTTAGCCCGTACCCAAAGTAATACCTGCTTAGATAGGCTCTGACTCAACAGAATAGGGTTGCGTAGGATTAACCTGAGTAAAACCCAACAATCACTTGGTATAGTAACTTCCTTTCACTCCCGGGCTTAGATGTAATTCCTATACACTAAAGTTTTAATTATTCTTCATATATTATTTATCAAAGGTGTTTTATTTATCGGGAAGTCTTATCTAAACTTGTATGTATAATAACATAGTATGGATATCCTATCCGGATCCCAGGAAAAATAGATTTTGATAAATAATGTATCAAAGGAAAGAGAATTTCATGGAGAAATAACGAATACTAATTTTAGTCCTTAAATTCTAACACTATGCCGATGACACATGTGTTCTATTAGTTAATAGTGACCCATCAATTGCGCCCCAAACTCTTCAATCACAAACCTTGAAGAATGGTGTCAAAATTGAAGATTTAAAATAAATCCCATCAAATTACCTTTACTCTTCGTCATAAATTAATTGTTTCCTAAACTATCCTTTAATAAAAAAACCCACTTATCTCAGCTGAAAATATCTTATAGCTAGGACTCCAACTGGACAAACGTTTAACTTGGAACACTCCTACTAGACTGAAACGACAAGAAACCGCTCGACGTTTCTCGGCTACTTCAGCACTTACTAGACCAACGCTCTAAACTTCTAATTAATTACAAAAGACTCATATAAACGACAATAATGAGGCCTATTTGGACATACAGAGTTGAGCTTTGTCGCTCCACTAAACCATCGAATTCCTCTACCATCCAATTCTCACAATTCAAAATCCTCACCTTTTAGGCTATACGGGATTTTCCCGGGCTGGGGAATGAGGGTGGAAAATTTAAAATCCCCTCCGGCACCGGGACGCTAATTCGTACTTTTTAATCGCTGATAACTTCAGTTATCTGGTTGTTGGCCAATTCGCGGTGCTGTGCACACATTCATATCCAGATACATATTATTCCATAATAAACTTTAGAACCATCCTAATGCTCTCGTTTCTAATCTTGCTTTATCTTCGACCACTGATAATCCCTCCTTCCTCTCCTCCCTCCGAGGAGTCTGAAAAGAAGATGGCCTCGTGATCTACCAATTTAGATGCTTTATTAGAGTTCTACCAGTCAATAGATTCTCTACAAATATTTTCATTCCATTTTATTTCTCTGTAGCACATTACTGGATGTCTATTTATTTGTATACAGTTGTAAATTTCAAGAATAAAAAAAATTCTAACAACTTTAATAAAAGTCAATGAAAAAATGGGAGGTTTCAAAATTCATGATTTCAGATCAAAATTCTTTTCCTTGGTAAATTATAATAACCGAGGGGGAAAAAGGCATTCCTCCATCTCATAATACACTACAATAACTCACTATTATTTTGTTAATTGTTCACTGGCAAATATACTATGCGGATTATTGGCACATATCAACCAATTTTTCAACAAAAAAAAATACATAAGAGGAATGTAGAAGTGAGAGACATCAGGTGGAGCAGTACCCAGCGGCACTCCCTCATGGCGTCATATCTGCATTAATTGTTAGGCCAGGAGGTCTCTCATCCAGCTCCAATCTTTTACGGCACATTACTAGGCATGTGTGTTGTGGCCATGCCATTTATGAGTATGTTCGGGTGTCCTTGTAATTGGTCATAGAATCGTTTGTAATGGGTTCGTATTTGTTCATTAAGAGAAGATCAGTGAATAAGGTTATGTTGCTAATGTACCAAGGTGTTTTCTTTTTTTTGTTTTTTTTGTCCTGAATGTTTTTGCTTGAAAGATTTAAAGTTTATTTATGAGAGTCTTTCTAGGTATTTCGAATATCTGAGCCGCATAAGTCCAAAAATAGGTTTTAGTAAGTAATTATATGTAATTAAGTAATTCCTTTCTCAGTTTTAGTTTTCCGAGAAGTATATTTAGAGTATAAGTTTTTCACTTAGTGCTTTTCTTTTTTTGTTTATGTAAATGTGGTTGGCTACATGCCATTTTTTAGTCAAGTGTCAGTAAAATGATAAAAAACGGTGTCAATCATTTGCAAGTCGTGTGCAACATGTGTCAAGGAAAACTGGAGGACATTTTTAAATGTAAATAAGAAATTATTGAAAATTATTGAAAAATAATGATAAAATTTATATTTTAACGATAATGTTTAATTGGAAATGCACTAGCATTTCTAATTAAACATTACCATAGATAATAATGAGACATACGTCATGGTGGATTTCCAATCTAAATGAAAGAACGTACAAAGGATGATAAAACCCATGATTCAAGGACAACATGAACTAGCCCTTGGGTATATACTTCTATGGGGGACAATATAGCCCTAGGGTTTTACTGCTTCAATAAAATTTTATGAACAGGAAATTTCCTCTTTAAACTAGATGTGATGGTGGAATGTAGGGGAGTGTTATTGCTTTGTAAAAATTTAGAGAAGAAAACAATATCTTTATAAACAACTTAATCGGCAGATGTCTATAAAATTAATCGGTATCCAGAAATTTAAAAAAAATGGAGTACATTTTTTCACAAAACTGACTGGTTTCTGCACATATATAATCCTCAGAATTATACTGATAAAAAAAAAGAGAAAATTATTTTTTTTTATTACAATTCTCGAACTGTGAAGTTAAGGTCGCTGATTAACATGGCTCCCTAATAGAAAATATTCAATTAAAAGTTGAATAAAAAAAAAAGACTATGAATCTCAAGTTTTTCCATATCGTGAATCATATCATAAATAATTAGGAATTTAACGTTAATATTAAAAACCGCTTACCAAGTTCTATTTTTTTTTTTATTTATTGAAATTTACAACTGCGTACATACATACAACAAGTAGATCTGCTATAGGAATATATAACATGATAGGAATTTGTGAAGAAGCCACCCGTTGGTAACACTTCAACGATTAGAATAATTTAGAAGGTCCCTTGGCCATCTTCTTTTCAGACACCCCGGAGGGTTGCCAGAAATTGTATTGGATCAAAGGTTACGAACTAGAGGATCGGGGTGAACAAGAATTTTGGAATTAAAAGAGGAATATCTAGAACGGGCCAAGTCTTCAACAAGAGGAATATTGAAGTATTTATGAATAATTTTATTTGTGACATAATAGGGAGCATTTGGGATATTACGGAGGATTTTGAATTGTAAGCATTGGATGCGGGAGGAATTCGATAACTTCTCTTTTAAATTATTTAAAAAAAAAAAAACAGCAAGTACAGATAAAACTAAAATACCAGGAAATTTAATAGAATTTCTTTTATTTGAGGAATTTAATAAATGACTATACAATTTGAAAACTAGTAAATCCCCAGGGATAACTCTCATTTTAGATGGCTTTCATTATAGCAAATGTATTTGCCCTATAAGCGACATCAACGAAACATATGTATTTGTATGATAAACACATCAGATAAAATTTTGATAATATTATCAAGATAGTCTATTCAAGCAACAAAATTAGTGAAGATTGATACCGTTAAAGTATGATATAAGTAGGAAAATTCATACAATTTACTTACTAAGTGATTAGCCTGTGCCTTTTGAAAAGATCCCTCCAGTTTAAAAGTTACGCAATAACACACAGCTCTCCTCGAACTTACACTAATCCATTATTGTATTCCCTCAAGACCTCTTTATTTCCTGCAGAAGAGCCTAGGTTTGCAGTTCTCTGGCACTTACTAAGAGTACCTACTTAGGTCCATTACTGAGAGTATAGTAGCCATATGGGGATATTTTTTCTATTTATTAAAAATATCACAAAGTTTCTTTTTATATTATAAGAAGTGCCCTAGAGATAAAAAAAAGCTTTTCTCATTGGTTTATCAGATAGTTTCTAATATATTTTTATTTCGTCGAGCACTATCATAAATAGCAATATCTTAATTTTTAAAACTTAAACATGTGATAAGCATCAACCAGAACACCTAAGAGGCTTTCGGTAAGTATTACGATTGCAACAACGAACTACAACTCGAACATTTTAAGGCTTTAACTTATAGAACTAATAGTCTATAATATGACTAATAGTCAATTACTTTGCCTTCCATATGGGGAGGAAAAGGCCTGGCTCGGAGATTCCTGGGCGAATGTATATATTGTATATAGGTATGATTGTGTTTAGAAGTTTCTATTTTATGTTATTTTACTTTTTTTTCTTTTTATTTACTTTCTTCATCAGTATTATTTATTTGCTTTTCATATTTATATTTATTTCTCTATTATTTATATATATTGTATGAATGAGAACTTTTAGCCCTAATACATATAGCCCTCCAGCAGTGGCTGATTGTATTATTATTCAATGAATAGATTATTCTAAAAAAAAAAAAAATAGTCAATGATGGATTACGCAGTGGAATGGAAGGTACACAAGTTAGGACTTTACGTTTTTGTTCTAGTGTTGGATAAAACAGATTTTGGTCTTATACTTTGCAAAAACCAAGACCGATCACGCATGATTGTAGCAAGACTGATAAAAAGAAAAAGAAAAATATTTTTTTGTGAATAAAAATTAAGGCGACCTAGTTACTAATACTAGTTACAATTTTAGTTACTATATCTAAAGAATTGACAGAACCAGTATACTTTTGTATTTAACATTTTTAACTTTTCGTGCGGGATTTAGTTAGGTTTCCCCAATGTTAAATATGTTATTTTTAATGAATATATTTAAAATTGAAAAAAAAAATCTTTAAAATCGGTAGTAAAGGCATGTCAGTAGATACACTAGGTTTTTTGAATGATTGGTTAAATTGTATAGATTGTCTTTACTATACAACTCTTCCATTCCAAGGGAGGAGGGGAGGGAAGAAGGATGCTATCACTATCTTTCTTGACAATGCCTTTAATTTATTGTTAAGTTAATTTTATTAATATCGGACTTCACTATGTTTTTGTCAATAAAACATCTAAATGGACTTATTCTGTAATGTTTTCTAAGATTTAACATGTTTTATAAATAGCAATACGCTAATAGGAAACTGCAAGTCTGAAAGTCTTGCGCAAGACCCAAGACATTAAGACTGAGAGCGCAACACCAATTCCTCGTAGTAAGGGTAGTTATCTGCGAGTACAGGAAGAGGCAAATCTCCTGCGTTGATACTGTAGATATTTGTGCTCCTTATTAGCTTGGCCCTCAGTGGCCCAACGCATTGTAGTTGGTGATCACATACTCAGCAGTTTCCGGGGTACCACAACTGGAGCATTAAGGATCGATGTCTTCTTGGCACGAAAACCTCCATGTCCAGTAAGGAATTGAGAGACCCAATAGTCTGGTTTGATCCATCTGGCTTCTAGTCGAGACTGTACGGTGGGGAGACACTTCCTTGGGGCACCCCCTTTAGTGGTAGTGATCCACCGCCTGTTTCACTCTTCGACGGTAGCTTCTCCTCAATATTGATATCCATCTATTGGGCCTTTCCTCAAACCACACTCGAAGATCCTCCGGAATATCTGCCAAGCCTTCTCTACTATGGGCATATTTGATAAAGTCTTCTAGCAGGAAGAGATCGATAAGTATCTCCCCTACTACGATCTGCACTGCTTCGTGAGACACTGTCTTATATGTCCTCTGGATATGCTAACCTGTTCTTCGTCCACTTGAGGGGGGGGGGGCAGGCAGCATCAAAATCTCTAAAAACATAATGTCAATCCGGTCTCAATTATTCCACTTTTAAAACTTGTTTATATGTATTATTCAAGCATGTGAAAACAAAAATAGTTAACGCGAGCAAACAAGAGAAAACGTTTTGCATCCAAAAAAGTCAAATTTTTTTCTCTATATTTTTTTTCAGCTATAACTTCTTAACGGTCAAATACCGAATCACCAAATAACCAATCTGCAAATGTGGAACACTTCCGAATTTTAGCATCACCTGATGGACAGAACTCGGGGATATCGAACCGTCGAATATTGCGGGATTACTGTATTTCCGGAAACGGCTTCTCCCGAAGATTTTATTCTATTACGAAAAATTATTGGTCTTGAAAGATAGATACGAGTATAGTCAATGAAAGCGGTGAGGAAACTATACTGACCTTACTTGGCAGACGCGTTTTAAATTATTACCGTACTTATCGTATACCTAATGCATTCGTTAAATTGGAATAAATCCTAGAACTGTCGGAAAACAATTATCCGAAAGCAACAAGCAGACCATAAGCAAGAGAACATCTGTGGAACTCACCGCTTCTCATCTAAAATGTACCAGGCGTCGGTCCCTTGGCGGGTTATATTGACAAACTTTAGGGACAGTTAGTTAGAGTTTATGGCCATTATTAATAGGCCCTTTGGACGTGTAAAATTAAACGAAAGCCTTACACTTACAACTAATCCAATGAAAATCGTCCCGACAGTAACATTAAGTTTAAATTCAATTTATACGACTGTGTAAATAAACTCTGCTTTAAACTTTGAAAAAAAAAAAATTAAAAAATAAAAATATATATATATATACAATCTCGCTCAACTAAGATCATAAAATAAATAAAATTCATAATTTCCCTTATTTAGAAATCTACCTCTTCAGAAAATAATTCGATACTTCAATTCAATACTATTATCAAAGGGTTCTTGAACTTAAGAACTACTAGAAATACTAGTGTTACTCCCTCTAAATTTTTAAATAAAATATTTTCAGGCTTTCGATGGCTTCATATCATAGGCGGGAATCCGTCATTTTTGGAAATATCAGAAAAATTCAATTTTTTGTTATTAAAAAAATAATAAAATACATATACTACGACAAGTGGATTCGGTATTTATTTATTATTATTATATTTTTTTTGTTTGTAAGGAAGTACTACTTCTTGGTTGGTTAGACTTGACCAATACTATACGCCAATACTAAAAGGTAATTCTTCCTAATTAATGATTTAATTAAGAGTACCCAATTGTTTTAGTCTTGTATGCCCCACGAGAGTCTGTCAACAACAGGATCGATTTACAGCTAATGTAACAGAATAAATTATTAAATCCAACCCAAGACCAGAGCTGGCGCGCTCCATTGTTCTTATACATTTTTAATAAACTAAAAATGAAAGTGCTGGGATCTCATGGAGCCATGCTTTTTCCTCCACACTTGGAGTGACAAGTCTGGTTTGGAGTTCTCTCATCAGACGGTAAATATTGTATATAGGTATGTATGTGTTCTTTTTATTCATTTATTTTTAGGTTATTTTATTCTTATTTATTGTATATATATATTATTTTTCTGTATAATTTATTTTATTTACTGCACATAGAGTGTGAATGTGATCTGTGAACACTATTATAAATGTCCTTCAGACAGATTGTAATATTTTTCAATAAATAAATAATAGAATTTAAAAAAAAAAAACTAAAATATTAAATCCTGCTTTAAAACTTTAACTCCAATGAGGTTAAAGGGAGAATCATTAGTATTAAGTACTGTTAGTAATTATTATAGCTGTGTTACAACCACTAAAAGTCTACTAAAACATTTATTAGGAAGAAAAACCCAGAGAAGTAATAAAATGAGGTAGTAATATTGTAGTCTTAAACAGATAAAATGTTTGTTAACAAACGGAATGATGGAAGCAAAATTTCGATGAACGAAAAGTGTCACTTGTACCTATGGGCCTGAAATAAAACATCTGACTTTTCAAGAGATATATTATTGCTAAAACTCAGCGCAAGATAAAATGGCGAAATACGTTTCTTTTGAACAAATGAGTACTTACATTAAATTTACTGGTTCATTTTAAAAACACAAGATTCCTGGAGTGATAGTTCGTATTAAAAATAGACATTTACTAAACATCCCATGAGGTAAACGTATTCTGATCACATAACTCCAGTTTTACAAATAGTTGAGTGTTATTTCCTGAAGGAAAACAACACAAAAAAGCGGATTTACTATATTGAAAGAAAGCTGGACAAATAGTATTTTAAAACATATTTTAAAATATCAACTAGAGATTTCATGTTTCTAAAGTACATTGTGTCTCAATTGCTAAGTCATTAAATTGTTAACCTATCATTATGTGTAGGGCAGAACTTGAAGGAATCTACCTAATTTGGTAATATTTTATTTCAGAAAAAAATAAAATACGTTTTTGCAATTACAAATATATCAGATGTTTTTATCCAGACCTGAACTAAAGTGGTTTATCTAAATTATAAAATTTAAACAGATAAATTAATTAAATGCAAATATAGAGGAATGAAACTCATCTTTCAGTGGATCTAGTCTATAATTAGACTCTTGTTTTTGGTAATAAAAATGAAAAATTAAAATTGTTATCGTCAGTTTTAACAATACATCTAAGCAAACCTTTATACCTGTATCATTTTAAGTGTTATATTTTTTTTTTATATTTAATTTAAGAATGGAACGATCAGGACACATTTACATATTATTAACACCTACAATCAGGCAAGACTTTTAAAATAAATTTTATATAAATTATTTCACGTAAGAATTTAATAGGCAGTATTTTTTTTTTCTTTTATTTCGAAGTATAAATGTTTTATTAAAATTGACTCCAGAAATTTAATTTATGATTGTGCCACACCGCTTAATAAATTAAACCATAAAAAAAAATTTAATTAAATCCATAACAATTAAAAACAACAAAAATACTTTTTTTTTTCAAAACTATGACACAAGCGTTGGATGTGGATAAAATGTAAGAAATGGAAACTGAAATAAGAAAATAAGTCAATTTATTACCGTTGTAATGTAATATTTACTATGTATTTTATATCTTAAATCACAACACCGTTTCATAAGTTTAATTAGTTTTACAGGAACTGAATACGAAAAGAAAACAAAACAGAAAAGTAAGGAAAATAAATCAAGAAAAAAGAAAGCTAAAAATAAAAGGAATACCCGTAAAACTATCTCAAGCTTTAAAGAATCTCTTGATCTTATAAGAACAGAAGAGGAGAAGTAGAAAAAGAACTTAGAGAGAAACGAAAAAAAAAAAAAAGAACTCTCGCGTTGGGCATATTTAAAGAGGCCTCAGAGGCACAAAAACAGACCCAAACAAAAGTTCAGAGGGGCTTTAATTCAAGCTACCGTGCTAGAAAGCAACTTCCAAGGTGTCTCATATATTTCACTGTGAATCGACAATGTACATACAACATGAAAAAAATAATAACACCTTGATGTAGACCTGTGATATAGAAGCTAAAAATAGTACTACATCCGGAGTTGAATATCAACATTTTCATACAGGTAAATGAACTATTTTCTTAGTATAACTATTATCCATATTATGAGAGAATGTTATATTACTCAATAAATTAATTAATAGTTTCAAATAAGAGAGTTGTAAATAAAGAAACTGACACTGAAAACATTTATCTAGGAGTTTCTTGATTATAAAGTTTGATTATGAAAAATAAATATATGCGGTTGGTATCAGGGTAAAACGAAATAACCATGAATTAAAAAAACAAAAAATAGACATACTTCATACTTCTCTGAAATATACATGTATACATATGGGTGGGTTCTCTTATGTACATTTCGTGATCAGTCGTGTTGGGAAAGGAATAGGTGCTTAAAAAAGAGAGATTTAAATGAGAAAACAGCTTTAATATGGACAAAGGGGTTAAACAAGGCGACAGTTTAAGCCCCCTACTATATATTGTGTTTATGGATGAGATTCTGAAAATCTGTAAACCTAGGACTGGAAGAACAATTATAGGAAAATGGAATATGAGAACAATTCTAGCCCAAGCTCTCGTTGTCCTCATAACATACTCAAAAGATATCCCAAAGTCAAAAATTGTGTCGCCACCATTCCCCTTTTCGAGCATTCGTTGACTAGACCAAATGTTTTCATGCCGTATTTCATCACAAACATGTCTAGTAGTCAGAAAATAACGATTCACCACCATATCGGCAAGGGATTTTTAGATTCGCTATATTATTATTTTATTAATTATACAATATAACAGAAGAAAATACAACAAACTTTCGATAATAGCTTACAATACGTTCAATAAACGCAAACGTTTTGAATTGATTTGATAAATATTAAAATTCAAACATATTCAATAATGACAAAAAAGAATAGTAAAAACCAATGCAGTATTAAATGAGCATCGGATAAATTTATTAAATTCAAGTAATTTTCTTTAACCGAGGAGGTTGCGCAACGAAAATTTAATTTAAAATTTTACAAAAAAATGAGTGCCAAAACTTCGTTCTTCTCTAAACATGATTGAATTTTCTATAACAAACCATAACCGCATTAAGGGGTCCTAATTTTTTTTGATAACTTTTCTTTTTTATAGGAACCCTTCGGTAGCCATAATAATATTAAGTCAGAGAAAAGTTGACCTATCTAATTCATCGTTCTTTGAAAACTTATAGAATATATTCAATGTTTAAGTTTTTTATATATTTTTAATTTGATCTTATCATAATCTGTTCTAATAAAAAAGAGCGTGTAACAGGTATTGTATCACAATCATAAATACATGGTAATATAATTAAGAAGTTATAATTAATAAGTTTCAACATTAATATACTATGGTCAAAAATTAGCAAAGTAATTAAATGCGACGATTAATATCGAATTAAACAATAAAAATATTTGTCTTTTTATAATTCAATATAAGTAGTTTCCTAGATAATAGTTTCCTAGGTACTACGTTCCACGTGACTACAGATTATTAGCTATCAAACACCACCCAATCATAACCTCTTTTACTGTTACAACTGATTACTAGCGTAAAAAAAAATCCTACTCTATCTTAGTAACTGTTGCTAAGGACGGTTGGGAATCGTTTAATATCCATAATCAATATACCAAATTGGGGAGGATCTAAAAATTTAATAAATTCACTTATCAAAAAAAATTATTTCTTGGCAGATTCTTGTTCAAAAAATTATTTAATTTTCTTCCATAAAATCAGCTATTTCAATTATAATTTAATTTTGCATGAGATGTCCCTTAATAGAGTATTTTTGTAAATAGTTTTTCGAAAGTTAGTACATCAACTTTAGATGAAATATTACAAACAATGGAAAAATAATGCATATCTATATCTAAGTATATGATTTAATAATTTCAGCCTTTTGAAAACAAATTTTCAGAGTTACAATCAAAACTTTTTGTATGGAAAATCAAAATTAAATATAACAACCTTACAGTATGATGTTTACATTAACCTAAAATAATCACCATATGGAAATTATCCGGAAATAATCGAATAACACTAATCGATAAATTTCGGTTAAATACGAACGTATATCAATGCAAAATACACCTTAACCTTGATAAACATATTTGAAAAAGTATTCATTCCCTTGAAATGTATAACTACGCGATATTCTCGATTTTATCACATGTTTTAAAAAACATTATGCCTCAGTAGATGCTTGACTATTGGAGATAGCGCCTGGGCTCTCTAAATTATCAAGAATTCGAGTGTATATATTAATTTATGCCAGTTAGTAATATGTCATGATGGCGGTACTTTTAACTAGCAGTGTCTTCAAACCATTCAGGTTCGTAAGTTATAACCATACAAGACCTATCGTATCCTCTGCAACCAATATGAGATCGATGAAAAGCGTCCTGGACAAAACAGGTAAAAATGTAGTTTTAGTTGATGGAGTAAGAACACCATTCCTGCAATCAGGGTCGGAATACGCCAAAATGATGCCCCATGAAATAGCACGCCATTCATTGATTGCCTTGATGAGCAAAACGAAGATACCCAAGGAGATGGTGGATTACATAATATATGGAACGGTACAACAAGAAGCGATGACTCCAAACATTGCTCGAGAGGTGGCCCTAGCATCGGGTTTCTCGGAGCGAACTCCAGCTCACACAGTTTCTCAGTCCTGCCTGACTTCGATCCAGGGTATTACCACAGGAATCGGCATGATAGCAGTAGGGGCCTTCGATGTTATCGTGGCTGGAGGAGTAGAGCTTATGTCCGATGTACCCATCCGCCACTCCAGAAAGATGAGGGCTCTCATGCTCCAGACAGAACAAGCAAAGACCCCGCTGGAGAAGTTTCAGCTGTTCTCTTCTATTGGTCCTGATTACTTCATTCCCGAGGTACCTCCCAAGACAGAGTTCTCATCGGGAGAGGTGATGGGACACGCCGCGGATCGACTGGCCGCCGCCTTCAAGGTGAGCAGAGAGGAGCAGGACAACTACGCCCTTCGCTCTCACAACCTGGCCAACGACGCCTTCTTCAAGGGCTTCATGACGGATCTGGTGCCTATAAATATTCCGGAATGCGACAGGATCATCGAGAGGGACAACGGCGTGCGAGTAGCGACGCCTGAAACTTTCTCCAGGATGAAACCTGCTTTCATAGAACCTCACGGAACTGTCACAGAAGGGAACTCTTCGTTTAAAACTGATGGAGCTTCCGCTTGTTTAATAATGACAGAGAAGAAGGCTATGGAAATGAACCTGAAGCCCAAGTGCTACTTGAGGGACTTTGTTTATGTTTCGCAAGATCCTAAAGACCAATTACTACTCGGGCCGACTTATGCGACGCCGGCAGCTCTAGATAAAGCAGGGTTGGAATTATCAGACATTGACGTTTGGGAGTTGCATGAAGCCTTCGCAGGGCAGGTTCTTGCTAACTTGAGAGCGCTGGATTCGGATTGGTTCGCCAGGAACTACATGGACAAGGGGTCGAAGGTGGGGGCCCCGAACATGGACAAGGTGAACCGGTGGGGCGGGTCGCTGAGCATCGGCCACCCCACGGCGGCGACGGGAGTGCGGCTCATCAACCACGCCGCAAACCGGCTGATCCGGGAGGACGGGACCTTCGGGCTGGTGGCGGCCTGCGCCTCGGGGGGCCAGGGCGTTGGTATGATCGTCGAGCGGCACCCGAACGCCCAAGCTGGCTAGGAGAGGTGTCTTACCATTTCAGTTTGCAGAACTGTTTATTTGTTTTAATAAATATTAATTGAATTTTTCTGATTATTATATTTTTTTTAACCAACCTTGTATTGTTTGAATAGTATCAATAAATATTCTAGAATGAACGAGATTTTTATTTCTTAATGATGCCATGTTTTTTACTTTTGGTATTAATTGATTTATTCCGCATTGTTTACATTTTTTGGAGAAAACTAAAGGTGATTGATTGGCCTGTTCATTGATAGAAATAATATTTTAGATTTAAAAATAAAATTAACATCCCAAATATTATAATGTAAAAAATTAACTAGAAAATTACTTGTCTAAGATATCTAATAATATGTTACACATAAAAATATCAAGGTTGAGAATTTAATTGAAATTTGATATAGACTGCACAGGTTATACCAAACTCGGTTACACTTTTAAACTAGAATCATATGTTTGAAATTTTGTAAAAAAAAATAAATTCTTATAATAGTGTAAGTACAAAACAAAGTTACTTTTATTTCCCTACTTTCGAATTTTCAGTAGAACAATGGATGGAACAAGTGTATAAACATAAGTAAAATTTTCCGAAATCTGACACAAAAGAGTTGGAATCATCTTCATCCACCGTAAGGTTAACCTGTATGATAGGCACTGATATCAAATAAATGGAAAACCAACTATTGCATTTATAAAAATAGAAATAGACAAACGATATTTGTAAGCAATAATTCAATTTTTAAACCAATGTCATATCGATTTAATTCACTAAGGCCGAGTCATGTATTCAACTATAAATAGTAAACTTGTGAACTTGATAACATCCCTACCAGTGTTTGCGCTCTCAAACCTTCTATATCCACATTCGCTTGCTCATTGGAATTTATTACTATTGTAGGCTCTATTATGTTATTGTTTTTTCTTAGAACAACTAGATCAGATTTTTGCTTATTTTTTCAGATATTTTAAAACCTTTTTTTTTTAAGTTAATGGGACAAGAGTAATAAGAGTTTAATTTAAGATACTGAATAAGTTTAATAAAACATATATAGAAGTGCATATATTTTTATAAACTACTGGAAAACTTTCTATGAATATATGTATATTTTATTTAATCTCTATTTGTTCTAAGAGAAGAACCCTATACAATCGGAGTCTATCACAAAATAACGAACATTATTATCCTTATGGAAATACAAATTCATTCCTCAAAAATTTTTTTTTTTTTTTTTTTTTTTATTTATTTATTTATTTTTCTCTTATGATATGCGGTATGATCAGCAAGTGATGGCCAGTAAGGTGCCCAAGAGGTCTCGGTCAGACGGAGTTAGCTCACCAGCCAAACAAAGGACTCGTCGCTGCCTACGAGAAATACCTCCAGTGACCAAAATGAACACTTCAGAACCAGAACCTCAGCCCCAACCAGGTACGTCTGCACAAGAAACGATTGAAGAATCACCTTTCTTTACTCCAAACCCCTACCAAGTGCTTCAAAATGACAGAGAAGTAATGGAGTCTGCAGCAATACCCAGAGAACCAAAGCCTCCTCCGATATTTGTGAAAAATATTAAAAATTTCCAGATGTTCTGCACCCAACTAAATAAAATCTGCTCTGGCAGTTATTCATGCCTTAACAGGACCAATGACACCAAAATAACACCTGATTCTGCAGAAGCCTACCGAAAAATAGTGAAGTACTTATCAGAAACAAATGCGAATTTTCACACTTACCAGCTGAGGCAGGAAAGAGCTTTACGAGTAGTGATAAGAAATTTACATTCCTCAACCCCCACTGAAGTTATTAAAGAAGAACTAACGACGCTTGGTTTCAATGTACGCCAGGTAACAAACGTTTTGAAGGAGGACAGGGAGCAGCCAGGATTACGAAATAGGATTCCACTACCATTGTTTTTCGTGGACTTGGAGCCATCACCAGGTATCGAAAAAATATATGATATCACAAGAATATACTACACAATGGTGAAAGTTGAGAAGCCATATCCCAAGAGAGACATCGTGCAGTGCCATAATTGTCAGACCTATGGCCACACGAAGACATATTGCCACCATCTGCCGCGTTGCGTGAAGTGCGGTGAACAGCACAAATCTGTAGAGTGCACCAAACCTATACAAGATCCAGCAGTATGTGCCCTATGCTTGGAGGGACACCCGGCCAACTACAAAGGCTGCCAAATTTACAAGAATCTCAAAACCAGACACCAGAAAAACCGGATTCAAGATGAAGCACTAAGAACAAGAAGAGAGAGAGAGCCTTCCAGAATTGTAAACAATGATGTATCATTCTCCCAACTACTTAGAGGTAAGACTTTAACCGATAAATGTCAAGCCCTGCCAAAACAACAACCTCAAACCCAACCTCAAAATCCTCTTCATCCTAATATACCTAACCACCAACAACAAATTCCTCATATTCCTCCTCCTTCAAATGCAACAGATCTCACAAGTTTGTTAGCATCTTTCCTCACCGATTTCAAATCCCTTGTTACTCCACTCATATCACTCCTCACGAATCTCGTATCTCACCTCATCCCTCCTTTGAAAAATCCTTAAATGACTCACATCCCTAAACCCATATCCATTCTCCTTTGGAATGCGAATGGTGTTAGAAATCATACAGACGAACTATCTACTTTACTACTTGACAAGAACATTGATGTGGCACTAATTACTGAAACTCGACTAACCACTAAACAGCACTTCAATATACCACAATACCTGACATATCGTACTGACCACCCTGACGGAAAAGCACATGCCGGTACTGCTGTAATTGTACACCAATCCCTCTCCCATCACGTACTCCCATTACCAATACATGATTTCCTACAGTCCACCGCTATCGTGATAAAAACCTTCTCCTTTCCGGTCACTCTTGCATCAGCGTATTGCCCTCCTAACCGATCCATATCCAATGCCCAATTCAGTTCTCTCCTCGACTCCTTAGGACATCACTTCATCTTGGGTGCAGACCTAAATGCCAAGCACCAACAATGGGGTTCCAGAACCACGAATTCTCGTGGCCGAACCCTGCTGTCTGCACTCAATTCCCAACGTTTTCACCTCCTTTCCCCGAACTCTCCTACCTACTGGCCCACAGATCCCAACCGTAATCCTGATCTTCTTGATTTCTTTATCCACAGCGGCTTAAGTCCCCTCAATTGTTCCATTACACGTCTAAATGAACTTTCCTCTGACCATAGTCCTCTAATCCTTAATGTTTCACTTGAACCTGTTCCCAAACCTTCTCCACCGTCATTCATTAGGGGCCCAGTAAACTGGGACCTTTTCCGCCAAATAATCTCCGATAATATTGATCTCAACATATCCCTCAAAACTCCCGATGACCTTGATAGTGCCGTAAATTCCTTTACTACCACAATCCAACAAGCCGCCTGGACTGCCTCCTTCCCAAAAGACTCCTCCAGAATTCCTATAAAGACCATTCTACCCCAACACATCCTTAACCTAATCCGCACCAAACGCCGTTCCAGATTATTATGGCAACGTACCCGACATCCTACCGACCGCTGCTCCTATAATTACTACTGCAAACAATTAAAACTGGAATTAGCCACCTTCAGATCACAATCCTTCAACTCCTACCTATCCTCCCTCTCTTCTAGCGACAATTCCCTTTGGAAAACCACAACAAAAATCCTAAATCCTCACCGCATTTCCCATCCTCTCCGACGAGGTGATGGCTCCTGGGCAGCATCTGACGAAGATAAAGCTGAGGAGTTCGCCATTCACCTATCCAATACATTTATTTCACATCCGGAATCCCATCCTGCCCACACCGTAACAGTAGAAGAACTCCTTACATCACCAATCCCACTTTCCTTGCCCCCAAAAGCTATTCATCCTTCCGAAGTAAAATTTCAATTAAAAAAACTAATCCTCCGTAAAGCTCCTGGACATGATCTCCTTACACCTCAAATCCTTCGACAACTTCCATCCAAAGCAGTCATATTCCTTACATATATCTACAATTGTATCCTACGCACCACCCACTTCCCTCTGTTATGGAAACACTCCACTATTATCCTTTTCCCAAAACCAGGAAAACCTCTCAATAGCTCAACATCCTATAGACCAATCAGCCTACTCCCAATCCTTTCAAAAATTTTTGAAAAGATCCTTTTGAAACGAATCCTACCCATTATAGAATCCCAAAATATCCCTTCCCATCAGTTTGGTTTTCGCTCTCAACATTCTACTGTTCAACAAGGACTCCGAGTTGTTGATCATATTTCCTCAGCCCTAGAAAACAAGGAATACTGTTCGGGTGCCTTTCTGGACATTGCACAGGCATTTGACCGGGTATGGCACTCCGGACTGCTCTCCAAGCTTAAAATCCATTTACCTCAGTCCTTGTACCTAGTCCTCCGATCCTACCTCTCTGACCGCTCCTTTCGAGTTCGCTGTGGAACAGAATTTTCCAATATCTACTCCGTTAAAGCCGGTGTTCCCCAAGGCAGCGTCTTGGGTCCCGTGCTTTACATCCTCTTTACTGCTGACATCCCTGTTCATCCCGATACTTTTCTTGCAACATTCGCTGACGACACCGCAATCTTATCATCCAACTCTGATCCCGAAATAGCATCCTTAAATCTCCAAAGTCACCTCACCTTGATTGAGCACTGGTGTAATAACTGGCGCATTAAAGTTAATGAATCTAAATGCCAACATATTACCTTTACACTCCGACGCAATTCCTGTCCACCAGTACTCTTTAATTCCATCCAGCTTCCTTATTCAGACACAGTCCGGTATCTTGGCTTTCATTTAGACCGAAGACTAACTTGGAACCCGCATACTAGACTCAAAAGACAAGAACTCAACCGACGATACGGCCAACTATACCGACTACTAAGCAGAAAATCTAAACTTTCCATTGAAAACAAGCTACTGATCTACAAGACAATACTGAAACCTATTTGGACTTACGGACTAGAACTGTGGGGATCAGCAAAATTTTCTAACATCAAGCGCATCCAATCCTTCCAGTCTAAAGTCCTTCGGACAATAGTCGATGCTCCTTTCTATGTATCCAACAAAACCCTACATCATGACCTTAACATCCCATTTGTCCTAGACCTTATCCCAGAAAAATTCTCCAAATTTCACCAGAACCTTACTTACCACCCAAATCCTCTTGCACAATCCCTATCAAGCATCTCCCATCCCTATAATCCTCCAAGAAGGTTGAAACGGCAGTGGCCTCGCGACCTTTTGTAGATTATATAAATTGGAGTTCTGGCAATGGCCTGATTCTTCACTCAAGACATGTGTGTATGTGGCTAAAGTGCTCTCGACCAATCTCCGCTGGCTTTGGTACCAGTGGCGCGGTTGGGAGAGTGGCGCAGGGTTCTCCTGGAGTTCCCTCGCCTGATTGTATATAGGTATGCATGTGTTTTTTTGTTTTTTTTCCTTAGTTTTAATTTTCTTATTTTTTTAGGTTATTTTATTTTATTGTCTATTGTATATACTTTTGATTATTATTTTGTTCTATTTATTTTATTTTTTTGTACATATGGTGTGAATGTCATCCTACCTCACTATAACCAATGTCCAACAGACAGATTGTTATTATACTCAATAAAGAAATTAAAAAAAAAAAAAAAAAAAAAAAAACTATTGTAAATATTTTCTTTTCAAACTTTTCAAAGGATACAATAATTCTATAACACTATTAAAAATTGAAATTCAAAAAAAGATGAAATATTATTGAAATTATAAAAATTTAACAAATATTAAAATTATTTTTATCAAAATGAGAGCAATTTTGTTTTAAATATTTTTATTTATCTAGAAAATTAAAAAAAAAAATGTATGTACAGTCACAGTTTTATGAAAGAAATTACAATCATACTCCAATGAAAGTACATGATAGCGGTTGTCTTGAACAATTACGAAGTTATAATATGAAATTATTTCATCACCATTACTTAAATTTTAATTTTATGGAGAGCACAAGGATATAATTTCATTCGTTAGTTAATGAACGATAAAAAATGTGGTTATCACTAATGCAAATTTTAAAAAATATAAAAAAATATAATGATGTAGAGATGGTTGACCGTTGATATAATATGAGAAGGAGTTTGTCGGGGGTGCGGTCAGATAAATACTAAATTAAAATATAGTAATTATTTTATTTTAATTTTGCCGACGTTTCGACCCACTTTGCAGGTCGTCTTCAGGGCTACAAAAGATACAAAACAGGTTGAGAATAAAAATTAAATATAAGTAGATATAAAATAAGAAGAAGTTGTCAGATACAGAAATAAAAGATGATATCAGAGATATAGTGGGTGACAATGTAGTAAAATATTAAGTATTATATATGTAGAAGATAAAAATAAATGGAAAATAAGTCCGAATAAAAAATTAATAAAAATAAAAATAAAGGAGAATATAGCATGTAAGTTAAAAGTAAACAGATTGCGATAAAAGATAAGGAATAAGTGTATAACAAACTAATAGAGATGACATTAGATAACTGTGGGTTAACAGATAAAGAAAATGAATGTTAACGAATAAATAGATTGAAAATTGAATAATTAATATTACAGTAAAGTTAAAATAAGAATAAGATAATATAATAATAAGATATCAGTGGATAACAAGCAAGTGGAGGTTACCTTTAATTGTAAGTAAACAGATAACGGGGCTAAAGGTTAAGAAGTGAAGAAATTGAAAGATTAATAGGGTAACATTAGTGTAATATCGTTAGGATAGATTATTAAGTAGAAATAACTCTGTAAGAAAACAATAATTTTAAAAGAGAACTTTAAAATAATTACTATATTTTATTAATAAAATAATTACTATATTTTAATTTAGTATTTATGTGACCGCACCCCCGACAAACTCCTTCTCATAAAAAAATATGGTTTTGTGAAAATGGTATTTTTCATATTATTCCTGTGTTATATAAATATTCAAAAAATATGATTTGGACTGAGAAAAAATACCAAAAGGAAATTGAGACATTGGTTTTGATGATGAGAGAGGGGCAATAAAGGGACATTTATTGGAAGGAACCATCCTTTAATTAGAAGCTGAAGGGAATCGTCACTTCCATTAAATGTCACCACCCACAAAGTATTGATGGGGGGCACCCACTCCTCAAACGTGGGCAGTATTCACCAAGCTTAATGCTTTAGTACCCCGTTATCAACTGACCTTTTGATATTTTGGAGCTGATGGAAAAGAAAAAATAAGAGGAAAATATCAAAAAAATCAACTTTAAAGCAAGACAAGGAAGGAATTAGTGGATTATATTCTTTATTATATTAATGATACAACAGCAATTAAAGTTAAAACTGGTATCGCCTTAAATGCAGAAGGCACACGTTTTTATATTTCGTCGTACAAAACCATTTTGCTATAGTCATGTAAATTTTTATTAAATACTTTACTAAGAGGAAAATACAAACTAATCAATCACCTTAAAACAGAAGTCATTCCTTTTATTAATCGCAGGCCCTTTTAATAGATAGTTTTGAAACAATCTATATTCATTAGTTTGGTCTAGATATGTTTCTTACTTTCTCCATTTGTAGTTTGTTTACGAAGGTCCTGTTGATGTCATTTTGTTTAGTTTATGTGGCCCTAAATTACTGCTAAATTTCTTGGAGATAGCTAAAGTCGTATTGAAATTATAAATTTTTTTGTGATTTTCGAAAAAAAAAAACCATGTGAGAGACCCTTGAAACATAGCCCAGCTTGTGCAAACGGTTTTATACGCTTGTGTCCAACATTTAGAGCCATAGCAATCTCTCGCACTGATTGGGTGGGATTTCCATCAACAATGGCCTTAACATTGCTCGTTTCAATTTCATGTGGGCGACCAGATCGTTAAACATCATTGATGTCAAAATTTCCTGTATGAAAGTTGGCAAACCAATTTTGACAGGTGAGTTCGGTTAAGTCATTATCCCCCCATAAACACTGCAATTTTTTCTATGAGCTCATGTATCACGCTTATCTTTTTTAAAATAACACAACAAAATATGCCGATAATTAGTGTTGCCCAAATGCGAGACCCAGACGAGTCTTGGTCTTGCAAACTCAGTTTCGTCATGGTCTTGGTCTTGTACAAGAGTCTCGCAACAGTCTTACAGTCCTGTATTTTGTAGATAGAAGAAACCTAACTAAGCCTGAATAAAAAATTAGAGGAATGAAATGCAAATCTATATTGGTTATACCAATTATTTACATATAGTAGCTAAGATTGTCGAGTATAAGTAACTATTTTGCGTTAATTTTTTATTAAAAACATCGATTTTTTTTACCAGTCCTGGTCTTGGTCTTGCAACAGTTAGGCGGCCTTGGTCTTGGTCTTGCAAAGTGCAAGACCAAGACCGATTTTGGGCAACACTACCGATAATGAATGATATTTTCTTCCATTTTCACATAGCTAGTTTCAACAAGACAACAGATATAGTTGTTGACATATTACAAACAGGATCAACAATCCACCTTAATTCATCATATAAGAAGTGTATCATAGTGACATAAAAATAAACAGAAAAACCGAAAGGACTTATTTGCCAATAGATTAAGTAAATAGTTTTTAGTTTCAATACTAGATTAACCATTTTCACCTACATTATTATTAAAATAAATAATTCTTTTATTAAAGTTAAGCGGTGAGATAATTTTTTTTTTTTTTTAAGTTCATTCTATAATCATATTTTGCAACGCGTGTTACAAAACTTAATTTGTGTAAGAAATATAAAAAAATTCATTTGCTCTATACGTTTCAACTATGCTTCCTCTAGTCTTGTTGATTTCCCACGAGCATACTTGAATTGTTCGTAGCTTGATGAACTGTATTTACATCTCTGTGAATTATTTTTCGGATGAAAAAAAAAAAAACTGAAACTGTATTCATAATAAAATGTTAAAGACTACACAAAAATTATGAAATAAACATGTTTTAAATTACACAAGACGATATTTCATTGAAGTTATAAAGGGCCTATCTCTCAGAATAAACTATTGCGAATTTTTTCTCGCATGGTGACGTAACAACGCTGGATAGAAAATAGAAAAAAAAAAACTACTTTCGACAGCAGAAGAGGATATACCTAATAGGCCTACTAAAGATATGACGTCATTCGATGATTCAAACAAAAACATGGCAAGTAATCGTGTAGTGATTATTAGAACAGCCTTGAAAGACCACTTCCATTACAACTTCATAACGTCTGTTATTCTTTAATCACAAGGATCTTTCTATGAATTGAATTGACTATATACCTACAAACCTCATAATTTTTTAATATGCAAAAAAAAAAAAAATAAATAAAATGCTCTTAAACGTCTACGTTGTTACGATAGGTCGTAGTGCTGTGAATGTAAAAATGAAGAAATTTGTTTTTTTCTTGTATTTTTTTTCAATCTATATTTTAAGAAATACGAGATTTACAAGGGTTCCAAGGTCCACTGCCGAAATATATTCAAGTACTAGTCTAGCAAATTGAGCTAAAATAGGTAGAATTAAGAATAGATACTATGGGATTACTTCAAAACTGCATGAAGTACATTTTTGATAGAGCTAAAGTTTTTGTTAATTCCGACCGTATTTATCGAGAAAAAACACAGTAACGGCATCAAAATTACACAGACCTTTTCATGTACCAAATATATTTCAATCTATATTTTAAGAAATACGAGATTAGATTTACAAGGGTTGCAAGGTCCCACTGCCGAAATATATTGCATACATTAAATTATACGTTATAAATACATTTCATTCTTCTACTCTCAATCATCCAAATCCACTGGTTCTATCTCTATCTTCCTCCCTGTTACCTGGTGAGCATCAACGACGACTAAAAAGGCAGTGGTCTAGAGATCTGCTGACAAGTTAAGCAAGTATCAAGAATACAAGAAGATAGAATAAACGCCAACACAGTTGCTTGATGCGTTACAATGCAGTGGTAAATTTAATGGAAAATAAATAAATATATTAGAATTAAGTACCCAATTTTCTGATTTCACGGAGGGAAAATTCACCAAAGTATTTAGTGATTTAATTTTGTGAAATGTTACTTAATGATTTCTTTTTTTTTTCTATAAAACGATGGTGAGCCCAAGATGTTTAATGTAGTACTTATAGCTAATTTTTGTTCCAAAAACTTTGAGATCAATTCAGCTGTAAAATAATTTTTTAGGTGCGAAAACTTCTTTCGGCGTATTTTGCACTTTATTTTATGGAGAGTGAATTAGATTTAGTAGTCAGATCTAAATACTGTTAGCGAAGGAAATGTTCATCATTTCATCCTCTTTGTAATGAGCTATTATTCAAAATTGCATCTTAACGCGGTACCGTGGTAGAAAAGGGAAAAGTGAAACAATAGTGTCCAAAAATAAAAGATAACGAGTTTTACGAAAGATATGAATTAAAATATCCAAAAAACTAAAAATCGGACCTGCATACTGTAAGCGAGGGAAATGTTCAGCATTTCATCCTCTATATAATGAGCTATTCTTTATAATTTATATTTCATATTATTAATCTCGCCTTGTTGATGTTGTCACTTCTACACACCTTAGTTTGTTATTATCTATACTTCAAAACAATCAGTATATCCAATTATTCAACTTTCCTTACCACTTCGCTTAAAAAACATACGAAAAAACGTTTTTTATTTTTTATAACTTTTATTTTTATATATTTTGGAAAATAATTTTATCTTTCTAGAGAATATTAAAATTTTAAAAATTTCGAGAAGTAAATATAGTTTTCGAATTATTGGCAACAGTAATAAAAAATAAACGTAAATTGTTAAAAGAAACAGCTCATAATAGGTATAAATTACAATATGTCATATATCAGTAAATAGTGATATAATTCAAAATAGTTAGGTTTTTATTTAGTATAGAATTTAACGTTTCAACTGACTACTATAAACTATAAAGAAATGGGACCTGCAAATTTGATAAATTCATGCGTAAAGTATTCTCATTAAAGATTATAGTTTCTTAAAGCTCTTTAACTGAACACAGATAGTACACCATTCAGAAAAAATAGGAAAAAACGTTAAGACAAAAATGATTTTAATTTTATGTTAAAAAAAATCATGCTTTTTAAGGTATATTGTAGGTTTCAAACTATTAATAGATGGAAAGATAATTAAATTTTCTATAAAAAAGTATTAGCAAATGCAACTGCGCAAAGTGGAGCTAAGGCGGTAAAAATCCTTAAATATAGAAGAGCTATTTTTACCAAACAAAATTATAATTCTAGGAGCCAAATGTTAGCAGAATGTGGACAGAGCATGAAAACTTTAATGACGATTGTATTTGATATAAGAAAAAACCGGCCTGAAAAAAAACTTAATTTAATTTTAACTTTTAAATATAAGCATCTATATTTAAAAAAGATGAAATAGCAGCTAATAATATTAGACTAGAAACATAAAAACGCAGCTAATTATGTATGATAGAAATATTTGTTAACGTTAAATTAAAACTTATCCATGTTTTAACAAATTTCAGTATTGGTGATCTATTGGCTGATAACGTTAGTTGGTCTGAAAAAATTTGTTGTCAGGTTGTCAGACTACCTTACATTGTTTACACATGATTAAAAAAACGCATTCTTCATAAAGTAAAGATAACGTTCAAGATAAGATATAAATTCACATTTTTAAGAAAATAACACAGCGACAAAAAAATGTCAAGCCACGCTAATTAAAATTATGAAAAGTCTTTTATTTTTTTCAGTTATTGAATAGGAATGGAGTTTCTATATACAGAAAAAAATGAGTTTCTATTTATTCTAATTTGATACATAACGTGAACTTAGCCTTTATAAATTAAGGCAGATCTCTAAAACTTATTTGATCAACTTTATTTAGTGCAGGAATTGATTGTAGGAAGGTAATGAAAGTTTATCAAACATAAGATATTATTTAAATTTCTTTTTTATAGGAAGGTGTTATTTAATAAACTTTAAATGATCTACCAACATGTTTTATCTATTTAGAAAATATCAAAAAACCTAAACCAATACAGTTTTATAAACTTTATGGGTATAACCATTGTACATAACCATTATGTAAACAATAATTTATGTTTTGTTTATTGATAAGAAGGTTGAGACATATTTGGCAACCATTCAAGGCCAGAAGTGACAAATATCTTATTTTTAGCAACCACCTGAGAAATTTAGAAAATCTATTTCATTCCCACAGAAGCTCCGATGAAAAACAGGACAGTTCAGAAAAAAAATTCAACAGATGATTCGAGGTAGCACTCGTACTCTGCAGTAAAGAAAGTTGCTCCTTCCACAGCAGATGAATTAGAAAAATTTCTTTTGCGATTATTTCCATTAACAAAAATATAAATGTTTTTATTAAATTTAATATCCATATTTAGTAATCCGAAGCAAATAAGTTTTAAATAATAATTGAGATAAAGTGTAAATATGAATTATATACATGTTAATTTGTTGTAAAGCCATATACTCGATATTGTTCATAAATAGTAAGTGAGATACTATCAATGCTTTACCGGCATTTTGAAAAAAAAAATATTTTTAGAAAATTCCATATTTTTATTGTTATTATAAAAAAATAATATTATTTGACTCTGTCAAATTTTACGAATTTCTTTCTTTCTTTTTTTTTTTTTTAATGCAAGGAAAATTAGAATTTGTACTAAGCAGGTCTGAGTCGACATGTGTCAGAGAACCACCTTAAAGGTTATTGGATAAAATAATCCATAGAATATTCAATCTTATATAATACATCATCAATGACTTCAATATAATCAAACATGAATTAATATAATAACCTACTTTTTACAAAACGCAACTGAATAAAAACAAAAAAATATATATTCGTAATATATAGGGTGTTTCAGGGTTAAGTGGCCACAATGCAAAAATGAACTACGGATCTCAAAACAAGAAAAAAAAATTCTCTGAAGGTATGTCCGCAAACGCTTTGTTTAGAAGATTTACACAACTTAAGATATGAATGCAGTTATGAATTATTTAGGTTATATGAAATAAATAAAACCTACTTATTTGTTCTAACTAATTTATTAATTAAATGTAAACATTAACATTCATATTCAATGTTGTTCAAAGTTATTTCTATGAACAATAAGACAGGCTCGGCATCTTTCTTCAACAGCAGAAGTGGAAGAACGGCATTGTAAATGTGTTTCAAAAGAATCAATCATCCTTCTTCGTAAGGAATTATGGTCATATGATTGAGCAAGTCCTTTGCTCAATCATATCCCATACTTCATATTCCTATCAATTGATTGGCCGTGCAGGACCAGAGGATTGCCTGCACACTCTCCAGACATAACAAGACTGAATTTTTTTTTTTTTTTTTTGTTTGGAGTGACATTAAACAAAAAGTCTACGCATGTCCGGTCAACGAGTATAATTTCTTACGAAGAAGGATAATTGAATCTTGTGAAACAATAACACATATCCAGTGCCGTTCTTCCACTGCTGCTGTTGAAGAAAGATGCTGAGTCTGTATTAATGCTCAAGGAAATAACTTTGAACAACATTTAATATGAATAATAATGTTTACATTTAACATCATAACACAAAGTGCATTTTAAACGGAGCTAAAGCTTAAAGCTTACAGATAACAGATCATCAAGACCATTAAAATTACAAAAATTTTATTTATTGCATCGACGGTAAGCAATAAAAATCTAGTTACTCCATCTGCTCTTACAAACCACACAACTTCAGTCTAAGAGCCTTTCAGTTGATAGACAAATTTCAACTCAAATTTCAACATTTTTGACTAATGTCATTTTAGTGATATTTCTAGTTGGAAGAGTTGTATCTATACAGACAATGAGTAAGTTTATTCCAGAGTAGGAGATTGCAGTTTTGAAATATTGAACAATGAATAAAGATATACATTTCGCCACTAGAAGCACCACTAAAATTAATAATAAAGAATGTTGAAATTAGAATTAATTATTCCGTCGACCGAAAGGCTCATATATATGACTAGAGAGATTTAAAAATATATCTGAATATTTAACCTATAAACGATTATCGATTGTATGGACTATTAGTTATTAAACTATTATTTTCCATTGTAAAGTTTACTAAAATGAAATTAATAGATAACTAATAAGAAAAATAATAAGATAAATTGTCAAGAGGAAGTTAAGAGAAAACAAGATGAAAACACGAGGAGACCCAGAGGCTGCTAAACATAGAACAGCCCACATTCCTTGTAAGGACGGCCTGAATCAATAATGGTTAAGGGCTAGGGGGTGGATCGTAGTCACATTGCCGGCCTCCTAATTACCATGTTTAACAATAAATAATAGCTCATATTTGATACAACCTGCCTCATTATAATGTCTTTTCTTTTTTTAAAAATCTTCCTTCTATTATAGATTTATTTTTAGTACAATATTTATAAATTAAATGCTAAGATCTGAATAAACATCATTATTTACAAGGGCTTTCAAGTCATCCTCAGTAATGACGCCCACTTCCTCGAACTATGATGATGCTATTGAAACACAATGGGATCTATTAATGCCTTATATATCAAATAGTAGTTACAGATTCCTAAAAATCTAAGCAATAACGGGAACTAAAAAAAAAATAAAATAAGAAACTTCAGCCTCACAAAATATCAACTTAAACAGCTTTGTATGGGAAAATCGAACGTCAATATTTAAACATGTAATAGTCTGGTGCCTTCAATTGTGCTTTCTGTGTAAACTTACAGCAGAAGATATTAATCATTTTACAGCTGTATGTCTCATTCTACCTGAATTTAGAATAAAATATTTCACTAAAACAACATTAAATGCATTATAGTTTTAAAAACATTTAGTAAAGATTTGAATAAAGTGGCTGTTTATTGTAGAGTAGCGTGGTATTACGGATATCAATTAATAAACGAATTTAATCATTAACGACCATATTAAAAATTTATAAAATAACTTTTTAAGTATGTTTTTTTACCAAGAATTCCAACTGGACAAACGTCTCACTTGGAATACTCATACAAGACTGAAACGACAAGAAACTGCTCGATGTTTCCGCTTACTTCAACACTTACTAGACAAACGCATCAAACTTCCAATTTGTTACAAAAGATCCATAGACATTAATGTGATAAGACCTATTTGGATTTACGGAGTTGAGCTATAGGGCTCCACTAAATCATTTATTAAATTTATCTCGCATCCAATCCCTCCTAAAATCCTCAATGCTCCTTACTTTGTCACAAATAAAATAATCCATAAAGACCTTAATGTTCCATGTGTTTCCAATTTGGCCCAATCCAGATACCTATGCTTTCATAATAAACTTCGTAAACATCCGAACTTCGTGATATCCTTGTGTAGACATATTATTAGAGTGCTACCAGTGTTTCTCAACAAGCGTTTTCATGTGATTAAATTGTGTATGCGTATGTATATATATTGTATATATTATATTATACTGTGTACTTAATGTATTTATATTGTAAAGTTGTAAATATCATGATGAAATAAATGAAACAAACAAAAGTTTGTACCTAATTATTATTCATAAGAAGATGCAATTTATTTATATTATGAAATTTGTGATTTTGTAGGCTCTCCTCAGATGGTTATTACCACGAGGCATGTCTTTAGCTTTTATTTAATATACACTGTACATATGTAAATTATTATTAAGTAAAGCAATTATTATAATTATTAGTACTAGTATGATGCCTCCTACCACGGAGCGAAATTCAATACTCTTTCAGATCCTGAGTGTGAAGGCAATCTATTGTACTTCTCAGAAGACGTAAGTGTGGTGGAAGTCACCTGACTACCAAGTTCAAATATTCTTAGACTCAAATTCAAGATTATATATTTTAAAAAATCATATGCAGCGATTTTGTTTTGTATCCTCTGAAATTAACAACTTTGTATGTGAATTAACTTATCTGGAGCTTTAAAAAAACAATCACTTATACAATAAATATTAATTCAACAGACGGATATTTATATCATAATAATGTAAAAAAATAATAGCAAGCTTAGCCACTTCCACCAAGAGATTAAAAATATAAAAATGTCAGATAGAGAACAAAGCAACCCGAGAGGATATCTTACTATCTACTTGATAAAGATAGGATCTGAAGAGCAGGAAGCGATGTCAAGACTTATCAACAGATCCTGTTATTTTTCAAATGAGAGATGTTTCATTTCAATAAAGCTATCTCAAAACTCCGGATATGATAAGGATCAAATAATATGTTTTTCTAGATTAAAATATCTGATTATGTTCATTTACATGTGTATGATAATTTGTATAACAATTATACCATTTTCCTAATAGTTTTTATCTGAACTAAGATCTTTTCAAAGAACTAAGAAGTATCAGTTTAAATGATTAGAATATAAAAAAAAAAATTATGAAATTTTAACAATTAAAACAGAATACTTAAAGCTATATTTCTTGTCTCTATATATTCTATGAGAAAATTTATAATAAAACTTTTGAAAGGTAATTAAATTACCAACAAAATAAAAATAAATAAAAAATCATCGGAATCGAATCAGTATTAGCGATGATACAGCGTATTCTATTTTCTACACACGTTTTAATTTATTACTTTCCTACCTATACTGGGTAAGAAAGGTATTGTGATCGGATCAAATCTCCGATATGCGGTTCTAAACGTTTCATGGCCCCCTGAGACATCGTTTAACTTGTTTTTTTTTTTTTTAAGGTAATGAAATTCCCTACATAAATCGATCATTTCGGACAACTATTAACGAAGTCACAGCTATTCAATTTTCAATGTAAGATTACAGGTTCATATAATGGTGTCAGAAAGCGGTGGATGAGAGAAAAAAGATAACTAAGTGAAAGTAAGAAAATCTAATGCCCGCATCGCAAAGCTTCACTATTTCCTCTACTTTTAAAAGAATTATTGTTTGACGAAATTAGGCTATGGCAAAAAGTTTTTGATCACCAATATTAGAGGGTATTGAAATTTTTACACTAATCTACCTTATGCCGGTTTACATTGCTTTAGTTTATCAAAATAAATCGTACTCAAATCATTTCTTTGATCAATTTTTAGGAAAATATATCTAATTCATTTTTTTTTTTTGTTTCTTGTTGGATATATGTAAAGATACAACTGTTCTGAAATAGGTAGGAAAGTCGTGTGAGTGACAAACCATATTTTTATATTAAAATACAGTAAATACATTATACATCTTCCGGCAATCAATGAAATCGTAAGTCTTCATAACTTTTGAAAACTGTATAATGCAATATTTGTAATATACCAATATTCAATGATGACTAAATTCAATAATTTACTACAAATATTATTTTAGTTAAAATTTTATGAAGTTTAAACCTGCGCTGCAGCGCATATAGGAAATCTGATGTATTAGCCATTAGTTGCGGATTAGCTTTTTTGTTTTTCTTGTTATTAGTGTTGGAGTAGGTCCCTTAGCCATTTTCTTTTCAGTCTCCGTCGAACAGGTAACAGAGAGCATGAAATAAAAAGGACTAATGGAATGATGTGATTTTGAGTTGAAGAATGAAATTAACTGTATTTCTCGTGGATGTAGGACTTTACTGTTGGAATGTTTAAGTCGTCCTGTGTAGTGTTATTCGAAATGTACCAAGGTGTGTAGAATTTTTTGTATTTTTAATCGTAATTTTTAGTAGAACTTTTTTTTGTGTTGTTTGTATTTTATTTATTTGTGTTCGTTTTGCCGATCCCCAAAGTTCTCCGTATGTTCCAATTATTCTCAGTATGGTGTTGTGGATCAGTCGCTTGTTTCGGAAGTTAAGTGAAGATCTGTAGTAATCCAGAAGATGTGAGAGATGGTTGTATCATTTAGTCAGTTCTTGAATTTTTAATTTTATTTGTATCTTCCTAGTAAATCTTTTATCTAAGTAGAGACCGAGGTACCGTATATAGTTTTTTTTAAGGCACTGGGTTATTATCAATCGTTATAGGTAGGCATGAGGCTTTTCTAAGAGAGAATGTCACGTGGATGGATTTGCTTCTGTCAATTTTAATTTTCTATTTTTCGAACCAGTTTTGAAGATCATAGAGATAGTTTTGAAGGGCAACTGATAAAAAACAAAACAAAAAAAACAAAACAATATCTTTAGACCGATGTTGACAGCAGTTCCGCCGGTTGGTAACTGTCATGTAATAGTATTAACTATTCATGTATATTTAAATTGTTGTCATATGTGTTATAATCTCTTTGGAAGACTTGTGTGTAAAACGTCTATTGAAAAATACATTGACAAATATAAATAAACTATTTTAACAATCTTTTTATTAAACACACCTATGATGAAGCTCTTCTATAACCTAAACCAGACGAACTGATAAGGATTTGGTTAAAGCGGCCTTAATAAAGGGAAATCTGGGACGGATATTGATATGAAAACGCCCCGCCTGGTTAACGGGGAAAGGAAAACCCGGTTGAGCGATTTCCCGAAAATGAATTTCCAATAATTTGAACTACTAGCTCGGGGAGCTTTCGCTGTATATTGATCGAAACAATATCTAAAATATGATTTTCATCTCCTCTCTCATTTGTGTACCACCGGTTTCATAATTTATTATTATCATTTAAATATTACCGAAATAAATATAAAAGTACCTTTTTAGTATATACTAAAATTGGTCGCAGGTGCACATCAAGTATTACCAATATCAAGTGCAAATTAAAATAAGCTTCAAAAACGTTTTAAAAGACATATGTTTTATATCACATTCATTTTAAATATAAATCATAAAGGGGACCCTGTACGGTAATTCATGAATGAACGTCACAAGAAGTTCCAAGATTGCCCGCTATCGCTTTGATCATGAAGACCCTTACACGTTCAATCATTACTGATCATTACTTATGTGAAGTTTCCACATTTTTTTTTCTCTCCAATTTATTGTCTACTTGACTTTTTAAAGAAAAAATAGTTGAAAATGGTTAATAATAACATAGACTTATAGTTAATAATAACAACTATTAACTTTTATGAAATTATTTACTTAATAACGAGACTTAGATAAACTAACCTATCTAGTAGTAAGGTTAGTCTCATAGAAAACCTAACCTAACCTATCACTTCTCGTGAATGAACCTTTGATTTCCGGATGTTCGGAAATCCGCAGCGCACCACCATCAGTACTTCATTCACTACCTTACACGACAATTCGGAAGGTCATTAGTGCAATTCCGATTGACCGTGTAGGGTCCCTTTAAGAAATCCTATTATAAATGGTACTTAGATTACATATATAATATAAGTATAAATGATACTAATAAGTACTTATATTTTAAGATTAGTAATATTATTGAACAATTTCTCCAGGCCCTACGAGATTTTATCGTATTTCCATTTAGTTGGAATAAGTTTCAAAATACCAATTTTAGTATTTTCGTTTTGTTTAATTTACACAAAAATATACATGTATATGAATCGAGAGAACCTCATTTAGTTCATTAGGAATGTGAAAAACAATCACCTGTCACATGGACCAGTGAATAGTAATCGACTAAGAGCTGGCTGGTCTACCTATGAATGAAGATCGACCTTCTATTTCTCTCGCCATCTAATAGTTCAGATAGTTGAGTGAGCGTATCCTTTTAATATAGTCAGTGTCAACCATTATTTGTAATTACATAAGCCAGTGGTCACTTTGCTGTATATCTTCGTCGGTGTCTCTACTAGTATTGCCCAAAATTGGTCTTGGTCTTGCACTTTACAAGACCAAGACCGCTTAACTGTTGCAAGACTAGGATCAGGACTGTTAAAAAAAAATTAAGGCAAAATAGTTACTAATACTTGACAATCCTAGTTACTATATGGTAATAATTAGAATAAATAGTATAATTTTGCATTTAAATCTTCTGATTTTTTATTCGGGCTTAGTTAGGTTTCATCTATCTAAAAAATTACATTAATATATATATAATATATATAGTATATATATAATATATATAGTAACTGCGAGACTCTAGCGCAAGAACAAGACCAGGACCAAGACTGAGTTTGCAATATCAAGACTTGTCTCGGTCTCATATTTGGGCAACACTAATCTCTACGTTCTTTAGCTGCCAGCTGGAACAAGAAGAGATTCATCTCCAATAGTAAAACCGGTAAAATCAGGACTGATTATTTTTTATTTTATATCGGATCAAACCTTTTATAATAGAACACCTCCATTGTTAGACACTTCACCACCATACATTTCCCAGCAAGAATCACCTCTTCATTTTTTTTTTAATGCGGATAATAGACACTGCATGATTAAAATTAATTTAATCTATAATTTAAACCCTTTGCATTATTTACAGTTATTAGTTCCCAATCTCATATCACTAAAAATTTAATTTTTTTTTTGTTGCTGTTTTTATAAAATAATTAATTTCGAAGTTCTTCCCTTATTTTTCTTTATTAATATTATTAATTTTTTCCCTGAGGAAAATTTCTTTATTATTTATGTTCATATGATTATAATTTTTGTATGGTTTTATATCATTATAATTTTGTATAGTTTAGGGTAATTGTAAATTGTAATCTCTCGATTCATAATTAATTCTATATTAATTAAGAATATATTAATTTTTTTGTTAACAATTACTGTGTCTTCTTTTTTCCTTTTCCAATTTTTTACCTTATTTACTTTGTTTTAAGGATTCGAATGACTGGCACTTACTGAAACGGGGTTGGGACTATGTTCATATATTTTACATCGAACTCCACATCACCAGAGTATCTATATATTCAGCAAAAACAAACAACCGAGAAAATATTATTATCATTCAATTACCCTGAATTAAATAATTTTTGTGTTATCGCTTATTATGAAAAAGAAAACGTGACCGACCACCTTAAGAAAATACAATATGATATTAACTCCTTTGCCGTTCGAAATCGGCAAATCAATTGAATTATTTAGTTAGAAATTGTATGTAGAATCGCCTCCCAGAGTTTGGCTATTAAGAAGTGATGCCCTCTGTATATACATATATAGAAATCCCGTTATTCTTCCACCCTCATAAATGGCGAATGATACCTACAATCGGTCGCCGTTTTGAAACTAACTGGAGAATGGTAATGTCGAGTGCCGAAGATTATTCTCGGGTGATCTTTTTCATTTATTTTTCTTCTCCGATAACAAAGGTTCGCTATTGAGAATCAACATTAAGCAGAACATACTTCATTTCTAAATAATGCAGAGAAAAAATATTAAAAACCAAATAAAGGACCATATGTGGCATAAACATTAGGATATAAAGGACAGAATCATGCCAGCTGCTAACAGATAATAAAAATTAATCTTACTCGCTCATAAAACTAAAATGACAGCAATAAACGTACTTTATGACAAACCCAAAGAGGATGCTTAAGTCGAACCGTTATTTTACTCGGCTAGCTTAATGGCGTCAGATAGATAGAAAATATTATAGATATCAGAATTATCTACTCGATTATTTGAGAGATTTTAAAAAAACTCAAAGTTTTAGTTTTTATTTATTTATGATATTTATAACTGTATTAGTACAAATACATCGAGTAAATGTGTACAGAGGAATATAATCACATGAAAACGATTGTTGCACTATAATAATATGTCTATACAAAGAGATCACGAGGTTTCTTTTCAGAGAGTTATCAGGAATCGAAGAGGAAGCAAGGTTAGAAACAAGAAGATTATGATGGAATTGGATGTGCAAAATCCAAATTGGTTATCAGGGATTATGTGGTTAGAATCTAGAATGGGATATAGGCGTTTTAAGATAAGCTTTTCCAGGATTTTGCCATGATGGTTAAAAGAGAGATAGGACGGTAAGAGGGATGGCTTAATTGGTAAATTTTTAAAATTAAAATTAAATAGAATGATACAGAAAAATAAAAAAGAACGACTAACAGATATCTCTGACTAAAGCTAATTACAAAACAGTTAAAAAGTTGTTAATTTGTATTAGTAATCCTTACCAGAGTAAATTGTATGGAATTTTAAAACCAACTGAATTACTGAATTTATTTTTCATATTTTGTTTCTGAATATTTTAAAATTTGTTTCCTAAATTGATTTATCGGAATGGCGCGACGCTGCAGAAGGGCACAAAACCGTTTTTTAAAAAAAAACTGAAACCCTTAATTAACATTTCCCTAACGCCAACCTCAATTCAAAGAGAAATTTTTAAACCACAATACTACATTAATTTGGTGATGCTCTAAATGTGCAAAACCTCACCTCAAAAACCTCTTAAACTTCTTTTGTATATTCGTTTGTATGTAGTGGATATACGTTTGATGTCGAAAATGATCAAAATTGTGATAATTTCATTTTATCTTTGCATTTAAGACGACTCCACTGATCCACATTAAAATCATTTGACATTTAGGATCCTACAGACTGTATAAAATGCAATAAACCCGACCTTCGTAAACAACTTAGAATCAAAGATATAAAATAAAATAAAAAAGATAGTAACTTGTTATTTATTTTTACCTTTAAAAAGATATAAAATCTAAAAGTTGTTTCTATGAATTGGAAGAGCAGTAATTCGGTTTTTTAACGTTCGTAGTAACTCTAAATTTGAAGAACACCTAAGAAGTTATCAATGCTTCTGAGTAAAAGGCCGAAAAAATCCAAGAAAATCAAGGCCTAAAATTTATATTTTTTTTCTACAAAAAATCGTATGTAAGGGTTTTAAAGGGCGCTAAAAATATATATGAATTGATTTTTCATAAAAGTTGACATGATCAATTTTAAAAAGAAGCATCATTTGGCTTCAGTAATTTATTTAATATAATCGGCAATATTTCTTCAATATATTACATAGTGAAAGAAATTGATTGATATATATAATTAGCTAGGAATCCCTCTAAAACTGAGACAAAAAATCTGGTGCGCGCAACACACAACTTTCACTTACTCTTTGAACTTTGAATAACAATTATTTTCTGGCCATGTTAGGCTATTATAAAATGTATTAAATTGCATTTTAAACTGAGCTAAAGCTAAAAAAACACAAATGCTATTAAAATAACAAAAGTCCTATTTATTATATCACCGGTTGATTATAGATTGTACGATTCGTTGATTATGGATTGTTCGATCCATTGATTACGGATTGTACGACTATAAGTCATTAAACTGTTATTTTCCATTGCAAAGTTTATTAAAACGGAATTAAGAGATTTGCAGTGCCTGTCATAGACAGGTCAAAAGTTGTCACACTAATTGTAAGTGGATTCTGTTGGAATATCGCAAAAAGAAAAATTATCAAACTATTCACTAATTTAATTTATTAATGATGATTTTTTGGAATATACGGACGATAGATATCTAAATATTTAAATATATTATGAGATCTAGAGTTATTAAACTACAGTAAATATATTTAGGGTTATAAACGTATCTATGAAATATTTTTGTGATTTCACTTCTTTTTTCACACAAGTACAATGAAATGGTAGAGGAATATCACAAAGAGAAGATCTATCGCATTATTCACTAATTTAGTTGTCTAAAAAGTTATATACAAATATTTTGGAATTAACTTTAATACCTAATTATTTATAGAGAAATACTATATTAAAAGTAATGCTGCCCTACTACATAGGGCTGCTTCGTACACAGCATACTTATCAATCCATACGGACATTAATTTTATATTATATTTTTCTTTTCTTTTTTTCCCCTTCATAACAATACTCTTACAAATTATCAACAATAAACCATATTAAATAAAAGACATAGCATAATAAACACTTTCCCAAAATAAAAAAAATTCCTTTTTTCTTTTTAAATCCTCAAACGCCAGGTATAACATCGCACACATATATAACACAGCAATTCCTTGAATGTAGCCAAAAAGATAAGACGATTATGGACCAATTTAAAATCTAATAAATAATTACTAAACTACAGTAAATGTATTTAATATTATAAACACATGATTTATACATCCATGAAATGATTTTATATCTTATTTCTTCTTTCACACAAGTACACTGAAATAGTTTTTTTAACAATGCCATCAACTTGCTTAGGTGGATTTTAAATACATTTTAAAAAAATTAGCATTACCTTATTAATACATTCAAAATTCAAAAACCGAAACAAAGGATATAACCATTGCACAGAACGTATTAAAAAAAAACTAGAGACCATATCTCCTGATTGTCCGATTTTAACGATTTTTTTTTGTTTTCTAGGCTATTCCATAAACTTTTAGAAAACCATATACAACATTCCCAAAAAAGTGTATACTTTTTGAGTTATTCGGAATTTAATTATACCATCCCTCGTAACTTTTTTTCAGCTTCTTTTCGCTGATGAATGTTATATAGATAAATTTGAAGGGTGTCGAGAAAATGACTTTAGCGAAGTTTCAATGAAATCGGTACATTCGTTTAGGCGCTACAGTCTATAGCTACGTTTTTCTGCATTTTTATTTTTTTTCTCCTTTATTAACTTATCAAATTCTTTCAAAAGTTATATTTAGCATTTTTTCGTAACTCTGAATAATGCGAAATAATTATCTTTTTAAAATAAACCATATTAAAGGTACTTTAGAGGAAGACGTATATGAACATTGGGCATTTAAGCTCTGTAAAGTGACATCAATGGGGATAAGACCTAATTTATATTAAAGACCACTTAATTATACAATGATACACCGAGTTTAATCAAAATCGTTAGAGCCGTTTTTGAGAAAACTGTGAAAATGTGTTTCAGCGTTGATATAAAGTGGCACTTCCGGTTAGCCGATTTTAAGGAAAAAGTTGCCGTCACAACTAAGGCATATACCTATCTTAAATACGTGATATCAGTTTCATAGGACTTTTCGTTTTTGAGCTAGACTGCTAACATACAAACACACAGACATACAGACCATTTTTCGGGACTTGGTCATTTCGACTCAGGGTACCTCAAAACGTATAAATCCGTCGAAAACTCAGATTCAAAAATTTTCTCGATCGCAATACTTACACTTACTATATATTCCATAAGTGAAAGTAAAAAAAAAATTAATAAATGACAAAATGTAAACTATACAGACACATTTTCTAGCACACAGGTGAGCAGTTAAACTGCCAACGTTTCGTCTGTTCAGGCATCATCCGGACAGGAAAAACAAGACAACATATAAGCAGAAAGGAAGAAAAAAAGATAAGAGAAAAAAGATTTTTTTTAGTGGCATCTCACCAAGCCATCCAAATACATACTGAGGGAAAGTGAAGACACACTACACGTCCGTTAACACGGCAAAAAAAAGGTAATATTGAACAGCTGATTAGCAGAGATCAAAAAAAATAAAATATGCATACCTGAAATACATTAATTCGAAAATGCGGTAATTAAATTAAATAAGAAATAAAAGAAAAAAATAATAAATACTAAAGACAGAGCTCGAAGACGTATATTACACCCATACCTAACAAAGCTCATTGGACACACGCTATTCCACAAATAATATTACTAAAATAAGCATATAGCTCGAAAAAAAAGTGCAAAGATCAATTTATTAAGGAATCTTCTGTTTTCCTTGAGTATATATTTGGATGGCTTGCTGAGATATAATAACATTTTTTTTTTCTTCCTTTCAGCATATATGTGATCTTGTTTTTTCTGTCCCGATGATGTCTGAGTTGGGGAAACTTTGGCAAGTTAACTGTTTGTCTGTATGTTAAAGACCCGTGGCTTAATAGTTTGGATTTTTTTCCATTTATAATCACGGTATGTCACTTTTTGAGCTATATGTCTATTTTAGTAATATATATTTGTTTAATATTTTAATTTTTTTCGTCTCGGCATCATTTCATCAAGAGCAATGCTATCCCTTAAGATAGATCAAATATATAAATAATGATAAAAAATTATTTATTTAAATATTCTACTCAAGAACTATATTAAGGCTACAGCGGTGACCTGTTAAATAAGCCTTGGAGAAGAGGAATTGATCCGGCGAGAACACACTACAGCATCACTTGACCCTTTTGTTTCATAAGGTCAGGCGATGCCCTTCATTAACAGAGTTCTCTAGCACTTAACTTAATGGTCTTCATTAACATGAAATATTAATAATATATAAATTATTACCAACGAAAATTACAATAAATTACTAAATAAATAAATTATTTAGTATACTTAGAAAATCATAAAATAAAAGATGATTGTTATATAAATGAAACAAGTAAAATTATAGAAATAAACAAACAAATTTCTCTTTTAATAAATGGACGAAAAAATAAAGAGACAAGTCTATTAATACATAATATATCATAATAATTACCCACAAAAAAAGGATAATATGTTTGGTAAAGAAAATACATACAGTTCACATTAAAAATCTTGTGGTTCCATAACCGTTGTGATGACAACTTCATACTGCTAAAAGAAAGTTAGCAACAGAATATTTTTCTTAATCCTGAAAAAGTATTGTTCATTGTTATAGGCAGTTGATGTACTTGATAGTATTTTCTTTTCCATTAACTTTCTGAAGCCGTAAACCTATGATCTCATGTCCTACAGTATTCTTTAATAATACCCCAATTATCCCTGTTGAACAAATCCGATACATTGGACTCCACTTGGAAATACGTCTAACTTGGAACCCTCATACCAGACTGAAACGACAAGAAATCGCTCGACGTTTCCGAGTACTCCAACACTTACTAGACAAACGCTCTAAGCTTCCAATTAATTAAAAAAGATTCATATACATGACAACAATAAGACATATTTTGACTTACGCAGTCGAGCTTTAGGGCTCCACTAAACCATCGAATTCCTCTCGTATCCAATCCTTGCAATCCAAAATCCTTCGGAAAATCCTCAATGTTCAATATCTTGTCACCAATAAAATAATGCATAATGACCTTAATGTTCGTTATGTTTCCAATTTGGCCCAATCCAGATACCTATCCTTCCACAATAAACTTCAGAACCATCCTCGTCTCTAATCTTGCTTTCTCTTCTATCTCTGATAACCCTCCGAGGCGTCTGAAAAGAAGATGACGTCGAGATTTCCTATTGTAAATACATTATATTTTTTTAGAGTGCTACCAGTGGGTATTTTCTCAACAAGTGATTTCATGTTATTATTTTCTGTTATCAAATTTACGAAATGTATTTTATTTATTAATAAAGTTGTAAATATCATAAATAAAAAAATTTCTGATGCAAAAGATGCATCTATCGAAGATCTGGGGCACTTTCAATCTCTCTCCACACCTCCGATAAATGAGCGGGTTATCTTTAGTAATTAAGTGAAGGTGCATAAGCCTGGTTTATGTTACTCCACCTTAAACACACACTATGTTAAACATATACCTTCTGTTAAACACACACACACCTTCAATTCAACTAACAGTTAAAATGGTGGTCTCCAAGACTGACAAAATGGCTGAAATTCGTCGGTTGAGACCGTTAGATTAATCGAAGTTATTAGAGACGGCCAACCAATCTAAACCTTCCCGCAAACATTCATCTGGAATCTTTAGGAAGACGTTTTAGCAGATTATATTTCGATAATAACGTTAAATACGACAGTAAAAAGTTAACAAGAAAAAAAATCTGTTTGAATATAAATAAAATATGGTAACAAAAAAAAAGCCTCGTCTCTCTTTTTCAAAAAATTATTCTAAACAAGAAGGATCAATATAGTTTATTTTTGGGCATTGAAAGGTTATTATTCCTCTTACTTTATTAATAATTAATTTGTTCATTCTATTATTATCTATTATTGGTTATTACTTAATCATTCTTTAATTTGGTTACATCCTGGACCTTTACGTTTCGTGCTGTACCACGTCATTAGGAAATCTCGACTGAAGCTTGAATGACCGTCTCTGATTGTATCTAAGACTGCATTAAATGAAAATAAGAAACGTTCACGTTCCAATATTAGATAATCGGAAGTATATCAGAACATATAACCTATCGGAGGAATTTAGCGATTCTCTTTATTCATTGATTGAATTACCGCTGGATTAGCGGTTACATGTCATATTATTTATACCAAAGCATGAACTGGAATTTTGTTTTGTTGTTACCAGGTATCATTTCATTGCTATCGATTTACGTTTATTATAATATTTACACAAGAAAATACTTTAGTCCAAAGAGGTGTTATCTTATATACTTACTATGTACATATTAGTGTGTTTTACTGATATTTATTGATAATATTATTATTATTTTTTAACGATTTTTTAAATTTCTTAACGATGGAAGGAAAAGTTTGCAGACAACACTATCAGCGTGTTATCGACGGAAGGAGCCGTTGGCTTGGTGCCAATCCGGAGAGGGATTTGGTGACCTAATATCTGTAGCACAGTGGCAGCCGAACCAGCTGACCTCCCCCCCCCCCTCTCTCCCCCCGGTCCAAATATATTTGCACTGCGAGTTGGGGGCTTTAACTTGTTCAGCCGTTATTGTTCGACCGGATTATTTACTTCGTACATCAACAAAGTTATTTGAGAGGCGAATAAACAATGCTTTAGAACGTAATAAACATTGCACCCCATTTAAAACTCAAGATAAATCATTTATTGTTCACAATTATTTTTTTTAAATTAATAATCAATGGATTAGTATTGCCACATCTCGATTTATTATCACTATTAGTTCTAAAAAAAAAACTTAAATTATATCTTTATATTCAATTTGTTATAGAAGTAGCAGTTCCTTTTTTATAATGAATAATTTTAATTTTTTTTAATTATTAATTATTTTATGGTTATAATCTAAATTTCAAAGTTAAAAACAATAATGCTGAACTGGTTACTTTTTCAAGCGATAATAGTAATATACCAGCACTTGTCACAGTAGTGACAATTAGCAGAATTGTTTTTACAGTAAAAAAATGGCATGATAGGCATGATGAAGAATAGTACCCAGTAGCACCTCTTCCCTGGTCTGTTTAAATCCTGAAATCAGGAATGGGGATCTCTTATCCAGCTCCTTTTCAGTCGGCTCATGATGTCAGCATGTCAGCCGTGGCCATTGGCCATTGATAAGTCCGTTGTGATGTCCGTGCAGTTTAAGATGAAATCGGGAGAGTACGTATGTACTGGTCAATGGTTGGTTGTCGTAGGTCGGTATGTAAAGTTTTGTTGTTGACGTACAAGGGGACTGCAGTTCTTAGTCTTAAAACTTTAGATTGAAAATATTGTAGTTTTTGTAATCTTATATTCTACTTTTATATCTACTTATATTCTACACTACTACTTATATTTCTATTTTATAATCAACATTCGCATAGAACGGCTTTTAACCGACTGACCGAAATTGCGTGTTCAGATGAGGTTTATCTAGAATATAAAATCGTTACTAGCTTTAAGCCCTTCCGTTAAATGAAATGGTCGGTAGGTCCTAGTCTATTTTGCGGCAGTTTGACTGAACATTTTCGCTCGTTTCCATCTTCCCTCCGGGCCATCTTATACGTAATGTTACAAGGAGGTATTTCAATTGATATATTTTATCTATTACGGCATGTAGGTAGATAAAAGTTATAAAATAAATGTTGAATTTTTTAATAAATCCTACTGCTCAAAATGGGAAACCTGTTGTCGATTCTCTAGAAAAGAAGATACAGCCCTCTGCAAATTAGGAATTGGAATACGCCTACCTAATAAATGGACTTGATTCTCCGAGCTGTGAGAGCTTCAACGTCCAAAGAACTGTAAAACACATTATTCAAGAATGTCCTACAAAAAAAAATACTAGAGAAAATTTGGATATAGCACCAAACATAACAGAAAATATAAAAGACAACGAAATTACGGTAAAAAAAAAAAAACATTTGATTACTTAAAAGCTGTAAAACTCTAAAATATAATTTAATTAGAAGGTGTTGCCAACGACCCTGTAGCGTAGACAACAAAAAAAAACAAATTTTCTTAAGAAATTATATTTAAATAAACGAGCAACAAATTTTATTTCGTCAATATAAAATTATTTATTTTTGGTTGTGTTTATTATTTTTACTGTCGATTATCTGAATCTTTAATTAAATTATTCATTTTTTTTTTTTTTTTTACGAAATGACCTTTTAAGACACGCGAATATCATTACTTTTTCTTTCACATTTTCGCTTTTCATTTCACCCAGTTTCTGCTCATCGCGTCTGCAAGCCTTTGCTTCCTTTCTTTCGACCACGCAGTACCCTTCCGTTTTTCTTTATAAATTAGCCAATTTTGATTTTGCGTTCATGACCTATTTGATTATATTTTAATCTGATTGGGTAATTAATTTTTCAAATGTTCGTTGATTGATTTTACTCAAGTATATACTTCCCTAATCCCTAATCAGAGTTGTAGAAAATATATATAACTAAGACTCATGCCTCTTTTCTAATTTACTTCGTTTTTAAAAATTTAATTTAATTAATTCACCTTACCGACCTTTTTTTGTTTTTGGGACACGACTCCGAAATTAGGCATTTTATCTAAATTATTATCATAAACAAAGTTAAAGTAGATAAAATTTACTATCCATTTTATATGTAGCTTTTTGATATCAGCTCAAGAGGTGAAGAGTTAAAAAATGTTGACTGGTTACTTGTTTTACAAGAAATGTCTGTTTTCTTCGTTTTTTTTCCCGAAAAACTCATAATATGTGCATCTCTCGAAGAAATACGTTATAATCAATTTGAAAAGCATTAAATTTTCTATGTACTTCATGTAGACACGTTGATATATAAAGGGCTGTTAAAGCCCATGGAATCGAAGGAGTAATTCACTCGTAGTATCTGCCACTCTTCACTCAAGAAATTTTACCTTTTTAATGCTTTTAATTCGGTTAATTTAACTATATTTATAACAGGATTATTTAAATATAGTTAAATTAGCTGAATCAAACTCATTGACCACATAAAGAACACAAAGTTAAGAGCGGCAGATACTGCAAGTGAAATACACCTTCGATCCCATGGGCTTCAACAACCATCCTCTCACATATTAATGGGTCTACATGAAGTATATAGGAAATTTAATGATCTTTCAAACTGATTATAATGTATTTCTTCTAGAGATACATAGCTTATGAGTTTTGGAAGAAAACCCTATGAAAACAGATATTTCTTGTGAAATAAATTCCTCTCTCTTTGGGTCTTCATCAAAAAGCTACGTATTCATATACTTTTTTTTTGTTCAGATGAGGTTTATCTAAAATTAAAAATTGTTACTAGCTTTAAAAATGGTCGGTAGCTCCTAGTCTATAATGAGTCTTTAACAAAAATTGATGAATGAGCAGTCTCGTTCCGAACGTTAATCGGGACAATCTATGGGTTGACGATGCTAATAATCCTAAATTCAGAAAAGGATATCTCCCATCCAGCACCTCTTCAGTCTTCTCTTGATAGGCACGTCGTTCATTTGAATTCCATTTAATGATGTCCTTGAGATGTCGTTTAAGATGAGTAGAGGAATGTGTTGGTCGATATTTGCTTGTCGTAAGACGGTATGTAAAGTTTTATTATTTACGTACCAGGGAGCTGCTGTTATTAATTAGTCTTAAAAATTTAGATTGAAACTATTGTAGTTCTTGGAAGTGCGTCTGAAAACTGCGATTCGAAAATTGTCACGATCGCAATACTTCCCTTTTCTATAATATAATTTCATATATAGGTAAATTAAAGTAAAAATTTATAGGTGCATGTGTGTGTGTGAGAGAGAGATTATTTATGTATACATAATTCAAATCTATAGAAATATACGCATAGTGATTTTTAAACAAAGGAAGGAGTGTCAATGCTAAAAGGAGTTAAAAAGTGAATAACAAGGACAGTCTAACACAGTAGGGCTTTGAAGCAGTTGCCACTTTATTGAGAGCCGAAGGGAGAACTCCCAAGGGACAGGCCCGACCAAGTAATCCCTTAAAAGTATAGCGCAGATCCCCAACCAGCGCCCTAGACCAATATTTCTAATCCGACGCTGGGCCATACATTTTCTTCTGAAAGTTATCTTTTACTACTTCATTTTTATAAAAAAAAAAAACATTCCCCTAAAAACACACAATTCAAGATAAACACATCATTTTTTTCTGATTAAGAAACACAGTTATAATTGAACCACAAATGAATATTTGTTGGAACCGAGCCCATGCGCCACCAAGTTATAACTAACTTCAACTCCTAATCAATTCCAAACTACTAAGAAAATATTCACAAATGTATACTAATATTAGAAGATGGTATTGTACAATAATACTTCAGATCCCCAACAAACATTTCATTTTTATCTATAAGACATATATTTCTGTCAAGATAAATTTGCTATGTACGAGGGTATTGAGTAAATATGATCTCAATGATAACAGCACAAAACAACAGCAACAAAAAAGGCAAGAAAAAATAAGAAGAATACAAAATGATAAGAAAATAAAACAAAACTAGTAAAAAAATAAAACACTAGTAAATTACTATTAAACTAAAACTAAAAGAAAATAACATAACAGCAATAAAGTATGAGATAACATGGCAAGCACTGAGTGAAGTGAGTCACTTGGCCAGCGTCAGTCTTCATGCGAGTCATGGATTTGTGGCAATAGATAGAGCTTGAGTAAGTGGGTTTGAATTTAGAGATAGTATATCATTAAAATTATTCAAGTGGTCTGTGGCAGTTCCTGCTATAAAAGGAATATCAAGGTCAGTGTGTAACATAAGATTAGAAACATAAAAGGGGGCGTCTTTTCTATTGAGTGGAACGATTGGCTTATTTTTATATTTGATGTCTTTGCTGTTCTCCATAGCTCGATACCATATGTACAAAATGGTTTTTTTATTTTTTTTTTATTTTTATTTTTTTTTTTTAGAAAAATCATCTTTGTTCTGTGAATCTAGGTCCCTTTAGAATAACGGTATTGTTCATATAAATTAAACATAAATCTGGCCAAATGATCTATTACTAATGACTACCTATGAATAATAACAAAATACTAGTAATAAATTAAGTATAATAGCTCTAAGGATAAATTAACGAGAACGGTTGGGTGATAGGGGTTCAATACTACAATATTGGAGGTAAAACAATAGCATAATAACCACTAAATGAAATTAGAAAGGTACGCAAAATCAATTTATAGGCAAAGCATTTTAGTGATGGTATATAAAAATTTAAAAAAATAAAATAATAACTGTTAATATATAAAGAAATAAACTTAATGAGGACTTTGTAAATATTTCATTTATTATTCACCGAGCCTAGAAAGAAGCCTGTATTACTGATTAAATTCATTTCTTTTTTGTTATATGTGGTATGCCTAAGTCAGTAGTTTCAATAAAAATTAGCAATTAATAACTGATTGCGAATGGAAGTATGATGTTAAAAATATTTCACAACCAATGAATACGCATCGAGGAGCCAGCCATGAAACGTACTAAGAATTCGGACATTTGGCCTATATTACAAATTACCGCTTTCAATTGTATGCAAATGTGTAACAACCTCAATCAGTAACAGCGACAACCTTGACAATCAACTTCCGTCACCGCCAAAGAAGTTAACGCAGTTAAGAAAAATTGGAGAAAATTGTATATTTCCTTTAGCGGCAGATGTAAAAGCATGTTAGCCAGCCATGTCAAAACAGCTTTATAAGGGGATTTTTCACCTTTGAAATAAATAAATAAATGAACATCTGGTTTCGATTCACATACTCCTTTCTCTAAAACAAGAATTCCAAACATGAAAAACAATAGACGAGTATGTAAATTATTCATAAATCCTAAATTTCTCATCTCCAATATTAAAATTATTTGTCACTTACACAAGAAAATGAGTTATATATAGTTATGTATGCTTCGAAATGTTGTTTAAGAATATCTTAGTATTTCAAAACAAAACATTGAGTCTTTTAATGAATAGTTAACAATTAACTAGACAATGCTTATCTAAAGCAAACACTATCAGGATTGAAAGACATGACATTAAACAAAATCAAGCCAAAAATAGTACATCTCACTTCACACATTAAAAAAAACTAACCAAATAAAGAAAGAACGTCACTTTAACAGTTTCAAACATAGTGAAGCAAAAGGGTACTTATATCGTCAATAAGGAGTCCTTGCTAAATCTAGGGTGTATAAAGCTGATCACCAACTGACAAGAAAAAAAAATTGATAGCTATGAAAAATTTGCAATATACTTAATTACTAGGTAATACTCAAGTCATAATATGAAAATGTTTTATTTAACTGAAAATTTACAAGATTATCATTCAACAAAAGAAAATCAAACGCATGTTCTGGCAATGAACACGAAGAATTAACTATAAAGTCATTAACTATAAAACATATTTTGGAAGAGTGTCATTTTTACACTGCAAGATTAAAAGGTCTCAGAATACCCCAGAATATATCTGCTTCCATGAGAAATCAAGACGAAATCGTTGCCAAAGTTATGAAGTTCCTGGATAGTGAAAGACTTAAAAAACATACATGACAAGCTTATAATTAACGATCCTTAGCAGATTTATTCTTTTTATTTTTATTTTTTCATTTGTTTCATTTCTTCATTTCATTTCAAGTTCATTTGTTTATTAATTTCAATTCATTTATTGACTTCACTGCTATTTTTTAAAAGTTAATTTATCTATTATATTTTATTATCTATAAGTGTCTATTATTATCCTTATTTATTTATTTTATTCTAACAATCCATTTCTTTATTTTCTTTTTATTCTTTTTTTTTTTTTTTATTTTTGTACCATCCAAATAGTATTAAGTGGTGTTATTTAGTTGATCGGGCTCTTATGACCTGGATGTTTTGCCCCTAAACATCGAAATAAACTAACAAACGAAGAATTAAAACCTAAATTATTTATCAGAGAATGGTTTTTAATTACTATTGATTTCGTAGAGAACAATCATTTAATTTACATTACAATACATACCCATAAATATATTCTTTTTTTTATATATACTATGTTAATTCTTGAAATCCATTTGCATCTTGGAGTCGTTCCAGCAAATTTTGCATGGTCTCTCACAACATACTGCAACAAGTCTGGAAAGTCACCTCGCTCTTCCGATTTAAAGGATTTTGAGACCGATCCACCAAGAACAATCCAATTCCACAAACAAAACGTTTGAGACAGAAGCAATAACCATTAATGTGTTGGGAGATGTTCTATAAAACTTCAAAATATGACTTGAGGAATGCATGAATTTCAATGGAGGACCAGTGTTGCCCAAAATCGGTCTTGCAAAGTGAAAGACCAAGATCAAGACTGGTAAAAAAAATCGATTTTTTAAATAAAAATTAAGGCAAAATAGTTACGAATACTTGACAATCTTAGTTACTATATGTTAATAATTGGTGTAATGAATATATTTTTGCATTTAACTCCTCCATTTTGGCTTAGTTAGGTTTCTTCTAACCATGACCAAGATTGAGTTTGCGAGACCAAAACTAGTCTCGGTCTCACATTTGGGCAACACTATGGAGGACTATGTAAAATAGCTTTATTCTTTTTTTCTTTTCCCGTATTGTAGGCCAAATGGTTATATATGTACTTTAACTGTATGCTTCAAGTTCACAACCCGACCTTATATAAGAAAATAAAACAAAAATATTTAAATGTACCTCTTTAGAGAATCAAGAAGGCTCAATGAAGTGGCAAGATGATACCGAAGCTTAGTTCCTGAAAAAATAAAAATATATATATCAGAATAAAAAAATATAACAATACATTTAGGTATATAATATATTAACACAAGAAAATATATATAATGGCATACAAATCCTACTTAATATTACAGATCCATCACAAAACTGCTGAAATATATAGTTTGGAATATCCACGACGATATATGAAAGGGGTTAATAATTAACGTTAATAGCATGAGATCAACTGGACATCTAATAAATGAGAATTTTAACAACAATCGCATCTGAAGATAATGAAAAGAATGAGTTTTCAAATGATTATATAAAGAGATCAACAATAAATTAATTAATTATGACAATAATCATAATATACTTCATCTTTATTACATATTACTTACGACCATAAGACAAATCTACTTATAATTATTATAAATCCTAAAATAGCTCAATATGTTTTTTCTCTTCCCTGTGAAATGATCATCATTCCTTTGAGTCGTTCTTGTAAGTATTGTATGAACCATTGCACCATCCTTGAACGATACTGATCTTACTTGGCCACATACCTCTCCAGTATATATTGCAAGTATATTCTACCAGTAATACGACAAATAAGATGGAAGACAGGAGCTTTGGATCAATAGTGAAAAGCATGACGTACTGAAGTTCCCTGAACGCACTCCCACTTCCCTTTTACGTTGGACAAAGTGTTTAAAAGCCTCGGAGCGCTGAAAGCCTCTGCCGGTGTAAGACAAATAAACACCTTAACTGCTTTTGTTATGGTTAATGCCATGTCAAGTATGACGTCAGAGAAATATTTGTTTAGAGAAAATATTTTAAAAAAACAAACAGCATATGACAAACAATTATATGAGCTCTCATAAAATAATACCCATGAGACCATCGCTAAGTATTGTATACCTCTTAAATCTGTTCAAGTCAAGAAACTTATCAAATATTAGTGTGTTAAAGATGGCATACTCGATTTTAACACGGCCTGTGGTCTGTTAAACCTGACCTGTACCACTACAACCCATGAAGGGTCTTGAGTTCAGTACTAATTAGGGAAAGCACTGTTTCTAGGTCAACGGTTGTACAAGGAGGTGATTTGACCGAGTTCACACTCAATCGCCAAGTTTTCCCCCTTAATCTATTATTTAATTAAGGGTACCCACTTTTTAGAGGCTGCGTGTGGCCCAGGAGGGTCTCCCGACCCAAGATCGCCCCTCGGCCAATGAAACAGATAAATAAATTTTCTGCCATGATCCGGGATTCAAACCTGGGACCTTTAGCATTGGAAGCCACCCACTGATCTACCCCATTACCGTGTGGTCGGTTAAAGCTGGTGTTAATTTCGTAAATGTGCAGGGAAGGCTATATTTAATAAGATTTTTGTCTTATATTTACTCATTTTGTATTAAGAGACAAGAAATGTTAGAAAATGTTAAAAACGAATCAGGAAAGCGTCGGACAAAAGAGGGCAATAATCTTTAAAATTATGTAAAATTTAAAATGGAAACATATTTTATATCGTTTCTTGAAGATATGCGAAAACAATTGTATCTTTCTTTTTTTGTTAATTTCTTTTATTATTCGTGTTTTTATTTACTAACATATTCAATGTTGAATCTCCCACATCTTCAGGAATATTCTATTTCTTATTGTTCCAAAATATATATGCATCATACATAATTTTTTTTATATTGTCATATTCTTATAACTTTGTGTTTCTGTTCTATTTAGGAACATTCAAATCTAGCATTGTTAGCCTGTAAGAAATAGCATCAATACGAAACAGAATATTCCTGAAGATGGGACAGAACCCCAAAACATTGAATATGTAAGCAAAAAAACATGAGTAATAAAATAAATTACCCAAGGAGGAAGATATAAGTTTTTTCGCATAGCTTCAAGAAGCTAGGATAATAATCGTATGAACATACTTTACATACCGACGGAAAACATGATGAGATCCAAAATATGGGTTGATAATGATTTTTTTTTCGAATTTCCTTTTAAATTTATGGTTGTCATGCTTCAAAGTGTTAAAATAAAAAATAAAATAAATAAATCCTTAAAAATTTTTTTTTTTTTTTTTTTTGGACTAACATATATCTATCCGCACCTGTCAATTATGATTGACAATCAGCAGATGTGCTGGCTTAGTAATGAGAGAAAAAAAAAATAAATAAAAAAAATAATAATAAATAAATAAAAAGGCTTGATAGGCATGAGGAATAGCAATACCCAGCGGTATCCCTTCCATGGCTTTTACTTATTATAACATTATTTCAGCAGATCCCTCATCCAGACCCTTTTCAGTCGTCTTCTGGAGTTCTCGGGCATACTAGTTGTGGCCATTTCTTTTACCAGCTGGTTGGAGTGTCCGTTTAACATGTTATGAAATCGTTTGTAGTACGTTCGTATGTGTTCGTTAACTGTCGGAACGTGTAAGTCAGTGTGTAAAGTGTGGTTGTTTACGTACCATGGTGCTTGAGTGATTAGTCGTAGTATCTTAGACTGAAAAGTTTGAAGTTTTTTTATGTGAGTTGGTTTTGCAATTCCGTATATTTGTAGTCCGTAAGTCCAAAGAGGTTTTAAAAGATATGTGTAAATACTTAGTTTCTGTCTTGCTTTTAATTTGGAATGTCGTCTTAACAGTGAATGTAACAATTTTAGTCTTAGATTTAATGTGATTCGTTTTTTCTTCACATGTGGACCCCATGTCATTCTCCTATCGAACGTAAGGCCTAAGTATTGTACTCTGTCTGTTTGTGGAATCGGTACATTGTCTATGTATACAGGAGGGCATGTTTCTGGTCTTAGAGTAAATGTGATGTGCTGTGACTTTTGATAATTTATTTGAGTTTTCCAAAGTTTACACCAATCGAGTATAATCTGTAAGTGATGTTGTAAGTTAAGGGATGCTTCTGTAGGATTGTCGTGCCTGGTAATGATAGCAGTGTCGTCTGCGTAGGTTGCTGTAAGAGTGTGGATACTTTGAGGAATGTCGTGTGTGTATGTGATGTACAGTAGTGGGGCAAGGATTGATCCCTGAGGTACGCCAGCTAAAACTGATCGAATTGAGGATAGACCTTGACCATGTCGAACGGAGAAAAATCTATCTGAGAGAAAGGAATGGAGAATTAAGTAGTAAGTATGTGGAAGTATGGTCTTAAGCTTGAAGAGAAGCCCCTGATGCCATACTTTGTCAAACGCTTGGGCGACATCCAGAAATACTCCGGTTGCATATAGTTTTCGCTCTAGTGCTGTCGATATGTAGTCAGTTACCCTGTGTAATTGTTGTGTTGTTGAATGTAATTTTCTAAACCCGAATTGATGGTCAGGAATAATCTGTCTGTCTGTTAGTATATGTAATAGTCGTGGGTACAACAGTTTTTCGAATAACTTAGAACATACTGGAAGTAAACTAATCGGTCGATATGAAGAAGGATTGTTAGTGTCTTTGTCTGGCTTTTTAATCATGGTTATGTGTGAGTATTTCCATTGTATAGGAAATTTGGTGGTCCTGAGAATGCAATTGAAGATTGTGGTAAGAAACACTAGAGCTTTCCTTGGCATTTGCTGGAGCGCCTCAGCAGTTATCAAGTCATGACCAGGGGTTTTTCTTTTGGGCAATTGTCTAATTTCTTGTGCAACTTGTGATGGTGTGAAAGGAGGTGGTGGTAGTGTGAGCTGTAACGGTATGTCTAAGTTATTATGTACAAAAATATCGTGTTCTGTATTAATTAAGTCTGTATGTGGTTTGAAAACAGTGGAAAGGTGGTTAGCAAAGAGTTCAGATCTTTCCTCGTCCGAAACAGCCCAAGAACCATCCTCTCTTCGTAGGGGTGCTGACACCTCACGATGCTTTAAAAGATTCCTTGTATGTCTCCATAAACTTCCATCGTCCGTCGAAAGGTTGTTAATAAAATTGTCGTAGTTTGTGCTTTTGAATTTTTGAATATGTCTTTTGAGTTCGTTGTTCAATCTGTTAAAAGTTTGTCTGTCTGAAGGAAGTCTATTAGTCTGCCATACTTTACGTGCTTTTCTCTTTGCTCTGATCAAGTCCCTTATGTACATAGGATAATGGGGCAAGTTCGCTGCTTTTTGTGGCCTGGATGTTGATGAGGCCCATGCTGCATCTTGTATGCTTTTTGTGAATTTTTCAACAGCTTCTTCTAATTCCTCATGATTTTTAATTGAACCTGGAACAGAAAGATTGGTGTTCAAATGGTCTCTATATGCGTCCCAGTCCATGCAGCCTTTTATGAGCCTAGGTCTTTTTTCTGCTTCGGAAGGCGCGTCGAAGAGAACCATGTGCACTGAGGAGTGATCAGAACAAAGATCAGAGCTTGTATTGACGGCAAATGGTACGGTTCTTAGTCCTTTTGTTATAAAGAAATCAAGTAAGTCAGGAGTTTTGCGTCTGGAGGTGGGCCAATAAGTTGGTGAATTTGGAGTTACAGTGTCTAATGAAAGTTCATGGAGAACAGACCAGAGATTTCTGCCTCTTGGAGTAGACAACCTTGAACCCCAGCCTTGATGCTTAGCATTATAGTCTCCACCTGCGATGAAGCATCTTCCGAGGCGTTTGAAGAACTCAGAAAACATCGTGGGTGTAAGCTTGTACCTAGGGGGACAGTAAACTGAGGCAAATGTTATAGTGTAGTGTTTAGTTAAAAATTAAAATCAAAATGTGAAGCCTAACGCGGAAGTATAGTTTTTAATTTACTATGGCTATAACACTGAAGCATGATAGCACAAGATTCATGCTAACCGCTTAGCACCATAACACAATTAGCATTTATCACAAGTTGCGAGAGTACCCTTAATGTTCAATTAAGCTGTTTATATTGTAATGAGATATAAGAAGATAGAGCCAGTTGAAGAATAGAATTTTTCAACCCATACTTATGAACCTGGATAAAAACCTGATGAATTACGAAGTTAAATGACCATTTTAAGAAGAATCTGAAATAGTCTGTTAAAGTTTTGACAAAATAATTTATTAATTCATCTCGACAAATAAACCTAATACAAAGCCTTCATAACACAAGAAATATACAACAGAATACAAGAAGTCAGTGTTGGCTTTCCGATTGCATCGTATCCGTCTCTAAACGGGGCTAAACGATTACATCGATGAGCTCAACGCTAAGTTAAGGAACTTGCTCAATATTACTAAAAGATATCGAAAAGGATAGTAAAAAAGACTTGTTGACTAAGAGAATAGAACTTTTTTTTTATTCAGTATTTACAAATGGCCACAAGTATATAACATATAACATTATTATATTAACAATATAACATTTATTTATAGTGTATTAAGTACCTTTCCTAATAGCCCTGGAGCCAGGGCCAAAAATCGACCTGATCGCAGGCGAAGGTTTGATTGTAAATTACAAAAGTGTATGTTATTCTAAGAAAAAAAAACCTTGTCTGCCGTTCCAGAGCCGCTGCTTTCAAAAATGGCGGCTGATTTAAAGAATATTAGGCCAATAATTTGAAGGTCGAAACGGGAAATCCATTGCAAAAAATGTGAGAAAAGTTTTTATTTTTTTAACTTGTATATATAAAAGTTTTATATATAAATTGTATTAAAAAATATATATTATAAAAATATATTAAAAATAAAAATATATTAAAATAAAAAATATATTAAAAAATATATATATAAAAGTTTTATATATATAAAATAGATTTATATATATATTTGTATATATAAAAGTTTTTATTTTTTTAACTTGTATATATGGGTTTAGACATGTAAAAAATAAAATTGCTAACGCGGGCCACCAAGGGAAAACTTTTTACAGCCAAAAAAGTCAACTTTTTCGAAATTTTTTGGGTTTTTCACCTATAACTCCTAAACAATGCATCAAAATGAAAAATGTACTCATTAACAAATTAAATAACGTTAAAGTTTGCCTCAAACGATTACATAAACATTAAAATTCAGTTACGCCTTATATAAATGTAAGGTATGAAACCACCGTCAACCAAAGCTGAGTTTTACCAAATTTGTCAAAAACTGAGAGAAATTACTATAAATGGTCCTGTAACTTGAAAATGAGTTCCCTAAGTGGAAGAACCCATAGAATCAAAGTTGTAGAGCATCAAATTTTGCGTCAAATTTATATTTATATTTATTTAAATTTAGGTCACTGGTTGCGAAAAAAATCGGTAATCTATCGATAGTTAGAAATTGGTAATAAAGGTACAAGTGATTTTCAATATTTCAACAGTATGGGTGTATTTTCTAATGAGTTAGTTTTGTTTAAAGTCCGTAACATGCAGCATAAGCTTCTTTTCTACCTCTCAACAGCAAAAGATTTTGGTAAACGATGTGCCGAAAGATTCCGAATTTTATAAAGGACTAACGAATCCCGATTCAAGATATATAATTGGCCTAAAATAAAAATGTCAGTATTGAATGGACGCAAAATCTGATGCTCTACAACTTTTATTTTATGGGTTTTTCGTCTTAGAGAACTCATTTCCAAGTTACAGGGCCATTTATAGTAATTTGTATCAGTTTTTGACAAATTTGGTAAAGTTCAGCTTTCGTTGACCGTGGTTTTATACCTTACTGCGTCACCAAATCATAAGTTTATGTACTCGTTTGGCGCAAAATTTAACGTCCTTTAATTTATTAAAGAATACATTTTTCGCTTTGATGCATTGTATAGGAGTTATAGGTGAAATACCCAAAAAATATCGAAAAAATCTGACTTTTTTGGCTGTAAAAAGATTTCCCTTGGTGGTTCGCGTTAGCAATTTTGTTTTTTACATGTCTAAACCCATATATACAAATTTTAAAAAAAAAATACTTTTCTCACATTTTTCGCAATGGATTTCCCGTTTCTATCCTCAAATTACTGACCTAATATTCTTTAAATCATCCGCCATTTTTGAAAGCAGCGGCTCTGGAACGGCAGACAAGGTTTTTTTTACTTATAATAACGTACACTTTCGTAATTTACAATCAAACTTTCGCCTGCGATGAGGTCGATTTTTGGGCCCTGGCTCCATCGCTATTAGGCATGGTACGGTAAACTGTTTAGGTATTTCTTAAAATAATATTTCACCTATATGCAGTTCTAACAGTGGGAATGTCAAAAAAAAAAATTTAATAAATAAAATAAAAAAATAAATAAAAAAATTACTTGACAAAAGAACAATACCGCCAGTTGAGTTAAAAAACTCATTAAGTAACATTTCATAATATTAAATCATTAAGTACTCTGATAACATTCTCTATGTGGAATTAAAACAAGATCGAAAATCACTAAAACATATATTAAAGTTAAGCTTGATCAGGCATACGGGATTCATTAAAAAACCAACGATTAAAAGCCGGAATCGAACGCTTTTTCGCTTGAGAAGATGAAACAATATGCAAATAGGTGCAAACGGGCTGAAGTGGCGCGTTATTTCAAATGGAAAACAGATGTGGATGAAGAGGGGATTGGATTTCTCAACAGAACTCTAACAGGGAAAACTTCCACGGGTCAAAATGATTAAACCTATATTCAACATCCGCCATTATTCAGCAAATAATGAACCACATAAATACTTGCCGTCTCTTTATTACATATTTTTAAATACTTAATAGTTTATATTATATTTAATGAAAATTGTAGTGCTAAAATTTAAAATTAAAAAGAAAATTGGATGTCACGCTAAACGATCCAATTTTTTTTTTAGACCACATTTTTTATCCAGTATGTGATTTAATTATCTGACGATTCAAGTGGAAAAAAAATGAGTGTTCATTAGCTTTAGTACCACATCAAATAGACAGAGTTTGCCGATCTTCAGATAGAAAAACACAATTTTCGAGAATTTCCGTAAAAAGAAAAATTGAAGATTACAATAAGATGATGTCACGAAGTTTTATTGGGATGTTCGGAAAATAATAGGATTTTGATTTAAAAAGAAAAAAGAAAGATTTACAGCTGTTTTATTGAATCAAAATAATCTCCACTACCAACAATACATTTCTGCCAACGTATTGGGAATTTTTCCTTTCTCTCGGAATAGAATTTCCCATCTTTAGAATTGATAACCTCCAAAAACAATCAATTCCCATTGTCCATTAAATTCCTTGCTACGAAGTAGTGGTCGAAGTTTCTAAAAAAAAATTATAATCCGTAAGCGAGAGATCAGCGGAGTAGGTCAGATGTGGTAGTTTCATATCCAAGCTCTAACAGTTTTTGTGACGTCACGCGTGAGACATGTGGCAAAGCATCATGCAACAAAACGGGTCCCTTCCGATTGACCAAAGATGGCATCATTATCGCAAATTTCTGATGCATTGTATTAATTTGGTTATAATAGGAATCGGCATTGATGGTTTCTCCAGGATTTAAGAAGCTGTAGTGTATCAAACCAAATGAAGCCCACCTAACATTAACTATCACCTTTTTTTGATGAGTTGAGGACTTTGGAAAATGTTCTGCTGCTTCTCCTTCGTAAAGTATCTACTGTTTATCACAAGAAACAATTCTGTACAGAAAAGGGTCGTTTTTGTTTCGGCAAAGAAGTTATGCCAAAACTTCACAACGCTGGATTTTTTTTGGCGGTCGTTTAAAGAGAGTGACACCCAACTTTTAAGCTTTTTTACCTTTCCAATCTCTTTAAGGTGGCCATCGATGGTCGATTTGATAAGGTTAAGTTTCCCTGCAAGCTCTCGAACAGTTGTTCTGGAATTTTCTTCCACTAAAGCCCGCAGATCGTGGATCAAGAGAGGAAGTCCTTCTACCACCATCATTGTCTTCAAGGTTGAAGTCTCCCTCCCAAAATTTTTTGAACTACCGTTGAACAGTGCACTCATTAATCTCTTGCTCCAAACCTGATTGATGTTTCTGGCCGTCTGGGCTCCATTCTTTAAAGAGAGTTTAATAAACGTGTGAAACAAAATTATACGGAAATCACGCATTGACATAACAGTAAAGACTGAATTATTTATAAGCAGCGAAATGCTGCAGAGGTAAACAAACATTATCGTTTGGAAGAGGATTAATAAGTGTTGACGTTCATACAAATGAATAATCCAGTAAACGTAAACAGCTTGTATTGAGGAGTATTTTAAAGAAAACTCAAAATCCTGAATTATTTGCCGAATAGCCAAATAAATGAATGTTAATAATTTGATAAAAAGGAGTCTGTACCGCGGGCTGTAAAATATTTGTTTAGCGAAATGGTCGTTACATTTTACAAAATTAATTTTCCTTTATAACTTATATACAATTACATAATTATAAAAATTTAAAATCACTCAAGTATTGAAATTGCCGTCAATAAAATCCATGACAACTAAAACGTATAACCCGAAGAGAAAACCCTTCGCAGTAACAATAACATTAACCTAGAAAAAATTAAGTACTCCATAGTAACCGTTCCAGGACACCTCTCTCCTGATGGCAATAACATAGAATTCGATCCTCGGCTCCCGTTAAACTTTTATGTCGAACCTGAGTAAAATCCTTAATGAAAAAATAAAATTCTCCAACCATTTATTTTCTTGAGGACCCTTTTCTACCCTATGTTTTCAAGGCGATGATTGATATAACAATTTATGAACGACCTTAAGAATACATGACAATCTTAGTATTTATAATAAAATTAATCTTTCGATAATCATATATATAGCCCGTGGTACAGACCCCTTTTTATCAAATTATTAACATCCGCCTCAACTTCGTGAATAGCTTCATCATACCATGACCTACTATATTTTATTTACGAAATTTCTTGAAATTGGGGTGTTTTCATGTTTGAGATTGGCAACCTTTTCCATTTAATTAGGCATTAAAAACTCCTAAATACACATTTCCTTTCCAACTTAGATCGTAATATAATTTGATCATAAAATCGAGGAAAAAGGTGGCCTACACAAATATTGGGCCGTTTGGCCTATACAACATAATAATATTAGGATGAAACATAGTAATTATAATTATAATACCTCCAAAATTAAAAAAAAAGTACAATTACCTCTATCTAATCAATAAATATAATTACGTATATATTTTTAAAAGGCTTTTTTGGAAGGGGAATTTCTCCTTTTTCTATAAGCATTGAGGTGCCACCGATTCCCGATGTTTGATCATTTTTTACATCAAAAATTTTACAAGCAATAAAAGTTAAATCAAAAATTTATTTCTTGATATTTCTAAGACGAAGAAAATGGTGTAAATAAAATAATAAAATCTTACAGCGCATTTGCGTCATTAATAATTTTCAGTTTATAATTTATTCAATAAGGACAGCCTCCTCTGACCATTAATACCAGTGACGGGGCCGACAGAGAAGCGCTGGGATCTCCTAGAGTGTTGTTTTTTCTTTCACAGGAGGGGAGAAGGCTTCCCTAGGAGTTCTTCTGAATGAATTTTTGGAAATACTGTATGTATTACGCCTGTATTCAAGTTGTTATTTTGATTAATCTAACTTTAAGTATATATATGTATATATTTTTAATATTATTATTTGGTTGTAATTCCATTTCTATTCTAATCTCCTTAGTTGTGGTAGAATGTAATATAATTCATTAAAGAAATAAAAAAAATTTAAATATGACTGATCAACAGTTCCATTCTATAAGTTCAAGAAAGTAGTATTGTTAAGTTGGATTAACATAAACATACTGAGTGCTGAATACAATTCCAAATTCATTAAAATAAGATTGATGTAGAGATGGTTGGCCGTGGATATAATGCCAAAAAAAATAGGCATAATAATTAAATAATACTGTTTCTATAATTCAGTATTTATTTGACCGCACCCCCCGATCAACTCTTTCTCATAAAAATAAAAGTTCAACGCCGTCGTATTTCTATTTAATTGAGAATTGTAGGCCAAGTTAGAGGTAGAAATCGGATGATGTTCCTCTAAATGGGGAAAAATATCAAAATAAACTTATATTATTATCTTATATTATACTATAAACTTATAAATATTTACGCTAAAAACAGAAACAATGCCAAGGTGAAAGTCATTAATATAATACAGCACTGCTTATGCATGCCGGCTCCTGCAGCCTTTTAGGGTTTAATGGAGATTCATGTGTTTGGGCGGAGCAAACTGAGAAACAGTCATTAGTAGAAATGTCAACGGCCAAACTGGGGCGAATAAATCTTATTATAACAAGATAAAAAATAATAAAAAGATATCTCAGTTTTACTAAAGAGCTTTTGGTTATAAATTGAATAAAATAGACAGCAGATTTTTATTTATAATTACAATTATTTATATTTAATATAATACTAATTTTTATAATATGTTATCCGCTTGTTTCCACTGCACAACCTCTCAAATTATTTTATTTTAGTGTAAAATGTGCAATGTATATGGAAGAATGTGTAAGTCTTAGTCTATTCTTAGTCGAATGTGTAAGGAAAAAATATTAGATTTTTCTTTTCAGCTCCGACATGATCAGCTTTGCTATTTTATTTAAATGTTATGTATGCTATGTATGTATATATATATATATATATATATATATATATATATATATATAAATGTTATGCGTAATATGAGACGGGTGCCGATCCAAGACAAGTTGCTGACTGAGCTGAGCTCCGCTACTCAATCGGTTGCCGACCCTACCTTGTCTTGCTACGCTCAGCTCAGCTACATTCAGCTTTGATCTTTTCCGTTTATTCGTATTGGCCTAACGCATGCTCAGAAATACAAACTATATAACGCTGAAAAAATATTACACAATATTTATCTTATCACATCTGAGAAAGCAAAAAATGGTATTTTCAAATGTCGGCTTTTTGCTCTCGATCAATCTCCGCTGGCTTTAGTACCAGTGACGCGGTTGAGAGAGTAACGCTGCGTTCTCCTGGAGTTCCATCGCCTGATTGTATATAGGTATGCATGTGTTTTTTTTTACTTAGTTTTAATTTTCTTATTTTTTTAGGTTATTATATTTTATTATCTATTGTATACACTTTTGATTATTATTTTGTTTCTATTTATTTTATGTTTTTTGTACATATAGTGTGAATGTCATCCTACCTCACTATAACCAATGTCCAAGAGACAGATTGGGGTATTACTCAATAAAGAAAGTAAAAAAAAGTAAAAAAAAAAATGTCGGCTTCCATTAGAATTTAATTTTTGCAATTTTTTGTTAAGATATATAGACAATAATTTCGATTGCTTCAGTTGATGTGAAACTTTTCATTCATCAAAAGCAAACACAAAAGAGATCAATCGGCTATACAGTAGAACATGTCCTAAACATTTGGATGGCTATCATCTCTGCAACAAATCGTCCGAGTTCATTAATTTTTTTTTTATTAAATCTAATATTGCATTTATTTTAACCTTTTGCCACCATATTTTAGGTGAAGTATGTTATATAAATAAATTGAAAGGGCCTAATAGAGTGAAGGCAAGTTTCATAAAACCGTAACATCATTTAGGTCTTACGGAAAAAGGAGGCCTTCTTGAAAGGAAAGGGTCGAGTTCCGTGGATCATCCTCAATTGACCTCTAAGATTGACATGAGATCTCAAAAGAATCAAATTTTGAGAGAAGGGAGTAAGTTTTTTATTTTCTTATTTCTTCACAAAGGTTCATTATTGAAAAAAATATCCCAAAATTTATTGAAAACATAAATGAGAACTCACTTGAATAATTGATACCTGTAGTTTTATAGTTTCACTAACTGTATAGCTACTTAACAATTCAATTGCATTAACCATTGTATAACCATATTGCATGGGCTTGTAAGGAAGTAAACTTAATTTTTGCACATCTACGTAAGACAGTGAGCTATGGTTACCGACCAAGCCGTTACTAGACCGCGTCACTTTCACTTGTTGAATTATACAACTTCTTACATTAACAGCTACATAGCCAACTTAACAATTAACAATTTATTTGTGAATAATTAAATTCATAAATTTTTCTTTTCTTCGAACTTCCTCATGTTGTTTTTACAGACATTGTACATCTTAAGCCGCCCGAAGCAAGCTAATCTCCTCTGCATCATCTTCGTTGATTTCAACTATCCCTCTGGTTTTTGGCCTCCAACGTTTCCTCTTCCAAACTAATGCGATATGTATCGTTTGTGAATTCTAACTGATGAATTGCTACAGGCTATATGGCCGTCCATTGTAATATTCATATTTTCACAACAAGAGATATGGACTGATCAGTTTCTATCAGTAGTTCTTTATTGGATTTTTTCTTCCTCGAGTTAGTAAGTTCAACGTTCGCAAGACTTTCCTTTCAAATCGTTTAATCTTCTTGCTGCTGGGCTTTTCAGAGCGTAAGTCTCTTATCAAAGCGTTGCAAAACCTTCATTTCAAATTAATGAAGATTTCTAGAGGTTTCGGTAAGCTTAAAACAAAGTTTTTTTTAAATTTTATTTTGTTGTTTTTTTTTTTGTATAACGGTATAAATTACGTTTTTCTTCTCTTTAAGTCCCTAAAAGAACATTTAAAAAATCAATCTTATTCATCATGTTCATTCTTCAATAGATAACTACTTAAAATTATTTAAGCATGTATGAGTGTAAGAAAGAATCTAAACGAACTAGAATCTAAGAATCTAATTTAGCATGAGCCACAAATTTAAGACTTAATATCTCTAACATATTTAGAAAAATGTTTTTGATTTTTTAAATTTTACTTGCTATTTTAAATTTGGTTAGGATTCACCAGAAAAATCAAAATTGAACAAGAAGTGAAAGCTAGATTAAAGGCAGGAAATCCTATTTTTTTTTTTTTTTTTATTATTATTATTATTACATTTCGTATCTATGTCAATCGGAGCATTTATATGGCTGCACAACGTCCAATTTGTGAACTTTTTTTTTTTTTATTTCTTCCCTTCCTCGCTTTTACGGTTATACTGGGTTTTCTATTTTGGGTCTTTTAAGTATATTGCTAAATGCCAAAAACATTAATGAGAGCTGTGGCGACTGGCAAGCATCCGAGGGGTAGACCGAAGCGAATGTGGGAGGATTGCGTTGAGGCTGATGAATTTGAAGGGAGCCCGATGTATCGCTAATTCTTATTATCATTTTATGTAATACTTGTTGGTACTCTATGGATTTTACAATTTGTTTTTCTAAATGACAAAGACTTAGGATTATAAAATACCGGTAAATAACTACCCTAGGCTAGGTAGAGGGACTGGCTGTTGATGTGAGATGTACATTTAAATGAGGTTTTCTGTCTTCTCAATTTAAGATGTTAAGGCTTTGTTATTTTTTACATTTTCTAATAATATATAAAGATAATTTTCATTTTTCCTTGCTTTAATATAACATTAGTCAGCGAAGGAGCAAGATTATTTAAGTTTCACTTTTCCATTGTATCATTTTATGATCTCCATGAAGCTGAAGGTTTCATTTTTCAAAAACATTTCGCAGTTGATAAGTTCACGGCAATAATTTTTTTTCGTGAACCCTCTGGAGTTGACACCGCCCATAAACCTCCTAATTGGGTAGCTAATACATTGTTTCAAGGGATGCTTTTTACTCCTTTCTGGCTCTTGTGGTTGGGCCTTGATCTTCCCTTATAATAAAAAAAAAAGTTCTAAAAAGAATATGGCTTTAATATAAAAGTCGCTGCCCTTTACAGGATTGTAATTTTTTTATATTACATGCTGTAAATAAGATAAGATTCAACAATTGTTGGAAATTATTAAACAAAATATTGATACTATAGCTTATAGCAAAACAAGAAAAAAAAAAAAAGGCAATTGTTTGTATTTTAAGCTTATTGAACATGATGAACCTTTTGCTTATACAATTAATATTTATTACGGTATTAATAAACTATTTTCTGAGCATTCAACCAGTTGATTGAACGATGAAAATTATTTCTTTCTTTTGTAATTTATGACTTATTATAAACTCATTATTTAAAAAATGTCACCCTCCTCGTCACAGTATATTTTTTAAGCTATTCTATTCTTATATCCATTCCTACTATGAGAACAAAACAGATTTTAGAGTGTCAGTTTCAAACAATCCAACGAATTTTTAATTAATTATTTATTTCAGAAGTACTTGAACACTCAGTGCTCAAACCATGCCCTGAAGATGACCCACATGTTTGGATTGAAACGATGGCATAAATAAAATTTTTTTTTTTTTTTAAATGACTGAGTCCTGAATATGTATCACCCAAAATTATTTATTTCGGATTCAACGCGTCATAAAGCATGGTAAGTTTCAAAACTTTGATCATAAATTTGCATTTATTATTGCATTTATCGGCCTCAGTGTGCGATGAACAGTGATTTCCAATTCCAAAGATCATCCTGGGGTGGCCCGTAACTAGCGCTAAACTAAAAAAGAAATCGACATCCGTCAGCCGTGAACGGCGAACCGTTTTTAAAAAAAAAAAATCGTTTTCTGCATTAAACTTACTACGAATCACAGAACCTCAGATTCGGAGAAGAGTTTAAGAACCTGTACAGTAAACAGTACTTAATAAATAAGTATTAAAAAATAGAAATGAAAATCTTCCGCAAGTTAACTGATATGATAAGTGACTTAAGGAATTAACATATAGAAGACCAATAAAGAACTGCTTGCAAAAACTGGTCAATCAATTCCTCAATGGAAGTAAACATGGATGGGTCGTGGAGTTCGGACCAACTCATCAGCAAGTCTCTGCACAATAATAATTGCTTCAATATGATGCCATGTGAAAGGCCTAAAATGGAAAGATCGAATCAATAAAAATGAAGACAGCTGCATGCAGATGACTGGAAACAAATAGCCCAAGATAGGTAGAAATGGAGAAGGCTGGTTAAGACGTCAAAAGATCTACACTCGCATAAAACACGTGCATTTGAATATTTAGAGTGAAGTAGATTATAAATATGTAAAATTTATAAATCAGAATCATTCAGCATTCCGATTGATTTTGAGTATATTTTATTTTATAGAACAAAAATATAGACAGCAATAAGAAAAGTGGTGAATAAACTTTGAACCAAGATATTCTAAAAAATGTAAATTAAATTCAAGAACAAAACAAATCAAGAAAGATATTTAGGAAAGCGTGCAGTTACGTTTATTAAAAATATCTCATGAGGCGTGAATTTGTTTTATTTATTTTAATCTCACTCATCTTCAGTTTATTATCTTATTTATATCATATATATATATATATAAACATAAATATCCAATATGATAATCAACACTCTAATATCATTATCCATTCAGTCTGAACAACGATGATATTTTAATTTCCACACTAATATAATCATACGATAATACTTTGTAAGAGATAGTACATTCAGTTCCTACATTTGAGGTAGGAATTTCAATACATCTATTTTTTTTTTTTTTTATTCAATTATAACTAACTTTATATATTTATATATATATATATATATATATATATATATATATATATATATATTATATATATATATATATATATATATAAATATATATACAAGTAAAGTTTTTTTATGAAATGAACTTATTCTATCTCTTTTTCGTTCTTTATTTTTCAAAGTGTATGTTTATGTTGTTCTATCCTTATATATAGTTTTAAGTGATTTGTGCAAAGTTTTAAGTGTTTTTTACATAGTTTGAAATGTTTTGTACATAGTTTGAAATGTTTTGTACATAGTTTTATCTGTATTGTATAAAGCTTGTTCACCTAAGGTTTCTTTACTTTTTAAATTATTTTATCAATTTTATTTATTGTTTCAAACTTTTAGGCCAGTAGTATTCTATTCTTTTGTACAATTTTGTTATTCTAAAGGGACTTAGTTCCAGAATAAAGTTTTTTTTTCTATCAAATATATGCTTTTACGGATGCAGTATTGAAAAAATGGCAATGTTTCATATTCGATAGTTAGCATTTGCAACGACGACTTTTAAAATTAATATTGTCTTTTTTTTATTTACTTTCTTTATTTTTATTAATTTTAATTATTTATACTCATTTATCTTTTTAATCTACATATTGTATGAATGAATGCTTGTAGCCATAATACTTAATACCCTTCAATGCGGTATATTGTATTAATACTCAATAAACTCATAAGAAAATAATAAATAAAGAAAAACAATACTATATAATGTGAACAAGACAGGGTTAGCTCGTAACATTGGGCACGAGAGCCAATAACAAGGAAGCCCGGAGAGCTGTCATCCTGTAACTGTCGTAATGGTGGGCGTATCGATGTGGCAGCAGCAGTCAGTGACCCGGTCCCGGAGCAGATATTATGTCGAGGGTGGACCCTTCGTCCACAAAAGGGAGTCGGTATTTTTGTAACCCATAACAGGATATGCGTCCATTCTCTAGGCTTCAGGAAAAATACATTGGTTCAATGGAAATGGCGAGTCTTTAACGGGAATAACAAGCAGCCATAAATAAATATATACAATCAGGATAAACCAGCAATAGGTGACATTCTTGAGACCCCGAGAAACGATGGGGTATAAGTCAGGGGTAGAAAATTTTTTAAGAAGTTCCATTATAATAGTTTCTTCGAAACTTTTTAGGAAAAAAATTCCACTTTAACAGTTTCTGTGAAACTTTTTAGGGAAAAAAGTTTTAAGAAACTTGTTTTTGATAAAGTTCCAGATTTAAGATAAAAGTCTAACTATTGTGTATTCAAGTTATAGAAAAAAGTTCAGTTAAATGAAAGATGAATTTAACTCCATCATTGGAAAGTTATTAGTACATCCACACGTATAAATTATAAAAAAACATTTTGAAGACAAGAATAGTTGGGATGGTCAGTCAAAAAAGAAGGCAAAAATAAATGATAATATTTATTTTTACATATGCCGACGTTTCGACCTGAAGTTCAGGCCATCATCAGGGCTAAGAAAAGAACCAGATAACAAGGTATGAGAAATATAAAAATTACAGTAAAATGAAGTTGTTAGAATAATGACAATAGTAAGAACAAGAGACAAATAATAATAACAGGTACAAAGTGTGGAATGACAGAGTAAACATAGTCAAAAAAGGTAACATAAGTATTGTAAAGGGAATATTAGAATAAAATGTAAAACAGAAAAATATGAAGTTATATAAGAAATGGAAATAAATAGTAAAATTAAGATATAGTGAATAGAATATTTAGATAGAAAATTGAGATGTTGTAAAGTCTGTCAATATGTACAGACAATGTATGAAATAATAAAAAGTTAAAACAGAGAAAAGCAATTAAAGAAAGGAGGAGAGAAACTGAGAAGGTTGAAAAAAACATTTTTCAAACTTTTCATTTTCATTTTTTCAAAATTAAAAAAAAAACATTTTATTTATTGTGAACAATAAAATAAATAAATTAGCGCAGAAAAGGTTTTAAAATATAGCTAAGCATGAATTAGTTTCTTAAAATGCCACAACATCGATGCAGTGAATAAATTATTTAAAATATATCCTTGAATGAATAAATTGGCATGGTAATTTAGTAATGTGTGTCACTAGGTTAAACAATGAAAAAAAAGTAGCTACGTCATTAAGGCCATATTTGCCCCTTATTTTTGTTTAAAAAAAAAATATGAAAATGACTTGATTGTCGCATTAATTCTTACGTTATATTTAGTATAGTTAAGTACCTTATATTTATATTAGCTTATACTACGGATTTAAAACTTTAATTTTTTTCTCAATTTCTGTTCCCAAATTTAATTTATCAATTATCAATTAATATAAAAATGTCCAAATGTGGAAAAATACATTTTAGATAGATAGAAAAAAGTTATATCTAAAAAAAAAATAATTATACCAGGAGAATAAAATATAGTAGAGAGATGAGGAATAACAAAAGAAAAAAAATATAAAAATTGTTTTGTAATTCAATAAATAGTATATTATCTATATTTTATTTATACTTGTTTTACATACAAAACAATATCTACATGGCTTCAGTAGAATGTTGCCACCCTATAAAAAACCATAGTGTCTTAACTGTTTCACTCCCCCTCTTAGAAAAACTTTGAAATTTATTTTTAAGTCATCAGATTAAATAAACCTGATAAGTCCTTCTCCTAGCTCTAGATAAGCTGTATAAAGATATTTTCAGCGGAAAACTGAAACAACATCTAATCGAAAAAAGGAAAATTAACAACCAAGGATCATAGTTAGGAAGAAATACAACATAATCAGAACATAATAAAATCTTTGTATATATAATGTTGACGTATATTGATTAATTTTATATACAATATCTGCATTTTCTATTATTTTATCTTTCATTTTGTTGAATAAATTAGTTACTTTTAACTTTTTTTGAACGATTAATTATAACTGTTTTACTTAAAACATGTAGTTCCGAACACATCATATTCCAATTCAACCTTTGAATATTATTTAATTAATACATATAATACCGTTCATATATATAGTAAATTCTAAAAACTTCGTATAATTTTAAAACTTTTACCATAAAATGTTAAAAATAAAAAACAGACCTTATCCATCCAATAGCTGCTGAACTAAATCTCATCACATTGGGGTAATTTTATATATGAGTTGTTTTATTTTTAATTTATCTAATGAGGATAGGTAAAAAAGTCGCTGGAAATTATGTCGCAATGACAAGAATTTTATCATCTTCTTTATACCAAGTGTTTTATATTGTCTAATAAATAAATCATGGGTGATAAATATTCAAGACGCAGTCATTATAAAAGTGTTTTTATAAAATATTTTTATAAACATTTTTTATAATTACTGCGTCCTAAATATTTATCAACCGTGATATGTAGAACATTCGACTAGCTTCCTTCAATAATAAAAAAATTAGGAATAAAATTATTATAAGGAGTTGGTCGCGATGTGCGGTCAAATAAATACAAATTTTTTTAAAAAATACTATTTTTTTTTAATTTAGTATTTATGGCCAGTCTATCAACTCTTTCCTGCAGTGCCTGATGCCACGCCCTGATGAAGACCTGCAAGATGGGTCGAAGCGTCGGCGAAACAATTAAAATAGTATTTTTTTTTTAATTTAGCATTTATTTGACTCCCTTCTTCCCTCCCCATCCCGACCAACTCCTTCTCATATTCTATCACGGTAAATAAAATTATTATATTTATTGATATAATAATTTATTATTGTAAAGAGTTGGGAAGAGATTAGGGTAAGTGGGGTATCGAATTAAGGGAACCCAACCCAAAGCATTTGAGGGAGCAATACATCTTGGCAATTTATTTCTTTTAGATAGTTTGTTTGATAGTGGAGCCTTTCTCTTAAGTGCTTTCTGTCCCCTCAATAAATCTTTTAGCAAAGGCTGACTTTTTAATTAACTTTTCGTTGTTTTGTTTTTCTAGAGCTATAGATTAGGCTACTTATTATTAAATCATTTGTACAGACGATAATTACAATCTTAAAAGTTTGAATTATTGTTCAAACTTAATTGTTATTCAGTCCTTGATGAATCTATTCTTATCTTATTTTAACAGATAACAATCCGTGCTCTCTTGAAGAATTCTGAAACGAAAAAAATATTGGAGGCGGCGTAGTTCAGTGCGTCAGATCCTGAACTTTTGTTTTCTGATTCTCGAGTTTGAATCAGGCTGTGACAGATAATTATTGATTGGTTATAACATCAGAAAATCAAAGTTTAGGAGAACCTACTTAAACAACACTGGCATCTATAAAGTGATCACCATTAATTAGGAGAAAACATGGCAATGAAGGATAATCTAGTCAAGTCTACTTCTTCTCTGATCCAGGAAGAAAATTGATACAATATCTCATTGACGTAACCTCTACGATTTGATATATGTTTTCATCATGTTCACTGCCTTCTGAATCTCCATTCATGCTTTCCATAAAAGTATATATATATTTTTTTTTTTATTTCTTAATGACATTTACAACTGTATTACATAAATACATCTAGTAAATTTGGACAAAATAGATATAATGACATGAATACACTTGTTTTGTAACTACCTAATGGTAGCACTCTAATGATATGACTACATTAGGAGATCACGGGGCCATCTTCTTTTCAGACGCCTCGGAGGGTTATCAGGAATTGAAGAGGAAGCAAGGTTAGAAACGAGAGGATTGGGATGATTCTGAAGTTTATTATGGAAGGATAGGTATCTGGATTGGGCCAGATCTGAAACATAAGGAACATTAAGATCTTTATGGATAATTTTATTAGTGACAAAGTAAGGAGCATTGAAGATTTTACGAAGGATTTTGGATTGTAAGGATTGGATGCGAGAGGAATACGATGGTTTAGTGGAGTCCCATAGCTTAACCCCGTAAGTCCAAATAGGTCTTATTATAGTCAAGTATATGAGTCTTTTGTAATTAATGGGAAGGTTAGAGCGTTTGTCTAGTAAGTGCTGAAGTAATCGGAAACGTCGAGCGGTTTCTTGTCGTTTCAGTCTAGTATGAAAAGCATATTTAATCAAATAATTCATCAACTCTGCCTTTTTATTACGCTTTGGGATTTTAAACATGAATCAAAACGTTATTAGACCCATCAAGCAGGAGAAATCATTTACTTTCTTAATATTACATAACATACCACATAAAATGTATAACATTAACATAACACATAACAATAACAATGTTGCATGTTAGCACACATAGGTCACTAATAATTCATTTAAAATTTGTTCTGACTGCATATTATGTATTTATATATTAAGTATTTAATGGGCTTTAGCTGCGTAAATATCCCCAATGCCTTTTGTTAACATCTAACGGATCATAAAACAAAAACTAATACGGAATCAATCTCAACCATATTTTAAATATACCATCTCCATAGTCCCCAGAAGGGGACATTATAAGATATTTTCTAATTTTTTCATTAATTTTTAATTATAATTCAAATATTAATTTTTTTTTAATCTATACAACAGATGAAAATAAACATTTAACATTGGTGAAACTGACAGAGCTCTGTATATAGAACATACATAAAAAACCAAACGAATAATTAAGTATATGACGAAGCAAGTACTCTAGAATGGCTGATGTTTTCAATTTAATCACTAATGAAAAGTTAAAATGGACATGCCATGCCTTTGTTTATTTTATTATACCAAATCCATTAAATTTAATTGCTCTAGTAATTACAGTTGATATTAGATCCATCCTGACCTGTTAATGGATTGTAGCTCCCATGGGGGCCCTGATGAATCAAGCTCGGCTTGTAATGGGTTAGTAATTTCACACTGACTAATTAAATTACATTTCTTTTTCTATTTTATGAATTAAAGTAATTATCGCTTTTAAAACCATAAAATAATTACCAGTAATAAATAATTACAATAAAAGGTAATGAATAATTATTGTATCGCCGAAGTTACATATATAATTTAACAGATTTCGAAATATTTTGCTAATCAGAATTTATAACGGTTGTGATCAAGTCAAAGTCCTCCATTTTTTTAGTTTGTATTTGATAACATATAGTTGTCTTTCGCAATAAGTATTTCATCTAAAATTACTTCAGAAATGTCATGTATAATTTATGGCGGAAAGGGAGAGAGAACATACAAACCTTTTAGCAATACATCTTTTTGTCTAATTCCTATTAATATATTTTTTTATTGACAAATATTAATAAATTGAGACTTATTTTTATAATAAGCAATATATTAATATTAAGTTGTTGCCGTTGAAAATTTAATACCTCAATTTTAAGATACTTTAAAGTAAATCACAAAAACGCTTATTCATCCTTCTTTTCCCAGTCTGCTGGTGTTCAAGGTAGTATCCTAGGTCCTATCCTTTATACCACGTACGCCGATGACACATGTATCCTATCAGTAAATGATGACCCATCAATTGCATCCCAAATGCTTCAATCACAAATCATGAATCTTCACGAATGGTGTCAAAACTAGAGAATTAAAATAAATTCTACTAAATTCCACCAAATTACCTTTACTATTCGTCGTAAATCTATGACTTTCTGTGCTACACTGTCCTTTAAAAATACTCTACTTATCCCTGTTGAACAAATTCGCTACCTAGGACTCCATTTGGACAACCATCTAGCTTGGAATCCTCATACCAGACTGAAACCACAAGAAACCGCTCGACGTTTCCGATTACTTCAGCACTTACTAGGCAAACGCTCTCAACTTTAAATTAATTACAAAAGACTAATATACATGACTATAATAAGACCTATTTGGACTTACGGAGTTGAGCTATGGGGCTCCACTAAACCATCGAATTTCTCTCGTATCCAATACTTACAATCCAAAAATCCTTCGTAAAATCCACAAAGCTCCCTACTTTGTTACAAATGAAACCATCCATAATGATCTTAATGTTTCAGATCTGGCCCAATCCAGATACCTATCCTTCCATAGTAAACTTCCGAATCATCAAGAGACGAGACCTCTGAAAAGAAGATGGCCCCCTGATCTCCTAATGTAAATATATTATTAGAGTGCTACCATTAGGTAGTTTCTCAAGAAGTGTTTTCACGTTATTATATCCATATGTTCAAATTTACTAATTTACTGTATTTCTTTAATACAGTTGTAAATATCATTGAGAAATAAAAAAAACTTAATGTTAACCCTGTTACGTTTTTTATTACATCACCTTTAAACATTAATGCACCTATGTCCAACATATATGGACTTTTTTTAACGCATATGGAAATGACATATATCAATATTTACATAACTAGAACCAAGCTTATGGATACTCTGTAGAGACAAAATTTGCATACAGTAAAAAGGATTTTATTGTAAGTACTATAAATAAATAAGACTTCTATCGGTTCGTTGGTATAATTTATATATAATAATTATGTGTAATTTAATGTATAAACCATCATTACAATTATCGTAATGATGGTTCATACATTGTTAAACAAAGCTCTAAGGCAAAAGAACGATTATTTAATGTATTAATTAACCGGCCATAACGCTTTCTTGACCAAACTCTCTTCTTGTAGACCGAAAGGCAGAAATAATATCAGGGCTTCATGGTACTCTTACTCCCTGGCGAGAAATTTCTTCGTGTAACTGCTTCAACTGTGCATGACAGACTCGTGCTGCCCGTTGTGCTTTGTGATTTGATGTCACAGCAGATCAAGTTTTGTTGTATTTTTGTTTCTGGAAATAATAAAATTGTACGCTGGATCGATATCCTCAAAAACAATCGGAGAAGCGATTAAAAATGCCTTAAAACTGGGTGTGAATTTCAGTCAAAATTTAGTAAACTTTACGATTAAAAGATCTCGAAAGTTTTTCCAGAAAAAAATATACTTCTGCTTTTAAACATTTTCGGTATCACTGGAACTTTAATTGTCAATAGTTTTTTAGTTCTTTTGGAACTAGTACTTTTTGCTTTGGGACTTTTTCAGTAAATGTTTAACAGAACTTCTATTTTTATAACTATTATTTAAAAGTGCCGTCAAGTTCGCTAAATAGTTGACCTAAAAAAGTATTTTTATTTTTAGCTACTCAAACAAACGAAACAGAAGAATCATATGTGATTAGTTTAAGATAAATTATAACTCTAATCTAAACCCAATTACTGTTTATTTCTCATTTAACGGAACTTTTTTTAAGAACTTAAACAATAAATAGAAGTTAAACTTTTACCGTAATTTACAACTTAAATTTAAAAAAGTTCCTTAAAATTTTTATTTTAAGAATTTTTTTCCTAAATAAAAAGTTCCACAGGAACTGTTAATAAGCAACTTTTTAAAAAAGTTTCAATCTCTGATTATTTTCCCTCACCTCAATCATTTTAATAAATTAAATTAAAACCCAAATAATAAAATATTCACAAACCAAAATTGATACATAAATTCGGTAGTTCAGCTTATTTAAAAATATATTCCTCTGGTAAGATTAATTAAAGAATTAAATCAATTTTCATTTGTTTTACAAACTATAATTGGCTGATCTATATTTCTTATTTGAATTCAGTTTTTATCAGAAATAATAAGTAAACTGTGAAAAAAAAATTAATATTAGAATTAACCACAAATTTATATAAGCAATCCTTTAATGAATTTCATGAATTTAATTTTGAAATCGAAGTGTAAAAGCTTATCTTGACTGTTAAATCGAATCCACTTCACAAAGCTCAATTCTATTATTTTTTTTAAGTGTACTGTTTTTGTTTATTTTTTTTTCCATTTCTATATTATACATTTCAAATAATTATTAAATTTTATTCGAAATTACTTTTAAAATAACATAAAATTCTTAAAACTGAATCTTAAAAAAAAATATGATGAAACATTTTCTAATAATAATTAAAACCATAACCATATTTTAATAAATAATAAAGAAAGTCATTAATAGTATTATAAGAGTGTAATGTATAAATATGAACTTGTTTATATACGAATTATTTTCATTAAATTTTCGTTCTAATTATTTCTCTGATATATTTTATTTAGATCGTTTTCATTTATAACGTGTGAATAAAAATTCTCTCTTCCTGGTGGTTAAGAAAATATTTTCTATTTTTACATTATATTTTAAAATTATAGTATCTGCGATTTTAATTTAAATCGGCAAAACATGACAAAATACATAAAAGATAATAGTAAATTTATTTTAATAAATACTAATTTTTTTTTTTTTTGTATTTTAAAAATACGAACTTATTTCTGTTTTATGATACTTTTGATGGTATTTCCTTAAATTTTGTTTACTTTAATTGATTTTATTAGTTTAATTTTAGTTGACAATTTAGTTGACAAAGACTCCTGAAAAAAAAATTTTAATAAAATGTTTTTAAGTTTCTTAAATGTTCGTGAATTGAGGTATGATAAGGGAATTAATAAATTTTTCAATATTATGTTATATATATCTGAAAAAGCCAAAAAAAAAAAAAACACCGGAGAATGAAATAGAATAGAATTTCTTGAAGAAATTCTATTTTTTCTGAATTGGAGAAACTTTGGATTAATTCAAAATAAACCGAATTTATGATAGAGGACGAATTTCTAAACTAATACCTCTAATATAGTCTCCTTTCTGTTATCCGCATTGACGAATAATATTTCTGTAATCAAGTAACACGACCGATGAAAATTAGAAAATGTACACAAGCAAGTTTAAAAGCATTAAAGTTCTTCACATATTCCTCTTCCCCCAAAAAGACATAAAATATAGAAACATAAATAAATAATAGTTTTAAGCGATCTGAGAAGGTCGGAACCGGAGGGAGGCAGGCAGGATATTATAAGATGATTTATATCGGAAATAGGCGGGAAAGGACCAAGGTGACAACAGAAAAGGCGGGAAATTACTTTTAGTGGCGGGAGTTGTACTTATAAGATTTATTTTTTGTTCAGTACCAGGGAACTATCCATTAGTCAGTGGTGAATACCTGCGAGGAGTGCTGAGTCGAATCCAAGGTTCTTCGAGGCGGTAGAGGAAAATCGTTCCAGGATATCAGCAAGGATAATTCCGGAAGTTATCGCAAAGATTGATGGAACGAAAAACAGGCACAACAGTCTGTTTTATCAAGGTAAAAAATAACCAAAGAGAAAATTCGTAAATTTTTCGATATTTACTTCAGCACTCCAGGGTGAAACATTTTTATGGAATTTCGAGACTTTTTCAAGTTTTTGTGGTAATATTAGTTGTAATTGAAGATGCAAAAAAAATATAGATACATAACAAATAAGACAAAAATATAATATAAAAAGGTAAAACACAATTCCTGCAACTGAAATATAATGAAGTAATAAACTACATAGACATTTCATTTATGATACTTTACGATTTACTTTCGATGAATATAATTTATTCTATTTGGTCATGAAACTGGATAAAAGAAAATATGTTTGTGCCGTAACTAAAATATTATCAACTAATTCTTATTTATAATCATATTACTGGTGAAACATTAAACATTTTTGTAATGCATAAGTTTATATGAAATTAAAACAAAATTAGGCAGGCTCTCTTAACAGCTTGAAGATTAACAAATCAAAATAATTAAGCAACCTTTTTGAAAGAATACTTTCATGTGTTTCTATTTTATCAGAGGTTGTACAAGGCAATAGAGACACCCTCTATAATACTGTTATACAATCTGTAATTTAAAAAAAAATAGTACATTAAAAAAAATAGTATACAGAAAATGGAAATTGCATTTAATAGTCCGTGTTGCAGACCCCTTTTTATCGAATTATTAACATCCGCCAGAAACTTCGTAAATAGTTTCATCTCATCGTAACCTACAACTATTTTGTTTACGAAAACTCTTGGAATTGGGGTGTTTTCAATCTGGAGGGAAGCATAATTTATCTATTTAATGAAGTATTGAAAACTCGTAAATACTCATTTGCTTTCTACTTGGATCGAAAGATAATTTGATCACTAAATCGATAAAAAAAGATGATCAAAGGTGGCTTAAAAAATATTGTGCCATTTGGCGAGACCTACACCCTTAAATTTTTAAAATAACGAGATTATATAGGGAAAAACGGCCCAATATTTTTGTAGGCCACCTTTTTTATCGATTTTGTGATGAAATTATCTAACGGTCCAAGTAGAAAGCAAATGGGTATTCACGAGTTTTTAGTACTTAATCAAATAAACAAAGTTTGTCCCCCTTCAGATAGAAACTGCCCCAATTCCAAGAGTTTTCGTAAATAAAATAGTTGTAGGTTACGATGAGATGAAACTATTTACGAAGTTTCAGACGGATGTTAATAATTTGATAAAAAGGGGTCTTCACCACGGACTATAACGGCACAAAAAATTTTCTCTGATAAATGTTTTTAGGAATGTAATTAGAAAATATAATTGTTTATTAGGAAAAATGTAAATAGTTTTTTTTAAAATAATAATTCTCAATAATTGCAGCACCCTCACAGTTTGTAAAAAAAAAAAAAAAAATAGAAAACGCTGAGTATTCCCCAGTCAATTCCTTTGTCTAAAAATTCCCTTTCTTTTTTAAGTATTTCAGAATTTGTAGATATCCTAAGATACTTTGATATAAAAACTGATATAACTTTTTTTTTTGACTCATCAAACTGTTATCTTGATACCGATAGGATGAATCATTAAATATACAAATATGTTTTGTCAACTTTTATAGACTTTATTCTCATATGAATATGCAATACAGTCTAAAATATTGTTGAAATGCGGCTCACTAAAAATCAGGAGAATATGAGAAGATTTTTTGTTAAACTCAATAAAATTAAAAAAAAGATAAAAGATGGTCGTATCATTCAATAGGGTGAATAAATTCTATTAATCAAGCCTTTGACCTCAAAATATTACGTAATTAAAAAAAATTAATTACGTCACTTATTTCCCATCTCGTGAAAATACAATGGTCCATTTTCATGATTTTGGCCATTGGACGTTTGTGAAAGATGTGTTTTTTGCCTTTGGTTGTTTTGTGTACTAAAGTAAATTTAGTTTAATTTTTTTTTTTTTAAATATGCTTTTTAATACATCTTTATATTTGAAAACAAATCCGCTAATAGATTTTAATTTATCCTAGGAAGAGTCTGGAGCTAATAAGACGATAAATATAATGCATACAGAAATAACTCGTATTTTTGAACACTTGAATTTTTTAAGTAGTATTTGATTTATGTATTATTGAATCTTTTGATTTTAGAAACATTTCTTTAATATTTTATAGAAATGTTTGACAAAAACATTAGTATCGGTTGGTACTAATAATGAAAATTATAAAATGGACATATGGTATGTCGAATTAGGATATCTGAATTTTTTTTTTTTTAATTTTGAACGAGTTTTTCTGAATTTCAATAAATTTATATTAACGACTATTTCTTTTAGAAACTGGAATCAAAAGTAAATATTACACAACTGATTTTCTTTTTAATTGTTTTTAATTCCATTAAATAATTTAATCGATATTTGTAATAATATTATTTATTTAAAAAATATGGTGTCATTTACCTAGAGGCATCATTCCTTAGTTACATTTACTGTTCCTTAAAAATTCTGATTTCTTTTTTTTTTCTGTCATTATTTTTATTATTATTTCTAATCACCGTTATATTTTGGATAGTAAAATTATTGTAATTTTATAAAAATATTAAAAATATAAATATGAATAATAAAAAAAATGTTATTGTTAGATTTGAAATATAAATTAAATATTTTAATAGTTTTAAATATAAGCATAACACCAATAATCAATAGATATATTGTAGAATAATAAAAAAAATAAAGTTTAATTTTTCATTGAAATTAAATTTAAAAAATAAGAAAACAAATAAGACTACTAGAAAAAAATACTATAAACATGGTTGATATCTAAACTTATTTTAGGATAATCAATATTTTTTATGTGAATCGATTTAGTAGAAGTAAACAAAAAAATCTTTCGGTAACTAACAATTTATTTTGCAAAACGAACAAAAAGAATTAACAACGCTGCAAATCGCTTAATGTTAATATTAGTTTTCACTTGATATGCTAGTGAACTTTAGTGTCTTAGAGTATAAAACTAAATTTGAAAAAAAAAAACCTGTAGATGTTGCGTTGATTAGAAATATTTTCAAATATCCATTAATACACTGCCAAACAAAACATGAAGGACCAAGCTTTTTATAAACAAACAATGTTTTCCCAATTACATTTCTACTGCCCAACACAAAATTCCAATCTATGACAAGCACTGCTAACCTTGAGGGACGCATCCGAAGTAAGGAAGGAAGGAATGGACAGCACACTTTCCCCCAGCAGGAACAAAAAAGTGAAAGGTATTACGTCAGCTTAGTACACTATAGTTCAACCTTCCGTCAAAACAAGAAACAAATATCCAAGACAAACATAATTCTCAACAAATATAACAGGAAGTCAATATGACCAAAATGTTTTTCTTATGGCTCCTTATGTTTTTGCATTCATTCAGTATTCATGTATATATAAATAAATAATTGAATGCTAAAGGTTGTGTGTTTCTCGATTGAAATTTCGAAAATGCTATATAAATATATATAATGTATAAGTACCTAAAAACGGATTATATAGCTTTCAACTTTTCTCTTTCGGATCTCTAGGTGGAGGACAGGACCATCCCATGAAGTAATGATTCCAAAAATCATGGGCTAGCAACGGACTTCCTAAGTCATAGGTAAAACTTCATGAGACAATTACAAAGCGAAATGGAAATAAACTATCGGCTCTAGAAATATATGGCTGTAGAAAAATCTATAGTACAAAAGAAATATGAAATAGGAAAGACGATGAACTAAATATTCTGAATCATATGAAGTAAGACCAAGTCATGCAAAAGAAGAAACGCGTTGGCCCCTTCGAATACTTCAGTACCTCCACGGACCAAGAATGCCCTACAATAGGTTCGATTCTCAATGGGTCAGTTATTTATTATTCGTAGCCGCTCTGTTTGACACTTACTCTGGATAGTACACAACAACCCCAAGGCGTTTGGAAAACTGACAATCAGAACCAGTTCTCTTCAAAGAAGATACGAAGAAAAAGAAAACGACTGAAGCTATAGAGAACACAAGTGAGAATATAAAGAAGGTGGGATTTATAGAAAATGTATTTTATTTTATTCCATTTTCTATTAAACAAATCGTAACCATTAACTATTTAACAATTGTAACCAACGCTTTAAAGAAAATGTATACATAGCAAAACAATTTAAAAAAACAGGCTAAATAAGTGTTAAGAAAATAGAATAGGCTGTATCATCGCTAATCTTGGAACGATTCCAATGATTTTTTTTTTTTTTTTGTAGGTAATGTTTCAAAAGTGGTTATATAAATTTAACCATAGAATATATACTTAGCGAGTTAGGCTCAGTAACATTTCTCCTTTCTTTATATTTTGTTTTCGTGAATTATCTCGAGAATTAGAGTTAGAGCCGTTTTTGTGGTACAGTCTATAGAACAATATGTTTTTCACTTATTGCGCAGCCGCTATTGCACACAATTTATATAACAGGCTTCAGTAGTCAAAACCCCAAAAAAGAAAAAAAAAAGTAGCAACAAAATCGGTACATACAGACAGACCAATGGCTGTAAATGTATTTTTCGGTCCAAGGGGGCTCAGAAAAGTATAGATTCGTCGAAAACGGCACTTCGGAAATTTGACGTGATTGCAATAATTAACTAGTATAGGTAGGATAGTAATACGAATTTCTTATTACTCATCTTCTAAACATTATAGTGAGATTATCCAACCGAATTTTCATTTCGTGCAATCCCTATGTAGAACATACAGCAGCTTTTGAAAAAACGCAAATAGCCAATTTGCCAAAAACTTTCCAGCAATGAATTGCCACAATCAGTATAGCTGCTAGTTTATGGATTGTGTATATCAGCTTAGCAGTTGATAACACAACTTTCTTTGAATACGCATCTTTCTTCAGGTTCAGAGAATTATGCTGTTGCAACTTGCAATTAATACAGTAGACTCCCGCTTAACCGGCGGTAGCGGTAAAAGAATAAAATATTTTTAACATTCTTAAAGCACTTATACCTTTGTGAGATTTTCAACTACTGGTTATCAATCTAATTTGTGTTGTGTTGCGGTTTGATAGATTTTAAAATAGATTGAAATGTAGACAAAAAGGATTTTGTTTATTATTTTTTTACAATTGACCGAAACTCAATAAAACAAATGTATTCGAGGTAAAATTGATTCTTAAAAAAAAAATTCTTATCCTTAATTTAATTTATAGAAAAAATTAAAAATAAATGAAGAAGAAATACTGCATAATTACAGATGCAGTTCTGTTTATTACTGTAACTGCGAATATTACCGACATTGGACATGACACATTTTCTTGGAACTTTTTGTTTGTGTACTAAGTTTTTCTTTTCAGTTGTGTTACACCTTTCGTTCAATTAGTGCGACAAAATTAGTTGTATCATTGAAAGATAATTTTTTTAAGATTTTTCCGCTATATAGAAGTTAAAATAATATTAGAGTTTTTTTTTATTTTATAGCCTCCGAATCAATCGGCTCTCCCGATTAACCGGCGATGTCTCTGTTCCGACGAAGACGAATAAGTGAGAGTCTACTATAACTTTATCTCTCCCAAGAAATAAAAGATTTCCTTTGTCAGCTCTTCCCCCTCTTAAACCCTAAGCTATCTGTCTCTTGCTCGATAGCTCTCAAGTTATGATCCAGTAGCAATAAAAAATGGATCTTCCAATACTACCGGAGGATTGAAAGAACTTGAAGATGGGTTTGAACCTACAAAAATGAAGCTTAGAACAAATTAATTAGAACAGCAAAACATCGCCTATATTGAGCGGTATAGTCTAGCTCAGTGTTGGGCAAAAATTATCTATAGCTAACAGATAACAGATAACAGCTAAATTAGCTATTAGCGGGCAGATAATTCTGCAACTAAATTAGCTATTAGCGGGACCAAGCCGCTAACTTTTAGCGCAAGTTAACTTTTAGCTGTTCTTACCGCTAACCGCTAATTATCTTTATCTGTATCTTCAGCTAAAAGCTAATAGCTAATTCTTCGGATTTCATTGGTCTTAGAGTCGACTATTAGGTTTTGGGGGGCGCTTTTTATGAAAATAATGTCGGATTTTAGGTGTGACCTCCCCCCCCCCTCGGGCACCGACTTATCGTAACTTTCCTGATTTTATCGATATATGGGTCGACTATTAGGTTTTGGGGGGCGCTTTTTATGAAAATAATGTCGGATTTTAGGTGTGAACCCCTCTCCCCCCCCCCCCCGGGCACCGACTTATCGTAACCTTTCTGATTTTATCGATATATGGGTCGACTATTAGGTTTTGGGGGGCGCTTTTTATGAAAATAATGTCGGATTTTAGGTGTGACCACCCCCCCCCCCTCGGGCACCGACTTATCGTAACTTTCCTGATTTTATCGATATATGGGTCGACTATTAGGTTTTGGGGGGCGCTTTTTATGAAAATAATGTCGGATTTTAGGTGTGAACCCCTCTCCCCCCCCCGGGCACCGACTTATCGTAACTTTTCTGATTTTATCGATATATGGGTCGACTTTTAGGTTTTGGGGGGCGCTTTTTATGAAAATAATGTCGGATTTTAGGTGTGACATCCCTCCCCCCCCCTCGGGCACCGACTTATCGTAACCTTTCTGATTTTATCGATATATGGGTCGACTATTAGGTTTTGGGGGGCGCTTTTTATGAAAATAATGTCGGATTTTAGGTGTGACATCCACCCCCCCTCGGGAACCGACTTATCGTAACTTTTCTGATTTTATCGATATCAGAGCCGATTATTAGGTTTTGGGGGGTGCTTTTTATGAAAATAATGTCGGATTTTAGGTGTGACCCCCCCCCCCCCCCCCGGGCACTGACTTTTTATAACTTCTCTGATTTAATCGATATATGGGTCGACTATTAGGTTTTGGGGAGCGCTTTTTATGAAAATAATGTCGGAATACGAATCATTTTCATGAATTTTGAGATAGTGCCCCCGTGCTCCGACTTTTTGTAACATTTCAGATTTAAGTGATATTAGAATCAATTATTAGGTTTTGGGGGGCGCTTTTTATGGAAATGATGTTGGATTTACCCGGGGCCCGACTTCTTGTAACATTTCGGATTATATCGAACCCATATATCAATTTAATCAGGAAAGATACCAAAAGTCGGTGCTCGGGAGCACTCTCTAAAATCCGACATTATTTTCATAAAAAACGTCACCGAAAACCTAATAGTCACCCAATATATCAATTAAATCAGAAAAGTTACAAAAAGTCGGTACCCGGGGGCACTATCTAAAATCCGACATTATTTTCATAAAAAGCCCCACCGAAAAGCTAATAGTCGATCCATATATTAATTTAATCCAAAAAGTTTTAAAAAAGTCGAGGCCTGGGGGGCCCAATCACAAATTCGATATCATTTTCACAAAAATCGTTCCCCAAAACGTAAGAGTTGACCCTGATATCGATTTAATCAAAAAAGTTAAAAAAAAGTCGAGGCCCGGGGGGCCCAATCTCAAATTTGATATATTTTCATAAAAAGCGAATTCTAAACATAATAGTTGACCCTGATATCGATTTAATCAAAAAAGTTTAAAAAAGTCGAGGTCCGGGGGGCCCAATCTCAAATTTGATATATTTTCATAAAAAGCGAATTCCAAAACATAATAGTTGACCCTGATATCGATTTAATCAAAAAAGTTTAAAAAAGTCGAGGTCCGGGGAGCCCAATATCAAATTGGATATAATTTTCATAAAAAGCGCCCCCCATAACGTAAGAGTTGACTCTGATATCGATTTAATCAAAAAAATCGAGGCACGGGGGGCCCAATCTCAAATTTGATATAATTTTCATAAAAAGCTCCCCCCAAAACATAATAGTCGACCCTAATATCGCTTTAATCGGAAAAGTTAAAAAAAGTCGAGGCCAGGGGGGGCCCATTCTCAAATTCGATATCATTTTCATAAAAAGCGCCCCCGAAAACATAAGAGTAGACCCTGATATCGATTAAATCAGAAAAGTTGCAAAAAGTCAGTGCCGGGGGGGGGGAGGGAGGGGTCACTCCTAAAATCCGACATTATTTTCATAAAAAGCGCCCCCCAAAACCTAATAGTCGGCCCTGATATCGATTAAATCAGAAAAGTTACGATAAGTCGGTGCCCGGGGGGGAGGGGGAGAGGTCACACCTAAAATCCGACATTATTTTCATAAAAAAGCGCCCCCAAAACCTATTAGTCGACCCATATATCGATAAAATCAGAAAAGTTACGATAAGTTGGTGCCCGGGGGGGGGGGAGGGGAGGGAGAGGGTTCACACCTAAAATCCGACATTATTTTCATAAAAAGCGCCCCCCAAAACCTAATAGTCGGCCCTGATATCGATTAAATCAGAAAAGTTACGATAAGTCGGTGCCCGGGGGGGAGGGGGAGAGGTCACACCTAAAATCCGACATTATTTTCATAAAAAAGCGCCCCCCAAAACCTATTAGTCGACCCATATATCGATAAAATCAGAAAAGTTACGATAAGTTGGTGCCCGGGGGGGGGGGAGGGGAGGGGAGAGGGTTCACACCTAAAATCCGACATTATTTTCATAAAAAGCGCCCCCCAAAACCTAATAGTCGGCCCTGATATCGATTAAATCAGAAAAGTTACGATAAGTCGGTGCCCGGGGGGAGGGGGAGAGGTCACACCTAAAATCCGACATTATTTTCATAAAAAAGCGCCCCCCAAAACCTATTAGTCGACCCATATATCGATAAAATCAGAAAAGTTACGATAAGTTGGTGCCCGGGGGGGGGAGGGGAGGGGAGAGGGGTTCACACCTAAAATCCGACATTATTTTCATAAAAAGCGCCCACCAAAACCTAATAGTCGGCCCTGATATCGATTAAATCAGAAAAGTAACAAAAAGTCGGTTTCCGTGGGGGGGGGGAGGGGAAGCCGTGTCTAAAATCCGACAATATTTTTATAATAAACGCCCCCTAATATCTAATAGTCGACCCATATATCGATTAAATCAGAAAAGTTACAAAAAGTCGGTGCCCGGGGGAGGAGGAGGGGGAGAGGTCACACCTAAAATCCGACATTATTTTCATAAAAAGCGCCCCTGATTACATAACAGTCGATCCTAATATCAATTAATAAAATGAAATAAATAAATTTTCCTCCTGTGTTAGCGTTAAGTTAGCTGTTAGTTAAGTTAATAGATAATTTAGCTTAAGCTAAAAGTTAGCGGTTCGTTTCCGCTAATAGCTAATTTAGCGCTAAAGTTATCTGCGCTAAAACAGCTGGAAGCTAAATTAGCGTAATATTTAGCGCCGCTAATTTTAGCTGTTTAGCGGTACGTTAGCTAGTTAAAAATTAGCGCGCTAACGCCCAACTCTGGTCTAGCTTATATTTATACTTCAGTGAAACATTTGATCTTGCAATTTTGCCTCACTTTACAAATTAAAACTCAAACCCGAGAAAACAAGGCTATGATTTATTCAGAGCAAGGCAGACTATATTATGAAAAGCCGGGCATTTTGATGATTTACATAATTGAAAAGGATTGCGGTTGTAAAAGGTTTAGCCTTAGGGAGGTTTAAGTAAAGGCTAGGCAACGAAAACTTCTGACATGTTGATCCAGTTTAGCCAACCTAACAGGAAAACTTTCCCCGACTAGGTTAATAGTTTCTTCTGGGAGGGATGTTTGCCACGCTATTGTAGCTACAACTCATAACGCCTGCTCCTACACTAATTTTAACCACATGAGAGAGGGCTTATCCCCTCCTTCTTTCTTTTTGTAAGATTTTTCTTTAAAAAAATATTTTTTTTTTCTTTTTTCCCAACGTTCTTATCAATACAAAATATCTGGTGTGTCCACTCACACGACTTTCCTACCTATTTCAGAAAAGCTATTATATCTTTACATATGTTCATGAAGAAACAAAAAAGAATTGAACTAGATTTATTTTCGTGAAAATTGATCAAACAAAAGATTTGAGTACGGTTTCTTTGATAAACTAATGCAATGTAAACCCGCTTAAGGTAGATCAGTGTAAAAATTTCAATACACACTAATATTGCTGATCAAAAACTTTTTGCCATAGCTTAGTATTGTCAAACAATAGTATCTGTTAAAAATAGAGGAAATAGTGAAGATTGTGTGATGCGGGCAACTCAGGGGGCTCTGAAATGTATAGATCCGTCGAAAATCGCATGTCGGAAATTTGACCAGATTGCAATACTTTCCTTACCTAGTATAGGTAGGAAAGTAATAAGTTAAAAAATAGAATACGCTGTATCATCGCTAATACTGGTTTGATTCCGATGATCTTTTTTTTTTGTTTTGTTGTTAATTTAATTACCTTTCAAAAGTTTTATTATAAATTTTACCGTGCAATATATACTTAGGGAGTTAGGCGCCATAACATTTTTCTTTTCTTTATAACTTTTTTTCCTAAATTTTTTCGGGAATTTAGTTCATATACGAAAATTGAAAGGACAACACAATTAGAACATTATAGGAAAGTTTTATCAAAATCGTTAGAGCCGTTTTCGCGCTACAGTCTATAGAAAAACATGTTTTTCATTTATTGCGCGCAAGCTATTGCGCATGGAGCACCAAATTTATGTCACAGGCATCAGTAGTCAAAACCCTACAAAATAAAAAAAGAAGCAACGAAATCGGTTCAGTAGTTTTCGAGAAAATCTTGGCACAGACAGACTAAAGGCTAAAAATGTGTTTTTCGGACTCAAGGGGCTCTGAAACGTTTAGATCCGTCGAAAACCGCATGTCGGAAATTTGACCCAATTGCAATATTTTCTTACCTAGTATAGGTAGTTAAGTAAAAATTGCCATGAAGATTAGTTTGAGTAAAAAATTAAAATGACCCATACGTTTGAGTTGAAACGTCGGTTAACACAATAAAAATACTTTGACTGAAAGTCCTGAAAATTTTATTTCATCTATTTAGAATATAGTTCAATAAATGATCCAAGCTAATTTATAAAATGCAATAAACAAAGTCTTCACAACTTTATGCAATTTTGTCACATTAATATTTTTTTAGAACACTACTTCCTGAATTAAAAAAGTCTAAAATATTACTCTCAATAATATTATAGATTGAAATAAGTATTAAGTTTGGTTGTACAGACAATTTCTATCCACCTATGACCTAGGCTCGCTAGAGATGAACTAGACCGCATGGTATAATGAACGGTTCGCAATTACTGCTATCGAACAAGCATTGTTCGTCAAGCTATACAAGTCAATATCGATACAAGACACAAACGAGGTTAGCCACGAACTAACTGGAGACAGAGGAACAAGGCAAACAGGCGGAGGCAGCCCAAACCACCACCTACAATCGATTATCGACTCGACTAATTGAACTCAGCTCCCTCCTTTAATATAATGATTGACGGCTATACCTATCATATATGACAATATATGATCATAAGCGGGTATTGCTGAGTTTTAAAGCGATACATTTGGTAAACCTAACCACAAAAATACACTATTCTGAAACTATTCAGTTAAAAACATTGAGAATATAAATAAAAAATCTAGGATGGATGAGATCAATCCTTATAATAAAAATACAAAAATTACAATCAGTTTAGTTGAATATTAATAGTATTGATATATAATATATGAACAGTAACATAGACACATATTAAACAAAATACAAATAGTAATCACACTTTTTTCTCAACCGCCATAAAGGAAATCCTTTTACATTACCAAGCAGGCAACCACCAAAAAAAAGTTGGTAACTGATGCAATCTTGCTGGCAATCAGAAACCAAACCTCAACTCGTATGTAAGCGACCATATTGGAATTTTTTTATTGTTTTTTAAACATTTCTTTATTAAATGATATTACATTCTGTCACATTCAAGGACACTATAACACTAGTATTAGTGATAGGGTAGCCCATTCACAATCTATGTGCAACAAATAAAAATAAATGAAACAGGAAAATAATAATACTAAGAGTAACTGAATATTAAAAAAAGAAATTAAATTAATCAAAATAAAAAATTAAATACACACATACTTTTATGCAATATGTACAAAATTCATTCACTGAGGAGAACTCCAAAACAAGCCTTTCCACCAACTCGTGGAGGAAAATGTAGGAGAATTGGAAATTTTAAAACTTATTTGGGACATTAAAAGGGAAGAGTAAAGCTAAAGATGAGTACTCATATATAGGTTATTTTATTTTTTATTGTACATAGTTTTTGATTATTATTTTACTTTTGTTAATTTTATATTTTCTGTATATACGGTATGAACGTGTTCATATATCACTATTATTATTGTCCACGTGATAGATTGTTATATTTATAAATAAATTTTTAAAAAGGAGAAGAAAATACAACAGCTGCCATTAGGGCTCCATTCTATTAGGGTATTAAGAGAAATAAACAGACAGACGTCGCATACCGAATGACGATAATAATGAGGTGAAATCAAACAGATTATGTTCCTTAAGAGGACTGGGTGAAGAATGTGAATTTTCAAATACTGGCGCTACGAAATGAGGCCTGGAGAAGGAATCTCTTAAAACTAGTAAAAGTAAAAGCAAACAGTGGTAAATGGTTTGCGAACAACAGAAAATCAAGAAGAGTGGAAATAATCCTGTGCGGCCTCATAATCGGTCATTGCGAATTTTTCCAAGGCCACCTATTACAAAAAAAAAAAAAAAACTTAGCCGTTGCAGCAGACTCCAAATAAGTTTCAGAGCCATCTTACACAACACTCCATGAAACTCTTTAAACGGCAAAATATTATAAGTAAGGCGGAAAAAAAGTGAAAAAAATTAACATGCTCCAAAATCTATCAGATAATAAAGATGGAAAAGAGGAACTTTTTCTTTCCTTTTCTTCTTTTGTCACAAGCAAGCCAAAGAGCGTCGGTCCATTTCAGCCATTCAATGTTAACTACGACCATTTAGCGCATCTGGGACCACATCTTTCCTCTCCTCCCCAATCCTTTCATGCTCTCCCAGTATGTCACCCTAAGTTGTCCTACCCGTCTTCCTCCTTATGGTCTGGCCTACATGAACCATTTGGACTTCCAGGTGTCAGACATTCTACACACATGTCTAAACCACCTAAGTTGGTGTTGCTAAATATTTGCTTTCACTGAAACTATATCCAGTTCCTTTCAAATGGTTTCTTCCCTCACCAATGATTTTTCTGAGAGAACTCATCTCTCCAGCGGTTATTCTTCAGAAATATTAATTCATAACCATCCAATGCTCTGCTCTATACCAACACAGACAAGAATATTGTTCATTAGTTTGCTGTCACTAATGACCACATTTTTTTTTCTTGCCTCTTATTCTACTAACAATGGCAGAAGAAGACTCCTATTTGAGATTTCTCAGTAAATATGTCCGTTTCAGTTAACATGGTTCCCCAAGTATTAAAAGGAATCTACGCATTCCATTACAGATACTGTTCAGTTCTTCTTCATTCCATCGAATCCCACTGCCTTTTGCTGCATTGATTGTTGATTCAGTTATTCATCGCCTTTAGAAGTAATTCCTTTCCTCACACTCCAACTGCGTTTTGCAGATCTTTCTTAAAACCTGAGATAAATACGACATCGTTTACAAAGACAAATGCGCAAAAATTAGAATAAGTTCCTACAATACTACCTATATCCTACAATACAACGAGGTGTTCTCCTTTTGCATATCTTGAGTACTTCATCTATGCCTAATGTAAACAGATCGGGGCCATAACCTTGTGAAAAACCTTTTTAAAATAAAAATGGTTCTATTTTCTTAATTTATTCATGGTAGGCTGATTTTATTCTTAACGTTAATTTCCCACATCTGCTTTATATTTAATGCATCCAAAATCTTTTTGCGGGGAACTGAATCAAAAAAGGAACATGTGTAATACATAATTAAGAAAGCTGACAAGAAAATATATCATGTTGTGCATACTATAAAAATAATATTCCAAAACACCATTACTTGTCAATAAAAAAATCACGTTTCCACATACACAACACAATCCAACATTTTTGTTTATTTTTTTAAAATAATGGATTTCGAATGGTAAATATTAGATTAAAATGTAATTCAAAAGCGCCATCGTTACTTTTAAAAATAACGAAATAAAAATAACATTAGAATGAATAAATTTAAGAAAACAAAGATGGTGAAAATGTATCCTGGTTTTTTTGGAGGGAAGGCAGTGACAAAAACCTTTTTACCTCGGGCCCATATCTAATAAATAAACCAGCCAATTTTCCCTGGCAAATGCGAGACACCTTTTTCCTACTCCGGGGAACCTTTATGAGATTTTTTTTTTAAACTTTATTACCATACACAGAAGTCCAACATGGTAAGCCATATGTTATATGGGCTTTATGAGATTTTAATTATCAATTAGGCAAAACCATTTTGTTAAAAGTTTAAAAATAAAGACTAATGCATTGAATAAAATAATAATTTATAATACTTACTTTATTATTTTATCTATTTATGACTTTATAAAACATTATATAAAAACTAAATTAGCTCCAAATATAGTAAATTATAAGCAATTAAAGTTCCACATAAGAAAATTTACCTATATTTTGGTAATTCAGATACGGAAAAACGATAAAATATGTTTTAAGGCGAATCAAGATTTATTTTTCAAAATAACTGTTCTTTCCGTGCGACGATGAATGTTTTTTATACCATCGAGAAGATAAGAAAGGCCTTCATTTTGACTCTACCACTCCGCGTTTTTTTTTTTTGTTTTTTTGTTTTGCCTTAAGGTAGCCTATTGAATAAAAGGAAGAATAATGACCCGAGGTCTGCGTCCTCTTCTTTGTTGTCCAACTTTTTATCTTCACATGCTCGGCCGACCTTTATCAGGAACAGAATAATATTCAAAACGTAACTCCCAAATATAATAATAATGAAAGATATAATTATCTTAAAAGAGCAAGAATATTCTGAGCACGAGAAAAAAAATGTACAACGCCTTCTTATCAATAGAAATTGATTAAAAACGAAAACTAGGTATTAGAAAACTCTTTCCTAAAGTCAGGAACTGTTTTCAACCAAAAAAAAAAAAATAATAATAAAATTATATATATATATATATATATATATATATATATATAAATGATACAACTGGATATTGAAAAAAAAATTATTTTACGTTATATATATACCAAACTCCTTTGAAAAAAAAAAAAAATGAAATCCTAAGAAATCGATTCAAAAACTGACCAATGCTTCATTGAATGCAACCCGAAAAAATAATACAAGAAACGGAAATAACCAATATCAAATTAAAAATACAAAAATAATATTTAAACAGCCTTCTTTCTCTATAATTTCCCTAATTCGTTTTATACGATTCGTGTTATTTGAAACGAAAAACCGAATAGAGATTTTATTTATATGCACATTAAAACCCATGAAAATAAAAAAATACCGTCACCTTTTATTTACTTTTTATATGCTCAACAAGTTGAAAAAAAAGTTGATTTAAATAAGTTGAAGAAACATTACCTTTAAGGTAAAAAAGTATCTAATAAACAAGTTATTAATTCAATTATTATCTTTCAAAAACAGAGATTATCAATTAAACAATAAAACTTGACCATGAAAATAAGAAACAGATTTATGATATATATAAATACAGTTTAATATATTTTCATAATTTATTTATTTTTATTGAATACCTAAGTTGCTTAATGATGAACAATTTCATGAAGGGCGAAATAACCATTCTTTAATCTAAAATAATATGAAAGGAATCATATTACTAACAGAAAAATAATTGATCTTCTGTCTCACAATGTTATTTTAATTTACATACATACATATTTTGTTCGTTTCGGAATACAATCATCGTCAGCATATTTTTTTTTTTAATGTACATTTTTTTCTCAAATAAAATGTTTACATTAAATCTACAACGAGCTGTCAGTTACAAAAAAAAAACCAATTATATTTTAATTCTTACTTAAAACTCCAATGATAAAGATGCTTCAACTTAAAATATTGTGTAAAGTAACAGAATTTAAACTGCGATTACTCAAACAGATATATTCCATTTAAGATAAGAGTAAATCCTTACAAAGTAGGCATTTTAAAATTGAATACAATAATGGAAAATTTACTTTCATAATTTCACCTGAAAAGTATTAAGGCAGCATTAAGCCTCCTTAAATAAGGGATGAAATAGCTCCAGTTAACTTCTAAACATCCCAAGTACCTCTGCTCCACCCTACTTCATTCAGAAGCAAAGGAGAAAGTAAAGAACGACCCAAGCGAAAATAAGAGGGCGCAAAACGGCAGCAAATAAGGAAGTTAATATCATCCAATTTACCTGTAACTTACCTAAAATGTTATTCCCATTACTTTATCTCCATGTTTTCAGAACTCGAAAAGGAAAGTTAGGTTGTTTATTATCTATTAAAAATCATCTATACTATAAATTATTTTTTTATAGAGTCTTAATCACCCTCTTAGCCCTTTTTTATGTGTATAGTCCGATAGAGAATATAAGAGATTAAACATTAAACATTAAACATTTAGTCAAAAAATCAAGAAATAATTTTAGAACATGCGATATAATTTAACCTAAACACAGTCTAGCAAAAATAGTGAAATATTAGGTATATTCATTAACAGGTATGGAAACGTATATACATTTATCAACATACCACAGTTGTAAAATCATTAAGTTCTAGTCTTCATTTTAAAAACTTGGAAGACAGAATTCACAAAGATATATATACATACTTCCTTCTATTATTTTCGGACATGTAACTTAGACGTTTACATTAAATTAATAATAATGTCTTGACGCATTGGAAAACAATGTTTAACGTAAAATATTATCACCGAAGCTGAATTAAATAACCGTAGGATTTAGATTGTTACACAAGGACGCGAATCGCATTAACTGTATAATAGGTATAATTGAGGATACAAATGCGCGAAGGTTTAAATGGGCAGGATTGATCAAGAACAAGAGGATAGCAATAAAGTTCACAACTGTGTTGAGTTGCTACCAATTGATACAGTCAACCAATCTAATACTATATTTATGGGGATAAAATTCATAAAGGATGAAGTTAGACGAGACTATCATCATAAATAACGAATATTGAAATTTTCCTTTTATTTTCCCTTTTTATCGATAAAATTTACAAAATAGAGGCCAGAAACAATATAGGCGTTGAGGCAGGATTACTGTTTTTTTTTTTAATGGTTTCTCCGATAGTATGTAGCTTTTGAAAGAGGACTGGTTCCTCTACTTTCGAACACAAGTCCTCGAACCGAAAATTCTTTCTCGCCTAATTCCTCTCGATACTTTTCCTGTTGGTGTAGAAGATATTTTTTTCTAGGCCGATATGTTGAGATCTTGATGGACATCGTTCGTTCCGAATGTTATTGTGGGGTCTAATATTACAGCATCTTTTATTTTTCCATGAATCTTGTTGAGCCTTCTGTATCCAGACAAACCTCTTGGAAACATCTATCATTTTACAACACCAAGAATTCTTTTTTCTTCATCATGCTGCGCTGCACTGCGCTGGTGAGCGACAAGGAACATTTTACTTGAACATTTACCTGAGCTAGAGTTTTTAAATCTCGACTACATTAGGGGCTAAGGTATCCATTCTCTGGAAATCCTCGGGGAGGAGAGTTGTAGTTGAAGCGTTCGTCCACACTGAGCCCGGGAAAACTTTCCTATCAGACATGCATACATTTAGTAGCCAATTGTTGTGATGTCAAATGGGACACCTAGTTTCTATCACTTGCTGTTTGTTTGCTATTTGTTACAACTTTACGACTTTTCCCTCAAGGACTACTACCCAGGGCTTTTTTTTACATGTATACAACGATTATTACTTTGGAGAAAAAGAAAGAAACAAACTACCTATAAGAAATAGTGTTTAAATAATTCTTGACGTCCTATTAAATATAATTAAACGAACAATAATAATTTTAGAGATACGTTTTTAATATTTGTTTTATAAGACATGGTTATGTCTTACCATTTTGGGGGACTTCAACCCGAAAGCCCCTCCCCCCTTCCGTAATAAACTTCTATATTACTCCTTTCTATGACAAACAGATTATCATATTTTCGATCTTCATTCCTGAAACCTAATTTCGCCAGAAACCAGGCACTGATTAATTTTACATTACTTAACAATACTGAAAAGGAGCCTCGTAAGAGTAAAAGATCACTATCAAGTGCATACATCATAGCCCAACACTTGTTAGCCGGTAAACCATTCATCGCCTTTACACTTATCCTGAGTATAATATCTAGATTCCAATAGCGAAGGGAGAAAATTTCGCTTTATGGTTGACAGTAAATATATTAAAGGAGGAAAAACTATGTTGATATTCTGAACTAGATTTAAGGTACCTGCATATTTCTACCCACACTACCTTAAAGAATTATCATGGAAATCTAGGAGAGAGAGATAGAGAGAGAGGAGAGAAACTTGTCCAAAAAATCGGCAGACTGGCAAATTTTGCCAAACGTAATAGCTGTCTCAATATTGCCTTTCAAACCTAAACAGAGAGCTGTGCCAAGATTCATTTCGAGCAATCGCCACGACGTAAATATAAACAGATCAAGCTGCGAATCGAATTCTGCTCCGAAACGCTCGCTGTTGGAAACTCACCATCGCGACCTATATATAATATAAAGTAGAGTTACTTCATATCAGTATTATTATGTACGTAGAAAAACATAACACGAGAATAAAGAATTGTTTGCAATAGCTCTATTTTAAAATTTTGGGAGACTCGATCAAACATCTGAAAAAATATACAAGAAAACACATTCATCTTATTATCTTTGCTTGAGGGCTGTTCAAGATATCACTGACTCAAATGAATGAGGACAACACTTCATCGTCTGTGAGTTACATTTAATCAATCTATAAACTAATTAAACGTTTGAACAACATGACCATAATTTTAAAAAAATATAAGATTCATATAAAAGCTTTTTGTAACTACAAATTAAATTTTTAAAATAAAAGATCTACCGATGATTTGAAAGACCACACAATAATTTCAAAACCTCAAATTCAAAATAATAAAAATAAATTACATTCATGTATCTCAATGTCAAAACTCTTTTTTTTTCTAATGAAATCTTAAAACGTCATGTTTAAATTAAACGTAATCAGAAATGAAATTACTATTATTTTTTTATATCTTGGCTTATCACGCTTCCTGAATATATAACACAGAATTTCCCATGTTATTGGCCATCTTCTTACTCCCCATATGAAAATCTCTTTTAAAACTAAATGTAATACCTACAAAATTTATTTACCTAACAATAAACATTAAATATTTTAATAGAAAAATTAATTGTATTAAAAAGTACAAATTCGGAAATATTACTGGGCTTGCACTAAAAAATAAAATTAAAACACGCATTCTAAAAATACAGTTGGGCGAGATCGCCAAAAACGAAATAATTTGAGAAAATATGGAAGTAAATCTTGGAACAAATATATAAAATATGATCAGAATGGTCAGTCTCGACATTTAAAAATAATGATAGAAGGAAGATTGCCAAGAAAAGCGTACGCGTGGAAAATAGGTTGAAGTCGACATAGAGTATGAATGACATGGAATAAAGAAATGGGACATATATGGGATATATGGTGGGACGTGATCTACGAGAGAAATGGCGCTTGGAAAGGATAATAAAAAAAATGGCAAAGAAAATTTATTTATGTTAAAACTCACTCCTTTAAGTCTACTTTAAATAACTCAGTAATTATGACAATAGAAAACATGCATCTAAGTATATATGTATTTATTTTAAATTTAATTTAAAAAATAACGACATGTCCTTTGAAACAGATTGTAATATTTTTCAATGAACAAATTTAAAAAAAAGGATAAATTTACATAACATTCTGTATAAAAAATAAGAGGGATGGAAGACCATTAACAGATAAAATAAAAATATTTTATAATAAAGCACGTAAAACAAATTTAGTTTCACATATTGAAATAATTGTAATAAATAAAATTTTGTTTTAACAATTTTAAATTGTCTCTGATGAAAGATGAGTAATCCGAAACGAAAGACAAAAAAAAAATAAATATAATTATATAGAAGAGTAAAAAATTCATAATATAATATAGAGAAACTTTTTTTTGGAGCTATTCAATATTATAATTCTTTAAGAAACTTCCGTGGTCCGGGAACAGATTATTTCAGTGAGTAATTGTACTACTGTACTCTAATTCTCAGGTTCGAGTCCAGCTATAGCAGATTAATTATTGCTGATATTAAATCAGATGTAGAGTAACAATGAAACCCAACACGCCTCAATAAAGAAAAATTGAGGAATAGAAATCCCCTATTTAATTAAGAGGAAAAACCTACCGGTGTATCATGATCTCGTTCAAATTACCTCTTTACATAACCGTGTACCAAGAAACAGTACTTCTTTACTAAGTACTGAACCTAAGATCCAAACTTATTTTATTTATTTATCTTTTTAAGAACGCGTCTGTTATCCATGTCAACTATTAGATATTACAAAAGATATTTCTCAGAATTATTTATAATGTGCAAGAAAAAAATCTCATCTTTAAATTTTGTGCGTGATAAGTTATTAATGATTGTCTAAAAGCATTATTAATATTTATAATATATGTTTAGTTTTCAATTTTATGTATTTTGTAATTCAATCGATCGATATTTATTACTCGCGGAAATTTTATGTTCATTCCTTGTCAATTTATTTTTTTTAATATTCTGAGATAATTATTTAATAAATTAAAAATATTACTCATTCAACAAAACAATCTTCTGAGATTGTTCAGCAAGGATCAGTGAAATATTAAAAAAATATCTAATTTATATTCCATATAAATCCAAGATTACAAAGATAGGATAAGGATATAATTCGTGTATATAAAGGCAAACCACCAATTAAATATAAATATAAAGCAAATATTTCATCATCATTAAATATAGATATAAAGTCAAATCATCAATTAAATATAACCTAAATTAACAGAAACTTATAAAAGATCAAGCACAATTTTAGAATTTTTTTAAAAATCTAATGCGGTGGCAAAACCGGGATAAAAAACAATTTCTAAATTTGCACTGATCCGTTTGTTTGTTTTTTTCTTGATTTTCTTCTAAGATTATTTTTTTCTTGATTTTTTCTAAGATTTTCTTCTATTAATTATTAATAATCTAAATAAATTACTTTTAAACTTAAGTTCTATATACCGCAAATAAAAACATTTTCCTATTTAACTCCTGACAATAACTTAAATTATTTAAAAAAATTATTTATGGCTACACCATTATATGTAAAAACTTGATTACAAATTGAAGTTAAATTGTTCAAAAAATTAAGAAAAGCAATTTTACATTTCATTACAAGTGCAACTAATTAATTGCTGAGCATAACTAATTATTACATCAGATGAATGGATAGAGGTAAATGTCTGATGTTACATAATTATTTCATAACTGCATTTCCTGATCATTATAAAATTGTTTTCCAGATAGCATTGATAAGATGGTAATCATGACACACACATATTTCACTAGAAATTAATTTTGTATCTAGAAATCAATGTCAGAATCTGGTACACAATAAAGTTACCCAAAATTAAAAAAAAACTATATATATGAATATTTCGGTTGATAAAGCTAAACTTAAAAATATAGACGTTAAAATTTATAATCATACAGCATATGATTACGAAATGTATTTCTCAAACCCCAAAGAGGTAGTATTTATGTGAGTATACTGGCAATTCATTTTGCTAAATTAAAAAGGCTTGATGTCATCAGCCTGAGATTGAAGTAATATTTTACAACATTAAAAAGTTAGAGCAAAATCAGTTGTTTACAAAAAAATATTGACACGTTGAACAGGTAATCTGAATATACTTAAATAACATCGGACGAATTAGCAAACATTCTGGCCTTGAAAATTTTGAAGAGCTCACGTTAATAATATTTCTTAGTAAACATCCAACTCAAACATCGCTTATTTATTATCAGAAAGAGGAGGGAGACATCTGGTAACAATCAAAAGATAGCAGCAGTGTGGAATGCAGGATACATCAGCCTGTACCAAGCACCGATTGATTTGGTTAAGTAATCATTTAACGAATATTGTATCAATTGGGAAGTCTGGGACTTCCTATTGCAACTATCTAACCTTCCCAATAATAATCAACAATTCTAGGACAGTTTGTCAAATGGCAAACACCAATTTAAGAGGCTGAATTGTTAAAAAAATATATATATCAAATTTTACTTTTAAAAAACAGAGGATTTGTTGTTGTTTTTTGTTATCAAACTATTTATCAGAGATAATATACTGATAAAAATACACTTGATAATCTTCAATACTGTGACAATTCTCTGATAAGTAACCTACTGATTTCTTTCACAATTGAATGATAACAGTTTAAAATACATTGCAAAAAATTACTCACCACTAAAGAAGAACGATGATAATCCAGTGAACAGGCTCCTGGGCACTAAAATCAACAGTGGACCACAATATTTATAACCTGACAACTGTAAATTTGAGGTTTATACACAGAACTTGACTAGATTCGTACAATACCACCATAAATAGACACACAACGAAAAATTTGTTAGTAGTTGAGACTTCACCTCAAGAGAAAAAACCCGCGCACATCCCAGATGTTATAAGAGCTGTAGTATATTTCAAAATAAATGATTGGACCCACAGCTGACGAGATAAAGGTAAGGGGAGGGGATAACGCGGGAGTGGTTTACCGACCCCTGCTGCCATCTTCTACCGCCAACTGGAACCTTCAACGAATTCCAACTTTGTAAGTACAAATATTAACTTAAATATTAGAAAATTTAAATCATTCTTTAAGCTTATTAAACGTTTTCCTGATTAATAACTATATAAAAGATAATAATCACAAATTTATAACTCAATGATTATTATATGAAAAAGAAAGATTTAAATTTTCATGGGATATATGTGTATATTGTTTTATATACCATTGACACATAATACAATTAATTATAATACTTAATATTACCACGATAGATATTTATTTTATAGATGCTAGATACTATTAGTGTATCAGTAATAGACAGTAATACATTACTAGTAGAGTGTACTTGATATTTAACTGCACCTGAACAGCACCTAATCTATGCTTCATTATTGGCAAAATTGTGAGATTATCAACAGTTAACTAACAAATATTGATAATTTGACAATTTATCCTCCTCTCTGGCAATTGGTTTAATAACATATTATTGTGTAATGTGTGGTATATGTATATTAGGCTCAGAGGATTTTTCAAAATATACATAAATTAAAGCAAAGTAAGAAAATAATTTTTAAATAAGAAACATCAAAATGTTGAGCAACAAAAATACTAATAATAATAAAGTAAATTTAATTTTATAAACTGGAGCTCTTATTTTATTAGATGCAATAAAAAAGATACGGTATGCAGTCAAATGCAAAACAAAATATGCATAAATAATCTCTGAATATGCTGCAATAAAACAGTTAAAATATGAAATAGCTAATACGCCTAAAAAAAGTTCTGAATTAAGACAGAAAGTGAAAGAATGTTTAACAATTAAAAGGGTTTTTTTGTGCTTTCTTCTTCATAAACCATAAATATTAAAACAATATGAACCAGTAAAAAAAAAATATATATATATATATATATTTCAAACAATGGTTAAAAATTTAATATGAAACACTACTTAAAAACTAAATTATAAAGTAATAGAAACTTTTCCCATGAGTTTTAGACAAATTATCATCTTTTATATCTTAAGAGTCTATCCAATAAATCAATTATAAAATAAATAATACACTTTCCTTTGCCATTTAAAATAAAAATAAATATTATTGTTTGTAAAGAAATTAAGTGTTAAGAAATTAACTAAACTAAAATTAAAATTGAGTGTGGTGTTTAAAATTTATAAGAATTTGAGAAAGAGAGAGGAAAGGTGAAGAAACAAAAAAAATATTGTATTAATAAATCTAATAAATATTAATAAATCTATAAAAATAAATAAATATTAATAAATCTAATAAATATTATATTAATAAATCTTCATGAAAGAAAATATTTTGTAGATTTGTGTGTTTTTTTTTTGTTATTAAAAATGAACTTTACTATTTTAATTTGGAATTGCATCTTTAATGTTGCATTATAGTTTAAATTTCTAATATTTTTTATACTTAGCTGAAATCATCAAAATATGCCTTTATCATGAAATATGCATTATAAAATTTTAATAATTCAATCTAAACACTGATTCATATAACTATTTAGTGCTAATTCAGTCGGAAGTTCAAAAATTGCTTGCTGACAAATTCCATACAAATAAAAAATTGTTTATATTTTATTAATCCACTTATAACATAAATTATTTGTATGATTCATTCAATATGCTATTTATTAGTTTTTTTTTTCTGTGAAATGGCTTAGTATATATTGTGTTAGTATTTCTAGTCAATTTATTTACAGCAGATAGCTTTTCATTAAATGCTGTGGAGTAGCATAAGTCAATTAATTAATATCAGTTTATTACCTATTCTTATTTTTTTTTTTTAGACAAGAAAATAAACTATCTGCAGCATATTTAATAAAGAAACATCAAATAGATTAATGATAACATAATGTACACTTAAATGTTTTATATTATTAATTGTATTATTCATCTTCTTTCATTGATTTTTTTTATTTCTTATTGCTATCATTCTAATGTTCATGAGGAACTCAATTTTTAGCATTAATTTTAATGTTCTTGCAATATTTCAAGGATAAATCTAAAATCAATTCTAAACATATTAGTTTTTATACATGATGACGAAGAAATTGTAGACTAATGACTTTTGTAAGAGATGCATAGAGATTGCAGTCATTTGAAGTATACAAAATTAATAAGTCATGTAACTGTTGCCTGGAAGTTTCGATTGTTTAAGGCCGTTCAATATTATATTTCAACTTATAACTCTCTTCTTTGCTTTGTGTATTTCCATAGTAAGCAGTGCTGGCCACAGGGTAGACGAATCCGGACAATTGCCCAGAGAAGCCAGGCTTGAAGTGCCAACCAAAGATCGGGACACGCTGCCTAAGTGGTATGGGCATGTCAGAAGAATGACGGAGGAATATTGGCCGAGCCGAGTCCTGGATTGGGTTCTGCCAGGGAAGAGAGGACGTGGACAGCCCAGAAGCAGGTGGATGGAGAGGGTCCAGGAGGAAATGGCGGGTCAAGATCTGGAGGAAGATGATTGGTGAGACAGAAGCACGTGGAGTTCTGCGCTGACTATGTGCGGCAACCCTTAGATGGAATGACTAAAAAGTATAGGTAAGTAAAAAAAATAATACAAAGTGTATGAGAAAAATTTAACCTCTTAATAAAATTAAAACCCATTAATAAAGCTAATTGATACTGTATGATAATCGACTTATATTGTGAAAATTGGTGAAATTTACTTCTTTGTTTAATCCTGAATCAGACATTATATAAAAGGTATATTGGTTCTTAATGGCAAAACTCTGGGGGAGGGAGGTGATTCTAGACAAAATTTTCAACGAAAAAGTTCATTTGATGCATGGGCCAATGTCGAATGTTTAAGGAGTTATTTGTATTTTTTTTAAAGTAGTCATGATTTTATTGAATAAGAAGGAATTGCTCAAAAGATGTTCAACATAATTAAATTCTTAATAAACTATCATAAATCACACAAAATTTTCTTTGAGAAAACAGTGATTAAATTTACTTAGCCCATTGATAAAATGGACTTTCTCCTATTGTAAAATTTTCGTATTGTTTGTGAATTCAAAGCCGGCTATTCTCACTTTGTCACGGCTTAATGATTCCATTGCTCAGGATATTCTGAAGATCAAAGAGGAACTACTTCTTCGAGGAAAAGAAATATTCTTTCAGTGGATACCAAGACACTGCGGTCTCCATGGAAACAAAATGGCTGATAAACTCGCCAAGGAGGGCTCCACAGTGAACTAACCAGAAAATGAAATATCATATCAGAGAGCCAAAAAAGAAATAAATAAGGCCAGTGAGGCTCTATTACCGTAAAGAGCTGCATTTCGAAAAATCAGTGGAGAAGTTTGTTTAATGAAGCGGATTGAGTTCCCAAGAACCTGCCGAGAAAGCAGGCAGTTGCAGAGTTCGGGATGATAACAGGCCATGACTACCTTAGGAAGCACCATGAATGGAATAGGAGTGGCAGACACTCCACATTGCAACCTATGTAATTCGATAGCACATATGGACACAGCGCATTAAGATGTATCCTTGCGCTTCTTGAACATAAGAGAACTACGTCATCTAAATCGGAATGGTGCTGGGCTGCAAGATCTTTGATGGTGGAAGCCGATAAAGATAGGCATAATTAAAAAAAATAAAAAATGGACTTTCAGAAAGTCTAATAACGCAAAGCCTACCATTATGCAAAATTATTTCATGAATCGGGATTACAGAGATGTGATGCTCGTGTATGGGTACTATAACTTTAGCAGTATAGCGGTGGTATTAGACTTCTTGAAAGTCCCTTTTATCATTGGCCTTCATAAATTTAATCACCATTTTCTCAACAAAAAAAATGGTCTACTTTACGATGATGTACTTAGAATTTAATTATCTTGAGCAGTTTTTGACCAATTCCTTCTTATACAATAAACATTGAGATCATCTCAAATAAAAACACAAAATTGGTCTTAGCTCCTTTTCCTTTCAGAATCCGCCCATGCATCAAATAAACGTTTCTGCTGGAAATTTTGTCTTGATTGTTAGTAGAAAGGTATGAAACACCGTGATCGCAAGAGCACAATAGAAACAGCAATGATAGGCATTTTAAAATTTTCTTTTGGGAACTTTGTTCATACAGGTGTAAATAGAAGACATTGATCTTCAATCTAAAAAAAAAATGGAACCTTTAAATCAACAAGAAAGCTTATTATTTACATTTAAAATCCAACCTGTCCATCACTGGACCCCCTGTCTATAACTGGTGCGTCTACCCTACTGGGTTTTGAAAATAATAAAAATTATTATGATTGAAGAAAAATTTGAATATAAGTATTCAACAGAAATACTCATTTTAAAGTCCCCTGAGTTTAAATAACTAATTCATGCTCAATGGCCTGTGTTTATGTCGTTTTCTCAGTGATGGTGGGGTGAAAAGATATGGATAGGCTCATATCTATCCATGTGTAGGATTCATGCCCACTAAAACCACTTTGCCTGTTCCTCACTAAAACCATTTCCCGTCATAAGACAGCATTCAAGACTTCATGAAGGTAACCAGCAGTGTGCCGTCTCATTGCTGTATTCTCTGTGGTTAATTTCTTTAAAAAACTCATCACTGCCTAGTGTTAAACTGAACTTATAACACCCTGTCTAAAAAAACTTGCACCAAACTGTAATAATATCTTTAAGTTTGGGATAATAATTGAAATATACTTGGGACATTACATTAAGTTTTTCATTAAAATTGACGGAGAGTTCTACTTTATATAGTTGATTTTAGATCTTCTTACATCTTTCTCAAAAATTATTATAAAAATTCTATCAAACATATTACATCCATGTACAATTAACTGGTCTATAGTGTCAGCTAGGTCTTATCCTCATTCAAATAGACAGTGCTTCAATGCCTTATTTTCAAAATTTTATTTATTTGAAATAATTTACCATTTTTCATTGCTAATTGTAATAATAAATAGATAAATGTAAACTTTTAAATAATATGATACTCGACCAAAGTTGAAAAAAAGGAGAAATATTTTCCCAAGTTGGACAGAATTCAGAAATAAAATATGTTAAATAATTATATGCATTGGAAAGCTTTTAGAAAAATGAAAATCTTGCATATTAAGTCAGTGGAGGTAATGAAGAGGTTTATATTTTATATTATTATATTGTTTAATGTAAACTAAATGTTTTCATTTAAAAATTAATTCTCAGCATTCATCAAGTCTTTGAGATCATTGTTGTATCAAGTCTTTTGTTTAATGCTCTTATTCAGTTATCATTAAACTAAATATTTATATCTACTAATTTTCACTCCAATAGAAATTTTAGATTAAATGTTATAAAAATTTATTGAGATTTTTTAATAAGTTAAAATGTTAGTCATTTTGAGTAATGATTTAATCATGATTAAAAATCATGTCTATAATTTTATTTGTTTATCTGCTGAAATAAACTTTCAACCAACCAACTTACAATAAACTTTCATGAAGTTAATCAATGCCCAACTCTGATTCTATATAACATAAGTACACAGTGAAGCCTCCAAGATCTAACAAAGTAATTTTTTGAAAATATAGAGGTTAATCTATATTGTTATCTACAATGTTAATAGTATAGGTATTATAAACATCTTTTTAACTTGTTAACTTGAAGGTCACCAATAAGACTGAAAAATATTATTCCTTTGATTGTTTTCATATGTTCCAAGGATGCGATGCTCCCTCAAACATTTTTGGTTACCTTTTCCACATCTATTCACTTTTCTTGTTAACCTGGTTCATTTTTTCAACTCTTGTTGCTGTTTCAGGGTATTGGAATAGCTGTTAGTGTTATATTTTCAAACTGATCTGAGTGATATTCTCTTCTGCTAATTAATTATGTTACCATAATATTTATTATTCCTTACTTTTAGAAAGTTTAGTTCATTGTTTAGACTCCTCAACCATGATGTAGAAAATTATCTGCCATAGCTCATGACATTCCACAAATTTCAGTGAACTTAATTTTTTTGTTGTTGTGGTTAAATAAATCTCATAAATTATCATGAACTTACTACTCAATAAACATGTGAGGAATCTGTCCAGAAAGAGGCTATAGCAGAAATCTTGAATAGGCCATGATTTTAGGAAAAAACAGAACTTAATTGAATTCAGTTGCTTGAAAGTCCCCTTAAAATGATTATAAGCGAGACAGTTTGTCTTTAAATAAATTTAATCTAATTTACAATGCGGAAATTGATAATTACATAATGTATAATTCTGTTAAGTAATTATTTCCTATTCAACAACATCACAAAAACATAAATTTCCTGCTTTAATGTGTGAATCAGACCATGGTCTTTTTTGTTTGTTTCTTGAGACCGACTATCATTGATTTAAATAATTCCTGTTATTCATGGGATATCCTTTATACAAAGCTATAAATTAGCATGATCATGATAATTAATATAAATTGATAATTTTATAAATAGATTTTTTTTTTTTTTTTTTTTTTTTTTTTTATTTCAATGGAATTTACAACTGTATTACATAGAGAATACAATAAGTAAATGAGAAATTTGTAACATGGCATGTACAACATGAAGAGAAACTACCCATTGGTAGAACTCAAATTAAAGTTCTATATTAGAAGATCCCGAGGCCATCTTCTTTTCAGACGCCTCGGAGGATTATCAGGGATCGAGGATGAAGCAAGGTTTGAAACGAGAGGATTCGGATGATTCTGCAGTTTGTTATGGAAGGAAAGGTATCTGGATTTGGCCAGATCGGAAACATATGGAACATTAAGGTCTTTATGGATGATTTTATTTGTGACAAAGTAAGGAGCGTTGAGGATTTTACGAAGGATTTTGGATTGTAAGGATTGGATACGAGAGGAATTCGATGGTTTAGTGGAGCCCCAAAGCTCAATTCCGTAAGTCCAAATAGGTCTTATTATTGTCATATATACGAGTCGTTTATAATTGATTGAAAGCTTAGATCGTTTGTCTAGTAAGTGCTGCAGTAGTCGAAAACGTCGGGCGGTTTCTAGTCGTTTCAGTCTGGTATGGGGGTTCCAAGTGAGTCGTTTGTCAAGGTGGAGTCCTAAGTAGCGGATTTGCTCAACAGGAATAAGTGGAGTATTATTGAAGGATACTGTAGGACAAGAGGTCATAGGTTTACGACGGAGGGTAAAAGTGATTTGATGGGATTTGTTGGAATTTATTTTTATTCTCCAATTTTTACACCATTCTTCAAGGCTTGTGATATGTGATTGAAGAGTTTGGGATGCAATTAAAGGATCGTTATTAACTGATAGGATACACGTGTCATCGGCATAGGTGGTGATGACAGTGTTGGATTGGGTTGGGATGTCAGCTGTATAAACTGTGTAAAGGATAGGACCTAGGATACTACCTTGAGGAACACCGGCAGACTGAGTAAAAAGAGATGAATAAGCATTGTTATGATTGACTTTGAAGTATCTGTCAGTAAGGTAGGAACGTATAATGAGGAAGTATGTAGGTGGTAGGAATTCACGGAGTTTGTACATCAGTCCCGGATGCCAGACTCTATCAAACGCCTGTTCAACGTCGAGAAAGACTCCCGTGCAGTACATTCCGCGCTCCAATGCAGAGGAGACTACATCTACCACACGATGGCATTGCTGAATAGTGGAGTGGGATGTGCGGAATCCAAATTGGTGATCTGGGATAATGTGTTTAGAGTCTAGGATGGGATACAGGCGTTTTAAAATGAGTTTTTCCAGGATTTTGCCCATAATGGGTAAAAGGGAGATAGGACGGTAAGAGGATGGGTGTTCTGGCGGCTTTGTGGGTTTAGGTATCATTTTGACAATGGATAGTTTCCAAGAGTCAGGAAAATATGTGGTGCGGAGTACAGCATTAAATATATAGGTTAGGAACAATATGGCTTTTTTAGGAAGACATTTTAGGATCTGGGAGGTGATTAGGTCATGGCCAGGAGCTTTGCGAGAAGGTAATCTATTAATGATATTGGATATTTCTGAAGGATGAAATGCTTTAGGTGGAGGAGTCAATTGGAGTGGGGTATCCAATTCTGCTTCAATAAACTCAAGGTGGGTTGGATTAAGGATGTCTGGGTGTGGATTAAATGTTTTTGAGAGGTGTTGAGCAAATATTTGAGATTTTTCATCATCAGATCTGGACCAGGTTTGGGTTTCAGTAATAAGTGGGTGGTTAAAATCTTTGAATTTAAGGAGTTTTTTAGTGGTCAACCATAGTGATTTGTCACAAGTAGTAAGTTTTTCTGTCATGTTATGTAAATTTTGAACTTTGTATTTTCTAATTTCAGCTTTTAGTTGGTTAGTTAATTTGTTGTAATATGTCTTATCTGATGGATATCTAGTCCTGTGCCACTTCGATCTTGCTCTGCGTTTTTCCCTTAATAAGATACGAATATGCTGCGGCAAATTTGTCTGTTGGGAGTTGTCAGTTTTATTGGTAGATGTATTATTCTTTATTTTGTCACTTATAGATGTAGTGAGTTCTTTTATGGCTGTGTCAATATCACGTTTCGTCTTAAGTGGAATATTTAGGTCCAATTTATTTTCCAGGTCTTTACGAAAATTGTCCCAGTTTACTCGTCCTGTAATCAGTGTAGGAGAGGACGAGGGCTTAGGAGCGAAGGTTGTGTGTAATGAAAGCAGAACTGGAGAATGATCTGAGGAGAGGTCATCCAGTGATTTTATTGTGACATGGGAAGAGGAAATTTGGGAGGTGACAAATATGTCGAGGATATCAGGGCGTTTTTTGAGGGATGTTGGCCAATAGGTAGGATTCATAGGAGAGAGGACAGAGTAACTATTGGAAGTTGAGACAGAAGATAGTATGTTACCACGGGAGTTGGATGATCGACAACCCCATCGTTGGTGTTTAGCATTGTAGTCTCCTCCAGCAATAAAGCGCGATCCGAAGGATTGAAATAAGGATTCAAGTAAGTTATAGGTAAGAGTATGACCGGGAGGACAGTATACAGCTGAGAATGTTAAATGGAAAGGACGAGTTGAAATGATAACCGAGGTTGCTTGAATAGCCTCCGTTGGAGTAGAAGGAATGAGAGAATGGGATAAGGATTTATGGATAAGGATGCAAGAACCGGCATGGGAAGTGTTGTCGGGGTGGTCTGATCTATAAGTGATATAGTCACGTATGTAGAAATATGAACGTCGAGTGAAGTGAGTTTCTGTCAGTAGAGCAATATCAATGTGATAGTCATGAAGAAAAATGTCGAGTTCGTCTCGGTGGTTTTGTAGTCCGTTAGCATTCCATAAAAGAACAGCTAGGGGCTTAGTGCTCATCGTGAGAGATTGAAGGGAATTTCGGTAAGGATTCTTGTGAGGAGGGTAATTAGTGGCTTGATAGTCTCTTGGAGATCTTTCAGGAAGGACGCAAGGGTGGAGTTTATTAAATCGATCGGGTTTTGTTGGTCAGGTTGGTTTTGATTAGGAGTTCGTGAGGGAAAGATCTTATGATAAGGAGTGTCTGATGAAGGATGTACCCTTGGAACTTGGGAAGGAGAGTAAATATGAGCAGTAGGGTGGGAATAAACAGGAGTTGGATGTTCGGGCGGTAATTTTACACGTATAGGTATCTGGTGAGGAGGCATTTGCTGACGTGGAGATTTTGAATGAATGTGGGAGATTTGAGTCTTGGATTGGGAGGTCTGGATCTTAGGTTTGGAAGCCTGAGTCTTAGTTTTGGAAATCTGAGGCGTCTGACGTCGCGGCTGTTGATTCTTCACCGTAGTGTCTGAATATAGGTGCCTAGAGTCTTGATGGGGATGATCTGTTGATGTAGAAGGGTTGTGCGTCAATTGTGGTATTATTTCGTTCGGCAGTTGAGGAAACGCTGCCAAATTTAGGAGTTCAGGTGCCTGTACCTGTGCCTGGGTAGAATTCTTCTGTTCTTCTTTTAATGATAAATTATAAGTTCTTTGCTTATACAGCTTCTTATAGATAATGCAGCCCCGATAGGTTGCAGGGTGGTCCTCACCACAATGGGCACATTTTGGTGGTTCATTTAACGGTTTCTGGCAGGTGTTAGAGGCGTGAGGCCCGGCGCATTTAACGCAACGCACCGAGTGATGGCAGTAAGCCTTTGTATGCCCTAAGTTTTGGCACTTGGTGCATTGAACGACTATTGGTTTCTGCCTCGGCTCTTCAAATTTTACAACAGAATACAGCAGTCTTTTAACTTCGAAGATTTCTGCATTATTCCGGGCTGGTTCTAGATCGATGAAAAATAATGGCAGTGGATATTTATCAATAGGATGTAAAATAGAAGATATATGTCTTACCGAATGGCCGATATCTTCCAGATCTTTTTTTATAGCGGTAGTGGGTGTGGTAGAGTGAAGACCTCTCAAAACCACTCTATATGTTTTGTCTTCTTTTAGTTGATAGCAGTGGAAGTCGTGATTGAGTGCTGTCAAATGATTTATAAGTTTTTTATAATCTTCTTTAGTATTGGTGTTAATCTTTATATCGTTGACTCGAGAAAAACACCGGAAGTTGGTCGGTCCGATCAGATTAGCTATTTCTTGACCGAACTGAATGAAATTGTCAATCTTGCTTACATAAATCGGAGGTGGCACTGGTTCAGTGAAAGTTCTAGGTTCAGTGATTTCGTTAATTTTATTATTGGCTGTAACAGAATTGTTACTGGATGTGTTAGTTGATGGTTTAGTGTCAGGTTTCATAGCTGAATTATTACTAGTTTTTGATTGTTTATTTACTTTGAGAGCTTGCTTTGTTTTAGCGGATTTGTTTTTTTTTTTATTAGGTGAGTTGCCCGCCGAACCGGGGGCAGAGTTTCTATGGCGCTTTTGGAGAGTTCGCCTTGTTAAATATTGAGAATCAGTCTCACTGATTTCGGAGAAAGGAGTCTCTTCATCTGATTCGTCAAAAGAAATGTTCTTATCAGAATCCATACCTCTAAATAATAATATATACAAAAAGAAGAGAGAAAAAAAAAAGTATCACTAATAAGAAAATTTACAAAACAAATACTTAATAACTAATCTATTTACAAATATATATACAAATATTAAAAAAAACATTTTTATAAATAAATAAAATAGAGTCTCAGTAGAAAAAAAAAATATTAAAATAAAATAATCAATTAAGAAATAAAAACAGAGAAAAAAAAAATATATACTGTCTTAGGTACGAACTCAAGATATTCTGAACGTAAAATAAAGCGCCGTGACCTTGAATTTGAAAGATAAGACCCGCTGAGGGGAATTATCTGCCACGTAAACTGTCTCTAGCAATCGAGTCCAATTTAATGTTGCTAATTGTTAATAAAAGTCACTCACCTCACTGATTGTAATGTAAAAAAAATGAAAAAAAAAAAAATCATAAATAGAAATTTTAAGAATTTTAGAAATAGAAATAGAAAATCATCTTTTATCTGGGACTAGGTCCCTTAAGAATAACAGTATTGTTCATATAAATTAACTATAAATCTGGCCAAAAGGCGTATTAGGATAAAGAATAACTAAAAGACAGGTAATAAATTAAGTATAATAGCTCTTGGGATATATTACCAAAAACAGTTGGGTAATAGGGTTGCAATACTATGATATTGGAGCTAAAACAATAACATAATAATCACTAAATGAAATTAGAAAGAAATGTTAAATCAATTTTATAAGCAAAACATTGTAGTGCTGGAATATAAAAAAAACGTCTGCCAAGTAAGGTCAGTATAGCTTCCTCACCGTTTCCGTTGTATATTACAAGGTATACAATTTTTCGTATGAGAATAAAATCTCTGAGAGAAGCAGAATCGGAATAGCCGATTACAGTTACCCTTCAACATTCAACAACAGTGGGTCATATTTGAATATTCCATACTTGATTATGCTTAATAACAAAATAAATAAATAAAAAAAAATGCATACTGAACATGAATTTCAATACTGTTAGTTCAAAAGGTCTTATGTATAAATGTATTTATTGTTTTACAAGAGTGCATAAAAACTCAACATTTCTTTATGCTTTATTAGAATAATTTCATATTTTATTTTCATCTGCTATTTTCCAAGGTAGCAGACTACTTATATCAGTTGCAGACTACAAAATATCACCTTTAATACACATAGAATTAAAGTTGAAAATTATTACATACGAACTTATGCTCTAATAATAGTATATACATTACCGAATCAAGATTTAATTTTGGAGGAGGGGCTTCAGCACGAAAGATTTAAATATATATATATATATATATAATAACATATATATATATATATAATAACATATATATATATATATAACGTTAATTAATTTGAAAAAAATCACTGCAAATTATTTCTCTTTGGTATATTATTTCCAAACAATTATACATATAAAGTAACATTAAATTCCTAGTTATAAAGAAAAATAAATAAAAGGTGATTCTAATTATTGGACTAAAGTCTTTTTTTAATCATTAGTAATATGATAAAAAAAATAGCATTACTTCAGTAACACATTCAGAAATCAAAAAAAAGATAAACCTTTTGCAATAGCACATCTAAAAAAAACTAGAGACGATATCTTTGCTCCTAACTGTCCGATTTTGACGATTTTTTTTTGTTTTTTAAGAAATTCCGTAAACTTCTAAAAAACCATATACAATATTGACATAAATGTGTATACTTCTTGAGTTATTCGGAATTTAATTTGACCATCCCTCGTAACTTTTTTTGAGCTTCTTTTCGTTGAAGTATGTAGTATAGATAAATTTAGAGGGTGTAGAGAAAATGACTTTAGCGAAGTTTCATCAAAATCGGTTCATTCGTTTAGGCGCTACAGTCTATAGCAACGCAGGTTTTTCGGCCGCCATTTTGAAACTAGAAGGCGAATAGTAATGTCGTTGAAGGAGGATGATCCTCGGGTGACCTCTGATTTTATATCCAAATTCGAAAAAAATCGGTCTAGTAGTTTCAGAAAAAATGCGCGGACGGCGGACTAGTAGTGCACATATAAGAGAAAGTGTTGGACGCAATTCAATGAAATTGACACTACATTATTTTTTCACCAAAGTCTACCTTTTATCTAACTTTGAGCCAAATCGAACGAGCCCTTTCTGAAATATTGGCATATCTAAAAATATACGTTTGCGCGTGCGTAAGCGGAAGTGCTCGGTGGAATTTGATAAAATTGATATGGGACCATCTAGGCACCGATCAGCATAATCCCTGAAAATTTCATGAAGATTGGATGAACGGTACTAGGTGATATGCCCGTCACATCGATTTGACTACAGACAGACAGACAGACAGACAGACTGACAGACAGACAGACAGACAGACAGACAGACAGACAGACAGACACCGAATCAAATTTGATCCTTGATGTCTGAAACGTAAAACGCGAGTGAAAATTTTCGATTCTGAGCAAAAAAATTTTTTTAATTTCTCGCACGAACACAATGCTTCCCTACCTTCGGTAGTGAGGAAGCAAAAAAAAAATAACTGTTGATATATAAAAAACTAAATTGTAAAAAAAAAAAAATGATTTACATATGTTCCCTAAGATGTTTAAGTGAATACTACACGTAAAGATTAGAAGAAGAAAAAAATAAAATAAAGTATAATTGTTGGTTAATGGTTGACTGTCATGACTAATGAGGAGAAAGATGGTTGGGGTGATCAGCCAGAAATAAGAAGGCAAAAATAAATAATAATATTTATTTTAACATTTGCCGATGTTTTGCTTTGAAGTTTAGGCCTTCATCAGGGCTAAGAAAAGAACCAGATAACAAGGTATGAGAAACATAAATAATGTAGGTTAAGAAATTAAAGTAAAATGAAGTGGATAGAAATTATTTTATTCTACCCAAAATTATTTTATTCTACCCACTTCATTTTACTTTCATTTCTTTACTTACATTATTTATGTTTCTCATACCTTGTTATCTGGTTCTTTTCTTAGCCCCGATGAAGGCCTGAACTTCAGGTCGAAACATCGGCAAATGTTGAAATAAATATTATTATTTATTTTTGCCTTCTTATTTCTGACTGATCACCCCAACCATCTTTCTCTCCATTAAAATAAAGTATATATATATATATGGTTGCATATATATATATATATAGGAGTTCTCAAAAATAAATCCACCCGATGTCTCAAATGATTATTGTGATTATCATAATACACAAGAGTGTTTCAAATTTTCCTATTCATGAGATTGTATTTCTTTGAAAATGTATTTTATTTTCTAATACTATTATCTATGACACACTCCTCTCTATGTGTGTGTATATATATATATACACATAGAGAGGAGTGTGTCATAGATAATAGTATTAGAAAATAAAATACATTTCAAAGAAATACAATCTCATGAATAGGAAAATTTGAAACACTCTTGTGTATTATGATAATCACAATAATCATTTGAGACATCGGGTGGATTTATTTTTGAGAACTCCTACAAGAAAAAAATAATAACAAAAAAATAAAACTAAAAACATGATTTTTTTTAGGAGGAGCACTAAAAAATAAAGTATTATTTCAAATTAAAAACTATTTAATTTATTTTTTAAATTATTTATTATATAGTTTATGATATATTTAATTGATATAATATAAATAAACATATTTAATCATCATGTTTTTTTAGTTGTGATGTTTACTTGAATTATCAACCAAGGGAATGAAAAAATTATACTGAGCATTTCTAAAAACTAATCAAAGTGTATACTCATTCTTGTTTTGTGCTTTGGTTCGTTAATAAATTGCTATTTTTAGTGTATTGATATGATTACTAAAATAAATTCAAAAACAGTGAATGATCACTGAAAAAAAAAATAAAAAACGTTTTGTCTGATAAAAGAAATATTTTTGGGATTATCATTAAATTTAAAAAAATCGCCTGCTAGGAGTGGGATCCACCATGAACCACTCAACCTCTCTGAAGGTTTATTCCAGTAAAAAAATTCGCGATCTCTTGGCAGGACATGTTCCAGACTTCCTGGTTACCCTTCCTTTCAGTTAGGACATGTTTCATGCCAGGATCTCGTTAAGGATTTACAGATAATGTTTGAGGTTTCACTTGCGACGGATTTCTGTGGCTAACCCCTGAGTCAGCTGTTCGCTATTCGGAGATGATTTCCGTCACCTGTAATCTCACCTTCCATTTCTCCAACTCAGACATACCTTTCTCCAGGAATTGCGTTCTTTAAATTGTTTACCGATTGGTTTCTGCTCGTAAATACGTATTAGTTTTGGATAATTTCATTACAGAATAATTCCATAAGAGACATGAAATTGTATAGAATTAATTTAGAATATTATTAGAATCAGGGTCAGAAATAGGGAAGGGAAAAAATAGGTACTTGTCTCGGACAACAGAATTTAGAAGACTGCAAATTTCGAGAAAATTTTATTGCTGGCTAAAGAAAAAATATTTCTGTCAATTTTTTGTTGCTTAGGCCTTGATAGCACGAGCTAATGGTGATATTTATTTAGAAATACATTTTTTGAAATACTGATGTAAAATTACGACTTTTATTGAAGACTGAGAAAGGTGAAACAAGGGGTGTCAAACTTAGCTTGCTACTGCCAGCAAAAATCCTTGTCCTTTCCCTAACTAGAAGATTTCAACATACAGCCTTAGATCTCTCTTTGCCATTCATTCGAAAAAAATCTTCTCATATCAATTCTCTAAAAAAAAAACATATCGGACGGAATATATTATATCGTTTCAAGACAGTAATGTATATAATACAAATATACTATTTGATTAGTGTTTATTAAATTGCTAGTGTGGTAAGTTTCTGGTATCCATTTATATGATTCATTTTTTATCTAACTCGATGCCTAAATAGGTTAAGCTTTGACCTTTTTAATTTAATCCATTTTTTTATCATTAATCATAAAAAATAAGTTAACCTCATTCAGAACAAACCTATGTTACAAGGGATTGAAACAGCTCTTGGTGTTATATTTTCGATCAGATCTGAGTAATATTCTCTTTGTCATTAAATTACGGTACCATAATATTGTTTAATTATATACTTTTGGAAATTTCAGTTCATTGGTTAGACTCCTGAACCATTTTATAGAAAATTTTCTGGTGTAGTGTGGTTATATTTCTATATTATATAGGCATGTGACGGGTTAACAATAGACGCGTTCTGAGTTTATTACTTATCATCTCAATCACTTATTCTGAATATTCTGAGAGCTCTGAATTGAAGAAAACCCCCAATAAATTATATCTTTGCATATTTCTCAGCATTCTAATAATAAGTTCGAGTGAATAACTTTAATTAAATATCGTCGATTGGGATGTTGAAGGGGCTAGACTCTAAATGAATTGAATGAGTCCGCCATTGTATAAAAACAGCAAAAAATGTTCCAACATTCCCAATATGGTTAGAAGAAAACTTAGAAAATTTGCAGGATTACTTGCGCTTTCTGTCCTCACTAAATAGCGACTTAAAATATTTTTAAAAGGAGAATTTCTATTTTATAAATTATGCTTCGTTATTTATGTAATGCTCCTTTGTGAAAGGTAAATTTTATGTTCATCAACTGAAGTTTTGATTGGTACTACACAAGGCAATAAAAAACAAAGTTTTACATTATTTGGTTCAGTTCAGAACCGGATCAAAAGGAAATGTTCTAATAGTTTTCTTGAACGAACATGGTATTTATGTAAATGGTAATTTTTCTACATCCTTAAGTAATAAGAATACATGATAAAACGAGAGAAGGGGAGGGGAACTCGATGAAGGAAACGTTGGGTCATTTGCTTCTTTTTTTTTTCACTACCATTCTCTTTGAAAAACTGCGTAGTTATGTTGCGCAAGTTTAATAATAGGTGCTCGAAAGTTCAAAAAATCTCTCACATTATTTTACTACTAGCTACTAACGTCTGTAATTTATTCCAAAAGGAGTGATAGAAGGTTGATGAAAAACGTGAATACGAACTACAAATTGGTGAAGTTGTTTTTAAGTGCTGATGAGTACCCTTCCTTCACCATTCACCCATCAGAAAAAAAAGTGAGCGGTTAGTCTACCATTACAGAATTTTCGGTAGGTCAAGAAATAACATCAAGTATTTTTTTTTTTCAAAATCACCAATGCCGCTGCTTTATGCCAATGCCCACTAGCGGATCCAGAATTTAATTTTGGAGGGAGAGGGGGCTTCAGCCCGAAAGTTTTTTTTTTTCATATAAACATAACGATAATTAATTAGAAAAAGAAAGAAAGAAATTAACTACCTATATGAAACGGTGTTTAAGTGGTTCTTGAAGTCCTACAGGAACAAGAATACTTTAAGAGATAGTTTTTAATATATTTTTATGTAAAACATGGTTATATTTTACTATTTTGGGGGAAGAGCTTCAGCCCGAATGTCCTCCCTCCCCACCCCCCGTAGATCCGCCTGTGCTAATGCCAATTCTCTAATGAAGTAGGCTGGTTTAATATTAAAGAATTTTTAATAGACCTCCTATATGAAATGTGTTTACCCAAATGCTTAAAAATCTGAGTTGTTCTTAATTGGCAGTAGTAGCTATAATATCAGAAGGGTTTTTGAATTCCGATTAATGCTACAATACGTTCGCTTGGCCGACAAAAAATACACAAGTTAACTATTGTGATAAATTCACGGAACCATTTTATTTTAAAATCCAGCACATATATCCTATGTTATAAAAACAGGTTGTTTAATTTATTAACTAATTCCTCCTAATTCTAATGTTTAATTCCTCCACTGGATGATAATAGAGTTGCTTTGAAGCTGATGCTCCTCCTCCTCTATATCTTCCACCAAAAAGTATGAAAGGAATTTATTTTTCATTGGCTCATCTTTGTTTCTATTATTGAGCCATATATTTCCACGATATGTCTTTTTTTTTAAGTATAACATTTGTTCAGCTAATCAATATTAGGATTTTTTTCAGGAATAGCTGAGATAGCGGGAGGTTAATGCCAGGGTTAAATGCCTCCGGCACACAGTGGGACGAGTAAGGGAAAACTCGCGACATCTATTTGAATCTGCCTTTTTTTTTTTTTTTTTTTATAGAGCTCTAAAAACTAGATAAACTGTTTTATTGATACCTTGCGATGTTCGTGGAGTTTCCGAGAATATTTTCGGTTGGCACAATACATACTTTTCACTATATTTATTGAATAGTTCAAATGGAAAAAAAATTGATTCAGCCGATGTTCCGAGTTTTCTCTGACTCGACCCACTGTGCGACACCGAGAATTAAAATCGCACTCTTCTGGTTATAACCTCCGACCCCTCTGTCTCACGATTTAAGGATGTGTCAAGAAAAAAATATAAAAATTCTATCTATTAATCCATTAGTGTTCCTGTACTCATGGTTATTAAAAAATTAAAAATAAATTAGTCCCCTCTCTCCAAAGTTAGCCTGAATCCACCGTTGGTACTTTGCATAGAACAGAAATTCTTTATACATTTTTATTAAATTTTATTTTACTATCAATTCATATTCATATCCTTCACCTGCTTAAGAATTAAATTTCTTTGTCGATGTAAAAAATGACGATAACATTTATTATCAAAAGATGATTGACAAGTAACCTTTTGTAAATATTTATCCAGAACGATTTCGTGAAGTCTTAGCAACGTTGTTACTCTTAAAGAACTTTTGTCCCAAGAATAAAATTATTTTTCATATAGGTACATATTTTTTATTTATTTCATTCATTAATTTCTCAATTTATAGATACTAGTATTAATTTTCGAAAATCGGAATTTGAACTTTTGCTATTCCCATACTTTCTCTAATATGGCAAAGTATAACAGTAAAATAGGACAGCAACAGGAAACGATAGAGTTATCAATTGAAGAAAGTGGAGAATTTTGTCAATATTTTCATCATTTTTTTAATTAATATTTTCAAATATTTGTGACTTGAAGATCATTTTTGGAAGATACTTGACTGTATGCTTAGATTCGGTTTTTAATTTATTTCAATTGGTATTCAATACTCGGTCGTCATATCTCCGCTTTGCTTTCCTTTACTCCATCTCGATCTCCATGTTCCTGAGTCACATTATTCTCGGCCCCGCCCGCCCGGAAGGTTTTAGACCGTTAGAAATGGAAATGTCCATGGGCTATCCGCTAGATAAAGAAGACCTGTTACCATAATCTCGTAACATTTGAAGTGGAACTGTAATCGAGATATTCGAATCAGTTACAACATAATAGTTTATTCCTCTTCCTGCATTAAATTATTCCCATCTTCCGCGGATTTTCCGGCGTTACAGGTGGGCAATGCTGAATTTCCTTTCCATTTTCAGATCATAATTGCAGTTCACACCCTGTATATTATCTGTTATAAAGTTTAGTATTAGTATATCTCAAATCAGTCAAAAGCAAATCTTCAAGAGGACTACGATTCACATTATCAAACAGGTTCGAAACTTGCTGTTGATAAAAGCAGGTTTATCTGGATCAGCTGACGATAAATACATTGAAACAGCTGATTAATAATGTTGAAAACTATAATCTTTCATGTATAAAAAAATTATTCTCCTTAATACAAATACCTAATCATATAAATACAATTCTTTGCTAATGAAGTCAGCGGGGGTTGAAGTCACAGTGAGGAACAAATAAAAATAGAATTTTTTATTTTATAAAAATAAAAAAAAATTGTACCAACGTTTCATGCTAATGGTCCGTGTGACACAGACTCCTTTTTATCAATTTTTTAGCATCCGTCTGAAACTTCGTAAATAACTTCATCTTAACGTAACCTACAACTATTTTATTTACGAAAACTCTTGAAATTGAGGCGTTTTCAATCTGGAGGTTGCCAAATTTTTTCTATTTAATTAGGTACTAAAACCGCGTATATACCTATTTGATTTCCACTTAGATCGTCAGATAATTTTATTACAAATCGAGAAAAAAGTTGGCCTTCGGAAGTATTGAGCCGTTTGGCGTGACCAACATTCAAACAATAAAAATAACGATGTTATATAGGCCAAAAGACCCAATATTTTTATAGGCCACCTTTTTTCACGATTTTGTGGTCAAATTATTTTACGATCCAAGTGGAAACCATATTGATATTTATGAGTGTTAACTAGGTGATTAAATAGACAAAGTTTAGCCCCCTCCAGATTGTAAATGTCCCAATTCCATGAATTTTCGTAAATAAAATAGTTGTAGGTTACGATGAGACGAAGCTATTCACGATTTTTCGGATGTTAATAACTTGATTAAAATGGGTCTGTACCACTGACAATAAGTTTCAGGCCTTCGTTAGGGCTGATGAGACGCAAGATAACAAGCAAACACAACTAATTACAAATCTATTATAATAAGATAAGAAAGAAAAATATATCTTTATCTGCTAATAAATGAATTTTGTTTTCATTCCTTTTTATTATACTTCTTCTTCTTCCAACGGCACGACAACCCATTACTGAGTCCTGGCCCCCTCGAGCATCTTCCACCAGTTTAATCAATGTTGTGCAGCTGCCCTCCCATTCCGAACAATTTTTACAATTAAAGTTTGTAATCATTTTTGCATTGTTGTTATCTCGTATTTTCTTAGCCCTGATGAAGGTCTAAAACTTAGTCCGATAGGTATAAATAAAATATTTTTATTAGTGTTTTTCATTTTGCCTGCTAACTCCAATCAACTATCCAACCATATGACTTTGGTAAAATCATTACGAGTGTATGTGCACCATTATAAATATAATTTACACATTATAATGATTATACTGTTTCTATTGAACATATCGCTACTGTTAGTGCAAAAGATAGTATGTAAAAATTGAGTTTTTTTTACAGAAGAGAAATCAGAAAAATCTATTATTTCTTTATGATTTATTAGTATGATTTCATATTTTATTTCCCTCTGCTATTTTCCTATTTTTCACACTACTTACAGCAGTTGTAGACTATAAAATGTCACCTTTAGCACAATGGGAATAAACATGTAAAATTGTTACATACATTTTGCACTAACAATAGTGATATATTTTTTATTTTGAATGGTTCCTAAATTACTGACCTGTTTTAATTTTTTTTTCCATCTAACAATACTTTTGAGAATGTGATAACAAGTTCCTTTAAAACAAATATTTTTGTTAATTTTTATAATACTTTTTAATTTTAGGATCACCTGACTGATTTTCTTTCAGATTGTATATTATATTCATTAGTACTATTTTAATACTTACAACTTTTTATATTAGCTTATGAAATTTTTTATAAAGCTGGGTTATCCAAAATATATTTAATTACCAAAAATTCTGAATTTATAATTAGTTTTAATATATTTCGTTTTATTAAAAAAAAATCGACAATTTAACAATAAACATTAATCATTTTGTGATTGATTGTATAAAGGAAGTGATGAAGATCTAGTGTGGTTTTTAATTTTTTTTCATTAAATTACGGTTTTCGAAAGCAATTATTTTTCGAAATATGTTTCGGTTTAAACACGTACTAGTTATTGTTATTTTTAAAAACAAGAATTGTTGTAAATATTGTTTTAAAAAAATCCGGAACTGCCTTTAGCCAATCCTGGAAGATATATTGGTCTTGCTTGATATGGAGTCTCATCGCCTTGGATCCCTCCGTTATATTCGCGTACTCGTATGAATACTAATGACCGTATCAACTTTATATTCATATCTCAACAAATATAAATATATATATATATATATAAACATTCTATACTTCAGAACATTTTTAAATATTAGTTTATGTAAATATTTAGCTATCTAATATTATCTTTTAGAGAAATGATGATAGGAGAAAACGTTTGTACTACGTTTCAATAATATGATCAAGCGAAATTTTAGATAACTGTGTATTCATCATTTATTAAAATATATATTAAAACAGGTATAAGCTGAAATCAATTTATTCAGTTTTATGTTTTATTCTGGTGATATTTTTATTTTATTCATATTACTAGAAAACTTCGTGCATCATTTAAAACAGCCAAGCGCCGTTTATCATATTGTTTCTCTTTTCTGTTTTATTTCTTTTCTTTTCTACTTTCACTTACCTATATGTAGAATAGAATAGAATAGAAGAATCAAATTTATTCTTTATTCTTCAAACTTTGAGATTAAGCTCAAGTTTTGTAAAAAAATTATCCTGTCAAATGAAAGTACTCCTGTTTTCAGAAAAAAAAATTACTACAATTAATTGTTACAAAGCTTTTATTTCTTGATTTCCACGATCTAGGTTGTATTTTAATAAACCCAATTGCCTAAACATACATTTTATTTATTTAAAAAATTAATTCGAAAAATACTGATTTTCCAATAGTTTAGCGGCTTCATATTCATTTAAAGTTAATTTCAATATACAATGAAGCAATGTACAATATACAATGAAGCAATTATTAATTACTTAAATTAAATATTTCTGCAGTTAGTTATTGCTTTCGATTCAATAAAAAAACATGACTCACTTAAAAAACCAAAAAACTTGGATTTCCTACTTTTATGCTGAAAATTGGTCCATTGTTTATAGGAACTTTTTTTGTAGCTATTGAGATATGCTATCACTCCTTTAAAAAAAAAAATCTACTTACGGGACATCCTGAATATATTTTTTATTTACTCTAATAGGTTTTAATAATCTTTATTTTTTTTCAGTTTTTTTAGTCTTGAGAGACAGAATAAAAATCTTTATTCTAGAATAAAGAAGTTTTTCCATTCTAATCTATTTGGTCTTTGGAATTACATTTTTAGTCTTATTCAACATAGATCTACCTATATGATCTCTCTCTATATATATATACTGCTAATGTATAAATATACACCTTTGAAACTAACGGATATTAGATTGACTAACTCATTGCCGGAACTGACAGTTATCGTAATAACTTAGAGGAAGAAGAGAACGGTGAAGCAACTGCATTCTTGCTGATAGAACATTCATCTTTTATTGACTATTTCATATGTCGTTGTCAATTACATAATTGATTATAAAATTTTTGAGATCGGTGTTTTAGTGATTACTTTATTATTTATTATTATTTTTTAAATTTTCATTTATTTTTTATCTCAGCGAGATAATTGGTTTTAAAACTACAATGAGTACATAACTGAAATTTAATTGTCGTAATCGGAACAAGCACAAATCGCCAAACCCCTTAATAGTCTTATGTATCACGATATAACCTCCCTTCTCCTTTCACAGCGCACATTTCTTTTCATTCAGCCACCGCATTCAGCCTTTTTTTTTTTTTTCTTCTTAGTATGTGTTTAAAAAAACCGCAAATCGCAAATTTTCCTTTTGCGACAACTATCCAACGAGTTCTTTTTTTAACATAAAAGGAAATATAAACCTTACAATAATATGAGGTTAAAATATCTCCTTTTACTACGGCAGTGCCATTGGCCTACCTAAAAGGCGCGATTCTGAATTTATTTATTTTAATATTTTTTTTTATTATTTATTACAATAATTTATTGTAAAACATTACATAATTTTATTTAAGGGGACTCAACAATTAATCCACCTCGGGCCCCAAATGGTTTATAAGTACGCCACTGAATTGCCTTGTTTGAAGTCTATAGAAGTATTTTTTGTTTCAAAGTTTACATAATCTATTGCCACGTATATCTCTCTATACAATCATTACACTCATATTTATTAACACTTTTTTAAAAATATTATCTATATCCATTACTTCCATGGACAACTAACATGGCAAACCTTTGATTTCTCCTTTAAACTATATATTTTAACCTATTTTTAGTCCAAGATTCCGAAAAGTTACAAAATAAAGAATTATGATACAGTCTATCATTAACACTGTCAGGACTCCCAAATTGGGAAGGAAGGAGTTGCCGGTCGCATGGTACAGAGATCCGGGTTTAAGGGGCTCAATAAAAATTAAGGGGCTTGGAATTTATTAAAGTTATTATTAGATTGTTTATTTCATAAAAAAATCGTTTATTTCATTGCATTTATTATTTTTATTTAATTTTAATTATTGATCGGCAAACAGCGGAATGAATCTTGACGTTCTCAGTTTGGTTAGAATAGGTTTGTTTGTACCTCCAGAACAATCCCTACTCCTCCTATGTCATGGTAAGGTACATTCGAGAAAAAAAAAAGGTGGTTAAAAATTGAATTGTTAAATATCATTAGGTAATAGCCCAAGTTAAGCAGAGATGGAGAAGGTAGATTAAGACGGGAAAAGAGCAGCAATGTCTGTAAAGCCAACAAAAAAAATATATTTACTCAAAAACACATGAGTACTTACTACATGGGGCAGCCCGTGTAGGATGTGCCCAATACATAGTTGTTAAAAAAATCGCTGAGAACCATCGTGACTCACAGATAAGAGAGTCGGGCAAACCAAGCGGTTCCATGAGCAACTTCCCGATGTGAATTTACAAGACGTGTCGCAACTCCAACAGTCTCTTAAAACTATGTAAACGCAAACCTTAAAGACATTAGCTACATAAAAGAGACCGTTAGGTCATTACTTAATCAAAATTATAGGAATTCGTTTCAGCCCCCAATCCAGTCCAATGTTTAAAGGAACATTTCAAATAATCTAAACTAGAATGAGGTCCTTCTAACCTATGTTGATATAAACGGCTCCTTAGCAGTAAAGAAATAAACAAATAAATGAACTTAATTTAGACGAACTTATTAGTGGAAAAGTTCATATAAAAATGTTCTCAATTATACTTTCACACACATCTGTTTTCTATTTGTTTTTTTTACAAGAATCTGATATCGCATTATAGAATTGAAATCAGTAAGAAATTCTGGAGCTTTTACTTTCATGAACCACAGATGCTGAAGGGGTTTTGCCGCATTCCTGAAAAGTTGAAGTTAGGGTACACCTCACAGAATGGTGGCAAGCTAGTTTATCTCTTCTACTAGTGTCTACTTGGATATTGATAGTAGAGCCAACATATCGAGATCTAGAAGGTTTAAGTTAATCGATCAATTTAGAAGTCTTTGGATTTTAATTCAATATGCCTGTTGTATTTTCATATCTTCTCATTCCATGTAGGAAACGATGCAGCACTCCACTTCAAAGAAATAATTTTCCTGTGGGGGACTCAGAACTAGATGAGGAGGATGACGAATCTGGGAGTTTCCTGAATCCATTCATAAAGTAAGAATCGGAATAAATCAAAGTTTCACTGAGAGGGGAAAGAGACTGATTGGAGGTGGGGCAGCAAGAAAGTCTTGGGAGAAAGGTGGGGTGCTCTTCCAGTAGCGGGCCTGACACCATGCCGGTATCAACAGTCTGAATTCCCTTCTGCCAGAGAACATTGTTCGACATCGTAAGTCAATGACAAATTATATTATTATTTATTTAAATTTAATTATAGTATACATAATTAGTTCCATGGATCAGTGAACACCGAGGACTCTCCTTACCAGAGGTCAAGGTTGAAGTCACGACTCTCGAAAAAGTGACCTACTTCGGACTTCTTATTTACATATGACTTCAATTCCGGGTTTCCGCTTCTTAGGATTTGCATACTGGCCAAAAATACGTAAAGCAGCTTTTAAAACTATCAATCCATGTTAATTATACTCAATTAAAATTATCATATAAATTGTTGGAGCCTTTGTATATGGTCAGAAATCTGAAAGAGAAGTTTCAGGAATTAAAATTTTCCCAATTATTCCAACATATTAAAATAAATTTGAATATTCCATTATAAATCCATGATTATTTTATGCAATGCAACCATTCTTTATTACTCCCTCTCTTTTAGGATCATCTATCAGATTTTTATTCATTTTTCATGCCTTAAAAGCTATAGATTAAAAGAATTGTATACATATAAGGAAAAATGATGTAATAAATTAGACTATAGGAATAATAAAGTAATAAATAAAAAATATTGCATATGAAAAAATTCAAAAACAGAAAATTCAAACCCAACAAATAGTACTAATAAAATTTAACCATGACTGTCTTAAATTGAAATAAAGTTTCACCTCAGGATCTCTCATTTTCCATTTTCGAGAATATTAATTTTGATTAAATAAAATCGTTATATTTAGGATAATTTACAGACAAAAAGTAATATTTTTTATTCTTCACAAATCTCTTTTAAAACGATGAATTTTAAAGATATATTTTTTTTAACTACGTTCATTTATTATTTGTTTGTCATTGTGCATAGTAATAACATAGTGTATAATTTAATTACATTCTTAATATCAATTAATTATTATATTAATTATACTCTTAATTAGTATGTAAATTCGGTGATGGAATAATATATTACAATTATAACTAGACTTAATTTAAAATTATGAAAAATCTTATGACTAGGCGATGTTATTCATAAAGTAACAGGATGTGTTGTCTGCGTTATGTCTAGACAAGGTTTCGTTATAATTAGTTACCTTTTTTTTCAATGTTTACGAATAAATTTACACCCGCATCCCCCAGATACGGAATTAACGCTAAGTGGATTGTCTGATTATAACATCACAAATAATATGACGAAGAATTTTCGCTACTCGTAGCTGAATTTTATTAAATCCGTCAGTTTCATATTTTGCTTTTTCAGTTTTTTTATGGTCTAGATGTTATTATCATTTGTTCAATTAATGTTTTTTAGAGTAATTGATCTCAAGTTTATAAGCTAGCTGTCGTAATATGTTGATCATTATATAAATTAATTTATTAATTAAATTAATAAATTATTTTATATGCTTTATTGGTGCATCAAAATGGAAGTTTTTTGTCGTGTTTATCCGATTTTTTTTTCAATTTTACTTATACTAATTAATATATCTTTGTTTTTTTGTTTATTTATTTATTTAGAAATATAACAATCTTTCACGTTTTTTTCATTGTATGTTTGTGAGATAGATGATTATTTTAAATACTTATCTATTTTAAGTCTTACGGTAGTTTGATATAGATTTGTTTTGTTTAATATGGGCTAGAAAATAAATAGCGAAATTCATTTAGAACCTAAAATATGTTAATATATAGGCGACAGACCTGTATTTCAGTACCTGCAATTCCTCGTCTAGACCGTTGGGTTTGATCTCCATTTTTTGTGTCGTGTCCCAAAGGTTTGGTTTAAAATTCCTTTTATTTATTTTTTTTTTACACATGCTTTTTTAAATTTTTTTTTGTCAGTAATAAGAATACTTACGCCTTTATCTACCTTATGTAACAGTCATTGTAGCTGCTGAAATAATTTCAATAACATATTTAATAATTAAATAACATATTTCAAGAACCTTATCATTACTGGTGACTCACTCGAAACTTGGATATTCCCATGATGGAAATTCTTTGGGTTGTTGATCGTTGTTTTAATGTTTTATTTAGGTGCTATATTACTAAAGCTGGTAAGGATGATTTTTTTTTTTTTATTTTGTATTGCCAATCTATATTCGCCATAGTGGGAAGTTGAGCAAGATTCTTGTGGCTTCTGCCTATAAGAGTGAATGTATTTACTGCTTTTCTGTTCTTTTATATTTTTTGCATTCATTCCGCGAGTCCGAAGAATGAAATTCGAACCGCATAGGAGTCAATTGAACTTAATCCAGTCGTGCAGGTATTTCATGCTCCTCAATGCCATACGTTGAGGAAGGATCGTAACCTCCCCCCGATTGTTATTCCCGAATGATTCATTCACTTATGAGACTGCAGTTAATTATGAATCCCGTTAGATTAAGTGATGATTTTAAATGAGCCCTTTCCTTTGTCGCTTTTCTTTTTTAAAACGCCTTTGTTGAAAACCGCTTCCCTTACTTTCACCTTGAGGATTAGGGGTTACGTTGAATTTATCTCGATTCCGAAACGTCATCATCATGCATAATCATCTCTTCTGATTCAAGAGAGCTTGTTAGTCAAGGCCATTTACTGTCGAAGCCAAAGCAAAGAAGAGCCAATTGTCGAGGGGTCAAAGTATACACTGAAAATATTTAAAAAGTTAAAAAAAATTGTTAGGACAAATAGGAATTTCTTTATGAATCTTTACTGAAAATTAGTACAATATCAGAATAGTAATATTTGATAAGAATATTCTATATTTATCATAACTAAGGTCATTTGCCATTTCAAGTAGCATCCATTTTTTTTTCATTAAATATTTTATTATTTATAATGCCTGATTGAAATTTCGGGGCAACGTTCTCCAATTTCAGAACACTCTTTACTAAAAATTTACATTATTATTTTTTTTACTACAATATACTAATAATATAGATACTATCTTGGCATTATAAATTACTAGAAATTAAACATCTTGAAAGACAATAAAATTTACACCATAATATGTACATTAAAAGGCTTAACAGCCTATACTTAGCACACTTTGTCAATAAAACTTAGACGAGACAGATAAATAAACTTTAGCCCCTCATTACTAGCTTCAAAAATTATTTAATACGTTTCAAAGATTTGTTAGAAAAATAAGGATTTTCTTTATTTATCTTTACTGCAAATTAACCTGTTTTTATTATTCAAAGTCAAACATGATGAGATAGTAAATATCTTAAGAATTTCAACGGATCATTATACTTATAAGTTTGAGAGATAGTATTAATAAATAGTGATTTATTTCTTTAAATTATTGGATTAGCTTTTAGGCTAGAATCGTATAGCAATTGAGTCTACCTATAATTCTGCTTCCTCACAACCGAAGTTAGGGAAATATTAGTATTTCAAATATTAAAAAAAAAAAAAAATAATAATTTACGTTTTAGATAAGAAACGAATTTGGATCTACCTGTAGTAAAATCCGTATATTCGTATATCTCCATTAATCCGATTTTCATTTTTTTTTACAATTCAAATTACATCCGCTAGTGGACAGTGATAGGTCTCTATCTCAAAAGCTAGGAATTGGTAAACGAAGTAACAAGTAAGTATCAATATTATCAAACTCCATCCACTATATTAAAAAAATGCTTTCGATTTCGGATGCACAAACTTATCTTCTTGGTACTCTTATGTTTGAAAGACGGCAGGTTCGATACGAATGAATGATCTATTATTCATTCATCGCTGGGCTCTACAGTCCTTGAAGAACCATGGCCTCTGCTACGTCTTCTTCCACATATTCCTGTAAGCAGCAAAGAGCCTCCACTGCTTTACATCCATCTCCTTCAAGTCACCCTCCACTTCGTCCAACCATCTGAGCGGAGGCTTTCCACGCCTTCTTCCATCTCCCGGTTTTTCATAGAGAATTTTTCTTGTCATTTTTGTAGGGTCTATCCTTTCCACATGTCCCAACCATTGCAATCTGTTGAATTGAATGTCTCTAACAATGTCATGTTCACCAAGCTCTTTTAGCTCTAGGTGAGACCTAATTTTCCATTGAGCCTCCACTGTAATTGGCCCATAAATTTTCCGGAGTACTTTTCTTTCCCATACATGGAGCATCCTTTTGCTTTCTTTAGTCATGGACCATGTCACGCTCCCATATGTCACAACAGTCCTCAGAATCGTTTTATGTATTATAGTTTTTGTTATTCTTTTCATATTTTTGCTTTAATATCTTTTCCTACTTGGTTCTTGCAGATGATCGTGCTACTTAAATTCGCCACAGCTCTTGAATCTCCAGTTCCCTATTCTCATTTACTCTCCCGTTAACTGATCTCTTCTCCTCATATAAATGCTCTTGTCTGTAGAACTATTATTAATTTGATCAAATTCCATTAATGTACCTAACTGTAGTAGACAGTGATTATATGCCAATGGCAGTTATATAGTTTTATAAATAATTGTTTTAGATATTGAGATATACTTGACTTTCAAAATTTTGAGAATAACAAACAATTAGGATATGCAGTCATTATGTTGTTTTGTTATTTTCCGACGTTTCGGCCCATGGGTCATCATCAAAGCTAAAAAAAATTTAAAAATACAAAATTTCTTTACAGATACTTTCCATCTCTTGTCTTCTCTTTTTTAAACAATTCTATCTAAATCTCAAGTATTTTTTTATTTTTATTCCTGATGGATCGAAACATCAGCAAGCTTAATAAACAACATGAACGACTGCATATTTGTTAATTTGTCATCCTTATAATATTTTTACTATAGAAAGTTTTCCTATAGTTATAGTCGTTTATAAGATTTTATATTGTAATAGTATTTAATTGTGATTAATTTATTTTTCCATAGCCTCTTATTTATGTTTTTTATTTGCTTTGTCGTCCAAATAAGCTCATTTTTTCTGCAAATTTTGCATTTTAAGGTCTATATCTTTATCATTATTTCTGATAATGACTTTGATTTCTGTACAATGATTAGGTGATGGGGCTTACCCTTTTTGTAATTAATTAATTTAACCTTGATCGAGGTTCTTTAATCGAATTCGTGTGGCAAGTTAAAACCTATTATACGGAATTGTGTTTTAACACTTATTTGTTCCAATATCAATTTTATCAAATTCCTTCTTTTTTTCGCGTTTTCCTGTAAAGTTATAGAGATTAACAAACAAGAGGAAATTAAAAGGGCAACATCTCGAAGGGAATGTCACTTTGCAAACAATATTTTGCTTATTATTATTTTTTTTCACCTGCTCATGTGGACGTGATGCTTAATTGGGACTAGATGATTGTCCATTTTCTTCACTTATCCTGAACTCACTTCACTTACACTTTCTATCGTAAATCTTCTGCGACGGAAAAAAAAATCTGAACAAGTCCTCAAGCGTGTTACTGATCGGTTACGTGTGATTATGTATTCGTTTCTTAGCCCCGTAACATGACTAGTCATGTTGGAATGAATTTAAACTAATTTAACTAAGACTCCGTAACGTAGCAGAGTCATCTTTCCAAATATTGCATTGCAACCCGAGTCACGACACCTCTGGTAACTTGCGATAGATCATTTTTAAAGTTGCAAAGTTTTTCGTGATCAGTTACTGTAATTCACTTTTAAAACTTCTTATAGGTTAAAGAAACTGAAATATCATTTGACACATTGTAACACACTGCTCAGCGCTCTTGTAAGATATGTAATATATCTGGACAAGGAAATGCTATGGTAATGATAATTGATATTGCAATGGAAAAAAAGTTACTATTTAATATGGCACTATAGTCAACTCAGTATAAACTGACATGACTATAGTGGCATTCCTGAACTTTTTTTCACTATAAAAACAACTAATGTATGCGCTTTGAAACACACGATAAAAGTGAAAATATCAACAGGAGGAGATTAATAATATGAAATATAAATTATAAATAATAGCTGGAGAATGAAATGCTAAACATTTCCCTCACTTACAGTATGCAGCTTCGCTTTTTAGTTTCTCCGATATTTTAATCTAAATCTTCAATAAAACTCGTTATAATTTGATTTTCGAAAATATTTTTTCATTTTCGCCTCCTTATCACGGTGTCGCGTTAAGATACAATTTCGAATAATAGTCCAATACAGAGAGGATAAAATTATGAACATTACCCTTCCTAACAGGTCCGATTTTAGTTTTGGGTGTTTTTAATCCATATGCAAAAACACTTCAATTAATCGATTCCAGGTGACTTTACTCGAGCGTTACACATCAGAGATCTGACGGGTGAATTTAACTCACTCTCCACAAAAAAATTGGAAAGGAATGATGGTAAAACTGAGGGATGAAACGGGCAGGTTGTGCACACAGCTCAAGATGTAGTTGTGAATGGTTTGCTTGAAGCAATGGATTTTTACGTGGACAAAAAACATCTGTTGCCTAACTAAAACAAGTCGGGGTAATATAAACAAAATAGGCTTATTCCTCTAGTTAAAAACTTAATTACTCATTAATTCACGTCAGAGTTGAATGAGAACTAATCAATCGCTCTCATTCAATATATACGTGCAGCAACTAAAATAATAAATCTTCATACATTGATTGCACGCATGTGGACACTGCAACTGGCCTTAAAATGCCAAAGCCTACTTAAATATTGCCTTATAAATGTATGCGTATACATATACTGTGTATTTGTGGTAATAAAAGCCAGAAGGAAGGAAACTATAGGAATAAATCATAACTTTATTACTTTTGTGACTTATAGAGTTATGGGAGTTGGAAGGCAAATGTTGGTGAAATGTTACATTCTCATAAAAATCTTATATAGTACGAAGCCCGAACTTATAATTTATTACCCAACTTTTTTTCTCATAAACCATAGTTGATCTAGTTATATGGTTGAAAAACATAAAATTAAAAGTATAGGGGAGGAGTGACTAAAACATTTGAATACAATAGAATTAATTCTTTCTTTATATTAATAATTAAAAATTAAAATTGGACTTTCCCGAATTGATGAAGACCGATTCTACTGCACGATTTCTGATTAAAACACACATATTTTGAAAAAATTAAAATCTATCCTTTGATCAATTTACAAATTGTAGTAATTCCATGATTTTGATAATTACATCTCTAGATGTTTCAGTCATTCTAGTTGGAAAATTTAACATTTTATGCTTGTGTATAACAGACTTAAGTGTACTTATGTAGATAATACAAACGTAATATCCAAATAACTCAAACATGATAGATTAAGAATTTCCTGCACATCAAAATCCTAAAGTGTAAATGGCTTGTTAACTAATGAGATAACTTCTACAGCTTACATGAATTCATTTTTTTATGTTCTCTGTATATTACATGCGTTTTTATTCAATTAACTCTTTTCTAGTAATAAATCGCTATGAAAGTATGGAATTTAAGTTTTGATGATGGAAATAATTTTCCCGAAACATCAACTTAACATTTAACTGAACAAATAAACCAATTGTTAGTGTAGCAGGAAGTTTTCATTGCCCAAAATAAAAACTAATATACAACTTTTTCGTTGTTTTCATTTTGAATCGACATAGAAGATATCTTCAATTTATAAAGATAATTACTTAATTGATTTTATAATCAGATGCTTGGTTCTATATTAGCAGAGATATAGTGTATGTGTTTAGATATCATGGAACGATTTCTTATTTGTTTCTATAAACTGCTGATGTGAGATGTGCATTGTTTTATCTACATGTAGGTGATGTTTTTTTCTGTCAAAACGTTATTTGCCGATATTTTAGAGACTCGAGACTTTATGTTATTATATTTCAATAATACCCTAATAACTATTACTATTTTTGGAGGAGTATTTAGCTTTTTATATTAATATAGGTATATGATAATTAATATTGCCCAAAATTGAACAACACCGCCTCTCTGTTGCAAGACCAAGATCAAGACTGGTAAAAAAAAAATCGATTTTTTGAATAAAAATTGACTCAAAATAATTAATAATACTTGACAATATTAGTTACTAGTATATGTAAAAAATTAATATAACCAATATACTTTTGCTTTTAACTCTTATAATTTTTCATTCGGACTTAGCTAGGTTTCTCCTATCTAAAAAATTACACTAATATCTCTGTAGTAATAACCTAATAGGTAACTGCAAGACTGTTACGAGAGTCTTGCCCAAGACAAAGACCTAGACCAAGACTGAGTTTGCAAGACCAAGACTCATCTCGGTCTCGTATTTGGGCTACATTAATGATAACTGAAATTGGAAATTATAAAAGTGGTTTAATAGTTAAAGTGTACTCAATCTATAAATTTACTTTGAGTGTCATACGTATAGAATTACATTTGTGTTTCATCGCCTGTGAAAATAACTTTTTCAAGTTGGAAGTCTGAAAATTGAGAGAAAGTTGATGCTAATGCCAATGGAAGATTCTTCTTTAATATGCAGTCATGTTCATTGAATGACTTTTCTCATGAGATCGCCATGACAGTGACTCTCATGCACTCCCAAGGAACGTCTGCAAGTCAGTTTTCTGAATGCGTCTGCTTTCCTGGCACCTCAGGAGGATCACATTGTTCGGTAGTCGTGATTCGAAGAAAAATTAACTTTCCACAGACATTTCATATTTTGGTAAAAGTGGCATTTTATTATAGATTTTTTTTTTCACTTATCTTGTGACTTGATTGTATGAAGATGATAACAATATTTAATAATTCTATAAGTAGAAACATCCCCTCCCTGTATAACCGTAGGCCTTTAAACACTACTTCTCTTCAAAGTATTGAACCCAAGTATATAGTCCGAGAGCCCATGAAAAAAAATCGACATTATTTGATGAAAACTTAAACGCATTTTTTGAATATTTATAACATTTATATTTTTAAAAAATGAGAGTCTGCCAGTCGGATATTGACAATTGATAAAATAACAGCTAATTTTAAGAATATTAGACCAGTAACTTGATGATCGAAACAGGAAAATATTTCGAAAAAGTGAGAAAAGTTTTCGATTTTTTAACTTGAATAAATTGATTGAGACATGTAAAAAACAAAACTACTAACGAGGGCCAGCAAGGAAAAACTTTTTATAGTTTAAAGTTAATATAAGGTTTGTTTTTATAAGTAAAGACATGAATAGAATATTCCTAAAAGAAAACTCTTAAGTATAGAAAATTCTAGCAATTATTGAACAGTAAAAAATGTAAGGCAAATGTGGGCATTATAAGGACAGAATAAGATTACATAAATGCTGAACACAGATAACACATCTCACATCGAGAGTTAAACTAAAAACAGTACCCATACCACACAATGATAGTTCTACTGAAACGAACAAGATTAACTAAATACTATTTATTGAATAATCTTAGAGTGGTCTCTTAGAGTTTTTTTTTTTACTGTTGGTTTGTTATCTTTAAATTTATCCAGTGAGTTCTTATTCCATTTCGGCGTAAATCTTCTAATATTTACGTTTTCGCACAGAGGATTAAGCCCAGTTTCTTATTCATATTTTATTTATCTTACCCAAAGTTCAATTTGTTTTGTTTAATATAATTACATTGTACTCTCTCTAGCGTGAATTTTGGCTTACTTTCACTTTCCCATGTTTGAAATGAATAATAATGGAATACATTGAGATCTTGAAAAACCTATGATCCAGATTTTTGGCAGAAATGCATCAAGGTCTTATTAGTCCAAACAACCAAGTATTGTTTTATATATATATATATATATATATATATATATATATATATATATATATATATATATATATACACATAAACAATATATATATATATATATATATACAATATAAACAATATATATATATATATATATATATATATATATATATACATATAAACAAAATAATACCAAGCTAAGATATCTTGAAGTTGTTTGATGAGTTCTCATATCTTGGATGATGAAGAACCTTTTACCGTAGTTCATTCATCTACGGAGCGATCATTAATTTTCACTAACAGGAATGGTAAAAAAGTGGAGGAGTGGGCCCCTACTTTAATCTACGGCAAAAGTATACATGCGTGCTTTAACTGGGTTATGAATTTTGGGAATGAAAATTTTCAGTATAAGGAGTAAGGGGAAAACATGGAAGCAGAAATCAGCTAGTATAATAGTGTATGATCCACGATTTTTCTAATTCTACTTCGCCTTGCTCTGATTTTAAGAAAATATAAGCAATAAATTATCTTGGGAGGAAGGATGGGGTAGGTTCTTGCGCCATTGATCTTGGTGGAGGATTGCGTGGCGAGGCACTCCTGAAACAATAGTATACATTTCTTATTTTTTGGGTAGTTTAATTAATTCTCAGCAGAGGTTCTGTTTGAAACTGGATTTAATTTGAGAATAAGGGATGGCAATGCACTAGGGTTTATTTGGAATACTAAATTACATAGCAGGCTGAAACATTATTATATTCAAATATCTTTCTTTGCATGACGATGTTCCATTTCCCCCAGGTGATTTTAAATTCAAAATAAACTCTAGTGCAAAGTTACCCTCTAGTCCTAAAGTAATCAATGTTTACGTTTTTTTTTCACTTTTATTTTTATATCCACAGAGTTGCAAAATAACCAACCAGGCGTTGGCCTGCCTCTATAATGTAGTTGAGAGAAAAGGTAAAAAAAAAAGTCTTTATAGGCTAGAGGAAAGCAGTTCACGTCGGCACCCCTTGTATGGTTTAAATTTACTGACATTATTCCGTAAGGTCTTTGTTTTAGACCATTTGCAGTCGCCTCCCGGTATTGTTCACCAAGACAGTTGTGGCCGTTTATTTTATTAATTGGTTGCATTGTAGGTTAACCTCATCGTGAAATCGTCTGTAGTATACCCTTATGTGTTCATTGACCGTAGGCGTGTGTAATAGTGTCAAGTGCTGTCATGTACGCTATTACCGGTGACCATTTCGCAAGGAGCTCGTCGGAGGAACTCGAAAGTCGAGACGGAAAAATTTTAAAGTCAAAAGAAATCTAAGTATTCACTTAGTACTTCTCAAATGGGTGGGTAGCTTTATTTCGATCAAAATAAGTCCACTTTTGTGTAGTCCTAAGAAATATATTAACATTCCTCTGAAGTATGTTCGTTATGAAGGCAATTAGATTTTTTTTTTTTTTTACTGAATAATTGTACTATAATAGCTATAATAGAAGGTTCCAGAAACTTTTTCTGAAGAAAATTAGAGAGAAAAGTATTTCTGAACGCATGTTTTTGTACTTGACAAGCGGTTAACTGTTTGGCCTATTCAGGGCAGAGGCGAGAGAGGGAACTCTTGTAGCGGTCATTTAGGGCAGACTTTTTAGGAGGAGGGTACGTCATCGGGGCTTATATGTCAGCCGGGTCATAGTCTTTCTCTCATTGCTTATCAGTTTATTCAAGTAGAAGGAAGACATCTTTAATTATTTTTTATTAAAATTTATTATTAATTAAAAAAAAAAGTTTTCTGTTGATAACTGTTGACATTAAAAAAATAAAAGAAAAAACTATATGAAATAGTTGACCAGGTTAGGTGATCAGGGGATAATTGAGAAAATCCAGTCTCCACTGTGTTCCAAAACCAGAGACTTGACTGAGAGAGAAGCACTTGGTGTTCTTCTTTGCCTTCCACATGTGGAAGACAAAGCTTAATTCAGGGTTCCCTGGGCGCATATAAATATTGTATATACCTAAGAGTGTGTTTAAGAAGACTTATTTATTTCAATATTTTTATTGTTGTGGTTGTCACGATGTCTAGACGCAGCTCCTGATCAATTAAATATCCCTATTTTTATTCTTTTTAGATGGTTTGGATTTGGATGGTCGCAGGTTAAGAAAAAATAAATTAAATGATTGATAGAATAAAATAAATAAATAAAGATAATAATAGGCACTTATAGATGATAAGATAAAATAGATAAATAAATAAACTTTTAAAAAATAGTTGTGAAATCAATAAATGAATTGAAATTAATAAACAAATAAACTTTAAAAAATACTTTAATAAAATAAATAAAGGAAAAGTAAATAAATAAAATAATAATAAATCTGCAAAGGATCATTAGTTATAAGCTTGTCATATATGTTTTTTAAGTCTTTCACTATCCAGGAACTTGATAACTTTTGTAACGATTTCTTTTTGATTTCTCATGTATGCTGATATATTCTGGGGTATTCCAAAATCTTTTAACCTTGCGGTGTAAATATTTTTATTTCTGAAGTGCCTATTTTTCGTTTTGTCTTATTACTGTTTATTTTCGTTATCTTGTTTATTTTATTATATTTTTTCAATTATCTATTTTTATTTCTCTATTGTATGGATTATATGAATGTACGGTTGTGCGTTATTACGCTTCAATATGGCAAATTGTGTTATTCAATAAACTAAAAATAAAAATATTGAGAAAATTTAGTATAGGATGGTAATATATATATACTTAAAAATATACCATAAAAAATATATAAACCGTTTTTAGTTCCCTATTGAAAGACAACCGTAAAATTTTTTCATTAACAAAATACTCATAAAAAATTTGATTTATTTTTTAATATATTATAATTTACATTTAATTTATAAAAGGATTTTGTCTAATACCTTAAAGCCAAAAAGAGAAAAAAACATTTATAATTGTAAATCTAATTAATTTATAATATGGTGTGTAAATGTAAATTAATTAATATTTCAATAATTTCAGGCTTGATTTTTTGATAAGCCTTGTAAAATTATTACGATCTTATGAGATCGTATCTTTGAGAAAGAGGAATCTTTGAGTAAACCTGATAGGTTATTTATTATTATTTTTTTTTTATTAATCTTATTCTGCATTTAGCATTCCATATTAGTTTTGCCTATTTCTCCACACGTGGGAAAAAGGGTCCGACATGGAGCTCCCTCTGCTGACTGTATATATTGTAAATAACTATGAATGTATTTATATATTTTTACTTAATGTCGCCTCAAGTTTCATTTCTTTTGTTTTATTTTTCTTTTCTTTTGTTATAATTTTTCTATTGTTTTTGCAATCGTGAATATTGTATGAATGAATCTCATACAGCTCTAATACTCAATGCCCTTTAATTCAGGCAAATTGTACTATTTCTCAATAAAATAACATTTAAAAAAGAAAAAAAGCATTCCATATTATTCTATTTGCATTTCTTCTCCACCGGCAACACACGTGTTGTCGACATAAGTAAACTGGGTATTCATATGTTGCCTATGAACATATCTTCATAGTTGTCTTTCGTATCTAACTGCTTGAGCGAGGCCATCATCTTTTCCAGGTTATTCCGGCGATGGTTCCCATTGTTTAGTCTTCTTCTTTCAACGTTAAAATGGCCCGATCCCATTGTGATTATGTAATACCAACCGTACAAGAATTATTTGTAGTACGGGTAGTTTTGCTTCTATAAATATCTGAGGGAACTCGTTCTCCGTGAGAACATACAGAATTCCGTCAGTAATTCAGTCTTTAGTGCCTCGACGGGGGTGTAACATGATGTGCACAGCCGTCCCCGGTATTCCGCTCATAGGGCACAGGAAATCTGTTTCCTTTACAAGAGCACGAAGCTTGGCGTGAAAATCCCCATACTCTGTAAGGAATTGCGAGATCTGATCGATTTGCAAGTTCGCAAAACCCAATTGGCATCCAAATGTGTCAGAAAAGTAGAGAAATACAACTTAGGCTTCAAAGTACTGTTCACTAGTACTTCCTCATTCTTACGAGTACCCTCAGTTTCATTCCGTGGCTGTGTTGCAGAACGCAAAGTGACCAAAACATTATTCCCTATATTTCTAGGTATATTTACTTCAACATTATGTTTTATAGTGGATAATTTAGCTCATAATACTATCACGTAACTATAATTAAAGTAGGGATATCCATAACGCATTGAAAAGCATTTGAATTAAAAATTGTATTGAATTTGAAACGTCTCGGAACAAGTGTTGCCCAAATGCGAGACCGAGACGAGTCTTGGTCTTGCAAACTCAGTCTTGGTCATGGTCTTGATCTTGCGCAAGAGTCTCGCAATAGTCTTGCAGTTACTTATTTGCTTATTACTATAGAGATATCTCTGTAACTTTTCAGATAGGAGAAAACTAACTAAGCCCGAATGAAAAATTAGAGGAGCTAAATGCAAACGTATATTGGTTATACCAATTATTAACATATAGTAAATAAGATTGTCAAGTATTAGTAACTATTTTGTCTTAATTTTCATTTAACAAAACGATTTTTTTACCAGTCTTGATTGCAACTTTGCAAGACCAAGACCGATTTTGGGCAACACTATTCGAAACGAAAATTGGGCATTATAAATTTGTTCTTACGTTTATTTATTTTGAAATCGGGTTGCGAAAAATGAATTTAAAAAATACATAAAACATAACACTTTATTTTTTTAATTATATAAAATAACTACAAGCTATTTTAATTTTTAAAGTAGGGGGATAAATTAAAATAATTAAAATTTAATTATTCACATTAGCTAAACGCATATCTTCGTCAGTCACCCTTATTACCGATGAGTTATTCTTGGTCAAAAAGCAGTGTCACAACTAATCGATACATTTTATTTTATTCTTTCTTAGCAGCGGTGGATTGACAGTAAGGGCCTAATCTCAAAAAACTAAAACTTTCACTATAACTTAGATAAACAGTTGAAGAGCTTGGATTCTACTTCAAATAGAACACTCTCTTCCTAAAATCTATGGATTTGGGAAATCTCTGATAAGACTTGTTTGAGTTGTTGGGACTTGACACGAAACAAACGAAGTACAGGTTGAAGCCTTGTCATTCCAAAGGGTCGAACTATTATAGTCAACAGTGATATGAATTATTCAGCTAAAATTACGAAACAGATTCCAGCGCTAGGAAGATCTACTGCAATCTCATGATTAATTACAGACCCCAGTGAAATTACCGCCCCTACTTGACTTAGTGGAGCAGAAAGGCAGGACCCAACAATTACGGGATTTATGAGATTGGTGATTTACGGGCAGGGTTCCTATTTTTGCAATTAAACGTGCAACAAAAGGCATTAGTGGGTTATGAAAGAGGGAAAATTGAGGTAAAGTTTGAGGGCGATTGCTGTTGTGAGGGTTTTTTTTTTTGTGCAATTATCTTTTTCGACCGCATTATGGATTGCTTCGGTTCTTTTGTACTTCATATTTATATGGGATGTATTATTATAATAGTTGGAGGTGTTCGTGGGCGACATATTTATTCTTACGTTGCCTACATATATCGCTGCCAACAAAGTAGAGGGCAAAATGTTTTCATTGCTATTAATAACAACGCAGTGACTTTTAGGTATTTAAAAAAATTTTGAAAACATTTTTGAAAATAATAAACCAATATATCTAATGAATGGTATAATAAACATTATCATCGGTACTTATTTATTTTACCGTTTCTCATATATCGTGTAAATTATTCACATCCGCCACCTACTGATTTTCATGTTGCTAACGTTACTTTCTTTCTCTGAATTACTTGAGCATCCACTAAACGGAGTAACCCCAATACCGATAGAATTTTTTTATTTACACCTGTTGCTGGCATATATTGTAGCATAGATATGTTGTAGCATATGTCCTTGTCACCCGATCGCCCCCTAACTGGAGGAGCGCTACATTAGAAAGCCTAGATCGGGGGGGTCGGACCGTTATTTCAAGATAAACAGTGAGTGATCGCTTGGCTAATCAGAAATGGGCCAACGATCTGGGTTAATGTCTCCAATATTATATTACGTTCATATTTATATGTCACAGGAGTAATACGTCTAACCATCACTGCAATAAAAGTAAATTCGATTACGAACAAGTTCAATAAATGTGTACAAATTTAATTAATAAACTTTTAAAAAAAGTTATAAGATTACAATCAATATTTTTATTGGGCTTGGCACACAAAGCAGTGAGAATATTTGTGTTTAGAAACACTAGATATTTAATCAATAGATGCTTTCAATAGAAAGCATCTATCAATAAAAAGTAATAACTCAAAATTCTAAAATGTCGCAAAAAAATAAACACAAATAAAAATAAAATTCTACACTGTAAATCAACTTTAATGTGTAAATAATTATTTTAGCCATTAAAAATAACTTTTTTAGAATAGTTCTAGAAAAAATCTCTTTTTCTATTCTCGTTATCTCTTTATCTTAGCAGGCATTTGTTAAATGCCTTGTCGCATTTAAATAAAACGAATTGGAATGATCAACAACCACGCATTTTTTTTTTCAATCTAATATTTTTGTAACTGTGAATATACAAAAAAAAAAAAAAAGGAACATAGAAATAGTGCGATAAATAGTCATGGCGCAGTTAGTTTATAAGATTTTTATTGATGCCAACGTTTCAGCCCATGCCTTGGGATATCTCAAAAACTACATCAGGCTCCGCTCTTGCTTTCAAATGATTATGTACGTTTCCCTGGAAATTTCCTCATTAGTAATGCAAAAACAAAATATTGTAGTAATTTAAAATTTTTTTCTTATTCGAGTATGCGTTACAAATGATATAATAAAGGGCTTTAAGGAAAAGACTTTAGGTAACTTTTTTAGAATAGCTCTAGAAAAAATCTCTTTTTTTATTCTCGTTATCTCTTTTTCTTAGCAGGTATTTGTTAAATGCCTCTCATTTTTTTTTATTCGAGTATGCGTTACATATGATATAATAAAGGGATTTAAGTAAAAGACTTTAGATAAGTTTTATTAAAATTTTTGAGCTTTTCAAGTGCTACATTCTAACAAATTGTACGAAACATAAAAAAAAAAAAAAAAATTAGTTCCACTCGTTCAAAATATGATTTTGTCACAAATACTCAGAACAATGACGAGACGTTTATGGACTCAAAAGGCTCTGAAACGCCCATTGATAAGTGCACATAGACAATTTGACCATTTCTTAATACTTTCCTTATCTATCACAGATAGAATAGTAATTATTTGTATTTACCACAAACTCATCAGTCAACTTTTATTTATAATCAAATTTTCGCCACTTATTTGTAAGGGTTCCCTTATTATTATCAAGTGTTCTTAAATTGCTTATAATAGTATATTATTAGATATAACAAAGGCTACATTCTATATATATATTTTTTTTTTCCGTTGATAATATATTATACTGTATAAATACTTAAAAAATATATTATAAATGGAACACCCTAAGACGTGAGTGTCTAATATGCAGGTGAATGCTAACGTTTCGCCAATTAAGGCTTCAGGGCCTATAGTTTTGTTTGGTATTGATATTATAAACATCTTCGGGCTTTTTCTTTTGTATTTATTATTTTTTTCTTCTGTTTTTAACTAACACATATTTATATTATTATACTTTAGGTATATTATACTTTTTACCCTTTTATCTCTCCTAATCAGCTGTTTAATATAATGCTGTATTTATAGGATCTTCTGTTTCCTTTAGTGTGTATTTGGATGGCTTAGTGAGATGTCAATACCATATGTTGGGTATTTTTTTTTCTTTCGACATATTTGTGATCTTGTTTTTTCTGCCCTGATGATACCTGAATTGGCGAAACGTTGGCAAGTTAATTCTGTATGTTGGACACTCGTGGGTTTATAGTTTGGATTGTTCCATTTATAACGTAATCACTTACAAAAAAGGGATCAAGTTGTAGAATTATGAACAAGTTTTGGTCCTTAAACTATACATAGTGTAAATCATTTTTTTTTTTATGTTTTTATAATATTCATTATTTACGTTTCTTGTTACTATAATATTTGTCTTTCGTATTATAAAAATACAGGTTATTACGCGATGGAACGAGGGCCGAGGCAGACAGGTCTTAGAAGTGGATCTCCTGCTTACCGTTAGCCCGCTCTGGACACGTGAAAGTGCTAAGCTCGATTTTTCTTTCTTCTTCTTCTCTGTAGAGGTGAATAAAAGAAGAAGACGTTTTGAAACTGAAAAGAAAATCGCAATAGTAGGAATAACGCTTTAAATCAATAAACAATTTTGTTTTGATGCTCATATATAAATGGGGAATTTGAAAGGTATTTTTGAAAAAGTATATGGGTAAATGGTTTAAGTGACCCTGTTATTAATAGGTTTATCAAAGGGCTTCACTAACTACATTTTATATGGAATAATATCTCTCATTCGTTTTCTAGCTGTTGTATCTCGGCTTGGTAAGTGGTATCTATCAAGTGGACATGAAATTAAATTTGCGATCTGCAAATTTCTTTACAATGAGCAAATTTTTTGGCAGCTTCCCATCACTTATCCAATAAATAGATCAGTTCAGCAGGTTTCTTGGCCACCGTCTTCTTAATCGTCGAAGTGTACGGGTTTCTTGTGCGTTTAAGATTTGCTGTCAGAGGATTTATGGTTTAAGATAGTCTTTGGTGAAAGTTATTGTCGTTTTCTTTTGCAATGTTTAAAATTGTTGGGATGTTCAAGTTATATATATCGTTTGCGACATAAAATGATGCGTCAACTATCCTTCGTAAAATTTTGGACTGGATTTTCTTAAAATTGGAAGTTTTAGCAGAACTCCATAATTCTATACCATAAGTCCAAATTAGTTTAGGTAAAGCTTTATCGAGTATGTATAAAATGAAATTATTAACTTTATATTGTATGTATGAAAAAATTGTATAATATATGTAATAATGATAAAAACGCTTATTTATCCTGATTTTAAAGACTCGTTAGAATAATAAGTTCATAGGAAAATTATACTAATAATTCAATATTTGGTCCAAAATTATTTCATAATTATGTGAATAAATTTTAGATTAATAATAAGAATAGCATTTTTCTAGCTAAATTTTTCATCATAGGTTTCATAATATTTATATTATTCTAATAAGGGCAAGTTCTTTAACCCAGCCCTGAGCTAATTGGCGGGCATAACAAGTCCATCATCGATGAATCACTGAAATCTCAAAGGGCTTTAGGGATTAAAGGGGCCATTGGATGTAACGTTATTTTAACCTCAGTATTGTAATATTTTCAATTATTATACTGATTTATTTTCAATTTACTTTCTATTTATATTAATTAATCTTTTGAACCTCAACGATTTAGTAGGTAAATATATCCTTATCTATTTTGTATTTTCATTTGTTTTATAACTTTCTTGGAGTTACAAAACCTTCGTTAGAATCCAGCTGGTGGTTCCTTAACGTAACAAATCGTAGTTCATCGGTGCTTGATTCCATCGATTGAATTAGCGATGAGTTTAGAAACTTCTCATATATTCTAGGCAATTTCTTTTTATTTATATTACCTCATTTTTTTCAACATTTCGGCTATTCGGTAATCTTCAGGAGTATTTCAAAGTATACATTTTCATTTTATTAATATTGTTTTTTTTTAGAAATCGCTATTAGCTTAATTATAGTCCATTTTTCTATCTCTGCCTGCTATGTCAATATTTTTAAAAAATATTTAAAGTCTTAAAAAATTATTTTTGAAAGTGAAATAAAGTTCAACGTCATATTCTTTATAAGGTCTCATTTTCAATTTAAAGAGGTTCCCTTCTGAAGTTTCAACATGAAAATAATAATTTTAGTCATAAAAATTATATTCACTACTAAGTTGGCTCACTATACTTGAGGAAATATGAGATGAGTGGCGGTGCATTAGTGTATCAAAGAGCGGCGGTACTCCCCAACGACCCTACCCTCCGAGGACGTCCTCCGGAGGTCGTGGAAAGTGACTGTGGCAGGTGAACCAAACGAATACCTGAATACCAGGCCGGCCGATCTAGGCTACCAAAGGTAACGGATTCTAGCCACCACTTCCTCGGCTCTCTAGTTCCACCTCTCAGGCTTCTAAGTTTATTTATAGAAGTGGTTGGTGATGGATGGTGGATATTCCTTGAGTATTGACTGTGCATAGGATATATATATATATACATATAAACTTACAAACAAAAATGAAAAAAAAAGGAAAAAGGGATGCGAAATAACAGACTTGGTTGCTTGCAAAATACTGACATTATTTAATCCTCAATATATAGAATTAAGCCTTGTTTACATTATCTATATAGAATTAAACATTATATAGTGTTACCACTAACCATAACTTATATATGTATGAATATATGAGTCAGAATATGCAGTCTTTAATTTTTATTGTTTGTCGAAATTTCTACCTAAGCATGAGGTCATACTAGGGCTAAAATTAAAAAAATACAACATCACATTAGAAAATTTATAAAGGTAATAGTTAAAAAAAGATGGAACATAAATATGTGATAACGGCAATTTAAACCCTTTTATGTTTATTGGAAACATTATATGTGAATTGAAGCATGTTCACTTTAGAGGTTTTATAATTACAAAGTATTTTTACAAACGCAATATGTTTTAAATAATTAATAATGAATAAAAATATAAATAAAAGAAAACTCATAATGCTGTTTTTAACTATTGCCTAATAGATATCCAGAGAAGTACAGTCAATAGAAAAAAACGGTCTTTCTTAAGTCAACTCCAAATCGCTTAAAAAATTCTCCCTACGCTTTATTTATAGCGACGATATTTAAGTTATGTAAACGACATTTACGTAAAGAAAGAAGTGTCATACCGACAAAACCGCCACATTATTAATTATAAATGTTCCACCAATATTTAAGATAAATTGTATATATTTTTTACAAAAACAATATTTTTTTCTGGAAGGATTTTAAAAATAATGAACTAACTGCAAAAATGTATATTTCCTCGTAAGTTATTTACTAGACTAACTAGAATATTAATTAATTTTGTAAGCTTAATTAAAAAAATAAATTAAATTTTATTAACTGTTTATGACAAGTTATTTACTCAAAGTTTATCGCTTCTAATTAAGTTTAGTGGATCGTAACTGTAATTATATAAAAACAAGCGGTGTTAACTTATATGGAATTAACTTTTTTCATTTTAATTAAAGATTCTTTAGATAAAATTGATATGACATTGATTTTTGAGAGTTGTTAAGAATTTTAAAGGAGAAAGTGAGATTGATTATACCAATTAATTAAAAATCACATTAAATTAAAAGAAGAAACCCCTTTCGATACCTCATTATTTGAATCAGATATTTACAGATTAAAGCTATAAATATTTTCAGTATTTATAGGTTTAATTAGATTTATAAAATGTTAATATTACATGTATTTACCCATAATACACATAACTATGTTAACATATTTTTTAACATAGGCCTATACATAAGCACACGTACAACCCATCCAAATAAGGTGTTTAAAACCGCTGTAAACCATTTTCTAATACATCATACCACAACTATTGTTTTTGTTGCGGTGGATCAGATAGCATCGAAAAAATTTCACTTCATCTTTGGCAAATCAAATTATTCACCGCATCATTGTTCACTTCAATTTTGAAACTTTCACTAATGGCGTTAATGTATATGTATATGTATATGTATATGTAATAATGTAATACTCAAGAGACTAAAATGTAAAGTAAAGGCTTTCATAATTTATGATATTGAATATTCAAGAAAATTTTCCTCACGACTTTCTCGTATACTCTCACGGAAGGATGTCTCTTGAGACTTGTGGTAAATAACGATTAAGCTAGTATATTTTTCTAACAAATAGCACGCTCAATCTAAGCAATAAGGACTTAACTTCGTTTAGTTACCGAATAATAAAAAACTGTTGAAATGTCGTTCCTGTTGATCAGGAGTCTCCAAATGTTTTGGTCCGCGGGCTATATAGAGACCTCGACTAAGTTCCACGGGCCTTATTCAGACATCCTCCCATGTCTCACGGACCATAGCTTATAAAGAGAAAAAAAATCTTGTTCTATTAAATAACCTTTTTACAGACAAAATCCATGTAATTTAATGTTTTAGTAACCTCGTGTGTGAGTAGTTTGCTAAATTTTATATTTTAAATTTTTTTTTCTAATTTTACGATATAATCAAGGAAGCATCCGTAGTTTATGACCCCCTGCTGCAGATTAAGTCTGATCTGGGCAATAATAATCTGTAAGTCTAATCTGGCATCTATAATAAGTAATATCTTTAATTATTTATTTTTAAAACTTTTAATTGGACTACTTAATTCCACATGTAGACATTAAATAAAAATAACTTTCAATATCCATTTTTTTTCTTTACGTTTATATAAATATACTGATACATTTTCATAATAGTAAAAAAGAAGTAGAATTATACGACCAATAGTCTTCCACATTAAGTTGATAAGAAATATTTTTTTTTACATTAAGAATATAATATAGCCATTTGTTTTTAAATAATTAAAAATTAGAGCGAGGAAAATTAAAAGAATCAGTTCTATTGAAGTTCATTGAAGAATCTGAATGAAAAATTCAAAGCAGACATGACACTTAAATATTAGTAATTTGTTTTTTTCTGAAAAAAAGTTATAAAAATAACTAATAACTTAAAACTACATATAAAATAAATGTAGAATGAAACAAAATAGTTGATATTTAAAAAAAAGAGAGAGAAATCATAACAAAAAAAATTATATCTGTTGTTTTAATTGTTATGTACAAGAAAATAAATATAGGTAGAATTGCATGAAATTCTTGTAAAATATAAGAATATTAAGAATGAAGCATTGTTCATATTAGTGGCAATACATAATCTGACTGTTTTGATGACAGGAATTGGAACAAGAGTGTTTTGAATAAGGATGGAGTAAGCCGGATTTTTAGAAGGAGGGAATACAAGAAAGTAGTAAAGGTAGTAGGCAGTAGTAGGGCAACAAACGAGAAAATGGTATGAAGTTCAGAAGGTCGAGATCTTGTGGTAAGAGAGTGGACAGAGAACTTGAATTGGAGAAGATCGTAGGAATAGCAAGAATAATCTGAAAAGCATGTGCCAAGGAAATATTACCTTTGGAAGGAGTGGAAGAGCCATCATAAAACATATATGTGTATTTATAAATATTGTGCATATTTCATATGTATGCATACATTTAAGTATATCATAATGGTAGATATTTTATGCAATTAACAAAATGATATTTTATACTTCTATTTTTAAGAACCTATTCTTATAGTCTTAAAGAATAAAAGACTTCTGTTGAGTGTTCACCGAGTCCCTGGTACCATGTATCCCTAGCAATCTACACCCCTTGTGGTGGCCCTAGCATTCATATTTGTTGAATGACCTTTAAGAATTCGAATTATACTCGAAATGCATAATTATATTTAAAATAACAACAATGGCCCTTCCTTCTACGCAGAGTATTGTTATGTTTTGTACCGTGCTGATCATTATACACAATTGTATTGTAGCTTTAACAATGTGTCTATTAGCGCTTCCATGCTTTCTTTTGGCATTTCAATTCAACCCTTTGTTGTTTTAATCTGTTTTTGATTGATGAGACATTGTCATTGCACATTAGGGTCCGCTGCATTCATCTTCGCTAATGAGAAAAATTGTATGTTGATTTATTTCTTATCAATTCCTTCAACAAAACTCCAAAGAATATCACATGTTTGTTGTTTATATTGATTTATTTCCTGTCATTTTAAGTTACCACGAATCAGAGGCCGGAAAGATAGGCGATAATCTACACTGCGATAATTATACAATGTAAGCCATGTTTAGAGATTTTTTTTTTTAATTTAAGTGAAAATATTTTATTCTACTTTTGTTAGTTTGAACCTTAATACGCTCGATATTTATTTCAAAATTTATAACATAATACATACAATAACCATATAAAATGTTTACTTCATTTTAATCGGGAAAATTAAGCTTATCACCACTGACAAAAATGAACTCCGGTCACACAACAGATATTTTTATATATGTAATTTACTATATAAATGTAATATATATGTAAGAATAATGATAAAAGTAAAATATTACTTATTAAGGGTCAGTACTCGCTCCTCTGTTTTATATCATTAACACATATGATATTCCAGACACTTACTGCTACTTACGCAGACGATACAGCAATATTGACAAGACATCAAAATTCAATATATGCCTCACAGGCTGTACAATATTTCCTAAACTTAACTGAAAGATTGGTTTGCCAATTTAATGTTTTTTCTTGAGTTCTACCAATGGGAAGTTTCTCTTCATGTTGTACATGTCATGTTACCAATGTCAAATTTACTTATTGTATTTTCCATGTAATACAGTTGTAAATCTCAATAAAAAAAAAAAAAAAAAAAAAATGTTTTTTCTATTCTTCAAGATTAGCCGTAAAAGGCATTAAAATTTCGATTAAGCATCGAGTAAGTAAAGGAGGTAAGAAGCGTCTCAGTAATTAAATTGCCTGAAAGGCGTCCTTTTTCATTAAGTTTCATAAAAGTATTCCTTTTTGATGGAACGTGTAAGTGTATTTAGAGAAACGACTTTGCTTACCACCCATAGTTTTTAACACAAACGATCCTTATTTTCTCTCTCTCTCTCTCTCTGATAGAGCTCAATAACTTATTTTATTCCAGTGGTTATAGGTTACGCCAATTAAACCCCGAGCATAGGATGTAGCGTAGACGGGCAGTGGCTCCATAAGCGAGATATTAATGTTGATACCGTTAGTTAGCAAGTTCTCATTCTACTCACGTATTCATTTCCTTCAAAATAGGGCCGCTGACCCAAAACTAGCTCCCCGTTGATATTAATTTAAGAGCCCACGTTTTAAACAGGCAACAATGGAGCTTCTTTTTTTTATTATTATTAATAACAAAGGCCATGAAAATGGGTTAAGGAGGAAAAATCTCGGGAAAAGGAGGCCGAGCGAAAAGTCTCAACTTTTAGAATCTCCATTTGGACATTTTTTATAAAGGTTTTCTCCTCTCTGCTCGTGAATCTTTATAGGGATACATAGCAAAAAAAAAGGCTTTCAGTTTTCTTGATAGAGAAGAAGGATCCAATGAAACTTCAATGCAGCTTTCTAGGTAGCAAATATATTTCAGTAATTTGATTAATACAGCGTTGTTATGACTACAAAAGAGTCAGGGATTATCTCCAAGTACAGAGACAAACAGAAACAATAATTGGGAAGAACGATGCATCAGTCGGAATTCTTTGTTATTAATCGTGAGTCTTTGTCCTTCACTTAGTCATGTGTATATTTGCTGAAAGCATCATATGATCAGTAAAAGTTTTTTTTTTTTTCTTTAAACGGAAATGTAGAATTTTTTTGTTTGAACCTTTCCTCTGTTGGAGACCAATAAAGTATTTTCGCTAATTTTGAGGGTTTTTGCTACAACTATCAATATTATACATAATTAATCTAAATTGTCCTCCCAAGACAGCTTGTTTCATTGTCGTTCTCTCCAATTCGAAAAATGTCAATTATGTACGAATGTGTAGGTAGAGACATTGCACCTGCTCCCAATGGAGTGAACTAGGCATCAGGTAAACATTCTTACCGATTATATCACCCAAGCCAGAAATACAGAAATCACAAACTTGTCTAGAGAAATCATTTGTAATTCTGTTAAAAGAAACACTAAACAAATAAATTGCATATTGTATTTGGTAAAATCCATTGTTTTTACATACTCTTACTAATTAACAAAATACCTTCAGCAGCAAAATTATTTGTTTGAAAAATAAATACCATAATTTTTTCTATCCAGTGAGACTTGGAATTGCTTAAAAATATATGTTTAAGAATATATGTTTGTTTATTTTCTGCGAAACAAAACTAAAATTCAGATTTCGTCCGCTAGTGCAACTTTCTCCGGTAAAAATGAAATAATATTAATTTATGGAAAAACAAACATACTTCTCAAGACCTAAAACTCTTCATGGGAAAATAAACAAAAATGTTGAAGTATCGTATTTTTTTTTTCGACGTTTTATCCATAGTCGCTGTAAAAAAAAAAAAAAATAGTTTTTCGTCATCCTATTCAGGACTCGAAATTGGTGAAGTGACATAGAAAAATATTTATATTTTTTTGTCAAATCAGAACCATTATTATATTTTAAAATTAGAGTAATTAAAACGTAAATTCAAGATAAAAACGCAAATGATTCCGAATAAATAGATAAAATAGAACTTTTTTTTTTAAATATGGAAATAAAGGGCTTATATATAAAATAGAAACATATTTTCAAACATTTAAAACTTCAATTAAACAGGCTATAACCTAATTTGGTTGGAAATTTAGAAGGGAGTTGCAGTCACAGCGAGAAAAATAATTAACAAAATAAATATTTTTTGTCGACGTTTCATCCTATGTCTCATGGGGTTTATCAGAGATGAGGAAGGACAGGATAACAACTAATCTAAAATTATATACCACCTAAATTCTGTTTATATTATATATAAAATTTTGTATAAGAAAAATTGAATTTTTTTTGTATGATTTAAATATGGTGCCTGAAATTTCCCTCTTCATATCAATAACGTTGAAATTATAGAATTGTTTAGAAAGACCGTTTTTAAATAGATCTTTTAAAAATAAAGAAAAAAAGTTCATTGGCCATAATTTATTTTCTGGATCATTTTTCTTCTACTTTTTTTTCAATATCGAAACAATTTGTCATGGCCAAATCAACCATTTTTAAACAAGATTTTTTTCATACCAAGTATTCACCTATAACGATTGTTGTATGCTAAAATGACTAATGGAACGGATAATGAGCGGTCCCATACGTTCGTGATGGGTCGCCTGAAGAAGTAATCAGCGACGAACTAGCGTCACAGAGGTAGACGCTCTCCGGTGAACGAACCCCGTCATAGCCGTAACCCACAAGTTCTGAAGCTAACGAAAACCACCCATCTACGTCTCGGCCAATCCGTCATCAAACTGATTACTGTTCCTGTGGTCCCTTTATTAATCGTACCAGAAACTTTACCTAACAAATTTTTCTTTTATTTCAATTATATTTACCATTCCCAAGGTATTTGCAAATCGCTTTCTAAATTGGCTAGTGGCATTCTCTTTCTTCAGATGAAATATACTTCGTAAATATTAACTGTTATATAATCAATTTTTTTTTTTAAACCTTACTTGGTTGGAAATTAAGAAGGGGATTGCAATTTGAAAATTATTAAAAAAATAAATATTTAGTGTCGACATTTCAGCCTATGTCTCGTGGGTTTACAAGGGCTGGAGAAAGACAGAATAACAACGAAACTAAAATTATTACAAACCTATTATAAATAGCTATGAAAACAAATTATGTTATCTGCTAATAAATCAGTTCAAAGAAGTGAAAACAATTTAGATAATTCAGATAATTTTTTTTTTTTAATTTCTTTATGACATTTACAACTGTATTACATAAATACATCAAGTAAATTTGGACATAATTGATATAATATGATAACATGAATACACTTGCTGAGTAACTACCCAATGGTAGCACTCTAATGATATGACTACATTAGGAGATCACGGGCCCATCTTCTTTTCAGACGCCTCGGAGGGTTATCAGGAATTGAAGAGGAAGCAAGGTTAGAAACGAGAGGGTTGGGATGATTCTGAAGTTTATTATGGAAGGATAGGTATCTGGATTGGGCCAGATCTGAAATATAAGGAACATTAAGATCTTTATGGATAATTTTATTATTGACAAAGTAAGGAGCATTGAGGATTTTACGAAGGATTTTGGATTGTAAGGATTGGATGCGAGAGGAATTCGATGGTTTGGTGGAGCCCCATAGCTCAACTCCGTAAGTCCAAATAGGTCTTATTATAGTCAAGTATATGAGTCTTTTGTAATTAATGGGAAGTTTAGAGCGTTTGTCTAGTAAGTGCTGAAGTAATCGGAAACGTCGAGCGGTTTCTTGTCGTTTCAGTCTAGTATGAGGATTCCAAGTTAGTCGTTTGTCCAGGTGGAGTCCTAGGTATCGGATTTGCTCAACAGGAATAAGTGGAGTATTGTTAAAGGAAACTGTAGGACAGGAAGTCGTTGGTTTACGACGAAGGGTAAAGGTAATTTGGTGGGATTTATTGGAGTTTATTTTAATTCTCCAGTTTTGACACCATTCTTCTAGATTTATGATGTGTGATTGAAGCATTTGGGATGCAATTGCTGGGTCATTGTTTACTGATAGGATACATGTGTCATCGGCATATTTGGTGATGACAGTGTTGGGACAGGTAGGTATATCAGCTGTATAAACTGTATAGAGGATAGGACCTAGGATACTACCTTGAGGAACACCAGCGGACTGGGAAAAAAGGGATGAATAGGCGTTATTGTGATTTACTTTAAAGTATCTATCAGTAAGGTAGGAACGGATAATGAGGAAGTATGTAGGTGGTAGAAATTTTCGGAGTTTGTACAGCAGTCCCGGGTGTCAGATAAATTAACATATAAATTTGGAACAGTAAATAATAGCGCTAATGTTAAGTCGCATAAACATTAAATTTTTTATTACTTTATGATTTATAGTATAATTTCATATTTTATTTCTCTCTATTAGTTTCGATAGTAGTAGAATACTTATTGCAGTTAGAGACTACAAAATGTCACCTTTAACAAAAATAGAAAAAACATGAAAAATTGTTACATACAACCTTATGTTTTGATAAAAAGATTTACTAGTTATCAAAACATTTTAGATCTATTTTCATACCTTACCATTACATGTATTTTGATTTATATAACTACGTAATTTGTATTTAATTCTTTGAATTTATTTATTAACAGATTTTCTTTTCATACCTCATATTTATATTATAATAGTTTTTGTTTGATTGTCAACTTCGCTTTCCTTAGCCATGAAGTAGGCATCCAACTGTTTAAATTTTTCACCGTGACATTACCAACTAAATTATCTACAATGAACTAGTTCTTCCCATTTAAGAAACTGTTTTTATCAACAATAACCAAAAATTTCAATCAGAAAAACAAGAAATAGCGCCAAATAATTCTGATTCTGACATTCGTTATTTAGTGTATAGATTTGGATATAGATTTGGCAAATACAATATCCTCAATTTTTTTCTCACAATGGAGCGACAACATATTCAATGACTCTTATCTCCTGTGCTGGTTTCCATTCAGATATATTATATATTTAGCCTTAGTGAAAAAAATATATTTTAAAAAAATTATTGATTTGTTGGTACGGAAGCAGACAGGCGGACCAGCAGGATGCTTGCTGCCCTCAAAAGCGATTTACCTTCTCAGAAGCGTAGCCGATAACACACGTGACTATTAAATCTGAATGCAACGCTTGCCGTCACGAGAGCAGCATTAATACGTCAGCGGCATAGCAAGGTTGGCGTATCCCAGGAATAGAAATCGTAAATTCAGTTTCACGTGTTATGACTATCTTTGAAATAAAAAATTAAGGAGCCGAATCCTTTATAAATATAAAAAGTAAATATAAATTCTGTTTCCTAAGGACGAGCTGCCATTGTGAGGTAAATGAAATGTCGTCAAAGATGGAGGTGAAGGTCCTAGATCTTCGATCGAGGTGGCCCACATTAATGCGGCCTTTAAAGGCAACTTATGTCTTCTGGATTTGCATTTTAAAAAAAAAGAAGTAAAAAACGGAAAAAAAGTTATATGCTATTCTCAATGCCTCTGAGACGTCTGCGTATTCGTCAAAATACTTGGAAAGGATTTTCAGACGTTTCAGAGAAATGTGATGTGTTTGTTAAGTTGGTATTTTTTATATTGTTGAAGAGAGATGTGCTCTTGTTAGTATTTATATGATCTTATGTTTTTCTGTCTGAGGACGAAATATTTAATCCACATTTAGGCCTGTTGTATATTGGTACTTTTTAATGAATTTTATTTTTAAATTTAAGAAATAATTACTTAGAAATAAAAGGTTATCAAAAATATTTAATATTAAGAATTTTGTAATTATTTTAACTTCGATTCGAGTAGAAATTATTTAGCTATGACTATTTTTTTTTTTATTTTAACTTTGAGATAGATCTTTAAAAACACGTACTTTTCTTTTAGAATATTAAAAAAAATATTGTTGCTAGGAAATATATACAGATTTCAACAGTAAAATTATTTTTTTCAATAACTTTGTTAGAAAATAAAATGTATTTCTACAGAGATTAAAACAAAAAAAAAAAAATACTCAAAATGTCTTCCTTTTGCCTTGACACAGACATTTAATCTGCGTGAACAGTCATTAATAGCAGCACGCAGCACTTCTTGAGGAAAACGCTCAACTGCTCGGACCAGAGATTGTTTGAGGCTTTCCAAGTTAGGCTGTGCTCTTTGTCGTGCCATCCTCTCCAGTTCGGATTCCAAAGCCGATAATCTAGTGGATAGAGTTCGGGGCTTCCTGAGGGCCAATCCTAGGTAGATATGAACACTGGAATGTTCTTTTACAACCACTGCTGAGTTGACCTGGCCTTGTGAGCTGGAGCGGAATCCTACTGTAAAATCCAATGACTTCCCTCATTTAGAGGCTTGAAAATAGGTTCCAAAATATCGTCCTGATAGTTTTTAGCGGCTGTTTCAACTCATTTTTAACAAAAATGGAACCTTGCGGTGCCATCAAAGCGAACTCCCCACCAAACCATCACTGAGGAAGGGTGATGACCTCTTTCAACTTTTCCAATGACTTCCTGGGCTTCTTTAGAGCTGTTTGCGTACACACGATCATTTTAGCGATAAAATTTTTCTTCAATTGTAAAAATTTTCGCATCACTAATCAAAATCTTTCGATGAAGACAATAGGTGTAACGGCCAAGGAGCACTTTGCATCTATCCATTATAATTTTGTTTTAGGGAAGTGGTTAGCCATTGTCCTTTCATTCTTCTAAATGCACCCATCCTAAGGTCACATTTTATTATGCGAGACATAGATCTGACAGAGATTCCCATTTCCCGAGACATGATTTGTTGTTTTCGAATGGGATTTCTTCTAATTCGAGCAGCCTCTCGCTGTATATGCCGTTCTCACAGGGTGGGGGCGGCCCGAGGTCTGTCACATATAGATAGGGTCTCATTATATCTATTTATAGTGGAGTACACGAACATACGGTTGATACCCAAAGGTTTCAAAGTGTTGAAAATCTCTTATCTACATTTTCCAACTTAGTGTAAGGGACGATCACAGATCTTCATCACCCCATTCCATGTTAACTGAGCGAAAGAAAAATACAAACTTATTTTGATTATTATCCTGACATGTAAAGAAAATAACCTGATAGAGGTAAGTATTATCTAAATAATACCCCCTTGGGTATTGTAAAGAAAGTTCAACTTTTGTAACAGTATTTATGGCAGAACTAGATGCTTATATATATTTAATGATTCGATTCCTCATGGTTCGTTTATGTTTTTTTAAAGAAAAACAAATGATAATTATGAAAAAAAAATGAATAAAAAACAAAAAAATAAACTACACCATAAATATCTTAAAATCGGTTTATATCTGCTACTTTTAAAATTAAATTAAATGTTTCAGAAATATAAGAGCAATTCTGTTTTGATCAAAATATTTATAGAAGTTAAAAATTGACTAACAAACAGTGGCCGATCTAGGCTCTATACAAAAAATACAGAAAAAAGGTATAAAAACATTTTCTATTGAATATATAATTTTCTGCAATTAGTAATCATTCAATTGAAAAACATAACATTTTTTAGATGATAACTTAAGAAAATCTATTTCTTCTCTGATGAATAAAATGTATTTTTTTAGTATAAATTTCCCATAAAATTAAAAAAATGGCCCCAGTCGTGGGGTCCTATTAGTACGCAGGGGCGCGACGTGTTCTCTCACGTCTTTCTACCTGTGTTTACTTAATCAACTTCTATTTTATCGATGTAGTTCAGCGCAAATCGCTGCACCAGATAAACAGTGTAACATTTCTCGGATAGCGAAGGAACCTCAAAATCAATCCAGAATAGTAAATAGGTATTGCGGTAGGGTATACCTGATGCGCCGCCTGTTTTATTTGTTTTTAAATATGATATTTTCTAGTGCATGGCATATTTCACTTTATTTTTAATATTTTCTTCATACAGTAAATTGGTATGAAGGCCCTATATTGTTAATTTTACATGCTCCATTCATTACGCATCGCATCAACTAAAGTTACAAGTCTAATAAAAGTTATGGATTATATGAGTTTAGTTATAATACAAAGTTTAATTTTTCCTAATATCTCACTTAAAACGAAATAAAATGGACAATACATAGGATAACTATTAAGAAACAGATAACACATAATTAAATAATAATACAAAACAGAATATCTACAATAAAATGATTAATCACTACAGTCTTCTTAGAGGAGTTGGAGATCAAGTTCAAGGGTAGATTTCTTCATCTCCTTGTTGTATTTTTTGGAAATATCCTTTTCTCTTAACGGCCATTTATCGCCTTGGAGAACTATGCTTCTTATAGAATTATGGTGTTTACTGTCAAAGATAGGACAATCGTAAAGAATATGATGAAATATCTGGGAGGTTTGTTCGTCGCAAAGGCATGAATCAGCAATGATCAAATGAAACCGTATTAAGTAAAATTTGCTTTGTCCATGTTCAGTTAAAAACTATGTAAATTTGTAGTGCATACTTTTGATTTTGTCATAATTGGTAAGTGTAACGTCTAAAACAAATTTATGAAGCGGTCGTCCTTCCGTTGTTTTTTGCCATTGTCTATTCCAATTATTTATGATGTCAACCGAAATATTTTTTTAATGCGAGATAGAAGGGTTTTATCATAGTTAATAAGCAGGAGACTGTTTCATGAAGTAGATTTTGCTAAGGTATCCGCTGTTTCATTTCCAACAATCCCATATTTCACTTAAATGTTACTGTATAATAATAATACCATTTATTGGCATCAATTGATTGACCTATCCGTTAGGGAGGAATTTTAATGGAGTTGGCTACAGCACAGAAAATAAGTTCAAAATATCACTTATTTCAAAATATTTAAAATAAAACAATACATATTTAATTGTCCTTTATGAAATAAAGCAATGTAATACGTAAGATATGAAAAAAAACTGGTCAACAAACAAAACAGAAGATTTAAAACGATATAGACAAAACAAAACTACTAAATATTAATAATAATTTTTATTTCATCTGGTTCTATCCCTAGCCACAAGCCACCAGTTACCGCCTATATGTTGTTCGATTTCGTCCTTCCATCTAAGATGTGGTCACTTAAGATACGGTCGACTCCTTTTTCCTGTTTATTTTTCTTGGGATCCACTTGGTGCATGTATTAGGGTTAGGCCGTCTTTCATTTTTATCCTCAGGTCCACATTAACCAATAAGCTTTCAATATTCACTTTACGAAGTATATCTTTATTTTTTATATATTAATATAAAATTTATATATATATATATATATATATATATATATATATATATATATATATATATATATATAGTGTTAAAATACTGAAGCTAATATTTAAATGGTTTTATTTTTGCGAATGGTAAAATAGAGCATTAATTGGACCAACCACGAATAGAACAGTTGGGGCTTAGGCCGCCGACCTTAGCCTCACTTTCTCAGCTATCAGCTCTCAACAGAATCTGACGCAACCCGGATCTTTTACTCCCGACAGGAGGGAAATCCACGCAATGTGTAACTCAACCACTGTAGTATTATTTCCTCTGCGTCACTGGATTCCATGTAGCTCGTCATTTTTTGCTTATCATTTGATTCTCCGAGGAATTCTAGCTATCCAGAAATTCTTTGACTAACTTTTTAATTGGAATTGTTGACTGATGTTCATGGATTAACAGGATCTTACTGCCATGATGGAAAAGGTGGAAAAGACTAATGAGTGGTTCACAATTATAAGTCAGTTTTGCTTCTTGTCTTGACAGTGAATATTTTGTAAATGTACTTCAGTGTATGCTGCAATAAGGTCTGAAAAATGTGTGAACAATTTTAAATATACACATTATTCATATTAAAGTATATGATCATCATATTAAAGTATTAGCAAAAACCGTACGATTCAGTTTCGCCCACATCAAAATACTACAATATATATTTTAGCAACTTGGAAAGTCGAATTAGAAACGTGTAACGTTTCTGATGAATGATTATTTTATTTATTTTTTTTTTATCAATACATATTTTTTTTATATTGTCGGTTAAGACTTCAGCTCCTTGGTACGTGACTAACAAAACTCTGCATACTGACCTCCACCTTCCAATAGTTGACCAACATATAACGACCCTTTATCAACGATTTTACACAAATTTAAACGGACATAATAACAGACTAATAAGAGGCATGGCCACAGCTGACATACCTTAGAACATACGGAGACTAAAAAGGCGTTGGATGAGAGATCTTCCTTAAACAACCTAAGTAATTGGAACAAGTTAAGGAAGAGGTACTGCTGAGTACTTTCCTTCCCCATGCCTGTCATTATTTCGTGTTTCACCATCACATTTGCTGATTGACAACAATAAGTTGACAGGCGCAAATACATTTTTATAGAAAAAAAAAAAAAAAAAAAGACTTCAGTTATATTTTTAATAATAAAAACATACCTGATCCTTAAGTCCTACTTTATTCTTTCTTTGACCCATCGTTTCAGCTCTCAAGGCTATTTTCAAGAAAAGAAACCTTACTTTGTAAAATAAACATCCCATTATTTTTGGTTCACCCCAGGTTTACTATTATATTAAAGAAGCTAACAAATTAATATTAGCACATATAATTTTTATTTTATAAAGTTAAGGCTTCTTTCCTTAAAAAGAGCCTTAGAGACTGAAAATTTGGATCAAAGAAAAAATAATGTAGAACTAAAGGATCAAGTGTAATTAGTTTATTATTAAAATAATTTGATATTTTGATGTTAAAGAATTCTTAAGATTTCCACACCTTCTCTTCATTAATTTGGTGTATGTTCGAGATCAAAGTGAAATTTATATTAGATAGGATTTTCTAGAATTTTGATATCTATTTCTTAACCCTCACCTATCAAAATTATTGACAATCAGTGGGTTTGCTGTCTTACCTATCTTGATTTTAGTATGGATTTTTTCGGGTATGTTAATTGTCGCTATGTCTTGTATGTTAGGATTTCTTTGTAAGTTATTGTGCAATATTTTGTAGTGTGCACGTATGTGGTCGTTAACTGTCGGCATGTGTAGATCTTTATGTACATTACGATTTGTAACGTACCATGGAGCTTCAGTTATGGTTTTGGAAGTTTTTGACTGAAATGTTTCTAGTTTTCGTGTATGATCTTTTGTGATCATTCTTTTCACAGTTTAGTACTGTATGATGCGTCATGTACTACAATAAAACGACCATCTCTCGTAGGAGGAATTATCGATTGGGATGCATATAGATATACAATGAACGCAATGCTATTCCAGTGTCTCAAAAGAAACTTGACGATGTTGAAGAAGCTGTTGATAAATTCACAAACAGCATACAACAATCTGTATTAAGATGGGATGACTTCCAAATGTTGTCCTGTTTGATTGGTCATGTCCCTTACTGTGTCTCGCTGAAATCTATTTTTTCACATATCACATATCATTTGTTCAATCTTCCAGTATTTACGCAGTTAAAAACAAATGTAAAGGCACGTTTTTTCACCAACAACCGTAACTCGTAAATACATAAATACATCTGCCGTACATTATTTCTAATTATTTTTAGAATTATAAATATACATATTCTTTTTTTTCTGTACAACTATGAAGCCTACCGTTTATTCATTATGTATCTATAATTTGTTTTATTATATGTTTGTAATTATCCTGAAGGGGCATGTATTTGAACAAATTGAAAATATTATTATCCTTCTCTGTGTTACACATATCGCCAAAATCGTTGTTGGTTATATCTCTCTATAATTTTATGTTATGTTTTATCTATGTGTATTTTTCGACCTAACCCTGAACTGAAATCATTCATTAACATTTTATCCTACCGTTTCGGCTTTATTATAGGATATGTACATCCATACTACTACCGTGAACAAGTTTGAACCATTTTCCTTTAGGCTGGTGTTGCCTAAATGCGAGACCAACACGAGTCTTGGTTTTGGTCTCGTAACAGTCTTGCTGTTACCTATTAGCCTATTGCTACAGAGATATTACTGTAATTTTTCAGATAGGGGAAACCTAAGTAATCCCAAATGAAAAATTGGAGAAGAGTTAAATGCAAAAGTATATTGGTTGTACCGATTTTTTACACATAGTAACTAAAATTCTCAAGTAGTAACTATTTCGCCTTATTTTTTATTCACTAAAACTATTTTTTTTTTTACCAGTCTTGGTCTTGGTCTTGCAACAGTCAGACGGTTTTGTTCTTGCTCTTACACAGTGCAAGACCGATTTTGGGCAATACTTATGAAAGCAAGATTAAAATGTGTCAAAAATTCTTCTTATCACTCCTGTTGATAATTCAATACCTATCACTTCGCTAACTACCCTTGACATTAAATAAGCTGTAAATTCCAATCGGTCGAACCTTTTGCCGCTGACGGATAGAAACCCGCATCACATTACCCCCGTTCGGAGGTCATGGCGGCCGAGGGACATTATGGATGGCTAAATAATATAAATTACATGCGTCAGATACGATCGCGAAGAGAAACCTCTTAGCGAGAGAAAGAAAGACCAAGATCGTCAAAGAGCTAGTGAAATGGCCGACAGAAAGTGAGTAAGGTACACTTTATAAGACCGGTTCTGTATAATCACTCAGCCTTTTTTCTTCTTTCTTCTCTTGACTCGCTCATTGTGTGTATTTATGTTATGTACTTGCTCATGTATCTATGTTACTGAGAGGGGGTGGAGAGAAGTGTAGGGGTTAAGTCAGAGGAATGAGGCTCTAAAAGCGGCGACCTTTTCTAAGAGAAATCCACCGACGAAGCTCTCAGATGAAAAAAAATGCGTTTAAATGTCTCGCGTGAAAACTTCTCTGTGATTCAAATAGTACAAATCTGATGAAAGCTGTTTTCTTTTTCTAAACTCGAATATGATTTCCATTCTTCTCAGGAGCAAGAACGCAGCATACTTTTGCCGAGAAAGCCATGTTTGTTTTACAACAGCCATTGAAAAAAACAAACATGTATTCATACATATGCATTCCTTAGAAATCAATGGAAGTTATAAATGTTTATAAAGTGTAAGTCACATTTTTCGTAATCAATTAATATTCTTGATACTTAAAAATACAAAATTAATGCGTGTAAATATCAAAATAACAATTTAAAAAAAAAAAATTCACTTTCTCTTATAAACTTCTTTCGATGTTCAAGGATCTTCGAATTAATCTCAAATCAAAATTAAAAAATCAATTGATTATTCACTAAGTTCAATTTTGTGACCTTTATTTTGAAACCAATCTATATTAAGTTCACCATCTTCATTGATCTAAGCGGTTCAACTTGGAACCGCTGTTACTCTGTTAAACATATTTTTATTCATTTATTTTGTGACCTCTATAGACTACAACATGAGTGAGTAAAAGACATCTCAGTAGACTTTTAGACTTTAGAAGAGGATGAGGAGGTCGCTTTTTATCAAATTATTAACACCCGCCTGAAACTTCGTAAATACCTTTCTCATAGTAGGATTCGGAAGAAAATTCTCTGAATTGGGACGTTTTCTATCTGTACATCGTTAAACTTTGTCTATTTTATTAGGTGCTAAAAACTCGTAAATGTCCATTTGCTTTAAACAAAATAGTTGTAGGTTACAATGAGATGAAGCTATTTACGAAGTTTCAGGTTATTGTTAATAATTTGATTAAAAAAAGAAGGTCTGTATCATGGACTTAAGCATTGTTAGACGGCAAATGTTATCTTCTTTAATTTTTTTTTATTATAAAACTGAAGTTAATTCATTTAGGGTTTTATAGGTTGTGTCAATCGTTCTTCCCGGCCATCTAATTCACTGATTGTTAAATTATTTTTGACTGGTATAAATAAAGATTATAAGTTTAAAGAAATACAAATATGGATATTGCAATATATTATATGTCACTTATGTTGGTTAGTATTATGTTTGCTTACATGAAAACAACAACTGCTATTACAAAAAAACGATTTTTGTCTTTATTTCCGAGAACATTACGCTATTTGTGACTACACGGAATTTTACAAACGCTTTTATAAATTCATTTTATAATTCTTTTATAAAAAATAAATAAAAGAATAAAATAAATAAAACGCGGTTTAATTTTAGAAAATGATTACTGAATAAGTTTTTTCTCGGAATAATTCAAGGTTTCAAGAGTTTGATTATGCCTGCTCTCAAAAGATAGTGTAGCTCCATTGATATGAAGCTGGTCTCTCAATCGTATCACTGTTACTAAAAAAACAATCATACTATATTAAAAGTCTACTATAACACTTTTATTCTGTATAAATACAAAGATTATCTAAATTTTCCAGTCGTTTTGGAGGATGAGATTAAATCATTATTTGATGGAACTGGTTCACAATTTCGATAAACTCGCCTCCTTTCCGATAATTATGATCAGATCCAGTAGTTTATTACCGAGTTAGTCCTCGGCTAACGACGGTCCACTTAGGCCTCATTAGTGAATGAATTATTGAAAGGAACTTAGCCTGCATATGATGGCTGGTCCCCTAATTGCTACCTAAAACAGTTATACTCACGCAGGGCCTACCCAACTTACAAATTAATAATTACACGCTGTGTCGAAAGAGAGAATGTGGATAATAGGCTGAGGAGAAAGTGGTGGCTCTGAATCAGCCCTGGAAGGAGGTTGAGGAGGCTGCCGGCGAAGATATTCCCTCATTGTCTTTGTCACGAGTTTTCTGCCTGAGTCACTCCGCGTGGGGGGGGGAGGGGTTACTTTCTTCTGCGGAAGTAAGAGCTTAGCCCCGGAGGAATCTGGGCGGCGCGTCCCGCCCTGGTAACGCCCAGGTGATGTGACCGCGTGTGTGCATTCAGGGTCAAGTGGATGTGCGCGAGCTACAGGTGGAACGCTTCTCAACTGGGCCAGCTCTGACTGTGTGTAAAATGTTCGAAATTTTATGAATAGTAAAAATAATAATTAGGATAATTTTAGGTAAATGTACTAGTAATAACCAGTTTTGATCTCATTAGCATATAATAATATTTATACTACCTAACCAAAAAGAGGGTGCAAATATGAGTAGATTTGCAGTTATAACACTTGAGAGGGTGATGTCTGAACCTCAAGTGATGCCACAATAGACGATTGGCAGTTGATTTATAAATAAAACATATAAACAGTCTTTATAAATAAAATATTTGCTGAAAACATTCATTAGTTCTACATATTCCTGGCTCACAATAAATTTGCCATCTACCTCGGTATTCAGCAAATATGGTATTAAGGAGAATAAATGATAGCATAAAAAAAAAAAAAGAAGAAAAGAATAGTAATAACAAAAAAAAAGACAAAAAAAGTAGTAAAATAACACATAATAACACACACAAAAAAGATAATGCAGCAAGTACCTCAATGCAATAAGTCTTGGCCATCGCCTCAGCAGTCTTTTGGGCGGATTATATGGATTTGTGGCAGTAAATAGAGCTTGAGTAAGTGGATTGGAATTTAGAGTCAGTCTGTCATGAAAATTATTAAAGCGGTCAGTGGCAGTTGTCGTGATGAAAGGAGTGTTAAGGTCATGTCCAATGTCAGTGTGTAACGTAAGGTTTGAAACATAAAATGGTGCCTACAATTTTCCGAAGGACTTTTGACTGGAATGATAAGATGATTTTTATATAAAACAAACTTATAAACCGTTTTTATAAAAAAAAAATTAAGCTAGGATTTGCTTTCATGGGGTTTCCTTATTGCTTTTCTTTAGGAGATAAATTTGAAATTATTATTCTATCATCATTAAAACTGTGGAGAATATATATATATATATATATATTTTTTTTTTTTTTTTGTTACAGGGGTTGGGTAATAAATTTATTTGTGCCTTTCAACTTTTTGTTGACAATCAGCAAATGTGCTGGAAATACAAGACATAAATAACATGTGAAACATGGAGAAGGAAAGTACTCAGCAACAAATCTTTCCTGACTTGTTTCAATTACTTAGGTTTTTTAAGGAAGGAGATCTCTCATCCCACGCGTTTTTAGTCTTAATCCCTCCTCATGTTCTGGGGTATGTCACCTGTGGCCATCTCTCTTATTAATCTGTTGTGATGGGAGAATTTATTTTGGGTTTTTATTTGTATGAAAAACCTATATAGCCCAAAAACCTGATTACGATGCAAATGTGCTGTCAGAATTTCTTAAGTTTTTCATGAATAAATTAACTATTTGACTGTATATAATAAAAAATTATAAATCTAAAAAAAATCCATTTGCAGAAAAAACAATATCGTATATTCAAGATGCAAAAAGAAAAAGGTTACAAAAAATATATTTATCATTACTGTTAGTACAACAGGCTGTAAGTAAAAATTGATTGTTTTAAAAGGAGACAATAAAAACTTGACTATTTCTTTATGGTTCATCAGTATAATTTCATATTTAATTTTCCTCTCGTATTTCTCATAATAGCAAACTACTTATAGCAGTTATAGACTGAAGAATTCTTATGCTGTGCTGTAAAACACTTAATGTAACATACGACCTTTTGTGCTAACAATAGGGATACATACTTTTACAAGAGACATCCCACTACATATTGAGTCATTCAAATACATATTGAAAAAAATTGGAGATTCGATACGTTCGATAGAGGAAGGTTATAAAAAGATGATGAATGAAAAAAAAAACGAAAAACTCAAATATATAATTATATAAAAATGTGTTAAATAAATTCAATAAAAACAAAACAAATGGACCAATAACTGAAAAATTAGTACTCAACAAAATTCTTTGGATACACGGCTACTCCACAAGTAATATTACTATAAATGGACATATATCAAAGAGTTACTTCAAGTAGTAAGAGACATTAACATATAACACCCCAACTAAATACCTAACCATACAAGTTTTTTAATCCAATATTTTAGGACTAACATCAGATGCTCCGTGATACGTAAATAACAAAACTCTACATTCTTCTTCTTACAAAACTCAACTATCGACCAATACAAACATACACTTCAATCACGGTTTCATAGTAAAATTCATGTACAAAACAGCATAATGATTGGTCATAACCATGACCATGGTTGACATACCTATCAGAAGGCAAGAGAGTAGGAGCTGGATGATAGATCCCCTTTCCTAAATTAAGGAACTATCATAGATCGGGAATAGGTGCGGCTGGATACTACTCTCTCATGCCTGAAATTCCAAAACCCTCCTTCTCTCTTCAAAAATCTCTTTTGCAGAACTAAGTATTTTCAGACAAAGGGGAAGGGAAAATAAAAATTATGGACCCTGTATTTATTTATATTTCGTTGTGGGTATTTTCATTTGTATAAACATTCTTATAAATACAAATTTTGATATTTATATCGCTGTAATCTATACAATTAGACATTAAATAATGCCAACAATAGCATTTATGAAAACCACATATCTATATTCATATAATATATATTTTTTTTTTTTTTTGTTCTTCCCTACCTCACCTTTTAGGCTATACGGGATTTTCCCGGGCCGGGGAGTGAGGGCGGGAAATTTAAAATCCCCTCCGGCACCGGGACGCGAACTCGTACTTTATATATCATTTCAAATCTCTGTTATCCGGTTGCCAGGCAACGAGCGGTGCTGTGCACTCGCTTTAACCTATTCGGACACCCCGCCCCCCATATTCATATAATATTGTCGGAATCCGTATTATATTAAGCTCATGTTACGTATGAAAACGTGTTTAAATCTTTCGGGCCAGTTCTGGTGAGCTGCTATTCCTTTGGTTTCTCAAGTACAACTATTCTCCGTTATGATCTCTTATTTCTCCTTTAGTCAATCATCAAATATTTTATATTAGAGCCTAATTTGAAATGGTAGATCGTTTCAAAAAAAAAAATTAAAGGTTCTTTAGGAGAAGCTAATATTGAATATTAGTCATTTAAACCCTGTTAGAGAACTTCAATTCGAATAAAAACAACATTTTATTTAAAACTGCTTAATTTTACACTGATGTGATAAATTTAATCAAAATCGTTAGAGCAGTTTTCGAGAAAATCGTAAAAATGTGTTTAATGCATTATATAAAATGCCACTTCCGGTTAGCCGATTATGACGAAAAAGTTCCTGTAACATCCCTAGCATATAAAAACCTTAAATATGCAATTTCACTTTCGTACGACTTTTCTTTCTTGAGTAAGACTGTAAACAGACACACACAGACAATTTTGCGGGACTTGACAATTTTGACTCAGGCGATCTCAAAACTTCTATTTCCGTTAAAAACTGAAAATCGGCAATTTTCACGATCGCAATACTTTCCTTTACTATATATTTGATATATAGGTAAGTGAAAGTATAAAAACGCTTTTAAAATGATGGAAATTATTATACAATGGTTTATTATTATTATTTTTGATAGTGATAAACCTAATGATTCTAAATACTATATCCTTCATATTCGTATATGGCTGATTATGGACATACTAAATCTCTAATCAGCCGATAAATTGAAAAGAAATGAAGGATGGTAATATTGTATTTCTTAGATCATTCTGAAATGATTTGTAACTTTGCCAAATTAAAAAAAAATCGGTATTCCAATATCGGTGGGAATCCGTAAATTTCTAAATTTATTTTTTCGATTTCATGTATCTCGAAATGTAAACTCTTTAATTTCTTGGAAGGAGTTATTTTTTTCTAGGTCGATTAAAAATTTTCAGTATTGGAAATGGGGAACCAACGTCGGACACAAGTTAACGTTAAATTGACAAAGTTTCTCCACATATTGAACTTCTCCTCCCCCCTCCTCTCGCCCACGTCCATTTAACTGTATACCCATGTATGGCCTCATAAAAATGCTTAAATTATCTATAAAAATTTTCATTTTCATATTTTAAAAATATTTAATTAACATTTATGTAGATAAATATGTAGCAAAAGAAAGACCAATAATTTCTCAACTTATTGCGTATATTTATATTAATAATACGTTGTTTGAAATGTTTAAGGAAAAAAATCCCACCTTCTAAACTTTTTAAATACGTTTCCTGCTTATTCAAACAATTTATAATATTCTATTCTCATATTTAGTTTTAAATTTTCCAGTCTATCAAATATTAAATAAATAATAATTGTGTCTAAATAAACTCCCCTTAACACTAATAATAAAAGGCGTAACTGGAATGCACCTTTCGCACACCCGTTGTGCGACATAGTATACTTCTAACGCCTGAAAGAATCAATTTATTTTAAAAATTTGCATTGCATTTTATTTACTAAAACGTTTTGAAAATTAATTAAAACTAACTCTTAAGTTTGCCAACACGTTTAACCGCTCTATATAAATATTTTTTTTACCCTCTATGAAAGAATGACCTACAGATATATTAGTTTATTTTTTTTTATAAATATTAATTTTGTTGAAAAGTTCTGTGAAAACAACTAAATATTATTTTGATAAATAACGATTTCAAATCAATCCTTTAAGTGTTACAAGCTCATTAGCATGTATGAGGCTGTCTTGAGTGTTGGATTAGCTTCTCTTTCAATGGATGTTTAAAAAATCCTAGATTGAAAAAACCCTGATAGAATTAGAAATAAATAATCATTTTTTTTTTTTTTTTGTAAGATCTTGTTGAATTAGAAAGTCTTACCTTAAATATTTGCCAGCTTTCCTCAAACTGGCAACGCCGCCTCCTTATCATAAACCCACGGATTGGTACTAGTTTTCTCCTCACCGAGTATCTTTTGTCTTGCTCTTTGTGTTCACGCCTTATATATATATATATATTTTTAATATATACTCGCTATTTTATTTTTATTTATTGTATATAATTTTTGATTATTATTTTACTTCTGTTTATTTTATATTTTCTATAGTATGTATATATATAATGCAAGGCTAGTGTTACCTCACTATGACCATTGTCTATGTGGCAGAATGTTATATTACTAACTAAATAAGCGACTCAATTGTGACTCATGGTTGTAAAAAAATTGTTTTTCCATACGTGAAAATTTGTAAATCTTGAAAACTATGTAAACCTCATAGACTGGTTTTTTAACATGTTTTCTTCTTGTTGAGTTTTCCAGAAAGGTAAAAATGAATAAACAAAGAACTTCTCTAAAACTACAGCCGGGTTTTATATTTTTATTTCAATTTAATAAAAATGTAGCCTTTATTATAAAATATCTACTGATGTGATACATCCATGTTCTAATTAAATGTTATGTTACCCTGCAGTTGTCGATCATATTTTTAGTGATGGATTGGATTTAATCTCAATTAAGTTTCTCAATCGGAAATGAAAATCATTTTTATTCTGTTGATATTTCAGAAATTTTAGATCTTTGGCGCCTTAACAGGCCTGTCTTGGACTATTTCTTTCCAGTTATCTGAAATTGTATCTTTGTTGATTCTATCTATATATTTTCTTTTGCCTTCTATTGAGTCATTCATTGTTACTTAGAGGCTTCCAGACGGATCGCTACGAGCTATATGCCCCGGCCAATTTAACTTCCGTTCCTTCAAATTATGTGATATTGATTGACCAGTTTCTGTAAGCAGCTCTTTATTGGTCTTTCTTTTCCCCATGTTAGTACTCTGATCCCAAATCGTTCTGGTAATCCTGCGAAGGATTAAAAATCTTTCAATAATTTTTTCTAGGGTACTGGTCAGTGTCCAGGTCTCACATCCACATATGAAAATCAATATTAGGTACTAAACACGTTAGAACCATTATTTATTCTTATGGGTATGTCCCGATTGGATATTCACAAGGGAAGAAGAGACAAACTTCTACTCGTTACTTAATTTTATAATGTTTCGATTTCGTTTAACAATCTAAACATTGCGGAAAAGAAGAGCTGGAAAATTTCTCACCGGGACCGCCCAAGCAAATCTAAATGTAAAAGCATGAGTAATCGCTGTTCCGAATTGAATAGCTCGTTACTGACTGACCTGGATTTCTTTCTATTACTTGCTATTGTTGAATGCATCAAGCTTGGGTAATGGTGACTGATGAGCGTATTGATTTTACCTCATTCCTAGTTAGGATGAAGTTTCAACTGATTTCTCATTCATCTAAATATGCGTAAATTGATTTAGATAGATGTCTCTCAAATTTCCAATTAAGCGAAAAATACGAAGAATGTATATTAGCGTCATAGATAGAAAACAACTCCATTTCTTCACCCATACCGGTCATAAGCAATGACAATTAGCGGGTCTGCTGTCGGTAAGTGTACAGGTAGTGGCTTGATCGGCGTGATGGAGAGGATTGCCCTGCGGCATCCCTTCCTGTCTTGGATTTAGCATCTTTTTAAGCGAGAAAATACCTAATCCAGCTCTTTTTGAGGCTCCTATGCGTGTTATCGGGCAAGTTAAATGTGGCTATACTTAGTGCAAGTGTATTAGTAAGTCCTTGTAAGTTTTTGTGAAATCGTTAGTAGTGGGTCCGTATATGACCTTTAACTGTTGGCATTTGAAGGTTTTTATGAAAATTAACGTTTTTGACGTACCATGGTGCTTTGGTTCTGAATGTTTTTGACTGAAAAGTTTGTAGTTTTCGTATGTGGCTCGTTTTAACTGACCAGTAAATTTGTGAAGCATAGGTCATATGGGCTTAAGTTAATAACCAAATTATATTATTTAATTGTATAAGGTTGACTTAGTACCATGGATAACTTCGACCCTACTTGTCAAAAAAAAGAATGAAATTTACTTTTTCCATACACATGATTTCTTAAACCCATGTAGACATACGCTCCATTGATATATTCCATTCGGGAGTGCCCAAATGGGGGTTTCATGGCGCAAGTTGCACCACATTTTGATGGAGTTTTGAATTTTTGAGGGAGACACATTTCGACAGAGTTATGAATTTACGGATTGAAAAGTTACAAACCACTGGACAAGAGAAAAGCATAGTACAGACCAATGAAAGTGTAATTGTATAAGACATATGATTTTTAAAATTGTGCCTTAGCTTGCAGTGTTTTTAAGAAGAGGCGGGAAATAAAATATCTTAGAAGAGGGATGGGGGGATCATGCGCCATCGACCTTGGGGGGATGGGCACCCCTGATTCCATTGATCATGAAGAAGTACCCGCTTACAAAATCTATAGTTATTGAAATCAAAAATATTAAGAACAGAAGATCCTTGATAAACAAACCAAACTATATAGCAATGAGTCTCCGGCATAAAGTGAACAGTTAAATTGGGAACGTTTCGCCAATTCAGGCATCATCATTGCAGAAAGAAAGAAGGAAAAAAAAAATTTGTTATTGACATCTTATGAAGCCATCCAAAGACATGCGTGATCGTTGATAAAATAAAAAATATCTGCATAAAGACTTTTGCCAACCAACCTTACTTTTTTTCAATCTTAACTCCATTATCAAACTACGCGTACTAACTATTTGTCCGATAGTTTTATTCTGATGTATCGTAATATTAATATTAAAATTTTAATTTTATAGAAAAAATTAAATAAACAAAATAAAAATATTTATACGGAAAGTAGCTTTACTGGTAAGTACAGCAAAGTAAATGTATTTTAAAACATAATAATAGAGAAATGTTGGTGTTTTTTTTTTTTTATAACATAGTAAAACGTTTTTGTTTTATTTTTTGGTCTATAATAAAAGTTTCGATTGGTTTCAGTTATTATTAATTCAATTTTAATTTTCTTTCTATTTTTGTTAAACAATTAAATTCTTTTTTTTCTCTATATTTTAGTAAAAAATCATAATACTTTTAGAAGTTTTTAGTTTTGATTTTCTCTCATCTTTTTTTTTTTTATGTTTAAGCAATTCATTTTTTTTTCTAGTTTCTCGTAAATTAAAAAACAAATGATAAAAATAATCAATATAATAATAATTATGTCAGTAAATTGATACCTTAATTTATTCATTGTTTTATCTTATATTGATAAGCATTTCATTATTATCATTATTGCAATATAATACGTCAATTTTAACCTTACCCTCCTTTCAAAGATAAAAACTTCATCGAGCCCGAAATGTCTATATTTGTCTCAAAATTTGCTGATTGGCTCTATTATTCTCTGAAAAGTGTTAATTATTAAGCTTATAATTAAATACGTAAATATTAGGTAGTAATATATCTTTTGGATCTAAATACAATATAAAATGTTCTAAGAGAGAAAAAACTGGGTGTCCTCCAAGGTTCCGATACCAGTCCATGTTCCTTTCATTCATACAAAAGAAAAACCAGATGGTTCCGATTGTAGAAGACATTGAGGACCGTAGGTTTCTATTGAAGGAAACTTGCTCGAAGCTCTTCTATTCATAGCCTATATAAAACTGGTTTCAGTCTTTCTCGGTCATTCTATAAAAGGGTTGAAATTTCTATCCTAATTAAAAGATTAATATTAGATCTTGATATGAAGGGTGAGTTCAACAAAATAGATATGTTATATTAAACTAAAAATTTGGTACTATGTACCTGTGTTCCTTAAATCCTCAAAGTTTTACGATATCTGATAAAACATCTGTATAATTTAGATGAATGAGTGCAGTAATTATAATGAAATTATTGTAATGAGTACAATTTTCTCTGAGGATAATGTAGTGAGCTCCTAAAGTCAACAGTTGTTAGCAACTACCTCGACCGTGGAAGAAAAGACCTAGTAACATATTAACACGCAACATAATTTACACTCTAATAATTTCGTTAGGAGTTATATTGCTCACTAATTATGACTAAGAACTGCTTAATGGTTTGTATAATTAAATTCAAACTTTTAATAAATGCGACTCTTTTTTTTTATAACAACAAAGTACTAATACAAACAGATGCTGGTTAATTTGTATTTGCAGTTTTGTTCTTAAATTCAGATGATTTTTATGTTTTTTTCATTCTTGCCGAATTATAAAAATTAAAAAAAAAATTGTTTTTTATTTTCTTTGAACTGATTTAAAAAAAAAAAAACCATTTAAATGGATTCCAACATTAAATCTATTTGATAGCGATGATTGTAACTAGAAAATATTTTTTACCCATCACTAATAATTCGTCACCAAAAAAATAAATTTAGATATATATTTTTTTATTTACACTGATTTAAAAATAATGTTTTTTTATTTAATTTCCAGATTTTCGTTTATCTCTTTATTTTTCCTAATCCCAAAACTAAACACACAATAATTTACTGCATTAAAACTATTTATGTAACCTTTTTCCAACTAGAGAATCATATACTAGTGTACCTTGGGTTTACCTATTTTGGTATTGCAGATATGAGTCTTTCATATCTAGGAAGCCTAATCATTATTAACAATTCTTCAAGAAAGGCTAAAAATAATATTTTCTATTATAATTGTACTAATTTTTTTTATATTAATTAAGAAACTGTTGATTCGTTGAACATATTTCGAAAAACACTGATTATTTCAGCAGTAATTAAAAGATACTGAAACTTGAATAGGATCCCTTATGGAAAAAAATATTACTTATAGGCCCATTTTCGAACAAAAATAAGGTTGACTTGGGTTTTGGAGAGAAAAAATGGTTTATAATTTGGGCGGGGGAGGAAAATAGAGTTTTAAAAATTGTACTATAAAAAATTAACTTTTTGTTTTCAATAATAGCAAAGTAAAAATTTTTTTTTTATTAACTCTATTTTCCCACTCACAGCTGTCAGGTATTTTAACAACTAGCGAGTGTGATGTCGAGATGTAGGAGATTAGAATAGGAGTGCCCAGCGGCGTCCTTCCTGTCTTGATTTTAATATTTGTAGTTAGTTAAGGAGATCCCTCATCCACGTTATTTTGAGTCTCCTACGGGTGCTGATTAATTTATTTCTAATTTTTATTTACATAAAAGGGTTAAAAAGCTTTTTTATTTTTTTAAAAGAATACTGATACTTCGTTTTTTAACCGTTTTATTCAAACGAAATATGAAAAAAAAAACGGATTCGGAAATAAACTAATTTTTACACCAGTTTTTTTTTAATATTTAGGTTCGTTTTTGAAAAAAAATTATTGCACTATTTGATTCATTGGGTGTTATGACATGAGAATCGATATTTATCCCAGTTGCCATACAAATCGATTAGGGTGCTCTTTCGCAATAAGCTACTGTTATATGCTTTTATTGTTAAATATTAATAATTATTATTAATACTATTTTTTTCATTTTATTGCTGTATCAAAAAAAAAAAATAGTGTTACAACCAAACTCCATTATTAATTATTAATAGGTTCTTGAATACACGATATAATCATCTTATTTTTATTAATTTATTTAATGAATAAATGATTTGTCTTAAATAAATTGATATAAACTATTATAAATTGATCTCCATTTGTTTTTCTATTTTAGACCGAATGTTCCTTAATTGAATTGATTTAAACTCATTAATGCTCCACTTAACACCTGGAGTGAGGCCAGATATTTTAGATATCACTAGAACTGGCCCGATTCCAGTTTTTACGTCATCGCAAGACAATACTGCATTGCGTTTTTTCAATGTTAAATACTCAATAAATTGTTCCTAATCTATTGTTCTATTCAAATATTAATCAAATTAAAAATATTTTATAAGAAGAATTATTAAATAAATAAACCTGATAAACATTGATAAAAGTGAGGTTAATTTTTCTTTGAAAATCTTTTTGACAAAATCTTAGAGTAAATTAACAGTGAAAACTTTTCTTTTTGTTGCATTCTATTGTTGAAACCAATTAGCTCCAAGAAATAGGAACTCCACACCTCGGTGTAGCGGTTTCACCGCAAACGATGTCTGAGACGTCGATATCTGCCAGTTCTACAGAAAATGTGGACGCTTTAAACTCAAACCAAACTACTGAAAATAATTGGGAACTCGTTACAGGAAGAAAACGCTCAATGGACAATAACAGAGACCCAAGAAAAGCTAAAAAGGTAAGCGAAGTTACAACAGTAACCACTAATAGTTTTGAAGTTTTAACTAACATTAGTGACGAGTCTGATGCTACCACTAAGCAACCAGTTTCTGTAAAACCGCCCCCTATCCACTTGAATGATGTACAGAACTACACCGAACTGGTCACATTTCTCCAAAATGTAGGAGGTTTGAACAGCTTTAACCTAAAATCCACATCAAGAGGAGTAACCGTATATCCTGAAAACTCTGACACATATAGACGTATAGTAGCTAACTTAAGACAGGTAGGTGCCGATTTCCATACCTATCAGTTAATAGAAGATAGAAATCCAAGAATCGTATTAAAAAACTTACACCATGCTACTCCAATTGAAACAATAAAATACGAATTAAAATGCCTAGGCTACGATGCCACAAGTATTGTGAACGTTATTTCCAGATACAAAAATCCACTTCCCATGTTCTTTATCGATATCTCTAAAGCCACATTTAATGAAAAAATTTTTGATATCAAATTTTTATACTATACTAGAGTGAAAATCGAAGAGCCAAGAAAGAAAAGAATGATTCCACAGTGCACCCGTTGTCAGCAGTATGGCCACACAAAGGCTTACTGCAATCACTCCCCGAAGTGCGTGAGATGTGGCCAAGGACATGATAGCACCGTCTGCACAAAGACAAGAGAGACCGCAGCAACATGCGCGAATTGTAGCGGATCCCATCCAGCAAATTATAGAGGTTGTGCAACTCTAAAACAACTGAGGGAAGTACGCAATCTCCGTAAAAATATACAAAGTCCCCAAAAAGCACAAACTAGCGCACCCCCAGGTATAGACGAGTTTCCTTCTCTTCTGCAAAGTCAGCATACCGCAAATTCAGGTTCTTCAAAACCCGATTCTCAATATCTAGGACCAAAACTGCGAACTTCTCCTACAGAAGTCCCAGAAAATCACCTTCACCAGCCAAAGCATCCAGAAATGAAAAAGGGCATTACTCAACCGCCACTACCGACTTACAATCACCCGGCTTCAGCTCAGCTCTTCAACTTGGTAAGTGGATTGAATAACCTCATCCAGCCTCTTTTCAGCCTTCTCCAAGAACTGTCTCACGTTGCACAAGCCTTATCCTCCAGTTATGGCTACTAATCGGCTGACAGTGGGCTCCATGTCCGTTCTTCTCTGGAACGCAAATGGTATAAACCAACACAGGACTGAACTTGACATGTACATACATGAAAAACGGACTGACATTGCTCTCATCACTGAAACACACTTGACTCCACATTCTAAATTTTACATTCCAGGCTACAAAATATATAGAACTGACCACCCTGATAAGACGGCACATGGCGGTACGGCAATACTGATTAAGCAATCACTAAAACACAACCCTTTACAATTACCCATTACACCTGACATACAATCCACAGCAATTACTCTGTATACCCAGCACCATACCATTACCTTCGCTGCAGTGTACTGCCCTCCGAGATACGTGCTAACATCTGCAATGTTTTACAATTTTTTCCAACATCTCGGTCGGTGTTTTATTGCAGGTGGTGATTATAATGCCAAACATCAGTCCTGGGGATCACGACTCTGTACTCCTAGAGGAAGAAATCTAAAGTCTGCCATCGATCAGCTTTCATTAAACACGATCTCACCTGATACACCTACTTACTGGCCAACTTCAAGACAGAAAACACCAGATTTACTTGACTTTTTCATTACTAAAGGACTCAGGACGGTGCCGTATACTGTAACTGCAAGCTCTGATCTTTGTTCTGATCATTCTCTTCTCAGTTTGGTACTATGCGATGAGCCTCGTACTGCATCAAAAAAACCAACACTTACAGATAGAATAATCGATTGGATAGCTTACAGCGACTACTTAAATTCGACGCTATCAATCCCAATGTCCCTTAAGACCGAAGAGGAACTCGAAAAAGCTGTTGATAAGTTCACAATCAGCTTACAACAGGCTGTATGGTCATCATCTGTACCAAGACCTAGCAGAAATACGTCTCTTCCAATCTATCCGCAGTACATTAGAGACCTGATCAGAGCAAAGAGAAGAGCGCGCAAAGTGTGGCAGACTGGTCGACTTCCATCTGACAAACGGACTTTCAATAGACTTAACAATGAACTTAAACGACAGATTCAGAATTTTAAAAGAACGAACTACGACAATTACCTCAAAAATCTTTCGACTGACGATGGAAGCTTATGGAGACAGACTAAGAAACTTGTAAAGCATTGTGAGGTGTCATCACCACTCCGAAACGTAGATGGTTCCTGGGCTGTGTCAGACCTTGAAAAATCTGAGCTCTTTGCCAACCATCTTTCTTCTGTTTTCATACCACATACTGACTTCTCTAATACTGATCACGAAAGACATGTACAAAACACTTTAGACATTCCTTTACAACTGTCATTACCTCCACTTTGCTTCACTCCCACTCAAGTTGCAGAACAAATCAGACAGTTACCTAAAAAGAAAGCTCCCGGTCATGACCTGATAAATGCTCAAGTGCTCCAGAAAATGCCAAGGAAAGCTCTAGTATACCTAACATCAATTTATAACGCAATACTCAGAACGACTAAATTCCCCTTACAATGGAAATACTCATTCATAAAAATGATTCACAAACCTAACAAAAACACTGACTTTCCTTCATCATACAGACCCATCAGCTTGCTCCCATTATGCTCTAAAATCTTTGAGAAACTTCTCTACAAACGACTTCTTGACATACTGACTACTGAAAACATAATACCTGAACATCAGTTTGGATTTCGTTCACACCACTCAACCATTCATCAGCTACACCGAGTGACAGACTACATTGCGACAGCACTAGAGCACAAATTATATGCAACAGGAGTATTTCTGGATGTTGCTCAAGCGTTCGATAGAGTCTGGCATCAGGGACTTCTTTTCAAACTTAAGACTATACTCCCTCCAACCTACTATCTTATTCTTCAATCTTTTCTTTCTGACAGATTTTTCTCTGTTTGCCAAGGTACAGAACTATCTACCATTAAACCAGCCCTAGCAGGGGTGCCTCAGGGGTCAGTACTCGCTCCTCTGTTGTATATTATTTACACATATGATATTCCAGATCCTCTCTATACTCTGACCGCGACTTACGCAGACGATACAACAATCTTGACAAGACATCAAAATTCAGCATACGCCTCACAGACTTTACAATATCACCTAAACAATTTCTACGACTGGTGCAAACTCTGGAAAATTCGACTCAACCTTGACAAATCACAACATATCACTTTTACCCTTCGACGTGAAACTTGCCCCCCTATTTACCTTGACAATATCCAAATTCCTCAGACAGACAAAGTTCAATATCTTGGACTGACCTTTGACAGAAGAATGACATGGGGCCAACATATCAAAAACAAAACAAAAACTTTAAACCTAAGACTACGCCTATTGTACTCACTCCTTGCAAGAAATTCGAAATTAAAACTTAGACAGAAATTGAATACATATACTTATCTACTCAAGCCTATTTGGACCTACGCTTTACAGATATATGGGACAGCCAAAAAGACTCACATACGTAAATTACAGACTTTTCAATCTAAAACTTTCAGGACTATTACCAAAGCTCCCTGGTACGTCAGTAACATTACTCTACATAAAGACTTACAGATGCCAACAGTTAACGACCACATACGAACATACTACAAACGATTCCATAATAACTTACACGGACATACAAACTCATTGATTCGAGGCATGGCCACAACTAACATGCCCGATAGCACCCGAAGGAGGCTTAAAAGAAGCTGGATGAGGGATCTCCTCCACTAACTAGAAATATTACGCTCAAGACAGGAAGGACGCCGCTGGGTACTCCTCTCCCTCACGCCTATTCCAAGACCAATCTCTTCATCTTGACATCACACTCGCTGATTGTCGGAACTTCTGACAGGTGTGAGTTGAAGAATCAAGTCAAAAAAAAAAAAAAAAAAAAAAAAAATTTTATAAGAAAACTCGTGGTTTTTAATTACATAATTAATATAATTTAAATTTTTGTGACCTACAAATGTATTCAAATAATGTAAACCTATTTTGAGATCGCATTCAATATTTTAAGTAATTTCTTTTTTTTTCGTTAAATATTAGAATTATAATATCTATATATCTAATCTGAAATGTATTTGAAAGCTCAATTTATCGTCGATACAAATGCTAACTATTGAATATGAAAAATTTGCTATTTTCAATACTGCACTCTAGCTATGTTAATTGTAATTAAATATTTTTAAACATCGAATAGAAAATCTTCCAACATTCATAAAAACACATCTGAGTGTGGATTAAATTTAAAAATCCTCGTTGTTGGTACTTTTTATTATTTTCATGAAAAGTGGTGATTTTCAGATTCGATAGTAAGCATTTGTATAGACGGTATCTTCTAAGAATAAATTAACTATAATAATGATTACAATTTTCGTTATCTCTTTTTTACTTTTACTATATTTATTCTTTTTAATAATTAAATATATATTTGCTTTTGTTTTGTTAAGGAGAGTGAAAAAAAACGAAGAAAAGAGGAGAGCTGTGTGGAGTTTAAATCCAAAAGAAACTTTTGGTGAGTAGAAGTTAAATATTGCTCTATTCCATTTGCTCTATCCCAGCATATAGTTGAGTACTATTTACTAAGATTAATATGTTTCGTTGATTATAATGCATAAATAGCTATTATATTTTACATCATAAATTCGAAATATTGTCCTAGTGAAATTTTCTTGTTAAAATACAAAGTATTTATTTATATTGAATATTTAATAGTTGGCCGTTGCATTATAAAGGAAGGAGATGGTCCGAGGTGGCGGTCATAAATAGGCTGAATAGTGGCAAAACTATTTTATTAAAACCCAACGTTTCGACCCGACTTTGCAGGTCTTCTGCAGGGAGATGTGTTCAGTTAGAACCCGTATTATATTAAGCTCATGTTACGTATGAAAACGTGTTTAAATCTTTCGGGCCAGTTCTGGTGAGCTGCTATTCCTTTGGTTTCTCAAGTACAACTATTCTCCGTTATGATCTCTTATTTCTCCTTTAGTCAATCATCAAATATTTTATATTAGAGCCTAATTTGAAATGGTAGATCGTTTCAAAAAAAAAAATTAAAGGTTCTTTAGGAGAAGCTAATATTGAATATTAGTCATTTAAACCCTGTTAGAGAACTTCAATTCGAATAAAAACAACATTTTATTTAAAACTGCTTAATTTTACACTGATGTGATAAATTTAATCAAAATCGTTAGAGCAGTTTTCGAGAAAATCGTAAAAATGTGTTTAATGCATTATATAAAATGCCACTTCCGGTTAGCCGATTATGACGAAAAAGTTCCTGTAACATCCCTAGCATATAAAAACCTTAAATATGCAATTTCACTTTCGTACGACTTTTCTTTCTTGAGTAAGACTGTAAACAGACACACACAGACAATTTTGCGGGACTTGACAATTTTGACTCAGGCGATCTCAAAACTTCTATTTCCGTTAAAAACTGAAAATCGGCAATTTTCACGATCGCAATACTTTCCTTTACTATATATTTGATATATAGGTAAGTGAAAGTATAAAAACGCTTTTAAAATGATGGAAATTATTATACAATGGTTTATTATTATTATTTTTGATAGTGATAAACCTAATGATTCTAAATACTATATCCTTCATATTCGTATATGGCTGATTATGGACATACTAAATCTCTAATCAGCCGATAAATTGAAAAGAAATGAAGGATGGTAATATTGTATTTCTTAGATCATTCTGAAATGATTTGTAACTTTGCCAAATTAAAAAAAAATCGGTATTCCAATATCGGTGGGAATCCGTAAATTTCTAAATTTATTTTTTCGATTTCATGTATCTCGAAATGTAAACTCTTTAATTTCTTGGAAGGAGTTATTTTTTTCTAGGTCGATTAAAAATTTTCAGTATTGGAAATGGGGAACCAACGTCGGACACAAGTTAACGTTAAATTGACAAAGTTTCTCCACATATTGAACTTCTCCTCCCCCCTCCTCTCGCCCACGTCCATTTAACTGTATACCCATGTATGGCCTCATAAAAATGCTTAAATTATCTATAAAAATTTTCATTTTCATATTTTAAAAATATTTAATTAACATTTATGTAGATAAATATGTAGCAAAAGAAAGACCAATAATTTCTCAACTTATTGCGTATATTTATATTAATAATACGTTGTTTGAAATGTTTAAGGAAAAAAATCCCACCTTCTAAACTTTTTAAATACGTTTCCTGCTTATTCAAACAATTTATAATATTCTATTCTCATATTTAGTTTTAAATTTTCCAGTCTATCAAATATTAAATAAATAATAATTGTGTCTAAATAAACTCCCCTTAACACTAATAATAAAAGGCGTAACTGGAATGCACCTTTCGCACACCCGTTGTGCGACATAGTATACTTCTAACGCCTGAAAGAATCAATTTATTTTAAAAATTTGCATTGCATTTTATTTACTAAAACGTTTTGAAAATTAATTAAAACTAACTCTTAAGTTTGCCAACACGTTTAACCGCTCTATATAAATATTTTTTTTACCCTCTATGAAAGAATGACCTACAGATATATTAGTTTATTTTTTTTTATAAATATTAATTTTGTTGAAAAGTTCTGTGAAAACAACTAAATATTATTTTGATAAATAACGATTTCAAATCAATCCTTTAAGTGTTACAAGCTCATTAGCATGTATGAGGCTGTCTTGAGTGTTGGATTAGCTTCTCTTTCAATGGATGTTTAAAAAATCCTAGATTGAAAAAACCCTGATAGAATTAGAAATAAATAATCATTTTTTTTTTTTTTTTGTAAGATCTTGTTGAATTAGAAAGTCTTACCTTAAATATTTGCCAGCTTTCCTCAAACTGGCAACGCCGCCTCCTTATCATAAACCCACGGATTGGTACTAGTTTTCTCCTCACCGAGTATCTTTTGTCTTGCTCTTTGTGTTCACGCCTTATATATATATATATATTTTTAATATATACTCGCTATTTTATTTTTATTTATTGTATATAATTTTTGATTATTATTTTACTTCTGTTTATTTTATATTTTCTATAGTATGTATATATATAATGCAAGGCTAGTGTTACCTCACTATGACCATTGTCTATGTGGCAGAATGTTATATTACTAACTAAATAAGCGACTCAATTGTGACTCATGGTTGTAAAAAAATTGTTTTTCCATACGTGAAAATTTGTAAATCTTGAAAACTATGTAAACCTCATAGACTGGTTTTTTAACATGTTTTCTTCTTGTTGAGTTTTCCAGAAAGGTAAAAATGAATAAACAAAGAACTTCTCTAAAACTACAGCCGGGTTTTATATTTTTATTTCAATTTAATAAAAATGTAGCCTTTATTATAAAATATCTACTGATGTGATACATCCATGTTCTAATTAAATGTTATGTTACCCTGCAGTTGTCGATCATATTTTTAGTGATGGATTGGATTTAATCTCAATTAAGTTTCTCAATCGGAAATGAAAATCATTTTTATTCTGTTGATATTTCAGAAATTTTAGATCTTTGGCGCCTTAACAGGCCTGTCTTGGACTATTTCTTTCCAGTTATCTGAAATTGTATCTTTGTTGATTCTATCTATATATTTTCTTTTGCCTTCTATTGAGTCATTCATTGTTACTTAGAGGCTTCCAGACGGATCGCTACGAGCTATATGCCCCGGCCAATTTAACTTCCGTTCCTTCAAATTATGTGATATTGATTGACCAGTTTCTGTAAGCAGCTCTTTATTGGTCTTTCTTTTCCCCATGTTAGTACTCTGATCCCAAATCGTTCTGGTAATCCTGCGAAGGATTAAAAATCTTTCAATAATTTTTTCTAGGGTACTGGTCAGTGTCCAGGTCTCACATCCACATATGAAAATCAATATTAGGTACTAAACACGTTAGAACCATTATTTATTCTTATGGGTATGTCCCGATTGGATATTCACAAGGGAAGAAGAGACAAACTTCTACTCGTTACTTAATTTTATAATGTTTCGATTTCGTTTAACAATCTAAACATTGCGGAAAAGAAGAGCTGGAAAATTTCTCACCGGGACCGCCCAAGCAAATCTAAATGTAAAAGCATGAGTAATCGCTGTTCCGAATTGAATAGCTCGTTACTGACTGACCTGGATTTCTTTCTATTACTTGCTATTGTTGAATGCATCAAGCTTGGGTAATGGTGACTGATGAGCGTATTGATTTTACCTCATTCCTAGTTAGGATGAAGTTTCAACTGATTTCTCATTCATCTAAATATGCGTAAATTGATTTAGATAGATGTCTCTCAAATTTCCAATTAAGCGAAAAATACGAAGAATGTATATTAGCGTCATAGATAGAAAACAACTCCATTTCTTCACCCATACCGGTCATAAGCAATGACAATTAGCGGGTCTGCTGTCGGTAAGTGTACAGGTAGTGGCTTGATCGGCGTGATGGAGAGGATTGCCCTGCGGCATCCCTTCCTGTCTTGGATTTAGCATCTTTTTAAGCGAGAAAATACCTAATCCAGCTCTTTTTGAGGCTCCTATGCGTGTTATCGGGCAAGTTAAATGTGGCTATACTTAGTGCAAGTGTATTAGTAAGTCCTTGTAAGTTTTTGTGAAATCGTTAGTAGTGGGTCCGTATATGACCTTTAACTGTTGGCATTTGAAGGTTTTTATGAAAATTAACGTTTTTGACGTACCATGGTGCTTTGGTTCTGAATGTTTTTGACTGAAAAGTTTGTAGTTTTCGTATGTGGCTCGTTTTAACTGACCAGTAAATTTGTGAAGCATAGGTCATATGGGCTTAAGTTAATAACCAAATTATATTATTTAATTGTATAAGGTTGACTTAGTACCATGGATAACTTCGACCCTACTTGTCAAAAAAAAGAATGAAATTTACTTTTTCCATACACATGATTTCTTAAACCCATGTAGACATACGCTCCATTGATATATTCCATTCGGGAGTGCCCAAATGGGGGTTTCATGGCGCAAGTTGCACCACATTTTGATGGAGTTTTGAATTTTTGAGGGAGACACATTTCGACAGAGTTATGAATTTACGGATTGAAAAGTTACAAACCACTGGACAAGAGAAAAGCATAGTACAGACCAATGAAAGTGTAATTGTATAAGACATATGATTTTTAAAATTGTGCCTTAGCTTGCAGTGTTTTTAAGAAGAGGCGGGAAATAAAATATCTTAGAAGAGGGATGGGGGGATCATGCGCCATCGACCTTGGGGGGATGGGCACCCCTGATTCCATTGATCATGAAGAAGTACCCGCTTACAAAATCTATAGTTATTGAAATCAAAAATATTAAGAACAGAAGATCCTTGATAAACAAACCAAACTATATAGCAATGAGTCTCCGGCATAAAGTGAACAGTTAAATTGGGAACGTTTCGCCAATTCAGGCATCATCATTGCAGAAAGAAAGAAGGAAAAAAAAAATTTGTTATTGACATCTTATGAAGCCATCCAAAGACATGCGTGATCGTTGATAAAATAAAAAATATCTGCATAAAGACTTTTGCCAACCAACCTTACTTTTTTTCAATCTTAACTCCATTATCAAACTACGCGTACTAACTATTTGTCCGATAGTTTTATTCTGATGTATCGTAATATTAATATTAAAATTTTAATTTTATAGAAAAAATTAAATAAACAAAATAAAAATATTTATACGGAAAGTAGCTTTACTGGTAAGTACAGCAAAGTAAATGTATTTTAAAACATAATAATAGAGAAATGTTGGTGTTTTTTTTTTTTTATAACATAGTAAAACGTTTTTGTTTTATTTTTTGGTCTATAATAAAAGTTTCGATTGGTTTCAGTTATTATTAATTCAATTTTAATTTTCTTTCTATTTTTGTTAAACAATTAAATTCTTTTTTTTCTCTATATTTTAGTAAAAAATCATAATACTTTTAGAAGTTTTTAGTTTTGATTTTCTCTCATCTTTTTTTTTTTTATGTTTAAGCAATTCATTTTTTTTTCTAGTTTCTCGTAAATTAAAAAACAAATGATAAAAATAATCAATATAATAATAATTATGTCAGTAAATTGATACCTTAATTTATTCATTGTTTTATCTTATATTGATAAGCATTTCATTATTATCATTATTGCAATATAATACGTCAATTTTAACCTTACCCTCCTTTCAAAGATAAAAACTTCATCGAGCCCGAAATGTCTATATTTGTCTCAAAATTTGCTGATTGGCTCTATTATTCTCTGAAAAGTGTTAATTATTAAGCTTATAATTAAATACGTAAATATTAGGTAGTAATATATCTTTTGGATCTAAATACAATATAAAATGTTCTAAGAGAGAAAAAACTGGGTGTCCTCCAAGGTTCCGATACCAGTCCATGTTCCTTTCATTCATACAAAAGAAAAACCAGATGGTTCCGATTGTAGAAGACATTGAGGACCGTAGGTTTCTATTGAAGGAAACTTGCTCGAAGCTCTTCTATTCATAGCCTATATAAAACTGGTTTCAGTCTTTCTCGGTCATTCTATAAAAGGGTTGAAATTTCTATCCTAATTAAAAGATTAATATTAGATCTTGATATGAAGGGTGAGTTCAACAAAATAGATATGTTATATTAAACTAAAAATTTGGTACTATGTACCTGTGTTCCTTAAATCCTCAAAGTTTTACGATATCTGATAAAACATCTGTATAATTTAGATGAATGAGTGCAGTAATTATAATGAAATTATTGTAATGAGTACAATTTTCTCTGAGGATAATGTAGTGAGCTCCTAAAGTCAACAGTTGTTAGCAACTACCTCGACCGTGGAAGAAAAGACCTAGTAACATATTAACACGCAACATAATTTACACTCTAATAATTTCGTTAGGAGTTATATTGCTCACTAATTATGACTAAGAACTGCTTAATGGTTTGTATAATTAAATTCAAACTTTTAATAAATGCGACTCTTTTTTTTTATAACAACAAAGTACTAATACAAACAGATGCTGGTTAATTTGTATTTGCAGTTTTGTTCTTAAATTCAGATGATTTTTATGTTTTTTTCATTCTTGCCGAATTATAAAAATTAAAAAAAAAATTGTTTTTTATTTTCTTTGAACTGATTTAAAAAAAAAAAAACCATTTAAATGGATTCCAACATTAAATCTATTTGATAGCGATGATTGTAACTAGAAAATATTTTTTACCCATCACTAATAATTCGTCACCAAAAAAATAAATTTAGATATATATTTTTTTATTTACACTGATTTAAAAATAATGTTTTTTTATTTAATTTCCAGATTTTCGTTTATCTCTTTATTTTTCCTAATCCCAAAACTAAACACACAATAATTTACTGCATTAAAACTATTTATGTAACCTTTTTCCAACTAGAGAATCATATACTAGTGTACCTTGGGTTTACCTATTTTGGTATTGCAGATATGAGTCTTTCATATCTAGGAAGCCTAATCATTATTAACAATTCTTCAAGAAAGGCTAAAAATAATATTTTCTATTATAATTGTACTAATTTTTTTTATATTAATTAAGAAACTGTTGATTCGTTGAACATATTTCGAAAAACACTGATTATTTCAGCAGTAATTAAAAGATACTGAAACTTGAATAGGATCCCTTATGGAAAAAAATATTACTTATAGGCCCATTTTCGAACAAAAATAAGGTTGACTTGGGTTTTGGAGAGAAAAAATGGTTTATAATTTGGGCGGGGGAGGAAAATAGAGTTTTAAAAATTGTACTATAAAAAATTAACTTTTTGTTTTCAATAATAGCAAAGTAAAAATTTTTTTTTTATTAACTCTATTTTCCCACTCACAGCTGTCAGGTATTTTAACAACTAGCGAGTGTGATGTCGAGATGTAGGAGATTAGAATAGGAGTGCCCAGCGGCGTCCTTCCTGTCTTGATTTTAATATTTGTAGTTAGTTAAGGAGATCCCTCATCCACGTTATTTTGAGTCTCCTACGGGTGCTGATTAATTTATTTCTAATTTTTATTTACATAAAAGGGTTAAAAAGCTTTTTTATTTTTTTAAAAGAATACTGATACTTCGTTTTTTAACCGTTTTATTCAAACGAAATATGAAAAAAAAAACGGATTCGGAAATAAACTAATTTTTACACCAGTTTTTTTTTAATATTTAGGTTCGTTTTTGAAAAAAAATTATTGCACTATTTGATTCATTGGGTGTTATGACATGAGAATCGATATTTATCCCAGTTGCCATACAAATCGATTAGGGTGCTCTTTCGCAATAAGCTACTGTTATATGCTTTTATTGTTAAATATTAATAATTATTATTAATACTATTTTTTTCATTTTATTGCTGTATCAAAAAAAAAAAATAGTGTTACAACCAAACTCCATTATTAATTATTAATAGGTTCTTGAATACACGATATAATCATCTTATTTTTATTAATTTATTTAATGAATAAATGATTTGTCTTAAATAAATTGATATAAACTATTATAAATTGATCTCCATTTGTTTTTCTATTTTAGACCGAATGTTCCTTAATTGAATTGATTTAAACTCATTAATGCTCCACTTAACACCTGGAGTGAGGCCAGATATTTTAGATATCACTAGAACTGGCCCGATTCCAGTTTTTACGTCATCGCAAGACAATACTGCATTGCGTTTTTTCAATGTTAAATACTCAATAAATTGTTCCTAATCTATTGTTCTATTCAAATATTAATCAAATTAAAAATATTTTATAAGAAAACTCGTGGTTTTTAATTACATAATTAATATAATTTAAATTTTTGTGACCTACAAATGTATTCAAATAATGTAAACCTATTTTGAGATCGCATTCAATATTTTAAGTAATTTCTTTTTTTTTCGTTAAATATTAGAATTATAATATCTATATATCTAATCTGAAATGTATTTGAAAGCTCAATTTATCGTCGATACAAATGCTAACTATTGAATATGAAAAATTTGCTATTTTCAATACTGCACTCTAGCTATGTTAATTGTAATTAAATATTTTTAAACATCGAATAGAAAATCTTCCAACATTCATAAAAACACATCTGAGTGTGGATTAAATTTAAAAATCCTCGTTGTTGGTACTTTTTATTATTTTCATGAAAAGTGGTGATTTTCAGATTCGATAGTAAGCATTTGTATAGACGGTATCTTCTAAGAATAAATTAACTATAATAATGATTACAATTTTCGTTATCTCTTTTTTACTTTTACTATATTTATTCTTTTTAATAATTAAATATATATTTGCTTTTGTTTTGTTAAGGAGAGTGAAAAAAAACGAAGAAAAGAGGAGAGCTGTGTGGAGTTTAAATCCAAAAGAAACTTTTGGTGAGTAGAAGTTAAATATTGCTCTATTCCATTTGCTCTATCCCAGCATATAGTTTAGTACTATTTACTAAGATTAATATGTTTCGTTGATTATAATGCATAAATAGCTATTATATTTTACATCATAAATTCGAAATATTGTCCTAGTGAAATTTTCTTGTTAAAATACAAAGTATTTATTTATATTGAATATTTAATAGTTGGCCGTTGCATTATAAAGGAAGGAGATGGTCCGAGGTGGCGGTCATAAATATTCTGAATAGTGGCAAAACTATTTTATTAAAACCCAACGTTTCGACTCGACTTTGCAGGTCTTCTGCAGGGAGATGTGTTCAGTTAGAACCTGATGATCACCTGCAAAGTCGGGTCGAAACGTTGGCTTTTAATAAAATAGTTTTGCCATTATTTAGTCTATTTATGATCACCACACCAGACCATCTGCTTCCTTTGTATTTATTCATAGTTCCATATATCAACAAGGGAACGATTAATATTGATAATAACATTTAAAATATAATTTTGGTGAATTAGATAATCATTAAAAAATACAGTGGCATGAGATGCTTAAAGGAAAGCAGTATCCAGCACCACCTCCTTCTGGCGTAATACCTACATTAATTGTGAGGTGAGGAGGTCCCTCATCCAGCTCCTCTTCCTTTCTACAGACTGTAGCTGGTGTGCGTATTATGGCCATGTCATTCATGCGCATGTTAGGGTACATATACATTCATAACTACGGTTTGCTGTCAAGTTATAGGTACTTAATCTGAATAGCTACTCCACATAGCCTTTGGTGTACGGCTACACAATGCTATTTTCGGTGACGGAACTGGGCCGCATAGAAAAGGAAATGCATGCGATTGTAATGTGAAGTGGAAGTCTTCATTGTACTTCCTAGATGGAGAGGAGTCCGTTACATTGTTAGGGTGGTTACGGAATCAGTAATTACTTGTGGCCCAGATCCATGCCCCGCTAGTGGCAAATTGCCGGTTGTCCGCGGGCGCCCTCCTGCACGAAGGTGTTCTGGCCGGTGAGGATCGTCCCACGAAGGAGTAGGAAGTCGAGGTCACCGCTGGACCAAACTACTTCCCAACTTGTCTGTTAGCGGTTTTAGATGAGTTTGCCAGTCGTATAATGTTCAGTTTAACACTGTCCACGTTAATATTAAATAGACATTATATATTGTGAATACGTATCTATTTCACGTTCGATTACTCAGGCAGATGACGTATTCGACGGAAATAACAATTATTTAAATTTATAATTATACAGGGTGTTTCGTAATTTTAGGTATGTGTTCACTAATACAAAATAAACAAAAAAGTTCATATTAACATATATCTCAAACTCATTCATTAAACAGATATCAAAGGTTAATGATTTATTATTTATTTACTACATTAAGACTGACTGTACAAAGTTTAACGTGTTTTAATCACCTGATAAACAAATGAACGATAAGCAATGACAGTAGTTGCTCATCTGTTTGTCTAGTCTTGTGTGTTTTAGTGTGAGTGACTACTTTCATACAGTTCTATTTATTATTATCATGGGAGACACCTTAAATGTATTCACTTTTGCAGAACAAACAGACATGCTTTTAACATGCATCGAGTATTTCTTCTTCAACGTTTGCAGTTCGTCGAAATCTTTGTGGACCGGTGTTTACTCGTATAGGTTTTAGCGTGCATTATCCCTAAGGCGTCTTTCAATGGCCTCAAACGTTTACGATTTGGTATTCTTCGGTTAGGAAATTTTTCACGATATCTTCGAACAGCAGCAGTACCGTTTCTATGTACCTCGTTATAAGTTAAAAGCATGTCTGTTCGCTCTGCAAAAGTGAATAAATTTATGGTGTCTCCCATGATAATTATAAATTGAACTGTGTCACAGTATTCACTCACACTAAAACACACAGAACTAAACAAACAGATGAGAAACTACTATCATTGCTTATCGTTCATTAATTTATCAGGTGATTAAAACCTGTTATTGAGTATTAAACACGTTAAACTTTGTAGTCAGTCTTAATTTAGTTAATAAATAATAAATCTTTAACCTTTAATATCTGTTTAATAAATGAGTTTGAGATATATGGTTATATAACATTTTTGTTTATTTTGTGTAAAAATAGCGCCGTGCAATTACGAAACAACCTGTATATTACAATGACTCACTTTTGATTTCTTACTCACCATCTGTTTTGAGGATCATTAATTTATCGGCTATATTAAATCTATAAGTATATGAATTAAGGCACATACAAAAAGTATTTATAAATTATATAGTCTTTGAAAGTATTTATAAATTATATAGTCTTTGAAAGTATTTATAAACTATATAGTCTTTGAAAGCATTTATAAATTATATGGCCTTTGAAAGTATTTTTTAATTCTTTTTATTTCCTGCTTGTCTTAAAACATACCTATATATCGTCCGTCCGCTTTGACTGTAACCAATCCCCACATTTCACACTTCCTGCTTTCTCAGCTAAGACACGCGACACTCCTTTGCTTTCCTTCCCTCTGCTTGAATTCAGCTCACAATAGAGGTGTCAGTCTTACGGCGGAGGCGATTCAGACACGGTTACAATAGAATGTGACAACAGGGCTAATCATTTAGAAATTAACTGTGACCAAGTTGGATTACAAATTTTAAGTAACAGGAACAAATGTGTAGTGTCACATATCACCGTTTAATATATATATATATATATATATATATATATATATATATATATATATATATATATATATATGTCTCTTTTCAAAAAGACTGGTTTGAAGAAGACAGTGTCAGACGCTACAGGGCTGGGGCAAACAGTGGATGAGACAAAGCGTCCCTATTCACCTCATCTCATCACATCACTCACTCAGACCTGTCATCAGAGTCTATTTAAAAAATGAACGAACTCCTCTATCCCATACGAGAATACATTCCCTAGAGCTATTGCTTACATTTGGAAATTATTGCCGGAACAACAAAATCCTAAAAACCACAAATTTTTCTATTATAGACCATGAAGACAATAACACAAGCGTCTTGGAACAACAGACTGTAGACCATATGTGAGCCTTTCAGTTGACAGAATGAATTAACTCCAATTTTAACATTTTTGAGTAAAATTATTTTAGTGGAAAATTTGTAATATCTGTACAAACAGTGAGTAATTTGACTCCAGAGCTGGTTATAGCAGTGTTGAAATATAGAACTGTGAATAAAGGCATACATTTTTCATTAGAAATATCACTAAAATTAGTAATAAAAAATGTTTAAATTGGAGTTCAACTGAAAGGCTCATATGAGCTACAGTCCACTGTTCCTTTTCACTAGTAACGAGTTTTGAACAACCGATGCAAAAAATGACTTATCAATTTATCTTTGGAGTCGATGAAATATTTCAATTTTGAAGAATTGTTTTATATATATATGTAACTTGAGATATGAATTATAGTCGGATAATAGCTCATGAAATTTCATATATATATATATATATATATATATAGTAGCTAAGGCGCTTGCAATAGGTATAACCAAGTTAAGTAACGCCGAGCGTGGTTAGCACTTGGATGGGTGACCGCCCACAAGGGAAAGCCACGCTGCCCGAGATCCTCCCCCCCCCCCTCCGGATATGTGAGAACCGTCAGCCTACTGGAGGCATCTCACACCGACCGGGGCTAGGAGACCACATCTCGAGGACAAAGATCTTTATGGTCTGTAGCGCCAACCGAAAAAAAAAAATGTACATAAATATATACATACATAAATACATACATACATATATGGAATTGATGGCATATTATATATACTTTCGAGCTTTTTCTTTTGAATATTGTTTTATTTATTTAATTAAACATGTTTTTATTATTATATTTTAATCATACGTAATTTGTCCTTCTTGTATATCTGCCAATCAGATGTTCAATGTAACCTTCTTTTACTGTGTTAGTAGAAACTTCTCTTTCCTTCATACGTATTTGAATGGCTTCGTTACATGTCAAATGTATTTTTTTTTTCCTTTAATTTTTTCTATCTATATGTAAGTAATCTTGTTTTTTCTGCTCTGATATCTAAATTGGCGAAACGTTGGCATGTTAACTAGTTAACTATTCATCTGTATGTTGGAGATTCATTTTTTTGTAGTTTGGATTTTTGCATTTATTATTTATACATATATATATTTAAATAAATTAGAAAAATTATTTCAATTTTATTTTAAAAAGTAAAATGAATATCTTATACACAGACATTAAAAAAAAAAAAAAAAAATTAAAACTGACTGTGATGTTTAAAAAAGATTAAAAGAAGGGATGGAAAGCTGGAAAATGGAAAAAGTGACCATATTCTAAAAAGTAAATTACTGAAGGTACCGGTATTTCGTTGGTTGAAAATTAACATTCAATTTTAATATGTAATTTCATCTCCAATGCCACTGTTTTTTAATTTTTTTTTGCTCAATTAAAATATGCAAAAATTGACTAATTGCGCATGGGTTCACTGATTCGTGAAGATATTTGAACAAACATTTTGTAGACAGCACGCAAACAAACTATGCAATTGCATAAAAATCCGGGATCTGGTAATAAGTGACAAGATCATGGTCGAAGGTTCAAGTGGGCTCATTTTCTTGCGTGTCATGCATAATTGTGGAAACATTTTACGTCTCATTTATATCCTGTTTAATATATTTGATAAGCAAATGAAATAAAAGGAAATATGAAAATATTTCAATAGATCATCTTAAACCGGCCTACCTCCTTCGCACTGTAGATACGAAGTCTAGATCTACATCTATCTCATCACCATCAGGACAAGCAGCAGTAACGTCTTTAGAAAAACAACCTGGCCATTCTACACCTATAACTACCAGATCTGGACGTGTCTTTCGTTTTCACGTAAACATTTTCATTAGTGTATATGAAACTATGTACAATAATTACTATAAGTACTATAATTCATTATGGATTTTTTCAAGCACTTAATATAAAGTAATTTTAATTTTTATATTGCTATACAAGTAAATATTAAATAAAACCAACGCTGTAATTTATGAAAACCGGATATGTATATGTATATATTATTATTGAACTCTCTATTACATTATGTCAGGTACGGAACATTTAGCCAGAGATGGGCAAGTCAGGGCTAATCGGAGTACCGAGTACCAAGTATTTTACTCAAGTTGAATCACTATTTTGAATTCAATCACTACTTCACTTATTCGTTTGACATCAACTGAAGTAGTAATTAAATTCTTTGGTATTCAAAAAAAGTTGGTATTTGAGTAAAATACTTGGTACTCATTATTAGCTTATTGTAAACTTTCGGCCAAGCTTGAGCGCGAGTTTCTTCGGTCCTCTATTACGATCCCTTATTCCTCCTTTATTTAATAACCAAATTCTATCGTAGTTTATATTTAAGTATTTTTAATTCCAGGTTATAATGTGAAGCGGTTAATTATTTTTAATAAACAAAATCAAAGGTACTTTAGAGCAAGAAAGTTTAGAAATTCGCGGTTGAAGCTCTGTCAAATGAATGAATGAAGATAAAACCTACTTTAAACAAAAACAACTTACTTAAAAATGCATTGACTGAATTAGTTTAATCAAAATTGTTAGAGCCATTTTCGAGAAAATTATAAAAATGTATAAAATACAAAAAGGCACTTTTGTATAGAAAATTTTGACGAAAAAGTTGCAATCACATCTCAGTTATATACAAACCTTAAATACTCAATTTCAGTTGCATAGTTTTCGTTTTCGAGCTAGGCTGTTCTCTCACACACATACCATTTTATGAGACTTGATTATTTGGATTCAGGGGACCTCAAATATACGTAAATGAAAGTAAAAATAGGGTTACGTTTAAATAAATATTTATTTCGAAGATCTCAGATAACATTTCGTGATACAGATTTGTTTTTTAATGAGTAAATATAAAGAGGGCATTCAAGGTTTGATCTACAATACTGAAGGGATCTGATTTTCTCTGTGAAACAGGTATTTCGAATTTTTTTTCTTAACCCTTGTGCTATAGAGTTCATTAAAAACAACATAATGAGCATACATTATGTTCTTTATCCATTACTTATTAACGTATCACATTTATTATGTGTGATTTATATAAATATGTGAGACGTAAATAGTAAACTGAACCAAATAATGAAATGAAATTTCAAAAATAAATGAGAGCACAATGGTCTATTATTAATGACGCGCATTATTGAATGATTTAGTTTAAATAATAGTAATTAAAAGTTACATGGTGTGCAGGTGCATAATTAGTAAATGTGAAATTTCTCAGAAGAAAGTGCATGTAAACTTTTTTATAGTAGTTATTTAAATAATTTTTTATTACAAAAATTACATCAGTTTTGAAGGAAATTCATCAAGGAATATATTAATGCCAAGTAACTATTTTGTTACAAATTGGCGCGGATGAATAAATGTACTCGCTACGGCTTGTGACCCACTTTCAAGCTCTCTTCCATAAGAAGTATAGGTCTTTTATTTTGTGGTTGTGTTTCCTACCAACAGAATGACGCAACACAATTTTTGGCGATTAGAAGTAGTTAAATCGCCACAATATTATAATGATAATTAAATATTTTCTTTATTCTGATTACAATTATATTCATCCGAAGAAACTTTTCGGGTATGAAATTGGGTGTAATAGAGCTGAGGTTGGAAAAATAATTATAAAATGTAAAAGTTTTTTCCCGAGCAATTCTTTGACTTTTCCTGATGAAACTTTAAAGCAAGATCCGCAGTAAAAGTAACGAAATAGCCCAACGATATGCGCTCTAAGTAGACCACAGGGAGCATTCATTGGAAAAACTTCCATTACTACATCATCAATTAGCATAAAGAAGTAACCCAAGAACATCCAGATTGTATCCCATTCAATTGATAATTATACTTTGCTTCCTCACAACTTAAGATAAAGGCGCTCCAAGTTTCTTAATTCAACGCTGAGCCAATCGAAGTCATCTTTCCGCCCAGTTTAGAGACGGATTCAATGCCATCGATGAGTACAGCGCTGAATTAAGAAACTTGCCCTTGCCTATATTCGTTAAAATGGGTTAAATTTTTCTTTTCTTAAAAAAAAAATCATATTTAGAATACTTCCCTACGCTCACTTAAATATATTTTAGACAGACCTTTATTTCAAAAATAGTTGGTATGAATTTGGGATTGATATGATGATGGTTGCATAGAAATTGGGGAAGAGTTTGGGACTAGTGGAAAAAAATTATGATTTATCAATTTAATCTCACTCCATCAACTAATTAAGAGGGGACCAACGTATTTTCCTCAATAAGCCTAAATTTCAAAAACGGATCGTTCGATTTGGCTTAAAGCTGGAAGAAATTTTTGCACTAGTATACAATGGTATTAATTACATCAAATTCTATTTAACAATTGAAATTAATTTAAGTAATTATAAGGAATATAATGGTTACGAAATGTGGCTGACAATAAACACATGGAATGGTAGATTATGTTTATACTATATTTATTCGATATTATATTTTCTATATTCTAAGCAGAACACGTACTACTGTTTATTTGATTTCATGAAATTTTCAGAGATTGTGGTGGTTCATAGCTAGATGGTCCAATATACGTTTTTCAAATCCTCTTAACTCTTTCGCTAAGCCATGTGTTTTTCCTTCATAAAAAGATCTTCCTCAGCTAATTTTATACTCAATTGTCAAACCATACTGTAACGGTACGTTTAGAAATTTAAAATACTATGGATATAATAAATATAATCTCTGTAGATTACGGCATTTTTTAAACTAAATAAAGTTTCCATATAAGCCGCTGATGCTGATTTAAGTTTTATAATAGTTTTAAGATTTAAACAATTTAATTATTTAATTTCCTGTTCAACTATTAAGTTACACACACAGTATGACATTGCGTTTCGTATCATTTTTTTTTTTTTTTTTTTTTTGCTATAGCAGTTTAAGTAATATAAAAACAAAATAGGACTACGTTGACAAGTCTTAAGGCCGAAAACAATATGGGAAAGAAATGTCTTAATGATTTTTTTCTTTATTCTAGTATTGTTTCTTGTTTGTTTGTTATCAACGACTTTCTGTTTTTGAAGAAAAATGTAGCTATATATTTCCTGTTTGTGTTGCTTGAGAGATGTTGAATTTGATGGTTTCTGATACGATTAAAATTGATTTTCCTCATCCAACTCCTCGTTTGACGAATTATACGTCTTTTTTCATTTTCTTTTGCTTCCTTTGATTACTTTATAAAGCTGTTTTTGTTTCTTGTTTGTATGTTATCAACGGCTATGAGTTTTCAAGAAATATCAAGCTATATTTTTCTATTGTGTTCTGTTTGGGCCACTTGAGAGATGTTAAAGTTTCTAACATACCCATTTGTTTTTCTGGAAAGAGATAAATTCCTAAGCATTTATTTTTTTAAGTCGAGTGTAGCATTTAAAAAACACAAACCAAAAAATAGAAACGATCGTCTCTGTTTTATTTAAAAAAACAAAAAACATTGTGGGGGTGGAAGCTGTTTCGGTAATTGTGTTTGAACTAACCTACAAACATTATAAAATTAATCAAAATCTTTAACACTTTTATTTAAAATTTTGTTGACTTTAATCCAGGCATTTTTCCAGGCATCCAGGCAACTTTCTTCTTATATTTATTAAATTAACCTTTAGCATCCCATATGTATGATTCGCCTTGATAACATTCCATGAAAATAAAATTTTAAAAAAATTACATTAAATATCTTAACAGTAAACAAATATCTCGATTATAAAAGCCAACAAATCAAAACACATTTTAACACTAAAAAAGTTCAATATTTTATTTTATTTCCGTATTTATTATTTAAGTAATATTTAGCCATCAATTTTTAAATTAGAGCTTATATTTTTTCTAATTTTATTAACGATTTTCGAATATTTGGGAGCAATTTTTGTTGTCCTACCAGATGACCACTGGTGTCTAAGCGTCAACAGAGCTAAAATAATTGATAATTGAATATCATTATTATCATTGATACGTGAAGAGACTATGGTGATTGAAGTGATTCTTGTCAGTCTTGAGACTGTCATTCCTGACTGGTCCACGTAGCTGTGACAATAGCGCTAAGTTAAACTTCCTTTTTCGATTTTTCTTGTTACCGACAGAAGCTTAGGAAAAAGACCATTTAGATATTTGTAGTTCCCATAGTTTGTTATATATATATAAAGCACCTTTAAATGTCTAAAAATTGACCTCACTAAATGTATAACCATTGAATATATAACCGATAGAAATAGTGATACGCTATACCGATCCAGGAAGACTTCTTTTTTAATAAAAATAATAATATTTTTAAACTCGAAAAGGCCGAACCTCCCGATTCTTTCCACGCTGAAATACTAGTTCGTTTCACAAAGTCTGAGACGTGTTTAAGAGGAAAGCAAGCGTGCCGAAATAGTTGCGATCCGATCGTTTAAAATTGTGCAACTTGGAATAGCCGAAGAATCGTAGATTGAAACGGCATTTACACGTCTACCGGTCGGAATTAAGGGCGAGTTTTTTAACATAGCAGCAGTAGTAATTTATCCCAGCTCTTAATTTCGGTAGCTGTTTTTTACAAAATTAACTCAATGTGCCTAATAATAAATTGTACTTTAAAAAAAGAACAATTGTGCTTTAACAGTTTTAATTTTAATGATAAATAATTTTTTATTCGTTTTTCGAATACTACGTATCCTGAAACGTAAAACTTTCAGATTTTCAAGAAAATCGAATTTTCAAAGAATCGAATTTTTTGGTCAATCACAATGGTTCATTATTAAAAATAATAAACCAAAAATATTCTAAAATCACGATATCTGTACTAATAGCGCTTTGATTTCGATGAAACTTCCTTCATTTTTTTAGGAATTTTAAATGCCTTTGAAACATCTTATCACAATATCGACAAAAAGGTGTATGCTTCTTTTCGTTGAAGTATGTTGTATAGATAAATTTAAAGGACGTCGAGAAAATGACTTTAGCGAAGTTTCATTGAAATCAGTATATTCGTTTAGGTGCTACAGTCTGTAGCAACGCAGGTTTTTCGATCACAATGGTTCATTATTGAAAATAATAAACCAAAATATCAACTAAAAAATATATTTAATTAGTGGTAATAGCATTATTAATTGATTATTCGTCGTCTTGATACAATTATATTACATGAATAATACATATTATTTAGGCTTGCAATATTATACAAAATGAATTAAATTATTAAACATACGTATAAATTCAACAAAAACCGATCGCATAATCATTTTGTTTCAAAAAATAAAAAAAAAATTATCTAAAAACTTTCGAGTTAGTGATTCGTACTACAAATTACCAAGCAATTTGGTCAAGTCTATCTAGGTATACAATTTGACAGACATCGGATTTTTATATTAGATATTATTATTTAATATAATGATATACGGCATATTTTTATTTAGAATTATTCAAACTTAGACAAAAATCCTACTAATTCAGTCACCTCCTCACAATAGCAATAGCACCTCACAATAGCATCCCCAGTCTCAGATTATAGCTACTCATTTACGAAAATATTTTTCGCCCTTATCTTCTCTATGGTGCACTCCTCCCCAGAAAACACAAGCAAGAGACTTCAGAAAATTCAAATTGGTATTTTAAAAAGTATAGCTAAAAACACGTTCCTTGAAAAAAACACGTTTCTTGGAATACCCCAGAATATATCAGCATCCCTGGGAAATCAAGAAGAAATAGTTACCAAAGTCATCAAGTTTCTGGATAGTGAAAGACTTAAAAAACACATTTGACAGGTTTTTTTTTATTTATTAATTTCCTTTTTATCTATTTATTTTTATTATATTTTCTCTTTTTCTTTTTTTTTTTTCTTTTTTTTTCACTTGATTTCATTTCATTTTAAATTCATTTGTTTATTAATCTCAATTCATTTATTGATTCTACTGTTATTTTTTAAAGTTTATTTATTTATACATTTTTTATACATCTTATTACCTATAAATGTCTATTATTATCCTTATTTATTTATTTTATTCTATCAATCCATTTCTTTATTTATTTTATTTTATTTTATTTATTTATTTATTTATTTTTTATTTATTTATTTTTTTTTTGTACCAATCATCCAAATTGTATTAAATGATGTTATTTAGTTGATCGGGCGCTTATGACCTGGATGTTTTGCGCCTAGACATCGAAACAAACAAACAAACAAACGTTCCTTGAAAAAGATAATTTTGATAAACATTATGGCTTATTAAATTTACCCAAACGAAATGAATTTATCAAAACAAGAATAATAATATTCCATAATTCTTAAACATAATTTGATACTATCAAATTTCCGTTGACTCCTCGACTATGGCAAAATACAGATATGAGGTAGATTTTAAGATAGTTTTAGAAGAAAGCATCAAGATAGAGAGAGGTGAGCCCCAACACTCTGATTGACAGTAAAAAAAAAAAAAAAGATTGAGACAGATCCGAGAATTGCTCAGAAAGACCTTAAAACGTATCTGAGGTACAGCAAAAGAAGCAGATATTAAATACAAACCTTCTATGAAACTGAGGATATTTAAAAAAAAAAATTATCACCGGGAAATCTAGACAACACACATAACTAGTGTATCTACATGTACTTTATAATGACTATGTTGAAGTACAGGCTTAATTAATGAATTAACTTGCGCCACTGGCATGTTCCTTGTGTCTAACAGTTAAGCAATACGCCCCAGCTATCCATAAAGTTTTGCTTATCCCTACTGGAATATTGCAGAATTGTAGAGTTCTATTGCTCATTAAAAGTGGAATATAGAAGTCATACCTTAATATATACTTCACCACCGCTTTAGTGATATTAGGTAACAACCTATGAAAGTTAAACTGGGTTTAAAAAACCTCTTCTTTTTTTTGTATAAAAAATTATATAAATACAAACTTGAATAAACATTCAAATGTTTATTTGTATATTATTCGAGATGCACAACGGATCTCAGAATTTTTCTTAATGCAATATTATATAGTTATGAATTTGTAACAAGTATATTTTTTTTTATTATTGTTTTAATGTTTTTTTTTCTTTTTAAATTTATATTTGTCTTATTAATATTGTCATCAATTTATTTAATTTTTGTTATTATTTTTATTTACATATTTCTCATCTTATATTATTTAATTTTTTCAATTTGTATATAAATTGTATGAATGTATACATAGAGCTATAATATCAATATTCTTTCTGTAAAAATCTGCCTCATTTCGATTCAATATTAGTGTACACACTCACAAACCTTTTAGCGAAACTTTCTTATTTGAATTCAAAAGATCTTAAATTGTGTATTTTCGTTGAAAATTCGGATTCAAAATTTTTCGTGATCGCAATAATCCTGTTCATTTTTTTTATAAACAAATTCTTTATTATTAATTAATGAATAGATAAGTGAAAGTAAAGATTTCTTTATTCTCTGCATGAATTACAAAGCTTCCCTAATTTCGGCAATGAAGATTTTAAATATGCCGAATATTTTTTTATTATCAGATAGATAAAAGGCCAACAATTAAACAAATAAAGATTCGGTGATTTGACATATTTTTATCTAATACTTGGAGATGTTCAAGTCACTCTAAGGAGAATGTTTTCATCCGTATGTATTTTTTCAAATGTAATATTTCATTATTCATAAAATAAATATTTAAGAAAATACTATAGATTCTACTACATATATAATACGGTAATATCAAATCCATTTTTCGGCTCTCATAAGCAGTTGATTTTTATAAACGAGGTGTCAAAAAAGTTTATTTCTCCAAGACCATTTAGGTTTTTGAAAAGTGGTATTTTTAGATCTTTGAGATCTAATGAAAACATTTATTATTATATCACCTTCCTTAAGTAAAAATAATACAAAACAAGTTTCATATAGTATTTAATAATGACCAAGATATAGACTGAACAATTAAAAACAACGGTAGTGATTTTTCAATTATTATTTATATGAAAGATCAATTCTCGTAAGATTTTTTTTTTCAAATTAAGGAAGTATTAATACAATACTTACTCCGACTGATTACCGTCAAAGTCAGAAGTTATTAATCAAGACCTAAACCAATCTACCCTCTCCCATTTAATTTTTTTTTTTTGGCTTTGGTTGTAATTAGTCATGAGTATTTTAGTGTTGATCTAAGTGAGCAATCGTAATTATATATTCATGTCCTGTTAAATTATCCGGAAAAGAACCTTTGAATTAATCAAAATAATTTTATTATTCTGGGGGTAGTGTCAATTTAGAACAAATTATATATACAGAGTATAAATTAACGTGTTGGTGTGTCCATAAAATAAAATTAAATATTTACGAGGTGAGTTGTAATCAAATAAAAGTACTGATAATGAATGAAAAGATATAAAAACGTACATAAATATAAAATAAACTTTTGGGGCAAACCCAGATTCTATAGAACGGTTACCTTTAATTGGGGGGAAAACCTGGGAGTTCATGGAATGACCCCTGCGCGGGCAAATCCATCTTCAATCCATTCAAAACATTGCACAACAATCACTGACCTAAAACAGAAAGTACTGAACACATGATGGATTGCAGTGGTACCCATTGCAGTTCTTTCAAATTGATTTTTTGTTTTTTAATTTATATACATATATTACCGTTATATAAGAGTCTTTTAAACAGTGACAATTAAGGATGAAGGCTTACCAAATTTAAAATAAGATTTGAATAATTAATAGTTGACCGTTGCATTATAAGTGAAACCCAGTTCAAAGTGAAACCCAAACTCCCAGTTTAATACACCTGTAAGTCTCCAATTTTATTCTTTCATTTTATTTACTTATTTATTTAATTTTTGGTTTTCTTTTTTCTTTGCTTTCTCCACATTAATTTATGTCTATTATTTCATATTATATCCTTTTTCCTTTTCTTTCAATCTCTCCTGTAGATCTGTAGAAGTATATTCACATTGGCGTTTATTATATATTACACTTCAACAATTATTAGCATCTATTTACTTCAGTTTAGGATCTTGTTACTTAGCTTACTTTGTTCATATTTTAATGTACTTACTGTTTGTAATTTTAATAAGCTTATTCAAATTGTTTATGATTTTTTGTCTAAATATTATGTAACTTCCACAATTCTCTATCTTTTTGTATCTTGTCCGTTAAAATAAGATAATTAAAACTAACTAAGTTAACAAAATATACTTTATTCTTTTATGTCAATTTGAGGGAAGATTTTCTTGAATTAATTATCAATTTCTTAAATTAATTTATTTTCAGAGGCTATGATATTTTAAAAACTAAAACATATTAACCCAAAATTTTAATTTTAAGCTTCTATCTGAGAATAAACTGAAATAAATAAAAATAAGTTCGTGGCTCGTATATAATATTTTTTAGAAGCAAATTAAGGAAGATTTCCAACCTGGTCTTTGAAATATTTAATACTATTGTAAAATTTTCTCCATCAAAAAACACGGAAATGTTATTCAATAGTGACTAATTATGTCTCGAAACTTAAATGGTTTGAAAATAGATACCAGACTGTGTTGGATATAGTGAGAGGTATATTGTTTTGAGAGACATCTTAGCGTGGCATTCCTTCAACGTCATGAGGATGGCGCCGATGTCTTGAAAACGGCGTTGAACACCGATTTGTCTTTTACTAATACCAAACTGTTGTAAATCGTATCCTATATTACTTAACTTACTTATTACATATTATATCTTACTTATTATATAGAAATATTTAACTAATATTTCCAATTCATTATAGATTTTTTTTAAATATGTAACTATCTGAAATAAATAATAACAAGATAGTTCTTAGATCATTGGCTTCTTAGCTATTAGTGTATTTGGAACAGAGCTAAACATTTTATAATTAAGTTCCTTTTCCCTGATTTTTCTTTCCGAACAATAATGACACATGTGGTCGCCCGATTTTAAAGCTCAGTTCCGTTTTATATTAACTTTCACCAAGTTGTTAATTTCTTGAGACCTTACTTTCTTCAATTTCTCTGAAATAATATGAAACATTTTACTTTACAAATTAAATTTTTGTTATAACTAGTTTACCGTAAAATCTAATTATTTTGTATAGTATTTCAAAGCAAACGAAACCGGCAATCAAGGTCTGCTAATGAACTATTCAGAAATTTTCGGAAGTTCCCATCGCCAAGAGTTAAGATAGCAGTGTCCTGTTGTTTCTCCACAGTTTCGAAAACATCCGGTCTTATCTTTAAAGAAATCCTCTTTTTTCTATTTCCTTTACCAAGATTTTCATTATTCAAATGCACTCCCTTCCAGACTGCTGTTGTATCCTGAGGAATCGGTTATCATCGCAGGATGCGGCCTAGTGGGAGATATTACTTCAAGGAAAGTTCATTACAGTTTCTTAATCACTATCGTCGGTTGCCATGCGAGCAATTCGAGTTTATTTTTGTATTCACATTATTCTATACCATGAATATTAAAAAGTAGGTTCTTAACTAAAAGAAAAAAGTCATTGATAGTTCATAACAAATAAATTAAATCCAACAGTTACCGTCTTTCGGCATGTGGCAAATGAAAAGTACCCCAATCTTTTCATAAAGTTATCTTTATGAACCAAATATCTTAATAATATTTGTTGATAATAAGTAGGATTAGCAGACATTTTAATTGCGATCAGTGACCTAGAGTGTGATGGGGCAACGAGATTGTTCCGGACCTCACTACAGTGTCTTCTATTTTATAAAAATATAATGATAAAATTGTTAAAAAAGAGTAATATACGTAATACCATTTTTTTTAATAACCAGAGAGGATCTGTATTGTTTTTTCAAAAATATGTTGTTTTTTTTACTTTAATCTACTTTTTATTTTTCGGATGTTAAAAAAATATCTATACTGGGCCCTACAACAGAAGTTTTTTTTTTTTCAAATTTTGTTTTAAATGAATGACAACTTAAAAACAAACAAAAAATACATAATAATTTTTTTTTTTATTAAGACGATGTATTTAAAATATTTGAATATTTTAATTTTAGAATTATCAAAAATATTTTTACCTCATCCCCATTTCTAATGTTGGTCGAGAATATTATTTTAGACTCCCTGGGGATCATCCAATATCATTTAAATAGTAATTGATGATGTCTTTTATTTATTATTTATTCATTTATTTCTTCAATTATACATTTTTTTGCATCGTCTTATCTTTTTATCTATAATCATGGAATTACTATGGTATATGTGTGTGCGATTTAGTGGTGAATTCCTGGCATTTGAATATTTTTTTTTTTTTTTTTTTGGGAGGGGGGATATATATGTTATGCAATAGCTTGATGCTATATTGAAAAAGTGTTAGGAAAAGGGAGAAACAAAATTATATGTGTATATATATATATATATATATATATATATATATATATATATATATATATATATATATATATATAATGTAATAGTTATGCCCATATGGATTGATAAGTATGCTGTATATGAAGCAATCCTATTTAGTAGGGCAGCATTACTTTTAATAAAGTATTTCTCTCTCTGATAACTGAGGCCTTCTTATTTATATTAATTTGAATTACAACTTTATTGAAAAAAATGTCTTATATAATAAATTTATTTTTAATCAGACGTAAACATTATTGCCTTAAAAGAAATTTTATTTAGAATTCTATAGTCCTTCAAAATATGTCGCCGCGACCCTCACCTGCTAAGGAATTTTTTCTTCCATATTTCAGAGGGGCCTTATTTCTTTAATTTATTGACAATTTTATCGTCTATCTTTATAAGAAATATAGTATTTTTGGAGGAAGGAGGTATCAAATGTGGGTGTACTCTTTCAATGTATTTTTCCTGTTTCTTCATGGAATCCCTCTATATTTATTCTTCTCAAATCTATCACTCCTGATGAAGCCATGCATCTTAGCCCGAAACCTCGGTGTTAACCAAATATTTTATATTTTATAACTGACTTTTATTTCAGACCATACCCCAACCTTCATTTATTTTATTGTCTAGTATATCTTCATTATTACAATTATTACAAGGGTTTTTTCGTGACATTAGATTGATTAAAAATATTACATAGGTAGATCTCTCTGTCTATTTTTTTTTTCAATCTCTTCCAACATATATTTCTAATTATTTCTTTATTTATTTTCTATAATCAGAGGTTATAATTTTATGAACATTCTAAGACCAATTTGATTATTGGCATGATCTAAGATTCTGTTTCAAATTTGATCGATTCATATAAATAGTGCATTCAGACTTTAGGAATAACTGAGTTGATATTTTGTTTTTAAAAAAGAACTATTCGATTAGTAAAAATCTGCTTGTGAATAATAATATTCCAACGACCATATCAGCAATTATCAACATGGCGTTGGCCGATTGTGTAGTTTATATTGAACCACTAATTTAATTTTTATATTTTAAAATTAAAGAAGAATCCATATATTTAAACTTTTTTACTTTAAGGAACTATAGTGAATCAAGGGATTCTTGATTTTTTTTCTCTCCAACACTTTAAATAACCCGAAGGCTTTCTTAAGAAACCGTTTATCTTAAGTTAGTCGAACTAATTGTTATTTATTTCGTCCACTGGGTGAACTAAACCTTCCAATTCTCCTTGACTAAACATTGTTTTGTTCCACCAGCGAGGTCTCACCAGAAGATCTAACCAATGTGTTCCTCGTATGCAGATGGAATCGATGAGGCTGTGCAATGGCGACTCGCTAATTTATTGGCCTTCATATGAATAATTTATTGTACGCCTCCTGTCATCCTTTTTGGAGTACACGCACGATTCACGCATTATCTAGCACGAGCAATTAGAAAATTTAGTGTTATTTAAGGATTCCGTAAACATAGATAAAAATATTTTAAGGTGCTCTTTGTAGGATGCCTGAAATATAATGTCATGATTACACAATCAACGCTTCGAAAATTCAGACATCAGGATTTTTAAAGACGAAAATCGCAAAAGGACCAAAAAAGATCAACTAAATAAAATCACCAAAAAACTCTAAGTAATCTCAATGCTTGTATACTCTGTGAGACTTATTTTAGGGTTTGGGGCCATCTATCTATTATCGATTACGCTAAAAGGGATTTTTTTCATGAAAAAATCTAAAAAGTCTTCTATGAATCCTTCATTGGCTACGAAGAACTCCAGTTGTTTTGGCATAATATTCGATCAAGACTTGATTGGACTTGGAGCATACAAATTGTTTTATAATTATATATGGGTGACTTAATAAATATATAGTGCGGAGGAAATACTCTCTTCACAAGATTCAGAAAGTGCAACAGTTCTGAAAAACGAGAAAATTGTAGGAGCAAGTATGATATTTGATTTAATATCCTTTTCAACTATAACAGTGATTGTGAAGAAATACGTTGTTCTCATATATTGTAGAGTTTCGTTTGTTTCAGAACGTAAATTTGATTTGTTGGAGTTATATTTATAATTTGTATTATTTAGAATTTTTCATATTTTGACAATATCTAAAATGGAAAGGCAGAAATCTTACAATGTGAATTTTATATGTAAGTCAATTAGATTTGTCAATACCTATCTTACTATGCTAAACATAATAATAATAATAATAATACTTCATTTATTCTGGGACGAGTTCCTTTAGAATAATACATAACAACAGAAATGTGGGCTAAGGAGCCTCAAAAATACATAAACAAAAATACAGAGTAATTAGATAGTCAAAATGAAAAAATATATAAGTTACTTTCTAATTTTAATCAGTCAATAATATAAAAAAAACATGAAGTAATAAAAAAAATGAAGGACGATCTAATAATTTATATGCATATTTACAGTGATATTTATTTACAATTTTATGGGAACTGGATGGATAAGAAATGATTGAACAGGCGGGATTTTAAGGGTAGGAAGGGTATTGGATTGACGGGTGTGGGAAGGGATGGAGTCTCATGGGGATGAGAATCGGATAATGAACGATCTGTCGGTGGGCTCTTGTGATAAATCTGACGACCAGGAACGAGTATTGCTGGAACAAACAGAGGATTTGAATTGTACATATGTAGAATTCAACTATATTATGTATGTATACTGTAGTATATATGTAGAATTCCTGTACAATTATAGAGAAAAGAACATATGTAGAATTATTTCGATAATTGCTAAAGGCATAAATGTTACAATGTAAATTATATTGTGGACTGTAGCTATACATACAAACCTTGTAAATTTTATCCTCGAATGAAAATCGTTGATTTTGAAACAAAGATATGTACCCGATAGAAATGGCGAGGAAGCTATATTCTGCATGGTAGACGGTTTTTATAATATATAATTTATAAACAGAGGATTTGAATTCTACATATGTAGAATTCAACTATATGATGTATGTATACTGTAGTATATATGTAGAATTCCTGTACAATTATAGAGAAAAGAGCATATGTAGAATTAGTTTGATAATTGCTAAAGGCATAAACGTTACAATGTAAATTATATTATGGACTGTAGCCATGCATAAAAACCTTGTAGATTTTATCCTCGAATGAAAATCGTTGATTTTGAAACAAAGATATGTACCCGATAGAAATGACGAGGAAGCTATATTCTGCATGGTAGACGGTTTTTATAATATATAATATATAAACAGTAGAATTCAAGGATTTGAATTGTACATATGTAGATTTCAACTATATTATGTATGTATACTGTAGTATATATGAAGAATTCCTGTACAATTATAGAGAAAAGAACATATGTAGAATTAGTTTGATAATTACTAAAGGCATAAAGGTTACAATGTAAATTATATTGAGGACTGTAGCTATACATACAAACCTTGTAAATTTTATCCTCGAACGACAAATCCTTGAATTTGAAACAAAGATGTATACCCAATAGAAATGGCGAGGAAGCTATCTTCAGACGGTTTTTATAATATATAATTACTTCAAATCTATAATAGCTAGTTCTTGATTTGAAGACCGTAACAGATGCTCGTAAACAGGAGACTGATTGATAAAGTTTAAGTTACTGATCTCATTGATTAGAGGCTGTAAAAATAACCTGTTATAGATTAATTAACCGTTGGAAGCACATTAAATATTATACAAGGAGACCGTAATATTGGTAGATAGGGGATATAGGAGTTGTTCATTACCAATGGCCTCTTTAAACCTGCCTCATCTGGTCCTACCTTCACTTTCGATATCTTGCGGTTGTTGAACTTGAAGGCTCAACAGCGGAACTTGGCTCCTCGCTAACAAATGATTAGGAAAAATATTTTTTTTAAATAATAAGGTACAATACAAAATAAACATAAAGCTAGAAAAGGGATATAAGGTAACATGTTATAATCGTGGATTGATAGTTGACTCTAGTGAATAATTGAAGAGAAGAATGAGAGAAGGAATTGATCTTACGGTCAAATAAATACTAAATTATAGAAATAGTATTATTTAATTTTTTGCCGACGTTTCGACCCACTTTGCAGGACTTCATCAGGGCTACAAAAGATTATTTTTTTTTATTTTTTAACTACATTGTCACCCACTATATCTCTGATATCATTTTTTTATTTCTTTATCAGACAACTTCTTCTTATTTTATATCTACTTATATTCATTTATTTTATTTTCACCATGTACCTTTTATATTTTGTATCTTTCGTAGCCCTGATGAAGACCTGTAAAGTGGGTCGAAACGTCATCAAAAAAATTAAATAATGCTATTTCTATAATTTAGTATTTATTTGACCGCACCCCCGATCAACTCCTTCTCATATTATATCACGGTCATCCGTCTCTACATCATTACGAAGGGAAGAATGGTTGGGGTGATCAGTAAAAAATGTATAAATATATTAAAAATGAGTAAGTATATTTATTTTTATTTTTGGCGATGTTTCGGCCCAAAGTTCAGCTCTTCATCCATCACAGCTAAGAAAAAAACAGATAACAATAGGTATGAGAAACAATAAACATTGAATAATAAAAAATAATAATAATATGTTGGTGAAAGGTATAGAGTAAAGTAGGTAAAGTGAACTTAAAGTAAAGTAGGTAGAATAATAACAGTAACAGGAAACTAATAAACCTTATATTTAGATACTAGATCTTTTTCAAGGCATAATGAAATAATAAATGTGGAATAATGATCTGTTATTTTAGGCATTAATTCTTATTATTTTTAATCAGTAAAATCATTTCGAATATGAGTTCAACAGGCCCGAAACGTTGGCAATAGATTAAAATTAAGTAATAATTTATTTAAAAACTAGAAATTTCTTCAAACAAAAACTCACAATAGTTGATTTTTTCCTTAAAATGAATATGAATTGCTATATGTCTAGGCAATGTTGACATTAACTCGTATTGCTTTGACAATAATGTTCTATATGCATTAACATTATATTTCCGTGACTAATCTTGTTTCATAAACTTAGAACAATTCCTTATTGAAAAAAAAAAACAAATTATAATGTCTCTCATTATTTCCTTTGGCTTCTCACCACCACATCTATGTGTTTAATTTCATGAGATCTTGTCTTTTTCTATCAAAATATCACCTAAATTATCAAAACTTTGGCTGCTCAGAAATTCATTGGTATACGAGTTATTTGAGGGGTTTTTTTCTCGAATCGTATCCAATCTACGTTATCGTAATCTAAAAATATACTGTTGTTTTTTCTTTCTTCCTTTTATGGTAATCAAAATTTGCATAAAATTTTATGATAATAAACGGAATTACTTTTTAATATATATTATTTTATTCTTGAATGTCATGTAAGCCTTATTAGAGAAATAGCGAAAATTGGTGGGAGTAGAAATTTCACGCTGGAATTTGGGTTGTGATTTGAATACCACCTGTTTCATCAATATTTGGCCTATCCCTTGGACAGAAGTTTAGAATTTTTGCATAAATTATGTTTATAAGATTATTTTTGTGCATTAATTGATGAAGTATAATTTTTTCATAATATTGTATTTTTTTTTATTGAAACTTTTATATATCATGTACAGTACATCATAAATACGTAACGATTTCGTAACGAATATATATATATATATATATATATATACCGAGAATTCTCGGTAAATTGATGACAAAGGGCGTACAAATGACAAGGAGAAGTATCTGAAGCCTTGAAAGATCGAACGGGATGACGGCTGAGAGATGGACTATCAAACGATGTTGTTCAACTTAGTACTGCAGAAGATTATAAGAACAATATCACATGGTCATGAAGAGGTCCACATCGGTATGAATCATAAAATCATTGGATATGCAGCTGTCGAAGTAATCAAGATGACATTACGAAACTCGCTAATACTCTGATGAGATAAGTAGAGTAAATTCGCCTATAAGTAAATGAAGACAAAACAAAATATATGATAATAAGCGGTAAATTCTACCCCCATAACAGGATCTGCGTAGAAGAATATACAATGCTATGGTAAAGCCATTTCCACTACATGTCTGTGAGACCTGGACTCACCAGCGCCCGAGAAAAAAGAATTGAAAGATTTGAGAGAGAGAATCCTCCACACCATAACCTGAGTGATTTAGGATCAGAGCACTAACACATGGAGAAGAAAACCTAATAAAGAGCTGCTTTCAGAAACTAGTCAATCAATATCCCATGATATGAAGGCATGGAGATTAAGATGGACTAAGCATATAACTCGGAGCAATCCATCTGGAAACCTCTACATGATAATGAATGCCTGAGTGGTAGGCAAAAGGCCATGTAGGGTCAGAAAACAGGTGGATAGATACAGCTGCATGTAGATAACTTGAAAGGAATATATATTTAGATGTATATGAAATATCTAAATAGCGTAACCAATCATAATTTAGTTCCTTAGTTATTTATGAAATTTCGTAGTCTAGATGTATTTATTATGACTTTTTTATTAATATTAAGTAAATAAGGTATAGATAATATATGATTTCACAAAAATAATTAAATATTTTTCATCATTACACTTTCAATTCCAACTGTTTCTTATATAATCTAAAGCCGAGTTTCCTCAAGATCATAAAACGTGATAGTAAAATGGTCTGTTTATGATCTATCTTCCTATAACAAAATATCTAACCTATGTTTGCATCATATACCAGCTATGTGCCAATTTTCATCTTTGCCATTTAAAATATTTATTTTCAGTTTATTACATACACAGTATTTTATTACCCTAAGTATAGAGAATAACGGTATTATCTTACGAAGATAATAGTTACTGATAGCCAGAATGTTTTGAAGTACCTACGAATAAATAAATGAATTTTATTAGTCTCATTCTTTAATTTCGAATTTTATTTTTAAATTTTGCCTTCAGAAATACATAGTTTGGAGAGTGTATTCTGAAGTCCGTGACAGTAAAATTATTCTAAACTAAACGAAAATACTATAAAGCATAATTTGTTTGACCCAATAATCCTTCGTTTTCGATAAATAGTATACAAATATATTAATTATTACCTGAATATTTATTTATATACTATAAAAATTATATTAATAAAGAATTATCGGTCGCAACTGGATGTGTCGATCTAAATAAATTGACATTATTAAATTATTATTGACTAAATAAATTATTTTTTATTATTTTTTTTTGTTGGCAAATGGAGGTTTAAATGCAAAGATATTAATCACGATTGATTCACACTATATTCAGGTCGAGAGGATACTGAAATCAGGAGCGATTACAAAAGTAATAATTTTTTTTTTTTAGTAAATATTTTTAAAATGGATACTGTTTTTTTACTCAAGTGTTTTATTATATTTTTTTTTTAGTTTTGATCATTTTTTCCCCGATATTTCCATATTTATTTGTTAGGTGGTTCAAGATAAACAGGGAAGAAGCATTTGGATGAATCAATGTAGAACCCATTTCCAAGTCAATGGAATTTTGGCCTGATTTAAAACTATTTTTTTTTTTCCTTCAATGTAATTTTGTTTCAATAACTTTTCTTCAGCAGTCAAAATAAAGAAAGTTTTTTTTCATAACGCTCATTCCTAACATGACTTCCTTACGACACCAATTTACTAACAAACCCTTAAAAAAAAAAGTTTTTTTTTTTAACTTAAGAGGATATTACCCATTTACACCTCATAAGAAATTAAAAACGACATTCTAATATTTTTTATTACTATTTTTTTTATTTACATACCTATCTTGAATTACTCAAAAAATCACTTTCTCATGATAAACTTTAGTGAATAGCATATTTCCTTTGAAGACCATTCAACTGCTATTAAATCTGCTATGTTGTTTTCAAGTTATGTTGCAATATTACACAAACAATGAGGCCACCGATAGACTGTTTGAAGGCGGCAGCATTACAATATGTGTAGCACCAATAACTCTGAAGTTGAGTGAGATTTTATGAGTGAAAGTAGGAAACAACACAATAGTTAAAAACAACAAACGTTTCCAAAACCATTACAGTTCTCTATTTTAGCTTCACTTTAATAGCTTCAGGTTGTTCCTAACACAAATGATTCATGATGTATAAATTTCCTTTTATGTTTTGGTCTCCTTTTATTATTTCCAGTCATCAAAATCATTAAATGTACATCAATTCACTGACCATGGACATGTTTTTTCATTTATTTTTTGTTAGAGATGTTCTTGTGTTTAAGTAGTTTTGATAATTACAGAAATCATTGGGCAAACCACTCCAAATCTCATTTCCTATCCATTAGCCTCTGAATAAGTGAATACTATTCCCTCCGTGATTGCTTCTTGTTTCTTTTCTTTCTTTTTTTTTTAATTTAAAAAACAATATGTTGATGCAGTTCCCGCTGCATAAATTGCAGACAGGTGCATAATAGCACGAGGTATAATGGCAGTGAACTTGCTGTCGGGATGAAAGAGGGCAAGACAACCCCACTCCAGGTGATAGACTTTCTCCAGCCTGGAATCCAGCGAGGAATGCAGAAAAAGAAAACTACCTGCCCAGGAACAATCTCGATATAATAAATAATTCTCTGTTGTTATTCTCCTTTGTGATCGAGGATAAACAAGATTCTACCTACCTTCAATATTAAGGATTCAATTTTGGCCGATACTCTAATACTGATATATGGTAATGTTATCTTAGTGCTGGTAATTATGTTTATCAGAATATACCTAGGTATAAATATTATAGTTAATGATTATTTTTTATTAAAATTATACTTTTTTTAAAAATAAAGCACCGGAGGTATAGGAAATGAATTAAACAAAATTGTCACATACGAGGTTTCGATCATTTTTCTAAATCATTTTCAAAATTGCCTCGAAAGATGTTCATTATACCATCGACATAGTAAATCGCAAATTTTCAATTAAAGTTATTAAATCAACAAAAACAAATACATGAATAACAAAACTACAGATAAGAAATACAATCTTACGATTGATTACTATAAATTTACAAATACAAAATTAGTTACGATAAAGTATACAACTACAATTACATTTAAGTTAAAAAGTTACAAATACAAATATAATTAAAATTAAAAATTAAAAATTAAATGATGAAAAGTTATCAAGAACAATTAAAATTAAAAGTTTTTATTTATTCATTTTTAATTTTTATTTATGATATTTACAACTGTATTAAGAAAGAATACATTCAGTAAAAGTGATAAAAGAAAATAAAAACATGAAAACACTTGTTGAGAAACTACACACTGGTAGCACTATAAAAAAAAAATGTATTTACAATAGATGATCTCGAGGCCATCTTCTTTTCAGACGCCTCGGAGAATTATCAGGGATTGTATAGGAAGCAAGGTTAGAAACGAGAGGGTTTGGATGGTTCTGAAGTTTATTATGGAAGGATAGATATCTGGATTGGGCCCAATTCGGAAACATAAGGAACATTAAGGTCTTTATGGATGATTTAATTAGTGACAAAGTAAGGAGCATTCAGGATTTTACGAAGGATTTTGGATTATAAGGATTGGATGCGAGGACCACTGTCTGCAAAAATGGCGGCTGATTTTATGACTATTTATGACTATGACAGCAGCAACTCGAGGATCGAAATGGAAAGCTCATTGCGAAAAATGTGAGAAAAGGTTTTATTGTTCTAACTTGTATATATGGTTTCAGGTACGTAAAAAACAAAATAGTTGACGCGGGCCACCGAAGGCGACTTTTATAGCCAAAAAAAGCCAGATTTTTTTTCAATTTTTTCACCTATAACTCCTAAAGAGTGCATGGAAGCGAAAAATTTACTATTTAAGGACTTGAAGAAGTTTAATTGTGCGTCGAATGAGTACCCAAACTGGGTGTCTACTCGACTGACTTATTCTTGTTAAGAGTCTAGTATATACAATACAGCACTCTCATCAGCGAAGGATTTTTAGAAATGTATGTATGTATGAATGAAAAAAAAATGAATAAAAAACGAATTTCATGAAGAAATAACAAATCCCGATTCGAGAGATATAATTGATCTACATTAAAACTTTAGCATTCAGTGGACGCGAAATTTGATACTCTGCAAGTTTTGTTCTGAAGAATTACTGAAGAAGAAGAAATTAATTCACAATATTTATTGACTTTAATATGAAAGAAAAAGAAAATTTATTTATTGAATTCGCCTTTACCCGAAATGGTCATTGGCAAACCTGTTTTATTTTGATTTTTTACACTCTATTGTAAAATCTTGTTATTTTCAAAAAGACCATCAGAATTTCTACATCTTTTTCTAAGTCCTGTTTTTTTTCTATAGTAAATTTCTGGAATAGTTAAGGTTCTTCCTTATAATGTTTTCAATCCACGAGTATGTGGTTCACTGTTCTAGGGCACCACACCTGACACAGGTTTTAGACCGCGACGAGAAAATTTGCTGTGACAGATTCTGAAGCGGCACAAGATTGTTTCCTCTCTTCTTGATCATATGTTAAAATCGTGTGAAAAAAACAATTATTTGTAAAATTCCCATCAAGTAATGGTTCATTTTATTTATTACGCCTGCTCAAATTCCAAAAGTAGCTACCACCCCTAACCACCATATAATACGAAATGATGTAGCTATCTTTTAATATAATTTTAAGCACTTAATAAATAAAATCAAACGGTGATGTAAGGAAAGAAACATTTGTTTCTGCCGCAGTTCTTTTTTTTTTAGTTTTTTCTCGGGTTGACATCTAATTGTGGGCGAGTTGGTCGATTTTTTCTCACCTTATCTTATAATTATCTTAATCTTATTTAACCAAATCACCATTATTTATTTCGAAATTTCCATTGCTTCAGAGAAATTCTCATTATCTCTCAAATCTTTTCTGTTGATTGTTGAACTCGATGGTGAATCCTAATTATTTGAATTAAACCAGGAAAATAAATTGATAATGAAGTTGACAAAAAAAAACAACATTTTACTGGTCATATGATAAGGAAGAAACTTGGTAATTTTTTCAAAATTACGAAATTTTTAAGAAGAAAAACAATGAATTCCTGAGAATGATTTCGGTAACATTTTTAATCAAAACCATTTCAGTTTTTAATAAAAATAATTAATGGCAAGAAACAACTAAATTTTGAAATTTTAAAATGTTTCCTATAAAATTTTTAAAAAAATATTTGACTTTTTTACCGAAATTTTCTTTAAAAAAATTCAAATTTTAGCAAAAAAAAATTCTAGTTTTTTTTTGTACCAGAATTTGATTTAAGGCAGAATGTATTATTTCTCAATAAAATAATATTTAAAAAAAAATTTGTTAGTTTTTTAAAATACATTATTTGAAATAAAAAACCAGTGTTTAATTATCAGATTCCAAAGAAATATCACTGATACAAACGAATATTTAAAACAAAACTATTCAAGTCTTTTTATTAATATATACATCGTCTGTTCATCGGTATGAACTTTCTCAGCAAAATATCAGCAATCTATTTTTTTTTTTTATTCATTGAGTACGTGGTGACACTGACATTAATACACATATAAGATATATTAGATGAAAGTTGTGGTTAGTGGTAGTTTTGTATGGTGGCGATGTTAAACGAAACATACAGTAACGGCACTTTCGCTGTTAATGTGAAAGTTTTTATGTCTTCCCTTGTTGCAGTTGTCTTAACTTATCTTTTTTAATGTTTTTATTTTTTTATTTTTAAGCAAACTGTAATGTTTTAATTATGTAAAATAAAACGGACTATAGTGCACAAAGGCAGTTGTTTCCAAACTTATATCGAAAACTCCAGTAAGTCACGCGGGTTATGACTATATTTTTAGTGATGGTAATAAAAACATCAATTTTTTTTTTTTATAAATTTCCTGTAAAATATATAAATTTTATCAAGTTATGGAGTAAAAAAGTTATTAACAAATTGTTTAAAAATATTTAAAAAATTTATCAAATATATAAACAAATAAAAGTTATCAAAATATTGTTTTGCTCATCAAGCAAAAAAATATTCTTTTAATTTTCCATATTGTTTCATTATCTTTACCTAAAGTTCATTATCTTTTTTTCGAGAATCTTTAATAATAATTATTACTTCTGTCTTCTCGAAACTAATATTTCTAACATCACCCATTAGATGTTTATCAATCTTGTTTTTCGTTCCTATAACAACCATAATGAAACCTAACTTGTCTTGTAACTCATGAGATGTGTTATCACTCAGTTAAATATTTTTCTTTGCTTACGAAACACCCTGAATGTTTCAATTTTTTTTTAATAATCAACCCATTTTTTACATAAAAGTCACATACCGTTTTATGAAAGAAATTACAATGATGTTTTGTAATGATTATCTGGACAAAACATTGATTGTTTTTCTTACTTTTAAAAACGCATGCCGATTATACATATTCATTATCGAATATTCTGAGAACTATTTTTCCTGTGAGCGGTTGAATAAAATTTATATTTCCGCAATCAAGAATTTAGTTTAAAAATCGGATGATTGACAAAATCTCCAATATAAACCGTTAACATCGATTATGAGCAGATAGGAGGATAACCGGGAAAACAAGATCGGGCAGCAAGAACTAGAAGAGATACGGGATGGATAGAGATTGAGGGAAACAGAGAGAAAGCGAGAGGGAAAAAGAAGAAAGAGAAAGAACTAGGAAAAAAGAAAAAGAGAAACTGAGAGAGGGAAATAAGAAGAATGGAGGAGGGAAATCAGAAAAAAGAGAAGGAGATAGAAAGAAAGAGGGTAAGAGAGAGAGATAGAAAGAGAGAGAGTGGGGAAGAGGGAGATAGAAAGAGAGAGGGAAAGAGGGAGAAAGAGAGCGATCTAAAAAAAAAGAGGAGAAGAGGGGGAAGAGAGAGAGAGGATGAGGGGGAAAGAGTGAGAAAGAAACGAATTCGGACAAGACAACTGCCTCTAACGGTGCGGGCAATGCCCTTGGCCCTCCTTGGCCCAGATCCCCACTGACCCTCTCTTCCTCTTCTTTTCATACTCCTCTCTTATGCTAATAAATCTTCTATTGTCTATACATATGCATCTATGCATACATACATATATATATATATTTATGTATATATGTATGTATACAAATGTATGTATAGTTAATCAGAGATATCACACACATATATTATATATAATATTATATAATAATAATAATGATGATAAAAATATATTAAAACTGAAATACAATCATAGACACATAAATATCAGTTTGTTTACATATTTACTCTGAAAAAGAACACATAACTGTGAAATAACAGTAAAATGAGGCTGGCAAATTGAATTATATATATATACATACCAGTCTATGCACCGATTACCGATTTTAACAGTAGTTTGGTGTTCAATTAAAGAAAAAAAAATCCCTTTACTTAATAAAAAAAATAAATAAAAAAGAACCGACATTTTTTTAAATAAAAACAATAGCTATCTAGTTTCGTTTTTTTAAATATATAATTTTTTAAAAAAGTAAAATTTAATTTTAATAATCGTGAAAGGACCTAAAGCTATTCATGTTATGAACTACAGCTGTCCACTTAAGAACTTTATTTCCATCGCTATCTGTTACTGCTAAAGCTATTTTCTTTGGCCTTAATATCCTTCCCAACTAACGGTAGCCACCGATTAGGCATTTTGCTACGTAACCGCGCATGAGTTATTAGATCACAAGCAATTCAAATTTGTTCTGAAGATCTCGATCAACTCAGCAATCATGTAGTGATTTTACTGTAACTATCATTACCGATCCAATTATTTCATACCTTCTTCGTTTACATTAAAACTGTAACATTACATCATACTTGTAGTGGTTCTTGGTATTATTGTGCAAAACCGGTCTTGGTCTTGCACTTTGCAAGAACATGACCACCTAATTGTTGCAAAACTAACAATTGCTCTAAGAGCAAGATTGACTAAAAAAGAAATAAAAAGGTTTTTTGTGAATAAAAATTAAGGGAAAATAGTTATTATTAGTAGACAATTTTAGTTAATATATGTAAAGAATTGGTAGAACTAATATACTTTTGTAACTCTCTCAATTTTTCATTCGGGCTTTAGTTAGGTTTCCCCTATGTTAAATATGTTATTTTTAATGAACATATTTAAAATTGAAGAAAAAAAATTGTTTAAAATCTGTAGGAATGTCATATGAGCGGACACGCCATTTTTAAATAATTGATGATATTATATGGATTTTCTTTACTCTACAACTCTTCCATTCCAAGGTGGGGTTCTATCACTATCTTTCTTGACATAATGTCTAGTTAATTTTATTAATTTTGTTGGACTTTACTATGTGTATGTCAATAAAATATCTAAATGTATCTGTTGTGTTTTCTAAGATCTAAAGTAACATGTTTTATAAATATCAATAAGCTAATAGGTAACTGCAAGACTCTTTCGTGACACCGAGATCAAGATCAAGTGCTGAGTGCATCTTCAAGACTAGTCTTGATCCTGCATTTGGTTCGTGGGTTCAATACTATGTAAGGAAGTACTGGTTCTTGATTAATTGCCTTGATTCTTGATTAATCTTAATTAATTTAGTGCTAGGAGCCGTTGGATCGAAATCGCTCTCAACGTAAATTAATTATTTCATCAAAATACCCACTTTACAGAGGCTTGGTACTCTATTTCAACCTAGAAGAGTCTCACTACAAGAGGATCGATCCAAAGCTGATGTAACAGAACAAATGATTATGTGACAGTCAGGCACGACTCGGAGTATGAGGGTTTCCTTACTCACTGAGCAATACAGCACTTCTCATCATATACGCAAATAATTTCACGCCTTAAATATGAATAATATTGCATAATTGAGATATGTCATTAATTAAAATCATTTATATTTAATCATAATTTATTACATTTTTTTTCCTTTCAAAGTTCATAGATTTTAGCTCTTCATGAATTTGTAATGAAAATTATTCAGTGTAAACATTTTTAAAAATAAACAGACTACAATCATATAAAATCGAATTAAAATCAAACCAATAGCGTTCATGACGACATTCTAAACATTAAATAATAATAATCAATAGATCCTATAATATTAAATTTAATTTAAATTAAAAAATATATGTTATTATTTACTAACCAAACATAAAGTTGAACATGAAATTAAATTTCTTTACAATTTTTTTGGCAGATTCACAGCGTCCTATCACATATCCATAATGTAAATCAGATCAGCAGGTCCCTTGGCCACCGTCTACGTAATCGTCGTGGTAGGCTGTAGAGGTTTCTTGTGCGTTTAAGGTTTTCTGTCAGAGGAATCATGTTGTACGCCAATATTTGGTGAAAGACAATAACGTTCATAATATTCTAAACAAAAAATATAAATAACAAAAAATTCCTATTCTAAAACATGAAAAAAAAATTGGTCAGATCTTTACCTGCGGCATTGGACATTATTATCAAATTATTTTTCTCTTAACGAAATTTATAGTGTAAAATAAATTATTATTTACATTATTTCTTTTATCAAATACATTTTTTTTTTTAAGTTTCTCTTAGGTTTAAATAATACATTTTAAAAAAATGACTTTAAAAATAAATACGCTTCAAATCTATAAACGAGATTTTTTTTAAGTTAAAAAAAAAATCATTTATTTAAAATTATTAGTTCCAGTACTAGTGAATAACTGAAAATAAATTATTATTAATTTATTAGACGAAAGATTAACCGGTTTTTACCACCCTTTCTCTCAAATTCTGTGGTCACCCTCATATCTCTCGATATATATATATATATGATAATTTTATGATTTATCAAAGGTTTGTACAACTTTATATAATAATATGTTATACTCATAAACTTGGAAAGGATGCATACAAAAAAAAAAAAATCTACAGACAAGTACTTGGAGACATCGTCTTAAATCGTCAATGATTTGTTGGAAAATATTAGTGGATCAAAAAAAATCATGTATAAATGTTTGCAAAAGATATGTAGAGATTCATTTTTTTTTTTTTTTTTTTTTTTTTTTGAGTGATCGTAGTGTTGAAACCTAAATTGTAAATAACCATGTAAATTCAATGTATTCCCCAAAACTTGAAGAATTGTTACATAACATAATATATATTGAAAAGTTGTTGAATAAGATTATTAATACTTTCTATATTGTGAGTAGGAAATAAATTAACTTCAATTATAATACAATGAATGGTACTGGGAAAAAAACTACTGTTCGAAAAAATCTTTTCGACAATTGCTATCAATTTTCAAGAAAGTCAGTATTAGCGAATCCCGTTGGCAATCATTGAACAAGCCTGATCATTTACCATGGCTATTAGAATAATACTATTAAAAATAAAAAAAAAGTTACCACATCACACGGACCGTTCAACCATCCCTGAAGTTATATCATCAACGACCTCTTCCATTTTTTGATATTGCATTTCTAAAACGAATTTTTAATATTCAATATTCTTTTTAGTTGGACCCTTATATTCAATAACAAAACAACTTCTCTAATTGTTTAATTATTAATCAAATTAATTGGTCTAATCGTTTTTTTTTCCCACACCCTCTATTTGAATATGAGTTATAAATTATAATATTTACTCTTTTTAATACATTTTTGTGAAACAGGGTTTCACTTTAAAGCTGTTTTGATAGCCTCAACATATAAAAATAATGTTAATTATGGTCTAATTTTTAAAATGAGCATATTATGCCTAGACTTAGATTAAAAAAAAAAATGTTTGAAACTACAAGGGCTTATGTATTCCTAGAAGACACCATAAATAAGAATATTGAGTGCCCTTGAAAAGTACTGTTGTAGTAGCTAAATATACAATTAATTCATATTTAACTCCATACTAATCATCAGTAATTTAGTAACAACTTTAAATAAATAAATATAAGAGCAGCAGAGATTTGTATTTTGACTCCTATTTGCCTTCCGTATTTATTTGCCAAACAGATAAAAAAATATTTAATCGGTTCATTAATTAATTTGAGAAAAGTTGTAAATTCGATTGAACGGCTGAATTTTTTTCTCGTGTTGTGATTTCGAACGTTTGTGATGTTTTTTTCCAAAATGAACGCTAATCAATTTATATGAAAATCGAGATAACTATCGATTCCTGTAAAAATACCACACAGTGGTGCAAAACACCTTCTCTTCGGAAAATACTTCGCCCATCTTCGACATAAGATTTTAAAACTAAAATAGATGTCATTTTATATAGCCTGTAGCTCAGTGTAGCTAGTAGTTTATTTTGCGTTTATACTTACATGTCCCTATTTATACCTATGTCCCTGTTGTGGTGTTCCGGAAACTGCTCAGTATATCGTCACAACTTGCACCACTTTTGAAGCAATAAGGGCCAAATTACTGAGAAAAACCGGACTCTACATCATCACGGAGGACGATTTCCCTCAGCTAGTAAGTAAGCATAACTACCCGTACTACGAAGCATTCGTGTACGGGTGGAAGTAGTCGGGGATGATCTATTCAACCTCCACTAAAGAAGGCAGAAGAACCTGAAGATAAGTGGTAAAAGTACCAACTACTTCTACCAAAAATCTGTATTGTCAAGAGGCAAGGGAAGAAGAAAAAAAAATTTACATTATGATTCGATTTTTACTTATTTACAATAATGAAAACCAATGAACTGTAAGAATGTACCAAATTTAATTTTTAAATATTTATTTGTCCACAAGTAAGACATTCCAAAGACAAAATCAATAACTTCCCTCATTTTATGGCCTGAAAAAATTTATTCAAAATATCTGTAAATACCGCTTATTTTTTGTAAAACCACTGAAAATTGCTCATCAATTTGTGTTTACAAGGAATAAATATGGAGAAACTGGGGAAAATAGTTATTGGTCTACGTTTTATGGATGTTAAGAAAAGGTTAAGTCCACAAACTATATTTGGAAATTCTTTCATTTTAATGCTTTTCTGGGCTTTTGAACCACTTGAATATATATAGACCACCGGCTTGTGAACCGTATGAATATATATAATAATGCGATAATGCGGAAAAAAAATTATAATAAATAAGATAGCGTAAAAAAGTCACTAGCGTATCCAGGATTTAATTTTTTTTTTGGGGGGGGGACTTCAGCTCGAGAGCTTTTTTTTCATATATATATATATATATATATATATATATATATATATATATATATATATATATATATATATATATATATATATATATATAAAACGATAATTACTTTAGAAAAAAAGAAAGATACTAACTACCTGTATGAAATCGTGTTTAAGTGATTCTAGAAATCCTATTAAATGTAATTACATGAACAATAATACTTTGAGAGATAATTTTTTTCCATAGAATATATTTACATTTCACCAATTTGGGGTGATTTCGGGCTTCAGCCCGAAAGCCCTCCCTCTCCCTTAGATCCGCCTGTGCTAAAGCTAGTATTCCTTAGATATTTGTTTGGGAAAAAGATGTAAAATGGTTTAATTTTTCCATTAATACATAGGTAAAGCATTGAAAAGAATTTATTCAGCTCAAATGAACAACTCAACTTCTTCTTCTTGTATACTTGGTGCACCTTGGATTCTAAGATTTTCAGAAAACTCTTTTAATATAAACAAGCGGATATCCGTATGCAGTTCCAGTAAATGTTTCATCTGTGAATATAAAAAAAACTTTATACAAATTGCTGTAAAAACCCTTATAAGGACGTGATTTTGCCGTGGAAAATCGTAAACCATTCTTCATGGCACTCTTGTTGAGTAATTTAATAAAGCAATTTTCGAAAGAAAAGGTGTTTTTGCGCTGGTTAACCTCAATTCCAGGGTGGCCGCTATACAATGAGCTCCTTATTTTTTCCTGTGTCTGGCATCTACTGAGTTGAAAATTTTTTTTTTTTAAATCCGTTTTCGTTATCTATTTTATTTCCAATTTCTCTCAACGTAATAAATAATGTTTGCTCTTTTCCTTTTTTTTCTATATTAATTGTTTGTTACTAAAGGTTATATATATACCAATAATCTTACGTTTATATTGTAAACTTTACAGAAACGTTATCAATTTAAACTGTCTTTAAATATTTTTAATGGAATGATGAAATTGATAATTGTTAAGAAATTATGCCCAATACATAGTTTTTTTTTTCTTTTTCTCGCCTTTTAGGCTATACGGATTTTTTTCCGGGATAGGGGAGAAGGAGGGGAATCAATTCCAGAGTTAAAGTCCAACTCCCCCCCCCCCCTTCCTCTCAACGACGGGATTCAAACTCGTAATCTTCAGTTTATCTGGTTGCCGGGCAACGCGTGTTTTATACAACTCCCACTATACATAGTTATAGACCAACCTATCTTTGCGTTTAAATGCATGTTTTCGACCATATTTGATCAAACTATATCATTTTATAACAAACAATCGCCGCACTATTGGTCAGATATATTAATTACTCAAAAAGAATAAATAAAAAAGTGGTTTATAACATTATAGGTGATAACATTAAATAAAAGACTCAGGAAATATGCATTACTACTGCGACGGATTGGGACAGTTATACTGATGCGTGTAAATAAAGGGCTTACCGTTAGTTGGTTCCAGCAAAGATATAATTCCAGAGGAGATCCTTAACTCCATAAACATATTAGAACTTTCAAGAAGTTCAAAAAGTAATGCAAAAAGCGATATTAGAACTAGAAGAAAAGTGCGAGAAAATCATATATTATACATCAAACTGCTTAATCTTTCGAACTGAAACAACTTAACAGAATAAATTCAATAACACCAAATGAGATAAAAAAAACCTATTGTAGTGATGGTAAGAATCTTAAAACCGTGTGTGAAATGCAGGTAGGTCCTTCTTACGTAAAATAATCGATAATATCTTGGATTTTTTCACGTGAAATTCATTACTTTAATATAAAAATTGTCTAGCCAAAAGAATATACAATAAAACTTAATTTAGCCTGATGTTCTATCCAAATAAATTGGATCATGTACTGCTACAATACAGTTGTATCTATCTTATCATATAACCAGTTATTAAAGAGCAAACATATCCTTGGATTCGATGAGAAATCCACGGGTATCAAAATAATAACAATTTTCGTCTCCTACGAGATAGTCCATTTCTATCTCTACTTTTAAGTAATAGCTTTCTTTTTTCTAACTTCTATATTTACACTATATCTATTACAAAACTTTTTTTTTAATAGGATTGATTTTCATACATTTTATTTATGTATGCAAACGTAAACAAATCAAATAATTTAAATCCTAACCAGAACATGAGGGGTGGAAGGAGAAGGGAAGGGCGAATAAAGGAACAATAGATTTCGTATTTGTCAACCGCCCGACAAAAATCTCTCCAAGTTGTACCTAAAAGAAAAGAAGAGTCGAACAAGATGGTTGGTGGTGGGAGAGGATATCTGGGTCCAGAAGAAGATGTAACGGTTCTTTCTAGGGCAAGGCCGAACGGAAAAAGGAATAAGAGCGTTAATGTTTCTTGCCTTATCGGACCTTTCTGGCGCCCGACACTTTCTTTCCAGTCTATTGTTCTTGGGAGCATCTCTTCAAGCAATACAGCGCCTCCGCGGATTGTTTTCGTTCTTGGATTTATGATCTAGTTTGCAGTCTGTGTAACGTAATTCTTGTGTTCCAATCGGAACAAGCATGCAGGTACATGATACTTCATAAGGATGAATCCAAGCTAAACCACACTCACCTCACGGAAAAGATCATCCATAGTCTCAAGAAAAAGCCATATTCTATAACTTTTAACGCTGATCATTTTGAATTTGATTAAGAACAGACTGACTAAACCGCTGATTTGAAAGTTGAGACAATACGTAAACAATTACATTTGCTTGTGAAATATAGCTAATGAGTTTGGTAAACATACAAATGGTCGAATTAAGCCTTGTTTCTACTGTTGTATCTTCGGTAACTGTCGTTGACATCGTGCAAACTGTACATTTGCTGAATTGACAGTACTGCTTTACTTTTTAATGCACAGTTATAGAAGGAGACAGCTATCGATAACTAACAAGTTTGACATCTACTGATGGACTGTTAGCTGCCTTATCCGCAATTTTACTAACTGTCCATAGGTTTGCAATAAATTAATTGTTTTGACCTAATTGCTTTCATACCCAATTTATAGTAAAAAAAATCTAATGGAACCCTTGTAAATTTGATATTTATTAATTTTTTTTAACATATTCTAGAGTTTTCTTACGTTTTCCTGGTTTGGTTCAATCGGTTTACAGAGAATAGAAGCTAAGGCGCAAAGGGATTAAACCTATCCATTGGTGTATTTGAAGCAAAACATTATAGCAATAAAATACAATATCAAATTATTATTAGAACAGTAATACAATTAACATTGTATTATTATCTATAAGATATAGCAATATCTTAAAATTTTGCGTTAGAAGCTTACGAATTCACAAAACCTTACAGTCCTCCAACCTTAAAATTACAGCACGGGCTACGATTCGTTCTTGCAGAAATTGGTATTATCAAACTTTAAAAAAACTTGCTGCGCGGCGAGCTATAATGTTGATGGTTTTTACATCATAAACCTGTTTATATTCATAATTATTTGCTGTTAGCTGCATACTTTAGTAGCCTGTAGGTTTTCCATTTATAAACATTAAATAATCTGGTGCAGTGTGCGCCACACACAGTTTTCACTCACCACTTTAGCTAGAGCTGACATGGGAATTTTCATAAATAAAGAAGTGAAAGTAAAAAATTATAGAATATATAACACATCACAGGCGGACCTACGGGGAGGTAGGGGGCTTTCGGGCTGATGCCCTCCCCAAAATGGTAAAATATAATCAGGTTTTCTGAAAACTATGATCTCTAAAATACTTAAAAAGTATTATTGTTCGTCTAATTAAAGTTAATTGGACTTTTAAGTTTAAGAAACTATGTACCTAAATGAAATGGTGTTTAAATAGTTTCAGTCTTTCCTCCGGGGTAATTATCGAAATATATACATACAAAAAAAATCTTTCCGGCTGAAGCCCCTGTCCCAAAATAAAATCCTGGATCCGTTAGTGTAACACATTCATTTAAAACAATTAATTACTATACTATTAAGAAAAACACGAATGTTAAAACATAATTGCTAGTTAATAGACGAATTTAAAAAGAAATGTTTAACTTAATAAAACGTGAAATTGGATCTTTTGTAAAACCTTTGAGATTCATCCAAAATATCTACGAGTATATATATATATATATATATATTGTTGACTCTCAAAATCTTTTTTTTAAATTATGTGTATGCGAAATATATGTAAATATATATAACAGTTTAACTAACAATAAATAACAACAGAAAAGCCTCATATTGACATTAGTAGGTCAAATGCTAGAGGATCGAGAAAAGTCGAGCGCTCTCATTTGTCTCCGATTTAACAGTTTTTATCTAGAACTAACCCTTATTTCACATTTAGTTAATTATCAAATTGGTTCATAGTTTATATTTATCGATTTTGTATTACTAGTTACATTTTTAAATAGATAATTATTTGGTATAAACATAATTAAAGGTACTTCAGATGAAGATATTTTAAAAATTCGGTATTTCAGTTGTACTATTTCAAAGAAGACAACATCTGCCTGATAATAAAGATCATTTGATTTTACATTGATGTAACAAGTTTAATCAAAATATTTAGAGTTGTTTTCGAGAATGTAAAATTGATATAAATAAAATAAAATAATTTAAAGTGCCAATACCGCTCAGTCGATTTTGGCGAAAAAGTTGCTGTAAAATCTCAGGCCTTTAATAAATACGTAATTTCAGTTTCGTAAGACCTTTGAGCTTGACTGTTCACACACACATATAGACCATTTTGCTAAACTTTTTTTTTTGTAAGCAGGGGCCATTAAAACGTGCATTTCCGTTGAAAGCTCGGGTCCGAGATTTTTCGCGATCGCAATGTTTTCCTTGAATATCTGTTTCATACATTCAGTGAGGAGTGTTGTGATACATCTAGATGAAACGGTGCCATCGCCTAACCGCTCGTAACCTGGAATCGATGAGAGATTACGAGTTTCGGTAGAGGCAGTTGGCCGAGCAGACTAATTGGCAGGTTATGGTTCATTTGGCCCCTTTGATATCGGACCGAAGCAGAACGGTAATGGCCAACTATCGCAGGCAGGGCTCGAACCTGTACATGTGTAACCGTTGGCCTAACTGTTCGACTCCTCTTTAGGAGCTCTTCGTCGATTCCGGCTGATGAATATCCAATGCCCCTTCGTATCAAGGGCTAATTGAAAACAATGGAACGTTTAACTAACAGTTCCTTCATTCATCACTCAATCTTCTGGATTGATAAAGGCCCCTACACACAGAATGCGATATGTCTCGGCAACACGATATTCCTGTAGGCGATTTAGTTTTATTACTATTTATTTCATTATAGCAGTCACACAGTGTGATAATCCGCAGTGATACCGACAAAGGATATCGTATCGCTGGAACGTATCGAGTTCTGTGTGTTGGAACCATAACTCAAACAGGCTATTTAAAATGTATACAATATTGATTTTGAAATCTGATTTTTTTTTTTACATAAAGGATGTATACAGTAGAATTGTTGAGGTTGTTCAAATCTTCGAAGAGTTTCATTTTTATTTCACCAAATAATTCATTATAAATTTATAACCCCATATGAGAGATAAAGAAAACATTTATAGTCCCTTCCGCCATTTTATAGACATCTGAACGTGTTAAAAAAAAAAAAAAAAAAATATATATATATATATATATATATATATATATATATATATATATATATATATATACACGGATGTTTTGACTTTCGTCAGTCGTTAAGATCATTTTGAATTCATAACTCAGGGGCACATCGTACCGCCATAATATATATATATATATATTTATTCCTTTCCACAGATTGATCCACGGGGAAGGAGAGGAGGGATTTTCGGAGTGAACATCTCTCCCCCTTTCCTCCCTCCAATAAATGGTAAAATATAACCATATCTTATGAAAAAAAAATTTAATATTACCTTTAAAATTGTTATTGTTCGTGTATTTACATTCAATAGTACTTAAACTCTATTTCATATAGGTAGTTAGTTTCGTAATTATCGTAGTTCGAAGTAATTATCGTTATATATATATATATATATTTTTGATTTATTATTTTCAATAATCAACCATTGTGATCGACCGATAAATTCAAAAACTTAACAGACTCTCAAAATTTGAGATTTCGCGTTTCAGGATGCGTAGAATTCGAAAAACGAATAAAAAATTTTTTATCCTTCCGCCGTCCGCGCATTTTCTCCGGAACTACTGGACCGATTTTTTTTCAAATTTGGATATAAAATCAGAGGTCACCTGAGGATGATCCTCCTACATCGACATTATTATCCGCCTTTTACTTTCAAAATGGCGGCCGAAAAACCTGCGTTGCTATAGACTGTAGCGCCTAAACGAATGTAGCGATTTCAATGAAACTTCACTAAAGTCATTTTCTCTACGCCCTTTAAATTTATCTATATAACATACTTTAACGAAAAAAAGCTGGAAAAAAAGTTACGAGGGATGGTAAAATTTAATTCCGAATAACTCAAAAAGCATACACTTTTTTGGGGATGTTGTATTATGTTTTTTTAAAAGTTTACGAAATTTCTTTCTTAAAAACCAAAAAAAAAAAATCGTTAAAATTGAACAATTAGGAACAAAGATATGGTCTCCGTTTTTTTTTTATTATGTTCTACTCCAAATGTTATATCCTTTGTTTGGTTTTTAAATTTTGAATGTGTTACTGAAGTAATGCTATTTTTTTTAGCATATTACTAATGATTAAAAAAAAAAAAAGTTTAGTCCAATAATTGGAATCACATTTTATTTATTTTTCTTTGTAACTAGAAGGTAATGTTACTTTAGATGTATAATTGTTTGGAAATAATAAACCATTGTGGAATAATTTGCAGCGTTTTTTTTTTATTATAGAAATTTACAACTGTATTAAATGACAAACACAACAAGCAAATATGAACAAGCAACATGACATGTACAACATGAAGAGAAACTACCCATTGGTAGCACTCCAGTAAATATTTGTTTAAAAATCTTTCGGGCTGAAGCCTTCCCACAAAAGTAAATCTTGGATCCGCCAGTGTTCCTTTCAATCTGGATTGTCCAGATGATACGCCTTCCATTGGTAATCCAGTAGCGCATCTTCGGAGACGCCCCAAGCGGAAACAGACCAGTGACCATTTGTCTAATGGTACTTCAACCGCACAGCCACTGCCGTTTAGATTAATGCGCACTTTCTGATGCGACTTTCCTTTCCACTTTCTTCCTGCCACTGGACTAGGATAGCAACAGGAATAGAAGAGTGTGAAAGAGTCTTATATGTTCCGGTAGGGTAAACAACCCAATGCAGGATATGTCTTCCTGGTAAAACTAGGAGGCACCTTTTAATCAGCATTCAGAAAATCGTTCATTTTAAATTTAGCTGTTATTTATGTATTTAGTTATTTATTTATTATGTTGTTATTTATTTCACGGTGACCCACAAAATCAACCTCCATCCTTCTCACTGTGTCCAGAGTATGTTGGTTCCTTACAATGTAACACGCATTTCCTGTACTCGTTCAAGTACTTACAAGCATTATCTTATTATGGTATTAAACCAAACATTAAAAAAATAAAGCCGAATTGGTTGCTCATATCGAATCCCTCAAAACCTTAGTTGCCATTATACATGCAGGTGATTACTTAGTTATCTTGTCTGATAAAGAAGTCTAATTACACGAAAGTTTTGTTTATATTTGTTTCTGATCTTATCCACGACGTAATATCCCAGTAAGGATCTTATCAACTTAGATATCATAAACAATATTTCACTTTAACTGTCTGTTTTATTTCCTTTATTAATTTTATATGTCCAAATCACTTTGTAAAGAATACAGAACCGTGCAAATAAATGCTGATGAAGTTTGGATCTTTGGCAACAACCTCACCCTGACAAAAATGGCAAACTCAATTAATTTTTTTTTTCTTTAATACAATTACGTTAGGTATGGGAGGTGCTAAGCTTTGGTATCGAACAAAATACAGGACATGTTTGAAGATTGTTAAAATTACCAAAGCTGACTGTTATCCTATCGCTGCAGTCATAAACAAAACTTCAATCAGTTCTTGACTTCCTATGATAGCTTACTATGTGGGTCAACAAACGTTAGAAGACGTGAAGGTCAAGTGTGTTCAGGCGTCACCTTAGCTACGGAGTCGGAAGCTGCACGGATTCGAATTCGGTCTGGGCAGGTTGGAATCTATTTCTTGTCAAACTCATGGAATGAATCTTTATCTTCCCACTCTGGCTGGAATAGGTTAGTAAGCTGTAGGATAACGCTTCCTTGCTGCCTTAGTTGGGATAAACAAGTAGGTTAAACGTATCTCCCTCCCCCTCCCTCTCCCAAAAATATAATTCGTAATTTAACTCTCAATTGAAACACGAAGATGTTTGAATATAATCTCCGTGTCAGTACATTGTTAAATTATTAATAAATGTAATACATTTCATTTCCTTATTCTTTTTAGCAGTCTCTTTGCCATTTTAAACTAAGATTAGATCGATTTTACATTTTGAAATAAGATAATTCTAATCTATATTCTCAAGTAATAACAATACTTTTATTTTTACTAGATTAAAATATTTATTTTAATATGTTATTCTTCCTTTTTTTCAGGTTTTACCAACAACATGGAGTATTCACCAATGTTGGTTGTGATGCTATGGGCCCTGACTCCTAGTGATGCTTCATCTGTAGCTGCAAAAGTCCAGGAAATGCCTCCCCCTGGGATGACAGTGCATCAAGAATCGTACTTCACTTTCAACCATGGAAAACCATTCCTTGCTGAACAAGACCCACTGACAGGAGCAATCCTCAATCTCAAGACTACTCCCGTCATTCAGGATGATTATGTGTATGAAGAAGAAGAAGATACAGATGGCATAGATAGGAAGGATGGCCCAAAAATATTCACGAGAAATGATATAGCCCAGCCTTCCAAAGATGCGGATCTACATAAATTTCTAAATCTTCCAGTTCATTACAGTTCTAGTGGGAAGTTCCCACTCATTTCTAGTTCATATGCTAACACAAAAGTCCAAGGCCATGGAGCCAGTGCCTATAGTAACCATAGATTAAATCCAACAACTTCTACTTCAACTGTTTCTCCTTCTTATTATTCATTAAAGACATCAACCAGTGCTAGGAGCACTGAAGGTACAACTTCAACTACCACCACAACTACTACTACCACCACGACAACCACCTCTCCAACTACTACCACAACAACAACCACCACTTCAAAGCCACCCACAATCAGAACAACTACCAAACCACCATCATCATACGAATATGAATATGAATATGATTATGACAATGATCACGAAAGAGAACCTACTGAGAATAAGACTTCAAATCACAATATCTTAGATTTCTTTGATAAAGATTACGAATTATTAGGTGCATCTGAAGAAGATAAAAATGCGTCTAAAGTTAGTAATACCCAACCCACAGGAAAACCAAACAATGATGTGGTTATGGTAGCTCCTAACACTAATATTTTTATCCCAGCAGATTACTTGAAACCTAATTTAGAAGAAAAACGCAACCAAACTGAATATCAGCAAACTACAACAATTAAACCTACTTCCTCATCCACTACACCATCCACCACTTTACCAACTGTAAAATCCACTACTTTACCACCTGTGAAATCTACTACTTTTTCAACTGTTAAATTCCCTACCGAATCATTTACTGTCAGTTCATCAACACAAAAAAACAAAGTATTATACAGTTATACTGAAAGACCAAAACCATCTACTAATGATATAGAAAAGTTTGTTCCTACAACCGAAAGTTCAGAAGTTAATGATAAAGTTGATCATAGTATATTTGGTATGAAAATAACTAACAAAGATAAACAAGAAGTAACCACCAAAAACGAAGATGATAGTCCTACCATACAACCTATAGACAAAAGACCAACAATCTTTTTACCAACCAGACTGCCAGAAGAAAATAACAAGAATGAAACAAAACTTATTACAGCAGGTGAAGAAGATATGCCCATTCGAAAAAGACCAAACCCTCAACAGCCTGATGAATCGAAACCTTCTGAAGTTATTGTTCCTCCTACTAGGCCTTCAGATTTTCACTACACTTTTGTAAAACCAGGCACTCGGCCAGTTAACATTAATCCTCAACAAAATGGGCACTTTAATCCATATCAACGACCATACACTCCTCCAACAATGGTTCCAACAGAAATATTGCCTCCTCAAAGACCTTTGGAACACTATCACAGACCTCAAGAAAGGCCTTACCCTGAAATTGTGCAATATCGACCATTAGACCAAAACCGACCACAAAGCAATAAGCCAATAGTCAATGTAGGAAACAGAACACCTATTTATAGTATACCAGAAAACGAACCAGTATTTGAACAAACCAATAAGAGACCACCACAGCCCTTCCTTCCAACACCAATGCGGCCATTGGAACCAAAGCCACATGACAACTTTCCTCAGAAATTGGAACCTAAACCATTTGCAACAATGGCGCCTACCGCATCATCTCGACCAGGAGAACCTTCCTCAATAAATAGACCCCATGTTCCCCCACAGAGACAAGAATTTCAAACAAGGCCAGTTGATAGTGCTATAAAAAATAGAAACCCTGAAAATGAGCAAAAACCAAGCAAGGTACCAAATCAACCTTCAGATATTATGTATCCTCCTTATTCACAGCTACGACCTCAGGAACCTGAACAAAAACCATATGTTCCTGAATATAGACCACAAAATCCAAGACCAGAACAAACACGGCCTCCCATAGTAATTCCAGATCTAGTACACAGTCTAGAAACCCAAAATAGTGGAGAAAATCAAAATCAACCCACTATTTCATTCAGCAATAATAAACCATTTCCATCTCAATTTAATCAACCATCCAAAGTAGAAAGTCATTTCATTAAAGTCTCTCCAGGTCAAGAAAATCCCAGTTATTCTCTACAAACATCATTTTCGATTGGTGTTCCACCAGCTGAAGAGCCACAGCCAGGAATATCAAATAACAACCCCACTAAGGTCGCAGTTGCACCAAGCAGCCAGGGTGTTGGACAAGTTCTTTTCCCAGATGAGGAAGAAAAACGACCATGGACCTTCCAAGAGGACAAAAGGCCCGCTTTGTACAGCCCAGAAGGTGAAAAGTATCCAAGACCATCATGGGAATCACATCTAAAACCACCACTTGCCTTCAATCATTTGAGAAAAGAGCCTTTCCTACACAAAAGACCCAAACCAAGACCTGACTTACCCAATATTCTCCCTCAATTCAGACCAAATGCAAAAGTTGGGCATGCTGAACCACATATATATTTCAAGACTCCTCTAGATACCCTACAACCTCCACCATTGCCAAGACCGCAGTTCTTGAGGGCTGAATCAGAAGAAGAAAAACAACAAGTTCACAGGAGAAACGGGCAGTCGTCTAGAGTAGTACCTGCACCTGTACCTGTACCAGTGCCTGTACCAGTTTCAGTACCAGCAGCCCATGTCCCAAAAAGAGGTGCTTTGAGGGCTGAAGATGAAAAAACTGACCCAGTGTTTGTAGTATATCCTAGTAACAATGCTCAAGATGGTGTTGTCATTGGAACAAGAGGTCCACAGCGTCCTCTACCACCAGATAATTTAGAATTAGAAGATTCTTTTCCTCTTGATACAAATAAAAATTTTCAAGCAAGGGTTGATACACCCATTTTAAAAGGAAAAGTAACATCAAAACCGATCGTAAAGAATGATTTTCCATATCCATTAGTCAAACCGACAGAGTTAGAAGAAAAAGTAATTACAACAGTGACTAAAGAGTATACTGCTTTTAGTCCAACAGTGTCACCAACTGAAAAAGAACATGATACAGAAATAAATGTCATTCCATATTTGCAAGACTATCAACCATTCGCAACAAAAAAACCATCACAAGAACCACCAACATGGAACACTGGAAATGATACAAAACCAATTTCAGTAACACTCAAAACTCAGAAAACTGAAGTAACAACCTCAAAAATAGATAATCACAAAACAAATGATTCCCCAACTCCACAAGATTTCCAGGCACCATTCTATGCAAGCTTATCTGCACCAAACCAAGGTTGGAGTGTTTTAAGACCAAGGCCAAATCCAGAAAAAGAAGAAGAAGAAACGACAACTGCCAAAATATTTGAGGAGCAGGAGAGCAAATTTGATATACAGAACTTTAAACCACAACTCTTTGGAGGATTCAAGCCTATCATTCCACCAAACATGGAACCTAAAGAAACTATTCAAGAAGAAAAAGAAAATTTATAGAAAGAAAATTATGGTATGATCCTTTATTAAGAGAAAAAAATATTGGTACATCACTGACTTGTCAATGAACAAAGTGTTTGACTACAAATATTTTTTTCAATGCAATAACTTGCTGCATATAAAGAGTCAACGATATGCACAGTTATTGCTCCATTTCTTCTAGACTGCTTCTCACTTTAAATGGAGTCAATTAATTTATGAAGGTGTTTGTTAATTTAAAATATAAATTAACAATGACACTTAGTTAATATTTGTATTTATCAACTAATAATAAAATGTATATATTTTTGTATAAATATTGTAGCAAAAAAAAATGACAATAATGTTATTATGTTATTAGGGAACAGTATCAGATGAAAAATATTTATGCTAATTTAAAGTCATTTGAAAGAAATGTAAGAGAAAGTCTGAAAATCAAAACAGTTATAATTGGTAGAACTTTAATCGGAAAGCATCTGGTCAAGAAAAACACCAGATTTCGGCAGGGTGATGATTCTGTGAACTATAGCTCGCCTAACAATGTCTCTTTTTAACCTAATTTTACCTATATTAGTTAATGATAATAATGTTAATTGAGTCTTAATGATAAAATATGACAATTTTTATCATTAATAAACATGTATCAGTAGTACATCATCCAATAAACACTAACCTACTGCATTAGTTGTACCTAACTGGATTAGTTTTTCATGCTAGATCGAATGGTGACTGGTGGCGTATGCCAAATATATGTTTGCAAGATGTTTTGAGGTTGGAATTAAACTATAAATTATAAGGAGAGGGTCATGGGCAATGAAATTAGTCAGTTTTTTTTTAATTTTGAATGAAGTTGTTAAATGAGAACTGTGTTAGGTAATGTTATGATTTATATGGCCTACTAAAAAATTAATATGATTCTAATTATAAATTAATTAAAATTTTTGATTATTTAAAGTTTCCTTAAGTTAGATCAGCTTAGTAAACCATTTAATCATCATCCTAATGTACTCATATTATCAGTGTAAAATTAATGTCTCATGTCTCTCATTTTTTTATTTTATTTTAAAAGATTCAAATTAAACTTTGTTAACTGACAAATAATTGATAAAGCAAAAACCTGATGGTGGAGGGTAACATTTATAAGTGGGGTATAAAATACGACATTTATCTGTATCGTGCAAATGTTGTATTTTATACATTAAAATAATTTGTGGTCACATAAATAAACAGTGATGATAATTGTATAAATTGATGTCAAAGTAGACCTGTTTAGTTATTATTATGCTCGTAATGGATAAGTTGAATATTTTAAAGCCATTTGCTACAAACTATTTAGTTAATATTGGTGTATGCATAATTGAATATTCAAATGAAATACAATTTAAGGTTCATTGCCTTATTATGTAGCAAATAGGTTAAACGTTATGCCATTAGATAATTATCGAAAAAAAAAATTGTAATTACTTTAATAATAACATAATTTAGTTATAAGTTGTACTTATTTCTTCTTTTATAAATCTAAAGTGTATATAGCTAGTCACAATTTTAATTTTTATATATATATATAAAATATTGGGAAAAAAAGACAATATATTTAAGCTTGTACAAAAATAAATGCACAATTTTTAGTGCACAATCGACACAGCTACAAAAACTGCCTTTCTATTTTTAAATTATTTATTTATTTATAATGTAATTTATTTATATAGATTTATATTTAAATTTTAAAGAAAATTTCTATTTATTTTGCACATTTATATAAGAAATAAATTTTATGAAAAATTTATTATTTAATTTTTTGAAATCCTTACTATTTATTGATGAAATAAACCTGAATGAATATTTTCCTCAAATAATTTAAAATAAGGCTTTTCAATTATTAAAACATTAATTTAATTTAAATCTAACTGGCCTAGAAGCACCAAACATAAAAACATATGTATTCTGCTTGAAACTTATTAATTGGGTTGGATCATATAAAATGTCACATTATGTAGGTTATAATAAGAATAAAATAAACTATAACAATGTTTTTTTTTTAATGTTAGCTCAACTCCTGTTAGCTTCAATTTTCTCTTTATCTTATCTGAAGCAGCTTTTTGGCCTTTGATCAATAAACTCAAGAAATAAAAATTCTATTGAAACTGGCTTTATTACTAATAAGGAACAATTCATCTACAATAAAGAAATGCTTATGGAAATTGGTCAATCAATGTCCCATGATATGAAGGCACGGAGATTAAGATGGGTAGGGCATAATGCTCATAGCAATCCATCTGGAAGCTTTTACGTAATAATGAATGCCTCAATAGAAAAATACCACGTGGAAGACCAAAAAGCAGATGGATAGATAGAATCAACAAAAATGCAACAGAGCTGCATGCAGATAAATGGAAAGAAATAGCCCAAGAGAAGCAGAGATGGAGCAGGCTTAAGCGGCAAAAGATCTACATGGTCTGTAATGCCAACAGAAAAAAATAAAATAAATTGAGGTTATAAAGAGAGTAGTATTGAAGCCGATTTTTTTTTTTTTTTGTAATATTTAAAATTAAAAAATAATACATATGATCTAATATTTATTATTTGAAATTATCCAAAAATAAATTAATAGCATGGAATAAGAAGAATATCTATAAAATGGTTGATAATGGTGTGAAGTCGTCAATGCTAAACATATTTAAAAAGATGTACATCAATTAAAATAGTCACTTCACCCGACACAACTTTTTGTAGTTTGAGCACCTTTGTAATGTGACGATTGCCTTTACTTTTAATTTCATTAAGAACATCCGAAATAAAAAGTTCTGCATAGCCAAGAAACCCTAAAACATGGGAAAATATTATAAACACAAATAGTTGTACAATGAAGGGTAATCGCAAATAATGATCAATTTCAAAATTTTTGTTAATCCTTTTAAATCTTACGAAAATTACATTTTAGCAAGAATTTGAAAAGTAAATAGTGCATTGTGACAATAAACCAAATACATTTGAGTCATGAAAAAATAAAGTTAAATTATATCAGAAAAAAAAAGGTGAAAAAGTTTAGTTGCTATTGATCTTTTTTTCCATAGACCTTCAAATAATTGTAATAAAATTTATGCTTTAATGTTTATATTTTTATATAAGAAAATCAGTTTTATCACACCAATCAATATAAGGTTAATATTATGAATAATAAAATAAATCCTTACTATCAGGTGAGTAGAATGCCTTACTCTTTACAGTTAAACGAATAACATCGCCACATAGATCTTTAATCAAAAACTTCATAGGTGACTGCCAAATAGGATTCGGTCCATTAGGTATCGATACAGGAGCAGTTTCGCATGCTTTGCTTCCAACTGTCACTTCGCAAAACACTTCATTAACAATAACTGAAAATAAAATCAGTTTAAGAATTTTTGTAACTAGAAGGGTACCCTCCCTTTCCATCTAACAGCGAACCCACCCCCATTACACAGATTATACAACTGTTCATTTAATTGTGCTACTTGTTGCTCAAATTGTATAACTGTAATTTACATGTATTCTGTAGTTCAGATTGCATTATTTTTTATCAACATAAAATAAACGGAACAAAAGCACAGTTCAGACAAATTTAAATTTTTTTTTAAATCCATATTATATATTGCACCTTATTGCCAATTTATATAATTATAATTATTCTTATTGCCAATTCTAAACCATTATAAGGAAAAAATAATTCTGGAAATAAGAAGTGTGGTGTCTTCATTCTGGCCCTTCCCTTTGTATATGTAAAATAAAATATGACAGTCACTAAAAACTTTTTTATATAATAGTGAGATAATGAAATATGATGATAAAATCGATTTTAAGAAAAATATATTACATTAAAACATAAAATTTTAAAATATATTTTTCATCAACTAAATGGGAATGTAATTTGGAACATGGGTGCAAGACCATATCTTTAATGACCATGTTACAGAATAATTGAAATGGAAAATATTACATTGCCTAATTTAAGTTAAGCAGTTTAAGAGCATAATTTTAAAAACTGATTGAACATAAAATATATCATTTTTAGGATCTGTAAAATAATTTTATTATAGATCTATGAATCTCTTTTATTTCCTAACATTTCTTTCTAGCTGACCTGTTTGGTTTGGTTGGTTGGTTAAGATTGTAAGTGTAAATATGACTCCTCAGAGACAATATTAAATGTAACTATATTCAATGTATGCACAATCACAGCAATTATTACCATTTAAGGATCGAACTGCAATATTTCTGCCATAAATGATGATTAATTTTAGCATACCTTTTGGACGTCTCTCTGAAACACAACGAAAAACTTGATATCGTTAAAACTCTCAAAGTAACTAAATATTATAACTTAAAAAAAACAGAAATAATAATTATATTATTTATTATAAGAGACGGTGTTTGAGATTCAGTAAAAAATATAACTTACAGACAATCAATTTTTAAGTTTTATGTTTTTATTCTAACATTAAAGAAATTATTAATAGTACATTTTATTTCTGACACACACACCAACCATCATCACATAGAAAATCATAATTGTAACAGTTTATATTTATGTTAAATAATATATATACTCGCACAAGTAGCAGTGAGCAAAACCAACAAGTGGGCCTACCTAAACATCAGTATGGATCTTGACTATTTACAATAAGCAAAATAAATGTTCTAGAATTTTTATAGAGATAAACCAATCAAAAAATGTATTGATAAAGGATATAATCAAATGATATTTAAGGATATAATCGAACAAACAGTCTTTATCCTGTTAAATAGCTGTAAGCAGCTATTGGCAACATTTTGCTATTACAGGAATCATCAGGCAAAAAACTAAACCAAATATAGGACATATCCCATAAAAAATCCAAATGGATGCATTAACTAGAGGGGTAGAAATTATGAAGCAAAAAGGAACCTTTTTATGCCATTTGCAAACCTATTCCAATGTGCAACCTATCCCACTAACAACCATAAAGTTTTGAGATAAATAAAAATTTAATCATTGCACAACTATTTCTTAAATGTCCAACAATTATGAAACTAGAAAATAACCAAATTAAAACAAGACATGTTTTAATATCTAGAAAAAAATAAACTTTACAAGAAACAAGTTATATCTTTACAGGTAGCAAAATTCTTACTGAGATTATATTGAAATCGTATTACTGAAATGTGAGGGTTACCTTCAATATATCACCTTTAATGATGTCATTTTAATAATAATGATGGCTTAAAGGCTCCTTTATAGAGAAAATTTGTGTTGGAAATTTTATATTTTACCGATTAGTTTTGGCCCTGTTTTGAGTTTTATCTCTGCAATATTAATAAGTTGATAAAGTTGAACCAGTAAAATTGATATGCATACTTTATAATTAAAATACTTTATAAGAAGGTATTGTTTCTGGGCTAAAGATAACACCACATCACATTATAGAAGTCAAATGTTCCCCAAAAGCTCTTCTGGTCACAGAATTGATTCAAAGATTGATATAAATGCAACTTACTAGACCTCTGTCTTGTCAGATGGAGTCTTTCTTGCTCTGTCACTTCACTCTTGGCTTTCAAAAGCATTTTCAACCAAAGATTTTTTTCGTTTTCATTTGGAGCACTCATTTGGAATATATATTTGTTGTACTCGAGAAGAAACTCATTGCCATCAGTGTCTTCAGTATCTCCAGTAATAATTAAATCATTCAAAAGCAGTGGCTAATAAAGTAAAACAGAATTTTAAAAATAACAGAACTTCAATAAAAAGTTTTTCTAATAAAAACTTCAATAAAAAGTTTTTCTAATAAAAACTTCAATAAAAAGTTGTTCTAATAAAAACTTCAATAAAACGTTTTTCTAATAAAAACTTCAATAAAAAGTTTTTCTAATAAAAACTTCAATAAAAAGTTTTTCAAATAAAAACTCCTCATTTTAAAACAACATTACATATAAATATCAGATATATAATTTAGCACAAGTAAACAATATAATTTTATTTAACTAGTTTTCGCCCTGTGGTCAAAATTCAACCATAACCATTATAAATTTGAGGGAAAAATAATTAAATAAAAAATAAAGAGTAAATCGTGATTTAAAAATCCTCATTTATTAATAAAAACAAAATTTCAATTTCAATTAAAAATCGAGTTTAAACTACTTAAAATTATTTATAAGTAATACATAATAGACTCATTCAAAAATTTTTAATTTATGTGTGTTATTATCACAATAAATTAATGTTATGATTAAGCAAGTAAAAAAAAAAATTAAATTAGCAATTTGAATTCAGTTTAAATCAATTTTTATGTAGAACTATGTAAACAATGTTCTTTTTGAATATTCCGTTATTGTTTAGTACATAGCCTTGCCAATTGCCATTGAAAATATAAATTTCAAAATTTTAAACGAACGTGCTATACTTGCTACTAAATATAATTGTCCATTCGAAATTACTGGACGTTGCAATAATACCCAAATTTTTCCAAAACTTTGACCCTGTGATTTGATTATGGTCATAGCAAATGCAGCTATTAATAAGAACATTGTTCTTTGAAATTCGAATGAAAGTATTGTCTCAGAAATTAACTAGTGCTTGTACAGTATTTAAGTTAATAATGAGTAGAGCTATAGAATTTAATTAATTTATGAGGTAATATTTCACTAACATACAATGATATCTCTTCAAATAATAGTCCCGATTACTTCAGTAAATGTAAAGTTTTTGATTTATCAAAAATTAAAATAATGGAAATCATCTTTGAAAAAGTAAAAGTACTCAATGTTTAAAATGACATATCTCTGCAATAAATAGTCCGATTTTGATGATTTTTTTTTTATTTTGTAGGGAAAAAGGGACTGAACCCTTTTGTGTTTGCCTATTTATATAATGATGTTAGTGGATGATTTAATCTGGTTACCATGGATACCAAACCACTCTCTATTAGAATCTTTTTACCTCCTTTTCACTAAAACACTCATAACTCCTCATGATTTTCTCCTAATTTAATGTTTATATGACCATTGGAAAGCTGAGCTGTTGCTCTTTAAGCCTATATAAGCAACTTTTTTATTTAATGCTCCCATAAGGAATAAAGAAAGAAAAACTCCTAACAGGTTATTATTTTTTATCTCCTAGCCCAATTTATTTACAGACCTCTGGTTTGAGCCATTTCATGTATATTACAGGACCCAAAATGCATGCCAATTTCGTGTGGACAAGTAGAACCATATCGAAGTTATGAAAACTTTTGTGATATTTAGAAAAAAATTTAAGGCAGGGGCCTTGCTAAAAATTAATTTATTTTTTGAATCAGATGAAAATTGGTATTTGAGGATTTATTGAGGTGCGAAATAGAAATCTCAACTCTGTTCCTCCTTAAAAAAATATTTGAACACTTTACTCCTGCGGCCGCTACAAATTCTTTCAATTCGAAGATAATTCATATCAATTTTGATGAAAAATTTTTTTTTATTATGTAGTGAATTCAGAAAGCTTTCAAATAAATATTGGTATTATCAATAAAAAAATGTGTAATTTTTGAGTTATTTGCAAATAAAATACTGAATTCATGATAGAAATTTATGCAGCTTGTTTTCGGGAAAGTATGTTATATACATAAATTATAAAGGTTTCAAGGGGGAAGACTTTAGCCAAGTTTCATTAAAATCGAAGCTAAAGACTAAAGCAAATCACATTTTTCAGCCACCATTTGGAAAAGAAAGGCTGGATAATAATGAAATTTATGCAAAAACATTTCTAAATCTGATTGCGACGTTGTATCAAAATTTCAAAGAAATGGGTGAAGAACTTTCGGAGATAAGCTGTTTTGAACAAACTACCATTTATATTTTTGTTTACATACTATTTAATATTTTTATTTATTGGTAACACTAAAGCTCGTCAATATCTATTAAACAAAAAAAGAAGGAAGAAAATCGGTTGAATAATAGAGGAGAAAAATGGACTGAACCGTTTTGTGTTTGCCACTCTACTTACAGAAAAAGTGATACTCAGCATGAATCTTAGTGTTACTTAAATAAAATCAAGAGGGCTTTTATCATTTATAAGACCGTTCTTTGCTTTTTTAATATTTTTTATTATTTACATATATATGTGTATTATAAATAAATAAAGTATTAATTATGAAAAACAAAATATTTAGGTTTTTTATCCTCAGCCATTTTGTTTTAAGACGGCGAATGGTAAGTTGATATATAACTAACAATCTTTTGATAGATCAATAAAACAAAAGAACACACCATATGTGCTTGTTTTAGGTGAAAATTTTCTAATATTATAAAATAAGACTGTTTATTTTTTCACTATATTTATTTTAATTTTCATAGCTACATTTCAGCCAGCAAGCCATTTTATTCAGCCATGATTTTGCATGCAGTCCAAAGTCTAGACTTTGATAGATAGAAAATGTAATTCGCTTTAGTCTTTAGCGCCGATTTTTATGAAACTTGGCTAAAGTCTTCCCCTTGAAACATTTATAATTTATGTATATAACATACTTTCCCAAAAACAAGCTGCATAAATTTCTATGATGAATTCAGTATTTTATTTACGAATAACTCAAAAAAATTTTATTGATAGTACCTATATTTATTTGGAAGTTTTCTGAATTCACTACATAATAAAAAGAAAACAGTTTCATACAAATCAATTCAAACGCTTTTTCATGTTGTTGAGACAAAGAAATCCGACCAACAAATAGCATTTCCATGATTTATTTTATTAACAAGATTATATAGTTAAATTTAATTAACTTAATAATCAGGACTGTCTTTAAATTAGAGTAAACGAATTAAAATTTCCAGATTTGAGAAGAACATTGATCGATCGTATTTTACACTCTTAATTGATTTTGTTCCCATTCAATTGATAGGGAAAAAAACAATACAAAACTGACATATAATTATGGTTATATATTTTAAAAGAAAATTAAATTATTCAATTTCGAATTAAAGAAGCTGACCAGCTTTATTTGATTTCTTAAACAAAACTTTTTGTTTATCTATCTGAAATTTCATAGTCAACATTATTTAAAACACTTCCAAATTAATCAAATTCGCACCCTACCATTCAACCATTTATTCCTAAAAGTAATTAAAAAAAATGTTGAGTTAATATATACAAATGTAGGGAAGTATTTTCAGAAGTCAGTATTAGCCAATAATTCAAATCAGAATTTCTATTAGTTACAAATATAGATTTATTAAGTAAAACTCACATGCTTATATATTCTGAAAGAGATGTAGTGGTGCTTTTCAAAGCTGAATGAACCACCTAGCGGTCTTGTTGGTTGAACAAGCAAAAGTAAATCATTCATCAAGAAACCCATAAGTTCTTTACCACTTTTCTTCTGGAACAAAATATTAAATATTACATGACTTTGGCACCAAATTAGTGATAACATTCAATAAAATTGCAACATACCCTCATCAAAGAACCAAAATGTAACAATTTTCTCGGGCCGAGATCATGTGTTAAAGAATTAAAATTCAATGGTTCTGAAAGTTCATCAGACAGAACATGATTTTGCAGCCAGTCTAGTTGCTCAGCATTTTCTTTTTCACGAACAAGTTCATTTATCTGATTGGCAATAAAGTATATGATCAATACAAATTTACAGTGTAAAACAATTATTATGTTAATTGTTATTACACAATGACCAAAATCTCAGCAAAGATATGCACATAAGGATAATAAAGATAAAATTGATATAACTTATTGACATTAATTATGGAATTGGGCTTTTCTCATTGACTAAAATTAAATTATTATATTTTTACTTAAAATATATTTGAACATAAATGTAATAGAATAGAAAATAATTTTATTCTGGGACGAAGTCCCTTCAGTATAACAAAAAAGTGCAGAAATTAAAATTTCTGGTCAGATAAAAACAAACATAAAAAGTAAAGATAGTAAAACACATTATATAATGAAAATCACTAGCGGATCCAGGATTTATTTTTGGGGGGCTTCAGCCCGGAAGTTTTTTTTTCATATATATAACACTAATGACTTTGAAAAAACAGAAAGATACCTACTATCTATATGAAATGGTGTTTAAGTGATTCTTGAAGTCCTATTATATGTAATTAAACGAGCAATAATAATTTAAGACATAATATTTTAATATTTTTTACCGTAAAACATAGTTACATTTTACCATTTTGGGGGGAAGGGGGGTTTCAGCCCGAAAGTCCCTCCCTCCCCCCCCCCGTAAATCCGCTTGTGATGAAAATTTATTATTTTTGATGGCTGCTTAAAATTACTTTTAGCCTAACTCACATTATTATGGTCTAGAAGATTGAAGAGAGCAGACAAGGATTTGGGAAGCTTAGAAAGAAAATAGGAAGAAATTCAAGGAGATAGAGTTGAGAAGGGTGATAAAACAATTTTAGAATGAAACAAATAGGTATTTGAGAAAAGCATCCCTTGAATCATGCTATTATGAGTTTATTAGTTTGATTAGGATCTATTTATTTTTCAATCTCTGTTTTTAGATGTTTGAACCCAGACAATTAATTCATTTATTCTATTCCATACTATTATTCTTATGAAAGAATCGTCCCAAAATAAGTTTGTGTTCATTTACTAAAACAGAAATCCATATAAACAGCAATATTTAATTTTCTAAAAAGGTCAGGTGCAACCAAAATCTACTAATTTACTGTTTGCAATAAACCAATATGTCAATCAAATTATTATTGTCTTAATACTCACTTGTTTACACAAATCTTCAGCTTTTTTAAGAGATTCTTCTAAGGGAAGCTTGTCAGGATGTTCCTTAGAGGTGTATTCCAAAATCTAGTAAAAATATAACAATACATAAACATTTCTCCAAAATGAATATTTGTCCCTTTAAATGTAATGAAAATGTAAATGTTTTTATGTGGCTACAGACAGATAGTTTTAAACAAATATTAGTTAAGACCCCATTATTTAAATGGTAAAATTTTCACAACACATGTATACCAAAGAGGAAAAAATAATAATAGAAAGATGCAGAGAAATATAACTATATATTTATAAATTGTTGTTAATATTACAAATATTAATAAAAAAACTGCTCAAGTGATAAAGAGCAACTAGATTATGATGATGATTTATAAGTTTTTGAGAGTTTTGATAAAGTGTAATATCCTTAACAATAATTCAGATCCAGCAAATGGAAATTATTATTGCACTATCAAAGTTCTTATTTTGTATTAATCTTTGAAATTAAATATTTATAGGTATATGGAACTTTTATAAATAAAATCTAGTATTAATATTAGATTTAGGTTTTGTGATAAGGTGTTTTTTGGTTGGATTAAATTATTAGCCTACACCTATTAGATTGTGTTGGACCAGATCTACACAGGCGAGCCAGGAAAATTAAAAACAAAATTTTCTACCTATGCTGGTAAGTATAACTGTGGAGTCTGGAGGACACACATGATAGCTGCACAAGTTTCAGCTCAGCTGAAGTTGGACTAGAGCAGAAAGGTCTTGAGTTCAATTCTTTTGATTTTTATAAAACCATTAATTTTTTCCTGGATTTGTTATTTATTATTTGAAACCGGTCAAATTTTTTGGCTTTTGATAGAATAATATAAAAATGAACCAATGACAATGCCAATGAAATCAATTTTCAGTACACAGTTTCAACCATCCTCAAGTAATTGCAGTAGTCTGCTTCTTCTCCAATCAATTCTTGAAATAAATTGATGTGAGACTATTTAAGAATCATTATTTACAATATGACATAGGATTTTTTTTTAATTAGTTGATAACAAGAACAAGCAACTATGATTGCCTCATCTCTCTTAGTTGAGACCATGAGCTCAATTGACAATTAAACAGTAATATCATACATTATATATGATACTTGTTGCCTACACTTATACATGCAACATTTGGCCCTAGACTTATAATCAATTGATTAATTCATAGGTTTAATGTTAAATTTATTAACCTTCATCTAATTATAATATAAAAATTCATATAGTTAAAAAAATTATATAATTATAATATAATATGTTATATTATAATTAAGTTATCAATTAATTGATTTATTTATATAGACCAAGACTCGCATCCACTTACTTTGGAATCAACATTTTGATAACTGATTTATCTTGTATATCATGTAAATACTTCATAAATAAATATTTACTAAAATTAAAAGTACTTTTAATATAAAAGCTGGTCAAATTCAGCAGAAAACACACAACCTTAGATATGAGAAGAGGGTATTTAGTTATCCTCTGCATCGGTTTGATTAAAAAAGAGCTGAGAGGAAGCCCTTTGGTTCTCGGATCTGACTGGCACTTATCCAGAAGTGCTCTGAAGTGCTTGTTTGCTTCACCAAGTGTATGCAACAGTGCAACAGCACGTCGTTGATGAGCACAAAACTCCACATAAATCTGCATTTGAGGCAACTAGAAAGAAAAAAAATTAAAGAAGTCTCTAACATAGAATACTGAAATGATCTTTTTTTATTCCTCCCTCCCTTCCTCAATTTTTAGGATAAATGGAGTTTTTACGGACCAGGGAGAGGGTGGAGGATTAATGCCAGAATTAAAATTTCCTGGAATTAAAAATCCTGCACTGAGATTTGAACTCATAATATTTGGTTTATCAAATTGCCAAGCAAAGAATGTTTTACACACTCAGAAAATAATTTCCATCAGTTTGGAGACGGAGAAGCTAATTTAATAAAAAAGAAGTGATCCCATTAAAAAAACTTATATAAAAGTATTTCAATTCCACTTTTCATGTAGTATTTCATTCCATTCACTTTTTTTTTTTGTTTTATTTTTTTACAGTTATACTATATAGTTCTGTTGGAGCTAAAAGTGATCAACTGAAATTGTTATGAAAGTTACATTTGTTGCTACCCTATTCCTGGATCAAATCTATAAACTTCAGCAATGTATTTTTAATTTATAAGCAATGTATTTTTCAGCAATTTATAATTTAAATTATAAAAATATCAATAAAATAAAAAATAAAATTCTAAGTGGCTATTATACAGTTTTGTGTTACTAATTCACATAGCATACTGATCATGGACAATAGATAATATTAAAAATAATAGTTAATTATTGATAATTAATTAATTTTCTCAATACTAACAAGGAGAGGATACAGTCTGTGGGTCACTGATTTCAACCAATTTTTTTTGGTGATACTGCATTAAAAAATATAAGACATAAGTCCCAGTGTTCTTTCCAATAGGCCGTAGGAACCGAGATAAATAAAATTTTCTATAATTTAAAAAAAAATGTATATTATTTATTTTTGCCTTTGCTTTGTCTAGATTTTTAGGTTAGTATATATCAATGTTTTTTGTTGTTGTTTTTTTGTGTAAAATGAAAAAAAAAATATTAACTAGTGTACTAAATGAGTTATAATGCATAATGAACTACAAAAACTTACAAAAAGGTGGTTCTAGTAAAGTAGGCCATGCAAATCTATTCCTTTTTAGGGCACTTTCAAACTCTTAAATACTAATTGTTATATAAATAAAAAATACAATCTTTAGTACTTGATTTTCATGGATGAGTTTTTTTCTGGCCGTCAACTAAAGCATTCATAATTCCTCAGGATTTTTTTCAAATTCAACTTTATTATAACCATTAGAAAGCTGAATTACTCCTATTCCAACTGACATTAAAAACTTTTGGATTTCATTTTTCTTTTATTAAGCTAGAAATTAAGAAAAACTTCTGATCCATTTTTATTTTATATCTTTAGTTTTAATTTGTTTACAAAATCAGGCTTATAGCATTTCATGCAGCTCACAGAGGCCTAAATCCCTATTAATTTTTGTGAGGATAAGTGAAGCCGTTCTAACATTAACACAAGTTTTGTGGTTGTTTCTAAGGATCCAGCTTAGGCAAATTTTTTTATTTTTTTATTGCACAATTTGGACCAACCAACGTAGCAATGTGTTTTTTGTAATTTATGATAGATTATAACTCATTTAATACAATAGTTAATATTTTGTTTCTTATTTTTCACACACACAAAAAAAAATGATTGATATATAAAAACCTAAAAAGGTGGGCAAAGCAAAGGAAAAATAAATTTTGTTTGAAATTATGTAATATATTTTCTTTCTCAGCTAGTATGGCCCATTGGAAAGAACGCCGGGACATGTGTCTAATATTTTTCAATGTAGTATCACCAACAAAAATTTGGTTGAGGCACTAATAGTCTAAAGTCTATTTATCTTCAATTTTTTTATGGTTACTTAGTTTTATAATATAAAAAAAAAGTATGACTTTGTAGTCAGACATGAATAACTAGTTATGCATAAAATAAATGCTGCATTCATAGAGGATGTTAGAATAATATGAAAATAATATTTATTATTTAAATTTGAACTTGAGAAATCATTTACGATCAGAAATTAAGATAAATTAAAATAATAAGAGAACTGTATTCCATGCATAAAATAAAAAAATAAAAAAATTACATTCTCACATAGAATATCTCCGATAGTAGCAACGATTCCATCTTTACTTTTTTCTCTTCTAGCATGAATGGAGCTAATAGGAAATATTAATGCTTTAATAAAAACACAATGTTGTTCAAGTTTATAATTTTCTATAATTAATTAATATTTTACATACCGCAAAAAACAGTTGTTGCATTCCAATATTTCATCCCAGTTATTAAAAATAGTCTTCAATTGATCATTAATCAATAAATTGCTATTGCCAATGGGTATTTTGAAAACCTAAAATTGAATACATATGATATAAATATGTGCTTGTAATGAAATTTTTAATTTCGGCCATTAATATGATAAACTAATAAATGAGGATTAGATGTTAGTACATAGGTATTACGCTTTACACTGGATGATTAAGTTTTGAGAAGAAATATTTTTGTGGTATTTGTTCTTAATTACAAATAAAAAATTAATAATAATTCTGAGTAATTTTCATAATTATGATTTTTTAAACTTTTATTATTCAGTTTGTTTTTGCTTATACAATTAGAAGCACTATCACATTTCTTCCATCCATTGTATTTTCTTTCTTGCTTATGAAGCGTTCTATACAACAGGCAGCAATCCTCATAGCAAGCAGGAAACGTAAACTCACTATCTATTGAATCAATAATAAGGAACAATAGTAAGTCCTGACTAAAAGTATAGTGAATACTAAGATGTGCTCGCACTTTTTGTAAATGTAACAAACAACGTATTCATTCAGCATTAAAAGTTATAATGACTGTAATCATCTCCATAGCTAACACAATATCTCTCTCTCTTGCAATAACAGAGAGAGATGCTCTGTATAATTTTCATTTAAATAGTTACAAAGTGTTCCTAACATTAAATGAGACAGGTTAAAATGAAGATTATATTGTAGAGCAATAATAAATTTCTTAAAAATACAAAATGAAGAACTTAGTTAGAATTACTTACATCGTCAACTACTCTCAGGTCATAGACATATCGTTCTTCAGTAGAAATTAATTCTTCTAAATGCTGTTGTCTTTCATTGTCTTTACTAGCTTTTGGTTCTTTCTTATAGACTGAAATACGTATTCATACAACAGATCATACACAATTTTTCAGAAATTTAATCTTAATGAACATAAAGATAAAATAAAATAATTATTAAATTTTCTATGTACGTGTCTTTCAAACAAAATATATAATTTCAGAGTACTTTTATTAATAATATAAAACATAAGCATCAATGGTTATAGGGTTTTATGCTTTAAAACCTAAATACATCAACCATATAATAATAATAATAAAATCCTCAGTGACCGCCAATACCACGAATTGACGTCAACTCGGTAATTTTAAGTAGCTATAATTTGCCTCTAACACACCCATTGATGTAGAAAGATTTTCTAATTATAAAAATATTTTAAATGGTGAAAGGGTAGGTTCCACTGAAGCAAATTTAGAAATGCATCTGGTGATTAATTTTAATTCAGAACATATCTGAAAAAATGTATTATTTAATCCACAAGTTGGTAATTATGCTGTTGTTTCAACAGACTCATCTTAGATTTTTATCCATTAACATACAAAATTTTGGTGCTTTTACATATTTATTGTTCCATGTTTGTTATATTTTATTACTATGCTCGTTTGATTATTTATTAATACAATTATTGTTTTTTTCGTTTTTATATACTTGGTATTATTTTGATATTTTATTTTTTTTAATGTGGTTGATGCAATGTTTTCTTTCTACATAGCTCTGTCTATTGATTGCCATCCGAACGCAAACTTGCTAAATTAGGCTTAACGCAATCATCCCGCATATGTTTTAATGTACCCCTCAGACATTTACCACTAGGCTCAGGTAAAATGAAATAAACATATTTTGCAGTACATCTGACTTTCATGATGATTGTATATAAATTATTTAAGACAAAAAATAAAGTTTATAACAGATATTTTCTTAATGTTTAGATAGTAATCTTTTTAATTATAAACAATTAATAAAATTAAATAATAAATATAGTAACAACTAAAAGATTTACAATAAAACAAAACATACTTTTCGATGACATCATGTTCTCCACAGCCAAAAGTTTTATTCTGATTTCTAATTGAAATTATTGAATTAATTAATTATTGCCAATAGTGAAGTTTAATCCAACTCATTTTATCACCTAAATGTTTATGAAATTGATCAATACCACATTTTTTCTTCTATAACAGTGTCAACAAATACTGTTCAAGATAAGATAGCATCATACCTTTCTCTAATGTTTATTGATCTAGTTTTCTGAAATGTAGAAAAATCACTATACAAAATTAAGATATATAAGAATGAAACTATTACAAATAATGAAATTAGGATTTAATTAATAATGCACAGCAAATTAAATATATAAAAAAAAAGAAAAGTTATTTGTTCCAAGCACATCAGAAATATAATATACATTTTTTTAAATACAAATGATTCTCTTTTAATATCCACGATATCACTTTTGGAAAGCAGAAACTCAGCAAGAACTGTTAAAAATTAGAACCACAAAATTAAGTAACCAGTGAAGTTACTTAAACAGCAATAAATAAATAGATTACATAAATCAATATTTAAAAATAAAAATTTCATTTTCTTCATAATGTCCAATCATTATATACAATTATGTTTTAAAAAATATAAACAGTAGTTTGAATTTCATCATTGGCCACAAATTTCTTCTATGGCAGTTATTCAAAAAAATTGTATTTATCATTAATACAACATAAAAACACGTTACAATTATTATAAATGTATATGTCAAACATTAAAAAAACAGATTATTATTCTTATTATTATATTTTATTAATTATAAATTGGTGATTTATATCAGTAATTTAGAATTTCTTAAATTTAATAATTAGTATTAAACCAATTAGTATTACAACTTGTATCTTTTCAGATTTTATAAGATGTTATTATATCTTATATCCATCTTCATAAGATGTTACTTTAGCATATCTTTATAAGATGCCTAAAGATTCAACATATGAAAAATCATAAAACAGTTTAATTAATCTTAAAATTTGTTTAATATGATATGAATACAATATGGACAGAGTTCATTTTTGTCAGTAATTTTTTTAAATAATAAATTTTAATCATTTTTTAAAAATTTAAATAACAAATTTGGTTAAAAATATTGAAAAATTGGTAAGTTGAAAAGCAATACGCAAATAAAGATTCAAACTTTCAATATTAATATCGACAATTACATATCAACTGGTTATGTTTCAACCAAAGAACATGTATTTAGCAGCACCAAGTAAAAATTAGGTGAAAAAATTGATGAAGATGTTATAAAATGGAAAAGAAAATAATCAGTTAATTGTGTAATAAGAGCTCATATAGAAAGAAAAAATTGCCAGTTATAAGATTTGGTCGAGAATAAAACTACACCTCTGTCAGAACCAACAAAAACCTCTGAAAATTATTGGTCAAGATATTAATGAATATTTAGGCAACCATGAGAAATACTTCTAAAATTTCTAAGTATTTTTCTAAGCTTACTAACAAGGATGGTATTAAACTGGGAATTTGAAATTGCTGCTACCAATAATTTCTTGATGCTATATGCCAACTACAAAGCAAGTGGAAATGTAAAGTGAGGAAAATTTTAAATTATATTTTCAAATGCAGCCTTTTCTTTGTGCCAAGTTATGCACTTTTACCATTTTACCCTTGGTCTTCTCTTTTTCCTTCTCCCTTCGACTTCCAGCTTCATACATATTTTTGGAAATCTTTCAGGCATCATTCTTTTCAAACGTCCAAACCAGAATAACCTTTTCTTTTCAATATTTATTAAAATGTTTTTTTCGACCTCCATCATTTCCAGAATTCTTTCATTTTTGATCCTTTCCCTTCTGGACTTTCTTGCTGTTCTTCTATAAAAGTTCATCTGTACTGCTAACAATCTGTTTCCGTGCCTTGCTTTGATGACCCAAGTCTTCGAGCATATGTCGTGATTGGCTCAAATATAGCCTCTTTTTACTGGGCTGTATATTCGAGCTCCAAAAGATACTGTTGAGTAGTGCTCTGACCTTTCTTCATTCACCAATTCTTCTGCCAATATCATTGGTGGATGTACCTTCTCTATTAAATATTGCTCCTAGGTATTTAAATTTCTCTACAGATTTTATATCTCTTTTATAAGATAATAATAGGCTTAAAAATCTGGTGTGTCCACTCACACGACTTTCCTACCTATTTCAGAAATGTTTATATACCTTTACATATATCCATCAAGAAAATGTATAGATCCGTCAAAAACCGCATATCGGAAATTTGATTCGATTGCAATATTTTCCTTATTTACCTAGTACAGGTAGGAACCACATAATTGGTAACCACACCCTAAAAGTGGTCGAAAATTTTAAATATTTGAGAGCACTAATCACAGAAAACAATGAAATGGTGGAAGAATTAAAAGCAAGGATGACTGCCGGGAATAGGTGCTGTTTTGCATTGTGAAAAATATTAAATTACAGATCTCTTTCTTACAGAATAAAGATCACGGTGTATGAGAAAGTCATCAGACCCGTCGTCACCTATGGCTCTGGGACTTGGGTCATCTCTAAAGCATCGGAAAATAGGCTATTCGCATGGGAGAGAAGGATTCTCTGCAGAATCTATTAATTCGTCAAAAACCGCATATCCGAAATTTTACCCGATTGCAATACTTTCCTTACCTAGTATATGTAGGAAATTAAAAAAAAATTTATGTATGACAATAAATTTTTGAGATAAAGACTTATGGATAATTGATTTGAAGAACCCATGTAACAAAATTTCAGATTAGCTATATATGCTTATGGAGAATTCGCACTAATAAAGAACTATATGAAATGTATGCGAGGCCGGATTTGGTCTCAATTGTGAGGGGAAACCAGATCAGATGCTTGCCCCGAGACGTGATTCCCAAACCCTTGCTAGAGGATCGGTCTGCTGGAAAACGAAGATCATGCTTCAGATGGCTGGACCAGGTAGAGGACAGCCTGAAAAGAATGGGAATTCGAAGATGCAGAATGCTCGCTAGGGATAGAGAAGAGTGGTGAATGATCATAAGAGAGACCCAGGTTTTTATAGGATCATGGCACCAAGAATAAATAAATAAAATAGGTAGGAAAGTAATAAATTAAAATATAATATATTGTATCATCGCTAATACTAGTTCGATCCTGATGATTTTTTTTTTGTTTCGTTCGTAACTTAATTACATTTCAAAAGTTTTATTATAAATTTTACCATTGAATATACACGTAGTGAGTTAGATCCCAAAACATTTTTCTTTTCTTTTTAACTTTTTTCCAGAATTTTCTTGTGAATTTAGTCCATATACAAAAATTGAAAGGAAAATTATTAGAACATTATAGGAAAGTTTCATCAAAATCGTTAGAGCCGTTTTTGCGCCCCACTCTATAGAAAAACATGTTTTTCATTTATTGCGCATGGAGCATCCAATTTGTGTCACAGGCATCAGTAGTCAAAACTCTACAAAATAAAAAAGAAGCAACAAAATCGGTTCTGTAGTTCCTGAGAAAATCTTGGTACAGACAGACAGACAAATGGCTAAAAATGTGTTTTTCGAACTCAGGAAACCCATGTAACAAAATTTCAGATTAGCTATATATGCTTAAAACTTTAAATTTGATGTGATATTAGTCTAATATTTCAATATTTCAGGAATCATTAATTTGGATATGCTTGAGGGTTTATCCCAGGGGATCAGAAAAGAAAATCATTGAAAACTAGACGAGCTGTTTGAAGATAAACCGCATCACAACAATATAAACTAAGCTGAATGACTACTGATAGCCCATGCTCTGAGATTGATGTATTATTGATAAGAATTGGATTAGATATTTCAACTATATTAAATTATTATATGACTTGGTATTATCAAGCTCTGTAATATTTTTTAGATTGATAATAATACATGCATTATGAGCAGATCTCTGATTAAATATGACATGATCTGGAGAGAACTAATTAGTATCGTTGGACTTAGGGCTGCAGGGTCATCATTTACCTGAGGATTACTAGAAATCATTTGGAAATAAGCAAATGTTTCAGTGAAATTAACATGAATGTAAAGGAAAAGGAAAAATAAATTTCAACAACTCTCAATCATGCAAATATTGTATATTATAAGTAATAAAATAATGTTTTCACATAAAGGAACAGTGGGTATAAATATATAAATAATATCAAATGTTACTTAGACCCGTTTAGATATGGTTTAGGCTTAGAATGAATTTTAGAAATAGCTTTGCATAAATATTTTTCTATCCAAACTACAACTTGATTTAATAAATTGTACGCATACATAAGTATTTACATAGAAATAATAATATTATTCTTAACAACAACAATAACAACCTTCTAAAATAATTATGCAATAGAATATATAAATAATTTTTTTATCTTAAAGCTGCTCTCTAACATCTACAAATAATATACTTAACAGTCATAATTTTCAGTTCCGCCTTAATAAAATACACATATCTATAATACTAATTTTACAACATGGCCTCTACAATAGGCTTAATACTGTTCAAATTTGTTGATTGTCTTATCATATTTCTTATTTAACTTAAGACATAGCAAACGGTAAAATTATTGGCATAAAAGGTCACACTGGAAGCATGTTTATATAAGATATGATTAAGCACTAAATTGTACTTTTTTGATTTACATAAAAATTCACTACCAACTACGTTCAACATTTAAAATTTAAAATGATACAAATGCAATAAGTATATATTTTCCTTTCATCGAAAATTGTCAATTTCCTTATAAATTAATTAACTTATATATGTACATAAAATAAAGGCGCATTAATTAACAGAATTATTTACAAGATCAGTTTTTTATAAAATATAATTTATATTAAAGCTTTTTTAATGAACAATAAATTTCTAAAGTTGAAAAACCTACAGAGAGTATTTTATTTAGAGCAAAAGGCAAAATTTTCCTGAGGAATTTTATAGGCACAGTTTTTGAGTAAATGCAATGTGTATTGTGTTCTGTTCCTCGTATCAAATTAAATAGCAACCAAGAAGATCAGTATCAAAAGAGTACTTTATAGCAAATTTTTAAAGTAAGGTTAGCAGTTTAAATTTTCTTAACACAAGTTTGTAAATAAAATTCAGTTTTTGGGATTAATCAAGGATTGTAAATGTTATTTCAAAAGCTCAAGTATCGAAGGCAAGAATGATTGATTAACGAAAATTGAGCAATTGAGGAACAAAAATTGACTGCTTCAAATAGATGTATTTTCTAACACAAATAAAACAATTTAAGCAATATTTTTTTTATTGTTTTATAATTATCTTTGAATTTTTTTTTAGTAATATATTAATTTGTTTAAATGCAGCTAGACTTGATTTTTGTATAATCAACACATATCAGAGCATCGAAACTATAGATAAGCTTTCAAACAACTGTTAGGATCTAAAATTGGTACTTGGACTGAATTTCAAGTTCTAGAATTCACAACAATATTCATTTACAAACATTTCTTATAAATGAAGTTAATTTTCAAGAGAGAATTAATTTCTAAAATGAGCAAATAAATTATATTAAAAAAACTTAAAATAGAAGAAGTTTTCATAAACCTAAAAATAATTAAATTAATTATTCACATAAAATGAAATGATTGATATTTTAAAATTAAAATTGTGGGGCACAATGGCCAAGGCCATCATAGAGGACTTTTTAAGGCCTTTGAGGCAACAATTAAATTACTTGAAATTTCACTTCAGTAACACAATTCAGAAACACATTATTCTTCAAAACAATACTAACTCATTATAAACATTGTTATAGGAATACAATCAAACAATCATAATTTCTTCAATGTTAACAATTTAATAGAACAAAAACTAAAAAAATATAAAATAAAATGAATCTGAATATAATAAATTTTCAATACTCTTTTTTCATGAAAATTAGTCATTTTAGAAATATTTACTTTTCAATTAGATGGAATTTAGAAAAATTAAAATAATCATCAGTCAAAAAGTGACTCAATAACAATAAGTATAATTTATTTTAAGCATAAAAATAATTTATATAAATATATTTCAACATTTTCTTTCACAATACGATTATTGTAATTTTCACAACCTCTTACTCGGGAAATCTACAGCAATAATCAAAGCAATTTCCTAAGTGGGATATTAGATTTTATTTTATAACTATTTTAGAAATTGTGACAAATTAGACACATGTATATTTATGTATGTATAGTAATCTATTAGCATTAATATTATTTATTTACAGACATAGTTTCCTAACATCTACTCTAATATAAAGGATTTAGTGCAAGTTTTTGTTCGTTGGTTTTAAAGGATTAAATAAGAGAATTAGAAAGGATCTTGAAATTATTCAAAATGAATATAAGCATGATTTATAAGCGCAGCATGATTGTATAACTATTTAGGCTCAATACTAACTTAAATTCTATAAAATTGATAAATGTTCATAGCGCAACAGAATTACAAAATTAAATATTATTTATAATTTAACTATAAATAAACTATAATAGAATATTCAAAAAAGGATATACACTATTTCCATCTATTAGACTAAGAGTTTTGCAAATATGAGATCAAAACAGAAGAGTTTTTATTCATTCTTCAAAATTAGCGTTATTTTATAGGAAAAACAATATTCTGGCTAACAATAACTTTTAAGAATACTAACAAACATATTAAGAAAAAGATTTACAAAATACTTAAATTAACCTATTTAAAATGTTTCAAGAAATGATTTATGAAGGTATAAAATTAGGTACAAAAGAGAAATTGAAACATACAAATGATAATTATACATGTAATGGAATGTTAAATAGAAATGTTGAAAATATACAGTCATTAAAAAAATATTTCTATATATAAATTTAAATTTAAAAAAAGCAATAGCACAAACCTATAAAGTCAAAATATGAGTTAATATATGGTTAAAAAATTAAAAATTTTATGGTAACTAAAAAAAAGAAATAAAAAAAAAAAAACACCACTATCTTCATTGATTATATGCTCGACAAGTAAAAAGATTATTATATGTTCGACTATCAGACCATAGGTTTATAAAAAATCACTCGGAATCTTTGGAATTTCAAATTGTTGGGAGAAGATTCAACTAATTAACTAAATAACCAGTTGAGACTAGGAAACGTTCCTTGACTAGACACTGTTGAAGAGATGAACATCGAGTTTGAGTGTCACTTCACCAGAACGAACCTCGTGAAGTTTAAGCACTTTTGTGATTGGTCCATGGCCTTGAGAACGAATCGCACTTAAAATATCAGAAACACAAAGTTCAGTACGACCGAGAAATTCTGAAATTTAAAACAGAATCGTACATTAATAAAATATTAGTCAATTGAATAAATAGTTAACCATAATTACTCTGATTCAATAGTATTAAAATTCAGTTCTCAAAATTAATTAATTTCTTAAACCAAATAACTTTCTCTAAAAAGCAAAAATACTAATATTAATAATTGTTTCTTCCATTTCCAATACAGTAGAATCCCGATAATTTGTATAGTCAAGAGTCTGCCAATTATTTAAGAATTATCAATATTTCTAATAATTATTACATCCACATTACAAGCTCATCCTCAAAACTGCCTAGTAAATAACATCACTATTTCCTTTGGTAGGTTAAATCACAACATTAACATCTCTTAGTACAATTTTTATCAGAATTCACCGAATATTAAACTTTCCAACCATGTTTCCATATTTTTAAAAAAAACCTTGGTTATTCAGACTTTTCTAACATATGTAGTCTTAATTTTTCTGATATATCCATGTTGGTGACCAACAATATGGTTACACATTTCCCGTGGTATTGGGCATTATTTCTTAAAACATACAGAAAGTTTGGATACAAAATGTATACATAAAATATTTCTAGACTAATATGAATTGATCATTTCAAACAACTGTTTTTTTCACTAACAACATACATCCTAACAAACACCAAATACTTTCCCCATAAAGCATCTTAAATTTAATGTGCCATTTTTTGAAACAATAATACCAACCATTACTGGTTCAAAAGTCTTTAGTTCTCATTTTGTCTTCACAAATTATAGTTTTTTTTCTTTGAAATGTTTGCTCCAATCAGCACATTGATGCATGAATAGACCTAGATACAAAATGCTGGCAATATGACTGTTCAGGGATCAACCCCTGAAACACTAAAAAAAAATAAAAAAATAAAAAAGAAGAAAATATTTCTATATAATTCTGGACTTCACTATCATTTTATTGGCCTCCATTTTGAAGTCAAATTCTCCTGCACAGTTAATCCTAGGCAGCAGTAAAGTGTGCACACTCATTTATTTTTTTGGCCAGACATTAATTAAAGAAACAAGATCTTCTGAATCCAAGTGAAACAGCCTGGTGGAGGAAGTATGGGGAAGAAGAGGATGGCAAGAACTCAATATCATTTTTTAAACAGAACATGAAATGAGCCCACATCCAACATGATAAAACTTTCAACCCTACAAAATTGTAATTTTTTTTTTTCTTTCATCAGCAATTTTACCTTCATTTCTAAAATTATATCAAGTGTACAAATTTGATTTGCATCCGTTATATTTAACACAATCATTTGTTGGTCCAAAAATATTTAATTTCAGTGATCCAAGCCCCATACAGTCAACACCAATTGATACATGAACCAACCTAATATTACACACTTATAGGTCAATGGGTAATATTTGACTCATACTAAATTATTGTGACAATACAATGATATTGATGTTATCATGTTATCCCATCAACAAATAACATGTTGCAGAGAAACAGAGCAACTTCGGACAGCACGGCATCAAAGAAATTTTTTGCTTGTAGCTTGTATCCCTGTGGCCCATTTCATATACAAAACATCGCCTGATGTTTATGATGTCAACAAATGGACAAAAAACTAGTAGAATTGAATCAGGTAGGTTATTATTATTACTTATTCCTTGTAAATACTATAATAATGATTTATTATATTTTGTATATGATCTGGATGAAGAGCCTCATGATTGATTGAAATGCTCACTCCTGCTCCGACATTTCGTGACATCAATTGTAAGGGGTATCAGGAGATATATTTAAAGAATGATGAATTATTAAAAATGGCGTCTCATTTTGAAATTAATGTAGAAAAAATATCCAAAACAAAAAATCTCTTCAAAATCAGATTTTGCAAATCTGATGAATTGTGGGATGAGCTAACACCATTTAAAAGTAACACTGACATAAATTTGTTGCCATGGCTTCTCCCTGCTACCACTTTCCTTTTTGTTTTTGGTAGGCAGTTATAATGATCAAAGTAGCACTAACAACAGCAGTAAATGTTTCTTCAATTTTTAATTCTGAACTGAGTTAATTCTGGCCGAGAAACACTAATGAAAACATATTTACAGATACATCCAACACTCATCAACTATTTACAAACATTTTGAAACCTAATCTGTCAATATCTTTAGATACCAAACATTAGGAGTTTATTAACCATATTTTTATTTGAAAATTTGAATAATAAGATGTTTGAATTACATAGAAGACGAAAATAAATATGAATTATTGAAATGATTGGATTGCATCACTTTATACAAATTAAAGAATGATTTTCTTGGGACTAGAAAATTTGTACAAATTATTAGTATTTATGAATTAAGAGGCTACAAATTATAGGGATTCTACTACAACAGTGTCCTGTGATGGTTCGAATCCATTATGTAGTCTTTCCAGATCAACCTCCTTCTAAGATACTCCCCTTCTGCTGTGGTGTCTCTCAGGGCACCTCCTTATCTCCAACTCTGTTTGGTACTTAGATTAGTGACCTTCCCCCTCCTGATACCTCACACCCAATACCACATATATGGCAACGAATTCCAAATATACCTGCCTTTCCTCCCTTCTGACCTATTAGCCACCACAAACCTTCAATAAAGCTTCAAGAAGACTTAAATAGAATATGGGACTTGGCAGGAGCTAACAAGCTGAAGTTGAATGCAGAAAAGACAAAGGCAATCCTAATAGTCTCCAATCACCTCCTTAAAGCTGTTCCTAACATTCCAATCCTGGTCCTACATGATAATTCCATCAAATTTTATCCCACCATCAAAAACCTTGGAATAATCTTTGATAAAACCCTTTTCTGGAAAAACCATGTATCCATTATCTCCCGACATACTTTTTCCACCTTAAAACATTTAAATAGCCTCCGTCACCTTTTTCCTTTTGAAAACCGTAGACTTCTGGTCACCCCCTTAATATTTCACCACTTTGACTATTTCTGCATGGTATATGGAAGCGTCTCTGAGGATCTCAAGGGGAAACTAAAACATTTGATAAATTGCTTTGTAAGATTCATCTTCGGAATCCCAAGGGACCCCTGTTTCCTGTTTTTATGAAGAGTTGAAGTGGCTTTATCCTTCCTTTCGCCGTAAGTATTTCCTGGCATCCTTCCTCTTCCAAGCCATTCACTCTCGATAATCGATTTAAGTTAGAAGATAACTTTTTTTTCCATTATACCTATTAATTAATTTTGTAAATACATTTATATATATCTGAGGCTCAAAAGTCCACATTTTTGTCCTTGTAACTTATTCTAAAGGGATTTGTCCCATCATAAATAAAAATATTATTGTTATCATAGATTAATCTTTCCACTTGCCTTAAATTAGAAAACATAAATAATTAAATTATAAATAATAATTAATAATCTATATAAATAAAATAAAGATGTTGTCTATATATTGAATAGAATCAATCGTTTTACAATATCTTTCCATTTTATATATTGCAGACACCAAATCCACTTTTAAAAAAATTTTTGTCTGCACGAAATTTTGTCAGGAGTAAGCTCAGCAATGCCTCATTATAGACTTTTGACATTAAATTTAAGTTTGCTTGACTTAAAATGTAGGCTTTAAATGAAAACAAAATATTGAATAGAACCAAAGTTATGAATTCTTGAGTAATTTGTCAAGAGATCCCAGTTAGGCAGTTACTTCGCTTCTCATCCCAAACTACTCTACCGCGAGCCTAATTAAAAAGTTTACTACCCAACTGATAGAAAAAATTATCACAACTCAACGGGAAAAATCTGGAACACGTCACATAAAACGGGTAAAATACATTCATTTTTCAACTTTGTCCAATATTCCCGTTCATTGTGTCATTCAATTCAACTTCCCGAGCCTAACAAATGTTGTCGTATACATTTTTAGGATTAACCAAATGGGTTATCCGGAAATCAGGAAAAAAGAACTCCAAAAATTTCACCCCGCCCGCCACAATATTCAGATCCAGTTCTAATTTTACACGGATGTAGGTGACTCAATGTCCAATGTTATTTTGGTTATTGGTTGTTAGCGATAAACTCAGCAGAGTTTAAAGAAGTGGAGGGACTACAACTTTTTTTGATTAATTAATCTACTCCACAATCTCCTCGCTTCACCATAAATGAAAATTAAACACTTAACAAATTTTAATGGATCGGTGGTGGTAGCCAAATAACAAAGTTTTTGTTATGACTATTGCGAAACCTTGACTTCCACAAGCCCCGCCATACATTTTTTTTCAAAACGATTCCCCTCTTCCAATCCTCACCCAATTTTATGAAATTGAATTTGGAACCTCCTCCTCCCATAATACAAAATCCATTTAAAAAAAAGATTCTTAAATTTTAACTATACACCCGTCAACGACGAGTACATCAGCTAGTAATAACTAAACTATAGAAATACTATAAAATCTATCCCAACCTCAAATCCAACAAGAAATAGTTGATTTATGATTAGAAAATAACAAGTAAAGAAAAATTGAAAAACATTTTATTATGCCATTAGTAAGGAAAAAGTCATTTTGCATGACTTGAATTAAAGTGTATTTAACTTAACTGATATTAGTAAGAGTGTTAATCAAGTGGTATTTCAGAAAACTAAAAAATACTAACCATCAGGAGAGAAATTGCCTTTATCCTTGACAGTCAAACAAAGAACATCTTCTTGTAAGTCTTTGACCAAGAACTGCATGGATGTGTTCCATTTCGGATCAGAACCATTCGGTGTTGGTACTGCAGGTGTTCTACTTTCTTGACTGCCCATACTGACTTCGCAAAATACTTCACGATGAACTACAGTGGAAAGAACTTGATTAAAATCATTGAAATCAAAATTTGTCTAATAGTTTCCACCATGTTTGATTCATACCAGTAAATATGATACAATATTAAAAACATACAATAAACCGTACTCGTCATTTGAATCAAAATAATTTACATTTATCTACTTATGTTTATGTAATATATATAATGTTTAAAAAACATATACAAATGTTTCTGTAGATAAATTGTTTGAAATAGGTCATTAAAAATTATAGTAATTTCAAAACAATGCAGAATATAATAAACAAAATAATCATTTTCTTGCAATATTTTTATTTATTTATTTGAATATTTTAATAAAGGAATTTTATATAAAAAATAAGTATATAATTGAAAATTCAAATGAGAGGATCTCAGCCATGGATGAGCCATAAAATAATCCGACAATAAATTTATAAAAGTATACATAACATCAATTGTATTGTAGTTCAGTTAAACGAAATAATACAAAAATTATTTAAAAAATTGTAATATAAATAAATTCATTTATTTATAAGTAATATACTTCTAGATTTATTCCTTCAGTACAACCACCTTCAGTTTTATCTGTAATTAAACTCGAGAACAAGTATGTACCCAAGGTGATTGAGAACTCCTCATTTAGACCAATTTTGAATAATCTTATTAGTGATGGGTCAAAATTGAAGCTTCATTCAAGTAAGAATATATTAAATTATCAAAAATATTGCATGAATATTTCAAAAGTAAGTTTTTTTAAAATCTGAGTCAATTATTTAAAAATTATAGTTTATAATACACACAAACACACATATATTTATATTGTTAATATTTCAAACTAACCTGTTACTTTTATTATACGATTTAAGGTAGATAATTTAGTAATAGTATTAGTGAATTAATAATATTTTAGCTGTTGGTATATTGAAACATGAGCAAATCTATACAATCCATGCTAACATGCAATAACTATCAACTACCATATATAAGTATATTATTGATAAAAACAAATTTTCACAAACAGAATATAATAATTTTAATATACATGCTAAAGCATTTAAATAAATCATTATGTAAATAGACAAATACAAAACAGTAAACACTTGTTTGGAAACAGTGAATATAAATAAAAATATAAATGTTACTTGGTTCAAAACCGATAATCTCCAAGTTACTTTACTGATTGCTTTGAATTCTTTGATAAAACCTTCCAATCAAATTAAGAATTGTTTTTATATACATTTCATTATCCATCCAGCCTTTCACTTCAAAATGGCTTAAAGAGAAGACTTAAGCCAAGTTTCATTAAAATTGTTACAGCCATTTTGGTGCTATAACCTATAGGCCATCTATCAGTATAATCGTCACGGCTGTAACTATTTTACTGAAAATTGGCTAATTCTTCTTAAAGTCCTTTTAATTTATGTATTCAAAATATTTTGCCAAAAAGAGGCTGAAAAAAAGTAATGATGGTTTTAAAATTTTATTTGCGAATAACTTAAAAGTTACACAAATGGCACTGAGCTGTTTTGTATTGTAAGCACAAATTAAAATGTATGTACAAATGCATACGAGTAGAAAAATATGTTGGAAACATGTAAATTCATGTATTTTTTCCTTAAATTTTTAATTATGATTATGGTCGAATTTCAATCACTGGATGAACCCTAGTAATAATAAATATGCTTTTTAAATAAGTAAGCAACTGAAATTAAAGTTGATTATGGTGTTATAACTTTTACAAGTATAAGGAGGGGAGACAAAAAGTCAGAAAATGAAAAAAAAAATTTTTATATATTTTTTAGGGAACTCCTGTTATTTGTTGATTTAATGCTAATCTATGATTAGAATCTGGAATTTCGTTTTTTTTTTTGTTGCATTTTTAATTGTTTTTTACTTAATTGAAATAATCAAAATATGAATTATATGTACATGTCTGTATATGAAGCACAAGTAGAGAGTAATGACCAGCATTAAATAAATCCTACCAATTCCATACTTGGTAGGATGCTTTTTGGATATAAGAAGTATAGTCAGTATCCTTAACCTTTCAGAGCAAACATTTCATTTAGTGAAAATTAAGAACATAAATAGTTGAAGAAGTAGCCATAACGTTTTTTTAAACCAATTGTCTTAAAATATTTATGAAAATATAACGTCTTCCAAACTAACTGTACACTCTGTACAATCAAATTCTTGAGACTATACTTAAAACAAACAATAATGCAACAAACTATATTGAAATGTCAAGGACAAGCATACAGCAAAGAAAGAAATATTAACAAAAGTATCATGAAGAACACAGTTTTCTATTACACAAAGCACAAATTTAAAGCAATGTACATGCACACTATTGTCACTATTGAAAACAATAAAGAAAATTTATAACCAAGACAAACACAACAATGCTTAGACTTATACAAATCTGATCCAAAAGAACGTTTCAGTTTGCTGTAACTGGTCACAACCAGGTCTTCGCCCCGACATACACATGTCATACAAATGTAAAATATATTTAAATAATAATTTTAAGTCATACCTCCACGGAACGAACTTGGTTCTAGAAATCTGCCTTTCATGATGATTAATTTAAGCATACATTTCGGTGGCCTTTTCCGGACTGTTTACAACATGCAATGAATTAAATTCCTTATCTTTAGATTATATAATTAATTTAGGATATGATTAATAAATTAATCAAACAAAAAAACATAATTTGTTAGTATAAAATTCTCACCTGTGGTTCTTGAATAACATTGGGAAATGCACTATGTGCATGGAATTATGAAAACAATTTCTAAAACTTCATATTTATTCAGTTTTAATTTCATAATAGTTTACATTTCTAAGCATATTTCTTCACTCGTTACTTATTGCACAAAAAATAAACAAAACTAGAAACTGAATAAAAATTTTCAATTTAAAAAGTTTTGTGTAAAAATTTAAAAATATCGATAGGGAAAAATATTAATCAGAAACTTTGCTTTATATTAGAAAGTAATTTCCTCTAGTGAATGAGTATGTACCGGGACTGTATTGCTATGTACTACCCATCTCTCTTTCGAACCATTAGAACTATTTTATACCAGCGTTATTGAACATATTTCTTACGATAGTTAACTCCTAACCAAAATTTATAAGCATGTGATTTGATATTTTTTTAATGCATAATAATTATACTATAAAACAAAAATTGATAGTATAAAAATATATTATTCAATTATTTTAATACACTGGAGACTACAAATTTAGTTTCAAGTGATTAGCTATTCGTGGTGTTGGGATAAATAATGTTTAACAATCGAGTAAAGTCCAGATGATTTCAGAAAACAATTAATAACTGTAGCATAATAATACTGTGACAAGTACTATGGATAGTAATATATAGGTTTCAGTAAAAAGCTGAAATAAATTAAATATTATTTAAAAAAAATCTATTTCATACATTTTTGTCCTTCTTAGTAGATTTCTCAAACATGATCAGTTGCAGCAAACAAAATAAACCAATTATACTGTTGAAATCATAGTAGCAATTTCTAACAATAATTTGATGTCTCTTAAATATAATTCTATCAAAACATGGGTAAGCTCCTAAGCTTCAACCCTGACTCATCAATGACACCGGATCCATCTCTAAACTGGGGGAAATGCCATTGATGAGTTCAGCATTGAGGTTAGGAACTTTCTCATACTTATATGATTCCTCTACAAAAACAAAATAAATGTGAGTAAATAACAATTAAAGGTTGAGTGCTTATAATTAAATATTAACCGATACTGTTATACGCCCATATTATAAACATTATACACCTCTTTATACCATAGTTATTAGTATTATTACTCATCCAAGCATGCAACAGTGCAAATAACCAAAATGCAAATTCTATGCAGATAAAGTGCAAAATCAGTTGTTTAGTGACACAATTATATCAAACGGATTAACTTCTTCTGTTCGATAAAAATACCTGTTGTGATTTTAAGTTTACTTCCTTCCATGACAAACACAAGGATTCTGCCGACAGCGCCAAATGACGCTTGTTCTAAACAGATGTTTACATATATTAATCCAGATGCAATCTTCAATGCAGAAATATTAATTTCTCTCAAATATACAATTTTAAAATGGAATTATAAAAGGTAAATTTCTAAATAATATCTAATATATTAAAATAATATAATATAAATAATTAAAATAATTGCAAAAAACAATAAAAGAAAATACAGTAAAATTGATTTCAATATATGAAAAGATTGTTTGAAATATAAACTGCCGGGTATATTTTCTCCATGAACACGCCAATATCATGTCTGAGAGGATTCATAAGAAAAGTAAAAATAGTTTCACAAATTTAAAAGAAAAAGAGAACAAGAATTGTTTTTTTGTTTTTTTAAATATTCTGTTTTAAATTTAAAAAATAATAATACCCACTAAATAAAAAAAGTAAACCCTAATTTTGAATTTTTGTAATGAAAATTAATGACACAAAATTAAGTGATATTTTGTCGGTTGTAAACCTATACAAACAAGATAATGTAACCAATAAAATTAGTACCATAAACTATGCACACACAATTCAGGGGAAAGTATAAGCCATAAGAAACATTGCTCATCTTAGCATGTTATTGATGTGTTTACAATTACATTTTCAAGTTACATTCCTAATTTAAGAATGGTAAGAATTTTATGAGATATATTTATACATTGATATCAATTTTTTTTAAAATTTTGTTTCGTAAAACAAAACAATGAAAATCAATAAAAGCTTAGATATTTTAATATTTAAATTTACTTCTTACAGAAAAGTATTTATTTAAAAAAAATATATTTTCAAAATAAAAAAATAGTCATCACAATAAATGATCTATAAATTAATTGGCTCCACTAATAATAATATGTGATATTAAAGAAGAAATTGTTATCTAACTAAAATGAAAGATTATAATATAAATACAGAAACAATACATTATATCATAACTGATTAACTTATCTCTCATTTATCAATGTGGTCTTCCAGGATGTGTTCTGGAATAATAGAGATTTCAGAAACAAAGTGAGCATTGTTTCTCTCATTTCAAGAATGATTACAAAGTCAACTTTATTTTTCTAATTTCAAGAATGATTAAATACTTTTCTTCAGGAATATTTTTGTGGTGAGTAATGGAAAAATATAATTAACATTATTTATACATTTTTATTGAAAAAGTAAAATAGACATACTAATTATGAAAATTTAAATTCTTGGTCAAAAATAAGTTAATTTTTGTATTGTTCTTATCAAAGTACAACTTATCAGAATCCAAAACCTGTGTTCAGAATTATCAATATAAAATGTGAAAATAATTAATCTGATAAATCAACAAGTTCATAAAGATACATCTTTAAATTATCATAAAAATTTGAAATATTCCAAATATCACAATAAATTGTAATATCTTAGAATATAAAATAATGGAGTAGAATTACCCAACAAGGAGTAAAATCAACATTTATCCTAAAGTTTGATTACAAAACAAACCAATTATTTTGGAGAGAAACTTTTTTTTAGGTCAGTTGTAATTCAAGTATAATGTTTAAGCATTAATAGTGAACGGATCATATAAATAATAATTGAAAAAGTCGATAATTAATAAATAAAAGATATTTTTACAACATAGAACAACGGTTGTTAAATAAGAAAAAAAAAATAAGAAAGAACTAAATATTTTTTTTTAACAAGTGGACTTTTTAAATAGAATTCGTCATACAATAAAAACTTTTTTGTAGAAAAGAGCTAAAAACTTAACTTCAAAGAAATTAGTCTTCCTTTTAAATTAATTACTTTAAAGGATAATTTTGAATATTAGTCTTTTAATTTTTGCAATTTAAATTTGTAAAGGGTTTATAAATGTTATCAATATAACAAAAACCTAGTGTGCTTGTGAAGGTAATTAGGTGTCGGTAATAGTTGTCCTGGCATCTTATCTGTGGAAACAAATTCATTACAGATATATGTCAACAATGAGAAATTATTGTGTGGAATCATGGTATGTTGGTGAATTAAATCCAAAGATTACAAAAAATAAACTTATTTAAGTAAAATTTTATTGTCCTCAAGACAAATTTGTAGTAATCTTGGCTATAACAGTACATCAAAATAATTTATCAATTAATTTTAATGAAAGAACCACAAGTGTAAACTAATTACGAAAATAAAAATAGAATATAAATGAAAGAAATAAAACTCACTTGACTGCTGTCTTCTCAATTTGTCCCTTTCGTGTTCTTTCAGTTCATTTTGGGCTAAAGTCAACTTTTTTAACCACAGATTCTTCTCATTGTGTGAAGTGGCACTCAAATTGAATATTGTTTTATTGTACTCAAGACGAAACTCAACACCATTTGGTTCTCCAATGCTCCCAACAATATTTAAATCACTCAATAACAAAGGCTAATAAAAAAAAAAAATAATAATAATTATATATATCACATAAATATTAAATTATTACATTTTTTTATTTACAAAAGTGCCTTGATTCTCAAAATTGCCTGAAACCCAGGAAAGACCTCTCAAAGCAACAGTGGTACAGGATTTCGAGGAATAAGAATATTTTTTTAAAATTAAAATTAAGAACTTGAAGCATGTAACACTCAACAGAGTGGTACTTTTTTATTTAAGAAGCGATTCAATCTTTTATGAGAGGTTTGAGTGTACACTTAAGCAAAATTACAAGACCCGTAACTTAGTAAATTATAAACGGTACCAAATGTCATTATTATTACCAGTTTAATAAATAAATAAGATAATAACCTGTTTATATATCCTAAACAGAACATTCTGGTGTCTTTCAAAACTGAACTGACCCCCTAACGGCCTGTTAGGTTGGGCCAGCAAGAGGAAATCATTCATCAAGAAACCCATCAATTCTTTCCCACTTTTGGTCTAAAACAAACATTTTAAAATATATTAATAGCATTGTAATAAAAAACAAAAATAAATAAATAAACTTGAATAAATATATATACCACATACTTTTGTTAAGGCACTAAAATGTAAAAACTTCCTAGGTCCAACAGCATTTGTCAAAGAATTAAATATGAGTGGTTCTGAAAGGCGATCACTGAGCACATGGCTCTGAAGCCATTCCAGCCTTTCAGAGTTTTCTTTCTCGCGTACTCCTTCATTAACCTATTAAAAAAAAAAAATACAGTAAAAGAATTTCACAGTGGATTTTTCTTAGATTAATCTATAATTCTTATACAAAGAAAGATAAATTAAATTTTATTTTTAAACCCAGGATATTGAAGAATTCAATCCTAAATAAATTATTAACTGCTGCTGTGATTTATTTTCACATATATTTTTAGTTATATAGATGAAACATTGAGTTAAGTGTAGCAAGTAAAAGAAAAATATCATATTTGATATTTGCAATTGAAGGTCATTTAATTTTTTTTTTAATTATATTGAAAATACTTTAATTTTATGATTCAAGATTTAACATTTAATTTAATTTACTAAAAATTAATCTAATTAAAAATAAAGGAGAAAATTCAAAGTACTTTTGCCTGAGCATTTAAATAGATATCAAAACTACTATAATGAAAAAATCAGATGGGCAAATTTTATATTAAATAAATAAATTATTTTCACTCATTATTAGTGGATAACAGCTTATAAATTTATTTGTTTATTGAATAAAACATTTTCATTATTACCCAAAAAGTAATCAGATTAAAATATTAATTGTTATTTTATAACAAAAAATTATAAAGTAGTGTGTTTATTGGACAACAATTATTTATTATATCAATTTTTATTCAAATTATGACAAAATATTATATAATAACAGAGAATGGTTTTGTAAAATCTCTCAAGACATACCTGGCTACACAAGTCTTCTGCTTTTTGTAAAGCTTCTTCTAAATTTTGCCTATCAGAATGTTCTTTTGGAGTATATTCCAAGATCTAAATAAAAGTATTATAAATGGAGTTAAAACAGAAATAAAAATAAATAAAATAAAGCAATAGTTTTATTCTAGATACAAATAAAATAATTATAATAACCAAAGATCCTCTCTACATCTTAGAACTCCTTACTCTACGCTCATCTATCCACTCCCTCTATACCAAATTTCAACCTCTAGATTTATATATGTCCTCCCGGAAAACTACTTTCTTCAGCAAATACTTTTATTATTTATGTTACCTCTTTTGGGCATCTCTATATGTCAATCTTCGTCCACAGATTACTTCAAACAATCCCTTTTCCATCACCTACTTTATATTCAAACTTCCGTAAACATGTAAAATCTACTTGCTTGTTGCTGAACATTGTATAATCCAATCAATTATACAATTGCAATTGCAATTAACATTTAATTAAGCATCATCTTGTATACTCGAGAACTAATGTTCATAATTATGGAACTTAGTTTTATAAGTTGTTGTTATTACTTATGAGACTGTAGTCTCAGAATAAAATTATTTTTTAATTCATTTCATTATTTATTTATGTTATGATATAACAAAGACAATTTATAATAATAAAATAATCAAATTATATTAAAAATCCCTTTTTTTTTTTTTTTTTTTTTTTTTTGATATAAACATAATACATGTAAATATAGTATGAAATGTTATAATCTCTAAATAATCAATCACCAATCAGATAAGTGTATATATTTTTAGCATGGATATCACATCCCCTCTCCTTCTTTTCTGTAAAGCAGGTGAATAAATGAAGAATCAATATGGCACCCGAAGAAAGAAAATTAATGTAAGATTTATGTGAGTTTAAATACAAATGACATCACAGTCAAGAAGTAATAAATAGCCTTATTTTTCAATTTTAAATTATTTATTTTTCAAATATTTCTAAAAATAAACATTAAAGTAGTGAGAAATAAATTTATTGATATCTAAATATATTAACCTTAGATATGAGAAGAGGGTATTTTGTTATCCTCTGCATCGGTTTAATCAGAAAAGAACTGAGGGGAAGTCCTTTGGTCTTTGGATCTGACTGGCATCTTTTCGCTAAGGCATTAAAGTCCTTGTTTGTTTCGCTAAGTGTCTGGAGCATAGCTGCAGCTCGTAGTTGACATCCACAAAAGCGCACATAAACCCTCATGCGAGGAAGCTGTAAAATAAAACCTCCAGTAAAAACTAAGACAATAAAAATACTAAAATAAAATAATTTAATTAAACCATTAGCATATCCAAGGTGAGAAAACATTAAAAATTTCACAAAGAGACATTAATGAATTTTGATTAAAATAAATAAATAAAGAACAAATAAAAGTATCATATTTTAAAATAGTTACTTATTTAGGTATGTTATAACTAAGAAAAAAAAATATCAGTATAGACATAATCGTAAATAAAGAACAATGAGTTAATCAAAAATTAGGTAACTGCCTGCTTGGAACTAGATTAAATAAAAAAGAAATTTAAATAAAATACATTTTCGCAGAGAATATCTCCAATTGTTCTGATAATCCCTCCTTTACTCATATCTCTCCTCACTCTTAGAGCACTATAATAAAAATAACAAAAACAAACGTTATTAAATATATTTCAAAAATAAATAAGCACAAAGTTAATTATATAATATATATGTCAACTCACCGCAAGAAAGAATAATTGCACTCCAATATATCATGCCAATTTATAAAAATTGTTCTCAGTTGCTCATTGGTCAAAAGCCGGCTTTCAATCAATGGCCTCTCGAAAACCTTAAACATTTATACAAAATACATATATTTTCTTAATATATAGGTTCATACTAAAATTTTGAAAAATTTACATGTCACACTGCTTATAAAACATTAAAGGATAATAGGTATTTGGGTAAGACACTAAACTCTTAACAGCCAGCGGGCTGAGGTTCAAGTTAAACTATAATACAACAGTTATTTTTTGTTTTAGCAACCACGGATCACCTCTGGGATTGGGAATCCCAATTAGACACATCCAATCTTAGCGAAGTGAATATTGAATCTTCAATGAACTGCAAGAAAAAGCTTGAGGTTAAGCATAAATATTAACCATATCACTTAAATTGTATAACTGTTGATAAAAAAAAAAAAAAAATGTTACTCCCTCGTTGAGTAGTGTACTCTAAGCCCATTATGGATGTTAGTCAATACCGATGGAAGTTCCGCAGGAGGAGAACTAAGGAAAATTTTCTCTCCAAAAATAACCATAGAGAAAAAAAAAACAGCTGTTCAAAATACACATACTTGTACCAGTACTAATGAAAAATAAATAAATTGTCATTCATTAGGTAGGGAAAATTAAAAAGTTTACACCTTATGAGAAATCGATTGTCATAGATGCTAAATTAATTAATTACCTTGTCTATGCTTAATAAATCAATTTTAAATAATTCATGACATGAAATAGTTAGATAATTGATGTATTACAATTTTTCCCATAGAAAAGTTTATGTTTCTCCCGAATTCTATTATCTTGAAAGTCTCCCCTTAAAAAAAACTATCTCTGAACCTGCCCCTCAGTTCATATCAGAAATACCCAATAATTCAAAACTCTTTAAGTAGCAATAGCACTACTTTTATGTAATCATTTAATTAATATATTTTATAACTTGATAAATTATTTTGTTCTACGTAATCCTCATCTTTTAATTTTTTTTTTTTTTTTTTTGGCCAAAGCAGCCTTCCTTCAGAATTTATTTTGTTAGAAAAAAACACATTGAAAATCTAAAGTATTGGGCTATCATCCTCATCTTCAAAATCATTCTAAGTAATAACACATTATTTTTTCATATAATATTATTTCTTTCTGCATTTCATATGATCCAGGGACGGTCATCGTCTCGAACCCTTAGGTTTGAGTCGTGTCCCTCATTGACTGCGGAGGTGCAGGCATCCTCCTGTACATTGGCAGGCAATGTAAAGCCGTAGCGATCGTAAGATTGCGGAGCCTGAGACCAATCGTGCTCTGAGGTCAGGGAAGCAGTGCTTCCCGACTAAATTGGTACTACGGGGCGTCGCCGGAGCCCCGGCGGCGCTATGGGTGGACGGCGAGAGTGCTTGCACTGTTTGGCCGTGGCGGTCGATGTGTTTACGACTACTCACTGCACGACACAGCTAGCCTTGACGTTGTTCAGGCTATCTTCTTGTACAATGTGCAGCGAGTGGACGGAAGTTATGGTAGTAGTGTTCGTCTGATTCCGTGGGCACCTGTTGTGTGCCTGCATTCTTGGTGGTGTACCCGGTCCAGGGAGTTAGGTTGGAGGCCGGTTAAGGCTCGCGCTAGGTATGGCTTCCAACCAATGCTCCCTTGGTCCATAGAGTACCCGGTGGTACAATGCATTTCATATGATACAGTTAAAATAAAAGAATCAAGGAGTAGTTTCATTACTTTAAGTTTGTCACATTCAAGTATCAATGAAGGAAGACCAGTATGGCAACAAAAAATTTAAAAAAATTAAATTAAATTGATTGAAAAATACTGCCCATAAAATTCAATAGATATAAATCCTTATATGATATAAAATAATTATAATTCATTGACTTACATCATAAACTATTGACATGTCATCAATGTAAGCTTGCTCAGTAATTATTAATTCCTTTATATGCTGTTGCCTTTTGTCTTCCTTTGGAACAAAATTTCTCTTCGAAGGACCATTTTCACCTTTTAAAAAAAGAAAAATATAATTCTTAAATAAATTGATTTATTAAAACTAATCTGTCAGAGAGTAGTACATTTAACTCTTTCAAATCATACCTAATTTGTTTAAAACATTTTTACTGATAACAGAGAAAATTGGCTATAAAAATACATCTGGCAAGAAAAATTTAAGAAAAAATGTATGTACTAATTCATACCACCAAACTATTTTAAAATTTATTTTTGTCACATTACATAAATTTAATTCAGAATCTTCCAAATGTGATTAAGAGTCCTAAATTATTTATCAGAAACAGTAATAATAATGGGTCTTGCTAAAACCAAAGGCTTGATGCCAATGCCACCAAATCTACCTCAATCTTCCCATGCATTGAGTTTTCAGTCCACCCCTCACATGTTTACCTCTATGATCAACAACAATTACCTTTTTAGTGATTTGTTCGTTGTCCAGTCCAATGATAATAATGCATAATTCAATTGCTACAATTGTATTATTTCAATTATAAATAATGGACACAGGTCATGAATTGCTGTTTTTTTCATGTTTATAAATTAATCTTAATTTTAAAACACCTTGAGGTATTCTTCTGTTAATATCATTAGATGAAAAATAAGCAATTGTCTCAGAGAGAAATAATAATAATAATAACGATAATGTCAAGTTGTTCTGGAATCAATCTATATTTACAAATCATACTAAACCCCTGTACAGTTCTAAAAATTGATAATAAGTAATTCAGTTCTGAATTAGAAGCTATTTGTAAAAGTACTAAAAGAAGGGTAGAAATCAGTTCTCCTCAGTACAGCAAATATTGTCAGAAAATTTTTAAATGTGCTTTCGAATTTGAGCCTTATTTACCATAGACTTTATGAGAATACATTGGTTATGTGAACATTTCTGGGCAACATCCAAGGAAGCGTGCAATTCTAAGAGCCACAAGCAGGGTAATGTGTTTCGGTTAAGCACTCATAGCTACATAAGATGTTTTGAAGAAATGGCTGGACCGATTTTTTAGTTGTATGACTCAAATTATTCAGTGAGATCCTCTAAGTGTTTTGAAACAGTTCAAGCTAAAAATACTAACAAATTATTTTATAAAATGTGTTTAATCTGTCCGTTAAAAGGAGTGTAACTATTTTTCAAGCGAACAGCTTGACTGATTCTTAACTTTGAGGATTCGAATTACTCAATAAAATCTGATGAATGTTTTGAAACAATTATTGAATAAATATTTCATAGTATTTTAAGTATTCTCAACTTTAAGTTGGTTTCATATCATGTTATGTGTAAGTTTATGATCACACTATGATGAATACAAATTGTCAATAATTAATAAAACTAAGAACGTTACAATAATAAAATTTGTTTATTTAAAAAATATGGAAATAATTCTATACATCTTAAGGAAATGTGTCTGCATATCTACTTAAATACCTAGGTCAATTGTTAGAAAATTTATTGTCTACAAATATTTAAAATTCGTGAAGTGACTATTACATATTACACTATTTATTTATGGCCTGACTAGGCCATAATACATTATGACTTCAGACAAGTCGATTTTATCCCATGCATCAGTCCATCCAAAAATCCAAAAGATTCTTCAAAAGAGTCCCAAGTTTCATTTGAGGATGGAAGACGATTTGTTAAAAAGATATGTTGTTCCAAATATTTACCAAATTCTCTATAGCTGACCATTGTTTTGTCTTAAAGAAACTGTATGACAGATTTTTGTAATTATTGGACGGATTTTGATGAAAGTTTTTTAATGGTTCAGGAAATTTAAATGTCTACAAAATTTGTTCTTACTCAAAAAGGAGAAAAAGTGTACCCTTTTTGAGTTATTTACAAATGTAATTTTGAATTCATCAATACTGCTTTTCAGGTCCATTTTTAAGAAAGTGTGTTATATTCATAAATTTATAGTGTTTCATAGGGAATACTTAAAGAAAATTCTTATTAATACTGTTACAGCCTTTTTAGTGCTGTAGACTCTAGAGAAATGAGGTTTTCCACTGCCATCTTGAAACAAAATGGCGACAGATGATAAGAACCCTCAAAGGCACCTCTCCAACACCAACTTAATATAGATATAAAATTTCAATCTTCCCACTTTGTCAGAAGGAGATGTGGAGATGCGCATATTTTAAAAATAGGAAAAAACGATTTTACAAGCGGAAATTTTTCCAAATTTTAATAGTATCGTTCCGCCTGTGAACCAAATCTATATACTGAATTTCAGCTTATTCGGTCAAATAGTGCCCACTTGAGAAGCCAAAACATAGCGGAAAAAAAATATATAACTGACATCTGTAAAAATTGTAGAATCGTGATGTAGGAGTTCCAAAACAGATAGAAACCGCAATCCCGCCTTCCGCTGACGACTTTCGATACAATGCAAATAGCCTATTATTTCCGAAGGAAAATAGACAAAAACACATAATCCAATGATGATGACAGTGGTATGGACTCTGAGCTGAGGTGAAAGCAACCAGACTAGGGGACAGAAACCCCAAAATCAAATGACCTGGACCTCCAGGTCGGGTATTGGGCGTGGAGCCAACCTCACCTTGTAAAAAAATCAACCCATTAATAAACCTAAAAATAGCAAGTTAGATGGAAATAAAGACAAAAGACAAAGGAACTTGGATTTGGATTTAACTGTTGCTACATGTAATATCCGTCCGATATTCCAGCTTGGGAAGATGGTAGAGGTATCGGAGCAGATATTACAATATCAAATAGATATATTAGCTTTAAAAGAAATATGATGAAATGGGCAAGGCAGAATTGGCAAGAAAGATTATACGATGATGTTTAATAGTGAGAATGTCAAGAAAGGAAGAAAAGGTACTGGATTCATTGTGGCAGGAAAAGGGAGATGGTGTATATTATCATTTGAGACGGTTAATGCAGGCTGAAAATGATACTGAGGGAAAGATTTTGGAATGTTACCTTAATAGCTATGTATTAATTCAACTGAAGACAGTGAGGACAAGGTAAAACTCAACTTTTATCGGGATCTCGAAAGAACATTTTTGGCACCTCCACGTTATGATGTGAAAATTGTTTTGGGTGATTTGAGTGCATAAATGGGAGAAGAAAGCTTTCTTAATGCAGTATCTGGTTGATTCATGATTCCTAGTGAGACAATTGATAATGGAAAGCTTGTTTGTCAGTTTGCGGAAGACAATAATATGGTCATAAGAAGCACTACTTTCCTACAAAGAAATATACATTTAGGAACATGGAAATCCCCATATGGAGCAATAACACAAATTAATCATGTATTGGTTCAGAAAAGGCATGTAACTTCAATTATCAATCTGATAGACAGTAAGGTAGATAAAGGAGAGGAATGTGTGGACTAAAAGTGGAAGAGAATTATAGGAGCTATTGAAAAGTCAGCAGAGGAGGATATAGGCGGGAAGAGTAGGCAAAAGAATGAGGAATGGTTTGATGCCGAATACCTTGAGATCCTGCGTAAAAGAAATCAGTGCAGAATGGCAATGTTGCACCACCCTACAAGAAAAATCTCTGTGGCATATAGAGAAAGTAGGAACAAAGCAAAGAATGATATTTGAAATAAGAAACTTAATTTTATGAAAAGAAAAATAGAGCAGATTGAGAAATCCAGAGCAACAAATGAGACAAGGAAATTTTATGGAGCAGTAAAGTGTATGAGTCAGGGATTTCAGTAAAAAATAAATGGATGCAAAAATAAAAATGGTGTGGTATTTGAGAACCCCCGAGTTCTAGATTTTCTAGTTTTAGATTTTTCAAAATTTTCTAGTTCTAGAGTAGATGGGAAGAGCACTACACAGAATTGCCTAACTCTAACAGTGAATAATGAATGTATGGCTGGCAGTGATGAGCCAAGGTGTATTGATGATCTGGAGCCATTGTCAATAGAAGAGGTGGCCGAAACGATTGAAAAATTAAAAAATAACAAAGCACCTGGGGAAGATATGTTGGTTGCAGAATTCTTTAAATATGAAGGAGAAGAATTGATAAGTCAAATACATTTACTGTTGGAGGATGTTTGGAGTAGTGAAATCATTTCTGAGGAGTGGTGCACGAGTCTAATATGCCCGATATATAAAAAAGGAGATAAACTCCAATGCGAAAATTACAGAGGAATTTCCCTATTAGCAGTAGCCTATAAAATATTTTCTAACATCCTCTCTGTGAGGCTCAACGTATTTGCTGAGAACAAACTGGAGGAATACCAGTGTGGATTTAGCAAGGTGAGAGGAACAACTGACCAAGTTTTTGTAATGAGGCAGCTAATGCAAAAAGCCTGGGAATGTAGGATTGGCCTGCAATATAGGATGTTGTTCATAGATTACCGACAAGCTGTCGATAGAGTGATAAGAAGCAAATTAATAAATGCCTTAATACATGAATTCCAAATTCCACAAAAATTAATAACTTTCAAATGAAGGCTGGGGTTAGGCAAGAGGATGCTTTCTCTGGAACATTATTTAATATTGCACTTAATAATGTTTTGAAAAAACTGGATTCACCTGGTTGCATACTTAACGCAATGGTGCAAATATGCGCTTACACAGACGATACATGCCTAATTAGCAGGAATTTGAGGTCAATAAGGAAAGTATTTGCAATATTGAAAGCCAAAAGTGAAAATGTTGGGCTGGAAATTAATCAAGAGAAGACAAAATACATGTAGGTATTTCAGGACCGACAATGAGGCTGGCCCTCAGAGCATTGAAATATGTAGTCTTACCTTTGAGTGTGTTAAAACATTCACGTACCTGGGGGTGGAAGTGAATTCTGAAAATAAAATTGCTGCTCAGGTAAGCAAGAGGATCATGGATGGAAACCGGACGTACTATGCCAACCTAAATTTTTTTTAATCATCGCTCCTCAGGAGAAATAAAGATAAGATTATATAAGACCTATTGTGACTTATCCAGCGGAGACATGGACCCTTTGTACAAGCACAATTAGTATGCTGAATATTTTTGAAAGAAAAATGTTGAGAAGAATTTATGGAGCTGTTTGTGAAGAGACCTGTGGAGGTGTCAAAAAAATTCACAACTATATGAACTATATAATAGTGGTGACATAGTTCATTTTGTTAAAACTAGACACATAAAATCGTTAGACCACATGGCTAGGATGGACAGCAGCAGGATGCCTTATAGGTCATTGTTCTCTACAATGTATTGCACAAGAAGGAAGTATTTTTGTAAATAAAAAGTTAATTCATTAAAATAAAACATGAGATCAAGATGAGAAAATCATGATTTGTTAAGCTTAATAATGGTACACGCCATATCCTTTCTAACCTGATTTGATTAATTATAATAATTTTATTGAAAATTCCAAAATATTGAAAAGCTAACAATAGGTGAAAAACACAAAAGTAAATAAAGTTTAAGAAACGTGTCTGACTTGACTACATCCATCAAAATCAGTCTGAAAATCAGTCAAAATCCATAAAAGTATGACATTTTGATAAAATATTCATAATAAAGTAATAAAAAAAAGTAAATAAAATCTGGAATATAGAATTAAGCAAACTTGGAAGAAAATTTCAAAGCAATATTATAATAAATAATAAATAAAGTTAGAATTACTATATACTATTATAAGTTAAACCCCATTATGAGAAAAATAAGATGGATAAAATTGTAGCAATGTCAGTTAATCCATGTGTACTCATGAGCTCACGATTCTTCTAGTTTTATAAAAGAAAAAGAAAATTACTTCAAAATACAAAAAATGATATGAAAAAGTATTTATTTGAGAATGAATAAATCAACAGAAAAGAACACCATCATTTTAACAGACAGTAACTACATAGTCAGGAGGAGATTTTAAAAAAAATATTTTTAACTTGTTAAAAAAAAGAAATAATTTATTATTATTTCCCAGCTCAAAATGATGCTGCATAAAATAAGCCTTTTTAATGCCTACTTATTGTTTGGAATCTGCATGCTTTACACTGAGAACTGTTTTGTTAAATTTTATTTGTGTAAACCCCTCTTATCACTAGCCAAGAACCGTCACTGAATTGTAAAACAAAATATTTTTATAAATAATTACAAATTTATTTTAATAAATAATATTTACATTCAAAAATTAAATACAAAATATAAAAGTTATGATTTTATTGAAAGAATATATCGACACAGAAAAGATATTAAAAAGTAATTTTAAAATTTTTTCGTTGTCTACAATCTTTGATGCCTTTGTAATCCACATGTGTCAAGTACTCACTCCATATTCAGTCAACATGCTTAATTCCTTAATGTGTGATTAACAAAAATAATCACTAAAAACAACAATTTCATTAGCATTTCTTAATTAATTAAAGAAAATCATTCAAAATTATATTAAATAAATATATAAAATACAGAAACAGAAAATATTTAAAAACTAAAATCACTTGGCCAAAAACATTGCACAGTAGTTGTTTATGCTTGAAAATCTCAAAATAATCACTATCAAATCATACATATTTAAGAACATTTTATGTATGAAAGCTTGTTCTAATCTTTGCGCTCCTATTCATTTGGTCCCTCCATTACAAATATTCTCAGTTGTGATTTCTTATTTCTCCTTTGGTAAATAACAAATTCATTCATATTTTATATTTAACTATTTTTTTTATCAGAGTTCAGCATGAAATGGTTAATTATTTCAAATAAAAAAAAATAAAGGTACTTTAAAAGAAGAAATAATGAAAAATAGCCATTTAAGCTCTGCTAGAGAACATCAACAAGATTAAAGCCTACATTATAATAAAAACTGCTTAATTTTATACTGATATCATCAATTTATTGAAATTTGTTAGAGCCGTTTTCGACATAAAATCTTAAAAATGTGTTAAATCGATGATATGAAGTGCCACTTCTGGTTAGCCGATTTTGACAAAAAAGTTGCTGTAACTCCCAGGCATATACAGGACTTTTTTTTACGAGCTACTCTGTGTTAAGAGTGTGTTAACACACACATACCATTTTGTGGGACTTGTTTATTTGGACTCAGAGAACCTCAAAAGGTGTATTTCTGTTGAAAACTGAGATTCGAGGAGTAAGGATGAGAAAAGCATTTTCATATGTAATAGTAACTTTATTTGTAAGTGTAAAGATAAAAGAAAATTTTTTTTTGTTTGACAGTATGTTTTAATAAATAAATAATTAAAAGTTGGACAAAGATTTGATACTAACATTTGCAAAATCCCACATGGACTAATAATTCATGAATCTATGGAATATCTAATAAGACGCACATTAAAAAAAAATACAGATTTTCAGATCATACTTATCATTAGTTCACCCTAATATGTCAGTAACAAAACATTACATATGGACCTACACACATCCATGGTTTAAGGTCATATTAAGATTTTATATGAAGAATGTTATAAAAAACATGACTACGATACATATGCAAGTAAACATCTGAAGTACATTTTTTTTATAGTTCAAGAACCAGAATAGTATCAATCTCCCTCATGCCCGACATACCTTAACACTTTAGTGGCCGCTCACAAATGTGTGTGATGGCCAGACCAACTGTAACCGTCCACTCACACAACATGTGTGAGATACTACTGTCAAGAGTTATTGATAAGTTTGTTTAATTATTATTGTAAAAATTAATTATTCAAACTGCATACATGCACAGCCATTAAAGTGTTAATGTTAAAGGCTGAGCGCCAGGTGTTGGTACATAATAAATTTAAAAAAAATTATAGCAGTGAACATCTACAAACTATTGCAAGCCGAAATAGTGATATATAAGTGCAGGAATTACATATTATAATACTTACTTTATTATTTACAATAATATACTTAGATATACTTAGAATACTTAGACCATTTCTAAACACAAATATATTCAAATTTGGTGTAAAACTAAATTTAATTTATTTATAGTCAAACAGTAAAATAATAAAAAATCAATTTAATTTCATACTAGCTCTCTTGAGAATAAATAGCTGCTTGACTTAATTATATTTTTGGAGAAGAATGACAGGTATAACTGTAAGCAGATCAAACTAAACAAAATAGGGATTAGAGTCAGAAAAGTCTCTCAATTAGTAGTAAGTATATTTATTTTCCATTTTGCAGTTTGGACCTTTTTTTTTAAATATCTTGTTCACTATTAGTTGCCTATAGATCAATAAAATAAATTATTTTTGATTGTTACTTATTAATGAACATTTCGGGGAATCTCTGTCCCCAAAATTAAGTATAACTTGAACCATTCACCATACTTATTATAATAACCTATTTTCCTATAGCACTAACCTATTTTATATAGCATATAACCAATTTTGGGGAATATTATATGCTGAAAGTGGGGACAGAGATTCTCTGAAATGTTCATTAATAAATAATAGTAAAAACCCAAGTGTATTATTTATTGGATTGGCCTATAGACAAATAATAGTGAAAAGATACTAATAAGTAACTAAGTAATCAATGTTTCACCAATTAAAGCATCATCAGGAAAGAAAAATATAAACAAATTGAAACCAAAGACAGTACAGTTCACATCTGCAGTCTAAAAAATGACAAATCAAAAAGAGATATTATATCACTCTAAGACAGTTTAACAGATACTGAAGGAAAAGGGAGATAACATTTAACCATATATTTTATATAATAAATACATTTACTTTTTAGTGATTGTTGCTTCCAACAGGGACCATCACTTGACAAAATGAAATATGCATGTTGGAGCAAAATAAAGTATTTGTTTTTCCTTTAATATTTAATACTTTTTGAATCTTCAGATGAAACACGCCGACAAAATAAATCTAGGTCAATGACAAAACTGTATAAGTCAAAATAATACTTTTTTTAAAAATTGGGACCAATTTAAAGCTTTGAATCATCCACAAATTCCTTAAATTTTGTATATTTAAAGGATTCAGTTAACAACTTTAACAATAAATTTTAAAGTGATAATATATTTTTCAACTGACAATTACAATTACAACAGCAAAACCTAAATTTTTTTTTTTTTATGAACTATTAAATGAAATATAAATATAAAAGTATTTTTAAAACTACTGATTTATTGCAGTTTTTATGTTTTAATTTTTTGTATTTATTTATAATAATTTTGACTGGAAAGTATCGCTAATTAAGGAGGTTTTGGTATATTTTTCTAAATTTACATTTACTAGTTTCCAGTCATAGTATAAAAAAAGAAACATATTAAAGATACAACATAGTATAATATAATATAAATTTAGTATAGATAGGATTCTGCAAACTTGTCATATAAAAAAAAAAAGAAAAGAAATGAACAAATTATTATGAATAAGTTAACAAATTTGAAATAAAAATATTATACACTGAATTTAAATAGTAAGAAAAAAAAGGAATAATGCTATTAAAATTTATTACTGCTTCCAGTAGAATAAGTAGCATAAATAGAGCAGAGTGCAGGTAAGTTGAGATACATGATTATCCAAACTGCACAATGTACATTGTGCAACTAATAATTACTTGTATTAAATAATCTAAAGAAAATAAATTTAATTACTCATGATAGTCATATATTTAATAAAAAGTAGTTTAAATGATCAAGTCTTAAAAAAAGTGCTATGAGCAATTATAAAAAAAAAATCCAATACTGGTAGCATAAAGAATTTCCATAATTATAGATAAATTAATGTGGAGGTTCCGACAGTTAGTTTGTTTACACTATATATTAGTAAAAATATAAAATACTTAATACGTAGATTCAAATAAAATACGTTTTGTTAGCTTTAAGCAATTCTCATTTAAGTAATATCCTATCCTGTTATTTAGTTGATTTCAGTAACTTTTTAGTCAAAAATAAAAGAAACAGGAACTGATCACTTCTATTTCAATCCATCAAGAATTGATTATAAGACACAAGACAAAGACCATTAATTCATGACAAAAACCTCATTCCCTTTCAGAGGAATTAAAAGTGTCAACAATTAAACCCTATGAACATGAGATAAAATTGTCAAGACATAACCACCTGCTTCAAAACGTATTTATATACAGATTAATAATAAGAGTAGTTCAGGGAATATGAAAATAGCTTTTAGCAATTATATAATGAAATACAAATATAATTATGCTAAGAGTGGTTGATTATGATAATTACTTAATAAATTAAGGAGATGGTGAGTGTGGCAATATAAATTAAACATAAAGTAATATAAAACTAAGTGAATGCAGTAGCATTGTAGACCTTCTGTTTCATTTTGAACCCACATTCTCCTCAAAGACAGAAATTTAAGGCTATGAGTTCATACCCAAATCTTACATCTTACAGCATAATTGATACAAAAATCCAATCCCGTCCCATTAGAGCTTGTACTTCCTACCTCTATCCTCCTCCTCACTGAACTGCTGCGTTTGACAAATCCTTTGCAATTCAAGCCACCTCCCTCTGGAATTCCATCCCTCCTGATATTCGACATGCACAATCAGCACAATCTCTCTTTCTTCTGTATTTTTACTTTTAATTAACTATTATTGTAAATATTTAATTTATTTATGATCACATATACATGCTTTCTGTACTTATAATTTGTTCTAAAGGGACAACAGTCCCAGAATAATAAAATATATTTTCATTTCAAAAGAAGCATATTTCTAACAACTGTTAAGAAATAAACCTCTGATGATTTGGTTAAATAGAGTTGGACGATTCCTAATTTTGTAAGAAAAAACATGGTTTCTACTATTTCAGATTGTAATTACGTCCACATTTTCAAAATAAGAAACCTATACGAAACTAAAAATCTTTTATAACTGAATCCAAAGAACCCTAAATTAAGCCACAGTTATAGTTATTGTAATAATTTATTGGAAACTAGAACATATAATACTTTATAACTATATTTCAAAAAAAATATTGTGGATCATAATAATATTATATTAGATACAAAAATATCCTTCAGTTATTGATTCAAATCTTTAAGTCAATATCATTTCTAAAGTAAGTATAATTTAAAATTTGTGAACAGACTGAAATATAAATTTTAATTTCTACTTTTATTATATTCTTAATATTCATCAAACTTTGCAATTTACTGTTAAGGATTGAGCATAAATTCATTATTTTTTGAATGAAAACAATATAGAATTAAGAGGAGCTCCTTGTTTAGTCTTTCAGTCCCAGTATATATACAAATAACTAGAATAACCTACAAATGTAAAGGCAGATAAGAACAGGAAGTACTTTGAATCAGCTAAAAATCTAAAGTTGTACAACTTAAAGGAGCACCGTGTTCTGTTAATGGTATTCTCATATAACACTGGACTGACTAGAAGAAACCTAGTACTCTCTCCAGAAACTAGATCTACCAATCAAGGCATAGGAAAAATTCATAAAGTAGTATTAATAGGAACTGCAATTATTGTTAGAAAATTAACCAATATCAAATAGCTATACGTTATGTATAATATATTGCTAAACAATGAATAGGGGTATTGTTAGTTATGTATAATTTATTTTCCTTAAAATTTTTTTATTTAATTTTTGTCCTAAAATACATTGAAATTAATATAAATAAGATTGTATTTGACCTCGGGAAATTTTATAAAACGTCTTTAAAAAAAGAAAAAGAAAATTAAAGTTTTATGAGATCTTGTTTTGATGGTTGTGAATTGTAAGCATTTTGTAAAATTTAATAATTTGTATAATATCCTATTTTACGCACTATCTCTGCACCTATTGAGCATACCGTTTATAATTTTGTCACTGATTTCTCAAGGAATTTCGCACCATAAACATCGTAATACTGCTCTCAGTTGCTGAAAGTCTAGAAGTTGCAAATGGTGATCAAAAAGCCTTTTCTGCAGTGTACCTCACTGTACTCAATAGAATTGAGATCTCGAGAAATGTCCAAGAAGGGACAGAAATGTCCGGATTTTCAAGACATTGATGAACAATTTTTCCCATATGAGATTGCATATTGTCGTCAAAAAAATGGAAATCTGTGCCAATTATGGCTCAGTTTTGAGGAATATAGTCCTCTATAATTTCTTGAACATAACAAACAGCAATGAGATTACCTTCTACAATATGGAGCAGAGTCCATCCTCCTGAGTACATTATATCTCTAGACTGCATTGAACGAAGCATAAACTGTGGCAGTGTACCTATCCTCCGTTCTCAATAGACTCTTTGGCGCCTTTGATTGCTATAAATACAGAAACACAACTTTTCTGTAAACATAACAGCATTCCTATTTGTATCCTCATCTAAGCACTCGCTACACCATGATCTCCGGAGTTTCTGGCAATGCACTGTTGTTGCAGTTGATCTTGAAGTGGCATAAGATGTAAGACCAACTTCTCACAAACAATTACGAATGGTTTGTGTTACTATAGACCTTGGCAGAACATTCAAAATCTATAGGCTCTATCGGGCACTATAAAAAAATTTGCTAATTGCAGTAATACCAATATTTCTGTCATTGTTTGGTGCCATAATGTGATTAAATCCACTAACAGTGGATATCACTTTTTTTTTAATCTGGTTAAAGCTTGGAAGACCATAATCTGAGAGATGCCAACTGCATTGGCAATATACATTTGCTGTTACCCTTGACTGCTCATTATCACGATAATATTGTGAACTTCAGGTTCAATATGATGTCTTTCCTTCATTTACAGAATATTACTGGATTAAAATTGAGAAAAGTTGAAAACAACTGTTGGTCTATAAAATGAGTATTCTTCATGTTGACTATCCTTTAGTTAACGATTTATTAAAAATAACGAATACTTATTGTTTACTTCTTATGTTTATCAACAAATAAGAAAATTCCTAAGGAAAAAAAAAAAGAAAAAGAGAATTATAATTAAAGCGAATAAAAATGCATCAAATAGAATTATAACTATTCATTTTTGAGCAATATATATCAATCAAACTTTTTTGTTGACTAAATATGGGGACTATACATTATAAAGTATACCATCACATTATGTGAAAAATAAATAAAGATAACAATTATTGCAGCCCTTTTACGAGCTTTAATTTGGCTCCTGAAACTAAGTGGATTAGTTATAATGTTCTGTGGTAACAAGCTGTACTAGGAAAGCGGAAATTGGAAGTCGAACTCCTTATCTTAACACAGTAGTAGTAAACAACTACAATGGTATTTCTATACATGAATATATGGAACAGTTGAATTAATTTAGTATTGAATCTTCAAATATAAATACCTTATAAAATCCCTAATAACTTAATTTATTCAAGATAATGAATACAATTATGCCTGCTTGTTATTTCAAAAATTAAATTGTTTCTGAAGTGGTCTAAAATTCAAAACAAATTAAAACAAAATAAAGAACACTAATCATGTCTGTTTATCCCTTCAAAACACATGTAATTATCTATATATTTTTAAATTACAAATCATATTAATCACAAATTTTTTTTTTTATATTTTAGAGATGTGATAATATATATGGCAAACCATTCTTCCGTTACAAACTGAACACACATTCAAACACGCTAATTCTTAATCATGTTTCCAACTCGATTTTAGAGAACCTGCGAAATAAAAGAAAGTAAAACTGACTATGATATGTTATAGTATAACCAATTGATTATTTTATTCACAAATATTTAAAAAAGGCTACAGAACAAATCAAATTGTTATTTTTTATAATTACATATATATATATATATATATATAAAAGAAACCATAATATGATTTCTTCTGGTACATAATTATATGTATAGTTTTTAATACATTTATGAACACATTAAATATGGAAAATTCTGTTCTTGGAAAATGAATAATGCTCTTTGATATAAATGCGTGCTTTAAATGCTAAATATTGGCAATCATAGGGAACAAGTTCTTAAACAGAAAAATGGTCCTCATTAGGAATAAATATTGTGATCATCTCATGAGCCTTCTGCAGACCAAGATGGAAGACTATGGAGATGGTCAAAATGATAACAACAAAGGGCCATGCTTTTGTTCACCAATTTATTGCCGGTGATCGACATATTAAAAAAAAAAAAAAATACTAGATATTACATTTACTAAATAATTTATTTTTTACATTAATATGTAGTGCATTTAATTATACTTGGGGTGTAATTATTTCAAATATACCTTTACATACCTTGAATTTCGATGTACCACCGTTGAAACATTTTAAAAACTAATGCTATCATTATCAATTTATGTTTACTGTGCAAACAAGATACGGTTTAATTTATGCCAGTTAAAATTTTAGAAACTCTAAGCAGTGAAGAAAACTAAAATACTTTTGTTGATAATTGCTCAAAGCACTAAAAATATAATCTTATACTTTAAGTGATTACATCAACATTTAGTGCATTATGCCAAAGAAGTGATGAAAAATGCATAATTATACAATAACTGTTACTAAATAAAAGTATAAAATACACCAAAAATAATAATAATTCTAAAAATAAATAAATAATATTAAAAAAAAAAAACATGCATCAAGGTTAGTATGAAAGGAATGTTTATAACAGAACAACACTCAGAATAATTATGTTAAAGCTATTTATGGTTTTATTCTAACAGATTACACAGTATGGCATTTCATCTTTTAGTGCACTTTTAATAATTGTAAACACTGAATGATACATACAATGTTCAATTAGATAACACAGCTAAATTACAATATTCGATCTGTATCAACTTGCAAACAATGACAAACAATTAATAAATTTTTTTACACAAATACACTCACATATTTATTGCACAATAAAGAAATTTTAAGATGTACATACCTAGAGTCAAATAATTTTTTTTTTAAGTTTCCTCTGGAATTCATCTTAATGAGAGATTCAAAATTTGAGTATTTCATTGGTTATTATAATAATTTTATTCAAGCAAACAATATGACAAAATGACGTGTAATAATACCAATTTATGCAACATCCATTCACACTTTAGACTACTATGTATAGAGGCACAATTATGAGCGTTAGCAAGGGTATACGGCTTAGCTCACATGATAAATGAATATGACGGGATACCTTAATTTACATATTTATACTAACGTTTAAGGCAGTAGAGAGTATTTAGTGCCGAGACATTTTTGGGTTACACCCATTAAACATAAATAATATATCATCGAATATCGACGTAAAAAGTAACACTTCATTAAAGGTACGACAGCTCTCAGAGAGATCCATCAAGTTATCCACTATATATACACAAGAATAAATGAAAATAATTTTTTTTTTAAATAAAAACCTTATGTACATAAAAAGCTAAATAAATGATTAAGATGATTGATTGGTAAAATATAACAATGGTTCCCCGAATAAGAAAAAAATAGATAACATGTCTATACCATAAAAATATTTTTTAGTAAAATACTGTTTAAGAGATTATTTGTGTCATTATTACTGTGTGAACTGTCATTTGAAAGACATGTTGATAACTAAATTTGATTACAATTAGACATTAATAACTATTTAACACAATTTTACATCAACAATAATATTAATAACAATTACAACTGATTAGATTATTTTCTTAAAAATTAAACTAAAATCACAGGAAGCTTTTATGACTGCTTCATAAAATATCAATATCATTATTAACAAACAAGGATGGGAAAGTGAACTTCCAATATATTCATTTGATTCGTAATAACGCAAAAATAAGCATCTTAAAAGATACCACCGTTATTCTATATTAAAACAAATTTTTTAACATAAAATCTAATTTTTCATCATCAGTCTGTTAACCAATTATGAGGTCCCGTAGGTCAATCATTAGTAAACATTTGTTTAATAAAGAATTTAATACAAACGACAGTTAAGTCTTTTAAGCAAATTAATAGTTGATCGAGGATTAAAATTTTTACAAAGACTAACAAAGGAATCTATCAATTGACTCGGCCTCTAGTCTGAGTATGAAAAAAATAAATATTATTTTAGGTTACAACATTTTATAGACACACAGAGAAAATCTACCGATCTTAAAGGAACAGAATATATCTACCCACACAGTATATAGAGACAATATTGAAGGTAAAAGTAATAAATTGCCTTCTATCCATAAATTCTGAACAATATTTTCTCTCCTATTCCCAAAATATTCAATCATATCAACATCATTTACACATGGAAGATTTATTTAAAAAGGTGCATGAAGAAGAATTTCTGTCCAAAATAAATGAATATATATATATATATATATATATATATTTATACACATATACCAATTTAAGAATAATAGAATTCACCGTAAAGTTTTAAAAAAGAACAAAACATTTTGCAGTTTTAATTAGAACAAAATTGAACCATTTCATGGGAAAATATTAATAGTGGATCAACAAAATAATTATATACAACTGGATGTTGTAAACATATATATAATCCATGGCACGATATCCTCAAAACCAGTTGTCACTACAAAAAGTAGTTCTAAGATGTAAGGTAACAAGATATAATTTATCTTAACTTTAGCAAAAGTATTTAGAAGTTAGTATGAGGCCATCCAAATATTGAGCTTTACCACAAGAGAGAGGAGGTCACAACAGTGTCAGAAGGGATTGGGTACTATCAGTTCTTGCTATCAGTGACTTGCTGCACATTGCCTGTCATTGTAAGCCTTCAAAACAGAAAATTTAACGGAGTGATGTAAATAAGGAAGAGAGGTATGGTTACGTCAAGAGGGGCGATTATTTTACTTAGGGCAAGGTCAAAAATTATGTTGCACAATGTTTGAATGCTATATATTCTACTTCATTGCTCTAGCATAGATTCTGTTGAAAGTTTGACATTCATACTTTTCTTCAGATCGAATCCCTAAAGAAAACTTCTTTAGAATCATTTCTGATAAGCAAAATTAAGTTTTAATCTATCCAAACCAAGAAATTGTAAGGAATTACCGAATATAACTTGTAGAAGCATTTAATTACTTAACAATATTTAAATAGTATAAAAACAAAGAAAATTTTTGATTAAATACTAGTTACATTTTCTTGGTAAACTTATAATCTTAACGAGTGAAATGCAACAGCATAACTAAAAAAAAAAACAACAACAAAAGAACGATGCTTCAAGAAGTAATATTTTTATCCAAGGAGCACACATCTTACGATAATTTCATGCGAACCTACCAATCATATAACCAAACAAATATACAACAAATAAAAGAAAATCCTAGACTCTTCATGACATACATTGCATTAACTATTAATGAAAAAATAGTTCTATTTCACCCATCTAGTATACGAAATTCAGCTTATATTATCCGAAGGTTTATTTGTATTTTTGATACAAGAACAAATAAACTGATAAATGTAAGTTTATAAAATGAAAATTTTCAATTGGTCCTTTCATTATTATATTTGCAAAAATATATAAGTAAACCAAAATGATAAAAAAAAATAAGTTAAGTTTTATTTTTAAAAGTTCAATTTTGGTAATTGCCAAGTATTTAAATATGCATCTCAAGAATAAAAAAAAAAAATAAATATCAATAAATAATAGCTTTAAAAAACAAAGTTGATGGATACTCGTAAAACTTTCCCATCCCTTTATACAAAAAATCTCTGTCATCATATATAAAATAATAATAGATCTTATAAATTAAAAAAAAAATTAACCAAGTTCAATCATATACAAATAAAAAATAAATACCTAGAAAAATAAATTAAAGTCTTATTCCATTTCTACCCATACTTTACCAGATAAAAGATCAATGAGATTATAAAGGCATATATGAACATCGAAGACACTGATTGCATTCAATATTTAAATAAATAGAGCATTTTACTACATGAGATATTAAATTCATACATTACAATAGATATATATTGTCACGGCTCAGATCATATGAAATTTAACGTGAACAATTGAATCATCAAAATGACTCAAAAATCTTATTATACAATCAACAACAGTACTCGCAAATATTATATTATCATTGTATGTAGATAGATATGTTTCTTATATTTTTTTAAATAAAAAAATAGAATATCTGCATGACATCCTCAAGCAGATGAAAAGACAAAGAAAAAAATTATAACATTAAAAAAAAGATAAAATAAAAATGATTAATAAACACTTACAAAATCACCAGGCTGTGCCAAACCGTCTAGACCAATTTTAAACATCTTAATAAGTTAACTCTAAATGCCTGGATCAATAAGTTTAAAAAAAAACTATCTACATACACTGATTCACAAATAGAACAATATTGATAGATATATTTGTATATATCATTAGATTCAATCAAATTAAAAAATATATATAGAAAAAAAAAAGGAAAAGGAAAAAAAAGCTATATCGTTGGCTTCTAAAAGACGGTGGGGCTCAGCCAGTAGTGATGTGGTGAGGGTATAACAGTCATTAAACATTTCCTGCAACAGTAACATAGAAAATAGCTTCTAAAACAAAAGCTAACGGCCAGTCAAATAGTTAAATATATAGCAGCATACCTCAAGCAACTCTCTCTTACCCTGTTTTATTTTGATAGCTGACTATATCTCCACAAAGAAAATTTATATCTACTGTTGATTTTTTTTTTAAATAATATTTTATAAGCTCATTTCCAATTTAAATTTTTTTGGTCTTAAAACGTTATCAGAATTAATATATAAATCTTAGTACTTGTCCAGTCCTCGGATCCCCATTAAGTTTGTTTCAGTTTTCTTGAGGTGAGTGATAATATACAGAGCTATTTTATGAACTGTTCTAAAATATTTACCTTATCAAAAAAACATCTAAATTAAAAAGGGCAGATCAGAAAATAAATTTACGTCCCAAGCAATGTTATCTTACAAAATAGAACAGAATAAAAAAATAACTTTATTCTGGGACAATGTCCCTTAAGAATAATAGCTGTTTATAGAAAAATACAGATTATTTCTTGCCAAAGGACTAAGATATTGAATAATTAAAAAGAAAAAAAAAAAATTTTACTATCAAAAATACATACGGTCTTATTTTAGAAAATCGAAAATAACATTCTAGAAATATATATTGATAGCTCAGATTTTCCTATGTATTTATCATATTTTTTTTACAATAGATACTATTTTAGGTATTATTAAATATCGACATTATAGCCATAGAATAAAATGGATAAAGCTATGATTCTCTACCTGTTATTTGATTTTGTTCACTGCATCGATCGTTATAATATGATTATAATATCTCTTATATAAAGAAATCACCTTAAATCCATTTCTGCTAATATAAATTTTGAATTATCAACCACCTCAAAAATTTCTGAGCTTATTATCAATTACGCCAGCATGTACCTAGATAACGAAAACAGTTAATAGCTATTATTTATCCAATAAAATGCATGTACTGGGATAATAATTTTGTAACCTATAACAAACACGTCCCGTCTAAAATATACTTGTATCTCAGAAAGAAAACTTGAATTTTTTTTTTTTTAACATAATTAAGAATACCTAATCTGAGAGTGCCTCAAGTTGGGCACCTCTTAATTAAACATTATTTCTATTTTGATAAGACCTTCATTCTAAACCTAAAGATAAGATTCTTTCTTGAATCAATTAATACCCATCCACCTTCAACTTAATCCTGCCAATGATGAAAATACTACCAAACATTTTATTTGAAAATACAACTAATACTGATCTTACACCTGTTTTAAAATCTTCTTTTTGTTTTCATAATATCCTTACACTTCAACTATTGATTTTTTTTTCTACTTTTAATTTATTTTTATCTTTCACCACAATAATTCCTTCTCTGTAAGCACCAATCAAATTATTGTAGATACCAGGATGTATTCAAAATACTACAAGACTCAACAAGTACCATAGATTTTTTCTAATTAATTGATGATAGCTGTCATTTTTCCTTAATTACTTAGACACAGGATAAGAGAGAGTGTAGTCACAGCATTTATTACAAATATTCTATTTTTTTTTATTTCTTTTTTTTATATTTATCAAGTTCAAAATCAAGAATTTATTAATCACATCATTAAAATCTATATTATACATATGAAAATATAATGACATAGACACCTCACAAGTCAACCACAAAATAATCAACATCCCTTTTTCCATGCATATTAGAATAACAACTAAGTTAGAAACACCATTTTATTAGATAATAAATCAATATTATTCATTAAAAAATAAATGAAGTTTTAATCAGCAAATATTTACATCTTGAAAAAATTATTCCTGGACTATGAAATCAGTGAAATAAATGAGAACGACCTCGAAAAAAATTATTTTTGGATCAGTACACCAGTGTAGTAAATGATAATGGCAGGAAGGATTCAAACTACACATCGGGTCAAACCTCCTACTGATTCACATTATATTCCCAATAAACAGCATATTAAATCTTGAGATACTTTGCTTATTTATATTTATAATGTTGATTCCAAACTTAAATAATAATAACAGTTATTTACTTCAATCAATTTAAAAAACCTGTTAACAGACCTGCAGTATTGCAAAAAAAAAAAATTGTGATCGCATATAAATTTTCTTGTATAAAATCTCTAAATAAATAAATTATTTTTCATTTAATTTCATTAAATAGGTGATTTGAGTAATGTCGAAAATAAAACTTTATATGCTAATACAAATGTGTAAATGATTTTTTTTTTTTTTTTTACTTAAGCTCATATATTTATTTATATTACATGCATATCTAAGTTATAGACAAAATATTGGCATTCTCAATAAATTATAGCTAATTAATACTGATTTTTTTTTTAAAGGAATCTTTCAGTCCCGATACATAGAGATCTCTCAACAGATTTATGGAGAAAATAAAGTGATATTGCTGTACAATGGATATGGGGAATATAATGGGAATCTAGTTAATACATCATTACAAACAGATAATTTTCTTATCAATACATTATTCACAGTTTACTTTAAAACTAATTGTCCGTGGGAATAGAAGAAATTTAATAATTTAATTAATGGAATAATTTAATTTTATATTAAATATTATAAGATTTCAAGCGATAAAAAGGTAAAGCGATAAAGAGTCGGCATTGTTTACAAATAAGCAATAAGTTTTTTATCAAAAATCTTTTAAAAATTCATAAAATTTGGATAATCAGTTATTAAAAAACAAAATTCAATGTTAATAGATATATTCAGATAATGTTCATTGTATGAAATTATATATATATAGTTTTACTATTATTTAAACCATTTTATAAATTTATTATTAAAAATAAATATTTTATTTTGGAAATCCTATATTCAAGGTCTTTACTAACCATGAGGCCATAGAAAAATATCCTGGAGGGGTAGATTCGGCCATTTTATTATCAAAATGAGTTACTAATTTTTTTTAAAGAATAAAGAGATATTTGAAACATCAAAAATCTAAAAGAAGATTAATACAACTCTTGTATATCTTCCAACTAAAAACTAATTCTCATAGCGACTAAAGACCTCTAAGTATTTGTAACTTATATTTTTCTTCTATATTAGTAGCACCGAATTTGTTTTTAAAGCATCGACCATATCTTTGGTCGCATTGCATCTTCTGTTGAAGCTTTTCATAATTTGACTGATAGTTTTAAGCATATAAGTAAATAATAAAGCTTCCCTTCTTTAGCAAAAATTAAATGGGAAGGGAAAACATGTAAGGTAATTAATTAACCAGTGAATAGGGCAAATGAAGACTTACATTGAGGAGCGACATAGTTGCTGGGGAAGAGTCCAACTGCTCCGTTCAGTTCACCCTTCCACCACGAAGGCTCGTCCTTCGCAAGAACAGTAACTATGTCACCTTTCTCAAAGCTCAGCTCATCTTCATTTTGAGCTGTGTATTGGTACAATGCAACGACTCGTTCTAAATTGATAACATAATTAATTAATAGAATCATAAATCAATTCAATATTGCATGTAATAATCATAAAATTAATTAAGAAAAAAACAATATAAAAATACAAACTTAAATTCACCCTACAAGCACACAAAACTAATGAGATCCACCTTCACATTACTTTATGATATTAATTTATAAATTTTAATTACTTTTTTTTAATTGAAAGTCTGATTACGTTATTTTCTTGGAAAAAGAAATCATACAATTTGACACATTTTCATTATCTTTAGACTAGTTAATTAATTAGTCTCGAGTTCGGATGTGATTGATTTAACACGTTAATTCCAAGTTCAGAAGAACTTTCCATAATTGAACACTTTTAGGGGAGAAAATTTTGTCCGCTTGATGTGGACAAAGACAAGAGGTGTCTGCATGTGAAAATTGTAAAAGTATATAAGATACAAAAATATTAGGTAAAAAGCAAATAAAAAAAAAGGAATTTAAGATGAAAACAACTTAGGGATTTGCGAAGATCTCTCAGATCATATGCTGGAGTAGTGTTTTACATTAAATTTTATGGAGAGTTAATAAAATATACAGCAGAGTATCAATTATACTGAAAAATGATCATCTCAATATATTGAAATAATATTAATAGAAAAAAGATGGAAAAATTTAATATTTTAACATAATATTATATTTAAAAAGTATAATATAAAAATAATATTTTCCCTAAAATGTATATATATATATATATATATCTTTTTTTTATTACACATTTCTTTATTGAGTAATATTACATTTTGTGACATACATCTAAAGCTTTTAAAAATAATAAATAGTCTGTTTAAACTAAATGAAATGTTATTTTTACAATTTAAAACACTTGAATCTATTGCAAATTTAGCAATGTGCAATTGATCGTTTTACTAATTAATCACACAAAGAATGACCAGACTATTTTCTTCTTGTGAAAAACTGAAGATAATTTTGTTTTAAGCAATTGGATATACCAAAATTAAGCATAATGATATATAAAAGTTATTACCAAGAAGAGTGTCCGTTAATCCAGACTCTGAAGATTTCCGAGATTGAGGTTGTGAAGTTTTACCACTGGCACCAAGAAGCTTCACATATGAAGCTGGGAACCAACCAACTTGCCTCTTTTTTCCTTTAGCCTAGAAACAAAAAAAAAAAAGTCAAGAGATAAGAAAGTGAAGTCAATAAAGAGTGCTCTAGAGAGGCAGCCCCTCCATCTGAAGAGGCTGCTGAAGAGGGCTGATTACCCTCTCTCCTTAAACCAACATATCACGAAACCTAAATAAGAAAAAAGAAAGCAGGACAGATATCAGGAAAACAACAAAACTCATGTCTCAAGGAATTCAAAATCGGCTACTGGAATGTTTTAACTATATATAGGCAAAGAGTCCTGCAAAGGCTCATAGCTAAACAGGACTCCTAGTTGACACAGCCACAATCCAGGAGAAAAGATGGACCAGTAAAGGAATGTTTAACAAACAGGGCCACACAATTTACTACTACCTTAGGAACTAGCTTCATTGTTAGCAAGAGGATGTCCTAATTGATTATTGACTTTTTAGTATATGTACCGCTGAAGCGAGGATTATTGACTTTAAACCAGTCGATCCAAAAATCTGCTATCTTAGAATTAAAGGCAGATTTTGCATGTATCAAGGTTAATGGATGTAAGGGTGTACAGAGGAGCAAATATAGATTTGGATCATTAGCTAACTGTGGCCAGCTTAAGAGCAGGAATATCATGTAGAAGGAATCCTTATGGAGATTGCCTGACTAAATATAAGGTTGCCAAAATAAAAGATCCTGACACTAATGTAATTACTATTTAATGTAACATAAACCAATTATGAAAAATTATATTATTTTAACAATAAACGAAAAGTTATTATGAAACAAAGGGTGTTAGTACATAATATAACAAATAAGACATAGTCATTATTAACTAACAAACAGGGTGATTCAGTTCAAAATAACAATATATAGAAAAATATTTAATAACATTAAACATTACCATAAATATGTAACCATGCTATAAGAAATAATTAATACAACTCTTTCCTAGGATCATCATATGTATATATGCAAATCGTACTGATGCAGTTCTAATGAACTTTATATGAAAAAATTAATAAAAGTATGATCTCATTTTAAATAATGAAAAAGACATTTTAATTTTTTAATTACTACATTGACTTATTTTTCACCTATACCTTCATTATAACTTATTACTTTTAAATAATACTGTAATAGTCATATATAATAAAAATAAATAAGTCTTTACCAGTACAACTTATGAATGACCTTGAGTTCAGTAGAGAGTAAGAACATACTGCTTATTCATCAAACACAAACAAGGTGATGTGGTCAACACCTACAATCAACCGTCAGGTTCATTGTGCAACACAACAACGTGCCAAGTGTCGACTTTATACCTTTAATTATTATTATACATATATGAGACTGTGGTGAGAGGGTAACAGAGGGTCTCCAGATGCTGACAATCTCGGATTGATATTATAGAATAAATAAACTTTAATCACCGCCAGGTTTTAGTGCGGGCCTGAGAGTCCAGTGGCTTACCCTTTTAGTTATGAAAATAAGTTAGAACAATATTTTAAACAAAAATTTGAAACAAAGATAAATAACAACAAATAAAACAGACAGCTAATAAACATATAATACAAGGGCATTTTATTTTGAGAGAATGAATTCACAATTTAGTAAAAAAACACTGATTATATACATAATATAATTTAAACCATCAACAAGTTAAAAAATCCAGTATGTTTTACCTATCAAAGCACTTTGTCATAATTTTAATAAAGACTTTCAATCAAGCAAATTAGATATCAAATTTAAGGCAATCGTTTCATGAATTTTAATTGAAGAGAATTAATACAGAGTTATGGAAACCAGTAGTGTTTACTCTTGTCTCTTTAAGACTTGAAGATGATGGGGCGAGAAGGTATAAAACCAATGGAATGATTTTTGAACATCCACAAAATCATGTGCATAGATCGTTTTGAATCAAAAATTAGTCTCCAAACATTTTATCTGTTTGGTTTTCTAATTCTTCGATTATTGAACAATATTATTATTGCTCAAAATTGAGACTATAAAAAATAAATATTACCAACTGAAAATAAAAGTGTAGTCTTCCCAGAGTTAAGAAGTGAAAAATGCTTAAAGAAGTGCATCCTTAAAGTTAAATTAGAGATACCATATCTTCAATAACCTTTTTAATCGGAAATGTAGCTATTCCGAAACTGAATCACCCTTTTCAATTTTCTTAAGAGATTACCTGAAGCTCTCCTTCCCACCATCCTGTAGTGGTCTTCTTCCTAATCATTATTAATTGGCCCCTTTGCAAGCTTAATTGTTCTTTACTTGTAGCTTGATATGGTACGATCACGGTAGCGATTAGAGGCTTCCTGCTTTTCCCACCCTATAATATTAACTGATTATTTGAACATATTCATTCTTATTTTATATCATGTTCAAACTTAAAGAAATTTGATGTTATAAAGTCTCTTTCAATCTATGAAGTTACTATATTTTTATTTGTTTTGATTTTTTTAAGCAATCTAAATACAAAAAAGGGTTTATGGCACCAACAGGTTGACACATCCTAATTCCAATTATAATTGGATTAATATCCATATAATTAATAATTAGATTAATACTTATATCATTAAGAAAAACTTATTTTCTATTGAACTTATAACTTATTTATTGATATAGCAGTCTCATGGCAGAGTAATGATTTCGATAACAAAACCAATAATTTACAAAAAGATTATCCAAGTATCTTATATCATTAATAACATCCGATTTTACGCCAGCAGAACTTCTTTTTAGATTTGTCATATGTTTTAATAGAACTCCAGCACACAGATTTTTTTTTTTTCGAAATGACAAATAGACCCACATCAACACACTACCATCAACCTGTCAGAATTGCATTCCCCTATTTGTTTTATACATATCTTTTTGTTTATTTGCCCAATGCTTTTCATTATTTTTTTAATTATTATAATTTAATTTTCATCTTCAATTTTTTTTTCAGTAATTATTTATTGATTATAATATACTCCACAGGATACAACAACTAGCTCAAGAATATTCATTTAAAGATCGAAGGATAACATTTAGCTCACACTAAATTAGAGAGATTAATCAATTAAAAAAAATAAAATAATATTTAGTAGGAAAAGAAAAATATATCAGTTAAATTGTTTCTTTTAATTTCCTTGACCAGGCAATATAAATAACAAGTTACATGTAAAAAATAAATTTATATACACATATACATAAAAACTAAACATGCAAAAATTAAAATAAAAATAATTTATTTCTTATAATTTTGTTGGAAGTTTTCAGATAATTTTATTAGATAATAGTGATCACCTCAAGTGAAGTTTATGTACACCATTGTCTAATAAAACAATTTAATATTAATGTCTACTGTCTACCACATGCCAATAGGAGCCACAATTTTAAAATAAGAATTAATAAATGGTTAAATTAAAAACTGAAAGCATAAACAAATCACATAAATTGTTATGATTATTTCTCAGTAATTGAATTGAAATGTTTTTTATAAGCATCCCAAAAGTAGCATATATTATATTATTTATTGGATTTACTAATTACCACACACTAATTAATAGAAGCACGAGAGGATTATTGTTTAAGTTATCATCATATATATATTTTTTCCGTTGGTGCTAAAGACCGCGTAGATCTTTGACCGCAAGATGTGGTGTTCTAGACCACATCCCGAATCCTGATTTAAGTACACAGGGATAGGGTCATCAGTCCTACGCCCGGTCGTTGTGAGTTGCCTCCAGTAGGCTGACGGGCCTCACAAACCCAGGGGGAGTCTTGGGCAGCGTGGCTTTCTCTTGTGGACAGTCACCCAAATCGGGCGTTCACCCATCCAAGTGCTAACCACGCTCGGGGTTGTTTAACATATATACATATACATATATATATATATATATATATATATATATATATATATATATATATATATATATATATATATTTATTATTATTTTTTTTTAGAGCCAATAATAAAATAAATATTACTACTCTCTCATGTGACAACTGAGCCAGAAAAACTTTTAGCACAACATGCTAACTACGCTAACTATATGCTATAGCAGTATGCAAGCTAGAGTGATACTGTCCTTCTTAAAACTTTAACAGTGATTTTTTGAGTTATAGAAATAAAATAGATTTGTTTTATTAATTTAAAAAAAATTTGGGTAAGAAAATAAAAATACCAGGATAAAAAAAGAAATAATAAAATAGATTTCTATCACACCACGAATTGCAAATTGATTTGGAAACATGTCACACAATATCATACCATGCAGATTCATTCAAATTATGATAAAATGAGAGAAAGAAAATCCATTATATACCCCACGTGCTTAAGTAAAGAAACAACTATTAACTGACCATCAATAAAAAAAAAAGAAGCATTTTTTAACCGAAATTCCCATCAGAAAAGAAAATAATCAGGCAACTGATCAAAATTTCATTTTACCTTTGTCTCACTTTCTTCTCCACCACTTCCAGACTCCACCTAAATTTGTCAAGAGACAAACGGACAAAGAAGAGCATAACATTTAGGGTTATAATTACAAAAATAAAATAAAAACCCATAAAAACAAAAATAAACAACAAAATAACAAATTTAATGTGAAAATGCAATTTAGCAGTTACGTGTATGTTAAAACTAAAACTAAAAACATAAAATATTAGCCACAAATCAATTAATGTGAGTAAAAAGTAACAAACATATAACAACAACCTGAGATGAAAGTATGGAGAAATCCGGTGTAACTACTTTATTGCCTTCATTGACATTCTGGAAACGGAGAACAGATATCTATTAAAACTTAATGTTTATTCAATAGCCAACGATTAAACAACTTGTTATTACACAAAATAAGTTTCACGCAATTTCTATAAGAGTTACCTGAATTGGTGGTGGCGGTTCAGCTGTAACTGGGGACACTTTCTTCTCAATCACTGGTTCTTCCACAATAACAGGTTCCTTCTTTGGCTCTTCGACAGGCTGAGAATTAAACTAATAATCCCGAACTATTAGTAAAATAAAAACTAATAATTGATTACAGTTTTAAAGTATTATTTATATTTTAGAGGTGATGAGTGCTTTATCATCGATCCTTTATAACAATATATACATTTTTGGGGGGGATGTGGAGGAAGGGTAGGGAATCAGACAAAAAAAGGAATAAATAAATTATAATGGCTGGGAACAGGCAGAAAAAGAAGAGGCCTGGAATTAAGAAGACCACCAAATAATGAATATCAGCCTGAAGAACTGAAACCTTATCAGGTCAAGACAGTGAATGAATAAAGGAAAACTTTTTATTTTATTTTTTTATTTCTTTATTGAATATTACAACAATCTGTCTCAAAGGAAAACTAGGAGTGGTATAGTAGAGCAAAGTGCTATGTGATAAGTGTTACCAAAATACAGGAAAATAAATAATAATATCCTGTATACTTCTAATCCTGAAGATGGCAATAATGCTTGAAAAAAACAAAACAATGGCTGCCATGATAAATTAAATACTAATTGTTTGATTTAATGATGATTGATCACAGACAAATAATTAGAATTACAGCCCTATCTACATCAATGAGATTTTGGAACGCTGTGCCAATTGTACAGAAATGAAAGATTTTAAGTTTTGAAGTGGAAGATACGCAACAAATTAAAAAAAATATTCTGCACAACAAATTCTTCTTTTTTTTTATTTTACCTAAGAGTTAAATATTTTTTTCATAATATTTAATTTTCATACAACTGAACAATTTAACTATTATTTTTCAATTAGTATAAATAATGGCTTAATAAACAACAATTCTTTCAGTGAATTGATAAGAAATGTTATTACTGTTTTATACATTGTTGGTTTATTGCAAAAAGTTTTTTAAACTTGAAGGTAAACATAGCTTAATTTGTTGAACCTGGATTGAGCTACTTTAGGGTCTACTGAGACATTGATTCAACAAACAAATTATAAAATGTGATAAAAAGAGAATCTTTCCAAAAATACTTTTTTTGAAGTCAACTTAATAAAAACAGTGAAATAGTATTTATTTTAGACATCTTTTAAATTGTTTTGATATTTAAATCCTCATAAATCAATAAAGAAAATTATTTATAATATACCTGTGTATTCTGAGAAGAGGCATCGTAAGTTTGAACATAGTTGGAAGGGAATATTCCAGACCTATCTCCAATCTGACCAGTCCACCAATCTCCATCTTTACCAGTCACTAATATAACCTCGCCCTGATCGAAAGTCAAATCGCCAACTTCATCAGATTGATAAGGGTATAATGATATGTAATAATCACCAGTACTAGGAGTCTCTGCGAAATCACAAGCATTATCGGTGAGATAAGCTCAGATATTAATTATATAATATATTTTCCCAATAATAAATAAATATAAAATTGATTTTTTTATGAAAGGACAAACCTTGAACCGTTGGGGAAACAGCTGATACAGCAGGTGCAGTCTCTTCAAAAACAACATAAGATTTAGGAAACCAACCTTCTGCAAGGTTAACTTGCCCGTAACACCATTGGTCCTAAAATATGATACAAAATCACTATGATTTTTTATTATTTAGTAGAAAAAAAATATTAGAGAAGATATTTAAGTAAAACTTTCCGATGAAAATTTAAAATGAAAAACCTCAAAGCAGAAATATATATTATATTTCTTATAAATAAGAAAAAAATAATTCACATCTGTTTGTTTGTTTATTTGGACTTAAGATCCTCATGTACTCCAACAAGGATCAGGAGGACTAATCAATTTAGAGGTACCCAATCTATTCTAGCCAGAAAAGGAAAGTCAAAATTCATTCTGTGGGTCTACCACAATATAAATTTCAGCCAGACTCAAGGTTGCTAAGTTATATTGGAACTAACTCTGTCACCTGATTTAAATTTTTATATTTAATCAGGTAATTCTATACTAGTCCACTTTAACTACGGTTTCATTTTTTATGGCCTTTATATCACCCAATTGCTGCTGAAGAGGATGGTGACTATATGCTTTAGTTCAATGAATTTGACAAGGAACTCAAATTCCAAGCACTGAATGGAAACAAGCTGAAAAGTCAAGAACGAGTTAGTCAGAGAAATGTTCAGTGAGGTCAAATATTCAAATACAACTTATAGTTTTTGTTGTTTTTATCATGTAACGTTTTCTTGTTTTCCAAAAGCATTGTAGCCTCAGAGGCGACATTTGGGCTGATATGTAAACAATTTGAACAGAAATGCTGAGGCAGCTGGAGAACCTGAAGGAATTGCCAGTGGCCTTCCAGGAGTGGAAACGAAGATTATTTTGTATTATAGATAAGTGCATTGTGTCTCAGAGTGAGGATTTTGAATTACCAGATTAACCCTTTTAATATAAAGCTGTCACATAGGATAACACTAATTTTTTTAATTGGCACTAACATTATAGCATTATCATATCTATTATTAAATTTAGTATAATCTTTTTTAATTAATAGGATGTATAACAAAAAATTACTGTTTTCCAACCAAATATTTGTATTATTATTTCTTTGATATAAAACACAATTAATACTCAAAGCATAGTCCATTGGTATCTACCGTCATTAGCCATCTGCTAGTCAACTGCTCGATCCCACGCTGATACCATTCTTTGGGATGGCTGTCAAAGAACTCTTAGACCGCAATTTCAACTTCTACAAAATTATCAAATTTTTTCCCTTGAAGAAAATGGGCCATGAATCTAAACAAATAGTAATCCTATGGTGTGAGGTCTGGACTATATGGTGGATGAGGCAGGAGTCTCCTAAATTTTCAAAATTATTAACCTCTTAGCTGATTGCTGAGGAGTAAGTACGTGAGGGACCAGTTTACTGCTCTTTTTCACCTTCCCCATGAAGAGTAGATGGCAACTAACAGAATCTTTCGACACAAAACACTCCCTGGCAAGTTCACGAGTACTTGTGGATGGATTTCACTCAACAGCTTTCTGCAGAAGCTCATTAATATCCATTAATGGTCGCCCAGAACTCTACTTCCTTTCTAACGTTGTATCTCCACTGATAAATTTTTCAAACCAATGCCATGCAGTGCGCTGCTCCAGGACACCTTTCCTTTCATATTTAATAATTTTACGAGTTGCTAGTGGCTATGAAATTTGTTTTCCAGTAATGCCTTAAAATTATGAGAATTTTTTGGGACAATGTCATGTTTCTTTTTGGAAACAAATAACTAGACTCAGGCTTTTTGAAGAATTTTTGAAGAAGTCAAATGGGATTAAACAAGCTTAGATAATACTCTAAAGGGATTATTAAGTATTGGTAAGTATTAAATAGGATTAAAATATTTACAACCTTTTGAAATCTTGAATTTGATAAAACGGTCATTTTTTTTTTATACATCCTATTATATTATAAGAAGTTTTAGTTTTTGTTTTAATAATATCAGCTTTTACTATTCTGTAATGTCAGCACCAATTTAAAAAGTAAATAAATTGTAGTGGTATACGTATGGATACCTTGGCCTGAAAAGGGTTAAATTCCATTATTTTTAAGTTTAAAAAAGAGTATTAATGAAAAATAATTCTAATGGATAGGCATTTAAAAGATAAAATCCTGTACTATAAAACATCTTTAGAAACAATTTTTACTTTATGTATGAAAAAAATAAATATTTAAATGAAAGCGCATACATATAAATATAAATAAAATGAATCTGAAGGTGTTACCTGAATTTCAGATACACTAATAAGATCCCCTTTGAGGAATGAAAGCTGGGATCCTTGAGTAGCTGAAAAGGTGTAGGCAGCCCTTGCCATTAAATCTACTGCTTTTCCTAAACCTAAAATAGGATTGAGGCCCGTAGGCAGTGATGGGCCTTCCTCGATAACTGAGCCTGTATCACTTTCTGCAACTTCAACTATCCCCCTAAAAACACACACACAAAACAAGTTTTTAAGAGTATATCCTGAATTATAATATTTTTCTAGAAAAAGATTATTGACAATAAAGGTAATCAAAAAGCTGAATAACTTCAACTCTAAATAATTAAATTATAATTACAAATACTTCGTCACCACCATTAAAATTAGTTCAATTATTATTTATTTTTTATGGAACAGTAAATATCTACCAGTTATCAATGTTTTTAAGAATACAATAAATTAACATTCTAATCAAAAATATTAAAATTTTGTTTTATATAAACAAAAGGCCAATTTTTGACCAAATAAAATGGTAATGTCCTTGCAGAACACAGATTTTAACTGAAAAACAATTGGAAACTTCAGTACCGCAGTGAACTCTGAAGGAACAGTTGTAGAAGTAGGATTGAACGACTAGGTACTGGGTAAGATAAATATTAGGTTCGCCAAGCAATGCCAAAAGCTTACGATAATGAAATGTAATAAAAAAATAATTTTATTATGGAATGAAAGTTCCATAAGAATAATTACAATGTTTTGATTTCTAGCACAGTTGCAGAATCTGAAATATAACAAATTCTTCTCACTTCAAGTACTAAATATAAATTTAAAATAGTTTTACTTAATGTTTACTGACTAAATATAGAGTAGTAATTATTGTTATAGAAATTAATATTGCTTACATTAATGAGGTGGCTTTATTATGAAATAAGTGAAGGAAATTCCTTCAAAGAGTAAGTTTTATTTAATATATGGAATACGAGAAGGAAAATTGATGAAAAGAGATGGTTAAAGAATTCCAAAAGGATGTAACACAAGTGGAAAAGGATTGGCTGAAGAAAGTGGTTTTGTTGGATAATAATCCGTACAAGGAAGCTTTTGAGTACAACTGGAAGGAATTAGTAGGGATCATTTCACCCTCCTCTAATGAGAAGAGAATCAGAAAATAAGTGGTAGAAGTATTGCGCTACTACTACAAAATATACAAAAATCTGTATTGTCGAGAGGTAAGGAAAGATGAAAAAATAAATAAAAATGATTTTATAAGAGGGATTAGCTTTATGTAGGGCAGTATTTGTTTTAAACGATGTGGGAGGACAAGAAGGTATTGGTGCCGAAAAGGAACCTTCTTCAACAATAGAAAACATCGGTATAACAATAGAAAACATAACAAAACCTGGGAATCTGAACATGAATCTCATGAAACAATTCTTAATTCTCTTCAGTCCAGTCTAATCTAATCCAGTGGATAGCCCAGCATCAAGCAAACATAGTCAACGAGGTGGAGCAGAAGAACATCTAGAGATTAATGTGTTCTTGACGATATGATATTGCTGAGTCCCCTTGTTTAGGGCAGGAAATCGGGAATAATTTCAAAATTTGAGACAAAATGGGAGCATTCTAGCCACTTTAAATTTTAACTTAAAACTATTCAGCTTATAATTTTGCATTTAATGATCATCTTTAATATGAATTGTAAATTCGTGTGTGATGTCTAAGATATTTATTTTATTTTTTAATCATGTGGGGTACTGGACAGCCCTCAGGAAAGTTGTTAGGATTATTATCCTATAGTTAACTGTAAAAAAAATTCTGCAAAGTAGAATTAGTATAGCTTTCTCACCATTTCTACTGGTTATATAAAAAACTAAGATCTACAATTTGTCATTTAAGAATAGAATCTACAGGAGAAGCCGTGAAAGATTGTTAATATTGTTGAACTACAATAATTTAAAATTAAAAGTACAAGTACAATAGTTTGGATCACTTACTCTAAAGGTGTTTTAGGAGTTATAGAAGTAGGAATAATATCTGAAGATCCATTGAACCCAGATAGCGGCTCTACATAAGTTTCTGGAAACCAACCAGTCTGACCTCTCAATTCACCAGACATCCACCCGGGTTCGGCATTTTGGTTAATAGGAACCTGAAATATCACTAATATGATTAATAGCTCCGTACTTTCGCTGGTAAAACTTTTCCAAAAATCAATTTCAAAACAGAACTTTAAATGTATCGTTAATAAGGTAATTGTTATAATTAGACATACATGGACCAATCCTACTTTTAAAACATTAATAAAAAGATAACTAATTTATTTATTATTATTTTATAAATAGAAAATCAAATCTAACCAAAATGATATCTCCTGGTTGAAATGAGAGCTCGTCACTGTTTCGTGCAACAAACTCATAAAGAGCACGGTACCTAGAATATCCTGCAATCATTTAAAAATTAAATCAACTTAAGAAATTTGATCTTATTAAAATAATTTACATAAATAATACACAGTAAATACAAATCTTACCTGGAGTTTCTTGTGTTTCATCAGGCCATGCTGCCGAGGAAGGCGTGTTATCCCAAGCAGATGTACCCCAAGCATCATCATTATTAATAACTGAAGATTTATTTATGCCTTTTATCTTCATGTACTAAAGAGAATATTAAACACATTTATAAATTGAGTAAAATACATGTATATAGTAGATAATTTTACTAGTTCCATTATTTTCAATAATGAACCATTGTGACCGAACAAAAAATTCAAAAACTTAACCCCCCCCCTCAAAATTTGAGGCTTTACGTTTCAGGATACATTGAATTTATAAAACGAATACAAAGTTTTTTTGTCCATCCGTCGTCCGCGCATTTTCTCCAAAACTAGTAGACCGACTTTTTTTATAATTTGGATTTAAAATTAGAGGTCACCCAAGGATTCCGAATAACTCAAAAAATATACAATTTTTTGTAGATACTGCTGGTTATTTAAATTTAACAGAATTTCATAAAAAAAAAAAAAAAAAAAAGAAGTTAAATTTGGATGATTAGGAGCAAAGATATGGTCTCTAGATGTTTTTCATATGTTCTACTGCAAAGCTTATATCCTTTATTTTGGTTTTTGAATGTTTTACTGAAATAATGCTTTTTTTTAGCATATTACTAATGATTAAAAAAAAAATGTTTAGTCCAATAATTGAAATCACCTTTTATTTCCCTTTCTTTGTCACTAGGAAGGTAATGTTACTTTAGATGTATAATTGTTTGGAAAGGAATAAACCATTGTGAAATAATTTGCAGCATTTTTTTATACGGTGCCTTTTGAAGGGTAACATATGCATTGAAAATAATTAATCGATACTAATATACAAAGCTGCACAGTTGGCTTAAGCAAGATTCTGAACTCTGAGCTGAATTCAATAATGGCATCAGGAATCCATCAAACCGTTCTTAAACTCATTGATGGGATTCAGCGAATTCCTTTATTCAGTAATCGAATCACTGGTTGCTCAGCAATTCCATCAGCTCTTGAGATCGATGAATGCGCTGGATATATCCTCAGTGTTGTTAGTTCCTAATTTATTTTACATATTTATATTCTTGTAGTTGTATAGTTGTAGGAAACGGATCTTCCAATGCTCAAGATCCTAGGTTCCAATCCTGGCTCATGACAGAAAAATTATTTATTTGGTTTCATCAGCCATGGGACGACCCTGGGATCAGAAGACAGTCTTTTACAAAGTAGGTATCCATAATTAAATAATTAATTAAGGGGGAAACCTGGTTGTTGAGTGTGATTTTAGACAAATCACCTCCTTGCACAACCGTTGACTATGAAACAGTACTTTCCCTAGATAGTACAGAACCTAAGACCCTTCATTGGTTGTAGTGGAGCAGGTTTTTTTTTTTTATAAATATATTCTATCAATAATTATTTCTGTTTTGAAATTAAATGATGAGTAAGTAGTTATTTCCTTACGATATTTTTTTTTAGTTTTCATGTGTTTTGTAACCTTAAAGAAGTGTTAACCTTTCAGTGGTATCCATCAATTCATTTCTAAACTCAACATAAATAGCTGCTGGATTTAATCGATTGAAGAAACCCAATGATGGAATTTGCACTGTATTTAAGAAATTCAGAAGCTTTTCTTCAAAATATTTAGTGATTTTACACTACATTAACATAGTCTGCGGTTCAGACTCCTTTTTATAAAATTATTGAAATTCATCTAAAACTTCATTTTATTGTTTGATAAAATTTCAATTTCTATTAGTTTTTTTTTTTTTTTCTTTTTGTTGGGAATTCAGGAAGCTTTCAAATACTCATAGGTTTAATGAACCAAAACTTTAGTACTTTTTGAGTTATTTGCGAATAAAATAAAATGTAAGCCTCTTTTCAGAGAAGCATATTATATAAATAAATTAAAAGCCCTTTAAGTAGAAGACTTAAGCCAAGTTTCATCAAAATCATACAGCCATTTTGGCGCTAGTCTATAGTGACACAAGTTTTTCACTCGCCATTCTGAAACAAATGGCCAGTTGGTATTGAAATAAATATAAAAATAATTATGAATTTTATTGCAACGTTATATCAAAATTTCATAGCAAGTGGTGAAGAATTTTCGGAGATTAGCAGTTTCGAACAAACTAACATTTACATTTTTATTTATATACACTGTTTCCATTTTTTTTTTAATTATAACACTAAAGCTCGTCAGTCAATAGCTACTAAATAAAAAAATGAAATCGGTTGAGAAACAAGAGGAAAAAAAGTAATGAAATGTTTTTTCTTAGCCTATTTATACAATGATTTTTAGACATTTACTAGTTCAGCATGTGTACTTAAGATCACCTGGACACAATTTATAATAATATAAAATAAACTAGTACTTACATTATTTCTTTTTTCATCATATGCTGAGTATAGTTCTTCACAATTTTTTAATAAAGCAGACAGTTCATCTTTCAACTTTTCAAGCTGTGAACTGTTGTTTTCAACATCAATTTCTTTTTGTTTTGCCTAAAAAACAAAAAATAAATATATTATCTGTCATATTATCTACAGAGGATGTCCCATAAGTAGAGAGAAATATTTGAAAAGTTGATGGTAGACATCAAGATCTACAAAAAAGCTCATATAAACAATTCCTCAATTTCCAGTAGAAATGTAAGAAATTTAAGATTTGTTTTTTTTTAAGCGAGTCACGTTTTTTGTAGAATAGGAATCAATAACAAAAAAAATATGTGATTTAAGGAATTGAACATTGCTCCTAGTAAACTAGACAAAATTTACTTTAAACGAACGTAGAGTTTGTCTTTGTTTAAACTATTTAAAGAGGAGTATTGAGCGGCTTAACTAAGCTAAGTTGTGTTTTTTAAAAAATCTTTTATTATTATTGATTTTTTTTATCAATATCTTAACTAAACTACCGTCACCTCACTTTCAGAAAAACTTCCTTGTTAATTAAGCTTTAAGTATATGCTAATTAAATTGAGGTTTATTAGAGAATAATTTGATATTCGTCTTAAATTGTATTAAAAAATGATGTGATTTTTATTCTGTTACCTATAGGTATCCATGTTTTCTGCAAAAATTACTACAATTAACTACATTTTTTGCATGACATGGGATGTATTATAATAAATATAATTGCATAAAAAAATTTTAATTTCTATAAATAAAAGTTTTAAAAATACCTAATGATTTTTCAAATATTTTTCACATAACGCGGTTATGAAACTGTGTTTTTCTCCCAGATCTCCGCCATAGGAATTGATATGCATTTATCAGTGACGAAATTAATGTTTCTAGCTGTAATATTTACGTTTTCATGAAAATAATTGAAGCAATAAATAGGTTTCTTTATTTTAAATGTAAATTTTAGTAAGAAACATTAAGTTTGCCACTGATAAATGGATATCAATTTCTATGACGGAGATCTTCACTTTGTATGAAAAATATTTGAAAAATTATTAGGTATTTTTAATTTTTATAAATTAAATTTGTTTTTAAGGACTGTTATATTTATTATAATACATCCCATATCACGGAAAAACAAGAAATAAAAGCAATCATAAATAGCTATGTCTGCCATGGGGTACTCCTCAAATGTTTCGGTTTTGAAAAATAAAATATTGCCATTTATGATAGTCTTTGACGAACTTAAAATTTATCGAAAAGACATATGGAAGAGAATATACGAGGGGTCCGTGGTACAGACTCCTTTTTATCGAATTATTAACATCCGCCTGAAACTTCAAAAATAGTTTCATCTCATCGTAACCTACAACTATTTTATTTATGAAAACTCTTGAAATTGGAGCAATTTTAATCTGGAGGGGAGCAAACTTTGTCTACTTAATTAGGTGCTAAAAACTTGTAAGATTTGGATCGTAAGATAATTTGATCACAAAATAGATAAAAAAGGTGACCTACAAAAATGTTGGGCCGTTTGTTCTATATAATCTAGTTATTTTGAAAATTTGGGGATGCAGGTCACGCCAAATGGATCAATATTTTTGTAGGCTATTTTTTTTTATCTATTATGTGATCAAATTATATTACAATCCAAGTATAAAGCAAATGTTTATTTACTGTTTATTTAATGTCAGTACTTTCTTGCTACCTTTCTACACCAGACCATTAGAACTCAGCGACCTTCTTGTATACTTCAGAGCCTACAATTAAAATCTTCAATCCAGTCCCACCAGTTCCTGTACTTCTGACCTCAATCCTTTTCTTCACCGAACTGTTGCATTTGACAAATCCTTTGCAATTCAAGCCGTCTCCTTTTGGAATTATATCCCTTCCAATATCCGACATGTACAATCAGTTTTCTTATTTAAATCTCTCCTTTTTAAGCACCTATTCCCTTCCCAATCCGATTGATCACGAAATGTACATAAGAGAACTTCTTAAGATTCCCCAGAAACCATGTTATATACTAATGTTTTCTATTTTCCTTTGTTTAGTCTGTATATATATATATATATATATATATATATATATATATATATATATATATATATATATATATATATATGCTTTTGTTTTGTTCTTTTTTCTTCCTATATTTTTTATTTATAATTAGATATCATTTTGTAAATATTTAATGTAATGTATGACCACACAGCCATTTCCTCAGTATTTATACTTTGCTCTAAAGGGACAACATTCACAGGATAATAAAAATATTTTTCATTTCAGTACTATTACAAAAGACAGAACATTATTAAATAACTCTGCAAGATATGAATAACAGAAAACAAGAAGATCAAGCACCAATGCTGGCAACTCCAGTTGAATGTAACATAACTTAAGGAATATTCGTTGTGGTCATGTTGTTGGGTAACAAAAGAAAAAATGTGTTTCAGCATTGATATAAAGTGGGATTTTCGGTTAGCCGATTTTAAGGAAAAAGTTGCTAGGACATCTAAGGCATATACCTATCTTAAATACGTAATATCAGTTTCCTACAACTTTTCGTTTTCGAGCTAGAGTGTTCACATACACAGACACAAAAAAAAAAACAGATCATTTTTCACAACTTGGTTATTTGGATTCAGGGTACCTCAAAACGTGTATTTTCATTGAAAACTCAGACTCGAATATTTTCAGGATCGCAATACTTACCCTTACTATATGTTACATATATAGGTAAGTGAAAATAAAAATAAAAAACTGTAGCCATCATCAGAAAAAATTTGGCCAGAACAAAAATTAATTCTCTATATTTTTGTTCTGGCCAACAAATCCATATCTTTGTTGATATGTTTTTTAACTAAAGATGGTGAAGAAGGAATCTTGCATGTAACTAATAAAAATGAGCAGTTGATAATTAATAAATAACAACAATCCTATCATCATCTAAACTGATTGTAGAAAGATTTGTCTGACTAATTTTCTCATAAGTAAGTTCAAGAGAAAATTACATTCCTTAAGATTCATTTTTATCAAATTCATCAAATGTTAAATGTTTCAACTTTACATTAGCTGGATTAAATATCTTTCATCATCAAGATAGGAATAATCTGATTGTATCTATCAACAATTATACTGTTGTCAACTTTTAACCTTTAGGTTTCAGAGAGCCTTAAGCAAGGTCAGGTGCCCTTTTTATATTTTAAACTGTCTTTTAATTTTATAATTAAATAATTGTCTTAGGGCTCCCACAAAGCCATTGAATTCCTTACCTATCCAATCCTTCATAAAATCCTCAATGCTTCTTACTTTGTCACTAATAAAATCATCCATAACGATCTTAATGTTCCTTATGTTTATGATTTGGCCCAATCCAGATACCTATGCATCCATAATAAACTTAAGAACCATCCGAACCCTCTCGTTTCTCACCTTGCTTCCTCCCCAATCCCTGATAACCCTTCAACGCATCTGAAAAGAAGGTGACCTCGAGATCTCCTATTGCACATAATATTTTTTTAGAGTGCTACCAGTGGGTAGTTTCTCAACAAGTGTTTTCCTGTTATCACATTTACTGAATGTATTTTTTCTTAATACAGTTGTAAAATATCATATAAATAAATATATATAAAAAAAAATAATTGCCTTACATAACTTCTACATTATACTGCAACATTTACATTCGTTTATTTTTATTCGTTTTTTATTCTTTATTTGAAAATTTTCATTAACCTTTTTTATTAACGAATTTCTGATATGGAAAATTTTAAAAAACGTTATAAAAACGTCTAGTTTCCACTAAAGAGCTCTATAACGAGCCAGAATATTTGGATTTGCGCAACTAAACAATAAAGAGTTGAAGCCAATATATTGGCATTGCATGCTGTTGTCACAGCCCGAACCATTATATTAGCTTTACACATCTAAAGTGTTAATCATAAGTGTCATTGATAAATAAAATAAGTGGAAACAAATTTCAAGACGCTAAATCTCGCCTAGCATGTATTTCTCCTATTTACTATAATATTGTAATATCCTTTTACCAAAGAAGTGGATATTGATTAAGAAGCTGAATTATTTAGAAAAAAGTCTTGTAAATTTTCAAGTTTTTTTTCTTGTAATAAGAACGGTTCTTGCAGAAAATCTAATAGAAAATGATTAAGTTGTTTAATTGTTGAAAAAGGACAGTATTTATTTTTGAAATCACTTTAAAATAAGTATAAATGTGACCAGACACAAAATGTGTGACATCGATTAATAATCAATCAATCAAAATATTTTTTTTTTTTAAATAACAATGAATATTTAATGCAAGCAAACTGCCAAATTTTGAAACAACGCATTTACAAATAAAATTATAAAATGTGAACTGTGTATAATATTAGATTCAATTTTTAATAAGTTAGAAATTGCTATACCGAAAAATACACAACACATCGCTAGTCACATTCTTGCCATAAGTCCTTCAGATATTAAAGAAAATGTGATATTTGCACTGCATTTAATTGGAAAGTGCTGTGCTTTGTACTTTAGTTTTGTTCTTGGCGAAAAAAAGGGAAATTAATGGATATAAGACTGCCTGGTATGCTTAATATCTATTACTAGTTGTTGAGTATTAATATGATTAAGTTAAGGTTGATTAACTTTAATAAATATCTTTGAAAGAAAGTTATAGATTTTTGTTAACAATATTTTTAATAACAATCATAATCTGAACACAATTAAATTAAATTAAACAATTAATGACAGTTTTCAAAGAATCACTACCTCTCCAATTAATAATTTATTAGATATTTTATTTTTAAAAACTCCGTTCAACAGCAGCACTGCAGAATCCAGTTACAGGCTACCATGATGATTGCTGCTGTAGGTTAGGACAGGTGGATACAATTTTGCTCACAGGAGTATATGATATGATATCACGGGATCAAAATACAGTCCATGAGGACAGGATTGGTGATCCATTAGTTAGTGTAATAAACAAGGTAATTTAAGAATAGGTTACAAAAATTGGTGAATTCTGACATGTGAATATGCCCCCTTTTTAATCTAAAACAAATATCAGTAAACTAACCGTAGAAGAAATATATCAATTTCTCTGTTAATTAAATCGCACTGCAGAGTTAAAATGTAAAATAAAAATTAAATGATTCATTATTTTCAATCATGAAACTTATTTTAAAATTATTAACACATATGTATGATCAATCTATTTTTAATTACCAGCTGTAAAATGATATTAAAGTACCCCCAAAAAAAAAAAAAAAAAAAAATGGAACTAGTTTTCTTTTTTAAAAGTTGTAAAACATATACACTGTTTAATGCTTATATGGCCATCCATATATCATCAAAAATTTAATGTAAGCCGCCTGTGTGAGAAACAATAAAAAACTTCATTGCAGAAATTTAAGAAAAGAAAACATTACTTTAAATATCATATGTGTAAGCAAGTATAAAATATATTAACAGAAATAAAATATTTCACCAACTAAAATCAAAATTTAAAAAAATCAATTATAGGATTTATGGATAACCTTCAAATCCATCAAATAAAATATTCAATACACATGTAATAAAAATTGAGGTTTATCATATGAATAGTTAGGATGTAATTAATAACCTACAAACTCATTTTCACAAATATTTAGTAAAATGAGTAAAATTCAACAATAAAGGGAACGGACTATGATTTTGAAGTTGTTAGCGTTTGTAACTACAACAGTGAGTAAGTAAAAGCGATAAATAATTTTATTAATAATTGAAACATTGACAACGAAATACATGAGCTCTTTAACGTTAGTGAATTTAACGACTTCTCTCGTGCTATACCAGTATAGGATCACAGGTATTAGACGTTTCTGGACAATCAGCAACATCAGTTAATACTGTACCTGAATGACCTAACATTACTCTGATGATTGAGAGACAGACTTTGTGAATAAAATATTGGAACAACACAACAAAACAAATATACACGATAAATTTTGAACAAAAGTTACAAATGAGTTCCTTTGGTTATCATAACAGTGATTCAAGAAGAAGAGGGAATGCAACAATATATCGTTCTACTTGCAAAATAAGTTAGATGCAAGATATACTTTTCTCGGATAATACAAATTGATACAGCAACAGACAGTGCAATAACTTTTTATTATTAACGAGGCATACTCTGAGATGAATAGTTAAATGAAAATTGATATCAGGTCTTTTCATATTTATACATTATTCCATAAATTTCTTCTAGCTTCGGACCAAATCAAATAAGCCATTTTTGAATTATGAGTTTAGAAAGGAAAATATTACGCAACCTTCAGTGAAAATAGGTGATGGAGTTGTATAAAATTCATACTGGATCATTTTTTCATTAATACTCAACTTTACTCCAGCTTGGAGCCAAATCAAACAAGCCATTTTTGATAAATAGAAAAAAAAAGTAACCTGTACCACTACAACCCATGAAGGGTCTTGGGGTTCAATACTATTTAGGGAAAGCACTGTTTCTAGGTCAACGGTTGTGCAAGGAGGTGATTTGACCGAGATCATGCTCAACCACCAGGTTTTCCCCCTTAATCAATTATTTTATTAAGAGTACCCACTTTATAGAGGCTGGGTGTGCTCCAGGAGGGTCCCCCGACCCAGAGTCGCCCCACGGCCAATAAACCAGATAAATAAATTTTCCACCATGAGCCGAGGTTTGAACCTGGGACCTTTAGCATTGAAAGCTCAATACCCTACGACAGAGCTACCCCACTACCTTTTGATACATAGGCATATTATAATTCATTTGCACCCCCAGAAGAGGAAGTAGTGGATGAAATATAAATAGGACCACCTATGTACCTAACCTGCACAATCTCTATAAATTGTATCCAAATTGGATTAACAGTTGTAAGTGATAGGTCCTACATGGATAGGTCATACATGGATTTGACTATATACAGAGGCAGAACCAAATTTTTAAGTTGATATTAAAAACAAAAAACAAGGATGAGAATTTTTGATTCTGAGCTAACATTTTTTTAACCTCCTCCAGAATACAAATCTCTACCTTTGGCAGTGAGAGACCAAAAATGAAACTATTTTAGTATTTTCGGTGCTTCAATATATTTTGTAAATGGTTTAATATAAAGTTTTTTTTTTATTATTTCTTAATGATATTTACAACTGTATTAAAGAAATACATGTAGTAAATTTGAACATATGGATATAATGACGTGAAAACACTTGTTGAATAACTACTCAATGGTAGCACTCTAATAATATAAAGTTAAAACTAAATTAAAAGCAAAAATATATGACAATCCATTAAATTGGAATAGCTAAGCTCTGAAGTAATCACAATTTAATTCATTCTCAACTTAAACTTATTCTCATATAGATTATTGTATAGATTTTTCTGATATCCATTATAAATCTATAAACTAATGCAGTCTGAAAGCATTCTCCAAGTAATTCTAATATATTGAATATTCCTCTCAGACTATCTTGAGTTACAGAACAATCCCATTAAATTTACATTGATCAAAATAACTATTTTGAAAATAAAACTAGTAGATAGAAATTCAGTATAATATGCTCAGGGTGACTATGTAGCTAAAACTAGTTTGACAATATTGTTTGTTTAGTTTGAATTGCCATCTTCTATGAAAAACTAATAAGTTCAAAAAGTGAAAGGTTCTATGCAAGTGTATAAGAATGTTAAAAATAATTTTTGTCAAAGTTTATACATTAATACAAATATTTTTATTTATGTTGGCAGTAATCAGATGTGAAAGCTTATGGACAGAGTCAACTTCAAAACCAAGTGTACCCAGAGATCTGCAAGAGTTGCTAGATTCCCTTTATATGACCGGTTACATACCTGAATACATCCTTCCAGAAGATGATTTAACTGAAACCGAAAAAACAGAAGGAGAATACCTCGATTTTCCAGAGTTAAAAAATGCTCAAGATGATGTGTTTGTACCACCAGAAAGTGAATATTCAAAGAACAGTTTGCATTATAAAAATATAAAACCTCGAAAACGATTGATTCCAGAAAAATATAGAAAAATAAAAATATCCGGTTTGCAGAGAGAAATTCTGCAGCCTGGAATAAGTCCCGAAGAATTAAGATCAGACCTTTTAGTCCATCTTGTAGAAAATATTACTGGAAAAGAGCAAAAGTCGAATAACAGTGTAAAATTAGACTTTCTGTTTCCGATTCCAGAAAAGGGGGTATATCCATCCATTAACTCACCAACACAACACCATAATTTGACTGAATGCTTTAGTACAACTGAACGCCGTTGGCTAAACAATGGAGCTCATTGTAGTACAAGAACAAATCAACGTGGTAGCCCAAGACCAACAGAACACTTTAGATCAAGACCAACGGAATCTAATAAGCTAGGACCAACTGATCTTTGTAATACAGAAACAACCAAATCTGGTGACTTAAGACCAACTGAAATTTGTAGCCCGGAGCCAATTGCACCTGGAACCTTAAGACCAACTGAAATTTGTAGTCCGGAGCCAATTGAATCTAGCAACTCAAGTACAACTGAAAATTGTAGTCCAGAGCCAATCAGATCTGGTAACTCAAGTCCAACTGAAAATTGTAATACAGAAAAAACTGAGAATGGTAATTTAGGAACAACTGAACTTTGCAACACAGAGCCAAATGGATATGGAAACACAAAAACAACTGAAATTTATAATACAGAACAAACTGAAAATTGTAATCCCGGAACAACTACAACTGGAATTGGTGATTTTAATACAACTAAACCTGGTAATGCAAAAACAAGTGAGCTTTGTGATATAAGACCTACAGAGCCGATGGACAAAAAAAAAATAAATCCACACTGGCCCATGAACATCCCTTCTATACAAGTGCTCTTTGAAATCCCTAGTCCACAAGGATCCACGAATCTCCCTAATACACAAGGGTCAATGAAAGTTCTTAGTACACGATGGCCTATACCTAACCAACAAATGCTCATGAAAGTCACTAGCTCTCGAGCGTCCATTAATACTCCTAATCTCAGAGGGTCCATGAAATTTCCTAAACCACAAGGGTCCATGAATATAACTAACCTATCAGGGTCTATGAAAATGCCTAGTCCACAAGGAACAATGAATATGTCCAACAGTCCACAAGGGTCTATGAAAATTCTTAACCCACAAGGGAACATGAATATACCCAACCCATCCCAATGGTTTATAAACATGTCAGACCAAAGAGGGCCAATTAATCGGAACAATAAAGAATATACAACATTAAAACAATACTTATTTACTATACCCGAATATACCAATATGCCCAAACATACAGAATTTAAACCTAATATCACAATTCCTCAACCCATTACTTTTGAAATTATAAGTCCTGAAAGTGAGAGGAACACAAAAACATTTAAGTTTACTGCAGCTATGCAATCTCAGCATAATGTAACAATTAAACCCGCATTTGAACAACAAATAAAAAGTATGTTAAATATTCAACTATGGCCAAAACAATTACTACCACAATTTATACTAAACACAAAGCAACCGGAAAATGGGTTAAGATCATCAGGACTGAATATACAGACAGGAAAACAGACTGCATCTATCTCACTAATGCCAAGGATAAATAGAACAATCCATGCACTAGAACAGCAAATGATTACTTCAGGAATAGATAATTCATCTAAAAGAGTAGATATCAAAATGGTAGACAAAAATATTGCTACAAATGTAGTTAGCCTCCGGGCTGATCCATCTAGTAATAATAAAATAGAAGCAGAAGGAGGAAAAGCAGTTGTAAAGCCTAGCATTTCTCTTAATGGTGAAATAACACAAAATGTTGAAACATCTGACAGGCAATCTCATAATTTATCGGAAAGTATAAAACCTTCAAGTCAAAATACCAAATTTAAAGAGAGAAAATATGTAAATCAAAGTTATAAAAGCAATTCCTCAGGAAAAGAAAATGCTGATAATGGAAAGCCAAAGAAGAAAATGTTTACTTTCTTAAACATATTCAAGAAGAATAAAAAATATCCCCCTCCAGATGCGCCAAGCCAAAACATTTCTGCCCAGATGAAAAGAGAAATAATTGAGAATTCTTCTGATCAACTTTACAGGCAACTATTAGAAACTAACGTGATGACTGACATTGATGATGTTGAAAGCCAGTACCCAATAAGGCAGGAACTTGAAGAAGAAGAAACATTCAATCATAAAAGAAAAAAAAAATAAAGGTTTATAATGCATTAGTATGATTTTTTTTAGAACAATTGATTTTTAAACTGGAACTAAAAAAACGTTCAATGGTCATAAACAATAAAAAAAGCTGAAAACAGAAAGAGAGTTCTAATATCAGTTTAGGTACAAGCTTAGCACTGAATAAACATTGCCAATATTACAAACCCTATAGAATAATCAAATAATGACATTTCACTTCTTAAAAATCTGGTGCGCGCAACACACAACTTTCACTTACCGCTCAACTTTGAATAGAAATTATTTTCTGACCATGTTGGGCTATTATAAAATTTTTGAAGTGCATTTTTAACCGAGCTGAAGCTCAAAGCTAACAAATGATAAATACCATTAAAATAACAAAAGTTCTATTTATTATATCACTAGTTGATTATGGGTTATACGATCCGTTCATTATGGATTGTAAGACTATTAGTAATTAAACTGTTATTTTCCATTGCAAAGTTTACTAAAATGGAATTAAGAGATTATCATTGTCTGTCATAGACAGGTCAAAAGTTGTCACACTAATTGGAAGTGGATACTGCTGAAATATCACAAAGGGATAATTCATCAAATTATTCACTAATTTAATTTTCTAAAAGGTTACATGATGGTTTTTCGGAATGAACGGATGATTGATACCAAATTATTTAAATATAATATCAGATCAAGAGATATTAAACTACAGTAAATATATTTAAGGTTATAAACATATCCATGAAATATTTTTATATTTCACTTCTTCTTTCGCACAAGTACAATGAAACAGTATTTCAAACAGTGTCCATTGCCTTGAATCCGTGGATTTTAAGTACTTTTTCAAACTTAAAAAAAAAATGTTAAAAATATGTTTAGTAAGAAAATTTCATTTAATGTCCTTGAAAACATGATTGAAAAGATATGTTAGAAGAAGACGTATATGAACATTGGGCATTTAAGCCCTGTAAAGTGACATCAATGGGGATAAGATCTGATTGATACAAAAGACCACTTAATTATATAATGATACACCGAGTTTAATCAAAATCATTAGAGTACACACTGTAAAAATATGTTTAAGCGTTGATATAAACTGCCACTTCCGGTTAGTCGATTTTAAGGAAAAGCTGCAGTCACATCTATGGCATATACCTATCTTAAATACATAATATTAATTTCGTACGACTTTTCGTTTTTGAGATAGACTACTAACATACACATACACAGATACACAGACATACAGACCATTTTGCGAGACTTGGTTATTTGGACTCAGGGTACCTCAAACCGTGTATTTCCGTTGAAAACTCAGATTCAAACATTTTCATGATCGCAATACTTTCCCTTATTTTATATTACATATATAGGTAAGTGAAAGTAAAAATGATACATTTCCGAGAAATTGATGATTCAATTTTTTTAAAAAAAAATATAGCACATTTATTTTAAAATCAAACAAAAAAAAAATTAAATTACCTGCTCTTCCATATCTTTCAGTTTGTCTTTTAAGTTTTTGATGATCAATGCTTTATCATCAAATGCCGCTTGTTCTTTTTCCTTTTCCTCTTTGCCCAGTTTGCCAGCTGCTTCAAGCTTGGCTTTCTGTTGACTTAAGGCCAGGGTCTGGGCATTACGCTGTTTGATTACTGCTTTAAGGCTATTGTATTCTGCTAAATTTTGATCTCTGGATACACGCATTCCATCAATCACTGATTTTACAGATGTTACTCCACACCTCGTTTCACTTATTTGTTTAGATAATTCTTTCACTTTATCTTCCTAAAAACAATTACTTACATTAAATTCACATTATACATTATGTCATTAAGGGAATGTTAACAAAAAAAAAAAAAAAAAGACAACTAACAATAAAGAAGTGAGAAATCTACCAATTTTTTTCTCTTATTTTTTTTACTTTCCTAACACTCCTAGGTAAGTAAAGTATTGTACCCGTCAAAAATTGTCTACATGTGATTAAACATATCTTTATGTTTAAGAGCAGGGCTGTAAATAGGGAGTGGCTAAGTGGCAAATGCCTTGGCCGTCAAATTGGAGACAGATTTTAATTTTTTCATTTATACATTTATTCATACCTATTTAAAAAAAACAAATAATTAATTTGCTAATTTAAAAAAATATACAAATATCAAAAAAGGTAATAAAGTCAGCTTATAACCCTACCTATTCACCCTAAGGGACAGAATGTACTTACATATCTATTTAAATACATTGATGAATTCTTAATGAAGTTGACATTTACAAAAATTGAAAATGATGTATTGGACTCTAGAAACAAACATACCATTTCTAAACTATAATTTTATTTGTTTTATAACCAAAACAATGAGGAACCGCAATAATAAAATCACATGTGATTTTTAGGAATACTACAATTCATCCAGAAATAGCTCCATGGTAGTCTTTGATTGCTCCTTCCCGACTCGAATGTTCATCAGCTTGTTTCCTATGGATGTCACCGTTTCACCAATGAGGATCGCTTTAGACATGTCCGATATCCTCTTCATTATTACTACAAGTTCCCAACCTCCTTTTCCAAACTCCAACATTTTCTGTTCTCTCAAACTGACAAGTTTTGGCCTTCTTGTCATGGTAATCCTTTATCTTCCCTTTCATTCGACAGTTTATTTGAATACTGGCTTCACACAATCCAGAAGGATTGAAACATCACAAAAATAACTCTACCAGAGCACACACTGTTTTTGTTGCCTGTTGTGATACAATTCCATTTTCCTCTACACACTACTACTAACTTCTCATGGAAATTTACTAAACTGAGAAATACTCTTAATTCCTTAACATTTTTGTGGTACCAACACCATATTGATAGAGAACAGCTCCTCTTCAAATGGATGAACCCTATCATGTGAGTAGGGTAGTAGCTAAAGCTCATCCAAAAGAACGAGATTAATGACAATTTTACAATGTCTGCAGATCTTGACATTCCAATTGCTGTTATCAATCAACCTGATCTATATAATAAAAACATTTTAACACCTGCTAAACTGGCTATCTTAGCGGATTTGAGACTTTATAAACCTAAAATGTGATAGGCATAAGAACATCATTCATTCAGACAAATTTTAGCCTTAAACTCACATTTTCGATAGAGCTCTTCTTTTTTTTAATATATATGAATATTCATTGCATTCTCAATATAACTTGATCATCTATCCTTCATTGCCAGACCATCACTTTTATTTTTAAAGACACCACAGAAACTTGATTTATCAGTTGAGTGCATTCAACTACGCATTATGGATTCATGCAAATGCATTCTATCCCATATATGCATATTCTTCCGCATTTATGTAATATTTACTGGATTCCATAATTACAATAGCTCATTAACGATTAATCCACAAGTAGTATTTTATTTTTATTTTTTTTGTTAGTGACTTTATATATATATTGCTACGTATCAAATGGGTTTTTGATAGATTTTTATATACGGGATGCCACTGGATAATTCTTGAAGATAATTATCCAGAATTAATTAGTAAAAATATTAGTTAAACAAATTATGTCATTTGACATATTGGTCCTTGATTCATCTATTGGATTACTTCTCACAAAGGCTTGTTGTGTGTTTATCTGTTCTTTAATTACCAAACATTACCTGTGCTTATAATGATATCAATAGGTGGCATGATTAAAATAACTTTTATGTACAAATTATATTTATTTACAAGTGATGAGAAAGAATGTTATATACATTATATTTACAAAAACTAATGAACTATACAATTGTTTGTGAAGGCATGATTCAGATGGATGGAATTGAAAATTACATTGCCATTAAATATTTAAACATCTTTAAAAAGGAATTGTTGGGAATTACTTATCTAATATGGCATGGCTGCATCTGCAAAGTCCATGGGTCATGTTTCAGTCCTCCAGCTAGAAGAAAACATCAGGGACCTCCTCAGGGCCGGGCAGTCCATCCGACATCTCCTCTACGCTGGGCAGTGGCGTAGGCTCAAAAGCCTCTCCTCATCCAGCTGTCCTCGCTTCCTTCCCAGCTTGAAGTGTCTTCAGCTCAGTCCCAAGAAGAAGTGTCTTCAGCTGCGTTCCAAGAAGAAGTGTCCTCCCTTTTTTTCTCTATCCCCCTCAGTAGATCTTGTTTTCTATATCTAGGGTGGGGCAAGCATGGTTACTATTGGTTGGAATTGTGTAGCAGAAGGGATGACCACACCCCCAATGTTATGTTGAACACACCCCTTTTAGCAGGTACACGACCGTTTCTTCCTTTGCTTAGGCTTCAAAGCTTTTTTGTCCTCTTTAAACACAAGACTGGTCCTTTGCTGTTTTTGACCGCCGTTGGCCTCAAGTGTTTTAGTCCCTGCTCAAAGGTTTCTGGGTCTCAGGTATCCATACCACTATCTAGGTAACCACTTTCCCACGTAATTATGACGGTTCTTGGGTGTCGCTCCTTTGGGGTTCCTACTTGTTTTCTTGCCACTTACAAAAGGTTGGGTCGGGGGTTTCAGGTACCCGCCCAGGTGTTAGATATTATTTTTAAATATTATTAATTATCATTAGGCTATGTTCAATACATAGCATTATATATATATATATATATATATATATATATATATAAATCATATAAATAAAATTCACTTGTGTTACTTTGCATACTGTATAGTTCAATTAACTGTATAATCGCAATTGCAGTTGCAATTAACAGTTAAATGACAAGTACTTCTTTTTTTTTTTTTTCTCAAGCCAGACTAACAGGCTTAATTTTTCGAACTCTGTTATTATTCTAAGGGGACTTTATATAGTGGTATACAATACATAATGTTCAGAATTCCAGAGGGGGGTAGTAAAGACGAAACTACTATAGTACAGATGAGTCAATCTTGGACTAGATCAAGGACAGAGACCCAAACTATGGAGGAGTGGGGGACCTATTAGAGCTCAAATCCAATGCAGTGTCAATCGAGACTAGGTTGAAGGTGATGTCGGCAGCAGGGTGAAGCCAAAAGAGAAAGTGGAAGCAGAACTTGATGGTATATACAAACCACCAATACTCAATACCATCTGGAAGCTTTTCTCCTTTTACACATGGTGACTCTTCAGTGGAAAACCATCCCTTGAAGAGTGTTAGGAGGAATGGTGAAACCAAAGGAGGCTTAATGTTTGATAAAATACAAATTTCTGGCAAAATAGGATTTTGATTAAAATCATAAAAGTGGAAACTACCTCCAATGGTGGAATCCTGTTATTGTCATCTGGAGGAACTAGGTAAGGAATTGTATAAATTTTCGATGAACATGTTTTCAACAGATGTTAGCATTCCAAAGCCATCTGAGCCAAAACAAGCCATTTTCGGTCATTGGTCTGTGTGTCTAAATTTATTTTTAAAAATTCACTAGAGCTTGTAAGAAATGTAACTATAAAAATATTTTCTTCTCCCTAGATAGATCAATTTGTATGAAAAATTAATTATTAAGAAATAAAAGACGACATTCTAAATTTTTTTTTTTTCAAAAGTTGTCTTAAAAAAGTTTAAAAGATAAAAAATGAAGATTATCATTACATTACCTTCTGTGAAAGTTCAATTGTTAAAGCCTGGCTTTTGGCTTTTAAACTTAGAACTAATTCTTGTTGTTTTTGTCTTTGTGTTTGGAGTTCTTGTAACCGTTGTTTTTCCCACTCAAGCTGTCTCTGTCTCTCCATTTCTCTAAAATACATTAAATAAATAAAATATTCAATTTTTGCAAGATGAGACAATTACTAAAAATTAGAAAGCCACAAGTGCAATAAATCAATATAATATGTGAGGAAATCATATAAAATAAATGTATGCCTTTGTATTACATATTAGAGGAATGTGTGTTAGTTGTCTCAATCCAACCTGAGAAATAATTATTATGTAAAATAAATATGATTTGTTTCAGAAACTGTTTTGTTTACTTTTCCAAGGAAACGTAACCCTACAAAACATATATTATTATTTATTATTTGATGTAAAACAGCTCTGAAGGACTACGCGACTATGAAACTGGTTTCTTTTTCAATTTCTTCCTTTCTGCCCATCTCTGCTTGAGGATATTGCTAAATTTTTTCTTCCTCTCCTCCGTCCACTTCCTCCTGGACGGAAGTTCCTTACTGTCCACCACATGCACCACACTTTTCAGGAATTTCTCGTATTCTGTCCTATCCTCACACAATTCCCATGTTATCCTAAGCCTCTGTATTTCTTGTTTTATTTGTGCCCTATATCCATGGTTAAACTTGTATCCCATAACCCTACTGAAAATCTTGTTTAACCTCTCCTCGGTCATCCTTTGCATGTTTGTGTCCATAAAATCTAAGTCTTCTTACCCTCATTTTCGTTTCCAAATCAGAGATTTCACTGCATTTGTATATATATACTACTAAAATAAGCAAAAAGCTTGAAAAGAGACATTATGAATGTAGGAATCTAAACTATAAAGCCATGAGTCTCCAATATACAAGTGAACAGTTAACTAGCCAACGTTTCACCAATTGAGGCATCATCACATGATATATATCGAAACTATATAGCCATGAGTCAGCAACATACAACAGGGCAGAAAAAACAAGATTACATACATGCAGAAAGAAAGAAAGAAAAATACAATTTTTTTTCTTTTTTGTATTTATTAATTTGTTCTTTCTTAATTTATTTTTACTAACACATTTTTTGTACAATTATATTTCAAGTATGAGTACTCTTTTTTCCGTATCTCTGCTAATCAGCTGTTTTATATAACCTTCACCACCTGTTTTCCTTCAGTATGTTTTTGGATTGTTTGATGTGATGTCATAACAAATGTTTTTTCTCTCTTTCTTTCTTCCTGCATACATGTGATCTAGTTTTTTCTGCCCTGTTGATGCGTGAATTGGCGAAACATTGACAAATTAACTGTTCACTAGTATCTTGGTGACTCATGGCTATATAGTTTATTTATATATATCACAAGAGTATCAGCCACAATAGATTTGGAAATTTTGGTGATCTTATTGATACTTAAATTTATACAGTAGTATTTATTAGAAACTGGGTTTCCGCAATTACAGTGGTCCAGTAACTGATTGTTTATTCTTCTAGGCTAATATATAATTTAAAAAATTAAACTACAAAATTGCATACTTACTTTCTTGCAGCTTCTCTTTGCTCTTGCGCTCGCCTCCTTTCTTCTTCTTTGGCCTTTTCTATTTCTCTCTGTTTTTCTAGCTGTCTTTCAAATTCTTCTTGTCTTTTCTTTTCTTGTTCTAATCTAAAAACCAAAATTAAAATTATTATAAAGGAGTTATCTCATTTTTGTTAACTTATACAAATTAGAATAAATGGACAATTTAAATTTTTTTAAAAATTATATGATGTTGACATGAAAAAAAAAAAGATAAATAAAGTGTTGATCAAACTAATACACTTAAGAGCTAATATTCATGGAATCAATAAAATAGAAGAAGAGAAAAAATAATGAAATGAAAGAATACAATTAAACAAATAAGAATTATTAAGAGCATTTAAAACAATAATTACAATTTTCTATGAAGCAATTAATGTGGTCTTATACCATGAAGACCAACACTTTACTGCACTTAAGTTAAAGGATCAATCATCAGCTGAAGTAGATAACATTTATATTATTGGTTTATTGCAAAAAGTCACTAAGTGCATTTTAGATGTATGCAGGTTAACTTTCAAGTATGTTTTTGTAAATTTTGGCTTTATTTATTGATTCAATAACACCCACACCCTAAGTGCAGGAAAATTATACAAAATCTTTTATTTATCACATATAGTTAATCTAAGTTCTTATTTCATAGAGAGAAAATTCATCAAAGTACAAGGTAATTTAGTTTTGAGAAATGTTACTTACTGTCTTTTTGTACTAAATCCATAATATACATTATTTAATTTCATTAATGAAATAATGTAATGAATGAATTAGAAGATAGATGGAGAAGGCTGATATTAGAAGGGCTTGTAAGGAAAAATCTCCAATGTTAAAAAAATAAATACTATATAGCAACCTAATAAGCCAAAAAATATAGTAACTAACTGCAGGTTCATTATTATTACATTGACATAAAACAACACATACCAAAATTCACAGTTTATTAATAAAGTAGATTAAAATTATTTACCTAATTTTTTCCTGTTTTTCTCGCTCTTCCCTCTCTTTCCTTTCTCTTTCTTCTTGTTCTTTCCTTTGGATTTCTAGCAGTGCTTTCCTCCGTCTGTCTAGCTCAGCCTGACCTTTTTCAAAATTTTCTTTCCTCTTGTCTTCAAAGGTAACTATGAATAAAAGTATAAGTAAAATTAAAAATCTTGAGATGACAATTTAATAAGAGCAATGATTAAATAAAATTATTACAAAGTAAAACCAATTCCAGACTTAATTTATACGTGTTACGGAATTAGTTATAATATATCGTCCGTCGCTTTATTACAAAAATTCACGAAGTACACTTTGTTAACTTTGATCATATTTCTAGATACATCAACTTATTAAGTGCATAAAAACAATACAAATCCTTTTATATGTAAAAAATAGTTTCACTAAGTGCATGATGTTCTGACTTAATATAGCAAAAAGTCACTATCTCATACTTAATGACTTCTTTCACTGGATTCATTGATGAGATGGTTAATAAAACTAAGTGACTACTAACTAAGTAAGTAACCCACTATGTACTTGGAAGGTTATAAAAGTTAGTGGTCTGTTTAACTATGAAAATGTGCAAAAAGTCATTGTGTGCATCATGGTTTCATTTGTTTTCATTGTTATGGTATATGTTAAGTATTTTAATTAATTGTCAAAAATAGAACATATATATTTAGAATTACAAATAACAAAAAATAAATAATTAAAATGGCTACTTTAATATTTTTTAATGAAGCAGAAACTTCAAATTCGATTATCTCAGATTTATTGAAATGCTACTTAATGAATTTTTGCAATAAACTGACAATGTATTATAAGTCCATTAAATACTAGAAAAAGAAAAAAGAAAACTAATAACATTACAACTCATGAAGTGTCTTGGGTTCAGTAATTTGTAAGGAAGTACTGCTTCTAGGCCAAAAATTGTGCAAACAGGTGATTGGGTCGAGATCACGCTCAACCGTCCGGTTTTCTCCATTATCAATTCATTAATTAAGATTAACCACTTTTTAAAGGCTGGGTGTGCCAAGGAGGGTCTACCTATACCAAGGTTGAACCACGGTTGATGAAACATAATAAATAATTATCTACCATATCCTGACTTAAACATGGGTCCATGTAAATCAGTGCCTTTAGTCATTTAGCTAACCGCTTCCCAAAAAGTACCAATTTTATCAAAAAATCAAAAGAATAAAATAAATATATTTCATAAGGTATATATTTACAGGCAAGAAATATGAATGAGGAATGTGGTAGAGGTTATTAGGATCACTGATATTAATCCAGACACTTTTAATTCAACATAAGCCGTGTGATAACTTTAATAATAACTGTGAAATTTGCGTGTTCACATTTATAAGCATATTATTTAATACATTTATTATAAGTATTAAATAAATTAAATAGTATTGTAAGTATTTTTTTTCCAGTTTTTCCATCCAATATAAAATATCATAATCAGTGTTAACATTTCGAATAAATCAGAAATTATTAGTTTAAATAAAAAAAAAAACTTAAAAACATTAAATATTATACTGTAGCTTAATACTTTATCTTATGTATTGGTAATACACATATTTAACAAGTACAAATAAAATTATAAATGAAAAACCAACATTTTGTACATTAGAAAATAAAAATAAGAAGGCCCGTGTAAAATTTTCAAAAATCTATCTCAGACCAATTAATTTTGTAAAATAGTCAAAATTAATTAACGGTGGGAGATGATGGATCCCTTCATGCAAGCCACATTCCTTGAGGATTGGGTTCAGTATCTTGGTGATCAACAGGTACCCCGTGCTGAAGGGTTTAGCCCAATCAACCTTCCTCCTGAGGGAATCTAAATATTGAGGTCAGTTTTATCAAGGTTACGCAGCCTGTTTTGCTGGACTAATTGCCCACACGGACAGGATTGGATTAAACAATTGCAGCACAGTGCTCATTAGATATTGTTATTGACTATATATACAATATAATATACTCATATATATTCCTTTTTGGGCTCTCAGGAATGAATTTTGACAAACGAGATGTCATAAGAAAGAGAATTTATTATGGGCCCAGAGTTTTTAATCTATAAATTTTATGTTTTGGAGATGAGCTGACTTATCTTAATTCTAGTGATAATCCTGGAGCCATCATGGGATACTTATCACTAGAGACCGGATCTTCATGCAGCAAAAATCCGAAAAAGGTGGAGTAAAAAACTCAAAATGTGCAAAATCGTGCAGTAAAAACCCAAAATATGAAAAATTGTCAAATTTACACCTACAAAACTTACAAAAATCATCGATTTTTGTTTCATTTATAATACTAATACATCAAAATCTTATCAAACCTTATGTTAAGCTTCTGAATTAAAATATTATGTCACAAAAAAAAAAAACAATTAAAACGCAATATAGAAAATTAAAATCCATATTACAATCAATTAAAAACAACAATACATAATTTAAAACAGCAATAACTTACGATTAACCTAAATCTTGGAGAAAGAGGAAAGTAAAAAAGGACTAACATAAATAATCGAAAATTTAAAGATAATTCACAAAACAAATACAAAAATAATTAAATATATTTGTTTAAATTTCCCTTAAATTGGTTAATTGACTTACAAAGAATGGAGTAGTTAGAGGAACTTGAAAGGTTAAAGGTATTTAACAGATCCTAAAATGGATAGATATTCGGGTCAGGGATTTTCACATGTAAGCGAATAAAATGTGCAATAACATGGAAATCCAGTCTCTACTTATCACATATGGTTAAGGTTAGTGAAATTAAGATATAAATATTGATTTTAGTATATGGCTATAAATTAAAAATACTTTTAAAAGTTCTGAGTTCTGAGGAAAATCCTCAAGTAACCTCTGACATTGATAGTAAATCTAAAAGAGGATGATGTAAGGCTGATGGACGCATTTTTTAATTAAATTTTTGGATTCAACATATTTTGAAAAGTGAAATTTTGAGGGGGTTTAATTTTTTTTTTTTGGTTGATTACAAAGGTTCGTTATTGAAAATAATAAACCAAAATTATAAATCATACAAAATAAAATTTACATAAGGATGCTATAATTCATAAAAATTAATTATTCTTTATCAAAGCCAACAGAAAAAAAAATTCCAAAAACAGAGAATATGGGCTCTAGAATAAAATGAAATAGGAACATTTATGGTAAAGAAAAAAAATGACTATTACTTACGCCATCAACAAATGAATATGAAAACATTTACATCAAATCATTATTTAGGGAATGATGGTCAAACACGTTATTATAACAAAACAAACAAACAGTTATTGTTTATATTTGTTTGTTAATATTTATGCCACATTTGTTAATGAGAATTAAACAGGACAAACATTATTTTTACCAAATCTGAGTCCATCAAGCATTCAATAACATATTATACGCGCAAACAAACATATGTGCATACTTTGTTGATAAGTTGTTAACTTAGAAATCAATATTCAAGTTACCTTGATTTATGCCAGTTGCACTTAAATCTCCTTGTTCAGAGGAAGTAAGACTGTTATTCCTGACTCTTCGAAGAGTAGGCGGCACCAGGTTTGGAGGTAAACTTGATGGTAGAGTTTCACCAGCTCTTGCCAAATCACATAAATGTAAAGCCAAAACAAATTCTTCACAAGACAGTCTTCCATCTGCATCAGTATCGGCCAGAGCCCTGTATATCAATCAACGGAAAACATTAAGTATTCAGATTAAAATAAAATTTATGAATATCAATAAAATTGTTTATATTTATAATAAATGTATTTTGTACACTTTTTGATAAATACTAATGGAAAAATGGAACTATTAAAATAAAAATTGCCGATGATTGGATTTTTTCAAGTATATCCCCTAATTTTTTATCAATGCGAAAAATTCTCGACCTTTAAGGAATTCAAGATTGCTGGACATATTTTTTGATTATTAAATGAAAATAAATCTGATATCTGGAAGTTGGAAGGATAGTTCAACTGTAATAAGATTTTATTTTTAAAAAATGTTCACAAACTAGGTTATATATTTGTTTTTAATGAAACACTTTGAAAAACTATTGGATAACAATCCATATAACATTAAAGAGAAAGAAAAGTAATTTTTTTTGCTGTGTGAAAAAATTAACATAACAATAAGACACCTGCAAAAAAAAAACAGTCTAAAGAAGTCACAAATATTTTATTCACTACTCCTAGGGGCCTTCTTTAGAGATGCTGAATGAATATTAGGAGGAAAAAAATCATTTTTCTATTACACCACCATAGAGAAAAATTTTTGAATAATTGATATGACAAACTATGAACAGCACAAAAATTACAGACCTATAACAATAAAATGGTTAATTGGAAAATAAATGTATTTGCCGCATTATCATAACATAGTATTACCATATTTGTGCAAGCACTGGTTGTGGTAACTTCGAAGCTAACAGTATAGTCCTTGCCTGCGGCCCGGTGAGGTACCCTGAGCGTGCTTTGTCAGTCGTGTTAAACAACTGAGTGTATTTTAACTTAGAAGCTTGAGGAACAGCCCATTCCACCAAAGGTGAACTACTTCCAAGTCTAAAAAAAGAACAGATAAATATTAAATTATAGTAATTAAAAAATAAAATATGTACTTCTTAATCTGATAATTATAAACTTAATAGCTTTTAACAATAACAATGTAGAATATGGTACATATAACACATCATAATCTGTGTAATACAATAAAGAAACAAGGTAAAAATTTAAATGATACTGACTAATTACCTTTAACTACATCGCCTCAATAATAATGTAAACAACCATAATCCTTAAGATTTTTTATCAATGAATGTACTGGAAAGTATTGACAATTCAAAATTAATTATCAACAATCTTTTTGTCACCAATAAACAAATAAATTTTAAATGGAAAGAAGTAAATTTTAAATGAAAAAGAAAAATGCCAAGTACTTATTTTCGGTGACATTAAGATTCATAACTTACTTAATTAAATACCTGTTAAAATACAAAAGGATCAAAATTCCTAATATTTTTTTTTCTTACATAACAGTGAGAGATCCTAATTTTGAGTATGATATCAAACTTCAGTAAAACATTTTACTTTGAAATATAAACATATTTTTTTAGCACATTTATCTTACACTAATTTCCCAGAAAAATAGATGTTTCAACTGATTCAACCCGATTCTGTAAAATATATAATTAAACAAATAATAAAATCTAAGGTAAACCAAAAATAGATATATTTTTAGACACACAACTGGCAAACGTTTGATTGACCAAATGATTAAAATACAATATGACGTAAAACTCTTCTTAAACATAATCAATGTCATTATAATAATAAAAAAGAAAAGGAATGTTTTGCTGAGAGCCTGAAACTATTGAGCAAAACGAAATTCGGTCTTACCTAAATAAAAGCAAATAAAAATATAAACCACAGACATAAGCTATAAATAATAACATTATGAGCAGAAAAAATAAAACAAATAATTAATCATAGACAAGAATTAAAATAAAATAAGCATAAATTATAAGCATGATTGCTAAATTAAAGCTTTGATGATTCAGCTGTAACAAAAATGTATCCATTGTCTTTTAAATGATTAAAATGTAGACGTAATAGCTCATTTGAATTGCAAGTTGCAAATTAAAGCTCATACTCTTATAGTAAAAACCGTGAAGAAGTAAAGCGTTCCCCCCACCCCTAAATTTGATTTCATTAGGCCAAAGGTTTTATTTTCCTCTGCAAAAAATATTAAAACTACAAGTCTCAAAAGAAGGAAAACTATTTTTTCATTTAAATAGTTGGAAGATATTTTATTAAAATTATTTTTTAATTAATTAATTAAATTAATAATTAAATTTTAAAAAATTAAAATTTAACGCTTTACTCCAATACAGTAACAAACTTGAAACATTGTTAAAGGTTAATAAAAATTAAGCATTTGACACGTAAATGATGAATGAAAATAACAACATCTCACCGCCTTGAGCTCTCGTAAAAGTATAGAAGATTCCTCCTAAGGTAAAGAAAGAACAGCATGAGATAATCTTCAAAAAATTTATTACCAAGATCCCCAATAATTATTATATTAAAACAAATAAATAAATTAATTAATAAAGTCAGAAATTGAATGCAATATCGTCAATCTGGAAGAAACTATTACACCTAAAAGATTAAAAAAAAAATTTTTAATGAAATTTTAGGTTAAAAAGTGCGGAGATTTCATCAAGAAAAATATTTCAAAGCTAGTGTTAATGGTCACCAATCTTATTACAATCTTCTCAATATAATTTCCACATTTCATGAAACTATTTTGTTTTAATTTTTGAGATGTGGTAAAATTTTTTGTCTTCTTCCAGATTGACAATTTATAAACTCACCATCAAGAATATAATAATGAAAAATAAACTTCTTAAGTGAAGAAATAGATATTCATTAGGTTTTTAAAAATGGAGAAATTATTTTTAATAGATTAATTCAAATTAAGCTAACTTACGGTGAATCAAGTGACAAAACCCTCTCTAATGAAGACTGGGATGTAGCCACAGCTATTGGAGGAGTTGGAGGAGTAGGCTGTGTCGGTGGGCTCGACTGGGTAGTTGTAAGACCACTGAGAGTAGTAGGCGGAACCACGGTCGATGAGATTCCTGTTTGACTAGTCATTAATGATGGCTGACCGGCCAGATGTGCGAAACCTGGCTGAATTGCAGATGTCATCACTGGAATACTGCTTTGGTTTGCTAGAGAAGTAGGCATGGCAGATATGCCAACCTGGTTGGCTGCAGGTGCCATAGGAGCCATTCCAACAGGAGGAACTTGAACTGGTGTAATAGATGCAACAGGAGGAATACCAGACTGCATTACAGATGTGAGTCCTGTTGAACCTGCTGGTGGCATGGGTGTCATCCCTGGCTGACTAGGAATAGGCATAGGTGTCATACCTGGCTGGCTAGGTACCCCAGGAATTCCAGGAATGAGAGGTGCTGTCTGAAGAGGGAGTTGTGATGGAATGATCGTCTGAGGGGGTTTAGGCTGCATAAGTGGAAGTTGAGGTTGTGTTGAGATCAGAGATTGGATTTGAGAAGCAGATTGAGGGGGCAACAATGGTTGTGGTGGTTTGGGAGGAGGACCACCAACCAACGGTGGTGAAGTAACAGGTGACGGTCTTCCCGATGGAGGAGAGATAGTTTTCGCCAGGGCTGCTGGCTGGATAGGAGTAGGTTCATTGGCCATCATTAATAAACCAGAATTTGGAAGTGGTGGAATAGGCGGCTTTGACTGTACTGGAGGAGCTGAAAAAAGAATACAAAAAAATTTTAAGAAATTAAAATTAAAACTACCAGAAATTATAACAAAACAGTCATTTTTCAAAATGAAATATAAATATAGCATCAAACTTTAAAAAAGTATACTCAACAGCTGTAAGGAAAAAATAATATGCCAACTTAAAATTATAAAATAGAATTCAACAAAGTTTTTTATAAATTTGTCAAGAAACATTATTGATTCCTGCAGAGGTAAGTGATACGCTAAGTTTGTGTGCAAAGCTATATATGTGATGTGTATATATATATATACAATTTTGAGTTCAAACTAATCTACAAAATTAACCTTCAGCAAATCATGAGAAAGCAACAAATTAAACAACAGCCAATCACTTAGTATAACACTGATTAGTGTTCTTTGAATAATATTTAGCACAAGAAAAGTCATGCATTTATAAAAGTTTTTAATGTTACATTGTTTTTAACTAAGTATAAATAAACCATAATTCACTTACGAGGATGCTCAACGAGACTTTTAAGAGCAGGTGGTAAGGCCTTAGGAAGATCGAATCCTCTCAATTTTAAATTAATTAATTTGCAAGCAATACTAAATTCATTTATGTTCATTTTTCCATCAGCATCAGTATCAGCCAAAGCCCTGTGGAATTATTATAAATTATGAGTATGTAAAAAGATAATAATATTAGAACGTAAGGCTATACAATATTAGCAATACCAAATGAATACATGTATATTGAATTAATTGAATCTACAGCAATGCCCTGAGTAAATACTCCTTGGGTAAACATTATTAATTAATAAATAGGAAAATTTTATAAAACACTAATTTACAAATAAAATTTCTCAGGGCCATCTAATCTTAGTTGTTATTTAATATGCACTTAGTATGTTTTATGTTAAATAACAAATTTACCGTTTATTTATGATTTTTAAAAATTATAGAAATTATAGTGGGAGTGGTATGTGTTTAATCTCCTGTATTAGTATTTATTTTGTGGTGGTTCCTGCAAGATGAATCTTGACTGACAATGTATGGTTAGGATGGAATATATCCCAATAGTTAGCAAAGGGTTGGCAAAAAGGGCTAATAAATTGATTTCATGCATATAATATTCTTGGGCATAGTTTGCATATAATATGCACATAAGAAATATATGTCACTTCTGTAGGATTACTACAGCAGAGGAAAAAGAATAAAAAAAAATATATATATTTTTTTTTTCTGTTGGCATTACAGACCACGTAGATCATTTGCCGCCTTAACAAGTCTGCTCCATCCCTGCCTTTCTTGGGCTATTTATTTCCATTTATCTGCACACAGCTCTGTTGCATGTTTGTTTATTCTATCTATCCATCTGCTTTTTAGCCTTCCGTGCCTTCATATCATGGGATATTGACTGACCAGTTTCTGTAAGCAGTCTTTATTAGTCTTTCTTCTCCCTGTGTTTGTATTCTGATCCCAGATCACTCCAGTTACCGTGCAGAGGATTTTTGTCTGAAATCTTTTAACATTTTTTTCTAGGGTGCTGGTTATTGTCAGGTCTCACACCCATCTATTTTAACTGGCTTTATCATAGCATCATATACCCTTAGTATGAGATTTTTCGGGATTTGAATGCCTTTGAGAGGGAGAAAAAAAACTCTATTTGTGCTAGTTATACGCTGGTCTATTTCTGCCCATTGGTCATTCATATATATAATAATACAATGTTTTTTTATAATTCGACCTTTATATATCTTAAGTTATATACATATATATATATATATATATATATATATATATATATATATATATATATATATGTATATATGTATGTATGATTTTTTTTATGGATTCCTATTAGAACATTTTCATCTTTAAGTGTCTTGCATAATACTTGGTGTATAGTCTAATTAACATTGATAAAAATACTTGAGTATAATCACTATTACTATAACATTTCTGTAACTCAGAGATAAAGAACAAAATGTCACATCTTTGTTCTTTCCGTAACTTTCAGCTATCAAAATTTGTTTCTTAGTTACTAGATTATTTAATAAAAAAATTAATTCGGATCCTTGAGCTGGAAGGGGCTTTTAACTGTGCTATTAATCCACTGCACTCATCCCCTGGTCTGGGAAAACCACGTATATAAGAAAAAGTTTATACACTAGGGCAGAAATAGACCAGCGTATAACTAGCGCAAACAGAGATTTCTTCTTCCTTTCAAAGGTATTGAAATCCCGTAAAATCTCAAAGTGTGTACGATGGCATAAGGATGTACAATGCTATGATAAAGCCAGTTTTAATATATTGTTGTGAGACCTGGACATTAACCAGCACTCTAGAAAAAAGTATTGAAAGATTTGAGAGAAAAATCCTCCACACGATAACCGGAGCTATATGGGATCTGAGTACTAACACTGATGATATTGACAAAGGCGCGTACAAATGACAAGGAGAAGTATCTGAAGCCTTCAAAGTTCGAACGGGGTTACGGCTGAGAGGTGGATTATCAAACGATGTTGTTCAACTTAGCACTGGAGAAGGTTATAAGAACAATATCACACAGTCATGAAGAGGTCCACATCGGTATGAATCATAAAATCATTGGATATGCAGCTGTCGAAGTAATCAAGATGACATTACGAAACCCGCTAATACTCTGATGAGATAAGTACAGTAAATTCGCCTATAAGTAAATGAAGACAAAACAATATATATGATAATAAGCCGAAAATTCCACCCCAATAACAGGATCTGCGTAGAAGGATATACAATGCTATGATAAAGCCATTTCTAATATATGGCTGTGAGACCTGGACACTAACCAGCGCCCGAGAAAAAAGAATTGAAAGATTTGAGAGAGAATCCTCCACACCATAACCAGAGTGATCTAGGATCAGAGCACTAACACATGGAGAAGAAAGACCAATAAATAACTGCTTACAGAAACTGGTCAATCAATACCCCATTATATGAAAGCACGGAGGTTAAGATGGGTGGGACATGTAGCTCGTAGCAATCCATCTGGAAGCCTCTACGTAATGATGAATGCCTCAATAGAAACCAAAAGATCACGTGGAAGGCCAAAAAGCAGATGGATAGATAGAATCAACAAAGATGCAATAGAGCTGCGTGCAGATAAATGGAAAGAAATAGCTCAAGACAGGCAGATGGTGTAGGCTTGTTAAGGCGACAAAAGATCTACATCGTCTGTAATGCCAACAGAAAAAAATAAACAGAATTATTTAAGGTTTCATTTTATAAAAATTATCAATTGGTTTTATATCACTCTAATGGCTATTTTTATTAATTAATTAAGAATTAAAACCATAATTTTCCTAATTTATTTTTGTTCATTATAAGATATCAAAGTTCAATCTAAATGGAGTCTTTGAACCTAAAAAGATTCTTAATAATAATAAAACAAATCCTTTTAAATTACAAGGAAATTTATGAACAATGGTAGCAAATTTAGAGAATTATCATGAGGAAGCAAGAAGAAACAGTTAGAAATAATGACAACACTCAATAAATCAAATCTGGTATGACAAAAATGTATTTTCAGATTAGATAGTAAATAGGAGTTATTTAACTAAGTTCTGTGTAAGTTCTCCCTCAGGCTGTAAACTAATCGTGGCCAAGTTATAATACATCAATAAATTTATATTTATTGAAATTTTAAAATATTTTACTATAAGTTTGTAGTTTACAGTAATTAAAAATATATATATGTTCTCCTAACTCATTTTTTAGATAATTTATTCAGTTAACTAATAATTCTTATTGTGTATTATTTCTCTTCAGAACCATTTCAACCTAAAGTTAAAACATAATCATATAGATATTTAAGGTTAGAAATTGCATTAGTTTATAAGGTTATTTTGAAGACTTATAAGTTTATACATAATCAATTAACAAGGTATGAAGCAATAGTAGAAAGGAAGAAAGTAAATATTATTTTGGGACACTAAGTCCTCTAAATAATTATAGATCAGAATAATAGAAATACACAATACCAGTAACCTTTGCTTGACATAAAATAACATTGAAGAAATAATTATATTATGAAATGAGACTTTTATTATTATTATTTTTTTAAAATAAATTTTACTAATGCAAGCATAAGTAAATAACCAGAAATAATAAAATTATAAATAAATGAATGTCTGTACGTTTACATATTTGCATTAGTCAGCAATTTAAGTGATAAAAGTGAAATAATCGACAGGTAACAATAATATACAGATAACTTTATTCTTATATTTACTCAGAAGATTAATAGTTGAAAAGATGGAGAAATAATTGGTTTGGTTGGTTGTTGTACAGTAAAGGTATAAAACCTGTTGGTTATCAACACCGTTAATTAAGATTATATATAATTATATCTTTTGGTTATGAATAATAGGATAATTTGGTTGTGGATAACAATAATAGGATAATTTGGTTGTGAATAATAATTGGTTTTTAAGCAAAGTTAAAAATGAGGGTTTTAATCATATGGAGATGGGTAAGGAATTCCATAAAATTTAATGGAAGGTAAGTAATCCATAAAAAGGTAGTACTGTTGATAGATGTTTTAAAGGGAGCAGAGAAAGGATATAGTTTGTAGGCTGGAATCTCATGTTTAAAGAGTGAACAGAGGAATAAGGGATGAAAAAAAAAAAAAAAGTAAGGAACCTTTTTGTTTTTAAAGGTCGAAAAGGATATAAACCTAGGAAATATTTCTGTCAAAAAATAGGATAAAGCCACTGTATTTAAATGGTATAAACTGGAGCACCTAAGGACTTCCTAAGATAAATCTAATAAAACAATTTATTAGTATGTTTCCGATTATTAGGATGGCAATTAACAAAAGCACATATTGACTAAAAATTGGAGAATTTTAATTAAATTTTAAAAATAACATCAAAAGTAGTGTTTTTGTTTCAAGACAGAGCTGATTTTTAAAGATAACCATTCATGGTCCAACATGTGGACTCACGTTGTAGAACCAAGTATGTACGCAACTTGCATATTACGGGAATACAAGATGAAAAAAATTTTATTACTGGAAAAAAAAAGAAGATGCAACGCTCCCCTGTGGGGCATAGACCAATGCGCAGGACTACATTAGATATTAGACCACCATTGGATTGTGAGTATGGGTATGGGATTATAAGTTGCATAAGCATACTCCAATAGTCTGATATGCAATGCAATGTAGTCCTACAACATCGGTCTATATGTTGGACTATGATAGGCGAATTCTACTCACAGGTACAGTCTAATACTAAAGATATACTTATTCTTATATTTACAGCGAACTTCAAATTAAAATCATACATTATTCAGAATATAAATTCTAGAATTCATCTTGAGGAGCTATTAAAAAACAAAAATAAATGCATTATAACAAACAAGTATAAAACTAAAATATGCACCTCTAAAATAATTGCAATGGGACCCTTGCTCCTAACCAGTCAATAATCACTGCTTAAATTTAATTTATTTTCACAAGAAAAACTTCATGCCCAGGCAATTTAAACACAAAATACTATTAAAAGCCATATTATAATAATAGAAAATTCCAACACAAAAAGCAAAAAAAGTCAAAAGCAAATTTCATAATCTATATTCTTAAATAATTTAAGCTTTTCAGCTTTGTGAGTAAAAATACATCATGATCAGCAATTATAAAGAGAAATATAAATATCAATAATAAACATAAAATAAACAAAATTACAGTGATTTGGAAGAAGCAAAGCTAAATAACACATTAAAGTGAAAAAAAAACTTATTTTAGTTAAATATAAAACAAATAAACATAATAGATTTAAAAAAAAAATATTAGATGACTAAGAAGTGACACTCCTTATCTCCTAAATAATAACTTAATAGAAAAGGAAAAAAACTTATACAATTCATCTAAAACTAACTTAATTGATTGTATATTATACATAATAGGGCAACACCAAAATGCAATAATGTTTTACACTAATCTTAAAATATAACAAATAAAATAGTGGCTATTCCCACAGAAGGATTATTTTAATGAATGAATATTTATGATGCCATACTTCTTAGCCATTAAATTATTCTTTTATAAGAAAAAATATTTTACAAATAATCCAAAATAAATATGTATGAATATTTTCAATTGGATATGACAATGAAGCCTTATCTTCAAGCTAAATCACATCAAATTTTCCAAAATAATGTAGTACGATGATAACTCACCAAATAACTCCCAATATTGCTGGAGGCAATTGGGACTGAAGTAAAAGACCTTTCGCTTGCTCTCCTGTGACGATTCCATTTATAGGCTTCAAAGCATTAAACTGTTGTTCAAAACGGGCTCTTTCAGCCGGAGTTATTATGTATGGATCCATCATGTTATCTATCAATGAATAAATAAAAACAATAATTATGAATCTGTAAGAGCTCGGCTCATCAACATTGATAAATTACTAATCAGTAAAACAGAAATAGATAAGCATGTAATGCATTCCAGTCATGACCTATAGAAACCAGGATGAATTATAAGAAGTATTGTTATTTAAAATGAATAGGCGGTACATATATGATTTTATAGCAATAATTTACAGATTTAATACAATCATTTTATCGAAAGGGGAAAACTTGGATCAACATTTCACTTTAATTTAAAATCATACAGGTTAGAATACTACAAGAGAATATTACTTGGTTTTATCAAGCACAGAATTTAATGCGATACTATATCTTATTCATCGTTGCGACCACGATTAGGAACTATTCTGCATTCCTCAGGAATTTAAAGATACATCAGAGAAAACCTCTAACACCACAACCAAAAATTTGACACCTCCCCCAGTCAGTGATATGCCCCTCTTACTATAAATCAATATATAGGCAATTCCATTTTTCAGTATTATACTTAAAAGCTAACTTTAATAGTTTTATTACAAAATTTTATTTGATTTAAAGTGGTTTATAAATTTAAATAAAGTCGGAAAAAATATATATTTTACTAAATATAAAAATATTAAAACAGCGCATTCTAGTAAGTGAATGAAGAACTACGGTATCAAAAGATGATAGTAATATGCCACTACGTTCAAATACTGAATGATGTGAGTTTATTTATTCTTTCAAAATATTTTAAATTGCTCCATTATTTTCATGTTAAAATTGTAAAGATTTAAATTTATACTGGATATTAATGCCGCAAGTAAGAATGATTTATTATTATTTACATTATTATTGTTAATGCTTTCAATTTAAATATCTAAATACATCAAATCCATACTCTCCTTTTTATTTTTATTGTATGTATTAAATTAATTGATGTATGTATACACTTCTGTAAGGTGCAAAAAGTCATATATTCCGATTCTACCTCTTCTGTTCTTTTTTCTGTTTCCGTTTTTTCAGTCTGATACTTAATCCTATGACATTAAATAAAAAATACAATCCCATAATCGACAACGAATGTTAATACTTCGTTAGAAAATACTCTCTTTAAATATACAATATATATATATATATATATATATATATATATATATATATATATATATATGTATGTATATATAAGCAGGGGTACCCAGAAGGGGGTTTTATGGCGCAAGTTTTGTCATCAAAATTAATGAGGGAGGCACTTTTTGGCGGGGTTTTCAGTTTTAGAGGGGGGCACAATCCGAGAGGGTTATGGATTTTCAAAATCAAAAGTTTCAAATCAAAAGACAATCGGAATCGTCCACAGGATGTGTGATGGTATTTAATCTACGATTATTCAAATTCTACTTTCGTTTGCACTGTTTTTAAGAAGAAGAGAGGAATAAAATATCTTAGGAGGGGTGGGGGAAGATTTATGCGCCATCAGCCATGGGCACGGGCGGATCTACGGGGGGGGGGGCTTTCGGGCTGAAGCCTCCCCCCAAAATGGTAAAATATAACCATGTTTTATCGGAAAAAATACTAAAAAATTATCTCTTAAAGTATAATTATTCGTGTAATTACATTTAAAATGGCTTTAGGAATCACATAAACATCAGTTCGTATAGGTACTTAGTGTCTTTCGTATTTTCCAAAGTAATTATCGTTACTTTTATGGAAAAAAAAGCTTTCGGGCTGAAGCCCCCCCCCAAAATTAAATCCTGGATCCGCTAGTGGCCATGGGGGGTGGACACCCCTGTATAAAAGACTTTATATACAATGAAATGTAGTCTTAATTTCAACTTTCCTTAACACACTGTGTGCTAAACGCTGTCATCAAAGGGTGAAGATTTTCATAGAGGGAGGGGCATATTTTTTACTTAATTTTTTTCATGTAGAGTATTTTTTATTTAATTCTTTCGCTATAACTTTATCCAAAATTAACAGGGCTCCGAAAATCTTCACACCTTTCCTGTAATTCAAATTTCTTCTATATTTATTTCCAAAAGAGTGCTCAGTGTAGTGGTCAAGCAATTATTTCTCAACATACGAAAAATTCAATCTACTAAAAATATATTTGTTTTAAAATAAGAATTAGTATTTCTGGAAATGCAACTGTAATGTACTAGAATGGAGTATTATAACTTTATTGTCCTCCCCCAATTAAAAAAAAAATCATGGCGTATCGAATTTCATCACAAATAGACTAATACTAACTGCAAGCTGCAAATCTCGAGAACCTGCTTAAAAACGCTCCCAGAAATTGGAAGAGAATATTGATTGTTTTGGTATTTGGAGGCGTGAACTCTTCAATTAATCTATACTTATCGTTAAGTAATTTTAATTTGTATATGAGTTTGGATGTAAAATTTAGCGTAAAGAAAAACGTCTGTGATGCTTAGGTTCAGACCAGTATAGCTTTCCTACTATTTCTGTTAGGTACGTACTTAATATATAATTATAAACTTAAGAGAAAACACTGTAATTTATATGCATAAATTAGTAATACTATTTAGATGCACTTAGCCATGCTTATGGGACAGCAGGCATATACGATCTAAATTAAACGCGGATGAAGCCACAGATCGACTAGTAATTAAAAAAAAAACCTGTACCACTACAACCCATGAAGGATCTGGGGTTCAGTACTATTTAGGGAAAGCACTGTTTCTAGGTCAACGGTTGTGCAAGGAGGTGATTTGACCGAGATCACGCTCAACCAACAGCTTTTCTCCCTTAATTAATTATTTAATTAAGAGTAGCAACTTTATAGAGGCTGGGTGTGCCCCAGGAGGGACTTTCTGACCCAAGGTCGCCCCACGGCCAATGAAACAGATAATACAGACTAGTAATTAAGAAGTGTCAATTATGTCATTTTTCATACAGTATCTGCAATATTTTGTCAAAATATTGAACAATGTTAATAAAAATTTTGCTAGGATGTTGATATCATGATAATTGATTTGAGACCAAATCAGAATAACACATCGTACATAAAGATTTTGTATATGATTGTAATAAAAAGCTATTTAAATACCTATTGTTAATATTAAAACTGTAACAAAGTGCTCATTAAAAATAAAGTTAGAAATAAATGATAGTATGGAACAAAACTAAAAAGCTTTTTTCTTTAACTACACATAGAAGTCCTTGAGGATTCTTTGGAGTGACAAGGTAATGCATGAAAAGTGTTTGCTTTGCAAAATGATGCAATGCATCGTATAAAACTTTGGATTTTTTATTATTCCACTTATACAATAATTAGTAAAAATCACAAGAAATAACTTATAAAAATGTATCATTCGATGCCCCAGTAACAGAGGGATCTACTAAAAATATCAGAGCGTCTAATAAATGTGAAGTAGGTATTTCCTTACGATACATGAACCACCATAAAACCTGAGAATGCTTATGAATTCCTTAGATTGAATTTACAAAAACAGAAATAAAACCTCGTTTAGAGGTGATTTTCCTAAAAAAAAAATAAATAATATATGTATATATGCGATATATATACATATATATGTGTGTGTGTGTGTGTATTTAATTTACTTTAATTACATCTTCATTTTCCAAAGAATCAAAGACAGAGCCACTGTCAGCTTAATCCGGTCCAGGATTATTTTTTTTTCAACTCATATTATAAATCAAATATTTTTCTGTCTTATAGTTATTAGAATTATAAAGTTTTACTAAAGAAAAATGATTTATATTTATGGTTTCGGAAAAAAAAAATGAAATAATTCTTTGTTTTGGCTTTAACAAATTCCTCAGACAACAAAGACAAAAAACAAATGAAAAAATGGATATATTTCAAAATATATTAACAAGGAAATTGGAAATTTCAATTATTAATATATAACAAGAACAATTTTATCAAACTTTTGAAATTTTATGATTGCCTGAAATAAGAATCAATCAGAAATCAATTTCTGAAAGCAAAATTTTATCAAACATCAAACACAATCGGTTAGAAATTCGACTCCATAAGGACGAAAATCGGTAGTTTTATAGTCGGTGAAATGAGGAAAACAAACTTGTACAAAATGATGAAACTTTAAAAATACAATTTAAAAAAAATATATATTTTTTATTTTAGTATTTTTATTTAAATGTTACTAAATCAAAAAGGAAATTTACTCCTTTTAAATTTCGAGATTTTGTTTTTAAATACAATTATCCGGTACTATGTTTTACCTGATTAATCCCATATTTATTACTCATATTTTTTTAATCCCTCTCCAAATCGAAATTAATCCTGCTACATTATAATTATTCAGCATAGTATTCAGTTTAGCGTTTAGTTAAAAGAAAATTATAAATATTTTTATGTAAAATAAATAAATAAAATTAAATTTAAAAAACCCGACTTCTATGAAGGTTTATCTCCATGCTGGTCTTAAATACTTGTTATCACCATTGTGCTTTCGGAGCAGGAGGAGGTTATAGTTTAGTACAATACAGAATATTCTGTCTCTTTAAAACCCCGGTAAGAAATTATTTTTATTCCATTTCTTCTTTTTTATAATTTATTTTTTTTATATAGCCTGCATGACATTGTTTCAAATTATTATTACTTATATTTTTTGATTTTTTTCCCTTTGTATCCACTCTGTTCATCGGGATTCAAAAATGATGGATAAAATGCAAAGCTAGTTTATATGTGTGTTTTTTTTTATTATAATAAATAAATAAATATACATAACGTTGAGGACATTATCCAAGTCGAAATGTGAATCATACGGAATTAATTGTTATTAAATTTTGTTTATTTAACTAATAAAAATAACATTTACTAAATTCAAACTTTTTATTTTGAATATATACTTTTAGAAAATTTTAAATTGGTTGACGTAAGAAATAAAATTAATTAATCCTTCGTAGGATACTTCGTATGATTAGGAAAGGCTATGCTTATGTCAATTTTCTGGTCAAAGGTCGAATATTCCTTGTTGGTATTGTATCAGTCCTTAAAACATTATATATCCATCATATACTGAAGATAATACAGGCAAACGACAGGCGTTTTTTATTTTATTTTTTAAAATAATAACATAATTAAACAAGCATTTGTATCATTGATATATTTTCAAACCTTTCAAAGCAGATATCCTCATAATTCAGTCAAAGCATCTCGAGCTTCTAAAAACAACGGTGGAACTCGACTGAGATCAAACTAGAAATAGCTTCGATCGAGGCTTATACTTTGATCTGGTCTTATAAATACGATACATTACTCAACCATTAACAACAAACTCACTATGTTTACTAAAATAATATTTAAATTCCTTACAATATTAACGATTCAGCCTTCTTAATTAATTATAGATTTTTCAACTATCAAGATATGGTCATTGATGAAATGTTTATTATTAAATTGCCTAATCTGGTATATTAACAAATGATTATTAAATGTATTTAGCCAAAAAAAACTTCCTTTTTCGTCGTCTTCATATTGCATATTTTTTTCTAATGTGACACTATAAAACTTAGCATCATTTAGAAACATAATTACATCTCTAACATGTTTTCTTTTCAAGTGTACTTAGTTAATCTACATTGCTGAGTCATAAAAAATGTGTCTCTCAATGCTGAAGAGAACCCTAATTAGATCATTTCTTTCTTTTTTTTATGTAGAACACCCAATGAATCCAACGGTGCTATTATTTTTTTTTCGAAAACGAACCTGAATATTAAAAAAAAAAAAAAGTATGAAAATAAGTTTATTTTCAAAATCGGCCTTGAACGATTATTTATTTGGATCCAGAATGTTCCAAGATTGCAAATTGGTTTTCCAATTCAAACAGTGCTATAGAAAAGTGAGATACAAATCCTTAATTTCATCCTAAAAACGAACCTAATTTTCTAAACTATTTCCTCACTTTCACACTTTTTAAAAATTAACATATTTAATTAATATATATTTATTATATCTTGTATTAAAGCGTGCTGCTTTTATGTGATAGATAAAACGTTTTTCGAAGTAAAGAATTATTAAAATATTTAAACGGCCATGTTGTCATCACTTATTGTTGAGGTTGTGTGTGTGAAGATTATTTTTTTGAAACAGTCAAGAAAAGAAAAAAAAACGTTGAGTTATGCAATTAACAATTTTAATAAACCTACTTGATTTTTTACTTTCACTGTTATAATATTGTTACAAGGAAATATATACAGATTTCGACAGAAAAAATATTGTTTTCAAAAACCTTATCAGAAAATAAAATGTATATCTATAGAGAGTAAAACAAATAAGAAATTTCTGAAAATGTCCACCTTTTGCCTTGACACAGGCATTTAATCTCCGTGGCCGGTCATCAATAGCAGCACGCAGCACTTCTTGAAGAAAGTGCTCAACTGCTCGGACCAGAGAATGTGTGATGCTATCCAAGTTAAGGTGTGCTCTCTGGCACGTCATCCTCTCCAGTTGCTACCATCCAGTTGTATCTATCCTCTCCATTTAATTGTGTAGATTACAGCGATTAAATAATTAAAATTTGTTTAAAGGTTAAAATAATATATACGGGTGATTAAACAAATAAAAAACCCACATCCCTTAATTATATTGTGAACTCCTCTAGGGAGAGCCTAGGCTCTAAATAAATACGTAAATAAATAAAGCTCCTAAATACGTAATATCAGTTTCATACAACTTTTCGTTTTTGAGCTACACTACTTACCTACACACAAACAGACACACAGACCATTTTGCGGTACTTGGTTATTTGGACTCAGGGTACCACAAAACGTGTATTTCCGTTGCAAACTCAGATTCGGAAATTTTTACGATCGCAATACTTTTCCTTACTATATATTACATATATAGGCAAGTGAAAGTAAAAATGAACTGATTTCATAGTAATATTACTGTGCACAAATAATTAATTTATTTTTTTTTAGTACAATCCTGATGAATTTTTCTCTGGAATCATACAGCTTTTGTTTCTCCAAACTGAACCTTGATTAACCTTCTTTGTTCTAAAACCGCTCTTCACTAGCGGATCCAGGATTTAATTTTGGGTGGGGAGCTTCAACCTGGAAGCTTTTTTTTCATATATAAAACGATAATTACTTTAGAAAAACAGAAATATACTAACTACCTATATGGAATGGTGTTTAAGTGATAGGAGGTTATGTGAGGTCTATAGTGTAATTGCCTATAGCTTTTGATTACGTATTTTCTAATTATTTATAGTGTTTTTTGTGTTAATTGTTCTATTTCATAATAAGTTTCTGTTAGTTTGTTCATTAATTATGTTATTTTGTCGTTACTGTTCCTGTTAATTTCGTTTTATTGGTGTATATAGTTTTGGACTGTTAGGTTAAGTGTTTCTTTTAAGTGTTATTTCTGTAGTACGTTTTGTAAAGTTCTTCAGTAGTGAAATATTGGGTTAGACATTGTCGTACCTTAAGGTAAGTGTCAGTGTAAGACTCGTCAAGTTTATTTCACTATAACCTTTTATCTACTACTTAACATTTTTCCAGAAAATAGTTTTAAAGTGTGTTAAGTAAAACTATTCGATCCCTTGGTAGCTAAAACTACCTTAAGCTTCCCTAGGAAGCCGAAAGACTCTTTAGGAAAGATAAGTAAGTTTTCTTTTATTTAAAGGTTACGTCACTTTTAATTTACTATGTTGAATGATAATATAGTTGAAGGAGTGGAACCTCGTAAAGAACGAAAACGTACGATAAAGAGGGCCAGAAAGGGTTCCCCTGTTGCTAAAAAGAAATTGGAAGAGGGCTCAAATCTATTTCTTGAAGCCAAGCGAATACAGGAGAATCTCCGTTTATACATGGTCAAACATGAAAACAAGCCCGTAAGTAGTGTTAGGGACCATATTAGCAACAAGATTCAATGTCTTGTTAAGATGATTGAGACCTCAGAAGACGAAGATACTCAAGATAGTTATGACAGTGTACTTACCCTTGTCCAAAGAGCAATAAATGAAACATTGTCATCGGAAAAGGTGCATGACATGTTAACCAAAGTTATCGTTGAGGCTTCTGTGCCAAAGGTTTTGGAGGCTCTTTCAAGTTCAGCACCTCAACATTTACAGCCTAAGGCAGGACCCTCTGGAGAACAGCACCAACTTGCTAATCAAGATATGGATCATTGTCCGGAGTTAACAGAGAGATTCGAAACCGTCAAGAGTAAGAGAAGGAGGAAAAAAACTAAAGCTACTAATAAAGCACTTACTTCGTCAAACAGAGTGATCTCAATAGAACCGAAAGCTCTAGAACAACAACGGCAAGAGAAACCAATAACCATTGCGGATATTGTGAAATCTTTGCCTACAAAGCCAACTCAAACTGAAAGATCGACTTATATCACTATAAGCGGAACTGGCAAGAGACCAGCAGATATAATCAATGGGTTGCCTTCACCAAGCGAAATTGGAGTAAAGGCCTCCATTGTCCGTACGACCAAGACTGGCTCCGTGTTGGTCCGCATGGATAATAGTAGTGATGCCACGAAGGTGATTGGATGGCAAGGGCTAAGAGACAGTGGCCTTCAAGCCAAACTTGCCTTGAGGAAGAAACCTAGATTGGAGGTTCAGGGCGTCCCTCTCTCATGGGATTCAGCGGAGTTGGTGAGATTTTTATGGGAAAGAATACCCGAGAAGTCGGTCCCCACTCCGCTGGTCGTTGATGATATCCGGCCACTTTTTTCCTCAATGGCAAGAAATGGCTTTACAAAGAATTGGGTGATAGAAGTGCACCCTACAGTTCGATTCCTGCTGTTGGAAATAGGAAGCTTAGATGGAGGATGGTGGAGTATTACAATCAAAGACTACCTCGACGCTCCTCGATGCAGTAAATGTCAGGGATATGGTCACACTAAGGCCACTTGCATATCAAATGCCGTAGTCTGCATTTGGTGCGCTTCCACTGGCCATGTTATAAAAGATTGCCCTAAGAAAAAAGAACTGGCTAGCCCATCGTGCATCAACTGCGAGCGGGTAAATGCGCCTGCTAGTCAAAGGAAGCACAAGGCGGGAAGTCGGGAGTGCCCTGTGCACCTGAAGTGGGCTAAAGAGGTAGCGAAGAGGACCTTTTATGAGTGAGCTTACCATCCTCCAGCTCAACATGGGGCGCCGGCATATAGTGGCAGACGAACTCCGGGCTCTTTATCCGCGCTACGATGTTATGGCGGTTCAAGAACCGACCTGCCGTGGGAACTTAGTAACGGGGTTTGGCCTCACATCGAGAGTTATAGCTTTGGGCAGTAGAGAGAGGAGGCCCAGGGCTGCTATTGTGATTAATAATCCTAACCTCGATGTGATGGATCTGAGGCAGTATACCACGGCGGATTGTGTCGCATGTCATATCAAGTGGCGTAATATTTCCTTTACGCTAGTTTCATCATACATGCCTGATGGAAATGACATAGAAAGGGACATAACCGCTGTGGAGATGATCACGGCTTGCACTCGGAACGTGATCATCTGCTCAGATACCAACTCTTGGAACACGGTCTGGGGGTCCAATCGAACCAATAGAAGAGGCGTCCAGCTTGGTGAATTTATAGCAAGGAGCCAGCTACTAGTCATAAACGATTCCTCCGCTATTCCAACGTTCTCCAGTGCAAGAGGCCACAGCTGGATCGATGTGACTTTGGCATCACCGGTGCTGGCAAACCGCATCATCGATTGGACCCTTCGATCTGAGACGAGTTCCGACCATCAGGCGATATCTTTTAGGCTGGTGGAAAGTTCATTTAGTTCCCACGGCACAGACAAGGGTTACATAACCCGAAGAAAAGATTGGAGCGCCTTCCGGTCGACTCTGGAGGGAAAATTGGTTGATGAGGAATGGGATGAGGCTGACATGGATCAGACTCATGATCTGGATTACAGAGTATCCAGGATCACAACTGTCATCCGTGATGCTGCTGAAGAATCCCTCCAGCATCGGAAGGCGAGAGTTCGACCTGTCCCATGGTGGACGCCGGCCTTAACTATGATGAAGAGAGAGCTCTACAAGGCCCGGCGGTCGTACCAGAGGTGTATTTGTGACGAGAGGCGCATTACACTTCGTGACGAGTACAAGTCTAAAGCCAGGGCATATCGAAATGAGGTGCTCTTACAAAAGCGGAAGTCTTGGGACGAGTTCATTGTTGAGGAGTCATCAAAGAATCCTTGGAGTATTCCTTACAGAGTGGCTCTGGGTAAGCTGACACCACAACAAGTGATTGCTGCGCTCAAGTGCGGAGCTACCCATGCAACCACTCTGGAAGAGACATCGAAGATGTTTATAGCAGAAATATACCCCAGAGATGATCCGTCCCAAGATAATGAAGAAGAGGAATTCATAAGGCGCACTACGGTATGTCCACCTGGTACGGACTTGTGCCCACCATGGGACATATGGGATCTCCGTGCTGCTGTGGACAGGCAAAGGACTGGTCGTGCTCCCGGTTTAGACGCAATCGATGCGGCTATGCTAAAGAATAGTATCCCCTATATCGAAGATACGTTGTTGGAGTTATTCAATGATTGCCTTGATAGGGGATACTTTCCACGAAATTGGAAAATTGCCGACATAAGGCTCCTTTACAAGGGAGGAGACAAGGACAAGCAATTAGCCAAGTCTTATAGGCCTATATGTCTCCTCCCTGTTATGAGCAAAGTGCTAGAGAACCTACTCCTGGTGAGCCTACGACCAGTCTTCTCAAGAGCGAGCCATCCACGGCAGTACGGATCCACTAAGGGTAGGGGAACCGTGGATGCCCTGCTAAGAGTGCGCAATGACGTCGAAGAGAAGGCGGAGAAGTATGTTATGCTCCTCCTGTTTGATATCTCCTCCGCCTTCGATAGTGTTTGGTGGCCTTGCGTACTCCAGCAGTTGCAGAAGTATGAAGCTCCCAGCAACTTGTACGAGCTATTACGGAGCTATCTTCAGGACCGAACTTTAAGAATCCGGGGTAACTTCTTCGAAGTTGAAGACTCCATGGAAAGAGGTTGTCCCCAGGGTTCTGTTCTAGGTCCTGCCCTATGGAATTTAGTCTTCAATGAGTTGTTGGGAGTACTAGAAGAGGAGCGGTTCCCCGCTACGGCTTATGTGGATGATCTGGCCGTTGTGGTAGCCTCGAACAGCAGAGCCCGACTGAAAGAAGAAGCTGAAAGGTGCGCCAACTTAGTGGAAGAGTGGTGCGAGAAGAAGAAATTCAGGATGGCCGCCGCTAAGACTCAGGCCATCCTCTTGAAAGGCACGACTGATAGGGCTCACCCTATAACAATGGTTGTACAAGCATCAAGAATACGTCCAAGTGAGGTTGTCACCTATCTTGGGATTAGGATAGGAAGAAAGTTCAACGTGACACCTCACTTGGACTACTTGAGAAGTAGAGTAGCCCTAACCCTTAACGGACTCAGTCGTATTGGGGGCGCATTTTGGGGACTCAGGTACCCAGCAACTATGACCATTTATAAAGGTGTTATTGTGAGTATCCTGAGGTATGCGTCTCCTGCCTGGAGCCAAAATCTCTCGCACAGACAGAAATGTAGGTTGGCCACGATTCAGCGGATGGCTCTGCTTCGAGTATCCAGATCATTCAGGACGGTGTCTCATGAGGCTGTGCAGGTCTTGGTAGGAGGAATACCTCTCGACCTCCTGCTGAGAGAAGACTACTACCGTTATAAGATTAGGAGAGAATGCTTAGCGGCTCTACCGGATTACCTCCGAGTGAGAATAAGAGATGATCCAAGAAACTGGAAGAAGATTCTCCGGGAGGATACAGTAGAGGACTGGAACCGACGGTGGTTGACGACTCCCAAAGGAGCTACTCTAAGGAAGTACTTCCCCACCGTCAGTTCGCGACTAGAAGCGACTTGGGTCCTCCCGGACTACTGGATTTCACAGATTCTCACGGGGCATGGGGGTTTCCGAGCAAAGCTCGTTCAGTATGGTATAAATATCGATCCCCTATGCCCAAGTTGTGGGGTACCGGAGACCGCTGAACATGTTGTGCTTACCTGTACGGTCTATGAGTCACTGAGGGCGAAACTGTTGAGAGAAACAGGTCTCTTTGTCCTAACAGAGAGAGATCTTCCTCAACTTATGAACAAAGAAAGATACGATCATTTTAAAAGTTTTATATACGGATGGAAAGAAGTTGTTCTACCAACCCACTTCTCTTTCGGTAGAAGAAGAGAAGCTGCACCGGGGAGACCACCAGAATAAGAATAAAAGTATACCAGATGCAAGTGAAGAGAAGAGCAAGCTGTGTGCACAGCTCAGAAAAATAATGTAATAGTCAAAAATGCAGCAGTGGGTTGTTATGTAACAGTAACATCCCACTACTGCAAATACCCGTATTGCCTTCAGGCAGGGGAGGGTTGAAAATAAAATAAATAAATAAATAAATGGTGTTTAAGTGAATCTTTAAGTCCTATTAAATGTAATTACACGTACAATAATACTTTAAGAGATAATTTTTTAATATTTTTTCCATAAAACATGAATATATTTTATCATTTTGGGGGGGGCTTCAGCCCGAAAGCCGGCCGTAAATCCGCCTGTGCCGCTCTTTAAGTTTAATTCGGTCTAAAAGCGACCGTATTTAAATCTCCAGATAAATATTAAAATAACCAATGATATTGTAAAATATGTGTTGCAAATAAAGAATTTCTTGATTTTTTTTAATATTGTTTTTTTGATAATTTATCAATGATGATTACGATTCACCTTGGAAATAAGGTACTCAAATATAACTAACATGTACAATCGCATTTATATGTATATATATATATATATATAATTGTTGGCCCACGGGCCGATCGATGGGGGGGGAGGAGGGGAGAGAGCCTTTTGGGCTGAAGCCTCCCAAAATGGTAAAATATAGCCATATTTTATGGAAAAAATTATCTCTAAAAGTATTATTGTTCGTCTTATTATTGTTAATAGGACTTAAAGACCATTTCATATAGGTAGTTAGTTTCTTTCTTTCTTTCTTTCGAAGTAATTAGCCTAATATATTTATAAAAAAAAAAATCTTCGAGCTGAATTCCCCCAAAATTAAATCCTGGATCCATTACTGTATAATATTAGGTAACTAAGGATCGATACATACTGTATTTTATGTAAAATATTGTTACTTATAACCAGAGATTCGAATTGCAAAAACAATGGAGGAGTATAGGTACTAGTACATCTAACTGTTAGTTGCTCGCTTTCTGAATTAAAAAAAAAAAAAATGCTAAGCATCAATTTGAAATAAAGGCTTGTGTAATGGTTCTAGACGAGGGAGATGCCTTGATAATATTATATAAGTTCATTAAAATCATGGAAGGGGTTGCCGTCAGATATTTTTTTCCTCATCCTTATTTTCTTTTTTTCTCATCATGATTATGTCAGGTCATCTGCAGATTGTTAAAGCTGTAACTGACAGGGGCGGATACGTAAATAAAAATGAAAAAAAAAAATATTAATGTGACTCAATACTGATATTTTCAATGTTTGTCTACTTGGGAAGCTCAATAAATTCTTCAAGATTTTTCGATTTATCACCAATCTGAACATAAATTTACACTAATACAACTTTCGGAGTTTCGTTTTATAAAAAATATTATTACTATTTGTTTGTATAGCCTGTTTTTACAAGTATTACACCTGTAGGCCTCCCCAATTAAGAGGGTAATGGTCTAACTTATTACTATTATAATACAAAAATATGTAGATTTTTATCTCGTGAGTACAATTTCGTTTTAGTAAATAAATTAGATTTTGTCTGCCAATTATAATTAAAAAACTATATTAATGGTCATTGGCGCCGACTTATGAAAATTGTTGGGGGAGAGGGCGCACTATAAAATCACGGGGCGGGAGACCTGGGAGAGTTGGAATATTATCTGCAATACATGCAGAGGTAAATGTGCCTATATGCAATATATAATATATGAAAATTACCATCTCAGGCAGGTATTAAGTTGTTCCAAGCCCTTCCCGACATAAAAAAAAAGTATTAAGGCACACAAAATACGGCATTCGATGAGTCACAAGGCAGCTTTGGGGGGTTCGAGCCCCTTGAGCCCATAGTAGTTGGCGCTAATGTTAATGGCTACGAATAACTGTTCAGTTTTTTTCATATTTATTGACATACTATTATTGTAGTAATTGTTTTATTGTTACTATTGTCGAGACTTATTTGTTTGATTGATACTAATTTGTTTTCAAGAAATGGGAGATTTCATTCCGGAGAGATCATTTCGGAATTCTTCGATGTGTAAGTTATTTTCGTCCCTTCCCCCCCATATTTTTTAAAGAAGGCCAAAGACTCGCTGGAGTTAAATAAACCATTATAATAATTTGAGAAGGAGTTGATCCGAGGGTGCGGTCAAATAAATTCTAAATTATAGAAATAGTATTATTTAATTTTTATGCCGTCACAGGCCAGTGTTTCAACAGCCTCCCGCAGTGGCACATCCTACGCCCTGATGAAGACCTGCAAAGTGGATCGAAACGTCGGCATACAAATTAATTAGCACTATTTCTATAATGTAGTATTTATTTGACCGCACCCCCCGATCAACTCCTTCTCATATTATATTACGATCTACCATCTATACGTCATTATAATAATTATTATATTATATTCCAGGTAATAAATTTATCTTCGGGCTTCTTTAAGTATGGCGTTCTAAAGTTGCTTCATCCAATATTTCTTAAGTATCGGCATTAGTGCTTTGAAGTCATTGTTCAATCATATCATAATTGTATTCTTGAATAGATCAAGTTAAGTCATGTTTTTTATTAAATTTCAATTCTAACCACGATTTAGAAAAACTTGTTTTTTTTTTTTAAATTCAAAAGATTAAATTAAAAAGTAGATAAATTTATGTCAGTTCCACATTTAAAAACAATTTTCATGTTGTAGATTAGTCCATCTGCTGATTTTTAACCTTATATATTTTTCTTTTTTTCATAAGCATTGTAATTTTGTCTTGTGAATATAGCCAAACTGTCTGTGCAAACACTATTATAATTTAGTTTTAAACACGAAATGCAAATAAACATAAAGAGCGCCCTTCTCCCCAAGGCATAGATGGGCATAATTATAATCAATGATTACGATTACAGTAATTATGATTTCTTTATGACGTTTACAGTTATTTTGATTACGTGATTACACGATTACAATCTTAATCATGTTTCTGACAACGATTGTAATGAGGTAATCGTGCAAGCGTAAGCAGAATGAGCGAAATATAAGTCTTACATTCGCTGTTTCCTTATGGTTTGAAAGTTCTTCTAAATTGAAACTCCACAAAAATATCGCAACCTCGAAAATTCATAATCACGTCAGAATGTGACCATCCCCACTCGAAAATTCCTAAAAATGTTCTACCGTCAAAATTTTTTACGGTGCAACGCGCCATGCAACTCCCTTATTAATTGATTTAAACAAAACAAATTCTTGACAACTTTAAAGTGTTTAATTTCAAACTTTGTTATTTCATCACGCATTTAATCAATTCGACTGATTAATTTAATCAAGAATCAAATCATCAAAGAAATTTCTCCAAAAAGTGGAACATATGTAAACTTTGTTCTTCAGTTCTTGTTTACACTTATGAATGTCTACGTATTAATAATAATAATAATAATAATAATAATAAAAGGCTTAGTGAACCCGAAGGTTCGATGCCGACACCACCAATCGCTTATTACACACCTAACATCACCGTTCGCACTCCAAACCCAGTCCCTTCACATCGGCTTTAATGCAATCTTCCCACCTTCACTTCGGTCTACCCCTCGGGCGCTTACCATTCGGCACAGCAATATATTAATCTTTTAGTAATTCTCTCGTTACTAAGCCCAACAATTTTACGAGTCCATTTGATTCGCCGCGACGAAATTACCTTAATTATATTACCAGGATACAGTTCACGCAATTCGGCGTTGTGTAACCGTCTGAACTCTCCGGTTAACTCATCCTTCTTCGGTCCGAATATTCTACGCAATACTTATTTTCAAAAACCTTAAGACGCTGCTCATCCCTTAATATAAGCGGCCAAGTTTCGCATTCATAAAGAACTGTAGGCAAGGTAATTGTTTTATAGATTCTAATTTTTAAGTTCCGGGACAAGAGGCGCGAACTGAGTAGTTTTGTCACAGAAAAATAACAAGCATTCCCCGCCTTCAGTCTAACCTTAATCTCTTCTTCAATTTCGTTTTTTCTAGTTATCGTTGAACCTAGATATCTAAATTTATCTACCTGTTCAAACATATTACCATCTATATCGATGTCACCAGTAGTATCGCCATTTTTGCAGCTAACCATATATTTTGTTTTATCCACGTTTATTTCGAGTCCTAGTTCTTTCCCGGCTTTCATTAACGTTGTCGTATTTAGTTTTATAGTTTCAACGTCTTCGCTTAACAGTACCAGATCATCAGCATCACCAGATCACCAGCAACAGCACGGATGTTGTCCCGCCCAGATCCAACCCTTTCTCGGTTCGCATTACCTCCCTAATGGCATGTTCTAATGCCAAATTGAACAGGACAGGCGAAAGTGAATCCCCCTGTTTTAAGCCCGAACGAACCTCAAATTTTTCGGACAAATTATTACCGATTCTAACTTTATTGAGTGTTTCCGTCAAGCACATCCTGACTAGATTTACTAGTTGTTTTGGAATCCCCTGCTCAATTAGAATATTATACAGTTTCTGGCGGTCAATAGAATCGTAAGCCTTTTTAAAATCTATATACAGCTGGTGAACAATACCGTTATACTCCAATTTTTTCTCTAATATTTGCGCTAAAGAAAATATTTGATCAATAGTCGAACGATTCCGTCTAAATCCGCATTGGTAGTCTCCGATAATTTCCTCGGCGTATTCCGTGATTCGACTGGTTAAGATTGAAGTGAATATTTTATAACATACCGGAAGGAGTGAAATTCCTCGATAGTTATTACAATCCGTCCTCGGACCCTTTTTGTGAATCGGAATAAGAATAGATTCTTTCCATTCTTCAGGTAATTTCTCGTTCACCCAGATCTTTTTAACCAACCGATGTATTTTAGAAACTCCAGCTTCCCCGCATGCCTTAATTAGTTCAGTAGGAATATTATCGGTTCCCGCTGCTTTATATGATTTTAATTTTCCGATAGCTACTTCAACTTCCTCTTTACTTGGTCCTTCTATTAACGGTTCAGCACTCTGGTACTCAGAAGGAGGACACAGATCATAATTTCCCGTATTTAAAATATTGTCAAAGTGGTCCTTAAACTTATTCTTAGAGTGCTACCATTGGGTTACTTGTTACTCAGCAAGTGTATTCATGTCATTATATCAATTATGTCCAAATTTACTTGATGTATTTATATAATACAGTTGTAAATGTCATAAAGAAATAAAAATAAAACTTATTCAATATGTCAACAGGATCGGTCAGAATATTGTTATTATCATCCCTAATTCCAGACGTTACGGGCCCTACATATTTACGTGATCTGTTTATACCTTTGTACATGTCTCTTACGTTATTTTCGATTCTATTAGTTTCTATTTCAATTATTTTATTTTTAAGATACTCCCTTTTTTTATTTTTGAGCAATTTTGTCGTTTCGTTCTTTGAGGTTCGGAAGTATTTCAGATTGTCTTCGCTAGGATTATTTAGAGCTTTTAATTTAGCGGCTTTTCTGTTTTCGCACATGTTTAAGCAATCTTCATCAAACCACGGTTTGTTATTCTTATTTTCTTTTTTTCCTAGACACGAGTTACCGACCGCTTTAATATTAGCCCTGATCTGAGCCCTGAGAAATTTGGCAAGTGTTATTTTTTTTCTACTCATTGATATAGATTCATCATCTCAAGGATAAGACTGTCCAGATAAAACGGATCATAAATCGCTGTATTGATCAAACTATCATGCCATGAAGTCTGGGCAAACAGCTGTTTTTGTGCTCCTGCCAAGGAGTGGGTCATATAAGAGATATATCTGGGTTCTACACGATTGAAAAAGACCTGTCAGGAAAGATAAAACCGTAAAAACTAAAGTGAAAAATTTCGCTGTTCGCAACGGAGTTGTTCAAATGCTTTACATGTTTTACATACTTGAGTAGAAGTACATTAAAATTGTAAGGTTGCTATTTTGAGTTGCTATATGAAACACATCATTACCATCTTTCTGTTCCATAATACTTAAGAAAAAGTCACAAAAAGGATAATGATTGAACAGATAATCATCCTAAAATCCGAATGTTACGACTTTTTTTTTTCTATTCTGTCCCTACAATTAATAAAGTAATACTCAGACTTTGTACATATGGTGGTGTCCCAATGAAGCTATGAAAACCACGAACCTTGCTGAACCTTTCCCACATAGGATTCGAGAGAGCATCTATACTTATTCATCTCCAGCAATTCGGCTATTCGAAGAATTATAATTGAATGGCTTATATAATTGTGCCGGCGAGTGACTAGGAGTATGTTATTCGAACATATGCCCATTACATTAGCTGGAGTTTTCCTAATGAAAGGTTTAACCGAACACGATAGTTCGATGCTGTTGCCCACCAAATGCAGCTGTCTGCATCGACTGTGTACAAGATCTATCACATGTTTTGGACATTTTATTTTCTGAAATATTCTCTTTTTCAATTTTTTAAATTTAAATTTAATATATTTACTTGATTGTATTTATGTAATACAATTGTAAATGTCATAAAGAAATAAAAAAAAATAATATATTATGATGTTAAAAGGAGTTAACCGGGAAAAATTAAATTCTCACATCAGCATCAGATGCTGTTCAAAATATTACAATGTGGCTCTAGAGAATCAGGATTTAGGCGGCAGTGGAGGAAGTGCAAAGGTGTGTACCTGTATATTTGTTATATACTTAAAATTAATATATACTATTCCTAAAAAAGGACACCGACATTCGAATAATGTATTTCTTATTATTTACAAATTTTTTCTTACCTAAAAAAATTTCATATTGAAAATTCCGCAGTTTTAAATTTTGTTATTGCACTTAAATTTATTTTGATTTCCTAATACTTATATATTATATGAAATATATATATATTGTTTTTAGGTAGGATATAAAAACGATAAAACAACTAAACTATCATTTTAGGTAAACATGAGAAAACATGGTACTGGCCGTTTGGGGCAGGTCTGTATAGTGATGTACCTTCCGTATTTGGTTAGTCTTCTTAAGGTGTTGATGTTTTTTTCTTACGCCCCTTAACGTCCACTTTTCGCTATGAGTCTTATAGCAGATTTTTGGAATTGTTATAGGCGACAGCAGTGTTCGTTATTATAATATCCAGGGAGCATGTGTTTTTTTACAATTACCGGACGCGATCACAATTCACTCCCTCTTCATCAGGTACTTTCCTTAAGGATGGTTGGCAACCTTTTGCAGGAATCTCCATCCTGTATGGGTAAGGAATTATCAGTATGGGATAGGGGATTATCAGTCTTATACCCAACCCTTAACCTGGAGGACTAGGAGCTATAGCTGAAGTGATTCTTCAGAGATCGCTCACATCCCTACTAATCTCTGGGTGGAAGAGACGTACGTTACCGCCCCAGGCAGAAATTGAACCAGCGCCATAGTGGCCTAAGCAATCGAGTAGGGTCTGCTCTTATTAATTGTAATTTATTGTTGACTATTTTATTTTACATTTTTTTTTTAGTTATTAAATTCCGCTAACGGGATTTGAACACTTGATATAAAATTTTTGCTGGCGCCTTAATTCGTTCAACCACAGATGCCATTTGGTGTTGATTTAAGATTTATCTTTATATGATATTTGAGATTTTATCTTAAATACTTGTCAACACTTTTTCTTTTATTTTTGTTTTAAATATATTATTTTAAATCTTCAATGTTTCGGTGTTATTTCCACTGTCTTCAGAAATACTCCCGAAACATTGAATATATAAAATAATAAATTTTAAAAAAGATAAGAAGTGTTGACAAATATTTCTCTAATTATTATAAAAATAAAATAACTAAATTACTACAGAAGCCTAAGTAGGGAGAACATTGAAGAACTAAGTAGTGACCGATTGAGAGATTATAATCGTATTCTAAGAGAACTTTTTTTTAAATATATTAATTAAGTTATATTAATTATTTTGTTTTATTTTTCATCGTTAGGAACATTTAATTGATGAAAATTAGTATTACAGTAAATATGGCATTGTTATCTTCCTGTTTGACACATTATGTCTAACAGACTGTCAAGATAAAGTCTATCAGACATGACCGTATTGATTGAATGTTCCATGCCCTCAAGCTTCGCCGGTCTAAAATTATTCCTTTCTGTTTGCAGAAAACCCAGCTTGAGCAAACCCAGATTAATTTTAGGCTTCACTATGATGAAGCCAACAGTATAAAACTTGTTGACTCTGTGTGGAGTCCAGTAAATTAGGAATATTTAATTGAACTCAGAAAATATTGTTCTGATTTTTCCTGACTACCTAAAAACCCCAATGATCAGTTATGTCAGTTTATTAGGATTTTTTTTTTTTTGGTCCTTCCCTTTCTCGAATTTAAGGCTATGCCGGGTTCTCCCAAGCCAGGTAGTGTGGGCGGGGATTTAAAAGACTCCCCCGGCACCGGGATGCGAACTCGGAACTATTTTTCATAGTTGTCTCATATGTCATGTTGCTGTGCACAACGAGTTAGCCCATTCGGCCACCCCAATTATTATTTCAAAATCCTTAATGTTCCTCATGTTTCCGATTTGGTCAAATCCAGGTACCTATCCTTCCACAATAAATTTCAGAACCATCCCAATCCTCGCGTTTCTAGCCTTGCTTCTTCTTGCTTCAGTGTTCGTAAATATATATATATATATATTTCTGGAAATAAAGGATCTGTATATTTTTAGATTGAATCATAATTTAAGATAATAAGCAGCATACGAAGAACATAGAAAACAACGAGTAAAGTTCTTATTTTGGTTTTCAACTATTGCCCTTGGAAAAGTCGACGATCATTTTTCTCTTTCAACTGCCAGTGGATCGGAAGCCTAAAACCACTTAAGACGTCAATGATTTACGATCAAGTTCTAAACACCAATTGATTCCGATAAGACTTTTATCCATGTTCAAACGAATATTATTATAAATAAAATTAGATATTTCAATTTATTTATACTAGAGGAAAGAAAGAAATACTAATTATACATATACATATATATATATATATATATATATATATATATATATATATATATATATATATATATATATATATATGTATATATATATATCCGGTTGGATGGCTTCATCTTAACATCAACAACTTTTTTGTTTACGAAAATTACTGGAAAAAAATTTCAATCTGGAGATCGGTTTAATTTGTTTATTTAATGAGTTAATAAAAGCCCATGAAACTCATTTGCTTTCCACTGGAATCGTCAGATAATTTGACCATAAAATCGATAAAATAGGTGGCATGCAAAAATATTGGGCCGTTTGGCCAATGTAACCTCGTTATTTTGACAAATTGAGGGTGGAGGTCACGCCAAAAAGCTATGTAAACCCAGAGGTAAGATTGAATGCGTGGCAGTATAGTCTTGATTTTGAAGAGAAGATTCTGGTACGTACACACTCGAGTTCTCAAGCGATATCCATAAATGCTCCTGGCTCCTGTTATAAAAGATAGGATAATCCTTATTCTATAGCTTTTGCTGACAGATCTGCCTAGTTAGTTCTCACTTAATAATTTTAGATGTTTATTATACTAAAACTTTGTCGAATTTGACCAACCATTAATTACAATTGTAATTATAAATTAATGTATAATTAAGTAGACCATATATAGTTTTATTTAAAAACATTTTTTTGGAAAACGTCCCAATTTCGAGAATTTTGGTAATAAAATAGTCTTAGTTAACGATAAATTGAAGCCATTGATTAACTTTTAGACGAGTATTAATAATGTGATAAAAAAAAGGGTATATACCGCTATATCTCAAGAAATAAGTTAGGGCTATAAATTAAGAAATTGGGATTTTATCGATACTAATTGTGTTTAAATAAAAAATAAAATAAAAAGTTGTTTTAAAGTCTCACTATCTCTGAAATCGACTAAAAACCAGCAACAAATTCAAGAGATTTTGAGGATGTTTCTCCAGTAATCTTTCCCCGACTTCACTGCAAGCCATAATAGGTAGTGATATTAAGGTGTTTTTTTATCTCTTTGATTTTGTTTATTGTTTTATGCATGATTATCCAAGATCCTTCTGGTACCTGGAAGCTAATTGCACGTAGACATGTCTGTACATTATTGTGGCCAAGGACGACCGCTATGGCAACTTGCATCCTTTCGGTTTCGTCTTTCCACTTCCACTTAGGCCTGGGAGGGAGAAGCTACCAGAACAAAGAGTAGGGAGTGATCGGAACGGAGTTAGTAGATCGCCCGGTCCGGGTCTATCCAGTAGTGGTCTACTATATTCTCTTCCAAGTGGACGATACTCTGCCAAATCGAGCTCGATAATGGAGGAAAATGGGAAAGCTGAAGTCGATGAAGTGGAAATTGAAGTTGAGAAGGGAAAAACTGATAACGAAAACGGGAAAGCTGTTATCGAAAAATTGGAAACTGAAGTTGAGAAGGAAAACATTGATATCGAAAACGGGAAAACTGATGTCGGAAAAGTGGAAACTGAAGCCGAGAAGGGGAAAACTGTTATCGAAAATGGGGAAGTTGATGTTGAAAGCGGGAAAACTCAAATCGAAAATGGGAAACCAGAAGAGAAGAAGAACGGTATTGAAAAGAATGGAAAACCTTCAGAGAGGTACTACTTAATATTATTTTTTTTTTAAACATTTATATAGAATTACGTTAAAAAATATATTACGAAATTATACTATTAGAAAAAAGAAGAATATAACAATACAGACAATTGATAGATACCTATAACCATAGGAATTAGCAACTTTACTAAACGATTACAGCATTTTCCTGAAATATTTACTTATTTAAATCAAATTAATATATGAAATGAACCAGAGACGTATTATATTCTTTAATAATACTTGGAAATAACAAAAAACATATATATATATATATATATATATATATATATATATATATATTATAATATAAAATAAGTGCGAAAAAGCACTTGGGGCATAACATCTAATGTAAAAAAAATTATCAAATGATTCACGCACCGGAAAGTGTGAGTATATATTAAAGTTTTATATATATATATATATATATATATATATATACCAATTAACAAAAAGAAAAGAAACGAAATTTAAAATTATATTAGAAATCTTGCCAAATATGCTAAAAAATATTTCATTTCTTCCGAATATCGATATAATCACGTAAATATATAATATTAGGTATATATAAAGCTACCAACTTTTATACAAACTACCAACTTATACACAACAAAGATTTTAATACATAAGTGCTCAATATTTAAGTGAAAAGAGCACTTTGTTAAAAGGACTAAGAAGCTATATATATTCAAATTATTATTATTATTAAATCTGAGTACTTTATTATAAATACATTTTAAAATATTCATAAGCTCGAATTGTTCAAAAAGTAATAGCCATAATATTAGACAAATTATATGACAGTACCATTTGTATCGGGGTTACTTCGGTAAACTGGTACAATTACATTAGAACGTTGACATCCCACCTGTTACCTGTCTGGGTATTTGTTGTCAAACAAAATGCCAGAGATTCCATATTTCCAATCAAAAACCATTAAGCTTATCAAATGGGCTCAACAAATGGAAACATAAACAAACCCATATTAACACTCGTAACACTACAAATAGCTTAATGATAGTAATTGAAAAATAAAGGCAAATAAAAAATAAAGGTAAATTTTATATAAATTTTATATTTATATAAAATTATGATTGTTGTTGAATAAGAGGTTTATTGTAATTAATATAACACTAGCGAATACTTCGCACAAAGCTTATACTTGTTTCTGATTTTAATACATTAAGGGCACTCAGCAACTTCCATTCAATAATGTTTGGTAGGCAAAGGTTTGAAACATATATTTAGTAAGCCATCAGTTTATAAATATGATTTACAATCTGACATGGTTTAGCCATTGCATTTCCTTAAACTTATAATTTAAATATTAACTTTTTCCTTCATTAGATTATCACAAATTAACAAAAGTTTCTAAACATTGCTAATGTAATTGAAGCCCATTGACAGACATTCCAAAAAAATGTTTATAGGAAGAGACATTTATATAATTAAAAAAAAAATGAGCCAGATAATTAAAAGAATAAAATATTTTAAATTAAAAAAATAATTATTAATTGATACCGGAGAAAAGGAGTCAAAATCTTATGTTTCTATATACAACAGATTCTTTGCAGTATAATAAATACCAAATGTTCAGAACGCTATAACTCTACAACAAATCGTCCTATTTTGATGATTTTTTTTTTTTACATTTCGTTGGGAATTTAATAAGTTTTAAAATATTCGCAGTATAATGGCCAATGCTTAATTTTCGAGTTATTCGCAAATTATGAATTTGTAACGTCTCGATTCGTTTAGAGAACACCATCATACGGTTTGAAGCTTCCCACTTTTACATTCACTTTTATTTAAACCCAGGATAAAATTACGATTTGTACATTCTATCTGACATTCCCTTTCTATTTATACCTCATTCGTCTAAATCCTTCACTCCTGAAAGCCGGAAAAGGAATATATATTTCAGAAATAATATTTAAGACATTTTTCATAAGGTTTCAAAACTGAACAGATTCCTTAAAAGTTTTAACAAACTTTATTTATTAAATACGATCATTGACATTTATAACTTAATTAAGAAGATAAGTGAAGCAATAACTTCTAAATAACAATTCAGAAGATTGTAAAGAAAGTAATCTTTGTAAGCACAATCGTAGGCGCCGGCACTGGGGGGAAAATACTTTCGGCCTCCTCCAATATTTTATGAAGCCCTTCAGTATTTTTGAATTAATTCACTTTAAATATTAGACAAAAGTTTCAATAAAATAGTTATATTAAATTTAAATTAATAAACTTGTTATTATTTATTTAAAACCCTGCCGTGCCTAGTAGGCAATACCGGTGTCTGCAATAGTAAGATGTTAGGCAGGTCAGCTTAACATCTCACTGCTTTTTTTATTTTAATCTGTTTATTGAATAATAATACAATCAGCCACTGCTGGAGGGCTATAAGCATTAGGGCTACAAGTTCTCATTCCTACAATATATACAAATAATAAAGAAAGAAATATAAATATAATAAGTAAATAAATAATACTGGCGAAGAAGGTAAATAAAAATAAAATAAACAAATAAAATAAAATAAAACTTCTAAACACAATCATACTATATACAATATATACATTCGCCCAAGAATCTCCGAGCCAGGCTTTTTCCCCCCACACGTGGAAGGCGAAGCAAGACTCCGGAAGACCCCAGCTCCACTTTTCCAGCCGCATCACTAGTATTAGAAACCAATGGAGACTGAAAGAGGGCACTAGAGCCACAGACGCTCAGGACATGAGTGGAGAAGCTGGCCATTGCCAGGACTCCAAAGGCATATTTACAAAAGATCTCGAGGCCACTGCCGTTTCAACCTTCGAGGGGGATGGTATGGATGTTCGGAGCTGGATAGGGATTGCGCTAGAGGATTGGGATGATGAATGAGGTTCTGGTGAAAGTTGGAGAATCTGGATGGGATGATGTCATGGACATATGGGATGTTAAGGTCATGGTGTAGGGTCTTGTTCGTGACATAATATGGAGCATTGACTATTGTTCGAAGGACTTTGGACTGGAAGGATTGGATGCGTTTGATATTCGCAATCTCACTGCTACAAGTAAATCTTGGTCTTCTGCTCTTTCTTCATTTCATTGGTTTTCTTGAGTGAATTTTTTATACTTTTCATACCAATGGTCTAGTAGCTCCTCCTCTTCTTCCTAGATTGAAATGGTCTGGCCCCACCGCGGCTTTCCACCAGTACAAATCTAGCACGGGTAGTTTTCCGCAGTGACTAAGTGAGAAAAATCGTTCTCTGTGAGAATGTAGGTTTCCCTCAGTAACTTAGCCCTTAGTTCGTCAAAGGCGGTGCAGTCGACTATGATGTGCTCAGCAGTCTATGAAACACAGCAGCTAGAGCATAAGGGGTCGTTGTCCATCCCATGGCAATGAAGCTTTGCTCGAAAGCCCCCATGACCTGTGAGAAATTGCGAGAGTTACTGAGCTATTCTTTTACGCATGCCTTCTATCTATCCTTCCTTGTTTCATGCATTGGACACTGTTATCACCAACATTCGTCTCCCTCCTTCCTCCAATTATTTCCCATATGAATACAACAATATTAGATCTAGATACATGGAAAACATTAAGGTCTTTCTGGACAATTTTACATGTAATACATAACAGAGGGCTGCTTTTCGATGGTAAGCTCCGTAAGTCCAAAAAGCCATCTTGATGAGCTACTTGATGCAGTGGTCGCCATCCCCTCCATGAGTGACGCCTCATGCTTTCCTCCCCACCATCTCCCAAGAAAACGTTTTGCTCTTCTCTTCTTAAATACGATAAAAATGATAGTCAAATCGTAAAAATTGTATTTTAGCTTTTTCATCTATGTTAGACCGATTGAAAACTATCGACACGACGTTTATAAATATTATTTGTCGATATTATATCAGGCCGTTACTTTTATTTTCATTTTACACAAAATTATAAATAGTAAATTATGAGTAGAAAATATTTTAATTTTGTATTAATTAAGTTTAATTTACACAAAAAGGAAATAATTTCTAGTCATAATTTACTATTTATAATTTTTTGTAAAATGAAAATAAAAGTAACGGCCTGAAAATATGGTAATATCGACAAATAATATTTATAAATGTCGTGTCGATAGTTAGCAATCGGTAACGGCCTATACGCTCTGTTTGAAAGTTCTCTTCAATTGAAAAAAAAAATGCTCCCCTCAAAAAATCACATGCCTTAATCCCGTAAAAATGTGCCCCATAAAAAATTCTTTTGGCGGCACTAGCATCTAACTTAATGTGAACCAAAAGCGCACAAACTTTTTACACTCCACATAATCAAGATCTGCCACTCCTCTTTTGAATCCTATCACATTCAAAATAATTATTTTTAAATAGTATAGGCAGGCGCTTGTTTTTCAAAATATTTAATATCTTTCTCAATGTTTTTATAATATATCTATAAAACTTAATGACTATATAATATAATTTTATTATTTCGAGGAACACTTCGAAAAACCCTTCTTACTTAACAAAACTTGATTCCACTTTTTTCTTCTTTTTACATCTGACAACGTTCGGGTCACTTCGTCCATTTTCCTGTCATATCTTCAATTTTAATTCAATTATTTCAAGAATCATATCTTTTTTTAAAACTATTTTTGAAAATTCTCTTAAATATTGTAAATCTTCTGATTTGTTTATATGTGCTGATAACGCTTCCATGATTTTCTTGTATTCGAATGTATGGCCACATTAATGAATTTATATTGACAGATTGTATACCCTGTGAAAATCTAATATTAATCATCTTATGTAAAACAAAAAGACAATTATGACTAGAAAATAAATGTTGCCAGATGTGAAAAGGAGATAAAATTGTGATAAAGTTTTGATAAGTAAAAAGGGTTTTTGAAGTGTCCTTTGAATAATAAATTTATAATTAAAAATTGTATCCTTTGAAAATTTAATATTAATAATTTTATGTAAGACTTGATAACTATTATTTATATAATAAAATATATATACTGAAACAGTAATTTCATTTCCAACATCAAACATGTGTAAAAAATATCTTAACAAACATGAGTTTAAAATGCCTTTTTATTGCATGGATATTTAAAAAAAAAATGTAAAAACTACTGGCAGGCAGGATACCACATCAATGTTCTATTTCGAACTTACTATACCTAGACATTTTTATTTAAAATAAATTTAGCACAAAAAATAATTTAATAAAAATATTTCTTTGGTTTCTGATTTCATATAAAAATAAAAAATCCGGAAATATATGAATAAGGAAATATATCCCATACTGGAACAGATTGTTATAATACCGGCATTGAAAGTAGCATTGAAGATGCCATTGATCATACTGTCATGCTACAATCTGTTTCGTTCCCTTTAGAATATTATAAAATTTTTTAAATTAATATAAGTAAATCATTTATTTTAGTGTTGATAAATCGGAAAATCGGAAAGTATCTAGATAATCCTGATATCAGTACATAAATCATGAAAAGTGGAGTATCTTGATTTACACAGTGTGATTTTCTCTTACATAACTGAAGTTATAAGGAGGATGTTTTAGATGGTGATCATTATATAACCTTTCAATTATTATCATTCATAAAAAGTGAAACAGCTTTTATCATCATTGTTGAAAACAGTATTCAATTATAACCAATAGTTTACCCATAGAACCAATTTGATTTTAGATATACCAGACAAAATATTTTATCTACGTTTCGGCATTGACTTTACATAAGTAATGTTATAAAAATTGCTATTTGGTTTATATTGAGGTAGTTTTGACAGAATAAGCATATCAATTAAATAGTAATCCATAAAAAAATTAAATTCCTTTACACAATCCCCAGCGATTAATTTATGAAAAATTAAATTTATCATTTAAACGAATTTTAATGATAATAGCTAGATAATTTTATTTAAATTTGAAATAAAATTTTTTTTATTTTTTAAGATTTAACTTGAAGAGGGCTTTCAAAGATAGTTTTGATCGCCTAAATATATACACCATATAACAGTTTTATATATATATATATATATATATATATATATATATATATATATATATATATATATATATATACACACATATATACATATGTGTGTGTGTAATAGCTCAATGTTCATTAAAGAGCGCCTTTATGTTATGAGGTCCCGTTATTTTAATAACAAAGTTGTCAACCTCAAACTACTTCCATTGAATAGCACTCTCAATAAATAGATTTCGCCATTCATTGTTTCGGTTAATTAAATACTTATCTTAGTAATCACTACAGGTAGTTTATGTTGAATATGTATGACGTCAAATATTTATGTCATGAAATTTAGAGATAACTCGAGAATTTTCCGAATGAGTTCAAAGGAAAATTCTTTCATATATTAAAAGTTATCTTACATTAAACCGATTATCTTCCAATCTTAAGAATTCGTAGGTTCTATTCTATTCTATTATACATTTTTATCATCATATACAACATAGTTATTTAATATAAAGTTACTATTGAATATAATACCCCTTAAAATTTCTAAATCATATTCATCATTGTTCAGAATCAATTATTTATTATAATTAATTTTTTTCCAAAATATAAGTTTCCCTAAGTCTAATATAAATATTTAAAAGTATACACTTTCCCATATTTATTGATAAAACATCTTCTGTTTATAACTTCTTCAAACGTCAACGTTGGCTTCTCTTTCGTAAGTCTATCTTTTTCTGCCATTAACAGAAGAATTTTAATCGTTTCCCACTCGTCTCTCAGTTTTTGCCTATTTTTCAGCCGAATATTTCTGATTACTCACTGAATACAGTTCAAGTATACATCAGAGCAGTTGATATTTACTGTTTGATATATATATATATATATATATATATATATATATACATATATATATATATATATATATATATATATATATATATATATATATATATATATATATATATATATATATTTATATTTTTTTTTCATCTTCTCTTATGATATACGGTACTATCATCAAGTGATGTCCAGTAAGGTACCCATTAAGACTACTCGGCCATACGGCGTTTATGACCCTCGTGGTTAACCAGCCAAACAAAGAACTCGTCGCTGCCTACTGGAAACACCTCCAATGATCACAGTAAACACTGTAGTATATATGATGTATCTTGGAGTTCTGGCAATGGCCAATTCTCCACTCAAGACATGAGTGTATGTGGCTAAAGCGCTCTCGCTCAAACTCAACTGGCTTTAGCTCCAGTGACGCGGTTGAGTGAGTAGCTCAGAGATCTCTTGGAGTCCTGTTTTTCCTTCCATAGTTGGAGGGAGAAGCCTGGCTTGGGGTTCCCTGCCTGATTGTATATAGGTATGACTGTATTTTTAATTTACTTATCTTTAGGTTATTTTCTTTTGTACATAGTTTTTTATTATTATTTATTTATTATTTTAGATTTATTAATTTTATATTTTCGATTATTATATACAGATTATTATATTTATAAGTAAATAAAATAAAAAAAAATTTAAAAATCGTTTTCCATTTGTCTTCTCTTCCTGAATCTCTTTTGTATCATTCATATTCTGCTGAGGTTTAAGTACACATTAATACTTAGTGATAATAATCGAGTTCAGTAATTAATAAAACGTATTTAATTTTATAATCCAGGATCATTTAATTTTATTTTGTTTTGCTCTTTGTGTTAACAAGTTTATCATCAGATCTTGAGTACTCATATATTGGTGTTTGATAAGATAAAGATGTTTGTACACGTTTTGCGTGAGTAATTGGTCTATTTCTGCGGCGCCGGTGGATATATGGGTTAAGTACGATCTTGTGGAGTTTAAGTTAGATTTTTCGTGTATATTTTTTGCTCCCCCACTACCGAAGGCATGAAAGCATTGTGTTCGTGCGAGAGGTTAAAGAAATTTTTCATGCTCAGAATCGAAAATTTCCACTTGAGTTTTACGTTTCAGACATCCAGGATCAAATTTGGTCCGGCGTCTGTCTGTCGATCTATCTGTTGTCAAATCGATTACACGGACATATCTCCTAGCACCGTTCATCTGATTTTCAGGGATTGTGCGGGTCAATATCTAGATGGTCCCCAATCAATTTCATCAAATTCCATCCATTACGCACGCGCAAACGTATTTTTTTAGATATGCGAATATTTCAGAAACGGCTCGTTCGAATTTGCTCAAAGCTATAAAAAAAAAATAGGTATTAATAAAAAAATAACGCAGTATCAATTTCATTGAAATCTGTTCTCCACTTTTTCTTATATATGAGCAAACCTGTTTTCCATGATACGTCTGTATCTCTAAAACCGCGCGTTCGATTTGGCTGAAATTTGGAGAAAAGTTAGGGATTGGTTAACAGATAATTAAGTGAATATCAATTTTATATATTTCTATTCACTACTCTAAAAAAAATACTTCCGCTTTCGGATAAGTAAATTTATTATTTGGCACGCATATAGTCTGAAAACGGCTCTTTCAATTTCAAACGGCTCATTTGATAATTACAATTAATATAAATAATTGTTAACAGTGTAACGGCTATGAAGTGTGTAATAGGGGTTAGGTTAATACAATATTTTTATGAGGTTATATAATTTAATAAGGTTTTATTCCAAAATTTAATACATACTGTATTGTTTGGCCGCTTCCAAATGATGCTTTCTGCATTTATTTACATTTCGTGTAATTTTCAATAAATTTAAATTAATTCTTACTCTAAGTTTGTAAAAAAAAAAAGTAGTCGTATTTATGATTGTGTTTATTTCTGTCGAATTTCAACAAGCTCGTCGTGGTCTCAATTTCATCCTTAAACATCAAAGTTGTGAGAACTTAATATATATATTTATATTCCAGCTTAAATTATTTTTGTTCTGACTGAAGAAAAGTATTGGTCTCGTTAACTCTGAACAAACAAAAAGTTGAATTATTCGTATGGATTTTTGTTCCATCCATTTTACTTGTGAAAACATGTCTATTAAGTATATATAATTACTGTAAGTGAAAAAAGGTGGTATGTACAAATTTTCATTTTTATTATTCAGAAGTAGTCTGCTGCAATGGAAAATATTAGAGGGCAATAAATATGAAATTATACTAATAAATCATAACGAAACAATCAGTTTTTATGCTTTCCTGTAAAACACTCAATGTTTACTTACGACTTTTTGTTCTAACAGTAGTGATATTCATGTTCAGTACGCACTCGATTTTTTTTTTTATGAGATTACAACAATGGTTTATAAAAATGCAAGGAGAATCCGTAATGGTAATTAAAATTTCTGCAATAAATTATCATAATGATTGACTAGAATGGAAGAATCGATGACCTTTATCCAACATGTACCGTTTATAAACACTCGTTTTTTATTAAATGAAAGCCTTGGGTTCACAACAAAAATATAAATAATTCATGGAATGAAAGAATATTTGGTTAGACGTTTAATAAATGTTATTATTAAAACTAAAAACATTTTATTCACAATATTCACGTTGTCATATATATACTTTATGGCTATCCTTCGAGTTGATTTACTAGATGATGTTTTCACAAAATAATAAGACTTATTTAGAAGTTTGTAAAACCAAATCGGCTTCATCGGTATGAAGTTTCCATGGTAACGTACCGAAGTGGTACACACTCATAACAATACATTGCATAATCAGTTATCATAAAAACCGTATTACCGTATTGTTATAGGATTTATGCTGAACTATTACATACATACCGCCTTCAATTGCTATAACCACCATACTGCAATACATTTAGACACATTCTGTTAGGGAATTACTATTTTAATATATATTTAAAAAGAAGATTGGAAACCTATTTACTTTTTTTTTCTCTTTAATTATTTATCCGCACCTGTCATGGTGTTGACAATCAGCAGATGTGTTCTTATGATGAGGATAGGCATTAAAGGCATGAGGAAGGATAGTACCCAGCAGCACCTCTTCCTGGTCATTATTTTTTTTTTTATTTAGGTGAGAAGATCTCTCATCCAGCTCCTTTTTAATCTCCTCCTGATGGGCATGTCAGTCGTAGCCATGTCGGTTATAAATCTGTTTGTGTGTCCGTGTAGTTTGAGATGAAAACGAGAGTAGAGAGCACGTATGTGTTGCTCTATAGTTGGTTGTCGTAAGTTATAAAAAGTTTTGTTGTTGACGTACCAGGGAGCTCCTGCTATAAGTCGTAAAATTTTGGATTGAAATGACTGTAGTTTATGTAAGTGCGTCTTTTTTGTCAAACCGTAAATCTTAGAGGCGTATGTCCAGATGGGTTTGAGTAGGTAAGTTTATGTATTTAGTTTTTGTCGAACTTTTAATTTAGATTTAGAAACGAGTGAGTACAGTATTTTCAGTCGCTTGTTTAAAGTCTGTCGTTTCATTTTGACGTGTGGGCCCCACGTCATTTTGTCGAATATTAGTCCCAGGTAACGTACTGTGTTTGTCTAAGGAATTTGGTTCTCTCCTATATAAACTGGTGGTCACGTTTCTCGTCGAAGTGTAAATGTTATATGTTGTGACTTGTCATGATTTAATCTTATTTTCCAAATTTAATTTATTGCCAATTTTCAGCAGAAAAGTAGAAAATATACACATTTCTACTAACGACACATCCTGTATATATGTATTGTATATATAAACATACATATATATACTACATGGTAAAAAGGACCAACAGCCCCACTTGCCGGACTTACCCACTAGTACCAATATCAGTATATATATAATTTTCTAGTCACATCCTTCGGATTTGGTGCCATTTTCTCATAATTTAACATATGTCTATTTTAGGCCATAGGTCACCAAAAAAACACAGTTTTTTTATTTCCTGTATGTTTTATTCAACGTTTCGGCTTCATTAGCCATTTTCAAGAACCTGCAAAACTAATTTTAATTTATTTTTTACCATTCAAGTACAGCCTCAGACAATAAACTTGTATCATCCACCTACCATGCACCGCGCCATAAAATTTTTAAAATTTGTCATTACGATATGATTCGTCCTAATTCATTCTTTTATTTCAAAGAATGTCGTTTTCCGTTTCTAAAAATTGTAATATATAATTAATAAATTAAAAATAGACTGCTATAATTAATTTAAAATTTATTTAATTTTCGATATATATACCTCTTTTTGCAGACGGTATCAAGAAAGTATTGTTCTTCAATAGGGCATTCATACAGGACTGGATTTACTTACATAAGGAGTGGGGTGGAGGGGTTAGGGATCAGCTGTTTTATATCAGTATGTTATATATTAATTTTTTCAATTGTGCTAGCATAAAACGTGTTTAAATTATCAACATCTGTCTGTTGATTCACTGAATGTTTTAGATTTTTAGTGATAAAAATGGATTCAATGATTCTAAGTTTCCCAATATTTTGTTCTCTATGCAACACGGAAGCAGTACCGAAATCAAATTTATGTCCATTTTTTGTGGTATGCTGCGATAATCCTGTGGCTAATTTTGCAGGTCTAAAACGACAAAATCAAAATTAGCTTAGTTAGTTTTACAGGTTCTTGAAAATGGCTCCTGGAGCCGAAACGTTGAATAAAACATACAGGAAATAAAAAGAAAACTTATATATATATATATATATATATATATATATATATATATATATATACATATATATACAAGTTTTCTTTATATATATATATATATTACATATTTGTATATATAAACATCATATTATATATGGTATCCATACGAGTATATTGAATTCACTATTATCCCTGTAAACTTAGTATACTACAAACAGCTCATTGATTTTATCATTGGTTTACATCGTGTCTTCTAAATTGGCTCAATTGCATGACTGGCTTGAATGGAATAGCGTGATACCGTATGACTACTTGCCAATTGTCAAGTTGTAGGATAATTATCAATTAACCAAGATGCCGTCTTGTCGATTATTTAGTTGAAGACCAACTCCGCCAAAATTTTACCGTCGTTTATTTAAGAGAACTAGGTGTAATAACTGTATTTAATTAAAGATAATGAATTAATTAACGAGTTACTTCTTTATCTTTACGTCATATCCCTCATCCTTTCCGCTATTATGAATATTCATAAATTACTTACTATTCATATATTACATTGAACACATGTTACACTGACCTACCAACGTTCGGGCGCCTATGCGTTTAATAAAACAAAAATATTGTTGTTTGATTAACGATAAATTTTTAAGGGATTTGAAGAAAAACTTTACCATGATCTACTATTCATTTGTTTTAATTACTATCTGATTTTTATAATAACTAAGGGAATGTTTCTAGTCAATGAAAATTCACTGATATAAACGGTAGTAGCCAAAGGGTTATCTCCGATATGTCAAGGCTCATGATACCCTCGTGTGATCAAACTCAGGCTAGTGTTTTATAAAATTTATTTTGGTGTAAATATAGAAACAATTTTTTTTTTTAGCTGAATATGAGATGCATTTTTCATAATAAAAAAGTAGTGTAACTAATTCTCAGCAAAAACGAAAAAAAAATATGAACTGTAGTTTTTCCGTTCGAGACACCAATCACGTACTTGAAAACTGGCCATCTTGACGAAATGGAGTACTAATTAAAAAAAAATAAAAGATTAAGAAGAAACTATCGGGGCATTGGAGAGAAACCTGCTGGAGTTCCTGCTAAATATTAAATTTATCCTAAAACCCAACCGGAGCATGCAACAAAAATATTAGGAATTATTAGCCATAATTATTATAGATATATAATAATATATGTTGTCTATAATTAATTTTAATGTAAATTTATGAGGTAAGACCTTGTAGGCCAGGCCGGCTGGTAGGCTTATACATACCAGTACTGCTGTCTCAGTTCTTGTCTGGCGTGGGAATCCTTTGTTTGAACTGTGTGGAAAAATATCAAAAATGGATTCATCCGTAAACACACTGGAGGATAAAAATAAACTCCAATAAATCCCATCAAATTACCTTTACTCTTCGTCGTAAACCTATCACTTCCTGTCCTACAGTATCTTTTAACAATACCCCACTTATCCCTGTTGACCAAATCCGATACCTAGGACTCCACCTTGACAAACGACTCACTTGGAACCCCCATACCAGACTGAAACGACTAGAAACCGCCCGACGTTTCCGACTACTCCAGCACTTACTAGACAAACGCTCTAAACTGCCAACTATTTAAAAAAGACTCATATATATTACTATAATAAGGCCTATTTGGACTTACAGGATCGAGCTTTGGGGCTCTACTAAACCATCAAATTCCTCTCGTATCCAATCCCTACAATACAAAATCCTTCGTAAAATCCTTAATGCTCCCTACTTTGTCACAAATAAAATCATTCATAATGACCTTAATGTAACCATATGTTTCCGATTTAGCTCAATCCAGAGACCTGTCCTTTCATAATAAACTTCTGAACCATCCGAACCCTCTCGTTTCCAACCTTGCTTCCTCTTCTATTCCTGATAACCCTCCGAGGCGTCTGAAAAGAAGATGGCCTCGGGACCTTCTAATATAGAAATATAATTGGAGTGCTACCAATGGGTAGTTTCTCCTCATGTTGTACATATCATATTACATGTTGTATTTATTATTAATTACAGTTGTGAATTTCGTTAATTAAAAAAAAAAATCCATAAACACAGACTTTTCATCAGGGGGAGATAGATCCTTGGGATATAGGGTGAGGTAAAATACTTTCCTACCTACTTCTAGCCCTTAGCTTAGCCATCTAATAGACTTTTCGTATTTTCTTAATTGATTTTATTGCTTCATGAAAGTTAATCGTTATAAATTTGGATTTTATTTTTGTACTTAAAAATATTGGTGGGAGCAACTGAAACGATTATCGCCCTCTCTCTATTCTTTATTGGTGTAGGAGGCGATCGCCCCTCTCCCCCATCGTCTCCGCCTTTGAATTCATCCACTATTGAATCTGAAATACCTCAAATCAACTATGATTAATAACTACACTCTAAAAAAATTTATCAAGTGTTGGATGCACCTCTCAAATCTTTTGCCTAACTATAGCATCCTTTTTACCAATTTATCGCTGAAAAACTAAAAGAAATTCTATCAAATGGAGCCGGAAAAAGATAATAAATTCAATAACACCTTATTTCGATAACTGACGACAATGAAATATAACGGGGTCTTGTATACAAGACTTACTTTCTGTTCTGCTCGGACTCCTCGGGGTGGTGGTAAAGTCCACGATGAGAACACCTCGAAGTGAGACAGCACCCAACTCCTCTCTCTCCCTCCTCTCTCCTGGAAAACCATTTTAGCTGGATCACTGAGCCGAACCTCTGAGCTAAATCTGGAACTGCTTTTCCAGATATTTGCTCCCGAGAAGAATGAATTATTATTTAACCCTTTGAGCCCGTTTGGTACTTACTATTTTCGGTGAATAATCCAAGATCTTTGTAGCAGACTGTTATGTCTTTATTCCTCGCGATGTGATTGGTACCATTAATTGGAGTGAATTAGGCTCCTAATTCAGGTCATTCATTAAGAAGACAATTATACATACGGTTTCATTATATAATTGGAATGTAATCAGTAGTATATTTTAGAGATCCTATCAATAACTCTTTCAAAATTGTTAAGCCTCGTTACCTCATTAATATTAAAATGAAAAGAATGAAGTTTTTCTTTTTTGTTGAACCATCTATTAGGCATCTTGTCCATGCAGGTTTTAAGTAGGTACCGGTATATGTTTACTTTCTGTCTATATTTTCAATATCAAACATTTGGAAAAAAGGAAGTTAAATAATTTCAGTTGCTTATTTACGGATCTTATTTTTATTTCGACATCTGGACTCCAGGTCATCCTTCTATCGGCTGTTATTACAAAGTAACGTACTTAATTTTCACATATGTATCTAATACATAGGCAACGAGAAAAATGCAATGATTATACAAGATAAATAAATAATAAAAAAAAATTATTTCCAAAATGACTTATATGTGGTGCAGCATGTAAGCACCAAAGAATCTTATTACTTGTCAGATGTTTCGTTTCGTATTATTGTATACTCCCCATAGTTAGCCTTCAAATATGAGGTCTGAGTAGTCGATAGCGTTTAATTTCAAGTTTGATTTTTAGATAATCAAATGACACTAAAATTATTATAATCTTATATTTATCATTATAACTAACCAGTAAATATACCTCAGCAAAAAAAAGGTTCATCGAAAAGAGGGGTACATCACTCCAATACGATTCAATAATCAACAGTTCATTTAATGGTAACTTGTTCGTTATCAGCTGGTCAGACAAGAACGCTTTATTCAGATGGATGAATTTTCGCCAAAAACAATGAAGCCCGCGAACCTGGCAAACCGGTTTGAGAGATGAATACTTCAGAAGTTCGTTTCAACAGTCAAACAATTTTGCAGTATTTTACAAAACATCGTTACGCTATGATATACCATTATTTATTAGTACTTAATACAAAAAAAATCGAAAACAGATATGTGCTCATTATTATTATTCAATATAAAAAATACTATGTTTAAGCCAATTTTTTAAATTGGCAATTTAAATTTAAATTAAAAGAAAAAAAATTTAAATTGCCAATTTTTTAAATTGGCAATTTGAATTTAAATTAAAAGAAAAAAAATTTAAATCATTATTACATGAATCATATCATATTTCACACCCATTCAAAGATACTCGTGCTAATTTTGGCCTTGACTTCAAGATAAGAGTTCAGAGAAAAAAGTTACGACACGATAAAAAAAAAATGTTATCTGAAATCTGTTATATATGAAAATATTGGATATTTTAATCTACCATATATTATTTTGTAATTATTATTGATATAACTTAATTCGGAATTACCTTCAAATATATTTTTCACATGAAGAGTGATTAATGAATCATTAATTTCATATAAAATTATGATAATTATTTTTAAAATTACAATTTATTGCTCAAAATTACATCTCACATCGCATAGAGGAAATATTTTTTTTTAAATATAATACCAACCGCTTTAATGTGGCTTAAAAATGTTATATAAGTAAATATACAAATAAACATATTTCCGCAGAATAAGTCTGTGATTCGATATTTCTAAAAGAAATACAAATTCCAATCTAAATTCCCTTGGGATTTCATCCTTGATGGTTTACTCAACTGCCCCAGCTCATTTTATCGTGTAAATTCTCGAGAAGTGTTGGTTCATATTTTATCAGGAAGGAAAAGGTCAAGATAAGTCTATTCACCAGCTTTAAACTATTCACTTTATCTTTTCAACATCCTTTATCAACACTTGTTAGATACACTCAGAGCTATATATTTATAAACAAAAGGTTTAAAGAAAATAAATTATTTTTATGATTCCTATTAAAATTATTACTATAGTTGAAACTGTCTTTAAATATTACAGGCTTTGTTCCATCTCCTCATTCTACCTTATTCCATTTTTTTATATTCCTCATTATACTGTTAATAATTATTTTAAAAAAAATCATATTTGTCATGTTATTGGAAAAGAGACATAATGCAATCGGGTATCATTTCTTTGTTTTAAGAAACGAATATTTGCTTTTCGGAGCCTCCTGTATCCAAAAACGCATTTTCAGCTATTGACACCAGTGCCATTATTACCTTCTAAACGGGTGGGCAGATTTTTTTTTTTTTGTTTTATCTTTCGGCCCTCGCTGCTTGAATACCATGACGGACAAAAAGCCGAAAAACGAGTTTTTATACTGGTCAAAATGGCTCTAACGATTCTGATGAAACTTGCCTAATTTCTCCTCATTAACGCTATTAACATTTTCACATATGCTCAATTTTAAACTGATTCTTTTTGTTAGTTTGACAATAATACGGAAAGGGTTATTAGAGTCTTAAAACCCTTACAATGGGCTCTGGTTATAAATGCAGACCATTTTGATTAGAGGAAGGGAGAAAAAAAAATTATATATATGAACAAATCATTTTGATATATTACAAGCTGTATACATTAAACATAGGAGGAAGGAGTACAGCCTCAATACCGTTGGCACATTTCTAGAACTTACTCAGCTAAAAATGAGTAATGTTAAAAACTGAAAAATATTTTTGATTTCTTAGTTCGTACAACTTCCGAATAAAACTCATGTAAAAATATCTATAAAACATCCTCTATGAAATATATTTATACTTCTATACATATTCCAAATTTATTGCAGAAAATTTATGAGAAAACCACATGAATATGTAGGTGTCCACGTGAGAAGTGAATTATTATCATTAAATATAAATAATAGGAATGTTTAGGCCGTTATAAAATAGTTATGTGCCTACTTTATAGGCTTCAGTCTAGCCAGCAAGTCGTATTTTCCCATTTTCTTAATTGATTTTAGTTTACATATTTTATTTATTTATGTAACTTATTCGTTATTAATTTATTTTTTTTACCTCAAATTACTACGTGAGCGGGGGGCGAAACAACATTTTTATTGCGAGGGGGGATCGCTCCCCTCCGAATAGTCTGCGATTCTGTCCTTGATACCAGTTCGGATCCACATATTGGAAACATATACCTATATATACACATCTGATATATATGTATATGCAAACATATGATAGATTGTATATGATTCACCTGATAATATTCAATTTATATCAGCCTGTATACCTTTATATAAAATCCAACTATTTTTGTCGGGCCCTTTGGACCCTCAGGCTTCGGTACCATGGGCCCGTGCTTTTTTTTTTTTTTTTTAAATTATTCGTGTTAAATTTAAAATTAAACGTAAATAAATGACTCCTGTATTACCTGTAGGTATTTCAAGAAGAAATAGATTACTAGAAAGGTTTTTGAATCAGTAATCAGTGATTTAACATCTCATTTCCAATGCATATCAATGTAGTAACATTGCCACTTCTTATCCAAGATTGGATTTCCACTTCAACTTTTTTTTACTCTTCAATGACTCTCAGACTCGATGAAAATATGGATTCCCTTGAAATTTCCTGCTGATTCTATTTTAAAAATATTTCAATGAAAACTATTGTAAACTAAATCAATGTTAATGAGTTCAGCCTCTCACCCTTGACCTATTTCAAACATCCTCTCCCCTCCCCTTCAAAACACCAAACATCGGAATTTTAGTGTATCAATCTGTGTGGTAACACTGCTTGAGGCCGCCAAACTAGACTGAATATTCTTATGAAACTTCAGTCTAGTAGTTCTCTTGGATGTGATAACTTGAATCCCCTTTGCCATTATTGAGTAGTGGTAAGTGTTATTTTATAGTTTTTATCACCAAATTATTATCATATTCCTTTTATTTTTCGAATGATGGTCAAGAAAGTATTTCTTATCTGTAAATTATCTCATATCTGCCCTTTCTTGAAATAAGAGGGACCAGTTCGGTACAAGCAAGAGAGGATTTTAAAATTATTATGGATTAATTTGACTATTATGTGAGTGTGTTTTGGGCTGAAAGGTCTCGTATTCTCAGTCTGTTATAACAATTATTGTTCTTAAATTAAAGCAGATACTATTTTTCCCTTCATTGTTCTTTGTTTTTCTATTTACACCTTATTCGTCAATATTATACTCTTTTCCAAGGGTGCCCATCATCCCCAAGGTCGATGGCGCATGAACCCCCCACTCTCCCTTTCAAGAAATTTTATTGCTCTTCCTTCTCAAAAACATTGCATGCCAAAGAAGAATTAGAAAAATCGTTGATCACACACAATTACGCCTGCTGTGGTCTGGTTCATGTTTTCGACTTATTCCCTGGTTTGATTTTTTTACTCCAAAAATTCAAAATCCCTTCCAAGTGTGCACCCCTCAAAAATTTAAAACCCCGTCAGAACGTAAACCCCTCAAAAATTTAAATTCCTGTCAAAATGTGCACCTCTCAAAAATTTGGATGACGCAACTTTCGCCATGAAATCCCCTTGGGGCAACCCTACTCTTTTCCATTGTAATATTGCTTACAATTCTATAGTCCAAAGTCAAAGTCAAATTATTACTATCCGCCTGAAACTTCGTGAATAGCCTCATCTTATCGTAATGTACAACTATTTTATTTACGAAAACTCTTGGAATTGGGGCGTTTTCAATCTGGAGCTCGTCGAACTTTGTCTATTTAATAAAAAAAAAAAAAAAAAAAAAAAAAAAAAAGACTGTCCCACTACCACACTGCGTCTTGGGTTCAGTACTACTTAGGAAAAGCACTGTTTCTTGGTCTACGGTTGTGCAAGGAGGTGCTCTTGCAACCGCACCAGGTTTTCCACCTTAATTAATTATTTTAATTGAGGGTACCCATTTTATATAGGCTGGGTGTGCCCCATGGGACCTCTACCTACCCAGAGTTGCTCCTCGGCCAATGAAACAGAACAAATATTTTTTCTACCATGAGCCGAATCTGGGAACTTTAGCTTTGGAAGCTCAGTACGAGATAGATTCTTATTACCTTGGTAGATTCTTATCTCTTCTTAATTGTATGATTTATTTATAACGTTTGATTATTTTTATGTATCTATAATGTATATAATTAATTTTTTTGATAAAACGTTTTATTTAAATAAATGTTACTATTGGACATGACATTCAAAGTTATCATGTTAGTGGGCTCAAGAAGTATTTTATTTTTATTTATTTTAGTTTTTCCTTAGATATCAAATGAATACTTTTGATATCTATTTTTTTTAAATCTAGTCCTTTTCAAAAATTAAATAAAATCCTTTAAAAATATCATAAGTAGTAGCCAATTTAACATGCTAAATTTATTGAAAAACATTTGAAAAATTTAGCACTTTAGAACTGAGTCCTCCGATTGCATATAAATAAAAACCGTAATTTGTAAATCTCAATATTTTTTATTTGGTTAATTCATTAATTTAACGAAAGTTTATTTAGCACACATAGATCATTTTTCTCAAAGACGTCCCAACATAGCATTTGCTTTATAATTTATTATTTATAACTTATAATTTATAAGTTACCCAAAGAAAATAAATATTGATTTTTGAAAAGCTAAAATTTTTTTAATTGATTTTTTACTGTTAAAATAATTTAAAAATTACAAATAACAAATTATTTTCTTATAAAAGTCGTGATATAGTATTTTGTACAACTATAATATATTAAATTATAGCATTGTAATATACTGTATAATATCATTATAATACCGTATATTTTATTTGTATTACACTATTGGATTATACCATACACTACTGTATATGTTATTCGCAGCATTTATTTTTTAATTTATTTAAAGATTGATTTTGAGTAATATAAGTATTACTCAATTAAGTTGTTTAAAAAAAAAAGTAGAAGAATGATCATTGAAGAATATTATGAATACAAAGTTAAAACAGGATGATGTAACGTTAAAAAACGTTGCAATTGTTCAATTAAATCACACGATCAACTCTGAAATCAGTGGTCTGATATAATTTAAATCAATAAACAGCAATAGAAAGGTCAAACAGGTTCAGGCAGTTAATGATGACGTAACTGACCATAAAATAACTTATCTTTAACCAAATTCTAAATAAATTTTCTTAAGTGAAGTAGTTTTGTACTATTCCCTTTTGGAAAAGTAAGTAAAAATATTCATTTTTTAAATTGTGAAAAAGGCGACAATAATTTCTTTTTGTGTTTTTTTTTGTTTTTAATGATCTGTATGAATATCAATCCAAACTAGTCCGGTGGCTTTTAGAATTAACGAACATTTATTCCAAGCCTGTTTTTATAAATTGTACGATTACCTTTAAAATATTTCATCTATACTACATTAAAATATATTGCCCTCGGGCAACGGAAGGAATTTGTTACATATATATATTGTATTATTATGTATACTATATATGTAAATTGTTTCAATAAACATTTTGGAGGGTAAGAAAAAAAAAAACATTAAAATATAAACAGAAATAATATTTTATTTGGTTTTTCTTGACTACTATAAAATTATAGTTCACTTCAATGATTTTATTCTGCTTTCGTTAATATACTAGGTATATACTATGTACTACATATACTCTCTCTCACTCTCACTCTCTCTCTCTCTCTCTATGTATATATATATATATATATATATATATATATATATATATATATATATATATATATATATATATATATGTATACTATGTATATGTATATGAGCTATGTTTATACTTATTTTATTTCTTATATTTTAGTTATTCTCTATTGTAATAGATCTTTTGGCTAGATTTATTGTTAATTTTCATGAAAAATATTGTTATTTTTAAGGGATTATGTCCAACAACACAGATCTATTTCTATTCCTAAGCTGATAAGAATATTTTAAAAATTATGGATAAAAATCATACATACAAGAAAATTATTATTAAATATTTTGGCTGATTTTGTTAAGTAATTTCTTCCATTACCCAGGGATGTCCAGAAATTAATTTCACGGCGCCACTACAATTTTTGAGGTGGGCAGATTTTGGCAGGGTTTTGAATTTTTGAGGGCGCACTTTAGGACAGATTTGATTTTTCGGAATGTAATGTAGATGACAAAGGAAAAGCAAGGACAAAACCACAGTAAGTGTAATCTAATATGATCCATATTTTTCTAATTCTTCTTTCGCTTGCACTGTTTTTAAGAAAAGGGTAATATTACAATTTTGGGGGGTGAGATTTTTGAACCATCAACTTGGGGAGATTTGAATCCTTGCTAGTATCCTTCTTTTATTAGATTTTTAATATAATAAATGTATGAAACTGATGCACGCACTACACCAGATTATTTTAGTCAACTCTTCGGGGTATTCGTTATGAATTCAATACAATTCGTATACACCGAATAGACAAAGGGCATAAACAACTGAAAACAGAAAGAGACCATTAATTTACGATTGATATTTTTTCTGATATATACTACTGAAGATAGAGAAGCTTCGCATTCATGTGGATATAAAAAAAATATAGAAAAAAAATGTGCTAAGAATTGAAAATTTCCACTCGCGTATTACGGTTTAGAAATTATGGAACCAATGTGGTTCATAATCTATCGGTCAATCTGTAGGCAAATCCATATTGTCTGTCACATGGCCTGTTGGAGAAAAGTTTTAGATTATTGAAACGATTATGTATCATTTTTATGTAATAATGTTCACTAGTTTAAAAAATTACTTTAGCTTAAGGATCTGCAAACATTTTTACTGTTCTTCATATGCCCAAGTTTCAATAACGGCGCGTTCGATGTGGCCCAAACTTACCGTAAATTTGGACGCTTGGAGAATGGTTCAGTACCAATTACATCAAATTTCATTTGTATGAGTGAATTTATCAAATTGTTAGGAATATAATGGCTGTGAAATGTGAAGAGTGGAAATATCGAAAATGAGTCTCTAAAGGCATAAAGTCTTTCTGCAGTGGAATCTATCGATTTGATGATTTTTCAAGTTTATTTTATTTGATAGTTCATTCAATTACATAGTTCAATAAAATTATTAACAACTACTTCATATAGTGATAGCGAGTGTTGATAGCTTGATAGAAAATTCGCTTCTTTTACTTCTTAATTTAGACAAGACTAAGTCAGCTTTTTAACAGCTTTTACATTTTATTTTCAAATGGATCTGTCCATTTGAAGTTTTCACGTTTTCTTGAACATTTTAAATATTTTTTATGTTTATTTCTATCGATCAAACAAACACTATTCTCTAAATCATTTTTTAGTTAAAAAAAACTACGTACCGACTGGTGTTCGTTTGATCTTTCTAATTTACCGAATTTTCGGTAATTTCTGAACGACCGACGAAATCATAAATGTTTACAATCACTGAAATGTATCTTGTATTTTATGAACTTCAAAGTAAATCACAATAATGCTTATCCATCCCTCTTTTCCCAGTCTGCAGGTGCTGATCCCAACCCACCCATGATACATGATGTTTCCTATCCTTTAATAATGACCCAACCAATACATCCAAAACTCTTCAATCACAGATCATTAACCTTGAAGAATGGTGTCAAAACTGGAGGATTAAAATAAATTCTAATAAATCTCATCAAATCACCTTTGCCCTTCGGGCCAAACCAATGATCTCCTGTCCTACAGCATCCTTTAATAATAACTCACTTATCCCTGTTGAATAAATCCGATACCTTGGACTCCACTTGAACTAACGTCTAACTTGGAATCCTCATACTGAAACGACAAGAAACCGCTCGACGTATCCGAGTACTCCAGCACTTACTAGACAAACGCTCTAAGTTTTCAATTAATTACAAAAGACTCGTATAAATGACTATAATAAGACCTATTTAGAATTACGGAGTTGAGATTTGGGGCACCACAAAGCCATCGAATTCCTTATTTATCCAATCCTTACAACTCAAAATCCTTGGTATGAAATCTCTATGCAACTTACTTTTTCACTAATAAAATCACCCATAACGATTTTAATGTTCATTATGTTTCCGATTTGGCCCAATCTAGATACCTATCCTTCCATAACAAACTTCAGAACCATCCGTACCCTCTCGTTTCTAATCTTGCTTTCTCTTAGTTCCCTGATAATCCTCCGAGGCGCCTGGAAAGAAGATGGCCTCGAGATCTCCTGTTGGAAATACAGTTTTAGAGTGTTACCAGTGTGTAGTTTCTCAAAAAGTTATTATTTTCATGTTATTAGTTCCTGTTATCACATTTACTGAATCCATTTTTATTCCTGATACAGTTTTAAATATCAAAATGAATTAAAAAAGAAAATTGAAAGTTGATTGTTCATAAACTAATATCTTATAATCAGAGTTGCCCATCTCCATTAAGGTTGATGGCGCATGAACCTTTCCCCTCTTTCCCCTCTTTCCTCCCTTCCTCCCAAGATATTTCATTGCTTTTCTCTGCTTAAAAACATTAGAAATAGAAGTATCGTAAATCATATATACAATTACACGTGATGAGATTTGTTCCATGTATTTCCTTTGTTTTCTTGTTTGCAACTTATCAATCCAAAAATTCATAACTCCGTCAAAATGTGCCCCCTCAAAAATTGTGATGGCGTAACTTGTGCTATGAAATCCCCTTGTGGGCACCCCTGCTTATAATGATCAAGCAAACAATATTTTCTAAATAATTGTTTTAACTTAAAAAAACTATGTACCGACTGGTGTTCGTTTGATCTTTTGATAGACGAAATTGGAAATTCTTACACTCACTGAAATTTATTTTATATTTTATTATTTCATTTGCATTTATTTCCATATATTTAACTGCCTCCATATTAATTTGGATTTAGTAATTATTTGGAATCTATTTAACAAGAACCATTTTTGGTATACTATATTACCATCAATGTAATGTTGCATGTTTAAGATAGGCACAATAAAGGTCATTAAAGGTATCCCTTGATTTGCTACTTATCATTCTGCCCACAGCTAGTTTACTGCGCCCTTGGCTCGGTTGCCCCATTTTGTTGACAAGAGCCGTAGACCTTACCCTATTACCCTACCTAATGGAGCTGTTCCTTCCTTGATGAAGCATCGATCCACCCAAGCCCATCCTTTTGTCGGGAATGCCATCTGTCATTTCGGGATTGCTTGCTCCGTCATCAGTAATATTCGTGATGAATTTTTAAATAGATGCTTAATATTCAAGAGTTATGCTTTATCTCGCTTAATAAACCGACCGCAGATACCTATATATATATATATATATATATGCTCAGAATAAAGATCATAAAGCAAATAGAAGAAAAACATTTTTAAAAATGCCATCTATAGCTTCCTCGCTATCATACTGGCTACATAATCTATGGCAGACTATATAAAATATTGGAGTATACTTCACTTTTTCGGTAATGGGAATATCATGGAAAATTGACCAAAACTTAAAAATTTACAACTACAATAAAAGCCATTTAATAAATTGGATGGTTTCAAAATATACCCTAAATTATTAAAAAAGCCTCTTAGATGTTACCGTGTCATGGAGTACATATCACAGGTTTAGGCTTCAAAAATTAAAATATTGCATACGATAGCTTTATGATATTTTGACGAATTTATGATGGCATTTATGATTTATGATAACTTTGGCCAACTAATAACCTATTGAAAAGATCAATGTAGAATATTAGATATATGATCCCTTAAGTTCTTTGTATAATATAAAAAAAATATTATAGTTTTTATTATTTTTTTGGGAGGGGGGGAGGAGAAGAGTGTGAGGTAGATCAGTGGCAGGTTGCTGAGTTCCAGTGCTCAAGGTCTCAGGTTGGAATACGGCTGATGACAGATAAATTACTTATTCTGTTACATCGGCCATAAATTGAACCTTGCGTCACAGATCCTTCATAGGCACATCCAGCCCCTATATTTATTTATTTAAAACCCTGCCTTGCCTAGTAGGCAATACGGGTGTCTGCAATAGTAAGATGTTAGGCAGGTCAGCTTAACATCTCACTGCTTGTTGGTTTGCTTGAATGAATTTCTTATCCTTTTCATGCCAATGGTCTAGTAGCTCCTCCTCCTCTTTTTACTTTGAAATGGGCTGGCCCCACCGCGGCTTTCCACCAGTACACAAAATCTTTGTAGTACCTGTAGTTTTCCGCAGTGACTAACTGAGGAAAATCGTTTTCTGTGAGAATGTAGAGATCCAGCCCCTATAAAGTTGGCAAACTTAATTAAATATTTAAGCGCGATCTCGTTCAATTCACGTCCTTGCACAACCGTTAACGTAGAAACAGTATTTCCTTACAAAATACTGAACTCAAAAACCCTTAATGGGTTTAAGTGATACAGGTTTTTTTTTTTTACGTTTGTTTTTAAAACGATATTTAAATTATATCTTTATAGTTATAAATATTTATTTATTTTGGCCCGGCGATATGGGGTCGCAGTATGGGCTCCGAAAGTATTCACCTCTTCCCTAGAGTGTGATTTTGCAGTAAGTTCTCATATTCTATTGCAATACTTGGTTTCGATTAACAATTTGAATAGAATGACGACATCCTTTTCATTGTCCTGCAATATATCTTTTAATTTCATGGATAACTTTAATGTTTGCCTGTTTTTTTTTTTTTATAATTCAGAGCACTCTGGTAATAGATGTTTCATTTTCTTTGGTGTGTAGTCACACTTGTGTATTTTTTAAAAATTATTCCCAAAAGCATTATTATTATTATTCCTGTAAACACAATTTTTTTACAGGCCTTTAAGGACCACTTAAACATTATCTTATATTTTTTCATTCTCTTTCATTCATATTAATTACGTTTAATAAGAATCATTTTAAAAATCAAACCCCCAAAATTAAAATCTGGATCCGCTACTGTCAGGAAAAAGTATCTTAGGGGTCCTGAAATTAACTCCAAGACTCTTTGTTTCTTTGCACGGCTCTCCATATATCTGTATAGTACCTGAGAGTCCGGAGGTGCTTAAATAGTTCTCTTAGGTATTTTTCGTAATCAGTCGGATTAATAAAGAGTAGGTGTTTAAACAGTAGAGGTTTGAAAAAGAAAACTGATTGTGCGTGTCTAATATCAGCAGGAATGGAATTCCAGAGGGAGGCGGCTTGAATTGCAAAGGATTTGTCAAATGGAGCAGTGAGGAGGAGGGTACAGATCAGAAGTACGAGATCTAGTGGGGCGAAAAATATAGGAGGATCGATGAGTTCTAATAATCTGGTACAGAAAGGTAGCTAGGAAGTTCTGACGGCGATAGGATGGATAGAGCTACTTCAACTGTGGGCGGGGTGGCCGAATGGGCTAACGCGTGTGCACTGCACCGCCGTTGCCCGACAACCGGATATATGATTCTATGATATGAAAATAGTCACGAGTTCGCGTCCCGGTGCCAGAGGGGATTTTAAATTCCCCACCCTCACCCTCTGGTCCGGGAAAATCCCGTATAGCCTAAAAGGCGAGGTAGGGAAGAACAGGGGGAAAAAAAAAAAAAAAGAGCTACTTCAACTCGGTTTAATATTGGATAATTTCCGTATCACTTGAGATTCCGAAAACAAAATGTACTGTGCAATTCATTAGGCGTTTGAGTTTGGCTTTGAAATCTCCCGAGAGTCCCCCGAATACCATAGTCGAAGTTGGGGAAAACAAGAGAGGAGACTAGGAGTTGATAACTAGCGGTCAGTCCTTAGACATTCGGCGCTCCCGGGCGATGACGTTATCTTCCCTCCAAAAAAATTATTTTTTTCTTAATCCGTTTTATATTATGTAACATTCGAATTTTATTTCATTCAATGTTTCTCTGATACAGTTACTTTATCGATAGGTTAAAATTAATTCTTTGAATACGTTTTTTTTTTTTTAATCTAACAAGTGGCGAGCGCCCCTGAAGATCGGCTCCTCTCCAGCTCGGCGATTTCCCCGGTCGTCCCACCCTAAGGCCGTCACTGCTAGTGATGATGGGTTTTCAAGTATAAAATAACTATTTATTTCATTTTGTTCCTGGTACAAACTCTTTTTTATCGAATTAATAACATTCGCCCGAAACTTGTTGAATTGCTTCATCTCATTTTAAGTTACAATTTTTTTATTTAAAAAAAATTCGAAATAGGGGCGTTTTCATACTGTAGATCGGCAAACTTTGTCTATTTATTTGGTGCTAAACACTCATTCGCTCTCCACTTTAATCGCAATATAATCTGATCAAAAAATAGAGAAAAAAAGGTGGTAAAAAAAATATTGAGCCGTTTGATTTGATCTCCACCACCGACATGTCAAAATAAAAAGGTTATATAGGACAAACGGCCCGATATCATTGTAGCACACCTTTTGTTTTTCTCTCGATTTTGTGATTAAATTATCTTTCGACTCAGGAGGAAAGGAAATGGGTATTTATGTGTTTTTAGTACCTCATGAAATTAATGATTTAAATGAGGAAACGTTCCATTTCTGAGAATATAAAAAGTGTATATAAGTTTAGATAAGAAAGTGTAGGTTACGATAAGATGAAGCGATTCACGAAGTTTTAGGCAGGTGTTAATAATTTGATAAAAAAATACCACAGACTAATTCTGAAACAAATCTTGTTATATTAACTATATATATATATATATAAAGCAAAGGATAAAACAAAAAATTATTTCAAAAATTAAAAATTTCTTTAGGGGAGGGGCCCTCACTATATTGATCTGCCAATATCACTGTCTCTCACCACTTTATGGGAATACATTGAGCATGAGGTGACTACGAGCATTGAAGGAGGTTCTCGCCCGGTTACCGGACGCCGATAAAGTCGGCCATGAGCGAGGAACGCATGTCACGCCACGCGGCTTAGAGTATTGACCCCACCCGGCTCGCGGCTGTTGCACTGTCGTACTGCTAAGTCTTATTGAGAACGAGCTCTGATCCTGGAGGCTGTGGCACTATTTCCGATCTCTAGCTAAATATAGCCTTTGTAACCTCCGTCTGTTTTTAAACAGTCGAGCTTGCGACGTCGAGCACAGCGCACACACTTCCTCCTCGCTACTGTTTGCTTCGTCTGATATGTGACCGCTGTTTTTCTCCTTTTCCGTCTTTATCATCATTCCATTGTTCGATTTACCGCCTTCTGAAAATAGGTAAAATTCTAAAAACAGAAATTAACACGATTTTCTGCATGGTATATGTAATATATGATATGTATTCATTCCCTGCACATTAAATTATTTTTTAAAAATAGATCCTAAAGCACACATAATTGTAAGTAATATTGTTTCCATTAGCTAGTATCAGCAGGTGGATGATCATACGATACAACTGTTGAACGCCGGCTGGTTTTGGCGGGGGGTTTGAACTAGTGACCTAGTTCCACAACGCATGTTCATTGCCCGCATGTCCCCGCTTATGTAAACCTCCGCGTTATTTGAACTTTTTATTTCCGATTTTTTGGAGGGAAGAGAGGAAGTAAGGCATTTTTATCAAGATTTAAGTCCAATTTCTCTAAAATTTAAAAAAAATTGATAATATCTACGTTACACTTGAATTTTCAAATATTTTTAGAATATAATTTTTTAATTATATTATATTATAGTATGTATATATATATATATATAAATTGCTACTATTAGTGCAAAAGAACGTATATAAAAATTTAATTTTTTTACAGAAGAGGATAAAAACTGATTATTTCTTAATGACTTATTAGTAGACTACTTATTGCAGTCGCAGGCTACAAAATATTACCTTTAAAACAAATAGAATAAACATGGAAAATTTCTACATACGGCCTTTGCACTAACCGCAGCGATGTATATATAAAATATAATATAATTATATAATTAGTATTTTTTAACCAATATATATGCACAGTGATCCTTAAGGAAAGGGAAATATTTAAAGGTGCCATAGCTGATCTCAAGAGCTACAAAAAAGTTTATATAAACTAAGATCCATTATTTATTTTTTTATTTTTTTTGTGCAGAATTTAGGAAATTTAAGTGTAGTGTTTTTTTTTTTTAAAGTACGTCACGTTTTTTTAGTCAATTTGAAGCAATAGAACAAAAACAATTAACTGCATTAATAGCCATTTGTTTCACAGTAAATTAAAAATAAATACTTTAAATACGAGTAGGATTTATCAAATTATTTATTAAGTTAAATCCATTTAAAATGTAAATTTGAAAGGCTAGTCGGTTTTTTTATAAAGTTTTTGAGTTTTCAAGATTATTTTTTATATCACATTCAAACTCCACCACAGTTACCCCACTTTTAGAAAACTTTCTTATTTAATAAATTCTCTCTCCCCACAGTAACAGTTCAGCCGATATAATTAAAATAAATTATTTCTATTTTTTTTGTTTTTCGTTCTCTAGGATACTTAAAGTACATTATTAATTTATTTAAAACAATTCCGTGGAAAATTTGACCATTGTTTGTCTAAACTTTTTTCTACTTCTCAAGGTCTTCTATCATTTCTTTAAATGTTTTCCCTTTCTTACCGGAAACATTTAAAGAGTTGATAACAGAACTCAAGAGCTATAAAAATATTCATATAGACCATGGTCTTATTTTACGTTGAAATGCAGAAAACTAGAATTTTGTAATTTTTTTTTTCTTTTGCCACTTTATTTTTTGTTGAATGTAAAGCGACTAATAAGAAACTTCATCATATATTATGCTTGAACACGGATCTCAATTACGTGAATTTATTTTTATGGCTTTGGAGACTATCCAAAAAATCCTATTATGTTTCATTTAAATAATCATAATATTTATGATTTTCTGATAATAATTTAGGCAACTGATAATATTTTTAAAAAATGTTGAGTAATTATAAAAAACCACTAACCACAAGACACCAATGCCACAGCAAGGTGAAAGTGTATTATCACGATTGTAAAATTTTATGTTGAAATTCATTTCAAATTCTCAGTACTGAATTATTAAATTTTTATTACTTTCTGTAGATTTTTAATTTTTATTATTTTTTTAAACGGCTACTTTCATTTATTGTTCCCACATTTAATATTCAGTTCATGTATTTCTGTATTAATTAAAAGTGCATTTTAATGATTATTTTTTTACAACACATCCCAGAAACAAAAGATTTTTAATAATATATGCTAATTATTTCTGCTAAAACCGCTGATACTAAGAGAAGACAGGATTTCACACTACATACATATTTAGAAAACGGTAGCCAATTCATAGCTTATTCTGAAACAGACTAAAGCTTAAATAATGTAATAGACTTAAAGATTATTCAACACGATAGTTTTTCTAAAACCGGGAATATTTAGTCCAGTTGAAGCTGGAAATAAAATCGGGAATGATTCAAAATCCTATTAAAAAAAATGATTCTCGTTTTCAGTTTAATAGCTTGAAAGCACGCATTAAATGGTTTTGACAAAGACTAATTCTACTAGTTTTTAAATAAACTATTATCTAGTTTACTGTGACGTAATTGTGGATTACCTAACTTATTATATATTTTTTTTGTTTAATTTCACTTTCTATTTTGCCAAAAACATGAAACTTAAAAAAAAAAACACAAAACACAAATTTCTCGATTTTCTGCGTGGAATCGAACCGAGGTCAATATCAGATCTGGCCAAGCCGGATAAGGCCCGATATGATTAAGCAGCCAATAAGGCCCGCCGGATGATTACATATTTCTAATGATTAAATATGTATTCAAGTTATATAAAACAATTGATAAATTATTTTATATTAGCATTTGTTGTTACGTAAATCCAATTCTGTATTTGATATATATAAATAAAAAATATTGAATGAACCAGAAAAAAAATATATATGTCTTCGGCACCATATTAAGGTAACGAATGTGAAGTAACAAACGTTACTTTAACATTTTGCTGACGATATCAATTATTATGTCTCGAGGGTCGATTATATTGAATCGAAGGGAGTCAATAAAATTGTTTTATTTTATTTCTTTTATTATTTACATTAATATTTTCATAAGTTTTCGTTGTGCGTCATAGAAATGGCCTTTGAAGTCATTTCGATATTTCAGCCTGGTCTATGTAAACTTTTACGTCGCTCTTGAGGTTTACTTTCACTTTTAAAAATATTTTCTATTATTTACGGAATAAATATAACAGTATTGACTTCTATTCAACAAAAATATTACGTCTTGGTGGGTTGGATTACTGCAGAATTAGAAACATTTATTTGTTTCGTCCGTAAAAAAATCTTCATGTTTCTTAGCCGATCTTATACCAGCCACTCCATTAGTTTTTGCTTCGTCAAAGAAATTATTCTTGTTTTGGAGTAATATTATCCTTCCTCCTCCCCACACTCAAATGTAAAATTTCTCGTTTTACGGCACTTAAAAAGTACTAAACTTAAATTTGATGGCATTATTCTGTTTTTCTGTGAAGTTTTCTTAGTTTGTAGATTCTGGTAAAAGTATATTGTAATAAAAGGATTATTGATTGTTATATATAAATTGATGAAAGACATAACTCTTCATCAGAAATAGGTCACAATTACGTGAGGACCAAATGTTTCGCATTTGGCACATCAACAACAATGGAACCAACAGATGTTCCGTTCTCAAACAAAAAAATAATAATCGGTCTTATATTCGTAATTTTTATATTTTCCAATATAATAGTTATAAGGTAATATTAAATAAATAAGCAACCTGAAATGTAAACATATTTAAAAATTAAAGAATGGATATTATCAGTCAATTTAACTAATTATTGGATTTATTAACTTACAAATCATTAGTATATACCTGCTCTAGTGTAAGTGCAAAAAACATTGGGGCATCAAAAAAAAATTTACAATAATTTCTAATGATTTCTTCTATTTTCTATTATATCTGCTATTCTCATCGGGTCCAGACATCTCATTAGTTCTCTTCATCACTTTCCTCTACTTTACCTCAATAACCGTCCTATCTATTTTCCCTAGAGTCAAAAATATAGGAATAAACTTTGACCAGAACCTCTCCTGGAATAACTATGTCTCCCAGATTACCCGAAAATCCATAAATGTCCTTAAACAACTCCTAAGATTCCGTGATTGTATTTCTCTAAACATTTCATCTGTAATATATAAAAATCATTTGATGATTTTTATTAAGAGCCATTTTTATTTTTTATCGTACAAATCATATCCTGATAATTATTTTTGAAGAAAATTTTTACTATTAACAATAATAATAATTCTTGAGTAATACGTTTTAAAATCAGAAATATAAATTTTTTGTATTCTCTATGATATATTTTGAGTCTGGGGAGTAATAGGTGAAGTTATTGTTGTCAACAGAACATTTTTATTTCTGTAATTTATAAGAAATTTTGGCTTACAAAAATGTATATATATATATATATATATATATATATATATATATATATAAACATATATATATATATATATGTACATGATATATATATATATATATATATATATATATATATATATGAGAACAATTACATCGATTTCAGAAATATAATATTAATAAATGTGTACATAAATAAAGTATACATACATATTAATATTTAATTTAATTTGTGTGATAAATTAATTCTCAGATAAACAATTCAATAATAATCACAATTTGATCATTATTATTGTCGTAAAACCGTATCACTCAGTGAGCAATCATTATTTATAATCGAATAAATAAAGATCAAAGATCGATTTAAATTTTTATTTATAAATCAGGTACGATTTTAAATTCAAATTCAAATATAATAATCATGACATAATTTTGTGGAAAAAAAAATTCCAAACCCTGAATATAATATACCGTTTGAAAGCGAAATATTGTAAGGTAAATTAATATCTGACCGAGAAAGTTGTAGAAGGTAATGGAGGTTGACTCAAAGCTAATTACTTTTAATTGTAGTTATTATTATCTGCTTTTATATTATTCAATAGGAAATAAACGTTTCCTCAGAAACTAAATCGAAAATATACAGACAATTTGTTATAATTTATATTTATTATTGTAAACATTTATAATTCTAGTAATATTCTTAAGGTTTATTAACTTTAAAAAATAAAATTTTATAAGTGAAAGTTGTACAGCGCCAGGTGATATGTTTTTTTTATTATTTGAAAAAATAAACATATACTTGATGTATTATTATTACGTTTATTGATTTTTTTTTTCATTGACAGTTGGTAATGTTAATATTTAAATAATAATATTGTTATTATATATTAATAATACAATATTAATATAATATTATATTAATTATATAATATAACAATAATAATTATTTTTATTATTATTTTTTATGCCACCATATTAGAGCAGTGGTAGCAATTTGTAACATTGATAGGCTGGTCTCATCATATTTTATTAAAATCGCTACTTAATTTTATTAATAACGTTCATTTCTCCAGATTGCTTTCAGTATATTTTGTTAATTGTATCTAAGATCCAAAAATATTATTGTCAATTAATTCTTGAAATTCATTTAATTCTATAAGTCTACTATGTTTTAAAATCAATCTTAACTAGAGTTCATTATTTTATAAAAGTGACATTATTTGTTTTATATGTTTTAATCAGTATAAAACATTCTGTTTAAATATGTATTTCGTAAACAAGATTAAAAATAAACCTTTAATAAAGATTTTAATATTAAACAGAGTAATTATTGCTACCTATCACTGAAAAATACCGATTAAATCTTTTTTTGTTTGATTCTCATGAAGTAGAACTTTTCTACTGCATTATGATAAAAAAAAATGGTTATTATTTGTAACTATATGATAATATCCAATTTCACCACCAAAAAACACTCTCATACCAGATCATTCCCTGAAAGACTGAAAAGAAGCCGGGTGAGAGATCTTCTTTACTAAATGATAAACCGCAAAATCAAGACAAAATGAGTGCAATTGGGTATAACCCAGTATATTATTTAATCTTTGGAATCATAGGGCAAAAACAGTATTTTAATTTTTTTATATTTATTTTAACGAAATAAAAACAAATTTAAAGATTTTTCTTTGTTATTTCTTGTTGAAACGGAACGTTTAAATATTTTGAATAGTATATGACCATAAGGGCCATAAATATCGGCTTAAATAGTGAATTTGATTTAATAACAACTTAAGATGATTGATACATATAAGAAATATTGGGGGAAAGGTGGAGGAAGGAAACGGGGAATTTATTTTATGATAACTTAATTTATAATGTTAATTATAAAACTTACATACTAATTTTATAATTATAATAAAGATAGTCTTCAACTCTTCTGGCGTACCATAGTTTAAATTCTGAGGTCTATCTCACTTTAGCAATATCACGGTAGGCAATCAATAGAAAAAACTTTATATACGGTTTATTTCATATTTTTTCCTATGGATGTGTAGGATGACTAGGCATTCTATGCTTTGCCGGTAATAGATATAATAATATTATTTCTACTCAAGTATATAATAGTCAATGATGTTATAATAATTACCAGTGTTTATCAATGGCATATTCTGGTTAGACAAGTTTTAATAATCCTTAGCCATATTTGGGGTTTGACAAATAATGGTTAGCTCCCATGTGTAACCACCTGATTCTTTTAAGAAATTGACAGAAACATACAATATAAATTTAACTGAAATTAATCTGTAGTAATATTTGTTTGAAATATCATTAACAACGATATGTCAAAGTAAGCTTAATTCCTTTTTTAAGCAAGTAATTCAATTTATAATATTTCGATAGATCCACGGATTCAATTGTATTGGACACATGAATATCGATTCATGTTGAAACGTCTGCCTGGTGCCGGAGAAGTTCTGGAATGTATCCAAGACTCCATGTGCACTCTCCATTCCAAAACAATCTCATTTACATTATCCAGATCTCATGTCAGAATATTATATTACCGAAATAAATCGTTGGATCGATTATCTTTATTGTTTCAAAAGAATCAAATCCAAGCGAAAATGTTTATAATATTGAATACTGAAATCGATTTCTTAATCACGTATGGCAATTTTAAAACAGTCAGATGCTTTTGAAGAATGTGTTGGCACATTGCCATGTATACATTATACAGGTCACGAGACTATTGTTTGTTGTTTTGAGAGACGAGACGTCAAAGAAAAAATATTCTAGGTAAAATAAATGGACCAAGGAATAAAGGTAAAAGTAACATTCTTCTGAGACAATAAAAAAAAAAAAAAATTACCCAACTAACCTTTTTTGATACGTAGAAATCGAATCCAACAACATATATATATGATTGGCTCTACAGCCCTTTATGGGCTTTGTATTGGCCTATATTGGCTTATATTGGCCTATATTGGCCTATCGTATAAAATTTGCCTATTTGCCTCTGTTGGGCGCCAAGGTCCACCAGCTTGCTGCACCTAATCGTTGTGCCACTTTGCCTATCTGTCCCATCCAGCGGGCTCTCAGTGTTCCAATCCTCTTATCTAACCTGTGCGGTTAGCAACCCTAATTGGTATACGAACTTCCCTCATTATTTTTAAATACTCCACCCAAAAAAGTTTGTATATGTCGAGATAATCCACCACATTCGTATCAGATAATTCCGATTAAAGGTCCATGTTGTGAAGCCTACTCCAGCCGCCATTTTCTCTTACTGGCCCATAAAGTCATGGAATTTTTCTTTCACACAAGGCCAGTCTTTCACACAGTCCTGTTAATCACCCAGGATTCTGATCTGTAGGCGAGACTCAGGAGTTATTGCAAAGAATGATTTTTATGATTTTGGTAATTAGCTTAGACTTAAAGAACTTGTCAAGACTATAGTAGCTCCGTTTTGCCGCCAGACTTCTTCTTTCTATTCTCTTAGACCAACTTTTGTTGATATGATCCGCAGATAGTCAAAATCCTGCAGATGTTCAAAAGTGCAGTCTTATACTTGGAAGTATGGGAATCTTCAATCGTTTCCAACAGCCATAAACTTAGTTTTCTACTTCAAACATTTGCTTTAATGAAAATATAATCCAAAAGATCAAATCGAGCACAATTCTCTCATCTTAATGTGGGTTTATACACCATTTAATTGACCACATGAAGTTGGTTTGATTTCACCGCGAAGGAACTTGACACGGCTCTGATACGGCTCGGATGTGGTGAGGACATGTATGTCCCAACTTTTATACATTCTATCTCTAGCTTTACATTTTCGCTACTGAAGCCTAGATTATTTATTTATTCCCTGTTTTCATTTAGATTTAAATTTAAAAAAAAAGATCTTGTAACAATTGTGTAGAAGGTTTTAAGTGCAGTTTCGTGGATTTCAAGTATTTTGTTTCAGATCTTATTTTATTCTATGCGTCTGTTCCTAATAGGCCATATGAAATGGCTATCACAAAGAGAAGTCACATCACTTGGTCCATAAACCATAGAGTAAGGGAAAAATATTTGGAACCTACAAGTAAAAATCAAAAAAAAAATAAAGTGCAATTTATGTATGCATTACGCCGTAAAACATATTTATGAATTCAAATTTATAAAGAAACAAAGAATTTCAAATTGCATATTCTACATTGTGCAGTTTACATGAATAAACATTTTCACTTATTAAATACTCTTAAGCTTAAAATATATTTACAGTAGGCGTGTCGAATCGAAGGCACGCAGAAGACGATATCCGCCATTTTTAATTTAATTGTTAACAAATTAATTAATTAATTTTATTTTATTGCATGCTAGAGACAAAAAACAAATTTTTTTTATCCCATGCTTTTTTACTTAAAAGCGATCTTTCAGAAGAAAGAATATTTTAGACCATATATATTTTGCGTAGGAAACAAAATTGTTACTCCGGTGCGTGAAGTATATCTTATAAATAACTAGGAGAATACCCCTATCCGCCTCATGGCGGACCAACCCACATTTTACACATTATACCACTGTTCATTGAATTTTACTACACGTTGCTCAAATTGTATACCGCAAGGTGGGGTGACTTTGGGACTGGCTGGGGAACTTTGGGATAGCCGGTAAAATTTAGTTTTTGGTGATTCCGTGGTGGATACATTGTGTTGGTTCTGTCTGCAAAAATTTGCTTTGAGTAGCCATGTACTGCATTACTACCTTGCGACACACTACTCTTAGGGCACAAACGAAAATTTCATAAAAACAAGAATTTTGAAAAAAGTGTATAAAACCTAACTGCACGACATGTAGTGAACTAGGGTTCTAAAATCGCCACAAGGTAGTAACGCAGAACATGCCTACACAAAACATGTTTTTGCAGACTGAACCAACACAGTGTATCCGCCACGGAATCACCATCAACTAAATTTTACCCTCTGTCCCAAAGTTATCCCACCTTACAGTAACTGTAATTTACACGAATTCTGTAGTTCAGATTGTAGTATTTTTTATCAACGTAAAATAAACAGATCGAAACTGCAGTAGGTACAAATTTTGAATTTCTTTATAAATCTATATTATTCATTGCGCCTGATTGCCAATTTATATTTTTATATAATAATAATTACTCTGACTGCCAATTTGTAACCATAATAAGGGAAAAATAATTCTGGGAATAAGTAGTGTGGTGTCTTCATTAAGGGCCGTCCCGCTTTGTATATGTGAAATGAAATATGGCACAATCTCTTAAAAAGTATTTACATAATAGGGAAATTGTTATTGACTGTTTTCGTTATTTAGACATAGACCAAAATTTTGGGTACAAAGTAGCTCATTAAGTAAGGAATACTACCATTCTCCCGATTGAGGGTCTAGGTTTGGAGGGCACTTCTTGGGCACACTCAGCCTCCATAAAGTGAATTATTGTGAAGGTGCTAGAGAATAGGAGAATAAAGAGGTTGTGGCACGCTTTAATATAGGGGAATCCATTATTATGGCATCCGTTATAAACGCGTTGGGAACTCATGTTTTACAGAAACAATCAAATCATTCATCGCTATGACGTTTAAGTTAACGAACTCTATGATGCTAGTGCAAGTTAAGAAGTTTAATGGAAGTCACTATAAATTTCACAAAACTTTGATTACCTGCTACTCCTTTATTAAAATAGCAACTCAGTTATCACAACGAGGATGGTAGGAAACGTTTTTTTTTTTTTTATCGTTTAAAGGCAAGTCGTAAACCACTACGAAAAAATCTTTTAACGTTATTAAACTATTAAAGTTATATTTAAAGTTCAGTTCAAACACAATTTATATCAAATAGATACATAATTTAAATAAAGAGTTTGCTATAAATATCCTCGAAAGGCCATGCATTTCTGACCGGAGCAGGACGAGCTTTCTCTTTTATCTTGTCCAAGCTGGCCATCCAGATCTAATATGGTCTGATCATGTGACATGTTCTGGTCCGAAGTTCTCAATTGATAAGTGATCAAGATTTGCTTGGACAAACATGCGACTATGCTCAGTTGGCATTATAATAATATATAATAGTCGGTTGAATATGAATCTGATAATACCGAAGGCCAATTCATGATATCAGTTTGAGACCAACAAACAGCTCATGTTCGTTAAACTATCAAAAAATCAAACACGATTTACAATTCATAGTACGAAGGTTAATTTTCGACAAAAAAAACACAAAGGAATGAAAATCATAAAGAATTATCAGTACTTGAAGAATTATTGCGTAATAATAAGAAGGATTAAGAATTTCCTTTACAATCTTGCATGTTAGTGCAATTTAATTACAATAAGTTATTTATATCACACTTGATTGATCATGTTCCTGTTACTTTAATTTGCAATACTATGTTATTGATATATAACTATGGTGCTACATAATACATTGCAGACCTTGCGGAATACTGGATTCGGGAAGAAAGATAGACTTCATTTCACTTTGCTAAAGGCGTTAACAAAGAAATGTGATTTGGTGAAGAAAAATTCTCCGTGATAGATGGTTCAATTTACCTTCAGCGAAATAATTAGATGCGTAGGTCATGGCATTGGCAAATAGGCCATGCTCTTTTCAGGTCGCATATCAATGGAGAAGGGATTTGGCTTCGCATGACTTAAAGTAACAAGAGTTTAATTATTTACAACTCATTTTTAAAATTAAAATACGACTATATTCCAATATAATTAAAAAAAATTGGAGGATCCGTCTTAAAAACAGTTCGATGAACTCATTCATAAGATTAATCAAATAATAAAAAAAAAAAAAACTATCATTATTTTCTCATAATAATTTCGAAAATCCATGAGCCGGTCACAATGTGTCACCGCCAAAAATTCAAAAAACGCCAAAATATACACCCCTTAAAATTTAGATGGTATAAGTTGCGCCATCAAACCTCCTGGTCATCCCTTTCAGGAAACCCGTACCCATACCTGAGCAGCACATCTCTGTAATCCCGATTTGTGAAATAATTCGGTATAATGGTAGGCTTTGCGTTCTTAAACCTCCTGAAAGTCTCTTAATCATTGACAATTTTGTCTACGTTAAGATGGTGTACTTGAAATTTAAGAATTATTCCGAAATGGTTTTGAGCAATTCGTTTTTATTCATCCATCTTGAGAAGAAGAAAACTACTTCTTCAGTCTGTCGCAAAGGCGACTGAAGTTTGCAAGAGAACACGAAAATCGGACGGAAGAAAGAATGAAAAAAATTTTAAACAGAGATGAGTCGATATGTATCTGAAATGTTTAGTTCCAGATAGTATGTTTGAGAAGTTATGGAGAGGATTTTTCAGATGAATGTTTAAAATCAGCAATCAAAGACGATCTTAAGTTGAAGATTTCTTGTGGATAGACGGAAAACTGGATGCAAAACGGTACGATGGCATCCTTACATACTATTTGGACTTTATCAGTAAGATAATGATAAAAAAATTGGGTATTTTGTCATTTTTTAAATAAAAGTGACATTAAATAGAAAATAAAAAGAAATTGTGAAATATGGAATGTTAAATTGAATTTCGGAAATCAACAACAGTTATAATTTTTTTATAAAATTTGATTTATTCGATACTTTTTCACACCACTGTATATATAGTGGGTAAGAAGCTCAAGGACAGATCACTTAATCCTCGATCAACATCAGAACACCGGCAAAACAGCGAGCAGGAAACAGCTGCATCAAGAAGAGAAACCTTGCACAGGATACACTAGCTAATGGCTACTGACCAAACCACCGAAGGACTCCGTATTATTCCGGACCCCATGAATAATTGAAAAACCTACTGAATCAATTGAACAAACCGCTCTGGACAACCATAATAACATCAGCACTTTTATGAACTAGCTTTTAAACACTTCTCAAATATTATTTACAATTGACTAGAGGAAAACAAGATAAAGAGAAATGTTTGTGTAAATAAACAGGGTCATTTACCTAAAGATGCGTTCTAGCTAGTTATGTTTAATTAGTGATGGTAGCTTTCATAAAAATTATCCGTATTAAATATAATAATAATAATTCGAGACCAGGATCGACTGGAAGTACCGGTAAACAGTGAAGTTTTCAGTTATATAATATTTTCTCTAATAATTACGATCTCTAAAGTCGGACAAAGTTTTATTATTCAAGAATTTCACCACTCCGTGAATTCTTATTACAGACGTAATCGAGTCTAGTTACTTTGTTAATAACAAGAGGCTGTTTCTTCTAATTTGAGTGGAATTCTCAAACTACATACTTTCAAGCCTGTCGTACACTTTTCTGCACTGCTTAAAGGCCAGTATTGAATGATTTTCCACTCAAAACCTATTTAGTGTTTTAAAAATGTTACGAGAAGTCTTACTGCTTGCTGCTATTAAGGATGAAGATTGTCGAAAACGGACGTGTGTTTTATGGTATCAATAATTTTATTAATCCTTTTATTTATTATATGGAATTTAGGTAACTTAATTTTTTTGTCCTCCACTACCTTGTATTTTAGGCTATATGGAGATTTTTCCGGGCCAGAGGGAAGGGCGTAGGATTAATGCCAGAGTTAAAATGCTTCCTCCAGTACCGGGACGCGAACTCGTAATTATTTTATATCTAATAAATTTCGGTTTATCAATCATCTGGTTTCCGGGCAACGGTATGTAATGTTTTATAGTGGGTATTCTTAATTCAAAATAATTAATTGAAGGAGATAAAGTGATGGTGGTCTCGTCTCGATCATTTCATTCCACAACCGTTGGCATCGGACCAGTACTCCTTACAAAATACTGAACGCAAGGACCGTCATGGATTGTAGTACTACAGTTTTTTTTTTATTAGTTTTTTTTTCTATCTTATATAGATGAAATGGTGAGTTTTTATTTAGAGATACGCTTTATTGAAATTTGATGTTAAAAATATTATATATATAAACACTATTTTCTTACAAAATAAAGGACCCTTCATGAGTTGTAGTGGTAAAGGTTTTTTTTTATATATAAGAAGAAAAATAAATTTTATTTTGGGACTAAGCCCCCTTAAAATAACTACAATTTACAATTAAATGACCATTGTCTGGCATTGGAAATAAATTAGATTACAAGATTGTCTAGATCTAAGGTTGCAGTAATGAAAAGGTACTGTTAGATATATGAAACCATATATAAATTCAGATATGCGAGCTCACATATTTTTACACATAAACAATGTGGGTGATAAATAATTATCTGTCAGATAACATTAAAGCGGCTGACAGAGCTGAAAAACGTGAACATTATTTTACACATATTTGAAAGATTGATTACTGAGAAGGATACATAAATTATGTTTAAACGATGTCGAGGATGATGATTTGCGTATGGAGGTTGCTAGGGAATTCCAAAACATGGCAGTACCCATGACAAAGGATATTTTAAAGGAAACAGTTCTATGAGAAGGAATAAACAGGTTTGAGGGATGTGATCTCGTGTTGATCGAATGGACAGAGGAACAAGGAGTAAACAAATCGAGAATGTAAGAGGTTTTTTTTGGCTGAAAAGGTTCGAAAAAGGAATACACCTAGAAAGTATTGCCGTTGGAAGACTGGATAGAGCCACTTCAACTCGGCATACAAACTGGAGACGTGGGAGCGCCTGGGGACTACATAAATGAATGATGTGAATAATCAAATAATGTATAATTATAAATAAATAATACTGTAGAACTATGGTTATTATCCCGAGTAGGGAGGATAGGGAACTGACGGATAAATTAAAAACCACGTTTTATCGACATGCTTTGTTACTAACTAATTAAATGTGCATGGAGATGCAGCGCCACGTTATCAGAACTTGAAATAAGAAGCAATTAAATGATCACTAGATACATCTTCGTTTATAATGAATGTTTTAATTCTAGAGAAATAACAAATCACGGGTAGCTTTGTTCAACAAATATAAAAAAATAATTGCCAAAGGAGCTGTTTAAAATGCGAACACTATTTCCTAGAACTGAAGTATACGAAAGCTTTAGTATGTGTAAATAAAAAAGTATGAAATCAATTCTTCGCAATATTGAACACAATTAATCGTAGTTTTACTGCAATTATGATCCAGTGAGGTGGTAAATTTCACACAGAACAGAAACAAAAATTAATTTAATTTTTGAAATTATAATAAATAAATAAATAATAAATTATAAATAAATTCTTTCATAATCAGGTTGTAATTGCCATTATTACGCCCGCCATGTAAAATAAAGGTAAATTTTTTCTATACGAGCTTGCATCCTAACAAACGTATTATTGTATACCTATGGATACCTCCAAAATAAGAAACCATAGGAAAAACAGCTAAAGTGGTTCATCACTTTATGAGAATAAAACAAGAGAGAGTAATTCTTGAGGCATGACCAACAGGAAATGGCCAAGGGGTTGACTTAGAAAAACGTAAATGGACGGAATCCCCAAGCTGGGATAGAAAAGGAGCAAACAGCTTTGTAAGATGTTGAAGAATGATCACGACGCCTAGAGGAAATGAGACACGGCTCTTAAACGAAGGAAGGAGGGGAAACAAAATAGTACTATTATAATAAAATAAAGTGAACTGCACTCAAAAAATCAGAATATGGTTTAAAGGGTTAATGCCGTTTCATTTTTATTTATCAATAGCTAAAAGTGGGAAGTTAAACTAACCCTTTTTTACAATTAATGTATACTTTATCCAGATTTTATTCTTACACTTCATTCAAATTTTAAAGTTTTTAAGCCCTTTTTGTATTGTAGTCCGTAGTACAGACCCCTTTTTATCGAATTATTAACATCTGCCTAAAACTTCGTAAATAGTTTTATCTCATCGTAACCTGCAACTATTATAGTTGAGACAGCTCTTGGGAATTGGGGCGTTTTCAATCAGGAGGGGGGGGGGCAAACTTTGTCTATTTAATTAGGTACTAAAAACTCGTGAATACACATTTGCTTTCTACTTGGATCGTAAGATAATTGGATCACAAAGTCGAGAAAAAAGATGGCCTTCAAAAATATTGAGCCGTTTGGCTTGACCTAAACCCCAAAATTTTCGAAATAACGAGGTTATATAGGACAAACGACCCGATATTTTTGTAGGCCACATTTTTTATCGATTTTGTAATTAAATTATCTTAAGATCCAGGTAAAAAGCGAATGGGTATTTACGAATTTTTAGTACCTAATTATATAGACAAAGTTTGCTCTCCTCCAGATTGAAAACTCCCCAACTCCAAGAGTTTTCGTAAATATAATAGTTGTAGTTTACGATGAGATGAAACTATTTACGAAGTTTCAGGTGGATGTAAATAATTCTATAAAAAGGGGTCTGTAACACGGACTATTATATTATATAACAGTTCCGTATTGATCGGAACGGCATAAATTCAGTCCTCGGGTAATTTGTTTTTCGGCATGGTATATCTGACAAGCCTGCCGGAAATCAAGATAGACTCCTTTAAAATAATAAATATTGTAGTGAAATTATACGTCATACAATATTGAATGTAAATTATTACGAAGTTACTTTAATACTTGCTATCACAAGTAAAATAAATATTATTTATCAAAATAATGTATATAGATAGAATAAATATTGGGATTACCTTTAAAAAAAATAATCATTACTAATTCTATACCTCACAATATTTTATTTGAGATCAACTTACACTGAACAGAATCTTGATACGTCAGTCTTACTATCAATTTAAGCTTTGTTTTATTTTTTACATAGAACTTAATATACTAATTCATTAATTACCGTTCCCAGAACTGTAGAATATTATTGACTAAATAAATTAACTAGTTATGCCTTGACATCTGTATGAAATGAAATAATTGTAGAAAATTTAAACACGTAATCGAGGAAGTCCAGAATTTTATTTTCTTGAAGAGTTTTTTTTTTTTTTTAAAGTTTTAGTATAAAATTATGTTAAGTAGAGAGTACGGTAAAAAAGAAAATATATAAATTAATGTCTTCATTAAAATTTCATAGTTTCATCAAAATTTTAGGTTATTATTTTATGTTCATTTATTTCTTTTATTTTTTTGTTTTTTTTATGTGTTAGTGGTTACATACTATTTTTTAAATAATGTAATGTTTGAATTTTTATAAATTAGTTTTTGGCCAGATTTGTGTTTTCTTTTGTATTAATTCATCCTTGTTATTCTAAAGGGACTTCTTTTCTTTTATTCCCTTTTTATGGTTATTTTTAAGATTCAAACAATAAAATAAAGTTAACATAAATAATCATAAAATGAATTTCTATTTAAAATATAAAACAATCCAGAACATTTACTTTATTTAAAAAAATATAATGATTCACTAAAATCACATTAACATAACATTTTTTGTCTAAATGATTTAAAAAAAAAAATACACTACTCATATAAAATGTTAGAGGCAATATTCATACTTGATAAATATCCAATTAATCTCATTTAAATAATTTTTATTCTCCAAAACTGCAGTTTTTTGTTTATTATTAAAATCAGAGATAGGCAAAATTGGAATCAATAAAAATTAAACTTAATAACCACGCCAATTTTATATTTGCTTCATTAGCACTGTAAATATAGCTAACATGTTACCTGATTACCTAATTACAAGTCGTAATCAGAGAGCTGTTTACGATTGTAATTGTGTAATCACGTAATAAAAATCACTGCGATCGCAACCGCGTAATCATAAATACTACAATCGTAATCGTTGATTATGATTAAAATAAATGAAAAATATAATCAATACTTTCGTATTGTTTATTTGTGTTTTTTCTATACTTTAATGGTTCAAGTAACTTTCATTCTATTAACTGTATCGATTATTTAAATTAATTGAATTATTGATTTACATCAAACTGCTGAATTTAAATCGGTTTCTTTTAGTTATTAATGTTTTAGAGAAATTTGACTATAAGAAATAATACGAAACAGATTTATTTATTTATATTTTTATTTAATTATTTTTATTTAATTATTTATATTTGTATTTAAATATTTATATTTGTATTTAATTATTTATATTTTGAGTTATTTATATTATATTTATTTAATATGCAAATTTTAAGATTTAAAAGATTTTTTTTTACCATGACTGAACGAGAGGAATGTGACTGACCCATCTCGCTCTCTTCAGATGTCCCTCACAAGTCACATTGACCTGTATTTAAAATGACTTGTGACCCCATACAGACTCATCAATTATAGGACTTGCGTAACTTAATCCTGATAATTTCATTTTTAAAATCAAATATTTATTATTATATTTAATCTATAGTATCATTATGATTATTTTTTATATAAACCCTTTTTAATCTAAAAGCCTTTTATTACAATTTTATAACAGTTTTACAACATTTAAAAATTATTATTTCTTTACGTTTCGGCTCCAAGAGCCATTTTCAAATAAATAAAACATTAGTCATATTAAAAAACATTATTACTAAACATTTTCTTTAATCAAATATATCCGTTATAGAATACTACTCAATGGTAGCACTTGTTTTTTTACATATAAAATGCTTTGTTTTATTGATATTTTTCTTCCGAAATTCCACCATAATTTTTTATTCTTTTTCTCATTTTATCAAAAACTTTATCCTAAATTTTTTTTTCTCTCTTAATCATCCTTATTTTATCTCCACTGAACTGTACTTTAGAATGTATATAATATGCTAAGTGAGTCAGTCTAGAGGATCATGTTTTTGATAAAATGAGAAAAAGAAAGGAACAATTTTGGTGGAATTTTTGAAGAAAAATGAAAATAATACATTTTATATTTAATAAAACAAGTATCACCATAGAGTATTTTTCTATATACAGATATATTTTATTTAAAAGATTAAGTAGTAATGTTTTATTTCTCAAAAGAAAAAGATTTTTTGAAAATGACTTTTGGAGGAAACGTTAAAAAATGATAATTTTTAAATATTGTAAAAATGTTTTAAAATTGTAAAAGGTTTTTATAAAAAAAAATAGTCATACATTGATTAAATATAATAACTATTAAAAAATCTCACCTAACAATATGGATAACCTAAAGAAGGTTGTTTATCTTAAATGTTTATTTTGTAATCTTGGAATAAACGGAAAATTTTCAATTAGAATTCTTGAAAATGTTACGAGGCTCACAGTTATTCAACAATAATTGCTCTGTAAGAGCAATATCAATTACTAACAATTAACGTTAATAACCATGAGAATTCCGGGCTGGGGAGAACTGTAGTTAACAACAACAGAACAAATGTCCTCAGAAGTTTCGTGTTGAATTCATTAATGAAATGACATCTAAAAGTAATAATAATTCCTTCATTTATACCTGTTATATCTTTCCGAAAAAAAAATTCACTTATTTGATATAAAAAGCTGTATAAAAATAAATAAAATCCCTACCCTAATATATTTAATTCTCATTTTCTTGATTGTACTGAAATTCTGGCGGATCCACGGGGAGGGAGAGGGGAGGAGGGGGAGGCTTTTGTTGGACTGAAACTATCTCTCCTCCCCCCTCAGCCAAAATGAGAATTTTTTTAATGATGGATATTTGATTCTGCATGTGATCTCAGCTCAATTTTCAAACTGTTAATTTTTATAAACTATAACGAATATGTTTCAGCTACTTAATGTAAACAGTTGTCAATGAAAAAGATATATAAATAATTTATCCCTTAACCCATTACTGTACCTACAAACAAATTTTTTTTCTGACATATCTTCAAGGGGTACTTAACGTTACTTTATAAAGTATCTTTTTCTCATAGCTTTACCGTTATTAAAAAATAAATTTAAAAAAAGGAGCCCCTTCCAAAAAATTAAATGCTTGATTAAGCACTTTATTGGAACAATATTTTTTATAGCTTAAATGAGAGAGCAGTGGAAGGAATTTATTGCATGTATATATTGTATTATTGTATACTATATATGTAATTGTTTCAATAAACATTTTGGAGGGTAAGAAAAAAAAAAAAAAAAAAAAAAAAAAATATATATATATATATATATATATATATATATATATATATATATATATATATATGTATATATATAGCTTAAATATTTTGAACCAAACCTGTTAGATATTTGAAAAAATTAAAAATAATTAGTAAAATCGGTAATTCCGTCAACTACTGCTATATGTTTCTAGTTCTATCTTTATTGCTCTCATCTCATGGCTTGTCATAATCAAGTAATTTCGTTTTATATATACGTATATATATATATATATATATATATATATATATATATATATATATATATATATATATATAAAACTCTGTAAAAATAACTAAACTTTTTAAATATTTTTATACATTATCAATACCTTACGTTGGTGATATGGATTCAGAAAAATCTGTATTTGCAGTGTCACTGTTATCTTATTTTTTTATTAAAAAATTGATGAGAAATCTCGTTTCAGTGTTTTATTGTTACTAATTGTTGTATGTTTTTTACTTGCTATAATAAATAAGTGAAATTCCTAAGAACACGCTAATTGTCAACATACAGATTTTAAGAAAAAATAAAATAACTTAACAAACATTTCTAATTGATATTATTAGATAGGTTAAATATATAAGGCCTACAGACCAGGGGTTGAAACAGATAAAAAAAATTATTTTTAGAACATTACAGTATCATAGAATTTTTATTTTCGATGGTTTTTCAACAATTTTGGAACTAGAACTTTTCTCCACAGAGCTTTTCAAATATTTCTTTACAGAACTTTTATTTTTAAAAAACTTTTATTCAAAAGTTCTGTCGATTTCCTGCTCAAACAAACGATACATTAGAATCATGCGTAATTCATTTAAGATAAATAATAATTATAATTTAAGCCAAATCACTGTTTATTTTTCGTTTAGAAGAACTTTTATTGAGAATTTGGATGAGTATAAGTTAACCTTTTAACATAAACCTGGACCTTTATCGCAAAGAAGTTCCTTAAAACTTCAATTTTAAGAATTTTTTCCAAGCAATTTCATAGAAACTGTTAATATGGAGGTTTTTAAAAAATTTCCAACACTCGCTACAGATAACCGCTACGCCAAGATGAAAGGGGCTAAAAAGGAAATGGATACGAGATCTCGTTATTTAAAGTGATTACTTTCTCTCCGTTATAATTATAATTGTTGAATTATTAGAGTGGTATATATATTTTTTCTCAATGAATGCCAACTATGAACCGCGCGTATATCAGTATTTTTTAGCTTTCCTTTTTAGACCAAACTTTATTAATTTTTTCACTCATTTCTTTTTTTTTTTGTCTTTATGTTTATGCGATTATTAAATTCCGTTGTATAATATTTCCTTTAACGGTGTGTTTACATCTCTCATTCACTGCTAGTAGTCAGGTGATGTTAGCTAACTTGCCAAAATATTTACAGATCGTCTGCCAAATCGCAGGCCGGTTTTAGAATCCGGCTTTTTGACTTACATAACAGGCAGTACGCTAGATTTCCTAAAACGTGGAAAACCTTACGTCTTAGACGTTTTATCTTATTTGTTCTTTCATTATCTGGTATTTCGCTTATTTATTTATTTATTTAGTTTCGTTACTAATACGAGTTATTCTTTCGTAAATTACACTGACAAGTATTTGGCTAAATGAGTTTTTGGACAAATTTAACGCATCGCATCATATTTGTAACTTCGGCAGATGTACTTCAATTTACTTTAAAATTTTAACAAAAAAGCCTGAATTAGTATACATTTATTTATGAAAAAATATTAATGCTAATTTAATTTAATTTAATTTCTAGTACATAGAACTTCTTTAATTTTGGACATAGAACTTCCATACATGTTATTTTATTATATATATCTTATTCTTAATCCTTTCCTCTTCTACCGCTGAGCGGTGTGAGGAGCCTTCTTGTAGAGCCGAATCCACAACTCTCGATCCTGAGCCAACTGCCGCCTCCTCCTCCAGTCAATATCCCTTCTGTCAAAGGCCTCCTTGACACTGAACTCCCAGCTCTTCCTGGGTCTTCCCTGAGGCCTTCTTTCCTCCACTTTACTTTCCACGGCTATCCTGGCCATTCGATTCTCTGGCATTCGAGAGACAAGACCAAACCATCTCAAACGATTTTCCTCCATCACAGTTTCGGCTGATCTTACGTTCAGATTTTTTCGTATTATGGAGTTTCTTATGCGATCTCTCTTTGTTTTTCCTTCGACGCTGCGCAGGAATCGCATCTCCATGGCCTGAATCTGGCTGATGTGCTTTGTGGTGAGGGTCCATGACTCGCTGGACTAGGTCATTATCGGGAGGAAAGTATTTTTGTATACTGTCGTTTTGGTCTCTTTACTCACTTTTCTCTTGTTCAAGAATCCCTTCTTGATGGCTTTGAAGTACCTTCCTGCAGATTTCACTCATTCCTTTATTTCTCCGTCGATCCATCTATGTGGGCACCGAGGTATTTAAAATTTTTCAGTTGTTCCAATGGGACTCTTTTGAAGTGCACTATTCTGTCTCCTCTTCTTTGTTTTCTGCCAATCCTCATAGTTTTGTTTTTTTCCGCATTATATATAGATATATATATTACTACAAATATCTGATACATTAAAATATTTTTTTTTACAAGTATACATCATTCAATGGTGCGCATCTACTGCATCTTGTCCTTCTGTATACTCAAATGACTGAAACCAATTCGGATATTGTTGGAAGATTCCAACTTTAAATTTAAAGTCTCAACAATAGTCAAGATTTCGTAAATGCAGTCATCAGAACTGAAAAACATAGGATCTCATAAATGTTGTAAAAGCCATATTAACACTCTGTTGTATCTAAATAATTATTAATTTTCATCCATGATTGTTACCAATGTAAGGTATAGTTTTTTTTTTTTAAACGTTTGTTTTTTTGTTTAGATTATTATTTGTCCTAGATACCTGCCAAGGTAATTGAATCTGTCATGAATATTGAACGGCAATCTTCTAATTTTCTTTTAAGGTTAGTGCTATTATGTCCCAAGTGGTAGCAGCTCAACTACTAAGAAAATGTTAGTTGATGTCGGATGATTTTTAAAAACACCTGTATCTATTTGCAACGTAGCTAATCCAATACTATATCCTTTGTTTAGCAATACACCATGTATATGTTTACTTTGTATAAGTATTGCATTTACTAGTAGGAATATTATAAAACAGGATACAAAAAAAAAAATATTTAACTACAATCAGTTGTGAATTGACTCTGTTATCATACTTTTTTTTTATTAACTTTATATTTTCATTGACACCAGTAAGAAGTTCCGACAACCAGCGAGTGTTATGTTGAGGTGTAGAATAAGGAATAGGTAATGGAATAGTCGTGACGGAGAGGAGTGCCCAACGGCATCCTTCCTGTCTTGATTTTATATTTGTAGCTAGTGGAGAAGATCACTCATCCTGCTTCTTTTGAGCCTTCTGCGGGTATTATAGGGCACGTTAGTTGTGGCCATGTCTCGAATCAGTGAGTTGGTATGTCCGTATAAGTTAATGTGAAATCTTTTGTAGTATGTCCTTATGCGATCGTTAACTGTTGGTATCTGTAGATCTTTGTGTAAACTAATGTTACTGACGTACTAGGGAGCCTTAGTGATAGTCCTGAAATTATCGATTGAATAGTCTGTATTTAAGTCTGTTATCATACTCTGATGTAAATTTGACTGAAATTTTGAAATGATCCTAATACACTATTCATTGTTGGCTCTTATTCATGGTAATAATTAATTTCTTGCGCTCCATTCACCCGCGAAAAAAAAAGCTTTTCTGAAAATAACATGTCAAATAATTTTTTTTTAAATTATTTTTATTATAATTGAATTAAAAAACTTTATTTGGGCAAAAATTATTTAATCTCTAAATCAGCAAGAAGATAGATGCCTAATTTTGCCATTTCCTTAGATTTTTTATTTTTTTTTATTTATTTTAAATGATATTTACAACTGTATACAAAAAAATACATCTAGTAAATTTGCACATTGGTATTGCACATGGAACACATGTTGAGAAACTACCCATTGGTAGCACTCTAATAATATGTCTATATTAGAAGATCACGTGGCCATCTTCTTTTCAGACGCCTCGGAGGGTTATCAGGAATCGAATAGGAAGCAAGGTTAGAGACAAGAGGGTTGGGATGGTTATGAAGTTTATTATGGAAGGACAGATATCTGGATTGGGCCAAATCTGACACATAAGGAACATTAAGGTCATTGTAACAAAGTAAGGAGCATTGAGGATTTTACGAAGGATTTTGGATTGCAAGGACTGTATGCGAGAGGAATTTGAAGGCTTGGTGGAGCCCCATAGCTCAACCCCGTAAGTCCCATGTTGGATTGACGTCACGATCGCCACGCCTGCGCTTACGAGGTATATTGCTGATTGGACTCTCAGATCTGATACGAGTTCCGATCACGTTGCGATAGCAATTGGCATGGTAAATGAGCCAGGATGTTCCCACGGTACTGATAAGGGTTTCGTCACTAAAATAAATGACTGGAGTGTCTTCAGGTCCTACCTGGAAGGAGTGATTGCAGACGAGGAGTGGGAAGCGGCAGAGATGGATGTAGTTGACAATCTGGACTACAAGGTGTCCAGGATTACCAACAACATTCGTGATGCTGCCGAACACTCCCTCAAGCACCGGAAGGCGAGGGTTCGACCTGTCCCATGGTGGACGCCAGCCTTAACTGTTCTAAAACGAGACCTCTACAAGGCCCGGCGGTCATATCAGAGGTGCAGATGCGAAGAGAGGCGCACTGTACTTCGCAATGAGTACAAGTCAAAAGCCAGGATATACCGAAACGAGGTTCGCTCACAAAAGCGGAAGTCTTGGGATGATTTCATCATTGAAGAGTCTTTGAAGAATCCCTGGGGTATTCCGTATAGGGTAGCATTGGGTAAGTTGTCCCCGATGCAGACTATTGCAGCCTTGCGGTATCATAATACTGAGACAACCACCCTTGAAGAAACTGCCAATGTTTTCATTGAAGCAATATATCCCAGAGATGACCCAACCCAGGACAGCGAAAATGATGATTTTGTGAGACGCACCACGGTATATCCACCTGGTTCAGATTTGTGCCCACCATGGGACATTCACGATCTTCGTATTGCCGTGGATAAGCAGAAGACTAATCGTGCTCCAGGACTTGATGCAATAGATGCAGCGATCTTGAGGAACAGTATCACGTATATTGAAGACCGGCTGTTGAGTATTTTCAATGAATGTCTGGATATGGGATACTTTCCAAGAAGATGGAAGATCGCTGATTTGAGACTTCTCTACAAGGGAGGAGATAGGGACAAACAACTCCCTAATTCATATAGACCTATATGTCTCCTCCCTGTGATTAGCAAGGTCCTGGAGAACCTCATGATGACTAGTTTACGGCCTGTTTTCGCTAGAGCAAGTCATCCACGGCAATATGGATCAACCAGAGGCAGAGGAACCGCTGATGCCCTGCTGAGAGTGCGCAGAGATGTTGAGGAGAGGGCGGAGCGGTATGTCATGTTGCTTCTTTTCGATATATCCTCCGCCTTTGACAGCGTATGGTGGCCTAGCGTGCTCCAGCAGCTGCAGAGGTATGACGCTCCTAGTAACTTATACACATTAGTAAGAAGTTATCTCCAGGATAGAAGTGTCAAGATTAGAGGCAATTACTACGAGGTAGAAGCTTCCATAGAGAGAGGTTGCCCTCAGGGATCGGTGCTTGGTCCTGCTCTATGGAAGCTCGTCTTTGATGAGTTACTGGGAGTGTTAGAGGAGGAGCGGTTTCCTGCCACTGCTTACGTTGACGACCTAGCTGCTGTGGTGGCCTCCAACAGCAGAGCTGGAGTCAAGAGAGAAGCAGAGCGATGCGCCAGCCTAGTCGCTAGATGGTGTGAGGGGAAGAAGATGAGGATGGCTGCTGCTAAGACTCAAGCCATCCTCCTTAAGGGAAATACTGATAGGGCACACCCTATAACGATGTACATAGAAGGTCAGAGGATACGTCCACGTGAGGTGGTAACCTACCTAGGGGTTAGGTTAGGTGTAGGCCTCAATATGACGCCTCATTTGGAATATCTGGCAGGTAGGGTGGCCCTAGCAATGAACGGTCTAAGTCGTGTGGGGGGCGCATTTTGGGGCCTTAGGTATCCAGCCACTATCACTATTTATAAGGGTGTTGTGGAGGGTATCCTTAGGTATGCGTCTCCCTTCTGGTTCCGAAACCTCACACTCAGACAAAGAAATAGGCTAGCATCGACTCAGAGAACTGCTCTGCTTCGGGTCACCAGAGCATATAGGTCTACGTCGCATGAAGCAGTGCAGGTCTTAGCGGGGGTGGTGCCTCTCGACCTCCTCCTGCGAGAAGAAGTGACCAGGTATGACTACAAGAAGGAGGGCTCAACTAGTCTATCGGAGAACCTACGGATGAGGATTATTGAAAACCCAAATAAATGGAAAAAGATTATCCGGGAGGAAACAATTGAAGATTGGAGCAGACGGTGGGTGACGACTCCGAAAGGCAGTACCTTAAGAAAATACATTCCCACCGTTGAATCTCGGTTACAGGCGAAATGGGTCCTCCCGGACTATTGGGTTTCACAATTCCTCACGGGACATGGGGGTTTCAGAGCTAAACTCCATGGCTACGGACAGGATATAGATCCCCACTGCCCCGATTGTGGTGTTCCGGAGACTGTTGAGCATGTGGTCACGGCCTGCACTGCTTTCGACGAATTAAGAGCGAGGTTAATGAGAACCACGGGGATTTACGTCCTCACTGAGGAGGAGTTTCCTCAGTTGGTGAGTGAAGAAAACTTCCCGCGGTTCAAAGAGTTTATAAATGGCTGGAAGACGGCGGTGGGCCCAGCTCACTTCAACCTAGGTGCACGCAGAAGGAGAAGAGGACCAGTCCCAGGAAGACCTCCGGATTCGGGAAGCCAGGCCTAAAGGAGCCAGGAAAAAGTAGAAGAGCTAGCTGTGTGCACAGCTTAGAATTTTGTAAACTGATATTATGGCAGTAGTGTGTTATTATGCATTAATGCTTAACATCACACTACTGCATACACCCGTGTTGCCCTGGTGGCATGGGAGGGTGGAAAACAAATAAAAAAAAAAAAAAAAAACCCGTAAGTCCAAATAGGCCTTATTATAGTCATGTAAATCAGTCTTTTATAATTGATTGGAAGGTTAGAGCGTTTGTCCTTTTTCCTTAGAATATTTTTCTTTATTCATTCGTGATTTCAATAATTATGCTCTAATTATTATTGCGTTCATAACATTAATAGTAATCATAAATTTATTTCTCATAAACATGAGTTGTGTTTTTTTATACAACCTTATTTCAGAAGCTTATGCGATAGATCTATTAAGTGCGATTGTATCTTCTTGTCTCGTCCTACCTGGCTATCCTTACCAGTGCCATGTTGTTATAGAAGATCCTCAAATTCTTCGCGACTTAGATAAGGGAACTCTCGCTGTCTCAGTTGTGAAAAAATAGCTTTGTCAGTCTGAAAATAACTTAGAGATAGTCTTGGACTAAACATACTTAATAGACATCTACTCACTCTTGAAAGACTTTCATTTAGTTTCACCATGTCAAAAAAACAACAACAGACTTATTGCTAACGCTTAATTTGGAACGCTTGTGAAACAATGAGTTATATTGATAATAGAGCTCGTTAAAGAAGTGCATGAATTTAACTAAATATTTACGATACTATATTAAATTTTGTATCAATAAAAAAATAAATCTTCTTTTAAAATGAATCGTTTATTTAGTTATTCCGTTTTAGCATAAAAGTCTCATTAGCTGCTATCAAGAATGAAGTATATGACATACTTTAGTTAGCGGCACTTTTTGATGTATCGCTAAATACGCTTTTATAAAGAGATATTTTAATTAAAAGCAATCACTAAAATAAACATGTTGTTTTAAAATGGTGCTCGTGAGGCTTCAAGGAAACATCATTAAAGAACTAAAATTGTTTTTAATCATAAGAATCTTCTATTGCAGGATTGTTCATCCGTTTTAGAATACCTGCCACGCCTTTTTTTTTTTTTTTTCGATTACTAAACACCTCGCCATTTCTGAATGTGAGAGAGGGGACCAAATCTGTTCTAACCGGAGTGGGAAAATTCATTCCGTAGGTTTACCACGAAATAATGTTCAAGCCCCTGGACCGAATTCGAACTGGCGCTGACCCGAGAACGGTAAAGCCGCCTTGACAGACTCAGGCATCATGGCCTCTAACACGTACCACAACCAGGGGTTTTTGCTAGATTTTTTTAATTAAAACTGAAAAATTCTGTAATGCTTTTTTTTATATATTCAAATCTCCATCCACACCTTTCATGGTAATAACAATTAGCAGAGTTGTTGTTACGGTAAAAAAAAAAATGGTATGATAGGCATGATGAAGAATATTACCCAGCAGCAACTCTTCCCTGGTAATTAGGGAATCCAGCTCCTTTTCAGTCGTCTGCTGATGAGCATGTCAGTCGTGGCCACCTCGTTGATAAGTCCGTGTAGTTTAAGATGAAATCGGGAGTAGAGAGTACGTATGTGCTGGTCAATAGTTAGTTATCTGAGGTTGGTATGTAAAGTTTTGTTGTGCACGTACCAGAGAGCTGCAGTTATTAGTCTTAAAATTTTATAATGAAAAAAATTTAGTTTTTGTAAGTGAGTCTTTTTTTCTAAACAATAAATCTGTGAGGGGTATGTCCAAATGGGTTTGAGCTGGTAAGTTTAAGTATTTATTTTTTGACTGATTTGCAATTTTGATTTGGAAAAAAGTGAAAAGTAAATGGATAGTATATTCAGTCGCTTTTTCGAAGTCTTTCGTTTCATCTTAGCGTGTTTGCCCCAGGACATTCCTCAGTGGAATATTAGTCCGTGGTAATGTACATTGTCCGTCTGAGGAATTTGATTGTCACTGTTATAAAGTGATGGCAATGTTTATTTTTTTTTGTAACAATGGTGTGATCTATAAAGAAAATTCAATGTTATTGCCCTCCTCCGCTTAGTTAGTTAGAAAACTGGTTACGCCTTTGTCTTTCCTATACCTTGTCCCTTCACAATAATTGTCCTGTATAGTCTAGAATTTCCCTTTTTTCTATTTTCAAAATATAACTACATTTAAAAAAAAAAAACAGTTAATCTTTCATCCCTGAAAGAAAATATTTTGTTCTCCACATTGTGTCATGTTTGCCTTAGGTTGGACATTTCAATACTTCATATTGACTAGAAGTATCTTCAGATAAAACTAGAACAGGGAAACATAGAATTTATTAGGAGATAAAATCCGATCACACAGGCTCTGAAACAATCACAATTAGTTTTGTTAGTAGAATTATAAAATTTTAAATGATGGCATACTCTTATCTTGATTTCAGGTTTATGGTGTAAAAAGTTACGTAAACCTGCGTTACAACCGTTTTGTTTCTTTAATCCACAATTACTTGATTACGATTATATCTTCCTTGCGCGACATTTTAATCCAATATTATTTGTTAGTAGCTTTGTTAAAAAAGTTTAACGACCTGGCAGTTTCAGACGGAACTCCATCCTGATCATACCCCTGATGAAGATCTGAGATAGGTCGAAGCATGGGCTTAAATAAAATAGTTATTTTCAATATTTTAAGTTGTTTTATGACCGCCACTCCGGATCATCTTTTCCCTCAATATTATAATACGGTCAACCATTGAGAATTCAATAAAATAGTTCCTAGACTATCTATGCTAAGAATATATGGTTATAAGATACAGGAAGAAAACTACATTGTATAATTCTTCAAGCGCAACGAGAATGAAGTATAAACTCAATGATTAGATCATTCCTTGGCTGCCCAAGGATAACCAGAATAATAAGAAAACGACTAGTTTTTTTTTGTTTTGTCTTTTGTTTGTTTTGTCTATCTATATTTTCAACTCATCTGTTCTTATGGAATAATTACTTCTGGCTTACCTTTAATTAGAAAAAATAATAAACGCCCGAACCAACAAATGGTCCTGAAGATCCCAATTTAAAATCTATCACTTAAGTAATTTACAAAATGTTAGAAAACATACATACAGTTCTAAAATAAATTTTAAGCATAAAATATGAATATTCCAGTAAAATACGTGAGGTAAGCGCCTTTCATTGAATAATGCGAGTCAAGTCTCTTTTCTGGGTATGTATAATCTTAAAGTTACAGTGTGAGATGCCCTTTAGGGAGCATGAACTCAAATTATCGATGTTTCATATCAGCCACTAGAATTCCCTAAAGGTAAAGTACAACAGTAAAATCATCAGTCCCAACCTGTTTATTGAGTTTCAACAATAAAATTTTCAATTTTTTCTATGCATCTCTAAAAATGTTTATCCAATAGCCCTATTTTTCCTTTTTTTGTGTATGTGTGTTAAGAGGAACCTTCAAAATCTGTTCAAAAAATATTTTTTTAAAAAATTTCATAGTTTCCTAGTTTTTAAGCGCTTAACCGCAGTTTGCCAGCCAAATCATGATAGTTTGGGTAAGTGCAAATTTCTGTTGTGGGACAACTGCGCACGGCGTGCACATATCCCTATGATTTTTTTTCCTCTAGGGTGATAGCGAACAAGTGCATTGAAATGGAATTTCTTTATTTTTGTTTTCAATACTTTTATCCTAGTATGTTACACATCCCACTTTCATAACTCATCTAAGATTATAAAATGTAAATCTCCAAAAAGTGTATATTTTTTATATGATAATGTTAAATAAATCCCGGGATGCGAATCATATCCAACTTGCACTACAACCACTATATCTTGAATAAAGAGAGTTAAAGATTACTCCTACGCACTTACTCATTAATATAGAAGCAAGTACTACTAAAAAAAAATCATCAATCTAATAAAAATTAGCATGATTGACACATGGCCTTGAGGATAATATTTAAAATATAGTCATCTCAGGAACACTGTATTTGTAGGTTACAACACTGATGGATCCAGAATTTAATTTTGGGGAGGAGGCTTCAACCCAGTAGATTTTTTTTTCACACACACACACACACACACACACACACACACACACACACACACACATATATATATATATAACGAAAATTAATTTGAAAAAAAAAGGAAAGAATTAACTACCTATATGAAATGATGTTTAAGTTATTCTGGAAGTCCTATTAAGTGTAATAACATGAACAATAATACTTTAAGAGATATTTTTAAATATTTTTTTCTATAAACCATAATTATATTTTACCGTTTTGGGGGAGGGCTTCAGCCCGAAAGCCCCACTCCCGTCGATACACCTGTGATCTGGAGGGCGGTAAACTTTGTCTATTTAATTAGGTACTAAAAACTCGTAAATACCCATTTTCTTTCCACTTATATCGTAAGATAACTTGTGCACAAAGTAAAGAAAAAAGGCGACCTTCAAAAATATTGAGATGACTTTATTCTCAAGTTATCTTACAATTCAATTGGAAATCAAATAGGTATTTACGAGTTTTTAGTACCTAATTAAATATACATAGTTTTCCAACCTCCAGATTGAAAACGCCCCAATCTCGAGAATTTTACGTATTTTACGAATTTTTTAAGTACAACATGAACTATTAATAGCTACGTCATGTCCATGATAAGATAGAATCATAAGAGATGTTTTATCCTCTCATTACTAGCATCAAATATTTAGAAAAAGATAACTCCAAGGCATATCTATAATATAAATAGTTTTAACTGGAAGGCTGCAAGAGGATAGGCGTGATCATCATTAAATAGAGTCTATCTCTTAAACTGAATCATTTGTTGAACACCCTAAACAAATGGCCAAACGGATAGCTCTATAATGGAATGAGTATAAATTTATTTTTAAAATACTCAGTGTTTTTATATATATATATATATATATATATATATATATATATATATATATATATATATATATTTATATATATATATAATATTTATATATATATATATATATATATATATATATATTATGTATATATGTACATTATCATAGACCTATTGAATATTTAATGGTTGACCGTTGCATTATAAAGGAAGATGGTTCGGGGTGCCGGTCATAAATAGGCTAAATAGTGGCAAAACTATTTTATTAAAAGCCAACGTTTCGATTTTGCAGGTTTTCTTCAGTGCTAGAACGGACAAGATACAAAAAGATAGAGAACTGTAGAAGTTACATAATGTTTAGACAAAAAAATTATAAACAATGTGAATAAGTTTATTAAAATTATAAATAGTATGTATATAAAATATAAACAGTGTAAGCTAAGTAACAAGATCCTCAACTCAGCAATAGATGGTAACAATTGTAGTATAATATCACATATTACACTACAACAATTGTTACCATCTATTTACTTCAGTTTAGGATCTTGTTACTTAGCTTACTCTGTTTATATTTTAATGTACTCACTGTTTATAATTTTAATAAGCTTATTCTTTATAATATTTTGTCTAAAAATTATGTAACTTCCACAATTCTCTATCTTTTTGTATCTTGTCCGTTCTAGCACTGAAGAAAACCTGCAAAGTCGGGTCGAAACGTTGGCATTTAATAAAATAGTTTTGCCACTATTTAGCCTATTTATGACCGCCGCCACGGATATCCTTTGTCAATCTAACATATGTTATCAACGGCAGATCATGCTGTGTCAATAAAGTGGGTTATTATTCTTACCTGTGGGGCATTTACTCTAACATATATTCTTCGTCTCCTTTTTTTTGTTTTTAGAATGTTATAAAAAAATTCAATTAGATTTTTACTTAAATATAAATACAGAAACACTACCACCTAACATAAATTATTAGAAGGCTTTCGCTTTGAATGTCGTTCAACCAAAATGTGGAGGAACAATTCTCAATTTCTAACGTCAAGAACATAAATGGTTGGACCCTCATCATCCCAATGAGTAGCTATCTCTCGAACATTAGACAAAACCAATAGACCAGCTGATCAACCAGCAACGTGTTTGAGGAAACATCCTGAGGGCTTCTATGCAAAATTTAGCTTGTAAGGTAGCACAAGCGTACTCCTTTCACTCAGGATGTGCGATATATTTAATCGAGACCATTTGGGACGATCCGATATTCTCGATATAATTATAATTATTTAATTTAAAGAAACAATTTTACATTTTTGTGCCAAACTTCTAATCAAAATAGCGTTCTTTTTTGTTTCGTTGTTTTCTTTGTTCTCGTCGTGTCTAAAATAATGAATCCAAATTAAATATCATTTAAAGGTTAGGATAAAAATTTAATGTTCAACCTTTTTTTTTATTGTTGTTTTTTTAATAAATATGTCAAAAAGCAGTCAAAACATTTCCACAGACAGAATGAGTATAAATACAAAATGTAAGTGGTTAAAATTAAAAAAAAAAAAAAAAAGATACATCCAATCTTAAAGGAGATTCAGAAGTACGAATTATCTCATTTTAAATGGAAATGTTAATTATAACATTGTTCAACCAGGGCAACGATTAGTTTTTGATATTATCGACATATCATAAATAGTTTATAGACAAATATGTATGGGGAGAGATATTAAAATTTAAAGCAATATCTTTAGAATATAAATTATCTTATAGAATATTGAGAGAAATATACTTTTATTATTTTTAATTTGAAAATATAAATTTAAAAAGTATAAAATATGCAGGAGACATTCTACTTTCTCTAGAATGTATTTTGAAATCAATACATGTATTTAATACCTTCCATCTCCATCCTTATTTATATATTTTTATTTAATATCTTTTTATTCGTTTGATAAAACAAACGTAACCAGTTAATCTCTTTTAATGAAAGAATTATTAGTATACGAAAATGCGTTTAATATTGTTTTTCTCTCGGTGTTTTAATAATTGGATTTAAAAAAAATACAGCCACATCAAACATGCAATCTAAGCAGTCCAGAATTAATTATTAAATTCACAAAATAAGAAAAAGGATTTAATGAATTATTGAAGGAAGTTAGTCGACAATTCTACGTGTTGAAACTTGTACATATCATGGGTGATAAATATTCAGGACGCAGTCATTTTTAAGGATTTTTTTTATTGATGCCGACGTTTCAACCCAATCATGTGGTCATCATCTGGGCGTGTTTCAAGCACTTGTACTCCAGAATATTTGGACATCTTCAGTGCACAAAACTAGCCGTGATGATCACTCCCAGGCTTGGGTTGAAACGTCGGTACCAAAAAAAACCCTTAAAAATGACTGCGTCCTGACTATTTACCACCTATGAAAAAACAAGTTAAAAGATAGTTTTGAATGGGATAAGTCTTTACTATTTTTAACAGAAAAGATCAATCTCTTAGATCTTCAATGGAACGTAGAGTTGAATATAAAAAAAATTAAAAATAAAAGTTAATTTTTGATCAATATTGGTACAATAGCAATATTTCGAGTTGAATAAAAGTAGGATAAAATTAGAAAATTGACGAAAAATATATTTAATTGAAATCTTTAAGACTGCTTATTGCAGTACAATCATTTTCCCGACATAATTAGAACATAGATTCTCGACTTTTAGTATTACATGATAGTATATATTGTGTTTTCCGTTCTATTGATTTGAATCCACGCCAAAATAAAATTTGGGACAGGTAATTGAGTTGTGGCCCCTTTAAAGTGGGGGACCCCTGGCCTTTTAAGGGTCCGCATAAAACGTGGAAGAGGAGCGAACCGTGATGATCGAGTTACCACTGCCCAGAAATAACTTCCGATCTGGAATGAGTACAGCTGGAACAGGGCACTCATCTCTTCCTTTATACCAGCCACAGTTCCAAAACAATTCAGTACGGTAACTGATTTTGTCAATTAATAAATACAAGTAAACAGTGACAGATTTCTATCTCGTTAAGTGTGTACAACGAAACACTCACTTCATTCGATAAAAAAAAAAAAAAAAAAAAAACTAGTTCACAGTTGAAATCATCACAGAAGCAGATTCCTTATCAGTTCACTTATCGAATACATACATAAATTTAATTCATATTTAATCTTGCCTCGTTCCATTTGGGATGATGGCTTTAATCTAATCAGTCGTTGAGATAGGCAGCTCCGTTGACAGCGGGACTAGTTCAGTCTTCCTGCCTCTTCGCCGGTGTGGACATTCTAAAGGTAATTGAAATCAAAACAATGATTCCATATTCTGTTAACTTCCTTTTTTATTTTCGTCTTTGTCCGATTAATAGCCCGTGGTACAGACCCCTTTTTACCAAGTTAACAACTTCGTGAATAGCTTCATCTCATCCTAACCTACTACTATTTCATTTACGAAAATTCTTGGAATTGGGATGTTTTCAACGTGGAGGTCGGCAAACTTTGTCTATTTAATTAGATGCTAAAAGCTCTCATATTCCCATTTGCTTTTCTCTTGGATCGAAAGATAATTTGATCACAAAATGGAGGGAAAAAGTGGCCTACAAAAATATTGGGCTAATGTTGTTATTTTCACATTTTGGAGTTGTAGGTCATACCAAACGGGTTAATATTTTTAATGCTACCTTTTTTCTTGATTTTATGCTCAAATTATCTTACAACTCAAGTGAAAAGCAAATTGTGTATTTACGAGTTTTTAGTACCTTATTAAATAGACAAAGTTTGACGATCTCCAGATTGAAAACGTACCGATTGCAAGACTTTTTGTAAATAAAATAGTTGTAAGTTGGGATTAGATGAAGCTATTTACAAAGTTTCAGGCGGATGTTAATAGTTTGAAAAAAGGAGTCTGTACCACGAACTATAATATTCGGAAACTTTGTAGACACTAAAAACTGTTAATACTTATTACTCTCTCTTACACAATATGTATTACAAAGTATAGTAGATCGTGAAACTTTTCAAATCCGAATTTCGTATGGAAATATACGTTTTGAGGTTTCCTGATTCCAAAAAAAAACAAGTTTCGCGGAAGATTGTCTGAACAGCATAGCATCTGAACAGCCTGTGATGTTACAGTAACTTTTTGGTCAAAATCGAGTTACCAGAAAAACGGCTTTAATGATTTTCATTCGACTCGCTATGTTGGTCTTTAATATTAGGCAGATATTATGTTCATTGAAACAGGACTTAAATACTGAATTTTTCAAATTCCTTCCTCTAAAGCGGGGGGCTCCAAACCACAGCCCGCGAAAGATTATTTAATTAAATGGAATTATTTTAAAAAATATGAAATTTAGTAAAATACGAGATTACATGAGTTGTATCTGTTAGAAAGCTCATTTCACAACTTTAGTGTCATTTATAGAACAAGATATTTTTTTGTTCTTCACAAGCCACAGCCACTGAACTTAAGGATTTCTCAGTACGGCTCGCGGGGATTAGTGGAGGTCAAAATGTTTGGTGACCTCTGGTCTAAAGTACCTTTAATTATATTTGTTTTTAAAAAACTAATCATTTCACATTGTAATCAGCCATAATATATGGTTTTACAAAGAAAAAAGTTTATTATTAATTAAAGGATAAATAAGGATTGGGAATTAAAACCTACGGAAACAGCCGAGGATCCCCGGTTTTTGACGATATTTCTCCAATTACGGATACCCGACATCCATCTGTACTAGACTCATATTGTTAGCTTGATTATTATATGTCACTTACCAATAATTTCTGAAAGAGATTTCCAAGCGAAATGGTCGATTAATGTTATTCTACGGGGTTTTCCCTTACCAGAGGTTGAGGGCGGGGGATTAATGCCAAGTTAAAAGACTCCGTTGGTACCGGAACGCGAACTCGCAATTATTTTATTGTTTATAACTTGGGTTATCATGTTGCCAGGAAAGGCACGGTGCTGTGCACACACATGTTAGCCCCTTAGACCACCCCGCCCGTAAAAATTAAAATATACTTATATATTACTAGATATTATATACAATAGTAAAAGGAAATGGAAAGATATGTGAAATTATAAATTTAACAGGTACGGTGGTTGGGGAAAACATGGTAATTAATTGTTTTAAATGAATTGTAATACTCTCTATAATTCTATAATTACATGTGTATATATATATATATATATATATATTCACACAATATATATATATATATATATATATATATATATATATATATATATATATATATATATATATTTATATATTGTGTGAAGTGCGCACCAGATATTTTTTACAACTTACCATTTCACCATTATAATACTTTAAAACGGCTACATAATTGCTATTCATTATAAAAAGCTAGTGTAATCACCGTTTCGCCAAATTTAAATGAATCAACCAACGAATTTCTTTCAAATTAAATCCTTAATGAAAGGAAAATCATTTTAAAAAATCATATTAACAAGCCGTTTTCAAACGCGTTAGATTTGAATTGTACATGTTTGTTTCATAAATAGAGTGATTGTATGATCACTTGTATCTCATTAGCTGAAGAACATCCCAAATGTGTGCGGATAAAAGAAACGACCCTTTACAAAAATAAATACTTACTTGACAGGAAGTTTTTTCATTATAACAGTTAATTTAAAAGTTATAAAATTTAGGTTCGTTGAAAAGGTAGTATTTTGAAAACTATTTCAAGAAACCATAAAGTAATTCAGCGTGAATATTTTTTCTTGTGGCATAAGCATACCAACGACAATTATTAAATGCCCCCCCTCGCCATTCTTCGTCTCTGTTATTGTTCACTCACTCTTCTTCTCATCGGGCTTCAATTACGTCTATACTGGATTTCTTTGCAAGTAGGTTTTGATAAGGCAACACACAGTTGCCGGTATTCTTTTAACTCGACTCCAATATGCCTCAAAAATTTGTTCCTGCTCTTTACTTATAGTCAGGGCCATCGCGTGCGTTTTCAGAGTCGAGGATTTACCTGGCGCCCTTCCTCTTCATTACTTCATCCCAAATCTACTAAAAGCCTACACTACGACTAAAATAGAGAAAGAGAGCTGAATAGAGGCAATAATAATAATAACGTTTTAGCGAAACCGAAATTTCGATGCCAATTCCACAAATCCCGCCTTTTACTTCGGTATATCTATCGAACGCTTACCATTCGACCTAGCCAACATTAATCTTTTAGCGATTGGTAGATCGGATAGCCTCAAATCTATCATTTTAAATTGCCACGTTTCGATTTGTAAAAAACCGTAAAGAATAACAGTTTTGTCAATTTTTAAATTTTTGGATAGAGGATGCGAATTAAGTAATATTGCAACCGAAAAATAACTCCACTTTCGGCGTAGATTAATTTACTAATTATAGTTTTCTCTAGTTATTGTTGACTATAATATCTAAAAATTGCCAAAATCACTGCAACTAACCAAACATTTAATTTTATCCGTATTTATTTCGAACCCCTCTTCTTTACCATCTTTGATCAACATTATTGAATTTAGCTTTTGTAGTTTCCGTGTCTCCACTTAAAAGTACTAAATTATCGACATACCCGAGCAAAAGTGTTTTCATGAATCTTTTCATTATTTATCAATAATGGCAAGTTCCAATGCTACATTATGTAGGACAGAGAGAAAGGAGTAAGTCACCTGGTTTCAAACCCAAATAAAAAAAAAAAAAACGGCGTTGTGTAACCGTCTGAACTCTTCGGTTAACTCATCCTTCTTCGGTCCAAATATTCTACGCAATACTTTATTTTCAAAAACCTTAAGACGCTGCTCATCCCTTAATGTAAGCGGCCAAGTTTCGCATCCATAAAGAACTGTAGGCAAGATAATTGTTTTATAGATTCTAATTTTTAAGTTCCGGGACAAGAGGCGCGAACTGAGTAGTTTTGTCAGAGAAAAATAACAAGCATTTCCCGACTTCAGTCTAAGCTTAATCTCTTCTTCAATTTCGTTTTTTCTAGTTATCGTAGAACCTAGATACCTAAATTTATCTACCTGTTCAAACATATTACCATCTATATCGATATCACCAGTAGTATCGCCATTTTTGCAGCTAACCATATATTTTGTTTTATCAACGTTTATTTCGAGTCCTAGTTCTTTACCGGCTTTCATTAACGTTGTCGTATTTAGTTTTATAGTTTCAACGTCTTCGCTTAACAGTACCAGATCATCAGCATAGCCCAGCACGGATGTTGTCCCGCCCAGATCCAACCCTTTCTCGGTTCGCATTACCTCCCTAATAGCATGTTCTAATGCCAAATTGAACAGGACAGACGAAAGAGAATCCCCCTGTTTTAAGCCCGAACGAACCTCAAATTTTTCGGACAAATTATTACCGATTCTAACTTTATTGAGTGTCTCCGTCAAGCACATCCTCACTAGATTTACTAGTTTTTTTGGAATCCCCTGCTCGATTAGAATATTATACAGTTTCTGGCAGTCAATAGAATCGTAAGCCTTTTTAAAATCTATATACAGCTGGTGAACAATACCGTTATACTCCAATTTTTTCTCTAATATTTGCCGTAAAGAAAATATTTGATCAATAGTCGAACGATTCCGTCTAAATCCGCATTGGTAGTCTCCGATAATTTCCTCGGCGTATTCCGTGATTCGACTGGTTAAGATTAAAGTGAATATTTTATAACATATCGGAAGGAGTGAAATACCTCGATAGTTATTACAATCCGTCCTCGGACCCTTTTTGTGAATCGGAATAAGAATAGATTCTTTCCATTCTTCAGGTAATTTCTCGTTCACCCAGATCTTTTTAATCAACCGATGTATTTTAGAAGCTCCAGCTTCTCCGCATGCCTTAATTAGTTCAGTAGGAATATTATCGATTCCCGCTGCTTTATATGATTTTAATTTTCCGATAGCTACTTCAACTTCCTCTTTACTTGGTCCTTCTATTAACGGTTCAGCACTCTGGTACTCAGAAGGAGGACACAGATCATAATTTCCCGTATTTAAAATATTGTCAAAGTGGTCCTTAAACTTATTCAATATGTCAACTGGATCGGTCAGAATATTGTTATCATCATCCCTAATTCCAGACGTTACGGGCCCTACATATTTACGTGATCTGTTTATACCTTTGTACATGTCTCTTACGTTATTTTCGATTCTATTAGTTTCTATTTCAATTATTTTATTTTTAAGATACTCCCTTTCTTTATTTTTGAACAATTTTGTCGTTTCGTTCTTTGAGATTCGGAAGTATTCCAGATTGTCTTCGCTAGGATTATTTATAACTTTTAATTTAGCGGCTTTTCTTTTTTCACACATGTTTAAGCAATCTTCATCAAACCACGGTTTGTTATTCTTATTTTCCTTTTTTCCTAGACACGAGTTACCGACCGCTTTAATATTATCCCTGATCTCTACCCATAACTTGTCAATATCCTCGTGGTCCTCGTCAGGAAGCTCTAAAGCTTCAAACCTATTCTTAACATCTAGCTCGAATTGGTTTCTAATTGATGGATTTTTTAATTTTTCCAAATTAAAATTCTCAAAATCGAAACGGTTTTCTTTTCTCTTTTTTATATTAAGTTTTTGTCGAAGTTTCGCGATTACTAAATCAAGATCCGACCCACATTCTGCTCCGCGATAAGACCGTACTTAATTATACTGCTTTGCTAGCTAATCCGGTGATGTCCAAGTATATTTATGAATATCCTTAGGTTTAAACGTCGTACTTTTAATTATCAGGTTTTTCGAGATGGCAAAGTTTATCAGACGGATCCCATTATCATTACTATATTCGTGCAAACTTTCTTTACCAATCGTCGGAATATAAACTTCTTCCCTTCCTACCTTTGCGTTCGCGTCACCTACAATTATTTTCATGTAGTTTCGCGGTAGTTTATCATAAACCCATTCGAGTTTATCGTAAAATTCACTTTTGACTTCATCGTCACTGTCTTCGGTCGGACAATGTATGTTTATTAATGCGATTTTAAACCAACGTCCCTGAAATATAGCTACCGAAATTCTATCACTAAAGAATTGTACGTCCCTCAAAGCGGATAGTAATCTACTCCTAATTAGAAACACGGTACCTAAACAATGATTCCCGCTTCCTCCGTACCAAATAGTGTACTTTCCTTCCCTCATCGAGCCCTCCCCTGGCCAGCGAACCTCTTGCAGAGCCACGACATCCAAATTTTTTTTTTTTTTTTTTTTTTTTTTTTTTTTTTTTTTTTTTTTTTTTTTTTGTTCTTCCCTACCTCGCCTTTTAGGCTATACGGGATTTTCCCGGGCCGGGGGGTGAGGGCGGGGAAATTTAAAATCCCCTCCGGCACCGGGACGCGAACTCGTACTTTTTATATCATCTCAAATCTCTGTTATCCGGTTGCCAGGCAACTAGCGGTGCTGTTACACACGCTTTAGCCTATTCGGCCACCCCGCCCCCTAACGACATCCAAATTGTACCCATTTACCTCATTCGCGACCGATTTTAGCCCCCCTGCTGTGTTTAAACTCCTTACGTTCCACGTACCAATATTTAAATCCCTATATTTCAACTTGCGCCATGAATCCCCTAAAGCAGTCCCCACCCGGAGACCCGAACGGGGGACTAGTTTACCTCCGGATAATGAGCGTTTTACCTTAGGGAGATCCATGACTTTTTGTGGTGTTTGGTGAACTAAAGATATGTGAGTAGGGCGTTCAATCCTACGTCACACCCTCCAGCAAGTCTGCTGGGCCCCTACCTCCAGCAAGTCTGGAGGTTCCCTCCCTGCAGCAAGTCTGGGGGACCCCTCTCATTGTTGGTCAGCGAGTCCATCGGACTTAGCCGGGAGGAACTTCCAAGGAATTTCCACCGACCATCCCCACATCCGCCACCCGTGGGACGCTCCCCATACGCGGTAAAGAGCCCATGCGAGGATGATATAAATAGGTAATATTATTTATCAATTATAGACTAAAAGGACATTTTTATTTGCATATATTTATTCTAAAAACGTACTGACATGTTTTCAAAAGGAGTATGGGCTGCAAGAAACTACAGGTAAAAAAAAACAATAGTATAATAATTAAAAAATACTATTCTTTTAAAAAAAAATATTAAAAGCATTTTTAATCGTTTTATTTCAGAGAAAATTAAAAATAAATTAACGTTATAGTACCATTATTATAAACAAAAAGTTAATTTTTGTATTAAAATTTGTAAAACTCTCCCTTTCTCCTGTTCCTCTCCCCCCGAATCATACACCAATTTTTTCTCTCCAAAACGAATCCCAATCACTCTAATTTTGTTCAAGAAGAAGACTTGAACCTTTAATTCTTTCCAAAAAAGGTCCTATTTAATTTTCAATGGTTTTTAATTACTATTGAAATAACCAATGGTTTTCAAGAATATGTTCTACAAATTTTCTGAATTTATTTTCTTTGTTTCTATCGGTTTTTATACAACAACTGGAGTAGAAAATATAGTTTTTCGCGTTTCGTAAAAAGTTGCCAATAATGATTAGGGAGGACTTTGGAAATAAACAACTAATCTATTTCCTCCTCTTGATCCTTCGTATGATTTACAGCAAATCAGTGTGGACCTCAACCACTCATTATTATCATTTTTTTAAATTATTCTTTACTTTATAATTACTCTAATTAATTACGCTGCCTTAAATCCTTCATTCATATTTATTAAAACCCTGTTGCAGAAAGACCATGGCGTATGACGACGTCGTGGAGCTTCTAGGACAGTTCGGGAAGTACCAGAGAAGGATATACATTCTACTCTGCCTGCCAGCCATCTCCTGCGCCCTCCACAAACTATCAGGAGTCTTCCTACAAGCAAGAGTAGCGCACAGGTAATTACAAATTTGCAATTAGCATTAAGGGCATGGCTGGATGAAGCTTTATATTACAAATTGAAAATTAAAGAAATGACAAATAAAGTTGTTTATGTAATTTTTAAAAAGACATCGTCTTTCGAATCCATTGAGAAATCATTCAATTAACGAGGAAACTTGGATTGTTAACTTTGCAAGGCGTAAAGATGCAAATGTCCTTAATTGTTTGGTGTCTTCAATTATTTCTTCTGGGAAGTGTGCATTATAAATTCATTTCGATATTTTGTTCGAATGATGATGGGTTATTTCACAACCATATTTTTTTTATTTATAACTTTGGCTGTAAATAAAAAAAATCTGGTGTGTCCACTTACACGACTTTCCTACCTATTTCAAAAAGTTTTTTATACCTTTACATATGTTCATGAAGAAACAAAAAAGAATTGAACTAGATACATTTTCCTGAAAATTGATCTGCTAATACTGGTTCGATTCCGATGATTTTTTTTTTTTTTGTTTTGTTGTTAATTTAATTACCTTTCAAAAGTTTTATTATAAATTTTACCGTATAATATATACTTAAGGAGTTAGGCCCTATAACATTTTTCTTTTTTTTATAACTTTTTTTCGTAAATTTTTTGGGGAATTTAGTCTATATACGAAAATTCAAAAAACAATGATTAGAACATTATAGAAAAGTTTCATCAAAATCGTTAGAGCCGTTTTTGCGCTACAGTCTATAGAAAAACATGCTTTTTATTTATTGCGCGCAAGCTATTGCGCATGGAGCACCGAATTTCTGTCACAGCCATCAGTAGTCAAAATCCTAAAAAATAAAAAAAGAAGCAACAAAATCGGTTCAGTAGTTCCCGAGAAAATCTTGGCACAGACAGACAGACCAATGCCTAAAAATGTGTTTTCAGGACTCAGGAGGCTCTGAAACGTATAGATCCGTCGAAAACCGCATGTCGGAAATTTGACCAGATTGCAATACTTTCCTTACCTAGTATAGGTAGGAAAGTAAAAAAACAACAACAATGTTCTTACCAATATTTCATAGAAGCTGAGATTCTTTTTATTTTTTCTGCATTTGGTCTGTATGGATTTCTAGATTATAGGATATCTATATATTTTTTTTTCTTTTTTGGGTAAAATAAGAAAAACATTGATTGTATTTTTATTGGAGTATTTATTTATTTATGTTTTAATCCCATTCACTAAAGCATTAACAACCCCTCAGGATTTCCTCCAGATTCAACTTTATACCAACAGTTAGATACCTAAATTACTATTCTCCAAACCAAATCATTAAGTTCTATACTTTACTCGCAATGATTCTGATTTTCGGAAAAAAAAAAATAGAAGAACTTTGGCAAAAATATTAAGCAAAGAGTTTTTATTTTTGTATTTCTATGTAAATTCGTGTAAGTGTAAAATACGAATTTCAATCTGGTTTTCCTTTAAGCTAATATTATATAATTTTTTGTTCATTCAGGCTGTATCAATTGTTCCAATATTGTACTCAAACTATAGCTATATCCCAAATATATATATTTTTTTCTAAATACGACAGGTATGTAGGAGCAAGATCAGATGTACAAAGCCTCTATACAATTGTTGCCCCCGTTCGATCCGAAAACAATAATAATGCATGTGTTATAAATATTATAAATGATAAGCACAAATAGATTAAATAAAATATTTTTTTAAGGAGAAAGTTGATATTCGTTATTCGCATCTCGAAAAACGATTTAATATAAGTTTTCATAGCAATAAAAAAACAATAATTTCTCGATCGTTTCGTGTTTATCGTTTTATTGTAGACATTATAAACACTCCGAAATTTTGGGCAAAAATATTTTATTTTTCGATTTTACCCAACGTTGTCAGACTATGTTCCCTTGACCTGGTCTTTGATAGTTTAGATAGGACTCTCCATTCATAAATGACACGTGACTACGGCACACATCTCAAAGATGGTCTTATCTTATCCTGAGCCTGTCTGAGGATAAACTAATTTACATTCATAATTGTTACTAATATTTACTCAGTCGTTATCTGTTTAAAGCGAGGATGTTTCTTCTTCTAGCTTCTACTTTAGGAATATATTCCTCAACAAATAAAATAACCTAGCGTGAAAATTCCAATAATGTTTTCTAGTGATGTTTTTTTCACTTATTGGACTAAATGAGAAACTACAATAATAGGGTGTATAAAAAAATGACCGTTTTTCAATCAAATATTTGTATTATTATTTCTTTGATATAAAATATAATAAATACTCAAATTATAGTCCATTGTTATCTACCGTCATTAGCCATCTGCTAGCCAATTGTTCGATCCTACGCTGATAACATTCTTTGGGATGGGTCTCAAAGAACTCTTGGACCGCAATTTCAACTTACGAAAAATTATCGAATTTATTCCCTTGAAGAAAATGGACCAGGCATCTAAATAAATAGTTATCCGAGGTACGAGTTCTGGAATATATTGTAGATGAGGCAGGAGTTTTTCAGGCAACGGTTTTTCAATAAATTTTCACAAATTTCTAACATCTTAGCTGATTGCTGAGGAGTAAGTTCGAGAGAGACCTGTCTACTGCTTTTTTCACCTTCCCCACAGAGAGTAGATGGCGACTGACAGTATCTTTCGACTCACTACACACCCTGACAAGTTCGCGAGTACTTATGGACGGATTTAACTCAACAGCTTCCTGCAGAACCTCGTCAATATCCATTAATGGTTGCCCGGAGCCCTTCTTCCTTTCCAACTTCGTATCTGCACTGCTAAATTTTTCAAACCAACGCCGCGCAGGTGCTGGTAAAGGACACCTTCCCCTTCATATTTAATAATTTCAAGATCTGCTTCAGCGGCTGTGAAATTTTTTTTCTAGTAATACATTAATATTGCGAAAATTCCGTAGGATACTGTCATGTTTCTTGTTTGAAACAAATAACTGAACTGAGGCTTTTTGAAGAAGTCGAATGGGATTAAACAAGCTTAGAGAATACTCTAAAGGGATTATTAAGTATTGGTAAGTATTAAAAGGATTCAAATACTTACAGTCCTTTGAAATCTTTAATTTGATAAAACGGTCATTTGTTTTATACAACTTATTAGTAAGAACATACAAAATTTAAAAAAAATCAAATAAATATAAAATACTTTCGCTTTTGTTTTTATTTTTTTTTTTTTGTATGCATTATGCATGCCGGTATCATTTGACTGAACATAAGCGCAGACTGCCGGGATGGGAGGAAGAGGTCATCGAGCCTCTTCTGTCCCAATAAATATATAGAAGGGACGAGAAAATCGTTTCTCCTTCTCCAATATTTCGAAGAACAAAATTAAAATCAAAATCAATAACACTTAATCTACTTGAATAAATAAAATATGTAAACTAAAATCAATTAATAAAATAGGAAAAGTCACCTCGATGGCTAGGCGAAGGCCTAGAAGTAGCAACACAAGTATTTTACCAGGCTCTATGTTCCTATTAAATGATATTATATGAAGTAACGTATCCTAGAAACTTATGATTCATTAATGTGCACCCTTTTATTTCTACCTGAAGATTTTATTTCATTTTCCGCGCTAAAATTGAAGCATCCGAGAATAGAGAGTTCAATTGCTTTGTTAACATATTTTCACATATATCAATAATCAAAAAAGAATGAAAGGATTCCATCGCCCTTCCCACCGTGTTTAAAGCTTACAACTAACGAATCATTAAGACCATTAAAATAAAATTAAAACCTCCTTGCTCCATCTATTTTCGTAAACCACATAACTCCTGTCGCTGAGCTATATGTGCATTTCAGTTGAAAGAATGATGAACTCCGATTTCAAAATTTTTGAGTAATATCATTTTAGTGATGTTTCTATTTGGAAACTTATAATATCTGTACAGACAGTGAGTAAGTTGATTCCAGAGTAGGTGACAGCAGTGTTGAAATATAGAACTGTGAATAAAGGTATGCATTTTTCCACAAGAAATATCACTAAGATTAATAATAAAAAAAGTTGAAATTGGAGTTAGTCATTCTGCCAACTAAAAGGCTCATATATGCCTACAGAGATTTGGAAGTACATTTGTATGTTTAACCAATAAATGATTATGGATTGTACGATTGTTAGTTATTAAACTGTTATTGTTCATTGTAAAGTTTACTAAGATGAAATTACGAAATTTCCGTTCCGCAAAAGTATTCATCAAATTATTCATTAATTTAATTTTCAAAAATATTACATGATGATATAATGGAATAAACTGACGATTGATACTAATTATTTAAATATAACATCAGGTCTGGAGTTAATAAACTACAGTAAATGTAGTTTAAGTTTATAAACATATCGATGAAATATTTTTACATTTCACTTCTTCTTTTATACAAGGACAATGAAATAATATTTTAAACAATTTCATTGCCTTGATTGGGTAGATTTTAAATACTTTGTTTCAGAATAAAAAAAAATTTTAAAGTTTACATTTAGTAAGAAAATTTCATTGGAAACATGTAATGTACGTTAAATAATGTTGGTTTTCAGAAATTATTATTTATATTTTATTCGTCGCTCACCGTTACCTTCTGCAGCTTTATTTATTAGATATTATTTTGTCTAAAATTGTTATCGTAAAGTATCCACTTTTCATTACAAGTTACAATTCTGAAAAGAAAAAGTTCGTTTTTGTTTCGGCAAAGAAGTATAGCCCAAACTTCATAACGCTAGTTTTTTTGGCAGGCGTGTAATGTATATGGAACCCAAATTTCAAGATATTTTACCTTTCCAATCGCCAGAGATGGTCATCGATGCTCGATTTGCTATGACTAATTTCTCCTGCAAGTTCTCGAACAGTTGTTCAGAGTTTTTCTTCCTCCAAAGCCGCAGAACATCAAAAGAGGAAGTCCTTCCATGACCTTTGTCTTCAAGGTTGAAGTCATCTCGAAATTTTTTGAACCACCGTTGAACAGTGCACTCATAAATGCTACTTTCGCCCCAGACTAGATTGTTTTTTATAGGCCCCATCAGGGCCTCATTTTGCCCGAGTTTTAACTCATAAAACAAACTTAAACGAAAATCTCGGGTTGACATCTTAATAAAGACTGGATTATTTCTAAGCAGCGAAATGCTACAGAGGTAAAAAGCAATGCTACATTATTGTTTGTAAGAGGATTAATAAGTGTTCACATTCATACAAATGAATAATCCAGTAAACGTAAACCGTTTGTTATATAGAGGGTTATTTTAATGAAAACTCGAAATCCTGCATTATTTTCCGCAAAATCCAATATTTCATATGCAGCTAGGCACTAGCGGATCCAGGAGTTAATTTTGGGGGAGGCTTCAGCTGGAAAGCTTTTTTTTAAAAAATAACGATAATTACTTTGGAAAAAAAGAAAGAAACTAACTACCTACATGAAATGGTGTTTAAGTGATTTCTATAGCCCTTTTAATATTAATCACACGAACAATAATACTTTAAGAGATACTTTTTTATATTTTTTTCGATAAAACATGGTTATATTTTACCATTTTGGGGGGGCTTCAGCCCAAAAGCTCTCCCCCTCCTCCCCCCCGTGCAGCTAGGTGAAAGTAAATAACTGACTAAACAGAAAGGGTCTTCAATTTGATGGCTTTATTCTAAAAATTTTAGGAAAACCGTACATGCATTAAATTATATAATATATAAATATGAAAGTACATAATATTTCAAAGGTGATATTTGAAGAAAATTTTTTTTTTCCTTTATGGATACTATAGAATTGAGTAAAATATTCAAAATTTGTATTGTTAGGAGTCATAGTTAGAGGTCAGTTAATGTTTACATAAGAATAAAAAGTGGTTCCAAGATGTTAGAATTTTAAGAACTGTCCTTCCTAATGCAATCTGGATGAGTGGAAAAATTATTTCCAGAGCAGCTGCGATTCTGCAAGAGAAAAGAAATTCCGTTATCTTGTGAAAGCAAAATCAGAAAACAAGCTGGATTTTGCTACAAAAATTATGTTTAAAAAATGCAGAGGAAATCACAAATTATTCCCAATATGAGCATCTTGAATAAATATAATTTTTTCTCCCCGAAAAACGCCCTAAACATTAATACTAAAATGACAAAAACAGAGCACTTATCTGTACAGCAATTAACATAACAACATAAGGCTAATAATTATCCAAACTATAGTTCATTACTTAATGAAAACAAGTTATAATTAAAATAGTGATAATTGTTCAAGTAATAAAGATGATGACAGAACCTTTTTATGTATGTAATGATACAGAAGAACAACTAAAAATAAAGAAAGGAATCTACTTCTAAAAGTATATTAATAAATAGCATAAGTAACTATTTCAAATCAAATTGGACAGTATAATAATTAATTTTTTTTTGGTATCTATACCGAAGTTGCATGCATTTATCATTTGTCAATTGTTAATTAGTCTGGGCTTATCGCACTAGGAAAAGTAAAGGGAAACAATTATAACAACTTGAGAATCGTGGTGTGGCTTAACACCTATATAAATAAATTATCTTATTTACTGTTCAATTTGATTTTGAATAGTTATTTATGTTATTTTTAATATAATTTTGGAAGCATATTCATTTGTTTATTTTTAGTTGTTCGATGAATCCTGTGAAGTTGGTTTTACACAAGAGTTGAGTTCTTTTTAGTGATTCTTGTTATGTTGTTACCTGTGGAGGATTCTCACAAATGATAAAAATAGTTCTTCATTTCAAGAGTAATTGTATGACATAATGTATCATATCTACGAGACTTGTGGATGATTATCATAGAACAAGCTGTTCTAGTTTTTTTTTTTTTTTTTTTTTTTTGTCAACAGGCTCTAGATAAAGAAACAAATTTTCAGCAATAAAGTTAACGACCATAATCTGGTTCAGTTAATTTCTCATATCTACATTAATTAGCCAAGTTCCCTTAATTAATAAATCTTATAATATGTAGTTTATAATGAAATTAAGTAATTAGATTTTGGTTTATTATGTTAATGGATCTTATAATTTTCGTTTAAACTAATTCCTTGTTAAACATTTATTTTTAAACCATTAATGAAAGCAAAAAGTAAAATAATAAAAATCACTCAGAAGTTGTTTTTGGCAGATTCCAATAATATATTGAACTGTGTTGGGGTAATATAATTTCCTATTTTGTTAGAAAACTGTTATCAATTGACACGAGATGTGTTGCATCTGGTCTTATTTTCTCTCCCGATGATACCTAATAGTATTCTACCAAATGGTAAAATGTTGACTTCAGGAGGAAGCTTTATTTTAGGTTCTCAGAATTTCATTAAGTCTCTGACCACTTCTTTGTCTCTCCTTCCCAAGTTATCATTAAAAAAAAATTAAGAAAATTTGTAAATATTGTATGTTTAAATTATCGATTTAGTCATTGTTTTATTATTATGAAGTTATTTTTCACATTCTCATTCTGTGTTTATAGATTTTATTTTTTTGAAATATTATATTTATTTTGCACAAAAAGATAATAAGCAATTTTTTATTTTCGAAAAAATTATAATTTTAGATTGGGGAATATTCTACATTTTTTTTAATAGGAAAATCCTTTTGATGTTTTATAAAAGAATAGCTACTTTTTATCGACAGATGCTTACTTCCCGGAGAGGAAGCGAACACAAGCTACTTCAACATCAACGATTCTATCTCTTCTATGATTTATCCTTGGGACAGCTTCCAAAAAGCAAGATCCTCCTGCCTGAGGTATGACATCAACATCACTGGCGCTTATCTGGATGGGAAGATCCCATCCAACCACACGGTTTCTTGTAGCCATTGGGTTTATGATACTTCTAATTATGGAAGTACAACACTTACTGAGGTGAGTTTGATTGATGGGCATTGACTTATTCAATGACATTAAAATTCTTTACTAAATAAGGCTTATTGAAAGATATAATTCATAATACATTATAATTCATAATACTTTCTGAAGTAAGTTTGATTGATGGGCATTGACTTATTCAATGACATTAAAATTCTTTACTAAATAAGGCTTATTGAAAGATATAATTCATAATACATTAACTAATGAGGTATAAAATACATCATAGTAGGTCTGTATATTTTAGTCTATAGTTTTATTTCTATAATAAGTATAAGTATTTTAGATACAATCATTAGTACTAAAATATGGTCGATGTTTATACATTTAGGATTTTCAGACTTTCTCTTGTCTATTTTAGTAACAAGAACATGAAAAAATACGTCAATACTGCACTCTTAAATGTATTAGACATTTAATTTCAAATTTTGGGAATTGCTTTTTTTTCAGAATCCTTTTAATATTTACCTGATATTTATAATGATCAGAGATAGTGGTGTACTAAATTCATTGTATGCTAAGAAATTCAGTGCCTTCAATATATTCTTATTTCATGTCATTGCCAATGTTTCACAAAATGAAACAAAATTATTTTTGTATAAAATTCTTGTTTACTGATGTAGATCCTCTTTAGATCCTGTCACATGTTTTTGGATATATTTGTTCCACCTATTCATCATAAATTTTTTATTGTTAAAATGTAAATTTTCGTCTTTAACTATCATTAATTTTAGAATTAATAATTTCTTCTTATCCTAAGGTGCTTTATATCAGAAATAAACTTTTACTAATGTTTTCGTTCCAACTTGCAAAATCTCTATGACTTTAGTATTTTACAATAAGTATAGTTTTCACCAGGAGTTTTTATATAATTTTATTTTTATTTGATGTAGAGATGGTTGACCGTTGATATAATATGAGAAGGAGTTAGTCGAGGGTGCGGTCAAATAAATAAAAAAAATTAAAATATATAAATTATTTTAATTTTTGCCGACGTTTCGACCCACTTTGCAGGTCGTCTTCAGGGCGTAGGATGTGGCACTGCGGGAGGCAGTTGAAACACTGGCCTATGAATGTGGGCCAGTGTTTCAACTGCCTCCCACAGTGCCACATCCTACGCCCTGAAGACGACCTACAAAGTGGATCGAAACGTCGGCAAAAATTAAAATAATTTATATATTTTAATTTTTTTTATTTATTTGACCGCACCCTCGACTAACTCCTTCTCATATTTATTTTTATTTTTTTAAATTTTATTTAATCATCTGCTAAGCAAAATGTTTACACCTTACATCAGTTTTCTCATTTCATTAATTAGTAGTGCAGTCTCACGAAGTATTATCTTTATTTTATCATATATTGTTTCTATATCATGTGATTAGTAAATCCTGAGCCACCTTACTTAGCAACTTAGTACTAAAGTAAACCTTATTTACAGACTTTTTTTCTCTATTTTTAAGCATTTTTATCAGGATACTAATATTGTTAAGTTGGAATTTTTAATTTATTTCATGCATCAATGTTAATGCATTGACTATGTCAAAACATTGTATACCTTGAAACAGGAAACCATGCAACATTAAACTATAAATTCATATCAAGAAGGATATGTTTTAAAGTTGTAACTCAAGAGATTTCTACAAAGGGTAGATATATAAGAAGAATCATTGTTAATATAAAGAACTATCGAGAAAAAAAAAATACTTACACAATTTTTGTTATTCAATTTTATTTTATTTTATTATTATTTTTTTTTTTTTTTAGTGGGACCTTGTTTGTGATCATGCTTGGCTAAAGGCAACTTCCGATGCCCTACTCATGATAGGAGTGATGCTAGGCTCCATAATTTTCGGGGACCTTTCCGACAGGTGACTAGGTACACCTTCCACATGCCCGATTCCCTCTACCATTTAATCCATTCCTTTCTCTAAATATTATTCTATTTATTCTTTTGAGAGCTTAAAAAACAATTTTTTTCAGGGTTGGAAGAAAACCAATTTTTTTCATATCACTAGTAATGCAGGTGGTATTCGGGCTGTTAGTAGCAATTTCACCAAATTACTATTCCTTCATGTTCTCAAGGATGATTGTTGGAGCAACAACATCGGGTGTCTATTTGGTAGCTTACGTCATTGGTAATAAAAATTTCTATAAATATTGACTTTTGATTTACTGTTTTGAAATTACCTTTAATTGTTGGAAAAGTATGTTGTAGCCAAAAAAACATATTTTCTTAAGTATGAAATTCATTTTATAACAATTCTGTAAAATAGAAATTATTGGTTAGTCAAATTCAGGCTACATTGTACATATTTTTCAATAATCCGTACATATATTATTACAGTAAGGCTCGAAATCGGTTTTGTACCAAATATAAGCTCCTGCCATGCTCAAATACCATGAATGGGGTACCGTTGGATTCAGAATTTCACAGGGGGTTAGCGAATCGTATTCTCCACTTTTGTTTTTCTTTCTAAAATAAATTAAGTCGATACAAACATTTTGCTAGGCTTCAATACCTGAATGGTGGCAGGTCTGTAGATCTATACGGGACAAATTGGATCTTGGATCCTCTGGAACTATCGGATCCTGCGTTTTTAAGCCCAAAAACGTACTATTTTCGAGATAACGCAAGGCATAGGGTTCGCATCCACACAACCTTACATTAATTGTAGTACTGTCATTAAATACATGTCTCACTTGAGGTCTCTATGATCGAGAGAGGAGGAGTTTATCTTATTTATCAATGGTGTTTTTGATCGGCAAGCCATATCATCGTCAATTTTTCACCAAATTTCAAGATTGAGTCACCCATTTCGATGCTTCCTTCTCCTTCAGGCGGAAAAAATAGTCCAATCACCCCAAAAATTCAAGCAAAAAAGTTATAAAAAAAATAAAACTTTATTTGCGAATGACTAAAATATTACACACTTTTCCCTTGGTTATGCCCGTGATTATATAAAAGATTACTTAATTTCCTACAAAACGAAAAAAAAATCAATGAAATCGAACAATTTTTAATAAAGATACAGCTTACTGAAATTTGTAAACATGTTGGTTCCAAACAAAAATGAAGATTTAAATTAATTTTTGTTTTCTTTGTCGATTATATTTATCGATATAGTAACATTTGATTTCTTTATCTTTTGATACGTTACATTATTTTATTTTCTTATTAATCTGGCATTTGATAACAATATGCTGTGCGAATTTTTCGCACGGGCCTACTAGTTTATTTATTATTCTTACTATGTTACTCTCTTTCATAAAATCTGATATTTAATGTGATACGAATATTACATTCTTAGTAATGAAAAGAAATAATAAGAATTAATTTAACTTTAATAAAAAATTAAATTAAAAATCAATAAAAGTAATTTTAATTAAAAATTAAAACAAAAATAGTATAATTACAGAAAGCAAAATATGAAAAAATGGGAAAGAGAGATTCCAACATAAAGCCTTGAGCCGCTGAAATAACTGTTAATAAATCACCATTTATTGCTTCACAAATTCTGATTATTACAGAAGAAATAAGTTAAATGTTACAGTAACCACATGGTGGCAGCTGATCAACACAAAACTCTTTAATAAACAATATATGCTATTTAAAATTTATGTTGTATTGTTTTAAAGTGATATGGTTAATATTTTTTAGGTTGTTGATGTGAGATATGATGTCTTTGGTCTGTTGGTACTTATGTGATTTTATGTTTTTAATTCCTTATGATACCTGAATTGACAAATATTTACTGACGATTTATTTACAGCTATTTGAGAGACTTGAGGGATTGTGTTGGATTCTTCGAACAATAGTATACACTTGTAAAAGCTACTTACATATGAATAATTATTCTTAATATTTTATTTTTTCATCTCTTGAAAATTATATAGAAATTTTAATTTTTGAATTGAAATTGAAATTTATTTTCTATAGCAATGGAGATGGTGGGTCCAAAAAAGAGAATGGTTGCTGGAGTGATCTTCCAGATGTTCTTCACCTTTGGATTTATCCTAACTGCAGGATTTGCTTTCTACCTCAGGGAGTGGCGGACACTCCAAATTGCTCTTACCCTGCCTGGTATCGCTTTCTTCACTTATTGGTGGTATGTAAATAAGTCTTTGGTAATTATGATTTGTTAAATAATAAAAATATGTATTATTTTTTAATTTTTTTTTTTTATAGCCAGGGCTCAGATTTTTATGCAATTGCATATTTTGTTTACGTGATTTTTTTCAATCGCTGATCAAAAATCTTTACGATTTAGTATACTGTGATGCAATTAGCCAAATTTTATTTTGCATATTTGAGAATTAATTAAAAATTAAAGCTCTAAGAGGAAGTAAAAGGAAAGCAGTGATAATCATACAACAGCGAAGAAGGAAAAGGGGTCATGGAAAACAGAGCTATCTTGGAGGTCTGGAGACATCATTACATGAATCAGTTTGTATTTATAATCACCATTCAGCCAATGGAAATGGAATCTGGAATGAGGAAGAGTAAGATGAGGTGATTGAGGAAGAGAGAATAGAGAGAGCCATATACAAAATGAAAACAGGAAAAGCGCCAGTACGGGGTGGTGTAGTAGTTAAATTAATAAAGAATGATGGCCCTGAGTTGGGGCGAGCAAGTCCTTTTCTGAATGCCTGGGACGAAAAAAGGATTCCAACGGATTGGTAATATAATATTATAATACCAATTCACAAGAAAGGATGTCAGGCAGAATGCTCAAACTACAGACCCATATGCCTCTCGCCAGTTACGTACAAGCTATATACATCCATCAAATGGATCTGTGTGTTAGTTGGTCACTTAAGTAAAGAGTGAAGAAGAGGATTACTGCATATATTTGCATATTTGAGGATAAATGCATATAATTGTATATTTTGAGTAAATTAACAAAATAAAAATATATAATTGAATATTTATTCATTTATATATACAAAATCAAAATGCAACATTGAAGATGCAATTCAAAATTACAATCATAGGTTTATTGTTCAATGAACAAAACTTTCCGCATTTGTAGACTTTTATGGGTATCTTAGTGTGATTAATTTTGACATGTAATAGTTTAATCTTATTTTGATACATCCAATGAGCTTTTGATGATCGTAATTCACAAATATGTTTTCAAAAGAGAAACACATTAACTAGAAAGAGCGCATGAATCAGACATTTATTTTGGGTAGAATAGTTTTGTAATTTTGGATTAACATCTTTATTTATTTTATTCTTTAGTTTAGATATTTAACTGAAATTTTTAATCTCTCCATAATTTCTATTTTCTTTTAAAACTTTTTGCAGGCACATCAGTATATTTAAATATATTACTGACAGATTAATGATCAAGTAATTAGTAAGTTTAGCATACTTAGAGATTAGTTACTGTAGAATTCATTTTTTTTTACTGCATATTTTAGGGTTTTTTACTGCATTTTATATGGCATATTCTGTTGATTTTAACTGCATAAAAATCCTGGCCTTGGTTATTTCCTTTCATAACTTAGTAAGCATTTCATAAATTATGATGCATTTGGTCTATTTTTCTATGTCGACAGACATGGTTCAAACACATCTTCTTTATATTGCTACTTCTGGACTTCAACCATAAGCTACACGGCTTTTTATTATTGGATTTTTTTAAATTTCCATCTCATAAGGAATTTATAGACAAATTTTTCATACGGTTTCAGTTGCAAATAATTTATTCAATTATTCAATTGTAATAGCTATGGAATTGACAACTAGTAATCATTCAATCACTGTAAATTGAATTTCTTGGCCTACATTAGGTTGGGCAATAAATTTGACTGTTTAAGGAGGAGAATTGGATGCAAGAGACTTCAAGGGTTGTAATCGTACTTGTTTATTTTGTCTAAAATAAAGTAATGTTCACTTATCAACAGATTTTGTCATCATCATCATTCTGCTGCTGCAACTCTTGAAGACTTGAGGCCTCCTTTAGGGGAGGTGTTTAATCCGCCAATCTTCCCTACTTGTTGCTGCCACTCTTCTATTGATGATCCGCAAGAGCGACTTTGCAACCATTGCTACTCCATCAGAGCCAAGATCTTCCCACTCTTCTCATGCTATAAAGCCTTTCATCAAGGATTGTGCCAGGAATCTGATCTTGGGCCATTCTAACTTTGTGTCCTGCTCATTGAAGAACTTCCATTTTAGTATACTTACAGCATTTGGATGCCTGTAAGGTCCTGTTATTTTATGGTTTGTGTGTAAACATTCATTCAGTTTACACATGTGAAACCTGAGCCATGAATTTTCCTTACTATCCATTTTAAAAACCTTTAAAAAATAGCTTTCTGTCTGTCAGATAATATTAAAAAATGTAGAAAAGAATATGTTTTATGCTCCATATTTCAAGAATATGCATTTCATCTATAGTTGATTGAAAATATATTAATTTATTTATATTAGATCTTTGGTATTGTCATAACAGGTTTGTACCTGAATCTGTAAGGTGGCAGTTAACTAAAGGACGATGGGAAGAGGCTAAGAAAACTCTCAGGGCTGTGGCAGCGGAAAATAAGAAAACATTGCCTGAAAGTGTCATTGATGAACTCTGTACCCAGGTAAATATTTAATAAATAAAATGACATGAATTTGTTCATTACTTTATTAAACAGTTGATAAAATACTTTCATTGAAATTTTAATAATAAATACTATGCTTAACGATATGATAAAGTTTTGTATAAATTTAATTAAATAAATATCTTTAACAAATATTTTTTCAACTAAGGACCTCGATGTAATAATCAGGGAGGACCGAATTTTCCCCAACAATGTTTTAACTTATTTTTGTCTGGTGTAAAATTCAGGAATACCCGGACTTAGCTTTTTTTTTGACACCTATTATGATAAGAGCTTACTACCTTTGAGATAAAACAAGATTAGTCCTAGACTTGTGATTTATTCGAAACCTTAAGGAGTTACTTGGCATCTTGTTTAATTTCAGATGGCGTAAAAGTTGTGAACCTGGACTTTCTTGGTTCTAGTATCAAGAGCTTCAATTCCATTAATTATTAACTAATTGGGTTCCTATGAGCATTAATATTTACAAAACTCCAAGTATACCATGAAATATTATAAAATAGAGCCAGTATTGTAATATTGGTATAGCTAATTACATTTGAATTTGGGCACACAGGTTGAGAATGACAGGAAGGCAGAAACTGCAGGAGGGAAAGAAAAACCTTCCCTTCTTCATCTTTTCAAATATCCTAATCTGAGGAAGAAGTCTCTTGTTATTTTTTTCTTGTGGTGAGGACTGAAAATATAATGTGAAAATAATAAAATTTTAAAGTTTGGTTAAGTAAGAAAGTGTTTCATTCATACTCATTTTCACAGGTTTGTGAGCAGTGGAACCTATTATGGTCTCTCGTGGAACACTTCTAAGTTAGGAGGAAATGAATACATCAATTTCGTGATCTCTGGCACTGTAGAAGTGCCAGCTTATACAATCCTCATCTTCACATTAGACAGGTGGGGCAGGAAAGCCATACTCTGTGGTTCCATGATTATTGCAGGGATATGCCTTTTAGCTACAGCACTTGTTCCAGCTGGTAAATACTTACAATCATGCTCCTTTTTTTTATTTCTTTTTTCTCTCATTTAAAACTTCTTAATATGTCTATTTGCCTAATGAAATTACCAAGTCAAAAACATTTAAACTATAAGCATTTAACTAATGTTGACAGATCTTCAATGGCTAAGCATCACCTTAGCTATGGCTGGAAAGCTGGCAATCACATCAGGTTATGGCACTGTCTACATCTTAACTGCTGAACAGTTTCCAACCGTTATTAGGAATGTCGGCCTGGGGGCTGCATCCACATTTGCGAGAGTTGGTGGAATCCTGGCTCCTTATGTTAATATTATGGTAAAATTTAACTTATCTATCTCTTTTATTATATAGATTTCATTAAATTATTAATATTTGACTCCTTATACATCAGGCTGAATTATGGACTCCTCTTCCTTTAATAGTATTCGGTGTTCTCTCTCTAGTAAGCGGTTCATCAGCGCTCATACTTCCTGAAACTCTTAACAAAACTCTTCCTGAAACAATTGAAGATGGGGAATTATTTGGAAAGTAAGTCAAAATGTACTAAAAATTTTGTGAACTGAATTTAAGTGTAATTTTCCATCTTTATATAGTTGCCTACAGTAGTCACCATAATGGAAAACATTAATTTACTTGTTTCAATCATTTTTAATTCTTTGTTTAATATTATTATAGATGAACCATTTATAGAACATATTTTACCTTCACTTCTTTCATTTTTAATTTTTTCACTTTTATCATAATACAAAGTTTTCATATAAAACTTTAATAATGACAGTTTATGAACTAACAAACGAATTGATGAAAGAAGTTTGGTACTAATAATTGTTCTACCCATATAAATTATTTTAAATTAAAAAAAATAATAAATTCAATTTGAAAACATAATTAGTTTATTAAAACACTCATTTAATTTATTTTCCAATATATTTTTATAATAATAAATATATGTGTATGTTTGCAATATAATTTTTGATGATGCTTCAATTAACAACTTGCTATAGTCCTTCTTCAAAGCTATAAAAACAAGAAACAATAAAGGCAAAAATAAAACTACATAAATGGTAGTTAAATTAACAAAAATTAAATTAAAATTAATATAAAAAAATCAATATATTCATATAATTTGTTATAAATTTATATTTTTAATTTTAATTGTTTAGTCATATTTCTCATGTTGATTTATTTTATATTATTTATAGTTTTTTTATTTATTTTTTTATTTAACATCTATATACTTTCATTCTGTTTAATCCTTTTTTATTCTCACATTTATTCTAGCCTTGAAGTAGGTCTACAAAGTGGGTCAAAACATTCTCATTCATTCAATAGATTTCTACCATGGTTTTGCTTTAACTTTGATCAGAACCAAACACTATCTTCTATAAATTTTATTACCATGGCCCATTACTCAATATTTTATTTCTAAATTTTAAAATATGTATGCACAAAAACATTTGTTATCATAATATAAAAAATTGAAGCTATTTTAACATTATTTGCTAAGTTTATACAAGCTATCCTTTTTTTTTTTAGGCATTTAGATTCAGAAGAAGAATTTTTGATAGAAAAAAACACAAAATATGTTTTAATTTGTGACTGACTATGAAATAATATGATCTGAATGTGACTGAATGTGAAACCATTCTCTATAAAAAAAAAGTGTTGTGTAGGGACCTGTGTGTTGGCTGATTAATTTTCAAAAGCAGTGTTTTTTTTTGTTATTTTTTTTAACATTGTGTTGAAAAGATGCAATGTCCAAATAGATATTTCTCATAGGCCAATTTGAATAGCATGGTTCAAATATACGAGAAGAAACCTAGAAGCATACTATTTAGAGCTATATCTAAAGATCATCAGCTCACAAGTTATTAAGATAAGATTCAATTTTTGATTAAATATTTAAATTTTTGAAGATCATTGATCTTGATCTGTAATATTTTAGAAAATTCACAACAGGATAAATAGTTTAACTGACTAAGATAACAGATGGGATGTATTTAAAACATATTAGTCAATATCTAATTAATTCTGTAAAAATATGTGGTACAATAAAATCTCAATCCTAAAAATTGTCATTTGATTTGATGAATTGGATTAAATTTAGTAGAAAGAACTTCTTTTATCAACAAAAACATTTATGATTATACTGGAACTATTTAGTTATGGGTCATTTTTGTATATTAAAAAAAATTATAGTTGAAAAAACGAGTATTAAGTTCTAAGTATTTCTTTTATTGAAATTAATTATATATGAGATATAATCCAAATCATCATTAAGCTTTAACTTTAGCTATTTTAAAAATATATATATATATATATATCAGCTTAGATAACACTGCATGGCTAATTCTTATTTTAGAGGAATTGGGTTGCAATTAATTTTCTAATGTTAATAATAATTGTGGCTCTTTTAGTTTTCTAATGTCGTACATTAAATCAGAATATTTTTGCTCTGAATTGTAATATTGAACCAAGAAAATTAAAAATGATTTTCTGAGATATTTATCAAATATGTTGATGTATGCATAAAAACCTATTTGTTTTTTTTAATAATATATTTCTTAATGTTCCTTATAAAACTATTATTAAGAATTATATTTTAAATATGCATTAGAAAGGCTAAACAATAACTATTTTTGACTTGAATTATTATTTTTATTTGTAAATAAATCTATTTATAGAAAGAGAGAGAGTTATAGATGCATATATATGCATCTATAACTCTCTAAAAACAGTATATATATATATATATATATATATATATATATATATATTTATTTATACTGTTTAGATATATATCCAGAGTCATGAATATTATTATATGCATGATTGCTGCTTTATACTTGTATAATAAATTATTTCTCTTCCAATATTTTATTTTCATTGCAAATAGTTTTTAAACAAGCTTCTATCAATCTAGGTGGTGCAACAATTGATTTTCAGGTATAGGCATCCTATGGCTTCTACAAGTCATTTTGATCAACCGCTGCATTCCTCCATTCAGAACTACAAGTACTGTTAGAATGTTTCTAGCCATAGATTCCTCGGTCTTCTTCATAGATTGGTTTCATCCCTTATTTCAGAAGCTTTCATCGCTAACAACAGTTGCTGTATGCCCTGCCCTTCATATTTTATTTGACATTTGAGGTGTCTGTTTTACTGAACCAGAGATCATGTAGATCCTCCAGTAATCCTTTCTTTTATAGGGCAACATAATCCACTAATAATTTTATTCTATAACATCATTAGATTTTGTTTCAGCTGTTAACATTAATACTGACCTAATGATGATCCTATAGACCTTCAAGGAAATAAATAGATTAAAGTGATCAGGTTTAAACATTGGTAAATCGGGATACCATGAACAGAGGAGAGGAGGGGGAGATTCTTAATTAAAATTTTGGTTCACTAAGTCCAAACAATAGTTCAAATTTGTAACTATAATAATTAATTTTACATAATGATAATCGGGTTCAAATTTTAATCAGATGACATACTATTCAGCTGAAATAAGGATAAAAATTTAGTCTAATTTTATAATGTATTTGATGTCTAATTTATGACTTCAATAATAACACATTTTTTAAGACTTAAATGTTTTGTACCAGCAGTTTGTACACAATCATGTAACTCTTTTTTAAAATGCTATAAACTTATTGAAGGTGACATTTCGGTAATCGAAGTAGTAAATGAAGTTACTTTACTAATGCCCAAGATTTAACCTAAGGTCCTAGCTTGTGCATTCATTCCAAAAATCACGAATTGTTCAAAACACCACAGAACATGGGACTAATTGTTAAAAATCGGGACTATCCCTCCAAAAATAGGATATCTAGTCACCTTAAGATAGATAGTCATTGGCCATGTACCTTCCAAACCCAAAAGTACTTTCTGTTTTCTGAGAGGATTAATCTTTACATTAAAATAAAACTAATAGGCCTTCACAGGATATTAACAACTCTTTCAAAAATGTAACTATTAAGGATAAATTCTTCCCTCATGTTTCATATTGTCAAGATATCATATAGTTAGTGTTTTCTCACTTGATGATGCGCCTACAATTTTTCATATAAAATCCTTATTTTTTAGCAATTAGGTTAATTTTTTTCTCTATCTATCGTAAATGATATGCTTGAATTTGGATAAAGCAGTTGTTTAAAAATAACAAAACTTTTTTTAAACATAAATATAGCAAAATTCACATTTTTATTTATTTTATTCATATTTTTTTGTTAAATAAGGGTTTAAAGTCTTAAGACAATGGTTTAATTTTGATGTAGCATAAACAATTTATAAACATATATCACCTCAGAGGTAAACTGTACTATGTCGCAATGATTCTGTTTTACAAAAGACTCATTGATACATTTGGGTTATTAGTTGCCTATATGGTATGAATTGAATCATGCAATTTGGTCTAATTGGCTTTTTGAAATAAATAATTTATTACGAAATATAAAAAGATATCATTTATGCTCAAACTGTTCTACTGAAAAATTAATTAAAATTAGTGTTGTTTACTTTTGAGGTGTAGCAATAGATTGTATTTATAATATATAATTTTTAGTTGCTTATTGTGTGGTAGCTGCTGCTATTGCTTTGCTCACTTGCATGCTGCGTATGATACTATTGTAGGGTCATTGAGTTGTGATATTAACTTAACTGTCCTTGAAAACAGGTAATATGGTTTAATCAGTAATTAACCAGATATTAAAAATTCTATTTACACTTTTGGCAATTATTTATTTATAGATATTTTTTGTGGTTAAAAAAAATAACTATCATCCATTGATTTTTCATATCAAAGTATGTTTATACATTTAAAAAACAAAATAATAAACAGAGCCCTAAAAACTCATTAATTTCACTAAGATATGAAAATATTTTTTAATATACAAACTATTCTTATATATTATTTATAACTTATTTTAAGTATTACGTAATCAGTTATTTATTGATTTAATTTGAATTTTTCTTTAACAACTAAAAGAATGTATGTCTGATGCATATATTATTTATTAATTATTATGATATTATTAATCAATGAATCATTCATTATCATGGCTATTAATGAATATGATAATTATATATTATTTGGTTTTTGATAGGTAATTTATAAGAAGAAAATGAAAGACCAGACAGATAATGCACTTTTCATTGTCTAATTAGAGAAAAAAAGTTACATTAAAACTAATAAAAATATATATTATAGCTATTAATGAATATGATAATTATATATTAATTGCTTTTTGATAGGTAATTTATAAGAAGAAAATGAAATACCAGACAGATAATGCACTTTTCATTGTCTAATTAGAGAAAAAAAGTTACATTAAAACTAATAAAAATATATACATGAAGACATGTTTCATTTTAACAGCCATTATAAAATAATGAATGCTGAAACATTTACTGTAAAGGATAATATGATGTTTGTGTGGAAAGTTCATAAAAAGTGAAAAAAAAAATTTACATTTAATCATCTTATTCAAATTATCCTCTTCAACATATATTTTTTCCCTTGCGACACAATATACTTGTGTCGGCCGATCTATAAGTCAGTTTTGTTGTCACACATTTGTTCAAACTTGCATATTTATCATGTGGCATAGTGCTTTTTTTTTTTTTTTTTGAAGACAAGCGAATGGACATCAAAGTTCTGGTGAAACTAAAATTGTCATAAAATCCATTACAAAGCAAAAAATTGAAACAAGCTAGAGACTCAGAGGAGAAAAAAAAATCAATATTAAATGTCAAGACAATTTAAAATCTCTCAAAGCTCATGTGGCTCAGCTTTGACTGAAATTGGCCTGAGGAAGGCAGTGGATCACCATCATGGTGATGCTCATGTACACACTATGTTAATTGCGCATAAATTTTTGACCTTAAATTGGATTACCTGGACAGAGCATTCTTCTTCCATTCCCTGATTTAGCAGCATGTGACTTTTCTTTATTATGCAAGATGTTTCTTCAGGGGTACCATTTTGGTGATGTGAAGGCCATCAAAACTGAGAACTTCCGAAGCACCTTCCAGCAGTGGAAATAGAGATCATATAAGTGTATATTGTCTCAAGTAAACTATTTTGAAGGGTAAAATAAATGTAACTTATAAAAATTTAAATGTAAAATACTTTTTTTACTTTTAATTGAACTTTCTTAACAAATTTCGTAAACAAAAACCTTCACAGCTGAGTTTTAAATTCTTCAGTTTTACCAAAACCATTCAGATTAAATACTGGAACATGGTGTATTTTAAAATAAAAACTCATTTCTGAAATGAGGAATTGATTTGTCACAATGAAACATTATTTTCATTTTTATCGTTGAATTTATTTGCTAAGTAATTTAAATCATTATTTTGTGTATTACAGAAAAGCTTACAAGAAAAAAGACTACAGGAATGGGGAGGAAATGTCCCAACTTAGTGAAAACAAGTCATGATAAATAATGGAAGATTAAGAACTGCCTTCAACGTCAGAAGAAATTCAGTATTCATTTGTAAAATTTAATTACCTTATAATTTTGTTTTATTGTTTTAGAAATAAGAAAAATATCCTTAGAACCTCAACTTAAATTTATATAAGACTTAAGTGTAAGTTCCATTTTATAATATAAGTGTTTATTTTATTGACTATTAATTAGAAATTAATTTGCTTATGTATCTTTTTCTACCACAAGAGTATCATCACAATTTTAAACTTATAGGAAATTATATGTATATATATAAATTACATCTTTAGCAATAAATGTAGTGAATAGACACTATTTTTCAATAATGTTGTTAATTCAATGATAATAATATTCCTTGAATGACCAGTTTGAATGTAAATTGATACTATTTTTATTTTAGAATATGAAAAAGTCAAAAACTATTTAAATTATCTAACCATAACGCATCTAATTAATAATTGTTTTCATATTTAAAAATACCTCATGTGAAAGGGTTGCTCAATTAACAATTAAATTTTAATTAGTGAAACAGCTTATCCTAATGTTCTGAATAATCCAAAGTTCATATCATTTTTGTTTTGCAGCCTCATGATTTTCTAAATAATAAATTATTTAAGCAATTTATTATCAAACCATGAAAAGATACTTCTATCTAAGAGGGCAAATTATAATTTCAGTTTAGGAATACTTGTTTACATAACTTTTGTTGAACTTCAAAACTGTTTTATGTTTTCTACAACTTCCCCTTCTTGTTTGACTAGTAAATTCAACTTTGACTATTCATGTTGAAAATAATTTAATATTTTTAATTTATTTTTTTATTCAAAATAATAATAATTAGTTTTGGGAAGAAAAATAAATTTCAATCTAAAAGTTATTTCTTAGGAAAACAGCCAAATAAATTGTTTCATTTACATGTTTAAGAGCACCAAAGAATCATACCAATATTTTTTAAAAATAGATAAGTAATACAGAAAAGATTAGAGTATTTAAATATATTAAAATTTTCAAAGCTAGAATATATTGGGATTAATTTTATTTTCTATTATAGTTTTTATAAATAAAGTACTTTGAGGGACAGTTAGACTAGACTTCCATTTTGGTTCACTCTATAAATATGAAATGTTGACACCACTTTTATTATTAAAGAAAAAGATTTAGTGAGACCATGGCAAAATAAATTTAATATATTAATTTTATGCACACAGGAAATAAATCATAAGCACAAAAATGGCCCTCATGAGTTATGTTTATTGTAATCGATTCAATAGGCTTCTAGACATTGAGAAATTTTTGGAAACTCAGAGCCTTAAGTATTATTAAATACAATTTTCAGGTCTAGATAAAGACACCAGAGTTACCAAATTCTTCACAATGGGCAGAAGACTTGAGAAATGATCACAAGAAATATGACATGAGATCGTTTTTTGACTTACAAAGTTATTCTCTGTGACCATAGAATAAATAAATTAATTTATCAATTATCATTTACTTTTTTATTATGTGTATAATGTACACATTATCTTATTGTTTAGCCTCTTTTCCTGGCCATTCAGTTTTTCTCTAAAACAGGTTAACATCTATGGTTGTATGGATACAACCTGAGGGACAACCTGTGGTGCATATCCTCCTCCTTCCCAAGATCGATGACGCAAGAACATATCCTTCTCCCTCCCCCCTCTTCCCCTCCACTCCCAATTTATTTTATTGCTCACAGCTAAAAACAAAGCAAGTGAAGGTAGAATTAGAAAATTTGTAGATCATATACAATTACACTTGCTGCAGTCTATTCCACGTTTTCTCCTTGTCCCTTAGTATAAAAATTTTCATTCCAGAAATTCATAAAACTGCCGAAATGTAACCCCCTCCAAAATTTTGATGGGACAAGTTGTGCTATCAAACCCCATTCTGGGCTCCTCTGGGGACAACTAAGAGGGGCTATGCCATAGGCCCTTATCTCCTTCCCTATTATAATATTTTGACAAACTTTTATTATTAATGATAATCCAAATATTCATCATTCCATAACTGAAATTGATTTGCTAACAGCAATCCATAAATGAATCTTTAGAATTTTCAATAGCCTCATTGAGCTTCTCTTTTTTAAATATTTATTTATATTATAATAAGGGAAATGAAAATTGATGAATAAAGAGGCTAGATCTAGAATAAATAATATTTTTGTACAATTTATAATCTTAAGAACCCAGCCTCTATTGCGAATAAGAGAAAAAATATGGTAATTTAATACTTTCATATCTACTTTATTAACTTTAAGAACAATACATGAATAATGTTTTTGTTTTTTTTACTAGTTGTTGATAATTTAGAAAATAAGTTCATTGTATTCAACCGTTCAAAATACATGATTCATAATGTTATTATTTTTAACAATTCATGTACAAAATAGAACAAATAACAAATAAACTGTTACAAACTTATAATTATTTAAATATTAAATTAATATAATCTATGGAGTGTTGATTATCTTCTTGGACTGATAAATTTTATGATTCCAATTAGGTAATTCGTTCAACATTTCATCCTACAAAAAACTGACTCAGTAGGAATTGATAGGTTGGTAGTAACATACACCAGTACCTATTCTCTCACAATCCAAATTATGCTATTTCAGATCAATAAATTAACTCCACAGTTAAGTTAGTTGGTAGTGCATCTATAAAATATTGATGGCATGATAAAACTTTCTTCAATATTTGAATGAATGAAATATTGAAGCATGCTCGAAACAGTCATATTATAGTATTTACTTAACTAAAACATTAAAAACAAAAGTGATTAAATTGCAGCATTATTTATAAAATTATATTAAAAGTACAATGTAAAACAGTAGTTCTTCCATTGTGATTGTTAGATGAAATTTTTTGATCATGCATGCAATAATTTTGATTGATCAAATACAATGTTTGTAAGACTCACTTTAAAGTTAAGTGAATGGTTCTCCAATGATTTTGGACTCAAATGTTATAATTACCAATAAAGATTCTAAACCAATTTTATAACTACTAATAAATAGGACAAAAATTTTAAAATGGCCCATAAACTATTAAAAGATGTATGGGATGTCTGCATTTGATAAAACTATTTCTAACTCATTAATTTCATAATGATAAATAACAAATCAAAATAATTTTAAAATAGTTTGTCGAAAAAAGAACCGCATAGAAAAAAAAAAAATTGTTTTCATTACAAATTAATAGGAAACTCTGAATAATACTTAGACATAAAATGTTTAATTATACGTTTATCAATGAGCCAATGAGTTCCAGAAATACATTTATCTATATGCAACCTCTACCTTCATTATGAGTACAAATAACTAAAATATTTGTTGAAAAGATTTCATTTGAATACGATGGGAAAAAGAACAAATCTAGAGGTGTAGTTTTATTTCTGTCCATTTCTCTCCCATACACATACTACTGATCTTTCAAGCTCCTAAATGAAGTGATTAGTTTGATTTACAAATTCTCTGTTTATTCTTGAACTTGGCCTTTCATTCATTATTGGCATGTCATGCCAAAAATTAAAAATATATATATTTATAAAATAATTCCAGCATTTAAACCAATAAAAAAAACATCATGTAGCATAAACAAAAAAAAAAAAAAAAAAAAAAAAAGAAATGGTTGCTTGAGTGAAATATAATTAATCTCTAAATCATTATTGATTTATTAGCATCTTCCTTCTGTTTTCAGCAATAAATTTTTACATCAGAAGTAGTGCATTTCACTTCTATTATTTCTTTTCATAATCCTTCATTCTTCCTATCTCCTAATAATGTTCCTATCCATTGAAGGAGATTAAAATATTTTTTCCCAACTAATTCCTTTCACCCATACATGAAAGCTTCACTGAATAGTTTTCTACTCTGTCCAGCTAAGGAAATTGCCTTGTGCGATGAACTACTGTCCTGTTTTCCTCAGTAGTTTGGCCCTTATTGTATCAAAATCAGTGCAGGGTCTAGCAACATGTTCAGCAATTAAAACCACAACAGGGACATGTGGACTAATGTTCTATCCTAAATCATGGAGCTTAGCATGAAATCCCCAACCAATTTGATCTCTAAAGCAGTTGTTCTTCACTTTTTTTATCAAGTACCCTTTTCATGCTATAAGATGTTCATGACATCTTTATCACATTAAAAAAATGTTTGCAGCTTCTTAAAGGGGTGATATATTAGAATCTTTACAAATTTTGATTCAATGGATATAATAAGAATAATAAAAGGCTTCACGAACCTAAAGGTTTGATACTAATACCACTAATCACTGTCTACATATTTTCATCCACCAATTATTTTACTTCTAATCCTAACACCCAAAATTAGCAACATATATAAACCAAATAAAATCTTGAATTGGATTAATTTTAATTATTTTTTTCATTTATAACTAATAAACATAAATTTATGAAATTTGAGAAAGTTTATTGACAATGTTGATCTTAAAAATTAAATGATGTAGGGATGGTTGAACATTGATATAATATGAGAAGGAGTTAATTGGGGGGAGGGGAGTGTGGTCAAATAAATACTAAATTAAAATATAGTATTTATTTAATTTTTGCCGACGTTTCGACCCACTTTGCAGGTCACCTTCAGGGCTAAAAAAGATACAAAACATGTTGAAAATAAAAAATAAATATAAATAGATATAAAATTAGAAGAAGTTGTCAGATACAGAAATAAAAAGATGATATCAGAGATATAGTGGGTTACAATGTAGGTAAAATATTAAGTATTATATATGTAGAAGATACAAACAAATTGAAAATAAGTATGAAAATTATATCTATGAAAATTGTATCTTCTACATATATAATACTTAATATTTTAACTACATTGTAACCCACTATATCTCTGATATCATCTTTTTATTTCTGTATCTGACAACTTCTTCTTATTTTATATCTATTTATATTTATTTTTTATTTTCAACATGTTTTGTATCTTTTGTAGCCCTGGAGACGACCTGCAAAGTGGATCGAAACGTTGGAAAAAATTAAATAAATACTATATTTTAATTTAGTATTTATTTGACCGCGCCCCCCAATTAACTCCTTCTCTTAAAAATTAAATATTATTGGTGCAGCATCCCCAACATAGTCTTACTTGTAATATAGCTGGTTTCCCATAGGCTAAGTCACACAGAGATACACTTGTCCCAAAATCCAAAAAAACAGACATAATACTATTTTTTAAATTTTTTCTCTAGATTGAAACTATCAATATTTAGCTATAGAAAATATTATTGCTACGTCACTCCAAGCATACTCATCAGATGACTTGAATACCCAGCTCTAAAACTATTAAATCTCAAGATAGAACTTTTTAATTAATGTGCATGCATTTATCAATAACAAGCATGCTTGGGTTGAAACGTTGGCATCAATAAAAAAACATTCACAATGACTGCAACCTTACTATTTATCACCATGATATTTACTCCTCCCCCCCTGAAGAAGACCTGCAATGTCGGATCGAAACACTGCCTTGAAATATAATATTTTTTTCACTATTTTAATCCTAGTGATGCGGCTGAGAGAGAAGTGCTGGGATCTCTTAGGGTCTTGCCTTATCCTCCATGCGTGGAGGAAAAGGCCCGACTAGGAGCTCCCTCAGCTGACTGTAAATATTGTAAATAAGTATGGATGTTTTTTTTATTTATTTATTTAATATTGTCTCATGTTTGATTTATTCTGTTATTCCAAGTTTCCTTTTCTTTTCTTCTGTTATGATCTTGTTTTTCTTTTATTGTATATATGGTGGTGTTTCATTCATCCTAAATACTCAATGCCCTTAATTGAGGCAAAATGTATTTTTTTTTTCAATAAAATATTATTATAGACTATATTAGTATACTGATGACTGCCATCCTGGACCATCTCCTTCCTCATATTACTTTTAAAGAACCTTTGCACTTAATCGTATGTTTTTTGTTTTAAGAGTAATGAATAATTTATAATTGAAAATTAAAGGTGAGTTCAGACATTGCACAAACTAAGGAATAAACAAATATATAGGGTAAAAGCACCAATACCTGACACCCTCCTCAAAACATGGTAATAATAAAATTTCAGGACCTCCTAGACCTCTATTTCATAAATTTTTAGTTTCATATATTTCCTCCTTGTATTTTTGTCAGCTTTGCTTCAGTCTTGTCAAAAATTGCAACTGAAATAATGAATGGCAAATTAGGAAGGTTCCTGGTGGTCCACTTATTGTCCCAGGAACAACCATCTGTCAGTAAGAGCAAAATAACTTAGGTTTGTCTTTTTCTCTTTAATTACTCTGATTTATCCCAAAATTGTTGTTTGATCGTTTTTGGAATGTTTTTAGATTATGTTTTGTCTGTTTTTAACTTATCTTGATGAAGGAATTGGATATTTAATGCGTGTCAGCTACTAGAGCCTTATAATGGGGACTTTTGCCAGTAGTTGATATGCCTGTACTCTAATAAATTCAAAGAAATATACTAAATATAACAGGCCTTAAAAATGGGATCATTGACTATTGTATCATTAAAAAAAAAAGTTGTTAATGTTTTGGTTTAAATATATAAAGCAAAAATAGGTTTTTCTATTGCCAAAAACAGATTCTTGACAGTGGCCTGCATTTATTGATAAATTTATGTCGAAAAATGCAAGAAGTTTTATAATAAGTTAAATGTAATTTTTGTTAATCTTAAAGTGAAAATTAACATCCTCTTTCTTATCTCTGTCAGCTATAGGAACATTTCAAATCAAACAGTGTAAGCTACTGGTACAGCAAAACTATTCTCTTAACTTTCAATCTTTTTAAATTTAAATAAATATTTCATGGATTTGAAATAGGTCTTGTTAAAGTGAGAAATAGTTCTATAAGATGAATCTATGAAAAATATAATAACATCAATAAATAAGTTTTTACACGTAGAAGTTTAAAGAAATTTCCTTAAGCATTGTGCAAAAATTGCAAATGGTGCACTTATGGTTATTTCACTATGCAAGTATATTTGCTTCTTGTTTTTGATATTTTCAATCTGCTGTAGGTATCAAGAGAAATAAATATGATCATACAAAAATGGTGAAATTATATGAAAATTTAAATATTTGTCTACGTTTATATGAAAAGTAACACAATTTTATAGAACGGGGGGGGGCTATGTGACATGTAGATCAGAAATATTTTTAAACTTATGAATTTATTCTGTAAGATAAATTTTAACATAATTTCGTAAATTCGAAATTACTATTAAAAAATTTAATTATCTCGTAAGTATTTTTTCTTTCAACTGACACAGACGTTGGCGAAACTTATTAATGTTTATAACGGCATTATTCAAACCTCCTATGTCGGTTAGCATTTGAAGTTCAAAATATAACGTCGTTCTTTGAATTAATGGTTTTGACAGGTTTTGCAGTTGATTAATTTTTCTTAAGTTTATGTTTCGTGGTAAAATTTTTAATTTAAAAAATAAAAATGGTGAAATATAACGCCTTAAAATATTTATATGATGTTGAGAAAACAATTGGTACTGGAGGATTTGCCAAAGTAAAGTTAGCTACGCATTTACTTACTGGAGAAAAAGTAGCTATTAAAATAATGAATAAAAGCTTAATTGGGGTAAGTGGGAGAGATTTTAAATATGATTTGATTTGACAACTCATTGTACAAGTAGTATTATGAGTATTGTAATATGTAGTTGAAGTGTTATCACATCCCATAATTGTAACACTGAATATCATTCCTAGTCATCAAATGAGTTATGAAAAATACAATAAACATGCAAAGGTGCGTTCAGACATTTCACAAACTATGCGGCAAAAAAATATGTAAATAGTTATTTCACTATACTAGTATTTTTGCTTCTTTTTTGTTTTTATATTTTCCATCTGCTGTTGGTATCAAGAGAATTAAAATAAATAGGTTGGTTTAGCAATAATGTTGTTAGTTATGTTAAATAGTTGTTTTCCATAGTTAAAAGGAAATATCTAAACTCACCATTACATGTTAATTGTATTATGGTGCTTATTCTACAGTTTGTGTGGGAATTTAACAATCACCCCCTGAATTCTATTTTAGGATGGTTGCCCAAGGATAAAGATGGAATTGGAAGCGCTAAAAGATATTTCACACCATCATATTTGTAAATTATACCAAGTAATTGAAACTAAAGAACATTTTTTCATTGTAATGGAATATTGTTCTGGAGGAGAATTGTTTGATCATATAGGTAAAGCTACCAGTATATACTAATTTCCATTGCATTATGTGTGAAATTTTTATTAGTTTTTTAAATTATTATTATGTTTTCAGTTGAAAAAAACAAACTCTCTGAATTCGAAGCCCGGTTATTCTTTCGTCAAATTCTGTCTGCTGTTGCTTATTTGCATAATGTTGGCTACGTTCATAGAGACTTAAAACCAGTAAGTAGTTTACTTTCAAGATATTTTTGTTGCAATGATGATTTAACTCTTATTGCTGTTTAAAGTTGAGTTATGTGCACGGCAAAATACTTTGTTTATTTAATTTGATTCTTCAAATGTAGACTATTCCTTCAATTTGACAATAAAAATGCCCAATATATCTCTAATACATTTTTTGTCATTTCATGATCAAATTAAAATTCATCAATTAATTGTTTAGGAAAATATATTGTTGGATAGAGATTTGAATTTGAAACTGATTGACTTTGGGTTGTGTGCCAAACCTGTTGGTGGCATGTCTTCACATTTACAAACTTCTTGTGGATCCCCAACTTATGCTGCTCCAGAACTCATAAAAGGACATCAATACATTGGTAATATTTTGATGACTTTAATAGTATGTTAATTCTCATTGCTTTGTTAGTAATGATTTTGCCAATTTCAGGTGGTAAGGTTGATGTATGGAGTTTGGGAGTACTTCTATATGCATTGCTCTGTGGATTTCTGCCATTTGATTGTGATAACATTGAAAATTTATACAAAAAAATTTTGGTAATGCTCAGTTATATATTAATTATAATTTCCAATATAATATGTTTGTAAATTGTGGTATATTTATGCTTTAGTTAAAGGTTAGCAATTTACTAGGGATTCCTGAGATTGAAAACCACTTCACCTCTCCAATGTTTTTTTCAATTTTTAATAATTTTTGTTTGTTAGGTCATTATAAGTTTGTTTAGTGGTCCAAAAGGGGAGCTGTTCTGGATAGCCATACTCAATTCAACTTAAATTATTATATGATCATAAAATCCTTACAAACATTAAATTTTCATATCTGATGTTCACCTTTTACACTCATGATGTTGAAAATAAACATTTTTTGAATTGTGAAGTGGTTTTCCAGTCTCAGGATTCTCCCATAATTCTTGTTAATAATTTTTTTGGTGTAGCTTTTCACAGGATTCGGAAGAGTTGGTATAAAAGAGACAGTCATTTACCCGATGAGACCAACAATTGTTCGGTATGATAAACTCAAAAGGTATCTCCATAAAGACAATTAATTGCTCTAAGGCTTAAGTAGATTTTTTTTTATTGTAAAGAAACAATGAATTAAAGAAATCAACATTGCAATAATACTCAATCTTCTTTGTTTAGCTTCTGTATCAAAATTATTTGACATTAAAGTCAAAAACACAAACGAAAGTTATCTAATTACTAGAAGCTGTATGATCTCCATTTTGTTTTGGTGAACAGCACAGAGAAAACCAATTGTAAATGTGCGACTTTTCTAGCGATTTTTCATATTCAGAAGAAACTAGCAATGTGTAGTATAGCATCATTCACTTGAAGCTATTTCTCTGAATAATTATTTGACTGGAAGGGGAAATCAGGAATCTTTCTTTGTAATTGGAGAAAAATGTTAAGATTCGATGGTTTTTTGATACTTAATGCAATTGCAGCAGCACTTTGTTTCTGTACATTTTCAAACCATCACAATAGACTATTAATTGCAAACTCTTTAAGCTCCTTAAGGAGCCTAGATTATATGTATCCGCAACACCCAAAAATTCCTGACATTCGATCTATCTAAGCACTTTGCTAAACCCAGGTATATCTGTAAAAGTTCCAAGTCATGTAGAAATAATAAAAATGAACTAATAGAGCTGCAAGAGAGGTGCCAGCATTCCCTTGATAAAGTAAATAATTTTTTTTAGTAAAGCTATTCCATCAGAATTAATCAAACCCATTGAAAAAGAAACCGATAATAGCATTAATTATTAACTATTGGAGATGACACAACTGTAGAGTTGATCCTTAAAATTTTTAAATCAATTAACTTGATATCTGAATTATGATACACAACTGACAGTAGATTACAAGAATGGAAAGTTTAAAAAAATTATGAATATGTATGTATTTATGTGTGGGTATTTGCATGCATGTGTGTATGTGTATAAATTAAAAATGTATAAGATATTAAATTAAATAGGAAAAACTGGTGTTCATGATCTCTGAAGTTTTACAAGAGTAAACAAGAACAAATAATTTTTATTTTCTTTATTTTGTTTGGAAGTTGGACCATATCATACAAAAGTAGAAAATTTTAATATTGAATGCATTATTCTCTCTGTACAAAGAAAGATGGAAACGGCGAAGCTATAAGTTCTTCTAGGTAACCGGAACTGATTGTTAGTATTTGGTCTCAAAATGAGGGAAAATGCGAAATTGAAACCAAAAATTGGAAAAATACACTAAGCGGACGAGAAAGGAAGTGCCAAAATCTCGGAAAAGAAAACAAGGATCAGTATCCATTATATGGCTAAACGAATATATAGTAGACAGATGAACAGAATATTTCAAGAATTTGCTAAAAGGGGTTAAAATGCTAGAGCAGTTTGGATGATATTAAGAGGACGATGCAGGTTTATTATGGTGAAGATCATTTTAGCAAGAAAGATCTTTCCGAAGCAATTGTCAAGTCAGCAGGTCTGGACAAAGTAAACTAGGTTTATTATGGTGAAAAACACTTTATTTTTTATTGCTACTGAAGTTGCACATTGGGACTATCTTCACTTTGAAATAGGTTATTGAGAGGTCTCCATAGATCTTCTTCTGTTTAGTGCATTTGCAAAATACTTTTGAAGGTATCTGAAAGTAAAACAAGATTTTTTGAAAGACTAGTAAATATTAGCACAATCCAAAGTGTGCAGAGAGCTGTTTTTTTCTTTATGGACTTCTCTATAACTTGCCTTAAAGGGAAGACAGTCCCAATTTGCAACTTCTGTTCTAATGTGAAGCTTGATTTTCTCAATCCATATTGCTCTGGCAATCGACAAATTTCTTATTCTAATTCTAGCTTCTATGATTCTTGAGTAGAGTTTCTTTGGTACGCTACACAGGAATGAATCTCAATAGGTATTACATTTCTTTGTATCTCCTTTCTTGTAAAGGAACAAAACTACAGTCCTTTCATATAATTTTCTAATACATTTCTTGCCTATGTACGCCCAGCAGTTCGGTTTACTTTGTCTAGACCAACTGACTTGCCAATTGCTTTGAAAAAATATTTCTTGCTGATAATATGGTCTTCACCATAATAAACTTGCATCGTCCCCTTAATATCATCCAAAATCCTCCAGCATTTTAGCAGCATCTTAGGTTACCTAGAAGAATTATAGCTTCACCCTTTCCATCTTTCTTTGTGCAGAGAGAATGATGCATTCAATATTCAAATTTCCTTGTACAGGAACAAAATAAAGGAAATAAAAATTAATTTTTTTATTATTGAGATATGAGTTTTACTAAACAACCCATCAACTATTCATTATATGTAGTTCAGATTTGGTATATATTATTTTAGTTTATAAAACAGGTATTAATATGACTCCTTTAGTTTATACAATTTAAATTACTTCTAAGAACATAAAAAACAAAATTTTAAATTGTAAATGTAATGTAGAATAAAGGAAGTTAAATTAAAAAATAATTTAAAATAATAAATTTGAAAAAAATTGTTAATTTTTTTGTTCACTTAAATGATTCGCATTAATATTTATTTGTTATTAGAATCAATATAATGTACCAAAAACGTTATTACAGCACTGTAAATAAGCCATTTATGAGTACTGAATGGCGTGGTACAGATCTGTAGCCACATACACCAGTACCACTTTTCTGCCGCTTAAGTGCATTTTCCACGGAACTGCTTCAAATATTTTAAAAAGTAATCAGTATTTTAGAAAGAGGAATATATTCTCTAGATGTTTTATTTAAGTGCATTTTTCGTTATTGTTGGTCATTTAATTACAAACGACGCTTGATTTTCAACTTGAAAATTTTTTTGTTAAAAAAATTGACTCTACTATTGTTTTTTATTGTCTAAGCCAATTATTTTTTAATATTTTATTATTCTCTGACTATCTAGCTTTAATAACAGACAAACTATGATGGAAATAAGTCAAATGTTGATTCACAGTGACCAAAAAACTAATTAAAGTCAAAGTCGTCAGTCCGCCTTGTTTGGACGCCATTTTGGGGCAGTGCGTTAACTTTTTTTTGTGTGAACATTGGCTTTTTTTAAATAAATAGTTACAGAGAACACAATATGCAATTTATAGGGATGAGGACATGGGGGAGAGTGCACAGTAGGGGACTCTGGCCCACCGTGTAAAGACTCTTCATGGGTTGTAGGGGTTTTTTTACAATGAAGATATTGACAGTAAAGACACTGTGTATTTAATGATTATTTGAGCTATAAAGTAGTGATCAACTGAACTATTTCATTATTTTTTTCCTTTCAGTCAGGGAAGTATTCCGAACCTTCTTGGTTATCAGAAGAAAGCAGGAAGATTATAAGAGATATGTTACAAGTTGACCCAAAAGAAAGAATTACTGTAGATGAATTACTTTCTCATCAATGGATTACAATGGGATGTCTAGATCCTGTTACTCATAATAGTTTAAATTTGGTAAGTATATTTACATATAATCAATATTCATGTTGTGGAAGTAGCAGTTATTCTAAAAATTAATCACCAAGTCTGCTCACCTTATCCATAGCACTAGTACCTTGCAAAATTAAGTAATAATAAAAAAAATTATAAAAAGGAAAAAAATAAATGCCGAATAGTAGATAATAGACATATATTTGAAATCAAGAAATTAAATAATACATGTCATAAAATGAATACCAATAAATCAAATATAATCTCCAATACAAAATAATAATAAGCAAACAATGAAAAAAATAAAAACTGCTTTAAAACAGTAAATATAAAAAAGAAACCTTAGAAATTAAATTATTTTTTTAATAATTGATTAATTATTGTAATTTAATGAAATCAATTTAATTGTAATTAAAATCATAATAGAGAATGCCATAATAAATTTATATGAGTTTAAATTACATTTTTCATATAATAAAAATGAAAAAAAAAAAATATACGTGATATATGAATGTCAACACTTATCAATACTCTTCCAAACGATAATGTAGCATCACCTCTGCTACATCTCGCTGTTTAGAAATAATTTAGTTTTTACTAAGATGTCAATGTGTGATTTTCGTATAATTTTGTTTTATTAGTTTAAACTTGGCTGAAATGAGGCCCAGACGGCCATAAACATCAATCGAGTCTGGGACGAGAGCAGCATTAATGAGTGCACTGTTCAACGGTGGTTCAAAAAATTTCAGGAGGGAGACTTCATCCTTGAAGATAAAGCAGGTCTTGGAAGGACTTCTTCTCTTGATGATGATTATCTTCGGGCTTTGGTGGAAGAAAACTCCAGAACAATAGTTCAAGAACTTGCAATGAAACTTCACCTTAGCAAATCGACTGTCGATGGCCACCTCAAGGTGATTGGAAAGATAAAAAAGCTTGAAATTTTGGTTCCACACACATTAAACAACCGCCAAAAATCCAGCGTTATAAAGTTTGTACTACACTTCTTTGCTGGAACAACGACCCTTTTCTGTCTAGAATTGTTATTTTTGATGAAAATTGGATACTTTATGATAATAATAGACGTTCTGGACAGTGGCTCGACAAAGGAGAAGCAGCAGAACATTTTCCAAAGTCCTCAACTCATATATAGAAGGTGATGGTTACTGTTTGGTGGGCTTCATTTGGTTTGATACTCTACAGCTTCTTAAATCCTGGAGAAACCATCAATGCCGAATCGTATTGTAACCAAATTAATGCTGTGGTCAATCAGAAAGGGCCCATTTTGTTGCATAACGCCCGGCCACATGCCTCACGTGTGACATCACATAAACGGTTGGAGCTTTCTTATGAACTCTGCCACATCTGCCCTAATCTTCTGACCTTTCGCTTACGGATTTTTTGTTATTTTGGCCGTTTATTTACAAATGATGCTTGATTTTCAACATTAGCTTGAATAAATTGACTTTACTAGTGAGATTATTGACTAAACCAATTTTCATGTGTTATTATTCTCTGCCTATTCAGCTTTAATAAAATGCCAATTATGAAGAAATTAAAACAAATGCGGAATCTCAGTGAACGAAAAACTAACTGAAGTAAAAATTGTCAATCCGCCATTTTGGAAAAGTGTTTTCATTTTTTTTTTGTGGGTCCATTGGCTTTTTTAAATAAGTAATTCCAAGGAACATGATATGCAATTTATGGGGATGTGGGAAGAGTGCATGGTATGGAGGTCTGGCCCACTACGTACCGCTACTAAGGCTGTAGATACTATGGACAAACTACCCTGACCAAGATCGGCACGCTCAAAGTGGATAAAAACAAGAATCCATACAAAGTTGTGAGTGTAATATTAAGAAGTTATCGAGAACAGTGATAACAACGTTTATAATTGTATATACTTAATGTAACAAAATAGAAGAAAATTATCATGAGAATCTGCAAAATAGAGTATTAAATTTTTGAATTATATGTTTTTTTTCTACTTTATATAATAATTGGATTTAAATTGTGATCACAAATATTATTTTATTTATTTATTTATTTTAAAATATAACAATCTGTCACGTGGACAATAATTATAGTGATATATGATATAACACATTCATACCATATATATATATATATATATATATACAGAAAATATAAAATTAACAAAAGTAAAATAATAAATAACTGTGTACAATAAAAAATAAAATAACCTAAAGATAAGTAAATTAAAAACACAGTCATACTTATATACAAACAGGCAGGGAACCCCAAGCCAGGCTTTTCCTTCCAACTATAGAAGGAAAAACAGGACTTCAAGAAATCCCTGTGCTACTCTCTCAACCGCATCACTGCTGCTTAAGCCAGTGGAGTTTGAGCGATAGCGCTTTAGCCACATACACTCATGTCTTAAGTGGAGAATCTGGCCATTGCCAGAACTCCAACATATATACTACAATAAATCTCTGAGCCACTGCTGCTTCAACCTTCGAGGAGGATTGTAGGGATGAGTGGAACTAGATAGGGATTGTGCTAGGGGATTCGGATGATTTATAAGGTTCTGATGGAATTTGGAAAATAGATACTTTTTTGAGTGGTGATTAATTAAATATAAATTAAGACTATTAAATATAAATAGATATATATTTTTATACACAATATATAGTGCATTACATATATATAAATGAAAATATTTCTCATGTTCTAACTTAGCTGTAGAAGTAGTAGTTAAGAAATGATTTGGGTTAATATGCTGTGATTTCAATTAAAAATAATAAATGTCAAAAAACTTAAGCTTAAGTTCCTTGTTAAAAAATTAAAACTTAGTTTTTATATAATTATTTTTATAATTTAGATAGTTCAAATTGTGAATTAATTTTGTGATATGATAAAGCAATATGTTATATACATGATTATCTTTATCAGAAAATCCAATATTTGCATTGCTAAATAAAATTAATTCTAGTAATTTTGAAATGTTCATTTTTTTTGTCTTTTAAAGTTAAATACATGAATTTTAAGCTGTAAACATTATAAATTTTAATACATAAGCTTCTTTAGTAGTTTTATTCAATGAAAGAGTTTTGCAATGCCTCACTTAACAAAACTAATTGTTTATGTCTTAATACCTGCGTTATTTTATCTTCATTTCTTGAATTATGACAAATGTTTCAAAAGTATTTTTGCTAGAACTTATTTTTTTTTTTTTTAATTTTTAATATTAATACATCAGCTTCTATATCATACAGTCTTGTATGTCATTGTTTTCATTTAGAATGTCTCAGAATTTAGTGGAAGCATAACCTTGTCTATGGGATAAATTGTAATAAATCGAATATTACCTGATGAATAATTTATTCACCGTTAATTATGTTGGTATTTTTTAAACAGATATATATTTGGTTTTAAATGGTTAGTTAGGTAGTGGAAAATTCCCCATTTCCTCCTCTCGTGGATGAATTGATCACTGTGTGAATCACCCATGTAATATGTCATAACAACATTACCATAGCTTTTAATATTATTGTAGTAATTCTGTTTTAGTACCATGAAAAAAATAATGAAGTTTTAAATGCCCTCGGAAAGTATCATATGATAGAAAGTGAAGAAATTTGGGAGAGAATTAATAAATGGGACTATGATTATGATACAGCAACTTATCTTCTTCTGTTAAATAGATGTAAACAAGGGCTCCCATTAAGGCTTAGTACACAGTCTAGGTTGAGGTATAAGATTCAGGTATTTATACATTTTGTTTTAATTTTAGATAATTTAAGTATGAGATTTGTATTACTTTTTGGTTAATATTATTGTCGAACCTCGTTAACACTCCAGTTGTCACACTTCTATATGTAGCATAAGTAGTCGCATGTCATCTTTGAGATGGCTTTTCCATTTTGTCCAACTATACTCACAATATTACTTTAAATCTATAGAAAATTGATAAAATAATAGAAATATTTAAATTTCTAATCATAGGCGTGTTATATAAAACACTGCAAATTATTTCACAATGGTTTACTATTTCCAAACAACTATACATCTAAAGTAACATTACCTTCCTAGTTAATAATAATAATAAGGCTTAGCGAACCCGAAGGTTCGATGCCGACACCACCAATCGCTTGTTACACACCTCCCTCCACCGTTCGCCGTCCAAGCCCAGTCCCTTCAGATCGGCTTTAATGCAATCATCCCACCTTCGCTTCGGTCTTCCCCTCGGACGCTTACCATTCGGCACAGCAAATATTAACCTTTTAGGAATTCTCTCGTTACTAAGCCCAACAACTTTACAAGCCCATTTGATTCGCCGCGATGAAATTACCTCAATTATATTACCCGGATACATCTCACGCAATTCGGCGTTGTGCAACCGTCTGAACTCTCCGGTTAACTCATCCTTCTTTGGTCCGAATATTCTACGCAATACTTTATTTTCAAAAACCTTAAGACGCTGCTCATCCCTTAATGTAAGCGGCCAAGTTTCGCATCCATAAAGAACTGTAGGCAAGATAATTGTTTTATAGATTCTAATTTTTAAGTTTCGGGACAAGAGGCGCGAACTAAGTAGTTTTGTCACAGAAAAATAACAAGCATTCCCCGCCTTCAGTCTAACCTTAATCTCTTCTTCAATTTCGTTTTTTCTAGTTATCGTAGAACCTAGATACCTAAATTTATCTACCTGTTCAAACATATTACCATCTATATCGATATCACCAGTAGTATCGCCATTTTTGCAGCTAACCATATATTTTGTTTTATCCACGTTTAATTCGAGTCCTAGTTCTTTACCGGCTTTCATTAACGTTGTCGTATTTAGTTTTATAGTTTCAACGTCTTCGCTTAACAGTACCAGATCATCAGCATAGCCCAGCACGGATGTTGTCCCGCCCAGATCCAACCCTTTCTCGGTTCGCATTACTTCCCTAATGGCATGTTCTAATGCCAAATTGAACAGGACAGGCGAAAGAGAATCCCCCTGTTTTAAGCCCGAACGAACCTCAAATTTTTCGGACAAATTATTACCGATTCTAACTTTATTGAGTGTCTCCGTCAAGCACATCCTGACTAGATTTACTAGTTTTTTTGGAATTCCCTGCTCGATTAGAATATTATACAGTTTCTGGCGGTCAATAGAATCGTAAGCCTTTTTAAAATCTATATACAGCTGGTGAACAATACCGTTATACTCCAATTTTTTCTCTAATATTTGCCGTAAAGAAAATATTTGATCAATAGTCGAACGATTCCGTCTAAATCCGCATTGGTAGTCTCCGATAATTTCCTCGGCGTATTCCGTGATTCGACTGGTTAGGATTAAAGTGAATATTTTATAACATACCGGAAGCAGTGAAATTCCTCGATAGTTATTACAATCCGTCCTCGGACCCTTTTTGTGAATCGGAATAAGAATAGATTCTTTCCATTCTTCAGGTAATTTCTCGTTCACCCAGATCTTTTTAACCAACCGATGTATTTTAGAAACTCCAGCTTCTCCGCATGCCTTAATTAGTTCAGTAGGAATATTATCAATTCCCGCTGCTTTATATGATTTTAATTTTCCGATAGCTACTTCAACTTCCTCTTTACTTGGTCCTTCTATTAATGGTTCAGCACTCTGGTACTCAGAAGGAGGACACAGATCATAATTTACCGTATTTAAAATATTGTCAAAGTGGTCCTTAAACTTATTCAATATGTCCACCGGATCGGTCAGAATATTGTTATTATCATCCCTAATTCCAGACGTTACGGGCCCTACATATTTACGTGATCTGTTTATACCTTTGTACATTTCTCTTACGTTATTTTCAATTCTATTAGTTTCTATTTCAATTATTTTATTTTTAAGATACTCCCTTTTTTTATTTTTGAGCAATTTTGTCGTTTCGTTCTTTGAGATTCGGAAGTATTCCAGATTGTCTTCGCTAGGATTATTTAGAGCTTTTAATTTAGCGGCTTTTCTTTTTTCACACATGTTTAAGCAATCTTCATCAAACCACGGTTTGTTATTCTTATTTTCCTTTTTTCCTAGACACGAGTTACCGACCGCTTTAATATTATCTCTAATCTCTATCCATAACTTGTCAATATCCTCGTGGTCCTCGTCAGGAAGCTCTAAAGCTTCAAACCTATTCTTAACATCTAGCTCGAATTGGTTTCTAATTGATGGATTTTTTAATTTTTCCAAATTAAAATTCTCAAAATCGAAACGGTTTTCTTTTCTCTTTTTTATATTAAGTTTTTGTCGAAGTTTCGCGATTACTAATTCATGATCCGACCCACATTCTGCTCCGCGATAAGACCGTACATTAATTATACTGCTTTGCCAGCTGTGTTGTATCAAGACATGATCGATTTGATTTCGTGTTTGCGAATCCGGTGATGTCCAAGTATATTTATGAATATCCTTATGTTTAAACGTCGTACTTTTAATTATCAGGTTTTTCGAGATGGCAAAGTTTATCAGACGGATCCCATTATCATTACTATATTCGTGCAAACTTTCTTTACCAATCGTCGGAATATAAACTTCTTCCCTTCCTACCTTTGCGTTCGCGTCACCTACAATTATTTTCATGTAGTTTCGTGGTAGTTTATCATAAACCCATTCGAGTTTATCGTAAAATTCACTTTTGACTTCATCGTCACTGTCTTCGGTCGGACAATGTATGTTTATTAATGCGATTTTAAACCAACGTCCCTGAAATGTAGCTACCGAAATTCTATCACTAAAGAATTGTACGTCCCTCAAAGCAGATAGTAATCTACGCCTAATTAGAAACCCGGTACCTAAACAATGATTCCCGCTTCCTCCGTACCAAATAGTGTACTTCCCTTCCCTCATCGAGCCCTCCCCTGGCCAGCGAACCTCTTGCAGAGCCACGACATCCAAATTGTACCCATTTACCTCATTCGCGACCGATTTTAGCCCCCCTGCTGTGTTTAAACTCCTTACGTTCCACGTACCAATATTTAAATCCCTATATTTCAACTTGCGCCATGAATCCCCTAAAGCAGTCCCCACCCGGAGACCCGAACGGGGGACTAGTTTACCTCCGGATAATGAGCGTTTTACCTTAGGGAGATCCATGACTTTTTGTGGTGTTTGGTGAACTAAAGATATGTGAGTAGGGCGTTCAATCCTACGTCACACCCTCCAGCAAGTCTGGTGGGCCCCTACCTCCAGCAAGTCTGGAGGTCCCCTCCCTCCAGCAAGTCTGGAGGGCCCCTCTCATTGTTGGTCAGCGAGTCCATCGGACTTAGCCGGGAGGAACTTCCAAGGAATTTCCACCGACCATCCCCACATCCGCCACCCGTGGGACGCTCCCCATACGCGGTAATGAGCCCGCGCGAGGTTACCTTCCTAGTTACAAAGAAAAATAAATAAAAGATTATTCCAATTATTGGACTAAACTTTTTTTTTTAAACATTTGTAATATGCTAAAAAAAATAACATTACTCCAGTAACGCATTCAAAATTCAAAAACGAAAACAAAGGATAAAACCTTTGCAGTAGAACATACAAAAAACTAGATACTATATGCTCCTAATTGTCTGATTTTAACAATTTTTTTTTTTGTTTTTTAGGAAATTTCGTAAACTTTTATAAAACCATATACAATATCCACAAAAAAGTGTATATTTTTTGAGTTATTCGGAATTTAATTTTACCATCCCTCGTAACTTTTTTCCAGCTTCTTTTCGTTGAAGTATGTTATATAGATAAATTTAAAGGGTGTCAAGAAAATTACTTTAGCGAAGTTTCATTGAAATCGGTGCATTCGTTTAAGAGCTACAGTCTACAGCAACGCATGTTTTTTGGCTGCCATTTTGAAAGTAAAAGGCGGATAGTAATGTCGATGAAGGGGGATCATCCTCGGGTAACCTTTGATTTTATATCCAAATTTGAAAAAAAATCGGTCCAGTAGTTTCGGAGAAAATGGGCGGACAGCGGACAAACAAAACAATGTGTGAAAAACTAGAAATAACGAAAACAATAAGGGAAAAAAATTTTATGTAAAATATTGAACGGAGAGGTCAATAGAAATATCTTATAAAAAAGTAAAAAAAAAAAATAATAATAATAAAGGGGGTAAAGTCATTCCTAATAAGTATGTCAAAATAGTAAGCAAATTATCATGATGTAGAGATGGTTGACCATGATATATTATGAGAAGGAGTTGATCGGAGGGTGCGGTCAAATGCAAGGTGGGTCGAAACGTTGGCATGATAATTAAATAATACTATTTCTATAATTTAATATTTATTTGACCGCACCCTCCCCTCCCCCTTCCCAATCAACTCCTTCTCAAAGCTAATTATCATTTTTAAAAAATTACTGAATGCTTACAATAATAGTCATGTAGGATCTTAGAGATTTATTCAGCATAACTCAACAAAACTTGACAAAAAAATGTAATTTTTATAAATTTAGAGCTTTGTTAGTTATGTGCATGTTGCAGTAAAGAATAATCATAATCAAAATTTTATATTAGGGAAATTCACATTAGTTACTTTAACATGGTGTCGATGATATATGAACTAATCTTAAAACTTCTTACATTAGGTCTCTGATCTTACAGTTCTGTTTCCTGGGTATATATCCCACGACCAACAGTGGAAGTTTCCTCTGATTGAATTAAAAATAATCACTATTCAAAATATTTCATTTTGTTGTATTTATACAACTTTGAAGTTAAGTGGACTATGGTGTCATGTCTGTAATTTTTATTGAGGTAAATTTAACATTCAGACTTTCATGAAGATCAGGATTCTATTACAAATTACAGTCTCTGTAATTATTATTATTTATTTTATACCTTACATCTTGAGAGGCTTTCAGTGACCTACACCATATTCATCTCTATAACATAACACATAATCAATAAAATTAACAATTCTTTATGTTACATACATGTGCGCAACACACAACTTTCAGTTACAACTCCACTTTGAATAGAAATATATATCCAACACCATCTTATGAATGCTGAACATTTATTGTCAGCACCATCTATATTATGGATCAATTTAGCAACTAAAAGTTACCCAACATTCTATTTTGTTCACTTTTTTTTTATATAGTTTTATAATTGGCTATTGTATGCGAGTAGTATTGTGTTATATTAGCCGCTTCCTTTTTTGAGGTTTGATCGGGAGTTAGATTTGTGGAGTATTTTAATATTGTCAAAATCTATTTCCTGTCTATGATTTTTTGCATGGTTGGGTAAGACAATAGTTGTTTTTGAATTTGGTTTTAGGTTATTCTTGTAGCTATATTTTCTTGTTTTGTACCAGTTGATGTCATTTCTACATATGATTTTTAGCAGTTTTTACAAGGTTCAAACTTTTTCAAATACAGAAATTTTAGTCCATGGTTAAGTTTCTTCATCTTTTTTTATTATTTTTGATTATTGATATTCATTTGTATTAAAATTTGAAGTATTTAATCTTAAATGAATAAAAGCTGTGCCATGGAATAAAACTCAGTGCAATTATTATTACTTTATTTAAAGCAAATTATTTGAGTGATAGAAAAATTGTTCACTAAATTCACATTTCTCAAGGAACTTTTAATTCCAATTATTATGAAATATATTAATTGTGTCAAACAAATTTTAAAAACAATAATATTTTTTGTTTATTTTTTCTATGATGTTATTATACCTGAATTGAGCGATTCTCTGGAATAAAACATTTGTGACAAGGAAAGGAAGCAAGCAACAAAGATTCATGTACCACTTACTTATTTTAATATTGCAATGTTTTATTGGCTTAATCCATTTTTGGTCGAATGACATAATTTTTACTTTCACTTACCTATATATTTAATAGTATATAGGTATTCCCTATACAGTATGGAAAAGTATTGCGATCGTGAAAATTTTCGAATCTGAATTTTCAACAGAAACACACGTTTTTAGGTCCCCTGAGTCCCACATGACCAAGTCCCACAAAATGGTGTGTGTGTACATGGGTGCGGCGTGTGTGTTTGTGTGTTGATTTCATTTCACATGGCTTAAATGCCAAATGTTCATATACATCTTCTGAAGTACCATTGATTTTGTTTATTTTTAAAAAATTACTAAATATAAAGTATGAAAGAATTTGATAATTTGAAAATGGAGGAAAAAGGGAAAATGTTGATTTAGGAAGAAAATGAATCTCATGAAATACTAATCAGAAGATATACATATAATATATTCTTGGAAAGCGAAGAATTTTAGAAAAAGCAATATCTAGTATAGAAATTCGTAGAAGGTAGTGTAGAGTGATGAACAATTATAAGTAATAATTTGTGAAAACTAATATTATTTAATGGAAATCACATGTTTCAAAGGAAATTAAACGAAACTTACTTACTAAATGAAAAATTTTTAATTTTGAAAAAAGTATTTAAAATCCACTGAATAAAGCCAATGACATTGTTCAAAAAACTATTTTAATGTACTTGTGTGAAAGAAGTGAAATTTAAAAATATTTCATGGTTCGTGTAAAACATATGCTTCTAACCTTAAATATATTTTGCCAAAATTCAAGAAGATTTAGATCGAATTAGTGCCTGGGCCAACTTAAATGGATTAAGGCTAAATGCTGCCAAAACTCAGGCCATTCTCATTGGTTCCAAGCCCCTTCTTAGATCCCACACCAACTTTCCCTCACTCTATCTAAACAACCACCCCATCACCTTCTATCCCTTTGTTAAAAATTTAGGCTTTCTCATAGATCAAACCCTTTCCTGGAATCACCATATCTCTCATATATCCCGCCGTGCAATTTCTACCCTCAAACTATTCCATCACTTCCGCCATCTTCTACCCCGAAATACCCGTAGACTCCTAGTTTCCTCTCTCATCTTTCCCCACTTTGACTACAGCTGTGTGGTGTACGATGGGCTCTCGGTGGAACTGCGTGATAGACTCAAAAGACTTATGAATTGCTTCGTAAGATTTGTAATTGGGACCCCGTGACGCTCCCGTGTCTCCCACCACTACACTGAGTTAGGGTGGCTCTTCCCCTCCTTAAGAAGACAATATTTCCTTGGCACTTTCCTTTATCAAATCATTACCGATCATTGTCCTTCTTATGCCTACAACCTTCTCCAATTTAAGTCCTCAATCCATTCACTCACTACAAGATCCCGACCCTCTGACCTATACATCCCTTCTCATAGATCTGCCTCATTCCAAAATTCCTTTATAGCCCGCTCTGTCAACTTTTGGAATTCCCTCCCGATCAAAATTCGACATGCCCCTTCCCTGTACACATTCAAAAACCTCCTATTCCAATTCCTGTTCCAAAAACAGTCAGATACCAGCTAACTATTAATATTATATATGTATTGTGTAGCAATCATATAATCATAACACTTGGTAAGAGATAGTACATGCATTTCCTACTATCGACGTAGGAATTTCAATACATACATTTTTTTTTATTCAATTATAATTAACTGTTTATTTTTATATATATATATTCAAGTAAAGTTTTTTTTTTGTTTTTTTTTTATGAAATGAACTCATTGCATCTCTTTTTCGTTCTTCATTTCTCAAAGTGTATGTTTATGTTGTTCAACACTTAAATATAATTTTGTTCATAGTTCAAGTGATTCGTTCATAGTTTTAATTGTTTTGTTCATAATTTTAAATGCTCTGTACATAGTTTTATCTGTATTGTATATAGCTTGTGCACCTAAGGTTTTCTTTATTTTTTATTTTATTTTATCAATTTTATTTATTGTTTCAACGTTTAGGCCAGTAATATTCTATTATTTTGTACATTATTGTTATTCTGAAGGGACTTAGTCCCAGAATAAAGTTTTTTTTTTCTATCTAAATTCTATATTTACTGTAGTTTAATAACTCTAGATCTGATATTATATTTAAATAATTAGGTATACATTGTCAATTTTTTTTTTTTTTTAAATTCCCTTGTGAAAGCACATTATACACTTACAATTAGTGTGACGACGTTTGACCTATCCATGCCATATTTAAAAGCAATTATAATCAAAAACTGTATTTTGGTATGTTTTCCAAGGATTAAAAATAAGAATTTAAATACTTATAAAAAGTGATAGAGATTTAGTAACTATAATTTTTACTATGTAGTACGATCCTTACTTATTCATAATTAAATACATGCACTTTCAATTCTTCATGTTTGAAATATGAAAATATTTGAAATAATAAAAGTATTTATGATTTTTGTTATATAAAAATATTTTTGTTTTTGTCTTCTTATACTATACTTATTTACTTATTTACTTCTACTTATAAAACTAATCCCTACTAACACTAAATGGGCCAGACTCAATGGCTACGATGTATATTAAGCCAATAATAAAATGTTTCTATTCTATACTTTCAATTCTCTCTTAATCCATAGTACCCACAGACTAGAGTGATTCAGTTATATATAAGGTTTTCATAGGCTACATTTGATATTATAAATTGGGTTTTTGTTATTTTGACAGTCTTAATGAGTTTTTGTATTGATGAATATGACCAAAATTCAAAAATAGGTTGTTTAAAGTTTAGCTGCATTAAAAATGTGCTTCAAAAATTCTTGTAATAGCCCGATTTTGCCTGACAAGAATGCTTTTCGAAGTAGAGTAGTAAGTGAAAGTTGTGTGTTGTGTTCACCAGATATTTTTTTTAACTCTGGAAAAATCATTTTAGTTGATGAACACTGTCATTTGTTTTATTATGAGCTTGCTTTTAGGGAATTCCTCCTACTCCGTGTACACCTAAGTGCCAGAGTCCTGTGAGACATTCTTACAGACTTTTGAAAGAGGTTATGAACAACAATGAATTAGGATCGTCACAAGGTAATGAATCTTACAAGTTTTTCTTCAGTTGTTATTTCATTTCATCCATAGCTGTTAATTTATTTTACTTGACTTTCATTTCATTCAGGATGAATATTATTTTCAGATTTGGTTAATGAAAAAGAAAATACTTCAGCTAGAACTCCAACCAGAACGGGTAGGAAGAGGGGACATCCCACCGGGGAAGAAGACATCATATCTCCAAGTGGGTCATAATTGTTTTTCTTATAAATAAGTACAGTTGAGTATGAAGATTATAATATTAAACTTTTTAATCATGTCCTTTATCGCAAGTATATAGGATCATTTATTTATAATTTTAAAGCAAGCCTAGCATTGTTATTTTTTATTGTTTAATTTTATTATTATGCTTTTTAGTACCAGCAAAGAGAACACCCAGAAAAGCAAGACCTTTAGCTAATATAGTTGAGTAAGTATCTTATTTAACTTGTTTCATAAAGGTTCTTGATTATATTAAACTGCAGTAAAAATGATAAACATAATTGGTTATTAATTAACAATAAAATTTACAAGAACTTGTTTATTATATTTTTAATAATTGGATATATTTATGTTTCCCGTTATTATGAAGAGCTGAAATGGCTTTATCCTTCCTACCAATGTAAGTATTATCTAGCATCCTTCCTCTTCCAAGTCATCCAACCCCGCAGTCCTTCATAAATCTCCAAGTTCCTTCAATTCAAATTCTCTGTCCACTCCTGCAAAATCCGTTCCCGGTCTTTAGATTTGTATACAAGAGTACCAAAACTGCTTTTTTCGACAGATCTTTCATTATTCGATCCTCATTCCTATGAAATTCTATTCCATCCTACATCCGACACTCAAATACCCTTCCCAACTTTAAATCTTCCTTGTTCAATCACCTCTTACCTGTTCAGTTCTCATGAAATTCTAAATATATATATATATATCTATATATATAAAAATGAATGTATGTCTGTCTGTCCGTCTGTTTGTCCTTATTGCAGTACTAAACCATTCAACCGATCGCCATGAAACTTTGAGAAGTTTTTCCGTACACTCCTGGGAAGGTTTCTGGCATAGTACTTCTGTCTTACGATAATTTTATATATGTAAAAAAAATAAAAATGTAAATGTTTTTCTGTTCAAAGCCGCAAAAAATGTGTCGCTATAAACTGTAGTGCCAAAACGGCATTACCGATTTTAACGAAACTTGGCTTAAGTCTTCCCCTTGAAACCCTTTTAATTCATGTGTATAACATACTTGCCCGAAAACAAGCTGAAAAATGTTACGATGAATTCAATATTTTATTTGACGATAACTGAAAAAGTACACAATTTTTGACAAAAGATTTCTGAATTGCTGACAAAATAAAAAAAAAATCATCGAAATCGGACGGTTCGTTGCAGAGTTATTGAGTTTTAAACATTTACTGCTTTCTCTTCAGAAAAGGCCGTTTCAATTTGCTTCCTCACTACCGAACGTCAGCAAGCATTTTTTAAATTTTTTTATTGATTAATCGAAAATTTTATAATTACTACAGTAATTGAAATTATCATTTGAAGGATTTATATGATTCTCCTTATGTAGGTCAATGCTATTGTACGTTTTTTTAATAAGTTCAACTCAGACTGTTTCTGATGATTATGAATGACGGCGTATTTACTCAGATGATTATGAATGTTCAATTTCAATCACGAGAAAAAAAAAAACAATTAGAATTAGTTTCAATTGAAGCCATTTCACAGACAAATTTGTTTCCAACTTTTTAAAAATGACGGATGTCCTTTGCTACTAATCTACTCATATGTGCTTTCTATTTTCTTTCTTTTTCATTTTGCCAGGCTAAGCCACAGCAGCTCGTGGCTGGGTAAAGCTAGTATATATACATATATATATATATATATATATATATATATATATATATATATATATATATATATATAAATAATTACTTTGTTTTAAATACTTTTATTTGATTTTTTCCCTCTTAATTGAAGTTTGAAGTTAAATAATATTCTTTTCTTTTATTTATATTCATTATATCAATCTGTTTATTTTGTGATAATTATCTGAGGCTCCAACGCTGTAAATTATTCTAAAGAGACTTGTCCCAGAATAAACAAAGCATTATTATATGCTTATATATATATATTCATCAACATATTCCTAAACATTTTTAATTTTTGGCACAATATCATTTTCCTAGTAAAAATTTGTTACATATGGGGTTTTATTTTAATATCTAAAAATTACAAAGATAAGATAAAAAGGTGACATAAAATAAGATTAGAAGGGAGGTTTAATCCTGACCGGATTGTTCACAAGTACCGATATTAGATTTATGAAAATTACAATGAGCTAAAATAAATATTAGAAAGATATGCTCAAATTCTACATTATACAAAACCTTGGCAAGCTAAACATTATTTGAACTTATCCACCCACAAAATACAGATGCAAGCGGATATGACTAAAAGAGTTCACAAACATTTTAAAACACATTATTTGCTGTCTGCACACAAAGCCCATATTCCCATGATAATTATCAATTGGACACTTGGTCTGCTAAAATAAAAATAAAGTAAATTAAAAAAACTTTTTGCAAAATAAAGAACTCGCTTTCCAAATTGTGCTACCTTAATTGATCGCCAATAACAGTTTTTGTTGAAGATTAGTAGAAAATTAAAAAGAAAAGAATCATCTGATGAATGAAGTGAAAACAAAAATTAAACCGTATTATAATTTTGTAATGTTAGTTTAGTTAACTGTGAAAGTATTAAATATATAGAATTAGGAGAAGAAAAAAATAGAATGATGTTGATAACTGTGAGGAATGAAAAATGAGCTGTTTTAGATTTGAAAATTAATTTAACTCTGGAATATTGTCAATTACATAATAAGTACAGATAAAATTAGAAGTATTAATCTCATCTTCTTTAACATTATCATTGTTTCCTTGTCTAAATTTTCATAGGCTGATCCTCATACTTCAGGACAAGATTATGTTGAGAAGGTAAAAGACGACATCACCAAGTGATCACAATTTTTAATTGTTTCTTATTTTAATTTCAAATTTCTTTTGGTTGAAACCAAAATTTCAGTCAAGATATTTTTATTGGGCTAGCCGATGTTCCTACCCAAAAATGTGGGTCATTCTCAGGACGAACATTTGGAAGTTGAAACAAGAACTCACTTCAGTTTTCAAAAGTTGAGCTCTTGTCTTGACTTCCAAATGTTAGCCCTGAGGATGATCCACATGTTTGGGTCGAAACGTCAGCCAACCCAATAAAAATATCTTGCCTGAAATTCCTTAAAATTTTGCTTCATCCTTATAATTGATGAGTCGACTGCTTACCCATCTCAGAATTTCCTTTTGTTGCATTTTCTCTTGGCATTCAAGCAATAATTTCTAATCCAATATTGTAAAAAAAAAAATCACATTTCACATACATAGTTAATTTCTTCTTTTATCAAATCATAAGTTTTTATCTGACAAATATTAAGTCATTTAATGCCTTATTTCTTTGTAATTTGATGTATACATTTATCTAGTCCATGTACGTTGTTTTCCATCAAACAGAAATTACTTCAAATTCAGAAAATGACTATTACATCAAATTCAGAAATTACTATCACACGAAATCCTCTAACTGGACTTGGTGTCTTTTGCCATACATGATGGTAATGATTTTTCAATATTATTGAAGTTGACATTTTATAATTACAGCTCTCCATCTACACCAATTAATTCTACCCCAGGAAATAAAATCCTCTGCAGTTTAGAAAAAAAGTTGAATAAAGTACGAGATGTTTTGACCCCTCGGAAGAAGACTACAGTTCCTGATTGTTTTTATCTGAATAAATTGACAGCCAAGGTTTCTTAATCTTTCATTTGAATCCCTATTTTTTAAAAAAATATTTCATTAAAACGTTTATTAATTTTTTTATTATTGCAGCAAATGTGTAATGTTTCTACAACTCCATTCAATGATCCTGATATTGCTCTGGAGGAATTAAAATCTGGCTTATTGGATGCCGGAATCAGCTTTAAAAGCAAGGGGTAAGTTCAAATATCTATTTTTCTCTTCTCATATATACTATTTCTGGTTATTATTCACAGGAACTAACTTTCAATTCAATTGAACAGCATTACTTAGCCTTATTAGGACATTAGTTTACCAACATATTTTAATAGAAGCCTCAAATGCGTTATGTATATAAACTATTAAACAAATATGGATATTGAAAATGTTAGAAAAAAAAAAAAACAATATTTGTTTCTTACACAACATGTAGGGTGCTCCCCTATTCCAGTTGTGTAAATATATAATAAGAATTTGCCTGTAGATGGCTACAGTTGTTAATTTACTTGCTTCCTTACGTGGCGCTACACCACATCTATGGTGGGTCTTGGCCTCCGCTATTGGGCTCTATCTTTTGCTATCAGTTAGTACTGATACCAATTAGGCTCCTTGCATCAACCGCCATGCCACCCATCCCATTGTAGCTTCGGCCATCCAGCTCTTCTAGTGCGATGCAGCACTTCACTTGAAATTTTGTTTGGGATCTCTACTTTACCCATGCTTGCAACATGTCCTGCATATCTCAATCTCACGAGCTTAATGAGCCTAATGACATCAGCATCGGAAAACAGATTGTAGAGTTCCGGATTCTTTCTACTTCTCCACAAATCCCCATCCTTCGCAGGGTCAAATATTCTTCTTAAGGTATTCCTCCTCAAATATAAGGATATTCTTCTCATAGATCTTACTCAGAATCCAAGTTTTTCATGTGTGAGGACTGGCCTTATTAAGGTTTTATACAGCCGCAACTTTGTTTTCCTCTTTATAAGCTTGCTCCATTTATTCTTGAACAGGCCAAAGTAGCACCTATTTGCTGCTGCAGTTCTTTGCTTAATTTTAGCAGACATATCATTTGTTACATTGGCTTGTGTTCCAAGATATGTGAATTCAGTGACTCAAACGTGCAGGTCTCGTTTGCCACCTTTCACTCCCATATTCCTGTGCCTTCTCCTGTGAACATATACTTAGTTTTCTCCTCATTCTCAATGAAGCCCATAGCTTAAGAAGCTCTCTGCAGGTCGAGAAAAGCTTTCTCTAGAGCTGCAAAGGCTCTTGCGATGATACCTAAGTCGTCCGCATAGCCAAGCATTGATCTAATCTATAAAGACTTAAATTAAATCCATTAAATGCCTTAGTCTTGGACAACTTCCTCCAAGGCCATATTGAAGAGCAAGCATGCAAGCGCATCCCCTTGCCTTAATCGCTTGTCAGAAGGAAATTCCGATGAGCAATCCGACTATACACGAACTTGGCATCGTAAATCTTCCATGGTCATTTTAACCAGTCTAATTAGCTTCTAAGGGATCCTGAATTGCTCCATCACTTCATAAATTTTCTGTCATTTGATACTAACATAAGCGCACTTGAAATCGAAAAAGAAGTGGTGAGTTGGCAATTTATATTCATGCCCCTTTTCAAGGATCGTGGGCAGTATAAAAATTTGATCTTTAATAGATCTGTCTTGTCGAAATTGCCGACCTCCTTGCAAGATTGAAGCCTAGGGTTAAAGAAGGCCTTCCCCTTATTTACCTTTTGGAAGAATGCCTGGGTTTCATTCTTATGTGCTTGAATTTTTTCAAACTCCTTATTTTCATAGTACACTTCAGTTGATCCTCTTTTATATCGCTTTTGAACAATAACTCTGTAAGCGATGTTCTTTTCTTCAGTAGCTCTCCTACACTCCTCATTAAACCGCGGTGATCTTATACAGTGTTGTTCAGCTCCAAGTATTTCTTCCACTTCCAGGGATCCCCACTTGCCTTGTACATTACTGTCATCAATATCACCAAGTGCCTCGTGTACCTTGAAGTTTATTTCATGTCATAAGGAAGTTCGGATCACTATGTCTTTTCGTTTTGCAATAGCCCACTTCTTAAGATACTATTTCGTTGGCGCGGCCCACGACAGCAACCGCTATTCCACGCTGCCAACCGCTATTGGCGTAGCTATTTCGCTGAAACTGCTCACTGGGATTGTTATAACCTGCCTATAATTGCTTTATCTTCGAAGATAAAAAAATGGACACCCTTTCTCTGACTACCGCTTTTTTATTTGAGGAGGAAGAAGAAGAAATGGAAATGTTGTTCATAAGGAGAAGGAATATCAGTATTTCAATGAGATGCTCATCATCCAAATCATCTAATCCCTTCTTAAACATTGTTTGCTATTTTCTAGATGAACAACCAAAAATTGAGGAACTACAAAAAAAGAACAAAAAGACAGAAAACGCCGTACTAACAACAATAGTCCCTCTGATATTAGATATTATTAGTTTGAAAAATAATTGTAATTATTACATAATTGATTAATAATAAATATCATATATTTGTAATTAAATCACATTAAGTTTTAAACAATATTTCTTATAATTTTGCTAGACTTGAAGGAAACATAGGAAATAAAACGTATAAACGTGACTGTTATCATCAAAACAATGCTCTGATATGATAACATAACCTACAACCGCCGAGCTGCCAACAGCTCCACTGCTTCGAGAGCTGTCAGATATGACGTCATACCTAGATTGCCGAGTAGTGCCAGCGAAATAGGTTCCTTTCTATTCCACTAAAGCAGTGGTCAACCGCAAGCAGTCGCGATCGTGGACCGCGCCAGTGAAATAGTACCTTTAGGTCTCTGGGATCTCCTATTCCTTGCATTGAAGACCCTTGCCTGATCTTTGCGATTACTAAATAATGGTCCAAGTCCACATTAGCACCTAAATAAGTCCTTACATTCATTAAGTTCAACCTTTGGTATGCACTTATGAGTAGATAATCAATTTGGCTAAATGTAGCACCATCTGGAGATTTCCATGTAGCTCTATGAAAATTGTGCTTCCAACAACAAGGCTTTGAGAGGCGGCAAAGTTTATTAGAATTCTCCCATTTCTATTACTTCCATTATGCAAGCTCTGCCGTCCTGTAGTGGGTTGGAAGACTTCTTGCTTTCCAACTTTTTCATTTAAGTCTCCTGATAGCATTTTGATATCACTTCTGAGGCAGGCATCGTAAGCCCTTTCAAGAGTCATAAAGTATTTCCTTATTCTTTTCACTAGCTGTCTCCGTTGTGGCATGGCAATTAAAAATAATATAATTATAAAAGGTACCTTTGATCCTTATAGAGCATAAGCGTTCATCTATAAACTTAAATGCAATGACAAGCTGTCTCATCTCTCCTTTCACAACAAAGCCAGTGCCGAAAGTATGGTTTCGCTGTCCTGCTCTAAGGTTAAAATTCAAGTTTGAAGTCAGTTTGACGGGTTCCATGTCTATTACCTTGAATTAGTCACCGTTTTCTTGTTGAGGTCTCGTAAAATATTTTAAGGGGAATGGGTTTTTAGTCTATTGCCCCCGAGACAGATGGTTGCTGTTCCCTTTGATCTTCCTGACCAGCTCCCTTAATGGGATAGCTACTTAGGGAAGATAGCTGTAAGGTATACTGTTAGTAACCTTTGTCTGTAAAGTGTGGGGTTGTGTGTATGTAGTGTGCTGTATAAGTTTACTGAGTGAGTGTCAGTGTACATCATCTTACAAAACCATCCAAATACATACTCAAGAATATGTATTTAAATGGTTTCTTGAGATGTCAACAGGAATAATTTGTTGTTATTTTTCTTCCTGCATATATGTGTTGTGGTTTTTTCTACCTCGATGATATGATGCCTGAAGCATTGGTAGTTAACTGTTCACCTGTATGTTGAAGACTCATGGCCTGTTTTTTTCTTAAGTTTTTCTTATTTGTGGGAATACAATTAAATACACAAATCATAATGATGGAGATATTGTTGGCAATAGATGTTATAATCAAGGGAAAGATATTAAGAGTTAAGAGGTGCAGCCAAGAAGGAACACATATTTGGACACAGCAAAGTTATAATATTGCTTCAGTTAATATCACGACTTACCGTGTATCTTTTCTTAATCGCATCTAATTGAAAGTACAATTTATTGTATTAAGGTTATTTGAGTAAAGAACCAAATAATAGGATTTTTTATTTTTCTTAGTTTTAGTGTTATTTTGTGAACCATCAAATTTGTTGCCCTACATCTCTCTTTTATATAATTTTTAAATATGCTCCTCACGCGGGCTCATTACCGCGTATGGGGAGCGTCCCACGGGTGGCGGATGTGGGGATGGTCGGTGGAAATTCCTTGGAAGTTCCTCCCGGCTAAGTCCGATGGACTCGCTGACCAACAATGAGAGGGGCCCTCCAGACTTGCTGGAGGGAGGGGCCCACCAGACTTGCTGGAGGGTGTGACGTAGGATTGAACGCCCTACTCACATATCTTTAGTTCACCAAACACCATAAAAAGTCATGGATCTCCCTAAGGTAAAACGCTCATTATCCGGAGGTAAACTAGTCCCCCGTTCGGGTCTCCGGGTGGGGACTGCTTTAGGGGATTCATGGCGCAAGTTGAAATATAGGGATTTAAATATTGGTACGTGGAACGTAAGAAGTTTAAACACAGCAGGGGGGCTAAAATCGGTCGCGAATGAGGTAAATGGGTACAATTTGGATGTCGTGGCTCTGCAAGAGGTTCGCTGGCCAGGGGAGGGCTCGATGAGGGAAGGAAAGTACACTATTTGGTACGAAGGAAGCGGGAATCATTGTTTAGGTACCGGGTTTCTAGTTAGGAGTAGATTACTATCCGCTTTGAGGGACGTACAATTCTTTAGTGATAGAATTTCGGTAGCTATATTTCAGGGACGTTGGTTTAAAATCGCATTAATAAACATACATTGTCCGACCGAAGACAATGACGATGAAGTCAAAAGTGAATTTTACGATAAACTCGAATGGGTTTATGATAAACTACCGCGAAACTACATGAAAATAATTGTAGGTGACGCGAACGCAAAGGTAGGAAGGGAAGAAGTTTATATTCCGACGATTGGTAAAGAAAGTTTGCACAAATATAGTAATGATAATGGGATCCGTCTGATAAACTTTGCCATCTCGAAAAACCTGGTAATTAAAAGTACGACGTTTAAACGTAAGGATATTCATAAATATACTTGGACATCGCCGGATTCGCAAACACGAAATCAAATCGATCATGTCTTGATACAACACAGCTGGCAAAGCAGTATAATCAATGTACGGTCTTATCGCGGAGCAGAATGTGGGTCGGATCATGAATTAGTAATCGCGAAACTTCGAAAATATAAAAAAGAGAAAAGAAAACCGTTTCGATTTTGAGAATTTTAATTTGGAAAAATTAAAAAATCCATCAATTAGAAACCAATTCGAGCTAGATGTTAAGAATAGGTTTGAAGCTTTAGAAAATACGGAATTTAAAGAAATACGGAAAATTATGATCTGTGTCCTCCTTCTGAGTACCAGAGTGCTGAACCGTTAATAGAAGAACCAAGTAAAGAGGAAGTTGAAGTAGCTATCGGAAAATTAAAATCTTATAAAGCAGCGGGAACCGATAATATTCCTACTGAACTAATTAAGGCATGGGGGGAAGCTGGAGTTTCTAAAATACATCGGTTGGTTGAAAAGATCTGGGTGAACGAGAAATTACCTGAAGAATGGAAAGAATCTATTCTTATTCCGATTCACAAAAAGGGTCCGAGGACGGATTGTAATAACTATCGAGGAATTTCACTCCTTCCGGTATGTTATAAAATATTTACTTTAATCTTAACCAGTCGAATCACGGAATACGCCGAGGAAATTATCGGAGACTACCAATGCGGATTTAGACGGAATCGTTCGACTATTGATCAAATATTTTCTTTACGGCAAATATTAGAGAAAAAATTGTGAGTATAACGGTAATGTTCACCAGCTGTATATAGATTTTAAAAAGGCTTACGATTCTATTGACCGCCAGAAACTGTATAATATTCTAATCGAGCAGGGGATTCCAAAAAAACTAGTAAATCTAGTCAGGATGTGCTTGATGGAGACACTCAATAAAGTTAGAATCGGGAATAATTTGTCCGAAAAATTTGAGGTTCGTTCGGGCTTAAAACAGGGGGATTCTCTTTCGCCTCTCCTGTTCAATTTGGCATTAGAACATGCCATTAGGGAGGTAATGCGAACAGAGAGAGGGTTGGATCTGGGCGGGACAACATCCGTGCTGGGCTATGCTGATGATCTGGTACTGTTAAGCGAAGACGTTGAAACTATAAAACTAAATACGACAACGTTAATGAAAGCCGGTAAAGAACTAGGACTCGAAATAAACGTGGATAAAACAAAATATATGGTTAGCTGCAAAAATGGCGATACTACTGGTGATATCGATATAGATGGTAATATGTTTGAACAGTTAGATAAATTTAGGTATCTAGGTTCTACGATAACTAGAAAAAACGAAATTGAAGAAGAGATTAAGGTTAGACTGAAGGGGGGAAATGCTTGTTATTTTTCTGTGACAAAACTACTTAGTTCGCGCCTCTTGTCCCGGAACTTAAAAATTAGAATCTATAAAACAATTATCTTGCCTACAGTTCTTTATGGATGCGAAACTTGGCCGCTTACATTAAGGGATGAGCAGCGTCTTAAGGTTTTTGAAAATAAAGTATTGCGTAGAATATTCGGACCGAAGAAGGATGAGTTAACCAGAGAGTTCAGACGGTTACACAACGCCGAATTGCGTGAGCTGTATCCGGGTAATATAATTGAGGTAATTTCATCGCGGCGAATCAAATGGGCTTGTAAAGTTGTTGGGCTTAGTAACGAGAGAATTCCTAAAAGGTTAATATTTGCTGTGCCGAATGGTAAGCGTCTGAGGGGTAGACCGAAGCGAAGGTGGGAAGATTGCATTAAAGCTGATCTGAAGGGACTGGGTTTGGACGGCGAACGATGGAGGGAGATGTGTAACAAGCGATTGGTGGTGTCGGCATTGAACCTTCGGGTTCGCTAAGCCTTATTATTATTATTATAATTTTAAAAAAACTTTTTATTTTGCATGTTTTGTTAAACAAAATTACTTCTCATTAATCCTCAACTATAATTATTTTTCAGGTTCTCTAGTCCAATTTAGAAAAACTTTGAATATCTAAAGATCTAAAAATTAATTTAGAAATATATGTTTTTTTTTAATATTACAGACATCCTTTTAGTTTCCTTGGAAAAATATTGTTTTGGGGTTATTTCCAAATTTATGCAAGGTCACTTGAAAATTTCTTTACCAGCTATTTTATTTTTCATTATTGACAAGTCATAAGAAACGCCATAAAGGCATTTAATACTTGCTTGGAGTGGGCGAAGGGGTACATCCACTACCAAAGCCTGTTACTTTAAACGAATTCGCGAGATTAGGCGTTTTCTTTAGCAACAAAATCAGAGACACTATGTACATTATGTAATAATTTACACCAGTATACAGTATATTATAATTTTCACCAATTTTGTTTATTGTTTGCAATGTGTTTATGTTTAACTGATAATGTATATGTTTTTGTTACCTTATGCAATTTTTCTATCATTTTAAATTTAACCTTTGATAATTTCAGCAGGTCATGCAATCTACATGTTAAAATTACCAAGACCATTCTGTAAAAATTATTTTTATGATTTTGATATTCTTAATTAAAATATTTGTTTTTTTTATTCTCGTTGCTAATGTTTCGGCCCAAGTGTGTGGGTCATGATCAACGCTAAAAATTACACCAGAAATATAAGATATAGGCGAAGTAAATAAATAAACCAAGGTTAAATATAAATAGTATACATAAGATAATAGTAAAATAGTAACAATACTTTTATCTTTAACAATTATATATAGGATTATGCTTATATTATATTACTATTATCTTGGTTGTTCTATATGTTTTGCTCTTGTCTTATTTTTGTATTTTAGTCTATATTTTAAATCCCTTATATAAAATAATTTTAATTTAGTGCTACCATACATACTGAACTTGAAACATTTGTGGACAGAGAACAGGTATATACTTGTCTGCCATTCTATTGTATCTCAAATTGTTACTTCAGGTGCATAATTTAATGTAACATTGTGTGGAAAATAGTAAAACAAATTAATCCACTTAAATCCATGCTTCTCCTCCATCTATAGTTTTGTAATAGCATTTTTCTGCTTTAAGATTTCCAATTCAACATTAGTTTTATTGCTGAGTGAATCTAATTTATATTTTTGCTCTTGTTCAAGAATTTTTGCATTTCAAAATTTGGGAATATTTTTTTGCTAGTGTTAGCTATTCTTCTTTATAAGTAAAGTTTTTTGCACTCTTAAGAGGTTACATCTTAAATAACTATATTAAAAAACGAGAAGATTCATTTTCTTTATCTGTTAACCTACAGTTATCAAATGTAATCTTTATTAGTTTGTTATACACTCATTTAATACTTGATATTTTCCCTACATTATCACTCACTATATCTCTGATGTCATCTTATTATTTCTTTATCAGACAACTGTTTCTTATTTAATATCTACTTGTAATTCATTTATTTTATTTTCACCATGCACCTTTTATATTTTTTATGTTTTGTAGCCCTGATGAAGACCTGCAAGGTGGGTCGAAACTACAGCGTAATAATTAAAAATACTATTTTTTAAAATTTAGTATTTATTTGACCGCATACTAATGTAATGTTACCGCAATGCGCTCTTAATATTACAAGACATGCTATTTATTTTGAAAATGACCTTTTGCTTTATCTGAAAATATTGAACTGCATTTATGGAGGTATTTTTATTTAGAAAAAAATATCAAAATTACAGAAAATTTCTTTGCTTGTAATTAAAACTTGGAACGATAGTAAACAAGCAGAAAAATGAATGTTTATGAGATTTAACTAGTAGTTAAGAGAAATACTTATGCAACATGAGTATTTTCTCTGCTACTTTTATTCCAATATGCTATCTAATGTTCTTATGTTTAATAGGTATCTCATACGTGGAAAAATTGCTGGACCTTCAGATAAAGATATAAAGAGTTGTAAACTTTCATTTGAGCTAGAAATTTGTTTAATCCAGCCATCAGCGACAAAGAAAGAAACTATAATCGGTATTAAAAGGAAGAGATTGAAAGGTGATGCTTGGTGCTATAAGAAAGTATGTGAACAGATACTGAATCTAACCAGTTCAGATTCAAAAAAATAATTTCTATGCTCGCATTAATATAGACGAAACCATACTTAGACTTGTACATAATTGTATATAGAAATATGTCATCAAATTGTGAATTGCAATTATATATAACTAAATATATAAGTAAATATACTTAATTCTTATCCACATTATATTTATAAAAGAATTGTTAATAAACAAATATTTATATTAAAAGCTTAGCATACAATTTTTTACCTATATAAAAAGTTAATAATGGATGATATTTATTTATTGTCATCAGTTAGTTCCGATCAGAGGAGGTTTATTGTATTCAGTATTCGCAAACTCAAATTCTGTATTGATTAGTCACATATGAAAATGAAAAACTGTTACTACTTGTATTTGTTCATACAATACAAAAATACATATAGAATACAAATATTAATTACTTTCTTCTAAGTTTCTACATCCAACCCAGAATAACACAAAAATACTCAAAATTCAGTATAAAGTTGAGAAGTAGTTGCAATTACAATTTTTTTGTTGTTAGTAGTTGACAGGTGTTAACTACTTTTATAATAATAATTATATTAAAACACAATTTCAAAAATGTCGATTTGTTCCTTAACTTTGATTAAGTTGGAGTTTGATTAAGCAGCTGCAAATTTGAGGAAATTTTCTCCAATTTTGGAAACCTTAATCTTGTTTGTTTTATTAATCAGATGATACTCATATGAGGGATATCACCACTACTACATACATCAGTATTATAAGTTATAGTAGTATTAATAAATTGATAATCGAAATTACCCGCTATTCAGAGGAATATAAAAAACAAGGGTCTAACTGATCTAACCTCAACTTCAAGAAAAACGAGTATGAAAATTTGAAGTTCTACAACTTCTTTTGTTTATTATAAAACTTATCAGGTTTTTCCTCATTAGTTTAAATGGTTATAAATCAATTTTTGAAGTTAATAATAAAATACCCGATTCCTGATATTTTTTGAATATATGAATATCATTGAATTTGTCGAAATGCAGTTAAAAACTTGTCATCAACAAAATTAGTGAAAATACAACCTTTTCAAATGAAAAAATATACTTGGTTTAAATATCAGTCAGATAAAGTTACTGGACCATTTAAATTTTTATTTTTCCATACATAAATCAATAAATAGACTTACGGAGATCAGGATTTTTTTTTTTCCTATCCTGTTCTTACAAGTGATTTTACTGCAACCTGCTGGCCTTCCCTAATTAAGAAGGTAATGGTCTAACTCCCGGGGAGGGGAGACCAGCCTAATTACTTACTATTAGAACATTTCGTCTTTCGATGAGAAAAAGTCGGTTTACTGGCAAAATCCGAATACCCATGGGCAATGGCTAGATCGCGGTCAAACTGCTTTTTTGGTCGCTACAAGAGGGCATTTTAAAAAAAAAACATCTTTGCGCTTTTTTGAATTTTGGAGGTGTTATTGAACACGAATTTGTTCCTGATGGATGCTCTATGGATTCTGAACTCTACTGCGAACAACTGGAAAGAGTGCACGTGAAGTGGTCAGAGCGTTATCCTGCTTTGATTAACCGAAAAGGAGTTTTACTTCAACAAGATAATGCTTGTCCTAACACTTCCCGTCGAACCAAAGAAAAGTTTAAAGAACTTAATGGAGTCGAACTCCTGCCTCATCCTTCATATAGTCTAGACCTATTTAGATCCATGGCCCATTTTCTTCAAGAGAAAAAATTTGATAATTTTGCGGAAGTTGAAGTTGTGGTCTAAGAGTTCTTTGACAGCCTTCCCTAAGAATGGTATCAGCGTGAAATCGAGCAACTGGCTAGCAGATGGTTAATGATGGTAGATAACAAAGGACTATACTTTGAGTATTAATTATATTGTATATCAAAGAAACAATAATACAAATATTTGGTTGAAACTCGATAATTTTTTTTTACACCTATTGTAATAATTTTATTTGTGGGTTTTACAATAATTATGTTAAATTTTTAAACATAATAAAACCTCCCACAATTTTTTTAGTCCATCGCCCTTCTCCCAATCAAAATCAAAAGTCTGCGCCTATGCTCCCAGCACAGGTATGCTAACTCCTAATTATTTTTCCTCTAAACTTCAGTTATCAGGTTGCCGGGCAACGCGCGGTGAGAGCAAAAGCCCACTCGGCCGCTCCGCCCACATATCTTAAACCTTACAATCCATGAAGGGTCTTGGGTGCAGTACTATATGAGGAAGTACTGTTACAAGGGCAATGGTTGTATAGAGAGGTGATGGGCCCTATATCACGCTCAAACGCTAGGTTTTTCTCCTTAAATAGTGTTTTAATTAAGAGTATTCACTTTATAGAGGCTGAGTTTGCCCCAGGAGGGTCGATCCACGGCTAATGAAAAATTACTAGTCATTTGCCGGATCCGAACCTGGGACCTTGAGCTCTGTCACTGAGCTACCCCGCTCCCTCCACATTTTAAACAGTTGAAAAATGTTTAACATGCATTGTATAACAATGAGATGGATGTTGAAGTTTTTTTTTGTTTTTGCTTCTTCACTAACGAAGGTAGGGAAGCATTGTATTCGTGCGAGAGGTTAAAAAAACAAAACATGTGTGCTCAGATTACTTTTCGTTCAGTAACGGTTCCTTTTAATTATTTAAAGTCCGTTTACACGGGGTAGGGATACAGCTACAGTTACAGGGATGGCAGCATCAGCAACGGCACCTAGGAAATATTGAGGGGCTAGGATTACAACGACCTTAATTAGATTAGCAGATAATCATCAGTTGGGCATGGGGGTTTCCGCTCTAAGTTACATAGTTTTGGAAAAGACATAGATCCCCTATGCCCCACTTGCGGAGTACCGGAGACGGCTGAGCATATTATCGTCAACTGCACCGCCTTTGATGGATTAAGGGGAGGAAATGATATGGGCCGAAAAATGGGAGTCTATGGCCTCACGGAGGATGAATTTCCCGAGTTAGTGACGGAGCAGAACTACTCGTTTTACAAAGATTTTGTGTACGGGTGGAAAGCTGCTCTGGGACCGTCCCACTTTAATCTGGGAAGAGAACCTGCTAATGGAAGGCCGCCAGACTAATATAGTGAAAATAATGAAAAAAGATGATATTTGAAAAAACAAAACAAAGCAAAATTGAAAATTAATTTGTGGTTTAATAGCAGGAATGGCATGCACGTGTGTGATATGCCATCCCTGCAAAATCCCGTGTAGCCGAAAGGCAAGGAAGGGAAGCATAAATAAATAAATAAAGTTTATTACTTGTAACATAATATTATCATTACTTGTATAGTTTATTGAATTGGAAAATCAGTGAAACTCTGGCGGCCTTTTTCTTAAAATTTGAAGAAAGTGCTATGCTGGAAAACTGCACAATAATCACATTTATGACAGTATTGACAGTAGTGGTAGTGCAGTCGCACTATAGGACTTGACTAAATAGATGACAGTAATTGTGGAATAAGTGATATGTCACACTGAAGTAACCAGGGAAGGCGCCCCCCTTGGTAAGTGAGAAACAATTTTATCTTGATGAAGTAACTAAACAACCGTCCTTTTTATTATTATTATTTTTATTTTAAGTATCAAACAAATAATGTTTATTTATACTCAAAAACAACGAATAATTTATAAATTCTGAAAATTTATATTAAAAATTCTTCATTTATTGGCGAAACATCTGAATATTGTAGCTGAAAGTAGTTGCTAGAGCGCTCTGATCCCTTGGAAAGTAATTTTAATTGAATTTGTGGAAAAAATGATGCCGAAATGTCGTGTTTTAGGTTTGTAGGCGTCAATTATCTAATTAAGGAATTTCGATTGTAATTTTATGGCAAAAGACTAAAAAAAACTAAAACACACATTTCTTTTCATTGAGGTTCGGCTCGAGCCCGTGAGTGAGAGAGACAGATCGGCTCCGCCTCATTATACTTCATGATTGTTTTTTTTTTCGTCCAATCGAACTAGATTTTTGCACGTATGCTATAGACTTGCTTATGAAATCCTGAAAAATTTTAGCGAGGCTATTGGCCAGGACCAGAAAACAACGAAGTCGATGTACTTACGGACCCGGGCTGCTTATTTCAGCTTACGGCTTGGAGGCCTCCCCTCTCCCCCCACCACTTCTCAGCAGCAACCTACAGCATGGTCAGTGTCGTCTTATCGATACCGTCATCGAAGGAGCCCAACCAATTTTATTGTTAACTAATAAGAACCCTTTCTCTCATAAAAAAAAGTGTTTATTGTCATAATTAATTATTTTATGGCCTTTTAAAAAACGCTGCAAATTATTTCACAATGGTTTATTATTTCCAAACAACAATACATCTGAAGTAACATTACATTCCTAGTGACAAAGAAAAATAAATAAAAGGTGATTCCAATTATTTTTCTAATTTTTTTTTTAATCTTTAGTAATATGCGAAAAGAAAAATAGCATTACTTCAGTTACACATTCGAAATTTAAAACCAAACAAAGGATATAACATCTGGAGTAGAACATATAAAAAACTGGATACCATATCTTTGCTCCTAATTGTCCGATTTTGACGATTTTGTTTTTTAGGAAATTCTGTAAACTTTTGAAAAGCCATTAAAATATCCACAAAGAAGTGTATACTTTTTGAGTTATTCGGAATTAAATTTTACCATCCCTCGTAACTTTTTTTCCAGCTTCTTTTCGTTGAAGTATGTTATATAGATAAATTTAAAGGGCGTCAAGAAAATCGGTAAATTCGTTTAGGAGCTACAGTCTATAGCAACGCAAGGTTTTTCGGCCGCCATTTTGAAATTTAAAGGCGGATGGTAATGTCGATGAAGGAGGATCATCCTCGGGTGACCTCTGATTTTATATCCAAATTTGAAAAAAATCGGTCCAGTAGTTTCGGAGAAAATGCGCGGACGACGGACGGGGGGCGGGGTGGCCGAATAGGTTAAAGCGTGTGCACAGAGCCACGAGTTTATTATTATTTTATTTTATTTTTATTTTATTTTATTTTCCTCCCTACCCTGCCTTTAAGACAATACGGGAGTTTGCAGCAGTGACTTGATACACATTGTATAACAAATCACTGTTGCATGTTTATCTATTTACATTTTTAAATTGCTGTGCACACAGCCTGCTTGATAATTTTGTCACTTAGTTATTGTTCTCCATCTTCTTCTCCTGTCCTAATTAGCGGCCTTCCAGGTACTGCTTCTTCACGCCTTCCCAGGGAGAAGTGGGTTGGGCCCACAGTTATTTTCCAGCCGCATACGAAACTTTTAAAGTGCGGGTAGTTTTGTTCAGACATTAGTTGGGGTAATTGTCCTTCTGTAAGAACGAAAAGCCCTGTATCCCTCATTAATTTGGCCCTCAGTGCCTCATAGCTGGTGCAGGCCACAAGGATGTGCTCAGCGGTTTCAGGTACCCCACAAGTGGGGCATAAGGGGTCGATATTTTTACCGTGTTTAAAAAGTTTTGCTCTGAAACCCCCATGCCCCGTGAGGATCTGTGAGACCCAGTAGTCCGGGAGGACCCATTTCTTTTCTAAGCGCGATTTAATGGTGGGAAAGAATTTTCTTAGTGTGGACCCGTTTGGGGTTGTCACCCATCGCCGATTCCATTGTTCCAATGTATCCTCCCGGAGGATCATCTTCCATCTTCTGGGGTCATCACAAATCCTCTCCCGAATGTTTGCTGGTAAATCCGCCAAGTCATCCCTCTTAATGTTGTACCGATAAAGGTCTTCCCGCAGAAGGAGGTCGAGAGGAATACCTCCTCCTAAGACCTGCACCGCCTCATGGGACACAGTTCTGTATGACCTGGTTACTCTAAGCAGGGCCATCCGCTGGATTGTTGCCAACTTGCGCTTCTGACGGTACGAGAGATTCCGGTTCCATGCGGGGGACGCGTATCTCAGGATACCAACAACTACTCCTTTATAAATGGACATAGTTGCTGGATATCTAAGGCCCCAAAAGGCCCCCCCTATGCGCCTGAGCCCAGTAAGGGCTAAGGTTATCCTATTCCTTAAGTAATCCAAGTGAGGCGTCACGTTGAATTTTTTCCCAATCCTAATTCCAAGATAGGTGACTACCTCACTTGGACATATTCTGGAACCTTGTATCACCAAGGTTATGGGGTGTGCCCTATCGGTCGAACCTCTCAAGAGGATGGCCTGAGTCTTGGAACCCGCCATCCTTAACTTCTTTTTCTCGCACCATTCTTCTACAAGGTTGGCACAACGTTCAGCTTCATATTTTAATCTGGCCCTGCTATTCGAGGCCACTACAACAGCCAGGTCATCTACATATGCAGTGGCGGGGAACCGCTCCTGTTCTAGCACTCCCAGCAACTCGTCAAAGACCAGCCACGAGTTGCCTGGCAACCGGATTACAGATTTGAGAAGATTTTAAAAAAGTACGAGTTCGCGTTCCGGTGCCGGAGGGGATTTTAAATTCCCGGCTCGGGAAAATCCCGTATAGCCTAAAAGGCGAGGGATCCCCAACAATTTTTTTATTCGTTTTTCGAATTCTACGCATCCTGAAATGTGAAAACTCAAATTTTGAGAGGGGATTAAGTTTTTTAATTTTGGTCGATCACAATGGTTGATTATTGAAAATAATAAACCAAAATATACATTAAGGTAGACGTAGATACATGTACATATATTACATACATTGTACATCTTAGACAGAAAAAAAACCATTTATATCACATGTAATATATAAATATCTATATTATTTATTATAATATAAATTATGGCATTATATATTATAAAATATATTAACATTTCTCATTTTGACATCTATAATCTATGATTATAGATTATATTATATGTCATAACTATTTATATCACATCATACCGGTAACATACAACATATATTCAGTAAATAGTACTAAACCCTTAACATATATTGTTGGAATTATGTACAACGTAAAAGCAGGTGTAAATTAAAAACAAAATAATAAATGCCAAAGGTAGCCGTGGCAGGACCCGATGGACGACTGAACGGGAAAGACCCTCTTAATCGTTCATTGAAGGGATTGAATGATGAACACCCTTCCTCCGGACCCCTCCTTGCACAATCTAGGGCTGTGTCGGTCCAGGAAAATCTTTCACTGCTCCAACTGCTCCAGTGACACCATTGGGGCAGTGACAAATTATAATATGTCATTTCAAGAATATAAGATTATAACTTGACATTACAAGAATAAACTGTCTTTGAAGATGGCTAGAACAACCCGAAACAGACTAAATGAACAAAAATAAAAAAATACCAATGGAGAGGTACCTTTCATTTATCAACCGTGGAACAAATAATCTCATTTTGCCAAAAAATGTCTGTTAGTGTCTTGTCAAACCAAGATAGCGATATATAGAAACAGAGCCGTCAAGTTCAAGTAAAAATAATAAAGACTTGTTTTGGTATAGAGCTATTTGAATGTAGTTGAGTAGTTATACAAGTTATTTAAAATTATAAATATTAACTTGTATTACTTTTGAAGAGAAAATTCTCACAAAATAATTGGGCCTTCCCCTAAGAACAAAAAAAAAAAAGTAAAATTGTGATTAGAACCATTATTAATTTTAGACACCCAGGGCGACGTCTAAACTCTTCCGTCCCTCCTCCCAAGCAGCTAGTCAGGGGTGACCAGAAGGGAGTTTGAAGGCGCAACTCGAATAAGACTTGAAAGACAAGAACTTGACCGACGATACGGCCAATTATACAGACTCCTGACAAATTTCAACTCTCAATTGAAACCTATTTGGACCTACTGACTGTAACTGTGGGGGACAGCAAAATTCTCTAACATCAAACGCATTCAATCCTTTCAGTATAAAGTCCTCCGAACAATAGTCGATGCTCCGTTCTATGTAACCAACTAAAGCTTACATAATTTTTTTTTGTCCTCCCCTTCCTCGCCTTTAAGGCTATACGGGGGTTTTCCCGGGCCAGGGAGTGTGGGAGGGGATTTAAAAACTCCTCCAGCCACCGGGACCCGAAATCGTGACTATTTTTTTTTATCAAAGTCTTATGTATCAGGTTTCCGGGCAACGGCGGTGCAGTGCACACGCGTTAGCCCATTCGGCAACCCCACCCACAAAACCCTACATCATGACCTTAATATCCCATTTGTCCTCGACCTTATCCCTAGAAAATTTTCCAAATCCCATCAGAACCTTATAAATCATCCATATCCCCTAGCACAATCCCTATCTAGTTCCACTCATCCCTACAATCCTCCACGAAGGTAGAAGCGGCAGTGACCCAGAGATCTTTTGTAGTATATATCTTGGAGTTCTGGCAATGGTCAGATTCTCCACTCAAGACACGAGAGTATATAGCTAAAGTGCTCTCGCTCAAACTCCACTGGCTTTAGCATCAGTAACGCGGTTGAGAGACTAGCGCAGAGATCTCTTGGAGTCTTGCTTATCCTTTTATAGTTGGAGGGAGAAGCCTGGCTTCGGGTTCCCTGCCTAATTGTATATAGTGTATATAGGTATGACTGTGTTTTTTAATTTACTTATATTTAGGTTACTTTATTTTTTTATTGTACATAGTTTTCAATTATTATTTTACTTTTGTTAATTTTATATTTTCTGTATGTATGGTGTAACTGTATTCATATATCACTATAATCTATTGTCCACGTGACAGATTGTTATAATTCTAAATAAATAATTTTAAAAAAAACATTTGTATCAGGCGTAAGTTTTCATCACTTAAAAAAAAGTTATTTAAATAAATATTTTATGCAATTTGTTTTGCTGGATAGTCATACCTTGCCGAGAGTTGGGGCTTGCCAGTGTGCCAGTCAAACAAAAATATTTGTTAAAAAGGAAGGAGATACTAATATACCCCCTCAAGTAGTCAATATGTTTACTTCCCTTTTGCCTATTATTTCATATTATATCCTTTTTCTTTCAATCTCTTCTGTAGATCTGTAGAAGTATATTCCCATTTGCATATATTATATGTTACACTACAACAATTGTCACCATCTATTTACTTCTGTTTATGATCTTGTTACTTACCTTACTCTGTATATATTTTAATGTACTTACTGTTTATAATTTTAATTAGTATATTCACATTGTTTATAATTTTTTGTCTAAATATTATGCAACTTCCACAATTCTCTATATTTTTTTGTATCTTGTCCGTTTTAGCCTTGAAGAAGACCTCCAAAATCGGGTCGAAACGTTGACTTTTAATAAAATAGTTTTGCCACTATTTAGCCTATTTATGACCGCCACCCCGGACCATCTCCTTCCTTTATAATGCAACGGTCAACTATTCAATATTCAAAAATATTTGTTCTACTGGAAAGTTCCAGTCGACTGGCGGGCCAGTCCCTCGCTAGTCTCTCTCTCGTGAACTATTCGCTACCTACCTCGCTATTTCTAAAAGAGGGGGATTTTGGTATAGGTAGGGCTGTTCAAGAGGTACAAGAAAACTTATTCTAACCGGAGTGGGACGAAACGCTCGATTCTCTAGTCTTGGATTTTTCAACCAGATATTTTCTTTAAACAATTTTAAAGCAGTTGATACTCTATGTAATTTGTTTTACAGAATTGAATGGTAAAGTATATTTGGTGGAAAGATAAATGTGAAATATTGTTTCTTACTTTTCATTAATTTTTTTTCTAGTTCCTGTCCCAACCTAAATCAATTCTATGTCAATTAAATATTAACAAAGACGAAAACATTGATAATTTTCAAACGAAATTGTTCGCAACCTCAATATTTTTAAACACATACATAAAGAGCCAAAAACTAATCTTATATTTTACAAAAACTTAAATAATTATATTCAAATATTAATAACTTCTAAAGTGGGCTGAGATGGGATGACATTTTTGAAATTCACATTCAAATGAAAATTTTAAATTCGAAAATAAATTACGTAATAATACTGGTTATTCTGATTTCGTTGTTGTTTTAAAACGTTCTGAATGCATTGTACTTATTATATAATATTTTAAAGCCAAGATAAATAGCATTATAATTGAGTAGCCAAAGTTTTTAAAAAGATCGAATTTTATGCCATATAAATTAAAGTGGTCAACTTTTGAAGATATTTATTAACATTTTACCAATTTAAAATTTTGGAATCGCTTAAAAACTTACTATAATATGTACCCATTTTTAAGTAATTTAGAAATTACGAAATTTGGTCAATGTCGCGAGATTTGCTTGACTCATCTCACTGTACAGGGTGGGAAAGTCGAGTTTTATTCCATGGGTCCGCTCCGAAATAACATCAACCTACAACACAAGAGCCATTCTCAGGGAAAGGAAGAGACGATTTACAACTACATTTAGTAGGTAATATTACTTTATAATGTTCAAAAACTAAAACTAAATCTTGAATATCGAATTGATCCATCATCAACATCCCTACTTGATTATTCTTGTTAATTCAAAATGGCTATTTAATGGATACTAAAAGATTATATATATAGATATTAGATTTCGAGCTGCGACATATACTAGAATGTAAGTTCGCATAAATTTTTGTCATTCTAAAAAAAATAAAATTATATTTAAATAACAATTTGTTTAGCTGGATAATCATATCTAATCCCGAGTAGGCGTATGTCAGCGCACCAGTCAATTTAATAATTGTTGCCAGTGCCTCGCTGGCCTCTCCAGTGACTGGCATGCACTGTTTACACGATGCCAGTCGCTGACATTCAGTGACTGGTGACCTCGACTGGCGCGCCAACTGACACCGTGTAAATGAGCCCTAAATGTTCATTGCTTCCGTGTTTATTCGACGTTACGATGACGGTTTTTTATTTTTTATTTATTTATTTTTTTATTTTTTATTTTTTAGGGCCTGGATACCTCAGGCCAGAGACTCCGGCAGTCTCATCATAGTCCACCAGCACATATATCAAGCTACTATATATATATGTCTCTACGCCTTAGCTTACATTTACAAATACATGTCAATACCCACCTTCTTAGATAGACACAACTACCACTGTAATAATTTTAGGTATAATGGCCTTTTCTTACTTCACTCACTTGTACTTTTTTGGCAACAGACCAGCAATTACTTTTAGAACCCCTTAGTCCCTTTCTATCTGCCCGTTTCTAGACCCAAAAGAAAAACTTTAAACCCAAAAGAAAGACTACAACACAAAAGAAAAACTTTATTCGTATAAAACATGGTAACGAAAAAAAATCTGACTATAATTATATTTATAATTATATCTATAATTATATATATATATATATATATATATATATAAAATATAGGACATAGTAGGAATATAGAACATCAATATAAATTAGATTTAATTTTTGTGTGTTTATTCTTTGTATTTTTGTTTGCTAATATATATAAATTTGAACTAAAAATGTATATCATGTAAAACTAGAAAAAAAAAAACAATTGTAAACAAATGTAATTCATGTAGTATGTCTTTAAGGCATGGAGCATGAAGGAAAATCAAATAAACGATCCTTGTGTGGGGTTACCACGTAGGGAAAAAATAAATATATATATAAACCAGGCTTGCAGATGACTACGAAGCGTTCAGGGTACTCCGTAACTTGACGCAAACAACGATCAGGCTGGCGAAAACCACTTACTATCATGAAGCCTTCTCCTCGGCTCCCGATTCCAAATCCAAATGGAATTTACTCCGAAAGCTGTCTCTTAGCAAATCATCTTCTTCCACAGCTGTCCCAGTCTCTCCTGATGCTTTAAATTCCTACTTTTTATCCTCCTCCTCTAGTAATATTTCTCCCGCCTCTTCCCATATATCTGTATCGTCTGCATTTAATAATGACAATTTTTATTTTTCCTACATCACTCCTACGAACCTTATTTCTTCCATAATGAAATCCCAATCCGACTCTATAAGAATTGACGGAATACCCGTCAAACTGTTAAAATTATGCCTCCCTGAAATCCTTCCAGTTCTTCCATTCATGTATAACTTTTCCCTTCAAAATTCTGTTATCCCTACATCTTGGAAAAAAAGCCTTAGTCCGTCCTATTAACAAAATCCCTAACCCCACATCTCCGAAAGACTATCGTCCAATTTCCATCCTCTCAAATCTGTCAAAACCCCTCGAAAGAATTGTCCAATCCCAAATTTCCAATTTTCTCGAAGAGTTCAAACTTTTAGATCCTCTCCAATCTGGCTTTCGCCCGGGCTTCTCCACTCAATCCGCTTTAGTCAAAATCACAAACGACATACATACTGCAATTGACGAAAGAAAACTGACTGTACTAGTACTCCTGAACTTCTCCAAAGCATTCGATTCCTTAGACCATTCTATCCTCTACACTAAATTAAAATCACTATCCTTCTTCAATAGTTCTATCCTATGGTTCCAATCCTTCCTTTCTGACAGGATTCAAGCTGTTAGTATTCCGAATCAACCCTTATCTTCTTTCCTCACTTTGTCTCATGGAGTAGCCCAGGGTTCAAGCATTTCTCCTATCCTTTTTAATTCTTACATCAATGACCTTCCTAGTTCAATCCACCATTGTTCATACCATCTATATGTTGATGACTCCCAAATTTATCTTTCCTTTCCGCCCACTGAGTTATTAGAAGCGTTTATGAATATTCAGAAAGACCTAGATCGGATCAGTGCCTGGGCAAGCTTGAATAATTTAAACTTAAACGCATCAAAAACTCAGGCAATTCTTATAGGTTCCAATTCCCTCCTTAGATCCATCTCCACCCTTCCTTCCTTGATTATTAATGACCATCCAATCTCCTTCACCTCCTTCACCTGTAAAAAAGGTGGTAGGAATTACCATTGATAAAAACCTATCATGGAAACCCCATATTGCTCATATCTCCAGAAGGTCAATTGGTACACTTAAACTATTTCATCGTTCTCGTCAGCATCTCCCACAACCTATCTGCTAGCTCCTCGTTTCCTCATTGATTTCCCCCTACTTTGACTATGGCTGTGTGGTATATGGTGGCCTCTCGTTGGAGCTAGAGAACAGACTGAAGAGAATCATGAACTGTTTTTTAAGATTTGTCTTCGGCACTTCGAGATGGTCTCATGTGTCCCACCTATATTCCGAGTCAAAGTGGCTCTTCTCCTCTTCCCGCCGCCTATACTTCCCTGGAAATTTCTTATATCAAACGATCAACTCCCAGCACCCTTCCTATATCTACTATCTCCTCAAGCCGAAACCTTTAGTCCACTCAATAAAAACGAGATCCCGTGATTCTGACCTCTATATTCCATTACACAAGACAAAAACCTATGAACGTTCCTTCTTAGCCCGCTCCGTCACCTATTGGAATTCTTTGCCACATAACATCCGTCATGCCTCTTCACTGTCAACCTTCAAATACCTCCTTTTCCAATATCTCCTCACATCCCAAACAGACGATTCGCAACCATAAATTTTATTTTATGAACTGAATTTGTGAGAAGTAAATGGTGATGCCTACAGTTTAAGTTTTAACATAAAACAGCAATGATTTTTTTACTATTATTTTTACTATTTATTTGTATTTATCTTCACCTCAGGTTGTGCTTTTTCTTTCATGTATATATGTTTATATTTTATACTTTTTGTCTCACTGTGTAGCAATATGAGAAAGTACGTATATATAGTTCCTTTTTTACCTTTATACCACAATTATTCCTGAGATTTTATTTTATATTAGTGTTTGCTTATTATTGTATGAATCACTGTAAATATTATTACATTTTGTATTAAATTATGTTTCTATTAGATAGCCTATTGTTTATAAATTGTGCAGTTATGTATATATAGATATGTAATTTCTTTTCTGTCTTTTTTTTTTTTTTTTTTTTTTTATCGCAATAATAAGTAAATTTGGAGAAGATTGTATGTTCATTTATATATGTATGTATGTATTTGTGTGTGTATGTGTGTATATATATATATATATATATATATATATATATATATATATATATATATATATATATATATATGTATGTATGTATGTATGTATATATGTGTGTATGCATATATATGTGCATGTGTTTATATATGTGTATATTTTTTTTTGTTTATTTCTTAGTGGCCACATACTACTTCTTAAATAATGTATATTATGTTAGAATTTTTATAAGTTAGTTTTTGGCCAGATTGGTATTTTATTTTGTATTAATTCATCTTTGTTATTCTAAGGGAACTTAGCTCCAGAATAAAGTTCTATTTCCTATTCTATTCTATTCTATATATATATATATATATATATATATATATGTATATAAAACGTAAAATTATTTATAAACCACTAATTTACCTTACCGACATCAGGCTGTCAGTCGCTGTACTGCCTTCAGCAGTGCTAGACGAAATGCCATGTTTTGACTTTTATTATTAATTTTATTCTTAATATAACTACTACCTATTACCCTTAACATACCTCAGGTATCCTAACAATCCATCACTTTTCCAAATTGAACTGAATGCAATAGTCTTTTGCGTTTACCGTAACATTCTGTAACTAATATATAATGTCTATATATATAGTTAAATAACTAAATATATTGTTTGTATCTTATATAGCCCTGAAGAAGACATACAACGTAGGTCGAAACGTTAGACAATGCAATAAACATACTCTTACATAATGCAGTATTTTATAATTGACCGCAACATCAACTAACTGCTTCTGACAATTATGTTTTATTTAATGTACATAATTATGATTAAATTAAATTACAATGACAATAACTAATGTACAAAGTACATCTGTAAGTATTGTAAAAAGTGATCTACAAGAATTAAAATACGTAATATATTATTAAAAAAAATTGTATAGGTAATTTTTTCTAACTAAGCATTATTTCCACGAGATCAAAATGTTATTAATTATAGTACAATTTACTCTTCACCACTCACTCTCAGGTATTTTAAATATTATTTAAAACCTCTATAATAAAAACATAATTTACAAACACAAAAGAAAAACTTTATTCGTATAAAACATGATAACGAAAACAAAATCTGACTATAACGAAATTATATTTTAAATATATATAACGTAAAATTATTTATAAACCACTAATAATAAAGGACCATTCAATCCTTCTTCTGAAAATGGACAAACATATTTATTTAAGATTACTTAAGGTATTTAAATAGAATAAACATCACACTAATTATAGATCAATTTAGTTTTATGTTAAGCACCGAAAGAGGAATACCTTGTTGTTGTAAATTATATTTTAATTATATGTAACGTAAAATTATTTATAAACCACTAATAATAAAGGGTCATTCAATCCTTCTGAAAATGGACAAACATATTTATTTAAGATTACTTAAGGTATTTAAATAGAATAAATATCACACTAATTATAGATCAATTTAGTTTTATGTTAAGCACCGAAAGAGGTAATAAGGTAGGATTGAAACACTTTATCAACCATCAAAACTCTATCAATCTGTTTGCCTTCATTAATAAATTGATGCCAAGATTAATAAAGTCAATGAATGATAAGACAAATATTTTAGTCAACAAGAATAGGCAACACAAATAATGCAAAACCTTGCAAAAACATTGTAAAACAAAATGATCAACATTTAAGTACACTTGCAAGAATAAGATAGGGGAAATAATGAACAAGTTTAGCATAGAATATGAGAACTAAACAAATTTAATTGCTCGATAAAAAAATATCACAACTTAAAATAATAAAAATGTTCTGAGGAGAAAAAATAAATATATGCCCAGTTACACAAATTAATGAGCTCTGCTCAGTTGTATAGTTAAATTAACTAATATAAGCAAAAATAATCAAATATACTTTGTAATTTGTAACAAAAACTAAAAAATACATAGGTCACCTATAACATGATAAAAAGTAAACAATTATTTTTTAAAAATAAAAACACTCCCATCGTTTGATTATAAGAAAATAAAATTTAAATAAAAAAAAATATTGCTTTACAAATGTTACACAAAATTCTTCCCAACAGACTGAGAAATAAATAAAAATTCTTAAAGGAAATATAAAAGATGACTGAGCCCAGAATTTGGAGGAATGTGGAGCACCTGGCCAACTAAAAATGCGAGCTTGTGGGCATATTGGACCTGGCATGGAACCCTCACCGTAGCCTGAAACACCAGTAACATAATCAGTAAACAAAATAATATTTAAAAAGTGGTTTTGTATAATAATCATAACATCTTAGACAGAAAAAAAACTATTTATGCTTGAAATCGAAATTTGCAATAAAGCATAACGCTAGTTTATGGAAAAAAAGATCTTTACCACTACAACTCATGAAGGGTCTTCAGCATTATTTACTGAAAGTACTCTAGTCAACAACCACCAGGTTTTGTCAGTTTAATTAATTATTAAGGCTGTTTAAATAATTATTTAACTAAGGCTGTATTTAAGTCCCGTGCTTTACATTCGTTTTCCACAGATTTTGTAAGTACTTTTGATTGTAAATTAGAACAATAGGTTTGTCCCCAAAAATTGCAGAAAAATTTCGTAACGTATGTTACCGGCTTTCCTCACAAGACTGTTCGTCGGACAGAAAAAGTTTAAAAAACATATTATTATAGTATCAGCTATCAGTCTATGTGTAATCTAGAGGCATAAAAGAGCTGGCTGAACACTATACATTTTTTCTTCTAAAACATGTCACGTCTCAAAAAATCTGCGTAACGAATGTTACCATTATTTTACTTAGCATTGTTCAATTAACATTGTGGATGATAACTGGAAAATAGTTAGTTTCGATTCATTTAATCAGTTTTAAGGTTTGATATCTGTCCAAAATTTGTTTACATCATTAACAGCGATTTGGAATGAAAATGAAACAAATATTACTATTATTCGTATAAATTATATCAGTATATAAATATCCTTAATTTTAATTGTTTAATATAATCATTGAGAGAACAGGAATAAGAATTTTAGTTATTTTTATTAAAGGCATTCATGAAATAAACGAAAATCGTCATTTATTTTGTTTTCTCTTGTTGACATGAAATATTTAAGGTTTACTTTTATCTTTATTATATTCATAGCACTAGCGGATCTAGGATTTAATTTTGGGGGGGCTTCAGCCCGAAAGATTTTTTTTTAATATACATATAACGATAATTAATTTAAAAAAAAAGAAAGAAATTAACTACCTATATGAAATGGTGTATAAGTGGTTCTTGAAATCTTTTTATATGTAATTAAACGAACAAGAATACTTTAAGAGATAGTTTTTAATATTTTTTTCTGTAAAACATGGTTATATTTTACCATTTTGGAGGGGGGAGGGGGCTTCAGCCCAAAAGTTCATCCCCTCCCCGTAGATCCGCCTGTGATTCATAGCCATTATATCTTTCCAATATGTTAATTAAGTTTGCTTATTTAAACTGGATGAATGGTTTGTTATTTGTTCTACGGAACGAAACTTTGTTATTTGAGGCCATTTTTATCTTTTGAAATATCTATGAAGAAACTATTTGCACGGTAATATTTCAAGAAAACCTTTTTACTTTTAACAAACAAACTTAGATCTAGGTTAATTTTCTATTATTTTACTGTACGTTTTACGAATGTTATTGTAATCTGACCCAGATTACTGTAAATTTCCAATTCAGGTCATAATCAGATTCCGATCAAATCGAAGATCAAATAATTAGTACCTTCCTTCATGAAAACGTTTCCAACAGCAGCTGTTTTAAGAACGGAACAACACTTTCTAATTAGAAATATACAAATTATTATCGTGACCAGTTTTATGAATCCCATGGATTCTTCAAGGAGGCAATGGTTGCTGGAGGTTGCAATGCTTCTAGATCTATTGGAACTGAATAAAAACTGGGTCCGGGAGAAAAACTTTATTTTACGAATAAAAGCTTGTTCGAAAGAATAAATAAAGTTTTTTTTATTAATTAATTTTCCTCCAACACGTGATCCTCCTGAGTGATTCAGTTCGGAGTGAATGGAAACAACTTCAGAATGGAGAACAATCCTTCCAAATTCATGGTAGCCCAAAAACTACATCACTTCAATATCGGAGCCACCTTTTATTTTTGGTTTGACAAAATCTCGCCGTGCGCCAGAGCCTGGTGAGGTGAAGTAATATGTCAAACCATAAGATTAATAAAAATGGTCATAATAATTTTTTTTTTTTTTAATAGTACATTAGAAAGTTCGTCTTTGTGAATGAATTTTCCCTATATTTCTATTTTCTTTAAATTGGTGTTGTGCTCTCGACCAATCTCCGCTGGCTTTAGTACCAGTGACGCGGTTGGGAGAGTAGCGCAGGGTTCTCCTGGAGTTCCCTCGCCTGATTGTATATAGGTATGCATTTGTTTTTTTTTCTTAGTTTTAATTTTCTTATTTTTTAGGTTCTTTTATTTTATTGTCTATTGTATATACTTTTGATTATTATTTTGTTCTATTTATTTTATTTTTTTATACATATAGTGTGAACGTCATCCTATCTCACTATAACCAATGTCCAACAGACAGATTGTTATAATACTCAATAAAGAAATTAAAAAAAAAAAAAAAAAAATTGGTGTTAATGGAATTTTTTTCCACCATCCAAGAAAGGGTGTGCTGGTCACGATAATTTTGTTTTCTATTACATTAGGAAATTGGCCTATGAGGATGAATTTTTCCTATATTTCTCTTTTCTGTAAATAGGTTTTTTGTAACTTTTTTGGAAATTTTTTTTTCAGCTTCCGTGGGGGAGGGCGCGCCCCGGCTGGATCCGTTAGTGCCTCTGAGGAACAAGAAAAGGAAGCGTGCTATGACTCGCTTGAAAGTACAAGAAGCATCTGTCCAAGAGTAGATTGCGGGACGGTCATCGGCTTGAGCCCTCGGTTCGAGTCGTCCCTCATCGACTGCGGATACGCAGGCATCCCCCTGTACTATCGGCAGTTGATGTAAGGCCCTAGCGATTTTAATCGCGGAGCCTGAGACCAATCGTGCACTGAGGTCAGGAAAGAGGAACTTCCCAACCAAATTAGTGCTACAGGGCGTCGCCGGAACCCTGGCGGCGTTTTGGGTGGACGGAAGTGCTGGTTAACTGTTAATCATATAGACCATCTTTTGATAAGTACCAGAAATAAGTCAGACCTTCTAGATGTAAGAACATACAATGGAGCAAAAGTTGACTCCGATCATTATCTGGCCATAGCAAAAATAAGATCAAGAAACTCCAATTAAAAAACAAAAGGATCCAAGAAGTAAAAAAAATAACACTAGCAAGCTTAAGGACACCGATGTATCTTCTCCCTGTGCATACCTACGACATAGAACAAATGTGGCATACCTAGTCCTGTGATAAATATTGTTACAAGAAAATATATACAGATTTACAGATTTATAATATTACAAGAAAATAAGATCTCCAGTTCGGACCAAAGCCGATAATCAAGTGGGTTCCTAGGGGATCAAGGCTTCCTGACGGCAGAAATGAACTCTGTAACGTTCTTTTGTAACCATTGCTCAGTTAACCTGGCCTTGTGAGCTGTAGCGGAATCCTGCTGGAAAACCAATTGACTTCCAGCAAACAGAGTCATTTAGAGGCTTGACCACAGGTTCCAAAATATTGTCATGATAATTTATAGCGGCTATTTTAACTCTTATTTCACAAAAATGGAGCTTTGTGATGCTATCAAAGTAAACTCCCCATCAAACCATCATTAAGGGAGGGTGATGACCTCTTTTCACTCTTCCAATGACTTTCTGAACTTCTTTAGAGCTGTGTGCGTACACGCGATCATTTTAGCGATTAAAGTTTTATTCAATTGTAAAACTTTTCGTATCGCTAATCAAAATCTTTCGATGAAGACCATTGGTGTAACGGCCAAGGAGCACTTTGCATCTATCCATTATAATTTTCTTTTAGGGAAGTGGTTAGCCTTTGTCATTCCATTCTTCGAAATGCACCCATCCTAAGGTCACTTTTTATTATGCGAGACATTGATCTGACAGAGATTCTTATTTCCCGAAACATGATTTTTTTCTGGGATTTCTTCTGATTCAATCAGCCACTGCTCTCACTGCATTTGCCGTTCTCACAGTGCGGGGACGGCCCCCTGCCGAGGTCTGTCACATACAGATAGGGTCTCGTTAAATCTATATACAATAATGCTTTATTTATTCTGGGGCAAGTCCCTTTAGAATAATGTGCTGAGATAGAAATGTGGGCTTTGGAGCCTCAGAGAATAATAACAAAATAAATAGATTAATATACTGAATAAATAAAAGAAAATAATATTATTTACTTTCAATCTTCAATTAAGAGAAAAATAAATGAAATAAAAGTATTAAAATAACCTAATTATTTATATAAATATTTACAACATCTATTTACAATTTTATGAGAACTGAATAAGAGGTGATTTAACAGGCGGGATTTAAAGGTGTGGAGAGTATTGGAGCGACGGATGTAACATGGGATAGAATTCCATAGAGATGTGGATCGAATAATGAAAGATCTGTCGAAAGCAGGGGTTCGGTTGGATCTTGTATACAAATCTGAAGAACGGGAACGGGTTTCGCGGGAGTGGACAGAGGTTAGAATAGAAGGAGCTCGACCCAGGTTATTCCAAGGTTCTTAATGGTGAGGTAGAATTTGACGGGATTATCGTGTAGGAACAGGGTTGCTATGTTAGGATGAGTTTTAAAGAGGTGATTGGAGTCTATCAAAATTGCACTGGTCTTCTCGGCATTCAACTTCAACTTGTTCGCATCACAGGTTCTATTCTAGTCCTCTTGAAGTTTCTTTGTGGCTGCTAATAGGCCAGAGGAAGGGAAGGACAGGTATATTTGGAAATCATTTGTATAGGTATGGGGGTGATGGATCAGGAGGGGAAGGTCATTAATGTAAATAGCAAACTGATAGTGCGGTACAGATAATATCAATTATATAACATCAATGTCAATCGAAACTTCATATCAATATCGTGAAATTCTGTATTGATTGATATCGAATACAATTCTTTTGTCAATGATTTTTTAGAATCATCAAAACAAAAAACTTTTAATGATAATTTGAAGGATCGAAAATGTTAACAAAAAGAATTAAATTTCATAATGGTATTACCTACTACAACACTTTTTTTTTTTATTTGGAGCAATTTTCGCTGAAATTGGAAATACAATAAATATCTCCGTAACCATTGATTTTATCAAACAAATGCATTGGATGATTTAATAGAGATTTCCAAGTTCTTAATTGTACTTTTGCAAAAAAAAAACAAAAAAACCTCATATTTTTTTTAGATATTCTCAAAAACTAAAAAAAAAGTCTTTTCTTTCCTTCTCTCCCACTTTCCACCAAAACCCGACGCGAGATTCTATGGGACTTTTTACCAGTTATTATTTGGAAGGCAACAAAAATTTTCTGACGAGTTTCATCTTTATTTTTTCAATGTTGGGGTAAGGCTGTATTTTTCCCTAAATTAACTGGACTATAAATGCTCTTGACAAATTCCAAAAGTCAAATTATTGTCCATCCTCCATGCACTGTGCAAGCACCTTTTTGCCAATCATTAACTGGAATAATGAGAAATAATAATAAGGAATAGATAGTAGGTTTTACATTAGCAAACACGGGATATCTTATATATTTCCATAGGCGCCGACTTATTAGGAAGTGAAAATTATTGGGGATGGAGAGGGGAGCCGAACTATAAGATTACGGGGTAGGCGGATCTGAGAGGGTGGTCTTTGAATATATCCTATATGCCTATATGAAGAAATACCATCTCATGCAATTATTGAGTTGTTTCAAGCCCTTCCTGATGACAAAAAAGTATTGTCACACTAAATACTTCAAACTAAAACAGTACAGTATTTTAATAAATGATTCCTTTTACAGTTTAGGCCAGTTTATGAATTCAAAATAGGACACCGTTAAACAAATTATAATATACCCGCTAGTAGATAGATACAGTCCTTTGTAATGCATTGTAATATACGCGGTCGATATGATCATGAAGTTCATACTATAGCAATTTGTTGGGGAGACTGACGCCAGAATTGGCACTGTTATTGGCAAGTCAAGTTGATTAATGGAATTAGTAAAATGAACGACAAGTAATTGTTGATGTTTTAAATCTGAAACACTTAATAAGAAACAAATTAAAATAAACTTACAGTGCAATTATAATACAAGTGGCACATCTTGTACGCTATCCTCTGGACAATATCAGGCTTCAGACAATTTTGATCGAAAATAACATTGTAGTTTGTAGGGGTCAGAGTACCTTGACGCACCGATTGTGATACCAAGAAAAAATCATATCTGTAAAAAAAAAAATCAGAAACCAACAATAAATAAACAAATTGTTCTAAGCTATGATAAATAATCGAGTGTTAATGTATTTTGGTTGACAGTTGAACCTTATCTTGGATGAAAAATAATCAGCATTTTTGGGGGGGGGGGGGTTTCAGCCCGAAAGATTTTTTTTTTCATATACATATAACGATAATTGATTTGAAAAAAAATTAGATAAATTAATTACCTATATGAAATGGTGTTTAAGTAGTTCTTGAAGTCCTATTAAATATAATTACAAGAACAAGAATACTTTAAGAGATAGTTTTTAATATTTTTTTCTGTAAAACCTGGTTACATTTCACCATTTTGGGAGGGGAGCTTCAGCCCGAAAGCCTCCCCCCACTCCGTAACGTTTCCACTAGATCTATTAGTACGCCAAGAGCCTAATGGCTCCAAACGCTTCTACTAGACCTCTAAAGGAGTCCAGAGCCTAATGGTTTCAAACGCTTCCACTTGACCTAAGGATTACAGAGATTGATATTTCTTAACGGTTTCCACGAGATCTATAAGGAAGGAAGGTTTCACTAAACAAATTTAGGAGCCTTAGCCTAATCGTTCCGAATGCTAACACTGCTCCTGCTAAGGAGCCCTCAGCTCAAACGGTTCCACTGGCCCTACTAACAATTACAGAGATTAATAGTTTTTAACGATTCCACTAGATTTATTAAGCAGGCAAGAGCCTAACGGTTCCAAAGCCTTCTACTGGACCACGTAAGGAGTCCAGAGCCACGCTGTCCAGAGCTCCAGGAGCAGGTATCCAACGCATCCACTTGACCTACTAAGGAATACAGAGATTAATAGTTCTTAACAGTTCCACGAGATCTGTTAAGAAGCCAAGAGCCTTACCGTGCCAAATCCTTCTACTGGACCTCTTAAGGATTCTAGAGCCTAATGGTTTCAAACGCTTCTACTTGACCTACTAAGGATTACAGAGATTGACATTTCTTAACGTTCCCAATAGATCCATTAGGAGGCCAAGAGCCTAATGGTTCCAAACGCTTCTACTGGACCTGTTAAAGAGTCCTTAGCCCAATAGTTTAAAACAAATAAGGATTACAGAGATTAATAGTTCTTAACGATTCCACTAGATCTATCAAGAAGCCAAGAGCCTAAAGGTTTTATACGCTTCTTACTGGACCTCTTAAGGATTCTATAGCCTAATGGTTTCAAACGCTTCTACTTGACCTACTAAGGATTACAGAGATTGACATTTCTTAACGTTCCCAATGGATCTATTAGTACGCCAAGAGCCTAATGGCTCCAAACGCTTCTACTAGACCTCTAAAGGAGTCCATAGCCTAATGGTTTCAAACGCTTCCACTTGACCTAAGGATTACAGAGATTGATATTTCTTAACGGTTTCCACGAGATCTATAAGGAAGGAAGGTTTCACTAAACCTATTTAGGAGCCTTAGCCTAATCGTTCCGAATGCTAACACTGCTCCTGCTAAGGAGCCCTCAGCTCAAACGGTTCCACTGGCCCTACTAACAATTACAGAGATTAATAGTTTTTAACGATTCCACTAGATTTATTAAGCAGGCAAGAGCCTAACGGTTCCAAAGCCTTCTACTGGACCACGTAAGGAGTCCAGAGCCACGCTGTCCAGAGCTCCAGGAGCAGGTATCCAACGCATCCACTTGACCTACTAAGGAATACAGAGATTAATAGTTCTTAACAGTTCCACGAGATCTGTTAAGAAGCCAAGAGCCTTACCGTGCCAAATCCTTCTACTGGACCTCTTAAGGATTCTAGAGCCTAATGGTTTCAAACGCTTCTACTTGACCTACTAAGGATTACAGAGATTGACATTTCTTAACGTTCCCAATAGATCCATTAGGAGGCCAAGAGCCTAATGGTTCATAACGCTTCTACTGGACCTGTTAAAGAGTCCTTAGCCCAATAGTTTAAAACAAATAAGGATTACAGAGATTAATAGTTCTTAACGATTCCACTAGATCTATCAAGAAGCCAAGAGCCTAAAGGTTTTATACGCTTCTTACTGGACCTCTTAAGGATTCTATAGCCTAATGGTTTCAAACGCTTCTACTTGACCTACTAAGGATTACAGAGATTGATATTTCTTAACGTTTCCACTAGATCTATTAGTACGCCAAGAGCCTAATGGCTCCAAACGCTTCTACTAGACCTCTAAAGGAGTCCATAGCCTAATGGTTTCAAACGCTTCCACTTGACCTAAGGATTACAGAGATTGATATTTCTTAACGGTTTCCACGAGATCTATAAGGAAGGAAGGTTTCACTAAACCTATTTAGGAGCCTTAGCCTAATCGTTCCGAATGCTAACACTGCTCCTGCTAAGGAGCCCTCAGCTCAAACGGTTCCACTGGCCCTACTAACAATTACAGAGATTAATAGTTTTTAACGATTCCTCTAGATTTATTAAGCAGGCAAGAGCCTAACGGTTCCAAAGCCTTCTACTGGACCACGTAAGGAGTCCAGAGCCACGCTGTCCAGAGCTCCAGGAGCAGGTATCCAACGCATCCACTTGACCTACTAAGGAATACAGAGATTAATAGTTCTTAACAGTTCCACGAGATCTGTTAAGAAGCCAAGAGCCTTACCGTGCCAATTCCTTCTACTGGACCTCTTAAGGATTCTAGAGCCTAATGGTTTCAAACGCTTCTACTTGACCTACTAAGGATTACAGAGATTGACATTTCTTAACGTTCCCAATAGATCCATTAGGAGGCCAAGAGCCTAATGGTTCCAAACGCTTCTACTGGACCTGTTAAAGCGTCCTTAGCCCAATAGTTTAAAACAAATAAGGATTACAGAGATTAATAGTTCTTAACGATTCCACTAGATCTATCAAGAAGCCAAGAGCCTAAAGGTTTTATACGCTTCTTACTGGACCTCTTAAGGATTCTATATCCTAATGGTTTCAAACGCTTCTACTTGACCTACTAAGGATTACAGAGATTGATATTTCTTAACGTTTCCACTAGATCTATTAGTACGCCAAGAGCCTAATGGCTCCAAACGCTTCTACTAGACCTCTAAAAGAGTCCATAGCCTAATGGTTTCAAACGCTTCCACTTGACCTAAGGATTACAGAGATTGATATTTCTTAACGGTTTCCACGAGATCTATAAGGAAGGAAGGTTTCACTAAACAAATTTAGGAGCCTTAGCCTAATCGTTCCGAATGCTAACACTGCTCCTGCTAAGGAGCCCTCAGCTCAAACGGTTCCACTGGCCCTACTAACAATTACAGAGATTAATAGTTTTTAACGATTCCACTAGATTTATTAAGCAGGCAAGAGCCTAACGGTTCCAAAGCCTTCTACTGGACCACGTAAGGAGTCCAGAGCCACGCTGTCCAGAGCTCCAGGAGCAGGTATCCAACGCATCCACTTGACCTACTAAGGAATACAGAGATTAATAGTTCTTAACAGTTCCACGAGATCTGTTAAGAAGCCAAGAGCCTTACCGTGCCAAATCCTTCTACTGGACCTCTTAAGGATTCTAGAGCCTAATGGTTTCAAACACTTCTACTTGACCTACTAAGGATTACAGAGATTGACATTTCTTAACGTTCCCAATAGATCCATTAGGAGGCCAAGAGCCTAATGGTTCCAAACGCTTCTACTGGACCTGTTAAAGAGTCCTTAGCCCAATAGTTTAAAACAAATAAGGATTACAGAGATTAATATTTCTTAACGATTCCACTAGATCTATCAAGAAGCCAAGGTTCACTAAACGTTTTAGACGCCTTAGCCTAATCGTTCCGAATGCTACATGCTCTGCTAAGGAGCCTCAGCTCAAACGCTTCCACTGGACCTACTAACGATTACAGAGATTAATAGTTTTTAACGATTCCACTAGATTTATTAAGCAGGCAAGAGCCTAACGGTTCCAAACGCTTCTACTGGACCACGTAAGGAGTCCAGAGCCACGCTGTCCAGAGCTCCAGGAGCAGGTATCCAACGCATCCACTTGACCTACTAAGGAATACAGAGATTAATAGTTCTTAACAGTTCCACGAGATCTGTTAAGAAGCCAAGAGCCTTACCGTGCCAAATCCTTCTACTGGACCTCTTAAGGATTCTAGAGCCTAATGGTTTCAAACACTTCTACTTGACCTACTAAGGATTACAGAGATTGACATTTCTTAACGTTCCCAATAGATCCATTAGGAGGCCAAGAGCCTAATGGTTCCAAACGCTTCTACTGGACCTGTTAAAGAGTCCTTAGCCCAATAGTTTAAAACAAATAAGGATTACAGAGATTGATATTTCTTAACGGTTTCCACGAGATCTATAAGGAAGGAAGGTTTCACTAAACCTATTTAGGAGCCTTAGCCTAATCGTTCCGAATGCTAACACTGCTCCTGCTAAGGAGCCCTCAGCTCAAACGGTTCCACTGGCCCTACTAACAATTACAGAGATTAATAGTTTTTAACGATTCCACTAGATTTATTAAGCAGGCAAGAGCCTAACGGTTCCAAAGCCTTCTACTGGACCACGTAAGGAGTCCAGAGCCACGCTGTCCAGAGCTCCAGGAGCAGGTATCCAACGCATCCACTTGACCTACTAAGGAATACAGAGATTAATAGTTCTTAACAGTTCCACGAGATCTGTTAAGAAGCCAAGAGCCTTACCGTGCCAAATCCTTCTACTGGACCTCTTAAGGATTCTAGAGCCTAATGGTTTCAAACGCTTCTACTTGACCTACTAAGGATTACAGAGATTGACATTTCTTAACGTTCCCAATAGATCCATTAGGAGGCCAAGAGCCTAATGGTTCATAACGCTTCTACTGGACCTGTTAAAGAGTCCTTAGCCCAATAGTTTAAAACAAATAAGGATTACAGAGATTAATAGTTCTTAACGATTCCACTAGATCTATCAAGAAGCCAAGAGCCTAAAGGTTTTATACGCTTCTTACTGGACCTCTTAAGGATTCTATAGCCTAATGGTTTCAAACGCTTCTACTTGACCTACTAAGGATTACAGAGATTGATATTTCTTAACGTTTCCACTAGATCTATTAGTACGCCAAGAGCCTAATGGCTCCAAACGCTTCTACTAGACCTCTAAAGGAGTCCATAGCCTAATGGTTTCAAACGCTTCCACTTGACCTAAGGATTACAGAGATTGATATTTCTTAACGGTTTCCACGAGATCTATAAGGAAGGAAGGTTTCACTAAACCTATTTAGGAGCCTTAGCCTAATCGTTCCGAATGCTAACACTGCTCCTGCTAAGGAGCCCTCAGCTCAAACGGTTCCACTGGCCCTACTAACAATTACAGAGATTAATAGTTTTTAACGATTCCTCTAGATTTATTAAGCAGGCAAGAGCCTAACGGTTCCAAAGCCTTCTACTGGACCACGTAAGGAGTCCAGAGCCACGCTGTCCAGAGCTCCAGGAGCAGGTATCCAACGCATCCACTTGACCTACTAAGGAATACAGAGATTAATAGTTCTTAACAGTTCCACGAGATCTGTTAAGAAGCCAAGAGCCTTACCGTGCCAATTCCTTCTACTGGACCTCTTAAGGATTCTAGAGCCTAATGGTTTCAAACGCTTCTACTTGACCTACTAAGGATTACAGAGATTGACATTTCTTAACGTTCCCAATAGATCCATTAGGAGGCCAAGAGCCTAATGGTTCCAAACGCTTCTACTGGACCTGTTAAAGCGTCCTTAGCCCAATAGTTTAAAACAAATAAGGATTACAGAGATTAATAGTTCTTAACGATTCCACTAGATCTATCAAGAAGCCAAGAGCCTAAAGGTTTTATACGCTTCTTACTGGACCTCTTAAGGATTCTATATCCTAATGGTTTCAAACGCTTCTACTTGACCTACTAAGGATTACAGAGATTGATATTTCTTAACGTTTCCACTAGATCTATTAGTACGCCAAGAGCCTAATGGCTCCAAACGCTTCTACTAGACCTCTAAAAGAGTCCATAGCCTAATGGTTTCAAACGCTTCCACTTGACCTAAGGATTACAGAGATTGATATTTCTTAACGGTTTCCACGAGATCTATAAGGAAGGAAGGTTTCACTAAACAAATTTAGGAGCCTTAGCCTAATCGTTCCGAATGCTAACACTGCTCCTGCTAAGGAGCCCTCAGCTCAAACGGTTCCACTGGCCCTACTAACAATTACAGAGATTAATAGTTCTTAACAGTTCCACGAGATCTGTTAAGAAGCCAAGAGCCTTACCGTGCCAAATCCTTCTACTGGACCTCTTAAGGATTCTAGAGCCTAATGGTTTCAAACACTTCTACTTGACCTACTAAGGATTACAGAGATTGACATTTCTTAACGTTCCCAATAGATCCATTAGGAGGCCAAGAGCCTAATGGTTCCAAACGCTTCTACTGGACCTGTTAAAGAGTCCTTAGCCCAATAGTTTAAAACAAATAAGGATTACAGAGATTGATATTTCTTAACGGTTTCCACGAGATCTATAAGGAAGGAAGGTTTCACTAAACCTATTTAGGAGCCTTAGCCTAATCGTTCCGAATGCTAACACTGCTCCTGCTAAGGAGCCCTCAGCTCAAACGGTTCCACTGGCCCTACTAACAATTACAGAGATTAATAGTTTTTAACGATTCCACTAGATTTATTAAGCAGGCAAGAGCCTAACGGTTCCAAAGCCTTCTACTGGACCACGTAAGGAGTCCAGAGCCACGCTGTCCAGAGCTCCAGGAGCAGGTATCCAACGCATCCACTTGACCTACTAAGGAATACAGAGATTAATAGTTCTTAACAGTTCCACGAGATCTGTTAAGAAGCCAAGAGCCTTACCGTGCCAAATCCTTCTACTGGACCTCTTAAGGATTCTAGAGCCTAATGGTTTCAAACGCTTCTACTTGACCTACTAAGGATTACAGAGATTGACATTTCTTAACGTTCCCAATAGATCCATTAGGAGGCCAAGAGCCTAATGGTTCATAACGCTTCTACTGGACCTGTTAAAGAGTCCTTAGCCCAATAGTTTAAAACAAATAAGGATTACAGAGATTAATAGTTCTTAACGATTCCACTAGATCTATCAAGAAGCCAGAGCCTAAAGGTTTTATACGCTTCTTACTGGACCTCTTAAGGATTCTATAGCCTAATGGTTTCAAACGCTTCTACTTGACCTACTAAGGATTACAGAGATTGATATTTCTTAACGTTTCCACTAGATCTATTAGTACGCCAAGAGCCTAATGGCTCCAAACGCTTCTACTAGACCTCTAAAGGAGTCCATAGCCTAATGGTTTCAAACGCTTCCACTTGACCTAAGGATTACAGAGATTGATATTTCTTAACGGTTTCCACGAGATCTATAAGGAAGGAAGGTTTCACTAAACCTATTTAGGAGCCTTAGCCTAATCGTTCCGAATGCTAACACTGCTCCTGCTATGGAGCCCTCAGCTCAAACGGTTCCACTGGCCCTACTAACAATTACAGAGATTAATAGTTTTTAACGATTCCTCTAGATTTATTAAGCAGGCAAGAGCCTAACGGTTCCAAAGCCTTCTACTGGACCACGTAAGGAGTCCAGAGCCACGCTGTCCAGAGCTCCAGGAGCAGGTATCCAACGCATCCACTTGACCTACTAAGGAATACAGAGATTAATAGTTCTTAACAGTTCCACGAGATCTGTTAAGAAGCCAAGAGCCTTACCGTGCCAATTCCTTCTACTGGACCTCTTAAGGATTCTAGAGCCTAATGGTTTCAAACGCTTCTACTTGACCTACTAAGGATTACAGAGATTGACATTTCTTAACGTTCCCAATAGATCCATTAGGAGGCCAAGAGCCTAATGGTTCCAAACGCTTCTACTGGACCTGTTAAAGCGTCCTTAGCCCAATAGTTTAAAACAAATAAGGATTACAGAGATTAATAGTTCTTAACGATTCCACTAGATCTATCAAGAAGCCAAGAGCCTAAAGGTTTTATACGCTTCTTACTGGACCTCTTAAGGATTCTATATCCTAATGGTTTCAAACGCTTCTACTTGACCTACTAAGGATTACAGAGATTGATATTTCTTAACGTTTCCACTAGATCTATTAGTACGCCAAGAGCCTAATGGCTCCAAACGCTTCTACTAGACCTCTAAAAGAGTCCATAGCCTAATGGTTTCAAACGCTTCCACTTGACCTAAGGATTACAGAGATTGATATTTCTTAACGGTTTCCACGAGATCTATAAGGAAGGAAGGTTTCACTAAACAAATTTAGGAGCCTTAGCCTAATCGTTCCGAATGCTAACACTGCTCCTGCTAAGGAGCCCTCAGCTCAAACGGTTCCACTGGCCCTACTAACAATTACAGAGATTAATAGTTCTTAACAGTTCCACGAGATCTGTTAAGAAGCCAAGAGCCTTACCGTGCCAAATCCTTCTACTGGACCTCTTAAGGATTCTAGAGCCTAATGGTTTCAAACACTTCTACTTGACCTACTAAGGATTACAGAGATTGACATTTCTTAACGTTCCCAATAGATCCATTAGGAGGCCAAGAGCCTAATGGTTCCAAACGCTTCTACTGGACCTGTTAAAGAGTAATTAGCCCAATAGTTTAAAACAAATAAGGATTACAGAGATTGATATTTCTTAACGGTTTCCACGAGATCTATAAGGAAGGAAGGTTTCACTAAACCTATTTAGGAGCCTTAGCCTAATCGTTCCGAATGCTAACACTGCTCCTGCTAAGGAGCCCTCAGCTCAAACGGTTCCACTGGCCCTACTAACAATTACAGAGATTAATAGTTTTTAACGATTCCACTAGATTTATTAAGCAGGCAAGAGCCTAACGGTTCCAAAGCCTTCTACTGGACCACGTAAGGAGTCCAGAGCCACGCTGTCCAGAGCTCCAGGAGCAGGTATCCAACGCATCCACTTGACCTACTAAGGAATACAGAGATTAATAGTTCTTAACAGTTCCACGAGATCTGTTAAGAAGCCAAGAGCCTTACCGTGCCAAATCCTTCTACTGGACCTCTTAAGGATTCTAGAGCCTAATGGTTTCAAACGCTTCTACTTGACCTACTAAGGATTACAGAGATTGACATTTCTTAACGTTCCCAATAGATCCATTAGGAGGCCAAGAGCCTAATGGTTCATAACGCTTCTACTGGACCTGTTAAAGAGTCCTTAGCCCAATAGTTTAAAACAAATAAGGATTACAGAGATTAATAGTTCTTAACGATTCCACTAGATCTATCAAGAAGCCAAGAGCCTAAAGGTTTTATACGCTTCTTACTGGACCTCTTAAGGATTCTATAGCCTAATGGTTTCAAACGCTTCTACTTGACCTACTAAGGATTACAGAGATTGATATTTCCTAACGCTTCCACTAGATCTATTAGTACGCCAAGAGCCTAATGGCTCCAAACGCTTCTACTAGACCTCTAAAGGAGTCCATAGCCTAATGGTTTCAAACGCTTCCACTTGACCTAAGGATTACAGAGATTGATATTTCTTAACGGTTTCCACGAGATCTATAAGGAAGGAAGGTTTCACTAAACCTATTTAGGAGCCTTAGCCTAATCGTTCCGAATGCTAACACTGCTCCTGCTAAGGAGCCCTCAGCTCAAACGGTTCCACTGGCCCTACTAACAATTACAGAGATTAATAGTTTTTAACGATTCCTCTAGATTTATTAAGCAGGCAAGAGCCTAACGGTTCCAAAGCCTTCTACTGGACCACGTAAGGAGTCCAGAGCCACGCTGTCCAGAGCTCCAGGAGCAGGTATCCAACGCATCCACTTGACCTACTAAGGAATACAGAGATTAATAGTTCTTAACAGTTCCACGAGATCTGTTAAGAAGCCAAGAGCCTTACCGTGCCAATTCCTTCTACTGGACCTCTTAAGGATTCTAGAGCCTAATGGTTTCAAACGCTTCTACTTGACCTACTAAGGATTACAGAGATTGACATTTCTTAACGTTCCCAATAGATCCATTAGGAGGCCAAGAGCCTAATGGTTCCAAACGCTTATACTGGACCTGTTAAAGCGTCCTTAGCCCAATAGTTTAAAACAAATAAGGATTACAGAGATTAATAGTTCTTAACGATTCCACTAGATCTATCAAGAAGCCAAGAGCCTAAAGGTTTTATACGCTTCTTACTGGACCTCTTAAGGATTCTATATCCTAATGGTTTCAAACGCTTCTACTTGACCTACTAAGGATTACAGAGATTGATATTTCTTAACGTTTCCACTAGATCTATTAGTACGCCAAGAGCCTAATGGCTCCAAACGCTTCTACTAGACCTCTAAAAGAGTCCATAGCCTAATGGTTTCAAACGCTTCCACTTGACCTAAGGATTACAGAGATTGATATTTCTTAACGGTTTCCACGAGATCTATAAGGAAGGAAGGTTTCACTAAACAAATTTAGGAGCCTTAGCCTAATCGTTCCGAATGCTAACACTGCTCCTGCTAAGGAGCCCTCAGCTCAAACGGTTCCACTGGCCCTACTAACAATTACAGAGATTAATAGTTTTTAACGATTCCACTAGATTTATTAAGCAGGCAAGAGCCTAACGGTTCCAAAGCCTTCTACTGGACCACGTAAGGAGTCCAGAGCCACGCTGTCCAGAGCTCCAGGAGCAGGTATCCAACGCATCCACTTGACCTACTAAGGAATACAGAGATTAATAGTTCTTAACAGTTCCACGAGATCTGTTAAGAAGCCAAGAGCCTTACCGTGCCAAATCCTTCTACTGGACCTCTTAAGGATTCTAGAGCCTAATGGTTTCAAACACTTCTACTTGACCTACTAAGGATTAATGAGATTGACATTTCTTAACGTTCCCAATAGATCCATTAGGAGGCAAAGAGCCTAATGGTTCCAAACGCTTCTACTGGACCTGTTAAAGAGTCCTTAGCCCAATAGTTTAATACAAATAAGGATTACAGAGATTAATAGTTCTTAACGATTCCACTAGATCTATCAAGAAGCCAAGAGCCTAAAGGTTTTATACGCTTCTTACTGGACCTCTTAAGGATTCTATAGCCTAATGGTTTCAAACGCTTCTACTTGACCTACTAAGGATTACAGAGATTGATATTTCTTAACGTTTCCACTAGATCTATTAGGAGGCCAAGAGCTTAATGGTTCCAAACGCTTCTACTGGACCTGTTAGAGTCCTTAGCCCAATAGTTTAAAACAAATAAGGATTACAGAGATTAATAGTTCTTAAGGATTCCACTAGATCTATCAAGAAGCCATGAGTCTAAAGGCATTATACGCTTCTTACTGGACCTCTTAAGGATTCTAGAGCCTAATGGTTTCAAACGCTTCTACTTGACCTACTAAGGATTACAGAGATAAATATTTTTTAACGTTTCCACTAGATCTGTTAAGAAGCCAAGAGCCTTACCGTGCCAAACCCTTCTACTGGACCTCTTAAGGATTATAGAGCCTAATGGTTTCAAACGCTTCTACTTGACCTACTAAGGATTACAGAGATTGATATTTCTTAACGTTTCCACTAGATCTGTTAGGAGGCCAAGAGCCTAATGGTTCCAAACGCTTCTACTGGACCTGTTAAAGAGTCCTTAGCCCAAAAGTTTAATACAAATAAGGATTAATGAGATTAATAGTTCTTAACGATTCCACTAGATCTATCAAGAAGCCAAGAGCCTAAAGGTTTTATACGCTTCTTACTGGACCTCTTAAGGATTCTAGAGCCTAATGGTTTCAAACGCTTCTACTTGACCTACTAAGGATTACAGAGATAAATATTTTTTAACGTTTCCACTAGATCTGTTAAGAAGCCAAGAGCCTTACCGTGCCAAACCCTTCTACTGGACCTCTTAAGGATTATAGAGCCTAATGGTTTCAAACGCTTCTACTTGACCTACTAAGGATTACAGAGATTGACGTTTCTTAACGTTCCCAATAGATCCATTAGGAGGCCAAGAGCCTAATGGTTCCAAACGCTTCTACTGGACCTGTTAAAGAGTCCTTAGCCTAATAGTTTAAAACAAATAAGGATTACAGAGATTAATAGTTCTTAACGATTCCACTAGATCTATCAAGAAGCCAAGAGCCTAAAGGTTTTTTACGCTTCTTACTGGACCTCTTAAGGATTCTATAGCCTAATGGTTTCAAACGCTTCTACTTGACCTACTAAGGATTACAGAGATTGACATTTCTTAACGTTCCCAATGGATCTATTAGTACGCCAAGAGCCTAATGGCTCCAAACGCTTCTACTAGACCTCTAAAGGAGTCCATAGCCTAATGGTTTCAAACGCTTCCACTTGACCTAAGGATTACAGAGATTGATATTTCTTAACGGTTTCCACGAGATCTATAAGGAAGGAAGGTTTCACTAAACCTATTTAGGAGCCTTAGCCTAATCGTTCCGAATGCTAACACTGCTCCTGCTATGGAGCCCTCAGCTCAAACGGTTCCACTGGCCCTACTAACAATTACAGAGATTAATAGTTTTTAACGATTCCACTAGATTTATTAAGCAGGCAAGAGCCTAACGGTTCCAAAGCCTTCTACTGGACCACGTAAGGAGTCCAGAGCCACGCTGTCCAGAGCTCCTGGAGCAGGTATCCAACGCATCCACTTGACCTACTAAGGAATACAGAGATTAATAGTTCTTAACAGTTCCACGAGATCTGTTAAGAAGCCAAGAGCCTTACCGTGCCAAATCCTTCTACTGGACCTCTTAAGGATTCTAGAGCCTAATGGTTTCAAACGCTTCTACTTGACCTACTAAGGATTACAGAGATTGACATTTCTTAACGTTCCCAATAGATCCATTAGGAGGCCAAGAGCCTAATGGTTCATAACGCTTCTACTGGACCTGTTAAAGAGTCCTTAGCCCAATAGTTTAAAACAAATAAGGATTACAGAGATTAATAGTTCTTAACGATTCCACTAGATCTATCAAGAAGCCAAGAGCCTAAAGGTTTTATACGCTTCTTACTGGACCTCTTAAGGATTCTATAGCCTAATGGTTTCAAACGCTTCTACTTGACCTACTAAGGATTACAGAGATTGATATGTCTTAACGTTTCCACTAGATCTATTAGTACGCCAAGAGCCTAATGGCTCCAAACGCTTCTACTAGACCTCTAAAGGAGTCCATAGCCTAATGGTTTCAAACGCTTCCACTTGACCTAAGGATTACAGAGATTGATATTTCTTAACGGTTTCCACGAGATCTATAAGGAAGGAAGGTTTCACTAAACCTATTTAGGAGCCTTAGCCTAATCGTTCCGAATGCTAACACTGCTCCTGCTAAGGAGCCCTCAGCTCAAACGGTTCCACTGGCCCTACTAACAATTACAGAGATTAATAGTTTTTAACGATTCCTCTAGATTTATTAAGCAGGCAAGAGCCTAAAGGTTTTATACGCTTCTTACTGGACCTCTTAAGGATTCTATATCCTAATGGTTTCAAACGCTTCTACTTGACCTACTAAGGATTACAGAGATTGATATTTCTTAACGTTTCCACTAGATCTATTAGTACGCCAAGAGCCTAATGGCTCCAAACGCTTCTACTAGACCTCTAAAAGAGTCCATAGCCTAATGCTTTCAAACGCTTCCACTTGACCTAAGGATTACAGAGATTGATATTTCTTAACGGTTTCCACGAGATCTATAAGGAAGGAAGGTTTCACTAAACCTATTTAGGAGCCTTAGCCTAATCGTTCCGAATGCTAACACTGCTCCAGCTAAGGAGCCCTCAGCACAAACGGTTCCACTGGCCCTACTAACAATTACAGAGATTAATAGTTTTTAACGATTCCACTAGATTTATTAAGCAGGCAAGAGCCTAACGGTTCCAAAGCCTTCTACTGGACCACGTAAGGAGTCCAGAGCCACGCTGTCCAGAGCTCCAGGAGCAGGTATCCAACGCATCCACTTGACCTACTAAGGAATACAGAGATTAATAGTTCTTAACAGTTCCACGAGATCTGTTAAGAAGCCAAGAGCCTTACCGTGCCAAATCCTTCTACTGGACCTCTTAAGGATTCTAGAGCCTAATGGTTTCAAACACTTCTACTTGACATACTAAGGATTACAGAGATTGACATTTCTTAACGTTCCCAATAGATCCATTAGGAGGCCAAGAGCCTAATGGTTCCAAACGCTTCTACTGGACCTGTTAAAGAGTCCTTAGCCCAATAGTTTAAAACAAATAAGGATTACAGAGATTAATAGTTCTTAACGATTCCACTAGATCTATCAAGAAGCCAGAAGCCTAAAGGTTTTATACGCTTCTTACTGGACCTCTTAAGGATTCTATAGCCTAATGGTTTCAAACGCTTCTACTTGACCTACTAAGGATTACAGAGATTGATATTTCTTAACGTTTCCACTAGATCTATTAGGAGGCCAAGAGCCTAATGGTTCCAAACGCTTCTACTGGTCCTGTTAAAGAGTCCTTAGCCCAATAGTTTAAAACAAATAAGGATTACAGAGATTAATAGTTCTTAACGATTCCACTAGATCTATCAAGAAGCCAAGAGCCTAAAGGATTTATACGCTTCTTTCTGGACCTCTTAAGGATTCTAGAGCCTAATGGTTTCAAACGCTTCTACTTGACCTACTAAGGATTACAGCGATTGATATTTCTTAACGTTTCCACTAGATCCATTAGGAGGCCAAGAGCCTAATGGTTCCAAACGCTTCTACTGGACCTGTTAGAGTCCTTAGCAAAATAGTTTAAAACAAATAAGGATTACAGAGTTTAATAGTTCTTAAGGATTCCACTAGATCTATCAAGAAGCCATGAGTCTAAAGGCATTATACGCTTCTTACTGGACCTCTTAAGGATTCTAGAGCCTAATGGTTTCAAACGCTTCTCCTTGACCTACTAAGGATTACAGAGATAAATATTTTTTAACGTTTCCACTAGATCTGTTAAGAAGCCAAGAGCCTTACCGTGCCAAACCTTTCTACTGGACCTCTTAAGGATTATAGAGCCTAATGGTTTCAAACGCTTCTACTTGACCTACTAAGGATTACAGAGATTGATATTTCTTAACGTTTCCACTAGATCTGTTAGGAGGCCAAGAGCCTAATGGTTCCAAACGCTTCTACTGGACCTGTTAAAGAGTCCTTAGCCCAAAAGTTTAATACAAATAAGGATTAATGAGATTAATAGTTCTTAACGATTCCACTAGATCTATCAAGAAGCCAAGAGCCTAAAGGTTTTATACGCTTCTTACTGGACCTCTTAAGGATTTTAGAGCCTAATAGTTTCAAACGCTTCTACTTGACCTACTAAGGATTACAGAGATAAATATTTTTTAACGTTTCCACTAGATCTGTTAAGAAGCCAAGAGCCTTACCGTGCCAAACCCTTCTACTGGACCTCTTAACGATTCTAGAGCCTAATGGTTTCAAACGCTTCTACTTGACCTACTAAGGATTACAGAGATTGACATTTCTTAACGTTCCCAATAGATCCACTAGGAGGCCAAGAGCCTAATGGTTCCAAACGCTTCTACTGGACCTGTTAAAGAGTCCTTAGCCCAATAGTTTAAAACAAATAAGGATTACAGAGATTAATAGTTCTTAACAATTCCACTAGATCTATCAAGAAGCCAAGAGCCTAAAGGTTTTATACGCTTCTTACTGGACCTCTTAAGGATTCTATAGCCTAATGGTTTCAAACGCTTCTACTTGACCTACTAACGATTACAGAGATTAATATTTTTTAACGTTTCCACTAGATCTGTTAAGGAGCCAAGAGCCTTACAGTGCCAAACCCTTCTACTGGACCTCTTAAGGATTCTAGAGCTTAATGGTTTCAAACGCTTCTACTTGACCTACTAAGGATTACAGCGATTGATATTTCTTAACGTTTCCACTAGATCCATTAGGAGGCCAAGAGCCTAATGGTTCCAAACGCTTCTACTGGACCTGTTAGAGTCCTTAGCCCAATAGTTTAAAACAAATAAGGATTACAGAGATTAATAGTTCTTAAGGATTCCACTAGATCTATCAAGAAGCCATGAGTCTAAAGGCATTATACGCTTCTTACTGGACCTCTTAAGGATTCTAGAGCCTAATGGTTTCAAACGCTTCTACTTGACCTACTAAGGATTACAGAGATAAATATTTTTTAACGTTTCCACTAGATCTGTTAAGAAGCCAAGAGCCTTACCGTGCCAAACCCTTCTACTGGACCTCTTAAGGATTATAGAGCCTAATGGTTTCAAACGCTTCTACTTGACCTACTAAGGATTACAGAGATTGATATTTCTTAACGTTTCCACTAGATCTGTTAGGAGGCCAAGAGCCTAATGGTTCCAAACGCTTCTACTGGACCTGTTAAAGAGTCCTTAGCCCAAAAGTTTAATACAAATAAGGATTAATGAGATTAATAGTTCTTAACGATTCCACTAGATCTATCAAGAAGCCAAGAGCCTAAAGGTTTTATACGCTTCTTACTTGACCTCTTAAGGATTCTAGAGCCTAATGGTTTCAAACGCTTCTACTTGACCTACTAAGGATTACAGAGATAAATATTTTTTAACGTTTCCACTAGATCTGTTAAGAAGCCAAGAGCCTTACCGTGCCAAACCCTTCTACTGGACCTCTTAACGATTCTAGAGCCTAATGGTTTCAAACGCTTCTACTTGACCTACTAAGGATTACAGTGATTGATATTTCTTAACGTTTCCACCAGATCTATCAGGAGGCCAAGAGCCTATTGGTTCCAAACGCTTCTACTGGACCTGTTAATGAGTCCTTAGCCCAAAAGTTTAAAACAAATAAGGATTAATGAGATTAATAGTTCTTAACGATTCCACTAGATCTATCAAGAAGCCAAGAGCCTAAAGGTTTTATACGCTTCTTACTGGACCTCTTAAGGAGTCTAGAGCCTAATGGTTTCAACCGCTTCTACTTGACCTACTAAGGATTACAGAGATTAATATTTTTTAACGTTACCACTAGATCTGTTGAGAAGCCAAGAGCCTTACAGTGCCAAACCCTTCTACTGGACCTCTTAAGGTTTCTAGAGCCTAATGGTTTCAAACGCTTCTACTTGACCTACTAAGGATTACAGAGATTGACATTTCTTAACGTTCCCAATAGATCCACTAGGAGGCCAAGAGCCTAATGGTTCCAAACGCTTCTACTGGACCTGTTAAAGAGTCCTTAGCCCAATAGTTTAAAACAAATAAGGATTACAGAGATTAATAGTTCTTAACAATTCCACTAGATCTATCAAGAAGCCAAGAGCCTAAAGGTTTTATACGCTTCTTACTGGACCTCTTAAGGATTCTATAGCCTAATGGTTTCAAACGCTTCTACTTGACCTACTAACGATTACAGAGATTAATATTTTTTAACGTTTCCACTAGATCTGTTAAGGAGCCAAGAGCCTTACAGTGCCAAACCCTTCTACTGGACCTCTTAAGGATTCTAGAGCTTAATGGTTTCAAACGCTTCTACTTGACCTACTAAGGATTACAGTGATTGATATTCCTTAACGTTTCCAATAGATCTATTAGGAGGCGAAGAGCCTAATGGTTCCAAACGCTTTTACTGGACCTGTTAAAGAGTCCTTAGCCCAATCGTTATAATCAAATAAGGATTACAGAGATTAATAGTTCTAAACGATTCCAATAGATCTATCAAGAAGCCAAGAGCCTAAAGGTTTTATAAGCTTCTTACTGGACCTCTTAAGGATTCTGGAGCCTAATGGTTTCAAACGCTTCTACTAGACCTACTAAGGATTACAGAGATTGACATTTCTTAACGTTCCCAATAGATCCATTAGGAGGCCAAGAGCCTAATGGTTCCAAACGCTTCTACTGGACCTGTTAAAGAGTCCTTAGCCCAATAGTTTAAAACAGATAAGGATTACAGAGATTAATAGTTCTTAACGATTCCACTAGATCTATCAAGAAGCCAAGAGCCTAAAGGTTTTATACGCTTCTTACTGGACCTCTTAAGGATTCTATAGCCTAATGGTTTCAAACGCTTCTACTTGACCTACTAAGGATTACAGAGATTGATATTTCTTAACGTTTCCACTAGATCTATTAGTACGCCAAGAGCCTAACGGCTCCAAACGCTTCTACTAGACCTCTAAAGGAGTCCATAGCCTAATGGTTTCAAACGCTTCCACTTGACCTAAGGATTACAGAGATTGATATTTCTTAACGGTTTCCACGAGATCTATAAGGAAGGAAGGTTTCACTAAACCTATTTAGGAGCCTTAGCCTAATCGTTCCGAATGCTAACACTGCTCCTGCTAAGGAGCCCTCAGCTCAAACGGTTCCACTGGCCCTACTAACAATTACAGAGATTAATAGTTTTTAACGATTCCACTAGATTTATTAAGCAGGCAAGAGCCTAACGGTTCCAAAGCCTTCTACTGGACCACGTAAGGAGTCCAGAGCCACGCTGTCCAGAGCTCCAGGAGCAGGTATCCAACGCATCCACTTGACCTACTAAGGAATACAGAGATTAATAGTTCTTAACAGTTCCACGAGATCTGTTTAGAAGCCAAGAGCCTTACCGTGCCAAATTCTTCTACTGGACCTCTTAAGGATTCTAGAGCCTAATGGTTTCAAACACTTCTACTTGACCTACTAAGGATTACAGAGATTGACATTTCTTAACGTTCCCAATAGATCCATTAGGAGGCCAAGAGCCTAATGGTTCCAAACGCTTCTACTGGACCTGTTAAAGAGCCCTTAGCCCAATAGTTTAAAACAAATAAGGATTACAGAGATTAATAGTTCTTAACGATTCCACTAGATCTATCAAGAAGCCAGAAGCCTAAAGGTTTTATACGCTTCTTACTGGACCTCTTAAGGATTCTATAGCCTAATGGTTTCAAACGCTTCTACTTGACCTACTAAGGATTACAGAGATTGATATTTCTTAACGTTTCCACTAGATCTATTAGGAGGCCAAGAGCCTAATGGTTCCAAACGCTTCTACTAGACCTGTTAAAGAGTCCTTAGCGCAATAGTTTAAAACAAATAAGGATTACAGAGATTAATAGTTCTTAACGATTCCACTAGATCTATCAAGAAGCCAAGAGCCTAAAGGATTTATACGCTTCTTTCTGGACCTCTTAAGGATTCTAGAGCCTAATGGTTTCAAACGCTTCTACTTGACCTACTAAGGATTACAGCGATTGATATTTCTTAACGTTTCCACTAGATCCATTAGGAGGCCAAGAGCCTAATGGTTCCAAACGCTTCTACTGGACCTGTTAAAGAGTCCTTAGCCCAATAGTTTAAAACAAATAAGGATTACAGAGATTAATAGTTTTTAACGATTCCACTAGATCTATCAAGAAGCCAAGAGCCTAAAGGTTTTATACGCTTCTTACTGGACCTCTTATGGATTCTAGAGCCTAATGGTTTCAAACGCTTCTACTTGACCTACTAAGGATTACAGTGATTGATATTTCCTTACGTTTCCACTAGATCCATTAGGAGGCCAAGAGCCTAATGGTTTCAAACGCTTCTACTGGACCTGTTAGAGTAATTAGCCCAATAGTTTAAAACAAATAAGGATTACAGAGATGAATAGTTCTTAACGATTCCGCTAGATCTATCAAGAAGCCAGAAGCCTAAAGGTTTTATACGCTTCTTACTGGACCTCTTAAGGATTCTATAGCCTAATGGTTTCAAACGCTTCTACTTGACCTACTAAGGATTACAGAGATTGATATTTCTTAACGTTTCCACTAGATCTATTAGGAGGCCAAGAGCCTAATGGTTCCAAACGCTTCTACTGGACCTGTTAAAGAGTCCTTAGCCCAATAGTTTAAAACAAATAAGGATTACAGAGATTAATAGTTCTTAACGATTCCACTAGATCTATCAAGAAGCCAAGAGCCTAAAGGATTTATACGCTTCTTTCTGGACCTCTTAAGGATTCTAGAGCCTAATGGTTTCAAACGCTTCTACTTGACCTACTAAGGATTACAGCGATTGATATTTCTTAACGTTTCCACTAGATCCATTAGGAGGCCAAGAGCCTAATGGTTCCAAACGCTTCTACTGGACCTGTTAAAGAGTCCTTAGCCCAATAGTTTAAAACAAATAAGGATTACAGAGATTAATAGTTCTTAACGATTCCACTAGATCTATCAAGAAGCCAAGAGCCTAAAGGTTTTATACGCTTCTTACTGGACCTCTTATGGATTCTAGAGCCTAATGGTTTCAAACGCTTCTACTTGTCCTACTAAGGATTACAGTGATTGATATTTCCTTACGTTTCCACTAGATCCATTAGGAGGCCAAGAGCCTAATGGTTTCAAACGCTTCTACTGGACCTGTTAGAGTCCTTAGCCCAATAGTTTAAAACAAATAAGGATTACAGAGATGAATAGTTCTTAACGATTCCGCTAGATCTATCAAGAAGCCATGAGTCTAAAGGCTTTATACGATTCTTACTGGACCTCTTAAGGATTCTAGAGCCTAATGGTTTCAAACGCTTCTACTTGACCTACTAAGGATTACAGAGATAAATATTTTTTAACGTTTCCACTAGATCTGTTAAGAAGCCAAGAGCCTTACCGTGCCAAACCCTTCTACTGGACCTCTTAAGGATTCTAGAGCCTAATGGTTTCAAACGCCTCTAGTTGACCTACTAAGGATCACAGAGATTGATATTTCTTAACGTTTCCACTAGATCTGTTAGGAGGCCAAGAACCTAATGGTTCCAAACGCTTCTACTGGACCTGTTAAAGAGTCCTTAGCCCAAAAGTTTAAAACAAAGAAGGATTAATGAGATTAATAGTTCTTAACGATTCCAATAAATCTATCAAGAAGCCAAGAGCCTAAAGGTTTTATACGCTTCTTACTGGACCTCTTAACGATTCTAGAGCCTAATGGTTCCAACGCTTCTACTTGACCTACTAAGGTTTACAGTGATTGATATTTCTTAACGTTTCCACTAGATCCATTAGGAGGCCAAGAGCCTAATGGTTCCAAAGGCTCCTACTGGACCTGTTAAGGAATCTAGAGCCTAATGGTTTCAAACGCTTCTACTTGACCTACTAAGAATTACAGAGATTGATATTGCTTAAAGTTTCCACTAGATCCATTAGGAGGCCAAGAGCCTAATGGTTCCAAACGCTTCTGCTGGACCTGTTAAAGAGTCCGTAGCCCAATAGTTTAAAACAAATAAGGATTACGGAGATTAATAGTTCTTAACGATTAAACTAGATCTATCAAGAAGCCAAGAGCCTAAAGGTTTTATACGCTTCTTACTAGACCTCTTAAGGATTCTAGAGCCTAATGGTTTCAAACGCTTCTACTTCACCTACTAAGGATTACAGAGATTAATATTTTTTAACGTTTCCACTAGATCTGTTAAGAAGCCATGAGCCTTACAGTGCCAAACCCTTCTACTGGACCTCTTAAGGATTCTAGAGCTTAATGGTTTCAAACGCTTCTACTTGACCTACTAAGGATTACAGTGATTGATATTCCTTAACGTTTCCACTAGATCTATTAGGAGCCTAATGGTTCCAAACGCTTCTACTGGACCTGTTAAAGAGTCCTTAGCCCAATAATTTAAATCAAATAAGGATTACAGAGATTAATAGTTCTAAACGATTCCACTAGATCTATAAAGAAGCCAAGAGCCTAAAAGTTTTGTAAGCTTCTTACTGGACCTCTTAAGGATTCTAGAGCCTAATGGTTTCTAACGCTTCTACTTGACCTACTATGGATTACAGAGATTAATATTTCTTAACGTTTCCACTAGATCTATTAGGAGGCCAAGAGCCTAATGGTTCCAAACGCTTCTACTGGACCTGTTAAAGAGTCCTTAGCCCAATAGTTTAAAATAAATAAGGATTACAGAGATTAATAGTTCTTAACGATTCCACTAGATCTATCAAGAAGCCAAGAGCCTAAAGGTTTTATACGCTTCTTACTCGACCTCTTATGGATTCTAGAGCCTAATGGTTTCAAACGCTTCTACTTGACCTACTAAGGATTACAGAGATTGATATTTCTTAACGTTTCCACTAGATCCATTAGGAGGCCAAGAGCCTAATGGTTCCAAACGCTTCTACTGGACCTGTTAAAGAGTCCTTAGCCCAAAAGTTTAAAACAAATAAGGATTACAGAGATTAATAGTTCTTAACGATTCCACTAGATCTATCAAGAAGCCAAGAGCCTAAAGGTTTTATACGCTTCTTTCTGGACCTCTTAAAGATTCTAGAGACTAATGGTTTCAAACGCTTGTACTTGACCTACTAAGGATTACAGAGATTGATATATCTTAACGTTTCCACTAGATCTATTAGGAGGCCAAGAGCCTAATGGTTCCAAACGCTTCTACTGGACCTGTTAAAGAGTCCTTAGCCCAATAGTTTAAAACAAATAAGGATTACAGAGATTAATAGTTCTTAACGATTCCACTAGATCTATCAAGAAGCCAAGAGCCTAAAGGTTTTATACGCTTCTTACTGGACCTCTTAAGGATTCTAGAGCCTAATGGTTTCAAACGCTTCTACTTGACCTACTAAGGATTACAGAGATTGATATTTCTTAACGTTTCCACTAGATCTATTAGGAGGCCAAGAGCTTAATGGTTCCAAACGCTTCTACTGGACCTGTTAAAGAGTCCTTAGCCCAATAGTTTAAAACAAATAAGGATTACAGAGATTAGTAGTTCTTAACGATTCCACAAGATCTATCAAGAAGCCAAGAGTCTAAAGGTTTTATACGCTTCTTTCTGGACCTCTTAAGGATTCTAGAGCCTAATGGTTTCAAACGCTTCTACTTGACCTACTAAGGATTACAGAGATTGATATTTCTTAACGTTTCCACTAAATCCATTAGGAGGCCAACAGCCTAATGGTTCCAAACGCTTCTACTGGACCTGTTAGAGTCCTTAGCCCAATAGTTGAAAACAAATAAGGATTACAGAGATTAATAGTTCTTAACGATTCCACTAGATCTATTAAGAAGCCATGAGTCTAAAGGTTTTATACGCTTCTTACTGGACCACTTAAGGATTCTAGAGCCTAATGGTTTCAAACGCTTCTACTTGACCTACTAAGGATTACAGAGATTAATATCTTTTAACGTTTCCACTAGATCTGTTAAGAAGCCAAGAGCCTTACCGTGCCAAACCCTTCTACTGGACCTCTTAAGGATTCTAGAGCCTAATGGTTTCAAACGCTTCTACTTGACCTACTAAGGATTACAGAGATTGATATTTCTTAACGTTTCCACTAGATCTGTTAGGAGGCCAAGAGCCTAATAGTTCCAAACGCTTCTACTGGACCTGTTAAAGAGTCCTTAGCCCAAAAGTTTAAAACAAATAAGGATTACAGAGATTAATAGTTCTTAACGAGTCCACTAGATCTATCAAGAAGCCAAAAGCCTAAAGTTTTTATAAGCTTCTTACTGGACCTCTTAAGGATTCTAGAGCCTAATGGTTTCTAACGCTTCTACTTGACCTACTATGGATTACAGAGATTAATATTTCTTAACGTTTCCACTAGATCTATTAGGAGGCCAAGAGCCTAATGGTTCCAAACGCTTCTACTGGACCTGTTAATGAGTCCTTAGCCCAATAGTTTAAAACAAATAAGGATTACAGAGATTAATAGTTCTAAACGATTTCACTAGATCTATCAAGAATCCAAAAGCCTAAAGGTTTTATAAGCTTCTTTCTGGACCTCTTATGGATTCTAGAGCCTAATGGTTTCAAACGCTTCTACTTGACCTACTAGGGATTACAGAGATTGATATTTCTTAACGTTTCCACTAGATCTATTAGGAGGCCAAGAGCCTAATGGTTCCAAACCCTTCTACTGGACCTGTTAAAGAGCCCTTAGCCCAAAAGTTTTAAACAAATAAGGATTACAAAGATTAATAGTTCTTAACGATTCCACTAGATCTATCAAGATGCCAAGAGCCTAAAGGTTTTATACGCTTCTTACTGGACCTCTTAAGGATTCTAGAGCCTAATGGTTTCAAACGCTTCTACTTGACCTATTAAGGATTACAGAGATTAATATTTTTTAACGTTTCCACTAGATCTGTTAAGAAGCCAAGAGCCTTACCGTGCCAAACCCTTCTACTGGACCTCTTAAGGATTCTAGAGACTAATGGTTTCAAACGCTTGTACTTGACCTACTAAGGATTACAGAGATTGATATATCTTAACGTTTCCACTAGATCTATTAGGAGGCCAAGAGCCTAATGGTTCCAAACGCTTCTACTGGACCTGTTAAAGAGTCCTTAGCCCAATAGTTTAAAACAAATAAGGATTACAGAGATTAATAGTTCTTAACGATTCCACTAGATCTATCAAGAAGCCAAGAGCCTAAAGGTTTTATACGCTTCTTACTGGACCTCTTAAGGATTCTAGAGCCTAATGGTTTCAAACGCTTCTACTTGACCTACTAAGGATTACAGAGATTGATATTTCTTAACGTTTCCACTAGATCTATTAGGAGGCCAAGAGCTTAATGGTTCCAAACGCTTCTACTGGACCTGTTAAAGAGTCCTTAGCCCAATAGTTTAAAACAAATAAGGATTACAGAGATTAATAGTTCTTAACGATTCCACTAGATCTATCAAGAAGCCAAGAGCCTAAAGGTTTTATACGCTTCTTACTGGACCTCTTAAGGATTCTAGAGCCTAATGGTTTCAAACGCTTCTACTTGACCTACTAAGGATTAAAGAGATTAATATTTCTTAACGTTTCCACTAGATCTATTAGGAGGCCAAGAGCCTAATGGTTTTAAACGCTTCTACTGGACCTGTTAAAGAGTCCTTAGCCCAATAGTTTAAAACAAATAAGGATTACAGAGATTAATAGTTCTTAAAGTTTCCACTAAATCTGTTAAGAGGCCAAGAGCCTTACCGTGCCAAAACCTTCTACTGGACCTCTTAAGGGTTCTAGAGCCTAATGGTTTCAAACGCTTCTACTTCACCTACTAAGGATTACAGAGATTGATATTTTTTAACGTTTCCACTAGATCTGTTAGGAGGCCAAGAGCCTAATGGTTCCAAACGCTTCTACTGGACCTGTCAAAGAGTCCTTAGCCCAAAAGTTTAAAACAAATAAGGATTACAGAGATTAATAGTTCTTGACAATTCCACTAGATCTATCAAGAAGCAGAGAGCCTAAAGGTTTTATACGCTTCTTACTGGACCTCTTAAGGATTCTAGAGCCTAATGGTTTCAAACGCTTCTACTTGACCTATTAAGGATTACAGAGATTAATATTTTTTAACGTTTCCACTAGATCTCTTAAGAAGCGAAGAGCCATACCGTGCCAAACCCTTCTACTGGACCTCTTAAGGATTCTAGAGCCTAATGGTTTCAAACGCTTCTACTTAACCTACTAAGGATTACAGAGATTGATATTTCTTAACGTTTCCACTAAATCCATTAGGAGGCCAACAGCCTAATGGTTCCAAACGCTTCTACTGGACCTGTTAGAGTCCTTAGCCCAATAGTTGAAAACAAATAAGGATTACAGAGATTAATAGTTCTTAACGATTCCACTAGATCTATTAAGAAGCCATGTACACGGTGGGCCAGACCCCCTTACCTTGCACCTCCCCCACATCCCTATAAATTGCATATCGTTGTGTTCCTTGTAACAATTTATTAAAAAAAAGCCAATGTTCCCACAAAAAAAAGTGAACGCACTGCCCCAAAATGGCGTCCAAAGATGGCGGATTGACGACTTTGACTTTAGTTAGTTTTTTGGTCACTGAGAATCAGCATTAAGCTTAATTTCCTCATAGTTGGTATTTTATTAAAGCTGAATAGTTATAGAATAATAAAACATGAAGAAATATTAAAAAATAATTGTCTAAGGCTATGAAAAACACCAGTAAAGTCAATTTTTTTAACAAAAAAATTTTCAAGTTACAAATCAAGCGTCGTTTGTAATTAAACGGCCAACAATAACGCAAAACGTGCTGAAATAAACCATCTGGAGAATATATTTCTCTTTCTGAAACACTGATTATTTTTTACAAATGTTTAAGTAGTTCCGTAAAAAATGCACTTATGCGGCAGAAAAGCGGTACTGGCGTGGGTGCCTACAGGCCTCTACCACACCATTCAGTACCCATAAATGGCTTAGTTATAGTGATATAATAACATTTTTGGTACATTATATTGGTTTTATTAACGAACAAATATTAATGCAATCTGCCTTTCAGAAAAACTCTTTTTCCTTTTAAACTCACTGTCCTTTCATATTATTTTCTAATATGCTTGTTGCCTATGTACGCGCAAAACTGTCAAAGCAGTTTGGTTTCGCCCTTTCCATCATTCTTTGTGCAGAGAGAATAATACATTCAATATTAAAATTTCCTATTTTTTTATGATATGGTACAAATTCCGAACAATTCAAGAATAACGAGAAGAATAGCGAGCTACAACTAATATAAGATACCTTAAAAAATCTTTTGAAAATCCACTAAACAGAAGGAAAGCCATGAGCTATAACTTTCTCGATATACATCTCTATATTCATCTTCAAAGTTAATATAGTCCCGAGGTGCACCTTCAGCAATCGAAAATAAAGTGGTTTTCACCATAATAAACCTATATCGTCCACTTAATATCATCCAAACTGCAATTGATCCCGTTTTAGCAGCATCTTGAAATATTCTGTTCATCTATCTACTATACATTCATTTAGCTATATAATGGATATAACTGGTCCTTTTTATCTATTCTGAGGTTTTGGCACTTCCTTCCTCGTTCGCTTAATGTATTTTTCCAATTTTCTGGTTCAATTTCGCGTTTTTCCTCAATTTGAGATCAAAAACAAACAATCAGTTTTGGTTTATAGAAGAACTTATAGGGTCACCCTTTATATCTTTCTTTGTGCATAGAGAATAATTCATTCAATATTAAAATTTCTTATTTATTTATGATATAGTCCAACTTCTGCACAAAATAAAGGAAATAAAAATTAATTTTTTAATTAGTGATATATGAGTTTTACTAAACAACCCGGTAGCTATTCATTATATATAGTTCAGATTAGGTATATATTATTTTAGTTTATAAAAAAGGTATGAATATGACTCATTTTCTGGGAAATATATAAAAATTTTAATTACTTCTGAGAATCAGTAAATATTCAAAACACAGTGTTAAATTGCAAACGTTAAATAAAAAAAAATCAAGATATTTAGCAAAATATTTTTTAATTAAATTTTATTATTATAATTATATCATTTTTACAATTGAGGTATTCTTAAACGACCTACGTATAAAATAAAGGAGGTTAAAATTTAAAAAAATTATAATAAATTTTTTTTTATATTAATTTTTTTTTTTTTTACTATAAAATTATTGCATTAATATTTGTTCGTTAGTAAAACCAATATAATGTACCAAAAATGTTATTATATCACTATAACTAAGCCATTTATGGGCACTGAATGGTGTGGTAGAGGCCTGTAGGCACCCACGCCAGTACCGCTTTTCTGCCGTATAAGTGCATTTTTTACGGAACCACTTAAACATTTGTAAAAAATAATCAGCGTTTCAGAAAGAGAAATATATTCTCTAGATGGTTTATTTCAGCACGTTTTGCGTTATTGTAGGCCGTTTAATTACAAACGACGGTTGATTTGTAACTTGAAAACTTTTTTGTTAAAAAAATTGACTTTACTGGTGTTTTTCATAGCCTTAGACAATTATTTTTTAATATTTCTTCATGTTTTATTATTCTATAACTATTCAGCTTTAATAAAACACCAACTATGAGGAAATTAAGCTTAATGCTGATTCTCAGTGACCAAAAAACTAACTAAAGTCAAAGTCGTCAATCCGCCATCTTTGGACGAAAATTTTGGGGCAGTGCGTTCACTTTTTTTTGTGGGAACATTGGCTTTTTTTTTAATAAATTGTTACAAGGAACACAACGATATGCAATTTATAGGAATGTGGGGGGGGGGGTGCACGGTAAGGGGGTCTGGCCCACAGACTAATGAGTCTAAAGGTTTTATACGCTTCTTACTGGATTTTTAAGGATTCTAGAGCCTAATGGTTTCAAACGCTTCTACTTGACCTACTAAGGATTACAGAGATTAATATTTTTTAACGTTTCCACTAGATCTGTTAAGAAGCCAAGAGCCTTACCGTGCCAAACCCTTCTACTGGACCTCTTAAGGATTCTAGAGCCTAATGGTTTAAAACGCTTCAACTTGACCTACTAAGAATTACAGAGATTGATATTTCTTAACGTTTCCACTAGATCTATTAGGAGGCCAAGAGCCTAATGGTTCCAAACGCATCCACTTTACCTGTTAAGGATTCTAGAGCATAATGGTTTCAAACGCTTCTACTTGACCTACTAAGGATTACAGAGATTAATATTTCTTAACGTTTCCACTAGATCTATTAGGAAGACCAGAGCCTATTGGTTCCAAACGCTTCTACGTACCTCTTAAGGAGTCCAGAGCCTAATGGTTTCAAACAGTTCCACTTGACCTATTAAGGATTACAGAGATTGATATTTCTTAACGTTTCCACTAGATCTATTAGGAGGCCAAGAGCCTATTGGTTCCAAACGCTTCTACATGACCTACTAAGGATTACAGAGATTGATATTTCTTAACGTTTCCACTAGATCTGTTAGGAGGCCAAGAGCCTAATGGTTCCAAACGCTTCTACTGGACCTGTCAAAGAGTCCTTAGCCCAAAAGTTTAAAACAAATAAGGATTACATAGATTAATAGTTCTTGACGATTCCACTAGATCTATCAAGAAGCAGAGAGCCTAAAGGTTTTATACGCTTCTTACTGGACCTCTTAACGATTCTAGAGCCTAATGGTTTCAAACGCTTCTACTTGACCTACTACGGATTACAGTGATTGATATTTCTTAACGTTTCCACCAGATCTATCAGGAGGCCAAGAGCCTATTGGTTCCAAACGCTTCTACTGGACCTGTTAATGAGTCCTTAGCCCAATAGTTTAAAACATATAAGGATTACAGAGATTAATAGTTCTTAACGATTCCACTAGATCTATCAAGAAGCCAAGAGCCTAAAGGTTTTATACGCTTCTTACTGGACCTCTTAAGGAGTCTAGAGCCTAATGGTTTCAACCGCTTCTACTTGACCTACTAAGGATTACAGAGATTAATATTTTTTAACGTTACCACTAGATCTGTTAAGAAGCCAAGAGCCTTACAGTGCCAAACCCTTCTACTGGAACTCTTAAGGATTCTAGTGCCTAATGGTTTCAAACGCTTCTACTTGACCTACTAAGGATTACAGAGATTGATATTTCTTAACGTTTCCACTAGATCCATTAGAAGGCCAAGAGCCTAATGGTTCCAAACGCTTCTACTGGACCTGTTAGAGTCCATAGCCCAATAGTTTAAATCAAATAAGGATTACAGAGATTAATAGTTCTTAACAATTCCACTAGATCTATCAAGAAGCCATGAGTCTAAAGGTTTTATACGGTTCTTACTGGATTTTTAAGGATTCTAGAGCCTAATGGTTTCAAACGCTTCTACTTGACCTACTAAGGATTACAGAGATTGATATTTCTTAACGTTTCCACTAGATCCATTAGGAGGCCAAGAGCCTAATGGTTCCAAACGCTTCTTATGGACCTGTTAAAGAGTCCTTAGCCCAATAGTTTAAAACAAATAAGGATTACAGAGATTAATAGTTCTTAACGATTCCACTAGATCTATCAAGAAGCCAAGAGCCTAAAGGTTTTATACGCTTCTTACTGGACCTCTTTAGGATTCTAGAGCCTAATGGTTTCAAACGCTTCTACTTGACCTATTAAGGATTACAGAGATTAATATTTTTTAACGTTTCCACTAGATCTGTTAAGAAGCCAAGAGCCTTACCGTGCAAAACCCTTCTACTGGACCTCTTAAGGATTCTAGAGCCTAATGGTTTCAAACGCTTCTACTTTACCTACTAAGGATTACAGAGATTAACATTTTTTAACGTTTCCACTAGATCTATTAGGAAGACCAGAGCCTATTGGTTCCAAACGCTTCTACGTACCTCTTAAGGAGTCCAGAGCCTAATGGTTTCAAACAGTTCCACTTGACCTATTAAGGATTACAGAGATTGATATTTCTTAACGTTTCCACTAGATCTATTAGGAGGCCAAGAGCCTATTGGTTCCAAACGCTTCTACATGACCTACTAAGGATTACAGAGATTGATATTTCTTAACGTTTCCACTAGATCTGTTAGGAGGCCAAGAGCCTAATGGTTCCAAACGCTTCTACTGGACCTGTCAAAGAGTCCTTAGCCCAAAAGTTTAAAACAAATAAGGATTACAGAGATTAATAGTTCTTGACGATTCCACTAGATCTATCAAGAAGCAGAGAGCCTAAAGGTTTTATACGCTTCTTACTGGACCTCTTAACGATTCTAGAGCCTAATGGTTTCAAACGCTTCTACTTGACCTACTACGGATTACAGTGATTGATATTTCTTAACGTTTCCACCAGATCTATCAGGAGGCCAAGAGCCTATTGGTTCCAAACGCTTCTACTGGACCTGTTAATGAGTCCTTAGCCCAATAGTTTAAAACATATAAGGATTACAGAGATTAATAGTTCTTAACGATTCCACTAGATCTATCAAGAAGCCAAGAGCCTAAAGGTTTTATACGCTTCTTACTGGACCTCTTAAGGAGTCTAGAGCCTAATGGTTTCAACCGCTTCTACTTGACCTACTAAGGATTACAGAGATTAATATTTTTTAACGTTACCACTAGATCTGTTAAGAAGCCAAGAGCCTTACAGTGCCAAACCCTTCTACTGGAACTCTTAAGGATTCTAGTGCCTAATGGTTTCAAACGCTTCTACTTGACCTACTAAGGATTACAGAGATTGATATTTCTTAACGTTTCCACTAGATCCATTAGAAGGCCAAGAGCCTAATGGTTCCAAACGCTTCTACTGGACCTGTTAGAGTCCATAGCCCAATAGTTTAAATCAAATAAGGATTACAGAGATTAATAGTTCTTAACAATTCCACTAGATCTATCAAGAAGCCATGTACACGGTGGGCCAGACCCCCTTACCTTGCACCTCCCCCACATCCCTATAAATTGCATATCGTTGTGTTCCTTGTAACAATTTATTAAAAAAAAGCCAATGTTCCCACAAAAAAAAGTGAACGCACTGCCCCAAAATGGCGTCCAAAGATGGCGGATTGACGACTTTGACTTTAGTTAGTTTTTTGGTCACTGAGAATCAGCATTAAGCTTAATTTCCTCATAGTTGGTATTTTATTAAAGCTGAATAGTTATAGAATAATAAAACATGAAGAAATATTAAAAAATAATTGTCTAAGGCTATGAAAAACACCAGTAAAGTCAATTTTTTTAACAAAAAAATTTTCAAGTTACAAATCAAGCGTCGTTTGTAATTAAACGGCCAACAATAACGCAAAACGTGCTGAAATAAACCATCTGGAGAATATATTTCTCTTTCTGAAACACTGATTATTTTTTACAAATGTTTAAGTAGTTCCGTAAAAAATGCACTTATGCGGCAGAAAAGCGGTACTGGCGTGGGTGCCTACAGGCCTCTACCACACCATTCAGTACCCATAAATGGCTTAGTTATAGTGATATAATAACATTTTTGGTACATTATATTGGTTTTATTAACGAACAAATATTAATGCAATCTGCCTTTCAGAAAAACTCTTTTTCCTTTTAAACTCACTGTCCTTTCATATTATTTTCTAATATGCTTGTTGCCTATGTACGCGCAAAACTGTCAAAGCAGTTTGGTTTCGCCCTTTCCATCATTCTTTGTGCAGAGAGAATAATACATTCAATATTAAAATTTCCTATTTTTTTATGATATGGTACAAATTCCGAACAATTCAAGAATAACGAGAAGAATAGCGAGCTACAACTAATATAAGATACCTTAAAAAATCTTTTGAAAATCCACTAAACAGAAGGAAAGCCATGAGCTATAACTTTCTCGATATACATCTCTATATTCATCTTCAAAGTTAATATAGTCCCGAGGTGCACCTTCAGCAATCGAAAATAAAGTGGTTTTCACCATAATAAACCTATATCGTCCACTTAATATCATCCAAACTGCAATTGATCCCGTTTTAGCAGCATCTTGAAATATTCTGTTCATCTATCTACTATACATTCATTTAGCTATATAATGGATATAACTGGTCCTTTTTATCTATTCTGAGGTTTTGGCACTTCCTTCCTCGTTCGCTTAATGTATTTTTCCAATTTTCTGGTTCAATTTCGCGTTTTTCCTCAATTTGAGATCAAAAACAAACAATCAGTTTTGGTTTATAGAAGAACTTATAGGGTCACCCTTTATATCTTTCTTTGTGCATAGAGAATAATTCATTCAATATTAAAATTTCTTATTTATTTATGATATAGTCCAACTTCTGCACAAAATAAAGGAAATAAAAATTAATTTTTTAATTAGTGATATATGAGTTTTACTAAACAACCCGGTAGCTATTCATTATATATAGTTCAGATTAGGTATATATTATTTTAGTTTATAAAAAAGGTATGAATATGACTCATTTTCTGGGAAATATATAAAAATTTTAATTACTTCTGAGAATCAGTAAATATTCAAAACACAGTGTTAAATTGCAAACGTTAAATAAAAAAAAATCAAGATATTTAGCAAAATATTTTTTAATTAAATTTTATTATTATAATTATATCATTTTTACAATTGAGGTATTCTTAAACGACCTACGTATAAAATAAAGGAGGTTAAAATTTAAAAAAATTATAATAAATTTTTTTTTATATTAATTTTTTTTTTTTTTACTATAAAATTATTGCATTAATATTTGTTCGTTAGTAAAACCAATATAATGTACCAAAAATGTTATTATATCACTATAACTAAGCCATTTATGGGCACTGAATGGTGTGGTAGAGGCCTGTAGGCACCCACGCCAGTACCGCTTTTCTGCCGTATAAGTGCATTTTTTACGGAACCACTTAAACATTTGTAAAAAATAATCAGCGTTTCAGAAAGAGAAATATATTCTCTAGATGGTTTATTTCAGCACGTTTTGCGTTATTGTAGGCCGTTTAATTACAAACGACGGTTGATTTGTAACTTGAAAACTTTTTTGTTAAAAAAATTGACTTTACTGGTGTTTTTCATAGCCTTAGACAATTATTTTTTAATATTTCTTCATGTTTTATTATTCTATAACTATTCAGCTTTAATAAAACACCAACTATGAGGAAATTAAGCTTAATGCTGATTCTCAGTGACCAAAAAACTAACTAAAGTCAAAGTCGTCAATCCGCCATCTTTGGACGAAAATTTTGGGGCAGTGCGTTCACTTTTTTTTGTGGGAACATTGGCTTTTTTTTTAATAAATTGTTACAAGGAACACAACGATATGCAATTTATAGGAATGTGGGGGGGGGGGTGCACGGTAAGGGGGTCTGGCCCACAGACTAATGAGTCTAAAGGTTTTATACGCTTCTTACTGGATTTTTAAGGATTCTAGAGCCTAATGGTTTCAAACGCTTCTACTTGACCTACTAAGGATTACAGAGATTAATATTTTTTAACGTTTCCACTAGATCTGTTAAGAAGCCAAGAGCCTTACCGTGCCAAACCCTTCTACTGGACCTCTTAAGGATTCTAGAGCCTAATGGTTTAAAACGCTTCAACTTGACCTACTAAGAATTACAGAGATTGATATTTCTTAACGTTTCCACTAGATCTATTAGGAGGCCAAGAGCCTAATGGTTCCAAACGCATCCACTTTACCTGTTAAGGATTCTAGAGCATAATGGTTTCAAACGCTTCTACTTGACCTACTAAGGATTACAGAGATTAATATTTCTTAACGTTTCCACTAGATCTATTAGGAAGACCAGAGCCTATTGGTTCCAAACGCTTCTACGTACCTCTTAAGGAGTCCAGAGCCTAATGGTTTCAAACAGTTCCACTTGACCTATTAAGGATTACAGAGATTGATATTTCTTAACGTTTCCACTAGATCTATTAGGAGGCCAAGAGCCTATTGGTTCCAAACGCTTCTACATGACCTACTAAGGATTACAGAGATTGATATTTCTTAACGTTTCCACTAGATCTGTTAGGAGGCCAAGAGCCTAATGGTTCCAAACGCTTCTACTGGACCTGTCAAAGAGTCCTTAGCCCAAAAGTTTAAAACAAATAAGGATTACATAGATTAATAGTTCTTGACGATTCCACTAGATCTATCAAGAAGCAGAGAGCCTAAAGGTTTTATACGCTTCTTACTGGACCTCTTAAGGATTCTAGAGCCTAATGGTTTCAAACGCTTCTACTTGACCTACTAAGGATTACAGAGATTGATATTTCTTAACGTTTCCACCAGATCTATTAGAAGGCCAAGAGCCTATTGGTTCCAAACGCTTCTACTGGACCTGTTAATGAGTCCTTAGCCCAATAGTATAAAACAAATAAGGATTACAGAGATTAATAGTTCTTAACGATTCCACTAGATCTATCAAGAAGCCAAGAGCCTAAAGGTTTTATACGCTTCTTACTGGACCTCTTAAGGAGTCTAGAGCCTAATGGTTTCAACCGCTTCTACTTGACCTACTAAGGATTACAGAGATTAATATTTTTTAACGTTACCACTAGATCTGTTAAGAAGCCAAGAGCCTTACAGTGCCAAACCCTTCTACTGGAACTCTTAAGGATTCTAGTGCCTAATGGTTTCAAACGCTTCTACTTGACCTACTAAGGATTACAGAGATTGATATTTCTTAACGTTTCCACTAGATCCATTAGAAGGCCAAGAGCCTAATGGTTCCAAACGCTTCTACTGGACCTGTTAGAGTCCATAGCCCAATAGTTTAAATCAAATAAGGATTACAGAGATTAATAGTTCTTAACAATTCCACTAGATCTATCAAGAAGCCATGAGTCTAAAGGTTTTATACGCTTCTTACTGGATTTTTAAGGATTCTAGAGCCTAATGGTTTCAAACGCTTCTACTTGACCTACTAAGGATTACAGAGATTGATATTTCTTAACGTTTCCACTAGATCCATTAGGAGGCCAAGAGCCTAATGGTTCCAAACGCTTCTTATGGACCTGTTAAAGAGTCCTTAGCCCAATAGTTTAAAACAAATAAGGATTACAGAGATTAATAGTTCTTAACGATTCCACTAGATCTATCAAGAAGCCAAGAGCCTAAAGGTTTTATACGCTTCTTACTGGACCTCTTTAGGATTCTAGAGCCTAATGGTTTCAAACGCTTCTACTTGACCTATTAAGGATTACAGAGATTGATATTTCTTAACGTTTCCACTAGATCCATTAGGAGGCCAACAGCCTAATGGTTCCAAACGCTTCTACTGGAGCTGTTAGAGTCCTTAGCCCAATAGTTTAAAACAAATAAGGATTACAGAGATTAATAGTTCTTAACGATTCCACTAGATTTATCAAGAACCCAAGAGCCTAAAGGTTTTATACGCTTCTTACTGGACCTCTTAACGATTCTAGAGCCTAATGGTTTCAAACGCTTCTACTTGACCTACTAAGGATTACAGTGATTGATATGTCATAACGTTTCCACCAGATCTATCAGGAGGCCAAGAGCCTATTGGTTCCAAACGCTTCTACTGGACCTGTTAATGAGTCCTTAGCCCAATAGTTTAAAACAAATAAGGATTACAGAGATTAATAGTTCTTAACGATTCCACTAGATCTATCAAGAAGCCAAGAGCCTAAAGGTTTTATACGCTTCTTACTGGACCTCTTAAGGAGTCTAGAGCCTAATGGTTTCAACCGCTTCTACTTGACCTACCAAGGATTACAGAGATTAATATTTTTTAACGTTACCACTAGATCTGTTGAGAAGCCAAGAGCCTTACAGTGCCAAACCCTTCTACTGGACCTCTTAAGAATTCCAGAGCCTAATGGTTTCAAACGCTTCTACTTGACCTACTAAGGATTACAGAGATTGATATTTCTTAACGTTTCCACTAGATCCATTAGGAGGCCAAGAGCCTAATGGTTCAAAACGCTTTACTGGACCTGTTAGAGTCCTTAGCCCAATAGTTTAAATCAAATAAGGATTACAGAGATTAATAGTTCTTAACAATTAAACTAGATCTATCAAGAAGCCATGAGTTTAAAGGTTTTATACGTATCTTACTGGACCTCATAAGGATTCTAGAGCCTAAAGGCTCGGTCACACAGAACGCGATATTTATCGCGGCGATATAGCGCCACAGTTGTATTACTATCTATTCTACTATAACAGTCACATAGAGAGCGTTACGCTACAGCGATACATGCTGTAGCGCCGGGGCCGGCGATAAATTGATACAAATTACAAAAATATCGCCCTCCTTCGGCGATATTCTCTACCTAATGTAGGCAGAAAAGTTAGCTAATACCCAAGTTAATAGGATTATTGCAGGATTATAACGGCATGTTCACACAGAAGGCGTTATTTATCGCGGCGCTACAGCGCTACAGTTGTATTACTATCTTTTCCACTATATCAGTCACACAGAGGGCGTTACACCTCAGCGATACATTCTATAGCGCCGAGGCCGGCGTTACGTTTGAAAAATATTACAGATGTATCGCCGGGGCCGGCGTTATGTTTGAAAAATATTATAGATACAAATTACAGTTGAAATTATTTAGTGGTAGTATTCATATAGATATGTTAAACACCGAATTATTTATATAAAAAGTGAGGAATTTTCCATTTTTATTTGATATGAGACCTCAAGCAAATATTAAAAAAAATTATTAAAAAGGAGGTTACATGGAAAAAAATTGTGGAAGAGCTAAATATCACAAGTAATGTATTAATTGATATTATTATTATAATTATTGAACATTATAATAATTATATGTTATATACTTTTTTATCTTGAAATCATTTAAAAATTATACTTACGTTCTTTTGCTAATTTTAATTTTGCCTATACTAAAGACATAAATGATAAAAAAAAAATCTGTGTATATTGCATATTTAAAACGGTTGAGGAACAGATAATAACTATCCAAGATATATATGGCAATAAAAGAAATTCGTTACTACGAAATTAATATTAAATAGATATGTCATTTGAAGTAAATAATAATTTGAAATAAATCTGGTTTTACATAAAAAAAAGGAGAACGAAAGTTCATTATTAAAATATCTTCTGGAATATATTAAAAAATTATATATATTTGGTTATTCCTGTATTTCTTGCTTTGAAATACAGGAATAACCAAATAACATATCTTTTTATAATTTTATGTTCATTAGCACAATTTTTAAGAATTGGAATGTAATACAATTTTGTTAAAGAGAAACAAGCTTCATCGCTAGAAACCGGCAGTAAATATTCGAAAAACGTGTAGCAAAAACTCAAACACTAGCAAAAAATTGTTGGAAAACCTAATAAATATAAAGCAAACAATTTCTTAATAAAAACAAATTAAATTGAAACATAGTTTATTTATCTATAAAGTTATGGCCTTATTGTTAATTTAATTTTTTTATTATATTATTAAAAAATAGTTGGTTTTTCGATTGTAGATTGTCAAGTCCCCATTTATTTAGTGTTGAATGGAGTGATTCGTAATTTTTGACTAGTGGTTCACGTCAATAGTCATCTCAACAAAAATAATCAAACCAATCGTCCTCTCATATTTATTAATAGAAAAATTAAATTTTGAAATGTCACCAAAACAGTTGTTAATTAATTGGCTTAACCTCAAAACTATAAGAAAATATATTGGTATTTTGACTTTTGCTTACCTATGTATGTAATATATAACAAAGGGAAAGTATTCCTATCGCTAAAATTTTCGAATCTGAGTTTTCAACGGAAATACACGTTTTGAGGTCCCCTAAGCCCAAATAACCAAGTCCTGCTAAAGGGTCTGTGTGTCTGTTAGTCTGTGTCTGTGTGCAAGTGAACAGCCTAGCTCGAAAACGAAAACTCGCACGAAACTTAAATAGCGTATTTAAGGTTTTTATATATAAAATCAGCTAATCGGAAGTATCACTTTATATCAACAGCGAAACACATATTTACAGTTTTCCCAAAAACTGCTCTAACGATTATGATTAAACTCGGTGTATCATTGCATAATTAAGTGGTCTTTAATATCATTTAGGTCTTTTCCCATTAATCTCACTTTACAGAGTTTAAATGTACAATGTTTATATACATCTTTCCCTAAAGCACCTTTAATATGGATTATTTGAAAAAATCAACTCTCTTATATTGACAGTAACTATAAAAAATGTCTAAATATGAAGTTTAAAAGAATATGGCTAAATATGATGTTCAAAAGAATATGATAACTGGAAACTGAAGAAAAAAGAAAAATGCTTATCCTGGTTAAAAATGAATCTCCGGAAATAACAGTCAGAAGGTATACGTATAATATATCGTTAGAAAGCGAAGAATTTCAGAAAAAATAAAATTAAATAAATAAATGTAATAAATAAATAGAAAGTAACGCAGAGTGACAAAAAAAAAAATAGAAATAATAATTTCAGAAAACTAACATTACTTAACGTAAATCACATGTTTCCAATGAAATTAAGCGAAATTCCTTTACTAAATGTAAACTTTTAAAGTACTTTTCTAAGTTTGAAAAAAAGTATTTAAAATCCATCGAATCATGCCAATGTCATTGTTTTAAATACTATTTAATTCTACTTGTGTGAAAGAAGTGAAATATAAAAATATTTCATGTATATATTTATAACTATAAATACTTTTGATGTGGTTCTATAACTCTAGATATGATATTATATTTAAATTATTGGGTATTTATTAGCCCTTTCTTAAAATCGTCAAGTAACCTTTTAGGAAATTAAATGAGTGAATAATTTTATGAATTTTCCCTTTGTGAAGCACCAACATTGTCGACTTCCAATTAGTGTGAAAATTTTCAACCTAACCATGGCAGGCAACGAAAATCTCGTAATTTCATTTTAGTAAATTTTATAATGGAAAATGACAGTTTAATAACTTACAATCCTACAATCCATAATCATTTATATGTTAATTATTTAGATGTACTTTCAAATCTCTCTAGGCATATATGAACCTTTTGGTTGTCAGAAAAACTAACTTCAATTTCAACATTCTTCATTATTAATTTTAGTGATGTTTCTATTGGCGAACTTTATGCCTTTATTCGCAGTTCTATATTTCAACGTTACAATCACCTACTCTGGAATCAACTTGCTCACTGTCTGTATAGATACAACTTTTCCAACTAGAAATATCACTAAAATGACATTACTCAAAAATCTTGAAATTATAGTTATTCATTATGTCAACTGAGAGACCTCAGAGACTGAAGTTATGTGGTTTATAAAACTAGATTTTCATTGGCTACCGTCGATATAATAAATAGACTTTTTGTAATTTTACTGGTCTTAAAGATTTGTTATCTCTAAGCTTTAAACTTTAGCTCCGTTTAAAATGCACTTCAAATTTTTTTAAATAACCCAACATTGCCACAAAATTATTTCTATTAAAAGTAGTGGGGTAAGTGAAAGTTATGTGTTACCCGCACCAGATTTTTTTTGTTACTTGTTTAAGCTGTTTAAAGATTTAATAAATTATTTAGATTTTACTGACCTAAATGAAGTTGGTTGGTGGTTTGTCTCTCTGGATAAAGAACATCCAGGTTATCAATCAATCCCCGATCAATTAAATAACACTACTTTTAAACTAATCAGGTTGTAGTTTCAAAATAAAAAAACGTCTGCCAAGTAAGGTCAGTATAGCTTCCTCACCGTTGTCATTGTATATTACAATGTATACCATTTTTTGTATGAGAATAAAATCTCTGGGAGAAGCCGATTCGGAAATATAGTTACCCTTCAACATTCAACAAAAGAGTGCTGTATTTGAAGATCCCATATTTGATTATCCTTAATAAAAAAAAAAAAATAAAATGCACCCTGAACATGAATTTCAATACTGTTAGTGTAAAAGGTCTTAGTAATAATTTATTGTTTTACAAGAGTGCATAAAACTCATTATTTCTTTATGCTTTATTAGTATAATTTCCTATTTTATTGTCATCTGCTACTATCCATAGTAGCAGACTACTTATATCAGTTGCAGACTACAAAATGTTACCTTTAATACAAATGGAATACAATTTGAAAAATTTTACATACGACTTTTTTGCACTAATTGTAGTAATATACAGTAGCGGACCCAGATTTAATTTTTGGGGGGAGGGCTTCAGCCTGTAAGATTTTGTTTTCATATACACAACGATAATTAATTTGAAAAAAAAAACCGCTGCAAATTATTGCACAATTTCCAAACAATTATACATTTAAAGTAACATTACCTTCCTAGTTATTAAGAAAAAATGTGATTTCAATTATTGGACTAAACTTTTTTTTTAATCATTAGTAATATGCTAAAAAAATAATTTAAAACCCAAAACAAAAGATATATATATATATATAATATATATATATATATATATATATATATATATATATATATATATATATATATATATATATATCTTTGCAGTAGAAAAAACTAGAGACCATATCTTTGCTCCTAATTATCCGGTTTTAATGAATTATTTTTTTTTAGGAAATCCCTTAAACCTTTAAAAATCGTTATAGCCATAAGGCGAATGGCGGACGGCGGACTGACAAAAAAGTTTTTATTCGTTTTTCGTATTCTATGTATCCTGAAACGTAAAACCTCAAATTTTAAAAGGGGTTTAAGTTTTTAAATCTTTTGGTCGATCACAATGGTTCATCATTGAAAATAATAAACCAAAAATATATTAAAATCGCGATATCTCTACTAATAGTGCTTTGATTTCTATGAAACTTCATTCATTTTTTAGGAAATTTAAATACCTTTCAAACATTTTGTCACAACATCGACAAAAATGTGTATACATTTTGAGTTATTTGAAATTTAATTTTACCATCCCCCGTAACTTTCTTCCCAGCTTCTTTTCGTTGAAATATGTTGTATAAATAAATTTAAAGGGCGTCTGGAAAATGACTAAAGAATTTTCATTGAAATCGCTAGTTCGTTTAGGCGCTATAGTCTATAGCAACCTAGGTTTTTCGGCCGCCATCTTGAAAGTAAAAGGCGGATGGCAATGTCGGTGAAGGAAGATCATCCTCGGACGACTTTTGATTTTATATCCAAATTTGAAAAAAAATGGTCCAGTAGTTTCGGAGAATGAGCGGAAGGAGGATGGCGTACGGCGGACGGCGGACGGACAAAAAAATTGAATTCGTTTTTCGAATCTACGTATCCTGATACGTAAAACCTCAAATTTTAAGAGGGTGATAAGTTTTGAATTTTTTGGTCGATCACAATGGTTCATTATTGAAAATAATAAACCAAAAAGACTAAATAAATAATTAAAATAAAATAAATACACTTAAAAATATTAGTAATAAGATAGAATAAATAAACTTTAAAAAATAATAATAATAAAATAAATAAATGAACTTTAAAAATGAAAAAAATAATAATAAAATAAATAAATGAACTTTAAAAATGAAAAAAATAATAATAATAAAATATAAAATAAAAGTTCTGCTAAGGATCATTAGTCATAAACACCATATATTTTTTATAAGATTTTCATCATGTACGAACTTCAGTTAAACCTAAATGAAGTTATAACCTGAATTATGAACATATTATTTTATTGAGCGTTTGAAATTTTAATGCACTTCTTAAAATTAAGTAACATTCTTTCATCACAATTAAAGGGTAACAAAATGATGCAGGAGAAACGAATATTACTCAGAAAATGAAATGTTTCCGGGTACATAATGTGAAATTTTACCTTTCTAAAAATGGTAAAACTATATAGAGGTGTAAATTAAGTTAAATTTTCGATATTTGTTTTCCATAAAGTTAACCCGTTTTGTGTTTATCTGCTTTTCTAATATTAATGTTTAAAAAAAAATATTTATTTATGACATATGAGATTATAACTGTTTTTCTACTAAAAGTTACTGGCGATACTTATGTAAAAAGACCCAAATATTTATTATTTAACGATCAAGACAATAGAAATCAACATATATTTAAAATTAGAGTTCCTGATTATTTAAAGCATATGAATAAAATCACGATTGTTAAACCCTCTTGAATAGAATAGAAAAATAACTTTATTGTGGAACGAAGTCCCTTTAGAATAACAAAATAGTACAAAAGAAACAACTTAATTTTGGCCGAAATGCTTGGTATTTAATTTCATTAATTTTTTTATTCTATTTAACTTATTTATTGAAAAATATTACAATCTGTTTCAAAGGACATTTATAATAGTGTTCAGAGATAAATACAATAAATGAAATAAATTATACAGAAAAATAATATATATACAATAAATAAGTCATTAAATCAAATACATTTAATGAAATTAGATTAAAAAACATTGAAAACATGAAATAATCTTGCGATATACAAAACATTCAATCATAACTTCATAATTAAATAATCTATGTTTAAAAAAGAACATAAATGTAAAGAAAGCAAAAATAAAATTCGGAAATATTGAAAAAATCTATCTTCGTAAAATTGAAGCAGACGGCCGAGGCGATGGTATTTTACCAATCAGTCTATGTGCTTTTTGATTTCATGAATTCTTTTTCTTTTTTTTTTTACCTTATGCTGAAGAGCTGAACTAATGAGCCTCCTCGTCAGAATCACTTATTTTCTATTCAAAAAAATGAATAAGAAAAATATTGAAAACAAATTATTAATATACAAGTTGCAGGAAGCAGGCTCTCTTGTCGACTAGGCGAGGCAGAGCGACGGGGCTGCTGTATCGCTTTCAAAGTAACGCTCTCTGTGTGACTGCCCCCGATTAGTTATCGCCGTGAGTATCGCGCGTTATTGTAACGTAACGTCGGATCGCGTTCTGTGTGACCGAGCCTTAATGGTTTCAAACATGCTCTACTTGACCTACTAAGGATTACAGAGATTAATATTTTTTAACGTTTCCACTAGATCTGTTAAGAAGCCCAGAGCCTTACCGTGCCAAACCCTTCTACTGGACCTCTTAAGGATTCTAGAGCCTAATGGTTTAAAACGCTTCTACTTGACCTACTAAGGATTACAGAGATTGATATTTCTTAACGTTTCCACTAGATCTATAAGGAGGCCAAGAGCCTAATGGTTCCAAACGCTTCCAATTTAATTGTTAAGGATTCTAGAGCATAATGGTTTCAAACGCTTCTACTTGACCTACTAAGGATTACAGAGATTAATATTTCTTAACGTTTCTACTAGATCTATTAGGAAGACCAGAGCCTATTGGTTCCAAACGCTTCTACGTACCTCTTAAGGAGTCCAGAGCCTAATGGTTTCAAACAGTTCCACTTGACCTATTAAGGATTACAGAGATTGATATATCTTAACGTTTCCACTAGATCTATTAGGAGGCCAAGAGCCTAATGGTTCCAAACGCTTCTACTGGACCTGTTAAAGAGTCCTTAGCCCAATAGTTTGAAAACAAATAAGAATTACAGAGATTAAAGAGTTCTTAACGATTCCACTAGATCTATCAAGAAGCCAAGAGTCTAAAGGTTTTATACGCTTCTTACTGGACCTCTTAAGGATTCTAGAGCCTAATGGTTTCAAACGCTTCTACTTGACCTACTAAGGATTACAGAGATTGATATTTTTTAACGTTTCCACTAGATCTATTAGGAGGCCAAGAGCCTAATGGTTCCAAACGCTTCTACTGGACCTGTTAAAGAGTCCTTAGCCGAATAGTTTAAAACAAATAAGGATTACAGAGATTAATAGTTCTTAACGATTCCACTAGATCTATCAAGAAGCCAAGAGCCTAAAGGTTTTATACGCTTCTTACTGGACCTCTTAAGGATTCTAGAGCCTAATGGTTTCAAACGCTTCTACTTGACCTACTAAGGATTACAGAGATTGATATTTTTTAACGTTTCCACTAGATCTATTAGGAGGCCAAGAGCCTAATGGTTCCAAACGCTTCTACTGGACCTGTTAAAGAGTCCTTAGCCGAATAGTTTAAAACAAATAAGGATTACAGAGATTAATAGTTCTTAACGATTCCACTAGATCTATCAAGAAGCCAAGAGCCTAAAGGTTTTATACGCTTCTTACTGGACATCTTTAGGATTCTAGAGCCTAATGGTTTTAAACGCTTCTACTTGACCTACTAAGGATTACAGAGATTGATATTTCTTAATGATTCCACTAGATCCAATAGAAGGCCAAGAGCCTAATGGTTCCAAACGCTTCTACTGGACCTGTTAAAGAATCCTTAGCCCAATAGTTTAAAACAAATAAGGATAAAAGAGATTAATAGTTCTTAACGATTCCACTAGATCTATCAAGAAGCCAAGAGCCTAAAGGTTTTATCCGCTTCTTACTGGACCTCTTAAGGATTCTAGAGCCTAATGGTTTCAAACGCTTCTACTTGACCTACTAAGGATTACAGAGTTTAATATTTTTTAACGTTTCCACTAGATCTGTTAAGAAGCCAAGAGCCTTACCGTGCCAAACCCTTCTACTGGACCTCTTAAGGATTCTAGAGCCTAATGGTTTCAAACGCTTCTACTTGACCTACTAAGGATTACAGAGATTAATATTTCTTAACGTTTCCACTAGATCTATTAGGAGGCCAAGAGCCTAATGGTTCCAAACGCTTCTACTGGACCTGTTAAAGAGTCCTTAGCCCAAAAGTTTAAAACAAATAAGGATTACAGAGATTAATAGTTCTTAACGATTCCACTAGATCTATCAAGAAGCCAAGAGCCTAAAGGTTTTATCCGCTTCTTACTGGACCTCTTAAGGATTCTAGAGCCTAATGGTTTCAAACGCTTCTACTTGACCTACTAAGGATTACAGAGATTGATATTTTTTAACGTTTCCACTAGATCTATTAGGAGGCCAAGAGCCTAATGGTTCCAAATGCTTCTACTGGACCTGTTAAAGAGTCCTTAGCCGAATAGTTTAAAACAAATAAGGATTACAGAGATTAATAGTTCTTAACGATTCCACTAGATCTATCAAGAAGCCAAGAGCCTAAAGGTTTTATACGCTTCTTACTGGACCTCTTAAGGATTCTAGAGCCTAATGGTTTCAAACGCTTCTACTTGACCTACTAAGGATTACAGAGATTGATATTTTTTAACGTTTCCACTAGATCTATTAGGAGGCCAAGAGCCTAATGGTTCCAAACGCTTCTACTGGACCTGTTAAAGAGTCCTTAGCCGAATAGTTTAAAACAAATAAGGATTACAGAGATTAATAGTTCTTAACGATTCCACTAGATCTATCAAGAAGCCAAGAGCCTAAAGGTTTTATACGCTTCTTACTGGACATCTTTAGGATTCTAGAGCCTAATGGTTTTAAACGCTTCTACTTGACCTACTAAGGATTACAGAGATTGATATTTCTTAATGATTCCACTAGATCCAATAGAAGGCCAAGAGCCTAATGGTTCCAAACGCTTCTACTGGATCTGTTAAAGAATCCTTAGCCCAATAGTTTAAAACAAATAAGGATAAAAGAGATTAATAGTTCTTAACGATTCCACTAGATCTATCAAGAAGCCAAGAGCCTAAAGGTTTTATACGCTTCTTACTGGACCTCTTAAGGATTCTAGAGCCTAATGGTTTCAAACGCTTCTACATGACCTACTAAGGATTAAAGTGATTGATATTTCTTAACGTTTCCACTAGGTCTATTAGGAGGCCAAGAGCCTAATGGTTCCAAACGCTTCTACTGGACCTGTTAAAGAGTCTTTAGCCCAATAGTTTAAAAGAAATAAGGATTACAGAGATTAATAGTTCTTAACGATTCCACTAGATCTATCAAGAAGCCAAGAGCCTAAAGGTTTTATACGCTTCTTACTGGACCTCTTAAGGATTCTAGAGCCTAATGGTTTCAAAAGCTTCTACTTGACCTAGTAAGGATAAAAGAGATTAATAGTTCTTAACGATTCCACTAGATCTATCAAGAAGCCAAGAGCCTAAAGGTTTTATACGCTTCTTACTGGACCTCTTAAGGATTCTAGAGCCTAATGGTTTCAAACGCTTCTACTTGACCTACTAAGGATTACAGAGATTAATATTTTTTAACGTTACCAGTAGATCTGTTGAGAAGCCAAGAGCCTATTGGTTCCAAACGTTCCTACTGGACCTGTAATGAGTCCTTAGCCCAATAGTATAAAACAAATAAGGATTACAGAGATTAATAGTTCTTAACGATTCCACTAGATCTATCAAGAAGCCAAGAGCCTAAAGGTTTTATACGCTTCTTTCTGGACCTCTTAAGGATTCTAGAGCTTAATGGTTTCAAACGCTTGTACTTGACCTACAAAGGATTACAGAGATTGATATTTCTTAACGTTTCCACTAGATCTATTAGGAGGCCAAGAGCCTAATGGTTCCAAACGCTTCTACTGGACCTGTTAAAGAGTCCTTAGCCCAATAGTTTAAAACAAATAAGGATTACAGAGATTAATAGTTCTTAACGATTCCACTAGATCTATCAAGAAGCCAAGAGCCTAAAGTATAAAACCTTCTTACTGGATCTCTTAAGGATACTAGAGCATAATGGTTTCAAACGCTTCTACTTGGCCTACTAAGGATTACAGAGATCAATATTTTTTAACGTTTCCACTAGATCTGTTAAGAAGCCAAGAGCCTTACGGTGCCAAAACCTTCTACTGGACCTCTTGAGGAGTCCAGAGCCTAATGGTTTCAAACACTTCCACTTGACCTCTGAAAGAGTCCTGATCCTAATAGTTTAAAACGAAATACGGATTACAGAGATTAATAGTTCTTAACGGTTCCATGAGATCTATAAGGAAACCAAGAGCCTAATGGTTGCAAACGGTTCCACTCGACCTACTAAGGATTACAGTGATTGATAGTTCTTAACGATTCCACTAGATCTATCAAGAAGACAAGAGCCTATTGGTTCTAAACGCTTCCATTGGACCTCTTATGGAGTCCAGAGCCTATTGGTTCCAAACGCTTCTACTGGACCTCATAAAGAGTCCAAAGCCTAATGGTTTCGAACGGTTCCAATTGACCTATTAAGGATTACAGAGATTAGATGTTTTTAACGGTTCCACTAGATCTATTAAGAAGCCAAGAGCCTAATGGTTCCAAACGCTTCCATTGGACCTCTTAAGGAGTACAGAGCCTAACAGTTTCAAACGCTTTCACTTGACCTACTAAAGATAACAGAGATAGTTAATAGTTCTTAACGGTACCACTACATCTATTAATAAGCACAGAGTCTAATGGTTCAAAACGCTTCCACTTGACCTCTTGAAGAGTCCTGAGCCTAATAGTTTAAAACGAAATAAGGATTACAGAGATTAATAGTTCTTAACGGTTCCACGAGATCTATTAGGAAGCCAAGAGGCTAATGGTTCCAAACAGTTCCACTTGACCTGTTAAAGAGTCCTTAGCCCAATAGTTTAAAACAAATAAGGATTACAGAGATTAATAGTTCTTAACGATTCCACTAGATCTATCAAGAAGCCAAGAGCCTAAAGGTTTTATACGCTTCTTACTGGATCTCTTAAGGATTCTAGAGCATAATGGTTTCAAACGCTTCTACTTGGCCTACTAAGGATTACAGAGATTAATATTTTTTAACGTTTCCACTAGATCTGTTAAGAAGCCAAGAGCCTTACCGTGCCAAACGCTTCTACTGGACCTCTTAAGGAGTCCAGAGCCTAATGATTTCAAACTCTTCCACTTGACCTCTAAAAGAGTCCTGAGCCTAATAGTTTAAAACGAAATACGGATTATAGAGATTAATAGTTCTTAACGGTTCCACGAGATCTATTAGGAAACCAAGAGCCTAATGGTTGCAAACGGTTCCACTCGACCTACTAAGGATTACAGTGATTGATATTTCTTAACGATTCCACTAGATCTATCAAGAAGACAAGAGCCTATTGGTTCTAAACGCTTCCATTAGACCTCTTAAGGAGTCCAGAGCCTATTGGTTCCAAACGCTTCTACTGGACCTCATAAAGAGTCCAAAGCCTAATGGTTTCGAACGGTTCCAATTGACCTATTAAAGATTACAGAGATTAGATTTTTTTAACGGTTCCACTAGATCTATTAAGAAGCCAAGAGCCTATTGGTTCCAAACGCTTCCATTGGACCTCTTAAGGAGTACAGAGCCTAATAGTTTCAAACGCTTTCACTTGACCTACTAAAGATAACAGAGATAGTTAATAGTTCTTAACGGTACCACTACATCTATTAATAAGCACAGAGTCTAATGGTTCAAAACGCTTCCACTTGACCTCTTGAAGAGTCCTGAGCCTAATAGTTTAAAACGAAATAAGGATTACAGCGATTAATAGTTCTTAACGGTTCCACGAGATCTATTAGGAAGCCAAGAGGCTAATGGTTCCAAACAGTTCCACTCGACCTGTTAACGAGTCCTTAGCCCAATAGTTTAAAACAAATAAGGATTACAGAGATTAATAGTTCTTAACGATTCCACTAGATCTATCAAGAAGCCAAGAGCCTAAAGGTTTTATACGCTTCTTACTGGATCTCTTAAGGGTTCTAGAGCATAATGGTTTCAAACGCTTCTACTTGGGCTACTAAGGATTACAGATATTAATATTTTTTAACGTTTCCACTAGATCTGTTAAGAAGCTAAGAGCCTTACCGTGCTAAACCCTTCTACTGGACCTCTTAAGGAGTCCAGAGCCTAATGGTTTCAAACGCTTCCACTTGACCTCTAAAAGAGTCCTTAGCCCAATAGTTTAAAACAAATAAGGATTACAGAGATTAATAGTTCTTAACGATTTCACTAGATCTATCAAGAAGCCAAGAGCCTAAAGGTTTTATACGCTTCTTACTGGACCTCTTAAGGATTCTAGAGCCTAATGGTTCCAAACACTTCTACTGGACCTCTTAAGGAGTTCAGAGCCTAATGGTTTCAAACGCTTCCACTTGACCTACTAAAGATAACAGAGAATAAGAGTTCTTAACGTTCCACGAGATCTATTAGAAAGCCAAGAGCCTAATGGTACCAAACGCTTCAACTAGACCTCTTAAGGAGTCCAGAGCCTATTGGTTCCAAACGCTTTCACTAAACCTATTTAGGAGCCTTAGCCTAATTGTTCCGAATGCTAACACTGCTCCTGCTCAGGAGCCCTCAGCCCAAACGGTTCCACTGGACCTACTAAGAATTACAGAGATAGTTATTGTTTTTAACGGTTCCACTAGATTTATTAAGAAGCCAAGAGCCTAACGGTTCCAAAGCCTCTCCTGGACCTCTTAAGGATTCTAGAGCCTAATGGTTTCAAACGCGTCCACTTGACCTACTAAGGATTACCGAGATAAGATGATTTTAACGGTTCCCCTTGGTCTATTAAGAAGCCAAGAGCCTAATGGTTCTAATCGCTTCCATTGGACCTCTTAAGGAGTCGAGAGTTTTTTTTAAACGGTTCTACTTGACCTACTAAAGATAACAGAGATTAATAGTTCTTAACGGTACCACTACATCTATTAGGAAGCCAAGAGCCTAACGGTTCCAAACGCTTCTACTGGACCTCTTAAACAGTCCTGAGCCTAATAGTTCAAAACTAAATAAGAATTACAGAGATTAGTAGTTCTTAACCGTTCCACTAGATTTATCAAGAAGCCAAGAGCCTATTTGTTCCAAACGCTTCTACTGGACCTCTTAAGGATTCCAGAGCCTAATGGTTTCAATCGCTTCCACTTGACCTACGAAGGATTAGAGAGATTAATAATTCCTAACAGTTCCACTAGATCTATTAAGAAGAAAAGAGCCTAACGGTTTCAAACGCTTCTACTGGACCTCTTAAAGAGTCCTGAGCATAATGGTTTAAAACGAAATAAGGATTACAAGGAATAGTTGTTAACGATTCCGATAGATCTATCAAGAAGCCAAGAGCCTAAAAGTTTCAAACGCTTCTACTATACCTTCTAAGGATTACAGAGATTAATAATTCTTAACAGTGCCACGAGATCTGTTAAGAAGCCAAGAGCCTAATGTTTCCAAACTCTTCTACTGGACCTCTTAAGGAGTCCAGAGCCTAATGGTTTCAAACGCTTTCGCTTGACCTACTAAGGATTACAGAGAATAAGAGTTTTTAATGGTTCCACGAGATCTATTAGAAAGCCAACAGCCTAATGGTTCCATACGCTTCTACTAGACCTCTTAAAGAGCCCTCAGCCTAATGGCTTCAAATGCTTCCACTTGACCTGCTAAGGATCACAGAGATTAATAGTTCTTAACGGTTCCACTGTACCTATTAAGAGGCCCTGAGCCTAATGGTTCCAAATGCTACCACTTGCCTTTTTAAGAAGTTATGAGCCACATGAGTTAGTGTATGAGCCTGTTTCGCTAATAGTTTGAAGACATTTATCTCATCCCGAACGATGAGGAACTCAGACTAGCGCGATGAGTGGGGGGAGACTGATTCACAGCCAGAATAGCAGGAAATTCTATTTGAATTCCTAACATTTTTTTATTAAATAAAAAAGATAAAATTTTATTTAAAAAAATAAAATTGAATTTATTTATAAATAACATAGATGATATTTAAATCAACTTACTTATCCGGTCGAGTGACAACATCATCTACGACAGTCCCAGGATTAGGGTTAGTATAGTTTGGTATACCATCATTTAGGATTGGAACTTTTTTATCAGTAAACTCTTTTTTCGTTAATTCTCTGAATAACCTTGTCTGGATACGTTTTGATACAATAATAACAGTCAACATTGGCGTTTTTTGAGGAAAGCTTGTTTTAAGTCGTTTCTAAAATACAAACATAAGTATTGAATTTTAATGTTAATTACTGTAAAATAAAAAATATAAAGGAATGAATGCTTTTGTTATTCTGGAAAAAGAAAGTATTAGGTGAACACAGAGAAGATCCTATTTTATTTCATTTTTTCCTCTTTATTTTTAATTCACAACTGTCAATGTCCTCTGACAACCAGTGAATGAGATAACTGTACAAATAGACTAGGAGAAAGGGCATGATAGGCATGAGGAAGAGAAAAACCCAGTGGTTTATCTTCGGTCATGTTTGTGGTTAATTAAGGAGATCTCTCATCCAACTCCTTTTCAGCCTTCTGCGGATGTTATCGGGCATTTTTTTATTGGCCATGTCTTGGATGAGTCTATTGGGGTGACCATAGAGCTTGTTGTGAAACCTTTTGTAATAAGTTTGTATGTGTTCTGTGACGGTTCGCATGCGTAAGTCTTTGTGGAGAGTTATGTTACTGACATACCAAGGTGTTTGAGTGATTGTACTGAAGGTTTTGGCCTGAAATATTTGTAATTTCTGAATATCAGTTTTTTTTTGGAAATTCCGTATATTTGTGATGCATATGTCCAAAGTGGTTTTAGTAAGTAAGTGTAAGTGTTAGTTTTTTGTCTTAGATCTAGTTTTGAGCGACGTCGTAGGGAATATGGTACTTCTTGTCTAGGGGGCCGGACTGAAACCTCACTTCTTATCTAACGCTACGTCACATAACCTCTCTCTTCTTATCCCGCCAAACCTTTGAGTTATTGCATTGTTTAGTTTTCAGTTATTCCCTTATTACGTTCACTTATTAAATTCTTTATTTTTGGCCCGTTTGTGTTTATTTTTCATTATTTTTAATTTTTGCTCCGTTTATGTTTATTTTACTTCTTTTTTTTTGGCCCCTTTGTGTTTATTTTTCATTTTTTCCCGTTTATTTTCGTCATATTATGGATCTTAGAATATGGGATTTGCCGCCTTCAGTAGACCAGGCAATTCAATATTTTCAAAATGTTGTGGTACTTACCGACGTGAATTGTGTGAACGAGGTCATCGAATGAAGTTAACCAGGAAGGCCAAATGGAGATGATTTCGTAGGACTTATGACACAAAACTTTCAATAAGGAAAAGAACATGGTTGGAGGGCTCGAGGATTTCGTTTTTAACAGCTTTAAAATTGATTTATGGGTGGTCCCATAGCTTGACAACGATGAAGTGGGGCAAAGAGCAGCTGAAACTATCCTACGGAGCTATGGTAACGTGGAACAAATGTCTAGAGAGGTTTGTGAGAGATGTGAGGTTGAAGAGAGGTTTGTGCCCATGACATGTTATACAGGACAAGAAAAAAAATTGGAGAACCTGGCAAAGTGGTTGAAGTAGACGAACGTCTTTTTTCTAAACAAAAAAATCATGTGGGGAGAGGTTTACCTCAGCAGCAGTGTTGCTGTTTGTACGAGGATCCTTGTATTTGTACGAGGTTATGACGTAATGTACGAGGTACGAGGATAGATCAGCCTCGTACCTCGTACATAAGTTTTGCTGACGTTTGCAATGCAAGGTTATATTTTTATGGATGAAGTTTAGAATTGTTCTAAGGTTATTTTGACTGTATTATTATCTATATTGATATGAAATACTGAACTTCTGTTGCTTTATAGACAAATAAATTGCAATTATATCTTCTTTAATTAGAGTATAATTATTATTTCCTTCATAAAACCATGATTGTATATATATGTTTTTTTTTAATTTTCTAGAAAAAAATATTTTAGATTTTATTTAGTATAAAATAAAATATAAGAAACCATATCCATTATTTCCTTCATAAAACTTTTTTTTATAAATATGTATTTTTTAAAATATGTTGTAAAAGAAAATTAAACAGAAATTTTTACAGTCATTTTTATCGAGCATAAAATAAAATACGAGAAAGTATATCCATTATTTCCTTCGTAATTATTATTTCCTTCATAAAACTGCAATTTTAAATATATTCTAGATAAATTAAATTTTTTTTTTAAATTATTACCGTAATTTAAAAAAAAATATTTTCGATTTTTAATCGAGTAAAGTAATTAATTGAAAAATTAACTAATATTCATGATGAACCCATCTTAAATAATGAAAAAAAAAAGTATTTTTTTAGTGGTCGTCATTTATTTTGTGCGAGATATAATTGTAAGCTAAATACTGAAACAATCACAATCTATTATTTTTTTTATATTATAATGGATATTTCTAAAAGCATTAATGCCCCAATAATTTATTTTTATTGGCCTTCCAGAACCACTAACATCCTTCCATAAAAGTAGTTGTTTTGTTTTTAGAAAAAAGAAAAAAATTAGTCCTTCCTCCAAATTAAATCTAGGATCTACTAATGAATACTTATGAAGAGTACTGTAAGAAGTTTATTTAGCTATTTTAATGTTTATATAACGTTTTCAGTAGTTTATAAAAATATATAACCTTTTTTATATATTTTATTAAGCTAATTTTACTTCTGGATCCATTAACTTAAAAAAAAGTAATGTAAAAAGGCTTTAAAATATAGATAGATAGATAGATAGATAGAAAAAAAAACTTTATTCTGGGACTAAGTCCCTTCAGAATAACAATAATGTACAAAATAATAGAATATTACTGGCCTGAATGTTGAAACAATAAATATATGAATGGAGGTAAAACTAAAAAATTCTGATCTAATTTTACTATAAAAAAAACAATAGCACTGGCATTATAACAGTGGAAGTTATGAATGAGCAAGCGTACGAGGATGTACGAGGCTTGAGTACGAGGTTTTGTCACAGAGCGCGCGTTAACACTGCTCAGCAGTGGATGTTTGGTGGAGTTTGCCGAGAAACAGATGAATGTTTTATCTTTTTATAAAACAGATTTTATGTTTTATATTTTTTCTTTTCTATGTAAATATGTTCTTTGAAAGGTGTTTTTATTTTATTTCATTTTGATGTTTTATATGTACATATCTTCTTAAAGTGTTTTTTTTTTATTATTTCATTAATATATTTGTCATCAAATAAAAGTATTTTTGTTGTTATTACATTTGTTTTTTTATCTGTTTATACTTTCAATAATACGAAGATATGAAGTAGGAGAAGGCTTATCACTGCGTTATGGGAGTTATCAGTGTTCAGATTATAAGCATTGGCAGATAGCAGTCAGTAGCGGCCCCCTAGACAAGGAGTACCGGGAATATAATAGTCTAAATCGTTGATTTAGTGTCTTTCGCTTAGCGGTGATGTGTGGGCCCCATGTCATCCTTCTGTCAAATGTTAGGCCTAGGTAATGTACTTTGTCAGATTGGGGAATAGGTTCATTGTCAAGATAGACAGGAGGGCAGTTTTCGCGTCGGAGTGAAAATGTTATGTGTTGGGATTTGTTGTGATTTAGTTTTATTTTCCAAAGTTTGTACCAGTCGTGTAAGATTTGCAAGTGATTTTGTAAAGTATATGAAGCATGTGTGGGGTCATTGTGCCTTGTGATAATAGTAGTGCCATCACCATAGGTGGCTATCAAAGTGTCACTGGAGAGGGGAATGTCATGTGTGTAAATTATGTAGAGCAGTGGTGCAAGAATTGATCCCTGGGGCACTCCGGCCAGAATTGGTCTGATAGTTGAGATTTCAGAGCCTTGTCGAACAGAGAAAAATTTATCAGGGAGGAATGATTGTAATATGAGATAGTTGGTGGAAGGAAGTATTTTTTTAAGTTTATAAAGAAGTCCCTGGTGCCAGACCATGTCAAATGCCTCAGCAACATCCAGAAATACACCAGTAGCATACATCTTTTGCTCTAGTGCTGTTGCCGTGTAATCTGTGTCGCTGTGTAACTGTTGAGTGGTAGAATGTAATGATCTAAATCCAAATTGATAATCGAGTAACATTTTTTGATCTGTTATGGAGTCTGTTGTATAGTAATTTTTCAAATATTTTGGCACATATAGGAAGTAGACTGATAGGTCTATAAGCTGAAGGGGAAGAAATTTCTTTACCTGGCTTATTAATCATGGATACTTCCATTGAATAGGAAATTTGGCAGTCCTCATTATAGCATTAAATATGGTAGTTAGAAACACCAGAGCTTTCCTGGAGATTTGCTTTAGCACTTCAGCATTTATTAAGTCATAACCTTTTCTTTCTTTTTAACATTTTAATTTGTTTTGCAAACCTGAGATGGGGAAAAGGAGGTGGGAGGAGGGGTTAATTGTAATGGAGTGTCCAAGGAGTTGAGTACATGGTTATCATGTTCAATTCAATGTTCGACAGATTAATATGTGGAGTGAAAACTAATGAGAAGTGATTAGCAAAAAGTTCTGATTTTTCTATGTAAAGATTGTTGATGTATATGTCATACTTTTCTCGGTTGAATTTTGGTATTTGTCGTTTTAATTGATTGTTTAGTCTGTTAAATACCTGTCTATATGATGGTAGTCTGTTCGTCTGCCAAACTTTTCAAGCTGTTCTCTTGGCTCTAATAAAGTCCCTTATGTATTGTGGATAGTTTGGTAGATTTTCTGTGGTCCGAGGATTGGGTACTGAAGATGTCCAAGCTGCTTCCTGGATGCTTTTTGTGAAAATGTCTACAGCTTCCTCCAGTTCTTCTTGTGTTTTGATAGACACGGGGATGGAAAGAGCAGTGTCCAGGTTATCCCTGTAGCTATCCCAATCCATTGTTCCATTGATAAGAGATGGTTTTCTTATTGCTTCACAAGGTTCATTTTATTTCATTTAAATTAAATTAAAGCAAGAAGCACTGCTTCCATCTCTTGGCAGGCAAGAGAAATAGACTTGAGATAGGCGGAGAAGGGTAGGAGAGGAGTAGGGATTGGTCCCATTGTATGTATCAGATACTTTTATCTGATACTAAAAAAGTATCTGATACAACCAGTAGATACAACCCAAAAGTATCTGATACACATGCTCAAATGGGTATAAAATAGTTGTCCAGACATACCACATTGATGTAAGAGAAATGTTTAGTTATAATTTTAGTTGTGCACAGTTTCTTTAGAACTATCTATTCATTTATTTTTATTTAATTAAATACTTATTTGTAGATAAATATATTCATGCTTATTTCTTTTTTTAATGTGATGTTAATTTCGGATATTTTTATCTGATTCTGGTATCGGGTACTTTTATCTGATACTTGTATCGGATATTTTTATCTGATACTTGTATCGTATATTTTTATCTGATACCTGGACTGGACTGGACTGGATACCCAGCGTTATGCATACGGGCGCTAGTAGGGCTTGATATCCCAATAATTGTTTGGGATATTTTAATCCAACTGTAATTGATTGCTGATTGGCTTTGATATTTTTAATACCTATTTGATGCCTAATAAAATATATATTAAATTTGTACCTATATATATTTGTTTACTTTATTATTATATTTGTTTCGGTAATAAATACTTTACACCATTTTTAAATATAATAGTTCTAATGACTATATAGTTATGTCAGGTAGTATGATGATATTTACACAATATTTAAACAAAATATACTTTATTTTTGACAAAAGAATGGAATATTAATTAAACATAAAAATATAACAAATTCATGCAGGGAATTTTTTTTCCTACTAAAAGATTCTAAAGAATTTTGTAACAATTAAAAAAAATCTTTATAGCTAAGTTTAACATACACAAATATATATATATATATATATATATATATATATTTTTTCCTGTTGGCATTACAAACCATGTAGATCTTTTGTCACCTTAAAAGTATACTTCATCTCTGCCTGTCTTGGGCTATTTCTTTCTATTTATCTGCATGCAGCACTATTTTATCTTTGTTGATTCTATCTATCCATCTGCTTTTTGGCATTCTTTGTTATGTAGTGGCTTCCAGATTGATTGCTAGGAACTACATGGCCTGTTATCTTTATCTCCGTGCCTTCATATCATAGGATATTGATTGACCAGTTTCTGTAAGCAGTTCTTTATCAGTCTTTCCACTGTTTGTACTCTGACTCCAGATCGCTCTGGTTATCCTATGGAGGATTTTTCTCATTTCTATTTATGAATGAATATTTTAATTATTTAGTTGATTACAATAAATAATTAAGCTCCTCAAAATATTTTTTGTCCGACAAGATTGGTAATGAAGGCCTCTTATTTATTTATATTTCATTGTGGGTATTTTTGTTTGTTTAAACATTCATTGGTTTATACACCAATTTTAATTTTTATATTGATTTCATCTATACAATTAAATATTCATCATCATATTCCCTCCTGTAGTCTCCTCATTCATTGTTACGTAGAGGCTTTTAGATGGATTGCTAGGAGCTACATGCCTTCATATCATGGGACATTGACCAGTTTTTTTAAGCAGTTCTTTATTGGTCTTTTGGTCTTTCTTCTCCATGTGATAGTACTCTGATCCCAGATACATCTATATATATATATATATATATATATATATATATATATATATATATATATATATATATATATATAAAATAATTGAACTTTTAACTTAATTAGTTAGAAATGAAATGAAAATAAGGAGGATGTTATCGACATATTATAGTAATTGATTTCACTGCCGAATACTTTTGACTTTATAAAAACAAACATTTATTAGCGTTGTGGTAAACATATTTACATCAAAACAAATTATTTAACAACTTAAATAAAACCTCAATTAAAATAAGTAGCTAACAAGTAAATATTTTGTATTCATATATTATAAAATTAAGCATTGAATTGATATTAGTTACTGGACGATAAAACATATATTAAATATGTGCCTATATATATTTTATTCCTTCAGTTCCATATTTGTTCCTGTAATAAATACTTTACAATATGTTTAACTATAATAATTTTAATAACTATTTAGGTATGTCAGGTACTATGCAGATATTTATACATCTTTTAACTTATGCTTTTTTGAAACAAAATATGCTTTATATTTGACAAAAGAATGAAATGTATTTAATATAAAAATACATAAATTTTGTAGTTTTTCTTTTCATATCACCAATTCACAATAATTTTAATAATGTGAATTCTTCTTTTCTTCTTTTTTGCTGGGAATTTAAATTAGAGAGAGGAGAGAATGTGAGTGGGAACATGTATAGGGGGAGAGAAGGAAGAGAAAGGGTACAGAATGATAATAAATGAATGAAAGAAATAGTAAAAATTATAAAAAAAAAAAAAAGGAAAAAAAAAATAATATATATATATATATATACACGTATAAAATATTGTATACTATGCTCATACATATTGTTAATCCTATAATTGTATAATAATTTTAAATAATGTCTGTAGTGATTAATAAGTATGCTGTGTTGTTAGCAACCCAATGTAATTGGGCAGCACCATTTTATTTTATTTTATGATAATAAAGTGATTCTCTCTCCTAAGTTTTGAAGATGGGAATAATTTTCCCGAAACGTCAACTTGTTAAGGTGGCAAAAGATCTACATGGTCTGCAATGGCAATAGAAAAAAAAAGAAAACAAATATATATATATATATATATATATATATATATATATATATATATATATATATATATATATATATATTTGTGTATGTTAAATTTAGCTGTAAAGAATTTATTTAAATGTTACAAAATTCTTTAGAATATTTTATTAAGAAAACTTTTCTCTACATGAATTTGTTATATTTTTATTTCTAATTAAATATATTCCATTCTTTTGACAAATATAAAGCATATTTTGTTTAAAATGTGTACATATCAGCGTATTTACTAATAAATTTAACAATAAAGGAATAAAATGTATAGGTAAATTTTTAATATATGTTTTATTACATATGTTGTAATACCTAATAATATAAATAGGCACTAAAAATATCAAAGCCGATCAGTAATCAATTACAGTTGGATTAAAATATCCGATACAATTATTGGGATATCAAATTCTACTAGCGCCAGTATGCACACCTCTTCAGTACCTACTCTTCAGTGTATCAAGTCCAAGTATCAGATAAAAATATCGGTACTTTTTGTGTAGGGGGCCGCCACTGACTGCTATCAGCCAATGTTTATAACCTGAAAACTGATAACTCCCATAACGCAGTGATAAGCCTTCTCCTACTTCATATCTTCGTATTATTATATTAAATTCGTATTATTGAAAGTGTAAACAGATACAAAAACAAATGTAATAACAAAAAAAAATGCTTTTATTTGACGACACATTTATTAATGAAATAATAAAAAAACACTTTAAGAAGATATGTACATATAAAAAATCAAAATGAAATAATAAAAAAGCACATTTAAAAGAACATATTTAAAAAGAAAAGAAAAAATATCAACACTATAAACAACATATGTGCAAATTATTTTCACATAATTATTCACTTCCTTTTGTCTTATTTATTTTGGAAGGCAAAATTGTTTTATGCTATTTAAAATAGCGAGGAACGGGTCCTCTTCTCTGTGAGCCCGCCGACACACAAAAATTGCACAATATGCATCGAGGTGTTACCTGGCAGTTCCTCTATGTACTTTATTTCTCCACTTATCTGAGCCCCACAATCGTTCTATATATTGAGTATGAACTCCAGTTGATGGATCGACAAAATTATACCGGTGATTCACTTGGAAATAGTCATAGTTTGCTTCGTTCAGTTGTCGGGTGTTGTATCCTTTCCAACAGTCCGAATAAATGATCGTTCCCTCTTCTATATTTTCTTTAATGGCTTGTAATAAGGTTGTTGCCTTCCTGTCAATTATTTTGACGATAAAACATTCATCTTTTTCTCAGCAAACTCCACAAAACATCCACTGCTAAGGTAAAACTCTCCCCACATGATTTTTTCGTTAAAAAAAAAGACTTTCGTCTACTTCAACAACTTTGCCAGGTCCTCCAATTTTTTTTCTTGGCCTGTATAACATGTCATGGGCACAAACGTCTCTTAGACGTTGCCATAGCTCCATAGGATAGTTTCAGCTGCTCTTTGTCCAACTTCATCGTTGTTAAGCTATGGGACCACCCATAAATCAATTTTAAAGCTGTTAAAAACGAAATCCTCGAGCTCTTCAACCATGTTCCTTTCCTTATTGAAAGTTTTGTGTCACAAGTCCTACGAAAGCATCTCCATTTGGCCTTCCTGGTTAACTTCATTCGATGACCTCGTTCACACAATTCCACGTCGGCAAGTACTCCAAAATTTTGAAAATATTGAATTGCCTGTTCTTCTGAAGATTGCAAATCCCATATTCTAAGAAGATCCATAATATGACGAAGATAAATGAAAAAAAAAAATGAAAAATAAACACAAAGGGGCCACAAACTAAAAAAAAAATGTAGAATAAACATAAACGGGCTAAAAACTAAAAATAATGACAAATAAACACAAACGGGCCAAAACTAAACAATGAAATAACTCAAAGGTTTGGGATAAGAAGAGGGAGGTTATGTGACGTGACGTTAGATAAGATAGATAAGAAATGAGGTTTCAGAACGGCCTGATAGACAAAAAGTACCAAAATATCTGATACTAGTATCAGCTAAAAATATCCAATACAAGTATCAGATAAAAATATCCGATACGAGTATCAGATCAAAATACTCGATACAAGTATCAAGGGGCGGATTTTGAAAGAGCCTTCCGTTCTGCATTCTTTCCTCTAGATTATCAGGAAAAGTTGAAGAAATAAATCGATCGAAAACTCAGGGCGATCAAGAGAAAATTATGGATTACATAGTTATTAATATTGTTAAAAAAATTGGAACGGCAGAAGCCTGAAGAAGAACAAATCTCAAAGATTTATGAAAATCTATAGCCTCGATACCAATTATACATTAGGAGATCTGAAGCGACATCCATTGCTAAATTGATCGAATTGGGGCAAGAATTGGAAAAGATCGAAGAGAGAGCCAGAAGTTTTCGAGCACTTCCAACCAAAAGTAATAGTGCTTTTCCTGAAACTGCCTATGGATTTCCTCAAGCTCCTAGCATGCAATTTGAGAAAAGTAGCAAAATAGCCACAGTAGAGTCCACAGCGAAGAAAAACATTGAAGCTGACAAGAAAACGGCTTCTCCAGAATCTGTTCAGAGGAAGCCTGAATCCTGAATCCTGAAGCCTGAAACAGAATTGGCAACAGTACAATCCCTTTGCTGGAACTGTCTTTAAACGGGACACCGTTATCCGGAGTATTCTAAGCCTAGAACAATCCTCTTCTGTTATAGTTGCGGCACTCGTGGTATCACCAAGAAATATTGCCCAAACTGTAATATGGAACCGAGAACGGGCCAGTATAAGGAGGTTGCTGCTGACCCTATTTCCTTGACTAGAGACCTCAAATCTCATGAGCTCAACAACCTTTCTACCTTATCTTTAGTTGAAGAGAGGTTATACCTTACACTATGTGTAGGTAAAATCAATCTTCCAGCGCTTATTGACACAGGAGCCAATCATTCGTACATCAGTCCCTTAGGACTCTCATCTTTACCTCAAGAACACTTTACTTTTACTTCTGTTACCTCTTATCTAGTCGCGTTGGTACTGGGGCGCGTGAGACGATTAACAAAGCTGTTGCCTTCTTAGCCAGCTTGAATGGCTCTCAAGTTCAAATATCTTTTTATGTCCTTCCCAAACTAACAGTTCCTTGTCTTTTGGGGATGGACGCCATGAGAGCACTAGGAATTGTAATTGATGCTACTGAAGGGTCCTGATGGTTTAAAGATATGCCTGCTAAGTTTTCTAAGGAATCTTTCGCCACAGTGACATTTGAAGAACATTCAGATTCGTTCTCCAAAGACTTCGAATAGCTGATATTAAACTTAATCCTGACTTGCAGCGTGAGGGGCCTCACGAAGAAGGGGAGGTGTAACCAAGATTAAGAAAGCACTGAAAAAAAATAGAACTCTCCTCTCTTTTGTTTCCTGTGCCGGATTACTAATTCATTTTTAGCATATGCATGTGCTCTTACATCTTATATCTCTTGTGTCTTGACTGTCTTTTCTTAATATTTAGATGTGACATGCCATACTATTGTATATAGAATAAGTATCTTTTTTTATTTTTATTATCTTAAATATATTCCTATTTATCTTTAATTTTATATAATAATTATGTTTAAATTCTCTTTCTTTCCTTTTATTTTATTTCTTATGCTTGTACATTGTATTAATTCAGTAAATATTTCTTTCTTTAAATAGATCTCTTAACCTTTTTTGCTGCTTTATAAAAATATCCAATCTGACCCCTTCTCACCTGAGCTAGCATGATAGGATAAATGATTAATCATGTCCAAATAATGGGTAAGTAACTTGTATTCTCTATAATTATCTCTTTAGAGATGGAAGGCTAGTAAAGCCAGGCGCCCAACAAATAAAAAAATCCTATGGAAAATTATATTTATTAAAACTTATTTTATTAACTTTTATTTATCCTTTTTTTTTGGTCATAATATTCGTTAATGTATTAAGTTTTGCATATAAAACAATGTACGAAGTTGATACCGAAACTGAGTCTGTTTGTTTAACAAGCTCTTGTAATCTGGATGATAGGGATTTTTTTTCGAATATTTTCCAATATTCTCATCAACTTAGAATTTTCATTGGGGGAAGGGAGGAAAGCGATGCCCGAAGAATATAATACTATATATAAAAATAAAATGGTATATATAGTAATTTTTTTAAAAAATAAATAATTTAATAAATACATTTTTTTTAATAAATAAGAGTATTCATTAATAAGGTTGTGTAAAAATATTTGCATTCACTTCTGTAAATTTAAGCGTGCTCATTTTAATAAACGTGAATACTGCCGTATTCACTTTTACAATCGTAATTATGGCCGTATTTATATTTAAAGCCGTCAATACATATCTTCTGTATTCATATTACTTTTTATGAATATGAATATATTCATATTTATATTCATTTGTACCATAAATATAAATGGTATTCGTATTTATATTATTGAATATAAATATGCCCATCTCTGATGGGAGTAAACATGGACGTGGCTTAGTGTTCACGTGACTGGCCACGTGTTGGTTAGAGGTCCGAAAAGACAGGCTTTTGATTGGCTGCGAAAATCGGTGTTCAAGCTTTCCCATGTCTTATCTACTCTGTTAGTCGTCAATGTGGTTTCTTGCACCATTCGCATTTCAAAGAAAAATGGATAAGAGTTTGATAGAATTCATTTAAGGATTTTTGTAAAGGAGGGGTGAGGTGAGATACTAGATTTGTAAGAAGATATCAGCGGGGTAACAAGGGATTTGAATTCAGTGAGGAAATTTGGCAACAAACTGGTAAGATCTGTGGCTTGTGATGGAGGAGAAATGTGATGCTGATGAGGTTGTTGAGGATTCTGTAGATTAGGAGGGATAGGGTGTTGAAGTTGGGATTGGTGCTCCTGTTGCGGCAGGGCCTCATATTTGTCAAGCAGGACTATACCCTCTAGTAATTGAGAAAAAGAAACTTTAGAGTCTACTATTTTAGTAAGTCCTCTTTTGGGTTAAGCAATTTCCTCTTGGTTCAGGTGTTTACGAAATTTATTTTTGTAGAACTGGCAGCCATTGCAGTTGGCAGGATGTCCTTCCAGCCATAAAGCACATACTGCAGGGGTAGTTTTATGTTTCTTGCATTCACCAGTCTTGTATGACTTTCCGCATTTCACGCATCTCGGGATGTGGTGGCAGAATGTTTGGTGTGGCCATATGCCTGCCAATTATGGTACTGGACGATTTCTCTTTTAGAGTATGGCTTTTCAACATTACCACTTGTATAATATAATCTTCTGATTTCATATATTTTGTCGACTCCTGCTGAGGATTCTAAATCTATGAAAAATATAGGTAATGGTATTTTTCTATTTGCCTCAGATACATTTCTGTCGTCCTTCATAACATTGGTGACCTGTCGGACTTTGAAATCTTGGGCCGTAAATTCTTCTTGGATCGCCACGACTTCGTAAATTTCGGATCAGTACCCTTAGAGAACGCCCTTGCCTCAATTGGTAGGTATGAAAATCTGTCTTTGGGTCTAATAAATATTTATTTATTTGCTGGTATGCATAACCTGTGCCTGAGGATATTTTAATATCATTAGTGTAGCTTAAGCAGGAGTAGCTACCAGGAGTTGTAATTCTGTTTAAATGAGTGCATAGTAAGGGGAAATTTTTGAATTTCTAACGTAAATTGGAAGAAGTCGGGAGTCTCTGGGAATGGGTTCAGATTCCATCGCCTCTATTTCATGTTGCAGTACAGTAAGGATTAGGGGATGAAAAAGGGAGAATCGTCAGTCATCTCCTGAGATGTACCCGGCTGAGGTTAACTTTCATCTGCTGCTGTAGATGGAGTCATAGGAGGCGTCATTCTTTTTCGCAGGTAACGAACGTGGTGTAGAACCGACCTCGTTGTTGCACCCTTAGAAGACATTAGTTGAGCGTAGTATCTCATAACACATTAGGAGAAAGTGAAGGTAGACAAAAAAAATTAAATGAAAAAACAAACGCTGCAAAAAAACAAAACCTTGATTTTGTATTGGTGTTGCAACAAGACCTCTCCCAGTGAAGGCTCCAGCTCAACTGACCAGCCTTGATTATACACAATAAAGAACTACTGCACTCACTGTGACATTAGTGTATATTATGGTCTAGATGTTTAGCTCAAGTATAGTCACAATTTTATTTAAAAATAACACTAATTTTCTAAGAAACAGTGAATATATCTAAGAGACGAGGTAATAGTGGTATATTATAATTTAATGCATGCCCAGAACTCAGCAGAATCATTATGACAATATCCTGGACAATAGTAGAAGAGATTGATATAATAAATTAAACTAAAAATTAATATGTAAAGCAATAACTTAGTTTAATTAATTATGCTAGGATGCCACCTCAAAAAAAAAAGATTGACGTTCGCAGGAAGAAAGATTGAGCAAAAAAAAGGTTTATAAAACAAACGTTAACTTTGTTCCTTTGAAAAAAAAAATTACCCCACTTTTATGTTATTATATACCAAATATGTTTTTTTTTTTTTTTTTTTCTGAACCTGGAATGTACAAAGTAAGATTAGATGTTCAAAGCCTTGTTTGTGGCACTGATTATTATTATGTTGTTGTTGGAGTAGGTAAAAAACATGATTTCTGCTTATAAGAAAACAGAAGAGCTAAATTTAAAACAGTTTATTTTTAGTATTAAAAATTACCTCTATTGCCTTAACCTCATGCTCGATAACATATCCAATATTTGATTCACCAACCCCATCTCTAAACAAGATTATTTTTGGGGGTAAATAGCTGTTGATTTTATTAAATTCTATGACTGCATCTAGAAAAAAAAATACCATAAAATGAAACTAAAAAAAAAAAACCAAAATATTCAGACTACGTAGCAAAAATCAAATAAATAAATCTATTACGATATATATGGAGTGCAATGTCATCTGACAACTCCTGTCCTGAAGTGTGCCTACTGATGGCAGAGTAAAATTTTGAGAAATAATAATCAAGGGAGGCTACCATGGCACCCACCGATTTATTCTTTGCTCTTGTATCGTGACATACATCAAACCCTACTACCAAAGAGGCAGCTGGCTGTAAACATTTCACAATTTTAGGGTTAAACGATTATTTATAAAATTTAAATAAAAATTACTTTTATTCTACAAAAAAAATTATGCATTTGTAATAAGAGATCATTTTTCTATAAACAACAAATAAGCTGTATACAAGTATTTACTCACCACTTCAGTTTTTCCGGTCTGAAAAATAAAATAAACACAAATAATCAGATTTCCAATAAAAATGAAAGTCATAAGCATAAATAATGAGAATATTAAATGGGCACTTACACCATCAGACGTTTCCACGTTTCTCTAAAATAAAAAATATACATATTAGAAAAATCATATTTTATTCATACATGAAGTTTTTAGAAATTCATAGAAATTCGAATTTTTAATTTAATTATTAATTATTAATTTAATTGAATGTTTATTGATTATTTCATATAATAAACAATAAATACAAAACTTAATAAAAATATTTATAACTGTTAGCTGGTGGTTGGCCTTGGTCAGGAAGTATTATTAAGAATAAACAAAAACCTACAATTAAAAGTTGCATTTTAGTTTATAATATTACAGGAATTCCACAAAAAAATAAATAAATAAAGTGGGTATCATTTATAACGACCGCATTCTCAAATGGTCAAAGACCCAGAGAAGCCTCCATGTATTGGTATCAGGGCCTTATTTTTTTAAAATCAATTCGGGATGTTCTCGATGAAACCCTAACAAATACTTCAGTCTGGCCCTTGCCTTTATACTGATAGGATCGGTGCTGTTTTGTTCTCCAAAGATATAACTGTGCTATTACATGTTGTGCCGTTTATAGTGCTTATTATACTTATTAAATATTATCAGTGCTCCACTTATTGACTTTTTCGGTGATATTTCAAGTTATTATTCTTAAATAAACAAAAAGGTAAGCAATAACTTTAGAGTATATCGAGACAGCCGAGCTTGAGATAAGGACGGAGATTAATCCCCACTACATCTCTCACTGCCCACCACCTCTCTCGTATCTATAACTTTATAAGTAGAGATGGGTTGATACCCGAATTTTTGTATCTAGATATGATTGATACGAATACTTTTTCGTATCTGATAATTTTATCTGCTACTTTTGTATCTGATATTTGTATCGAGTATTTTGATCTGATACTCATATCGGTTATTTTTATCTGATACTTGTACCGGATATTTTTATCTGATACTAGTATCAGATATTTTATCTGATTCTTGGACTTGATACACTGAAGAGTAGATACTGGAGCGGTGTGCATAGTGGCGCTAGTAGGGTTTGATATCCCAATAATTGTATTGGATATTTTAATCCAACTGTAATTGATTACTGATCAGCTTTGATATTTTTAGTACCTATTTATATTATTAGGTATTACAACATATGTAATAAAACATATATTAAATATGTACCTATACATTTTATTCCTTTATTGTTAGATTTATTAGTGCATCTAATCAAATATCAAATTAAATATCAAATGCAGATATGTACACAACATTTTAAACAAAATATGCTTTATATTTGTCAAAAAAATGGAATATATTTAATTAGAAATAAAAATATAACCAATTCATGTAGAGAAAAATTTTTTTCTATGTATGTATATATATATATATATACATACACACTGACAGACAAAAAAGTCCACCCACTTAGTTTTTTCATGTTTTCATCTAAAAATATTTCTGCTTTGGATTGGTCTATTGTTTTTAAAGAATAAATAGGTAATCTTTTTGTTTGTTTTCAATTAGGAATGTTAATATAGAGGATAATGACCCTTAATCCTTAATTCAATGAAATGATTTTAGATTCCAATTTTTCCAAGATTCCAAAACGAACCATTATTATTCTAAAATAAATTAATTACATCATCGTTTAGTAGAGCGTGTTTCCTCCTCTTGCCTTCACTACTTCTTGAAGACGCCTCGGTATACTTTCCACCAGTCGGGAAATGTCCCTTTGGTGAAGGATAGCCCATTCCTCCCGAAGAGCCCTTTCAAGTTCCTGCAGTGTATCAGGAAGTGTTGCACGCGCTCTTATTCGTCTTCCGAGGTTATCCCATAAATGCTCAATGGGGTTCAAATCTGGAGAACGTGCTAGCCAGGCTAAAACCTCAATATTGTTCTGTTGAAGGAACGTCTGCACTATGCGGGGGACATGTGGGTACATTATCGTGCATTAGAATAGAACGATCGCCGATTTCGTTGAGGATAGGCAACACATGAGGTTCCAAAATCTCCTCTACATAGCGAATGGCCGTCAAAGACCCTCCACGAACAATAACCAATTCTGTGATGTGCTACATTGAAATCCCAGCCAACACCATTAAGGAACCACGTTGGAAAGGTTGGCTCTGGGAAAAATCACAGGCTGCATATATCTTTCGTTTCTTCTTCTCCACACCCTTTCACGCCCGTCTGGAGATCGAATAGCGAATCTTGACTCATCTGTAAAAATTATAGCACTCCTTATTCGTCCATAGTCCAATGGCTGTGCTCTCGAGCAAAAGCCAGCCGTGTTATTCTGTGAATCCTGGTCAACTCTGGTCCTCTTACTGGACGAAAAGCCAATAACCCATACTCATTTAATCATCTCCGAGTAGTAAGTTTAAAAATTTGCACACCTCGAACTTCTTCGAGGTGATGAATCGCTTGAACAACGGTTTCGTAAAATTCTCAAAGTCAAAATCCGGTCATCCCGTGGTTCTGTTACCCTAGGCCGTCCAGAACCGGGCCTTCTATTGTAAGAACCAGTTTCCCAAAAACGCCTGACGGCGTCTCGTAAAGTTTCATATGGAACTCCATTGGCATTAGTTGCATATCTAATGAAACGTCCATCATCAATAAGTGCGACACCACGCGGAACATCCTCAGCACTAAATATGCTTATATTTGACAAAACAATGAAATATATTTACATAAAAATTTAGTAGCTTTTCTTTTCATATCACCAATTCACCAATATAGTTACAGAAAAAAGCATTAAAAGCATCAAACTGTAACAAATCACATTAAACTTCTTTATTTTTGACAATAAAAACTTCCAGGTATACAAACAATTGGTTTATTTGTTGAATTACATGTCAAGTTGACGTTTCGGGAAAATTATTCCCATCTTCAAAACTTAAATATAAATTTAAATTCCCAGAAAAAAGAAGAAAAGAAGAATTCACATTATTAAAATTATTGAAGAGAAGAATAGTTGGGGTGCTCAGTCAAAAAGGAAGGCATAAAATAAATATTATAATTTATTTTTTTGCCTTCCTTTTTGACTGAGCACCCCAACTATTCTTCTCTTCATTATCCACGACAGTCAACCAATTACCAATTATATTAAAATTATTGTGAATTGGTGATATTAAAAGAAAAACTACAAAATTTATATATTAAATACATTTCATTATTTTATTAAATATAAAGCATATTTTGTTTCAAAAAAGCATAAGTTAAAAAATGTATAAATATCTGCATAGTTTACCAGAATGTTAATAAATATTTGTTTTTATAAAGTCAAAAGTATTTGGCAGTGAAATTAATTATTATAATATGTAAGATAACAGCCTCCTTATTTTCATTTCATTTCAAACTAATTAAGTTAAAAGTTCAATTTTTTCTAAGCTATTTTATGTATATATATATATATATATATATATATATATATATATATATATATATATATATATATATATATCTGGGATCGGAATACTATCACATGGAGAAGTAAGACCGATAAAGAACTGCTTACAGAAACTGGTCTATCAATGTCACATAATATGAAGGTACAGAGATTAAGAGGGACGGGGCATGTAGCTCCTAGCAATCCATCTGAAAGAGCAATACATAACAATGAATGAGGAAACTAGAGGAGAGAATATGATGATGAATATTTAATTGTATAGATTAAATCAATATAAAAATTAAAATTGGTGTATAAACCAATGAATGTTTAAACAAATAAAAATACCCACCATGGGTATCCAGTCCAGTCCAGTTCAGGTATCAGATAAAAATACCCGATACAAGTATCAGATAAAAATATCCGATAAGAGTATTAGATTAAAATATCCGATACGAATATCAGATAAAAATATCCAAAATTAATATTACATTAAAAAAAAAAAAGCATGAATATATTTATCTACAAGTAAGTATTTAATTAAATTAAAATAAATGAACAGATAGTTCTAAAGAAATTGTGCACAACTAAAATTATAACCAATCATTTCTCTTATATCAATGTGGCATGTCTGGACAACCATTTTGTATCCATGTGAGCATCTGTATCAGATACTTTTGGGTTGTATCTACTGGTTGTATCAGATACTTTTTTAGTATCAGATAAAAGTATCTGATACATACTATCCGACCCATCCCTATTTATAAGCCAGTAGCACAGTTACTTAACGATGACGCTGTGCCCGAAATGTAATAACACGATCGGCAGAGAAGATAAGGCTACATTAGTTTGTTCTACATGCAAACTAACCTACTACAAAAATGCTGCAATATCGCTGAGAATTGGTTCTGCCATACGTGTGTAAAGTCCGTCAGTAAGAATCATGCCACTACGGCCGCTGAGTTGTCAGAAGGGAGCAATACCTCTTTATTAGCCGAGGTAAAAAAGATAGCCGAAGATATCAAAGAGGTCAAGATATCGCTAGGAAAGCAGAGTGACCTAGCATTCGAAAACAATGAAAGATTGAGAAAAATAGAAGAATTAGCACTGAAACAAGAAAAAATCATTGAAAATTTAGTGAGTGAGAATAAAACTCTTAAATCACAAATAATTATTCTCGAGTATAAGCTTAACCAAGCAGAACAAGCTCAGCTGGCAAACAACGTGGAGATAAGAGGTATCACGGTTAATCCGGATAAAACGACAGAGGGCCTAGTTTGCTCCATAGGAGCAGCTCTAGGTGTAAAATTATATGTCGAAGACCTTAATTTCGAGGAGAGAAAAAGGAGCAGAAGAGAAGACCCTCGGCCACCGCCCATCGTCGTGCGGTTCGTCCGCCAGACACTACGCGATGAGATCATACGCCTTCGCAAAGTAAAGAGAGATTTCTCAAGAAGATATTTATGACGGGACATCCACGAGAGGATATACATAGGCGAAGAAATGAGCCCTGTCAACAAACACTTATACTGTTTGGCGAGGCAAAAAAAGGCGGCAGGGAAGATGAAGTACCTCTGGTTCGCCGGCGGAAAAATTAAGTATAGAAGACAGGACGGCTCACCTGTCAACGTCATCTATAAAAAAATAAGACATTGAAGCCATAGAATGAATTATGTGCCAACGTTCCCCCCAATCCTTGTGTTTTGAAAGCCTTATATTTTTTATTTTTAACTTTATTTGCTATAATAGGTATGCCTGCGTCTAAGATGTTTATTTTCATTACTTTTTTTTAAAGATAATTTTAATTCTATTTTAGATGGGGCTTACATGCCAGACCTATATACATATTTTGTAAACTCTACTATTATTCTAAGAGGACTTCAGTCCCAGAATAAAATTATTTTTCATTTCATTCAATTCATTTCATTTCTCAAGGATAGATCCAAAGATTCCTTTGCTGACTTAATATTATTTTTTATTTTTTTATTTTTTTCCCTAAATTTACTAAAATGGAGTTATGAGGTTTACATTGTCTGCCATAAATAGGTCAAAAGCAGTCACATTAAAAGCATAATGTTTTCGTTTCATTGATTTAATTTTATGATATGTTACTTACTAATTTTTCAGAACAAACCAACGATATACACCTAATTATTTAAAAAAAATATTGAATCTAAAGTTATTAGATTTGTCTCTTTTTCCCATTTATAAACCAAAAAAAAAAATTAGTTTAATGAAATAAGTAAATTTAATTTAATTTTAATTTCTTCTCAAAATAGATCTAACATTACATAAAACAGTGATATAACTTTACAATAACATCATAGGTACTGTTCTATCATGAGGATAAGCAGATTTATTTATAAGTGAAAGCCCAGCCATCCTTTTGGCCCATCCCACACCGTTGTACAACTACTCTCCTCTGCCAGATGCCGATTCATTGCAAACTCCACATACGTATCATATGTATTTTTTTATCCTTCACTGATACAGTAGTGTAACTGATCAAATCATCAGATTAAAATCATTCAAAGCTGCAAATTGTATTCCTTAATTTTGCTATTGGGTTTCCAGGAATATGGTAGTGATTCACAATCTTAGCAATTCAAAAACATAACTTACTTTAAATGGGAGTGAAGTATACCATGGACTCCCACCCAGCTTACAGTTCATCTGAATAACAATTTTTGTGCAAATTGAGAGCAGACTTTTATGCCCTAGTGTTTTAGTTGCTATCACCTGAGATGGTACTGCAAAATAAAAAATAAAATACTATCATAATATAAAATTAATACAAGGACAAAATACATTATGTGGACAAAATATTACAAGGAAATTTTGTTGCTGAAAACGTTTTTAAGAATATTATAAATAATATAATTAAAACTAAGTAGAAGCAATATAAGTAGTATCATTTTTGGCACAACTTACAGAGCATAGAAAAATATAAAGGAAGGAGATGGTCTGGAGTGGCAGTCATAAAAAGCCTAAATAGTGGCAAAACTATTTTATTAAAAGCCAACGTTTCGACCCGACTTTGCAGGTCTTCTTCAGGGGTAGAATGGACAAGATACAAAAAGATATAGAGAATTGTGGAAATTGCATAACATCAAGACAAAAAATTATAAACAATGTGAATAAGCTTATTAAAATTATAAACAGTAAGCACATTAAAATATAAACAGAGTAAGCTAAGCAACAAGATCATAAACTGAAGTACATAGGTGAGGTGGTAACAATTGTTGTAGTGTAATATATAATATATGCGAATATATTATATATTATGAATATACTTCTACAGATCTACAGGAGAGATTAAAAGAAAAGGAAAAAGGATATAATATGAAATAATAGAGATAAAGGAATTTGCAGACAAAAAAAAAATAATAATAATAATAGATAAGAATAAAATTACAAGAATAAAAATAGAGACTTACAGGTGTGTTCAGCTAGGACTTTCACATAGAACTGGAAAATCAGGGTAAGGATAGGGCAACGAAATTGGGGAAATTTCCTGACCTGTTTGGGTAATGGTAAAAACCTAGAAAATTACAGTATCTAAAATTGAGGATATGGATGGATACAAGGGCAAAATACTATCTATATCTGTGAAATAATAAATTATAAATATATACATATGAAATAGAATTTAGAGATTATAGATAAGAGCACAATATGAATAAAAACAAAAATGGAAGAAGTAAAACGTACATAGAAGTAAAATATAAATATAGTAATAAGATACCATACATCATAGCAGAACTAAATTAGAAGTATAGAGAGGAAAAAAATATGAATAACTATAATTATATTTGGTTGTACAATAAAACATGTAAGAAAATTATATTTAAATATTAGATAATATTGAGACATGGTTAAAAAGTAAAATTAATACAAAGTGAAAACCGATGATCATACATTGTCATGATCATAAATAACGTTTTATCCCAAGAACCTAACCCTAAATTCAAATGGAAAATCCTTAAGAACCTCTCTGTTGTTACCTCGAAAACCTGCACACAGTATCCAATCGATCCCAACACGCTAAATTCTTTTTTCATTAACCATTTTCTATCCACATCTCCATCTGACCGCTCATCTTTTTCCATTACCGAAACCCCCTTTGATCCTGATAAGTTTTACTTTCTTGACATCTCTCCTACTGACCTGCTCTCTGCCACCCTTAAATCCAAAACAAATGATTATGGTCCTGACCAAATACCTGTTAAGGTTATCAAACTCTGCCTTCCAGCTTTACTATCCGCACTTTTACACATATATAATTTCTCTCTCCAAAATTCCATTCTTCCCAAATCCTAGAAAAGAGCCGTCCACTGAACAAAGTTCCAACTCCTTCATCAGCTTCCGACTTCAGACCCATCTCCATCCTATCCAATCTATCCAAGCCCCTAGAAAGATTAGTTCACTCTCAGTTGAACAGCTTTCTCGAGCAAAACCATCTCCTTAATCCCTTACAATCTGGTTTTCGATCCCAGTATTCCACCCAGTCTGCCTTGCTAAGGATTACCCAAGACCTCCAATCCGCCATAGTTAAACAGAAAATCTTCATCCTAATTCTTTTTGACTTTTTCAAGGCGTTTGATTCCGTTAATCATGACATCCTTCTTTCCAAACTCCAAAGCCTGCCCATGTCAAATAGTGTCCTAAAATAGTTCCTATCCTTCTTATCCAATCGATCTCAGACAGTTACAATACCGAATAAACCTCCATCATCATCAATTCAATTAACGCGAGGTGTTCCCCAGGGTTCCTCACTCTCCCCGACCCTTTTCTCCATCTATATTAGTAACCTTTCTAACGCCATTCAACACTCCAATTACCACCTATATGCCGATCATTTCCAAATATACCAATCATTCCAACCTTCTGAGATGCCTGAGAGGCTACAAGAGGACATCGACTGCATCAACAGATGGGCAGAAATAAATGAATTAAAGCTAAATGCAGATAAAACCAAGGCTATTATCATCGGGTCCAGACATCTCATCAGCTCCCTTCCTTTCTTTCCTCTACTTTACCTCAATAACCATCCCATCGATTTTTTCCCTACAGTCAAAAACTTAGGAGTAACCTTTGACCAGAACCTCTCCTAGGATAATCATATCTCCCAGATTACCCGAAAATCTATAACTGCCCTTAAATAACTCCTAAGATTCCGTGATTGTATTCCTCTAAAAACCAGACAGCTTCTTGTAACCTCCCTTGTATTCTCCCACTTCGACTACGGCTGCTTGATGTATGGAGGGCTATCTGCCAGGCTGGAAATGAGACTAAAAAGACTCATGAATTGTTTCATTCGATACATTTTCGGGATCCCCAGACGTTCAAATGTTTCACTATGGTACACCGAGTTGAAGTGGCTTTATCCTACTTCCCGACGACAAATCCTTCTTGGCGTTTTCCTTTTCCAAGTCTTCAGAACTAAAAACCCTCCCTACATCCTGGAACTCCTTACTCTGCGCTCCTCTATCCACTCTCTCAATACTAGGTCTAAACCTATAGACTTATATATTCCCTCCCATAAAACTTCCTCCTTCAGCAAATCCTTCGTCATTCGTGCTGCTTCCTCATGGAACTCACTTCCTATCTCCATGCATCAATTCTCATCCACAAATACCTTCAAACAACTCCTGTTCCAACACCTACTCCACATTCAAACTTCCCCTAACATGTAAAATTACTTGCATCTATACAATGTTTAATTTCAATCTATCGCACAATTGAAATAACAATTAACAATAAATTAGTTGGTATTTTTATTATATCAGACTAAGATACATAAATTTGTAACTTTCTTATTATTCTTAGGGGACAGTAGTCCCAGAATAAAACTATATTTCATTTAATTTCATTTCATATAAAATAAAAATAAAATAAAAGAGAGATCATATGTTTATACTGACTGGTATGCTAAACCCACGTACTCAGGCAGACTACTCAACATCTATTCTCAACAACCATATCACCAAAAAAATCAATACCACCAAAAACCTTATTCTCCGATCTCTCTCTTTATCTGATCCACACTATCACCAAGCCAACACCCAAAAATATACTCATTTCCAATAATTTCCATCTCAACACTATACTTAAACTTTTAAGCTGCTGTACAACCAAAAAGAGTACAACCTCTCCTTCTCTCAACTCCCCACAATCACCTACCACTCCTTCCATATACAAATCTCTCTCCTATATTCCTACTCTCTCAGATAATATACAAAAATTCCTTAAATCGACTATAACCGACTTAAGTCTTGGCCTAAGGTCCCATAACAAACTTTCTTTTCTTTTCATCAACTTGAAGGATACCATACTTTTACAACACCAATCTAATGTAGTTTACCGGATACCTTGCTCTATTCCTAATTGTAATAGCTCCTATATCCAAAAACCATCTCAAAATCCGCATTTCCCAACATAAAACATCCATAACTTCACGGAACCCTTCGCCTCCAAACTATCAGAACATCCCTTAACCCTCAACCATTCATTTGAATTTGAAAAAACCTCTATTCTTGCCACAGTCCCAAACCATGAAAAAAGACTCATTTCCGAATCCATCCACATTCGCATGGAACAGAATCCGGTCAATCATGAAGTAGATAAAAACTGCATTTCTTTAACATATAGACACATTTTAAATCTTATAAGTGAAAAATAACTTATATATTACATCGTATTATTTTTATCTACTTTCAATTTTTATTGATTAATTCAATTTAATTATTCATTATTCTACTTATTTCCGCTTTGTATGATCTCTCTTTTTATTTTATTTTAATTTTATATTTGTAAATATAAAATAGAATGTATTCTACATCAATGTATGACATGAATGTTTTCACTTTGTATTCATTTTACTTTTTAACCATGTCTCAATAATATCTAATATTTGTTTTAATTTGAAAATACATTCTGCCGCATTAGAGGGCATTAATATTAGGGCTACATTAAATATACAAATAAAAAGGGCCACAATATATACATATAAATTATAACTAAAATAGAGATAAAAGAAAAATAGTTTAACATACATAGGTAAAAAAAAAAGAGAGAAAAGCATTTATTTATTTTAAAAAAATTACAAATAAATAAAAAAATTGAGAAAAACTAAATGAAATTGAAATATATAAAACACATTCACACCTATATACAATATTTACATTCACCCAGAGGATTCTGAGTCATGCTTTGTCCCCCAAATGTGGAAGCCAAGGCAGGACCCCAGGAGATCCTAGTGCTTCTCTCCCAGCCGCGTCACTGGTATTGCAAGCCAGTGGAGACTGATGGAGGGCACTAGAGCAACAGACGCTCAGGACACGAGTGGTTAAGGGTGGTTAGGAATCTGGTCATTGCCAGTAGTCCAATATATACATATTTACAAAAGGTCGCGGGGCCACTGCCGTTTTAACCTCCGGGGAGGATTATAGGGATGGCTGGAGCTAAATAGGGATTGTGCTACAGGATTTGGATGATGAGTGAGTTTCTGGTGAAATTTGGAAAAATTTTCTGGAATTAGGTCAATAACAAATGGGATATGAAGGTCATTATGGAGAGTTTTGTTGAATACATAGAAGGGAGCATCGACTATTGTTCGGAGGACTTTAGACTGGAAGGATTGAATACGCTTAATGTTAGAAGGTTTTGTTGACCCCCACAGCTCTAGACCGTGGGTCCAGATATGTTTCAGGATTGTCTTGTAGATTAGTAGTTTGTTGTCGACTGAAATTTCAGATTTTCTATTCATTAGTCTATATAGCTGTCCGAATCGTCTGTTTAGTTGTTGTCTTTTAAGTCTGGTATGTGGGTTCCACGTTAGTCTATTATCTAGAAGAAAGCCAAGATACCGGACTGTGTGTGAGAGAGGAAGTGGTATGGATTTGAAGTAAACCGGTGGACAGGAATTGCGCCGAAGGGTAAAAGTGATGTGTTTGGATTTGGATTCATTTACTTGGATGCGCCACTTATTACACCAATGTTCAATAAGAGAAAGGTGACTTTGTAGGTTTGAGGATGCTGTTTTAGGATCTGGATTGGAAGATAGTATAGCTGTGTCATCAGCGAATGTTGCCAGGAGGGCTTCGGGATGAGTAGGAATATCAGCGGTAAACAGAATGTAGAAGGCGGAACCCAAGACGCTGCCTTGAGGAACTCCCGCCTCAATTGAATGGCAGTTGGAGAATTCTATACCACAACGAACTCGAAAGGAGCGGTCAGAGAGGTTGAATCGGAGTATTAGATATAAGGACTGGGGTAGGTGAGTTTTGAGCTTGAAGAATAGTCCGGTGTGCCATACGCGGTCGAAAGCTTGCTCAATGTCCAGGAATGTTCCCGAGCAATATTCTTTGCTTTCTAAGGCTGAGGATATGTGGTCAACAATTCGGAGTCCTTGTCGAACGGTGGAATGCTGGAAACGAAATCCGAATTGATGGGTAGGAGGGTTTTGTGATTCTATTATGGGTAGGATTGTTTTTAATAGGATTTTTTCAAATATTTTTGAAAGGATTGGGAGTAGGCTGATTGGTCTATAGGATGATGTGTTATTGGAAGGTTTGGCTGGTTTTAGGAAAAGGACGATGGTGGAATGTTTCCATAAGAGAGGAAAATGGGTAGTTCTTAGGATGCAGTTGTATATATATATGAGGAATATGATCGCATTGGGTGGTAGTTGATGAAGGATATGTGGGGTTAGAAGTTGGTATCCAGGGGAATTGCAGGAAGATAATTTTTGTAAATGATATTTGACCTCAGAAGGATGAACTGCTTTTGGTGGTAGGGAAAGTGGAATTGGTGTGGAGAGGAATCTTTCTACTTTTGTTGTATGGATGGAATGGGATTCAGGATGAGGAGTAAATGAGAGGTGTTTGGCGAATTCCTCAGCTTTGTCTTCATCAGACGCCGCCCAGGAGGGGATGGGAAATATTTTGGAATTTTAGAATTTTTTTAGTGATATTCCAGAGGGAATTGTCGTGAGCGGAGAGTGAGGTAAGGTAAGAGTTAAAGGATTGGGATTTGAAGTTGGATAATTCTTGCTTGACTTTTTTAGAGTAATAATTATAGGAACGGCGATCTGTGGGATGTCTGGTGCGTTGCCACAACACTCTGGTACGGCGTTTGGTTTGGATTAACTCGAGGATTTGTTGAGGTAACTTATTTTTCTTAGAAATTATTTTGGAATGATTAGGGGAGGAAGCAGTCCAGACTGCTTGTTGAATGGTGGTGGTAAAGGAGTTCACGGCATTATCAAGGTCTTCTGGAGTTTTCAAGGTTATTCTGAGGCCAATTTGTTCGGAAAGGATTTGATGAAAGAGTTTCCAGTTGACTGAGCCTCTCTGATAAAGGACATTGGAGAGGGTTATGGAATAGGAGCTAGTGATACTTGGAATATTAATGGACTAAGGTCTGAGGAAAGTTCATCGAGGCGTGCAATGGAATAGTTGAGGGACCACTGTGGATGAAGAAATCAAGGATATCGGGATTTCAGTTAGGATCAGTGGGCCAGTAGGTAGGTGAAGTTGGGGGAACTAGGTTAAAACGTAGGGAATTGAGTGCAGACAACAGTGTTCGGCTGTGAGAATTTGTGGTTCTTGAGCCCCATTGTTGATGCTAGGCGTTTAAGTCTGCACCCAGGATGAAATGGTGTCCTAAGGAATTGAGGAGGGAACTAAATTTAGCATTGGAGATGGATTGGTTAGGAGGGCAATACGCTGATGCAAGGGTAATAGGAAAGGAGAAGTTTTGATTATGATGAGCTGTGGATTGCAGGAAATCATGGGTAGGTAATGGGAGTATCTAATATTTAAATATAATTTTCTTACATATTTTATTGTACAACCAAATATAATTATAATTATTCATATATATTTTTTTCCTCTCTATACTTCTAATTTAGTTCTGCAATATATGGTCTCTTATTTCTATTTTTGTATTTTACTTCTATGTACGTTTTACTTCATCCATTTTTGTTTTTATTCATATTGTGCTCTTATCTATAATCTCTAAATTCTATTTCATATGTATATATTTATAATTTATTATTTCACAGATATAGATAGTATTTTGCCCTTGTATCCATCCATATCCTCAATTTTAGATACTGTAATTTTCTAGGTTTTTACCATTACCCAAACAGGTCAGGAAATTTCCCCAATTTCGTTGCCCTATCCTTACCCTGATTTTCCAGTTCTATGTGAAAGTCCTAGCTGAACACACCTGTAAGTCTCTATTTTTATTCTTGTAATTTTATACTTATCTATTATTATTATTTTTTTTTTTTGTCTGCAAATTCCTTTATCTCTATTATTTCATATTATATCCTTTTTCCTTTTCTTTTAATCTCTCCTGTAGATCTGTAGAAGTATATTCATAATATATAATATATTCGCATATATTATATATTACACTACAACAATTGTTATCACCTATTTACTTCAGTTTAGGATCTAGTTACTTAGCTTATTCTGTTTATATTTCAATGTACTTACTGTTTATAATTTTAATAAGCTTATTCACATTGTTTATACTTTTTTGTCTAAATATTATGCAACTTCCACAGTACTTTTTGTATCTTGTCCGTTCTAGCCCTGAAGAAGACCTGCAAAGTCGGGTTGAAAGGTTGGCTTTTAATAAAAGTTTTGCCCTATTTATCCTTTTTATGATCGCAACCCCGGACCATTTCCTTCCTTTATAATGCAACGGTCAACTAATAAATATTCCATAGAAAAATATGTGCGATTTAACTGTTCTTCATGCTAATAAAATATTATGTAGCAAAAAACTAGTTCACGATTTACTTCAGATGGACATTGTTTATGCTATTTTGTCATGAGTAGAGACCAAATTTCCATGTTATTGCACGTTTTATTCACTTGCGTGTAAACCCCACACCACCTCTGTGAACTTGGCCACCCATCCTCAACTTTTTTAAAAAATTTTGAGAGTTCTTATAGCCCCCTTAAGAGTTCTAGAGATCCCTATCCTTTTTATAAATAGTTCTATTGTTTAAACCACCAAAAATACCATACAAAGTTGCGAAAAACGGAAATCCCGTTTTGTGCAAATTACGAGTCTTGTAACTGTTTTAATATTAATTTTACAGCTAAACTTTAAAGAGATAATTGTAAAAATTCCTTAGGGGGCTATCAAAACTCTACAATATTTTTTTTTATGTAGCACCCCACCTAAAAAGCGCCCCTCCCCCACAAAATGAAAATTTCTAAATTATTTTTTGGGTTTTAATAGCACCCCTAATAGTTACAAAGTTCCTTGGTATTAAAAAAAATTGCTATTGTTTTAACAACCGAAAATACCACGCAAAGCTACGAAAAACTGAAATCCCGTTTTTTGCTATTTACGAGTCTTATAATTCCTTTCATATTAATATTAGAGCTAAACATCATGAGGATAATTGTGCAAATTCATTGGAGGGCTATTAAAACTCTAAAAAAAAAAAAAAAAAAAAAAAGCGCCTCCCTTCCAAAAAGTGAAAATTTTAACTTATTTTTGGAGTTCTAATAGCCCCCCAAATAGTTCCAGAATTCTCTGCTATTAAAAAAAAATTCTATTGTTTAAACTACCAAAAATACCACACAAAGTTATGAAAAAATGAAATCCCGTCTTGTGCAACCTCCGAGACTTAGAACTCTTTAATTATTAATTTTAGAACAAAAGTTCATTGAGATAATTATTAAATCTTCTTGGGGGGCCGTAGGAAAACTCATCAGAACTCCTGAATTTCAAGAAAAAATTTCGGTCGAAATTTTGATGTTACTTTTACCAAATCCGCACCCGGAAAATATATCTCGGCAAAAAAATTATTCTGATTGGTGCTTTAATAGCTCGTCAGCGAGCACAACCGATAATTATTGGTATAATTTAATGTAGGATGCGAAAACTTTTTTGTTAAAGTAACATTAAAATTTAGGACAAAATTTTTTTTTTAATTTCAGGAGTTCTGATGAGTTTTTCTAAGGCCCCCCTAAGAGTTATAAAAATTAATATAATATACCTTTTCCCTAATGTTGACCAAAGGCGCTATTAAAGCACCAACCAGAATAATTTTTTCCGAGATATATTTTCACGGTTCGAACTTGGTAAAAGTAACATAAAAATTTCGACCGAAATTTTTTCTTGAAATTCAGGAGTTCTGGTGAGTTTTCCTATGGGCCCCCTAAAGGTTATAAAAATTAATATGATGAACCTTTGCCTTAATGTTCACCAAACGAAAGACATAAGCCTCGCAATTCGCAATATAATATTTTCGATAATTTGATCCTCGAAAACTTTTTCGTGTCGCATCCTAGATTAAATCACAGCAGTAATTATCGGTGGTGCTCACTGAAGAGCTAATAAAGCACCAATCAGAATAATTTTTTCCGAGATAAATTTTCACGGTTCGGACTTGGTAAAAGTAAAATCAAAATTTTGGTCGAAATTTTTTATTGAATTTCAGGAGTTCTGATGCGTTTTCTTATGGCCCCCGTAAGAGTTATAAAAATTAATACAATGAACCTTTGCCCTAATGTTGACCAAACTAAAGATATAAGCCTCGAAATTTGCAAAAAATATTTTCGATATTTTGATGCTCGAAAACGTTTTCGATTCGCATCCTACATTAAAATACACCAATAATTATCGGTTGTTCTCGCTGAGGAGTCATTGAAGCACCAATCAGAATATTTTTTTTCGAGATAAATTTTCACGGTTCGGACTTGGTAAAAGTAACATCAAAATTTAAAATTTTTTTATTTTTTTTTTTATTTTCATTATTGTAATGGAATTTACAACTGTATTACATAGAAAATACAATAAGTTAATGTGAAATTGGTAACATGACATGTACAACATGAAGAGAAACTACCCATTGGTAGAACTCAAATTAAAGTTCTATATTAGAAGATCCTTAGGCCATCTTGTTTTCAGACGCCTCGGAGGGTTATCAGGGATCGAGGAGGAAGCAAGGTTTGAAACGAGAGGATTCGAATGGTTCTGCAGTTTGTTATGGAAGGACAGGTATCTGGATTGGGCCAAATCGGAAACATATGGAACATTAAGGTCTTTATGGATGATTTTATCTGTGACAAAGTGAGGAGCGTTGAGGATTTTACGAAGGATCTTGTATTGTAAGGATTGGATACGAGAGGAATTCGATGGTTTAGTGGAGACACAAAGCTCAATTCCGTAAGTCCAAATAGGTCTTATTATTGTCATTTATACGAGTCGTTTATAATTGATTGAAAGCTTAGATCGTTTGTCTAGTAAGTGCTGCAGTAGTCGAAAACGTCGGGCGGTTTCTAGTCGTTTCAGTCTGGTATGGGGATTCCAAGTGAGTCGTATGTCAAGGTGGAGTCCTAAGTATCGGATTTGTTCGACAGTTATAAGAGGGCTATTGTTGAAGGATACTGTAGGACAGGAAGTCATAGGTTTACGACGAAGAGTGAAGGTTATTTGATGGGATTTATTTTAATCCTCCAGTTTTGACGCCAGTTTTCAAGGCTTGTGATGTGTGATTAAAGAGTTTGCGATGCAATAGATGGATCGTTATTAACAGATAGGATACACGTATCATTGGCATAGGTGGTGATGGCAGTGTTGGATTGGGTTGGGATGTCAGCTGTATAAACTGTGTAAAGCATAGGACCTAGGATACTACCTTGAGGAACACCGGCACTTTGTACAAGTAACATCAAAATTTCGACCGAAATTTTTTCTTGAAATTCAGGAGTTCTGGTGAGTTTTCCTATGGGCCCCCTAATAGTTATAAAAATTAATATTTTGCCCTAATGTTGACCAAACAAAAGATATAAGCCTCGAAATTTGCAAGAAAATATTTTCGATAATTTGATTCTCGAAAACTGTTTCGTTTCGCATCCTAGATTAAATCACAGCAGTAATTATCGGTGGTGCTCGTTGAAGAGCTAATAAAGCACCAATCAGAATAATTTTTTTCGAGATAAATTTTCAATGTCCGGACTTAGTAAAAGTAACATCAATATTTTGGTCAAAATTTTTTATTTAATTTCAGGAGTTCTGATGAGTTTTCTTATGGCCCCCGTAAGAGTTATAAAAATTAATACAACGAACCTTTGCCCTAATGTTGACCAAACTAAAGATATAAGCCTCGAAATTTGCAAAAAATATTTTCGATATTTTGATGCTCGAAAACGTTTTCGATTTGCATCCTACATTAAAATACACCAATAATTATCGGTTGTGCTCGCTGAGGAGTTATTGAAGCACCAATCAGAATAGTTTTTTTCGAGATAAATTTTCACGGTTCGGACTTGGTAAAAGTAACATCAAAATTTCGACCGAAATTTTTTCTTGGAATTCAGGAGTTCTGATGAGTTTTCCTATGGTCCCCCTAATAGTTATAAAAATTAATATGATGAACCTTTGCCCTAATGTTGACCAAACAAAAGATATAAGCCTCGAAATTTGCAATAAAATATTTTCGATAATTTGATGCTCGAAAACTTTTTCGTTTCGCATCCTACAGTAAAATACACCAATAATTATCAGTTGTGCTCGTTGAGGACCTAATAAAGCACCAATCAGAATAATTTTTTTCGAGATAAATTTTCACGGTTCGGACTTGGTAAAAGTAACATCAAAATTTTGGTCGAAATTTTTTATTGAATTTCAGGAGTTCTGATGAGTTTTCTTATGGCCCCCGTAAGAGTTATAAAAATTAATACAACGAACCTTTGCCCTAATGTTGACCAAACAAAAGATATAAGCCTCGAAATTTGCAAAAAATATTTTCGATAATTTGATGCTCGAAAACGTTTTCGATTTGCATCCTACATTAAAATACACCAATAATTATCGGTTGTGCTCGCTGAGGAGTTAATAAAGCACCATTCAGAATAATTTTTTTCGAGATAAATTTTCACTGTTCGGACTTGGTAAAAGTAACATCAAAATTTCGAACGAAATTTTTTCTTGGAATTCAGGAGTTCTGATGAGTTTTCCTATGGGCCCCCTAATAGTTATAAAAATTAATATGATGGACCTTTGCCCTAATATTGACCAAACTAAAGATATAAGCCTCGAAATTCGCAAAAACAAATTTTCGATATTTTGATGCTCGAAAACTTTTTCGTTTCGCATCCTACAGTAAAATACACCGATAATTATCGGTTGTGCTCGTTGAGGACCTAATAAAGCACCAATCAGAAACATTTTTTTCGAGATAAATTTTCACGGTTCGGACTTGGTAAAAGTAACATCAAAATTTTGGTCGAAATTTTTTATTGAATTTCAGGAGTTCTGATGAGTTTTCTTATGGCCCCCGTAAGAGTTATAAAAATTAATATGATGAACCTTTGCCTTAATGTTCACCAAACGAAAGACATAAGCCTCGAAATTCACAAAAAAAATATTTTCGATAATTTGATGCTCGAAAACTTTTTCGTTTCGCATCCTATATTAAAATTCACCAATAATTATCAGTTGTGCTCACTGAGGAGCTATTAAAGCACCAATCAGAATACTTTTTTCCGAGATAAATTTTCACGGTTCGGACTTGGTAAAAGTAACATCAAAATTTCGACCGAAATTTTTTCTTGTAATTCAGGAGTTCTGGTGAGTTTCCCTATGGGCCCCCTAAAGGTTATAAAAATTAATATGATGAACCTTTGCCTTAATGTTCACCAAACGAAAGACATAAGCCTCGCAATTCGCAATATAATATTTTCGATAATTTGATGCTCAAACTAAAGATATAAGCATCGAAATTTGCAAAAAATATTTTCGATATTTTGATGCTCGAAAACGCTTTCGTTTCGCATCCAACATTAAAATACACCAATAATTATCGGTTGTGCTCGCTGAGGAGTTATTAAAGCACCAATCAGAATAGTTTTTTTCGATGATAAATTTTCACGGTTCGGACTTGGTAAAAGTAACATCAATATTTTGGTCGAAATTTTTTTTTTAATTTCAGGAGTTCTGGTGAGTTTCCCTATGGGCCCCCTAAAGGTTATAAAAATTAATATGATGAACCTTTGCCTTAATGTTCACCAAACGAAAAATATAAGCCTCGCAATTTGCAAAAAAATATTTTCGATATTTTGATGCTCGAAAACTTTTTCGTTTCGCATCCTACATTAAAATACACCAATAATTATCGGTTGTGCTCGCTGAGGAGCTATTAAAGCACCAATCAGAATAATTTTTTTCCGAGATAAATTTTCACGGTTCGGGCTTGGTAAAAGTTTTTTATTTTCATTATTTTAATGGAATTTACAACTGTATTACATAGAAAATACAATAAGTTAATGTGGAATTGGTAACATGACATGTACAACATGAAGAGAAACTACCCATTGGTAGAACTCAAATTAAAGTTCTATATTAGAAGATCCCTAGGCCATCTTGTTTTCAGACGCCTCGGAGGGTTATCAGGGATCGAGGAGGAAGCAAGGTTTGAAACGAGAGGATTCGAATGGTTCTGCAGTTTGTTATGGAAGGACAGGTATCTGGATTGGGCCAAATCGGAAACATATGGAACATTAAGGTCTTTATGGATGATTTTATTTGTGACAAAGTGAGGAGCGTTGAGGATTTTACGAAGGATCTTGTATTGTAAGGATTGGATACGAGAGGAATTCGATGGTTTAGTGGAGACCCAAAGCTCAATTCCGTAAGTCCAAATAGGTCTGATTATTGTCATTTATACGAGTCGTTTATAATTGATTGAAAGCTTAGATCGTTTTTCTAGTAACTGCTGCAGTTGTCGAAAACGTCGGGCGGTTTCTAGTCGTTTTAGTCTGGTATGGGGATTCCAAATGAGTCGTTTGTCAAGGTGGAGTCCTAAGTATCGGATTTGTTCGACAGCGATAAGAGGGCTATTGTTGAAGGATACTGTAGGACAGGAAGTCATCGGTTTACGACGAAGAGTGAAGGTTATTTGATGGGATTTATTTTAATCCTCCAGTTTTGACACCAGTTTTCAAGACTTGTGATGTGTGATTAAAGAATTTGCGATGCAATAGATGGATCGTTATTAACAGATAGGATACACGTATCATTGGCATAGGTGGTGATGACAGTGTTGGATTGGGTTGGGATGTCAGCTGTATAAACTGTGTAAAGCATAGGACCTAGGATACTACCTTGAGGAACACCGGCACTTTGTACAAGTAACATCAAAATTTCGACCGAAATTTTTTCTTGAAATTCAGGAGTTCTGATGAGTTTTCCTATGGTTCCCGTAAGAGTTATAAAAATTAATACAATGAACCTTTGCCCTAATGTTGACCAAACTAAAGATATAAGCCTCGAAATTTGCAAAAATTATTTTCGATATTTTGATGCTCGAAAACTTTTTCGTTTCGCATCCTACAGTAAAATACACCAATAATTATCGGATGTGCTCGCTGAGGAGCTAATAAAGCACCAATCAGAATAATTTTTTTCGAGATAGATCTTCACGGTTCGGACTTGGTAAAAGTAACATCAAAATTTTGGTCGAAATTTTTTTTTGAATTTCAGGAGTTCTGATGAGTTTTCTTATGGCCCCTCAAGGAGATTGAATAATGATCTTAATAAACTTTTGTTCTAAAATTAATAATTGAAGATTTATATATCTGTGAAGTTGCACAAGAGGGGTTTCAGTTTTTCATAACTTTGCGTGATATTTTTGGTAGTATAAACAATGGAATATGTTTTTAAATACCAGAGAACTCTGGAACTATTTGGAGGGGGGGCTATTAGTACTCCAAAAATAATTTTAATATTTTCACTGTTGGGGAGCCGCCTTTTAGTATGGGCCTATATTTAAATTTTGTTTAGAGTTTTGATAGCCCCCCAAGACATTTTTACAATTATCTCTTTGTAGTTTAGTTGCAAAGTTAATATTAAAAGAGTTACAAAACTCGTAAGTACACAAAACGGGATTTCCGTTTTTCGCAACTTTGTATGGTATTTTCCGAGGTTTAAACAATAGAACTATTTATAAAAATGATAGGGAACTCTAGAACTCTTAGAGGGGCTATAAGAACTCTCAACATTTTTAAAAAAAGTTGAGGATGGTGGGCCAACTTCACTGAGGTCCCCACACCCGAATATCTATCCGTTTCAGAACCTGTAGAATAACATATTTAAATTTTATATTGCACGTTTTACCGTTATTTTCTTAAATTGCACGGTTTTGATTTTTTTTTGCATTAAATTTCACATGTTTGTACATTTTTACTAGACTAAATGATATATATTTATAAATATATGTACATTAATTTATATATATATATATATATATATATATATATATATATATATATATTTTTTTTTTTTTTTTTTTTTTGGTTGGATCTACAGACCTTGTAGATCTTTGGCCGGCTGAACAAGCAAGCCTTCTCCATTTCTGCCTATCTTGGGCTATTGCTTTCCAGTTTGCGGCATGAAGCTCAACGGTATCTTTGTTTATCCTATCTATCCATCTGGTTTTTGGCCTTCCACGTGGTCTCTTGCCTACTACTTTGGCATTCATTGTTGTGTAAAGGCGTCCTGATCGATTGCTACGAGCTACATGACCTTCCCATCTTAACCTCCATGCCTTCATGTCATGAGATATTGAGTGACCCGTTTCTTTTACAAGTTCCTTCTCCTCCATGTGTCAAGATTCTAGTCACATATAGGTCCTGTTATCTTACGTAGGACATTTCTTTCGAAATACAGCAGAACTGGCTTAATCACAGCGTTGTACACTCTTATTTTTAGATTTCTGAAGATTTTTCTGGATTTCAGTACCCTTGAAAGAGAGAAGAAATCTTTTTATTCGCTGGTCTATCTCTGTTAGTCGATCATTTATTGAGGTTGTTGAGGAGCTGAGGTATTTGAATCTGCCTCCTTTCGGGAATGGCTTTAAGAGTTCACGCAGATCATGTTATTAATGTGGATATTTCGGCTAACTATCATGTATTTTGTTTTATCTACATTGACTTGTAGTCCGATTTGCTCCGCTTCTTGTAGTCTCTCAATATCCTCTTCATTCCTTCCGAGGACAGCTATATCATAAGCATATGGTAGAGGTTATGTTTCATTCCGATGTGCATCCCGGGTATGCACCGCCCCTCCATCTTCCAGGTTTCAGATACTTCTCCTTGTATTAGTACCCTGCATTTAGGATCATTTGTACACGCCTGCGTTAATCTCATTAACTTCCAGAGAATACCCACCTCACTCATGATCAACCACAGACAGTTTCTGACCCCGGAGTCCATAGGCTGTTTTGAAATCGACAAATAAGGCGTGCAATTTCTGATCTATTTCTCATAGTTTTTTAAGTACATGTTTTAGTGTGAATATCTGATCTAGCCTAGCTTGGCTCTGAGGTTTTTTCCCCCATCCTTGTACAATTCTGATGGTAGGTTGTCTATCCCTGAAGCCTTTCTTCTTTTAAGCCTGCCAACAGCTATTTCCCCATCCAGAATATCTGGTTTTCAACCTGAAGTGGGTCGATGTCCTCAGTGTGGTGCATGTCTTCTTCGTTTGTGGAGTGCCATTGATTAAGCAGCTGCTGGAAGTGTTCCTTCCAGATGCTTATGATTTTTCTTTTAATGCCGTCAATTTGCTATCTTTCTCTCTCATTTCTGTATTTCTCGCTTTATATCCTACCCTTTCTTTCTGGATATCTGCGAAAGATTCGCATATATTTCCAGCCTGTCAGTTTTCCTCAATAGTTTGTAATCTTTCTTTAACAGCTCTTGATCTGTATAAGCTCCGAACATTCCATGATCCGATATGGAGTCCGTTATGCAGACTAGCTGGAGTCGTTACCATGTTAAGACAGTCAGATTTTCCTAGGCTTATTTTTGGTTTCCTGATATGGAGTTTTTGACATGATAGGGTTATTAGCCTTATGCCTAACCCCCAACCTGGAGGACCAGGAGCTATGTCTGCCACAGGGTCACTCACCTCCCTGCGGTGTGAATTGCCTCCAGTAGACTGACAGGTCTCACATACCCGAGGGGGGGAGAGTCAACTCGGGCAATGTGTCTTTCCCTGGTGAACGGTCACCCAAATCGGGCGATCGTCACCCATCTAAGTTCTAATCACGCTCGACGTTACTTAAATTTGATTATCTATTGCAAACGCCTCAGTCCGTACGGCTACCTGGCTATATATATGTTTGTGTGTGTGTAAATATTGACTTTTACATAACTGTTTTGTCCATATTAAATTTATAATTTAAGAAAGAAAAATATGAAGAAAGAAAATGATTCTATGACTGGTAAGGATTCGAATTTAACGTTACAAAAGAGGAAGTAAACGCAAGTGCAGACTAATCGGAGGAATAAAAATTGCTTGAAGTAATTCTCACTCTTTCTTGAGTCCTTCAGTATCCCTTCCAACTTTGAAGTGAATTGCAGTGTCAATCGTGAATTCGGTATCAATAATATCCGATTTGACATTTATAAAATCAAATTTGTCAAATTTTCCACAAACATTATTACATCGGTTGGAATCTCGAATTTTTTTACTTAACAAATTGAAATTATAGAAACTATAGGAGATAATTTAAGAAAAAATAAATAGTGAAACAAGAAAAATTATATCTCAAAACTTTTACTCCGTAAATGAGAAAAATACAGGTTAAGCTCTTATAAAAAAATATAGCGACACCATTAACAGCATATGTTGATAAAGAATCTGCAGTGGCTGGTTGATACAAAATGAGTCCATTTATGTCAGTTCATGTCGAACGTTCTTTTTCTCAATCAAAAGACGTATTAAGTGATATGAGAAACTCTTTTGCAGAAACAAAGAACGAAATTGGTTTTGATATTGTAAATTTTAATTCGATTAAAAATAAATTTTTCATTATAATATGGACAATTTATAATTATGTATGTACATATATTATTTTAATTAAAATTAAATAACTGAAATCAATTGGTCTGGTATATATAATATGTACTTGTCCTTCATACCTTTAATCTTTTTAAGTTCTTCTACATAACTTTCTTGTATGTGCCAGTCAATTAACCAATTAAAGGGAAATTTAATTAATTAAAATGTAATAATTACATAGGTGTCTAACAGCGAAATCGTGGCATTTTTACATTCATGATACGGAAAATCACTATTTAAAACTTAAAGCGGAACTGCATAGCAGGTACTACCGGCTCAGCAATCAGCTGATATACATAGCAACCAAGAGACAGCCATGTCAAGTAGATTCAACTATTATTATGCTAAAGGTCCGAATACAGGAACGGGGGGGGGGGGAGGTTAGTACCCTTCAACACACAGAACCAATGCAGACGTTGTCCCGTTGATTGACATAACAACAAGTGACCACATACTTTTCGTTAAGTCCGGTTCTGGAAACGTTAAATCTACTTTGCGTTCTTCCATGGAAGTATAGACCTCGAGGCTACAGAATATGTGAAGTTCAATGTGTGCAATACCACCTCATATGTCTTAGAAAATGTAAAGTTGAGAATTATCAAAATGTATATAACATTACATACTTGGACTATCGCAGCAACATCTTTTTTTAATGGCAGCATACAAGTCAGCCCTATTTACATTTATAAGGCACATAACAAGATCGACACCACCTCTACTCGTAGCTTTTTGAATTTCGTCTAAATAGTGGGCTATCGTTTCACCTCTAGTAATATACCTAGAACAATCCAAACAGTTAATAAACAAAATTTTTAACTAATAATAAGGTTTAATCAGTGGTATTTCTCAGTATTTATTAGTTTTGGAAATAAAGACTTCACAAATCAACACAAAAATAATTATCAAATACTAATAATAAATTAATACTAATAACTTTTCTGTTGAGAAATATTTAAAACAAATTATATTCATTTGATGGTGGAGATATTGTTGACTTTTGATCAAATAATAGTTATAATAATAGTTATCTAGTCCATTCACAGCTTGATACATTACTCAAACCGAAAGCTCTCCTTAATCCAGTCTAGTCTGGTTTCTCATCCCAATATTCCTCTTTATCAGCTTTGGTAAAAATTATCCAAAACATCCAATCCTCCATAGACCAACAGAAAATTACTACCCTCATTCTTTTTCATAATCATTCAACTTTGTTAATCACAATATTGTCTTTTCAAAATTCTCAAAACCTTCCCATATCAAATAGATTTTGAAAGAGTTCGCATCCTTATTTTTAATAGTTGGTTGGGGGTGCGATCTTTTTTTTATTAAAAAAACACTTTATTCAGAAATATTACAATTTGTCACAGTTAAGGACACTTATAATAGAGTTCAGAGATTGCATTCATACCGTATATACAAAAATATAAATAAATAAAGGAATAACAAAAGAATAAGAAGAAAGAACAAAAGAGTAAAGAAAAAAAATAATATATATACACATAAGTAAATAAAAATAGAAATAAAAGTAAAACAAACACCTTATATAAAACATACATTATTTACAATTTGCCAGGTGATCTCCGAACCAATCCTGTCCCCTCCACATGTGGAGGGAAAAGGGAGGCTTAGGAGATCCCTACGCTTCTCCCTCAGCCACTTCACTGGTATTTTAAACCAGCGGAGGATGAGTAAGAGCGCTACAGCCACAGACACTCATGACTTGAGTGGAGAATCTGGCCATTGCTAGAACTCCAAAATATCCATATTTACAAAAGGTCTCGTGGCCACTGCCGCTTTAACCTACGAAGGGGATTGTAGGGATGGGTGATGCTTGATAGGGATTGTACAACGGGATTTGGGTGATGAGAAAGGTTCTGGTGAAATTTGGAAAATTTGGCTGGGATAAGATCAAGAATAAATGGGATATTAAGGTCATGATGTAGGGTTTTATTGGTTACATAGAAGGGAGCATTGACTATTGTACGGAGGACTTTAGCCTGAAAGGATTGAATGCGTTTGATGTTAGAAAATTTGGCTGTTCCCCATAGTTCTAGTCCGTAAGTCCAGATGGGTTTCAGTATTGTCTTGTAGATCAGTAATTTGTTTTCACCAGAAAGTTTAGATTTTCTATTCAGTAGTCTATATAGCTGGCCATATCGTCTGTTAAGTTCCTGTCTTTTAAGTCGAGTATGTGGATTCCATGTTAGTCGTCTGTCTAAGAGAAATCCAAGATACCGGACTGTATCTGAGAAAGGAAGCTGGATGGAGTTAAAATAAACTGGTGGGCAGGTATTACGCCGAAGGGTGAAGGTAATGTGTTTACATTTAGATTCGTTTACCTTAATGCGCCATTTCTTACACCAGTGTTCAATCAGGAAGAGGTGCCTTTGTAAGTTTGCGGACGCTGTTTCAGGATCTGAGTTGGAAGAAAGGATAGCAGTGTCATCAGCGAAAGTTGCCAGGAGGGTATCGGGATGGACAGGAATATCAGCGGTAAAGAGAATGTAAAGGATGGGGCCCAAGACGCTGCCTTGAGGAACTCCAGCCTCAATTGAGTAACAGTCGGAGAATTCGGTGCCACAGCGAACTCGGAAGGAGCGGTCGGAAAGATAGGATCGGAGTACTAGGTATAAGGACTGTGGTAGATGGATTTTAAGCTTGAAGAGTAATCCGGCGTGCCATACCCGGTCAAAAGCTTGCGCTATGTCCAGAAATGGGGGGTGCGATCTAAGGCCAAAATACACACAACTAAAAATCTTTAATGAAATAAAAATAAAGTGTTTTTTACTTTCAATAAATTATGTTTATTTATTTTTTTTTTTTGTTCTCTCCTTCCTTGTCTTTAAGGCAACACGGGGTTTTTCCCGGTCCGAGGGAAGTGGCGGAGGAATTATGCCGAGTTAAAATTCCCACCGGGTACCGGGATTTGAACTCATAATATTTTTACTTTCACTTAACTATATATGTGATATATATTGCGATTGTGAAAATTTTGGAATCTGAATTTTCAACGGACCGTGAGAACGGCAAATGCAGTGAGAGCAGTGGTTGCTCGAATCAGAATAAATCCCATTTGAAAAGAACAAATCATGTTTTGGGAAATATTAATTTCTATCAGATCAATGTCTCGCTTAGTAAAAAGTGACTTAAGGATGGGTGCATTTCGAAGAATGATAGAACAAAGATAACCACTTCCCTAAAAAAAATTAAAGTGCATAGATGCAAAGTTCTTCTTGGCCGTTACACCAATGGTCTTCATCGAAATATTTTGTTTAGAGATGAGAAAATGTTCGCGATTGAAGAAAAATTAAATCGCCAAAATGATCTTGTGTGCACAATCAGCTCTAAAGAAGCCAAAGAAGAGTGGAAAGAGGTCATCACCCTTACTCAATGATGTACTGTACAACTGAAATACAACTGGAAGCAGATTCCTTCGCCCCAGAAACGTCCTTTCTGTTCGTCTTTTGCAGATTGCAGCAATTTCATCCATATATAATATAAATATCAGCGGGCTTAAACTATCACCTTGTTTGACCCCCTTATCTATGCTAAAATAGCGAGATTCCTGTCCATTCAGTCTGACTATTCCTTTTGGATTTTGGTATATGGATTTAATGGCCTCAACCAGGCTTCTAGGAACATTTTTTACTCTTAGTGTTTCCCATATTTGGTTTCTTGGGACTGAATCAAATGCTGCTTGAAGGCCGAGGAAGGCTAAGTACAGATTTTTATCATTATCCCATGATTTTTGCATTATATTCCTGAGGGTGAATATATGATCCTGTGTCTGACGCCCTGGTCTGAAACCAGCTTGCTCTTCTCCTACGAACAGTTCCACTAGAGGTCTCAGTCTATTGTGCAGGATGTGTATAATTTCGCAGTCGCAAGGTGCTTTAATGCGATTAGGAAAGGGTTTTCAGGAAAGAAAGAGGTCCCAAAACTGAAAAAAAAAAAATAACAGTCTTCAAAACGCCTTTCTACTGGACTTACTCCAGCGAGTCTTGGGCCTTAACGGGTAAACATAGGGCCAACTCTATGCAATGGAGGATCGAAGATAAAACAAGGAAAGACCGAATGAGAAATATCATCAGCCGAGGTGGTTTGGACACGTCTCTAGAATGCCAGAAGACAGAATAGCAAGGCTCTTATATGATACACAGGTGGGACTCAAACGCAACACCAAGACGAGACCAAGGCGGTGTTGGTCTTGGTCTTGCGTCAACAAACCTTGGTCTTGGTCTTGGCCTTGCGCACTCGGTCCTGGTATTGGTCTAATTCTTGCAGTTACCTATCAGCTTATTACTATTTATTAAATATGTTACTTTAAATCTTAGAAAAACGCTAAAAAATAAGTACATTTAGATGTTTTATTGACGTAAACATAGTAAAGTGCAACTAGATCAATAAAATGAAGAATGAAGAAAGATAGTGATAATAAATTAATAAATTGAGCCAAAAAAAACAAAAAAAAAAAACATTTAGTTTGCTCATGGGGAACCGTTTTACATTGTGGGTAATTTTGGAAGTTCCTCTACTCGTGTGCATTTCCTATACTGCAAATTTTTCTATTCCATCCATTCTTTGAAAAAGATCAATAATTAACAAAATATAGTTGCCACCGTTGACTTGAGGCCCTTGGCAATTAATATTTGTCGACTTTTCTCAATTCCTGTTTACGGAGAGGTAAACATGATAATATCCAGGGGTGCCCACAGAGTGTAATTGCCTAATGTATTGTGCCTTTAATATTCTCGAGAAACAAACCAATATTATATCTACTATATTTTAAACTAACATTGATATAGCATCTCATAAACATACACATTAATTACATAAGTGAGAGGGGCAATAATATTTTTTCTGGGAGGGGCCCATACACAATCGGCCTTTGTGGCGATGGGCACCCCTGATAATAACTATTCTGACTCAATTAACAATAAACGTGAATGTAGTTTTGTGTCATACGTTATAATGGATACGTTAGTATCCTCTACATGAAAGACCAACTCTTGAAAATTTACAATGATTACCTGGAGGGTGGTTCCTTTCCGAGCACATGGAAGATTGCCGACTTGAGAATGATCTACAAGGGAGGAGACAGGGATTATCAGCTACCTAAGTCATACAGGACTATATGCCTCCTTCCTATTATGAGTAAAGTCCTGAAGCACCTTGTTCCTATTATGTTAGTAAGTCTAAGACTAGTCGTAACGAGTGCGAGCCATCCATGAGAATACGGTTCAACGAAGGGTAGGGTAACCGCTGATGCACTGCTGAGAGTACGCACAGATGTTGTACAAAAGGAGGACCGATATGTCATGGTGCTGCTCTTGGACATTTCCTCCCCTTTTGACAGCGTCTGGTGACCGCATGTGCTCCAGCAGCTGAAGAGATACGGTACTCCTAGCAACTTGTATTGCCTTGTAAGAAGCTACCTACAGGACAAGAGAGTGAAGGTTCGAGGAAGTTCCTATGAGGTAGAAACCTCCGTAGATAGGGGCAACAGGGATCAGTCCTTGGTCTAGCTCTATGAAAACTGGTTTTTGGCGAGTTGCTGTGTGTCTTAGAAGAAGAGCGGTTCCCAACTACTGCTTACGTGGACGAATTGGACACAGTTGTGGCTTCCAACAGTAGAGCCGGTCTAAAGTTTGAGGCAGAACGGTAAGCCAACCTTGTGACGAGATGGTGTGGGAGGAAAAAGCTGAAGATGGTCCCTGCAAAAAGCGCAGGCCATACTACTGAGATGGAAAATTGAGAGGGCCCATCCTATCATGCTATTGATCCAAGGAGAGAGAGAGTACGTCCAAGCGAGGTGATAACTTACTTAGGAGTGAGATTTGAAAGAAATTTCAACATAATGCCTCACTTGGACTACTTGCCTGGCAGAGTCAACCTCTCACTAAATAGGCTCAGTCGAATTAGGAACGCTCTCTGGGCCATCAGATACCCAACGACAATGACAATATATAAAGGAGTTGTGCAGGGTATCGCAAGATATACGTCCCCCGCCTGGTATTGTAACCCATCAAGAAAACAGAAGAACAGATTGGCGGCGATACCGAGAACGGCTCTGCTACGGGTAACTGATGCCTAAAGGACTGTCTCACACGAGGCAATGCTGGTCCTGGCAGGATTGGTTCCTCTCGATCTTATCCTGCTCGAAGATACTACAATGTTCGGCTGCATATAAATCTACATATAAATTAACACTCCCAGCACTTTTATCATAATTATCGGCACTAAAATCATGCACAATACCACGAAGATTGGCGAGATCAGCAGCAGCAGCACTGGTAGCCATCGTAGAGATTGCCACACAAGTTTGTTTTCTGGAGTTCCAAGTAATTGGATTGCTTGCATATAACACCATGAATCCACTAACACTCCTCCGGTTATCTGATTCTATAGCATGATCATAGACTTCTAACTTAGCTTCACCATTACTACAAATTAATCCTAAGTCTTTAGTCTACTGTAAATAGCGAAGAATACGTTTCGCAGCTTTCCATAATGGGATTATTGGCTTATCTAGATGTCTTTCCAAGTAATTAACTGAAAATGACAAATCAGGTCTGACGGTTACAGCCAAATACATTAGTGAGTATACTAATCTTCTATACGGTACATTTTCTTGTATTGGCTCATCTTTGTCTCTTTTAAAATTAATCTCCATTGGTGTCGCAACTGGACGACAGTTATCCATATTAAATTCTCTTAGTAATCTATTAACTATTTTAGGTTGTGTTACCTTCAAATCGTGTTCATTTCTCTTGATCTCCATACCAATAAATGTAGATGCATCTTTGATTACCTTTAGTTTAAACTCTTTCTTTAGTGCTTGTAAAATTACTTCAACTTCATCAGGATTGCCTGTTATTAGAGTGTCATCAACATATATGATAATAAAAATATTTCTGGAAAAATAAAAACAGATATCATAAGATGAAGGATTAAAATTCAACTTCAACATGAAATCATTAAAACGTTGTTTCCGGCATTTTGATGCTTTCCGTAAGTCATACAAAGCCCGATTTAAATTTAAAATTTTCTTCTCGCTTTCCACACCTTTCGGTGTTTTTATATAAACATCATGATCTAGAAAACCATTCAAAAAAGCGGTAGGAAAATCAACCTGCTTTATTGGCCAAACAGTAAGTACAACCATTGTCCATAATAAGCGTACTGATATCATCCTGCACAGGTGAATAGAAAAATTCATTTGAATTGTTAGTAGATTAATGAAAACCTCTTGCTACGAGTCGTGCTTTTCTCGTGCCATCCTCCTTCATACTAAAAATCCACTTTTTGTCGACTGCAACTTCTCCTTCAGGTAAATCCTGTGGTGTCCAAATTTTGAGTTCTTCATGAGCTGTTAATTCATTTTCATTTGCTTCAGTCCAATCTGGAAACTGTTTAGCTTCCTTAAATGTTGTAGGAGTACCTTCAACTGAGAGCATAGCATATGCTCCACAACATACAACATCATGTGACCTTATGACTTTTCTATCATGTATAACATAAAGTCGGTAACCACCACCACAGTATCCTACCATGACTGCTATACGTGCCCTTGGATCAAGTTTTCTTTTCCTTGGTAATGCAGAATACCATGCACGACTTCCAAAAATTCTTAATTTCTTCATTTCGCCCGTTCCAAATTAATAAAGGTGTTTTATCATTATCAAGTGTACATTATCAAGGTGACCTGTTTAATTCATAGGCAGAACATTTAATGGCTTCTTCCCAGAAAGATTTCGGTATTCCGGAACCAACAACTTTTGTTCGCACCATGTTAAATAATGTCAGATTCATTCGTTCAACTTTACCATTACTTTGACTACTATAACAAGAAGGCACGGCTGGGGTTCCGGAGATCCTGCAAGTGAGGATTGCAGATGAGCCCTATAGATGGAAACAAATAATCCGGGAGCACACCATCGAGGCAAGCAATCTACGATGGTCGACCACACCGAAAGGAACGACGCTAAGGAAGTTCTTTCCGACAGTGCACTCCAGATTAACAGCGAAATGGGTGCTCCCGGACTACTGGGTTTCGCAATTTCTCACGGGAGGCTTTTGGGGCAAACTTCACAGTTTTGGCAAGAATTTCGAACCCCTATGTCCAAGATGCCGAGTTCCAGAAACTGTCGAACACGTAGTAACGATCTGCACTGTATTCAAAGGACTTAAGGACAATTTAAGGAGGAAAACGGGATTGTATATCATGACGGAATATGATTTCCCCATCCTCATGAAACACGAGAATTACCCGTATTTCGAAGAATACGTAGACGACTGTGGGACATATATGAGCTTGTGGACGGTGCTGAGACTCTCGGTGTGTCCCTGGCCTGAGGTAGCGAAGCTCTATTTTTTAAAACTTTGAAGTCTTAAAAATTTAAAGTTTTAAAGCTTAAAATTGTTAACTTATAAAAAGAAAAATACCGGGATCGAAACGTCAATAAACACAGAGGAAATGAACATTTAGTAGTTTATTAAATAATTAATAAGTGACCTTATTCCCAATTAAATGATTATGTTTAAATAAATAAATAAATATATATATATATATATATATATATATATATATATATATATATAACGTATTTAGTAGCTGAATAAAACAAGAATTTCTAATGCTCGAAAAAAAATTGATTTTTATAAGATATGTCACGTTATCTACCACGGTGTCATTTATTTTTTTTATTTTCATATATTATTTCTGATAATATATTCATTGCTCACATAATAAGATATATATAGTAGTGTTGCTATAAAACGAAGAAACAAGGGAATCTGATGAAAAATAATGGAATTATGACCAAAGAAATCCAGTCAGGGATCACTGTACGCAAGAAAATTGTGAAGATCATATTCTGAGAACATTAATCCACTTTATTGTCGCTTAGTTCCATTATGTATACATAGAATCCGGTTTCGAAATAGAATTTCGAGTCTTAACTCTTTGTTGCCATTTCCACTGAATTGATGGTAGTATGGCTAACATGGTTCTGGTCAAATTTCAAAGAAAAAGTTATATTATTAATGAGTGCACCACAAAGCTCAGTATTCGCAATTTAGACACTCGATTAAAGCTTGGTGGTTAGTCATTTTAAAGATATAATGAATATTGTGAACAGCAGGCCAAACACGGGAATGTTAATGCAAAAAAATAATTTCTTTCGAGTAATGCCGTTGTTGCGGTAACATATAAATTAACATAACATAAGATTTCGCCAGGCTCGTATCTTAATCCTCCATCCTTCACACAATCGTTTATGGACCTGAACTGACAATACATTTTCGTGATCTCTGAATGAATTTTAAAGAAGTTCCCTCAAGAATTAGGTAGCTCAGAAACAATGTTAATTTTGAAAGAGGATAGTGGAATAATTGTAACTTTTTTTTTCCGGAAATACTTTTTTATTGAGAAAAAACTACATTTAGCCTCAATTAAGGACACTGACTATTTGGGATGTACGAAAAAAATCATACCATATATACAATAAAATAAAAACAATAGAAAGTTACAACAAAATAAAAGAAAAGAAAACTTGGAATAACAGAATAAATCAAACTTGAGACAACAATAAATATATATTTTTAAAAAAAATTAAAAACACATTCATATTTACAGTCAGCCGAGGGTGCTTCGAGTCGGCTCATTTTCCCTACGTGTGGAAGATAAGACAAGACTCCAAGAGATCCCAGCGCCTATCTCTCAGCGGCATCACTGGGGATGGGAATCCAGTGGAGACTAAGAGAGAGCACTAAAGCCACATACACTCATGTGTGTAGAAGTTGACCATTGCCTGGACCCTAGTGGCGAATTTTCAAAAGATCTAGAGGCCACTGCCGTTCCAACCTTCTAGGATGATTGTAGGGATGACTGGAACTGGATAAGGACTGTGCTAAGGGATTAGCATGATGGATTAGCTTCTGATTAAAATTTGAGAATCGGGATGGAATAACGTCAATGACATAAGGGATGCTGTTTCAGGGTCTGGATGGGATGATAGGATAGCGGTATCTTCAGCGAATGTTGCTAGAAGGGTATCAGAATGGGTCGGGATGTCAGCCGTGAAAAGGATGTAGAGAACTGGGTATAAGAGACTGCCTTGTGGAACACTAGCCTGAACTGGATAATAATTGGGGAATTCAGTCCGCAGCGGAATTGAGAGAACGATTTGATTCGACTTGAGAACGAAAGGTAGGATTTGACGAATAGGTACAAGGATTGGGTTCGAAAAATCTTGCGCTACTTCCAGAAAGGTTCTTTGCGCAATATTGCATGTTTTCAAGCGCAGAGAATATATGGTCAAAAACACTAAGGCCTTGCTGAACAGTGGAGTGTCTTGAGCGGAATCCAAACTGATGGGAAGGGTTATTGTGGTTTTCGAGAATGGATAGGATACGTCTGAGAAGGATTTTTTCAAAGATTTTTGAGAGAATCGGGAGTAAGCTTATTGGTCTATAGGATAAGGTATTATTAACAGATTTACCTGGTTTAGAGAAGAGAATGATTATGGAGTGTTTCCATATCAGAGGAAAGTGAGTTGTGCGGAGGGTACAGTTATATAGATATAGATATGTGAGGAATATGATTGCTTTATTGGGAAGTTGTCTGAGGATCTGGGAAGTAAGGAGATCGTGTCCAAGGTATCGTGTATTTTCGAGGTTTCAAGTTGTATATAAGGAATTTGACTTCAGACGGGTTGACAGCTTTAGGAGGCAAGAGAGAGGAATCGGAGAAGCGAGGAGTTCTTTAACTTTAGCAGTGTGGGTGAGATGGAGTTCGGGTGGTGGGGAGTAAATGTGTTGTATAGATGTTTGGCAAATTCTTCAGCTCTAGTCTCATCCGACGAAGAACAGGTTCCATCATCTCGTCGGAGGGGGAGAGAGATAGATTGGTATTTAAAGATTTTTTTGGTCACTTTCTAGAGGGAGTTGTCATCAGTTGAGAGGGAAGAATTAGAGGATTGGAATCTAAATGAAGCCAGTTCTTTTTTAACCTGTTTGGAATAGTAATTGTACAACTTCCGATCATCAGGATGCCTGGTTCTTTGCCAGAGGGTCCTCGATTGGCCTTTGGATTTAATAAGGTCAGTAAGGTTTTGGGGCAGAGGTTTCTTTTTAAGGGATTTTTTGGAGGGGAGTGGTGAGGATGCAGTCCAGACTGCTTGTTGGATCAAGGTGGTGAAGGAACTCACTGCATTATCTAGGTCTTGAGGAGTTTATAGGGATACTCTGAGGTCTATTGCATCTGTTATTGTTTGGCGGAAAAGGTTTCAGTTGACTGGGCCTCTGATGAATGAGGGAGGAGATAATATGGGAATAGAAGATGCGGAAAGGGTTAGGTTTAGTGGACTGTGGTCTGAAGAAAGGTCATCGAGCCGTGAAATTGAGAAATTTAGCGGCCCTAGAGCTTTGTGAATAAAGAAGTCAAGGAGGTCAGGATTACGGTTAGGATAGTTGGCCAGTATGTAGGAGCATCAGGGGAAAGGATGTTTCTATTATGGGAATTAAGAGCAGAGAGCAATGTTCGCCCGCGAGAATTCGTGCTTCTCGCTCCCCATTATTGATGTTTGGTATTAGAGTCTGCACCTATAAGGAAATGATGTCCTAAGGAATTAATAAAGGAAAAGATGTTACGTCCAGGTATTGCTAGTTCAGGTGGAGAGTATGCTGCGACAACTGTAAAAGGAAAAAGTGAGGTTTGGATTGTTATTGCTGTGGTTTTTAAAAAATTATGGACTGGTAAAGGATACAAGGAATGAGAGAGGGATTGATGGATGATGACAGCTGTGCCTGCATGTGCTGTTTCATCAAGTTGGTTAGTTCGATAGATCTTGTAACCAGGTATGTTCAACTGTCGTTTGTTAGTCAGTCGGACTCAGTTATTAGGGACATGTCAATGTTATTATCCTGTAGAAAAAGAGTTAGTTCGTTAATGTGGTTTCGAACACCATTCGCATTCGAGAGGAGAATGGAGAGGGGTTTTATTGAGGACATTTAAAGAATTATTGGCGGTGGGATAAGATTGGATATGAGATTTGTAAGTAAGGAGATGAGCGTAGTGATAAGAGGTCTGAATTCTGAGAGAAACGATGTAAGGAGGCTGGTGAGGTCATTGGAATTGTTAGGAGGAGGAACATAAGACATTTGGTTAGGATTGGACTTTTGGGTGTAATTACATTGGGGTGGCGGATCAAGAGGTTGTTGCTGAGTTTGGAGGCTGAGGACCTGAGGTTGATTTGTCTGTTCAATCTCTCCTAGCATTTCAGCGAAGGACACTTCTTTGGTCACACGTCTTGTGGGTTGCCTTGGTGGTCTGGAAGTTTTGGCGGTTTCTTCCTGTCTGAATGCTGCCTGTGTTCTTAATTTCAACATTTAGTACGTTTGGCTTCCCTTGTAGTTTTCTGGATGGTTTTGATGGCATAGTGCGCACACATCAGATTTTATTTATCCATAACAATTTGGAATTCAAAATAGTTATGCTAGACTAAACAAAAATTACAAATTACTATTCTTTTTTTTCCAAAATAAACAAATAAGTTTACCTTTCTTATGTGCAATTTTATTATGCAAAATACATCATTAAATTTCTCATAAAACTATTTTTAATTTGTAAATTTAAATAGTTCGCTTCCCGCTGCCCGAGGGAAGGGAGGGTATTTTAACTCTGGTATTAATCTCCCACCCTCATCTCCTGGCCCGCGAAAACCTCCGTATAATCTAAATGGCAAGGTAGAGGAGAGCAAAAAAAAAGATTAATTTTTTATTTTTATTTGGAAAGCTATACTCAAATATACAATTCCACAAGAAAAAACAAATATTTTTAGATTAGATGGTTAAAATGTTTAAGCACCGTACTATATTTGTAAATAGTCTCAGTTTGACTTACCATCACCGCGTATGGGGAGCGTCCCACGGGTGGCGGATGTGGGGATGGTCGGTTGAAATTCCTTGGAAGTTCCTCTCGGCTAAGTCTGATGGACTCGCTGACCAAGAATGAGAGGGGCCCTCCAGACTTGATGGAGGGAGGGGACCTCCAGCTTGCTGGAGGTAGGGGCCCACCAGACTTGCTGGAGGGTGTGACGTAGGATTGAACGCCCTACTCACATATCTTTAGTTCACCAAACACCAAAAATAGTCATGGATCTCCCTAAGGTAAAGCGCTTATTATCCGGAGGTAAACTAGTCCCCCGTTCGGGTCTCCGGGTGGGGACTGCTTTAGGGGATTCATGGCGCAAGTTGACATATAGGGATTTAAATATTGGTACGTGGAACGTAAGGAGTTTAAGCACAACAGGGGGCTAAAATCGGTCGCGAATGAGGTAAATGGGTATAATTTAGATGTCGTAGCTCTGCAAGAGGTTCGCTGGCCAGGGGAGGGCTCGATGGGGGAAGGAAAGTACGGAGGAAGCAGTAAGCATTGTTTGGGTACCGGATTTCTAATTAGGAGTAGATTACTATCCGCTTTGAGGGACGTACAATTCTTTAGTGATAGAATTTCGGTAGCTATATTTCAGGGACGTTGGTTTAAAATCGCATTAATAAACATACATTGTCCGACCAAAGACAGTGACGATGAAGTCAAAAGTGAATTTTACGATAAACTCGAATGGGTTTATGATAAACTATCGCGAAACTACATGAAAATAATTGTAGATGACGCGAACGCAAAGGTAGGAAGGGAAGAAGTTTATATTCCGACGATTGGTAAAGAAAGTTTGCACGAATATAGTAATGATAATGGGATCCGTCTGATAAACTTTGCCATCTCGAAAAACCTGATAATTAAAAGTACGACGTTTAAACATAAGGATATTCATAAATATACTTGGACATCACCGGATTCGCAAACACGAAATCAAATCGATCATGTCTTGATAAAACATGGCTGGCAAAGCAGTATAATTAATGTACGGTCTTATCGCGGAGCAGAATGTGGGTCGAATCATGAATTAGTAATCTCGAAACTTCGACAAAAACTTAATATAAAAAAGATAAAAGAAAACTGCTTCGATTTTGAGAATTTTAATTTGGAAAAATTAAAAAATCCATCAATTACAACCCAATTCGAGCTAGATGTTAAGAATAGGTTTGAAGCTTTAGAGCTTCCTAAAGAGGACCACGAGGATATTGACAAGTTATGGGTAGAGATCAGGGATAATATTAAAGCGGTCGGTAACTCGTGTCTAGGAAAAAAGGAAAATAAGAATAACAAACCGTGGTTTGATGAAGATTGCTTAAACATGTGCGAAAAAAGAAAAGCCGCTAAATTAAAAGCTCTAAATAATCCTAGCGAAGACAATCTGGAATACTTCCGAATCTCAAAGAACGAAACGACAAAATTGCTCAAAAATAAAAAAAAGGGAGTACCTTAAAAATAAAATAATTGAGATAGAAACTAATAGAATCGAAAATAACGTAAGAGACATGTACAAAGGTATAAACAGATCACGTAAATATGTAGGGCCCGTAACGTCTGGAATTAGGGATGATAATAATATTCTGACCGATCCGGTTGACATATTGAATAAGTTTAAGGACCACTTTGACAATATTTTAAATACGGAAAATTATGATCTATGTCCTCCTTCTGAGTACCAGAGTGCTAAACCGTTAATAGAAGAACCAAGTAAAGAGGAAGTTGAAGTAGGTATCGGAAAATTAAAATCTTATAAAGCAGCGGGAACCGATAATATTCCTACTGAACTAATTAAGGCATGCGGGGAAGCTGGAGTTTCTAAAATACATCGGTTGGTTAAAAAGATCTGGGTGAACGAGAAATTACCTGAAGAATGGAAAGAATCTATTCTTATTCCGATTCACAAAAAGGGCCCGAGGACAGATTGTAATAACTATCGAGGAATTTCACTCCTTCCGGTATGTTATAAAATATTTACTTTAATCTTAAACAGTCGAATCATGAAATACGCCGAGGAAATTATCGGAGACTACCAATGCGGATTTAGACGGAATCGTTCGACTATTGATCAAATATTTTCTTTACGGCAAATATTAGAGAAAAAATTGGAGTACAACGGTATTGTTCACCAGCTGTATATAGATTTTAAAAAGGCTTACGATTCTATTGACCGCCAGAAACTGTATAATATACTAATCGAGCAGGGGATTCCAAAAAAACTAGTAAATCTAGTCAGGATGTGCTTGACGGAGACACTCAATAAAGTTAGAATCGGTAATAATCTATCCGAAAAATTTGAGGTTCGGTCGGGTTTAAAACAGGGAGATTCCCTTTCGCCTGTCCTGTTCAATTCGGCATTAGAACATGCCATTAGGGAGGTAATGCGTCCCGAGAAAGGGTTGGATCTGGGAGGGACAACATCCGTGCTGGGCTATGCTGATGATCTGGTACTGTTAAGTGAAGACGTTGAAACTATAAAACTAAATACGACAACGTTAATGAAAGCCGGTAAAGAACTAAGGACTTGAAATAAACGTAGATAAAACAAAATATATGGTTAGCTGCAAAAATGGCGATACTACTGGTGATATCGATATAGATGGTAAAATGTTTGAACAGGTAGAGAAATTTAGGTATCTAGGTTCTACGCACTTGTAACTTATCTGTATGACATGTTGTAATATATAAAAAAATAAATAAATAAAAAAAAAAAAAAAAGGTTCTACGATAACTAGAAAAAACGAAATTGAAGAAGAGATTAAGGTTAGACTGAAGGCGGGGAATGCTTGTTATTTTTCTGTGACAAAACTACTTAGTTCGCGCCTCTTGTCCCGGAACTTAAAAATTAGAATCTATAAAACAATTATCTTGCCTACAGTTCTTTATGGATGCGAAACTTGGCCGCTTACATTAAGGGATGAGCAGCGTCTTAAGGTTTTTGAAAATAAAGTATTGCGTAGAATATTCGGACCGAAGAAGGATGAGTTAACCGGAGAGTTCAGACGGTTACACAACGCCGAATTGCGTGAGCTGTATCCGGGTAATATAATTGAGGTAATTTCATCGCGGCGAATCAAATGGGCTTGTAAAGTTGTTGGACTTGGTAACGAGAGAATTCCTAAAAGGTTAATATTTGCTGTGCCGAATGGTAAGCGTCCGAGGGGCAGACCGAAGCGTAGGTGGGAAGATCTGAAGGGACTGGGTCTGGACGGCGAACGGTGGAGGGAGGTGTGTAATAAGCGATTGGTGGTGTGGTGGCATCGAACCTTCGGGTTCTCTAAGCCTGTTTATTATTTATTATTATTATTATTGACTTACTGCAAGATCTGCAAGACTCTTGAAGGTCTTGCACAAGTCTTGCAGGGTCTGGTCAGGCACAAGTATTAATTATTAACTTTTTTACACTATTTATGGATGGATATATATCTTTTGACTTGAATGAATGTTTTTTTTAATCTTTTTGGTTATATGTATGTGATTTTTAGCTTATTTAAATTAATTCTATAAATTATGGATTATTTTGAATAATATGGATGTGGGTGTGTTTTTATTTATATATATATCGTTATTTATTTAATTAAAATCCACTATAACCAGATGAGGAAACGTCCGGCAGTGGCGAATCCAGCAATTTCCTCAGGGGGAGAGGGGAAGGAGGTTGCATCTCTGTAGCTAGTGCTTCTCCTACCCCTACCTGTTCCCCCACCACTACCTATCTCTTTCAACTCCTTAGCAAAGTTTAGTCACTCAAAAGAGCTCATTAAATGGTATGAACAAAAGCAAACTCTATTTTTATTTAAAGTAAATTTTGTCTAGTGAATTGAAGCACAATTGATTGAAGAACTTAAATTAAATAAGTTTTTTGTTGTCACTTCCTATCCAACAAACAAGTGACTTACATAAAAAATCATAAAACTTTAAACCTACTTTTCTGCTGAAGATCGAACCATTGTTTATATAAACTGTTTTGTATTTATTGAGTTCTGCTCTCACTTCTTTAAATATTTCCCTCCACTTACGATACATCCTGTGTATGGGTTTAGATAAATAAAAACTAAAACACTAACACGGGTCACTAAGGGAAAACTATTTACATCTTTTTTTTTTTTCATGTATTACTACTAAACAGTGCATCAAAGCGAAAAACGCATTTTTTAAAGAAACGCATAAAAATTAAAGAACGTCAAACGAGTACTAAACTCAATAATTTGATTAAATGATATGGTCGATAACCACGGTCAATGATCGCTATTTTTTACCAACATTGTCAAAATCTGAGAAAGATCACTATAAATGGACCTGCAGGTTGGAAATGAGTTCTCTACGAAAAAATCTGGTGCAGGCAACACACGATTTTCACTTACCACTCAACTTTGAATAGAAATTATTTCCTGGCCATGTTGGGCTGAAATTTGAATTGCATCTTTAACTGTAATTGAAGTTAAAAAATTACAGCTAAAAAATCATAAATACCATTAAAATAACAAAAGTCTTATTTATTATATCACCGGTTGATTATGGATTGTAAAATGCGTTGATTATGGATTGTACGATCAGTTGATTATGGATTGTATGACTATTAGTTATTAAGCTGATATTTTCCATTGCTAAGTTTGCTAGAATTAAGAGATTTGCAGTGTCTGTCATAGACCGGCCAAAATTTGTTACATCAATTGTAAGTGGATACAGTTGGGATATCACAAAAGGAAATTTCATCAAACTATTCACTAATTAAATTTCCTAAAAAATTACATGATGATTTTTCGGAATGAAAGGACGATCGATATTTATCGAGATCTAAATATTTATATATAATATCAGATCTAGAGTTATTAAACTACAGTAAATATATTTAAGTTCACAAGCGTATCTAAATAATAAAAGGAATATTTATATATTAAACTTCTTCTTTCACACAAGTACAATGGAATAGTAGTAGATACAGTTGGAATATCACAAAGGGAAGATTCATCAAATTATTCACTAATTTAATTTTCTAAAAAGTTATACGACAATACTTCGGAATAAACGGACGTTGATACCTAATTATTCAAATATAATATGGGATCTAGAATTATTAAACTACTGTAAATGTATTTAAGGTTATAAACATATGAGTTATACATCCATGAAATGATTTTATATTTTACTTCCTCTTTCACACAAGTACAATGAAATACTTTTTAAACAATATCATTCATTGCCTTGATTAGGTGGATTTTAAATATTTTTTCAAACTTAAAAAAATATTTTAAAAGTTTACATTTAGTTAGTAAATTTCATCTAATTTTCTTGATGTGATTTACGTTAAATAAATTTCAAAAATTATAGGTGTGACTGTTTTTATGTTTTTAATTTACTTGTATTTAGGTTTTTTTTTTATTGTATATAGTTTTTATTTATTATTATTTAGTTATTATTTTACTTTTGTTAATTTTATTTTATTTTTTGTATGTACGGTGTGAATGTGTTCATTTATCAATATAATTATTGTCCCTGTGACAGAATATTATATGTCTAAAAAAACAAAATTTCAAAAATTATTTTGAATTGCCACTCTCCGTTACCTACTACAACTTTCTGTAATAGATATTGTTTTTTTCTAAAATTCTCCGCTTTCCAACGATATATTATAAGTATACCGTTTGAATAGTATTTCCGGAGATATTTCATATAGTATTTCATTTTCGACCTGGATAAGCATTTTTATTTTTTTCTCCTTTATTCAATCATCAAATTCTTTCAAAAGTTATATTTAGCATTTTTGAATACTCTTAATAATGATAGCTGGTTAATTATTTAAAATAAACCATATTAAAGGTACTTTATTGAAAGACACATATGAACGTTGGGCATTTAAGCCCTGTAAAGTGACATGAACGGGGATAAGACCTAAATGGTATTAAAGACCATTTAATTATACAGTGATACACCGAGTTTAATCTAAATCGTTAGAGCCGTTTTTGAGAAAATTGTAAAAATGTGTTTCACCGTTGATATAAAATGGCACTACCGGTTAGCCAATTTTAAGGAAAAAGTTGCTGTCAAATCTAAGGCATATACCTATCTTAAATACGCAATATCAGTTTCTTACGACTTTTCGTTTTTGAGCTAGACTGCTACCATACAAACACACAGACCATTTTTCAGGACTTGGTTATTTGGACTCAGGGTACTCCAAATTGTGTATTTCCGTTGAAAACTCAGATTCAAAAATGTTCAAGATCGCAATACTTACCCTTACTATATATTACATATATAAGTAAGTGAAAGTAAAAAAAATTACTAATTGGTACATTATATACTGTACTCTTTGGAAAAGAGGGCCAATTCCCAATATCTTAAATTCGTATACAGTATAATAGAATCTTTCCAGTATAACAAATACTAAATGTTCAGAACGCTATAATTCTACACCAAATCGTCCGATTTCGATCATTTTGTTTACGTTTTGAAGGAAATTTAGTAAGATTTCTTATACTCGTATGTATAATGACCATTTAGGTACTCTTTGAGTTATTCACAAATTATAAATTCATTCGTAACGTATCGATTCGTTGCGAGGGCACCAATAAATTGTTTGGAACTTCCCTCTTTTACTTTCACTTTTATTTGTCATAGTTTAAAATTTTTTAATTTTTTTTATTTATTTATTTATATAGATATATAATATTCTGTCTCGTGTACAATAATTATAGTGATAAATACATATTTATAATATTAAAGTGCTAGGGGATTTAGATGATAGATAAGGTTCTGATGGAATTTGGAAAAATTTTCGGGGATAAGGTCGAGGACAAATGGGATATTAAGGTCATGATGTAGTGTTTTGTTGATTACATAGAACGGAGCATCGACTATTGTTCGGAGGACTTTGGATCGAAAGGATTGGATGCGTTTGATGTTAGAAAATTTTGCTGTTCCCTAAAGTTCAACTCCGTAGGTCCAAATAGGTTTCATGATTGTCTTGTAGATCAGTAATGTGTTGTCAATTGAAAGTTGAGATTTTCTAGTCAGTAGTCTGTATAATTCACCGTATCTTCTGTTAAGTTCTTGCCTTTTAAGTTTAGTATGTGGGTTTCACGTTAGTCTTTGAGGAACAACGGCATCAACTGGGTAGGGATTGGAAAATTCTGTGCCACAGCGAATTCGAAAGGTGCGATCAGAGAGGTAGGAGCGAAGGACTAGGTATAAGGACTGGGGTAAATGGGTTTTCAGCATGGAAAGAAGCCCGGCGTGCCATAACCGGTCGAAAGCTTGAGCTATGTCAAGAAATGCACCCGAGCTATATTGCTTGCTTTCCAGTGCTGCCGAAATATGATCGACCACTCGGAGTCCTTGTTGGACTGTGGAGTGTTGTGAACGAAATCCGAACTGATGGGAAAGAACATTTTGGGATTCTATGAAGGGTAGGATTCGTTTCAGGAGGATTTTTTCAAAGATTTTTGAGGAGATTGGAAGAAGACTAATGGGTCTGTAGGACGTCGAGGTGTTGGGCGATTAGCCTGGTTTCGGAAACAGGATAATAGTGGAATGTTTCCACAAAAGAGGAAAGTGGGTGGTTCTTAGGATGGTATTATATAAGTAGATGAGAAATATAACAGCTTTAAGAGGAAGTCGTCGAAAGATTTGAGAGGTAAGGAGGTCGTAGTTATTGAATCCTCATAATTCACTTACCCAGGGGGCAAGGGAAGTGGAATGGGTGGGGTTGGATTCCGGATGAGAGTTGAATGTTCTGGAGAGGTGTCTGGCGAATTCTTCAGCTCTATCTTTATCAGACGCTGCCCAGGGGTCATCGCATCGATGGAGGGGATGGCAAATATGATGGGATTTTAGGATTTTATTGGTGATCTTCCATAGGGAATTGTCATTAACAGAGAAGGAAGTAAGGTAAGAGTTGAAGAATTGAGATTTGAAGGTGGCCAATTCCTGCTTGAATCGTTTACTGAAATAATCATAAAACCGGCGATCGGTGGGGTGTCTTGAACGTTGCCATAATATTCTGGCACGGCGTTTGATGTGAATTAGGTCTAACAGGTATTGAGGTAAATTATTTTTCTCAAAAATTTTTGGGGAGAGATTTGGGGAGAATGCAGTCCAGATTGCTTGCTGAATAGTGGTGGTAAAGAAATGTACGGCATTATCGAGGTCTTCTGGGTTTTTAGGGGTTATTTTATTATTAAAACGGAATTTAAAGACCATCGGGATCTTTTACTTCTTTCTGATGACCAAACTTCACATTATGTTTACATAAAAGATTTTGAAAGACTAGTCGGAAATCAAATTAGCCATCATGGACATAAGATAACAATTTGTAAGCGTTGTTTTAAACATTTTGACAACCGTTATGGGAAGCGAGCAAGTGAAAAACTTAAACTTATACATAAAATTTATTGCTCTGAAAATAAACCTGTAAGAATAGAGCTATCGATGAAAGATCCTTTTATCAGATTCTTAAATGTGGAGCGACAAAGTAAAGTACCATTTGTTATCTATGCTGACTTTGAATCCATATTAGTCCCTATAAATGAACCATCATTGAATACAACCAAATATCAGAGGCATGATCCGATATCGTTTTGTATATACGTTAAAGGAATTGAAGGAGTAGATATTCCTATAACGTTTATAGGGGGGCAAATGCCGCTTCTCACTTTATGGACTATATTACAAAAATAGCAAAACAAATACAAGAAATTTATAAGATAAAGAAACCGATGAGGATCTCATCAGAAGAAGAGGAAGATTGGGCTGAAGCTAAAACATGTTACATGTGCCAAAATGTATTTAATGAAAACAATATAAAAGTTAGAGATCATTGCCACCTAAGAAAAAAAAATTAAAAATTGAAAAAAATCTATCAAACAGTAAATATCAACTGCTCTGGTGTACACTTGAACTATATTTAGTAAATAGGCAAAAAAACTGAGTGACGAGTTCAGAACACGACCTTCCATCATAATCAGTGTAAAATTAGGAATCAAAATTACGATTCGCGCATTCTAGGTGATATTCTTTTTCTATTGATACATCATTCTTCAAAATCCATCACTCCTGAGAGCCGGAAAAAGGATATACATTCAGAAATAATAAATAAGAAGATAATAGGCATAAAGAATCATAGCAAACCTTGGCCGAAAGGTTTGAATAGGTTACCATACGTAACACATGAGAGAAAGAGAAATACTTTATTAAATGCAATTCTGCCCTACTACATAGGGTGCTTGTTGTACAGCATACTGATCAATCACATTTGAACATTACATAGCACGTATACTACATTATTACAAATATATATATTTTTTAATTCTCTAAATATGCTGACTATGGACCACGAATATACCGCTTAGCCTTTGTTATCACTTCTTTTCTTCTGTTCCAAACTTTCATCATCTAAGCAGAGTGCTGTGCCCTCCGCTCCTCCGACGACTTGTTTCGTTCACTCCACTTCTTCCGCAGCAAGGACCCTCATTCGATCAATGACGATTCCGAAAACCGACTCTATCATACAAACGTTGCTTGTTATATTTATTTTGGCTATTTCGTTCGTTATCTGCTCCGAATAACCTTTTATATTTTTGAATCCCAGCACTTTATCAAAAATTGTCTTATTCAATCTATTTCTTTCTATCCTGACTATTTGCCAGTCAAATCTTATTCTACTTTTTGTCACTGATTTCTTCATATCCTCTACTCTTTTGTGCATTATTCTATTATGATATATATATATATATATATATATATATATATATATATATATATATATATATATATATATATATATATATATATAGATGTTGTTTTTTTTTTTTTTTCTTCCTCTTTCCTAACACTACTCATATAAAACATCATTAATATGCGAATCAAGCTATTACTATTACAAAATTCTCTCCCTCCGTCAAAAAAAAAAAAAAAAAAAAAAAAAAAAAAAAAAAAAAAAAAAAAAAAAAAAAAAAAAAAAAAAAAAAAAAAAGATTAGGATACTATAAATACAAGATTAAGACACATACACTTAAACAAATACAATTTCATGAATATAAATAAAAATATAAGACAAAACTAAAAATTGAAATTGGATAAATAAATAAATAAGTGAATGATAAGAAACATTAACACTCAATTACAATATAAATGATAGTGTATGATCCCCAGGAAGTCTAGAATAATATTCTAGACCAATATCGCAGGTTCCCTAACATCAATATCTACTTCCTCAAGGAAGCTCCTTGTTCGTTTTTGAATCGTTCCAAACCAGAGGCCTCTTACCGTAAACTCTCTCTCCGAAGGTATCACGGAATATCTCTCTTAGGAAAAGGGTACATTTATCATGTATGTTCTTATTTTCCCTTTCCACTCCAACCCTCTGATCGAGGTCAGTACTCTCAAAGCGGACAATTGTATCCAAGATACGGCTCCGATAACTTGATTATTACATGTACGGTTTTCATAAATGTTGTTGTTGGTATTATTGTTAATTATCAAATTCTTTCATAGTTTATATTGAGTCATTTGTTATTCTTACTAACTATGAGAGACTCGTTAATTATTTGAAATAAACCATATTAAAGGTACTTTAAGGGAAGATATGTTGAAAATTCAAAATATTTAAAGCCTATCAGATTATATTAATTGGGATAAGATCTCTCTTGCATTAAAAACCGCTTAATTTAACATTTCCATACGTATTTAATTAAAATTGTCAGAGTAATTTTCGAGAATATCACAAAAATTGGCCACAAATCTGTCAAGGTTCCTTGATTGAATTGTTCGTTTCTAGACCAGCTGTTATATATTTAGTTTTTTGCTGGGTGATAGTTAGCCCCATATCTACAGATTCTTCAATTGTGTTAAGAAAGGCATCTTTTAAGGCTGTTACATTAACATTGGACATGTAAATTGTACGACACGAAAACGGAAAACGGGCTCTACACTGTCCGTTCGAAAAACATACACCTACCAGGCCACCATCACGTCTCTGATTTCTAAATCATTCATCATTTCATGTTTGAATTTGTCCAATATAGCAGTGTTAGATAGATGTTGAATTAAACGAAAAATTAATCGACAGCTTTTGTTAACCAAAGGCTTTGATTTAATTAATCCCTATAAAATAATTTAATTAAAATAGGATTAATATCAATTTTAGAAAAATGTAATTAATTAATAAACAAAAAGAAATATTTTTACAGAATGTTTCGAATAATTTTATTTACGATTGATAGAGACTGAAGAAACACGATGTGAATTAACCATTTTAATTTAATCTGGTAATATTTTGGTATTTTAACCAATGATATAATCATTATGCATATAATTATTAAAATATGCAATATAAATTGTATTTAAAATAAGATATTTTTTAAATAAAAAAATATATTTTATTATTATTTTTAAAATTTAAAATAGTACAATACATAAAATTAATAATGTTTTATAATATTTTTAATTTTTATAGTTTGCGTATTTTTGACCATTAAAAATCACAACTTATTTTCACATATAATGAAAGTGTATGCGATATTTCCAGCTATTGTTGGTACCTTCTATCAAGTAAAATATAGGCATATAGTTCAAGGATATGGATGACATAGTTAATCAAGGCACAGACTTTTACAGAAATATATATTGTGGCCCAGGAAAGAGAAGTGGATATCAGTGCGAGACCAAAGAAGTATAAGAACAATTCCCACCAATTATCGAAGCAGAAGTAGAAAAAGCGCTTAAAGATTTCAAAATGGAAAAAACCTGGTATAGACAATCTTACGGGTAAGATTTTAAAACCTTTAATTAATATATAATCTTCTCAGCTAACATATATATACTTGTCTAAATCATAAACGAAAATGTGAACTACAGAAAGAGAAAGAAAACAAAATTAACATAAGACACATAAATAGCTATCGTCCGATGAATTTAATCTCTAGTATAAACAAAAAATTTTTGAAAATAGTCCAAGGAAAAACAAATTTAAAAGACATGCGATCAACTAGTTTTATGAAATCATACTCTACCATCGACCACCTACACACATTAAAACAGATAATAGGAAAATCCAACGAATATCAACTAAACCTCTACATCTGTATAATTGATTATACTAAAGTATTCGATCTCCTAAAACATGATGCAGTTTTTGCTACCCTCCAAGAAATCCAGGTAGAAGTGCCTCTAAGCATAGATACCGACTTATGAAAATTATTGGGGAAGGAGGGGAGGAGAGGACTGGAGGAATGAAGAGGAAGGTGAGCTGTAGTGGGGACTCCGTCAAGCATGTGCAGGTGACGAAAAGAGGACACCGTTAAATAAATTCTATTATACTTGGTAGTAGATAGATACAGCACTTTGTAAGTCAAGTGCAATTTATTTGGCCGATATTTTCATCAAGTTCATACTATAGCAATTTATAGCCCCGCGAGCCGCTAGTGGTCGATGCCTATGTCTCTAAGAAAAAGAATAGAACAAACTTATAAAGGCAGAATAACGATGGATGGGTCATTATTTAATATAGGAAAAGATTCGAAATAAGGAGATCCTGCTTCTTCCACAATATTTAGTACCGTATTAGATGTAGAAGCAAGTAACAATCACCCCAATCAACAAATTGTATTTATATGATGTGTGTGTGTGTGTGTGTGTGTGTGTGTGTGTGTGTGTGTTTAAATGTAAACATGTATATATATATATATATATATATATATATATATATATATATATATATTTTTTTTTTTTTTTTCTCTCTGCTGTAGTAACCCTACAGAAGATGCGTATATTTTTTAGAAGTGTGCATACACCAGGCAAAAGCATCTTATATGCATTACATTGTTATTTAGTATATAACTATAAATATAACTGATTACAATATGTGTTGGCTAAAGATATTTAAAAAGAATACTACTTAATATGTATTACAAGGAGAATATTATAGATATATAAATAAAATAAATAACAATAAACGATTAAGTGAAGTAAATAACAGTATTAGATGAATGAAAAGTACCAAAATATACTTTAAAAAAAAGAGAATATATAATAAATAAGTAAATGAATAAAAATATATGCAAAATCAGTTAGGCAAAATCAAATACAAAAATTATGCGGAGAATAAACAAATGTTACAAATCTACAATTGAGTATCTATATATGTTAACTCAACTATGTTAACCCTTTTTCTATCCCGAGGGAAACTTCTGTATTTTTCGTCAACCTAAAGGCTATAGCTTGGTGGTCGAAACTCGTCTCAGATCGGAGGACCCAATCGATAATGCGGTTTGCCAGCACCGGTGATACCAATGTAACATCAATCCAGCTCTGCCCCCTAGACAACCAGACCAAGAAGAGAACCATCTAGAATTGTTAGTAATCATGTATCATACTTCGAACTACTTGGAGGTAAGGACCTAATACATGTGAAGCCGTGCCGCAACAACTACCTCAATCCCAACCTCAATACCCTGTTCATCCTAGCATACCTAAGTAGATAGAAAAGGCCGATCCTGGCGCAGGTCCTTGGAGCAAGGTGGCGGCGCCCATTACCCGCCAACAATTTTAGCCTTTAAACACAGTTGCGCTCACTTTAAATCGTTCAGCAATTTTAGCCTGTAAACACTGTTTCAGCCTTTACAGATTGTTTTCTTCATTTAAAATTAATGAGCCTTTAAAAACTGTATCGTTCATTTTAGCCTTTAAACTCTGTTTTATTTATTTTAAATTGTAGCCTTTGAACATTACATGTTTATCCTAATTATATAATCTGTAAACCAACCAGTAGCGAATATTGCATATTATTTATTAAACTTTATATTATTTATAATAATTATATTACTTATAATAATTAAATTAGCATATTATTTAGATCGGAGGACCCCATCGATAATGCGGTTTGCCAGCACCGGTGATAGCAATGTAACATCAATCCAGCTCTGCCCCCTAGCGCTAGAGAACGTCGGGGTAGCAGAAGGATCGTTCATAACCACTAGATATTTTCGGGCAATAAATTCACCGAGCTTAGCGCCCCTTCTATTAGTTCAATTAGATCCCCAGACAGTGTTCCAGGAGTTGGTATCTGAGCATATGATGACGTTCCTGGTGCAAGCCGTGATCATCTCCATGACGGATATGTCTTCGTCAATATCGCCCCCGTCTGGTAAATATGATGAGACCAGCGTAAAGGCAACATTGTTCCATCTGATATGACAAGCAACACAATCCGCCATGGTAAACTGCCTCAGGTCCATCACATCGAGGTTTGGGTTGTTAACCACAATAGCAGCCCTAGGCCTCCTCTCTCCACTGCTCAAGGCTATAACCCTCGATGTGAGACCAAACCCCGTGACCTTGTTTCCCCAGTAGCTCGGTTCCTGGACTGCCATGATGTCGTAGCTTTGCGAGAGGGCGCGTAGCTCTTCCGCAACTAGACGCCAGCGGCCCACATTGAGCTGAAGGATGGAGATCTTACTCATAAGAAGTTCTCATCGCCATTTTTTTGACCAATTTGAATTCACAGGACAATCACGACTGCCTGCCTTATGCTTAGTGTGCCTGGCAAGGGCCTTTGCCCTCACACAGTTGATGCATGTCCTGCCTGCTAGGTTTTTGGGGCACTCCTTGAGAAAATGACCAGTACCTACACACCAAATGCAGACCAGTGCATCTGATGGACATGTGGCCTTAGAGTGAACGTAGTCCTGACACTTGGTACAACGGGGGGCGTCGAAGTTATCATCAAAGGTCATTGACCACCATCCTCCATTCAAGCATGCCATGTCTAATAGATGGAATCGTGGGGTTGGGTGCACTTCCAGCACCCAGTTTTTAGTTATTCCATTCCTTGCTGTAGAAGAGAAAACAGGCCGAAGTCCATCGTTTACGAGCGAAGCTGGGATCGATTTATCAATTAGCTTTACCCGTAAAAGCGTAATTAATGCCTCCGCAGTCCACGAATTGGGCACACCTTTAATTTCAAGCGTAGGTCGTATCTTTAGTGCAAGCTTGGCCTCTAGTCCTACTTCTCGTAGACCCTACCACCCAATAACTTTCGCCACTAGGGAGCTATCTTCCATCCGAACTAAGACCGAGCCTCCCTTAGTAGCGCGTACTATGGAGGGATTAACTCCTATTTAAGTAGGAGATGGCAGCCCACTGATGATTTCCACGGGACTTTTACCGGGCCCACTAATTGTGACGTAGGTGGGTTTAGAGTTAGATATCTCTGCCGGCTTCAATGGCAGAGATTTTACGATATCTGTCATTGTTCCTGGCTTACTTCGTAATTGGGCTGAATCTTCAGGAGAGGCATGACTGGTCGGCTCAATCGGGTTATTTAAATTACTAGCTACCTTGTTAGCTGCTTTGGTCCTTTTGCGGCTTCTTTTACTGACTACGACTTTGTAGGGTTCAGTAGCCGCTGAGGGTCCAGCCGGGCTTGCTTCTCTGATATCTGCTTGCGCTTTCCTTGAAGGACCGGCTTTGGCTAAGATTTGTGGTTGTGGTTCCACTCGAGCTGCCATAAGTCCCTCAATAATTTTTGGCACCGTTTTTTCTATTACAAGTCGAGCAATCATCTTATGAATACTAGGAGTCGTAAGTGACTCATGAACCGCTTTTTGGATGAGCTCAGAAACGTCATAATTTGTGTGTGCCTTTTTACTTTTGTCATCTAGTGTTTCAATTATATCTATCAAGGTTAGAATTTTGCTATTTATATAATTTTGTACCTTGATATTCAACCCATTATCTGCCCATTGAACATAAACCCTGAGATTCTCCTGGATTTGTAAGGCCGATTGTAGTAAACTTTTAGCTGCAGCCTCCTCCGAATTTGCCTCCAAATCAAGAGAACCCTTTCTTGCCCGTTTGGCATTTCGCTTGGAAAACTTTTGGGAACTCCCCTCTTCCATATCAATTACAATTGGGTCAACCATACTTTCTATTACTGTCCAATGAAACTTGTATACAAGTTCTCTGTTATAAGTTTTAGCTCTCGTAGGAACTATTAAAGTCCAGAAAGTCTTCAACTACGAGAAGATGACGAACTCGTAGTTCCACTTAACCTTACTTAAAACTAAAAACTTATTTACAAAGGAAAACTAAAAAAAAAGACCAAGAAAACATAATGAACATTAAAATGGAAAACACTAGAACACGAACAATAACAAAATAAGTATATATACACCAGTAACAAGTCTAAACACAATACTTTGGAGAACCAATACGTTATCACCAATCACTATAACCAAACACCTATATCAACTAAGGCAGTCCTATTTTTTTATCATACAAAGGACATTTATCACATCCTGATGCAGTCTTGGTGCACCCTGCACTGATCGACAAGATACCATAACCTAATTAACTCTCCTGGAGACTTTGCACACAAGATTCTCAGTGTTGAGCATGCAAATGTATAACGAAGAAAAATTATGCAGCCTGGAATATGAAGAAAGCGAATTTTAAAAAGTCATTTACGTTGGTAGACATGGAAGTTGCTATATAAAATCTCTCAGGAGGAACGTCCCCGGGGCCTGATTACATATTTCCTGGATTCCTTATATATATTCACGGAAAAAACCTCGAGCGGGCACATTACCGCGTATGGGGAGCGCCCAACGGCTGGCGGATGTGGGGATAGTCGGTGGAAATTCTCTGGAAGTTTCTCTCGGCTAAGTCCGATGCTGACCAACAATGAGAGGGGCCCTCCAGACTTGCTGGAGGGAGGAGACCTCCAGACTTGCTGGAGGCAGGAGCCCACCTGACTTGCTGGTGGGTGTGACGTAGGATTGAAAGCCCTACTGACATATCTTTAGTTCACCATACACCACAAATAGTCATAGATAAGGTAAACCGCTCATTATCCGGAGGTAAACTAGTCCCCCGTTCGGGTCTCCGGATAGAGACGGCTCTAGGGGATTCATGCCGCAAGTTGAAAAATAGGCATTTAAATATTGGCACGTGGAACGTAAGGAGTTTAAACACAGCAGGGGGGTTAAAATCGGTTGCGAATGAGGTTAATGGGTACAGTTTGGATATCGTGGCTTTGCAAGAGGTTCGCTGGTCAGAGGAGGGCTCGATGAAGGAAGGAAAGTACACTATTTGGTACGGAGGAAGCGGGAATTATTGTTTAGGTACCGGATTTCTAATTAGGAATAGATTACTATCCGCTTTGAGGGACGTACAATTCTTTAGTAATAGAATTTCGGTAGCTATATTTCAGGGACGTTGGTTTAAAATCGCATTAATAAATATACATTATCCGACCGAAGCAAGTGACGATGAAGTCAAATGTGAGTTTTACGATAAATTCGAATGGGTTTATGATAAACTACCACGAAAATCCATGAAAATAATTGTGGGTGACGCGAACGCAAAGGTGGGAAGGGAAGAAGTTTAAGTTCCGACGATTGCTAAAGAAAGTTTGAACGAATATAGTAATGATAATGGGATCCGTCTGATAAACTTTGCCATCTCGAAGAACCTGATAATTAAAAGTACGACGTTTAAACATAAGGATATTCATAAATATACTTGGACATCACCGGATTCGCAAAAAATCAAATCGATCATGTCTTGATACAACATAGCTGGCAAAGCAGTATATTAACGTACGGTCTTACCGCACAGCAGAATGTGGGTCGGATCATGAATTGGTAATCGGGAAACTTCGACAAAACTTAATATAAAAAAGAGAAAAGAAAACCGTTTCAATTTTGAAAATTTTAATTTAGAAAAGTTAAAAAATCCATCAATAAGAACTCAATTCGAGCTAGATGTCAAGAATATGTTTGAAACTTTAGAGCTTTCTGACGAGGACCGCGAGGATGTTGACAAGTTATGGATAGAGATAAGGGATAATATTAAACCGGTCGGTACTTCGTGTCCAGGAAAAAAGGAAAATAAGAATAACAAACCGTGGTCTGATGAAGATTGCTTAAACATGTGCGAAAAAAGAAAAAAAAACTGCTAAATTAAAAGCTCTAAATAATCCTAGCAAAGACAATCTGAAATACTTCCTTACATCAAAGAATGAAATGACGAAATTGCTAAAAAATAAAAAACGGGAGTATCTTAAAAATCACATAATTGAAATAGAAACTAATAGAATCGAAAATAACATAAGGGACATGTACAATGGTATAAACAGATCACGTAAATGTGTAGGGCCCGTAACGTCTGGAATTAAAGTCCGATACACAAAAAAGGGCCCGAGGACGGATTGTAATAACTATCGAGGAATTTCACTCCTTCCGGTATATTATAAAATATTCACTTTAATCTTAACCAGTCGAATCACGGAATACGCCGAGGAAATTATCGGAGACCACCAATGCGGATTTCGACGGAAGCGTTCAACTATTGATCAAATATTTTCTTTACGGCAAATATTAGAGAAAAAAATTAGAGTACAACTGTATTGTTCACCAGCTGTATATCGATTTAAAAAAGGCTTACGATTCTATTGACCGCCAAAAACTGTATAATATTCTAATCGAGTAGGGGATTCCCAAAAAACTAGTAAATCTAGTCAGGATGTGCTTGACGGAAACACTCAATAAAGTAAGAATCGGTAATAATCTGTCCAAAAAGTTTGAGGTTCGTTCGGGTTTTAAACAGGGGGATTTCCTTTCGCCTGAACTGTTCAATTTGGCATTAGAACATGCTATTAGGGAGGTAATGCGCACCGAAAAAGGGTTGGATCTGGGTAAGACAACACCCGTGCTGGGCTATGCGGATGATCTGGTACTGTTATGCGAAGACGTGGAAACTATAAAACTAAATACGACAACATTAATGAATGCCAGTAAAGAACTAGGACTAAAAATAAACACGGATAAGAAAAAGTATATGGTTAGCTGCAAAAATGGTGATATTACTGGTGACATCGATATAGATGGTAATATGTTTGAACAGGTAGAGAAGTTAGATAACTAGAAAAAACAAAATTGAAGAGGAAATCAAGGTTAGACTGAAGGCGGGAAATGCTTGTTATTTTTCTGTCACAAAACTACTTAGTTCGCGCCTCTTGTCCCGGAACTTAAAAATTATAATCTATAAAAGCATTGTCCTACCTACAGGTCTTTATGGTTGCGAAACGTGGCCGCTTACATTAAGGGATGAGCAACGACTTAAGTTTTTTGAAAATAAAGTATTTCGTAGAATATTCGGATCGAAGTAGGATGAATTAACCGGAGAATTCAGACGGTTACACAACGCCGAATTACGTGAACTATATCCGAGTAATATAATTGAGATGATTTCATCCCGGCGTATCAAATGGGCCTGTAAAATTGTTAGGCTTAGTAACGAGAGAATTCCTAAAAGGTTCATATTTGCTGTACCGAATGGTAAACGTCCGATGGGTAGACCGAAGCGAATGTGGGAAGATTGCATTAAAGCCGATCTGAAGGGACTAGGTTTGGACGGCGAACGATGGAGGGAGGTGTGTAATGAGCGATTGGTGGTGTAGGCATCGAACCTTCGGGTTCGCTAAGCCTTTTATTATTATTATTCAAGGAAAATGGCCAAGAATGTCACCTTCTCCTTCTGTTTAATTTACTATGCCAATCCCTTCCAAGGCTGTCAGGGATATTGTCATAATAATTCTGCTTTAAGAGCTGGTGATATTTATTGCTGTGGACTGTAAAATTAGAGGAGTTAATGGATTAAAGAAGTGAATATGTAAAATTGATTGCTTTATTTTATTACATGTGGTTTTATACGGAGGTTAAATATAGGTGGGTTGGGATACTTGCATTTTTTCTTTTCTTGTTGTGCCAGTCTTCTTGTTCATCTTCCCTCTCTTCCTTTCTTGGCCCCTTGCCGGCCGCTGTAGGTTTTTACTCCATTTTTATTATACCAGAATCACAAGATTTTTGGAAAATCACAATGGAACTCACAAACACGAAATTTGAACTGGCCAGTCTTGTCATTCTCTGACGCTACGTGAGCGTCTATGCTTCAACAATGGCGGCGTCGCAATAACAATGACTGAGGCATACATGCAGCATTTCCGAGATAACAGCTGTGATGTGCTTACTTGATTTGATTCAAATATAAAGTTTGATGTGTTCCCTAAACACCTTCCTAAACCTAGTCTACCAAACAAATGGAGAAAGGCAGAGGTTATACCAATATTAAAAAGTGGTAAGAAGCCTGACAAACCAGAAAACTTCAGGTCAATATCACTGACAAGCTGTTTATTTAATTTACTGGAAACGATGGCAATACACAGAATACTGCCAGTCGTGGAGCAAAATAGCATACTATCTTCATTACAAGCAGAGTTCAGGGAAACCTGAAGCACAGTCGAATAGATTGTTCATTTTTCATAAAAAGTGAAAGACGGCTATCATCGAAGCTCCTTAGCTGTATTTGTGGACTTCAAAATAGCTGTTGACAGGGTCTGGAGGAAAAAACTCCTCCACAAGCTTATGGGAATAGGGATACTTGAATATCTATAGAGGTTCTGGCCTCCTTCCTTTCCCAAAGATTCATTAGGGTCAGTTACAAAAATAGATTTTCAGAATTTAAACAAAGAAAGCAGGGACTTCCTCAGGGGTCAGTGCTGAGTCCTCTTCTTTTTTGTTTGATGATCAACGATTTGACTGAATTTCTGTAAAACAAATTTCCTGGGCTAAAAATGCTATTGTATGCTGATGATTTAGTTTTATGGGCAACTAGCAGTAACATAAATGCTTTGCAAGATTTTCTGAGCAACGTTCTGAAGGAACTAAGAATTTGGTGTGAGGCTAATGAAATGACGCTAAATTCATCAAAGACAGAATTTCAACTGTTTTCGCTGACCAAAAATATTCCTCCCATTACTTTGAAATATGGACCAGAGGAACTACCAAGGACTGAAGCAGCCACCTACCTCGGTGTTTAAATTTACAGATTAAGCTGGAGTCTACATGAGGAGGAATTGGCTAATAAAAGAAAACAAAGATTAAGTCTACTTCACAGAATAACAGGAACGAAGTGGGGAGCGACGCAGGATGTACGAGCGACCTTGCTTGGAATACGCTGGAGAACTCTTGATAACAGCACCTAAAAGTGCATGGCAAAAACTGAAAAAAGTCCAAAACTAAGCACTCCGGATAATAACAGTCTACACCCATCCTAGCTATGCAGCTATAAGCGAACGTCGAGCATATAGTCAGGCTTTATTTACAGTCAGCCGAGGGAGCTCCAAGTCGGGCCTTTTTCCCCACGTGTGGAAGATAAGGCAGGACTTTAAGAGATCCCAGCGCTTCGCTCTCAGTGGGTCTGCCGAACTAGCAACACACAATGGAGGGGCAGGTGCATACTCTCAACTGTTTGCTATTTCGAAACCGGTTGGGAAATGGGCTTCAAATTTCGGCAGCGAAATAAGAGCAATTTTATTGGCACTGCAAAAATTATCACGCTTAGATGCCAAAAATCTCTTATAGTTTGTGTATTCAAAGGCGGCTATTCTCGCTGTGTATCAGCCAAATGAAACTTTTTGCTAGGATATTCGGAAGTGACAAAAGGTCATAGAGGAACTACTTCTTTGAGCAACAGATGTATTCTTTCAGTGGATACCAAGACACTGTGGTCTCCATAGAAACGAAATGGCTAATAACCTTGCCAAGGACGGGTCCACATTGAACCAGCCAGAAAAGATATCATATCAGATAGCCAAAAAAGAAATAAATAAGGCCAGTGAGGCTCTAATACGGTTTTCCGTAAAGAGCTGTATTGCGGAAAAGCAGTGGAGGAATTTTTATTTAATGAAGCCGATCGAGTTCCCATGAACTTGCCGAGAAAGGATGATGTTGCAGAATTCCGGATGATAAAAGGCCACGACTACCTTAGGAAGCACCTGCATAGAATAGGAGTGGCAGACTATTTAGACTATTTGCACATATGGCGCGCATATTTAGGTATATGCTCACGCTTATTGAATGTAAGAGATCTCACGTCGTCCAAATCGGAATGGTATTAGGCTGTAAGATCTCTGATGGTGGAAGCCGATAAAGAGATGCATAGTTAAAAAAAAAAAAAAGATATAATGAATTTAATCAAAATCGTAAAAATGTTAAAATTGATTATATACTTTACTTATGGTTAGTCGATTTTGAGAAAAAAATTGCTGTAACATCCGAGGCATATACAAACCATAAAAAAAATTTCAGTTTCGTTCTAATTTTCTTTCTTGAGATACACTGTACACTCAAGGGACACTAAAAACGTCTATTCCCATTGAAAACTAGCAATCAAAATTTTCACGATCGCAATACTTTCCCTCACTATAAATTTGTGAGGAGAGGGAAGGTTGAACGGAAAGGGAAGTTTTCCTCAACAAAGTTTTCATCAAGCGTATAAAAGAGAAAGGGTAAATTAAGTGAAGTAAAGTGTAAACGATATGTTAAAGAGTTCGAAGGACTAGGACCAAGGAAATTCGAAAATCCAGCTCAATCAGTTCCATATTCATCGTCCTGGACTTACTGAAATGGAATGAAAATATTTATTTGTTGAATATCTTAATGTAAAACCTTGTTCTAGGGTAAAGTTATATTATAATATATTGAAATATAATATTAATTGATGCCATGAAGGAGGTGAATTGCTGGACTTGCTTGGTCCTTGTCCGTCCAATTGGATGAAACATCTTTAGTTTACATTTTGTTTACTCTTTCATACACTTTATGTAAACGCTTGATGTAAGTATTTGTTAAATAAACTTTTTATTTCAATTTCAGTCGACTGGTTATGAACAGTAAGTACCCCCTCTCCTACTAAAACTTCCCCCTTCCTTCCTCCGCCACTCCTTCTTAAAAATGATCAATTTAAGAAATATTTATTCCACTGACTCGTATCAGATAGGTTATTGAAGATATAAAGAAAATTGTAAATGATAAAACATGAAAATTGTTATAGCTTAAAATTTTTAAGTTTGGAAAATTTGCCAAAGTCAGAAAATCTGTAGTTCAGAACTTATTAGGTTTACTGAGCCTATTTTGTTTTCAAACTATAGTAAATTTAATTTATTTTGTAAATATATAGGATATTTATCTTTAAAAAAGTTCTTTTGACTTTCACAGTTTTGGCGATATTCAAAAGTGATCCAAGGGAGTGACACAGAGGTTGAAAATTTAATTTGGTATCTTAGTCACATCCCATACAAGAAAAAAAAAATCTTCTACCACCACTTGATGCAACTTATGATGTACAAGGTTATGGGAGTACTGAGGTGCTATCTCGAAGTTATCATCCATCTTGGCTTCAATTTAACATATTTTTTAGAGAGATTCTTCAAACAGTAGATAATTAACAAATTGAAAAATGTATTATTTATTAGTAAAATACATTCAATAGATAAAAAAGTAAACTTACAAAACAGGATTAGAATCTATCTTATAATTCAAACTGTCGGCTGCATTTTTGAGAACACTTAAAAAATTCTTTATTGGTTCACCCCTCATCTTCACATTAGCAGTTGCGTTTTTTGAAGCTATTAATACCCATTTCTTCAACGGCACACTTGAAAACATTTTATGTGAACGAATAGAACGAAACCAATCTCCTTCCTCCGCCGAGGGAGTTATGGTAGGTTCTTCGTCGGAATTACGTCCCATATACAAAATCTCGGGATTTAAAACTCGGGCTGGGATAGATTCCAACGATCGAGAGAATTGGATATTCCAAAAATTAAGTCTTTCAACAACCTAATAAATTTCAAAGCTACAATTAATACATATTTAATATTTTAATTATTATCTAATTTTTTATATACTAAAAATACTATTAATATATAAAATGAAAAGTTTCATATATTATACTTTTACATACCGAAAAAAGATTTTTGGATAAACCAATAATAAAATACGGACTATTATAAAAATATAGATGTGAAAATAAATAACATTCTTTGTAGACATCAAACTATGTCGAAATACTCTTAATTTTAAAATAGATAAATTATAAAATATATATATGTATGTATTTCATACCTCAGGACATCCATATAGCTTGTTAATAAACCTATAATAACTTCTAACTCGTTTGTTAGGTGGTACACGAGTACATGTTGCAACTGCAGTCATTAAGTTGAAATTACTCCTAAAATAAAAAAGCAAACAATAGTGCATCTAATCAAATATGCAGATATGCACACAACATTTTAAAAACATATGCTTTATATTTGTCAAAAAAATGGAATATATTTAATTAGAAATAAAAATATAACCAATTTATGTAGAGACAACTTTTTTTTAATAAAAGATTCTAAAGAATTTTGTAACATTTAAAAAAAATCTTTACAGCTAAATTTAAGATACACAAATATATATATACACTGACAGGCAAAAAATTCCACCCACTTGATTTTTTCATATTTTCATCTAAAAATATTTCTACTTTGGATTGGTCTATTGTTTTTAATGAATAAATAGGTAATCTTTTTGTTTGTTTTCAATTAGGAATGTTAATATAGAGGACAATAACCCTTAATCCTTAATTCAATGAAATGATTTTAGATTCCAATGTTTAATCTCTATGTAATCAAAATGTTTATTCAGTATCATTAGTTCAGTGCCGTTTCTTGCAGCACATTTCTTAGTCTTCGGCTTTTAATTTTTTCAATATTAAGTTTAAAAATGCCTATTAGTGCTGAGGATGTTGCGCGTGGTGTGGCACTTATTGATGATGAACGTTCCATTAGATATGCAACTAATGCCATCGGAGTTCCATATGAAACTTTACGAAACGGCGTTAGGCGTTTTCGAGAAACTGGTTCTTACGATAGAAGGCCCGGTTCTGGACGGCCTAGGGTAGCAGAACCACAGGATGACCAGTTTTTGACTTTGAGAATTTTACGAAACCTTCACCTAACCGTTGTTCAAGCGATTCATCAGCTCGAAGAAGTTCGAGGTGTGCAAATTTCTGACCGTACCGCTCGGAGAAGATTAAATGAGTATGGATTAATGGATTTTCGTCCAGTCCAGAAACGAAAGACATGCAGCCTTTAATTTTTCCCAGAGCCAACCTTTCCAATGTGGTTCCTTAATCGTGTGGGCTGGGATTTCAATGGAGCGCCGCACAGAATTGGTTGTTGTTCGTGGAGGGTCTTTGACGGCCATTCGCTATGTAGATGAGATTTTGGAACCTCATGTGTTGCCTATCCTCAACGAATTTCTATTCTAATACACGCCCCGCCCACATGTCGCCCGCATAGTGCAGACGTTCCTTCAACAGAACAATATTGAGTTTTTAGCCTGGCCCGCGCGTTCTTCAGATTTGAACCCCATTGAGCATTTATGGGATAACCTCAGAAGACGAATAAGAGCGCGTGCAACACTTCCTGATACACTGCACGACCTTGAAAGGGCTCTTCGGGAGGAATGGGCAATCCTCCAGCAAAGGGACATTTCCCAACTGGTGGAACGTATGCCGAGGCGTCTTCAAGAAGTAGTGAAGGCAAGAGGAGGAAACACGCGCTACTAAACGATGATGTAATTAATTTCTTTTAGAATAATAATGGTTCGTTTTTCAATTTTTTTTCTCTAATTTTTCTTACCCAATCACATTTTGATTATCAAAGGTAAAAAAGATTACAAAATTCCATAAATACTAAGTATTATCTACAAATACCATGTATTATATACAAAACAACTTTACAGAAATATTTTTAGATGAAAACATGTAAAAATCAAGTGGATGAAATTTTTTGCCTGTAAGTGTATATATATATATATATATATATATATATATATATATATATATATATATATAATAATTAAAAATTTCTTATAAAAATAAAAATACCTCATCTCATCACTAAGACCAGTCATTAGGCAAAGTTCAGGAATTAAATAAATATCTTCAATCCTTCCACCCCTCACGTCTTTCGCTTTGGGCTTTGATAAAAGCAAAAACTGATTGTAGTCGGTTATTGTCCTAAAGTGATTCTAAAAAGTAAGGATTTTAATTTTTCATTTGTTTATAAGTGACACAAAAGTAGCAAGTGTCATGGCCGCAACTGCAGTATAACTTTCATGTCGCTCTGTGATTGTTATATTGTTATGTGATTAATAGTTAAAACTCTTTGGTAATATTTTATCAACAGTGACTTTATAATTAGTTGAACATTGAAACGTTCACGGATACACAGGTGAGTTATTAACAATGAATATATGATAAATTGGTGCTCGTTTGTGTAGCCCAAGTGGCCGTTAATTCCCTTGCCGTTCTTATCTTACCAACGTGAAGTTCACGGGCAAGATTTTTATATTAGCTCTCTCTCGTCAGCTGGTCTCAGTTCGAAACCAAAGACTAATAGATTTTTTTTTCTCCTAGGGACAGTTTTGTTTTAATTATTTCTTATCTTTTTTATTTCTTCTCAGAAATGTTTTGTTTGATTTCTGTTTCTAAGTTTGTAAATAGCTTATTATTTTTTTTAAGAATTTATAAATATTTATTTTTGTAATTCTAATGTAGGTATATATATATATATATTTTTCTTGTTCTTATCATAGAAAACATGAATTTGTACAAAAACTCTTCATGTGAAGATTTAGATGACGAGACACCATTTTCGGAAGTTAGCGAAACTGATTCGCAATATCTGAAAAGACGCTCACTTCAAAAACGTCACAGAAACTCTGTCCCTGGGTCAGCGGGCAATTCACCCAACAACATAAAAAATAAATCGACAAAATCTAAATTGTCAGCCGAACAAAATAAATCCAAACCAACAGCCGAGCAAAATAAATCACCACCTAAAACTAGAAGCTACCACAGCCAGCAATATTTCTGTTCTTGTTAGTAATTCACCAATCAAGAAGTTGGAGCCTCAAAGTCCTCCGACCTATTTTTGTTTCCAAAATTGATAATTTCTTATAATTTGGTCAAGAAATTGCCGATCTGATAGGACAGACAAATTTCCACTGTTGAAAACGACATAAAGATCAACACAAACTCAAGAGATAATTATAAAACACTAATCAACAACTTCTCATCTAAAAACTTCGATTTTCACTGTTATCAGTTGAGGCAAGAAAAGGCATACCGAGTGGTCTTGAGAGGCCTACACTCAACCACCCCTATATTCGTTATCAAGTGAGGCCTGGAAGAAATAGGCCACAACGTAAGGCACATATCATGCGTATTACATCCAACGCAGAAATATCCATTACCTTTATTCTTCATTGATTTGGAGCCTGCTAATAATAACATCGAAATATTTCAAGTAAACAGGCTTATATATTCAACCGTTAAATTCGAAGAACCTAGACAAAAACCAGTGATAGTGCAATGCACTAAGTGTCAAGAACTGGGGCACACAAAGACCTATAGCCATCATCAGGCCAGGTGCGTAAGATGTGCCGGCTTACACGCATCTAACACATGTCAGAAACCTCTAGACCAGCCTCCTAAATGTGCTCTCTGCGGCGAAGACCTCCCGGCAAGCTATAAGGGATGTGTAGTCCACAAAAATCACTATTAGCTACGATCTCGGAACAAGGCATTAAAAAACATTAAACATAATCAAGAAAGTTACACCGACCCTACAGAAATTGAAAATATTTCAAATTTTCCGAAATCGCCTACAAAAATTATCCATGTCACACAACAAGAACCGTTATTGAACTTGAACTGCTTTTTTCCAGGGAAGGTTTAAATTTTCCCACGTTACGGCAAGTGGTGAGGGCAGATCTAAAAGATAAAAGATCTCTATTCACTTCTTGACCAGCAGTCACCCAGCAAGGACCAACAGTCACGGCGGAGGACCCTTCAGGTAAAAAAAGATGTAGGCTGGCATATATACGGTGAGCTATTTTTTTTTTTTTTTTTTTCCATAATCATAAACTACCAATTCCTTAAGATACAATCCGCTGCTTAAAAGTAGAACGTTGCCTTAAAATTTAGAATGTTGCTTTATTGAAACTCATGAGAGTTATTTTGTCATAATTGAAAAAGTTGCCTAAACATTTGGCCCACCGGACACGTTAAATAGTTTTTTTTTGCCATATTAGCGATGTTTTGCCGTGCGTAAAAGAAGAAAATTGCCTGTTAGGTTATGAGAGGTTATATAAAGATCGACTATTTCCGGGCTGATATTCGTATTACGCCTATTAATTTTTTTTTTTTTAATGTACCTTACGTCGTTTATTAATTTGTTGCGTATTTGGGAGCGCCAGAGTAATACAATTGTTTTTGTTTTTTTTATGTAAAAATTATATTCCCGGCCTAATATTCGTATTTAGCCTAATAACACGTTTTTCAAAAATATACTTTAACCAATTGATCTAATGCTTTTGTTAGGTATTAGGGGAAATCAAGCAATTTCCGGACAACTTTCCAGGAATATTCAGGAAAGAACAAATAGTGACTTGCTGGAATTAGGACTTCGTTAATATTTACGTTAATCCTAGGGGTGGGGTGGCCGAATGGGCTAAAGCGTGTGCACAGCACCGCGAGTTGCCCGGCAGACAAAAAAGTACTAGTTCGCGTCCCGGTGCCGCAGGGGATTTGAAATTTACCGCCCTCACCCTCCGGCACGGGGAAATCCCGTATAGCCTATACGGCCAGATAGGAAAGAACAAAAAAAAAAAACTTACGTTGATCCTTGCCTCCTGTGCTGAACTTTGAATTTATTTTGAATAAAAGGCCTGCACCACTGAACATTAAAATTTAATTTTGAATAAAATTGGGTTTTGCCTTAAGCAATTAAAATTTGATTTGAATTTTATTTCACAACTTTGGTAATGGCACCGACTAAGGGTACTGAGGGAGTTTAAGCTATAAATGATAGAAAGGAAAGGATGTTTCTTCGAATTCAAACCACATATGATATGATGAAGGGTCTCCCTGTTAGAGAGCAAATTTTTATGGTTAGGGCTTCAGAAATTAAAGCGCAACTAGAGGAATTTGAAGTGGTGTTGAACAAACATTCCGTGCTAAATGAATCATTAGATGAAGAACATAGAATAGAAGTAAACGCACCATCTCTAGCGGCGGAAGACCGTTAGTATGAAATAAAAGCTGCGCACGAGAAATTAATTAAAGCTGAGCACATAGTTCCCGCTTCTTAGCTCATGTCTGAACCAGTAGCTTATTCTAAATTGCCAGATTCACAAATTCCTCCATTTCCCGGTACGAACTATTTCAATTATTTAAGTCATTATTTGATGCCTTATCATCGAAATTATACAGAAATAGTAATGTTTCCATACCTCGAATCACTTTTAGTTCATTCTGTTTCACCACCCACTTATTACTGAAACCCAAACCTGGTCCAGATCTGACGAAGGAAAATCTCAAATATTTGCTCAACACATCTTCAAAACATTTAATCCACACCCAGATACCCTTAATCCAACCCAACTTGAGTTTATTGAAGCAGAATTGAATATCCAACTCCAATTGAATCCTCCACCTAAAGCATTTCATCCTTTAGAAATATCCAATATCATTCATAGATTACCTTCCCGCAAAGCTATTCAGCTATCCTGACCAGGACCTAATCACATCCTAGATTCTAAAACTGCGTTCTAATAAAGCCATACTATTTTTCACCTATATATAAAATGAAGAGAAGGATGGTTGGGGTGAAAAAAATAAATAATAAATATTATTATTTATTTTTGCCTTTTTATTTTTGACTGATTACTGCACGGGAGTCTTTCTCGACGTCTAACAGGCGTTTGATAGAGTCTGGAATCCGGGACTGATTTACAAATTCCGTAAATGCCCAGCACCTACATACTACCTCATTATCCGTTCCTACCTTACTGATAGTAAAAGTAAATCATAACAATGATTTTTCATCTCTTTTTCTCAGTTGGCTGGTGTTACTCAAGGTAGTATTCTAGGTCCTATTCTTTACACAGTTTATATACCTGCTATCCCAAACCATTCCAACACTGTCATCACCACCTATGCCGATGACACGTGTATCCTATCAGCTAATAACGATCCATCTATAGCATCCCAAACTCTTCACTCACATATCACAAGTCTTGAAAAATGGTGTCAAAACTGGAGGATTAAAATAAATTCCAATAAATCCCACCAAATTACCTTTACTCTTCCTCATAAACCTATAACTTCCTGTCCTACAGTATCATTTAACATTACCCCACTTATTCCTGTTGAACAAATCCGATACCCAGGACTCCACCTTGACAAACGACTCACTTCGAACTCCCATACCAGACTGAACCACCCCTAACCATCAAATTCCTCTCATATCCAATCCAAAATCCTTAATCTTCCCTACTTTGTCACAAATAAAATAATCCACAATGACCTTAATGTACAATATGTTTCCGATTTAACTCAATCCAGATACCTCTCCTTCCATAGTGAACTTCTGAACCATCCGAACCCTTTTGTTTCCAACCTTGCTTCCTCTTCTATTCCTGATAACCTTCCGAGGGATCTGAAAATAAGATGGCCTTGGGATCTTCTAATATAGAAATATAATTGTAGTGCTACCAATGGGTATTTTCTCTTCATGTTGTACATGTCATGTTACGGTGGCGGGGTGGCCGAATGGGCTAAAGCGTGTGCACAGCACCGCTAGTTGCCTGGCAACCGGATAACAGAGATTTGAGATGATTTAAAAAGTACGAGTTCGCGTCCCGGTGCCGGAGGGGATTTTAAATCCCCCCTAACCTTCCCCCTCCTCCCCGCCGGCCCGGGAAAATCCCGTATAGCCTAAAAGGCGAGGTAGGGAAGAACAAATAAAAAAAAACATGTCATGTTACTTGTTCATATTTACTTGTTGTATTTATTATTTAATACAATTGTGAATTTCAATAATAATAAAAAAAAAATTAAAAAACAGTTACACATATTTCTGGTGTACAATAAATTTAGCATCTACTTCTGTATTCAGCAAATATGATATCAAGGAGAACAAGACATAGCAAAAAATATATAGTAAAAAAAAAGGAGTGAAATGAAAATAAGATAACATAATAACACAAAAGCAAAAGATAACTCAGAAAGTAGCTCAATGCAGTAGTATCTTGGCCAGCGTCTCGGCAGTCTTCTTATAATAACACATCACTTATAAACTTCTATATTCCGGAAATATGATATCAAGGAAAACAAAGCATAGCAAACAGAATAAACACAAAAACAAAAGATGTGAAATGAAAATAAGATAACATAATAACACAAATGCTAAAGATAACATAGCATGTAGCGCAATACAGAAGTTCTTAGTTTCTGTGATCCTTTATATGGGATTATATGGATTTGTGGCATTAGAGCTTGAGGAAGTGGATTCGAATTCACAATCAAAATGTTCTGATGAAAGTGATTCGGGCAGAGGTCAATCCCGATGAACGTGAAAAATTGGTAGGTATAAATATATATTTGAAGACTGGTTATGTTATTTTCTCCTTATTAAACCTTATTGATATTATTATTAATATTGCCAGGAGTAGCTACAATTGGGACAAAATAACATAACCTTTTTTTTTTTTTTCTTACCCCCCAGGAATTTCTTGATTACAAAATATATTGTATTTTTTAATCAAGAAATTCCTGAGGGGTAAGAAAAAAAAAAGAAAAGGGTTATGTTACTTTGTCCCAATTATAGCTAATCCTGGCAATATTAATGTTGCTCAAAACCGGTCTTGGTCTTGCACTTTGCAAGAACATGACAGCCTAGCTGCTGCAACACCAAGACCAGGACTGGTAAAAAAAAATATAAATAGTAACTATTTTAGGCAAAATAGTTACTAATACTTGACAAATTTAGTTACTATATGTAAAGAATTGCTATAAACAATATACTTTTTCATTTAACTCTTCTAATTTTTCATTCGGGCTTAGTTAAAATTCTCCTACCTAAAAAATGTCACTAATATCTCTATATTACAAGCTATTCCCTACTCGTATATAAGCTAACAGGTAACTGCAAGACTGTTGCGAGACTCTTGCGCAAGACCAAGACTTTATTTCTAAGACTTATATAATTTATTTCTTAAGCTGTTTTATATTATGTAACATTTGAACTTTGTTACAGTCAATAAGTTTTCTAGTACAGTTGCTTTATTGGTAGACCAAAATTAAGTATTTTATTATGTTTTGTAACCTTTTTTTATTTTTTACAAATAGAAGGCACACCTGAACGCCCCGGAGGTATTGCCCCAGTTGCCCCGCTCTGAGGCAGGCACTGTATATAGAAATATGCGAGTATATATTTTTTTAAAAGAAATTCCTTGTAATGTGGGATTCAAGATGGCACAATCCCTTGCAGGTGGCTTATGTTTTCATCAATGAATCTAGACCTTCTCATTCTGGTTAGAACATGTTTGGTTGTACCTCTAGAACAATCTGGTGTAATCTAATCCAGTTAAAGAACAGAAAGCTGATATTACTTATGACAGTATTAGATCCATTTCTTCCATAAAATTTCTATCCATCAAAAAATCGTTGCATAATTGATATTAAAGATTATATGACCATTAAGGACTATTATATGATTGGTCTTGATAGAACATTCTTATTTAATTTTTTTTAAATTTATATGTAATTTAACTTATTGAAAAAATTCCATTTGGGATAAGGTTTTATTCAATGATAAATTTAAATAATCATCAACATCACTATTTTATGTTAAATGTTAATTTTGTAAGAAACTAATTGTTAATAAAATCTTTAGAGATGCCTTGAAAATGGTGATATAAGCCGAAACGCTGGCAGTATAGAAAAGAACAAATAAAGATGTAGTGAAATAAATGTAGCCCAAATATTTTATTACGAATTATAATTTCACCATAAATATATAGAAAAATCTGTTGCGCGCATCACCCAACATTCACATACCGCTCTACTTTAAATTGAAATTATGTCTGGTAAAATTGGGCTATAAAAAGTTTTTAAAGCTAACTTTAATGGAGCTAAACAACAAAAGAGAAATTAGTGAATTTCGGTCATATTTATCAATGCAAAAACTAAATAACCATCAAAATAACACGAATTCTACTTATTATATCGACGGCAGGCAATAACAACCTCATAACTCAGTCAATTTCAACCAAATCACTCCAGTTTTTGAGTACTATATACAAAGAGAGATTTGAAAGTACATTTATATTTTTCTAAGGGTGATTATCTATAAATAAGGGTTGTACTAGTAAAAATTATGGAAACAAAAGCTCTATCACTTTTAACATATTATTTAAACTCATATTTTCTCAGAACTATTGGGTACAATATCGGATAATGTATTCCATTTCGAAATACATTGCCTAAAATATGGACAATGTAAGGAAGGGACAGCAAAATTTAGCGTACCCTTCCTGATTGGTGCCAATGCGTAATACAACGCAAATATAACTGATTGGGGCGCAGAGGCAACAGATAGTTATAAAATAATGTTGAGTGTCTGATGGTCTGTTGTCTATAAATTTATAACAACATAACTACTTTTTATTTTTTAAACAGCTATTTGCCTTTCAGCGTGGGCGAGCTTACAACCACCGGTGCCATGAGTTTCTGTTCCTGGCACGAATTCTCATGTCTTCCAGAGTCTTCCATGTGCGCCCCCTATTCGTCTCACCTGGGTGAAATAGAAGGTTCTTGGACGTCCTCCTTGTCTTTTTCCCAACGGTCCCACTTCCATAGTTTCAATCGTGTTTCTGTGGTGATTCATGCGGCAGAAATGCCCACACCGTCTCAGTTGCCTCTTCTGTAGGGTTTCCGTTAACGGGCGTATATTCAGCAACAACATAATTATGACACAAAAAATATGAATCGTAAAAAGAAGGACATGGCAGCTGTCAGCTGACCTGGGGCTCGGAGAAAAAAGATAAAGCTAAAATATAACGCAATAGTTTTTGGAAAATTACTTAATAATGATTGTTACTTTAGTAAAGTTTTCTTAATAATCGTAAAAAAGTATTATTATAAACATAAATCGGGCTTTTTGTTGATTGGCTTTAATATTTGTCTCAAATCCGTGGCACACCCTGGCTCTGGCCCAAGGGCGCCCTGTCAGGGGGCTTCAAAACGCGTATTTCCGTTGAAAACTCGAATTCGATATTTTTCACGATCGCAATACGTTCCCTTACTATATAATTCATACGTAGGTAACTAAAAGTAAAAAACACTTAATAATACATTGACCTATTGAGTTTAATCAAAATCGTAATGAAAATTTGTAATTATTAGTAAATATACACTTAAGTAAAAGTACCAAATTATACCCAATTATAACGATTAGTTTCAGAATTATGAGCATTTAGACTTTTAAAATATTTTAAGTTGAGTAAAAATTTTGAGCCACCGGATGAGGAGGAAATGGAAAACGCCCTGAGGAAATTGAAAAATGGAAAGGCGCCAGGCCCGGACGGAATCCAGTCAGAGCTGTTGAAATGTGGAGGTGCAGAACTCAAGAAAGCTCTGCATGATTTAATGCTGACCATCTGGGAGAGGGAAGCTATGCCTACGGAATGGACAACAGCCATTATCTGCCCAATACATAAGAAAGGAGATCAAACAGAATGCGCTAACTATCGAGGAATCTCACTCCTTTCGTGTGCTTATAAGCTGCTCTCTAACATTCTTTTTGAGACGATTCTCCCGTATTCTGAAAAGGAACTGGGGAAATATCAGGCTGGATTTCGAAGAGGACGCTCAACCACTGATCAACTGTTCTCTCTGAGGATGATCCTAGAAAAGACTATGGAGCGTAAGGTAGTCACCCACCATTTATTCCTAGACTTTAAAGCAGCATACGACAGCGTTGATAGAACGCAACTATACTGTGCCTTAGAGGAGCTAAGCATCCCTCAGAAGCTCGTACGCCTAATCAAGATGACCATGGACAGCTCGAGATGTAGAATACGCGTCGGTTCCGACGACTCCGAAGAGTTTAAAGTGAGCAGTGGGGTTAGGCAAGGGGATGCCCTCGCCTGTCTATTGTTCAACTTGGCAGAGGAGAAAGCTGTAAGAGACTCCGGTATTCAGACCAACAATATAATCTTCAGTCGCCTGACACAGCTTCTTGGTTTTGCTGATGATATTGACATAATAGGTAGGTCTGAACGGGCTCTCAGAGAAGCGTTTATAGGCCTTGAAGCAGCTGCAAGACCACTTGGTCTAGAAGTCAACGAGAGGAAAACTAAGTATATGAGAGTTGGTGGTGAGGTGGATCTGAACTCTCCATTTGAGGTAGGTTCTTTTAAGTTTGAGAGAGTGAAAAGTTTTATATACCTTGGGTCTGAAATTAATAACAAAAATGACATGGCTCAAGAAATACAAAGAAGGATCACGGTTGCCAATAGATGTGTCTTTGGACTTGGCCGACACTTAAGAAGTAGGTATCTCTCAAAGAAGACCAAGCTGATCATATACAAGACCCTTGTTCGGCCTGTTTTGACATATGGCTCAGAGGCTTGGACGATGACTAAAAACGATGAGATGGAGCTGAGTGTGTTTGAGCGAGGAGTCCTCAGAAGGATTTATGGTCCAGTAAAGGAGGGTGATGTCTGGAGGAAAAGAAAAAATAGGGAGCTCAGTTCTCTCTATACAGACATCGACGTAGTCACGTATATTAAACTGGCCAGACTAAGGTGGGCAGGGCATGTGGCCAGAATGAGCACCGCTGAAATACCAAGAAAATAATGATGAAGGAGCTGCATCTCGTAAGACGGGTAGGAAGGCCGAGGACGAGATGGTTGGACAACGTGGCCTATGATGCGAGAACCCTGCTTGGTGTGCGGAACTGGAGAGCTGCAGCAGAAGACAGAGCCAACTGGCGGAGGCTCTTGGAGGAGGCCCAGTCTCGGTAACGGGATGTCGTGCCACATATGATGATGATGAAACATTTTGAGCTAAAAACAACATGTACCTGTTATGTTTTCCTTCGTAATAAAATATTTGTAAAACAAAATAGAGGTTTCAAAATGTATTCATTTGGACAGTGGCGTTAATGCATAATAACAGGATAATAACAGTATAACATAATAACAGTGGAGCATAATAACAGTGCATTCATTATGCTCCACTCTGGTTTGAAGGGTTTCTATTGCCAGAGGAAATCACAAACTTCGACGAAATAAAAGGTGAGAATAAAACTGAATATGACATTGAACAAGAAAAAGATTTTGACTCCCCAGGTGACAAGGACAACTACGATTTTTTTACCTCACTTCTAGCAATTTTTATAAACGAATTTATAATAAATTGGAAATTTTGTTTGTATTAATAAATGAGGATTTTTGAATCGTGATTTACTCTTTATTTGTATAATTTATTTAATTATATGTTTTCCTCAAATTTTTAATGGCTATAGTCGAATTTCGACCATTGAGCGAACACGTATATATAAATAGATAACTAGTATTTCATGAAATTAAAAAAAAAAAATAGATTGTATTAACAAATAGCATGGTTAATGGTTAAATAATAACATGGTTTTTGTGTGTCCTTTACATAATTTTGTATTTTTTTCTTCATCAGATTAACCAAATTTGTTTTTATAAACCTAATAGATAGATTGAAATAGGTAGGAGGGAAAACTCTTGAACCAAGAGAACCCAATATATTGTCATGTAGCCAATGTAATAAGTGTTACCATCTCGAAAAGTTGTCTAAAACTATTTGTTTCATTAATTTATGAAAATGTTGTCAAATTTAACAAATTAGTTACCTACTAAGTGCTATAAAACTATTTCAACTGTTTTTTGCCTGCTGCTGATCGGATAATTTTTGGTACATTTTTCAAATTTACATCTCAGATTCGTAAGAGCTTCCAAAAAATGTATTTAGAGTTTATAATATATCAAAAATAAAATTATGGTGCTTTAAAATTTTGTAACGGATGTTTTCCTGCTGACGGTCACGTAATTTCTGGCACTTTGAGATTTTTAAAGCTGTCAGATTCGTATAAAGCTTCCATAATTTTGTTTGATTATGTTAAATCCGTAACCTACAAAGTGGTTTGAAACTATTCCAATTTTTTTTTTTTTTACTTGCTTCTGATCACGCAATATTTGGCACTTACTGAGATTTTTAAAGCTGTCAGAATCGTATAAAGGTTCCAAAATTTTGTCTTATTTTATTAAGTCTGTCATCTACTGAGTTGTCTGAAACTATTCCAGTAGGTTTTTTCTCTTCTGCTGATCACATAATTGTTGGCAGTTTTTGCGATTTTTTAAATTCTATCAGAGCCAAACACTTCTAGTTAGCTGTGTGACTCCAGGTTTTTTGGCATTAGGGTTGTCATCTCTACTGTTTTCAATTTTCAAACCTTCTGTCGCTGATCACGTGGTTAAATCTTCGGTAGATCCCAGATTAAACTATATATTAATGAAATCAGCATGCAATTCTATATCAAATGAAAGAATAATATTAGTAGAATCTTGAGTCTGAAGTGTTATATTACAGTATAAACATAATACATTTATGGGTGATAAATATTCAAGACGCAGTCATTATAAGGTTTTTATTAGTGCCGACGTTTCAACCCAAACATGTGCGTCATCGTCAGGGCTGACAATTTTTTAATACTATCCGACTGTATGTAACTCCGGCTACCTATCGGCTCAAAACAAATTTTTTCATCAAACTTGCGGCTTGGCGATGGGTAATTGCCTTGCACCAGACCTCTCCAGTATTGTCCTAAACAACCTAATTGATTCTATACTACCCCAATTTAACTTAAGCGAGGCCAAACTTAAACGCCTAATGAACTGCGCATTTCGTTTTGTTTTCGGAATCTCGAGAGATACGCATATTACCCATATACGCATATTACACTGAGTTGAAGTGGCTCTCTCCATCCTATCGGCGTCAGTACTTCCTAGCTACCTATCTGTACCATATCAGATAGATGATCTGTACCATATCATTAGAACTCATCGACCTTCCTATATTTTCCATAGCTTACAATTTAAATACTCCATCCAATTCCTTCCTCTATCCACCTCTATTCCTCCTTACCGAACTGCTGCGTATGACAACTCATTTGCAATTCAAGCCGCCTCATCCTGGAATTCCATCCCTGCTGATATTCGTCACACGCAATAAGCTTCCTCTTTCCAACCCCTCCTCTTTAAACACATACTCCTATCTCAATCCGCCTGATCACGACATATACCTAAAAGAGCTATCTAAGTACCCCCAAGCGCACAACGGACCCAATAGGGGTCGACGTGCCTTGAGCCAACATTAAAAAAAAAAGTACACCAAGAAAATATTTCTGTTACTTTCGTTTTCTCCGTTTGCATTATGTACGCTTTTTGATTATTATGTATGTACATTTACGCTTTTTATGTCTTTTCTCTCTTTCCGTCTGTATTTTTGCTTTTAAATAACCATATTGTAAACATCTATTCCATTTGACCACTTACACATGAATTTAGCACTTATAATTTGTTCTAAAGGGACCACAGTCCCAGAATAATAAAATATATTTTCATTTCATTTCATTTCAATTTCACCCTCAACTGCGACTCCGTTTAACCATTCGAATAGAATCAAATAATTGCCTCCCATTTCTTGATATCCTCATTTCCAGAAATAATGATATTACCTTATCCACAAATTGGTAAACCAAACCTACCTATTCCGGCCGTCCCCTAAGTATTTTTCCCAACATCCTTACCACCAAAAAATAAGTGTAGCAAAAAACCTGATACACCAGAGTCTAACATTAACCGACCCGCAATTCCATTACAATAATCTAACTAAACTACACAAAATCCTGAAATCAACGTCTTTCCTAATCACATATTAAAAAATCTAATTAAAAATCAATCCAAACCTCATCTTCACCAGTCTCCCACAAACTGCTCTCAATCTCCTACCGCGATTCGCCAATACAGATCTATTCCATACATCAAAAAAACAAAAAAGCTTTAACTTGCAAATTCTATCTATAATCTTTTTTTTTTATATATTTGTTTATTTAGAAATATTACATTCTGTCACATCAAGGACATTTATAATAGTGATCAGAGAAAGCACATTCACACTCTATTTACAATAAAAAAAAATAAATAATACAGAAACTTAATAATAATAAATACAATAAAATAAAATAAAAATAAATACAATAAAATAAAATAAATGTATATAAACAAAAGAACTAACCTAATCATACACACTCGGGCTTGAGTGGAGGATCTGGCCATTGCCAAAACTCCAATAGATGCTTATTTACAAAAGGTCTCTGGGCCACTGCCGCTTCAACATTCGAGGAGGATTGTAAGGATGGGTGGTGCTGGATAGAGATTGTGCAAGGGGATTTGGATGATAGGTAAGGTTTTGGTGAAATTTGGAGAATTTTTCTGGAATAAGGTCTAGGACAAATGGGATATTAAGGTCATGGTGTAGGATTTTGTTATTTACATAGAACGGAGCATCAACTATTGTTCGAAGGACTTTAGATTGAAAGGATTGAATACGTTTGATGTTAGAAGCTTTTGCTGTCCCCCACAGTTCAAGTCCGTATGTCCATATAGGTTTCAGTATTGTCTTGTAGATAAGTAATTTGTTTTCAATAGAAAGTTTGGATTTTCTGTTTAGTAGTCTGTATAGCTGGCCGTATCGTCGGTTGAGTTCTTGTCTTTTGAGTCTAGTATGTGGGTTCCACGTTAGTCTTCGGTCTAAATGAAAGCCAAGATACCGGACTGTGTCTGAGTAAGGAAGCTGGATGGAATTAAAGTGTACTGGTGGACAGGAACTGCGTCGGAGTGTAAAGGTAATATGTTGGCATTTAGATTCATTAACTTTAATGCGCCAGTTATTACACCAGTGCTCAATCAAGGTGAGGTGGTTTTGGAGATTTAAGGATGCTATGTTGGGATCTGAGTCGGATGATAGAATGGCGGTGTCATCAGCAAAAGTTGCCAGGAAGGTATCGGGATGGACAGGGATATCGGCGGTAAAGAGGATGTAAAGGACGGGACCCAATACGCTACCTTGAGGAACACCTGCCTCAATTGGATAGCAATGCGAAAATTCAGTACCGCAACGAACTCGGAAGGTACGATCTGAGAGGTAGGAACGGAGAACAAGGTACAAGGACTGAGGAAGATAGTTTTTCAGCTTGGAAAGAAGCCCGGCGTGCCATACCCGGTCGAAAGCGTGAGCTATGTCCAGAAATGCACCCGAGCAATATTGCTTGCTTTCCAATGCTGCGGAAATATGATCAACCACTCGGAGTCCTTGTTGGACTGTAGAGTGTTGTGAACGAAATCCGAACTGATGGGAAGGAAGAGTTTGGGATTCTATAAAGGGTAGGATGCGTTTCAGAAGGATCTTTTCAAAGATTTTTGAGAGAATCGGAAGAAGGCTAATTGGTCTGTAGGACGTTGAGGTGTTGGGAGGTTTGCCTGGTTACGGAAACAGGATAATAGTGGAATGTTTCCACAAAAGAGGAAAGTGGGTGGTTCGTAGGATGCTATTGTATATGTATGTAAGGAATATGACAGCTTTAGGAGGGAGTTGTCTAAGGATCTGAGAGGTAAGGAGGTCGTATCCAGGTGATTTACGGGTAGGTAGTTTTTGTAAGAGGAATTTGACCTCAGAAGGATTAACTGCTTTAGGAGGTAAGGAGAGTGGGATGGGTGAATTAAGGAATTCCTCTACTGCTGACGTGTGGGTGGGATTGGATTCTGGATGAGAGGTGAATGTAAGGGAAAGGTGTTTGGCGAATTCTTCGGCTCTATCTTCGTCAGATGCTGCCCAAGAGCCATCACCTCGACGGAGAGGATGTGATATATGATGGGGTTTTAGGATATGTTTGGTGGTCTTCCATAGGGAATTGTCATGAGAAGAGAGGGAAGTGAGGTAGGAGTTGAAGGATTGGGATCTGAAGGTGGCCAATTCTATCTTTAGTTTTTTGCAAAAATAATTATAGGATTGGCGATCGGTGGGGTGTCTAGTACGTTGCCATAATAATCTGGCACGGCGTTTGGTATGGATTAGGTCTATGAGGTGTTGAGGTAACTTATTTTTCTTAGGAGTTCTTGAGGAGTGGTTTGGAGAGGAAGCAGTCCAGATTGCTTGTTAAATAGTGGTGGTAAAAAAGTGTACGGTGTTGTCAAGGTCATCTGGGGTTTTCAGGGTCATTCTGAGGTCAATTTTATCGGTAAGGATTTGGTGAAAGAGTTTCCAGTTAACTGGGCCTCTGATGAAGGACGGTGGAGAAGACTTAGGAATAGGAGCTAGAGATAATTGGAGTAATAATGGACTATGATCTGAGGATAGTTCGGCAAGAGGGGTAAGGGAATGATTGAGGGAACCTAAGCCACTGTGGATGAAAAAATCAAGGATATCGGGATTGCGGTTAGGAGCTGTGGGCCAGTAGGTAGGTGAGTTGGGTGGAAGGAGACTGAAACGTTGGGTATTGAGTGCAGACAGAAATGTTCTGCCACGAGAATTCGTGGTTCTTGAACCCCAAACTTGATGCTTGGCATTTAAGTCTGCACCCAGGATGAAATGATGACCTAAGGAGTTGAGGAGAGAACTGAACTGGACTTTGGATATGGATCTGTTAGGAGGGCAATATGCTGATGCAAGGGTGACTGGAAAGGAGAAGGCTTTGATTACAATAGCGGTTGACTGTAGGAAATCTTGAGTAGGTAATGGGAGTAAGTGATGGGAGAGGGATTGGTGTACGATGACAGCAGTGCCGGCATGTGCTCTGCCATCAGGGTGGTCAGTACGGTATGTTAAATACTGTGGGATTTTTAAATGCTGTTTTATGGTCAGTCGAGTTTCTGTAATTAGGGCTACGTCAATGTTCTTGTCTTGTAGTAAAGCTGTTAGTTCGTCAACGTGATTTCTAACACCATTCGCATTCCAAAGGAGAATGGACATGGGTTTTGGGATGTGGGTCATTAAGGATTTTTCAAAGGAGGGATGAGGTGAGATACGAGATTTGTAAGGAGTGATATGAGTGGAGTGACTAGGGATTTGAAATCGGTTAGGAAAGATGCTAACAAACTAGTGAGATCTGTTGCATTTGAAGGGGGAGGAATATGAGGAATTTGAGGTTGTTGATGATTATGTGTGTTAGGATGAACAGAATATTGAGATTGGGGCTGAGGTAGTTGCTGCGGCAGGGCTTCACATGTATTATTGGGGTTCTTACCTCTAAGTAGTTCGGAGTATGATAAATTATTGTTAACAATTCTAAAAGGTTCTCTTCTTGGTCTGGTTGTCTCATCTTGAATCCGGTTCTTCTGGTATCTGGATTTGAGGCTCTTATAGGTTTGGCAGCCTTTGTAGTTGGCCGGGTGTCCCTCCTGGCATAGTGCACACACTGCAGGATCTTGTATTGGTTTGGTGCACTCCACAGATTTGTGCTGTTCACCGCATTTCACGCAACGCGGCAGATGGTGGCAATAAGTTTTCGTGTGGCCATACGCCTGGCAATTGTGGCACTGCAAAATTTCCTTCTTGGGGTATGGCTTCTCTATCTTCACGATAGTGTAGTACAATCTCTTGATATCATATATTTTTTCAATGCCAGGTGATGGCTCTAGATCCACAAAAATAAAGGTAGTGGAACTTTATTACTCACTCCTGGCTGCTCCTTATTCTCCTTCAGAACGTTGATTACCTGACGCACTTTGAAACCAAGCGTCGCTAGTTCTTCTTTTATCACTTCAGTTGGGGTTGAGGAGTGTAAATTTCTTACCACCACTCGTAGCGATCTCTCCTGTTTCAGCTGGTACGTGTGGAAATTTGCATTCGTTTCTGACAGGTACTTCACAATTTTTCGGTAGGCTTCTGCAGTATCAGGTGTTATTTTTGTGTCGTTAGTCCTGTTGAGGCAAGAATAACTGCCGGAGCAGATTTCGTTTAGCTGTGTACACAGTAATTGAAAATTTTTGATATTTTTTACAAATATCGGAGGAGGCCTTGGTTCCCTGGGTACTGCTGCTGACTCCATTACTTCTCTGTCATTATGAAGCACTTGGAACGGGTTTGGAGTGAAGAAAGGAGATTCTTCAACCATTTCTTGCGAAGAGGTACCTGGTTGAGGCTGAGGTTCTGTATCTGAAGTTTTCACTGTGGTTATTGGAGCAATTTCTCGCAGGCAGCGACGAGTTTTTTGTTTCACTGGTGAATCACGAGGGGTACTAACTCCGTCTGACCGAGTCCTCTTAGTGGGCACCTTACTGGACATCACTGGCTGACAATGCCGCATATCATAAGAGAAGAAAAAAAAAATTAAAAAAAAAAAAAAAAAAAAAAAAAAAAATGTAGCAAACTGTAAATAACAACTGCTCTGGTGTACACTTCAACTATATTCAGTAAATAATCAAAGAGATTTCGCTGAAAAATGGGCAACAACTCTCGCTAATATTATTTTTACATTTTGTAGAGAATTTTATGCTGTTTTCATTAATATATAGTTGTATTGGAGTATTTGGAGAGGGATTTTAGCTACAGGCACGGGCGGATCTACATCGGGGGCTTTCGGGTTAAAGCCCTCCCCCCCTCCCCAAAATGGTAAAACATAACCATGTTTTATGGAAAAAAAATTTAAAATACCTCTTAAAGTATTATTGTTCATGTAATTACATTTAGAAAGGACTTAAGGAATCACTTAAACACCATTTCATATAGGTAGTTCCTTAATGTTTTTCCAAAGTAACTATCGTTATTTTTATGAAAAAAAACAACTAAATCCTGGATCCGCTAGTGGCTACAGGTAATCACAAATATAAACATTTATGTTTAAGAATTTTTTTATACATAAAGAAAAATTATAATTCTTAAACTTTTGCTATCAACATATTCACTATTAAATTTAATACAAATGAATAAATTTTGAAATCTCTTGATCTAAATATTTGTTTTACGAAGGAGAATATGCCAGGTACATGCTGGTTTTTAGCTCAAAATGTCTTCCCAACTTAAAATAGTTTAAAAGTTTAAATGCTCATAATTCTGAAATTAATCGTTATTATTGGGTATAATTTGGTATTTTTCCTTACACGTATATTTACAGATCTGCATTAAGATCTGAGGTTACAAATTGAACTTTTTCTGGATGAATAATTTGGAATGAAATGACCCATACGCAATTTCAGTTTAATGAAACTTTTCGTTTATGAGCTAGACTGTTCACAGACACATACACATAGATAATTTTGCAAGACTTGTTTATTTGGATTAAGGTAATCTTAAAACGTGCATTTCTGCCGAAAACAATAGAAACACTTAAGAGTTGATCAGGCACATTGCGTAGCATCTGATTAAAAAGAAGAAGATAAAAAATTGTGAAAACAGCAGCCCAATTCCATTCCAAATGCAGACGAATATTTTTTCGGAAAACTAATTTAGGAAACGTAGTTGTTAAAGGAAAACAGGCCTATAACATTGATACTGGAGCAGAGAGGCCAATCTGTAGTTCCAATTGCAATCTTCAACTGATGAATAAAAAATTAATACCCTCTGATGTCCCAATCAAAAAAGAAAAACTTCAAAACATTGAAATATTATGAGAAAATCGTTTTAGGAAAAACTGGATGAAGGATACCAGATTAGAATGATACTAAAACGCGATCGAAACCCCTGGTCTTCTAAAGCCCCCGGATAGAAACCCCAGGATAAAGGTATTTTAATAGAAGATGTGTAAGAATGTGCCAATGCAGATGATCTTGACAGAGATCTAGAGCATGATTAGTCATTGTAGAAATCAATTTAATCCAAATCATAAAAATAAATTATTTAAATACTTACTTCTGCATAGTAAGCAATGTATGTTTTAGTACTTCCTTTGTACGAAAATGAGTCACGAGGTGATTTATCAAAACAAATCCCATCAACTTGATAAGGTCTATTGTTATACAATGTAAAAACTATAGATTTAAGTACGGTGTCCGTGAATTTCTCCTAAAAAAAAAAAAAATAAGTATTACCTAATACAAATATCAAGAGAACCATTTCAATACATTTTGTAAACTAATAACCAGAGCCTTGCTTATTGCTTTTGCGTGATTTTTATATTTTTATATACGCATCAAATATCTTTAGGAATACTACACTGTGATGCAATTAGCCAAATTTTATTTTCCATATTTGAGGATAAATGCATATTTGAAGATAAATTTATCTAGTTGCATATTTTGATTAATTTAATGGAATAAACTATATATATATATATATATATATATATATATATATATATATATATATATATATATATATATATATATATAGGGGCTGGGGTAGCATTGCAGGCTAAGGCGCTTGCATTAGGTAATCAAAGTTAAGCAACGCTGAGAGTGGTTAGCACTTGTATGGGTGACCGTCCACCAAGGAAAGCCACGCCTCCCAAGATTCCTCTCCCCCTACTCCGGATATGAGAGCCCTGTCCAGCTACTGGAGGCAAATCATTGATGACCCTACCCTGTACTTTAAACGGGAATCGGAATGTGGTCTAGGAGACCACACTCGCGGTCAAAGATCTTCATGGTCTGTAGCGCCAACCGAAAAAAAAAAATAAATAAATTTCAAAAATATATATATAATTGGTGGGTTTGTGTGTGTGTGTGTATATAAATGAATATTCATTTATTGATATATACAAATTAAAATGCAAAATTGAAGATGCAATTCATGATCACAATCGTAGGTTTATTTACAAGGAACAAAATAAGCAAATCTACCACATTTGTAGATTTTACACCAACCTTCCACTACACCTTTGTACCTTTAATAACTCTCTTTATAGTTGGGGATCTGAGGCCTAAAAGATGGTCTCATTTGAAGAGAGTTTTTGACTGTAGATTCCGTTGTATTCAAACTAAAACTAAACGAAACTATTGATTGCAAATGGGCGTCTACGTAGGATGCAATAAAATTTTATGAGTCACCAAAGTCGTCCTATTTTCTGAAAAAGTGCATTATTTGAAGAGGGACGGAATCTTTTTCAAACAAAACTAGACCACTCCAAATTTTAAAAACTGACGTCTGCCGGTCAGAAGTGGATGTATTCGTCGGGAAGACGCAGGTCAAAAACGAAATTTTTTGCATCAAAACATGACTTATACGAAGATGGTTGGAACTTTTCTAAACAAAACTAATCCACTCAGGGACCAAAAAATACGTAGTCTGCCAACCAAAAGTGGATACGTCCCGTCAGCAGACGCGCGTCAAAATCCAATTTTTTTGCATCAAAACTTGACTTATTTGAAGATGGTTGGAACCTTTTCCAAGCAAACCTAGTCCACCCAGGAATAAAAAAAAGTAGTATGCCAAACGGAAGTCGATGCATTTTGTCGGCAGACGCGATTCAACACCAAATCGGTCAGTGAGAAACTTTTTCATTTCTTAATTTGGTTTATTTCAAAATAGTTGAATCCTATACTGAATAAAACTAGTCCACCCAGGGAGCATAAAAAATATTTGAGGTAGATATAGGTTAGTCAAAAACAATCCGCTTTCCTTCAAATCTTTTCTAAATAAAAGTATTCCACCCAGATACCTAAAAAAAATTACAAAGTCAAACTCGCCTCCCTAAAGCGTTACGAAACATAAAGTTACGAGGGGTCGTAAAATGAAACTTCCGAATAACTCGTAAAGAATACAGTTTTTAGTTGATGTTCTATTGTCATTTTAAAGTTTGTGGAATTTCCTGTAATATTAAAAAAAAAATCGTTGAAATCGGATTATTCGCTGCAAAGATATATTCTTTAAAATATTTTTATATGTTCTACTGCAAAGCTTATTTACGTTGTTTTGGTTTATGATATACTGAAAGTGTTACATCAACTGAAGCAATATGTTGTTTTTTTTTACTTAGAAAATTACTAATAATGAAATAAAAAATATATTTAGGGCAATATTAGGAATCAACTTTTATTTTTTTTTTTTTCTTATACCACCAGGAAAGAAATGTTTTTTGTGTTTTATAGTATACCTTGATAAATTAGATTTTACCTTTCCAATGAATTTGATCCCATGCAGCTTAAAGATAAACATTCGTTTGGCATTATTGGGGTGGAAATGTTACTCTTGTTAAGATGAATTCATTCTGAAATGTATGAGAGGAACAAAAGTGGGTGAGAAATATGATATTATCAGGTATGGATGTGTAATACAGAATTAAAATTATCCCATTAATTGCTAATAGTCGGATTTAGTTCAGTAGTTTTATTTATAAAAGATTTCTTCCATCATGAAACTTTGAAGGAAAACGGATGGTTCTTCACTAACCTACGTCTACCGGCGAAACGCGACCACTTCCGGTTGGCAAATATCTTTTTATGGTCCTTTGGTTGTCTTGTTTTATGCAAGATAGGTTTAAACTATTTCGGAATAAGCCAAATTTAGGAATAAAAATGTTTCTGCTGACCAACTTAAATCGCGTCTGCCGACAGAACGCATCCACTTCCGGTTGGCAGATTACGTTTATTTTTTATCCTTCCGTCGCACTACTTTTGTCTAGAAAAGGTTCCAACCATCTTCACATAATTCAAATTTTTATGCAAAACAGTTGGATTCTGACGCGCGTCTGGCGCACGAATGCATCCACTTCCGGCCGACAAACGTCGGCTTTTTAAAGTTTGGAGTGGTCTAGTTTTGTTTGGAAAAAGTTCCGTTCATCTTCAAATAAGTCAATTTTTAAATATAAAAAAATAAATATACATTAATATATTAATGTATAAACCGGGTGTTTCAGGGTTAAGTAGCCAAACTGAAAATATGAACAAAGAACCTCAAAGCAAGAAAAAAATGTCCGCAAACGCTTTGTATAGGAGATATTCACACCTAAATATTTTCGTTGTTATGAATTATTTACGTATGAAATAAATAAAACATAGTTATTTTTTCTAACTACCTTATTAATTAAATATAAACATGAACATTTAATAGGTGACGCCTCGACTAAATGCGGGCATATTTCTGGAAATTTAATAATGATTACTATGATTTAGTTGAACATATTCCACTACAACTGAGAAGGAACATGTGGCTTCACTTAGATGGCTGTCCTGCACATTACGGGAGAGGTCCAAGACAATGGTTAAATGTTAATTATCCCAATAAATGGATTGGCCGTACAGGACCAGTGGCTTGGCATGCACGCTCTTCAGACCTGACACCATACCATTTTTTTGTTTGGGGTGACATTAAACAAAATGTCCGGTCAATGACTTAATTTCTTACGAAGAGGGATAATTGAATCTTGTGAAACAATACATATCTAGTACCATTCTGCGAATTCTGCTGTTGAAGAAAGATGCCGAGCCTGTCTTAATGCTCGAAAAAAAACGAAAATCTTTAGGTGTGAATATGTTCTAAACAAAGCGTTTGCGGACATACCTTCATAGGATTTTTTTTTCTTGTTAGGTTAGGTTCCTTGGTTCATATTTTCAGTTTGGCCACTTAACCCTTAGACACCCTGCATATACACATATGCACAATAATTTTCAACCAGTCTACAGTTACAGGTATTTTAGACTTTTTCGTAGATTTTCATTTTTTGAGCTTTAAAAAGTTTATCATATTCTTGAGCTATAACTTTTGTTCGTTTGTCTAACGGTATGTGTGGCCACATTTTAAATCCAATTATTAAATAAACTAGAAAAAAAATCATGTTACTTGAAAATTTTAATATTGTATTTCTTACATAGCAGAAATATTCATGATAATTTAATTTTATTTTGTAGGCGGTTGACGACTTTGACTTGAGTTTGTTTTTCGGTCACTGAGATTCAGCATTTGGTTTAATTTAATCATAATTGATATTTTATTGATGCTGAATGGTCTGATTGAAACATATAAACATGAACCATTTCAAATATGTAAAAATTATTCACATGAGGCGCTCTTCTACCACATCATCTAATACTCATAAATGGCATTTTTATATACTACAATAATGTTATTGGTATGTTATTTTCATTATATTTAAGAACAAATATTAATGCAATAAATTAATTGTCCAAAAAAAATTTGTTTTTCAATATCCTAATATACTAGAACGTTTTAGACGGTCTCTATTGTAAAAAAAGATATAATAATTGTCCAGGGATTAATCTCTAAAACACAAAAAAAAGAAGAAAACAGTTCTCTATAATCCTGGACTTCACCACCATCTTGAGCCTCCATTTTGATGTAAAGTTTTTCTATTCAGTTAATCCCAGTCATTGGTAAAGTGTGCACATTCTCATTTTATTTGACCCAAACTTTTCATAGAAAAAAATGAGTTGCTAAATCCCAAGAAAACAGCCTGGTGGAACAAATATGGGAGGGAAAAGAGGAGACCAGAAATGAAGCTCAATTTCAGACATCAAGTGAGTCTAAATTAACCATACCATTTCAGCTTGAAGCAAAATTTTGCAATGCCATACTAAAAAATTGTAATTTCACCATCAGCAATATTTACTTCATCTTTCAAGATAAACAAAATTGTCCAAGGGCACAAATATATATATATATTTTTTTTGTATTCATAACATCCAATATAACAATTTCTTAAATCACTTGTTGAATTTATACATGATATAAATTATAAATTTATAAATTTCATTGATCCAACCTAATACAGTCCACACAAATTATTACAACAACCAGCCCACTATTACTCACTTATAGGTCAATGGGTAATATTTGGCTCACACCAAATTACCGTGATCAAACAATTATAATAACAAAATTTAATTCAGTAATAATTAAATATAATATAAATATTTCTGCAGTAGAAGAGACCGTATAAAACGTTGCAGTATCGAATATAGAAAGTAAATAAACAATTATAATTGTTTGGACAATTAAATTATTGCATTAACATTTGTTCTTAAATGTAATCAAGATAATATAAAAGTTGCAGCATAGAATATAAAGTAAAAAAAAAAATCCGTTTTCGAGATATAAGTGAAAATCCTAAAATCGTGACCTTTCCCCTCCCCTCCATCCGGCTCACCACATAGACGTCAGTACTTTTGATATGTTCACACCCTATGCACCCTGAATAAGTCTGAAGGAATTGCTTACTCACGAACTCAATACCTCATTCCTTGACTGGACTATGAAGTGGTGAATAAGTTTTTGAATTACACCAAATTTGCGTTCAACATCTCATACGTCAAAACTGAAGATAAATAAAATTTAAAAAAAAATACTAGTTAAATATGTGAATGAACTAAATAATTAGAAAAATATACCTACTGTTCCTTCATCAACGCCATATCTTCGACAACATTCATTAAAGAATTCCAAAACAGTATCAGTCCTTAAGACTTTATGAGAAACATCCAGGCACATCATAATGTGGTCTTCATATTGAAGAATTGAAGTATTAAAGCCAGGGAAAATCTTAATTTTTGCTTCTGGCAGTTCTTCCTGTATAAAACCATAAATTTATTGTATTAATAATTCTTATTTGGAAGTAAATAAAATCAAATTTTAACGTTTCATATAATGCTAAGGTGTTGTAATGGAATTATTTACATTGAATGGTGCTTTTAATTATACTACTGGTTTTAATTATCCTCTCCGTAAATCTACTGAATACAAGCTCCTTACCTTTCAAATCCTCCAAAAACTTCCTCCTAAACCCGTTATATTTCTCACTTACTTGAGCAATACCATCCCAAGAACCAACCACTTACCTCTTTTGTGGAAACATTCCATTATTATCATATTTCTGAAACCAGCAAACCTCCCAACACATCCACGTTCTACAGACCAATCCTCTTAAAAATCTTTGAAAAGGTCCTCCTGAAACGAACCCTACCCTTTATAGAATCCCAAAATCATTCATCCCATCACTTCGAATTTCGTTCACAACACTCCACAGTCCAACAGGGACTCCGAGTGGTCGATCATATTTCCGCAGCACTGTAAACCAAGCAATATTGCTCAGTTGCATTTCTTGATATAGCTCAAGCTTTTGATAGGAAATGGCACGCCATGCTTCTTCCCAAGCTGAAAACCCGTCTACCCCAGTCTTTGTACCTAATCCTCCGCTCCTTCCTCTCAGATCGCACCTTTCGAGTTTGCTGTGGTACAGAATTTTCCAATTCCTACCCAGTTGAAGCCAGTTTTCCTCAAGGTAGCGTCTTGGGCTCCGTTATTTATAACTTTTTTACCGCTGATACCCTCCCTGTTCATCCCGATACCTTACTAGCAACATTTGCTGATGATACCACCATCCGAACATCCAACTCAGATCCTGAAATAGCATCTTTAAATCTGCAAAGACACCTATCCCTGATTGAGTACTGGTGTAATAAATGGCGCATCAAAGTAAACGAATCCAAATGGAAACACATTAACTTCACGCTCCGGCACAGGTCCTTTCCACCAGTTCACTTTAATTCCATCTAGCTAGAGAACATTCACACTCCATTCACAATCAATAATACAAAAAAATAACAATGCTAAAAGTAAATGTATATAAACTAAACTAAACAAATGAAACTAAGCTAATGAAAATAACCTATACAACATCTAAAAAAAAAAAAAAATGTATTCACTCAAACGCCCCCCACTCAGCCGCGTTACTGGTATTAAATACCGGTAGAGGCTGAGCAGAGGCGCTATAATCACACATACATGGCTTGAGTGATGAACTTGGCCATTGCCAAAACTCCCGTATATACTTATTCACAAAAGGTATTGGGGCCACTGCCGTTTCAACCTTCGAGGGGAATTGTAGGGATGGTTGGTGACCGATGGGGATTTTGGAAGGGGATTTGGATGATAGGTAATGCTCTTTTTTTTAGATATTGTATGGAAGCATGTGTGTATTTGAGTAGTTATCTTCATTAGCTTAGTTTCTTTTGTTTAGTTTAATTTATATACACTGACAGGCAAAAAATTCCACCCACTTGATTTTTTCATGTTTTCATCTAAAAATATTTCTACTTTGGATTGGTCTATTATTTTTAATGAATAAATAAATAATCTTTTTGTTTGTTTTCAATTAGGAATGTTAATATAGAGGACAATATCCCTTAATCCTTAATTCAATGGAATGATTTTAGATTCCAATGTTTACTTTCTATAGAATCGAAATGTTTATTCAGTATCATTAATTCAGTGCCGTTTCTTGCAGCACATTTCTTAGTCTTCGGCTTTTAATTTTTTCAATATGAAGTTTAAAACATGCCTATTAGTGCTGAGGATTTTGCGCGTGGTGTAGCACTTATTGATGATGGACGTTTCATTAGATATGCAACTAATGCCATCGGAGTTCCATATGAAACTTTACGAAACGGCGTTAGGCGTTTTCGAGAAACTGGTTCTTACAATAGAAGGCCCGGTTCTGAACGGCCTAGGGTAACAGAACCACGGGATGACCGGTTTTTGACACTAGAGAATTTTACGAAACGTGCCGTTGTTCAAGCGATTAATCAGCACGAAGAAGTTCGAGGTGCGCAAATTTCTGAAGAGCTCGGAGAATATTAAATGAGTATGGATTTATGGCTTTTCGTCCAGTAAGAGGACCAGAGTTGACCAGAACTCACAGAGTAACACGGCTGGCTTTTGCTCGAGAACACAGCCATTGGACAATGGACGAATGGAGTGCTGTACTTTTTACAGATGAGTCAAGATCCGCTCTTCGACTTCCAGACGGGCGTGGAAGGGTGTGGAGAAGAAGAAACGAAAGATATGCAGCCTGTAATTTTTCCCAGAGCCAACCTTTCCAATGTGGTTCCTTAATCGTGTGGGCTGGAATTTCAATGGAGCGCCGTATAGAATTGGTTGTTCTTCGTGAAGGGTCTTTGACGGGCATTCGCTATGTAGATGAGATTTTTGAACCTCATGTGTTGCCTATCCTCAACGAAATCGGCGATCGTTTTATTCTAATGCACGATAATGAACGCCCACATGTCGCCCGCCTAGTGCAGACAGAACAATTCCTTCAACAGAACAATATTGAGGTTTTAGCCTGGCCAGCACGTTCTCCAGCTTTGAACCCCATTGAGCATCTATGGGATAACCTCGGAAGACGAATAAGAGCGCGTGTAACACTTCCTGATACACTGCAGGAGCTTGAAAGGGCTCTTCGGGAGGAATAAACTATCCTCCAGCAAAGCAACATTTCCCGACTGGTGGAAAGTATGCCGAGTCGTTTTCAAGAAGTAGTGAAGGCAAGAGGAGGAAACACGCGCTACTAAACGATGATGTAATTAATTTCTTTTAGAATAATAATGGTTTTGTTTTCCAATTTTTTTTTCTCTAATCTTTCTTACCCAATCACATTTTTATTATTAAAGGTACAAAAGATTATAAAATTCCATAAATACTAAGTATTATCTACAAATACCATGTATTATATACAAATACAACTTTACAGAAATATTTTTAGATGAAAACATGGAAAAATCAAGTGGGTGGAATTTTTTGCCTGTCGGTGTACATTTACTTTTAGTATTATTATTTGTCTGTATTATTTATTTTTATTTATCATGAGTGGAGTGTGAATGTTCTCTAGCTGGATGGAATTAAAGTGAACTGGTGGACAGGACCTGTGCCGGAGCGTGAATGTAATGTGTTTCCAATTGGATTCGTTTACTTAGATGCGCCATTTATTACACCAGGACTCAATCAGGGAGAGGTGTCTTTGAAGAATTAAAGATGCTATTTCGGGATCTGAGTTGGATGATCGGATGGTGGTGTCATCAGCAAATGTTGCTCGGATTATTATAGATATGGGCCCGCCCGTAAATAAATATAAAAAAATGAATAAAAAGGACTGCACTTGTAATTTTATGTGTGTTTATATATATATATATATATATATATATATATATGTATAATATTACAATATTTTTATTAATCGACTTTTATATATTATAACTTATTATAATATAATAAGATGGTGACTATAGTTGGATAATAAGTCATGAAGTGCACTTCGATAAACTAAAACAGCTCCTGTTTATTATTAGTATTATTTATTACTCATTAATGAGAATAAAACAAAATTCATGTATACAGAAGAAGGAGTGAACCCCCAAAACCAAAGAATATCTCTAGGCACTTACACCTTTGAGAATGTCTAACAGTTCCCTTATCTGGGATCTCGAATTACAACAAAAAATGAGACGCCACTTAAAATAAAGCGGAGAATAACAGCTGCCAACCAATTCTATTTTGACCTACTTAAGCAAATGAGAATTAAACGAACGAAGCTGCAGCTCTATAAAACGCTTATTCGCCCAGTTCTTACCTACGGTAGCCAAACATGGATCTTAACCAAAAAGGACGAAAAAGACCTGCTGGTCTTTGAAAGGAAAATCCTAATAAGAATATTTGGTCCTGTAAAGAAGATGCAGGATTGGAGTATTTGGAAAAATAGAGAGGAATACGAATTGTTTAGTGAACCTAATGTAACAAGAATAATAAAATAAGGAAGGCTGAGTTGAGCTGGACACATAGCTCGGATGGAGTGGTTTGTGTCCGACGAGAGTGCTCGACGAGACATTAGACCTACACGAGGAGAGCTGGCAGACCGAAACTGAGATGGGCAGGTGGCGCTAGAGACCTGTTGGGAATCAGAAACTGGAAAGTGGTGGCACAGAATAGAGAAATTTGGCGGAAGATCATTGAGGAGGCCAGGACCCACTGAGGGTTGTAGAGCCATTAAGATAGAGATAGAGGGCTCCTGTTTATTTTTTAATTCAAAAAGTTTCGATCCCTGTTTTTTTAAAATAAATAATAGGATCCTCTTTAGTTCTGGAAACTATGGCATCCTTATCGGATTATATTTGAAATATGGCACCTTTTCATCCAACAGGTTAAGTTTCATAGCCAGAGTCTGGTGGAATATTTTCGCCACATCGTTGTTTTTCTGTAAATACTCCGTACCAGCGAGTACTCCTCATCCAGCTGTGATATGTTGGATTGATTCGTACGTCGTTGAACAAAGTCGACATTTATCAGATGTTGTAGTGTCTTTAAGAACGTGCCTCTTATATGACCTGGTGGCAATGACCTGATCTTGAATGGCGACTACAAAGCCTTCTGTTTCAGAGAATAGCCTTCCTGCCGCTAACCATTCCACAGATTTTTCTTTGTCTATGGAGGCTTCATTCAATTGGCTGTAGTGTCTGCCATGTTTGTCTGCCTTGCTTTTCCATTCTGACAGCCTTTCATTTTCGGACACAGCTGTGAAATCTTCGGCTTTGTTCAGATTGAGTGCCGTTAGACCTGAATCCATATAGTAAGGCAAATCCCTATAGTTTTTGAAAGAAAATATCGTCGTAGCGCCAGCTCTTGCTTACGACATGCTTCCTCTATATTTAGAAGTCCGCGACCTCCTTCCTTTCTAGATAAATACAAGCGGGCTTTGGAGGATATTGGATGGTGAGACCGCTCTTGTGGGAGTGCCGTTCTTACTAGAAGATCAATCTCCTATAGACTGGTATTGGACCATTGTACTACACCAAAGCTATAGCTCAGAGCTGGTATGACCCAGGTATTAATGGCCTTAATTTTGTGCTTCTTAGATAACTGCTGCTTGAACCCTGCTTACTTGAACCCTGTAAGCATTCAAAATCATGTCCTCTAGGGAGGTCTCTTGGGATCCTGCCACTTTCTTTCAGTAATCCACTCCGTCGCTTCCCTTTAATTTTTTGTGCATATTTATTCTTCAGTGAACTTTGGAGAGTCTCCTTTATTGTTCTTTTAGTTTTAGGCTGCTTGTGAATCTACAAAAGAGATGCTCTTGTCTTTCCGTTCAACCAATCTCTCAAGGGCCAAGAGAATAGCTCTCACCTCCCCTTCAAAGTTTGTGGCTACGCTTTCGACCGGGGCGCCAAATTGAAATTCCTTTGAATAAACTCCAGCTCCGATATGGTTGCGTGTATCCACTGCAGAACCACTAGTATATATATGTAGCCATTCTGCTTCTGGGAATCGTTTTGCGGTAGTTTCTAGGGTTAAAGCCTTTAGTAGATATTGAGCCTTTAGAACCTTTCTGAAGATCACAATGCGTGACAAATTTACGAGTGTAACTTGTGTTGTTAAAAACGGAATAGACTCGTTTTTAGCTAGTTGTAGTAGTTTCCTTTGTATCAAGCCTTATAACACCTTAGTAAAAGTTATTTGTGTTTTAAGGAGTTCAGGTTTGGGTTCATAGATACTCCTAAGACGCTTCAGCCTTTCATAGAGCGTAACGGAAATTGCCTCCAGTCTTTCTCAAGATGTACTATGCCTGTCTGTAATTCTAGAGCAGATATTGGAATAGATCCCTCCTGTCACGAGCCTGAGGGTCTGATTTTGAACTATATCCAGCTTGTGTAAGATTGCGCCCGAAGTGGTGATGACCAGTTCTGCGTCGTATTCAATGACAGGGCGGACATGTTTTATGTAGGCAATAGACATAATATCCCCCGTTGCTCTCCGTTTAATGTCACCTAACCTCTGCATTAACGATAGTCGTGTTGAAGGCTGTCCCATTTGTTCCTCAATATGTTTATTCCAGGAGAGTCTTTTATCGAGTTTCACTCCGAGATATGTAGCTTTGCATGAGCAATTGAGCTCCTCATTATTATAGCTGAATTTTATCTCGTGTGATTTGGTTAGGAGGGTAAAAAGCTAGAATTCCGCTTTTTTCGTAATTAACGATCATTGCATCGGCCCACTTCTTTAGTGATTCCAATACTTGTTGCATGTGCTTTTCTAATCCTTTGAAGTCACTACTTGTTACCCAAATAACGAAGTCACCTGCGTACAGCAGATTCGGTGAGTTCCGTAATATCATTAATCATTATGTTAAACATGAAGGGATTCAGGAACAAACCTTGTGAAAGGCCTTGTTTGTTTGGCAATATGTCAAAACAAAGTTTTTATATCGCACCCTTGTAAACCTTGTCAACAAGCTTACTCACCAGGTTCTTTCTCCAAGCCATGCAGTCTTAAAATCTGCGAATATTTCCAGTGTGTTTTTTATTTCTTTTGTTAGACCAGCTGTTCAATAGTATTCCGATTTTTCTTGAAGCCAGATTGGTGAGAAGATATTAGATAATATTTTCTACGTATTTTTGAAATCTTTCTGCAACGATTTTCTAGTAGCGCTTAGAGAAAGTTATTTTTAATTCAAACGATTTAAATTTTCCGGTATATCTTCTTGTGTTTTTCCTCTTCAAGATTGGCATCACTTCTCCTTTCCTCTATTCACGCGAAATATGTGTTTTCCAAACAGAGTTTATAAATTGCAGTAGTTTCTTTGGCGATATCCTCTAGGTGTATAAGACATTCCGGCAGTATGTCATCTGATCCTGCGCTTTTCACTTTCATAGTTTTAGTAAACGTAATCCTGATATCCTCGACTTCTTCATTCACAAAGGTCTCGGGCCGCTAACTTACTCAGTTCTACGGCTCGATGACCTTTCCTCAGATCACAGTCCGCTAAATCTAACCCTTTCCGCATCTCCTATCCCCAGGTTATCTCCTCCTCATTCATCAGAGGCCCAGTCAACTGGAACCTTTTCCGCCAAACAATAACAGATGCAATAGACCTCAGAGTATCCCTAAAAACCCCTCAAGACCTAGATAATGCAGTGAGTTCCTTTACCACCTTGATCCAACAAGCAGTCTGGACTGCATACTCACCAATTCCCTCCAAAAAATACCTTAAAAAGATTCCTCTGCCTCAAATCCTTACCGACCTCATTAAATCCAAACGCCAATCTAGGACTATCTGGCAAAGAACCAGGCATCCTGATGATCGGAAACTGTACAATTATTATACCAAACAGGTAAGAAAAGAACTAGCTTCCTTTAGATCCCTATCATATAATTCCTGCCTCTCTTCCCTATCTACCGATGACAATTCTCTCTGGAAGTTGACCAGAAAAATACTTAAATACCATTCTGTTTCCCATCCCCTCCGATGCGATGATGGAACCTGGGCTTCGTCAGATGAGACTAGAGCTGAAGAATTTGCCAAACACCTATCCAAAACATTTACTCCCCACCCCGAACTCCATTCCACCCTCACTGTTGAAGTTGAAAAATTCCTCTCTTCTCCTATTCCTCTCTCCTTGCCTGCTATAGCTGTCAACCCCTCTGAGGTCAAATTCCTTATAAGCAACCTAAAATCTCGAAAATCCCCTGGACACGATCTCCTTACTTCCCAGATCCTTAGACAACTTCCCAAAAAAGCAATTATATTCCTCACATACCTATACAACTGTATTCTCCGCACAACTCACTTTCCTCTGACATGGAAACACTCCATAATCATCCTCTTCCCAAAACCAGGTAAATCTGTCAATAATACCTCATCCTATAGACCAATAAGCTTGCTCCCAATCCTCTCCAACATCTTTGAAAAAATCCTTCTCAAACGCATCCTACCCATACTCGAAACCCTCAATATCCCATCCCATCAGTTTGGATTCCGCTCAAGACATTCCACTGTTCAACAAGGCCTTCGCGTTGTTGATCATATATCATCTGCGCTTGAAAACAAGCAATATTGCACCAGTGCCTTTCTGGACGTAGCGCAAGCTTTCGACTGGGTGTGGCATGATGGCTTGCTTTTCAAGCTCAAAACTCACTTACCCCAATCCTTGTACCTAGTTCTCAAATCCTACCTCTCAAATCGTTCCTTTCAAGTCCGCTGCGGCACTGAATTCTCAAACTATTATCCAATTGAAGCTGGTGTTCCACAAGGCTGTGTCTTGGGCCCAGTTCTCTTCATCCTCTTCACCGCTGACATTCCAACCAACCCCGATACCCTTCTAGCAAACTTCGCTGACGATACCGCCATCCTGTCATCCCACTCAGATCCTGAAACAGCATCCTTAAACCTACAAAGACACATCTCCCTGATTGAGCAATGGTGCAACAATTGGCGCATTAAGATAAATGAATCCAAATGCAAGCATGTCACCTTTACCCTCCGACGCAGATCCTGTCCACATATCCTTTTCAACTCTGTACCTCTCCCCGTCTCAGACACAGTTCGGTATCTTGGATTCCTTTTAGACAAAAGACTAACCCAACATCTGGAACATAACATCTGGAACCCACATACCAGACTTAAAAGACAAGAACTTAACCGACGATTTGGCCAGCTATACAGACTACTTAACAGAAAATCCAATCTCTCAATAGAAAACAAACTATTAATATACAAGACCCTACTCAAACCCATCTGGACCTACGGACTTGAACTGTGGGGGACAACTAAATTTTCGAACATCAAACGCATCCAATCCTTTCAGTCTAAAGTCCTCCGTATAATAGTCAATGCTCCTTATTATGTTACAAACAAAACCCTACATCATGACCTTTACATCCCTTATGTCCTTGACGTTATTCCATCTCGATTCTCAAATCTTCATCTGAACCTAATCCACCATCCTAACTCCTTAGCACAATCCTTATCCAGCTCCAGTCACCCCTACAACCCTCCTCGAAGGTTGAAACGGCAGTGGCCTCGAGACCTTTTGTAAAGACTGTCACTGGAGTTCTGGCAATGGCCAGCCTCTCCATTCACGTCATGAGCGTCTGTTGCTTTAGTGCCCTCTCTCAGTTTCCACTGGACTCCTGCCGGTGACGCAGCTGAGAGAGAAGCGCTGGGATCTCTTAGAGTCTCGCTCCGCCCTTCACACGTGGAGGAAAGGGCTGGACTCGGAGCTCCCTTGGCTGATTGTAAATAAAGTATGAATGTTTTTCTTTTTTATATATCTATTTGTTTTATTTATTATTATTATTTTTTTTTAATTTGAATTCAAGTTACATTTCTTTAGTTTTATAGTTTTACCTTTGTTATATAGATATATATTTTTTTATTTTTTTTATTTTTTTTTTTTTTATTGCATTGTATATATAGTATGAATGAGCCTCACTCAGCTTTAGTACTCAGTGCCCTTAAATGTGGCAAAATGTATTATTTCTCAATAAAAAGATTTAAAAAAGAAAAAAAAGTTTTAGTAAGAGCATCATGTATTTGGATATCTGTACAGAATAGAATGAATGAATACAAAATCTGTATTTTGTAATATATACAATTACAGGAAATCTGGCTCTATTAAAAACATTATTATATAAAGAAAAATCAATAATAAAATACTACACAAATGTAGAAATAAATCGGAGAAATATTCTTTTTTCATAAAAAAGATAAAATAATAATAATAATAATAATGCTTAGCGAACCCGAAGGTTCGATGCCGACACCACCAATCGCTTGTTACACACCTCCCTCCACCGTTCGCCGTCCAAACCCAGTCCCTTCAGATCGGCTTTAATGCAATCTTCCCACCTTCGCTTCGGTCTACCCCTCGGACGCTTACCAGTCGGCACAGCAAATATTAACCTATTAGGAATTCTCTCGTTACTAAGCCCAACAACTTTACAAGCCCATTTGATTCGCCGCGATGAAATTACCTCAATTATATTACCCGGATACAGCTCACGCAATTCGACGTTGTGTAACCGTCTGAACTCTCCGGTTAACTCATCCTTCTTCGGTCCGAATATTCTACGCAATACTTTATTTTCAAAAACCTTAAGGCGCTGCTCATCCCTTAATGTAAGCGGCCAAGTTTCGCATCCATAAAGAACTGTAGGCAAGATAATTGTTTTATAGATTCTAATTTTTAAGTACCGGGACAAGAGGCGCGAACTAAGTAGTTTTGTCACAGAAAAATAACAAGCATTCCCCGCCTTCAGTCTAACCTTAATCTCTTCTTCAATTTCGTTTTTTCTAGTTATCGTAGAACCTAGATACCTAAATTTATCTACCTGTTCAAACATATTACCATCTATATCGATATCACCAGTAGTATCGCCATTTTTGCAGCTAACCATATATTTTGTTTTATCCACGTTTATTTCGGGTCCTAGTTCTTTACCGGCTTTCATTAACGTTGTTGTATTTAGTTTTATAGTTTCAACGTCTTCGCTTAACAGTACGAGATCATCAGCATAGTTGTCTAGATCATCAGCACGGATGTTGTCCCGCCCAGATCCAACCCTTTCTCGGTTCGCATTAGCTCCCTAATGGCATGTTCTAATGCCAAATTGAACAGGACAGGCGAAAGAGAATCCCCCTGTTTTAAGCCCGAACGAACCTCAAATTTTTCGTACAAATTATTACCGATTCTAACTTTATTGAGTGTCCCCGTCAAGCATATCCTGACTAGATTTACTAGTTTTTTTTGGAATCCCCTGCTCGATTAGAATATTATACAGTTTCTGGCGGTCAATAGAATCGTAAGCCTTTTTAAAATCTATATACAGCTGGTGAACAATACCGTTCACTAAATCCGCATTGGTAGTCTCCGATAATTTCCTCGGCGTATTCCGTGATTCGACTGGTTAAGATTGAAGTGAATATTTTATAACATACCGAAAGGAGTGGAATTTCTCGATAGTTATTACAATCCGTCCTCGGACCCTTTTTGTGAATCGGAATAAGAATAAATTCTTTCCAAAAAAAGAAAAAATAAATATATAAATTATGACGAAGATAGAAAGAAAAGAAACGACAGCTGTATAACAATATCAATAAAAAGCATTGACTATGAAAATATTTTAAATAAAATTAAAATAAATATACATAAAAAGAATTTAAAAAATAGTAATAATATATTCATATTACAGGTATTATATAACTTATAACGGGGTTACTTTGAACATGCGGGGTTACATTGTCACATCAAGTTTTTAAAATTAGAACCGCTATTGTGAGCTTCATGTTGATGTGAGTGAGATGGCTGTGGTGCACCAGTTTTCAGGAAAGGCTTAATTATTTGCGACAATTGATTCAAATCATCCTGTGGCGTAAGCTGTAGTGAGATCCAAGAATTACTGTTATTACTGTTCCTGATGCGTTTACTCACCTGTTTTAACTTCGTCTGCCCTCAATTTCATAGTATTGACAAAACATCGATCCAGGTAATTGTTTTTTGTCTATATAATCTAGATCCTTTTCCCATATTTTAGTTTCTTTAAGATAATTATTTTAATTGTGGCAAATGAAAACGTATATGTGGGAAGTTTGATAGTGTAACTTTATTACTATTATTAACCTAAAGATGAATGAAATTTCGTTGATGATCCTGGAAATAATAATGTATTGATGAAAAAGAATAATAAGTATTGATGAAGCACCAGGTAGACAGGGTAGACAAGGCAAAGCGTGGAAGGGAAAAAACGAAGGCCAAACCTTTATTTCAAATCAGTGAATCCTCAGAAAGCGACTTGGATATCCCGTTCGGAGAGAGTGATGATAGTCTCACTATTTGAATCGCAGTTAGAGGATTAACCACAGGCAGAGAGCTTAACTATACACCTAAACCGACTAGTGAGCAGTATTCTCATCTGCTTCCAACGAACAACGACAGTGTCAGCGTCAATGCTTGCCTACATTAAAAGAAAAGCCGATTAGTGATGGAGAGTTTATGGTGGGAACTTATCAAGGACGCCGATACCCTGGTAAATTTATAAGACAGGCTGATGGAGTATATGAAATTACTTCCACGTCTATATCCGGGAAGTGGTAGGTTTGGCCGAAAATTGAAGATAAGCTGTGGTTCAAACATAAAACTATACTAGGACGAATCCGTGACCCTCCCTATTGAAGTAGCTGAGAGAAATTCTAAAATGGACATAAAATAATATTTTTTTCTAAAGTAACACAGATGAGTGTGCCTGGTTTGAAGCTTTTTATCAAAGTTAATTAATCAATTTCTTTTTTCGTTTTTTTTTTTTTTGGTTCATTTGTTGTTCACACTTTCCTATGAGTAAAAAACTATTTGAACATGATTTTTCTTAACATCGCTTCTTGATTGTCTCCATCGCTTTTCCTGAGACCCCATATTGAAATGTGGGATTCCTCAATAAAAAAACATGATTTAATTGGTCAAACCAAATAAAAATCGTAATTAACCATTTCATTAGAATGTGGAGGAACTATTTAGTGGGGTATTAACGGAACTAAATTCAAAACAAATATGAAAATAGCCAGTAACAAAGTAAACCCGAACACAGGGTAAAATTGATATACAGAAAAAAAATTATATTAATTTCTCTATTCCATTCTGGCAAAAAATTGGTACATGGATTTAAAACTGAGATGTATAGCTTTAGTTTAGTGAAATAATTTGTAAAAATTTTAAAATTGCCGAAGAGAAGAGAAGTACAAAATACTGATAACCTGTCCTAAAGTTACCCCGGTTTATGGTACTGATAATAGAATATACGATATACAATAAAATATAGCAAAATGCCAATACAATACATAGTATGATCAACTTCTTAGTCTGAAGCAGCTTCTCATTATCATATATAATCTCTACGTTTTGTCATTCAGTCGAGAGGGTAAAGATTTGGTACTCACTTTTGAGAGTATAAACCTCAAACTGGTTGTCCACCGTCCATTTATGCAATGATACTAATGCATTATTTAAGCAACACTGAATAAGGTCTTATTTTATATATTCTTTTCGCTGCTGATAGATATCCCTACAGATCCCGATACCTCCCTAGCAACATTTGCAGATGATAATGCCATCCTGTCCTCCCACACAAATCCCGAAATCGCATCCCTCAATCTGCAAAGACAACTATCCCTGATAGAGCAGTGGTACAATTGGCGCATGAATGTTAACGAATCATAATGCATACCACCTTCACCCTCTGACGCACATCCTGCCCGCCAATCCTACTTCCCGCCTCAGACACTGTCCGGTATATTGGCTTCCTTCTAGACAAAAGACTGACTTGACACCCAAACAACAGATTTAAAAGACAAGATCTTAACCGACGATTCACATCAATGAAGGTAATTAAAGAAAAAAATAAATAAAATAATTATAAAAATAAATAAATACAATTCTTCTAAAGCTCATTCACACCTATATACAATATTTACATTTGCCCAAGAGACTCTGAGCCAGGCTTTGTCTTTCACGGGTACAGAATGCAGGCACGGAATGCAGGCGCAAGAGTTTATGTTATCCATCGCTGCTGGTAGTCGGGGGACAAATTTCGATGGAGAAGTCAAAGCTATTTCGGCAGCATTGGCTACAATAGAGAAAGAACTCAGCTATCCCCAGGTTGTGTTCTTTTTCGATTCACAAGCAGCCATGCTGGCGATCTGCTATGGTCTGGATCATCCTGATGTCACAAGTGCTAGAGATCTGCTTAGTAAATTAAATAAAAAAGAAATCGGAGTGACTTTCCAATGGGCTCCAATGCATTGGAGTTTATCAGGAAACGAAAATGCCAGAAACTAGTCCTTCAGTTACCCTACGAATCTGCTAAAAGTATTTTGAAATCCAAGGAAGGAAGAGAACAAGAATTGGCAAAAGCATCAGGTAGCAGGGAAAAATTGGGAATCTTTAAAAGGAGCCAAGGAAAGATGTAAATGTATATGAAATAAATCTTTCTATCTATCTATTCCAGTAGATTATTCCAAACCCATTTTCCGAATAATCTGGGAGCTGTAGTGACATGTTCGATAACTGGAGATTCTGGAGATAACTGGAGATTTATTTCTTGTTCACAGTTCTTTAGTTCATTTTCTAGTCAATAAGTGTTTGTTTAGTGTTTTTTGTTTTTGTTTATTTTTATTAACATTGACTTGTAAATTGTGAGGTTAGGAGTGGAAGGTAAGTTTTTACTACCTTGAGAGGTGTTTCTTGGTGAACTATCTTAACTCAGAACGGTAAAGACAATGGAAGAAAGGCCAAGTAAAATTGGCGGGACAATACTTGTAAAGTGAACTTGGTAAGTATAAACACCTTATCATTGTTTACTCATTTATTGTTTTCTTCTTCCTCCCATACCTCAAGCTAGGTTAAGCCAATCTCTTGCTTAAAATACTTGAGAAGTAAAGTGTAAAGTGAACGATATTGTGGGAACAGTTATTTTTCAATTTTATTGTTAATGTGAAAGGTTATAGGTTAGTGATAAAGCAGTTCTGCGCATGCGTTAGCCCTAGTTAAACATACGTCAGGTCGTCTCTTAAAAAATTTCAATTATCATTGGCAGTATACAAGCTTAATGTGAACAATTAGTGTTATCAGTTACATTAACAATTACGTTTGATACTGGACAAAAAAATAAGGTGAGTAATCACTTATTTACAACACAAGAGTGAACAGTGTAAATAGACCTCAGGTTAGTTAGATAACGGCCAGCCATAATACGGCTTATACAACTTCCCAAAAAAGCAATTATATTTCTTACATACCTATTCAACTGTATCCTCCGCACAACCCACTTTCCTCTGGTGTGGAAACACTCCATAATTATCCTCTTTCCTAAACCAGGTAAACCTGTTAATTATACATCATCCTATAGACCGATAAGCCTACTTCCGATCCTTTCCAAAATCTTTGAGAAAATCCTTCTCAAACGCATCCTACCCATACTCGAATCCCACAATATCCCTCCCCATCAGTTTGGATTCAGCTCAAGACACTCCACTGTCCAACAAGGCCTTCGCGTTGTCGACCACATATCCTCTGCACTTGAAAACAAGCAATATTGCACTGGTGCCTTTCTGGACGTAGCTCAAGCTTTCGACCGGATGTGGCACGATAGCTTGCTTCTCAAACTCAAAACCCATTTATCTCAACCCTTGTACCTAGTCCTCAAATCCTACCTTTCAAATCGCTCCTTTCAAGTCCGCTGCGGCACTGAACTCTCCAAACATTATCCAATTGAGGCTGGTGTTCCACAAGGCAGTGTCTTGGGCCCAGTTCTCTACATCCTTTTCACCGCTGACATCCCTTCAAGTCCTGATACCTTCCTAGCAACATTTGCTGATGATACTGCCATCCTATCCTCTCACTTGGATCCTCTAATAGCGTCTCAGAACCTGCAAAGACACCTTTCCTTCATTGAGCAGTGGTGCAACAACTGGTGCATCAAAATTAATGAATCAAAATGCAAGCATGTAACTTTCACTCTTCGACGCAGATCCTGTCCGCCAATCCTTTTTAATTCAATTCCTCTTCCCTACTCTGACACAGTCCGATACCTTGGCTTCCTTTTGGACAAAAGACTGACTTGGAACCCACATACCAGACTTAAAAGACAAGAGCTTAACCGACGATTTGGTCAGCTATATAGACTACTAAACAGAACATCTTATCTCTCAACAGAAAACAAATTATTAATCCACAAAACCATACTGAAACCTATCTGGACCTACGGACTTGAACTGTGGGGGACAACTAAATCATCGAATATCAAACGCATCCAATCCTTCCAGTCCAAAGTCCTTCGAACAATAGTCAATGCTCCATATTATGTCACGAACAAAACCCTACACCATGACCTTAACATCCCATATGTCCATGACATCATCCCATCCAGATTCTCCAACTTTCACCAGAACCTCATTCATCATCCCAATCCTCTAGCGCAATCCCTATCCAGCTCCGAACATTCATACCATCCCCCTCGAAGGTTGAAACGGCAGTGGCATCGAGATCTTTTGTAAATATGCCTTTGGAGTCCTGGCAATGGCCAGCTTCTCCACTCATGTCCTGAGCGTCTGTGGCTCTAGCGCCCTCTTTCAGTCTCCATTGGCTTCTAATACTAGTGATGTGGCTGGAAAAGTGGCGCTGGGATCTTCCGGAGTCTTGCTTCGCCTTCCACGTATGGGGGAAAAAGCCTGGCTCGGAGATTCTTGGGCGAATGTAAATATTGTATATAGGTATGATTGTGTTTAGAAATTTTTATTTTATTTTATTTGTTTATTTTATTTTTATTTAACTACTTCACCAGTATTATTTATTTACAATGATGTAGAGTTGGTTGACCGTTGATATGATATGAGAAGGAATTAGTCGAGGGTGCGGTCAAAAAATAAAAAAAAAAATTAAATTATATAAATAATTTTAATTTTTGCCGACGTTTCGACCCACTTTGCAGGTCGTCTTCAGGGCGTTGGATGTGGCACTGCGGGAGGCGGTTGATGACAACGAAGTACTAACTCGAATAATAGCTGATAGCTCCTTGCCCAAAGTTACTGATCAGCCTGGTGTGGTATCATGTCGTCCTCAGGTTGGTACTTCTAGGAATCAGCCATACTCTGGAACGAATAGTCATCAACCACAGGCTGGGACTTCTAAGGCCCTAGAACAGGTTGGTGTAGATATGAATCCGGCTGAACCATCAGCTACCATCGAACCCTTTCGGTTGGTCTTAAATAAAAGGAAACGGAGGAAGACTAAGAATGCCAAGGAAAAAATTATACGAGAGAGTCAAATCAACTGTTTTGATTCAAAAGAAAAACCGCAAAGAGAGAAGGAAGAAGTAAAGGCAAAATCTATTGCTTCCATAGTTAAATCCTTGCCATCAAAGCCTACACAAACGCCCCGGTCAACATATGTCACTATCAGTGGCCCTGGTAAAACCACGGCAGATATCATTAATGGGCTACCATCACCAGAAGAAATTGGAGTGAAGGCCTCAATTGTACGTAAAACTAAAGGAGGCTCCATCTTGGTGCGTATGGATGATGGTAAAGATGCTACCAAAGTTATAGGATGCCAGGGGCTACGTGATAGAGGTCTACAAGCCAGGCTTGCTCTGAAGAAGAAGCCTAAACTAGAGATCCGGGGCGTACCTCATGCCTGGACTTCAATACAACTCGTGGAATTTTTATGGAGAAAAATTCCCGATACGTCGGGGCCCACACCACTGGTTCTTGAAGATCTTCGGCCACTGTTCTCTACAATCGCTAGGAACGGCTTCTCTAAGAATTGGGTCCTGGAAGTCCACACAATGGTCAGATTTGCGCTACTAGAAGTAGGAAACTTGGATGGAGGATGGTGGTCAGGGATTACATTGACGCCCCGCGTTGCTCTAAATGTCAGGGCTATGGCCACACAAAGGCCACTTGCCAAGCTGACAATGTCGTCTGCATCTGGTGTGCAGCAAGCGGACATATACTGAAGGACTGTCCAAACAAAAAACAACAGGTTGGGCCAAGGTATATTAACTGCGTACGAGCGAATGCATCTCCCAACCAAAGGAATCACAAGGCGGGCAGTCGGGACTGCCAAGTACACTTAAAGTGGGCCGATGAAGTAGTGAAAAAGGCCTATTATGAGTAAAATATACATTCTGCAGTTAAACATGGGCCGCCGGCGTATAGTGGCAGACGAACTCCGAGCCCATTCTGACCAATACGATATCATGGCGGTTCAGGAACCGACATGCCGTGGGAACATGGTCACAGGATTTGGCCTCACGTCGAGGGTTATAGCCCTGAGCAGTGGAGAGAGGAGGCCCAGGGCTGCTATCGTGGTTAATAACCCAAACCTCGATGTGATGGATCTGAGGCAGCATACTACGGCGGATTGTGTTGCATGTTACATCAGGTGGGGAAGTGTAGGTTTTACGCTGGTCTCATCGTACCTACCTGATGGAAGCGATATTGAAGAAGGTATATCCGCCATGGAGACGATCTCAGCTTCCACAAGAAACATCATAATATGCTCAGATACAAATTCCTAGAACACGGCTTTGGGATCCAATCGAACGAATAGAAGAGGCGCGAAACCGGATGATTTTATCGCGAGAAGCCAGCTTGTAGTACTAAACGATCCTTCTGCCACACCTACCTTCTCAGGAGGAAGAGGGCAGAGTTGGATAGATGTCACGATGGCTTCGCCTGCGCTGTCAAATCGCTTTATCGATTGGACCCGCAGATCTGAGACGAGTTCCGACCACCATGCTATAGTATTTTCAATGGTAAAAAACATGGTAAGTTCCCACGGTATAAATAAGGGTTACAGAACTCGAAAAGGAGATTGGAATGCCTTCCGGTCAACGCTGGAAGAAAAACTAGTCAACGATGACTGAGATGTGGCGGAAACGGAGTACACTGATGACCTGGATTACAGGGCTTCGAGAATCACTGATATCATCCGTGATGCCGCTGAGGACTCTCTTCACCACCGGAAGGCGAAAGCTAAACCTGTCCCATGGTGGACGCCGGCTTTAACCACCATGAAGAGAGAGTTCTACAAGGCCCGGCGTTCGTACCAGCGGTGTAGTTGCGATGAGAGGCGCACTACTCTTCGTGACGAGTACAGGTCTAAAGCCAGGGTATACCGAAACGAGGTGCGTCTACATAAACGTAAGTCTTGGGATGAATTCATCCTTGAGGAATCATCTAAAACTCCTGGGGTATCCCGTACAAAGTAGCCTTGGGTAAATTGACTCCAATACAAGTAATCGCCGCGATAAAGTATGACAGTACTCAGACAAAAACTCCAGAAGAATCGGCGAAGATGTTTATTACAGAGACTTACCCCAGGGATGATCCATCCCAAGATAATGAAGAGGAGGAGTTCGTAAGACGCACTATGGTATACCCTCCCGGAACGGACCTGTGCCCACCATGGGGCATATGGGATCTTCGCACTGCCGTGGACAAGCAAAAGACTGGTCGTGCCCCCGGTTTAGACACCATTGACACGTCATTTTTCAAGAACAGTATTCCCTAAATAGAAGAAAGATTGCTGGCTATTTATAATGATTGCCTAGACAGGGAATACTTCCCAAGAATCTGGAAAATCGCTAACGTCAAGCTCATTTACAAAGAAGGAGACAAAGATAAGCAATTAGCCAAATCTTATAGGCCTATATGTCTCCTCCCAGTCATGAGCAAGGTGTTAGAAAACCTGATACTCACCAGCCTACGGCCAGTCTTCTCGAGAGCGAGCCATCCACGGCAGTACGGATCCTCTAAAGGCAGGGGAACCGCAGATGCCCTGCTGAGAGTGCGCCGTGATGTCGAAGAGAAGGCAGAGAAGTATGTTATGCTCCTCCTGTTTGACATATCATCCCCCTTCGATAGCGTCTGGTGGCCGAGCGTACTCCAGCAGTTGCAAAGGCATGAAGCTCCCAGCAACTTGTATGGCTTGATCAGAAGCTCTCTCCACGATAGGACATTGAAGATTGAAGGTAGCTTCTATGAAGTAGAAGATACAGTGGAAAGGGGTTGTCCACAGGGCTCTGTCCTTGGCCCTGCCCTATGTAAACTGGTATTTGACGAGTTGCTGGGAGTGCTAGAACAGAAGCGGTTCCCCGCCACTGCATATGTAGATGACCTAGTTGTTGTAGTGGCCTCGGATAGCAGGGCCAGATTAAAATATGAAGCTGAACGTTGTGCCAACCTTGTAGAAGAATGGTGCGAGAGAAAGAAGTTAAGGATGGCGGATTCCAAGACTCAGGCCATCCTCTTGAGAGGTTCGACCGATAGGGCACACCCCATAACCTTGGTGATACAAGGTTCAAGAATATGTCCAAGTGAGGTAGTCACCTATCTTGGAATTAGGATTGGGAAAAAATTCAACGTGACGCCTCACTTGGATTATTTAAGAAATAGGATAACCTTAGCCCTTAATGGTCTCAGTCGCATAGGGGGAGCCTTTTGGGGCCTTAGATATCCAGCAACTATGTCCATTTATACTAAGAAAATTCTTTCCCACCATTAAATCGCGCTTAGAAAAGAAATGGGTCCTCCCGGATTCTGGGTCTCACAGATCCTCACGGGGCATGGGAGTTTCAGAGCGAAACTTTTTAAACACGGTAAAAATATCGACCCCTTATGCCCCACTTGTGGAGTATCTGAAACCGCTGAGCACATCCTTGTAGCCTGCACAAGCTATGAGGCACTGCGGGCTAAATTAATGAGGGATACAGGGCTTTTCGTTCTTACAGAAAGACAATTACCCCAACTAATGTCTGAACAAAACTACCCTCACTTTAAAAGTTTTGTATGCGGCTGGAAAAAAACTGTGGGCCCAACCCACTTCTCTCTGGGAAGGCGTGAAGAAGCAGTACCTGGAAGGCCGCTGATTAGGACAGGAGAAGAAGATGGAGGACGATAAACTAAGTGACAAAATTATCAAGCAGGCTGTGTGCACAGCAATTTAAAAATGTAAAAAGATAAGCTTACAACAGTGATTTGTTATACAATGTGTATCAAGTCACTGCTGCAAACTCCCGTATTGTCTTAAAGGCAGGGTAGGGAGGAAAATAAAATAAATAAACTGGAGATTCTAAGGTCAGTCATTCTCCGGAGACGAGTTGGTCTTGGTCGAAACTGAAATCCTTTTAATTTTTCCTCTGTTTTCCTCTTCTTATTAATTTGCTTGGATTCTTCGTACTTTTTTTCAACTATCTCCGGTGAGGTATTAAGAATATTGGATAATCTTCACTTCTTACACAATAAAATGTGGAATATGTGGGTGGATTTCTGCTTTTTTTTTTTTTTTGTAATTACTAACTTTTGAGTAGTGTTTGCAGAAATTTTTGTTTTGTTTTTTTAGCTTGGTTATTGTTTTACCGTCGAAAATGATTGAATTGTTTGCCAAATTTGGTTTATTATTTATTTTTTAAAGAAATTTATGTGCCCGAATCCATCTTTTCCGAAGTCTATTTTTCCTAGGAACGTTCTAAATGAATTGTTTTTAGCTGAAATTACTTTTCTTTTAAATATAGCTGTTTTTCTTTTATGTAAATTGGTAATTGCATGGCTTTTCGAATACTCAGCTCTTTATCTATCATCCGTTTCTTCTTTTAGCTTTTGTAGCTCTTTATTCCAGAAAGGTCTATATTTTCTAATTGTTCATTGAATATTCTTTAGAGTACACTTATGTCAATTTCATTTTATATTAGTAAATGTTTTATCTAAGAGTCCGTTTATGATCAATTTATCAGTGACATCTATTAATTCCCTGAAAAGCTTCCACTCCTCTTTTTTTATACTCCATCGTTTATATTCCATCCTAGATCTTACTTAAGTTTACAACAAGAATATTGTATCCGAAACCTCCTATAGCTCTTAGTAGGGTATGCTTTATTTTTTCAGAGACTTAGGTGTCCGCCAAAACATTATCAGGGGAGGAGGTACAGCCAGTACAAAAAAGAAGTTCCGAGTGCCTAAAAAAGTCTATAATTAGTAAAAAAAATGTATTGATTAACTTTCTTGTTATATTACATCATGGAACAGTGAAAAAATAACCAAAAGGTCCTAATATTATTTACAACTAAAAGACTGTAGTCCGTGGTTCAGACCCCTTCCTTTTTATCAAATTATTAACATACCCTGAAACTTCATTAATAGCTTCATCTCAGCGTAACCCACAAATATTTTATTTACAAAAATTCTCGTACTCTATCTTCAATCTAAAGATCGACAAACTTTGTCGATCTAATTAGGTACTGAAAACTCGTAAATATCCATTTGTTTTCCACTTGAATAGTAAGATAATTTGAGCACAAAATTGAGGAAAAAGGTGGTCTTCAAAAATATTGTGCCATCTGGCGTGATCTACAACACCTAATTGTCAAAATAACGCGATTATAAAGGCCATACAGTCCAATATTTTTGTGGCCAACCTTTTCATCGATTTTGTGATCAAATTATCATACGGTCCGAGTCGAAAGCAAATAGGTATTTATCAGTTTTTATTATCTAATTAAATAAACAAAGTTTTCCGCTCTACGCATCGAAAACGCTCCAAATCCAAGAGTTATCGTTGTAATAAAATAGTTGTAGATTACATTGACAAAACTATTCACGAAGTTTCAGGCGGATGCTAATAATTTGATAAAAAGGGGTCTGAACCACGGACTACTGAGCGAATATATTGTGTCCAAACTCAGACCGAGTAGAAAAGGTATTAGTTAGTTGTTTATCAAAGGGCCTTATTAATATTATCTTTGGGTTAGTTATGCATTTTCTTAATAATTAACATCTTAGTTAATGATATTAACAAATTTCCCGTCATAATTTCGATCTTCATTTTTAGACTTTTGTCCCTCTAGATTAACAAACGGCATCACGGTGTGCCGTTTGCCATTTCACAAATTTGCTTCCAGAGCCTCGGATTTATCATTTACCAGATGCAAAATGTCGCGTTCTAGGAAGGAAATATGACATCAGGTTTGTCGGTTGCCGCTCCTGCATCGATGATCGCACATGAGTCCACATTACTTTCTGTCAATATTTGTTTCAAATCGGTGTATTTTTCTTTTGTTAAATCGCTTACGTTCCAAAAGAGAGCTTTGAATTGAGCCTTGCCGAAGTCTTTAAAAAGCGAGAGAATTTGGCTGTTATTCATAGGAGATGGGCATGCTATCGCTTTGTATATTGGACAAAGAGATAAATGTGATTGTATAATCACCGTGTTTACGAGTTATCCAGAGAGCACCTGGACTAACAGTTCACCCTTTAAATAGCTTTTTTATTCAATAAAAAAAGGATCTTTCCAGTATTCTCGGAGAAACTGCGCAGACGGCGTAGGGGGGACGGACAAAAAAGTTGTATTCGATTTTGGAATTCTACGTATCCTGGAAGTTACAGGTTTTACAGTTTAACGTTTTTTGGACGATTACAATGGTTCATTATGAAAATAATAAAGCAAAACTATATAGTTTATGCTTTTAAAACAAATGCTCAACATATATATCTACATAAAACATATAAAAACTAAAAACATAATTAAACATAAATAGCCAAAACTGGCTAAGTTACTGTTCAAGAAAATTAAAATAAGATAGTTTAGACACAATCACCCACACATCCACGACTGGCAGATATTATTTAGTTATTCAGATTTTTTCTTCGTAATTTGGATTTTAAATTGTCTTTCTTACTTAATTACTAACTTAATTCTGGTGTCCCAACGTGGGATACTCCTACAGGTCAGAGCTGAGCATCACACATCTCTATCCTCCCAGTCCCTCTCCTGTAGACCTCGGCCGGCCATCTCTTCTCGGACTCCTTTCATCCACGTGGTTTTGGGTCGCCCTCGCCGACACCTTCCGAGTGGCTGCTAGTCCAGGACACTCTTCGGCCAATACTCTTCCGGCATTCTCCTGCAGTGCTCATACCACCTTAACCGCCGTTTCCCAATCCTATCAGAGACTCTACATCTATTATCTGTCTCACCATTTCAATACAGACTCTGAATTGAGCCTTGCCGAAGTCTTTAAAAAGCGAGAGAATTTGGAGGTACTCGGAGGTACTGTCTCGTTAATTGGAGGTACTTTGTCGAAAAATCCACAGTCTGAACTTTGCATACAAGTTAGCATTCATCGATAACCTTACATAGTCGGTTAATATGGACTATAGCTGTGACTCGACAATAGTTGTGAAGATACACAGCTTGTTTACGTTTGAAAAGGTGTTGTTCCAGAAAAAAGGATGCAGCATTCTAGTTGCTTTCCTTGCTAGCTCTACTTTGTTTCGGACGCCCCCTAATCGTCCAGTTAGGACCCCAGGTATATAAAAGCCTGTTACTCTTCCGTACACCTGATCACCTAGATCGTCTTCCTCATCTTCTAGTGCCATATACTTAGTCTTTTAGAAATTGATCCTGAGAACTGCCTCTTCATCAATTTCCTTTAACTGGGCAACCACCATCTTCAGGAATTTCCTGGAGAAATTGTAGTTCGGGACCTTAAAAACTTACTTGCATACTTATGTTCTTTTCTACAAGTGGGAAAACATTGATAGAGAAAATCTATTTATACATCATTGAAGATAATGAGAAACAGTTTCTATAAAGAGTTAGAACAGTTCTCCTCAAGAAAGTACCTCAAGAACTTTAGAGTTTTATTAGGTACATTCAACACCACGGTCATCATAATCCCTCTATTCTTCTATTTTTTTTTTGGCAGAGTATACTATTAACAGAACAGACCTATTGTATTTATTGGTATGGATTTACGTTAAAAACTCAGATTATAAAATTTTCATGATGGCAATACTTTCCCTTGTTATATATATTATATATAAGTAAAAAAAAGTAAAAATTATCAACATGGTTATTGAGAAATTTTTTCAAGGGATTATTGGAAAATTCGAATACATTTCCTGGTCTCTTCTCATACAGAAGAAATTTCTCAAACAATTCCTACTTTTCCTAGTAATAGTCGCTGGACACCCTGATTTCAAAAGTTTCAAAAACGAGTATTAACCAGATATGAATAGGATTGAATCTAGAGGATTCCAAAGCTCGCAAGAAAACATAAAAGAATCTTGAAAATGTAGGAAATGAATTATAACCATAAAAGCAAGAGGATTCAGAGATCGGAGTTAGTTAATGTTGTTTTTTTTTTAGTTAATGAGTTCGAAGTTAGCTCTTTCAAAGAAAGGTCTTGCTATAAAGAAAGCTAATTTTTGACAAGAATTGCAAATATAAATGGAAAATTAGTAATAACAGTCTTAAAATTTGAGTTGTTTATCAAAACCGCTCGACAAAAATAAAAGATGTAGGCGTTGATGACCTGAGGATTTTACGCCTGTAAACAACAATAAACAATAAATAAAAGATAGTAAAAAGTTGATCATAAAGCAATAAGATACTTATTATTTGAAAACATTTACACCTGAAAAAAAATCACAGCACTTGCATAAGCAATGTTATATATATATATATATATATATATATATATATATATATATATATATATAATATATATATATATATATATAACACTGCTTATATAAGTGCTGTGATTTTTTTTCAGGTGTAAATGTTTTCAAATAATGAGTATCTTTATATATATATATATATATATATATATATATATATATATATATATATATATATATATATATATAAACTTTATGTTTTTAAATTTTTTTTTCTTTTTTAACTTATTTATTGAAAAATATTACAATCTTTCTCAAGGACATTTGTAATAGTGTTCACAGATCACATTCACACTCTATGTACAATAAATAAAATAAATTATACAGAAAAATAATATATATACAATAAATAAGAATAAAATAAACTAAAAATAAATGAATAAAAAGAATGCATACATACCTATATACAATATTCACAATCTGGCGAGAGAACTCCAACCCAGACTTGTCTCTCCAACTGTGGAGTGAAAAGCATGACTCCAGGAGATCCCTGCACTTCTCTCTCAACCGCGTCACTGGGGCTAAACCCAGTGGAGATTGAGCAAGACTGCTTCATCCACATACACTCATGTCGTGAGTGGAGAATCTGGCCATTGCCAGAACTCCAATATTTACAAACTATAAAAGGTCGCGGGGCCACTGCCGTTTTAACCTCCTTTGAGGATTATATGGATGAGTGGTGCTGGATAGAGATTGAGCAAAGGGATTTGGATGATGGGTAACGTTCTGGTGGGATTTGGAGAATTTTGCTAGGGTAAGGTCTAGGACAAATGGGATATTAAGGTCATAGAAAGGAGCATCGACTATTGTTCGAAGGACTTTGGATTGGAAGGATTGGATGCGTTTGATGTTAGAAAATTTTGCTGTTCCCCACAGTTCAAGTCCGTAAGTCGAGATAGATTTCAGTATTGTCTTGTAGATCAGTAACTTGTTATCAACGGAAATTTTAGATTTTCTGTTTAGTAGTCGGTATAGTTGGCCGTATCAGCGGTTTTGTTCCTGTCTTTTAAGTCTAGTATGAGGGTTCCACGTTAGTCGTCTGTCTAAGAGAAAGCCAAGGTACCGGACTGTGTCTGAGAAAGGAAGCTGGATGGAATTAAAGTGTTTGGATTCGTTTACGTTAATACGCCATTTATTATACCAGTGCTCAATCAGAGAGAGGTGTCTTTGAAGGTTTAAGGATGCTATATCAGGATCTGAGTCGGATGATAGAATGGCGGTGTCATTAGCAAAAGTTGACAGAAAGGTATCGGGATGGACAGGGATATCGGCAGTAAAGGACGGGACCTAATACGCTACTTTGAGGAACACCTGCCTCAATTGGATAGCAGAAAATTCAGTACCGCAGCGAACTTGGAAGGTACGATCTGAGAGGTAGGCACGGAGGACAACGTATAAGGACTGAGGAAGATGGTTTTTAAGTTTGAAAAGAAGCCCGGCGTGCTATACCCGGTCAAAAGATTCAGCTATGTCCAGAAATGCCCCGTGCAATATTGCTTGCTTTCCACGGCTGCGGAAATATGAGTCCTTAAAAGTCCTTGTTGGACTGTCGAGTGTTGGGAACGGAATCCGAACTGATTTGAAGGAAGATTTTGAGATTCTATAAAGGGCAGGATTCTTTTCAGGAGTTTCTTTTTAAGAATTTTTGAAAGGTTTGGAAGTAGGCTAATGGGTCTGTAGGAAGTTAAGCTATAGGGAGGTTTGCCTGATTTTGGGAATAGGATAATATTAGAATGCTGCCATAAAAAAGGAAAGTGGGTGGTTCGTAGGATGCTATTTTATATGTATGTAAGAAATATGACAGCTTTAAGAGGGAGTTGTCTAATGTTTTTAAATTAAAATCTTAATAACTTACTATCTAGAGGTTCTATTGACTTCGTTTTTGTGTTCATCACAAATCATAAGTTACTAAGTGGGTTAAATTTATGTTTTGAGTGCATTGAATATTCAATTATTTTTAGAGTATGAAAATTGGGTTAAATAAAAGAACATGAAAATAATACTTACCGACTCGTCAAGGTTAAAATATTGACGCCCTACAAGCTTTAAACCCATGTCGCCTAGGCTGTTGCGAAGCATAATATTGAATAATTGAATATATTGATAATCTCCAATTCGTAGCTCATTAGTAAATTTTACAGTTATGGCAATTTTTGTTTGATCTTTCGATCTAGGAGAAAAAAATGTTAATTCCTGAAAAAAATAAATAATTATACAAGGTATTCTTAAAAATTTAGCAACATAAGTGAAGTAATACTAACAGTATTCTGTGGGCTATGCAGCCTATTACGGACAAACAGCATTGTTCCATCAAATAAATAAGCATTTCCTAGCGCTTCCCTATGAACCGCTAATAGACCTTTACGAACCCATGTTTTCTCTTCATTGGGATTCATATCCACATGATATTGATATAAAGACCAATCAGTTGTTTTGGTCAATCTGAAGTGGTTAGTTATTAGATTAATCGGTTTTCCACTAGTACCTAAAATAAACCAAAAGAAATTAAATAAACAAAAATAAAAAAAATCAATAATTTATTTTAAGAAATACACCTAAAAACAAACTATATGACTAAAGGCTCATTTACACGGTGCCAGTCGCTGGCGACAGTCACTGGAGCCAGTCGCTGGCATTCCAGTCGACTGGCGCATTACGGTTAAAGCTCCTTTACACGGTGCCAGTCGCATTCCAGTTGACTGGCGCATAAAGTTTACACATTCCCGTTAATGTAGAACGATTCGATATGTTATGCGGGTCTTTAAAATACGTATTTATTTAGTTTCTACAAATGGCCGAAAAACAGTACAATTTCGCAATTCAGAAACCTATCCAGCAAAAGTTTTCAAACATTAAATGATAGGTGGCAAAAAAACAACAATTCTTTCCGACATATTTTTTGATCCTCAAAAAAGTACGGGCATCGTTGTAAATAAAGGAGAGCTGGAAACTACGGTGCTCTCCCTTGAGAATGGTGAGTACATAAAAACATTGAGGAATGGAGAAACGATTAAGTATTTAGGATGTACATTCTCGGGAGAGCTACAATTCAACGAAGATTCGGTGACTAAATTGAATGATAATTTAAACAAGCTGGTAACCTCTTGCTTACTCAAACCTGAGCAGAAACTCAACGTTGTCAATATATATCTGTTCCCGGGTCTTACTTACCCTCTCCAAACTGCGCCCCTAACAAAGCTGCGTCCTGCTATCCTGGAGGGCATCGACATTATGATTCGCAGGAGCGTAAAGGCCATTATTGGACTCCCTGCGAATACTTCCAAAGCGATGTTGTAAGCCCCCAGGAGATACCGAGGATTGGGATTAATCCGCTGCCAATGGGAGGCTCCTCTTCAACATTGGTCCATTGCTCAGCGACTGTCCAATGCACTAGATGCCCTTTTTCAGTCTACCTTCGATTATTCGGCTGAAATTACTGAATGTGCCGAGAGATTGGGGGTTGATCAGGGTCATCGAAATGCGAAAGCTCTACGGCAGTCGCTCCGAGAAAATGCATTTGAGGAATGGGCCAACTGCAGGTGGCAGGGTATTGGTGTTCGCCATTTTAAAGAGACCCCGAAAGCGAATAGATACATCTATGAAAAGCAAGTACTTTCTGGGTCTGAATGGTCGAATGCCCTAAAACTAAACATTAATTATGCACCCCTACGTGGAGTCTCAGGAGTCAGCGGACAGGTCGGAGAAGTTGGGTCCTTCTGCCGTAAATGCGGCAGAGAGTCTGAAACACCAGCCCATGTGCTGGGAAAATGCCCCAACAACTCCCTCCTCATAACACGTCGTCACCACCGGGTCAAGTTCGAGTTGATGAGGCTCCTTAGGGAAAGGAAATTCACCTGCTTTGACGAGGTATATTGCATCGATAGTGAAGGCTCTACGAGATACGCGGATATCGTCGCATTTCCCAAGACAGGAAGGACAGCGCTGATCTTGGATCCAACTCTCCGCTTTGAGAGCAATGACCTCGATCAAGCGGGTGAAGTGGAAAGGGAAAAGAAGAACACGTACGATAAATGTATCCCTTTTCTAAAAGATAAATTCCGTGAGACCTTCGGAGAGAGAGAGTTCACCGTGAGAGGCCTCTGGTTTGGGTCTCGCGGAACTATCCCAAAAAGAACAAGGAGCTTCCTCGAGGAACTAGGTGTCGACATTAAGGACGCAGCGAGGTTGGCTGAAAATATAGTCCTCGACTCCCTGGGAATCATTCACCACCACGTGCATGGCTAGTTTTTTTTTTTTCTTACCCTTCAAAATGTTTATTGAAACAATTACATATATAGTATACAATAATACAATATATACATGCAATAAATTCCTTCCACTGCCCGAGGGCATAATGCATGGCTAGACCGAGAGTTTTAATTTATGTATTTATTTATTTATTTAATGAATAATTGAAAACAATAGAGATAACGAGAGAGAAGTGAGAGAAAGGGAAACTAAATGTTAAAAAAAAAAAAAGAAGCATAAACAATGAAAGGATGGAAAAAGAAAAAAAAATGGAAAAAAAAATAATAAAAATGTATATATATATATATTTTACTAATATTAACTAAGACTTCTGTATATTTATATATAAGTTCACATATTGTCCTAAGGATAGAAGAGTATGCTGTGTGTATAGCAACCCAATATAATTGGGCAGCAATCCTTTATATTTTATATTTTATGAAAATAAAGTGTTTCTCTCTCTGAACACCCAATTATAAATTCAACACAAATCTTATCAATATTTTAAAAATTGTTAGCATAACAACAAAAACATACTTTTATATAACAAATTAAAGTATAAAATAATAATTTTAATGTAGCAAGAATTTTCATTTTACCAGGATATTAATCTTTAGCCCGAACGGTTATTATTCAAATGAACATAGAACTCCTCTCCAGAGTCCAGATTTGAATCGCATTTTATGGTCATAAGTCGATTAATAGCTCAGAAATCAAAATATATGGAAAACCCTATTCGACTTCAAAGAAGATCTAATCAATGCCCAATTGGTACTCTAAAACGAAGAAATGTATCCAAAATATTAATAATTTAAAATCGGTTTGTAAAATAAATTATTGTATAATACAGCTATGTACAAAAAGTTTTACTGCATTAAAATTCTTATTTTATACTTTAATTTATATTAAAAATATATGTACTTACTGTTAGGCAAATATTTTTGGGTAAATTCATACGATTGGTATTGAAGTTATTAATATACGTTTAAATTTAAAAAATCTATATAAAGGAAAGAATACTTCTTACTGATTTTTATATCTCGTATCATACCGTGTATGAAAATGTTTTCTGACCATTGTATATGAAGAGCATTTAGAAGTAAGTAACAATCAGAAGTGAGAAGTAACAATTCAGTGCCCTCCATTCTCTCAGCCTTTAGCCATTATCTTATATTATCCTACAACTCTACCATATATACCCAGTTCTCGGAGTCCTGGCTCGATCTGATTTCTTAGACAAACTCCTTCCTGCATTCCAGCACCCGATCCCGTTTCTAACTTACCACGGTCTTATCCAGATTTCTTACAATATTCCTATCCTATCCTTTTCTTCTCGATCGATATCCTTCCGAAACCTAAATTCTCTCACTCACGAAACATTGTCAAACGATCTTGACGATATTCAATGGGATCGTATTAACTCCTCAAAATCGATCGACACCATGGTAGAAACCTTAAGCACTTAAGAAAGAGATGCTGCAAGGCAACGGTTTAAACGAACTCGAGTTCCTGAAGATTTTCTATCCTTCGAGCAGTTTCGAAACAGTACTCAATCAGCAGTACGCTGTACCAAATCCAGTTAATACTATCATTCCTTATCTAACTTCCCTAATACCAATGCCACTTGGTCTATTCTTAGAAAACTGACCATTGGTAATACACCTCAGTCCCAGTCCATTTCCGTTTCTGCTGATAACCTCTACGCTCACTTTGTATCCTGCCCTTTAGCAACCACATCACGTCCAGTCCGGCTCCTATGTTTTCCTCTTTTAATACTGATCACTACTTTTTCTCCTACATTATTCCTGATGATCTTCTTAACTCCATTCAGAAGTCCCATACAAACGATTATGGTTCTGATTTTTGTTGTGAATCCTAATAGCCCCCCATCAGAATCTCCACCCTTGTCCAGAGGTATTCCCCAATCTTCTCCTGAACAACTCCCCTATCTTATTCCATACTACCGTTAAAAACCTAGGTGTTACTTTTGATTAAACCCTCTCCTGGAAACCACACATCTCCCAAATTTCTCTTCGCAATCTGCTCCCTAAACAGTTCAATCGCCTATGTTATCTCCTTCCTTCCATATAAATCCGTCAACTCCTAGTTACCTCCCTTGTTTTCCCCCACTTCGACTATGGCTGTATGATGTACGGTGGACTCTCGGGAGATGGCTTCGCAATCTCCCGCAATCTCCTTAAACGCCTAATGACTTTCCAATTACGTTTTATTTTCGGACTCTCAAGAGATGCGCCAGTATTACACCGAGTTGAAGTGGCTCTATCCATCCTATCGCCGTCTGTACTTCCTAGCTACCTTTCTGTACCAAATCATTAGAACTCATCGACCCTCCTATTTTTTCACTGTTTACAATTTAAAACTTCATCCAATCCGTCCCACTAGTTCTGATACTTCCGACCTCTATTCTCCCCCTCACCAAACGGTTCTGTTAACATTCTAATTGACTTTAAAATCGATCTAATCAATGACCAAATGGTAATCTGAAACGAAGGACTGCATTTAAAATATTAATAATTTATCGAAGTAATTTAAAAATTTTGTGTGAAATAAATAAATTACATTTATGAAATAATAAATGAATTACATTTGTTACAATGGAAAATATCATGTAGCCGAAAGGCAAGGAAGGGAGGAATAAATAAATAATCGACTATTATAAGTTATTACCCTCCATTTTAAGCTATACCTTTAAGCGTTCTTTGTCATTCACCATCATCTTCTACGATTTATTTACTTAATATAATATTCTCTAAAATCTTAATCTTCCGCCCATACAGATAGACATTGTCATAATTAAGATGCTTTTTATCTTTTCTGGTTTCGATTTGGCATATAAGTGCCATACAAAATAAGAACAAATCTTTATCGTTTAAAAGTGTTAAATGTTATGAATAAATACAGACAGATTAGTTATAAGCGATTTAGAACTAAAATAAAACACCTTATTGCAGTGTAATCTATTACTGATATCCACAATTTGCTAAGCTTATATTACGAATATTGGCGTTCGTACAGGATATATTATTTTAAAATTTTGGTAATATTTCCTTCAGCTGATTTATAGTTAGGCATAGGTTTTCATCAATCATAAAAAAAAAGGTATTTAAATAAGTATTTTGGACAATTTGTTTTGCTGGTTAATCATACCTTGCCGAGGGTAGGGGCTTGCCAGTGTGCCAGTCAAACAAAAATATTTGCTCTACTGGCATGTGCCAGTTGACTGGCAGACCAGTCTCTAAGCAGACCTACCTCGCTATTTCTAATAGAGGGGAGTTTTGTATAGGGCTGTTCAAGAGGTACAACCAACCTATTCTAATTGGATTGGAGCTAAACTCACCAAAAAAAAAAGAAAAGAAAAAAGAAATTTAATTTAATTAAAAATTTAAATGGTAAAGTATGATTGGTGGTAAGAGAAATGTTAAATATTGTTTCTTACTTTTTATTAATTATTTCTTTTTTTTTCTAATTCTTGTTGCAACGTCAATCAATGTTATATCAATAAAAATGATGCCATTGATTAACTTGAAACAAAATTCTCCGCAACCTCAGTATTTATGAACTCATATAAACATACTCTACTTATGTATTTAATATAACACGTTAGCTGCAGAGAATGATATCTCTTAAATGTGTTTTCCGACAATATCGGTCATCAGCGACTGACACTATTTATGAAATTCCTAACGGCATCATACGCCGGATGAGGCAAACATCAGTTTCGCGGTATACCGCTGTCTTTTAAAAGAAAAGGTGAACTAAATTCCCTATTCGGAGTCTCTATCTGTTGATTGTGTCCTCATTAATGGCCAGCAATCGTAGGAGTGAGTGGACTCCAACGTCCGAGGCCGTTAATACGATTGTTTTACTGTTTATCATTATTTCATTAAAAAAGTGTTATTTTTAGGGACATAAATCTTAAATATTGAAAATAAAATGAGAAATAGTTTATTTATTACATATAATTATAGTTTTTATGATATAATTTATACATTATTCGTGCAATAGCTTTTTAAATGTAAAGATAAAAATGGAATATAAAAAAAATCGAAGTTTCCAAATAAGTACCATATTCTGGAAATGCGACAAAAGTATAGGTATTCGGGTATTCACTATTACATTATAATTTATTTTAAGAAAAAGAAATTTTTTTTTTATTTTTTTTTTTATTTATTGATGATATTTACAACTGTATTATAAGTAAAAATACATTTAGTAAATGTGAACAAAAGAATATAATAGCATGAAATCATTTGTTGAGAAACTACCCACTGGTAGCACTCTAAAAATGTATTTACAAAAGGAGATCTCGAGGCCATCTTCTTTTCAGACGCCTCGGAGGGTTGTCAGGGATCGAAAAGGAAGCAAGGTTAGAAACGAGAGGGTTAGGGTGGTTCTGAAGGACCTGATAGGACCTAGGATACTACCTTGAGGAACACCAGCGGACTGGGAAAAAAGGGATGAATAGGCATTATTATGATTTACTTTGAAGGATCTATCAGTTAGATAGGAACGGATAATGAGGAAGTATGTAGGGTGTAGGTATTTACGGAGTTTGTAAAGCAGCCCTGGGTGCCAAACTCTATCAAACGCCTGTTCTACATCGAGAAAGACTCCCGTGCAGTACATTCCGCGCTCCAATGCAGAGGAGACAACATCCAACACACGATGGCATTGCTGGATAGTGGAATGGGATCTGCGGAATCCAAATTAATGATCTGGGATAATGTGATTAGAATCTAGGATGGAGTTCAGGCGTTTTAGGATGAGCTTTTCCAGGATTTTGCCTAGGATGGGTAAAAGGGAGATAGGGCGATAGGAGGATGGGTTTTCTGGTGGCTTTTTGGGTTTATGTATCATTTTGATAATAGATAATTTCCAAGGGTCAGGAAAGTATGTGGATCGCAGAACGGCATTATATATATACGTAAGGAATAGGATGGCTTTCCGAGGAAGCAGTTTTAGGATCTGGGATGTAATTAGGTCGTGTCCAGGAGCTTTTCGGGAAGGTAGCCTTTGAATGATGTCGGATATTTCTGAAGGATGAAAGGCTTTAGGTGGAAGAGACATTTGGAGTGGGATATCCAGTTCTGCTTCAATACATTCAAGGTGATTTGGGTTAAGAATATCAGGGTGTGGATTAAAGGTTTTAAAGAGGTGATGAGCAAAGATTTGTGATTTTTCTTCATCGGATTTGGACCAGGTTTGAGCTTCAGTAAGAAGTGGATGATTACAGTCTTTAAATTTCAGGGGCCTTTTAGTGGCCGTCCATAGTGATTTGTCTGTAGGTGTAAGTTTTTCAGTAAAATTTAGTAATTTTTGAATTTTGTATTTTCTAATTTCAGATTTTAGTTTGTTAGTCAGTTGGGTATAGTGAGTTTTATCTGTTGGATATCGGGTTCTATGTCACTTCGATCTTGCTCTGCATTTTTCCTTCAATAAGATACGAATATGCTGTGGCAAGTCAGTCTTTTGTGAATTGTTGAACTTATTGATAAAAGTGTTATTATTTATACTGTCTGTTATTGATGCTGTCAGTTTTTCAATGGCACCATTAATGTCCCCTTTTGTCTTTAGCGGAATTTTTAAGTCTAGTTTGTTTTCCAAGTCATCACGAAATTGGTCCGAGTTCACTCGTCCTGTAATCAATTTAGGAGGTGATGGTTTAGGAGCATAGCTCGAATGTAGTGAAAGTAGAACTGGACTATGGTCTGAAGAAAGGGCATCAAGGGATTTGATTATGGTTTGTGAGGAGGAGATCTGAGAAGTTATAAATATATCTAGGATATCGGGACGTTTTTTTAGGGATGTTGGCCAATAAGTAGGACTCATGGGCGAAAGGATTGAATAATTATTGAAAGATGAAACACGCGATAGGATGTTACCGCGGGGGTTGGATGTTCGACAACCCCATCGTTAGTGTTTAGCATTGTAGTCTCCTCCAGCAATGAAGCGCGATCCGAGGGATTTGAATAAGGAATCAAGGAGGTTATATGAGAGGGAATTACAAGGAGGACAGTATACAGCTGAGAATGTGAGATGGAAAGGGCGAGTTGAAAGGACTACAGAAGTTGATTGAATGGCATCAGTTGGAGTGGAAGGAATAAGGGAATGGGATAATGATTTATGTATAAGGATGCAAGAACCGGCATGGGAGGTGTTGTCTGGGTGATCAGTTCTATAAGTGAAGTAGTCACGTATGTAGAAATGTATTCGTTTAGTGAAGTGAGTTTCAGTCAGTAGAGCAATGTCAATGTGATTATTATGAAGAAATAAGTCAAGTTCGTCACGGTGGTTAATTAGTCCCTTAGCATTCCATAAAAGGATAGTTAGGGGCTTTGTGCTCATCGTTGGAAATTCAACGGAATTTCTGTCAGGATTCTGGTGAGAAGAGTGATAAGTGGTTTTATAGTATTTTTCAGGTCCAATAGGAAGGATGATAGAATGGAGGTTAGGTCAGATGGATGTTGATTGTGAATTGGATTCAGGATAGGTTCTTGTGGTGGATTAGGAGTGTTAGCTGAGGGCGGGATCCGTCGTTGTGCAAGAGGTGGGTCTAGATTGGAAGGTACTTGTGCTGCACTTTTTTTCTGGGCTTTAGGATGGGACTGTTGAGGATGCTGCTGTCGTAATTTGACTCGTAAGGGTACATGATGAGGGAGAATGTGCTGACGTGGAGGATGAGATTGGGGATTGTGAGATTGAGGTTTGCATTGGGAGATTTGAGGCGCCTGAATTTGAGGGTGCTGCTTCTTCATGGTGATTGGTGTTTTTCTAAAGTCCTGCTGAGGTTGATCAATTTCTTTTGAAGTAGACGCTAGCTGTGTATTTTGAGTAGACGTTTTTGGCAATTCAGGAAAATTTGACAGATCATCAATTTCAGGTAGATGGGTGACACTTTCTTGGTTCAGTTTTACGCTTTTCGAGGCAATGTTCTGAGCTCTCTGCTTGTAAAAATGTTTATAAACTTTGCATCCTCTGTAGTTTGCTGGATGTTCTTCACCACAAAGGGCACATTTCGCAGGCAGGTCTCGAAGTATCTGACAAGTGTCAGATGCGTGGATGCCGGCGCATTTCACGCACCTGGCCTGGTGATGGCAGTAAGTCTTTGTATGCCCCAAGTCTTGGCACTTAGTGCATTGCACTATTATAGGCTTTTGTCTAGGCTCTTCAAATTTAATGGTGGAATATACAAGCCTCTTCACTTGAAAAATTTCGATGTTATTGCTGGCAGGCTCTAAATCGACGAAAAATAGTGATAAAGGATATTTTTCCGTTGGGTGTAGTACGCATGATATGTGCCTAACATTATGACCTATTTCTTCTAGGCCACTTTATGAAAGATATTGGGGTGCTTGAGTGTAGTCCTCTTAACACCACTCGGTATGGCTTTTCTTGTCTTAATTGATAACAATGAAAATCATAGTTTTTGGACGTAAAGTAATTTATAAGTGCTTTGTAATTTTCTAGAGAGTTTGTGTTTATTTTGATATCATTAACTCTGGAGAAACAGCGGAAATTGGTCTGTCCAATCAGACCGGCAATTTCTTGACCAAATGTAATGAAGTTATCGACTTTTGATATGAAAATAGGTGGCGGCTCGGGCTCAGAAAACTCTGGAGGCTCCGGAATCTTGCTTGATATTTTATTAATGGGAACAGGATTATTGGTGTTAGTGGTGGTTGGTGCAGTTGGCTCTGATGTTATGGTAATTGATTTGCTTCTGGTTTGAGGTGGTGATATATTTTGCTCGGCTGATTGTTTAGTTTTAGTAGATTTACTTTGTTCAGTTGACTTTTTAGATTTATTTTGCTCTGCTAACTGTTTAGGTTTAGCTGATTTATTTTTTTTCTTATTGGGTGAATTAGCTCCCGACACAGGAGGAGTTTCGCTAACCTCAGAAAACGGCGTTTCGTCCTCCGAATCTTCACTTGACGAACTCTTATCTAAATTCATATCTTCCATATTATGATAAAAGAGAGAAAAAAAAATATATGTACTCCTAAATATGACAATTAAAAAGATTGAAGATTACGAAATAAACTATTAAAAAAAATAAACTATATACATAACTATAATCAGAAATAAAATAAAACATTTCTTAGAATAAATATTTAAATAAAAATAAAATAGTCTCTGGAAAAGAAAAAAAAAAAAAAAAAAAAAGGAAACGTAAATATAATGTCTTGGGTTCGAACTGAAGACCTGATGACTGAAGGAAGTTAGTAAACAGAGCCCTTGGCCGTGAGCTTATCGGAGTATGATAAGGCACGTAAGGGAATTAACGACCTCTCGATCTAACCAAATGAGCACCAATTTATCAATTGTTTATTGTGAATAAATAGTACCTCACCTGCGTGTACGTCAACGTAAAAGTGTAAAACTGTTTATTAACTCACTGTTGATTAAGTATTACACCACAATTTTGAATTTTGAGCACATTACAAAGCAACAAATACAGAGCGACATGAAAGTTATACTGCACTTGCGGCCATGACACTTGCTCTCACCAAAAAGAAAAATTAAAGTGAAGTATTAAGTTGCTAACTGCTTGTGATACTAGTTATTTGCCTCATTACTTCCTAGGATCTTTATCAGTTCTTATTAGCATTCTCTGCTTTCGCTGTTTTCCTCTGTAACCTGAAGGCTTAATAAAAGAATGGACACAACCCAGACGTGGTAACGATGTTTGGCGCTGAGTTGCGAGTTCATCAGCTAAGAATTTTCTAATTGATATTGGTTGTTCTTTTTTAATATTAAAGGTAATCCAAGAATTGATCTCCAATGTTCCAAACATTATCTTAATCACCATGCGTGAGCACTGTTCTGTCACGTCAGGAATATGTCGGGGGAAGATACCGTACGGAAATCATATTTAATCTCGAGCGGTATCGATCCCAGGCATCCTACACCTTTATATCATATATAATGGTTATTTACGTTAGCATCTTTACATCTATCCGGCTCCCATTCAAATATTTCAAAATGACAATTTTATAGACTTCGTAAGATACGCAAAATTCGAAACAATCCCGGCCGCTTGGCAGAGAATTGGTTTCTTTCTACTTAATATTTCATTAATAATTATAGTTGTTATTATAACACAATATTACTACAACTAGAGCTAAAATCTAATATTATATATTTTACAATCACTTAAATATTTATATAAAAATATTAATAACTTCTAAACTGGGCTGAGATGGGATGACATTTTTTAAATTCACAATCAAATAATATACGTTTAAAGTATATATATTATATATATATTAAATACCTTACTACGACTTTTCAATGCCATTTTTCAATAAATTTAAATAAAATTTTGTAATTGTTGAATTTATGAAAATGTATAAATATGATAATTTTAAATCCGAAAATAAATTACGTGATAAGACCTGTTATCCTAATATAATGATTATTTACGTTAGCATCTTTACATCTATCCGGTATCCATTCAAATATTTCTAAAAATGACAATTTTATAGACTTCGTAAGATAGACAAAATTCGAAACAATACCGGTTGCTTGGCAGTCTAGACGAATATCGGAATCCGGGGACCATAACCGTAGTAATAAGTATAGTTAGTGAATGTCTATTATATATAGCATACTTAAAGCATAATTTTGAACCATAATGAATAAGATGAAAGCACTAGAATCAAATGAAATCATACCACATTATTAAGACATTAAGGTGTTTTTTTCTATACCTTTAATTACAGTTTTTCTTAACAAGCAGATATCTCGTTTAAATAAAAATAAATAAATAAAATAAAAATAAAAAAAAGAGAATCATTTGGTTTATTTCTACTTAATATTTCAATAATAATTATAGTTGTTATTGTAACACAATATTACTACAACTTGAGCCAAAATCTAATATTATATATTTTACATTCACTTAAATATTTATATAAAAATATTATTTATTAGGTATTTTGTTGCCTCTACCCTGTAGGGTCATTGGCAACGCCTTTACATTACACTCTGTTGCAGAGTTTTATCACTTTCGTTAACGATTTCGTCAGGGTCAGTTATAATGTCTTGTCCAGTCTTATTAAAAATATTAATAACTTCTAAACTGGGCTGAGATGGGATGACATTTTTTAAATTCACATTCAAATAATATACATTCGAAATATGTATATATTATATAAATATAAATAAAGTTATAAAATCTCATTGCTAATATTGATTCAATCTTTCTCATACTAATAATCATAACTGGTGCCGAAACTAAGGAAATTACTTCAACATTAGTTTAGCAGTTGGCTGGTGCGAAACTGTGAGTACCAATTTTATACGAACTATTGCATAAGTGGAATTGCATAAATATGGGAGAAGCTGAGCAGATAAGCAAGTTGGAGCATCAGTTGGCTAAGGCTGTAGCGGAACTAGCGAAATTATAATCACAAGTATCTATCGCGGCAGAGAATACGCAATTAGAATTGTTGAAAATTAGAAAACAAAATTCTACATTTATACACGAAGTAATTGGTCAGTTGGAACCATTTACTGGAATAGTAGGGGACCTTGAACATTTTATTAAGAGAGCAGACCAAATTAAAGCCTTGATATTATCCCGGCATGAAGCTGGCACATTAATAGAGTCATAGCATATAGAATGTTAAATTACTAGAGGCATCCTTAGTCGGGCGTATCTCGAGACGAGTATTAAACGCCATCCAAGGCGATCTAACATGTTCCTGGGACTCCTTGAAAGTAAAACTAAAGAAACTGTACGGTGGAGGAAGATGGACCCCAGAAGAAGGTGTTTTATCTATTTAAGGAGCGACGAAACCAAGGCCAATCAGAAGGCGTTTTTGCAGAAAAACTCCTAATTCAATACAATAATTTGACGGAGAAAATGGTAGAAACCTACGGTCAAGCGGAGGGAGCACAGAAACGAGAATTCTTGAAAGGAATTTTGAAGGTACAACTGAATCACTACGTGGATCGTCCCGGATCACTGCCAAGAGATCGAGATTTTATTGAGTGTGCGCATGATCTCATAGATTCTAAGGAAAGAGAAGAAACGCGCTTCGAGAAACAGGAAATAGATTGGATAGAAGTGAAATCACCGAGGAGAAAATACAGAAGTCCGCCCAGGCAGGTCAATAACAATAGCAAATTTGATAGACGGCCGAGCAGGTTCCCCGATGAGAGAAGGCGTAAACCAGAACAACGTTGTTATGAATGCAACCAGACTGGCCATATAGCGGCCCGGTGCAACCTTACGAGATGTTTTGAATGCGGCAGGCGAGGACATCTAGCCAGGGAATGCCCAAAGCGAAACTCTCGCCAGAACAGGAGGGCACCACAACGAGAGCCAATCGAGGTTAATAACTAGGACTACAGCAACCGGAGGACTGGTAGGAGGGTCCTGGTAGTCCTTTATGGGTAGTTGAGAAGAAACCAGGTGAACAGGAAGGTGGTGAACCAAAGAAATATCGAGTAGTAGACTACCGGAAGCTGAACGAAGCGACAAAAGACGAACGTTACCCTCTTCCTCAGGTAGAGGATATACTGGATCGACTGTCGGGAGCAAATATTTTCAGTACTCTGGACCTCAAAAGTGGTTACCACCAAGTTAGAATGGCGGAGGAGGATATCGGGAAAACAGCATTCTCATGGGAACGGGGCCATTTTGAAATTGTTAGGATGCCATTCGGGTTAAAAGGGGCCCCATTAACTTTCCAAAGACTCATGGACGAGCTACAGAGAGGATTAGGTGAAGATTTTTCCCAAGTCTATATGGACGACCTTATCGTTTTCAGCAAAACTGAGAAAGAACACGTTCAACATCTAAAGCAAGTTTTCAACAGAGTACGCGAATTCGGACTCAAATTATCCCGTGAAAAATCTAAATTAAAAGGTTAAAGGTTAAAGGAAATTAAATTTTTGGGACACGTAGTTTCCTCCAGCGGGGTACAACCTGATGAGGGAAGTGTAAAAGGTATTCGGGAGGCACCATTACCTAAGAATGCACGCGGAGTTCGACGTTTTTTAGGTATGGTTAACTATTATCGGAAATTCATTCCAGGAATAGCAGAAATAATTCACCCGTTAACAGAAATATTAAAGAAAGGGAGGAGATTACAAGTGGTGTTTGGCTTTTTACTGAAACTGTGTTTCATTTTAAAGCCTTTTTGAAGTTAGTATGTACATGGAATTTAATATGATTGAAAGTCTTGTGGTATAAAGACGCTGGGGCACATCTTTGTTTTGAATTTACAAAAATAAATTATAACTAAATCTAAGACTATATCTAATATATACACTATTTACACTAGAGCGTCCATGTCGCTTCATTCCGTGATTGTCATCTGCCATCTCACTGGCGGAGGTGCTGGTGTTAATGTCGAGAAAAAGGAGTTTTGTAGATATTTCAACGAGTCCAAGAATTTAATATGCCTCCTCCTGATAAATTCTGGCACGGGCGGATCTACGGGGGGGGGAGGCTTTCGGGCTGAAGCCCTCCCCCCCAAAAATGGTAAAACATGACCATGTTTTATAGAAAAAAAATGTTTAAAAATACCTCTTAAAGTCTTATTGTTCGTGTAATTACATTTCAAAGAACTTAATGAATCACTTAAACATCATTTCATATAGGTAGTTAGTTCCTTTCTGTTTTTCCAAAGTAATTATCGTAATTTTCATGAAAAAAAAAAGCTTCCGGGCTGAAGCCCCCCCCCCAAAAAAAATTAAATCCTCGATCCGCTAGTGAATTCTGGGACTTTTGGGATATCTAGTAAGCTGTGGAGAACCGGTGGTTTCTCTTTCTTCCGCACCGTTGTTCTTACTATCTTTCTTAACATGGTGTTTTGAAAGTTCTGGAGGTGTCTATGTGCGAATTCTGTGAGGTGGGTGAACAACGGTGCTCCGTAGAGTAGTGCTGGTCTGAGTATCGCTTTATACACCTGCAGCTTGAGGCGTAGTGAGAGGGCTGGGGATGTTAATAGGTGGTGCAATTTGTAGGATTTTCTCCTAACCGATCTCGTTTTCTTGTGGATGTGTGTGGTCAGGTGGAGGTGTCGATCCAGAGTTATGCTCAGGTATATTATGGAGTTTGATAGATTAATATTTTTGTTGGCCACTCTGAGGTTTTTCGGCAGTCTGTTCTTCTTCCCCTTTTGGTGAGAGAACACTACACAGTCCGTTTTTGCTGGGTTTAAGGCTCATACACACAGAACGCGATATTTAGCTCCGCGATATAGCGCCACAGTTGTATTACTATCTATTCTACTATAACAGTCACATAGAGGGCGTTACGCTACAGCGATACATGCTGTAGCGCCGGGGCCAGCGATAAATTGATAAAAATTACAAAAATATCGCCCTCCTTCGACGTTATTCTCTACCTAATGTAGGCAGAAAAGTTAGCTAATACCCAAGTTAATAGGATTATTGCAGGATTATAACGGCGTGTTCACACAGAAGGAATTATTTAGCGCGGCGCTACAGCGCTACAGTTGTATTACTATATTTTCCACTATAGCAGTCACACAGAGGGCGTTACACCTCAGCGATACCTACAGTTAAGGCTCGGTCACACAGAACGCGATATTTATCGCGGCGATATAGCGCCACAGTTGTATTACTATCTATTCTACTATAACAGTCACATAGAGAGCGTTACGCTACAGCGATACATGCTGTAGCGCCGGGGCAGCGATAAATTGATACAAATTACAAAAATATCGCCCTCCTTCGGCGTTATTCTCTACCTAATGTAGGCAGAAAAGTTAGCTAATACCCAAGTTAATAGGATTATTGCAGGATTATAACGGCGTGTTCACACAGAAGGCGTTATTTATCGCGGCGCTACAGCGCTACAGTTGTATTACTATATTTTCCACGATAGCAGTCACATAGAGGGCGTTACACCTCAGCGATACATTCTGTAGCGCCGGGGCCGGCGTTACGTTTGAAAAATATTACAGGTGTATCGCCGGGGCCGGCGTTATGTTTGAAAAATATTATAGATACAAATTACGGTTGAAATTATTTAGTGGTAGTATTCATATAGATATGTTAAACACCGGATTATTTATATAAAAAGTGAGGAATTTTCCATTTTTATTTGATATGAGACCTCAAGCAAATATTAAAAAAAATTATTAAAAAGGAGGTTACATGGAAAAAAATTGTGGAAGAGCTAAATATCACAAGTAATGTATTAATTGATATTATTATTATAATTATTGAACTTTATAATAATTATATGTTATATACTTTTTTTATCTTGAAATCATTTAAAAATTATACTTACGTTCTTTTGCTAATTTTAATTTTGCCTATACTAAAGACATAAATGATAAAAAAAAAAATCTGTGTATATTGCATATTTAAAACGGTTGAGGAACAGATAATAACTATCCAAGATATATATGGCAATAAAAGAAATTCGTTACTACGAAATTAATATTAAATAGATATGTCATTTGAAGTAAATAATAATTTGAAATAAATCTGGTTTTACATAAAAAAAAGGAGAACGAAAGTTCATTATTAAAATATCTTCTGGAATATTTTAAAAAATTATATATATTTGGTTATTCCTGTATTTCTTGCTTTGAAATATTAATATTTCAAATTTAATATTTCAAAGCAAGAAATACAGGAATAACCAAATAACATATCTTTTTAGAATTTTATGTTCATTAGCACAATTTTTAAGAATTGGAATGTAATACAATTTTGTTAAAGAGAAACAAGCTTCATCGCTAGAAACCGGCAGTAAATATTCGAAAAACGTGTAGCAAAAACTCAAACACTAGCAAAAAATTGTTGGAAAACCTAATAAATATAAAGCAAACAATTTCTTAATAAAAACAAATTAAATTGAAACATAGTTTATTTATCTATAAAGTTATGGCCTTATTGTAAATTTAATTTTTTTATTATATTATTAAAAAATAGTTGGTTTTTCGATTGTAGATTGTCAAGTCCCCATTTATTTAGTGTTGAATGGAGTGATTCGTAATTTTTGACTAGTGGTTCACGTCAATAGTCATCTCAACAAAAATAATCAAACCAATCGTCCTCTCATATTTATTAATAGAAAAATTAAATTTTGAAATGTCACCAAAACAGTTGTTAATTAATTGGCTTAACCTCAAAACTATAAGAAAATATATTGGTATTTTGACTTTTGCTTACCTATGTATGTAATATATAACAAAGGGAAAGTATTCCTATCGCTAAAATTTTCGAATCTGAGTTTTCAACGGAAATACACGTTTTGAGGTCCCCTAAGCCCAAATAACCAAGTCCTGCTAAAGGGTCTGTGTGTCTGTTAGTCTGTGTCTGTGTGCAAGTGAACAGCCTAGCTCGAAAAGAAAACTCGCACGAAACTTAAATAGCGTATTTAAGGTTTTTATATATAAAATCAGCTAATCGGAAGTATCACTTTATATCAACAGCGAAACACATATTTACAGTTTTCCCAAAAACTGCTCTAACGATTATGATTAAACTCGGTGTATCATTGCATAATTAAGTGGTCTTTAATATCATTTAGGTCTTTTCCCCATTAATCTCACTTTACAGAGTTTAAATGTACAATGTTTATATATTTATTACATCTTTCCCTAAAGTACCTTTAATATGGAGTATTTGAAAAAATCAACTCTCTTATATTGACAGTAACTATAAAAAATGTCTAAATATGAAGTTTAAAAGAATATGGCTAAATATAATGTTCAAAAGAATATGATAACTGGAAACTGAAGAAAAAAGAAAAATGCTTATCCTGGTTAAAAATGAATCTCCGGAAATAACAGTCAGAAGGTATACGTATAATATATCGTTAGAAAGCGAAGAATTTCAGAAAAAATAAAATTAAATAAATAAATGTAACAAATAAATAGAGGGTAACGCAGAGTGACAAAAAAAATAGAAATAATAATTTCAGAAAACTAACATTACTTAACGTAAATCACATGTTTCCAATGAAATTAAGCGAAATTCCTTTACTAAATGTAAACTTTTAAAGTACTTTTCTAAGTTTGAAAAAAAAGTATTTAAAATCCATCGAATCATGCCAATGTCATTGTTTAAAATACTATTTAATTCTACTTGTGTGAAAGAAGTGAAATATAAAAATATTTCATGTATATATTTATTACCATAAATACTTTTGATGTGGTTCTATAACTCTAGATATGATATTATATTTAAATTATTGGGTATTTATAAGCCCTTTCTTAAAATCGTCAAGTTACCTTTTAGGAAATTAAATGAGTGAATAATTTTATGAATTTTCCCTTTGTGAAGCACCAACATTGTCGACTTCCAATTAGTGTGAAAATTTTCAACCTAACCATGGCAGGCAACGAAAATCTCGTAATTTCATTTTAGTAAATTTTATAATGGAAAATGACAGTTTAATAACTTACAGTCCTACAATCCATAATCATTTATATGTTAAATATTTAGATGTACTTTCAAATCTCTCTAGGCATATATGAACCTTTTGGTTGTCAGAAAAACTAACTTCAATTTCAACATTCTTCATTATTAATTTTAGTGATGTTTCTATTGGCGAACTTTATGCCTTTATTCGCAGTTCTATATGTCAACGTTGAAATCACCTACACTGGAATCAACTTGCTCACTGTCTGTATAGATACAACTTTTCCAACTAGAAATACCACTAAAATGACATTACTCAAAAATCTTGAAATTATAGTTATTCATTATGTCAACTGAGAGATCTCAGAGACTGAAGTTATGTGGTTTATAAAACTAGATTTTCATTGGCTACCGACGATATAATAAATAGACTTTTTGTAATTTTACTGGTCTTAAAGATTTGTTATCTCTAAGCTTTAAACTTTAGCTCCGTTTAAAATGCACTTCAATTTTTTTTAAATAACCCAACATTGCCACAAAATTATTTCTATTAAAAGTAGTGGGGTAAGTGAAAGTTATGTGTTACCCGCACCAGATTTTTTTTGTTACTTGTTTAAGCTGTTTAATTATTTAGATTTTACTGACCTAAATGAAGTTGGTTGGTGGTTTGTCTCTCTGGATAAAGAACATCCAGGTTATCAACCAATGCCCGATCAATTAAATAACACTACTTTTAAACTAATCAGGTTGTAGTTTCAAAATAAAAAAAACGTCTGCCAAGTAAGGTCAGTATAGCTTCCTCACCGTTGTCATTGTATATTACAATGTATACCATTTTTTGTATGAGAATAAAATCTCTGGGAGAAGCCGATTCGGAAATATAGTTACCCTTCAACATTCAACAAAAGAGTGCTGTATTTGAAGATCCCATATTTGATTATCCTTAATAAAAAATAAATAAATAAAATGCACCCTGAACATGAATTTCAATACTGTTAGTGTAAAAGGTCTTATGTAATAATTTATTGTTTTACAAGAGTGCATAAAACTCATTATTTCTTTATGCTTTATTAGTATAATTTCATATTTTATTGTCATCTGCTACTATCCATAGTAGCAGACTACTTATATCAGTTGCAGACTACAAAATGTTACCTTTAATACACATGGAATACAAGTTGAAAAATTTTACATACGACTTTTTTGCACTAATTGTAGTAATATACAGTAGCGGACCCAGATTTAATTTTTGGGGGAGGGCTTCAGCCTGTAAGATTTTGTTTTCATATACACAACGATAATTAATTTGAAAAAAAAACCGCTGCAAATTATTGCACAATTTCCAAACAATTATACATTTAAAGTAACATTACCTTCCTAGTTATTAAGAAAAAAGGTGATTTCAATTATTGGACTAAACTTTTTTTTTAATCATTAGTTATATGCTAAAAAAATAATTTAAAACCCAAAACAAAAGATATATATATATATGTATAACCTTTGCAGTAGAAAAAACTAGAGACCATATCTTTGCTCCTAATTATCCGGTTTTAATGAATTATTTTTTTTTTTAGGAAATCCCTTAAACCTTTAAAAATCATTATAGCCGTAAGGCGAAGGGCGGACTGCGGACTGACAAAAAAGTTTTTATTCGTTTTTCGTATTCTATGTATCCTGAAACGTAAAACCTCAAATTTTAAAAGGGGTTTAAGTTTTTGAATCTTTTGGTCGATCACAATGGTTCATCATTGAAAATAATAATCCAAAAATATATTAAAATCGCGATATCTCTACTAATAGTGCTTTGATTTCTATGAAACTTCATTCATTTTTTAGGAAATTTAAATACCTTTCAAACATCTTGTCACAACATCGACAAAAATGTGTATACTTTTTGAGTTATTCGAAATTTAATTTTACCATCCCCCGTAACTTTCTTCCCAGCTTCTTTTCGTTGAAATATGTTGTATAAATAAATTTAAAGGGCGTCTGGAAAATGACTAAAGAATTTTCATTGAAATCGCTAGTTCGTTTAGGTGCTATAGTCTATAGCAACCTAGGTTTTTCGGCCGCCATCTTGAAAGTAAAAGGCGGATGGCAATGTCGGTGAAGGAAGATCATCCTCGTACGACTTTTGATGTTATATCCAAATTTGAAAGAAAATCGGTCCAATAGTTTCGGAGAATGAGCGGAAGGAGGATGGCGTACGGCGGACGGCGGACGGACAAAAAAATTGAATTCGTTTTTCGAATCTACGTATCCTGATACGTAAAACCTCAAATTTTAAGAGGGTGATAAGTTTTGAATTTTTTGGTCGATCACAATGGTTCATTATTGAAAATAAGAAACCAAAAAGACTAAATAAATAATTAAAATAAAATAAATACACTTAAAAATATTAGTAATAAGATAAAATAAATAAACTTTAAAAAAATAATAATAAAATAAATAAATGAACTTAATATAATAATAAAATATAAAATAAAAGTTCTGCTAAGGATCATTAGTCATAAACACCATATATTTTTTATAAGATTTTCATCATGTACGAACTTCAGTTAAACCTAAATGAAGTTATAACCTGAATTATGAACATATTATTTTATTGAGCGTTTGAAATTTTAATGCACTTCTTAAAATTAAGTAACATTCTTTCATCACAATTAAAGGGTAACAAAATGATGCAGGAGAAACGAATATTACTCAGAAAATGAAATGTTTCCGAGTACATGATGTGAAATTTTACCTTTCTAAAAATGGTAAAACTATGTAGAGGTGTAAATTAAGTTAAATTTTCGATATTTGTTTTCCATAAAGTTAACCCGTTTTGTGTTTATCTGCTTTTCTAATATTAATGTTTTAAAAAAAATTATTCATTTATGACATATGAGATTATAACTGTTTTTCTACTAAAAGTTACTGGCGATACTTATGTAAAAAGACCCAAATATTTATTATTTAACGATCAAGACAATAGAAATCAACATATATTTAAAATTAGAGTTCCTGATTATTTAAAGCATATGAATAAAATCACGATTGTTAAACCCTCTTGAATAGAATAGAAAAATAACTTTATTGTGGAACGAAGTCCCTGTAGAATAACAAAATAGTACAAAAGAAACAACTTAATTTTGGTATTTAATTTCATTAATTTTTTTATTCTATTTAACTTATTTATTGAAAAATATTACAATCTGTTTCAAAGGACATTTATAATAGTGTTCAGAGATAAATACAATAAATGAAATAAATTATACAGAAAAATAATATATATACAATAAATAAGTCATTAAATCAAATACATTTAATGAAATTAGATTAAAAAACACTGAAAACATGAAATAATCTTGCGATATACAAAACATTCAATTATAATTTCATAATAAAATAATCTATGTTTAAAAAAGAACATAAATGTAAAGAAAGCAAAAATAAAATTTGGAAATATTGAAAAAATCTATCTTCGTAAAATTGAAGCAGACGGCCGAGACGATGGTATTCTACCAATCAGTCTCTGTGCTTTTTGATTTCATGAATCCTTTTTCTTTCTTTTTTACCTTATGCTGAAGAGCTAAACTAATGAGCCTCCTCGTCAGAATCACTTATTTTCTATTAAAAAAAAATGAATAAGAAAAATATCGAAAACAAATTATTAATATACAAGTTGCGGGAAGCAGGCTCTCTAGTCGACTAGGCCAGGCAGAGCGACAGGGCTTGCTGTATCGCTTTCAAAGTAACGCCCTCTGTGTGACTGCCCCGGATTAGATATCGCCGTGAGTATCGCGCGTTATTGTAACGTAACGTCGGATCGCGTTCTGTGTGACCGAGCCTTTACTTAGATGTTGAGATTTTCCAGCTGTTGAACTATCTCATCACATGTGTATTCGGACTGTTGTAGTGCTGTCTTGGGGTTGACACTGCGACTGTAGATGGCGATATCATCTGCGTAAGCAGCAACGGTGGCTTTTTTGTAGTTCTTGCCAACTACATCCGCTGTATATATTGAGAACAGCACTGGAGAGAGGACTGCTCCTTGTGGTACACCACACGTCAGGGGAACTGTGTTGGAATGCTCATCCTGGACTCGCACCGAGAGACTTCTGTTTTTGTGGAAGGAGGCAATCGTTGTATAGAGTTGCTCTGGGCATTCGAGATCAATGAGCTTATGGCATAAAATGCCATGAGACACAGAGTCGAATGCCTTTGTACAATCAATTGAGATCATGGCTGTTGCCTCGTTTCTGTTAAAGTTTGTGTTCATCTTATGCTGTAACTTCATGAGATGATGTTCGGTGCTGAGTTGGGCTTGAAAACCGGTCTGCTCGTAAGGGATTACGGAGTGTTCATCACAAAATTCCCGAAGGTAGTTAAGGATGATCTTTTCGTATACCTTAGCGAGGTGAGGCAGTAGGCTAATGGGTCTGTAGTGTTCAGGCTTGTCTCCCGGCTTATCCGGCTTGAGGAATGGAAACAGGATAGCATGTTTCCATTTATCACGAAAGTATCTCAGCCTCAAGCACGAGTTGTACAAGTTTGTGAGGTGAGCTATTCCTTTTCTAGGTAGTTGCTTCAGCAGGACAGTCTGAATTCCCTCGTGACCAGGGGCCCGATTTCCATGTGATCTCCTGAGGATAGCTTTAAGTTGCTTCGGGCTTACGAACATGTAGTTGTTCTCTCTGGTCATTTCGGGAGTTGAGGTTTGGTTTCCCGAGCGCTTGATGATATCCAGTTAGTAATGCTAAGCTAATGATTCGGCTTGTTCTGCAGGGGTCAGAAAGCGGTCTCTATCGTGCAGGCGGACGGCTGAGCTCTTCTTCGTCGCTGTCTTGGTAAGTTTCCAGAACTTCCTGAAGTCTCCGTGGGTCGCCTCAAGACGCTGATGCCATGTCGCCGTTCTCCATTGTCGCATCAGATTCCTGATTTGGGTGGTGACTGAGTACAGGGCCTTCTTGATGTTCTGGTCTCTGGAGCGGTAATACCTGTTCTTGAGGGTGCGCCTGCTCTTTATGAGTTCCATGACGTGTGGTGGGGGTGCCTGTAGGTGGGGGGCTTGTGGGTGATAGGTGGGGATGGTCTTCTGCGCGGACTCCGTTATTGCTGTATTAAGGAAATCGATGTAACAATTTACATCTTCTTCGGTTCGTAATGATGGGAAGAACTGTAGCTTGTGGCATATTTCCTGCTTGTATCGGCTCCAGTCTGCCTCCCGGTATTTAAACTTTTTCTGTGTTGTCACTTGTTTTCTTCCTTGGACCTCATATAGCACCGGACGGTGGTCAGAGGAAACAAAGTCGGTGACAGCGCAGCCGTGATGCGGTGAGGCTGTCTAGTGAGGAGGAGGTCGATGGTGGACGTGGAGCCGTTTCCATCGTGGCGGAAAGTGTGGGTAGATGGGTGAACAACGGTATAGCCTGTTTTCACTAATTGTCTCCCAGCTGCATTGTCTCCCAGCTGCATTGTCTCCCAGCTGCATGTATTATGCCACAGGCTGTGTCTCGCGTTGAGATCTCCTATCATCCAGTGGTTTGTTTTCGATCCGCAAGTGTCTACGAGTAGCCGAAGTTCTCTCAGCGACCCCATTGTACGTCGGTAGATTCCCGTGATGTATGTAGGCTGGCCCATGAGCACTTGAACAGTGACATGGCTTATCCGGGCGTCTCGGGTGTTCATAGGAGACGGCATTTTCTTCCAAGTTATGCCATGCCTCACTGCTATGAGAACACCTCCATGGGGGTCGTGCATATCGTCGCCACCGACGACCGGCTACGGCATATTCTCGTAGGTGGGGCGGCGGTCCTCTGAGTCTGGTGTCTGTGAAGACAGCGACAGACGGCTGGTTTAGTGCCAGGAGCGCCTCTATTTCTTCTTTGTTCGGAGTCAGGCTCCGGCAGTTGAAGATCAGGAGGGTGTACTGGCTCATTTGCTAGAGCTCTGGTTCTTGAGGTCCCTTAGTGCCGCTGTCATCTCATGCATCATAATGGTAAATTGTGTGAGCATGGTGCTCATCTGCCCCACCAGCGTGACCATGAGCTGTGATTGGTCAGTTGAAGGTGGTGGGGGTATGTCTTGTGGTTGCTTCTGCGCAACCTCTTCTGTAGGTGGTGGGGGTGGGAGGGATGCGTGGTCTTCTCAGGCTCCGCTCTATTGGTGGCTGGTGGTGGGGTAGGCTTTAGCAGTGATGCGTAATCCGTGCCCGCGCGGTCTTTAGCACTATTCTTCTTTTCTGTTTTGGCATTGGTCATCTCTTCTCTTCGTTTTTCGGCCGCTACTTCCAACTTTTTTCTATATGGACATTGCCTGAATGAGGCAACGTATTCACCACCGCAATTTGAGCATTTCAGAGCGCCCTGTCGTGTACATTGTGATATTTGGTGGTCTTCGGCGCACCGAACGCATTTTACGTCGTGCCCACAATTGTTTCTTGTATGCCCAAATTTCTGGCATTTGTAGCATTGTGGTGGGAGAACATCTTTTCTCTGGATGTAGTTGACCACAGTGAACCTACATCTATTCACGTGTTTCACAGTGGTTTCGATATGATTTATCGTTATACTGGCTGGGACAGTGATAACGATAGGCATCAGGTCCACTTTCCTTCCTGATGGGTCTGTTTTTTGTAGGCGCCTAGCATCTGACACCTGTACTGCCTCGAATGCTTCAGGGATATCTTCGATGGGAATCGAGACATCTAGGTTTTTGATTACGTATTTAACGTTTACTTTTTCTTGTTGTCTGGGGCCATAGGAGTGATACCCGACGCCAGTGTAGTTAAGGTGTTTCATGAGGTTCGGTCGATCCTTTTCGTTCTCCAAGTATATCTTGATATCTTTCCTCGTGAGGCGAAGAAAGTAATGTTTGATTTTAATTTTTTCCAGGAAATCTCCTATCTGTTGTAATGTGAAATTTTCTCTGTCTATTACGACTGGAGGTATTTTCTTAGTGGCTGGGGGATGCTGGGTTTCTGTCGCTATTGTTTGAGCCGTTTGGTTGGGTTCGGGTGAGGCTTCCGTTTCATCATCCGAGAGTGCCTGGTATCTATTTGACGTCGGCACACTAGTGTCTTTAATTTTTCTCTTTCCTTTGGCGTTTTTCCGCTGGTTGCGCGTCTGCCTTTGGAAATCTGATTAAACGTCCTCATTATCCGAGAAACGGGACGATTCTGGTAGTGGTTGTTGTTGCGCCTTGTCCATTTCGCGCACTAGTATATTCACTACACTGTATTAATGAACACTCCACTTAACGGGTATATGGATGTTCCTTGCTGGTTGCTGCAGGACTACAGCTTGTCCCGGAGGGCAGCACTTGCCAGAGCCACGCTACCCCTACCTCTGAAGGTTGCTGTCAAGGGTAAGTCCAAGTGATAAGTATGGAACTTGACAGCTTTAGGGTGCAATCTGAGCAAGCGGAAAAACTTCTTCTGGAAATACTTCTTCTGAGGTCTTCTTCTAAGGTCTTCCCTGTTTGAAGGCTGGAGCTGAAGTGTGTGGGCAATAGAATACTTTCGCCCCTATATATACGGAAGACGTTTCGAGCTGATCACTGATCACAAACCCCTACTATCCTTAGACACTCTGAGAGAATCATCCGCGCGGGTTTCACGTTGGAAAGAACGCCTCGCGGCGTATAATTTCAATGTTGTTCATAAAAAAGGAGTTGACAATGTAGTCGCCGACTGGTTGTCACGGGAGTTGGTAGTAAATGCAATTGACGAAGAGGACATACCTACCGAACCTGACATGGAGGAAATCCTTAGAACACAAATAGACAGATCACAAGGGATACCCGAAGTCGACGAGGTTATAAATGATAAAAAATTTCAAATTATCATAAAATCGAAGCAGAGTCCGGGGCTGGAAACACACGCGAGTGTGTATGCGGGGTCATCAACGATTTTAGTCCATACACCTGCATCTATAGACGACAACGAGCTAGAGAGGATTTTCACAGAATTTAGTCGACGGGGCCGTACATATTATGTTTATGTGAGAAATCGTGCAATTGTCGATAAAATGAAAAGATTATGGCGACAAGAGAGAATAGGAATGGGCTATTCACTCGTTAGGTGCTTACGAAAGGTAGAAACAGTTACCGAACCGGCGGTACAACAGAAAATTGTCAATGATCACCACACTGGCAAAACGAACCACCGGGGAATGGAAGAGACCCTGCGGGCGCTGAAATTATTATATTTCTGGAAAAATATGGGCCGAACGGTACGCGATTATATCGCAAAGAGTGTGAAGTCTGTCAGCGGGCGAAATATGATCGACAACCTCCGGTAGCTGAACAAGTAGTCTCGCCCACCGCACCAGAACTACTACGCTTAATACAAGTAGACATTTATTCTAACGAGGGTCAATCGTGGGTAACAATGTTAGACACGTTTAGTAAAATCGCTTTGGCTCATCCCATTGAAGAGAAAAAAACCCGAGCAGTATGGGAAGGGATTTTGCAATGGTGCGCGATTTATGGTGTGCCCGACGAAATTGTGTCTGACTGTGGCCGAGACTTTGACAATGCCTTTATTCGAAATGAATGTAAAACGCTGGACATAACTTGGCGACTAAACATCCCCCATCACATCAAAGGGAGAGGGGCGGTGGAAAGATTACACAACACTTTAGGTGAACACCTTAGATTATTTAAACTAGGAAGAAATTTGGATCCATTTGACGCTATGCCGCGAGCAGTGATTGCTTACAACAATACAATACACGCAGCGACGGGTTTATCTCCAGTAGAAATCGTTTTTGGTCAAAGGCAACGCGATAGAGGAGATCTCATCACAACCAATAATAATAAATTATGGGAGGCACTATATCACGCTCGAGTGGAACGACAGGCGTCGTGGAAAAAAATTAGAGAAAAACTAATTCGCGAAAAACAGACTCGCGTGGACCGCGCGAATAATCGCTCCGTAGTTTATAGCAAAGGTCCGCTAACATTAGGAACAACTGTGTACAGACGGCTGAGAACAGCGAGAAATAAAACTGCCGCACGCTACGAGGGCCCCTATAAAATTATAACCGTCAGGGAGAATAATTTGTTTACCATTCGGGACATAAAATACCCGTTCAGATCGCGTACGGTACATCTCGAAGAACTTCGTGTACCCCGAGAAGTATGAGGTCTCGAATCTGGCTGCGGCGCTCAACAAGAAACTCCACGTCGTTAAAAATCAGTAATTAGTTTTAATGTGTTTTGTACAATTTAGATAATTTTTTTTGTTTTATATAATATTTTTTCAATTTTTTTTGCTCATAGGTATAAATATGTGTAAATAGTTCTGTTATTCTTCAAGTTTCAGATAAATGCAAGTATTTTCTGTTATCATTTAAATTTAAAATATAGACCAGTTTTTCTTTTGTTTAAAGTATTAGAGTTCCTCCTTAAGAAGGAACTGGAGGGAGGAAGTTAGCATAATATAAAATATGTTTTATTAACATGTGATCGATTATTGATATTGATTGTTTTGTTTGATAAGGTTAACCTGCAATAAAAAAGTTATAAAATCTCATTGCTAATATTGATTCAATCTTTCTCATACTAATAATCATATTTTATATATATATATATATATATATATATATATATAGAGAGAGAGAGAGAGTATCTCTCTAACAGTCAAGAGCTTAACTAGTGCTTCTCACTATATTATACTATTTAAACAGTGATTTGAAGACTTTTCCGCTATTTTTTTCACAATTAGGCTTGTTTCACACCTACCCGGCAGTCGGATAAACGACATTGGGCCGGCGCCGGGTAAACGACATTTGGACGGCATTGACACATGTTGAATATTCTTATTCTCGCTTTAATTAAATAATACTCTTATTTAAATATTTATTTATTTATTTATTTATGCTCTAGATTGGGAGCTATATAAGGCACAGGTCTTTCAAGAGTTGTCTACTGTCCCTGTTCTCCGCTCAAGAAATGATATTGACAACTACCTGGAATTCTTCACGACGACCATCCGACATGCAGCCGACAGAGCCATACCAAAGTTCACGCCACTTCCGCCAGCTCTACGTCCCCTCCCAGATCATATCTGAAACTTATTGCCTTGCGTAATAAATGGAAGAATAAATGGTACAGGACCAGAGATCATGACGTGAAGTCGGTGGTAAATTCTCTTACCACTCAGATTCGCAACCTCATGAAACAATGGCGGACAGCACAGTGGCATGAGAAGCTACGGTCCACACATGGAGATTACAAGAAATGTTGGATGCTTCTGAAAACCACCACTAGGAATAGAAGCTCCATATTACTCCATGACGACAACATTCTTTTAACACCAGAAGAACAGGCGGCTAAATTTACTGATTTCTACAGTGATAATATAACCAGACGAACCGGGACTCTAACCGAACTTCCAGTGGAAGATATCGGGAGCAATTACATGTTTGTATCCCCAAAACAAAGGCCATACTCCGTCGTTCGAAGGGGAACAAAGCTCCCGGCCACGATGGAATACAAACCATATCACTAAAACAATTACCAAGGAGAGGGATAGCTCACATGATAAACTTTTACAACTCCTGCCTCAGGTTGAGGTACTTCCCTGATACATGGAAACATGCTATCCTCTTCCCATTGAAACCCGCGAAGAAGGGATCCCAGCCAGCCGACTACAGACCAGTTAGCTTACTTCCACACCTGGGCAAGGTCTTTGAGAGAATTATTCTTAATTATCTCAAGATCTATTGCTCAGAGATAGCTCTTATCCCACCGGAGCAGACCGGCTTCCATGCTGGCCTTTGTCCAGACCACCATCTGGTACAAGAAGTACAAGAAAGCAACTGTAGCGGCATACGCCGATGACATCGCTATCTACAGTAGCTCAATCAGCGCAGAGACAGCTCTACGGCAGGCGGAGGAGGCCTGTGAAAAAATAGCTCACAAACTGAAAGGGCTAAATATTGCAGTCAACTAAAAGAAGACAGACTGCATTATTTTCTCCTTTCAAAAGAACAAGCGGCCTCTCCCTAAGGTCTATAAGGTAGCGGGTAGCGAGAACAGACCGGCGAGCAGTAAGTGTACCTAGGTGTTACCCTCGATAGGCACCTAACACTGGCTCGCCACTGTAATAAGAAATTGAAATCGGTAAGGACCAAGGCATAAAGGCTCAACCATCTGTTGACTTCCCCTAACTTATCACTCCGCCTCAAATTAACAATATACAAGAGCATTTTAAGACCGGCACTTCTTTATGGAGCACCACTCCTAACTAACATATCACCGGCAATATCGAAAAAGCTCCAACAGTTTCAGAACTTTTCAGAACTTCAGAAAAATAGTGAGACACACGACTTTACAAAAAACACGTACGGACCTACTACATACCACCCTCGAATTACCGAAGGTGGGCGACTTTATTACACGCAGGCATATCAAATTTTTTGATAGCGTCAAATACTCGACAAACCCACTTTTTAAAACACTTACTCCACTTACTCACAAACCTATGAGATGGCAGACATATATTAAAAACCTATTACTAGACTGAAAAATTGACATTTACAGGACACTAGTGAGCCCCGTCACTAGACTAAGACGAACCATAACTATGAATTACCACAGTACTCCCGATTTCCCATACCTCTCTTAAAATGCACTCTGTGCAGTACAAGAGTTCATGTTCAACCCTCTCACTACCACTCTGTTCTCAACACCACATCATATATATATATATATACATAACAATTAGTAAAACATTTTATTTATTTTTTTTAAATATTCGAGAGGTATAAGGCAAATGACAATATAAATAAGAATTAATATATGTTATATGATTAACTTTACCACTTAACAGTTCAATGAACAACCCTGTATGAAATAATACAGTTGGTTTATTTTTTTCGTAGTGTCTATTTTCAGTATCTCCTCCACACTAGCATCTTCTCTGGATTCAGTGATAAATGCCTTCAAGTACTTATTTCTCGGCCCGTTGAACTTGATACATTGGATCAGAAAATGAGTTACCGGGTCAGTTACAAGGCAGTTGCATGCACCACACACCTCACTGGATTTAATAGTCAAAGTATCATCTTTTAAGTATATTTTCAGAAAATCTTTATTTGCTACTCTGAGACGACTAACGGCTCTTAATTTGTTTAAATTCAGAGCCCTGAACTGAAGATAATCTTCTGGTTTGGTAACATTAAAGGAGCAGATTTTTCTATATCTTGGGTTTGATTTAGAGTTTAACATTCTGTCGATGTCCTTGGGTGCGTGATGGTTTCTTATTTTTTCCATGATTTCATCTTTGAACCTCATCAGACCTTGAGAGAAAACACAAGAAAACAGCCCCTGACATCCAAGTTCCGTCACAATCATCTTTACTTGGGTAACCCAGTTATAAGTTGGATCAGGTTTTCCAATGGATGAGTCTAGAACTCTAAGCCTATTAAAGCATTGTCTAGGTAGTCTTTCGTCACTCATTAAGCTTAGCTTTGTCCAATAGTTAATCACTTTTTTCAACACTTAATGGAGATCACCCACTTTCAAGGCGAGTCACATAGTTCGGTGTATTTCTTGGCCAATGAAGCAATGATTTGATAAATCGAACTTGCGTCTTCTCCAAAACCTCCAGGTATCTCGTCCCCCAGATCTCTGCAGCATAGAGCAGTGTTGACGAGACCATCGAGTCAAAGAGGCTGGTTTTTGTCTCCCAAGAGTAGCTTTTTCCATTTCTTAGGATTGCCATCACTTTGGTCGCTGCAACAGATGTTCTATGTAAGAAATGCTCCGCGGCTCTCTCAATTTTTCCAGAAGAAGTACACCCAGATATGTGTAGTTTCTGGTATACTGCAAACTTGTGTCTCGCCAAGCCAAAGTCTTAAGTTTCTTCATCCTTGGAGATTTATGGAACACCAACACTTTAGACTTAGATGGATTTAGGGTCAAAGATTTGCTTTTACAGTATTCGCTCAGTATATTGATGTTTCTTTGTGCACCATGCCACGAATTACTGAGGAGCACAATATCATCCGCTAACAGAAGCATAACTACTTCATGGTTGTGGTCTATACTAATACCAACAGCTCCTCGGTCACGGAAGTACTCAACTATATCCGACACAAACAGGATAAACAATGCAGGACTAAGACTGTCCCTCTGAAGCAGGCTCACACTGATACCAATCTCTTCTGACAGCTCATGTTTCAACTTTATCCGCATCGATGAAGCATCATATAGTTTCTTGAGAAGCCCAATTAGTTTTCCCCCATTTCAAGAGAAAAGAGCCTTTCCCACAACAAATTTTGGTTGATAGAGTCGAAGGCCTTCCTAAGGTCGACAAACACTGCGTAAACATAGCTGCCCTTTGATCTCAAATTAATGTTGACAACTGACATCAATGTGAATATGTGATCAATGCATCCCCTGCCCGTTCTAAAACCAGCCTGTTCCTCGGGTATTAATTTTTCTAATTCAGCCCATTTCATGATTCTGTTCCTTAGAATGCTAGTGAATAACTTTGCTAGAGTATTAAGTAAGGATATGCCTCTGTAGTTGTTCGGATCCTTTTTATCACCTTTCTTATACAGAAGATGCAAGTTAGATTCTGCCCACATTCCTGGAATTTGTTCAGAATTCAATACGTTATTAAATAAATTTAATATGTAGTGCTTAATATGGGGTTGAGACATTTAACAACTTCATAAGTTATCTTATCAGGTCCTGGAGATTTATGTTTTTTACAGGTACCTATGCTTTGTTGCAGTTCTTCCAATGATATATTGATATCCAGGAGTGGATGAGTTACGGAGAAAAAGTATGTTTCATGTATCGTTTTTTGGCCGTATAGATTCGTGTAATATTGAAACCAATCGTTCAGACTTATTTCGTTATTTTGATTGTGAAATTGTCTCAACATATTCACCGTCTTCCAAAACTCTCCACTGTTTTTTTCCAGTTCTCAAATTTGTAATTACTGATGCTCTAAACTCCTTTTTTTTCCTTTTTATTAGTTTTCTATACTCATCTCGGGCTTGAAGGTAGTCTCTGATAAATCCTGTCAATAAACTGTTCTTCAACTTCTTGAGATTTCGTTTACCTCTCCTGCATTCCTGATCAAACCATTTGTGCTTAGGTTGCGAAGTGGTATTCGCGATCATCTTCCTCGTAAATATCAAAGCTGACTCCAACAAGTTCTCCTGCATTGCCTGTTTAAAGTTATCATACAGCTGGTTCACATCTTCAGAATAGAAATAAATTTTTTCAGAGTTGGAAATATTTTCACAAAATAAATTAATTTTGTCTTCATCCCACGGTGAATAGTTGGTAACTAAGTATTCTATAGGCGAAGCTATTCTGTTCATAGAAGGTTTTGTGCTCTAACGGTCTTCAAGGAGGTAATACAAGCCATGTGATCCAAAAGCCCTGATATGCTAACGACTTCCATGTCTATAAATCTGTCCAGACAATTTTCATTTATACATACCAGATCGATCACCGATCTCCCCTTGGTTGTAACGAAAGTATATTTTCCTGGTCTATCCGAAACACTACGGCCATTGCATATTATCAACCCCAAAGACACCAGAGTTTCTACCAGAATTTTTCCTCGCCGGTTCACATGTTTGTGATATGATGATCTTTTTTTGTGAAGTCGTGAGCCCAACAAAAATTCTTTCTCTAAGTCATTTAAACTTCCCACGTGTCCATTAAAATCACCGGTTAAGATAATTCGGCCATGTGGATAATTAGACATTATGCGAGTCATGACATTATGAAGCTCATCCATGCTAGAAACGATATCATTATTTGGAGGGAGATAGATATTTCCCAATGTTAAAAACGTGTTATTTAATTTTATATTCAAAAAAATCCAAAAGCGGTTGATTTCCAAGACGGTAACTTCGTGAGCTATGCTGTTATGAATCAGTATTGCTAATCCCCCACTTCCTCTGCCAGTTATATGTGTTTTTACGGCATAAGAATAGTAAGCAACGTAATCAGTGAGTCAGGACGGTACGACAAATTCATTAAGGATCCAGGTCTCTACCAAACAGATAATTTTATTTTCTTTGATTATATTTGATTCTATACTTGGATCTACTAAATTTTTGTAGCCATTGATGTTACAGAACAATATTTTTAATAATTTTTCGTATAAATGGTTTGCAGTTAAATTCGCCGGCCTTTCAGCTTTAACATTTATTATTATTTTAGACGACAACGAATTATCATAAGCAAAAGGTCAAGTGGAGATGAGATCCTTCGATGAGCTTCTGAACTTGTACTCACCCAATTTTTCCTCTATTTTTTCTTTTTACTGCTTGAGAGGGTTCCAACTCTTGCTGGTCATCATTGAAGTTCTCTAACAGTGATTCTACTTCATTGAGTGCGTACAAAGTCCCTCTTATTTTAAAAAGACCTTTTTTGTAGGACGCGTGAGGATCAATAACCTTTAATTTGTTTATGTAACTGAAAATCTTTTTCCCCTCTTCTCTTTCTTCGGGGGTTTTGTCATGGCTCACATAATTTTTTTTTTATTTTAGAACATCTCTATTCTTAAATATTTCATATTTTATGACAATAATATGGGGCCCTTTCCTATTCTGAAGCAGTTATTTACGGCATATTCTGGTAGTGCAATATTGACAGTTTTTAAGGAATCATTTAATTTATCTAACACATCCTCGTTTTCCGTCATTGGTATGTTATGTATAACGAGATTATTCCGCCTTAATTGTCTTTTTAGATATATAATTTCTCGTTCTAATCGAGTATTTTTTTCCTCTAAGCGGATACAATGTTTTTTTTAATGTATCTAACTCCTCAATTACCTCGGCCATTAGTTTATTATTCTTTTCCAGATTTGTATTTATTTCTTTAACAGCCTGCATAATCTCGTCGTTAGTACAAACCATTTTTAAGGATATATTTCACGAAGTTGGGCGATATTAATTAAAATGTTAATAGTTTTAACGGGAAGTATTCAAATAAATGTTTTTTTTTTTAATTTTAATTGAACACGCAAATGCAGTGTTCTTCAAATTAGCGCAACTTCGACTAAGGGCCAGTGAAGTACTGAAGTTGAAGGCCTGGATAGATAAGAAAAGGGCGGAGCTTCCCCCACCCAATCCTGTTACAGACCTGCCTAATCTGCCTACTAAAATGTAAAATAATTTTTTAACTTATTTGGTACTATCGGCTCGTGTGATACTCAGTAAATTTTAACAGTTTGTTCTTAAATAGTAGTTGATCACTATTGCACAGATTCATTCACCAAAATCAACTACAGCACTTTTTTTAAAAACTGTATAGCACGGAGACGATGTGAACACAACCACTACAGTGACTAGACTCCTCACTCTTATTTAAATAGTTTACCATAAAATTAAATTTCTAGCAAACATCACATGTTGAAGATTCTTATTCTCGCTTTAATTAAATAATATTCTTATTTAAATAGTTAACCGTAAAATTAAATTAAATTTTTTCAAAAAAAAAAACTAAAAATAATTTTTTAGAAAATTATAAAACTTTCAAACAGCGGTTTCCAGCGACTAAGAAAAGTCATCTCCAGTGGCTGCCGATCGTAACACATCTAATCATTAGCAGGAAAGTGGTTGCAGGAACGAATCTACCAGGGCAGGCACTTCAAGTGCAAGGCTTGGTAATGGACGGATCTCAAGATGGTCCAGGCGCTGTAAGGAATGCTGAGGTGTGTGGACTACTCCAAAATACTCAGGCAGGAAAAATGGAAGTCTCCAATAAGGCTGTAAACTGGGAAGTTAAACAACCTGGCCCTACCTATGCCAAAGTGGCGTCATACCAACAGAGCTTTGACCGTGAGTATGCTATTATTGTTCTTACTGTTAACGGTGTAAAGCAGAAACAGTATATCGAAGCACTCGCTGAGATAATGGAACCCAGTCACATTAGGTATGCTTCTAGAATTTCTGGAAATAGATTTTGCTTTCATTTGAGTAGTAAGGATCAAGTTGATATGCTTCTAATGAAGCATTCCTGTATGACGATAGGAGATCATAAGCTGCCAATTAAACGACTGGTTGATCCAGGAAAGCGAATAATTATTTCCGGTGCTTGTCCCAGTATACCTCAAACAATTTTGGAAGAAGAAATTCAGAAGCTAGGGATTAGGCTACTATCACCTATAACTTTCTTACGCTTCGGGTATAAAGAAAAAAACCTGAGCCATGTACTAACGTTCCGACGACAAGTATTTATAGCGGCGGATGATATAACCAAGTTAAGTAGCACGATTACCTTCTATTATCAGGGAATCAATTACAGGATTTTTCTTGCCGAAGATGTTATTGTATGTTACGTCTGCAAGAAACCGGGGCATTTTGCAGCAAAATGTTCAGAAATAGAATTGCTGGAGGGATATAGTCCGGTAAATACTGAGCACACGCTCCAATCAACTGGGATCGAGCCATGCTCAAGCACAGTTGATTTAGAGAGTAGTTTGGAGAAAGCAGCCGGGATTGAAGCTGTAGTCATTGAGTCTAATAGATTAGGCGACTTTGAATATAGGCAGGGAACAATTGATGACAATCCACCTATTAATAGATATACGGACGAGGAAACATCCTCCAATAAATCTACTGACAGGAAAAAACCTATTAATAAGTATACTGACGAGAAAACACCTATTAATAAATATACTGACGAGGAAACAACTATTAATAAATACAATGACAAGGAAACATTGGTAGGTACATCTGACACTAAGAAATATACGCAGGAAGATGACCAGAACCTGAAACGAAATAACATCACTATAACAACCCTATGTAAGGCCAAACCATACGTATCACAGAATCATGGGATCAACAAGAATCAACAACGACCACAAACTAGAGTCACAGTACCACTACCTGGAAAAAAGTGCAGAGCCAGCTCAAATGCCAAAACAAAGAAGGCCAGATATCCCACTGAAAGCATACTAGGACTCATGCGAACCATGATCTCAAACAACAAAAGTATTTACCCCCTCACTTTCGAAAAGATATGCCTATTACTCGACATGACTCAGGGAGAAAATGAATCAAACGCTGCTGATATCATGTCTCAGTTTACTAACAACGTAAACGGTCTGAAAACAATGCTCTCAGATATCAGAGATACAGTATCACATAGAGGGCTAAAAATAAGAACCTCAAAACTAATTTTTTTTTTTTTTTTTTATATTTGTTTATTTAGAAATATTACATTCTGTCACATCAAGGACATTTATAATAGTGTTCAGAGAAAGCACACTGACACTCTAAACTAATTAAGATTTTGAATGAACACTCCTTGAACAATACCGAGCCTTTAAAAATAACACATGGTGATAACAATAATCCGCGAAATAAACAACACTTTGCCAATCAAAATGAAAACAATCATTCAATGGAATTGTAACGGATTTTTCCGACATTTAGAGTACCTAAAAATTCTAATAAGCGAAGAGAACCCTATACTATTTTGCCTCCAAGAAACACACCTCAAAGAAACACAAACAGTGAGATACAAAGATTACGAAATATACCGAAAAGACAGAACAGGAACCTCAAAATCATGGGGAGGAGTCGCAACTTTTGTTAGAAATGACATAATTGCTGAAGTGCTCCCTCTTAACACAAACTTCGAAGCAATAGCGGTCAAAATTTACCAAAACGAGCCACTTACTGTCTGTAACATTTACATGCCACCATCAGAACCGTTTGCTACACATGATATTCAGCAAATTGTTAATCAGCTTCCCAGACCCTACCTGTTATTAGGTGACTTTAATGCCAATGACATAGCTTGGGGTTCAACACTAGCTGACAATGGGCACAGAGGTAGAAAAATAAAAAAACTTTTAGAGAACAGCCCTACAACCACATTTCTAAACAAGGGAGAAAATACTCATTTTTGCTCCAAAAGCAATAATTTTTCATCAATCGATCTTAGCTTCAGCGATGTTCGACTGGCCCCAAAAATTAGATGGGAAACGAAATCGGATCTATATGGAAGCGACCATTTCCCAATCACCATGAAAATGAAGCACGAGACTCCAACACAAATGAGGAACCGTCACTGGCAATACCAGAAAGCAGATTGGACAGCGTATCGTGAAAAAATAAGAAAACAAATTGAGTTCTTTCCTGCAGATCTCGACAATATCGACCACAGCGCCACCGTTATTAGCGACATAATAACAGAAGCAGCTCATGGAACAATTCCTCTTACAGTTAATAAACTATCTCATACAAGAGTACCATGGTGGAATGAAAAATGTCAAAACGCTGTGAAAGCGAAGAAACGTGCCCTCAACAAATTTAGAAAAACAAGAAATGTGCTTGATGCAATTGAATTTAAAAGATTGAGAGCCATAGCGAACAGAACCATAAAAGAAAGCAAAAGATCGTCATGGAAAGACTTTGTATCTTCAATTAATCAAAACACCTCAATGAAGGAGCTCTGGAATAAAGTGAAAAGCGTTAAGGGGATCCCCAAAACAAAGAAATTGCCTGGTATAAAGAGTGGACAAGATATTATAACTGACCCTGACGAAATCGCGGAAAAATTGGCAGAATACTTTTATCAAGTATCCTCTATTATTACCCAAACCCCTATAAGCTGTAAAAATATGCCAGATCATGTGAACTTAGGCCACGAAGAAAACTACCCCATCGGGATACATGAACTCGAATATTTTCTACAGAAATGCTCAAAGAAATCCGCTGTAGGTAATGACGGAATCTCATATGTGATGCTATATAATCTACCTGACGAAGGGAAACAGATACTATTGCGACTGTACAACCGAATTTGGGATACTGGCTATCTGCCACTAACATGGAGGCATTCCTTGATAGTGCCCATACAAAAAAAGGAAAAAAGTTGTCTTATAATAGACTTCCGCCCAATATCACTTCTCTCTTGTGTGAGCAAACTGCAAGAAAAAATAGTAAATCAGAGAATGACTGAGGTTATAAAAAAGAGAGAGCTGCTCACTCCGTACCAATTCGGTTTCAGAGAAGACCACACCGCAATTAATACTGAAATGGGAAGCTCAACAAGCATTCCAAAAGAAGCAACACCTCATTGCCATATTCCTGGATGTCGAGAAAGCCTACGACACGCTGTGGAGATGGCGAGTCTTAGACATACTAAGAAGATGGCACATCAAAGGAAAATTATGGAAGTACATTAAGAATTTCCTAAAAAATAGAACATTTAGTGTCAAAGTCGGAATTTCAGAATCCTCTATCTACAGCATGGAGAATGGCACTCCTCAAGGATCCCCACTCAGCGTGACCCTCTTTCAGATCGCAGTAAATGACATAGCGGATGTAGTTGTCAAGCCTGCAAAAACCATCTTGTACGCAGATGACATAATGCTGCTCATTCGAAGTAAATCATTAGAATTCTTAAAGTGGAAGACGCAAGAAGCACTAGAAAACATAGAAAAATGGGCAACAGAGAGTGGGTTTAAACTATCTGCTAGCAAAACTAGAGCCATGCACTTTTGCAGATTGAGAGGGTGTACACTAAATCCAAAAATACGGATGGGTGGTGCTGAAATTCCATTCGTTAACAGCCTAAAATATTTGGGAATGGAGTTAGATCGCCCGCTTAGATGGACAATTCATATAAAACTGCTTAAAGAAGAGTGCCTCAAAAGAGTTGCCCTACTAAAATGCCTTTCTCATACGACTTGGGGAGCAGATAGAAAAAGCCTATTGAAAGTATACTATGCAAGTATTAGAAGCAAATTGGACTACGGCTCAAGCGTTTACGGCTCTGCTTCAAGCAAAACTTTAAGAATGTTGGACGTGGTACACAATTCTGCATTAAGAATTTGTACAGGGGCATTGCCAACCTCCCCTGTGGAAAGTCTATATGCAGAAGCTGGTGAACCTCCTCTAACCTTCAGAAGATTATTCATGACAACGAAGTATGGTCTCAAAATCAAGACTAACCCAAGACACATACTAAATAACATATTATTCTGCAATGAGGAAACAGGTAACATCAGGGAGAAAAACTTTGTAGGAACGCTTCTTGAGCATTTTTCGGATCTTAACATTGAAAATGCTCTGGATGTACCGGATATAATAATTCCCAGATGGACCAATGTCAAACCAATTATAGATACCTCAATTTCCAGACATAAAAAGGATACGGCACTTCCAGTTGAAGTTCAAAAATTATTTTTAGAAACTTTGGAAAAATATAAGGAGTGTCACATCTTGTATACGGATGCCTCAAAAGTTGATAAGGAAGTAGGGTGTTCCGTTATGAATTTTAATACTCAAAAGCTATTCAAAATTCCGGAGGCTTGCTCAGTGTTTACTGGTGAAATGCTAGCAATTAGAGAAGCTCTTAAACACATAGAGACAAGTGAAACTACCAATTGGGCAGTGGTGACAGACTCTATAAGTTCATTACTAGCTATTGAACATAACAGGCCCAAAACCTCTCTCGCAAAAGATGTAAGAAACGTTTGGTGGCTACTAAGGGAGAAGGGCAAAGAAGTAGTGTTCATTTGGGTCCCTTCGCATTGCGGGATCATCGGTAATGAACAAGCTGATCAAGCAGCCAACATGGCAAGAAAGCCAGATACAACATCCGTTGAATCAATTAATGAAATCCCTCTAGAGGATTACGTTATAAAAATTAAGGAGAATGTGTGGAACATGTGGCGAAACAAGTGGGAACAAGGAGAATCGAAATTAAAAGAAATTAAACCCCACTGTTTAAAATGGGAAACCTCGCACCGACCATCTCGAAAAGAGGAGACAGCCCTTTGCAGACTGCGAATTGGACATTGTGAGTTCTCGCACTCCTACCTACTAAGAGGACTTGATCCTCCAACCTGCGAGAACTGCAATGTCCAAAGGACAGTAAAGCACATTATTCAAGAATGCCCTATATTTGATCCTACAAGGAGAAAGTTAGACATGGCAAAGAGTCTGAAAGAAAATCTACAAGACCATGAAAGTGCAGTTAAAAAAACTTTAAAGTTCTTAAAAGTGATAAAATTCTACAACAGAGTGTAATTCAAAGGTGTTGCCAATGACCCTACAGGGTAGAGGCAACAAAAAAAAAATCAAATAAATAAATAAATAAATAAATTAAATTTCTAGCAAATATCACAGTGAAAAATGAATAAATATATAGTTTTCATAGTGGACACTTTCATAACGATGTTAATGCATTTTTCTAAATAAATTCTTCATTTTATTCAATATGAGTGGCTTCATATCAAAGACGGATTTGTCATTTTTAATAAGTTGAGTCCGTGGTACCTTTTCATCGAATTATTAACATCTTATCGTAACGTAAAACTATTTCATTTAGGAAAACTCTTGGAATTAAGGCATTTTCAATCTGGAGGGAGGCAAACTTTGTCTATTTAATGAAGTACTAAAAACTCGTAAATACTCATTTGCTTTCTACGTGGATCGTAAGATAATCTGATCATAAAGTCGAGAAAAAAGGTGACCTATAGAAATATTGAGGCGTTTGGCGTGACCTATATCCCCAAATTTTCAAAATAACGAGGTTATATAGGAAAATGGCCCAATATTTCTGTAGGCTACTTTTTTTTTATCGATTTTGTGATCAATTTATTTTACGATACAAGAAGAAAGCAAATGGGTATTTATGAGTTTTTAATACCTAATTAAATAAATAGACAAAGTTTGCCTTCCTCCAGATTGAAACCGCTCCAATTCCAAGAGTTTTCGTAAATAAAATAGTTGTAGGTTACGATTAAACTGCAGTAAGTAGTATAAGTTAACAATTATTACAAAAAAAACTTATTATAAAATATCCGAATCGATGTTTGACGTGGGATTCTGTCACCATTCATGCAACATATAGCATTTCCAAGTCCAATTTAGAATTTTCCAAACCAAATTGGGATTTTTTCAAATAAAATCGAACTTTTCAAACCAAATTGGGATTTTTTCTAATCAAATTTATAATTTTCCATTTCAAATTAAAATTTTCCCAAATCAACTTAACGATCTTTATATCACCAAATGGATTGATTATTTTAGTTTTCTTATTACATTCCTTAGACGTAATAAATAACAAGAAGCATTATATCATTTCACGACCAATTTTAGAATTTTCAAATTGAGGTTACTATTTTCTAGAAGTTAAAATCAAAATGGGTTTTAGGCAATATTTTTACAATTATCATTTTCTTAGAAACGTTAATTGTAAATATAAAAGTATATATTTTTATATTCTAAAATACAATTTGTTAGTGGAGCGGGTTCCCAACCACAGCAGCTGTCAACTGCATGAGCATGTTCATAAACAAGTTTGCACAATCTGCACTTGTTATTGAAGATACGGCTTCTGGAATTTCGGTCAAAGTATACTTTGACCTGGTTCACTCAGCTTATTCTTTGTCCAAATTTTAAGTTTTGAGGTTGCTCTCTCTACCGGGTTTAAAGGGGAAGATTAGGCAGGAAGATATCTCACGATGAGATCAAGTTCTTGCATCATTTCTTTTGCTTCTGCAGGTTGGTGAATCCTTGCATAGACCATCTAAGATCTACGTCTAATTGCATCTACGACTAAGAAATTTATGACCCACAACAAAGCACTTTTTTTGTCCGTCAGTACATCTACAGATAGTCTTTTGCAAATCCATGAAAGTTTTTATTATTAAGATTTTATATTTTAAATATCACATACCAATGAATATTTGATATTTAAAATAATCTTTCGGGGAAAACACCCTTTTTTTTGTTAATGGATTTAAACATTTCTCAATTTTTGGTACCATTTTCGACATTTATCATGGATCATCACAGCAACCAATTGTATTGTTAGATAAACAGTAAAATATCGATTCCTCAGGGGAGTGAAACATCCAAAGCAATATATATCCTTTTTTGAGTTCATCTATGAGGATAAAAAAATATTATTCTATTTCTTTTAAGATAATTATAATTATTACAGACAAAATTATACTAAAGACACTTTTTTCTTTATTTTTTTGACATTAAATTAATATGAAGTTACATTATATTGATACCTGTTTTAGATACGTGAAAAGTTTGTTTCTTCTTTATGTATGTTTATTTTTAATCTGTTTCGGTATACTCACATAATTATTCTATTCAATATTTTTTCACTTTGTTGGTACATTTTATTTATTTATACCGCTTCATTTATTTATTATTATTTTGTTAATTTATGTAATTTTTTCTTTATTTTTTTATTAATTTTACTTACTTTATTTTTCTTTTATAATATATTGTTGTGAATGGAGTGTGAATGTGCTCTTTGAACACTATTATAAATGTCCTTAATTAAGACAGATTGTAATATCTCTCAATAAATATGGTAAGTTATAATACATAGTAAGTATTTCTTCGGTTCGAATTTTTTAGATGTTAATACTATTAATAACTCCTACATATTAATTAAATCTTGTACAACAACATATTTTGTATTAATTTATTTATAAAAAAGAAGTTTTTTAACATTGACATGATGTTTTTACATGATGTATGCACTTCTCTATTTATTTTTTATTTTTTGAGGAATAAATGCCTCTTCCGTAGGTTTATTATAGTGGAGAAAAAAAAAAAAAAAAGGAATATATAATGGGCAAAAATAAATAGGGATACTTCTATTTGTTGCTTATTTTATTTGTTTTAATAAAAAATATCCTTTTTTTTTGGTCGTTAGGGATTCCCTTATCTGTTGGTAAACATAAAAAGTCAACAAGTATTTTCCATTTTTAATAAAGTATTAAATAAAAGGCAGTTAACATGAAGAATACTCTTTTTGTTAACCAGCAGTTGTTTTCAACTTTTCTCAATTTTAATACAGCAATATCCTGTTTAATGAAGAAAATACATCATATTGAACCATAACTTCACAATATTATCCTCAGAAGGAGCTGTCAAGGGCATCGGTGGTGAATACCCCGTTGTAGTTGCCGTCTCCCATATTGTTGTTTTCCGAGCTTTAACCAGATTCAGAAAAACCCGAAGTATTAATTGGAGACCTGTTAGTGGATGAGGATCTTAGTACATTAATCTCCAAGGGATGGCAGAAATATTGGTATTACTGCCAGAACCAAACCTTTTCACAGTCTCCAATAGAGTCTAAATGAAGTGTTGAATGTTCTGTCTAGTCCCATACCAACACAAACCGTTCTCAGTTTTTTGTGGGAAGTTTATCTAATATCTAATGCCCCTTTAAAATGGCAAGCAGCAACAGTGGATCGTCGACAACTCCACAGACTATGGTGCAGCATATTCCTAGATGACGATACAAATTGCAATGCTGCAATGTTTACAAACAAGTCGCGTTCCTTTATTATATTATATTATTGTATTGTGATCTTAGGTGCTTCATTTTCAGCTGAGAACCGAGGATGAGTGCACTACCACAGTTTGTGCTTTCTTAACTTTCAGCAACTGAAAGCAGTATTGCTATGTATATGGGATGAAATTCCTTGTGAAATCAGTGACAATATTATAAACAGTATGCTCAATAGGTGCAGAGAAATTTCCAAAATGTTTACAATTTGATATCATAAAGTCAAGATCACATAAACCTTTAATTTTATTATTTTTTAAAAGCAGCTTTAATAAAATTTCCGAAGGACAAATACAATCTTATTTATATTAATTTTCAATTCAATGTATATACATCTAATGGAAAATAATTCACACACAGCGAACAATATACCTATTCGTTTTATCGCAGTATATATAGGTTAGATTTGTACTGCACTGATGTGAGCAGTGAAAACCTAACCTTTGATTTGCACGACACCGGCAGTCGTCCAAACATTGCCGGGTACTCAGACCACTAGCACGACTGCCGTCTTGCCGTTTATCCGGCAAATAAAGATTGTCATTTGTCATTAGGACGACACTAGCACACGGCAAAGTGTCGTTTAAACGACAACGACAATTGCCGGACTAGTGTGAAAGGTCCCTATTAGTTTCAGTCTCGATACTAGTATCCGGCGTCGTTTAAACGACAGTCAGGTAAGTGTGAAACTGAATTGTCGTTTAACCGGCAACGACTATGCCGGATAAACGATAGAACGACAATTTCGTGTCGTTTAAACGACAACGACAAAAATCGGGTTAGTGTGAAAGCTCCCTATTACTCTCTCTCCCGAATGCAGTGTACACGGCTTCGTTTACCCGGCTGCCGGGTAAGTGTGAAATAAGCCTTACTTCGTTTCATAATATCACATTAATATTACAATACAGTTATTTGTGGTGATAATAGTTATATAGTGAAAAAAGAAAAAAAAAAGGACGTGATAGAAGCAGCTGAGTTGGAGTAGTGGGGATAGCCAGCAGCAGCCTAGTCCTAACAGCCTTCATCCAAACAAACAGTTGTGCCTTTGTTATTACTTTCGTTTTCTCTCATCTTAATGCGATTGTGAGATTTATTTATTTATTTTATTTTTTCAAAATCGTAAACTGCAAACTATGCAGAAAAACGGTAGGTAGAGAAGACAAGATTAAATTGGCTTGTGTCACATGTCAAAACATCTTTCATGCTAAATGCAAGATAAAAGACAATAACCTTTGTAAATACAATTCTTTGAACATTGCTATATCCTTGGTCCAGGCACATCTTTTTCCAATTAAGCACACTCGCTTTGACCACTGAGTTATACTATCCTGTGACCCTTGTCCGTGGGACTAGTTGGGCATCTTGACCATTTGGTATATTTATATGACGTGCATCCGCCCGCCCTAATTTTAAAAGCTGTCAATGTCACAACCCCGAATATCAGGCAATTGTCCATCGGATTCCTTTTGAACTGTCAAGGCTTCCGCCCTTAGAGAAGTTTTATTACTTTACTTCTGAATATCCTTTGTCCAGTATCCCTACCGGCACCAAATCCTAGTTGGTTCCTGGAAACCAAGATAACGCCTATCACCCCCTCTCCTACTTCGGCCTATCCCCATTCCAGAGTTGGGCTATATTACCGCCCTTAATATTAGAGAAATTCATTCCATTCATTTCCATCATTCCATCTGTAAATATTTCACTAAATGAAACTTATGTAACATTAGTTTAGGCCTCACAAGGCTAGTTTGTAAGAAGTTCATTAAGATTATGTCAATATAACTTTATATTTCACAATAAAAGTATATTTCAAAGTCTTCACTGTTGTAAGAGTTCGTTAATTAGCGCCCGAGAACAGGACCAGCTAGCATCGAGTTTTCACTAATTACTAATTAGGTATTCTCGTATCTACGCTGAACCGAACACTGAAGAACGTTGACTTGAAGACTCACTTTCCCAAGGTATCTGCTCGTCACCGCTAGTCACTTTTCCAAGGTCTAGAAATTGGCCCACTCAACACGAGGTACCAATTTTTCTTCAGAAAACTTCCAGTTTCAGAAAATCACTCAACCGAGGTATTTTTAAACTGATCTTCAATTGGCCTACTGCTCCCAGATACCAAGAAGAAGATAACCGAACTTCATCAGTAAGATTAAGATTTTTACTTTTATTTTTATGTATATTTATATTTATGTATTATTCTTGAATTTCTATATCATATAAAAGGTAAATGAATAACCCTATGGTTAATAGTACATTTATTGAAATGATATATTAAAAAAATAAAATTATGAAATAATTTTAAATTGAAGGATTAAATTGAAATTAAATAAAGATAAACGAATAACCCTATGGTTAATAATATATTTATTGAAATAATATATTAAAAAAAATAAAATTACGAAATAATTTAAATTGAAATAAAATAAAATAAATTAGTAAATAAAATAATAATAATGGAATCGTTACCTATTGAAGAAAAATATTATATTAACATGCCTTGTTTTAATGGCGAATTGAAATAATTAAAAAAATATATAGATTTCTTAAGACAATTAAATAATAAATTATGCTTTAAGAATAATTCATTCAAAGAGTATAATGAAAAGAATATATTAAATGAGGCATTTGCTCACCTCACCGAAGGAGCAGAATACATTAAATTTAATTATCAGATTAACAAAATTGGAGATTTAATTAATTAACTGCAAAATACATTTAGTAATACGAAATCAATTGAACAATTAAAATTAGATTTAATTGAAATAAAAATTAAACACAATGAAGAACCGTTGGAATTTCTTCAAAGGTTGGATAATACCAGAAACCTAATAAAGCACCGATACAATACCGATAATATAATTAATAAAGAATTAATAATAGAACAATTCGAACGGCAAATTTTATATCAGTTTTGTGCCAATATGCCAATTAATGTCAGAGTTAATATAATGATAAGAATTGAGGAGTTAAGAAATTTAGATGATTTGAGAGTTTTGTTAGAAACTGAAAATCATCTGCTTTTTGATGAGCCAGTTCCATTAAAACCCGCTTCAAAGGCGATAAATAAACTTTCTGACGCTTATATAAATAACTATAATAAAAATGAAAGCTACACCTCACCTCAATATTACAAAAAGTGGTCTTCAAAAGATCAAAAATGTCATTTTAATAAAGTAGTAAATTCATTCTGTAATGTTTGGCGTAGAAGCAATAATTATAAAGAACCGATTCCGCAAAATTATCATAATAATTCCCACCAAACTACACATTTCAACTGTAAAACTAAACAATCCCCATCAAAATCATACACGCATTTTTATTCCCCAATTAATAAAAACCCAAAACAACAGGTTAAAATCAATTCTAGTATCAAAGAAGACCCTAAAGATCGAAAAATTCGGGAACTAGAAGAAAAACTTCAACAGATTTATTTGACAGAACACTTTTTAGAACCTTCTTATAATACTCCAGAAGTATATTTCGAAGATTTTAATCAGTCAATTCAAAATAATAATTAGGAAAATTTCGAAATAAATAATCAAACCAATAGTTTTTACAAAGAACCCTTATAAAAAATAATTTTTCAGTCGTAGACGGCCAAAAAAATGAAAAATTAGGCGAATTAGAGCAAAAAGAATAAAAAAGAATCAGATGAAATATTTGAATGCCCAATAAAATCGGAAAAAAAATGATAATCAACTAAAAATTCAAATGGAGAAAAGAAATTCTCCTGAATATAATATTAATATTAATAATGATATTGCTATTCCGGAAAAGAGCATCTTAGATAATTCGGCAACTGTTATTGAATCCCCATTATTTCTTTATCCAATACAATCACTAAATGCAGAAGTTAATTTTACAGAGATAGAACCGAAAGAGGTTGTGCCAATGCCAACGGTATTAGTTGCAGAATTAAGTACAACCGAACCAATTAAAAAACAAGTTCTTTCATGTGAAGAAAAATCAATTCTTAAAGCGGAAAATTTTATTAATCATGATAGTATAAATATCATTGATATAAATCTAGAAAATATGGATTACTTAAAAGAAAAGACGATTAGTAATTTAAAAGTTGATGTATCAAAGTTAATATTTGACCAATATAAACAGCCAAATATTACCAATAAACATCTAAAATTTTATATAGGAAGTGATGATTCAGTTTTTACTGATAGGCAACTAACAAAAAAACATAAAATTAGGAAAAAAGAAAAGATTATCGCTTTAAGCGATATTATAAGAAAATTAAAAACAAAAATACTGGTAAATATAAAAAAAATTCATATATATTATGCCGTTCGGCAATAATTCAATTTATTTTTGGATGTTGAAACCAGATAGAAATTCTATAGCGAATAAACGTAGCCGAAAAAAAAGGGGACAAAAAAAGGGGGAGAACCAGACTAATAATTAAAATAAATAAAAATCATAAACACTTTAATAATAATAAAATTAAAATTAATATAAACAACGAAAACTAAATATTGAAAAAAAAAACAAGTTATTATAAATTTAACAACATTCTAGATATATAAAGGAAAAAAAAATTATCTAGTGATCTTGTTGTTTGTTCTTTGGTCATAATGGAGATAAAATAAAATAAAATCTTTTTTTATAGATTAATTTTTGTTTTTCTTATTTTTTCATTTCCTTTTGGCAATAATTTTTTATGAATATTAAATTATATTATAATCATTAGAAAAAAAAATATATATATGTATGGAGTGGTTTCAAAACTTATTTTTTGAGAACTGTTTTGTATAGTTTATATCAACTAATGTGTTTCCTGCACTTAAAAATTATGTTAATTTTTATTGCTTAGAAGAAAAATATTGAGAATTAGTAAAATTAGAGAATTAGAAAAAAAGGTATTATGAATAAAATAATTATTAATTATTTTAATAAATAAATTAAAAAAATAATAATAAAAGTAATGTAACCCTTAAGATTAAAAAAAATATGTTGAATCAAATTGTTTGATAAAATGAAAATTTTTAATAATAAAAAAAAAATATTAAAAATTAATTTAAATAACCTAAAAGAGAATATTAAATATGTGTTATAATAAGATGTGTTATAATAATAAAAAAATAAATAATTAAAAAAATAAACTTTATTCTTAGACAAGAATAAATAATTAACAAGTACGAATAAATGAAAAACTTAGCCAGATATTTTACAAAAAAGTTCATTGAAATTCAGACAATGTATTCATCAACTTTATTTAAAATATACAAACGATTAAAAATAAATTGGTCTTAGGGACAAATATAATTGAAAAAAATATAAAGTTTGAAAATAGGTATAAATAAACAAATGAGAATAAGAAAAGCAAAACATGAAAAAAAACCAAATAATTTAAGAAAAACTAGAAAAAGGGAATCATTGCTTTTTATGAATCAATGGAATCATTATCACTTTATTTATTTTTTTAGGTTTGATAATCATCATTCATTTATATATATATTACTTATAATCAATTATTTACTTAATTTAATTATAATCATTTAATTAAATCATAATGTTTAACTTATTTCTAATCAATTAATAATATTATTTAATAATAATATATTAAATAATATAATATCCCGTGAGGAGTTGCTAGTCTCCCATCGGGCGCCTCCCCAGGTGGCGGATAGGGGAAATCTCACCAGATATGGTGGGTACCGGGGAAATAAAATACCCGGGGTGGACCAAAACTAGCAAAATCCAGGTGCGACGGTTCCCATATTGGGCGGCAACCTGGTCAGCGTCTGTTCTCCATGTCAGGAGCGGCTGTTTAAATCACCTGGCAGGAAGGTATAAAATGCACCTACCCATTAAAAATGGAGCTACGAAATAGAAGATTAGCCTCGGACGAGCCCGATACTGAGGCTGCATCGGGCGGGAACAGTGGACAGCTTCCTTCAGGGACTAGTGGAGCTAGCGGCACTACCCTGTCGTCACGGACCGCAAGGCTGCAACGTTTACCGGCCAACAGTTCGAGTTCGAGCTTGGAAGTTCGGCAACAGAGACCAAGAGGTGCAAAGAGGATGAAATGGACGCCAGAAATGAATATGGCTGTCATCCGAGCATACTACTTGGCAACAAAACTTGAAACAGAGAAAACAGGATATCTGAACCGTATACAGGGATACTGGCGTGAGTCCTTCCCAGGTATTAATATAAGCACGCAGAGACTGAGTGATCAGGTAAGAGTAATACTTACGAGAAATTTTCTTACTTCTAATGACCTCCAACAAATTAAAAACGAAGTTCGTATGTTAATAGCCACTGAAAATGATGTCGAGCTCTCTGATGGAGTGCTAAATACAAGAATAGATTCAGACGCTGGTGTAATCAATGCCTCATTCGGTAATAAAGATTCAGCGGAACAATTGGATGATGCGGATATAGAAAATAGATTGAGTCAATCACTTTTGACCGAGCATATTCTACTTGAGGGAATACCGCTTCAGGAGCGACCATCGTTGCCACGAGTACCGTATAACAAGGCCACAATTAAAATAACCAATATAATGAATAATGTTCTTAAGGATAATATAGCCCTAATTAATGGCCTTCAAGATATCCCTCATTGGCTATATATTGCTGCCAAGATAGTTACATTAGAACTGGGCATAAAAATGGAAGATAAACGTAAAAATAAACTTCCAACTGGATATAATGGAATACCACAGTGGAAGAGAAGACTTCAAAGGAAAATTGATACCTTACGTGGAAAAATTGGCGTCATCTTAAACTATATTCGTAACCCTCAAGCTGCAAGACCTAAGACAAAAAGGAAGATAGATGAGATTATAGTACAGAATTTGAGAACCGTAATGGAATGTGAGTTAATTGATAGTCTGACTCGATATCTAGATATTCTGAAACAAAAGCTGGCAGTTTACGCCAGCAGATTGCGCAGATATAGTGAGGCAGCTTTACGCAGGAAACAAAATCAGCTGTTCAAGCAGAATGAACGTCAGTTTTATAGAAACCTTGTAAAAGAAGAAAAAATATCGATCAAACACCCTGATGACATTGAAATCCATTGGAGAAATTTATGGGAAAAATCGGGAAATCACCTCGAGAGTTCTTGGATACAAGAAGAACTGCAAAGTCTTCAGAATGTCAATGGAATGATGGAAGTGACCATAACTGTGGAAGATGTTTCGGAAGCGGTCAGAAACATGAAAAATTGGAGGGCACCAGGACCTGACGGAATCCAAAATTACTGGATTAAAAGATTTCATTGCTTCCATGAATTGCTGGCCAAAGGTTACCAGGAAATACTTGAAGACAAACAGAGCCCCCCTGATGGTTTCTCTGATGGCATCACGTATATGCTTCCGAAAAAGAATGACTTAAACATGCGTCCTGAAGATTTTCGGCCGATAACGTGTTTAAGTGGTCTGTATAAAATTCTAACTTCCATCTTGGCAACTAAGATATATGAGCACCTCGAAAGTGAGAATATGATACCCATAGAACAACTAGGGTGCAAAAAAGGTGCTAGGGGTTGTAAAGAACTCCTAGTAATAGATTCGTTCATTGCAGCACAAGTTGCGAAAAAACAGCGAAACCTCTCTATGGCATGGATCGATTATAAAAAGGCCTTTGACTCGGTTCCCCACAGCTGGCTACTTAAAGTACTAGATATATACAAGGTTGAATCTAAAGTAAGCAGGCTCCTTTCAAACTTAATGACAGGTTGGAAGTTGGAACTATCTGCACAGGGAATCAAATTAAAATATTGAGAGGAATATACCAAGGAGATTGTCTAAGCCCCTTATGGTTCTGTATGGCTTTGTTCCCACTAAGCAGGATTCTTCGAAAGAATAAGATGGGATACAAATTAATCATCAACGACGAAGCTACCACAGTCAGCCACAGCTGGTACATGGATGACCTTAAACTATATGCGAAAAACAAATACCAATTACAAAGTATGTTTGAAGCCGTTTCATCTTTTAGTAGTGATATAGGCATGTCACTCGGTCTGGATAAATGTGCGGTGCTCCATGTAACCAAAGGAAAAATGGTTAGTATGCAGAATATTCTAATCAATGAAAAAGAGTACATCAGGGAGCTTGAAGACAATAGGTTATATAAATATCTGGGAATGCAGCAACATCTTAAAATTGCAAGAAAAGATATGCAACAAGACCTTCTGACAATGTTCAAAATTAGATTGCGGAAATTGCTCAAAACCCAGCTAACCGGGAAACAAAAAATCAAGGCTATTAACACCTGGACAATACCTGCTCTCGGTTATAGTTTCGGCATATTGCACTGGTCAAACACCAGCCTACAGGAGATCGACCGCCTTGTGCGAACAACTCTCACACAAGAACGGGCCCACCATCCAATATCAAACGTCAAAGCTCGTCTGTATTTGCCTAGGAAAGAAGGAGGACGTGGTTTGCTAAATATCGAAGAAGCTTGCCGCAAGCAGGAAGCGGCCCTACGCCGATACTTTCTTACAAAAACAACTGAGGTTTACCTCGCAATCTCAAGATTGGATTATGGTCTAACCGCACTTAACCTGAGCAATCGTGAGGTCTCTAAAATCGTGTCAGAAAACGAACGCTTGATAGAATAGAAAAATAAATCTCTGCATGGAAGATTCTACAGCAAATTAAATGATAGCTCGATTGACAAGGAAATATCCATTGAATGGCTGAAAGCTGGGAAGATATTCTCCGAGACAGAAGGATTTCTGCTCGCCATCCAAGACCAAGTTATTGCTACTAGATCATATAGAAGGCATGTTCTTAAAGACGCAACAACTACGGATAAATGTCGATTATGCTCAGCGACGCTGGAATCAATCCAACATGTCACAGGTGGGTGTGGAGTGTTGGCTGGCACCGAGTATCTCCAGAGGCATAACAATGTGGCTAGAATTTTTCATCAGGCTCTGGCGGTGAAGTTCAACTTGTTAGATGACAAAACTCGATATTATAAGTACCACCCAAATAAACACCTCCAAAAAGGTAGTCTCAAGCTCTACTGGGATGAATCGATAATAACTGACCATACTGTGCGTCAATAAACCAGACATCCTTCTGATAGACATGAGAGAGAAAAGAGCAGAGCTTATTGATGTTGGGATCCCCAATGATAATAATATAAGCTCCACTGTTGGAGAAAAACTGAGAAAATACCAGGAACTGGCAATCGAACTGAAGGAATTATATCATTTGGGGAGCGTCACCACCACTCCAATTATAATATCCTCCAATGGATTGATACCAAAGACAACAGTGGCAGGCACGATGGGATTAAAATTACCTCTTGAAGTGCTGAAAGAGGCTCAACACTCAGTTCTCTTGGATACGGCGCGTATTGTTCGAAAGTTTTTAAATATCTAAAAGTAATAGATATTAATCTGAAGTGGCTGGACTTCTGGCCTCCCACCTCAGAAACGTACCCCGCAAAGCGAGAATAAAGAATGGAAATAATAATAATAATAGAGATTATTTTAATAATAGCCATTTAATTTAATTTAATTGTAATCAATTAGCTCAAATATAATATATTTATATTAATGATAATCGTTATTATTGTAATACTAATCAATTAATTATAATCAATCCACGTTAATTAATAATATCACTAATATTACCAACAATTATTTTATTTAATTATAACCAAACTATATTATTAAAAATCGATATTGTATTAATAATCATCATTTAGTTTAATTATAATCCATTTATAATTAATATAAGGCAAGAATAAAATTAAAAGTTAAGATCAAACTAGATCCTATTTTTGAAAAAAATAACATAAAAAATAAAGTTTAAGTTATCAATGTAAAACATGGTAAGAAGAATTAGTAGTAAATGTACTGCAACATTACTTTTCAATACTTAGCATGACGTACATGTTGTATATAATTTTTAAATATAATTATCAAGCGTATTTAACTTTTTATTGTTTCACGTTCTTCATTTCATTATAGAAACATAAGATTAAAAATTAAAAATCATATTCATCATTAAACCGTTGATTTAATTTTTCTTTTGATAGTTAATTACAATAAATAAAATAAATAAAGATGACAGGGACTGAATCTAAAGTTAAATTCCAAGGAAATATCAGTGAATCATTTCAGATCAAAACGGGTCTCAGACAGGGAGACGGGTTGTCTCCAACACTGTTTAACGTAGTACTCGACAAGATCATAAAGGAACTATGGAAAATCAACAATTCAGGTTCAACCCTAGGTACTAAGAACAATAACGTCAAAATTGGATGTCTCGCATACGCAGACGACGTTGCCCTTTTATCAGAAACTGAAGAAGAGGCGATTGCCCAAATAAACACCCTCTCGGAAATAGCGAGGAAAACAGGCTTACAGATATCTTTTGAGAAGACGGAATTGATGACCACGGACGCGAATTTTAAGAAGAAAAAAATTAAAACCAAATACGGAACGATTTAAGTAACACAGAGATTTGAATACCTTGGAGCAATCATATGCAGCAATGGGTCAGAGAGAGAAGGGTTTAAGGAAAGAATCGCCAAAATAGATAAATTAAGCTTCGCCACCAGTGAGCTTTATAAAAAGAAGAACTTATCTCTAAAAGCCAGAATACGACATTATAACACGGTCGTCAAGCCAGTGGTACTCTACGCAACAGAAACTTCTTGTATTCCCAGCCTAAAAAGCCTTCTGATAATAGAAAGAAGAATTCTCAGAAGAATCTACGGGCCTAGGAGAACACCTGAAGGTTACAGGTTGAGGTCAAATGAGGAAATATATAAGGAAACAACTGATCTAGAAACTGACACTAGAGTGGGAAGGCTGAGGTTCTATGGCCATATGATAAGGATGAATCCTGAAAGTCTTAACCATAAAATCTTTCAGCGCATCCACAGTCATAAGAATGTAAGCGGGTATTTTAAACAGATTAAAGACGATATGGACTAAGTGGGACTAAGAGACCAAGATTGTTTAGACAGAGATGAGTACAGGAAGGCACTCAAGAGAATAACGGTTCTTGCGGACAAGAAGCGCTCCAAAAAGGGTGTTGCGTGGTCTGAGGAGAGAAAACGTAAGCACGCGGAGCTCATGAGGGGCATATGGGAGAAGAGGAAGCAGATGAAGAGGAAGCATTAACTTCATGGTATTCGCGTGGTCTTTAAGGCCTGTTCGTGAAAAAAAATAATAATAATAATAAGGCTTAGCGAACCCGAAGGTTCGATGCCGACACCACCAATCGCTTATTACACACCTCCCTCCACTGTTCGCCGTCCAAACCCAGTCCCTTCAGATCGGCTTTAATGCAATCTTCCCACCTTCGCTTCGGTCTACCCCTCGGACGCTTACCATTCGGCACAGCAAATATTAACCTTTTAGGAATTCTCTCGTTACTAAGCTCAACAACTCTACAAGCCCATTTGATTCGCCGCGATGAAATTACATCAATTATATTACCCGGATACAGCTCACGCAAATCGGCGTTGTGTAACCGTCTGAACTCTCCGGTTAACTCATCCTTCTTCGGTCCGAATATTCTACGCAATACTTTATTTTCAAAAACCTTAAGACGCTGCTCATCCCTTAATGTAAGCGGCCAAGTTTCGCATCCATAGAGAACTGTAGGCAAGATAATTGTTTTATAGATTCTAATTTTTAAGTTTCGGGACAAGAGGCGCGAACTAAGTAGTTTTGTCACAGAAAAATAACAAGCATTCCCCGCCTTCAGTCTAACCTTAATCTCTTCTTCAATTTCGTTTTTTCTAGTTATCGTAGAACCTAGATACCTAAATTTATCTACCTGTTCAAACATATTACCATCTATATCGATATCACCAGTAGTATCGCCATTTTTGCAGCTAACCATATATTTTGTTTTATCCACGTTTATTTCGAGTCCTAGTTCTTTACCGGCTTTCATTAACGTTGTCGTATTTAGTTTTATAGTTTCAACGTCTTCGCTTAACAGTACCAGATCATCAGCATAGCCCAGCACGGATGTTGTCCCGCCCAGATCCAACCCTTTCTCGGTTCGCATTACCTCCCTAATGGCATGTTCTAATGCCAAATTGAACAAGATAGGCGAAAGAGAATCCCCCTGTTTTAAGCCCGAACGAACCTCAAATTTTTCGGACAAATTATTACCGATTCTAACTTTATTGAGTGTCTCCGTCAAGCACATCCTGACTAGATTTACTAGTTTTTTTGGAATCCCCTGCTCGATTAGAATATTATACAGTTTCTGGCGGCCAATAGAATGATAGAATGATAGAATAGAATCGTGAAAAAAAATAAATAAATATATCATTATTCCTGGATTAACATTAAAATATTATATATATATTATATAATATATTAGCATTCGTGTGTATTCAAGATATTGTTACTCCAAGAATTGAATGTTCATATTGTTATATTATATTAAAAAGAAAAGAAAAAAAAAAAAGAGGGATTTTTGTTTGACTTTTGTAGAAGAAAATATAACTAAAACATTTAAAGAGAAAAAAAAAAAAAATAACAGAACTGATTGGTATAATGTATGGAATTATAATTAAAAACGAAGTTTATGTTGTACCCTACTTTTAATTTTAAAGATATTAAAATCGGAGATAAAATCCTATAATGAAATTGGTTTATTTCTTGAAATGTGATTAAATAATCAGTTAAGAAAAGAAATAAAATAAAAGTATTATTAATTTGTTGATTCTATTGAAAACGTGTAATTTATACAATGTAACCAAATAATAATATATACAATTAACAACTTTAGCTAAATTAATTTTTGTTAAATTAAGTGAAGAAAGGAAAATAAGGATGACACTAATTACTAATTAGTTACAGAGTACAAAACAATTATTAATTAAAAAAAAAAAGTATATATAATAATAAAATAGTTAGATTAAATTATTTATTGTTACTTGTTATTAAATGAGGAATACTGTTTTCGAAATAGAAATAGCTATTGTCTAATTGTTCCTGTTAAAAAAAAAAATTTAATATCAATATTATTCTATGATATTAGCAAGAAGTAGTTAAGAATAACAAATAACCATATATCGTAATCTCATTGTATACCCATTGGTGTAAAAAACTGTAATGTTTTCTATTGTCAAAACAAATTACATTACTGTACTTTTATATATAAATTATGAAAAAAAAAGAAGAGAAGTTTCTATCTCTATAAGTGAAATGATTAAGAAACGAAAATTATATATTTCATTAAATTACATTATAAACTTAGAAATGAAACTAAGTTAACATGTACTAGTTTATTAAGTTGTAAAGATATTATAAATATTATAATATTAAGTTAATATTAATTAATTATTATTTATTGTTTTAAAGCAATAGTAGATACATTATATTACTATTAGATAACATAAATTAGGAATGAATCAGCTATGCTATAGACTGAATAGAAATATTATATGTATTGCATTTATTTATCATTTTCCATTTGTAATAAGTTTACTTGTTGTTTGGTATAATGGTCATGTTCATCTATTATTCTAGTGTCATCGATAAAACAAAGAAAATTTGATGTTATTAAAATTAATATTCAATAGAAATATTAGATGTTATAATATAAATAACCATCAAAACTGTAATAAAAAAAAAATGGGTTAGAAATTTATAGATATAAGTATTCACAAAATATTTTAAAAAATGTAATTGTTAACCACATACCTATGGATCCTATCTTTCCCTCACAACCTGATTACTCCTGATTACCCTTAATTTGATGGATGGGCCCAAGCATGGTATAAAGAAATTCAATTAAACCAACAGCATAGTTGAGTGCTGCAAGAGACTTTGCACTTGTAGAACGGAGGAGATAAAAAACAATAGCCTTTGTAAACACAATTCTTTGAATATTGCTATATCCTTGGTTGTATCCTTCTTTTTCCAATTAAGCACGCTCGCTTTGACCACTGAGTTATAGTATCCTGTGACCCTTGTCACAATTGAAATTAGAGGAATTGGTTAGACAGGCAAAAGAGGGTGACTGCAAAAATAAGATATGTCTGGTTTAGTGGGGGTAAAATTCGTTGCAGAAAATTAGATGAAGGCCGAGTAGTAATTATAGAAAAACCAAGTGATCTGGACGTTTTCAGCTGAACGTTGTATATAAGTTACCTTCAGCTTGCAATTAATTTACTTTCTCTCGCTAGAAATATATTTATTATAATTTTTTTCATTTCCAGCTTTATTAATTTTTTTATAAATGTAGCTTCTCTTGTTTTTTTTTATTTTTGTATACACTTTTTCTCATCAGAAATATTATTATTTTAAGTTTAAGCTTGTTTTATTTTTTGTATAAATTATTTACAACATTATTTGATTCCTTGCCAATTTTTATCAATTTGTTTAGACCAAGGAGATATTTATATCTTCTTATGCTATAAATTAATATTTATTTCGATATACTGAAAATTTATTTTTTAAATTTATCCCACGGACAAGGGTCACAGGATACCCTTGTCCGTGGGACTAGTTGGGCATCTTGACCATTTGGTATATTTATATGACGTGCATCCGCCCGCCCTAATTCTAAAAGCTGACAATGTCACAACCCCGAATATCAGGCAATTGTCCATCGGATTCCTTTTGAACTGTCAAGGCTTCCGCCCTTAGAGAAATTTTATTACTTTACTTCTGAATATCCTTTGTCCAGTATCCCTACCGGCACCAAATCCTAGTTGGTTCCTGGAAACCAAGATAACGCCTATCACCCCCTCTCCTACTCCGGTCAATCCTATCCCCACCCCAGAGTTGGGCTATATTACCGCCCTTAATCTTAGAGAAATTTATTCCAGCATTCCATCATTCCATCTGTAAATATTTCAATAGATGGACACTAGATGGATGTAAATATTTCAACTTATGTAACATTAGTTTAGGCCTCACAAGACTAGTTTGTAAGAAGTTCATTAAGATTATGTCAATATAACTTTATATTTCACAATAAAAGTATATTTCAAAGTCTTCACTCTTGTAAGAGTTCGTTAATTTGCACGAAAATTGATTTTACAGACTCAGAAGGCCTAAGAGAAGCCAGTAAAAAATGGAAGTGCACCGATTGCGAAACAGGGTCGCGTACATTGCCAGCCACTGAGCCTAATACTATGATATACCTATTGAGGACCCTGGCCGATGAAGTAAAGGAATTGAAGTCCAAGCTTCAGGGTTTAGACGAACTAAAGGAAATAAAAGAAACCCTCCAGAAGCAATCAGAACTATCTTTCGAGAATATGGAACGATTATTAAAAATTGAAACACTCCTAGAAAAGCAAAAAAAACATCTGAAAAATTAACTATGTAAAATAACTCATTGAAAACAAAAATATCCGAGTTGGAAAGTCGCCGGAATTCCACAGATTAGTTTCAACTGAAAAATACAATTGAAATTAGAGGAATTGGTTAGACAGACAAAAGAGGGTGACTGTAAAAATAAGATATGTCTGGTTTAGTGGGGGTAAAATTCGTTGCAGAAAATTAGATGAAGGCCGAGTAGTAATTATAGAAAAACCAAGTGATCTGGACGATTTCAGCTGAACGTTGTATATAAGTTACCTTCAGCTTGCAATTAATTTACTTTCTCTCGCTAGAAATATATTTATTATAATTTTTTTCATTTCCAGCTTTATTAATTTTTTTATAAATGCAGCTTCTCTTGTTTTTTTTTATTTTTGTATACATTTTTTCTCATCAGAAATATTATTATTTTAAGTTTAAGCTTCTTTTATTTTTTGTATAAATTATTTACAACATTATTTGATTCCTTGCCAATTTTTATCAATTTGTTTAGACCAAGGAGATATTTATATCTTCTTATGCTATAAATTAATATTTATTTCGAAATACTGAAAATTTATTTTTTTCATATCAAAATATATTTTATGTTTGCATTGTTTTTGATATTTCTAAACTTAATATTATGCTTAAAAAATGTTAATGCAGTAAGGCGCAAATACCGTCGAACCCGTTTGCCTGTAGATTATGCATTTTTCAAGGAACTTCACAATCGAACCCAATCCACAACCCGACTTGCTAAAGCAATCTACTTTCATAATGCCGTTTCCAATGCTCCTGGTTCCAAATCCAAATGGAAAATACTCCGTAACCTATCCCTACCAGAATCCAATAAACTCAGTTCCATCCCGGTGACTCCAGATGATCTCAATAGCCATTTCTTATCCTTCACTCACAATTCTTTTCCTACTTTCGAAATCAAACATCATAATTTCAATCCAGAAGACTTCTTTTTCTCCCATGTGTCTTACGATGAATTACTTTCCGCTATCCTAAAATCCCACACTAATGATTATGGTACTGATAATATTCCAGTGAAACTAATAAAATCCAGCCTTCCTCTCCTTATTACTGTTCTTTACCATATCTTCAACTTTTCATTGCAAAACTCCATATTCACATCCTCCTGGAAAACTACCCTAGTCCGACGTTTGAATAAAATTTCCAACCCTACCTCACTGCACGACTTCCGACCTATTTCTCAACCTTTTAAAGCCGTTAGAACGACTTGTCCAAAATCAACTCTCCAACTTCCTGGAGGAACGTTCCCTTATCAACCCCTTCCAATCTGGCTTTCGACCTGGTTACTCAACGCAATCCGCTCTCCTTAAAATAACCTATGACCTCCAAAACTCCATTGAACACCAAAACCTTACTATCCTCATCCTTCTAGATTTTTCCAAAGCGTTTGACACAGTTGACCATAACATCCTCCTCACTAAATTGCACAATCTTCCTCTATCCAACAGTACCTAGTCTGTTATCATTGGTGGAAAAGAAAAATTGACATTTTAGAGGAAGGAGATGTCTCGGCGTGGCTATCATTAAAAGACTAACATAGTGAAAAACTATTTTACAAGATACAAGAGGATATAGAAAATTTTAGAAGTTACATAAGGAAATATTGCAAGAAAAAGTAAAAATAATATGAAATAACGGACTTAAAGGTCCGCCACCTCGACCATCTCCTTCCTCTAAAATATGCAATGTTCAACCATCAACTATTTAAAAATTTAGATAAAGTGTCACAATTTAAACAAAATTTAAGTTAATGAAGTTCTTTCAATGAAACAGATTGACAGTATGTAGCCCATTGGACTGAAAATCTGTTTGATTGACAAAATATATATAAAACTATAAGTATAAATAATATTATGTTGATAAGATGGAAATTGGAATGGGTGTTCAATGGATATTTATTTCCTAAGAAGTGAAAATGGTGGGGAAAGAATGCCAACTTTAAAAAAAGGCTGGTAATATGTAACCTAAACGTTAAACGACCTAATTGTAACCTACAAAATTTCTATATTTACTTAAAATGGAGATGAGGTGGAGGGGACAAGGGCTGACAAGACAACCCTTCCAACAGTGACTTAATAATACAATGCGGTCATACGGATGGGGCGGCCATATTGGATCGGCGGGAAACTAATATTTGAATATTTTAACAAAGTCTCTCTTTGTTATTTCAATTTAAAAAGTAATTATTGTAACAAACTATTAGCTAGAATGCTTTGGGAGATAGAATTGAAGTTGGGAAAGTTGCATGAAGCAAATGAATCACTTATATCACGCGAAAATAAATAATAAAATCAAGAACAACAATATTATGTTTTTTTCTATTTAACTTCTTTTAAAATATATTTCAATAAACTTCGGCATATTGCGATTTCCATTTTATTCATCTAATTCTGTCATTGGCAAATTCCACAAAAAAATTTATATAATTATTAAAACATTAAACAAAAATTGAGTGAAAATTAACTTTCGTTGGAAAACCAGAAACTCAATTCTAAGACAGCAACCATGAAATTATTTTTATTTTTCTTCTTAATAGTCTCCTTTGAAAAAAACAAAACTTTAAATAAATGTAAATTTAATAAATATAAATTATTTAATAAATATAAATTATTTAATGTAAATTTAATAAAAATTAATTATTTAATAAATATAAATTATTTAATGTAAATTTAATAAATGTAATTTATTTATTTTTATTTTGTTACTTGTGACTGAACCCTACAACTAGTGTTGCCCAAATGCGAGACCATGAGGGGTCTTGGTTTTGCACACTGTTTTTGTCTTGCACATCGCAACAGTCTTTCAGTTACCTATTAACTTATTATTATAGAGATATTACAGTAATTTTTCAGATATGGAAAATCTAACTAAGCCCTAATGAAAAATTGAAAGTTAAATTCCAAATGATATTGGTTATACCAATTCTTTACATATGGTAACTAAATTTTTAGGTTTTAGTGACCTTAATTTTTATTCATAAAAAGGATTTTTTTTACCAGTCTTGGTCTTTGTCTTGCAAAAGTAAGGCGGCCTTAGTCTTGGTCATGTAAAGACCGATTTTGGACAGCACTAACTATTATAAATCCACTATTATTACAAATTTAAATAGTTCAAAATTTGATCCTCAATCAGTAGATTCATGTCTTGTCATTGATATAAAATATTTTTTATGAAATGGTTTACCTCTTACCATAATTTAGATATTGTATATTGCATCTAAAGTAGAAAAAAATTGATCATTTTACTTTTAAGCCTGTTAAATGCGGTAGGAGAGTATTAGTTTCGGAGTGGTATAACTTAGTTTTTGTATAATTTGAAAATTTCTATTTACCAATCAATATCAATATACCTGTTATCAATGAAATGGATTAATGATCATAATATAATAAATTGTAATGATGTTAGTCACACCTGAATTTTCCATTAGTCCAGATTCTAAGCTTTCCCTTCTTATATTTATTTTTCATTGCCATTTTTCACGTAAAAATAACTAATAGTGAAACATAAAACTGTAAGGATAAAATACAATCAATTATCAATTGATTCAAGAACTATCCAATTTAACTTGAAAAAGAAAACATTTTTTATCAACAAAGGAATATAAAAAAATAAAATAAAACAGAGAATATTTATTTATTTATTTACAAAGGAATTTAAATTTATAAATACAGCACATATACATTTACAGATTTATTGCTAAAAACATAGATCTGAGGAAAATTCTTTTTACTTATTGAATTTATCCTAAGTCTAAATATAATAAACCTCTTAAGAATACTATCTTTAATATTGTGACAATTAATTATGTGTTCTTCATCAACAGAACTCATTTTTCTCTATGAAAAATCCTCTTAAATCACCTCTTACTGAGTTGATTTGACTTATATAGGTTTCAAAAATGACTTAATCCTTTAATTTGTTACTTTATTTTATTGATTCCCCTTTATAATTTAGTGGTTATGAAAGAAAAAGATTGAAAATAAGTTGAAAACATGGTTATAGAAGATATTTTTATAGTTTGAGGCTATTAGCTGATACAATTTTTGTTTTTAAGTCTGTGGTTTCAAGTATAAAATTGAAATTTGGTTTTCTTTTATAGTTATTGTTACTTTCAAAATTAAAATATGAGTGTAGTTGATGATCCTTAAATCATAGTTGAATTGATTATAGTTGATGATCCTTAAGGGATAATCTTTACCTTAAATGATAAAAAACCACCTTGAATAAACATTAACAGTTTTAGAATTTTAATAATAAGAAAAATAGTAATTTCATTTCAGAACTTTTGTAGCACAACAATCGATTTCTTAAAAATCAATCATGATAAATATTGACAACAACACTTATTGATAACACTTATTCTGGCATAAAAGAACTAGTTTTGGTTACTTAAAGATTTCAATAAACCTAAGGTTCATCAACTATACTCATATTTACTGATGAAAGTAAAGCTGTAAAGGAAAACCAAATTTAAATTTTATACTAGAAACTACTAGCTTCAAGATAAAACTTTTGTTAGCTAGTAGCCTCGAACTATAGGCACTATCTTCATATAACCAAGTTTCAAACTTGATTTCCAAATTTTTCTTTCATTGCCACTGAATTAAAAAGGAAAATTAATAAAATAAAGTAAAGAATTAAAAGTATACTCACGATTTTAAGTCTATGAACATGAAACCAAAACTATCACTTTAAACACTAAAACGTACTACTCAATAAAAACTATCTATTAATAAACTAAACCTATCACTTAAACAAAATTAAGCTGCTAAACTAACATACTGCTAATAAAATATGAAAATTTAACAGTTTTGAGGTGCCTATAGAGCAAGCAGATAGCAAGGTACGATCCAAGATGGCCAACCAATCAAAAAGTGAATCCATATGACCCCACTTTATTATTAAGCCACTGTACCCTTCCGCAATAGTGGCTCTTTTTGGTGCTATATTTTGTAAACCTTATCTGAAACATTGTGGATAACCTAGATTCAACCAAGATGGCCGAAGGAGTAGCCCTTGGATTTGTAAAGTGCACTAATTAAGATGTGGTCAATCTGGTGATTTCCATGTAACCTTGTAAATCAAGTAAACAAAGTACCCCCAACCACTAGATTTCTTGATGATGTAAAATCAATGACCCTCTTGCCGTTTTCATTGTTTTCTTCGTGCAAACAAAATGAGCCAATTATGGGTTTATATGCATCTTTGCATTGAAATCCCCCAATAAGATTATTTATCGGATCTGGAGCATACTTCAAAGGCTCGGTCAAGAGGCATACATAAAAGGCTTCTTTCTCATCGTCGCTTGAGGCTTCTGTGGGTGCATGACAGCTAAAGAGCATGTAATTGTAGAAGGTTCCCTTGATGCGGATGGAACATAGGCGGTCAATGAATCCAATAACCTGTTGTCTCATCCAACCTCTCACAACGAATCCAGTGCCAAATGAGTGATTCTTCTTGTGGCCGCTATAATATATTGTATGGAATTTCTTCTCCAACAGGCCATGGCCGGTCCAGCGGATCTCCTGAAGAGCAGTAATGTGAAGTCTGTATTTGTCCAGTTCTGAAAGGAGGACTTGAAGCCCACCCGGTCTATATAAAATTAAAATATTCCACATTCCTAGTCTGAAGTCCATTTGACGGTTTCCGTGTCTGTTACCATATGATCTGCCGGCTATTTCTCGTTGAGGTCTCAGGATGAAGAAGTTTCAGAAGGGAGGGTTATCAGCCCTCTCCCTCCTGGTCAGGTATAGGGGCTGCCTCCTGACAGGCTCGTGGGCGAGTTGCCAGGCTCTAGCCTACCGAAGAGGGGTTTCCCGCCCGCGGCACGGGGAGCCTGACCAACCCTTGTTGTCACCTTCGCCTCCTCTCCTTAGGGTGCTGGCCATCAATAGTAGATTAGACTACTTACCAGAGAAGGGGTCTCTGGCTAGTTCCAACCATCGGCAGGCAATAATTATAGATAGTTAATTATTTAAAATAAACCATATTGAAGGTACTTTAGAGGAAGATGCATATGAACATTGGGCAAGTGACATCAACGGGAATAAGACCTAAATGATATCAAATACCACTTAATTACAATGATAAACCGAGTGTAATCAAATTGTTAGAGCCGTTTTTGAGAAAAATGTTATTCAGCGTTTATATAAAGTGCCACTTCCGGTAAGCCTATTTTAAGGAAAAAGTTGCTACGGCACCTAAGGCATATACCTATCTTAAATACGTTATATCAATTTCGTACGACTTTATGTTTTCGAGCTAGAGTGTTAACATACACACAGACCATTTTTCGGGACTTGGTTATTTGGACTCAGGGTACCCTAAAACGTGTATTTCTGTTGAAAACTCAGATTTAAAAATTTTCACTATCGCAATTCTTACCCTTACTATATATTACATATACATGCATGTAAGTGAAAGTTAAAAGAATATTGCAAAAAAGATAATAGTTTATTATGTATTTGAACAGCCCAGTTACCTTCTTTAGTTACTCGATGTTTAATGGATATTTCAACACGTTTTCACGCCAATTTTTAAGAAAAGAAGAAGCAGTTATATATCATTATCTGGCTAATATCAAACTAATTCTATGAAGTGGACTGGAGAAAATAACGTTCTCAATAATTTTTTTCTTTTTTAGCTTTTAGCCTACTTCTTAAATATTCAGAAAATAATTTGAACCAAGAAGTTTCGTCTCACTAGATTTTATTTAGGTAGAAGTATAATAATAATAATTTTAAAAGTATAATAATAGCAAAAATAATAATAACAACATAATTAAATTTTTTATTAGTGAAATATAAGTTGTAGTGAGTGGGAGAGTTTCGGAAATAATGAAGGGCCTATATTCCCTAATTGTCCCCTTTAGCATAAGGGAAATTGAAGGGATGGACTCTGACCACCAGCCTTCTAGGAACGATAAGAGAATAGTGTAGTATAAGGGACGGCTATGTATATGTTCATTCATTGTAGAAAATCTTCATTTCCAAATTAATATGTACATCCAAAAACGCTAGTTTACTTCTAAACCAATTATGTAGCTTTAATTATGTAACTATAACAATTTTTCGTCACTCTCCATTAATTTCTATGGCTATTTATAATAGATATTATTTTTCTAAAATTTTTCAACGATATATTATTTCCAGAGATTCATTTTCGACCTAAATAAATATTTTCCCTTTTTTCTCCATTATTCAATTATCAAATACTTTCAAAAGTTATATTTATCATTTCTTCATAAGAGAGATAGTTAATTATTTGAAATAAACCAAATTAAAGGTACTTTAGAGGAATAATGTTGAACATTGGGCATTTGAGCATTGTAAAGTGACGTCAATGGGAATAAAACCTAAATATTAAAGATCACTTAATTACACAATGATGCACCGATTTCAATTTCGTACGACTTTTCGTTTTTAAGCCACACTGTTCACAAACACGGACCATTTTGCTGAACTTGGCTAGTACGACTCAACTCAAGGGACTTCAAAGGTTTTTTTCCGTTGAAAAGCCAGATTTTAACATTTTTTTTCAGGATCGCGATACTTTCCATATTATATATTACATATAATATGGTAAATGAAAATAATAAATAACAATAGCGGTTGGTTGCAGTAAAAACAGCAAGAAATGAATTAAAACTATACATATACGATACATATTATAATATGAGTGGTTTAATACATGGATATCTGTTTTAAAAAGTTGAGCCAATTTTCTGTAACATAGCTTCAATTTTAAACAATTCAAAGGATTTTTTTCTTATGGTTCAACTTGAAAAATCTTAAATGAAATCATCAGAAATTGTCTAAGTTGAATCTATAAAAGAAAAATTTACTTTTTCTCGGCTTTCTGAAAATGACAAATGTCCATCTTTTATATGAAGCCACTCATGTAACTTTCCAATACCAAATAAATTAAAATATAAGATACCTAGTAAAATAGAACTGTTCAATACCAAATAAGCCACAAATTGAATAACCAACGAAGATAAGAAAAGTATATTTATAAAATTTTAAGCATAACAAACCTTTTTTAACATATAAAGTTTCAGGCCTTGTTTTCTGTTCTAGGTTTTGTTCGGCTGAAATTTTTCCTCTCAAAATTCCTTTACGTGCAACACGTTTATCCTTGGCTGTAAAAAGATAAAATGACAGTTCAACACCAGTACATAAAATTTTCCTTTATTCAGAAAAAAATCTGTTTAGTGAGTGTCGAAAATTATAATCATATAAATAGATCTAAAAGTACTGATTAGATCCTTGAGTTTTTAGCTGACATAATATTTTCATAGTTCTGTTTTTCAGTTCCTTAATTAACCAAAGTTAATGTGAAGCTACATGTTACTATCGCTAAAATGGATAATGTTGTCGTCTTCCAAATTGTACTAATAAATATGATAGAGTAGGTGATTCAGAGCAGGTAAATGAAATTCCTAATATATTGTTAAAGGTTATTAAATATATTATTATTAAAGGAAGCTAGTCGACTGTTAGTCATTATACAACTTTTGTTTATTTTTGCCGTTTCAACCCAAACATGTGGGTCATCTTCAGGGCTTGGTTCGAGCACTGAAGGTTTTCAAGTACTGTACGAGTACTGAAGATGACCCACATGTTTGGGTGGAAACGTTGGCAAAAAAAAAAAATTGTATAATGACTGCCTCCTGACCCTTTATCACCCACGTTTTTATTATTAATTATTTAAACTGCTTTCAATGTCATAATTATAGACCGGATCAACGTGCAGTAAAAATCTGAAAAACTTGTAGTAAAAACTCAAAATCGTGCAGTTAAAACACAAATATGTAATAAATCTAAAAACGTGCAAAAATCGTCTATTTTGTATAATATTAATAAAATTAATATTATTAATAACATTAATACCTCGAAATCCTATCAAACCTTATGTTAAGCTTCTGAATTAAAATATTTTATCACCAAAAAAAAAAAAAATCCGGTGCGCACAACTTACACTTACCGCTCAACTTTGAATAGAAATTATTTTCTGGCCATGTTGGGCTATTATAAAATTTTTGAATTGCATTTTTAACGGAGCTAAAACTAAAAGCTTCCAGCTAACAAATCATAAATACAATTAAAATATCGAAAATCCTATTTCGCATATTATCGGAGTGTACGACAATATTTATAAATTGTTAATAAACTATTTATAACAATAAAATAAACTGTTATTTTCATTTCAAAGTTGACTAAAATGGAATTATGAGATTTTCATTGTCTGCCATAGAGAGGTCAAAAGTTGTCACACTGATTGTAAGTGGATACTGTTGAAATATCACAAAGGGAAAATTCATCAAATTATTCACTAATTTATATTTATATTTTATTTTATGCAATTTTCACCTGCGCAGCTGCGCATCTAGCAAATTTGTTGTGTTTTTATTGTCTTGTTGTAATTGCTTGATTTTTTTTTATGTTGATGTTTTTATTGATGTAGTAGGTCTCTTGGCCATTTTCTTCTTAATCTTCGTTGCTCATGTAACAGGAAGCAGGAGATAGAAAGAACCAGAGGATTGGAGTGATTTTGGGTTGAAGAATGAAATATAGTGTATTTGTCGTGGATGTAGGATTTTACTGTTGGGGTGTTTAAGTCGTTATGTATAGTAGTGTTTGAAATGTACCAAGGTGCGTTAACAATTTTTCGTAAAAATTTGTATTGTGCTGTTTGTATTTTATTTATGTGTGTTTGTTTTGCTGAACCCCAAAGTTCTGCTCCATATTTCCATATTGGTCTCAGTAAGGCGTTGTAGATAAGTCGCTTGTCTCGTAAGTTAAGTGAAGATCTGTAGTCCAGAAGATGTGAAAGTTGGCTATATCGTCTGGTAAGTTCTTGTATTTTTAATTTCGTATGTATGTTCCAAGTAAGTCGTTTGTCTAAGTAGAGTCCAAGGTACCGTACATAGTTCTTTGAAGGCACTGGATTATTGGCAATCGTTATGGGTGGACATGAGGCTTTCCTAAGAGAGAAACTAATGTGGTTGGATTTTGTACTATTAATTTTGATTCTTCAGTTTTCAAACCACTTTTCAAGATCATGAAGATGGTTTTGTAGGGCTATTGATGCGATAGTAGGATTTTTGTGTGAAGTTAGAATAGCAGTGTCGTCAGCGAAGCAATAACTGGTGGTATTAGGGTGCTCAGGGATATCAGAAGTGTATATAGAATAGAGGATTGGACTTAAGACGCTACCTTGTGGTACGCCTTTGTGTTGGGGAAAGAAGGAAGATACAGAAGAATCTACGGAAGTACAGAAAAATCTATTAAGAAAGTAGGATTGAAGAATTAAACAATAAGTGTAAGGTAAGTGCGGTTTTAGTTTCCATAATAGGCCCTTGTGCCAGATACTATCAAATGCTTTCTCTATGTCGAGAAAGACAGCAAAGCAATATTCCTTTTTTTCAAAAGTCATAGAGATAGCATCTACTATCCGATGGCACTGTTGGACAGTAGAGTGATAACAGCGAAAGCCAAACTGGTGATTTGGTATCACTTCACTATATTCTAGAATAGGCTTTAGACGGTTTAGTAATAGTTTTTCAAATAGTTTGCCCATTATTGGAAGAAGTGCTATAGGACGATAGGATGAAGGAGAAGTGGTAGGTTTTGAAGGTAGTGCGTAAAATGGAGTTATAGATGTGAGTAAGAAACAAAACAGCTTTTAGAGGTAGGTGTCGAAGAATAAAGGGATTGATTAGATCATGGCCAGGAGCTTTTTTGTTTGGCGGTCTGTTGATTTCTTTGTAAATTTCTTTTGGATGAAATGCCGGTGGGGGTAGTGATAAGGGTAGTGGTGTTGTCAATTCTTCTTCTATTGCGTCAGTAAAATTATTGTCCTGTATTGTGTTTGTCCCAAATACTTGTGCAAGATATTTAGCGAATTCATTGGCTTTTTCTTCGCTTGTTATTGCCCAAGTGTTGTCTGTACGTCGGAGAGGGTATTGAAGGTCTTTTTTCTTTAGTATACGTCTTGTTGTGGTCCATATTGATCCATTTCTATTTTTTATGGTGTCTATATAGTCTTTATAGCTGTCATTTTTAAATTTTAATAGTTTTTCGTGAAGTTTTCTAGTTAGTTTGTTGAGTTCTGTTTTGTACGAAGGATGTCTAGTTCTTTGCCATAGGGCTCTAATCCTACGTTTTTATTTTATAAGATTATGTATTGGCTGAGGTAGGTAAGAAGCAGGTTTAGTGTATGTCTTTGGTGGTCTCGTTGAATGCCAAATAGCTTCTGGTATACTTTTTGTTAGGTCGTTGACTGCATTGTCGAGGTCGTCAGCTGTACTAATTAAAGTGTTTAACGTAATTTTGTTGTTCAAAAAATGTTTAAAGTCGTCCCAGTTTATGTAACCGTTAATTAATGTCGGGGGTTTGGGTTTAACGAAAGGGTTGTTGGAAAGTTCAAGTAAAATTGGGCTATGATCAGATGAAAGGTCAAGGAGAGAGGAAACGTTGGAATGTGATGTGGTAAGGAGCTTGTGACAAAGAAATCAAGAAGATCGGGAGACTTTGATAGTGAAGTAGGCCAGTAAGTAGGTTGAGATAGCGAAATTACAGAAAAATTCAAATCTGCGATACATTTTTGTAGGCTTTTTCCACGAGTATTGGACACTCTAGATCCCCACCTTGTGTTTTTAGCGTTAAAATCTCCTCCTACAATGTATGATTTTCCCATTGTCGAGAAAATAGCCTTTAATTCATTCGTGGATATAACTTTATTGGGAGCTATATAGACTGAGGCAATCGTGAGTTGGAATTTTGAGGAGTTTAGAGAAATATTGGTGCATTGTAGGGAATTCGTAGAAACAGCAGGAAGAATATGGTGGTTTAAGGATTTGTCCACAATAATTGCAGTTCCTCCATGCGCTGTGTGGTCTGGATGGTCAGTTCTGTAAGTTTCGTAATCTTGTAGCTTAAATGTTTGTTTGTCTGTTAAATGAGTTTCAGTAATCAGAGCTATGTTTATGTCATGTTCTTTTAAACAAATTTCCAGTTCATTTTTTCGTTGGAGCAGACCATTGGAGTTCCATAGGAGTATTTTTAGAGAAGGTGATTTCGAATTAGTCATTGGAAGGATTAGAAATGAAAGTAGAAACTAGTTTAGTTAGAAGTTCTAAAATAGGGGATAAAAGGGATTTAAGTTCAGTTAGAAGAGGTTCCATAGAAGATTTTATAGCTGAAGAAAAATTAAAAGTTGAAGTAGAAGGTTGGATAGAAACTGTAGAAGGATATCTTCCTGTTACCTTAGCACAGGAGACCCCTGCCACGGTAAATGGTTTATCACTACTCTGCGGTGTTAGATCTTTCTCTTCTAATTTTTTAACTGATTTAATGTGCTCTTCATTTCTTTCTATTGATATTAATTTGGCTGTTGAAGTATCCATTATATTTGGAGTTTTTGAAGAGAGGAGATCTATCTCTAAACCTGATATGGAGTTATATGGTTGACAAATGGTTTGTTTTTTAGATATATTAGTTTTTTGAATGTAGCGCATCCTTTGTAATTGGCAGGGTGAGCACCTTCGCAGTTAGCACAAATGGCGGGCGTTTCTTTAGGTTTTGTACAGTTTGCTGTGAGGTGTGGTCCAGCGCACTTAACACATTTGGCGGGAAGACTACAGTACCCTTTTGTATGGCCATAGGTTTGACATCTTTGACACTGTGGTGATCCCTTTCTTAAGTATGGTTCTTCTACTTTTATTATAGTATATAATAAAAATTCTAGATTAAAAATTTCTTGATTAGTTGGACTTTGTTCCAAATCTATAACAAATATCGGTAGTGGTACTTTTGTTTTGGGATGTTTTGCGTTACAAATATTTTTTACACTGTATCCTAGTTCTTCGAGTTCGAATTTGATATCTTCACATATTTCTGTAGTGTGATGAAGATTTCGAATGACAACACGAAATGGTTTTTCATTCTGTAATTGATATGTGTAGAATGTTGCATTTTGTGCTTTTAATAGTTTTATTATTTTTCGATAATCATCTGGAGTAGATGGAAATATTTTTGTCTCATTTTTGTTAGAAAGACAATAAAACCCGCGAGGTCCGACTTCTGTTGATAAATTTTGACATAATTCTTTGAAGTTTTTAACTGCTTTTAAATTTATAGAGGGGGGTTTAGGAATATTGTTGGTTGACAATTTGTCCTGAGTGTTAGACGACATAGGAACGGGTTGTGGTGCGATTTCTTTGGGTGAAGTAGCATTTGTTTGTTTAAGTGATTCGGTGGATGGGATAACATTTGTTGTTTTTGTGATAGACGATAAGTTAGATTTCTGGTTAGTCCCTCTACTGCGAGTAGACGCTTCTGTTTTGTCCTGCTTAGAAAGGTTTATGAAGGCAGGAGTTCGTTTTATATTAGTTACAACTTTAGGTTTTTGAGTTTTTGTCATCCAGCAAGTCTAAATGTGACTTGCTATTTGAGGGATGAACTTTTTTATACCAATTGGTTAGTTCTTTTCTTACTAACCTGATAAAAAATTACTAACCTTCTTTTTTTTTGAAGAGGGGGTATTTCTTTCCGGATCAACTTTTTAAAGCTGTTCTTTTCGTTTTCCAGTTAATTTAATTTAATTTTCTAAAAAGTTACTTGATGATTTTTCGGAATATGCGGACGAAAGATACCTAATTATTTAAATAAAATATCAGATATATTATTATTAAACTACAGTAAATATATATAAAGTTATAAACATATCCATAAAATATTTTTATACTTCTTAAACAAAGTCAATGCCTTGATTTGTTTTTATTTAAAAATATAATAATCTGTCACGTGGACAATAATTATAGTAAGATACGAACACATTTACACCATATATATAGAAAAAGATAAAATTAACAAAAGTGAAATAATAACTACATAATAATCAAAAAGTAATGACAAGTAAAATAAAAATATAAAAACACAAACATACTTATATACAATCAGGCAGGGAATCCCAAGCTAGGCTTGTCCCTCCAACTATAGAAGGAAAAGCAGGACTCCAAGAGATTCCTACACTAATCTCTCAACCGCATCACTGTTGCTAAAGCCAGTGGAGATTGAGCGGGAGCGCTTTAGCCACATAAACTTATATCTTGAGTGGAAAATCTGGCCATTGCCAGAACTCCAAGATATATACTACAAAAGATCTCTGGGTCACTGCCGCTTCAACCTTCGAGTAGGATTGTAGGGACGAGTGGAACTAGATAGAGATTGTGCAAGGGGATTGGGATGGTGAACAAGGTTTTGGTGCATAAGGTTTAGGACAAATGGAATACTAAGGTCATGATGTAGGGTTTTGTTGGTTACATTGAACGGAGCATCGACTATTGTTCGGAGGGCTTTTGACTGAAAGGATTGGATACGTTTGATGTTAGAAAATTTTGCTGTCCCTCAAAGTTCAAGTCCGTAGGTCCAAATAGGTTTCAGGATAGTCTTGTATATCAGTAATTTATTGTAAATTGAAAATTGAGATTTTCTAGTCAGTATTCTGTATGACTGGCCGTATCGTCTGTTAAGTTCTTGTCCTTTAAGTCTAGTATGTGTGTTCCATATTAGTCTTCGGTCTAAGAGAAACCCAAGATACCAGACTGTGTCTGAAAAAGAAAGCTGGAGGGAATTAAAGTGGACTGGTTGACAGGAACTACATCTGAGTGTGAAGGTAATGTGTTTGCATTTGGATTCGTTTACTTTGATCCGCCATTTATTACACCAGTGCTCAATCAGGGAGAGGTGTCTTTGCTGCTTTAACGATGCTATTTCGGAATCTGAGTTGGATGATAGGATGGCGGTGTCATCAGCAAATGTTGAGAAGAAGGTAACGAAATGGCCAGAGATATCAGCGGTAAAAAGGATATAAAGGATGGTGCCCAAGGCGCTACCTTAAGGAACACCAGCTTACACTAGGTAGGAATTGGAAAATTCTGTACCACAGCGAACTAGAGGTAGCCGCCCCAGACGGGGAAGCTTGCCAGGAAGCTATGAGGAGGCAATCCCTCCACCTGACTCGGGTGTTGTGAGCTGATACCCCACTCCCATTAAATTATTCAAATCACTAACAATGTAAGAAATAGAGCTGGACTGATTTTGGGTCAAGCTCTATAGAGGACATCCCCTCATTGCGCGGTGGTAGAGAGGGAAAGGATTATGATAATGATGATTTTTGAGAGGATTGGAAGTAGGCTAATTGGTCTGTAGGACGTCGAGGTGTTGAGGGGTTTGCCTGGTTTTGGAAATAGGATAATAGTGGAATGTTTCAACAAAAGAGGAAAGTGGGTGGTTCTTAGGATGGTATTGTATAAGTAACTGACAAATACAACAGCTTTAGGAGAAAATTGTCGAAGGATTTGAGAGGTGAGAAGGTCGTATCCAAGAGATTTACGGAAAGGAAGTTTTTGTAAGTGATGTTTGATCTCAGAAGGATTAACTGCTTTAAGGGGTAAGGAACATGGAATGGGTGAAGTAAGGAATTCTTCTACTGATGTGGTATGGGTGGGGTTAGATTCCGGATGAGAGGTAAATGTTCTGGAGATGTGTCTGGCGAATTCCTCCTCTTTGTCTTCATCAGACGCTAGCGAGGAGCCATCGCATCGACGGAGGGGGTGGGGAATATGATGGGATTTTAAGGTGAGTAATTCATGTTTTAGTCGGTTACTGTAATAATTATAGGAGTGGCGATCGGTGGGGTGTCTTGAGTATTGCTATAATATTCTGCCACGACGTTTGATGTGAATTAGATCTATCAGGTATTGAAGTATATTATTTTTTAGGAATTTTTGAGGAGAGATTTGGATAGGAGGCAGTCCAGATTGCTTGTTGAATAGTGGTGGTAAAAGAATGTACGGCATTATCAAGGTCTTTTGGGGTTTTCAGAGATATTCTCAGGTCAATTTTATCGGAAAGGATTTGATGGAAGAGTTTCCAGATAACTGGGCTTCTGATGAAGGAGGTTTAGGAGCGGTGGAGGAGGTTTAGGAATAGGAGCAATTGGTAATTGAAGTATTATTAGACTATGATCTGAGGAAAGTTGGTAAATACAGATAAGGGAATGATGGGGGGGGGGACCTAAACCACTGTGGATGAAAAAATCAAGGATGTCAGGATTGTGGTTAGGACCAAGGGGCCAGTAGGTAGATGAGTTGGGTGGAAGGAGGCTGAAATGTTGGGATTTGAGTGCAGACAAAAATCTTCTCCCACAAGAATTCGTGGTTCTTGAACCCAATTCTTGATGCTTGGAATTTAAGTCTGCACCCAGAATGAAGTGATGACCTAAGGAATTGAGGAGAGAACTGAACTGAACTTTGGATATAGATCTGCGTTTTCTGCAGCCCCATTTGTTTGTGGGTGGTATGGAGCGCCTGATCTCTGCTTAATTCCGTTACCCTTGAGAAAAGTTACGAATTATCTGCAATAGAAAGATGAGCGATTATCACAAACAAGTTGTCTTGGAACTTCAAAACGTGCGAATAAATCTCTTAATACCCGTATAGTATCTTCTGCAGTCATGCTCTTAGACGGAATTGCCTCTACCCACTTAGAATATGTGTCCAGAACAATCAAATAATATCTATCCCCTATCGGTCCTGCATAATCAATATGTACTCTTTCCCAGAGCCCTCCTGGCCATGCTCATAGAATCGTAGAGGCCTTTGGGGAATCACCCTTAATATCTAAGCATATTTGGAAATTCTTTATATATTCTTCGATATCATTGTCCAATTTGGGCCACCATACATATGATCTTGCCAATGAATTGACCTTCACTATCCCAAGATGGGTCCTATGCAGCTCCTCAAGGATTCTGTGTACCACTCTGTTTCTCCACATCAATAATACACCTTCCAATGTAATTCACGGCATTTCCGGTAGTAAACATCCAAAGACTCCTTGTGGTTTAGAGGCCAATAATTCCTCAAATAGTTAATTATTTTAATCAACTGTTCATCTCTTCTTATGGCTTGCAATACATCGTGATAAACGATTGGCGATTCATCATTTCTGCATGCATAATTAAAAAATATTTCATCATTCTCTTCACCGCCGGCATCCATTTCAATAGCAGGTAGTGGTGCTCTGAACAACCAATCAGCAAAGTTCTTCTTTGATCCTATAAGGCAAATTTCATAATCATATTCCGCAAGGAATAGAGCCCACCGCTGCAGCCTGTTTGCTGCCATTCTTCCAGTCCAAGATGTGATCTAAGGGCTGGTTGTTCCAATTCAACGAAAAATGTCTTCCAAACTGTAGTCAACGGATTCAATTATACTATTTTTTTCTAATCTTTCAAGCTCCACTTCGATCAACTGTTTCATTGCATGAGGCAAGGGTCACGCTCGAATGAATTTTGGCTGTGCGCCCGGCTTTAAATTAATACTTATATGACCCCTATTAAAAATGCCTATTTGTTCGCTAAAAATTGTAAGGTATTTTGATTTTAACTCGGCTATACATTTATCTGAATCGACAACATTGACCTGAAAATTACTGAAAACCTTTCCATCATCAATTTTTAAATTAAATGCACAAAACCAATCTCTAACCCGGAGAGGTGGTTCCTTGGTATTAATAATGTAGAATGTTTGGTCCATCAGAACCTGTTCGTTAAGTTTAACACCAACTATACATCTAGCTATTGAAGAAAACGACGAGCCACAGTAGATTACCAAACACTTATTAGTCTCCTGCAGCTTTATATGTCTAAACTTTTTTGTATACAATCAACGTTAAATAAGAACCCGTGTCCACGGAAAATACCACTGAATCTCCTTCTATTGACAATCCACCATCGAAAGTAGAAATTTTCTTACCTCCAGAAATATTGAAGAGCAGGTGATTATTTCTTCGCTCCTCCTCCGTTGACAGACTCTCCCAGCCGGTTCCGCTATCTCTAGATAGCCTATCTATAACAAAATTACTACCTTTTTCCTCGCTGTCCATCACATTTTCTTCCTTCATGAAATGTGTTGCTTTTTTTCATGCTCTTCGGTGCTTCATTTTTCCTAGCACAGACTCTTTTGAGATGACCTCGTCGACCACACTTAAAATAAACTGCATCTTTAAATTTACAATTGCTGGCTTTGTGATTCCTATAACCACAACAATCACAAGATCTATTGTTACTACTTCTATGTCCATCTTCATTCGATCTAACTCTCTGCCCGTGACAATCTTTCTGAATTAGTATTTACTAAGTAAATTCGATAATACATTACGTTGAGTTTCTGTAATTAGGACTACTTCAATGTTCTTGCCTAGTAGTAAAGGTGATGGCGTTAACCTTACACATATACTCTTTATTTCGTCTCTTATAAAGTGACTTTATTACCAGTGAAATAATTCATGTTGTATGTGAAAAAGTAGTGCAAACTGTTAAGTTAACAATTAAGTGAGTGATCACTTATTTATAACGGCATTGTGAACAGTGTAAATAGACCTGAGGATAGTGATAGATAACAAGCCGGCCATATACATTCGCTAATCTGACCAGTGGGCTGCTGCCCTTCGGCGGAGGCAGGTCTATGTCCCAGACTTTTACAAACTCGCGTAATATATACGTAATTGATAAAGGACATTTTTTTTTGCAAATTATTACATTTACCTCTAATTAAATTAATATGAGATGCGCTATTTTCACATGATAATGTCGAGCAAAGGTAGCAATCCAACTTTAAGATCTAGGAGTCTCGATACCACAAAGAGTTCACCTATCAAGAAAAGGGCTAGGACGCTCTAATAAAAATTCCCCGCCAGCTACACCAGAGAGCTCAGTAGACGAAGTCGAAAATCAAGCTGGCACATCAACACAAAATATGTCAACACAAACTATACTAATACAAGGTACGTTAGAAGAATCGCCCTTTTCTACAGCTAATCCATTCCAAGTGCTGTCAAACACACAGAATGAACAAATGGAAGCAGTACCCATTTGCAAATTGGGTGCAACCAAAACTCCCTAGTGAACCTAAACCTCCACCAATATTCGTTAGAAATACAAAAAAATTTCAACTAATGTGTCTACAATTAAATAATATAGTGGGCTAAGGTAAATACTTATGCCAAAGCCGCACTAATGACATGAAATTAATGCCTGACACCCCAGATACGTACAGAAAAATTGTCATGTATTTATCTGACACTAAGGCGGATTATCATAAATATCAGCTGCGCCAAGAGAGAGCGCTCAGGGTGGTGATCAGGAGATTACACCCATCAACACCGCTGGATGCCATTAAAGTAGAACTAACTGAGATGGGGTTCCATGTTCGCCAAATAGTGAATATATTCAAGGAAGATAGAGAACAGTCTGGCACAAAAAATAAAATACCACTTCCACTATTCTTCGTTGACCTTGACCGAACGCCCCAGGTCGAAGACATCTACAAGGTCACACGCCTTTATTACACTAGCGTTGTTGTAGAAAAGCCCTACACTAAGCGCGACATTGTACAATGCCATAACTGTCAGGCTTATGGTCATATGAAACGCTATTGCCACCACATTCCTAGATGGGGTCAGGTGCGGTGATCAATATAAAACAGAGGAATGCCAGAAGTCCAGAAGAACACCAGCAGTATGCGCTTTATGTCATCAAGGGCACCCAGCGAACTACAAGGGTTGCCAAACATATAAGGAACTGAAAGCAAGAATTTATGCACCTCCAAGAGAAGAACGGCCATCCAGACCACACAAACTCAGGCCCTGCCACAAGAACCTCAACCTCGAGTATTCACATCTCAACCTCAAGACCCTTATCCCATCTCTGAACCTAGGCCTAATAACCAGACATTCATTCCTCCTCCTCCTAATGCCACTGACCTCATAAGCCTATTGATTTCTTTCCTCTCTGAATTCAGGTCACTCATCACTCCTCTCATTTCCTTACTTACCAATGTTGTATCCAACCTCATCCCACTGCCGAGAAATCCTTAAATGCCCCCAATCAAATCCCTCTCCGTTCTCCTTTGGAATGCGAATGGCATTCGAAATCACATCAACGAACTAACGATCTTATTACAGGACAAAAACATTGATATAGCATTAATAACTGAAACTCGACTTACCAACAAACGACCACTTAACATCCCAACTCATATCTATCGAACCGACCATCCTGATGGAACAGCACATGCTGGCACTGCCATAATTATCCATCAATCCCTTTCCCATCATCTATTTCCTTTGCTAACCCATAATTTCCTACAATCCACTCCCGTGATAATCCAAACTTCCCTTTACCCAATAGCAGTAGTCGCAGCATACTCCCCGCCTAAAATACACATCTCAGAATCCCAATTAACTTCCTTCCTTAACTCCTTAGGACACCACTTCCTTCTAGATGCAGACTTAAATGATAAACACCAGCAATGGGGAGCCAGAACCACAAATTCCCGAGGACGAACATTGCTGTCTGCACTTAATTCCCATCACAGCAACATCCTTTCACCCAATTCTCCAACATACTGGCCAACAGATCCTAACCGTAATCCCGATCTCCTAGATTTTTCATCCACAAAGGTCCCTTAATTATTGCATTTCAAGACTTGATGATCTTTCCTTAGACCATAGTCTCCTAATCCTAACGGTCTCCACATCACCAATTCCCAAATCACTTCCACCTTCATTTATCAGGGGGCCAGTTTATTGGAACCTCTTCCGTCAAATAATGGATGATAATATTGACCTCAGAGTTTCCTTAAAAACACCTGCAGACCTAGATGAAGCAGTATACTCCATGACTACCTAGATCCAATAAGCAGTTTGGACTGAATCTTAACCTGATCCTTCTAAACAATACCGCAAAATAAATCCTCTACCCAAAGACCTACTTGACCTTATTAATAGAAAACGATGCTCTAGGACCATCTGGCAAAGAATCATCATAGGATTCCGATCATCATAGGATCAGCAGGCATCCTGATGATCGGAAATCATATAACTATTATTCCAAGCAGGTAAAACAAAAACTGGCTACATTTAGATCCCAATCCTATAATTCCTATCTTTCCTCACTATCTGCAAATGATAACTCTTGAATATAACTAAAAAAATCCTTAAATTCCAATCCGATTCCCACCCCCTCCACCGTGATGATAGTTCCTGGGCTTCGTCAGATGGGAATAGAGCAGAAGAGTTTGCTAAACATCTATCGTACACATTCACTCCTCATCCTGAACTCCATCCCTCCCATACTGCTGAAGTTACAGAATTCCTCTCTTCACTGATTCCTCTCTCCTTACCTCCTACAGCCGTCAACCCCTCTGAGGACAAATTCCTTTTAAAGAACCTAAAACCTCGCAAATCTCCAGGACACGATTTCCTTAATTCCCAGATCCTCAGACAACTTCCCAAAAAAGCAATTATATTCCTTACATACCTATTCAACTGTATCCTCCGCACAACCCACTTTCCTCTGGTGTGGAAACACTCCATAATTATCCTCTTTCCTAAACCAGGTAAACCTGTTAATTATACATCATCCTATAGACTGATAAGCTTACTTCCGATCCTTTCCAAAATCTTTGAGAAAATCCTTCTCAAACGCACCCTACTCATACTCGAATCCCACAATATCCCTTCCCATCAGTTTGGATTCCGCTCAAGACACTCCACTGTCCAACAAGGGTTTCGCGTTGTGGACCACATATCCTCTGCACTTGAAAACAAGCAATATTGCACTGGTGCTTTTCTGGACGTAGCTCAAGCTTTCGGCCGGGTGTGGCACGATGGCATGCTTTTCAAGCTCAAAACCCATTTACCTCAACCCTTGTACCTAGTCCTCAAATCCTACCTATCAAATTGCTCCTTTCAAGTCCCCTGCGGCACTGAACTCTCAAGACATTATAAAATTGAGGGTGGTGTTCCACAAGGCAGTGTCTTGGGCCCAGTTCTCTACATCCTTTTCACCGCTGACATCCCTTCAAGTCCTGATACCTTCCTAGCAACATTTGCTGATGATACTGCCATCCTATCCTCCCACTCAGATCCTCTAATAGCATCCCGAAACCTGCAAAGACACCTCTCCTTCATTGAGCAATGGTGCAACAACTGGCGCATCAAAATTAATGAATCAAAATGCAAACATGTAACTTACACTCTTCGACGCAGATCCTGTCCGCCAATCCTTTTTAATTCAAGTCCTCTTCCCTACTCTGACACAGTCCGATACCTTGGCTTCCTTCTAGACAAAAGACTAACTTGGAACACACATACGAGACTTAAAAGACAACAGCTTAACCGACGATTTGGTCAGCTATATAGACTACTAAACAGAACATCTCATCTCTCAACAGAAAACAAATTATTAATCTACAAGACCATACTGAAACCTATCTGGACCTACGAACTTGAACTGTTGGGGACAACTAAATCATCGAATATCAAACGCATCCAATCCTTGCAGACCAAAGTCCTTTGATTGAACAATATTCAATGCTCCATATTATGTCACGAACAGGACCCTACACCATGACCTTAACATCCCATATGTCCATGACATCATCCCATCCAGATTCTATAACTTTCACCAAAGCCTCATTCGTCATCCCAATCCTCTAGCGCAATCCCTATCCAGCTTCGAGCGTCCATACCATCCCCCTCGAAGGTTGAAACGGTAATGGTCTCGAGATCTTTTGTAAATATGCCTTTGGAGTCCTGGCAATGGCCAGCTTCTCCACTCATGTCCTGAGCGTCTGTGGCTCTAGTACCCTATTTCAGTCTCCACTGGCTTCTAATACTAGTGAGCGGCTGGAAAAGTGGCACTGAGATCTTCCGGAGGCTTGCTTTGCCTTCCACGTGTGGGGAAAAAGCCTGGTTCGGATTCTTGGGCGAATGTATATATTGTATATATTTATGATTGTGTTTAGAAGTTTTCATTTTATTTTATTTATTTATTTATTTTCTTTTTATTTACCTTCTTCATCAGTGTTATTTATTTACTTCTTATATTTATATTTATTTATTTATTATTTGTATATATTGTATGAATGAGAACTTTTAGCTATAATGCTTATAGCCCTCCAGCAGTGGCTGATTGTATTATTATTCAATAAATAGATTTTTTTTTTTAAAGTAGTAAAGATGTCAGTTCGTCGACGAGATAGTTGCTACGGCAAGGCTTCACATTTATTAGTTGGGTTCTTACCTCCAAGTAATTCGGAGAATGATACATTATTATTCAATATTCTAGAAGGTTCTCTTCTTGGTCTGGTTGTTTCATCCGAGTCTTCTGGTATCTGGATTTGAGATTCTTACAAGGTAGACAGCATTTGTAGTTGGCCGGGTGTCTCTCTAGGCATAGGGCACAAACTGCAGGATCTTGTATCGGTTTGGTGCACTCTGCTGATTTGCATTGTTCGCCACATTTCATGCAATGCGGCAAGTGGTGGCAATAAGTTTTAGTTTCGTCTCGACATCCCCAGAGACACTCCCATATGCCGTACAGCCATAGTCAAAGTGGAGAAAAATTAAGGAAGTGACTAGGAGCCTACGGGTTTCAAGGGGAAATAGGTGACGGAACTAATTTAGACGTTTCAAGGTGGAAATGGTACGGCGGGAGATATTGGATACATGGTTAGGTACTGCAAAAAGGCGGTCGGGATGAAACCTCCCTTGTTATCTAATGTTGCATCACATAACCTTCCTTCTTATTGTATTTATATTGTTTCGTTTATGAAATGAAATTAAAATATGTTTTTATTATTCTGGGACTGTTGTCCCTTCAGGACAAATTATAGTTACAGATGAAATGCTTGTGTGGCCATACAGTAAATTATATATTTACAAATCTCATTAAGTTAAAATATTATAAGAAGAACAAAAACAAAAAAATACTAAAAGTTTACTGTTATATAATAATAATAATAATAATAATACTTTATTTATTCTGGGACGAGTCCCTTTAGAATAATACAGGAAGACAGAAATGAGGGCTAAGGCGCCTCAGAGATATATAAATAAAAATACAGAGTAATTGAACAGTCTTGGTTAAAAAAAATAATATATATATATATATATATATATATATATATATATATATATATATATACACATATACATATAAGTTGCTTGCCAATTTTGATCAGTTGATAATAAAAGAAAAAAAAAAAGAAAAAAAATAGATAAACAAAAATTGGAGTACAAATAATGAAGAACGAACTAATAATTTATGTACATATTTTCAGTAGTATCTATTTACGATTTTATGGGGACTGGATGGATAAGAAATGATTGAACAGGCGGGATTTAAAGGTAGGAAGGGTATTAGATTGGCGGATATGGGAAGGGATGGAGTTCCATAGAGATGAGGATCGGATAATGAACGATTTGTCGAAAGCAGCGGTTCGGTGGGCCCTTATGTATAAATCAGAAGACCGGGAACGAGTATTTGAATTGAAGGAGCTCGGAGATGTATGAGGACGGTGGGATTGGATGACTTGAAAGAGGAAGGATGCCAGGAAATACTTACGACGGTAGGAAGGATAAAGCCACTTTAACTCCGCTTTAACTTTAATCGTACAAAGCAATTTATGAAACGTTTTAGTTTCGCCTCGAGATCCCCAGAGAGGCCCCCATATACCGTACAGCAATAGTCAAAGTGGGGAAAAATTAAGGAAGTGACTAGGAGCCTACGGGTTTCAAAAGGAAATAGGTGACGGGAGTAGTTAAGACGTTTTAGGATGGAAATGGTACGGCGGGAAATATTGGATATATGATTTTTCCAAGAAAGCGTTTGATCAATGGTTATTTAAAGATTTTTGATGGTGGGGTGAAATTTGACGGGGTTATTATGTAGGAACAGAGTTGGAATAGTAGGGACAGTTTTAAGGAGGTGATTGGAGCCTATTAAGATTGTCTTTGTCTTATCCGCATTCAACTTCAACTTGTTTGTTCTTGCCCACTCACAAATTCCATCTAAGTCTTCTTGAAGTTTTTCTGTGGCAGATAATAGGTCGGAGGGCGGAAAGGAAAGGTATATTTGGAAATCATCTGCATAGATGTGGTATCGGGAGTGACGGATCTGGAGGGGAAGATCATTGATGTAAATAGCAAACAGAGTAGGAGAGAGAGAGGAACCCTGAGGGACACCATAGGAGAGGGGAAACGTGTTTGAAGGAGGTTGATCAGGGACTACTACATACTGGGATCGATTGGAAAGGAAGGATTTGAACCAACGCAGGACACTGTTGGATAGAGGAAGATTTTGCAATTTGGTAAGGAGGATGTTATGGTCAACTGTATCAAACGCTTTGGAAAAATCTAGAAGGATGAGGATAGTAAGGTTTTGGTGTTCAATGGAGTTTTGTAGGTCATGGGTTATTTTTAGGAGAGCAGATTGCGTTGAATAGCCGGGTCGGAAGCCAGATTGGCATGGGTTGATAAAGGAACGTTCCTCTAGGAAGTTTGAGAGCTGATTTTGGACAAGGTGTTCTAGCGGCTTTGAGACGTTGGATAGGAGAGAAATAGGACGGAAGTCGTGCAGTGAGGTAGGATTGGCAATTTTATTCAAAGGTCGGACTAGGGCGGTTTTCCAGGAGGATGGGAATATGGAGTTCTGCAGTGAAAAATTGTAGATATGATAAAGAACAGGAATAAGGTCAGGAAGGCTGGATTTTATTAGTTTTACAGGAATATTGTCGGGACCATAATCATTGGTGTGGGATTTTAGAATGGTGGAAAGTAATCCATCATAGGACACGTGGGAGAAAAAGAAGTCTTCAGGATTGAATTTGTGATGTTTAATGCCGAAAGTATGAGAGGAAGAGTGAGTAAAGGATAAGAAATGGTTATTGAGATCATCTGGAGAAAGATATTATTTATATTATATATATATATATATATATATATATATATATATATATATATATATATATATAAAACAAACATGGGAAAATAAAACAACATTTCTGGGGGAGCTTAAAAAAGTCTCTTATCTACATTTCGTGATCAATCGGGTTGGGAAAGGAGTAAGTGCTTAAAAAGGGGAGATTTAAATGAGGAAACTGATTGTGCATGTCGGATATCGGGAGGGATGCTATTCCAGAAGGAGATGGATTATATTATAATGGACGGATTGAATTATAAAGGATTTGTCAAACGCAGCAGTTCGGTGAAGAGATTGATAGAGGTCGGAAGTATGTGATCTCGTGGGACGGGATTGTTTGGAATATTTAAATTTTATACTGTGAAAAATATAGGAAGGTCGCTGAGTTATGATGGCTTGGTATAGAAAAGGTAGCAAGTAAGTACAGACAGCGGTTAGACGGATAGAGCCACTTTAGCTTGATGTAATACTGGGTTATATGCGTATCTCTTGAGATTTCGAAAACAAAACTTATTGTGCAATTCATTAGGCGTTTAAGTCTAGCCTCGGATTCTCCAGAGTCCACCGTACACCAGACAGCCATAGTCGAAGTAGGGGAACAAAAGGGAGGAAACCAGGAGTTGACGGGATTTATATGGAAGGAGATATCGGAGACGGTTAAACTGTTTCAGGGTAGAGATAGTACGACTAGAAATTTGGGAGATGTGTGGTTTCCAGGAGAAGAAAAAAGTTTGATCAAAGGTAACACCAAGATTTTTTACGGAAGTATGGAATGAGATAGGTGAGTTGTTCAGGAAAACATTGGGGAATGTCGATCAGGATTTGAGGAGTGAGGGAGATCCGATCAGGATGGCTTTCGTCTTCTTGGCGTTTAGAGTAATCATATTGTGGTTTGCCCGTGTACAAATTCGGGTTATATCTTCCTGTAATTTTTGGATGGTGTCAGAGGGCGTCAACATATATGTATGTTTATTTATATGTTTCTTTTATATCCCTTCTTATAGTGTTTATATTGTTTCTTTTATATGTACATATGTTGTTTATAGAGTTCATATTGTTTCTTTTATATGTACATAAATTGATTAAGTGTTTTTTTATTATTCCATTTATTTTTGTCTATTTCATATATCTTTTTTAAAATTAAAGTGTTTTGTTATTGTTGTGGGAATTATTTCATTTCTTTTTTATTATTTCAATTTCAAATCAAACTGTAATTATTACATTTGTTTTTGAATATTTAATATATATGTTGTAAAATAAAAGTATTTAATCAAACTGTTTTTTTATTATTACATTTGTTTTCGTCTATTTAATATATATGTTGTAAATTAAAGTATTTTTTTATTATTACATTTGTTTTTGTTTACAATTTCGAATATAATACAATAAATATGAATACAAAGATAGGAATTATCAGTGCCTTATCAGAATTATCAGTGTTAAGGTTATAACATTGGCAGATAGCAGTCGGTACCGCCCGGCTATTTAAGGAGTACCTATGGTTTTTCCAGGAAAGCGTTTGATCAATGATTATTCCAAGATTTTTCATGAAGAGATAAAATTTGATGGGATTGTCATCTAGGAACAGAGTTGGAATATTAGGAACAGTTTTAAGAAGGTGATTAGAGTCTATTAAGATTGCCTTCTTCTTTTCCGCATTCAACTTCAACTTGATAGCTCTCGCCCAGTCACAAATCTTATTCAAGTCTTCTTGAAGTTTTTCTGTGGCTGATAGTAGGTCAGAGGGCGGGAAGAAAAGGTATATTTGGAAATCATCTGCACAGATATGGTATTGGGGGAAATAAGTCAGGAGGGAAAGGTCACTAATGTAAATAGCAAACAGAGTTGGAGATAGAGAGAAATCTTGAGGGACAACACAGGAGAGGGGAAGGGTCTTAGATGGAGGTTGACCTGGGCCGACTACGCACTGGGACCTATTTGAAAGGAAGGATTTGAACCAACGCAGGGCACTGTTGGTTAAAGGAAGATTGTGCAAGGAGATAAGGAGAATGTTCTGGTCAACAGTTTCAAACGCTTTGCAAAAATCTAGAAGGATCATGATAGTAAGGTTTTAGTGTACAATGGATTTTTGAAGGTCATAGGTTATTTTAAGGAGAGCGGATTGCGTCGAGTAATCAGGTTGAAAGCCAGATTGGAATGGGTTGATAAGAGAATGTTCCTCTAGTAAGTTGGAGAGTTGATTTAGGACAAGCCATTCTAACGGCTTTTAGAAAATAGAAATAGAAATAGAAATAGAAAATAACTTTATTCTGGGACCCCTTTCCCAAGTCCATTGTTATTCTAAAGTCCCTTTAGAATAACAAAATAGAACATAATTAAAATACTACATCTGGCCAAAATAAAACAATAATAAAAAAGAGAAAGTAAAGAACATATTAGTTAAACAAGCTATATACAAAAAAAAAAAAAATCTATATACAAAACACTTACAACTATGATAAAACACTTAAGACTATGTACAGTAGGAAAAATTATAATTATAGTCTTTTGAAAAATAAAATAATAAAAAATACATTGAGTTCTTCTTTAAAATGAGGGGTGTTTCTGCTAACAAAGAAAAGACAAAGCTGACAATAAAAAATATCAGTGTCTTTAAATAATGATTAATATGTAGACTCATCGTTGTCAAGTGCTAGAGGTACAGATTTAATTATATACCAATAAAAAATAATAATAAAATAATAATAAAATAAAAATAAAAAAAAAAACAATAGATGCGGTCAGTGGCATTAAGAGCCGGAAAAATATTGTAATATCCCTAGTGAAGTTCCCAGTAAAGAATAGCATTGTCGTTTGATGATGACTAGAAATTTATAATATCGAAAGTTTAGCAAGTATCTGATTGTTTTTGGGATAGGAATTGGAATAGGAGGAATTTGAATGTGGATATGGAGGGGGAATGCCGAATTTTGTTAGGTAAAGAATTCCAGAAATTGACAGCGCGAGCTATAAAGGAATTCTGAAATGAGGCAGATCTGTGCGAAGGGATGTAGAGGTTAGAAGGTCGAGATCTTGTTGAAAGGGAATGGACTGAGGACTTGAATTGGAGAAGGTTGTAGGCGTAAGAAGGTTTTAAAGGTTGGATAGGAGAGAAATTGGACGGAAGTCGTGCAGTGAGGTAGGGTTGGAAATTTTATTCAAAGATCAGACTAGGACAGTTTTCCAGGAGGATGGGAATATGGAGTTTTGCAATGAAAAGTTGTAGATATGGTAAAGAACAGCAATAAGGATAGGAAGGCTAGATTTTACTTGAAAATTATCAGGAACATAATCATTAGTGTGGGATTTTAGGATAGTGGAAAGTAATTCATTGTAGGACACATGGAAGAAAAAGAAGTCTTCCGGATTGAAATTATGATGTTTAATATCGAAAGTAGGAGAAGAATTGTAAGTGAAGGATAAGAAATAGTTATTGAGATCATCTGGAGACAGAGAGAAGACACTAAGATTATTCTGGTGGGGATAGATTACGGACTATTTTCCATTTGGATTTGGCGTCGGAGGAATTAGACAGGGCGTTATGGAAGTAGGTGGCTTTAGCAAGTCGAACTGCGGATTCCATTGGGAAGCTCCTTGTAAGACGCATAATCCACAGGCAAATGGGTTCGACGTTATGTGTGCCTTGCTGCATCTCTTCCTTTCATCACCTTCTTTTCTCACTGGCAGTGAACGCCGGTATGAGATAAAACCTCTTTGGCTTGGAGACACACTCAGTTAGCTCTCCCTAGTGCTCCTCAGGTTGCATACATATCGCTCTAAAACGTATTTTTACCCGACAAAAAAATAATATAGTGACGGAGAAAGTGGCAGGTAAAACAGAAGTCATACTGGTGGCATGATAAATCAAATATAATTATCACAGACCTTTTAACCTCTTATTCACTTGGCTTTTTTATTTATGTTACAAGAACTCTGTTTTGTTTTATTTTACCAATCAATATATTTTTATTATTTATTTATCTTATGAACAATATAGTTTTTATTTTAGTATAGTTTGTTTACGTTTATTCTGTGATATCCTTTTAAAATTCTTTGAACTATATAATATATCGCTAAAGTGGTGAAACCCGACATGATTCAAAATGACTAGGACTGAATGAAACACCTCTAAATGATACTGAACCATCCAAGGAAATGAACCCACCTCAGTCAATTACTGCACAACATGCTTATTATATGGTAGGAGGTATAGCAGGTCCAACCACGGGCGCATCTACGGGGAGGGCTTTCGGTCTGAAGCCCCTCCTACGAAAATGGTAAAATATAACCATGTTTTATCGAAAAAAATATTTAAAAAGTATCTCTTAAAGTATAATTATTCGTGTAATTACATTTAAAAGGGCTTTAGGAATCACTTAAACACCAGTTCATATAGGAAGTTAGTTTATTTCTTTTTTCCAAAGTAATTATTGTTATTTTTATGAAAAAAAAAAAGCTTTCGAAGCTCCCCGAAATTAAATCCTGGATCTGCTAGTGGGTCTAACAAATAGAATACCTTAATTCTACAAAACTAATCCTGCTCTATGGTATCTCCAAGTTGATGCTATTTTTCCACTTCAAAAATCACATCATCACAGAAAAAAAATCAGCTGACAGTAGCAGGACTTGATCAAGAGGTTCTTACACAAATAGCAGACTTCTTTAGTTTAAAAAGCCAGGACCCTTACGGTCTAATGAAAGTTCGTCTTATTTCAATATACGGTAAATCAGAAAACATGCGAATCTAAAAGCTGCTAGAGGACACTCAGCTGGAGAGTCAAAAGCATTCACAATTGTACCGCCAGCTGATGCAATTTGCAGGTTCTATCATCAGTAAGGAACAGACTTTCTATATGAGCACAAGCTGTCTGTTGACATTCATAACGGCAGATTACTTGATCAGCAAACAGGCATGAGCTCTAGAGGACGTATCTCAGTCGTTTCTTTACCGACTATCTCAACTTTACCTACTTAAAGAGTTCCCAGAAATCACCAGGCCTTCGCCCATACGTGGACCACCTCTTACCGTCATAAAGACACACGTGATAGAGACAAAGGGGAATCCAGTCACCAGTGAAGCCCGCCGGCTTCATCCAGAGATTTACGTTAAGGTGAAGGAGGAATTTCGGCAGATGGTAAAGAAAGGAATACGCAGACCATCTAAGTCATCCTGGTCAAGCCCGTTACACGTTGTCGCAAAGAAGAATGGGCATATCCATATTTGTGGTGATCACAGGAGACTAAACGAGCAAACCATTTCAGATAGATGTAGGCGTTGCATTCCTTGTCGACGTGCTAAGATCACCCGGCATAATCGAGCATCTCTAGTGACGTTCCAACAGATAGGATGATTTCAACAAGTCCACATTGATATCGTGGGATCCCTACCGCCATCTGATGGCAAACGCTGCTGCCTTACAATGTTCGACAGAACTACAACACTTGGCTCGAAGCCATTCATATAGCAGAAATCACGGCAGAAATAGTGGTAGAAGCTTTTTAGGCTAATGCGATAGCTCGATTCGGAACACCAGTTAGAGTCACTACAGATCAAAGCCGACAATTTGAAGCGGACATTTTTAAAAGACTTGCTATAAGTATGAAACTATTTTGGGAGTGAAGGATTTCACAGGTAGGTCGTATGTAATTTGGATCAGGTCATGTGATGAAAGAAATGGAAGGGGATTGAGAAGAGGAAAGGATTTTGATGGGAGAGTCAGAGATATAGAGGTCTAACCAAGTGTCGGAAAATTACGTGTGATGGGTAGGAGAATAAGGAATAAGATGAGGGTTAAGGGAAAACAGCAGGTCAGTAAGGAAGTATTTGTTTGGAGATTGTGAAAGCATGTTCATATTAAAATCACCGGTGATGATTTGGAACCGGATTGGTGTAGTTGGAAACTAGGTTAATAAGGGAAGATTCAAATAGGTTGCCAAATGGAACAGGAGGAGAGTGGTAAACTACTACATAGAACAGAGGAGAGAAAATTTCACAGAAACATGTATTCTATGCAAGGAAAATCATAATAAGGATTTATCATAGGAGGATTGGATTTTAGTGATGTGACCTAGTGGCAAAATTTATACCTTTATTCACAGTTCTATATTTAAACATTGCAATAATCTACTCTGGAATGAACTTGTTCACTGTATTTGTAGATATAACTTTTCAAACTAGAAAATGTTGAAATTGGAGTTAATCATTCTGTCAACTGAAAGGCTCAGAAAGTGAAGTTATGCGGTTTATAAAACTAAATTTTTAATGCCTACCGTCGATATAATAAATAGACTTTTTGTAATTTTAATGGTCTTAATGATTTGTTATCTGTAAGCTTTAAGCTTTAGCTCTGTTTAAAATGAACTTAAAAAGTTTTATAATACCCCAACATTGCCAGAAAATAATTTCTATTTAAAGTAGAGGGGTAAGTGAAAGTTGTGTTGCGTGCACCAAATTTTATTTTTAATTGAGTTGAAATTTGCAATGCTATACATTTCGAAACTTGTTTCTGAAAAATTGTTCCTCCTGCCACTTATTTGAAATATAAATGTCACTTATTTTCCTATTTCACTATTGAATTTTGGTACTTTTTGTCTGGGGGGCCGCTACTGACTGCTATATGCCAATGTTTATAACCTGAACACTCATAACTCCCATAACGCAGTGATAAGCCTACTTCATTGAAAGTGTAAACAGATACAAAAACAAATGTAATAACAAAAAAGATACTTTTATTTGATGACATATATATTAATGAAATAATAAAAACTTTAAGAAGATATGTACATATAAAACATTTTATTTGTTTATTTAATCGAATTTACAACTGTATACAAATACAACTAGTAAATATGCGTTAATATAAATAATGGCATGTACAGGCTTGAAGAGTTACTACCCAGTGGTAGCACTCTCTAAATAATTTTAAGTAAGAAGATCACGAGGCCATCTCCTTTTCAGACGCCTAGGAGGATTATCAGGAATCGAGAAAGAAGCAAGAGTGAAAACAAGCGGATTTGGATGGGACTGAAGTTTATCATGAAAGGATAGATATCTGGCTCGAGCTAAATCAGCGACATATGGTACATTAAGGTCTTTTTGAATGGTTTTATTTGTGACAAAGTATGGAGCATTAAGGATTTTACGGAGAATTTTGGATTGTAAGGATTGGATACGATAGGAATTCGATGGTTTGGTGGAGCCCCAAAGCTCAACTCCGTATGTCCATATAGGTTTTATTATAGTTATGTAGATAAGTCTTTTGTAATTAATAGAAAGTTTGGGGCGTTTGTCTATTAAGTGTTGGAGCAGTCGGAAACGTCGAGCAGTTTCTTGTCGTTTCAGTCTAGTATGAGGATTCCAAGTAAGACGTTTATCCAAATGGAGTCCTAAGTAGCGGATTTGCTCAACAGGAATAAGTGGAGTATTATTGAAAGTTACTGTAGGACAAGACTTCATAGGTTTACGACGGAGGGTAAAGGTGATTTGATCGGATTTGTTGGAATTTATTTTTATTCTCCAATTTTTACACCATTCTTCAAGGCTTGTGATATGTGATTGAAGAGTTTGGGATGCAATTAAAGGATCGTTATTAACAGATAGCAAACATGTGTCATCGGCGTAAGTGGTGATGACAGTGTCAGGATGGGTTGGGATGTCAGCTGTATAAACTGTGTAGAGGATGGGACTGAGGATACTACCTTGTGGAACGCCTGCAGATTGGGCAAAGAGGGATGAGAAGACATTATTTTGGTTTACTTTGAAGTATCTATCAGTAAGATAGGAGCCGATAATGAGGAAGTATGTAGGGGGTAGGACTTTTCGGAGTTTGTACAGAAGACCCGGATGCCAGACTCGATCAAACGCCTGTTCAACGTCGAGAAAGACTCCCGCGCAGTACATACCGCGCTCCAATGCAGAGGAGACTACATCAACCACACGGTGATATTGTTGGATAGTGGAATGCGATGTGCGGAATCCAAATTGGTGATCAGGGATAATATTATTAGAGTCTAGGATGGGATACAGGCGTTTTAGGATGAGTTTTTCCAGGATTTTGCCCATGATAGGTAACAGAGAAATAGGACGGTAAGAGGATGGGTGTTCGGGTGGTTTTTTAAGTTTGTGTAACATTTTGACAATAGATATTTTCCAAGAATCAGGGAAATATGTGGATCGGAGCACAGAATTGTATATGTAAGTGAGGAATAGGGTGGCTTTCCGAGGAAGAAGTTTTAGGATCTGGGAAGTGATAAGGTCGTGTCCAGGAGCTTTTCGGGAAGTTAATCTGTTGATGATATTAGATATTTCCGAAGGATGAAATGCTTTAGGTGGAAGAGTCATTTGGAGTGGAATATCCAGTTCTGCTTCAATACATTCAATTTGATGTGGATTAAGGATATCAGGATGTGGATTAAAGGTTTGGAAGAGGTATTGACCGAATAGTTGAGATTTTTCTTCATTGGGATTTGGACCAGGTTTGGGATTCAGTTAATAGTGGATGGTTAAAGTCTTTAAACTTTAGTATCTTTTTTGTGGTCGTCCATAGAGATTTGTCAGTAGTTGTAAGATTATCAGTTAGGTTAAGTAATTTTTGTGTTTTAAATTTTCTAATTTCTATTTTTAATTTGTTAGTCAATTCGTTATAGTATGTTTTATCTGAAGGATATCTAGTCCTATGCCATTTCGATCTTGCTCTGCGTTTTTCTCCTAAATTAGATTCGAATATTTAATGGCAAGTTACTATATCGTGAGTTATTGCTTTTATTGATGGAAGTGTTATCATTTATACTAATAGCTATTGATGTAGTGAGTTTTTCTATGGATTTGTCAATGTCTTGTTTTGTCTTAAGCGGAATTTTCAAGTCCAGTTTATTTTCCAAATCGTAACGAAACTTGTCCCAGTCTACTCGTCCTGTAATCAATTTCGGATGTGAGGATTTAGGAACGAGATTTGAATGTAATAATAGCAGAACTGGACTATGATCTGATAAAAGGTCATCCAGGGATTTTATTGTGGTCAGGGAAGAGGAAATCTGAGAAGTGATAAATATATCTAGGATATCAGGACGTTTTTTAAGGGATATTGGCCAATACGTTGGATTCATGGGCGAGATGATAGAATAACTATTAGAAGATAGTATATTACCACGGGAATTGGATGTTCGACAACCCCATCGTTGGTGTTTAGCATTGTAGTCTCCTCCAGCAATAAAGCGTGATCGGAGTGATTGGAATAAGGAATCAAGAAGGCCATGAGAAAGGGAATTTCCAGGAGGACAGTATACAGCTGATAATGTAAGATGGAAAGGGCGAGTTGATAGGATTACCGAGGTTGATTGAATGGCGTCAGTTGGGGTGGAAGGGATTAGGGAATGAGATAAGGATTTATGGATAAGGATGCAAGAGCCTGCGTGGGAAGTGTTATCTGGATGGTCTGATCTGTAAGTGATGTAGTCAGTTATGTAAAAGTTTGATCGTTGTGTGAAATGAGTTTCCGTCAAGAGGGCAATGTCAATGTAATTGTCATGAAGAAATATGTCTAGTTCGTCACGGTGGTTTTGTAGTCCATTAGCGTTCCATAAGAGAATTGCTAGGGGCTTTTTGTTCATCGAGGAAAATTGAATGGGATTTCGGAAAGGAATCTGGTTAGAAGGGTTATGAGTGGTTTGATAGTCTGTTGAAGGTCTATCAGAAATGCTGATAGGATAGAATTGATGTCGGATGATTGGCTTTGAAGGATCTGTGGATTCGGATCAGGAGGAGGTTGTGGTTCGTAATTTGTGCAATTAGGGTTATTGGTAGGGGGTTGGGTCCGTTGTTGGGTACGAGGAGTTGTTTGAAATTTCTGAGGTACATATGATGGTGGGTTCATCTGGAGATTAGGATGGGATTGTGCTGGATGCGGATGCTCCGGCGGAAGTTTGACCGTTAGGGGAAGATAATGAGGGGGGATTTGTTGACGTGGAGGTTGATGCTGAGGATTAGTGATTTTATCTTTGGATTTGAAGGTCTGAGGCGCCTGACGTCGAGGTTGCTGCTTGATGATAGTGGTTTGGGAGTGTTGCTTGGTGGATTCTTGTTGAGGAAGGTCCGTTGATACAGTGGTCGATGGCCGTTGTTGGACGATTTGCGGTGTTGTCGGCAGTACTGGGAAAACATCCAGATTTTCAATTTCAGGCGGTTCTGTGTTACTTTTCTGAACAAGGTTCTGGCTTCTTACTGCTATATTATGGGATCTTTGCTTGTGTAGACTTTTATAAACCTCACAACCTCTATAGCTCGCAGGGTGGGCTTCACCACAAAGAGCACATATAAAACATCAACATGAAATAATAAACAAACACATTTAAAAGAACATATTGACATAAAAAGATAAAACATTCATCTGTTTCTCGGCAAATATCCACTGCTGAGGTAAAACTCTCCCCTTATGATTTTTTCGTTTAGAAAAAAGACTTTCGTCTACTTCAACCACTTTGCCTGGTCCTCCAATTTTTTTTCTTGGCCGGTATAACATGTCATGGGCACAAACCTCTCTTAGACATTTGTTCCATGTTACCATAGCTCCGTAAGATAGTTTCAGCTGCTCTTTGCCCCACTTCATCGTTGTCAAGCTATGGGACCACCCATAAATCAATTTTAAAGCTGTTAAAAACGATATCCTCGAGCCCTCCAACCATGTTCCTTTCCTTATTGAAAGTTTTGTGTCATAAGTCCTACGAAAGCGTCTCCATTTGGCCTTCCTGGTTAACTTCATTCGATGACCTCATTCACACAATTTCACGTCGGCAAGTACCCCAACATTTTGAAAATATTGAATTGCCTGTTCTTCTGAAGGCGGCAAATCCCATATTCTAAGAAGATCCATAATATGACGAAAATAAACGGAAAAAAATTGAAAAATAAACACAAAGGGGCCACAAACTAAAAAAAAAGTAAAATAAACACAAACGGGCCAAAAACTAAAAATAATGAAAAATAAACACAAACGGGCCAAAAGTAAAGAATTTAATAAGTGAACGTAATAAGAGAATAACTGAAAACTAAACAATGCAATAACTCAAAGGTTTGGCGGAATAAGAAGAGGGAGGTTATGTAATGTGACGATAGATAAGATAGATAAGAAGTGAGGGTTCAGTCCAGCCCGCTAGACAAAAAGTACCTGATTTTTTTTTAGATTTTCTACTAAAAAAAATTTTTTTCAGTTACTATAATTTCAATTTGTTTATTAAGTGACAATTTCGAGATTCTAACTGAGTTAATATTTGCCAAAATTTGAGTTTATAAATGTCAAATCGGATATTATGATGGTCTACAATTCACTTCAAAGCCATAAGGAATACTGAAGGACTTAAGAAATAGTAAGAACTCAAGTCAAAACAAAGGAGGCAGTTTTTTTTATTGAATTACTCAAGCAAGTTCTATTCTAAGTATCGCCTTTACTTGTGTTTACTTAGTCCTTTTGTTACGCTAAATTTGAATCTTTACCAGTCATATTTATCCTCCTCATATATATATATATATATATATTTAATTATACATTTAATATGGACAAGTTAGTAAAATAAAAACGTAAATATTTACACACAAATATATATATTTATATTTATAAATCATTTAATGTAGCACAAAATGTTTAATTTAATGCAACAAAAATCAAAATCATGCGATTTAAGTCAAAAACGACAAAACATGCAATTTCGTGCAATATAAAATTTAAATATGTTATACTACAGACTCTGAAATGGATAGATATTTGGGTGCAGGGTTTTTACATATAAGTGAATAAAATGTGCAATGACAAGGAAATCCGGTCTCTAGTCATAACTTTAATTTTTTCAGTGGTTTAACAGAAAATGAGTAATTGGTATATAATGTTAACTTTTAACCAAGTTTCTTTTAAACTAGGTTTTTAGATTTTTACAAAATAAAATAAAGGTGACATAATAAAACACTAAGTTCGAAGGAAAAATTAAGAAACAAAAATGTTTAAATAAGTAAATTTCTAATACTATCCTGTGGATGCTTTTGTTATGTATAGGTTAATTTCATTTACTGACTATAATAGTTCAAAATCTTCTGGATTTAAAAGATCCTATTTTAAGCTAGAAAATTTTCCAAAAAAAAAAAAGGAGGTTTACTGCATTCTTTATACAACAGGGCCCTGTTATCTAGCTAAGACCCACATAAAGGGAAGGAATAATAGAGAAGAGAGATTAAGTATTGCCAATTGCTACTTGAATCACCATTTCACTGTGTTAATAAATGTCATGATACAGAATAGACTGTTATCAGTATAGATCAACCAAAAGCAAAATTAAAGATATAGAGAATTTAACTTACGTTCAGAAACAGACAGCTTTTTAAAGGTTCCAGCTACATCTTTTAGGTTAGGGTCTATGGCCTGAAGAAAAAATAAATTCAATAATTGAAAATATGATAACAGAAAAATTAATTCACCAATTTAAAAATTAGAAGAGACCACACTATCATAGTCTAATTTGAAAACCGACAACTTACTATTTTTAAACAAAAGCCTTAAATTTAACATTACTTTTATTTATTTATTGAATATTACAACAATCTGTCACTTGGACATTAGTTATAGTGAGGTAGGATAACATTCACACAATATGTACAAAAAATATAAAATAAATAGAAGCAAAATAACAATAAATAATAATCATAAAGTATATACAATAAATAAAATAAAATAACCTAAAAATAAGAAAATTAAAACTTAGCAAAAAACACATGCATGCCTATATACACTATTAGCAATCAAGCGAGGGAATTCCGAGGAAGGCTTGTCTCTCCAACTACGGAGGGAAAAGCTGGACTCCAGGAGAACTCTGAGCTACTCTCTCAACCGCATCATTGGTACTAAGGCCAGCGGAGATTGCTCGAGAGAACTTTAGCCACATACACTCATGTCTTGGTATTGCCAGATCTCCAATACATACAATCTACAAAAGGCCGTGATGCCACTACTGTTTCAACATTCTTGGAGGATTATAGGGATGGATGATGCTTGATAGGGATTGTGCAAGAGGATTTGGATGATACGTAAGCTTCTGGTGAGATTCGGAGAATTTTTCTGGGGTAAGGTCTAGGACAAATAGGATGTTGAGGTCATGATGTAGGGTTTTGTTGGTTACATAGAAAAGAGCATCGACTATTGTTTGAAGGACTTTGGATTGGAAGGATTGGATGCGTTTGATGTTAGAAAATTTTTCTGTTCCCCACAGTTCTAGTCCGTATGTCCAAATAGGTTTTAGTATTGTCTTGTAGATCAGTAACTTGTTGTCGATAGAAAGTTTATATTTTCTGTTTATTAGTCGGTATAGTTGGCCGTATCGTTGGTTAAGTTCCTGTCATTTAAGTTTTATATGAGGGTTAAACGTTAATCGTTGGTCTAAGAGAAAGCCAAGGTACCGGACTGTATCTGAGAAAGGAAGCTAGAAGGTGTTAAAATAAACTGGTGGACAGGATTTACGACAAAGGGTGAAGGTTATGTGTTTACATTTAGATTTGTTTATCTTAATCCGCCATTTCTTACACCAGTGTTCAATCAGGGAGAGGTGCGTTTATAGGTTTAAGGGCTCTGTTTTAGAATCTGAGTTGGTTGAAAGGATTGCGGTATCATCAGCATCAGCGAATGTTGCCAAGAGGGTATCAGGATGGGCAGGAATATCTGTGGTGAAAAGAATGTAAAGGACCCAAGACGCTGCCCAGAGAAACTCCCACCTCAATTAAATCACAGTCGGAGAATTCAGTACCACAGCGAATTTGAAAAGAGCCGTCAGAGAGGTAGGTTTGGAGTATTAGATATAAGGACTGTGGTAGATGAAATTTAAGCTTGAAGAGCAGTCCAGCGTTCCATACCCAATTAAAAGCCTGTGCTATGTCCAGAAATGCACCCGAACAATATTGCTTCTTTTCTAGGGCTGAGGATATATGGTCAACAACTCGGAGTCCTTGTTGGACAGTGAAATGTTGGGAACGAAATCTGAATTGATGGGTAGGAATTTTATGGGATTCTTTGGGTAGGATATTTTCAAAAAATTTTGATAGGATTAGGAGTAGGCAAATTGGTCTTCTACTTTTATATGGGTTAGATGGGATTCTGGATGACGAGTGAATGTACTGGAGAGGTGTCTGGCAAATTCCTCAGCTTTGTCTTCATCAGACGCTGCCCATGAGTCATCACATCAATGAAGAAGGTGAGAAATGTAATGGGATTTTAGGATTTTTTTAATGGTTTTCCAGAAGGGAATTGTCGTGAACAGAGAGAGCAGTGAGGTAGGTATTAAAGGATTGGGATCTGAAGGATGATAATTCTTGCTTTAACAGTTTACTATAATAATTGTAGGGGTGGCAATCGATGGGTGTTTGGTACGTTGATATAATAATCTGGCACGGCGTTTGGTGTGGATTAGGTCTATGAGGTGTTGGAGTAAACTATTTTTCTTAGTGGTTCTTGAGGAATGATTTGAAGAGGAAGCTGTCCATATTGCTTGTTGAATGGTGGTGGTGAAGGAATGTATGGGATTCCTCAAGGTCAAGGTCTTCTGGGGTTTTCAAGGTTTTTCTGAGATCAATTTTATTGGAAATGATTTGATGAAAGAGTTTCCAGTTAACTGGACCTCTGATGATGATGATGATGGAGAGGTTTTAGGAATAGGAGCTAGAGATAATTGGAGTACTAATGGACTATGATCTGAGGAAAGTTCCTCAAGTCGGGTAAAGGAATGATTGAGGGGTCCTAAACCACTGTGGATAAGAAAATCGAGGATATCAGGATTGCGGTTAAGGTCAGTTGGCCAGTAGGTAGGTGAGTTGGGAGGATGAAGGTTGAAACTTTGGGAATTGAGTGTAGACAGCAAGGATCTACCACGAGAATTCGTGGTTCTTGAACCCCATTCTTGATGCTGCACCCAGGATGAAGTGATGTCCTAAGGAGTTAAGGAAAGATCTGAACTGGTCATTGGATATGGATCTGTTAGGAGGGCAATATGGTGATGCTAGGGTGAAGACAAAGGAAAAGGTTTTGATTACAATGGCGGTGGATTGTAGGAAATCTTGAGTAGCTGATGGGACAGGGATTGGTGCACAATGACAGCATTGCCAGCATTTGCTTTACCGTCAGAATGGTCAGTACGATAATTTGAGTATTGTGGTATTTTGAAGAGTTGTTTAGTGGTTAATCGCGTTTCAGTTATTAGTGCCACATCAATGTTCTTGACAAGTAGTAAAGTAGATAGTTCGTCTGTACGATATCTAACACCGTTCGCATTCCAAAGGAGAATGGTTATGGATTTTGGGATGTGAATCATTTAAGGATTTTTTAAAGGAGGGATGAGGTGACATACAAGATTTGTGAGGAGTGATATGAGTGGAGTAACAAGCGATTTGAAATTGGTGAGGAAAGATGCTAACAAACCGGTGAGATCTGTTGCATTTGAAGGAGGAGGAATATGATGAATCTGTTGTTAATGATTAGGTATATTAGGATGAAGAGGATTTTGAGGTTGGGGTTGAGGTTGTTGTTGACAGGGCTTGACATTTATTGGTTGTATTCTTACCTCTAAGTAGTTGGGAGAATGATACATTATTGTTTACAATTCTAGAAGGCTCTCTCCCTCTCTCTTCTGAGTTTTAGTGCTTCATCTTGAATCCGATTTTTCTGGTGTCTGGTTGTGAGATTCTTGTAAATTTGGCAACCTTTGTAGTTGGTCAGGTGTCTCTCCAAGCATAGTGCACACACTGCAGGATCTTGTACAAGTTTGGTACACTCCACAGATTTGTGCTGTACGCCGCACTTCACGCAATGCGTCAGATGGTGCGTGTAGCATATTCTTGTGATATATATTTTTTCGATACCTGGTGGTGGCTCCAAGTCTACGAAAAACAATGGTAGTGGGATTTTATTTCGTAAGTCCGGCTACACCTTGTCCTCCTTTAAAACATTGGTAGGCTTATATTGAAACCAAGAGTCGTTAGTTCTGCTTTAATCACTTCAGTTGGGGTTGAGGAGTGTAAATTTCTTATCATCTCATAACGCTCTCTCCTGCCTCAGCTAGTACCTGTGAAAATTCGCATTTGTTTCTGATAAGTACTTCACTATTTTTCGGTAGGTTTCAGCAGAATCTGGTTTTATTTTGGTATCATTGGTCCTGTTAAGGCATGAATAGCTGCCAGAACAGATTTTATTTAGTTGGGTGCAGAACAACTGGAAATGTAATACCAAATATCATAAGAGAAAAAGAAAAAAAAAGATATCAAACAGTAAATATCAACTGCTCTGATGTACACTTGAACTGTATTAAGTGAATAATCAGAGAGATTCCGCTGAAAAATAGGCAAAAACTGAGAGACCAGTTGAGAACGCAACCCTTGCATCAGCTGATCCACTGTCTTCTCTAAATCTAACATTAACTGCACTAATTAAAATCTCATTGCTTTAAACTAATAATAATTATTCACCACTTGCACAATTATTAGACATTATTAATGACTGGTATACAGTGTTAATGCTGTTGACATTATTTGTTAAATGAAATATACCAGTAGTACATAATAGAAATATAAATATTAAAATAATTTAAATGGAAAAAAAAACCAATAAATCGTTGGATAAATGAGACACTTAGTCATAAAGCATGGTACTTAATAAAATTAAATCCTATACAATGTTAAAATTACTTTCAATCAGAGATGGCCAAATGCTGTACTGAGTACCAAATATTTTACTTAAATACTGTGTACCAAACAATTTTATTACTACTTCATTTGATGTCAAACCATTAAATGAAGTAGTAATTTAATTCATAATAGTGATTCGATTTTAATAAAATATTTGGTACTCTCTACTCAGAGTAGCATTTGCCCCTCTCTGCTTTCAATCAGCAGACACTTTCTGTAACTTAATATATCATTCTTTTAAAATAAGACTCTATATATTGTTTCAAATGAACTCAGCCATTAAGAACCCAAAATTGAAAAAAACTTCAATTAATACAAGACATGGAATACTATCTTTAACACCAGATGTCTCAAATAATAACCATAGTGTGAGTACATATGTTAATCACATTCTGTTTACCCTATCTGTGTCACAGCCAGTTAATTTCAATTAACAATGAATACAGTGTTTTGAAATTCTAGATAGATACAATTATGAAATCACAATTAGTACAAGAATCTTAGAGATTAATTGTTTTAGGAATTATAGTAAATTTGAGTTAATATTGGTCTTAAACAATTAATTATATTTTAAAGGGTGACTTTGAAGTTCATTGTTTTCATAAATAACTAATGAAACAGGATTCATTTGAATATGTACAAAAATGAAAGGACAAAAATTAGACTTACGCATGCCCCCTGCTCTTGTGGCCGTCGCTCTCCTTGCTGCTGCACTTGCTGCTGTCTTATCTGTTGAACACCACTAGTACCAGGTTGCATTTGTTGAGGAACATAACCCCAGGCACTACCAGGACTTCTAGCTTGCTGCTGTGGCTGAGGAAGAATAGGAAGTCGCTGAGAAGATGGGCTAGGTAGCTGATATTGAGATGGTGTGGTCTGTTGAGGTGAAGTAGGTTGCTGTTGAGGCTGCTGTGAAGCTGTAGGAACTCCACGGGCTCTACCCCTAGCCCTCCCCCTCGCCCTACCCTTACGTGGTTGCTGCCCTTCAGACATCCTGGTTCCTATTTTTGAAAATGTAAGAGGAGAATTAAAACATTCAGTGGATGTACAAATTCAAATCCTGACATAGTAGTAGATACAAAACCCTTTAAGGAGAAGTGACATTTTCATTCTAATATTGTAAGTGAATGGTTTGAAAGTAAAAGAAATAAGTTCTGGCTCTTTGACTAAAGAAATTTTCTGTAGTGACAATGCACCAGAGAAAACAATGGCCCTTTAAGGAGTGTCTTGTAAGAATGTCAAAATGTTTAAGGAATCTTCAAGTTTTTTGTACACACATATGGACAGAGTTTGAAAATCCTCCATCCAAACACAAATCATCAAAACCAAGATGCATCAATAATTTAAATTAAATATCTTCCAAATAGAATGATGTGCCAATAAAAATGATTGAATGGCATGTCGAATTGACAGACTGGTTAATGTTATTTTAACAATAAAATGTGTTTTCAAGAAAGTTTATTTCAGATGTAGACAACACTGAATCACAACACATCCCAGAACTGATTATTCCAAAGTTATCCATTTTTTCCAATCTAATACTACTGCTATCTGTCAACCACTGTATTATTAAAAACTTATAAGTCCACATCTATAAATTCATTCTGCAATCTATATTGAGCAAAATTGGTTGAAAAATTGAACTGGTTATAAAAATCAAATGTACAGAGTTTAATTTAATGGATATTTATACAATTAAGAACATCAGTTGCTAGTTGTTTTATAAAATCTAGCTATCCCTCCTCAAGCATTAATCAATATTCTGGATCCAAAATCACTAACAAAGTAGACATAGAAACCAATCCTGAGTCTTATATGAACATCGATTCAGTTGTTTTTATCAGGAAAAAATCTCTTCTATTGGAAGAAATAATTCTAGCTTTGAAATATGATGTCCAAGATTCAACAATTACAGAAGACGAGAACAAAGTGGGGTGTGAATAAAGTGCAAATAAGAATTTTATTAGTAGTAGAGAGTGAAAAAAGTAAAGGTAGAACTTTATTTAAATTTAAAATATATATATATATATATATATATATATATATATATATATATATATATATATATATATATATATATATATATATATATATATATATATATATATATATATATATATGAAATGAATGAATATTACTTTTATTTTTACGGATGAAAAATGGTCAGAATGCACAGAAAAAAAATTATGTTTATTGAGTTTGTTGACGTTTCAACCCAAATATGTGGATCATTATCATGGCTAAAAATTAAAAAAAATACAAAACTATATAAGAAAAATGATAGATATAAAAGTATGTGAATAAGAGAAGAAAAATATTCAACATACAAATGAGATAATGTAAACATAATAATAAAAAACATTACGATATGCTAAGAAAATGTTTTTGTGTTATAAATAAATGAAAAAGAAAAGTATATATCTTATATAAGTATAAATAGTTTCTTAACACCTACCACTTAACAACTGATTTAACCTTGCAAACATTTTAGATGTAATGTATATTTAAATTAGCATTATTTTCAATTAACAAAATACCAATCCATTTTGATGATACTTTTCCATCCTCATTAAATTTCACTACTTTATCCACTTCAGTCTTTTATCTTTATTATTAACTTCAAGAGCCATTGTTTTAACCATAAGAAGTTGAGCGTACCTCTGAAAATTGTTTTATCTTTAGAATTATTGGTTTATTTTCTATAATTTAGTTTAACATTCCATATTCTCTAATTTCATTTTTTTTTTCTATTTAATGTTAATTTTATTTAATACATTATTAACAAAAAGGAATAGTAAAACATGGAATGTTAAATTAAATTACCAACAAAATGTTAGAACAATGTTCACGGGAACACTCAACTTCCATAAACATGAAAACAAGCTAACATACACTCTTAATTTTGTTTGTTTTTATATATTTTGTTCTTTTCAATTCTCATAAGCAGAAGTCTCTATTAATAGAACAAAATTGTTATCCCAATTATGGAGTTTGGTTATAGAAACTTGCAATATATATTGAATCATCTATAACTTACACGAACTGAACAAAATACTGAGTTAAAAATATAACAAGTTACGAATAAATAAAACATAATTAGATTTGTAAAACCCATATACAACACAAATGTATATGTATATACATTACATAGTTGATTTGACCTAAGATTGTTTATAAAAAGTGTTAACTTATTAAATACTATTTGGTTAAAATAAATATTAGATTTTACAACTGCATTACTAACAAAGAAAAAAAAATACCTTAACAATGATAGAGCAGAATAAAGAAGAAACTGGAGTGTTGTTTAATCAACAAACATAATACTGAAGAGCAAGCAATTCAGTAACATCTTTCCATAGCATTAACCTTTAATCTTAATAATATAAACCCTGATAAGATGAATAAGGTATATTAACATTTATATTTATCTATTTTAGACAATTATACCCAGAATTTTATGCAAATGGGAAAAATTTAAAGTAATAATAAAAGAGTGCAATTATCAAAAAAAGTTATAATCTAACTGAAGATTTAAAAAAACAAATCACAAATGTTCAATTAACACTGCCTATAAAATAAAGACAGGACTAATTCTTCTAATAAAAAATTATTGATTATTTATTACTGAATTTTTAGTTTATTATAGCTATTATTCATTACTTTCACTTACATATATATGTAATATATAGTAAGGGTAAGTATTGGGATCATGAAAATTTTTGAATCTGAGTTTTCAAGGGAAATACATTTTGAGGTCCCCTGAGTCCAAATAACCAAATCCCTCCAAATGGTGTGTGTGTGTGTGGGTGGGTGTGTGTAACAGTCAAGCTCAAAAACGAAAAGTCCTACGGAACTGAAATTGCATGTTAAAGGTTTTTATATGCTAGCAAATGTTAAAGCAACATTTTCGTAATAATCAGCTAACTGGAAGTGGCACATTATATAATGCACTAATAACCGCTCTAACGATTTTGTTTAAATTCATCATATCAGTATAAATTAAGCAGTTTTAAATAAAATATGGTTATTTTTCTGATTGATTTTCTCTAACGGGGTTTAAATTGCTAATTTTCAATATTAGCTTCCCCTAAAGTACCTTTAATTTTTTTTATTTGAAACGATTGACAATTTCACATTAATTTATAATATGAAAAATGGTTAAATATAAACTATGAAAGAATTTGATAAATCACTAAAGGAGAAATAATAGATAGTAACGGAGAATAGTTGTAATAGAAGAACCAAAGGAATACGAGCGCACCCAAGATCGCCAGAAAGATTAGAACAAGCTTCCATAGCATACATATCATGATGTTTATATAATACAAACTCCGACAATATTATATAAGTATACATATGTGATTTTTATAAAGGCTATTGTTGGTATTGTTTAATATTTAATTGTATAGAATACAGCAATATAAATATTAAAATTTGTATATATGAGGGTACTTATACAAATAAAAATACCCACAATGAAATATAAATAAATATAGAGTCTATAATTTTTACTTTCACTTCGCTTTGTCTGGAAATACTTATTTCTGCTAAGAGAGTGGTAAGTGAAAGTTGTGTGATGCGCGCACCGCACTAGATTTTTTATTGTCAAACAGATTTTAAATAAATTCACTTCTAATTAAATTTTTACTTTCACTTACCTATATATGTAATATATAGTAAGGGTAACTATTGCGATCGTGAACATTTTTGAATCTGAGTTTTCAATGGAAATACACGTTTTGGGATCACCTGAGTCCAAATAACCAAGTCCCGAAAAATGGTCTGAACACTAACTCGAAAACGAAAAGTTGTACGAAACTGATATTACGTATTTAAGATAGGTATATGCCTTAGGTGACCTAGCAACTTTTCCCTTAAAATAGGTTAATCGGAAGTGCCACTTTATATCAAAGCTGAAACATATTTTTACAATTTTCTCAAAACAGCTCTAACGATTTTGATTAAACTCGGCATATCATTGTATAATTAAGTGGTCATTTATCTTATCTCCTTTGGTGTCACTTTACAGGGCTTAAATGCCGTATACGTCTTCCTTTAAAGTACCTTTATATGGTTTATTTTAAATAATTAACTATCTCTCATTATTAAGAGTTTCGAAAAAATGTTAAATATAACTTTTGAAAGAATTTGATAATTGAATAAAAATGCTTATCCAGGTCAAAAATCTCCGGAACTAATACTTGTTAGAAGGTATATGTATAATATATCGTTGGAAAATGGAGAATTTTAGAAAAAACAATTACTAATATAGAAAGTTGGAGAAGGTAACGGAGAGTGGCAAAAAATTATAAATAATAATTTTTGAAAACTAATAATATTTAACGTAAATCACATGTTTTCAAGGAAATTAAATGAAATTTACTATACTAACTAAATTTACTAAAGGTTACTAACTAAATGTAACCTTTTTAAAATAGTTTTAAGTCTGAAAAAATATTTAAAATCCACCTAATCAAGACAATGACATTGTTTAAAAAACTATTTCATTGTACTTGTGTGAAAGAAGAAGTAAAATATAAAATCATTTTATGGATGTATAAAGCATATGTTTATAACCTTAAATACATTTACTGCAGTTTAATAATTCTAGATCTGATATTATATTTAAATAATTAGTTATCAATGTCCATTTATTCCGATATATTGTCATGTAACTTTTCAAAAAATTAAATTAGTGAATAATTTGATGAATCTTCCCTTTGTGATATTCCAACAATACCCACTACTATTTTATTGTACTTGTGTGAAAGAAGTGAAATATAAAAATATTTCATGGATACTTTTATAACCTCAAATATATTTACTGCAGTTTTATAACTCTAAATCTGACATTATTTTTAAATAATTAGGTATCTATCGTCCGTTTATGTTAAAAAATTATCACGTAATTGTTATAAAATTAAATTAGTGAATAACTTGATAAATTTTCCCTTTTCGTTATTCCAACAGAATTCACTTACAATTAGTGTGACAACTTTTGAGCTGTCCATGACAGACAATGCAAATCTCTTAATTCCGTTTCATTAAACTTTGAGTTGGAAAATAAGTTTAATAACTAATAGTCGTACAATCCGAAATCAACCGGTGATATAATAAATAGGACTTATGTTATTTTAATAGTACTTATTATTTGTCAGCTGTAATATTTTAGCTTTAGTTCAGTTAAAAATGCAATTAAAAAATTTTATAATAGCCCAAAATGGCCAGAAAATAATTTCTATTCAAAGTTTAGCGGTAAGTGAAAGTTGTGTGTTGCGCGCACTAGATTTTTTTTAGGAACAAGATAGTATTCTTTTTGTTATTTTCTGTAGAGGAAGTACGAAATATCCAGCAGGAACTAACTGTACTCTAAAACATAAAAAGAAAAATATTGCAACAACAAACAACTAAGTTGTAAAATAATCGTTAATAAATAAAAATAAAATATTTTCTATATGGGATAAAATTTCTAAATATCAAACAAAAGCAAAAAAATAAAAAATAAATACTATAAATTACTTTTATAACATATAATTAAATTATTATGACAAACTTAAAACATTATAAAGTATGACAATTCTTTGTGCTAAGTATTTATGGTATTTTTGTTAAGTACATCGAAATCCACATTGGACAGAGACCTATTGCTCTATCAACATAGGGGAGGAGGCGTGTGGATAGGACATCTGAGGTCTTTAATATCAGCTAGGTCTTATCCTCATTGATGGCGCTTAGCAGAACTTAAATATCCAAAATTTCTTCCTCTAAAATACTTTTAATTTGTTTTATTTTAAATAATTAACTGTCTCTCATTGTTAGCAGTAATAAAAAATACTTAATATAAAGTATGAAAGAATTTTACAATTGTCTAAAGGAGAAAAAAAAAGGTAAAATGTTTTTTTAGGCTGAATTTCGGAAATAATAGAATGTATATGTATAATATATCTATGGAAAGAATTTTATACAAAATAATATCTAACATACAAAGTCGTTTTGTGTATAAACACTAGCAGCATGCTAACTTGCGGTAGGTTGCAAAAACAAGTATAACCGGCTGCAACCTTCCTCAGGACTTGAGTTCGACCTACTTCAGCTAAACCCTCCTCCTAGAAATTCGAAGTAAAGGGGCCCCTGTCACCAAGTAAAAAATTGCCTTATACCAGCAGAAATGATGAGTAACTTTGTTTTTGCAATGCATATTCCTCAATAGTGCCTCAATACAGTCCACTGAAAAATGATTTCATATGTTGCCTCATGTTAAACTCAGTAATTTTTTTTAGCTAATTTGTTTTTCTTAGTCATTTGCCTGAACAAATTAGTCCACTGGACACGATAACAGTTCGTTTTCTTATTATTTGCTATATTTGCCGTTTATTTGAATTCATAAACGGCAAATATTCCGACAGAAATACCAGGAAAATTGACTGGTAGGGTAATGAGGGTTTTTTGTAAGAATTGTCAAATTCCTAATTATAAAATGTATTTCAGTCGTTTATTCTTGTTTCTTATATCATTATATAGTGTATTATGTGCTTTTGATGCGTATTTGAGGTTGCCAAGATGTTGGAATGTTGAATAGTGCATTTGAAAACTTGTAATTAGATTCCATGATTTTCAGGAAAGAACAGTGACTTGCTGAAATTAAGTGGTTTTGTTAAACCTTCCTTGTTTTGGTTTGCTTTGCTGTACTTAGCATTTATTTAAAACCTACAGCAATCAAAATTTAATTTCAAATATTTATTTTTAATGGAGAGAAGAATAGTTGGGGTGATCAGTCAAATAAGAAGGCAAAAATAAATGATACTATTTATTTTAACATTAGCCGACGTTTCGACCTGAAGTTCAGGCCATCATCAGGACTAAGAAAAGAACCAGATAACAAGGTATGAGAAACATAAGTAGTGTAAGTAAAAAAATTAAAGTAAAATTCAGTTGTTAGAATAATGGTAAAATAAGTTAGAAGTTACCTACCTACCTACCTACCTACCTATCTATCTATCTATCTAATCTATCTAGTAGTTAGGTAGGTAGGGAGGTAGGTAGGTAGGTAGATAGGTAGGTAGGTAGGTAGGTAGATAGATAGATAGGTAGATAGGTAGATAGATCCTACCTACCTACCTCCTACCTACCTACCTACCTACCTACCTATCTACCTATCTACCTATCTACTTATCTACCTATCTACCTATCTACCTATCTATCTATTCGTGGGGGTGGAAAAAAATTCCGTAAAAAGTGACAAAATACTATTTTAGAGGAAAGAGAAATGTAGGAAAACTTTATCCTCATACGCGAATTCCCTAATGTAATATTAAAAAAAATTGCTATTGTGACCAGCACTAGCGAACTCTGCCAGACGGCCTGCCTTTCCTTGTATGATCGAAAAAAATTCCGTAAATAGTGACAAAAACACTATTTTAGAGAAAAGATTATTAAGCTTAAGATTTTGTAAGACATTATAGTTATCTACAAATGTGTCGAAAAAGTCTCTAAAGTTGGAAGAACTATCAACAGAAAACACTAGCGGATCCAACCGGAGGGGGAGGGGAGGAAGCGAGCCCTCCCCGGAGCCCGAAAAAAATTCCAAAATAAGTTCCAAAAAAACAGAAGAGAGAAAAGAGAAATATAGGAAAAATGTATTCTCTTACACAAATTTCCTAATGTAATATAAAAAAATATATATTATCGTGATCAGCACTAGCGAATTCTGCCAGAGGACGTGCCTTTCCTTGTGTGGTGGAAACAAATTCCGAAAAAAGTGACAAGAAACACTATTTTAGAGAAAAGAAAAATGTAGGAAAAATTTATCCGTATACACGAATTTCCTAATGTAATATAAAAAAAAATTACTATCATATCCAGCTCTAGCGAATTTTTCCAAGGGTATGGTGATAAAAAATATGGAAAAAAAGTGACAAGAAACACTATTTTAGAGAAAAGAAAAATGTAGGAAAAATTTATCCGTATACACGAATTTCCTAATGTAATACAAAAAAAAATTACTATCATATCCCGCTCTAGCGAATTCTTCCAAGGGTATGGTGATAACAAATATTGAAAAAAAGTGACAAAAAACAACTATTTAAAGAAAAGAGAAATGTAGGAAAAATTCATCTCCATACACGAATTTCGTAATGTAATATAAAAAAGAAATTACTATCATATCCAGCACTAGCGAATTCTTCCAAGGGTATTGTGATAAAAAATATTGAATAAAAGTGACATAACACCTTTTTAAAGAAAAGAGAAATGTAGGAAAAATTCATCTCCTATTATAATCATGTAACCAAGATTAAGAAAGCAGTGAAAAAAAAACTCTAATCTCTTTTGTTTCCGATGGCAGATGACTAATTGATATTTTAGCATGTGCATGTACTCTTACATCTTATTGTATCTTGACTATCTTTGGATGTGGCATGCCATAATAATGTATATAAAATAAGTATCTTTTTTTTTGTGATTTGTATTATCTTAAATATCTTTCTTTTTTTTAACTTTAATTGTATATAGTAATTATGTTTGAGTTTCCTCCTTTTCCTTGTATTTTATTTCTTTTTATTGTACATAGTATTAATTCTGTAAATATTTCTTTTTGTAAATAGATCTGTTAACCTTTTTGCTGCTTTATAAAAATTATCCAACCTAACCCCTTCTCACCTGAGCTAGCATGGTAGAGTAAATATTTAACGATGGCCATTAAAGGGTAAGTACTTTATGTTTTCTAATTTATCTCTTCAGAGATGAAAGGCTAGTAAAGCCAGGCTCCCAACAAATAAAAATCCCTATGGAAAATTTAAAAATTATTTTATTAACTTTTATTTATCCTTTTTTTGGTCATAATATCCAGCACTAGCGAATTCTTCCAAGGGTATGGTGATAAAAAATATTGAATAAAAGTGACAAAACACCTTTTTAAAGAAAAGAGAAATGTAGGAAAAATTCATCTCCATACACACGAATTTCCTAATGTAATATATAAAAAAAATATATATATTATGATGACTATATATATGCCAGAGGGCGCGCCCTTCCTTGGATGGTGGAAAAAATTCCGAAAAAAGTGACAAAAAACACCATTTAAAAGAAAAGAGAAATGTAGGAAAAATTCATCTCCATACACGAATTTCCTAATGTAATATAAAAAAAAAATTACTATCGTGACCGACTCTCCTCAAAAATCCTTAAGAAACATAATTTACCTCAACACCTCCTTAACCTAATCCACATAAAACGCCGTGCTAGATTATTATGGCAACGTACCAGACATCCAGACGACCGCCACCTTTTTAATACCTTTTACGGAAAATCACTCCTCGCAAATCTCCTGGATATGACCTTGTAACCCCACAGATCCTTCGACAACTTCCATCCAAAGTCATCATATTTCTCACATATATATACAATTGCATCCTAGGAACTACCCACTTCCCTCTTTTATGGAAACATTCCACCATCGTCCTCTTCTTGAAACCAGGCAAACCTTCCAACAATACAGCATCCAATAGACCAATTAGCCTACTCCCAATCCTCTCAAAAATTTTTGAAAAGATCCTACTGAAACGAATCCTACCTATAATCGAATCCTTTAACCTTCCTACTCATCAATTCGGATTTCGTTCCGAACATTCCACTGTCCAACAAGGACTCCGAGTTGTTGACTATATATCCTCAACCCTAGAAAGTAAGCAGTATTGCTCGGATGCATTTCTGGACATAGCGCAGCCTGGACATAGTCAAGCTTTTGACCGGGTATGGCACGCCGGATTACTCTACAAGCTTAAAATCCACCTACCACAGTCCTTATACCTAGTACTCCGATCCTATCCTACCTAAACGAATCTAAATGTAAACACATTACCTTCACACTTCGGCGTAATACCTGCCCACCAGTTTTTATTTTAACTCCATTCAGCTTCCTTTCTCAGATACAGTCCGGTATCTTGACATTCTCTTAGACAGACGACTAACATGGAATCCATATACTAGACTTAAAAGGCAGGAACTTAACAGACGATATGCTCAGCTATATAGACTACTGAATAGACAATCTATACTTTCTGGTGAAAACAAATTACTGATCTACAAGACAATACTGAAACCCATCTGGACTTACGGACTAGAACTATGGGAAACAGCTAAATTTTCTAACATCAAACGCATTCAATCCTTTCAGTCCAAAGTCCTCCGTACAATAGTCGATGCTCCCTTCTATGTAACCAATAAAACCCTGCATAATGACCTTAATATTCCATTTATTCTTGATCTTATCCCAGCCAAATTTTCCAAATTTCACCAGAACCTTTCTCATCACCCAAATCCTGTTGTACAATCCCTATCAAGCACCACCCATCCCTACAATCCCCTAGGTTAAAGCGGCAGTGGCCACGAGACCTTTTGTAAATATGGATATTTTGGAGTTCTAGCAATGGCCAGCTTCTCCACTCATGTCATGAGTGTCTGTGGCTGTAGCGCTCTTAATCATCCTCCGCTGGTTTTAAATACAAGTGAAGTGGCTGAGGGAGAAGCGTAGGGATCTCCTAAGCCTCCCTTTTCTCTCCACATGTGGAGGTAACAGGGTTGGTTCGGAGATCACCTGGCTAATTGTAAATAATGTATATAGGTAGGTATGTTTTATCTAAGATGTTTGTTTTACTTTATTTCTATTTTTACTTACTTATGTGTATATATATAAATTTTTTTTTTCTTTTCTCTTTTGTTATTTTTTCGTATTCTTTTGTGATTACTTTATTTATTTATATTTTTGTATATTCGGTATGAATGTACTCTCTGAACTCTATTATAAGTGTCCTTAACTGTGACAAATTGTAATATTTCTCAATAAAGTGTTTCAAAAAAAAAAAAAAACTATCGTGACCAGCACTAGCGAATTATGCCAAGGGGCGCGCCCTTCCTAGTCCTACGAAACTGATATTACGTATTTAAGATAAGTATATGCCTTAAATGTGACGGCAACTTTTTCCTTAAAATTGGCTAACGGGAAGTGCCACTTTATATCAACGCTAAAACACATTTTCACAATTTTCTCAAAAATGGCTCTATCGATTTTGATTAAACTCGGTGTATCATTGTATAATTAAGTGGTCTTTAATATCAATGAAGTCTTATCCCCATTGATGTCACTTTACAGGGCTTAAATGCCTAAATGTTCATATACGTCTTCCCCTAAAGTACCTTTAATATGGTTTATTTTAAAAATTTAATCATTTCACATTATGCAAAGTAATGATAATATAACTTATAATGCTAAATATAACTTTTGAAAGAATTTAATAAGTTAATAAAGGAGAAAAAAAAATAAAACCTGCGTTTTATAAACGAATGTACCGATTTCGTTGGAACTTTGTCAAAGTCATTTTCTCGACACCATTCAAATTTATCTATATAACATACTTCAGCGAAAAGAAGCTGAAAAAAAAGTTACAAGGGAGGGTAAAATTAAATTAAATTCCGAATAACTCAAAAAGTATACACTTTTTTGGGAATGTTGTGTTAATGGTTTTTCAAAAGTTTATGGAATTAGGAGGAAAGATATGGTCTCTAGTTTTTTTTTTTCCTGAAGAGGCGAAAATTTGGATAAATTTAAAATATACTTTTTTAATTGTTGAGACAAAGAAAACCTTTTTTCTACAGATATTTAATAAAGTATCTTTCCTAAAAACATTTTTTATTAGAAATAAGTACCTAACTTTATACCTTTATTCTCAGTTCTATATTTCAACACTGCAATCACCACCTTTGGAATCAACTTATTCATTGTCTGTTTAGATAACTTTTTCAACTAAAAATATATCACTAATATGACATCACTTAAAAATATTGAAATTGGAGTTAGTCATTCTGAAGTTTATAAAAGCAAAGAAAGTTGTGTGGTTTATAAAAGCAGATGGAGTGACTAGATTTTTATTGCCTGTTGTCGATATATTAAATAGACATTTTGTAATTATAATGGTCTTAATGAATTGTTATCTGTAAGCTTTAAGCTTTAGCTCCGTTTAAAATGAACTTCAAAAAAATTTATAATAGCCCAGCATTGCCAGAAAATAATTTGTATTCATAGTAGATCGGTAAGTGAAAGGTATGTGTTGCGCGCACCAGATTTTTTATATTACATTATGAAATTCGTGTATGAGGATAAAGTTTTCCTACATTTTTCTTTTCTCTAAAATGGTGTTTTGGTCACTTTTTACGGAATTTTTTTCCACCATACAAGGAAAGGCAGGCGTTAGGAATTAGGCCGGCTGGCAGAATTCGCTAGTGCTAGTCACGATAGTAATTTTTTTTTTACATTACATTAAGAAATTCGCGTATGAGGATAACTTTTTCCTACATTTTTTTTTTTCTCTAAAATGGTGTTTTTTGTCACTTTTTACGGGATTTTTTTCCACCAATAAAGGAAAGGCACACCCTCTGGCAGAATTCGCTAGTGCTGGTCACGATAATATATATATTTTTTTTATATTACATTAGGAAATTCGTGTATGACGCTAAAGTTTTACAAACTATAATGTCTTACAAAATCTTAAGCTTAATAATCTTTTCTCTAAAATAGTGTTTTTGTCACTATTTACGGAAATTTTTTCCACCATAAAAGGAAAGGCAGGCCAGGCCGTCTGGCAGAGTTCGCTAGTGCTGGTCACAATAGTAATTTTTTTTTATATTACATTAGGAAATTCGCGTATGAGGATAAAGTTTTCCCACATTTCTCTTTTCTTTAAAACTGTGTTTTTGTCACTTTTTTTCACCATACAAGGGAGGGCGCCCCTTGGCATAATTCGTTAGTGCTGGTCACGATAGTTTTTTTTTTTTTTTTTTTAAACACTTTATTGAGAAATATTACAATTTGTCACAGTTAAGGACACTTATAATAGAGTTCAGAGAGTACATTCATACCGAATATACAAAAATATAAATAAATAAAGTAATCACAAAAGAATACGAAAAAATAACAAAAGAGAAAAGAAAAAAATATTTATATATATATATATATATATATATATATATATATATATATATATATATATATATATATATATATACACATAAGTAAGTAAAAATAGAAATAAAGTAAAACAAACATCTTAGATAAAACATACCTACCTATATATATTATTTACAATTAGCCAGGTGATCTCCGAACCAACCCTGTTACCTCCACATGTGGAGAGAAAAGGGAGGCTTAGGAGATCCCTACGCTTCTCCCTCAGCCACTTCACTTGTATTTAAAACCAGCGGAGGATGATTAAGAGCGCTACAGCCACAGACACTCATGACATGAGTGGAGAAGCTGGCCATTGCTAGAACTCCAAAATATCCATATTTACAAAAGGTCTCGTGGCCACTGCCGCTTTAACCTAGGGGATTGTAGGGATGGGTGGTGCTTGATAGGGATTGTACAACAGGATTTGGGTGATGAGAAAGGTTCTGGTGAAATTTGGAAAATTTGGCTGGGATAAGATCAAGAATAAATGGAATATTAAGGTCATTATGCAGGGTTTTATTGGTTACATAGAAGGGAGCATCGGCTATTGTACGGAGGACTTTAGACTGAAAGGATTGAATGCGTTTGATGTTAGAAAATTTAGCTGTTTCCCATAGTTCTAGTCCGTAAGTCCAGATGGGTTTCAGTATTGTCTTGTAGATCAGTAATTTGTTTTCACCAGAAAGTATAGATTGTCTATTCAGTAGTCTATATAGCTGACCATATCGTCTGTTAAGTTCCTGCCTTTCAAGTCTAGTATATGGATTCCATGTTAGTCGTCTGTCTAAGAGAAAGTCAAGTGGTAGGTGGATTTTAAGTTTAATAGTTGTTTTTTGTCACTTTTTTTCAATATTTTTTATCACCATACCCTTGGAAGAATTCGCTAGTGCTGGATATGATAGTAATTTCTTTTTTATATTACATTACGAAATTCGTGTATGGAGATGAATTTTTCCTACATTTCTCTTTTCTTTAAAAAGGTGTTTTGTCACTTTTATTCAATATTTTTTATCACCATACCCTTGGAAGAATTCGCTAGTGCTGGATATGATAGTAATTTCTTTTTTATGTTACATTACGAAATTCGTGTATGAGGATAAAGTTTTCCTACATTTCTCTTTTCTCTAAAATAGTTGTTTTTTGTCACTTTTTTTCAATATTTTTTATCACCATACCCTTGGAAGAATTCGCTAGAACTGGATATGATAGTAATTTTTTTTTATATTACATTAGGAAATTCGTGTATACGGATAAATTTTTCCTACATTTTTCTTTTCTCTAAAATAGTGTTTCTTGTCACTTTTTTTCAATATTTTTTATCACCATACCCTTGGAAGAATTCGCTAGAGCTGGATATGATAGTAATTTTTTTTTATATTACATTAGGAAATTCGTGTATACGGATAAATTTTTCCTACATTTTTCTTTTCTCTAAAATAGTGTTTCTTGTCACTTTTTTCGGAATTTTTTTCCACCACACAAGGAAAGGCACGTCCTCTGGCAGAATTCGCTAGTGCTGGTCACGATAATATATATATTTTTTTATATTACATTAGGAAATTCGTGTATGAGGATACATTTTTCCTACAATTCTCTTTTCTCTCTTCTGTTTTTTTGGAACTTATTTTGGAATTTTTTTCGGGCTCCGGGGAGGGCGCGCTCCCCCCCCCCTCCGGTTGGATCCGCTAGTGTTTTCTGTTGATAGTTCTTCCAACTTTAGAGACTTTTTCGACACATTTGTAGATAACTATAATGTCTTACAAAATCTTAAGCTTAATAATCTTTTCTCTAAAATAGTGTTTTTGTCACTATTTACGGAAATTTTTTCCACCATAAAAGGAAAGGCAGGCCAGGCCGTCTGGCAGAGTTCGCTAGTGCTGGTCACAATAGTAATTTTTTTTTATATTACATTAGGAAATTCGCGTATGAGGATAAAGTTTTCCTACATTTCTCTTTTCTCTAAAATAGTGTTTTTGTCACTCTTTACGGAATTTTTTTCCACCACACAAGGAAAGGCACGTCCTCTGGCAGAATTCGCTAGTGCTGGTCACGATAATATATATATTTTTTTTATTACATTAGGAAATTCGTGTATGAGGATAAAGTTTTCCTACATTTCTCTTTTCTCTAAAATAGTGTTTTTGTCACTTTTTACGGAATTTTTTTCCACCACTTCCAACTTTAGAGACTTTTTAGACACATTTGTAGATAAATAACTATAATGTCTTAAAAAATCTTAAGCTTAATAATCTTGCTGATTTCGTTGTACTGCATCTCGGATTGCATTTTGTGGATCCTAATACCAGGAAAATGTTTCAGAATAGTTTTAGTGAAGACACTTCCTACTTCTGAAGATTTTTTTAAATGTGTTAAGTCACAACTTAGAGTCGCGGAAATTTGTTCGGAGACATCTAGATCTAAAAATTAAGAGTCTAAATTTCATCAAAAATTCCTTTTAACTTGTAATAGAGAGGAAAATCAGTTAAGTCAATAACCTAAATTGGAATGTACAGTGTGTAAATTGAATCACAAAATTATAAACTCCTCTCAGTTTCTGGATGTAGATGTTAATGTTCGTTATGATCTACTAAAGAAATATAATTTGAGATTTTCGTGTACCAGACCTCATAACTTGCCTCAATGCCAAAGTAAAGGTTGTTGCGAAGTTTGTGGCAAAGAAGATAAAATCTACTTTAAATTAAAAACCACTTAACAATACACTGACCTAGTGTTTGATGAAAATCATTAGAGCCGTTTTTGGGAAAATCGTAAAAATGTATCAGATCGATGATATAAAGTAATACTTTCGGTTTGCTGCTTCTGACGAAAAAGTTGCTATAACATCCCAGGTATATACAAACCTTAAATACGTAATATCAGTTTCATAAGACTTTTCGTTTTTGAGCTACGCTGTTCACACACACAGTCCATTTGCAGTTCTTTTGTACTCAGGGGACCTCAAAACACCTATTTCCGTTGTAAACTCATACTGCAATACTTATCCTTACAATATATTACATAAGTGAAAGCAAAAATACGATACTAAAAATTTGTCAAATAAGTTCAAAGTAACTTATATCACACAGAACATAACAAGGACGCTAGGCTTAGTCTCAACTTGAAATTTACATAGGAATTAAATAAAGATATTATAATTTTAAATAACTTCAAAAATAATATAGAAACAAATAATAAAGTATTAGATTCCACAATCATCCAATTATCCTATCATGATCTATTAACATATTTAACTCTCATAAAAGCTCAATTGCAAGAAACAGAAGATGCATTAAAACAATATAAACTAGGAATGACACATCCCGCATTTTTTTATGACGATATTAAAGATATAAAAATGTATTAACAAGGGATGTAGAATTTCTTTCTTTAGTAAATTGCCACTAAGGGTTGCTCCTTCGACTACATATTACATATTGTCACATCCCATTATTTATAAGGAAAATACTGTAACCATTCCAGTTCAAAATAATTTAGTTACAAGACATAATAACCAGTTTCATAAAGGATGTTAGCTCCCTCTTAGTTTATGTCAAACTTCAAATGAAGCCAAACTATTTAATTGTGATTTAATAAAAGAAAAAAAAAAGAATGAAAGTGGACTGTATCTTCAAACATTTATTTTGGAACATTTACGAAATCTAATATTGAAAACATAAAAACAAAATGAATCAATTTTACACTTGTTAGATAAAAATAAAAAAGTAACAAACTTCTAGCATAAAATAAAGACCACCTGAACAATATTAATGAAAGTCTGTGACAATATTAATGAAATATTTTCATGCTTGATCATAAAAGAAAAAACTATTTCTATGGCCCAAATTACAACTCTAGAGTCCCAATATGAAATTTATATATATATATATATATATATATATATATATATATAACTTATGCGACTTTGAAATCAAACGATAAAAAAAAAGGAGAAATGGGGCTGTTAAATAACTCACACGGCTTCAGAAACAAGACTGCTTTATTTGTGAAGTAATCCTTCTTATATACACTTTAGAGCTTTGTTTACATACCAGGAAGGTATTAAGGCTGATACTGCCCGACTCCTGTCCTTATCTTATATATATATATATATATATATATATATATATATATATATATATATATATATATATTTTTTTTTTTTTTTTTTTTTTTTTTATTTGGGTTTTGCACAACATAAGGAGTCATATCCCCAACACCCAAAAGCCACTGCTCCCTGTCCATCCAATCTCCCTCACGAAGCCCTCTGGCTGCCATGCTTTCTTCCACGTCCTCTGTCCATTTCTTCTTTGGCCTTCCACGCTTCCTTCTTTCAGGTGGCATATAGTTATAGATTTTCTTTGGCCAGCGGTTCTCATCCATCCGCATTAAGTGGCCATACCACTTTAACCGCTTGGTCCCGATCAGGTGAAGGATGTTCTTTTGACATCCGACCTTGTCTCTAATAGCTGCGTTTGGGATCCGCTCGATTCTGGATATGCCACAGCTTCTTCTCCAGAAATTCATTACCATGGAAAGCAGCTTATTTTCCATCTTTTTTGTCAGTGTCCAGACTTCTGATCCGTAAGTGGCTACGCTTTCTACAAAGGAATGGTATATCTTCTTTTTAGTTTCTAATCGTATCTCTTTACTCCATAGGGTTGAATTTATCGAACTTAATATTCTTTTCCCATTATTTATTTTATGTTCGATATCAACCTCACTACCACCCTTTGAAGATAGCCAGTATCCGAGGTACTTGAACTGCTGGCTGACATTTAGCGTCCAGTCATCAATTTCAAGGGGCAAATTTCAGACCCCATCTGAAATACGTGTCTAGCAACTTCCTCAGTTGATTACTTTGGGTGGTCCTTGTAGAGTCGAGGGGGAGGTAGAATTAGATCTGGACAGATGGGTGGCCGGAATCGGGAAGTTGAGGGTTCACGTAGTGGAGAACATGCCGAGGGAGTACGGGGGTATAATAGGATGTGACTTATTAAGTAAGGTAAGGCCGAGGATAGATTACAGGAATACGGGTTGGGTTGTTCGAATGGGAGGGAAGAAATATCGGTGTAAGCAATTGAGAGTGGACGGGACAAGGAACGTCGGGGCAATAGAACAAGCGGAACATTGGGTACAGAGGATAAAGAGGGAGTACGCGGACATTTTTTTTAAAGACGGGGAAGTGTTGACTGCAACAGGGAAGACGGTCCATGAAATTTCTTTAAAACAAGAAAAAGTGACATACGTTAAGGAACGACGTTATCCACAAGCACTACGGCGGCACATTAAGGAAGAGATATAGAGCTTGAAAAGGCAAGGTATAATCGTGGATAGCACATCACCGTACAACAGTCCCTTATGGGCAGTGAAGAAGAAGACCGCGACGGGGGAGAAGTATAGAGTAGTGGTAGACTTCAGAAAGCTCAACGACAACACTTTGGATGAGAAATACCCGCTCCCACGATTTGAAGACATCATTGACAGACTGAGCGGAGCCATAATCTTCAGCACTCTCGATCTAAAGGCGGGTTATCATCAGATACGTATGCACCCCAGGGACCAACATAAGACAGCTTTTTCATTTGAAAGGGGCATTATGAGTTTACTCGCATGCCGTTCGGGTTGAAGAACACTCCTATCCTTCCAAAGGTTTATGGACGAATTTTTGAGGGGACTGGATGAAGCATTCTGCCAGGTATATATGGATGATCTCCTGGTCTTCAGTAAAGATGAAACGGAACACATTGATCATTTGCGCCGCGTATTCGACAGAGTGAAGCAGTTGGGATTGAAATTGTCTGCTGAAAAGTCTATTCTGGGGCAGGATGAGATCAATTTTCTGGGACACTCGATTTCGAGAGAAGGGATCAAGCCTGATAAGCAGAAGGTAGAGGCGATACAAAAGATGGCGATGCCCAGAGATGTCAAGGGGATCCGGAGATTATTGGGGACGTTGAATTATTATCGTCGGTTTGTCCCGGAGATGGCGGAATATCTAGCACCTCTTAATAATCTCCTAAAGAAAGGGCGGAAGATCGCAATAACACCAGCGATAGAGAACAACGTGCGGAAGTGCATGGCAAGGTTGCAAGAAAAGCCGGTACTTGCTTTTCCCGATTTTAAAAAAGTTTTTATTATCACCACTGACGCAAGTGAGTATGCGTTGGGAGCAGTACTTGCGCAGGATGGAACGGACTGGGAACAGCCAGTAGCGTATGGAAGTCGGCGACTCACAGAAGCGGAAACAAGGTATAGCGGCCTGGAAAGGGAACTCTTGGGAATAGTATGGGCGGTCGGGCATTTTAGACCGTATATTTTTGGTCGGAAGTTTAAAGTGCATACCGATCACAAACCGTTGCAATGGGTGGGCAACCTGAAGGAATCATCGGCAAGGGTCACTCGATGGAAGCAGTTTCTAAGCCAATATAACATGGAAGTCAGGTATAAGCCAGGCAAGGAGAACATAGTAGCGGACTGGCTGTCCAGAGCCATAATGATAAATGCCATTGAGGAGGGAGAAGGGGAGTCGTCGCGGGACGTGCGGCAGTTTTTGAGAGCGTGGACACTGGAAGGTGAAGGGGAGCCCGGGGATGCGAGAAAAGAGGAATTGAGAGGAGAAGAGAGCTCGGTGGATGAAAGGCCTACAGACATGGAGGAATGTGAGGAGATCATCAATGATAAGCGACGACAGGTGATTTGGAAGACCAGAACGTCGGGACTTATGAAGATCGACTTCAGTAAATATGGGAAGAAGAAAATTAACACCATTTGGTCCCAACCAGGGGTGAAAGAAGAACAGATTTGTAAGGCTTTGCACGACGCTTCGGAGTCGGAGAAAATTCACCATCTGTATGTAGGCAATGCAACCATTTGGGAAAAGATCAAGAAACTCTGGAGGGCAGAGAAAATAGGCGTCGACAGGTCATTTATTAAATGTAAATACTTGGTTGAAACGTTAATGGACAGGGAGCAGCAAAGGGAGGTAACACTGGCACATCACCAGGGCAAGACGAACCATCGGGGGGTACAGGAAACATTCCAAGCACTACACAGGAGATATTACTGGGATGGCATGCGGAAAACGATCTCGGAAGTCATTGGGTTGTGCGAAGTGTGCGCGCGCACTAAGTATGACAGACGACCACCTCAAGGAGTACAAGAAGAAACCCCTACAGGAGATACGTCGTTGAAAGATGTGCAAATCGACACATTCACATGGAGAGGTTTTAAATGGGTCACAATGATAGACCTCTTTAGTAAAATGGCGATGGTACATCGGGCACAGGATAGGTCGTCGGAGGCTGTCGTGGGAGCTCTCTAAACGTGGGCTCAGTTCTACGGACTGCCAGATCGCATAACATCGGACGGAGGCAGGGAGTTCGACAGCAGTACCATACGAGAAGAAGCTAAGCGATTGGATATAGTTTGGCACTTTAATACACCGGGACATCCAAAGGGCAGGGGCAGTATCGAGAGGCTGCATAGCACCCTAAGTGATCATCTCCGTATATACCAAGGGGAGCAGGGGTTAGAAGCGGACGTAGCAATGCAGAGGGCAGTAGCGGCCTACAATCATTCAATCCACTCCGTTACAGGGTTTTCTGCGGTCGAGGTATTGTTCGGAGTAAATATACGGCGTCGAGACTGGAAGAAACAGTCACGAACGAGGACCAAGCTCAACAGATAACCTGTAACAGAGCGGAAATCAGGAAAGTGTGGGAAAAAACGAAAGGGAGAATAGAGAAAGAGAAGTGGAAAAGGGTGGAAAAGGTTAATTTGAACATCAAAGATCGAATGGGTACATTGAAAAAAGGGACGATAGTCTATCGTAGGGTCGGATCCAATAGGAGGAAGGAATTGGTACGCTACGAAGGACCATTCAAGGTAATTGTACTTCGCGAGCACAATATTTGTACAATCCAAAGACTGAAGGATCCCAGAAAAAGGAGGACCGTTCACATAGAACAGTTAAAACTCCCGATAGAGACGGAGTCACTAAAATAATTATGTGGTATATCCTCTTTTCTGTCTCCTACAAGCTAGGGACAGGCGCTAAAAGGTTTATTTGATTTTGTTTCACTTTCTTTTTGTTTTTGTTCGAAGATGTTGTAAGATGACAGTGTTTTAATTTTATTTTGTTTTTATTACTATTTCCTATTGTATGAACTCTAGTGGAGATTATTTTTTGTTTTGTTGTGATTTGTTTATGTATTATGTCGGTAGCCCTGCATTAGTTTATGAGGTATGTTCATAAACTGGCGGGGGGAGTTATGGTTAGATGTAAGACAATATAATACTTAATCCTATCTGTAAAGTGTAAACAAACCGTAATGCTATATATATAGCATTACGGAGAGAATAAAGGAGAGTCTTATTTGAGTAACCACGTGCTTCATTTCGGATCCTTTTTTCCTTTTTTTTATTATTTCTTGTTCGAACAAACGTAAGTTATATATATATATATATATTAAATAATTATATAATTATACATAGGATTGAACGCCCTACTCACATATCTTTAGTTCACCAAACACCACAAAAAGTCATGGATCTCCCGAAGGTAAAACGCTCATTATCCGGAGGTAAACTAGTCCCCCGTTCGGGTCTCCGGGTGGGGACTGCTTTAGGGGATTCATGGCGCAAGTTGAAATATAGGGATTTAAATATCGGTACGTGGAACGTAAGGAGTTTAAACACAGCAGGGGGGCTAAAATCGGTCGCGAATGAGGTAAATGGGTACAATTAGGATGTCGTGGCTCTGCAAGAGGTTCGATGGCCAGGGGAGGGCTCGATGAGGGAAGGAAAGTACACTATTTGGTACGGAGGAAGCGGGAATCATTGTTTAGGTACCGGGTTTCTAATTAGGAGTAGATTACTATCCGCTTTGAGCGACGTACAATTCTTTAGTGATAGAATTTCGGTAGCTATATTTCAGGAACGTTGGTTTAAAATCGCATTAATAAACATACATTGTCCGACCGAAGACAGTGACGATGAAGTCAAAAGTGAATTTTACGATAAACTCGAATGGGTTTATGATAAACTGCCGCGAAACTACATGAAAATAATTGTAGGTGACGCGAACGCAAAGGTAGGAAGGGAAGAAGTTTATATTCCGACGATTGGTAAAGAAAGTTTGCACGAATATAGTAATGATAATGGGATCCGTCTGATAAACTTTGCCATCTCGAAAAACCTGATAATTAAAAGTACGACGTTTAAACACAAGGATATTCATAAATATACTTGGACATCACCGGATTCGAAAACACGAAATCAAATCGATCATGTCTTGATACAACACAGCTGGCAAAGCAGTATAATCAATGTACGGTGTTATCGCGGAGCAGAATGTGGGTCGGATCATGATTTAGTAATCGCGAAACTTCGACAAAAACTTAATATAAAAAAGAGAAAAGAAAACCTTTTCGATTTTGAGAATTTTAATTTGGAAAAATTAAAAAATCCATCAATTAGAAACCAATTCGAGCTAGATGTTAAGAATAGGTTTGAAGCTTTAGAGCTTCCTGACGAGGACCACGAGGATATTGACAAGTTATGGGTAGAGATCAGGGATAATATTAAAGCGGTCGGTAACTCGTGCCTAGGAAAAAAGGAAACTATGAATAACAAACCGTGGTTTGATGAAGATTGCTTAAACATGTGCGAAAAAAGAAAAGCCGCTAAATTAAAAGCTCTAAATAATCCTAGCGAAGACAATCTGGAATACTTCCGAATCTCAAAGAACGAAACGACAAAATTGCTCAAAAATAAAAAAAGGGAGTACCTTAAAAATAAAATAATTGAAATAGAAACTAATAGAATCGAAAATAACGTAAGAGACATGTACAAAGGTATAAACAGATCACGTAAATATGTAGGGCCCGTAACGTCTGGAATTAGGGATCATAATAACAATATTCTGACCGATCCGGTTGACATATTGAATAAGTTTAAGGACCACTTTGACGATATTTTAAATACGGGAAATTATGATCTGTGTCCTCCTTCTGAGTACCAGAGTGTTGAACCGTTAATAGAAGGACCAAGTAAAGAGGAAGTTGAAGTAGCTATCGGAAAATTAAAATCATATAAAGCAGCGGGAACCGATAATATTCCTACTGAACTAATTAAGGCATGCGGGGAAGCTGGAGTTTCTAAAATACATCGGTTGGTTAAAAAGATCTGGGTGAACGAGAAATTACCTGAAGAATGGAAAGAATCTATTCTTATTCCGATTCACAAAAAGGGTCCGAGGACGGATTGTAATAACTATCGAGGAATTTCACTCCTTCCGGTATGTTATAAAATATTCACTTCAATCTTAACCAGTTGAATCACGGAATACGCCGAGGAAATTATCGGAGACTACCAATACGGATTTAGACGGAATCGTTCGACTATTGATCAAATATTTTCTTTACGGCAAATATTAGAGAAAAAATTGGAGTATAACGGTATTGTTCACCAGCTGTATATAGATTTTAAAAAGGCTTACTATTCTATTGACCGCCAGAAACTGTATAATATTCTAATTGAGCAGGGGATTCCGTAGTAAATCTAGTCAGGATGTGCTTGACGGAGACACTCAATAAAGTTAGAATCGGTAATAATTTGTCCGAAAAATTTGAGGTTCGTTCGGGCTTAAAACAGGGGGATTCTCTTTCGCCTGTCCTGTTCAATTTGGCATTAGAACATACCATTAGGGAGGTAATGCGAACCGAGAAAGGGTTGGATCTGGGCGGGACAACGTCCGTGCTGGGCTATGCTGATGATCTGGTACTGTTAAGCGAAGACGTTGAAACTATAAAACTAAATACGACAACGTTAATGAAAGCCGGGAAAGAACTAGGACTCGAAATAAACGTGGATAAAACAAAATATATGGTTAGCTGCAAAAATGGCAATACTACTGGTGACATCGATATAGATGGTAATATGTTTGAACAGGTAGATAAATTTAGGTATCTAGGTTCAACGATAACTAGAAAGAACGAAATTGAAGAAGAGATTAAGGTTAGACTGAAGGCGGGAAATGCTTGTTATTTTTCTGTGACAAAACTACTTAGTTCGCGCCTCTTGTCCCGAAACTTAAAAATTAGAATCTATAAAACAATTATCTTGCCTACAGTTCTTTATGGATGCGAAACTTGGCCGCTTACATTAAGGGATGAGCAGCGTCTTAAGGTTTTTGAAAATAAAGTATTGCGTAGAATATTCGGACTGAAGAAGGATGAGTTAACCGGAGAATTCAGACGGTTACACAACGCCGAATTGCGTGAGCTGTATCCGGGTAATATAATTGATGTAATTTCATCGCGGCGAATCAAATGGGCTTGTAAAGTTGTTGGGCTTAGTAACGAGAGAATTCCTAAAAGGTTAATATTTGCTGTGCCGAATGGTAAGCGTCCGAGGGGTAGACCGAAGCGAAGGTGGGAAGATTACATTAAAGCCGATCTGAAGGGACTGGGTTTGGACGGCGAACGGTGGAGGGAGGTGTGTAACAAGCGATTGGTGGTGTCGGCATCGAGCCTTCGGGTTCGCTAAGCCTTATTATTATTATTATTATTATTATTATTATAATTATACAGCGTTACGTGGACGAAGCAGGACGTTCGTAAACCTCTGTCTCTATGCAGAAACCAATTGTAACTCTTCAACGAGCATGCTCAAAACGAACTACAAGTGGGCAGCCGCGATGGTGGCTCGAGAGAGAATTCACCTAAAGTGGACCGCAGTGGGCAGTACATCAGTTGGCAGGCCTCAGCTCTATAACGGACGGAGTCAGACTGTCTATTGTCAATTCTACCGCCTTATGACTTGAACCTAGCACTTACATTTATTTATCCGCACCTGTCAATTATTATTGACAATCAGCAGATGTGCTGGCTTAGTAATGAGAGAAAAATAAAATAAAATAAAAAATAAATAAATAAAAAGGCTTGATAGGCATGAGGAATAGCAATACCCAGCGGTATCCCTTCCATGGCTTTTATTTACTAGCATTATTTAAGCAGAACCCTCATCCAGACCCTTTTCAGTCGTCTCCTGGAGTTCTCGGGCATACTAGTTGTGGCCATTTCTTTTACCAGCTGGTTGGAGTGCCCGTTTAACATGTTATGAAATCGTTTGTAGTACGTTCGTATGTGTTCATTGACTGTCGGAACGTGTAGGTCGGTGTGTAAAGTGTGATTGTTTACGTACCATGGTGCTTGAGTGATTAGTCGTAGTATCTTAGACTGAAAAGTTTGAAGTTTATTTATGTGAGTTGGTTTTGCAATTCCGTATATTTGTAGTCCGTAAGTCCAAAGAGGTTTTAAAAGATACGTGTAAATACTTAGTTTCTGTCTTGCTTTTAATTTGGAAGGTCGTCTTAACAGTGTATGTAACAATTTTAGTCTTAGATTTAATGTGATTCGTTTTTTCTTCACATGTGGATCCCATGTCATTCTCCTATCGAACGTAAGGCCTAGGTATTGTACTCTGTCTGTTTGTGGAATCGGTATGTTGTCTAAGTATACAGGAGGGCATGTTTCTGGTCTTAGAGTAAATGTGATGTGCTGTGACTTTTGATAATTTATTTTAGTTTTCCAAAGTTTACACCAATCGAGTATAATTTGTAAGTGATGCCTCTGTAGGATTGTCGTGCCTGGTAATGATAGCAGTGTCGTCTGCGTAGGTTGCTGTAAGAGTGTGGATACTTTGAGGAATGTCGTGTGTGTATGTGATGTACAGTAGTGGGGCTAGGATTGATCCCTGAGGTACACCAGCTAAAACTGATCGAATTGAGGATAGACCTTGGCCATGTCGAACGGAGAAAAATCTATCTGAGAGAAAGGAATGGAGAATTAAGTAGTAAGTATGTGGAAGTATGGTCTTAAGCTTGAAGAGAAGCCCCTGATGCCATTCTTTGTCGAATGCTTGGGCGACATCCAGAAATACTCCGGTTGCATATAATTTCCGCTCTAGTGCTGTATAGATGTAGTCAGTCACCCTGTGCAATTGTTGTGTTGTTGAATGTAATTTTCGAAACCCGAATTGATGGTCAGGAATAATCTGTCTGTCTGTTAGTATATGTAATAGTCGTGGGTACAATAGTTTTTCGAATAACTTAGAACATACTGGAAGTAAACTAATAGGTCGATATGATGAAGGGTTGTTAGTGTCTTTGTTTGGCTTTTTAATCATGGTTATGTGTGAGTATTTCCATTGTATAGGAAATTTGGTGGTCCTGAGAATGCAATTGAAGATTGTGGTAAGAAACACTAGAGCTTTCCTTGGCATTTGCTGGAGCGCCTCAGCAGTTATCAAGTCATGACCAGGGGTTTTTCTTTTGGGCAATTGTCTAATTTCTTGTGCAACTTGTGATGGTGTGAAAGGAGGTGGTGGTAGTGTGAGCTGTAGTGGTATGTCTAAGTTATTTTGTACGAAAATATCATGTTCTGTATTAACGAAGTCCGTATGTGATTTAAAAACAGAGGAAAGATGAGTAGCAAAGAGTTCAGATCTTTCTTCGTTCGAAACAGCCCAAGAACCATCCTCTCTTCGTAGGGGTGCTGACACCTCACGATGCTTTAAAAGATTCCTTGTATGTCTCCATAAACTTCCATCGTCCGTCGAAAGGTTGTTAATAAAATTGTCGTAGTTTGTGCTTTTGAATTTTTGAATATGTCTTTTAAGTTCGTTGTTCAATCTGTTAAAAGTTTGTAAGTCTGAAGGAAGTCTATTAGTCTGCCATACTTTACGTGCTCTTCTCTTTGCTCTAATCAAGTCCCTTATGTACATTGGATAATGGGTTCGCTGCTTTTTGTGGCCTGGATTTTGATGAGGCCCATGCTGCATCTTGTATGCTTTTTGTGAATTTTTCAACAGCTTCTTCTAATTCCTCATGATTTTTAATTGAACCTGGAACGGAAAGATTGGTGTTCAAATAGTCTCTATATGCGTCCCAGTCCATGCAGCCTTTTATGAGCCTAGGTCTTTTTTGTGCTTCGGAAGGCTTATTGAAGAGAACCATGTGCACTGAGGAGTGATCAGAATAAAGATCGGAGGTTGCATTGATGGCAAATGGTACGGTTCTTAGTCCTTTTGTAATAAAGAAATCAAGTAAGTCGGGAGTTTTGCGTCTGGAGGTGGGCCAATAAGTTGGTGAATTTGGTGTTACAGTGTCTAATGAAAGTTCATGGAGAACAGACCAGAGATTTCTGCCTCTTGGAGTACACAACCTTGAGCCCCAGCCTTGATACTTAGCATTATAGTATTAGTCTATCCCTCCAAATCCCGATACCTTCCTAGCTACATTTGCCGATGATACTGCCATTCTATCCTCCCACTCAGATCCTCAAATAGCATCTCAAAACCTACAATCTCACCTCTCCTTGATTGAGCAGTGGTGCAACGACTGGTGCATTAAAATCAATGAAGCAAAATGTAAACATATTACTTTCACTATGCGACGCAGATCCTGTCCCACAATCCTTTTCAATTCAATACCACTTCCCTACTCAGATACAGTCCGTTACCTTGGCTTCCTTCTAGACAAAAGACTAACTTGGAACCCACATACGAGACTTAAAAGACAAGAACTTAACCGACGATATGGCCAGCTATATAGACTACTAAGCAGGACATCTCATCTTTCGATTGAAAATAAACTTTTAATCTACAAGACAATACTGAAACCTATCTGGACCTACGGACTTGAACTGTGGGGAACTGCTAAACATTCGAATATCAAACGCATCCAATCCTTCCAGTCCAAAGTACTTAGAACAATAGCCAATGCCCCATATTATGTCACAAATAAGACCCTACACCATGACCTTAACATCCCTTTTGTCCTCGACATCATCCCATCCAGATTCTCAAACTTTCACCAGAACCTTATCCATCATCCAAATCCTCTAGCTCAATCCCTATCCAGCTCCCACCATCCCTACAATCCCCCTCGAAGGTTAAAACGGCAGTGGCCGCGAGATCTATTGTAAATATGCTTCTGGAGTCCTGGCAATGGCCAGCTTCTCCACTCAAGTCCTGAGCATCTGTGGCTCTAGTGCCCTCCTTCAGCCTCCACTGGCTTTTAATACTAGTGATGCGGCTGGAAAAATGGCACTGGGATCTCTGGAGTCCTGCTTTGCTTTCCACATGTGGGGAGAAAAGCCTGGCTCGGAGATTCCTGGGCGAATGTATATATTGTATATAGGTATGAATGTGTTTAGAAGTTTTTATTTTATTTTGTTTATTTATTTATTTATTTATTTTTTTATTTTTTTTTTCTATTGATTTACATTTTTTTATAAGTATTATTTATTTACTTTTTATATTTATAGTTACTTCTGTATTACTTGTATATACTGTATGAATGAGAACTTTTAGCCTTAATACTTATAGCCCTCCAACAGTGGCTGATTGTATTATTATTCAATAAAAAAAAAAATAAAATAAAGAAATCAAGTAAGTCGGGAGTTTTGCGTCTGGAGGTGGGCCAATAAGTTGGTGAATTTGGTGTTACAGTGTCTAATGAAAGTTCATGGAGAACAGACCAGAGATTTCTGCCTCTTGGAGTACACAACCTTGAGCCCCAGCCTTGATACTTAGCATTATAGTCTCCATCTGCGATGAAGCATCTTCCGAGGCGTTTGAAGAACTCAGAAAACATCGTGGGTGTAATCTTGTACTTAGGGGGACAGTAAACTGAGGCAAATGTTATAGTGTAGTGTTTAGTGTATAGTGTTATTCCTGTCGATTGTATGTCGGGTGTAATGGATAAGTCTCCGGGATTGTGTTTCAGTGAATTTTTGACGAGTATGGCTGTTCCTCCATGTGCAGTTTTATCTGGGTGATCAGTTCTGTAAATTGTGTAATCCTGGATGTAAATTTTTGATCGGGATGTCAGGTGTGTTTCTGTAATGAGTGCTACGTCGATCCGTTTTTCGTGCAAGTATAAGTCGAGTTCAGTACTGTGCCATTTCAGTCCGTTGGCATTCCATAGAAGAACTGACAAGGAGCCTACAGTTAAATTATTGTGGGTCATAATTTGGGCACCAGACCTGTGTAACCTGTGACAGTTGTTGAAGAAGAATGAAAAGGGGCTGGATTAGGTTATTTAATCCATTAATTATATTAAATAATTGAGAAGAGCCATTATCTACCGGAGGTATCGGTTGGGTAATGCCTCTCCTCGTACCTGTACATGTTTTCTGGTTCGGGGGTGCTGAACTAGATGATGTTTGATTTTGTTGTTGCGGAGGTCCTGCGATGATCTGTGGTTCCCCTTGGTTGTGACGTTGCCGTATTGGAGGGAATTCATGCATACCTGGAGGTCCCTGCGCTGGCTCTGCTATTGTGGAACGCTGAAGACGATTTCTTGCATTGCGCTGAAACCTGAGATCTTTCAGCGTCTGGCAGCCTCTGTAATTAGCGCGGTGCTGACCGGCACAGTTGGCGCATTTCGCGGGGGTGACTCTGGTTTTCAAACATGAGCTGGTTTCATGATATTCACCGCACTTTACGCATCGTGGTTGATGGTTGCAATAAGTTTTAGTGTGCCCATATTGCTGGCACCGAACACACTGAGGAATATTTCTCTTTTGACGTGGTTCTTCAATTTTAATATGTGAATAATAAAGAAATTCAATACTAAAAATTTCTTCTCTAAATGTCTCTTTTGTAATGTCCACAAAGAACATAGGAAGGGGTTTTTTGAATCTAGATATGACGTTAACTACATTGGTGGCTTCGTAACCCAATGTTTTAAATTCCTCTTTAATGATATCGATTGGTGTTCCATGGTGAAGATGTTTAACAACAATCCTTGGGCATTTGTTCTGTGGAAGTTGGTAGGTATGGAAGTCGGCGCCTTTATTTCGCAGGCTAGAATTTAATTTTCGATAAACGTCAGGATTTTCTGAGTACACAGTGACACCTTTCAATGTAGACATAGTTTTAAACATATTAGGACCCGTTTCGTTTTCTAGAAATGAGATTAATGCATGGTAATTTTCAACACCGTTTATAAAAATTGGTGGAGTTTTATTGTTTTGAGGCGCTCTTCTAACTTCTTCTGTTTGTAAATTAATAATGTTGGTTAGAACCTGAAAACTGTTCGAGGTTAGGATAGATTCTGTCGGTCTTTTTTGAGCTCTTGGCTCGCTCGAATCTATCATAGGTCTCTTACGACCAATAACCAGTTCCCAGGAGCCGTCCTCATTGTTTATATCACTGTTCCTAAAGTCCATGTTACCTACCTCAGTTTGAGATGATTCCACCATTGTTGGCGGTGAAATCCGCTCAATCTTTGTTTGGTGTTTTGTCCTTAGCAATCTTGTCTTGATAAAACACTTTTGTTACACAAAAATTAGGTATTTACACTTAATTAACACTTTTTTGGAAGACAATACTAAATTAACCTTTCACCTTATTTAACATCAACAGCTGTTTCCGAACCTAGCACTTGTTTATAGCTAGTGCTACAATCCATAACAAAGTAGTCCAAGTATAAACTATTGATCTATTTAATATAAACAATATAAGCTATGGGCCTATAATACTCAATATGCACATATCTTATTCATAAATATACATATTATTAATTGATTTCAATTTGCTAAAATAAAACAAATCAACAATTAATCAAACTATTTAAGTGTAAAATAAAATGAATTAACGCTGTGGCGTTTTTAACTGTAAAAATAAAATAAATTAACGCTGTGGCGTTAACAAAGGATAATGTTTAAAATATAATTCCAACTTTTATTGAAATTAAAAAAGTCTTAGTTCAATAGAAGATAAGTATATAGCAGAATCAGAGCCGGTCTTAGGCATTCGGCGCCCTCGGGCCATGACGTCATCTGTCCCCCATAAAAAAATTATTTTTTTTCTTAAACTGTTTTACATTATGAAATATTTGAATTTCATTTCATTCAATATTTTTCTAATACAGTAGCTTCATGGATAGGTTAAATGTGATTATTTTGATAGATTTTGTATTTTGTTTTTAATTTCTAACAAGTGGCGAGCGCTCCTGAAGATTGGTCATTGCCTTGGTTAGATGGATTTTAAATATTTTTTTCAAACTTACAAAATATTTTAAAATTTTACATTTAGTAAGTGAATTTCAATTAATTTCTTTGAAAACATGTGATTTGCGTTAAATATTATTAGTTTTCAAAAATTATTACTAATTTGTTTGCCACTCTCCGTTACCTTCTACAACTTTCTATGTTAGATATTGTTTTTTCTAAAATTCTCCGGTTTCTAACGATATATTATATTTGTACTTTCTGGCTAGTATTTCCGGAGATTCCTATTCGACCGGGATAAGCATTTTTATTTTTTTCTCCTTTATTCAATTATCAAATTCTTTCAAAAGTTATATTTAGCATTTTTCCGTAACTCTGAATAATGTGAGATGATTAACTTTTTAAAATAAATCATATTAAAGGTACTTTACAGGAAGACGTATATGAACATTGAGCATTTAAGTCTAGTAAAGTGACATCAACGGGGATAAGACCTAAATGGTATTAAATACCACTTAATTATATAATTATATACCGAGTTTAATCAAAATCGTTAGAACAGTTTTTGAGAAAATTGTAAAAATGTGTTTCAGCGTATATATAAAGAGGCACTTTCGGATAGCCGATTGTAAGGAAAAAGTTGCTGTCACATCTAAGGCATATACCTATCTTAAATACGTAATATCAGTTTCATATGAATTTTTTTTTTTTGAGCTAGTGTGTTCACATACACACAGACCATTTTTCTAGACTTGGTTATTTGGACTTAGCACGGGCGGATCTACGGGGAGAGGGGAGGGGGGCTTTCGGGCTGAAGCCCTCTTCCCAAAATGGCAAAATATAACCATGTTTTATGGAAAAAAATATTAAAAAATTATCTCTTAAAATATTATTGTTCGTGTAATTACATTTAAAAGGACTTAAGGAATCACTTAAACACCATAACATATAGATAGTTAGTTTCTTTCTTCTTTTCCAAAGCAATTATCGTCATTTTTATAAAAAAAAAAAAAAAAAGCTTTCGGGCTGAAGCCCTCCTCCCAAAATTAAATCCTGGGTCCGTTAGTAGTACTCAGGGTACCCCAAAACGTGTATTTTCGTTGAAAAGCTCAGAATCAAAAATTTTCACGATGTGACATATATACGTAAGTGAAAGTATAAATGGTTAGTGTCTCACTTCTCAAACTCCAACTCAATTTAAATATGTGCGAGACGGCCGAGCGGGCTAACGCGTGTACAAAACACGCGTTACTCGGCAACATGATCAACAGATGTTTAACCGCTTCCCGGTGAGTGTACGTAGGATCATTAAACTCTGACACTAACCCCCTGCCCTCCCAGCAGGAGAAAATGAAAATAAAATAAAATCTCGATTTAAATAAAAAATTTGATAGAAAGCTTAAATAGAAAATTGATAGAAACCCTTTAAAATAATAATAAATTTATATATATTAGACGTTTCCAGAACTCTCATATATATGTGCAGACAGACTAATACTCAAATATATTTTTCATAAAATAAATAATGTAACATGAATGTAGGTTGCGATAAGACCTTACATCACACTATAGGCAGCTGTACTCATTGTTTAGTTGAGGCGTTTCGTTTCAAAACCGATTACATCAATTTTCAAAAATGTTTCAGAACTTATAAAAGAAGGTTGTATAGAACCACTTTTGATAGTTCTTGAAATCGAACCACTTTGACCACTAGAACCACTTTGAAATCGAATCTTAGGTATTGATTTTCGGAAAATCTAAACGGTTTTGATACAAATACATCTAATTTTATATAGTAGCAAGTGTCATGGCCGCAAGTGCAGTTGAAGATTCACGTCGCTCTGTATTTGTTACTATGTAATGTGGTTATTATTTAAAATTCTGGTGTAAAACTATATCAACAGTGACTATATAAACAGTGGTACATTTTATGTCACATATGTTCAGGTTAGTAACTATTGATTAACAATGAAGCAGTAATAAATTAGTGCTCGTTCGGCAAGCCCAAGTGGCCCGTAATCCCTTACGGGTTTACCTTATCTGTAATTAGTTACGGTCAAGACTCGGCTCTGTGTATACTAACATTCTTCGGCTTTGTTTACAGTTCGAATCCAAGACATTTAGGTTTTTTTTTTTTCTCTTTATATTTTTAATATTTTTCAAGAGACTTTTATTTTATTTTCTCATTAATTAATTCTGAAATGAATTATTTTATATTATATCTGTATATAGTTTGTAAATAGTTTAGTTCTTAAGAAGCTATCTTATAATTTTCTTTTTAATATTTAGGTTTAAAAAAACTTTTTTTTTTCTCTCTTTCTCTCACACTCATATATCCATCATGGATAAATCCATGGATTTGGATAAGAACACTTCTTGTGAAGACTCGGAGAACGAGACACCCTTTTCAGAAATTAGCGAGACTGACTCGCAATACTTGAAAAGACGTACGCTCCATAAGCGTGTCCGAAACTCCGCTCCCGGTTCGGGAAGCAACTCACCAAATAAGAAAAAAACAAAAAATAAATCAAACAAATCAAATAAGCCAGCAGAACAAGAAAAATCTCCACCTAAAACGAGGAGTAAATCTAATGCCACACAATCAGAGCCAACTGCACCAAGCACCTCAGCCAGCAAGAATACTATTCTCGATAACAATTTATCAAGCAAGATTCCGAAGCCTCAAGATTTTTCTGACCCCGAACCGCCACCTGTTTTTGTTTCAAAAATTGAGAACTTCGTGTCGTTTGGTCAAGAAATTGCAAAACTAATCGGACAGCCAAATTTTCGCTGCTTCTCTCGAATCAATGACATTAAAATAAACACGAACTCTAGAGAAAACTATAAAAAATTGATTAGCCATTTAACTTCCAAAAACTACGACTTCCATTGTTACCAATTGAAACAGGACAAGGCGTATCGAGTAGTCCTGAGAGGTCTACATCCAACCACTCCTATATCTGTCATCAAAACAGGCCCGGAAGAAATCGGTCATAACGTCAGGCACATAGCACCCGTACTACATCCTAGGGAAAGATATCCGCTTCCATTATTCTTTATAGATTTGGAACCAGCAAAAACGAATAATGAAATATTTCAGGTTCAACGTTTAGTATACTCGACAGTACGATTTGAAGAACCAAGGCAGAAGCCCCTAATAGTACAATGCACTAAGTGTCAAAACTTAGGACATACGAAGACATATTGCCATCACGAGGCCAGATGTGTTAAATGCGCCGGTTTTCACGCTTCAGACACTTGCCAGAGGCCAAAAGATGAGCCCGCTACATGTGCTCTTTGTGGTGAAGTCCATCCTGCAAGCTATAGAGGTTGTGAGGTGTATAAAAATCTTCACAAACAGAGATCACGCAACGTAGCGACGAAAACCCTTGGACCTGCTCAAAAAACTTGTCCTGAGCCACCTGAAATTGAAAATCAGGAAACATTCCCAGCTTTGCCGACTTCACCTTCCATCGTCGTCCAACAACAACCATCCATCTCTACACTTAAGGATTATCCTCAACAGAATTCAAGAAATTCTCAATGGCAGCCTTGCATCATTAAGAAGCAGCCTCAAAGTCAGGCGCCTCAAACCTCCCAATCCAAGCCCAAAAGCTCTAATACTCAACCTCAACAGCCTCGTCAGCCAATCCCTCCCCATCAGCTACCCTTAAGGGTCAAACTCCCGCCAGAGCACCCACACCCAGCTCCACTCGTTCCTACTCCCAAGATGAACCTCCCATCACAAGTCCAACAGAATTTAGATCCTACTCCTCGTAACCCACGTCGGACCCACCCTCCACCCAGCAATCCTATTCGCATAGATTACTCATCACAACCTCACGACCTAAATCCACTTCCCAGCCAAACATCATCCGACATCAACTCTATCCTATCATCATTCCTGATAGATCTTCAACAGACTATCAAACCGCTTATAACTCTTCTCACAAGACTCCTTTCCGAAATCCCGTTTAACTTCCGATGAATACAAAGCCCCTAGCTATCCTCTTATGAAACGCTAACGGACTACAAAACCACCGTGACGAACTAGACATATTTCTCCATGACAATTATATTGACATTGCTCTCCTGACAGAAACTCACTTCACTCAACGGACACAATTCTACATACGTGACTACATCACTTATAGATCTGACCATCCAGACAACACTTCCCACGCTGGCTCTTGCATCCTTATACATAAATCTCTATCGCATTCCCTTATCCCTTCTACTCCAACTGATGCCATTCAATCAACTTCTGTAATCCTTTCAACTCTTCCTTTCCATCTAACACTTTCAGCTGTATACTGGCCTCCTGGTAATTCCCTCTCTTATAGCCTACTTGATTCCTTATTTCAATCCCTCGGAGCGCGCTTTATTGCTGGAGGAGACTACAATGCTAAACACCAACGATGGGGTTGTCGAACATCCAACTCCCGCGGTAGCATCCTATCACGTATCTCTTCTTCCAACAGTTATTCAATCCTCTCACCCATGAATCCTACATATTGGCCTACATCTCTGAAAAAACGTCCCGATATCCTGGATATATTTATCACCTCCCAGATTTCCTCCTCCCAATCCATTATCAAATCCCTGGATGACCTTTCGTCAGATCATAGTCCAGTTTTACTTTTACTACATTCGAACTTTGCTCCTAAACCTACACCTCCTAAACTAATTACAGGACGAGTGGACTGGGTCAGATTTCGTCGTGATCTGGAAGATAAACTGGACTTAAAAATTCCCCTAAAGACAAAACAACATATTGATAATGCCATAGAAAACCTTAATACAACTATAACAACGAGTATAAATAATAACACATTTTTTAATAATAAAAGCAATAATTTAAGACATATTAGCATGCCACAGCATATTCGAATCTTATTAAGGGATAAACGCAGTGCAAGATCGAAGTGGCACAGGACTAGATATTCTTCAGACAAAACGTACTATACCGAATTGACTAACAAACTAAAATCAGAAATCAGAAAATATAAAACTCAACAATTACTGAACCTAACTGAAAATATTACAACAACTGACAAATCACTATGGACTACAACCAAAAAACTTCTGAAGTTTAAAGATTTTAATAACCCACTTCTTACTGAATCCCAAACCTGGTCCAAATCCGACGAAGAAAAAGCCCAGTTATTCGGTCAACATCTGTTCCAAATTTTCAACCCACATCCTGATATCCTTAGTCCAACCCACATCGAATGTATTGAATCAGAACTGGATACTCCTCTCCAAATGTCCCTTCCACCTAAAGCATTTCATCCCACAGAAATATCCAACATCATTCAATGATTACCCTCGTACAAAGCTCCTGGACATGACCTAATAGCATCCCAGATCTTGAAACTTCTTCCTCGAAAAGCCATCCTATTCCTTACTTTCATATATAATGCTGTACTCCGATCAACATATTTCCCTGATCCTTGGAAAATATCTATTGTCAAAATGATCCACAAACCCAAAAAGCCACCAGAATATCCATCCTCTTACCGTCCCATCTCTCTGTTACCCATCATGGGAAAAATCCTGAAAAACTAATCTTAAAACGCCTGTACCAATCCTAGATTCTAATCACATAATCCCAGATCACCAATTTGGATTCCGCTCCTCCCATTCCACTATACAGCAATGCCATCGTGTGGTAGACGTAGTATCCTCTGCATTGGAGCGCGGTATGTATTGTACGGGAGCCTTTCTCGATGTTGAACAGGTCGTTTGATAGAGTTTGGCACCCGGGACTGCTGTACAAACTCCGAAAATTCCTACCATCTACCTACTTCCTCATTATCCGTTCCTACCTTAATGATAGATACTTTAAAGTAAATCACAACAATGTATATACATCCCGTTTTTCCCAGTCTGCAGGTGTTCCTCAAGGTAGCATCCTAGGTCTTATCCTTTACACAGTTTATACAGCTGACATCCCAACCCATCCCAACACTGTCATCACCACATATGCTGATGACACATGTATCCTATCAGTCAATAACGACCCATCTATTGCATCCCAAACCCTTCAATCCCACATCACAAACCTTGAAGAATGGTGTCAGAACTGGAGAATTAAAATAAATTCCAATAAATCCCATCAAATTACCTTCACCCTTCGTCGTAAACCAATGACTTCCTGTCCTTCAGTATCTTTTAACAACACCTCACTTAATCCTGTTGAACAAATCCGTTACCTAGGACTCCATCTGGACAAACGTCTAACTTGGAATCCTCATACCAGACTGAAACGACAAGAAACCGCTCGACGTTTCCGAGTACTTCAACACTTACTAGACAAACGCTCTAACCTTCCAATCAATTATAAAAGACTGATTTACATGACTATAATAAGGCCTATTTGGACTTACGGGGTTGAGCTATGGGGCTCCACCAAGCCTTCAAATTCCTCTCGCATACAGTCCTTGCAATCCAAAATCCTTCGTAAAATCCTCAATGCTCCTTACTTTGTTACAAATAAAATTATCCATAATGACCTTAATGTTCCTTATGTATCAGATTTGGCCCAATCCAGATATCTGTCCTTCCATAATAAACTTCATAACCATCCCAACCCTCTTGTCTCTAACCTTGCTTCCTATTCGATTCCTGATAACCCTCCGAGGCGTCTGAAAAGAAGATGGCCACGTGATCTTCTAATATAGACATATTATTAGAGTGCTACCAATGGGTAGTTTCTCAACATGTGTTCCATGTCTTTATACCAATGTGCAAATTTACTAGATGTATTTTTTGTATACAGTTGTAAATATCATTTAAAATAAATAAAAAAAAAAAATTTATAAAAATAAACCTCGAAAACTTGTGAAAAATTTTGAATATTGAAACCAAGCGCCTCATGTGAAACAGAGGAATTTACGGGAGAAAAAAAAAATAGAAAGCTGAGAAAAATCTGAAAATGGCAAAAAATTCAAAATAGCACTCCTCTTCATGTCGATCTATTTCTCTAGGAGTTCAGGCTCATTAATTATTTCTTCTTTAAATCAAACAGCTGAGTTAACAATTTCAGAGGACACGGTTTCATCATTTACTTCTTTAATCCAAACATCAGAGCTCACTGTATCAGAGGAACTACTAGTCTCATCACTTACTTCCTCTTTGAACCAAATACCAGAATTAACTATATCTTTATAAATATTTGATGGGCCCTCTTCTTTGATATCAGAGATAGTTACAAAGGATTCAGTTTCATTCTTCTCAATTAGGCAATGAACTTCTAGATTTATCTGTTTTTCAATGCAATTGTTATATTTACCTTCTTCCATGGACTTAGGTAATTCAGCTGGTGTTTCTTCTATTGTATTCTCCTCTTCATCATTGATCTTTTTCTCAGTGTGTCTTCTCTTATACTTGCATTACAGATATAGGTAGTTAGTATCTTTCTGTTTTTCTAAAGTAATTATCGTTTTATGTATGAAAAAAAAATCTTCCGGGCTGAAGCACCCCCTCCCCCCCAAAAAATTTAATCCTGGATCCGCTAGTGTACTGAACTAATTAAGGCATGCGGGGAAGCTGGAGTTTCTAAAATACATTGGTTGGTTAAAAAGATCTGGGTGAATGAGAAATTACCTGAAGAATGGAAAGAATCTATTCTTATTCCGATTCACAAAAACGGTCCGAGAACGGATTGTAATAACTATCGAGGAATTTCACTCCTTCCGGTATGTTATAAAATATTCACTTTAATCTTAACCAGTCGAATCACGGAATACGCCGAGGAAATTATCGGAGACTACCAATGCGGATTTAGACGGAATCGTTCGATTATTGATCAAATATTTTCTTTACGACAAATATTAGAGAAAAAATTGCAGTGCAACGGTATTGTTCACCAGCAGTATATCGATTTCAAAAAGGCTTACGATTCTATTGACCGCCAGAAACTGTATAATATTCTAATCGAGCAGGGGATTCCAAAAAAACTAGTAAATCTAGTCAGGATGTGCTTGACGGGGACACTCAATAAAGTTAGAATCGGTAATAATCTGTCCAAAAAATTTGAGGTGCGTTCGGGTTTAAAACAAGGGGATTCCCTTTCGCCTGTCCTGTTCAATTTGGCATTAGAACATGCCATTAGGGAGGTAATGAGTACCGAGAAAGGGTTGGATCTGGGTGGGACAACATCCGTGCTGGGCTATGCTGATGATCTGGTACTGTTAAGCGAAGACGTTGAAACTATAAAACTAAATACGACAACGTTAATAAAAGCCGGTAAAGAACTAGGACTCGAAATAAACGTGGATAAAACAAAATATATGGTTAGCTGCAAAAATGGCGGTACTACTGGTAATATCGATATAGATGGTAATATGTTTGAACAGGTAGATAAATTTAGGTATCTAGGTTCTACGATAACTAGAAAAAACGAAATTGAAGGAGAGATTAAGGTTAGACTGAAGGCGAGAAATCCTTATTTTTCTGTGACAAAACTACTTAGTTCGCGCCTCTTGTCCCAGAACTTAAAAATTAGAACCTATAAAACAATTATCTTGCCTACAGTTCTTTGTGGATGCGAAACTTGGCCGCTTACATTGAGGGATGAGCAGCGTCTTAAGGTTTTTGAAAATAAAGTATTGCATAGAATATTCGGACCGAAGAAGGATGAGTTAACAGGAGAGTTCAGACGGTTATACAATGCCGCATTGCGTGAACTGTATCCCGGTAATATAATTGAGGTAACTTCATCGCGGCGAATCAAATGGGCTTGTAAAGTTGTTGGGCTTAGTAACAAGAAAATTCCTAAAAGGTTAATATTTGCTGTGCCGAATGGTAAGCATCCTAGGGGTAGACTGAAGGGAAGGTTGGAAGATTGCATTAAAGCCGATCTGAAGTGCTAGGTTTGGGCGGCGAACGGTGGAGGGAGGTGTGTAGTAAGGGATTGGTGGTATTGGCATCCAACCTTCGGGTTCGCTAAACCTTTTATTATTATTATTATTATTATTCAAACTTAAAAAATATTTTTTAAAGTTATATTTAATTAGTATATTTCATTTAATTTTCTTGAAAATATGTGATTTACGTTAAATATTATTAGTTTTCAAAAATTATTATTTATAATTTTTTCGCCACTCTCCGTTACCTTCTACAACTTTCTATATTGCATGTTGTTTTGTTCTATAATTCTCTGCTTTCCAAAGATATATTATACGTATACCTTCTGACTAGTATTTCTGGAGATTTCATTCTCCTTTATTCAATTATCAAATTCTTTCATAAGTTATATTTAGCATTTTTTGTGTAACTGTTATTAATGAGACATTTATTATTTAAAATGAACCATATTAAAGGTACTTTGGAGGAAGACGTATATGAACATTGGGTATTTAAGCACTGTAAAGTGACATCAACGGGGATAAGACCTAAATGATATTAAAGACCACTTAATTATGTACCGAGTTTAATCAAAATTGTTAGCCGTTTTTGAGAAAATTGTAATAATCTGTTTCGCCGTTGATATAAAGTGACACTTCTGGTAAGTCGATTTTAAGGAAAAAGTTGCTGTCACATCCTGCATATACCTATCTTAAATACATAATAACAGTTTCACACGACTTTTGTTTTTGAACTAGACTGTTCACACACACACCATTTTGCAGGACTTGGTTATTTGTACTTAGGGTACCCCAAAACGTGTATTTCCGTTGAAAACACAGATTCGAAAATTTTCACGATTGCAATACTTTCCCATACATATATAGGTAATTGAAAGTAAAAACTAAGGTGTGTGCTTTATACAAAAGGAAAGAAGTGAAGACATCAACAAGGCAACGTTAATAATATGAAATATCAATAACAGTTCATTATAAAGGGAATGAAATGGCGAACATTTCCCTCGCCTACAGTATGCAGGTCCGATTTTTATTTTCATTGATATTTTAATATATATCTTTAATAAAACCCATTGTCATTTGGTTTTCGACTCAATTATCCTCTTTTTGCCTCACTAAAACGGCGTCGCCTTAAGATACAATTTTGAACAATAGCCCATTACAGAGAGGATAAATTTCTGAACTATTAATATTTACAGGATCTGCATACTGTAAGAGAGGGAATTATTATTGTAAGGGAGAAGGATGAATCTCCCACAGAACATGGTTTTCATAAAAGATTATCAACAAAATAAATGATAACAGAAGTTGTTTTGTAAATTTATTTTATGTAAAAAAATGAAAATATAAGATCTAATGTGGAAAAACATAGATCAATGAGACAAAAATACTTAAGTAACAAAAAAAATGGCAGTGTTCAGATAATATACAATTATGTTTTATTTAATGTACATAATTATCATTAAGTTAACTTACAATGACAATAATTAATGTACAAAGTAGATCTGCAAGTATTGGAAAGAGTGATCTACAAGAACAACAAACATGTAATTTATTACAAAAACTTTTTTTCTAATTTAAACATAATTCAATTTCCATGAGATCAAAATGTTATTAATTATAGTACAATTTACCCTTCATGACTCACTCTCAGGTCTTTTATTATTTGAAACATCAATTACCAATAATATAAACATTATTTACAAACCCCCCCAAAAAAAACTTAATTCGTACAAAACTTGGTAACGAAAAAAAATTAACTATAAGGAAATTATATATTATATATATATATATATATATATATATATATATATATATATATATAACAAAAAATTATTTATAAACTATTAATAATAAAAAAATAGTCAATCCTTCTTCTGAAAATGGACAAACATATTTATTTAAGATTATTTAAATAGAGTAAACAGCACACTAATTATAGATCAATTTAGTGTTACGCTAAGCACCGAAAGAGAAAACAAGGTGGGATTGAAAAACACTTTATCAACCATCAAATCTCTATCAATAAAATAAGTAGTAAGAATAAAATATGGTAAATAACAAACAAGTTTAATATAGAATATGAAGACTAAACAAATTTAGTTGTTTAAAAAAAAAAAAATGACACAACTTAAAATAATAAAAATGTTTTCCAGATACATAAAATAAATATCTGTCCGTTACACAAATTAATGAACTCTGCTCAGTTCTATAGTTAAATTAACTAATATAAACAAAAACAAACAAATATACTGAGTAATTTATAATAAACAACTAAAAAATACAAAAGTAGCCAAATAATATAAGAAAAATTAAAGAATTACTTTTCAAAACAAAAATACACCCATTGTTTGATTCTATGAAAATAAAATTTATATAAAAAAATAAATATATATATATATATATATATATATATATAAAAAATATTACTTTACAAATGTTACACAAAATTCTTCCCAACAAACTGAGAAATAAATAAAAATTCTTAAAGGAAATATAAAAGATGACTGAGCCCAGAATTTGGAGGAATGTGGAGCACCTGGCCAACTAAAAATGCGAGCTTGTGGGCATATTGGACCTGGCATGGAACCCTCACCGTAGCCTGAAACACCAGTAACATAATCAGTAAACAAAATAATATTTAAAAAGTGGTTTAGTATAATAATCATAATTTGTACATCTTAGACAGAAAAATAAATTAAAAACCTAACTATTTATGTTAAAAATCGGAATTTGCAATAGGGTATATTGCCAGTTTATTGAAAAAAAGAAATTAAGGAATATTTGCTAAACTTTAATCATTGAGTACTTTAATTAATTTTCCCACTGTAAAATCATAATATTAACTATTTCTGATATACAAAAGAGTTTAGGTCATTTTGTTACACTTGGGTCATTCTTATATTATTTGACCATTTATTGTTCCCGGGCTTTACATTTGTTTTTTCAGGTTGAAAAAAAAGTTATGATATTAATTTTTTGTATTGTTTCTAAGATATTTTTTTTTCCCCCTATGCCTAAGTAACACCTGCTTGATCAGCCATGCATGCTCTTGCAGTCCAATATAATTTTGCTCTCCTAGCATAAGGGCTGTCCATTTCACTAAAGCAACATCTTATGGCTTGTAATGCAGGACATGTCGGTCTATCTTTTATACCAATGCGGTGGAGGTGCTTCTGCAGGCAATCATGCTCTCTGAGCATTCTAAAGCATGCCACGGCTTGCCGTCTAGGGATGTCTCTCGGGATCCTGCCACTTTCTTTCAGCAATCCACTCCATCGTTTCCCTTTAATTGTTTGCGCATATTTCTCCTTCAGTGAACTTTGGAGATTCTGTTTTATTATTCTTTTTGTTGAATCCATGTCCAGAGGAATATCTGGTAGGATCATTCCAGAACCTATTCTGGCCATTTTGTCAGCTTCATCATTTCCGTGAAGCCCGCAATGGCCTGGTATCCACTGGAAAGCGACTTCTCTCCCATTTTTCTTTAATCTAATAACCTTTAATATAATATCAGATCTATAATCACTAAACTACAGTAAATGTATTTAAGGTTATAAACATATTCTTATACATACATGAAATGATTTTATATTTTACATCTTCTATCATACAAGTACAATGAAATAGTTTTTTTAACAAAACCATGCCTTAATTAGGTGGATTTTAAATATTTTTTACAAACTTAAAAATACTTTTTAAAGTTTACATTTAGTTAGTAAATATCATTTAACTTCCTTGAAACATGTGATATATGTTAAGTATTATTAGTTTTCAAAAATTATTATTTATAATTTTTTCGCCACTCTCCGTTACCTTCTACAACTTTCTATATTAGATATTCTTTTTTCTAAAATTCGCCGCTTTCCAACGATATATTATACGTATACCTTATGACTGTTATTTTGGGACATTCATTTTCGACCTGGATAAGCATTTTTAATTTTTTTCTCCTTTATTCAATTATCATATTCTTTCAAAAGTTATATTTAGCATTTTTTCGTAACTTTTAATAATGAGAGTTAGTTAGTTATTTGAAATGAACCATATTAAAGGTACTTTAGAAGAAGACGTATATGAACATTGGGCATTTAAGCCCTGTAAAGTGACATCAACGGGGATAAGACCTAAATGGTATTAAAAACCTCTTAATTATACAATGATACACCGAGTTTAATCAAAATTGTTAGAGCCGTTTTTGAGTAAATTGTAAAAATGTGTTTCAGCGTTCATATTAAGTGGCATTTCCGGTTAGCTGATTTTAAGGAAAAAGTTGCTAGGAAATCTAAGGCATATACCTATCTTAAATACGTAATATCAGTTTCATATGAATTTTTTTTTTGAGCTAGTGTGTTCACATACACACAGACCAATTTTTGGTACTTGGTTATTGGGTCTCAGGGTACCTCAAAACGTGTATTACCATTGAAAACTCAGACATGAAAATTTTCATGATCGCAATATTTACTTAAAACAAACTAAAGTTCTGGCTTATTACTAAAAACATTGTGTTTGACGGCTGAGGATGGAATTACAACATATGGAGATTCATTTTCAATTTTTTTTTTGTAAGTTTTATAAGGATCATAAATCATCTTATATTTAAATAATATTGAAAAGAAATTGAGTGATAATATATAGAAGAATTATAGTCACTTTTACTAAATAAAATATATATTTATTTAATTAGTAATTTATTATAGGGGCAATATTATTTTCTTGTTGTTAACAGGGCTTGAAGTAGAAAAAAAACTTTCACTTTTAAAAACTATTGTTTGAAAGTTCTGTCGATTATGCTACAAGTTGATCTAAAAATTGACTTTTATTCATAGCTGCTCAAAAAACAACACATTAGAATCATGTATAATTTAAGACATAGAAGATAAATTTTAAATCTAATCTAAGCTCAATTACTGTTTATTGTTCACTTAACGGAACTTTTTTAAAGAATTTGAATATTGCCTAGACGGAGGATGGTGGACCATAACCTTTAAAGATTATGTCGATGCTCCTCGATGCAGTAGATGTCAGGGCTACGGTCACACCAAGGCCACGTGCACAGTAGATGCAGTAGTCTGCATTTGGTGTTCAGCTAGTGGCCATGTAATTAAAGAGTGTCCAAAGAAAAGAGAACAGGCTAGTCCAAGCTGCATAAATTGTGTGCGGGCAAATGCTTCCGTTGTTCAAAGGAAACACAAGGCGGGTAGCAGGGAATGCCCTGTGCATCTACAGTGGGCCAAAGAGGTAGCTAAGAGAACCTTCTATGAGTAAGCTTACCATCCTCCAGCTCAACATGGGCCGCCGACACATTGTGGCAGATGAACTTCGTGCTCTCTCCCAATGATACGACATAATGGCGGTCCAAGAACCGAGCTGCCGTGAGAACATAGTCACGGGGTTTGGCCTCACATCGAGGGTTATCGCCTTCAGCAGTGGAGAGAGGAGGCCCAGGGCTGCTATAGTGGTTAATAAACCGAATCTCGATGTGATGGATCTGAGACAGCATACGATGGCGGATTCCGTCGCTTGCTATTTCAAGTGGGGTAATGTAGCTTTTACGTTGGTATCAGCCTACCTACCTGATAGCAACGATATTGACGAAGACATATCCGCCATGGAGATGATCACGGCTACCACCAGAAATGTGATCATATGCTCTGATACCAACTCCTGGAACACGGTCTGGGGATCCAATCAAACGAATAGAAGAGGCGCAAAGCTAGGCGAATTTATTTCCCAGAACCAGTTAGTAGTATTAAACAATCCCTCTGCTACCCCTACTTTCTCTAGCGCAAGGGGGCAGAGTTGGATTGACGTTACACTGGCAACGCCATTAATAGCCAATCGCATCGTTGATTGGATCCTCCGATCTGAGACGAGTTCCGACCACCAAGCGATATCCTTCAGGCTGGTGGAAAATTCAGGAAGTTCCCACGGTACTGCCTAGGGTTATCTAACCCCAAGGGCAGATTGGAATGCCTTCCGGTCGACGCTGGAGGGAAAATTGGTAGATGATGAATGGGATGGAGCGGAAATAGAACAGACTAATGACCTGGATTACAGGGTGTCTAGGATCACAAATATTGTCTGTGATAACGCTGAGGAATCCCTTCAGCACCAGAAGGCGAAAGCTCGACCTGTCCCATGGTGGACGCCGGCCTTAACAAACCTTAAGAGAGAGCTCTACAAGGCATGGCGGTTGTATCAGAGGTGTAGTTGCGACGAGAGGCGCTCTACACTCCGTGATCAGTACAAGTCCAAGGCCCGGGTATACCGAAACGAGGTGCGTTCACAGAAGAAAAAGTCCTGGGATGAGTTCATTGTTGAAGAGTCCACGAAGAATTCCTGGGGTATTCCTTATAGGGTGGCCATGGGGAAGTTTAGTACACAGCAAACATTGGCAGCCCTCAAGCACGGAGACGTCCAGGCAACCAACTTTGAGGAGGCAGCCGAAATCTTCATTGCGAGGACGTACCCCAGGGATGATCCGTTTCAAGACAGCGATGAGGAAAACTTTGTGAGACGCACCACGGCATACCCACCTGATACGGACTTGTGCCCACGATGGGACATATATGATCTCCGTACTGCCGTGGATAAGCAGAAAATCGGTTGTGCTCCAGGACTCGATGCTATAGATGCGGCGATCCTAAAGAATAGTATTCCCTACATTGATGAGAGACTTTTGGGAATATATAATGATTGTCTGGAGAGGGGATACTTTCCCAAAACCTGGAAGATCGCCGATTTGAGACTCCTCTACAAGGGAGGGAATAGGGATAAACAGCTCCCCAAGTCATATAGACCCATATGTCTCCTCCCTGTGATGAGCAAGGTCCTGGAGAACCTTATCATGACCAGTCTAGCACCAGTTCTTGCCAGAGCAAGTCGTCCACGGCAAAGGAACCGCTGATGCCCTGCTGAGAGTAGGTGAAGACGTTGAACTGAGGACGGAGCGGTATGTCATGTTGATGCTATTTGACATATCCTCCGCCTTCGACAGCGTCTGGTGGCCTCTTGTGCTCCAGCAGCTGCAGAAATATGATGCTCCCAGTAACTTATATGCCTTGATAAGAAGCTACTTACAGGATAGACGTGTAAAGGTTCGTGGCAGTTCTTATGAGACTGAAGCTTTCATAGAGAGGGGATGTCCTCAAGGATCGGTACTTGGTCCAGCTTTATGGAAGCTCGTTTTTGATGAGTTGTTGGGAGTGTTAGAAGAACAGCGGTTCCATGCCACTCGATACGTTGACGATTTGGCAGTAGTGGTGGCCTCCAATAGCATAGCCGGCTTAAGACAAGAAGCAGAACGATGGGCCAACTTGGTCGGAGAATAGTACGAGAGGAAAAAGTTATCAATGGCCGCTTCAAAGACTCATACAATTGTCATGAAAGGGAAAACTGATAGGGCACACCCTATTATCATAACGATTCAAGGATCGAGAATACATCCAAGTGAGGAGGTCACTTATCTAGGCATAAAATTTGGGAAAAAATTCAACGTTACCCCTCACTTGGACTATCTTAAAAACAGGGTGGCCCTATCTTTGAACAGTCTCAGTCGGGTTGGGGGCGCTTTCTGGGGCCTCAGATACTCAGCAACCTTAACAATTTATAAGGGAGTGATTCTGGGTATCATGAGGTATGCGTCTCCTGCCTGGAACCAGAACCTCTCGCACCGACAGAAGAGTAAGTTGGCGACAATACAGCGAACGGCATTGCTGCGGGTCACCAGGGCTTATCGAAGTGTATCCCATGAGACGGTGCAGGTATTAGCAGGAGTACCTCTCGACCTTCTCCTGCGAGAAGACATGATGAAGCACATGTTTAAGAAAAACGGCTCAGCAGGTCTACCGGAAAATCTTAAGGTGAGAATTGACGAGAATCCTTGCAAATAGAAAAACATTATACGGGACGACACATTAGAGGAATGGAACCGGCGGTGGGTGATAACCCCCAAAGGATCTACCTTGAGGAAGTACTTCCCCACTGTCCGGTCACGTTTAGAAGCAAGGTGGATCGTCCCGGACTAATGGCTCTCGCATTATCTCACAGGCCATGGGGGCTTTCGAGCAAAGCTTCATTGCCATGGGATGGACATCGACCCCCTATGCCCTAGCTGCGGTGTTCCGGAGACTGCTGAGCACATCATAGTGGACTGCACCGCCTTTGAAGAACTAAGGGCTAAGTTACTGAGGGAAACCGGTCTCTACATTCTCACAGAGAACGATTTTCCTCAGTTAGTCACTGCAGAAAACTACCCGTACTACAAAGATTTTGTGTACGGGTGGAAAGTCGCGGTGGGGCCAGCCCATTTTAATTTAAGAAGAGGAGGAAGAAGAACTATACCATTGGTGGGAAACGGATGAGAAAAGCAACCATGAAGAAAGAGAAAAAAAAAAAAAGTCTGGTGTGTCCACTCACATGACTTTCCCACCTATTTCACAAAAGTTTTTATACCTTTACATATGTCCATCAAGAAACAATAAAAAATTGAATTAGATTTATTTTTCTGAAAATTGATGAAAGAAAAGATTTGAGCACGATTTATTTGATAAACTAAAGCAATGTAAACCGGCTTAAGGTAGATCAGTATAAACATTTCAATACCCTCTAATATTACTGATCAAAAACTTTTTGCTATAGCCTAATTTTGTTCAAACAATAATTTCTGTAAAAAGTAAAGGAAATAGTAAAGCTTGCATTGTGATGCAGGCAACAGATTTTCTTACTTTCACTAAGTTATCTTTTTTCCCTCATTCTTCCCTTTGACACCAGGTTATGTACCCGTAATCTTAGATTGGATTTTGAATAGCTGTAACTTCGTTAATAGTTGTGCAAAATGAACAATTTTTATATAGTTTTGTAGGGAATTCATTACCTTTCAAAAAAACACGCTAAACAGACAGACAGACCTTCTTCTTCTGCTTCACCCTGTATTGCCTTTCAGCGTAGGGGAGCGTCTAACCAGAATTGCCAATTTTCCCTGTTTCTTGCAAGATTTTTGACTTGGCATATATTTTTATTTCTATTTTTGCACAGGCGGTCTACGTATTCGAGGTACGACATTCTCGGTCTGCCGCGGGGTCTTCTGCCATTGGGGACGTAGTCCATAGACTTTAATGGATCTCTGTGTTCTTCCATCCTGATGACATGCCCAAACCACTTAAGCTGCCGAGTCTTTAGGACATCCTTCATCAGTAGAACCCCCAATTCCTCCCTCATTCTCTCATTGCGAATGTAGTCCCATCTTGTTTTCCCTGCGATCTTTCGGAGAAACCTCATTTCTGCAGCAGTGATTTTTCTTTCAAGTTTGTCAGTCAGCACCCAGTTTTCTGCACCATACAGGAGTATAGGCAAGTATACCGCCTTAAATATGTGCAGTTTTACACCTCTGCTCACTTCTCTCTTTCCGATCACAGTATTGCAGATCTGGTAATATATAGCATTTGTTTTGCTTATTATCCTGTGCAGAATTTCTGAATCCACTTTCCCAGACCGATCCATAACAGAACCAAGGTAGGTGAAATCTGACACAACTTCCATCACTTCTCTGTTGCAATACACTGTAACATCTTCCTGCACCCTTCCAACCTGTAGGATCTTGCTCATTCTTGTACTGATGACCATACCCTTCCTGAGGAGCTCCTCGTTCCATTTGTCAACTGCCTGCTGTAATTTCTCCACAGAATCAGCAATCAGGACAATATCGTCCGCATATAAAAGAAACTGAAATACAACTGGAAGCAGATTCCTTCGCCCCAGAAACGTCTTTTCTGTTCGCCTTTTGCAGATTGCAGCAATTTCATCCATATATAATATAAATAGCAGCTGGCTTAAACTATCACCTTGTTTGACCCCCTTAGCTATGCTAAAATAGCAAGATTCCTGTCCATTCAGTCTGACTATTTCTTTTGGCTTCTTTCTCATATGGCCTCAACCAGGCTTCTAGGAACATTTTTTATTCTTAGTGTTTCCCATATTTCACTTCTTGGGACAGAATCAAATGCTGCTTGAAGGTCGAGGAAGGCTAAGTACAGATTTTTATCATTATCCCATGATTGTTGCATTATATTGCTGAGGGTGAATATATGATCCTGTGTCTGCCGCCCTGGTCTGAAACCAGCTTGCTCTTCTCCTACGAACGGTTCCACTAGAGGTCTCAGTCTATTGTGTAGGATGGATGTATATAATTTATATACCACTGAGAACAGGCATATGGGTCTGTAGTTGGAGCATTCAGCCTGGCAGCCTTTTTTATGTATGGGAATTATGACAATATATTCCCATTCTGTAGGAATCCTTTTGCTGTCCCAGGCTTTTTGAAAAAGTATTTGGAGAGACCTCACTAACTCCATCCCACCATACTTAACAAATTCTCCAACTAAATTATCCCGTCCTGGAGCTTTTCCTGTTTTTATCTTTTCAATAGCTCTACCTAGTCCTCCCCTATGACCTCGTCGTAGTCAGCCTCATTCCAGCGCGCCTCCTGACTGTTCCCAGGATACAAATGTTCGATGATAAATTGTTTTTCATAATGTCTCCTCCATACCTCCAGGATGCTTTTGTCCTCCGAGACCATTTCTCCTTGCTCATTCTTTATATTTCTTACTGCTTTGCTTGTTCGGCCTCTCAGTGCTTTGATCTTTTTCCAAAATAGTTTTATGTTTTCGCCGTGATCCTGGTTCAACCTCTCTCCAAATTCTTCCCATGACCTCTTCTTTGCCGTTTTTACAGCCTCCTTAGTCACATTCCTTGCCAATACATATGACTGCCATTTTTCTGTGGTTTTGACCCTGCAATAATTCCTCCAGGCTATTTTCTTTTCCTTGACCAATGCTTTTAGTTCATCACTCCACCATGCAGTACGTTTACCTTTTTTAAGTATTCTCTTGACTCCGCAGACCAATGTAGCCGACTCCAGAATACTGTCCTTTATTTGTTTCCAAACATCCTCCAACCCAGCTTCTCCATCCAATTCCTGAAGTTTTCTCTTCAGTTCATCTTCATATCTCTGTCTTATCTGATGGTCCTGAAGCTTTTTTACCTCTATTCTATCGTACGCTTTAGACAGACAGACCAATGGCTAAAAATATGTTTTTCGGACTCAGGGGGCTCTGAAACGTATAGATCTGTCAAAGACCGCATATTGGAAATTTGACATGATCACAATACTTTCCTTACCTTAGTACATGTAGGAAAGTAATAAATTAAAATAGAATAAGCTGTATCATCGCTAATACTGGTTCGATTCTGATATGATTTTTTTTTTTTTGTTTTGTTGGTAATTTAATTACCTTTCAAAAGTTTAATTATAAATTTTATCATAGAATATATACTTAGCAAGTCAGGTCCCAAAACTTTTTTATTTTCTTTATAAATTTTTTTCCTGAATTTTTTAGGGAATTTACTCCATATACAAGAATTGAAAGGACAATTATTAGAACATTGTTAGAGCCGTTTTCGTGCTAGTCTATAGAAAAAAATGTTTTTCATTTATTGAGCAGCAGCTAGTGCGTAAGAAGCATCCTACTTGTGTCACAGTCATCAGTACTCAAAACCCTACAAAATAAAAACAGAAGCAACAAAATTGATTCAGTAGTTCCCGAGAAAATCTTGGCACAGACAGACAGACCAATGGCTAAAAATGTGTTTTTCGGACTCAGGGGGCTCTGAAACATATAGATCAGTCAAAAACCGCATATCTGAAATTTGACCCAATCGCAATACTATCCTTACCTAGTATAAGTAGGAAAGTAAAAATCAACCAAGATAATTATGATAGTTAATTTTCTACATGTTATGATAATTTACTGGACGGTGAGGGCTTAAATGGTTCATAAACTGTGAATTATTGTTGTAGACATCCCCCAGTATTTACTCCTTTGTGTGACATTGGGTGAGGGAATGAGAAGGAATATATAATATATAGGAATGTGAGGTCGCACTGTGAATTGTACTCAATTGTGCAGTGGACAAATTGTTCTTTGAAAAGTCTCATATCGATAAACAATCGATGAAGAAGGAAAAAGGTCTGACCAGGTAGTAACAGCTGCAGGAGAACGGCGAGGGAGAGAAGGGGCACTTGAGGCCTGGACACGAAGACGAGAGGACGTTACCTGAGATGAGAGAGGCAGGACATTGAAGACCAAGAATGTCAAGCTTACAGTTATAAGACTTTAATATATTCATTTATTATCAGTTGTTAAAATAAATTGTTTTGTTAGACAGGAGTGAATAGTCCTTTTATTTAGTTGTCCTACAGGCCTCACAATTGAAGAATAACAAACAAGGTGAGTCAATTCATTCAAGGTGTATTTACTAAGTCCCACATTTCATATATATATTCTTATTGTTTCTTCTCAATGAGCGTCAAAAAGGTATTAGATTCCCGAATTGCCAACAACAGTTGAACACCCTCAAAAAGTCTATATCCAGTGCCGCGGTTTTGTTTTAATAATCACAAGTGTAAATAACCTAGTTTCCCGATATAAAAGCGGAAGGCTATGCGCCAATTCCCGCCAAAACATGTTATTTACATTATTAAAGATCTAATAAATAAATTTGATACATTAAATATTTTATTTAATCAAAGTATAAATTTTATAAGTAACTTAAAATAAAAAATAAATTACTATTATTATTGTTTCATGATACAATCTCTCTGGTAGCTCTGATTTCAAGTAAAATCCTTCATAATCTCGATACAGATAATATTACTTCACTTTATATATATTGATTAAAATATACTACTATATAGTGTGTAGTATACACGCTTCATGCATAAACGGTGAACATGAATTAAGAATCATTGACAAAATTTATAAGAATATTTAAGACTGCCTTAACTTTAGGCTCATAAAAGTTAAATTAATAGAGGACATATAAATTAAAAAAAAAAAAAACCTATATTCTACAATTTTTTTTCAGACTATATTCTTGTAGAACGAAAGGCTATGGTGTTTAAAAGACAAATTTGACAAAAAACGTGAGATGGTTAATTTTTTTAAAATTGTCAATTTAAGTTAGTATATATCTTGAAAACAATAACAGATACAAAAGAAATTATTATAAACTTACTTGAAAGAAATTTTATCAACTTTAATTGTTTATACAATAATGTTTCATCTAAGATGCTCTGGTTTCAAGATATATAAGAAAATTCGTAAAAAGTTACATTTACGGTTAGAAGAGGTAAGTTTAGGGAGTTATAGTATAATTACCTCTTAAGTCTCCTAACAAATTCTTAAAGTCAAATTATTGTCCATCCTCCATGCACTCTACGAGCATATTTTTGCCATTCATTGACTGGACTAATGAGAAATAATAGGTACTAGATAGTAGGGCCTTTCATTATTAAACACGTTATATCTTATATATTTTTAGATTTCAACAGAATATGATTCGGCTTTTAGAGAATATGACACCATTAGGAAGAGGATATTGATCCACACATTCATATTGCTGGTCCATATACTGTTTCTGGCAAGTAAAGTTTACTAATGCAATTTGTAAAATGAACGACACGTGTTTGTTGATGTTTTAAATCTGAAACCCTTAATAACGAAAAATTTTTATATACAAATTAAAATAAACTTACAGTGCAATTATAATACAAGTGGCACATTTTGTACGCCATCCTCTGAACATGATCAGGCCTCAGTTTATTTTCATCAAAGATAACATTGTAGTTTGTAGGAGTCACAGTACCTTGACGCACTGATTGTGATACCAAGAAAAAATCAAACCTGTAAAAAAATAAAAATGATTCTAGTATGGAATACATTTAGTACAAAAAAAAAAAAAAAATATTAATCTAAGTTATTATAAATAATCTCATGATAATTTAGAGATGGATTTTTGTTTACTGATTTACAAGGGTGGTCTGGAAAGATTTCGACCGCAATGTGAAGATTGCAGCATTCATATATAAAAGCAAGTGAATTTCATGCTCATCTGTTGAAAGTTACCCACCAAAGTTTCAACTATTTTGGACACGCAGTTTTTATGTAACAGTCATTTGAGTGTTGATATGAGTGTTTTTGTGAAAATGGACACAATAGAGTATCAAGCTGTCATTAAATATTTGTTTTTAAAAGGCAACACGCCTATGCAAATCAAAGATTGGTTGGAGTCTATGTATGAGGACTCTACGCCGTCATTTACCACAGTGAAATTTTGGGCAGCCGAATATATATGTGGCCATATGAGCTTGGGAGACGATGAACGTTCGGGACATCCAAAAACTGAAACTACCGTCAAAAACATTGCCAAAGTTAAGCAAATGGTGATAGACGACCGCTGAATTAAAGTGAGAGAGATAGCAGAGGTTATGAACATATTTATTACATATTAAATCAAACAATTATTATTTAGATATGAGAAAGCTGTCCGCACATTGGTTGCCTCGTTTGCTCTCACATTAGATCAAAAATGTGTTCTAATGAACATTTCCAACACTCTGTTGGTGCAGTTTAGGTGCAATATATCCAAGTTTTGGCACCAATTAATTACTTTAGATGAAACTTGGATGCACCATTGGGTATCCAATAATGGGAACATCGCTGGGAGAAGTGTTTAGAGTTACAAGGGGACTATGTCGAAAAATAAAAAAAATTTCTTCTTTCTTGTATTTTTGTTAGGTCGGAAACTTTTCAGACCACCCTCGTAAACCTTATCTCGGATGATAAATAATCAGCATTTTAATTCATAATATGTTTATTATGGTTGTCGACCTTTCAACCCAATTTTGTGGGTCAACAGAGCTTGATCAACAGCAGGTGGCCATCTCGTTTTGACATGAGTGTGCTTGTGATCGTGCAGTACATTATCTTTCCATTTACTCTTAGGTTTTTCTCTGTCGAGACTTCTCTCACAGAACTTCCCTACGACTATTATTATTTTTTTAATTATTAATTGGCTTAAAGCATCGCGACCCTTACTGGATCTATTGTGTGCCATTATGCAGTTTGTTTTATTCTTAAAACGTTATTTTTATCACTTCCGCGTATCTTCATATGCTTCTTGGATTGACAGTCTCATTGCTACTGGGACGATCCATCCGTTCTTCCCCAAATAGCTCCAGTCTAAGCCTTGCAAATCTATCGACTTGCAGCTTTCACAGACACAAGGCCTTTCACATCGACAGACGATGAGACAGGCTGTTTCGTTCTCCTCCTGACAGAATCTGCATAGCAGGTTCGTCGTAACTCAGAGATTGAACATGTGATAATTTAACTTACAGAGGCCTGTGTAGATCGCTGTAAGCTTTTTAAGAGCTGCTCTGCCCAAACTCAGTAGCAGTTTACTTCTTTTATCACATGGACCTATAAGGAACAGCTTCGAATGTCGTTGTTTCTTCTCAGCCCAGTGTTGTTTAAATTTGTCACCATACATCTCCCTAGTCTTACTTTTGGCAGTACTAAGACTGATTCCACAGACAGGTTCAGGAGTTATGGGAATAGTATATGAGCCTAACATGGCTGGTTTGTCTGCTTCTTCATTGCCTAGAATGCACGAGAGACCAGGCGCCAACTCTATTAAGCTCAGTAAGATTATTAAGTGCTATACTGCATTCTTTAACAACCTTTAAGTATACATAATAATTATTTAAAGCACCTATCCCTGCCCGACTATCAGTATAGATTATAATCTTTTTCCCAGTCAGTTTGCTTCGCAGTAGGTTTTGAGCGCAATGGCAAATTGCTAATACCTCGGATTGAAATACTGAAGCGTATTTGCCAAAAGGTATTGAGTCTTTTTCTTTGTTATCTTTATGATAGATGCATGCTCCAGAGCCATAGGCTATTAGAGAGCCATCTGTATAACAATTTACACCATTTTTTGGTTTGTGCTGTCTGCTGATATTTATCTCGAACTTGTATTTGCAGTCTAGATACTCACAGATTAGGATATCGGAGTGCATGGCTAAAACTTCGTCACATCCAATCCCTTGACAAGGGACAGCGGAACAACTCTTTAGATTACTCATTCTGTATAATGTATTTGTTGATCGAGCCACCATCTCCAACTGCAATGGTGGCATGTTGAACATTATCCGCAGCCGGTGTGGAGACCATTGCTCCCGTTATCATCATACAGGCTAGTCTTTGAATTTTTCCTAATAAGATTGAGTTAACTACAATCTTTGTTTTGTGTCACCAAAGGACCCCTGAGTATAATATAATGGGTCTGACTGTCGATATATACAGCCAGTAAACCATTTTAGGTTTGAGTTCCCACTTTTTTTCTATTGCTCTTTTACAGGCCCATAGGCATTTGAGGGATTTATTTGTCATGTACTGAACATGTTTAGTCCATGACAATTTATGGTCCAGTATGACTCCAAGGTGTTTTACTTCCTTGCTATGTGTCAGTTGGATACCATTTATTTCCCGGCATTTTGATAAATACCTTAATTTATTTTAGTTATTATAATTATATAATATGTACTTTTGCTTTTGCTTTTGTCTTTTTCTTTTTCTTTTATTTTTGATTTAATTTTAATTTTATTCCTGATGACCCACAAGCTTGGGTCAAAACATCAGCAACTATAATAAGCATATTAAGAATTAAGATTCTATGCATCATCTAAGATGTTTTCTATAAAAAATAAAATAATAAGATACTAGTTAAAAATACAGAATAGTAACAGAAACTTTTTTTTTTGTATTATAACAAACCACCCATCTTTACAAATATTTTTCAACATTAGAGCCTCTCAGAATATGAGCTTTCAGTTTCCAAGCCTAATTTCATGAAATAACTATTTGTTAAAGAAAATTAAGACTCTAAAATTGAATTCAACATATGCAGAAGAAAAAGTGTTGAAGGGAATAAAGATTGACAAAGAAATAGAAAAATGGCTAAAGATTCTGCAAGACCTCTGAGAAAAATACTGAAAGCATTCGAAAATTAGTTAAAAATTGATGAATTGAACGATGATAGTAAGAAATGTAACACTTTGGAAATGATGAAAGAAAAGAATGGAACTTCTGAAGCAATTGTTATGATGAGATGTGAACATATCAGAGGTAGGGGGACAAGTATACTCTTCCAATGAAGAAGGTTAGAATTCAGTGGGGAATGGACACTGATAATGGCAAGAAATTTGATTTGAATTCTCAACATTGTTTTATAGAATAAAAGTGATCAAATTTTATATAAAAGAAATAAGAATACAAATAAATAATTCAATTTATTTATAAACAACACTGATGAGATTGATATCGACTTACTTCTCAGGTCGGGTGACCACGTCATCAACGATTGTCCCGGGAGGAGGGTTTACATAGTATGGTGAACCTTGTTTATCTACACCATCCTGGAGAAAAAACCTTGTCTGAATACGTTTTGATACGATAATAACAGTCAACTTTGGTGGTCTTTGAGGAAACATTTGAAGGAGTCGATTCTAAAAAATAAATAAAAGTAATCAATTAATTTGTTATCCAGGGAGAAAAAATGTATTGATGTTATTAATTTTGCTGGATATGATGCTATCTCAAAAAAAAAAATTTGCTGCACACATACACAACTTTCACTTACCACTCTACTTTGAATATAAATTATTTTTTGGCAATATTGGACTAATATAAAATTTGTTAAGTGCATTTTTAGCCGAGCTAAAGCTTACAGCTAACAAATTATTAATACCATTAAAATAACAAAAATCCTATTTATTATATCAACGGTTGATTATGAATTGCACGATCCGTTGATTATGGATTGTACGATCCGTTGATTATGGATTGTACGATCCGTAGATTATGGATTGTACAATCCGTTGATTATGGATTGTTCGACTATTAATTAATCAACTGTTATTTTCCAATGGAAAGTTTACTAAAATGGAATTACGAGATTTGCATTGCCTGTCATAGATAGATCAAAAGTTGTCACACTAATTTTAAGTGGATAGTGTTGGGATATCACAAAGAGAAAATTCATCAAATTATTCTCTAATTTAATTTTCCAAGTTTTCATGATGATTTTTCGGAATCAACGGGCAATAGGTACCTAATTATTTAAATATATCAGATATAGAGTTACTAAACTACAGTAAATATATTTGAAGTTATAAACATATCCATGAAATATTTTTATATTTTAGTTCTTTCATACAAGTACAATAAAATAGTGTATGTATCAGTCTGGCCAGAGACATGAACATCGCTATAATTATCTTATACCTACACAGTTTTTCTTTATTTTAATCTTCACTACAGTCCATCTTGATTTCAGTTTTTTTTTTTCTATTATTCTAGAACATTATTAGTGTTCACTGATTCAAGTGACGTATATTTACGTAAAAATGTGCATAACACTAACTGATTTCCTAGAAGTATGGGACTGTAATATTCTACTAATCCTTACGGCATTAGACACGCTGTTTACTGCTTTCATCACTTCAACAACTATCTACCGACCGGTATTTATTTATATTTTAATTTATTTACTTCTCATAAAATATGGTGCAGTGTAATATTTGCAATAATACTATTGCACGCGAGGACAAAAACAACATTAACTGTGTAAAATGTAAAATTACTTACCATAGTAGGTGTTTCAACTTAAATGATAAAGACATCGAAGCACTAAAACACACACAAAAAAACATGGGTATGCCCTAATTGCGACCAGGCCAAAAAACCCAACACTGAGCCGTCTGCCTCAGAAATACTGGAGGCAGTAAATCATCTAGATAACTGCTGCCTCTATGGCAATTTTGTTCTAGAGATCTTGCAGCAGCCAAATATACCCAACAAGGGTATAACAAATCACTAATCATAGCGGCGGTTTATCTGCCATATGAACATCCAGAACCTGCAGAAGGAATGGATGAACTATTAAAGAGTAAGGAGGAAATTGTTGCTGCCCTGGATGCTAATGCACACAACGAGATCTGGGGAAGCACAAACACCAACTCAAGAGGTGAGAAACTCTTAGAGACTATTATTAAATATGATCTTGATATTCTGAACAGGGGGAATAAGCCTACCTTTTGTAATAGAATTAGGATTGAGATCATAGACATAACACTAGCGACTCGATTGACTAGTGACCTTATAGATAACTGGCATGTCTCTGATGAAACATGCTCGGATCACAGGTATATCAGGTTTGATATATCTGACAGAATACAACATGATGTGGAATATAGAGACCCCAAGCGAACAAACTGGGTGTCCTATAGTTCTAACTTGGAGGAGGCTGTCAAATGCTGCCCCAAAGTTATCCACAATACATGGCAATTAGAAATATTAAATACTTCAATTACTGATGCTATGACTAGAGCATATTTGGCCAGTAATGAAGCCAAAAAAACTACAACCAACAGGAAAGTGTCCTGGTGGAATGATAGTCTAACAAAGCAAAGAACACTCATGAGGAGATTGTTCAATGCTTCTAAAAAATCTGGCAATTGGGATACCTATAGGAAATCTCTTACTGAGTATCACAAATCTGTCAGGAAAGCCAAAAGACAAGCCTGGAAAAGGTTTTGTCTGGAGGTGGACAACATGCCGGCGGTATGTAAGGTAAACAAAATACTGTCAAAACAAACCAATTCAGGTATAATGGGAACACTCAAATATGACGATAAGCACACCACGAATGAGATGGAAACATTGAGTGTGGTAGCAAAAGCTTATTTCCCAAATTGTTTTACGACAGTAAATGAACTTCTTGACCCCAATACACAGGATCGTGGTACTGGTGCACGTATGTGGGGTCTGGCAAGAAGAGTGATAACAAACAGTAGACTTGAATGGGCAGTGAATTCGTTCTCTCCTTTCAAATCTGCTGGAATGGACGAGATCTTTCCAGCACTGCTGCAGAAAGGTCTCCCAGAAATAAGGCCATACCTTCTGGAACTTCTAAGAGGTAGCCTAGCACTGGGATATATACCATGTAAGTGGAGGATATCCAAAGTGCGATACATTCCTAAACCAGGAAAGGAATCTTATGAAGACCCAAAGGCATTTAGGCCAATATGTCTGTCATCTTTCTTAATGAAGACATTGGAAAAGATACTGGACAGACATATTAGGGAACACATATTGGCTACTAGTCCAATACATTCAAAGCAATATGCCTACCAACCAGGAAAATCCTGTGAGGTGGCACTTCACAACTTGGTAACAAGAATTGAGAAATCCTTAGAACAGAGTGAAATCATGATAGGCGTCTTCGTTGATATCGAGGGTGCCTTTGATAGAACTCCCTATAACATCATAAATGATGCGCTAAGGAAAAAAGATATAGACGCTATGACCTCCAGATGGATTGGGAGAATGCTGGAGGACAGAGTTCTAAAATCAGAAATAGGGCACAAGGAACTGTGGATTAAACCCTGTGGGGGATGTCCACAGGGAGGTGTGCTCTCTCCGCTACTGTGGTGTTTTGTGGCTGACTCATTATTGGAAGCCTTAAACACTGCAGGCATTTATGCTCAGGGATATGCTGACGATATTGCCATCCTCATAGGAGGGAGGCATCAGAGTGTCCTCTCTGATATCCTCAGTACAGTGTTCAATATTCTTAGGAATTGGTGCAGGATTAAAGGACTAAGCATCAACCCTAGGAAAATCAATGTGTGTATCTTCACTAAGAAGAAGAAGGTGGCTATAAAAATGCCGGAAATCAATGGTATCCAAGTGACATTGAGTAAGGAAGTAAAACACCTTGGAGTCACTTTGGACCATAAACTGACATGGACTAAACACGTTCAAAACGTGACAAGTAAAGCCCTCAAATGCCTATGGGCCTGTAAAAGAGCGATAGGAAAGAATTGGGGACTAAAACCAAAAATGGTATACTGGCTGTACACAACGACAGTCAGACCTATCATATTTTACTCAGCTTTGCTATGGTGGCACAAAGCAAAGACTGTAGCCAACTTATCCTTATTAGGAAAGACTCAAAGGCTTGCTTGTATAATGATAACTGGCGCAATGAGCACGACACGGACGGCTGCTATGGAGGTGATGCTCGGCATGACCCCCCACCCCCCCGCTGCAGCTGGAGGTGGAGGCTCGGGCAACACTGTACAGGATAAGCAAGTCAACTTACTGTTCAACAGTCCCCTGTCAGGGAGGACACACAATACTGCTGAACAGGATTGGAAGTGAAAGAGTGCTAGCTATGCACTCTGACACTCTAATCCGAGAATATCAGGACCGAAAATATAAGGTTGAGATAGATAGCAGCAAAAGTCATAAACCAAATAGTGGAATAAATTGCTATACAGATGGCTCTCTAACAGCCTTCGGCTCTGGAGCTGGCATCTATCGCAAAGATCTAAAAGAAAAAATTTCTATACCACTTGGCAGGTATGATTCAGTGTTTCAATCCGAGATACTGGCAATCTGCCACTGTGTACAAAACCTACTGCAAACCAATGTGACTGAGAAAAAGATCACCATCTTTACTGACAGCCAGGCAGCAATAGGTGCTCTTGACAATTATTATGCTTATTCAAAGGTCGTTAAGGAATGCAATAGAGCACTTAACGAGCTGACTGAGCACAATAGAGTTGCAGTGGAGTGGGTGCCAGGCCACTCTGGCATACCAGGCAACGAGATGGCTGATGAGCAAGCCAGGTTGGGCTCAGATACTATTCCTATAACTCCCGAGCCTGTCTGTGGAATCAGCCTCAGTACTGCCAAGGGCAGGATCAGGGAGATCTATGGGAACAAATTTAGGAATTACTGGACCGACAAGAAACAGACATTCGAAGCTGTTCCTTGAAGGCCCATGTAAAAAAAGAAGTAAACAGCTACTGAACATGGACAGAGCAGCTCTTAAAAAACTTACAGCGATCTACACAGGTCACTGTAAGTTAAATAATCATATGTTCAATCTCCGAGTAATGACGAATCCGCTATGCAGATTCTGTCAGGAGGAGAATGAAACAGCTTTTCACATCATATGCAGATGTGACAAGTTTATAAGGCTGAGACTGGTGGTATTTGGGGAGGAACAGATGGATCTCCCCAGTAGATTTGAGTCGGTCAACCCAACCAGCCTACTTAGATACGCGGAAGCGACAGGACTAACGTTTTAAATAAAACGACCTAGTGAATATTGGCGCACAATGGACCCAAAGGGGTCGACGTGCTTAAAGCCAACATTAATAAAATAAAAAAAAAAAAAAAAATCATCTAGATTCAAGTGTGAACGAAGACGTAAAAAACATTAAACAGCCTTTGATAAATATGGGGAGCTCAGTTTTGAGGTAAATGAAAGATTAGCAAAAATTGAAAAACACCTCGAAAGTCAAGCCAGTAAATTTGAAGAATAAAGCCCTCAACTAGAAGCAAACTAGAAGTTCGCCTGAATAATGCAGAACAGGGCCTGTTATCCAGATCACTGGAGATCCGAGGGATACAGGAACGAGCTGGTGAAACGCCCGCCCGCTCTGGTGACCAGTATAGGAGCCAGCCTGGGAGTCAGGCTTAGTGCAGAAGACCTGGATATGGTGCATCGCCGCAGAAGCAGGAAAGATGATCCACGACCGCCGCCTGTCATCGTGCGATTTGTCAGGCAATCAGTCAGAGACGATTTAATATCGAAAAGAAAAGTCAAGAGGGATTTCTCCACACGGGATATCGGTTGGCAGGAGAATGACTGCCACCGGATATATCTGGGGGAGGAGATGACTCACATGAACAGGCACTTATACTGGCTTGCCCGACAGAAGAAAGCAGCGAGGAAAATCAAATATTGCTGGTTTGCAGCTGGAAAGGTGCAATGTCGAAAAGAAGACGGACATAAGGTAATCTTGATCGAACAGGCCTCGGACTTCGATATATTTACCTGACTACACAGAATTCGTCTACCCTTCATCCTTATCAAAGTAACTATTGACAAAATTTCCTTCAAAGAAAGATTTTCGCTTTCAGTTGTATTTCTCCATTTTCACATATTAGCCTATGTATTATTAACTATATGCTTTCTATTTTTTGTTTCTTTAAACACTTTCTTTTTTCTTATTTTCATTAATTGTAATAGCTTTTCTGTATTTTTTGTTTGTTTTATTTTTTCTCTACCGAACTCAGACTGTTTCCTTCCAAATCCTTCTCATGTCTAGTACCCTAATCACCTGCCATGTTAACTCTCAATCCCTCCCCGCCCACTATGACAAATTCCTGCAATATTTCACTCAAAATTTTTACCATATTATAGCTATCTCCGAAACTTGGCTCAAACCTTATATCCCCTCCTCTTCTATCTCCTTGCCTAATTACAACCTCTTCCGTCATGACCGGATAAGCCGGACTGGTGGTGGAGTAGCCATATTTGTCCACAATAGCCTGAAGACCCGAATCCTCGATTTATCCCCATCTTCCAACCACCCACAAATAGAATACCTATTAGTTGAAATCCTTTGTAATACTTCTCATCTCCTCTACGCTGTGGTATACCGTCCTCCTCTTGTTCGATTTCACACGTCCTTTGAATCTAGCCTATTAAATTTCGTTTACCTCTATCCCAGAATAATCATCTCAGGTGACCTCAATACCAATTTCCTATCTAACTCTAATGACAAATCCTATCTAGAAGACCTATTCTTCTCCCTTCACCTCTTCATCGTTCCTTTTTTTCTCACTCACCATACTAGCAGGTCTGACACTTGGCTAGATTTCTATATTATAGACTCTGCACAAAACCTCCTCTCCTCTTCCCAAGTACCAGTATCCTTTTTGTCATCTCATGATCTGATACAAATAATATATAATATCCGAACTCCTCCTATTCAGCCTCGAACTATCACCTTCCGCCATCTAGATTCCCTTACACGAGAACAAATATTACCTGACCTGGAAATCCTAGATTGGAATAAAATATATTCTTGCACTTCTATCGACTCTATGGTTGATATTCTTACTACCAATCTCCTAAATATCCTCAATACCCATGCCCCTCTCAAAACCTCTACATTTCGTCACTGGCCTGTGTCAGGTTTCCTTTTCGTTCGTCTCCTTGGATGTGTCAGGAAATTAAAAACCTGCAGAAGAGGCGCGACGCTGCTCGTAGACGCTTCAGACGTACTAGGCTTGCAAATGACTACCTAGCGTTCAGGGTGCTTCGCAACTTGACACAAACAAGGATCCGGCATGCGAAATCCCTCTACTTCCACGAAGCCCTTTCCTCAACTCCTGACATAAAATCAAAATGGCGACTGCTTCGTAAACTCTCCCTTTGTGATCCTTCCAGATCCCCTACCCCAGCCTTTCCAATATCCCCTGATGATCTAAACTCGTATTTTATATCTGTTGCTAATACCTCTCCTTTATCCCCCTGTTCCGGCTTTCCTATAGAGATACCATTTAATGACAATAACTTTTATTTTTCCAACATTTCTCCCACAGACCTTTTAACCGCTGTAATGAAATCCCACACCAATTCCATAGGACCTGATGGCATCCCTGTCAAATTCATAAAATTATGTCTTCCTGAAATCCTCCCAGTTCTTCTTTTCATCTACAATTTCTCCCTTCAGAATTCAGTATTCCCTACATCTTGGAAAAAAGGCATTGTCCTTCCTTTGAATAAAAATTCTAATCCAACCTCACCACGAAGATTTCCGCCCAATCTCAATTCTTTCCAACCTCTCAAAACCCCTAGAAAGATTGGTGCAATCCCAAGTCTCCAACTTCCTTGAAAAGTTCAACCAACTTGATCATCTCCAATCTGGTTTCCGTCCCAGCTACTCCACACAATCCGCCTTAATTAAAATCACCAGCGACATTCAAACTGCAATAGATGATAAAAAGTTAACTATCCTTATCCTTCTCGACTTCTCCAAAGCCTTCGATTCCATCAACCATTCCATCCTTTTCAACAAACTGAAATTATTATCTTTCTCCAATAGTTCCATCTCTTGGTTTCAATCTTTCCTTTTACAACGTACCCAAGCAGTCTCCATACCCAACCAACCACTATCTGCCTTCCTTTCTTTATCCTCTGGAGTTGCCCAGGGTTCAAGCATATCTCCTCTCCTTTTCAGCTCCTACATTAACGACCTACCTAAATCAATGCTCCATTGTTCCCATCACCTTTATGCAGACGATTCACAGATATACCTACCATTTTTCCCTCCTGAGTTACTGGAGGCATTTGCCAAGATCCAAGAAGACCTAGATCGAATCAGTGCCTGGGCAAATGTAAATGGATTAAGGTTAAATGCTGCCAAAACTCAGGCCATTGTCATTGCTTCCAAGCCCCTTCTTAGATCCCATACAGACTTTCCCATCCTTCACCTTAATGATCAGCCAATCTCCTTCTACTCCACTGTTAAAAATTTAGGATTTTTCATTGATCAAAACCTCTTTTGGAATCACCATATTTCTCATATCTCTCGACGGACAATTTCCACCCTCAAACTATTCCATCGCTTCCACCATCTCCTGCCTCAATATAAGCGTAGACTCCTAGTTTCCTATCTCATTTTTCCCCACTTTGACTATAGCTGTGTGGTGTATGATGGCCTCTCTGTGGAGCTCCGTGATAGACTGAAAAGACTAATGAACAGCTGCGTAAGATTTGTGATTGGGGCCCCAAGATACTCTCATGTTTCTCACCACTACGCTGAGTTAAAGTGGCTTTTCCCCTTCTTCCGAAGACAATATTTCCTAGGTACGTTCCACTACCAAATCATCAACAACCATCGTCCTTCTTACTCCTACAATCTTCTCCAGTTCAAATCCTCAGTCCATTTCCTGTCCACAAGATTTCGACCTTCTAACCTTTACATGCCTTCTCGCAGCTCTGCCTCATTCCAAAATTCCTTTATTGTTCGCTCTGTCAATTTCTGGAATTCCCTCCCTATCAAAATTCGACATTCCCCATCCATATCCACATTCAAAACCCTCCTATTCCAATTCCTATCCCAAAAACAGTCAGATAGTTGCTAACCATTCGAGCTGATTTCAATAGAGAATTTGATACATTTTTATTTTTTAATTCTTTATTATTTTCTTAAAAGTGTATACCGGTCTATCAGTGCAATTAGCTTTAAGTGTCTTGTCATAGTATTAATTATTTTGTATATAGTTTAATTTATTTTGTACATAGAATTTTTACCTCATATTTTTTTTACATTTCTTTTTTTCGATTGATTTTATTATGGCCAGATGTAATATTTTAACTTTGTTCTATTTTGTTATTCTCAAGGGACTGTGTCCCAGAATAAAGTTATTTTTCTATTCTATTCTATTAAACAATGTCATTGCGTTGTTTCGAAGGATATTAATTCTTTTTTTTAAACTTAAAAAAAAATGTTGAAAGTTTACATTTAGTAAGAAAATTCCATTTAATTTCCTTGGAAACATGTGATTAAACATTACGTTAAATAATGTTAGTTTTCAGACATTATTATTTATAATTTTTTTGTCACTCTCCGTTACCTTCAACAACTTTATTTATTTGATATTATTTAATAACTTGACAGGTATCTAGAGTAAGATTAGATGTACAAAGCCACTGATTTGGTCAATAAACAAGAATAATGCATGTATAGTAGATATTAAACATGATTAACCAGACCCCATTAAATATGTTTTAAGGAAGAGATAAAGTTGGTATATAACTTTTTCACACCCCTTGAATAAGAACTTTCAATCAAAAGATTTAATAAAAAAAATTCCTTTTAAGTACTTATGCGATCTGGTTATATAGTTTTGTTGTAGATATTATACATGTCAAAGGCATAACAATCTCATAAGTAACTGTGAGTTGAAAGCAAAAATATTTATACACTCACATCCTGAACTGAGGGCCTCCTTTTTTTGAATCAGATCGAAAATCTGATTTCTGCTTATAAAAAAACAGAGAAGGCTAAATTTAAAATAGATTATTTTATGTATATTTTTATTATTAAAAAATACCTTTATTGTCATAACCTCATGGTCGATAACATATCCAATATTTGATTCACCAACCCCATCTCTAAACATGATTATTTTTGGGGGTAAATATTGGTTGAGTTCTTCAAACTTTAGGACTGCATCTAGAAAAAAAATACCCCAAAAAATTAAACTTAAAAAAAATATATATATATATATTCAGACTAAGTAGCAAATATAAAATAAATAAATCAATTACGAGATACATGGTTAGCAATGTCATTAGACAACTCCTCTCCTAGGCTGTGCCGACTGACTGCTGAGTAAAATTTTGAGAAATTATAATTAAGGGAGGCTACCATTGCACCCACTGATTTACCCTTCACTCTTGTATCGTGACATACATCAAACCCAACTACCATACAGGCATGTGCCTATAATCAAAATCATAATTACTTTTATTCTAAAGAAAAAATTATACATTTATAATAAGAGATCATTTTTCTATAAATAACAAATACGCTATATCTAAGTATTTACTCACTGTTTCCTTTTTTACAGTCTGAAAAAAAAATAACAACAAAGAATTAGATTTTCAATAAAAATTGAAGTCATAAGAAGTAATAATGTGAATTATAACTGGACACTTACACCATCTTTCATTTTCAAGTCATCCTAAAACAAAAAATATACATATTAGAAAAACTATATTTTACTCATACTTAAAGTGTTTAATTATATAGAATTTTAATATTGTTGAATTTATATTGATTATTTTATAAGTTAGGTTAGCAGCATAAGAATATGAGGCTTAATCTCATATGTTAATAGTAAACAATACTTTTAAAGGTATGGAAAAATAATAAAAAGAGTTTTTTACAAAAGTGTCTTGCGAGGTCAATTCGTCTTCCTATAAAGGCATTATATTTATATTTGCCTTCGCAAATTTAAGTGGTGCCGAAACCTCTAACGTTTAAAATTATTTTTCACTTTTCCAATTTTTTTTCACCAATAACAATGACGGAGAGAATTTTGCGACCGCCAGTGCTGACAATACAGTAGGAAATCCCGACACTACCAGCGGAGAATCTGGTCTCGGCTGCTAATGCTCTTGAGTGGATGAAATAAGACAGCAACGTCTCAGGATCAAAGAAAGGCCACATCAGATTTAGAAAGATTCAATAGGAAAATTAAATCATTTTCTCAAACGAGACAATCGACTGATAGCACAGGTAGTAGCCAAGACGACTGAAAACTTGATCGATTCAGGAGACGTAGAAGTGCTGAAAGCGGCCTTAGTTTGGCGGATCATGCAGAGTGTGATGAATCTGATCCATGCAGATGAGAAAAAGATCGTGGGATGTTGTAAAAGACCGATTGAAGAAGGCGTTCAGAGGTGGGCGGTAGGCGTAGTAGGTGGTCTTCTTAGATTAGACCTAAAATTACATTGAACAGTGATATAACTTTAAAATAATATCATAGGTACTGTTCTATGATGAGGATAAGCAGATTTATTGATAAGTGAAAGCCCAGCCATCCTTTTGGCTCATCCCACACTGCTGTACAACTACTCTCCTCTGCCGCATGCCGATTCATTGCAAACTCCACATACGTATCATATGTATTTTTTTTATGCTTCAGTGATACAGTAGTGTAACTGATCAAATCATCAGATTGAAATAATTTAAAGCTGCAATGGCAAATTGAATTCCTTAATTTTGCTATAGGGTTTTCAGGAGTATGGTAGTAATTTACAATGGTAGCAATTTAAAAAACATATTTAAAACGAAATAATAAGTCATGACAATCTTATTTTTTTTAAACATCATCAAATATAATTACAAAAAATGGAAAACTTACTTTAAATGGGAGAGGAGTGTACCATGGACTCCCACCCAGTTTACAGTTCAACTGAATAGCAATTTTTGAGCAAACTGAGAGCAGACTTTTATGCCCTAATGTTTTAGTTGCTATCACCTGAGAAGCCACTACAAAATACAAAATAAAGTTGTAATATAAAATTAACACAAGGACAAAGTACATATTGTGGACAAAATATTATTGGGAAATTTGGTTGTTGAAAACTTTTCTAAGAACAATAAAAACAATAAAATTAAAGTAAAATGCAAGTAATACAAATAGTATGAAGAATGAAGCTTAACCTTAGAAATGTGAAAAAAAGAAAAAGGGAACAAATTATATAATAAAAATAATGGACTGTATGAATAACACAAACCCGAACTAATAATTTATTTTTTTCATAACAAATAAAAAAATAAAACTAATCATACATTAGCTTGATAATAAAAATAGATGAAAACAAAGAAAAGTTAAAGATAATGATAAATAAAAACAGTGCAGAAATATTGAATAAAAGAAATGATTTTATTTCTACATAACTGTCCCAAAATTAATTAATCTAGAACTTATGTTAAAACTAACGAAATATCACTAATATTAAAAGTAGTCTTCTTATTGTGACTTCATATAAATAGTGTCAGTGCTCATATTTTTCTGTAAAACTGCAAGTGGACAGTCCACAATGACCACGGGCATAACACTTAAAACTTAACACTTGTCTATATATGAGGCTTTAATACATTTGTAATAATCACTATAATGCACACCACAACAATCGAGCCCATACACTATGACTAAGTGTACATTGCCAATTAAAACAGCTGATTTTGTTTTTATTTTTAAATTAAAATATTATATCTGAAATTCAATATTTAAACTTTAAAACCAAATGAAAATAAAACAAAACAAATTAACTATTTAAAAGATATTAATTAGAATACTTAAAGAAATTAACGTTGTGTATGTTAACAATCATTTGTATAAATTTTTTGGCAAAAATTAAAGGTCATTGAAATATATGTGCGATTTAACAGGATGTTCAGAGATTCTCCCCCACAAACTTTCCATACATTTCTCGTTTTTTTCAGACTTGTAAATTCCTCTGTTTAATATTAAAAATAATTAGTGCAGCTGTCTATACTGTAATGTAAGCTCTTATTGCAACCTATACTCATGTTACACTTTTTATTTTATTTGATGAAAAGTATATTCGAGTACTGGTCTACACATAAAACATGGGAGTTCGGGAAACATCTAATATATACATTTATTATTACTTTTTTTAAGGGAGTCCCTTTATTTCAAATGGATCTTGTATTTAAATTGAAATTCTCCCCCCGCGGGGAGGGCAGGAATAATGTCAGTTACATGCTTCTACGGCACCGGAACAGGAACTCGTAATGATTGTACCTTGTTAACTTCTGTTTAGCAGATTGTCAGAAATGTGTTAGCTTGTTCAGCCACTCCGCTCCATATTTAAATTGAGTTGGAGATTGAGAAATACATTTTAACATTAACTAAACATTCATGCACTTTTTGATGCTCTGCCCTCTCTTCTTTGGCTCCACTAAACGAAACCCCTCTTTATTAAGTTAGAAATTTGTAAATTGAGTTAATGTGAGAAAAGTTTCTTCCAAGCTCTCAAATGTTTCTTCCATCCCCTCTAAGTCCCGACATTTTGATAAGTTAAATTTGGAACCAAATAATAAAATGTTCGAAAACAAAACATAAGAAAGATATTCACATAAAGGAAAATGTGACCTTAATGATGCTTGTTAAGTACTTGGAATACTAAAGCACAAAAATACAATATTAGTGAACACAACTATTTTATTCATCATAAAAGATAACACTGTTAGGTTAATACAACTCAATCCCTAATTGGTATAATCGATATATCACAATGCTGATGTGTTGAGCACTAATTTTGTTGAAGCTGTTAATAGTTTTTTTTTTTTTTTTTTTTTTTTTTATTTAGCCTCTACCACTAAAAGGGTCGTTTCCATTTTATATTCGTTGATAAAATTGAATACTCTTTAAATATTTGAACAGTTTTTCTATTTCATTCTCCCCATCTTCCAGAAGTTGGATGCAGAATAGTTTTTAAAATGTTAAATAAGTTAAATTGTTCAAGTTAAGCATCTTCGGAACCAGCTTAGGACATCAATCAAGATCAGGTAATCACCTTATTTGTAATATGCCTATAAGAGTACAGGCTGTTATTCAAGAAAATGGAGGCAACAATAGATACCAGAGACTCAGATTTAATAATTAAAAGAGAATGACATGTGTTCATTTTTGTTTAAAAAATGTTCATTTGATTTATTTTACATTAAAATTTTTTAAAATAAATTTCCATTGTTTTTTTTCCTTTTATTTGTGGTCTTTTACGCGCAAGATATGTCACTATATTGAGATAGAAAAAAATTTTTATCTTGGTGACCTCCCCTTCCCCTCACTGGATCACTTTTGAATATCCCAAAAACTGCTATATTTTTGAATTTTATCCATAAAAAAGCACTTTTTTGACAAAAACCATACCATACATTTTTAAACTAGACAACATGTGCAACAATGTAAGACCATAACAGGCTTGTTAAATCAAATAGTTAACAAGGATACAGGTTTTCAAAGTATGGAAAATTTTAAGGTATTTTTCATGTTTGATCATATGCAACTGCCTTCAATTACCCTTTTATTTTCAATAACCTGTCTGATATGAGTCAGTAAAGTAAACATTTATTCATTTTAACATTGTGAAGGAGTGATAGAGGGGGGAGAAAGGTTTGGTGAGAGGGAAGTCCATTGGCCAGACCTTCTTCCCCCCCCCTACACCTCCTCCACAACACTATAAATTGCATATCGTTTTGTTCCTTTAACTATAAAAAAAAAAAAAAGCCTATGTTCCAAAATAGTGTCCAAATTTGGCGGATTGATGACTTTGACTTAAGTTAGTTTTTCTGTTGCTGAGATTCAGAAGTTGGCTGAATTCCGTCATAATTGGTCTTTTATCAAAGCTGGATAGTCAGAGAATAACGAAACATCAAAATATTTTTAAAAAATAATTGGCCTTGGCAATAAAAAATACCAGTAAAGTCAATTTTTTAATGTTGTTCAAATGAAAGTTGAAAATCAAACGGCAAACAATAACGAAAAATGCTTTGAAATAAAACATCTAGAGAATAAATTTCTATTTCTAAACCATTGATTAATTTTTAACATATTTTAAACTGTTCTTTAGACAATGCACTTTGATGTTTGAAATGCGGCACTGGCATACGTACCTACAGTCCTCTGCCACCTCATTCGGTTCTAATAAATGGCTTAGTGCAACTCTCTTCATCTGTTAACTACATATTTCTTCCATTCTTCCACCAAATAATGTTTTCATCAGTTTCTTATTATATTTTTTATCTCAACAGTGATCGCAGAATTTCTTTTTTCTAGTGGTTTTTCCTTCTTCGCTTTTATATATATTGTAACATCCCTCTTACATTTTAGAATAATAATAATAATATGACCTCAGAAGATCACTTTATACCCTTAGGATACTTCCAAAAGAAATATAAATATAATATATATATATATATATATATATATATATATATATATATATATATATATATATATATATATATATATATATATAAGAGGTTGTTAAATAAAAAACAAAATTATAAGAGAATTAATATATTTATTTATCTCAGGTATGGATTACTGACAATCAGATCAACTCTATTATTATTTACACTATTTATACTAAAATTAAACACTGATTTTAAAATAAAGTCGAGTATGAATTGGCAAGCTAATATTTTTTCTATAGATACTATTTCTTCCTGTGTTGCACTAAATTAATTTGTCTTCAAATGCTTTCTGATGTTATATGTATATAGACACCCTTTAGACCACATGAATCTAATGCAATCTTTTTTAAAAATATTCTTTTGTTGTTATAGGAAAATAGTTACTTTAAAAAGTAGTCAATCTAAATTTTATTAAAATACATTTCAACAATATGCAGAAGTATTGGAGTAATTGTAAATTTATGGAGTTAAATGTTGAGAATGGAACAGCTGTTGATGTTAAACAACGATAAAGGTTAATTTGCTTTTGTTTCTTCTAAAAAGTGATAATTTAGTATAAATACTCATTTTTTTGTGTAGCAAAAGTGTTTTTTGAAGACAACAGAGCTGAAGACAAAAAACAAAACAAAGGTTGAGCGGATTTCACCGCCAACGATGGTGGAACGGTCACAACACGAGGAGGTAAGCAATATGAACTTAGCAAATAGTGACACAAACACTGACGTTGGCTCCTGGGAGCTGGTTATTGGTCGTAAAAGATCTATGTCAGATTCAAGCAAGCCAAGAGCACAAAAACGACCAGCAGAACCTATTCCAACCTCTAACAGTTTTGAGGTTCTAACCAAGATGAACTCACAAACTGAAGAAACAAGACAACCGCCTCAAAATGATAAAACTCCACCAATTTTTATAAACGGTGTGGAGAATTATCATACTTTAATTTCATTCTTAGAAAATGAAGCTGGCCCTAATACATTTAAGACAAAATCAACATTAAAAGATGTCACTGTTTACCCACAAACACCTGATATATATCGCAAATTAAATTCAAGTCTACGAAATAAAGGCGCGGACTTTCACACCTACCAACTCCCACAGGACAGGTGCCCAAGAGTTGTTGTTAAATATCTCCATCATGGAACACCAGTCGAGATAATCAGAGAAGAATTTAAAAATATGGGCTATGAAGTAACAAATGTGGTAAACGTAATATCTCGATTTAAAAAACCTCTTCCTATGTTTTTCGTAGACGTTACAAAAGAGACATTCAGAGAAGACATTTTTAAAATTGAGTTTTTGTATTACTCTCACATTAAAATCGAAGAACCACGTCAGAAGCGAAGTATTCCTCAGTGTGTTCGGTGTCAGCAATATGGGCACACTAAAACATATTGCAATCATCGACCACGCTGTGTGAAGTGTGGCGAATATCACGAAAGCAGCTCATGTTTAAAAAACTAGAGAGACTCCCGCTAAGTGCGCCAATTGCAGTGGTCAGCACCCGGCTAACTACAGAGGCTGCCAGACGCTGAAAGATCTCAGGGTTCAGCGCAATGCGAGAAACCGTCTTCAGCGTCCCACAGTAGCAGAGCCAGCGCAGGGACCTCCAGACATCCATGAATTCCCTCCAATACGGCAGCGGATCAACCAAGCGGAACCACAGAACATCGCTGGACCTCAGCAGCAATATAATCAACCATCATCGAACTCAGCACCCCAGAACCAAAAAATATGTACAGGTATGAGGGGAGACATTACCCAGACGGTACCTCCGGTAGATAATAGCTCTTCCCTGTTATTTAATATCATTAATGGGTTAAATAACTTAATCCAGCCCCTTTTCATTATTCTTCAACAGCTATCACAGTTTACACAGGTCTGGTGCCCTAATTATGTCCCACAATAATTTAACTGTGGATTCTCTGTCAATTCTTTTGTGGAATGCCAACGGACTGACCCAACACAGTACTGAACTTGACTTATACTTGCACAAAAAACGGATTGACGTAGCACTCATTACTGAAACACACCTGACACCTCGATCAAAAATTTACAGCCAGGATTACTCTATTTATAGAACTGATCATCCAGACAAAACTGCACATGGAGGAACAGCGATACTCGTAAAAAAATCACTAAAACACAATCCCATAGACTTACCCATTACACCCGACATACAATCAACAGGAATAACATTATACACTAAACACTACGCTATAATATTTGCCTCAGTTTACTGTCCCCCTAGGTACAAGCTTACACCCACGATGTTTTCTGAGTTCTTCAAACGTCTCGGAAGATGCTTCATCACAGGTGGAGACTATAATGCTAAGCATCAAGGCTGGGGTTCAAGGTTGTCTACTCCTAGAGGCAGAAATCTCTGGTCTGTCCTCCATGAACTTTCATTAGACACGATAACTCCAAATTCACCCACTTATTGGCCCACCTCCAGACGCAAAACTCCCAACTTACTTGACTTCTTTATTACAAAAGGACTTAGAACCGTACCTTTTGCCGTCAATACAAGCTCTGATCTTTGCTCTGATCACTCCTCGGTGCACATGGTTCTCTTCGACGCGCCTTCTGAAGCACAAAAGAGACCTAAGCTCATAACAGGTTGCATGGACTGGGACGCATATAGAGACTATTTGAACAACAATATTTCTGTTCCAGGTTCAATTAAAAATCAAGGGGAACTAGAAGAAGCCGTTGAAACTTTTATAAAAAGTATACAAGATGCAGCATGGTCCTCATCAACATCTAGGTCACAAAGAGCAGTGAACTTGCCCCATTAGCCAATGTACATAAGGGACTTAATCAGGGCAAAGAGAAGAGCTCGAAAAGTGTGGCAGACTAATAGACTTCCTTCAGACAAACAAACTTTTAACAGATTGAACAACGAACTTAAAAGACATATTCAAAAATTCAAAAGCACTAACGACAATTTTATTAACAACCTTTCGACAGACGATGGAAGTTTATGGAGACACACAAGGAATCTTTTAAAGCATCGTGAGGTGTCAGCACCCCTACGAAGAGAGGATGGTTCTTGGGCTGTTTCGAACGAAGAAAGATCTGAACTCTTTCTCTTTGCTACTCATCTTTCCTATGTTTTTAAATCACATACGGACTTCGTTAATACAGAACATGATATTTTCGTACAAAATAACTTAGACATACCACTACAGCTCACACTACCACCACCTCCTTTCACACCATCACAAGTTGCACAAGAAATTAGACAATTACCGAAAAGAAAAACCCCTGGTCATGACTTGATAAATGCTGAGGCGCTCCAGCAAATGCCAAGGAAAGCTCTAGTGTTTCTCACCACAATCTTCAATTGCATTCTTAGGACCACAAAATTTCCAATACAATGGAAATACTCTCATATAACCATGATTAAAAAGCCAGATAAAGAAACTAACAATCCTTCTTCATATAGACCGATTAGTTTGCTTCCAGTGTGTTCTAAATTATTTGAAAAACTATTATACTCATGACTATTAAATATACTAACAGACAAACAGATTATTCCTGACCATCAATTCGGGTTTCGAAAATTACATTCAACAACACAACAATTACACAGGATAACTGACTACATATCGACAGCACTAGAGCGAAAACTATATGCAACCGGAGTATTTCTGGATGTCGCTCAAGCTTTCTACAAAGTATGGCATCAGGGGCTTCTCTTCAAACTCAAGACCATACTTCCACCAACCTACTACTTAATTCTTCACTCCTTTCTCTCAGACAGATTTTTCTCCGTTCGGCACGGTTCAGGTCTATCCTCAATTCGACCTATCATAGCTGGCGTACCTCAGGGGTCAATCTTAGCCCCACTACTGTACATAACATACACACATGACATTCCTCAAAGCATCCACACACTTACAGCAACCTACGCAGACGACACTGCTATCATTACTAGACACGATAATCCTACAAAGGCATCACTTAACCTACAACATCACTTACAAAAATTAACGATTGGTGTAAACTATGGAAAACTCAAATAAATTATCAAAAGTCACAACACATTACATTTACTCTAAGACTAGAAACATGCCCTGCTGTATACTTAGACAACATACCGATTCCACAAACAGATAGAGTACAATACCTAGGCCTGACGTTTGACAGAAGAATGACATGGGGTCCACATGTAAAGAAAAAACGTGCATCATTAAATCACAGATTAAATCTATTGCATTCATTACTAAGACGACATTCTAAATTAAAAGCAAGACAGAAATTAAATATTTACACATACCTATTAAAACCTCTCTGGACTTATGGACTACAAATATATGGAATTGCAAAACCAACACACATAAAACGACTTCAAACTTTTCAGTCTAAGATACTACGACTAATTACCCAAGCACCCTGGTACATGAATAATAACACTTTACACACTGACTTACACATGCCAACGATCAATGAACACATACGAACTTACTACAAACGATTCCATAATAAATTACATGGACACTCCAACTAGCTAATTAATGAAATGGCCACTACTATTATGGCGGAGAACTCCAGAAGACGACTGAAAAGGGTCTGGATGAGGGACCTACTTACGTAATTGTATGTAAGTAAGTAAAAGCCATGGAAAGGATGCTGCTGGGTATTGCTTTTCCTCATGCCTATCAAGCCATTTATTTTATTTTATTTATTTTTTATTTTATTTTTTTTATTTATTTTTTTTTTCTCATGACTGTGCCAGCACATCTGCTGATTGTCAATAGTTATAATTGACAGGTGCGGATAAATAAATGTAAGTGCAAAAAAAAAAAATGTTGAGAATGATGAATGTTGATCAAATTAAATATGATTAAGTATGATCTGACAAGTTGACAAACTCAAGATTATCTATGATACTTTGAGCTGTCCTTGTTTCTTAAAATGCTTTCTTTAATTGAATTATTACCTATGAAACTTTGAGCTGTCCTTGTTTCTTAAAATTCTTTTTTTAATTGAATTGAATTTATATTTTGTTTTGCCCTTACAATAAAATTTGTAGGGCTTTTTAATTTATTACTATTTATTAAAGTATGAGTTTTTAATAATATAATTAAATTAAATCGACTAAACCATGGTAAGCAATGTGTTAAAAGTTAAGTAATATAAATAAAATTACATACTTGACCTATCGCAGAGACATTTTTTTTTAATGGCAGCATACAAGTCAGTCCTACTTGCATTTATAATACACATAACAAGCTGGACATTTCCTTTATTTACAGCTTTGTCAATTACGGTTAGATAGTTGGCTATCTTGTCAACTTGAATAATAACCCTAGAATGATTCAAACAGTTAATAAACAGAATTCTTAACCTACTAATAAGGATCAGTGATATATCTCACAAGAAGAGGATACAGTCTTTGGGTCACCAATATCAACCAGATTTTTTTTAATGATACTACATCGAAAAATATTAGAAACATATCCCGGCATTTGTGTCTCAGCTCCTAGGACCCATTGCAAAGAATCCTGAGATATGTGTCCAATATTTTTCAATGTAGTATCACCAAAAAAAAATTGGTTGTAATCGGTGACCAACTGACTATATCCTTTTCTTTTTAGTATTTACTAGGTTTGATTGACAATGTCTTCAAAACTTTTTTATTTTTATCCCCCTGCCTGGCATAGCTGCCATAAGGGCTCTTGTCTAGGAGTGAGTGTCTTTAAAACTGAATACAAAAATAATTATCTAACACTAATAATAAATTAATACTTATAACTCTTATGTTGAGAAATATCTAAAACAAATTATATTCCCTTTATGGAGTAGATATTGTTGTTGACCTTAGATCAAATAATAGAAAAGTTGGCTGAAGATGCGTCTAACAACAAGAGGTTACGGACGTGGGGCCACCAATTTTAATGAACCTTTTTTTTCCTAATTTATTTGAGTAAATATCGTTTGTGCCAGTTCATTATATTATAAGACCCCAAATTCATGTTAATATCCGTGTGAATAACTTCCGCCATGTCGGAGTTATCACAACTTTTGTGATTTTCGAAAAAAAATTTAAGGCTTCAGCCTTGGTAAACATTTTGAGCAAAACATTTTTATTTTCGATTGGTATGAAAATTCATATTTAAGGGTTTTTCGAAGTGTGAAATACAAATCTCAACTTTTTTTCTAAGAAAAATATTTGAAAAGACTTTACTCCACAGTTCGGTATCAATTGTTTCAATATTGTACTAATTCTATTGCTGGATGCCAACAGTATATTTTTTTATAAATTGGGCAGGTATAAAAAGTAATATTACATGCACAAAATATAGTATTTTGTAGAGATTCAACCCAAAAATATAAAAATAATGCATAAAAGATGATATTCATTTTTCATATTCCTAAAAATCGTTAAATATTAATTTTCATTGCAATCAAAAAATGTAAATGCTTTACTCAATATTCTGCCTTATATTAATAGCTCTTATGAGATGAAATATGAATGAGTGTCCATCCTTAAGTTCAAGTTTTACACATAGAAAATATTATCTATTAACTTTTCCCATGATTTTATCAGAAAAAAATTCTGTATACCAAATAGAATTCCTATAATTCAACTAAACGTTGGCATTATATACCAGAAAAAATTCTGTATACCAAATAGAATTCCTATAATTCAACTAAACGTTGGCATTATATACCTAAATATTCCCTCCCCCTCCCTCCAAATCCTGTTTAGGATTCTTCAGTCCTCTTCTAATTCTAATATCATTTATTTTGAATTATCTGTATAAACTATAATGCATATAAAGATTTGATTAATTCTAGTCCAATCACTCTGTACTTAAAATTGAGGTTACCTGAACAAAATATAAAGTTAGTGATCTTTTAATCTGTAGCATGTATGTGGGTGTTCTGTAGTGTAGAAACAATATTTTCAATTTAAGAACTCTTAGCCTGTGGACCAGACCCCCTTTACCGAGCACCCCCTCGCCCCCACATCCCTATAAATTGCATATCGTTGTGTTCCTTGTAACTATTTATTAAAAAAAAGCCAATGTTCCCACAAAAAAAAGTGAACGCACTGCCCCAAAATGGCGTCCAAAGATGGCGGATTGACAACTTTGACTTTAGTTAGTTTTTTGGTCACTGAGAATCAGCATTTGGCTTAACTTCTTCATAGTTGGTCTTTTATTAAAGCTGAATAGTCTTAGACTAATAAAACATGAAGAAATGTTAAAAAATAATTGGTTTAGGCTATGAAAAACACCAGTAAAGTCAATTTTTTTAACAAAAAAACTTTCAAGTTACAAATCAAGCGTCATTTGTAACTAAACGGCCTACAATAACGCAAAACGTGCTGAAATAAAACATCTGGAGAATATATTTCTCTTTCTAAAACGCTGATTATTTTTTTAAAAATTTTAAGCGGTTGCGTAGAAAACGGACTTATGCGGCAGAAAAGCGGTACTGGCGTGGGGGCCTAAAGGCCTCTACCACACCATTCAGTGCACATAAATGGCTTAGTTATAGTGATATAATAACTTTTTTGGTACATTATATTGGTTTTATTAACGAACAAATATTAATGCAATAATTTAATTGTAAAAAAAAAAAAAAAATTTTAAATTAAAATTAAAAAAAAAATGTATTATTATTTTTTTTTAATTTAACCTCCTTTATTATATACGTAGGTCGTTTAAGAAGACCTCAATCGTAAAAATGATATAATTATAATAATAAAACTTAATTAAGAAATACTTTGCTAAATATCTTGAATTTTTTTTTTTTATTTAACGTTTGCAATTTAACACTGTGTTTTGTATATTTACTGATTCTTAGAGGTAATTAAAATTTTTATATACTTCCCAGGAAATGAATCATATTAATACCTGTATTATAAACTAAAATAATATATACCTAATCTGAACTATATATAATGAATAGCTACCGGGTTGTTTAGTAAAACTCATATATCACTAATTAAAAAATTAATTTTAATTTCCTTTATTTTGTGCGGAAGTTGGACTATATCATAAATAAATAGGAAATTTTAATATTGAATGAATTATTCTCTCTGCACAAAGAAAGAGAGAAAGGGTGACGCTATAAGTTCTTCTATAAACCAGAACTGATTGTTTGTTTTTGGTATCAAAATGTGGAAAAACTCGAAATTGAACCAGAAAATTGGCCGAACTCATCCCTACAACCCTCCTTGAAGGTTGAAGCGGCAGTGGCCTAGAGATCTTTTATAGTATTTATTTTGGAGTTCTGGCAATGGCCAGATTCTCCACTCAAGACATGAATGTATGTGGCTAAAGCTCTCTCGCTCAAACTCCACCGGCTTTAGCACCGGTGAGGCGGTTGAGAGAGTTGCGCGGGGATTTGGGTTCCCCGCCTGATTGTATATATTGTATATAGGTGTGACTGTTTTTGTTTTTAATTTACTTGTATTTAGGTTATTTTATTTATTTTTATTGTATATAGTTTTACTTATTATTATTTAGTTATTATTTTACTTTTGTTAATTTTTTTTTTTTTTTTTTTTTTTGTATATACGGTGTGAATGTGTTCATTTATCAATATAATTATTGTCCCTGTGGCAGAATATTATATGTCTAAATAAATAAATAAAAAAAATTTTAAAAAAATTAAATGGACGATGTAGGTTTATTATGGTGAAAACGACTTTATTTTCGATTGCTGAAGGTGCACATCGGGAGTATCTTCACTTTGAAGCAGGATATAGAGAGGCGTATCGAGAAAGTTATAGCTCATAGCTCTCCTTCTGTTTAGTGCATTAGCAAAAGATTTTTTAAGGAATCTAAAACGAAAACGAGCTTTTCTGAAAGACAATTAGATATTAGCATAATCCAAAGTGTGAGACACTAAGCAAATAGAGAGCTATTTTTCTTTTTATATGGACTTCTCTATAACCTGCCTTAAAGTGAAGACAGTCCCACTTTTCAACTTCTCTTCCAATGTGCAACTAGAGTTTCTCAATCCATATCGCTCTGGCAATCAACAATATTTCTTATTCCAGCTTCTACGATTCTTGAGTATAATTTGTTTGGTACACTAAACAGGAATGGATCTTGATGGGTATTACATTTCCTAGTACCTCCTTTCCTTGTAAAGGTAAAAACCACAGTCCTTTCATACCATTTTCTAAAATACTTGCTGCCTATGTTCGCGCAAAACTGCGAAGCAGGTCGGTTTTGCCCTTTCCATCTTTCTTTGTGCAGAGAGACTAATGCATTCAATATTAAAATTTCCTATTTTTTTATGACATGGTACAAATTCCGAAAAATTTATCCCGCAATTTCTGAACAATAACGAGCAATAACTAATATAAGATTCCTTAAAAAATCTTTTGCAAATGCACTAAACAGAAGGAGAGCTATGAGCTATAACTTTCTCGATATGTCTCTCTATATCCTGCTTCAAAGTGAAGATAGTCCCGATATGCACCTTCAGCAATCGAAAATAAAGTCGTTTTCATCATAATAAACCTACATCGTCCATTTAATATCATCCAAACTGCAATTGACCTCCTTTTAGCAGCATCTTTAAATATTCTGTTCATCTGCCTACTATACATTCATTTAGCTATATAATGGATACTGGTCCTTTTTATCTTTTCCAAGGTTTTGGCACTTCCTTTCTCGTTCGCTTAATGTATTTTTCCAATTTTCTGGTTCAATTTCGAGTTTTTCCACATTTTGATACCAAAAACAAACAATCAGTTCTGGTTTATAGAAGAACTTATAGCGTCACCCTTTCTCTCTTTCTTTGTGCAGAGAGAATAATTCATTCAATATTAAAATTTCCTATTTATTTATGATATAGTCCAACTTCCGCACAAAATAAAGGAAATTAAAATTAATTTTTTAATTAGTGATATATGAGTTTTACTAAACAACCCGGTAGCTATTCATTATATATAGTTCAGATTAGGTATATATTATTTTAGTTTATAAAACAGGTATTAATATGATTCATTTCCTGGGAAGTATATAGAAATTTTAATTACCTCTAAGAATCAGTAAATATACAAAACACAGTGTTAAATTGCAAATGTTAAATAAAAAAAAAAAAAATTCAAGATATTTAGCAAAGTATTTCTTAATTAAGTTTTATTATTATAATTATATCATTTTTACGATTGAGGTCTTCTTAAACGACCTACGTATATAATAAAGGAGGTTAAATTAAAAAAAAATAATAATACATTTTTTTTTTAATTTTAATTTAAAAAATTTTTTTTTTTTTACAATTAAATTATTGCATTAATATTTGTTCGTTAATAAAACCAATATAATGTACCAAAAAAGTTATTATATCACTATAACTAAGCCATTTATGTGTACTGAATGGTGTGGTAGAGGCCTTTAGGCCCCCACGCCAGTACCGCTTTTCTGCCGCATAAGTCCGTTTTCTACGCAACCGCTTAAAATTTTTAAAAAAAATAATCAGCGTTTTAGAAAGAGAAATATATTCTCCAGATGTTTTATTTCAGCACGTTTTGCGTTATTGTAGGCCGTTTAGTTACAAATGACGCTTGATTTGTAACTTGAAAGTTTTTTTGTTAAAAAAATTGACTTTACTGGTGTTTTTCATAGTCTAAACCAATTATTTTTTAATATTTCTTCATGTTTTATTAGTCTATGACTATTTTGTTAAAAAAATTGACTTTACTGGTGTTTTTCATAGCCTAAACCAATTATTTTTTAATATTTCTTCAGGTTTTATTATTCTATGGCCCTCCGCTCACGAGGCGAGAAAAATCGAGAACTGCGCGTCAAGCTTAACTTACTCGTCTTGTGCGTCAAGTGCCTCCCCAACGAGGCCACAAAATTCGAGCGAGAAAAATCGAGAGTTGCACTCGACGAACTGTGCGTCTTATGCGATTTTAGCTACAATATATATGTATATTAATACTTTTTAATATCGGGAATGAAGACTTTGTTTTTCACTGTTAAAACAATTTTTCGGCAATGAAAAAACGAAAATAGCATAGATAATTTTCTAAATTTTCATTAAATTTTCCTTTTTTATCTTTTGAATAGCTGATAGGATTTTTATCATCGATTTTCTAGTGGTCCAACCATTTTCGACTAACGAAAAAGTAGGCGAAGATAAGAAAATAGTGTAGGGAATTTTTCCGAATTTTCATTCGCTTTTCCTCTTTTATTTCGGAAATGCATGCTCGAATTTTCGCTGTTCTAATCATTTCCCAACTTTTAAGAGTTAGGCCAGTGGAAACTGTAGTGGTACAAATATTCCTAATTTTCTTTCGCTTTTCCTCTTTTATAACAGAATGGACGGTCGGTTATTCATCGTCCCAATAATTTTCCAACTGTTTAGAGTTTGGCGAAAATGGGGAACGAGTGCAAACCTTTTCCAAATTTTCATTCGCTTTTCCTCTTTCATCTCGGAAATGAAGGATCCGTTTTCTACGGTTCCAAACATTTTTCGGTAATGTAAAATTAGGCGAAAATAATGAAATAATGTAAAGAATTTTCATTCACTATTCCTCTTTTATTTCGGGAAAGGATGCTCGGATTTTCACTATTCTAACCATTTCCCAACTGTTTCCCAAGAGGTATGCCAATGAAAACAGTAGTGGTACAAATTTTTCCGAATTTTCTTTCACTTTTTCTCTTTTATACGTGAATGGATGCTACGATTTTCGCTGTTCTAACCATTTCCAACTGTTTAGATGTAGACCAACGGAAATTGTAGTGGTACAAATTTTCTAAATTTAGATTCGCTATTCCTCTGTTATTTGGTGAATAGATGCTCGGTATTTCATCGTCTCAAATATTTTTCAGCTGTTTAGATGTAGGCGAAAATTAATGAAAAGGTGCAAACATTTTATGAATTTTCTTTCCTATTCCTTTTTGAACTCGGGAACGAAGCGTCGGTTTTCAGTTCTCCAACCATTTTTCGAAAATTTACAGGTAGGCGAAAATGGAAAGTTGGTGTAGATAATTTTTCGAATTTTCATTCGCTTTTCCTCTTTTCAAACAATTTTTGAACGGTAAAGCGAGGCTAAAATTTCGTCGAGAAATTCGCGAAATGTTTCGAGCTGCGAAAAACGAATATAAGCTATGTTCCTCCCTAAAAAATTATTTACTCTGGAAACAAGACTGATTTTTAATAAATATTATATTTGGTTGATAGCTACAGTATTAGTATAATTTGGACCAAGCTATGTGGAAGTACATATTTTTTTATAGAGAAACTAAATTTATATTCGTTTTTCGCACCACAAAAACCCTACAAATTTTTATAGCAATTGGAATTAATTCGAAACGAGAGGGTCCCGAAACATGTGGTATTCCCCAACCACACTACTTCCAAGTAAATTTCTACAGAGATCTCCAACAAGGCGAGATGGAATCGTAGCGAGAGGGAGACTCGAACTCGAAGCGAGACGACTTGAACAAGTAGCGAGATGGAAACGAACTGTGCGACAAGTGCCTCCCCAATGGAGCGAGAAAAATCAGGAGAGCTAGGCGCGGTGCCCCAACAACACTACTTCCCAGTCAATTCCTATATAGCTCCCCAACGAGAGAGTAGAAATTCAAGCGAGTTAGCAGTGAACTGTTTAAGCGAGAAAATTCGAGCTTGACGAATGAATTACTTTATAAAAAAAATTATGGCCGTATTATTAATAAATACTGATTCTTGTTTCTATTTCTTTGATTATTTCTATAGTATGATAAGTGACATTTTATTTAGGACTTCTTTATGGTGTAAAAATTTTTCCGAATTTTCGTTCGCTTTTCCTCATTTATGTTCGAAATGAGTGCACGGATTTTCAATGTTCCAAATATTTTCCTCATTTTTAAAGATAGGCCAATGAAAACAGCATTGGTGAAAATTATCCGAATTTTCATTCGCTTTTCCTCATTTATCTCTAAAATGAGTACTCGAATTATCATTTTTCCAAAACAGTTTCAGTAATGTAGATGTAGACAAAAATATGGAAATGCTGCAGAAAATTTTCCGAATTTTCCTTCTCTTTTCCTTTTTTATCTCCTAAATGAGCGCTCGGATTTTTAATGTTCCAAACATGTTTCTAATTTTTAAGGATAGGCCAATGAAAACCGTATTGGTGAAAATTATTCGAATTTTCATTTGCTTTTCCTCATTTATCTTCAGAATGAGTGCACGGATTTCCACTGTTCCAAACATTTTCCCAATTTTTGAAGATATGCCAATGAAAACAGTATTGGTGAAAATTATTCGAATTTTCATTCGCTTTTCCTCATTTATCTTCTAAATGAGTGCACGGATTTTCACTATTCCAAACATTTTTCCAATTTTAAAGATATGCCAAGTTACAAGTGAAAAACATATATGTATATACAATTTTATAGATACCCAGTTGTATGAAGGAAATAATAATCATACTCAAATAACAATCATAATTGAAAATAGTTGAGACCATGAAAAACCTAGCATCCATACACTAAATCAAAGAGGCAAAGCAAATGAAAATTCGGAAAAAAATTTTACCTCTCCTGTTTCCATTGACTTACATCCTAACAAGTGGAAATAGTGGAATAATGGAACAAACAAGTGGAATGTTTGGAAAATCCGAGTACTCATTCAGGAGATAATAGAGGAAAATCGAATGAAAATTATCTACACCATTACCTAATTTTCGCCTGCCTCTAATTATTGTGAAAAACCGTGCGTCCATTAACGTAATATAAGAGGAAAAACGAAAGAAAATTAGGAAAATTTGTACCACTACTGTTTCTATTCCCCTTCCTCTTAACGGAATGATTGGAATTGTGAAAATCCGAGCAATAATTCAAGAGATAAAAGAGGAAAAGCGAAAGAAAATCCGGAAAATGGATAGAACACTAGAAAACAGAAAATTCATTTCCGAGATAAAAGAAGAAAAGTGAATGAAAATTTGGAAAAGTTTTGCACTTGTTCCCCATTTTCGCTCAACTCTAAACAATTTGAAAATTGTTGGGACGATGAAAAACCGAGCGTCCACCATTCACGTAATAAAAGAGGAAAAACGAAAGAAAATTCCGAAAATTTGTACCACTACTGTTTCCATTCCCCTTCCTCTTCACGGAATGATTGGCATTGTGAAAATCCTAGCATCCATTCGAAAGATAAAAGCGAATGAAAAATTGGAAAATTTCCTACACTATTTTCTTATTTTCGTCTACTTCTGCATTGCCTAAAAATTTTTTTAACAGTAAAAAACAAAGTCTTCATTCCCGATATTAAAAAGTATTAATATGCATACATATTGTAGCTAAAATCGCATAAGTCGCACAGTTCGAGTGTATCTCAACTCTTTGTGTTGGCGAATTAAGCGAGATTTGACGCACAGTTCTCCTCGATTTTTCTCGCCTCGTGAGCGGAGGGCCTATGACTATTCAGCTTTAATAAAAGACCAATTATGAGGAAATTAAGCCAAATGCTGATTCTCAGTGACCAAAAAACTAACTAAAGTCAAAGTCGTCAATCCGCCATCTTGGGACGCCATTTTGGGGCAGTGCGTTCACTTCTTTTGTGGGAACATTGAGGGGGTCTGGCCCACCGTGTATCTGTGTTTCCATAATTATCACAACCAATAATCTCAGAAATTTTAGAACTTTTTATATTTTTTTGTTTACTACTCCTAACAAGATACTACATCACAACTAAAAATTCTTAATTACACAAGTTAAATAGTATGAAATTCTCTAAAATTTGTAGATTAAATACTTGAAAAAAAAAATTTTCACTGTTCCAAATTTCAGCAATAATGTTCTATAACCTAAAAAATATAAATCCATGGATGCAGATTTATTTCATAATAAAAAACTCAATTATCAATTTAATTTATAAAAATTAACCTGTATACAAACACCACACTCTAAAGTAGCATACAATTGTATTACTTTTCATATCTCTAAATTTTTTTTTTTTATTTAAGAAAATCTGGTATACACATGTACCACTATACTTTGAATAAAATTACTTTCTGCTAAAATTAGGCAATTGCAAAAACTCTTTGAAGTGCATTTTAAATGGAGCTAGCTAATTCCTAACAATCACATTTGTGAATTTCTGTCATATTTATTAATGTAAAAGTTCTTTATAACACAGAACTTATTTATTATATCAGCAGCAAAAACCTTGTAACTTCATCAGTCTATTTAAACCCTATAGCTCTTTATATAAATAAACTCCAGAATTAATATATAAAGAGAGATTTAAAAGTAAATAGATATTACTAATCAATAAATGAGCCTTTTAGTTGACAGAATGTTGACAGTGACTAACTGCTATTTCAACATTTTTGAGTAAAGTCATGATATTTTTAGTTGGAAAATTTATAATATATATACAGACACTGAATAAGTTGATTCAAGAGTAGGTGGTTGCAGTGTTGAAATATAGAACTGTGAATAAAGGTATAAATTTTCCCACTAGAAATACCACTAAAATTAATAATTAAAAATGTTGAAATTAGAGTTAGTCATTCTTCCAACTGAAAGGCTCAAATAAATATAAGGATTGTACTATGTAATAAATCGGAATTTTTACGTAGTAAAACTAAAACAAATGGAATTATAAGATTTTCATTCCCTACCATCGAAATTAGATTTGTTGTCCCTGACATAATATTATTTTACACTTTATACAACCAAAATATTCTCTTATTATACCAATATATAGATAAGGACAATTATGTATTTTTGCATAAGAAATAGTTAAATTTTACTATTTTTGGAGAGAGGTGAGGGCTTCAGCCGGAAAGCTCCTCTCCCCTCCCTCCATAAATTCGCCTGTACCTTACTATACGCAGGCAGGATGGCTACCAAATTAACAGAATAAAATTCCCTGACTATTCCCTATTTAATGAAAGTTTTCCCTGACCAATATGTCAGGGGACACAAATGTTAAAAATATATAGTTTATAACTAATTAGTTTATAGCTATGAGTAAATATATAACTTATAACTATTTAATTAATCATAAATGATTGAAAATTGAAAGATTAGAGTAAAAAAAAGTCTGTTCAGTCTTTTAAAAAATATATATAATGTTCTAGAGCAAGCATTTTTTTAACTTGATTAGGATTTATTTTTATTTTAGAAAACTAAACTTGATACTTGATGCTTTTATCTACATATATAAAAATGAATGTATGTCTGCCAGTGCATCTGTTTGTCCTTTATGCGTTACTAAACCATTCATCCGATCGTCATGAAACTTTAGGAAGTTGTTCCGTACACTCCTGGGAAGGTTTTTGGCATGGTACTTCTGTCTTATCATAATTTTATATATGTAAAAAAAATTAAAATGTAAATGTTTTTTTGTTCAAAGCCGCAAAAAAAGTGTCGCTATAGACTGTAGCGCCAAAACGGCTTTAATGATTTTAACGAAACTTGGCTAAAGTCTTCCCCTTGAAACCCTTTTAATTTATGTCTATAACATACTTTCCCGAAAACATGCTGTTACGATGAATTCAATATTTTATTTGCCGATAACTAAAAAAGTACACAATTTTGATGGATAATACCCATATTTATTTAAAAGATTCCTGAATCACAGACAAACTAAAAAAAAAAAAAAAATCATCAAAATGGGACTATTCGTTCAGAGTTATAGTTTTAAATATTTACTACTCTCTCTTCAAAAAAGGCAATTTCCTTTTATTATTAATTATTGATTAATCAAAAATTTTATAATTACTACAGTAATTGGAAGAAGTGATATGATTCTTCTTATGTAGATCAATACTATTATACGCTCTTTAGATTAATTTTTTATTTTCCTCCCAATGTATTCTGGAAATAGTATGATACATTTTAAATATTTGATTTCCTTTTATTTAAAAATGTTTAATTCTTGAGTAATACTTATCACCGTTTATGTTCCTTTTAGAAATCAGTTTTTTATTGATTTCTTCAGTTTAATTTATTTTTTTATAAATTCTATTCTTTAACATTACGTTGAAATAAGGTTGTGCCTTTTACCCTCAAATTGCCCGTTTATTCTAAAATCATTACAATTAGTTTAAATTGGATGCATTTTTCAGACAAATTTGTTAACCAACTTTTTAAAAATGACAGATATCCTTTGGTATTATTCCACTCATATGTGCTTTCTATTTTCTTTCTATTCCGTTTTGCCAGACTAAGCCACAGCAGAGCGTGGCCGGGTAAAGCTAGTCTATTATAAAATTAACTGAGCTATGGGCGATTCTCATTTTAATGTAGTTCCACATAGCATAGGCAATTTAGTTTTTTTATAGGCACAAAAAGAACGCTAATTATCCATATGACCAACTGTGAGGGGAGATGGCCAAGTAGTCCAGTCAATGAATGATTATAGAATAAAATGGCGGAGACACAATTTTGGCTTTGGTAGATTGTTTGGACTAGTAAAGAAATACTCTTAGGTGGTAAGCCAGGTGTAGAGGGGGGAGGGGGGGAGGCCCCTAGAAGGTCACTTTATTCAGGGTTTCACTGATATCAGGAAAACTATCCATCGCATCAACAAAGACATTCTGTACAAAATTATAGAAGGTCACTTTATTCGGGGTTTCACTGATATCAGGAAAACTATCCATCGCATCAACAAAGACATTCTGTACAAAATTATAGGTCATTTTATTCAGGGTTTCACTGATATCAGGAAAACTATCCATAGCATCAACAAAGACGTTCTGTACAAAATTATATAAGGTCACTTTATTCGGGGTTTTACTGATATCAGAAAATATATATATATATATATATATATATATATATATATATATATATATATATATATTCTTGAAGAAAATTTAATTGTTATAATTAATCTTAGTGGGGCCTCTATTATGCTTACCTCTTCATTAATCCAAACAATTTCCCAAAATCAAAAATTAAGTCCTCGCTATTTCCTTCTATACCCCCTTTTTCGGACATTCATTGACTGGTGCTGAGGGGGCTAAAACTGTGTAAAACACCCCAGTAACCTTATAAACTCAAGTTTACATGACAAAATAATTGGGAGTTCGCGTCCAGGTGCCGGGGGAGTTTTAAGGATGGGAGAGAAGACCTCAGAGCCAAGCTGTTAGATCTAATCCCGAAGATATGGGAGAAGGAACGGATACCAGAAGCATGGAACAAAGGGTTGATCTGTCATATCCTCAAAAAGGGCTCCATGTACGAATGTGGATATTATAGAGGCATAGCACTTCTTCCGGTTGCCTATAAAATAATGACTAATATTCTACTAAATCAGATATATCCATATTATGAAAACATAATAGGCGACAAATCAAAATGGATTTAGGAGAGGAAGGAGTACAGTAGATCAGATATTCATCCTATAACAAGTACTTGAAAAACAATGGGAAGTAGATCAGAACGTACACGCCTTATTTGTCTACTTCAAAGCAGCCTATGACTCCGTGTACACATGATCATCCGTGTACACTCCGGGAAGTTAGTGAGGTTGACGAAGGCGTGTACAAATGATCCTAAATGTAGGATACTAATATAAGGAGAAGTATCTGAAGCCTTTGAAGTTCAAACAGGCTTGAGGCAGGGAGATGGGCTCTCGCTGATGCTGTTCAACTTAGCACTAGAGAAAGTAATGAGAACATCACGCGAAGATGGAGGGGTGCACGTTGGAATGAAACATAAAATTCTAGCATATGAGGATGATACAGCTGTCCTCGGAAGTAATCAAGAGGATATTGAGAGAATTGCTCGGACTCTGTTAAAAGAAGCAGAACAAATCGGACTACAAGTCAATGTAGATAAAACAAAATACATGATAGTTAGCCGAAACATCCACCCTAATAACATGATCTGCGTAGACTCTAAGTCATTCCCGAAAGAAGACAAATTCAAATACCTCGGCTCCACAATAACCTCAATAAATTATCAACTGATAAAGATAGACCAGTGAATAACAAGTGCAAACAGATCTTTCTTCTCTCTTTCAAGGATACTGAAATCCAGAAAAATCTTCAGAAATCTAAAAATAAGGGTGTACAGCTCTGTGATTAGGCCAGTTCTGCTGTACGGTTGTGAAACCTGGGCTCTAACCGGCACACTAGGAGCCAGAATTGAGAGATTCAAAAGAAAACTGCTATGTAGGATAACAGGACCTATATGGGACCAGAACCTTGACACATGGAGGAGGAGGAACAATAAAGAACTGCTAAAAGAAATGGGTCAGTCAATATCTCATGACATGAAGGCAAGGAGGTTAAGATGGGGTGCATGTACCTCGTAGCAATCCATCAGGACGCCTTTACACAACAATGAATGCCAAAGTAGTAGGCAAGAGACCACGTGGGAGGCCAAAAACCAGATGGATAGATAGGATAAACAAAGATACGCTGGAAAGCAATAGCCCAAGATAGGCAGAGGTGGAGAAGACTGGTTCAGGCGGCCAATTATTTTGTGGGCGGTGTGGCCGAATGGGCTAACACGTGTGCACAGCACCACCTGCCCGGCAACCTGATATATGACAAATGTTATAAAAATAGTCCCGAGTTGGCATCCCGATGCCAAGGCGTCTTTTATCCCCTCCTACACTCTCTGGCCCGGGAAAACCCCGTATAGCCTTAACGGCGAGGAAGGGGAGGACACACAAAAAAAAAAAAGGGTTCAGGTGGCCAAAGAAGAACTGTAGAGCTAACAAAAACAAAAAAATGTATATATATATATATATATATATATATATATATATGTATATATATATATATATATATATATATATATATATATATATATATATTGTAATGTAAATATTACACAGTGATGTCACAAACTACTGTCATGGAATGGACAAAGAAGCGGAGGAAGACAGATGGAAGGGAGAGAAAGTGCCATATGTTGGGAACAAAAAGTATAACCAGCCGGCAAGGAAAGAGGGGGGGGGTCAATGACGGGAAAATAGAAGATTAAGAGAAGAAATTTATGGAAGTTGAATACAATAAAGCCTGCAATAAAGCAGCAACAATACAAAGGGAGATTCACTGCGGACCAGGGAGAGTAGAAAATTAACAGCAACAGAAAGCGCCAAGAGTAGACCCTCACAAAATTTAATGGAAATTCATAAATGTTGTATATAAAATTAATGTATGCTTTTAATTTATATACCTCGCGCGGGCTCATTACCGCGTATGGGGAGCGTCCCACGGGTGGCGGATGTGGGGATGGTCGGTGGAAATTCCTTGGAAGTTCCTCCCGGCTAAGTCCGATGGACTCGCTGACCAACAATGAGAGGGGCCCTCCAGACTTGCTGGAGGGAGGGGACCTCCAGACTTGCTGGAGGTAGGGGCCCACCAGACTTGCTGGAGGGTGTGACGTAGGATTGAACGCCCTACTCACATATCTTTAGTTCACCAAACACCACAAAAAGTCATGTATCTCCCTAAGGTAAAACGCTCATTATCCGGAGGTAAACTAGTCCCCCGTTCGGGTCTCCGGGTGGGGACTGCTTTAGGGGATTCATGGCGCAAGTTGAAATATAGGGATTTAAATATTGGTACGTGGAACGTAAGGAGTTTAAACACAGCAGGGGGGCTAAAATCGGTCGCGAATGAGGTAAATGGGTACAATTTGGATGTCGTGGCTCTGCAAGAGGTTCGCTGGCCAGGGGAGGGCTTGATGAGGGAAGGAAAGTACACTATTTGGTACGGAGGAAGTGGGAATCATTGTTTAGGTACCGGGTTTCTAATTAGGAGTAGATTACTATCCGCTTTGAGGGACGTACAATTCTTTAGTGATAGAATTTCGGCAGCTACATTTCAGGGACGTTGGTTTAAAATCGCATTAATAAACATACATTGTCCAACCGAAGACAGTGACGATGATGTCAAAAGTGAATTTTACGATAAACTCGAATGGGTTTATGATAAACTACCGCGAAACTACATGAAAATAATTGTAGGTGACGCGAACGCAAAGGTAGGAAGGGAAGAAGTTTATATTCCGACGATTGGTAAAGAAAGTTTGCACGAATATAGTAATGATAATGGGATCCGTCTGATAAACTTTGCCATCTCGAAAAACCTGATAATTAAAAGTACGACGTTTAAACATAAGGATATTCATAAATATACTTGGACATCACCGGATTCGCAAACACGAAATCAAATCGATCATGTCTTAATACAACACAGCTGGCAAAGCAGTATAATCAATGTACGGTCTTATCGAGGAGCAGAATGTGGGTCGGATCATGAATTGGTAATCGCGAAACTTCGACAAAAACTTAATATAAAAAAGAGAAAAGAAAGCCGGTTCGATTTTGAGAATTTTAATTTGGAAAAATTAAAAAATCCATCCATTAGGACCCAATTCGAGCTAGATGTTAAGAATAGGTTTGAAGCTTTAGAGCTTCCTGACGAGGACCACGAGGATATTGACAAGTTATGGGTAGAGATCAGGGATAATATTAAAGCGGTCGGTAACTCGTGTCTAGGAAAAAAGGAAAATAAGAATAACAAACCGTGGTTTGATGAAGATTGCTTAAACATGTGCGAAAAAAGAAAAGCCGCTAAATTAAAAGCTCTAAATAATCCTAGCGAAGACAATCTGGAATACTTCCGAATCTCAAAGAACGAAACGACAAAATTGCTCAAAAATAAAAAAAGGGAGTATCTTAAAAATAAAATAATTAAAATAGAAACTAATAGAATCGAAAATAACGTAAGAGACATGTACAAAGGTATAAACAGATCACGTAAATATGTAGGGCCCGTAACGTCTGGAATTAGGGATGATAATAACAATATTCTGACCGATCCGGTTGACATATTGAATAAGTTTAAGGACCACTTTGACAATATTTTAAATACGGGAAATTATGATCTGTGTCCTCCTTCTGAGTACCAGAGTGCTGAACCGTTAATAGAAGAACCAAGTAAAGAGGAAGTTGAAGTAGCTATCGGAAAATTAAAATCATATAAAGCAGCGGGAACCGATAATATTCCTACTGAACTAATTAAGGCATGCGGGGAAGCTGGAGTTTCTAAAATACATCGGTTGATTAAAAAGATCTGGGTGAACGAGAAATTACCTGAAGAATGGAAAGAATCTATTCTTATTCCGATCCACAAAAAGGGTCCGAGGACGGATTGTAATAACTATCGAGGAATTTCACTCCTTCCGGTATGTTATAAAATATTCACTTTAATCTTAACCAGTCGAATCACGGAATACGCCGAAGAAATTATCGGAGAATACCAATGCGGATTTAGACGGAATCGTTCGACAATTGATCAAATATTTTCTTTACGGCAAATATTAGAGAAAAAATTGGAGTATAACGGTATTGTTCACCAGCTGTATATAGATTTTAAAAAGGCTTACGATTCTATTGACCGCCAGAAACTGTACAATATTCTAATCGAGCAGGGGATTCCAAAAAAACTAGTAAATCTAGTCAGGATGTGCTTGACGGAGACACTCAATAAAGTTAGAATCGGTAATAATTTGTCCGAAAAATTTGAGGTTCGATCGGGCTTAAAACAGGGGGATTCTCTTTCGCCTGTCCTGTTCAATTTGGCATTAGAACATGCCATTAGGGAGGTATATCGAACCAAGAAAGGGTTGGATCTGGGCGGGACAACTTCCGTGCTGGGCTATGCTGATGATCTGGTACTGTTAAGCGAAGACGTTGAAACTATAAAACTAAATACGACAACGTTAATGAAAGCCGGTAAAGAACTAGGACTCGAAATAAACGTGGATAAAACAAAATATATGGTTAACTGCAAAAATGGCGATACTACTGGTGATATCGATATAGATGGTAATATGTTTGAACAGGTAGATAAATTTAGGTATCTAGGTTCTACGATAACTAGAAAAAACGAAATTGAAGAGGAGATTAAGGTTAGACTGAAGGCGGGAAATGCTTGTTATTTTTCTGTGACAAAACTACTCAGTTCGCGCCTCTTGTCCCGAAACTTAAAAATTAGAATCTATAAAACAATTATCTTGCCTACAGTTCTTTATGGATGCGAAACTTGGCCGCTTACATTAAGGGATGAGCAGCGTCTTAAGGTTTTTGAAAATAAAATATTGCGTAGAATATTCGGACCGAAGAAGGATGAGTTAACCGGAGAGTTCAGACGGTTACACAACGCCGAATTGCGTGAGCTGTATCCGGGTAATATAATTGATATAATTTCATTGATATAATTCATTGATATAATATAATTTCATCGCGGCGAATCAAATGGGCTTGCAAAGTTGTTGGGCTTAGTAACGAGAGAATTCCTAAAAGGTTAATATTTGCTGTGCCGAATGGTAAGCGTCCGAGGGGTAGACCGAAGCGAAGGTGGGAAGATTGCATTAAAGCCGATCTGAAGGGACTGGGTTTGGACGGCGAACGGTGGAGGGAGGTGTGTAACAAGCAATTGGTGGTGTCGGCATCGAACCTTCGGGTTCGCTAAGCCTTACTATTATTATTATTATTTTTAATTTATATAATTGAGGAATGTGTGTTTATTTGTCTCAGCTCAATTTGAGAAATAATTTGAAGTCTTAATAATTTAAAATAATTATGTGAAATAAATATAATTTGGATAAGAAACTGTTAAACTACAAAAATATAGCAGTTTTGAGGATATTCAAAAGTGATTCAGGGTGTGCGCAGAGGTCAAAAATTTTAATTTTACGTTTTGGTCACATCCCATACAAGAAAAAAAAAATTAAACCTTCTACCACCACTTGATGCACTTGTATGATGTACAAGGTTATTGGGACTACTGAGGTGCTATCTCGAAATTATCATCCACCATGACTTAAATTTAACAAATTTTTATAGAGGTTCCTCAAACAATGGATAATTAACAAATTTAAATGTATTATTTATTGATAAAAGACATTTTATAGATAAAAAGTAAACTTACACTTCAGGTCTGCTCACTTCAAATTTTAAACTCTTGCCTGCTCTCGTGAGTTCATTTAGAAAATTATCAATGGCGTTACCGTTCACCCTCTTATCATAAGTTGCCTGTTTTGTAGCAACTAATACCCAGGTTTCCAACTTGACAGTCGCGAACATGCCACATGTACGCAGAGCACGAGACCAATCTCCATCTTGCGGCTTTATAAGGTCATTAGCATCAGCTGTATGCAAAGCCTCAGGATCGAAAATTCGTGAAGGGACAGATTCCAATGTTGGAGCAAATTGGACATTCCACGAATCAAGTCTATCAACAGCCTAATAAATTTCAAAGCTACAATTAGTACATATTTAATAGTATTATTAGTAGTCAATTTTTAAAATATTATTGATATATAAAATGAAAATTTTCATACATTATAGTTTTACAAACCAAACATTAATTGTTTGATATAACAATAAAATAAAGACCATCATAAAAATATAGATGTGACAAGTAACTTTTTGCAGACATCAAACAATGTTGGAATAATCTTAATTTTAAAATAGATAAATTATTAAAAAAAAATATATTAGATTTCATACCTTTGAACATCCATTTATGCCTTTAAGAAACTTATAATAATCTTTAATACGTTTGTTAGGTGGTACACGGGTACATTCTGCAACTGCCCTCATCAAGTTGAAATTATTCCTAAAATAAAACAATGTTTATATATGAAAAATAAAAAAAATTATTAAAAAATTGCTAATAGAAATAATAATAATATACCTCATCTCATCACCAAGACCAGTCATTTGGCAAAATTCAGGAATTAGAATAAGATTTTGAGTCCTTCCAGCCCTAATGTCTCTCGCTTTGGGTCTTGATACAAGCAAAGGCTGTTTCAAGTCAGTTATTTTCTTATTATATTTCTAAAAATAGACAAAAATTAAAATATACAGAATGAAAAATGTTCAGCTGACATTCAGTCAGATTGATATTATTAGTTATTTTTTATAGGTTTTAGAAAAAAAGCACGATTAATGATGTTGGAGCCAGAGGTATTTCAAAATAAAAATACAGACCTTTCCCCCGTGAGTTCCCTCAAAGGTGAGGAAAATAAGAATAAAATTAAACGATGGGAAAGAAGGTTAAAAATTGAGAGTAAAAAATGAGACCTGCAAAACATGAAAAATATATGCACATCAAAATATTAAAATAAAAATATTCAATGAATCAAAAATGTAAAAATATAAAAATTTAAAAATCCCCTTCTGAATGTTTACAATATTTACTATGGTGGAAAAAGATATATACAAAATGTTGAAAACAAAACAAAATGAAAGAAGACTGTTAAAATGCACTGAAATAAAACCAAACATAAATACAATATTCAGTGAAAATAAAGACAATTTAACCATTAGGAACAAAATATAAATAAAATCAACTTCTAAAATTATAGAGAAAAATAAGAGAAAAAATAACTGTCCAAAAAGAATAAAACTAATTTATAAGGGAAACAAAAATTAAATGAATGTTTAAATGTCTCTTGGGTGATGGTGAGCATAAAACACAATCATAGTAGGAGGCTCTACTTCCAATGAGGTTAGATGAAGACCAAGCTTCAGGGCATCGACGAGTTAAAGGAAATAAAAGACTGCCTCAACAAACAGTCGGAACTGTCTTTTGAAAATATGGAAAAGCTGTTAAAGATAGAAACCCTGCTGGAAGAACAGAAAAAACACGTAGAAAAATTGTCTATCGAAAACACCACCTTAAAGAAAAAAATATCGGAGCTGGAAATTCGATTAAATTATACTGAGCAATATCAGTTAAAAAATACAGTCGAAATCCGAGGAATTCCAGAAAAGCAGGGTGAGACTTCAGGGCATCGACGAGTTAAAGGAAATAAAAGACTGCCTCAACAAACAGTCGGAACTGTCTTTTGAAAATATGGAAAAGCTGTTAAAGATAGAAACCCTGCTGGAAGAACAGAAAAAACACGTAGAAAAATTGTCTATCGAAAACACCACCTTAAAGAAAAAAATATCGGAGCTGGAAATTCGATTAAATTATACTGAGCAATATCAGTTAAAAAATACAGTCGAAATCCGAGGAATTCCAGAAAAGCCGGGTGAGACTGTGACTGGGACCATTCTTAGCGTCGGAGCGGGTCTGGGCATCAAGTTAAGTCCAGACGATCTGGATCACGCGGTGAGGCTCAAACCGAAGCAGGAAGGGACTCCAGGCGCTATCATTGCTCGCTTCGTCAGGCAAACAACAAGAGATGAGCTGCTGCAGCAGAGAAGAATGAAAAGAGACTTCTCTACACGCCATCTGGGCTGGGGGGATAACGATTCGCACCAGGTTTACGTGAGCGAAGCAATGATCCCCGCCAATAAACATCTATACTGGTTAGCCAGACAAAAAAAGATGACGGCAAAGATAAAATACCTGTGGTTCAGTGGTGGCAAAATTCGATGCAGACAGTCAGATGGATGTCCGGCGGGTAGTTATAGGGAAGGCAAGCGACTTGGACGTCTTTATATGAATTTTGTATGTAAGTCTCCCAAAATTTGTATCAATTTTAGTCTTTTCTATCAAAAATATTTTTATTTTTGTAAGTTCCTTCTTCATTATCGTTTTAAAGAGCTGGAATTTCATTTGACGGAATGTTTTTTCTTTATAATTTATTGTAACCAAAGCCAACTTTATATTTGTTCACATCATAAGTTAATTCTTTATATTTATTTCTATTTGAGTTTATATGATTTTAACTCTTTCTTTTCAAAGTTTATTTTAAGCTTATATTTTCTTTTCTGTTGCAAAAATGAATATTTTGTTAAAAAAACTGTTATATCCTACTCTCCTTTCTCGATCCTTTTCCCCGCAACTCTCCTTCCCAACATCTCAGTTATGACTAATATCCTAAATTCCTGTCACGTCAATGCACAATCCCTTAATGCCCACTTTGATGAATTCCAAAAATATTTCCTCGATAATTTTTACCACACAATAGCAGTACCTGAAACCTGGCTGAAACCTTTTATTCCTTCCTCCCAAATTTCCCTCCCCAATTATTCTTTCCTACATCATGACAGACCTGATCGCACGGGAGGTGGTGTCGGACTATATATACATAATAGTCTCAAGGCCAAAATCCTCTTAGTCTCCTTTTCATGACCTCCCTCACGTTGAATATTTATTTGTTGAAATTACCGCTATTTCCTCTCCTCTATTGTATGTTGTTGTCTACCGCCCTCCTCGTGTTCTATTTGACCAACTCTTCGAATCCTCCCTTGTCAACCTGGTTTCCTCCTACTCCAATATCATCATCTCCGGCGATTTTAATGTAAATATGCTCACAGAATCCCCCGACAAATACTACCTCAATGATCTAATATTTTCTCTCAATCTTTATCTTGTCCCTTATTCTTCCACTCATCACACTCAGTTCTCTGACACCTGGTTAGACCTCCATATCTCTGACTCACCGCTTAAAATCCTTTCCTCCTCTCAACACCCTGTACCTTTTCTATCATCACACGACCTGATCCAAATCTCGTACGACCTACCCGTGAAATCATTTACTCCCAAAATAGTATCATATCGTAATCTAAACCTCCTTTCATATGAATCCCTTCAACCTGACCTGGATTCTGCCCAATGGGATACCATATTTTCCTACACCTCCATTGACCCTATGATATCCACCCTTACCTCAAACCTACAATCCATATTAGACATCTATGCTCCTCTGAAAACCAGAATCTTACGTCGTCCCACTGCTCCTTGGCTGACTCCTGAAATAAAGGGAATGATAAAGAGAAGGAATGCAGCAAGGCGCAAATACCGTCAAACCCGCTTACCTGCTGATTATGCATCTTTTAAACAACTCCGTAATGCAACCCAATCTACAATCCGACTTGCTAAATCCAACTACTTTCATAATGCCCTTACCAATGCTTCCGATTCCAAATCAAAATGGAAAATACTTCGTAATCTATCCCTACCATATTCCAATAACCTCATTTCCCTCCCTGTGACTCCAGATGATCTTAATGACCATTTTTTATCTTTTGCTTCTAATCCTTCTTCTACTCATGATATTGAACACCATAATTTCAATCCTGAAAACTTCTTTTTTTCCCATGTGTCCTACGACGAAGTACTTTCCACTATACTCAAATCCCACACCAATGATTATGGTCCTGACAATATTCCAGTAAAACTAATAAAATCCAGCCTTCCTACCCTTATTCCAGTACTTTATCATATCTACAACTTCTCATTGCAAAATTCCACATTTCCCTCTTCCTGGAAAACTGCACTCGTCCGACCATTGAGTAAAACATCTAACCCTTCCTCACAGAACGACTTCCGCCCTATTTCTCTTCTTTCCAACCTCTCAAAACCACTGGAACGCCTTGTCCAAAATCAACTTTCCAACTTACTAGAAGAACGTTCCTTCATCAATCCATTCCAATCTGGCTTCCGACCCGGCTATTCAACGCAATCTGCCCTCCTTAAAATAACCCATGACCTCCAAAACTCCATTGAACACCAAAACCTTACTATCCTCATCCTTCTAGATTTTTCCAAAGCATTTGATACAGTTGACCATAACATCCTTCTTACCAAATTGCAAAATCTTCCTCTATCCAACAGTGTCCTACGTTGGTTCAAATCCTTCCTTTCCGATCGATCCCAGTATGTAGTCGTCCCAGATCAACCTCCTTCAAAGACACTTCCCATCTCCTGTGGTGTCCCTCAGGGTTCCTCCTTGTCTCCTACTCTGTTTGCTATTTACATTGACCTTCCCAACCAGATCCATCACTCCCAATACCACATCTATGCAGACGATTTCCAAATATACCTTTCCTTCCCCCCTTCCGACCTATTAGCCGCCACAAAAAAGCTTCAAGAAGATTTAAATAGAATATACGACTGGGCAGGAGTTAACAAGTTGAAGTTGAATGCGGAAAAGACCAAGGCAATCCTAATAGGCTCCAATTATAATAATAATAATAATAATAATCCCGCAAGGGCAACTGATGAACGCAGTTGTTGGGGTTTTATGCTCCCCCGGGATCCTGAGTACATCCCACCGTTCACAAACACATACATCACAGTATACAATACCACATACACTGACACCGAGGACATTTGCAGTACACACCCAGGGCAACCTTACCTAGGAAGGCCTGGCAGAAGGTTTAAAATGCAATCACCCATCAAAAATGGAGCTAAGAAATCGACGTATAGCCTCGGACGAACCTGGGAATGAGGCTGCACCAGGCGGGAACCTTCGACAGCTTCCTTCAGGTAGTGGCGGAGCAAGTGGCGCCACCCTGTCGCAAAGGACCACAAGACTGCAAGAACCGGCAACTAGTTCGAGTTCGGGCTTGGGCGAGACTACTTCTCCTCCCGCACGAACCCGGCAACAGAGACCAAGAGGTGCTCGAAGGATGAAATGGACACCAGAAATGAACAAGGCTGTCATCCAGGCATATCTTTTGGCAACAAAATTGGAAACAGATAAGACGGGATACCTAGGAAGGATTCAACAGTATTGGCAAGAACTATATCCACAGATGACTATGAGTTCACAAAGGATAAGTGACCAAGTTAGAGTGATCCGTTCAAGAAAATTTCTATCTGAAGTGGAAACAGAAAATATCAAAATAGTAGTATCTGAACGATTAGGAATGGTGCAAATTGAAAATGAAGAGGAGCCAACAGAACCTTTTCTAGAAAGATCGACGGCAATAGAGGCAGCTCCTCCAGAAGAAGAAGACAAAGCCATTGACAAACTAGTGGAATCATTATTATCCCAGCATGTGATTTATGAGGGGATACCGCTTGATGTTAGACCAATCCTCTCAAAGATTCCCTATAGCTTCAAATCACGTTTGACTGTGAATCGGGTTAATGAGGCTCTGAGTAGAATTATTGTAGATTACCCAGAAATGACTGTCGAAGCTGTAGAGCACAATGTAGAGCATAATAATGAAAACGAATGGTTAAAATTAGTAAATACTGAACTTCAGGAGAAACCTCAAATGTCAGAATTCGACATCTCGAAAGAGGATGTAATCATCGCTACAAAGAAAATGAAAAACTGGAAAGCGCCGGGTAGTGATAGAATTCAGAATTACTGGTTAAAGAATCTATCCTGCCTGCATGAAACACTTGCAATGAATTAAAAAAAAATGATAACAGGGCAGATAGACATTCCCAAAACGTTTAGTGAGGGCGTTACTGTGCTGATTCCCAAAAAAGTAGGAGATCGATTGGACCCCCAAGATTTTCGGCCAATCACTTGCCTCAACGGTGTGTATAAGATTTTAACATCCATTCTCACAAGTAAAATTGAATTTCACTTGCAAACCAATAATTTGATTCCACTCGAGCAACTTGGCTGTAGAAAAAGAGCCCAAGGGTGTAAAGAACTTTTGCTCATCGATTCATTCGTTGCAGGCCAGACGACCATGAATAAAAGAAATTTGTCAATAGCCTGGGTTGATTACAAAAAAGCATTTGACTCAGTTCCTCATAGTTGGCTTATAAAAGTTCTGGATTTATATAAAATCCATCCATCCTTATATTAAAGAACTTCTGAGGAAATTGATGGACAACTGGAAAACAAGACTGAGAATAGGAGATAAGCAATCACCTGAATACATTACCATTTCAAGAGGTATATACCAGGGAGACTGCCTCAGCCCCCTTTGGTTTTGTCTTGCGATGGCTCCATTGTCAATTTTATTAAATCGTGAAGAAAATGGATACAAAGTAAAATTTAATGAATTAAGTGCAATGATCAGTCATAGCTTTTATATGGACGATTTAAAACTCTACGCAAAGAATAAATCCCAGCTCCAGTCTATGCTAAAGACAGTCAGCCACTTTAGTGACTCCATACAGATGTCCCTTGGGACTGAGAAATGCGCAGTTCTTCACGTTATAAAAGGAAAACCGAATAATTCCGAAAACTTGTTTAATGAAGAATATCATATTAAGAACCTTCAGAAAGAAGATATGTATAAATATCTAGGAATAGAACAGCATTTAAAAATAGCTAGAAAGGATGTAAAATGTAAATTGATTGGTTCATTTAAAAAAAGACTAAAGATCATCCTTAGAACACATCTTTCTTCAGGTTTAATGATAAAAGCTATAAATACATGGGTTATTCCTTCCTTATCTTACAGCTTTGGAATTCTAAAATGGTCCACAACGTCGCTCCAGGAATTGGATAGGTTAATAAGAACAAGTATGACGGGTTCCAGAATGCACCACCCGATTGCATCTATGGCAAGGCTTTATCTGCCAAGAAAGGAAGGAGGGAGAGGTCTTACAAATATTGAAGAGTCTTGTCGAAACCAAGAAAAGAACCTAAGGGAGTACTTTAAACAAAGCACAGTGCCGTGCCATAAGATAATCTGCAATCTCGATCGCGGGCACACTGCTCTACAATTAGCCTCTCATGAAACTGCGCCAATCTTTGTTACCGACAAAGACCGCATGGAAGAATGGAAGTCAAAAGCATTACATGGAAGGTTTTTTCACCAGCTTCAGCAGACTGAAATAGATAAATCTTTGTCTGTTAGCTGGCTGGTAGGAGGAAGTCTGTTCCCGAGACTGAAGGTTTTTTAACTGCAATCCAGGACCAGGTAGGCTCTGTGCAAGCACATATGAATCTATTCAACACATAACTGGAGGCTGGAGCTCTTGCAGGTACAGAATACCTAAAAAGACATGACGATGTTGCCAAAGTCTATCACCAGGCGATTGGTCTAAAAATTAAATTAATAAACGACTCGATGCCCTACTATAAATATTGCCCTAAAAGTATTTGCCAGAAAGATGGCTTAAAATTATATTGGAACCAATCGTTCATAACAGACCATCTCGTGATCCACAACAGACCTGATATTGTATTAATTGACGGTAATATTAAGGTGGCTGAAATTATAGATATCGCTGTGCCAAATGACGGAAACATTAACTCAGTCTGTGCAGAAAAAATTCTGAAATATCAAGGTCTATCAGCTGAGTTAAAAAGTTTGTATAAACTTAATAAAGTAACCGTTAGGGGCATTGTGATCTCCAGCAATGGCCTGATACCGGTGTCTACTGTGGAAGCTACTGACAGGCTGGGCCTCCCAACTCATGTAATAAAGGAAGCTCAGAAAGCGGTGCTGCTGAATACTGCCAGAATTGTAAGAAGCTTTCTCAACATTCAATAGTAATTAAAATTGAACATACCTGAGGTGGTTGGAGTTGATTCTCCCCCTCTCAAGTAAACAAAAAAAACCTTTTGTAAAAGTGTTGACAAATAAAATAATAATAATGCTTTATTTATTCTGGGACGACTCCCTTTAGAATAATACAGAGAAACAAAAATGTGGGCTAAGGAGCCTCAGAGATACATAAACAAGAGTATAGTTTGATTAAATAGTAAAGAAAAAAAAATAAAACAAAATAAAAAATATTTAGAGAAATTATAAGTTACTTTCTAATTTACATCAGTTAATAATAAAAATAAAAAATTGAAAATAAACATGAAGTAAAAATAATAAAGAACGATCTAATAATTTAAATACATATTTACAGTAGTAACTATTTACAATCTTATGATGAGGACTGGATGGATAAGAAATGATTGAACAGTTGAGATTTAATATTATTAATATTATCGCTAGGCCTGCAACGAATGAATCGATGAGCAAAAGTTCTTTACACCCTTGGGCTCCTTTTCTACAGCCAAGTTGCTCGAGTGGAATCAAATTATTGGTTTGCAAGTGAAATTCAATTTTACTTGTGAGAATGGATGTTAAAATCTTATACACACCGTTGAGGCAAGTGATTGGCCGAAAATCTTGGGGGTCCAATCGATCTCCTACTTTTTTGGGAATCAGCACAGTAACGCCCTCACAAAACGTTTTGGGAATGTCTATCTGCCCTGTTATCATTTTTTTTTAATTCATTGCAAGTGTTTCATGCAGGCAGGATAGATTCTTTAACCAGTAATTCTGAATTCTATCACTACCCGGCGCTTTCCAGTTTTTCATTTTCTTTGTAGCGATGATTACATCCTCTTTCGAGATGTCGAATTCTGACATTTGAGGTTTCTCCTGAAGTTCAGTATTTACTAATTTTAACCATTCGTTTTCATTATTATGCTCTACATTGTGCTCTCAAACAAAGCTCTTTCCAATACTCTATAATATTGTCAGTTAATGAACAATTTGCACCTCCCTTATTATCATTACCTAAGCTCCGATAAAACTGCTGCTCACTGTTCTTGAACATTTTGTTCTGCTGTTTTCTGCTGACTTTTTATATCTTCGTATTCTGTTTGCATAAACTGCAAGTTTTTGCTTCAGTATATCAGCATGTAAAGCCAGTTTTTCGGTGAGCTCAGATTCTAACACCACCCCTATTTGTAGTACAACTATTTCGTTGATTTTTTGTTTTACTTTTGTACTTGCTCCAACGGGGTTCCTGATATAACTCGTTATAACTCCAATATTTGCCCTGAGCGAAGCTATTTTATTTTCCAATCTTCTCTGCCAGCGCGGAAGTTTTGTATGATTTTTATCTTTCTTTTTTCCTTGTTTTTCCAAGCCAAGTTCAATAATAATGACACTAGCTGCAACATAGGCCCAATGACAAACAGCTTCGACAGTCATTTCTGTGTAATCTACAATAACTCTACTCAGAGCCTCATTAACCCGATTCACAGTCAAACGTGATTTGAAGCTATGGGGAATCTTTGAGAGGATTGGTCTAACATCAAGCGGTATCCCCTCATAAATCACATGCTGGGATAATAATGATTCCATTAGTTTGTCAATGTCTTTGTCTTCTTCTTCTGGAGGAGCTGCCTCTATTGGCATCGATCTTTCTAAAAAAGGTTCTGTTGGTTGCTCTTCATTTTCAATTTGTACCATTCCTAATCGTTCAGATACCACTATTTTGATATTTTCTGTTTCCACTTCAGATAGAAATTTTCTTGAACGGATCACTCTAACTTGGCCACTTATCCTTTGTGAACTCATTGTCATCTGTGGATATAGTTCTTGCCAATACTGCTGAATCCTTCCTAGGTATCCCGTCTTATCTGTTTCCAATTTTGTTGCCAAAAGATATGCCTGGATGACAGCCATGTTCATTTCTGACGTCCATTTCATCCTTCGAGCACCTCTTGGTCTCTGTTGCCGGGTTCGTGCGGGAGGAGAAATAGTCTCGCCCAAGCCCGAACTCGAACTAGTTGCCGGTTCTTGCAGTCTTGTGGTCCTTTGCGACAGGGTGGCGCCACTTGATCCGCCACTACCTGAAGGAAGCTGTCGAAGGTTCCCGCCTGGTGCAGCTTCATTCCCAGGCTCGTCCGAGGCTATACGTCGATTTCTTAGCTCCATTTTTGATGGGTGATTGCATTTTAAACCTTCTGCCAGGCCTTTCTAGGTAAGATTGCCCTAGGGTGTGTACTGCAAATGTCCTCGGTGTCAGTGTATGTGGTATTGTGTACTGTGATGTATGTGTTTGTGAACGGTGGGATGTACTCAGGATCCCGGGGGATCGTAAAACCCCAACAACTGCGTTCATCAGTTGCCCTTGCGGGATATTATTATAGATTATTATTATTTCCCTTGTAGTATCTGCAGCTTACAAACTAAGTGCTTCTTATCTTTTCAATACTTTATTATCGCCTAATTTAACTATTTTAAAACAGAACTAGGATGTATAAACATATTAGATAGCTTTTATATATTCTGTTAGTATGAGAGACTTCAATATGCATAACAATCATCATAAAATTAAGGACCAAAATGCGTTTTTAAGTCTGAGCGGTCCAACCACATTTTGGTCATTCACATATTATGACTCTACCAAAGCATGAATTATGTGAAGCTGCCAACGTTCTCCTATAGTTCACCAACGAATAGATTTATACTTACAGATAGTATTGTTATATTTTTCTTTTTTAAAAGCACTGCTTTAACACCATTTTGCTTAAATTTTATTCATTACCCTTGTTTAATTCCAATATAATGGCCCGGGTCGTTATTGACAGTGACAAGTGGATATATATAGGTTATATAACGATATAAATATGAAGATGATCCTGACAACTATAACAATTATACATTATAAGAACGAAATTTATCAGGTCTCTTAACGTCGTAATATTAATCCACTTTCTATTAATTCCAATTTAAGAATATTTTCGAATTAAAAAAATTCCCTGACTCCAACAATTTTTCCCTGACTTCTCCCTGACTTTTCCAGGTTTTGAAAATTCCCTGACTTTTCCCTGTTTTCCAGGTCGGTCGCCACTCTGTACCCAAGACTGGGTATTACTGCCAGGCTGGTGCGTATACACAAACGCAGAAATTAAATACATTTCTGGGACAATTGTTCCTTGGCCTTTTACAAAAATAAATAAACATTTTATTGTTAACATTTGAAAAGGGATAAAACAATGAGAAAAAACTAAATAAAAGAAAGGAAAATAAAATGTGTAGATTTGGGCATTAACAGATGAAGTAAAGTAATATATTTGAAGTACAGTATAGAATTGGAATTGTATTTGGTCAATAATATAATATATAAAATCAAGTGTGCAAATAACCTTCTGTTTGTAAGGAAGTTTTGATTACTTACCCCTATATATTTTAATTTTAAAACAAAACCACAGAAATGGATAAACTTTTTTTGAGTGTCTAATACTGTTGAGAATTTGGGAACCCAATTCTTTTGTGATATTGAGTGGCGAGAAATAACAATATATATGAAATAATGGAATGAGCAAATATACTTTAAATGAATTAAAACAAAGATGATTTATTTTAACAAACTGTGAATAATGAAATATTTAAAAGTCTTATAACAATAGGCTTGATCTCCTTCTTAAGCTTCAGTAGAGTGAGCTTCTCTTATGCCGTCATGACCTTCCGTCTTTAAGACTAGCCTCAAGTGAAGTCTTTGTTCAGTCACAAATTTTGACTGATAAAAGATTGATAAACCTATGTTTCAGCATATTGGTCATTCGTTTTTATATATCTAGCTCAGTACAACTTCGTGTAGAAAATTTTCATAATTGCAGTATGAAAGTATCAATCAATCATCAAGATATATCGGCTTGATGACTTAATTTTAACTAGATTGGCACAGTTAGACCATTTTTTTAAATTTATTTATATTTTTTTAATCTCCTCTCCACAAAATTTCAGCAAATACCAAAATTCTTAACACAGATATATCGTCCGTAGGACCTTATTTTATCATGATTCATAGAGTTTCACTAGGAATAAACATAATTTTTAATCCTGATAAATGTGTCTATCAGTTTCCAAGAATTTGACATTAACATAAATTTGGGCAAAGCTCTCTTCCGCTAGATTTTTTTTGTCCCCTATTTGGACTGATATATCATAATTCACAGATTTTCACTTGAAATAGTATTCATACTGATAATAAATGGGCCAATCAATCGCCTTGGAATCGATATGAACATAAATTTGAGTTAAGACCAATTATCAGTACCAATTAATTAAAAATTATCAGTATCTGTCTAAATTAGTGGAAGAGGGAGGACTAGAAAAAAAAATCAAATAAAAATTTATCAAACTCCACCAATCTCAATAAGGTAAGGTCAGAAAATCAATATATCAGTCTTTGCTCAAATTTAAGTTTATGTTGACTCCTAGACAAATGATATGACAAATTTATTAACATTAAAAATAATATTCAAAGTGAAAGAAGCCAATATACCGGTTCAAGGAGATGATTAGATGATTAGTAAATAAATAAAAAAAAGCTAATATATCAGCGTTTGATATCAGCCGATACCAATAATTGGCCAAAATTATATCACTATCGGTCGATCTCTAATTGATACTCGAGCAGAGAGGCCTATCTGAAGGTCCAATTGCAGACCTTAACTGATCAACCCAAAAGAAATACCCTCTGACGTCCAACTTAAAAAAGAAAAACTTCAAAACATTGAAATGTTACTAGAAAATCATTTTAGGAAAGAAGCCTACTAATTCTAAAACCACAGGAAAGAAGTATTTTACTAGATGATGTGTGTGAGCATGCCAATTCAGATGATTCTGACAGAAATCTAGTGTTGAGATCAATGCGATTTTGTATATTTACGATTTGTAAAAATTTAGTTAAATATAAATGTTAGATTTAACAGTTTCGTTTTTATTTTCAATGCGAAAGAAACTATTAGGAGTCATTTGAATAAAAAACGGACATCTATAATTAAATTGGCTTCAAAAATGGACAATTGTGAATATTTGTTCCAAAAACGAATGGTGATGAATTTCACTAAGTTTAACATAATCTACAGTTAATTAACATAATTTGTTTAAATTGAAATTTTATAATGAACATTGGCTTCTTCTTAGAATTTTAAAAATACAAATGTCTGCCTTTGTTAAGAGTTCACCCTATCACTGTTAACTACAGCATGATTAGTTATTGTATAAATCAACTTAATTCAATTCATAAAAATAAAGTATTTAAATACTTACATCTTTATAGTAATCTACGTATCTTATGCTAACATTTCCTTTCACAAATGTGTCAGTTGGTGTTTGTTTAAAATCAACATCATCAACTCGATAAGGTTTATTATTGTAGCCTGTAAAAACTACAGCTCCTAGAATGGTGTCCAAGAAGTAATGCTAAAAAAAATATAAGTATTAGGCTAATACAAATATCAAGAGAACCATATCAATACATTTAGTAACTAATAACTCTTTTAAAGATTATGGTTACTGTATGATCCATTGAATACATAGGCGATGTAAATCATTTTCATAATAAATAATTAAGTAATTACTAATTATATTAATTTAATGCTTTCAAATAGGTGGATATGCTTGAAATTGACTATTTAAAATATAAAAACTAAGCTGTATTCCTTGCCAAGCAATATTTGTTATTATTCTATATCTATCTTTATAGAACTTCTCTAATGTGGTGAATATCATAAAGCTTCTGTTTTTTAATTACACTAAAATTGCATCCAACATATCATAACTCAAAACTGGAGATAAATAAAATGAAAAAAATACTAGTTAATTATGTGACTGAACTAAATAATCAGAAAAATATGACTACCTCCCATTCAGAACCATATCTTCGACGACATTCTTGAAGAAATTCCAGAACACTATCAGTCCTTAAGACTTTATGAGAAACATCCAGACCCATCATAATGTGGTCTTCAAATTGCAGAATTGAAGTACTATAGCCAGGCCAAATTTCAAGTTTGTGATGTGACAGAGTTTCCTGTACGAAAACATGAATATATGGAAATGACAATACTCATTTTTAAGTAAACAAAATTAAATGTAAGCTGTTTATATAATGTAAAGGTGTTGTGATGAAATTATTTACATTAAACTGTGGTTTTAATTATATATTACTGCTTTAATTCATTTTGTTATTCTTTCTACTGTCATGATAGTAAAAATTTATTGTTTACATAATATTTATAAAAAGTTATTTAAAAAAGTTAACAGTTAAAAACATAATGAGGTAAAGACATGGAATAAAATAAATAACCAGTGAATGGAAAATACGAGAGTGGTCTGAAAAGTTTCCGACCGCAACGTGAAGATGGCAGCACTCATAAATAAAAGCAAGTGAATTTCGTTGTTCATCTGTTGAGAGTTGCCCACAAAAGTTTTAGCCATTTGAGACACACAGTTTTTATGTAACAGTCGTTTGAGTGAGTTGATGTGAGAGTTTTTGTGAAAATGGACAAAATTGAGTATCAAGCTGTCATTTAATATTTGTTTTTGAAAGGCAATACGCCTACAAAAATCAAAGATGAGTTGGATTCAGTGTATGGGGACTCTGCACCATCATTTACCACAGTGAAATTTTGGGCAGCAGAATTCAAACGTGACCATGATAGCTTGGGAGACGATGAACATTCGGGTCGTCCAAAAACTGCAACTACCGACGAAAACATCGCCAAAGTTCACCAAATAGTGCTAGACGACCACCGCATTAAGAGGGATAGCAGAGGTTATGAACATGTCAAAAGAACGTATTTGTTACATATTAAATCAACATTTAGATATGAGAAAGCTGTCCGCACATTAGGTACCTCGTTAGATCAAAAATGTGTTCGAATGAACTTCCCAATCTCCGTTGATTTTAGGTGAAATAAATCTGAGTTTTGGCGCCAATTAATTACTGTAGATGAAACTTGAATACACCATTATACGCCCGAAACAAAAATACAGTCCAAACAGTGGATTGCATAGGGGGAACCGGCTTCAAAAAAAGCAAGAACTGTTTTCTCAGCTGGAAAAGTGATGGCGGCTGTTTTTTGAGATAGTCATGGAGTTATTTTAATCAATTATCTTCAAAAAAGGAAAATCATAACAGGAGCATACTAAGCATCATTACTTGACAAGCTGAAGGCAGAACTTGTGAAAAAAACGAGCACATTTGCAGAAGAAAAACGTGTTCCATCAAGACAACGCACCAGATCTAGCCGCAAGCGACTTCTTTTTGTTCCCTTATCTAAAAAATCCACTCGGAGGACAGAGATATTCGTCAAATGAAGAAGCAATCACCTTCGTGAACAATTTTGCAGAGAAAATTTGGATGGGTTGCAGAGATGGGAGCATCGCTGGGAGAAGTGTGTTGAGGAAATATTGTCGTAAGGAAGAAGGGAAGAACCACTTTAACTCTTATTATACATAATATATAATAATAAAGTTTTTTATATATAGCTTAGCTTGTTTAACTAATCTTTACTTTTTCTTTTTTGTTATTATTTTATTTAGGCCAGTAGTCTTTTAATTTTGTACTATTTTGTTATTCTAAAGGAACTTCGTCCCAAGAAAAGTTATTTTCCATTTCTATTTATTATAAAAAATTTTAATAGGCGGAATATTAAGTAATATAGATGAATCTGAGAAATAGGTAGAAAATAAAATAAGTAAGTTGTGTTGTGTAATTATTACAAAATCATGTCACAATATGTTCAGCAGAAATGAAATAAACATTAATGATGATAAGCTTAGAATTAAATATTAAGTATGAAAATGTTATTTAAGAGTAAACAGAAAATAATAAGATGTAGTGATATCAACAGAAACACATCTAATTTCATATAATAGCTAACAGGAGTTATGAAAGCATGTGATACTTGCATATTAACAGTTGAATAAAAACGTAGTCTGCCTATGTTAGGCCGCGGCAATCAACTGGCAGACTCTAAATTAAAATATTGCAATTTTTGATGAAATAATTGACTATAATTAGGAGATTTGAAAATAAGCTATATGACACTTGCATATTAACAGTTGAATCGAAATGTAGTCTGCCTATGTTAGGCCGCGGCAATCTGCTGGCAGACTCAAATTAAAAAATTGTAATTTTTGATGAAAAAATTGACTTTAGTTAGGAGATTTGAAACTTTGCTACATGATACATATATATTAGCAGTTAAATAAAAATATAGTCTGCCTATGTTAAGGCGCGCCCATCTACTGGCAGACTCAAATTCAAAAATTGTAATTTTAGGTGAAAAAATTATCTAAAATTAGGAGGCTTGACATTTTTCTATTTGATAGTGATAAATTAGATATTAAATAAAAATGCAGTCTGCCATCAAACGACCGTTGTTTTGTAGTGACAGACTGAGCTTGAAGTTCAATAACTTCTAGTCGACGCACCTTCAGCCGCCCGTTTAACTTGAGTACAGGATGTGAAAATAGTAGATAAAAGAATGAAATGTCTCATAAATACAGCCGAGCATTACTCAGATTTGAAGTAAAAATTATACAACAAATGGCACGACTACTAGCAAAAAGGAAAACGAAACAAAACCCTGTATACATTATTGGAACAATAGTACATTTATTTATTGAGTTCATCACCACGATGAACGTTCTAAGAAAAGTTTGGTTTTAATATCTTTGGATAAAACTCATAAGATTTAGTAAATTATTACAATCAGTTTTAACCCATTTATTAAATAAAAAAGAAGTTCCTAAGAAACAAATTTATGAAGTATTGAAGATAACCGGGGAAATACCCCTGGTACCTAGTGCAACAGGTTTGCTCCACATATTTTTCACTTCATTAGCAGTTTTGTAATAAAAGATGGCCAAACATTTTGCCGAGTTGTGAATATAACATATATTTACAGGCAAGACTACAAAGGAAATGGAAAAACCTTTTGAGGGCACTATGAAGAACTAGAGGTGAAGTCCAGAGCACTGCCCTAAAAGGAAATAAGCTAATAGAAAAATTGTCAGTGAAAATATTTTTGGAAATAGAGAGGAGGGGAAAGCAATTTTAGGGTGCAGCTGGGAAATATTCAGTTTTAGGAAGACGCTTGAAAGAGTGAGTACTGTGAAGAAATTTGCAGAGGGTAGTCTTTCAAAGTATTTGAAAGTGAAAGAATTTTGGTAATCTTACAGTGTGTGATGAAGGGTGAAGATTCTAGATCTGGAAGGCGGTAAAGAATTGGAGTCTGGAATTGAGAAACGGAAAATATCCCGCAAAGAAAGGAACGTGAAGAGTAGCAGTCTAAGAGGTATGTCACTATTTATCAACCAATCATTCACTTGCTAGCAAGTCATAGTAACAATATTTATTTCTTAATGAAATAGACAAACTATTTTTCTAAAGTGTTGTGTTAATTTGATTTGTTTTACTCAACTGATAAATATTCTCTTGAGTATTTCCAACACCATTGGTTGACTTTTTCTTATAATAATTTCTTTATATTCTTATGATAAAAATCCCTTTTCCCTCAACTTTTTGGTTTCAATTCAATCATGATCAGAGGTCTCCATCTTTATAAAAGGGATTTTTAGCCATTATCATTAGTATCTTGAAGTGAATAGTGAAACAAAATAAAATAATATCTACATTTCACTGTTTTTTTGTGTGTTTTTGGAATATCAATTCGTACAAATTATTTTTTTATTCTGATCTTCAATTTTAGTTATGTGGTTATGTATATTATCTTTATTATTATCAACACCGCAATTAATGTTTTAGTTTTCATATTTGATAAAAAAAAATAAAAAATAAAAATAAAAGAAAGAAACATTCATTATCATAGTTAAATTGGATATATATTTTAATTTGTACTTTTTATTCACATTTACATGGCTTAGCTGTATTACAAAGTTTTATTATTTACTTTTATACCGTCGGTTTATTGCAAAAAATCATTTAAGTGACATTTCATAACCTCAAAGGATTAAGAACTTTGATGAATTTTATATTTTTGAAATAAGAAAATTGTACACTGAAAATATGTGTTCACAAAAACATATTTGAAAGTTAACATATTTGAAAGTTGATCTATATAAAAAATGCTCTCAGTGACGATTTGCAATAAAACGACGATATCATCATTATTTATGATTTTAAAATATTCAATGATTGAATTCTTTTTTTTTGGTGTTATTTTTATAAAGGGTGTCCGGGTGTCCCTAAAGCGGATGGAAATTGAAGTATAGGTGTAGCAGAGGTGATAATACCTAAAGTAGAGGTGATAGCAGACCTCATGAGCTACAAAAGTTACGTTTCCGCAGAAAAGTAGGAAATGCCAGTTTTCAATTTTTTTTTTTTTCAAACATAACTAACTAGTCATAGGAAGCTATAAAAAAATTTAAGTAATTTACAATTGTTTCACTGTAAACTAAACTAAATTTACTTTAAAATAAGGTAGAGTTGGTCATTGACAAAACCATTTAAAGAGGATTTTTGACCAGACAAACTTAGCAAAATTCAGTTGTTTTTTTTAAATTATGAATTCTTTGAGATTTTTTTTACCACCCTCCAACTATACTACAGATAACTCATTTTTAGAAGAAATATTCTTGTTTAAATAGCTGTAAATCCATAATAATTAAGATTCATCTCAAGTTATGTAAATAAATAAATATAAATAAACACGGTGGTGTAATCTTTAAATGAAGATGATTTTCAAAATCTACGGCTCCGGATAAATAAGAATACTCCCTTATATCGAATAAATCGAAAAAATGTAAATACGTCGAAACGCAGTAGCATAAATTTTAAAATGGAGATTATTTTCAAAACCTAGTCATACGAAAACTGACTCACACATCGAAAAATTAAAAATAATTAAAAAAATATTGAATTTGAAATGGAAAATGTTTAATTTGAAATGGAAAAGGTTGAATTTGACTTGGAAAAAGTTTAATTTGATTTAGAAAAGGTTGAATTTGACTTGGAAAAGGTTGATATTGACTTGGGAATGCTATATATATTTGTCTTTTAAAATATTTAAATGCTAACATCCAGTCAATGGCTTTTAATTTCTTTTTTTGAAAAACTTGCTTGAAAAATACTTTTTCAAGTTATTCCATATTGGAAGGAGGAGGGTACTGCCCTACCTTGCCGCCCATAAATAGGATTAACCCTTAGTTAAGCTATTGTTTCTCCACACAATACGGGAAAATATTTTAACCCATTAACTGTTTATGATCTGTCATTCCTTTTAGAGAATGTGTGTGGATAAAAAAAAAAACTTCTTTCTATATGTTTTCAGACGCGCATAGAACGTTGAACAAAACATGGAAGGACAGCCAAGTGGTTCGCGACTTCGGATTAATATTAAAGATAGAGACTGTAGAGAAGAGGTGAAACCTTTCAATCAGCGAACATTAGACAAATTCAATACATCTCTTAAGATAAAGATATATCATAAATTGCGTTACTGTAACTTTACATTACCAGATGATGTGTCTGATGAAACAAGAGGATTCCACTTATCTTGTTACAAGACGTTTACTGCTATAAGTAAAAAATATAAAGATTCTATATCAGAATGTGTGCTCAATTTACCGACAGACAAACATTATTTTAAATTTTTTAACAAGATCACAATAGGGTCCCCTTTTACACAAATCTGGGACTTTTATGAAACTGTGTATATTTTGTGGAAAAGCTCGAAAAACGTTTATGCTCGACTAAAGAATTTCAAACGAGTATTCTTCGAGCAGCAGCTATCCTTAACGATTCACAAATATCATCTCTCGCAGCATTGGGAGATTTCGTAGCGAAGGAGTTCAGGTATCATTCAATTTCTAATAAAAGGTACAGAAATATGGCTTCCGCAGCACAAAGATCAACATCAACATGGCATCCTTTCAGAACTAGACATTCAACTGCCTTTAAATATACATGTGAAATTGTGGAGCAAGAAATTCTAAAGAAGGAAAAAGTTTTTACACTTAACGAACTTACAAAGTTATTCAACACTAAGTTAGATGAACCTACTCCTTTAGATAGTATCAAGAAAATGAAGGAAGCTAAACTTGAAAACAAACTCCTGATTAAGTATGCAACCTATTTACTGGTTGATAAATCTCATAAAAATTAAATTTTGTTCTCGTCTTCATTGAATTTAGCACCCAGTGTTTTTGAAGATAAGATGGTGAAATGGCAACAGAAACTGCTTTAAGAAAAAGCAGCTTTTCAATTGTGAAAACATATTAATTCAATTGATAAAAATCCTCTCCCAAATACAAACCTATTGCTTGAACAAGTTTTAGAAGGAGAATGCAATATTCCATCCATGTCTGGAAAAGATACTCTACATGATACAGTGGGTATCATTTTCCAGAATTCAAGTGAAACGTCTGATTCTTTAAGAGAAGCTACAAGCAATGACAAACCCATGAATGCAGATAGGATGAGAAAAAAACGACGCTTCGATGCAGCAATAAACGAGGTTGAGCTATACCTAATAAAACCTAGATTTACAATTACAACTGTGTACAAAAATCCCATTATGGAAATAAACAGCTGTGAAGAAAAAAACATGAGACTGCTAGACATTATTTGGGCATTGAATATCATATACCGCCAACTGAAAACTCCTATGTGGACAGGTTTCAATGCTTCCATCATCGTGGACCATTCTCCTACTCAAAAAGTTGCCTATCTTCTCCAAATAAACCACTTACCAACATCGTATGCAGTTGTTCACCATACGAAGAAACAGGCTTTAATAATTGCTGACGAATGCAGGCAGGACGAAATACTTTGCATATATGATTTAAACATTGCTAAAATGGCAATGGAGATTTAGAGCGAGGATCAACCAAATTTTGACCGTATTTTTGTGATGCTAGGCCCATTTCATATAAAAATGGCTTTCTTCAAGGTGTTGGGAAAGTTCATTGATGGATCAGGGATAGCAGAGATCCTTTAAGATTCAGGAGTTCTTGCTTTGGGTTCTTGTGTTGGATTTATCGGTGCGACTAATTACAATAGATGCAAACGGATTCACCGTGTATTAGCACTGGCCTTGAGATCTTTGCACTACGAGTTATTCCAAAATTCTGGAAAACATTATGATGTAAAAACGAGTGAATTACCCACCTTACTTCTCGCTGCCAGAGATCTAAGAGTTTTTCATACCAGTAAAGGAATTTACATCAATTCAAATCTGGAAAAACATGTAAAAGAATACTTGGATTTTGAGCTGAGCACTATTCAAGGTAATCATGGTAAAACTGCACAACTATGGATGAAGTATATTCAGTTAATCGATATTTATAACGATTTTGTCAGGAGTACAAGAATGGGCGACATATATCTTTTTCTAGCCGCTGCTCTGAAAATAACAGATCTCTTTTTCACAATGAATCATCAAGAGTTGTCAGATGGATGACTCCATTTATAGACAATATCATCAATTCGTTAAAGAGAGGAGGTCATATAGCAGAACAACTTAAAACTGTTTTTTTCTCAGTTAAGAAAACAAACAAGAATTTTTCAAGATCGTCAATCGATTTAACCCTTGAATAGACCATTAATGCTGATGTCGCGAACAAATTGATCGGTGTAGTTTCTTCAACAAATAGCATCTCAGCTCGTCGAAGATGGGCATATAGTCATTCTCAGAGAACCGAAATAGTGAGCACTTTTCAAAAATATTTATGCTTGAATGGCCAAGATGTTCACACAGATCTGAGACTTGGTAGGATCGACCACGATAACAGAAGCGATTAATAATAATAATAAATAATAATAAGGCTTAGCGAACCCGAAGGTTCGATGCCGACACCACCAATCGCTTGTTACACACCTCCCTCCACCGTTCGCCGTCCAAACCCAGTCTCTTCAGATCGGCTTTAATGCAATCTTCCCACCTTCGCTTCGGTCTTCCCCTCGGACGCTTACCATTCGGCACAGCAAATATTAACCTTTTAGGAATTCTCTCGTTACTAAGCCCAACAACTTTACAAGCCCATTTGATTCGCCGCGATGAAATTACCTCAATTATATTACCCGGATACATCTCACGCAATTCGGCGTTGTGTAACCGTCTGAACTCTCCGGTTGACTCATCCTTCTTCGGTCCGAATATTCTACGCAATACTTTATTTTCAAAAACCTTAAGACGCTGCTCATCCCTTAATGTAAGCGGCCAAGTTTCGCATCCATAAAGAACTGTAGGCAAGATAATTGTTTTATAGATTCTAATTTTTAAGTTTCGGGACAAGAGGCGCGAACTAAGTAGTTTTGTCACAGAAAAATAACAAGCATTCCCCGCCTTCAGTCTAACCTTAATCTCTTCTTCAATTTCGTTTTTTCTAGTTATCGTAGAACCTAGATACCTAAATTTATCTACCTGTTCAAACATATTACCATCTATATCGATATCACCAGTAGTATCGCCATTTTTGCAGCTAACCATATATTTTGTTTTATCCACGTTTATTTCGAGTCCTAGTTCTTTACCGGCTTAAGAAGCGATTATGCAGCAAAAATTCAAGCCTCCTAATTTTGGTTAACTTTTGCATCTAAAAATACAATTTTTGAATTCAAGTCTGCCAGCAGATGGCCGCTGCCTAACATAGGCAGACTATGTTTTTATTTAACTACTAATATATATGTATCATATAGTGAAGTTTCAAATCTCCTAACTAAAGTCAATTTTTTCATTAAAAAAATTGCAATTTTTGAATTTGAGTCTGATAGTAGATTGCCGTGGCCTAATATAGGCAGACTATGTTTTTATTCAACTGTTAATATAAAAGTATCATATAGCTTAGTTTCAAATCTCCTAATTATAGTCAATTTTTTCAACAAAAATTGCAATTTTTTAATTACAGTCTGCCAGTAGATTGCCACGGCCTAAAGAAGGCAGGACAAAGTTCTTTCTTCGTTTTATCACACACATTCATTGTAGTTATAATTTCTCAAGGCTCCTAAGATTGGTAAATTTATTACCCTAAAGTTGCAATTTTTTAAATTAAGTCTGCCAATGGAAAGCAGCAGCACAGAAACAGCAGAACGCTCAAAAATGACGCTTCATTGTAAAAAGATTCATCTATGAAAGTTTCTTCTAGCCTGCGATGAGGTCCATTATCGGCAAATTTGGACCTCTTTGCATGGCCGCCATTTTCGAAAGCAGCGGCTAGTTTTCTTCAGAGTACATTGTGGCAAAATACACTGTGGCCAGAACAGATCTATTGTATTTATTTGTATGTATTTACATTAAAATCTCGGAATTAAAAATTTTTATGATTGCAATACTTCTCCTTATTATATATTTCATATGTAGGTAAGTGAAAGTAAAAATTATCCACACAGTTGAGTGTAAGCAAATGTTTTCAAGGAATTATCGGAAAATTTCAAAACATTTCTGTATGTTCCAAAGAAGGTTCTTCCTATAAAGAGAGTAAGTTTTGACAAGAATTGAAAATATAATTTATTGTAAATTAGTAATAACAATAATTAACAGTCTTAAATTTTGAGTTGTTCATAAAGCGATAAGATACTTATGTGAATGTTTCTAATAATATTTACACCTGAAAAAAATCATACATGCATAAGCAGTTTTATATTTAGAAACTTTAGTCTTTTTCAAAATTAAAACCTTAATAACTTACTATCTAGTGGTGCTATTGACTTCATTTGTGTTAACCATAAATCATTAGTCTCTAAGAGGGTTAAATTTAGGTTTTAAGTACATAGAATATTTAAGTTTTATTAGTTTATGTTATTAGATGGTTCAAAAACGAACATTAGTTTCCTGAGAGCTAACTTAAATAAAAGAACATATAAATAATACTTACAGCCGAATCAGGTTTGAAATATTCACGCCCTACAAGCTGTAATCCCATGTCATCTAAGCAGTTGCGAAGCATAATATTAAATATTTGGATATATTGATAATCTCCAAATAAAAGCTCATTAGTAAATTTAATAATAATCCTCATTTTTTGATCATCATTTCTAAAAGAAAATAATTCTATTACCTGAAAAAAGTAATAATAATTAAACAAGGCATTTTTAAAAAGGTACTAACATAAGGCCAGGCATACACATTCCGGTGAACCTGTGAGGTAAATCTACGCAGGTTAATCGGAAAGATATAGCAATGCAGGCTATAGCACGTACATGCTACGGTAAACAAGAAAATTAAGCTCAGCCGAGAGATAGCGAGCAAACACGAAGAAGGCATGATGGTTTTTCTTGATTACTAATAAGCTGTACTAATTAACCTAAAAACTGTACAGGTATACCGGAGTGACTTATATAAATGTTCAGGTCTTCACGCCAGTACAGGTAGAAAATACTAAATTTTGATTATTCCCCGGTTGCCTGCAGAGGTCGCTAAACCTGTGAAGTTTGGTGTACACGCTCCGGATTACATGTATAGATAAACCTCACCAGTATACCGGAACGTGTATACCCGGCCTAAATGAAGTAATACTAACGTTGTTCTGTGGGGTATGTAGCCTCTGAATGACAAATAACATTGTACCATCAAATAAATAAGCCTCTCCTAGTGTTTCCTTTTGATTTGCCATTAGGGCTTTACGGACTCTAGTCCTTTCTTCCTCAGGCTCAAAATCGACATGATATTGATATAAAGACCAATTAGTTGTTTGTGTCAATCTGAAATGGTTAGTTATTAGGTTCACCGACGTTCCCTGGCTACCTAAAATAAACCAAAAGAAGTGAAGTAAATAAAAACAACAAAGAACAATAATTTATTTTAAAAATTATATCTGAAAACAAACAAAATGACTACTGGATTATATTTTGGATTATATGACTAATGGATTGTTAAATATCATTAAATATTCATTTTTAAAATTAACAACACTTCTGCTCAACCTTATTAGATAATATATAAGAAGTAACATCTATAATAAAAAATAATGTGATGTATTATGAAAGTGTTTTTGACTTTGAACCAGTTGCAAAGAATTTTTAAATGATTTTGAAACAAGACAGCCATGTGTCACTGAATGTAATGTTTTTCTCATGTGCACAAATAAATATGATCTGTAAAGCACTTAATCTGTAAAGAATACACTCCTAAGAAGACTTTATAAGTAAATAAAAAAAGGAATTATGACAAAGATTCAAGCAACATCTTAAAATAAATCGTTAGTCTTAGCTCTGATAATGCTGTAATAACCTGTGGCAATGTATCTAATATAAGCCTGAATGATAAAAGAGGCCTTAAATGATAAAAAAAACAAAATTGATATAATTGCAAAACCAAACAGGATTTCACAACAATATAATTACAGGGTGGCCAGTACTCTCCAAAAAAATTAATTTATATCATTTTTAGGGTGTCCAATACTCTCCAAAAAAATTTATTTTATATCATTTTTAGGACATAATTATGAAAGTTCTAGAAACGTCAAATATATGTATTTATCTTTTTTTTTTTTTTAAGGGAGTCTATTTATACCAAATAGACCTTGTATCTAAATTGAGTTTAAAAATTACCTTTTGATACTAACCATTTTTGTACTTTTTAATGGGTTTTTGCAACTCTATGACTCCTCCCCCCAAAATTAATCTATTGAGTTGAAAACTTTTAAATTAGGTTTGTGCTAGATAAGTTCCTTCTAAGTGCTTAAATTTTTCTTCCGAATCCCCAAACATCTTGATTAATTAGGTATATCAAAGATACATCTTTAAAGTATTTTCTAGGGGTCCAAATCTTTGAAGAAAAAAAATCTCATTTTGTCTCCAGTTTTTGTTGGATTTCACTAGCTAACTCTTGATCCCTTTATTCTACAATAGTCATGGAAAAAACGTTTTTATATTATTTTGATCTAACTTTCTATAGATGTAAATATTAAAGTGTATATATAAAAACAAGTTATATATTTTATAAAATATATTATCAGGTACATTTGTAGTACCTCAAAGTTTATATTGTTGTTGAATAATACTATATTAGATTTCTTTAATCTAAAGCAGGAGTCTAAACTACAGCACTTTTCATAAACATGCGGGCCCACCAACACTTTCAATCAGGCACGCGAAGCTTCTTTGATTACATGTTAAAATTTTAAAAACTATACAATAATAATAATAATAAAATAATAAATAATAATAATAATAAAAGGCTTAGTGAACCCCGAAGGTTCGATGCAGACACCACCAATCGCTTATTACAAACCTCCCTCCACTGTTCGCCGTCCAAACCTAGTCCCTTCAGATCGGTTTCAATGCAATCTTCCAACCTTCGCTTCGGTCTACCCCTCGGACATTTACCATTCGGTACAGCAGATATTAACCTTTTAGGAATTCTCTCGTTACTAAGCCCAACAATTTTACAGGCCAATTTGATTCGCCGGGATGAAATCACCTCAATTACATTACTCGGATACAGTTCATGCAATTCGGCGTTGTGTAACCGTCTGAACTCTACGGTTAATTCATCCTTCTTCAGTCAGAATATTCTACACAATACTTTATTTTCAAAAACCTTAATGTAAGCGGCCACGTTACCATAAAGAACTGTAGGTAAGACAATGGTTTTATAGATTCTAATTTTTAAGTTTCGGGACAAGAGGCACGAGCTAAGTAGTTTTGTCACAGAAAAATAACAACCATTTCCCGCCTTCAGTCTAACCCTAATCCTATTTTTAATTTTGGTTTTTCTAGTTTTCGTATACCCTAGATACCTAAACTTCTCTACCGTTATTTTGAGCCCTAGTTCTTTACTGGCATTCATTAACGTTGTCGTATTTAGTTTTATAGTTTCCACGTCTTCGCTTATAGTTTCCAGATCATCCGCATAGCCCAGCACGGGTGTTGTCCCACCCAGATGCAACCCTTTGTAGGTACGCATTACCTCTCTAATGGCATGTTCTAATACCAAATTGAACTGGACAGGCGAAAAAAAATCCCCCTGTTTTAAACCCGAACGAACCTCAAACTTTTCGGACAGATTATTACTGACTCTAACTTTATTGAGTGTTTCCGTCAAGCACATCCTGACTAGATTTACCAGTTTTTTTTGGAATCCCCCTGCTCGATTAGAATATTATACAGTTTCTGGCGGTCAATAGAACCGTAAGCCTTTCTGAAATCGATATACAGCTGGTGAAAAAAACCGTTGTACTCTAGAACGTTTGTAGTACAGGCAATTTTTTCTCTAATATTTTCCATAAAGAAAATATTTGATCAACAGTCGAACGATTCCGTCTAAATCCTTATTGGTAGTCTCCGATAATTTCCTCGGCGTATTTCGTGATTAAAAACTATATAAAATTAGAAAATTTAGTAAATCATTTAAACACGAGGTTATTACAACATTTATTGCATAAGCCGTTTAGAGAGCATATATTACAACTGAAGTAACAGACTTTTTTTTAATGGCGATCCATGGCCTGCAGGACTTGTAGGTCTCAATGTGGCCCGTGGGCCAAAAAGTTTGGAGACCCCTGATCAAAAGGAATAACAACTAAAACATAAGCTCAATTTAAACCATTCTAATTTTAATTTTTTTTTTTTTTTTTATGGTTCAACTGGAATATTCTTAAATAAAATATGAAATCACTCATGTAACATTCCAATATCAAATAAATTAAAGTATAAGATATATCTACTCATGTAACTTTCTAATACCAAATAAATTAAAGTATAAGATACATCTTACAATAGAACAGCCCAATATCAAATAATCCACAAATTGAATCACCAAGGGAAATAAAAACAAATATATTTATAAAATTTTAAGCAAAACAAACCTCTTTTAACACTCAAAGTTTCAGGCCTTGTTTTGGGTGGAGGTGTCACCACTTCGATTCTTCCTCTCAGTACACCTCTACGCAAAGCATGTCCAGGCTTGGCTGTAAAAAGATAAAATTACAGTTTAACACCAATAAATAGAATTTTCCTTTATTCGCAAAAATTCTGTTTAGTGAGTGTTGTATATATATATATATATATATATATATATATATATATATATATATATATATATATATATATATATATATATATATATATAGATCTAAAAGTTGAATATGATAAATATTTTTACTTTCACTTACCTATATATGTAATATATAGTAAGTTTTTGAATTTGAGTTATTAACAAAAATAAACGTTTTGAGGTTCTCTGAGTCCAAATAACCAAGTCCCTCAAAATAGTCTGTGGGTGTGAACAGCCCAGATCAAAAACATAGTAAATCGAAATACTAATGAAGTGCGTGTGCGTGTGCGTGTATTTAAGGTTTTTATATAGCTGTGTGTGGTTGTTGTGCTTTATAAATACAGATGGATGGACATACTAGATTTTTATTGCCTACCAACGATGTAATAATAGGCTTTTTGTAATTTGAATGGTCCTAATGACTTGTAATCTATAAGCTTTAAGCTTCAACCCTGCTTAAAATGCACTTCAAAAATTTTACAATATCCCAACATTGCCAGAAAATAATTTCTATTCAGAGTAGAGCGGTAAGTGAAAGTTGTGTGTTATGCGCAGCAGATTTTTTTATATTATTTTTTTTTTTACATTTTATGTTAAAATAGCATACAATTTTTTTTTTATTTTTATAACTGGATACCTTGGCCATTGACCGTCGAGATTGTTTTAAATATATTAATCAAATTTCAACCTTTACCACTTTATTCACACAGATTCATCAGTTTTTTATTTCATTTACTTATAATAACAGAAATTCCTCAGTAAGAAAAATTAAACCAAATTTTGTTAAGGTGATCCTTGAAGATCTGTTTGAAAAAATTAATAAATTAAATTAAATAAAAAAGTTAATTACAAGAACAATAATGCTTCTAGCGAACAAAATATTATATTTTTTTGACAAGTGATTACATTTAATAGCTGTTTATGCGTTAAATTTAAAAAAGGAGTACATATTGTGAATGTTTAATTATTCACTCAGATCACTCACAGAAACAAATATAGACTATATTATAATATAGACTAATAAAAAAAAAAAAATAATAATTTTAGAGAGCTGCTTCAGACAGATTCTGGACAGGCCTAAAAGAGAGCAATTACTGACTCTAAATTCTTTACATTCTAATCAATTCGCCTACCAACCTGGTAAATCATGCGAATCAGCACTACATAATCTGGTCTCAATGATTGAAAAATCTTTGAGTCAGATCAACGGTGCCTTCGATAGGACTCCGAATAAAAACATTACGGATAATTTAAGGACAAAAAAAATTGATCCGCTTGTTAGTAAATGGATTGGCAGCATGTTGCTTTCCCCAATATTGTGGTGTTTGGTGGTGAACTCCTTGCTCCTCACACTAATTACTGCAGGCTTTTATTCACAAGGATACGCGGACAATATCGCTATTCTTATAGGTGGAAAACATCATTGTTCATTCTGATGCGTTAAGGACTGCGACAGGAGTCTTGGAGGGATGGTGCCAGTCCAGTGTACAGAGTGTCCTCCCGGCTAAGACAAATGTGTGCATTTTCACAATAAAGAAAGGTTGTAACAAGGCTACCTACAATTAATGGTATCCAGCTAACATCAAGAGTAAGTTGGTGAAACATTTAGGTGTTAAGCTGAACAATAAAATGAAATAGTCACGTTGAAAATACAACTAATGAAGCTCTAAAATACCTATGGGCTTGTAAAAATGCTTTAGGGGAGGCATAGGGGCTTACGAATGGTTTATTGGTTGTATGTTACAGCGGTTAGAACGGTGCTCTTTCAACTCTTTCTCTCAACAGTTGAATGGTAGCATAGGGTAAGAGTTGGCCACAACCGAATACAACTGGAAAAACTACAGGTGCAATGAAAACCACCACGACTACAGCTATGGAAGTAATGTTAGGTTTATACTCTTTGCAGTAGGATATAGAAATACATGCCTTGAAAACTTTTTATAGCCTGCATAAACTAAACTTGTTCAAAGATAAATAGCCATGAGGGATATTGGAAAACATTTCAAAGAATTGAGGCAGATAAGGTGCTTGCAATGCACTCTGACACTCAGATCAGAGAATTCCTAATACAGAAATATAATGTAAATATTGATAGTTTAGAGAAATGTAAATCCATTTATGGGATTAATTGTTACAGGGATCACTAATGACGTACGGCTCTGGCTTTTAGAGAAAGGATGAGCCAGAGGATGGAATGTCTATATCATTTGGCAAATATGCAACGGTATTCCAATATAATATACTGGCGATACCTCATTGTGCCTCAAAGTTGTTGTTTGATGGGGTAATGGTAAATGGAAAATTTCTATCCATACCAACAGCCAAGCGGCAATACTTCCACTGGACAATTATATAACTAGATCTAAAGCTGTAAAGGACTATGTGGGGATTCTTAATGACCTATCTAGATTCAATAAGATTAACATTGAATAGGTATTAAAAAACGTTATTTCTTCATGAAATTTGTTTATTTTTTTATACCTCATTATCCTGTTTTTACATGTCTGAACCCTTATATACAAGTTAAAAAAATAAAAACTTTCCTTACATTTTACGCAATGAATTTCTGTTTCGATCCTCAAGTATTTGGTCTAATAATTTTTATATCAGCCCCCACTTTTACAAATAACACACACAGACACATTTTTTTAAATATAAATGTTATACATATTTTTTTAACATGTTTTTAAAGTTTTAATTGAATAATGTCAATTTTTTCTCACAGACTCTCGGACTAAAATGAATTTTCCACTTCTCTTCAAGAGTGAAATATTAAATGATACCAAATTTCTTGACCATCGATTTACAACTCTCTTCTCCAATATCGTGGGATGTTTTTCTTTTCTTTTTAAGATTCAAAGCAATTACCAAATATGCAGCAGCCGCGACTGTTTGTAATGACATGATGTATCAAACTGAAGTTGCCTGAATAGAATCACTTTGCTCGCATGCTACACAAGTGTACGACAAAGCGCATGCGTCATTAATTGAATTTTGTGCCATATAGATAGACGGCTACAGTAGGCAACCCAAGGAAAGAAGAATCAAGCTACATGTCCTTCAGTGTTGCCTCAGTGGAATTCCCCCTTTAAACACTTCCATAATTTATTTTCAAACCTTCGCCTGCGATGAGTTATGTTTTTTGGGCCTGGCTCCAGAGTTATAATTGTTTTTTTTTTCATATACCCTTATTTATTTTTCTGATAAGGTTCAAGGTCTTGGAATCCTCCTTTTTCTGCATGTTTACATTTTAAGGAGGTTCATATCTCATTATTATTTTTGGTAATATCATTGATTTCCATATAATGATTGGGTGATGGGGCTTACCTTTTTACTTTCCTACCTATACTAGGTAAGGAAAGTATTGCAATCGGGTCAAATTTCCGATAAGCGGTTTTCGACGGATCTATATGTTTCAGAGTCCCCTGAGTCCGAAAAACACATTTTTAGCCATTTTTCTGTCTGTCTGTCTGTGCCAAGATTTTTTCGGGAACTACTGAACCGATTTTGTTGCTTCTCACTTTATTTTGAAGGGTTTAGACTACTGATGCCTGTGATGGAAATTCGGTGCTCCCGAACAGAGCCCCCTGAGTCAGACACACACCATCGTTTAGCCTGTTTTTTTAAAGGTAATGAAATTCCGTACAAAACTATATAAAAATCGTTCATTTTGGACAACTATTAACGAAGTTACAGCTATTCAATTTCCAATGTAAGTGCGGGGTTCATATCCTCGTGTCAGAAAGGGATGAATGACAGAAAAAAGATGACTAAGTGAAAGTAAGAAAACCTGTTGTCCGCATCACACAAGCCTCAATATTTTCTCTACTTTTAACAGAAATTATTGTTTGACAAAATTAAGATATGACAAAAAGTTTTTGATTAGCAATATTAGAGAGTAATGAAATTTTTACACTGATCTATCTTAAGCCGATTTACATTGAGATTAATCCATTCATTATGGTAAAATTAACTGGAATTCAGAAATGAATAGAAAGTAGTTCACTTCTATAGCTTTGGTTGAATTTTTTAAATACCGTTAACTGCAGTGACTTTGGCCTTGCGAGGATCTTTAAAAAACAATTGCTCGAGTTGCTAGATAGAAGAGTGATTGTTAAGAATTTATTGCAAGGCCGACAGGTTACTTATTTATAGCAAAGTATAACAGTTGACAATTGGCATGACTTTTTCATAGTTTAGTATTTCAGCTAAAACCCATAATGTTGTTGTAATCCAACATTTACTAATAAATATGATAGGATACACGTGATTCAGAGAAGGTAAAAGAAATTTCTAGTCTATTGTTAAAGTTAAATTATATTATTAATCATTTTAACTATTTTCATGTCATAACATTATTTTTCAGTGGTTTAGTAAAAAATGAGTAATTAGTATATAATGTAAACTTTACTCTACACCAAATTATTCGTAAACCACGTTTTTAGATTTTTACAAAATAAAATAAAAATGACATAGTGAAATACATAAGTTTGAAGACAAATTTAAAATCATAATGGGGTGGAGATGGTTGAGCGTTATTACAATTTGAGGAGTTGGCCGGGGGTGCTATCAAATATAATCGATACATTAAATTGTATTTTATTAGAAACGACGACATTTTGATCAACGTTGTGGGTCATCAGGGCATTGTATCTGGCATCAGGGCGTTATATCGCCTTATATACATCTTAAACGCCCTGATAAAGACCCACAACATGGGTCGAAACTTCGGTGTATTTAATTAATAAAATACTATTTTAATATATAGTATTGTATTTGACCGCATTGCCAATCAACTCATCAAAAATTGAAAATTTTTGAGAAAAAAAAAAAAAGTTTACATAAGTAAATTTCTAATTTTATCTTGTGGATGACTTTGTTATGTATATGATAATTTCATTTATTGAGTTTGATGATGTAAAATATCCTGGATTTAAAAGATCCTAATTTAAGCTGGTCCATTTGATTGCATCCTTTATACAGCAGAGCTCTGATATATAGTCAAGATACACATAAAGGGAAGGAATAAAAGGGAAGAGAGATTAAGTATTGTTAATTGCAACCCAAATCACTGTTTTGCTATATTAATAAAGGTCGTAATACAAAATAAACTGGTATCAATAGATCAACTAAAAGAAAAATTAAAGATATAGAAAATTTAACTTACATTCACCAAGACACAGCCCTCTAAAGCCTCCAGCTACATCTTTCAGGTTAGGATCTATTGCCTGAAGAAAAAATAAATCAAAACATGATTACAGAAAAATGAATTCACCACACAATTATAGTCTAATTTGAAAACTGAAAAACTTACTATGTTTAAACAAAACAATTAAATCTAACATTAACTGCACTAATTAAAAGTTCATTGCTTTAAACTAATAATAATTATTTACTACATGCACAATTATTAGACAGTATTAATGACTGGTATAAAGTGTTAAAGCTGTTGACTTTATTTGTTAAACGGAGTATAACATTATAGTCCTGGAGCCCATAACAGAAAAAAGTGTCATATTTCATATTAAGGAGGTTTGTCCTTATAACTTGACCATATCCCACAGGCCTGCCTGATGAGAAAAATGCAAGTTTGCCACCATATAACTGCTGAAATACAAAATGGCGGCCATTTGAAGATAGAAGAGACCCAACATAGGTTGTAAGCGTATATGTATATAGAGAGAGCTTATAGATATATAAAGCTATCAACCCTTTCAATTTAAGTATTTACAGTCTTAAGGCATGAAATAATAGTCAGTTACCCTATATCCCATGAATTTCAAATCGAAAAAATGAATTTACGATTCAAAAGTTTACTTTTGCGGTTTCAGTGATCAGGTACTATGTAGGTAAACTATGCGTTCTATCTATAATAATGTGATATATGAAATTAAAGCACACAAAATTTGTAATAGAAATATTTATATTATTTTTTTTGTTACATACTATAGTAGTATATATAGTTATATACTATATTCACTAATTTAAAAAAAATGCTTGCATCGCATTTTTATCATTATTTGACTCACCAACTCTTTATATTTTTATTTTACGAAAAAGTCATGAGGAAAAAAGTTGTTTAATATTAAATTTCCTTTAAGAATATATATATTACTTTACTATCTTATCTTCAATCATCCAAAGGCTAGAGGAGCAATTATAATTTAGTGATTAAACTCCCTAACTATACAGAAAAACTTATTTTTCACAATTTTCGATATTACACAGCTCTTAATCTGTATATAAGACAACATACATGTGTATACATTGACTTACATATATATACTGTCTTATATAAATATTATCAGCTGTGTAATAACGAAAATTGTGAAAAGTAATTCTGTGTAGTTTTGAAGTTGAATCATTAACTTATAATTACTCTATCCTTTGAATGGTTGAGGATAATACAGTAAAGTAACATATATTCTTAAAGAAAATTTAATAATTAACAACTTTCTTATTCATGACTTTTTCATAAAAAGAAAACATTAAGAGTTGGCAAGTCAAATAATGATAAAATTGCGATGCAAATTTTTTTTTGTGGCAAGATTAGTGAATTACAAGGACGGATATGACAGAAACTATAGAATATAACAAAAAAAATAATATAAATATTTCTATTGCAAATTTTGTGTGCTTAAATTTCATATTTTGTATTCCAGTGCCTATATGCTGGCAGACATGTATTTTTCTCATCCGGCCTGTGGATATCGTCAATTTTTAAGCACAAATCGTAGTTTAAAATATGACACCTTTTTTGTCACGGGATCCCGGAATAGTAGTAAGTAATGGAAATAAAAATATTAAAATAATTTCAATGAAAAAAAAATAATCAATAAACCAATGGGTGGGTAAATGAAACACTCATAAAACATGGTACTTAAAATTAAATCTTTTACAAAGATAAAATTACTTATGACCAGCAGACATTTTCCATATCTTAATTGTCCAGCTAATAAATATAGCCAAAAAACAGGAAAGATATCAAGAAAATTTATAATTGGCTGTAAATGTGGGAATTAGTTCCTTTGTAAATGAAGGAATTAGTTCCTTATCAAATGCAGAACAAACCATGAAAAGTCCCCTAAAATCTCATGTCCACTTCTATCCAAAATGGAGGGTACTTACTTACTTTTTGTCTTATTTTATGTTTTTCCTCATATCTCCGTCAAAAACGATCATTCTTGAATTCCATAAGTACTAATATAACGGGCAAGGAAGCTTGTTTTAGATTCCATCGAAGTTTATCATCTGATAAAAAAATTATTAACGAGCTGTAAATTGATCTATTTGGCATCAATAAAGTGAAATTTTCTTGATTTTATTTCAGTCACCCCTCATAATTTTGAAACTATTGACAAATGAGAAATAATGTTTCTCATTTTTATTGTAGTCCTTAGTATGAGGAATATTCAAAAAATTGTTTTTTTTTAGGAGAGCTAGTCATATCCTACAAGCTACAGACCGTTTTATTTAACTGAAGGACTTACAATTAGTAACAATTTTTAATTTATTTTTTTTAAGTGGTAAAATTTGATGTTTCATTTATCAGAAGGGAGTGGGGTAGCTCAGTGGTAGGACACTGAACTTCCAATGCAAAGGTCCCAGGTTCGAACCCCGGCTCATGACAGATAATTTATTTATCTGTTTCATTGGCCGTGGGGCGACCCTGGGTCGAGAGACCCTCCTGGGGCACACCCAGCCTCTATAAAGTGGGTACCTTTAATTAAATAATTGATTAAGGGGGAAAACCTGGCGGTTGAGTGTGATCTCAGTCAAATCACCTCCTTGCACAACCGTTGACCTAGAAACAGTGCTTTCCTTAAATAGTACTGAACCCCAGACCCTTTATGGGTTGTAGTGGTACAGGTAAAAATTTATCGGAAGAACTGAAGGCTGAAATTTGCATATGGTGTATGTGTCCATAAAAGAGAATTCTCCTCGACTGATGATGTAATCGGTTGCATTTTGAAAACTGACAACATCCAAGTCATCGAATTTGTTGAATGTGGGGAAAATTCAAATAATTGGTTTCTCTTCAGGTTTTTATGTTTTATGGGATGCTGAATCTGAATTAGAAGTTCCCAAGTGAAATTTTCAATTGCGTTCCAAGATATATGCAAAAAATAGCAAATATAGTCATGGCAAAAAAATAGTTTTTAGGGTATGACTCCGAAAATATGCCTATCAACATTATTATTCCATACAAAGTTAAAAAATACAAAATCTTATGATTTTAAACACTGCTTTTTCTTAAACTGATAAACTATGCATCCTCCCCTATAGTGGGAGAGAGAAATGTAAATACTACAGTCTAGTAATCAAATACTCGCTCCAAAGTCAAATGTTTGGCAAATTTTTATTTATCAATATTAAATATATGAAATACTATTTTTAACAACAGATGTCTCAAATAATAGCCATAGTGTGAGTCATACATCACATTCTGTTTACCCTATCTGTGTCGCAGCCAGTTAACTTCAATCAACAAAGACTACAGACTTTTAAAATTCTAGATAGAAAAAATTATGAAATCCCAATTACTGCAAGGATCTTAGTGATTAATTATTTTGGGAATTATAGTAAATTTGAGTTAATATTTAAGTTTTGAATAACTAATTATATTTTACAAGGTGACTTTTAAGTTCATTGTTTTCATAAATAGCTAATGAAACAGAATTGAATATGTAAAAAAACGAAAGGAAAAAATTGAGACTTACGTATGCCCCCTGTTCTTGTGGCCGTCGCTCTTGTTGTTGCCACGCTTGCTGCTGTCGTACTTGTTGAACACCACTAGCACCAGGTTGGATTTGTTTAGGAACATACCCCCTGGCACGAGCAGAAACTCTAACTTGCTGCTGCGGTTGAGGAAGAATAGGAAGCTGCTGAGAAGATGGGCTAGGTAGCTGATATTGAGATGGTGGGGTCTGCTGAGGTTGTTGAGGTAAAGCAGGTTGCTGTTGAGGCTGCTGTGAAGCTGTAGGAACTCCACGGGCACGGGCTCTACCCATAGCCCTCCCCCTGGCCCGACCCTTAGGTGGTTGCTGCCCTTCAGACATCCTGATTCCTATTTTTAACAATGTAAGAGGAGAATTAAAACATTCAGTGGATGGATATATTCAAATCCTGAAATGGTATCAGATACAAAACACTTTGAAAAAGAAATTCGCTCTGGCTCTGTCATCGCTCTAGAAATTTTCTAGAGTCACAAAATAACTTATTTTTTCATGGCTCTTCCAGAAAAACTATGGCCCTTAAAGGAGTGTTTTGTAAGAGTGTAAAAATATCTAAGGAATTTTCAAAAGTTTTTTGTGTACACACATGGACAGAGAGTTAGAAAATCTACCAAAACACAAATCAGCTAAGTCAACAGCTTCAATAGTGTAAATTTAAATATCTTCCAAATGCTGTGCAAATAAAAATGACAGGATGGCATGCTGAATTTACAGACTGTTTAACGTTATTTAACAATAAAATTTGTTTTCAAAAAATAAAGCTGATTTCAGTTATGTACAATACTGTATCACATCACATCCACGAACTGATTATTCCAAAGTTATCATTTTTTCCAATCTGATACAACTGCTACCTGCCAACTACTGTATTATTACTTGTAAGTATTAAGTATTATTACTTATAAAAACTTATAAGTCTGCCAATAAACAAAGAAGGCAAATTCAGCTATTTTCGCCTCAAAAAGCACCATATCAGTAAGACCTTGTTTTGTTAGACCAAGTGTTTATAAAAAACTTATATGACTGTTATTAACCTAGGCCTCAAAGTTGTGGACTTAAGTTCAGAAGAGAAAGAGTTCCTTATCTTCGAAAGAAAGATTATGTGTAGTATTTTTGGACCCATTAAGGAAGGGGGCCAGAGGAGGAGGTGCTATAACAGAGAAATATATAAACTATTTGGTGAAGTAACTGTTGTTCATTTTATTAAGTGTGGTCGACTGAGATGGGCAGGCCACATAGCAAGAATGAATGAGGACGTTATGAAGGACGTTCAGACCCTTTTAGGAAATCGAAATTGGAAAGCAGCTGTACATGACTGGGCCACCTGGTAAAGGCTCATAATTGGTAATTGGTTGACTATCGTGGATAATGAAGAGAAGAATAGTTGGGGGTGGTCAGTCAAAAAGGAAGGCAAAAATAAATGATAATATTTATTTTTTACATATGCCGACGTTTCGACCTGAAGTTCAGGCCTTCATCAGGGCTATCTCCTTAAGTGTCGCAGGGAGAATGGTAAAGGCTCATTGAGGAGGCCAAGGTCCACATCGGGCTGAAGTGCCATTGAAAGTAAATAAATAAATAAAATAAATAAATAAAATTGGAAGAATAAAATTAGAGACTTACAGGTGTGTTCAGCTAGGAGTTTCACTTAGAACTGGAAAGCCAAGGGTAAGGATAGCAGGTATAGGGGAAGCTAACATGTGTTACTGGGTAATTGGGAAAAACCTAGGAAATTACAGTATCTAAAATTTGAAGATATGGATGGATACAATGGAAAAATACTATATCTATGAAATATTAAATTATAAATATATAAATATACATATAAAATAGAGTTGAGAGATTCTAGGTCAGAGTACAATGTGAATAAATCCAAAATTGGCAAAAGTAAAATATAAATATAGAAATAACTTCATTTACATACATACATTGCAAAACTAACTTAAAAGTATAGAAAGGGAAAAAATTAATAATTATAATTATATTTGGTTGTACATATGTGAGAAAATTACATTTGAATGTTAGATAATATTGAGACATGGCTAATAAGTAAAATGAATAAAAAGTGGAAAAAGGATGATCATACATTGATGTAGAGTGTAAATGTAAATTTAGAATAAAATAAAAGAGAGATCATACAAAGAGGAAATATTTGGAATAATGGACAATTAAATGAATTAATTAATACAAATTGAGAGCAGATAAAAATAATAGAATAGAATATCTAAGTTATTTTTCACTTATAAGATTTAAAAATGTGTCTATATCTAAAAGAAATATAGTTTTTGTCTACTTTATGATTAACAGTATTTTATAATTTTAATAAGCTTATTCACATTGTTTATAAATTGTGTCTAAATATTATGTAACTGCCACAATTCTCTATCTTTTTGTATCTTGTCCGTTCTAGCCCTGATGAAGGACCTGCAAAGTCAGGTCGAAACGTCGGCTTTCAATAAAATAGTTTTTTACCACTACTTAGCCTATTTATGACCGCAACCCCGGACCATCTCGTTCCTTTATAATGAAACGGTCAACTATTAAATATTCAATTTTATATTTTACATCGGTACAATGAAGTACACAGAAATAGTTTTTTTAACAATGACATTGCATTGATTAGGTGGAATTTAAATACTTTTTACAAACTTAAAAATATTTTTTAAAGTTTACACTTAGTTAGTAAATTTCATTTAATTTCCTTGAAAACATGTGATTTACTTTAAATATCATAAGTTTCCAAAAATTATTATTTATAATTTTCTCGCCACTCTCCGTTACCTTCTACAACTTTTTATATTATGATTTTAGAAAAAATGATATCTAATATATATTGTTTTTTCTAAAATTCTCTGCTTTCCAACGATACGTATACCTTCTGACTGTTATTTCCGAAGATTCATTTTCGACCTGGATAAGCAATTTTCTTTTTTTCTCCTTTATTCAATAATCAAATTCTTTCATAAGTTATATTTATTTACCCATTTTTTATATTTACTATCAACAAGAGAGAATTATTTTTTAAAAACAAAGCAAATTAAAGATATGAGAAGGAGTTAGTCGAGGGTGCGGTCAAATAAATAAAAAAATTAAAATATATAAATAATTTTAATTTTTCCCGACGTTTCGACCCACTTTGCAGGTCGTCTTCAGGGCGTTGGATGTGGCACTGTGGGAGGCAGTTGAAACACTGCAGTGTTTCCTGCACCCAGTGTTTCAACTGCCTCCAACAGTGCCACATCCAACGCCCTGAAGACGACCTGCAAAGTGGGTCGAAACGTCGGGAAAAATTAAAATTATTTATATATTTTAATTTTTTTATTTATTTGACCGCACCCTCGACTAACTCCTTCTCATATCATATCAACGGTCAACCATCTCTACATCATTACAAATTAAAGATATTTTAGAGGAAGACAGATATGAACATTGGGCATTTAAGTCCTATAAGGGACATCAACGAGGATAAGGCCTAATTGATATTAAAGACCACTTAATTATACAACGATACACCAAGTTTAATCAAAATCGTTACAAACATTTTTTAGAAAATAGTAAAAATGTGTTTCACCATTGATATAAAGTGACACTTCCAGTTTGCCGATTTTAAGGAAAACGTTGCTAGGACATCTAAGGCATATACCTATCTTAAATATGTAATATCAGTTTTGTACGACTTTTCGTTTTGTTAAACTGGAGTGTTCACATACACAAACTATTTTTCGGGACTTGGTTATTTAGATTCAGGGTACCTCAAAACGTCTATTTCCGTTGAAAAATCAGATTCAAAAATTTTCACGATCGTAATACTTACCCTTACTATATATTACATAAATAGGTAAGTGAAAGTAAAAAATGGCTAAATATGAAGTTCGAAAGAATATGATAATTGGAAACTGGAGAATAAAAGAAAAATGCTTATCCAGGTTGAAATGAATCTCCGGAAATAACGGTAAGAAGATATATGTGTAATATATCGTTGTAACGTGGAGAATTTTATAAAAAATAATATTAACTAAATAAAGTTGTAGAAGGTAACGCTTGATTTTTTCATGTTTTCATCTAAAAATATTTCTGCTTTGGATTGGTCTATTGTTTTTAATGAATAAATAGGTAATCTTTTTGTTTGTTTTCAATTAGGAATGTTAATAAAGAGGACAATAACCCTTAATCCTTAATTCAATGAAATGATTCTAGATTCAAATGTTTACTTTCTATGGAATCAAAATGTTTATTCAGTATCATTAGTTCAGTGCCGTTTCTTGCAGAACATTTCTTAGTCTCCTTCTTTTAATTTCTTCAATATTAAGTTTAAAAATGCCTCTTAGTGCTGAGGATGTTGCGCCTGGTATGGCACTTATTGATGATGGACGTTCCATTAGATATGCAGCTAATGCCATCGGAGTTCCATATGAAACTATATGAGACGCTGTCAGGCGTTTTCGGGAAACTGGTTCTTACAATAGTTCTGTTACCCTAGGCCCGGTTCTGAACGGCCTAGGGTAACACAACCACGGGATGATCGGTTTTTGACTTTGAGAATTTTACGAAACTGGCACCTTATCGTTGTTCAAGCGATTCATCAGCTCGAAGAAGATCGAGGTGTGCAAATTTCTGAACGTACCGCTCGGAGAAGATTAAATGAGTATGGATTAATGGCTTTTCGTCCAGTAAGAGGACCAGAGTTGACCAGAACTCAGAGAGTAACAGGGCTGGCTTTTGCTCGAGAACACAGCCATTGGACTATGGACGAATGGAGTGCTGTACTTTTTACCGATGAGTCAAGATTAGCTCTGCAATCTCCAGATGGGCGTGAAAGGGTGTGGAGAAGAAGAAACGAAAGATATGCAGCCTATAATTTTTTCCAGAGCCAACCTTTCCAACATGGTTCCTTAATGGTGTGGGCTGAGATTTCAATGGAGCGCCGCACAGAATTGATTGTTGTTCGTGGAGAGTCTTTGACGGCCATTCGCTATCTAGATGAGATTTTGGAACCTCATGTGTTGCCTGTCCTCAACGAAATCGGCGATCGTTCTATTCTAATGCACGATAATGCACGAACACATGTCGCCCGCATAGTGTAGACGTTCCTTCAACAGAACAATATTGAGGTTTTAGCCTGGCCAGCACGTTCTCCAGATTTGAACCCCATTGAGCATTTATGGGATAACCTCGGAAGACGAATAAGAGCGCGTGCAACACTTCCTGATACACTGCAGGACCTAGAAAGGGCTCTTCGGGAGGAATGGGCTATCTTTCAGCAAAGGGACATTTCCCGACTGGTGGAAAGTATGCCGAGGCGTCTTCAAGAAGTAGTGAAGGCAAGAGGAGGAAACGCGCACTACTAAACGATGATGTAATTAATTTCTTTTAGAATAATAATGGTTCGTTTTTCAATTTTTTTTTCTCTAATCTTTCTTACCCAATCACATTTTGATTATTAAAGGTAAAAAAGATTATAAAATTCCATAAATACCAAGTATTATCTACAAATACCATGTATTATATACAAATACAACTTTTTTTACAAGTGGGTGGAATTTTTTGCCTTTCAGTGTATAGAAATAATAATTTCAGAAAACTAACATTATTTATAGGGAATCACATATTTCAAATGAAATTTTCTTACTAAATGTAAACTTTTAAAGTTGTTCCTAAGTTTTTCTAAGTACTTAAAATCCTATTAAAATGCTATTGTTTAAAATACTGTTTCATTGTACTTGTTTGAAAGAATCATATGGTTATGATCATAAATAATTTTGTTGTAGTTTAATAATTCTAGATATATTATATGTAAATAATTAGGTATCTATTAGCCGTAAATTCCGAAAAATCATCAAGTAATCTTTTAGAAAATTAAATTAGTGAACAATCTGATGAATTTTTTCAATTTGTAATCCCAATATTATCCACTTACAATTAGTGTGACAACTTTTAACCTATCCATGGCAGGCAATGAAAATCTCATAATTTCATGTTAGTAAACTTTACAATGGAAAATAACAGTTTAATAACTAATAGTCCTACGATCCATAATCATTTATAGGTTAAATATTCAGATGTACTTTCAAATCTCTCTAGGCATATATGAACCTTTTGGTTGTCAAAATGACTAACTCCAATTTCAACATTCTTTATTATTAATTTTAGTGATGTTTCTTATGGCAAAATTTATACCTTTATACACAGTTCTATTTTCTAATATTGCAATCACATACTCTGGAATCAACTTACTCACTGTCTGTATAGATATAACTTTTTCAACTGGAAATATCATTAAAATGACATTAATCAAAAATGTTGAAATTATAGTTATTCAATTGAAAGACTCAGCAACTGAAGTTATGTGGTTTATAAAACTAGATTTTTGTTGCCTACCGTTGTACCGTTTAAAATGCAGTTCAAAAATTTTATAATACCTCAACATTGCTAGAAAATAATTTCTATTCAAAAGAGGGTTAAGTGAAAGTTGTGTGTTGCACACACCAGATTTTTAACATTAGTCTGCAGTACAGATCCTATTTAATCAAATTATTAACATTCATCCTAAATCCTCTTTTATCTTATATTTTTATTATAGATATCTTTTTTAATTATGAATATTTAGATAATTGGGAGTTTTCAATGTATTGCAATCAATAGATCAGTAAACTTGGTCTATTTAATTAGGTATTAAAAACTCATGAACATCCATTTCCTTTCCACTTGTATCGTAAGATAATTTGATCACAAATTGAGAAAAAAGGTCTTACAGAAATATTGAGCCATTTGGTATGACCCCCCAACCACATCACAAAATAACGTGGTCATATAGACCAAACATTTCAATATTATTGTAAGTTACCTTTTTTCTTGATTTTGTTATAAAATTATCTTAAGATGATAATGGAAAACAAATGAGTATTCATGATTATATAGTCCCTCATTAACTTAATTAATTTAATGATAAAAAAAAAATATTCCTGAGAATTTCTGCAAATAAAAAATAGTCTAAGGTCTATAAAACTACCAGGTTCGCTCACACAGAGGGAAAGCAGTGGGGAGGAATCGAGCTCTGACATAACCACTAGACCGATATTACCCCTCCAGCCCTTGTTTCTAGACATTTTAAGATTATTATTTACCTTTCTACATGAAATCGATACTTTAAGATATAATAGGCTATTCATTTATTAATCCACACATATATTATTCCAGTAAGGCTCGAAATCAGTTTTGTACCAAATATAAGCTCCTGTCATGTTCAAATACCATGAATGGGGTACACCGTTGGATTCAAAATTTCATGGGGGGTTAGCAAATCATATTCTCCACTTTTGTTTTTCTTTCTAAAATAAATAAAGTCAATAAAAACATTTTGCTAGGCTTCAATCCAGGAATCGTGGTAGGTCTGTAGATCGATGTGGAACAAATTGGACCTAGAAGATTTTGATGCGTACAGCAAGACCCAGATATTCCTCGGGAACTATCGGATCCTGAGTTTTTAAGCCCAAAAATGTAGTATTTTTGAGATAAGGGTTCACATCTACACAACCTTACGTTAATTGTAGTACTGTCATTGAATACATGTCTCATTTCGTCGACTCTCTATGATAGAGATCTCTATGATCGAGACAGGAGTTTATATTACTTAACGATGGTGTTTTTGATCGGCAAGCCATATCATTGTTAATTCTTCACCAAATCTCAAGATTGAGCCACCAATTTCGAAGGCTTCCTTCTCCTTCAGGGGGGCAAAATAGTCCAATCACTCAGAAAATTCAGGCAAACTAGTTATGAAAGAAAAGAAATTTTATTTGTGAATAACTAAAAAATTACACACTTTTCCCTTGGTTATGCCCATGATTATATAAAAGATTACGAAATTCCCTACAAATAACAATATAAGAATATGCTGTGTGAATTTTTTGCACGGGCCTACTAGTGTTAATCAATTTAAAAAGTGAGGGAAAGGTTCATTTGCTATTTTGTTTATTCTAAAACAAATAAAATGTAATTTAAGATGTTGATGTATATATATATATTTTTTCATAAATGTAAAATACCAAAATAATTTTTTTGAAATAAATATAAAACATAATGTGAAATAAAGAACTATTTAAAAAAAAAAAAGTATTTAATCCAAAATTAAAGAAGCATTTTCTTTCTTTGAATGTTTGTAAATAAGTGGTATTTAATATCAGCTAGGTCTAATCCACATTGATGTCACTTTATAGGCTTAAATGTACAATGTTCATATCTGCCTTCCTCTAAAATATCTTTAATTTGCTTTGTTTTTAAAAAATAATTCTTTCTTGTTGACAGTAACTATAAAAAATGGGTAAATATAACTTTTGAAAGAATTTGATAGTTGAATAAAGGAGAAAAAAAAAAAAATGCTTATCCAGGTCGAAAATGAATCTTCGGAAATAATAATCAGAAGGTATACATGTTACATATCGTTGGAAAGTGGAGAATTTTAGAAAAAAAAAAACAGTATCTAATGTAGAAAGTCGTAGAAGGTAATGAAGAGTTAGGAAAAATTATAAGTAATAATTTGTGAAAACTAATATTCTATAATGGAAATCACATATTTCCAAGGAAATTAAATGAAATTTCTTAACTCAATGTAAAAATTTAAAATTATTTTTAAGTTTGAAAAATATGTGTTTAACATCTTCCAAATCAACGCAATGGCATTGTTTAAAAAATTATTTCATTGTACTTATGTTTAAGAAGAAGTGAAATATAAAAATATTTCATGGATGTTTAAAACATATGTTTATAACCTTAAATACATTTATTGTAGTTTAATAACTCTAGATCTTATATTATATTTAAATAATTAGGCATACATCGTCGATTTACTCCAAAAAAAATTTCCATTGAGAAATCACAATATTATACACTTATAATTAGTGTGAAGACTTTTGACCTATCAATATTGTATTTAAAAGCAAGTAACTATATTTTGGCAAATTTTCCAAGGGTAAAAAATAAGAATTTAAATACAAGTTAAAAGTGATAAGAGATTTAATAACTAAAATTTTTACGATTTAGTACGATTCTACTTATTCCAGTATCTTAACTCTATAGAGCTAAGCGACAGGAGTTATGAGATTTAATTAGACTGATGCAGTTATAAGGTTTTTATTGCCTACAATCGATATAATAATTAGTTTAGTTTATTTTGATGATCTTAATGATTTTTTATATTGATAGATGTGACTGAATTCAATAATATATATTGTTTAGCTGCATTAAAAACTTGTAATACCCAATTTTTTCAGACAAAAATTGCTTTTCGAAATAGAGCAGTAAGTGAAAGTTGTGAGATGCGCGCAACAGATTTTTTCATTTTTTTCTCAAGTTTTTTGTCTTAGCTCTTAGGTTTTCTTAATTGGTAAATAGAGGGTGAGTAACTCGAGAACATCTGTAACCACAATAACACACACCGATCAGGTGTAATGACAGGCTACTCAGATACCATTGAAAGAATACTAAGCATGAAATGGAATTGATAAGGAAACTGAATTGCATAAAAATGATAAGTCAGGAGTCTAATAAAAAATTAAGCATAAAAGAAATTGATAGAAACAATTTAAAACGGGGTGACATGGACTGAATGAGGTTGAACAACAAAAGAACATAGATTTCAATTAATCCTATGAACTTAACATCTGACTGGGCAATACTCTTTTTTAGCAAATCTAAATTTAAAGATAAGTAATTATGTTATGATTACAAATCATATCAATAATTAAGCATAATTTAAGGTTATAATACTAAGAAAGTTGGAGGTATTGTTATGGATATGAAAATTGTGAAGTAAGCGAAAGATAAAACAAAACAAGAAATTCACTACATTTTGACATAAAATATTCAAATGATAAAAAAGTAGAATACATAAAAATAACAAAGAACAAAATTTCAACTTACTATCTCTTGTAATAATAAAAATTTTTAGCAAAAATAAAAACAATAAAGAATAATATGTCGAACTGTAATAATCTGTTGTTATAGTAAAGTATTTTGTCTTATATGAAATGCATTACATTTTATAGGACATACCTTGAAATTTTTTGAATGATTAACAATATCAGTAAACCCAAAACATTAACTATTAAAAACGTTTTATCCACAAGAAAAAGCAATAAAGGCATGCCATGCTTTTAGATCTTTCAACCATTACTGCTTACCCACCTAAAATTAGCAATACCCTTTTGGAGCCTGTGTTAAATTAAAATTTCAAAAAATGCTTTTCCATCTTTAACAAGATTAGAATCTTAAAATATAATTTTAACAAAAACAGGATTAAAGAAATTCAAAAATCTTAGACAATTGATGAACTTCAATTAAACCCACAACTGTAAATAAAACTAACACTCACAAGTTTGTTCTCGCTGGATCAAATGTTGTTAACCAGACTATAGAATCAAGAAAAGCGAACCACAACACGAAGAACCTTCAACCTTAAAGGTAAACAAACGAATACCGACGTGAAGTCCCAAGCTTCTGCACAAGTGAGGAGGGAAAAAACTAAATCAGGTTCGAAAAATAAAAATTCTATACAAACAGCAAACTGTAAAAAAAAAGTTCAATATCTTCTCATGAAAATTACAAAAACTGTTAACGTTAATAATATTTAAGCTAAATTTTCATTAATTAACATTGAAATATTTAATAATGGATAAGAAGGGGAGGGGTAATATTGTTGTTAAAGATTTTTTGAAAAATTAATTTTAATATTTGTTTTCTATTTGGATTACAGATTTTGTGTATCTTTTGCCACCTTAACTAGCCTATTCCATCTCTGCCTATCTTTAGCTATTTCTTTCCAGTTAACTCCACGCAGCTCTATTGCGTCTTTGTTGATTCCATCTATGCTGATATCTATATCTGCCTTTTGGCTTTCCGCGTTTTATTTTGTCTACTATTGAAGCATTCATTGTCGTGTTGAGGCTTCCAGATAGATTGCTCCGAGCTACATGCGCCGTCTATCTTAACCTCCGAGCTTTCATACCATGAGATATTGTTACATATGTTTCTATAAGCAGCTCTTTATTGGTCTTTCTTCTTCATGTGTTAGTAGATTCCAGATCACTCTGGTTATAGTGCGATGATTTTTCTCTCTAATCTTTCAATACTTTTTCGAGGACGCTAGTAAGTGTTTTAAGTCTCACTGCCAGATATTAGAACTGGGTTTATTATAGCATTTTACTCCCTCCGTTTGAAATTTATTGAGATTTTACAGTTTTTTATACCTTCGAAAGGGAAAAGAAAGCTCTGTTTGCGCTTGTTATACGCTGGACTATTTCTGACCGATCATTCATTTAAGTTATTACGGGGCTGAAATATTTGAATTTTTCTTCACTCGTAACGATTTTTCTTCTACGTAGATCCTGTTTTTGAGGTGAAATTATCGGCTTATTGTCCGATATTTTGTTATTTTCATTTAGTTGTAGGTCGATTTACTCAGCTTCTCTTATCAGAGGATTGGCGAATTTCTCAATGTCCTCTTGATTATATCCATGGATTTATGATTCATTCCGACATGGACCCCTCCATCTTCGTGTGATTCTGTTCGAACTTTAATGATTTTAGATACTTCTTCTTATATTAGGACTCGACATTTAGCGTTATATGTACACGCCTTTGTCAATTTCATAAAGTTACCGGAAACTTCCAGTCGTCATGATTTCCCACGGACAGTTCCTGCCCACAGAATCATAGACTGCTTTGAAATCGACGAATATGGCATAACATGGCGTGGACATCCTGAGCTACTTCCCATCGTTTTTTGAGTGTTTGTTTTGGGATGAAGATCTGGACAAGCGTGCTCCTCCCTTTTCCGAATCCAGCTTGGTGTTCTCTTAATATATTTTTGTAATACGGATCTATCCGATTTAGTAAGATATTGGTCATTATCTTGTAGGGAATCGGAAGAAGTGTTATGCCTCTGTAATTAGTTTACTTATACATGGAGCGTTTCGACAATGCAAACGTTTTTATTCGTCTTTTTTACGAATTTAGAACTAATATTAACATGATACAAAATAATCCTTTTCTGTGGCCTACATGTAATTGTAAATCTCATGAACGTCACAGTCATTTTTAATATAGATGTAAAAACACCCAGATCTTTCTAAAAAAATGTGTTTGATTTTTAGAATAACCCCACATATTCAGAAAGACTCTCGACTTACCGCATAAGAACAGGTTTGGTTCATGAGGCTTCTAATTTTTCAAGATAAATAAAACAAGATGTCTACAGTACGTAGGTATTGATAACCCCATGAACGACGTGATGGTTACCACACTATTCTTTAATTTGAAAAGGCTGAAAAAATTTCTACTTGAACCCCAAGACAGTGGACGATCCAGTAATATTCTTAGGGGGGGAGGGAATATTTCATCCATAGACTTCATATCCACCATGATGAAATTCTATTAGTCCAGATGACATTTCCGTCAAATTAATGAAATTATGCCTGCATAAAATCCTTTCGGTTCTCATTTTCATCTATAATTTCTCACTTAAAAACTCAGTATTCCCTACCTCATAGAAAAAAGCCACGGCCCGCCCTTTAAATAAAAATTCTAACACGTCTTCCCCCAAAGATTTCCGCCCAATCTCAATCCTTCCAATCTTTCAAAACCCATGGGAAGAATAGTGCGATCACAAGCTTTAAATTTTCTTGAACATCCTTATCAATCTGTTTTCGACCAGCCTGTTCCACACAATCCGCTCTAATTAAAATCATTAGTAATAATTAAAATCGTTTAAAAACCTAGGCACTTTCCTTGACCAAACCCTCTCCTGGACTCACCATAAAGCCCACATCTCTCGACGGCCAATTTGTATCCTTAAACTATTCCATCGCTTCCGCCATCTCTTGCCCGTAACCACTACTAGTATCCTCCCTCATCTTTCAGCACCTTGACTACTGCTGCGTGGTGTATGGAGGCCTCTCGGTGGAATTCGGATGCAAACTAAAAAGAATCATGAATAGCATCGTAAGATTTGTCAATGAAACCCCGAGACACTCTCATGTTTCCCACTACTATCTGAGTTAGAGTGGCTCTTCCTCTCCTTCAGAAGACAATACTTCCTAGACACATTCCCTTAATAAATATGCAATAATCGTCTATGTATACAATGTCCTTTAATTATATTATCTATCCATTCTATCTTCACAAGATCTCGTCCTTCTGACTTCTACACCCCTTTCCAAAGATTTGCTTTATTTCAAAACTCCTGTATTGTCCGTTCTATCACGTTTTGGAATTCCATCTCGCTTAAAATCCACTATGCACTATTCTTATCCACATTTAAAATCCTCTTAGTAGCCTCTTCTTCTTCCAATCAGATATTGGCTAATTATTTATTATGTAAGAAGGTTTTATTTATTTCTTTATTTTTTTCATTCAATTATTTTTTATGAATTGGAATATTTTTAAGAAAAAGATTCCATATCACTTTTGACGTAGTATTGTGATGAAGAAAAAAAATAAGCAGTTGTTTGATTTTATTTTTTCCATTTACAAGATTTTATGGAGTTGAGATTTAGTTTATTTTTTACAGATTTTTTATTTTTATGAATAGTAAAAAAATCCGTATCACTTTTGAATTAGCATTGTGATGGAGAAATGAAAAAGAGGAAATTGTTTGTTTTTAATTTTTTTGAATTATCGAAGGAAGCTAGTTGACTGTTCTACATACCAAGGGTGATAAACATTCAGAACGCAGTCTTTAAAAAAAAAAAATATTTTTTATGTGTGTCAACGTTTACATTTTTGTGTTTTGCCATATATAAAATTCTGTGTATTTTATTTTTTACATTATTTTTATTTATTTATTTTTTATGAACTGAAAAAAAATTCACATCACTTTTCAACAGGGTTTGAAATCGATAATTTAAAAAATCAAATCTGATCAAATTTTTAAAAATCATTTGATGATTTTTATTAAGAGTGATTTTTATTTTTGATCATAAGTGACAAAAATACTATCCTGATCATTATTTTTGAACGAAATTTTTTAATTAACAATAATAATAATTCTTGATTAATACTTTCTTAAATCAGAAATGTGATTTTTTTGTTATATCTATGATATATTCTATAGTAGTAGATGAAGAATATTGTTGTCAACTGTTAGCAACAGGACACCTTTATTTTCGAAATTCATTAGAAATTTTCAATTAAAAAAAAAAGATGGAAAGAAATATATACATGTATATTGTGCAGGTATAGCGTGCATATGCTTTGGACATAGCATTGTGATGAAAAGAAAAAATATATATATTTTTTTTTTCTATTAACAAGATTCTATATATTTTATTTTTCCATTGCTCACTATGTATATATTTTTGTTATATTATTTAATTGCTTGCATTACTATTGTGTATTGTTATAAAGTATTGTGCTGCTAGTAGTAAAGGAGGGTTACCCCTTGACCTTCTCCTGCAAGGTGACAAGTTAAGTATATCTTTAAGAAAGAAAGCTCAGCAAGTCTTCCGGAACATCTCCAAGAAAGGATTGCGGCAGATCAATCTAAATGGCAAAGAATAATAGGGGAGGACACCATTGAGCAGTGAAATCGACGGTGGGTAACTACTCATAAAGGCTCTACCTTGAGGAAATACCTTCCTACCGTCTATTCAAGGTTGAAAGCGAAATGGGTCCTTCCTGATTATTGGGTGTCACAATTCCTAACAGGACATGGGTGTTTTTCGAGCCAAGCTTTATGACTCTGGAAAAGAAAGTAATCCCTTATGTCCCTGTTGTGGTGTTCCGGAAACTGCTGAGTATATCGTCACGACTTGCACCGCTTTTGTAGCAATAAGGACCAAAGTTCTGAGAGAAACCGGACTCTACATCATCACGGAGGACAATTTCCCTCAGCTAGTAAGTAAGCATTCGTGTACGGGTGGAAGGAAGTAGTCGGGGATGATCAACTCAACCTCCACTAACGAAGACTGATGAACCTGAAGATAAGTGGTAAAAGTATCAACTACTTCTACCAAAAATCTGTATTGCCGAGAGGCAAGGGAAGAATAAAATAAAATAATAATATTGTGTGTATCCGTTCAAAGCTCTTAAGTAACAGATATAAATAATTTGTTTTCTTTACTTCCATGTCTTTAGATTTTTTTCTTTTTGTTGCTACGTAGATTTTCTCATAAAATTAATTTAATGTTCCTTTCCTATTTTATTTATTTACTTATTTTGTTTTATTTTTCTTAAGCAGCAATACTTCAATATTGTGATCCTATTGCTCACCTGCTTTCATTAATATGTCTTTAAACTATGTATATACCTATTTTATTACTTATGTTTCATTTATTCTTTTATGAATTAAATCTTTTGACCAGATGTAATGCTAATTTGTATGAAAAATATTGTTATTTTTAAGGAACTTTGTCCCAGAATAAAGTTGATATTTCTATTCTATTCTAAAAAGCAAATTTGCTAACACAGGTCACCAAGGGAAATCTTTTTACAAAAAAAAAAAAGATTTTTTCGTTCTTTTTTTGTTTTTTCACCAATACCTACTAAACGTATCAATCGAGTAGTATAATAAAAGTATTCTCATTGAAGCGAAAAATATATTCTTAAAGAAATTAAAGAACGTTAAATTTTGCGTCGAAGAAGCACCCAAAGTTAATAATTTGGTTAAGTTATGTGGACGATAACCACGGTCAACGAACGCTAATTTTTACCAAATTTGTGAAATCTGATTGTGAGACAAACTACTATAAATAGCTCTGCAACTTGAAAATAAGTTTCCTGAGAGAAAAAAAACTCATAGAATAAATTTCGATTCCGATCATATTTAGATGCAGCTCATATCGGATAACAAATAATTAGTACCTTCCTTCATGAAAAACTACCCAATAGGTGTTATTTTAAGAAAAGAAATACACATAGAGCATTTATGAAAAAAAAAATCTAAGGAAAAATATACAAATTATTATAGTGACCATTTTTATGAACTGCATGGATTCAGCAAGGAGACTATATTGGAGGTTGCAATGCGTCCAGATCTATTAGAACTGAAGAAAATCTTCTTATGACCGAAAATACAACGTTGTTCGAAAGAATAAAAAAGTACATTTATTTTATAAATTAATTTTCCTCCATCATGTACATCACCTGCGAGATGCAGTTCGGAGTCAGTAGGGACAAACTGCAACAGGATTTTCGTGAACAAGGACTTAGAACTTGTACATTATGTTGGATTAACTTAATATTTAGTACACTTGTGTTTTCAAGGCCAAGGAACACCAATATGAAAGTTAATAAATTTTCACGAAAAACATAAAAAATTCCGGATTCTTTGTTTAAACCTGGGGATTTTGAAATTAGACAATAAATTAAATTCGAAAATGAAAGTCCTCTTGAAACGCATAATTTAAGATATCCATTTATAACTACTGTCTATATTACTACATATTATCGTTATTTTAATATTTTGTTTTTAAATTTAAAAAACACAAATCACAAAATATAAACACAGTATAGTTATATGTAATAATTTAAAAAATTTATCTTTTATAAATTATAAATATTCATTTTACAATAGTTCTTATGAAATAATAAGCATTTTATTTTATTTTTAATGCAATAAAATTATCACCATCGATACTTCCTCACATTCTCCGATGAAAAAATATTTATTTTTTAGTCATAAAGGTTAAACCAAATAGTCTCAGATTCAATTTACTGTTATAAAATTATAATGAAATTTAAAAGAAATAAGGGTTAGAGACTGAAAAAAAATTATATTTTATTACTAAGTGATAGTGGTACTATTATTTACTATGTACTAATATTACTACTTAATACAGTACTAATATTAGTGGAACAAGTAAATAACATTTGTTTTTTCCTCGAGGCCGTCTTAAACAGATACCCATTGACCTCAACTGTTATTTATTTTTAAACTTTAGTTCATTTAAGGGTGTTGTGTTTGTTTATTTATTTAGATTAGAACGAAAATAAAGGATGGTTTTATACTGTTAAAAGTTTATTTCTTATCTAGGTAAACATAATTAAAACAACGATAACGAAAATTTAATATATATATATATATATATATATATATATATATATATATATATATATATATATTTATAGGTATATATATATATATATATATATATATATATATATATATACCATTTTTTTTTCATTGATATTTACAACTGTATTATAAAAAAATACAACTAGTAAATGTACACACAGTAATAATACAATCACATGATAACGCTTGTTGAGAAACTACCCATTGGTTGTACTCTAGTAATATATTTACAAAAGTAAATCACGAGGCCATCTTCTTTTCAGACGCCTCGGAGGGTTATCAGGGATCGAGGAGGAAGCAAGGTTCCTACCTATACACTAGACACTAGGTTAGGAAAGTATTGCGATCGGGTCAAATTTCCGATGTGTGGTTTTCGACAGATTTATACATTTCAGACCCTCCTAGGTCCGAAAAACACATTTTCAGCCACTGATCTGTCTGTCAGTGCCAAGATTATCTCGGGAACTATTAGACCGATTTTGTTGCTTCTGTTTTTGTTTTGTAGGGATTTGACTACTGTTGCCCGTGACGCAAATCGGGTGCTTCCTGCGCAATAAGTGAAAACATATTTTTCTATAGACTGTAGCGCAAAAATGGCTCTAACGATTTTGATGAAACTTTCTTATAATTTTCTAATTAATGTTCTTTCAATTTTCATTCATGTATTACATTCCTCAAAAAATTCAGGAAAAAAAAGTTATTGAGAAAAGAAAAATGTGTTGGGACCTAACTCGCTAAATATATATTCTATGGTAAAATTTATGTACAAATTTTTAAAAGTCTATTAAATTACCTTCGAAACAAAAAATCTGATGAGCGCAACACACAACTTTCACTTAGCCCTCTACTTTGAATAGAAATTATTTTCTGGCAATGTTGGGCTATTTTAAGATTTTTTTTTTTTTTTAAATAAAATCACAAGTTTTTTTGGTTTATTGATAAATATTACAATCTGTCTCAATAAAGGACATTTACAATAGAGTTCTGAGAGCACATTCACACCATATTTACAAATTAAAAAATATAAATGAATAAAAAAAATAAGCTAACTTCAAATAATATAAAGCTACAAAAGAACAAAATAAAATATCATAGTGAGAAAAAAAAAAAATGAAAATAAACATCTTAGACGCAGGCATACCTATTACACTATTTACAGTCGGCCATAGGAACTCCGAACCATACTTATCCCCCCACACGTGGAGGGAAAGCAAGGCTTTAGGAGATCCCTGCGCTTCTTCCTCAACCATTTCACTGGCATTGAAAGCCAGCGGAGATTGAGTAAGGGCGCTACAACCACGGACACTCATGACTTGAGTGGAGAATCTGGCCATTGCCAGAACTCCAGTATATACATGTTACAAAAGGTCACGGGGCCACTGCCGTTTCAGCCTGCGAGGAGGATTGTAGGGATGAGTGGTGCTAGATAGGGATTGTGCTACGGGATTAGGATGATGGGTAAGGTTCTGATGAAATTTGGAGAATTTGTCTGGGATAAGATCAAGAATAAATGGAATATTAAGGTCATTGTGCAGGGTTTTATTAGAGACATAAAAGGGAGCATCGACTATTGTACGGAGGACTTTGGACTGGAAGGATTGAATGCGTTTGATGTTAGAAAATTTGGTTGTCCCCCACAGTTTCATTCCGTAGGTCCACATGGGTTTTAATATTGTCTTGTAGATCAGTAGTTTGTTTTCAATAGAAAGTTTAGATTTTCTATTAAGTAGTCTATATAGCTGGCCATAACGTCGGTTAAGTTCCTGTCTTTTCAGTCTAGTATGCGGATTCCACGTTAGTCGTCTGTCTAGGAGAAAACCAAGGTACCGGACTGTGTCGCAGAAGGGAAGCTGGATGGTATTAAAGTAAACTGGTGGACAGGAATTACGACGAAGGGTGAAGGTTATATGTTTACATTTGGATTCATTGACTTTGATGCGCCATTTCTTGCACCAGTGTTCAATCAAGGATAGGTGCCGTTGCAGGTTTCTGGACGCTGTTTCAGGATCTGAGTTAGAAGATAGGATCGCAGTGTCATCAGCGAAAGTTGCCAGGAGTGTATCGGGATGGACGGGAATGTCAGCGGTATAGATGATGTAAAGGATGGGACCCAAGACGCTGCCTTGAGGAACTCCAGCCTCAATTGAATAACAGTCGGAAAATTCTGTACCACAGCGAACTCGAAAGGAGCGGTCGGAGAGGTAGGATTGGAGTATTAGGTATAAGGACTGTGGTAGATGGGATTTGAGCTTGAAGAGCAGTCCGGCGTGCCACACCCGGTCAAAAGCTTGCGCTATGTCCAGAAATGTACTCGAGCAAAACTGCTTGTTTTCTAGGGCTGAGGATATGTGGTCAACAACTCGGAGTCCTTGTTGGACGGTAGAATGTTGGGAACGGAATCCGAATTGATGGGTAGGGATTTTACGGGAGTCTATTAAGAGTAGGATTCTTTTCAGGAGGATCTTTTCAAAAATTTTTGAAAGAATTGGGAGTAGGCTAATTGGTCTATAGGATGATGTATTATTGGGAGGCTTGCCTGGTTTCAGGAAAAGGATGATGGTGGAATGTTTCCATAGGAGAGGGAAGTGGGTAGTTCGGAGGATACAATTGTATATATAGGTTAGAAATATTATGGCTTTGGATGGTAGTTGTCGTAGGATCTGCGGGGTTAGAAGGTCGTATCCAGGAGATTTACGAGGAGTGATTTTGCGTAATAGGTATTTGACCTCAGAGGGATTAACTGCTTTAGGTGGTAAGGAGAGTGGGATAGGTGAAGAAAGGAATTCTTCTACTTTTTCTGTGTGGGTAGGATGAGATTCCGGATGAGGAGCGAAAGTATAGGAAAGGTGTTTGGCAAACTCCTCGGCTTTATCTTCATCAGATGCTGCCCAGGAGCCATCACCTCGTCGAAGAGGCTGGGAAATATGATGGGATTTGAGGATTTTTCTGGTGATATTCCAAAGGGAATTATCATGAACAGAGAGTGTGGTGAGGTAGGAATTGAATGATTGGGATCTGAAGGTGGCTAATTCTTGTTTTAATTTTTTACAGTGATAATTGTAGGAATGGCGGTCGGCTGGAATTCTGGTACGTTGCCATAATAATCTGTCACGGCGTTTTATTTGGATTAGGTCAAGGTGGTGTTGGGGTAAATTATGTTTCTTAAGGATTTTTGAGGAGTGATCAGGGGAGGAAGCAGTCCAGACTGCTTCTTGAATTTTGGTAGTGAAGGAATGTACTTCATTGTCCAGGTCTTCAGGGGTTTTCAGGGTTACTCTGAGGTCAATTTTATCGGAGAAGATTTGATGAAAGAGTTTCCAGTTAACTGGGCCTCTGATGAAGGATGGTGGAGAGGGTTTAGGAATAGGAGCTAATGATACTTGGAATATTAATGGGCTGTGGTCTGAGGAAAGCTCATCAAGATGGCAAGGGAATGGTGGAGGGTACCTAAACCTTTGTGGATAAAGAAATCGAGGATATCGGGATTACGGTTAGGGTCAGTGGGCCAGTAGGTAGGTGAATTGGGAGGAAGGAGGGTAAAACATTGGGAATTGAGTGCAGACAGCAATGTTCGACCACGAAAATTCGTGGTTCTTGAACCCCATTGTTGATGCTTGGCGTTTAAGTCTGCACCCAGGATGAAGTGGTTTCCTAAGGAATTTAGGAGAGAGGTGAAGTGGACATTGGATATGGATCGGTTAGGAGGGCAATATGCTGATGCAATGGTGACAGGAAAGGAAAAGGTTTTGATTACAATTGCAGTGGATTGTAGGAAATCGTGATTAGGCAATGGGAGAATGTGATGAGAGAGAGGGATTGATGTACGATGACAGCAGTACCGGCATGTGCTCTACCGTCAGGGTGGTCTGTCCGATACGTTAAGTATTGTGGTATTTTCAAAAGCTGTTTTTTGGTCAGTCGAGTTTCTGTAATTAGGGCTACATCAATGTTCTTGTCTAATAGTAAGGCTGTTAGTTCGTCTATGTGATTTCTAACACCATTCGCATTCCATAGGAGAATGGATATGGGTTTGATGAAAGTCATATAAGGATTTTTTAAAGGAGGAATGAGATGAGATACCAGGTTTGTAAGAAGTGATATTAAGATTTTTTAAGTGCATTTTAAACGGAGCTAAAGCTTAAACCTTACAGATAACAAATCATTAAGACTATTACAATAACAAAAACTCTATTTATTATATCGACGGTAGACACAGGCGGATTTTGAGCTGTAGCCTCTCCCAAAACGGGAAAATATAACTTTGTTTTATAGAAAAAAAAAATTAAAAACTGTCTCTTAAAATATTATTGCTCGTATAATTACATTTAATAGGGCTTCAAGAATCACTTAAACTCCATTTCATATAGGTAGTTCATTTCTTTCTTTTTTTCAGATTAATTATCGTTATATATATATTTATATATATATATATATATATATATATATATATATAAGTTAAGCGTCGGCGGACTATAACAATAAAAAAAAGAAAGGAAAGGGGTTGAGATGCAACACTCACGGCTTCTGAATAGGCACTGCTTTATTCATTCAGTAATCCTACTTATATACATTTCTTATGTTTGTTTACATTCCAGGATGGCATTAAGGCTGATATTGCCAGTCTCCGGTCTTTATCTCCCCCCCACCAGTTTACGAATAGGATTTTCGGAAACTTAGACATTCCTAGATCGGAGCCAACGGTTATCAGCCTTAACACCTTACAATTGTTCTTACCAGTATACACTTGAAAGAAACTAAAACTCACTCCCACTCCGAGAAATAAAATAATAAAAAAAACACAGAAACTAAACACAACACTTGCTTCCAAGAACAGAACTCTTAATAATCTAAAAAAAAAAATAATACAACTTCCTCTACTGTATTGCTATAATTCTATTTACACATAAAAAGAAATTACACCATATTTAAGTTTTGACAACCAAAAAAAAAAACATATTTCTTGTATACAGCGGTGAGGGTACTACGAATCCGTTGGTCTATGTTCCGGTTCTATCATTGGGAGCTTCAATTGTTCAATGTGAACAGTTCTCCTCTTTCTAGGTTCGTTAACGCTTTCGATAGTTAGCAGATTATGCTCCCTAATAGCAACCACTCTGAATGGACCCTCGTACCGTAACAATTGTTTCCCTCTGTTGGTTCCTACTCTACGGTACACTATTGTCCCGATCTTTAGGTCACCCATTTGGTCACGTACGTGAACATTTTGCCTCTCTACCCGCTTCTCCTTTTCCCGCTTAATTTCCCCCGTACTTTTCCCCACGTCTTTTCTACCTCTACCCTATTGCTCTGGATTTGCTCGACTAACGGTTCATTGATCGTTGTTTCCCCGCAATCTCGCCTTGGCCTGCGCATCCCGAATAGTACTTCCACGGGCGAAAATCCCGTGACGGAGTGAATCGAGTGGTTATAGGCTGTTACCGCTTTCTTCATTGCAAGATCCGGCTCCAACCCTTTTTCCCCCTGATACACCCGGATGTGGTCACTCAACGTGCTGTGCAACCGCTCAATGCCGCCTCTACTTCGGATGTCCCGGGGTGTTATAATGCCAACGAATCTCTAGTCGTTTCTCCTCCTCCCTAATCGCGGCATTGTCAAACTCCCTACCACCGTCCGATGTGATCCTCTCGGGGACCCCGTAGAACTGCACCCAGGTTTGTAGGGCTTCCGCAACTGCGTTGGCAGACTTGTCCATGACCTGGTGTGCCATAGCTACCTTGCTAAAGACGTCGATGACCGTGACCCACTTGAACCCTCTCCAGGTGAATGTATCAATCTGGAGGTCCTGTAGTGGCATATTCCCTGTAGGTGTCTCTTCCTGAACTCCTCTGGGGGAGTGTCGATCATATTTCGTGCACATACACACCTCACATTTCCCTATGGTTTCTTGGATGGATCTTTTCATGCCCCACCAGAAATACTTTCGACGTAATGCCTGCAACGTCTCGTTCACGCCTCGGTGGTTGGTTTTCCCCTGGTGATAAGCCAATGTGACTGCCTGTTGTTCCTCCTCGTCCTGTATAGTTTCCACTGCATACTTGCAACGGATGAATGTTCTGTCCACGCCTATTCGCTCGGATCTCCACATCCGCTTTATTTTGTCCCATACCGTGTTATTCCCAACATATAGATGGTGCGTTTTTCCCGCTTCCGTGGCGTCCTTCAGTGCCGTACGGATTTACTCTTCACTCACCTGGGTTGCGACCAGATGACGCGAATTCTACTTTTCCCATATCTTCGGTAATCTATTTTCATCATCCCTGCTGTTCTCGTTTTCCAGATTACCTGACGATGCTTGTCGTTGACGATTTCGTCTATCTTCTCCATCTCCGCTGCTCTTTCCTCCGGTGAGCTCTCCTCTACCGGGGACTCTTCCCTGTCCTCTATACCGACGGTATCATCTGCCCCTTCGCCATCAGGAGTCCACTCACTCAAGAATTGGCGCACGTCTCGCGATGGTCCTCCCCCATCTTCTTCTACCGCGTTGATCATGATGGCCCTAGAGAGCCAGTCTGCCACCACATTTTCCTTTCCCGGCTTATACACCACCTATATGTTGTACTGGCTAAGGAATTCTTTCCATCTCGTGACCCTAGCTTAGGTTTCCTTCAGTTTCCCTACCCACTGAAGGGGTTTGTGGTCGGTGTGGACTCGAAACTTCCTCCCGAATATGTATGGCCTGAACTGGTCGATAGCCCACACTATCGCGAGTAGCTCCCTCTCCAAAACGCTGTATCGTGATTCCGCAGCCGTAAGCCGTCGGCTCGCGTATGCTATCGGACGTTCGCCGTCACTTCCACCCTGGGACAAAACGGCTCCCAACGCGTATTCGCTCGCATCGGTGGTGATATTAAACTGTTTCTCAAAATCCGGGAACGCCAACACGGGTTCTGCCTGTAATCGATTCATGCATTTCCGGATATTGTTCTCCATTTCCGGTGTCACCACAATCCTTGCGCCTTTCTTCAGCAGGTTGTTGATAGGTACCAAATATTCTGCCATCTCAGGTACGAATCTCCGGTAATAGTTAAGCGTCCCGAGAAGTCTACGAATCCCTTTTACGTCCCGTGGTACCGCCATCCGTGTGATTGCCTCCACCTTTGCCGCATCCGGTCTGACCCCCTCGCTAGAGATAGTGTGGCCTAAAAAATTGATCCGCGTTTGTCCCAGCAGGGACAACAATACAATTTCAGCCCGAATTGCCGGAGCCTTTCGAATACTGACCTCAGATGCCCCACGTCTTCGGTTTCCGTTCTGTTAAAAATCAGCAGGTCGTCCATGTATACCTGACATACCGAGTCATCGATACTCCTCAAAAATTCGTCCATCAGACGCTGAAACGTTATGGGCGCATTCTTCAGACCAAACGGCATTCTGGTGAACTCATAATGCCCCCTTTCAAATGTAAACGCTGTTTTGTGTTGGTCTTCCGGGTGCATCCGTATTTGGTGATATCCCGCCTTGAGGTCCAACGTGCTAAAGACCACGGCCCCACTCAACCTATCGAGTATATCTTCGAATCTGGGGATCGGGTACTTCTCATCTACCGTGTTGTTCAATTTACGATAGTCTACTACCACCCTGTATTTTTCCTTATTATCCCCCGGCGCTGCCTTCTTTTTCACCGCCCACAGGGGACTATTAAATGGTGAGGTGCTATCAACTATGATCCCTTGCTCCTTTAGACTGTCTAACTCCTCCCGAATATGCTGCCTCAGCGCCTGCGGGTGTCTCTTTTCCTTCACGTAAGTTGCCCTATCCTGCTTCAGTGGGATTTCATGCACCGTCCTCCCTGTTACCCCCAATACCTCGCCCTCCCTGAAGAAAATATCTCCAAACTCCTCTTGTAACAACTTTCTCCAGTCCTCCACTCTGTTCACCGCTCCTATCCGCACCCTTCTTTCTCTCGCGACCCCTATAAATCCGAAATTCCTCTTTCCCAGCCTAATACTCCAGGCTCCTTTACGGTTTCTAATGCTCGCCCCTACCTGCCCTAACAAATCGCACCCTATTATGACTTGGTATTCCCGAGTCATGTTTTCTACTACATGTACCTTTAGTTCGCCCTCTTTTTCTGCCCACCGATCAAGCCTAATTGTCGCTTCCCCCTCTACACTACAGGGACCACCCAGAGTGATTAGCTGGCAGTCGCATTTTTGTATCCGGAGTACCCTCTCGCTCCCGCACACTTTCCCTAACGCCCCTCTGGTCATAATAGTACTCGAGCTCCCGGTGTCCACGAGGCACTTTACTCCCCCGTCTACCTCGATAATTGGCAACCAGCATGGCTTACCTCGAATATTGTTGCATGTTGCTGTGCGGTCGCCTCTCTGCTGCCACACTCCTCAGATGCCGCCCCGCTTCCTCCTTACCGCCGCCGCTCGTCGCTGCTCGCTCCGTTGGCTGCTCCTGCCTCCTTCGCCTCCACTGCTGCCTGGTTCGTCCGTCTCTGTTCCCGAAGTTCCCGACTCCTCGGTTGCCTCCTCCGAAGATCCGTCCCTCCGCTTTTGCACGTTTACCTCCATCGGCTCGTCTTGAGGTCTCTCTCTCCTCCGAAACATGTATGGGCACTGCCTCGCAATATGCCCTTCGGTCCCGCATTCGAAACATCTAGTGCGCGGACATTGTGCTACCAGATGTCCTGGCTTTCCACACCCATGACATTTTCTATCTTCCCTCCGGGATCCATTCCTCGGCCTCGACTGTCCGGATCTTCTTTCGCCCGTCATGGCCTTTTCTCCATTCGGTTGTCTCGTTTCCCTCTTCTTCTAACCCATCGGGGCTGTCCGGGGTCGTCTGCCATTCACCCGGATCCACCCTGGTTCTTCCACGTCCATCCGAGTATCTTCCTCTCTTGCGCTCAGATCAATCATTTCCTGGGCACACTCGAGGAATGATCTCTCTATGGGCAGTCCGTCTCTCCTCCCCGTTTCCTTAGCCAGCTGGACCTTGAGTATCGTCAAAAGGAACTCCATCCTGGCTTCGACCTCTCCCACACTCATTGTTTCGCGCATTTTCTCAGTTATGCGGTTGTACTTTGCCACTAGTACCCCCGCATACTGTCCCCTCGGCTGTCGTTGGGACCGGCGCTCTCTAAACATTTGGAAGATGTCTTCCTCCGGCGTCCATCTGCCTCCTCCGAAGGCCTTCGTCGGTCCTTGATCACCGGCCATGGCGTCTCCTCATCCGCCTGAATTTGGTTCAGGATGTTCCTCCTTACACGGCACACAAGAGCTGCTTTCAATGCTTCCGCGTCCCCTAGGTTCACCAGATCCTCCGCCACCTTTACCTCTATTCTTGACATGAGGCGGTCTCCGCCTTTCAGGAAATGGTTAAGGTCCCCTACCTCGCCACCGAAGCGTTCCAGGTCCGCAATGGCTCTCCGTAAGTCCTGCGTGGTCGCCGCTCTTATCTTCATCCATTCTAGCGCGTTAGCGTGCGCTTCTGCCAATGTGTCCCTCGGTAAGGGAGGGATCTCCTGGATCTGCGGAATCTGCTGTACCTGAGGTATTTGAGGTATCTGAGGAACCTGAGGGGCCTGCGTGATCTGAGATATCTGAGGAATTTCCTGAGGTTGAGGGAATTCCGGGGCGCTTAACACTCCCGGTCTGATTAAGCCCTCTGTTGGCATCTCACTCTTTCCTTATGACTAGGAGAAGAAAAAAAACGAGAGAAAAAAAATGAACTTAAAAAAATTACTTCTCTGTTCTCCTGACGTAGTCCCGGGTTTCGGCACCAGTTAAGCGTCGGCGGACTATAACAATAAAAAAAAGAAAGGAAAGGGGTTGAGATGCAACACTCACGGCTTCTGAATAGACATTGCTTTATTCATTCAGTAATCCTACTTATATACATTTCTTATGTTTTTTTACATTCCAGGATGGCATTAAGGCAGATATCGCCAGTCTCCGGTCTTTATCTTATATATATATATATATATATATAAGATAAAGACCGGAGACTGGCGATATCTGCCTTAATGCCATCCTGGAATGTAAAAAAACATAAGAAATGTATATAAGTAGGATTACTGAATGAATAAAGCAATGTCTATTACGTATATTACGGAATGTATATTACAATGTCTATTACGTCTATTACGGAATATTATCGGTTCCCGCTGCTTTATAAGATTTTAATTTTCCGATAGCTACTTCAACTTCCTCTTTACTTGGTCCATCTATTAACGGTTCAGCACTCTGGTACTCAAAAGGAGGACACAGATCATAATTTCCCGTATTTAAAATATTGTCAAAGTGGTCCTTAAACTTATTCAATATGTCAACCGGATCGGTCAGAATATTGTTATTATCATCCCTAATTCCAGACGTTACGGGCCCTACATATTTACGTGATCTCTTTATACCTTTTTTCATATATATATATATATATATATTTCATATATATATAAATATATGAAAAAAGGTATATATATATATATATATATATATATATATATATATATATATATGAAAAAAGCTATAAAGAGATCACGTAAATGTGTAGGGCCCGTAACGTCTGGAATTAGGGATGATAATAACAATATTCTGACCGATCCGGTTGACATATTGAATAAGTTTAAGGACCACTTTGACAATATTTTAAATACGGGAAATTATGATCTGTGTCCTCCTTTTGAGTACCAGAGTGCTGAACCGTTAATAGATGGACCAAGTAAAGAGGAAGTTGAAGTAGCTATCGGAAAATTAAAATCTTATAAAGCAGCGGGAACCGATAATATTCCTACTGAATTAATTAAGGCATGCAGGGAAGCTGGAGTTTCTAAAATACATCGGTTGGTTTAAAAGATCTGGGTGAATGAGAAATTACCTGAGGAATGGAAAGAATCTATTCTTATTCCGATTCACAAAAAGGGCCCGAGGACGGATTGTCATAACTATCGCGGAATTTCACTCCTTCCGGTATGTTATAAAATATTCACTTTAATCTTAACCAGTCGAATCACGGAATACGCCGAGGAAATTATCGGAGACTACCAATGCGGATATAGACGGAATCGTTCGACTATTGATCAAATATTTTCTTTACGACAAATATTAGAGAAAAAATTGGAATACAACGGTATTGTTCACCAGCTGTGTATAGATTTTAAAAAGGCTTACGATTCTATTGACCACCAGAAACTGTATAATATTCTAATCGAGCAGGGGATTCCAAAAAAAACTAGTAAATCTAGTGAGGATGTGCTTGACGGAGACACTCAGTAAAGTTAGAATCGGTAATAATCTGTTAGAAAAATTTGAGTTTCGTTCGGGTTTAAAACAGGGAGATTCCCTTTCGCCTGTCCAGTTCAATTTGGCATTGGAACATGCCATTAGAGAGGTAATGCGTACCGAGAAAGGGTTGGATCTGGGTGGTACAACATCCGTGCTGGGCTATGCTGATGATCTGGTACTGTTAAGCGAAGACGTTGAAACTATAAAACTAAATACGACAACGTTAATGAAAGCCGGTAAAAAACTAGGACTCGAAATAAACGTGGATAAAACAAAATATATGGTTAGCTGCAAAAATGGCGATAGAATAGAAAAATATAATAGAAAAATAATTTTATTCTGGGACGAAGTCCCTTCAGAATAACAAAAAAAGTACAGAAATTAAAATTTTATATCTGGCCAGATAAAACAAACACAAAAAGTTAAGAAAAAGATAGATCATTAAAAAAAAAGAAAAAAAAATATTGGTTATACATACTATATACAAAATAAAATAAAAAACTCTTGTAACCATACTAAGATAAAATATAAATAAACCCTTTTAGAAAAAATAAAAAATACAGAAAAAATAAATGTAAGTTCTTCTTTACAGTAAAATCTGTGTTTCTGTTGAAAAAAAAAAAAAAAAAAAAGAAAGTCGAATCTATAATAAGTACAGTGGCTTAATAATACAGTGCGGTCATATGGATTCGATTTCTGATTGGTTGGCCATCTTGGATCGTCCCTTGCTATCTGCTTGCTCTTTAGGCACCTTAAAACTGTTAAAATTTCATATTTTATTAGCAGTATTTTAGTTCAGAAGCTTAATTTTGTTGTTTAAGTGATAGGTTTAGTTTATTAATAGGTAGTTTTTATTGAATAGTTATACGTTTTAGTGTTTTCAGTGATTGTTTTGGTTTCTTGTTCAGTGACAGGTTTCATCTTTACAGACCTATTTTATTAGTGATATTTTATTAAAAAGTTTAATTGTGTTGTTTTAGTAATAAATTTAGTTTACTAATAGGTAGTGTTTATTGAATAGTTGTACGTTTTAGTGTTTAAAGTGATAGTTAACCTATTCATGTTCAGTGATAGGTTTCATCTTCACAGACTCATATTTTATTAGTGATATTTTGTTTGAAAGTTTAATTGTGTTGTTTTAGTAATAGATTTAGTTTATTAATAGGTATTTTTTATTTAATAGTTATATATATATTAGTGTTTAAAGTTAAAGTGACAAGTTTGGTTTCTTCTTCGTAGACTTAAAATTGTGAGTATACTTTAATTTTTTACTTTATTTTATTAATTTTCCTTTTTAATTCAGTGGTAATGAAAGAAAAAGATGGAAATCAAGTTTGAAACTTGGTTATATGAAGACAGTGTCAATAGTTCGAGGCTATTAGCTAACACAATTTTTATCTTGAAGTTATTAGTTTCCAGTATAAAATTTAAATTTTGTTTTCCTTTATAGTTATTGTTACTTTCATCATTAAAATATGAGTATCATTTAAGGATCATCAACTATACTCAATTAAACTATGATTTAAGGATCGTCAACTACACTCATATTTTTAATATTGAAAGTAACAATAACTATAAATGAAAACCAAATTTAAATTTTATACTTGAAACCACTGACTTCAAAATACAAATTGTATCAGCTAATAGCCCCCAACTATAAAAATATCTTCTATAATCAAGTTTCAAACTTAATTTCAATCTTTTTCTCTCATAACCACTGAATTACAAAGGAAAATTAATAAAATAAAGTAACAAATTAAAGGATTAAGTCAATTTCGAAACCTATATGAGCCAAATCAACTCAGAGGTGATTTAAGAGGATTTTTCATATAGAAAAATGAGTTCTGTTGATGAAGAACACATATTTAATTGTAACGATATTAAATATAGTATTCTTAAGAGGTTTATTGTATTTAGACTTAGGATAAATTCAATAAGTAAAAAGAATTTCCCTCATATGTCTGTTTTTAGCAGTAAATATGTAAATGTATATGTGCAGCATTTATAAATTTAAATTTCTTTGTAAATAAATATTCTGTTTCATCTTTTTTTTTTTTTTTTTATATATTCCTTTGTTGATTAAAAATGTTTTCTTTTTCAAGTTAAATTGGATAGTTCTTCAATCAATTGATAATTTATTGTATTTTATCCTTACAGTTTTATGTTTCACTATTAGTTATTTTTACTTGGTATATCCTGTGTGATAAAATTGAAAATATATTATAGCCAACAATCTCTAATTTTCCAAAAAACTAATGAACAATAAATAAAATAAGAGATGCAATATAAAATATCTACATTATGGTAAGAGGTAAACCATTTCATAAAAAAATATTTTATATCAATGATCAGAAATGAATCTATACATCGAGGATCAAATTTTGAACTATTTAAAATTTTAATTATAGTGGATTTATAATAGTTAGTGTTGTCCAAAATCAGTCTTGGTGATATACTTAGTAAAATCAAGACTAAGACCTGCCTAACTTGTAAGACCAAGACCAAGATTGATAAAAAAATCCTTTTTATGAATAAAAATTAAGTTAAAATAGTCAACCTTGAAATAGTTGTAATAGTAAAACTTGAAAAATTTAGTTACCATATGTAAAGAATTGGTGTAACCAATATCCTTTGGAATTTAACTCTCAATTTTTCATTTGGGCTTAGGTTTCCCATGTCTGACAAATTACAGCAATATATCTATAATCAGAAGCTGATAGGTAACTAACTGAAAGACTGTTGCGAGACTTGCACAAGACCAAGACACCTCATGGTCTTGCATTTGGGCAACACTAGTTGTGGTATTCAGTCATAAGCAATATAAATAAATTATATTTATTAAATTTACATTAAATAATTTATTTTTATTAAATTTACATTAAATAATTTATATTTATTAAATTTGCATTAAATAGTTTATATTTACTAAATTTACATTAAATAATTTATATTTATTAAATTTAGATTAAATAATTTACATTTATTTAAAGTTTTTTTTTCCAAAGGTGAATATTAAGAAGAAAAATAAAAATAGTTTCATGATTGCTGACTTAGAATTGAGTTTCTGGTTTTCCAATGAAAGTTAATTTTCACTCAGTTTTTGTTTAATGTTTTAATAATTAATTAATTTGTTTGTGAAATTTGCCAATGAGAGAGTAAGATGAACACAATGGAAATCTTAATATGCCGAAGTTTATTGGAATATATTTTAAAAGAAATTAAACAGAAAAAAAAAACAAATATTGTTCTTTGATTTTATTATTTATTTTCGCGTGATATAAGTGATTCATATGCTTCATACAGATTATTCAACTTCAATTCTATCTCCCGAACCATTCTAGTAAATAGTTTGTTGCAATAATTACTTTTTAAATTGAAATAACAAAGACAGACTATTCAAATATTAGTTTCCCGCCGATCCAATATGGCCGTCCCCTCCGTATGACCGCACTGTATTATTAAGCCACTGTAATAATAAGTATTTAGGTTATGAGCTATATGTGAATATGCTATTATAAATAATATGTAATTTTACATAAAAGGTTTGCTGGTATCTGACTGTTTTTGGGACAGGAATTGGAATAGGAGGGTTTTGAATGTAGATAAGGATGAAGAATGTCGAATTTTGATAGGAAGGGAATTCCAGAAACTAACAGAACGAGCAATAAAGGAGTTTTGGAACGAGGCAGATCTGTGAGAAGGAATGTAAAGGTCGGAAGGTCGAGATCTTGTGGAGAGGGAGTGGACTGAGGACTTGAATTGGAGAAGGTTGTAGGCGTAGGAAGGACGATGATTGTTGATGATATGATAGAGGAATGTACCTAGGAAATATTGTCTTCGAATGGAGGGGAAGAGCCACTCTAACTCAGTGTAGTGGTGGGAGACATGGTAGTATCTCGGGGCACCAATTAATTACAAATCTCACGCAACTGTTCATTAATCTTTTCAGTATGTCGCGGAGCTCCACCGAGAGTCCATCATACACCACACAGCAGTAGTTAAAGTGGAGGAAGATGAGAGAGGAAACTAGGAGTCTACGCGTATGTTGGGATAGGAGATGGCGGAAGCGATGGAATAGTTTGAGGGTAGAAACTGTCCGTCGGGAGATGTGAGAAATATGGTGACTCCAGGAGAGGGTTTGATCAATAAATGGTCCTAAATTTTTTACAGAGGAGTAGAAGGAGATTGGCTGGTCACCAAGGTTTAGTATGGGAAAGTCGGTATAGGATCTAAGGAGGGGCTTGGAACCAATGACAATGGCCTGAGTTTTTGAAGCATTTAACCTTAATCCGTTTAAGTTTGCCCAGGCACAGATTCGATCTAGGTATGCTTGGATCTTAGTAAATGCTACCAATAGCTCTGGGGGAGAAAAGGATAGGTATATTTGAGAATCGTCTACATAAAGGTGGTGGGAACAATGGAGAATTGAGTCATGGAGGTCATTAATATAGTAACTAAAAAGGAGAGGAGGTATGCTAGATCCTTGGGAAACTCCAGAGGATAAATGCAGGAAGGCAGATAGTGGTTGATTAGGAATGGAGATTGCTTGGGTGCGTTGTGAGAGAAAAGATTGGAACCAAGAGATGGAGCTATTGGAGAAGGAGAGTGATTTTAGTTTGTTGAAAAGGATGGGATGGTTGATGGAATCGAAGGCTTTAGAGAAGTCAAGAAGTATAAGGACAGTTAATTGTTTATTATCTATTGCAGTCTGAACATCATTGGTAATTTTGATTAACGCGGGTTGTGTGGAGTAGCCGGGACGGAAACCAGATTGGAGAGGATCAAGTTGGTTGGACTTTTCGAGGAAATTGGAAACTTGGAATTGCACCAATCTTTCTTGGGGTTTTGAGAGTTTGGAAAGAATTGAGATTGGGCTAAAGTCTTCGGGAGAGGATGGATTAGGCTTTTTATTTAAAGGGAGTACAATGGCTTTTTTCCAAGAGGAATATTGAGTTCTGTAGGGAGAAATTGTAAATGAAAAGGAGAACTGGGAGGATTTCGGGGAGACATAATTTTATCAATTTGACAGGAATACCATCTGGTTCTATGGAATTGGTGTGGGATTTCATTACTGAGGTTAGTAAGTCAGTCGGGGAAATGTTGGAGAAATAAAAGTCATCATCATTAAATGATGACTCAGGAGCAAAGTTGGAAGAGGAGGGAAGAGAAGAGGCAGAGGAGGCAGAAATAAAATGTGAATTTAAATCATCAGGTGAAACGGAAAAGACCAGTGAGGAAGGGGATCTGGAAGGTTCACAGAGGGAAAGGTTGCGAAGGATTAGCCATTTAGATTTGGGATCTCGGACAGTTGAAACTGCTTCTTGGAAATAGGAAGTTTTAGCTCGCCGAATTCTTGTTTGTGTCAGATTGCGGAGCACCCTAAACGCTTGATAGTCATCTGTAAGCCTGGTACGTCTAAAGCGTCTACGGGCAGCATCACGCCTCTTCTGCAGATCCTTGATTTCTTGACACATCCAAGGTGCAGGCCGGCGGCGAAAGGTTGAGGTTTTTATGGGAGCATGAGTGTTAAGGATATTGAGGAAATTGAAAGTCAGGATCTCAACCATGGAGTCGATGGAGGAGCAGGAATATATTTCGTTCAAATCTAAGGTTTCAAGGTCAGGTAGCATTTTTTCACGGGTGAGAGTGTCTATCTGACGGAAAGTGAAGGTTCTCGGATGAATCAGAGGGGTTTGGATATTATATGTTATTAGGATCATGTCGTGAGACGATAAAAAGGATACTGGCAGTTGGGAAAAGGAGAGGAGATTTAGTTCGGAGTCTATAATGAAGAAATCTAACCAAGTGTCGGCCTTGTGGGTGTGGTGAGTAGGATGAAAAGGAACAATAAAGAGATGGAGGGAAAAAATAGGTTTTCTAGATAGGTTTTGTCTTTGGAATTAGAAAGGAGATTGGTATTGAGGTCATCGGCGATGATTATTCTAGGATAGAGGGGAACAAAGTTGAGTAGGGTTGATTCTAAGGACGGATCAAATAAAACAAGGGGAGGATGGTAGATCACTATGTAAAGGAGAGGGGAATTATTACAGGTAATTTCTACTAGAAGGTCTTCCACTTGTGGATGTTCGGAGGGTGGGGAGTAATCAAGGATTCGGGACTTCAGGCTATCATGGACAAATATGGCCACCCGGCCGTGGCGGATGAGGGTGTGATTAAGTAAGGAGACAGATGAGGACGGAATATAGGGTTTGAGCCAGGTTTCTGAGATTGCGATGATGTGAAAAAAGTTTTGAGAAAAGTACTGCAGGAATTCATCATAATGGGCGGGAAGGGATTGCGAGTTAACGTGACAGGTGGTTTGGATGCTAGACATGGGGAGAATTTGATGGGAAATAGTCAGAAATTAGCATAGAGGAAATGAAGCATATATCATAATCTGCAAAAAAATTATGAAAAGTACTGATAAGCAAAATAAAAGTGAATAATGGAAAAATAAGTGAGCAATAAGAGTAAGAAAATAAACAAATTAGTAAACTGGAGCTATGAGACATTTTAACCAAAATCTTCAAAGTTATTTGGGCACCAATGAAGACAAAAAATACTTTGATGAACGAGAAGAAGTGATGAAACCTGTACAGTCAGGCGAAAACTTCTAGATCCGATGCCTGATTAATTAAGATTACTTGATGGCCGTCTTCTTTTCGGCAACGCACAATGCCGGCAGCGAACCATACGTATCTTATCTTCCCAGCAGCTCTCTTCTGCCGGACTAGCCAGTAGAGGTGCCTGTTTGTTGGGGTCATCTCCTCGCCGAGATAAATTCGGTGGCAGTCGTTTTCCTGCCACCCGATATCACGCGTCGAGAAGTCCCTCTTCACTTTCCTTCTGGCTATCAGGTCGTCCCTCACTGACTGCCTGACGAAATGTGCTATTACCGACGGCGGTCGCGGGTCATCCTTCTTGCTAATACTACTGGTGATATCGATATAGACGGTAATATGTTTGAACAGGTAGATAAATTTAGGTATCTAGGTTCTACGATAACTACAAAAAACGAAATTGAAGAAGAGATTAAGGTTAGACTGAAGTCGGGAAATGCTTGTTATTTTTCTGTGACAAAACTGCTCAGTTCGCGCCTCTTGTCCTGGAACTTAAAAATTAGAATCTATAAAACAATTATCTTGCCTACAGTTCTTTATGGATGCGAAACTTGGCCGCTTATATTAAGGGACGAGCAGCGTCTTAAGGTTTTTGAAAATGAAGTATTGCGTAGAATATTCGGACCGAAGAAGGATGAGTTAATCGGAGAGTTCAGACGGTTACACAACGCCGAATTGCGTGAACTGTATCCGGGTAATATAATTGAGGTAATTTCATCGAGGCGAATCAAATGGGCTTGTAAATTTGTTGGGCTTAGTAACGAGAAAATTCCTAAAAGGTTAATATTTGCTGTGCCGAATGGTAAGCGTCCGAGGGGTAGACCGAAGCGAAAGTGGGAAGATTGCATTAAAGCCGATCTGAAGGGACTGAGTTTGGACGGCGAACGGTGAAGGGAGGTGTGTAATAAGCGACAGGTGGTGTCGGCATCGAACCTTCGGGTTCGCTAAGCCCTTTATTATTTATTATAAGTGAAAGTAAAAAATTTCATTGGAATCCAACCAGTATTAGCGATGATACAGCTAATTCTATTTTCTACACATATTTTAATCTATTACTTTCCTCTCTATACTAGGTAAGGAAAGTATTGCAATTCTGAACATTTTCGAATCTGAGTTTTCAACGGAAATACACGTTTCACACTCCCAAGAGACCCAAAAACATATTTTCAGCCATTGATCTGTCTGTCAATATATTTATAAAAACATATTTTTCTATAAACTGAAGCGCGAAAATGGCTCTAGTGAAAGAGAGAGCGAAAACGAAAGTAAAAAAAAAAGGGTGCCTACATCACACAAGTTTCACTTCCCCCTTTACTTTTAACAGAAATTATTGTCTGACAAAATTGGGCTAAGAAAAACATGTTTTTGTTTGGCAATATTAGAATGTATTGAATTTTTTATGCTAATCTTTCCAAGCTGGTTTACATTGAAATCAAATTCATTTTTTTTTTTAATAGACATTTTAAGGTATAAAAACTTTTCTGAAATCGGTAGAAAAGCAGAGATGGGCATATTTATATTCAAAAATATAAATACGAATACATATATTCGTATTCATAAAAAGTAATATGAATACAGAAGATATGTATTCACGACTGTAAATATAAATACGCCCGTATTTACGACTGTAAAAGTGAATACGGCAGTGAATGAATACAGTTAAATTTACAGAAGTGAATGGAAATATTTTCACAAAATCTTATTAATGAATACTCTTATTTATTTAAAAAAAATGTATTTATTAAATTATTTATTAAAAAAAAAAGATTTGCTATATATATATCATTTTATATTTATAAATAGTACTATTATTCTTCCTTCTACAATATGTTTTGTTAATTATGTTGCAATGTATTATATTATGTTAATTATCGCATATTCACGATTGTTAAAGTGAATAGGGCTGTATTTACACCGGTAAAAAAAGTGAATACGGCAGTATTCACATTTACTAAAATGAATAGCCTTAAATTTACAGAGGTGAATGGAAATATTTCCACACAACTTTATTAATGAATACTCTTATTTATTTAAAAACATGTATTTATTTTAAATTTTTTTTTTTAAATATATTTACTATATATATCATTTTATTTGTATATATAGTATTATATTCTTCCTTTTACAATATGTTTTGTTAATTATGTTGCAATGTATTATGTTATGTTAATTATCACATATTCACGACTGTGATTATAAATATGGCCGTATTCACGATTGTAAAAGTGAATACGGCTGTATTTACACCTGTAAAAGTGAATACGGCAGTATTCACGTTTACTAAAATGAATTGCCTTGAATTTACAGAGGTGAATGGAAATATTTCCACACAACTTTATTAATGAATACTCTTATTTATTTTAAAAAAATGTATTTATTTTAAATTCTTTATTTTAAAAATATATTTACTATATATCATTTTATTTGTATATATAGTATTATATTCTACCTTATATAATATGTTATGTTAATTCTCATTCTTAATGTTTGAACGTAATATAAATTGCCGAGCCTTTGTATTTATAGCAAAAGTGAATACGGTAATATTCACGTTTATAAAAATGAATACGCTTAAATTTATAGAAGTGAATGCAGATATTTTTACAAAATCTCATTTATCAAAAAAAATATATTTATTAAATTGTTTATATAAAAAAATATATATTTACTATATATTCCATTTTATTTTTATTTATAGTATTATATTCTTCGTTTTACAATATATTATGTTAGTTATCACTTGGAATGTTTGTACGTAATATAAATTCACAAGCGTTTTTTTTTTATTGGGTCCAGAGGGCGGGGTGTCTCCCGTACCAGAATGGAAAGCCTACGTTGATGATCCTAGACGTACAGACTTTTCGGTGCACTGTTTACTTATGGGCTCCTAATGGTAATAAAGATAAGTTTAATAGACGGCCAGGGTAAGTACAACACACGAAACGATACCCTGGAAATCCCATCGGGAAATACGTGTACACGACAGAGTTGAAGCAAGGAAAGGGGCAAGAGCTGTCAAATTTGAATAGTGACCTTTCCGGACCTGCCGTTCAGTGTGTAATGTGTGAATATATTTGTTAATGTGTTAAGTTTTGCATATAAAACAATGTATGAAGTTGATAGCGAAACTGAGTCTGTTTGTTTAGAAGGCTCTTGTAATCTGGATGATAGGGATTTATTTTTTCAATTTTTTGTCACGAGAGTACCTGCTCTATAAGAAATTCCAATATTCTCATCTACTCAGAATTTTTATTGGGGGGAAGGAGAGAGGCGATGCCCGAAGAATATAATACTATATATAAAAATAAAATGGTTTATATAAAAAAATTTTTTAAATACGGGCGTATTTATATTTACAGTCGTGAATACATATCTTCTGTATTCATATTACTTTTTATGAATACGAATATATTCGTATTTATATTTATTTGTACCATAAATATAAATGGTATTCGTATTTATATTTTTGAATATAAATATGCCCATCTCTGAGTGGACACACCAGATTTTTATTGCTTTTGTTTTGAGGTATTTTTAGAGGTTATTTTCTTTATGTTCAATATCAATCTTTATCTTAGAACTCAATTCGAGAGCATGTCCAGTTAGGGTAGATATTATACATCATCACGTACAGTTATTTTTGAGATAATTTTCAGTTATTTTGCTTTTCAGAAATGAGCAAATATGCAAGATAGCAAAGTGTTAGGGGATTGCATATGTGGTGTTCATTAAAATTTAAATAAAAAGTTTAAATGCATTTTAGAAAGCTAAGAACTTAAAAGGTGATTCAAAATAGTATTTTAAACAAATTTTTGTAAAAAAAAAAATCCTTTTTTCTGAACGTATTTTTGGGTTTCCGGACCTGCCATATGGTAGAAACAGTGGAATAAGCTCCTGCAGTCATAGGATTCAAATAACAGTAAATTGTAACTGACAATTAAAAAAATAGGAATATAAAGATGAACCAATATTTCCAATACAGAAAATTTCAGAACATAAAAATATAAAAAAGTGGGCCATTTAATTATTTATAAAACATGAATATTATTTCAAAATTATAGAAACAGTACATTCAATTCTGCAAGTTTAATTGCGTAAATAAATTAGGTTAACCTTAATTAAATTGTTGTGGTAATTATTTTAACTTTAATTAAAACAATCAGTTGCTGTATAAGTCTTCAAATAACTGAAGTGGATCATCGTTATTCATTGACGTATAGCACAAATGATGTCTTTCTCTAAATCTAATTAAATGATAAAAAATCCATAAAAATACTGTCACAGCAATTCCAACCACTAAACCACTCATGAATGAAAGAACTAAAAATAAACTCAAATACTGATTTTCATTGCTCCTTGTGATTTCTGACTCAGAATTAACTGTTTTTCTTTGATACTTCGAATCACATGTAGAACAAGTGCATTCACTGTCAAAATTTACTGATATGTCTTCTTTCTCAGGGACAGTATTTTCACTTTCATACATTATAATTTTTTCCAATGTTTTCACTTTAGTTGGTGAAGTAGTAACCATTTCGCAAACTGATCCAAAAACTTTTATTGTTTTGGCAGAGGTCCAAGTAAGAAATTCCTTACTTTTATAATCACAACTTAGCTTGTTACTAAAAGAGGAAAAAAAAATTAAGTATCACATAAATTAATAATTATTAAGTCATTTAAAGATAACCATTTAGACTCACTTAGATAAATCGATTTCTTCAAGATATATCAAATCTTTATATGAAAAATAGTCAATATTTTCCATAAGATTGGAAGATATATTTAATTTAATCAAAGAATGTAAAGCAGAAAGTGCCAATACTGGAATATGACTTATTCTGCAATAACTAAGGTCCAATATCTGAAAATAAAAATAAAATAAATTCCAAATTTATATCTATAGGTTTCTATATATTTTGCCACATCTATCCTCATCTGCCTTATGGATTTTATAGATTAATTAAAAACTTATATATCTATTATTAACCGGCTTATTTATTGATTATGATATTCCCTGAAGGGAAGCTAAACTAACATTCAAAGTAAGTTATATTAGTTGGACAGATGAAGAAGCTACAAAAAAACATTTTATATTAAATAATTACTAATTAAATATTAATTAGGATTGTAGGCTAAAGGAGAGCTGAAACACTGCACTACAAGTAAATAAATTACAAAAGGAAATAGCTGCTCTGTAGTTACCCCAGAAAGGAAAATCCGGACGGGCGAGAAGGAAAAAGGAGAGGGGACGGACAAAGGATTTTGTTTTGGCAAGAGTTGGTGATTGACTAGGGTGAAGAGAAAATGACAGGGATCCAGGGGGTTTTACCTGGCTTCAGTGGGTAAAACCCAGTAATAGTATTAGCATCTTGGAAGTTGTTGTTTGGCTGCACTGAACAGAGGGTAGGAGAAGGGATCTCTCTTCTCAAACCTTTCCAAACCTTTAGAGCGACTAGTTCAAACCCAGTTATCTGACTTCTTAGAAACAGAATAACGTCCTAAATTCTAACCAGTCCGGTTTCTGGCCTGGATACTTCACTCAGTCTGCCCTCATCAAAATTTCCCATTGATTCCCTCCATACAGCCATGGACCAGCAGAAACTCACCATCCTTATTCTCCTTGACTTCTCCAAAGCCTTGCCTCAGTATACCACAAAATTCTCTTAACCAAGATACACATATAACCCAGTATTACACCAAGTTGAAGTGGCTCTATCCATCCAATCGCCGCCTGTACTTCTTTCCTACCTTTCTATACCAAGCCATCAGAACTCAGTGACCTTCCTATATTTTTCACAGCCTACAATTTAAATATTCCATTCAATCCCATCCCACTAGATCTCGTACTTCTGACCTCTATCCATCTCCTCACCAAACTGCTGCATTTGACAAATTCTTTATAATTCAAGCCGTCTCCTTCTGGTATACCATCACTCCCAGTATCCGACATGCACAATCAGTTTCCTCATTTAAATCTCTCCTTATATACATATATATATATATATATATATATATATATATATATATATATATATATATATATATATATATGTATGTATGTATAAAATCAAACCTTTAGGAATAATAAGGAAGTAATTAAATTAAATATATTATTTTAACTTGAATTTAGAGTGAGAAGAACTAAGATACTGAACATTGAAGGAAGTTAGTCGACTGTTCTACATATTACGGGTGATAAATATTCAGGGCGCAGTGTGCAAGATACTGAACAATTAATTTAAAAAATAGATTTAGACTAATTCTATGAATATTCTTCAATCAATTTCATGAATGTATATCACTATTATTTTAATTCTTTATTATATATTTGTATGTATTATAATTGTAAATGGTAATTATATTAATGCATTTATCTCTTATTTCATCTTGATCACTTGTCACTGTTTAATATTATAAATGGATAATAGATGAGACTCAATCAGCACAGAATCAAAACACACATAGATTCCCAAAATATAATTTATCAAATTATTCGTCTTATGTACTAGATATGGGATAATTTCTATTAAATGAAAATTTTACATCCAAAAGTTTGACTGTACCACATGATCTCCCATTACTCCAATGCTTGCCTATATTTATTTGGAAAAATTATTGGATTAAGTTATTCTCAATGTCCAGTTAATATCCTGTTTCTAGTTAAATTTGTAGACGGCATAATTACCAAGATATCAACAGACTACAATGAAAAATAAATTATCAAAACATAGTTCCATAATTATTCTCTCTTCCTCTCAGATTAAATTTAACCATTGAATTTGAATTTGAAAATAAAAATAAGATTTCTAGGTCTTTTGACTGGGAACAAAACACGACAATAAAGACATAATTTTGATAAAAACCCATTCACTCTGGAAAGAATATTCACTATACCAGCTAAGTTTGTAAGTGACATAAAATTAACACTGCAAAAAATTTAATAGGTGCATTAACCATTCAAGAAAATTAATAACCATAATTCATCAATAAGCAGCAGAAAATAAAGTAGTTGACCTCCTTTTATTGATTGAACAACCACAAAGACTCATTTGCAACAGTCAAACAAAGTGAATGAAATCCATTGTAAAGAGAACTGTGCAAAATTCAGAACATTACCTATGACAAAGCATATACTAACATGAATATAGTTGTAAGTTGATAACAAAAAGCCCTTATAACCCTGATCAAATTACTTTCACCAAACATGGTATACATTCAACTTTGATTTCCTCAATATAACACACCACAAAAGAAATAATTTCAAAGACATTATTGAGTAAATGATGATGATAGAAAAAATACAAAAATTGCACAATAAATATATGCTATTCAAATTGTATAAACTCATTTAACGAAGACCAATATTGAAAAATATAACATTGAATGCTAATGAATCTATATATTGTAGATACAATACAGTCATCAACTGTCAACCGGAGAATGCTGGAAAATCTAGCAGGCCTGGGAACACCAAATAACCTTCATTACTATCTTACCTAGGTGATAGTGGTTGGATAAAGTTGTTCGCCCAATGTCGGGGAATAGTAGTATCACAATAATGCATTGTCAGTAGATTTTTGGTTGATGAAAATCTGTAAAAAGTCCTGGCTCAAATTCTATATTGGTGGGCCAACATCCCAACGGTTCCTCAACATTTCCCAACATTGGGGTGACCATGAGTGCTCACTAGGCTCTCACTATTCTCACTCACTCTTTTATTAAAATTGGTTAAGTGTTCTTCATTGTTTGGTTAGTAGTTGAATGTGGAGAATATCAATTTTAAACACTTTTAGGTAAAATTTCGCTACTAGTTTACTTTAAATTTAATTTAGTATTGTTTATATTTTTATTGGGTAATAATGAAATTCTGGAAAAAAAATCTCTATAAACTTGTTTTTTAGATAGAAGTATACATATATTTAATTATTTGTTTTTGGCGCTATGGTCCTACGAAAATCTAGGCCTGTCTTATAATCTTTCTCCACTCTCTTCTATCCCAGGCAAGCATCCACCAATTTGGAAATTCCGTCCTTTTCAGGATGCTCTCCACCTTGTCCAACCATCTCAGGCCTGGTCTTCTTTGTCACATATTTCACTGAGTTGATCCTCCAGCAGATGTTTGGGAATTGAATCTTTAGAGATATGGGCCACATTGAACCCATACAGCTCAAAAACCAATACCTTTGGACCATTGCTGCAATACACACTCATTTGAAATTATATGAGATGAATTTCTAAACTTATAGATATATAAAAACCTATACCACTACAACCCATGAAGGGTCTTAGGTTCAGTGCTATTTAGGAAAAGCACTGTTATATAGATATATACAATATATAAAGATATATACAATATAAATATAAATATAATATGACAATATATACAATATAAATATAAGATATAGATATATACAATATAAATATAAGATATAGATATATACAATATAAAGCCCTGTTATGTAGATATATACAATATAAAAATATTGAATTTAAAATCCTAAGTTATTAATAAATTGTTGACATTGTATGTATCATCATACTGCCTTGACTTACTTGTATAGATGAAGAATTAAGAAAAGGTTCAGTTGTTCTAAGGTATTTTAGAGGGTTTCCATGTAAAAAGACATTAATTAATGAGGGTATCTGTTGAAATACTCCAGAAGGAATGGAATGGAGACGATTATCGCTTAAATCAACAGTTTTCAGCTTTTTAAGTCCAGAAAATGCATTCAAACCAAGAGCCTGAATTGCATTTTTATCTAAATAAAGTTCTACTATTTGTTTCAGGCCAAGAGTCTGAAAAATGTATGAAAACAAATTACTGACACAAATAGACAAGATAATTTTATGTAATGGAAACTAAAATCAAATTTTTCTCAATCAAAATGTCTCTCTATAGCAGACAAATATATAATCCCAATCAATTTTTAATCATTTTATAGTATTATAAAAAGGTGGCATATAATTGGCTTGATAAATTTATTTATTTATTATCACAATATTTCTAAACTGCAATATATGGCGTGGAAGACTCTAGAGGAGTACCATTGATTTTGTCTGTTTATGATGTCTTTTCAAGCTAAAGTTATATTAAGTCGCCCAGTTTTAATAAGCTGATGTAATAGGTAAGCTTTTATTTATTATTAATTTTTTTTACTTAAAAAGCATATAGAGCACTGATAAATACCTCAAAAATGTTGTCATCTAATTCATAAATTAAATTATTTGAAAGCTGTAACCACTGAACTGAATGTGGAATATTCAAATCAACACTAATGAGTCCTTTTCCGATGCACTGAACATGTCTCAAGTGTTTTGAAACAAGACATTGACAATAATGTGGACAATTAACACTATTGACAATAGAAATTAAAAGATAAATTGTGAGAATGAAAAATAAAGCATTCATTTTTTCTTTTCAAATTACAGCAGTAAGTAGTAATTTGTTATCACAACAAAAATAAATCTCTAATTGACTCATCATTTAAAATAAAATAAAAACTATTCTATGCTTCAACAGTAATTGAGTAATTGCATTTTTTACAAATTGAGTATAAGATAAAATATAATATTACTGTGATTGGCAATACCTGACTTGGCAATACCTATTATCTTATCTAATCTTCACAATACCTAATTCTAAGAAGTGTGGATAAAAAAATGAAGACTAGTAATTTTTTCAGTAATCATCAGTTTTATTGACTATATTAGCCATAAAGAGTGTTAAACATATAAAAACACAATTATTTCAATTTAGAAGGTAGAATAATATATTCTGAGGGAAACAATGCTAATTAAGTGCATTGAAAAAAAATCTCTCAACTTGGATTCAAAACTTGATTAGACAGATCACATTTGTTACATGACATTTTTCCTTTTCAATTTCTAAATCAGCAATTTTTGTTTTACTTTATTTTTCAATGAATGGGGAGTGGAGTAAAGTAAGGTAAAGTAAATGACCCTAGGCTGCTGAATTCAGGTGCTAGTCCAGCTGTGGTAGGTAATTATTTACTTGATCAATCCAAGGGTTAGAAGACCCTTCTGTGGCACACTCAGCCTCTATAAAGTGGGTATTCGTAATTAAATAGTTAATTAGGAGATAAATCTGGCAGTTGAGCATGTTCTTGGACAAACACTTGCCTGCACAACTTCTTACCAAGAAACAGTACTTTCTTACACAGTACTGATTGCAAGACCCTCCATTGCACATATTATTTAATGTATTCTGTATTTGAAATTGTTATCTATACATTAATTTTTTTTTAAGGTTTAAAGGTTGCTTTATACCTAAGATTACAAAGATAAATGCTAAATTTATGTTTCTGTTTTAAATTATCTATTTTAATGGAATATAGCTTGGATTTAAATTAATTGGATTAAAATTGGCATATTCCAAAGTAATTAAAGAATCCTCCATTATATTGGAATAATAACAACAACAACCTGTACCACTACAATCCATGAAGGGTCTTGGGTTCAGTACTATTTAGGGAAAGCTCTGTTTCTATGGCAACGGTTATGCAAGGAGGTGATTTGACTGAGATAACGCTCAACCGCCAGGTTTTCCCCCTTAATCAATTATTACAAGGGTACCCACTTTGTAGAGGCTGGGTGTGCCCCAGGAGGGTCTTCTGACCCAGTGCCGCATCACAGCCAATGAAACAGATAAATAAATTTTCTGCCATGAGCTGGGGTTCGAACTTGGACCTTTTGCATTGGAAGCTCAGTACCCTACTACTGAGCTACCCCACTCTTATTGCAATATTAAACAACTAAATTTATAATAAACAAAACATTTTGGACATACAGTGTAACAAGGTGCGTATATATATATATCACAAACTATTGGAAAAACAATTATCCAACTTAACTGATTGGGACATAATTGCTAAACTAAACTATTTATTTTAATTCTCTTTTATTTTATATAATTAATTTAAATTTATTTTACTTCTCTTGGTACTGACAGCAGATGTAAAATATAAAAAATATTATTATAGTAAAATAATCATTTATATAATTGTTTGTCCCATAGTTTGTGAAATGTATAAATACAGCACAAGGATTATGATTATTATTAGTTTAGCCCTTTTGAATGACTAAAATAATTTTTAAAGTATCTAGTTATGGTACTTCAATTTTATACATAATAGAGCATTTAAAAAAAAAAAAAGAAATATGTCAGAAATCAATTAAGAATAATATTAATTACGTATTTATTTTTATAAATGCATTTAAAATTTAAAAGTATTTAATTCCATTACTAGACGTTATAGTAGTTTTCTGAAATTAATTGTAATATTTCAAAAACCTTGATTACCGCCATTGGTAATTTACGAACCAATTGTAATTGTCGCGTGCTCTAAAAAATGATAAGGGGTGTAAATAAAGTGACTTAACAGAAAGACTGATCCACTTTCTTTGCTACGCCCTCAATTACACAGGTTTGCAAAACCTAGTAATTTAATTATTAAGAAGTTATTTGCAATTTTAATTTTCTACATTTATGGGTCGTACCTGCTAGTGGTTTTAAGGATTTTTCTCTATTATTGGTATCGACTCAACTAGGTGTCTTGCAAATTATTTAGTGGTATCGATTTTGGTATAAGATTTTTTCTTTTTTTCATATTGCAAAATTGTATTGTTATATTGATTTCAAAAATGTCCTGAAGGATTTCTGAACTTATTGTGATGTAAGTTGGATAATTAATTGTCTTTTAACTCCCTACCTTTTGAATTAACCTAATACTAAGGTTATATTTTTGTAGGTGATGGCTCTTGCATTTTTGTGTAACAAATTGAAAAGTTCTGCTAGCCTTCTTCAACACTCAAGTTATATTAAGAGGATTCCTAATTTAAGTTTAGTCTTTAAAGGCGTTGTTGTTGAGGTTAGGTTTTGATTAAAATTTTTATTTTGTAGTTGAGTTACTTAAGATACATCTCTTATTGGCTTGAAAGAATCTACATATTTATATATGCATATATGTTTGTGAGCAAGGTTTATGGAAGAATATTTTATTAGGAAGAAGTCTGAGGCTTTTGGTTTTACATTGTCATTCTTCAAATGGTAAATAAAAGTAATATTTCAGCATGCAGTAGGAATAGTATGAATTACAATTTCATATTTCTTTAAAGAATAATGCTTCTTTGCTAAGATATATATTTTGATAATCGTTCAGTCAAATATGTTAATTATGATGTGATAAGAAGTTGAAAAATTAAATCTTTTAAGCTGAAATTTGTAGAATTTAAGAATTATAGATGTTGAGCAACTCATTTCTTCTTTTCATATCAAAGTGGTTTATTAAGTATATTTCATTTGTGCTAGTTTCTTACATATTCAAGGTTTATATTTTCTGTAGTATAGTTTGTTTATTGATTTTTTACAAAACAATAAACAAACAAGTTTTATTTTATTTTTCAATGTTACTGTTTTTGTTTTAATCATAATTTGAATCAATCAATATTTATTGAAAATTTAGTACATTTTAAGATATTTTATTTGTTGTGGAATAGAATTTCTTAAATTATCAATTTAGTTTTTTCTTTCAGGGTTAAATGTAATGATATTACTGCTTGATGTGATCTTTATCTTTATTTGTCTAATCTTTGGAATATTTTTTCATGAATCTTTGTTACTAAAATTTGTTCATAAAACTAAAACAAGAATTGAAGGTTTTTATTAGTTTGAATTTAATTTTTTTTTTTTTTAACTGAATCAGGTTAGTCATCTGATAAATCTGATTTTATTTGCAATAAGATTGTTTAAATATTTTTATATTCAAATTACATAAGTCATCTCAAGGAAACCTACTGATTTTATTTGCAATTCGAAGACAACCTATTTTCCTCCTCAATTATAAATGTTAGGAAATCATTACCATAGTTTTCTTTAGAATTGTCTGGTCATTTTGCTATTGTACTTAAAAGGTTTTAAAACTTGGTTAGGTTTTATATAAAGTATGATGAATGTTGCATTCACTAATCATTGCTAACTTAGTTTAGTTAAAAAATAATTTCTGTATTTGAATGAATAATCATTCAGCCTCAGAGAAATGATTGAATATTACATATTATTATCTATTTTAGAAGTTTGTAATTTTTTATAAATTTATTTTATAGCCAGCTGCAGAAAAGATGAAATTCCTTTATCCTGAAGCAAGAAGGGATGACAATTTAAAAGAAACCTTCTTTGGAATTGAGGTAAATGACTTCTACTGTTTTATGGAAAACCAAAAAATGACTTCTACTGTTTTATAGAAAACAAAAAAATGACTTCTTCTGTTTTATAGAAAACCAAATTACACTTTTTTAAATTGTTCATAGAAATAATATTCAAGTAGCATAGACACTATCCAATTTCTAAAGACCTGATTTTATAATTGATTATTTTATGTTCAAATGTTGAAAGGTAATGAAGAAACATAAAATAGATTCTCTTAGTTCGGAAAATTTTTCAGTGAAAAGTTAAATATCATTTTTTTCTCCCTTGCATGCCTTTCTGCATTACTGCATTACTGCATTGATTGCTTACTCCTCCTTAACCATCATTGTTTGGTGGTGGCTATTTTCTTTCTCATTAGGTTTCCCAGATGGGTGTGTGTGGTTTTAGCTTGCTGGTTCTGGTGGAGAGATGGGGAAGTAATGGTAAGTGGGACACGTGATCCTTTTTGCTAACCCCTGATGGCTGCCGAGTACTTATTAGATTGGGAATGTTATTCATTTGCCGTGGCTGCCAAAAAATGAAAAAGGAGACCCACTTCCCAGCGTGCTCAGCCATCCTGTCCTCCCGAACAAGAGGTAGATAGATCCAGTAAAATCTTTTCTGATCAACTGTAACTAATTTTTTGTTAGGATGTAGTCTTATTATTTTAACACATTCATTAGGCAGTCATTAGAATGTGATTAAATGCTCTGCAGTATCTGAAATGCTGCGGGTGGTGATCATTTCGACTTTGTGTAGTTTGGTTTGAAAGTTATCACACCCTATAATTATTTGCAGAATCCAATAGTCTGCTAAGAATGAATGGAATGGGAGAAGATACTTCCTCGTACTTTTCTTCAGTGTAGTCAACGGAAGACTGTTCCATTCTACATCTTTGAGACACCAGAAGGCACTTCTCTCCAGTTAGTTTAAGCAAGAAATGATATCCAGGCCTTAACTGGATCTTGCAGGTTGGTCTCAGCTTCTGATAATAGTACATCTCACTAAATGAGACCCCACTCTAACGTCTTTTTATTTTTCAGTCAAAAACCTTTGGTATAACATTTGATCAAACACTTTCCGTGTACCTCACATCGCTAAAATTTCCTGCAGACCTTTTTTTTTTGTTCTCTCCTACCTTACCTGTTAGACAATACAGGGGTTTTCCGTGGCCAGAGGGTGGGGTGGGGGGGATTAATGCCAGAGTTAAAAGACCCCCTGGACATCAGGACGCGAACTCGTAATTTTGATTGCTTCCAACTCCAGTTATCAGTTTGCCAGGCAACACGCGGTGTTGTGCACACATGTTAGCTTACATGGCCACCCCGCCCCTATTTCTTGCTTATTCATATCAACCCTCAAACAATTCAGTGGTCTCTGTTATATTCTTCCACGTAAAACCAATCAACTCTTTTTAACCCTTCTTTTGACTTAGACTATCTGTTGTACAGTGGACTCCCTTGCAAACTTGAAACAAGACTCGAACAAATTATGAACTGCTTAATTAGATTTGTTCTTGGGATCACTAGGGATTAGTTTATAATGCAGAGTTAAACCGGTTTCACTCTTCCTTTAGATGCGAGTATTTCCTAGCATCTTTATATCAAATAATCTGAACTCCTACTTATGAGGATGTATAGTATATTATGAAAGAAAGGTTGCTCAGGATAGATTAATTAAAACAGGCTGCAAACACTGAGGTCTCCCAGTCTCAAGTGACAAATACAGTGGCAATTCTCATGCAGTTTCGTGCCATGCTACCACCAACTCCCAGGTGCTACTGGGTACAGCCTTGCGTAGATTTGTTCAAGTTCTGGTCAGAGGTATTCTTGTAGAATGGTGATAGATTCAGGTTCCTAAATTAATTTAATTACCACTGTTCTAATGAAAAAGCTAAGCCTTCGTTCCCGGGTTAGTCCTCTTGTGGCGTCTGGGGTAGGTAATATCTCCATTTCTTTATCTTCAGCTGTGGTTAGAGTGAAATTAGGTTCGATGAAGAACAACCATTTATACAAATTTATAGCCAAAGTATTGCCTTGCATCAGTGGAAGTTAGCCTTCTTTTCCAGAGAAGTACAGAATCAATTTGCTTCACTTAAACTGGTAGACCCTCAGTTCCTGGTAAAGTTGATCTACTTCTTGGAGCTGAGATGTATGGATATTATTAATATTATTATAATGGCGCTATAGTCCTGCAAGAACCCGGGCCTCCTCTATTGCAGCCAACCAATCTCCACGGTCTTGTGCTACTTCCCTCCATCTTCGAACGCCCAGCCGCCTCAGATTGTCCTCAACATCCTCTGGCCATCGGATCCGAGGTTGCCCTCTACTTCTTTTGCCATCTGGCTTCTCATGCAGTATCTTCTTTGTCATTCTTTGGTCTGGCATTCTTTCCACATGACCTAACATCTGATTCTGGCTCTTTTCATCAATGCTACAATATCAGGTTCACCATAGAGTTCCCACAGCTCCTCATTCTTTCTTCTTCTCCAAATTCCATTCTCAAAGATTCCGTCCCATATTTTTTTTAATACTTTCCTCTCCCAGGAGTTGAGCGTGCGTTCTGGGTTTTTGGTTAAGCTATTAATTAATCCTGTTTTATTTCTTAAGGCTCAAGCTAAAGCTATTCATACCTCATTAGGATGGGTACTATTTGGGGACACCCTCCCAGATAGCCTTGCACCTTCAGTCCATATATTTTTCATGCAGACCAACCTTTCCTTACACGAGGGATTATAGGGATTTTGGGAGACTGAGGTCAGTCTCAGTTTCAATTCCTCCAAATCTGGAAGATACATTTGGCAAAGATCACTTTAAAAATACATGCACTCGTATTCTCCAGAGTACATTTACTGTTTCACTTTCTAAACAGTCTATCATTCTTGAATCCACTTTAGAGATAGCTCTATACAGATTTAGAAGTCTTAAAAATAGATTTATGAGAGATCCCGAGTATAAGTCTGCCTGTGCTACACAGATTGACCGCCTCGCCAAGAGTCCTTAATGTCATGACCCATCTCTGAGTTATTAGAGATTCTTCTACGATAACACTTATCGTGGTATAAACTGTTTGGAGAAGATAGTGAGAGGGAATTCTCTTAATGATTTTCTTTTGAATCGTCAGACTGTCAGACACAGATCGCAGCTCCAGACTATTATTGCGGAACTTATAGATTATTTTCGAAGTTTTCCTGTGCCCTTAACATGCGATATAAAAATGATGTTTAGGTGTATCCGCATTGCCGAAACTGTTCAAAATTTATTACGTTTTGTTTGGAGATATGAATCTTCATAGCCGATTCAGGAGTATGAGTTGGTTACCCTGCCATTTGGTTTGAAATGTTCTCCTTTTATTGTTTAGAGAGTCATTTTACAATTATTTCAGGAAGAAGGCCAAAGTTTTCCTAAAGCTGCCCAGTGTCATGATCAAATTTATGTAGACAATGTAAATGATTGGTGCTCGCATTAGTGAGGAGGCTTTGGAACCGGATAATGAGTTGATGGCCATATTTAGATCAGGTGGGTTTGAACTCATAAAATTTTCCAGTAATTCTGAAAAAATACTTTCCGTTATTCTCGGGTGTAGTCAAGAAGTTCTGTTATGCCGGGATGAAGATTCCTCGATCATCAAGGTTTTGGGATTCCAAACTTGATCATTTCAGATATTCAATCCAAGAGAGTGAGCCTATCTTTACTAAAAGTGGTATTCTGTCATTTATTGCCAAAATTTTTTATATAAATGGATATATCAGTCCTATAATCTTTTCAGTTTAGTGTATAATACAACGTTTGTGGCTCCTTAAAGTAGACTGGGATGATGAGTTGCCCTCTAGTGTGTCTTCATTGCGGAAGGTTTTCCTTCAAGAATTTCCAAGCTTAAGAAACGTTTGTCTGCCTTCTTCTTTTATCATTAGCCAGAACGCATCATCCATGCAGCATATCTCCTCAGACGCTTCCGTGAAGGGTTACGGTTCTGTGATCTACCTAAGAGTTAAGTACCCAGGAGAAGCTATCAAGATTTACCTGTTAAGGACAAAAGGTAAGGTAGCTCACTTAAGGTTCAATCGGTAACTCGTTTGTATTTCAAATTTTCAAAATTTCTTCCTCTAAAGTACCCTTAATTTTTTTATTTAAAATAATTAACCATTTCACATTGGCTAGTGTGATATAAAAAATGGTTAAGCATTATGAATGAAGAAAATTTATTAGTAATTAAAGGAGAAATAAGGGTTGGAAGCTATACCGAAGCAGCCGAGAGCGCCCAACCTTTGCCGATTCTCTCCCTTAACAGATATCCGATACCCCTCTGTACAGGGTTTTCATATTGTTACTATAACTTATCCATATTATTTCAAAAGGTTTCCATGCAAAATGTTGAGGATCTACTAATATAAATCTAACAATATACAATATTTACTAACTTGTAAGTTATTTTTTTGACAAGATTAATGATTAATATTTCCGATAAAACTCAGAATTTTTCCAAAAGATCCTTTTTCTCCCACATTATTAGTTTTGTTTGAGACTAAACACAGTCATAAAAGGAAGTGGAAAGTGATGCAAACATATAAATTTAACTGATTCGATGGACGAGAAAAAAATAGTAATTTATCATAGTGAATTAATAATTGACTGTCATGGGTATATTGAAGAGAAGTTGGTTGGAGTGTTCAGTCACAAGTAACAAAGTAAAAATAAATAAATTGTATTTATTTTCATTTTTATTTTGCCGACATTTCGGCTCAACGTTCAGACCTTCGTCAGGGCTCCTCTAATGAAAGGTTCCATAAAACTGACCAAAAACATCAACAAAAATAAATATAATTTATTTATTTTTACTTTGTTACTTGTGACTGAACATCCCCAACCGACTCCTTTTCAATATGTTAATTTATTGTTTTAACTGAAGTTATACTGTCACTTTCATTTTGACTTCCCTATACATGAAAATACCTATGTACTCCAAGGTTGGTTAATGAAAGTTGTGTGATGTGTACTCCCCACCAGGTTTTTATTTTACTTTAAGTATAAGTATCGTAAACAATATATTGTCAGTACCATGTTAAAGTAACGAATGCGAGCCTGTTACATGTTGAACATTCGTGACTTAAACATGGTGCCGATGTGATGTATGTGGCAAAGCCTACCTATTGCTGTAAGTTGAAGAGCTTAAAAGCTATAAAAATAACTATCTATCTAGCTATTTATAAAATTTAATTAATATTGGTTATATTTATTTTAAACGAATCTCTTATATAAATGAGTATAGGTGGCTGATCCATACCGATGGTTGGAAGATCCAGATAGTGAAGAGACTAAAAATTTTGTTGATGCTCAAAACAGCATATCTGAACCTTATTTAAAAGGTTGTGTAGCTAGAGATAAGATCAAAGCTAGACTAACTCAAATGTTAGATTATCCTAAGTACTCTCCTCCGGAAAAAGAAGGAAATCATTACTTTTATTTTATGAACACTGGTCTTCAGAATCATAGGTAATATTTATCAAAGTTTAAGATTTAATATATTTTTTTTCCTTCTCAGGTTATTTTATTATTTATTTATTTTTAGTGTACTTTACATGCAAGATTCTCTTGATGGTGAATCAAAAGTCTTTCTTGATCCAAATACTTTCTCTGAAGACGGAACAGTTGCATTGACGTGGACATCATTTTCAGAAGATAGTAAAATTATGGCATATACTATTAGTAAAAGTGGCTCAGATTGGTGCACAATTCATTTTAGAAAAGTTGATACAGGTGAGCTTTAACTTCTAATATGAATTTCTTTGGAGTTTCTTTATTTATTACTTTCACTTACCTATATATGTAATATATAGTAAGTGTAAGTATTGCTATCGTGAAAATTTTTTAATCTGAATTTTCAACGGAAATACACGTTTTGAGGTCCCCTGAATCCAAATAACCAAGTCCCTTAAAATGGTCTGTGTGTGTGTGTGTGTGTTAACAGTCTAGCTCAAAAACGAAAAGTCGTACGGAAGTAAAATTGCATTTTTAAGGTATGCTAGGGATGTTACAGCAAATTTTGTCAAAATTCGCTAACCGGAAGTGGGACTTTCCACATATAATGGACTAACCACATATTTACGATTATCTCGAAAACCGCTCTAAGGATTTTGATTAAATTCATTATATTTGTGTAAAATTAAGCACTTTTTAATATAATGTAGATTTTATTCTCATTGATGTTCTCTCTAACAGGGCTTGTATGGCTAATTTTCAATACTAGCTTACTCCGAAGTACTTTTAATTTTTTTTATTTGAAACTATTGACCATTTTACATTAATTTCTAATATGAAAAATGGTTAAATATAAAATATGAAAGAATATGTATTCGATTAATAACTAAAGGAGAAATAATATGAGCGCACCCAAGTTTGTGCGAAAGATTAAAACACGCTTCCTTACGTGTCATGTGATTAATATAATACGAACTCCGACAATATTATATAAATATACACATGTGGTTTTCATAAATGTTATTGTTGGTATTATTTAATATTTAATTGTATAAATTAGAGTGATATGAATATTAAAAATTTGTATATATGAGGGTAATTACATAAATAAAAATACCCACAATGAAATATAAATAAATATAGAGTCTATAATTTTTACTTTCACTTCGCTTTGTCTGAAAATACTTATTTCTGCTAAGAAGAGGGTGGTAAGTGAAAGTTGTGTGATGCGCGATAGATTTAAAAATAGATTTTTTTTATTTGAAGTTGGTATTTGATAAAACATTGTTAAAAACCAATCAATGATTATTTTCATTGAAATAAAATTATTTTTCTAATTAACTACATATTAGTTATTTTAAAAAAAGTTAAATCAATTTATTAAAAGCTTATAGGACAGCAACATTATGTAATGAATAAATTTATGAAGAACTAAGATAAACAGATCAAGTATTAATTGGGACCTGTCATTAAATTCAATTAAGAATTAAGGATTTAATAACAGATTAATCTACATTTCCCTTCGGTTAATTTGTTGCTAAGACTTTGTAGGCTTAGAATTTAGTGATTTGATTCTATCTTTATATTTTGTACAAAACTCAGCCAATAACGATACTTCTGTTTATTATGGCCATTACTTGGCCTACCCAGGATCATGACATTCAACAGTTTGTTTTTCAATGCTCCATTGGAATAGACTTTCAACTTAATCAAGATGCTCTCTGGTTAAAACCATACTTAAAGCCGTTTTTCTTACAGATTTTCAAATCATAACATTGTTATGCTGTAATTAATGCAATATTTATCAGTATTCACAGCATAAAAAAATCAATATTTTACTGAAATATCTAAAAGTGAATAGCAGTTATATCAAAGATAAAAACTCTCCTGATGACTCTTAAGTAATGACAAGAATTGTGCTTAATGTTATCATTCATATAAGTTGAACCAATAATCCCATAGTAATAAAAATAGTTTATTATAGCCTTTAGATGGTGTCCTTAATTAATAGATACAAGTGAGCTTGTAAATGCCTTTACATATGTCATCATTAATTGATTAAATTTTACTATTAACCTACTAGAAGTTTTAACCATTAAGGTACATTTGCTGTAGAAAGTTGGTGTGGAATCAAACTCTCAAGTCTGAAAAAAAGGTTTCTGTAAAATAGTGTCTGTTAATAAAAGAAAAAATATCCTAGAGCATGAATTTATTTTTAAAAATTTTAATTTAAATACAATTGGGTCTTAGAAAGTAAGTTTTGAAATATTAAGTTAACAAGGGCACTTCATAGAATATTTTAAAAGTATCCACTGCAATGTTCACTGGAAGTGACTTGATAAAGATAATCAAGGCCGTCACATGGGTTTCCGGCGCTCGAAGTGAGATTTTACTGGGCGCCCCTCCCTCACCCCTTCTCAATTCTAAATCTGCTAATAACCTATTATTCAATGTTTAAATAGAGAAAGAGAGATAAATATTATGTTTTTTTTTTTTTTGTTTTTATTTTGGTTGGTGCTACAGACCTTGTAGATCTTTGACCACGAGATGTAGTCTTCTAGACTACATCCCGATTCCTGATTTTAAGTACACGGGGGTAGGGTCATCAGTCCTACGCCCAGTCGGTGTGAGTTGCCTCCAGGCAGGCTGACGTGCCTCACAAACCCAAAGGGGGGTCTCGGGCAGCATGGCTTTTCTGGTGATGTTCATCCATCCAAGTGCTAACCACGCTCGGCATTGCTTAACTTGGTCATCTATTGCAAACACCTTAGCCCGCACGGTTACTCCAGCCCCTATATTACAATATATATATATATATATATATATATATATATATATATATATATATATATATATATATATATATATATATTGCAATATATATTGTAATATATATATATATATATATATTTATCTATATATACATAAAATATAAAATGTTGGCTTATTGGGGGAATGGCAAAATTTCCTCGATGTTTCCTGATTATCGCCAATGCGTAAATAACATCAATGCAACTGTTGTGACATATTGGGGCGCACATACTATAGAAGGAGCAATTCAAAGACATACAAAAAAAAATTATCTTTTGAGCATTAATTGCTTATTTATTATTAAGTATATATATGCTTTGTTAGTACAAGAGTGGGTTTGAAAAATGTTACGAGGTAAACTTGTGATATAAGGTCTGCCACCAAACAGAAAGCCAACAATTGTGTATCCATAAATACTAGCAGAAACAAAGTTAAAATAAAAACACTTTCTTTCTGTGGCATTATAACAAATGCCAGGTACTCACTTCTCATGTCATCAAAATTACGTAATCCTGATTATTACTATAGTGAAGTGTTCATAATAACTTTAAAAGAGTTTTATTTGGAACACTCAAACTTTGAAACACTTATTTACATCAATTTGTAATAAAAAATAATTAAATAGGAATGATAAATTTTAAAATTATTGAAATTTATTTATTAAACATAGAACACACTAGTAGACCATGTTGTGCAATTTATCTATAGACTGTCTAGAGACACTGTTCTTTGTCTCATCTTAGCAGTCCAATATATCTAAATATCAATATTTTCTTCTGATATTTGATATTTTACCATCATACTTTGATATTATCGACTATCGATATTGTCCTTACGATATTTTAATTTAAAAATAATAATTAAAACTATAGTTTTCAGAAAGCTCTGGGGATTCCATATCTATTTGATCATTAAAAAATAAATTCTCATCTATGGGTGAATAGAAGGTGAAGGTGTAATTAGTTGAATAGAAATTTATGGAAAAAAGCTAAGGATGAAGTAGATGGACAGGAACCAGAAAATTAATTTTACTAAGGAGGGAAGAAGAATTGACATTTCCATTTATTAATTTAAAGAGGAAAATAACATATGGTAAACCTATTTTTGGAGACGGAGTGACCGAGTGGGCTAACCTGTGTGAAGATAATCGGATAAAATAATACGTGTTTGCATCACGGTGCTGGAGGGCTTTTAACTCTGGCATAAATCTCCTGCCCTCATCCCCTGTCCCCAGAAAACCCCTTGTAGCCGTTATGAGGAGGATAGAAAAAAAAAACAATCATAAGCTTATTTGCTAGAGAATCAATATTAATTTTATAATCAATATGAAATCTTCGTATTTCAAAGATATTGGTTATTCAACAAAATTTTTATAATATCGATGATAGTATAATATCAACTGTCGGTAGTATCGATATTTCGATGGTATCGGTAGTTATAGGTTGATATTTCTATCGATAACAATATATCCCTGATTATATAGCTTTCAATACCCCACCACTGGGACCTGAGTGATGTCCACACTGTCTAATTGTTGCGCAACATATTTAACATTGCATAATGTCTCCCTTTCCGATCGAAAGACTTTAGACCTGCAATTTTTGTTCTTGCAACAGGCCTGTAGACAGGGATTTATCTATAGACATGTCTATGTTGACAAACTACGACATGTCTCTGAGACCAAAATCGCTCAACATTTCTACTAGTGTGGACTAAGCTTAAATGTTCCTAGGATTGATTGGCCTTATGTTTTATACCTATACAAATCAAATTAGTAACATTAAATTAAATTAAAGCAAGATCAAATTCACCCACAGCTTTAAACAAATTCACCTTAATTGAACTTCATTGATAAATATTTCACTTCTGTTCCATCTCACTAATTCATGTTTATTGATTCACTACTCATGTCATTAATTAATAAAATATAATTCAATAATTTACATTTAGAAAAATCACCTGTTATCTTCAATACTTAAAATAGGATACAAGGAACAGAGAAAGGTTGTTTTGTTGAATGTTAACTTGCAAACATAGTTATAGAAAGCATTTGTGGTTAAGGGAGGGAGGATGTTGACTACTGTTTTAGTCTGATTTATGCTGAATAGACATGAATTTATTCTTTTCGCAGAAATGCACTCGGTAGCTAACACTTTCTTTTCTATTTAAACTAAAAATAAAATAAGTATTTCTTCAAAGCTACAGAACTATAGTATGATATATGTACATGACATTATTTATCTATTATAAATTAAAAGGAATTTTTTATTTGCATATATTTATTCTAAAATGTTCTGACTACAAATACTTTCTTACTGAAGATAATATTAGTTTAGGATTGAATCCGTAATCAAAAATTATAAAACTATATTTTTTCATATTATTTCTGTTAAAACTTAGTTCTCAAAACATGTGTGAGATTTAGAGTAAAATGTTGGAATTACTGCTATAATGATAATTGGGTTAATTGATATTGTAGGAGAGGATTATCCAGAAGAATTAAAGTTTGTGAAATTTGGACAGGCTGCTTGGACACACGATAATATCGGAGTTTTTTATACTGTAAGTTTGTTTGGAAATTATTATATTTTTATTCTTTATTAGCTTGTGTTGATCAATTACTTCTTCATATTCTATTTGTATCTGTCATTGCCCTTTTTTATGGACAGTTGTTTTAAATTTTAACTAATTTAAGTTTACATTTAAGATGTACATTTATTTTTGTTATGAATCTTAAATTGTGTAATAGTTATTAATCAAATATATTGCTTCTGGTTTATTTAAATTAATTTTTACTTTTGATTCAATTTCACATATTTGAGGAGTGCACAAATACATCATTAAGTATTAGTAATATTGTAATATCTCTTTCAACTTTTGTGTTTAAAATATGAAGTGAATTATTTTGTTTTGTTCCTTAAATGCCGTAATATTTTGTAATTAAAAATATAACTTGATGGTCATCTGTAATTAGCTGTGAACATCAGATATAATTGACTTTTTAACCATCTAAAAAAAGATTAAAGATTTTAACAAATGACAATTTTTATTTAAAATGAAGACACATACTAGACTTAAAAATGGCTTTAGGTTGCTGACATCTGAAACTGGAGGTAGATAAATAAAAGAAATTTGTTGATGGCCACTGGACCAATGGCATTGGCCTATAATTTTGATCGAAAAATAAATTAAATTAATTTTAAAATGTACTGTATTTAGTAGCACCACTGGTCCTTACAAGTGTTTGTTATTTTGAATATTTATCCATTATAATAATACTAAATATAGTTTGGTTCTTACCTGACTCATAAATGCGTAATAATGATAAAATATGAACTTTAGATATTTAAAAGCAAATGTTTCTTATTTAACCATGTATAATTCATGTTGATATATTGAAATGAAATACTATGTTTTAAATTGTTGATGTGTTAAAGCTTACCTTGGCTATCTTAATTTTATCCTGTAATTTAAGTATAAAAAATAGTACTTGTTTCATGTTATGGTTCTGTGGCCTCTGTCTTTGTTACAGAAGGTTAACAGAGAGAAAGTTAATGATACCGCATCTTATTAATAATATATGAAAGCATGCTATTACATATAAACTGCACTCTGTCCATTCTCCATTTTCATTTTATTTTATTTTTAATGTGTTATTATGGAACATTATTGAATAATTTAATTTTCAATTTTATTTGGTAACTAGCTTTAACCGGGCACGCGCTGCTGTGGCTTAGCCTTGCAAAATGAAAAAGAAAGAAAATAGAAAGCACATATGAATAGATTAGTAGCAAAGGACATCTGTCATTTTTAAAAAGTTGGGAAACAAATTTCTCTGTAAAATGGCTTCAATTTAAAGTAATTCTAGTGATTTTTTTTCTCATGATTCAAATTGAACATTCATAATCATCTGAGTGAATACGCCGTCATTCATAATCACCAGAAACTGTCTGAGTTGAACTTAAAAAACTAAATAAAAAAATTAATAAAAAAAACGTATAATAGTATTGACCTACATAAGGAGAATCATATAACTTCTTCAAATGATAATTTCAATTACTTTAGTAATTATAAAATTTTTGATTAATCAATAAAAAAATAAAAAATAAAAAAAAATGCTTGCCGACGTTCGGTAGTGCAGAAGCAAAAGGAAACGGCCTTTTCTGAACAGAAAGCAGTAGATGTTTAAAACTCAATAACTCTGCAACGAACCATCCGATTTTGATGATTTTTTTTTTTATTTTGTCAGCAATTTAGAAATCTTTCATATTAATATGGGTATTATCTGTTAAAAATTGTGTATTTTTTTAGTCATCGTCAAATAAAATATTGAATTCATCGTAACATTTTTCAGCTTGTTTTCGGGAAATTTATTTAATTTATGTGTATAACTTATGTTATACACATAAATTAAAATGGTTTCAAGGGGAAGACTTGAGCCAAGTTTCGTTAAAATTGGTAAAGCCGTTTTGGCGCTACAGTTTATAGCGACACATTTTTTGTGGCTTTGAACAGAAAAACATTTACATTTTTATTTTTTTTGCATATATAAAATTATTGTAAGGCAGAAGTACTATGCCAGAAACCTTCCCAGGAGTGTACAGAACAACTTCCCAAAGTTTCATGGCGATCGGTTGAATGGTTTAGTAATGCACTAAGGACAGACAGACATACATTCATTTTTATACATATAGATATTAAGCTTTATTTTATTTTATCTTTTTTTTTTATAATTTACATTCAAATAGTATTATATGCAGAAATAAAGGTATTAATTTTTCAGCGCTTTCCCGAAGTGGAAGGGAAAAGTGATGGTTCTGAAACAAGCCAAAATAGAAACCAGAAAATATATTACCATAAAATTGGTACAAGTCAGGCTGAAGATATACTAGTCGTTGAGCTGGATGATCCTGAATATATCTAGTTAGTTTTGTCTTAACATATTTTTAAAAAATCCATTAAATAAAAATAGTTAATTTTTTTTGCATTTAATCAATTATAGATTAAGGTTTAAAAGACCAAAAATACTCCCCAAAACACCCAAAAGGCTTTTTAAAAAAAAGAAAAAATCAGCAGTCTTAACTACATGTGGTGAATTGATGTATTTCATTATTTAAATTTAAAACTGATTTAATTCTCAAAAAAGTTTCGACTAAAGAAAAATAAATTAAATTTCAGAAATATTGTTTACTATGACAGGTAAATGACCTGCTAAGTGTGAAACAAAGAGAGAATTTCAAAACAACTAGACTTTGTATAGGACTTTAAATAAATTATTATATCTTTAACATGTATTCCCACGGAGAAAAATTATGTATGGTATTTCAAGATTTTTTTTTTAATTTAAAACTTTTGAAAATTGCTAACAAAGGCTAAAAAGTTGAAAAATTAGGTTAAAAATAATTTTGTTCTTGTCAAAAAGATTTTTTATTTTTGATATTTTTTGTAGAACTACTTATGATATTTTAAACCTTAATACACTATTAATTAAATGTAAAAATTAAATTCAAATCTCACTTGTTATGAACAACCTAAATCAAGTTGTTAATAATTAATTTTGTTCTCTCCTTTTATTTATTATGAAAAGCATTTAACAGTTTCCCATTTTATTTTTACAGTAGTGTTTATGTTAGTGATTGTGGAAGATGGCTTGTTGTTTTACCTTTGAAATTTTGTCACAACAATCTGATATATTTTTCTGATCTCTCTACCCTTACTGATGGCATTAAGGGAAAGCTGGAAGTTACCTGCATTGTAGATAAATTTGAGGCTGATTATGAGGTATGGATTAGGTTTTTCTTTTTAATTTGGTTTCAATGACATACATCTGTTTTAACTTGTTCTGTATAGTTATATTTATTTGAATCCTCATTTTGTATTCATCCAATCATCGATGGTTATCATTTCATTATGGGATTTCTATTTTCTTTTTGCCTCATTATTTATCCAAAATAAAATAATCATAATTACTAATATATCATTATAATTGTGATGAATTAAGTTCAATTTTTTTAATATATTTTCAGTTTGTTGCTAATACCGGAAGCAAATTCGTATTTAGGACAAATAGAAATGCACCTAATTATAAGTTGATTACAATAGACTTTGAAAACTATGCTGAAGAAAATTGGGTAACATTAGTTCCAGAACATGCTTCTGATGTACTGGAACAAGCAGTTTGTGTTGCTCAAGATAAGCTTGTACTTTGCTATATTCGTGATGTTAAGGTGATTTATTTTAATTAATATTATTAAATATGATATAATAAAATCAAATAAGTTTGTATTGTCATAGTGACTGTATTTCTGTTTTTTAGAATATGCTTGATATTCATAGTTTGGTTGATGGATCTTTAATAAAAAAAATTCCAGGTCCTATAGGAACTGTATGTGCTATATCAGGATCTAAGAAACACCCTGAATTGTTTTATACTTATATTTCATTCACTAGTCCAGGGACTATTTTCAGATGTGATCTCAGCCAATCACCAATTCCAGATCCAGAGGTAACTACCATTCATAAAGATATTTTTAAATCGTTTTGATTCATATTAAGAACATTATTTATTCGTTGTGATATTACTTACCTTCATTTCAGAAACCTTAATATTAAAATTTACCAAACTATTATCCTTCTCACGATTCTTTACGGGTACAAAACATGGCTGCTTTGAAGGAGAAATTGATATAAGATCTTCGATACAGAATGAATAAAGTCTCTTACAGAGTGGTTTGTCAGAGGAAGTATGAATTGAATAGAGACTTTAGGAGACAGTACAATGCCGAATTATGGAGCATGAATATAATTAAAGTGATAGTTTTAAGACATTTGAATAGGCATGTGAAATGGTAGGGCTTGGCAAGTGAAGAATTCCTGAAACATTAATAAGCCCTGAACTGACAGGTTAATGTCTGATGTGTAGATGGGTTGATTGTGTTCATGCTGACTTTGCGGAATTGGGCTCTGGCTGGGTGAGGGTGTGTAGACAGCTCGGGATTTCCTTGTTGGATATTAGGAAAGTTATTTCAGTTTTCTCTGTGGACCTAAGTTACTATAGTTTTTTACTTTCCTACCGTTACTAACCATGGAAGTTATTGAATTCAGGTCAAATTCCAATGTGTAGTTTTAAATGGATATATGCATTTTAGTGTAACTTAAGTTTAAAAAACACAATTTCAGTTGTTTCTGTGCCATGATTATCTTTAATTTGCATGTATTAATGAATAAAAGAAAAAATACAATATCTATGAACTAATTAATTATAAATATATGGATTGTCAAAAGTTGTGGGTTATTAATAACCCAAAACTTTTGACAATTCATATATTTAATTTATAATTTATAGATATTGTATTTTTTCTTTTAATCATTAACCCTAGAGTACAATTTATTCATTACAAGAGTACACTGTAATTTTTATGACCACCTTAAATAAAACAAAGTGTGGCACTACAGTAAACATGGCTATTCAACACCCATCCTTCAGAACCTTTTCATCAAGATAGTCTTGACATAGTTTGATATTGAAATATAAGTGTGTGTTTCTTGGAATTAGACCATTACTCCCTTAGACTCATAATTTTTACGAACATTTGTGAAATCGTTAAGGGAATGGGATAACTCAGTGGTGGGGTATTGAGCTTCCAATGGCCATGGCCACATTTTCTAGAACAAGAAATATCAATGCCAATTTCATCAAAAACTGGGTCTGCTTGTGCTAATGTCTGCACATAACTGAAAAAGTATGCATTTTATGGCAAATTATATATATTTAATTTATATGACTCGTAAGTTGGTGTCCTTGGTAAGAACTCAAACTATAGGTTATTTTGTAGTTGGCAGACCATCATGATTAATATTAATACTGAATAATTGCAACTTTTAATACAAGAACTTTTGAGGGATTAATATCATTTAGTTGATATTTAATCTTTATATTTTTACTTGGTCCATTCATTTTACCTTAGTTAAAAAAGTTTTTGTCGATTTTAGGTTTTCAGGCAAATTACGATTCCAGACTATGACCCTTCCATTTTCGAAGAAAAGCAGGTTTTCTACCCTAGTAAAGATGGAACACAGATTCCTATGTTCCTGGTCCATAAAAAAGTGAGGTGTCGTTTTTTTATATAAAAATATAATTTTTAATTCACACTGATATTTAACTACTTTTTTTTTTTTTTTATTTAACTCCTATGCCATTGGCTATTAGACCATTCGGCTCAATATTTAACTAAGTAATGTTATGTAAATGTTAACAATAATTGTTTATTTCTATTGGTTCATTATTTTTCAGGGTATGGAAAAAAATGGAAAAAATCCTTGCATGGTTTACGGATATGGAGGATTTAATATTAGCCTTTTACCAATGTTCTCGACTATCAGACTTGTTTTTATTCAGAATTTTGATGGCATATTTGTTTCTACCAATATAAGAGGCGGAGGGTGAATGCATTTTTGGCACTATATTTCATGTTTTTTTTTTTGTTTTGTTTTTTTGTCTTAATTATTTTTATTACATCCTAGTGAATATGGTGAAAAGTGGCATGACGGAGGGAGGTTGTTAAACAAACAAAATTCTTTCGATGATTTCATAGCTGCTGGCGAGTATTTGATTGCTGAGAAGTACACCAGTAAAGATTTATTGGCAATTCAAGGAGGCTCTAATGGTGGACTCCTAATAGGTGCATCTGTTATTCAAAGGCCAGATTTATTTGCAGCAGGAATTGCTCAAGTTGCGTGAGTACATTTCTATATTTTTTTATTTGTTGAAATATAATTATTTATTTTTACAGCCCTAAAAACAAACAATAAGAACAGAAATATAATACATCAGATTGTATATTTATGGTTATAAGGAATAAAATAAAAATGTCCTCATGAGTTACGTGTATTGTAATTTGTCTCAGAAACCTTCTGTAAACAGTGAAGAAGTTTGTTACTCATAGCTCTAAATATTTTCATTCTGCTTTCTATTAAACTGATGCATGCATTAACTTAAATCAAGATATTATCTTTGAAATAATTTATGGTTATCACAATTTTTGAAGTAATGGTCAGAGAAGTGGTAAAATGAAACAAAGAAGTTAAAAACTATTTGGCATAAGCAATAATTTCAGCCCCTTATCAGACATTCTTCAGAATCCTTACAGGCTTTTGCAGCATGACTGTCAAACTATAATAAATGCTTCACTATTATAAATCTTTAATTTGTATATTTGCTAATCCTTGCTATCACAATTCTTTACTTTTAGTGCAATGCATGGGATAAAAATTAAAGATTCATAAGGAGCCAGTATTTCTTCTGATACTACATGGCATTTTGTTAAGCTTTAAAAGAGGGTTGCATTGAATAATATTGTTTGGATTAAATTAATGCTTTTAATCTATCATTATATATTGTATCTCAAATGTGTTTTTTGTTGGTACATGATTAAGCCATAATTTTTAAGATTATATTCTCCTTGAGGTACGAAAAATTAACCCATTCTCCCAAAATTCTGGTAAAAAAGGCTACAAAGAAATGGAAACTTTACTTGCTCATAGTTACTCTGACTCGGAATTACCGTTATTATGATGACTATATATGGTGGCATAATGTTAAGTCTACTTTTTATAGCACTGTTTTCAAGTAGAAAGGAAAAAGTTGAGATTTTGAACAAACATTGAAGATTATCTTATCAAAATTATACAATTTATGGTTGCTTACCCCAATTTCCCCACAAAACATTAAAAACATAAATAAAAATAATAGAAATCGGACCATCTTTGGCAAAGACAAAGCCAATGTTAACATATATACCTGTTTTGGTATATTATTTTGAAATCAAAATTAATTCCTCCCTCTGTTAATACATTACATTTACTTTTTCCCTTATGTAACCCTTTGTAAAGAAGTCGGTTTGGATGTTCTGTCAATGAAAAATTATAATTATATTACTATTTGTTCAGTGATCAATTTATTATGCTAATTACTTCATGGGTCCACTAGTAAGAATACAAAAAGAAAGTCAATTAAACAAAAAAAAGTAAGATGAAAATGAATAAATAAAACAAGCTGAACTTTTCCATCTATTTAATCTTTGTTTTAACCTTATAAAATTTGTTAAAAATGAATATTTTTATGTATTTTAAAGAAAATTCTATTTCAACTTCTTACTTCACTGTTTACTGATATAGTTTTATACGCAGTGTTCTAGATATGCTTCGTTACCATAAGTTTACCATTGGTTCAACTTGGGCCTCCGATTATGGAAATCCTGAACAAGAAGAACACTTCAAGAACCTTATCCAGTATTCTCCTCTACACAACATTAAAGTACCTGAAGACCAGGTATATATGGAAGCATCCGATTTAATATATGAAGGTCATGTTATATAGAAATAATTTTTTTAAATATTTAATTTTCAGTACCCTGCCCTTCTTCTTCTGACAGCCTCCCATGACGATCGGGTTGTACCTTTACATTCTCTTAAGTTTATTGCAGAAATGCATCATAAAATCAGGAACCATCCTAAACAGGTAAGTTACCAATGAAATCATCACAGAAATGGTGATGTGGCTATTAAAAGGCATTTAATTACTTTTATTTTAATTTTTAGAAAAATCCTATTATGATACAAGTGGAAACTAAAGCTGGTCATGGAGCAGGAAAGCCTACAAATAAAAGGGTAAAAAAAAGTTTTCAAATGATTTCCAAATAGTTATTCAGTACAACCCTTGTTTGAAAAAACTTTAACATTCTCAAGTGTAGAGATGTCAGATCGAATCCAGTATAGATGGGTTCAAATTTATTATACCCATAGAATGAATCTCAATCTTCCCACTGTAGTTAAAATAGGTTTGGTTGTACCTTTACAACAACCTGCCAGAAATGGCGAGGTAGAGGGCTTAAAAAAAAAACCTTTGAAAAACTTAAAAGCTTATTCTAAATTGTTCAATATATTCACAACTGATGAAAAAAAAAATTATTAATTGACACTCAATATAAAATTTCTAACATAAAACAGTAGTTATATTTTTTTTTAAATTATTTTATTTATTTTTTTATTCACCCCTTCCTCGCCTTTCAGGTTACATAGAGATTTTCCCGGCCAATAAAGAGGTTGGGGAATTAATGTCAGAGTTAGAAACCCTCTGGCACTGGGATGTGAACTCATAATTATTTTGTATCTTGAAAACTTCGGTTTATCATCTAGTTACCGGTTAACGAGTGTTTTCCACAAGTACTAGTCCACTCTGCCACCTACCCAGTAGTGATATATTTTTACTTTCACTTACCTATAGATTAAATTTATAGTATAGAAAAGTCTTGCGATCGTGAACAATTTCTAATCTCAGTTTTCAATGGATATACACTTTTTGAAGTCCCCTGAATCTAAATAATCAAGTCCCCCAAAATGGACTAAGTATGCGCCTGCGTGCGTGTTAACAGTCTAACTCAAAAACGAAAAGTTGTACAGAAATGAAATTGCATATTCAAGTTTTTATATGCTATGGATGTTAAACCAAATTTTTCGTCAAAATCGGCTAACCGGAAGTGGCACTTCATATAATTGACTAAACACATTTTTACGATTATCTCGAAAACTGCTCTAACGGTTTTGATTAAATTCATTAATTTGTGTAAAATTAAGCACTTTTTAATATAATGTAGATTTTATTCTCATTGATGTTCTCTAACATGGCTTAAATGGCTAATTTTCAATATTGGATTCTCCTAAAGTTCCTTTAATTTTTTTTATTTGAAACAATTAACCATTTCACATTGATCTTAAATATAAAAAAATAGTTAAACATAAAATATAAAAGAATTTGATAATTATCTAAAGGAGAAATAAGAGATCGTAACTGAGAATAGTTGTAATGGAGGAACCAAAGGAATATAGGCGAGCTCCATTCCTAATCCTTTGATTATTAGATCATGCTCTTCCATTGGTAACATTAACTTAATATAATATGGACACTGACAACTTAAACAAATAAAAATATTCACAATAAAATATAAATAAATGTAGTTTATAATTTTTACTTTCACTTCCCCTTTGTCTGAAAATACTTATTTCTGCTAAGAAGAGCATGATAAGTGAAAGTTGTGTGATGCCCGCACTGCATCAGATTTTTATTGTTACCTCTTTTTCAATCATTTTTTTTTTCATTTCCTTCAAATTTTTTTTTTTCAATTTTTATATTCAAAGTCCACTTGTCTGCTCTGGCCTGAATTAAAAATATAAATATGACAAGCAAATATTATGTAAATAGGTAGTAATTTGGTTCAAGAAGTGTGGAGCAGCTTAGTATGCGGATTCGCTACCTATGCTAATTATAAGTGGGTACCATGTTTTAATGTTATGAAATATAAACCTGCAAATCTTTAAAATTTAAAGTATCGTTACATACTTACATAGAACAAGTTCATTTTAATTTTTTAGAAACAAAAAATAAAACCTTAATAAATAAAATAAAACTTTGTTCAACATTAATTATCATGGTACTATCCAGTATGCCTATGATAATTAAGTTTCGTGTCATGAACTGTAATTTAATTTTGTTTTTATAATATAGTTTAATTATTTTAAACTATTAAAATTTTTAATTTTAATTTTGTTATAGATTAACAGAAATGAATATACTTCAGCTCGTGTAAGAAAAAAAATACCTAATTATATGCATCTAATATACACTTTTTTTCATCTTTCTGAAAATATTTTTATAACATTCGGAGAGTAATTAGATGATAAATCTAGTATTTTAATCTTAAATCAGATTTGAGATATTTTTGCTTAACCTAAGCATGTTAAAATTAACCTTTATCTTTTTGTTTAATTTCAGATCGAAGAGCAAGTTGACATTTTATGCTTTTTAATGAATTCAATGGGATTGAACTTTCGTGAATAAAAGTTTTGATGATATGAGATAAACTTCTATACTGCTGGTGGTTTTATGAAATCATGCTAAGCAAACAAAAAAAAAAATTAAAAATATAGAATGCTGTCCAACGACATAATGGTTGTTACCATTATCTTCATGAGATGGGTTCAAATTCAAACAAAGCCTGTTAAATTGTTGTGGTGTTGATACTGGGTCACCCCCAGTAGATTTTCCACTTTTCTTAATGCGGGTTTTACAAGGTGTAATATTTATTTATAGTACTTGTGTGTACCATTGCCATATTCCTTTTTAGTATTATTATTTTATTTGTACAGTACATCAGTTACTTAATTATTCATTGTCTTACCTCCACTTTTAAATTATAATTAATTTTCATTAAATGTGTATTTTCCTAATTAACCTTATGTCCAAAGTAACTTGTATAGTACTATAAGGTGAGTTTTTCTCGAGTTGTGATTATGATATTTTAAAAAGAAATTTCCTTTGAATTCAAATTTAATAATTACTATTAATTTTTAACAATTTCATATTATTTTTTTATTTAACTTGTTACTTGTATTTATATCTTTCTTCTTACAAGTCAGAAACTGACATTCTTTAGATTAGGTTAGATAATTCATCGAAAACAGTTTTTCTATAACATATTATGTAAGTATTTGATTTCCTTTTACTGTAAGAATACAATTGTTCAAATTTTGAGAGTTGATTGCGGATACGATTTTGCACCAGCTGAGCAACATGTGGTTCTAGAATCTCTCTTTTGTAATTCAAAGCAGTTAAGTAGCCCTGGTCCACAAGAACCTTTTCTGTAGTAGAGTTTAAATTTATGCATCCCCAAACTGTCATTGAGCTTCCTCCAAAAGCAACCTTTGGAGAAATATACAAGTAGCTTACTTTTCCCCGCCTTCTCCACACTCTTTGGTTTCCAACTGGAGACTTTAGGCTGAATAATGCATGGCTCCAGTCTTCCCGAGTCCAGTTTAGGTGTTCCTGGCCAAACCTCAAGCACTATACTTGGTGTTCTCTGAAAAGAAGAGGTCCAGTTGCTGGAGAATGAGTCGTCAATCCATAGTCGATAAGTCGTCTTCTCACTGGTCCCTCTGAAATTTGCACTCTCCTGAACCATTGGAAGAGACAACGTAGACTGTTTCCTGTAGAATGGCTATCTCGAAGATCGTGCATTTATAAAAGTCTGTTCTCAAGCCAGGAAGTTGACCTTGCTCAATATTTTCTCCTTCTGGTGTACCCTTCAGTCTCACAAACCTAATAATCAGATTGTGACCGCTGAAGCCTCTGTGTAAAAAAAAACATTTTAATTCCTCTTCAGTCAATTCCCTTCAGTTTGCCATAAAAATGTCCTAAATTACTTCATAACCAAAAACTGTTATCAAAAAAATGGTTTAAGCATGTTAAAATGTGTTTACATATTCAAGACTAATATAGAACTGTGAGCAAAAGTGCAAAATATGCTTAAGTTATCTTTTTGGTTCTAAGGAGTGATTAATGTTTACAGTTTGATGATATAATTGATAAAAGATTACACTAATTCCATTTTGGTTCCAGAGATATATTTATTGGCATTATCAACAAATTATACTGAAATTTTTAGGATACCCTTTAATTTTGTCCTGCAGTGTATTATGTTTAAGGATATCATGACATTGAAATGCCTTTCAAAATAAACAAACTTATGTCAATCCAATCTTTTTGATCTATAGTTCAGCATAATCCTATTTAAAAGAAATAAATTATTTTATTATTGACCTGTTACCTCCTTTTTTTATTTTTCGCTGTTATATTCTATCAACCTCTGAGAAAATTAAAGAAAGAAAAAAAAAAGTTAATTTTATCTCCAAAGAATAATAAAAGTGACATTTGTCTGGCATAAGTAGAAAATCAAGAAATAAATAAAAAGAAATAACCCTAAAATTATTAAAATATAATGATAAGACACAAGTAAACATAATAAATTGTAAATAAATATAAATGAGTGTGTTCACATGTTTGTGCTGTTTAGAAATATAGATAATATATAAGTATCTTAAGATAACAGTAAAATGAAAGTGGCAGCCTATTGCCTAAGCATCTCAGTTGGATGGATCAAAAGTAATACCTAGGTTTTTAATGGTAGTACGGAATAATATAGATGGGTTGTTCAGGAGAAGATTGGGGGATAACAGGAAGCATTTGAGGAGTGAGGGGGATCTGATCAAGATGGCTTTCCTCTTTTTCTGGCTCTCTTGGTGTCCAGAGTGAGCCTGTTGAGGTTTGCCCAAGAACTTATTCTATTAATATCTTCTTGGAGTTTTAGAATGGCATCTGAGAAATCGGTCGGATTAAAGGAGAGGTAAATTTGAATGTTGTAGGCATACAGGTGGTATTGACAGTGCAGGATAGAGGATGGGAGGTCATTTATATAGATGGAGAAAAGGGTAGGTGATAAGGAAGAGCCTTGTGGGACACCTCTGGACAGAGTTAGAGTTCTAATGGAGAGCTTTTAGGAATTACAACATAATGGGAGTGGTGAGAGACATGGGAATATCTCTGGGCACCAATTACAAATCATACTCAGTAAGATTAGTAATCTCAATAAGATTATTGAACTAGTTTTTTCAGTCAATCACAAAGCTCCACCGAGAGGCCATCATATACCACTCAGCCGTAATCAAATTGGGACCTTAAAACGTGTATTTCCATTGAAAACTCACGATTCAAAATTTTTTACAATCTCAATACTATCCATTACTATATATTTCCCTCACTGCTGTGTTGCTGTAATTTCGGGTCTCCGATGTCTCAATAAAATTCAATATTTATTTTGAATAGTTTTTTTTTTTAGCGGTGATGGCCTAATATATGAGATCACAGAATCAGATGACATTAACAAATTATGATAGATGTCTTTGTTTGTATGAATTCTTGACATTTTTCTCTAAAAGTCCTGTCGATACTTTTTAAATTCTTGATGATTTTTTTGGACTTCCGCAGAAATCTGGTTAATAGTAGTAAGAATTTGTTAGCGATATCTATTGAATTCAATGACTATATAAAGAATCTAGTAGGACTCGACTCAGTTTGTCAAACAGGAATTGATTTTTTTTTTAATTAAAAGTTATAACTTTGAAGTTGAAAAAAGATCATTTTAATTTTGATAGTGTTTTTAAATACAACTAAAAGATTAATTCACAACATATATTATTCTGGAAGCTAACCAAAACAAACTAGGAAAATGCCAAAAAAAAGTTTTATTGAATAGTTGACCGTTGCATTATTAAGGAAGGAGATGGTCCAGGGTGGCGGTCATAAATAGACTTAATAGTGGCAAAACTATTTTATTAAAAGTGAACGTTTCGACCCGATTTTGCAGCTCTTCTTTAGGGCTAGAACGGACAATATACAAAAAGATATAGAGAATTGTGGAAGTTACATAATTTTTTTTAAACTTGTTTATTGAAAAATATTTGAGACAATTTGTCTCAAAGGACATTTATAATAGTGTTCAGAGGTCACATTCACACTCTATGTACAATAAACAAAAATAAATTGTACAGAAAAATAATATATATAAAATAAATAATAAAATAACCTAAAAATAAATAAAAAAAGAACTCATACATACCTATATACTCTATTTTCAATCAGTCGAAAGAACTCCAAGCCAAACCTGTTCCTCTAACTGTGGAGGGAAAAGCATGACTTCAGGAGATAGCTGCGCTTCTTTCTAAACCACATCAAGGGCTAAACCCAGTTGAGATTGAATGAGTGCTTTAGCCACATACACTCATGTCCTAGGTTTTTTTTTCCTATGCCAAAGTCCTGGATCATTCGCCCATCCAACATCCTGCTGGCCAGTATAATTTAGATTTTTTAATATATATATATATATATTTAAATAAAAGAGAGATTATACAAAGCGGAAATATTTAAAATAATTAACGATTAAATTGAAAATAAATAAAAGTAATAAATAACTTATTTTTTACTTATGAGATTTAAAATTTTCCTGTATGTTAAAGAAATGTAGTTTTTATTTACTTTATGATAAACAGCATTCTGTTTTATGTGAATTTGGATAGATTCGGAAATGAGTCTTTTTTAATGGTTAGGGACCATGGCAAGAATAGAGGTTTTTTCAAAATCAAATGAATGGTTGAGGGTTAAGGCATGCTCTGATAGTTTGGAGGCGAAGGGTTCCAGGAAGTTATGGATGCTTTTTATTGGGAAATGCGGGTTTTGAGATGGTTTTTGGTCTCGCCAATTGAGGAGCTATTACAATTATGAGTAGAGCAAGGTATCCGGTAAACTACATTAGATCGGTGTTGTAAAAGTATGGGATCCTTCAAGTTGGTGAAAAGGAAAGAAAGTTTATTATGGGACTTAAGGCCAAGACGGAAGTTGGTTATAGTCGATCAAAAAAAAGTTTGCTAATTTTTTTTATTTATAAATTATTTATTTATCTTATAATACATTATTAAATCAGTAAGAAATAAATCTTTGAAAAAGGACTATAATGAAAAATCTCTAAATATGTCGAACTCACTGCCATATCATCACGGCTGATAGAATGTCCAAAAACGCTTTTTGTAATTTCCTTGTTAAATTTTTGTCTCACGTAAGTAGTGCTCCAGGTGTCTGAAAAAATTATATGATGTCCAGAGAGTAAGGTGGATGTGGTAGAGTTTCATATCCAAGCTTCAACAGTTTTTATGACGTCACACGTGAGACATCATGCAACAAAATGGGCCAAGACTGACCAAATTTGGCTTCATTATTACCAGTTTCTGGTGCATTGTATTCATTTGGTAAATTACGACTCGGCATAGAGGATTTAAGTAAGTGTAGTTTATTAAACTAAATGAAGACCACCAAGCCATGAACGCCACCAAAGCTAACCAACACCTTTTTTTTTTTGATGAGTTGAGGGCTTGGGAAAATGTTCTGCTGCTTCTCCTTTGTTGTGCCACTGACCAGAACGTCTCTACTGTTATCCACTTTTCATCACTAGTAAACATTCTGTATAGAAAGGGGTCGTTTTTGTTTCGGCAAAGAAGTTATGCCAAAACTCCATAACGCTGTTTTTGTTAGCGGTCGTTTAATGTGTGTGGAACCCAACTTTCAAGCTTTTTTACCCTTGCAATCGCCTTGAAGTGGTCATCGACGGTCTATTTGTTAAGATTAAGTTTCCCTGCAAGTTCTCGAACAGTTTTTCTGGGATTTTCTTTCACCAAAGCCCGCAGAACATCATCATCTAGAGAGGAAGTCCTTCAACAACCTTTGTCTTCCAGGCTGAATGAAGTCTCCCTCCCGAAAATTTTTGAACAACCACTGAACAGAGCAATCATTAATGCTGCTATCGCCCCAGATTTGATTTCTGGCCGAGTTTAAACTGGTAAAACAAAATTATACGAAAATCACACGTTGACATCTTAAAGAGTGAATTATTTCTAAGCAGCGAAATGCTACAGAAGTAAACAAACATTATTGTTTGGAAGAGGATTAATAAGTGGTGACTCATATACAAATGAGTAATCCAGTAAACGTAAACAGTTTGTTATATAGAAGGGTATTTTAAAGAAAACTCAAAATCCTGCTTTATTTTCAGGGCAATAAAAAGGTTCTGAGGTTTGAATTTATTGCAAACATACCCAGAGAAGATAACACGAAATCTCTGGGTCTTTTAATAAATTACTTTTGGTTTCATTAAAATGGAAAATATTATGTAACTGATTCTTATGGAATCTTAGAAAATTGAGCTTGGTATATAGAGTGGATCAAAAAAGTATTGGCACACAACTTTTTTTCAGGTTTCATTGTAAAATAATCCGAAATTGATTTGCTAAACATATTTATTTAATAAAAGATTTTGAAAATTATATAATTGGAGTAAAAAAAAATTATTTAATTAAAAATGTAGTAAACGAAAAATCACTTCAACACTTTAAAAAAAGTATTGCTCACTTAAATTTGAGGTTTATTTTACGAACTGGATATTTATTAATATTTTGTCATTGGATATCCTGGAATTTTCGTTATAGGGACAAAACAAAATTTTGAGTTACGTATTGTCCAATTTTACCCCATTCCTCTGACAAAGTTTCTTTTAAACAATTTTTAATGATTATTATTTTTATTATTATTTATTTTATGAAATTTACAACTGTATATATAAAAAATACACCTCGCGCGGGCTCATTACCGCGTATGGGGAGCGTCCCACGGGTGGCGGATGTGGGGATGGTCGGTGGAAATTCCTTGGAAGTTCCTCCCGGCTAAGTCCGATGGACTCGCTGACCAACAATGAGAGGGGCCCTCCAGACTTGCTGGAGGGAGGGGACCTCCAGACTTGCTGGAGGTAGGGGCCCACCAGACTTGCTGGAGGGTGTGACGTAGGATTGAACGCCCTACTCACATATCTTTAGTTCACCAAACACCACAAAAAGTCATGGATCTCCCTAAGGTAAAACGCTCATTATCCGGAGGTAAACTAGTCCCCCGTTCGGGTCTCCGGGTGGGGACTGCTTTAGGGGATTCATGGTGCAAGTTGAAATATAGGGATTTAAATATTGGTACGTGGAACGTAAGGAGTTTAAACACAGCAGGGGGGCTAAAATCGGTCGCGAATGAGGTAAATGGGTACAATTTGGATGTCGTGGCTCTGCAAGAGGTTCGCTGGCCAGGGGAGGGCTCGATGAGGGAAGGAAAGTACACTATTTGGTACGGAGGAAGCGGGAATCATTGTTTGGGTACCGGGTTTCTAATTAGGAGTAGATTACTATCCGCTTTGAGTGACGTACAATTCTTTAGTGATAGAATTTCGGTAGCTACATTTCAGGGACGTTGGTTTAAAATCGCATTAATAAACATACATTGTCCGACCGAAGACAGTGACGATGAAGTCAAAAGTGAATTTTACGATAAACTCGAATGGGTTTATGATAAACTACCGCGAAACTACATGAAAATAATTGTAGGTGACGCGAACGCAAAGGTAGGAAGGGAAGAAGTTTATATTCCGACGATTGGTAAAGAAAGTTTGCACGAATATAGTAATGATAATGGGATCCGTCTGATAAACTTTGCCATCTCGAAAAACCTGATAATTAAAAGTACGACGTTTAAACACAAGGATATTCATAAATATACTTGGACATCACCGGATTCGCAAACACGAAATCAAATCGATCATGTCTTGATACAACATAGCTGGCAAAGCAGTATTATTAATGTACGGTCTTATCGCGGAGCAGAATGTGGGTCGGATCATGAATTAGTAATCGCGAAACTTCGACAAAAACTTAATATAAAAAAGAGAAAAGAAAACCGTTTCGATTTTGAGAATTTTAATTTGGAAAAATTAAAAAATCCATCAATTAGAAACCAATTCGAGCTAGATGTTAAGAATAGATTTGAAGCTTTAGAGCTTCCTGACGAGGACCACGAGGATATTGACAAGTTATGGATAGAGATCAGGGATAATATTAAAGCGGTCGGTAACTCGTGTCTAGGAAAAAAGGAAAATAAGAATAACAAACCGTGGTTTGATGAAGATTGCTTAAACATGTGTGAAAAAAGAAAAGCCGCTAAATTAAAAGCTCTAAATAATCCTAGCGAAGACAATCTGGAATACTTCCGAATCTCAAAGAACGAAACGACAAAATTGCTCAAAAATAAAAAAAGGGAGTATCTTAAAAATAAAATAATTGAAATAGAAACTAATAGAATCGAAAATAACGTAAGAGACATGTACAAAGGTATAAACAGATCACGTAAATATGTAGGGCCCGTAACGTCTGGAATTAGGGATGATAATAACAATATTCTGACCGATCCGGTTGACATATTGAATAAGTTTAAGGACCACTTTGACAATATTTTAAATACGGGAAATTATGATCTGTGTCCTCCTTCTGAGTACCAGAGTGCTGAACCGTTAATAGAAGGACCAAGTAAAGAGGAAGTTGAAGTAGCTATCGGAAAATTAAAATCATATAAAGCAGCGGGAATCGATAATATTCCTACTGAACTAATTAAGGCATGCGGGGAAGCTGGAGTTTCTAAAATACATCGGTTGGTTAAAAAGATCTGGGTGAACGAGAAATTACCTGAAGAATGGAAAGAATCTATTCTTATTCCGATTCACAAAAAGGGCCCGAGGACGGATTGTAATAACTATCGAGGAATTTCACTCCTTCCGGTATGTTATAAAATATTCACTTCAATCTTAACCAGTCGAATCACGGAATACGCCGAGGAAATTATCGGAGACTACCAATGCGGATTTAGACGCTATCGTTCGACAATTGATCAAATATTTTCTTTACGGCAAATATTAGAGAAAAAATTGGAGTATAACGGTATTGTTCACCAGCTGTATATAGATTTTAAAAAGGCTTACGATTCTATTGACCGCCAGAAACTGTATAATATTCTAATCGAGCAGGGGATTCCAAAAAAACTAGTAAATCTAGTCAGGATGTGCTTGACGGAGACACTCAATAAAGTTAGAATCGGTAATAATTTGTCCGAAAAATTTGAGGTTCGTTCGGGCTTAAAACAGGGGGATTCTCTTTCGCCTGTCCTGTTCAATTTGGCATTAGAACATGCCATTAGGGAGGTAATGCGAACCGAGAAAGGGTTGGATCTGGGCGGGACAACATCCGTGCTGGGCTATGCTGATGATCTGGTACTGTTAAGCGAAGACGTTGAAACTATAAAACTAAATACGACAACGTTAATGAAAGCCGGTAAAGAACTAGGACTCGAAATAAACGTGGATAAAACAAAATATATGGTTAGCTGCAAAAATGGCGATACTACTGGTGATATCGATATAGATGGTAATATGTTTGAACAGGTAGATAAATTTAGGTATCTAGGTTCTACGATAACTAGAAAAAACGAAATTGAAGAAGAGATTAAGGTTAGACTGAAGGCGGGGAATGCTTGTTATTTTTCTGTGACAAAACTACTTAGTTCGCGCCTCTTGTCCCGAAACTTAAAAATTAGAATCTATAAAACAATTATCTTGCCTACAGTTCTTTATGGATGCGAAACTTGGCCGCTTACATTAAGGGATGAGCAGCGTCTTAAGGTTTTTGAAAATAAAGTATTCCGTAGAATATTCGGACCGAAGAAGGATGAGTTAACCGGAGAGTTCAGACGGTTACACAACGCCGAATTGCATGAGCTGTATCCGGATAATATAATTGAGGTAATTTCATCGAGGCGAATCAAATGGGCTTGTAAAGTTGTTGGGCTTAGTAATGAGAGAATTCCTAAAAGGTTAATATTTGCTGTGCCGAATGGTAAGCGTCCGAGGGGTAGACCGAAGCGAAGGTGGGAAGATTGCATTAAGGCCGATCTGAAGGGACTAGGTTTGGACGGCGAACGGTGGAGGGAGGTGTGTAACAAGCGATTGGTGGTGTCGGCATCGAACCTTCGGGTTCGCTAAGCCTTATTATTATTATTATTATTATTATTATTATAAAAAATACAACCATTAAAAATTAGAAATAATGACATGAATAGACTTGAAGAGGTACAAGCCATTGGTAGCACTCCTTATTTAATTCTAGGCAAGAAGTTCACGAGGCCATCTTCTTTTGAGAAATCTAGGTGGATTATCAGGAATCTAGGAAGAAGCAAGACTGGAAACATGTGGATTTGGATGGGGTTGGAGTTTTCAAGAAAGGATAGGTATCTGGCTCGGGCTAAATCAGCGGCATAATTTTTTAATGAAATTTTCTTTTTCATACTCTTAAATCTAACAGGTACCATAGGTGTTCTATGGCATTTATATACTGAGACTGTGGTGGCGTTTTCAATTGGTTGGGGACATTGTTCAGCATCCATTCTTTTGTTTTATTTGGCGTGTGTTTGGCGTCATCGTGCTGTTGGAAGATAAATTCATCTTTGATCTTCAGATTTGCGGCTCTACTTGTTAAATTATGTCGTAAAATGTCGACATATTGTTCGGCATTAATAATATTGTTAATAACGATTAAGTTTTCAATGCCATTCTATTGCATGCCCTCTTAAACCTGGACACTTCCACCTCGATGTTTTACAGGAACCCTAACATGTCGAGTTTGAAACTCAGTGTCAAGTTTTCGCCAAACTAACTTGTGGCAATTGGAATGGAGTATGGTAAACTTACTTTCATCTAAAAAGATAACATTTGTTCTAGAATTCTGGGTTTTTATTAATTTAACTTTTGGCAAACTGAAGTCTTTTTTGCGGTTTTCCTCTGTAATAAAAGATCTTTTCTTTTGAATCTGTCAGAAGAATAATATTTATGAATTATATTTCTAACAGAAGGTGCTAATTGAAGTAAATGCGACTTCTTCTGCTATCTCGGTGGTTGATTAAGTGTCATTTTGCTCAATATGATATTCCTTTGTGCCTTCTCATTAAATTTTGATGACCGCTCTGAATAAGGTATGTTTAAAACTTTCTAAACGTTTGCACAATATTTTGAACACTACTAAAATCAATTTCTAATTTATTGGCTATTTGTTGGTAGCTAAGTTCATTAAAATTTAATTTAATAAAAAATAATGTATTTTTTTATTAAATTAAATTAAAATTAAAAACTGACACATTATTTACTGATTTTACCCACTTTGTTACGGAAAATATACAGGAAAGACTGATTTTGATTATTTTCATTGTAGTACCACCCAGGGCTGCCCATCTCCACTCCCCAAGGTCGCTGGTGCAAGAACCTACCCGTCCCTCCACCCAAGATATTTTATTGCACACTTTTTCTTAAAAACAGAACATGCTAAAGTAGAAATAGAAAAATTGTAGATCATATACAATTACACTTGCTTCGGTATGTTCCATGTTTTCCAGTTGTTCCTTAGTCTGAAAATTCATAACCTCGTCGAAATTTGTCCCCTCAAAAATTCAAAAACCCGTCAAAACATGGCTCCCTTAAAAATTTTGATGGCGCACTTTGCGCCACGAAACCCCCTCCTGGGCACCTCTGCTACCTCCAATCCTCGTTTTCCTCGTTTCTAATAGAAATAAAAGTATTAATTTGTTTTTGACTTCAGCTAATAGTAAACATTTAAAACTGTGCCAATACTTTTTTGATCCTCAAAATTTACTCTTTATTTTAAACACGAACATTTATTGCTTCTAAAATATATTTCTCAAAGGCCACTTTGTTGAATAAATATTTTTTCTAGAAAATATCTTAATCCTATTGAGATTTGCAGAAGAACTGGAGTGTGCTAATATTTTTTTGATCCACTGTATGTATATAAAAGTCCTTGGATTTTAGTAGCTGAACATATATATATCACGAGGTTCCCAGAGTTTCCGGTAAATTTAGAGCTTTTTAAAATTTGCATATCTTATCTTCATTTCAAATTTTTACGCAATTGCAAAAATATTACTATAACTCAACCAAAACTTTTTAATAATTCAGTTCTAACATTTAAATAAGGCTTATTTCAACGCATTGCACTCAAATTTAGGGAAAAAAATCTTGCAAAAAAATATTTATTATGAAACCAGACAATGAAACCAGTAATCGTTATTATTAAAACTGGTTCTCAATTTTCGATGTTTTCTGTCAATTTTACCTATATTATTTGTATTTTTTTCGACTAATTCTTCTGTTTTTAATTACACCGATGTTTAAACAAACGTTTATTTATTTTTTCATTAAATTTGCCACTGCGTTGTAGCGCATCAAGCAAATGTGTTGAAGTTTATTCTGTCTTCTTCGATTCTTGATATTTTTAACTTTTCAGCAGATCTTTAGGCCACTGCCTTTTTAGTCGTCTTTGAGTCTCACCAGGTAACAGGCAGGAAGATAGAGATAAAACGAGTGGATTTTGATGGTTGAGAGTAGAAGAATGAAATGTTGTGTACTTGTGTATGTAGGATTTTACTTTTGGTATATTCATGTCTGTGTGGTATATCAATAATCCCGACTTGGATAGTCCACTGTGTATCAGTTTCCAAAACGCAACAGAGTACTTCATCAGTCGAAGTGAATTCTCTTTTAAGTAACTATTCTTGACATCATATTAAAATATCAGGCGCAAGTTCTTCCGTTAAACGAACCGTCAGATTTCGCCTCTTTAATTTAAATTTTCGTGTAGAAAGCAACGGCTTTCAACCGATTGACCGAAGTTGTGTGTTCAGATGAGGTATTTCTAGAATTTAAAATGGTTACTATTTAAGTCCTTCCGTTAAATGAAATGGTTGGTAGCCCCCAGTCTACATAGTTTGTGAAATGTCTAAACCCCACCTTATACGGTCAATATTATTGAGTCAATATCGAATATATTGGCCGTCTGAGGGATATATTGTAAGAATTATATTGACATTTGTTCTATGTATACAACGTTCAAAAATATCGTTTCAATATCATTGATTCAATTACATTGACCATCTAAGGTGGGCTTAAATGTATCTTCAATCTATCGTTATATCGATAGTACTATCGATCAACGCCCAACCCTATTCCCGTGGATCCGCCACTGCATTGTCCCATATTTGATTTATTTGGTTTATTAGGGTTTTCGATTTCATTAATTTCCAAAAATTGAAAATTGGATCATATTCGATAATAGATCTAGGTAATAAGAAAATCAAAATTAAATATTATACAACTAAGTAATTATTTTGAAATATCGGTATTTTTTAGATTTCGATATCTGAACTGTAAGTAATCTGTAAGTAAAGTTTCCTACCTATTTCTCACACCGAAAAAAATTATAGTTTTAATTAAAATGTTCTATGCATATCTTTTGGTACCCTAATTTACATGGATTTATAAAATGAAATCCAGAAACAAATCTTCATAAATATAAGACAAAAGTGTGACATTGTAAAGTTCCTCTCTCTTATATTTGGAAACCACATTGTTAATTAATCTATTTTTTTTCACAATGAATCCTACATTGGCTCTTAATATTTAATTAAACGTAGTTTTCAATATTGAGCAGCGAAGAATCGCTGTTATTTTATGGATATATTGACATGGAAAGCCAAGTATACCAGATAATATTTTAACTTTAAATTTAAGAATATACTGTAGGTAAAATAAATTTTCAAATAATACGAATTCTATCAAGTGTAACAGTTATTCATTGGAATAAAAAAATAAAACTACTGTTTAAAATTATAATTCTCAAAATATTAATCGATACATTGTTTATGTCATAACGATTATATCATCTTGTAGAGTTAATACAGTAACCTCAACTATCAAAAAACCGTGGTACCTCCCCACAAGTTTGTTGAATGAGGTTATATTCTGTTCGATTGAAGTTTTGAGTTTTATTTACTTGAATAAAGGTTTTATTTTGCTGACAGTAAGTACACTGTTAATTTATTTCTTATTTACTAGTCTAGATGGCATTTAAGATCTTCTACGCGTATAGAATAATGATGAAATTAACATTTGAAGTATTTTTCCAGGTATTTTGTAATTTTCTACTCATTTCTTTTGCATTTGATATTGTTAAATTGATTTAAAAAAACATTTTTTTTCTAAGTCACTTTCTATTGGATTTTATGCCTATATTCATCAAAAGTACTTGAGAATACCTCAAAGTAGATAATACATAATTTTGTTTTGACATTATAATTCTTTCATTCGTTAGTCATCCTACAAGTTCAATTCTGCCATACATATAATATGATTGCTTATCTGTAAATATTACAAAGTCATTTGAATCAGAGTTAAATGTATTCTGTTTTAGTGGTTATTTGTTTTATTACTTCAATGAATAATAAAGAAAAAGAGTAATATAATCTTACTATACACCGGAAACTATTATTAAATTGGGTTCATGCAAATTGTAGATTAATGAAAACACTACCAACTTAATTGTTTCAACCCTCTTCTTTGGTGATTTTTTTATAAAAATTAATGCATTTGAAATTTTATTAGAAAAAAGTTAACTTGATCATTTTTTTTTTTGTCTGTTTTTTCAAATATTTTCATTACATGTCATTTGTTTTTGAATTGTTCTAAATGTATTAAGAGAGTAATAATATGCTGAATAATCTAATTACTTTAATGAAAAATAAATTAGGTCTTTGTGGGATTTTACCATTCAAGTGTTTTAAAATGAGGATGATTCATAGTACAATTAAAATATTTTAACATGAAATAATAATAATTTTTCAGATAAATCATAATTATGATAATGAATTTATGCTATTCAAGTATATTTTACAACTATAGATTGATACAATGGCCAGCAAAAGTTTTCATTCATTGACTGATAGGATTGAGTTTTAACTATTGACAACAACAATTCTTTCCTTCACATTTTTTCTATTTAAACGTCTAATACCCAGGCCCGGTCACACTACGTTTGTGGCCCTTGGCTAGAGTCTGAAGTGGAGCCCTCTTATCAGAACCAGTGCCGGCCTTACACATTCGGTACCCCGGGGCAATGACGTTGTCTCCCTCCTAAAAAAATTTAATTTATATCTTAAGAATTTTTATATTGTGTAATATTTGAAATTGATTCCAATCAACATTTCCCTAATATAGTTACTTTATTGCTAAAATTAATTATTTTAAATCATTTTTAATTTTTTTTTTTAAATTGATAACAAATGGCAAACACCTGGAAGATCGGTAGGCACCCTGGAGAAATTTCTCCACCCTAAGGCCGGCACTGATCATAAACCTAAATGTAAAATTTTCCTCTATCCAACTTTACCTTTTTTTATTCTTTTCAAATCTTCTGTTCATTCCCGCAATACCTGTTTCCGGTCTTCAGATTTATATACAAGAGCCCACCGAACCGTTGCTTTTGACAGATTGTTTATTATCCGATCCTCATCCCTATGTAATTCTCTTCCTTCCTACACCTCCTACTTCCTACATCCAATACCCTCCCTACCTTTAAATCCCGCCTGTTCAATCAGTTCTTGTTAAAATCGTAAATAGATATTACTATAAATATGTATGTAATTTATTAGATCATTCTTAATTATTTTTACCTCATGTTTTTTCCATTTTTTATTTTTTATTATTAACTGGTTAAAGTTAAGTAGTAAATTATAATTTTTTATTATGACTATTTACTTTGTGATTATTTTTTATTTATCTCTGAGGCTCCATAGCCCACATTTCTGTCATTCTGTACAATTCCAAAGGTCCCAGAATAAATAAAATATTATCATACTTAAGTTTGTTTTGTTTTATAGAATATCATTATTGTTTACATTAATTTTTTTATAATTAAAATAATTTTCATTAATTCTTTTGTTATTTATTTTAACTCAAAGATTTTGGTTAGTAAAGATCTTCTATTCTGTTTGTAACACAATATCAATAGATGTTAAGTAATATAAACAAAAAGGAATGTTGACTTGATATTTTTTTTATTATTTATGTTTGACTATTATTTATTTTCACAGATTTATGGCGATTCTATTAGAAACATAACTCTTTCAAGTTGGATTGTCTTTGGGAGCTATACGTAGTTATTCTTAGATTTTATAAACGTAGGATTAGAAGTGGAAAACGTTTTATTAACAAAATCAGGATGCCTATTGCATCAGAAGTTGAGGTTCCTGAAATACGTGTCAGAACAGCTTATAATGGGTAAATAAGTCTATTACAAATTCTTATTATTACATTAATCCCAAACTAGTTTTATCAAATTATTAATTAATTTGTTTAAAAATACTAATCTTCTGTTACTATATCAAAACTTGAAGTACTTCTGGTTATTGATCAACAATTTTTTATTTTAGGGAGATTATGATTACTTACATTGATGCACACATAACTATAGAACAGCTTTGTCAAGAAATGAGAGATATATGTAGATTTTCCCAAGATCAAGTATTCACTATGAAATGGGTAGATGAAGAAGGTTAGTAAATAAAATGAAATGAAATAAACATATTTTTTGTTGTCCCTTTAGAATAAATTATAGGTACAGAGTAAATGCCACTGTGGCCATACGTAAATTAAGTATTTCCAAAATTAAATGAAGTACTGACAAAAATAAAAAATCTATTTTAAAATTAATTGCAGAAATTGTCAATGCCATGCCAGATAAATAGTAATTTTCAAGGTTGGTTTGAAAAGCGCTATGTTCCTCAAAATCGAGAATATCTCTACTTGTAAAAATTGCCATCAAAGGCTTTGCTTCCCATTAATAATGTTGAATGTCACCATGTTGAAACAAACAGTTATTGGACTTAGATCACAGATATTCAAATAAGGAATCATATTAAAAATGTGCTGCACAAGTAATATTTTTCAAATTTACTTTTTGGTGAAATAAATTGTTTTAATAGTACATTTAAATAATTTTATTTTTGTCCATGTGCTGGTAGACAAGAGACATCAGAGCTCAATACAAGATGTAAGAAGCAATCGTGGAGCAGACTATAATTCGGATCACTCTCTGATTAGAATTAAAATATTTCAGAGATTGACACAAATTCCAAGAGAGGATTGAGTGGAAAGAAGGAGATACGAACTCCGTAATTTGAAAAATCCTGAAGTAAAAATCGAATTCCAACTTGAGCTGAAAAATAAATTCGAACTCTTGGATTCGAGAGCCTCAGGGTGTAACAACACTGAGAGGAAATAGAGAAAGGGCCAAAGGAAACAGCTTAGAAAGTGATAGGTATTCAGGAGAAATGAACATGCAGAAAATATGGGAAGAGGAAAGAAAGGATTCCTAAGACTTGGAATAAGGGTCTAAGCTGTCCTATTCTAAAGAAAGGCTCCATGTATGAGTGTAGTAATTACAGAGGTATAACACTTCTTCTGGTCGCCTACAAGATATGACCAATATCCTACTAAACCGGATACATCCGTATTATGAAAATATAAAAGGTAATCACCAAGCTGGATTAAGAAAACGAAGAAGCATGCTTCTAGACGAGATCTTCATCCTAAAACGAGTACCCGAAAAATGATGGGAAGTAGCTCAGGACATCCATGCCCTATTTGTTGATTTCAAAGCTGCATATGATCCTGTGCACAGGAACTGTCTTTGGAAAATCATGACTGAGCTGGGAGTTCCCGGTAACTTAGTGAAATTAACAAAGGCGTGTAAAAATGATCCTAAATGTAGACTCCTAATACAAGGAGCAGTATCTGAAGCCTTCAAAGTTCGAACGGGCTTATGGCACGAAGAAGGAGTATAACTGATGTTGTTCAACTTAGCCCTAGAGAAGGTGATAAAAACATAACAGGAAAATAGAGGGGTCCACTTCGGAATGAATCATAAAATCCTTGGATACGCAGATAATGTAGCTGTCCTTGGAAGTAATCAAGAGGACATTGAGAAACTTGCTAAAATTCTGATAGCAGAGGCAGAGCAGTTTGGGCTACAAATAAATGAAGACAAAATATGGTTATGAATGAGAAATGTTTTATTAAATATGTATAAATTATGAAGTTCCAAAAATATAAAGAACATTTATATGACATCATTATTCGTCTGCCGGGAATTTGATATGTTTTACAGGTACAGTACAAATAAAGACTTTATAACAATTTCATATACATGAATAACTGATAAATAATAAAACAACTAATACAATATAAAATAATAAATATTTTGAATAATTTATGTCTAAGAAATAATAATAAAAGGAAATCATAAACAATAACATAAATGAAACTGACCACAAATAAATTAGACGGATCATTCATTGTTTATGCTGGAGCAATTTAAAACGGTGTATCCACGCATGACGACCAAAACAGACAATTTTTGACATTTGTTCACAGAGGGGGCATTTAGAAGAAAAATTAGGATATCATTTTGAACCGGGCAAATTCAATACGAATTTGACTAAGCATTGAGCATTCTGCCAAAAAATAGAACATCTTTCCTCATTTACTGGTAGGTTACAGAATGGACAATCTGTATATTCCCTGTCAAGCCACGGGATGTAATTAAAATAAAGGAGTTCATACCTAAACTTGAACAACCAATTCAACTCGCACCCAGTCAAATCCCAACAGCAGCCATCCACGAATTTCAAAATGTTAAGACCATGACTCAATTCCCTATACAATAGAAATCGATCAGAATTCAATGCCGCTAATTTACACTGTTCCCAATGTTGCTGAGTGCAGACCGTATTGTTGCTAACTGATCTTTCCACCACGAAAAGCATTCCAAAGACCTGTCGAACCTGCAAGAGTATCTTTCTGCCAAATTGCACCAATTTTTAAAGCAAAAGGTATTACGGTTAATCACTTCAATGGCGATAACTCTGAAGAGACGACTTTCAGGAAGGCACAGTAACTTATGACAATACTTAAAATGCAACTGTAAAGTGAATAGTTCAAGTAGATTTGTGACTGTTTCTAAACAAATCATATTATTTGCTGTCGTTGGAGGCAACAAAAACAATTTCTTAATGAAAAATCTCTGAAACTTTTCCAATATGTCATATCCCTGAAAACCCCAGACTTGAGCCACATAGCATACTATGGAGCGCAATATCGCATCAAATATTTGTTTTTTGGCGGATTGTGGAATCAGGTCTTGAGCAATGAAACTTGACCAATTCCTATTAAGGCCCATTTTAGCAGGTGATACACATCTTTCAAATGGTAAGTAAATGAAAGACTGGAGCTTAGCGTGACACCCAAATAATAGTATTGACTACATTTATTGGTAAACACGTAAATCGAATCGCCATTTATCTGCAGCAGCCAGTCAGCCAATCTTCCACCTTTCCTATAAACCATAATTTTTGATTTAGAAAGATTCACTGTCAAACTCTAATCATCACAATAGGCAGCCAAAAGATGTATATTTCTTTGCAGTGTAACCCTATCTTCAGCCAGCAGCACAATGTCATCAGCTTACATTAAAATGCTGATACGGGTAGCGCCTATACGAACTCCTCTAATAAAATAAAATATATGATTATAAGCCGAAAATTCCACCCCAATAACAGTATCTGAGAAGGAAAATCATTCCCGAGAGTAGAAAAATCCAAATACCTTAGCTCCACAATAACCTCAATGAATAACCAATGGTCAGGAATAGAACAGCGTATATTGTCATTAGCTGATAAAATCATCAACAAAGATTGAATCTAATAATAAGAGGGCGAATCCACCATAGTGCAGTCGATGAATCATGGTATGTGAGTGAGACATGATGCGCTACTAGGACATGTTAGCTCTATCCTCATTATTTTGAGGACGATAATGGGTCATTACAGGCTGGCAAACTTGTGTTGCACAAAATTTAATTGCAGATTAAAACAAAATGTTTTCTTACTAGAAACAAGTTACTGATTATTTTATTAAAGCTGTAATTATAAATTTTTACTTATATATGTAAAATCGCATATTCATTTTAAAGATGTTATTTGTTGTTTGTATTGTAAAATAATGATTAGTTTACACATCTGTTGTAAGGTAATGTGTCTTTTATAAGTAATGATTGTTCATCATTTTTATTACATATGGGTTAACCATGAGTTTTGGTCATCCATGGCAACCATGATGCCACTTAATTAAATTGATGATCAGGAGTTGACTGAATTAATTAAAATCAATACAGTACTCAGATATCCCATATAAGCTCGAAAATTGAGGCTTTAAATTAATTGTGTATTCATATTGTATAAAGTTCCATGAAATAATAAACCAGATTTATAAATGCATTATTATATGACATAGATATAAGCCATTATACCAAAAATATTTATAAATCTGTCATGCATGAAATTGTAGAATCTTAATCGATGATAAACTAAGAAGTCTTGATTTATGAGTTGATAATATTTTGGCTGGCTAAGTTTTATCAGTATTTGTTTATTTTTTCAATGTATGGTGATATTAATTGATTTTACTTCCTAGGTGACCCAATTACCTTATCAACGCAGATGGAACTTGATGAAGCTATTCGGCTTTACGAGATCAACAAGGACCTGGAGATTACGATTCATGGTAAGTGATTAATTTAAGTTGTACAGTAGTAATTGTTGACATGTCATTTTATTTCAAACCAGCATTAGTTTTGGTGTGGCTTATTTTGTAACATAAGGATGTATTTATTATACTTATGTATAAATCTCAAGGATATATAATATGTGCAAATGATTTTGTAATTTATTTTAGATTGTTATTATTACTGTTTCATCCTTGTGTATACCAGAAAGTAAGAGTAGTATTCACTACTTAAAATTAATTATGACTATTCCTCCTCACTTAGATTATTATATACAGAATGATTTTCTGTTAACCAGTATTATCTGGCCATAGTGGATAATACAAACTGCTTATATAAATAATAAATTATGAAATTGATCACTTTAGTTGTAATGAATTAATCAATAATATGTTCAAACTAATTCCCTTTGTGAAGAGATTCGTACTAACTACTAAAAAAGAGATTCCTACTACTAAAAAAACTTAGAATTTCTATTTTATTTTGCTTCCTTACTACCCTACCAAAGGTCCATTCTTGCAGAAATAGAGAACACTTTTTTTTTAGACATGAATGAACAAATTTTGATTATGATTCCATGCCCATTTGTTGTCAAATCTATGAGCGGTACACATAACACCTATTTCATTAATCCGATTGTGATGAAATTTCCGTAATTGTGTTGATGATGATCACATAGCTATGATTCTCATTTTATAACATCCCATTCAATATTTCCGTCTACACATGTGCAAACATATTTTCCTTCCATAACACATCCATATTTCAAAAATAGATTCTTGGATTTTGCTCAAAGATTTAGGAAAGGATGGGGGACTAATATAAAAATGATTCAGTATACAATTTTATTACATTTTGAGTACTTCCCTTATGCTTGCAAAAATGTATTTTCCTCAGCATGGCTATATTTTGGAAGAGGCTCGTTTGAGTTGTAGGGAAGGTGGAGGGGGGGGGGAGGGGAGTTGGAGGACTAATGTACAAATGATCATCCAGTATTAATTTTATGAAATTCCATCCTGTACTTTCACCTATGCTTGTGCAAATATAGTTGCCTTGACGATGTGAATACAATTTGTACTATAAGGTACCTTAAAGATATTAAATGATTTTTTAAAAACATATTTATTAGTATCTATCTATAATAGCTTTTAAGCTTTTAAATACTATGAAGGGAGTCTTATCTCCTTTAATTTAACTTTTCAGGGCTTAAATGCCCCATGCTCAATATTTCTTCCTCTAATATGATTTATTTTAAATAATTAACTCTCTCTCATTGCTAAGAGATACAGATAATTGCTAAAAAAAACTTTTGAAAGAATTTGATAATTTAAAAATCTGGTGCGTGCATCACACGACTTTCACTTACCACCCTCTTCTTAGTAGAAATAATTATTTTCAGGCGAAGGGGAAGTGAAAGTAAACATGTGGTGCCGTGAGCGCATCACACAACTTTTGCTTACCACTCTCTTAGTAGAAATAAGCATTTTCAGACAAAGGGGAAGTAAAAGTTAATAGACACTATATTTATTTATATTTCATTTTGGGTATTTTTATTTGTTAAGTACCCTTATATATACAAATTTTAATATTTATATCACTGTAATCTATAAAATTAAATATTGAATAATACCAACGATAGCATTTATGAAAAATGCAATGTATATGCTCATAATATTGTCAGAGTCCGTACTATATTAAACTTATGTTACGTATGGAAAGCCTGTTCTAATCTTTCGGGTGAGCTCGGGTATGCTCATATTCCTTTGATTCCTCTACTACTATTCTCCGTTACGATCTCTTATTTCTCTGTCAGTTAATTATAAAATTCTTTCGTATTTTATATTAAACTATTTCTTATATCAGAGATCAATGTGAAATGGTTAAATGTTTCAAATAAAAAAAATTAAAGGTACTTTAGGGGAAGCTAATACTGAAAAAAGCCATTTAAGTCCTGTTAGATGACATCAATGATAATAAAACCTACATTATTCTTTTCACTAGTTCAGGGAAAAGAGAATGTCTGCTCCGTAGTTTGCCCAAAAAGGAAAATCCCAATGAGAGAAGGGACAAAGGTTTTTGTTTTGGCCAGCTGTTGGTTTTTGGCTGGGGTGATGAGAGGATGGGAGAAGAGATCCTGGCTCCAGTGGGTAAAACCCAGTAATAGTATTACCATCTTAGAAGTTGTTTGGCAGGGAGATTAGTTGTTTGGAATTACAAGAGAGAGTATCTCCCAGGGAGCTTTAGTTTAATAGATAAAGTGTCACCATTTTGGAAGGTGCGCTTGGCAGAATTTTGGAAAGTGTTTGAAGACAAATTAATTCAGTGCCACAAAGGAAGAAACATTGTATATAGAAAAAAGGTTAGCTTGCCAATCCGTATTTGACTTTATTTTAAAATCAAACAGTGTTTATTGTAGTTAATGTTAGTTTGTATGAGTGTTTTGATCTGATTATCAGTAACCCACAGCTGAGATAAAGAAATATATTAATATTCTTATAATTTTGTTAATTATTTAATAACCTCTTATTTATTTAGGAAGTATCCCAATGGTAGAAAGTGATATTCCACGAGGTCATATTATTATTTGCATCCAAAGACTCCTCATAGTTTTGAGGCCAATAATTTCTTAAATAGTTAATTATTTTTATCAACTCTTTATCTCTTCTTGTGGTTTGCAAAACATCATGATAAACGATTGGCAATTCATCATTTCTACATGCATTATTTAAAAAGATTTCCTCATTCTCTTCACCTTCGCCATCCATTTCAGTAGTAGGTAGTGGTGCTCTGGACAACCAATCAGCAAAGTTCTTCTTTGACCCTACATGGCAACTTTCATAATCATATCCCGCAAGGAATAGAGCCCACTCCTGCAGCCTGCTGGTAGCCATTGTCGGAACCGGTTTCTTCCTGTCCAAGATGTGCACTAAGGGCTGGTTGTCACAAATCAATGAAAAATGTCTTCCAAATAAGTAGACATGGTACTTTTTAAATCCAAATATAGTAGTTGTCCAAATAATTGAAAAAGCCTCTTTATCTAATTGCAAATAATTTTGCTCATGAGGCTTCAAAATTCTACTTGAAAATGCCAAAGGTCTTTTGCTCTCTAGAAATAATTGGGATAAAATTTCTGAAATTCCACACTCAGAGGCATCCACCGTAACACTGAGGAGAAAATTTGGGTTATAATGAGCTAAAACTACCGGAGACGTGACTATTTGCTCCAGTCTCTTAAAAGATTCCTCACAAGCAATTTCACTCACAATTTTTGTGAACCTCCTGGTACAAAGGATATAATAAATCAGTAATTTGAGAAATAAACTTTAGCACATAATTAACAAGTCCCAAAAACAATTGCAGTTCGCTTACTGAAGTGGGGCATGTAGTGTCAACAATTGTTTTTATTTTATCTTCAGCCAAACGTAGTCCTTCCTGATCGATTCTGAAACCTAATATTCCACTGATGACTTGAAAAACTCACATTTTTCTTCTGCTAATGTTAAACCTGCATTTCGCAGTCTTTTAAGAACTTCTTCTACTCGTAGGGTCTTGGTATTAGCTGCACCAACCAATATATCATCTAAAAACCAACTTGTCCCCTCTAATCCCTGCAAAGTACTATCCATTCCATACTATTTACATTAAGCCGGTGCACTTGCTACTCCAAACCATAATCTTTTGCAATGGAACAAACTCTTATGTGGTGTGATTGTAAGTAGCTACTGAGTTTTTTCATCTAATGCAAACTGTTGATATGCGCTTCATAAATCCAGTTTATAAAGTATGGCGTATCCCTGAAAATTTTTGAATAGAGTGTCAATGCGAGGTAATGGATGTTGATCTATTTCAATACATGGGATAATAGTTGTTTTATAGTCTCTATAAATCCAGACTCATTTATTTTTACCCTTTTTTAATATAGGTACTATAGGGGATTCCCAAGGACTATAGTCAACGGGCTGAATTATATAATTTTTTTTTTTAATCTTTCAAGCTCCACTTTGATCAATTGTTTCATTGCATGTGGCAATGGTCTTGCTCAAATGAATTTTGAAAGTACGCCCGGCTTTAAATTAATACTAATATGATCTCTGTTAAAAATTCCAATTTCTTCGCTAAAAATTGTAGAATATTTTGATTTTAACTCGGCTATACATTTACCTGGGGACTGGAGTAGCTCAGTGGTAGGGCACTGAGCTTCCAATGCTAAGGTCCCAGGCTCGAACCCCAGCTCGTGGCAGAAAATTTATTTATCTGTTTCATTGGCCGTGGGGTGACCCTGGGTCCGGGGCACACCCAGCCTCTATAAAGTGAGTACCCTTAATTAAATAATTAATTAAGGGGGAAAACCTGGCGGTTGAGCGTGATCTCGGTCAAATCACCTCCTTGCACAACCGTTGACCGAGAAACAGTGCTTTCCCTAAATAGTACTGAACCCCAGAACCTTCATGGGTTGTAGCGGTACAGGTTTTTTAAATAATTTTTTTATATATTTACCTGGATTGACAACATTAACCTGAAAACTTTTCTATTGTCAATTTTTAATTTAAATACACAAAACCAATCTCTACCAAGGAGACTTGGTTCTTTAGTATTAACAATGTATAATTGTTGATCCACCGGTACCTGTTCGTTAAGTTTAACACCAACCATACATCTGCCTGCTGGAGAAAACATTGAGCCGCAATAAGTTACTAAACATTTATTACTCTCCTGCAGCTTTATATGACTAAACTTTTTTGTATTTAACTCAAGAAGCATCAACTAAAGAGCAGCGGATCATAATTACTTCGCCCATCCCCCTTTGACTGAATATCCCAGCCAGTTACAGTATCTCTTGATAGCCTTTTTGTAACAAAATTACTACCTTCATCCTTGCTGACCATCGCCTTTTTTTCCTTCATGAAATGTGTTATTATCATGCTCTTTGGTGCCTCGCTTTTCCTTCCACAGACTCTTTTGAGATGGCTTCGTTTACCACACTTAAAATAAACAGCATTTTTAAATTTACTATCGCCGGCATTGTGATTCCTCTAACCCCAACAATCACATTATCTATTGCTACTACTTCTATGTTCATCTTCATGTGATCTAACTGTCTGCGCATGACAATTTCCACGAATTCGGAAATGACTTCTCAATGCTTAGACTTACCTCTGCCCATACCCATAATAAATTTATCTCTTACCATAATTGTGAATTCTGGGTCTTGGAAGTAGCAATGCCCAGCCAAACTCTGAACTCTAGCCAACCAAACTTGAATAGTCTCTTTATTTTTCCCTTGTGCATTATAAAATTAGAATCGAGCACTAAATCCTGCATCCGACTTTTTAAAATGTTTGTTCAGCTTCAAAATTAGCTCAGAATGTGGTATACTGTTGGGTTTTTTTGGTACACTCAAACTCAATATCAGCTTTACACCTCTTCATCACATGAATTAAGAAATAATGCCCGCTTGGTATTCTCGCTTTCAACAGAATTAGTTGTCCTATCTTCTCCAATTCAAGCCCTCAGTCCACTCCCTCTCCACAAGATCTCGACCTTCTGACCTTTACATTCCTTCTCACAGATCTGCTTCGTTCCAAAACTCCTTTATTGCTCGTTCCGTTAGTTTCTGAAATTCCCTTCCTATCAAAATTCGACATTCTTCATCCTTATCTACATTCAAAACCCTCCTATTCCAATTCCTGTCCCAAAAACAGTCAGATACCAGCTAACCTTTTATGTAAAATTACATATTATTTATAATAACATATTCACATATAGCTCATAACCTAAATACTTATTATAGATTTGACTTTCTTTTTTCTTTTTTTTTCAACAGAAACACAGATTTTACTGTTAAGAATAATTTACATTTATTTTTTCTGTATTTTTTATTTTTTCTAAAAGGGTTTATTTATATTTTAACATTGTAAAGTACAATTTGCTTGTAAAGTACAATTTGCCGACAGCATTAGTTTCCTGTTTCCAATTAAAGAAAACTGCTGTAGAATTGCATTGAATGCTTGTCGAGGCTTATGGTAAACAAGCTATTGGTAAATCAGTACTGTTTAAAAAATTGTTTTTTGCTTCTTATGAAAATGGTTTTTGTATTTACACTGGTATATAACTCAAAAGCAATTATAGACTCCAGTTTTCTTTCCAACTCCCATCTTTGAAACAACATATATCTCATTGATTCCAGTCCTCAATTGTTCCAGCAGATGTTTTCTCCTGTAAAACATCATTTGTCAGTATTAACCTTCTCTTCAATGGAAAATTTATGAATCTTTGATAACACTGGACAACAATAAAATTTTTTCGGGATCAAAAATAGTCAATTCATATGTATTTCCATCTGCTGAATTAAATAATCACAATAAAAATGACAGATTAGCTCTTGCTTTGGAGATAAAGTGACATTTCATTTTTTAGAGCCAACATTTTCAATTTGGGGAAATTTTGTTGGGGGAGAGTTGGTACACCTGTCAAAACATAAATGCTCTTCAACTGTTTGTAAGCCATAAACATAGTTACTGTTGATGTGACTATGAGTTTCATATAGTTTCTGCTGTAATTATCTGTTTCTGCTGTAAGCCTGTCAAAGGAGATGGCAGAAATTGTTGGGTCTCGACTACAGCAATGGAATTTTCTCGAAAGTAATGTCAGAATCTCACAGTTCAGAAAATGTCACAGGGAACTGTGACTTCCCTTTTCCCTTTTTCGAGAAGAAAAATAATCTTGTTGTTCGCTGCGACATTAACGGCTTGATGAAACCTTTTTATTTGAACCATGATCCAACTTCATGAAGGCTATTCATAGACCTCCAACGTTAGTTTGAAAGCTGTGTTACTTCAAAATGACAACCTTCTTTCTTCTATTCCTGTTGGTCATGCAGTTCACATGAAGAAGACATATGCAAATATGTGAGCCCTCTTGAACTCACTCAAATATCATGAACACAAATGCAAAATCTGTGGTGATCTAAAAGTCATTGCCATACTCTTAGAAACGCAACTGGGTTACATAAAACATTGCTGCTCCTTATGTATGTGGGGCAGCATAGATAGGAAATTGTATTATATTAAAGGAGACTGGCCTGCAAGAAATCTTAACCCTAGCAGAAAATGTCGTTACCAAGCCTCTCGTGGACCCAAAAGATATTCTACTTCCACCCCTGGTTTGATGAAAAAATTTGTCAAAGGTATGAACCAAGAAGGGCGGACTTTTAAGTACATTACAGAGAAATTTCCGAAATTAAGTGATGTAAAAGTTAAGGAAGGCATTTTTGCCAGGCCATAAATTTGAGTACTTGTGAAAGATACTTTGACCAAGGTGCTTTGACCAAGTTTTGGAAGGGAAAGAAAAGGAAGCTTGGGAAGCCTTCAAGAGCTCATGGATTTTTAGGCAACAGAAGAGATAATAACTACACGCATTTGGTGACAGTGCTCCTGCAAAAGTATCATAACCTTGGATGTGACATTTCCTTTAAAATCCATTTTCTCCACTCCTACTTTTTCCCTCCTAGTTGTGGAGCTGTTGGAGAAAGATTCCATCAGGACATTTCTGTAATGGAACAAAGATATCAGGGCCATTGGAATGAAGCAATGCATGCGGATTACTGTTGGTCTTTGTATAGCTATGCTGCGGAACTCCCTTACAAGAGGCAAGCTAAAAGAGGACGATCTCATGAAGCCACCACGTAATCTCTTCAGACACGAACATCTGCACGGTATTCTTCCAGCAATTTAGAACTCTTAAAATGTAACTACCATTTTGAAAAATCAAATGCATTTTCAATCTTGTTAGCATATATAATTAAAATGTATCTTGTTCTCTTAACCCGTTAATATGATATACTTCCACCTAGTGTATATCACAGAAACTAGAGCTAAAAAATTTTTTTTATTGTCATATTTGTTTTTATCAACCCAAATTAGTAAGTAAGAATTGACTCATGAAGTGCTGGAAACATTCAAAAATTTGTTTTTTGTTGTACAGTGTAATCAGACGCACTATATTAACATTTTGATTTCTTGTCATTCTTAATAACCCCTTGTCAAAAACTTACCGACTCCTCGTTTTTATCTATATTTCATCTCATTGTGGACAAAACTAACAGCTAGAAATCATTTTAAATATTTGATAATTCCTATTTGAACACATGTCTCTGGTCAGTTGTTTGGAAGACAGCTATGTATGTATATGAAATTTTGTATCGGAATGGCTAAATGTGATGGTTCATTTAACTAGAAAACTGACTGTTGAAAGTTTGATGAGATGTATATTATGTGTTCCTGAAAGAGAATTCACCATATTGACAGCGGAAAAGTCACAAATTAGGTCTTGCCAAATAGTAGTTGCATGTGAAAAAAAATGAACAGGACATTTTCTGTGTTGTTCCATATGTTCTGAATCTGAATTTGAAGTTAACATACAGATTGCTTTGAGCATTCAAGGTTATACCCAAAAAACAGCTAACGTTTCTCTTTTGTATCAGTTATTTTTTTCTCCTTCCTCTGAAAGATTACTTTTTTTGTGAATAATATTTTTTACAATATTAAAGTAGACAAAATTTCAAATAAATTTTATGTGTTTTTATTAATGTAGGACAAACGGATGAGGAGGTATGATCAGATTTTATATATATGCGTATTTCACGTAAAATAGAGTTCTTTGCCTGCTTTTGATTCATAATTTAGGCATTTTTTGAAATAATATCCTATGTTTAATTTGAAAGAGCATTAAAGTTCATTTAGAGTCCATAAGAATTCAAGCAGCGATTGCAATAATTTTTAAATATTGTAATCAATTTTTATGTCTCTCAAGTTCCATAGAATATAAGAAAAAACTGATAATTTGTTTCTATGTTCTAATGCTGTTGTAAATAAATATAAATTAGACAAGTGAATTAGATGAGTGGAAGTTATAAAAAGAAATTTTCATAATTGGAAAATCTAAACCAACCTAAATGTTATAATTATCAATGCCTCATCCCTGTGATTTCAATATATAGGTGTGGTTAATACCTGCTATACAATTTAAGGAATTCAAAACGAACAAGATTAACAACCATTCTTCGCCACTTCGATCTTTCCACTATATAATGGATTCCACTATTTTAACATATTTTAGGAAAACAAAAGATTCTGAAAGCCTATAAAATACAGTCAAATCTTAGTTACTAAAACTTGAAGGGAATGAGAAATCAATATGAATGTTGGTTCTTGTTAAAAATTGTTTGAGTTATGTAGTTTAGATTTTAGACATTTAAATAATAGAGGTAGTTAATATGTAATAATATATTTAAATTTTTTTTTTCTTTTCTGGTTTCCTTAATTTACAAGTTTGATAATTTTAAGTTTTTAATTCTGAGAAACCAAACAAAAAAAAACATAGATCATTGTCAGTACTAATAAACATGAGGTGATAAAGATTGTCAAATATTTCATCAACAGCACATCCCTACCTTACCAGCTACACTCAAATTTAACTGTGGTAAACGCTTACTCGTTACAAACAGAAGCAATGATTTTATAATAAATAGCTTTTATTGATTTTTTCGTTCCTTTAACCTGTTGAGGTCAACTTTTTCCCTGAAATTATTCTGTTGTCCTCGTTTTTTTTTTTTATTTAACATAGTTTTCTCAATAGATCAGAAATATTTTGAGTCAATAATGATTACTTATCGAGTGCCGACTTTAGTAAGTTGGTAATTATAACAAAGGTTCTCCTTAAGGTATCTACACATAAAACAACCAGGCATGTGCTTTTGATTTAATATAATTCATTACTTTTTTTCAGTTAATTATTTTTTTGGAGTTATTTAGATAGATTATTGTGTTTCCTACTCCTAGACTTAGAAAATGGCTGTGACATTTAATACTTTGGTAAAGAAACGGTATTTTCTTACGAAGTGTTGAAACCAAGGAAAGGCCCTTCATAGGCTGTAGTGGTATAGAAATTTTAGTTTTTTCTAGGTTTTTATTAATTTTTCCTCATCATGACCTCTCTCTATGGTCTAAGTATGTTAGATTTATTTATCATATCAAGAATTCTTTGATGGTCTCTTCCGGAATCACATGTTTAATCATTTTAATTATGAAGTTAATCATAGAAAATGTATCTATTATTATTATTTCCTGAAATAATCTATTATCGATTCCTTGGTGTTGATATCTAGCTTTAACGAGTTTAAGTTTTCCTGCTGCAATTGATAATAGGAGGCAGGTCAAGTTATAGCCAGGACAAGAGAAGTCGTCCTCCAGTTGTATCCCCTCCCTCGCTCGTTTGCCGGATTCCTTCCTCGATCCGCTGCTGCGGGTTCGCTAATGTGATTGGCCATCTTCACGACGGTACGTCGAGGGGGAGCTAGGGTGGGGGAGCCAGAGGTCGGACGAGGATCATCTGGATAGTAGTTGTCTAGTCTGTGTTGTGTTTGGTGGTGTTGGTTGTTGTGCAGTGTCGTGCTGTTCGTTTTTGTTGTTGTGGACTAAAACAGCTGACATATGCTAAACAGCATCGCCGCCACCTTCCAGCTGTCAGTTTCAGTCGCCGATAGGATTGTCCCTTCGGAGAAAGGTTACTGTTCATTATTTGACTAGCTGTATCCAGTTTGTTTTTGTTGAACCATTTTAACTGTGCGTAAAAGAAATTTAAACTTCCAGTTCAATACATAATCCATACATACATGATATATTATTATGAATTTCCAAGAATCTATTATTGAAACAATTTTTATTTATTATTTTATTTGTTGATCAAAAGTTATCTCATTAATTTTTATTTTTATTTATCAACTAAAAAGAAATTAGACATCGGAGAAGTTGGTAATTTTATACACTTTCTATGCAGCATGCATCTTTAATATTTATATATTTGCAATTTTAATTTAGTAATTAGAAAAATCAAATTATAGAGGTCATAATAAAGTTGTTGGACTTATAATATGTCAGTAGACAGATGGTGATATTATATGGATCTAAGTAAATATTAGTTCTTTACTCTCATATTATGAGAGTGAGGAAGGACGCGATATAGTTTTTCTTGGCTATTTACTATGGTTCATTATAGAAAATAATAAACCAAGACTTGTTTGAAAATTCAGATAGGCCGTTTCATTGCTCATAATGTTCCGATTTCAAAAATATTTTTTTCTCGGTTTCTAGGGAATTAAGAAACTTCAAATTTTCATCGACTTAATCGACTATCAATTGTACAATTTTATTTTATTTTATTTCTTTTTCCTTACTTTTCTGGAGGATATAATTATTTTTCGCCATTGAAGGAGATGATAATCTTCAAAATAATGGCTCAATCATTTTATTTAATGAATGAAGTATAGAGAAATATATGGCGTGTCGAAAAAAAAAAATCAGGTTTGAGAAATAATAAAGTTCATAAAAAAAAAAAAAAGATCATTATTAGATACCAATATTTTGTGAATTTCATTATAAATTGATTTTTTTTTTGGGGGGAAGGGGGAGGGAGAATTGCTTTGTAGTGTGATGTACCAAACTAGTGATCAAGGTCCAAAGGATGATGACATCCCCGAAGAACTATTTAAATTGTTTTGTTTTTTTAATATTTAAAAACAATTCAATGTTATTATAATATTCTAATTTTTTTAAAATACATCTAACAATACCATTTTTAAGTTACGCTTGATTTAATCGTGCCGTATTTGTAAATTTTAAAAGTTATATTTGAATACTATGATTTTATTTCCTCAACTTTAGGGAAATATAATAAATCATTTGATTTATTTTATTTCTCCCATGACTCAGTTAACTTTGAAGTGTTCAATGCAATCTTAAATTCCTGTCCAGTACATTTAATGATCTCTCATCTGTTTCTGAACATTGGCAGTCGTGTTTGATTTCTCATCGAAACCTGAGCTACAGCTATGGTTATAATTGAAGATTTTTTTGCAAAATCTTAAAAAACAAACAATTGTTTCACATCTTCTGTAATAGTTGTCACAACTTCTATTATATCTTATGGAGTTATAGCCTTGAAATAATAGTCTATCGAAGTGATAAATGTGTTGGCTTTAAGCAGTAATATTTCAAGGGCAACTTAAATTCCCGGTCTGGACTACTTTCATGACCAGTTACGAGGTACTTAACATTTGAATTGAAAATTACTTACTGGGAAATAGTATGAATATATATGTGTGTGTGTGTGTGTGTGAGTTTTTCGTTTATCCATAACCTCCCCATTTCAAGGATGTGGGGGAAGGAGCTCGCAAAAATTAATTAATTTTAATTAAAAAAAAAACACATATTTGATCACTATAGTCCTACTTTATTTGTTTATTTACACCAACGTTTCAGCCCTTAGGCCATTATGGAGGGGATAAACCTATTTTAATTATTAAAAATCATTATGGACTGAATTGCCCTTGTCAACTACATTTAACTAGTCAAACACTAAAAAGGATGAACTGGATACCTATAAGGTATTAATTAATACCTTATAGGTATCCAGTTCATCCTAATTAATTAAATTAATTAATTTTGTTACATGTCAAATTACGAATGTTAAATAAATTCTCTTAGCTTCAGGCCCTTAGTATGTTTAATTTGATAATTTTTTGTTTTTGTTTTTTAGGTAATTTCTGTCTTTCAAACACACACACATATAATTAACCAAAAAGTGTGTACTTTTTGATTTATAAAATTAACTTCTTGTTTTCTTGATTAAATACAATAGTTCATTATTGAAAATAAATAATAAACCAAAAACCTGAAGCGTCTGTTTATAGAGTTAAAAGTTGTTTTTAAGGTCATTAAAAATTGAGCGATACAGAATTTAAGGTTCATCAAATTAACTCTTGCAATCGACCGTAGACTGTATTTCTAGAAAATAGACGAGAATTCGGTATTATGAACGTAAAAAATATATTATATGAATTGCCTAAACCACTAGTTTTCGGAAACGAAGGTAACCAACGTTACCAATTTTCTTAAAGTATATGTGTTTACAGCTGAAAATATATTCATCCATTATAATGTTAATAAAATTGATTTGAGAATAAAGCAATTTTTCAAGTTTTTTCAAAATATATTTTTCAAGGCAATTTTTGAAAGTAATTAATTTAAAAAAAAATAATATATTACCTATGATGTAAGCATCTCAAGAAAAGAATTTATGATTAATTTTATACGTATATATATATATATATATATATATAATATATATATATATATATATATATATATATATATATATGTTTACTCCATAAACTAATTATAAACAAATTAATCAATTAAAAAAACTGTAATTATCGTTTTTTATAGATTTTAGAATTTTTCTGAGCTCTGTCCATCAATAGTACAAAAAGGTGTTTTTTAAAAATATTTAAAGCAGTATTGAATATTTTTTCAATTCTGAAGTATTAAATATAAAAAAGGAGATATTTTAAATCTCCTACAGAGAAGTTTTTTACTATAATAATTACTATAAAAAAACACAAATATTTCCTTAGCTATGTCCATTTCTTACCCTAACTGTTACAAAGCTTTTATTTCTCGCTTTTCCGTGATATTGGATGTATTTTAATAAACATAATTGCCTTCTATTACATTTTATTTAGAAAAGTAAAAATTTAAAAACTATAGTTTTCATATATTTTTCCTGTAAACTGGTTATAGACATCGTTTTCTCTCCCATGCCTCTGTCATATTAATTGTTTTATATTTATTGCTGACAAACTAAATCTTTCTTACCAAAATTTATGTTTAAACCAAAGACACCTAATAATTGTTTCAATTATTTTCATGAAAACGTAAATATTAGAGCTAAAAATATTAAGTTTGTCACTTAATGGGACCCTAGTAAGGTAGTGAATGAAGTACTGATGGTGGTGCGCTGCGGATTTCCGAACATCGGGAAATCAAAGGTTCATTCACGAGAAGTGATAGGTTAGGTTACCTAGGCCTCACAACCATTATAAATTTCTAATTTTCATTATATGTGAATAGTTAAATAATTTTTCATATCCCTTGTTTATAATTTTAAACCATCTTCAACTATTTCTTTTAAATAGTCAAGTGGGCAACAAATTAAAAAAAAAAAATGAGGAAACTTCACAATTTACTTTACAAAAAAAAAACTTTAACGTTGTGTATATTTATCAGTTCTTTTCCCATTTTCCTCAACAAATTTATTATTTTCGCAATACCTTTCCTTAATTTTTGTAAGTAGTAGACTTATATTTTACTAACTTTTGTCAAAACGATTTTCTATGAGACTAACCTTACTACTAGATAGGTTAGTTTACCTAAGTCTCGTTATTAAGTAAATAATTTCATAAAAGTAAATAGTTGTTTATATCCGTAGTCTATGTTATTATTAACCATTTTCAACTATTTTTTCTTTAAAAAGTCAAGTAGACAATAAATTGGAGAGAAAAAAAGTGGAAACTTCACGAAAGTATTGATCAGTAATGATTGAACGTGTAAGGGTCTTCTACAGTGGCTTAATAATACAGTGCGGTCATACGGAGGGGACGGCCATATTGGATCGGCGGGAAACTAATATTTGAATAGTCTGTCTTTGTTATTTCAATTTAAAAAGTAATTATTGCAACAAACTATTTACTAGAATGGTTTGGGAGATAGAATTGAAGTTGAACAATCTGTATGAAGCATATGAATCACTTATATCACGCGAAAATAAATAATAAAATCAAAGAACAATATTTGTTTTTTTTTCTGTTTAATTTCTTTTAAAATATATTCCAATAAACTTCGGCATATTAAGATTTCCATTGTGTTCATCTTACTCTCTCATTGGCAAATTTCACAAACAAATTAATTAATTATTAAAACATTAAACAAAAACTGAGTGAAAATTAACTTTCATTGGAAAACCATAAACTCAATTCTAAGTCAGCAATCATGAAACTATTTTTATTTTTCTTCTTAATATTCACCTTTAGAAAAAAAAAACTTTAAATAAATGTAAATTATTTAATCTAAATTTAATAAATACAAATTATTTAATGTAAATTTAGTAAATATAAATTATTTAATGCAAATTTAATAAATATAAATTATTTAATGTAAATTTAATAAAAATAAATTATTTAATGTAAATTTAATAAATATAATTTATTTATATTGCTTATGACTGAATACCATAACTAGTGTTGCCCAAATGCGAGACCATGAGGTGTCTTGGTCTTGTGCAAGTCTCGCAACAGTCTTCCAGTTACCTATCAGCTTCTTATTATAGATATATTACTGTAATTTGTCAGACATGGGAAACCTAAGCCCAAATGAAAAATTGAGAGTTAAATTCCAAAGGATATTGGTTACACCAATTCTTTACATATGGTAACTAAATTTTTCAGGTTTTACTATTACAACTATTTCAAGGTTGACTATTTTAACTTAATTTTTATTCATAAAAAGGATTTTTTTATCAGTCTTGGTCTAACAAGTTAGGCAGGCTTTAGTCTTGATTTTGCAAAGTATATCACCAAGACTGATTTTGGACAACACTAACTATTATAAATCCACTATAATTAAAATTTTAAATACTTCAAAATTTGATCCTCGATGTATAGATTCATTTCTGATCATTGATATAAAATATTTTTTTATGAAATGGTTTACCTCTTACCATAATGTAGATATTTTATATTGCATCTCTTATTTTATTTATTTTTCATTAGTTTTTTGGGAAATTAGAGATTGTTGGCTATAATATATTTTCAATTTTATCACACAGGATATACCAAGTAAAAATAACTAATAATGAAACATAAAACTGTAAGGATAAAATACAATAAATTATCAATTGATTGAAGAACTATCCAATTTAACTTGAAAAAGAAAACATTTTTAATCAACAAAGGAATATATATATAAAAAAAAAAAAAGATGAAACCGAATATTTATTTACAAAGACATTTAAATTTATAAATGCTGCACATATACATTTACAGATTTACTGCTAATAATAGACATATGAGGGAAATTCTTTTTACCAATTGAATTTATCCTAATTCTAAATAAAATAAACCTCTTAAGAATACTATATTTAATATTGTTACAATTAAATATGTGTTCTTCATCAACAGAACTCATTTTTCTCTATGAAAAATCCTCTTAAATCACCTCTGAGTTGATTTGGCTCATATAGGTTTCGAAATTGACTTAATCCTTTAATTTGTTACTTTATTTTATTAATTTTCCTTTGTAATTCAGTGGTTATGAGAGAAAAAGATTGAAATTAAGTTTGAAACTTGATTATAGAAGATATTTTTATAGTTTGGGGCTATTAGCTGATACAATTTGTATTTTGAAGTCAGTGGTTTCAAGTATAAAATTGAAATTTGGTTTTCATTTATAGTTATTGTTACTTTCAATATTAAAAATATGAGTGTAGTTGATGATCCTTAAATCATAGTTTAATTGAGTATAGTTGATGATCCTTAAATGATAATATTGACCTTAAATGATACTCATATTTTAATGATGAAAGTAACAATAACTATAAAGGAAAACAAAATTTCAATTTTATACTGGAAACTAATAACTTCAAGATAAAAATTGTGTTAGCTAATAGCCTCGAACTATAGACACTGTCTTCATATAACCAAGTTTCAAACTTGATTTCCATCTTTTTCTTTCATTACCACTGAATTAAAAAGGAAAATTAATAAAATAAAGTAAAAAATTAAAGTATACTCACAATTTTAAGTCTACGAAGAAGAAACCAAACTTGTCACTTTAACTTTAAACACTAATATATATAGCTATCAAATAAAAAATACCTATTAATAAACTAAATCTATTACTAAAACAACACAATTAAACTTTCAAACAAAATATCACTAATAAAATATGAGTCTGTGAAGATGAAACCTATCACTGAACATGAATAGGTTAACTATCACTTTAAACACTAAAACGTACAACTATTCAATAAAAACTAGCTATTAGTAAACTAAATTTATTACTAAAACAACAAAATTAAACTTTTAAATAAAATATCACTAATAAAATAAGTCTGTAAAGATGAAACCTATCACTGAACAAGAAACCAAAACAATAACTGAAAACACTAAAACGTATAGCTATTCAATAAAAACTACCTATTAATAAACTAAACCTATCACTTAAACAACAAAATTAAGCTTCTGAACTAAAATACTGCTAATAAAATATGAAATTTTAACAGCTTTGAGGTGCCTAAAGAGCAAGCAGATAGCAAGGGACGATCCAAGATGGCCAACCAATCAGAAATCGAATCCATATGACCGCACTGTATTATTAAGCCACTGTAGGTCTTCATGATAAAAGCGATAGCGGGCAATCTTGGAACTTCTTGTGATGTTCATTCATGAATTACCGTGTAGGGTCTACTTTATGACATAAAAACACAATTTCATAATCACCTTGAACAATATTTGAAAAATCATTATTTTTCAATTTTTATAAATAACATGTGGTTTTAGGCAATTATCTCTATTACAATATATCCCATATCTCGAAAAGACAAAAAATAAAAGCTTTGCAACAGTTAATTGTAGTTATTTTTGCTGAAAACACGGGTACTTTTAGGTGACTGGATAGGAAATCACTTCCTTTCTGTACACAACTTGAGGTGAATGATTCTGCAGGAGCGAAGGGTTCTGATAAACGATGCGTTGAATGATACCGAATTTCAGAAAAGACATAACGAATCCCGATATATATAATTGGCCTACAGTAAAAATGTCACTACTCAGTGGACGCAAAATTTGATTCTATGGTTTTCCTCTTAAGGAACTAATTTCCAAGTTGCAGGAACATTTATAGTAATCTGTCTCAGTTTTTGACGAATTTGGTAAAAATCAGCGTTGGTTGAACGTGGTGGTATATCTTACCACGTAACCAAATTATAAAGTTTATGAACTAGTTCGACGGACGATTTAAGATTCTTTAATTTATTAAGGAAAACATTTTTCGCTTTGATGTTTCGTTTAAAAGTTTTACATTTATTTATAAAAGTATTCATTAAATCTGCCGTCATTTTTTAAAGCAGCGGCTCTGGAACGGCAGACGACGAGATTCTTTTTCCTCAGAGTAACACACTCTTCCGTAATTTACAATCAAACCGTCGCCTGCAATGAGGTCGATTTTTGGACCCTGGCTCCAGGACTATCAGGTATACCTTGTCCTGTCATAAACATTGTTACAAGGAAATAAATACAGATTTCAACAGAAAAATTAATTTTTTCAAAAACTTTATTAGGAAATAAAATGTACATCTATAGAGAGTAAAACAAAAAATAAATCACTGAAAATATCCCCCTTTTACCTTCACACATGCATTTAATATCCGTGATCAATCTTCAACAGTAGTAGTCAGCACTTCTTGAGGGTAGCGCTATACTGTTCTGACCAGAGATTGTTTGGAGCTTTCCAAGTTTGGGTGTGCTCTCTGGCATGCCATCCTCTCCAGTTCGGACCAAAGCCGATAATCTAGTGGGTTGAGATCAGGACTTCCTGACGGCAAATCCGAGGCAGAGATGGACTCCGGAATGTTCTTTTGATGCCACTTCTGACTTGAGCTGTAGCGGAATCCTGCTGGAAAACCCAATGACTTCCAGCAAACAGAGATTCATTTAGAGGCTTGACCACAGGTTCCAAAATATCGTCCTGATAGTTTTTAGCGGCTGTTTTAACTCCTTTTTCACAAAAATGGAGCTCTGTAGTGCCGTCAAAGCAAACTCCCCACCAAACCATCACTAAGGAATGGTGATGACCTCTTTTCACTATTCCAATGACTTCCTGGGCTTTTTTAGAGCTGTGTGCATACACACGACCATTTTGGTGATTACATTTTTCAATTGTAAAAAGTTTCTGATCGCTAAACTAAAGCTTTCGAGGAAGACCATTAGTGTAAGAAGATATAACAGCTATTCGGTTGTCTTCATCGCCCCACTCCATGTTAACTGATCGAAAGAAAAATACATACTGATTGGGATTATTATCCTGACGTGTAAAGAAAATAACCTGATAGGAGGTAGGATTATCTAAATAATACACAAGGATGTAAAAAAGAGTTCAACTTTTGTAACTGTATTTATGGCAGAATTAGGTATAGCAGAATGACTCATTGGGTTTTATTTTTTGCCCTATTTCACTCAGGTAAGATTTGTAGTTTATTATTTTCCAAAATAGAAAGAAAAATTAAGGAAGAATTAGAACAAAGTTCTGGACAGTTAAGGGTTTATTAAAATAACTTTTTAAAAACTTTTAGAATATGGTTAGCAACGTTGGTGTTCGAAAATAACAAAAATAAATTCGAAAAAATCTACACATAAATGTTTAATTTTTTTAAGCATAAAATTATAATTATGGGTATTTTTTGACTCAAAATATTCCCATTCACTTTTGTAAATTTAAGCGTATTCATTTTAATGGTCATGAATACGGAGCCGTATTCACTTTTACAAGGTTGAATATGGCCATTATATATATTTACAGGCATAATTAGGTATTATCTATTTCTTCTATATTATCTATATTTCTTCTTCTGAATATAAAAAAAAAAATATTTATATTCATATGCACCAAATTAAGTGCTTTATATAAATGTGCCCATCTTTATGTATATATATATATATATATATTTTTTTTTTTTTTTTTTCACGCTTTGTCAACTGTCAAAAAAACTACTGGTTTTATTTATATTATTTCTAAGATTTATTGACTTGTTAAATTAGATCCTGTAAATGGAGCAATTGATGTTTGTTTATTTATGTAACTGGCGTGAAAGAGATAAGATAACAGCAGTTTCGCTATAGACTACCTTTCCTTTATCTTGCTTTTTTTAATATTTAGCATTTATTGAATATTAAATTTTAATTAATTACTTCTACTGTGTTTAATTAATTAATAATTTGATTTACTTATATTTAATCTTACTTTTAAATTATAATTTGTTCTTATTCAAAATCAATATTTTTTATTTATTAAACATAAAAATTGGTTTAATGGAAATATTTATGTTTATGCATCCTAATTCACAAAATAAAAATCAGTAACCTGTATTTAATTTTTCCAATTCGTTTAGGTGATGAAGTAGGATTTTATGTTTAAAAAAAGAGGCATGTATCTTATAATTTTATTGAGTAAAAAGAAAAAAAATGATATGTTGTTATAGTTGTTTATTTCTACCTGATTCTGAAAAAATTGTTATTCTTTTTATTATCTCTCTGACGTTTAACATCAACTGCCTTGGTTTTTTTTATTCATTTTAAAATGGAAGTATTAAAATTAAAATTAATAATCTAACATATGTCTATTATAGGCCATAGGTCACCAAAAAAACACAGTTTTTTTTATATATTACATGTATGTTTATTCAACGTTTCGGCTTCAGGAGCCATTTTCAAGAACCTGCAAACTAAATTTTAATTTACTTTTTACTATTCAAGTATAGCCTCAGACAATAAACTTGTATCATTCACTAATTAAAATTAATAAAATACTGATACGCATAGACTTCAATAGGATTATAGTTTTGTTATAAAATCATGATGGCCTAAGGTAAGCAGAGAAGTCGTGTTAAGGCGGGAAAAGATCTAAGGTTTTTAATGCCTACAGAAAAAATATAAATGTAAATATAAAATATAAACTATAAATGTAATGTATAGAATATAAACTTTTACTCACCAGCACAAAAAAACAAAAACGAAAAAAAAAATATGACGATGCCCTTCTTCGTTCTCTTCTCCCTTTAATACACTTTTATGGAGAGGAAGCAAAAAACTAAAACAAAAAATAGTTAAAACTGAATGTAGAATTTCAAACAATTTGGCATGAGCTTATTTATTTTCCTCATTGTGCCTAAAACAAGTGCAAAACAGGATAGGAACGCAATAATAAATAGGAACAACGTGATTTGACTTGGTTGGAAATGCTCGGAGTTAGATCTAGCCACGTACAATCAAAATAAAATCAGCGTCGCCTCTCGTTATCGGAAAGAAAAACCGCTGTGCTTTCTCTTTGCGAAATCGTATTCTTGATTCTCTTATCTCTTACCTTCAGCCTCTCCATAAGCAAAAAGTATATTTCTTTTCTCGAAGTATAAGTCAGGCTTTGGCCGTTATGACCTGATCGATTTAATGCGGTATTTCTTATATACTGAATATGTATTGAGTTAATATCCATTTGTCTAGAAATTCTACATGTGATTGAATTCAGATACGCTAGGTTTTTTATTACAAAGGTTTTTTTAAATGTTTTTATTTAAAGGTCTTTTCTTCTAAATTGAAGTTTCCCCCAGCCTAACTTCTTTCTTAGTCGGTTCCTCCACTTTTTCCTGTGCCCCGCCAGCCCTCGGCCCGCCACATCTCTAGATACGAAGTCTTCCTCTCTTGCGACCCTCGTCCTCCTACCAGCAGGACTCAAATGCCGTTTTGGGAAGTCGTTCGCTATCCATCCTTTTAACATGTCCATACCACTTCAATTTTATTTTTCCTTTTTCCATTATCTCTTGTACATTATTCCTAACTTACATTCTTTCTCTAATGGTGTTATTTATGATTTTCTGTATCTTTGAGACTCTTGCCGACCTATTTACTCATCCAGAAATCTTTGGCTCTGTGATTTTTCGAGCGGCCACACCTCAGAACTATAAAGCCGGTGCCATATATATTAACCTCTCCACCTTCGTATAAATATATTCGCTCCTGAGCACTGAATTTATAACAAAATAAATAATTAAAATATACAATTGTAGAAATGCATTGTGAAGGAAAAGGCATAAGTTAGCTGAGGAGACTTGTGGGAAAAACATACAATTTATTATTTAAATGAATCTGTTATACCTTCTATAACGTTTAGTTTCACTTCCGTTTATATTAAAATAATCTTTCCTACTTAATTTACCAGAATTTTTACTAGTTATTGAAATACTTCTGTTTTAATGCTGGGACATCAAAATATCTTACAATTGTGTACTTTATTTTAATATATGGTTCATTGAAATTAATGAATATTAACAGAATAATAATTTTTTTTTTTTTTATCGTCCATTTTGTGGAGCTTGTACAATAAACATGAAGATAGAAGTGCAGTTTGCATATTATCACTGTTATTAGTTTCCTCTGTTTGAACTAAATATTAACCATTAATAATGACATACAATATAATTGGAGATCGAAAGATAAATAATTGTAAATAAGTTATAGATTTTTCAGAAAGTGATTTGATAGGGCGAACAATTATTTTATGATCCAAAAGATTCTTTTGGTCTTCATAAATGATAAATATGGCCTCTGGCTAAAAGTTCTTCTTGAGAATGAAAGAAGTTAACCGAGAATTAAAACATTCTTTTTAGGTTAATAAAATGTTCTAAGTGGGTCCTTCAAAAAGCCCCTTCTTCCTCCCCTTATTAATTACTTTATAAATTGCATTCTTCCCCTTCGACGGAGGAGTTGAAATCACTCCAGTCCCTTTCCCTTTATTTAATCACCTTTTCTGCTAAGGTTTTTTGTTCAAACTGTATTTTTGCGGTATTTATTGTTGGAAATTTTTCTTATATCGTGAACCAGTCACCCTTTCTTTTACGAAGTGTCATTATCCCATCCATTTCGTCTATCATCTGATACTTGTTAGGATGTGATTAGAAGATTCCAGAACCAAAGCAACTCAAATACCTGTAAAAAATTAGACTTGATTTGATATGTTTCGCTCCATATATTTTTCTTGTATTTTTTCCCAATTATTTGCAATAACGGCATAGTGGAAATGTTTTAATTGAGCCTGTCTTGGGTTATTGCTTTCCAGTTCTCTGCATGCAGTTTGTTGATCCGTTTTATCCACCTGGTGTTCGTACTCTCACGTGATCTCTTGCCAACTACTTTGATAGATGCCTTGGCATTCATTGTTGCATGTAGGCTTCCTGATGGATTACTTCGAGGTAATCCGCCCATATTAATTGAGCAGTGAATGTAAGCAACTATTTTACTTATAGTTTGGAAACCCCTGCTGTTGAGCTTTCACTGCTGTCAAAATTTCTTTAACGAAATTTGATCAACCAATTTTGACAGGTTCTTTCGATTAAGGCATCGTGCATATAAACACTGTATTTTTTTTATGAGCTGCTGTAAGCCTACCTTTTTAAAAATAATGTGACGCTAATGAATATTTTCTTCCATAGACACGGTGATATAGTAAATACTAAACTAATTTAAACAAGAGCTTAGAGAAATGTTTTTTAACGTATTTCAAATATGATTAATTATCCCCTTTAAGGATTAATTCGTAGTAGTGTCTTATAAATAAACAGAAGAAGAAAATTACTATTTGCCACCAATAATTACTATTTGTATAATTAAAATCGTATCGAGTTTGATAGCGATTTGCACTTAAATACCTTTTGATCACTCCCGAATGTCATTTTCAATGTTATTTTATTTTTTTTTAATTTCTGATAATGATGGTGCTCCTCTGGTCTTCCAGCATAGATTGATAGTTGTTAACCACTAAAAAACTGCATAATAAAACAGCGTAATGGTTGGAATTTATTAACTTTTCTCAGATTTCAGTATGTAACATATATATCCTTGAAATATCATTAAAATTTAGATAATTCTTTATAAACTTTTTCAAAAATCAAACTTTTTGAATCATCAGCTGGTCCTGTACTTATGGATTTATTTCTTTTTTCCTTTGCTAATTTTAAGTTTTCTGGTTCAGTACCAAGATCTGATAACTCTCCATAAAATGTACAATGATGCAATAAAATTATATCTTTAGTGTTGTATCAAGTATAAGTATTTATACTTTTGTTGTCAATCCTCGGTTGCTATCATGACGGTCTTGGACATAGAATAGCCAGCCCGCTTGCTAGTTCCTTGTCTAGCGTTGACACCGCAGAATACGAGGTAGAAACAGGGTCAACGCGAAATCAATGTGGTAGTCCCGTTCGGACAAGCTGCTGCTCTGTTCCAAGTTCCCTCCTGTATCTTTTAGCTTAATTCCATCTTAGTTTCTTTCTATCTTTTACTCTTTTACTCTGTGTTCATTTTATATATAATATTATCTTAATGATTCTCTGCTCATTTGTCAAATATATTAGATTAATTCTATTGAGTGATGATAAATTTATAAATTTTAATTTTTTCAATTTGAGATTCTTTTACAAACTTAGTACATAATACTAACTTAAACCGCAGTGAATTGCATACTTATTCAGACTTCAGGAATTTTAAGGAACTGATTTCAATAAATTACATATGCAATAATGTACAAAAACATGATCTTACGTTCTCAGTATAGTTTATTGATCAATGAACAAATGTGGAAATAAGCAAGTAAAATTTATTAGGGCATAGGAGAATTCATTTTCTTGTCCTCGGTCGATGACAATGATTTATTTAAAACAAAAAAGAAATCATGTAAACAAATTACAATTGGCAATATTCTTGCTAATGCTAATAAATGGTCGAATTCATTGATTTTTTAGGAAATTTAGGAACCTTTAAAACTATGACGGTCTATAATAAACCATTTTATTGCTTTTTGGGTTTTGCTCAAATACAGTTTCCTTTTCTTCATAACTCTTTTTACTTATTTTTCTGCAAGATGTTCTCATTTGTTCCACCTGATAAAGAAGATAATCTTCAAAATGATGTCTCAATCATGGGATTTGTGAAGATTGTTTTTGAAAAATTATTATTATTTAATAAAAAATATCATGTAAGGTCAGTGTAGTTTCCTCACCGTTTTCATAGGCTAAAAATATCTATATTACAAGCTCTAAAATTTTCCGTATGAGAATAAAATCTGTGAGAGAAAGCGTTTTCGAAAATTCAGTAATCCCTCAACATATACGAGTTTCATATCCACGAGTTTTGTTCATCGGCAAATACTAAAATGCAAAAACGTTCCCCATTTGCACATTGCATATTTGATTGTGGTTAAAAAAACGCTGCAAATTATTTCACAATGGTTTATTATTTCCAAAAAATTATACATCTAAAGTAACATTAGCTTCCTAGTTACAAAGAAAAATAAATAAAAGGTGATAACAATTATTGGACTAAACTTTTTTTTTTATCATTAGTAATATGCTAAAAATAAATATCATTGCTTCAGTAACACATTAAAAATTTAAAAACCAAACAAAGCATATGACATTTGGAGTAGAACATATAAAAAAAACCGGAGACCACATCTTTGCTCCTAATTGTCCGATTTTAACGATTTTTTTTTTTTTGTTATTTAGGAAATTTCGTCAACAAAAAAGTATAAACTTTTCGAGTTATTCGGAATTTAATTTTACCATCCCTCGTCACTTTTTTTCCAGCTTCTTTTCGTTGAAGTATGCTATATAGATAAATTTAAATTGCGTCGAGAAAATGACTAGCGAAGTTTCATTGAAATCGGTACATTCGTTTAGGAGCTACTGTCTATAGCAACGCAGGTTTTTCAGCCGCCATTTTAAAATTAAAAGCCGGATAGTAATGTCAATGAAGGAGGATCATCCCCGGGTAATCTCTGATTTTATATCAAAATTTGAAAAAAATCGGTCCAGTAATTTCGGAGAAAATGCGCGAACGGCGGACGGCGTACGGACAACACATTTTTTATTCGTTTTTAGAATTCTACGCATCCTGAAACTTGAAACCTCAAATTTTGAGAGGAAGTTAAGTTTTTGAATTTTTTGGTAGATCACAATGGTTGATTATTGAAAATAATAAACCAAAAACTTAAGTGTGTACTTTAGACCCACACGATAGAAGTGAAAACAACAACAAGACGAGATTAATAACATGGAATATGAAATATACATTACAAATAACAGCTTATTATAAAAAGTATGAAGTGCTGAATATTTTTCCCGCTTGCAGTATGCAGGTCCGATTTTTAGTGTCTGAGATATTGATTGTTTTTTGTTTTATGAAAAATATGATAAGAAAATCAAGTGAACATTGAGGAGTGATTGAATCATAAAACCCTATGATATGTTGATATATATTATTATCTTTGAATATAAATGACAATTTAAATAAAAGTAATAATTTAGGTTTCATTAAAATAGTTACATACCTACTACTAAACCCTAGCCCACCCAGCTAGTCGACTTTTCTTAATCGATTTTTGTTTACACATATTACACATAGTAAGATGATCTTTTTCTTTTCTCTGACGAAGATGTTTAAGCGTGTAGATTGTGATGAAGACTTCGAGAGCCAGAAACACAAAGAGCTGTCACGAAGAGTCGCTCTTGGAGACCGGAATAATTCCTGTTTATTCCTGTTGGGAGGTTCCATTGGAAGCTTTTGTCCCAGCAGCGTTTAAATAAAGGAAGCGTAGAAGCGTTTGACAGCACGATGTGTCGTTTGAATCTAACTTCATTTCTTCCCTGGTATTATTCGCGGGTCTTAAATAGTTTGGTTATCAGTTGAGGACAAGTTCACGACAGTTAGAGGAGCTTTGAATGCCAACAGGTGTCCCGGCTTGAAGGGGTTTCCAAACAGAAGTCTGCGCCTCCCACGTTGAGTTTTTTTTCAATCAAAGATTTAATTGAAAATTTGATTTTAGTAGTAACATGTTTTTTTCTTCTAATGTTTGTATTCTCAAAATTACACTTGAACAAATAATCTTTTACTGTAAAGAACTTAAGTTTTTGAATCTACATAAGTCTTCATATCTAAATCAAAATAGAATATTTAACACATCTTCCAGAACCTCCCATGGTTATTTTATTTCTAATGTTTTTATTTAATATTTGGAGCAAACTGTTACTGATCGAATGCGACATTTCTTACATTACAGTGTTGTTACTTCTCCATGTTTACTGGTTTAAAGGGACTTAATTTTTTCCCCCTTCAGAAAATTATTTTATTTTTTTTTAACGCTTTATTGAGAAATATTAAAATTTGTCACAGTTAAGGACACTTATAATAGAGTTCAGAGAGTACATTCATACCGTATATACAAAAATATATATAAATTAATAATAACAAAAGAATAAGAAAAAAGAACAAAATAAAAATAAAAGTAAATAAATATGTATATATATATACACACACATACATACACACACATACATATACATATATATATATATATATATATATATATATATATATATATATATATGTATATATATATATATATATATATATATATATATATACATATACATATACACATAAGTAAGTCAAAATAGAAATAAAAGTAAAACAAACATCCTAGATAAAACATACATATATACATTATTTACAATTAGCCAGGTGATATCCGAACCAATCCTGTCCCCTCCAAATGTGGAGGGAAAAAGGAGGCTTAGGAGATCCCTACGCTTCTCCCTCAGCCACTTATCTGGTATTTAAGACCAGCGGAGGATAAGTAAGAGCGCTACAGCCACAGACACTCATGACTTGAGTGGAGAATCTGGCAATTGCTAGAACTCCAAAATATCCATATTTACAAAAGGTCTCGTGGCCACTGCCGCTTTAACCTACGAATGGCATTGTAGGGATGGGTGGTGCTTGATAGGGATTGTACAACGAGATTTGGGTGATGAGAAAGTTTCTGGTGAAATTTGGAAAATTTGGCTGGGATAAGATCAAGAATAAATGGGATATTAAGGTCATTGTGCAGGGTTTTATTGGTTACATAGAAGGGAGCATCGACTATTGTACGGAGGACTTTAGACTGAAAGGATTGAATGCGTTTGATGTTAGAAAATTTAGCTGTTCCCCATAGTTCTAGTCCGTAAGTCCAGATGGGTTTCAGTATTGTCTTGTAGATCAGTAATTTGTAGAAAATTATATTAAAAGTTTTTAATAGATCTTACATCATAAATACTAATAATTAAAACCTTGTAATTATGCTTCATAGTATTATAATTTTTATACCTTTTTTGCATTATTGTTGTCGTGTGTTTGATCAGTAAGGCACTAGGCGAGGGAAACAAATTAGTATCAGTGTTCGATATCATATCCACAATGATGGTGTGGTATCACGTGTTCCTGTGGCTAGTTCTAACCTGAGGTTGATCTCTAGAAGTTCCATCTCGTGGTTGATACCTAGACGTTCCAGAGTGTGGCCAATTCCTAGAAGTACCAATCTGAGGACTTGATGCCACACCAAGTGGTTCGGTAACTTTGGGCAAATAGGTATCAGCTATTATTTGATTTAACACGTTGTGGATCTTGTGAGGTGAAAGCGCTACAGTAACTGCTTTCTGAATAATAGCTGATACTTCGTCTTGATCATTATCTGTTTCTATTGTTTCAAGCATATCTCATTGTTGATATGAGTTTGGGCACTGACAATAATTTTTTTCCCAATTTTATCTAAGGATACTCTAATACTTTACTGATTTTTTTTTTGGTATAGTGAAGTTTTCTATTAGTCCTAGCCAACGTATCCAGAATAACAGAAGAAGCCTTTCGAGCTATTATAACCCAAGACCTTGAAGGCTCATCATCCTTCTGCTGTTCTTTCATCACAACATCATTCAGTGGAAAATAGATCCATAGTCGTTAATACCGTAAAAGTTAAAATATTGCTATCAGGAGGAGAATTTATATGGCATTCTTATCACTAACATATAACCTTCCACATTAACAATAAAAGATGAAAAATCGCTTTTCCCACAATATCGTTCACTTCTCAGAAGTTTTCAAGTATATTAATAAGTAAGAGATTGGTTTATAGTAATTCGAAGTAAATGTGGAAGAAGGAAACAATTGAATGAGTAAACAATGATGAAGTGTTTACACTTACTAAGTTTACGATGAAACATAATTGTCTGGATTAACAGTTAAGAATTTTTATTAGATTAGCCGATGTTTCGACCCAAACAGGTGGGTCTTACTCAGGGCTATCTTTTGGGAGTCGAGACAAGAATTCAACAAGAACTCCAGTTCTTGTCTCGACACCCAAAAGATAGTCCTGAGGAAGTGAGTCGAAACGTTGGCTATACTAATATAAATTCTTGACTGTAAATGCTGACAATTATGTTTCATCCTAATAATTGATAAGTCGACTAATTACCCATCTCTTACCAAGTTTACGTTACAAAATATTGTCGCGTCACTTTAACTTGGCCTTTCTCCTTAACTGTCTTTATAATTCTCAGTTAAAATAGTTCTTAATGAAACACCTCTCAAGGAAATAAAAACTTATTGTCCCTCTCCTAACCTCACTATTTACAAGTCATTAACAATAACATTAACAATAATACGATAAAAGTAAAACAGAAACTGAATACATATACATACTTACTTAAGCCCATATGGACATACTCATCACAAATATACGGCATCGCTAAAAAGACCAACCTACAAAAACTTCAAGCGTTCCAATCAAAATTATTGCGACTCATAACAAAAGCACCTTGGTACGTGAATAACAAAACTATACATACTGACCTCCACTTTCCAACAGTTGACCAACATATAACGACCCTTTATCAACGATTTTACACAAATTTAAATGGACATAATAACAGACTTATAAGAGACATGGCCACAGCTGACATACCTCAGAACATGAGCAGGAGACTAAAAAGGCGTTGGAACCTAAGTAATTGGAACAAGTTAGGGAAGAGGTACTGCTGAGTACTTTCCTTCCCCATGCCTGTCATGTCATTATATCATTATCGCCATCACATTTGCTGATTGTCAACTTATTATTGACAGGCGCAAATACATATTTTATAGACAAAAAAAAAACCAAAAATAATAATACGAAACAAACATTTATTGGCTTGAAAATAAACTAAAGAACTCTAAACAAGAAATAAGCAGCACAACGAACTGTAAAACAATAATTTAAATCATAAATACACTCAGTAAATAATATGCGACCTATAGCTCTCCTAGTGCCTCACTAATTAAACACACGAAAATATTAATGCAATAAAGATATAGAAAATATAACAACATAAAGCATAATCATACGATTTATATTAATCATGCTAATATTATGCATACGATTTCTTCTAAAGTATTTTGCTATAGGGAGGAAACAAAATCCTTTTAGAAAATATCAATGAGAATAAACTGTACATTATATTAAAAAAACGCCTAATTTTACACAGATCTAATGAATTCTTGGGCGGGGTGGCCGAATGGGCTAACGTGTGTGCACAGCACCGCGAGTTGACCGTCAGCCAGATAACCGAAGTTATTCAATCTAAGAGATTAAAAAGTACGATTTCGCGTTCCGATGCCGGAGGGGATTTTAAATTCGCCGCCCTCACCTCTGGCCCGAGAAAACTCCGTATAGCCTAAAAGGCGAGGAATCGAAGAACAAAACAAAGCAAACAAATTTAATTAATTTAAACGAAATCGTTGGAGCCGTTTTTTAGAAAATCGTAAAAATGTGTAAAATCAATGATGTAAAGTGCCACTTCCAGTCAGCCGATTTTGACGAAGGAGATTCCAGGAATATACAAACTTTAAATACACAAACACACTGTTCGTTTTGCGGGACGTAATTATCTGGACTCAGGGGTCATCAAAACGTGTATTTTTATTGAAAATTTTCAAGATCGCAATATTTTCTCTTACTATTTTTTACATATATAAGTAAGTGAAAGTAAAATTACAGTGCACTAAAATAACATAATTAAAATGACACAGTCCCATTCCTATATCGAACATAGCTACAATAAATTGCAGAATTTACACAAAGGAAAAATTCATCAAAGCTCTTATTAATTTGAGGTTATGAAATGTCACCTATGAACTTTTGCACTAAACCCACAATATAATGTGAGAGGAGGCACTTTTTGAATTAAATTTTGAATATACACAACCATGGATATGGTTGAAAAATAGTTTACACATTTTAATTATCTGTGTTATTATAAACTTATAGTTTAGATTTATATTTTTTTTTTAATTTTTAAAATATCACTGTTATGAATTCCTATATAGACAATTACGATTGACTAATGAACGATACAAATGCAGTCAAACAATATTGAAAGAATTTGTAAACATTTCGGATTACACTTTTTTTATTTCAGCTGTTTGATATTTAGGGAGGTCAATGTATGTGTTGTTTTTTTTATCTCTGCTCTTTGTTTATATCCTGGAGACCTTGCTGAGTGAGATACTCTGTTTAATCAGATATATCTGGAAAGGCGTCGTTGTAGGTAAACAGAGGTACCTTGGAAAGGTGTGAGCATAAATAAGCTCTTTGATCGTTTGCTATAACTGGCTAAGTGTTGTTAGCACAAAGGCTAACTTAGGCTAAGTTTACCAAGTTAGGGGCCCAACTTGGTCCGACATGCCAAGTCACTTACAACCATTCCTCTTGCTGCTTTGTAAACTTGGGTCAGTTCTATAGTAGCTCAATACCTACTTTACTAATTACTTTAGTAAGATATCCCGACCTTCGACTTCTGTATCCTAATGTCCTAGTGCTTTGGTCGGCGAATTTAATTTCGTTGAATTTGTTAACTTTACCTAATAGTCTTATGATTCGATTTATTTTTACCTTGCTAATTTGCATGGGAGTATAGCTATATATTTATAGTATTTTTATTAGATGATATTTTAGTATGTAGAAGAGCTTCTTAATGCATTAACAAAAAAAAAAAAAAAAAAAAAAAAGTCGATCACAAATAAAATAAATCGTCGGTTTATTGAAAAAGTAATTAAGTGACATGTCGACTAATTAAGAACTTTGAACAATGTTTCCTTCCTAAAATCAGAAAACTGTGCTCTTTTTGTAACTATATTCGATGTAATAAAGGCTTTGTTTCATTTTCATGCTCTTACAGTATTTTTGTATCGGAATTGATAAAAACATTTTTGAAAATTAACCTATATCAAAAATAAACTCGGTGACTTTTTGAAATAAACTGATGATATGTTCTCACGTTAATTCTATATTAATAAAGGCTTGGATTAGTTGAATTTATTTTTTAATTCCGCTTCCTCATGACGCCTTATACACTAATATACCAAAGCATTTTAAGATCTTTTAAATTATAATTATTAAGTTTTATAGCTCTTAAGCCTGTTTAATTTACATCTATCTTGCTGCTTCTTAAGTAGACTTTTTTTCTTTGCTTTTGTATTTTATGAGGAGTGGGGTTTTACATTTGGTGAAGGTACCCCACCAGCCCCATTTCAGTTGGTTAGTATCTAAGGTCTGCAAACCCATGTGTGATAAACTCAGAGCCTCTATGAAGTTAGGTACCTTTCCCTTCATTGAATTGTAGATGGACTGTGTTAGAGGATTGACCACATAACCTCCTTTGATAAAGTTTTTTTAAAGAAACATTACCGTAAGATGGAGGAACGTTTGGACTAGATGGTTAACTTTGGGACAGTGAGTAAAATTTAGTTTGTGGATGGATAGACTATATTGGTTCAGTCTGCAAAAACGTGCTTTGTGTAGCCATGTAGTGTGCTACTACCTTGCGGCTGTTTGAGAACTCAGTTCACTACACTCGTGGTACTGTTAGGTTTTATTTATTTCCATTGTTTTTTCAATTCTTGTTTTTATGAAACTTTCGTAAAATAGTAGCTCCATTACATTCCTACTCAAAACACATGTTTGCAGACAGAACTAACACAGTGTATCTACCACGGAGTCACGACAAACTAAATTTTATCCGTTCTCCCAAAGTGTTACCACATCTTACGGTACGTTCTTAGACCCTAACAGGGAACGAATCTTTCGATTCCCTTGATTAATAGTATGATATATATTTCTGATCAAACAGCCCATATTAATTTATTAAGTATCATTATTCCTTCAATGGAATTATTTACTAGGTTTTGCTAATGACCAAGCTTATTACTAGTACGAAGGCCTTCTTTTAGTCGGTTTGTGGTTACCACTGGGATGGGTGCTGGCAAAGTACCTGGCCACATTGAGTAGAACACTTTTGAAGTAGAACTACCTTCTAATTTATCGGATATTATGCTTTATATTATTATTAAAATATTTATGTTTATTATAATTTCATATATTTTAATGAATGTGTAATATTGGAATTATATACTTAATTTTAGCTTGACCTATCGTATTCCCCAATACTACATGTCTATTTTTTTCAAATTTTTTAAGATCTTTTTAATGAGAAATAATACATTTTTCTGAGTGCTGAGTGTGGCACATTCATACCATATATACATTACAAAAAAAATAAAATTCAGAAATTCATAGCAAAAATTAATAAATTATAATTGAACAAAATAAATAGATAAATACAATAATTCATTAAAAAAAATGAAAAATATTCATATTTAATCATGCGTATTTAAATTCAGAAAGAGCCAGGCTGCGTTTTCATTAGGTTACAGCAATGATTCTTACTATACTCTTCTAATACGAGTAGTTTTAAACTATCTGTTTAACTGGGAAATAGATCTCAAAAATCGGCTGTAATTTTTCTTAATAAAATTATACCCTGAAATACAAATAATTGTAAGGATTCTTGTGTCTGCAAAATCTTTTGAGCGATTAGGATCCATAGTATTTCTTACTTTTCATAGTATATTTTTAGATGCCATGTATTTATATTTTCTGAAATTAGGTTAAAAAATAAAAACCTTTTTTTTATTATTTATTTATAAGATACTTAATTTTGTTAGTTTTTGACATAAACTTTCTATCTACAATGGTGTTGTGCAAATATGATATTAAGAAATACCAATACGAGCAGACATCATATCAAGGAGAACAGAACAGAACAAAACAAAACAAACAAATAAAAACGAGCAAGAATAAAATATTTAGAATATTTATTTGGCATTTTATGGATTGAAGTATATCTATAAATCTTAATATATGGTCCTGGGCCTTTTCATGGCTCCTTTGACGTAAAATATAAGTGATTCCATCCACTTGTCTACCGGACTTTTAAAAATAAATTAAGTACTTGCACCCCCTTGAAAATATTTTTTCTATTTGGTTATTAAGAAATTACTTCTAGTGGGAGATTACCTGCTTGTTTAAAAAATAAAAACAAATGTTTTCGGATTTACAAAGAAATCACAGTGGAACTAATTGTATTCGCTATTAAAAATATATAATACTGCTGTACGGATTTATATATTCCTACTAGTGTTGCCCATAATCGGTCTTGGTCTTGCACTTTGCAAGACCAAGACCAAGATCGCCTAACTGTTGCAAGACCAATACCAAGAAAGGTAAAAAGAAATCGATTTGTTGAATAAGAATGAAGGCAAAATAATTATCAATACTTGACAATTTAAGTTACTACATGTAAATAACCAGTATAATCAATATACTTTTGCTTTTAACTCTTCTACTTTTTCATTCGGGCTTAGTTAGGTTTCTCCTATTTAAAAATTACAGTCATATTTCTCTAGTTATAAGCTTATAGGTAACTGCAAGACCAATATGAAGACCAAGACTGAGTGTGCAAGACCAATATCAAGACCAAGACTCGTCTTTTGGGCAACACTAATTCCTACCGATTACATCTACATTCGGTATACGTATACGAAAGGTAGTTACGATTAATACTTAGATTTATTCATACGATTACCAATACTAATTACTTTTTTACAATGTTCTACATTTTCTATAGAGTCGGACAAATTAATAATTCAGTCAAAAACTGAGAAGTAATTATTTGTATTGTGTTTATAGATATCCATGTGTTTTTTGGTTAGTTTTAATTTTCTTATTTTTAGGTTATTTTATTTTATTTATCGTATATACATATTTTGCTTCTATTTATTTTTTTTAATAGTTTTTTTTCTATTTATTTTTTTGTACTTATAGTGTGAATGTTATCCTACCTCACTATAACTGATGTCCGAGTGTCAGATTATTATAATACTCCATAAAAAAAAAAAAAATTGCAACAAGAACTTTTTGTATTTATCGATCAACCGACACCAAGTAATTTTACAATACTAATTATTAAAATACAATATTGTAATTATAAAGTAAGTATATTTCACCTGAATTGCCGGTCATTTTTAAAATTCAGTTGAAGTAGAGAAGTAGAAAAAATGCCATTAAGAAGAAAGTCATTATATAAGTTTCAATTATGACGATTATGTGTATCAAAAAGAACGAATATAGTGATTTTATATTTGACGATAATTTCCTGAATAAAGTAATTATAAAGAATTACCTTATTTTGTTAAACATTTCTTTGTATGTGAGCCGTATAGCGATTCCCACCTATCTACTCTGTTAGCCGATTAAAAAGTAAAAACCAATGGCTGAAGAAAATTAAGGATTTAGTGCTTTTAATCCTTATCCTGGCACTCCGATAAGAATTTTCAATTAAAGCCTCTGCCCTTCCTTTATCGGCTTTTGTTTTGTTTAAACCTTTTTTTTCTGGATGGAAGGTCTTTTGCACTATTTTCACTATTCTATTGCTATATTGTTTGGATTTTGATTTAATAGAACTCATTAAGAATAAAAAATTGTTTTAATAGAAAATGTCCATTTTTGTTATAATTTAAGGTATAATGTATGATTTTTTTTCCCTCTCCTATACGTTAATTTACTCATCTGTCCTACGTTTTCTTATCTTTATCGGTCTTCTGAGACGATTCTATCACTGTTAAGAACATCAACGTTATTAGAATATTTTGTATGAATTGACAGAATATTCTAATAACGTTGATATATGTATCACTATAATTATTGTCCAAGTGACAGGTTATTATATTTCTAAATAAACAAATTAAAAAAAAATAGAATATAGAACGTTATTAATATTGTTTACAACTCTTTCTTATATTAACATATATTTGTTTGAAGTGTATAAACATTTAATTTTTTATTTTGCTTTTTTAATGTTTTTATTTATCTCATATTCTTCTAATGCATGTTGTTAAACATTTGTCTTCTATATTCCATTTAACAATTTTATACATCACTTGTTTGATTTTCATCGTCAAATTGATTGTTATTTAAGTGGAGTTTGTTCTAATCCTTTTATTTTATCAACTCCTCTCTTTTATATGTATTTGTTTGGTTCTACTCCCGACTATTGCTTTGTATCTCTTTTAATTTATTCATGATGTGAGCATCGTAGTTATTTAAATTTTACTTTCACTTACCTATATATGCAATATATAGTAAGGATAAGTTTTGCGATCGTGAAAATTTTCGAATCGAAGTTTTAAACGGAAATACATGTTTTGAGGTCTCCTGAGTTCAAATAACCAGGCTCCACAAAATGGTGTGCGTGTGCGGGGGAGGTGTGTGTTATATTTCTAACTCAAAAACGAAAAGATGAAAGTGAAATTGCTTATCTAAGGTTTGTATATACCTTGGATGTTACAGCAACTTTTTCGTCAAAATTGACTCTCCGGTAGTGACATTTTATGTAATTGATTTAACATATATTTACGATTTTCTCAAAATCGGCTCTGACGATTTTCATTAAACTCAATATATCTGTGTATTATTAAGCAGGTTTTATTTTCATTGACGTTCTCTAACTGGGCTTAAATGGCCAATTTTCACTATTGGATTCCTCTAAAATACATTTAATATTTTTATTTGAAATAATTAACCATTCCTCCACATTGAACTTTGATATGAAAAATAGTTAAATATAAAAAGAATTGGATAATTAACTAAACGAGAAATAAGAGATCGTAACGGATAATAGTTGAAATGGAGAAACCAAAGGAATACGAACTCGCCCGAAAGATTATAACAGACTACCATACGTAACATGAACTTAATATCACATGGACACCGACAATATTCTGTACATATACGTATGCGGTTTTCATATATGCTATCGTTGGTTTTATTTAATATTTAATTGTATAGATTACAGCGATATAAAAATTAAACTTTGTATATATAAGCATAATAAACAAATACAAATACGTACAATACAATGTAAATAAATATAGCGTCTATAATTTTTAATTTTTCTTCCGTTTTGTTGGAAAGTTAGGGACATTACAAACTGTCATAGGTATATATTGTGTACTCTAGTTATGTGTAAATAAGTCTTCCTCTTTTTCATAGTTTTCCTAGGAACGTACCATATATTTTCCACCCGAATAGGAAGATAATCTTCAGATCGAAGCCTCAATACGATAATGATTGGGTTTGATGATGATTTAACGACGCTTTGGCGTGTCACAGAAAAACAACTTTGGAAAAATCTTATTTGTTGTGCTTTACATATCAGGTATATCAATTTAATTTAAGATCGTCTTAGATTTGTTTTTAATGCGAATATCTTCTTTAATATATCTATTGTGTTCATCCTTTCAAATTTCTTAGCTGTCTTACAAAGCTTGTAGTTTTACTTTTCCTTTCTCCTAAAGGAATTTAGAAAAATAAGTTATTTTCTTATGTAAAATAAAAAAAAACACTTTATAGAGCTAGTACAGGACTCCGCTTTAGTGAAGGCTGGGTACGGTTGTGGCAGTTTTCATTTAATTGCCTATAATTTTGTTAGTATACCAATTAGCTAGAAGAAAAATGGCTTTTATAGTAAAGTCTACATATTGGACTACAAATAAATACTAAAACTTCGTCCGTAAGTACAATAGTTAACTCAATGGATCAAATTATTAAAAAAAATGTCTGAACGAACCTACCACAGAAACGGTTGGGATCAGTAATATCAGGTTCAATACACCAAAATGACCTAAAAATACTTTTATAACAGAATAAAATTAATAAATAAACACAATAAATTTGTAATTTATACCAAAATAAATAAAATCAGGAAACATTGTTATAGCTTATAACCAATAAAGTTGGCCATATGTAGTTCCTTCTCGATACAACCAAACATACACTTATGTTAGTTTATGTTACGAAATACGTGTTCTAGTTACGCCTATATTCAGTTTCATCGAGAAAGTATTTCATACGGTCGTGGTGGTGCGGCTCAGACGGGGTGCGAGTATGTGTGTGTGTGTGTCAACCTTAATGCACAATAGCATCTAATTATTAAATATATTATAACAGATTTCATATTAAAATCATTTAACATTATTAATTAAAGTTTCTGTTTATACATTACAGTAACCGTGTCAAAATAAAAAAAAAGTTAATAAATTCTATACCGAAATCAGTGAATCATAAAACTGTATACATTTGCTCTTGCTCAAGGGTTTTCTGGGGATGTAAAATTTAAAAAAATAAATACAAATTTACTTGTGTCACGATCCTCCCCTCAAAATATGTCACAACCCTCCCCAACCCACTTCTTCGCAAAAAAAACAAACAAAAACAATCGCCTTGGCAATTCAAAATTATCTACTTACAGTGTAATGATTGCTATATAACTACTAATGTTTACCTTATTTCGAGGGAAACTAATCGTTACTATATCTGTTCATATATAACAACAACTAATCAAATAAATCTAATAAAAATAGTTACTTTTGTTTGTTAAAAATTAATGAAAACTTCTCTTGCGTTTGTGTCGCGCGACGGCTGACGCTATACTGTGAAACATGTTCAAACATACACGCTTCCGATTTTTTTTCCCTTGAACCTATCGACTATTCCTTATAGTTTCGCTAATATGGGGACTGTCACAACCGTCCCCAATCTTCCCTAGGTTGTATGAAGTTCTGGAGTTGCGGGTATTAAAAGCCTGATGATTTTCGCGTTTGGCTAACTATTACACGTGTAGTTTAATCAAAGTAAATTAACTTCTACCCAACTTTGGCTGGTAAATTATATTGCCACATTTAACGGACTTGTATTAAATTAAATTTAAGTTGTGTCATAAAGCGCAACAGATTTTTTTTTTTTAACTATTGCTAAAAATACGACACAAGTAGATCAAATCTTGTGATAATTGATTTTATAAGATGATTTAAAATTTGGAAATGATTTATTAAGGGGTTTAGAATTCATAAAAATTCAAACTAGGATAAGAAGGACGTGTTTTAGTAACCGATCTAAATATTCTTTCGGTTGTCCCTCTCGAAATAGGAGTCGAGCCACTCAGCCCGGATTCGATTCGGCGCCGCCTCTGACTCTAGACTGCTGAAATGTCGCCTTAATGCCCTCTGCCACCATGTACATGCGTGGCTTTTAAACCTTAGGATAAACTGAGTTTTAGATCAGTTACCAGATGGTTCTGCTGTTATCAAAGAATAAATTTGGTTATTGTATCGTGAATTATTATATTTTTCAAATTCAAAATATGAAGTTTTTTAATTAAGAAGTTGGCGTTTTTACCTATGTTGAAGGTCTTCATCAGGGTTAAAGGACATTATCTGATATTTTATTTATTTGTATCTTATATCAGTTAACTATTTATTTATTTTTTTGGATCTTGTTCTTTTAGCCTTCTTTTTTCGTCCTCCCCTTGCTCGCCATTAAGGCTATACGGGGTTTTCGCGGGCCACGGGGTGTGGGCGGGGATTTAAAAGACTCCCTTGGTACCGGGATCCCAACTCTTGATTATTTTTATATCATTTGATTTGAATCGGGTTGCCGGGCAACGGCGGTGCTATGCACACGCGGTAGCCCATTCGTCCACCCCGCCTACTAAATAAGAGAATGGTAGAACCAGTATTGAACTGGAAACCATTACCACTTCAGAATAGTGTGCTAGCCACTACACTATGAGAGTGCTTATTCTTTTAGCCCTGATGACACCTATAACTTAGGTCGAAACATTGGGAAATGAAATAAACGCTATTACAATATAAAGTATGTGTCTATTGACCGCACTCCCTACCGACATCTCCTTAAAGAAGAATTATTATAGTCAACTATTTCTATACAAATATGGAGCGTTTTATGTTTTTTCATTGTAAATATTTCTGATTTAATATAACTAGGCGTCAATAGAATCCACGTGCGAAGGGAAAACCGCCATTTTTTTTTTGTCTGTAATAATTTTAAGAGAAAGTGAGAGTGTATATTTCATGGGTGTTTTCCATAATCGACGGATTTTGTTGCGGCTTTTATGGGCTTCAATTACTCCCGCATGACTTTTTCCTATCTAGTTGAAAGGTGAAAGCATCGTAATTGCGTAAATCGGCCATCATTCCCTGGTGAAATCTCTTGACAGGTCCTGACAGGCACGGATCCTGCGAAATATTGAATGAAATACTTTTTTCTTCATTATTTATTTATTCTTTTACTATTTCGCTCGTGAATAGAAAAAAAGGAAAGGCACTTTTATACAATTCTAAAGAAAATATTTCTATTTAAATATTATGCCAGCTTAGTTCCTTTGGAGAAAGGTTCAAGTACGGAATAGATTTTCGCTCTTCTTCATTTCTATCGCGTCAAAGTTGCTGATTGATTCCTCTAAAAATTTGAAGTATTACAGGTCTAACACAAAATAGCTATCATATTCTAAGTTGTGAGTACGAGAAAATTGCAGAACACCGTTTCTTTTCTGATCATTTTTCAGAATAGACCAGAAAATTGCGAGTTTGCTACCTGCAAATATGGTAGATTTAGGTTGGAGGGCTTGGAGGGAATACATTATTCGTATTTCAGTGCTGAGAAAAAAAATTAATTCCATCTTTTGATAACAGAAGTGTACAAATCGAGCTTTCTTAATCGAAAAGTTCTACAATATATCCCAAGATGCCTCAATATTTTTTCTTATTTTGTTAAACAACAAAATTATAACATATAACTCTTTCTAATTTTTCAAACATATATTTTAAGGAACATATATTGAATTTTTGACCGTGGTAAATAAGTACTAGTCGGGGTTGCGATCATGCAAAATTAGTTTGAAAACATTTATTGAATGCCGAGGTTTCGGCCAACGTAAAAATATATACAATAATGATGAAATTCATAGAAGTATTTGAAATAAAAAAATATAGGTGATGGGGGAAGGAAACGGGTATATAAAAAAAGTAACTTTTACATATAAAAGAACTGAGAAGATACATTGTCGTTTTTTCGGTTGTTATTGTTATTATCATTGTTATTGTTAACTACTTAATTCTGGCGTTAGCCCTTTGCCCTCTCCTCTAGTCTGGGAAAAAACTCGTATAGCCGAAAAGGCGAGAAAGGGGAGGACAAATACGAAAAAAAAGTAATTTAAAATTGTTTTCTTATATAATTTTTTTTTTAACGTTTATTTTCCTTCTAAGTTGATCTTTTCCACCGTCCAACTTTATTTTTGCTGTATATCTAGTTTACAAAACACCACAATAAATACAAAATCGATTCTATATGCTATTTAGACAGCAGAACATATTTCTAAACGTCCGCTACTAGGTATTAAAAAAAAATAGCCGTAATGAATGAGTTTATTATGAGTATATGTACATTTTAGACTTTTCACAATAGTAAACAAAATGATTAAATATTGCGATACAAATTACTTCGTGCTGATCTCATTACGGTGTAGCCCACTGGCGGATCTAGAGGGGGGAAGGGAGGGTTCGGGCTGACCCCTCTCTCATAATGGTAAAATATAACCATGTTTTATGGGAAAAATACATGAAAATTATCTCTTAAACTATGATTGTTCGTGTAATTACATTTGATAGGACTTCAAGAATCACTTAAACAGCAGTTCATATTAGGTAGTTTCTTTCTTCTTTTTTTTTTCAAAGAAATCATCATTGTAAATATATAAAAAAAAAGCTTTCGAGCTGAAGCTCCCTCCTACATCTCAAAATAAAAAATTATATCCTGGATCCTCTAGTGGCGTACCATACGTTCATAGGAGTGCCAGAGGTAAATGTTTTCAGTGAAAATCTCTTATAACTTCCTCCAGGTTTAATCCGGTGGACTCGCTGACAATGTGAGTGACCAGACTTGCTGGAGCTTATGACGTAGGATTGATTGCCCTACTCAGATATCTTTAGTTCAGAAAATACCTAACAGCCGAGGACCTTCATGAGGGGTGGGGCTGAGTTTACACGATGGACATTGGATGGAAGAATGTAGACGATTTGTGGTATCGGCATCGAACCTTCGGGTACGCTAAGCCCATCATTATTATTACGATACTAGTTTTTTTATTTATTTTTTTTCAACCCATTGGATTTACTCGGCAGTCTAGATAAAAATGACTCGTTGATCAATCAACCATACCAAAAGTATGTCCCGAAACATTGCAGTATGTCTCATCCATCAACGCTCCTGACATTTTCTACGATAAAAGTCATCTTTTTTTTCTCTCCACATGAAAGCTGAGGTGGATACTGGCTGATAATTCGGCTCTCTAATGAATGAATCTAACTTTATGAGGATAACTTATATTTTTTTATATTATTGTTTTGTTATTACTGTATTTAATTTATTTTTTATTTTCTTATTATTATTAAGGATCTTAGTTGTTTCGCCGTGCAATATAACTCATTAAAACATTTATTTAACTCTCTTCAGATTGAAGGTACATAAACAGATTTAAATAAGTAATGGATAATTGAGATTTTCTGTTATGGTCTCCTCCTCGGTTAAAAAGAGTTAAGAATTTCCTCATTTTCTTTAAGATTTAAGATTTATGAAGCTGCAAAAATTTATAAAAATATTTTTTTACGAGATGTTGAGATTTTAATGAATGAAAGAAACAACTAATTCAAGTCGCGTTTTCCTGAAAAACATGCACAAGAAATAACAAAATGTGCAAATCGGACTTTGAAGAGTTAAACTATATTTTATTGTAATTATACAATAAACCATTTTTAAAAATAAACTTGCATACCATGGTATGCAATGGTAAATACATAATAATATACAATGGTATATACATAATAATATTTAGAATAGCAGTCACCATTTAAGAGTTGCTATTACTATTTCAAATTTTTGAAAATCTATTAATATTTATTTTGGTTTATTAGTTTACTGGCAATTTCGTAGAAACGTCTTAAAAAAAAAATCATAGAAATTTAGTTGGGTGCCATTGGACTAAGAGCTACGGATATCATTTTCTTGTTGATTCTATAATGTGGTTTTTAATTTTTTTTATTTTGATATCTGGACTATTTTGAACGTGTCTGTTTTGTTACACCACTTGCAGACAGAGATTAAATGTCATATTTTTGTTATTTTCTCGCAGTCGTGTTTGTTCAATAAATACTATATCGGATTTCATGAACTGCTGAATTATTTCTCCTATATTTATTGCCAAGAAACTAGAATTGTTGTTTGTATTATTTTTTTCATGTTTGTAAAAAGAAATTTTTTTTTTCATGTTCCAAAACGTGATGTAGTATGAAAGTAAAATTTTTCAAATATATTAAATCTCCCCTAAAAATATGATATTAAGTTTATTAATTAAAAAAAGGGTGAAAGTGCAAAGATGGTTGAGAGATCTCTAAAGATATCCTGATCAATTAATTTTTTTTTTCATAATTTTTATTTTTAGAAGTATTCGTTATGAGCGAATATATGGTAAAGAGTGTCGTAGTAGAGCGATATCTGGTGATCCGCGACCAGCTGGGAAGGAGAAATGTTAACAAGATACACGCTGTTTTAAGATTAGTTTCACCATTAAAAATGTTTGTTTGTTTATTTGGGCTTTAAGGCGTAAAACTCCAGGGTCATCAACCTGTCATCATCCCGTTGGTCATTTATTTTTGTTCGCTGGAGTTCAGAAACGGGTAAAAAAGTTGAAAAATGTAAAAAATAAATATATATAGAAAAATAGTGAAATAAATAATTATAAAAGAATAATAAATAAACAAAAATAAATAAACAAATATAAAATTAAAAATTATATGCATTTATATATTTTTTTAAATAATCCTATGGGTTTTAAGGAAACTTAAAACTGCTTTGATGTTCGATTCATCATTATATAATATAACTGATATATCTGGTCTTGGTAAAGATTATCTATTTAAGCTTGCGGTGTAATAGGGGCATTCCTGAATAATATGACTGACAGTGCTATTGCAGTTTGGGCATGTTAGAGGTGGCGGTTTATTGATAAGATATAAATGAGTCAAAACTATTACAAATGTCATTGTTTAAATTGTATGTAAAACATGAGAAGTAACTACGTAAAATTAATTGGCTTTAATATCTGAGTCCCGGAGGGAAAGGACGCCGCACAGTGGGACGAGTAAGGGAAAACTTGCGACACCGGCTAAATCAATTTTTTTTTTTTTAAATTGAATTCTTCAATAAAAACAGTGAAAAATGTATATTGTGCCAACTGAAAATATTCTCGGAAACTTCGCGAACAACACAAGGTATCAATAAAACAGTCCATCTAGTTTTTGGAGTTCTGAAAAAAATAATAATAGATTTAGACAGATTCAAATAAATATCGCGAGTTTTCCCTTACTCGTCCCACTGTGCGGCGTGTCTATTTTTTCATTAAATAATTTGGCAAATAAGAAACAATTTTTATAGCTCAAAGTTATGGCTAATTGGCTCCACTGACAGATACAAAAATGCGAAATAGTGTCATTTACCTCTTAGTGACAGTTTCGGTACTGGTACTGGAGGAGAGCACTATTCTGGCTAGTGGGCCATATGGTTTTCTTTTGCCAATCCCTGACGGCTACCTAGAGGTTGCCGTCGCGTAGTTACCAGAGTGGGGATGTCAAGATTAACTTCTCGGGGCCGCCGAGAAATGAAAATTAACTGACCTGTATGGAAATCGAACGGGATGTTATTATAATTTTCTATGCTCCTAAAGTGCTCAGCTTTATCCCTATCGTCCAACTGGTTAAAGTGAGACTACTTTACACAATTTATACAATTGATAAATCCCTACGCATATCCCTGTATTGCCCTCCGTTAAAACCGAAATCATCAAAGTCGGACTGGACCAAATCTCCTTCCCCACTTACGCCTTGATCTTTCCATCGGAGTGCCAAACATATCTATGCATGTCCATTTCAACCTTGGTGATTCTATTATCTGTAGTATAACTAGTGAATCCAAATATATTAAGTAGTTTAATTTAAAAATAAAATGTTAGTATTTATATTAAGCTCAGTTTACAAGTCACTAGATTCCTAACTCCCAGATATCGATGGATACTCCTAGCCTCTTTTATGACGGGTTGAGTGCAAATGCTGCCCACGATCAAGTTGAAATGTTTGTCAAGAATCCATACTTCCTTACCTAGTATGTACTGGACAAAAGACCATGGGCTGTAGTATAGGTTTTAATTTTTTTTTTAAACAAATGTTTGTGACCCAGGATTTGAAAGGAATGTCTTTGGTAATATGTAGGTTCTTTCTAATGCTTGATTAAGATCTTGAAATGTTGATGAAAAACTGAATATCAAGGCTTACACTTTTACTGTGCAGATACTCATTTTTATTTTATTTGTATTAAAAACAATAACCTCATCACCATTTAATGAGTTACAACAAGAAGGAAGAGTAATTAAGAAGGTGGGTTATAGAAGAGGTGAATGAAAGGGCTGGATGAGAAGGCACAAAGCCGTGATTGGATCCGATGGTGGGCGATTGGTTTCGCACGGCTCTGCGGGGAGATTACTGCCCGTCACCTAGCATTATCTCAGTCCGCTCCTCAGTCCACTTCCCCTCAGTCCGCTCCTCAGTCCAGTATCCACTACGTTTTAGGGCTGGATTATCGGGAACAAAGGATTAGCAGGCTTACAACACCTTGGGCCCCTTTCTCAGGGGTTTCTTCAACTGTAGCTAATAACAAGCCGCAGGTAGAATTCAAAACTTCAGGAAGGTTAAGGATTCTGCCATCAATATTTCCGGTCTTGTAATTAATGGAAACACTGCAGATAATTACATAATAGTTTATTATTTTCAAATAGTTGGATGTAAAATGGAACACTACTTTCCTCACCACTTCGGATGAAACAAATAAAAGGTGTTTTCTAGTATAGTTTCATGTCCTGCTTTAACTCTAGACAACAACTCAGTTTCCTCAAAAAGTTATGTACCGTACCCTCGGACTCTACGTAGACAAAAGACTAACCGAAACTCACATAATCCGCATCCCCACATATATTATTACAGTAAGGCTCGAAATCGGTTTTGTACCAAATATAAGCTCCTCTCATGCTCAAATACCATGAATGGGGTACCGTTGGATTCAGAATTTCAGGGGAGTTAGCGAATCGTATTCTCGACTTTTTTTTTCTTTCTAAAATAAATAAAGTCGATACAAACATATTGCTAGGCTTCAATACTGGAACGGTGGTAGGTCTGTAGATCGATACGGGACAAATTGTACATTTGATGCGAAGATTTTGATGCGTACAGCAAGACCCGGATCCAGCTTTTAAGCCCAAACACGTACTATTTTCGAGATAACACAAGGCTTAGGGTTCGCATCCGCACAACCTTATGTTAATTGTGGTACTCTCATTGATCATATGTCTCATTTCGTCGACTTGAGGCCTCTATGATCGTGAGAGAAGCAGTTTATATTATTTATCAATGGTGTTTTTGATCGGCAAGCCATATCTCGTTAATTCTTCACCAGATCTCAAGATTGAGCCACCAATTTCGAAGGCTTTCTTCTCCTTTAGGCGGGCAAAATAGTTCAATCACCCCGAAAATTCAGGCAAACAGGTTATGAAAGAAAACAAATTTTATTTCCGAATAACTACAAAAATTACACACTTTTACCTTGGTTAAGCAAATGATTATATAAAAGATGACTAAATTCCCTACAAAAAAATATCATCGAAATCGGACAATTTTTAGTAAAGATACAGCTTATTGAAATTTGTAAACATGTTGGTTCCAAACATTAATGAAGATTTAAATTAATTTTTGTTTCCTTTGTCGATTATATTTATCGATAAAGTAACAATTGATTTCTTTATCTTTTGATGCGTTGCATTATTTTCTTTTCTTATTAATTTGTCATTTTCAAGCAATATACTGTGCGAATTTTTCGCACGGGCCTACAAGTAAATTAAAATGAAATTAACTGACAAGACGGTATAACCATCTTTCACATCTTCTGGACTACTGATCATCACTTAACTTACGAAACAACTAATCCACAACAGTATACTGACACCTTTTTGAACATACGGTGCAGAAATTTGGCGTTCAGCAAGAAAGACAAATACACATAAAATAAATATGAACAACGCTAAACATAACCACTGCAATATTTCAATAGTAAAATCGTACATGCACGACACGAACACTACATTACTCTTCAACTCAAAATCCTTTCACTTTCCTCCACTCTGTTATCTGCTCGACGCAGATTAAAAGTAAACAGCCAAGAGACAAGATTCTTCAAAAATAGCATAATTCATTATTAAGAAAATTCGTAAATAATAATCAGTACACCAACTTTGTCAGATGCGCTACTGTGCAAGTGAAAGTGGAGTAGAACATTTAAATAAATAGCTAATATTTTGTTTAGAACACTATGCTTCCTCCCCTCCTGCAGCAAACTTCCTATTTCAATAATTTTTGTTTGGTTTTTAGGAAATTTCGTGAACTTTCAAATAAGCTTACAATAGTGTATACATTTTGAGTTATTATTCTCTTATAAGTATGTTGTATAAATAAATTTAATTATATACATGAAGGGCTTCGAGAAGAAGTCTAAGGGTTATTAAAATCGTTATATTCTTCTAGCCGATACAGTCTATAGTTGCACATGTTTTTCTGCCGCTGCCCTAAAGGGAATGGGTGGATGATGATGTCGAGTTTCGATGATCATCTTCGGAAGACCTCTGACGTAGATACCAAATTTCAAAGGAATCGGTCCAGTAGTCTCAGATAAAAATAGCAGACCGAAGTTTACCGAATAAATCTCATTCTTCCCACTCTGGTTAGTTAGGTTTGGTTGTAGCTATGGAACAGCCCTCCACACAGAAATTGCGATGTAGTTGTTAATAAATTAAAAAAAAAATGATGTAGGGTTCTAGTTATGTAGAGTTCTAATGATGTAGAGTCAACGTTGTATTTTAATTAACAGCAAAACACTGGGTCATTTCACTGTTGAAAGATTGATATAATCAAATATAAACAATATATGGTTATTATTACCTATTATTGTTGTATATGCTTAACAATATTATTAAGTGAAAATCAACAAGTATTCTGTATTTTATATATTAATTTAATATGTATAATTAAACAGACATGCAAACTAGCACCTATATTATTTATATCAATAAATTCATATTTATCGATACCGTGATAGATAAATAAACATATGAATAAATGAATATTTGTATTATGTATACTGTGATTTAAATATTAAAGATTTATTTTTATACATTTTCCCATTGAATTAAATATTGAACTAAGAGTGGCTATTGATAAAATTTCCCCATTTGCCATCGCCGGCTGAGTCAGCCAATTCTTATCGCCATTGGGAAAACAAATAAAAATTGCGAGTTTTCATGATTTTTATCTAATTTATTTATCTTAACGTCTCCACTTACCTGTTTCAGTTTTATATCTGATCCCACCTCAGTTGGCCGTTGTGTGTGTTAGTGATTAGTGTTGCCTATTCGATTTACCGAAGTGTTGCGTTTATTACCGAACCATATATTTTATTTTATTGTAATTGTTGGATAATTAGTGTTGTAACTACATACAAATGTTATAAGGCATAATTTTTTTAAATGTCATTAGTTATTTGTTTTTTTTAATCGACAATTTTCATTTCTTACTGATTTTTATGATTATATTTATGTTAATCACGACTTAATGATGGAATATTTAGAGCCTCATAGCTATGAAGGTGAGAATTTTAAACTAATATATATCTCGAGAACATTCCTATTTTAAATCTTTTTAATAATGTTTATAATTATTTATATTTAAAAATTGTTGGCTCCATTTTTTCCTCTGCTTCTTTTTTATTTTATTTTTTGTTACATAATTATTTGTCGAAGTACGAAATACTTCTTCAAGCCTTACACTATAAGTTGAGAAAATTGATGAATTTTAACAAAAATATTATTTGCACAGAACAGTTGTTAACAGCGGTATACATATTTTTCAAGTTTCATTATTCGTCATCGCAAAAAAAAAAGATTATATGTATATATATATATATATATATATATATATATATTCAATATGAAAAGGAAATATCACGTTATCATATTTTTGTTTCTTGGTGTTACGTTTGAGAGTTCCTTTGAGGGTTCCGATGCTTATTATTTTATTAATTAATTTTATTTTTCACAAAATATGATTTAGTGTGACTGAAGGATAATGTTTTGTATTTCGAGTTCTAAATCATAGTTTTTATTTTATAAAAGATTATTTCAAATGCACAAGTTTTGAATTACGTCACGTTTTCTAAAACTCAGTTTTACAAGTTGGGTTCCACATCAAAATCCAAAGGATATTACATCAGGTTAGCAAACATATTATGTAAGATGTTAAGTGTACAGTTATAGGACTTCAATGGTAGCAAAGAAAGGAAAACAAAAAATGTGTTCAGTATGTGCCAAGACACGAGCTTTAAAAATACAACATTTTTGTTCATTCACAAATTCATAAAACCTCATTAAATAACGAAATATTGCTTTATTTTTTTTTTAAGTATCGGAAGTATGTTAGGAGTTAAGAGCGTTTTATTTATTAATGTATTTAAGCATATAGTCTAATAAATATCTTTATATATTTATTTATTATAAGCACAGAGTCTTTTAACATGGTGCTATGAAATAGCCTTTATATTTGCTATCTACAATTTACTACATCATTATGTTTATAAGTTCGTGTTATTTACCTTTAATTAGCAGTCACTGTAATCCAATATCAACATTATTCTTAAAAAAAAAATCGTACAGATTCTTTTTAAAAAATCGTATACATCGAGTTATTAAAATTAGGTTCGATTTTGCTGAATGCGTGTTTTTTTTTCACGATACTTTATTTTACTACTGAGTTTCTTATTTATAGAATCAATGTATGTTGGCAATCCTTGCATGCTTCTCAATTATAAATAAAATAATATCTTTTATATTATTATTATATGAAGATATTCATTTAGTTTTGTTAAAGTTAAAGTGCACTAATCCTCATAAGGTTTATATATTCTGATCGGTGAATACAGAACCATTCTTTTTTTTTGTTTGTTTTTTTTGTTTTTTCAGCCATACCTTGCACATACGTTTGCTTAGATCTTTTGTACAAATGTTAAAGGTTGGAAAGTCTAGGTATCTTTGCCATCTTCAGCTACAGCACCCCATGTCGTTTGCACAACCCCCAGCCGATAAGGGATCTAACACTGTTCTTCTAATACGAATTTCTTATCGTGATTTTAGATTTCTCTTGAGATACTTGGCTTTAACGTATGTTAAGCTTGCCACTTCTTTAAGAACCCGATACATTATTCTTCTAAACAGTGGTGGAATAATTTGTAATAATAGCTTAAATAAGAGATTGTCTTATTTCTTATAACATGAAATATTTTCAAGATAGAGAAAGTATATTTAGTAACCAGTAACTATTATTTCAATTTTTTACTATTACACCATTTTTGGCGGTTCTACTAATTTCTGTTCTGATAGCTATACCTACATATTTTTTTATCAAATAGACAGACACAAATAGTTGTGTTCGCTTGGAACCAGAACTTTTTTTTTGGGGGGGGGGTGTATTGTACCATTATATCCCTTTTTAGGTTGCCTTTTTTTTCATATCGTTTATTTTGGTTTCAGTATATCATTTTTTTTATCATTTTTCATGTTACGATAATGTCATTAAACTCAAATTTGGTGTATATTTGATGATTTAAAAAAAAAAAACATATATATTTAAAATATAGATTTAGTAAATCTATACTATATAAATTTAAAAAGCTGAAATAAATAAAATTGAAATATAAAACACCTTAAGACATGAATTAAATTTTTTTAAGGGGAGAGAGGAGATGACGTCATTGCCCGAGGTGGGGGGTAGCACATTGTCTAAGGCCGGCACTGGTGAAATGAAATCGGTGTTATCAGTTGAAATATATGTGAATTAATGTTATCTAATGAGATACCAACAATATGGTTACCCAGAAATACAATCAATGTCAACTAATTATTATTGTTTGTATTTCATTTGATAACTTTATCATTACCATATGTTTTATTTATTTATATATATTTCATCTGATGAAATTAATTGTATTTCATTTTATTATCATATATATATTTGATGATACCAATTATTTTTGCTTCCTCTCTGCCGAAGGAAGTGTTTTGTTTTCTTGCGGTAAGTAAAAAAAAATGTATGTTCAGAATCGGAAATTTATATGGTGGTGTTGATTTTCTATTCAAACTTCAAAGTAGTAAGGTGTTATTCTACGGCTTTTTGAACAAGATATTGTTAAAGGGTTATAGAAGTATAAGTCAATAAATTATAAGCACGTAAGATCTTCTTTTTATGGGATTTGTAAACTTCACTAATTTCCATATATTCCTTCCAAAATTAGTTTCGATTATAATTTTAATGATTATAAATTAGTTTAGAAAAATGTCGGTTTTCGTAAAACGAAACAAACAAAAAAATCATGCTAAGTTTGTATGCTCATTATATACATAGTTTCGCACAAGGAAATGTTTAAGTTAGTGATTTTTTTTTGTAATCACGAAATATCAAATAAACAATTCGCAAAAGTTTGAATGAAGTCCGCCTTTTTATCCTTGCTGATGACCTAAACTCGTGGATATCAAACCCGCGAATGTTGAGTGATTATTGTATTTCGAAAGCGGCTTTTTCTGAAGAGTTTATTCTCAGTAGAAAAATGTCATACCTATAACAGTTACTTGTGTAACTGCTGATCTTACTTGGCTGACGTTTTTGTATTATCCTAATGTTTTTCTGTCACATCGTAGGCTTAATGGTATAACGTTCGTCCTAGTTCAGGATATGATGTTCCCTTCAATCGGTTATTATCTCCTTACTGCTAGTTACCCCTTTAATGGTTCCTTCAGTTTTACACTGCAAAGTGGGTGTTTTATTTAATTGATGATTAGAAGCTGATTGGAGTGAAGGTTTTGTGGACCGGCGGGAAAGGGCAACTAATACATCACACCCACAGGAGCCTCCTTAATGACCTCTTAAAGCTCTAGGTACTTACCTATTTTAGTTTTTCCTTTGAAAGGGTAAATTGCTTTTTTTTTTTTTTTTTTTAATTGTTTAATGTTCTATGGTTCTTTTAACCAATTCGTTTTTAATTAGTTCATCGCCGCTTTCAAAAACAATAGCCAACCTAATTTTCTTTTTATCTATATTGTTAATTAGGTACTTTAATTTAAAAAGAAGATAAGATAAAATTTCATATTCACCTAAAATCTTGATATAACTGTGTATCTGGGGAGGACTGGATGTTGAACTACAATAAACCGTATAATCCTGGAGTCAGGGGCTAAAAAATGGTACTCATATTAGGAAAGGTTTTTTAATGTGATTTACGGAGGTGTTTGTTAGAATAAGTAAAATGAACCTTGTCTGCCATTTCAGAGCCGCTACTTTCGAAAATGGTGACTAATTTAAAGAATATTATACAAGGACTCGAGGATTGAAAAGGGAAATATACTGCGAAAAATGCGGGTTAAGAGTTATTAATGGTTAAAAGTTATTATGTTTTTAAAATTTATATATGGACCCAAAGATTTATAAAACAAAATTGATATTGCGGGCTTGACTGCCAATAATCGCGCATAAATTTAAACTGTAACTTTTATATTATTCCACCCATATATCATTCCACTCCTGAATGTTGCATCGAATCGAAAAACGCTGTTTTAGAAGGAACGTCAAATTGTGCCTCGAATGAATACCTTTAACTTTGATTAACTGGTATGGTCGAAACCCTGTTTTCCGAAACAACGAACACTGATTATTATCTAATTGCTATCAATGTCTCTGCAGCTTAGAAATGAGCTCTCTAAGAAAAAAAAAATCGTAGAATAAACGTTATAGAACATTAAATTATGCGTCCACTGGGTACCAACATTATCAATACGAGTTAATTTTACCTAGGTGGGTGACATACTACTGTCAAATACAGCCTCACTGAGGTCATTATTGTATTTATTTATAAAAACTATTAAAATAACCTTTCAACTAAATACTTTTATTCAGAGAGGACATAGTGAAAGAAAAAGAACGGGAAGATTTAGGTGAAGTTTTGTAGCTGGAAACACTATTAATATATTATTTAAGGATACCTAAAAGTAAAAGACATCCAACAGCTTGAACTGGCCAGCATGTCGTAGATGTATCTCCACTTTTTTTTAATACCGCTTACCTTTGTAAATATTACTCAGAAAAGAAATGACCTTTCTTGAAACATCTACTGGTTTTGTATATATATATATATATATATATATATATATATATATATATATATATATATATATGCCTTTCTTTATCGGCTGCCGCCATTAGACATCATTCAGCCCAGTACCATTCCGATTTGACGACCTGGTATATCATAGGTTCAACAAGCTTCCGAATTACATAGGTTGCAATGTGGATAGTCTGCCACTCCTATTCTATGCAGGTGTTTCCTAAGGTAGTCGTGGCCTGTTATAATCCGGAACTTTGCCACAGCTTCCTTTCTCGGCAGGTCCATGGAAATGTTTAAGTACATACTTTTTACGTTTGAGAAATCCGAGATTCTTTAAAGAAATCATCCAATATTTCTCTCACTGTTTATTTTTATATATCGTTTTATCCATCCTTCAACCCGCTAACAGTTGGGGATGAATATTTTCGGCTGGCGGTGAAATGGAGAGAAGATAGGTGGAGGTGATCCATTTATCGGGGACCCGGGGGATGCTGATTAATCAGGCTAACTCGTCTCATAGCCGTGTCCCTCGCAATATCTCACTCCGCTCCCTTCTCGTTTATCATTCCCTTTATTTATGTTTTAGTCAATTTACTTTACCACCTTTTCCTTTCCCTGTTTCGGCTCATATTGGACAGAGGCTACAATATCATATATAAGAAAGATCCCAAAATATAACCTTAAGTTACTTGTATACAAGTAAACAACTAACCAGTCAACGCATCGGTAGACCATATAAAAGACTGGTTCTTTATGGATGCGAAACGTGGTCGCTTACATTAAGGGATAAGCGACGTCTTAATGTTTTTGAATATAAAGTATTGCATAGCATATTTAGACCGAAGAAGGATGAGTTAACTGGAGAGCTCAGACATATCAGTCTAGATCCATTTTCTCTGACTCATCAGGCGAACTTTTCTTTTTCTGCAACATACTGTCCTTGGACCAAACCTTTGGGGACCACTGACACCCTGGAAAACTACATGGCGATTCCCGATTAAAATATAAAGAATACAGTCATTTTACCTACCCTATCTATTTTACTCCTTGTTCTATAATTTTATATTCTGTTCTAATCTGTACAATTCTGTGTTTACGGTTTCATTTGTTGAGTTCCAAACGAAGATAAAAACACCGTCATTGGTGTTCTACTTAAGGAACATAAGAAAAATCAAATTTTATGTATACAGAGGTTTTCATACTCCTTGCTTTATCCCCTCTTTTTTTTTTCCATTCGAGTTTTAAAATTTTCGAAATGATACTTGGTAGTCAACAGAACATTAATAATTTTTGATATCATTTAATAGTTTGTAAAATTTTCTCAAATAATGTTGAAAGCCCAAAAAAAGAAATAAATAAACAATTCAAATTCTCCAAAAAAAATGTCGAATGTAAACATTCTTTTTTTTTTTTCCGCGAATCACTTTATGAAGATTCTAATGAAACTGGCTAAAAATACCTTCTTAGAGATCAGTCCGTATAGAGACATCGAGTCTTGATTGAATGAAGAAACGAAGGTGAGAGAAATAGAATCAATCAACTCAATATACTCAGTCAATCTATTCAAATAAATTTACATGATATAAAATGCCACCATATTACCTTACAAATTTCTGATTATTGCCCCATTTATTCGCTCATTCCAAGAGGTTCATCATCACCCAGAGCTCCTAAAGGTCATGATGTGCCACAGATCACATGAAATCTATTTCTATCACTTATGGTGATGTGAGAAAAATAGGAATTTAAAGTTTCATTGAGGTTAAATCATACACATACATATCTTAACGATAACAAAAATTGTAGCATTGAACCTTCGATCAAACTCTTTAAAAAAAAAAAAAAAAAAATAGAATGAACTAGTGGGAAATAGAATTTCAAATGATAAGGCGATACACTAACAACGGCAAGAAACATTAACTTGAGACCATTAAAACTGAAGGTAGGCTGTAAATCAGGTTTACTTCCGGCCTTTTGTTAACAAAAATATAAATATAAAGCTCATCAATGGTTATTCCTGTTAAGACTTAATAGCTCATTTTATCAAATCCATTATTAAGTAAAACGAGAAGTTAGTTAATAGTTGCGAATATAAAGAACTTATTGGCCTTCAAAGTTACCAACTCGCATTATGGGGTTCTTGTGGGACTTTTCACGAATTTAAATTTGAATTTCACCGTGAAAATGAACTAATACCTAAGTTGAGAAATAATCCAATTTGAGAATGTCTTGTTCCAACTGCTTGCAATCGATATACATGGAATTGCACATGGAAGTCAAAATCTCGTTTGTAGTTGAATTAATATCAACTGATGGAATAATCCACATATTATTACATAATAAAAATTGCCAAGTAAAATTTAGTTGGAAAATAAGTTTATTCCCTAATTAACAACTTAATTCGATGCCATCATGTCCAGTCTTCTCTAAAGAAGGATTCGTGTTAGTTACATTTACACATTATTTCATGTTTGTTCAAATAGCGTATAATAGTTATACAAATAACTTTTAGTCAATTTTAAATGAGAAATATTATAATAATATGTTCGGCACTTAACAAACACCAAAAATAAAACACATTCTCCTCTTTTTAATATTTTTCAGTGTCATCGAGCTACGATTTATCATATTGTAAAAATTATACAGCCCTTGTAATTTATCATATTTTCTTAATTATATGAAGGTAGATTAATTGTTTCTTGGTTCATTAATATTAATTAACAGAAGTATAAAGCTGGGTGAAACCCATCATTTATGTTTTCCGAATAATATTATTGAAGCAAAAAAAGTCTACTGTTTTTTACTCTTAAAATATTCTAAAATAATTATCAACAATGTACTAATAATACCTTGTAAATGATTTGTTTTACCTACATTTTCTGTTTTAGTGACAAAATGTTTAATTATCATTTTTTTTTTTTCAGGTGAGTTCTATAATTTTTATGGTAGCTGTTTGTGATAAGTGAGTTTTTAGTTTATCAAATATTTATTATAAATCATCTTCCAATTATAACTCCTAATTGTTTTTATTTTAATTTTTAACGCTGAAGTACATTCGAAAAATAAAATTAATAAGTTATATTTAAGAAGAACGATCGTCGCTAATGACCTTGGCAGTCGATGCGACGTTAAAAAACAGCAAATAAAAAAAAAATACGTTCCTCCACTTTCAGAGGGAAATAAGAATTAAGGCTAAAAGTTCTGATTAATACAATATATACAAATAATAGAAAAATAACTATAAATATTTTAAAAAATAAACAAATAATATTAATAAAAAAAAGTATAACAGGTCTTCTAAACACATTCATACGTATGTACAATATATATATATTCGCTTAGGAATCGTTTCTAGTCGGGTCACTGGTATTGGAAGGATTACCGATTAACGCTTGTTTTCCACAAGTGTTAACCCTCTCTGCCACCACCCAGTAGTGATATATTTTTACCTTCACTTCCTATATATGTAATATATAGTAAGGCGAAGTATTGCGATCGTGAAAATGTTGTCAGTTTTCAACGGAAATACGCGTTTGAGATCCCCTGAATCCAATAACCAAGTCTCGCAAAATGGCCTAGCTCTAAAACGAAAAGTCGTACAAAACTGAAATTGCGTATTTAAGGTTTTTATGTGCCTATGCTGTTACAGCAACTTTTTTCTGAAAGTCGGTTTACCGTAAGATCCACTTTATATAATAAATTTCTACGTTTTTACAATTTTCTCGAAAACGGCTCGGACAATTAGGATTAAACTCGGTGTATCAATGTATAATTAAATGGTCTTTAATAACAGATAGGTCTTTCTGTTTAAAGTAGAGCGGTGAGTGAAAGTTGTGTGATGCGCTCCCCAGATTTTTATTTTATTAAAAGTTCTATTTGTTAATCATATGAGGAACATTTAATTCTATACTTGAATGCTATGTTAGTAATCGGTTATATGTCAACTGCTGCTTTATTTTTATCTGTTTATTGATTTAACTACTTTTAGATATGTTTTTATTTTTTAGTTACCATATTACCTTACTATATAACCCATTACTAAAAACCATGTACAAATATGTAGTCATATTTAAAAAATAAAATGCATTCTTTTAAATATAAAAAATTGTCTTATTCTGGGGAAAATTAAATTTGTTTAATATCACAATTACATAGCCCTGTATTTTAAAGTTGATGACTAAGTATTTGTTTGTTTGTTTGGACTTTAAAACTTTAGGGTCATCAACGCCTGTGAGTCAGTAATTGTTGTTGTCTATTGAGTTTAGAAACACCTTAAAAGAGAGAAAAAAAAAGAATAAATATTCAAAAACCACTAATAAATAAATAGAATATTTAATGAAAAAATTAAAAAAACATATGAAAAATGAAATAAACAATACAATAAAATTAAAGTTATCTCTATTTCTATATTTCATTTGATAGCCTTTGGATTTTAAGAATATTTATAACTGTTCTTATGTTTGATTAGTTATTGTTGAATACTATTGATACATTCGGTACTAAAGATAATCTGTTTAAGCATGAGGTATAATAAGGGCATTCCTGGAAAATATGGCTGATAGTTAGAGGGCTATGATTAAGTATTTTTATGTAGTTTTAGTAATGGGATACATAAAAAATATTAGTATTTCCTACAGAATGGAACCCTGATGATTGAGGAGGCCTCCGAAACGCCGCAGTTTAAATGTTTTTACAAATATAATCACTTTATATGGAAGAATTTTTTCACTACAATTATATAATATTTGAAGTTTATTAACACTTCGCGGATAGTTCTTCAGTTCAGAAAATATTCTCTGCGTTACCGTAGCATTCATGTCCTGGTGGGTTTTGATTGTTATAAATAAATTGGGAAAGCACTTACATATTCTCACACAGACATTTTTTAAATTTGAATATAAACTGTTACAATCACAAAAATAACTTATTTAAATTATATAGTGGTCGCTCTTGTTTACCGATTCTGTTCTCAGAAAGGAGGTCAGAATACAAGAAGAGGTTATAAAATCGAAGCTTGAGGTTAACTTAACTATTTACGCTCGGACAATATTGTGGGCGTCTGAGCGGGTGGTGCAGTGGGCGTTGGGTGATGATATCCCCCATCATCCGCTGCTATATTTTGATTAGGGCCTTGCTAATCAGTTTTCCTATTTGTAGATCTATTGCTGTTGGTTTATCTTTACTGTTGGCCAGCAACACTAGCGGATCCAGGATTTAATTTTGAGGAGGGCTTCAGCCCGAAAGGTTTTATTTTCATAAAAATAACGATAATTACTTTGGAAAGAAAGAAACTTACTACCTCTGTGAAATGGTGTTCAAATGATTCCTAAACTCCTTTTAAATTTAATTATACGAACAATAATACTTTAAGAGATAATTTTTTCCCATAAAACATGGTTATATTTTACCATTTTGGAGGGGGGGGCTTCAGTCCCAAACTCTCCCCCCCGTAGATCCGCCCGTGGCCAGCAATATCCCCGCTATCTGTAAAGGGTACTGTCTATCCGCTATAGTTACATATCAGCGCGCACTATAATAACTTAAATGACCACAGACTGAATTCCTGAAGGAATGCCTTGGGTATATACTGTTTTTTTTTTTTCAATCTTTGCATCATAAAAATATCAATTTTTCCACCTCAAATAGCCTTATCCTTCGAAATGTAGACCTTGATTTCCTGTAAGATGAACATATGTCTGAAATAACCAATTCATGGGTCTTGGGTATTCCGAAAGAGCCTTACCTTTAAAGACTATACCATTCTAATTTTTTTTAAAACAAATTCGTCCAGACCATTATGTTTAAACAGGCTCTTCCTTTCTTAAATATATATATAATTAAATAGATAGATAACTAAGTACGGTTACTAAACTCCATCGTTGATAACTATCGATCGATTGAATCTTCGATGGTTCACAGGTTCTTTCAGCTATTATTTATATTCAGTTTACCTCATAATACTCATTTAAATTTTGAAATTCAACAAGTCAGTAGATAGATTCTAATTCTGCTAGAATCTAGCATGTCGTTCGTTATCTCAGCATATATCGTTACCCATATATGCCCTATATGTCATATGCATATTAACCATATATGCGCCAGCACCGGCAGATATGCTGAGATAACGAACGGCATCCTAGATCCCAGCAGAATTATTATCTATCTACTCTTGTTAAATTTCAAAATTGAAATATGTGTATAGATATGAGGTAAACTGAATTTAAATAATAAACAATAGCACCTCTGAGCCATCGATGATTCAATCAATGAATAGAGAAATGTGATGTATTCCATCGTTGAGTTGATGAACGGTGTGATTGATTTTCGATGTCATCAATGAGCTCAGCCCTCCGTTCACAGACTTTCCCAATTATTTAAATTATTTTTTGGATAACAATTTTGCATCCTTCATAGACATACCTCCGCCATTTCACAAGTTTTACAAAAATAACTTGTCGTTGAACTGATTGGTGCATTAACTTGAATGGAAATTGAAGATTTAAATTTAAGCAATGAGAATGATTAATTTTGTTTTTAATGTACTTTTTGAGAATAAATAGGAGAAAGAGTCAGAATACGTTTATAATCTATTAATTAAAATTTGTAAATTAATTAAAACTGAATGTTATTTTGGCGTTAGATTTATTTTATACGGCGTTGTCAATTTGGAATTTTTATTTTGTATCTTTACACCAAATTTAATAGCAAAATTTCAGCTTTTATATGAGTAGCCTCATTGTACATGTAAATAAGTTAATGAATAAACAAATGAGTGACCTCATATAAAAAAGGGACATCTTTCAATCTTAAAAAGTTGAGAAAAAGCTAATTTTCTGTAGCATTGTTTCAATTTATACCAATTCTAATATGTTTTTTATATTCAACTTGAACATTCTTAAATAAAATCATCAGAAACAGTTTGAGTTGAGCCTTTAAATCAGAAATTGACTTTCTCTCCGTTTTATGAAAATTACAGACGTCAGTCATTCATATGAAGCAACTCAAATAATTTATGTTTGGGTTATTAAAATGTGAAAACATTAAAATTGCTGGTGTATATTTTTGTAATTTTAATCGATCTGAATTTATGTTATTTAGAACAGATATTTTTCTAATAGAAAATAAAAATTGTCTAGAATTCAAGTTGGTGGGTGAAAGATTACGTTTAGAAGCTTTAAAAAATTTTGTAAACAAATCGTTCCTCTGTAAAAACATTAAATTAAGCTGTTTGAAGTGACACGCATTCTCTGAAATCGGTTTTAACTAAGCCCCTGCGAAAAGGGTTAAAATGTTTTTCAGCGCGGAGGGGCCCTGGGTCCTAAGTCTCATAAAGTCCCTTATTACTTCAAGTTATTGCAAGCCTATATAAACGTGAAATGAATACTGAGATTGATTTCATGGATTTAAAACTTTAATCATCTTAGTTATCTTTCATTTACATTTAGTGCTGTACTAAGCGGCTTTGGTTAGTAGGCGCCTCTCCGCTTTATTTTACTAACTTTAAAGCACTTTGTAAATTAATAATCGAGTTTATAAGTGACGTTAGTGGCCCGACAATAATTTAATCAATTTATTTATTGATATTTCTAAAAACCGTTTTTTTATTACTGCAATTATTTTTAAAAAATAAATTTTTTGTTTTAAAAGGATTTATAATATGATATAATTATCTGCGATCAAAGGTCCTTTAGTCTTTTAAATAAAATTAGTTTTAGCAAATTTATACAAAGAATTCCAAGAATAAAGGTGGAAGGAAAAGGAGCTCTAATTTATTTATTTTAATTAATTGTAATTAAATTTTAATACAAAAAAAACTTACACCCTAGCTGATAATTATCTTTTTAACTTTCTGAAATTATAACAAGTTTTTTTAATTATTATATAGGTATATTGTCTTTTAAAAATTAAAATATCCAAAGATGAGCAATTATCCTAAAATGTCCCCAATAAAGATGGTTTGGATTAAGTTTAAATATTATTTAGTACAGTTTTTTTTTATAAAACTATGTACAGATTTAAATTAAAAAGATATATTAACAAAGGTTTAACGCACCCGAAGGTTCGAAGGCGATACCACCAATCACTGTTTATATTCGAGTATATTCTCATATTCTGTATATTCTCGTACTGACTGGCTTCCAAACACAATCCTACAAAATCAGCCTTGACGCAATCCTCCCTTCTTCGCTTCGGTCTTTCCCTCGACACAGCTCATATTAATCTTTTGCCGTTTTGTTCGCCACTAATCCAGACAATTTCACACGCCCATCACTGAAAAGCTAAAAATAAAAAAAGATAATATAAAGTATTTTTTTTCTCAATTATTTTCATATTTTACTAATCCGATCTTTCTTTGTAAATACTCGTACTATTTTTTAAAAAGTGTTTTATTTACTGTAATACTATAATTCCTGCAATCCTTTATACAAGGCCGTTGATGGTTTGTTCGGGATGTCGGCTGTCAGAAAAAAAATGAAACTTATTGTTTACTTTTTTTTTTTTTATCAAAGTAATTATAAGATATGCCATACTGACCTAATTCTTCTAAGTATACATTTTTCTTTTTCATTTTATTTTACTGATCTAGAAAAATATTTAAGAAATTAAAATCCCTTCTTCTTTTGCAATAATTCTTCAGTGGTTTCGAGCCTGCTTCTACTTTATTTCGTGGCGCGGCAATTAGAAACCGCCCTTGCAGAGAAAGCTGAACGCAGCGTATAAACATAGGAACGTTGAGGGGAGGGAGGAGGTAGAGTTGAGAGCAGAGGGGAAATGCGGGGGGTGTTTCTATTTTGTGCCCAACCGCAAGGGCTCAGCCCCCTGAATATTGTTCAGGGTTTCATTCTCCTCAATTTCCACATATATAAATCTAGTCATAATCCGCAGAGATTTCCCCCCGTCTCTCTGAGTTCTCTTATTTATGGCTCCCTCTTCTTGTGTATATTTTCGTTCCCTTCCCTTAGGCCAATAAGAAAATTGTAAATAGCAAAGCCCTTTCTCCTTGTAAATAGGCAATATAACATGGCCTGGATTTATAGCTCGTCGCTAGCTAATATATTTTGAAATTTATATTACTGCTGAGGGGTGCAATTTATTCGGAATTATTCGCTCCACGAATGAATTGTCTTGATAAATTGTTACTTACCAAAAAGAAGAAATTGTTACTTAAGTTGTTATTTATTATCATTCTACGCTGCCTTTCGGCAATACGGATTTTTTGAAGAAGTAATGCATACCATTTCGGTCTTTTATTCTCACTATTCTTCTTCCAATGTGCTATCCTATTCATTTTATTTGAAGAAGTTTTGTTATTATTATGTATACGCCCACCCTCTCCTTCCTGTTAGGCTACAAGGGTGTTTAGAGTAGTATGATGTTACATATAATTGCTTAACAGCATACTACAGTAAGTTAAACAACATATGTTTACCAGCACTTGTTAAAGCTTCGGTGGCCTATGGTGATGAGCACTTTCCATCTTTGAGCTATCTTTAATCAGCTGAAATTGGCTAGATCCACTACCACCTCTCAATATTTCTTGACCTACAGGAATTCTGATTACTCACCAATTAAAGAAATACCTCTTCAGTGAGGATATTCAAACCGATTGTTTACATCAATGTGGCCTTAATTCTTCGAATGCATGTTGTGACCACATGCTCGATATTCTCCAAAACACCACCAGTAGGGCATTCGAGGATCTATGTACTGGCCAAGACTATGTGCGAAAATCCCCATGGCCCATGAGGCTTTGTTAAATCCAATAGTTCGGGAGGACCCATTATCCGCCTAGCCGAGATTGTAAGGTTAAATTGATTTCCACTCACTAATTACTTGTATCCATACACGAAAGCTTCAGGGTTATCCTTACTTACTCGTTGATTTCTCTTAATTAATTTGTTTTTCGTTTGCTCTATGCCTCAATATTTATCCCATATGTTGGAAAGAAGAGAATGTTGTAGAGCTACAATCTATTGTTACCAGTGTGAGGTCAGACTTCATTCCGAGAGTTCGCCACGAATTAAGTTTTTTCTTATCCTGACCGGATTCCAACCAACGTCGCTTGCCATGAGAATCTTAACGCGTCAACCCGCTCGTCCACCACGGCCTCTGTTTGGCCCTTATTGTCTCAACAGTGATGCAGCTAGTGACGACATGTTCAGTAGTCTCCAGAACTTGGCGCGATAATTCCCCAAGCCTTGTGAAGAATTGTGACAATAATATTGTTCTTTATTTATAAATTCACAATTGTTGGAACAGAAATAAGGCAGATCAATGGGTAAACCACAGAACTCTATACTCGTGTTCGAGTCCAATTGCAAAAAAAAGAAAGTATGTTTATATTTTCTGTTATATCAGTTGCAGATAATGTCTGTGTCCTCAAAGCTAACTTTAACTTTTCAGTGGATTGAGTTATAAATTTGCGTGCCTTTTTTGGATCTTCGTTATGGTATCTTGATTTGTTTCTTCTTTTTTAATATTAAAAATCAATGAATAAGATTTGTAACAAAAGGTATATGGAATAAAAATTAAAGATGGATTTACTTCGCATTGTTACCATACGATTGATAATTATGTTATTATATGAAAATATTTGTATGTTTGCTTTTGACATCGGTTAATGTTAGTTAACGAATATTTTGATGCTTCATGGTTTACACGCTTCAGTGTCGAAGTGTTATTTTGAACGAATTGGTTTTAACGAAATTAAATTTTATAAGTTAATGATATTTTCAGTACGAATTTTGAAAAATATTACTAACTTGTTAATAACTCCTGTTTCTAAAATAGCCAAAGGTGCGCTGGAGCCTACTTCATAGCCCGACCGTTTAATCCCAGAACTAAGCGATTATCTTTCCGTAATTTGAGTCTGTTTTTTGAGGAGTCGATATCCCTTTTTCCTTTTAGCTTCTCTTGACTCAAATCACGGTACCCAGGCTAATTGTATTGCACCGAACAATATATATATATATATATATATATATATATATGGTTCCTTATAAACTATATAATTTTTAAATTAATTCAAGGAAATTGCTAAGAGTACAAGTACAAGTATGCTTTAAATATAAGTTGAATTGCAAGAAAAAATTAAAGATACTCATTATAATTACAGTTTTAACGAAAAGAGAATTATCCGAAAGTATTATAACTAAATAAATTATTTTGAGAAATAATTTTGGTAGTCCATTTTGCTTCATATTATTTAATATCGACGTATGATTAATAATACTTGAAAATAGTTTTAATAAAGATATAATCATATATGACGATAAATATAAAAATGTTTTATTTTTTCTCATACAATTAGAATTGTTTGCTTTATGTACTTCAAAGACGTAAAAAAATAGAACAATCGAGTTCAACCATCCTTACATAGAAGGTAATTAATGGTCTCAGTAGAGTAACCTTGCGGTGCTCCGCAACTTGACACTTTCCAATGGAAACACAGATATCTTGGTGAAAACTTCTTGTCTTCTATTATTTTGAAAGCTGAACTAATTCCGATGCCCTAGTACCCTGTGCAGCCATTGGTAAAACCGCTCGTCGCCATCTTATTTATTTATTTTTTGTGATTAATACATTTTTTAAATTTATTGATTTCTTGAAAGACATAAGGATTTATTGTTGCAAATTAATTTTAAAATATTACTGTATTTTTATTATCACTGGGCTTCAGTTGCACATTAGAGCGAACACGTGTATAATATTTTTAAATATACAATCACTTACCTCTCCTTGTAAGACTATGGCGTTTTTATATCAATCATCAGCGTAAACCATACCAATTTTAAACCTTTAAGCATAGATATTTTCATTTTTTTTTCTTGTCTTCATTAAGTGAAATGGAGCTCTGTTTGGATACAAATATAGCACATTAGTTACTATGATTGGAGAGTTTTATTATTTTTTTTCATAGCCTCATTTTATTTTAATTTTTTTTCTTCATAATTATCCTTTTGCTGCTTAAAAGCATTAAGGAGCATTTAAGCATTTAAGCATTTAACATATTAAAACCATGTAAGGTGTGTTTTTTGTCGTTTCTGAGTATTTTGTTCATCTGTAATATAAAAGGTGATGGGGCTCACCTCAGGCTTGAGTTGACCTTATCCTCTAGAGCTTACAACTAAATTAATAAAACCTATCTCATGTGATTTGTTGCCAAAGTTTCGGAATTTCGGCTGGTAATAAGTTGTTGAAAAGAGGGTTTGCCAATTGTTGGGATTTTTCGAAAAATTATTGTTTTCGTTTTGCTGGAAATTCTTTGATTGTTGATAAATTTACTGTTTCTTGAATATCCAATGTCTTCTTTCTCTGCAGCGTGGTTCCTCTTACAATTTTTCTAATTATTCCAATTTGGAAATATTGTTATCTTTTCACAGTTGTTTTGTTGATATTTTCGAACAGAGTTGCACCATACAACAGAGCCGGCCGTATTATACTTGTATAGATTAGAAGCTTTAGGCGTAAACATAGGTTTGTTGTCCGAATTATATTTTGGACTCTGTACGTCTTAGATCTTACTGTTAATTTTTTTGTCAAAATGTCTAGTAAATTTTAAATGTCTGTCGAAGTGAATACCGAGATATGTTAAGTCAGTCGATAATTTAATACTGTTGTTGTTAATTTTAAATTCATTTGGCATTTTCTTTTTTTCTTTTTGGTACGAAAATATAATTCCTTTCGTCTTTTCAGGATTAACATCTATGTTTAGTATTTTTAGCTGTTCTGCAATTTTTTTCACTAGCTATAGGAGAGGGATCGTAATTTTTATATAAATATATTCAGGTAAAGTCAATGCCTGAGGTTGGTCCAATCATTCTTGCCACAGGGTTTTCTGTCCTTTTTTTTTTTTTTTTTGGACTTGATGAAATTTTCGAACATTTCTCTGGGAAATCCTTTTCTGTATAAGAAATTGTAGTCCCTCTTTATTTTGGTTCTAGTTTTTATTAATTTACATTTTGTTCATCCTTCGTCTTAAATGATTTGCGTTAGCATAAGGTATAAAATTGGCTCTGGTTGGAAGCAGATATCAGGTATACCAGGGTGTGTGGGCCAGTGTGTCAGTAGAGCCACACCCTGGCCGGATCGATCTCGCGAGCCTCCCAGCTGCCGCACAGATCCTAACACCTCCCGCTCTCGTCTTCCTCTCCAAAAAATGGTCCTCCTGGCCGGATCATACCTAGAATAGTTTCTTGTCAATCAACGCTTAGTATGTCGACTCCTCTCCCCTTTTTTAAATATATTTTATTATATACATCCTCACATAGTCTTAAAACCGAATCAAAAAAAAAAAAAAAAACATTTATTTCTGATATATCTCTTCATTAGATATAAACTGTCGTAGAGTAAAGTAAGGATCAAAGGGAAGAAGATATTTCAGTTGATATTTCTTGAATTAGCTATTGGGCAATCTTTCTTTATATTCGAAATGGGGGCTTTTACCCATTTAACTTATTTACTTTAATTAGGAAACTGTGACCAAAATGATGCGAATACCACAGATAAAAAAAATATAAAAAGATCAGCAAATTTGGAATTCATTAGTTTATAAAAAGCAGATTAGTATCAATTTATAATGATTTTAAAAATTGTCTCTTCTCCACTCAGGCAGTTTAGCCGGTTTTAACGCGATTTGGAGTTATGTCGTTAACCAATCACATATTTCAGCGAATCATAATAATGCCAAGTGAATTCAGAGTCAGGCCACTTTTTTTAATCGATCGATACCGTTAAAAATAAATAAGAAGAGCAAAAAGCTATAGAATTAATTTTATAAATAATTATTGAAAAAAAGAGGAGAGTTCGAAAATGTCTTCTATTGTTCGATGTTGCATGAATCCAATTAGAGCCTTCTAGAAACAATAACATTCTTTATGAATGAATATTCTACTAGTTTTTAGTATTTACTATAAAACGTTTTCAATTAATTCCTTTCTTTTTGTACTTTATTATTCCTTGGCTTGCATTCGGCTCGTGTTAATTGGTGTCAGTGCCTGCCTTAGACATTGAGCGCTCTCCGGGTGATGACGTCATCCCCCTCCCTAAAATAGTTAATTTAAATTACTTCCTGTCCTTCAGTATCCTTTAACAACACCTCACTTATCCCTGTTGAACAAATCCGTTACCTAGGACTACACCTGGACAAACTTGGAATCCTTATACCGGACTGAAACGACGGAGTTGAGCTATGGGGCTCGACCAAACCTTCAAATTCCTCTCGTATCCAATCCTTAAAATCCAAAATCCTTCGTAAAATTCTCAATGCTCCTTACTTTGTTACAAATAAAATCATCCACAATGTTCCTTATGTTTCAGACTTGCCCCAATCCAGATATCCTTCCATAATAAACTTCATAACCATCCCAACCCTCTTGTTTCTAACCTTGCTCTTCCTATTCAATTCCTGATAACCCTCCGTTTATTAATTTAATACTTTTTGGATTTTTTATCAATTTCTAACAATTGGAAAACGCCCCTGAATATCAGCTGACGCCCTCAACGGGCGCCCCTCCAGATCGGCGCCCAGGGGCTATTGCCTGCCCCGGTTGTTCCGCCCTAAGCCGGCACTGACTTGTATGATATCAGTGAACTATCTTTGAAAGGAATATAAATAAAATTTTTCTGTCAGTTATTGTTTTTTGGAAACTACATGTAATCTCGGCGAAACTAAAAGAGTAAAGTCATATATTTGTTTTACGTGAAAAAAAAAAAAAAATGCTTATCGAGGACTACAGTTCAAACAATAATAATAGATTGAGAGAGAATGCTAACTAAAATAAAAAGTTCTTTTTCGGTGGATTTGATAATGAAAAATCCAAGGGTTTCCAAAGTTGTGCTTAAAACGCTGAGGAAAAGGATGATTCGTGTAAGAACAAACATTGCAAACAAGTCGTCTTGTCAACGCCCCATTTCACACGGCCATTTCCATCACGGAATATTATACAACGAAACGCAGTCCTGTTTTCCCCTAGTCTCCTTATTCACCTGATCTGAGTCCTTGTAACTTTTATCTTTTACTGAAATCTTGCAAGGAAGTCATTTTAGAACTCTAGAAAACATCCAAAAGAATGTGACTGACTTGTTAAAGGCACTACCAGTTGAAACTTTCCAGCACTGGTACCGAAAATGAGAACCAGGATTCCGCTGGTGTATAGCTGCCGAAGAGAAGGAACTGCTTTATAGGGGACAATATTGTTGTTTGAAAAAAAATAATAAAAACTTTGATAAATAAAAAATCAGTTTCATAATTTTTTTAAAATACCGCGATGGCCCCATTAAGCCGATCAGAATATATTTTCTGCTTAGTTGGTACTGAAAGTAAAATTTTCGCTTGTGAATTCCGGACCATAAGTTTCTTGATGTAAGATAATGCACAGACTAACTACCTTCATGATAAAAGCCGATCTGATAATCTTTTCCCCTCTGAAGCTACGTTTTGCTATGTTTTATTTATTTATTTTTAACTACATTTGCATGACCTTCGATAAAGATAAATACTATAGAAATATTGTTGATTATTAAGTGTTTTATTGAAGCAGAGCGGTGAAAGAAGGCGGACCATTAGACCTAACGATAAGCCTGCGGATTGTTTGGTTGGCCCTGTTTAATTATGAACTCCGCCGGCGATGCTATCTCAGGGTTCCCACTGACAGTCCATCAAGATAGCCCCCTCAAAACTGTCTCTGTCCAGTTTTCTTCCATTTCGGACCATTTGTTAGCTCTGTATTTTCAATGCGTTTATTTTTCTTTCTCAATTTATTCATGGGCAATTTAAATTCATTCTTCCTAGACTCATCACGGTTATTTTTTTTTTTTTGTTATGGTTTTTATATTTCGGTTTTCTTCCATTATGATCATTTATTTACCCATTAATGGCATCATGTAATTATTTTTTTTTTTTTTTTTTTTTTTTTTTTATATTTGTTTATTTAGAAATATCACATTCTGTCACATCAAGGACATTTGTAATAGTGTTCAGAGAACACACTCACACTCTATTTACAATAAATAAATAAAATAATAATAATACAGAAACTCAATAATAATAAATACAATAAAATAAAATAAAAATAAATACAATAAAATAAAAATAAATACAATAAAATAAAAATAAATACAATAAAATAAAAATAAATACAATAAAATAAAATAAATATAAACAAAAGAACTAACCTAATCATACACACTCGGGCTTGAGTGGAGGATCTGGCCATTGCCAAAACTCCAATAGATGCTTATTTACCGAAGGTCTCTGGGCCACTGCCGCTTCAACCTTCGAGGAGGATTGTAAGGATGGGTGGTGCTGAATAGAGATTGTGCAAGGGGATTTGGATGATAGGTAAGGTTCTGGTGAAATTTGGAGAATTTTTCTGGAATAAGGTCTAGGACAAATGGGATATTAAGGTCATGGTGTAGGATTTTGTTATTTACATAGAACGGAGCATCAACTATTGTTCGAAGGACTTTAGATTGAAAGGATTGAATACGTTTGATGTTAGAAGCTTTTGCTGTCCCCCACAGTTCAAGTCCGTATGTCCATATAGGTTTCAGTATTGTCTTGTAGATAAGTAATTTGTTTTCAATAGAAAGTTTGGATTTTCTGTTTAGTAGTCTGTATAGCTGGCCGTATCGTCGGTTGAGTTCTTGTCTTTTGAGTCTAGTATGTGGGTTCCACGTTAGTCTTCGGTCTAAATGAAAACCAAGATACCGGACTGTGTCTGAGTAAGGAAGCTGGATGGAATTAAAGTGTACTGGTGGACAGGAACTGCGTCGGAGTGTAAAGGTAATATGTTGGCATTTAGATTCATTAACTTTAATGCGCCAGTTATTACACCAGTGCTCAATCAAGGTGAGGTGGTTTTGGAGATTTAAGGATGCTATGTTGGGATCAGAGTTGGATGATAAGATTGCGGTGTCGTCAGCGAATGTTGCAAGAAAAGTATCGGGATGAACAGGGATGTCAGCAGTAAAGAGGATGTAAAGCACGGGACCTAAGACGCTGCCCTGGGGAACACCGGCTTTAACGGAGTAGATATTGGAAAATTCTGTTCCACAGCGAACTCGGAAGGAGCGGTCAGAGAGGTAGGATCGGAGGACTAGGTATAAGGACTGAGGTAAATGGATTTTAAGCTTGAAGAGCAGTCCGGAGTGCCATACCCGGTCAAATGCCTGTCCAATGTCCAGAAATGCACCCGAACAGTATTCCTTGTTTTCTAGGGCTGAGGAAATATGATCAACAACTCGGAGTCCTTGTTGAACAGTAGAATGTTGGGAGCGAAAACCAAACTGATGGGAAGGAATATTTTGGGATTCTATAATGGGTAGGATTCGTTTCAAAAGGATCTTTTCAAAAATTTTTGAAAGGATTGGGAGTAGGCTAATTGGTCTATAGGATGTTGAGATATTGGGAGGTTTGCCTGGTTTTGGGAAAAGGATAATAGTGGAGTGTTTCCATAGCAGAGGGAAGTGGGTGGTGCGTAGGATACAATTGTAGATATATGTAAGGAATATGACTGCTTTGGATGGAAGTTGTCGAAGGATTTGAGGGGTAAGGAGATCATGTCCAGGAGCTTTACGGGGGATTAGTTTTTTTAATTGAAATTTCACTTCGGAAGGATGAATAGCTTTTGGGGGCAAGGAAAGTGGGATTGGTGATGTAAGGAGTTCTTCTACTGTTACGGTGTGGACAGAATGGGATTCCGGATGTGAAATAAATGTATTGGATAGGTGAATGGCGAACTCCTCAGCCTTATCTTCGTCAGATGCTGCCCAGGAGCCATCATCTCGTCGGAGGGGATGGGAAATGCGGTGAGGATTTAGGATTTTGGTTGTGGTTTTCCAAAGGGAATTGTCGCGAGAAGAGAGGGAGGATAGGTAGGAGTTGAAGGAATGTGATCTGAAGGTGGCCAATTTCAGTTTTAATTTTTTGCAGTAATAATTATAGGAGCAGCGGTCGGCAGGATGTCGGGTACGTTGCCACAATAATCTGGCACGGCGTTTGGTGTGGATTAGGTCAAGGAGGTGTTGGGGTAGAATGGTCTTTTTAGGAATTCTGGAGGAGTCTTTAGGGAAGGAGGCAGTCCAGGCAGCTTGTTGGATTGTGGTAGTAAAGGAATTTACGGCACTATCAAGGTCATCGGGAGTTTTGAGGGTTATGTTAAGATCAATTTTATCGGAGATGATTTGGCGGAAAAGGTCCCAGTTAACTGGACCCCTAATAAATGACGGTGGAGAAGGTTTGGGAACGGGTTCAAGTGAAACATTAAGGATTAGAGGACTATGGTCAGAGGAAAGTTCATTTAGACGTGTAATGGAACAATTGAGGGGACTTAAGCCGCTGTGGATAAAGAAATCAAGGAGATCAGGATTACGGTTGGGATCTGTAGGCCAGTAGGTAGGAGAGTTGGGGGAAAGGAGATGAAAACGTTGGGAATTGAGTGCAGACAGCAGGGTTCGGCCACGAGTATTCGTGGTTCTAGAACCCCATTGTTGATGTTTTGTAATTATTTAAAATTAAATTACGAAATTGGCATATATCGGCATCGGTATATATTGTTAATGGAGCTAAATTTTTAAGAACGTTTTTGTGAATTTCGGTTTATTTATAGAGAAAAAAACACAAAACGTGTACCGGAATTAAGTAAATCTTAAAATTATAAAAAACAGTTTCAAGAGGAACACAATTTTCTGATTTCACAAAGAAAAAATTGATCCAATGTTCTTAGTAATTTAAGATAATGTGATGTCGCTTTATACAATAAACCGACGATATTTGGTCTTCATATCTTAAAGAGATGTACGGTGGGAAGAATGCTCCACTATTATACAGACGATACAGAGAAAGTTTCGGTTAAACTCAGCTCTAATTCCATCGAAGGAATCCATTAATCAATTTGTGTTGCTCTGCGATGTATGTTAACAGCTTGATGGGTTTCAGGGGGAACGTAGCGACCGAGCATGCGTAACGCGTGTGCAAAAACACGTGTTGCACGGCAACCTGATAAATCGAAGTTTACGTGATAAAATAATTTCGAGTTCGCGTCTCATTTTTTTAAAATTCTGACATTTTAATCCTGGCATCGGAATAATCCCTTATAGCCGTAAGGGCGAGAAAGGGATGGACAAAAAAAAAAACAACAACAAAAAAAACGCACTAAATGAGTTAACGAATGATCTGATGGATTTCTGATTCCATCAATGATGTCAGTACTGAGTTTAAAAACTTTCCCATAGCATTGATACAGTTAAGATTGATCGTCGTGATGATACATCGGTCTAAAAATGTTTGAGAACCTAATTTTATACTTAAAAATATCCATGCTCGTTTGTCATCCCTACTCATATCTTCTATGCTATCTTTTTTTCACGTTACGTCAGACAATTCACTATAATAATTTTTTTTTTTAATTTATCTTTCAAGTGTTTGTATTTTATATTTGTGAACATTATTTGATAAACAACAAAATTCTATTTCGTTCAGATAAGTTTCTCTGAAATCTTAATGTTTTAGTAGTTGTACAGTTAAAATTTTCATTGTGGAATACATGGCTTACTATTACTTTTACTATTAATTACTGTTATTATAGGCTTACTATTAATATTTGTGTTATTACTGGAGTCATCCGGCTCATTTGACATCTGAAACCATGACAACTGCAAATCATTCAATTTTATAGAAGATGCATAATAATAATAATTTAAAACATAATTCTTATAATTGAATATATCTGTTTAAAATCTCCCTATCCATTATAATTTCCGTTACATTATACTCTGACGTCGGCCCGATTAAATATGTTTTTCATATTTGTTTATTGTTTATTTTTCATATTGTTCATGTTATTTTTACCAAGTTTCTAGCATTTTTTCGATACAAATAAATAAAATATTATGTAAGATGAGGAGTTGGTCGAGGGGTGCGGTTAAATAAATACTAAATTTAAAAAAATAGTGTTTTTAATGGTTCTGCCCATTAAACTGTTTTTTAAAATTTAGTATTTATTTGACCGCACCTCCCCGACCAACTCCTTCTCATGTTATATCACGATCAACCAACTCTACATCAAAATATTTCGTAATTGAAAAAATGCTAAAGGTGATCAATAAAAAAAAAAAAAAAAAAAAAAAAAAAATAGTAAAAATAAATTCTTATATTTATTTTTATTTTTACCAATATAATTGTGGATTGATGGTTGTAGTGAATAATTGAAGAGAAGAATGATTGGGGTGATCTGTCTAAAAATTATTTATTTTTACTATTATTACTATAATAATTTTTTTTTACTGGTCACTCCTGCCATTCTTCTCTTGAATTATTTACTATACTCAACCATCAATCCACAATTAAAAATATTATTTACTATAGTATATTTATTATTGTTATGTCTCATATTTTTTTATTTTAACACGTAGCTATGAATTGGAAATCAACTGTTCTTAACTATTTTGGAATGTCAAAAATTATGAAGATGAATAAAATCTTCAGTAACTTTAAATTTTCTGTATTAAAAAAAAATGACGAAAGCCATCCTAGTTCGTTTCAGATCACAAATAATATCTTTTCGTCCTTGGTGTCTAATAACCTTGGAAGCAATAATGAGCCGCGAAATTAATCATTTCCACCGCATACCGGTTTCAAATGGCTACCATTATTTTCTTTCTGAAACAATCCTTGTTTTGTGCATTGGATGTATATTTTTGTTGTGGGTAATGGTAAGATGTTGAAAAAAAAATTATTAATTAGTTCCGAATTTATTTAATTTCCGATCAATCTCATAAAATTCACAATAGTGATAATATCTCTTACCATATATAAAGAGTTTGCTATCAAAAATGGATATTTCCGCATATGTTTGCAAATTGATAGCAAACACTATTTTTTCACTATTTAGAGATGTTCAATTTGCTTGAGAAAACATTAATTTTATAAATAAATTAAATATTGTAATATTTAATATAGCTTTAGGAAAATATTAGCACTCATCGATATAACTGTTTGTTTGTTTGTTTATTTGGGCTTTAAGGCGTAAAACCCTAGGGTCATCAACGCCTGTTTGTCATTCATTTTTGCTCTCTGAAAAAAACAATAAAAGTAAAACATTGAAAAATAATAATGAAGAATATAATATAAAAATAAATTATATGCTATTATAAAATAAGGCTCTATTTATTTCTTCACCATGTATATTTTAATTTTCATAGCTACCGATAAGCCATCTTCAAGCGTAACTATGAAAATTGAAATAATTTTTTTTTAGAATTTATTTATTTAGAAATATAACAATCTGTCACGTGGACAATAATTATAGTGATATATGATATAACACATTCATACCATATATACAGAAAAAATGAAATTAACAAAAGTAATATAATAATCCAAAACTATGTAAAATAAAAAGTAAAACAACCTAAAGACAAATAAATTAAAAACATAAAAACAAAATCATACCTATATACAATCAGACAGGGAACCCCAAGCCAGGCTTCTCCATCCAACTATAGAAGGGAAAACGGGACTTCAAGAGATCCCTGCGCTACTCTCTCAACCGTGTCACTGCTGCTAAAGCCAGTGGTAAAATAAATATGGTGAAAAAATAAACAGAGCCTTATTTTATAATATTAAAAAAATTTCCACCTTAAACAAGCACATATGGAAATTATATGCATTTCTATATTTTGTTAAATAACTTATGGGTTTTAAGGAAGTTTATAACTGCTTTTATGTTTGATTCTTCATTATTTAATATCACTGAAATATCCGTTCAAGATAGAATCTATTTAAGCTATTGGTGTAGGGGCATTCCTGAAAATTAGGTATAAATGAGTCGAATTTCTACGATCTATTCTCAACCTAGATTGGAGGACTCACGGCAACCTCTTCACTGCAGTGAGAACGGTTTGATGTGGTATGTGGTTCAGATTTTTAAATAACTTTCAACTTGCTTGGTGGGCTCTCATTTCACATGGACTGTCAGCTCTCCGATATTCCTTGTTTAAGAATAAAACTCGTTCGATATAACAGTTTCGGTTATGATATATATATATGTCTACTTTTGAAAGTTAGCTGTTCATATATCATGTATAGATAAGCTAGTGTAAAAATAAATATTTTTTCTCAGTTGTTGTCCATAGATTTAGTTTAGCAAAATAAACATTCTTAAGTTATGTAGTTAATTCTTAAGTATGTGGTTCAGATTTTTAGATAACTTTCAACACTCTTGGTGGGCTCTCTTTTCACATGGACTGTCAGCTTTCCGATATTCCTTGTTTAAGAATAAAACTCATTCGATATAACAGTTTCGGTTATAGTATATATATATATATATATATATATATATATATATATATATATATATATATATATATATATATATATATATATATATGTCTACTTTTGAAAGTAAGCTGTTCGTATTTCATGTCTAGATAAGCTAATGAAAAAATAAATATATTTTCTTAGTTGTTGTCCATAGATTTAGTTTAGCAAAATAAACGTTCTTAAGTTATGTTTTTTTTTTATTTGGACGTTACGTTGACTCTCGGCCTCCCTCTTCAGTATCTAGAATTACATAAACTTCGTTTGATTTGGATCGTCATTTTACAGAATATCGATTTGTAGCTTTACATAACTTAATAGATGTTATCCAGATTTTGAGAAACGACTGAAATAATTAAAGGAAGGTACTCCCCTAGATAGAGTAATCAAGCAATCGTGTCTAAGTGATTGCCAGCTCCTAGAGCAGTGACTGAGCATCGGAGCCTCTCTCAATTTCTGTTCAACTTCTATTGTGGTCTGGTAACTCTGCTTCTCCACTATTTGGTGATTGTTCTATTGTCAACATCATTGAATTAGTCTAAGCGGTTTTTGTTAAGTGATGGCCTCATTTTAGTTAATGAGAACTGGAAATCCCATCTTAAATGTTAAAGGTTGTTTCATCAGCTTAATTTTATTATGTATAAAGCCTTGACAAATGGATGGGAATTTATGAAAGACGCTAAATTATGTAAAATTTCAAATTTTCAGTTTATATTTAATTATCAGTAGAAACCGTCCAGTTCTGTGCCGTAACATAAAAACGCTCGGTAGGACTATAACGTACTTATTTTCTAATTTGTTTTCATGATTTTCTTTTAAATAGTATATAATGTTGAGGAAGGTAAGTTTGAAGTGTTCGCCAAAGACCCCTTTAACACTTACTTAGCGCATCACGCATGTTGTAATGAATCGAAGAATACGAATAGAAGTTAGCAGTCCTCAATAAATACAATGGACTGAAACATCTCATCATAAACGAGATTACAACCTGTGAATGATTTATTTTTTATGTGAGTTCTTTGCAATTAGTAGACCAGGTGCGTTCTATTAACAATAGATCGTAATTTATTTTCCTCAAGGGAGGGACTAGAACGGTGTTCCGGCCTGTTACGCCTCAAATCGAGCCTTATACTTGCGTACCCTCCGTCGCGACCCACTTGTTGAGTCATAGCCTGCCAGCTCTACCGTAGACCGCCAGTCATCTCTGTTCTGCGATGCTACTTTTTAGTATCTCACACCGAGCCAGGGATCTTGCGTCAACAGCAACGCAATCTTCCCAACAGAAACTCGGACGTCCTTCACCTTTGGCCATTTAGTACCAATTGTATTATCTTCTATATGATCGAGTTTTGGATGATATTTTGTTCGGATCCATTCTTAAAACTCATGTTTTCCATGGCTACCTAACGAACTTTAGATGCCTTACGATTGTGAATACATCTGCTTCCTTATATTCCACATTTAACTCTGCATTTGTCCTTTCCAAGGTGACTTGCTCACCTTCCACCTTATGTTCGTTGTATTATTTTCTTATCAAACCTGCGGAGGACTTATTATTGGACTTAAGTTGTAATCCAACTTTCCCTGTCGTATAATTGTTTGATTGCTTTTCTTTCGAAGCCATACATAAATTAAAGAGCACCTTATTAAGTGTTTTTTTTTTTTTTGTGAAAAATAGGTACAGTTTTTTGAGAGGATTCATCTCTGGATTTCTTCCTATACGTTGTTTTCACTATTAACTTTGGATCCTGTGTAAGTTAACCAATTATTTCTCTTGAGTCTAATATTGATGCATTTACCTTCTCTGGTGCGATGGCAGTGCACTATTCTTCTTTATTAGTATTGTTAGTGTCTATTATGGTACAGTATACGGTCTTTTATATTAACGTTTCTTTTTTACTTTCTTTATTAACTTCGCTATCCTTGAAACTTTTCATTAATAAATTTTACAAAAATAATAAAGTAATATCCCGGTTTTCATTAAAAGCTGACTCATGAGGTCATACGAAATTTAATAAGTCGGCATCGCCGGTGCTTTATCCTTTAAAACTTTTCACCGGGTCAGGGGTTATAAAAACATTTATAACAGCTTATTGAAATAAGGTCAAGCTCAAGGGAACTTTTTAATACATCATCCGCTGTGAAGCATAAAACCGGGGAGGAGGAGAGCTTTGTAAAGTTCCAAGGATGAAAAGAGTACATCAGCGGGCAACTTTAAACAAGATGAATGATAATTAACGCTTGTAAGTTAAGTCTTTGTTGCGGCAAAATACCATGCAATTAACATAAGTTCTCTGGCGGATCTCGACGTTTTAATTTTCAGAGACTTAGCGTTAGAAGTAAAAAAAAAAAAAGTAAGTGCGCGGAACCTCGTTTGGAAGGATATTCTAAAGTTTAATTGAGTTAGCTTTAGAAGAAAAAGCGGTAATTAAGTCTGAATTTCTTTAAAGTTATACACTATAGTTTAATTTAGCTATTTAGTGAATGTTTATTTTTCATTTTAGCTTATACTTTTATTCACCCTTTTAGGATGACATTCATTTATTTACGAGACAAACATTTTTGTTCGGGTTTAATGCTCTGTAAAAAATCTATATTTTGATTAACAAGAACAAAAAATAACTCAAAAGTCTCTTAAGAATAGCAAAATAGTACAAAATTGAAAGATCACGGTAGGTAAACTTGCTATATACCTACAAAACAAATAAAACTATATACAAAAAACTTAAAACTATGACAAGGCACTTAAAACTGTACAGTGGTAAACAGTATAAATATACACTTTTAAGAAAAAAATAAATTAAAAATTGAGTTAGATGGTCCGAGGTGGCGGTCATAAAAATACTAAAATAGTAAAAAAAAAAATTTTTAGTTTAAAGTCTTTCTTTTGACTCTACTTGGCAGTACTTGAACAGTTTCAATCGATATCTAAAGTTCTCGCTCTAGTATACAATTTTGAATCATTTGATGAAAAATATTTATAATAAATATTTTGGAATATTTGAATTAATGGATTTTTTTTTCTGAATATATGAATATATCATATTCAAGGATTGGAGAGAAAATGTAAATATCATATCTGAGCTTCTGGCATTTGTGACGCTATCAGTAATAGTGACGTTTGGGCTTGCTGCGTTTGAGCAATGTATTTTGTTAGGCTTGAGTCATGGTTGATTTTTATCCATCTCTGACCTACTCTCCATGGGACGTGTTGGTGAATTTTTAAAAATATGAAGTTGTTTTTTTCTGTATTTTATTTCATATATACCTGAATAATACTTTTAATGTAAATATTTATAAACTACTTTGATTATTATTACAATTGATATTCTTATGTAGATTATGTATACCTTGTTATTTAATATTATTTATGTTTATATGTTGTTATTACGTAATATTTATTCGAATTTTATATGGAGTTGTTTTTTTAGAAAATGGGAATTATGTAATGTATGCTCATAATGTCTTGCAATTTATTTAATGTTTAAATTCATCCATAATTTTGGTCTTATATTATTATAAGCTAATCTTGTAATATTTGTAATTGAAATGTTAAAATGGCCAACCGGACAGACGGGCAAATAGTCCATTGCTTAACGTGTGTTAGCTATATTATGATATTACAAAAAAGTTTTATCTTAGACTTTAGTATGGCATATTGTTATAACAGAATTTATTTAGTAACTAAAATAAAGCATATTATCATTATTATTATAATTATACTTATCTTTTTATTATTGTTGCTGTAAACTGATGTATGGACCCTACTTTAATAATTCTTCGTTTGGCTATTGATTTACGATTATTCATAAAAAGTAATTATATATATATATATATATATATATATATATATATATATATATATATATATATATATATATATATATTTATATACATTGTGTTTAATGTTCACCTAAACGGGACTTTTACGTGTATAGTCATTCAATGATATTGATTGATCAGTTTCTGTAAGCAATTTTGGTTTATTATTTTCAATAATAAATCATTGTGATCTACCAAAAAATTCAAAAGCTTAATCCCCTCTTAAAATTTAAGGTTTCACGTTTCAGGATACATAGAATTCGAAAAAAGAAGACAAATTTTTTTGTCCGTCCGCCGTCTGCGCATTTTCTTCGAAACTACTGGACCTACTTTTTTCAAATTTGGATATAAAATCAGAGCTCATCCGAGGATGATCCTCTTTCATCGACATTACTATCCGTGTTTTACTTTCGAAATGGCGGCCGAAAAACCTGCGTTGCTATAGACTGTAGTGCCTAAACGAATGTACCGATTTCAATGAAACTTCGCTAAAGTTTCTCTCGATCCCCTTAAATTTATCTATATATCATACTTCGACGAGAAGAAGCTGAAAAAAAAAGTTACGAGGGATGGTAAAATTAAATTCCGAATAACTCAAAAAGTATACCCATATGTATAGGTATGGTACCATATACACTTCGTTGTTGATATTGTATATGGTTATTTAAAAGTATACGAAATTTCTTAAGAAACAAAAAAAATAGCTAAAATCGGACAATTAGTAGCAAAGCCATCGTCTGGTGATGTTTTTATGTGTTCTACTGCAAAGGTTATATCCTTTGTTTTGGTTTTTGATTTTTCAATGTGTCACTGAAGTAATGCTAGTTTTTTTTTTTTTTTAGTAATGATTTTAAATTACTAATGATGAAAGAAATGTTTAGTCCAATAATTGCAATCTCCTTTTTTTTTTTTCTTTTTCTTTGTCACCAGATAGGTAACGTTACTTTAGATGTATAATTGTTTGGAAATAATAAACCATTGTGAAATAATTTGCAGCGTTTATTTTTTGGGTCTTTCTTCGCCATGTAAGACCCCTGTTCTCATGGGTAGATTTTTTCTCTCATATTTTTCAATTATTCTTTCGAGGGCGCTGCTGTACGTTCAGGTCTCGTAGCCATTTATCAGAGCTGGCTCTTGGTTCTTTCATAGCACTGTACACTTTTAATTATTTGAAATGAATAACGTTACATAATTTATGCTTTTGGTAAAAATAGACAATATTTGTCCATTAGAATTTTCTTTCGACTCGATCGAGATAAGGTGCTTGTGATGTCATCCCATCAGTTTTTAAGGTTCCACTTCTGCACTTTCCTTTTTTTTTCCTATTACTTGCAATGCCGTATCGATTTATCGACAGCCCTATACTCGGGATATAATTCTCCCCCAGTAACGAAGAGAATGAGACCATTAAAAAGTTGTGGCTAAGGAGAAGGAAATTCGGACGGGTTGCTGATTGCAGCGCTGGACTAAAGAGCGAAGATTTGGGAGGCTGGGGACGATTACAGGGCCCGCTTCGTTTACCGCTCCACTTCTGACCTACTTCTATTTCTCTCCGCTCTTAAAATCTTTATACACCTTAGGCTAAACCTCCCTTTTTTATTTTTGTCTACTATGCACTTATAGTTTAATGCCTATATTCAATAGTTGTGGTTATCTATGTACATATGCCTTTTGAAGAAATTAAACTGCCTACTGTATATCAATTTAAGGGAAAACTTTCTTGTATCCTAGATAGTATACTGTGTGCGTCGAAATATTACACAAAGGTTAATTTAAGACCACGAGCAAAAGGCGTTGTCCAAACAACTTAAACAAGAGCAACGCCCAAAACCTCGCCTTTTGATTTTTGAAACAATCTTGTGTTATGATATGGTTTCATCGTTGTATTGGTGTAGAAAAGAAAAGTGTATCGTAAGCATAAGTAGCATTCAATGTCGTGAGTAGTGTTGCCCAAATGCGTGATCAAGACCAGTCTTGGTCTTGCGCCAGAGTCTCGCAACAGTCTTGGAGTTACCAATTAGCCTATCACCTTAGAGATATTACTGTAATTTTTCAGATTGTGGAAACAGCCCGAATGAGAAATAGGAAGAGTTAAATGCAGAAATATATTTTATACCAATTCTTCGCATAAAGTAACTAAAATTGTGAAGTATTAGTAACTATTTTACCTCTTGGTCTTGCAACAGTCAGGCGGTGTTGGTCTTGGTCTTGCAAAGTGCAGGACCAAGAACGATTTTGGTCAAACTAGTCGTTAGTGTATTCAATATCTAATAATAATAATAGCCAATATTGAACCTCCTCTAGATGTACAAATGTAAATGTACTCCCTCTTGTTTGGACGAATTGAAGACATTGTCGAGCCTTGCAGGTCAGAGAAAAATCATACAAAAAAAAAAAATATTAAGGATGAGATCGTACGTATACGGATGTTGGAAACATAAATTCGGGAATACAACATAAATATAATAGAATATTTTTTTTTACGTTCTTCGTATACGCAAGGCCGTTTGATTACCTTATTTGATTTTGATTTGCTTTTCGTAACATAATTCTTTTAAAAGGCGTTCCCGCAGCACTTGGTTAATTTTCAAATCGGGAGAATTTTATAATATAAAAACGATGTCAAAATTATACAAATAATCATTAACTTTATAGTTTACTTCTATAAAATCATTGTTCATCTGCTCAATTTTATCCTTATTTTGCAAGCATTTATGCTTTACAATATTTATTCTTCTATAGCCTAGCATATACGTAATTTCTATAGCTATTTATTTATTATTACCTTATTTTATCTATCTCTATTAATCCGTATGTTACTATTATTCATGTCTTTTAACTAAGAAAGAAAAAAAAAATGTCATATTGAGTTTTTTCGATATTTTTATTTCGATTTTAAATTTTGACTCTCGAAAATATTTTGAAACAAAAATATATTCTCGGAAACTTGCATCTGTGGTAAGGACGTAATGAGTTTATTTTAAAACAAAATACTTGATACAAAGTACTGATGTTATTAATTTGATGTTATATCTTAGTAATATATATATTTTTGTTAAAAATGAAAATGTGACTTTTTTTGGTGGTTTCGTTCATTATTAATTCTATTTTGATTTTCTCATTTTTTTTTTTTTTTTTTTTTTACCTTGGGTGATTAAATTAAATTATCTCCAGTTTTTAGTGATAAGTCTTTTTAATAACGAATATTAAAATAAATGATTAAATAAATTTAATCAATATTGATACATTTACTACCGTACCATTTTTGTACATTTTTATTTTCACATTAACAACTTGTTCATTGTGTTATCTGCAATTGTTTGTTTTAACAAACCTTTATTTATTTATTTTTTTAATTCATAATATGAATGAATTCTATGATTATTGTAATTTAAAATTGTTGAAATTATGTCTATTTTCTAACTAAATCATTTAATTTTCATTTTGATATTAATAAGCCAATCTATGTATTGTACCAGACTTTGTATTGGAATTTATAAATCGTTATTTTTTAAAATCTTACTTTCTAAAGTTTTACTGTTTAAGTTAACATTACTAATCACGTTTATCGAAAATTAATCAATGCTATCAATGCTTTCAAAAACGATTAGTAAACAAAGAAATTTGACAGCTCAGCATATTTACCAACATTTCCTGTTTATTTCAGGTTGTAATTACGCTAGTAGGTTTTTTAATTATAGACACTATTCACCTAACACTTTCGTACTTATTAATGTATAGGTTTTCGTATAGTTCTATTCTGACTTTGGACAAATATTTGTCGAACATTCCATTAATTTTTTTGTTGCTTCATAACCTTCACTATTTCACCTTTTTTTTTTTGTTTGCAATCAAATGCGACTTGTATAGGACCCGAAATACTAACAATTTGCCTTCGCTTGATGTAACAGGCTCTCGGACAGTCGCAAAAAGCAGACCTGCGCAGTAGCCTAGATATTGTTAGGATAAAAACTGACGGCTGGTAGAATTGCCCCCTACAAATCGGTTCACGCGTCCATCGCCCCGTTTTCCAATTATCTCTTTGTTTTTTACCTGTCGCATTTCCTCCTGTCTCTAAAGTTATTTTTATTTTTACTTTTACTTTGTTATTGATATAAAGGAAGTAAACAAATAAAAAAAATGTGTTTCAGCTTTGATATAAAGTGGCACTTCCGGTTAGCCGATTTTAAGAAAAAAGTTGATGTCATATCTAAGGCATATACCTATCTTAAATACGTAACATCAGTTTCGTACGACTTTTCGTGATCTAGACTGCTAAAATACAAACACACACACAGACCATTTTTCGAGTTATTTGGACTCAGAGTACTCCAAAACGTGTATTTCCGTTGAAACCCAGATTCAAAAGTTTTATCGTTCGCACCCCTTACTATATATTACATATATACGTAAGTGAAAGAAAAAAAAATATTATCATATAAAAGAGTTTTTACTGACTGTCATATTTTATTTTCCAATGTCAACAAATTAAAATGCTGGAATAATCTCTATTATATAAACAGTTTTTTAGTGGCCGTGCTGAAATTGTAAATTTATTGTAATATAAATTGTAAATGTATATAAATTGTAAATGTAAATTAAAATGCTGAAATTGTTTGCCATAGGGGTAAAGACTTTATTTTATTTTCCTGCTTACACTTTATTGAACAGATGGCATATAAATTACACTTATACAATTTAAGCAACAAGTAGTGCAATTAAATGAACATTTGTATAATTTGTAAAATGGGGGTTGGTCGACGTTTGGCGGACTGGGAGTACCCCCCTCCTAGTACATCACTAATATAATTATCATTATAGAATTTACTGTTTTGTTTTTTTAAATTCATTTTATAATTTTATTGTCATTTCATTAATCTTCATGTATTTGTTTAATTTGAATTGTTTTATTTTAATATAATGGCATTCTTATGTGTTTAAAAATATTTTTCGTATTTTCCGAGATCAGGATTTTTACCAATGAAAGTCTCTCTAAAATGTATATCATCTTATTTCATAGCTTGTGAAGCTTTCGGTGACCTGCACCATATTCCTCTCCTACCTCCTTATTATTAAAAAAAATTAATATGATTGCAACTGACTCCTCTGATTTTTATTTATATTTTTTTATTTGAGGATCTATAGGGACAGTAAATAAATAAGCAACTATATTTTGGTGTTTTTTCGAGACATTGTTGTTCTTATACTCAAGGCTTTAGAATGAAAATAAAACAACAGGTTTATTAAAAAAATCAGGAATGAAAAAAAAACATTACAAATTTTATTTTACTGTAGAGAAGGATTATGAGAACTGTTAAAACTCGGCATGTCACCAAAATATAGTTGTTAATTTATTGCCTAAAATGCAAGAAAGGGGAGGACCAAAAAAGTGGAGAATTTGGCCATTGCTATATCTGCAATATATATATATACTACAAAAGGTCGCGGAGGCACTGCCGTTATAACCTTCTTGGAGAATTATAGAGTTAGGTACTAGATAGAGATTTTGCAAGGGGATTGGGATGATACGTGAAGTTGTGGTGAAATTTCGAGATTTATTTTTTGGGATAAGATCTAGGACAAATGGAATGTTGAGGTCATGTAGGGGTTTGTTACATTAAACGAAGCATCAATTATTATTCGAAGGACTTTGGACTGACAGGATTGGATGCGTTGGTCATAATAGGTTTCAGTCTTGTCTTACTACAATCAATTTTTAAAATTATGTTATTTATATAATTTTTATTTTGCCTCTCTTATAAAACTGTGTGATTTTCAGTTGTCATTGTTGGATCAGCGATACGTGAATCCAAATATTATATATTTGAATATATGTCATTGATATATATTCAAATATATCAATGACAAATTTATAACTACTAGTTGGCCCGTGCGAAAAATTCGCAGACAATTTTGTTTAGTGAAGAATTAGCAAAACAGAATGGAAATAAGTAATTCCTATGTATTATGTAAGGAAGGAATTAATATTTTTATCTCAGACGTTTACAATATTCTATTAAACAGAATAGACCAAAATATTTGTACAAATTGCTTTGCTAGGTTTGAATTTTAATTAAATCAATTATAAAACGCTGACTAGAAAGATATTAAAAGTAATATAAACAAAATAATGTCCGATCATAGGATATTTTTAATTATTAAAAAAAAATGTAAGAACAACCAAATGTCTTTAAGAAAAAATAAAGTTAACTATGATTTATAGACAAACATATTATTTTTAGTCAGACATATTACAGTAAATGAATAACTAACAAACACATATATATGTTATAAAGTATGTACATAGGTATCAAATATATATTTAAAAAAACGGTTGAAGAATGGTATAACAGCATAAGGCTACGAAAAAAAAAAAATTATATATTACATTACTAGTTGGCCCGTGCGAAAAATTCGCAGAAAATTTTGTTTGGTGAAAAAATCGCAAACAAATATGGAAATAAGTAGTTCCTATGTATTATGTAAGGAAAGAATTAATATTTTTTCATTAGCAGATTACAATATTCTATTAAACATAATAGACCAAAATATTTGTACAAATTGCTTTGCTAGGACTTATTTTTAAACGCTGACTGGAAAGATAATAAAAGTGATAAAGACAAAATAATGCCCCGATCATAGGATATTGTAAATTAGTTTTAAAAAAATAAAATGTAAGAACAACCAAATGTCTTTAACAAATAATAAAGTTAATATAAAAGTCATGAAAAAAAAAAATTTAGTAGACTATTCTACTCCTAAATGCAATCACTTTAAACAAGAAAACATTATTAGGTATACATAAACTAATGGACTGTATCTTTGTTAATAATTGTCCGATTTTTTTTTGTTTTCTAGGCAATTTAGTAATTTTTCTAATTATCATAAGTACAATACAGAAAAAATGGATACTTTTTGAGCTATCCGCAAATAAAGTTTCTTTTCCTCCATAACTTTTTTATAGGAATTTCGGAGAGATGGGACTATTTTTCGCATGTGAAGGAGAAAGAAGAATAACTAAAACATTCATAGCTCTAAGGATTTTATTCTAAATCAATGTTTCTACAACCGTTGGAAAGCCGAATTGTCATTCTTCAAGACTGTGTAAATAAGTTTTTGATTTAATACGTCTGTAGAGAGTAAATAAATAAAAACTCCTAACAGGTTTTTATTTTATAACTTGAGTTCTTAAATATTCAAGAAGGTACAGTTTATTTCATTTCGTGTAGTTTATAAGGCGTGAATAAGTGAATAATTGAAGTTATAACACTTTTTGTGATTTTCGAAATAAAATCAAAGAGGTGTTAGGTCAAATTTCATTTTTTTTTATTTTTCAATCGGAATCAAAATTCGTATTCGAAGTTCTTTTGAGCTGCGAAATACAAATCTCAAATCTGTTTCTCCTTGAAAAAAATATTTCAACACACTTTATTCCTTCCGTCAACATAAATCGTTTAATTTATACATATTTCTAATCGATTTTACAAATTTTTTTTGTAGGTAATTTAATAATCTTTCTAATTACTATGGATATAATCCAGGAAAAATGCATACTTTTTGAGTTATCCGCAAATAAAGTTTCTTTTCCTCCATAACTTTTTTTCTAGGAATTTTGGAGGTATGGTTTTTCGCATGTGAAGGGGAAGAATATCTTCTAAATGAGTGGTCAATAATTGGATTTGGTGAAGAATTGAAGAAGTGATGGCGTACCGAAAAAAAAAACACCTTTTAGAAATAATATATAGGATAATAATAAAATGATATTAGTGACTTCACTTTATTTATGAGGGCAGCTCTAACATCTATGTTTATTGCTGTCAGTAATATCCTGTTGATGTTACTTGCATGTTTGTTAGAGCTACTCTTTGTAAAAAAAAGTCCTGTTTTTCTTTTAAAACGTAAATGACGACAATGCTTTGAATAATATTTTGCATTATTTATGACTTGAAGGGCTTTTTGTGTAATTTCTCCAAATTTTTATGACAATGGAAGTAAGTTAAACTAAATGATGACAGATAATTGCGCTGAGCCGGAGAAAAGGGGAGGAAATATTGCCCCTCTGGCGTTGCTTTCCGAAGACCCCAATTAAAAATTGAGTCCCATCACTCTACTCTCAGCATTTCCCTCTTTTCCCCCTTTTGAAAACCTTATTCCTCTCCATTATTTAAAAATAATTAAATTATTGGATTCAATTTAGCGATATTTCGAATACATTTCTGATTTCCAAAACTGCTTAATGTGTAATTTAGGTTATTATTATTGTTGATATATCCATTTATAAGTGTCTAATATGCCTTTAAAAATTATTTTATTTGGAGAATTTTAACGTATAATGTTTTTGTTTCAGGTGAGTCTATTTCTTGATTGTACACGTAGGACAGAAATGTGAGTTTTGTCATGTTTTTATACATATTAATATAAATCGAAAAAGAATCATTATGTATACATGAAATAGGACCTATTAGGTTGATTAATTACTTGCATTTATTGTGAATTATTAGGCGAGAATATCTCATGAAAAAACTTTTCCTTTGGTCTTTAACATTTTATTTTGTATTTTATCTTTTTTTGTTTTAAATATATTTTGAAAAATACTCTATATTTTCCCAATAATAAACTAAAACGCAACGAATCAATTATATTTTCTTATTTGATTACAATAGTCCAAAATATACAATAATAGACCAAAACAAATATACTGATTACAATTGGCTATATATATATATATATTTTTTTTTTTTTTTAGGAGAAATAATTATAAAAAATTACGTTTGTCCTATCTCCAAACGGACTTTTTATCATTTGATCCAATATGTGAAAGTACCTAGAGTATGATCCCGATTAAAATAAAATGATTATAAGGAAATGTCTGGATGAAAAACCCATGTTCAGAGAAACAAGCATTTGGTCTCAGTGTGCCTCTGTACGTTCCAAAGAAATTTAACCGTTTATTGTACAAAAAAACTTCGCTCCTGAGAGCCTGAAAAGGGAGGGATCTATATTGTATAAAATAGTATGGAATTTGAAATACCAAAGTTGTTTGATACCATGCAAGTTATATCATCCTGTAATCCTATTAATTAATCCATAAAATATTGAATTGTCCAATAAGTTTTAAGCTTTTTCTTTATTTCTTGTTTATGGTTGATTTACTGTGATATATGTGAACCGTTCTGCCCGATTACCTTCTTCCATCTCTCTGAAAACCTCTTATATTATGCCGTTTTTCCAAATTTGTTGAGGCTTACTTGTAAAATATTCATGCGTTTTTATTTCGTTTTCGGGTTTGTAAGATATTTTATGACGAAAAAAAAGTAATTATAGGATGGGGGAAGATCTGGGAAGTACGGAGGATGAGGTCGGAAGTACCAATCAAACTGCAAGAGCTTCTATCTTACTGTCAACAGAACATGCGGCAGTGACCGTGACAGGAACTCTTACAGTTTGATTCGTACTTTAAAAATAAAAAAGCATCTCGATGAATATTTTGCTCGCAAGTAAGTCTCAACAAATTTTGGAAAAAAGTGTATAATATATGAGGTTTTCAAATGAGAGAAGGTAATTGAGCAAAACGGTTCATGTATGACACAACAAATCAACAATAAACGACAAATAAAGAAAAATTAAAGAACTTACTGGACAACCTAATATATGCTTACATATTTTAACAACAAAAAATATATTTTAAAAACAAGTCCAATAATAAAAATACCTTATAAAATGCTTATAAAATACTGAATCCATTAAAATTCGATAAATAATTGTATAATGAAATCAAATTAATAATGATCTATACAAATATCCAAGTCTTACATTTATTATGAAATACAAAAATACTGGAGACATACCCTGATGATGACCCACATGCTTTGGTTCATACGTCGACAACAATAAAATTCTTAAAATTACTGTTTTCTGATTATTTATGAACTATGATATGACACTTATGAAAAAAAAAAAAACCATATTAAGGTAACTATCATTATAATTTTTTTTTTGTAAATTATAAACAAATATTAAAGCTCTTTAAAGATCAATTTCCTTTTAACAATATGTAGAAATATTTTTCATGATTAAACATATCTATTTGTATAGAAAAAAAAAAAAGGTTTTCCTTTTTACTTCAATGTATCATGAAATAAACTACGGTAGTCTATAAAATGATAGTATAATTTATCAATATAATATAAAATGTCCGTCCACCTCTGTAAATTGTAATAAATTAGTAAAACGTCAAAGTTACTAAGCAAACGTGTAATTGCAATCAAAATGTATGAGGGCCGAAGGCATTAGGTGTATGCAAATTGGGGAACCAATTAGGAAAGGCGGTTTAAGGTTCCGAGGCATGTATTATTTATGGAAATGTTTCCTCCCTCTCTTATCTTATCACCTTACCAGTGTCCTCGCTCTCGTGGCCTTACTTTAAAATACTAACGAAATAAAATATTCAGTCAGCAAAGCGAATAATGGCCAATTTATGATTAAATTTTTATCGTATCTTTTTTTATCGTTAATTTTTATCCTCCATAGCGTGTTAGAAAAAAAAAAATGGTGCAAATTAATATACCTAAACCTTTTGTTTATTTTTCGAAGTTAATAAAGATATTCCATATTCGAACTTATATATATATTTTTTGTAAGCTTAGGATATAGCCACCATGTTGCAATTTGTAAATAAAAAATTAGTAAACGAATTCTCCTCGAATTGATTTTTTAAAAATATTATTTTGATAAAACATGTATGGTTATTCCAGAATGCTCTATTATCTAAATCATGGTGGCTTTTCTGAACAATTCTTATATAACATATTTTATTCAAATAAGTGAAGGTTATCAATAATAAATGACGGGTTAGGCCCTGAGGTAATCCTGGAAGTGCTATTAACCTCATTAGGGAGGGCCGAAGTAGAGGCGAAAGGGAGGCCGTTCTAACCCTAATTGGAAATATAAGCCCTCTGAGGGCCCTAACGCTACCTTACTGTTTGCTCCTCCCTGATCGTTGCCTGTCTAGTTCTTCTCGCTCATGTTGATACTCATATCCTACCGCTTATGTATTTCTTTATATCGAGGATGTATGATGGGTAAATTAAAATTTATTTTAAAAAACTGAAATAATGCTTAATCATCTCTTTTTACTCAGTCTGCTGGTGTTCCTCAAGGTAGTATCCTAGGTCCTATCCTTTACACAGTTTATACAGCTGACATCCCAACCCAATCCAACAGTGTCATCACCACCTATGCCGATGACACGTGTATCCTATCAGTTAATAACGATCCATCTATTGCATCCCAAAGTCTTCAATCACACATCACAAGCCTTGGAAAATGGTGTCAAAACTGGAGGATTAAAATAAATTCCAATAAACCCCATCAAATAACCTTCACTCTTCTTCGTAAACCTATGACTTCCTGTCCTACAGTGTCCTTCAACAATAGCCCTCTTATCCCTGTCGAACAAATCCGATACTTAGGACTCCACCTTGACAAACGACTCACTTGGAACCCCCATACCAGACTGAAACGACTAGAAACCGCCCGACGTTTTCGACTACTGCAGCACTTACTAGACAAACGATCTAAGCTTTCATTCAATTATAAACGACTCGTATATATGACAATAATAAGACCTATTTGGATGAGTTTTGGGGCTCCGCTAATCCATCGAGTTCTGATCGTATCCAATCCTTACAATCCAAAATCCTTCGTAAAATCCTCAACGCTCCTTACTTTGTCACAAATAAAATCATCCATAAAGACCTTAATGTTCCATATGTTTCCGATTTGGCCCAATCCAGATACCTGTCCTTCGATAACAAACTGCAGAACCACCCGAATCCTCTCGTTTCAAACCTTGCTTCCTCCTGATAATCCTCCGAAGCGTCTGAAAAGAAGATGGCCTCGGGATCTTCTAATATAGAACTTTAATTTGAGTTCTACCAATGGGTAGTTTCTCTTCATGTTGTACATGTCATGTTACCAATTTCACATTTATTTATTGTATTTTCTATGTAATACAGTTGTAAATTCCATTAAAACAATAATAAAAAAAAAAACTGAAATATATTTCATAAATATAACAATAAGTAGAGATAAGGGCAGACAATTTTTAATAATTGTCGAGACAGGCAGACATGGTTCTGGTTACCTGCACTTGTCTGTTTGGCCGACAATTCGCTTAGAGGGTAATTAAGGTAATGGTTGGTCTGTTTGAAGGATCAAAGGAAAACCCTATGAATTTCAGAATGGAGAAAATTTAATGTCTACAGAAAGGTATAAGGAGTAGTCCCGCCCTATAACTAAACTTCAACCAAAATAAAACTTTAAAAAGAAGAGGGGAAAAGATGAAGTGAAAATATTTTCGTATAGAAAGAGGATAGTAAATTAGTAAGCCTTGAGAGAAAGAGAGAAAGATTGTCTGAGGACGTTCCTTGAAGAAGAATGTATCCTGAGAGAAGCCCTAGGAGCAACAGTCTGTTGGGAAGACTTCCTTGGAGATGATTGTCCTTGTATAATCAAGAATAGACATACTCATGACGACATGAGAGACCTGAAAGAATTAGCCTTCTCCGTGCAATATTTATTTCTATATGTATATATATATATATATATATATATATATATATATATATTGTTTAAAATAAGTAATAGATCCTTATTTAATTAGATCTTGATTTTAGCATTTGTCCCTCCTACTATTTAGATATACAGATACAAATAGCATATTGAAAACGCACTACCCATGGAAAATATATCTGATTGTAACTGTATTTTAATCTGAGCAAGGGAGAAGGAGAGAGGCCTGTAGTAACTAGCTTTTTTCTTATTAGGTATAAATATTTAAAACATAATTAGTTTATAAAGTAAAAAATAAATATTATAATTTATTTTTTGCCTTCCTTTTTTGACTGAGCACCCCAACTATTCTTCTCTTCATAATTAGTTTATTTTGAAATAGATCTGTTCCCCTCTGGGGTCAATAGAAGTATATATATCATATAGATATATTAAATACACATAAATTATGTTTGTGGGACCCCCGACCAGCCTTCGAAAAGCAGTTATCGGACGTTGCATGTATTGTCTCGAAATCCATGAAACGATGTCCGATTAATAATTCATTAGTTGATAAAGTCATATTGCACTAGAGATCTACTCATTAACTAATTTCGATATGCTAGATATCTGCAAAAGTAATTAGTTGCATAACTTAAGAACTTTGACTAAAATTTAGACTCAACTCTCTGCATAGTTATTATATCAATAGATTGAACAAAAACTATCTTTTATAGGTTAGTTTTTCTTATTTTTAAATAAAATAAGAAATTCCATTTCCGGGATTTTGTTTATCTATGGAAGATACTTGAAACAAAATATTGGTCTGTTGAAAATAGACTGCAAAAATCCAGTGCAAAGCAATCTGTAACTCATTTTCGCATAAATGTCTCACAAAAATGTATCAACAGGAAACATTTCGGATGGATAAAATTTTTAATTTTTGTTCTCGCAGTATATTGATACTCTTCCAAGATTTAACGATTTATCCAACTAAATCGGTGTGTGGGACGGCTGCCCCAGACTTTGAAAGGTATCTCCATTATGCATTATTGCTAAGCACCCGCTGTGGTAACATGCATCAGCTATAACCCAATCTAATATTAATGTTGCGTAGCTCTCCAAACAGTTTTAGCCTCATATCAATAATGCAACATGGTTTGTCCAGGTTACCGGGCTACTGATGATACAAGGCGAATAAGTCGAAGGATACCGGGCAATAGTCGAACATTATGTACTCGTACCATTAAGAAATTTCAAAGCAAACGGTTATGAAGACTTGTGGAAAGATCGGCAGTTATACATACGACTTACAAAATCAGAATCTGTTGTATTAATTTTTCTTAATTTAAAGCACGACAAAAACTATAACATATCAATTTTCTGAAGAAAAAAACGAATAGTTTGATCACAGTTTAAAATGCTATTTGACTTTTTTTTCATTAACTTCATTTTTCAATTCCAATGCATGGATGCTATACATTGCAATTTCAATGGATCTAACATTAACAGACATCAGCTGTTTTTTCTTGACTATGGAGAAACCAACAACAGCTGTGTAAACTAAAGAAACTAGCAAGAAACTTACCATGATGTGTAAATGTCGGCATGTTCCAGCAGTTGTTGCGTTTATTTAGATTTTTAAAGTTATACATATGCACCCTTACAAATTGAGTTAGATAATTGAAAAATTGTACATAATCGATTTGGTATTGGAGGAGAGCCTTTTTACCCTACGTTCGTTACTTGTTCTTGTTCATTTGATTTTATAATTCTTTTAATTTTTTTCAATTAATCTTTAGGGAAACGTTCGTATTTCATTTAGTTTCCTAGACAAAATACGAACTCAAGTTACGAAGCTCTGCTTCTCATACGTCTTTTTTTACTTGAAGCAAAAAATGATGCACTAAGTCGACGTGGGTGTCTTTATTTATTTTTTTCATTTTAGTTTGAGTGGTTTGTGTGGGTCAGATATCCCATATACGATTCACCCGAGCAATTTATTACGTTAGAGTAGGAAGGATTTACTTATTTTAATGTGCTAACAGTGGCAGAATTCCATTTAGAGTACACTGCTGGGTTATTTTTGACGGTAGAATAATTTAGGTGTGTCTAAAAGGCTCTCCAGTCGTTTTATTTGCTTTTAATTCAAATGATAATTTGAAATTCAAATGAGCATAATTCTTACAAAACAGTTTGTTCTGCCAGAAAGTGCTCTGTGCGAAAAACTGCCAGCATTGTGGTATATGACCCCCCTTTTTTTCTCCGTAACATCCACATTGTCTTCTTAAGTATCCCGTATTGGTGAAACTCTCTTTTATTTCGAGTTTAAATTTTGTTTTTATATATGTACCCGTAAAAACAATATTTCAGACGCCCGGAGGATTATCGAGTATGGAAAAAGGTCCGAAATAAGAAAGTTCGGGTGATCCAAAAATTTATTATGGAAGGATATGTATCTGGATTCGGCCAAATTGAAGACACATGGAACACGAAGGTCGTTATAAATGATTTATCTGAAACAATGTGAGGAACATTGAGGATTTACTAAAGGATTCTGGATTGTAATGAATGAATACGATCAAAACTTGATGGATTAGCGGAGCCCCAAAACTCATCTTCATAGGTCCAATTACATAGACCTTATTATAGTCATATATATGATTCTTTTATAATTAAATGGAAGCGTAGCTCGTTAGTCTATTACTTACTAGCCAGAAACTTGGAGAGATTTCTTTTCGTTTCATTCTTGTATGAGGATTCCAGGTTAAATGTTCTCTAGGCACAGTTCCATGTAATGGATTGTTCAACAGGGATAAGTGGGATATTATTAAAGAAAGCTGCAGGACAGAAACTCGTATGTCTTTTGTATTATTATTTTGTTTTTATTTTTAAAATAAATCAATACCTTGTTAATTATTTCCTGCTATATTTTACTTGTTTTATTATTTTTATGGATACGAGAAAATCAATCGAAAGTCAAAAATTAACCACTCCATAGTTGAAGAATTCTTAAGAATTTACGCTACTCTATGCTGGATGGACTATTAAATTTTGGCATTCTGCTATTTTTTTTATGTTTATTAAATTTTAATCAGGATAACTTTTCACTATGCATAAACCGTTCCTTTTAATTTATATATTATTATTTATAATAATAGTATTTTATCAGTAAAAATTCTAAGAGAAAGATGTTTGAGACCAATCATATTGTAAAGAAGCCGGATAATACGGTGAATTATAGAACTGAAACGCGAAACTAGAATAAATTTTATTCGGAAACATTGAGGACCTCGGATAAGTCTAAAAAATGAAGCTAATTTGTTCTCCTATTTTATTTTCATCTGCGTAGTAACCTGATTTTTTGTTTTATGTTAACCTTCATTCAGCTGTTCGGTTGTAGTATGCGATTGAGTGTCATGGGGTGATGTTCGATTTGCTGTTCTTTTCTGTCCCGGTGATACCTGAATTGGTGGAACGTTGGCGGGTTTTTTCCTTTGCCTGGATTTTGAAGATATAAGACTGAGTGTTTTTTGGAATTTCGAAATTGGCATTTTTCCAATTATAAACTAGCATTATTCGTATGCTTTAAATGTACTGATTTATTTGTTTTGATATTTGTATTACACAAAATTGTGAATATCAACTTTTTCGTAAATCTGTTTTTTTTATTTATCATCAATATTTTTGATTGATGTATAAATAAGATTACAAAAGAAAATATTATAAAGCGTCACATCAGAACTCTTGTAGAAAAGCCACTGGAAAAATATGTTTGATTAATTATTCTCCAAGAAACTTAATGTAAAAGAAAGTTGTTTTTAAATTATACCCCTAATTAACGCAGTTTGTTATTCTTTCAAAGTAAAACAACTTTAGCTTGTTGCTACTTTTGTTTGCCGTAATTCCTTGATTCGCTTAATATTTTCCGTATTAATCAGTTTTCATAGAATGCTAACTTATGATAAAATATACCATAAATAAAACTTTGTAACTAGTACAATTATTCTTTAAATTTCTGATTGAATTTATTGTTTGAGTCCGATGCGTTCAATATTACAATTCTATAAAATCGGAAAAGTTCTACAAAGTTTTGTAGTTCATATGTAGCTCAGGAAGTACTACTTACATCGAATGTCAACCACGAAGTTGAAGAAGAATCTTTAGAATTAGCATCACTTAAGGGGCTGCATATCACGCACGAGAAGAATTTAGGTATTCTATTTGTGCATGTTCGTTAAATTTTAATTAATGTAAAACGTTACTTTACTTAAAGAAGTATACTGTTTGCGTTACGTTACGGTACTCAAAAAACAGTATTATTTGCAAAGCGCAGTGGTAACGCCATTTATGATATAAACAAATGTTCTGATTCCAAAGACAATGGGTGGCAGATACCGTTGGCTTTGAATTGCCCCTTGCTGTGCTTAGGCTCATCAAGCAGAATAATCATAATCGTCTTCTGGAATCAACCAGAATAATCAGAATTTTTTAAATATTTGAAAAAAAAGTATATCTGTAGTGGGACTTGTTCTTCACTTTCAGCTTCAAATCCGCAAATGCAAATTTTTTGTAAACCGTCTCTCTAATACCCTCAAAAAAGAGAATTTTTGTATTTCCAGCTGTGAACAATAACGTTTTTTTTTTTTTGTTTTAATGAAATTTACAATTGTATTACATTAAAAATACAACAAGTAAATGTGACATGTACAACATGAAGAGAAACTACCCATTGGTAGAACTCAAATTAAAGTTCTATATTAGAAGGTCCCGAGGCCATCTTCTTTTCAGACTCCTTGAAGGGATATCAGGGATCGAGGAGGAAGCAAGGTTTGAAACGAGAGGTTCGGATGGTTCTGCAGTTTGTGAACAATAACGTGAAAAATGTTATTATATTTTATATCAAAGTCTCTCCTCTGGTTTATACTATTCATTAATTATTTTATAGAAGAGAAGATTGGTTTGGATGCTCATTCGAAAAAATGTAAAAATAAATAAATTATATTTATGTTTATTTTTGGCGACGTTTCGGCCCAAAGTTATGGTCTTCATCAGAGGCAGTCAGACGAATGATTTCCGCAAGAACAGCCCTGACGAAGTCCTGAATTTTGGGCCGAAACGTCGGCAAAATATATATAATTTATTTATTTTTACATTTGACTGAACGCCCCAACCAATCTTCACTTCAATTATTCACAACAACGATCAATCCACAATTATTTTATAACTTTTATCGACAAGGTAAATAAAGCTACGTAGAAGAAACAAGAGTCCACGCAACATGTTTCTTTTGTCTGTGGCCTGGTGGTCAATCGAATTTTTATTGAGATTTCTATATCCCTTGGTTCTGTCTGCCTTGATGTGTACTTAAAATTAAGGAATTGAGGGAGAAATATTCGGTCTTAAGGAGAAAGAATTTTAAATTTCTTATTCTCACAATGAACGAATATATTTTTTTTGTAGATAACGATGCTAAAAAAAAACGCAAAACATCCATATAATTACAAAAGTCTCACATACATGACTCTAATAAAATCTAAAGCATCGAATTCCTTTCGTATTCAATCCTTACAATCCAAAATCTTCCAAAAGCTCCTTACTTTGTCATAAATAAAATTACGACCTTAATGTTCCATATGTTTCCTATTTGTCGCAATCCAGATACCTTTCCTTCCGTAAAAAACTTCATAACCACACGAATTCTCTCGTTTCTAACCTTGCTTCGATCCTTGATAACCCTCCGTGGCGCCTGAAAAGAAGATGGCCTCGTGATCTAATTCAGAAATTTTATTCGAGTGCTACCAATGGGTGGTTTCTCTACAAGCGTTACATATTTACTTATTATCACCTTCAGTTTCCAGTCCTCTTCTGTCCCTACTACACTCCATGCAAATCTTTCATTTTCCAATATAGTACTTCCAATAAAAAAAGGAAGTCTTCTGTCAGCTCGTTCAGGATATTGTATTTCGTTTAATCTAGTTGAAGAATGTTTTCGGTGTATTATTGACTCATTCATGGTCAAAAAGGGGAAAACCTATAAAAGTGAGAAAATTAAGCAGTTTTATTCAAAAGTGATCCGGAGAGAGGGGAAAAGGGAAGAAGGGCGCCAGAGGTTAAAAACGAAAATTTTCCATCTCGTCACATCCCAAACATAAAATAAATGTAGTTATCGTTTTCATGTCCTAAAATCCCACCGCTAACAAAATCTATTGTGGGCGGACCAAAATTTCCCATAATGTAGAATCGATAAATCCAGAATATGAGTGAGGTTGGACAACAAGGCTTAAACCTGTTCCGTTCTGTATTTGCTCGCCATTTTCCGATGATGGTTTCTTTCATAGCCGTGATTTATGGAAGAGTGCCCTGCATTGAGCGGACCCGGAGCCGCGGCGATATATTCACTTTCGCATTTCATATATCTTGATATATCTCTAATTTGCTCCTCCCCTCTCATATTAAGTTTCCTCCTATCCCGTCGGTTAAAAAATATTTATTAAATTTTATGGCGACGGCTCCCTCCCGTCTCCGTTATAAATTATAATTTAATAAATGTTTCCCGTTTTTTATACTTGGGAGGTTGATTGAGGGATTACAGTCACAGAGAAAAATAAAGAACAATACTTTTTTTTCTTTAATGCTTTACTAATGTCCAAGAGACAGATTGTTGTAATACATCACACTACTGCATACACTCGTATTGCCCTGGTGACATGGGATGGTGGAAAATAAATAAATAAATAAAATATTGTTATAATACTCAATAAACTAAAAAAAAAAGAAGCTTTAGGCGTCCATCAGTGCTAAGGAATGACAAGATAACGATAAAACAATGTTAAAAACATTTTAGCGCGGTGATAACAATCTATAAAATAAATATCTTTATATAAAGGAAAGACATTAGAATATATGTAAAATATTGTGATAAATAGTACATTTTTAACTTTTTTTATTCATGAATCTTTGTAATACAAAAAAAAAAAAAAAATATATATATATATATATATATATATATATATATATATATATATATATATATATATATATATATACACCGAATTGGTCAATCTAGGGCTATGTTCGGACATTACCATCCGTCCGCCATTTCTTTCCAAAATGAAGTCCGATTTAATAATAATAGCGTTTTGGAATAATTATACCAAAACTGTTAGTGTTTAAGCAACTGTCGAAAGCGTATCTTTCTATATAGACTGAGGCGCCTAATAAATCAATATACTAAATAAAAATAAATAAAAAAATTTAGGGACTTAATTTTCATTAATTTTTAAAAGTAAGCTAATTTAATTCACTTAAAACCAAATGATAATAAAAATCAGTCCTGTATTTGTAAATATATTGCGTATTGAATTTCGTTAACATTTTTTAAAAGTAAATGGAATCTGGCTGACCTTTTTTTAGTGTTTTGATTTCACGGAAGTTATATATCTGATACGGCGTTGCAGGTGACCATTATCTACAAAGCTGAACAATATATAAAAAAAATGTATAATGAATACAATATATTCGCGTTTCAGATGTATAAAGAAATAATATACCAATGTGTGATATGTTAGAGTGTTTTTAAATAAATATTGAATGCCTGGTATGTATTTCATTTTCATCACCACTGTATCTAATTTTCTATGTTATACCATCATGTTTCTTTTCTGGTCTACTGTAAATGGATTGTAATACTAGTGATGCGGCTGGAAAAGTGGCACTGGGATCTTCCGGAGTCTTGCTTTGCCTTCCACGTGTGGGGGAAAAAGCCTGGCTCGGAGATTCTTGGGCGAATGTATATATTGTACATAGTTATGATTGTGTTTAGAAGTTTTTATTTTATTCTATTTGTTTATTTTATTTTTTATTTTTATTTACCTTCTTCATCAGTATTATTTATTTACTTCTTATATTTATATTTATTTCTTTATTATTTGTATATATTAATGAGAACTTTTAGCCCTAATGCTTATAGCCCTCCAGCAGTGGCTGATTGTATTATTATTCAATAAATAGATTTAAAAAAAAAAATGTAAATGGAGATGTAATTCTCCCGGATAATATATATAAAAAAAAAAAAAATTAGTCTGATGTTATTAGACTATATCGCCCACATTGCATTAATCCTGAAAACATATGCCGGAAAATTATTTATTAATTAGATGGAAGTGTGAAAATATTTCGCGGCTTTCTAATTATATAATATCTGGTGTTTAGTCTTCAGTTCTGTGATCTCTCTCGCTCTACCTCCCTTTATTTGCTACATATTTTACAAAACATCTTTTTGTTGTTGAGGGGCCAAACACTCAGGAAGGGCCTTGACAAATCGTACAAAAGAACAGGGGAGAAGACCCCGAGAGAAGGTATCATAGTAGCAATAACTCATGCCATTGCCGAGATGTGGTGAAATTCTCTTTTCAAGGATTTACGCCCCCCCCCCAGTTCTAATTTGAAAAAATGTGCGGTTTCTTGTTTATCGCCTCTTTAGGTCTTAACGGTGATCGGTTCTGTCTATTTGCTAATCTACTTTTAATTTATTGATCGCCGTTTTAAGATTGGAAATGTTTGTTATCAGTGTTAAGTGGTAGCGAGAGTTTAATTATTTTAAATAAAATTTAATTAATAATCGTATCCACTCAGACATTGAGCATTAATACAACAGAAGCTCAAAATTCTTGTAATTAATTATGATAATATCAGGAGAATTAGAATTGTTGACAATGCCCCAGCAGAGTAAGACATCAAAATAAAAATAAGTTATATTTTGGCCATGAATATTCTTTTAGCCATAATAGTCCATGGTGCAGACCCCGTTTTATCAAATTTTTAACATCCGCCTGAAACTTCGTGAATAGTTTCATCGCTCATCGTAACGTACATCTATTTTATTTACGAAAACTCTTAAAATTGGGACGTTTTCAAACTGGAGGTCGGCAAACTTTGTCTATTTGATTAGGTACTAAAAACTCGTATATACCTATTTGCTTTCCACTTGTATCGTAAGATAATTTGATTTGTGAGATGAAGCTTTTTGCGAAGTTTCTGGCGGATGGTAATAGTTTGATGGAAAAGGGTTTGTATCACGGACTATATGGGCCTTATTCCACATGTTTGTTTTAATAGTTTGTAATAATTTGTAGTACTAGTTTATACTAATTAGGTATTGTATTTATATACATAATATAATGGAAAACCTGATCCAACTTATAACTGGGTTACCCAAGTAAAGATGATTGTGGCGGAACTTGGATATCAGGAGCTGTTTTCTTGTGTTTTCTCTCAAGGTCTGATGAGGTTCAAAGATGAAATCATATAAAAAATAAGAAACCATCACGCATCCAAGGACATCGACAGAGTGTTAAACTCTAAGTCAAACCCAAGATATAGAAAAATCTGCTCCTTTAATGTTACCAAACCAGAGGATTATTTTCAGTTCAGGGCTCTGAATTTAAATAAATTAAGAGCCGTCAGTCGTCTCAGAGTAGCAAGTAAAGATTTTATGAAAATATACTTAAAAGATGCTACTTTGACTATTAAATCCAGTGAGGTGTGTGGTGCATGCAACTGCCTTGTAACTGACCCGGTAACTCATTTTCTGATCCAATGTATCAAGTTCAACGGGCCGAGAAATAAGTACTTGAAGGCATTTATCACTGAATCCAGAGAAGATGCTAGTGTGGAGGAGATACTAAAAATAGACACTACGAAAAAAATAAACCAACTGTATTATTTCATACAGGGCTGTTCATTGAACTGTTAAGTGGTAAAGTTAATCATATAACATAATTCTTATTTATATTGTCATTTGCCTTATACCTCTCGAATATTTAAAAAAAAAAAAAAAAAAAAATGTTTTACTAATTGTTATGTATATGTATATATATCGTTTACTAATCTGTTATTATATTAGTCATACTTAGTGCTGTGGACATTGTTAATGTTATGTTTGAATGCAGTACTAGACTCAAGATTTAACATTGTTAATTATACCATTATATTTATTTGTACAGGAATTTTCTTAGACAAATAAAATAAACTATCTATCTATCTATCTACATAATATAATATACATTCCATATTTTATTAGACAACTCTATTCTTTCCTTCGATAATTCTTAGTGGTACTCCGTATTGTTCCAAAATCACATTAAAAACAAATATTTTAAAGTTTAAAGAAATAGTTTTGATTTATTTTCTCTTGTCAGAGTTTGAGAATAGAAGAGTTGATATAATGAGAAGGTACTAAAGACTTTTCCAACTGTCGCTGATAGAAAGTTGCGCGGTATGCAAATGAAATTCGTGGCTTTGGATCTCAGAACTTGACATTTGTCTTCACAGTTATGTCGTTACTAGGTCGCTTTCTGTTCTATAGGAGTTCCAGTTCTATTGTATGACAATTTCTTTTAAAAACTTGTCTCTGTTTTGTTTATATTTTTCGCCCCTCCTTAATTTTTTTTTATTCATGCCTGAATTGAAGTGAAGTGAAGAATTTTTTCTCGGATTCAACTTGCATTTACATTTTACACGTCCAGGAACAAATTGGGTTTTGTGTCTGCCGATCTATGTAGATTCCTATCAATACTTGGACGCAATTATAAAAAAAAAAAAAAAAAAAAAAAAAAAAAATTAATAAAGCATATGAAATCTTCTACCAGATTAGTAACACAATAATTGACAAAAAAAACTAGCTATTAATCATTATTTTATGGAGCAGGATATTCAGAGAAGTATTTCTGAAGAATAGCCGCGACAGGCATGAGTTTTCTCTGAAGAATCATAGGTGAAACTAAGAGAAACTGAACCCGAAACGAAAGTATTCGGGGTGAACTGGATATAGTCTCAGTTAAGTGAAAAATAGTAGAACGTCAACTTAAGTGGTTTTGACGTATTAGCTCTATACTGAGAGACAATATGAGCAAAAGAGGGAAGAAGAAGTCTCTCTATCTACAGTCAAATCCATGTGATGGGCATACAGCTGATCTTATTTTGTTGATTTTTTAAAAGGAGTAATGTGGATTTGTAGCCAAATAGTCTCTTGTTTGTTTGTTATAGTCAAGGCGTAAAACCAGTTGATTATTAACGCCATAATTAAAATTATATCTGCTGGTTGTGAATGATAGAAATAAAATTAAATTAAAAGGGCGTAAAATGTAATTTATTTAAGGTTATTAAGGCTAAGTTATTCAAAGTTAATTAAAGCAAGTTAAGTAAAAAAAAAAGGATTATTCTCTTAGAAGCGTATAATTCTCTCTTAATATTTAATCGTAATACGTACATATTTAAAAAGAGATGCATCCTTAAACTGCTAATTACAGGCTCGGTGAATTGGTAATTACTTCAACAACAGTGTGTGTCCAACATAACTATCTTTTCTGCAGTGTTTCAATTTTTATAATTTAGACGGTGAGATATTGATATATAAGTTATGTGGGTATTTCATACGTATATACTTATTACCACCTTTAAAATACACAGCTACTCTATTCCTACAAGGTATTATATTGCAATTGCATTGTTTGGAACAGTGCAAGAAGTCTTCTGTCAGCTTCTTCTGGACGCGTACCGCTTTCTCCTCCAACAGTAAGGTGAATAGCAATGTTGCTTATTAGTTTGTTCCCTCTCCTCTCCCATCCGACTGAAGGTTCACAATCCTACGAATATAGGAAAAAAATAAAATCATTAATTCTTTGAATATTTATTTGCTCATTTGAGCTTTTTTGGATCTTGGTGAAGTTAGGCTGTTCCTGTGACGCTTGAAGTGGCGCTTCGTTTCAGGATCATAGGTAAAAAACCACGATATGGCTTTTTCCATTAAAAGGGTCAAGATTTAAGTTCGTTAAGCTGTAAAAGTGATTGCGAGACGCGTTCTTAAGGAGCTGACTTTCAATACTATTTATGATCATCGTTCATAAAGATTCGCATGTAGCGTTGTAGGGATAGATGAGGGTATCGATATTGAAGTTGGTAATTAGCAAATATGTATAAAATCAAAATAAAATATTTTATAGGATTATTAAAGTTATTTAATACCCACACCTCGCATATATATGGTATTTTTACATTATTATTTTGTAATCTTTATTTCTTTTGATAGAGTTTCCTTTTTCGAATTTATATTTGTCGAATACGTGACATGTTATGACGAAATCTCTGAATCTCTGGTGAAAAATCAAAAATGTCTCAATAATATTAATTTATTAATCTTTATTTTATTTTTATTTTCAACCCTCCCCTGCCTGAAGGCAATACGGGTATTTGCAGCAGTGGGATGTTACTGTTACATAACAACCCACTTCTGCATTTTTTGGCTATTACATTATTTTTCTGAGCTGTGCACACAGCTTGCTCTTCTCTTCACTTGCATCTGGTTTACTTTTCTTATTATTCTGGTGGCCTCCCCGGTGCAGCTTCTCTTCTTCTTCCCAAAGAGAAGTGGGTTGGTAGAACAACTTCTTTCCATCCGTATATAAAACTTTTGAAGTGATCGTATCTTTCTTTGTCCATAAGTTGAGGAAGATCTCTCTCTGTTAGGACAAAGAGACCTGTTTCTCTCAACAGTTTCGCCCTCAGTGACTCATAGACCGTACAGGTAAGTACAACATGTTCAGCGGTCTCCGGTACCCCACAACTTGGGCATAGGGGATCGATATTTATACCATACTGATCGAGCTTTGCTCGGAAACCCCCATGCCCCGTGAGAATCTGTGAAATCCAGTAGTCCGGGAGGACCCAAGTCGCTTCTAGTCGCGAACTGACGGTGGGGAAGTACTTCCTTAGAGTAGCTCCTTTGGGAGTCGTCAACCACCGTCGGTTCCAGTCCTCTACTGTATCCTCCCGGAGAATCTTCTTCCAGTTTCTTGGATCATCTCTTATTCTCACTCGGAGGTAATCAGGTAGAGCCGCTAAGCATTCTCTCCTAATCTGATACCGGTAGTAGTCTTCTCTCAGCAGGAGGTCGAGAGGTATTCCTCCTGCCAAGACCTGCACAGCCTCATGAGACACCGTCCTAAATGATCTGGATACTCGAAGCAGAGCCATCCGCTGAATCGTGGCCAACCTACATTTCTGTCTGTGCGAGAGATTTTGGCTCCAGGCAGGGGACGCATACCTCAGGATACTCACAATAACACCTTTATAAATGGTCATAGTTGCTGGGTACCTGAGGCCCCAAAATGCGCCCCCAATACGACTGAGTCCGTTAAGGGTTAGGGCTACCCTACTTCTCAAGTAGTCCAAGTGAGGTGTCACGTTGAACTTTCTTCCAATCCTAATCCCAAGGTAGGTGACGACCTCACTTGGACGTATTCTTGATGCTTGTATAACCATTGTTATAGGGTGAGCCCTATCAGTCGTGCCTTTCAAGAGGATGGCCTGGGTCTTGGCGGCGGCCATCCTGAATTTCTTCTTCTCGCACCACTCTTCTACTAAGTTGGCGCACCTTTCAGCTTCTTCTTTCAGTCGGGCTCTGCTGTTCGAGGCTACCACAACGGCCAGATCATCTACATAAGCCGTAGCGGGGAACCGTTCCTCTTCCAGTACTCCCAACAACTCATTGAAGACTAAATTCCATAGGGCAGGACCTAGAACAGAACCCTGGGGACAACCTCTTTCCATGGAGTCTTCAACTTCGAAGAAGTTACCCCGTATTCTTAAAGTTCGGTCCTGAAGATAGCTTCGTAATAGCTCGTACAAGTTGCTGGGAGCTTCATACTTCTGCAACTGCTGGAGTACGCAAGGCCACCAAACACTATCGAAGGCGGAGGTGATATCAAACAGGAGGAGCATAACATACTTCTCCGCCTTCTCTTCGACGTCATGGCGCACTCTCAGCAGGGCATCCACGGTTCCCCTACCCTTAGTGGATCCGTACTGCCGTGGATGGCTCGCTCTTGAGAAGACTGGTCGTAGGCTCACCAGGAGTAGGTTCTCTAACACTTTGCTCATAACAGGGAGGAGACATATAGGCCTATAAGACTTGGCTAATTGCTTGTCCTTGTCTCCTCCCTTGTAAAGGAGCCTTATGTCGGCAACTTTCCAATTTCGTGGAAAGTATCCCCTATCAAGGCAATCATTGAATAACTCCAACAATGTATCTTCGATATAGGGGATACTATTCTTTAGCATAGCCGCATCGATTGAGTCTAAACCGGGAGCACGACCAGTCCTTTGCCTGTCCACAGCAGCACGCAGATCCCATATGTCCCATGGTGGGCACAAGTCCGTACCAGGTGGACATACCGTAGTGCGCCTTATGAATTCCTCTTCTTCATTATCTTGGGCCGGATCATCTCTGGGGTAGATTTCCGCTATAAACATCTTCGATGTCTCTTCCAGAGTGGTTGCATGGGTAGCTCCGCACTTGAGCGCAGCAATCACTTGTTGTGGTGTTAGCTTACCCAGAGCCACTCTGTAAGGAATACCCCAAGGATTCTTTGATGACTCCTCAACAATGAACTCGTCCCAAGACTTCCGCTTTTGTAAGCGCACCTCATTTCGATATGCCCTGGCTTTAGACTTGTACTCGTCACGAAGTGTAATGCGCCTCTCGTCACAAATACACCTCTGGTACGACCGCCGGGCCTTGTAGAGCTCTCTCTTCATCATAGTTAATGCCGGCGTCCACCATGGAACAGGTCGAACTCTCGCCTTCCGATGCTGGAGGGATTCTTCAGCAGCATCACGGATGACAGTTGTGATCCTGGATACCCTGTAATCCAGATCATGAGTCTGATCCATGTCAGCCTCATCCCATTCCTCATCAACCAATTTTCCCTCCAGAGTCGACCGGAAGGCGCTCCAATCTTTTCTTCGGGTTATGTAACCCTTGTCTGTGCCGTGGGAACTAAATGAACTTTCCACCAGCCTAAAAGATATCGCCTGATGGTCGGAACTCGTCTCAGATCGAAGGGTCCAATCGGTGATGCGGTTTGCCAGCACCGGTGATGCCAAAGTCACATCGATCCAGCTGTGGCCTCTTGCACTGGAGAACGTTGGGATAGCGGAGGAATCGTTGATGACTAGTAGCTGGCTCCTTGCTATAAATTCACCAAGCTGGACGCCTCTTCTATTGGTTCGATTGGACCCCCAGACCGTGTTCCAAGAGTTGGTATCTGAGCAGATAATCACGTTCCGAGTGCAAGCCGTGATCATCTCCACGGCGGTTATGTCCCTTTCTATGTCATTTCCATCAGGCATGTATGATGAAACTAGCGTAAAGGAAACATTACGCCACTTGATATGACATGCGACACAATCCGCCGTGGTATACTGCCTCAGATCCATCACATCGAGGTTAGGATTATTAATCACAATAGCAGCCCTAGGCCTCCTCTCTCTACTGCCCAAAGCTATAACTCTCGATGTGAGGCCAAACCCCGTTACTAAGTTCCCACGGCAGGTCGGTTCTTGAACCGCCATAACATCGTAGCGCGGATAAAGAGCCCGGAGTTCGTCTGCCACTATATGCCGGCGCCCCATGTTGAGCTGGAGGATGGTAAGCTCACTCATAAAAGGTCCTCTTCGCTACCTCTTTAGCCCACTTCAGGTGCACAGGGCACTCCCGACTTCCCGCCTTGTGCTTCCTTTGACTAGCAGGCGCATTTACCCGCTCGCAGTTGATGCACGATGGGCTAGCCAGTTCTTTTTTCTTAGGGCAATCTTTTATAACATGGCCAGTGGAAGCGCACCAAATGCAAACTACGGCATTTGATATGCAAGTGGCCTTAGTGTGACCATATCCCTGGCATTTACTGCATCGAGGAGCGTCGAGGTAGTCTTTGATTTTAATACTCCACCATCCTCCATCTAAGTTTCCTATTTCCAACAGCAGGAATCGAACTGTAGGGTGCACTTCTATCACCCAATTCTTTGTAAAGCCATTTCTTGACATTGAGGAAAAAAGTGGCCGGATATCATCAAGGACCAGCGGAGTGGGGACCGACTTCTCGGGTATTCTTTCCCATAAAAATCTCACCAACTCCGCTGAATCCCATGAGAGGGGGACGCCCTGAACCTCCAATCTAGGTTTCTTCCTCAAGGCAAGTTTGGCTTGAAGGCCACTGTCTCTTAGCCCTTGCCATCCAATCACCTTCGTGGCATCACTACTATTATCCATGCGGACCAACACGGAGCCAGTCTTGGTCGTACGGACAATGGAGGCCTTTACTCCAATTTCGCTTGGTGAAGGCAACCCATTGATTATATCGGCTGGTCTCTTGCCCGTTCCGCTTATAGTGATATAAGTTGATCTCTCAGTTTGAGTTGGCTTTGTAGGCAAAGATTTCACAATATCCGCAATGGTTATTGGTTTCTCTTGTCGTTGTTCTTGAGCTTTCGGTTCTATTGAGATCACTCTGTTTGACGAAGTAAGTGCTTTATTAGTAGTTTTAGTTTTTTTCCTCCTTCTCTTACTCTTGACGGTTTCAAATCTCTCTGTTACCTCCGGAGAATGATCCATATCTTGACTAGCAAGTTGGTGCTGTTCTCCAGAGGGTCCTGCCTTATTCTGTAAATGTTGAGGTGCTGAACTTGAAAGAGCCTCCAAAACCTTTGGCATAGAAGTCTCAACGATAACTTTGGTTAACATTTCATGCACCTTTTCCGATGACAATGTTTCATTTATTGCTCTTTGGACAAGGGTAAGTACACTGTCATAACTATCTTGACTATCTTCGCCTTCTGAGGTCTCAATCATCTTAACAAGACATTGAATCTTGGTGCTAATATGGTCCCTAACACTACTTACGGGCTTGTTTTCATGTTTGACCATGTATAAACGAAGATTCTCCTGTATTCTCTTGGCTTCAAGAAATAGATTAGAGCCCTCTTCCAATTTCTTTTTAGCAACAGGGGAACCCTTCCTGGCCCTCTTTATCGTACGTTTTCGTTCTTTACGAGGTTCCACTCCTTCAACTATATTATCATTCAACATAGTAAATTAAAAGTGGTGTAACCTTTAAATAAAAGAAAACTTACTTGTCTTTCCTAAAGAGTCTTTGGGCTTCCTAGGGAAGCTTAAGGTAGTTTTAGCTACCAAGGGGTCGAATATTTTCCTTAACGCACTTTAAAACTATTTTCTGGAAAAATGTTAAGTAGTAGATACAAAAGGTTATAGTGAAATAAACTTGATGAGTCTTACACTGACACTTACCTTAAGGTACGACAATGTCTAACCCAATATTTCACTACTGAAGAACTTCACAAAACGTACTACAGAAATAACACTTAAAAAGAAACACTTAACCTAACAGTCCAAAACTATATACACCAATAAAACGAAATTAACAGGAACAGTAACGACAAAATAACATAATTAATGAACAAACTAACAGAAACTTATTATGAAACAGAACAATTAACACAAAAAAAACACTATAAATAATTAGAAAACACGCAATCAAAAGCTATAGGCAATTTCACAATAGACCTCGCATAACCTTCCAAGTGAAACTAATTTATTAATTATTAATCTATTTTTGATAAAATATTTAGCGCTCTTACTCAGTCTCCACTGGCTTTTAAACAGTGATACGGCTGGGAGAGAAGCTCTGGGATCTCCTTGAGCCCTGCATTGCCTTTCACGTCAGAGCGGAAAGGCATGGTTCAGAGTTCCCTAAGTTAAATGTAAATATTGTACATAGGAATTAATGTGTGTAAGAATTTTTTTTTCTTTCTTTTCTATTCTTTGAATGTATTTTTTCCTTTTCACTAGTTTTTTCTTCCTTTATTTTAATCTATATATTTTTACTTACTTATTTTTTTTTTCACAATTTATATTTTAAATTGTATGTAAAATATATGAATGTAAGTATAGAGCCATAATGCTCAATGCAATAGATTGTGGCAGATTATATTATTGTTCTTTAATAAAAAAAACTTTGTATTATTTTTGATAAATTTATATTAAACTTAATAACAAAGCCGGACTTCAGGGAATATAAGAGTAAAACTTGGGGCCTTGGAGTTTGAAATTAAAGTTGAAGGATGAGGCCGCAAGTTGTTTATGAGCCATATGGGAGAAAGCAAAGGCTCAAGTCCCCTTTATCCGCTAATCCGAGAGCACCTGCTCCAAGTTGGTTATCTGTTGGCGGAGTCGTTAACAATAACCTTAATACCTGTAGCTGCCCAACTTTAACTTAATCTCCACTTGGGGATCTACTGATGTCTCGCCTCGAGAACAACTTAACCACCGCTCCTTAACTTTACGATTGTCTAATCGCTAAGCTCGATTTCATCGTCATGCTTGGTCAATAGATTAGTTCTGCTACAACTATTAATTATGTTTGGGATTCAACTATTCAGTAATCGGGATGTTTTGTCTAAGAATTGCAAAAGAAGAGCATAGAAGTTTTACATTTATTCATAACAGTACTCTCTCGTTTGAAATACTCGACTTAGTAGACTACAACATAACGTAAGATTTAGCCAGCTGTATAAATTACTATGCTAAACTCATCTTTCAGTGGAAGACAAACTAACTACTTTCTAGTAATTATGCACAGATTTAATTAAAATGTTTAAGGACTTGTCCGTAGAACAAAACATTGGAACATAAAACGTATCCAATCCTCTCAACCCGACATTCTGAGAACGTTAGTCATTGCTCTTTATTAGGCTTCAAACAAAATGTGTTTAATGACGTTCATACTTTTTCTTGACCTTGTCCCAAACAAATTTTCATTTGAAACTTTCCATTTCGCCAAATGCTGGGATCCAAACTTTATCTAGCTTTATTCACCCAGAACGAAAATTGAAACATGCTTGTACCCCGTTATTGTTTTTTAAGAAGTCGAACATAGCGTTTCTCCCAAACGCGTCACCGATATTGAGAACCAGTTGAAGCTGAACGATTATGTTGTAGACGCAGACGCAGACAGTATGTCGGCTTACAGAAGGTCTGTGAGCCTCTACCTTTTTAATCTTCGAGAAGGATTGTTATGATGAATAGAGGTGGACAGAGATTATGATAAAATAATTTTCCGACGAAAGATAGCTTAACTGGTATACATGGGGTACGTAGACTACTGTTCAAAAGACTGAAGACAAAATAAAAGGTAGGTTGCGTTCATGTTTTTAACCTTGCTGTTTTCTACATTTCTAATTTCTAGGGTAACTGTGGGCGGGGTGGCCGAAAAGGCTAACGTGTGTGCACCGCCGTTGCCTGGTAACCTGATCTATGATACAATGGAGTTAAAATAGTCGCGTGTTCTCATCGCGGTGCCGGGGGAGTCTTTTAAATCCCCGCCTACACCCTCTGGCTCGGGAAAACCCCGTATAGCCTTAAAGGCGAGGAAGGGGAGGACTTCCCCCCAAAAAAGTTTCTAGGTTATAATTATAAGTATTTTATTATTGATCGAATGTACGCTAATTATGTTCGTCATTATGTTACATAGTTTTTAATTAAGGTTAATTGATTATTTATTCTTTGACCTAAGGAATATATATTTTTATTGTTAAATTGTGTAAGTTCTTGATAATACGTCCTTCACATTTAGATAGTTTGTATGTTGTATGGTCGATAAAGCTTGGTAAATTGGTGCGTTTAGCCGTAATTCGTACTGATTCCGGTTAAAATGAGAACGTTTAACGTACGGTGTCTAACTCTGATACGATTTGTTTTATCCGATAAAACGTTGTGTACATTGGAGCGTATAAACCGACCTTTAAAGACGATTAAACTTAGTGCGAGGCCTACTAATTTCGCCGCAGCTAGATCCTGCAGCAATAAGCTCCGCTTTTAAATAATTCAACTAATTACGTTGAAGACACTTTGCTCTAGGAAATAATAGTCATTTGTAGATGTTGATATCGTTCTGTTATCAATTATTGTTGTTGTATCTTGTAATTTTATGTCTTTGTACTCCTACTAAAGTAGGACAGACATCCTGCATCCTTGAGAAATAAACTTTTTTTTTTTAGCCAAAATGGGAAAGTAGATATTTATTTCATAGTTCTGTCGCAAAACATACGTCAAACCTTCACGAACGGTTTCAAATCAATTAAGATTTGGCGCGGCATCACAATCTACGTAGTAAAGATTCAGCACAATTGTTGTATTGAACACGCTGAAGGAAACCAGTCCTTTTTATTTATTTACATTTTATTCAAGTAGTAAATCAATTTCAAAATAGATCACCTATAACATAATCGAATAAATTAAATTAAATTGAAACTTACCCCGTTGTTTTCGCTTTTTCACTTTCTTAAGCCATGTCATTTACGATTTTATGGATTTAGAATTTTCGGTGCTTTTAAAAGGACAAAATTATATTCCTTTAAAAAACACTCAGACGTTTGTCCAGGAGCTAGTATTTGTGAATTCAGATAATGGACAAACATATCATCACATCCATACTGAAATACCGAATGTAAAGAGAGCAAGAAAACTTTTGCAATAACTAAAATGGAGCAATTATATTGATCGAAGGCGTTCCTATGCCCATAAGATAACAACAGTTTTACACTCTTACAAAACGACTCGATCTCGTCAATATACTAACATCAAAAATAGGAACTCAACGATGAGGCGACTGAAAATAATTTTTTTTTTTAAATTATCTTTTTGTTAAAAATAATATGTTGCCACATTTAAGTTAAAAAGGAAGTGAATTTGAGATATACTTCCCAATTGCTTCCTAATCAATATCGTGAAAAAGTTACGCTTGAAATTATTGCTTCTCTTAGCTTTGATTCCATTACATAATATGTTAGTGAATTCGCTGATTTTTGTATTTGTTCGTGTTTCGTGTTGGTGTGGATAAATTTTAAGTATAATTGTTGGTAAATGGTTGACTGTCGTGAATAATGAGAAGAATAGTTGGGGTGATCAGTCAAATAAAAAGGCCAAAAATAAATGATAATATTTATTTTGACATCTTCTTCAATTTTAAGATTAATTCTTTTTGACTCATATACTTCATTTCAGTGTTGTTAAATATGTATTTTTTTAAAAACTATTATCATATTGTTAAATTAGACCAGTTATTATTACTCTAGAGTTTGGTATAATCGATCTTTTAATGGATCGAATCAGAAGGACACATTCACCACCTTTTTTTTTATGATTCACTGATTCATCAAAAATCATTGTGAGGAAATCGTTATTCATACTAACTATAAATACTATAAAGAGAAAAGGAATTGTGTAAATTTACAATACTCGCTCATTGAGAAACAGTGACTATCGGAGAGTAGAGATTTTGATTAAGGAAAATTAAATTAGTGAAGAGTGGAGAACACTCACTCAACGTGGTTCCGAATCAGTTCATGAGCCAATCGCTCGCTCTTCTCTTTTATTTATTATTTGCGAAAAGTAATCCTACAATAGTGTCCTATATTTTATTTTCTGAAGAACAAATTTGAATTGTAAAATTTATGTTAAATAGAAGTGAATGGTAGCTAAATTTTCTACCTGAAATTGTGTAATTGTCAATATATCGATATTGGTAGCGGCTACCCGTCCATTACCATCAGCCCCCAGAACCTTCCTGTTTGCCCCCATCACAAATATTGACACTTGCCATATGGATTTTTTTATTTAGTATGGAGAGCACGCAAGTATATGACAGTTTGATGAATCGGCTCGGACCCCATCAATGGATCCCATTCCTAACCTATCTCAACGGTACAGCCATCTTCTATAAGAACCTCTCGACAATGGCACCGGCTTGATTGCTTCTCTTCCTTAATTAAAATTGATATTGAATACGTCGATTAGCTCGGAGCTATTACTATCAATTTATATCTCTCATCAAGGTCTAATGGAATGAAAATTTGTTTATCGGTTGGACCGAGGGGTACAAACCTTGTGTGTATGTGTGCGTTTATATTTATGTAGATGTTAAAAATTCAGTCAGTAAAAATATGTATTTATACGTTTTATAAATATTTAAATTGTTTCATATTGATAAAAATATTCAGATGTGAAAAACTATGGTTGTTGTAAATTGAGTCTAAAATCTCTGTGTTTTGTATTGGAATAAAAGTGGGCTTTATTTCAATCAGATTACTCAAATTCATTTTATTTCAACCCATGGATAAAATATAACGGTTAGTTATGTATTAACCCCTTATTAGAATATATATATATATATATATATAGACACAATCAATTTGGGAATTAGGTCATTTAATTATTATTATACTATATGGGAATTAAGTAAGTGACCTAATTCACACATTGAATAGTTGTGTCAAAATATAATTCTCAAAGGTCGATTGAAGAAATATATAAATATATATAAATAAATAAATAAATATATATATATATATATATATATATATTTATTATATATATAAAATTAAAAATCTTTCGGATTAATTATCCCAATTATTTTTCACTCCGTTTACTACTTAATGCTGAATCTGCTTCATGATGTTTTTGAGATTTTAATTCATTTTGTATTTTATTTTTATTTTATTTTATTTATATTTTGTGTTAAATGTAATTGTATTAGATTAAATTTATATAAAAACATCTACTGTTCTAAAACTAATCTAGACTAAAAAAATGTGTTTTTTCAATTTCAATTTCAGTTATTGAAGTGTAAACTTCTTTAAGGGCACTTAACACTTTTTACTGTGTATTGAATGAGACTAAGCCTTCGTGCTCGGGTTCGGGTATCTAATTTCGGGTTTTCGGATAAAGTCGGCTCGAGTCGACTAATTTTTGAACATTTGGATTAAATTAAAATGTCCCAATAATTGAAATTCGGACCTGTATAATGTAAGCAAAGGGAATTTTCAGCATTTTGTCCTCTTTGTGACAATGAGTTTGAACAATGCAACAATGAGCTTTAACTCAAAATTGTATTTTCACGTGCCGAATTAGAGAGTCGGAAAGGAAATTGTCGGAAAATAAAAATCACAAAAAAACAAACAACAATTAATAACGACTGTTTTGAACCATTGAACTAAAATATCTTAAAATTTAAATACAATATATTATTCGGAAACCTGATTGCAGAAGTCAATATAGATTTTTTGTTAATTAGTCATAAAAATAAGAACTTAATTGATTCTATTTGATTTTATAATGCACTCGATGATGTTTACACAAATTACTGACCTCTGTTACAGAAGTTTTATTATAAACAATTATCGAATATTTAATAGTTGACCGTTACATTATAAAGGAAGGAGATGGTCCAGGGTGGCAGTCATAAATAAGCTAATTTGTGGCAAAACTATTTTATTAAAAGCCAACGTTTCTACCCGACTTTGCAGGTCTTCTTCAGGAAGGTGTGTTCAGCTAGGAGTTTCACTTAGAGCCCAGTTCTATTAAGAACTGATATTGTCTATATTTTTTTATATATGAAGATAATATCTGATATATTCTCTCCTCATCCTAAATACCAAAATTAAATTCTGGGTGGGTATGATAAACAAACTAGTACATTACATCTGTTTTGTTTTTTAGGGTGTTTTAGGAAGGTTCTAAAACAAAACCATAAGTCTCTCAAAACTCAGTTAATCGCTGATCCTTCAACGTTGTAAGAAAATCGTAAGTATAGAAGGAGGGTAGCACATAAGTTTTTAGGTCTCAGATAATTATCTTTAAATTAATTTATTTGATTAATTTTATATGGCTCTAAGGTTTCCAATATAAGGAGACCAATAAAAATAGTGGTTTCACGAAGTATCCAATATCTTTTTTGTCATTTCTAAATATATCTCTTTTTCTTGAACAATAATTGATTTTAACGATCAATTCAAGGTTGAAAGACGTGTAAAAAGAGTTTCGAGAAAAATTCTCGAGATTAATTAACAATCACATTCTTATCTTTATTAAAATAACATTTTCGCGCCATTCATTGATCTGAGTATTGAATTAATTTCTAATTTAATTTGAAATTAATTATTTTACTCTTACTGGCTCATCAGATCCTCAAATTATTACAGCCTAACGTGGCGTATTATATCATCAAAGTACAGATGGCAAATTGTCCATTCATGTATGACTTCATTAATTGATAACATCGAATGCATTCTGAGTGGGGGCATTAGTCTCTGATGGAACCAAACAGCAACTGGTTTCGAGATGTATCTCATTTCGAACACTAATTAAATTCAGTATTTTACACATTACAGGAATGATTAAACGAAGATTTTTTTCCCTCTTATCTATTGCACCTTATTATGAATTTGTGATTCGATCATTTGTAAATTAATTATTTACCTATGCTGTGTGCGCGTTCTAATTTTCTGGTTTTAAAACTTAGGCTTTCGAATACCATCTTTTTTTTTTGCCTTATAAATTTCAGAAATTGTCTTATATCGGTTTTACCGAAATATGTATATATTGTATAATTATAATTGTGTGTATTAGTATTTTATAGTATTGATATTGTTTATGCTGTGTAATATGAAAAAGAATTTGTGTGTATATATATATATATATATATATATATATATATATATATATATATATATGATTAAGCATAATTAAGTTGTATGTCCAAAAAAAAAAAAGCATTGATCAGTATGCTATTCATTGAACAACCCTATATAGTTGAGCAGCACTGCTTTAAATAGAGTATTTCTCTCTAGTATAAGAAATAACGCTATATTAAATGGATGATACCATTCGTAAAAATAGATAATTCAGCATTTTTAGTTACCATTAGTCAACCCAACGTTGAAGCTATTAATCAAATTAAAAATAACTTCATTTAGGTTTCCTTCTTAATTTTGAACTATACAGTAATTAAATATTGTTCAACTTAAACATTTAAGTTGATATCGGAACATGTTGTTTTTTTTTTTCATTTTATTTATTTCTTCTGCAAAATTGATTAATACTTACTTACATACATTTATGAATAATGTGACATTATTTGGATGAAACGAATTAATTATTGTCAAACCGCAAAATTTTAAAATTGAATGGATAAACAAGAAACTTGGTTTTGGATAATACAGAAATTAGGAAATTTACTCTATACCCATTATAGAATCTTTATATTTATTGATATTAACAAATTTTCTTTTTGTTTCAGGTGAGTTTATTTATCGATCTTTTCGAGTAACTTTATGCTGCACCAGTGAGTTATACTTTTATGCTTGTATGTGTAAATTATTTTTATAAATTTTCAGAAAAGTAAATCCTGCCCAAAGCTATATATTCATTTTGGGAAACGTTGTATTTATATAAAAATCTTTTATTAGATATGTTTTAATTAAAGAAAAAAAAAGAGGGGGATTGTAGGAATTATCGCAGCTCTGATATGTTCACTTATTACGGTTATCGCGTTACAGCGTCCCACTGAAAGGATTAATTTCCCCGGGGGCGGGGGCGGGGGAAAAAAAGACAGAAAAAGGGCAAAGTTTTGTGACGTTGTGGGGAGGAGGGTGGCCCTTAGGAAAGGGCGGGCAGCCGGAAAAGAAATTTTCGTTACATATGAAAGAGCCTTTTAGGAAAAAGAGTTTTTGGCTTTCTTCTTTGCTCGAGCGGTCGCCGGCCGCGGGGCGTAATGAAAGCCCCAGCTCTAATCATGTCCGACCCTTTACACCACATTATTCTACTTCTTGTCTCCTTTTATTTTTCTTATGTCTCTCTCTTCCCCCTCCAACCTCCTACTTTGCTCTTGCGAACGCTTTCAGATTGATTATTTTCAACTTCAAAGGGAGTATCCACTCTGAACTGGCGTGACAAAGCTCTGTCAGAGAAAATTTGATATTACCATGCGGACCATTACCAGCAAATTTTCATCAGTATTGAGATGGCTTCTAATATTTTTTTAATGGAAATTTTATGAGTTCCTTACTGGATGGGGAAGATCCTTAAAGGCTACTATTTGGAGAGGATAGATAAATAGATAGAAAAAAACTAGTTTATTCTGGGACTAAGTCCCTTTAGAATAACAAAATTGTACAAAAATAATACTACTGTCCTAAAAGTTTCCAACAATAAATCAAATTGATAAAATAAACTAAAAAGTAAAAAAAAAATTCTTAGGTGAACAAGCTGTATATAATACATGAAGGAAGTTAGTCGACTGTTCTACATAAATATTGAGGAAGCAGTCTATTTAAATTTATGCCAACGTTTCAACCCAAACATGTGGGTCATCTTCAGGGCTGAAAATATTTTTAAAATACAATCAGAGATACAATAGTATACGACCGATATTGATAAATAATAAACTATAGTGACTGATTGTACATGAGTCTTAATTAATATTGCAATACACATATTAAAAATGAAATATGTAAATAGTTATACAAACTAAAAATTTAAAAAATAATGTATATAAGCCATTTATACGAATTTGTAATATTTTCTCTTACTAACTTAAAAAAATTTCAGCCCTGAAGATGACCCACATGTTTGGGTTGAAACGTTGGCATAAATAAAAAATTTAAAAAGACTGCGTCCTGAATATTTATCATCCATTGTATACAATATAGATAAAACTATTTACAAAAAATTTAAAACTATGAACAAAACTATATATATAATGGGTGAGCAACATAAACATTCACTTTGAGAAATGAGGAACGAAAAAGAGATAGAATAAGTTCATTTCATAAAAAAACTTTACTTGTATAATGAGGTAAATTGTAGATTGTTAAACAGATAATCAAGTATTTATCAATTTTATCAAATTCTATCTACTACTTTAAAAAAAAAAACTTCCGCTTTCAGATCAATAAATATATTATTTGACACGCCTATGTTTGAAAACGACCCTCTAGATTTGGCCCAACCTTGAAGGATATTTGGAGAATAGTATTGAAATCGCCTAGTATTAATTTCATTTAATAATTAAATTTGTATATAATAACTAACTGTTAACAATATAATGGCTGTGAAATGTGGAAGGCATTCATCACATGGAATGAGGATTAGGTTAATATAATATTTTTATGAGGTTATAAAATTCTAAGTTTTGTTCAAAAAGTAATTTATACTGTTTAGTGGATTCCGAACGTTAATCGCCATGACACTTACTACCGTTACTTGGATTTCGTGCAATTTTCAGTAAATTTAAATTAATTTTTACTCCAAGTTTGTAAAAAAAAAAAAAGTCTTATTTATGTTTGTTTTTATTTCAACCAGCATGTCGTGGTCTCGATTTCCTGCTTAAGTATCAAAGTTTAGCTGTACAGTTTTAGGTTAGTTAGTTTTTAATCAAGTAAAGCGATCGCGTCGTCTTCGTGTTTGCTTGCCATCTCTCGACTGACTTAAAATCTTCCGGTTTACCGTAGCGTGAGAGTGTTGTAGCCTGCACAAGTATACCTTTCCGGTTAACCTGTGCAGGTATATCGTAACGTGTATTCCCGGTCTTATAGTTTTGTTGAAGGTAGTTACCAAATACTGTAGAATTGATTTCGTGACATGATTTTGATTTTGCAGGCCAGAAGCTAAGAGTTCAATCATTGATTTGAGCCTGAAACTTTTACCATTCGTCGAGAAGTTGTTATCTGGAGATAGATAACTGTAATCTGGAACTTTTCTCAAGCGCAATAATCTCAAGATCCTTTGCGCAACTCCTCGTCGGCCTTGCTCCTAGGCTTCGGTTTCGCTTCAGCACTTGCGTTGTTTTAGTTGATATATTATTCCTCTCCTTGATAACCGTTTTAGAGTCGTTTCTAATAAGTTTTGAAGTCGTTATGATTCAATCAGTAAACTAAATCAACAAACCTACTGCTATAAATAGCTAAAAAAAAGAAAGATAAAATAAAGAAAATAATAAAAGAACAGCATTTCAAAACCTTCGACTTCCACCACTTTTTTTTTGGTCGTTTGGTTTTTCGTTTTTTAATGTATTCTGTTCTGTCTATCATCGATTGTATTTAATTCAATAATCTATCAACTATGCCGTTTCTCTGTTAAAACAGTTTTAGTCGTATAGGTTTAGGTTTTATTTTAAATTATATATCTAAACATAAATATATTCTCGAAGGAGGATTAAAAGATAATTTTCATTTATACTTTATATCATTTCATAAACCAATTTCATAAGCCTGTATCAGTGATTAAAGAATTTTCACAAAAGATTCTATTTTGAAAATTAATTACATCGTTGCTTTGTTGGGGGAGAGGGATTGGGAGTTGGTGATGTTTCGTTTTCAAAGGGTTCATCAATTCAGTATATTAGATAATATAAACCTCGTACAATAAACAGTCGTTTTCAATATAACTTGATATTTTAATTATCTTATTAATGCTCTTTTTTAATTAAAATTGCAATATGTAACCGTATAAAACGTTTATTAATATTGGTTTTGAGTTAATGTTGAACGTTATATTGGCGAATGATCACTTTGCTTATTGTGTTCTCTAAATCGAAAATTTATTTATTATCTGGAACGGAGTATGAATTATCGCCATTTTCGGTTGATTTAAGATTTAAATTTTATTTATCTGTAGTAACAGAATACAAAAAAACATTCTCTTTCTTTAGTAATACATACCATTTCTTTATTTTCTTCTCATAATTCATCGTTAAACATATCTGGTAATACTGTTCCTTCTCATTGAAGGACGTTGAATGGATTTTTCACTGATTCCTTCTATTCGTACGGTTATTTATACTTACTGACTAGCTGAGGGAAATTGTTCCCCATAATGACGTAGAGTCCAGTTTCCTTCAGTAGTTTGGCCCTTATGTGTCCTAAAATCCTCATATAAAAATTATCGAATTATATATAATATGAACTACATTTATTAGTATTACTACTAGTAATAGTATAAATTAATAATGTAAATTTAAGTTGTCTTCACATGTTGTCATTAGCTCTTTGGAAAACTTTGTGTAAACAGGTATAATATAACCTACTCTGATGCATTATTGGCTTGGTGTTTTTCTTATTAGTGTTTTCCAACAATTTCAATGATGTTAATATCTACAATTATCGTTTAATTTCAAATCGATATAACGAGTTAAACCAAAATTGTTAAAGCTATTTTCGAGAAAATTAGAAATATGTATATGTATAAAATCGATCGAATTGCCAGATACGGTCTACGGATAGAAATATGAAAAATGTTTTTTTTAGATTTAATAGTAGCTTTATATGTGTTTAATATATCGTTGGAAAACGGTTAGCTGTTGATTCTTATTTAGTTGGGAATGACATTGAGATGAAGTACACCAACAAGGGCTGTGTGATGAATGGTATGAAATTTTATTTATTTTTGTATTTAAATTTATTCTGCATGATTTAAAATAAAAATATACTACGAAATTACATTTATTTATGAGTACTTATTGTTAAAACAATTACTTGAAAATCAATAGTTTTTCTAGAAGGGAAGAAACTAGAAATTGGTTTAGTTCGTAACAAGAAGGGTTGCTGCTTCTACTTCAATGACTGGACAGCCTCCATCCCTCGGGACGTCTTTTTTGAGCCGTCAGTTTCGACGTTATTGTTCTCTTTCCCGTTACTCCTTTCTATTCAATTATATATTCCTATTTGTATTTATATTTTGAACAAACAGTATTTATATTTTATTTATTATTTAAAAACAAAATCTGGTACAATATATATAGTTATTAATATTTAATTACTTAAATATATTGTGGCTTAAGTTATTAGGTAAAGGTTATTACCATATGTTTCATCAATCCGTGAACAATGCTTGAAATATTTTCAGCGACTCTTATATGTATATAAGGGGTACAAAACGTTCTTCGATGCTGTCGTTGGCAAATTATCCTCATAATGTGCCTGTTCGACATTTTAATCAATTCCTGGCAGTTTCTTTGAGGTTGATGTCTTGAACTGACTAGTGTGGAATACCGCTGGTGAATCAGACATTCGTCCCTCCTGGCCAAGTCCATCTCGCCTAAGTCCATTTCCACCCTAGTTCTATACATATCCATTATCAAGGATTGAATATAACTTTAATAAGTAAATATTTAATTATTTGTTTAGTTACGTAAACTTACTAAACAAGCTACCTTATCGTATTTGTTTAAAGGTACTTTGGTACTTTTGAATCTAAGGAATTTGGTTGGATTTGTTTCCTCTTTCGATTCCGGCTATAACGCGCCGTGTTGAGGACGCCGTCCTAATCTTTGATAAAACAGGCCAGTAACCTTTGCGAACATTATATACTGTAAGAATCAAATAATTCGCAGATCAATAATACAGTCACAACCAAAATGTAAATTCCTTGGCCATGCCAGAAATATGCTTATTATGTGGTTGGCGGTTATATTCCCCATAGAACTTGCAGGTCGGTGCATCAGTTAATCACTGGTTAAAAGAGTATGTATTAAGTCGACAGTGACCCGTACACAGTCGTGTCACAAACCTTAATATTTCCTTTCCTTTCAGTAGAAGTATTGCACTTATCTTTGGACATGGTTCTTATAAAAACAACTTAGAATCTGTTGTTTTCCTATTATTCTCCCAACAGAGTTTTCTCTTGTTTCCTACACCTACCGTAATAAGTCGTTTGGCATTGCTGGGGTCTGGTACTACTGGTGGGATCTGGTGCTAAAGGCATCTGTTGTGAGCCTTTTCTAGCAAGGCTATCTGCTTTCTCGTTACCTGTGATACCTCAGTATCCGAGAACCCACTGAAACCTAAACCTGTTTGTTTTAGAATGAATTTAGCTAAAAATTTATTTATAATATTTACAACTGTATTAAAAATAAAGGCATATTTAGTAAATGTTAACACATAAATATAATAACATGAAACACTTGTTGAGAAACTATCTACGGATAGCACTCTAATTGAATGTTTTTTTTTTTTAAACTTATTTATTCAGAAATATTCTAATCTGTCACAATTAATGACAGTTATAATAGTGTTACTACAGGAAAATAATTATGAATGAATTTTTAAATTTCCTTTTCATCCATTAGCTGTCCTGCATATCCACTTAAGGCACCAATGGCCGCTTGGTTATCCGTTAATATAATATAACAATGACATAGTCACAGTAAAGTCCAACCAAATTAATATAATTAACTTGCGAATACTTTACAATTATCTTTAATTTTATTTACAAAAACGCATTTTTTAATTTTGATGCAGTCCTTGCAAAAGTTAAAGATCAGTACTATACCTCAAAATGTAAACGATTGATCAATCGAGACGCACAAGTCTCACTCGTCAGTCTTGTTCTCAAATCTCAAATTTGAGAACTCTTGTGCTCAAATCTTACTGGTTCAGTCTTGGTCTTGGTCTTGCTACAATTGGCAGGGTGACCCATCGCTCCCTTCTCCCCCCCTCAAGATATTCTATTGCACCCCTCTTCTCATAAACAGTGCAAGCGCAAGTAGAATTAGAAAAATCTTAAATCATGTACAATCACACTTGCAGAGGTCTATTCCATTATTCTTCCTTGTCTCTTGGTTTGAAAATTTTCATTTGCCCTTCTCAAATATTTTGATGTCGCAACTTGCGTTCTTTTTTTTTTGTCACCTCCACCCTTCTGGACAAGACCAAGACATCTCTATGAGCTATGTCTGTGCTTCACTCCCTTCTCTATTAGGGATTGATAAACAGGATTGATAAGACCAAGACATCGCTATGAGCAAAGCCTGTGCTTTACTCCCTTCTCTATAAGCGATTAATAAACAGTGCAAGCGAAATTAGAATTAAAAAATCATTAATCATATACAACCACACTTGTACAGGACTGTTCCATTATTCCTCCTTGTCTCTTGGTTTGAAAAGTTTCATTCCATAAATTCACCTCCGAAATGTGCCCTCCTCAATTATTTTGATGTCGCAACTTGCGTTCTTTTTTTTTTTTGTCACCTCCACCCTTCTGGACAAGACCAAGACATCTCTATGAGCTATGTCTGTGCTTTACTCCCTTCTCTATTAGGGATTGATAAACAGGATTGATAAGACCAAGACATCGCTATGAGCTATGCCTGTGCTTTACTCCCTTCTCTGTTAGGGATTAATAAACAGTGCAAGCGAAATTAGAATTAGAAAAATCATTAATCATATACAACCACACTTGTACAGGACTATTCCATTATTCCTCCTTGTCTCTTGATTTGAAAAGTTTCATTCCATAAATTCACCTCCGAAATGTGCCCTCCTCAATTATTTTGATGTCGCAACTTGCGTTCTTTCTTTTTGTCACCTCCACCCTTCTGGACAAGACCAAGACATCGCTATTAGCTATGCCTGTGCTTTACTCTCTTATATATTAAGGATTGATGCTAGATGATTCCATGGATGTTTGGTGAGTGATATGAAAATTTGATTGTTATCTTCCCGTAGATTCCTGTGCTCGCATTTCGCTCACACCTCCTCTTACTTATTTCTTATACTTGAGTGTAGCATACAACTATTGTGCAATCATTGTTTTAACTTATTTCAATTTGGATTATTTTCTACTCCAGCTTAACGATTTCCTTGCCTTTCGGTGGTGGAAATGGCTCTGTTCCTGAATACCTTAAGTAGCTAATTGTAAGACAGAGGGATGGATGAAGGGTGGGGGGTCAAGGCCCAGAGGTGCGCGCGCAACCCCTCGGGTGGGTCCTTGTGCCGCAGTAGTGATAGCCTCCTGCCCGGTCGCTCACGGTGCCTCTACCGCTAGTGTTCGCCACATACGGGTAGTTATCTATACATGTATTCTCCATTATCATATCTGCACAAGGATCCGTATCATTTATAATATATATTATAATTACCATCTCATATTTGCCTCCTATTTTCTTACTGTCTTTGTAAAAAAAAAAATCCTTTAGCCTATCCTTTCATAATATTATTTCATCGTTTTATTTATTTATCCTGAAGTTTCCTTATATTTTTTAGTACTAGGTTTATATAATCTATATGTATTTTATAAATTTCTAACTCTTATAATTATTCAGATTAGTATAAAATTTGCTAAGTTCATGATTATTATTTAGTTAACTGAGTATTAAAAAAATATAGTCGTTATAACTCACTGATATATAAAAATACTAGACTGCTCGGTATCTGTACGTTTAGCTTCAATATGTAATTGTTAATTGAACTACCGACTTGATCTTGTGCTATTAATATTTATTTACTAAATTATTACATTATATTTTATACACGGCATATTATTTCGGCAATATACTAAATTTAATATTTTTATTGTTTAATATATAAATTTTCTAAATCTATCCAGCGATTACAAACGAATAACGGGCTGTCCTTATGCATGATTAATTTTACGTATGATATTAATTAATATATACATATTTAATTGCAATTTTTTAATTTACCGAGTGTATATGTGTCACGACCCATAAACAGGTCCTTTCATTAATAAAATTCCTCAGTTGCTCTTTATCACCTTATTGTCTCACTAAAAAATTAGTATCCACTCTTTCATAACATATTTTATCGTTTTATTTATTTATCCTGAAGTTTTCTTATATTCTTTACTATTAAGTGTTTATAATAAGTTTTTCATTTTACAGTTTATTAACTTTCATAATTGTTCGAATATGTTTAAAAGTGGCTATGTTCATAATTGTTATATAGTAAATTGTGTATTTCCAATTAAAAAAATAATTGTTGTGATTACTCACTAATATATTAAAGCATTTGTCTGATTTTTACCTGTAGGTTTAGCTTCAATGTATAATCGTAAATTTAACTATTGACTTGATCTTATACTATATTATATAGTAATTAATTATAATATATATTGGCTATGAATAATATAAAATTATTTATTATCTAGACAAAATATAACATTTAATACAATATATTTAATATTTATTATCTATATTGTGTAAATTTATCCACTGGGCACAAACAAAAAACGGGCTATCATTTATAATCGCATATTACATATAATATTAATAAATATCTGTCATTTTCAGAAAGTGAACAAATAGTCAATTTTTGTTTTATAAGTTCAACTCATACTGTTCCTGATGATTTTAATTAAGAATGTTCAAGTTGAGTCATAGAAAAAAAAAAAGAAAAAAAGAATTTGTTTGAATTTAAGCTATATTACAAAAATCAGTTTTCTCACAACTTTTTAAAAATGACACATGTTCGCCTTAGATATATGAGTCAACTCATATATTTAATTCACATTTAAAAAAATATATTTATTTTTTTAAAATTCAACGAGCAAATATAATTCATGATCTCTAGAACGTTCCTTTCTTTAATACAATCTCTGATTTTATTTTATTTTTTATTATATAATTTAATAAATAAATTATTTCTACCACAATTTTTACGGATGCTTATTATTTCGGCAATATTTAAAACAATTTATTTAATAAATTCATACATGTTATGTAAATTTACCGAGTGGCCACAAACTAATATAATCTTATGTCATATGTAATATTAACAAATATATATTTAATTGATTTTTTTTCCGAAGAGATGCTTGCCATGAACCCTATACAGTTCTCTTCTTTAATACAATGAAGTTTTTTTTTATCATGTTTTTTAATATATAAATTATTTCTACCACATTTTCCCGGATGTTTTAATTAATTTGAGCATTATATATTTTTAATTATTATTTTTATATTTGTAAGGAGTAATAAACGATTTTTGTGAACAATTATGCATTTCATCAAGCATAGGTTATTTGATGTCCGTAACGGATCCAGGATTTAATTGTTGGAGACTTGATTTTTTTTATTTTATTTAATGTAATGGTAATTATCTTTGAAGAAAAAGTAAAAATTATTTAATGATTTTTAAGTGGTCCTTGAAGACATTAGAAAAAAAATAATAATAATGCTTTTATAGAAATATTTCTTTAAATATTTTTTTATTGACAAGTTTCTTATAATTTAAAAAGAATGCACGCTTGTTAATTGTTTTAATATTTAACGCAGAACACTTATAATGACAAATATGATCATATGAAAACATTTCCATGTTTGGAAGGAGAGGGGGTCTTTAGTCCGAAGCCACCCTCCACCCGAATGTCGGCCAGCGTTAAAGTAAATATTCGTTAATTATTTATTAGTAAAAATTTCGTAAAGCGTTAATTTAAATATTCTACATTTAATTATATTGATTTACCGACCGATATAAGGTTTCTTAATTATGTCTCTGATTTTTTTAATTAAATGAAATCAATTACTTAAATTAATTTAATTACCAAATAATCTTAATTGCTTTATTGAGTAATATACTATTATCATTTTCATAATATTAATTCTTTCTAATTATTGAGATAATTGAGAGCCATTGCGGATTATCGTATTTTATCCCTCATTGTATTAATTTATATTATATGCATTGCAGAGGTCAATAATATTAGAAAATCTAAGTATTTAATTTAAAATATTAATTAAACGTATATTTCGTTTAATGTTGATATACAGGTTTAAAAGTTTTTTTAAAAATGTTCATTTTCATTTATGATGAATTTATATTTATTTTTATAAATCGATATTTATTTTTAAATTTTATCTTTGTATTTTGATTGATTGATGGATATCAAGAAAAAACTAAACCAAAAAAAAAAAAATGCATTAAGGTATTAATCATTATTTCTATGATTAAATGTTATTGGGTCATATTTTAAAAATATTTTATTGCATACATTTTTGTAATCTATTATAGTTTGGAATAATGAGCAAATCGGGATTGCTACATTACTAATGCAGATGTACTTAGACCATAAAATATATTCCACGAAGGGAAGCTGTTTATAATAAGTTTATTACAACGTAAACTAATTTTTATTCGAAATGTATTTTTTTAAAAGTTTTTGGTACTATACTTAATCAGATTGCTTTCTTCGAATTGCGAATAAAAATTCCATTCGTGAGATTCATTCAGCTCTCTTAATATTTTTTACTATTTTAAATTGTTTATAATAAGTTAAATACATATCGTTTACTAAGTTTCTTTTTCTCTCAATTTATACAAAATGAAAAAAATAATCAGTGTATGGTTATTCCAACGTACTTAGTTCTTGTTAAAAAAAAAAAAATAAATTTAACTAAAATTGTGTTACTCGCGTTTTATCATTAATTAATATTTTATATATTACTCGTTTACTTCCAAAATTAAACCTAGTCATTGTTAAAAATTTTTTAGGAAACGCCAAAACCTATATTTTCTATACCAATCGTAATATCAAAACCAATATTTAAAAAAGAAATAAATTAAGAAATTCTTTCCGAAAATATTTCGGAAAACCATCGATTATTCTAGTAGTAATTAAAACAGCATTATTATTATTATTTTTTATCTTTCCTTTCCTCTCAGCAATACAGATTTTTTGGTAGAAGTAGCGCGATACTTATACCACTGGTTTCTGGTTCATCGTCCTCCGTGATGGTTTCCCTCAGTAGTTTGGCTCTAGTTTCCCTCTGTAGTTGGCCCTTATTGCTTCAAAAGCGGTGGAAGTCTTGACATGCTCAGCTGTTTCCGGAACACCACAACAGAGACATTTAGGGGTTAATTTCCTTTCCAAAGGCATAAAGCTTAGCGCGAAACCCTCCATATGCTGTGGGAAATTGTGATTATAATTCAAGGGAGGATTCATTTCGCTTCCAACCTTGAATAGAATGTGGAAAGTGCTACTTTTTGAATAAAAATAAAGTTTCACTGGGATTGTTTTTGGAGAGAAAAAATTATGCATAATTTGGTAAGAAAAAATTTTGCGACGAATTTTTTTTCGATAAGAAAAAATCAATTATGGTCACTTTGTTCATCATCTAGTATCTGACCATCGATAGTTCTTTAAGAAAATTTAAAATCATACGTTATTTTTGTTTTAGTTTTAGTTATAAGTAAATTATTAAGATTTTTTTAAATTTAATTATTTATTGAGTATTACAACAATCTGTCACTTAAATAAAATTAAATCTATAAAGGATCTATATTAAATGATCTAGTTTAATAACAAAAGTTAATGACAAAAATCATTAGTAGCTGAAATATGTAAAATAATTTAATCATTTTCTTTCTCATAAGCACACTTATTTCCTCAGATGAAAAAAACAAAACAAAAAACAATTCACACTTTCTTCACCAAATTTTGTCTCCTTTTTTCTTGCTTATTTTTTTTATTACGGTATTGCTGTTTCAAGTTTGACGTCGAGTTTGCTTTCTTCTCCGTAACACACAAGTTCACTCGTGATTGTGGATACAACTATTTACAGTGGATACGTTTGTAGAAGCTTGAGAATCGTATGAGTTCTGGTATTGTATATTCAAATTAAATGGATGGAAGCATGGAAGAAAATCATGTAAATTATTATTTTTTTTTAATCAGACATCTGTTGCTGAAGTTGATTACAATCGATAAAGATTACCTGCGGTAGCCAATTTTGGAAACAACTCCTCAACTCAACCTTATTTACCTAAATAAACGTGACGGGCAAATCATCATTTAAACAATAGACAAGCTGGTCCTGCCGGTGTGGAGTTCGTACAATATTCAAGGCTCAGAAACGGTTGTCCTGAATTATGGACGGGAAGCCTTTCAAAGCAGTTTAAAAATTTAAAAATGCATTTCAAACGATCCCGAGCCTTAATTAAGATTTTGTTAGCTCTGTGAGCAATTATGTCTTCCTTGTTCCTCTGACGGCTCTTTCTCGAATGGCTATTGTTTTGTTTATTTTTAATTTATTTTGAATTAAATATGAAAAAGGCCCTTAGTCTCTTTTTGTTAAATTTCTGCTAGGTTGTTAATTTTTTTTCTATGGCGAAAAAAATTGTAAATTGCATTATGTTAAGGTCACTAGGTCACGGGGTTACAAGTCCAATATAGTTTTTCTCAGCGGTTGCTTATTCCGAGGGATTGGCTGAGGATTAGATGGAACTTTTATAAAGATAAGTGGAAAAGCATGATGTCAATTACATTTAAAAAAATGCTGTGATATCCTTTTTAGAAGAAGGTTTTTGTTTTATAAACTTCTAAAAAGCATTGCTTGCTTAAATTATATTCACAAACCACGACTTAAGATATATATATATATATATATATATATATATATATATATATATATATATATATATATATATATATATATATATATATATATATATATATATACCCGCAAAAGTATTTTTCTTGAGACGCCAACATCTCAAACTACACATTCTCTTTAGTTCCACGTTGCAGGGGTGTTAAAATAATTTTATCATATTCCATACGCCATTTTTAAAAAATAATTTCGCTTACGTGTGATGTTTTTCTTTGAAACATCTGTATTTCATAAACTGTGCGTCCTATTTGGCTTAAAGCTAGAGAAAAACAAGAGTTCGTCTATTTTCGCCTTCTACGAATTGTCTATCTTGTTCGATTAATCAAAAAATATTGATAAAATTAAAAAAATATATAATAATGTAGAGATGGTTGATCGTGGTATAATATGAGGAGTTGGTGGTGGATGTTGTCAAATAAATACTAAATTAAAAAAAAAAACTATTTAATACAATACAATTAAAGATACTATTTTTTAAAAAATAATAGTATTTATTTGACCGCTCCCCCCGACCAACTCCTCATAAAAAATATATATGTAAATTAGAGAAGTTTTATCAAACTCTAAACGTATATCTCTTCATATTTCATTTTCGTTTCTACTTTCCTAAGGTGCTACCTTAATTTTAATAGCTCGTTCACAAGAACAATATTAATTTAATATCAAGGTTTTTTTTAAACCTTTTTCTCATTTATAATCATACCATTAGACGCTTCGTATATGTATTCATACATGATAAAAATAGCTTGAAGTCATACTCTAATTCTTCATCATTTGAGATGAACTGGGGTAAGTTTTCTATAGCCTTTACCACAGAAAATCCTACTCTAGTTCCTCACTATCTAGGAGACGTACTGTACTATAATTCCTGTATACGCGCCCGGGGAAATTAACTACTTTTAGTTTATTTATTTATTTATTTTTTCACGTTACCGTAACTCTGTAATGGGTGCATATATTTCTACACGTACCATCTTGCGGCATAACGCGTATTGAGATACATGGTTAGTTTAAACATAGTATTGATATATTACAATTCTTTAAATAATTAGAAAATAAAATAAATAAATGTATATAACAAATTATAGTAATATAACAAAAATTATTAATTATCTGTTGGTTATTTGCTATAAGCTGTAAGTTTTTTTTTTTAGCTTATCTTTTTATTTTTTAGGTTTGTAGCTTATCAAGTATGTAGCCTACAATTTTTATAGGTGGGGGAGTGATGGAAAAAACCTGATTGAATTGATTTGAGTGATCACACAAATGGTTATATAGTGTTTGGATTTGAAATAAAAGATACTCCCTAAACACAAATTTTGATGCTTTAATCTAATTCGTAAAATATTTTAATTTATAATTTCTCGTTTCCATGGTACACACTTTTTTGAATAAATCGTTTTATTGTATATCTTGAAAAAGTTGCTTACAATGTTTTTATGGTCGTCGATTTCACCATATTTCTGGTAACATTAGATATGAATTCGATGCAGAATTAATTTAAAATTTTTTAATTATAAATTAATATGGAAAAATATTTTTGTTGACTTAATTATTCATTATTTTTGTACTGATTGTAGAATCGATTTATCATTTTTTGGGTTGGTATAATTTTAAGCACTATATATACTCCTAATCTAAATAAGTTTTATATACGTCGAATAAAAATATATATCATCTTCTTAATTAATTATATTGTTAACTCTCTTAATCGTCATTTTGGTTAGATCAATCTATTATGTAACTAGATGGCACGATAAGGCTTCGTGAAAATGAATACCTTGCCCTATATCCCTGTCACTGTACTCCAGTTAAAAATAATTTTTAGTATATTATTAATCTATTATAATAGATTATCAAAATATTTTTTCCAAATGAAAATAAAGAAATTATAGACTCATAACCAAAAAAGGATAAAATGACCTAAAGGATAAAACTACAATATTTTAATGTATTCCCATCGATTGTTTGTTTTTGATATTTTACCATAAGAAATACTTATGTTGTTTTATTGATTACCTTACTAAATTATTGGTATTTTAGTTTCTTATCCATTCAGTTTTTTAAATATTCGAAATTAGTTCTCAGTATTGATGATAAGTCTCGAGGTAAAAATGAATTACTCTCAGCAATTTTCTTTTTATTTATTAATATTAATTAGATATACAGTAAATAAACTAAATTGATTCAATACATTTTTATTTATTTTTTATTAATTTTTGCATATAAATAAAATCGTATTATGTCATGATGGTTTTAATATGTTTGGAACATATTATGTTTAGTAAGAGGAAATAGTTTAAGGGAAAAAAAAATCCTTTACTGGAATTTTCGAATTTTTTTTATACCTTCCACCTCAGTCTTTATTTTCAACTATTTTAATGATTTAAAACTTCTTTCCTTGAATTTTACTGACATCACCAATTCTTTGACGGTCGGCTTATTGAATATATTTTTCTCATCTGTAATGTGAAATAGTAGACATACGGACGTGTTCATTTTTCATTGTGAGCTGTTTTCTAAAAGTCTGTAATATTTTTGAATTTCTGTAATATAGTATTTTTTTTTTTTAATTTTCACAATTTTCTAACATATTATTTATACTTAAGGCAAGGAACACTTAAGACATTTACAGAATCCGACGCTAACTAATGACATAAGAGTAAGTGAATGAAAGTTTAAACAAATTTGTTTGTTGTTGATTAATATTTGTTATCTATTTTTAATTTTCAATATATTTTTTTATCATCAAATGTATTTTCAACGCCAAAGCGAACCTCATTCCTGCTATTGCTATTTTATAATTGGTAATAGCTGCTGTCATCCCAAAAAAACGCTCATGAAATTTCGAGTCAAAAATGGATTATGTCACATTAGTTATTGTTTTTCAATTACATATTAATTATGTTGTAAGGTTCCAGCCATTTTAAAAGACTTTTTAAATTAACAATCATTAACATTATTTTTATTAACTGTCCACTAGTTGGTTAAAGTTCAGGAGCAACGACATCCCCTTCTTCAGAACCATTGCTTTCTAAAACCACTGAACAATAAAATGCGTTTTAACAATGATTTCTAATATAACCAGTATAATTATGTATATAATAATTTTCATTAAGATATATCTTCTTATTTTTTCTTTTGTTGGCAAGTTTCTTTTTTTACAGGTGAAAAAATTGATAATCTTAACTTCCTTGTGCTTTTGTTTATTTTTTCATTTATCTCATTTGTTGGACGTTTTGGAAATGTCTTTCTATCATCAAAAAATTATTATTGATATATTTTTTTTCTTCATATTATTACTACTACTTTTTTTTATTATTGATATATTCCTTTTGTCAATTTATAAACTTTATCCATAACTTTTATATAGTTATTCGTAATCGGGTGCAATGTTAAGATTTTAAGCTTTCTTCCTTGATGAAAAAAGCTTCATCAAAATGATCCTCTAAAACTTGTGATACTTATTGATAAATCTTGATTGTCTATCTTAAAACAAGAATTTATGGAGTTTTTGGTCCTACTGTAGATGCTTAAAACCTCATTTGCTTTATTCATTGAAAATCAAGCATTACGTTAACACAGTGAACTTTTCCATTTATAATTTCCATTAAAATTTTCATCTTACATTTTTATACCATCTTTTTTATTTTATATCACCCCTACTTCAAATGTTTTTTAAGACGCTTTAATTTTTAGTTGCTCCCGTGCCTGAATATTATACAGGGTTATTCTCTCTATCTCTGAAACACTCGCTAGAAAACTTGCAGTGCTATATCCATTTTCCTTTTACGGTCATTAAACATTCAAATTTTAAAATGGAGGACATGATGCGTGAAAAGTTCTCCCTGGAGGGCGGAGGGAGGGTTCTGAATATGTTTATGTTAAATGTATGTGCATAATGTTACTCCATGGAAGCCTTGTATTTTTCTCTCTCTTAAATATGTCACTCTAGTCAAATATTCATGACGGGTTTGTTCACATTTTAAAGGTTTTTAGTAGAAACGGAAATAATTTTTGTCTTAAAAATAGAAAATTTTGTGTTTTACGTTTTAAAATCTGAAGGAACAAAGTGAGTTTTCGTGTCTGTCTACAGTCAAATCTTAGTTTTATTCCTGAAATAACTGAAAATGCTACCGTTAATCCATTTAAAACAAAAATCCTGTTGTATGCAGATAAATACCTAAGTGGCCCAGTATAAGTTTTGTTAAATTGTTTCTACTAATTTTGCTTACGCCTATATCGTTGGCACCACGTTTAAGTAACGAATGTCAGCGTGTTCATCGTTGCACATTAGTTACTTTAACATCGTGCCGACGATATATGCATAAAGGTAGTTTTCCTGATAATAAACCTATATTTCAAACAGCTGTTTGAATAATTTTTTTTTAAATTTATTTATTTTTTATTCATTGATATTTACAACTGTATTATAAAAAAAAATAAAAAAAAATACAACTAGTAAATGTGCACTCAGGAATATAATAACATGAAATCACTTGTTGAGGAACTATCCACTGATTGATATCACCCAAATAATAAATTTACACAAGAAGATCACGAGGCCACCTTCTTTTCAGACGCCTTGGAGGGTTATCAGGAATCGGGGAGGAAGCAAGGTTTGAAGGTCGGATGGTTCTGCAGTTTGTTATAGAAGGATAGATATCTAGATTGGGCCAAATCGGAAACACATGGAACATTATTAAGGTCTTTATGGATGATTTTATTTGTGACAAAGTAAGGACCGTTGATGATTTAGGATTGTAAGGATTGGTTATGAGAGGAATTCGATGGTTTAGTGGATCCCCAATGCTCAATTCCCTAAGTCCAAATAGGTCTTATTATTGTCATATATATGAGTCATTTGTAATTAATTGAAAGCTTAGAACGTTTGTCTAGTAAGTGTTGGAGTAGTTGGAAACTTCGAGCGGTTTCTTGTCGTTTCAGTCTTGTATGGAGATTCCATGTGAGTCTAATAACTTATATTTGACCTAACGTTGGTGTAAAGTTGAGGATTAGTGTAAAGTGACCCATTTTCAATTTTATTAATTTTTTCTATACATGACAGAACAAGATACCGTTTCTGAAAATAAATTATTGTTATTTGGCCCGAAGAAGGATGAGTCGACTGGGCACATTTTCCTCGTTACCTGTTACTATGTGCAGAAGTAGTCTGGCAAGTGGGCCCTGAAGAACCTTTTGCTTACCCCCGATGGTTACCTGAAGGTTGCTGTCACTTATTTATTGGACTGGGAGTGCCATGATTCATTTTCCGGAGTCGCCGAGGAATTAAAATTAACCAACCCAAGTGAAAATCGAACCCACGACGTTCAGAACCGGGTATTCCGAGACTTACGCCCCAACGTTCTCGCCCATCACGCCTTCCTTCCTAGTATTCGGAAATTATAGAAGTAATAGTGAATAATAGCTTGATGAATAAATAAAATAATTGAATGAATTTGAGTAAAAATAAAATTAATGTTCATCATTTAATCATTCAATTAAACATCATCATAGCTATGTACTATTGCCTTGCAAATCTTTACATTCGCCCAGAGAACTCCGAGCCAAGCCTTGTTTTGTGAAAGGTAGAACAGGACTCCAAGAGATCCCAATGCTTCTGCCCCCTTCATGTCACTGGTATTGGAAATCAGTGCAGACTGAAGGTGGAGCAATAGAGCCATTGATGATTATGACTAAGGTAAAGAAGCGAATTACTGTAGTATATTTATCGGAGGTCTCGGCGCCACTGCCGTTTTAATCTATGAGGAGGATTGTAGGGATAGTTGAAGGTGGATAGGGATTGAGCTGAATAGAGGACGATGAATATAATTTTGATCAAAGTTTGAAAATCTGGATGGAATGATGTAAAGTCAGTTCTTGAGATCATGGTTTAAGATCTCATTTGTGACATAGCATGAAGAATTGACCATTGCTGTTGATAGTTTAGACCAGAAGGATCGGATACGTTTATGTATGATGTTTAACTATCCATTACAGTTCAAGTGATTAGGTTTGAACAGGTTTTAGTATAATCTTGTAATTAATAGTTTGTTTTCAATTGAAACATGGGCTCTTCTGTTTAGTTGTCTACTTGCCAAAACCTCCATTAAACTCTCTTGTCTTTTTAGCGTGGTATTTGGCGGCTTCAAATACGTCTTTCATTTAATAGCTAAGTGGCGACTGAAATGCACGTGAATAATCGACGAATTATTAAAAGCTTATTTAGCACCGTTAGGAGTATCATAACGGTCAACAAAGAGGATTGTGTAGTGGAGTTCGTGAGACCAGATGTAGGTGAAATTCATTGGTTCTATTTGTATGATTCATTCTTGTTCAATGGACATTTTTTATTATTTATTATAATACTTATTTTTTATTTTACCATAGCATCAGGTTCATTAATATGTAATTACTATAAATTTTATAACATCATTCCTATATTTTATTGTCTACTTTATTTATTCTGTGTTGTTTATTTTCTATGCTACCGAAAAGTTACAACCTCAATAAAACTAGCTTTTGATGACGCCTGTGACAACTTATTGAATATTTTATTTTTGTCGATTTATAGTCCGGTACATTTTATGAGTAGGTTATGTCATTTTCTTGAATTTTATGTGTCTAACCTTTTCAAGTATTAAGATCAATAAGTTAAAAATTTAGAACTTGGAGTGTATTCCCCAAAGGAATAGTTATCCTTTTTAGCAGCTATAATGTATCTATACTGAAATTGGAAATTCGGTAATGGTAAGGTACGAAAATATCGTATATTTTTTGCTTTTTAATTGCTCTTTGTATAATGTATGCGTTACAGTCTCAATTAATTAACAATCCAATTATACAAGAAGAGATTAGACTCTGTAAAATTAAGTTGTTCATTTCGGTTGTGAGATTGGTTCGAGCTCTGCTAGCGTTACTGTCACTTTCCTAGGTTTAATTAAGGTGTGGTGTAACCTGACTGTGGCCATAGCGGCATCCCCTCATCCTATTGTAGGGCCGTTTTCATTTTTCATCTCTTACTTTCCTTTCTTTTCATTTTTTAATTAGCCTATTGGAATTCTCCGCTGGAAATTGTACGGTCAATATTGTTTCATAGAAAAGGATATAGTTGTCTGCGTTTTTAATTTATTTATTTTTTTTTTTTTTATTATGGATCTTACTTTATGCTCCATCCATGTAATGAGTTCAAATTGGTATATTTTGCTGGTAAAATCTTGATATTTTACAATATACTTGAAGGCAATATAATGTAAAAGCAATAGTGTATTCTTAAGTAATTCTAATGAAAATAATAATGTTATGAAAATAATCCTTAAAAAAAGTCTCGGATCTCTCAAATAATTATTAGTCTCTCAACTGTTCGCCAAATCAGGCGTCATTAAGACAAAAATATTAGATCGAATCGATATAGACCATTGACTGTTATTTACAGTATATAAATGGTTAATAGTTAATTAAAGATACATTAATAATTAAAGATAGTTTAAATTAGATTAATTTAATCAATAATTTTTATTACTTTGATACAGGAAGAGTGAGAAATGAACAAAATTGACTCTGGTAATTGATAAATTTAAGGCTTTGCTTTTAAAGACTATGAATCCAAAATTATTCATACTAAATTTTAATTTTTATCTTTTACTTTATTTTTTGAATAAAAAATTTATTTAATTTTAAAATATTAACTCTCAATTAAGGTCAGTGGTAATATATGTTAAAAAAAAATATAATTCAATCCATATTCATGGGAGATGTAAATAAATTAAACGATTGAAAAATAATGGATGAAATCAAACATACGTAACGCTAAATAAGTAAAATAAATATTTTAGACTAGCGGACGCAAACCATCGCTTTGTTGCAAAATGTCATTAAGTGGTATTTCATAACCTCAAATAATACATGACTTACATGAATTTTCCTTTTGTGAAATCTGAAAATTGTGAACTTAATTTTTAACTATTCATGATAAATAAAATGGTGGGTCATTTTCATGCTCAATGGATGGAAGAATGTGGACATCGATTAGTGGTATGGGCATGGAACCTTCGGGTTCGCTCAGGCTTATTATTATTTTTGTTGGCTATATCTTTGGTTAAGCTCTTCCATTTAAAATCTAGTGCGTGGGTTCCATTTTATTCTTCTATCTAGAATTTAGAATATAGAAGCCTAGGTACTGGGACTCTCTTACTTTGATTAATAAATGGATAGAAATAAAAATATTGATAGTTTAAATTATAAAAACTTAATATAAATAAAACTTAAGAATCTATAAATTAGAATATTTAAGAGCTACAAGAGGATTTAATCAAGAAATGTTCATTGCGTTTTAGTATTTCTTGTCCCACGTATAAGATTCCTACTGGTTTCATTAATGTTATTTAAAATTAAGAAAAATGTAAAATAAAATATTGAGTGGTTATCTATTGTGAAATGCTGAATCAGTTGATATTTTGTTACCGATTGATTACTAATGACATTTTTTTTATACTTCCGAGGAATTGATAAACCTGTTATCGAAAATTGATAGCGAAACATCACTCAAACATAGTGTTTGATGTTTAAGAATTATTTATCATATTTCATTTTTCATTCAAGTATTTAGAAAATCTATTGTTTATATATTAAAAACAACCACTATAAATCTTCAATATCATGTTATTAATGAAATTCATAACAAATTAATTAATTTTAGTCTTTTTGTTTTTGATCATTTTCAAGCTTATTTCAATCAAATAAGTACAATATAATATTATGTATTATTACCTACAAATTATTTAGTCCATTCTTGTTAAATATAGATGTTTGAAAATAGCCGTTGTCACATTACATTTTTAATGGAATTTATTTTTATAATAATGAAATTTGGTTATGTATCAATAGTTTTATATACTATATATGTATATATATATATATATATATATATAACATCTGTACCTCTACAACCTAATAGGTAATAACAAAAAAAAAACCGTAAAACACACAGTATATACATAAAAAATGTCGCAAAATATCTTCAAATATACAATAATATTAAAAACGCATTGTAATATACTAATGTGCCTATACTAAGATGGTAAAAAAGAAATTTAAAGAAGAAAATTAGGTATTAAACAAATAACATAGAATGACCGAGTTATGAGGTTTTCTCGTTTATCTTCGATGTAATAAAAAGGATTCAGGTTATTTTTATGGCCTTTATGATTTTTTTTTATTGATTAATATGAGCCAAATTCAAAAATGTGTTATTTAAGATTGAGACCCATTAAAAATGCATTTAAAAAGCTTTTCGTAATAACCCGATGTTGTGAGACAACAATTTCTGCGGTAAACGAAAATTGTGTGATGTGCGCGCCAGATTTTTACTAATTCAGGAAGTAAAACTATAAATTTAACCTACAATCGTTATCTAATTTCGCCGCAATACTTCGTAATAAAATAGTCATTCGGCCGCCAATATCGAACTGAGTATTATCTGTAATTGTTGGCCGATAGCGGTTTACTATCGATAACCTCAGTGGCTCTGATTACCTGTAATTAACTTCAAGAATCAGGTCACAGATAACGATGCAGGTAACCACAGCCGATGAATGGAATTCATCAATTTAATTTGTTGCCTCTGCATTACGGTCTCGTCTTTCCAAAGCTATGCAGATTATTTTTGAATTGTTTGCTATGAATATTCTAAAGAATATTTTTGTTATTAATTCTGAATATTCTCGTTATAGTATTTGCACTATAAACAATTTGTTTTAAATATTTTATCAAAAAAAAAAAAAAATTCTTCCTGAGCCTAATGGATCCTACAGGTTTCTTTAATAATATTTTTCTTTCTGTTTATTTTAGTTGAATTTAAATTTAAGAATTTTTTTTAGTAATCGTAATTGCTGCTTTTAACGCCGTTTCGACTGCCATGGCCTTAACGATCGGTTTCTCAAATATGATTAATTCCCTGTTTTCAATGTATTCAAATGATTTTTTTTTAAATTCCACTGCTTTCCCTATATGGGACATTGCTTTCAGTTAGTAAGTTTATTCGTTCTTTACGATACTTGTTATACTGTAATAGGTATTGAACCGTGAGATGAGCATTGTCATATGTCAGAGGAAGGGTCAGTTCGTGAAATAATGAAACGTCACATTGCTTTGACGTTATATTTTTTCGGAGGTAGCCAAACACGATTGTCCTCTTTGTACAACCGGAGGTGATTAAATGGTTTGTCGTTTCCTCTGTTAATTCCATATTTTTTTTTTATTCGTTAATTCTTGTGCCCATTCTTTGATGAATATCGATCCTAATTATGATGAAGCAGAACGTTTGACTGCGTTTTTATCATCGTTAAAAACGCTTTCAACAAAATCCATTGCCTCTGAGAGCCGGTATCTCTATCTCAGAACATTACTTATGAATGCATAAACTGCCTTCTTAAGCTAGACAAAATACAGGTATTGATAATATGGCGGTTTAGTTTATTTCATAAAATTTAATATAAATTTATATGATTAATGCTACGATTGGAAGATATATAATTGTTAAGGGACCCTTAACCCGCTCCCTTTGTATCCCGAAGACGATATTAAATTCCCTTGTCTGTAATAATCCTAAAGTCCCACAAAGCAGTCACATTCCTCAGCCTCTCCCTTCGTATTCAATCTTGCGAATAATTATTCCTTTCAAACTCTAAGCCTTATGACCGGAATATTGGGGTCTAGAAAGAAGAAAAGTTATTTTGTTTAGATAGACTAGGGCTTATAAATGTGGAAGCGAGATGGGAAGAATGGAGTTAGCAGAAGGGAAAAGTGGTTTTGGGCCTCAGCCTTTGTGCCACAGAATCCTCCCTCTCCCCTCCCCCCACGAATTATAATCTACCCTTTCTACTGCCTTTGAGAAAACCATGGGATCATCTGATGTTTCTCAACCCCCGTCAGAACACCCACTTTCGCAACTGATGTTTATTACAACCATCTCTCAGTTTTCATCTCCTTTATTTTATTATGACGACAATAATAATGATAAAATATTAATTTATAAGAGAAGTGCACATAGTAAAAAGAAGTCTGTCTCCGTACTGCTTCCGGCCTTGTTAGATGGAACGCCCTGAAGAAGAACTACAACATGAGCCAAAATGTTAAAAGTTTAATACTAAAAAATACTATTACGTATTTTATATATTGACCGCCACACCCCCGACTAACTTATTCGGAAAATAATAAAAAAAAAATTAATTGTGCCGAAGTTTCGGCCTTCGTCAAGATTAAGCAAAGATAACAAATAAATGCTGAAAAAGTAATTAAATGGCTAAATGCAAAAATAATTTGACTAGTATATGTAAGTATTTAAACTTTACATTAATAAACATTTGGACTCTACATACTGACCACCTTCCAATAGACCAGCATATAACGTCCCATCAAATATTTTATAAATTTAAGCGGACATAACAACAGATTAGTAAGAGATTTGGCAAAAACTAACATACCTCTGAATATGAGGAAGAGACTAGAAAGGCATTGGATGAGAGATCTCCTTTCTTAAAAAACCTAAGTAATTGAAACTAGTCAGAGATGTCATTATTTCTCGTAGTTGCTGATTTTCGTCACAAGTTAACAGGTGCAAATAAATATTTGAAGCCAAAAAATAAATAAGTATATGGAATGGAAAATATATGATTTATAAACTTGGGAAGTTAAAAAGTAACGGTACCAAAGTGATAAAGTAAACAATAAAAATTATTATTGTTATAAATTTCTTTTGTTACATTATTATTATTATTAATATTATTTTTTATTCATTTATCTTATTTTTAACTTAATAGTTTCTCATATTATTACATGTTTTTTCTTAGCCCTGATGGAGGTCGGCAAATATAAAAATAAATATTATTTATTTTTTATGGTTTAGTCGTTTTATTTTAATTTATATATTTATTTATTTATTGATACTAATGACCATCAAGATTTGTCTGAAAATCTTATTGGATTATTATATTGGTTTATATTATTGGGAAGAATGCACTTCCATGCATATTTTTGTGCCCATTGACTTACATTACTTAGTATTTTATAGTATTTAAAACAATCCTGAATTTTAATTTAACATGTCCATACGCAAAGTCTACTACAGATAAAAATTGTTTCTAGTAAACTAATTAATTTTCGATGACCCTAATATTCTGTTCATAGATTCTTCATTATTTTTTCTTGTACTACCCTACAGAATTTAAATGTACGGCTAAATATGGTTTAAGTTGTTTCGTACATTATTGTTTTGTTTTTGTTTATAACATGTGTTTATACCAACGTGTCCTTCACTTACTTTGGTCGAAAGCGCTTGAGATGGCTACGATACACGCACGTCATGGTGCAGAACGAATCGCTCACAATAACATACCAGTTTCTCCTGCGTTGCTTTTACGTCGTAAGCTTTACCTTATTATTTACGTTTTTTTGTCCTCGGTTGTCTGGTATTGTTCCATGAACTGTTTCGCTATATATTGCTGCAATAAAATATTGTTGTTATACGTTTTCTGTTTTTCTAACTAAATATTCATTATTAAAAACATTGGAGTGGCCTATGAAATACCAGTCATATAAAAGGAAGGCGATGAAATTATAAAAACATCTTTGCTTGGTACCTTGAAAACATTTTTCGCCTTAACAATATAAGGATATGTGCTGTTTGAAAAAAGACATTTATTTTTTTGAAAAATAGTTACAAAAACACAAGGATAGAATTTTGATTTATTTTGTATGCTTAAAATAAAATTGATTAACTGATAGTTTATTGAAATGGCCATTTCCTAATTTCTTCTTCAATTAATTCATTTAATGTATCTTATTTTGATACCTTCTATATTAGTTTTCCTTCAGTGACCTAAAGAATGAGAAAGCAAATGTTTAAAAAAATATGAAATGATAAAGATGAAAAAATTTGACCATTTTTATTTATGTTTTATTTGATTTGTTCTGTTGAGTCTTCTATATAATAAATCTAACTGATAGACTGAACAGTTTCGTTTGAATCTTTAAAGAGTGTGTGACTTTAAATTAAAAGCCGATGGGTTATTGAAATACTTTTTTTTTTTTTTTTTTTTGTATTAGGTAGAGTTTTCTAATGTTAATTGGCTGTTTAACCACGACGAAGTCTTGCAGTTTTGGATTTTTATAAAATTAAAAAAAAAAAAAATAAATCTTTTAAAGGAAGATGATGGTCCGGGTGGCGGTCATAAATAGGCCAAATAGTGGCAAAACTATTTTATTAAAAGCCAACTTTTCGATCCGACTTTGCAGGTCTTCTTCAGTCTTTTTCCCAGTTATAAGTGAAAATCCTAAGCTGAACACCCCTCTCTGAAGAAGACCTGCAAAGTCGGATCGAAACGTTGGCTTTTAATAAAATAGTTTTGCCACTATTTAGCCTATTTATGACCGCCACCCCGGACCATCTCCTTCCTTTATAATGCAACGGTCAACTATTAAATATTCAATAAACCTTTTAATTTTGGATCTTTTTAAAAATCATAATATTCGTACTTATAATACAAATCTAAGGAAGATAGTTATATCTATTAATTTAGAGATGGAGATCTATTTAACTGTTAAAAATATAAGGAAGACAAAGAAATAATCAGGATATGCAGTTATTTTTGTTGTTTATTAGGTTTGCCGACGTTTCGGTCCGTGAATCGGTGTCTTCATCAGGGTAAAAATTTTTTACATTTTTTAAATTAAATTAAAAATTACATAAGAAAAATCGAGGTATTTACTGAAGTTTACTGATTACTGAAATTTTGGCTTATTTACATACTTCTATCTATATCTCATTTTTCCGATGCAATTTTATTTTAATATTTAGTCCTGATTATTCCTCATATGCTTGGGTCAAAACATCGGGAACAACATAAATGACTGCATTTCCTGATTATCTGCCATCCCCACTTCTTAGTTTTGTGATTGGAATCTTACCTCATTTACAGTAAATTCATAGCTTTTAATTGCTTGCCTGAAATTTGTTACCTTTAGATACTGTGTTGGAAAGATAAAGGAGGGGAAGGGGGAGGGTACGGGTTACTCTGATTTGACGTTGCACGTTTGGCGACCTTGGCAAGTGTTCGGTTTGGATCAGTCGGTGCGGTGTGCTCCAGTGTTATACCGTCGTAGTTTCTTGTGCATATGATTTCGGATATTTGTCGAGTTGATTTTTCTGGAAATGATAGGTAATAAAAAATTGATATAAAAATATCATTTTTGTACCATATAACACATCTTATCTGTATCTAATGTTCAAAAATAATATGTTTATAAACTATAGTTCTATATCTAAGGAGATTTTTTTAATTTTACGAAGTTTTTTTAAATATCTATTTTTCTATAATTTATTTATATATATGTTCATTTATGTAAAACAATCTGAATATAATACTCAATACTCCGTTTAGTTAATTAAAACTACAAAATAACTAACATATTGATAATATATTTTATATTACTGAAGCTATTTCATTGATTTTAATCATTTAACTTATTGCGTTGTGAATAGAGATGTTTTCCATACATTTTATGTTTTTTTTCTTATCTGTAAAATCGATAGATAAGGATTTTAAAGTTTATAAAATGAAATTCGTTTCAGATCAAATGCCGGAAGTCTATAGACTAACTCAAGTTTGTTATCATCCAGTTTTCTATAAACATTATTCTTATACAAAAAGAGAAATAAAACCTGTTACGGCGAGATAAGGACAACGGTTAATACTTTAAAAAAATATATTTATTGAAATTTACTACTGTTTTAACTAAAAATGCAAATACATGTGAATTGGTGCAATATACAGCCTTGTAGACAAACTTTTGTCCCACTTCAATAACGGATCTATATGAGAAGGTCACGAGGCCATCTTCTTTTCAGACGCCTAGGAGGATTGTCAGGTTAGAAAATAGTGGATAGGCCCTCAAATTGATCATGGAAGGATAGGTATATTGATTGAGCTATATCGGTAACATATGGAATATTAAGGAGTACATGGATAATTTTTTCGTTTTTTGTAAAGGAACATTGAAAATTTTGCTAAGAATTTAGGACCAGACCGTAAAGGATTAAATTAAGGGATATAAGTGATAGTTTAGTGAAGCCCCAAAGCTCAAGTCCAAATATGTCTTACCATAGTCAATTAAACGAGTTTTTTGTAGTTGACTAGAAGCTTAGTACGCTTGTCTAGTAAATTTCGAAGTAGGCTGAAGATTTTTGTATTGTTAGCGCGTTGAAAATAAATTACTTAACATCCATAATTTCAATGTATACGTAACAACATAATCCAGTGTAATTAGCGTTTGCAATAACTATAACAAAAAAATAGGCATAATCGCTAGGAAAGTAATATTTTGTGTAGCCTCATCCATCAAACAACTTGTTGATTACAAACCATACCGAAAGACAACATATGTGTATCCAAAAGCATTTCCGTCGAAACAGATTTAAAATACACTTTGTTTGGTTCAGTGGCATTGCGAGAATGCTATGACACTTATTTTAAATATATTACCGCAATCGAAGTTTCTGTCAATATCTTTTAGCATGTATTGCCTTATTTGAACCTGTTACGTATTATTTTAAAGTATTATTTGATTGGACTTCAATTAACTGTAAAGTATTAATTTGCTTTAATATTTTTCTTAAAAATGACGGAAATTGATTATTTTTTTCCTCCTCCGTATTGCGTGTTTGACTCCACTATCAACATGTGGCAGTGCAAAATATACAACCTCCATTTTCGGAGTTGGCTTTGTTTGCCGTTATGTTTGTCAATATAGACCTGTTCCCAGCTGCCGTCCTTGGTTTGTCAATTAACCAGATGACATTGCACATCAGTTGTCATTTTTACAGTATCGTAAATTTAGTAATTACTTCCAATTAAGTAAGACATAAACATGCAACAGTTATGAACGTCATTTTAGCTCCATGGCATTATATTTGCGTTCTAATTATTTCTCATTTTACTGATTAATATGGGTGTGATACAGATAAAAAAATATATCGATTTATATCAAATCAATATTATTAAAATATATCGAAATTGTGAATCGATAAATCGGATAAATATATTGATATTTCGGGCATCGGAGTATTTAATTTTGATAGGAGACATCATTAAATTTGTATTGAAGTCATCGATTTGTTCTCTTCTATTTAATAATATTAACAAATAAACACTTTCTCTACAACTTAAAAAACAACATTATTAACTAGATTGCTTGAATTCTATAAAGTTGAATGCCCAAGTTAAGTTAGTGCAACATCACACTCACGAATTCTTTGATTACCTCCACGATCGCCTACATTTACCTTATATTTGAGTGGTTTATTTCCAAAGTGAATACTAAGCATGTTTGAAATAATTTCAGGAACAACTACATATTCTGTTCTAATTATCATATCAAAACAAATATATTTCTGAAATGTAAAGTAAGAAATTCTTTATTTTTGGAAAAATTTCAGAAAATTATTTTCATATTATTATTCAGAACTGATTATTTTCATAGTAATTAAAAACATTGAAACATAAATATGACCGCTTTTAAAAATAATTAAGAAGGTTGATAGTGAAATAGAAATTATGGGAATTAGTAAGTTTGGTAAAAAAAGTTTATCACTCAGGAGGAAAAAAAGTTATAAAAATAGTATTATAAACAATTTACGTTCATGTGATGCAACGGAATAAATTTATTTTTAATTTATCATTCGAATAAAACAGGTATAAAAGTTGTTGACGAATTATAATTTTTCAAATACTCAAGAAATGCAAGTATCATGATGTGCTTTGAAAAGAAAAAATATCACTTATTTCCACGCCACTCCAAATTATTTTTTATATATCATCGTCACCATATTGAAGTAATGAATATAAGCGAGCCTGTTTAACGTTGATTACTTAAAGTAACGTCACATTCATTACTTTAACATGGTGCCGACGATATGTAGATTTGTTTATGAAAAATAATCGTACCATCGGATTTTTACATAAAAATCCATTTTCAATCCCCTTTTTCGAAAAAGTGAAATTGGAAATACGTGACTTAAATAATAAATAAAAAAATTAAAACTTTATTTAAATGTATTCATGTTCTAAATAAATTATTTGTAAGTTGTATTCCTAAAAATAACGTATTTAGTTTAAAACACAAAGATATTATGATTAAAATTAATTTAATCTTTTCATTTTTCTTTGTTATAATTATTATTTTTTACTCTTAGTCTTAATTTATTTTTATTCTATTGTTGAGATACATATAACTACCTCAAAATATGCAACTAGAAATAAAATGATGAAAGCGTTTTATTTATTTATTTTTTAAATAATCATCAATGTGGCTTTACAATTAGATGTTTACGGGAACTATACCTTATCTCGTAAGGAAATTTTTGCCTCATTAGTACTGTTTAGTACGATAGATAAGGCTTGAAAAAAAGTTTTGTGAAAGTTATTTTATTGGCTTTATCCATTTTTGGTTAGGTGAACTGTGTACTTAATACTGGGGTAAATATTTTAAGGTCTAAATGAAGTTTGTTCTGGCTATACTTAAATGAGTCAGTTTTTCTTTTTTTTTAATTTCTGGTTTATGCCTACGATTTCCTATACACTTTTGAGTGTCTTATAAAGAACAGAGATTTGTAATACATCGATGAAATCATAAGGATATAATTCCTTTTATATATTTATTTTATTGTTGGTAATATAATGGTTCGTTTTTCGTTATATTATACTCCAACATTTTCTCAATGAAAAAGAGGATAGTGAAAGTATTCTTTGCCGAGATTGGTTCATTTGCTAGCCAACAAAGCCATCAAAGACTCCTCGCTAATCTTTAGAGGGAGAAAATTTTCTTTTTCATGGCCTCCAAGCAAAGAAGAGGAAGGGAGCGAATAAAGAACGAGGGATACAATGTAACCAAGAACCGCTTAAATTTTAACGATAATCAATCTCAAATTCATTCAGTCAGAAATATGATGGACTATAAATATTAATTATTATTTAGGTATTAACGTTGCTTATTGAGACAAATTATTTTAAATTAATCAGATAAATAACAAATTAATGACCTTCAAATTTATCTATACAACATACTTTAACGAAAAGAAGCTGGAAAAAGGCTACGAGGTATGATATTAAATTCCGAATAACTCAAAAAGTTTACACTTTTTTGTTGATATTGTGATAAGATGTTTCAAAGGTATTTAAACTTCCTAAAAAATGAAGGAAGTTTCATCGAAATCACTATTAGTAGAAATATCGCGATTTTAAAATATTTTTGGTTTATTATTCTCAATAATTAACCATTATGATTGACGTTTCAGGATACGTAGAATTGAAAAAAACCAATAAAAATTTTATTTTTATTCATTTTATTAAGAACTATTTTGAATGGAATACCATATGATCATTATATCTATAATCTAAAGTCACACTAACCAGTGTTGGCACTCGTCAATAATATTCGCATCTTAAATCGTACAACTCATTTATGTTGAATATTAATCTTTTTTTTAAAGTTAGTTAGTGGAGAAATATAATTAATTTAATTTAAAGTTCGAAGTAATTATAAAAAAAATATGTATAAAAGTGTACATATTTTTAGAAACTACCAGACAACTGTTTGTAAACATTAAAAAAGCTCAATGAACTTTTTAAAGGATTAATTACTTCAATATCTCTATCATTATTTAAACTGAAAGGGAAAATATTATGACCTGATCGAAATTCGAAACTAGGTAACATGTGATCGAAATAAATGTCAATAAATCGTTACATTGAGCATATATTTTGATGACTTCGTGAGATTTCTACTGCATTTTTCCTTCCTTTTTGTTTTTTCTTTCTGCATATATGATGCCTGAATTAGCGAAGCGTTGGCTAGTTAACCATTCACTTGTATGTTGGAGACTGATGGCTTTCCTGTATGGATTTTTCCATTTATAACGTAATCAGCCTATGTCTCCTTTTTACCTTATAGTTATTTTAGTAATATTACTTATGAAATGGCGCGGTGTATCCACTGAGTTTTGTTCTGAATGGATGTTCTATATTCCTTCGAGTTTTATTTATTTATTCAATTTAACACTTTTTATATTGTTATATTTTAGTCATATATATATATCAGCTGTTCATTATAACCTTCCTTAGCTGTTGTTAATAGATAGAACCTTCTCTTTCCTTCTGTATGTATTGGGATGGCTTCGTGAGATTTTTACTGCATTTTCCTCTCTTTTTTTCCTTTCCTTTTTGTTTTTTCTTTCTGCATATATGTGATCTTGGGTTTTCTGCCCTGGTGATGCCTGATTTAGCGAAACTTTGGCAAGTGAACTATTTATTTGTATGTTGGAGACTCATGGTTTTGTTGTTTGCATTTTTCCATTAATTACCGAACAAGCTAAGTTTAATTTAGTTTTTATTTATTGCATATAGAGTGAGATAGATTTTAATTTTCGTAATAAATATGTTAATTTATTTATTAAAAAACAATATCAAGCATTAATGGTTTCATATAGAAACTTATATGTTGTTACTTTGATTTAATAATAATATAAATATATTTTATGTTATATAAATATCTAATATAAAAAATTATATATCTGCATTACATAGATAGAGAAATAAAAAATTATATATACTTTAGACTATTACTGCTCAAAGAACTAATTGTTCTTTGCTAATCATCTTCTCAAGTATCTCATTAAGTTAAATTATAATAATTTGTTATTGTCAATTAAAATAATTGTCAGTAAACTATTATTATAGCCTATAGCAGGCGGATAGCCGATCGGGTTATTCTGGTAGCTAATTAAAGTAGCCCTATAATGAGACCCAGAGGACTGGGGGAAGGAGGGTGGGGTCATTGAGTGCGCCCCTTTGTAACCGAGTTTTCAATTTCCCTTGTTGGCTATAACTTCACTAATAATATGCAAATTTCATTCTCTGTGCCATTAGTTCGTTCCGCTCGTCTTCTTTATTATAGATCCTTTCTTATCATTTTTGTTTTTCTTTCTAATCCGGCCGATGGTAGATAAATTATTTATTCTGTTTCATCGGCCGTGAATTGACCCTGAGACCCACCTAGGGCATACCCAGCCTGCGTAAAATGGATAATCTTATTTAGATAGTTAATTAATTAATTATGAGAACCTGACGGTGAGCATGATCTCGGTCAAATCAGCTCCTTGCATAACCGCTGATCAAAGGTATGTAATACACAACATAGTATTTGTACTGAACTCAAAACCCTTCATTGATTGTTGGAGGGGTACAGGTCTTTTCTTTTTTTTTTTCTTGTTGGGTATAATTTTTATAACATAGAGAATATTTTATGTTTGTTTAGGTTAGAATGTCGGGGCTTTTTAGGGTCCTATAAGGTCTTATAATGTAGATTTTTGATCCTTCTCTGGCTTTGGGAAAAATATCGTTGTAGGTTTAGCGTATAACCAATCCGAGGGACAGACAGCTTTTTATCGAATTATTAATATCCGCCTGAAACTTCATTTCATCGTAACCTACAACTTTTTTATTTACGAAAAACCTTGGAATTGGGGCGTTTTCAATCTGGAGGGAGGCAAACGTTGTCTATTTAATACTTACTAAACACTCGTAAATATACATTTGTTTTCTACTTGGATCGTAAGATAGTTTGATCACAAAATCGAGAAACAAGGTGGCCTTAAAAATTATTGAGCCGTTTTGCGTGACCTACATCATCAAATTTTCAAAATAACTAGGTTATATGCAACAAGCGGCCCACTATTTTTGTAGGTCACCTTTTTTATCGATTTTTTTGACCACGTTATCTTGCGATCCAATTAGAAAGCAAATGGGTATTTACGAGTTTTTAGTACGTAATTAATTAGGCAAAGTTTGCCCCCCCCCTCCCAGATTGGAAATGCCCCAATTCCAAGAGTTTTCCCTAATAAAATAGTTGTAGGTTACAATGAAATGAAACTATTTTCTAAGTTTAAGGTGGATGTTAATAATTCGATAAAAAGGGTCTGTACCACGGACTAGTATTTTTGGCTGGATCACTATTTACATAACCGTTGATATAACTATTTATATTATACGTTATGTATCAGTATAAGACTCTTTAATTTTTTTTTTTTATATTAATGTGAACAGGCTTAGTTCTGATGGTTGAAACTTTACAATTGAGTTTTATGGTCAACAAATGTAGTCATTTCTATTGAGTTAACAATTGGATTATTCATGAAAACCTTAAGAATTTCTGACAACGTATATTGCATCGGTTATAGACCCCAAGGTTTTTTGAGTCAACATGTTTTTTCTATATCTAGAAACTCCAAAAATAAATGTTGCACAGTTATCTCAAACTAAGAAATGGCAAATGACAGATGAATTAATCCAAAATTCAAACTTAAAGGAAAGCAATATGAAAACGTTTCTGAAATGAACCCGTCTTGTTTCTTTTAAAAATCAACTGCCAATCAGCTATTATGGCTTGATATCACTTGAGGTTCGGGTGTTAGCTACTTAGCTGTTTTCGCTGCAAAGATACTCATAGTTGCTCTATCTCTAGAATCTATAAAGCTGAAGCGTTTACCTTAGTCAATATTACTCTATTATTGGATCAAAGTTTCTCATGAGTTCTTTTTGTATTTTAATATATATATATATATATATATATATATATATATATATTTAATATAGATATAAAAATTCTTATCACCGCATAATATCGAATTGCCCTCTTAAAAATTAGTTCTTCAAATAGAAATATTGAATATATGCTGTAATATTACAAAATCGGTCGCTTGTTGAGGATTAGCAACCGAGACAAAAGAATAAATTACTTAATTATATAACTACTATGAGATACAAAGGAAAGTGAAAGTAATGAAAACAGGATGTTGGGGACTATTGTGTGCATATTATCTAATATCCTCTTATAATCTGATATATTTTACCAGTCTTCTTTTAGTAAGTATGAACAATGCTCATTCATTACTTCAGTTTTTAGTAATACTTACATAAAAAAAATATAAACAATAGGTTGGTAAATTAAAAATTGGTGAAAAAAGTTGGATACAGATTTGAAAATAAATTTTATATCAGTCAATTGTTCGGAGGTAGGTAGGGTAGAGGTTTTTAGGGCAATAAATTGCGAGATTATTACGCCCGTTAATTATTATCAGCTACAATAATTATTGTAGCTTATTCATTTGTTTTGAAGTATTTTATTTTATTTTAGATTATTTATAGATTTTTTATTTATCATTTTCAATAATAAACCATTGTAGTAATCGCCCAAAAAATCAAAAAATTAACCCCCTCTTAAAATTTGAGGTATTAATTTTCAAGGTACGTAGAATTCGATAAAAAAATGTCCGTCCGCGGCTTTTCTTCTAGACTACGGGCCGATTTTTTTTTTCAAATTTGGAATTAAAGTCAGAGGTCACCCGAGGATGATCCTCCTATCTCGACATTACTATCCGCTTTTACTTTTAAGTGTTTTCTTAAAAGTCAAGAAATGTCCTAAAAAATGAAAAAAAACCATCCTTGAATTCGGATAATTTTGTGCTACGATATGGTGTTCTAAATATTGTTCATATGTTCTACTGCAAAGCATTGTGTCCTTTGTTTTGATTTTTAAGTTTTACATCAACGGCTACTTTACAGCGTTGTATATTTTTCTTAGCAAATTATTAATGATGAAAAAAAATATTCTAGATAATATTAGGAATAGCCTTTTATTTATTTTCTTTTATGTTGATGTAAAATTGTTTGGCAAAAATAAACGTTGCGTAATAATTTTCATCGTTTTGGTTTCCTGCTTATTTTTGTATTGGTCCGTCGTACAGACCCCTTTTTATCAAATCATTAACATCCGGCTAAAACTTCGCATATAGCTTCGTATCATCATCACCTATAAATATTTTATTTACCAAAATTGTCGGAATTGGTGCGGTTTCAATCTGGAGACGGCAAACTTTGTCTAATTAACTAGGTACTAAAAGCTCGTAAATACCCCCATTTGCTTTTCATTTGAATCGTAAGATAACTTGAACATAACTTCAAGAAAAAAGGTGGCCTTCAAAAATATTAGTCGGTTAGGCGTGACCTATACCCCTAATTGTCAAAATAACGAGGTTATATATTCCAAACGGCTCAATATTTTTTAAGGCCAATTTTTTTCTTGATTTTGATTTTTACCAATAGGTTCACACTGTAACGAACTAAGACTTGATTTTCTGAAAGGTTCCGTAGTCATCGGTATTTTTGTTCCCAAAACGGTATTTAGGCCTATCGATACAGATCCAAACATTTTTTGTAGACTTCAAAATACATACAATAATAGTACTGTAACTAGAAATAATTCATTGCAACAATCACGAACGTCAGGTAAAAATAAACAGCTTAACTTTCTTATTTGGCGCATGCGCTTCTTTGGGTAGGAAATCATGATCTCTGTTTAGTCTACAACTTTTACTTACCTCAAGCGTCAAATAACAACTTTTTGTAGCCGTAAATATTTTTATTTCAATCGCAATAATTGATTTCCGTCACAGCTGCTACAGACGTCTTGGTGTTTTAAAGGTCGTATAAGAGTTTTAGATCTTCGCTTATTACAAGTATTTTACAGAATATAATAATGATTCCTCTCTCTCATTCCTCTGCTTATACGCTTTCTTCCTCTTCCCACCGATTATCCATATGAATCGTTTCTAGTACCAGTCTTTTTCTTCTCCCCCCAATGACTTCTCAGTTGAAAATAACTTGGTATCCTCATTAGGCGTTGTGGATATCTCTTATGAATGACCGGATTAGATATTGCCATTGATGATGTAAGCGTAGACCCGTGGAGGTGGGATATTACGAGGGTGGTATTGACTGGATCCCTCTCCCCTTCGCTACCCCCGCAGAGCTACCCCTAATGAACCTACATTATATGTAAAGGCGGTCCTTGTCTCCGCGGCGGTTCGTTAGCGGGTTCCTCTCCGGCTGTAAAAGTCCTGTAATCAGCAAGCTCTGGGATTTTCTCGTTCACGCTTTGGTGGACCCAAATCCCAATACTATTTAATGATTTCTATACCGCACCTTCTGCTTATAATTTCAAGTGAGGGAAATACGAGAGAAATATTTTATTCAAACAAAATGTATTTTACTTGTTCAAATGTATTTTACCAGTAAACATATATTTTTTATCTTTGTGGCCGAAAACAGTTTAGCCGGATTTGGAATGCGGGCAGTCAGTAACTATTTGCTCATGCTTTGTGCCACATTCCTTTCATATCTTATTTCCTCCAAATTTAACAAAACTCTTTAACTCTGTTAAAAGCTACGTATATATATATATAATAAAATCTGCTAATTACAATAGTATTTAATAAATTAAACTATTTTAATATTATCCCCATTCGCAGTGAATTTTCGCTTTAAAAAAAAGCAGATTTAATTTTTTTTAGTGTGGTCTCTTATTCACAGTGGTCATAGTATTATACAATTTTAAGATTATTTTTGTTTTCTATAAAATGTTACTTGTTTTAGTAGATCTTTTATTCATATTTCATATTTTGATTTATTTGAAACTTCGTTCCTTTTTCCTTGCCAAACATTTCAATAAATTTCACCTGCATGCAAGGATTTCGGTTGTCAAGTCCGCCACTGTTGCTGGCGCAGGTCTAACGAATGCAGCCCCCACTGACCCGACTATACCCGGAAATATCTTTGTTCAAAGGCAGGATACAATTACCCGCTCAATTTGACCTATTCTGCGGATGGTTGGGCACCACGCTTAGGTGTTTGTGAGTTTTTATCCGCGTTCAAACATTTAGGTGGTAGGTCCGATTACTAGTTAAACCAAAATTTTATTTTGGAGGTATTTTTTGTGCATACAATTATAACTATTCTGAAAGAAAAAAACCCTTTAAAATAAAAGTTTTTTAATAGTAATCTTGTACGGCCTATTAAAAAAAATTAAATAAATTTAAAAAAACGTGATTACACTAAAAATAATGTTTTGGATAACTATATTTTTCTTGATAAGTACTTGCTTACTTTGTAGGTTTATATGCGTTATTACTTAAAAAAGAGTACATACTGTGATTGTTTAAGTATTTAGTTCAGATCATTGACAGAGATGTATGTGGACGAACGGAGAAAAAAAAACGTTTAGCTCGAACGATACTCCCTCCAACAATGAACTGTACCAAAAATCACAACTTTTGTATTTTTTTTTTTAATCAACAATTAATGACATACTTTGGTTGACTATTATATTATGCGTTGCTCCTCCATAAAGAGTTGATCTAAAATAATTGTTATGCAGAATAGTATACCTTAAGCGCCTTCTGTTGTACAGGCATTTTAGTGCAGTATAACTGGGATTGAAACATTCAAAATCAAATATGCAAAAAATATATAACAGTTGAGTTGTCAAAAATTGTTTATTCCGTTCTCTGTAATAATCGGTAGAAAATGCTAAAATTTGGAATTATGATGAGATAAGGGGTAAAAGCGTAGAAAACTTTTTTTTTTTGTGAATATTTCAAAAAGTATGAGATTTATCGAAACTCTTTATACAAAATTAATATACTTCAAAATCACTGTAAAGATTATTCTTGACATATGTTTACTGATTTCAGTGGTCAAGAACTTATTCAAGATATTACATTCCTGTGTACATTAAAAAAAAAAAAAGTACAGAGCAGTCTTTTCGATACGCAACATAGCTATTGAGATATTCACAAAAAACAAAACAAAATTAATGCGTGTGCTTCAGACCACACGAAATAAATGAAAACATCAACAAGGCGAGATTAATATTATGAAATATAAATTATAAATAATAGATCATTATAAATAAGATGAAAAACTGAACATTTCTATCGCTGACAGTATACAGATCCGATTTTTAGTATCTGAAATATTTTAATCCATATGTTCAACTAACCTAAGGTTGATAATTATTTGGTTTTCAATACTATTTTTTCCTTTTCGCCTCCTTAGCACGGCTTCGCGTTAGGTTACAATTTTGAATTATATCCTGTTACATAGAGGATGAAACGCTGAATTATTTCCTAGCTAACAATATGCATTCTGAGATATTCTAATCCATTTGTAAAAATATTTTAATTAGTCGACTTTAACCGACTTTACCCGAGCGTTAATGCTGAACGAAATCTGACGGATCAATCTAATTCAGTCCCCACAAAAAGCGCAAAACGCGCTTAAAGAAGTTTTCGCAAAAAAAAAAATGTTTGAGGCCTCCTCTCCCTCTTCCAAACAAAACCCAACACAAGAAACTTGAGAACGTTTTAGCAGTTATTAAGAAGATGGTAATAAACAATTTCTAACAAGTTTTTTTTTTTTTAGATTCGGGTGCATCCCTAATTTTACTGTACTTTAGGTTATGTGCTGGGATCTGGTCATGTAAAAACTAGTATGTCCATGATTCATGCGATACTTTTTTTTTTCATTTAAACACATTGTTGTTGATATATGATATGATATATTTTGTGGATGTCCCAGAGCTGTATCTATTGACACAGTATTGCTTCATCCTTTATTGAACTGCAGACCATTTGTTGTCACATTTCATGTTCTACTCCGTAAAAAAGAAAAGAATTATGGCCAGAACTAGAACCATGTATCCACTCTATAAAGGTTGGATGGTGGATATTTTTTATCCGGTTGGGGGTGCGGGATCAGTTTATTGGTTTTTTTTTCTTCTTTTACTGCCATCGGTTGCAGTTGACCCAGATCGCATCCTTCATGCTTCGATCCGGTTTATCGCATCTTTTGCATGCTCATTGTCTGCGTATTCACCTTTTTATTGGCTATTGGCTCTTTTTATTCCGTTTTCATGTTTATTTATGGGCAAGCGTTTGGACTGTAATAGCTCTGCACTTGAATATTTTATCTCAACTTAGCCCGTGAACTGGCGTGAGTGAAGATGAATTATGAACATGAAACTTGCTATGAAGAACTCCTTAACGTACGTCAAATCTTGTAACAATAGCTGAAATATACATAGTCCACTTGGTATTCTTAAAGTTTAGTTTTGAAAAGATTATTTGACATTACAATTACAATCAGGTTCATATTTTGTGAATTTGTGGGAAACAATTAGAAAATTAATAAAATAAAATTCGACCGGTAGCAAGTCTGATAAGTTAATTCGAGATGTCGAGTTCTATTATGATACGCTATATTTATACCTATCATTCATCATCAATCTATACCAATCAATCTGAAAAATGCATTTACCTGTAAAATGGATCTAATCCTGTGAATGGATTTAACTTTCTTCGAGAATGAGGATTATGATGCCTCGCGATACAATAGGTGCAATACTTCACCTCGGAATTAATTGCAGAATTAAAAAAGAAATAAATAGAAAATAACCAAACCTATGCCAATCTAATGAACCCTCGCTCTTTTATTCCAGTCAAATATAATTTGAATAATTTTTTTTAATAAAGAATTCGCTATTATAATTATTATAGTTACGTTATGATTACTTAATAAAATATGTTATTTACTATCGAATGATATAGACCACAGGTTTGTATCACCTTTTTATTTTTAACCTTTTTATTATGAGACCGCAGTAAGGTTAGGTAATAATAATTGGGGCCACTATAATTATTTATATTTTACTATTACTATTTTATAATTAATATTATTACAGCATGTTTTATTGTAACAACATTTTATTTCATTTATTTAAGTATCAGACCAATATATGATATCAATGATCCATTGCAAAAAGAAAAGTCACCAAGTACTTTATTTATTAATATTAAGTAACTAATTTATTAAAATATTTACTTAGACTGTATTTAATTAGATTGTAAACATTTACTAAAATTATGAACATAGTCACTTAAATCATATTGGGAGTTCAGTTATTATGGTTGGAATGGAGCATATGTTTTATGAACTTCCTTTAGGAGGTTTGAAGGTTCCGGAAAAGATGTAGATAGTCGTGGCTCATAAAATTTAAGATGGCTGAACGAAATGGTAGAATCGTGTGGTATTTTGATGTATTTTTAGGAATTTACGTCATTCGAATAAAACGAAAAAAATAAATCACAATACTTTAATCCGTTATATTTAAAATACAATTTCTACTCCTTTCTTTTTCCTATGGCCATATGACGTTGCCGTTAATCTTAAATAGTTTTGTTACATTTTTTTATTGTTGCTCTTATCTTTATTTACCTATGTTTTCTCTATTTTTTACCATTAGTTGAGATACATTTATTTTCCACACCAAAAACAAACCTTGTGCAGAATTGATGAAGGAATAACAAACATACATGATATTTTGCCATGTACAATTGATATACATTTTATTGTTCAATAATGATACATTACCTTGAAATATATAGAAAAAAAATAGTATTGATGTAATACTGAATTTATTTGATTAGGATGGTGAAATAGCAGAGTTCAACATTTATATCACTCAATTTTCACTCTAGTTTACATTAAAATATCCTCAACATCATTTTTTGACAAAACAATCGAGTTGAATATGTTAGAATAGAATAGAAAATTGAACTTTATTCTGGGACTAAGTCCCCTTAGTATAATAACAATGTCGAATTAATACAAAATAAAATACAAATCTGGCCAAAAACTAACTTATACAAATTCTAACATTATATACATTATTTAAAAAGTATGTAACCACTAAAAAATGAAATATATATATATATATATATATATATATATATATATATATATATAAATAAATGAATATGTAATTTCTTTTCTTTTTTATTTTTCTCATCTTAATAATAAGTAGTTTTGAGAAGATTCTATGTTCATTTATATATATATATATATATATATATATATATATATATATATATATATATATAAATAAAAGTAAAATATATATATATATATATATATATATATATAGAAAATATATATATATATATATATATATATATATATATATATATATATATATATATATATATATATATATATATATATATATATATATAGAAAAATAAAAAAGAAAAGAAATTACATATTCATTTATACATAACTACACAGTTTATAAACAATAACTATCTGATAGAAAAATAACTTTATACAAAATGTAATAATATCTACAGTGATTTATATAATAATAAGCAAACACTAAGATAAAATAAAATCACAGGGTCACTTGTGGTGTAATGGAAAAAAAAAATATGAAAAGATTTAACAAAACAAGAATCAATAGGTGATTATTCTTATGAACTGTTAAAAAAATTGATTTCTTTAGGAAGAGCATCTACATTCCTAAAATTCATCAATTTTTATAAAATTGGGGTTTAACTTAGTCAGTAAAAAAATAAAAGTACTTACATCTTGTCATTTGGACAACTATAGATGCAATTGTAGCTTTATATTGGTGGATCTTAGAAGCCTAGAGAAACATTCTCAAATACATCCTCCACTATATATTTATTTATTTTTTCTTAATCGATTTAATCTAGAAGATAACTTTTTTTTCCTCTCTATTATATATATTATTTAGGGAGTGGGGTAGCTCAGTGGTAGGGCACTGAGCTTCCAATGCAAAGGTCCCAGGTTCGAACCCCGGCTCATAGCAGACAATTTATTTATCTGTTTCATTGGCCGTGGGGCGACCCTGGGTCGGGAGACCCTCCTGTGGCACACCCAGCCTCTATAAAGTGGGTACCCTTAATTAAATAATTAATTAAGGGGTAAAACCTGGCGGTTGAGCGTGATCAAATCAACTCCTTGCACAACCGTTGACCTAGAAACAGTGCTTTCCCTAAAGAGTACTGAACCCAAAACCCTTCATGGGTTGTAGTGGTACAGGTTTTTTTTATTTATTTTTTTTTATATCCATTATTTAATTTTGTAAATGCATATATCTGGGCTCAAAAGCCGACATTTCTGTTATTGTTAATTATTCTAAAGGGATTCGTCCCAGAATAAATAAAAGATTATTATTATTATTGTGTAGGATGTGTTAATGAATTATATGCTTACACTATTTTTAATGAAAGATATGGTACCCATTCTGAATGGTTGAAAATGTTGAATACTGCTATCTTCCTCAATGCAATATTTAATGGAGGTGGTTTGTATTGTAAAAGATTGTATGGTGTGAGGGAGGGATGGCCTGGGGCTACTGGTCAGCGAGCTCGGTGCAGGACCGCGGGCGGTCGCCGCGACGGGCCCCGCCGGACTCGGCCGGGAGTGGGGACGAGGACTACCCGCCCCCGCTGTCCCGGCGGCCCTCCCTGGCCGATATCGAGTTCTCGGGGCCGGGGGGCGCCATCGCCCACGTGCTGGCCTCTGGGCGGGCCCCGCTGTCCCTGCCGCCCCCCGGCCCCTCGGCCGCCCCGCCGCCGCCGGCCCGCCACGAGTGCCTCATGCACCACTCGGCCGCGCTCGTCCATCACTACCAGTGCAGGGTCCACGACCTCTCCCCGTCGGACGAAGAGGAGGAACCCACCTACGCTACAGGTACTGTTGATACTATTGAGTAGTTAGTCATAGACAAGTAGAGATAAAGCATGGCCTGCCTTTTGGATTATTCAATTTATTTCTGGAATCATTTTTGTGCTTAGAAACAAATTATAATTTGATTTTTTTATTTTATTTATTTATTTAGAAATATATCAATCTGTCACGTGGACAATAGTTCTAGTGATATATGATATAACACATTCATACCATATATAGAGAAAATATAAAATTAACAAAAGTAAAATAATAATAAAAAACTATGTAAAATACAAAAAAAAACAAGCTAAAGATTAATAAATTAAAAACATAAAAACACAGTCATACCTATATACATTATATACCCTCCAACTATAGAAGGAAAAACGGGACTTCAAGAGATCCCTGCGCTACTCTCTCAATCGCGTCACTGCTGCTAAAGCCAGTGGAGTTTGAACGAGAGCGCTTTAGCCACATACACTCATGTATTTAGCGGAGAATCTGGCCATTGCCAGAACTCCAACATATATACTACAATAGATCTATGGGCCACTGCCGCTTCAACCTTCGAGGAGGATTGTAGGGGTGGGTGGAACTATATAGAGATTGTGCTAGGTGATTCGGATAATTTGATTAATGTATAAAACCTGAGCTTCATTTAGCTATCAATAAGTTGCTTTAGAATCCTAAATTCTGTTAGTGTTTGAGCTTTAAATAAATAGAATTTACAATGATGTAGAGATGGTTGACCGTGATATAATATGAGGAGTTGATCGGGGGGTGCGGTCAAATAAATACTAAATTATAAGAATAGTATTATTTAATTACTATGCCGACGTTTCGACCCACTTTGCAGGTTTTCATCAGGGCTACAAAATATAAAAGGTACATGGTGAAATAAAATAAATGAATATAAGTAGGTACAAAATAAGAAGAAGTTGTCTGATAAAGGTCATATAATTCTTTATCAGACAACTTTTTCTTATTTAATATATGCTTATATTCATTTATTTTATTTTCACGATATACCTTTTGTATTTTGTATCTTTTGTAGCCCTGATGAAGACCTACAAGGTGGGTCGAAACGTCGGCATAATAATTAAATAATACTATTTCCATAATTTAGTAATTATTTGACAGTACCCCACGATCAACTCTTTCTCGAATAGAATTTACAGTGATACATTCGCCATGAAAGGTCCAACCGGCATAATTAATATATATAATTATTTTATTATTTTTTATATGCGCCTTTTAAAATTCCCTCTTTTCTTTTCTGGCATTTTCCTGAATTGAGCTCAATACAGTATTGTTTCTTCATACAAATTTTGATTTCATTTGTCATATTCCATTGAATTCTACTAACCATTCATCTGCTTACTAAATGCTGGATGTCTTATGAGCCTGAGATACCTGGAGAACTCAGAACTTTAATTGAAGAAAAAAAAAGCCTAGCTAATAGAAATGACACATTGCTAAAACATAATTTAAATTTCAAGAACAGATTCCGACTACTACAACACTTACTTGACAAACGCTCTAAACTTCCAATATTCTACAAAAAACTCATTTACACTACCATCAATAGGCCCATTTGGACATACGGTATTGAGCTTTGGGGCTCTACTAAAACATCAAATTCTTCCCATATCCAATTCTTACAATCCAAAATCCTTCATAAAATTCTATATGCTCCTTATTATGTAACAAATAAAATTATCCTTAAAGACCTCAATATTCCTCTTGTGGAAGACTTGGCCCGAACTAGATATACCTCTTTTCATTCCAAACTCTTTGGTCACTCCAATCCTCTAGGTTGTAACCTTTCATCTAACACAATTCATGACAACCCTCCGAGGCGTCTGAAAAGAAGATGGTCAAGGGACCTCCTAAATTAATTTATCTTTGAAGTGTTACCAATGGGTAGCTTATTCACAAGTACCTTCATGTAATATATTACAGTAGCAAATTTACTGGTTGTATACATGTTTACAGTTGTAAATTTCAATGAAATCATAATAAAAAAAAAGAAATGTAAGAATAGGCCGTTGTACGGTACGAGGTGTGGATATTAAATAACGATACTAGCATAAAACATTTTATTTTGATTTCATAACACATTTACTTCTTATCTTCTCCAATATACCCCCCTCTAACCCTACAATGCTCCATGCCGATATTCCATTGTCTGAAACAGTGAAGGATGTCTTCTTCAGTCAGCTTCTTCAAGACGCCTGCCGTTTTCTCTTTCACAGACTCAAATCCTTTTAATGGAAATTGTTGTGTTTTCTTTCTTGTGATCCTGAAACGAATCGGCAATCCATGTACTGAAAATGCCCAACATTACTAAATGCCATAAAGTTCAAATGATTAAGTCAAAGTTTGTTCTTGAAAGTTTGATTATCATAACATAACTAAATTCACGTTGTCGCTGAAAGAGTAATCGCGATCTGAAGGACCTGACAGACTGTCAGCAATGTTTGAGATAATGGACGTTGTGGGGATAGAGGAAGGATTTATATTGAAGGTCATACAAAGTAAATATCTATGAAATATTTTACAGTATTTCTCTTTATTTAATAGCCTTGCTTATTATCATGTGCCAAATGCTTTGGTCTAAATGGAGATTTGTTGAGATTTATACTTTTAAGATTTTTTTAAATTTCAGAATGTTCGGTAAATCTGTTCTTTGGTCTTTGACTTTATTCAGATCATCTGGTCAATCATGTAACAGTATAATAGTATAATATTTGAAAATTGCACTCAATCTTATAAAAAATATTAGATTTGTTCGTCTTTATTTTTTCCTCAGAGCTAGATGTTTAATGTAAATAGCTTGCTGAAAACTTTGTTTATTCTTCAGCCATTCGTTTTTATTGGAATGAATTACAATATTATATATTAAATAAATTATATCACTCAAACTGTCTAATGAATATTATGATCTGTCATAGCCTATGGACTGTAACCTCGATTATCGTTTAAGAACTTCGTAGTTTCATTTTATGTCTTGTCCTTAATTAATTGGAACGTTTGGAAAATATTATTCCATCCTTAATAGACACGAGGCATACCTGGTGTTGCAAAGCGAAATGGTTGCTTAATGTTAATGGCCAAGTAATGGATTGCAACTCCTCCCGTGTTAATTGGCCGACCCTTCCACCGCCAATATTATTACAGCTTAAAGGATGTCAGTCTCACTGATGTTCACTCTCGTGCTAAGTTAGTTTCCATCGTTAGCAGCAAAAACAAAGCAGTTGCCCTAGCAACAAAATGGTATCTCTGGAGTAATCCATCGAAGTCTAAGATGTTTAGGTATAGGAAGAAGTGGTGCTTCGTACCCCCAAAATAACTACTTCATTTTAATTGATGACTATTAAAAAACTAATTTTAAACGCAATTAAAAGTTTCTTGTTGTTCATTCTTTCGATCTAACATATTTTTTTTAAAATGCCCTTAACAAACATTCCACTAGACCTCAAAACTAACTTTTTCTACGTCTCTTAAATCAACGAAACTTCAAACAAGATTTTAACTTTTTAAAAGAAATTAATTCCAGCCAAAATTATAGCACCTTTCCCAAATTATTTCTAAACTATATGCGTTAATAACCTGACGGTTTTGCCCCTATCGGCCAAAAACAAACAAAACTGTAAATTAATGTCTTTGAAATCGCCTATTTATATATATATATATATATATATATATATATATATATATATATATTTTAAAGGAACCTTATTAAAATACAGTAATGCTTTTCAGTTTCTCGACTTTTTTAAAACAAAATATTCAATTATGATGCATTATATTTCATGACTTGATTATCGCCTTCGTCTACAGATACTAAATGGTATCAATGGATGGCGCATAGTTTTATGGTATTACTGATATTACTAGGTGTCACATCGAAGTAATTAATTAATTGGTTCATCTTGATTTTCGTAGCAATAAAAAAATTTTTGGGAGGGGATTAAGTTTTTGAATATTTTGGTCGACCACAATGGTTCATTATTGAAAATAATAAACCAAAAATATTTTAAAATCGCAATATTTCTACTAATAATGCTTTGATTTCGATGAAACTTCCTTCATTTTTTTTTTTTTTTTAGGAAATTTAAATACCTTTGAAACATCTTATCACAAAATTCAAGTAAAAGTGTACACTTTTTGAGTTATTCGGAATTTATAAATATCCAAATTTAAAAAAAAAAAAATTGAGTTCTACCAATGGGTAGTTTCTCTTCATGTTGTACATGCCATGTTACAAATTTCTCATTTACTTATTGTATTCTCTATGTAATACAGTTGTAAATTCCATTGAAATAATAAATAAATAAAAAAAAAAAAATCGGTCCAGTAGTTTCGGAGGAAATACGCAAACGGCGGACGAAGATTTTTTTTTTTTTTTTCGTTTTTGGAATTCTACGTATCCTGAAACGTAAAACCTCAAATTTTGAGAGCTGGTTAACTTTTTGAATTTTTCGGTCGATCACAATAGTTCATTATTGAAAATAATAAAACAAAAATGAGTATAATTTATATATGGGTTTTTTAAAACAACGTTGATAGGTTTTTTTTTTCTTTCGGTATTTATTTATTCTAAATTAATTCGAGTGTTTTCGATAGTATTACTGAAACTTATACCTCAAAAAAACTCCCCCTTCAAAAACTTAGTTGGCCATGTTAGATACATTTTCGTGAAATGTAAGATGGAAAAAAAATAATACTCCCATAAAAGATAGAAAGAAATGATGTAAAGATAGGTTATAAAGTTTAAAGTATTAAAAAAAATCACTTGTATTCATTATTATGTCCAGCTGCAGTCTTTTAGATCATTGGCGGTTCGTAGATACATTTTGAAATCCTGTTATAGAATTTTTACGAACTTCGCCAAGAATTTTTCTTGGTCATCTAGCCGAAATCCTATCCAATCTAAAAATATTTAAAAGTGTTCACATATCCCGTTCTCATGTAATAAGAATAACACTTGTCCAGTATGTACAAGTGCTAACACGAATCATTGTGTCTTGGTAACCAGGTATCCCATGATTTGTATGTAAAAACAGTTGAATTGCGTATAAATAATTTTTATACAATTAGCGGGTTAAGTAAGTTATATTGTTGATTTGGGCAGGCTCAATTTTATTGTTGGCATTAATTATTGTAGTAAATGTTTTCTCTCCTAGACAAAAACGTATTATGGATTTGGTATAGGTGGTTTCGCCCAAAATCGGTCGTGGTCTTGCACTTTACATGACCAAGAACAAGACTGGTAAACACAAGAAATCTTTTTTTTTTAATAAAAAGTAACTCTAGATAGTTACTAATACTTGGCAATTTTAGTTACTATATGTAAAGAATTTGTATAACCAATATACTTTTGCTTTTAACTCTTCTTATTTTGCATTCGGGCTTAGTTAGGTTTTTCCTATCTAAAAAATTACAGTATTATCTCTATTGTAATAAGCTAATAAGTAACTTCAAAACTCTTGCGTATGACCATGACTGAGTGCGCAAGACCAAGATTTTTCTTGGTCTCGCATTTGGGCAACAGTAGGTACAGAATGTTATTGAAGTTTTCTCCTATGAAATAATGTTCCACTCAAATGCGAATTCTATTCCCATTAGTCATTTCATTTTTGAAGTGTACATCTATAGATTTTTATTAGGATATCATTTTTTGGATATTAGAATACGTTGCTTACAATTAATTAAGGAAATTAATTTTCTTTAATTAATTTATTCCCGCATCCTAAGAGAAAAGAAAACCAAAAACCGATTCGATTAGATTGGTAAAGTTGACCTTTCGAGCCCAAGGAGGATAGGTCATAAACTTCTGACATATAACAGGCATTGCGATATCACTGGTGTCATTACGTTATAAGTTACTGCGCACTTAAACTGAATCGCTTCTTAGGCCAGTATTAATTTTTAGTTCTTAATAAATGTTTTTGTTTTTCTAATCTATATATAACCCCGATAATGAAATGTTTTGGTATGTAGTAGGATTTTTATTTAAACTCAGAGTGGTTTAGGGAGGTTATTGTTAATTGTGAGAAGCCATTTAATTTAATCGAAAATTTAACATTTTCGAGATATATTCCATGTGTTGCAGATTTGATTTGGGAACCAATTAAATATTGATTAATTTAAATATTGATGAACTAAACTTTTTTTATCTATTTATTCATGATGTTTACAATTCTATTAAATTAAAAATACATCTAATAAATGCTTACACAGGAATAATACAATTAAATGAAAACGCTTATTGATAAACTACTCACTGGTTGCACTCTAATAATATATTTACATAAATAGATCACGAGACCATTCTTTTCAGACGGCTTGGAGGATTATCAGGTATAGAAGACGAAAAAAGGTTTGAAACGAGAGGTTTCAGATGGTTTTGAACTCTGTTATGGAAGGATAGGTATCTGGATTGGGTTAAATCGGAAACGTTAAGGTCTTTATGGATGATTTTATTTGTGACAAAGTGAGGAGCATTGAGGATTTTGGATTGTAAGGATTGAATGCGAAAGGAATTCGATGGTTTAGTGGAGTCCCAAAGCTCAATTTCGTAAGCCCAAATTGGCCTTATTATAGTCCTGTGTATGAGACTTTGGTAATATATTAAAAATTTAGAGAGTTTGTCTAGTAGGTACGAAACGTCGAGCAGTTTCTTGTCATTTCAGTCTTGCATGAGGATTTCAAGTGAGTCAGTTGCTTGATATCTACCCAGATAGAGTCCTTGGTATCGGATTTGTTCAATAGTGGTTAGTGGGAAATCGTTAAAGGATACTGTAGGACAGGAAGTCATAGGTTTACGACGAAGAGTAAAGTTAATTTGATGCGATTTATTGGAATTTATTTTAATTCTCCAGTTTTGACCCTATTCTTCAAGGTAGAAATAATCTTAATTTATTAATTATTATCTTATTCTTAAATAATTAATCACTGTATTTTAAGGTATTACAATATCTTATTGTTATTAAAATGGAGTGCTTGTCAATACTTTACTACAATTTTCGAGTCTGAAACAAAATTGTAAAACAGCTTACGATTCGGCGACACTATTGTGGATGTGACTTAACAATTAGTTCAATTTTAATTTCAAATATTTCGGTTGCTGGCCCTTCTATATGGTATTCTGGACATAAATCTAAATTGTTGGAATTATAATACAATGTATATGACAAACCAATATGATTTTAATTTAGGGTATATTGTTACAATTATTTATTTGTTTATCGCCCACTAAGGATCTCGCGTATATCATTTCTTGGTTTTCTTTTTTTCAACATCTTCTTCATCCTTTCATCACTCCTCAGTCCACATTCTTCCTTCTATTTTCCCTCCTCCACTAGAACCTTTTTTCCATCTTTCTACACTTCTTCCTATCTTGGTAGTCCTCTTTATCGTTAGCCTCTTTGCTTCTTTTTTAATCTCTTCGTTATATCTTTTGATGATTTTAAGTTTTATCACTTTACCAAAAATCCGGTTGCTGAATCTATCCTTTCTTATTCTATTCATGTGACCTTAAAACTTCAATCTTCTTTTATCAATGATGTCTTTAGGGTTTCAATGTCTTTGTGCGACTACTTGTTTTTTTTGCCAGTACTCTTCTTCCATTTCTTTCTCTCTATTTTCAGCTACTCTATTGTTTCTCTGTGCTGGTAAAACCCATTGTTTCCACCCCATTCAATATCTCCGGTTTTGCTTCGTTGTTATGTCTTATTTTAGATATACAGTTATCAGAACAGTAGTGCAGTTCGTGAACTACAATTAAGGTGATGGACAAGCCGAAAAAAGTAGAGGAATAAAGCTGAACAAAATGAAATGTTTGAGTAATAACAAGTTTAACGAAAAGAATCCCACCATAAAGACTAAAATATTGCTAAAAAATTATTTAAATATATTGTTTAAGTTTAATCATTGGCATCTAATTAAACCATGGAAGAGAGAGAGAGAGAGAGAGAGAGAGAGAGAGAGTTAGGAAGAGATCTTGAGTGGAGTTAAAAGAATACCGCTGCTTTTGAACTACGTGAAATTGATTCATTCTGTTGAGTTGAAGTGTAGCATTTGCTTGATACCCGTTCTCTGTTCTATTGCATTTCTGACTTCGAGCCGGGCCAACTCAACGGAATTCATGAATATAAATCCTCCCCACACTCCTCCCTCTTCTCACTCTCTCTCTCTCTCTCTCACTCTCTCTCTCTCAAAAAAAAAAAAAAAAAATGTTGACGTTAGATATTTACTTCAGATGATTTTTTTCAGGTTTCTGCATCAAGTTTTTGTTTGTATTTTTTTTGCCCTCCTCTTTATCATTCCATATTTCCCAGGTTAAATAATTCTCGCTGGTTCCAAAGTTTCAAGGGATGAATAATAAGTCCCAACACTTAAGCACTGACTCCGGGGGATGCAATTGATGTTTATTACTTTGAAAGTTTAAATTGAGTTCTTACTCTAGTCCGGTTAAAGTGAAGTCCGTAATGTGCATTTCATCTTCATTAAGGTTCTGGACTTTTAAATTTTTTAAAGTTATCATTGTTTCTAAGTGACATCTTGATAAATATATAAATTCATTTTTTTTTCAGAAAGTTTAGTCGGCCTTCTTTGCTTGTTTAGAGGTTATTTAATTTAATAAGGAAATGTAATGGACTCCCATTCAACCAACTTTAGACAAAAATGGAAATAAAGCCAACCATTTTGAGGTGTCCAATCCTGACATTAACTGTCAGAATACTATTACACAATTTCGTTTTCTTTAATTATTTTGTATTAGTTGTATTTAACTATTCCTGTCAAGCGTGTATTAGGATTTTATTCTTTGATAAAATTTCCCGATAACTTGCTAAATTTATTTCTTGAAGTATTTTCATTTTCTTAATTAATATTATATTCCTTTACTTAAATAATGATAATGAAACTCGAAAAAGACGCAAACAATTTAATTCTTTATTTAAAATAAAATTCTTAAACCTATAAAACTGGTTAACAATTATAATACTTCAAAGTTTCACCAGTTTATTTATCATTATCAGAACCGCAAAACTCAGCTAAATCATATACAATAATGTTATACAAATCGATTGAAAACTAATTTTTTCGGGCTTCATCTATGCGATTGGCAATTAAAACAGCACATCTCACCTCAACGTACTAAAATATAGCTTAAGAAATATAGTTCTCTTCTTAACATCACCTCTTGTTTGTTGGTTTAAATCACTGAACCTCAGAAATGCGTAGTTTTTTTTATGACGGAATTGAAGTCAACTAAAGGTCAACTATCGACGATACCATATAAATTCAATTATTTTTTTTTATTTTTGTTTTTTCTGGGAAGTTGTATGTTATTCTCTGTTTTGACAATAATAGCTCCCAATTAAACAACAAATGATTTATTTGTTGTATTTCCAAGTTATACATGTTTACGTTTCGGTAAATTTACTCCCATCTTCAGAACTACAATCCCATGTTTCTTTGTAGATTCATGGCTTAAGTCTAATGTGCTCCATTGTCAGGTTCTAAATTCATGTTTTTACAAAATATATTATATAATATCCAGAGTATCATCATGCCCTTAGGCCAATTATTGGGTGTCTGCCAATATTTTTTTTTATTCCTGAGATTATCGATGAAGGTATTTCTAAAATATTTTCAATACATTTTTGTTACAACGATTTCTGGTGTAAATAATAATGATAGTTCATTCTTCTCTGAACTTAGATACTTATCTTCTCATAATAAACCCCTCACCGATCCGAACCCACTTGTATCCATCCTTGCTCCCTCCGTGTGTAAAAAGATGTCCTCGATATCTTTTTACTTAAAACTGTTTAGAGAGTGCTACTGTACGATTGTTTTATATCTCTTCAAGTCTGTTCATGTCATTATTCTTGTCCTCTTTACATTTAATGGTTGGATTATATTCAATATAGTTTTAAATAATTTAAAAATGTATTACTTGAAATGATTATTGTGGGTAAATGGTTGACTGTCGTGAATAATGAATAGAAGAATAGTTGGGGTGGTCAGTCAAATCTTATCATTTGAAAATATTTATTTTGACATTTGCCGACGTTTAGACCTGAACTTCAGGCCTTCATCAGGGCTAAGAAAAGAATCAGATAACAAGGTATGAGAAAGTGGTCAGTCAGAGAAATATTATATTATCATTTATTTTTGCCATCTTATTTGACTGCCAACCCCAGCTGTTCCCCTCTTAATTAAAATAATTATTTATTATATATTTTGAAATTGTTTCTATGAATAAATAAAAACAAATTTTAAATCTCTAAACTCACGACAAACATAGATTCGTGGTCATGAATACATTCAATGCAACCCAGTAAAGTTTCGTTGGTTACATTAGTTGTAAAAAACTACTAAAAATTTGAAATTTAGCAAATAACTCTCACTAGATGTTACTATAACATTTATTGTTGTTTTTTTTCGATTAGAAAGCTCATTTTCAACTGAAGTGTTTTTATAGAACAATATATTTTTTTTGTTACAAGCCATGACCCGCGGAAGTTAGGTGGAGGACCTAATCCGTACCGCGGCACTTAGTGCAAGTTTCAGTGTGGCCAGCGGGCCAAAAAGTTTGGAGACACTTGGTCTAGATCGTATTGCTTAATTTTTAGTCTCTACTACATTCTGATTTTCGGGTTAACCTCGAAGACGAGATGAAAAAAAAATCACCATAGAAATGTGAAATAACTAATTATGTATTCTTGTTTTTTTTTTATTGCTTTCTCCTCGTAATTTTATATCATCCTAATTTTAATACTCTGAAGACTGAAGCTGGTTGGATTTCGCTGGAAAACGTAATATCTTATGGTCGGATTGCTTAGAAAACCTTCGGAAGAATATGATATAACTACATCCCGTGGCAAAAGAAAAAAAAATTACTTTAGTGAAGATGGAGGACAGAAGGATCGGTAAATATTTTAAGAGTTAAAAGGGTTTGCCATGAAAAGTTTGTCAGTTTAGGAGTAAAGTTGGAACCAAACACCATTAACCGAGGTTGGGTCCAAGGGATTACCCACACTCTATATAACAACTTTTGCGACTAACATACACCTTCCTCTTCCTTCTATGAAAGGGCATTTACCTTGTCTTCTCGACCTTAACACTTTCAGGAATCAACCAAGACCGATGAGTCCTGGCAAACTTTCTGTCGTAGTTTTGGGAAAGCTTGGTTCTACATGAAAGTCAAATGATTAAAGGACTATTTTATATTTAATAGTACTGAGCGTTGTGCTTCCATTGCTGTGTTTTATAATTGTATTTTTTAAGCAGGGAACAAGAGAAGCCTAAATTTCTAATAGGTGTAATAAATGAATATTGAATACTTGATGGTTGACCGTTGTATATTTTAGAAGGAGATGGTCCGGGGTGGCGGTCATAAAAAGACTAAAATAATGAAAATAAATTATATATTTCAATCCAACGTTTCGACTCAACTTTGTAGGTCTTCTTCAGGGCTAGAACGAACAAGGTTCAAAGGATATAGACAATTATGGAAGTTAAATAATATTTAGATGAAAATTATAAACAATGTGAAAAAAACTTATTGAATTTATAAACAGTGTGAATAGAAAGTGCATAGAAATATTAAGAATAATTAACTATATAAACGAAGTATAACCAAGTAACCAGATCCTTAATTGGTGTAAATAAATGGTAACAATTGTTGTACATTATTGTAGATAAGGGAAAAGTCCAACGTAATATTGAAGATGGATAATGTACGTAATTATGAATATAATTCTAGAGTATAGATTGAAAGAAAAAGGAAAAATAATAAGAAACAATGGATATAAAGGGAGTGTGAAGAAAACGAAAAAAAAAAATTAAAATAAATAAAATTAAATTAAAATAGATATTTACGGGTGTATGCAGCAGATTCGGTTGAAACTGGGGAAACATGGAGAGAAAACCTACGGGGAAAATTGCTGACTTGATCGGGGAGTGGTGGAGTGGGGAGAGGGAAAGTTAAATAGTAAAAACAAAACAAAATCCACGGATATTACAGTATTTAAAAATCGAAGATATTGATGGATACAAGAAAAAATACAATATCTATGAACTGATTACTTACAATTACTGATTACTTATACATATTTATCGTTGGCTTATTGGTTGGCGTATATATTGGTCTAAACGTTGAATAAAATGAAGAAAATAATAATAAATTGAATAAAATATAAAATAAATTAGTATGTATCTGAACACAAGTATGTGTTTATGGAGTTTTGGTTATTAAATTTCTTGTAATATTCCTATGATCGTATATACACTGCTATTATTTTAATGTACTTTTTATTTTATTAAAGCAGTTGCTTGGAGTATTATTAATGGTTCAGAATTTATTTACAGTTAGCTCTTTACATGATTTATACTTTTATTTTGTTTTATCGCTTGGAAAATTAAATCTAACTGTACTCCGATAAGGGAATGTTAAATGAGTTCAAGAAAGCCAACGTATTGTAACTGTTTATGGATTAGCGGATGATTTTCTCATGATATACATTTTTATATTGTTTTGTAGCATCGTTTGTGGCGTCGTAACCATGGTCATGAAAATATATATGGAATTCAGGATCTCCCAAACAGGTTATTTGGCACTATCTAATTACATTTCTTGGAATTTTATGACGTTATCCTTTTACGGATCCAAATAACCGTTTCTTTTCACCTTCATTCTCCCTCCTTTTCCTCCCCAGGGTCAAAGTCGCTCCAAGTTATAGCGATTGATAAAAGTTACCTCTGTTTATATTTTGATTTAAGAAAGCTTGTGAAGCCTGTTTAATTTAACTCTGGACAATGAAAATTAAACAGTTTCATTTCCCCAAAATTTAGTTTTCAGCAGTACCAGGAGATTTAGTAGTTTGCAATGTGGCACAACACGAATGGTGGCACTTTTTTATCCGGTTTTTACTTAGATCTGTGGAAACACTAAAACTTTGACCGAAACGTTGGAACAGAATAAAATAAAACTCTTCCATTCCGTTGTATTTCCTCTGTGACCGGAACCTCTCCCCTTCAACCTAGTCCCCTTCCTAAAGTTCTCAAACTACGGTCAGTAATAACACCACTGTTATTTTATATATTATAGAAGTTTTTTCATTATCAGAAATAATCTCAGTTAACTGAACGCTGAGCTCATTGATTATCCATCCAACCAGTACAGAATCGAAAAATGTAAATCAGTGCGTTAGTTTGCAATTGCATCGCCGATGGATCAGCGGTTCCATCGGTTTTTGGATTCGATGAATCTGCTCGGTGTAACCCCAATGTTATTATTTTTCAGCTTACTTTACATGTTCATAATTTCACTTAGTTTATTTTCTTCTTATATTTGTTTCTGTTTTGAAATTCAGCGATTCAATAGGTAGTTATTTATTACTATATTTTTTTATTTTTCATGTGTTTTGTAACCTTTCAGGAGCGTTAACCTTTCGCTGAAATCAATCCGATCGTTTATCTATTCTTATAGCTGTCAATCGCTGCTGAATTCAATTGTTTGATGAAATAAATCGTTGGAGTTACTGCTGAGTTGAGGAACTAGTCAGATATATTTGAAGTCTGTTATTAGACCAGCGTTTGTAATTTAAATAAATTGCTGTCTTATTTATTTATTCTCCTATGAAAGCCGATTTCCTGTTCAAACACATTACCGTATTTTCGTTCCTTCACTGTCCAGTTGGAGGAATCAGTTGGAAGTGACGTCAGATATACAATAAGCATGGTAATGATGCAGTTATGTTGTCTGGATTGTTGAGTGCCGAAGTGGGCACTCGAAGGCTAACGATGTGGACCGAAGGAGAACTAACATGTCTTGCTAATTCGGGTTGAGGAGTAAACACACCCTGCTCCTGTCCCGCCGTGTTTACACTTCCTTAACAGTGCCTACATCTGCTGCGGTCTCATCCCTCTGCTCTGCCTGTTGGCTAGCTATTACCTGCTCGGTCTAAGGTGTTTGCTGGAAAAGAAATTGGCAAAAGATCTCTTAGCAGTTATTAGTTTGTGTTGATGCACTTTTATCTTGTTATTTGATTTCATTAACAAATGGTTTACCGTAGATTATAAATTCATCATTCGTTAGTTGAAGGTCGGTCGGATTGAAATAAACACATTCCAACTTGATGGTATTATTATGATTTCTGCAAACCTCGCTGACCGCACGCATTTCAATATATTCTCTTTTTTTATAGTAGTCTATTGTAACGTCATAGCATGGAAATATTTTTTGACGACATAACCGATCTCACATCTCGTGAAATGATTAATTTGATATCGAGAAATATCTCGACAAGTTTAATCCAATAAAACTGTTTAAAAAATCAACACAATTAAAACATTGTCACCGATAAAATGAATAAAAATGAGACTGACAATTTTGTAGGTAGTTACATTTTTTTTTTTATTAAACTTATTTATCGAGAGATATTACAATCTGTCACAATTAAGGAAATTTATAATAGTGTTCAAAGAGCACATTCACACAGCGTTCACAATAAATGAAAATAAATAATTCAGAAAAATAATAATACTAAATGTAAATGTATATAAACTAAACTAAACGAAAAGGAACTAAGCTAATCAAAGTAGCAACTCAAATACATACATGCTTCTATACAATATCTAAAAAAAAAATCATTCTCTCAAGATCTCCATTTTATTATACCTTCTCACTCCTCGTGGAAGGAAAGGCAAGACTTCTAGGAGATCCCAGCGCCCCTCACTCAGCCGCGCTACTGGTAGAGGCTTAGACCAATAGAGGCTGAGCTCACAAGTTGTAAAAAAAAAACAAAAAAAACTGTTAATATTACAGGAGAATCAGTATCACCTATAATCTCATGAATTTTACCATGAATGTTAGTCTAGTCAAATATAATCGTACTTGATTTAATGCATGTAATTTTATTTATTATTATTTACATATAATTAAATAATAATCTATATAAAATTATATTAAATACCGCTAATGACCCGATCGGGTAGATGCCGAATGTAACAATAAATAAATAAAATAAAATTATATTACCACATAAAATTAGTAATTAAGAGAAATTAATTATATATTATTATGTGATGTAGAGATGGTTGACCGTTAATATAATATGAGAAGGAGTTAGTCGAGGGTGCGGTCAAATAAATAAAAAAATTAAAATATATAAATTATTTTAATTTTTGCCGACGTTTCGACCCACTTTGCAGGTCGTCTTCAGGGCGTAGGATGTGACACTCCAGTGTTTCAACTGCCTCCCGCAGTGCCACATCCTTCGCCCTGAAGACGACCTGCAAAGTGGGTCGAAACGTCGGCAAAAATTAAAATAATTTATATATTTTAATTTTTTTATTTATTTGACCGCACCCTCGACTAACTCCTTCTCATATATTATTATGATTTGTAGATAAATACATTATATCATAATTTAATAATGTATTAATTATATATATATTTTTTTTATTTATTTATTTAGGCATATAATATTCTGTCACAGGGACAATAATTATATTGATAAGTGAACAAATTCACACCGTATATACAAAAAAATAAAATAAAATTAACAAAAGTAAAATAATGACTAAATAATAATAAAATAAAACTATATACAATAAAACAAAATAAAATAACCTAAATACAAGTAAATTAAAAACATAAAAACAATCACACCTATTAATTATATAGAAATTATATTTTAACCTTCTTATCTAATGTTTTTTGATTAACTGGAATCTCTAGAATTGGATGTCATGCAGCATGGTATACTTAATGCGCCTTAGTTAGGAAATTAAGATTTGATATGACATCAATGATGCCAACGTTTTGTCTTTTACTTTACTTATTGCCACGAGGGCGAGATTCCTCAGGATCTTAGGCCTGAGTCCCAGAGTGCCTGGGGAGGGGGGACTAGTTCTCATACTCCAGTGCCAGTATTCTTAATGCCACAGCAGGTAAGGTACTGATGGGGGAACTTGTCCAGCTAGGGGGCCTTGTGATCAATTTAGACCACCCCAGACTGTTACCTTGAGGTTGCTGTCGCGTACTGACCTTTCAAGATTCATTTTCCAGGACTGTTGAGAAATAAATATGTACCGAGCCAGGTGGGAATCGAACCTACAACGTTCAGAACCGGGCACTCTGGGACACGTGATAGGCCATTTGATGTACTTTAGTAAGGAAGGTTGTAAAATAGGTTTAGTTTTTCTGCTGCACATTCCCTTCCAGAACCACCTTAGTCTTAAAAAAAGGCATTTTCGTCCATTGCTAGGCGTGTCTATATGTCCCTTCATTGTCTCTTGAATGGGTGGGCCAATTAAAAAGTTAAGTTAATTTTCAGTTCACTATTTTATGATCATTTCACATCATTGTCATCTCCCATAATTAATTATCGTGTATTTCATGTAATATCGTATTTTATGACAATGATCAGATTTTTATTTAGTCGATAATGATTAAGGGTTCGTATTGCAAGTGAACTTTTCACATTAATAAACTATTTTCTTCGTTTTCATTCTTGTAATTTTTTTCAAGGTGTTCTCATTTCATTCAATAATTGTAGTTCTGATTCAAAACGTATTTAATTACATCTTCATTTCAACGATGAATATCCATTCGTCATGTATCTTCCTGTCAAGTTTCATTGTATAGGAAATATGTCGTTGTGTTTGTATTTACTATCCAGTAGGGCAGTAATAATTAGCGTAGGTTAGCGGTGATGGTGATACCGGATTTAGGGTCGAGCGGAATTAGATTTAGCGGCTATTTAGGCGATTACACGGGCGGTTGGGCCGGTTCAGCTACGGAACCTATCTTGTGTACCCTCACCTGTTATCAGTGCTTGTTGCAGTTACCTCAGCCGAGAGCTCTGATAAGGCCTAATGTTACCTTTTATTTATCTCTCTATTTATCTACTAAATCTAGGGTGAATGAATATAGTTTGTATCATCGGGTCCGCTGGGATCTCTTCATAGATATTAGACACGTAAAAATATACTATCAACATGAGTAGGAATTATATAAAATTAAAAAAATAGCTTAGACATTTTGTTATACAGGAGCTTGTATGAAATGGATTTACAATAAATACCTAAGGCACAGATAATGAGAAGGATTTTTTTCTCAATCTCTGGTTGTAGAAACTTCCTGAAAGGTATAATAATAATATTCGGCGCTACTGCTCTATAAGGGCCTGGTCCTCATCACAGATTGCACGCCAGGATCGCCTTCCTCAACATAGTACAGCTATCTCATTCTGGTACGTCCATGCTTTCGGGTACAACCCGGCTAGTGTTGCCCAAATGCGACACCGAGACGAATCTTGGTCTTGCAAATTCAGTCTTGGTCATGGTCTTGGTTTTCCACAAGATTCTCGCAACAGTCTTGCAGTTACTTATTAGCTTATTACTATAGAGATATTATTGTAATTTTCTAGATAGGAGAAACCTCACTATGCCCAAATGAAAAATTAGAGGAGCTAAATGCAAAAGTATATTGGTTATACCAATTATTAACATATAGTAACTAAGATTGTCAAATATTTGTAACTATTTTGCCTTAATTTTTATTTTAAAAGTCGATTTTTTTTTCCAGTCCTGGTCTTGGTCTTGCAAAGTACTTCAAAGCAAAGATTTTCAAAAAGTAGTTTTCTTGGAAGATGACCCTATTTTAACATGCCCGAGCCCTCCTCAACTTTCCCATTTTTTATTATACTTACTATGTCTGGCTGATCACATATGATGAACGAAATTGTTATGATATGAATTCTAGAAATGCTCACGTTTTTTATTTTACTACTTAAAATATTTAAATGAAGGGTAAACTAGCTGATATTTTTATTTTTTAAAAATGCTCAAATTTTATTTTACATCTTGATTTTTTCCATGAAATTTTATATTAGCTTTATTACCTTTATATATATTTTTAAAATGTTTGATATATGGGGTGTGAGTCTCGAACTAGTTATGATTAATACTTAAAAAGGTTTCTCACAAGATGTGGCTGAGAGTGAGAGTATTATCATAAGGTACTATCGCATTTTGTTAATGGCTGCTTGTTGATGAGATAAGAATGATTCAAATTGGCATGGCCTATTCCCAGTCTGGTCATGGCAACCTTCTCTCTGCGATTCGATGTTAACCAAGATTTTACTGATTTTGTTTTCACAATATTTTAATTTGTCTGTTGGATTTTCATTCTACGTGGACTGACAACCATGAATAGTTCTTTTTTTAGGAGAAAAATTTTATCTCGAAGCGTTAGAACGTAGTAGGCCGTTCTAGGAGGATAAGTGCATCTTGGATGTAACATCTGCGAGCTTAATACCAATGGTTCAAATATGGCTGGGCACCCGGATATAACATACCGATATTTCCAAGTTTCGACCATATTTAAATATTTATGGATTTACATGATCCATTCTGAGGTTATATATCTTATAAAAATATAGCTATATGTATATGTGCCGAGAGCTATATTGGGTCAATTGTTCCAGCTAATTGAATTATAACAAGCATCTCGTATTCCCGATGAGGCTGTATTATTTATTGTTAAAACTGTTCCCCAAGACAGAATGGTCCCTATAGTCCCTAAGACAAAGTAAGCTAAGCCCCGAATTGCCAGCCGGTGTCGCGGTTTAGGTCTCTCCCGCCCTCCCCTTTAGATAGCTAACTTGTCGACCAAAGCAGGTGGTCTCCTGTCTAAGTTAGCCCATTTGTTAAGAGCCCCTCTCCGTTTGCTTTGAGGCTGTTTGCTGTGCTCTGTGCTTTGTCTTCCTGTTCCTCATTAGCATATTTAATACCGCATCGTTACTAGCTAACACTATTAACCAGCATGTTCTTCTGTCTTAGCTTTTAAGACTACATTAAAACCTTAGGATTGTTTTTAATTCCCCATGATGAAGGAATAAATCCTACGTTAAAAAAAATAATTAAGTTTTATAGCAACTCGAGCAATATCTACAAAAAAAAAAGTTTCTCCTTATTGCTTCGCCGGTTGGTTCAATTTGAAATATTAATATATCAATTATAATATTCTTTCTTAACCAGATTGGTGCCTAGAGTAACGATTTTTTTTTAGAAAGATACAAAGTTGATAGTAGCTTTTCGCATCTTTAGAAAAGACATGGATATTTTTTTCCTACACTAGTCCCTTCGACATTTTGTCGATAACCATAAAAATTGTGATTACTTTATGATTGCTCCACCGATTAACATCAAATTTATTAAGGGTTCAGGGCTCTATATGCTGCATAATATGGTACAAACCCGATCTTCGTAAACAACTTAGAGCCAAATATATAAAATAAAAAGTTTTGAGAAGTTTTTCGTAACATTTTGATAATATAATGATCACATGAACCCTATGTCTATCCATTACTGATAAAGAAGAAACCAAATTACAATAGTTTGACATTGTACCGGAAAGATGAAGGTCATCTATACATTATCCAGGTGGTCAATTTAAGGTCAATCCACTTTTAATTTTTTAATATGCCGTAGGTTGATAAAAAAACGCAATGATTTGATTATAGTAAAGGTGCCAGTAATAGACAATTTTCATCCAATTAGCATGTAATATGCTTTATACTTCTAAACGAGCGTGAAAATATGATTAGATTTGAAACTAGAACACTTAGGAAGGTGATGCATAAACCTCAGGTGATATCATAGCACAATAGCCAATTGATTGGACTTTTCAATGGATTAAGGCTAGGTGTTTGTTTCAGAGAGGTTTCCTTTATCACTTTTCTTCAGGAGATATATTTGAAGTTTTGATTTATTCAACTTTAGGTTACCATTTCCTCGTTTAAAACTATAGAATTTCTTTTGTTTTTTATTATGGAAAAAATATATGTGGACCCAAAAACGAATGTACCGATTTCAATGAAACTTCGCTAAAGTCTTATTCTCAATGCCCTTTAAATTTATCTACATAACATACTTCAACGAAAAGGAGCTGGAAAAAAAGTTACAAGGGATGCTAAAATTAGATTCCGAATAACTCAAAAAGTTTTTTGTCGATATTGTGCTAAGATGTTTCAAAGGTATTTAAATTTCCTAAAAAATTAAGAAATATTCATCAAAATCAAAGCACTATTAGTAGAGATATCGAGATTTTTAAATATGTTTGGTTTATTATTTTCAATAATGAACCATTGTTTTGTGATTGAAGAAAAAATTCAAAAACTTAACTCCCTCTCCAAATTTGAGGTTTTACGTTTCAGGATACGTAGAATACGAAAAACACGTATCATACAATATTATAGAAAAGACAAAATATTTAGACTTATTGTTATAAGAAACATAATTTTGAAAATAGGTTATTCTAGTGTAAGATTCTTCTATCTATTCGAATTTTATTTATAATCAACTAGGATGTCGACTGAATTAAACTCGTCTTTCTGACAATTGAATGCGAATTTTTCAAAATTTAACTCTTGCATCGTTGTTCCACCGGATTAGCGATATTGTGATAAATGTACACTAAGTTGATAATTTTGTATCCACGTTGGCACAACGAGAAATGTGTTTTCCTACTATACCTAATTTGTGACAACTTCGGTTTATCTTATGATAACTGCAAAATCCCAGCCCGTAAGCATTATTATTATTATTATTACAGGCTATGTAATATTAGTTACAGCAAACGCACTAGTTTACTGTTTCCAGCGAGTTGGTGCTCCCGCAAGGCACGTAGGATGAATTATAAATGGACTAGTAGATGCTGTGTGGCTGGAGCAACAAGAGTCGGAGCAACTTGGCTGATGAATAATTCTTCCCCGGATAGAGGTTAGAGTTCATGAAAAGGCCGAACACATCAAGAAAATGTCTCTGCCGCAGGAGCTTTTTGCTAAGCCTATAAATTCCGGTGGCGTCCTCCCAAGGAGGTGGTGTATTAGCAGTTGTAATTAACATGAGTTGGAGAGGGGAGGAGGTAGAGAGAGGGGGATCTTGGAAACTCTCGGGGAACTCGTTTGTTTTCGTTCCAAGTTACCACGGCCGTGCGCCGAATTCAGGAGCATAGATAACTTTCCCCCTTTTCTGGCTTTTAAAGATTTCTTCTTCTTGGAGTTCTAACTTCTCTCAAGTCCTTACAAACATTGGAGAAAAGAGAGGAACGAATGTAAGCTACGTGCTGTGCTATTACACTCTGTGACCTGCTTTCTTGATAGGATGGGGCTAAACGAGTTATATAGAGGAAACTAATTAAAACATATCGTTCATTATTTATTTATTATTTGTAATCTGGAGGATCGTTCACATCTTCTCAGCAAAGTTTTCTCATACTGCAAAAAACCGTATAAGAAACACAAACCCTACTAAACAAATCAAGACAGAAAACACCTTTTTTTAAAAAAAATTGTGTATTCATGATATTTAAAAATATTATAAAATAAGGCTCTTTTTATTTATTTTTTTTCACTATATTTATTTTAATTTTCATAGCACCCGGGACTGCTGTACAAACTCCGAAAATTCCTACCATCTACCTACCTCCTCATTATCCGTTCCTACTTTACTGATAGATACTTTAAAGTAAATCACAACAATGTCTATACATCCCGTTTTTCCCAGCCTGCAGGTGTTCCTCAAGGTAGTATCCTAGGTCCTTTACACAATTTATACAGCTGACATCCCAACCCATCCCAACACTATCATCACCATATATGCTGATGACACATGTATCCTATCAGTTAATAACGACCCATCTATTGCATCTCAAACCCTTCAATCCCACATCACAAACCTTGAAGAATGGTGTCAGAACTGGAGAATTAAAATAAATTCCAATAAATCCCATCAAATTACCTTCACCCTTCGTCGTAAACCAATGATTTCCTGTCCTTCAGTATCCTTTAACAACACCTCACTTATTCCTGTTGAACAAATCCGTTACCTAGGACTCCATCTGGACAAACGTCTAACTTGGAATCCTCATACCAGACTGAAACGACAAGAAACAGCTCGACGTTTCCGACTACTTCAACACTTACTAGACAAACTCTCTAACCTTCCAATCAATTATAAAAGACTCATTTACATGACTATAATAAGGCCTATTTGGACTTACGGAGTTGAGCTATGGGGCTCCACCAAACCTTCAAATTCCTCTCGCATACAATCCTTACAATCCAAAATCCTTCGTAAAATCCTCAATGCTCCTTACTTTGTTACAAATAAAATTATCCATAATGACCTTAATATTCCTTATGTATCAGAATTGGCCCAATCCAGATATCTGTCCTTCCATAATAAACTTCATAACCATCCCAACCCTCTTGTCTCTAACCTTGCTTCCTATTTGATTCCTGATAACCCTCCGAGGTGTCTGAAAAGAAGATGGCCACTTCTAATATAGACATATTATTAGAGTGCTACCAATGGGTAGTTTCTCAACATGTGTTCCATGTCATTATATCCATGTGCGAATTTACCAGATTTATTTTTGTATGCAGTTGTAAATATCATATAAATAAATAAATAAAAATTTTCATAGCAACGTTTCGGCCGGTAAGCCATCTTCAAGCCATTTTATTCAACAATGCTTTTTTGGACTTTGGACTACATGAAAAAAGCATGGTTGAATAAAATGGCTTACCGGCCGAAACGTAGCTATGAAAATTAAAATAAATATAGTGAAAAAATAAACAGAGCCTTATTTTGTAATATTAAAAATAATTCACCTAAAACAGGCACATATGGATATTTAAAACTGTATTATAATAGAAATACATTCAATTAACGTGATAAAAGGAAATTATAACATGAAAATACTTGTTGAGAAGCTACCCATTGGTAGCATTCTAAAAAGTATTTACAATAGGTGATCTCGAGGCAATCTTCTTTTCAAACGCTTTGCAAGGTTATCTGGCATCGAAGAGGAAGCAAGGCTAGAAACGAGAGGTTTTATTATGGAACAATAGGTATCTGGATTGGACCAAATAGAAAAAATATGGTACATTAAGATTGTTCTAGATGATTTTATTAGTGAGTAGAAGTAAGAAGGAGCATTGAAAATTTTACGAAGGGTTTTGGATTGTAAGGATTTGATGCGAGAGGACTTCGATAGTTTAATGGAGCCCCAAAGATAAATCCAAATAGGCCTTATTATAGAGATATATATGAGTCTTTTGTCATTAAGTGAAAGTTTAGAGCGTTTGTCTAGTAACTGTTGGATTAGTTGGAAACGTCGAGCGGTTTCTAGTCGTTTTAGTCTTGTATGAGGATTCCAAATGACACGCTTGTCCAGGTGGAGTTTGTTCTACAGGGATAAGTGGAGTATTATTAATGAGCACCAAGATATAAAATACAAAAGAAAAAAAATGGGTATATTTGTTGCGGGCATTTAATTAAATCATTGCGTTTTCCCATCTACCTACAGCATATAGAAAAATTTAAATTGGAGACTGGCCTTATATTAGCCACCTGGATATTGTATTCGTGTCGTTTATCTTTCAGGTTCATTATCCGTCTATTGTGATTTTGTTTCTTCATTATTAGTAACGGATAGACATAGAGTTCATGTAATCCTTCATTGATTATAAAACTATATAAAATGATGTTGCGGGAAATCTGGCCGTTGAAGGAGATACTATTTATGACTATATTTTCATGAAACAGTACTTCCTTATAAAACGCAAAACCCAATACCTTTGTTTGTAACAACTTTTTATATAAAAATGTAATTAGTTCTTGGAACAGGCCGTCATTAGTTGATTAATTTTGAAACAGGGAAGAAAAAAAGGATTATCTTTTTTTTCTCAAATAATTTATTTACTCCATCAAAAAGCTTCTTTATCTCAATAAAATTTCCATTAAATTATAATAAAATTGCAGTTTTTTTTTTAATCTTAAATAGTTATTTTTTATGAAATAAATTATTTATTGATAATATTTATTTATATATTTTTTATGGTTATTATATGCTTGTGTTAAGGTTATGGAGATATCATTTATTTTTCATTTGAATTTTTATAAATGCAATTTATTTAGTTTTATCATATTTAAATTTCATTTTTCATGTTCAGTCTTTAAAGATATTTATTTTTTATTTTGTTTGTTACGAATTTACTAAACTTTTTTTTTTTTCTAGGTAAGTGGATTTCATATTTTTCTACTGTAGAGTGAGTACTTTATTAATTACTTTAATTTCAATATATATTTTTAAATATAACTATAAATGTCAAGAACTTGAAAGAAGAAGGAAAGGGTTTCTCAATTTAACATGTATAGTTTTCTTGTTTAATTGTCTAACAATCATCATAATATATTCTTTTAGGATCACTCCAAATGAAACAATGGATCGGTAAGTAGAGCCATTGGAGTGTTTGAAGTAAAGACGATTTCTGGAGTCCCCCTGGCGAACACTCCAATCTATTGGTCAATTTTCGAACTAATTATTATACCGAACGATTATACCAGACAATAATAGCAAACTCCATTTCTAAATATTAAGAGAACTATATTAACAGCCGAATTAGTAACTCAATTTTTATATTTTAATGAAAAAGTTATTGATGATTTTTGTACCGCATTTTTTAAAAATTAAACAGATAATGTTTTTATATGTTTTACATGATTAATAATAAAAAGGTAATTGTGAGTTATAATGAATATTTTTGTGGCGTACTAACAACCGATATTGCTTAAATATTGACAATTATATATTTAATGACCAACAATTCAAGCGCGCCAGAGATGGCCAAGTTATATAAATTCTTGGTTTATGCTGCAGTAATTATTATAGTTATAAACTTTCACGTTGGTCATTTAGAATCTCTTGGGTCTCCCTTTTCTATTTAACATTTTAAAATTGAAAAAAAATGTTAAGTTATGCGGATATAATCTCCATATAAAATACAATGATAGACATTTTAAAGTTTTCTTTTGGGAAGATTGTTCATACAGTTGGTAAACATTTCATTTGAATATTTGTTCTAAGAATTTGTTTATTCAGCCAAGATTCAGTAAATCGCAAAGGGATTTCTATACGAAGCCTATTGAAATGTTTCTTTGAGCCTAGCGGTTCAGAGGGAGACCTAAGCTGTAAGGCTGCGAAGCTCTACGGGATTTTCTATTCATTAGCGAAGCCACGATATTCTGCAACTGCTCAATGTCTAGTTAATAAAGAAGTCTTCTCATCTTTTGAATTATCATCCTGGGGTTATAATATCACTCAATCTACCAGAGGAGGCTGAATAGCTCTTAGGGTTTAACATCTGGGAAGGTGAATATGTCATCTCGCTTTGATCAGAGCTCGTGTATTATACAGTATGTGTATGAGAAGGCAAGGGACCTTAAAGGTCTCTTCATCTAAGCCAACATTTTATTCGAAATTATCAAAAAAATTCCGTTTTTAACCGACAATTAGTTTTAAGTTCTTGTTCAGAATCGTTTATTTACCAAGTGAACCCTAATCAACATTAATTTTTTTTTTCAGGAAACGCGAAAAGCTATATTTTCTGTTAAAATTGTGATTTAAAAACAAATATTTAAAAAAAATATATTTTGTGTTTAGCGCATTTTTTCGAAAATATTAGTGGTAATTAAAAAAAATATATATATAGGGAACATTCAAAAAGAAACTTAACTGAACCGCTTTTGGGACGAATTAAATTCAAGGCCCATTTTTGGAATAAAAAAATGCCTGTATCATTACATTCCTCGAAAGATGGCTCATCAATATCATTTTGCTAGATGTTTTTTTAATTCTTAATATCAATCCACTGCTTGAAAAAATGTCTGGTTTTGAAAATAAACTCGAAATGAAGACAAAATTTTTCATGTGTTATACTTAAAATAACACCATACTCTTCCTTTTGTAAGTTATTAAACAGAAAATAAACTCATTTTTAAACCCTTTTTTTTATTTATTTATATGTTCATTTTTGAAAAAAGAAAAGAAATTGCACCATCAGAATTATTGTTTTTTTTTTTTTACATAGAAACCGATACATATATCCATTAAAAAAAATCTGTTGAAGTTCACTTTAGAAGTAAGCTGCTCATTTTTCATGCCTGACTATTATAACTCTTTTCAAGTACTACAAGAAAAACAACTTAATATACATTTTTTTTGTAATTTATATTTTTTTGTTCTGTATAATAATTAAAACAGAAAAAAAAGTTTGAATTATAACAAAAAATAAATAAATAAATAATTTTCAAGACATAATTTCTAATATAACTCGATTTATTTAACTTCTACAAAACCGATTTTCATCCGCCATTTCCGGCTATTCTTGGAGATAAGAGATTATACAAGTTTTTTTTTTTTGTAGATTTAGTTAAAAAAGCAGAGGTTTTAGAGTCAACCATTTTTTTCCCAAAAAGTATATCGGAAAATCACTGTTAGCTACGCAGAGCAGAAAATAAATGTTTGTTTCCTATATTAATTTACAATAAGCTGTTATGCCCGCCCCTCTTGGGGTTAATTACTTGTTTACGACTTGGAGGAATGGTAAGTTCTCCTATTAAAGTCCTTTACACCGCTGTTAGCAGTGCCTCGTGGAGTATGCTACATGAGCACAGCCTTGTTGATAAGGTACCTCGTTTAAAACTTATTAACCTCCTCTGCTCGGTATGAAGATGTCCTGGGGAGGGGGCTCTTTTCCCCTAACGTCACCACTCCTCCTTGATGGGACTCTTCACATCTCCTAATCTTAATTAAATATTCCTCTCTCCTTAATCTACCATGTTTTTGTTTAAATTTCGTTAGTTGGAGGTGATTGATCACTTGGGGAAAGATGATAGGAATCGGTCTTTTATTAGCCATCATGTATATATAGAATTATAACTTCTAATGGATCAGCTTACTCATATTATTAATATATACTAGTTTATTAATTATTAATGAACGGGGTATTTTCCACGTTGTCTTTATGTTGGCATATTGAACTACTAGTGGCTGAGCAGGCTAACCAAATGATTGATAAACCGAAGTTTTTTAGATTTAAAATAATTACGAGTTCGCGTCCCGGTTCGGGGAGAGGCGTTTTATTCAGGCATTAATCCTCCATCCTCTCTCCTGGACCGGAAAAATCCCCGTATAGTCTAAAAGACGAAATAGGGGTGTACCAAAAAATAAAAAACCTGGGGTGTCATAAATTATCATTTCTCTTTGTTTTCTTTTTCTGCATTCCAATTTTTGATACCTGGTAGAGTCAGGACCTTGTGGCGGTAGCTTTAACGTTTTAATATTAACCGTAATAACAATTTATTTTAAAATTTGTGAAAGTTTTTTACAATTTAATTCTATAATTATTGCGTTTTTAAATTATCAAAAAATTAAGATTAACTTTATTTTTTAAACAAAATAAAAAAGTGAATGTTATTAATTAAAAAGTGAGTTAGTTACGAAGATAAACCCTGGATATCTCAACTTAAAACGTTTCTTATTATAATATAATAATTTTCATTACTTTTTTTTATATCGGTTTTATGTTCACAGTTGGATTGTTAAAAGATAAAGTTAAAAAATGCAGTGTCAAAAAGTTCAGATTTATATTCAACGGTCTTGATAATATACGAGTGAGTACCAGATATGAAAACTTCAGAACTTTTCCCTATTTGTCAGAGCTCATTGAGATATACTATACCTAAGTTGGAAGTACCTGCTGCCATTGGCTATTCAAACAAGCCTGTTTGAATCTTGTTCGCTTTGATGATTAAATCACTTGGCAGAGACAAAAGACCTTATTTCAAAGGGTTAGTTCTGTTATTTACAACTGTTGTTATATTTTGAAGGCATTGTCCAGATATTATCGTGTTGCTATTACATTACTTGTGTTGTTTTAGCTGCTATCTCACCAAATAGCTTCAATGTGAGATGTTTCCGAAAATTATTACCCTCCTAATATCTTAGCGGAACTTTTTCTCCAAAATATATTTAGTATTTTGCATAAAAAATTTTATACTAAGTTGATAAACAAATAATTACTTAAGTTTGAATCATTAGGGCTTTTCAAACAATTTTATTCGATTTTATTTTTTCTAGAAATTATAATTGAATACGTCAATTGTTAGATTAAGAAACGATGCAAGTACTCAGTGTGGAAGTTGATTTGGAATCAATTAATCAATCCCAATATTGATGCTGTATTTCAAAATGTTCGAATTTCTTGCTTTTGTTGGAAACATTTTCATTTGCAGATTTTTTGTTTATTTTCATTTTTCTGACTGTTCTATTGTGTCCTATTTTTTCAGGGCTCGACTTCTTCCCTTCTCAGCCTTCTGGAGTTCGTCCATTTACCGTTGCTTGTTTTTGCTTTCATTAGTTTTCAATCAATCCCCCACTTAAATCGTTCTGGTACTTTTACACTGATGAGAGTAACTAGTTCTGCAAGTTTGGCTTTGTGGTCCTTTGGCCAATTCTTGACGGCTACCTTTTAAAATAATTATTAACTGACCCAGGTTGGAATCGAACTCAGGACCTTCCTCTTTCAAGTCATCCAATCCCAATGTCCCTCATACATCTCCGAGCTCCTTCAATTCAAATCCTCTGTTCGTTCCCGCTCTTCTGATTTATACATAAGGGCCCACCGAACCGCTGCTTTCGACAAATCGTTCATTATCCGATCCTCATCTCTATGGAACTGCATCCCTTCCCATATCCGTCAATCTAATACCTTTCCTACCTTTAAATCCCGCCTGTTCAATCATTTCTTATACATCCAGTCCCCATAAAATCGTAAATAGATACTACTGAAAATATGTACATAAATTATTAGTTCGGTCTTCATTATTTGTACTCCAATTTTTGTTTATCTATTTTTTTTTATTTCTTTTATTATCAACTGATCAAAATTGGAAAGCAACTTATATGTATATGTGTGTATATATATATATATATATATATATATATATATATATATATATATATATATATATATATATATATATATATATATATATATATATATATATTATTTTTTTTAACCAAGACTGTTCAATTACTCTGTATTTTTATTTATGTATCTCTGAGGCTCCTTAGCCCTCATTTCTGTCTTCCTGTATTATTCTAAAGGGACTCGTCCCAGAATAAATAAAGTATTATTATTATGATTATGAATCATGTGGAATCTTTTCTCCAACGTATACGGCCATCACGTCCGGTTCTATTAGCAAATTTTTATTTAATTGATTTATCCAGTCTTCCATGCAGTCCAGTCATTTGTTGACAAAAAGATCCAGGAAAAAATTGCTGAAGAATTTTTCTGGACGGCTCTTATATGTTTTACGGAGTGCTGAATGTGAAAATAGAAAATAGGAAATTTAATGATCTTTCAAATTGATTATAAGAATTTCTTCTAGAGATCCGTAGAGTATAAGTTTTGGGGGGGTGACTGAGATAGCTTTTTATCTTAATTCCTACCATGTATTAGTATTTCCCAATTAAGGTATATTTGGGGATGGATAGTCAATAGTAGCTAAAACACTATATGAATAGATAATTAGTCAACAAATAGATTATATGGATGAAAAAAATTGTCAGAAATTTCAGTCTATATTCATATTGTGTTAGCCGACGTTTCGACCCAAACATGTGGGTCATCCTCAGGCCTATCGTCTGTAAGTCAACGCAAGAACTGAGGTAAAATACTCCATAAGCTCGTTTCAACAGCTGAATAGTTTTATTTTTTATGAATCTCGATTTTCGATGAATCCATGTTCTGAAAACTGAACAACCAGTGCTTGTTCTATATCATAATTTTTATGATATTTATCACTAATTGACTTACATTAAGCTGGATACTCCTTTAGAGAATATTGTCTAGAAATGATGTTTTTTATAATCTATATTTAAGAAAAGAAATGGGTCTCCTTTTTACCCGGGTAAGGGATAAATATTAGGCTGGCCAGGGTCCAGATGGAAAAAGGGCCGAGATGCGGAAAGGGTTGATTTAGGACTGAGTATGCGGGCGGGCACCCTAGTTAGGACTCTAACCTCACTTCTCACTTATTCCCTAGCCTTCCTCAGCTTAGCGTCTCTTAATGTCGCCTTTTGGCTTTTTATCCGGCAACTTGTTTTAAACCTTTGTCTCGAAAATGTTTATTGTAACTCCAGAAAGTCTTACATTTAACAGCTATTGTTTACTTAATTTGGCATTTACAATATTATTGATGATAATGAAGGCCCGGATATATATGCAACAAAAAAAACCTTTGAATGCCATATAAAAGTATATAATTAGAAGTATGTAACATGCAAGTATATAACATCTAATTATATTATACATATTATATATTATTTTATTGGGGAAAGAGGTGGAGTTATCACGAAAGTAGATAGGTTACACAAATACAAAATACAAAAAAAATATTTAAAGAGAAGAATGGTTTGGGTGATCAGTAAAAAAAATAATTATAGTAATAATAGTTTTTTTTTATTATTATTTTAATGGAATTACAACTGTATTACATAGAGAATACAATAAGTAAATGAGAAATTTGTAACATGGCATGTACAACATGAAGAGAAACTACCCATTGGTAGAACTCAAATTAAAGTTCTATATTAGAAGATCCCGAGGCATCTTCTTTTCAGACGCCTTGGAGAGTAATAATAGTAAAAATAAATAATTATATTTATTTTTAGATAGATAGATAGAAAATAAATTTATTCTTGGACACAGTCCCTTAAGAATAACAAAATAGAACAAAATTTAAAGATTACATCCGACCAAAATAAAATCAATCGAAAAAAAGAAATAATGTAAAGAAAATATAAGGTAATCATTCTACATACAAAACAAACGAAATTATACAAAACAATTAACACTATGACAAGACACTTAAAGCTATTTGCACTGATAAATTAAGAAAACAATAAAGAATTAAAAAATAAACATATATTAAATTCTTTATTAAAATCAGCTTTGTGTTTCTGTTGAGAAAACAGAAAGCTGAATATGACAATATAAAGTGCCTGATTAATATATAAATACAATATCATTTAGCATTGATATTTGACAATGAATGGGATGAAATAAATGTATGTTGTCGAATGGTTAGCAACTATCTGATTGTTTTTGGGATAGCAATTGGAATTTGAGGGTTTTAATGTGGATACGGATGGGGAATGCCGAATTTTGATAGGGAGGGAATTCCAGGATTGACAGAGGGAGAAATAAAGGAGTTTTGGAATGATCTGTGAGAATGCATGTAAAGGTTAGAAGGTCGAGATCTTGTGGACAGGGAATGGACGGAGGATTTGAACTGGAGAAGGTTGTAGGTGTAAGAAGGACGATGGTTGCTAATGATTTGGTTGAGGAACGTACCTGGGAAGATTTTTACTATTTTTTTTTTTACTGATCACCTCAACCATTGTTCTTTTCAATTATTCACTGCCGTCAACCACCAATTCACAAAAAAAAATATTTAGTCGATTAAACACACGTATAATTATTTAACTTCATAAAATATTTATCTGAGCGTAGATCAATAAGGGCATGATTAGGTTATGTTAAAATCTAAACTTATAGGACCATATAATACAATACTAGTATAATTTGAAACTAATTAACCCGCCAATCAAATTAAATACATTAAAATAAGTAGGTAAAAGAAGCCCTCTAAACGAAAAGAATGTAATATAAAAACATATGGAATAAATAGGTTTGTTAGGAATGATCTTTGCTCTGACTCACTTCAATCCTAATAATGTATTGTCTATTCATCAATAGTAAACACGTCATACGGATTATATTGTAATAGTTTGTATAAGTCATTAATGATAATGACCTGTATAATTTGCAAATTCGTGGTTAATATTCAGAATATATTACTGGTATTAATAATTATACAAATTTATAAATTAGTATGCATTTTAGTCTTGTCCACATGCACATTTGCATTCAAATGAACGCAGAGTTATATATGTATATGTGAGGATTTTTAAAATTTATTTTTAGAAGATTTTATATCTGTAATGAGGAAATTGGTGGGGAGGGGGAAGATCCCTACGATATTTTTGCCATAACATTAACGCTTGCCCTAGATTTCTCGCGCTTAACTCTCTTCCCGCTTGAATATTCCACGTTTTACTCTTAGCAGTAGTTTAATCTCTACATTAACGCCCATAGGCACATCGGCTCTCTGATTTATGTTGCCCTGTTCGCTGAATACTGATTTTCGAGACTTATCTTTCGTATCCGTTCCTGTGATAAGTATTAGATGGACGTGCCTTCTAATATAATTTTATTTCAAAATTTTCAATGTAAACTTTAATATTTACAAATGTCATACACCTTTGATAATGAAATACTGCTGAATTGTTCCATTCACCTATAAAAAACGAAAATAATCCTCTCTCTCTCTCTCTCTCTCTCTCTCTCTCTCTCTCTCTATATATATATATATATATATATATATATATATATATATATATATATATATATATATATATATATATATTATATCAGCAATTTTCTTTTGTTTCACGTGGATTGACTAGTGCTGTCTAAGGTCACCAATTCGTGGAAAGACGGTTGTAAACTACGAGTGACACATGGATTCTTAAACTGGCCTCTAAAAATAGTTATGGCATTAAATTTACTTCTATAAAGCTTTTGTTTTTCATTAGATAAACCAAAATATTAAAAATCTTATATGGGCAAGATTTTTAAAGATTTCTATTTGTTCTTACTTAATTAATTAGTTTTTAACAATAGTGCCTTGGGTTGCAATGGGGTCTACAAAAAAAAAAAAAAAAAAAAATGGTGTACAATGAGTTGTATAGCTCGATTTTAAAATTTTGAAGAGGACGTCATTGTTAGCTTAAAAAAAAAAAAAACGGGATCGAAACGTCGAATAAATAGCAGCAGCAATGAACATTTAGTAGTTTATTGAGTAATTATTAAGTGACCTTATTCCCAATCAAATAATTATGTATATATTTATATGTATGCGTATAGACACATATACACTTAAAATGTATTCGTATTTTCAATGTAGATATTGTTGTGTCATATTATAGGAAACTATCTATCAATCTTTTAATAATTTATAGGTTGAATCGATTATCCGTCATTGAACGTTTTTCTGACAAGAGTCAACTCGACTTGGTCTAGGATGTCTATCTAGTTTTGATGGATTGGATATTTCGTGTTTTGAAAGATATGTCTGATGTTGTTTCTACTATCTTATGGGAGGTTTATTGATGAAAATTGTTTTGAACATTTGGTTTGATACAATTGTTTCTTTCTCTATTTAATGAAGTAAATTGTGGTATTATTTGTTATTATTATGAATTAACATTTTTTAAGATGGCTCAGTGTTTTAATCAGTTTGGTAGAGCTATTGGTAGTTAAACGAATTCTTGTACTATTGGAGTTGGTTTTGCTGCTCTTGAATTTGTGTCCCTCACATTCTTCATGCTGTGTTGAAATCAGTACGTGTTATGTCCGCCATGGGTGCTGACGTCATAGATATTGACTATTTACCTTTTCGAGGCTTATGTCTACTGCTCCTATAACTCGATCACAATTAACGGCGTACAAAAATTAGCCAAACTAATTGTGGACACATGTTTCATAAGTTGAAACTCACTTGGTTTATCTTGCCCTCCAAATATATTTACAAAATGTTTATCAATGCTTGATATAATAACAATTTAATATAATACCAGGTTTTATGCATGTATGGTTATGAGGTGAGGAAGTATTATAAGTAATAAAATGTGGTTTTATTATAGAGGATATACGTTTATTGCATTAAAATATTTATTCGAAATCTTATTCATCGCTAGTTATAAATGTTTCCCCATCTATCCAGCAATTTAAGTGTGCCATGCCAGAAATGTTTTGTTTTATGGCGGAATAGTCATCAAGAGCTACAAGCAAGAGCTTGCGATGCATGGATGCATATTAGCTGTAGTCAAACGGAGCCAAGTCTGATGAGTTAACCATATACCCTGATATTTCCCTACTGAACCTGCCAATAAAATTACTTATATTATATTACATTATATTACTGGTTCTTTATATATATAGCATCTATTGATTGATGGGTATGGTGGGTGATTTAGCAACTCAACAGTTGAGCATCCACATGCAATATTATTGCAGTTCTATCTTGTACATAACGTATTTTGGAGATGGTTTTCTGGCTATTTTTAATATGATTCGTGTATTTTTCCATCTTATGGATCTTTTATAGCATGCAAACCTATGGAGAAAGTGTCTCTTGTTATATTCAATTGATCCATGTTTCAACGTTTTCCACATCCGACACTGCTTGTAATACTCTGCTCTCAAACTTTTTATTTGCTCTTCCACGTTCTTTATTTCTCAGATTGAAATCAACACTTCTGAAGTTTTTAAATCCCTCTGAGCACTGTTATTACGAAGATCGTCCTCATCGTTAAGTTTCAACAAGCATTCCGGGATTACAGATCTTGCATATTTTTTTCCGCCGTAAGTATTCCTCTCTGCCTTTCTTGAGCTATTTCTATCCTGTTATCTTAGTTGATTCGATCTGTTCATCTGGTTTTGTTTTTCCACGTGCTTTTTCGTCTACTGTTGAAGCGTTCATTGTCGGTTAGGGGCTTCCAGATGAATTGCCCCGAGCTACATGCCCCGCCCATCTTAACCTCCTTGCCTTCATATTTTGACTGACCAGTGTCTGCAAGCAGCTGTTTATTGTTACGGAGGATTTTTCTCTCAAATCTGTCAAGTAGAAAACATTTACAGTTGCGTATCGTCGTTGTTCTACGGAATGAGGTCTTTGTAGACTATAATGTTATTAAGATGTTAAATAGCACTTAGTTATATAGTATACATTTTATTAAATTATTTATAAGTCCTCCTCTTATTGCAAAGCGATTTATATTCACCGTTGGTATCAGTATCGAAGCCGAATTAAGTTTGAATTGAGTTGGGTTTCTTGTTTATTGTTGCCGTTAATGGAGAAATGGTTGGGAAACTTAGCTTATAAATTCTTACTAACAGCTCCTCCCGAGATTCAGTAACTTTGATCACTCGGCGTTATTACATCAGTTCTCGGTTTGGATGCAATACTCTAGGAGTCTCACTTGGGACATGGCACGTATATCTCACGCCTCATATACCTGAATTATAATTTCACCTGAAGCCTATTACACAGTTTCATGAAACTCTATCTTCAATTGATTCTGTCTGTATCTATAGCTTGATAATTATATTCTTGAATATTTGACATTTTGAGAGGCAGACATTTCCCTTGATATATATTGTTGAAAAATAGTAGGTGCTGACCCATGTCAGGTTCACTTAATTTACGACCAAAGTTTAATAATAAATAAATAATAACAACAAATTAAAAACTAATAATTAATATGATTCCAGTAGTGAGTTCTTCTCTTTAAGACATGTCATCAATCATGTAACTTATTTCCAAATTGAATTGTAATAGATTTTTATGAAAATTGAGATTAGTATTGATTCCTACGTAAAAACACACAATGTATCCGATGGTGCAATTATTATTCTTCAAAAGCGAACCTAAATATTAAAAAGAGTATTTTTAATATAAGTTTCCGAAACCGACCTTTTTTTCAAGGAATGTACTGGAACTTACATTTCTTAAGTATTGTTTAAAAAATAACTCATCAAAAGATTTTTTAACATTTTTATTTAAATGAAAATTAAAAATAAATATATTTTAATGTTATACTATTGTAAACAAAATTTAATTTTTTACAGTACAATTTTTATGATTTCCTCTCATACCTTCTGAATCATATACTATTTTCCTCTCCAAAACAAATCCCAATCAAAATATATTTTTTTGTTGCCGATCTTTGAAGTTTAATTCTTTCCAAAAATGATTCTATTAATATTTTAATGTTTTTTAATTACTATTAAAATAATCAGCGGGTTTAGAAAAAAAGTGTTTTTTGTTTTTAAATTCTGGGTTTGATATTACAATTAAAATAGAAGATATAGTTTTTCGAGTTTTCAAAAAAAACAAAAACAATATTCTATAATATGATTAGGATTCGCTTTGGAAATAAACAACTCATTTTTTATAACAGTTCCTTGAGTTATGTTCATTATCTTTTCATCATTATTCATGCCCTCAATGAAAACGTATTTTCACCGAAATATAAACTGATGGACAAAATTAACGCATCAGCTCGAAAGTTGTCTGTTTATGCAATTTATGGTATATTAATTTCGTTTCGAATTTTCGATAATAAATCAGCATTAGTAAAAATATAACCAATAAATAAGTAAAAACAGTATACGAAATTTTACGTAAATGAAATCTGGCAACTCAGTATGTCACTGTGCTTACTATGCCTCAAGGTTGTGGGTCTGAACCCGTGGCTCTCAAAAAGAGCCATTATAATGGCTCCTATCTATTACATTTTTGGAGCCTAGGATGAGGATAACGCAAATCCAGCCTCTATAAAATGGATACTGTAAATTAAATAAGGTGCTAAACCTAGTGGTTGAGTGTGATCTTGGACTAATCATCTGCTCAACCGTTGGCCTTGAATGATAAAACCAATTTAGCACTTTTTTTAAAAATTATGCTTGAATTGGCTACCGCCATCAGAGACCAAATTTACTAATAAAATATTTGTTGTTATTTTTTAGTCACTCAATAATTTGGCTTTAATAATAATAATAATATAAAAAATTAAATAATTTGGTTATGTAATATTTGTTTTTAATTTTACTATTTATTTACACTCAGGTTTATGGCTCACAGGTCATAATAGTAAAAAATCAAAATAATTATTTGTACGTTTCGAGGAATCTGTATCCTCCCCCTCATCAATCTAAAAAAAATTAAATACCTGTATATTTTATGTTCAATGTAAAAATCAGTCATAACTACAATAAATATAACATACAACACACAAAAAAAAATTTCAAATAAATATAAATAATTTTACAAAATTTGTTTAAAATATAAGTTGCTTACATTTTATTCACCCAAAAATATTGGATAAGTCAATATAATATAAGTTTGGTTCAATATTTGATATGCGACTAAAAGGTTTATGGCAATAAATATAGTAGTTGGTAAGGGGAAGGGGGAGTTTTGATCTTGAATGTTATTTTATGGTTTGATTCTAATAGTCACGGCTAAACTATCCTATTTATTGTCATAATCCTTTTAGTTGCATATCAAACATTGAATCAAAGTTATTAAATTATATTGACTTACCCAACGTTTTTGGGTATTTCTATATTGAAAATTGTTTTATGTGTTGTATATATTATTTATTGTAGATATAACTGGCTTTTACATTGGACCTAAAGTATATTGGTATATATTTTTGTTTTTAGATTGTGGAGAGGGGAGGGGGGTACACAGATTCCCCGAAACGTACAAATAAATAATTATCAGATGTTAATTTTGATTTTTATTATGCTGACCTGTGAGGTATAAATTTGAGTGGAAATAGACATAATAATAAAGGCCACACATTTTAAATATTAAGGAAAATTGTATTATTATTTAAGCCAAATTATTAAGTGACTAAAAATAATATTTCTAATCTAAACTCTCTCCATTTTATATTATGGTTAACATTAGCGTAAAACTGAGGCAGCGTATAATTAAGGAGGCCGTTGCGGAATGGCTTTGTTTTAATAAATATTTTTATCGGCTACTTTATCTGCATATTTTTATTTATCAGAGCACTGTATATATTTGTGAGGAAATCACTTTCGATACTGAGCCCCGATAAAGAAGAGGTCACGCGATCTCTCGCAGCACAGGGAGAATTATGCCTTATAAGTGCCGGCGGGATTGAGCGGAGGGAAATTGGTTAAGTTTCCTTGTTCACAGGTAGCCGTACCCGCTTCGTTAAGTGCTACCGTCGCCTTTGAAAAAGTTTTAATTGGAAAATTGCCGTATTGGGTCGTCAAAGAGCTTCTGGTTTCTTTGGGAGCCTGCTTTGTGGCCAGTGGGTCGTTTTGATCACCTTTTATTGCTTCGCTAACTTTTTTGCTATTACCATTCTTTGTAAAGTATCCAATGAGCCTTGAACATTATTCTCATAAAAAATGTGGAGCATAATTTTAAATTCCTTTAGAAGATGACAAATAATCAGGATTTGTATTCTTTAAATTGGATTGCATTGTCGACATCCAGCGATCAGTGCTAAAAATTAATAGTCCGTAGTACTATAATTAATACTCCTTTTTATCAAATTATTAACATCCGCCTGAAACTTCGTTAGTAGTTTCATCTCATCGTAACCTACAACTATTTTATTTACGAAAATTCTTGGAATTGGGGCGGTTTCAATCTGGAGGGAGGCAAACTTTGTCTATTTAATTGGGTACTAAAAACTCGTAAGTACACATTTGCTTTCTACTTGGACATGACAGGTACTTTCATGGTGAACCGGAGACCAATGGTCGCCTTTAAAGAAGGATCTGATTGAAAAATATTTCTCAGAATTTGATGCATTTGACGAGCGAATTGGCTTCTCTGAACTTAATAATTAAACTATTGCCTAATAATTTCTTAATAACACTACCTATATCAACTACTTTATTAAATTATATTATTCATTGTAAATATTGTCTCAAATTCCTAATTTCTTTCCTAAATATTTATTTATTGTTTTATTCTGTTATATCACATTTCTGTTGTAAATATGCTACTTATTACTATCCAATCCCTAACATATCACTATTGTTATTCATTTTAGCTGTTTCTATATCCCCACATATATTATTACAGTAAGGCTCGAAATCGATTTTGTACCAAATATAAGCTCCTGTCATGCTCAAATACCATGAGTGGGGTAATTCAGAATTACACGGGAGGTTAGCGAATCGTATTCTCCACTTTTGTTTTTCTTTCTAAAATAAATAAATTCGGTACAAACATTTAGCTAGGCTTCAATACAGGAACGGTGGTAGGTCTGTTGATCGATACGGGACAAGTTGGAATTTGCTGATTATGATGCGTACAGCAAGACCCTGATAGTTCCTCGGGAACTATCGGATACTGCTTTTTTAAGCCCCAAAACGTACTATTTTCGAGGTAACGCAAGGCATAGCGTTCGCATACACAACCTTACGTTAATTGTAGTACTGTCATTGAATACATGTCTCATTCCGTCTACTTGAGCCCTCTATGATCGAGAGAGGAGGAGTTTATATCGATGATGTTTGTGATCGGCAAGCCATATCGTTAATTCTTAACCAAATCTCAAGATTGAGCCACCAATTTCGAAGGCTTCCTTCTCCTTCAGGCGGGCAAAATAGTCCAATCACCCCGAAAATTCAGGCAAACAAGTTATGAAAGAAAACAAACTTTATTTGCGAATAACTATAAAATTATAAACTTTTTCCTTGGCTATGCCCATGATTATATAAAAGATTACTAAATTCCCTACAAAAGTAAAAAACAATCATGTAAATCGGACAATTTTTGGCAAAGATACAGCTTATTGAAATTTGTAAACATGTTGTTTCCAAACATTAATGAAGATTTAAATTAATTTTTGTTTCCTTTGTCGATAATATTTATCGATAAAGTAACAATTGTTTCTTTATCTTTTGATAGTTTCGTTATTTCCTTTTCTTATTAATCTGGCATTTAAAAACATTATGCTGGGCGATTTTTTTCGCACGGGCCTACTAGTTATATTTAGTTACTTCTCTTCAATACTATAATTTGTTATATAAATTTATTTATTTTCTCTTCTTATTATTTAAAGTATTGTAATATGTCTGTATTATGTTACTCAAACAAACCACGTATCTCAATACGCGTTACGTCGCAAGATGGTACGCGTAGAAATATATGCACCCATTATAGGGTTACTGTAATGTGGGAAAAATTAATAAAAAAATAATAATTAAGGCTTGTATTATATCCGGACTATATAAAACCAATTAAATTACTTTTCATATTTTCAAATAATAATAAATTTCCTTTCATACTACTTAAATATATTAAAAACAATTCTAATCCAAATTCGTTCATTTCATTTGCAAGATTAAATGTTTTAATATAATAGATATACAAAAAACCTTATATCGATAAAACAAGAGCTAAGGTCAATTTTTATCTGTTACATTATTTTTTTAACAATCAAATTCAGTTATTTTCAAATCGGAAGTAAAAACGATTTATTTTTTGTTGACTTGTACAGTTTATCAAAGAACTTTTCTTCTATTCGTTACCTGCAAGGAACAAACCGTTTATCTTACCTTTCATCTAGGTGAGAAAGAACTTGACTTTATTGCGTGACTCTTTAATTAGCCTTTGCAGAAATAACTCTCGACTTCCAAATAGTTCTTTATCTTTTTCTGTTGGAGAAAATTGTTATATTTTATGTTCGTAACAGATTAGCTACAGTAACAAAAAACATATCGATGACCTAATAGGGAGAGGAACCTTTATAGTTAAGTAACTTTATATCTTGTTTCATTTATGCATTCAATTTAAATTTCAACCTGCTATCCAATAGTTTTTTGTGATTTGAGAATCGGCGTATTCAAGATAAATTCGGTAAATATTCAAAATAAATTCGGTAGACTCAACATAAATTTTCGGACAATTTTAAGCCTCAAAATTATTTATATGATATTATACTTGTATGGCGAGATGTTTCATTGAAATTGTGAAATAAAGAATACGACAAAAATCACTTAACAATCTTATTATGTGAGACCATAGTTACATAGCATATGGTTAAATTTAAGGGTTTTTAAATTGGATAGTTAGAGTTTGCAGTCAATAGAAAAAAAAAACACTAATAAAAATAGTATTTTATTTTGTGCTTACGTGTCGACCTAAGTTCCACATCTTTCTTCAGGGTTTAAGGAAGAAAAGGTAACAACTAAAAATTATTTAACAACTGTTGTCTAAACATATGGCAACAAAATACATATTATCTTATATTCAAAATACACATTAAAATTATATTCTCTTTCCTCTGCCCTTATGAATACCTGAAACTCCGATTCGTTGGAACAAAATACAATTTTTTTTTTGTATTTTTCTCACTGATTCCCACTCCAAATTACTTTCCAACCATATTATCTAAGTATTTCTTCTCCATTACGTATTTTACTTGCACAATAAACTGTGCAGTAAATTTCAGTATTTCAGTAATAAACTGAAAAGTAAATTTTTCATTATTATTTTTTGATCAATTTAAATTCTTAAACCTATTTTGTATTATCTCTGTTGAATATTAGAATATAATCGACTTTATCTTTATATTATAATTTTACCATTTCATCATCAAGTTGAATTAATAATTTGGCTCTTTGTGCATACCTGTATTTATTTAAATACTTAAGTCTAATCTTTAATAGATTTTTAATGTTTATGTCATTATTTTTTAAAAATTTAATTTTTATTTGTAAATGCTAAGTTATTTTATTCAAATACTCTTTCTGCATTGGAAAAAATGTTTCTATTAAAGCATAAAACGACTTTAACAGGCTATAATTAGTGTTGTAAAGACAGTATTGTTTTCCATGGTATGGTATGGTCTATTGGTTTCCAATCGAGAGAAGAAAAACATAATATAGCTATATAAAAAACAGTAAAACATATGTACATATGAAAAACACAATTATATGATCCTTTCAGTTGACAGAACGACTAACTCCAATTTCAACATTTTTGAGTCAAGTCATTTTAGTGATATTTCTAATTTAAAAATTTATAATATCTGTTCTGACAGTTAGTTGATTCCAGGGTGGGTGATTGCAGTGTTAAAATATAGAACTGTGAATAAACGTATACATTTTCTCAGTCGAAATATCACTGAAGTTAATAAGCAAACATGTTGAAATTAGAGTTAGTCATTCTGTAAAATAAAATGCTCATATATAGAAAAACGTGTAAATATAGAAAAAAAAAATAGCATTAGATTACTAAATCTACAAGTTGCCATATCCCCTACAGACCACTTCTTATTATTTATGAATTGCAAATTAAGTGGAGAAAGAACAGCGAGTTTTTCCTACACATGAAGGTGGATTTACACTGGAGAGAACTGTGGTTATAATAACACGAGTTATTAGTTTTCAAATTTTTTTTGTAATTATTTTTCATCGTTATAATATTTCGAAGTTTGGTCTGAAAATTTTCAGTAAATATTGTACAATTGCAATATATATTCATTTGCTATATTTCAATTTGATCATGTCCATTTTAAAATTTAAAATTTTTTTATTATTGACCTGTACTTTTCAGATATATTTAAATAAGAAAAAAACAAATTTATATAAAAAAGTTTTAGATTATTAAGTCCTCTGGTTGGCACACCTTCTGCAGATTTGTTCTACAATGGATGATAATTGGAGAAAGAACAATGAGGTTCGCCCACATGCTCGGGAAATGACATTGGTTATTAAACGTGTTATTAGCTTGTTAATGACATTTTTCGAAAACAGAGGTCTATGAAAAAAATATGTGTAAAAAAAAATATAAAAAAAACTTTGATTTTTAATTCCTCTGGTTGCCACTCTTTCCGCAGATAACTTGTCCTGAACACAATGCGGCCGTCCTTAGGGACCTTGAACAATATTTCACATATCCCGGTCGAACAGATCCGCTACATAGGGTCTTGGTATCCTCATACAAGACTGATACGACAATAAATTGCTTGTAGATTCCTATTACTACAACACTTACTTGACAAACGCTCTAAGCATTCAATATTCTAATAAAAAACTCATATACACTATCATCAGGCAAATTTGGACATAAAACATAGAACAAGCTTTGAGACTCAGTCGTGAAATTCTTCCAATATCCAATTCTTACAACTTAAAACCTCCGTATTATCCTCAAAGCTCCTTATTAAGTCACAAATAAGATCATCTCTTTGTTGAAGATTTGTCACGAAATAAGATATAGGGCAAGCACACTAGTGATAGATATAGCTAAGAAAAGTTTTGTCTTTTTTTGCCTTATGACGCCGTAAATATTATATTTATAAACTTTTCCGTTGGATATTTAGAATCTCTAGAGTCTCCTTTTTTCTAATTGACAATTAAAAATTGAAAAAATATTCAGTTATGCTGATATAATCTCCATTAAAAAAAAGAACATTTTGCACTACTGACGGACACGTCGAAATTGAATTGGTCTAATAATAACCAGTAATAGACATACCTCAGAAAAATTCTAAAATCTTTATTTAACTATAAAGATATGATATGATAAATGTCCAACGCTTAGCAAAACTGTTAATAGGAAGGTATGAGACGTATCTCAAGAGCACTATAGAAACTGCAATGATATGCATTTTTAAATTTTCTTTTGGGAACCTTGTTCATACAGTTGTCAATAGAGGGCATTGTTGTTCGATCTAGGAAAAACCTTTAAATCAACAAGAAAGCTTATTATTTACATTTAAAGTTCAACCTGTCAAGTACTGGACTCCCTGGCCATAACTGGTGCGTTCATCCTATTTCTTTTAATTTTGAAGTAGTTGGTCACCCTATCTCTGTAGTTCATCCAAAACAATTATTGGAGCCCTCCTAGGCGTCTGAAAAGAAGATGGCCAAGAGACCTCCTAAATTAATTTAATCATTTAAGTGATACAACGGGTAACTTCATCAAAAGTTCCTATCATATTTATATTCTTATAGCAGATTTAATTTTTATTAAACAGTGGTTAATTTCAATAAGTGGTTTCATTGGCCGTGGGGCGACTCTGGGTCGGGAGACCCTCCTGGGGCACACCCAGCCTCTATATATCTATATCTCTGGGTATCCTTAATTAAAATAATTAATTAAGGGGGAAAACCTGGCGGTTGAGTGTGATCTCGGTCAAATTACCTCCTTCCACAACCGTTGATCTAGAAACACTGCTTTCCCTAAATAGTACTGAACCCCAGACCCTTCATGGGTTGTAGTGGTACTGGTTTTTAATTTCAATAAATATATATAAAAAAAAGATTATTTTATTGAAATTCGGGAAGAATATAGATAGGGAAAAGGAATTAGTATTATAGCAACAATTCCATTAGGGCACCCTCAATCTTTTTAGAAATCAACATGTAATTTCTATTGAATTTTTTAGGATTGTGGTTGAGTAATGATAAAACAAGAGGTCAAATCTCTACGGGTACTGCTCCTCTTTTCCCTCTTTGATGTCTTTTTTTTTTGTTTTGTTTTTTTAAAATGGTCGGTGCCCTCTTAGTGCTTTTATCATAATTATCCAGCAGTGAAGCTCTTTGATAGAGGACTTGGTGTCAATTCCTGGCGGTTCGAGTTTTTCACCGTGAGCGGTTGCAGACTAATGACATTAGGTTCAATGGCGGCCGGGTTTGGTAAAAGTTGGCGGACGAGAGACCGGATGATCAATCAGTCAATCAGTGTAATGAATTTAGCTAATTAATCATGCTACTGGCCGGGGTTAGAACCCACCCCTCCGTGCCTCTAATCCAATCACTGCCCGCTTCACTTTCTGGACCCTTTTATATTGCTTGTTTCCGACAATAAGCATCTTCTCCTGTCGGTTCTGTATTATCTCTCTCCGTGTTCTGCTTTCTAACGGATTTTCAAAAAGGGGGGGAGGGGCCAATGTTGTTACAAATGACTTGAGGTTTTTATTTTAATTGAATAAGTTATAAGAGTTAAAATGTATATATGATAATAAAAGAACATTAAAGGATATATTTATGTATCCTTTATATCGGTCAGAACTGTTATTAAAAACAATTAAACAAACAAAAACAATTTCGTAGGGGAAAAAAATATATCCTTTATATCGGATAGAACTGTTATTAAAAACAATTAAACAAACAAAAACAACTTTGTAGGGAAAAAACATCTGGTGTTAATGTTTACTTTATACTACTTTTTAGCCTAATTGGTCATCTTCATGCTTAAAATCAACAAAATACCATGGTTTGCATATTCTGTTTTCTTTTTCGTGGATTATTATCTAAAAGAATATATATATATATATATATATATATATAATATATATATATAAATTATATTTCAAACCAGTTCTATCTCAGTGGTTGAATACATACCACCAAGTATTCAACCACAAGTATATTTATAGAGTATATATTGATGTATCCTAAAGCTTTTTTAGTATAGCTAATGTATTGAATGTTTTATTATTTAACTCAAATAATATGCAAAAGGACTTTAAAAAAATATATATCCTTGGCACAACATTTTTTCAATAAAGAACTTAATTTTGATTCCGAAAAGTTATAAGATCTTTAAGAAACAATTAATATATATAAATATATTACTTTTTTGAGAAAAATGAATATAATTTTTAGGCATAAAGTCATTAAATAGCATTTTTTTTAAATTTGGAGATAGAAATATAGTCGATTTTAAAAGAATTATAAGAATGTAAAATAGTCAAGATGTGCAGTAATTTATGATGTTTATGAAATTTGCAGACGTTTCGACCTAGCAGGTGGATCCTCATCTGGGTATTGGCTGCTGGTTAGAATAACCACAAGAGTTCTTGTTAATCTAGAAACCCTGATGATGACCCACATGCTTGGGTCGAAACGCCGGCAAACTTCATAAACAACACAAATGACTGCATATCCTAACTATTTTTCATCCTTATTTTTAAAATTTAATCACTAATTATTTTGATGGGGTTTCTCTCTGTGAAATCAGTACTTTGTGGATTTACAATCAGTGTAACTATATGTTTGATATTAAAACAAGTTTGTGTAATATTGATACATCGATACCAAATATCAATATGGTAGGAATATATCTATTAATAAGGTCAAAATTCATAAAAATGTTCTTAAAAGATTAACCCCGTTAAAAATGTACTTATAATTTTTTTACTATCTGCAATTAACCCAAGATTTTTTTTTAAATATTGTTTTAAATATGTTCCAAAAAAAATGTTTAATAAACAACGTACAGAGGAAATAAAAATAACTGTACGGAGGAGATTTATTTTAAGTATTAAACGAAGCAAGAAATAGTTAAAGCGAATTAATAATTTAATAATAATAATTTATGTTAAGATGTTCTATGAAAAATTGTGATAAGAAAAATATTAGTCATATTTAAAATAAGGCTCTGTTGGTTTAAAATGTTTTTCAATCCTTTCAAGTGTAGTATTTCTATTTATTATTTTTTCTATGTTCATATTAATTTATCAAGAAATAGATATATACATACTTACTTACGTACATACTATTTTAAAGTATTGGTTTTATATATAATCTGTTCTTCTAAATTATTATACCATCTTGACTTTATTTTATCAACTGGAACTTTATCTTATTTATTTCTCATACTGAGTTACTTATTTATGAAAAAATAATTATATGAATATGTACACATTTACATTTTTATTTTACATGAAAATCATGTTCCTAGTTAAGCATATCAGTAATTAATTCACTCACATTTTTTTAACGTGCTTTGCACTTATCATCGACTGGAACCCATTCATTATTTTTTTCGGTAGCTTAGAGGTTGAGTCTATCATATGTTGCCTTTTTTTGATTATATTTTTGGTATGTTTTTTTTTTATTCTTAAATGTTTACCGAAGAAGGTTGCTCCTCACACAACACCCCTCCCCTCTGCCCCCAAGGTGCTGGCGGACAGTAGCGGTGGACTAGGGCATGCTGCATATCGATCCCCGCTATCTGAGGGGCCAAGCTATTGTTTTCCTTCCTCTGTAGGGGGGGAGGCTCGTCTTGGTGTTTGCTCCCCCTCGCCGTACCCCCTCCTCTACAATATTATTATAGTCTCGAGACCGGGGATCCCAAAGTGCCTCTCACCTAGCTCGTCCTTTCTCTTGTATCTACGGAGGAAAACAAAAAAGTTGTGGAAGAAAAAGGAAAACCTTGCTCAAAAAATGTAGCAATTTATCACTTTTCCCATTTATTTTCACATTGCCCCTCTTCCATTGTTGGAATCTCCTTATCTATCGTCATATCTCTCATTATTCGTGGATAGGATATTTTATTTTTCCTATCTACCATTCCAACCTAAATAATATTGAAACGAAATGAAAAAATAATTTTATTCTGGGACTACAGTTCCCTAAAAATAATAAGAGTGTTACAAATTTATGAGTATTAGTCTGGCTTAAAATAATAAAAAATACAAGCTGATATACTGCTTATTGTTATTGCAGTTGTGCAATAGTTGACATCACACTGTATACAGATACAAATAATTTTACATATCAGCGGAAGTTTGAATGTGGAGTAGGTGGTGGAACAGGAGTTGTTTGAAGGAAGAGAGTTCCAAAAGGAGGTAGCACGAATGACGAAGGATTTGCTGAAGGAAGTGGTTTTATGGGAGGAGATATATAAATCTATAGGTTGAGACTTGGTATTGAGAGAGTGGATAAAGTAGCGTAAAGTAAAGAGTAGGAGGGTTTTTGGTTCTGAGAACTTGAAAAAGGAAAACACCAAGGAGGAATTGTCGTCGGGAAGTAGGATAAAGCCACTTCAACTCGGTGTACCAGAATGATTCATGCGAACGCCTGGGGACCCCTTACATGTTTCTTATAAAACAGTTCATGAGTTTCTTTCGTCTCATTTCTAGCCTGGCAGATAGCCCTCCATACGCCTAAGAGCCATATTCGAAGTGGGGGAATATAAGAGAGGTTACAAGGAGCAGTCTGGTTTTTAGAGGAATAAAATCTTAGGAGTTGTTTAAGGACGGTTATGGATTTTCGTGTAATCTGGGAGATGTGATTATCCCAGGAGAGGTTCTGGTCAAAGTTTACTCCTAGATTTTTAAGTAAGTAAGTAAGGGAGCTAATGAGATGTCTGGACCCGATGAGAATAGCCTTAGTTTTATCTGCATTCAGCTTTAATTAATTTATTTCTGCCCATCTTCGAGGATTCAGTCGATATCCTCTTGTAGCTTTCGGTCAGCCTCAGGCCAATTTTGGTCTTGTTATCGCCATATATTTAGCTTCATGGACAGGCTCGACTACAGATTTATCCGTACATTTTAATTTGTTTAAATTATATATATATATATATATATATATATATATATATATATATATATATATATATATAAATAAAACAATTTTAACTTAATTTCTATTCAATGCGAAGACATATTTAGTATTTTTATATATTTACTTCCATTCATTAATTGTACATACACTTGGCACAGCTCTTAGATTAAACGAAATTTAGTTTGAAAGGCTACCCTAGTGGAGATTTTTTATAGCTTCTGAGAAAGAGAAAAACAAAGATATGCATCTTTATGAATGAATTAATTGAGTTTGAACCTCATTATCCTCTTGTTTTTGACATTTAAGTGCCTGTGGAATCTTGCATAATACGCTTTATTTTAACGCTACACCTTGTGAGGACTTCGGGTTTCTTGCTAACATGTTCAACTAACTTTCGAATTCCAAGTATTTCAAACACGCCCTTTGTGACTGCAATGACTTTCCTTTATAATTGCGTTTTTTTTCATTCCTGTGGTGGAAGATATATATTTCATTTGATGTCTTTTATGGTTTCTAATCAGTATTAACCACAGAAATAAGATGAACTTTAATTTAAGCTTCTTGTCCCGCTAGCTCCGTATTGGTTCGGATCTTTTGGTCGTCATTATCGAGTAAATGATAATCTCATTAGGTTGAATTTATATTCGTGGCAATATATAAATGTTTGGTTTTACCGCATGGAATGCTCTGTAGTGTGCGGGGAGCCATCTCTAAGTAATGTTGATTAGCTTTTTAATTAATGTTGTTTTAGATTTTTAATACCTTTATAAAGGGTTGGCTATTCTTTTCTCTACCTACTGTATTTTCGCTCATTGTCATAAGATGATTAAAAAAAAAAAGATTGAACGATAATTAGATTCAATTGCTTTAAAATTTTATCATTAAATAAAAAAAAATTAAAAAACCTCTTAGTGTGTTAAATATAAAAGAATTGCTAAGTGGGTGAGTTGAATAGGATTTGAATGGAGTCTGTTGTTTTAATTGAGTTGGAGAAACAATTAAAGCTGAGAGGAAAGCTTTTGTATTGGGTCCGTTGGAAGCGCTTTATAAGTTTCCAATCTTTTGTTTTTTATTGTGCACCATCATTTTTTTTTTTTTTATTTACTTTCTGTTTTAAGTGATATTTCATTAGCCTCACTGCATTGTATTTCATAATGGATGCCGCAGTTTTTAGTCATGTTTTCTTTAAAAAAAAAAAAAAAAAATACACTTGTAGGTAGAGAGTCCTCATTTATAACTATTTATTTTTTTCATCCCACTCTACACTTCGGAATATTCAAGGATCGGACTCTTGTGTCAATTGAGCTGCAGTATTTTGGTATTTAGGATTGTATTCCAGGCAGAACAAAAATATAAAACTTCGGGTAAATTTCAGTGTGTCTAATCGTTTTTCCTCCGGCTTTTAAAATTTCCCTGTTCAATCCCTTCTAAGTGAGTTCGATTTATAAAAAAATTGTATGTATATTGAGTTCGTGTTATACAAGTTTCTTTTTGAGGTCTGAACTTTTTCTCTCCATCTCTGGCCGTTTGAATAATTAATTTTGAAAACGAATTCCTGAAATGTTAAGGAATAAAATGTGAGAAAGAAATTCAGCAGTTCTATCGATTTTAGAATTAATTGTATCTGGTTTTCTCATATACATATACAAGATACAACCTTTCAACTGTTCATATCGGCATGTTACAGCATATTACGACAAAGAAAAAAAAAAGAAATTAAATACTTGATGGTTGGACCAAGGTATATTATTGAATAACAAGATGGTACTACGAGGTGACAGTCATAAAAAGACTAAAATAAGAAAAATGTTTTATTTACAGCCAACGTTTCGACCCGACTTTGCGGTGTTTTTCAGGGGCTTGTGTAGCTGTATGGCGTTTTGGTTGAAACGAAAAAACGGTTATATTATATCTTATATTATATATATAATAAAATATATGGCACCATAAAACGAAATAACTCATGTAGTAGATGTTGTAGTAACCTCGTATTTCTTCGAAAAAAATTCTTATTTTTTCAATATCTCTCAAAAATTTACCATGCAATCACAGAAACTTTGGCGGGCCCTTAGTTTGGAGATCCCGAGTGTAGAGCCAAAAAAAAAAAAAAAAAAAAAAAGTGGAAAACAAAAACGTGTTCGTTGGTAAACCTAAGCCGTTAGCACAAAAAAGTACTTTCTTATCAAGTTACAACATTAAAAACATTTTCTTGGTATGTAAAGAAACCTTTTTTAAATTTATTTTTTTAATCAAATATTACTTTTTAATAAAACTCCCACTCACTAATTCCTTTTAATATAAAAGTCTAGAAAATAATTTCATTAGCCTTCGCTTTTTCGTTGTTCTAATATTCAAAAGTTTATCAACGGTTATTATAAATCGTTAAATACACAAGTGATGAGTTTACTAATCAGCAACCCCTAACGAGCTCTATTTAACGATCTAGAAATATCACTTCACTCCATTAACTTCGTAGGTTCCATTAACTAACCACATAATTAAAGCTTCATCATTAATTGCGAGGTGATACTAATATGTATATGTATATAAAAAATAAAATTACATATTTATATACATATACACGAATTAAACGGATTTGAAGTAATTTAGCTGTAACATTAATGTTAATATACAATTGCGAAATTCTGAACATAGGCTTTTAAAAATTGGTAAAAACTATTCAATCAAAGTTTTTCTAAACAAGGCATCATCTAGACATAAATCACACAAAAAATAACACAACCTAAACCACAAATAAAAATAAACAATGAACATTTCTCAACTGCATAAAAAAGTTTCATTCATGCTAATCTGATTATACTGAATATAATTTTTAAATTAACTGAAGTTTTGAGTTCTTTTAATTAGTTCGTGTAAGAACATTCTATGATTCGTAGCCAAATTTAATTCGATAATGTAATTCATCTCCTCTAACTCAATTTGAACGGTTCGAAGTGGAATGTAAAATCTTAAATGGATGTAAAATTAAAGCTTTATAATATCGAAAAATATACGACTTAAACATTTCATTGATAACAGGAATACTGGTCATATTTTCTTGTGTAGCCATATTGTTTACCTTAAAAGATTACTTGCAAGTAGGAATGAGTAACGCTGAAAATAAATCAAATGTAAATGCTAAAATGCCACAAGTTAAAATGCTCTTAAATTGAATATATATATATATATATATATATATATATATATATATATATATATATATATACATTACCAGTATTACATCACCCAAAGGATTCAAGTATCGATATTTGACCATATGATACAATTTTTTTAAAATTATATGCTTCTGCAATTTCATAAATATACTCGTGCTATTTAAACAATTATTTAAGTAATTTTTATTTAAATTATCTACCTTCCAGTGATTTATGGAATAATATTCTTTAGAAAATTTGTGCAGTGCTTATTTCCCGCACCATAAAATAATCAATTATTTTGTTCACTTTTTATCTCGCTTATTTACTACAGTTTTATCTCATCGCTCATTTACTTCCTCTCCTACCTTTTTTTTTTTTATTTTTCAACACAAAAGCAATTTCGGTTCACGTCTTTAAAAGAATTTCTGGAGAGGAATAAGAGGTCGGTAATGAGGAATTTCCGATGAAAGGCCAATACTTTAAAGGGATGTTTGAGGCTGGAATTTAAAAAAAGAGAGAAAAAAAAGGTTTGTACAAGTACTTTTTGAGCCAAATAATCTTTGTTTTATATATATTTTCGTTGTTATTTATTTTTTGGTGTGTTGTAAAAATTCTCTTTATGTGTTATGTTGAAGAACAACTGGATCCAGTTGTATTTTTTCAAGAACAAATAAATTTCCGTCTACACGTGGTTAAAAGCACATTCATGAACTTTTTTTTTTTTAATTTTTCATATTTTATTTGAATCAAGGATTTCGTGTATGATGAAGTGATAATTTTAAAGGTTCAGAGTTTGTTTTCGATATTAATTTCCATAATATGAGTGATATCTAAGTTGAAATTAGTAAAAAGAAAAAGAAATGATTTAAAGAAAGTAACTAACCAATTAATAAAAAATAGACCCAGATTGAAAAAATATCTGCGTTCCGAAAAAAATAAAATGAATTATGTATATTATTATAAATATATGTATATACATAAACATTAAAATCCTGCTTATTAGCGAATTCCGTAGATGTTGTTGAGAAAATTTACTTATCACACATAAATGTGTTATCCCCTTCTTCACTTTTTAAGATAAATTTATGTTATCGGGGCTGTCGTAGGAAGCTGGATTTCTTGGTAAACAAGAGTTCCATTTATCATCCAGATTGTCCCAGGCTTTTTTCCTTTCGTTGAAATTGATGTGTTTTCTGTGCTATTAAGATGTTAATAAATGAAACATTTCCCCCCTCCCCGCCTAAATGAATTTATCTTACTTGTTGGTTTTGGATATTAAAAGTAGTCATCGAGATAAAATGTACTTCATAATGATTTCAGAATAAGTTTAATATATATATGTTTAACAAATGAAAATAAAATCAAATTAACATTTCATTCAGTCCCGTCATTAGCTTCAATTTTAACTGTAAGATATCGATTATCTTTTTTTTTTAACCCCACACTCATTGTTACGTATATATTTCCTTAAAAAGAATAATTTATTAAATAATAATAATTTATTAAGTTTTTATTAATTAAAATATTTTATATTACATGTGATCTGGAAATATTTTAATTAAACCTCATAATTGGGGTTTCTCATTTATTTTTCACTTTCACTTACCTATATATATGTAATATATAGGGAAAGTATTGCAATCGTGAAAATTTTGAATATGGATTTTCGACGGAAATACACATTTTAGGTCCCTTGAGTCTAAATAACCAAGTTCTGCAAAATGGTCTGTGTGTGTATGTATATGATCAGTCTAGCTCAAAATCGAAAAGTCGTATGAAACTGATATTACAGAGAGATATTTAAGATATGCCTTGGATGTGATAGCAACTTTTTTTGTTAAAATCGATTTACCGAATGTGGCACTGTATATCAACTGTTGTACACATTTTTACTTAGAAAATATTTCATGAATGTATAAAGCATATGTTTATAACCTTAAATACATTTACAATAGTTTAATAATTCTAGATCCGACATTATATTTAAATAATTAGGTATCAACCTCCATTTATTTCGAAAAATCTTCATTTAACCTTTTAAAAAATTCAATCAGTTAATAATTTGATGAATTTTCCCTTTGTGAATTCCAAACATACATAATCCACTTAAAATTATTGTGACAACTTTTGACCTATCTATGGCAGGCAATGAAAATCTGGTAATTCCATTTTAATAAACGGATACAGTTAGTACAAATTGAGTACCGAGGTTTTTATTGTCTACCGTTGATATAAATAATGGGTTTTTTGTTATTTTAGTGGCCATAATGATTTGTTAGCTGTAAGCTTTGAGCTATGGCTCCGTTAAAAGTCCACTTCAAAAATTTTATAATTGCTCAAATAAGATAATAATTTCTATCAAAAGTAGAGAGAAGAGGTAAGCGAAAGTTGTGTGTTTTGCCCACCAGATTTTTAATAAACGAACAGTATATTTAAAACTTCCGTATTCCAATTCCTCTTCGCAATGAACCAGACGCTGCCTAATTATAAAACAAAGTTTTATTTTCTCTTAATTTTTATTCTTTTTATGAGTATTACAAATATTTAGTATCACTTTTCATAAAGATTTTCATTTTTATTAATCTTAATTACATACTTCACTATTATCTCATTATTATCATTTTTTCACTCCTTACTCAACATTCTTTACAAATTTACTTAGAAAATTACAGTTTTTTTAAGTAATTAATTTTATAATTGTTAATATTAATTTAAAATATTTTTATATTAAATATGATCAAGTGATATTTAATTAATCTCCATAATTAGAGGTTCTCAGTTGTCTTTTAATAAGCGGACACTATATTTGTAATTATATTTCTGTGTTTATTACTTTTAATTTTATTATAAGCTTACTTTATTTATGTTTTAGATCTGAACATGGCTCGTTTCGTTGAGCCGAAATGTGATTTTAAAAAAATACAAGTAATGATAGTCTTAATTATTTGTTCTTTTTTTTTTTTTTTTTTTTTTTTTTTATGTGACATTATTCGATCTCAAATTATCCGCTCTGGATCTTGAATTACTCTTTAAAAAAAAATTTGTTTAATTATTCACTTTTGCTCATGAGCCTGATTCATAACTCTGTTGCACCGCCAATAGCTCAGAGAGAAATATGAACTGAAATATTAAAAGGAATAAATTATTATTTAATGAATTTACAAGATTCGTTACAATTCCAGACAATGAATTTTTATCTTAAAGACGACCCTTGAATGGCGAGTAGATAAATTGACTCGCCAGATATTTTCTGAATGGCAGCCGCCTGCCAATAAATACCCTTTCTTTGGGAACGGGGGGAGTTTTCCCGATGAAAAAGGTTCAATCGTAGCATGAAAATGGGTCTCTTTTTTTTACCCATCATTCCAGAAGGATGGGAAAATTTCCCTTTTATCTGTGTCTGTTTTTACCTTCCCTTGACGTGAGGATCGGATAACAATATCCATATCCAATTCTCTAGGCGAAAATCATGCCTCACCTTTTATAAAGAGAAATTGCATATACATATATTCTTATTGTCCCGTATGTTATATTTCTTTAAATATATTAAATTATGTATGTGTGCCATTGATAAATAGTTATCATTTCCTTAAAGTTTATATTCTAGTTGGTATTTTTAATTTACTTTTAATTAATATTTTACAAAAGTTATTTTGGTTTTTCATTTTCGTTGGATCTAGATCTAATTTTTTCACTTCATGAATAAACAATTCTTGTGTAACGAAGACCACATGACTCCCACTATTTTATTTTATCAATAATTTGGTTTACAATATGTTTTTTTTATTTCTTGCATACTCGTTTTAGTTTTGATGACATTTTAAAATATTCTAAAATAAAATAATATCTATAAAAAATCATAAAATATAATACTCTATGGTTTGGTACCTATTATGGTAACATAAATTTATTTGTTTTCCTTTTCATTATTTATCACAAATAATTTGCCTTTTATTCATCTTGTTAAAAAAAGGTTTCCTGAAAATTATTTAAATTACTTTTGTCACAATAATTAAATGACCTCTCTAAAGACATTTTAAACATTTTTAAAAATTATAGCTTTATTTATTTATATCGATAAGGGGCTCCTCAACCACTTACATAATATTTATATTACATTAGATGAAATTTTTCATAAAATTTGAAAGTACAAAATATTTATAACATTTATGGAAAAAAGTTATTTGAGCAAAATTTATTTTATTAACAAAAACAGTAAAATTAAAAAAAAAAAACTTTACCTTATTGTTATTTGCATTAACCAATTTTCAGGCATCGCATTCATTTATTCTTTCTAAATAATTCATATCTCCTAAGAAAATGTAATTTAGACTGCTCCATTAAATTATTCAGGTCTTAATCGTTTATTGATTAAATGTAATATTTGAATTATTATTTTAATTTTATTACTTAGGGTATATTGTTATGGATTCATAAAATTACTTTGACCATAGCATTGATAATTTACCATTAAAACGATAAATTAATAATCTTTTTTTATTTTTGTCCGCGCTAATATATTTTTTAAAAATTAGTATGGTTTCTAATCTTGTTCTATTCGAAATTAATGAGATTAAAAACACTTATATTTAACAGATCATAAAAAGAAGAAAAAAAAAAAGTATGAAAAGAGACTGCTATACTTAATTTTATTTTGTTAAAGTAATTTGAATGACACTTTTTTTCGAGTCCTCAGTTATTTATACTACGACAGTAAAAATATTGTCTCCATCGTGTTTTGTTCGTTTTTTTTTTTACTGTGTCAACTGAATTTTTCAAACGAAAGGTTTCCACCTAACAGATACGATTGGCTTTTAAAACTTTTTCGCGTATTTTTTTTTTTTAACTTGTTCACTCTTCCGTTGGATAACTGTTCAACGTGACTTTTTTTTATTCAATTTTAGTATCAATTTCTCATATTCTGCTTTTTTATTTTATATATTTATTTTTTTATTATTATTAATCTGAATTTTATTTAGTTGGGAAATTGATTTGATGAATTCAAAGGTTATAATATTAATATTACTTTTTTATCTCATATTAATTTATTTTATAGTTGGACAATTAGTCGATTTAATAACCATATTTCTCTTCGATTCCTGATAACCCTCTGAGGCTTCTAAAAAGAAGATGGCCCTATGATCTATGTCATAAACCCTATGACAACGAAAAGGCTGTAAAAAATAAAAATAAAATAGAATTCCTAAAAGCGTTGAAACTCTATAATAGAATTTAACCTGAAGGTGTTGCCACTGTCCCTGCTGGGTAGAGGCAAAAAAAAAAAAAAAAAAAAAAAAAAAAAAAAAAAAAAAAAAAAAAAAAAAAAAAAAAATTAAATATATATATATATATATATATATATAAATGTAATCATTTACTGTAGTTGCTGTTCTGTCCGGGAGACGATTGAACAAAGTCAAGACTCTCTGAGCTTGTTCGGCTTTAATTGTAATGAGTTCCTAAACTCATCAATGGCATAGTTTAGCTTAGTCTCAAGACTAGTCCGATACCAGCACTGTGTTTAGGGACATGTTGGATACAGCGTTGGCCATGCTTCACTTTTCTGCAGTTGAAAAGTTTAAGCAAAAAATAAATAATTAAAAAAAAAATAATAGTTCTTCTTTTAAATGGATCACCTGATTATTATGTCCATTTTTGGAATATCATACAATATAGTGGTAATTTAGCATTTTTTAGATTGACTTCTTTTGCAAAATTAATTACTTCAACAGACATTTTTGAATATATATATATATATTTATTTATACTAAATTTCTTAAAAACCTTTAAGTTAAGAAAAGTCAAAAAGTTGCATGTGTAAATGTGCTATTTTCTAAATAACTGAAAACATAAATAAAATTAAGATTCCGGTTATATCGAGACTGATTTAAAATAATCTAGAATTTGAGTCCTCTATTATCTATAGTAAAAACGAGTATTTAGAAAAACAACCAATGAATCCGATAATGCAATAATTTTTTTTTTCAAAAACGAACCTAAATACTACAAACAAGCATTTTGAAAAAAAAATTTCAGAAACGGGTATTTTTTTCAAAAAATGTAGTAAAATTTGCATATCTTAAATATTTTTAAAAAAGTCATTCATCAAAACTTTTTTAACTTTTTGTTCAAATGAATTAAAAATAAATTTACTTCATCGTCCAATTAATGTATACAAAACATTTTTTAAAAAATGAAAAAATGTTTACAGTAATGTTTTTATAACTTTTTTTTCCACCTCAAATCAAACATCCATTTTTCTCTCCAAAAAGAACCGCACTCAATCTTTTGTTTGTTCAAAAACTGTCCTGAAAGTAAATTATTTTCAAAAACGGCCCTTTTAATCTTTTTACTTAACTGAACGAAGCTATACTACAGTTATGTATTTGATGTGCCCATTAAAAGCGATGTATCGGATTTTAATTAATGTTTTTAAATTATTATTAAAATAATCAGCAATATTCGGAAATTTGGAGAAGAATAAATATTTTTTTTTTTAAATAAATGCAAAAAAATTGGAAATTAACTACTCATTTTATTTCACGCTCTGCTCTTTTGTAACACTACCATGTAATCTGCTCCGTCGTTAGACATTTGGCGCCTTTCGGAAAATGGCTTGATCTCACCCTAAAAAAATTAATTCTTTTCTTAAGTTGTTATATACATTATGTAATATTTGAATTTTATTTCATTCAACATTTCTCTAATACAGTTGCTTTATGGATTGACTAAAATTAATTATTTTATTTTGTTTTTTATTTTTTTATTTCTAACACGTGGCAAGGGTCCCTGAAGATCGGTCAGCGCTCTGGGGCTATTGTCCCTCCCTAAGGTCGACACTGAATACAATAAAAGCCGTACTGTATACAACGAGATGAGATGATCATGGCGTTATTCCAATGCCTCCCTGATTACCCTTATGAGCGATCCACTTTTAATGTAGCTTATAGTTAATTGTTCAGTGATAGTGTACAAGTGTAAATAAAAATATTTAATTTAATTTGTTCACAGTCTAAAATAATTTCTTGGATGATAAATAGCCAGGACGCTTTCATTATTAAGCTTTTATTGATGTCGACGTTTCAACCCAATCATCAAAGCGTGTTTCAAGCACTGAAGGTATTAAAGTACTCGAAACACTTGGATACCTTCAGTGCTCGAAACACGCCCTGATGATGATCCACATGTTTCGGTTGAAACGTCGACACCAATAAAAACTTTATAATGACTGCGCCCTGACAATCTATCATCCACGATATGTAGAACAGTCCGACTAACTTCCTTCAATAATTCATAAAATAATTTGTATGTATTTTTTTAAGATTTTATTTCGTTATCAGTTTTATAAAATTCGCAAGTTCTTCATCCATACTTCAAATTTTTGATTTGAAGGTTCAACTAAAACTTCAGTTTGTTTACGAACTTCGCGTTATGGGCGCGAATTGTTAAAAAATGTGTGAAATTCCTGAGAACGGTGCGGAAGGCCATTGTATTTCACCCGCCATTCAGCAAAGAGGGGAAAAAAACCTCTCTTGGAGGAGGAGGGAATGTGTGCGTGTCTTTCAATGGAGGGAAAAATAGCCCGTGAAGCGTGAAGGTGTTGACATACTTGAGCTTTGTATCTCTTTCACCCTCGCTGCCTCCGGTCGAAAAGCTTCCCCGATCATCACTTTCGGTATTCCTCATCGTCAAGGGTGGTTCGATGAATACAGGCTGCGCTTTATAATATTTTTGCTTTAATTATTAGTATTAAAGCATAGGTAACCATTACTGTCTCAATTATCATATCGCTTCCGAAATACTAAGTTTTAAGTTTGTTGAATTGTTCATTTTTTTTTAACTTTATTTCTTCGCTCACGCCTATCCAAAGCACCTAAACCAAAGTATCTGCTGTCGGGAAGAATAGCAGTAAGGCGTTGATAGGCATGAGGGTATAGGAGTGCTCAACGGCATCCCTTCCTATCTTTATTTTATTATTCATATCTTAGCGAGGGGTGGGGGCGGGGTGGCCGAATGGGCTAAAGCGTTGTGCACTGCACAGCGAGTTGCATGACAACCGAATAAGAGATTTGAGAAGATTTAAAATGTATGGGTTCGCATCCCGGTGCTGGAATGGATTTTAAATTCCCCGCCCTCACCCTCCGGCTCAGGAAAATCCCGTATAGCCTAAAAGGCGAGATAGGGAAGAACAAAAAAAAAAAAAAATATATATATATATATATATATATATATATAAATAATAAAAAAATAAATAATAAATAAATAAATAATAAATAAATAAATAAATTAAAAAAAATATATGAAAAAAAGATCTTAGCTAGGGGATTCCTCACCCAGCTTCAATTGCGTCTTCTATGCGTGTTAAGGGCATGCTAATTGTGGTTATACCATGTAAGGTGAACTGTGAAGATCGTAATGTTTGTGACGTACAGGCATGAGAGATGGGCGTGCGCAGCGGTAGCCCTTCTTATCTTGATTTTAGTATTAAAATCTAAGCTAGAATATCCCTCATCCGACTTCAATTGAGCCTTCTATTCGTTTCAAGCATGTTAATTGTGTGTTACTTCGTAATGTGATCTTGTGAAGAATGTTATGTAAAGCTGAGCTTTAGTTATTTCTGAAATGTTTTTAGTTTACATATCTGTGTCTTTTTTGGGCTTTGTCTTATATCCTTGATGCGTATGCAGGAGAATGTAAGTGTTCAATTTCTGTTTTAGTTTTAATTTGGAACGTCTTGAAAGAAGTGAGTATAATGGCCGTAATCTAAGGTTTTACGTTTCCCGTTTTCGTTGAAATTTATATAATTTTTTTCACGAGAAGCCGTCTTTTTTTTCGTCATTCCCTTCCTCGCCTTTTAGGCTATACAGGGTTTTCCGGGCCAGGGGTTGCGGGCGGGGGATTAATGCAAGCGTTAAAAGCCCCCCATGGCACCGGGATGCGAATTAGTGGGTAGCCCGCTCCGCCGCACCGCCTCCCATGAGAAGCGTCTTAAGGCGTTGGTATGAATGTACTGTTTCTTGACCAATGTATATTCAAGGAATTAATTTTCTTTTACTCTCTAACGCCATGATATTCCTACAACTAATTGAAGCGTCGAGGCTTCTTATCTACTGGCAGACAACGCGTGACTAATCTGCAAAGTTAAGTTATCTGTTACTATATCTGTAACTATAACTATCTAGTAGCATCATTCCACAACCCTTTAGCTCACAGGTATAACAACTTACAAATTCTTCAAGTTACATTTGGTACTACAATAGTTCTTGAACATAAATTATGTTTTTATTTTAAAAACATATTAATACCGTGATTACCTAATTCCATTCAGAATGAAGTCAAGGATATTTTTAAAAATCTCAATATTTTATAAAATGATTGTTTATAAAAAATAAGTCACTTCAACAGGTTTTGTTGATTTTGTGTAAATTGAATCAAGAGAACATATTATTATTTTTTAAATTAACGTTGAGATTTAGATAAGGTTCCACGTAAAGCTCTATGACCTGGAAAAAAGGTGAAAAGTTCTTCTACTCCACACGGCTACTCGTTTCACAGGTTTTAATGTCCTATAAGCCAGGTAATGTACCAGTAAACTTCAATAACCTATAAACGAACCTATGAAATTCAACCTCATTAAAAGTTTATACTTTAGTATCCCACAAAGTCAATGAAATTGCCTGATAACTGCAAACGATGTTCTTCAATTAGATTATATATGTTGTGAATAAAATTTAATTTTCAAATGAAACGCCCATAGAAAATAAAATAATGTTTTTTAATTATGGTACTGATTTTATTTAAAATTATCAAGCGAAAGTAAATATTATTTTTTCCTCAAGGTACCAAAGAATTTACTATGAGTATGAAAACCTGCTTGTTTTGGTCTACTGGATCTATAATTAGTATAAAAACAAAAACTATAAAAGTTCTCAAATTTTAATTTTACAATGAGTATATATGCCTACTTATTGTTTTAAACTTTAAAATAAGATTTTCTGAAAATGGGAGCCGATATCCAATATCAGAAACTCGTTTAAGTAATCTCAAACTTTAATCCCCTCCGATCTAATTACAAAAGATTTTGGCGCAAAAAATTGCAGAGGGCGCAGAAGATAAGCTGAAAAAGGAAAACTTGGTGAAGCTCCTGGGGCCAAGTGCTACTTAGTTTGGGACCGAGCTCAACTTAGTTGTCATCTGCCTCGGAGAGGTTCCGCTCTTAATCATTCCTAAGTCTGTTTTAATAACTCCTCTCTCTGGGTGAGCTTCAAATTTAATAAGGGCGCTCTGCCTCCTTCTCTTCCTGTCTTTAGGCAGGCCATCTTTGGAGTCACGTTGAAGAAAAAAATGTGTGTCTCCAAATATTAAATAAAAATGATAAAAAAAAAACAAAACAGTGATCCTGGAATTTTCCATCGTATGATTTTTGTACGATTCATTACTCTGGAACAGCAATATTTTAATAAAAACAAAAATACTAATCTTTGGTAGAAAGCTTGATGCAGAGACATGGCGCCTCAGTATGACCCAAGAAAAAATTCTTTTAGTTGAAATGGATTTTTGGAGGAGAGCTGCAAGGATATTCGGAATCAAAAGGGTAAAAGGCCACTATAAGGGATATATTGGAAACAAAGCAAAATATCCTAGAGGTAACTGAAGAAAGAAGATCCAGGTGGTATGGCTATGCGAGACGAATGGACAACCACAGGATAGCAAAGATAATTATGGATTGGGAGGCAGAGGGTAGAAGGAGAGGAAGACCCCCAGTTAGATGGAAGAATAGAGCGATGGAGAGTATGGCTGGTAGGGTACTGTCGGAGGAAGATGCGATGGACCGGCAGAGAGAAACTTGCTAAAGAAAGAATTTGGTTGAGGTAGACTTCATACTGAAGAAACTCCTAAATAAAAAACTTATTTTTATAAATTTATATAGCCATTAAAGAATTGGCTCTCGCTATAAATGCGATAAAAAACAATTAGTATTGATCGGGTTCCTTTCTGGTAAAAAATATCACATGAATGTAAATCAGAGATTGGACACAGTTAAAAAGGACAGATCGTATACGGCTATTCTATGCGGTGCGGGTACCGGCTGGAGTCGTATCATCTGAATTCTCCGGGTGACTCATTCTTCTTCGGTCCGAATATTCTACCCAATACTTTATTTTCAAAAACCTCATGTCGTTGCTCATTCCTTAATGTTAAGCGGCCGCGGTTCACATTCATAAAGGATCGTAGGTAGGATAATGGTTTTGTAAATCTGGTTCCTCCTTTTTTTTTAACTAAAAGACACAAGAATGAAATTTTATATACCGATATAGATTTTTTGTTTATATTTTAAGAAAAAAATCGACTATTCATAACTTTGAATAGAATAAGCATAAAGGGGAAGAGTATATATAGGATAAGATAGGAGCGAACGGGAAGCCCTGCGGCGCACCCAATACTACAGTGACAATATAAGTTGGTCCCAGAACGCGGGGCGAGGTGTATTCTCCCCAACAGGTCTCTCTCCCTCCGGGCCTATCTCCGCTCCCTTCCAATATCTCAATATATTTACCCTATCTTCCTTTCTCTGTCTACTTCTCAAGCCCTCCTGCTCCCTCCGCACCGCTAATGAAATTCTGTTTAGGCACTTTATGCCTCACGGTTAAAGTTATTGCCTTTTTCTTTTTCACTTAAGCGTTTGGATCTGATACTTATGATAGCGTGTCTTTTCTCTTCTAAGCACCGTAAAATTTAATAAGTTTTTTTTTTTTAGTTTCATAATCATAAATGTCTGTGGTTTCTTATAAGCCTGTAAAGAAGCTGAAAAATGAAAAGTTATTTGAAAAATTTAAAAGTTATTTGAAAGTCCCAACGTTGTTTTTGATTTGCATTCTTGTGATGTAAGGTTTCTATATTATATGTCGATCATTTTTGGTTTATTATTTTCAATATTGAATCTTCGTAATCAACCAAGAAAAAAAAGTTTAACCGCCTCTTCTCTTCAAAATTTGAGGTTTTAAGTTTCATGATACTTAGCATCCGACAAATAGAATTTTAAAAAAAATTGTCCATTCGATGTCTTTTTTTCCCCTCCCCTTTTAGGTTACACGGGTTTTTTCCCGGGCCGGGGGAAAAGGTTGGGTAATTATGCTATTTATAATTATCGTAATTATTTTTCTACCTCAAACTTCGGTTATCAGGTTTTCTGTGATTTCGCTCGGCCACCCCGCACCAGTCCATACGCTGTCTGCCGTACGCCACTTTTCTCCAAGACCAGCCGACTTATTGTTTTTAGATTTGGTATCAAGGCCAAAGATCACCCGAGTATGATCTTGTGAACTTGAGATTTCACCATCTGTCCTTTCTCACAAAGATGGCGCCCGAAAAATCTCTGTTGCTAGAGAATGTAGCATTTAAACGGATGTAACGATTATAATGAAACTTGTCTTAAAATTTAAGTATATAAATACTTCCCCGCAAATAATGTGGAAAAAAAAATTAAGAGTACGCAACATTAGAATTAGGAATAACTGAAAAAGTATACACTTTTTTATGTTTAAGAATTTTGTTTTGTAAAACAATACATTGATTTTCTCAATTTGTAAGTATGTCTGTCGGTACCAGCAGCTTGTACTCTTCATTACCATAAATCGGCTAGGAGTCCCAACAGTGGTAATCCCCTGTCCGGAAGGTGGCCGCAGCCAGCCACCGCAGGTCCTAATCCGGTCTTGACCTACCTCCGATTTGGTCCTCGGTATTTTCCTCATTTGCATCTTCCAAACTAATATAATATATGGAGATGAGTTTTTTGCTGATTTAAAACAGATCAAAATTGATTTAAATGTTTTAGATGTATTCGAGATTACTTCGTCCCCAGAATACAAGTAATTCGGCATTGGCAAACGCAATTGTTGAGCTCCCTCGGTGTTTAAGATGTTGCTTAATAGTTGTTACTTAAAAAAAAAAATAGTTGTTACTTTTTAAATTAATATAAATTTTAATATTGCTGACATACTTAAAATTCACATCTGCACCGATTCTGTTTAAATGTAATTGAACATTTAATGAGAAGTTAATACCGTTCATACAGAGTGCGGACAAATTGGGAATCCATGTGGAATGAAATTTAATTGACTTAGAAATATTTAAAAAAAATACATAACAATGGGTAAGTGCTGAAAGAGGAAACAGAAGAGAAAAAGTGGTTGTGACAAGGGTGAGAATTGGTCATAGTAACCTGACTCATGTCCATTTAATAACAAAAGAGGACCAATCATATTGCGATACCTGCCAGTCCCCGCTAACCATAATGCATATAATAGAAGATTGTACATTATTACATCAAGCTTTTGTAAAAAACAAAATACCCCGTTGTAGAGAACTAGCATTAAAAAATTCAGTAAGCTCAATAGAAAATATTTTAAAACAAACAAACTGTACTATAGGATATAGTAATTAATGGAAAACATAAAAAGATTTTTTTTTTCTTTCAGAAAGATAAGTTACAAATAATAACAACATTGCTCAAGGCCGTAATAACCAAATTGTTGATGGCCTAGGAAAACTCGTAACCTAACCTAACCGTTCATTTATCTAAAATCTCTTCGGAAATGGACAGTCAGTAGTGGAGGGATATTAGTGACCTTCAATTCTTTGATTAGTGAAGTTTGAATACCGCTTAATAATATTTTTTCCATTAATTCCGAAACAACGGGCATGATAATAGAAATCCTAGTGGAATAAATCTTTATGTGCTTACATGAATAAGGATGCCCTTATTTAGGGCGTAATTTATAAGGATGTAATTTTACAAACATGATTTATTTAATTTTTAATATTCATTTAGTGTAAATTACATGATGTCATATTTATTTATAAATCTAAAACAAATTACTTTAATCTTAGACATTTTTACACGATTTCACCACAAGGAAGGATAATGTTTTTAAGTTCCATGGCTCGAACTATTCGTTCAGATGGCGGATCAGCTTTCATGTTTTAGTAAATAAAAGCTACAGAAGGGATACAGCTGGCTGGGTATTGCTTTTCCTCATGCCTATTAAGCCTCTTTTATATATTTATTATTATATTTTATATTTGGAATCCAATTTTAAACCGATATTCTTCTTTACTTTGTCATTACATTTGCAATATACAGAAAGGGTATTTTCTTTACCATCATCAAGATTGCCGAACATTTTGGCAAAAGAAATAATAAAACAGAAAATATTTTGGCACAAGAATACACTAGTGATTAAATAATTCCCCATATTTTAACTAAATTAGAAAATAATTTAAAAGCGGATATGACGGAAAAAGCTAGAGTGTGAAATCCAGATTTCATAACATTTATAAGGATTTAAATAGCGACTTAGGTGAAAAACATTACATATCAGATGTAAATAAAATTATTTTACTAAAATTATATTTAAATTGCGTGGACAATTCTTATTTCTAAACAATATTGTTATGAGGAGTGAGCAACAAAGATTGTGTAGCCTTTGTAATTTAAATAAAATAGAGGATGTATATCACTACGTCGCTATTTGTCCGATTTCATCGAATGAAATATTTTAAGAAAAAATCATAAACCAAATAAAATAAAATAAAAATCAATGTACTTATGAACATATTCAATGGCAAAGATTGGAGCAGTTTATACATGTATCATATATACGCTTATAAATATAGGGTGTTTTTGATTCGACAGTACAAAACATAACATTCTTTAATTATATGTTAACAAAAGCAAGTATAAGATTAAGGTTATGCAACAAAAATTATTTCTTTCTCATTTTTTTGACAAATTTAAGTTTATTTAGATTATATGTATCAGGTAGTTTTAAGTTGCTTTATATTTCCAAGGCTGTTTAATGTTTCCAAAGTTAATGATTTTTATTTATTTTCTTATTATTATTTATTTTCATTGTATGTATTTTTAGGGCAACTCCAGGCAGACGGTTCGATAGCATTGCCAAAAAAAAGTTTTGTTATTTAAAAAAAAAAAAAAGGAATACATAAAATGTATATTAAATAAAGCTTTGTTTCTATCTATCTATCTATTATTATTAATTTCATTTTATGTTTCATCAGGCCATCTGCTGATTGTCAGTGATTGTTACGCATTAAAATTAATGAAAGTAATTGAATTTGAAAGAAATAAAAAAAAAATCTTATATTTATTATTGCTTTGTACTGTTTTATTATATCGATTGAACGCGTTAAAATACTTTTAGATTCAGTGATTCATTAAAATATATATTATCATCTGTAATACCATAATACCTAAGTACATTTCAACAAATCATTATGCTTTTGGAAATAATGATTCGTCATTAAATGAGGGTCCTAATAACTTGTAAAGACTTGCTCGTTTTAGCAGAGAGGCTCTTATAACTCACAGATCCTTAATTAACGAATTCGTACTGGTCTCCTCTGAAAATACGGTTCTATTTGAATTTATAATAATGTCGCTTAATTTTCATTAGTTAAAACATTTAGTATGTAGTATGACGAAGGAATGGAGCTAAGTAATATAATTAAAAAAATGTAGTTAAATAATGACCTATAATTTAAAACTAAATGATGTTATATTAATAATATTAATTTGTTTTACGGTTCTTAAAATATATATTTAAAAAAAAATACTGTTCTCTTTCCTTGATAATGTTAGTTCACTAAATCAATCTTTTGGAATCGAAGTTCTTAAAAATTGAAAATTCGTATTTTACGTGCAAAGTGAACTAAAAACGATTGCCAATGCATTCTGGACAAGTTCAACAGATAAATTATTTTGTTGTTCAAAAACGAGATGGTAGTTGTTTACACGAATTAAGAACCCATAGTTGTTTTACTCAGAGTGATCAATATCTGTAGATAGGTATATTATGTTGTATATAAGTATTTTGAACATAGATAATATCATGCACGTTTTTTCATATATGATTTGCCCAATATTGAGTAACTGATTTTTTTTTAATTTGGCACTTAGTTGTAATATATATATAAAACTTAAGATATGAGTTATAAAAAAAAAACATTGTAATATTATATATATATATATATATATATATATATATATATATATATATATATATATATATATATATATATACATATATTAATATTATTATATATTTATATATATTATTATATATGTATATATAAATTATTTTTACATATTACTATATTTAAATATAATATTAATGTATATTTTAAATCCTTTGTTTTATGATACAATTTTTGTTATTTTTTCAGGTATGTAGCTGTCGTTTATATTGAGGTTTCTATTATTGTGAGTACTCAATGTTTTCTTTTGTGTCGAGTATATTTTAAACATTAATATCACGAATTTTATATTTAATGTACGTTTATTCCTCTCTCTTCCCCCCCCCCTCTCCCCGTACTACATCTTCAAAACATATCTTTATATTCCATATATAATATAGGGATAAAATCCGTTTAATAATTATATAAAAAAAAATTAAATATATTACCTGATAATTTTGTAGATGAACATGGTGAATGTTATTTGGAATATAATGTTGTCAGGAATTCATTTTATCTAATGATATTTATTTTATGTTATAAATTATATTTAAATAATTTATGGAAATTGTTATCATTAAAAATACATTTAATGATTAAAGTGGACTTTTGTAATAAACCGATATATTCATGAATGGTTTTTGTACTGCATAAATTTTAAATGTATATTATTTTATTTTTTTATAATATCCTGAATCATTGATACCATCAAAATAGTTTTATAACACATTGCGGCTAATTAAATTGTTCATTTTTTCCCTTTTCTGTTTGTAGTTGAATTTTTTTTTCATTATGTTTGGATGTCCTTCGTATTATTTCATGGTGAAAAAATAATTTTTGGCGTGCTGGTATGATTAACTGATTTTGGTTAACTTGTGACATTATTATTAAACTTAATAAATGATTCGTTTGATTTGTACTCTACAAATCATTCAATAAAGATTTATACTATGAAGTACAATATTGATTTATATACATTGTCGGGTTATTTAAATTATTGTCTTATGAGACAATTTTTTTAAACGATAGAAGATTAGGTTTTTTAAAATCAAATTTAGAAATTAATTTATTAATTTTATTGCAGAACATATTTCTTATTAATTCCTAATCCATTGGATTTTTATTTATTTTATCCATATTAATAATTACCTATTTTTTAGCTTGAATCATTGCTATTTTTTATTAATAATGACAAATTTATATTAATTTAACTTTTAATAAATCTCATAGTGTGTTTTAATTGCTATTAATATGTGTTTAAATTTGTTTTTATATTAATTTTCGTTATTTTTTTAATTTAAATATAGTCAATTAGTTATCATTTTTATATAAAATTTGCTGTTTATTTGTTACTAACTGGAAGTTTGTATTACTTAGATATTTTAATTCTTAAAAAGTATTTCACATTATTTTTCTAACCGATCTATAAAGCTATCTTTTATTTTCGTTTTTTTTTGTTTATCACATTGTATTTTAATTATAAAAGAAATCAAACATCCCGAATTTTTTTTCCTTATTGTATGTTACATTACTAAATTTTTTGCTGTATATTTAAAGATTTTTATTGTATATCGTCGATAGAAATACTGGATAATATTAAAATGAAAATATTATGATATAAAATACTATTATGAAAATATTAAAACTTTTCAACCCTGCACTCTAGCCATTGTAATTGTAGTTAAATATTTTTAAAGTGCAAATACAAAATCTTCAAACATTTTGTAATATAATATAAAGGGACACGTTAGTGTGGAAATTAACATTCTGGTTGTTGGGATTGAATTTATAATGATATTAGAGTGGTTGTTTTCAGATAGTTAGTATTCGAGCGACGATATTATATGTCGTATATTTTGGGTTTTTACTGCATGAAAGTCAAGGCTCTTATTTGATAGCTATTTGTATTTAATTGACTGTACTGTATATGTATAAAGTTTCATCAAATTTATGTGAGTTGTTAGTTTTATCGGTTTGTCTCTACGCAGTAAAGGTATTATACTGACATAGTTCGTTTTATAACTGTAAAACAAGATCTGTACGATGCAAAAAGCTGATAGGGAATATAAATTCGAGCAAAATAGAGACAGAGGAATGAGGTTGGGTCAGTAGGGGGATTCCAAGGCACGGGTCATTGGGCACGTTCCGAACTTTTCCGACTCCCTCCGCCATTAAAATAAATATCAATGCCCTTCATTAGTCCTATCTCTTTTTTTATTTCGTATTGGAATATTATGTAGCAGTATTTATTATCTTGACCGTTTGAACTTATAGCTACGAAGGCGGAAAGAATATTCATTTTTATTGTTTGCTTTGAAAAGAAATTATAATAAAAGGAAATTATAATAAAGTAAAAAAAAATTGTTACGAGTTGGCTTCTTTGATTACTAATTTGAATTCCTGTGAGCGATGAAATTGGATTAATGAGGTTTCTAACTAGAGGAAATTTGATAGAGACCTGACAAATCCTAATTTCAAAACTTAAAACTTTACTACAGTTTTAATAAAGTTTGGTAAAAAAAAAAAAAAAAAAAAAAAAAAAAAAAAAAAAAAAAAAAAAATGGTGGTTTTTCGACGCGGATATCACGGCCCAGTGCAGTTCTTTAGAAATCCGTCATAATAAAAATAAGCACTTGTATTATATCAATACATTTATTTTAAAAATGTTGTATTATAGTCTATGGAACAAACCCCTTTTTATCAAATTATTAACATCCGGTTAAAACTTCGTAAATCATCTCATCATAACCTACAAATATTTTATTTACAAATTCTCGGAATTGGGTCGTTTTCAATCTGGAGGTTGGCAAACTGTCTATTTGGGTAGGTACTAAAAACTCGTAAATACCCATCTACTTTCCACTTGGATCGTAACATAATTTGATCACAAAATCCATTAAAAAAAAAAAGGTGGCCTACAAAAATATTGGGCGCTTGGCCTTGTTATCTTCACAATTTGGGGGTGTAGGTCCCGCCAAACGGCTCAATATTTCTGAAGGCCATCTGTTTTGTCGACTGTATTATGGTGTTTTTTTTTTAAAGAAAAAAATATTCCATTGAATAATAAAAAAATAATTATAATAAAATAATGAAGTAATAATAAAATAAGAAAAAATAAATAAACTCAAAGATTTTCTATCTATTATACCTGAACCTAGTGATTGTTCTTTTATGTGAAAAATATGACATTTCTTTCAAATCACCTCTTACTCATTTTTAAATATTTTCTCAGTATTTATTTCCTTTCGTTTAATAAAATCCAAATGTAGTTTCCTGTTGCAGTGGATACTACGAACATAAAAAAATATAGAGTAAAAAAGAAAACTAAGTAAGTATACGGTATATTTCTACAATATAGTGTGGAAAAGAAGGACGTTCTGCAATGAATAAATTACTTCTTTCACATTAGTATTAAGAATAAAATTTATATAATAATTTCACAAGTTGAATAATTCCAAAAAGTGAAAAAAATACCGTCTCGAGAAGGATGGGATACAAAATTTATATAAATCTTTTGCAAAGCCGCCTTGATATAAAATTGCTAATATATGAACAGCGGCACAATATCCTTCAAGAAGCCTCCAACCTTCTTCGTCCCCTAGCGCCTCATAAACGGAACCTTATATATTCTTTGCGGGGATGAAAAATGTTGTGCTTATAAGCTTTGTCTGTAACAGGAACTGTTAAATACAAAGTTGACAAACTTGCAAAGTGTGTGGGAAAATAAATTCTTCTTTTACCTAATAAAATTATGACAATCCCTGCTATAATATTGATTTATAGGAGGTTGACCAGACTTCATAAGTAATCTGGTCTGTCATAGTCTGTCATAAGTATACCGTCCTCTATTACTCCTCCAAAAGATGTATAAAAAAAAGAAAAATATTTAAAACATATATTTAAGTTATAATACAAACATTAAAATCAAAGAAGTAAATTACTTTACAGTAGAAATATAAATTACTTTATATTTATTTATTTTATTTTTCTAATTTTTTTATTTTTGTTATTTTTTTTTACCATCAATACTTATGTTTCTCATACCTTGTTATCTGGTTATTTTCTTAGCCCTGATGAAGGCCTGAACTTCAGGTCGAAACGTCGGCATATGTAAAAAATAAATATTATCATTTATTTTTGCCTTCCTTTTTGACTGACCACTCCAACTATTCTTCTCTTCATTATCCACGACAGTCAACCAATTACCAATTATTCATTTAAATCAAAATTAAAACTAAATATATCTACACTAAAATATAATACAGTAGTATATATATATATCTTTTCCGTATTTTAGGAGCAATGGGTTTTAATGAATGAGTTATCAAACAAAAAAATTTTTATAGAGAAGTAGCAATTCCTAAAATTTTATTAAAACTAAAATAAAAGTCCTAAAAAAAATTAGACGGTGTGGATTAAGGGATGGCTTGTCTTCTTATTCCCGTCGATGAACAATGCCAATGGACTAGCATAGCTTCTTCTTACTCTCGTAAATATTAAATTTAATTTTCCAAAAATATGTTTGCCCAAATAAAATATTAGTAGTTTATTAAGCTATATTTGTCATTAAGTATGGATGTTTTTCTATTTACTTCTTTCACTAAAAATTTATTTAATTTTGCTACGAATTTCTGTATTTTATTTAATTTTAATTCTAAGTCACATTTCCTTGGTGTATTATAGTTTTGGTCTTTGTTATATAGATGTATATATATTTTTTTTATTATCTATTTTCTTTTATTTTTTTTATTGTATTGTATATATGGTATGAATGTGCCTCACTCGGCTTTAGTACTCAGTGCCCTTAAGTGTGGCAAAATGTATTATTTCTCAATAAAAAAAAAAAAGTCCTGCTGTATGCAGTTTTAAAATATTCGCCATAGACCGCATTCTGTGAAACAACTATTAGTTGAGTGTCAAAGAAATCCGACAAAAACTACAGTTCGCTAACAACGACAATAAAGGAAATGTTGGGAGACAATGAAAATAAAGTCACTACTCTGTTTAAATACTTGGTAGAAACTAAGATTATATAGAGTACAAAATTTTACCGCCAAGGAACCATGACAAAAAAAAAAGAAGAAAAAAAAAAGAAATAGTTACGTTGGGGTCTTGGATAGTTCGTTATGCGGTATAGTATAACTTTAGTGCCTGCCGTGGTTGCGAGAGATTTTCCTTCCAAACCTTTCAAGTTTTATAGCAAAATCAAAATGTTTTATTATTTGATGCTGTTTTCCTATCATTACGAATGTGAAATATATATATTTTTTAAAAAAAAGGTTTAATTAACGTGTTTGAAACACTTTAAAATACATCAAATCAAGAGCTAAAAGAATATGCGCTATTATTTTATTTTATTTTTTCATTTTTAATTACTTTTTGGAGCATCAGTCACTTTATGTACTAGACAAAGAAACATTTCGTTAGTAAAATTAAACAAAACAATTGTTATTCTTTGAAAAACCTTTCCCTTTTTGTTAACTGTTTTCTCCTTACGTTCAATTTGTTTATTAAAAAACAAAAGAAGTCCATTCTCAGTACATATCCTTAATCTTATCACTGTGATTCAATTTGAGAGCATTCTAACTTGTGGCATTTACATTTGATTTATTTTCAGCGTTACTCATTCCTACTTGCAAGTAATCTTTTAATGGAAACAATATGGCTACACAAGAAAATATGACCAGTACGCCTGTTATCAATCAAATGTTTACGTCGTATATTTTTCGATATTATACAGCTTTTATTTTATATTCGTTTAAAGGTTTTACGTTCCTCTTCCATATGTTGAAATTGAGTTTTGAGGAGATGAATTAGATTATTGAATTAAATTTGGCAACAAATCATAAAATGTTCTTACACGAAATAATTCAAAACTTCAGTTCATTTTAAAATTGTATTCAATATCATCAGTTCAGTATGATTGGGATGTTTTTTTGCTTGAGAAATGTTCATTTTGTATTGGTATTTGTGATTTAGGTTTTGCGTTTAATGAAACTTTGATTGGATAGTTTTTACCAATTTTTCAAAGCCTTGAAGGCTTTGTGTTCGGAATTGTGCAATTATATCTTAACATTGATGTTACAGCTAAATTACTTCAAATCCGTTTAATCCGTGTATATGTATATAACAGGGTGGCGACCGACCTGGAAAACAGAGAAAACCTGGAAAAGTCAGGGAGTTTTCAAAACCGGCAAAAGTCAGGGAGAAGTCAGAGAAAAATGGTTAAAGTCAGGGAATTTTTTTAATTCGAAAATATTCTTTAACGACCTTAAGAGATCTGGTAAATTTCGTTGTTATAATGTATAATTGTTATAGACGACCGGACCACCTTTATATTTATATCGTTATATAACCTATATCTATCCAGTTTTCACTGTTAAAAACTGGCCGTAATATTGGAATTAAACAAGGGCAATGAATAAAATGTAAGCAAAATGGAGTTAAAACAGTGCTTTTAAAAAAAAGAAAATATAACTACTATTTACTATCTCTAAGTATACATCTATTCGTTGGTTAACTAAAGGAGAACAGAACGTTGGCAGCTTCACATAATTCATGCTTAGGTAGAGTCGTAGTAATATAAGCAACATTTGCGAATAAGCAAAATGTCGGACCGCTCGGACTTTAAAACGCATTTTGGTCCCTAATTTTGTGATGATTGTTATGCATATCAACAGAATATATAAAAGCTAAGCAATATGTTTATACATCCTAGTTCTGTTATAAAATAGTTAAATTAACCGAAAATGAAGAATTAAAAAGATAAAACGCTTTGAGAGCGGCAGATGCTAAAACAGAAATACGGCTTGCATTCTCTTAGCTTTAACAGCCGTTTAATCTTCTTACATATTAATGTGTCTGTGTGAGGTATATACGGAACTTAATGCTCTTTCAAATTGATTATATTGAATTTCTTCGATAGATGCATAGATTATGAGTTTTGGGGAAAAACGGACAAAAATAGATTTTTCTTAGGAAAAATGCAAACAGTCAATATTTTCTTGCTGCTCACTCGTTAGCCCTACATCATAAAGCTATGCATAAAATTGATGGTGAATTTTATCTTCTTTTCGTATATAATAATAATTTCGATAAAATGCACAGTTTCGGAGTCATGTCCAAAAAACTATAAAAAAAGTTCGAAAAATGCTTCCCCTTGAACATTATATTTGTTTTTTAAAAGAATGAACAGACTTTTTCATACTCTAATCTTTCAATTTTCAATCATGTATGATAAATTAAGTAGTTATAAATTATATATAGTTATAAATTAATTAGTTATAAACTATATAGTTTTAACATTTGTGTCCCTTGGCATATATTGAAGATGGCATATATTGAAGAATTGACTGGTCAGGGAAAACTTTCATTAAACAGGGAAAAGTCAGGGAATTTTACTCTGACAATTTGGTAGCCACCCTGATATAAATATATAATTGTATTTTTTTAGAATATGTTAGTATCACCTCACAATTAATGATGAAGATTTAATTATTTGGTTAGTTAATGGAACCTACGAAGTTAATGGAGTGATGTGATATTTCTAGATCGTTAAATAGAGCTCGTTAGGGGTTGCTGATTAGTAAACTCATCACTTGTGTATTTAACGATTTATAATCACCGTTGATAAACTTTTGAATATTAGAACAACGAAAAAGCGAAGGCTAATGAAATTATTTTCTAGATTTTTATATTAAAAGGAATTAGTGAGTGGGAGTTTTATTAAAAAATTATATTTGATTAAAAAAATAAATTTAAAAAAAGGTTTCTTTACATACCAAGAAAATGTTTTTAATGTTGTAACTTGGTAAGAAAGTACTTTTTTGTGCTAACGGCTTAGGTTTACCAACGAACACGTTTTTGTTTTCTATTTTTTTTTTTTTTTTGCTCTAAACTAGGGATCTCCAAACTACGGCCCACCAAAGTTTCTGTGATTACATGGTAAATTTTTGAAAGCTATTGAAAAAATAAGAATTTTTTTCGAACAAATACGAGGTTACTACAACATCTATTACGTGAGTTATTTCATTTTATGGTGCCATATATATTTTATTATATATATAATATAACCGTTTTTTCGTTTCAACCAAAACTCCATACTGCTATACAAGCCCCTGAAAAACACCGCAAAGTCGGGTCGAAACGTTGGCTGTAAATAAAACAGTTTTCTTATTTTAGTCTTTTATGACTGTCAGCTCGTAGTACCATCTTGTTATTCAATAATATACATTGGTCCAACCATCAAGTATTTAATTTCCTTTTTTTTTCTTTTTCGTAATATGCTGTAACATGCCGACATGAACAGTTGAAAGGTTGTATTTGTTACTCCTTACTAGTTGTTTGCATTGTTTTTCTTTGTATGCCTAAGATGAGGAATATATATATATATATATATATATATACATATTTAAAATATACTTTATAGTTCTTTCCATAACAACTGTTCCGGATATTTTAAGACAATTTTTGGTTCAAATAAAAATATTCATTAGTTTAAAATCAGTAATTATTCAACGCTGGTTCAACTAAACTAATACGTTTACAATGTGAAAATAAATGGTTATTCAATAAACTACACAACACAACTAATAGTTATTAGTTGTGGGCACAGCTAAGATAATAACTAAAACAATATTATAATTATTTATTTCTAGTTAGTTCTATCAACTTTAACAGTAATACTTTAGTTAAAAAGTTTTAGTTAGAACTGACAACTAACAAGCAATATATTTCAATTGACAGATTTATTCAGCTAAAAAATTACTACAAGACTGATTTTGGATATTTATGTTAATTACTCCATTAACGGCAGAGAATTATAGGTGTATAATTAATGATATATAAACAATTTATAAGCTTTTAAATGAAGTAATTAAAAGCTACCTGGTAGAACTAGCTCTTTCTCCCTGTTTTCCAAGACCTGAGGCCATTTTCGGTGAACGCTAGGGAAAATTTATTGGCCGTTTCTGTATCCGTATACGTTTTCATTGCCTTAACGGGCAAGTGCTTTTCGTACTTAAGGAGAAATTTCCGAATTAATCCTACTGGATAGTGTAAGCTGTAAATAGACGTAAGTATATGTCTGTATTTACCTCTGAAACATAAACTGTTATTTATTATATTATGTACAACTAGCCCACGAATAGGCGAATGGTCGACGAAAAGCGGTCATAAGTATTTAAGCATATTGTGCAATATCATCTACTTGCGTGAATGATTCCACACTTCACAGTTTACTTAATACAGTCATGAATAGTAGAAACGAATAATGAATTTTAGATGTTGGAAGCAGTGAATACCATCCATATCGTAGATACAAAGTCATGGATATTCTATAATTTTGAGAAAAACAGAAGAGCGTTGTTTAATCCCTTTTCCCTAGTTTAACCCCCTTTAAATGGTTTTACCAAATAAAAACTGTAGTTGCACTTGAAGGAAATTTTATCTGGTTTACTATAAAGCAATTTTTAAATTAAACATATTTTAGTTATTGCTTTCTATTCTATGAAAATCGTGAATTATTTTAAAAAGCAGAAATCACTAATTTATTTCCGAAAATCGGACCATCCCTTATTTAAACTTTTTGTGGCCTTTGAAATACTATACTATAACCTTTTATATTACATTCTTATTTCTTGATTCCTGAAGTCTTTTATTGGAACATTTCCCTATGCCCATGGAACTAGTAAAAGCTTTTTAGTATTAGTTTATGGTTTTAAAGTTTATTAAACATTTAACATTCTTTTAATGGATATTTCATATATCTTGTTCAATGTGAATGCAGAGTAGCCTGTTGGGATGGCTCACCCAGCCCTTAGACTGCAGACAGACTGGAAGAGAGGAGAAGAGACAGCAAAGAGAAGAAGAGAATGGTATTGATCCACAGGTGGTCCCGCCTTTGTGGAGGACATCCTTCTTCCTCTTTTATCGTTCCTTCCCCCGTGCCCTCCACTGACTTTTACCTTCGTCTGTTGCCCGCTGTATGGATCCACTGATTTGGATTATCCAGGGCTACTTTGCTTTATCGTTTGTGTTTATTGCACTCAGAGCTATGTTGTTGATCTTATAAACTTTTCTTCACTGAAGAAATTTTAAGTGGCATATGTATATATATATATATATGCTGTCTATCATTTCTCAATCTCTCTCTCTCTCTCTATATATATATATATATATATATATATATATATATATATAATCTGTCTAACATCTCTCTCTCTCTCTCTCTCTCTCTCTCTCTCTCTCTCTCTATATATATATATATATATATATATATATATATATATATCTGTCTAACATTTCTCTCTCTCTCTCTCTCTCTCTCTCTATATATATATATATATATATATATATATCTGTCTAACATTTCTCTCTCTCTCTCTCTCTCTCTATATATATATATATATATATATATATATATATATACATATACACATTTTCTTCAATCGAGCTTTTGATTATTATATTTTAACATAATTATTTTATATAAGGTCGCTTATTAATTATTCAATAAACTACTAAATGCTTCTGTGTTTTTAGAAGTTAACAATGGGATCCTCTTTAAACTATTTTCAAACTTTGAAGAGGAACCTATTGGTATAAAAAACCGGGATCGAAATGTCGAAGAAACTATTGAAATAAAACAATATTTCTACGTAAAACACATAATTTGTTTTCTTTCTCGTTGCTGGACATTTGTCCACAACCTGAATTAGTTAATGCAACATATAGTTGTCCGTAAGAACAGTACTCTCTAAAGCCGAGTCAAACATGTTTATAAGTTTTTAAAAAAGGGCTACCTCTGTAGATTTTTCTATCCTTATTTCTTTTTTCAGTTCAGAAAATCATTTATTATTTATTTCTGTATTTTATTTTAATGATAGATTCATAGATTTTAGGGTGCTCTAAACTCCAATTTCAAAAGCGTAATCCCTCAATGATTGACTGCTTTCTAGATAGAGCTACCTTACAGCCGTTATAAATAAACTTTATCTTGTCAAGTGGCACTAGGATCATTAGTGCCAAGTTCTATCGCAGCTTCGGCTATCAATACCTTATCATTTTTCTAAGGGCTATTATAGTGGTCTATCTTAAGGGCCGACAGAATCGATGCTTTATCCCCTCGTTGAATGGTACTGGTGTCTTGATCTTAAAGTGCTTGGATATACAGTATTCAATTTAAGGTACGATGAATAATAAAAAAACAAAACAGTGGTTGACCTTTTAGCATGATGAATCTTTAGCACGATTGCCGAACATTCTGATGTGAAGGTAAATTAATTAGTAATTTATCGTAATTAAAACCTAACTTTAATATTAATAATTCCTACGATTGAAATGTAAGCGGATACGAAAGCCTAAGGGATTTTTTTTAGCCTATTGCTTAACATTTTCTATCCAATTTTAATATCTCACATGAAAGGTACACGCAATCATTATTGCGACAGGTTCTAACATATAAGCCTTAGCCATGCAAAAGAGTCGAGGCCACAATTTTACCTTGTTTTATATCAAGAAAAAAACGGGCAACAAATAAAAAAAAAACTACGTGCCTCCTGTAATCGTTACTGATTTGTTCACGTGTTCATCATAATTTTTTTTTTTTAGTTTATCTTTTATTCTTGCAAATACGGAATGATATAACAACAACAATGCACTTCACTGGTTAACGCGCTGTTTTCGCACTATTCTTTAATAAGATAAATTTGAATAGTGGAATGGGAATGAATGGTGGGGTCAATAACGTTCAACAAAAAAATACTTTTGTTCCGTTTCCGAAAACTCTACTTAAGAAAATGATGAAATTAGGAATTGATTGCGTGCAAAATTAAAAACGTCTATTGGTTTTGAGTAATTTTTGATCTCATAATGAAAAGATAGGTATCTATTTCGGGCAAAACTGTGGTGTAGTGTGTGTGTAGAGGTGCAATTTTAAAGTCATTAGCTACAATAAGCAGTTTTCTTCGTTTTAGCTTCAATGAGGATTCATAATTATTCGATTTTCCATGTGAAATACTAGTTAGCGGTTCTTTTGTACATGAATAAACAGAATATTATGGTCTTAAACCTTAATAAAGCACATTACAAGTTCATGTCGTACGGGTAAGGATGAATAGTAATTTTTTTGATATTTTGAAATGTATTCAAAAGTTGTTTTTTCTCTTTATATTTTCAGTCACACCTGCCATAATATTGGCAATAAGCAGATCTGATGTTATAGTAGAGAAAATTGGTCTTTTAGGCATGAAGAAGAAAAGTACCCAACAACACCTCTTCCCTGTCTTTGTTGAATTCCCTAATTCTGGAAAGGAGATCTCGCATCCAACTCCTCTTTAGTCGTCTCCTGATGGGTGTTTCCGCAGTGGCCATGTCGTTGATAAGTCCGTTGTGATAGTTGTAGAAATTGTGAGTAGAAAATACGCATGTGTTGGTCGATAATTGGTTGTCGTAAGTCGATATGTACAGTTTTGTTGTTTACGTACCAGGGAGCTGCTGTTATGAGTCTTAAAATTTTGGATTGAAATTATTGTAATTTTTTTTCTCAATTTCTTAAATTTTATAAAGTGAACGTTGATAGTTTGGAAATAATATTGTTTATATGTTTTTTATAGGGGCTGATAAATAATTGGTTTGTTTGTACATATATTGATATTTTATGAATCTATCTACATTCATCTCGAACCTAATCTTGAAAATCATAAGGCAGAAAAGCACTGTTTTTTCAATACTGATTTTTGAATAGGTATTGTTTTTTCAATACTGATTTTCGAATAGTATAAAGTCATTCAGTAAAAAGAAAATTATCTTACGTAACTGGTTGAAATGACCAACATTTCTATTAGAAGAATGTCTAAAACACAAGTGAACCGTCTAGAACAAAGCGGGACGATATCGGATGTGAAAGGGTAAAATTCGGTGGAGTATCGGCTGTCAGGTGAAGTGCTAGTGGCAAATCGAATTGGCCCCCCGTGTCAATATTTAGCAGTCCACTCTAACGTAATGGCTTCTTTTTCCCTCGATCCAATCTCCTCTTCTCGTCTATTTTTAGCTTGTATTCCGATACTTGTGAATATATTTCATATATTTACTAGACATGAGGAAAACTTTAACCTTAATATTGCTAAATATACATTTTAATCTCTTATGTATCTTCTACAATCTGAAAAGAAGAAAGAACTAAAAAAAAAAAAAAAAATGAAATAAAAGCTAGGAGTGATCGACAATGTGTGGCATATTGGCCAACACCGCTGTGCGCTCAAAAGATTGTTACAGAATTCCAATTCGGTTGTTCCAATTTACATATAAGGTTTAGCCTTGCTCCCCCGGTTTGAATGGAATGAGCTAAATACGATTGGGAGAGAATCCAATTCCAAACTCAAAGCCAAGTTTGTTTAACTTAACTTTCAGTTTGACGTGTGTGGTATTATTTGGACTTTTGACCTTGTGCCTTCTATCTTTTTGGCTTTTTGATAGGATTACTACCTTTGTTTCTTTTTCCTATGTAATGTTCATGAACTATGTAAAATTTGTGTTTTTACTAATTAAAATTTTATTAATCAACATTTTTGAATAGGTTAATGAAATAATATTGATATTCCTTAAAACTCGTGAAATTACATTACAGCAGATAGTCTGTTTAGTTTTTCTTTTTTTTTTTTTAAATCAACAAATTTCTTTTTTTTTCAAAATAGAATGATTGTTATCTATAGAGATTTGATAATGCTTTTAGGACGATTGGATTTTACGCTTAGTAAACATTTTTTTCGTTAGGGGATATTCATTTAGTATTGCCCAAATGCGAGACCGAGACGAGTCTTGGATTTGCAAACTCAGTCTTGGTCATGGTCTTGGTCTTGCGCAATAGTTTCGCAACTGTCTTGCACTTACTTATTAGATTATTACTATAGAGATATTACAGTAATTTTTTAGATAGGAGAATCCTAATTAAGCCCGAATGGTCTTGGTCTTGCAACAGTTAGGCGGCCTTGTTCTTGGTCTTGCAAAGTGCAATTTTGGGCAACACTAGGTTCATTTGATATTGGTGTTAGAAAACCTACGTTTTCCATCCATCCTTTGCTACATATTATTCATAGTATTTATTTTATAATATATTTCTCATTTTGATTTAATATAGTACACCTATTTTTATCCTCAAAACATTTTTATGCTTTGAAGTACATAAGGCCTTCATGGATAGAGATTATATTTGCTTCGTGACAGGCACTGTTAATCCCCTTTAAGGTCGTAGTCTAATGAAGTCAGTACCCGGGTAGCCCATTTCCCCAACCAGGGTTCAGTTATGGTATGGCCTAATCAGGGCTCCATTGTCTATAGTAAACGGCTTATACCCTCTGACAGGCTGTTATAGTTGTAGGGTAGTAATAACCTAATAACCAGTAGGGCCTAAGCGGACATCGGCTTTTGTCTATTTTCTAATGGAATATGCTGAATGGTTCCGTTAGTTGTAGAAGTTGTGAACTTCAGTATGTGTGTATACATTGATGATTTTATTGATTTAAAAAAACAAACAAAATTTATCAATAATAGGACAAAAATTCAATTTGTGAGACATTTTTATATATCTTTTGGCCAGTACTTTGTTTTAAAAAATAAAATAAAAACTTTGTTTTGTAAACAATAATATTAATGATTAATTTTTAAAAAAATGATAGAGGAAGTTATGATTTTTAGTGGGATGGGAAAGGGATGATTGAGGATTGTGGACGGCATGCGGATGAGATGGGGGATAGGATCCCCTCAGGAGGGTACCGCACAACTCATAAAGGGCTGTCATGTACAGCGGATTTTTCGGAAGGGTATGGAACTGTCGGTTGATGTCTCCTCAATCGATAGTTCTCCGATAGCAATAAATTAAGTTTAAACTTGTCGATTGTTATTGTAAATGGTTGGCGGTTACCTTGCTAGTTTGGTTGGTATTTATTTTACTCATCTTCCATCAATTTTAGTCCCTTTCGAAACGATTTTCAAGCCGAGTATATTAGTCTGATGGTCTTTTATTATAACCCATTTTCTTTAAACAATAATCTAGTAAAGGAGATTTAGAAAATCATTGCAATTATTTGTTCGAAAGCTACATTTAGACAATATTAAATATGCAATGAGGCATCTTTTGTTTATTAGAATTATAATCATGAAAAAAAAGACTTTATGCAGTTTTTGGAAAAAACGCTGATAGTTATAGCAATGGACAGTTCTTCAAAAAATTGGAAGTGTTGGAAAAATTTAATACATAGTTGATAGGTCCAATTCTTGTGTATTTTTTCTTTCCTTTCTTTGCTTCTGAGATGTGGAATTAATGATAGGATAAATCTGTGGAATATAATAATTTGTACTTTCTTGATGGTATGTATTGATCGCGTATTGCAGGCTAACAAAAAAAATTGATATGGCTGCGTATTATAAAATTTGTCACAGTCGTTAGTTAAGGTCTTGTGGGTTAGATCCATTTTTGTCTTCCGTAATGAAGTTTCCCAAAGTAAGCGCTGGAGCTTTGATGCCGTTGAGGCCAATGTGTTGGCTCTCAAAGAAGTAACGCCAGTCTTAATAATATTATGAATTATTAATTTGAGCTGGAGTGAAAGGGTTGGCGACGCCAATGAGCCTTTAAGATTTGGTTTTCACCAACTCTTCTTCACTTGGCAGTGGCGGATAAGATAAGAAGTAAATTTAAGAAGTAAATTTCTTTTGATCATTTTTGGCGAAATGAATTGCTTCAACAGAACTTTTTAAAATCCAATATTTTTGGAAGTGAAAGTTCATGAACGCAGATATAGATCATACTGCAATATGACACACGCTGACTAGATCTGTATTTGTGTGATATTAAATCTTTCTGTCCTCGTGATGCTAGAACTAGCTAATTTGTAGGTTAGTTATTTGCTGCCTATCCGATAGACATATGGTTTTGAGTTTTTCAAAAAAAATCTTTATAATATTTCTACTATGTAATAAAAATATAAATTCCAACCCATCTAGTACTAAACTTGAAATTTGATTATTTCTTTTTTATACAATTTTGTTATTTTTTTATTATTATGAACGTAGAATAATTTCCGACAAAAAAATTATTTTAAAAAATCAAGACACCGGAGGCTTGTAGTTAAGATATTCTCTCAGCAATTGGCTCATTTGCGTTGGAAATTCGTTGGACATTAGTAATTCAGATGGCAGCAACCCGGTTGTGTTCTGTATGTGTCAGTATTTTCTGGAAGGATGACTTGAGTTGCTAGTTACGTGTCCTGCCAATTTATGTCGCTGCTGTTCTTCAATTTAGGTACTTAGGTCACTTAAAACCCGCGTGGGCGGGCTTATTGAGTGTTTCTGAGTAGCAATTGTGTAAGGATTTTTGAAGATGACTGTACAGTCAATTGCTAAATGTCCAAGATAGGGCTTAGATTGCGTTTAAATCTCGACTATTAAACCATTGTCTATCCATTTCGTTCTCAACAAATATTTAAATAGATCAATTTTTATATATGTTCATAAATTATTAGTTGGATTCTATTTTTTTATTATTTCTTGACTACACCATCTTTCTTTTTATTTGTTAATATTAGAAATGATGAGATCCTTTATACAGAACATAATATAGAAGAAGATGATCTTCCTGATTTGTGAATTTTTATTTTGTATTAAGATGAATGTACTTCCCACTACGGCTGATCCCCGCGGGAAGTTAGACCATAATACCCCCTTAATTAGGGGAGGCATGTTCTAAGACTTGTATGAACAGGTAGTAAAAAAATAAAATAAATAAATTACCAGTAATAGACAGTTTTAAATTAATTTACAAATAAGTATGAGTAGATTTGCAGTTAAAACACTTGGGAGGATGATGCTTGAACCTCAACTTATATAATGCCTCAATAGCCGATTGTCAGTTAATTTTTTAATAAAACAAGGTTGGAATTTGTTTCAAGGAGGTTTTATTTAAGGGATAAGTTTGAAATTCGTATTCATTCATCTGCTATTTCTAGGTTTAAAACTACTGAGAATTTATTTATTTGTAATATTAAAAACGTATTTGCCCCGAAAGCCTGAGCGTCTATTACTGGTGCCAATTATCTGTCTGAATTCGTTAAGTTTTTCATGAATAATTAACTAATTGACGGTATATTAAAAAAACGCAATAAAAGACTAAACCTACTTTCAATTAAATTTAAAAAAATAGACATTATTTGATGAAAACATTGAAAGCATTTTTTATATTAAAAAAATGAGAGTCTGCCAGTCAGATCTTGCTACCTGTAAAAATATTTAAAGAATATTAGATCAGTAACTTGAGGATCGGAACGGAAAATTCATTGCGAAAAATGCGGAATTTTTTTTAAATTTTTATAACTTGTGTGCATGGGTTCCGAAAAAAATTGCAAACGTGGATCACCGAGGGAATACTTTTTACAGCCAAAAAACCCAGATTGTTTTTTGTTCTCGGTCGAACTTTTTGGCGTTTTTGTTTTAACATTAATAATAATAAAGGGCTTAGCGCAATCTTTAGTGCAATCTTCCCACCTTCGCTTCGGTCTCGGTTTTTTTTTTTTTTTTTTTTTTTTTTTTTTTTTTTTTTTTTTTTTTTTTTTTTTTTTTTTTTTGTTCTTCCCTACCTCGCCTTTTAGGCTATACGGGATTTTCCCGGGCCGGGGGGTGAGGGCGGGGAATTTAAAATCCCCTCCGACACCGGGACGCGAACTCGTACTTTTTAGATCATCTCAAATCTCTGTTATCCGGTTGCCAGGCAACTAGCCGTGCTGTTACACACGCTTTAGCCTATTCGGCCACCCCGCCCCCACCTTCGCTTCGGTCTACCCCTGGAACGTTTACTATTCGGTACAACAAATATTAACCTTTTAAGAATTCTCTCGTTACAAAGCCCAACAATTTTACAAGCCCTTTGGATTCGCCGCGATGAAATTATATTATATTACCCGGATACAGTTCACACAATTCGGCGTTGTGTAACCGTCTGAACTCTCCGGTTAACTCATTCTTCTTCGGTCCGAATATTGTACGCAATTCTTTATTTTCAAAAACCTTAAGATTTTTTTTAACGTTAGCAAAATTATATTTTTGTTTTGATTTAGACAGATGCTTCATTTACACAGAATGCCTTATTTTCTAAAATCTGTGATTTTCGTGAGGGATGGAGTTGATGAGGGGGTGGCTGGGATAAAAACGTTACGCAGCCGCTCCCAATTCAGACGAGGCCGCGAATCGGAACGATCCGATTTGGATTGGATGGTCCAACCGAGTTGAATATGAAACAGCCATCACCATTGTCCCAGATGGCCACCATTCTTCCACATCTCATTTGGTCTGTAGCTATCCTGCTCCAGTATTGTGGCTTTGACTATTCAATTTTATATTGTAGGAATTATCTTAAATGTTTATGTTTATCTTAATATATTTGTACCATATTATATCTACATTAAGTTAGAGGCTCATTATAAATTCTCGAATTCATTATAATTGTTTACGGTATTTGATATCTTTAGAATACTGTATAATTTAGCAAGAAAATTTCGTATCGATCTCAAATAATTTCACTATGTCATTATTTCGATATTTCTGCTATGCATACCTACCTATGAATATATTATATACTACTAAATCCTTGTTCTAGCATAAGTCGTTTGGGAAGTACTGTCAGAGAAGAAGAACACAAATAAACTTAATTTAAATATACACCTTTAAATTAGTTTTAATGTACCTTTAGTAATGTACCTTGTTAAAATAAATTTACTTAATAATGGCTTTTTTTTCTCTAACCACGCCGTTTCTCTTAACTTCCCTTATCAGCTTATTCTAACCAGTCTAGAATTAAATCATCGGTCAGCAACAATACCTTTATTGTTGATATATCTTTGATTAAAAGAAATGCGATTATCTTTTTCTTATTATTTTATTGTTTTTTTATTTATTTCATGTTTTACGGCCGTGTACATGAACCTACAGAGAAGACATTCTTTAATAAGTTGTAATTGTTTTGATTTATTTTATAATTGTTATGTTTGAGTTTTGGAAATTTGGTGAGAAAGAAAACGTAGTATCAACTGGACTAAAATTTACTTCGAAAAAAATAAATTAAAACACTAAAAAACTGGTATATTTAAACTCAAACGGAGTAAAAATAAAGAAGGTTACACAAAAAAACCTCACCAGGAAGACTTAAGACCGTACCAACTGGTGATTTTTTTCCTCGTACAGACCTTTTAGATCTTTTGCCGCCTTAACAAGCTTACTCCATCTCTCGCTGTCTTTAGCTATTTCTTTTCGGTTATCTGCATGCAGCTCTATTGCATCTTTGTTGATTCGATCTATTCACTTGCTTTTTGTCCTTCCACGTGATCTTTTGCCTACCATTGAGGCAATCATTGTCTTGTAGAGGTTTCCAGATGGATTGATCCGAACTACAGGCACCGCTCACTTGCCTCCATATGTCTCATCTGCGTTATCGCCTCCAACTATTAACGTATTTGTTGAAAATCTGTACTATTTTTAATATATGTGTTAAGCTTTAATATATGTGTGTAACATTTCAGGGATCATGCATTGAGGAAAATGTTGAAGACCAGTTGCTTGAGTAAAGGTTTTCCTCTTGTTGGATGTTCCCTTAGATAGAACGGTAGGAAGTAGAGGGCTGCCTTGATGTCCGCTGCAGCTCTATTCAGCCTTCTACCCTTAGATCTCTTGTACTCGCCTCTTCACAATAGCTTCTTCTTCCCAGTCTGTATAGGTCGCACTTCTCAACTATATGGTCCGTAGCAAATCCATATATTGCTATGTTTTCTCTCATATTTAATTACCTTCTCTGATCAATATAGTTATTCATAATACTCCACCTTTACGAGATATTCCTATGAGATACTCCCCTCCACATTATCAGAATGAATAAATATAACATTTTTTTTTTTTTTTGTCCTTCCCTTCCTCGCTGTTAAGGCTATACGGGATTTTCCCGGGCCAGGGGGTGTGAGCGGGGATTTAAAAGACTCCTCCGCCATCGGGACGCGAACTCGTGACTATTTTTTTATCTTTGATTCATATGTCAGGTTGCCGGGCAACGGCGGTGCAGTGCACACGCTTTAGCCCATTCGGCCACCCCGCCCACATATATTGTTCAACAAAATAAATTGGTTGCAAGTACAAAAATTTACTGGGTTGAAATAGCGATTACTTATCCCCAACAACAAAATTATTTTAAAACTTATCTCTGATTGTCTGGGATTGATGGATGAAGTTGGATGACTGATGAAGTTTGATGTACGTACTTTCTCTGTGTGTATGAATGTCAGTCGAAATAATCCCATCCGTAGACAGCTCTCCCTGTGACCCTTTATGTTATCTGGTCAACCCTTCACTTCAATTAATATTTCCTATTAATGGATAATATGTATGTTGTGGAGGTTAATCATTAACCTCCTTAAAAAAAAAAGGAATTAAACAACAAATTATTTTGAATTAATAATTCAATTACTTTACGCTTTGTAAAGATTAAATGTCTCATTGTAACAAAAATAAATAAATTATAGACATTATGCGCAGGACGTAGGCATAGTAGAATTTTATAATTTACAAATTAAAAGGAAAAATGAAAGAAGATCGCTTAAGAAAATAATGTTTGGCGTGCGGAAATAAATCGATGATCTATCGAAGGGAAATATTTGGAAGGCGCAATATTATTACGAGATAGTTTTTTGGTTGATGGCGGTATATATAGATTCATGTTGTTTATGCCAGTAGGGGGAGGGGGAATTACTTTGTACTACGTTTTTAGCCTAATTGTTCATCTTTATGTTTAAGATCAACAAAATAAAATGGTTTGCATATTCTGTTTTCTTTTTCGTGGATTATCATTTAAAAGAACATTATTTCATATTTATTTATTTATTGAAATATATAATATTCTGCCTCGTGGACAATAATTATAGTGATAAATGAACACATTCACACCATATATACATAAAATATAAAATTAACAAAAGTAAAATAATAACTAAATAATAATAAAGAAAACTATGAACAATAAAAAAAATACCTAAAACAAAAATATTATGAATATTTTTTTTTTTTTTTTTTATTATTTCAATGGAATTTACAACTGTATTACATAGAGAATACAATAAGTAAATGAGAAATTTGTAACATGGCATGTACAACATGAAGAGAAACTACCCATTGGTAGAACTCAAATTGAATATTTAAATTGAATATTATAAAAAATAAATTATGTTTCTTTCATTTAACAATTTTTATAAGTTGAATGAAAAGGTGTTTAGTATACCTTAAAAAAATTGTACAAAGTAAAATATATATATATATATATATATATATATATATATATATATATATATATATATATATATATATATATATAAAAGCAACAACAAATACACAATGGAAAATTCCTTCTGTCGAGGTCTGTGTGTAATTAACAATATATATTCATTACATTTATAACTAAAATAAATGAGTAATAATATATCTACAGTATTACTACATATTTATGTATCCATTCTAGCAATTTCTTCCTTCACTATTTCATTTGTTTAAATAGAGTTTTCAAAAAACAATCATTAATACTTTTTTAATTATTTATTTTTATTTTTATATATATTTTATCTATTTCTATTATTTATAATATTATAAACTTTGGCATAATATTAATTGTAATATAACTTCTTTTTAAAAGCTTTTTGATACCGAATTATATAAAAATTCTGTTACTTCAGATTAAAGTTTTATCCACTTAAAATATATAAGTATATGGTATTCCATTGAGGGAGAATTCAAAAATTGTTTTATGATTGTGTTATAACCAAAATGGAATAGAACGATATTATTTTCAACTTTTGAGTAGTGTAATGGAGTGCGATTGGATCGGTGACAGTTTTTTCTTCAGTTTTTCCCCTAGTTGACGGTCTTGCGGTTGTCAGCAAGGAAGGCGTTAGCAACTGGTGATGTCCTTTTCTTTAGGAAAGCGGGTCAACCTAAAATAAGAAATTCCATCTCCCTTGCTATTGAGAACTGATTAGATATTTAAAAAAATATTTTATTTGTTGATCTATTTTTATTTTTATATATACATAAGTATAATTAAATATGGGTCTTTTAAATATAAAATATTGCAACCATTGAGATGGGTTATCGTCCACGTTTGATGCAATTTAACTAAACCTATTATTAACCTATTTACAATAGAAATTTGTTGTATTTTGTAAACCTGTTAGACTACAACCTATGGAACAGTCTTAAGGCTCCTACATACAGAATGCGCTAGTCCCGGCCATACGATATTCCAGTATCGCAGTTACATAGAGTGAAATGAAATGAAAAAATAATTTTATTCTGGGACTACTGTCCCCTAAAAATAATAACAGAGTTACAAATTTATGTATCTTAGTCTGACATAATAAAAATACCAACTAATTTATTGTTAATTCTCATTTCAATTGTGCAATGGATGGAAATTAAACATTGTATAGATGCAAGTAATTTTACATGTTAGGAGAAGTTTGAATGTGGAGTAGGTGTTAGAACAGGAGTTGTTTGAAGGAATTTGTGGATGAGGATTGACGCATGGGGGTAGGAAGTGAGTTCCATAAGGAAGCAGCACTAATGACTAAGGATTTGCTGAAGGAGGAAGTTTTATGGGAGGGAATATATAAGTCTATAGGTTGAGATCTAGTATTGAGAGAGTGGATAGAGGAGCGCAGAGTAAGGAGTTCCAGGATGTAGGGAGGGTTTTTAGTTCTGAAGACTTGGAAAAGGAAAACGCCAAGAAGGAATTGTCGTCGGGAAGTAGGATAAAGCCACTTCAACTCGGTGTACCATAGTGAACGTCTGGGGATCCCGAAAATGAATCTTATGAAACAATTCATGAGTCTTTTTAGTCTCAATTGCAGCCTGGCAGATAGCCCTCCATACACCAAGCAGCCGTAGTCGAAGTGGGGGAATACAAGGGAGGTTACAAGGAGATGTCTGGTTTTTAGAGGAATACAATCACGGAATCTTAGGAGTTGTTTAAGGGCAGTTATGGATTTTCGGGTAATCTGGGAGATGTGATTATCCCAGGAGAGGTTCTGATCAAAGGTTACTCCTAGGTTTTTGACTGTAGGGAAAAAATGGATGGTTAGGGGTGGTTATTGAGGTAAAGTAGAGGAGAGTAAGGAAGGGAGCTGATGAGATTTTTGGACCCGATGATAATAGCCTTGGTTTTATCTGCATTCAGCTTTAATTCATTTATAATCATTTATAGAGTGCGATAATCAACAGAAATATCGACAGAGGTATATCGTTTCGCCGGTGCTTACCGCGTTCTATGTGTAGGCGGCTTAGTTTGAATACTTAATTCGAGATTTCTTTCTATTTATTGTTCTACGTACGTTAAAAACAAGTAAGCCTAGAGACAGGGCCCAAAAATCGATCCGCTAGCAGGCGACGGCGTTAATGTAAATTACGAATATGTATGTTGTTATAAGTAAAATTAACCTTGTCTGCCATTCCAGTGCTGCTTCTTTCACAAATGATTTAAAGAATATTAGGCCAGTAACTTGGGGATCGAAACGTGAAATATTTTTCGAAAAATGTGGGAATAGTTGTTATTTTTTTAACATGTGTATATACAACATTTTTAACTCGAACAATCAATGAAGAACTTCTAACAGTCGAAAAAGCCTTATTTTTTTATGTTTTGTTTTAGCACATACAAGTTCTAAACGGTGTATCGAAGCGAAAAATGTGCTCTTTAAGAAATTAAAGAACGTTAAATTGTGCGTCGAACCACTACCTAAACTTAATAATTTGGTTAAGTGGTATGGTAGAGAACAACATTTAATGAACTCTGATTTTTACCAAATTTGTCAAATTACTGATACAAATTACTCTAAATGGCTCTGTAGCTTGGAAATGAGTTCTTTAAGAGGAAAAACGCATAGAATCAAAGTTAGCATGAAATTCTGCGTTCACTGAGTACTGACACTTTTGATGTAGATATTTAATCAATTCATTGATTTTAATTGATTTTTTTTAATTTAAATTTTTTTTTATTGAAAAAAAAATATATTGTGCCTCAATTAAGGGAATTGAGTATTTGGGATGTATGAAACAATCATACCGTATATACAATAAAATAAAAACAATAGAAAATTATAACAAAAGAAAAGAAAAGAAAACTTGGAATAACAGAATAAATCAAACATGAGATAACATTAAATATTAAAAAATAAATTATTAAAAAAAAAAAAATTTTAAAAGATATTCATACTTATTTATAATATGTACAGTCAGCCGAGGGAGCTCCGAGTCGGCCCCTTTCCCCCACGTGTGGAGGATAAGGCAAGACTCCAAGACATCCCCGCGCTTCTCTCTCGACCGCATCACTGGGATGGGAATTCTGTGGAGACTAAGAGAGGGCACTAAAGCAACACATACACTATTGATTTGTGTGGAGAAGCTGGCCATTGCCAGGACTCCAGTGACGTATTTATAAAATATCTCGAGGCCACTGCCGTTTCAATCTTCTAGGAGGATTCTAGGAGTGATTAGAACTGGATAAGGATTGTGCTAAGAGATTAGAATGATGGATTAGGTTCTGATGAAGATTTGAGAATCGGGATGGAATAATGTCGACGACGTAAAAGATGTTAAGCTCTTGATGTAAGGTTCTGTTCGTAACATAATATGGAGCATTGACTATTATACGGAGGATTTTAGACTGGAAGGATTGGATGCGTTTGATTTTCGAAAATTTAGTTGTCCCCCACAGTTCAAGTCCGAGTATGAAATTCTGCATCTACTGAGTACTAAAAGTTAAATGTAGATATTTAATGAATTCATTAATTTTAATTGAAAATATTAGCAATTTGATTTTTATGCATACCTGTTGGGGAACTTTCTTCGTGGAACAGGTTGGTAATAGATCGGACGGGTGAAATCTTCGGAAGATTATTTTTGAAAGAGCTATTAGGGACTTGAATACCAGTATTGAGCTAGAAAGTAGGTCGCTGAGCTTAGCGAAAGTCTCGTTCGGCTCATACAATATAATAATAATTTCAGATTATCAGCTCCCCTTTTGTCGGGCTATGATGTTATTTCTCCGAGTGCACCTAATGTTCCGTTTAGAATGTAATTTCACTTGCGTGAGCTTGCTCACTCGTGAAGTTCACTGAATCGGTGATTTCGTTCCAGTGAAATTATGTTCTTTGATATAACGATTTGATGTTTCACTTTCTGCCTGTCATTTGAAATGAGTTCTCGATGTATTAGGCCGTGGTACAGACCACTTTTTATTAAATTATTATCATCCGCCTGAACTTCCTGTATAGCCTTGTCTCATCGTAACCTACAACTATTTTATTTACGAAAACTCTTGGTATTGGGACGTCGTTTTCAATCTGGAGGTTTATAATTTCATCACAAAATGGATAAAAAAAGTGAGTTTTCTAAAATATAGGGCAGTATAATAACTTATACAACCTCGTTATTTAGACATTTTGTGGATGTAGGTCACGCCAAACTGCTCAATATTTTTTAAGGCCACCTTTTTCCTCAAGTTTGTGCTCAAATTGTCTTACGATTTGTATTATATTGGAGAGGTGTATTTACGACTTTTTAGTACCTAATTAAATGAACAAAGTTAGACGATCTCTCGATTGAATTTAGGAAGTTTCAGGCAGATGTTAATAATTTGGTAAAAAGGGATCTGTATCACGAACTATATCATTATGATTTTATCACAAAAATATGAGCGTAGGTTCTGTAGTTGTTTCTTTCATTACTAAATCTGCGTTTCGGCTTCTTGAAGTGAAAAAAATGTTTGTCCTCATTATTAAAATTTTCGTCTCGCGTTTAACTTTTTAGATATTTGATTCCCGTGTTTGTCTGTCTATACCTATATCCATTTGAACGGTATAACATATACCATTAATCTGAGTTTAATGAATTTTTCATGAATCATGCGTAATGGTGGTTGTCCTGAGTCTGGATGGTTCCATATTGATTTTATCAAATTCTGTCTACTACTTTCGCTTATGAGTATAGAATAGAGTTTTCCTTTATATGGTTATTTATAAAATTTTATCAAATTCTGTCTACTACTTTCGCTTATGAGTATAGAGTAGAATTTTCCTTTATATGGTTATTTATAAAATGACTAGTTGAGAAAAAATAAATAAAAAATCTGAATAATATGGTCAGTATAATTTATACTGATATAAAAAGTTTTCTCTAAGTTTGAACCAAATCAAACGAGACGTTTCTGAAAACAGATTTATGCTTAAGCGAAAATATTAGATGGAATTAGATGAAACTGATATGAAACAATCTATGCACCAATCCTCACAATCTCAAATTTTTTTTTTTTTTTTTTTTTTTTTTTTTTTTTTTTTTTTTTTTTTTTTTTATCTTCCGCCTGAATACAAAGCTTCTCAAAAACGTGCATACATTTTTGTTGATATAATTATTTATTTATATGGACATATTGGTCATTATCACTACAATTTCAAAAGTTTGAAGTTCTGCAATTCTGAAAAGGTACCTTTAGAAGTATGGTCAGTCTAACTTTACACCGATTTCATTCGGTAAATCCATAGATTTAAAATGCATTTCTAAAATTTAATTTCCTAGACAGAAACTACTGCTGTATTTGAGTGGATATTTGACAGAATCAATAATTACTTACACTTATCACGTTGGCAGATTCTAAAATTTTTTTTTTGTGATTTTGTTATGATATATATAGTCTTAGTTCTATTTTTTTTTCAGCCTGAGTTTTGAGAATATAATTTTTTTTTTTAAATTTATAATAGAGAAAATTAAACTGAAAAAAAAATTAAAAATTAAACTAACACTTATTATTAACCAAAATTTAGAACTATTGCTATAATAAATGCTACTGATAAAATGTTATAATAAAAATTATATTTTTATTTTCGTTTTATTACTCAGTGATAGTGCAACATGCAATTTCTGGAAAATGATTTCATTTTGTTGAGTTCTAGTAAACTTGGCAGTTCATTTCCAAGGATTGGTATACCATCACTGAGGACTTACATACCGTTCTGACATGCACCCTTCCATCTTACTGCCATGTTATCTTATTACTTTTTCAAGAGCCTGTTGAACAATCTTGTCTTATACTTCAGACCTTTTTTTCCTTGAATTACTTAGGTAAATCTATTTGTAGAAGTACTCGATATAGTTCACGTTCTTGACTCCTGTCAATTTCACAGGAAATATTTTTTTCATCATGGCATACTAATTTATAATTATCTCAGTTATGTTTCGTATCAATACTTTTTGATTAAGTTATTTAATAACCGTTTACACGCCTAATTCCAGTAGAATTTTTTTTTTCTGTAATATTGGGTTCAACATGGTTCAGTTTAGATTGTTACTAAAAAAAAAAATTCCTTTGTGCTTTTCCAAGTAAACGCCTTATAAAATGTGAATATGAAACGCAATACAGTCACGACAAGCACGCTGTAATGACTGTAGAAGAACGTAGTATTTCCAATAATATACATTCTAAAAAAGAAACGCAGTTTTTCTCTATCGGGAAGGTATTATACAAACAATAGAAAATCTTCGAATAGCAATTAGTAGTTCTATGAATTTTCGTGAACAGTTCTCTACTAAAACAAGGTAAGAAACAATGAATAGAACGAAAATTTCTATAGCTTGATCCTGTCATTGTTCCATATGTGGAACATTGCAATAAAAATTAGTAAAACTGAGGTTCTTAGAATTATTCCATTTACATTTTCTACAATGCATTATTTTCAGTGGTCTATCACAATCGATTAAATCAATTTGACTCTCGGGAAAATATATAATCAAGATTTCTCTTAATAATAAAATTATGAAAATTACTCCACAACCTGAGTTCAAAATGTGCAACACTAAAGAAAAGGAAACACTCCATCATATATTATTTAAATGCCCAATTTATAGTAGTTTAAGGTTAAGAATTTACCAGGGTGTGGAAAATCTTGATAGGATAGAAATATTTAAGCCAACCAGTGGAGATGATATGAGATAATTATATTTCTTTATCTCAATTATATCAAATTATAGAGAATTGGTAGGGTAATCTTAAATATTATCATCCGCATATTATTGCAAAAATTCCTTATTGTACATCCATATGTACGGGTATTTTTCTTGTTTGTTCTCTTAAGTATAGGGATAATATTTTAATTTAAATTTTTAAACATAGTGTAATATTAACATTTTTAAAAAAGTGTATGCATTGTTTCATGCATATTGTTGTCAATTTTAGATTTTATATTAATTTGATAATTGAAACTATTTTAACTGTCTGAATTTTACCGAATATGAGTTCAGTAATGTCTGTTATATAGTATAAAAAGAAATTTGTATTATCATAAGGATAATAATTTTTGTTATTTTGTGATAGACTCCATTTGTATACATCCATACATACTCCATTCCCTCAAAACAAATAAAGATTAAATAAAAAATTAAATCAATTTTCAAATTAAATTTCATTGCTGCAGAATTAAAACAAAAAAAAAAAAAATCAATACACCCCTCGACACTGAGAAATCGGAAACTTTACCTTCTTATTTAACAAACTAAAAGTGATAAAATCTTTATTGAACGAATTAAAAAAAAAAGTATTTCAACCTTTGTTTTGATGAAAAAAAAAAATGTTTGTGCAAAAATATAATGATTAAATTGGCCCAAAACAATTGCTTAATTGAATGATCTAACGAATACGAAGGTTTCGAAGCTGATACCACTAATCGATTCTTAAAACTTTTACCAATCTCCATTTATCAATCGTCAAAACCCAACTTCGCAAATTATACCACGGATTTGTAAAGTTTTTTTTTCATTTATTTATTTTTTTTTTTTTTATTGAGTATTACAACGATCTGTCAATTGGAAATTACTTATAGTGAGGAAAGATAACATTCACACTATAATTACAAAAAAATATAAAATAAATAGAAGCAAAATAACCTAAAAATAAGAAAGATGATGTAGAGATGGTTGACAGTTGATATAATATGAGAAGGAGTTAGTCGAGGGTGCGGTCAAATAAATAAAAAATTAAAATATATTAATTGTTTTAATTTTTGCTGAGTGTGCTTTCTCTGATCACTATTATAAATGTCCTTAATGTGACAGAATGTAATATTTCTAAATAAACAAATAACGTTGTGTGTAACATAAAAAAAAAAATTTTTTTGCTGACGTTTCGACCCACTTTGCAGGTCGTCTTCAGGGCGTATGATGTGGCACTGCGGGAGGCCAGTGCTCTGAAGACGACCTGCAAAGTGGGTCGAAACGTCGGCAAAAATTAAAACAATTAATATATTTTAATTTTTTATTTATTTGACCGCACCCTCGACTAACTCCTTCTCATAAAAATAAGAAAATTAAAACTAAGCAAAAAACACATGCATACCTATATACACTTACAATCAGGCGAGGGAACTCCGAGGAAGGCTTGTCCCTCCAATTATGGAGGGAAAAGCTGGACTACAGGAGAACCCTGCGCTACTCTCTCAACCGTTTCACTGGTAATAAAGCCAGCGGAGATTGAGTAAAGATATTTAATCAATCGTTTCAAATCTGTATACAAACAAAATATGTAATAGCTAAAAATCCGGGTCTTGGTCCATAACATGCTGATTTAACATATCCTAGGTCAATGATTTTCTAGCTAGTCACCTTTCAGCCCTTAATAACTTTTTGTATTGGATAGAATTAGGGATTCGTTCTTATTTGAACATGTTGGTTTAATTTATAGTCTAAGTAAACATAACGTTTTTTTGCTATATTTTCCTTAAATTTTAGCAGCTGATACGATAAGAAGAAAACAACCGGCGATTGATTCCCCTCAGGCTATAGCTCTGGAATTCAACAATAGGTCACGCCTCCAATGAAATTCAGAATTCGCTGAGCGTGACAAACTCCCTCCCCCCATTTACTACCGTAGGTAGTGCTTATTGCCTTGCAAGCAGGTGGAACAATCGAATGAGCTTCGAGTCCACTGAAGGCTTGATATATTGAGGTGAAGACTGAGGACTTGGGTTTCCTCTGGGAGGGGAGGGAAGGTTTATGGCGATCGATAAGGCTCTGGGATCTAAGTTGCATATAAATGAAGAAAGAGGTTTGCACCGCTCCTAGATTGGATTGCTGTTAGCTTCTACCTGCCTCTTGCTAGTTCACCTCCACCCTCCATTTGTAATCAAGGGGGCTAATGCTATTTCATCCTAGGTCCTCGCTGTAATTATTAATTTGAATTAAACTAGAATAGACAATACAGCAATGTTAGCAAGACAAACAGCGTAACCCCTGACTTGCTCCTCTAAACAAAATCACTTATTAAATTTACAAAATTGGTGCTCACTTTAAAAAATAAGATTATATTAGGCCATTCACAACATTTAACAATAAAAAAAAATAAAGTTAAGCCATGGTCAACATCAAGTCGCACTATCCGTACTGACGACGTTGTCTTAACCAGACTGAGAATAGGCCATATCAGTCTGAATCATTTTTATTTCATTAGCAAACAGTCTCCACCAAAACGATACACTTACAATCAGCCTCATTTTACAAGAATTTTCTTTTTATATATCAAATTTAACCATTTCAGGACTTGACATGACTTGCAAATGGCGAAAACATACACAAAAATATCTTCGAAGATTTACAGAATTGAATTTCTTAAAATTAAACAGTTTGTTTAGTAAAACTTAAAAGTTTATTTAAACACCTTGTTCAGTATTAAACAAAATTTAATGTATGTGTTGATGACCTCGAGGTTTTACGGCGTAAAGCCCTAACAAACAACAACATATATCATTTATACTTCGAAGGGACACGTTTCCACCAGTTTATATCGGTCATAAACGAATTTCTTTACGGACACAGTACATTATATCAGGCTGATATTCGACATGAAAATAAGTACATGAAACAAAATATTGAAAATACTATGTTCTCTGTTTTCCAAATCGAAATTGAAAACAATACAAAATTAAATAAATACCTCAATCATTATAGACATTCATCTCTCAGTTATAAGATTCGGCAAAAACTATAATCCTTTCAATTCAAAATTGTAAGGCTAATAACATCAGTTCCTTAGCTAGCACATCAATAACAAATCTTTACATACCGACTTATGACAACTTACACACTCTACTCCCGATTTCATAATTAACATGTCCACGGCTGACGCGCTCATCAGAAAGCGACTGAAAAGAAGCTGGGTGAACAATCTCAGTCCTGAACGGAGGAAGTAAATAAAGACCAGAAAGAGGTACTGATGAGTACTATCCTTCGTCTCGCTTGTAATGTTAGAACCAAATTCAAAAACACATTAGCTGAGTGTCATATCCGTGATAGGTACGAAAGAAGATGTAATGAGAAAATGAATAAAATTGTATCGGGATAATTGTTTAAGAATAAATATTATAGAATAATTTTAATTAAAATACAGCTAACATACTATCATATTGGTGAACATGTAAATTCCTAACAAAGTTCAGAGATATCAGTTTGGATTTTGGACTGAAATCAAATTTCGTTTATAGTAAAAAACTTCTTTATTTAGGAATTTAATTTATTATAATTTTTAATTGTGGGTAAATGGTTGACTGTCGTGAATAATGAAGAAAAGAATAGTTGGGATGTTCAGTCAAATAAGAAGTTCTTATTTAACTGAACACCCCAATTCTTTACTTCATTATTATAATTTCTGTTTAGTTGAATTAAAACAAGCAGTTAGCTAGGAACCATCAAGAAGATTGGATTAGTTCCTCTAAAACTAAATAATTTCGAAATTATCAGTTCGAATTGTTTTATAATAAGTAAACCTTGTTTTATTTCTTAGGACTATGTTTGTCATTTTACGGATTGCTTTTTGTATATTTCTGTCCCATTAATTCTTGAAGGAAGTTCGTCGACTATTCTACATATCATGGGTGATAAATATTCAGGACGCAGTCTTTTTTAATTTTTTTTATTTTTGCCAACGTTTCAACTCAGACTTGAACACCCTCAGTGCTCAAACCACGCAATGAAGATGACACTCATGTTTGGGTTGAAACGTTGGCAAAAATAAAAAAAATTTAAAAAAAACTGCGTCCTGAATATTTATCACCCATGTTCCATTAATTGTTAAAGTAGTAGTTCGAAGGCTTCAAAAATATCCCTCAAGTCTCTATAACTGGTCTATGTTTCACTAATACATGTAACATCATGGCAGATGAAGATAAGATCACATAATTCCATATTAATTAGAGTCCTTATCATATCTATAATAAACAAAAAATTAAATAATAGTGTACAGGTTGAGTTTTCTTGTAATGGTGTTGGCACAATCTGTATTTATCTCTTCCAGATTTCTGATATCTCTGGTCTACATTTATCTGGTCTTATCTTTTTCTGTTCTGATGGTACCTGAACTGGCGAAACGTTAGTTGTTTCATTTAAAATTTACTTTGTACATTTGTTGAGATAAATAAGGTTTTTACTACGTTACATTAAGAAATCTTACAAAATAGAGTGTGCAAATACTTGTAGCCATCTCTGTAATTAACACTGTAGTATTATGAGTTTTCTCGAAATGGTAAGAAACTTATCGTGTTTCTTAATATCTGTTTTAGTATAAAGCCGTCATACTGAAGATAATTTCTGTCAAGAAGTAATTTTTATTGGCCCTTTAGTTTTAACATCTTAAATTTCGAACGTTATTCAGTTTATCATTAATGTTAACGCGGATGATCATGCGGGAGAAAGCTTGCCCCATTTATAAAAATACTGTTGTATAACAGTGACTAGACATTTCATCGTTGAACTTATAGAAGTTTCTGTAAGTTCCGAGACTGAAGTAATTGAGAGAGTTACTTCGTAGAAGTTGGCCTGTGCCAAAAGCTCGCTAACACCTACCGCCGGCGTCCTCCTTGGTGAATTACTATCCGGACTTCTGGCCTCGCCTCCTCTCCGTTCTTATCTCCCTTCTACGCCTCGTAAATCTTGGAGGCTATCTTATATCGATCCTATCCGAGCCACTGTTCTAAGGCTCTGTTTATCGGTTTTACATCGGACTCGGGCTTAATGGCAGTGTCTTATCCTATCTTCTTGCCACTTTTGGTCATCAGGTGTCTTTTGCAGCTTGATAGATCGTCTACAGGAAATCCTCACAACATTTCTTGTTGGTGAAAGTAAAATTAAAATACCCGCAACCGTTGTGGAAAGTTCATTTTCTATCATCAAACAACAAGAAGTCAATAAAATAATGTTGTTCTTAATTGACGAGTTTTCATCTCCCCTTCTTGTCCCTTTTAATTTTTTCAACTACACACTCAGTTTTGATTTAAGATTCTTTCTTAATTACTTTACTTGCGGCAATATTTATTATTTCATAATTATATAAATTCCAAATTGAAATTTTTATTCAGTATCAAAATAACCGTTACATCATCAAGGATGAAACAGTTCATAAAAAAGGTTACTTTGCAAGAATTGTTCAAAACAACACAGCGAAAACAATTCTATAATTTTTAGTGCGCATAAATTTGCTTCCACCATGCTTGTTGATGTGAGAAGATCCTTTTATTATTTTAAGACAAATTTCAAACTATAAAAAATTAGTTAGTATCATTCAGAAATCCATTAATCCCTTTTAGTGCAGAAATGTTACGGATGCATTTGCGTTTTATTTGTTTTGTACATTCCTTCAATTAGTTTTCAAATAATTTTGATTTTATTATATATAGTATGCTATTACTCATTTTATTTATCATACAAAAATATATATCTGTTTTTATTAAAAATGTCGTTATTTCGTCAAATCTATATTTTTCAATATCCTCATTTTAGCTAAATATTATTGTGATATATTGTTGCAAAGTAACAGGTTAGGATCGTAAGTGCAGTTTACAAGAGAAACATGAAGGCACTTTATGTTTCAAACATTAGCATACCCATATCGTACGTGAATGTAATTATAAAACAAATGTTAATATCATGTGGTATCATCGCTTAAGGTAAATGAAAAATTAATTATAGATTTATTAATTGAAAATTTTTGCAAATTACGTTTGGCATATTTTGTAAATGTCATCTTCATTGGCCTTCATTTCCGGTATTAACGTGCATTTCTCCTTTCCCCAGTGAAGGCACTCCTTACGAGAGGTCGTTATTAATTATAAAAACAAAAACATTAACTGATATGCATAATTTATAAAACAAAATACACACTTGAATATAAAAAAAAAATCTTAAATATATCTCTTGGTTTAGACATTTTTGGAGAATATTTTAGCTTTCTGCATATTCGTGGATTTTTTACTGCCTACTTAAAGTTTTATTATTGCATATAATAAGACATGTTTTGCGGGTTTTGCGCTATAATAATCCTGACCCTATAACATAGACCAGTTTTTCTAGTCTGTGTAACTTACTATACAGTCTAGAAAAACTCTTAACGAAAACTTTGGCTGAAATAAAAGGATGTACTTATACACCACTGGGCATTATTGTTTCCTTTCTTTTTCTTCTCTCCCGCCAATGCATGTTACGGAATATAGCCGTGAAGAGATTTTGCTATGAACTTTCTTTTTTCTTCGAAGAGACTTGCTAACATTGGCAATGCTCCCACATGTTATCCCTTATCCCCCAGCCGTCATTTTTATAAGAAGTCCCGTTCGACGTTAGGACAGCCATGACGAAAGCTGGAAGGCGGCCTAAGAAGTTGGGAGGTCCCTTTAATTGAATGCGGCTGGACGCTCGCCAACCAACTTCTTTGTGTTCCTCCTTCCCTTTGGCCTCACTGCGATAAATGGTCCCGCCCTAGATTACTCCACTTCTTGACATAGTGTCCTGATAATTAGCAAGGACTGCGGCTTTATCATCATATCGTGGGCACCAAACTTCCTGAGTCTAGAACGAATCAATAATCTTACATACAATTGTACGTTTATACGTTTCCGAATTCTTGCATAGCGTAATCGTTTAGGCTTGTTTCCATTGTTGACTTGTTGTGTTTGGGGACGAATCGGTATACTGAAGTTTTTTGTACTGTTATTAAATCAAATATACAGAACGAGCTGGTGTTGCTTGTGAACTGAACAGAATTCGTGTTTGTACTTTTTAAAAATAATTTTAATGGTGTGGAATAATTGGAATTAAAAAATAGCTGGCTAATACTCACATTTAGAGATTATTCTTTTATTAAGAGTTTATATCGCTATTGTCAGTGCAAAAGGTCGTATGTAACAATTTTCTATGTTAATTCTATTTTTTTTGTCAGAAACTATAATAAATAGTCTGCTACATATATGGGAAATATAATATGAAATTATAATAATAAACCATAAAAAAAATCAGTTTTTATACAGTAAATACTGTAAAAATTAATTTTACATACGACCCTTCGCACTAACAGTAAGTGATATGTATTACGGGCGTTTCAAATATATATATATATATTTTGCTAACATTAGCTTATAGTGTATTAATTAAGAAACCGTGAGGTCATGTTGACCTATCCAATCAATCCCAAATCTCTGTGGTTTTTTTTTCAAATCACGAATTAACTTGTAGGTCTACAGTCCTCATTCTGTACTTAAAATAGAAATTCCATAACTTCACTATTTACCATTTCTTCGTAGGATCAGTGTTTCCCCGATAATTCGCGCAAAAGTTGAATTATATTTAAAAGTTTACTTTTTCGAAAACTACCAATGTTTTGGTATCTCGGAAACTGTGATTTAGTTAACAACGAACTAGTTTAGCTCCAATTGAGGAAAATTGCGTCTAGTCGTTGCAAATATTTCAAAACGCACAGTTTCCATTGATTTATTTCAGTTTATGTAAAAGTTAACTTTTTTTCTAATTAAAATGTTATTATTGTTGTTTTCCAAATTGTTTTTGTGAAGTGACATTACGTAAAGTAGTAGTGTTTATGATTTTTGATAAGAAATTGTTGAATTCGAAATTTTGTAATTTTTGAGAACTTACAACGAACTCTGCTTGTTAGTTTTAGGATGAAAAAAAAAACCAATTAGCTTTCTTAAAGAGAATGTAACGCTTATCCTGAACTCCACGTAAATATATTATTTTATCACCTGTATCGTAGATATAGTCAGGCATTAACATAAATATCATATTCATAGTATGTATGTTTACTTCTTTCATCGGTGTTGGATCTATTACTCGTTGTTTTAATTTAAAATTCTTAAATTTTTTCGGGATGGGGTTCCTTTTTTGTGGTTATTCCAGTCATTCTGTTCCAAGAATTGGTTATAAGAAGTAGAGGATTTTAGTGAATTTGAATGCTGTCTTCAGCCTTTATCTTCGTTATTAGAAGAAGAGGTTAACAAGGTTCACATTGATTTCAGGAGCAAACTGAATTATCCTTGATGTGAAATTATTTCATCATTCCGTACGAAGATTAAAACATTTCAGTCCACGAAGGCAATTATTTACGTATTAGTATAGTTGTGCTTTTGTCAACTGGAGGGAATGACGGGAGATATTAAGAATGAATCTGAATCAATGGGAGGGGGGAGGGGAGGTACTGCGTGCGACAGTTGCATGGTAGAAAATCATCTTATTTATGAGCAGCGTGGCAGGAATATCACGGAACTTTTTAATTCAACCTCCTGCCTAAGTATGGTTTTCTTGTTCTATAATATTTATATATTGTATATAAGATATTTTAAATTTACATATCTCATTATAGGATAGGACATATCTCATTATAATTAAATTAGAAACAAAAAAATTAATCAAGTTAACGGAAGACTTTTAAAAAACTTAACTAAATAGTGTAAGTATAAAAAATACAACCTCTCCTGGATGCATTCCGAGGAAATGCAATACTTTTTTAGAGGCACGTAAGCTTTTATTATTGAAAATATTACACATTAGAGCAGGCGATTGAGAGAACTTAAAATAAATAAAAATGTCTCATTTCGCAAGGTTTAAGCATAATCAACCTGCCTAAGCCCTTCTTTTAAGGTTCACTCTTACGTTCTTTTCCTTTACTTATATATGTTGTAGACTATTGATGTGAGATGTTTTTTTATCTTAATGTATGATTTACATTCTTCTTTCCTGTTGATGCCTGGTTATATATTTACTGGTTGTTTATTTATTGGTTAGTATTTAAGATACTTATATAATTACTCATGGCATTAATAGCTCATTGCAAAGAGACAAAATAATATGCTGAACATTTCCCTCGCCTACGGTATGCAGATCCGATTTTTAGTTTCTGAGATATTTTAGTCCATATCTTTAATAAAACATGCTCCCTTTCTTCCTCTCTAACAAGACGGCACGTTAAGATACAATTTTAAATAATAGCACATTATAAAGATGATATAACATTACCCTCGCTTACAATATGCAGGTCCGATTTTTAGTTTCTGAGATATTTTAATTCAAATGCAAAAACACTTCAAAAATTCACTGGCGTGCTTAAACTATAAAAGAGCCAAATATTTTATTAAAATACTTTAATGACTTTTAATATTAACAATAGTTGTTAATTGTTAATATGACAATTTATTGTTTAATTATATAAATTTTAGATTAATATTTAATTGCTTGCTAATAAATATAAACGCCTGTTAGGAAAATCGAATAATTTCACGGATGTTTTACCTAAGTAAAAATTAATTAGATACTGTTAAAAAATGTTAAATAAAGATATGAACAAAAATATTATGTTACCATGTATAATTCGTTTAAATAAAAAAATACATAAAGAACTAAACAGAATTGATAAATAAGGAATCGCAGGATGCGGCCGAACTTTGTAATTTTTTTACTTCAAACTATACAAAGGCGCGTTTTGCACTTTTTTTTTGTGTAAAATGATTTAGACTGAGCCGTTAGATCTCCGATTTGTAACGCTCTGGTAAAGTCGGTTGGAGTCGAGTAATTAAAGCGTTTTTGTATATAGATTAAAATATCTCAAAAACTGAAAATCGGACCTGTATACTGTTAGCGAGAGAAATGTTCATCATCTCATCCTCTTTGTAATGAGCTATTATTTATATTTCAATATTATTAATCTCGCCTCGATGTTTTCAGTTCTATGCTGTGGTCTATTGCACATACCTTAGTTTTTTGTTTTAATTTAACATTTTCTTTGTGTATTCATATATCTATCTGTATTTTAACTGATTATTTCTTTTTTTTTTTCAGGTGAGTTAACTGTTGAGTATTTTCACGGATTTTGATCGTAAGTAGCAACACTACTATTTTTCCCTATCCTCAGAATATTATATATATATATATATATCAGTTTTTTATATTTCAGATTTTATACATTGTTAATCGTTGGTAGTTTCCCCAATATTCATTCAAATTTTATTTTAGAAACTCTTCTGTGTACTTACACGAACTTCACCACTTCGTTTGTTATGAATAGTAATACTTTCTGCCCAGTTTATTTTAGAAATTTACCATATGCCTTATCTCACAATTATGTAAAAAAAAAAATAATCGGTCCCGTTATCTTACTTATGGTTTCAATTCTCTATCCAACCAGTCTTTTTTGGTGTCTCAGATATCTTATTTAGTATAATATATTTGTTTTTATTTTTTCTCATTTCCTTGTAGCGTTCCCTTAACGGTTGCATGTCGCTAACTGCTTCTTATCTGATATGTTAGCCGAATCACAGGCTGCATTTGGTGAAACGGATTGTTGTGGATTTAGAGCACTTGTGAGCATGGATATCATGGCTTTAATGTGCCGTTTATTTCTTGTTAAATTTTCGATTAATTAGGTAAAAATAATTTAACACATTGCGGTGATACTTATTAAAAAAGGAGGTACTTCTTCCAAATGGTGATGTTTGAATTGAAGTACTTTTATGGTACTTACCAAAAAAAAAAAAAGAAAAAAAAAATTGGGTGTAGTCGAGTGAGTATGAAAAGTGTGTTCATGTAAATTTTGGTGGCGTCCTGCAAATATTAAATTTAAGTACATTTAATTTAAATTCTTAGAGCCAAGAATGCTGTGAAACCGATTTCATTGAACCTTTTTTGTAATAGTAGGTCAACAAATATTTAACTCATATCCGAGGATTCTAGCGAATGCGCCTTAAGAAGCAAAAAAAAAAAGTTTATAAAACTTTGATTATATATTGTTGCTACTTCCTCCTTTGCTCTGATTGGATTTTTATATTATAATATATATTTTATATTTATAATGATTTACAAATCATTTATTTTTTTTTAAATAACAAGAAACATATTGCTGAGTGTATTCACTGAATTAAAATATATAATAAATTGCAAAAACCAAAACACGCTTCCAGCAAAGTAGGCTAGGTAGTTTTTGTTCTGAGAAAGCAATGGGATTCGTATCGTACGTAGTTTAAAACTCTTAAATAAGAATTTGTATTGAAATAAAGTTTTAATAGTATTTGGGTTTAATTTTCATTCGTAGGGAATGGTAGGACGCTGAACTTCTAATGCGCAATCCCGAATCGCGGCTCATGACGGAAAAATGATTTATCCTGTTTCATTCTGCCGTGGATCGACCCTGGGATAGGAGACCCCTCTGGGGCGCACTCAGCCTCTATAAAGTGCGAACCCTTAATTAAGTAATTAATTAATGGAGGAAACCCGATGGTAAAGCGTGATGTCAAATCACCTCCTTGCCCAACCTTTGACCAAGAAACAGTCCTTAAATCCCTAAATAGTACTGAACCAAAGACCCTTCATGAGTTGTAATGGTACTGGAGGATTTTTTTTTTCTAGCCGTTTACTAAAACATTTCTAACTTCTATACAATAAGAGCTATCTTTAAGTTATTTTATTTTTATTTACTGCACATACTTTATTTTTCTTATTTTGTCTATCCTTTTTTCGCCTTTTAGGCTGGTTAGAGGGCGGGGCATTAATGCCCAGAGTTAAATGCTCCTCATTTCCCTCTCTCCTCAGCATCCCCCTTGCCATCGGGGTTTATAACAGATAAACTTCAATTTATCTTTGTGTGGTTGGTTGCCGTGCACGGAATGTTTTACACACTCGTTAGCTCGCTCTGCCACCTACTGTACAAACTTCTTGATTATTATTTAATTATTATTTTGCTTCTTTTATATTTATTTATATTTTCTGTATATATGGTGTGATTGTAATCTTCCCTGACAGAATGGTTTATTATTCAATAAAAAATTATAATAAGGAAAAAAAGATAAATCTTTTCTCATGCAGGAGATAACTTTTTAGAAATATATGTATGTAATTTATGATATATATCTGTAATATGTCACAGGGCTGATACTCATGTCACCAATCGTTTTCTACAAAATCCCTTCCATTGGGCGCAAAATCATATTTTAATTATTAACTATCATATTTTAAGCCTTAACTCAATCCTCTCACCTTCGATTCGGCTTAACCCTCGAACTCGTACCACTCAGCAAAGCGCATGTCGTTATTTTAGTTCTTCTTTCGTTTCTAAGCACAGAAACTTAACATACCCATTTTATTCTCAATTTAATTGAAAACTAATACTCAAGAAGATTAAATAAATATCTAACATACAGAATCGTGGAAAATAATGAAGAGTGTCGAAAAAAATTAGGAATAATAATTTCTAAAGACTAATATTATTTAACAGAAATCTGATATTTCCTTGAAAACTAAAAATGGTACGTTTCACAATACTTTTAAAACTATTTTATCATGTTTTTGTAAGGTAATTTCAAGCAGCTTAAAATATTTGATATATTTAGTTAATTGATAAACATTGTTATTGTTTACAGATTGATAGTCATATGGTAATAATCTTTAATAATTTAAACTGTAGTACGTAACTGCATACCTAGTAGTAATACTTAATTAAGCCACAATTATGTACTTCAATAATTAAATACAAAGTATCACTATTTGAACTGGAATTTAATTATTTACATAGACTGGTAAGGGAAAGTTGTGTTATTCATGCCGCCCTAATTTTATTTTTAATTTATATGATATTTAATATTACACTTTTTTTTGTAAATGGGATTATATTTAACAATTCTTTTATTATTGCATTATTATTACTCTTTTTTTTTTTAATTAAAAAGAAATATATAAATCTGCCTCCGTTCTGCTGGACAGCTGGAGTTAAGGACGTGGACACAACGAATTCATATTTTAATTTTTTTCTTTTATCACCGCTCGACAATGACTTAAGAATAAATAGTAAATTGAAGCAGAAACGACAAGGAGATGCCGTTAAATCCGTGCTATAAAAAGGTAGCAAGTTGAATCCTTCGGGGAAGGGGACAAAGGAAGAATTTGTGGTGGCCCCAATAGTAATGATATATAGAGCTGCAGTGGTTCGCTGGTTCAAATCCCCTCTAACCGCTCTCTGCAATAATAAAACCACCCTTTTTATTTTCCCTTGGTTTCTTCGGTGGAACCAAGTCAACTTTCAAAACGAGACATAAGCTGAGTAGATTGTTTTGTACAGGTCGAAAAATTTCCAACAAAATAAAAATTACTTAAATTCGGATTGGCTTAATATAAAAGGCAGACATCTGTCATTTTCAGCTTGTGAAGAAAAAGCAAATTTTTGTTTTGTAGGTATAGCTCAGACTCATTCTGATGATTTATTTAAGAATGTTCAAGTCGAATCATGAAAGAGAATCATTAGTTTAAATATTTATTTATTTGTTTGTTTGTTTTATTGTTGCCTCTACCCTGCAAGATCATTGGCAACAGTTGCTATTCACACTCTGTTGTAGAATTTTTAAAAATTGCAATGTTTTTTCCACGGCCTTTTCGTCGTCAGTGAGGTTCTCATTTAGACTCTGAGCCATATCCAAATGTTTCCTTATATTCTTAAATACTGGACATTCTTGGATGATATGTTGGACTGTTATTTGCACCTTACAGCTCTCGCAAGTCGGTGGGTTTAGTCCTTTTAGTAAATAGGCATGTGAAAATTCACAATGCTCAATTCTTAAGCGGCAGAGGACTGTCTCTTCTTTTCTGGAGAGTCGATTACTAGTTTTCCATTTGGAACAGTGGCTTTTTATTTCTTTTAATTTGGTTTCTTTTGTTGCCATACGTTTCGCGACATTACCCGCAATTTTTTCTTTATATGCTGTGTTAAATCTTCTATCGCGGTTTCGTTAATTATAACTGTCGGATTTCTCTCTCGCCTTCTCGCCATATTTGCTACTTTGTCTGCCTGTTCATTTCCACAATTTCGCTGTGTGAATATACCCACATGAATATTATTTCTTTTCCCTCTTCTGTTAGTTTCCAACAGATATTTTTAATAGATCTCGCGAGTGTGGTTATCGGTGTTTTCTTTTCGATGGCCAGAATTGCACTCTTTGCATCCGTTACCACGACCCTTTTGTTACTCTCCGTTGTCTAGTTTAAATTTAACCTACGATGTAAAAATTGTGTTTTTCTCAACTGTTTAAGAATGACAGATATTCGTTTTTCATATGAGGTCAGTCATATAGCCAATAATTATAAATATACAAATCCGTCATTTTCTGAAACAGTTTGGTTTGTGTTGCAAAGACTATCGCGGCATCACTGTACTTGGCCCATAAATCAAGTTGATTTTTTCTCTCTTTAATTTTACTCAGAATCATAGGTGCAGACTTTCTGGTTGGAGAGGAGTGATAAATCACATAATTAAACTAAAACGGACAATATAATACTATGCATGAAAATAAAGGTATTTATCTTTTAAATATTAGTTTGTTTTCGTATTGGTATGTGTGAAAATATGTAAACAAAGCAATTGAATATATCACATATTTTTATTGTTATTTAAACGTTACAGTCAGTCATATTATAAACTCTTAGTTCTCCGATGCTTCACATTTGCCGCGGTGACTGTGTTGAAATTTTCACGTAAAAATGGAAGGGTGCCCATGAATGAAACATAAAATCCTAGGATATACTGTGGCATATAGTATATAGTATATATTTAATTATTGGTGAATATATAATAAAATTTCAAAGATAGTAACGTAAGGCATTGTAAAATACTTGCGTGCCCAATTTAACAACACAATAATAATTTGAACTAGCCATCTTATTGACTATTCCTATATTCTTAATTCATTTTAGTTAACATATTTTATTCATTCTTTTAGCGTAGGGTAGTGTAGGGGTTTTAGGACTATAAATTGCGAGATTGTTAAGCCCGTTTTATCCTTTCAGATTAATTGGTTTTGATTTTGATTTTATTTAAGCTCTTTTTCTATTTTTATCGGGAGGCGATTGCCTTCCTCTCAACCTTCCCTACATCTGCAACTATGCATAAAAGGAAAACAAGACATGAGCAATTTATTTTTCCTATCTGTCCAGTCATTTGAAGAAGTGGCGGATGTTTCTCCGGTATTTTCATATTATTCATTCTTCAGTTAATCTTCTCTACTCGATATCATATCATTCTTATGTACATGATGAAAAGAAAAAATGTCAGAATGATGAAAATTAAAATTATTTAACTTTTTTTTTTTAATTCGTAGAAAGTTGAGATTGTTACAGTTCCGCAGTTTCGAATATTATTTCATATATTGGTTGTTGTTGTTTTTCAATGACGTCGGATAAATCCATACAGCCAAATAGATATTTATAGTGATATTTTTAGATAATATTTGACTAAATTTATTTTGTAATTGTTTTAAAATATTTTACTACGCTACTTATCTTTCTCTCCACTGCTCAGTGACAGTAATTATTTATAGGTTATGTTGCTATTGTCTAGGTTATGAAAAAGCGTTTTTCTGTGTGGTTCGTAAACTTCACATTGCACTACAATATGGCATTGTGTTTAAACACCTGTACCTATACCTTAACTTTTTTTTTGTTTTGTTTTTTAATCCTGTTGTCATATTTTGTAAATAATATACGATAATACCGTTTTAGCTGCTAATGGAAATCTTTTGTTCATAATACGTCATTAGACTTTAACCTAATAAATATTTTACTTCGCCTGTATTCAGATTGGTAGTTGAAAACCATGGTCTGAGTGAAATGTTTGGTAATGTTGATTTATAACACTGACCTGTTAGGGAATGTTGGTATATATATTGTTCTACATGCCTATACATATATAGGTAAATGAAAGTTAAAATCCCGATTTTTAAACAAAGTTTAGTATAGTTAAATTTAATACTTATATTTTGTTGATAATATCGTTTTAAGTGGTAATGGAAATGTTTTGTCTATTCCTAATTTTAAGTGAATAGAACTTATTTATTGTCCTTCAATGTTTCAGATTGTGTGTATTACTTACAATCTGCAAGCAATACAATCTTACACCTATATTTAAAATGATATAATAATAACAACTACTGTTAACTGATGCATTCTAGTGTCCTGTATATTGTATGTTCCAAAATAATTCAACTTATTTATGTGATGTAAATATTTATTCTGTATTTGTTCTCTTATAGGATTTCCTGCTATATTCAGTCAGGTGTTCAGCAATGTTCAAAATTCTTTTAAATAATTTAAATTCCGCCTCAGACAGGTAAACCTCTTATTAACGCTTGAGGTGTCTTCAACAGTCGACGATTGGGTTTATTATGTCGATGACTATTGAGCCTCGACGGGTCTGTTCCGGGCCTAATGAATAATAATTGACTAGCCCTCTCTCCCCTCCCCCCGAGACTTGGCAATAGGCTATTGATGTATTGACTGTTACGACGCCCTTGCAATTCCAGCCCCCGGTGTATTATTACCACCAACTGGTGCCTCTTCACTAGGACGCTCTCCTTTCCGAGTCGGATGCTCCCTTTTATTATTCATTGGAGGACCACCTTTTTCTCCTGAAATTCCCCAGGGAAGGGATTTTGAATCTTTTATCCATCCGCCTGGAGGAAGGCATTTTCTACCCTAGCAAATAAACAAGTCTGTAAGTCTTTTTTTTTTTTTTCCGGGCGTGTTACTCGTTTTGAAATTATGAGATGAATGCTGTGAAATATTACTCTTTTTATAACCGCTTTATGTTTAACTTTTATTCTCTTAGGGCTTTATACCTTTTAATTTTTCATATCCTAATGGGGGCGTAAAACACGGGGCTTGTATAACTAAGCCCGGGGTCTTTTTAGTCACAAGATATGAGCGAGAGCTGCTTTTATGATGCTTTTTTTGCTTTTGAAAGAGTTAATGGATCAATTATGTGTTTTTGCAGGTTAGAGTCCCGCTGATAAAGCAGGACTTCAAAAAAAAAAATTAAGTACAATACTTTTTCTTGAGAATTGTTCATCTTGTATAATTCTGGTTTTTATTTTAAATATGATATTTATTTAAAAATGAGTAGATGCCAGACTTTTATGTAAAATAATAAATGAAATTATATTTCAAAAAATGTAATGGAAAATCAATATCAAAATAATAAATTTAACGAAATATAAAAAAAATATAAGAACTGAAATTATAAAAGTTGATACAAATTTAAAAAAAAATGACGTATAGATTAATATTTTATATTGCTTAATAGTTTAAGAGACAGGATTAAAACGTAAAATATCAATCGAAACATGTTTGTTTGTATTTTGATTAATTAATATGAATAAATAGAACATAATTAATAAAATATGAATGCAGATATGTTGCTTTAATTTCTTTCTTTTTTTTTTGTACTTAATGAAAAAAGTACAGTATATTTATTTTTAACTGAATATTTTAATTTTTAATTTAAATATTAACTTAATGCTTATCAGTTAGGAATGTTGAAACTTTACTGTTTCTATTTTGTTTCTACTTAACACAAAATTTTGTTGATAAAATCCTAATCACTTGACTTAGTGAGCCATACAAGATTATTTTAACATTAAACAAATTGTTTAACATTTTTCAATGAGAGGGGTGTAGTCTCATACAAAAGAAATCCGTAAGGATTCATATTTTAAGCAGTAAGATAATAGAATAATAAAACTACAATAAAGCTGAAAAAATGGGAATAAAAATTACATAAGTATTTGAAATTAGTGTATTCAAAATATACATAAAAATGCAATTATAATAGTAATAAAAAAATAAATTAAAAGTATATGTACTATAATTAAAAATAAACAAAAAAGTATATATATTTAATTCACATTAGAATGTCTGGTATAAGTATGAGTTTCCGTCTACTGGTTGATATTAGAGTTCCTATTTTGAATGTTCCTGCACCTTTAAATAGAAAATTATTTTAATTTAAATTAATAATATAAGAAATACTAGGTTTCGTATCCTCTCTGTTTTTTATTCAAAATATTAATTATATATAATATTAGCTGGGTTGGGGTATAACTTGAATGTATTTGCGAAAACCGAGTACAGAAATTATATTCAGGTAAGGCCGATTTTCTTTAATTTGTATTCTTTAATAAAATCGCTATGTCGCATTCAAAACGTGTACGATATTTGGATCTCCACTTGGACAAACGACTGACATGACGTACCACATAAAATACAAAATAAGAAAACTTAATCAGCGATATGGATTTATTTCTACGCTACTAGACAGATTTAGAACGTTATTGGTGACTAATAAATTAACTATTAATTAACAAAGTTCTCATTAAACCACTTAGGACACATGGTATCGAGTTATAGGAAACATCAAAGCAATAAAATTTAAAAATAATTTTATGAAGAGTTGGTCGGTGGGTGCGATCAAATAAGTACTAACTTTTTAAAATATTATTCTAATCATTACACCGACCCACTTTGTAAGTCTTCATCAGGGCTTGGTATCGGGCACTGCAGAAAGCAGTTGCTAGACTGTTAATAATATTTTTTTCATTCCAGTCAAAAGGACTCCGGAAATTGTAGACGCACCCTTTCATGTTTCGAACCTTACGTTACATACTGACCTTGACATTGCTGTTGTCACGGCTACTGCCTCAGAACGCTTTAATAATTTTCATTATTAACTCAAGCTCTATCTATTGCCACAGATTCATGTAATCCGCCCAGAAGACTGCTGAGGCGCTGGTCAAGAGACTTAAAGTGCATTGAGCTACCTCCTGTGTTATCTTTTGCTTTTGTGTTATTATTTTATCTTATTTTCATTTTCATTTTTTGATTGTTTTGTTATCTTTTTTTTTGGTGTTTTGTTCTCCTTGATATCATATTTGCTGAATACAGTAGTAGATGGCAAATTTATTGTATGTAAGAAATACCTATAACTTATAAATACATATTATTGTATTTCGAGTCAATTAAGGTTTTTATTTGGGTCATTCAATAATATCGATATTGCAAGAAATGTGTTTGAACATTATTTCATTGAATGTACAGAATTTTAGGTATCTAGGATCTACGACTACTAGAAAAAAACGAAATTAAAGAGGATATTAAGGTTAGGTTGAAGGCGTGAAATGCTTGCTATTTTTCTTTGCCAAAACTACTTAGTTCTCGCCTCCTGCCCCGAAACTTAAAAATAAGAATTTACCATTATCCTTCCTACTGTTCTTTATGGATGCGGAACGTGTTAAGCTTTTTGAAAATAAAGTAGTGCGCAGAATATTCGGACTGAAAAAGGACGAGTCAACCGGAGAATTCAGGCGGTTACATAACGCTGAATTGCGTGAACTGTACCCGGTTAATATAATTGAGATGATTAAGTTGTGGCGAATAAAATGGGCATGTAAAATCGCACGGCTCAGTAACAAAAGAATTCCTAAAAAGTTAATATGCGCTGTACGGACTAGGAAGCGTCCAAGGGATAGACCAAAGCGAAGGTGGGAAGATTAGCGGATTTACGAATTTTGCGGAGTTGAGTTTAGATGGATTCCGGTAGATGAAAGAATGTGGACATCGATTGGTGGTATCGGCATTGAACCTTCGGGTTCGCTAAGTCTTATTATTATTTGAGTCGGTAGGGTTGTCCGTTTTACTGTGCGAAAAAAAAAAAAACGTAAACTTTTGACCATCGACCCTCCATGAGCCTAGAGTTCATAGTTTATCTCTACTATATCAGATATGACCATGTTGTCTTATCTTTTATTTAATTATCAGTTTCTCCAATTTTCTTTAGAATCGCATTATCGTCCTATGGTGATCCCTATAAGTTTGGATACTTAGAAGCTAGTATGAATATTTCCGAGTCCTGTTTTTTGAGTGGGCTCGTTATTCTCCCTTGGCTTGGAGAAGTTGTGATGGATGGGATAGTGATGGTAGGTATTCAAGGCAGGGCCGCCTTGCTTGAAAAATGGGAGAGCTAGAGACTTTGTCTTCCCCAACCACCTCTGGCTCCATAGTGAGCTATATCGCCCATCGTTTGCTGTCATTGATCCCAGAGGTTATTTTCTCGTGGGTCTCTCGATTGCACAATAACTCAGTATATGCTAAATTTCGCCATTATTAAGTTGAGGTTGAGTAGCCCAAGATAAATAAACAAAAATATCCGTTTATATCGTTAGAAAAAAGACCTTTCTACTCTCAATAATTAAAATACTTTATTTTAAATCTATCCAAATATTCTCCCCTTCAGGCACCTTCAGGGATAAATTCTGATTTTATAATATATTGTGAATTTTCGTCTGAAAACAACATATACGAAAATATTTTCAGAGGATTTACAATTAGACATTAGCCCATTTATACAACACATAACATTAAAAACGAATATTAGCAAGTCAGAGATATGTATATTAAAAAACTTATTCGCTTATACCTGTGCACCATATATGTCTTCGAAAAAAGATGGAAAATTTTCTGTTTTGAAGGATGAAGGTATTGCATAGATGCTCTGTACTTATTAAGATTTTGTTTTGTCCTATTTTTTGTAAAACTATCATACCTTTACCTATAGCTATCGCAATAATATGAGATGATCGTATTACAATGTGAAAATAATATAAACTCAATAAGATAAAAGTTATCAATTAGCTGAAATCTCTTATCTCTTTGTTTATTTTCCTTATCTCAATTGACTTATTGGAAGAAACCAGACGCAACTGCGTTACTGATAGTCATCGACGTTTCCGATTTGCCTCCCTATTGTTAGTTTCGTGTTTTCACTACGGTCAGTGTCTATGTGTCCGTTCAAAGTGTTAGGTGACTACTTCGATGGTCATGCCAAAGACTTGCCACTCGCTTCTTCTTGGATGTTTTCCCACCAAGTCTGCGTATACTTTAGGTTTGAAAATATATGTCAATTTTATATTAATGTAGTGTTTATATTATGGAAATATTTTGCTCTTCTTATCCTTTTGACATTATTCTCGATACGGATTAAAATAATTCTTATAACATTTGGAGACGCTTAAGTACCTTATCATATTTACACTTTTGGTCTATTGTTGTTGTTTATTTATTGCATAAACGTTGCTACTAATTTTTTAAAAATGGATTTCGATCCTGACTAACCTTCCATTCCAAAAAAAAAAAATATCATTTTTCTCTTTAAAACGAATTTAAAAGATACCATATGACCCGAAAAATATCAGGCATAAATTTATTCTCCATAATAATTTATGATTCCGTTGCAAATTGAAATTTCAGAAAATTTGTCACTAAAGCTCTTACTACAACAAGATTTCCGGCAATGAAAAAAAAAAAATAATACCTTAAAATAATAATAATTCTGAATTATAAAACCTTATTACTATTATAGGATACGCAGAAAGTATTTAATTGTTATTTCCATTTTCTTTTATTATTTTTAGTTTTAAAAAAAAAATGAGAGAGTAACTAATGAAAAATCAGGAGTGTTATTATCAAATACAGGACCAATTAAAGTTCAATTTTTATCATCGTTTTTTTTTTTTTTTTAAACCTGAATGTTTTTGGGTCAGTCCTAATAAAAAAATAAACCTTAATCTAGCAAAACTGAAACCAAAAATCTGTTTCTTAAAATTTTTAAATATATGTTTCTTGAGGCGATATTCATGTATTTTCATAATAATTCATTTAAACGTATAGTATTGATTGGAAACCAATTTTATTTAAGTTGAACTTGAAATTCAACAGTTTAAGAATCAACCAGAAGATAAATCTTTAGAGCAGTGGAATATTTGAATGCTGTTGTTGACATAAATGTTTAAATAATGGAAAAGTACAGTTACAATTAGTCTGTATGAAATGTATTAAAAAATATATTAATAATAATAGCTTACCATTTTCTTAACTTTTATTTCTTTGGTGGTGTTGGTTATGTTAGAAACTTATGTATTAAATGAAACAAACATTTTTAGTGGATTTATAATTATTTGTTTGACAGGTATTTGTAATACAAATATATTTAGAATTTCTACTATTTTTTCTTTATTTTATTTTATTAATATCACGTTATTTGATTAAATTAAAAGTCAAATGTCTAAATATAAAAAATACGTGTTTATCCACATTTTAATAATGAAATTTAAAAAAATTAGTTGCTGTTTCCAGCCTTCTTACGGTTTATATAATTGTTATAGTATTTAATGATAATATTTCTTATTGATGCCTGGAATTTTATTTAAGGGTTACAAATATTTGCGATAATGACCTTGATCAATAATAGATTATGATTCGCTACTTGTCGCTAAAAAATGGAATGATGAGATGGATCGTTTGTTAGTAAGGCTCTTGAAATTGTCTTCATTCCAAGCACTCTATTTGCACCATTGCATCATTCCATTTGGCTTGAATTACTAATTGCAACGGTTTTCTTTGGCCAGGAGTTCTCGCCTTATTTATTCGATGTTTATATTTTCATAAATAAAAGGATATTGATCCTGAAATAGTTATATTGGATTGGAAATATTTTTCCGTTGTCCTTATATTCAAAATAACTAATTGCATTTATAATTGATATTTAAAAAAAAATAGTGTAGCATTAAAGCATTATGTTATGGTCGGCACCATGTTAAATTAACGAGTGTTAACCTGCCTAATTTTGTACATTTGCTACTTTAACTTGGTGGCTCCGATATGATATGAGATATGCATTTTCGTAATATTTATGGAATAACATAAATATCTCTACAAATAAACAGATACCGAAATATTAAATCATGTGAAAAACAAAATAATAATAACAATACACCGAATGAATGAACGAGTAATCAATAATAATGACATCACCAAGAATTTGACCTAATTTCGAGTAATGAATTAATTCTCTATTTCATCATTAATGGGTATAATTAGAATTCTAATTTAATGTAATTATTGAAGATAATTTTATATACGAATGAATGTGCTATTATGACATTAACGAATTTATTGATTAGGCATTTCATTTTATGGTTTTTTATTTTATAATTAAATGTTTCCCATTGAGAAAAAAAAAAATCTATTTTCTTGCTTCTTCCTCTTATTTTCCTAATAGTTTTTTATTGAGCTGAACATAAATTGTAAAAGGGATATAATTTGATAAATGATAAAATAATAAATTTGGTGTAGAGATGGTCGACCGTGATATAATATGAGGAGTTGGTCCGTGGGGTGCGGTCAAATAAATATTAAATTATTAAAATAGTATTTTATTGGTAACGCCGACATTTCGACCCACTTAATGGAATTGTCACTATGTACCTTTTATTTGTACCCTTTGTAGCCCTGATGAAGACCTACAAAGTGGGTGGAAACTTCAGCATAACGAATGAAATACTATTTTAACAATTTAGTATTTATTTGACCCCCATCCTTTACCACGACCAACTCCTCATAATAATTAATTTATTTATCGATTGACAAATCTCGAATTTTTAATTTGATGATATGGAGTTAAAAATATCTCGAAACATTTAAACTATTAATTAAATATTTAGATTAATTATATATTTACAATTCACTACACAAAATAAATCCCATCTGCTTTTTAAATATAATTACCTACTTATTAAATACGCCGATTACTTTTCTAGTATAAAAAAGTTATAATTGAAAATTTACTAGACTACTGTATTTGTTGTATTTTATAGTAATAATTATTTATTCGTTGTCTGTACTTTTGAATATATTTATATTTCTGTTTCGTCTTTAGATTTTTTTTTCGTTTCAATCTAGTTTAAAGAAACCGATAAGAAATAGATAGGATGTTGTTCCAGACAACTCACTGTATATGACATTCAACCGTTGTATGACATCGACTGTCAAAAACTCTCTAAATTTTTTATTATAAATAAATTTTACTGAATGTTAAATATCTTAGCTATCATTGAATTTTTATGTTGAACTATTTAAGAAATGAATATGTGTATTGGAATGAATTTCGTTGTCCACTTAACAGTTAATTTTTAATGCTAATAATAATAGATTATTAAACATGTCAAATTATCGGCAAAAGTCATTAATTTATTAAAATTTATCGTTAGTTAATTATATATTTTTTCTATTAAATTATTTTGAAAGTAGTTGTCACCTTTTATAAATTTTTCCCTACATTTCAGAAAATAAAATAAGATTTTACCTCCAAGGAGATGGTTTAGATATTTTAGAATTTTAGTAGTTATCACAAAATGCAAAAATAATGCTGGCTCAGTTCTGTGCACTCATGTTCAAATATAAATACTGTTTAGCAACGGTATACTCTCGAAATATTGTATAATGCATGGTTACATAAGGTGTCGAGTTACGTAAGGTGGGAGTGTACTTAAAAAAAATTGCATACTCCTTAGGTATCATTTACAGTGCATTTTTTAGTCACGTATTGTTTACGTTATATGATATAAATAACGTTTGAATTTTTTTTTTTTTTTTGCATAGTATAAGATTCTGTCTTGTATTACAATAAAAAAATTCTAATTCCTAACAAAAAAATATTTATGATTAAATTCTATTATGCGATTCAACGAATATTCGCCCCTTCAGTTGGTTTATTTCTTGTTCGAAATTACTTACTTTTTTTCAAATTTTCAACAATGAGCAGGAAATAAATACATAAATCTACTCATTCAGACTGTTTTGTATATAATGTGTAGGCAAAAATACATATATATTTAAAAAATTCAAACTTATAATTAATACAACGCATAATAAAAAGCTTACTGGTACGTAATTAACAAAATCCAACATAACAACGGTGGAACATCGTACAATAATTCATTTAACATTTTATATTAATTATTAGACTAGTGTGAATAGACAATGTTCCTACGAGGAGGGAGGAGTCTAATAAGGCGTTGGATGCGAGTATCTAGAGATTTCTGACATGTCATTATTTTCAAAATTGTCAGCAAATTTGTTGATTTCCGACTGTTAGTTGTCAGGAGGAAATTGACATGCGAAGAAAATTTTTTTTTTTGTTTCAGATAATTTTTACGTTTGAGGTGACGTTTTAAGATAGCGACGGCGTGGTATGTTCCCAATACATTTCAGGAATATTTAGGGATTAAAGTCAGATTGATGCAAGTTTATTTTTATTAACAAAAGATTTTACCATAATCGAGCTGCTTATTTCCAAAGTGAACCTTCATCGTTTTTTTTTTGGAAGGAAATCGAGAAAAATATCGATTATTATGTATAATAACTCAATGAATCTGATAGTGCCATTCCTTCTTTAAAGGGATATTTATACTTCAATTCCAAGAGTGTCAGTTTATAAATAATTCAATAATAATAAATAATTTCTAAACTTTTTATATGAATGAAAATTTAAAAAAAGTATAACATTATTGTAAACAATAAGTTAATTTTTTATAATAAATTTTTATAACTTACCTTTTCCCCAAAATCATACACCATTTGTTTCTCTCCAAACCCGACTCCAATCAACCTTTATTTGTTTCCAAACTGGCTTTGAAGTTACAATCATTCCACGAGCGGCCCTCGTATTTAGGTTTCAGTGTTTTTAAATTACTTAATTTAAATAATCAATGATTTTCGGAAATATGGTGGATTTAATGATTAAAGTTGTGAAGTAGCAGTTATTAAAATCTATTTATTTAACTATTTATTTTATTTCTATTGATACCGAAAGCAAATGGAATATACCAAAAACAAGAAATCGAAATAGCATAGTGAAATAACCATGTTATCCCAGAGGTTGTGAAAAGTCTAAACGCACCTCCACATTCTTTATAAAATTTAGCTTTTACTCGTAACTATAGCTTTTAAAATTCTTGCCTCTGTCCGTTCATGAACGTCCTTGTACAAAAAGACAGTACTATCTCTTCCTGGCACAAAAATAAACATTGCTATTTATCTTTTTTCTGTTGTTTATATTACGCCTGATAATAAAACCGCTGATAGAGCCGGGGTTTCAAAGTGTAAGTATATTAGTGTGACATTTTTTTTTCTCTCACCTTGTTTGTCATCATATTCCGTTGTGTCTACAGCGAAAATATATAATCATAATTCCACATATTACTTGAAGTGTGTCTTGTTTTTCTTTTTCACTTTGTGAACAACTTTATCACATGATGAATAAATATTTTAATAAGTTAATTTTATTATTATTTTAAAAAAGTTAATTTTCATAACGTACTAAAACCCAACTAGTGTTAATTTTTTTTCATTAGTAATTTTTCAGATTCAACTTGTTTGTTTTAATTGTCTGGTTTTGAATGAAGTAAACATTTTGAAAAATTTGCTTATAATTTACTGTGATTCTAAATTATAACGTTCTTGTACAAAAATACATTACCATCTCTTCTCGGCATAGAAATTATAATAATAAAATTAAACAATAATTTAATGTGATTAATAAATTTGGAATGTTAACAATATAGGCCATTCTGGTCAAAATCGAAAATAACAAAACAACAGCGAGGAAAACAAATAAAAATTATAAATTGTATAACACTCATTAATTGTAATAACAAATAAATTAATAAATTGTAAAGTTCCTTTCCTAAACGTATTAAAATCCAAATGGTGTTAATTGGAATTGATGTTAATTTTTCCTCATTAATTTTCTCATTTTCTAAACAATTTTTTTTTAATATTGTCTGCTTTACATAAATTTTATGGCGTGAAACAAGCTTTTTAATTAATGTCTTATATTTTATATGTAATTTGGAATGTTACCAATAATTAGCATTCTTCTGGTAGAAAACGAAAATAATGTAACAATAACGATGGAAACAGAAAAAAACTCATAATGAGTTTGTAATTTAAATGGAAGCATATAACTATGGGCTTACAAATGAATGGGTTCATATCAAAGACAGACGTCTATCATTTTCAGGAAATAGGGAAAAAAAACGCTAATGATTTTACTCAAGAATTTTGAATAGTTGATGAACTATTAAAGGAATCCTTGTAATTCGTTAAAATAAATGTGATGTTAAAAAACTATTTGTTTTTTCGTAATTTTTTAAAAATGACAGATGTCTGTTTTTAATATGCAGCCGCTCAAATGTTTTCATATGTATGTTTCTAAATATATAATTTTTTTTTTATCACTTTATTTTAATGTAATCTCAAGGTGTTTAGCATTTATCATTTAATCTTAATTTTAAAATATTTTATGTTATTTTATTTATTTACAATTCTTTTTGTATCACACGTACAATTATTTGTATCACACGCACTATTTTAAACATTTATTGATCCGAAGAAGGAAACAATGTAAGATGTGCTGTAATAAATGAGGAGAATCTACTGCTATTTAAACTGCCAGACGAATGTTTCATTTTTACAGGAGAGGTGACTGCCATCATGATCAGTCTTTATTTTATAAGAGATTCAAGAAAAAAGTGCGGGATCGTTGTAACTGACTCATGGAGTGTCTTAGACTGGCATCGACAACCCATCCTCGAGTAATTCTACTATTAAAGAAATAATAAATGTGTGGTGGAAAGTAAAAAAAAAACTGACCAGGTAGCCCATTTAGCAAGAAGTGAAGAAGACACGGCGGAGATAAGATTGAAGAAAGCATACCACGCAAGATAAAGACTACTAACAGAATGGAAAAAATAACATAAAAGGAATGAGTGCAAAAATAGAACCTAATTGCGGCAAATGGCTCACAAGCTACAGAGTTCAAGTAGAGAAGAAGTTATACTTTTTCGACTGAGGACAGAATCCTGCCAATTTACACATAGCTATCTTCTGAGAGGACTCGAAGCGCCCACGTGTGAAAAATGTAATAACGTTCCACAAACAGTGAAACGCTTACTGGAAGAATTTCCTCAATTCGAAAATTATAGAAGAAAAAGAGGCTTAGCCAAAACATTAAGAGAAATACTTCAAGATACTCAAGAACGAGTCACTACTTTGTTTTTTTTTTTAATTTAACAGAAAATTACAAAATAATAGGAATTGCAGTAAAACACCAATGACCCTTGAGGGTAGAGGCGTGAAAGAACGAGCGAAAAAAAATGTATTTAAAACAAATTTCTTTTACCTCAACTTGTTCATACTCATATCATATTCATCTTTGTCCACCATATTCCTTATTATTTTCGTTATCCATTTATTTTCAGTTTTTATTGTATTTTTAATATCTTTGAATATTTGTTGTAACTCTCATGACATAACATTGACTTATTTGAAATAATAAAAATATAATAAAAAAAAAAATTTGACATCTGTACCCTTTCAACCAATCGACTAGAACACCGTCAACCGCCCGTTTTCCTACCTTCCCCTACTCATTGGTGGATCAGCTACCCATTTATAGAAGAAAGGTGTGCTTCATAAGTTATAAATTTTAAATAGTTATCTGCAATAGCCGGACTCGAAACCCGGAGAAGGATTTTCGGAGAGTGCCTTCCTTATTAAAGAACAATTTTACATTGTTGTTAAAATCATTTAACTTTACCTGATCCAGGATTTAGAGAAACTTGAAATTTATAAGTATAACATTTTTCCGAAACGTATTAGGATCATTGATTTCAATTAAAAAAAATATATATATTGAATACTTAATAGTTGTATTATTAAGGAAAGAGGTGGTCCGGGGTGGCGGTTATAAATAGAATAAATAGTGGCAAAACTATTTTATTGAAAGCTAACGTTCAGTTCAAAGTGAAACTCCTTGCTGAACACCCCTCCCTGAAGAAGACCTGCAAAGTTGGGTCGAAACGTTGGCTTTTAATAAAATAGTTTTGTCACTATTTAGTCTATTTATGACCGCCACCCAGGAGCATCTCCTTCCTTAAAAAATATATATATATTTTTGTGCCTAAGAAATTCTCACTCGGATTGTTGGTACGAATTGTTGATTTATGTATAAATTTATCTTTAAATAAGATTTATTGTGATCCTGTTACATGGTTGAGGGGCCAATGCGATGTTGTCCCGGAGAGGGTTAAAGTTAAATCAGTTTTGAATATTAACGATGCCCTGAGCCCTTTGGGAGGATGGGGCTCTACTCCCTAGATTAACATTTATGTTTATTCTCATACTCGGATGTGTTCTATGTTCGCTTCTAATGTGAGATAGAAGTTCCTCGACTTGTGAAAATCGCGTTAGTTGCTGCTCTATGCATATTAAATACTCTTATCCTCTCAGCTTATTGTCGATTTTTGTCATTTTCATCTAAAACTAAGTTTTAGATTTTATTGGAGTATAGTTGTCCGTAGCGTGGTGAGACATGATAAATGTTTTCTAACACTATACAGTGTGTCAAGTAAATTGAGGGAAATATTTTATAGGAGTCATAGCAAACTTTGAGAGCTACAAAAAAGTTTATATAAACATTGGTCCCATTTTCGGCAGGAAACAGAGAAATTTAATTTTTATGTTTTTTTTTTAAAAGTAAGTCCATGTTTTTGTTGAATAGGTAGCGACAACTAAAGAAATTTTTCATTTAAGTAACTATCAATTGCTTCACTATAAACTAGAAAAACTTCACTTCAAATGAAAATAGAGTTACATTGTTAAAGCCATTTAAAGAGGACTTTTGAGCGGTTACACTAAGCTAAATTAAATTTGAAAAAAAAAATGATTCGCGATTTATTTTTATCACCCTCTAAATATACTGCAGGTACCACACTAAAAAAATTCATCGTTTAATAAGCCTCTAGTCTATATTAATTAAGATGATGTTTTATTCGTGAAAGTTTGAGATTCACTTGGAATAAAATATCTTGAGAGTAGGGAGGATAAGTTCTTACGCAATGGAATTTGGGGGGAATGGGCACTCCTGACATGGAATGTTTAATAATAAATATAAATGCATAAATTTTTTTAATTAAAAAAAAAAAGGTTTTAAAAAAATGATGTGTTTTTACCAAAATCCGTATTACAGGTATTGGTCATTATTTATAAGCGAATTTATGTTTTCATAAAAATAATTGATGTAATTAGCAGGTTTCTTTATTTTAAACGTATATGTTATTTCGTCACTTATGAATACGGAACAAAAAATTAAATTTCCCACTTTCCTGTCGATAATGGGACCAATATATACATAAAAGTTAAGATCTGCTAACACTTCTCTAAATATTTCCATCTATTTACGGTACACCATATATTACATTGTTGCCTTTATTGTAACATTAAATGCTAAATTAATTAAAACTATAATATGTAAATAAAAAGGTCGACTTTTTTCCATACCTAACAGATGATACGGATATTTATGCCATATTCCTGACGTTGAACATCAAACAAACGATGAAGAAGAAACAAGACATAAGGAACAAGTAAAAGCTTAAACGTTTTTAGATTAAGAAGAAAACTAATGGCTTGACGGCAGCGATAAACTAAGCTGATGCTCGGATGAGGGATTGATATTTGAAGAGGAGAGGGCTTAGGGCCCAAGTAATGGCTGATCCCAATGGCCCTATATTGTACCAGTACCAGCACCAGTCCCAAAGCCCTAAAACCAATACTACCAGCATTCAGCCCCGACCCTCCTCCCGATATCTGATTTAATCTCCAATCAAGCCCTTACAAAGCATAGCAATCCGAGTGGGGAGCTTGTAAAGAATCGCGAGGAAACCACTCCCTGTAAAGATTTACTGCTCAATTGGAAGAACAGGATAAATAAAATGAACATCCTTCTTTGTTCATTCCAAGAGTTTGGTTATTGGCTTCTTGATTTTATTTTGATTTAATTGATGTAGACGAGTGGGGCAGGTTCGAGTCTGGCTGTGAAAGACGATTTATTTAGTTTTTATATTAGCCGTGTGAAGATTCTGGGTTCCTGTGGCACACACAGCCCAGCCTCACATTGGGTTTCAGGGTTAATTGGCCAAATTGCAAAACTGAACTAAGGGCCTCAAAACAAGAAAAAAAAAATTTTCCTCTGAAGGTATGTCCGCAAAGGCTTTGTTTAAGAGATATTTACACCTAAAGATTTTCTTTGTTATGCATTATTTACGTTATACGAAATAAATAAAGCCTATTTATTTGTTCTAAGTACTTTATTAATTAAATATAAACATTAACATTCATATTAAAGGTTGTTCAAAGTCCGCAAACGCTTTGAATCTTGTGAAACAATAACACATATCCAGTGCCGTTTTGTCACTGTTGCTATTGAAGAAGCCGAGCCTGTCTTAATGCTCAGGAAATCACTTTGCACAACATTTAATATATACGTTAATGTTTACACTTAATTAATAAAGTAGTTGGAACAAATAAATAGGTTTTATTTACTTAATATTACGTAAATAATTCATAACATCGAAAATCTTTAGGTGTGTATATCTTCTAAACAAAGCGTTTGCGGACATATCTTCAGAGGAAATGTTTTTCTTGTTTTGAGGTCCTTAGTTAATTTTCGAAGATTGGTCACTTATCCCTGAAACACCCTGTATAGGAGGCTTCCATTTAATTGAGGACAATAAGAATATGGTTTTATTGTGAATGATTTGTTCAATATTATTTTCTGATGTAACCGTTGTTCATGAATTAGTATTTTGTTACTGAACATAAGGACTGAAATAGTTCGTAGTAGTGTGACTATTTTTTTCTTTCCGTTAATTATTTAAATCTAGTACATTGTTTATGAAATTATTAACTATGAGCAGAACTGAAATCTAACTGAAGTTATTTAACATACATACATCATCAAATTGTTTTAAGTTATTTACGTCGTAAACCACTGACTTCCTGTCCTGCAGCATCTTTTAATAATACTCCACTTAGTTGAACAAATCAGATAACTAGCATTCAAATTTAACAAACGTCTAACTTGGAATCCTTATACCAGACTGAAACGACAAGAAACCGCTCGACGTTTCCGACTACTTCAACACTTACTAGACAAACGCTCTAACCTTCCAATTAATTACAAAAGACTCATATACATGACTATAATAAGGCCTATTTGGACTTAAGGAGTTGAACTTCGTAAAATCCTCAATGCTTCTTACGTTGTCACAAATGAAATCATCCATAGGGACCATAATGTACCGTATGTTTCCGATTTTGCCCAATCCTATTACTTTCCTTACATCATAAACTTCAGAGCCATCCGAACCCTCTCATTTCAAACTTTGCTTTCTGTTCGATCCTCGAGGCGTCTGAAAAGAGGATGGCCCTGTGATCTCCTTACGTAGATATATTATTAGAGCTGTTAGTTTCTCAACAAGCGTTTACATTTCTTTATATTCCTGTGTACAAATTTACTAGATGTATTTTTATTGTAAAACAGTTTTAAATATCATAATTAAATAAAATTTAAAACATAATTATATTTGAGCAATACTTTTTGCATTCTTCTTGTTATTACCTGATATTCATCGACGAATATAAATTTAAAAATTCGTCCAGTACCCAATTTATAAGTAATCATTCAAATATTTTATTTATTTATTTATTTTTATAAATCGCACAGGTATGAAAATATATGAAGAGATCCGTTGAAAAAGCTTTCAGGAAGATTAGGAATATTTGAGGGTGTATAAGTAGCATTGAATTTTTAGAAGGGTGAGTAATAGTGAGGGTGGTTTGAAAGAGACCAGCACTTAGTAAGATTGGCAGTCCCGAACCGACCGCCCGTAATCTGTTACCGGTACTTCCTAAGGGAACCGGTGACAATGGTGAGGGGGAGACCTCTTCTAAATTGCTGGTCAATAGTGCGTGTGTATTTACTGGTCTTATGTACTAAAAGCACACCCTCATATAAATTGTCGAGTTGGTGGTAGTTCGAAATGTCAGTCAATAGTTTAGATCCGGCTGTCATCTATCGATGCCAATTTACACTTATATAATTATTTACAACCAGTTGGACGAAGAATTCATACAATATATCGGTCAGTGATAATGGTAATATAATATGGAAACAGGTAAATGAACTATATTATTGAAAGATGAGATTTATTTTCACCCTCAATCTATATAAATAAAATAAAGGTTTTGTCTGTAAATTGAAGGTAGTTACTTACTTCGATTCTAACCCAAACCTACTCTACCGCGAGCCACATTTAAAAGTTGTACTATTCAACTGATGGAAATATGATCACTCAACGGGGAAAATCCGAATTCCCGAACATCTGTAACGCATTATCACTTAAAACATGCTCGTTTTTCCACTTTGTCCGATCTTCCCGTTCAAGGCATCATTCGATTCAACTTCCCAAGCCTAACAAATGTTGTCATTAACTTTTTAGGATTAACCAAACGTATCAGCCGGAAATCGGAAAAAAAACTCCCAAAAATTTCACCCCGCCCGCCACAATATTCAGATCAAGTTCTAATTTTAGACGGATATAGCTGACTCAATGCCCAAAGTTATTTTGGTTATTTTGTCAGCGATAAACTCAGCAATGGCAAAATAGACTAATGGTAGACTTTTGAAATTTTTACATTATATTTAGGTTTGTTTGGCTTAAAACAGGCTTTTAGTAAAAACAAAAATTGAGTAGAGCCAAAGTTATGAATTCTTGAGTAATTTACCTAGAGATCCAGATGTGGCCCTATCCAGTTACTATCCTTCCATCACAAACTCCAGAGCCATCCGAACTATCTTATTTCAAACTTCTTGTTCGATCCTTGAGGCTTCTGAAAAGAGGATGGCCTCCTGATCTCCTTACGTAGGTATATTATTAGAGTGATTCCAGTGGGTGGTTTCTCAACAGGCGTTTCCATTTCTTTATATTCCTGAGTACAAATTTACTATATATATTTTTATTGTAATACAGTTTTAAATATCATAAATTTGAGTAGAACCAAAGCTATAAATTCTTGAGTAATTTATCTAGAGATCTCTGTTTAGAACCCACCTGGAAAAAACCGAAATCCCGGACTCCAATTGAACTGCTCGAGATGTCATTCTATCAACCTCGCCATGTAAAATAAATATCGTCATATATATTTTTTTATTAAATGTATGTAAAAAAAAAAAGTTTCACCCTAGATTTTTCATCCTAGATTACATTTATAGAAAACGTTAATATTTCACCCTACTCTACCAGAAATTTTATTAAATTAAATTTGGATCTCCCCCCCTTATTACAAAATACATCTCAAAAAAATAATCTCAAATTTCATCTATACACTCGTCAACGACGGGTACATCAGCTAGTTACTTATAAATGAAACATTTAGGTAGCTATTGAAATTTCTTCCTCTAAAGTGTATTTAATTTTGTTTATTCGAAATAATTTTATAAATTTTTTGGGCTTTTCGATCAACTGTTTCATTTTCACCCTATATTGCAGTTAGCTCAACTACTGCTTAGACATAAATAACAAAACTACTGCTAACAAATACAATTTACAGTTTAGGAAGTTAAATTGTGAGACAAATAAAAACAATTCTGCTGATTTTTGTTCAGCTCCAAAATTATCTTATACTTTGTTTTCCAATGGCCTTATTATTTTATTTTTATTCTATTTTTTTATATTACTTTATCCCTTCTCCAGACATTATATATATATATATAAATCGAAACTATATCTTCGTTAGTTTTATTCTTGAACCAGTATCTCTTAAACGATTTACGAATAGATTCAAGGCTTTTAAATAATTTGAAATAATTAAACACATCACATTGTTACTGGTAATACAAAATTGATAAATATGAACTCTGTTTTGTTTTGTTAAAAAAGAAAAGAAATTTTTAAAAATGGCTCTTGGATTCAAAACGTTTGTAAAAATAACAATTTTTATATGTTTGTAAAAATGTTTTAAATGTATAATAAAATACTATAATATTAAAATTAAAAAAGGGTTTTGATAAATAAATATTCATTTATAGATTAAATATAATAATAGTTAATATATGTATATTTACTAAAGAGCTATGAAATATAAACCAAGTAAGGTTATTTTCGGATATATAATTCATTAACTGACGCCACAGCAAATCATTATGTTAAGCTCAGAATTCAAGTTGGAAGTACTTAAAATTATCTCTATGTTTATCGTTGTATATTACTTATTGGTTTTATTAAGTATATTTAATTATTTTTTTCTTTACTATATTAATAATTATCGCAAACTAAAATATAATTCGAATATTTTGGGAAAACTGGATTGGGCATACATGACATAACTCGGTTGGATGTAAAGATACATTACTAAGCACGGGATTCCTGTGAAGCGTTCTAAGTGTGCGGTGTAGGTCATCTTTGCAGGAGTTAACGTACTCTTACTTCACACCTTTTGCAGCTTATTTATCATTTACCTCGTTCGATGATACTATTCTTAGATCTTAGTGACGCAATATGCTTCTTAGATCTATCTATGTCTCTTCATACATGGTTATGTATTTTTAAAATGTATCAATTTAACGCAGTTTAATTTTAATAAAGATTAAAATAAACTATCATTGAAGCTTGTTCTTTTATCATATGCTTCATACCTTTTAACTAATCCTAGGTTGTATTCATAAGATTTTAACAAATACTTTTGGTAACTAGGAATTCCAGAAACTGGAAAAACCATAAATACAACACTGTTTTAATGTATCACTTTAACGGGTTCTACGATAGAAAAAGATCTATTTGTAAAGTTCTGTACATCATTACCACGTTCAAGTGACGAATATACAGAATTTCATTGTGGGATTAATTACTTCTATTAATTTGCCAGAAGTAGTATATTTTAGCGTAATGTGAAGTTGAGCAGTTTATTTAGCAATTTTTTTAAAAATTTTTATTATTGAAATTTACAACTATATTAAATGATAAATACAACAAGTAAATATGGAACAAGTAACATGACATGTACAACATGAAGAGAAACTACCCATTGGTAGAACTCCAATTATATTTCTATATTAGAAGATCCCGAGGCCATCTTCTTTTCAGACGTCTCAGAGTTTTTCAAGAATAGAAGAGGAAGCAATGTTGCAAACAAGACGGTTCGGTTGGTTCAGAAGTTTATTATGGAAGAATAGATATCTGGATTAAACTAAATCGGAAACATATGGTACATTAAGGTCGTTATGGATGATTTTATTTGTGGCAAAGTAGAGAGCATTGAGTATTTTACAAAATATTTTGAATTGTAGGAATTGAATACGAGAGGAATTTGATGGTTTAATAGAATCCTTAAATTCCATTTCGTTAGTCCAAATATGCCTTATTATAGTAATAAATAAATATATATATATATATATATATATATATATATATATATATATGAGTCTTTTGGTAAATAGTTGGAAGTTTAGAGGGTTTGTCTAGTAGGTACTGCAGTAGTCGAAAACGTCGGGTGGTTTTTAGTCGTTTCACTCTGGTATGGGGGCTATTTAGGAATCTTTAAAACGGGAAAAAACAAAACAATTTCACCACTCCAAAATTTATTTTCGAACGTTCCACCACCTGTAAGGCTACAACAATAAATATAATAAAAATTAAATTGATAATTAAAGTGATTATCTACGGAACTTAATTATTACTTTTATTTCATCCGATTATTAATTTCAATAACTAGTTACAGAATTACTTTAATAATTTTATCGGATAATTTTTTTTTAGTAATGTTTGTCGGATTTTATATTGCTATTAAATTTATTGGACCCATTTTCGAATCAACTAATGAACTCCAGATAGCGGAAATAAAAAGTTTTGGAGTAGTGATGGTTTTTCCAGTTTCAGGAATTCCTAGTTACCAAAAGTATTTGTTAAAATCTTATGAATACAACCTAGGATTAGTTAAAAGGTTTGAAGCATATGATAAAAGAACAAGCTTCAATGATAGTTTATTTTAATCTTTATTAAAATTAAACTGCGTTAACTTTGATGCATTTTATGCATTTTGATTCACCTTTTTGCTTTGAACCAACCAGTTTGAGAAATAAAAACGTCTGATATACAAAACATTATCTTGCTATAATTTTGGAAAATATTGTTTTTAAAAAATACATTTAGCACGCTTAAAAAATAAATAAAATAATATGTAACATTCATAGTGTAACATTTTTTTAGTTATCTTGAAAAATTACTTACTTTAAAAATTTGAAGTTCGATCACATCCACCTTATTTTGTTTTTGGACGAGCACTTTTTTGTAGTTTATTTTCTAAAATTAAATATATATATATTTTATTTCATCTTTTTTAAAAAATAAATTCCTGAAAGCATTTGAACATTTGAATGATGCCAATATCAAATAATATGAAACCGATAGAGTTTATAGCGTGCGAGCGGCATATTAAACAGGAAGATGATAAATAAAAATATGATTAAGATATCTTCCACAGCAGCATGTTATTTCCCGTTTGATATTTTTCCTCGTTCGTTTTTATCTTTTCCAGAATGATGAGAATATAATAATAGCCCAGTTGTATTTCTTCATTTCTTAGCGGTGAGGTTTATTTATCAAATTTTATATTTGTATTTTTTTATATTTATTTTTTATATTAAGATTATGTAATGTTAATAACAGTTCTAATACTAGTGATGCGGCTGGAAAAGTGGCACCAAGATCTCCTGGAGTCTTGCTTTGCCTTCCACATGTGGGGGAAAAAGCCTGGCTCGGGGATTCCTGGGCGATTATATATATTGTATATAGCTATGATTGTGTTTAGAAGTTTTTTTATTTTATTTGTTTATTTTTTTTCTTTTTATCTTCTTTCTTCATCAGTATTATTTATTTACTTTTTATATTTATATTTATTTCTCTATTACTTGTATAATTGAGAACTTTTAGCCCTAATACTTATAGCCCTCCAGCAGTTTCTGATTGTATTATTATTCAATAAATAGATTATTGAAAAAAATAATAATAATGGTAGTAAATATATCGGTATAAATATACAGATCTCTTTTTGGTTAGTCCTTTTTAGTTAGACCGTTGTGAGGTTGCGTTCACAGTATTTACATATTTTTCCTTGCATTAATTGGTGAAATACTGACTGATAGTTATTTACTGACATTTGAAAGATTGATAACGTTTTATTTTTTTAATCAGTAAACACGGATTTTCTCAGTTCTTAATGGCTAAATTCTGGGAGGTTATTCTAGACAAAATTTCCAACAAAAAATCTTACTTTTGATGTATGCGATAACACATAAATTACCGGAAGCGTACACAATGTACACCGGAAGCGATAAAACTTAAATTATTGAATTCAGGTAATTAAACATTGGTAATTTATACAATAGTAAACTAGACAAAATTTTCCCCAAATACAAGTAGAGTTTGTTTTTGTCAAACCCATTTAAAATGGACTTTTTAGCGGCCAAAGTACGCTAAATTGCGATTAATATTAAATCATGGATTATTCTAAAGATGGCCCACTTTTATACAAACTTTCTCGTTTAATAAGCTTTAATTGCACATCCTTAATTGTATTGGATCAACTTCCACAATAGATATCTTTGTTATGAACAATGGTTCTTTATCACCTTAGATGATAAATTTTTGAAAAAGCTGTATTTTTTTTAACATACATTTTTAGTAAATTAAAAGTGTATTTTTGTTATTAATTTGCTAAAATAGATGTCAGGTCACAAGAAGAGGTACTGTGTAATATCAAATCATAATTTTTAACACCACTCGAGGTGGATCTCAACTAAATTCGTATGCAATTAAAACTTATTCCACAAGGAAGTTCTTATAAAAGTGAGGTAATTGTAGTCCAATTACAGGATAATAAAAAAAATCTCAAATAATCCATGGTCTAATGTTAAACACACCTTGCGTAGTTTGACCGCTCACAAGTTTCTTTTAAATGGTTTTGTCCAAGACAAACTCTTCTTGTATTTGAGGAAAATATTGTCTAGTTTACTATAAAGCAATGTTTAATTACCTGAATTAAATAATAAGTTATCGCTCCTTATAAAAGAGAAAGCCATCTTATAAAAAAACAAAATTGAATTTTTTTTTTTTTATTCATTGATATTTACTGTATTAAAAAAAAAAAATACAACTAGTAAATGTGCACACAGTAATAATACAATCACATGAAACAGCTTGTTGAGAAACTACCCATTGGTTGTACTCTAATAATATATTTACAAAAGTAGATCACGAGGCCATTTCTTTTCAGACGCCTCGGTGGGTAAATTGAATTTAACTCCTTTTCCGTTCGAAATTGGTCCATACATCAAATGAACTTTTTTAATCGGAATTATGTCTGTAATCAACTCCCAGAGGTTGGCTATTAAGAATTGAGACACCCTGTGTAACGTATCACCTACAAAAAAGAGTCCCATGCAGAAATTACAAACGTTGCAATCCCAGACTGATAACGAACTCGCCACCTTGCGTTTCGAACGAGACCCTTCTTCTTAACGACACACTGACTTCTCCGTTCCGACTGAGACAAATCACATTCGAATGAACTACAAACGATTTCAGGACAAACTACATGGAAATACTAACGAGTTTTTACTATGTATGGCACCAACAGACATTCCTGATGTACCTCAATGAAGGCTGTAAAGGAGTTGGATGAGAGACCTCCTAGTGTAACAATAAAATTTAGCTGAATGTTTGGAGGATGGAGTCTCCCACATATGCTTACCCATGCCATGTATAATGTACATTAGCTCCTTTGCTGATTTCAACATTTTACTGCGGCAAATAAAATATTCGAATTTATAATAATATAAAATAACGTCCTAACAATATTTCTTGTCTCTTTTGGTCTATTTTTTTTTTCAATAATAAAACCTTAGAATCGGCGAAAAAGAAAAAGAAAAATTAAACTCGCTCGAAATTTTATTTGTTACTTTTCAGGATATGCAAAATGCAATAAAAAAAAATTTCTTTCGTCCGTCGCACTGTAGCTTAGTAGAACAAAGGCGGAAAAAAAATTTTTACGTTAAATTTAAAACGTTTAAAATAGAAAAAAATATCATCTGTATATTATAAATGATAAGGTCTATAATAAATTCATTTAGAGGGGAAAATAAAGTTCTTAATGAGAAATGAATATAAACAGTTTTGTGTTTTTCTTGAATTTCTTCATTTTACTTATGATTCCTATAGAATCATTTGCATTGATGATTATTTCCGGTTTGTCTGAGAGTGTTTAGGCAAATGCTGGTGTTTATTTTAGAGATTTCAAGTCCATGTTTTGAATACAGTGAAAATATTATTAGTTACCCGTTTTTTAATTTTATTTAACTAATGATTTTCTATAGGGATCCGTAGTCACCGATAAAAACCTCTCTTCCTCCACCCGAAAACAACGATATTTCGGACCTCTCTGCGCCATCTGAGGTTTTTTCTTGACCAGATTTTTTTTTTTTTTAATATTTGGCACTAAGGTCACTGGTCACTCAAGGATAATCCCAGAAACTTCTATTACCATCCGCCCGTGGTAGAAATAGAAACTTCTATTTTTTTTCTTTATGGCGCCCGATTAGATATCTTTGCTCATATCTTGGCAATTTATGAAGATAAAAGAAATAAAATCTATCCTTTTTTTTTTCATATTATTTACTTCTTTGATAGACCAATTGTTGATTTTGATCATTGATTATGATTCGATTTTTTTCGTATATTATTTGTTAAGCTTTTTACTGTATTGAATGAATGGTTGGTTTGTGATGATATGCTATGAATCCTAGGCACACGATCTCATAGAGATACCTAATATATATAATAACTTTTGATCAAAGAATACAATTTTTAAAGAACAAATAAAATAAAATTAATAATAATTTTGTCTAGTAAACTAAACTTAATTTAATCGTTGGAGCTTCAAGTTATTTTAGTCTTGAATTTTTTCTCTTATAAGTAATTCTGTAAAGTGATGATTATAATAAATAAATACAAACAGATATTTTGGCCATATGAAATCGATCATGCATAAAGCTATGCCATGCTAGTGAAAGAGCTAGCTTTATTGTAATTAATAAGGTGGAAAGGATGGATTCTACTTTACTCTATTTACAGAAAATATATTTAATATTAACACTATAAACAGAAAATAAAACAAGCCATAAAAAAATAAAATAAAGCTAACCATATACATTATATAGGTATATAACAAACCGATTAGAAGGGGAACAATAAGAATAATATTGATACTTATACTTCTTTATGGCCAGGGAATAAAATTTTTAAAGAACAAATAAAAAGAAAAGATATAAATTTTTATTAGGAAACTAAATTTAATCTAATCCTTAAGCGTCTGGTTATTTTAATCTTGAAAAAAATTCTCTTTTGATTAATTCTCCAAAGTGATCAATAAATAATTGCGAACTGCTATTTTGGCCCTATAAAATCGATTATACATATAGCTACGCCATGCTAGCTGATGTGAAAGGGCTAGTTTTAAATAACAAGGTCAAAAGGATGGGTTCCGCTTTACTCTATTTACTGAAAATATATATAATATTAACACTATTAACACAAAATAAGATAAAGCTAACCATAAAGAATATGTACATTATAAATAAATAACAAACCAAAAACAAGAAGAAGAAAAAATAGATACTTATGCTTATACCTAGTTTCCTCACAAATTTTCCCTCATTTCGATTATGGCTGCCTTGTATACGGTGGACTGTCTGTTATGGTTTAGATCAGATTAAAGATGAATTGTTTCATTAAATTCATTTATGGAGTCTGCAGGCGCTCCCACGTCTCCAGTTTGTATGCCGAGTTGAAATGGCTCTATCCAGTCTTCCGACATCAATACTTCCTAGGTGTATTCCTTTTTCGAATCTTTTCAACCAAAAAACCCTCTTATATCCTCGATTTGTTTACTCCTTGTTCCTCTGTTCATTCGTTCAACACGAGATCACATCCCTCAAACCTGTTCATTCCTTTTCATAGAACTGTTTCCTTTAAAAAATCCTTTGTTATGCGTGCTATCTTGTTTCGGAATTCCCTACCAACCTCCATACGCAAATCATCCTCTTTGACCTCATTTAAACATAATTTATCCATCCATCTCCTCAGCAATCAATCTTCCGAATATGTGTTTTTCAGATCTGTTAATCATTTCAGATCTGACAGATAATTATATATCACCCGTATTGTTTATTTGTAATAATATGTGAACTAGCATATCTGAATTTATCTATGATCTCATATATCCAACAGTGCCTTTTCTTTATTGGAACCTTAGATCTAGACAATCTGGTAATCTAATTTATTTCCCAGAAGAAAATTTATTTTTCTTCTTCTTCTGTATATAAAGCCATCTACCGAACATGCCAAATTTAAACATCAACGACGTGCATTTGCGAAAAAGGAACGAACAAAGAAGAAGAGAGGTTATCCTCAGTTTGCCTATGGTCCCCAAATGGTTTTTTCCAGCAATGCTACCAACTTCTGTTACACGGTATATTTTGGTTATTTTGACTCATTGGGGGATTAAAGTTATTATTTTCAAAGAGTTTCGTGTTTATCAGTATTTTTACTTTTAAACACACAAAACTTGATTTAATAGTTTTGATTTGATAAGGAAGGGCTAAAAGTAATTCGTTATCATTAAGTTACAGTAGAATTAGGTTTTGAACTGGGGCAGGACAACCATTTTACGGCGAAAATAGATTAGATAATTATTACATACCTTATCGTAGCTAGGTGAAGTTATAAGCACCGTTCATTTGCAGCAGTAGTCGTTATCAGCTATTATTGGGTGGAGCTTTAGGTGCCGTCCTAATCAAGGGTTTTAACGGTTATTTGGTTATCGGCGATTAGATCACCGGTGTAGTCACGTAGGGGTATGTTTTTTATTACAGCAGTTTTAACTATATCCTGGGCTATATGATTAGTTATTTTAAACTTTACTTTCTGTCAATTTCCTTTATCCAATTACATGATGGATTTGATTATATTTTAAATGTTATTCGTCAAATTTATATACATACATGAGCCACGTTTCTTTTGAATAGGAAGCGATTACTAAAAATATATTTAATTTAAATAATTAATAATTGTTTTATATTAAACTACTTAAATTTACCTTCTAATGCAAACAGAGTTTGTCTTTGTTAAGAACATTTGAAGAGGACTTTTAAGTGGCTAAACTATGTTGTTATTTTTTAACATCTCGTGATTGGACTACAGGTAACCCACTTTTATAAGAACTGTCTTGTTGAATAAGTTTTAATTGCATATAAATTTAGTTGATATTTGCTGTAGAACAGAGTTGAGATTCACCTCGAGTTGTGTTAAGAATAATGTGATGATTTTTTTTTATTTCCCTCCAATTGGACTTATAAAACTTCCTTGGTTAATAAGCTTTAAGCCCATATTTATTAAGTTGAGATTTGTTGCAGAATAAGTTATTGCACTATACCAAAATTATTGCGAAGCTTTTAATTTCTTTTCTCCATAACCTGCGATGTATTATAATAAACATTATTACAAAAGTTTATTGTTTATTTATTTATTTTGAAAAAAATGTTATAAATATTGATTTTTCAAAAATTTATTATTTGAACTGATATATACCAGATTTTTTTAAACAGATCTCTCGATCTTATATCTATTTTTTTATATTTCTAGTGTAGTTAGAAAGTCGGTCTAGAAAAACACTTAATACATTCGAGCCTAATCATTTCATACACAAAACATTCGTAAAAGTATTATTTCCTGTCTAATAGACGCCGCTGTAGAGACTCCAGGGATCACTATAGAATAGAATAGAAATAGAATAGAAAATTAAACTTTATTCTGGGACTAAGTCCCTTTAGAATAACAATATTGAGTAAATACAAAGTAAAGTACAAATCTGGCCAAAAACTAACTTATAAAAATTTTAATATTATATACATTATTTAAAAAGTATGTAACCAGTGAAAAATAAAAAATAAAATATATATACAAATGAACATAAAATCTTCTTAAAATTACTTAATTGTGATGAAAAAAAAAGAAGAGAAATTACATATTTATATATACATAACTACACAATTTATAAACAATAGGCTATCTAATAGAAAACTAACTTAATACAATACTATACGTAAAGAATTGGTAGAACCTATATATTTTTACATTTAATTCTTCCAATTTTTCATTCTGGGTTTTGTTAGGTTTCCACATTCTGAAAAATGACAGTAATATCTCCATAGTATGTAGTTGTAACATTTTTTAAAAGGTTATTTTTATAATAAACTATAAAAAATTATTCAAAATAATATTGAATTGAATTGAATTGAATTGAATTACTGGTTTTAATAATTGTTCACTTGCCCGATTGCTTTGCTCTATTTCATTAAGGAAATCGTACTCTGATTTCTCTGATCGGTGATCAGAAAAACTTGTCTGATTCAATTGCGTTATTTTTAACGAACATATTTAAAATTAAAAAAAAAATTGTTTAAAATGGGTAAGTCACATGAATGGACACGCCAGATTTCTTATTTATATAATTAGTGACATTGTATAGATTGTCTTTACTTTACAATTCTTCCATTCCAAGGTGGGGGGCCTATGACTTAGCTTTCTCGACAATGGTTTGCATTCATCAAAAAATAAAAAAAATATTTTGTTAACATATTTAAATATATATATATATATATATATATATATATATATATATATATATATATATATATATATACACAACAATTCACGTTATAATAATGATTACATGCTTTTGGTTACTTCTGAGAGTCAGAAAAGGAATCTACACTGTGGAAAAACTATAGCATTATATATTTACATCTTTCTTTATACATTATATAATCATGTATATCTTTTCGTAGTAGCCTTTATATTAGTTGTTGAGTTGATCTGAATCTTCAATTAATTGTATCTTTTAAACAGTCGTTAATATTTAATGACGAATTCCCTTGTATTTTATTTATTTAGTTGTGAGCAGTGAAACGCCTGAATAATCTTTTTTTTAGCTTAGCAATTAAAAAAAAAGTTTCTATTTTAGCATCTCTTCGTTCTTTTTATATCTTCAAGTTTGTAAGACGTTTTGAAATTTAATTAATATTAGAGTCGGGGCATTCTTGTAAGGTAGCGGGTAAATTTGTTCCATTTGTTTGTTGTTGGGAAGTTTTATTAGAATTCTTTGCGTTAAATTGTTACGACTTTTGGAGATTTATTAGCTATTCGTCCCTCCCCCCCTCTCTTAGCTTTGTAATCAATGTCAGCCTGTTGTATTCTTACCTTATTGCGTCTTAACTCTCCTTTCATTAAATTTCAACTGTATTTCAATGCGACTTGAGGAACAACAATCAAAGGATGGAATGAGGAAAATGCTATTAAGGTTATGATTGTCTTGTAATAGTCTAATAAATGTTATAACTGCCATAAAATAATAATATTATTTTTAAAATGTGTTATACAAGTATTAACGAAAGCTCCGTATCGTACATCAAGCTGTCTACACAATCTTTCAGGGCAAAAGTTAATGTTAATGAATTAATTTTATTCAGCTAAAAATGCTTAGTCTGAAACAGGCCATTTTAATTTAGCAAATATGTTGTTTTTACGCAATTACAAGATGAATCGACAATATATCTCCATCATCAGGCAAAACAATGACGTAACTGCAAGTCATACATTTTTTTGAGAAGGAAAAATATAAATATTTTTTTCTCTTGTATATTGCGTTACTGAGCCTATGCATGAGGAGTTTATTTGCTAATAATCTAATCGTTCTGACTAATTTTATAAATTCTTCAAAAAAATTAAACCTCTAAAAATTGATTTAAATATTTACACACAAAGACTTACATGGGTTTTTGTATGTGTAATAACATAGACTAATATACATTAAAAGAAGTTTATCATATGTATATTTATGTTATTTATCTATAACGTGTTTTTTTTCTTCTCTTATTATTCTTTTGGCTTATATCCAAAAATTCTTTATATGTGTATGAAGGCTCATATATTTCCTCTGGTATCAAGTCCTTCGTTCGTTTTTTGATGAAGTACTCATATGTGGTCATCGTATGTGCTTCTGGAATATCTCCAAAGGAAGAAGGATCGTGAAATTTATTTTATTGCTGTATCATTTTTTACTTCCGTCTACGGTATATATTTTCTTGGATTCCACAACAAACATTAGCTCTCATGTTTTGACTGTTTCATTTATTATATTTTTGAACAGTTTTTTTTTTTTTTTTTTTTTTGCTCACCACTTAAATAAGAAGGACTCGTAAATGTTTCTAAACTATATCGTCAAATTTTGGGCTATTTTCATTTTTTTTAAAACGGAAATTAATTTATACTTATTTATTAAGTACAAGGACATGGAAAGATTGTGGAGACACCATCCATTGGTAGCGTTCCAATAACATTTCTACAGCAGGATAACTTGTGGTCAGTTTCTTTTTAATCGCCTGGGAGGGTTCTAAAAGGTATCATAAGGGTTCTATAAGAGGGTTCGGATGGTTCTGAAGTTTATTATGGAAGAGCTGTTATCTGGATTGGGCCTAACCGGAAACATTAAGGTTGTTATGAATGATTTTATTTGTGTATGTTTATTTGTACGGATTAGATACGGTTTAGTGGAGTCCTAAAGCTCAATTCCGTAATTTCAAATAGGCCAGCCTTCTTATAGTCATGTAAAAGATTCGTTTGCCATCAATTGGGAGCTTAGAGCGTTTGTCTTGTAAGTGCTGAAGTTAGCCGGAAATCTTGAGCTGTTTCGTGTCGTTTCAGTCTTGTATGGCGATTTCAAATTGGACGTTTGTCCAGGTGGAATGGACAGTGTTTTCCTATTTATTCTTAAATTTAAATACCTAAAAAATCCAAAGTATTTTATTTTATTTTTTTAACTGACATCCAAGTAATTTTACAGTGGTAGTTTTAAAATTGCCTTGGAAGTTAATCTTGTGCTTTGGTGTTGAGTGTTGTGGAAGTGTTGACTGTTGATAATGGATCGTCCAGCCAATGTTTCGACAAACAATAAAGTTGCGAGGATAAACTGGAGTGAGTTACCTTTTTGGAACATTTAAGCAGTATTTGATTACAATAATGAAAATAATATTTATTATATAGTACTAGTATAATATATTAGTATTAATAAAGATGTGTAGAAATTAAAAAAAAAAAAAAAAATAGAGTTGAATATATAGTAGAAATATTAGGTTTATTGAGATATTTTTGGGTCGAAACGTCAGCAAACTAAACAAACATGATTTATTGACTGCACATACTGGCCATTTTTCATCCCTAAAAAATGTTATTGAGTAATTAGTAAAACAAACGGTTTTACGCACCTCTTAGATTTTTGTGTGTTTCAATGTTTTTCTTCTACTATTACAATCGTTTTTAAAATTATATTTAATTTTTTTCATATAAGTATTAATGAAACGACCTAGTGACTTTTTTTCATGACTCTGATTCTCTAAAAGGTTGATTTATAACAGCTAGTTGTAAGGTATACTATTAGTTGGAGTTGTTACTCGGCTAAAATAAAATCGTTAAAATAATAAAATAAAATAAAATCTTTGACGATTACTATTTGATTAACGAAATGGAACTTGTTTCCATATGTTAATGAATCCTTGATTAAGAAGTATCCCCTTTTATTTAAATCGTTATTCAGGTTGAGTAATGATTTATTTTTAAAAAATGAAGAAGAAATTATTCTGAAGATAATTGCATTACTCGTGTGCCATAGGCAGATATAACTCAGCCTACGGAGCAGAGAGGCTCTGGACAGAATTGAGACAAACGAGGTGGTCATTAGTCAACAACAATGAACTATATAATTGATAGATTGTGTGCTGCCCCCGGGGTCTGCAATCTATGCAGCCCTACCGCCTACCCCCAGTAATCTATGTAATCTGCCTCTGCTGTATCAACCATCTGTACCAGACATATTTGTTACAGTTTTTACATTTTAACTATTTCATGTTTTTAAGAGATTCAGCATACTAATCTTCTTAAATTCATGATTAAATACTGTAGTCAAATATTATAAAATGGTTTGTTTTTAGTTCTACAGATAATTCGGAGGAAGCTTTTCAGGATTTCTCTTAAAAGAAAGAGTTCTTTGATATTATGTATATCATGGCTGCATAATTTTTTTTTAACACATGTAAATGTTAGAACTTATAGTGAAGGATACAATTTACATCTTGAAAAAAAGTTTTCCTTCTCTGTGATTCAATGAGTTTAAGTACTTACAATATAGTTCATTGGGAATGGGGTTCCTCAGTGAGGAAGGCACGGAGTCCCTAATCAAAGGACCCAGGTTCGGGTATTGCTGAAGCATTCAATTATATATACTGTTATGTCACCGGTTGATCGACCCTGGGTCGGGTTACCCTCCTAGGGAACACCTGTAAAGTATCCTTAATTAATTAAGAGGCAAACTTGACGAGGGATTGATTGTAGTGGTACAATTTTTTTTTTATTTTTTTTTTTTATCGTACATTGTATTTTGATAATGTATAATAATAATTCCATTTTTGTAAGCTAAGTTTATAATCATTTGTAGCTTACTTTTTTCGTGTATATATCTGCACCCGGAGATAAAGAGCACAATTTCCATTTTTTTTATTAAATAATCTAGTAACTAAGAAACAAATTTAATTACCTAAAAGTTAAAGAAAATCGGATTCCTGAACAGCTACAAAAATGTGGCATGGTATATATATATATATATATATATATATATATATATATATATATATATATATATATAAGTTAACCCAATAATTGTTACAGTTTCTATAATTAAGTTACTAAGTATTTTCCCTCCTGGCAGGAAGTCCCATAACGTCGAATATTATTGCTGATTTACAATATTTCTCCAAGTTTAATGGAATTTATCAGTTAAACCTGTCGTTAACATAGCTATATTCAGACAATCAAAAATCAACACAGGATTTTTCATAGATGGTTATTTTTTTAGCCTCCTTCGACCACGATTTAGGTGGATGTTGTATCAATTTTAATATTGGACTATTTTTACAAAATCGAACTGAAAAAATAAAATCTCTTTGTTAATAAAAATTATTAATTTTGTAAAAATTCGGTATCACAGATTATTCACTACATATGTAGGTTTATATTTTAATACAACTATTATTATTAATATTTTATTTTATGTACTCGTTGAGTGTTTGTCTTATAGAATTCATTTGTGTTATATATTTATTATAGAATCCATGAGGTTGGGTCGAAACGTATGATAATTGATATAATAAAATAACTTGTCTGATTTCCTGAGTATTATCATTTATATTGTTTTAAATGTATCTATAATTTAAAAATATATATCTAAAAGTCTAGATGTCATAATGCGAAAATGTTGCTCAACGATGTTCATATATGTGATGGACGAAAAGTTAATTTTTAGGATTTTATTTTAAAAATCAAACCCCTTTTACGCAATTAATTTTTGTCTTTTAATATTGAAATTTTCTGAAGCAGGTTATATATCCTCTTTCAATATATTCCTAGTAATTGAATCCAATCTGGAAAGCGATTCGGCCATTTAATAATCGTAAACAAAATATATGAAATTTGGTGAGCAGTGGACTGAATACCGCTTCGTAATTGCATGAACTGTAGTATTGACCCTCTGTTAATTACTGAATATTAAATTTCAAATTAATACTACTGTACGAGGTAGAGACAATATTATTCAATTTCACTAAATTTATTTAATCCTTCAAACTTAATATAAAGTTTGATACAGGAGCTTGTGTTGCCTCAGCGTATTGATACAGGACTGTTGAACTCAGGTAAATAAAGAGACCAAAATTAGATCCGCTTTTATATAATTTAAATGTTCCGTACTATATAAAAAACGATTGAATGTAATGAATTTGTAAAAAAAAATAATAATTAGGTAGGTATGGTTATTTTTTCGTGTCTTTTTGTAAACATAACCTAAAATATTATATCTAATAAAGTGGTTGGTAGAACGTTTTGGGAGTCCTTATGTTTTAATATTCCAAGGTGATTAGTTCGCATGTTTTGCTTTATTAGTGCAGAAACTTGAAATTTTCTTTAAACTGAAATGCTTTGTCGGATTAATTATTTCCAATTGATCTATAAACTGTCGAAACTAAACTCACTAAGCCGATTGAAGTTTCCAGATTGTACTTTGAGGTTCTCTTCGATTTGTTTAACGGTTTTAATAAGAAGGGATAGTGAGACGAAATGGAATTCGTTTTTTTTTTTTTAACTTAGGACTTTCTTGTCTTAGATTACATTCTAATGCATTATTTTTACCTTTCTTTTGAGAATTCCTTTCTTGAATCTTGTTTTGTTTTTAAACTAATTAACTAATGTTGTAAGTACTTATACAAATTAGTTAAACTATGAACAGCATTTATGATTAAACAAAGGAGAAATAAGTATTAATCAAGTGGCATCGTGAACTAACGAATATGCGAAATTACGAACTCATGTGCTAACTATAAACTTTTGGGAAATAAAGGAACAAAAAAAATATTAGTAGAACTTCAGTTCCCGATTTGAATATAAAAGGTAAATGATAGTTGGAAGTGAAAAAATAGATTTCCCATGCAGAAATTGTACAAAAGAGAAAGTTTATGTTTAATAATCGTCTTATGTTTGCACGTTTGTTGGAAGCTTGAAACGTTTTAATTTGATCTTTCAATTTAATGTTAAATACTTCTGTTTATAAAGATCTTATTACTAAAATCCAAGTCTTTAAACGAGAAAAAAAAAATTTCGCCACCATCGGAATTTTCATTGTCGATATGGATAAGATTTTATTGTTGTTTTGGAACTAAAACTTTTCCCATTTATGTAAAAAACAAAAACAAAAAAAAAACAGTATTTATATAAAAGTTCTGTCGATTTCGGTAAAAAGTTGATCGTAAAAATGTCTTTCATTCAAAGATGCTCAAACAAACGACATATTAGAATCATGTGCAATTCATTTAAGACAAATTATAACTCTAATCAAAGCCCAATTATTGTTTATTTTTTATTTAACGGAACTTTTTTTAATAACTTGAATAAATAAAAATTTTAACATTTACCATGAAACTGGAACTTAATTACAGAAAAGTTCCTTAGAACTTTAATATTAATAACTCTTTTCCTTAAAAGTTTCACAGAAACTGTTAAAATAGAACCTTTTTTCTAAATAGTTTTGCATAAACTGTTAGAACATTTAAAAAAGTTTCAACACCTCCTAAAATCTATGAAGGTTCTTGTTGGATCAGTACTTGTTAAGGAGGTTGTTATTCTAACTTAAGGGAGTACTTGTTATGTACTGTTTATCGACTTTCAGTTTCAGCAAGATGTGTTTAAAATCATAAACACATTTTGTTTTGTTTTTACATTGAAAGAAATTTTGTCGAATACAGTCTGCGTAGCTTCGATTTTAATTTCATTTACCTACACATGGATTATAGAGTAAGGGAAACTATTGTGATCGTGAAAATTAAGGGGTTCCGATGATATTATGTACAGAGTTTTTCATTAGATCTTCAAAAATTTTCTAAGGGTATATGTTGATAATATCGAGGAAAACCCTTATACATTTACACTATGCTTTAATTCATTTAAATTTAAATATTCAGGTGTTCAAGTACTGATTACTTGAGTACTTAAACACCCTCGTTGGCATAAATAAAAAATTTAAAAAGACTGCTTCCTGAATATTTATCACCCATGATGTGTACAATAGTCTACTAACTTCCTTCAAGAATTTAAATTTTTGATCCCAGAATCTCATGTTCAACCACACCAGGTTTTGCTCCAACTCTTTTTGGTTATCTTCTTTATATTGTCCGTGGGTAATCAATCTTTAGTAAAACCGGATATATATATATATATATATATATATATATATATATACTGCTGATATTTACGTTAATGTATTATGTCGATAGCCTAAATATTGTAGAATGGCAGCGCATTCTAACATCTGGCCGTCGGTATCCCTAGAATTGTATGAATACTTGTATCTATTGGCCACTGTGCCGAAGCCGGTCCTTGGCATTTAAACTAAATGGAAGGCAAGGCTGTATTAATTATTCAATACAACCGCAGGGCCCGCATCCCCCCCCCCCTGTAACAATGTAGCCTAATTATTATTAATTTCAATAGTCTCTTTCCACCATTTTGTTTATTTTAATCGTTTAATCAATTCATTTATTATACAGGGTAGTATCCCGTAAGTAGGGAGAAATTTTTATCGCAATGATAGCTAACATCAAGATCTACAAAAAAGTTCTCGTAAACAATTGTCCCATTTCGAGAAAAAAAGTAGGATAGTTAAGATTTGTATTTTTTAAAGCAAGTCACGTTTTTTCGTTAAATAGAATGCGATAACTAAAAAAAATGTTTTATTTAAGTAACTAAACATTGCTCTATAGTGAACTAAACAAAATTTACTTCAAACGAAAGTGTAGGTTGTCATTGTTAAAACCATTTCAAAGAGGACTATTGAGCGCACAAACTTATCTAATTTCCATTTGAAAAAAAGTCATAAATTATTTGAGATTTATTTTTATCACTATCAGAAAAACTTCCTCATTTAATAAGCTTTAAGTCCATATTACTTAAGTTGAGGTTTATTAGGAAAATTTTTGAGATACATCTCAAGTTGAGTAAAGAAATAATGTGATTTTCTATTCAGTCACCGAAAAGTGTCTGTGTTTTCGGGGAAAATTTTTTATTTATTTTTTCTATGGTGTGAATGTGCTCTCAGAACTCTATTAAAAATGTCCTTTATTGAGACAGATTGTAATATTTATCAATAAAAAAATAAAATAATAAATAATAATAAATTTTTTTTAGTATATTTTTATATTTTTTGGGGGCTTGTTTGTTAATTTTATCTATTATCTTGCATCGAAATTTGCCAAGAATGCATTTTTTTTTTTATTATTTCTTAATGATATTTACAAATGTATTAAATAAATACACCTAGTAAATTTGAACATAATGAATATAATGACATGAAAACACTTGCTGAGAAACTACCCAATGGTAGCACTTTAATGATATGTCTACATTAGGAGATCACGGGGCCATCTTCTTTTCAGACTCCTCGGAGGGTTATCAGATATTGAAGAGGAAGCAAGGTTAGAAACGAGAGGGTTGGGAGGATTCTGAAGTTTATTATGGAAGGATAGGTATCTGGATTGGGGCAGATCTGAAACAAATGAAACATTAAGGTCATTATGGATGGTTTTATTTGTAACCAAGTAGGAAGGATTGAGGATTTTACAAAGGATTTTGGATTGTAAGGATTGGATACGAGAGGAATTCGATGGTTTAGTGGAGCCCCATAGCTCAACTCCGTAAGTCCAAATAGGCCTTATTATAGTCAAGTATATGAGTCCTTTGTAATTAATTTGAAGTTTAGAGCGTTTGTCTAGTAAGTGCTGAAGTAATCGGAAACGTCGAGCGGTTTCTTGTCATTTCAGTCTAGCATAATAATGCATTTAAATTTACAATTCTTATGTTTAAATCGTGCTTTAGATGTGTGCTTTTGACCACACGATCGAAGTGAAAACATTAACAAGGCGAGATTAATACTATTGAATTTAATTTATAAATAATAGCTCATTATGAAGAGGATGAAATGCTGAACATTTCCCTCCCTTACATTATGCGTTAGATCTTTTATTTCTTAGATTAATCCATATTTTCCATAAAACTCGTTATCATTTAGTTTTCGACACTATTGTTTTGCTTTTCGCCTCTCTAACACGGCATTGCGTTAAGGTACAATTTTGAATAACAGCCCATTGTAGAGAGGATGAAATGCTGAACAATTCCCTCGCTTGCAGTATGCTGATCCGGTTTTTAGTTTCTGAGAATTTTAATCCATATGCAAAAACTCTTCAATTAGTCGACTCCAGCCGACTTTGCCCGAGCGTTACACATTTAATATCTGACGGTTCAGTCTAATTCACTCTCCACAAAAAAATGCAAAACGCGCTTGAAGAAGTTTTCTCTTTACAAACATATAATTTCGAATTAAAATATTGTTTTAAACGATTGTTAAATATTATTGTTATAAACTTTATTTAGGTTAAGTTTAGTTAAAGTTATCCTTTAATAACATAGTTTGAACACACAGGCTGTTCCTTAGGTGGAATAATTTACGAGAGTTGGACCGGGACTGGGTTATCTGCTAGCTGGCTAGGTTATAATGCGATGACAAAGTTCCCTTCAACTAAATTTTCTCTCATTTGCTGGAATGGTGTCCCCTTAATGCCCCCTCCTTTGTATTCTCTGTCTCCTTTTCTACTCTCTTCTCCGATTTTATTCTTCTCACCGCTCAGTCCTTTCCCATCCCTTTCCTTTTAGAACAAGGTTTTCTTTAAAAGCCGTGACGATGAAGCCAATAGTCTCAACTTATTTTACCAAGCAAATTGATTCACAGTCCTCTTGTATGCTGTATTCACTTCTATTTCTTGTTTAGTAATCTTTAAAAATTATTTGGAGTGGTAATAACGATTTTTACTTATCTAAGATAAGTTAAAGGAAATGGAGATCGATTAAATTTTAAAATGGCTTGTCGTGATCTATCATTTCTGGGGAAGTTTCATTTACCTGGTCTGCCTTCGAAGAAAATTGAGTTATCTATAGCAGTCAGTTCGAAGTCCTGAGGAAATACAATAACTTGAGTAGATTATAACAAATCATAAGCTAATTTTTATTTTAAATTAACAATACACCCTTTTACTATTCAAAGTTGTTATTGTAGGAATATAAACTGGGAAATCGTTTGGAATAATAAGGAGGTAAACATACCAAAAGTCCCCACTCCTAGGTGGAGAGCGCCTAGTAGGCCATTTTTTTCGAGGTTTCGCTTATTTCAGCAAAACTATCCATCGCATCGACGTTTTATACAAAATTAAAGCTGATAAAAATTGCAAAATGATTGATTATAAAACTTTTTTCGCTATCTCGCTTAGTTTCCGATATACCCGTTCTCATCTATCAATAATGTGGAAAAAAAAAATTATTTCATGTTTTTTTTTTTTACTATATTTAACTAGCTAACTCTCGAATTCTTCGTTTTATGATTAAGTAATGGGGATGAAAGTTTTTAATAATTAAATTTTCTTTAAGAATATTTATTATTTCACTAGTTTATATTCAACGGTTGAAAAGTTAGATCAGTTATAACTTTATATTCCGACAATTTGCAGCAAAAAAATTATTTTTATAATAAATTTTATTGTATGTATAAGTATATATATGGAGATTTAGATGTATAGACAGTTAGAGCAATATAATAATAACGAATATTATAAAAATTATTTTTTTCTGCAAATTCTCGGAATTGACATATAAAGTTATAATTGATATAAAGTTATAACTTTTGAGCCGTTGGAGATAAACTAGTAACATAATAAATATTCTTGAAGAAAATTTAATTATTACAAATTTTCTTCAGCATGCATCATGCATGAAACGAAGAATTCAAGAGTTAGCTAGTTAAATACACTAAAAAACATGAGATACATTTCTTTTTTCCACATTAGCTATAGATGAAAACGGATATCTCGGAAACTAAGCTAGATGGGGAAAAAATTTATAATAAATCATGTTGCAAATTTTATCAGCTTTAATTTTGTATAAAACGTCTTGGTCGATTTGATGGATAGTTTTCCTGATACAAGCGAAAACCCAAACTCCCCTCCCCACATCTAACTCACCATCTAGGAGTGGGGACTTTTAGTATGTTTACCTCCTCACTAGTCCAAACGATGTCACAAAGTCAAAAAAACCCGTCATTTCCTTCTATAATCATTCATCGACTGGACTGTATTTATTCTATAGAATATGAAATAAATGTTTCCACAAAAGAATCATTCGTAAGTAAGTGACGAATCGTTTTATGCTGCTAATAATTTTAAACGTAACCACTTTTCCATATCATGGAAGGTATTCATTATTCAACTATAACCTGTCATAAATTTAAAAGTTTAAAAAATGTTGAACGTCTATTTTTGTCGGTTCCTAGAACAAAGGTGAATCAACGGGAAGAGAAATTTCGGGCTGAATCCCTTCCTCCCTTCCTCAAAATAGTAAAATATAACCATATCGTATGAAAAAAATATATAAAAAAATTATATTTAAAAGTATTTTTGTCCGTGTAATTACATTTAGTAGGGCTCCAAGAATCTTTTGGACACTATTTAATATTGATAGTTAGATTCTTTCTTTTTCTTTCTTTCTTTATCATTTTATATATATATATATATATATATATATATATATATATATATAATATATATATATATATATATATATATATATATATATATATATATATAGGTTTCGGGCTGATACCCTCCCTCAAAATTAAATTCTGAACCTCCAATTGTCCTGACTGTGCTCCGGCTCCGGTACTAATACTAAATCTGCAGCACAGCCAGGTTATGCGGGTTCTGTCTAGTATTTTCTTCTGTTATTGATGATGGTATTCAACTTAGAAACAGGTTTACTTGTCTTCTAATAATTTAGTTTTTTCTCAAGTTATGTATAATAAAATTACGTTAAGGCGCCCTATATTTATGATTGTAATTTCGTTAATAACAATCTTTAAAAAACCTATACCATGTGTTCTAATTTACAAAAAACTGAAATATTTTCCCATTGAAGAATTCTTTTTTGATCTCTTATATTTTCAGAATTTTATCCTTTGGAAATTAGATTGGGACCCTTAGACCTGATAAAACAGAATCGACGATTGGTGACCAGAAGAGATGGACTCTTTCTGCCTTTGATCCGTTGACTGTGTATAACTCAGTAATAGTCCCATCTCCCTTTATTCGCTTCCACCAGAGAGAAATCAAATTCTTTTTATATTTTTTTCTGGAAGGAATGTTCATTAAAGTTGAAATTGTTATTCCCCATTAATTTTTCATCATTGGGCTTTCAAATTTCAATTGTTTTCCGACTGATTATTCATTATATAATTTCTTTTTTTTTAATAGTGATTGTAATAGAAAATAGATAGTAAAGCATGAAGTAATCTCATTTCTATTTTATTTGTTTCAGTTTTTCCAAATGCTCCGCCAGCACCTGGTATGCCTTGTCAAGGGGAAGACAGTAAGTATAATTGACAAGGCCTGGGAGCCTATTGCGTCTTTATCTGCCAGCTTTCATCGTAATTATTAAAAATCAGAGCCAAAAATTAATTACCTCTTTAATTTAGATGAATTCTTTTTTTGAAATGCACTTTCGTCTATCGTTGATCCAGTTCCATTGTATTTCTTTAATATTAAATTAAATTAACCTTTGTTTTATAAAATGCAAAACGTAATAGGCAACCTTGTGAGGAAGTGACACATTTCTTTCCTATTTGGGAAGATTTTGTTCATATTCCCGACAAGACTTTGTCAATTATTTCTATCCCCTAGTTTATATCGATTATTATATCGATGTCCATGCCATGTGCCTTTTTTTTCTGTTTCTTTTTTCTCATTATATTAATGTTTTTTCTTAATTACTTTTATTTTTGTTGCATTTAGATTTTAGTCCCCTAGAGATAATTATTTTTGGTTCGATTTTAATTTTTAATTTTGTATTGTTTTCATTTAAGATTTGGTTGTGTTACCTATTTTATATAGTTATGGTAGAATAATATCCAGTATATGACATTATTTAATGGCAGTATTTTTTTTCCATGTTTTGTTTTTGTTGTATATGTTTCATTTCTTATTAACGTTACTCATTTAAATATATAACTAATGTGATTTTAGTTACCATGGAATTAATTTATATTAATGTTGCAGAACTTTCGTTATTTAATTTTTATCCATAATGATATAACCCTAGATTATATGATCAATAATTCTCTGAGAAGCAAAAATATGTGCCTATATTATCATTGGTCCTGGTTTCCTATCAACTTATAAATTATTTCTCAAAATCTTTGAACAATAAATAACAGAAACAATACTAGACAAATCAGAATAAAAAAATATATACATTTCCACTAATGCCCTTGGTTAGTTTTTTGCATCTTCAATGAGCTTCCATCATTCTACTTTGTCTTGGGCAACAATTACCCAATGAAAACATTAAATAAAAAACAATAGAAAAAACATGAAATTTATAAATTAATTTTTTTTCTTTCTCCTAATTCTTGAGTAATAAGATTGATTTTGATCACTTATATTTCAATAACAGTTGTTAGTTATGAACAAGTTCTTTGAAGTCACTTTATTAGTCTAACTCATCTCATAGATGTAGATTAAAGCATTTTTTAAATATTAAGAAATAATCATAAACTTTACCAGTTACAACATTTTTGCTTCTCAGTGTTTACAATGTCACACGATTTTCAGGTTTTTTTTATGTATTACTTGAATACATCAGAAAAATAAACTTTGAATTTTCTCTATTCAAAATCAATTTACTGGTTGTTCTTTTGAAGAAATTGGTTCAATACTAAATGCTCAACGATAAAAAGTAATTTTGAAATATACGTTAGATTAAAATTTTTATTGTTTGTTCACTATAAAAATTCATGTAAATTATTTTTATATTGATGCAACATATCTGTTCTACTTTGTTTTCACTTCCATTTTTCCATTTTAAGTATCTTGCATCTCAGTTTGAATTCTATAATGTATAATGATTAGTTAAAATAATTAATTAAAGTATTGTAAGTTGTTTATTATATGTGTGTTTATCTATTATTCTTTTAACAGTTAAAATTTTTAAACATGTATCATTATATGTATTCAATCTAATAAATTGATTTCTGCATCAGATTATTTTAATGAAATATGTGTTTCTTGTCTCCTTTTCAATTAGCTTCTTGATTTTTTTAAGTATTAATTTCTTGAAGTAAATTTAGTTTACTGAATTATTTTTAATAATTTCTTTTTTGGATGCTCCCATTCTATAATGAATGATATATTTTCTTTGATTGTTTATCAATTTTTAACCATAATTTTTTTGAGGATATGATTTATGACTATAAATTAATATTTATAATTCTAGTACTCTGAGACTAGTTAACATAAAAAAATCAAATAAAATAAACTCTATTCTATTCATTAATTCTTAAATAAAATAAATTACATAAAAATATATTAATGGTTAAAGAAGTTTTATAAAATATATTTGTATAACGTGACATTTTCATTTATTTGTATATTTTCAACATGCATTTTATTAGGTAAATACTTATATTCTGCTGATTTAAAAATGGTGATTGCTTTTTAATTTTTTTCTCCATTTTGATTTTTAATTTCTTTCATCTTTTTAGGGGGGTGCATTATGTTTTAACAAAACTAGTAAATTTTTCTATATGTGGTTTTGAATTTTAAATAATACTTTTTAAAAAAAGAATTATATCTGTACATTAAAAGCAAAATAGCCAATGTATAAAACTTTGAATTTATAGTTGACTGCATGAAAACAATCGCTTCAGGGTATACATTAATAGTAAAAACGAAAGTGTCTTTCCACTGTTAGCTATAGACATTTATTAATAATGAAAGGACATTGGCTATTTTTTACAATTAATATTTACCCTATCATGATTCTCTTTTATGCATTTTTCCTGAATTTCAAAGATTTGTATATTGGTCCTTATTGTTCCAAAAGATAATTATAATTTAAACAAAATTAAATATTAAGAAATTTCAGTTTCCTTAAAAAAGCTTTTGATATAATGAACTATGAGTGATACTTTGTTAAAGTTATTGTTTACATTAGCAATTCTGTGATTGATTTTGTTGTTCATTTCTAGGCTTCTAAGTTTTCTCATATAACTTATTTTTTTCTTTTAATATTGTTAAAGATCATTAACCCTTAATTTTGATTTTTCTTACTTTAAGTTTAATGATAAATAATATATTTATAATAATAATAATAATAATAATCTAGTTGAGATATGTTTTCAAGCATAGAGGTTTGCCAGCCTGTAACAAACTTTTTATTTATTCAGATAACGTTACAAATTGTGTTGTTAAACATTTATCATTTGTTAAATGCTTTTTAGATTTGCTTAAATAATTTGAAATTAAGGAATTCTAAACACTAATATAGGTATATAGGTGAAACTGTTTTGCTCAGCTGATTAAAAATAGCATTACTTAATTGTTTTTGGTTTCATTCAAAAAAAAAAAAAATACCTTTAGTCTTTCTAAGTGTTAACTGATTTAAATGTAGTATATACCTTTAATGCATTTATGCATATAGTGTTTACTATTGTAGCCTATTTACAGTATCTGATGTAACTCTTTCAGGAAGTATATACAGGAGAGGAGCACGAAGATGGAGGAAACTTTATAGAGTTAATGGACATATATTTCAAGCAAAAAGGTTTAATAGGGTATGTTTGTTCTTTATAATTTAAAAAAATAAAATAATAATTTTAGATATGATATGTTTTATGGTTTATACAATATTGATAATTTTTATAATTAAACCATAAATAAGAGATACTCTCACTTTATTGGTTCGTTGGTTTTTTTTAATGATGGATGATTATGATAATAAAGTGGACAGTAGGTAGTTTTTCTAGTAACTGATAATATTCCCATATGTGAGAAAAAGTCAAGAAATTGTTATCATAATAAGTGCAAAAAAACTTATTTATTATTTTCACTGATGGTTTATTTCTAAAACATTTTAGGTCTTAGTTCCTTCATATGGACTTAAAAGTCACTTTCTATGAACCTTTATGATTTTAAATATAACCCATTGACATGTTATGTTTGAATATGTTCAATGGGTTCAATCATATTAATACTAAACAAAAGAACAGATTTTATTTGTTATCAATGATTGCTGAAGTAAATATTGCAATTTCATTAATCTAAAACAGGGCTTGTAACGGAAAAAAAAACTTCTTTTTTTAAAAGTTTCTGCGTCAGCAGAATTTTTATTGTTGTTAATTTGTATGTTTTTCTGAAACTAAAACTTTTCCCTTGCAACTTTTCAAATAAATATTTTACAGAACTTTTATTTTAAAATTCTGTCGATTTTGTTAAACAGTTGATTTAAAAAAATGACTTTTATTTATAACTACACAAACAAGTGGCATATTAGAATCATGTATAATTCATTTAAGACAAATTATAACTCTAATATAAGCCCAATTAACGATTCTTTTTCATTTAATAGAATTTTTTTAAGAACTTGAATAAATAAAAGTTCAACTTTTACCATAAATCTGAAACTTAATTACAAAAAAGTTCCTTAGAACTTTGTTTTCCAAAAGATTTTCAGAGAAACTGTTAAAATGGAATTTTTTTCCTAAAAATTTTCACAGAAACTGTTACAATAAAACTTTTTAAAAATTGCATAAAAGTTTCAACCCCTGATTTAAAAACAATAAAATAGTATCAAAGTTATAAAAGTTCAAACATCAAAAATATCAATTTCTCTGGAAAGCCAATTGAATATTTTGTAGTTTATCGTTACGTATATCAGGATTTCTTCCTTAAAATTCATGTAAATGTGGTAAGAAAAGTAGTAATTTGTAATAAATGGCAAGTTTTACAAATTACTCTCCAATAAAATTTGAATTTTTGACATTCAACATTTTTACTACTCTTGACAGTTATATACTTAAAATAATTTCAATTTAAATATTTTTGAAAAAATTTATTTTATCATTTGAGATTTTATTTTTAATTTTCTTCACTTCTATTTATGACTGTGGAGAAAAAAACAAGTTGAAATGTATTTATGAAAAAGTAGATAATTCACCAGATATTCACGACATGAAAAAAGTATGATTTTATTTTTAATGACTACTTCTTTTCATTTTAGAGAGCATTCTGCGCCTTCTGTCAGGATAGAATATGGGGTCTCGGACGGCAAGGATTCAAATGCATTCAGTGCAAGTTATTGGTTCATAAAAAGTGCCATAAGTTAGTCCAAAAGCCATGTAGTAATGAAGCAGTTGAGCCCATTGTAAAAGAGGAATCAAACGGCGACACACCGAGGATAAGTAAGTTTTTATTTTATTTTTTATTCCAATATATTTTTATTCATTTTGAGTTTTTAAAATCCTTTTTAACTGGACCTGTAATTTGGAATGTCTGCAAACAATATGTTTTACTGCGTTCGATTTGTTCTTTGAGAATTAAGCATGATTGCTGTCAATGTTTATGTTATGTAATTAATGGTTCTTGAACAAAATAGTGCCATTTAATGAAATCTATTTGATCTTCATTGGTCTCATGCATAATCAATTTAGTTAGTACATTGCAAGGGTTGAGAAACACTATGCTATAATATGGAATATCTGAAATTTGTTGAAATTATTATTCTGGTGCATTTACATAAAATTGTTAGATTCATCTCATTTAAAAAAAAATTATCACATTCGACTTCAGCCTATCAGTGAAATGTTTCTCAAACTCACATATTCCTGTTTGTACTGAGATCTTGTTTGGTTACCATTTTTACAAGAAACCTACTGTTGAGTCACCTGGTTTTATTGAAGTATTGCATGTTTGTAAAGCTTTGAAAAATATTTGAGACATATTTTTCAATCATCAAAGGTTGGTTTACATGTTCTTACATTATTATTGCCTGTAGTGTTTCTTAAACCTTATTTGTTGATGACTGGAGGATTTGGACAAAAAAAATTATATTATCATTTGTTGAAAAGTTTTTGAACAATTGATTGATATGCAGTGAGCAAAAAAAGTATTCATACACCCTCTTTTTTTTTGTGGCTAAAATGCTATTTTTTGAACTCAAAAATAATGGCAGATATCAATTACAAACTTCATTTTGTGTTAATTTTATGTAATGCCAAAATTTAAAATCTAATGCAGCTTTTACAGCATTAATATTTCAATAATTTGTAAACAAGAAAAATATTGTTGTGCACTAGAGCAAGTATTAATGATATGATAATTTTTGTTACCAAAGTAGTGTTTTAACATTCTATTTATAATCTTTTACTTCTGAGGATTAAACAATAAATAAAACTGCAATTGTTTTGAGAAATTGTTTGTTTGGTTCAGTACTAAAGAATATTTTTTCAGCATTGGGTCATAGGTCTAAAGAGTTGAGATCTCTTCTTAAAGATGACATTGTAAAACATGTTAAGCAGGACATATTGGAAAAAAGTTCGAACTACTTCATACGACAGTGAAATACATTATAAAAAAATTTAAATCCGTATTAGCACATAACAAACCCTGCCCAGGAATAAAACGTTTGTTGACAGTGCGAGAATATTGTCAAATGGTACGTATAGTGGCAAAAATCGCAAATTAAGTGCTCGAAAGGTTTTGGCTCACATCCCATCAGCTTGTGAGAAATCTGTAACGTCCCAAACTATCGGCTACATGAAGCTGTCCCAAAGAATCACATGTCGGGTTTTGATGGGGGAAGGGGAGAGAAGAACAGAAAACTGATATTTTTTTAATTGTTTGCGAGTATCTCAAAAACTATGAGGTTTTTCAAAAAGATTGTTCAGTACAATATTAAAGAACTTTAAAATCTCTATAAAAATGACTCTGTACATTTTTTTTATGAAATTAGTGGCTACGGAGATATTTATGATATTATATTTATTGCATTTCCACTTAAAGCAAAAATTGCTCCGAATCTCGAAATTGATGGTGTTCAAAGTAGACGATACTTTTTTGAAGTAGTTAGTTTTTTTAGACGATAATTAGTTTTTTTAATAATTTCAATTGCTCAATTTATTATTCAAAGTTTCTTTCTTTTAATGATTCTTAAAAGTCATTGACAACCAGGAAACTTAAATTTTGTAATTTTAAAGCCAACCAAGTTTTATGTTGAATAAAATTTAATAACTAAAAAAATGTTTAATTCAGGTTACAACCAATTACTTCATAGTAAACTAGGTTAAATTGACATTAAATGCAAGTAAATGCCTTTTTTTATAACAATTTAAAGAGGATTTTTAAGCAGTTAAAGTACGGTAAGTTCGGATTTTCATATAATGATGGATACTTCACGATTTATTTTGTAACCCCCCAACTATACTGAAGATACCACACTTTCAGAAAAACTTCCTTGTTTGATGAGCTTTAGGTTTTATGAATTATGTTGTGGTTAGTTATAGAGTAAGGTGAGATTCATCCTTAATTGAGTACAAAGGTGTCAAAATATTTGGGTTGATATCTAATTTTTCCACACTAATAATATTTTTATTCAATTAGAGAAAATGTAAACTCAATCTAATTAATATCAACTTAAAGCTCATCAAACATAAATTCTGTTTAAATATTTTCAAATAACTACAAAAATATCAGTTTTCTGTTCCCTTCCCCTCAGTCCATCTAAACCTGATGCAGGATTCTTAGGGATTTTTTTCCAGTTAGTATGGGGAAGGTAATAAACAATTTCTGACAAGTCTTATCTTTATTTTTTTAATGTTGAGGTAAGGCTGTTTTTCCCCCCTAATTTTACTGGATTAAAAGGATGCCCTACAAAATACTAGAATTGATTGAAACTAATATTTATTATAATGGAAGAAGATGATCTAGGAAGGCGGTCATAAATAGGCTAAATAGTGGCAAAACTATTTTATTAAAAGCCAACGTTTCAACCCAACTTTGCAGGTCTTCTTCAGGGAGGTGTGTTCAGCTGGGAATTTCACTTAGAACTTAGAACTCGAGTTATAAGTGAAACTCCTAGGTGAACACACCTCCCTGAATAAGACCGACAAAGTTGGGTCGAAACGTTGGCTTTTAATAAAATAGTTTTGCCACTATTTAGCCTATTTATGACCGCCATCCCGGACCATCTCTTTACTTTATGATGCAATGGTCAACTATTAAATATCCAATAATATTTATTATATTTTCTTTGGGTTAGTTGAAGGTACAAATTTTTTTTTGTGCTTCATATTTGAAAAATTTGATATTTTTCATACAATATAAGTTATAAAATTTCACTTTTTTGTACAATGCAAAATAAAATTGTTATCTATAGTTACTCTATATTAAAAATATAAAATGATTTTTTACTAAAAAATATAGTGTATGAATACTTTATTTGGCCACTGTATTGTTCAAAAGCAGGGGTATGACTACCATAGAGAGAATGGAAAAATTTCCTCCAGGGGATGACTCAGGAAGAGAACATTCCAAAAAAAAAAATTAAAATAAAAAAAAATTAAATCTGTACTTAATAAACTAACGTAGCTAAGAATTATAATTATTTCTACATAAAGAGAAAAAAATCAAATAGAGATGGGTGTTTCTGTTATTTAAAAATCATTGAATAAAAACAACTTTCAAATACTTAAAAAATTACAGTTGAAACATGGCCAGAATTATAGGGGGAGAGGGATAAAGGGAACACTTTCCACTGGCAGGATTATTTAAAAGGTTGTAGATTTGAAGCAATTTTGTTTTTAACTTAGGTAAAAAATATTTGTTTTTGCTTGTTTTGGCTTTAACTCAGTGAATACAATATGTTAATATCATATAATGATGACGTTTATTTCAAAACATATTACTTGAAGTCAATTATCATTTGAGTAGCTTCATATCCAATAGACATTTGTCATTTTTAAAAAGTTGAGAAAAAGCAAATTTTTGTTACATAGCTTCAATTTAAATCAATTCTAATGCCTTTTTTTTTCTTTCATAGTTCAACTTTAACATTCTTAAATTAAATAATCAGAAACAGTTTGAATTGAACCTATAAAACAAAAATTGGCTATGTATACTTTTATTTGGAGTCTTACATTATGTTAAAGACTGGAATAAACAATTTTGAAAGGGGAGAGAGTTCGCCAAGGTAACAGTACTCCAGGATGCTTTTAACCTAGTCAATTAATGTATATTAACAGACATTCCTTCAGTCATTAATTGCTGTAAAAAATATATTCTTTACAAAATGAATTTCAGGAATTCCTTCCTCTTTAGTAATAAAGTGTGTGGTTATAAATATTATGTTTTTATTTTTAATCTCACATCAGTTTTGAACCTTTTTATTTTATTGCTACCCTACCTTATATGTTTTTATTGTTACTTTTGGAACCCTAGGTACTCCAACAACTATAGAAGATCCCATATTAGAGGACCATCCAGTAGAAGACCCTATTGAAGACCCCTCTAAGTGTAAGTAGTTCCCAAGTTAATGTTATTATGCTATTGAAATATCAAATTTTTCATTGTAGGTTTTGCCCTGTGAGAATTGTCTGCATGAAAACCCTAACAACTTCATCTGTTTTATTTTTATTTAATTTTTCTTTAGATACATCATTCTATAAAATTTTTGCAATACAGTACCACTTATGACCAGGTTTGAAATTACAATATAGATAAAGCTAACAAATTTTAACAAAATTGAATTAAAATTAATTTAAAACAAAAAAATGGAAAATAAGAAATAACTCTGTGACTTATTGTGAAGATAACCTAAGTCATGTTTCTCACTTTTGATAAGAAGTGATTCTAATCAAAATGTTATGGTTAAATTAAAATTAACTTTAATTATAAATAATCAAAAACATTTATAGCCAAAGTAAAAAATTACATTGCTATACTTTGTTTTACTTTCCTATTCAAATTAGTGGGGTTTTATTCAAATATGCAATCAATTATATTTTGGTAAAATATAGACATTGGTTCTTCTTTAATTGAAGAATTTAATTCAAGGAAATAATGTTAGCAAAATACAACTGTTTTTAATTAAATAAATAAAATGAACTTAAAAAAAGACTAATTTATAGAAACCCGAACATTTTAAATTCTAAAAATAGTCATTTATTATTTAAGCTATGGGGTGATGTTAGCTTTGTTGTGGTTTCTTGACAAACTCAGAGCCTCACTCGGGACCTTGAAGTATTTCATTTACGTCTTAACATACTTGATTTTTATTATATATTATTAATAAATAAAACGGTGGAACTTGTGTAGAAGAAGAAAAGTAACTTTTATTCTGTATATGTCTATGTATCTGAGTATTTTATGAAGTTCAATTTTGTAAATTTTTATGGGCAGCAGCAGAAAGTTGGGTTTTTTTTCTCTCTTTCTTTGTTTCTAATGAGCTATGTTATGATGCTATCACAGAGATGAAATTAAATTGCACCTGTGAAAATTTCAAACTTTCAATTGCGTTTTTCCATAAATATGATTTTTCACTTAATATACTATGCACTGGTGACACAGATAAGATATAAGACAAGAATATCAAAGCAAAATAGATGTCTTAATAACAAGATGTAGGATATCTTAACACCTAATAGCTATCACCATATTTTGATAGTTAAATTTTGGTAGATAATTAACTATTCCATGTTTCTTTTTAAAGGAGAATGTTCATGAAAAATAAAAAGGATTCTTATAATTACTTTTAAATATTAAAATTGTTCTAGAAGTCGATTGGGGAGGAGGAAGGGGGTACGGTCAAGAAAGATACAATAAGCATTCCCAACTAACTTTTTCAATTGCAACACTATATCCAACATTTAAAATAAATGAAGAGAAGAATAGTTGGGGCGGTCAGTCAAAAAAGAAGGCAAAAATAAATGATAATATTTTTGTTAATGATAAAATATTATCATTTATTTTTGCCTTCTTTTTTGACTGACCATCCCAACTATTCTTCTCTTCATTATCCACGACAGTCAACCATTTACCAATTATTTAAAATAAATTATGATTCTACAACTTAATATTAATATTAAAAGAGTGCCTTTCCCAATTGTTGAAAGTAGGAATTAGGGATAGGGGTTAGTTTTATAACAATACCTGACTTTACATATATATAGAATAGAATATTAAGAAAGAGTTTAATATATATTGACATTAATTATATCTTTATTTTTTTAGGTGATGAGAGTCTAGAGCCTGGTACACAGAGGCAATATTCAATAGCTGATTTTGAATTAATCAAAGTAATTGGACGTGGATCATATGCTAAAGTTCTAATGGTAGAGCTGAAGAAAACGAAAAGGATTTATGCAATGAAAGTGATCAAAAAGGCTTTGGTTACCGATGATGAGGTTAGTAAACTTCAATTTTAGTTTTTTAGGGTTATTCAATTAACAAAGAACACCAGGTTTCTGAAGAATTACAAATCCTTATTGGCTCCCAACTAGAATTCCCCAATCATTTTTAAAAGTTAGTGTTTTTTTTTTTCAATTAATCGATCAACAATCAAAAGCATGGTAATTCAATATTTATTTCCTTAGAAATAGTGAAAATAGTGGGAACTGAAGTTAAGAAGTCTAACTTTAAAAAATGTGCATAAAATATAACCTAAACCTTGTAATTTTGATTTCTTATGAACGTAAAGTGGAGGAGACAAGTGTTGACAAACAATTCCCTTCCATGATAGGAGGGCAGTCTGGCGCAATCTGTTGTAACCTTATTGTAGACATTATAGATAACTTGACAACGCCCATGTGGATCGGTGGAGTTCCATAACTTTATTATAAAGTTCTACTTTTTTGTAAACAATAGCTTAGATTAAAGGAAGATTTTAAGAGTTTTTCATGACTATACAGAAAATAGGTATATACTATTTGCCCTTGAAAAATTGAATTGATGTTAAAATGTTTTTATTAATTGAAATTTATGTATAAAGTAGAGATATGTTAAGTTACAGATTTCACTGGGTACCAGGTAACAACGAGCTATTGTGCTTCTCCGAGTACCAGACAATTGTCTAGTTTAAACTTATGAGATACCTGAACCCAGTACCCAATATCCTGTGAAATTTTTTCCTGGACAATGAAAATTAGTCCCTGGTTATAAAAACAGACATCTGCATTTTTGTTTATTATGTGCTGGGTAACAGATTTTACTTGGGCAGAGTAATAATGAGCTATGGGTTTCTCTGGGTTCTGGATAATTATGAAGTTAAAACTAATCTTAGCTGGGTAATAAGGTCATTCAAACTCTGGAACCAGACCTACTGAGCTGTAATTTTGCTACCCAGCATCAATCCATTTACTAATGCTACCCTCAATTTTAATAATGCCTCATGATTAGGGTCATAAGAATACCCTCATCATTAGGTCAATAGTTTAACAAGAATTGCCAAATGGATAATTAATGGCCTAGAAATTATATTTGTCTTCTTTAGGTATTTTTTTGTTTTGTATTAGGCCATCCATTTGCATAACTACTAATGGAGGAGCATTATCTCTCCTCCTGATATGCATTACTAAAATCTTTATAAATTTCCAATCATTCCTATGAAAGAAAAATTTATATTATCTTCTGTCTTGGTATTATTAATAATCTGACAGAATCTTATTTGTACGGATAATTAGTGAAAGTAATATACTAACATTTTATACAAAAATATTAAACTTTTATTTAAAATTGACAGTTTATTTTTTTAAAGGAACTCATAACATAGTATTAGGTCTGTTCTAATGGTTGAATAAAATTATTTATTCAAAATTATTATATGATTGCTAATTTTTAATTTTTATTTCAGGACATAGACTGGGTACAAACCGAAAAGCATGTATTCGAGACTGCTTCAAACCATCCATTCCTTGTTGGACTCCATTCCTGCTTCCAAACTCCATCTCGGCTGTTTTTCGTGATTGAATTCGTTCGAGGAGGGGACCTCATGTTCCACATGCAAAGGCAACGTAGGCTTGCTGAAGAGCATGCTAGGTTTTATGCTGCAGAAATTAGTTTAGCACTAAATTTCCTCCACGAACGAGGTAGTTATCTCCTATTCAAAGTTGATTTTAAGTTAATAATGCTTATTAATTGAAATCTTTATTGATAAATGTAAAATTAAAAAAAAATGTTATGAAATTTGTTCAAACATTTATTTTATATCTATTAGCATTCCTATTATGAATTATGAATTTCACATCTTAATAACATCTACAATATTATTATTGTACATCGAAAGTGAATGTGATCTCTGAACACTATTATAAATATCCTTTGAGACAGATTGTAATATTTTCAATAAACAATAAACAAAAAAAAACAAAAAATTAATAAATTATTCTTCACAATATCGAAATAAATTTCTTATCAAAGGGTTTATTAAATATTAGTCACTATTTAATTTCCTGGAAGATTATTAACCACTTTCTTACATTTTATTTATTCTATCTGTATGTTTCTAACCTATTATACAGGGTATTTCGTAATTGCAATGCACTATTTTAGGTATTTGTTAACTAATACAAATAAACAAAAAAGTTCATATTAACATATATCTCAACATCATTTATTAAACAGAAATCAAGGGTTAAAGATTTATTATTTATTTACTATATTAAGACTGACTGTAAAAAGTTTAATGTGTTTAATACTAAATAACAGGTTTTAATCACCTGATAAACAAATGAATGATAAGCAATGACAGTAGCTGCTCATCTGTTTGTCTAGTTCTGTATGTTTTAGTGTGAGTGAATACTGTGACACAGTTCAATTTATGATTATCACGGGAGATACCGTAAATTTATTCACTTTTGCAGAACAAACATACATGCTTTTAACTTATGGCGATGTGCCTCGCCATAAGTTAAAAGCATGTATGTATAAAATGGTGCTGCTGCTGTTCGAAGATTTCGTGAAAGATTCCTAATCGAAGAATACCAAATCGAAAAACGTTTGAGGCCATAGAAAGACGCCTTAGGGATAATGGCACGCTAAAACCTATACGAGTAAACGCCGGTCGACAAAGATCTCAAGGCACTGCAAATGTTAAAGAAGAAATACTCAATGCTGTTCAGTTATCTCCTACTACTAGTACCAGAAGATTATCACGTCGTTTTGGTGTTCCTCTACTATTGTATGGCGAACTTTATGCGAATAACAATTATATCCATTTCACGTATCGAGTAGGCAAGATTTGTTACTACAAGACCATAACAAGCGCAGAAATTTCTCTCAGTGGTTAATTCGACAATGCACACAAGATCCTAACTTCCTGAACTGCATTTTGGTTACTGATGTATCTTACTTTACAAGAAACGGAATTCTTAATTTTCGAAATACCCATATTTGGGCTAAAGAAAATCCTCATACGACTGCTGTTGGACATTACCAACATACCTTTTCTTTAAATGTCTGGTGTGGTCTTCTAAGCGATAACATCATCGTTCTCTTCTTTTTTCCACCTAGGCTGTCAGGTATATCTTACTTACAAAATAATCTTCATGAACTCCTAGAAGATATTTCGTTCGGTATTAGGCAAAGGCTGTGGTTTATGGATGACGGTGCTCCAGCTCACTTTTCTAATAGTGTCGCTGATTATTTAAATGCAACTTATGGAGACCGATGGGTTGGTCGAAATGGACCTGTGTAAAACGGATGGCCACCACAATCTCTGGATTTAACACAATTAGATTATTTTGTGTGGGGCTGGATGAAGTCTATGGTTTATTCTGCGGAAAGAAGACCTAAGAAATCGGATCGTGGAAGTCGCAGTAACTATCAAGCACCATCCTGATGCTATACGAAAAGCCAGAGAAGCATGGATTTGTCGTGCTGAATGTTGCATTCAACAAAACGGAGGTCCCTTTGAACAGTTACTCTAAATGTTGTAATAATAATGAATAAATATTAATAATAAATATTAAATCTTCAACCTTTGATATATGTTTAATAAATATGTTTGAGATATATGTTAATATGAACTTTTTTGTTTATTTTTTTTGTCAGTGAACACATACCTAAAATAGTGTCGTGCAATTACGAAACACCCTGTATATTGTCCATTTTCAATTCTATATTACTTATAAAAATGTTTCACATTTAATATAATTTTATTTTATCAATATTATGTTATTAAGTGTTTCACTGATGATTTCTGAAATAATTAAACACAGACCTATATTAAAATACTAACAACATTTTTTATAATCTTTAAAAATGCTTTATATTTACATATATTATGATATATCATTCCCCATAGGTCCCATCACGACCTAGAAGGACTTTTATGACTCTTCCCCTAGGCCACTGTAGTAGGGGTATATTATATTTCCTTTACCAGACTAATGTATTGATGTTCTTCTGTATTTCCGGCTTTTGTCAAAGTTATACGTTTTGGAATTTACTTGTGGAAAATTCATTTAAACTTTAATTCGAAAATTTCTAAAATTGGACTTAAAATGCTATATTACCTAACCTTATTATTCATAATAGGTACTACTTCTAAGGAATTTAATAAGAAAACAAAAATACCTTATCCATTTGGTGTTATAAAAATTCTTAAATTGATGGAATTCTTAAATTTTGAAAAATCTTAATTTGAAATTGAAAATTCTAAATTTGATTTGAAAAATATCCCCTGATGGTGTTTTGGAACTCCTAAGTTCAGCTTGATATTTTAGAGATAGGGCTAAATGAATCAACTAGTCTAGTCTAGATATACTATTAAAAAGTTCTGCATTTATTATTTATTATATTTGTCTCTACATCTTTTTTTTTTGCATCAGTATTTTTTTTAATTGCTTTTTTTTCTTTTCAGGAATTATATATCGAGATTTAAAATTAGATAATGTACTTCTTGACCACGAAGGTCATATAAAGTTAACAGATTACGGAATGTGTAAAGAAGGAATTAGAGCAGGAGATACCACTTCGACATTCTGTGGCACACCAAACTACATTGCACCTGAAATACTAAGAGGAGAAGACTATGGGTTTAGGTATGTATATGTATAGGTATTAGCTATTTTTTTTATTTGTTATAATACCGTTTACAGAAATATATTCAGCATATTTATTGTTCTAATATATTCTTTGTACTAGTAGCAAAATATCATTCAATAAATGAAAATATCGTGTTTATCCCTTTGACATAATTAATTTCTACACATGTCCACTCTCTAGGTGTGTAAATCCAAATGAGTGGTGTAAATCCAAATGAGTGTGTAAATCCACATACCTACAAATTTATAATAATAAATATAAAGACATGTGTTCATAAAAATTTCATAGTTTTTATTTTTACTAAATAATTCTTAACGCTTTCTTCATATTTCTTTTAAAAATATCAGATCTCTAAAGATATTTTTTGGTCCTAGGAAAAATTGTGAAGCATAAATTTCAGTAATTAAAATCCACCATTTTTTAGAATAATTTACCAAAGTACAACATAATGGTTTTATTATTACATATATATGCTATACTATTACATATATATGTAATTATTAAAGATGTATTTATTTAATCTTTAAAAAAATATTACTTTCTGGAATATCTCATTAATTTTGAATTTTCAGAAGGTTAGTTTAAATTGTTAGTAATTTTAGTTTAACCTCTTATAAATTTATATTTCATTAAAAAATTATTTTGTATTTTCTTTCTTTCTTTTTTCAGTGTGGACTGGTGGGCATTGGGAGTATTACTGTATGAAATGTTAGCCGGTAGGAGTCCATTCGATATAGCTGGTGCTTCTGAAAATCCTGATCAGAACACGGAAGATTTTCTTTTCCAAGGTATCAGAAATGCTACAATTTTCTCCATAACTGTATTTTGCTCTGTGATCCTGGATCCTAGCATCTGATTAACCTCATTTCTTATTACTCTACTCTACCTCAATGAGATATCTATAGGTTTACTCACTTCCTTAAGAAAACTTGGGGTAATGTTTGATCAACATCTATCCTGGAATAATCTCATTTCCCAAAAGTTCATTGCTATCCTCAAACAGTTCCTAAGATTCCGTGACTCTATGCCCCTTAACATCAGTCAGCTCCTAGTTTGCTCTCTCATTTTCCCTCACTTTGATTATGGCTGCCTTGTATACGGTGGACTGTCTGGTGGGCTTGAGATCAGATTAAAGAGCGTAATGAATTGTTTCATTAGATTAGGTCCCGAGGCGCTCCCATGTCTCCAGTTGCTATGCCGAGTTGAAGTGTCTCTATCTAGTTTTCAACGGCAATATTTCCTTGTTGTATTCCTTTTCCAAAGCTTTGCAACTATAAAACTTTCTTACCTTCTTGATTTCTTTACTCCTTGTTCCTCTGTTCATTTGTTCAACACGAGATCTCAATCCTCAAATTTGTTTATTCCTTCTTATAGAACGCTACCACGTTTTGGAATTCCCTACCAACCTCTATACGGAAATACTCATCCTTGACCTCATTTAAACACAATTTATTATTCCATCTCCTCAGTAATCAATCTTCCGAATATATTTAAAAATAAAATTACTTTGTACTTTAGAGATGTCAGCTACATGTTGTAATGTAGTTCATTATAGTGTACATTACAATTCATACTGTACATCAGTAAATTATACTGATATTTATGTATATACCATATTGCTTATTTGTACAAATACGTGAACTCACTTGTATGTATTTATCTTTAAATTCATATGTCTACTTCAAGATCATCATTGGTAGTACAATAATGGAACTTAAAATAACCAAATGTTGGTTGGTATAGTTATGTATAAAAAACGAATGTGTAACACTAAAAAAAGAATTATATTTAAATGTAGTTATGACAGTTATTGTAATTTTTGACAATTGGTGCCACATTACAAAGTCAAGTAAATATAAAGGAATCTCTGTAGAAGAGAAAATTATCCCGAAACTTCAGATTTGATTAAAAAAGATTAAAGAAAAAATGGAAGTTTAATTGCCATAACCTTAAAAATATAAACCAAAACTTACTAGAGAAAGAAAAACAAGAAGATAACTAAAAAAATATAGAAAAAAGCTTACTTTTTTGGCTGTAAAAAGTTTTCCTTTGGTGGCCTGTGATAGCATTTTTTTTTTACACTTCTAAACCCATATGTACAAGTTAAAAAAATGAAAACTTTTCTCACATTTTTCGCAATACATTTCTCATTTCGATCCTCAAGTTTTACTAGCTTAATATTCTTTAAGTCAGCCTCAATTATTGAAATCTGCGGCTCTGGAATGGCAGATAAGGTTCATTTTACTTAGAATAACATTGGGCCTTGGCTCCAAGGGCTATAATGGTTTTTGGGCAAAGTCAGATACTCAAAAATCGCAACTTTTTGCTCACCAGCTCAAAGAACCATTTGAACCTCATGATGATATAAATGAGAAACTCTCTACTATAATTGCTTAAAATCACCTCAATATTAATCCTTATAAAGTTCAAAATTTTATTAAGAGCTTGCCTATGAATAAAGCTTCGGGATTTGACTTAATTACGAATTTCATCATAAAAAATTTGCCTTGGAAAGCAATTCTTTTTTTAAAAAATTTACTTCCTCCGACCTATTATTTAATAGTACTCTCATATCTATTGAAAAGATATTTTGTAGTAAAAGTAGGGACAGAACCTTCTAACATTAAATCTATTAAAGCAGCAGTACCTCAGGGTATTAGACTAATATTGTTAAATATATATATTTCAGACCTGCTGCAACAGAATGACCCTCTACTGAATACTTTTGCTAACGATACCGCAATCCTCAGCTCGGATAAAAATCTTGTTCGAGTATCCACCACTCTTCAAAACCACTTGAACAATATTGCTGATTGGGTCAAAAGGTTGAAAATTAAAATGAATGAAAAAAGAGTGTGTACGTAGTATTCACTCTTAATGTTGCAGTTACCCCAAAAAATATATTTTAATAACATTGAAATCCCAGCATCAAATGTAATTAGATATTTGGATTTTACCTCGAAAAAAGACTAACTTGGAGAACTCACATTAGACAAAAACGAATTGAATTAAACATACGATAGTTTTTTATCTAGGTTAATTGAAAGACATTCAAATATTATCTTTGACTAATAAACTAACCCTCTATAAATTTTTACTTCAACCAATTTGGATTTATGGCATAGAACTGTGGGGTTGTGCTAAAACTTCCAATATTAAAAAAAATCCGTCCTTTTCAGTCCAAAATTTTGTGAAGGATTGTTGACACTCTCTTTTCTGCCACAAACAATATATTACATAATGACTTAAACATCCCAACAATTTTTGACACTGCAAAAGAAAACTACAATAACTTTCACCGAAGACCAACTTACAACATAAATCCTCTGACAGAAAAATGATTGCAAATATAATTTGATGTTCAATTTTATGTTTATTTAATAATAATAATAAAAAAATTCAATCTAAAATCTAGCTCACAATTTTTTAGAAAGAAAGAAAGCCTTCCTTCAGTAGTTCCACATTGTTGCCAGTTACATCAAATAAAATAATAATTCCATTTTTTTAAGAAGACTTCACTTTATTAAGTAGGCTTGTAGACTTCACCAGGCCCCACAAGAAGGGGGGGACTGGATCTACAAGGAGGCCTGCCATGGTCGAGCTGCTTTTATTTTTTATATTAATTTTTTAACAAAACTTTAAATATATTATATTATAATTACATAATATTTTTTTTTGCATATATGATAAAGGGAATGTTTGGGTTTCAATAGTGAATTTAATATTTGATGGGTACACGAGAAAATTTATTACTGGATTCCTCTCCACTGCCCTGGATTTCACTGGTATACATAGGAGATTTTCATTTAACTTACCGTCAGTATTTGAATTTGTGACATTATTCAAACTCTGAATTGGTTTATAAAACTATTAATGGGGATTGTACTTTTTAGAGCTTGTGGTTTGGGAGGGAAAGAGGGGTTACACATTTCATTGAGATGTTTTAATACTAAAATAATTAAATTTCCACTTATTACCTGAAATTAATAATATACAAAATATATAATTATTCTCTGTCACTTGGATTTATATTAGTAGAAGCATAAAAATAATTCTTTCTGTATAGTTTGTACATATATAGATCCCAAAATAACATAATTATCAGTATTTTTAAGAAACAATAAACGTGAGTTGTCAGGAAAATTCTTAAAAAATTTAAAAATATAAATATTTATTTTACTTTTAATGAGGTAATTTAATACTGTTCTTCTAATATTCTTCCTGACACAATACACTTGGAATATTTTGATTTTTCCTATTCGGTTGATTTTTTTCTATAATTAACAAAATTGGCTTATCTGTTTAAGTAGTATATATCATTGATATTGCTCCAAATATTGAAAGATATTGTTTAATTAGGCATATGTTTACACTACTCCAATTCATACTGAAATAATCACAGTTTTTATTGAGTATGAATGTATGTCATTGTGATCTTTCAAGTCTCACAAATGTGCGAGACTTGAAACATTGAAAAATTAACAATAGTCAATTTTTGAATTCCTGTTTTGTAAATATGTTTACCAATATGAATGGCAAAGGTCTTGCTATTATTAATTTTATGTATGTTTAATGTGATATTATTAACATAATTTTAATTGATATCAATTCGTTAACTGTTTGCAGTCATTCTTGAGAAGACCATTCGAATTCCAAGGTCGCTTTCGGTAAAGGCAGCGTCCGTGTTGAAAGGATTCCTGAATAAGAAACCCCAGGACAGGTTAGGCTGCAGTAAAGAGACTGGCTTTATGGACATTGTCAATCACCCATTTTTCAAGAGTATTGATTGGGAAATGGTAAATATTAATTTGAATTTTTTTTTATTATTATAGTTCTTGCTTTTGTTTTTATCCAGTTCATTCTTATTCTTTCATATGTTTTAACTAAATTAATTATTTTTATTTTACAATTAACTATTTATTGTATGGAACAATGCTGGAAATTTATATTGGTACTTCTTTCTTCCTTACTAAATTTTTTAAATAAATAATTTGTCATTGTTCTTAAAAAAAAAAAAAAAACTGTCGTGAATCGGCTTTGTACAATTGATTTATTCTTTATATTACAGACATTCTGAATCTTCACATGAAAGTTCTGTATGGTATTTTATTTATTATTTGTTATAAAATAACCATCATCTCATTCAAATAAAAAAAAAAAAATAGAAACTCATGTTAAAGACATCACAGCGTACAAAAATTTCAATCACTTCTACATCAAAACATTTTCTGACTTTTCATTTGCTTTTCTTGTTATATCTCCTGCATGAGAAAATGCTATTTTGTCATTCACAATGTTTTCCAAACGTAATGATGTATGGTAAAAGGAAAACGAGTGCAAACAATTTTTAGACTAAATTAAATTTTTTTAATTTAGAGATAGGCTAAATGAAATACAAGTGAAAAATTTTTCTGACTTTTTATTTGCTTTTCCTCTTTTATCTCGTCAACGGATGATCAGTTTTCCATAGTTCAAATTATTTTTCAACTTTTTAGAGTTAGGCTAAAAAGAAAACATGTGGAAATTTTCTTTTGTTCTTCAACTTATATCAAGTGTATGGTTGATGTTTTTTTATATTTTAAAGTATATGCCGACTTTTTACTATCACTTCCCTACACAAATAACTTATCAATGTTTTTTTTGTTTTTCATCTTATATTTCATCAACAGAAGAATAGAATTTCGTGGTTTACACTATTTTTTTATTATTTAGAGGTAGGCTTATAGGAAAAAAAGTTTAAAAATGTTCTGATTTTTTATTCACAATATAAAAGAGCAAAAGCAAACACAAATTTTCACACTATTTTCCTCTTTCGCCTACTATTAAATAGTCAGAAAATGCTTCGTAAAAACAAATCACCAATTCAGGAGTTAAAAGAGGAAAGTGATTGAAACTTTAAACATTTCTTACTCTATTTTTTCTTTTTGGCTAACTCTGAACAGTTGAAAAATAGTTTGTACCATGAAAAACTAGATTATTTGTTGTATGAGATATCAAATCAAAAATGTATGGATTAATTATTAGTTCAAAAAAAATAAATGATTCATTATTTAAAATAAAATTTGCTGTTCACTGTACTGAGCAAACAATGTAAAAAATTAACAATTTTAGTTTCAATTACTAAGTTAAAAGTTAACCTATATCAAATATACACTTAGTGACTTTCATTATTACTTGTAATAAACCAACATTATTTTCAATTGCTGAGAATGAATTTAGGTAAAGAACTTATAGCAACTGTTTATTTAGTCTATTAAAGCTCTTAGTCAAATATTAATTTTTTGAAAGAATAGTCAATCAACTCACTATTTATGCGGAAATAAATAAATATTAAATTTACATGAATCACTGCCAAACAATTTTTTTAAAAAATCTAATAAATAAATAAAATTATATATTTACTTTTAAGCTACACTTGGTGAATTTTTGCAATAAACCAACGATATGTATTGGGTTGGCAAACAAGACCTTTGGGTTTTTCAGGGTGAAATAAAACTCAATGTATTATAGACATAAAATTTATTTTAATCTACAATACATTGAATATTATTTAATATGACTTTTTCCCATCTTTTCACTTACTCCATAATGCCATGTTCATAGAATGTCTGGAGTTTATTGTTAAAAAAATGTTCCTAGTGGTTTTTGATGTCCACTTCCTTGTGGAATTTCTTTGCATTCATGGAGTTCTGCAGAGACCGGAATAAGTGGTAGTCACTTGGATCTAGGTCTGGTGAATAGGGAGGGTGGGGCTAAAGGTCCCATCCAACGCTCAATAATTTACTGATAGTGACCAATGAGGTGTGGGTATAGCGTAGTGTACCCTTCCGATTTGCCAGTTCTGGGGGTTTATTTTTAATTGATTGATCCAATTTTGTTAATTGTGAGTAGTATAGAATTTAATCAATTGTTTGTCCTGATGGCAATAGCTCATAGAAAACAACACCCTTGAAATCCCACTATATGGAAAGCATTGTCTTCTTTGGATGCAATCCGGATTTTCACATTTCACACTACTAGCTCCCCAAGATTTTCTACAGTCTACAGTATCATAAAATATCCATTTTTCATCTCCTGTTACCAACCTATTCAAAAATGGATTGTTTTGTTGCCATTTCCGTAGTGAATCACAAACTGAAATGCGTGTTGCCAAGTTGACTTCAGTTAGAGAGTGAGGGACCAAACTTTAAGCCTGAAAACATAGCCAAGCTTGTGCAAATGGTTTTCTATGCTCGTGTGTAACACATTTAGGGCCATAGCAATCTCTCACACTAATTGGGCAGGATTTTGATCAACAATGGCCTTAACATTACTCGTTTCAATTTCATGTGGGCTACCTAGCCGTTGAAGCCGTCAAAATTTCCTGAATGAAATTTGGCAAACCAATTTTTACAGGTGCATTCGGTTAAGAAATCTTTCCTATAAACTCTCCATATTTTTCTGAGCTTCTGCAGCAAGCTTATATTTTTTAAAATAATACAACAAAATATGCTGATAATGTATGATACTTTATTCTATATTTACAGTGGAATAGAAAACACAATACTAAGCTAGTTTCAACAAGCTTTATCAGATATAGTTGTTGACATATTACAAACAGGATAAACAATCTACCTTAGATATTAATTCATCAGATAAGAAATGTATCATAGTGACATGAAAATAAACCGAAAAACGGAAAGGACTTATTTGCCAACCCAATAGAATAGATGAAAGGATAGAAGAAAGACAAAGTTTTACTATGTTTGTTAGATATCTTGTGTATTCACAATTCACATATGAAACCATTCAAATCATTTGGATAAATCTGAAGAAAATAAAAGTTATTAGGATTACATGGAGTTTGTGGGTATTTACTTGGTTTCTTGAGAGAACTTCTATGTTCCTATTGCACAGATTTCTTTGTATCTCATAAATGATATGCTTTACCCATGTTTCGTTGTATAAATTTAATGAAATTTGAGAAATATGGAATTGGAGTTCTTGCCCAAATATATGTATAATTTATATATAAATGATTATATAGTAGCGGTTTTCATGGAATTTTTTTTTTAGATTTACAATATCATTTTAACAGTCGCAAGGCTAGGACAACTACTGCAGTCCTTATCTTAAAGATTGGTAGGACCATTTTTAAAAATAATGGATCACTGTTTCACTCTTTTTACAATGTCTCTAATGAATATAATTTTTTTTCCATATACAAACTTAATCGATGAACACATTTCACTACTTGCATTATTTTCTATCACTGTTAAAAGTTTAAAAATTCAATGCGAACAAAGTACTCGTAATAAATATGGGGTTGCTTTCAATTGAAAATTACATTTCTTCAGTTGTTTTTCCTATTAGAGATTTCTATAGTATAATAGATTCTTAATTACCTCTTTTACCGATGCTGGTTGTCATCCTGGGCTCTTAACTTCAAATTCTATTATTAGAGAAATTTTTAAATGTTAAGAACCTAGGAAAAAATATATATCTGTAGCAAATCAAGTATAAAATTTTGTTAAAAATAACTTGTATTCGCCAGGCCAAACTAGATAGCAATTAAATCAGGTGCAGATCATATTTTAAAATGCCTTTAGGAGACATGGGAAAAGATATAATTATGATAAACGAAATGTGTTCCTAAACAAAGTATTGTATAATTTGAGAAGTGTAGATGTAATGTTTTAGTTGTCAATTTTGCATTGAAGGAGGTACTTGCTACGAACTATTATTTTTCACTGTAAATTATAGTTGGTGAGGTTTGATGACGGAGGGGGCTAAAACGTTTGTAATACACACATTGCTTGGCAATGTGTGTATTACAAACGTTTATTACGTGGCTGTCCTCACACCTGGCACGGTAAAATCCCCATATAACCAAAAAGTAAGGTATGGGGAAAAAAAAGAAGATAAATTATAGTTGACTATTTGAAGGTTATTTTGGATGAAAACTAGTGAGCATTTTCAGTCATATTTTTTATTGGGTTCGAAGAATCTGAACCAATAATAAAAAATGTTAGTGAAAATCCTTACTGTTTGTCATCCAAATACTTCCAAACAAAAAAAAAAAAAAAAAACATATATACTAAAGATTGGTTTAAACTCCTCAAATAATTTGATTTATCATGTTTCATGTATTATTATCTAATCAATCCACAACCAGAATTAGTTTTCAACTATTATATTAAAATTACTGTATTATAAAAACATAAACAAATTATTATTTAAAAAATATTTTATATTTTATTGGGAGATCCCAAGCAGATTATTTGTTCAACTGTCTGGGAATGATTAGTTGTTTGAGTCTTTTATAGCGATTGATTTGAAATTGCTGCCTCTGTTCTATATTACATTGTTATATATGACACCTGAAAATGCTGTTTTACTTGATGATGAAAAAAATAAATAAATGTGCTGCCAAAAACATTAGAAACTTTAAATATAACTTATATATTTATTGGTATTTGAGAAATTCAAGGCTTTATTTTTGAAAATTTAAATAATATTCTCATAGAAACTTGCTTTCTTTTTTCTTTTTCTTTGGATTTCTGCTTTTATTAATTATATAAAAGTTAATTGTAAAAGTTTTTTCGACACTTTTTTAAAATTTCAAACATACATTTGAGCAATTCTATAGTTTATTTAAACTTATTAAACTGGAAGGTTTATAATAGTTTTCGTTATGGGTGTGTTATGTTGTTTTTTAAGACTTTGTTGGTTTAAAATTTTTGTTTTTTTTACCTTGGATGTTTGGTTTACTGCCCTCTAATCGATATATCGACTGACCTTAGCCCTTTTTGGGGAAAAAGCTACTCTAGTGAAAGAGGAACTCATGGAGGAAGACTAATTTGACAGAACAGAAAGGGGTGAGATGGAATGGACGCGGCTGGGCTAAGAGGACAAGTGGGTAATGAAGCTTAAAAGCCGGAGGAGGTTGCTAAAGGTCACTCCCCCGGCCTTTAGTTAGCCTACACCACTCCTCCTCCGTGTCCTCTGCTCTGCCCTAAGGGGGGTCTCTTCACCTCCTCCCCCTCCTCTCTCTTCCCTTCCTCTCTTCTTCATGCCCCATCAGCTTTAGTTTGTTTACTCGTCTTATTCATCCATGAGATTTGGCTCAACCTGACCTGGTTTCTAATATTATTTTATATGTTTGAGGAAAACCATCGATATAAATATCTATTTTTTAAAATCTTATTTTAGTTTGAAAAATAAATTATACTAACAATGCTTAATTTTAATTAATTTAATTTATTTGAAGTAGTCTCCAACTCCTCCTTCCTCCCAGAAATAAAGACAAAAAATAATTATTTGGAAATAATATATAAATGAATTATAGAGGGTTTAGTTATTTATATCTTTTAGAGGCTTAAGACATTGTTCTTTAGATTTTTCCAATGTAATCGTTTTTCCAAAAAACATCCAAAAAAATCTTACTATTCAAGAAACATAACGACTGATATCTTAAGAATTGATTGGTTAGTTGGGTTAGATGGATTAATTGTTTAATAAAAATGCCTAAAAAAATTATATTGTAATTTTTGGAATGGAAAGCTCATATGGCTGGTTATTAGAAAATAATTTTTTAATTAAGGAAGGGTCTGTGAAAAAAAGTAATAAAATATCTTTAAAAATTACAGTTTTTAAATTCTTTACATGCATTGAATATGTAATAGTCAGCAATTGGAATAAAATAATGTCAAAACTTTAGTATGACTTTGGAAAGAAAATATCTTTGTGTATGGTAGAAATTTGAAGGAAATAAATCTTTTTTTTATAGTCAAAGTGCTATAGTTTTATATTAACTAACAAAGTGGGCTAAGTACAGGCTGTGAAGCCTTTTAATGTGCATATGATGATGTAAATTTGACTTTAATGATTTCTCATTATTAATAAATTATAATGACAAGAAGAGAATGTCCTGAAGTAGGGGAATGTTGCCAAACGTAATGACAAATTAAATAAGGAAATATGTGAGGTAGTAATGGATGCTGTTTAAAATTTTTGACTTACCTTACTTTTATACTGAGTTGTTCACATTTTAGCGAATAATTGACACATAAAATGAATTTAAGCTCCAATTTCCGTTGCTATACATATTTATATTGTTTTCGTCTTTCAATGTATAAAATTTCTATTTATTGTGCTTTTTGGCTTTCATTTGATTATATATAATTGTCGTTGTAACTAATACAAAAAAAGATATATTAAATTCGTTCCACTACATATAATAATGATTTATGGATTTTTACTTGAAATTCTACATTTACAAAAAGTTGTCAAGAACTAACCATTCCCCTTCACGAAATCTGAAAGAGCCATTACGTTTCAAGATATTGTAATAAAAAAAACGAATAAAATTTGCTACTAATAAATTTGGATGATACTCGGGACTCGATATTACCATCCGCGATTTTGTTTCCAAATGGTTGTCGATCAGTGTTTTCATATTTCGGAAATTGTATGAAGATAGTGAGAAAATATATTTTTTTGTAATTGTTATTCCGAAATCTAAAACAAATTCATTCAAAAAACATTTTTTGCTTCCGCATTATTTTTTTTCGTGCAGGAATTTAAAAAATGTTTGGTCTTTAGAATAAGAAATTTCAACTGGGGTATTGCGTTTTAGATACCAAGAAACAAAACTGATTTTTTGTCTGTCTGTAGTCATATCCATGTTAATCAACTCAACCGTTAATCAGATTTAGATAAATTGTGCGTCGGTCGTTAGATGATACCATGTCAATATAATCCACTACTTTATACTATTATATATTTTCTTAAACACGCCTGTATTTCAAAAACAGCTCAATTAAATTTAGCTCAAATTTTGAATGGAAGTAGAGGATTAATTTTATATCAATTTTATCGAATTCCATTCTCATCTTCTATATTTCAAAAACTGCGCATTTTGAGTTTTATTTCGCTATTTTTAAAATATACTTTCGCTTATGAATGAGCCTACCCATCCCTTCTTCATTATCTAACCTAGGGAAGCATTGTATAAAGGAATATTCCTCGAGTATTTCGTTAGTCTGCCTGCAGTATTAACCGCTTGACGAAGATATTACCTCCCGCTAATCCTATTTTCATAGATCATGGGGGTTAAAACTTAGATGGTCCCATATGTACGAACTTAGAGGTAAATTATAAAGGGTTTTGTCAGTCTATCTGTAGTATAATCCAATTGACGGGCATATCACCCTAGCCCTCACGAAGACCTGCAAAGATGGTTCGAAACGTCGGCTTGATAATAGTTTCCATTATTTTATGTTGGTTTTTAAAATTTCTCCTACCCGCCCTATTTCGTCAATATACTACCGTCAAATATCGAATATTCCATTTTGTTTTTTCTATTAAATCGATTTTTCCATACTACAATGAGTTTTCTTAACCCATAAATTTTCTGTGACCTCCTTGCTATTTTTCTACCCAGAGTCCACTCCTCTTGCAGACTATGCACCATCATAGACTCTTCTATTTGCTCATTCCACTCTTTTCTTGGCCGAGCTCATCTTCTTCCACCAATTTTTCAAAAGCTTACCTTTCTTGGAGGTCTCTCTTCAGACATTCTTTTTAAATATCTATTCCATCTGAGGAACTTCTTTTCGTGATTTCCAAGTTTGTTTTTTTTTACCTCCATATTTTACCAATTTTGGAAATTCTTTCCGATCGTCGCAAGTGAACTGTTTTATTATTTAATTAAATTTCAGACTAAAAATTGTCTATAGAAAATCTTTGCATCGATTTCTCGAAGCTTAATTTAAACATTTGGCTCTTGTTACGTATTAATTATTTAGGGAGGATTGAGAAAAATCATTGACGTGTAAATTTAAATTTAAATTGCTTGTCGTACATTTCCTTTTTCTTATCTCTCTATAAGACTACGTGATTCAGGTGTTATTCATTCGGTGGTTTGACGGATTTTATGTCTTTTTTGAGTGAGGTTGTATTATACTCTCTCTTCATATTTTAATGAAGTAGTTTGGACACAGTGACCTTTTGTACGTATGTTTTTATATTTTTCTTGATCCGGGTGGCTTAGAAAGAGAAAGGCAATTTGGCCGCAGGAGCCCGGGGGCAGATAGAGGAGGGCCCTTAGCCTTACCCCCTGGCTCCAATTAGAGACCAAAGCCTCGGAGAGTGCCCTGCTGTTTGCCTCGCTTCTCCATCAGTGCGCCTCCTCGTTACGGCCCCGTATCCTCCTCCTTGTTTGTCTTCCTCTGTGGCTAGTTTACACTGTCGCCCTGTCCATTCATTCAGGGATAACTGAGAGTTGGAATTTTATATCAAACTTGATTTCCTCTGCTTGTTAGCGGTATTGCCTGAATCAGTGAAAATACTTTAACATTATTTTTGATTTTAAAATCCTGTGATCCTTCCCAGGGTCTACTGAAGATTTCACATTGTTGTCCTAGGATATTATTGGAAGATTTCAACGCCATAATTTTCTCAGACTGGTGTGAATAACCAAGCAGTGTAAGTTTCGCCGAGGCAGGGATCATTATGACCGAAAGGTTTAATCGATTTAATTTAATGTAACATCTGACCAAATATGTCACATCTCTAATCAATAATAAGAAAAAACAGATGAACAAAGTAGATTCGGCACGTTATTGCATGTGAAGCCATGGTGTCTAGCGACGTTCCACAGTGTGGTAAAACGCCGCTTTTTCGATGTTTATTATTATTTATTTATTTATTTTTTTTTGCAATATTCTAATCTTTTTAACCTAGAATATTCATCGATAGAAAATTCCGGAATCCTTTTTTTCTCAATTTGCTGGGAATGGAACTTGGAACCCTAGACTATTCTTATCCTTAACCACGTGGTTCGACATCCCATTAACCATTAACCATTTTATTCTTAATCCTATTTTGTATTTTTTTATTTTAATTTGAGCTAGTTGAAATCGTCGTATCTCTGTCTATCTCACATGGTCTAGAGTCCAAAGTCCAATTCTTCTCAAATTCAGCAAAAAAGTGATCCAGAACCGACATTTTATATTTACTAATTATTGTTGCCCAAAATTGCACTTTGCAAGACCAAGACCGCCTGACTGTTGCACGATTAAGACCAAGACAGGCCACAAAAAAGGTATTTTTGTGAATAAAAATTAAGGCGAAATAGTTACTAATACTTGACAATTTTAGTCACTATGTGTAAAGTATTGGTGTAACCAATAAACTTTTCATTTAACTCTAACAATTTTTCATTCTGGCTTAGTTAGGTTTCCCCTATCGGAAAAAAAAACCAAGACTCGTCTTGGTCTCACATTTGGGCAACACTATTACTAATATTGTTTCCAGTTTCAAAACATTGCCTTAAGAAATATCTTTCCATTTTTATCTCTTTCTATTGTCGTTGAATAAAAATATTTAGTTAAAGTGTATTTTATTAGCTTTCATAAATGTATGTTTATTAAGTAGGGCTTATTTTGAAAGTATCACACTTGGCACCTGTTCACGGGTCACACTGGAATGGACTCAAGCCACAACCTCAGTCCCCGCCACATTCCGTCATTTCATGTTTTTAGCTAAATGCAACCCTTTGTTTTATTATTTAAAATGCAATATTAATATCATATGCATTTCTTATCAGTTCTATTGCAGATCAAATTTACGCGATTTTTTTCCATAGTAGTTTCCAATTATTTGCGGATTATTTGCGGAAACATTTGCGGATTAGTTCGTTAACATGCATTCCTGAGATCAATGGCTTTGTATTCGGACTATTAGTAAGATCCTAACATCAATTTTCACTAATATTAATTCGGTCCTCATTGAGTTTTAATTCCATCTTATCTTTTAATTCAAAATATTTCCTTCAAGCAGTACCTGTAACTGTCGATCGTGTTTGTAGGCATTGTAATTAACTTGGTGGACTTTATTTGACTCGCTGTAACCCTTTGAGCGACCAGGGGGCCGGAGTATAGTACATTATATGGCTCTAAATCCAATTACCGTAGGCCTCCAGGGCGCAACTATTTGTCCTTTTCAAAGTGGCATTTGATCATGAGTTGCCAATTTCGCTCCGCATTATCCGCCGCCAGAGGCTTTGTGTACAAAACTAATAATTGCAACCGCAGGATGCAATAAGGCCGTGTCGTGCCATTCCTCTCTCTAATTAACTTTTGTTAACAAGGTACTCCTCCAATTTGTGCCTTATTGGGGGCTCGTCCACAGAGCGCACTTCTTCGTTTCACCGCTGCCACCGTAATTATGTCATTTTTAATTAATTTATAAATAAATCATAAGGAAACAAATTTTCGTGGTTTCAGACGTTCATACACCGAATCCGATATTTTCCGTTATGATTTCAAGTTGAAGATTACAATATGCCTTCAGTGAAATATTAAAAAAAATATTGTAGCCTCCTTTTTCACTGCATAATCTAAGAGTTGTCTCTAATGATCAAAAGGTACCCATCCTATGCATTATCCTGTCATTAATTACACAGTCATAAGCTGTCTTGTTAGCTTTTCTATGTTATTGTGTGTCGATGAGGTATAATGAAAGAGGAAATAAATGGCTTATGAAGCAATTTGAATCTTTCTTTTTTTTTTTTGGCATGTTTGTAAACTCATCGATGCCATCGTTTCAGAGATAGATCCTCAGCGCTGAATGTAAATACTTGCAATAATTTTTCATATATCTATTTTAGGCCAAAGGTCACCAAATATACACAGTTTTTTATCTCCTGTATGCTTTATTCAACGTTTCGGCTTCAGGAGCCATTTTCAAGATCCATGCACCGCGCCATAAAATTTTTAAAATCTATCATAGCGATATGATTCGCCCTTAATTCATTCTTTTATTTCAAAGAATGTCGTTTTCCATTTCTCTATTTGCAGACGGTATCAAGAAATTGTTGTTCCTCAATAGGGCATTCATACAGGACTGTATGAAGCATATCTTTCAGACTTGTCCTGAGCTGGAGGACATCAGAAAGGAGATTTGGCCAAACGTTAGACTTGGCGATGAAGCTTTACCGTGATCTGGAGGATCTGAGAAAGACGATCGAGTTTATACTGTTAATCCCGGACCTAACAATTTGAAGGGTGTTCGAAGAATAAGAAAATTAAAAAGTTTCTGCTATAAGTTACCTGGAGTTAAAGGATATTGTGAACAGGACATTGTGAGGTGAGTGAATCAAATTACCAACAATAGACAGCGATGGTTGGGGCATATGGAGAGGATGAACTGTAGAAGGCCAAGAAAACTGCTCTATGGAAATTGACGAAAGCGAAGACAACTTCGGCTCTGATGGTTGGACGATATGGAAAGAAACTTGAAAATATGTATAAAGCGGTGGAGACGCTTCTCTATTGACATTAAGAGAGATAGAGGCCTTGTTTCTTCAGCACAGCAACGAATTCAATCAAGGATTTCTAAAAAGGATTTTTTTTTTCTCTTAAAAGTGTAAACCCTGGTCTCGAGGTTGGACCAGGTGCATTGCTGTGTCTGCGAGAGCCAACATACGGTGCTGCTATCGTATCCGTTTCGCACGCTGCACTTACACTTAACCCTAATAAAATCAATAAAAAGGACAGTTTTGATTATCTTTAGTTTAGACAGAGCTCACTTATTAGTATTTGATAAATTGTTGTGCAGCACTGGAAGGACTACAAAATCAGTTGAAGACAACATTATTACCAGTTACGTGCTGAGACTCATCAGTTACCTAACAATCATGTTATATTATGATATTTATCTTGTAAGGTATGATTTGCTTGTAATTATTTGTTGAGAGGTGTTGTTGTTGTTAAGCTGAAGGTGCGGGGAGTGCCAGCGCCCTACATGCCGGACTCTACTAATGCCGCCGCCAATTTCGACCCTCAGTTCACGAGCCAGCCTCTACGGTTCACCGCCGAGGACCCGTGAGTGTCTCTACCTTCCCCTTCTCCCCCCCCCCTCTGTAGACCACCTCCAACCGCAGGCTTTACCTACCAATACTTTGCATGTTATAAGGCAGATTCCCTTGAGGCTCCTTCCAACGCCATATCATTATAGAATAATAGAACATTCGATTTTTACTAGTTATCCAAAGTTGTGAGTAGTTTGGTGCTTTCTCAGTAGCCATTGGTTGTGTAATTTTATTTTGCCAGCGTTTTACTTGACTGCTTCGTGAGTTGGCAAGTACCGATTCCTTTTTACAGTAGATGTTGTTCATCCCTGTCTGCTTTACTTGAAAATGTTGTCAGTATTTTGCCCAGTGATGTTGTAACATTGGATTTTTAGAGCTTTTCCATTTTCCTTTTGCCCTTATTTTATTTATATAAAGAGGTATATTTTACTACTAAGCCGTGAGAGTTGACATAATGGTGTAATAATAGTTCTGGATATTCAGTTATTAAGTTGTTACTCACTTCCTTGCCGAAGTAAAAAGAAACTTTTCATCAAAGATTGTAGCAATCAGAACCTGCAGTTGGTCTCACTTTATCTGCCATTTTCTTTATTTATAGGCTGCTTTTTGTGTTTGGTTTCATCGAATTGTTCTCTCTTTTGGCCTTGTTTCGATCGTTTTGATGTGATGTTTCTTTCATTTCATTTTATGATGGGACGTTATCTCTTCCGTTGTTCTTCCTGTTTATACTACCAGCCCTGTTTTCAGTGTCGATATACTACTATAATAATGACTGTATTTTAACTATTAAATTGAAGCTTTACGATTTGAGTTTTTTTAAAAATAATATAAATTTAAGAAAAGTCAATAAAGATTACAGTCACGAGCAGATAACATGAAATGCGAATTACAAGTGAAAATATATAAAAAACATTAATGACCTCAGGTTGCATGAGTTGAATGTTCGGTAAATCGGTTGCCAACCTTATGTGTCCTGTAACTAGAGGGAAATATTTAAATAGTTCATAGTAGACATTAAGAGCTACAAAAAAGTTTAAATAAACAATGGCCCGATTTTCAGCAGGAAAGCAGGAAATTGGAGTTTAGTTTTATTTTAAGTGTCATGTTTGTTGGTGAATAGAAAGTGATAACTAGAGAAAACTAATTAATTTAAGTAATTAAACATTATTATTTCACCGTAAACTAAATAGAATTTATAATTGTGGATCGATAGTTGACTGTAGTGAATAATTGAAGAGAAGGTTGGTTGGAGTGTTCAGTAAAAACAGAAACTTAAAAATAAATAAATTATATTTATTTTTGCTGATGTTTCAGCTCAAAATTCAGGCCTTCATCAGGGCTGGTCAGTCGAAAGATTTCCGCAAGTAGAGTTTATTATTGTTAAGCCCATTTAAAGAGGATTTTCGAGCGGATAAACTATACTAGGTTCTGTTTTTAAAAATATCATGAATTATTCGTTACTTTATCGCCTTCACATTGAGATTTTGAAAAAACTTTCTTGTTTAATTGGCTATAAGGCCATATTAATCAAGTTTAGAATTTTTAAGATATAAGTTGACTCACCTTAAAGTACTCGTGTTTTCAGCAAAATAGTCTATATACAATACATTATTCCAAAGCTTTAATATATATTTTTTTCGTTTACCTCGAATATATTACAATAAATGTTAATGAATATATACACACAAAATAATGATTTTTTAAATCATCTTATGTGATAAGGAAACTGTGTTTTTTACCCATATCATTATTATAGGATCAATATTAATAATAGAGATGTTTATAAAAAATACTATTTCATTATAATTTTAGTTGATCAATATTCGGGAAAAAAATTTTTTTTGGATAAAGGAAGTTGTTACAGAAAGTTGACTTTTGCAAGCTGGGGCAATATATCTGAAAATTTAACGAGTTGAAACAAAATTCCAGAATGTTAAAATAAAATAATAACGATATATTATTGCTAGCGATACTATTTTTTTTCCGATAACACAACATTGTATCAATAAAATCTTAATTTCATAACTTGAAATGTATTGTATTGGCTTCTGTTTTATATTTTATTAAGTCCAGAAGTGATGGAATGTTTTACAACTGTCATAGCGGTTTGAAGCGGATTCTCTTAATCTCTAATTTCCTATTTTTATTTTTTTGTATTTCCAAATATGTAGCGGGACGAGAGTGACCCTTTAGGACGGCACTCCTCTGTCCCTTTCCGTAGCGTCGTCTCTAATTATGATACTTCCGCCTGCAATTCGTGCCGACAGATCATCGATTGCCCCAGTAGCTATGTCCCTCCCCCCCTTCCGACCTCTATTAGGGTTAAAGGCTTACTAGCGGGAGGAAAAGATGCTCAGCCAGACCTCGAGCCCTCCCCCCCATCGGATAAAAAATCATTTCCCCGGAAGGGAGCGGAATTTCCCGCAGAGAATGGAGGAGAAGGGAAGAGAAGGGAGGGTGGGATGGAGGGGAAATCGGTTGAGTGACCCGCAGGGATAGATAGCCTTGTCTACTCCTGATAAGGGCCTCTCTAGCTCCATGTCTTCTTCTCGTCCTCCTCTCAGCTCTGGCTATTTTCTTATAAATTATCACGTTTTCTCTCTGAACTGCTAATACTTTAATCTATAATAAGAAAGTCAAATAATGAAAGCAAAATCTGAAAAAATACTGATAGGATTTTAGCTTTTTTTCTCTCAATATCGATACAAAATTTATGTTTTCCTAACAATCGGTTACAAAATGGCGGAGTCACTTGTTGGGATTTTTATTATCAATCTATATAGTTCTAATTTAGGTACTTGTGAGCAACGCGGCCTCTATGGACTGCTATCTGCAGTTATCTTATAACCTCAACACTGATAATCCCTATCTTCATATGAAATTAGACTCTCGTATAATAAGAAATATAAACATATTTGGTTTTGCCTGTTTCTTATTAATATATATATATATATATATATATATATATATATATATATATATATATATATATATATATATATATATATATATATATATATCTTTACAACTTTTTCTTAATCGACCTTTGAGTAATAAATTTAAACTTAACTATTTAATTGGGAATAAGGTCATTTAATTATTATTGAATAAACTATTGAATGATCATTTTTTCTCTTTATTGACGTTTCGATCCCGGTATTTTCTTTTTATTAGTCAACCATGGGATCCTCTTCAAAGCTAGAATTTTAAAAAATAGAGCTTCGATCAGGCCAGGGACACACCGACAGTCTCAGCACCGTCCACTAGCACATATATTAAGCTACTTTCCAATTAAATAGTTAAGCTTAAGTTTAAATATATATATATATATATATATATTAATAAGAAATATAAATATAATAATAATATAGTAATTTAATAATAAGAAATATAAATAACAACAACAAAACTTTAAATAATAAGATAACTGCAAATAGCAATCCATAGAGACCGCGTCGCTCACAAGTACCCTAATTTACTCGTGCAAATAATATGGAAATATGTTAATGCAATGTATTTTGATATGGATTGATTAATTAATTTTAAAGAATTATTTTTCTTTCTTCTTTCAGTAAAGATTGTTCATTTAAAGCAATAAGGCAAAACTAGATTGCCCGTGGTACAGATCCCTTTTTATCAAATTATTAAAATCCGGCTGAAACTTCGTAAATAGCGTCATCTCATCGCAACGTAAAAGTATTTTATTTACGAAAATTCTCAGAATTGGGACGTTTTCAGTCTGGGGGCCGGCAAACTTTGTCTATTTAATTAGGTACTAAAAACTCGTAAATGCCCATTTGCTTCCCACTTGGATCGTGAGGTAATTTGATCACAAAATCGATAAAAAAATGTGGCTTACAAAGATATTGGACCGTTTGGCCGATATAACCTCGTTATGTTGATCATTTGGGGGTGTTGTTCACGCCAAACGGCTCAATATTTTTCAAGGCCACCTTTTCTCTTGACTGTGTGCTCAAATTATTTTACGATTCAAATGGAAATTAAATAGGTATTTACGAGTTTTTAATATCTAATAAAATAGAAAAAGTTCTCCGAACTCCAGATTGAAAATGAGATAAAGCTACTTACTAAGTTTCAGATGGATGTTAATAATTTGATAAAAAAGAGCCTGTACCACGGACTAAGAGTACAGACTAAAATTGCTGATATCGGCCCATCGTTTATATTCGATGATTTTTATTTCATTTTGTAGATAATACAAATATCTTTCAAATAACTTTCAAAATATATATAATTAAGCATAAATTGTTTACGTATTATATTGTTTACTTACTGTCTACTCCATTAATAAACCTAAAGGCACAGGTTCTTATGTGTCAATTATTATTACTAAAAATTATTAGGGATGAACGGTGGGGTCGAAATCGAGTGTTTGGTGAAAACCTACCTTTTGTTACGTTTAAATAACTATTTTTCATAAAGGAAATTTTATGCTGAATAGTAAAGTTGTGATGAAAAGCATAAACATATACCGTAAAAGAATGTTTTAATTTACTTTATTTGTTTTCGGAAATGCTTCATATTATGTTTCAACACATTGAATATAAATTGAAATTCGGAACCATAAACATGATAATAGAAATAGGTTGATATGATATTAAACTTAATATATCAAAAGAATTTGTATTCTTTCAATTTTATTCATTATTATTTACATAAATGCCATATTTTGACGAGAAGTTCTGAATATTTTAAGTTTATTAGATTGAAATCGTTCTATTATATTGTACTAAGAGTATTGTGTTTGGCAGTCGTATACGTCACGGTACTCAACTGTAGCCTAGCCACGCCTTCAGTCCCCACCACACCTCCGAGACGCACTGTTATTTCCAGTTTTAAGCTAAATATTATTCTTTTTTTATTATTTAAAATGTGCAATCTGAATCATATAAACATTCTTTATCACTTGAATTCTATTCCAGCAAAAAATTATTGCTTTTTTTTCTATACAACTTCTCAGTTCCATTTAACAAATAAAGGACAGAACATTAAAATCTACATTCCTAGGTGAGTCGTCATATTTCTAATATAATAGTAAATAACGCGTAGACTTTATTTAAACAATTTTAAATTTTACTAAAAAACCTAACCTATTGACTATACTAGGCGAGGGAGGAAGGAGGCTCTATTGCTCCATACAATCTTATTTGGTAGTTTGTATAATGCAATCGCTCTGCCCTCCTTCGAGATATCCGTTTCCTCCTCATCTTCTCTTCCTTGGGGTCATTTCTCTGACCTCAGTCTGAATTTATAACAAGGTAAGTTAAGTGCATCTACGTTGTTAAAGAGGTCGAGTACCAGGACCGTTCCAGTATTGTTCCATTAGTTAAGATTATGAAGTATAGAACATAAACACTGGGAATGGATGTGTTGATAGCTGGAGCAGAAGCAAGTACCGCCGCCGCACAAGCCCAGGTTAGACTCCGACAGGGACTTGGCCAACTTCCCACCAGAGTTCACCGGCGAGCCCGTGCAGCTCACACCAGACGATCCGTGAGTACACTTTTATTCTGCATGTCAATTATACTCCTGTGCCTGTTTTCCTTAGGTATAGTAAAATTTTAGTTATATTTAAACTGAATTATGAAGTTTAGTCTGTAAAATTATTCTAGAACGGTATAGACTCAACCCACAGATGACTTATGTTAGTTGTTTATTCGCTTTCCTTAGAAAATTTGAAGTTGGACAGAAGGGAAAAGTATTATTATAAACTGGAAGAAACTTGGTCAATAAATTTTATGTTTAAGTGTAATAGATTACTTGTTTATTGATAAATATTACAATCTGTATCAATTAAGGACACTTATAATAAAGTTCAGAGCACACATCCACACCATATTTACAAAATAAAAAAAATAATTTCAAAATAATATACTGCGAAATAAGAACAAAATAAAATATCTTAATGAGGGAGGAAAATATTAATAATAAAATTAAAATAAATAAATAAAATAGAATTAAAATGTTCTTTAAAAAATAATAAAAATAAACATCTTAGAGGCAGGCATACCTATTTACACTATTAACAATCAGCCATGGGAACTCCAAACCAAACTTGTCTCCCCACTTGTGGAGGAAAAAACGAGGCTTCAGAAGATCTCTGCGCTTCTCCCTCAACCACTTCACCCTTATTATTATAAGCCATACTTTTATAAGGTATTAAAAGCCAGCGGGAGGTGAGTCAGGGCGCTACAACCTCAGACCCTCATGACTTGAGTGGAGAATCTGGCCTTGCCAGAACTCCAATATATACATGTTACAAAAGGTCATGGTTTTAAGGGTAATACAAAAAATCAAAAACTGCCAAATCGATTGTTGAGGTTGTGACTTACAAGGTGTTACCCATCTCAATTAATTTTTTCCGGGATATTTAATCTTTAAAAAATTGGACTCCTGTCTCGGGGTTACTTCCGTTAGGCCTTAAGACCATGATGTATTTCTATTATTATTAAAAAATATATATTATTATTTTTTGCCCGAATTTCTAGATTGTATTCGAAGCTATTTATTTTCTTGCATTAAATAAGAAAAAACAATAAATATTATTAATTAGGTTTAAATATTTTATGAACTACAAAAACCAAAAGATATCCAATGAATTAGTCAAAGTAAATTTTTGTCTTAAAAAGCAAGTTGGATTCGTTTTTAGCGTCCTCTTAAATTCTCAAATCTAAATTTTGATAGGAATCAAAAATTATAAATTTTAGGACTTTATTTTCTTGGAGATGAAAGCCCTTGGTTGAGGGCGAAACAGTATTTTCTTAGAATGTACTGGATCCAAGGCCCTTCATGGTGGTAGTGTTACATGTTTCATTTCATTTTTATTAATCTTTACTTTATATATTTTCTTTAATTCTCCATTAAAGGTATTTGGACTTGAGCAACCTTAGTAAATACCTTATTGCTTCTAGTTCTACCCGAGTTAATTATTTAAATCCCGCTTTCAGTACTAATGAACTTTAAAGACTGAAATGAGTTAAGTTTTAGTTAAGGAAAAACAAGGACTCCTCCGCCAGAGTAGAGCAGAGGCTGGCGAGAACTAGGCTCGTAAAGCCGCTAACCCCGGGCCATAAAAGGGGCCCACTTTTTAACAGTTAATTACCCTTCATTTACAAACTTTTTTACAACCCGGGGCACTATGTACCCTCCCCCCCCCCCCCCCCCCCCTCCTCGCCATAAATCCTTAGCCTACCCTTTAATTAAAATATATAAAAACAGAGCTAACTGCTCCAATAAACCATTTCCTTTCCTCTCCGGTTAGTTTCTTCTTCACTGCAATTCCCTTTCCTCCCTAATTGATTGAGGCCCTCTTTCATTGTCCCGAAATATACGGCCCCTAACATCAGAGTTTATGCCTTCCCTCGGTACGAGCTAAGTACATTGCTCTATCAAAACATGATTGCGCTCGGTTTAATGTCTGGTGTTTCTGTCATAAACTGCGGCGAATTGTTTTTTATTTATTGCTCCTTTTTGTTATTAAGTTCCCCTGCCGTTTGTGGTTAGAAATAGTGAATGACGCTGTAGTATCGTTATAAAAGGAAGAAAACAGTTTTATTTTACATTTAATTAATTAATTATTGTTTTCGTTGAAATATTCCTCATGAGATATAAGGTACTTAAGATATCATTTTCCACTGCTTGAAGGTTCCTTAGAAATTCCTTGTTTTGAAGTTGGTTCCTCTTGAAAAACTGAGAGGATTTGTGATTTTTTCGACAGAGTTATCATAGGAGATAAGTCTTGCTTTTATGAAATTGATGTGGAGCTTAAGTCCAAAAGCAATGAATAAAAACAAACTGAGTGATCTTGGACGAAAAAGTCAAAGAAATTGAAGTCGAATTTCAAGAATATGCTGATTTTTTATATTTGTTCTTCGATGCGTTTGTTTTTATATTCGTCTTAGTAAGCTTGACTTAGTAGAAACTTCTATTTTCTCAGGCTCTTCAAAGATCCTGTCGATGGATCAACTTTGGCCTGAGGGAAGAAGTGGATTTCCTTTTTTGTTTCCGATGGTACTTCGGGGGCGGACCTCGGGTGTAGACCATTAAAACATAAACATCGAGATATATAAACGATCTTAAAGCATAGAAATATCAAGGAATCTGCCAGTAGAATTGAATACAGGGCAAAAGTGTCTTAGAGGAAGTAATTTAAAAAGGACAATATTGAATTTGATTAAATAATTATTTAATTATTATCCACAAGACAATACTGAAACCTATTTGGACTTGCGGACTAGAACTGTGGGGGCAGGAAAATTTTCTAACATCAAACGCATTCAAACCTTCCAGTCAAAAGTTCTTCGAACAATTAACCGATGATCTTCTCTATGTAACCTGCAAAACCCTATATCATGACCTCAACATCCCATTTGTCCTGAACATTATCCCAGAAAATTTTCTCCAAATATCACCAGAACCTTACATATCATCCAAATCCTATTGCACAATCCCTATCAAGCACTACCCATCCCTATAATCCTCCAAGAAGGTTGAAACCGCAGTGGCCCTGCGACCTTTTGTAGATTGTACATATTGGAGTTCTGGCAATGGCTTGATTCTCCACTCAAGACATGAGTGTATGTGGCTAAAGTGCTCTAGATCAACCTCCGCTGGCTTTAGTACCAGTGATGCTGTTGGGTAGCTCAGGGTTCTCCTGGAGTACTGCTTTTCCCTCCTTAGTTGGTGGGACAAGCCTGCCTCGGATATGCATGTGTTTTTTGCTTTGTTTTAATTTTCTTATTTTTAATTTATTATATTTTTTTATTTTATGTACTTTTTGATTATTATTTATTTTATATATTTTCGTACATATAGTGTGAATGTTATCCTACCTCACTATTACTAACGTCCAAGTGGCAGATTGTTGTAATACTCAATAAATAAATAAATAGAAAAAACAATTTTTTTTCTCTTTAGTGTGACATTGTCTGTAAAAATTCTTAATCTCAATAACATATTTCGCGTCATAGTAGTGTATCTATTTCTATCAGCTTCCGGGCATAAATAATTTATAATTATTTTCAACTCGGTTTTATTTCAACCGTGATTTCCGGTTCTGACAGAAATTATTCTGAAGAAAGGAAACATACTGATGAAGACTCTATATGCACTAAAGATCGGTATTTGGGTAACGATATGACTTCAGTCTTGGAATTTATTTATCCAAGTTATTTTACGATTTTGCAGAACTTATATCGAAGTAATTGTCATTATATTTCGCCATTCTTCTCCGTCTATTAAAACGAGATATGTTGTTCTCAATGGCTTAGCTTCCAGCAGATCGCGTTCTGTACCTGAACCATTCGCCATCCATCCAATACTTGGGGCATTTCATAGACTCTACTGCCTTTCGTTTTAATTACCACGAAGGCCATCCATTTCAGCCTTTATATTTTTATAAGAGAGGAGAAGCTGATTTTCTTATATGGCTGATAAGATACACTTGCATTCAATGACTACATTCAGGAGTCCTGGAATTGCTCACTGGAATCGTGTGAATACTATTCTTTGAAGGAACTTATATGGCATTTACTTACTTATTGGCTCGACTTACAAATCTGCTCTTAAGTAATTTCGAGATAGGCCACAAGGTTTCATTTTTCTCATTACATTCCTTGTTGGTTATGTTCCTGAATGACTGCTATCGATTTGCCCCGGGTCCCTCGCTTTGTTTACGTGCTGGAGGGTTGTAGTTTATAAGGAAAGGTTGTAAAAAAAGCGTTGTAACATATTTCATGCCCCAATGAGTGGGTTAGCGGGGCTCAATGCCCCGTCGCGTGACCGAAAAATAACATTTTCCTATAAAGCCCTTTCTCTCTCTAAAGATAACCTTCTTTATTAAATTTTTATGATGGGCCTTCGTCCTATATTTTTTACCATAAAAATCTTCAGGTTGTTTGTTGTTCAGAATTATTTTTGTGTCAAATACCAGCGTCATATCAATTTTACAATCAATGTATGTTGGTTATACACAGTAAAAATTTGTTAACTAGTTAATACAATTTTTGGAACGTACTTAAATAAGGTTTCATCCGCCTTAAATTTGGACAATACATATTTGTCTTATACACACATGACCAACTGAATATTGTTGTTTGGATTTGATAGGTTCGTGCTAAAAAAGTTTTTACTTTTTTTCTTTTATTTGTTGATGCAGTTAAATATGATCAAATGAATAGCAAATTTTGATGGTTGGTACCGAATTTTAGGCCGGCTATTTTATAGCTGTCCCTCTTTTGTGTTGGCAATTTTTAATGTGGGCGTCAAATATACTTATATGTAGATGCGTAAAGACTTTTTGAGACAAGCCGATAAAAAACAAACAAAAAAAAACACTGAATGATAAAATATTGTTTTGGGATAGGTCCACCTGCCTTTTTTTTTTTTCGGTTTTCACCTTATGCCATTAAAGTTACGCATAATGCATTTTATCTTTTTCTTAATTATCATTAAAAAAATAGCAGTTTGAATTCTTCAATCAACCGAACGAATCTAGAAAAGATTTATTTTCTATAATTTTTTTTTTATGAAGGCTGTTACATGGTACTGCATATGAAAAAAAATGTTTTTTTACCTCTGGCCCAACAGGGACGAAATCGATTCTTTGACATTTTCTTTTGAATTGCAGCATCAAAGTCTATACCAACGTCTATCTTTCTGACATTTTCCCCGGGATTAGTTGAATTTTTCTTTTTTAATTTCGCCAGACTAACACAGCGTTTGGTAGCTAAAGGCGATTTTTATCGTTCGCCGTTCACTGTACTTGATAAATCTCTCTTCCAGAAGATTAAATTGTAAATTAAAAAAGAGTTTTTTAAAAATGATATTGCTTAAAAGAAATCGTTTCAAATTCCTTTTTTTTTCACCTTGGATATTTAACTTTTTTTTAAATAAACTTAATATACAGCTTTTTACTGAATCCAATTTAAACTTTATAGGACAGATTCTTTGGAGTTTAGCTAAACATAAAATTCAATTATTAATACTTTTTTCACTGTCTCTGTTTTTATTTATATGCCCATTACTATCAATTTACCTGAATTACTATATATTGCTAGTACGTATACTATTACACTTAAGGCAGTAAAAGGACTATTATGAAGACAATAAAAATCCAAGGATTCAAGACAAAAATAGGGGCTATGAAAAATATATATATATATATTACACTTATTCGTCCAATTAATACTTTTCATTATAAATAATCATTCAATGTTTCATGTTCACCAACTCATTAAGTATATTATTAAAAATATATATTATTTAAATATTAATTTCTAAAGTTTGTTCCTAAATAAGTCAATTGTTATAAAATAGAGGTAACAAGGAAATTAACTTATAAATTTATACAACAGATGGAGGAAATTTATTTTGATGAGTTTAGGGGAGTTTTAAAAGCTTCCTTAAGTACACTGTTTATTCCTACTCTACGTAGAGTGCAATATTTCAAGGAACCCTTCTGAAAAATATGTTTTTTAAAATACAAATCTATCAATCTTGATTAAAGCAAAGTCGATGATTTATCAGAGCTTTAAGCTGTACAATTCATAAATTAATAAAAATATATTGAGTTTGTTATGTTCCGGAAATATATATATATATATATTTTATTATTATTTTTGCTTAATTTTTTGTTTGTATAACTATTGGACTAATTATAATATTATTTGTCGTTGGGGAATTTTATAATTTCAAATAATATAAATACCTTTTCCCAGCATTTCCCAAAATACTTCATATATTTTTTTATTGAATTATTGATGAAACTATTAAAATTTATTAAATCCAGCTCTTGGAAATATTTGTTTTTGGAGTGATAGATTTGAGATTATGTTAATGGTTTATTTTCTCTTACACTAATCCAGCCGTACTTTTCATATTCCTAAAAAAAACCTTTTTTAAAATTTTTATCCCTATTTAGTTTATACGGTTATTTGGATTTTGGAATTATAAAATGAATAAATAAATTAAATCTAAAAATGTAAAATCAGTACATATAAGTCCTTCAAGTCCGCCGGCGCTAGAAGTATACCTAACCCGCACAACTGACTACTCCTCAATTCTACAGTTTGGACCGCTCAAGCTAAAAAGTTGAAAATCGTTAGGCCTTCTATAGTAAATTTTCATTTTGCTTTGTTCAGTTCTTGAAAAATCAAAGATTTAGGTAGTCTGACCATTATTAAGGTCCTCCTGCTCTTCGGTTGCAGAAGACGAACATACCTTATGACAAAATAAGACTACATAACTATGAGATAATACTCCAGTAATATGTTGATTATGTTAGCGAACTATAATGAACGAAAGGTTCCGTAAAAAAGGTAATAAGAGAAGTCGAGTATTTTTTACTTAAGTATCGCCAGTTACTTTTAGAACTGTAACAAATTTTTCAAATACACTTGAAAAGTGCTGTAATGAAACTGGAGTTAGCCAGATGTTGGTTGGTATGACAATGAACAGGAAATGAATGTTTAACAGCAAAAAGTATTATATTTAAACAGATAAGATAATTATTGTAATTTTTGACAACTGGTGCCACATCACAAAGTCAAGTAAACATAAGGAATTATCTAGGATGGGAAAATTGTCCCGAAACGTTAGATGTAATAGATCTGATTAAAAAAGACTAAAGAAAAATGGAAGTATATTTGCCTTAACCTCAGAAAAATATATAAATTGGAGCTTCCTAGAAAAAGAAAAATAAGAAATCAAATACGTATGATTTAATAAATTATCACAATTGTACTAATGATTTATAACCTGAATCCTAAATTAATTGTTTTATTGCGAGTGTGAAAATAAAAAAATAATTAATTTCTTAAAGTTTGCTTGACTTGTATATTTGTTAGTTTGTTTGGGGAAGAAGATCTGAAGGTTTAGGTTTCATTTGATAAAATATTACAGGCAATGAGAAATTTTTGACCTCCTGAAAATTAATATTGTTAAGTATTTAAAATATTTGTTATTCTTAAAGTTATTTGGTGTTTTATCTATTGTTTAATATTTGTTTTCAATGAAACATTTTTTCTTTAAGATATATGATTTCTATATTATTTTTCTTCTGTTGGCATTACAGACCAACAATTAGGACTATTTCTTTTTATTTATCTTCACGCAGCTCTATTACATGTTTGTTGATTCTATCTTTCATCTGTTTTTGGCCTTCCACGTGGTCTCTTGCCTTTTATTGAATCATTCATTGTTACGTAGAGGCTTCTAGATAGATTGCTATGAGTTACATGCCCCGCCCATATCAACCTCCGTGCCTTCATATCATTTTTTTTTTTCCTGTAAGCTGCCATAATCAGCTCTTTATTTGTCTTTCTTCTCCATGTTTTAGTACTGTGATCCCAGATCGCTCGGGTTATCGTGCGGATAATTTCTCTTTTAAATCTTTCAACAATTTTTTTTAAGTTGCTGGTTAGTGTCCAGGTCTCACAGCCATATATAGAACTGGATTTATGAAAGCATTTTACACTCTCAATTCGAGATTTTTCGGATTTCAATACCTTTGAAAGAGAGAAGAAAGCTCTGTTTGGGCTTGTTATACGCTGGTCTATCATTGAGTTTATTTGGATTTTTCTACTCTCGGAAATGATTTTCCTTCTACGCAGATCCTGTTATTGGGGTGAAATTTCCGGCTTATTATCATATATTTTGTTTTGTTTTCATTTATATGTAGGCCGATCTGCTCTGCATCTCTTATCAAAGTCTTAGCGAGTTTCTCAATGTCCTCTTGATTACTTCCAAGGACAGCTATATAATCTGCGTATCCAAGGATTTTAAAGATTCATTCCGACGTGGACTAATCCATTTTCCTGAGATGTTGATCTTATTACCTTCTCTGGGCCAATTATTATGATTTCTACATAATACCCATTATCTTACTAAAAGTGACTGGTAATATTTAAGTAAAATAGATCCGTGAAGTTTACACGAAGATGGGAGAGAACAGAATTAAGAACTTTAATCTCATTTTGTTTTCGGAGATTTTTTCAAGGAAGGGGAACCTGAAAGCTTTAGGCTTTCAGGTTCATTAATTTTTCTCATCTATTTATTTTATAATTTACCTAAATGAAAGAGGGATGACCTTTTAGAGTTTTATTTTTCTGCTCTGTGAGTGCGGAGGGGGCCGAAAAACTTTTAAGGTATTTGTTTTGCTCCCTAGCTGAAAGTTTTTACGGCTAGCCTTAAGTTAAAACGACTTTATTTACTGTTGTGCGTTTATGGGAGTAGTAAAGCTGCAACTGTGGGTACTCTCCTTTGGTACATCAGTTTGAAAGCCCCTCCTTTCAAGTACTTCCATCAAATCTAGTTTTTATATACTTTTTCATGTCCTCCTACCGAGGCTCTGATTTAACCGTAGTATAAAATAAAATAATAATCTTCGGAGATTATTACTCCTTGATGATAATTTGTAATAGTGAAAGAACCAGGATATCCAAATTTTAAGTTCATTAGGGTTTTTTAAAATTAATTTATTTTATTTTTTGTCATCAGAATTTTTCATACAGCCAGTTATAAAATCGTGTAGTTGTTGTATTCCTATTCTTTATTATTTCCAATTTAAATATATTTATTCTGTTACATTGACTATTTCCTCAGGATTGTTGGATGTTGATATTTTTATATATATATATATAAGGGGTATTCATGCAATCAGTACTAAGTATTGTAAACCTCTTAAATATGCAATGTCGAGAAAATAATTTACGAAATTTGTTTTAAATATGGCCGCTAGCAATTACGATTTTAACGCAGCCTTGGATCCTGTAAAATGTTGCTAACTTCGTAAATGCGTTGAGAAGGTTATTGTAAGGTTTTAATGAGTTTGATTCTTTGTTTACGTTCAGTATCCACAGAAATGGAATGTAAAGACAGCTAGGATTTCATCTTTGTAACCATCAAGTTCTTTGTCATCTGAATTTTCATTCATGTTTTCTAATAAATCATTTTTAACCAAATAATCCAGAAACTAAGTCTTTTACTCCGCTTTGGCATTTTAAATTTTTTTTTTTAACTTTTATTATGATATTTACAACTGTATTAGTATGAATACATCAAGTAAATGTGTACAGAGGAATATAATAACATGGAACACGCTTTTTGAGAAACTACCCATTGGTAGCACTCTAATAATTTGTCTACATGAGGAGATCACGAGGCCATCTTCTTTTCAGACGCCTCGGTGGGTTATCAGGAATCGAAGAGGAAGCAAGGTTAGAAACAAGAGGATTCGGATGGTTATGAAATTTATTATGGAAGGATAGGTATCTTGATTCGGCCAAATCGGAAACATATGGAACATTGAGGTATTTATGGATTATTTTATTTGTGACAAAGTAAGGAGCATTGAGGATTTTACGAAGGATTCATTTTAAAAAAAAAAATCAAAAATTTAGTAGATCAATTAGGAACGTACAAACATTGTCTACAGTACATGCATAACTTTTTTTTTCTTTTCTTGTTCTTCCCTATCTCGGATTTTAGGCTATGCGGGATTTCCCAGTGCCGGAGGGCGAGGGCGAGGAATTTAAAATCCCCTCCGGCCAACGGAACGCGAACTCGTACTTTTTTTAATCTCATAACTTCGGTTATCTGGTTGACGGTCAACTCGCGGTACTGTGCGCACGCGTTCCCCCATTCTGTCACCCTTTTCTCCTATCAGTACATGCGTAATATAATTAATAACACTTTAGCAGATTAGCATAGTCAGGTTATTTATGATTCATTCAAAATTTGTGACATCGTCTTCCCCTTCCCCTCCTCATTCTAGAATGAAAAATCTGTCTCTATGTTTTCTACTATATTAGTGCAACCGTTGGTAAGCTTAATTATTTTTCATCCAATCGATGTCATTAGTTTTGCTCCTAAAACGATGACCCTACGATTGTGACCTTTTCATATAAACGCACTCCTCAATAAAGTTTTTGTACTGATTAAACCGAAATGGATCCTTGGAAAAGCAACAAGCCGCTGACGGTGGAGAACAGGTGGCTAAGAAAAAGGCGATGGAGATCAAGGCAGTAGAGAGAGCAAGCAGAGAGAGGAGGCAGATAGAACTAAGGACGTGTGGCCCGGTAACAACCTGCAAGATGGATCGCTGCCTCTCTGATAAAAAACGGATCAGGCGCTGACTAAGGGCTTATTAGGCTAAGGAGTGGGGGAGGGGTTGTTACGGTACCACTTTCCTCCGCCCTCTCGGTTATTTATACCTATATGTATGTACATGTATTTATATATATATATATATATATATATATATATATATATATATATATATATATATAAATAATCGGAAATGGTAAAGCAGCAGATATAGTCGCTTAAATTCTTTTCAGAAATATTAAGTTTTTACAAGAAAAAGAAAGTATAATATGTCGTTAAAAAATGTCTACGTAGGTATATAATTATAATCCTCCCATAACCATAAAATATTTGTATGTAGAACTTAATCGTACAAAAAAAAAAAAAGGATTTAGTGGCATCTATATGAAAGAGAGAGCATGTTGTATTTGCAGCTTGTTGTATAGAAAAAAAAACCTGTAGTATCACTTTATAATACACGACATGGCATACATGCATAAAGTCAAAAGTGTATTACGTGAGTAATAAGAATAAATCACTGTTACGTTGTACAAGATGTATCTGTCTGTTTTTGGAACAGGAAGGTTTTAAATGTGGATAAGGTGGGTGCATGCTGGTTTCATATAGGAAGGTGGTTGCAGAAAGTGGCAGAGCGAGGAACAAAGGAGCTTTGGAATGAGGCAAATCTGTGAAAAGAAATGTGAAGGTCAGAAGGTCTATATATATATATATATATATATATACTAGGGGGGAGGAGCGAGCCGCCTAATGGCAGACCAACCCGCATTTCACCAATTTTACAAATGAAAAAGGTGTATGAAAGACAGAATTTGTTGAAGAAGAAAATAGTTAAAAACTTATGTTCTGAGCAGTTATAAAAAATGTTACCCAAATGATGGGATTAAGGCGGAGTATCCGGAAACTCGCACCTCGGCGGTGCACTGCGGGCATTCCATCTTATATAAAATAAAATAGCATTCATTAAAAACCTTTTTATATAACATGTATATACACACACACTCACTCACACACATACATACACACACACACACACACACACACACACGTTTCGGCAAGAATGACGATTTATCTCGAAAATGTGACATATTTTTGCCCTTAAACTTAAGTCTTGATATCCGGGTTAAACAAGCAATCATTTATACGATCTCGATTTGTCGAATTTTGAAACCTACCAATGTTTTCAATTATTTATCTTGAAGTTATTTTAGAAAATCAAGAATCGAAATAGATCGTTCTTAAGACTAAAAAAAAAAAAAATCTATACTAACCTATTATTACATAAAGTGTAGATAAGTTAGTATTAGTTACTTACTATATTTAAGTGTGTCAGTGGATTGGTTTCATAAGGTTTTAGAAGGAAACTCAAAGAGATTAAAATACTTTATTATTTTATAGATAACTGGTAGATATAAATTAAAAAAATAATCCTACTTCAGGTCATTGTGATAATTATAATGAACTTATAAAGATATCGTGATGTATTAAGTTTGAAAGTATGGTCCATAGCAGAGTGTTGGAGGACTTTCTACGTGTTCTTTATCGACAAAAGCAAAAGGTGTTTTTTTTTTGTTTTTTTTCCGAAATCTAGTTTTTTTCCCAACATTTCACTGACACATTGATTATAATATATGTTGTCTCGCCCCGTTGTTTCGACGTGCAAACCGCGTTAGCTCCTTTAGAGGAAGAGACGGGGGGCGTTGAGAACTAGCGGAGAAGTTGAGGAATGGATGGAGCTTGGCGAGGTTTCCTAATTGACAGGCGAGCTGCCTAGGCGCTGCGAATCAACACTTCGCTCCACCTCTGTCAATCCTCTTTCATCCCTTCTTGTATTTTATAAATTGTGCCAATCCTACACCAAACTCTGTGTACGGCAAGGATTTTATCGTCAGGCTACGTGTCTACGGGTTAGCCATTTCCAACTATCTTCGAAGAAATAAAGCACTATTCTTCATGGACTATACGTTATAATATATAAACTAGTAGGCCCGTGCGAAAAATTCGCACAGCATATTGTTATCAAATGCCAAATTAATATGAAAATGCAACTTATCAAAAGATTAAGACATCAAATGTTACTTTATCGATAAATATAATCCACAAAGCAAATAAAAATTAATTTAAATCTTCATTTCTGTTTGGAACCAACACGTATACAAATTTCAGTATGCTGTCTGTATATTTGCTAAAAATTGTCCGATTGCGATGATTTTTTTTTCCTTTTGTAGGGAATTTAGTAATGTTTTATATAATCATGAGAATAAAGGAAAAATTGTGTAATTTTGCAGTTATTCGCAAATAAAGTTTATTTTTTTTCATAACTTGTTTGCCTGAATTTTCTGGGTGATTGGACTATTTTGCCAGCCAAGGGAGGAGCCTTGGTTCCAATTTAGTGCAAACAATTTTTTTTTTTTATTTCTATGAAAATTCGTATTTGAGGCTTTATAGAGGTGTGAAATACAAATATCAACTCTGTTTTCCCTTAAAAAAATATTTGAACCCACTTTTGTCCTTCGATCATTACAAATTGTTTCATCGTCGTACTGATAATATAGCTATATCCCAAATATATAGTTATTTTTAAATAAAATTGGCTATAATAGAACTCTCCTAATGAATATTAATCGAAAATACGAAAAAATAAATAATAAAATGAAAAAATAAAAAATATTAGAAAAATTTCTAATCCTTTTCTATTATGTTCTTTTATCCCTTTGTAAACAATTTAGTAATGTTTTATATAATCATGGGGATAACCAAGGGAAAATTGTGTAATTTTTCAGTTATTCGCAAATAAAGTTTATTTTCTGGGTGATTGGACTATTTTGCCAGCCTGAAGGAGAAGGAAGCCTTCGAAATTGGTGGCTCAATCTTGAGATATGGTGAAAAATTAACGATGATATGGCTTGCCGATCAAAAACACCATCGATGAATAATATAAACTCCCCCTCTCTCGATCATAGAGGCCTCAAGTCGACGAAATGAGACATGTATTCAATGACGGTACTACAATTAATGTAAGGTTGTGTGGATGCGAACCCTATGCCTTGCGTTATCTCGAAAATAGTACGTTTTCCGGCTTAAAAACGCAGGATCCAATTATTTTTTGTGTTTAAAATAAAAAAAAAATACTGATTGTATTAACCGAATGTAATTATACAATAAATAACAAAATACGCCTCTAGTAAAGTAGACCAAATAAAATTTTGATCCAAAAAAACGATTCAGTTTCGTTTCTAATGTCTAAACTCTTATATAAGTTTTGAAATATAAAAATATTAATTTTTGAACTTGATTTAAAGGGAGGATTTTTTTAATGTCATTTACTAAAGGATTTATAACTACTCAGGATTTTCTCATAATGCTATGTTTCTACAACCTTTGGAAACTTGATGCTGTTCCAAACCACATCATGAGCTTTTTCTGCATTAAGTGTAAATAAAGAAAAACTTCTCCAACATTTTTATTTTATTTTTATATTTATAATAATATTTTATATCGTTTTTATTTATTCAGTTCAAATTTGTTTACGAGGGTCTGTTGTGTGTTTTGTTGTTTATAGAGTCCTAAATATCTGCAACTCCGCTTCATTCTTCCAATAAAATGAAGTACAAAATGGACGATAGAAACGAATCTTATACAGGGCTTATGGGTGACCGTTTGCTGAAATTCAAAACTCGTTTTTGGGTAGACCTATCATATAAAAATATTTAATTGATGAATTTCGAATAAATAAGTTGAAGTATATAAAAATATGTGTAGACATAGCAAATATAGGTTAGTTTGTAAATTTATTTGTGATGCCTTGATATTTACTATTGAGTTTGCAACTAAGTGGTTTCGGTTTTTCAGGATGAAATCCCCTTAAACTCTTCAAATTTGTCTATGAATTTCTGTAGCCCACTTAGCTTTTTTAAAATAATACAACAAAATATGCCGATAATGGATGATCTTTTCTTCCATATTTACAGTGCAACAGCAAACACAATACTAAGCTAGTTTCATCAAGAGTTAGGAGTTAGATATAGTTGTTGACATATTACAAACAGTATAAACAATCCACCTTAGGGATTAATTCATCAGATAAGAAGTGTATCATAGTGACATGAAAATAAACAGAAAAACCAAAAGGACTTATTTGATAACCCAATTTAAGTATGGGATAAAATTAGGAATTAATTAGAATTACAAATTAATGGTTATGAGGAAGAAAAAAAAGCTTCCGAAGCGGTTCTTTTCATAGTTGTGTGGGTCGTTTCGTTCCTTTATGAGCCCAGACTTACGTGGCGTCCGTTTGACGTCACGCTTCCTCCCCTAATACTGAGATTGAGATAAAAATACCTATCCCACAACAATATTAGAACAGGTGTCAATGGGTTATATTTAGCCCTCTATGCCGTAGGAATTTCGTAATTCTGACGTACATCGACCCTAAGGATTTCAATTGTTTTTGTTATGCATTTAGATCTTTACTTTCTCTCTCTCTCTCTCTCTCTCTCTATATATATATATATATATATATATATATATATATATATATATATATATATATATATATATATATATATATATATATACGTGTGTGTGTGTGTGTGTGTGTGTGTGTGTTTGTGTGTGTGTGTGTGTGTGTATGTATTTATTTACAGATTAGTTGTATATTGCTGATAATGTTACATTTCAAACTATTCATTATACAGTAGATTGTTATTGTTGATAAATATTATAATTTACTAGTTATGAAATATATACACACACACACACACACACGCACCTATATTTTAGTACTGTTTCATCACGATAATTTGGTGTGAGCCAAATATTACCCATTGATCTATATGATTGATAGATAATGGGCTAGTTATTGTAAAAATTGGTGTGGACTGTATGAGGTTTGATCACTGAAATTTAATTCAAGATTAAATTCAATAAATGATTTAAAAAAATAATTATATTATATGTAATGCTTACAAACAGAAGAAGTGAAATTCGTGCACTTTTATAATTTTGTTGTTCTTGGAAGAAGAAGTAAATATTGCTGATGATGAAATTACAATTTTGTAGTGTGGTATTGTTGGAATTGATTTTGCTTCAGATTAAATTGTATGGTTAATTTAGACTCACTTGATGTCTGAAATTGGCTTCCTGACCTCCTCTTCTTTCTCCCCATATTTCCTCCACCAGGCTGTTTCCTTGGGATTTGGCAACTATTTTTTTTGTGTTATAATTTCTGGTGAAAAAATAAAATGAGGGCGTGCACACTTTACCAATGACTGGGATTAACTGTGCAGAGAAACTTTACATCAAAATAGTGGCCTATAAAATGGCGATGAAGTCAGAATTATATAGAACTGTTTTTTTTTTTTTTTTCTGTGTGTTTCAGGGGTTGATCCCATAACGAGTACTATTTTTATCTAAATTTTTACCTTTACCTCTTATTCTCCTTATTTTTATTTCTTTTCTTAACTCCATGGGATGTGGTGTTGAAAACAGGATTAGGTCGAGGATTAAACATGACTTCTGTTACTGCACAGGGTGCTTTTTAAGAGGGGGTGGGAAGCTGTGAATACTGTTTGTGTTTATTGTAGTTATGTGTAAGTCTTAGTCTAGGACTCACCAGTGTCCTGTAAATTTTATTTTTTCAGCCTAGTAAGTGGTTTATGATGTATGTCTGCCATCTCATAGGTTTTTGAGCAAGTGGAATAAGTGTTTTAAAGAGTGGGTTTGTCGAGTATTTAAGACTATCAAAGAATTCAATATGCCTGCGTGTAATAAAGTCGTATAATAAAAGTATTGGATCTAAATTCCGAAAAGGTTATTTACTATAGATTAATCGTTATATATTTATTGGGATGTAGCAACTGAAAATAATTAAATAATTTAAAAAATAAGACTTTTACAGGAAAAAACAAAACAAAAACATTTGCAGTATAATACCATTTATCGTAAGTAATGGGTCATTTTTTTATCCAGAAAATAATGAATTAACGCCCATTCATACCTCCAATACTTTAGCCAATTAGAAAAAAAGTAACAGGACGCTAAGAAATCTTACTCTGGTTTAATTGTTCATTGGTGTTGTTTTTTTTACGAAACTTATTGTCTACCAAGATATTTGTGAATAATGTTTAAAAATAACCTTTCAAAGCATTACTCTCTCATGTTTCGCTTAATTTGACTGGACTAATTGAAGTTGAACTTAAAATAAATAATGAAGTATTGACGTATAAATGTATGTTGAGCTGGTATTTATTATACCTATTTCGTTTTGGATTGTTGGTATGAAGGTGTTATATTTGTTGAGCGTGTGTATGATTTGTTTTTGTAACATATTAAATTTGCCTAAAACACCGAAACAATGAATGATTCATTGTGTACTGCCGTTTGGTTGACTCGAGGTTTTATAATCTTCCAATGATATGATATACATCTGTTTATATGATAAATTGGGAAGTTTGCTAATAAATAAAAGATGGCCTGCAGAATAAGATGCCTAAGAGTTAAGATATAAGGACCTGCGTGCCGGAGACTGATAAGAGAACCACGCCCCAGAGACACCTATAGTCCATTAGTAGGATTGCCATCTCCAGCCGGGGCTGTAGTGTTTGAGTCTGGATGGCTGACCCCTTTATTTTCGCGAATAAAATAAATAAATAAATATATATATATATATATATATATATATATATATATATTTATATATATATATGAAATATTGTTATGATATTAATTGTAATAACAAGACCTAACCCAAAACAGTTAAAAAAAAAAAAAAATGAAAATTATGAAAAGTCACTAATAGCTTCCTCGCCATTTCTATTAGTTGCACAATTATCAACTAATCGAGGTCTATCATTTGTCATTTGAGAATCAGAATATACAGGAGAAGCTATTTTTGAAGGAAAGTCTAGCGGAAGAAAAATACCTAAGGTCAAATAGAATAAATCTATGTACTTATAGTCCGTAGTACAGACCCTTTTTTATCGAATTATTAACATCCGCCTGAGATTTCGTAAATAGTTTTGTCTCATCGTAACCTACAAATATTTTATTTACGAAAACTCTTGGAATTTGGGCGTTTTCAATCTGGAGTGGAGCAAACTTTGTCTATTTAATTTGGTACTAAAAACTCGTAAATACCCATTTGCTTTCTACTTAAATCGTAAAATAACTTGATCACAAAATCGAGAAAAAAACTTGCCTTGCAAAAATATTGGGCCGTTCGTCCTATATAACCTCGTTGTTTTGAAAATTTGGAGGTGTATGTCACGCCAAACAGCTCAATATTTTTAAAGCCCACATTTTTTCTCGATTTTGTGATCAAATTATCTTACGATCTAAGTAGAAAGCAATTCAGTATTTACGAGTTTTTAGTATCTAATTAAATAGACAAAGTTTGCCCTCCTCCAGATTGGAAACACCCCAATTTCAAGAGTTTTTGTAAATAAAATAGTTGTAGGTTACGATGACCACGGTCTATTACTAATTCAATAAAGTTATAATATAGGACTTATCAAATAAGTAATTTACATTATTTTTTTAATAATGAACCAATTGATTAAACTACCCGGTGTATAAAATATTTTTAGTTAAAAATAAAGATATATTTATTTTTATTTAAAGAGGCAAACGAATTGACAAATTACAAATATGCTTATTCCAAACCATCACTTTAGCATTAACATGTTTGTAGGTTTGCATGATATTCGTCAATGAAGAGTTGTTAGCGTTTCCTTCCTCCTCAGGACTGACCCCGATACCAGAGCGGGCCAAAGAATAGCCTCTATGGAGCGAAGGAGTAATTCAATCTGCCCTTCTAAATATTTACAGTTCCCGAGGATCCGTCAAATCCGGGTAGTTTGGGGGGGAGGAGAGAGAGAGAGAAGAGGCCTTCCATCCACGATGGATACCGCCCGCTCGCGATATACAAACCGACATCAGGATTGATTTCTTAACCCAGCGAGTATAGCAAAATCAAAACAACACTAATCACAAACTGAGTATAATCCACAATAATTTATTGTTAGCCCGTGAACAAATAACAAAATAATAGTTGAAGAGAAGAATGGTGATCAGTCAAGATAAATAGTAAAAATAAATAATTATATTTATTTTTATTTCCCCGACGTTTTGGCCCAAAGTTCAAACCTTCATCAGCGCTAAGAAAAAACTAGATATTAATAGTTATGAGAAACTATAAATATTAAATAATAATAAAAAAATAATATGCTAGGAAAAATGTATAGACTAAAAAATGTAGGTAGAATAAACTTGAAGGAGGTACAGTGAACTTAAAATAAAGTAAAGTAGTTAAAATAATAACAAACCTAAGAAATAGAAAATTAGGACAACGAAGTAGGAACTAATGAAATAAACATAATAAATATAAGGCGAATAAGAAATGAAAAATAAATTAGCAACAAAAAGTAGTGGTATGTATGAGATAAAAAACGTAAGTGTAGACAAAAAATAATGGGGTGACATAGTCGCTAAAATATGACACAATTGTATGTTAATAATAAGTGAGATAATCATAGAATAAAACGTAAAACAGAGAAAAGGAATATGAAATTATATAGGAAATAATAGAAAATTGTAAATTAAAAATTAGGATACTGTAAAATCTATCAAAATATAGTGACTATAAGAGAATAAAAAGTTTAAATAATTTAAAAAAGATAAATGCGCAAATGTTTCAAAATACACAAAATAGAGATGGAGATATGGAAAACAATGTAACAGGAAATAGGAAAAGAGGAGAAAATTAAGATAAGAAAGATAGACGAAGCATTCGGCAAAACAAACATTGTTATGGTAAGAAAGAGTAGTACTTGCGTAAGCGCTCTCTGTAACGGTTAACTGAAATACACGAACTAAAGCACATAAACGTATATAATGGACGAGAGATTTATTATAGATGAATTCTATGGGTTATTAAATATATATGTAATTGAAACGGAATGAAAATTATTTTTGACTGATTACCCTAACCATTCTTCTCTTCAGTTATTCACTACAGTCAACCGTCAATCCACAATAATGATAAAATAATAAGGAAGTTAAATAATTCAACCTTCTATAGGATGATTAATGTTCAAAATCGTTAAAAATGTGGCAGCCAGTGAACACGTGAAAAGGAGGTTATACTAATATTATAATTATATGAGGTTAATTTTTTTTAACTGTGCAAAACTTTGTTGTTGATTGAGGTTGTTGATTCGATTTAATTTTTTCAGGGATTGTTATGGTTAATTCTAAGATGTTCTAATATCCGTATCTTAACGTCCCCATAAAACATAGTCCTGTTTAGATTCGTAGATTTTTGTAACCATCGGAGTTCTGAAATGTCTCAATTTTTTCATTGACATTTATTTCAGTTGTAGTAAGGTTTTATATTTCAAATTGGTATTCATTACTTTCTATGAAATTCCCTTTCATTTGGAAATTATCAACATTCGTCCAAAACCATCTCTAATGAGAGTCGGAAAAATAATCTAAACTACGCTATTTAATACTACGATATTTAGGCAGGTAAGGTTATGTCCACAACATAATAAACTGGCCGTTGCTATAAAACAAATAAATAAAAACATGGTGATCTATGGCTTAGTCATACTTCAGCGTGCATAGGCATCCTTAATGTTAATAATACTTTCTTTGTTTTACGACCACCATTCCCATATAATAAAATTATCACCCCACGTGTAAAATACGTGGAGGAGGATGGTGGGAACTGAGAGGCATCTGGTTTCCATGCCTACCATCCAGCTGGCACAAATCTCAAACGTTTCATGTCCTTTGTCTTAACGACGCCGCCGCGCGGAGTTTGAAAAAAAAAAGAAATGAAAAGAAGTATCGCTTTTTATAGGTTTTATTAGATCATAAAGTCACGGGTTATCGGGGAATCCTTTCTATTCTACTCCCCTTCTTCGTCCTGCAAACTGACTAAAACGTTTTTCCTTTTTTTAAATAAAAAAATGTTTAAATCTTAAAAATCAAAAGAGAATATTTTATACGTCACAAAAATGTGATTAACTAATCAAAGAAAGATCCAATTCAAAAAAATTAAATTAAATCTTTCAAAACGAATAAATAAGTCGAGAATGGAAGTCTTGTTATTTTTTTAGTTTTCTGATGTTGTCTGAATAGTCCTAAAATTTACTGGTTTATCTCATTGGTATTTGGGAGATACAAAATTATGTTTTCGAATCAAATATCCGAATTTCAACGATTTCTTTATTTCTTCTAATCATTAGCCGCATTTGTCATGATAGTGACAATCAGCAGACTGTTGAGTTTACTTGAATTAATGGCATCATAGGTATAAGGAAGTATAGCACCTAGCAGAACCTGCCCCTGGTCATTTTTCACTTCCGTGATTCAGGAAAGGAGTTCTCTAATCCAGCACCTTTTCAGTCGCTTGTTTTTGTTTTTTAAATCGGTATGTAAAGGTTTATTATTTACATGCCATGGAGCTGCTATCATTAGTCTTATAATTTTAAACAATTTAAATCCAAAAAAATATTATTTAAGAAAAATTAAGATTATCTTTATATATTATTTTTCATAATTAAAGATGTTGTCTGTATTTATTCTACTATTTTCATGTTCAATTAAGGACTGAACATCTAATATGTTTGTCATGATATAATGATCATTATTATTTAAATGACTTATAAATGGGCACATAGCCGAAACCCCAGTATAGAAAAATAAAATAAAAACGCTGCAAATTATTTCACTAAGGTTTATTATTTCCAAACAATTATACATCTAAAGTAACATTACCTTCCTAGTTACGAAGAAAAATAAATAAAAGGTGATTCCAATTATTGGACTAACATTTTTTTTTTAATCAGCTAAACAAACTAGCATAACTTCAGTAACACATTATTACTGGTTTCAAAAACCAAAACAAAGGATAAAACCTTTTGTAGTAGAACATACAAAAAAACAAGAGACCATATCTTTGCTCCTAATTGTCCGATTAGAATGATTTTTTAGTAAAATTCGTAACTTTTTTTAAATAACCATTGCCAATATTGACAAAAAAGTGTATACATTTTGAGTTATTCGGAATTTAATTTTACCATCCCTCGTAACTTTTTTTCCAGCATCTTTTCGTTGAAGTATGTTATATAGAAGGATTTAAAGGGCGTCGAGAAAATGACTTTAGCGAAGTTTCATTGAAATCGGTACTTTCGTTTAGGCGCTACAGTCTATAGCAACTCAGGTTTTTCGGCCGCCATTTTGAAAGTAAAAGGCGGATAGTAATGGCGATTAAGGAGGATCATCCTCGGGAGACCTCTGATTTTATATCCAAATTTGAAAAAAATCGGTCCAGTAGTTTCGGAGAAAATGCGCGGAAGGCGGGTATCCTACGTATCCTGAAACATAAACCCTCAAATTTCGAGAGAGGGTTAAGTTTTTGAATTTTTTGGTCAATCATAATGGTTCATTATTGAAAATAATAAACCAAAATGGTGGAATAAATACAGACAAAATCTTTTATTATAAAACATAATTTAACCTTAACCAAAAAAAAATATATATAACAATATTATTTCTCAAAGTTTTTTTTTTCTGCCCGAACACCATATATTCTGTAATACTCTATCAAATCCAATGACGTAGCCATCTTATTCAGGCCCGAAAAATTAATATACGCCTGAGAGAATTCAAGCAAAATGTTCGGAAGAAATAAGAGTTTCTTAGCGCATAACTGAAAAAATTACCCATTGTGGATTATAATTCGAAATTTTTTAAAATTTTCTACAAAACGAAAAAATATCCTCGAAATCAGACCATTATTTAAAACACACAGCCTATTGGACATGTTGTGGACTATTATATTCAGTAATTAACTATTGTAATCGACCCACAAAAAATTAATTTCATCCCTCCATGATATATTACATTTATCTATTTCATACTGTGTTACTATTTGTTGACTATCAAATATATTAATCCAATTAATTGTCCATAATTCTTCGTTATAAATAAATAAATAATCTACATTAGAAAGTTATTATTATTATAGTCTGTGTAAATATTTAACAAAAGTTTGATCTTTTTGCTATAATGGCGCCAATGTTGGTGAGAGATCCCAGAGCTATGTCTGATGGACAAGCTGATTCTTGAGTTGAGATAAAACGGTGACTCAACACACTCAACTCGGTGTTTGGACTAGAACGGTCAAAACCTTCTGTTGCTACACCTTCTCTTCATGTTTCCTTTTGGTCAAATATTTAGGCTCCATATTACTTTTTTTTCAGTTTCAATGTTTTTTTCATTGCCTTGTCTATCTTGTTTCGTATTCATTATATTGGCATAAGAAACTTCTTACAAGAACAGAACTTAACTGAAATATGCGCCCTACTAATGAACAGTTATATCTTTTTGTTTCTATCAATCGATATGTTTTTGAAATAACTGTATTAAGTGACTTTATTAATACTTTCAATTTGTTAACGCCGCTTACACTCATATCTTTATTTTTTATTATTATTTAGTCTCATCATTTTTACACTTTCTGAATGTTCATGGAATAAATGCTTATCCCTAAAATGTATCTCAGTGTATATAATTTTATTTTTAGCTTCATTGGTGATGTATTATTGCGTTTGTGTATACGCTCCAGCCTGGCACTAATACTCAGTCTTAGGGAGTAAGACACCAATTTTTGCGATAATACTGCCGGGAAATCAGTTAGGAGCGAACTTTCATAGATGCAGGGACTATGTATTTAATTATCTCTTGCTACATAATCTTTTTTTTTTTAATTTTCACAATACGTTTTACATTTGGTGTGTCCATGATGATTATCTTGTATCTACTATTCTCTTTCTTTCATATTCATTAATTCTAAATATTTTACGGTTTATATATTCTGAATAGTATTTAGAAAAATTCATATTTAAGAAGGACTTTTACGAAAAACTATTACGGGATGTTTTAAGAAGTACTATTACCAGTTTTCACCGTCACATAAACCAATAAAGGCAACAGCAAATAGCGCTATGTTTTTCCAAAAACAAACATTTTTAGACATCCTCAAAATTTCTAAATAAAAAAAAAAATATATTAATATATAAATCAACCTAGAAGATTGGATTTAAAAGGATATTACTCTCGTTTTACCCAATTTGTAAATTACTAGTTATTCCGATAAAATAAAAATATTTGGTTTTAAAAGATTTTATTGTTACGTAAGGGAGAATACAGTAAGAGAAATTAAAATAATTTTGGTATTGTAAGAAAAAGTGAAAAATGTTGAAACTGAATTTTCTGCGGAAATCTTCTCTTGACGGGTCTCATGAGTTAAGAAACGTGCTTAAATTTAAACAGATTAGACAATTTTGGAAAGAACATATGGTTGTTAATTGAGCTTGTCTGTTGACAGAATGACTAACTCCCATTTCAACATTTTTGATTATTAATTTTAATGATATTTCTAGTGGAAAAAAGTATACCTTTCACAGTTCTACGTGCCAATACTACAATCACCTACTCCTGGAACTACTTACTCACTGACCGTACAGATATTATAAATTTTCCAACTAAAAATATGACTAAAATGGCTTTACTCACAAGGTTAAAATTATAGTTAATCATTCTGTCAACTGGGAGGCTCAATGAATTTTTTTAAATGAATATGCTGTACCATCTAGGATTTTTACTTTTACTTACCTATGTATGTAGACGTTTATGTATGTATAGATGTTTACGTAAGTGTGAAATAAAGTAAAGACCCAAATAAAAAAAAAAGTATATAACGATTATAAAAGATATAATAAAAAGGGACTGTGATAATCCCTTTCTTTGATTTTTCACTGCCCATAGTCAATGTAGAGATCACAGTTAGGCCTTAAGATTTGGTTCGGAAGTAATATTCCGCTGATGAACATTTGCATTCATCTAGTAAGTTAATTAATACTTAACGAAAAATCACAATTCAGCAGTTGACTAATTAGAGGGCATCTTTTTTTATTTTCTCTCTTTCCTCCTTATTTCATATTGCTAAGTACTTCGCTTTCGAAATCCGAGAGCTCGAAGGTTATCCGGGGAGATTGCGAATTATTTAAATAAATAGAGAGCTGGTAGATTTCGGATAAGGAAGGTTTTCCCGAAAGGCGGGGAGATTACCCTCAACGCTAATCAGGAGAAGGCCGGAGGGCTTGTGGGGCGAAGGAAGCTGATGGGATAATTGTCCGGAATGGAAGCCATTGGAGGGGGATTTCGGGAATGAGGTGGATCCCCCCCGGGCCAAGGAGGTGGATTGCATAAAGTTCCCTGCAAGGACTTCCTCTAATCCTAACTGCCTCCGTCTGCAATGACCATCCAACTCCTCCAATCCTCCAACGGTCCCATAATACACCGTTCTCTTCCACTTAGTGGCCGCCTTATCTCACTGCTCTCTCTTGACTAATCTCTTAACTCTCACCTAGGCTTAGCTGTCTTGAATCTTGCCCAGTTTCGGCCTCATAAAGTTCATTCGGTTGTATTCGGATTTACGGTCCAGAAGGTCCACGAAATTGCGAAGCCTGAGGAAGTAGAAGAATGAAGTCCTTATCTCGAAGGTCCACGAAGGACAAGACCCATAATATCGGGCGGTTTATATATATTCTGCTTCCGGGTGTTAGCTGGGTCAGCCATAACCTGAGTCAAAGACGGTGAGGTTATAAAGAAATGGGGCAGCTCTAAGGAGCTCGTAATTATCGCTATTATAATTTGAATTGTAAATTATTCATAATGGCTTTAACAGATCTCTTTTTTTTTATAAACCATAAATTTATTATGATCATCTTCTTTTAATATCAAAATCAACGGTAACAGTGCAGCTGAAACAAAAATTATTTCAAATCCTTATTGAATTCCAGTATGTTTGATATCCCACCGTCCATCATGTGATAGACTTTCTTTCAACTTTTTTGGGAACTCTATTTCTCCTAAATCTTTGCTATATAGATATTAGTGTTGCTGTAGACATATAAATTTGATTGAAATGAATTCTTTGTTATATATTTTTACGCGACTCAAATGAGTTAATTGTTGATTCGTTACTTTTCGTTTCACTCATTCTTGAAAATAACCTATCGTGCATATTCTTTTTTTTTCTTTTTTTTTTTGGAACCTCAAAGATATAATTTTCAGGAATGATGTCATTCAGAAGGATGCTCCCAAATGGATTTCATGCCACAAATTGCGCCAATAAATTTTTTTGAATGCACATTTTAATGAGTTTTTAATTTTTGAGGTGGGGGAAGGGAACGTACTTTTGTAAGCTTCAACTTAGTGCATCTTTTAAGCCTGGGAACACGAGGAAAATAATGAACAGATACAGCAATTGTAATTATTTATGATGTACAATTTTTTAAATTATAGTTTTGCTAGTTGTTATGAAGAGGAGTTGAATTAAGTGTCTTGGGAGAGGAATGCGTCATTCACGTTGGTTATGGGGATAGGCATTCCTGATCATTTACCTGTTCTTTTCGACTGTGTAACATGGCTGCTTGCGTTTAAAATAAAACAAAGCTTTAAGATTTAGGAAAGAAGATATTGCGCTGAACATCTGGCCCGATGTAATATGATTTATCTGATAAAATTACGAGGCCTTACAACCATTTTACTAATAAAATATGGTATGTATAATTGTAAAATGTCTTTTTATATATGAAGGCAGTCCTCTTTAACAGTGATATTACACTTTCTGCTTTTCTGTGGATTATTACTATTGATATATTTAATTTATCCCAAATACTTCCTGGAAGAGCGGCGGGTAGTTGAAGATACAGACAGAAAGCCAGATGGAGATATAGCGGAGAAGAGACACAAAGCCACACTATTGCGCCCCGAGTGCTGTAATTAGGACCTGGCCCGGGCTGGGGGGGCAGGGGACCCAAAACGAAGGGCAGACACCCCCCCTTTCAATTACCGCCGGAGATAGAGCATTAGTGACTGGAGGGAAAGGGGGGGGGAGAGAAGGAGGGCCTTTCAATATAAACATTTACCGCTCTTCTCCTAGCCTGTGCCTGTGCTCTGTCAGTTTATCACGGAGCGGTTGTCATATGTTAAAAAGATCCAATATCATATATTTATTGATTTAGATCGTGTAAAGTTTATTTGTCGAAATATATTCAATTCTCATTCTAAATATTTTTACTTTCACTTACCTACCTACATATGGAATATATAGTAAGGGAAAGTATTGGAATCGTGAAAATTTTCGAATCTCAGTTTTCAATGGAAATGCACATTTTGAGGTCTCCTGAGTCCAAAAGTCCCGCAAAATGGTCCGAGTGTGTGTGCGTGTGTCTGTATGTGTGTGACAGGTCTAGCTCAAAAACGAAAAGTCGTACGGAAGTGAAATTGGATATTTAAGATTTATATATACCTGAGATGTCGCAGCAACATTTTAGTCAAAAACGGCTAACCGGAAGTAGCACTTAATATTATCGATGAAACTCATTTTTACTATTTTCTCGAAAACGGTTTTGATTAAATTTAAAAATGTAAAATTAAGCAGTTTTTAATATTATGTAGGTTTTCTTCTCATTGATATTCTCTAACAGGGCTTAAATGGCTAGTTTTCAACATTAGCTTCCTCTAAAGTACCTTTAATTTTTTTTATTTGAAATAATGAACCATTTCACGTTGATCTCTAAAAAAAAAAATTAGTTAAATATAAAAGAGATGGTCTGTGTATGTTAACAGTCTAGCTTAAAAACCAAAAGTTGTACAGAAGTGAAATTGCATATTTAAGGTTTTCATATGCAAGGGATATTTAAGAAACGTTTTCGTCAAAATCGGCTAACCGGAAGTGGCACTTAATAAAATGAAATAAACACATTTTTACAATTTTCTCGGAAACGTCTTTTAACGATTTTGATTAAATTCATCATATAAATGTAAAATTAAGTATTTTAAAATAAAATGTAGTTTTCATTCTGATTGATGTTTTCTAACGGGGCTTAAATGGCTAATTTTCAATATTAGCTTCCGCTAAAGTACCTTTATTTTTTTTTATTTGAAACAATTAACCATTTCGCATTGATCTCTGATATAAAAAATAGTTAAATATAAAGTATGAAAGAATTTGATAATTAACTAAAGGAGAGAAAAGAGATTCGTAACGGAGAACAGTTGTAATTGAGGAACCGAAGGATTACGAGCGCACCCGAGCTCACGCGAAAGATTAGAACACGCTTCCATAAGTAATATGAGCTTAATATATTGAGACTCCGACAATATTATGTGAATATACGCGGTTTTCATAGATGCTATTGTTGGTATTATTTAATATTTAATAGTATAGATTACAGCGATACAAATATTAAAATTATTTATAACATATGGATACTTATAAAAATAAAAATACCCACATTGAAATATAAATCAATATAGCGTTTGTAATCGTTAGGTGTGAATATCTCCTAAACAAAGCGTTTGCGGACATACCTTCAGAGCAAATTTTTTGCTTGTTTTGATTAGGTCCTTAGTTCATTTTTTGCAGTTTGGCCACCTAGTCCTGAAACACCCTGTATACATAGAAAAACAATTTAAAAAAATTAATTTTCTCGAAATTTGCGCAAATCTTTTGTTATATTATGTTTTATTTTCTTTCAAAGTATTGAGAGATTTGGCAACGGCCTCATGCCCTCCCCTGCGTACATCCATATCTCATTACATGTTTTAAATACACTTTCAGTATTCTTGATCAATAGTCCTCAGGAATGCAATTGTATCTTGTTTGATCAGGCTTGTTTTTTTTTTTTGTTTTTTTTTTTAAGTAATTCCCTCTAGTCCTTTTTAAGGCAAAAAAAAACAATTAACCCTGAAGTCAACAAAAAAAAAAAAAAGTATAAAAATAAAGTGTCGCCTAGAGGTAGAGAAGGTGTTACCGGGGAGAGATAGATCCAATTTACCTTTCAATTTAGCCCCGGGGAAAGGAAAATTTTACATAAAAAGGAGGGTAGCCCCTTGCATTAACCAATCCGGTCGGAAATTGCGACGTTTTCCTCCTAACTAGTTGGGGGGGGGGGAGAGCGGAAAATAGTCGGCCCCGCCCTGGCCTGCCCTTTCCAGGCCTCACGGTTCACCGTGCCTCTTTACCTCGTGAGTACTCCGGTCCTAGAGGGAATCATCTGCTTCCTGGTGCCCGAAATCTAGCTCTTTCTGTAAGTCCAGCCTTCATCGTAAGCTGTCGCAAAGTTCGCTATATTTTAAACCTCTGACCTTTTCTGGTGCTATCAATGCCAGGCGAGCTCTAGTAGGTGTTAAAAACATTGCTGAGTTTTTTTTTTAGTTCAAATATTAAAGTCAGGAAATAGACAATAGTACAAAAATTAGGAATGTCCCTGCATATTTATAAATTCTTTCAAACATATTTTACCGCATTCTTTTCCATCCCTTCCTATTCTACGTCTCTATAGATTTAGTTGCTTGCAGGTCTTCCTTATTTCAATATTGCAAATTAGTTTGGGGTAAAATTCTTTGTTTCCAAGTAACATTTTGGGTACCACTATACGGAAAAAGGTCTACCTAGATTTAATAGTGATTCCTCTCAGATATGATAAAAGTCCTCCTCTTGTAGTAATAAAACTAATAAATAATCATTAATTGTTATTTAGAGCTTAGATGCGTAAAACTCAAACTCATCAACGCCTATCTAATAATCATTTCAATAATCTCAACAATGAATTATAATTAAGTAAAAAAGCAAACTCAAATTTAAATTATCTGTGAGAGCACCGTAGCAATTAGTGTTGCCCAAATGCGAGACCGAGAGGAGTCTTGGTCTTGCAAATTCAGTCTTGGTAATGGTCTTGGTCTTGCGCAAGAGTCTCACAACAGTCTTGCAGTTACTTACTAGCTTATTACTACAGAGATATTACAGTAATTTTTTAGATTGGAGAAACCTAACTAAGCCCGAATGAAAAATTATATGAGTTAAATGCTAAAGTATATTGGTTGTACCAATCATCAACATATAGGAACTAAGATAGTCAAGTATTAGTTACTATTTTGCCTTAATGTTTATTAAAAAAATCTATTTTTTTTTACTATTCCTGGTCTTGGTCTTGCAACAGTTAGGCGGCCTTGGTCTTGGTCTTGCAAAGTGCAAGACCAAGACCGATTTTGGGCAACACTAGTAGCAATGCTGGTATTTTGGTGCAGGCTGTTTGCGTCAAAATCAAATATGTCGTTTTTCTATGTTCTACCCTTAGTCTAGTTCCTGTCTACGAATAGGGCGGTTCGAGGTGGACCATGGTTTCACTGATCTTTTTATTTCCTTTAAGTCGCTCGGTGGGCTCTCATTCCACATGGATTGCTAGCCAAGAGATATTTATTTTTGAGGCAAAACCTAGAAGGACCATTTGTTAAATTAAAATACATTAAATGATTCGTAGCTGTTAAAATATGCTGTTGTAACAACATAATTGATAGAATATTTTTTTGTGTATAAATAACACGGTGATTTGGTTCAAATTAAATTCCATACCTCCTATAGTGATTCATGAAGAAGAATAAAGAAGAGAAGTAAATTTTATTCTGGGACATTTATCCTGTGATTAATACAAATGAACAGAAGTGACATTCGGCTAGTACAAAGTGATGGAATTATAGACCCGTAAAATAAAGGATAATAATAATTAAACAAATTAAATTAAATATACTATAATATCAATATGTTTATACTTTTGCACTGGTAAGTATTATACATAATAACTCTGAAGGAACAATAGAAAAGGATGGCAACACTAAATTCTTAACAACACAAATACGAACACTTAATTCTTACATATATTGATTGCTTAAGAGACGAAGAATAATTGGTGTTTAAATTAAGTTTTGCTGGTTCCTGGTAAGGAATTCCAAAGCATGATCCAAAGGGTTTTAAATGAAGCAGTTCTATGGTTAGGAATATACAGGTTTTTGTTGCCTGGGCTCTCGTGTTTAATGAATGGACATAGGAACAAGGAGTAATCAAATCAAGAAATTAAAAAAGATTTTTAGGTTGTGGAAGCTCGGAAAAGGAATACACGTACGAAATATTGCCGTAGGTGTCTTCAACAACTGAAGACTTAGAGCGCCTGGGTATTCAAAAGATGAATCTAATGAAACCATCCTTAAATTGTCCTATTCTTGTTGAAGTTCTTTTCAAACGTTCAAAAGTTATTCGATACTCAGTTCTTAATGATGGATACATGAATTCTCACCATCTTTGTTGAAAATAAATATTATTCATTTTTTCAAGCAAAAAGTCAAGACACATCTTCTGGTTATTCGTAGAATTGACTAGAAGGAGCAAGGAGCCTATCCCACCTGTCATTGGTCTAAACCTAATCGGACAGCACCCTCCCGTGGTGCTGTAGGACTAAGTCGGCGTTATGATTTGAAGCCACCTTTCTGTATTAGCCAATGAGAGTGGCCAGATTCATTTTGCTGTGGTGGAGGGGATAAGTCCGGCTTCCTCATTGGGCCAGCTCCTCTTCCATTTATTTATTTTCTCTCTTGGAGGCTTATTTCTTTTTCATTTTCTTTCCCTTTCACTGGCCTTATTCGGGTTCGATTGCATCTCTCTGGAATTAGTCCCGCGGGATAAATTCCTTCCTCCCTTTTTGCACTATATCAAAATTAATTATTTGCTTTCTTTTCTTTGTATGTAAGGAAAGTCTGGCCATCGGGTAAATCAGCTTCCACACCTTAATTAAATGTATTTCCAGATCTATGTTTTGTCGTTTGGGTATAAAATCGACACCATATATAAATTATATTTTATCACTGCTTATAACCAGTTTTGCACACGTCTGTTTGCAAATGTTCTAAATGTGATAAGTCTAACTATTTTCGTGAAATTACAATGCATTCTGAGGAGAGTAAAACTTAATTTGAACTTTATATGTTAAGTAACTATTGTTATTACTTTTCATGGTTATGATTGGTCAATAGTTAAGTTATGATAACGTTTTGTTTATTTATGAATTTGTATTATGTATTTAATACCGATTCTACTAGTTGTTGTACATGACTGAAAAACTCATTTATATTTGTCTCTCATTAAAAATAAGTATAATAATAATTTTTAAAAACTACCTCTTAGATTATTTAATGCTTATTGCTTGAGTAATTGATTCTAGGGGTGATGTCAGCACCCTCCTTTAACCGCCAGGTTTCTGTACGGTATATTCAAGGGTCACATCTCCTGTTAAGGCTGCCCTCAATCCTCTATTGATCCTGGATTGATGGATAATAGATTAGGAAAGGCGTTCGTTGCTTTAACAAGACTCGGATCTCCTGAGTTCGCAAACCACTTGTTTAAACCCACAGAAAAACCAACTGCAAACGGCCCCAAAAATCTATAACATTTTTGTTTTCTGTTAAATAAATGCGTGTTTACTATTAGAAATTTACTATATAATCCATGACATGGAAGCTCTTAACTACTGAACATATTTCGGATATAAGTTCAAGGTTATGTATCATATTTCTAACCTGCCAGCTAGTTCTAATGTTAGCAATGTTGGATGATGTAATGGTAAAAGTATTCCAAGTCAAGGAGGTATCTTTAGTTGAAGAAAGTTGGTTGTAAACATGCCAGTTATTGACACCCACACTCGGAACTTTCCTCGCCAAAGCCGACGGATCCGGTTTGAGGTCCGGATAGCTCGGGACGCGAGATATCCGCCGGTGTTCGGGTGGTTGCGCTGATCCGGCAGACTTTCTTCGAATAAATCTCGCCTGCAGATCGCTCCCCGGTAACGTATTCGGGACCTGTTGCTTGTTTTCTCCGCCTTCTATATCCACTCCTTCGTGGAAATAAGTCACCTCGCTGATATATTGTGCTGTTCACATATTCTTTGTCCGCCCTGCCGTTTCCTGTTGAAACTTGGGGAATGGGGTGGAGTTGGCTGGTTATATATTTACTTCGCTCGATGAAGCTGTTCAATAAAAATCAAGGTCGGTATAACATAATGTGAAAGAATACAAGTAAGCATTTTCATATCGAACAGCAGCGGATTCGGATTTTTTTTTTTTGGCTTAGTTTTTTTAAATTTTATTTTGTCTATTTGTTTTAGTTTAAGGTGAAATTAGATTCATAATAAAGGTTTATAATCTAATTAAGAACAGAAAATATAAAATGTTGTAGTGATATAATATAAAATGAACGGTAATTATTTACGAACGGTCCTCCACTCGCCATCTTGGTTGAACTGGTATTATGTCCCGTGTTCTGATAACGTTTACGAAATCTAGCACCAGAAAGCGCCACTATTGCGGAGGGGTTGTCTTGTCCCCTCCACCTTACCTCTGTTTTCAGTAAATATAGAAATTAGATCGTTTAGGTTATATATTACCCGCCTTTTTTTAAATTAACCATTCCTTACCCACCATTAAATAAGCATCGATTGAAAACCCATTTCCATCTTATCCACATAATATTTTTATGCTTATACTTTTTATATATCCACATAATATATTTATGCTTATACTTTTTAGATATATTCTGTCACATTTTCAGTCTAATGTGCAGCGTACTGTCTTAAACAATTTGTTAAACATTAAACAACTTCATTAACTTAAATTTTTAAATATTTGATGGTTGATCATTGTATATTTTAGATATTTAGATTGTATATATTCAATTTTTAAATATTTTATGCTTGACCATGCTATATTTTAGATTGTATGTACTAAAAAATTTACAATTTTCTATAAGTGTTTTAATGCTGGATAAGAGTTATGTTTTTCATTTATATGTTAATTAAATCTTCTAGCAATAAAACACATTTTCAGTCTACTGAGGTACATACTGGCATTACCAGATTCTAAGGGATTACTGGTATTTACTGGTTTATTTACTGGTACCATTAATGGTGGTAATTTATCCTTATTTGGACAATAAGTCATTCTCGATAGTTAAATTATTTACAGTCTTGAAATACATACAGGGAAACCTTAGGAAGAAATTAATAAACTCATTAAACAATGTCTGGAAAGTTTGAGGCTGGAAGCCAAAACATGAGATGAAGTAAAACCTAAATATTTCATAGGTCTATACTTCGTTTATATAACTAAGGGACATTTTACATTTTATGAAGAAGAAGGTAATGAGTTACGTCTGGCGGAATACACATGATGAAGATAACTTACACTTTCTTGCCTAATAAATCATTCTGACAGGATTCAGAAAAATTAATGAGACAATACAATATAAAAGTAGATATAGATAATGTAAGTAGACAGCAATGGAAATGGCTAGAGATAACTGGTCATCTGGTATTGCCAGTATGTACCTGAGTAGACTGAAAATGTGTTTTATTGCTAGAAGATTTAAGTAACATATAATTGAAAAATATAACCCTTATCCAGCATCAAAAGCATTATAGAAAATTGTTTAATTCTTCTTGCTAGAAGATTTAAGTAACATATAATTGATAAGTATAACCCTTATCCAGCATCAAAACCCTTATAGAAAATTGTTTAATTCTTCCTGAATTGTATTAATATTGAACATACTTAGATAATGTACAATTAGAGATAAAGTGTCACAATTAAAACAAAACTTAAGTTAATAAACTTCTTTCATTTATGATAAGGAAAGCGAAAAGCATTAATAATGCTGAATCTCGAAGCTAAAAAAACAAAAACGGGCAATATATAAACACTACAATTATAAATAATATTAGTAATATATAATGGTAAAAAAAATTGATGTAGGTAATATGTGTAAATAATAACATCTGAAATATAAAGTTTGGTTAATCGATATATTGAAGATACAAAGAAATCGACAAGTTAAAAAAAATGGTGGGTACTATATATTGTAAAGGTTACAATTGGTAATTATTTGTAATGAAGGTAAGGTGGAGGGGACAAGACAACTCCTCCGCAATAGTGGCGCTTTCTGGTGCTAGATTTCGTAAACGTTATCAGAACACGGGACATAATACCAGTTCAACCAAGATGGCGAATGGAGGACCGTTCGTAAATAATTACCAAATGAACATCATATGAAACAAAATAACTATGTAAATTTATGGTGTTTAAAGACATTAAAAAAGTTGTCTTTTTTTGCAGCCCTTTTGTGTCTTTATTTGTTTACCTTTTCACTTGTTTATTCGTCCCTCTTTACTTTTTGATGCATTCTCTTTCTTCTTAATCTTAATCTTTTAAACTTGATCACATATTCATGATTACGTGCATCATCATCATCCATCTTTTTTTTTGTATTTAATTTTTTTTTCTTTTTTATCTATATTTATTATTAGCAATTTGTATTTACTGTATTTTAGCTTCGCCCCCCCTGGTTGTATATTTGAATGTTCTTAATATTTTTATATACTTTCTGTTTACTCTGTTTATAATTGTGTTAATTTTTTATCTAAATATCTTGTATCTCCTAACATTTTCTATATCCTTTTATATCTTGCTCGTTCTAGCACTGGAGAAGTCTTGCATAGTTGGATCGATACGTTGGCTGTATTTTGTTAATGTAATAGTTTGCAATATTTTAATTTTTTTTTTTATAACCTCCACTCGAACTACCTCTTTTCTCAATATTATCCTGCAGTCAACAAGTAAGAATTCAATAAAAAATTATATTCACTGGGACAGTAATAGTTTTAGATATTTTTATTTTTCTTGTCACGTACTTACACTTACAGTTAGCAGTTGAAATTCATGAATTATAGTCTTAAATGAGTACATGATTTTTAAGTGGTTAGCTCATGAAGCCGTGGATACACCGGTATTATGTATTAATGATACTTTTATTATTTGATTTCTTCGAATACATTGTAAAATACAGTACTATTGTACATTCATGGTTAAGTATTAAGATTTTTATTATTTTTTTATCTCTCTGTAACCAGAAAGTTATTATTTGTAACTGCTCTCTGTACTCAATAAGTGGTTTTACTCTTACTCCCACAGACAATGTTATCTAGGTATGTAGCATTAGGGTACTAATCTGTCTCCATACAGTCTCTCTTCGGACTTCCATCTTCTTCATATATTGTGCAGATTCGTTCTTCTGCACTTGTGTTAATTTTTGGTATCCTCCAAAAATATGTTTATACCATTATCTTAACTCGTCATTGGTCGCTGCGTGTGGATTTCTCTCCCATATATCGTAGATCTGTTAGTTGATCTCGAGGTAGGATATGCTTCCAATCTTCCTAGGATCTGTAGTTTACAGTCTCTCCTTATTTCATCTCTCCCGCCAGCTCTATCTCACGTGCAACAAGCGTTTATAATCTATAAAAATGTTCCGTTCTCGAGGGAAAAAGTTAGTTGAACTTGGTAAGCGTAGGTTTAAAGATGCAGGATCTCCTTCCCGTGCCTTTAGTTTAGTTCTACGTCTGTACCTCTAGGCATAGAACTAATATTGGTTGGAACACTGTTAAAGAATAAAAAAGAAATTCCATCTATTTTCTTCAACAAAACACGGCCGGTGCACCGTGCCATATTGTGTTAACTTGTAAGTAAGATATTTTATTTGTCTACTCATTATAACTTAGTCTGATTGAACAATTTATATCTAGTTTATTTCTATAAAGTAATTTTATTTGTATTTTTGAACTTTTCATAACTCGCTTGACTTGTTTCTTGAATAATCGTGAAAACATCATGCAAAAAAAAGTTATCAATGAAACAAATATTTAAAATAAATCATGAACATTATGTTGACAAAAAAAAAATCATTGGTTAAGACCACTAAAAAATGATGTGAGAAAAATTCTCTCAGGCGACCATACATAGCAATATCGATCTAGCGATATATGACGGGTTCAACTGAATAAAGTTATGATAAATTACTGAATTAATACATTCAGTCCTCCCAGCTAATTCTCTGAATTGATAGCAATCCTTATGTTGCAAAGAAAGCTGGGGATAAGAAGTTTTCCATCGCGTAGGCGTATTGGCTCTTTTTCCTGACGACGTTTTCCTCTAATGGCAGCGTGGGTGTAGAATCCACGTAATTCTGAACTGGACGATCTATATCGCTCTTTATGGTACAAAAAATCTGGTATGCGCATCACACAACTTTCACTCGCCACTTTACTTTGAGCAGTTTTCTGACAAACCTGGGCTAATATAAGGTTTTTGAACTTTTTTGCTTCGAACTAACTTGTTTCCCGCCTTGCTTCCTCCTTGAATCCTGATAATCCTCCTGTCTTTCCAGTGAATAATCTTTCTTTTTATATAAGTAATCTAAAAGTCTCATTTCTATTTCGGTAAGGTATTTTTTTTTAATCTGTTTATTGAATAATAATACAATCAGCCACTGCTGGAGGGCTATAAGCATTAGGGCTAAAAGTTCTCATTCATACAATATATACAAATAATAAAGAAATAAATATAAATATAAGAAGTAAATAAATAATACTGGTGAAGAAGTTAAATAAAAATAAAAAAATAAAATAAAAACTTCTAAACACAATTATACTTATATACAATATATACATTCGCCCAAGAATCTCCGAGCCAGGCTTTTTCCCCCACACGTGGAAGGCAAAGCAAGACTCCGGAAGATCCCAGCGCCACTTTTCCAGCCGCATCACTAGTATTAGAAGCCAATAGTAAGGTATTTAACTTTTGAAAACCAATCCGCGTTTGCTTTGCTTTCATCAGATGCACACCCAGTCGTATGTTAAATTTTAACACATCTAGCAATCGTTATAGTGCAGTCCCCACCTGTCAAAATTCCACCCTAGCGGGAAACTATTACGCAGTAATCGGTCTACATAATTCATAAAGAGCTTTATTGAAATTTACCAGTGTATTGAATAAAATACAACTAGTAAATGTGAACAGGACAAGAATAATCCATGAACAGTCATTGTGGAGATACTTACCAATAAAAGCACTCCCTAAATAGAAAGATCCCTAGGAGGATTTCCAGGAATCAAGGAGGAAGAAAGGCTGAAGCAAGCGGATTGGGATGGGTTTGGAGTTAATCATTGAAGGATAAGTATTTGGATCGGGTCATATCAGCGACATACGGAACATTAAGTTCTTTATGAACGATTTTATGTTATAAAATATGGAGCATTTGGGATTTTGCGAAGGACTTTGGATGGTATGGATTATATCAGAGGAATTCGATGGTTTGGTGTACCCCAAATCTCAACTCCGTATTTTCATTCCGCCCTTATTATATTCATATAAATTAGCCTTTTTTTTAATTAATTGAAAGCTTAGAGCGTTTGTCCTAGTGTAGGGATTCCATTTAATATATTCTTGAAAGTAAAATCTAGTCTCCCTTCAAAAATTAAAATCTACATATAAAAATACCCCGATTTGAAATGTGAGGACTGGTGAAAGGGAATCAATGATAGACGCACATTGGGGAACAAGCAAGAAAAAAGTATTCTTATTAAGGAATTGAATGTTTTTTAGAAAGAACATAATCCCCAAAAATATTTGTTTTTAGTGGTATTGAATAACAGCTTCAACACTAATTTTTGAACACTTGAAAATCTCAAACATCACAACCTATTTCAAATGTTTTTCAAAATTCTTTAAATTTTAACAAAAACGGTTGGGAATGTATAATATTGGAAACTTCAAGTCTATTAAAAAATAAAGTTTTCATTATTATTTTTAATAAAAGTTATATATGACTAAAATTGATCTGATCTGTAATATATACATAGACATCTATAATTTCTGCCTTTATTTATTCTTTCAAACCTTCAATTCTCTGCATTATTCGGTAATAATCGTTATTATAATCGTTGATTATAATCTGGAATTTCATTTTCAATGTTACATTTAAATTTTTTTTCGTTATATCTCGGTTAATTCAAGATCTGATAAGATTTCTATGCATTAATGTTTCAAATTAAACAATATTAATGATACTAACAGTTTTTAAGTGTTAATTACACAATTTTACGTATTTTGGATTTATACTGCACCATTTTGCACATTTGGAGTTTTTTACTGCACGAAAATCCGATCTCTAGTGATAAGATAGAATTTTTCAAATCGATCTCAAAACAAACTCATGTGGCTTGTATAATTTATCAGTATATATAGATTATAAATTATAATTAGTCACTGAAGTACCATCACGGCTAGCGGCAATCGAATAATGACCGCCAGCTCCTTTGAGAGAAATAAATAAACTGTTATTGAGAGTCACCGGAGCGTAGAAGGGAGGATATATGATAGTTAAGCGACGCTGAGAAGGAAGTGATAAAGCTGGTGAAGAAAGTTGGGGCCATCTTGCTGATTTATCCCCATAATCCTGAGAAGTTCATATCCCCGAGGGCCCCGTTCAGTTGTTTACGCGCTTCAGTTCCCTTTATTTCTGAGCTCTCCCCCCTCGTCTACTTTTTTTTTTCTTTTCAGCTCCAAATCTGCCTATTGTAGGCCCTTTCAGGTCTGCTTCATTCAAGGGGTCCTGTAGGAACTTCTTTCCTTCTTCAAGTTCTGAATAAATTCACAACGGATTTACATACTCCTTGTTGAATTTAAAATTGCTCCGCTTCTTAAGCAAATATTTTTGAATCAGTTCACCGACTTTTGTCTGTTATGATTTTTTCTTACACTATGAGAAAAGTTAAATATTGACCTAGAAGGTTTTGATGACTTGGAGGAAATGGGAAGGGAAATATCCAAGGATCTATTGCAGTTCACCGGAAACCTTAATATTTGTTCTTGAATTAAATAATAATTCATATCTACCTTAATGTTTAAGTAGAATTTATTTTACTTAAATTAATATAATTAAGAAATAAGCACATTCGATAATTTATCATTCTAGACAACGAAGTTATACCAAGTAATCTTTGATAAATTAGGATGCATTTCTTGCTATTATAATTCTTTTATTCTCTCCTGCTTTCTACAGTGTATAAATATAGATGTATAAATTTATATCAGTGTATTAGATATTAAATACTGCATGGTAGTAGCGACTAAAAACTATGTTTTTAAAAAAAATCGTAGATTTTCTGTATTTTTCATGACTCTAAGCAGCATATCAACATTCTTTCATTTTTTTTTATTCTTCTATGTCTGTGATAATATTAGTTACCAGTATAAAAGATTAAGAAATTCAAATTTATTTATATGTTTTTTTCTTTGAGGATAGCAAAAATAATCTTCCAATATAAATATATATTTATTGTTATAGTTAATATTTTGGGTATGTATACCTATTATCAAAATTTTCTTAATATCGCAGCTTCTTAAAATCACATGATATATTGCACCTCTATTTGCTAATGTCATAATACTCATATTAATGAAATTAGATCAGAACTTGTAGTACTAATATTAACAGTAATTTTATTACAAAAAAAAAAACCGTAGAACTTTTATTTTACGAACTTTTTCCTGAAACATTTTACAGAAACTGTTAAAATATAACTTTCTATAAAAGTTTCTACCCTTGATTTTTTAATATTATTATTTTACTGTTGTTCCATTTTTTTAATTATTTTTTTATGTTTATTGAAAATATTACTATCTGCCTCAAATTTATAATAGTGTTTAGAGATCACATTCACACTCTTTGTACAATGACAATAATATATATACAATAAATAAGTATAAAATAATCGAAAAAATAAATAAATAAAAAATAACACATACATACCTATATACACTATTTACAATCATGCGAGAGAACTCCAAGCCAAACTTGTCTCTCCAACTGTGGAGGGAAAAGCATGACTCCAGGAGATCCCTGCACTTCTCTCTCAACCACGTCACTGGGGCTAAAGCCAGTGGAGATTGAGCGAGAGTGCTTTAGCCACCCACATGTTATTCCATTTAAATTATTTTTATTTATTGTACATTTGGTATGGATGAAGTCCTGTATCATATCACTAATGTTCTTAGTTGTGGCAAAATGTACTATAATTAAATAAAGAAATTACAAAATAAAAAAGTAGTACTATATTTCAAGGGTAATGTAGGTACTTGAGAATGTTGTAAACAAATCTCTCGTTTTGGTATCATGTTTGAAATTTGGCCAGAATTTGATTGTTTAGTACGACAACGAAAGGTCGTTTATGAAATGAACTTTTTTTAAAAACATTTTCCTTACTTTTATATTACATTTAATTTTCTTTTTTCTAACTTTATTCATAATTAAAGGCAAAAAAAATGTTAATTATATCCTGCTAGGGAAGTTAATTTAATCCCCTCTCTATAACCCGAAATAAATGAATTGAAGTGAGGAGGTGGAAGGAAGCCAGAGAGAAGTAATTTTAAATTTCATCACCCCCTGGCTCACTGAAGAGACAGGTCTAAGTTTTTTTTTTCTCCTTCCCTCCTGCGAAGCAAGTAGTCGGCTTTGAATTAGGAATAAGTCCAAAAGGGTCGAAAAAACTAGTCGGGGCTAGATGGGGTCGGGAAAATAAAAATAAATTAGAACAAGACCCTTGCCCCCCTTAATTAGGGGCAAAGCTGACTTTTTCATTAGGGGGCAGCCAAGTTTATTAATCGCTCGGGCAAGTTCATACATTAGCTTCCCCTTCCCAATACTTTTCCTTTAACAACGCCTTTTTATAACCCATTAAATTTAGGCTTTCCCTGTTTATTTAATTTTTTTTCCTTCCTCGTTGTTCCCATTTTTTTCTTTCGAATTTTCTAAATTAAGTTTTCTTATGCTATTCATTTAAGTGTAACAGCGTTCTCCGTTCTAATATATTTGTTTTTTCTTGTTTCAGGTAAGTTTTAACTTTACTTTTCTTAGTGCAGTATTATCACCTGGTTGGTAAGTTTTTCATTTTATTTTTGTCTTGCAAGGTATTATTAATTATCTCATACTTTTTAGGATAAAAACATTATGTTTAATGTTAGATTTTATTAATGCATTTATATAAAGAGGGCGGAGGACTAATTCCATAGTTAAAAGTCCACTCTCAGGAGGGATTTGAATTTGTAATCTTTATTTTATCATATTATCGGATAATGCGTATTTTTCACGCGCGTTAACCGCTCAGCCACCCCATCGGTGCTATAAATTAGAGCTGAGAAAAGTTGTTATACCGAACAATCAAAAAAGCAATTCGAAAGTGTGGAAATCTTTCGCATTTTCTTTTTCGCTGTTGATGAAAGAGGGATGTAAAATCCGCTAGTGTTGTGGGATCACTTTTCTCGAAGATTTTATCCACGAACGAAAAACTATCTTTGTGATATTTATATTTCAATTGTGAAACAAGTGAAACTTATGAAAAAGCCACCATACTGGTCTCGCTTGGTAGATGTTTTTTGTGAATGTTCTGCATATAATTTTTGCACTTACATATAATAATTCGTCATAAAGTATACTTAAAGAAAATTCATTCCTTAGTTTATTGCGCTAGAATAGTATTGTAGAATGTTGAGTTCAAATGTGTGTTGTGCGAAAATGGCCCTATGTCAATCCTGCAGTTACTTGCGCATTTACTTCGTTTTTAGAAATATAATATTTCTACACTTTTTTTCTAGAGGCAGTTTATTTAGTTAAGTAGATAGATATTCTTCATTTGTTTTAAGATGAAATATTTCGGCATTGTCTTTTAGATTAAACGCTCCGTTCCTCGGGTAAGGAAGACAACATACTGAGTTGGGGTAGGTAGCTGGGACGGGGATAAGCGGAAGGTGAGATATGCGGGCGACTAACCGGCAAATTAAGCAGACATATATACAACTTAATTTATATTTTAATCAAGGAGGACCACCGGGTGGGGAGAGGGGGGGAAGGGAGGAAGGGAGGCGGTGGTAGTGATGGGGGGGTGTAGACCCCTGAGCGGCTCCTCGTAACCACTTGTCTCTCGAGTGCTCTTCCGCTCTTCTCCTTTTATTAAACTGACATCTTCATAAAACCTTCCGCGTCTTTCTCTCTTCCAGCATTATCCTCCAGGGCGTGCTGGAATTTAACTTTTTTTTTTATGAGGCGATAATGTGTTCTCGCGCTCCATTGCCTTCTCTTATAATCATCATAACATGATAAAGGTTCAATCAGTAAAATCTATTAAAAAAAAAAAAAATTGTAAATATAGTCTTGTAGGGGAAGGGATGATCTGTTAGAATCAATCACAAACTTCAGCCCTATAATACGCTGATAAATAAAAATAATCCTTGGTAAATAAATAATATATATTAAATAAGAGAAATATATAATAAACTAAATAAATAAATTAGTACTGGATTTATTGTTAAGGACTTAAAGAAGAAAATATCTTAGAATTATTATCAGAATAATATATCAACTTTAGCATAATCACAATTACAACTGGTAAACCCCAACGAGATCTGCCACATTCCATGTACAGCAACATTAGCAGAATATGTTTATCATATATAATAATTATTTTACATATAATAATATATATATATATATATAAGATAAAGACCGGAGACTGGCGGTATCAGCCTTAATACTATCTGGTAATGTAAATAAACAGGCTAAGTGTATATAAGGAGGCTTATGGAACGAATAAAGGAGTGTTATTTCAGAAGTCGTGTATGTTACATCTTTTCCCTTTTCCTTCTTTTTTTTTGTTTTCTAAGTCCGACGACGCTTAACTGGTGCCGAAACCCGGGACAACGTCAGGGAAGTAATTTTTTTTTAGTAGATATTTTTTTTTGTTGGTGTTTAAGGAAAAGGTGAAATGCCGACAGAAGGTTTGATTAGACCGGGAGTACTAAGCGTACCGGAAATTCCTCAACCTCAGGATATTCCACAGATAAATCAGGTACCCCAGATCGCGCCTCAGGTACCTCAGATACCTCAAGTCCCTCAGGTAGCACAGATCCCTCAGATCCAGGAGATCCCTCCATTACCAAGGGACACGTTGGCAGAGGCACACGCCAATGCCTTGGAATGGATGAAAATAAGAGCAACAACCACGCAGGACTTACGGAGGGCCATTGCGGACCTGGAACGATTCGGAGGCGAGGTAGGCGAGCTCAACCATTTCTTGAAAGGCGGAGATCGTCTTATGTCAAGAATCGAGGTGAAGGTGGCGGAGGACCTGGTGAACCTAGGGGACGCTGAAGAACTAAAAGCAGCTCTTGTGTGCCGAGTAAGGAGGAACGTCCTGAACCAGATCCAAGCGGACGAGGAGACTCCGTGGCCGGTGATTAAGGAGCGGCTGAAGAAGGCTTTTGGAGGAGGTAGGTGGACACCGGAAGAGGACATATTCCAAATGTTTAGGGAGCGGCGGGCCCAACGACAGTCAAGGGGGCAATATGCGGGAGTACTCGTGGCGAAGTACAATCGCATAACCGAGAAGATGCGGGAAACAATGAGCGTGGGAGAGGTCGAAGCCAGGATGGAGTTTCTGTCGACAATATTGAAAGTCCAGCTGGCTAAAGAAACGGGGAAGAGGGACGGACTGCCCAGGGAGCGATCGTTCCTCGAATGCGCCCAGGAGATGATCGACCTAAGTGCCAGAGAGGAGGAGACACGGATGGATGTGGAAGAACCGGGTTGGACCCGGGTGACGGATAGACGACCATGGACAGCCCCGACAGGTTGGAAGAAGAGGGACACCAGGCAGCCGAGTGGAGAAAAAGCCCCGACGAGGGAAAGAAGATCGGGACAGTCGTCGAGGCCGAGGAATGGGCCCCGGAGGGAAGAGAGAAAATGTCACGGGTGTGGGAAGCCGGGACATTTAGTAGCGCAATGTCCGCGCACCAGATGCTTCGAGTGCGGGACGGAAGGGCACATAGCAAGGCAGTGCCCATACATATTTCACAGGAGGGAGAGACCTCAGGACGAACCCATGGAGGTGAATGTGCAGAGGATGAGAAGACGAGCCAGGGTACATCAGCGGGACGGATCTTCGGAGGAGGCAACCGAGGAGTCAGGAGCGTCGGGAACGGAGACGGACGAACCAGGCAGCAGCGGAGGTGAAGGAGGGAGGCGCAGCCAACGGAGTGAGCAGCGACGAGCGGCGGCAGAAAGGAGGAAGCGGGACGACATCTGAGGAGTGTGTCGGCAGAGAGGCGACCGCACAGCAATATGCAACAACATCCGAGGTAAGCCATGCTGGTTGCCAATTATCGAAGTAGACGGGGGAGTAAAGTGTCTTGTGGACACGGGTAGCTCGAGCACTATTATGACTCGAAGGGCGTTAGGAAAAGGGTGCGGGAGCGAGAGGGTACTCCGGATACAGAAATGTGACTGCCAGCTGATCACTCTGGGTGGTCCCTGTAGTGTAGAGGGTGAGGCGACAATTGGGCTTGATCGGTGGACAGGGAAAGAGGGTGAGCTAACGGTGCATGTGGTAGAGAACATGACTCGGGAATACCAAGTCATAGTAGGGTGCGATTTGTTAGGTCAGGTAGGGGCGAGCATTAGGAACCGTAGAGGAGTCTGGAGCGTTAGGTTAGGAAAGAGGAAGTTCGGATGTATAGGGGTCGCGAGAGAAAGAAGGGTGCGGATAGGAGCGGTGGACAGAGTGGAGGACTGGAGGAAGTTGCTACAAGAGGAGTTTAGGGATATCTTCTTCAGGGAAGGTGAGGTATTAGGAGTAACAGGGAGGACGGTGCACGAAATCCCACTGAAACAGGAGAGGGTAACTTACGTGAAAGAGAGAAGATACCCGCAGGCGTTGAGACAGCATATTCGGGAGGAGCTAGATAGTCTAAAAGAACAGGGAATCATAGTTGATAGCACCTCACCATTCAATAGTCCCCTGTGGGCGGTGAAAAAGAAGGCAGCGCCGGGGGATAATAAGGAAAAATACAGGGTGGTAGTAGACTATCGTAAATTGAACGATAACACGGTAGACGAGAAGTACCCGATCCCGAGATTCGAGGATATACTCGATAGGTTGAGTGGGGCCGTGGTCTTTAGCACGCTGGACCTCAAGGCGGGATACCACCAAATACGGATGCACCCGGAAGACCAACACAAAACAGCGTTCACATTTGAAAGGGGGCATTATGAATTCACCAGGATGCCGTTTGGTCTGAAGAATGCGCCCATAACGTTTCAGCGTCTGATGGACGAATTTTTGAGGGGCATCGATGACTCGGTATGCCAGGTATACATGGATGACCTGCTGATTTTTAGCAGAACGGAAACCGAGCACGTGGAGCATCTGAGGGCAGTATTCGAAAGGCTCCGGCAATTCGGGCTGAAATTGTCACGCGAGAAGTCTCTGCTGGGACAAACGCGGATCAATTTTTTAGGCCACACTATCTCTAGCGAGGGGGTCAGACCGGATGCGGCAAAGGTGGAAGCAATCACGCGGATGGCGGTACCACGGGACGTCAAGGGGATTCGTAGGCTTCTCGGGACGTTGAATTATTACCGGAGATTCGTACCCGAGATGGCAGAGTATTTGGTACCCATTAACAATTTGTTGAAGAAAGGCGCAAAGATTGTGGTGACACCGGAGATGGAGAATAACATTCGAAAATGTATGAATAGGTTGCTGACGGAGCCGGTGTTAGCGTTTCCGGATTTCGAGAAGCTTTTTAATATAACCACTGATGCGAGTGAATACGCGCTAGGGGCCGTTTTGTCCCAGGGGGGGAGCGAGGGTGAACGACCGATAGCATACGCGAGCCGTCGGCTTACGGGTGCGGAATCAAGGTACAGCGCTTTGGAGAGGGAGCTACTCGCGATAGTATGGGCTATCGACCATTTCAGGCCATACGTATTCGGGAGAAAATTTCGAGTCCATACCGACCACAAACCCCTCCAGTGGGTAGGAAAACTCAAGGAAACCTCAGCTAGGGTCACAAGATGGAAGGAGATCCTAAGCCAATACAACATAGAGGTGGTGTATAAGCCGGGAAAGGAAAACGTGGTGGCAGACTGGCTCTCGAGGGCCATCATGATCAACGCGGTTGAAGAGGACAGGGGAGGACCATCGCAGGACGTGCGCCAATTCTTGAGGGAATGGACTCCCGATGGCGAAGGGGCAAATGACACCGCAGGGATTGAGGACAGGGGAGATTCCCCAGAAGAGGAGAGCTCAGCGGAGGAAAGGGCAGCGGAGATGGAAGAAATAGAGGAGATCGTGAACGACAAACACCGTCAGGTGATTTGGAAGACACGAACAACCGGAATCATGAAGATCGATTTCAGAAGGTACGGGAGAAGTAGGATCCGCGTCATTTGGTCGCAGCCCGGGGTCAGCGAAGAACAAATCTGTACGGCACTGAGGGATGCCTCGGAAGCGGGTAAAACGCACTACCTATACGTAGGAAACAATACGGTATGGGATAAGATCAAGCGAATGTGGAGGTCCGAGCGAATAGGCGTGGACAGGACATTCATCCGGTGTAAGTATGCTGTGGAGACGGTACAGGACGAAGAGCAGCAGCAAGCAATCACAGTAGCATATCACCAGGGGAAAACCAATCACCGAGGCGTTAATGAGACGCTGCAGGCATTGCGTCGGAAGTATTTCTGGTGGGGCATGAAGAGGTCCATCCAGGAAGTCATTGGGAAATGCGAGATATGCATGCGCACAAAATACGATCGACACCCCCCCAGAGGAGTTCAGGAGGAGACACCTACAGGGAATATGCCGCTACAGGACCTTCAGATTGACACGTTTACCTGGAAAGGGTTTAAGTGGGTCACGGTAATCGACATATTCAGCAAGGTGGCGATGGCATACCAAGTGATGGAGAAGTCAGCCAATGCAGTTGCGGAAGCCCTACAAACCTGGGTGCAGTTCTATGGGGTCCCCGAGAGGATTACTTCGGACGGTGGTAGGGAGTTCGACAATGCCGCGATTAGGGAGGAGGTGAAGCGATTGGAAATTGCGTGGCATTATAACACCCCAGGACATCCTAAAGGTAGAGGCGGTATTGAACGGCTGCACAGTACGTTAAGCGACCACGTCCGTGTATATCAGGGTGAAAAAGGGTTGGAGCCGGATGTAGCAATGAGGAAAGCGGTAACAGCCTATAACCACTCGATCCACTCCGTAACGGGGTTTTCACCCATGGAAGTTCTATTCGGGATGCGCAGGCCAAGGCGGGATTATGGGGAAACTACGCTTACCGAACCGTTAGTGGATCAAATTCTCAGCAATAGGGTAGAGGTAGAGAAAACATGGGGAAAGATAACGGCGAGAATTAAGCGGGAAAAGCAGAAGCGGGTGGAACGGCAGAATGTACAAGTTCGCGACCGAATGGGGGAACTAAAAATAGGAACAATAGTTTACCGGAAATTGGGAACCAACAGAGGGAAACAATTGCTACGGTACGAGGGTCCATTCAGAGTGGTTGTTATTAGGGAGCATAACCTGGTAACTATTGAGAGCGTGAATGAGCCCAGAAAGAGGAGAACCGTTCATATCGAACAATTAAAGCTCCCAATGATAGAGTCGGGACATAGACCTATGGATTCGTAGTACCCTCACCGCTGTAGATAAAACAGAGGAATATGTTTTTTTTGTGGCTGTCAAAACAAAACAAGTTGTAAAAGATTTTTTTTTGTTTTTTTTGTTGTATTATTTCATGTATAGAGGAAATTGTGTTTTTTTCTGTTGTTGTTAGGAGTTTTCAAGTGGTAGGAGTTCTAAAGTGCTGTGTTTAGTTTCAGTGTTTTTAATTATTTCTTCTGTATTTAATATTTTTCCAGTTGAGTGAAACTATTTTATTTTCTTTTAAGGATGTACTGTAAAACCAATTGTAAAGTGTTAAGGCTGGTCACCGTGGGCTCCGATCTAGCAATATTTAAGTTTCCGAAAATCCTGTTCGTAAACTGGTGGGGGGGAGATAAAGACCGGAGACTGGCGGTATCAGCCTTAATACTATCTGGTAATGTAAATAAACAGGCTAAGTGTATATAAGGAGGCTTATGGAACGAATAAAGGAGTGTTATTTCAGAAGTCGTGTATGTTACATCTTTTCCCTTTTCCTTCTTTTTTTTTTGTTTTCTAAGTCCGACGACGCTTAACTTATATATATATATATATATATATATTTTTTTTTTTTTTTTCCGGTTGGCTCTACGGACCATGAAGATCTTTGACCTCGAGTGTGGTCACCTATACCACATCTCTATTCCCTATTTAAAGTACGGGGTAGGGTCATCAATCCTACGTTCGGTCGGTATGAGTTGCCTCCAGTAGGCCGACGGGCCTCACATACTCGGGGGGATCTCAGGCAGCGTGGCTTTCCTTGGTGGACGGTCACCCATCCAAGTGCTAACCACGCTCGGCGCTGCTTAACTTTGATTACCTATTGTAAGCGCCTTAGCCTGGAAGGCTACCCCAGCCCCAGATATAGTTATATATATAATATAATAACAATTTACCCAATAAGTGATTTTTTCCCCTCCTCCCTCCTGGAAAATATATTTGCAATTTAATAGTTCAGCAATAAGACACAGCCACCCTTGAACTTAAACTAATCTATTATTGTACTCAAGACCTATTTGTTTGGTTCAGAAGAGCCTTGGTTAGTGGTTCTCTTACTAAGAATACTGAAGTCTATACTGCAGTTCTATACTGAGAGTATAGAAGCCAAATATGGATATTATTTTTATTTATTAAAAATATCAAAAACTATCTTTCTATATTATCCGAAGTGCTGAAGGTGCTCCTGTTTTTTTCCACTTACCTTTTCAATAGATTTTTAGCACGTCGTGGACCATCATAAATAGCATTATTGTAATTTTTTAATCTATAACTTTTCATTAGAATTCCATGACAAATACCTAAGAGACTTGCGACAAGAATTGTAATGTATGAGGTAAAGGGTACATTTTTTTTAGTTTTAAAAATACAAAGTCCGATATGATTGCAAATTCTTGATATCTGCATCAAAATTTAGACAACTCAATTCATGTTTTTTCTATTTTCCAGTTTTTGAAACCTCAAAGAAATTGTATGACTTTTATTGTAGATGTAGCAAGATTTTAAGGGTCCAAATTAGCATTCGTTAATCATCCATGGAATTCCCTCTCCTGTGATACTTCATTCATGAAAATCGATCGTTCCTGAGCGTCAGAAATGGATCTATACTGCTGTATTTGGTCGATGCTTAATAAATTCTGTTGGGATTATTTGCACATCGGACTACATTTCAAGATTCCTGTCGCTTATTTTTCCTCTTTCTGTCTATTCATACCCATCCTCGTTATTTTTTTGCCATCCGCGTTGCCCTATTTCGCTAGAGGAACTATAAAGAAAGGACACTATTTGGTCAGGAGAGGTAATCAGACGACAGACTATAGTGGGGGCTAATTATAAGAGACGGCTGGGAGACCTCGGATTTAAATAGGATTCCTTCAGAAGGAGCTGACTTTTAATTGAAGGCCCCACCTAATGAAGCCCTTTGTCCCCGCCCGGCCTGGATTCAATCCTCTCCTCTCCGCCTGTTTGTCTTGGTCCCGTCGTTAGGGTTGACCTTCCCCATTGTTGGTCTGGGGCGAAAGCGGGGTTGTCCTGGGTTTGCCTACTTGTGACTATAGTCAGTCCAAATCCCGACTGTTTGAGTAGAAACCTTTTTTTTCTTTTAATCAGTGAGACAATGAATGAGTTCCATTCCAAAGAAATCGAATGTTTTGTCTTGTCTCAAAATGGGATTAAAAGATGTTCTTTCTCGAATAGCCATTTGTTGTAACCTAACATTTGCTATTTCGCTGATAGAAAAGTTAAAATAACTCGTAATTACCCTGATACATTCGTTCGTACTGAGTCTGTCAGTGTTTCACAAAGTACACTTTTTTCCGTATTTAGTAAAGTATATACCGTTGAAAAACCCATTTTAGCTTGCTTCTCTCCACGTTTGCTAATTGCTATTATTGAAGCATATCTGCGAAATACGTTTTGTCTTCGGAATCTCAAGAGATACGCATATAACCTAGTATTACACCAAGTTGAAGTGGCTCTATCCATTCAACCGCCCTCTGTACTTCCTTGCTATCTTTCTATAGCAAGCCATCAGAACTCAGCGACCTTCCTATATTTTTCACAGCCTACAATTTAAATATTCCATTCAATCCCGTACTTCTGACCTCTACCCGCCTCCTCACCGAACTGCTGCGTTCGACAAATCCTTTATAATTAAAGCCGTCTCCATCTGGAATACCATCCCTCCCGACATGCGCAATCAGTTTCCTCATTTAATTCTCTCCTTTTTAAGCACCTTGTTCTTTCCCTACCCGACTGATCATGAAAAATAGATAAGAGAACTTTTTAAGTTTCCCGGAAATGATTTTGTTTACTTATATTATTTTATTTTCATATGTTTGTATTATATGTATCTGTATATATTTAATGTTTTTGTATTAATTTTCTTTCAATATTTTAATTTTAATGATAATTGTAAATACTTAATTTGATTGTATGGCCACACAGGCATTTCCTCTGTATCTATAATTTGTCCTAAAGGGACAGCAGTCCCAGGATAATAAAAATCTATTTTCATTTCATTTCATATCGAAAATGTTGAATGGTGTTTACAAATCCGGAGCATATTAGGGTCATTTCGTATCAAATCAACCAGGGCCTGCTCCTCAGTGTCTTGGATTTTTATAATTTTTTGATCATTTGTTAAATGTATTAATATAAAGAAAAGTACCGAATTTTAGATTTTTTGGACTCAAGGTTTTTTAATATAAATTTTTAAAATGTTAAAAAAACCTCGAAAAACGGTGCGTTGTATATATACAAATATAAACGATTTTTTTTTTTCAAAATTCACAAATAAAAGTTAGTATTTTTTTTTTTTTAATATTATATTTTTCGAATATAGTCATATCGTATATCAAAATAATGAGAGAGAACATAAATAACTGAAAAAGGCGACACCTGTTTCAGCTTTCTAGGTCAAATAGTTCTTGAGAAATAGTCCTAAAACTATTTTTAAAACGAAGTTTTTTATTATTTTAAAAAATTTATAATTAAAAAATCGTAAGTCTGAAAAACTAAAATTTTGTAACTTTCATTTATTTAGGCATTCAACAAATATCCAAAATATATGATTCGCTCGTTAATTTGAAATGGGACGATCCGCTAACGAATTCCATCCAATCACTATTGGTGTTTAAACATGAATTGTAAATACAATACATTCTAACTTATATAGTAGTATTCTTAGATAATATTCCGCTTCTCCGTGCCTTAATCTTGACAACCGACTAGTTTATAATATTTTATTTTATACGAAATCCTCATGACATAATAAAAAATACGAAACTTTTGCCACAATCATAGACACATATATATATATATATATATATATATATATATATATATATATATAATATATATATATATAATATATATATATATATATATATATATATATACAAGTACAACTCTTCGAGATCATTTAGAACTTTATAAAGAAGTATGCTTTCTTGATTAGCGATTGTGTAAGAAGGTGATTTGACTAATTAGTTTACTCCCAAATTAGTTATTGCATTGTGAGTACTCACTTTCTTTAGTCGTGGTTTCTTAAATGATGTCGACCCACTGCTAATTTAATAAAACTTCATTGTAGTTTTAAAATAAATATTTTTCAATTAACAAATAAAGTTTGTTAGATAGAAAAAAACAGCATCCTTTGTTCGGAAAACTGTGAGTTGAATTGTGATGTATTGATCTTGGTCCTTTCTAGGAATATTCCATGACCCTTGGGAAACGAGTCGGTTCCAGGAACGGCACAGTCCCCGTTCCATTCGTTTCAGTTATTTATGAGAGTAATGGATAACATTTTCTTTTATTCCGTGAATCCCGTTTTTATTTTATTTTTTGTCCGGTTACTCTTGGTGTTTTTATCGCTGTGTCTTGTGACCTGTAAGCTGGGTCAGTAAAACTAGTTGGTTATGCAGTGACCCGTCCAACATGGTCTAATCCATGATCCATTGCGGACGAGATACCACTAGAAGAGCCCTCGAAGGCTGACGACGGACCGTAATGACGGACTGAGGATGGCCCAAGGAGACTGGAAGAAGACAATATCGATTTGTCCCGTCAGCTGAATCCTCGGCGAAAACAGTCCTGGTTATGGAGCCTATATCCACCGAGTCAGGGTTTCTTAAGCGGCTTCCTCTCATGTCGCTCCCGCTGGCTGGGTAATATCGGCGGGGAAGGAGGGGGGGGAAGGAGGATTAGGGTCGCATATGATCTCATATTGAATTATATCCACGGCTGCATTTTATTAATAGTGGAACTTACGGTTCTCATAGTATGGTTTTGCTGAACTATAATGATTGGCACTAGGATGCTTTTCAAGCATTTGACGATTTATAGAATCGTGGAGTTTTTGATAGATAAATACAATTTTTATTTGTTTCATGATGTTTACAATATTATTAATATAAAAATAAATCTAGTATATGTGGACAAATGAATATTATGACATAAAAAAGACTTTTTGAGAAACTACCCATTAGTAACACTGTATATTTACATTAGCAGATAACGGAGTCAACTTCTTTTCAGACATCTCTGAGGATTATCATGAATGGAAGAGGAAGCAAGGTTAAGAACGAGAGGGTTCGGATGGTTCTGAAGTTTATTATGGGTTTATTTAATAGGTGCACAGAAAAACTGAAATCAACTCGCCCAAAACGTAGAAAATATAACCTCCATGGACATCCTCATCCCCACATATATTATTACAGCAATGCTCGAAATCGGGTTAGTACCAAATATAAGCTCCTATCATGATCAAATACCTCGAATGGGGTACCGTTCGATTCATAATTTCACAAGGGTTAGCGAATCATATTCTCCACTTTTGTTTTTCTTTCTAAAATAAATAAAGTCGATACAAACATTTTGCCTCGCTTCAATACTGGAACGGTGGTATGTCTGTAGATCGATACAGGACAAATTAGGCTTTGAAGATTTTGATGCGTACAGCAAGATCCGGATAGTTGCTTCGGAACTATCGGTCATGCGTTTTTAAGCCCAAAACGTACTGTTTTCGAGATAACGCAAGGGATAGGGTTCCCATCCACACAATCTTACGTTAATTGTAGTACTGTCATTGAATACATTTCTCATTTCGTCGACTAGAGGCCTCTATGATCGAGAGAGGAGGAGTTTATATTATTTATCGATGGTACTTTTGTTCGGCAAGCAATATCATCGTTAATTCTTCACCAAATCCCAACATTGAGCCACCGAATTTGAAGGCCTCTTCTTCAGGCGATCAAAACAGTCCAATCACCCCGAAAATTCAGAAAAACAAGTTATGAAAGAAAAGAAACTTTTTGCGAATAACTAAAAAGGTACAAACTTTTTCTTTGGTTATGCCCATGACTATATAAAAGATTACTAAATTCCCTACAAAATGAAAACAAAAATCATGGAAATCGGACAAATTTTAGCAAAGATACAGATTATTGAAATTTGTATACATGTTGGTTCTAAACATTAACGAAGTTTTTAATTAATTTTTGTTTCCTTTTTTTTATTATATTTACCGATAAAGTAACAATTGATTTCTTTATCTAATGATATGTTGCATTATTTTCTTTTCTTGTTATTTTGGCATTTGGTCACTTAACAATATCCTGTGCGAATTTTTCGCACGAGCCTCCTAGTATTCATATCTTTTTTTATTCAAAAGAAAAAAAAATTAATTAATACTTTTATGTTTTGAGATTTTTATTTCATTAGATGTTACTTTTAGTAGCATGAATAAGATAATTTTAATGAGAAACATCTTTTATTTGGTGTGAAGGATTATATAGGTTTTTATCTTCAAAATCTTTTTACCTGATTTTTAATTTAGGTTTATTCTCACTGGATAGAGAACTAATCCGACGGAAAGGGGCGCACTAACAATTAGTGCAATTTGGCTAATGGTTTATACCACTCCATCTCTTCCATAGAAATGCGCTCATTAATATTCATCTAGCTTTACTTGAACCATTAAAATATTGAAATATATAAGTTATTAGGAACAGTTAATCATTTTAATGCAGCTTATTAAATTGAATTTATGTGAAATCAATTATTATAAAATGCAAGTACATCCATGGTTTCACGAACTGCCATGATGGAATGCTTTTATCTAAATATTACGTTGCTAGTTGGTTAGTTAGTTAGGCTTCACAACCTCATATTTTAGTAGTCAGTTCTAGGGATTAAGTACTATGAATAATATGAATATATTTCAATCTTGAAATATCTGTATATTGTGCATTTAATATATATATAAACCGAAAATTGTCGACTGTTAGGACGTATTTTTTTTGTTTTTACCTGAATACTTGAAAAACTTCTCTACCTTCGGTTGCAAGGAATCAAAACTAAAATTAGTTATGAGACAGGCATGTCTGTGGTACATTTATATGTATTAGTGTGTCATGATTAATTTGTGAGTCTGTGTCCATTTTTATTAAATAATTTACTAACTAAGAAACAAATTTTAATAGCTCAATGTTATGGAAAAGATTAGCTCCTCTGAACAAATACAAAAATGTGACGTGGTAATCTTTACCTCTGGTATACATATTTTAGTTTTCCTTTCACATTGTTTCTCGATTTTGTTATTAAATCGTCTTACGGTTCAAGTGAAAATCAAATGAGTACTAACTAGTTTTTAGTACCTAATTAAATATACAAAGTTTGCCGATCTCCAGATCGAAAACGCCCAAATTCCAAGAGTTTTCGTAAATAAAATAGTTGTAGGTTATGATGAGACAAAACTATTTACGAAGTTTCAGGCAGATGTTAATTGTTTGATATAACGGACTTCTTGCAACCCTCTTTCAGGCATTGAGGTAAAAAACTAAATAAAAATATCCTTGCATTCGATAAGTTTCGTCCTATTTATATACATCTTAGCCATAAAGAACGAAATTAGTTTTATGTAGATTTGTCTGAAGTCAAATCCATGTGACGCTCATAATTTTGCGCGACTATCTAAATGGTACCAAATATATCCCGATCCAAACCTTCATTTACACATGCGTATAAGTATTTTCCTTTATTTACCTAAACGTATTGAAAAAATGGTTCGTTAGATTTGACCCAGAATTGGAGGAAAGTCTGAGACTAGTTTGGAAATAGTCTACTATTCATTTGGTAAATTTTAGTCTCTATATTCGCGAACACTTGCGCAAACGTATTTTTTCTTTACACGCAAATATTTCAAAAGCATGTCCTATTTAGCAAAAAGTGGGAGTCAAGTTTGAGACTAGTGTATTAATGCTTCAGTATCATATTCATTAAGTCCTCATGTAACACACTGTCTAAACACTATCACTAACGCTATCTAATTCAATTTCAGAAGAAAATAAGTTGCTCTAGCTGGATTATTTGATTAAAACTTGAAAAGCCCCAATGCAGAGAATTATCGTAAATAAAATAGCTGTAGGGTACGATGACATAAAGCTATTTACGAAGTTTCAGACAGATGTTAATTGTTTGATAAAAAGGACTTCTTGCAATCCTTTTTTAGGCATTGAGGTAAAAAACTAAATAAAAATATCCTTACACTCTTATAAGTTTCGTCCTATTTATATACATCTTAGCCATGAAAAACCATACAAAAGTCATATATATATATTTATGTTTTGAACGCGTTATGAGGTTGAAATCTTGTATAAAATAAACGAAAAACATCTAATAGCAACGAAATTAGACAGCATTTATTAGCCTTTTATAAAGTTGTGTTAGATGAAAGATAGTTAGACGGTTATATGAAGAACTTCTATTTTAATGCTTTTATTTTTTTAAAAAACTTTTGCCTAAGCAAACACAAATAAACTTTTTTTGACAAGCTCTTGTTTCGATAAAAAAAACAAGGACTGTAAATTTATTCACCAAAACCAAACATGAAATATAGGCGATGATTTATGTAGCCAACAGAAACGGCGAGGAATCTATACTGAGCCTTGGCCAATCCAATACAAGCTCTGAAAAAGCGAAGATATTTGGGAAACTATTCTAGACTAGGCTAGGATACTAAATTTTCATAGGGTTCTCGGATGCCTTCTTAGCTACCGCGAGGAATCCATTATTGGAATGTCTCTTCACTTATTAGCATTTTCTTAGGATCCTTTGTTAGTTTTCTTTTATAATTCTTCCTCCGTCCGTCCCGTCGGGACTAGAGGTATTTCCTGTCGGGACGTAGAAGATATCTAAAAATGTCATCACGTTTTCATATGTTTGTAGAACACTTCGAAATGCAACGCTGTCGAACTCACTTAAAACTCTAGTCCGCTTTCAAAAGTTATTTAAAAAAATATAAAAAATGCTTTTGAGGGAAAATTGTCCTCTTCTTTTCTTATCATACAATATTATGTACTTTATTAAATACCGGACCATACGTTTTCAAACTCTCTGCGAATTCCGGTATAAAAAAAAATATTCGTATTAATCACCATCGTTTTAATGACAGACACATGAAGCTCTTTCCCAGTCTTCCCTGATTAATCCTCCTGTCGTCTTCAGATCCTCGATGGCGCAGTCCGTCCATCTTACCTTCTGTCTTTCACGAGATATCGTTCCATCCGAAGTTCCGTAGTGTACTCTTCTGGCAGCCCCTTCCCTACCCATTTCGATCACGTGCCCTAGCCACCTAATTCTTTCTAAATTGAAACGAACCATTCTCTTCTACAAGTCCATAGATGCGTCTTAGAATTTTACTTTTGAGCCTGTCAATACGTTCGGTAGATACTTCATGCAATTTCACAGCCAGAGTTTGGTCGTGCGACTGGGCAGTCTAGAGTTTAGCTGGTCCGAAATATGATAGATTAGCAGCCATTATTCTAGTTCGGGAATCGTTGACGATCGAACTTTAAAAACTGTTAAAATAAAATACACCCAAACCTGTATTAATCATATATTAATCATATAGCCTATATGAACTATATATGAACCGGTTATACCCTCCTTGAAGTAAGAATCTTTATCTTATCCTCATTAATCTAGGTACCCATTCTTGTTCAATCCAATTCAAGCCATATTCATTCAAATGTATCAGTGTTAGATTCTGTTATCTAATTTGCCCTATATTTACAGATTTAACATTTGAGCAAAAATAAAAAAACATTCTACTGTATACTGAAGATATTAAATAAGTCATATATTAATGAGCTGTTGTTCATTATTATTTGAGTTCAGCATTGTGTGAGACAGAGTTAGTTTTAGTTCTAACTGAATGTTTAACAAAAGTCACATTTTGAATTTGATTCCTATTGTTCTAAACAGGTCTTGGAATTATGGGACGAGACGAGTTTTTTTGTCTCATTTCCTCCCCTTTTCACGACTCGTGACGATTGAAAAAAGCTTTTAACAAGGAAATTCGGCGCTAGTCGTAATTTTTAAATAGCCCCTCCTGGAATGAGAGGGACAGAGGAAAGGAGAGAGAGAGTAGACGGTGATAGCCATTCCTCCTTCCATATAAATGATCAGCTCTTTTCTGCCTCCTAATCTCAAAATGGCCAACTTTTGTCGGATTCTTTTTTGTGTCCCTCCTCATCTTCTTCAATTGGATGCTACATTTGCAAATGAGGCAACTTTCAATTACCTTAATTAGTTTAAAAATGTTTGTATCTAATTTTTTTTTTAATTCTTATTATTTTGTCTACCTATAGACTAATGTCATTCGTGGCTTGACATCTCATGTATTAGAAGGGACAAATAGATATTTGTTATAATAATTAATCCGTGTAAGTAGACCCTAGACCCTGGACTCTACATTTGCTTTAAATTAGATATTAATAATCAATGTAAACGGTTAGATTTTTTTCATTGTTTTAAAAAGACCAATTTTCAGTTTTTTTTTATTTTTCTTATTCCTTTACATCTACAGATCAAATTGTAGAAATTGCAGGATTTTGAGCATACGAATACCTCAATCTTATGACCTTAACAGTCAGTACCATTAACTAAAATGTAAAAAAAATGTACAACATTGAAAAAAAAAATCCACTTTTCTGTTATCTTTAATTTTCTATTTTATGATAGGTTCGATCCATTTTAATCTTTAGCGTATTTTATTTCGTAAACAACCTTATCTTATTTCTGCTTCCTATGGTAGTTCATAAATGCAATGCAATATTGGGGAATGAGTAGAAAAAAAAATCTATTTTGGACTATTCTTTCTTATGTCCGATATGGAGGATAGGAGGTTTAATGTTGGATCCATAGCTGCATTGATTACAGGGCAAAGAGCCTGCCACTTGTATCTTGTAGAGATGTTTCTTTAAGTATTCCTGGTTAGTAATCAAACAAAATTCGGCAACAGCATTGTTTCTCGACATGTCAATAGGTATCCGTTCTTCATCAATAAGTGATTTGTTACATTGGTTCGCAACAGTATTTATCTTTTCAGGGATTCATTAAATTTTATTGTTAAACAATAATACCTTTTAATACGTACTTAAATATGAGAAGTCACTTCTTTTTAAGTGTCTGTAGCCCTTTCTCTGATTCCTCGACTTCCCAAAGACTAAGCGTTAGACCAATTTCCTCTTTAAGAGTTGTAAAAAGTCCCGTGTTCCGGAGAAAATTAAATTTGTCGTCCCCCCCCCTTTCCCAAAGAAGGTACGGTGTTCGGGAGAGAGAGAGGGGGGGAGGGTTGTTATCTTCCCTTGATCGCCTTATCCTCTGTCTCCGGCCTTCCCTTTCTCAACCTCCACTTGCTCCAGTTTCAAAGAAATTAAATAATCCAGCTGTGTCGTCTCTTGTCGAGGAAGTCTCTCCTTTAACTTTTTTTAGAATTTCACTTTCCTTTGGCAAAGTGAAGAAATAATTCAGAGTACTTCTCTTTTGATACTAAAACGCCATAACCGAAAATTCGTTGCTGTCTACTTTATTATCGTTCTTATGCACTCTATTTAAATTCAATATTCTACAATATCCTGAAGGAGAGATGTGGGTCTTGAGGGTTGTTGTTACAGATATTACATTAAATATTTTTATTGCCTTTATTTACTTTTTTGGTTAACCATATTTCTTCATGGAATGAATTACAAATTTGAAAATTATCTTCTCTTCCAGGACTAATAGAAAACATAGACAGTTCTCCAGAAAAGTTAAAGAAAAATATGTAGTATGCGGTGACCTCTTGATTGTGCTCCGGGATGGATCGAAGTGTGCCATGTACTTTTTTACCTTCCTTTTCGGCTAGATGGACTTTTTCCGAGCTAGGGGAGAGGGCAGGTATTGTTAATCCTTCTACCGTAGAACCGGAATTTGAACACGTAACCTTCGGTTTATTGTTATTGGTTATTATTGTTGTTGGAAAACGCATATTGTTCATTTTTTAAATATTTTTTTTGGAGCTCCTGAGGACTGCTATCTATTTCTCTTATTATTTTTAGATCTGTCTCCTAGCCTAATAATTAATTATATATTCGATGAAAACTTTTTTTTCTTTTGATATTTATTTGCGCAACGTGACATTAAGCAGGTGTGTTGTTATTGATTGGACAAATAGCATTTTAGGGCTTGAGGAATAAAGGTATCCAGCAGCAGCTTGTCCTGGTCTTTGTTCACTTACTTAGTTCAGGGAATCTCTCATTCAGCTGCTTTTCAGTTGCCTCCTGAAGGCCATGAAGTCGTGGTCAGGTCTGTTGTGTCCGTGTAGTTTAATATGAAATCAGGAATAATGAGTACGTATGTGTTAGTCGGATAGATGGTTGTCTAAGGTTGGCATGTTACGTTTTATCGTTTACGGGCCAGGGATTTGCTATTAATCTTAAGTGCGTCTTTTTTGCTGGCTACAATGGCAATTTTTGTTTTTTTATTTTCTCTTCAAATATCTATGAGAACATGTTATGGTATTTATAATCAGCAGATTCATTTTTAATTTGTATTTTTTTTTTATGATTTTATTTTATATATATATATATATATATATATATATATATATAATTATTATTATTATTATTATTATTATTATTGATATTACGGCCTCGTTGTAAAATAATTTTATCATTTTCTTTGTTATATTATCACTAGCTCCGAAAAATATTTTGAGAAATATAGATATTATCCAATCGGCTTTCTCGTCGAGTCTCCCTTATAAAAAAATATCTTTCACCGCCCAATCTCCGACGGAATCACTGGGATACGGTAAATAATAAAAAGGAATGGGAGAGGGGAAGCCTGTGTATTTGCGGGCGAACGTGATCCGAATCTATGACGGAGAAACAATAAGAGCGCTAGGTAATAATATGGAACTGCTATACGGCTGTGGAGGTAGTGGTGGGAGGGGGGGCAAGTGTGATATTTAAAGGCCGCGCAGGTGACAGGGAGCCCTTAGGGGGGGGGAGGCAAAAAATAAGAAATAAACTGAATATGTAACGGGCGGGGATTAAGGCGCTCTGTGGCCGTGAACGCTATTGAATTGCGCCCGCCGCGCTGGTTGAATACTAAGCCCGCGCGACCCTACGGACTTTCCGAACCTAGTATTCCTCGCCCCTGCCTCTCTAGCATGCCTTGGATTAAAATGGAATAATATATTTATTTTATTTTATTTTAAACTAATTCACTTTTTACTTTTTCATAAATATATGAGGTGAATTTATATGCTTGATATTACAAGATTGAAATTGAATTTTACAAAAAAAGGCTTTGTCTCCCTGTATATTCCATTTATTTCTCTCTTTATGCGCAACCGGTTTCGGTCTTTTATCAGATCTTCATCAGGCTAGGTAAAATAAAAATATTTTATCTTTTTATAAAACTTCTTTTTAAAAATATGGATTTAATGTAACTTTTTTTTGCTCATACTACTTCGAAAAATATTAGACCCATGCCAGAGAATTCTTGTCGATTGGAGCCAAAAAAAAAAACAATTTATAAAATAAGAACAGCTTTTTACAATATTTTCTGCTTTGCTCAACATGAATTTTTAGTTATAATATATCAATTTATTATTTTTTTTTTTTGCATTAAATTAGCAAAAAAAAATGTTTCTGAATATATTAAGTGAATCCAAATGTTCAATAAATTATTTGAACTTTTTTAGTGATACTGAGTCTAAAGATATAAGACCCTTTTTTTAGTGTCCTCACTAATGCGCGCTAGATGCCGAGAAAACAATATTTTATAAAATTTTAACATCTTTTTATATTATTGTTTTCTACCTTGGCTCAATATGCATTTTAAAATTGGTTGTTTGCTTGATATTAAGTTAAAGCGTTAAATCTGTAGGTTATCAACGCCGTTGATTAAATTTATATACATATATATGTTATTCATAGTTATGTCTGCTGGTTGTACATTGAAAAAATATAATAAAAAAATAATAATTTTTTTAAGATAAAAAAGGATTGATAATGTTTCAGATATTTTTAAAAATTCCTTCTTCAGAGAGAGTAATTGATATATTTTTGGTATTCCTTGTTCATTTAACTTCCTGATGTAAAAGGCACAACTCTCATGGCCCACTGTCATTCAATCTCCACATCTCAGACTAATGGGCCGGTTACCTTTTGTAATTAAGTGAATGTCCTGTTTTTAGTCCTATTTCTAGATTATAATATATCAATCAGGTTATATATATATATATATATATATATATATATATATATATATATATATATATAATTAATATAAAAATATTAAATGAATTCAAATGTTCAATAAATTATTTAAACCACTGGACCCTTCCACTAATGTAGTTAGCTAAATAAACTTTTTTTTGTCACTAAAAAGTAACTTGGATTCGTTTCTAGCTTCCTTGACTTCTCTTCTTAAATACGGGTTCGTATTGAAACAATAATATATACATTTTTGAAATAAATTTTCACATAGTTCTCTAAAGCAATTATAACTCCTCCGGATTTTATTCTAATCCCAACATTACTACATCTAAATATTTTTATTGAGAAAAAAATACATTCTGTCTCAATTAAGTGCATTGAATATTTTGGATGTATGGGGGACACAATCATATCATATATTTATCATATATATTGGGGGACACAATCATTTCATATATACAATAAAAGAAAAACAAAATTATAACGAAAGAAAAGAAAAGAAAACTTGGAATTACAGAATAAATCAAACGTGAGACAACATTAAATAAAAAAATTAAAAACATATTTATACTTATTTACAATATGTACAGTCAGCCGAGTGGTTTCCGAGTCGGGTCTTTTCACCCACGTGTGGAGGATAAGGCAAGTCTCCAAGAGATTCCAGCGGTTTTTCTCTCAGTCGCATCACTGGGATGGGAATCCAGTGGTGACTGAGAGGGGGCACTAAAGCCACATACGCTCATGACTTGTGTGGAGAAGCTGGCCATTGCTTGGATTCCAGTGACGTATTTACAAAAGGCTCGATGCCACAGCCGTTTCATCCTTCTAGAAGGATTGTAGGAATGACTGGAACTGGATAAAGATTTTGCTAAGGGATTAGGATGATGGATTAGGTTCTGATGAAAATTTGAAAATCGGGATGGAATTATGTCAAGGATATAAGGGTTGTTAAGGTCTTGATGTAAGGTTTTGTTCGTAACATAATAAGGATCATTGACTATTGGACTTTAGACTGGAAGGCTTGAATGCGTTTGGTTTTCGAAAGTTTAGTTGTCCCTCATAGTTCAAGTCAATAGGGTCAGTTTGTTTCCATATATTAAGAGTCCATATTAATAGTTTGTTTTCAATTGAGAAGTTAGATTTTCTGTTAAGTAGTCTGTATCATAGGCCAAATCGTCGGTTAAGTTCTTTTCTTTTAAGTCTGGTATGTGGGTTCCACGTTAGTCAACATTACTACAACCTCAGACTTAAAATGTCGGTTGGCTTATTTATGAAAGTTTACAAAAGAGAACAAAACGATATTTTTTTTCTTGAGAATAGCTCATTGTTTTGTTTATAAGAACCTAATTTCTAATGAACTATTGAAATTAACAATATATTACTAGGAGCTGGATGAGAGATCTCACCTTAATCAAGGAAGTAAATAATGACTAGGAAAAGGTGCTGCTGGATGCTATCCTTCTTCATGCCTTTAATGTCGATCCTTATTTATCACAACACATCTGGTTATTGTCAATACCATGAAAGTGTCGAATACATATTTGAAGAGAAAAAACAACAATATTTTCAACGCATAATAAAGCAATTAAATAAATTAAAATAATTATAAACAAATAGATTTTATGTACTTCCAAACTGAAATCCTTAACAGAAATACTTGAAAACTGTTTTAAGAAATGACAGAACATATTAATACATATTATAAAGCATTAATAATGTACGTCAGATTAGCTAAATAGAAATTCTTTCATCTATAACTTAAAAGCTATTTTGGTAATATGTTTTTATTTTGAAATTATAAACAAATATTAATGACTCAGTGAGGAAAAAAAATGTATATGTATTAATATAATAAAGTGGAGGTTTATTCGTGTGTTATCATTTCTGCATCTGATTGAACGAGAAATAACGTCATTTCTTCGTACTTCTTATAGGAAATATTTTCGTAGGCTTGGTAGATGGTAAATACTGTTTTGATTTCATCAGAACTCTGTATTTCCAGCATAAATACATAAATATGCCTATATCGGAATTCTTGGAAAGGTATCCATAATTATCCAAACATCCGATTCTACTTAGAATGGTTGTGGTTCTGAATTTCGAAGAGGCAGTATCTCCTATATATCAGAAAATTATGCACGTAAAAAAAATAATCTTAAGAATCTCCATTACTGAATATATAAACTCTTGAATTTCCACTATCCTATTTCATTGTAAAATCTCATAGCAAATCAAATTGAGCACGTTCTAGGACTTACATTATCGATTTGCACTTTGGCTTTCTATGGGAAAGGTAAGGGGACCGAAAATCACAGCTTAGTTACCTTTCGAATTATCCTACTTATAATAAAAGTAAACCATAATAATAATAATAAAAAGTGAACCAATTTTTTTAATAAATATTAAAACCTACTTTTATATAACAATACTTAAAAAAAAAAATACCTGACAACCTATGACTGCTCTTGATCGGAAGTCTTTATAGAAGCTGGATGTGCCCCGGAAGGGTCTCCCGACCACGGAGTCGATCCACGACTGACGAAAAATAAGCTGTTATCAGCCTTAACAATCCGGGACCTTGAGATTAAGAACTCACTGTCTTATTTTCTGAACTACCCTGCTTTCTAAAATAATACCGTGACAACATGCGCAGTAAAATATCTTTAGTGTTTATTTGACCTTATGCTTCTGAGACACAACTAACGTGGTAAAACAAAAATAAGAGCTATAAATATCTTTGATATACATGCGTTTGTTGATCGTGATGTAGATAAATGGACATACGTACTTTTATCTCTGATTATCAAGAGAAATTTGCTCAACATATAGTGTTATAGAATTTCATTAACATCACTAAAATTTCATTATAACTTCGCGTCCTCGACTGATAAGCAAAAGAAGATTGTATATAGCTGGTATTAAATTTAACGAGGCTGATAAATACCAAATGTACAAAATCGAGTTACGGAATAATATAAAATGTACCGTACCAGAAGATAAAGAATTTTTATTTCAATTAAATATTGAAATATATTATTTATTTCAAAACATTTCAATATTAATTATTTCTTATTTGTTCTTTTCTTTACATCGTCCTTGAATATATGTTTTGTATATTATAGTTTGTTTATTTATTTCAATTATAATTATCATGTTAACTGGCAGATCTATGGGAGGAGAAGGAGTCTACTTCTATAAAGTATTTATTTTTTAAATTATAAAACATATACTAGTGGCAAGTTTCAGCACGTGTAAAAAAATATATATTCCTAATAAAAGTATTATTGTTTATTTGTTTTTTTAACAGACCTGCAAGGACCAGTTTTTTGTTTCTTCTAGTGCAATTGCTATTATAAATTTTCCTTTTCACCTAAACAAAATTGAAGAAAAAATTATGAATCCGCTTCTAATCAAGACAAAAAGGCTCTAAAAGTCTAGTACAAATACCAACTATTTTTATTCTTATTCTATATTATCTATTAATTTTATTCTTATCAAAATAATTAATTTATAATTAATTAATAAATTAATTTTATTCTGTCCCCTGAGTCGAAATAACCAAGTCTCGCAAAATGGTGAGTGTGTGTGGTCAGTCTAGCTCTAAAACGAAAAGTCGTGCGAAACTGAAATTTAAGGTATTTATGTTTATTTAAGGTTTTTATGTACCCGAGATGTTACAGGAACATTTTCGGCAAATCGGAAGTGGTGGTTTTTATTAACAACTAGCTTTACCCGGCCACGCGCTGCTGTAACTTAGCCTGGCAAAATGAAAAAGAAAGAAAATAGAAAGCACATATGAGTAGATTAGTAGCAAAGGACATCTGTCAGTTTTAAGAAGTTGGGAAACAAATTTGTCTGTAAAATGGCTTCAATTTAAACTAATTCTAATGATTTTTTCCTCATGATTCAAATTGAACATTCATAATCATCTGAGTGAATACGTTGTCATTCATGATCATCAGAAACAGTCTGAGTTGAACTTATAAAACTAAATTAAAAAATTAATAAAAAACACGTATAATAGTATTGACCTACGTAAGGAGAATCATATAACTTCTTCAAATGATAATTTCAATTACTGTAGTAATTATAAAATATTCGATTTATCAATAATAATAAAAAAATGCTTGCCGACGTTCGGTAGTGAGGAAGCAAAAGGAAACGGCCTTTCTGAAGAGAAACCAGTAGTTGTTTATTTTATTCCTCATTCTGCAATTTAATAACGAAAATTCCTGTAGACAAGTTCTGCTGATTATCTAGTAGCAATAAATAGAAAGGAAAAAAAAATAGGTAGGTTTGAACAGAAGCAACCAACCGAACCTTGAATAGGTGACATATTATTTATGGTTAGTTAGAAGATAAGAAGCGGCGTAATAAAGTTTAATTGCGGCCATAAAGGATTCCTTTATTTATGGGCCGGGTGAAGAAGCTGTTATTGCCGTGTGCCGCCCAACTTCTATACTCCCTCCCTCTTTCTCTATAGCTTTATCATTGTCCCTATAGGCCTATCTATTAGTTTATTATCTCTTCTTCGTTATCTCAGCAGTAAACGGTCGACAAACAGCCTTCGGTTAGGTTTTGCCCAACTTTCATGGCTGCTTAGTGCTTTGGTTATCTCTTCTTGGTCTAGTTATTCTTATAACTGGTTATGGTCAGAAATTCTATTAAGATATTACACCTAAAATATTGTAATATTCTTTTTGTAAGCATAGGCGCAGCTTTTCGATTTTGATTGGAGCGGAAGGAATCGAAGGACCTAAAAATAAAAAAAAAATTTCGGAAGTTTTTATTATGTTACAATTCAACACAATTACTGTGAAACGAATAAATATAATATTGATTTTTTTAAATTAATTTCTTTATAATTTTGTTTAAGTTTTTTATTTATTTTTGTTTGTTTTGTTTTACTTCTTATATATACTTGAAAATATATTAAAAAAAATAAACTTCAATATTAAACGTATTTGTTTAGATATAACGCAGAAAAGAGAGGAAAAAGCCTTTATAATATTGGCTCATTTTTAGAACTTTTTCAGCTAAAAATAAATAAAGTAAAAAAATCTTTGATTTGTTAGTGTGTACAACCTCAAATAAAAATACAACGTTTTTCGCTGACTAGTTTGCCACGGAAAAATGTGATGAGAATATCATGTGAAAATTGATGATTGAATCATAAAATCCTAAGATATGTATGTATATATTATTATCTTTGAATATAAATAACAATTTAAATGTATGTAATATTTAGGTATCAATAAAATAGTTACATACCTTACCTACTGCTTGGTCCTAGCCTGACTTAGTCAACTACTTTTCTTAGTCGGTTTTAGTTTCCACATTTTATTCATTCATGTAGCTTATTTGTTATTGATTTTATTTTATGTTTTTATCCCAAATTATGGAGGAGGGAAAACCATATTCTCGCCCCCTTCCCTCCCCCCCCCCCGCGAAGTCTGAACCTACGTTTTTAAGAACTTTTCATTTGCACCGGTTTTTTATTATCAGTTATAATTGAGTCGTTGATTTCCAAAGTGAACCATGACCATTGAATGTTTTTCAGGAAATGTGAAAAACTTTTATATTTCAATTGTAACATCAAAAGCAATATTTTAAAAAAAATATTTTGATTAAGATATGTTTTATTTGTTTTACATAATTCCGAAAATCATTGATTATTTTATTAGTAAATAAAAAAAAAAAAAACAATGAAATCCCGTTTCGGGACAAATAAAAGGTTGATTGGAGTATAGTTTGGAGAAGGGAGTAGGTGGGTGTTCGATTCGGGAGTGCAATTTTTACAATGAAAATTCAATCTAAAAACGGTAACATAAAATAAATTTATTTTTAATTTCCATTTAAATAATACTGTTAAAAAAGCTTTTGACGTTGTTTTTATATTCAAAAGAAATACAAATCAAATATCATTACATTCTTTGAAATATAAAGGCCAGTTTTGGAAATTTAGTTATTTTCACACATATTTAGCTTCTTTTAGAATGCGATGGTTTAATTATTTTCTTTAAAAAAGGAATCTAAATATTTTTTGATGAAAAATCGAGGCTAGCGGATAAGCCTAGTTTCCTTGCGAAAAACTATTTCTTTCACTTGGTTTAAATACTAATTTCTTAAATAACCGGGTTCTATATTCTATGTTTCGGGGTTCTGTCCCATCTGAAGGAATTTCCCTTTTTTTCTACTCGTCTGTTCCTAAAATTTTGTCATGTAAGTTAAATCCATAATTCGTTATGACGTCATATTTTTTCAGTTGTTCTATTTAGAATATTCTAACTGTCCTTTCATAAGAAATAAAGTATTTACTTCAGAAAGAAGAAATTATTTTTCAGGGTTAATAAAACAATTAAAAGTAATCTTTCTGTAAAGAATAATTTATTAATATAAGTATATTCATTTTTAAAAAAAAATTAATTGGACCATCGAATTTATTGGTTGTTTTTACATAGGAATCGATACTTATCCCGATTTTCAATAAATTGGATAAGTGTTCACTTTGGAAATAAGCGACTCAATAAATTATTATTATTAATTATTCACATATGCATCTTCTCAATTTCATCTTAAAACATGTTTTGTTATTTCACAAATTTAATAATGAATAATGACGCTTAATGGACCCAGTGGTTCGATGCCGATATCCCGTCGATTACTTCTTCAATACCTTATAAAGTATTCAAATCGATCTTATCGATTAATACTGTTGTTTCATCATTACTTCGATACCACATTTGATTATATTTAGCTGGTACAGACCGAGCAATTTACACACTGTGATACTTTTCCGTAATATAAAAGTTTTATAAGCCTGAGTGGGATTTATTAATGTAACAACTCCCGTAGTAATTAGAGGTAATCCTCCTTAATTATGAATGAGAGGTTTGGTCGGAATTAATAAATATAGATGTGATAAATTGAGCTGTCAGAGGATGATGGATTAGAAATTTCATTGATGGCACATATCTCGAGAGTGATGTAGCTATTACTCAAGATGGTGTGTCTGCAAAAATTATATTCGTGCTTTTATGTTTTTAAGATCGTGAAAATCGCTGATTATATCTTCTGTTGTGTTTTTTTTAACTATTGCATTTGTTTTATAAGGTTAGGGTATAATTTGAAAAATCCAATCACAGAGGCATATGCTTTTAAAATCCAGGTTAAAAACAAACTAATCCGTAATCGTTCCATAGTTCAGGCACACAGTTCATAAGTTGAGCGAATTGATGAATTAATCCTTGAAATTTTGTTATATTCTATTTAATTTAAAATCCTTAAGAATTGGCGGTAGCTGCCTTGCAAGCCTTCTTATTCTTATCTTATTCCGTGGACATACATTCTGTACATGTCTGATACATTATGTAAATCTAGACCATCGTGAACAGATTAAATTATATGATTAAAAAAAGTTTATAGGTCATTGACCCCAATACGAAAAAAGCTTAAAGCAACAAATTCGAGGCGCGTGAAAGAAATGAGAACAGGCAGAGACGTGTCTTTAATCTCCCAGGTCTTTGTTGTAATAGCGGCCAGGAGTTCCTTCATGCCAGCCAAATACTGACAGCTGTTTGTCCTCTTCCGTTTTTTTTCTTCTTGATGTTCCTTTAGTTTAGGCCGATTATATTTATAAGCGCCGCTTTACTGCCAATTATTCTGCGTTCAGTTTAAACCTCCGTCGGGCGAGCTTTTGCCTAAACGACTTTGGATGGGAACCTAAAAAAGAACCGCAGATTTGAGAGAACTTGTTCGTCCTGCAGGTAGCGCCATATGTCTTTGCTCCGAACAGCTTACTTCTTTGCCGTAAGACTTGTTTGATCTTAACTGGTTTAGGATTGTTAGTAAATGGGAATTGATTTTCATTTGGGTTTTTTTTTACATTTACTGAAAACAAATTTTGTTCTAGGCCTGTCTAATAATATTTACCGAGACCAATCATGATGAAATTGTATCAATTATTATGATTATGTGGGGAGTGGGGTTGCTCAGTGGTAGGGTACTGAGCTTCCAATGCTCTAGATCCCAGATTCGAATCTCGGCTCATGACAGAAAAAATATTTATTCTGTTTCATTGGCCGTGGAGCGACCCTGGGTTGGTAGATCCTTCTGGGGCACACCCAGCCTCTATAAATTGGGTACCCTTAATTAAAATACTTAATTAAGGGAAAAAACCTGGCGGTTGAGCATGATCTTGGTCAAATCACCTCCTTGCACAACCATAGACCAAGAAATAGTGGTTTCCCTTATTAATACTGATTTCAAGACCCTCCATGGGTTGTAGTGGTACAGGTTTTATTTTATTTTTTTATTTATGATTAGGTACCTAACTTAAATATGTACAGAAAAATATTTCTGTATACTGTAATGCTTACTCTGGTATCAGGTATAGTGCCAGAGAAGGTTTTGCAACGTTAACAAATTAAATAATAACTTGAAGAATTCTGTTAATATCGCTTACGTATTTAGGCGTTTAAGGATCGTACACACTGAGTGCATTATTTTTTAGCGATACGATATTCCTGTCTACGGTGGTATGGTGATTAGAGCAGTCACACATAGCGCGATAATCCGCAGCTATACGGACAAAGGATATCGTATCGCATATAGTGTTCGTGAGCCTTTAAGGTCAGGTCTAAGAGAAAAAATTCTCTGGCCTATTACGGGGGCGTTTCTTTCTTGAAGTAATAAATAAAATATAATTATTAAGAAATTCGATCAATTTCTTTTTTTCTTTTTTTTTTTTAAGCAACCGTGGTACCGCACTATCAGAGTGAATTAAGCACAGCTCAAATCATCAGAAATTTTAATTTAACTTTCATGGCAAAGCTACTATTGGTGAACTACCAAGTGTTGAAGGAGAAACTCGGGGCGCTTCAAGGTAGTCAGTGTCTTATTATGCCCTTACAAAAACATCTTACCTTGGACGGTATTTTGACCAATGCGATCCTGTCGATAATATTGTAATATTTCTTTTATATTTAATTATAATGTATGATGAAGCATATATAGCAAGGATATATTATCCTGATATTATTTGGCGCAACCCCCTTACCATCTTTGTTGGGGGACCTTCATGATATCATCTTCTTGGAATGTCATGTAATAGCGAGCCTTTTTTACTGGCCGTCGTCATTTTCTCCTTCATCCTTATAGCTCATCTTCTTTTCTCCGAGGTTTACGACTGCCGAGATATATCTTGGTCACTTCCGAAGGAGTTTTGTAAACGAGAAAGCGAGGAGACCTAATTGTGTTGGTAATTTAAGTACTTCTAATTACTCCTTCATTTATTCATTCCTAGAAGTATAATATTTTGGCGTACATGCGTGTGCAGCAACTTTTATGAGAGGATGAAGTTCGTGGGTATCTTCCACTCGGGCGGGGATTCCGTGGGTACTCTTCTGAATTTTTTTTAATAATATGGTAAAACTTATTAAAAAAATTATGTTCAAAATAAAACACAATAAAAATATATATAAAACTTTCATTTATTTAAGTATAGCATATTTGCAGATATGTTGGGCCTATCCGAAGCATAGGCGTGTGCATGGAGATGCCTATGCTTATTTTGCCAAACAAATTATTTAGTTAATACTAAATCCTAGATTTTCATTTGCAATGATTTATACAATGGAAAGTAATTTTACGTATTTAGTCCAATAATTAGTCCTGGAGTTAGTTGAAGAGTTTTATTTGGAAAATACAAGTAGTGCCTGGATAATTATCCATTTTATTATGAGATTTTCAAATTTTTTTAGGAACTTCAAATTTTGGAAAAATGTTTTATCATGTTTAATTTTTGAGAACCGCCCCGATCTTTTGTAAAAATGTATATATTGGGGCACTGGTCCAAATTCTTCACTCAAGTCCTGAGCGTCTGTTGCTCCAGTGCCCTCCATCAGTCTCAACTGGCTTACAACACCAGTGATGCGGCTGGGAGAGAAGCACTGGGATCTCCTGAAGTCCTGCTTTGGCTCCCACAATTGGGGGCCAAAGCTTGATTTAGAGTCCCCTTGGCCAATGTAAATATTGTACATAGGTGTAAATGTGTTTTATTTGTTTTATTATCATTCGACTTTAATATGTTATTTTACTTATCTTGTATATTACTATATCTTTTTTTAAATATTTATATGGTTTTTTTTTCTTTCTCTTCTTAGTTGGTTATTTTTATTTATTTTCCTTTCTTATGTTCATATTGTGTGAATGAATACTATAGCCCTAGTACCAATGCCCTTCAGTGTGTAGACTGTATTAATACTCAATAAAACAATAAAAAAAAATTTGAGAAAGATGGAAACATTTACACTGGTACAACCACTTTAAAAAAGTCTGGTATTGATATAACATTCATTATAATTATTTTATATATCGTATAAAATTGTGTGACTGGCTGTTACGTTATTGTTCGTAATCAGTATATAATTTCTAGTGAGTTTGTTATTTATAAATAATAAAAAATCAGTGGTGTAGTGTGGTAGACTGGAAATAAGAAAATTACAAATTAATTAGGCTTGGAGATTAAAAATGAAAAAGTTTCGAGAGTTTTTCTTTGTATATTCCTTATAAAGGCTAAGTTATTGATATGGTTTTGAAGTGCAATAATTTAGATTTCCAATGATTGCCGTAATGTTGACTTGAAAGAACATCCTAAGGAGTTATGGATATTTTAATAAATAATATATATATTTATATAGTGGTATAATACACAATCAAATATTTGTATTATTTATGATCCTCCTGTTTTGTTGTATTAAATCTCTACTATCTGTGTTAACTCCGATCTCTGTATCGGATAAAGTACCGTCTAGAAAAGACAATAATGGGTCATTTATATAAGTTAGCAACAATAAAAGTGGACATTAGGTAGAGCCAAGAGTGAAGCGAGAGTACTAGGACAGCCTGAACACTCGTAAAAGTGAAGGACCCTCCAGGCAACTGCCCCGATATCTTAGCTCCAGGCCCTCAGCCTCAGCGCTCCACTAACTGCGCCAGTATCTACCAGCGGGAATGGGATCACACCAGTTACCTTCGTCCAATGGGAGGAGGCGACTCATTCATTGCTCTATATGGATTCGATGGCTATATTCCATAGTACATATAACTTACAATCACGTAGGAACTTGAAAGTAATACCTATGCTAGTATTAGGCTCTAAACTCGTAAAAATGGAAAAAGTTAGAATATTTCTTATGCAAATTTGCAAATGTAATTAGTGTTAAGAAGGGTATGGGGACGGAGTTACGTCACGATAGTGGAGACTCGAACACTGAATGCCATGTCAGTGCCTAGCTCATACCGTTGAGTTATGGTGATTTTTTTTTTTGCAGAATTAGTTTGATCCTTCAGATATCCGATGTGTAACGCTCCGGTAAAGTTGGCTGGAGTCGACTTATAGAAGTGTTTTTATATATGGATTAAAATATTTCGAAAACTAAATATCGGGCCTGTATATTGCTGTCAAGGAAATGTTCATCATTTCATCCTCTTTCTAATGAGCTGTTATTCAAATTGTATCTTAACGTCACGCCGTTTTAAAGAGGCTAAAATGATATAAATATTGTCGAAAACGAAATGATAAACAGTTTTATTAAAGATATGGATTAATATTTCTCAGAAACTAAAAATCGGACCTAGATACTGTAAGCGAGGGAAATGTTCAGCACTTCCTTCTCTTTATAATGAGCCATTATTTGCTATATTAATATTGCTGCCGATAAATTGCTATATTATTACGCCCGTTTGTACCGTTGGGGGTATCATACTTTTTATCTTTGAATAGTACGTTAATAAGTTATTTCTAAGCAAATAAAAATATATTAGTTTCTAACGGATACTGTCATTTCATATTTCCATAGGATAAGTAGCTTGCTTCAACAATCGCCCAGGTCTTACTGTAATACGAATTTTCTTTAAACCCTGTGCTATTGACGGATACAAAAATCAGCTGCGGTAACTTGCGGTTTCTGTAATTATCTGGCGAATTCAATCAAGAAAACTGTACGAAAAAAAGATGAAAATCTTACAACAAAAATAAACTTATTTCTAATATAATTTATTACTTTCCGGTATGAAAAATTGAAATAAAAGTATAGAAACATATAAACTTAAAGGAAATTTAAGTACTGGTACTGGTATTGGTGGGAGCAAGTGGGTCCATCGTGGTCCTTTTTTCCAACCTCTGGCGGCTATCTTGAGGTAGCCGCCGCTTACTTACCAGAGTAGGAATGTCACGATCCATTTCCCGGAGCCGTTGAGAAATGAAAATATCCAACCCAGATGGGAATCGAACCCACTACATTCAGAACCAGACACTCTAGAAATCTCTCCCCTTCGTGCGCGGACATCCCGTTCTCAAATGTGAAAGAACAGATTTAACAGAAATTCAAACAAGTTTTGTGACTTAGTATTGCTACTGAGATGTTCAGCTCACCTACCTTGTATTTTGTGTTATCTTCATTTACATGTATGGTGATTTGCTCTCCTTCTCTTATCACTTTTTTTTTCCAATTTTATCTATGTTCTCTTGATAGTAATATAGGTAATAGGTATTTATTACTGATTCAGTAAATAACCTTATACAATTTATTTATTTTTTCTAAATATAAAATATATATATATTTTTTAAATTAATAATAATAACAACGGCGATTCCCATGAATATGGTTTTAGTCTAAATCGACTCAGAAGGCCGGGTATGCTATTTAACATTATGTTTTTTTAGATATCTTGTCTACTTTAAAAGTTTCCCTGATTTTTTTTCCGTTTTATGCCTTTTCGACCACTCGTGATTTCTGTAACTGACGTTTGTAACATCGATCGTATATAAAAACTGTAAATGGTTCATAAAATAGATGATTTAAAATTATTTGATAATTATTAATTATTATTATTAAAATTATTATTTGATAATTTTAGGTATTGATTAATGTTAATAAAAAAAAAAAAATATTTAGTTCTCATTAGGTTAACGATTTGTGTAGTTGTAGCGTTAAAAAAAAAAAAGCACAAGATAAGGCAAAAAGAGACTTTAAAAATTTAATATTCTGTTAGCCACATAACATTCGTAAATCCTCTTTCCATTTCCGATGGGGCTTAGAAACTCCTTGTTTAGCGATTGTTTAAAAGTTTCCCTACCGAGATGATGAAAATGAAGGTAAGCATAACTTCTGAATACAATTCCTCTGCCGCTAAAATAAAATACAAAAAAAATGTTTACGTTAGGACGGGAAGAAAGTTTTCCACTCAGGCTATCTACTAAACCTAACAACAAAAGCTCTAAGGAAAACGAACAAAAGTTACATAAGGGAGAAAAAAAAAAAAAGTCTGGCGTAAGTATATTGGATTCAACGTCCATTTTATTTGATCTCTCCTTGGAATATTTGCCATATTCTTACCTCATTTCCCTCCTCGAAAACAAATAATTTAGCCTTAGAACGGCCCCTTTAGCCGCCGTTTTATCTCACAACTATTTCCAGAACGGGGGGAGGAGGAGGAGAGGGGCGTCCCGGCTGGCTCCTCCGGTTAATCAAGATTCTTCTGTAGCTAACAACACCAATTCCTCGGATCTCCTTTCGCTGGAATTAACTGTCAAAATAAAGTTGGTGTAAGTTGTCCTCTTCGTCCGATTTATTTTAATACTGTTTTCTCTGCTCGGAACAACACACTACCCCAGCAACTGATGAGGCCTTCCAGTCCCTAGGAAGTCGTAACATCAAATCTTATGTCACTCGTGAGTTTTAATTAAGTGAAAGGATGGGCTCCAGTGGTCTCGATAAAAAGCATAAGTTGCTTCAGTTCGATTAAGAAGATTGTGCTAGGTTTATTTTGTAAATATTATAATCCTCTATAGGGGAAATTATTATAAATTTCAAGCAATTATTTTTTTACCTTAATATTGTTTTCTGTTTAATTTCGGTGTTTAACAAAATAAATTAAGATGTTTGATTAGACCACACCAAAGAAGCGGAAACATCAACATGGCGAGATTAATAATATGAAATATAAATTATAAATAATAGCTGATTATAAAGAGGATGGAATGCTAAAAAGTTCGATAGCTTGCAGTAAACTGGTCCGATTTTTAGTTTCTGAAATATTTTAATAATTTGGTTTTCGACATTATTTTTTCTCTTTCCACGTCCCTAACACGCCGTCGCGTTTAGATACATTTTTTAATAATAACCCATTACAGAGAGGATGAAATGCTTAACAATTCCCTCGCTTGCAGTATGCAGGTCTGGTTTTTAATTTCTGAGATATATTTATTCATTTACAAAAACATTTCAATTAGTCGACTCCAGCCGACGTTAACCGAGCGTTAAACATCGAAAATCTGATCCACCCTCTCCAATAAAATTGCAAAACGCGCATTAAGTAGTTTTAACATAAAAAAAATTGTATAAAAAATAGTGTGGTTCAAAATAAGTACCAGAGGTCATTAAATCCATGAAGAACGAGTTTTAAATTTCTTATTTCTTGTTTCTTTATTATAAATAAATGTTTCAATTTTTTTAAATATTCGTTATATTGAGTGTTTTGAAATTGATTGAAATTCTTACTAGTGTTAAATTTCATTAATAACAAAATTACAGTACAACGGTTTAAAAATAATTCTATATCATCGGATTTTCCAAACAGTCGCCAAGTATATTTTTGATATAGGTTAGCCTTCCAATATGTTTCTATGAATTTTTAGTTTATTTATCGATACAAGAACACTAAGTGCATGCAAATATTACAAATCCCTTTGTGTATCAAATATAGTTGCAACAAATGCTAAATTTCCTAATTTTGTTTTTAGGGTTAATTTCAATTTCTTAATTGTTACTATTAATTATAACTCTTTGGAATTATCCGCCTATATGCAATATTAATACAGGCTTCAAATTATTATGTAATGGATTTTATAGACATTTAGAAAAAAAATGTATTCCAGGAGCTGTGGAGAAGGGACCCGTGGATTTAGTGTCATATATATGTATATATAAACGAAAAAAAAGCGCAGTAATTTTGGAGAAATACCAACTTTTCTACATCGGCTATTTCATATTGGAACATTCTCTCTCTTTATTCGTGTCCGTATATATTTTCTTTTTTTATATTTTTATTATTTATATCGTATTTCTCTGTTTTGCAATTTATAATCTATGTTTTATTCTTTGTGTGTTTGTTTAAAGTTTATGATTTTTAAAGCCTATTTCTTAATTTTGTTCTTTGCTTCTATTATGGAATTATTTGTTATGACTCTACTAGTATTTTTACCGGTTTAAACGATATAGGAGAATTTATTTTTTCCCTTGTTGAGATATAATTATCACTATGTATTAATTGAACACCCTTTTCTTGTTCTGGTTGTAGCGGTAGGAAAAAAAATCTTCAAATAATTTTTTTCCGGTTTCAAGACTGGAACAATATATGCACACTATAAGAAAAGTTATTTCGTGGAAAAAAAGAAAAAAGCATTTGCCCTAAAAGAAGTTCAACAAGATGTTGGCCTCATATTGAAGGGAAGGAGATTGGCATTGCCAGGCAATCAAACGGTCGGAGGACATGGCGAAACAAGGCAACTGCTGTCGCTACATCGTCAATCACTCTGCGTAATTGATGTCTTGTTGCTCCTAACCTGCAGAATCACAGCTGATGGCTCTCCGCTCTCTCTTCATCCATCAATGATTGCAGCAATGAGCTGGTACTTCTTCTTGTCTACACTAGCCTTGTCTCAATCTCTTGTTCGGAATTATGTTATTTTTGAACAATTTTTCTTCATTTGAAATTTTAGGCATTACATCCAAGAGGAGTCAAAGGCAATTTTTAGTATTAGCATAGTAAATTAGAGCTCCTCCAAGCTTTCAATGCTGATGATGTTATGTCGATTATTCTACAAGCATGCGAGATTTGGAATGTCACCAAGCAGGTGATCTATAACATTAGTGACATTTACTAACATTCGTTACTGCATATCTACGGGATCATATTGTGAGTGTAGCGGCTGGAAGCAATCTCCAATGGTGAACTCGATTCCTGACAACCCTCCTTGGCGTATGAAAAAAAGATGGCTTCGGGATCGTCTAAAATACAACTTTTGGAGTCGTCACGATGTTAAAGTAACTAGGATGAAAAATCTCATTTTTCAATTTTGTTCGTTTACCATAGCAATTCATGCACTCCTTGAGGCCAAATGTCGAATCCAAGCGGTACACAGTGGGATCAGTAAGAAGACCTCTTTCACACCGAAGATGCAAGATAAATGTATCCTGGATGCAGGATGCATGTGCGTCTTGCATCTTGATGAAAGAGCTTCAGAACAGAACCCTAGTTCACACCTCTCCATGACATTCAATCGTCATTTCAAAGGATTCAGAAAACGATTACTGACGATTTATTGCAATTTTGTCGTAAAATTGTTAAGCTTCCATGGTAATAAAGCAAGCAATTGATAAAAAAAAGTATAGTTTAAAAAAAAAGAAAACAATAGTTGAAAATAAAATAACAACTGATAAAGATGTTAACCACAAGAGCTTCGAGAAAATTAAGAAGGGGGATCTCGCGACATCGGCTATATATATTTGTTTTGTTTTTTCAATTGAACTATTCAATAAAAATAGCGAAAGAGGTATATTCTGCCAAATGGTATTCGAATTCTCGTAGGTATCAATAAAACAGTTTATCTAATGTTTGGAGTTCTAAAAAAAAAAAATAGATTTATCCGATGTCGCTAATTTTCTTTTCCTCGTCCCACTGTGCGGCGACCGAAAGATCGGAATCAGTAATGTCATTATTGCGAATATAATAAGGAGTAATGATAGTTAAAAGTTCACATTGGGTAAATTTTCTACTTAAATAAGATGTCGACGATATGTTGTATTTGTAGTTATTACAGTTGTAAACAGAAGTGCAGCTTTTTAATCGCATTCTCCCTAACTTGCAGAAAGTATTATGAGCTAGAATCAGGAATGGTAGTCGTTTAAGTAAATTATTGAGGAATCAACTTGCACAGCATCTAGGAATTCATGAATAAAAGAAGGAAAAAACTTTCCTCCTAAGTTATTCAGTTTTTTTTTCTTTACAATTATCTATTTAATGCAAGACCTAAGCTACCTATTACATTATAACTTGGTCGGGAGTACTTAAGGATTCAGCAGAGGTACTCAAATTGCTGTTAGGCTAATGGTTGTTTTGAAGAAGTCGATAGAGGTCGGGCTTAATGATCCAGGTTGAATTTATTTCAGCTGCTGTAGGTGGGTAGTATACTATAGGGAGGGGATGGGAGTGCATCGGCTAACACATTAGTAACTCTAACTCAGCGGGCGGGGGGGGGGGAAGTTATGTTTGTTTGGAGCCAGTCAGTGAATATGGCTTTTCCGGGGCGATTTGTCAGCATTACCGAATATTACAAATACGTGAAAAATTTATTCTGAAAGTAATGTTTCACGATTCGATGTCATTGGAATCCTAATGGAATTCTAAGATTTACATACCTATTAGAAATATACCCATTTACCTATTTCATTATTATTATTATTTTGGTACAACTTATAGCTTTAACGGGTCTATGTTTTCATAGATTATTCTGTTCCTTCTATCTTCCCTCAACACATTGGCATGCCACAAGGTAGCGTCTTAAGCCCAATCCTCTATTTTCTATACACCTCTGATATCTCTGAGCACCCTAGCACCGTCATCTATCTTTTCGCCTACGACTCTGCAATTCTGTCTTCCTTCAAAAATCCAACTATTGAATCAATTGCCCTTCAAAACCATCTCTAATCTTGAAAAATGGAAAATAAAAATAAATGGCTGCAAGTCCATCCACATAGTGTTCTCTTAGGAAAGCCTTGAACAATGTAAAGCCCATCTATGACTAATCTCAATAACCTGGTACCTTAAAAAATGTACGGTAGCTCGGACTCTACTTAGACAAAAGACATACATTCACACGCAATTAAAAAGACGAGAACTGACTAGACTACCAATTCTCACATTTTCTGAACTATACTGAAACCAATTTGGACATGTGGAGGAGAACTTCGGGATTTGGCAAAACAAACCTTAATTTGGCCCTTAAACATAATACAAACATTGTACAAAACATGTTACTCACTAATCTACCCTTTCCCTTTTTTGTTTTGTTTTAATAATATAATATCGTTATACTATATTATATTTATATACAATATGTTATAGTCTATATTTGGCTAACGTTGTCCTCTTCTTGTCTGTACGGAGATAGTTAATTACAAAGAGTGTTGACGAACATAAATGTATTTATTTTTATAAATTCCAGTGTGTTTTCTTCCTAATAATTATATAATTACGAAAAATTCTGGATTTGAATACTTTATTGTAGAATTTTGTTGTTTTACTTTGGATGTCTATACTTTTTCGTTTTAAGGTATCTTGACGTGTTTTTATCAAGTATTTATATATAATATGTATATATTACATAAAAATAAATATGTATAAAAATTTATTTAAAAAATAGATACATACAAATAAATTTATGAATAAAAATAAATATGGCTGTTTTTATATAATATAGGCTATGCCCATCGTTGCCTTGCTATAGGGGATCCGGAACCCTTATTATGGAACGCGATGAGCCGGATGGATTATTATAATTTTTGTAGAATTTTCATAAGGCCATTATCCAATCCCCGGTTTTCCATAATCCATAACAGCCTACTCTTAATGATCTTAATCCTTAGAGAACATTTTTCAAAGGATGAGCTTTTATGTGATTCTGAGTGCTCAGGGCTTATTCCAGATCTCTTGCCATCCCCCACCAACTCTCCTCTTTGAGTATTTATTAATTGAGAAAGAGATAAGAGTGAAACAAACTTAACATTTTCGTAGCTGTGTAATAAAAGGGAATGCTATTGTAATGTGCAATATTTCATTAAGTAATAATTCTGGTTTTATGAAAATTGCCTTCATTTCATAATTATAACTTTACTTCTTTATTGGTATAAAATATCTAAAATTCAAATAGAGAATAAAATTAAATGCCAATATAAAATTGTTCTTTTTGAAAACCTTAAGTCAATCAAATCGGTATGATCACTAGACAGAAATATAAATGATAGATAAATATAAACCAGAGACCGCACATCTCACATTAATATTTTTTTTTTTAACTTTTATTCAGTAGTATACCATTCTACACAATGTGAACAATGGTTATAACGAAGAAAGAATATATTCACACCATATTCACAGAATATATAAATAAATAAAATTTAAAAAACAGATAATAAGTACTTATATATGATAATAAAAATAAAATAAATTCAATGATTAGTAAGGTAAAATAACACAGACATACCTATATGCATTATTTATTATTAGGTATAGGAACTCAAACCAAATTTGTCCTTCCAACTATGGTGAAAAGCAGAAATCCAGGAGATCCCTACGCTATTCTCTCAACCGCCTCACTGGTTAACAGATTTTAAAATAGTAACCAAATAGAGCAGAGGTTATTTTGTTTTCATTATCTCTGAAAAAGATTTACCACTTGTTCTGTTGAGGTGAGAAACGTGTCTCTTGTGTATTGAAGTAGTCAGAATTAGCGAATGTTGATTGAATAGTTATTTATTGGTAATTGAGAGAATTGAGGCTTTATTTTCAAACCTTTCAGTGAAATAGATTAGACACATTTTGAACATAAACCAGGGATTTTCATTATTTAGTGAACCTCCAAATTTACATGTAAATATGTTATAATTCACGTTTTCAATTATTCTTCATTTTGTTTTAATTTCTTATTCAAAACTTTACCTGTAGGCCAATGTTTTGTTTATCTTGTTTTAATATAACATTCTGTCACAATATGGATAGTAATTATAGTGATTTTTTTGACACCATTATGGGTCAAATTAAAAAAAAAAAAAAAAAGAAAAACTATTATCAAGTAATTTGTATTTCTAATAATACTTTTCGGGGATACATTATCCACTTCTTCAAGCATCTAAAATTTAAGGCAGTAAAGTAATTGAAGTATAAATTTTTATAACGAAAATTTTTATTTTTATTTCATTATTGTCAGTAAATTTTAGATAAGATTCATCTTCGAAACGTACAAATAGAAATAAAAACGCTATAAATCGCCGTTGTAGTATTTTTTTTTTAACTTACCTATGGTGAAGTTTGTAGGGAAAAACTTTTTTTATAAATATATGGTATATATCTAAATATATACAACTTATTTTCGTCATGCAATAATAAAAAAAAAAAAATTAAAATGGGCGGGTGGATGTATAAAAGGAATTATTTTTCCTTAGAATTAATTTTTAGCTTCTTAAAGAGACGAAAATGAATTCTTCACAAAAAAAGACACTTCAAGTTCTCTGTTTGCCGAGACTTAACTTTCAACTTGTTTAAATAACTTAAAAGCTGGTGTTTGCTGGTGTTAAAAAGTGCTGTTTTTGCTCATCCGACTCCAATTTTTTATAGTCAGATAATTGTATTACTACTACGTAAAGTGATAAAACTGGAACCCTACCCTGAAAGTTTATCGTAATGACTGACAAGAGATAAATGGTTATGAATAATGAAATAAATATTCGCAGTAGTTATTTTCTGCAGCCCATCCGATGGTATAATTATAGTATGTTAATATCCACTAGCTCAGATTTACCTCCAATAAACGTCGTTAAGATTCGATTTGGAATTACATACTTGTTCTAAAGATATTTACGACCTCATCAGTGAAGGCTCTCTTAGCAAGTAGGCAGTGTAAGTATTATTTTATGTCATGCTGTGTCACTCCTACGTCCTATCCCAGGGAACGAACGAGCCCAAGACAAATAACAAATGGCATCGATGCATTTAAACATGGAATGCATTATGCAAGCGGGCAGGTCTGGCTGGTTTCTAGTCTTCAAATCTTCGTCTGCTTCTTATTGTGGTATTCCTCTCCCTCTACATTTCAGCATTGTTCGGACAAGCTTTTTTTATAAATAATGGCATACCAGGATTAAACGTTTGCACATTTCTTACCTAACTTAGTTAATGGCATTTGATAAACTTGATCCTGAACCATTTTCGTACTAACCCTCAATTTCCTTTAAATTTTTGCGAATTTGCATGGATCGTTTCAGAAATATAGGCCTCAATAAGTTTATGCATGCTATAGTCAAAGTAGAAGGTGGAAACTAATACGACGTGATATCATTTAGATGTCAACCTTTGAAAAATCAAAATCGCACTTAATGGTAGTAAGTGTTATTACTTGTGTTAGGCACGTCGCTATATTTTCCTAAAAGCAGATATGGAACCAAACTAAAACCTAAAATGCGACCTTTTGCAAAATGCGTGATTTTGGAAAGAAAACTTTGCATGAATATGGAACTTTCATGACCTGTGTATATATTGGAGAAGCAGAAAAGTATTTGTTTAAATATTACCTTGTAAATACCTAAATGTCAAAAAGGCTTAACACTTCGAGTACCTTTCGTCCCTGTTTCTACTGTTCTCCTTTAAGCAGCTTCTGTACCATTTCGTTTGTGAGTAGGTTGTTCAAATACCTCGTTAAATTGAGGAAGATTACATCTCGAACTGAAATCCCTTTGGCACACAGTTAATCGACATCGTTATCTTGGATATAAAAAGAGACATTAGTTCAAAAAGCAAGTTTATATACTGATTAAACAAAGCTTTTTAACTGTTTTAGCAACTTGGTGCTACTGTGAATGTCAGAAATGGTTTTGTACCCATTGAACAAGGTTGCTTAGGGTAAATAATTACTCGGGTCGTCAATAATTTTAGTGGTCATTAGTATTGTTATACTTCTATGTGTAATTTATTAAATAAACGTTTTGGGGGGTTGGAAAAAAAACAATTTTAGTGGTGTATGAAGTGATAAAATATTATGAAGTCCATTAATTTCGAAATTTCGTCAGATAAGCATTAATGGAACAATAAAATAAATTCTCATCTGTACGTATGTAAGTGGAATATATGTGATCTTATTGACGGAATCCTGCTACTCATACTGTTTTGATTCCAGTAATTATAAAAACTGAACAATCTGTAGTTGTTTCGGATTAGTGCTCGTTAAGGATGAATTGTTTCTTGTCCAACGATAAATAATGGTTTTACACCACCTCGATGATTCCACATTTTAGAGGATGGGTATGGATAACACACTCATTGAACCCGTCATAATAAAGATAAATTTTTTTATTTTTTTATTTATATATTTACAACTGTATACAAAAAATACATCTAGTAAATTCGCACATGGATACAATGGCATGAAACACATGTTGAGAAACTACCCATTGGTAGCACTCTAATATTATGTCTATATTAGGAGATCAAGTGACCATCTTGTTTTCAGACGCCTCGGAGGTTTATCAGGAATTGAGTAGGAAGCAAGTTTAGAAACAAGAGGGTTGGGATGGTTATGAAGTTTATTATGGAAGGACAGATAACTACATTGGACCAAATCTGATACATAAGGAACTTTAAGGTCATTATGGATGATTTCATTTATAACAATGTAAGGAGCATTGAGGATTTTACGAAGGATATTGGATTATAAGGATTGGATACGAGAGAAATTTGAAGGTTTAGTGGAGCCCCATAGCTCAACTCCGTAAGTCCAAATAGGCCTTATTATAGTCATGTAAATGATTCTTTTGTAATTAATTGGAAGGTTAGAGCGTTTGTCTAGTAGGTGTTGAAGTAGTCGGAAACGTTTCTGTTTCTTGTCATTTCAATCTAGTATGAGGATTCCAAGTTAGACGTTTTTCCAGATGGAGTCCTAGGCAACAAAAATAAACTAAGTTACAAATAGAAAATGAGTATCTTAAGAAAACCAAATTTTTTATTCATGAAATATTTTAATGTTATTTAGGATGCGTCCTTGCAGAGCTGATGAGGTATGCCATATAATTATAACTTGTGACTCGCTGCTATGGTAACTTTTTACTTTGGGTCTCGCATTGTCATTGGGTAGTCTTGGATCCAACACTGTTACCACCTCTTCCCTTTTAAACTACCGCCGGTAGGTTTGATAACTTCCATTTAGTTATTGTTTTATGTATTCCATATACGTACTTATTCACTTCCAACCTTTATACGAATGGGTCGAAACAAGCTATATTCGAATATGTAAATCCAATAACGAATTATTACCGTGTTTTTTTGTCCAGGGTTTTCTTCCTCCCTAGTAAATATGTTGATGAGGAATGCGGATGCGACTTGGAAAACATCCGTTAGCCTGCATTAGGATCGATTACAGGCCGATCCGCGGGGGGGGGAGGGCGGCCCCCAGGAGCAGGGGGGACCTTGCCAACGGTAAAAGATATGCAGCGGGCATCGTCCGTAAATTGAGCATTGACAGAGGAGCATGAAATAGATAGTGGGGGGGGGGACGTTAGTTTATGCTCGGCCGGACCCGATGGCTATATCTCAGCCGGGGACTTCGCGCTCCGCGGCTCCTCGCTCTTTTAAATTCACACCAGCTCTATCTCCTTCATATATCTGTCCCAGTCCTCCTTCTTACCTCACTCTCTACCGAATCACATCGGGTATAATCCAATGTTCTAGTCCTCTCCATTTTTATGAAATATTTCTCTTAATGTCTAGTTAGTGGAAGTTTATATTTTCCATTGGCTTTTATTAGAAGATTGTAAAACAAACTATATAGTTTCTGAAATTAAAGTAAATACCAGTCAAAATTTCCCTATCCGATAAAGAAAAACTTAAGATCCTATAACTTATTGAGCTGAATAGCGTACTGAGTGAGGTAATTATATATTCCGTTTCACTAGATCTACTCTGATGTTGAGAGACCATACTAGGCTCTCTAAAGTGGGTGCTATCAATTAATTTAGGGAGGAATCCAAGCGGATGGGTGTGATATCCCTCAACTTACCTCCTTACACTGCGTCCTTGCACAAACTCTTCATGGATCGTAGTAGTACCGTTTTTTTTTTTTTTATTATTATTATTATCATCCCAAAGACATGATAGAACTAAAAAGAGCCTTCCCTATGTCCTTGCTCTTTCTTGGCATACCATTAATAAGAAACAAAATCACAAGAATTTCAAAGTATAACTTTATAATTTTATAATAAAACTCTCGTACACATTTTATTTAATCACTACGCTAAAAATTCAACTGCGCTTATGTAAGTTTTAAATTTTTTATCTTCCAAGTAAAAAAATTGGTATAATTTGTAGTTAAAAACATGAATTCTAGCTTTGGGGCCCTACTATACCATCAAATTCCTCTCGTATTCAATCCCTACAATCTAAAATCCTTCGTTAAATCCTCAATGCTCCCTACTTTGTCACAAATAAAATCATCTATAACGACCTTAATGTACCATATGTTTAAGATTTAGCTCAATCCAGATACCTATTCTTCCATAATAAACTTCTGAACCATCCGAACCCTCTTATTTCCAACCTTCCTTCCTCTTCTGTTCCTAATAACCCTCTGAGGCGTCTGAAAAGAAGATGGCCTCGGTACCTTCTAATAGAGAAATATAATTCGAGTGATACCAATGGGTAGTTTCTTCTCATGTTGTACATGTCAAATTACTTATTTCATATTTACTAGTTGTATTTATCATTATACAAATGTGAATTTCAATAATAAAAATATTTAAAAAAAAATCATGAATAAAGTGCACAAGAATAGATAAGATTGCAGGTATCAATGTAAAATATTATCGATTAATATCGGTGACCTAAACCTCAACACGATTGAGAGAACATTTTGTAAATAGTTGAATGAGATAAAGTTCCAGAGCGTCACTAATCTATTGGTTGAAATAAATCTGTGACAGCAACTCTGGACCAAATCGGTCGATCACCTTTGTCCCTAAAGAAAGACCACCCTACCACCCTGTAGGGTTTGACCTCTCCCGACCTATCCCTATCTAGGGCGGCATCTTTGCCTTATCGCAAAAACAGATTAATATTTAATGTACCTTTTTTATAAATAATTTTATTTTATATACGTTTTACAAATGCAAAATAAAAATATTAATTCAGAAAAATAAATCTGGTGTTAGTTTCCGTCACGCCCATTTCCTCAACCGGCGAGGAGACACCCACATGTGTATTTCAGATCTTGATGAAACTTTTTTAGGTGAACCTAGGTTGGGTTTATATATTGGTATATTAGAAATATATAAATGTAATAAATGCCAACCAGCCACAGAACTAAAAAAAAAAAAAGATTGTATCTGCAAAAAAAACATCGTATATTTTTGTTTTTGATGAAGTTAGAAAAATGAATTCATCATAAAAATCTTGCCATTTCCGTAACTTTCGTGTATACCAAATTACAAAAAAAAGGTCGCGGGGTCACTGCCGTTTCAACTTTAGAGGAGAATCGAAAAGGATGGAGTAAATTTGGAACGGAATCGTTCAAGATCTGGACGATGAATAACGATTTAATTGAATTTGTACGGGATAAAGTCTAAAACGAATAAACTATTAAGATTATCTGTATATTATTGTTGATTTAATATAATGGGGCATTGATTGTTCTCAAGCAGGATTTGATGTGTTTGACACTCTCAACACCATACGTCCAGATTGATTTCAGAATTGTCTTTTAGATCATTAATTTTTTATCGATTGAAAGAAGAGAATTTCTATTTATAATAGGCCATTTCGTCGATCAAGTTATATCGATTCAGTTAGAAGTTTTATATAAAATTGTCACTTATCTTAAAATTTAATTCACTCCTCAGATCGGTATTTATACTCCTTAAGATAATGTAGCTTACTGTTATAAATATAGGAGTACATAACAACTACAGTGTGTTGATTTAATCTGCAAAAAGTGTTTTGTGTAGGCTTGTACTATGTTACTACCTGGCAGTAGTTGAGAACCCTAGTTCACTATACTCGATGTGCAGTTAGGTTTTATTTATTTCCATTGTTTTTTGTTTTTTTCAAAATTCTTGTTTTCATGAAACTATCGCTTGTGGCTAGTAGTGTGCCCTAAAGTAGTAGCGCAGTACATGGCTACACAAAGCACACTTTTGCAGACTGAAGCAACATAGTGGATCCACCTCGGAATCACCAATGTTGCCGCATCTTACGGTTGTCTTTATATATGTCTTTTGTTTTATGACAATAAAATTTGTACCTATAAGTATTAACATCAAGTTATCTCCAAACCGGTAAAAATACATATATTTCGTTTATAAGCGATTCAATGCGATGGCTTATTTTTTCTTCATAGTTAAGCATATATGTTGTACCGAACATGTCGCGGACTCACATCATTTGCCTTGCTAACACATGTATTATTGGCTTTATGATAATTGGTATTCCAATTACAGCTGTAAGCTCAAAGTGGTTAGTTAGGCTTGTCCTCCCTTCCCCGTTGGTCCTAGGAATTTATTTATTTAAAATTTAACAATAAATTTGTGTTTTGTAGTTTGACCATGTTTAACGAATCCTGCAGTTGCCCATCCATATTATCGAATCCACTAGTCACCTACAGTCAAGCAACCTTTATCCTAACCTAACTTTATAGTTAAATCATAAGCAGGATAATGCTTTTAGCCGTGCCTAAGTTTTTAAGAACGCTTTTGGCCAACTTCACCTATTAGATATTTTATGATCGAAAAGTTTTCTCTCAGGGTAATAATTTTAGTGTTAAAGTCTCTCGACTGTAAAAGTTTCAAGTTTTGTTTTTTTTAGTGTGCTTTTATCGGATCAGGAAATTTATTAAATATTAAATCGCTTTATTCCATTCTGGCTTTTAAGGTTTGTTAATCTGTTCCATATCTTCTTATGAATTACCATGCTATTTTATTTAGTAAGTATTAATTAATTCGGCCTCCCAACGTGAGTAGGATATTATTAATGAGCAAAAAAACAGATTCTATTAGCGCTAAACAGTTTTTTTTTTAATATTTGTTAAATTATACAGCATTAAAAAATAAAGAGATTTTTTTCTCAGTAACGGAAGAGAAAAAAAAAATGTTAATATATTACAATTATTATTTTAATTTCATTTACGAACGATTTAAATGATAGAGTTTGATAGAAAATCTTCTGTACGATGACTGGAGCTATCTGGGATCAAGAGTACTAACGGATGGAGGGAAAAAGACTGCTTACAGAAACTGGTCAATCAATATGATATGAAGGCAACGATGTTAATCAATGAATGCCTCATTAGTAGCAAAATATCATGCGGGAGGCCTAAAACTACATGTATAAATTGAATCAACAAAGATGCAATAGAGCAGCATGCAGATAAATGGAAAGAAATAGCCCAAGATAGACAACGATGGAGCAGGCTTGTTGAGGCGGCAAAAGTTCTATAAACTTTGTAACGACAAAAAAAAAAAAAAAAATCATAATCGTATTTTTGTTCGATGAAGGGAGATGTGGCACACTGACAACACCTTTCATATATATGGTGTATCAATTGCTGTTTGTTTTTAGGTTTTGATAAAATTTGTAGGATAGATTTTTATTTGAAGAATAATAATACAATCTGCCAACGTCAAAGTTTTAATATACCAATTAAAATAAAATCTAAGAAAAAAATTTAAATAAGAAGAAAACATAAAAAATAAAGAGAGAGAAACACTTTATTTTCATAAAATATTAAGGATTGCTGCCCAATTATATTGGGTTGCTATATACACAGCATACTCTTCTATCCTTAGGACAATATATGAACTTATATATAAATATACAGAAGTATTAGTTAATATTAGTAAAATAGATATATATATACATACATTTTTATTTTTATTTTTTTTTCCATTTTTTTTTTCCTTTTTCCTTCCTTTCATTGTTCATGCTTTTTTTTTTTAACATTTAGTTTCCCTTTGTCTCACTTCTCTCTCTTTGTCTCTATTGTTTTCAATTATTCATTAAATAAATAAATAAATACATAAATTAAAACTCTCGGGCTAGCCATGCACGTGGTGGTGAATGATTCCCAGGGAGTCGAGGACTATATTTTCAGCCAACCTCAACTCGCTACGTCAAATTTAAAGAAAAATATTTGTGAAAAGCAAAAAAAAAATTTATTGTAAAATAATGAAAAAATTACTTGTCACACATTCGTTCATATAAACACTGATAAAATGGAAGAATACTGTTTGTATTCTGTTTATTTCGGGTTGAATTTTATTATTTTAATCACTATCCTACGTTATCTGATATTGGAATATACTAGTTTAATTAATGATATTATACATTCATATTTTATTTTTTGTGCATACGCTGGAAGCAATTCCGCTTTTTATTAAATCCTGAGAGAGGGTTTTAATTTGTTTCAGTAGGTGCGATCTTTTATAGCATCTGCCACACACTCTAATTGTGTCCTATAAAGGGTAACTGGGTTGCAAACAAATCAAAGCTATTCGCTTTCATTAGCTTTGAATCAGTGCAATATTGCACGTGTCCTGTCCTACCTATGTGCGGCCCACACATCGATAGGCTAAATTGCTCCTGTTCAGATCCGTCTGGATTATTCAATCAACTATTGAATATTACAATTATTTGTTATATAGGTATAATTAATTATTCAATTATAGAATGACCTTTAAATATTGAAATTACCGCAACCGCTAAGACTGAAATGGGCGTGTAAAATTGTTCGTTTTATAGAAAAGAAATTAATGAGTCATATGGTTAGACCAAGAGGTATGTGAGGTATTGTTTAGGATCTAAGGGAATAGATATGAGGTTCAATCGGCATCGGACCTTCCGGGTTCTTTAGGTCTTATTACATATTATTATATGATATTTGGGATTGAACAATTAATTTAAGTTTTCTTTTTTAATCAATTATGGGTACTCAACATTTATCCGTGTGAGTCCTTTGGAAGTACTGACCCTTGAAAAGTTCGGAAGTTGCGGCAAAACATAATGGTAATTTTTGAGGACTTATGGATAGAACTGTTTTATGGTTTACTTTTCCTGAAGTTGGAGGTTCAGTCGAAACGTGTTAAAAGGTGTTCTGTAACAGTACCTCTGCTGCACTTCTGAACTACTTAGAACCCACTAAACTAAACTCGGATGAGAAAAGCGGGTTATCTTACTGTTTAATAACCTACTCTCGCTTGAGTGGGATGTTAGAGATTTATCGCATGAAATATTTATTTCCCAATTAGTTGTATTATAATCGAAACAGCGCCTGAATGAGTGGGGTGCTTCCACCTCGTTCGTTCACCCCGGTCTCGACTTTAGAATTTCTTTTTTAGTATCAATTGAGGCTGCTGCTTGAAAAAGATCTTTTGCCCGGAAAGCATCTTTATACGAACCACTCGCTCCCCAATGATGAAGATTGTTTTAATACTTATCAAACCCGTTTGAAAAAAAAAATAATAATAAAGAAAAACAGGAATCCCCATGTTGTTTTGTAAATCATTAATAATATGTGAAATCTGTTCTGTTTTTTTCAATTAATTTTCGATTATAGGATCAGAAAAATAATTGTTTGAACCTTGAAAATCAGTTTTTTATCATTTATTTATGTATTGAGTTTGTTTGTTTGGGCTTTAAGGCGTAAAACCCTGGTGTCATCAACGCCTGTATTTATTAAATAATATAATATTCTGTCCCTTGGATAATAATTATAGGAAAGTAAGACCACATACATATTATATATATATAAAAGGTAAAATAAACAAAATAAAAGTATGTCATTGAATTAAATAAGTAACACAGATGAAGAGGTCATAAGCTTGTTTTCGTTAGTGCATACAATGCAATAAAAAAAAATTCTAATAGTTACATAAAAAGCTACAAATTATTACAAAATGGTTAGTCCCAAATGTTCACACCAACAAACAATAAATAAGTATTTCAGATTCGTCATAATAATAATTGAAAAAAATGTGTGGATCGAAATAAAAAAAAAGTTTTCTTTTTAGGCGCTCGTTTAATTATTCCGAAACAATTTTTCAGAATAAATGAGTTAAATGTAAAATATATATATATATATATATATATGTGTGTGTGTAATAGTCTTTGCCACATTCCTAAAGTGGAATCCTTGTGCAATAGAGAATACAGAAGCATCCGTTGATTGTTTAGGGTTGGACGCTTCTGTTTGATGTTTGGCCTCCAAGTCATCATTCTGTACAAGACGGTTCCTAAGTAATGAACTCAGTTTACAGAAACTTTGTTTGTATAATTTGAGTACATGTATATCGAAGTTAGTTGTAAAATCAGTTCGAATCTAGACATCTTAGGAAGCCTTATCCCACATGTTGATGTATTCTCCAGGGGAGATAAGTTCAATAAGGTTGGACTATCCTTACCTCTTTACTTGGCTACGACTATGCTAATCTTCAAACCCTCCTCTTTCCCTCCTCCCTCTTTCCCTCCCGAGGCACTCAGTATTTACGACCAGGGCCGGAGGATAGAGACTTTAGGTGTCAATCGCGGGGGAGATATATAACGGACCGGGCATAAAATATTTTTACGACGGCTGAGAGAGGAATACAAAGGACTATCTGACAGGGGGTAGATAAGGGGAGGACCTCCCCCCGCCCACTCTTTATATGGCCTAGCAGATAGCCTCCTTGATGAAAATCTCGATTAATTATATAGCTACTTGAGAGCTGCCTTTTACTACCCTCTCTACTTCCTTTCTTATCGCCCAGGCTGTATTTCACTCCGCCCTGGCCTCTCTGCTTGGAATACCGATGGCGTCCAGTATTCCGGTATGTATTCCTTGTTCCTTGTCTACCATCGTAATTCGGTCCAAGTATTTTTTCTCTATTTGAGGAAGGCTTACATTTTTAATATATAGGCCGTCCCTTCTTTCCTTTATCTCAGTCATCAGTATTTTCCGTTATGTTCCTGAGATCTGTCATGGAATTACAGTACCCCACCTATCTGTGTTGAATAAATCTGATACCTAGGACTCGACCTTGACAAACATCTTACTTGGAATCCTCATACCAGACTGAAACGATAAGAAACCGCTCGTTTCCGATTACTCCAGCACTTACCCTACAAACGCTCTAAACTTCCAATTAATTACAAAATACTTATATACATGACGATAATAAGGTCTATTTGGTCTTACAGAGTTGAGCTTTTGAGGGATTCCATTAAACCATCGAATTCCTATCTTATCAAATCCTTACAATACAAAATCTTTCGAAAAATTCTCAGTGCTCCTTACTTTATTACATTTAAAATCGTCCGGAATGACCACAATGTTTCTCATGTTTAGCCCAATTCAGATACATATCCTTCTATAAAATACTTCAAAACCATCCGAATCTTTCTGTTTTTATTCTGGCTTCCTCTTCGACTTCTGATAACCCTCCTTTTAATGATGACATTTTTTAATACTGCTTTTACGTTATTCTCTAATATAGAAAAAGTCGATATTTATTAAATAGATATCGACTTTTTCTTGTTTAAAAAAAAAAAACTATTGGGGCTGAACATGTTATATCGTCCGCCCATTAGTGTCACAGTGGTCTTATAGCAAACCTGTAATCTGGGCCGAAACTTTTTTTTTTGTGTTAATCACTTTTTCCTTTATTATTAATACGGCCAGTCGCTCAATATATAAGTAATGGTTTTGTTTATTTGTTTTTTATATTTTTATTTATTAATTTTTTTTAAATTATGTTTTTTTAGCATTATTCATGTACATAAGTTAAATAAATTACCTTATGCGAGATTACCTAGTGAGGAGAGTGAAGCAGACAAATAAATATTGTTATATGCTACGAGAAATCTTGAGATCCTCTATAGCTGTACTTCCGATTTCGAAGAAGAATTTAATATTCGTTTTATTCCGGACGAATAGCCTCGACAGGGAAGATATTGTGTGTTTGCGGACACAGTATGCTCCGCTGCACCTTCCCATCCCCGAACCGCATGATGCTCTTCCAATAAACCTCCCAGACCTTTCCTGTCCCCATCACAATGGCTCTCTCTCTCTATTCCGGGGCAAATCTGCGGAATCAGGACTACGTAGGAGTATGTAAGCTCCTATGGCTGATGCTCCCACTTAATAGTCCAATTACATACAGAATATTCGAGGTTTCGGTTTCAAGCGGTGCTTGTAGCTCCCTCGCTCGATTAATTAAGTCCCCGTTATATGTAACCTAATGAAGGAGCTCCAATGGCATTACCGTTGTAATATCTCTATGGGTTTGGAATTAATCTGTGACCAAACTAGGGTAAGCGCATCACTAGATGGACATAGCTAAGGAATTTTTTTGTAGTTTTTGGCTTATGACGCTTATTGTAGTTGTAAACTTCTACGTTGGACGTTTAGAATCTCTAGGCCCTCCTTTTCCTATTTAGCACTTTAAAATTGAAAAAAAAATTAGTTATGCAGATATAATCTCCATTGAAAAAAAAAACACTTAGTGATGGACACTCCGAACATTAGTTGTTCTAGAAATGAACAGAGTGTCGATGCCAGTAATGGACATACCACAGAAAAAGTCTAAATTTATATTTAACTGTAAAGATAATATAACATAAATGTTCAGCCTACTCTTAGTAAAACTGTTAGTAGGAAGGTATGAAACACACTGATCTCAAGAGGACTATAGAAAGAACAATGTTAGGCATTTTAATTTCATTTGGTAACTTTGTTCATACAGTTGTCAACAGAGGGCATTGTTCTTCAATGTAGAAAGAAAAACTGGAACCTTTAAATCAACAAGGAAGTTTATTATTTACATTTAAATTCCAAACTGCCCATCACTGCTGCGTTCACCCTAGTAGATTTACTTATAAAACATGTTTTGGTGCTTCGCTCATTCTTTTGTCTTAGTTTTGTGTTGGATAACGTGAAAGTGTTGTGGATTGGATGTTAAATCTAGCTATTTAAATATATCAGCATCAATGCAATTGTAACAGCAAGAAACCAGATACAGTAATATCCACAGCACTCCAAAATAGTTGAATATTATTTTTACTTTAAAACGTTTAACGTTTTAGATTTAATAATGTATTGAATATCACTAGATAGTTTTTTCAATATATTATTGTTAGTATTTGTGTATTTACAGTCCTTTCACATTTAGCTTCTTTTGGTTTATTATTTTCAATACAATGAACCATTGTAATCGAACAAAAAATTCAAAAACTTTACCTCCTCTCAAAATTTGAGGTTACACGTTTCAGGATACGTAGGATTCATAAAACGAATACAAATGTCCGTCCGTCGTCAACTCATTTTCTCCTAAACTACTGGACCAATTTTTTTCAAATACGGATTTATAATCAGGATGATCCTCCTTCATCGATATTACTATCCGCCTTTTACTTTCAAAATGGCGGCCGAAAAACCTGCGTTGCTATAGACTGTAGCGCCTAAACGAATGTTTGGATTTCAACGAAACGTGGTTAAAGTCTTCTTCTTGATGCCCTTTAAATTTATCTATATAACATACTTCAACGAAAAGAAGCTAGAAAAAAAGTTACGAGGGATGGTAAAATTAGATTCTTAATAACACTTTTTTGTCGATATCGTATGGGTTTTCAAAAGTTTACGAAATTTCCTAAAAAACAAAAACGAAATCGGACAATTAGGAGCAATGATATGGTCCCTAGATGTTTTTTATGTTCTACTGCAGCAAATCCTTTGAATCGTTTTGGATTTTGATATTTGAATGTGTTACTGAAGAAATGCTATTACTAATGAAAAAAAAAATGTTTAGGCAAATAATTGGAATTAACTTTTTATTTATTTTTCTTTGTAATTAGGAAGGTAATGTTACTTTAGATGTATAATTGTTGGGAAATAATAAACCATTGTGAAATAATTTGCAGCCTTTTTTTTTTTTTTTTTTTTTTTTGTTAGCATTACTGGCCTTATAGATCTTTAACCGCGTTAACAATTCTATTCCATCTGTGCCATTTCTTTCAAATTATCTGCATGCAACTTAGTTGATTCCATCTATCCATTTGCTTTTTAGCCTTCCACGTCGTCTTTTGTCTACTATTGAGTTATTCATTGTCGTGTAGAGGCTTCCGAATGGATTGCTCCGAGCTACATGCCCTACCCATCTTAACCTCCTTGTTTTCATATCCTGAGAGATTGATATTAGATAATATGATCTTTATCCATTTTTAATATTATTATTAATATCAATATTCTTAAATTCACTTCAATTGTTAACACTGTTAATTTAGTATAAAATGCTAGATGACATTTAAAACTAAAGGTAAATGCTATGAAGATAAAATATGTTTCTATTGAGAGGTTCATATCTACTTTAGACAATATTAGAATTATCTGCAATTGAACAAATTTATAACAGATTAACTTTACCTGCATGCCTTATAACCTAGTATCACCAATCGAAAATAAAAAACATATTATTATTTTATTAAAAATATAAGATATGTTTATTATTTAAACGAATAATTAATTTCTTCTATGAAAATGCAATAATGAAATTTTTTTTTGTTTCAGGTAAGTTCTTTTACCTCAATTTCGTTACATTCCAGAGTCTTGGGTAAGTTTTTGAACTATTTATATTTTCCATTGAAGTCGTTGCTGGTCCTAGTAAAATGCTACTTTTACTCCGAAAAAGATAGTTGAGAATGGTAAGCGATTTGCATTCAAAGGTTCCTGACGTATTTCATTGCATTAAGAGTATACGATATGGTGGATTTATTTCTATGTATAATTTCAATTTATTTAGTTTAACCTTATATATATATTTTTTAATTGATGTTTATAGAATTCGAAGGCCATTTAATTTTTCTTTTTTATTTATTATTTTATTAAAATTTACAACTGTAAACATATATACAACCAGTAAATTTGCTATAGGAACATATTATATGAAGAAGCTACTTGTGAAGAAGCTACCCATCACTTCAAAAATAAATTAATTTAGGAGGTCCCTTGGCCATCTTCTTTTCAGACGCCTCGGAGGGTTGTCAGGTATTGTGTTGGATGAAAGATTACAAACTAGAGGATTGGGGTGACCAAAGAGTTTGGAATGAAAAGAGGTATATCCAGTTCGGGCCAAGTCTTTCACAAGAAGAATGTTGAGGTCTTTATGGATAATTTTATTTGTTACATAATAAGGAGCATTTAGGATTTGATGTTTTGTAGAGCCCCAAAGCTCAATACCGTATGTTCAAATGGGCTTGATGATGGTAGTGTAAATGAGTTTTTGTAGAACATTGGAAGTTTAGAGCGTTTGTCAAGTAAGTGTTGTAGTAGTCGGAATCTGTTGGCAGTTTCTTGTCTTTTAAGTCTGGTATGAGGATTTCATATAAGGCGTTTGTCAAGGAGTCCTAGGTAACGGATCTGTTCGTCAGGGATCAGTGGGATGTTGTTAAAGGATAGGTGGGACAAGATGTAGGTTTACAGCGAAGGGTAAAAGTAATTTGTTGGGATTTGTTTGGGTTACTTTTAATTCTCCAATTTGCACACCATTTTTCAATGGCTGAAATGTTTGACTGCAGGGTTTGTGATACAATAGTTGGTTCATTATTGACAGACAACACACACCATTTATGTTGATTTGATTTTACTGTACTCGAAACGTACACATGATAATTTGGTTCTCTGCTGTTCACTGCCACCCAATTATGCCTAGATTTCTGTAAGCAAACAAAATTGAAAATTTTAAAAGTAACTACAAAAAATATGGTTTTCGTTTATAGCTATCTGTTAATCAGGTTTAGCATTACTCAGACAGCAGAATACCGCAGATGTATGTTATTATGTATATGTGTACTGCAGTTAATACTAATTTATTTTAAAACACTGCGAAGAATCAATACAGGGACATTGGATTTTTTTCACATATGCACTTAATTCCAATAGATATATAGGAATATATACTTACTATATATAGGAATATATAAGGGCATCCTAATTGCTCCGTAGTACTGAGTCCGTACATAACCCCACTGTATACTGTGTAAGGAATGTCGTGCTTTTGTGGTCCTTATAGGGGAAAAGACCTGCGTTAACGAACCTTGTCTGATGGAGCAGATACCTGAGGTTGGGTTCGTTACCTCGAGGACAGGTATATCTCGGGCTTTGGTCATGTCAGGTATTGGGAAACAGTGATGTGTATCAAGGAAAGAGCTTAAAAATTGGTTTTAATTTTTTTTTTTACTGGTTAGTTATAGATGCTTAGCTGTATTTGTTTGTGTGCTTTTTAGCTCGAACATTCATATTTTAAATATATCCTAGCAGTGTTTAGATAGATGAGGGCCGAGGCACAGGTCTTCGCAATATTAAGTTTCCATTTAAAATTCTTGTTGAGTTTTGATATTCATATTTGTCCAAATCTAAAAAAGACTTAAATATTGGTGTAGTGCACTGCTTTTTTTATAAGTTGGATCAAGCATATTGGTTTAAAAGCTTCAAAGCTGTTTACATTCGACAATTTTTTGTAATAATCGCGGTTTTTACTGTCAGAGAAGAGAAAATGTATTTATCAGCTTCCTTAGATTAATAAATGGAAAAAGAAGCTTCCACTTATGTTCTGTAGATATTTGGGTTTTGAGAACTTTTAAAACTTATTTAAAACCCTAAACATGCGAAACCAATGCAATTTAAAGTAGTTCCCATCAAAGAGAAGAACACTGAAATCTTACCCTCCTTATTCTTTAAATACTGTTTTATTTTACCTCCGAGGCGTCTGATAAGAAGATGGCTTTGGGATCTTCTAATATAGAAATATAATTGGAGTACTAACAATGGGTAGTTTCTCTTCATGCTGTTCATGGCATGTTACTTGTATCATATTTACTTGTTGTATTTATCATTTAATACAGTAGAAATTTTCAATAATAAAAAAATGTTTTATGAGATTTTAGAGGCCTTTAAAATTATTAAATATATTACCAGCCATTGATTGTATTATGTGCTAATAAATATTTCTCCTTTTTTCCTCCTTTATCTATTAAGTGTTTCTATATTTTATCGCTGGGTGGAGTTATCTTCATAATGATGTCCCAATCACTGGATTTGATGAAGCATTAAAGAATATATGGTATACCGGCCACAAAATCTTTGGGAAAAAAGATGTATAAAGATCAATTCAAACTTAACATCATTATTTTCGAAACTAGGAAAAATGTCTAACTATTTATCATTATTTCTCCTCAGCTATTTTAGTCCTTCTGATGGCTATATTCTTTTCGCTTTTCAGATTTCACCTTTTTCGAATCCGGAGTTAGCGGGTTGAAATTCATGTAGTGGCTGAATAAATTTTAACCTTTCGATTTGACACTGGCTAGAATATGTTGGTTTCCTTAAGGATGAATTGTCCTTCCCTAGTTGGAGTGCACAAGGACGATAAGTCCAATTTGGCAAAATGTTACAAAACTGTTTAATATTGGAGGGTGGTGGTGTGAATAAATAGAGGATAACATTGATGCCTTTTTCTTCCCCTAAGAAAAAAATTCTTATTCCGATCTCGCCACGTTTAATGAATTATCAAAAGCATTTGGAGACCTCATATATTATTCTTCATATTATTCGAAGATTGGCCGTTCATTTGAAGTTCTCCTTCAGGTGGGAAAAATAGCCACATCTCCCCAAAATTGTAGGATTAAAGTTATGAAGAGAAAGAAACTTTTGAAAATTTGCGAACAACTCAAATAGTATAGATTATTTTGTTAATTGCACCCATGATTATTTGAAAGATTAATAAATTCTTTCTTAAATACTTTCTTTCTGAAATACTTCACAAACAAGTGAACAAAAAAAGGAAAGAAAAAAAACACGTTGAATGCTGACCATTATTACTTGAGAAACAGGTGATTGTAATTCGTAAACATTTTGGCTTAAAACATTTTTTTTTTTATTATTTCTTGACGATAGTTACAACTGTATTAAAGAAATACATTTAGTAAATTTGAACAAATGGATATAATGACTTGAAAACACTTGTTGAGTTACTACCCAATGGTAACACTCTAATGATATGTTTACATTAGGAGATCATGGATCCATCTTCTTTTCAGACGCCTCGGAGAGTTATCAGGAATTGCAGAGGAAGCAATCCTAGAAACGAGAGGGTTAGGATGATTCTAAAGTTTATTATGGAAGGATAGGTATCTGGATTGGGCCAGATCTGAAACATTAAGGTTATTATGGATGGTTTTATTTGTAACAAAGTCGGGTGTATTGAGGATTTTACGAAGGATATTGGATGGTATACGAGAGGAATTCGATGGTTTAGTGAAGCCCCATAGCTCAACTCAGTAAGTCCAAATAGGCCTTATTATAGTCATGTATATGAGTCTTTTGTAATTAATTGGAAGTTTAGAGCGTTTATGTCGTAAGCGTAAGTGTCGAAATAGACGGAAACGTTGAGCGGTTTCTTGTCGTTTCAGTCTAGTATGAGGAAAAACATAAATAAATTTTTATACAAATTTTCTTTTTCTTGGGCGTTTACAATAACCAAAAAAAAAAGTTAATGATTCCTTTTAATACGTTGAATTATTTAATTTCTTTATTATTTTGTCATTTGAAATACTGATATATTGATATATTATACTGAATGTATATATTGAACAATATTCTCACGGGCCAACTAGTTTGTATTTATTCGTATAAAAACAATACAACAATGAAATATAATAATTATTGTTTAGAACTTGAAACATAAATGTAGAAAACACTGTTAACTGGAGGCTAATAAAACCTTATGAAATATTCAACTGCTGGAAGCAGAAAGTTTTGACTACTGGAGTCGGACTTATTGAATATTAAATGCTAGCTAAAGAAATGTCAAGTCTGACTCCTGCTGCCTTAACAGAACCAGGTTAAGAATTTAGCCATCACTGGATGGGTGGGTGAGCCCTCTTGCATTACTAAATTACTAAACCCTCCCGATGAATAAGCCAAAGTTTCATCCTAATTTACTGTCAGTGGCTTCAGTTAGTACAATCGTCCGGTATTTCTTCCTAATTTATCTTCGAGAATTAGGCCTAACTGGGTCAGATTGCCTCTGTTTTTTTTTTCTTGTTTTTTTATTAAGAACTCAGTTTTTAAAGTTAATAATTTAAGTTTCAGTTACAAGAATCTTAATTCTTATAGCCCCATATACCAAAAGAGAAATTCGTTTTTATTAGTTTTTTGTTACACTGAAAATGTCTTAGGCGCGTTTTGCACTTTTTTGTGGAGAGTGAATTAAATTGAGCCGTCAGATCTCCGGTCCATTTAGCTTTTAGTTTTGGAGGAACCTTATTTATTTCTTATTTAGTTTTTTTTTTAATAGTAATTACTCTAAAAGAAACAGTATGAAACTAAGTGGTCCTTGAAGTTCCGTTAAAAATGTCAGTATTGCTTCCTTACAATTTTCATTGGTTATACAATTATCTACATAAGGGCTATAATTTTTCGTTGGAACATAAAATCTTTTAGCGAAACCGTTTTCGAAATCCTTCAAAATTCGCAGGTTTGATATCCGCGAATTTTAATGACCAGAGGATAAAAAAATAAAGAACAATTTCACATTTCCTAATTACGTGTTTTACTGTTCGTGATTAAAAAAAAATCACTCCTGCACAATATTATTGTAGTTCTTCCAATCCGATCGAAGGCTGCCAGATTTAATTATTTTTTGAAAATTGGGTGTGGGATGTCGAAAACTGGAAATTTTGCTTTTCCATTTCATTATTAGAATTAATGAAAGGCACTGTTTCGTATATATATTTTTAACTTGGAGATCATTACTGACTTAACGGAACCGGGTTGTTTAACAAAGTACCCACACAATTGAAAACGGGACAAATTGAAATTTCCTTAATGTCGAGATGTCGAAAATTGGGAATTTTACCCTAATCATACTTAAAATATATCGACAGCTTCGCCGTACCCTTACCCGTACAACAATAACTAGCTCAAAAACCTGTGAAAAAAAAAATCAACACGAAGAATAATAATTTTTAGGGATAATATCTATTTTGGGGGGCTTCAGTCCGAAATCCCCCTCTCCTCGTGGATCCGCTCATGGGATACTTTTGATGAGTTTAACTAAACCGAGGGGATATCAGCTTTAATCTTATGATTCGAGAGATGGTTGGACGAGACAGATCGTGTGTAGGCAGCTGTGGTTGATAACAAATGGAAGCGGCGCTGCCTCCGTGCCTGCATCTGATCCTCTTCACCGCCTCTACTCAACTCTGTATTAATCTCCGTTTAGCTAACTGCTTGTTGAGTTCGTTCTCATCGGTTATCTCTTCAACTTCACCGTTATTATTTTGTAATATATGTGATTGTTTATTAATCGCAGTTCAAAGACATCTAACAGAGATTTATCTGTTCTGCTAGGACAGACCGAAAGTTGCAACTGAGGGAGTTGTGTTTAATGATACACACTGACAAAACTGGCATGCGTATTTTTCATTTAAAAAATTAAAATTTCGTAAAAAAAATTTTTATTAATATTTTATTTTCATTCTTATTGTTTAAGTCGTTCAATTTTTAATTTTTCATTCAGCCCGAAAAACTGTATTTTTTATTCCTATTGTCGTATAAAAACGAATATTTTGTAAAAAGTAAAGTTCTAAATTCTTTATTTGTAGCTCATATTTCAGAAAATAACTGATTATTTTAATATGAAAAGTTTAAATAAGGTTTGGAGAGACGAAATGGTGCATGATCCTGGGAGAGGAAGACGGGAGTTAATAAAAATTATACTATAAAAAATTTACTCTCTTTTTTACACTAATAGTAAAATAAAATTTATTTATTTTTATTTTGCGTTTGAATACGTGTTTAAAAAATCTTTTGACGATTTTTTTTTTTTTTTTTAAGAATAACTAAGAAATGCAAGGTCTGTTACATTTTTTTTTAAGAAGAAATAAAATCAGTTTAACAAATTAACTTATTTTAACACCACTTTTTAAGTTGTTAGGTTATTTTTAATTTTAAAAAATATGCCCGATTGAATATATTGGTTATTTTTACAAGAGAATCGAAGTTTCTCTGTATTTCCTTAAAAATTCATCAGGTTTCAATTTGGAAGTAAGCCTACCTCTCACTCTTCTGATTTTATTTAAAATATTGAGTTATATATTATACTGGAAATTAAGATCTGCTTTGTTTATATTGTTAACATTTTTTTTTTCTACCCCCAGGAATTTATTTCCATGTTTATAAAAAATCAGTAAGGGATGTCAATTTATACATTGAAACTATATATATGAGAATATAACTAATATTTATGTTATATTTGTATTTTTAACGAGTCTAGATGTTTTCTAGCTAGCTGCGGAGTCCAAAAAAACACAGACATTGGTATCTTTGCCACAATTGGTGGAGCTATTCCGATATTCTTTCTTTTTTGATTTTTTTTTTTGTTGTTGACAATGGCTGTGTCAGTTAAATAAATAAATTAGTTAATTAAATAAGTCGATAAATAAGGTCAAACCAATCCGTTTCAAAACAAAGATAAATTGTCACAAAAAATTCTTATTTTTATTACACGTTCTAAATGCGTCACATAACGGAGCAATACTGTATAGACCAAAACGGCATCAGTCAAATGTATAGAAATGGATTAAAACTCATCGGGCTTACCTTAATCATGATTGTTATTGGTGCCTCCAGCAATATTCTTGGTTATAGTTGAGCCGGTTTTGTGACTAATCGCCTCTTATGTTACCCGAAGAGAAATTAGCTTGACTTAGATGTTTGCAAGGCAATAATTAACAACCCCTTAAATTAAATAGGGACTGGTGATTTAAACTGTTGGGGCAATCTGTCTCAATTCTAGGCATAAGTTAATACTGAGTAAGGGGTAGGGAGGAGCGAGAGAGAGCGAGGGAGTGTGAGGGGGAGGAGGAGGGAGGGTATGGCAGTATTAATGAGGACATTAAACACCCGCGACTCTTGAGAGGACTCGGCTAAAAATAAATCAGGATTATAGTAGGGGGGGGAGGATAATGAGGGGTTGCGGCATTATATTGGACAAATTGTCTTCCGAAATGGAGCAACAAATAATGCGGATCTCCTCTCTATCATTAGCATCGCATCGCTGGCTGTGCTATACGGCACGTCTTAGCCTAGCGCTCTAGAGGCTTGGATATTAGGAGTAATAGCATCTATTTGTGGACCTTGTGAGCTCTCTACGTCCATAAATCAGTGGCACCAAATCCATGTAGAAGAGGCAATGCTTACCGAATCTATTTGCAGTATCTCATAGTCTTAATTTGCGTTTTCTCTTTTCAATTTAGTCACATTAAACATGAATAGTAGTAATAAAACATCCATTATTTTCTCAAAAAAATATAAATCATTTAACAAAGGATTCATCCTTTTCCCAGCCCTTGTACATGCCCTTAATTTTGTTGAAAACGTCTTTTTTTTTAACCTATCTCATGCGACAATACAAAGAAACATGATTCAATAAATTGCCTGGTATACATTTTGATAGTAGACCGAACACCTTGTCTGATGTTTGAGGATTGGCTAATCTGAGTTGGTATTAGCTGCTGAAATCAATTTTGGAGAAGGAAGGCGATAAATTCTAGACGAAAAAGAACTAAAAGCGAAAGAATACGAGGGCTGATGGAGGTGAAGAGGAACATACTCTCAACAAAACAAAACATCCCCGGGGACGTCACCCGATAATTATGGAATTAATTTTTTTTTTAAATTCTTTATTGAGATACGTCACAATCTTTCACATCTAAGGACAATAGTAATAGTGATAAACGAGTAGCTCATTCACACTATGTACAATAAATAAAAATAATTAATAAAATAAATAATAATAAAATTAAATGTATATAAATTAAAAGAAACCAAACTTAGCTAAAATTAAAGAGAAAATAGGAAAACTGAGATTAAAACGTAACAAAAGGTTAAGGAGAACCTCGTAAGACTGGAGTAGGTTGAGTGAAGTGAAAAATAAATTTTAATATACATTAATTTAACTGTCTTTTTTTTTTTTTTTTTTTTTTTTTTTTTTTTGCTGTAGCTAATATATTCTTATACTAATGCTCATCTGTTTTTTTAAATATATGTTTGTAAGTATATGCATACTTATATTTCATTAGTTCTTTTATACTTATTCGTTTACTGTAATAGGTCTTATTGGCAGAATTAATGTTTATTTTTCTGTACCTCATTGTTATTCTTAACCGATTTTTATCCATAGTGAAGATAATTTTGTACTCGAAATCCAGGTCAAAGAAAACCACATTTATGGAAAATTCCTTCAAACATTTATTTTTTTTAACAGTATTTAATAATAATCTGTCACGTGGGCAATAATTATAGTGAGATATAAACACATTCACACCATACATATAGAAAACATAAAATTATCAAAACTGAAATAATAATCAATAACTATATACAATAACAAATAAAATAACCTAAAGATAAGTAAATTAAAAACTCAGTCATATTATATACAATATATAAAATCAGGCAGGGAAACCCAAACCAGGCTTGTCCTTCTAACTATAGAGGAAAAAGCAGGACTCAAAGAGATCCCTGCGCTACTCTCTCAACCGCGTCACTGGTGCTAAAGCCAGTGGAGATAAATCGATAGCGCTGAAGTATTATTAAGCAATTTTGTATATACGTTGTATTGTCCTTCATGTATTTGCCCTCTTGTGACTTTCACCTGTTTCCCCCCAACTAATTTTTCAATTGATTTATTTTTTCGGTTTCATTGTTATCCAGTACGAAGACGGATGGGGAGAGGGTAGTATTTTTTATAAATAGATGTTGATGGTTGGGTTTAAAGTGTTAGTTTCTCTTATAAAAATATTTTGATCTAATACTGTCTGTTATGTTAGTTATATAACTAAGTATTTGCGATATAACACAAAATAGTGCACAAAATTGCCTCCACAGGTCGTTCTCTTCTTCCAGACCTGGTCACTGGAGCGACGGAGTGTGGAGAAAGAGAGAGATGATTGCGGGAGCGAGACGCTGAACATATCGATCCGGAAGCGGCGCCTCGATTTCATCTATTTATTGAAACCTCTGCCTTTTTTATCTTCATTTTTTCCTTATAGTTAGGTTTTACATCTCTCCCATATATCTAATACCCTTTGTTGACTTTCCAGTTTATCTACGCTCGTTTAAGTCGGCCATAAACTATGGAAAATAAATAAAACCCTTTATCAGATTTTTTGATCTATATTATTGCTTTCTCCCCCCCCCCCTCCTCCCAAAGGCTGCTAACTTGGGGCGGTGATTTGGTGCCCATAAATCCAATATTATTCCCATATACTTTGCCAGTCACATTTGTCACAGTAACTACTCTCTCTGCATGCATAATGGAACTGCTTAAGTGTGACAGATCGAGGTGAAGATCCTCTATAAGCCAATGATTAGGATTCTTCGTAGTTTGTGGATATTACTTCCTTCCTTTGTTTTTCTCCTGCCTTTTATTACCATAATCAAAAAATGACTACTTGCATCAATATTAAATTTATTATTCGTCGTTACCGATTATGTTGAAACAACAAAAACGCGAAGAGTTGAGAGTGAAGGAGAGATGTAATTGACCCTCATTAAAAAACTGTTGGTACTCACTGGACGCAGAATTTCATGATCTACAATTTTTATTCTATGAATATTTTCTATTAGGAAACTCCATCTCCTGATGGCTATAATTGTTAATAAAGGTACTTGTGATTTTCAATATTTCAAGGTGTCTATTCTACTGAGTTATTCTTGTTTAGAATCTGTTATATATACTATAGGCCTCTTTTCAATCTCTCAGCAGCGTAGGATTTTGAGAAACGAAGTGCCGAAAGAAACCGGCTTTCATAAATAACGAATCTCCATTCGAAAGATATAATTGAGCTATATTAAAATTGTTAATACTCAATGTACGCAAAATATGATGCTCTCATAATTTGTCTCATTTTTTGACAATTTTGGTAAAAAATCAGCGTTAGTTGACTGTGGTTGTCGACTATACCATTCAACAAAATTATTAAGTTTAGACACTCGTTGACGCTCAGTTTAACATTATTTAATTTCGTAAAGAGTACGCTTTCCTCTTCGATCCACCATTTAGAAGTTATAAGTAAAATTAAAAAAAAACTGGCTTTTTTACTGGAAAAAAGTTTTCCTTTGGTTGCCCGCGTTAGTAATTTTGCTTTTTACTTCATAAAACCCATATATACAAGTTAAGAAAATAAAAACTTTTCCCACATTTTTTGAACATATTTTCTGGGCTAATTTTTTTTTTTTTTGCAGATTCTCATTTTTTTTATACATATGTCATGAATATTAAAAAAAGATTCTTTCAAAATGTTCATCAAATAATGTCTATGGTATGTGATGTTTTGTATGTTTGTTGTTTCGATGTCTAGGCGCAAAACATCCAGGTCATCAGCGCCCGATCAACTAAATAACACTACAATATTGTTTGGATGGTTAGTACAAAAAATAAGAATAAAAAATAAAAATGATTAAATAAAATGATTGATAGAATGAAATAAATAAATAAAAATAACAATACACACTTATAGATAATAAGATAGAATAGATAAATAAATAAACTTTAAAAAAATAGCAATAAAATTAATAAATGAGTTTAAATTAATAACCAAATGAAAATAAATAAAAAATTATAAATCTGCTAAGGATCATAATTTCTAAACTTGTCATATATGCTGTTTAAGTCTTTCATTATCTAGGAACTTGATAACTTTGGTTACGATTTCTTCTTGATTTCCCAGGGATGCTGATATATTCTGGGGTATTCCGAGATCTTTTAACCTTGCGGTGCAAAAAGGGCATTCTTCCAAAACATGTTTTATGGTTAGTGATTGGTCACACTTTTGACATCTGATGATAAGATCTTTTGTTATGAGGTGGAGCTGTGTCAGTGATGTCTTAAACTTACACCTAAAATAATCTCATGTTTTTCTACACCTATCATACCTGAATCGGTTAAAAGTTTAGTGATTGGTGAATCGATAATCATTAATTGACTTAATGCTTTGCTTTCTTGAAATCTTCCAAATATGTACTTTTTTATACAATACTTTTTTCTATTTTATTGTTGTTTCATGTAAATATTTATAGTTAGTAATACCTAAAAATTTATTGTTTTAATATCGGAAGAGTTGAGATAGACAGGGCTAGACGTTAGGTAGGGGAAAACCTGTTATAAATGGTTCATGAGGAGAAGCCTATCTGGACTGATTGAGAAAGTAATCACTCACTTTTTGCCAATCGGCTTTAGCCGGAGTGGGATGAGGAAAAAGCCAATTTTTTCCCCTTTTCCTGTCTTTGATTGCTTCTTTTCAGAAAAATTTCTGGAAAACATTAGTTTTCGTTACAGAGTTTTCGGCTAGATAGGAGGAGAACTTTGGCGGTACTTTTATAAAGTATTAGCTTGCGTTTTTTTTTATAGTCGTCCTCATTTACGTTTTGAAACTTTGGTAAATTTAAAACTGTAATTTTATGTCACACTTTTGATATTTAATCTTCGAATCTAGGGAGCATTTAAAAAATATATTTATTTAAATAATGAATACTTGATGGTTGACCGTGGTATATTTATAAGTAAGAAGATGGTCTGGGGTGGCGATCATAAAAAAACTAAAATAATAACAAACTATTTTATTAAAAGCCAACATTTCGACCCTACTTTGCGGGTCTTCTTCAGGGCTAGAACGAACAAGATACAAAGGCTACAGAACAATGTGGCAAAAAAATTTTCCCTATTTCCAATACAATAATTATTACCATTTATATACTTCAGTTTAGGGTCTTGTTACTTAGTTATACTCCGTTTATATAGTTTATTGTTCTTAATATTTCTTTGTACTTGCTATTCACACTGTGTATATTTTTAATAAGTTTATGTACATTGTTTATATTTTTTTATCTAAACTTTTTGTAACTGCCACATTGTTCTGTAGCCGTTTGTATCTTGTTCGTTCTAGCCCTGAAGAAGACCTGCAAAGTCGTTTCGAAACTTATAATAAAATAGTTTGTTTCTATTTTAGTCGTTTTATGACCGTCCCCTCAGACCATCTTCTTACTTTATTATATTTAAATAACTTTATTTTTTCTTTATTATCGCATTAATAATTCCAGATATAAATTTAACTGTTATTATATTCAATATAAATTCTCTTAAAATATTCATATATATATTATCACAACATATATATGCTAAATTGGTAAATACTAGTGGTGAATTACTATTTATTAATTATTAACCATTATTTCTGATCAACTCTAATGTTAGCCCATCTGAGTCACTATCACTTGGTAATTTTAATTAAGTATTTAAAGTAAGTATTCCTGCTTTATATTGTTTCACTGCATTATAGATCTAATAAATAGTATTTTTTTTCCTTTTAAATGTTGGCACATATTGGTTATTGAACGGTGAAAAAACGACTCTTGTTCAAATGACGACAATTTGATATTTTCCGTGGATAATAAATCACATACAATTTAGCTGCAATTGAATTCAAATGATAAGAAACATGTAAAGATATATTTACATGAGTGATAAATATTCAGAACGAAGTCTTTTAAAAAAAAAATTGTGATTTTATTATATTATTTTTTTATTACTTTCTATATATTTTTTCTGCATTTTAAATTTTTTTTTTTATATATTATATATATAATTTTTTTTTTTATAAGACTGCGTCCTGAATATTTATCACCCATGATATGTAGAACAGTCGACTAGCTTCCTTCAAACATATATTTTATTTATTGATAAAAAAAAATTAACAATAATAATAAAGGTTGTTTTTAGCGAAATGGTTTGAGTCTGTATTAATTCAGAAGGTCCGACATGCTATAAAACAGTTTTCAGATATATTGCCTTAATTAAAAGTTCCCTATGGTTTTTGCCGTTTTTTGTTTCTTTTTCCGATCACTGCGCGTCGTATTTTTCAATTTTTGTTGTATTCTCTTACTGCTAGCTGAATAATTATATTCGGATCGGTTTAAGTTTTAATGATAAACTTTTTTTTTTTTCTTTCTTCGAGTGAGAGAAGCAGATTGTAGCTTGAGACAGAGAGAAGTGGCGGAGAGGCTAAGGACGGGACAATGACTCTCCTAGAGCGCTAATGAGCACTCTTCTCTCTGCAACCTCTCTAGCTAGAGCTCATCCACTCTCCTGACTCCACCTCCCCCAATACCTTCCGATACTCCTCCGTCCATTATTCCTGGAGGCACGCTAGGGTCACAGGCAGAGATTGAAGCCTTTTATAAGTTATCATGGCATTCCCTTTTTTATACATCGGATATAGTACCACAGGCGCATCTACGGGGGGAGGGAGAGAGAGGGGCCTTCTGGCTGAAGCACCCCTTCCTCCAAATAGTAAAATGTAACTCTGCTCTGTTTTATGGAAAAAAATATTTAAAAAATATCTCTTAAAGTATTCTTGTTCGTATAATTAATTACATTTAATAGGACTTCAAATATCACTTAAACACTACTTCATATAGGTAGTTATTATTTATTATTTATGCCTCCCTTCCTTGCCTTTCGGCTACACGGGATTTTGCAGGGATGGCATATCACACACGTGCATGCCATTCCTGCTATTAAACCACAAATTAATTTTCAATTTTTTTTTTTTTTTTTTTTTCAAATATCTTCTTTTTTTTTCCTTATTTTCAATATATTACCCTGGTATCCTTCTATTAGCAGGTTCTCTTCCTAGATTAAAGTGGGAGGGTCCCAGAGCAGCTTTCCACCCGTACACAAAATCTTTGTAATACGGGTAGTTCTGCTCCGTTACTAACTCAGGAAATTCATCTTCCGTGAGGCCATAGATTCCCATTTTTCTTATCATTTCGGCCCTTAGTCCATCAAAGGCGGTGCAGTTGACGATAATATGCTCAGCCGTCTCCGGTACTCCGCAAGTGGGGCATAGGGGATCTATGTCTTTTCCAAAACCATGTAACTTAAAGCGGAAACCCCCATGCCCAGTAAGGAATTGAGAGACCCAGTAGTCCGGGAGAACCCAGACTACTGGGTCTCTCAATTCCTTCATATAGGTAGTTAGTTTCTTTTTTTTTTTTTCCAAAGTCACTTTCGTTATATATATACAGAGAGAGAGAGAAAAAAAAATCTATCGGTTGAAGCCTCCCCTCCCCCAAAATTAAATCCTGGATCCACTAGTTTATAGTACCATAATAATGTAGGCTTTTATACTGGTTCTTTTCATTTATAATTGATTGTAGACTACATCTATTGACATTAAGTAGAAAAACCTCCTCAGATTTCCATTGCTGGCCCATCTCTCAGGTCAGACAGGTTCATTCCTGTTCTGTGCTTGTCTAGTCCTAGTCTTCCTCTCTAGGGGGTTATCTCTCTCTTCTTCCCCGGCTTGCTCATAGATGGCAGCAGGGTTTCTGGGCTTTCAGTATTAACCATTATTCTAATTAAGAATTTATTATCTTCCCTAAACAAGGCTTTTTGTTTCTTCCTTAACAGATCTTGAGGGTAATGTTGAAAAATTGCTTAGAAGTTGAAATAAATTCGCAATAGATGATTTAATTTCAGTTGAAGTTTTAACCGCTATTTTTAATTTGATTCAGGGTTAGGAAAGTTCGGTTCAGATAGCATCAATTTAAGAAAGAAAATCATGGTAATTTTACGTAATTTCATGATAAACCAAGTGATACTATACCATGAAGTTTTTGAAATTATAAAACTGCTATTAATATGTTTTTTTTATAAATATAAAAAAAATTATTGTTTATTTATACCAACAGAGCAGACATTATGTATTTTATGTTTTAATTTTTATTTTAGTTTTATTTAAAATTATTATGACAATAATCTATAATAATTTTTAAAGAAGGACTATTGTAAATATAATATTGTAAGTAACAAATTTGCTATTGATTAAATTTTATTAAATTCCATAACAAAATAATGTGACGTTTTGGCCTTCTTTATTTTGGCTGTTTATAACATTTAATTGAGAACTTGAGCATGAAAAAAAAACGTGTAAACTTGGACTGGAAGATAATCTATCAATTAATAAAATAAAGAAGTAAATAAAGTTGAGGCAGATGGGCTCTACTTTATAAAAAATACCTTCATAAATATAATAAAAACATATTATATTTTTATTCTGAGACGAATTTCTATTATTGAGAGATGAAAAGTAAAAATATTTCTTGGGCGGCAATTGTGAAGTTTTATTTATGAAATAAATCTAATAATCTAACGTAAAACGTATAAGATACGTATCTCCACTCTTGTCACGTTGTTCCGTTTCCAATATTCTTTAACGCTAATATGCCTCAGAAAAATTCATGCAAATAAGCAATTATTGTAAAACTGAATTCTTCGAAAATCGCTCTGAAGTAATGTGAACACGTTAGGCGACTTTCTAATTTTCAAGAAATATTATATTTGTCATACCAAGTGACTATTGTCGCAATAAATTAAAAAGTAACCACCTGAGGCAGCAATATTGAACTTCTCCTTGGGCCAATATAAAAAAACATCTGTGAGTTAACCTAGAACTCCTACTGAAGAAAGCTAGTCGACTCTTCTACAAATCATGGGTGATAAATAGTCAGGACGCAGTCAATTTTTTTTATTTCTGCCAACGTTTCAACCCAAACATGTGCGTCATCTTCAGGGCGTGGTCGAGCACTTTAAGTACATGAAAGCCTAGCAGTGCTCGAACCACGCCCTGAAGATGACCCACATGTTTGGGTTGAAATATTGGCAGAAATAAAAAAAATTGACTGCGTCCTGACTATTTATCATCCATAGAACTCCTACTGTGAACTTAATCCTGGACTCATCTGCCTGTCATAAAAAAGCTATCTGGAGTTGTTAATTTTGGAATCTTATCTTAACCCTTTATTTTTGTTTACAACAAGGTATAAAGTCCAGTTCTCCTCAGATTGCTCAAGGTTCATACAACTACAAATACACTCAGTCAAAAACATTCATTTCTCAAATTTCATGATTTTGTTTAGTTTCCCCTCTAAGTTCTCCTTTGAGACAACTCCTTGGCTCCAACTAACTTCATCTTCTCCATACCAGCTGATAAGTATACGTTTCTGCTATGGCCCATCTGACGCCCCATTTTCCCCCTGGGCTGCTGGGAAGCTCCTAGGAAATGGAACCGCAGCGCAATCTAATTTTTTGGTCAAGGTCCAAGATTCCGCCTTATGAAATAGCCCTTAGATAGAATACATTTTTTTTTTCTTTTAAATAAGCTTCCTGGAACATGTTCTCGTTTTTATTTGTCACTGTTCCAAATTCGTAATAACCACTATTTTTATTTATGTTATCATCTATCTTCATAAGAAAGAGACATATGTTTTATTCTCTGGATTAAAATTAGTTGTTATTACTGATATTTAAATGTATCAGATACCTCGCAGTTGTACATTATTCAAAATAATTATAATTATATAATATAATTACAATACTTTATCAACAAGATTGACGAATTAAAAAATAACAATCTAGAAAATAACTTAATGATTTGTGTAAAATTACCTATGATAGTCTACGATATATATGCGCATATATATAGGATGAACTTGATCTGTCGAATACTCTGAAAGGTGTTACATTTAATTTTTTCTAAACGTATCCTTGCTTCTGAATAGAAGTTGCCTGGATTTTGCAAGTAAGGATTGAACAAAAGTATCAGGTTAAGCTGCTCCAAACAATAAGAAACAAGAAACGCTCTCTCCTTATCTTATTATCAATGAGATAACACAAATTATGAGAGCGATTGATATAAAAAATCCTTTCTTCCCTTCCGATGAATTATAATATGGTCCTTTCTTATATTTAATTTTATTAATTGCTGAATAGATAATAGAAGAGAAGAGAAAATAACACATATTATGAAGATACAGATACATCAAATGTTTGGATTTCTTGAAAACAATTCGAAACAGTTGAACCCTTTTTAATCGGCCTCGTATTAACCGACCTTCTGCGACGGAGTTACATTTAGTTCAATCATTGAATAATTATAGAAGGAATATAGGGGACACAATTTTTGACTTAAGGACATTCTTTTGACTTCTATGGATTTAAACATACTAAAAGTCCCCAATTCTAGCTGGTGAGCCAGATATTAGGAGAGGGCGCCTAGATGTCTAGGTCACTTTTTTCGGATTTTCTCTCATACCAAGAAAAGTATCCATCGCATCGACAAAGGTGTTCTATACAAAATTGAAGATGATAAAACTTTCAATATAATTGATTATATACCTTTTTTCGCTACCTGACTGGGTTTCCGAGATATCCTTCCTCAATTATGGCTAATTGTGGAAAAAAAAAAAAAAAAAAAAAAAAAAAATATATATATATATATATATATATATATATATATATGTTTGCCTCATGTTTATTGCTATATTTCGGGTTTTCTCTTATATCAGGAAAACTATCTATCACACCAACAAAGACGTTTTGTAAAAAATTAAACCTGATAAAATTTGCAATACGATTGATTATATCCCTTTTTTCGCTACATCGCTTAGTTTCTGAGGGAATTTTATTATGTTTACCTCCTTATCGTCGTACCCACCTTATCGAGCATTCATTGACTGGACTAAGTGTATTCTTGGATATTTGTTCGCGCTTGTGTTAGTTCAGTTTTCACTTTCGTATGGGGCTTTTGTGTATTGCTATTGATCATAAATGCATTGCTTTTAAACATGAAAACGCCGCTAGACTCGAGGCTGCTCGACTAGAATTCTTAAAGGTTGTTATTTTATTTTAAATTAATTTCTTCTCAAGTCAGAGTGGTAAGCGATTTGTTGTTATAATATTATAGGGTAAGGTCTTATATGAAATTAATATCGCTCAATAATGCTTATGTCAACAGGCTTTTGTAGAAGGGCGTGAAGTGATAAAATATGTAAAGATGGGATGCAAACGATGGCAAGACGAATCATCGGGTGACGTGGAGAGACAATGAGTGACACCCTGTGGGAATGGTGGCCGTGACGTCAGTGTGACCGATGCTAGGACCAGTCTACAAGCTCATGAATAGCTAACCGTCGGGAAAAATAGTCGCTCATTAGTGTGACTGGGGGGAGGGTATAGCACCGTTCCCCCCTCTGATTGATCGATATGTCCCCGTCACTGCTAACAGTCGTTGGGCCGAGGAGCTGTCTGCAGTTCGCTGCCTGCAGCTTCCACCTAAAGTATATAGATTGTATTTGTATTTATACTACGTACATAAGTGTCGGGTATACATAAAATGATACTTATGTACATGTGCGTACGCTACATATGCTCTTAGTGTTGCCCAAAATCGGTCTTCGCTTTGTATTAAAAAATTATAATAAAAATAAAAGATTTAAAAAAAATAAAAATTAAGGCAAAATAGTTACCAATACTATAAAGTTTTAGTTACTGCATGAAAAGATTTTGTAAACCAATATACTTTTACATTTAACTCTTTTTTTCATTTTTCATTCGGGGTTTATTTAGGTTTCCCCATTCTGAAAAATGGCATTAACATCTCTGTAGTAGATAGTGATAATATTTTATAAAGTTATTAAATTGCCGACAAAACTATTAGAAAATCCTCTAAATCGGACCAGTTTTATTTACGTTACAGTGTATTGAATGTTATGCACTGATTGTAATAATTTTTCAATTGTCCGTTTACTTTGTTAGTCTAATTCAATTGTGTTTTTTTTTTTTACATTCATTATTGAATATATTGACATTCTGTCACATTGAAGGACATTAATATTAAGGCTACATGATTCATTCACACAATATGTACATACAATTAATATCAATAATAAAGACAAAGAAATATAAAAAAAAATAAAATAAGTAAATTGGTATGCCTTTGTACAAAAAAAAAAAAATAATGAAATAATAAATAAAAGCTAGATAAAATTAAAGTAAATAAATCACATTCACACCTATGTACAATATTTACATTCACCCAGGGGACTCTGAGTCATGCCATATTCCCCGACGTGGAAGCCAAGGCAGAACTCCAGGAGATCCCAGTGCTTCTCTCTCAGCCGCGTCACTCTTGTGTTATTTTTAATGAACATATTTGAGATTGAAACAAAAAAAAATGTTTAAAATCAGTAGTAAATTCATATGAGTGGATACACTAGATTTTTTATTTAAATAATTGGTGACATTTTATAGATTGTCTTAGCTCTACAACTCTTCCATTCCAAGGGGAGTTATCACTATCTTTCTTGACAATACCTTTAATGTAGGGGAAACACGTGTACCCTTGGTCACTTTACATAACTCCTAATTTTCAATGCTCCGTAACTTCTAAAATAACAATAATATTTAAAAGTTCAAAATAGAATTATATTTATCATGCTTTGAAGATGCTATGCTAATTTTAAAATTATTTTATGACCAGATTTTGACAATGAAAAAAAAATCATTTTTTAAAAATAATAATATAAATAATATGACCCAAGGTACAATTACTGTAGTTGTAGTTTGGGCCACTCTATATTGTACCTTGGGCAACTGCTTATACCCTGGGCTACAAATTGTATCTTGGACAATATTTGTCAATATTTATTTTATATGAATTATAACTATTATTCAATAATAAGTATCACTTATCTACACTAGTAAGCTAACTTTTTTATGTCATCCCTTGAAAGTCCATAATATATAACGCTTGCTATCAGTAAATAATATTTTATAAATTTCATTAGTAAAAAAGATGAATCAAGAATTTATTCTCACAGATACATATTCTGAAAGTATATTAATGTATCTTGGGCCGCCCCAAGGTACACTATAAAACTTTATATTATAAATACACTATATGACTTTTTTTATTTTAATTTAATTTTTTACCAAAATCCGAAAGTATTTTGCTTAGGACTTGCCTTCAATATAAGGTAGAGAGATTAATATACATCAATTGACTAATATTTTGATTATGTTTTTGTAATTTTTTTATTAAAAATTATTATATCAATTGAGAAAAATTACTTTTACAAATATAAAGCGCTCTTATCAATATAAAAAAAAAAACGGAGCGGATCGTATACTACAAAAATCAGCCATAAAGTGTTATGGTAATGCACCTTATTCAATTTTCCTACAAATCTATTTTTCTATACAAATCAATTTTCCTACAACTGTTTTTCCCCGTCTCGGTAGCCATGCTTACGACACTATTCTTTAAGATTATTGATACATATCACGCATCGGAAAATTCTACATTAAGTTTGAAAAATAATTGTTATTATTTATTGAACACGTCCACTGTATTTTATGTATTAGGTTAGAAAGAGAGAGGAGAGAATGTGAGGAATGGGAACATGTATAGGGGGAGAGAAGGAAGAGAAAGGGTACAGAATGATAATAAATGAATGAAAGAAATAGTAAAAATTAAAAAAAAAAAAAAAAAAAAAAAGGAGAAAAAAAGGAAAAGAAAAAAAAATATATATATATGTATAAAATATTTTATACTATGCTCATACATATTGTTAATCCTTATAATTGTATAAAAATTTTAAATAATGTCGGTAGTGATTAATAAGTATGCTGTGTTGTTAGCAACCCAATTTAATTGGGCAGCACCATTTTATTTTATTTTATGATAATAAAGTGATTCTCTCTCTCTTCAATGAAATTCAAACAACATGATGAATCTTTATAAAACTATTATTATAGTACATCGTTTCCTATTTTTAGCTATTGCTAATATTTAACTGAGTGTAAAATTGCCGCCTATTATCGACAACTCGAGAGCCTCCTACAATGCTCATGCAAGCCTGGAAGAGTTTTATACGTATTGACATTCCATGGAGGGAAGAGGGGAAGAGGAGGGGCAGAAATTTATGTGGGTGGTGTTCTTCCCTCTTCATCTTTCCTCTTCGACATATAAATTTCCCAAGTAAAGAAAAAGGACAGAGAATAACAAAGTTATACTTGAGATGTATCTTGGGGGTTTATATTTACCCTTGAGAGAATTGGTGGCAGGCCCCCCCCCCTAGTTAGGGGCTAGTATTCGCCCGATAACATGTTTTCCACGAGGTGGGGGGGGAGCAAACTTTTCCAACTTTTCCTGAGACCGCTCTCTGTTACTGGAGCTTTTGTTAGCGCACGCTTTACATAAACATGCTTTGATCGGTTCTTGAAAGTGGATGTACAGGTTACTCGAAATAACTACAGAAAAAAAATGTGAATAAATAATAATAATAATGAATAAATCAATTTAAAATTAATTAAATAATTTAAATAAAGTTTTTTTTCTGTTGTCTTCACAGAACTTTAGTAGATCTTTTCCAGCTTTACCAGTCTTCTCGACCTCTGCCTATCATTTGCTAGTATCTTTTCGTTATATGCATACAGATTTTTTTTTTTATCAGCTGAGCTCGCTTCTTCTTTACATAAATTTTAAAGTTAAGATTTACATAACTCCTTCGTAATGATGATGAATTACGTTAACAAATTAATGAAATGGTATGATAACTGTTTAAAAATAATATTTAAGGTGCGAAACGAAGGCAGATGGCATTAAGTGGATCACAGATTTCAACCAATTTTTTGTTGGTAATCCACATCGAAAAATATTAGACAAGTGCCCCGGTGTTTGTTCCAAGATTTTTTTTTTTAGATATTCGTTACTTACTTCTAAAAAAGCTTTAAATATATTTTTTTCTACAGCGATAGAGAAATAAAAAAAGCTTCGAATACAATTTAACATTAAGTATATAATTGTGTTCTTATAATATTTATCAATTAGCTAGTTCTAAAAAAACAGTAAATAATTCAATTGAAATAAAGTTTTTTTTCTGTTGGCTTTATAGACTTTACTGTAGATTTTGCCGTATTAATCAGCATTTTCCCCCTAGATCTATCTTTGGTTTTTGCCATTCAATTACCCGTAAGGACCATAGCAGCATATTTGTTGATTCTGTCCATCTGGTTTTTGGCATCCAACTTGGTCTCTTGCCTACTATTGAATTATCAGGCTTCCTAGTGGGTTGCTTCAATCTACATGGCCCATTTAAGCTCCTTATCTTGATATCATTACATATTGATTGACCAGTTTTTGTCAGCAGTTCTTTATTTTTCCTTCCCCATGTATTAATATAAACGTCTGATCACAGATCGCTCCGGTTATCGTTCGGAGGATTTTCCTCATAAATCGTTCAATATTTTTTTCTAAGAAATAAAGTATTACAATATATGGATCTGAAGAGCTTGCTTTCAAAAGAGTATTAGTAATTGCTTTTTTTTATTTCGTTTTCTGGATCTATTATTAAATAAACCATAGGAGTATATGTTTTTTATTTTTTAAACAATAGCAATGCATGGCCATATGTGTTATGAATAAGTGCCTTTCTGTTAGGAACACACGGGTTTGATACCTTTAAATAAATTGAAAAAAAAAAAATCTTATCTTGGTCTCTTATAACAAACCGAAATATGATATATACCAGTCTCCATGTTTTCATACCTTTTTTTTCATAATTCATAGTGGTCTGAGTATTAATCGAAAAAGTAATCGTAACTAATTTTCTATTAGCAGAATAACTTTCCTTTACCCAAAACGAAACTAGATGAATAGAATGTACATTTTTGTTTTGCCCCAGTATACTTATCACAAAACATTAAAAATTTTAGAATCAGTTACTTTCGCTGTAAAAAAATCGTTAATATCGATTAAGAACGTATATAAAATCATTATAGCATTTTTGAATTATAAAAAAATGTTCATACTCTGTTAAAAACTGCGTTCCGGAACTGTGGTGGGGACAAGAGATGTGGTCTGAATCCAGAATTAAAAATTTTAGAACGAGTTATTTTCGAGGTAAAAAAATCTTTAATATTGATTAAGAACATATATAAAATTATTATAGAATTTTTGAATTATAAAAATGTTCATATTCTTTTAAAAACATTGTGTTTCGGAACTTTGGTGGGGACTGGGGATGTGGTCTAATTCCAGAATCAAAAAATTTAGAAGCAGTTACTTTCGTAGTAAAAAAACGTTAATATCGTTTAAGAACGTATATAAAATTATTATAGCATTTTTTAATTATAAAAAAATCTTCATATTCTGTTAAAAACATTACGTTTCGGAATTGTGGTGGGGACTGGGGATATAGTCTGAATCCAGTGTAGTATGACGTATACGGGTGTGCCAAACTAAATACTATGCTTCTGTTAGCTCTACTTTATATACATGCATTTATAAAAGCTAATGAAATACATTTTAAATTAAGTATTTTTATTCAGCGCTGACAGGTTAATAGAAAAAACGGAAAGATATTTTTTGGGTTGAAGTTTTGGAAGTGGATAGCTGTAAGCTAACAAATATAAGATATCCAACGCCATGAGTTACGTTCTGTTCTGTTGATTGATCTGACTACTGTTCATTGATGAATAAAAATTTATCGATTTTTTAATTGATTATTTTAAAAATTCAGCCATTCCCTTTTGTTAGTAGATTCATGAAAAATTATAAGCCTAATATCTAAGGTTCTATTACAAACACAAACTTTGACTGAAGCAATATTAATCTTTAATCGAAATTGACACGGTATGAGATACTAGGAAATGTGTTCATCTAAGATTATGTAGCCTTGTCATTCTGTTATGTATTAAGGTATATAAATATGCATATACTAGTGATGAGCTAATAAGCTGGACTGAGACAGTATAACTTATTCAGAGGGTACTAAAAAGATGCTTGAGTAGCTATTTATAATTAACAACGTATATTGATCCACACAGCGACAACTGACTGCATAATGGATGTCTTCTAATGAGGGGCTATGGTACCCTGGGTACTTAGGTTCTCTTCGAGTACCCAGGGTATGGGTCTTATACAGCGGCTGTAAAACTGGTCATTCCGTTGCTATTAAACAATATCCAACAGAGTTGACATAAATTTATTTATACATTAAGTTTTTATGAATATTATAATCATTTGTATCAAAATAGCCTAGGTTCATTACAGTAATGTGTAACTGCAAATAATGTTATAATAAGGAGCAATAAATTCACTTTGAAGAAAGTGAACGGAAAATTGAATACATAGAATAAAGTTTGTAAAAGCTGGTTTAGAACAGTACTGGAAATAAAACTTAAGATAGGTTAGAAATAATAACTCGTATCTACAAAATGAGTACTTGATTTTCGGAACAAAAAAATTTTTAAACGCAATTAAAAATCTTAAAATCAATATTCCCCCTTTTGTCATAATTCAAAGGAGTCCGACAAAATTACAATTATTTTTAAAGTTTCTTAATTGTTCTATGTTAGCCATGAAACGTGTTATAAAATTTGATTATTCATCAGATACTAGATGTTACAATATTATCTTACATAGCGTTGCCCAAAATAGGTCTTGGTATTATTGCACTTTGCTAGTCCGAGATCAAGACCGCCTGACTGTTCCAAGACCAAGACCAAGACTGTTACAAAAAAATCGTGTTTGTGAATAAAAATTAATGCAAAATAGTTTCTAATACTAGATGTAAAGAATTGCTATAACCAAAATACTTTTGCATTTAACTCCGTCCAATTTTTCATTCGGACTTCGTTAGGTTCCCTCTATCTGAAAAATTCCAATATATCTCTATGTTAATAGGCCAACAGGTAACTGCAAGATTCTTGCGCTAAACCAAGACGGGGCAACACTAATAGTATCGCTATGTATTTTATATCCGTCTTAGAATCCCCAGAAAACGATTATAATATATCATTTATATATATATATATATATATATATATATATATATATATATATATATATATATATAGAATATATATAAATGCATATATATAGAATAAAAATCTATAATATACTTTTTTCCTTCTATATTTCGGCACATTCGGCGTCCCGATATAAGCGGTTCTCTTTTTGGACCAACATAGCTAAAATTCGGTACATAGGGTTGTTTACTTAAATTGGAAATCAAGATGTGGTTTTCCCGAATGTCAGTAGTCACCTAGTGGTTTGGAGTATGTACGAACCGTTGTAGAGGAAGAAATATAAGCCCTGACTCTGGGAAGCCATAATCCATGGATCTGGTCACTGTCCTCGAATGTGAGTGTCGAAGGATAATGCCAGTTTAATGCTAAACGAATCGACTATCGAACCTATATCGAATATCGTGACCTGCCGCTGCACCATGGAGATCATGGTCCTTAGGAACGTGAAATGGGTGACCCTCTCCAGGCTCACTGTACTCTCGCAATATACGTCTGTACGAAGACCACATTGTGCGGCGAAAAATCTTCATGACCTATAGTACCAACCGGCAACAATGTTTTTTTCCTTGGCAGAATAATACCATACAAATTTAGGAAAATTTTGCTGTTCCCAAGCGGTGTTTTAAGTTTTGTACTTCTACCTTCCAATTCAAGTCCGAAGGTAGAAATTTGGTATTTTTTTTTTAGAAGTGCTTATGTAGTCATTCTCAATATGTTCTCTCGCATCCGTCATTTCGAATAATTAAATCATGAAACGAATTATTAATTGTTCAAAATCAGAACATTAGGAAGAAATCCTTTATGACAATTGATTTTGAGACTATTAAACTTCCTCTAGCAAGAATTATAATTATAAAACAATTGAAGAGAAGAATGGTTGGGCTGATCAATAAAAATAAATAAATATATTTATATTATTTTATTTTGCCGTCGTTTCGGCCCATTTTTTTCTTCTTAGCCTTGCTCCTCTTTGGCCTAAACTTTGGGCCGAAACGTCGGCAAAATAAAAATAAATATACTTATTTATATAATATATATATATATATATATATATATATATATATATATATATATATAATATATATATATAATATATATATATATTATAAATATAAATATTATAAATATAAATATTATATATTATAAATAAATACATAGCATATTTATTTTTACCTTTTTTTTTTTCATTGATCACCCGAACCATTTTTTTCTTCAATTATTCACTACAGTCAACCATCAATCCACAATTATAAAAAAAAATATGAAAATCGTATTTTCGTCCGCTTTCAAAACAGAAGTGAGACCACAAAGTTCCTACTTCACTAACGGAGCTTGGCTTCTCATGCTAAATTATTATTATTATAAAAAAGAAAAAAGTGTTATTTTTATTTTTAGATTATTTTTGCATCCTAGTAGTAAGAGTTATGATGTTTAGGCCGTATCAACAAAACTGAATATAAGACTCAATTAAAAGGAAAGAACAACAAGAAATTGATATATCTTATCAACAATACCTTTGATGACGCAATAACTAGCCACAAAAGCTGACAAGATAAATTTATAAATTGTATAAATATTTACTAACTAAAGATCGCAAACAAAACCCAGAAAAATTGATATCGCTCTATTTATAGACGAAAGTGGTATAGATAATTTGATATGATGTCGGAGCTCGGTTCTGTTGTTTTTGTTTTCTGATTTTTATTGTAAATATTTCTGATAATTATATCTGGCTCTCTCTCAAATTTAACAAATAATTGATCTCTTAATTCCAATATTTTATTATCGTCAGACATTTTAAAGAGATAGTTTGTAATGAAAATGTTTCACCTTTTCGAGCTAGTTAATAAGGAAAACGGGGTTAGAGATAAGGGCATACCAAAATGGGTTTGTACTATCTAATTAATTCCAGGAAATGCTAGATATCTTCTTCTGCTAAGGGGTCGTTCCACCCTGATGAGAAAAATAATAAAAGAAAAAAAAACTCGTGGCCAATAGGAAACTGACGAAACTTTTTTCATCAAAGGTCGTCAAGATGCAAAGTGAAATTGCTCAGAAATTGTTTAATTAAAGTTTAAATTAAAACCTCTATAGCGGGAGACTTTGTTTTAAAACAAGGAAAACATATTGGCACCGATTCCGAGAAAAATCGACAATGTGTTCCAGGAATCTTTTTTGGAGAATTTCTAATTAATTCTTTAATTAATGAACATTTTATAAGCTCTTTTCATTATAATATTTACCATTTATGCGATTATGATAAACAAAATTAAAAAATAATAAAAATAATAATAATCCGATCATATTAGTTGTGAAATAGCCTAAATGATGAGACAAAGCATTCAGGGGAAATATTCAAAGTTCAAATGTTACTCAGAAGTAACCAATTGTTAATCAATCATAAAATGAAATGATATATCCCAAATGTGTATAAGTATAGAATTTTTTTAAAACTTATTTATTTATTTAGAATTATGATAATCTGTAACGTGGACAATGATTATAGTGACATATGAACACATCCACACCATATATACAGAAAACATGAAATAAAAAATTAAAATAATACATTAATACATGAAATTTTTATTTTATTTTTTAGAAAATTAAAAACAGATTTTATGTATTAAGGACTGGGGATATTTAATATAGGTAAATGATACAATTACTAAATTCGGTAAAAAAAAAATAAAATATGTGAGCCCCTTATTCAAGAGGTGAACCCGATTTTTTCTTTTTATTTATTCCTGAGTAAAAAAATATTCAATTAATCCGATAGTTTAATAATTTATTTTTTAAAATTGAACCTAAATACTAACAAAAGTGTCGTGAAGATAAGTTTATTACAAATCGATTTTTTTTTTTCAAGACGTGTAATGAAACTGTGTCATTTATCAAGTATAAAAAAAAATCATCTAAAGCTTCTTTACCGTTTATTCGAATACAAATTAAAAATACATTGATTTTATTGTACCATTATGAAACCAAAAGTTAAATTTTTATAATTAAATATTAATAACCTCATTCTTCCGAAATCATATATCATTTTTTTTTTCTCTCCCAACCAAACCCTAATGAACCCTTTTTCTGTTCAAAAATGGATCTTTATCTAAAATGTATTTCATTCTAAAAGGGGCTCTTATTTAAGTTTCAATGTTTTTAATTGCTAATAAAAACTTTTTGAAGTGTAAACTTCTTTAGTCACGTTTTGTACTTTTTTTGTGGAGTGTAAATTAGATTGAGCCGTCAGATTTCCGATATGTAGCGCTCGTGTAAAGTCGGCTGGAGTCGACTAATTGAAGTGTTTTTGCATATGTATTAAAATATTTTAAAAACTAAAAAATCGGACCTGGATATTGTTAACGAGAGAAATGTTCATCATTTCATCCTCTTTTTAATGAGCAATTATTCAAAATTGTATCTTAACGCGATGCCGTGTCAGAGAGGCGAAAAGAAAACAATAGTGTCGAAAACCAAGTGATAACGACTTTTATTGAAGATATGGATTAAAATATTTCAGAAACTAAAAATCGGACCTGCTGTAAACGAGGGAATTGTTCAGCATTTCATCCTTTTTATAGAGAGTTACTATTTATAATTTATATTTCATATTATTAATTGCGTCTTTTTGGTCTAATACACACATCTTAGTTTTTTTTTTTAATATTACAATTAGAATAGAAAATGTAGATTTTCGCTTTTCCTGGAAAATGTTCAATAATGGTTATGGTTCACTATGGAAATAAACTCATGTTTTAATTGATCAATATCGGGAACTAAAGATATACATTTTTTATATCGGGAAGAAAATTTCACGAATGTTACAAAAGAATGAACTATAATCATAAAAAGTTGTCAACTATACCACTAAGAAATATCCTTGGATTGTCTGCCGTACTTGCTATATTTTAATCCGACGCATCATAATAATCGTATGGCTGTAATATATAATGCAATGATTAAGAAAACAATTATTTTTTTTATTATTATTTTACAATTTTAATTTTGTTTCACCGGAGAATTTCAGCGAAATTCAGTATCATTTTAACAGCAGTAAAATTTGTTTTCTTATATCCTATATAATTGTGCGTACCCACCTAAACATGTTTTACCACATAAATCATTTCGAAGGCTCATTCATCAGTATGAAAATTGAAATGGCTGTGATATTTTTCAAATATAACTATTTAAGTTATTAATATAATTTCAAATAGCTGTCGCACAAGGTCAGGAGAGACTTAAACAAATTGGGGTCGGAAGAGGACAGTTTGAGTAAACGATCTAAAGTGAAATGGCCGGTTCTTCCTTGATTAGGGGTAAACGCTTCCATGGATTATTGTATTGTGTTATTTTAACCTTCAATATCAATTTTATCCTTTTTTTTTTCATCTCCATCAGTTTTCACACAAAGGCCATATTGAAGAAAAGCAAGGAGAGGAATTTATTATTTCTTTAAGTTCTTAAGAGCTTGAAGATTGTTCAGAAATCCAAGGAGGATTTTTTTTTTTTTTCACCGCAGAGAGGTAATATTGTTAGCATAACTTTCCAACCGCCAAGTTTTCCCCTCCCCCCGCGCCGTATCACCCAGGGAATCTAGTTATCCCGCTCGGCGTCAATATCTTCCATGCTCCATGAAATATGTACCGATCCGTCTATAATAGAACCCTTAATCATTCAACAGTCCCTAACCTTGCTTCTCTCCAGCCTTCAAAGGTTACGAGTAATGTAAAAAATGAATATGTCAAATTTGTGCATAATTAATTTAAAAAATTTATAAATTAATAACATTAATCATAACTATTGGGATGGAATGAGGAATAATCAATTAATAACAGATGTCCCCTTTTTTTTGTAATTTATGAATTTAATGTTTATTTATTAAATATGATGATTCTATTTATAAAGTTGTTATATGGGAATTGTTGTGTGCGTGCGTAAATTCGTTTAAAATTATCATTATTTTATACGAGATTATGTATATCTACTAAAATTTATATTTTATTAATATCTTTCATTGCGCACGTCTTGTTGATGTAACAAAAATATAATGTTAAATAATCATTCCAAAACTGAGTAATTCCGATGCTGCTGCATCCTCAAAGACATAAACAAACGAACATTGAGCACTCCACTAAACTTTTCAAGTAAGAGCCGATGTTCGCGCACCATGTTCGAATCCTGTATGATTGTGACCATTTGATAAGAAGGAGATTGTTGGGGAGTAGGTCAGAAAAAAAAAAAAAATGCTAAATGTATTTTCAAAGGAAGGAGATGGCGGTCATAGTGACAAAACTGTTTTATTAAAAGGCAACTGTAATCTCCTCATACTGTAATTTTCTAGGTTTTCGCCATTACCCAAACAATTCAGCAAATTCCCCAATACCTGCCCTTATCCTTGCTTTCTAGTTCTAAGTGAAACTCATAGCTGAACACACCTGTAAGTCTCTAACTTATTCTTCTAATTTTATTTACTTATTTATTTAATTTTTTTCTGGTTTTGTTTCTCCACATTCCTTTATGTCTATTATTTCATATTATATCCTTTTTCCTTTTCTTTTAATCTCTCCTGGAGATCTGTAAAAGTATATTCACATTTGCATATATTATATATTACACTACAACAATTGTTACCATATATTTACTTCAGTTTAGGATCTTGTTACTTAGCTTACTGTGTTTATATTTTATTGTACTTGCTGTTTATAATTTTAATAAGCTTATTCACATTGTTTATAATTTTTCCACTATTTTATAAACCTCCACAATTCTCTATATTTTTTTATCTTGTCCGGTCTAGCCCTGAAGAAGACCTGCAAAGTCGGGTCGAAACGTTGGCTGTTAATAAAATAGTTTAGCCGCTATTTATGCCATTTATGACCGCCATCCTGGACCATCTCGTTCCTTTATAATGCAACAGTCAACTATTAAATATTCAATCTAAATGTATTTTCGTTACTTAGATTTTTTATCTTCATTTAGGTTAAAAATATAAAAACAAAGAAGATGAAGCTGTTGTAAGAGATATATCAAACAGCTGGCGTAAATTTGAATGTTCAAAATTGGAAACTTAATAGTATCCGATTGATACAATAATCTAATTTAATTGAGTTATGTCATTGTACAAAGAATACATAAAAACAAGAATGGTTGTTATAAGGTGTGTTATTATGTTAACTTTGTTTTCCATTTTAATCTTCACATCGCTTTAAATAAATAGTGTATATATATATATATATATATATATATATATATATATATATATATATATATATATATATATATATATATATATACAGGATGTCCCGTAAAGAGGGGAATTTATATAAGAGTAATAGCAGAGCTCAAAGGCTACAAAAAGTTCATATATACAATGGGTCCCTTTTTAGCACAAAAGTAGGCAATCTAAGTTTCGTGTTTTTTTTTTATGAATAGGAAGCGATAACTAAAGAAATATTCAATTTAAGTAATTAATAATTATTTCACTGTAATGAAGATAAACTCCAAAGGTCTCTTTAAATGGTTTCCACAATGACAAATTCTATTTTAATGTTAAGAAACTTTTATCTAATTTACAGTGAAATAATTATTAATTAAATATTTCATTAGTTATCTCTCCCTATTCATCAAAAAGGATGAATTACTTTTTTAAAAAACACATTTTTTTTTCTGAATTGAGACTAGTGAGTCTTCCTGATTGTTGGGCGAGGTCAACAGTTTATGTATAACTTGTTTCAATTGTATTTTTAAAATGTTATTTTATTGGAACCTATTTATTCAACCACCCCTTTCACTGGATGACAGTGTAAACAGATGCACCCTTCTTATGTAAGCACACCTTGCGTGGAGATACGAGCCTAGGGCGGGTCCACACTTAACAGACTATCAATATATCCAACTCTAGGATCCCAACATATTGTTGTATATCATGTTACATATTTTTATGTAATAATTACCTATTTTAAATATAAATTATAATAACCCCGAGAATCTTAGCTTCGTCTTCATACAGGTCCCTATTAACAGCTTTCGAAACCCAAATTATATATATATATATATATATATATATATATTTATATATGAATGAAAAATATAATGAATTATTGAATGAATCTAGTCGACTGTTCTACATATCATGAGTGATAAATATTCAGACACAGTCTTTTAAACATTTTTTTTTTTAATTTTTGATTTGTGCCAACGTTTCAACCAAAACATGTAGGTCATCTTCAGGGCTTGGTTCGAGCACTGAATGCTTTAAAGTACTTCAAATCATGAAGTACTGGAACCACGCCCTGAAGATAACCCACATGTTTAGGTTGAAACGTTGGCACAAATCAAAAATTTAAAAAAAAATGTTAAAAAGACTGCGTCCTGAATATTTATCATCCATGAAAAATATAATACATGGTAGACATGCGGTTTTTTTTTTTTTTGTTATCTATCGTTTTTTTTCTATATATTTTTCTTCCATTTTTTAGAAATTATTTATGTTACTGAATTCTTACTCTCTCTAATCTCTCTCCAATTATGCTAAAATATTTAATATAATAAAACATTCCAAAAAATAGATGGCTCAAAAATTCATACTCATTTTAAGAATTACTAGGGCTTCAATTTTATATATTACATGACTTTATCAAACCAATATTACCATATTGAAAAAATAATATATTATTTTAAAAACACGAAGTCAAAATCTTCAAAAATTGTGTAGTTGGTTAAGAGGTAATGTTATATATCTGCAAAAATACCATTACAATACTATTTTACCGAACAAGCGTTTGTTTAAATCTAAAAATAGTTGAAGTTGTTGCGTATTTTTATGATTCCGGTTTATCAAGATACAATAATGTTTTATCAGTTTCAACTGTTTTCTGTTAGTGATGATACGTGTTATAATCGCAAAAGTTATTGACTAATAAGAGACAAAATGTCATGACTCTCTTTACTCCATACTTTACAAACTAATAGTTTCCATACAAATAATTACTTATAAACTTTTTTTTTAACTTAATAAACGTATTGCACTTTTATGAATTTTCCCTTTGGGATATTTCAACAGGTTCTACTTATAATTAGTGTGACAATTTTTGACCTGTCTATGAGTGCAAATCTCTTAATTCCAATTTAGTAAACTTTGCAGTGGAAAATAACACTTTAATAACTAATAGTCGTACAATCCATAATCAATGGATCATACAATCCATGATCAACGGATTGTACAATCAACGTAATATAATAAATAGGACTTCTGTTATTTTAATGGTGTTTATGATTTGTTAGCTGTAAGCTTTTAGCTTTAGCTCGGTTAAAAATGCAATTCAAAAATTGTATAATAGCCCAATATGGCCAGAAAATAATTTCTAATCAATGTTGATCGGTAAATGAAAGTTTTTTTAGTTTATCAGTGTTATTATGTTTCATGCTGTTTCTGCTTGGATGGGTAGTATGTAACGTTAAATTACTTGATGGCTCTTTTACCCTCTCTCCGATTAATCGAACACATTTTAACATATTGCCCGTTTCCTGGAAGGGAAATCTGATGCCCCTCCCCCCTCCCTCTGGGTCAAATGAAATGGTCTATGCACTTCCATTACTAACTTTGTTTGTTCGCTTTTGATTTAATCATTGGTTACTTCATTAAGTACATGTATTAGCTGCATTTTATGCTTCATCAAACGGTTGATATCAGTTTAAGAAAATTTATCATTTGAATCAAAATCAAACGTAATTCACTTTGTATAGCTAATTAACTATGTGTTAATTGAATGAATATTGTACAAAACATAGTGACTAATTTTCTAGGACCATTTGCTTCCACCCAGTCTTAGTTCGAATTATATGTCCTATATGAATATACCACAAGCAGATGGCAATATCCTTTTCCCCCTTCCTTGCCTGTGAAATAAATTTTATAAATAAAATTCCAATTTTTTTATTTTTTATTGTTATAGTTTCTATACGAATTTATGCGAAAAAAACTATATCTTCCTCCTGGGATAATTTTTTTTCTTATTCATGTTTATTTAATCATGTCAAATCTTGTTCTAATCTGGAATGTTCTTAAATAAAATAACATTAAAAAGTTAAAAGAAAGATGACAAAATAAACAAAATTTGGATGGCGTTTAGAACAAAATTTTGTTGTTTTATTGTTTGGGCAGAACCTAGAAACGTTGAAAGCGAAAAAACATGAGTAATAATAATAACATTTATCTCTGAAGGAAGATGTCATTTTTTCGCTTACATTTTAACTATATAAAAAATATTTCCTGTGTAGTGTGATTTAAAAAAAATCATATCAATATAAGTTTTTCTTTTGTCTCGCGATTTTTTTTTTTTTTTTTTTTTTAGCTATGAACAACTGTAGATAAATTTTTCTGTTCAGTTAAACTGAAATCTGACCACGGATTCGTATTTTACGTTTAATTTCCTATTCGAAAACTGTGTTTAAAAGAGAAAACTCTTTAAGAGAAAAGAAAATCAATTTAGAGTAAAATAATCATAATATCGTTTCATTTTCATAATACTATATGTTCAATTTCTGAAACATATAGTATTATAAATCTCGAACTTCAACAAAAAAAGCTACCTTCCTGTACCAGTTCATTACAACTCGGCGATCATCCTATATTCTACAGATCCTAGAATTCAAATGCTCCTTTCAATCCTGTCCCACCAGATTCCGTACATCCGACCTCTACCATCCTCCTCACCGAACTGCTGAGTTTGAAAAATCCTTTTTAATTCAGGCTGTCTCCCTCTGGAACTCAATCCCCTCAGATATTCGTCACGCAAAGTCAGTATCATCTTTCAAATCTTTCCTCTTGAAACACCTACTCCATTCCCAATCCAATTGATCACGAAATGCAGTTAAAAATCTAAGTTGTAAGAATCTCGAAGTAACCCCAGGTACTTTGATTATTTTGTGATTTATCGATATTTTGTTTACTTATTTTACTTTCTCTGTTTATTTTGTATTTATATCTTTTTATTATCTATACTTTTATTATATAAATCATCCTGTAGATATTTAATTATATTTTATGGACACACCAGAATATTAATATATATTCTGTACTTGTAACTTGTTCTAAAGGAACACTAGTCCTAGAATAATAAAATTATTTTCATTCATTCCTCATTCCATGCATTTCATTTCATTAAATTCATTTCATTCATTATATCCTCACTGCTTAGTTTATCCACAATTAAACAATACAGTGAGACTATGGCAACTTTAATTTCATAATTTTTGTTTTCAAAATAAAAAAACAAACACAGGCTCCCCACCCATGCTCTATACCAGGGGTATCCAAACTACGGTCTGCAAGCACCTCCAGTCCGACCCTCGAAAGTATTTTTGATAAAATGGTAAAAGTTTAACAATTTAAAAAAATGTATACACTTTAGAAAATTACTCACGTAAGACGTTACCAAAACATTTATGTGAAGTTTTTTTTCTTTTAGAAAGCTCATTTCACAACAAAAGTGTCGGGCACGGAACTTAGTGGAGGTCTCAATGCAGTCGTGGGACTTGGTCGAGGTCCGCATGTGGACTGCAAAAAGTTTGGAGATCTCTGTTGTACATCATTGAATTTAATTAAACTATTTATACCTTAAGAAATCAAAAGAAGCCCAAACATGAAATATGAAAATGTCGTTCTATGAAATATTTTGAGTTCTATGAGGGTATCAACAAATGTACAGTTGGAAAACATTTGAAATACTGAAATATTTGCTTTAAGAAATGCATATATTATTTACATATATCGTTACACCGGGTTTCTTTTTCGTAGTTTGTGGAGATTTTTCTGGTCTTCCTCCCATTCAAAGCTATCAGCCAAAACCGCTTCACGATCGCCGCCCACTTAGGAATGCTGTACCTACTTATTTCTTTAAATAGATTTAGATCGAACCTTACGGTCGCTGACAGGGCTGAATATCAAAAGCCATAAAAGCCCTTTCCCACGATAACAGTTTTATTGTAGTTCCGTGGACTAGCTTCTTGCCAAGTCACGGAGGGTTCATAGCTATCCAAATCAGAGAATCCTTGTATCATTCGTTGAGTTTACGTTGGTTACTCCAAGTTGTCGGAATCGAGGGTATGTCGAATAGGAATCGATCCCTAAATTTCAAGTTAGTATCCTGAATCTGGATGTCTTTTTATCTCTCCAACTGCTAGTCACATGAAGGAATGGAAAGAAACAACAACGCCTTAAACCAAGTAAAACTTTATTAATATTCTCCGTAGAGCTGAAGTAAAGAATTGTATAGAGTTATTAGAGGGCTTACCCAAAACGTAGTTGGGAGGATTCTGTAAAGTCGGATTAGGTGAAGATTTGTACTGTGACGGGTTCGATAATGATAGACAGGGATTGACGGATATATTGGGATGGAACCTAAGATTAAGTCTTAATTATTATTTTTGATAACATACCAGGTTTCATATTTGAATTGGACACTGTTTCAAAACGGGGTTAAATAAAATGAACTAACGTTTTTCATTACGTACTCATTCGATTTTTTTTTAATTTATGTGTACCATCTTGTATTTTTCTACATTCATTACATAATTTTATCTTTTGTCAGGTTTCCAAATGTGTTATGTTAAGGCACGGTAACTTAACATAACATATTGTATATGTTTCAATGTCAACTGAATTGCTCTTTAAGTTGATAAATGGATAGGTTCTGTGACTATAGCGCTCTGATATTCCTGGTTTTTAACATCAGTGACATGGTTGAGAGATAAGCTCTGCGGTCTCCTGGAAATCTATTCTTTCCTTCAAAGTTAGAGGTACAAGCCTGATACGGAGTTTCCTTGACTTTTAATTTAATTTTTATTTTTTTTCTCATTTTATTTATTAATTAATTAATTTATATATTTTTGGTTTATTTTCAATAATCAACCATTGTGATCGACCAAAAAATCCAAAAACTTAACCACTTCTCACAATTTGAGGTTTCAGGTTCAGGATGCGTAGAATTCGAAAAACGAATACTTCTTTTTTTTGCCCGTCCACCGTCCGCGCATTTTCTCCGAAACTACTGGACCGATTTTTTGTAAAATTTGGATATAAAATCAGAGGTTACCCGAGGATGATCCTCCTTCATCGACATCACTATCCGACTTTTCCTTTCAAAATGGCGCCCGAAAAACCTGCGTTGCTGTAGAATGTAACTCCTAAACGAATGTACCGATTTCAATGAAACTTCGCTAAAGTAATTTCTTGGCGCCCTTTAAATTTATCTATATAACATACTTCAACGAAAAGAAGCTGGAAAAAAAGTTTCGAGGGTTGGTAAAATTTAATTCCGAATAACTCAAAAAGTATACACTTTTTTGTCGATATGGTTTTTTATAAGTTTAGGGAATTTCATAAAAAAAAAAAAAAAAAAAAATCGTTAAAATCGGACAATTAGGAACAAAGATATGGTATCCATTTTATTTTTTATATGCTTTACTTCAAATGTTGTATCATTTGTTTGGTTTTTAAATTTTGAATGTGTTACCGAATTAATGTTATTATCATCTCTAATTCCAGACGTTACAGGCCCTACATATTTACGTGATCGTCTGGAATTAGAGATGATAATAACAATATTCTGACCGATCCGATTGACATATTGAATAAGTTTAAGGACCACTTTGACAATATTTTAAATACGGGAAATTATGATCTGTGTCCTCCTTCTGAGTACCAGAGTGCTGAACCGTTAATAGAAGGACCAAGTAAAGAGGAAGTTGAAGTAGCTATCGGAAAATTAAAATCATATAAAGCAGCGGGAATCGATAATATTCCTACTGAACTAATTAAGGCATGCGGGGAAGCTGGAGTTTCTAAAATACATCGGTTGGTTAAAACGATCTGGGTGAACGAGAAATTACCTGAAGAATGGAAAGAATCTATTCTTATTCCGATTCACAAAAAGGGTCCGAGGACGGATTGTAATAACTATCGAGGAATTTCACTCCTTCCGGTATGTTATAAAATATTCACTTTAATCTTAACCAGTCGAATCACGGAATACGCCGAGGAAATTATCGGAGACTACCAATGCGGATTTAGACGGAACCGTTCGACTATCGATCAAATATTTTCTTTACGGCAAATATTAGAGAAAAAATTGGAGTATAAAGGTATTGTTCACCAGCTGTATATAGATTTTAAAAAGGCTTACGATTCTATTGACCGCCAGAAACTGTATAATATTCTAATCGAGCAGGGGATTCCTAAAAAACTAGTAAATCTAGTCAGGATGTGCTTGACGGAGACACTCAATATAGTTAGAATCGGTAATAATTTGTCCGAAAAATTTGAGGTTCGTTCGGGCTTAAAACAGGGGGATTCTCTTTCGCCTGTCCTGTTCAATTTGGCATTAGAACATGCCATTAGGGAGGTAATGCGAACCGAGAAAGGGTTGGATCTGGGTGGGACAACATCCGTGCTGGGCTATGCTGATGATCTGGTACTGTTAAGCGAAGATGTTGAAACTATAAAACTAAATACGAAAACGTTAATGAAAGCCGGTAAAGAACTAGGACTCGAAATAAACGTGGATAAAACAAAATATATGGTTAGCTGCAAAAATGGCGATCCTACTGGTGATATCGATATAGATGGTAATATGTTTGAACAGGTAGATAAATTTAGGTATCTAGGTTCTACGATAACGAGAAAAAACGAAATTGAAGAAGAGATTAAGGTTAGACTGAAGGTGGGAAATGCTTGTTATTTTTCTATGACAAAACTACTTAGTTCGCGCCTCTTGTCCCGAAACTTAAAAATTAGAATCTATAAAACAATTATCTTGCCTACAGTCCTTTATGGATGCGAAACTTGGCCGCTTACATTAAGGGATGAGCAGCGTCTTAAGGTTTTTGAAAATAAAGTATTGCGTAGAATATTCGGACCGAAGAAGGATGAGTTAACCGGAGAGTTCAGACGGTTACACAACGCCGAATTGCGTGAGCTGTATCCGGGTAATATAATTGAGGTAATTTCATCGCGGCGAATCAAATGGGCTTGTAAAGTTGTTGGGCTTAGTAACGAGAGAATTCCTAAAAGGTTAATATTTGCTATGCCGAATGGTAAGCGTCCGAGGGGTAGACCGAAGCGAAGGTGGGAAGATTGCATTAAAGCCGATCTGAAGGGACTGGGTTTGGACGGCGAACGCTGGAGGGAGGTGTGTAACAAGCGATTGGTGGTGTCGGCATCGAACCTTCGGGCTATTATTATTATTATTATTATTATTACCGAATTAATGATATTTTTTTTAGCATATTAATAATGATTAAAAAAAAAAGTTTAGTCCTATAATTGGAATCACCTTTTATTTATTTTTCTTTGTAACTAGGAAGGTAATATTACTTTAGATGGATAGTTGTTTGGAAATAATAAACCATTGTAAAAATAATTTGCAGCGTTTTTTAAATGTGGTGTGAATTGACTTTGTTACTACCATCTCTGATTGAAAAAGCTAGTAATATTGTCAACAGATATTATTTTATAAGTAATGAAAAGTATATTAAAAGGCTTCTACTTCATTAAACATCTAGAATTCAGCATTAGGGGTTTAAATTTCTCCCTAATTCCCCCATTGGGGTTTATCCAGACACCCCTTTAGCTACCGTAGTACAATGTTTATAGTTGGACTGGTAGTGGCCCACCCTCTGTTGTGCTACTCCAGTTCCCTCACCCTTGAAGTGGTTACATCAGAGAGGACAAGAAGAGTGACACTTATTAAATGTAACTGTCACCAGGAACAGGTCTGGCGGATCCGGTAGCCGCTGACGTGACCTCTAGCCTCCCACGACAGCCTTGTGTAGGCGTGACCGCTTAGTCACGGGTCACTGCTTCTCTTGTCACGGCACCGTTACTCTTGTCACAGTCTGTCTTCTCCAGGTCCCATCTGCCGCCCTCAACTTGTAGCCCTTTTCTTCGACATAGAAAGGATTGCATATGGATGTGTTAGCAACAATTGTCAGTCCTTATTGTACAATGATTAGATCGATTTAGTGTTTTTTTTTTTATTACTCCCATGTAGGAAAAAATCAACAGCTTAGTTTGGCAAATAAGTCCTTTCGGTTTTCAGGGTAAAATAAAATCGGTGAATTATAGAAATAATTTATTTTAATCTACAATGTATTGACCATTATTTACTACAGGGGTACCCAACCTAGCCTCGCAGGCATCACTTGTCCCCGTCGATGTCTAACAGAAACTTTGTCGGCGATCGCCCCAGCAAAAGTTTTATTGAAGATCGACAAGTTTTCAATAAAATGTTGATTATTTATTTAATTAAATATCGAATAATTTGAAAATAATATTTTTTTTTTCAATAATCATTATTGTTTTACATGACTTGCTGCAGATAGACAAATATTTAATTCTAGTGTTTTACATTTTTTTTCTTAAATAAATCTATTTTATAGATATAAAATTCAAAAGAATGAATGAATTATTCGAAAATAATAATTCATCATTTACCGACATAATATTACTATTGTTTTGTGTTATCGCTTAATATCTTTTGATAGTTGAACAAAAAAAAATGAACGAGGTTGGTAATACTTCATTAAACTTATTTCATACCTGATTATAACCCATATCGCATCTAATTAATTTTCAATTATAATTTAAAAATGTTTTAATCTAAAATAAGAAAACTGTATAAAATTAGTAAATACTTGGTGCTTTGACCTTTTCTGTAGAAATATGTTTCGTTAGTTTAAAAATAATAATAGATATCTGTTACTATACTTAAATTAATATATATATATATATATATATATATATATATATATATATATATATATAGCTTTTTAAATATTATGAACAGTAACCCATCTGCATGCAATTCACATTGAATTAAAAACGCGATGCCCGCGTTAAGCCACTTAACACATAACCTATAAATGTTCACAGAGATTAAAAAAGTTGAAGATCTCTGATTTAGTATGACCTGTTCACATCTAAACATTAATGCCACGTTCATAAAATATTTGAGGTCAATTGTTGAAAAACTGAGTAAGAGTTTTTTTATGTATGTCGGATATGTTTTGAAATTTCTTTCCAAGTTTACTTCGGTTAGAAAATGGAAAACCCAAACAACAAACGTATCCGAGATTTGTTTTGTATATCGGTGTGTCATCCATAGTAGACTGATCGCTCGCGCTGATTGGGCAAGATTTTTATTAACTATGACCTTAACATTACTCGTTTCAATTTCTTGTGGATGGTCAGACGGTGAGCTTCATTGGTGTCAAAATTTCCTGAAAAAAATTTGGCAAACCAATTTTTAGAAGTGCGTTCCGTATAAGGTATCATCCTCTGAAGTACTATCGTTTTTTTATGAGTTTCTGCCTTACCTTACATTTTTTTAAATTTATATTTAAAAAATAATATGGCAAAATATGCCGATAACAAATGATATTCTCCCTTCCATCTGTACCTTGTAAGCAAACACAATGCTAATCTAATTTTTGCTAGAATTTGAAGAAATGGTTGTTGCCATATTATAAATACGACCTAACCACCTTAGGGATTGATAAGTTGAGTAAAAATAAAAATAAAAACCGTAAGGTTTATTTCTTACATAGACTAACTTTTAACTTGTTTAAATATATGGCTATTAAGTGATACCGCTTAACTGTAGTCGAATTATGAACAGTTAGGACTTAACATTGTTTTAGAACGAACTTTATTTATATTTTCTCGTGAAGAGATCATGACCATATTTTAACAAACCGCCCCGTACCATAAAGTCAAGTTTTCTACGCTTATACTTTGCAAACCAATGTTTTTCTTGACTTTAATACACCTTACCATCCACATTCTAACTACAGTGGGAAGGTCGAGATTCATTTCCATTTCAACGCGCACATGCTAGCGCCGCAAGATTCGAGAATGTCAAAGCGAGTAACGCTTCAACACACTCAGCCTCGACTTAAACACGCTTGAGAGGTTTAATATACTGGTTGCGTTGCCTACTTATGTAGTTCATAATTTTATTCACAATTATTTATTTCCTTCTAACAGTACCCCTGTTAAAATATGATATATTTTTCTACCCGTTTCACACCATTGGTTGTTCAACATGTATATGATATTGATTATTCTGCCTGTAGCTAGTCGTTGGAGATATTTGTCATGGCGACCTGTTGAAGGCTGCCCCCTCCAGAAGTTGAATCGCACGGTTTCCGAACTGACAGATGTTGGGATGTTGGGAAGATACGTTGGGAGGACACGGTCCTGTAATGTTTTTACACTTTGAAAGAGAGGACAGCTATTGTTGCTAATAGGCTAGGTGCTAGGTGCTATAACTATCGGATGGCTGCTATAACTAATGACATGGCGGGGTTAAGTGTGCATTAGCATAGCCATTAATACCCGCCTCAGCTGGCTGTTGCTCCTGTTCGTTCAGATCATTTGTCATCCTTCCCGCCCCGCCTGCTTTTTTTTTCTACACTCTTCCTTTCTAGTGCCACTTGTATTCTATCAACACTAGATTATATATTTAATTTACCTTTACCATAGCTTTGTCGGGACATGCCGTTTGGTAGTCCTGGGTTAAAACATTCAAATCATTACCGTGGTGGCTGAGCATGTTAAGGTATCACCTTGGCATCCTCGGATCAGAAGCGTTGACGGTTCGAATCCGACCCAAGAAGGTTGTCATCTACTTCATGGCGTACTTGTGCTGTAAATCTGGACCTTCCCACCCTAGCTAGAATAAGTTGGTTACTTGTAGAATATTGGATAACCTCTGCCCTAGTTGCAGTAAAGACCAATTAATCAAACAAAATTTTCCTTTTTTCCTTATTAATTTAATGCAACGTTCAAATAAGTCATATTAATTCCCAATAAGGATAAGATAGTCTCCGGATAGACTCTCATCAAAAATTAAAAAATAATGATTAAAATCAGAAGTTTCAACACAAAATGCTGGTTATCATCACATGAAAGTTGAACTATTCTAAATTTTTTTTTTTTTCTAGTGCATTACAGATCTTGTAGATAATTTTTATATTAACCAGCGTTCTTCCTCTCTGCCTATCTTGAGTTATTTCTTTCTTGTAATTGTTATCAGCTATATCGAATTTTTCTTGATTTGATCTATGCATCATTTTGGTTTCTTGCCTACTATTGATACATTCATTTTTGTGTAGAGGCTTCCCAATGGATGGCTCCGAGCTACATGCGCAACTCTATCTACTATCACCTATCTTGATCTCCTTGCCTTCATATCCCAAGATATTGATTGACCAGCAGTATGAATATTTATGCATATTTCATTTTAATATTCTAGGAGCATAAAATAAATATAATTTAGCATAGGCCCCTCCCTCTTCCCAGACTACTAAAAATAGAATTCTCACAACACGAATTAAATTCCATTACCCCACATCTTGAATATACTAACATTATATATATATATATATATATATATATAAGGAATTAAATATTGTCAGAACCATGTTAAAGTAACGAACTTGAGCCTGCTTAACGTTTCACATTCGTTACTTTTACATGGTACCGTCAATGATCATTTTTTTTAAGTTCTATTTCTTTATGGAATAATAAGACAACCTATCTATCTCTCTCTCTCCCAAAGGCAATTAGTATAGACTAAGGTTAAGAGTTATATAGTAAATACCAAAGTGAAACAAATATAAATAATTTTAAAAATATATACAAATATACTTCATACTGACCACCCACCTATTAAGATTAACATGGCAAAATTGATCTTTGAGCACCATCTTTTTAATGTAAAGTGTTTTTTATTTATATTTAGCAGTTGTTACCAAGAGGTTGCTTGGGCTCATACAATTTGGTATTATTGTGGTAGCAGGTTGAGATAGACAGAGAGAGAGGTGTTGGCCCCAAACGGTCAGCAAACAATAGCCTGAGGGGCTGGGCATTTTTAGCCTGCCTCGGGTCCTCCTCCTTATCGTTCTTATTTAGTTCTCTCTCCCCCCCCCCCCCTCCTCCTCCACCATACCACAGCTTATGGTCCACATCGGTGTCCCTATCTCTTCTGCGGGGGCCTTGGTTGTTATTTCGTTCTCACATCAAGCTGCTTCCTCCCGGCTTCCTTATATACCAGCGGCTTATACACATATTGTATATGCACCATGTAGCCTTATCAGCTTGTACAAGTTTTATCATATAGGGTATACTGTTGACATCAAATAAAACCAATAGTGTGAAAATCTTATTAGAATTCATCACTATCCCCAACGAGATGTTGCTGCAAAACATTAATTCATCCTTACTTTACATTTTGGTTGTACGTTTTAGCAGAATGGGTCACAAAATTGAGTATTTACAAGAAAAAAATCCTGATCCTCTTAATCAATATTTAAAGATGGCAACTGTGTGTTATGCATCATACTATACTATAATGTTCTTAATTACATTATGTAATATAATTTGATGTGATATTTTGTTATTCTAAACCCTTGTTAGACTTGAAACCCTTAGTATTTTTTTTTTTTTTTTTTAATGAAATCATAAATCAGATTTATTTAATAAAATATACAAGGCTTCTTAAGGGATTCTTGATAGGGATGATATGTAAAAAACACGAATTCCAATTCATGATATTTCCCATCTGTTATTTACGCTCTTAACAGTAATCATTATCACATCGTCAATAAAAGTAAACATTACAAAATATTAAAAATTTAAATCTTTTTATTTATTTATATCTTTTCCCAGAATAATTTATAACTTTATATTCGGTAGTCATGTTGCCTTGGTTGAGGCTTTGTCGAAGCATTATGATTATAAACAACACTAGCACTATAAAATAACAATATAAACAAACTATATAGCCTGTGATGATATAGACTCTGAAGGATGGTACACGGAGTAGTCAGAGAACGAAATGTATCATATAGGAATCATGGGAAGAATCGGTACCTGTACAACTGCTGAGAAAGTATGCTGTTCGAGGATTTTCGAACTATAATACTTCAATCTTTTTTGTTTTATTCTCCCTTTCCTAGCCTTTTAGGCTATATGGGGTTTTCGCGGACCAGGGGGTATGAGCGGAGAATTTATGCCAGAGTTAAAAGCCCCCTTGGCACCAGGATGCAAACTCGTTATTATTTTATCAAGTTATGTTCTATTCGGGTTGCCAGGCAACGAGCGGTGCTGTGTACACACGCTTTAGCTCACTCTATTATATATGCTATTCTGGAGCAATTATGGGTGAAACTCATTTAAAGATCAACCTCCGCTTATTGGACAGAAGAAATATGACTCAAATAAAATCGGCTGTTATATATCTAATGTTGGAAGTTGAAAAAGACAATATATATTTTTTTTAAAATGGCCTATGATTATAAATAATGAAGGTAAAGAAAATATACATTAGAGACTGGAAACATAGGAGACAAATCAACGAAACCCTTGACAGATTTGTTATAGTTGGACTATTTTTATTATATTATGTTAGCATATCATATCTTAATGGAGGTTTTCCTCACTGTCTCGTACAGTTTTCTTCCTCCTCCGTCGATTACGAAATGAACTTTGATCCTTGCCCCTAGCCCTCTAGGCTTGGTACAGTGGCTACATGACCCTCTCGCTATAAATAACGGAAACTTTATGGAACAAACCCGGCGGCTTCATTTCGCTCTGGGGTACTAGAAAATTGAATTGAAATAAACTCTTCCATATCACCGTAATCTATTGGATTTTGTTCAGTTATCCTATTCATCTTGTCTTTATGGAGTTACATCTTGAAAATATTGATGGTTTAGAAATATGTTTATGCGACAGCTATGCATCTGGCGGATCCCTATGTATCTCCCCATTTATAATTTAGACACCATTGTGTTCAGCATTGATCACTTCTTCATTGAAACTAACATTACTTCTCCGATTGCGTTGGAAAGTATTAAACTTAAGTTGGTCATTAGTAGATAACCCAAAGGGACTTTAATTCTAGATGTTGCTTCCCATTTCGTAACCATTTCACAACTTAAAAACCCATAAGTTGAAATTTTCTTATGTTAATCCTATTTATCTATTGAATAGCATTGCCCAATATTTCGGAATTAACATTTGGGAATCCATTGTTAGGAATTAGTGAGAGTGTTTTGGGATTATGACCCAAGGGCAGGGGGCAGTTTTTCTTGTGCCGCCAGCGAGGAACATAAACAAGGGAATGAAAGGAAGATTTAAGGTTCATAATTCTTAAGGCCGGAGTTCCTGATCCCACTTCCGATAATTGGAGCTGACATTGTTGGTCACGTTCCAATGCTTTATGATAAATAACCCTTTAATAAATTGTCCTATTGTTTGTTTTCTTATTTTTATTCAGTTATTCTAAGTACTTGTTACGGTTATTCTTTACTGTTATTTATAGCTTCTTTTTTTTTTCGTTCTTTGCCTACCATGCTTCATTGCTAGTCATTAATAAGGACATATTTTGTGTAGAAATTGCAAAATCGTTAATTTTAATTAAAGTTAAAAAATATTAATACTATTCTTATTTAGAATACTAGTGTAAAATTACAACACTTAATTAACCCAGTAGGGGTTAATCTTACAATATGAGATCTACATTACCTCGTAGACTGAAGCTCAGGCTTATGCCTGCACATACACATGTGCACTTTGTTATTTTTTATTATATTTTACTTATTTATATTTTATTTTCTCTCTCTCGGTTTATTTATTTTTAATTACTATTAGCGTTGCCCAAATGAGAGACCGAGACGAGTCTTGGTATTTTAAACTCATTCTTGTTCATGTTCTTGGTCTTGCTGTTACTTATTAGCTAATTACTGTACAGATATTACTGTATTTTTTTAGATAGAAGAAACCTAACTAAGTCCGAATGAAAAACTACAAGAGTTAAATGCAAAAATATATTGGTTACACTAATTATTTACATCTATTAACTAAGATTGATATTATTAGCTATTTTGCCTAATTTTTTATTAAAAAATTTGATTTTTGTGGCCCTTCAAGAACTCGGGTCTCTTGTATAACAGTTTAACAACGTTTTGCCACATTGCTCTGTTCAGATCTTGTCTTCTCCATCTTCTCACTCCTAAAACTTTGAGTATATTCTCGACGTGATCTGTTCACCTGTTTTGTTGTTGACGTTCTCCTTGCTTTCCCTCAAAAAATATTTTAGGGAATCTACCCTCAAGCATCCTTCCTACATGACCCGGCCATTTTAATTGACGCCTTGTTCTTGGTACCTGTGTCGCAGTCCTTCGTTCTTTAACCTCCACCGTCCATCTTAATAGACAGGTTCGCTTATCTTTCTTTTGTAAGTACCCAGTTTTCACACCCGCATGTCATCGGAAAAAGGCTCTTGTTGCTAAGCCAAAGAATAAGAATATACGCAAGGATTTAAGACAACTACAATGACTTTTATTAGTTATAGCATTTAACTTTTAAATTATAATGAGTGCATTAATAATAATGATGTTGTTAGATAAACTAATTCTATCTGTTTTTTTTTTTTGTTTTTTCAGAAGAGTTATCGAGAAGATAGACCAGAGCGAGTTCGAAGGGTTCGAGTACGTGAACCCTCTGCTGATGTCCCTGGAAGACTGTGTGTGACCAGGGTACGACTGGGGATACTGCCCCATCAGGTGAGCCCCATCCCAAACTCAGTCCATCAGTCCACCACTTCATCAGTCTCACTACAGTTCAGTCCAGTTCATCCTAAGTTCAGTCCGATACTTCACTCATTCTTCAGACAAAGCATTGAAGTTAGGTCCCTTTTAGATTATATAGCCATTCAGTATAGGGACAGTTTAATCTTCGCTTTATCTCTCTCTCTCTCTCTCTTTCTATCTCTCTCTCTCTCCTTAATATCCAATATTTATTAGTCATATGTTAATATTGAGTCGTGTAGGCTACTTTGATAACATTATCTTTGGAATATTCTCTCGATAGCGGTATCGTTATAAATGGATACTTCTCTTTGTTGTTTTTTACCGAGAGCCAAGACACGAGGGCTAGGGAGCGCGGAAGATGAACTAGCGAATACCGTTTGTTATATCGATGATACACGCTTCATCGGCTGTATTAAGTGAAGATGCCTGACTTGCTCAAAGATCGTAGCAGATATCGTAAAAAAAAAGATTTGTTGAGAAGCTTTCTTTATTATAATCGTTTTTACGCATCCCTGTTACCGTTTTGTTGAATGGCTTTCGCTTGTTAAGTATTGTCCCAAACCTCTACATTCCTTTGAGCTGCATCATGCGGCATTCTGTATTAGCAGTCGAATACGCTGCCTCTGAACCAATGTGATATAATTCAAAGTCGTGAAAATTTAATTTTAATTTGTATATTAAATTACATTCCATATGTAAAAAAAAAAAAATTATATTATATTCAGCATTTTCCAACATTATGAACTATAGGAATTTGAATTTTTTGTTTTGAATTATGCTTATTACATTTTAAGTTTATATTTTTTTAAATTTAAATTTTATAAATTTATTAAAAAAAAAAATATTTTCATTCCAAAGTATTAAATACTTTTGTGTAATTCCCTTCTTATCCCATTGCAGTCTTCTTTTCCTTCAGAACTGTTGCCTGATGGGGCACCCAATTCATAATACTTCTTGGGCATCGTTATTTATTTATTTTATTTTTCTGTGTTTTTCATAATGATCAAATATCTATATTTCTTAGTTGTCCATGTAGAGTGAACTAAAAAATAAAAACTTAGATTAAGAAAAAAACGCGTCCCAATCCTTATTAGCCTGTTTCTTAGTTGTAGATTTTTTTTTTTTTTTTTTGTATCCAAAGACATGTAATTTTTGTTTTAATTTATTTATAGCGCATACTGAAAGTTATGCTAATAATATGTGTACTGTAAGTATTATTTAAGTATTTTAAGATATTATTTTATAAGATGAGAAGTTTTTAAGCCGAGATAGTGCGAATACATATTTTGATAAATTATCATTCATTAGTAAGTTTATAATTAGTTATCATTCTTGTCAGTAGCAATGCCATTATAAGATTTTACTGAAGAAAAAAAAAATTGTAATAATACAATGCTCAATCTGATTTTTTCTGCCTCATGATTTCCTCTCCTCTCTCTCCCCTCTCCCCCTCCCCTCCCTGTCTTAATATAGTAAGCTATGAAATTATATATATATATATATAGAAAGAACTTTGCTTTCATTACTAGCATATGATAATATGCAGCACTAAAGTGTAACTGTGATTATTAATAATAATAAATCGCCATACATTGGTATAAATTGAATCATATATATATAAATCATGTATAAGAACTATATAAAAAATATATATATGAATATAAATTTGAAAACATAGCAGATAAATTTGTTCTATGATTGCAAACATTACAATGTTGGCAGTAGTGTATATCTTTGAAGTTCAATAGGTTAGTGATAAAAATTATTAAAATCGGACGGCTTGCGTATAGAGCTGAATTAAAAAAAAAGGCGTACATATAGTTATTATATAAATATATATATAATAGTATATATCACTAATGTACCGCACTGTAGAATACTATTTTACAGCACCATTGTTTTTAATACCGTTACAGTATGTTAAATTAAATTTTATCATTGGTTTTTAAGTTTCGATGTTTCCAGATATTCTTGTGAATCAGATTGATTCTGGACGATATCTTACGACAAATCATTACCTGTTGTTTCCGCTTACAATAAATAATTTATATTTTAAATAATGTATTATAATTAAGAGCAATAGTGCTTCCATTGGGCTTCGAAATTAAGTTTGTTGGTATTTGTAAAGAGTTTGGAGCCTCCTGTTGGTTAAATTATTATTATTATTTTTATGTAGTTGTTTTTGTTTTGTTTTTACAATAAGAATCAGTCTGACAAAACATCGAGAAGATTTCAAATTGAAAATAATTATAAAATGTATTATTACTTTTTTCCCAACATTCCTTTGTACATTCCATTTATTGTTTTGTGTTTTTTTTATTAAAAAATTGGTTAATATTTAAGAGTTAGAACTCATCTATCCAAATCTGGAATAGGAGGTTTACATGAAAGAATGTTATTGTACAAATTAGGCAGGCTTATATTTGTAAGTAATATGTAAATATAAGTTGTTTTATTGTATAAACGAAGAAATAAAATAATGTTGTGCAGATGGTTATGACCTATTATAAAAGTTATTATTGTATACATTGTACAAAATATGCAATTGGGCAGTAAAACATTTTTACTGTCCAATCGAATTGTTGTATCTCCAATCACCATCACCTAGGTTTTTAGTAACTTATATGTACTTTTTTTTTCTTTTAACTTTTAATTTTTTTTTTTAATGGACAGTATTAATGATTTAATTTTAATATATTACCTTATGCCTAGCTATATATATTTATATGTTTTGCGTATCTATATATTTTGTCACTTTAATTTGTATTTTTCACATGATAAAACAATAAAGTATGCATAAATAAATGTTTTTTTTTCCCTTAAACATTAATTATAGCAAAGAAAATTCAACAATTTATTAGTGAATATGAATTTGAATTGATTTTTTTTTATTGAGTATTTATACAATAACAAACAACAAAAGTATCCAAGCTCAATAAAAAAATATTTACAGCTTGGTTCTTAAAACCGTCAGCCGGAGGCTGGCCTTGGTAAAACAAGTGTTATTGATACAATAATATAAACTAAAACCTCCTATGTTAAAGTTAATAAATACAATGTAAATGCTATTAAATACAGAAGCAAAATATATAAAATCTTAATATCACAATTATAAATACACAATAAAATTTTAATATATAAATTTTTAATATAGATATTTTAATGTAATGACATAAATAATTTTTTCGGCTTAAACATTATTCATCAATTAATAATTAAATTCTTGGCATAAGGCATATCTGTATTGCCAGGCTGCTTTAATAAATGAATATAATAACTGTAATTAATGAGGATTTCTCCTTTCGATCCTTATTAACCATCTAAACTTTCACTTCAATATCATAAATAGTCGAGATAATAGTTTTCAAAAATGTATGAAGATCTACATTCTTGCATTATTGCAGTACTTACCAGTGGTCCCATAGTTTATAGAAACAAATCATAGCTTTGGTAACTAATGATAGCTTAAAATTTGCAATAAAAGTGAAAGTTTAAAACATGATTTAATATAACAGATAAGATGTCCCGATTACCGAAGTAATAGTTTATCTACCTTTTAAGATATAAACTAATAAGATCTGGAATAAAATTTAACATTGATTTAAATATATATATATATATTTGTAAAAATAAGTTATTTTTGTTTCACTGGACCTATTGAACGTAAATAGCTCTATCAGAGCTCAAATGGAAACTGACAGAATGGCTACAAAGTAGTTCATGGTAATTGTCTTCGTAGGAATAACTGTTTTATTGATATTTTTAAAAGTGTAATATACCAGCGTATCACTTCTACTTTACAGATTCCTGTTACACCACCACCTTATGATTATACAGTTATAAGTTTATTTTTAAAAAAGCAAAAACATATGTAAATAACATTTTTTGGTAATTACATTCGAATTTAGTTAATGATGAGGAATATATGAAAAAAAAGTATATTCCCAAAACCATAAAAAGTAATTCATTCATTAAATGTACAAAGTTTGATTAAAATTGGTTACCATTATTGGAAAACTAATGGACTAGAAAATGAGATTATAAAAAAAAGACTTCAAAAATTTTAATAAAATAATTAGTCTCTACATTAAAAAGGGAGTGATCTAGATAAAAAACAACATTTCTAGGAAGTGAGGATATTCTTTTTTTTTCCACCTATACTTCGCCATTTAAACTATACAAGGATTTTCCCCGGACCAGAGGGAGAGGGCGAGGTATTAATGGTAGAGTTAAAAGCATTCCGGCACCGAGACGCGAACTAGTAACTACTTAATATCTATTAAACTTCAGTTTATCAATCATCTGCCAGCAACGCTTGTTTTGCACATCTGCCTCCTCCCCCTCTTTCCCTCCTCCCGCTTGAAAGTGAGGACCAACACCTGTGGCGCTTTTCTGTCAGGTTAGGCGTTTATCAATATTTTTTTCTTCCTTTGAATATCAACCTTATCTCTCATATAGTCATAGTTTTAGAGGTCTCCTCATGAAGTAGTTCAAGGAGTTCAAAAGATATGTTACTACATCTGGGTTGTGACAGTACTAGGGAGTTCGAAACATTTCAAGTTTTTTTATAGATGAAGGGGGGTCTATAATTGAAAATTTTATTAAACAATGAGTGGTGAGTATACTTTCAAAAGAATAGACCATGAGAAAAAAAATATCTACTTTAGTTATCACTTGAACTTGTTATTATCCAGTGATATAAATGTGACAGAATTTTTTTATGATCCCAACTGCGGATTGCAATTACGATTACAGTGGTTCGTTCACTAATTGCAATTATTTCGAAGTGTAATTTTATTTCTGAAATTCCAGGTTACAGTAATTGCTTAGCATTATTGTAATTGAAATAACTTTTTGCTCATCACTGTCCATGACAAGACCATTCGATGAAGATTAAGTTTTAAAAAAATATTTTTCGTTGGCGTCTCTCACGGATTTCGGCTTGAGCATCAAATGGTTAAGGCAGAAAATTAAAGGTAATCTCATTTCTTTTGTTCCGTTTTATTTCATCGCCGTGAGACTTTATATCGAGTGACATAAAGAGGAGAAAGATATAAGTTGCAATATAAAATGGTATAACTCATAGCTAGAGATTTCATTAGGTAGGGGGGGAGGAGAGAGGAGCCTTTATGGACCCTAACCCTAAGAGGAATTGAATCTACTTTCTCCCGAATCAAGGTCCCTTTACACTTTTGCTTATATAAAGTATAAAAGTGGGAAGTATAGTTGGGACGGGAGGGGGGAATCCCCTTTTATTATATAGCGAGAGCAAGTGTTGCTAAGAGAGCAGCTTTTTTACAGCTGCTGGGATCCGTCAAGGAGGAAGGAGGAGGAACTGTCGTCCCGGTTTATGGCGGGTATTAGTCCCCCTCCCCGTCCCCGGGCCAAAATCCTATGGCCCAGACTTTTTATATTCTCCTATAAAACGGCTTTTGATTGCGAATCCCTGTTTTTTAGTTGAGTAACCCGGGGGTTGGTCAAGTAGCGAATACCGCCCCAAGGTAGGATCGAATATCGAGTGGACTTTACTGCCCTCTAATGTCGCTCCGAGATGAGGTCATTAAAGTATAAGGGCTACCCCAAGATTAGCGAGCATTTTCATGGCGTTCAGCTTGTAAGGGAATCCTTGTGTACAATTCAGTTAAGTAGCGCTCGTGGACGTAGCCATACTGGGAGGTTAATAATAATAAGGGCTAAAGAACCCGAAGGTTCGATGCCGATTACATCAAATGCTGTTAATAGTAGCCGTTGTTATATCCACTGGGCGCCATCCAAATCCAACTCCGCCAGATCAGCCTTAACGCAATCCTCCCAGCTTTGCTTAGGTCTACACTTCGGACGTGTTCTGTTAATTGGTTTATTTCATTTTTTTTTTTAATATGAATGTAAAAATTAGTATATAATGAAAAATTATATACTTTGACATATAGGTAATTGTGTAACCAATTAAAATGGTGAGGAAGCTATACTGGCCTTACTTGGCACAATTTTTTTCAATGACTTTGTTTACAGTCACTTCTCCATGAAATCTCCTTTCGTTTGATATCATATTTATCATCGTCCATCTTTCCTGAAAGTCGGAAAAGGATATTGTACGCAGGGTTATATGTAGTGTAGATTTTTTCAAAACATAATTGTGCCATGGGTGATAAATAATCAGGACGCAGAATTTTTTTTTTAAAAAATACTGCGTCCTGATTATTTATTACCCATGATATACAGAATAGTCGCTAACTTCTTTCAATAATTGTGCTAGTTTACAAACAAAAGTATAGGCAACAGAACGATATCTTTTTTTCCGTCAAAATTATAAAAAAATTAGAAAACCTCCCTTTCGGTCTTCTTTAACGTTTCGAATTATACTATTACAAAAGTAATAATGGTTTACAAACCAGATTCATGTTAGACATTGTCAAACTCAACACTTCTGATAAATTTATTAGTTAATTAATAAGCATGCGTTACAACCTTTGTTTTTCTTTTGAAGAAGAAAGGATAATTGACACTTTCTATCGCTATCTGATTCCAATATCATCAACCTCTCCCTCCCCCCTGCTCCAATGACTCCCAAGAGCAGTTTCCTCAATGTCCCACGAGACCGCTCTTCCCGAGTGATGCATGTTATCTTGATAGCTCCATCCGGTTCCGGAGTGGGGGGGGGGGGGTGTCGGGAAACCTTATTTTTCTTCTACTTCAGAGTGCTCTTGTTTCCTTTACGGGCAGAGGCTTCTCTGATGATATCCTTCCACGAATGATTTGGGCTATAAACGAGTGTACGATTTTGATATTATTTTTTTATTCAAAATAACCATAACGTTTTTCATTTTCAAAACATTGCAGCAAAAATTATAACTACAGTCATAATGGTTAACATTGCTAATCTATCAATTAAAATTAGGCATGGGATATTTTAATATAGTAATCTAGGAAAAGATCTTTTTAGAAACAGGTAGAGAAAGCAATGGAAATGGGATCAACTGGTATCTCGATGACGAATTGAGAGGTATCTCAGACAATAACTATCTTAGACAGTAACTTCAAGATGAAGTTCGAAAATTGGAAAAAATCAATGGAGGTAAGTCACTTTAGCAGTATTTCTAAAAGATCACTTATTAGTTTTTAGAAAATGGTTTACAATTCTAATTTAAATGAATTTCAACAAACAAATGTTAGGTATAGAAATACTTGTTGATACAAGAAAACCTTTACTGTGGACTTAATAAAAATAAAAACAAGCTTTAAAATGACTAAAATGCCATATCACTATTCATATAGCACGTTTTCTTAAATACTATATCTATAAAAATAATTATTATCGACACTCTACAATGTACTGATATAGATTTCCGGCTCTCAGAAGTGGTTTTTGATGAGTGAGTGTCAAATGAAAGGGAACCATCAAGAACTGAGGAATGCCAATTTTAAACTTAAAACATTAAGGTTAATGTACCAGTAATAGACAATTTTCAACTCATTAACATGTAATAAGCTTTATACACCCAATATAGAACGCTAACACCAGTAGGATTGAAACTTAGTGGTTCACGCCACAATCACCGATTGGTTGATTTTTTAATGGAGCAAGGCTGGATCTTTCTTTGAGGGATGTTTTCTTGTTTAAAATTGTGGAGAATTGACTTTGGAATATTTTTTAATAAAATAAAAAAACTGGTGCGGTGTTCGCATCACAAAACTTTCACTTGCCACCCTCTTCTTAGCAGAAATAAGTATTTTCAGGCAAAGGGGAAGTGAAAGTAAAAATTATAGACGCTATAATTATTTATTTTTCATTGTGGGTATTTTTGTTTATACCACTATCCTTATAAATACAAATTTTAATATTTATATCGGTATCGGTAAAATCTATACAATTTATTAAATAATACCAACAATAGCATTAATGAAAACCACATACGTATATTTATATAATATTGTCGGATTCCGTATTATATTAAGCTCATGTTACGTATGGAAGCCTGTTATAATCTTTCGGGCGAGCTCGGGTTGGATCAATTACAACTATTCTCCGTTACGACTTTTTATTTCTCCTTTAGTTAACTATCAAATTATTTCATATTTCATATTTAACTATCTTTTATATTAGAGATTAATGTGAAATAGTGAATTGCTTCAAATAAAACAAATTAAAGGTACTTTAGAGGAAGCTAATATTGAAAATTGGCCATTCAAGCCCTGTTAGAGAACAAAAATCAGAATAAAAACTACATTTTATTTAAAACTGCCAAATTTGACACTGATATGATGAATTTAATCAAAATTGTTACAGCCGTTTCCGAGAAAATTGTAAAAATGTGTTTAGACTAATATGAAGTGCCACTACCGGTCAATCAATTTTGACGAAAAAGTTACTGTAACATCCCTAGCATATAAAAACCTCTTAAATATGAAATTTCACTTTCGTACGACTTTTCGTTTATGAGCTAGACTGTTAACACACACACACACACACACACACACACAGACCATTTTGCGGGACTTGGTTATTTGGAATCAGGGGACCTCAAAACATGTATTTCCGTTGAAAAGTGAGATTCAAAAATTTTCATGATCGCAAGCAATACTTTACTATTTATTTCATATATAGGTAAGTGAAAGTAAATACAGGTAACCCCAAAAAACAGGTATACACGTAAGTGTCTATTACTGATGCAAAATACGCTGTCAAAATTTCTTAAGTTTTTCACGAATACTAAACTAATTGACTGTACAGAATAAATGAAATTGATGAAAGACTAAATTTGCAGCCATTTAAGCCCATTTTGTAAAGATCCACCTTCAGAACTAAAGTTTAGATTAACATTAATGTTGAAAATTTCTCTTTAAAGTGTCTATTAACGGCACATTTACAACTACAATAAAAGATATTTGAAAAAAAAATTAAAATTAAAAAATCGTTTTTAAAAGTCGACAAATGGAAAAGGAATAAATTGTGTTTTAATGATTTCGAAGCGGTTAATGCGGCTCTGCAATTACAAGCCTTAAAATGTAGCGATATCGAGATAAACCGTCTCAGGTGCTATAGTTGCAATGGGATAAAAATCTCATATTTATGTTTTTAAAACAAAAACTTTGCTATTTGTGATCGTAATCGACGAGCTGAAAACCTATTGAAAAGGTAAATGAAGGAAAATAGATCCGTAATTCGTGGGCACTTAAGATAATATAGATAATAGATATAGATAATATAGGTTCCCTGGTGACGTCACTCTTGCCGTGAACAAAATTGTACCCGCCCATGTATATTAAATAAATGTGGTAAAAAAATGCGGTCTAATATTACGGTTATTAGTGACCACTTCAACAACAGATGAACGAGTTTTAAATTCAAACGTTTTACAATTTCTTTCTTAAATAAATATACATTGAAAAATATAACAAAATTTTATAGATATAAAAGTATAATGAATTATTTTAAAATGATAATTCATTTATGTAAATAATATTATCGCTATTGTTTTGATTAATGTCTTTCTTTTGTGGTACAAAAAATAAATGGTAATGTTGGTAATACTGCTCTAAACTTATTTCATAAGTAGTTATAAACCATATCGCTTCTAATCAATTTTCAATTCCATTTTAAAAATGTGTTAAATAAATATAAGAAAATTAATAACAATCACAACACTTGGTGTATACTCCCTATCGTTAATGTCAGAAATAATGTAAAAGTATGTTACTGTACGTATTTATTTCTTTTCATTGATACCCTTTACGTTTTATTTTTAAATTTTACAAATAGTACTCCCTCATGCAATTCGGATCGAATAAAAACACAGTGCCTTCCACCTAACACATAACCTATAAATGTGACCGCAGGTAGAAAAAGGTTGGGAACCCCCTTACATAGACCCTTTGGAAGGAGAAATTTCCTATTGTGAGGGCTGGGGAATTGTGTGGATTTCACTTGGTTGTCCTCACCGTTCACTAGCATATATTTGGTTTTGGTCTCGTTAACCGATAGACCAATATTCAGCTCAACCGACTGGAGGGCATGATAGGCGTCATCAACTTCTTTCCTCAACTTCTTCACTATTTCTGCATCGTCTTTGAAGGCTTATAGTTGAACGCCTAGATTACTGAGGTCTGTATTCTTAAGCGACCCTTACACGATCATTCGTGAATGAACGTCACAAGAATAGCAAATATTGCTCGGGATCGCTTTGATCATGAAGACACTTACACGTTCAGTCATTAATGATCATTACTTATCATCGCTGACACAAATTTAGCTCAGTTGTAAACAAAGAAATAGCATAGATAACCTCATTTGGACATTGCCCTTTATAGTAGTGGACATCAAGAGAAACATGGAGAGATAATAATTACTTCGTAGTGCATGAAAATCGTTCAGACCAAAGTTAGAAAAATATAAGTCAACTACTTACAAAAATCTAGGAAAAGTATTGAGAAAATAATCAATTTGTTAAGAAAATTGGAAAAATTAATGACAAATAGACACAACAGTTTTTTACTACAAGTAACTTGCGAAGTTTCTACTTTTTTTTTTCAGTTTATTGGTTACTTGACTATTTAAAGAAAAAATGGTTGGAAATGGTTAATAAAAATATAAACTAGGGATATAAACAACTATTTACTTTTATGAAATTATTTACTTAAAAATGAGGCCTAGGTGAACTAACCTATCTAGTAGTAAGGTTAGTCTCATAGAAAATCGTTTTGACAAAAGTTAGTAAAATATAAGTCTATTGCTTACAAAAATTAAGAAAAGGTATTGCGAAAATAATGAGTTTGTTGAGGAAAATGGAAAAAAGAACTAACAAATACACACAACAGTTAAAGATTTTTTTTTTCTTTAAGTAAATTGTGAAGTTTCCACTTTTTTTTTTCAATTTGTTGCCCACTTGACTATTTAAAAGAAATAGTTGAAGGATAGTTTATAAAATATAAACCAGGGGTATGAAAAATTATTTAACTATTTACTTATAATGAAAATCAGGAATTTATAATGGTTCTGAGGCCTAGGTAAACTAACCTATCCAGTGGTATTGTTAGTCTCCCCACTACTTTTACCTCAGTACCCCCTCCACTTCTCGTGAATGAACCTTTGATTACCGGATGTTCTGAAATCTACTACACACCTCCATCAGTTACAAGATAATTCGGAACGTAATTAATGCCTCGGAATGCAATTCCGAATGACCATGTAGGGTCCCCTTTAAATCTCGAACTGCTTTCTCTAGGGTCAGTATGAACAGCAGGCATGCCAATCCATAATCTTGGGATCTTTTCGTGTCTAAAACTCACTGGGGTATATTAATCTTATTAATATCTTGATTATAAAGGTTTAATTAAGTTAAAGTCTTGCAAAATATTATTTCGATTGTTTAACTGGTTGATTTTAACTTTGGCTAGCAATTGCTAGTAGGATTGACATCATGCATTCTTTTTTTTTCTTTAAAAGTTAAATATTCATCCGAAATTCGCTGGTCATCTTCAAGCCAGAGTGATGTTTAACAAATAGTATTTGACGAGGACGTAATTGGACACCCAGATTATTAATCGTTTAATATCATAGGATCTTAAATTTGTAAGAAATAAATATTACTTTTTACTTAAACCATCGAATTCCTCTCGTATCAAATCATTACAATCCAAAATCCTTCGTAAAATCCTCAATGCTCCTTACTTTGTCACAAATAAAATCATCCATAAAGACCTTAATGTTCCACATGTTTCCGATTTGGTCCAATCCAGATACCTATCCTTGCAAAACCATCCGAACCCTCTCGTTTCAAACCTTGCTTCCTCCTCGATCCCTGATAACCCTCCGATGCGTCTGAAAAGAAGATGGCCTCGGGATCTTCTAATAGAGAACTTTAATTTGAGTTTTACCAATGGGTAGTTTCTCTTCGTGTTGTACATGTCATGTTACCAATGTCACATTTACTTGTTGTATTTTTCATGTAATGCAGTTGTAAATTTCATTAAAATAAATAAAAATAAAAAACGTTTTACTTATTTATAACATATAGAGCACCGGTATCTTAAATTTTAGTACAAAAGTTGATGATTGAGGGCATGGACTGGAAATGAAGTTATCGACTATGGATTTTCGTCCTGCCGCGGAGGAAGGAAACAGGAGCTGGCGAGGTGAATAAAAGTGGGAGCTCGTAAAATGCGCCCCCTCCCCATAATAAGGCAAATTGAAATCATTGAAGCGGGCCGAATTACCATGTGGCTGTCGAAATTGTGTTCCTCCCCGATCCCAGGAGGTAATGGCTGCTGGCTGCTGTCCCCGATGGGTCTGATTGTTGAGAGGGGGGGTCGGTCGGATTGTCGGGCCGTTAATGGCATGTCGTAAAACTGGAAACCTACCTCCCTCCAGTCCTGCAACAACTATAACTCTATGATGTATTATTAATAATAAAACCGATACGAGTGCCATAAAACCAAATTAACGAAGCCTCAATGTAATCCTCCAGTATCCTCCAGTGTTGGAGAGAATGAGAACCGTATAGGTCTTGGTGAGGTTCTCTACGTGTTCAAACATATTACCTTCTATCGATAAAGAAGATAATATGTTGAAGAGCTGTTGTTGGAAAACAGAGAAATCGCTCACCTTCCTGAGAATCTGAGGGTGGAGACGTTACCGTCTAACTATTAGTTATTAACCTGTTATTTTCCATTGCAAAGTTTACTTAAATGGAATTAAGAGATTTGCATTGCCTATCATAAACATGTCAAATGTCACACTGACTGTAAATGGATACTGTCGTAATATCACAAAGGGAAAATTCATCAAATTATTCACTAATTTCATTTTCTAAAAGGTTACATGATGATTTCTCGAAATAAACAGACGTGAGATACCTAATTATGTTTAAGGTTATGAACATATCCATGAAATATTTTTATTTCATTTCTTCTTTCACACAAGTACAATGGAATAGTATCTTAAACAATGTCATTGCCTTGAATCCGTGGGTTAGTATTTCGTAAGAAAATTTCATTTAATTTCCTTGAAAACGAATTTCCTTGAAGAAAAGTATCTTTCTTTTTTTTCCTTTATTTAATTATCAAATTTTTCCAAAAGTTATATTTAGCATCTTTCCATAACTCCTAACAATGATAAATTGTTATTATTTATAATAAACCAAATTAAAGGTACTTTAGAGCAACAGATGATGATGTTGGGATTTCACAAAGGGAAAATTCTTCAAATTATTCACTAATTTAATTTTCTAAAAAGTTACATGACGATTTTTCGGAACAAAGCGATGTTGATACCTAATTATTTCAATATAATATCAGATCGAGAATTACTAAACTTCAGCAAATGTATTTAAGGTTATAAATATATGCTTTATACATCTATGAAATGATTTTATATTTTATTTCTTCTTCCCCACAAGTACAATAAAATAGTTTTTTAAACAATAAAAATTGCCTTGATTAGGTGGATTTTAAATACTTTTTCAAACTAAAAAATATTTTTAAAGTTTACATGTGGTTAGTAAATTTCATTTAATTTCCTTGAAAACATGTCATATTAAATAATATCAGTTTTCAAAAATAATTATTTATAGTTTTTTCGCCGCTCTCCGTTACCTTCTACAACTTTATATATTATATATTGTTTTTTTTCTATAATTCTTCGCTTCCCAACGATGTATTCTACTTATACCTTCTGACTATTATTTCCGAATATTCATTTTTCACCTGGATAAATGTTTTATTTTTTTCTCCTTTATTCAATCGAAATAATCATCAAATTCTTTCAAAAGTTATATTTAGCATTTTTTTGTAACTCTTAATAATGTGAGATAGTTAATTAATTCAAATAAAGTATATTAAAGGTACTTTCGAGGAAGACGTATATGAACATTTAAGCCCTGTAAAGTGACATCAACGGGGATAAGACCTAATTGATATTAAATACCACTTAATTATACAATGATATACTGAATTTCATCAAAATCGTAAGAGCCGTTTTTGAGAAAATTGTGTTTCACCGTAGATAATAAGTGGCACTTCCGGTTAGCCGGTTTTAACGAAAAAGTTGCTGTCACATCTAAGGCATGTACCTATCTTAAATACGTAATATCAGCTTAGTACGACTTTTCATTTTTGAGCTGGACTGTTAACATAGACACATAGACCATATTCGCGGGACTTGGTTATTTGGACTGAGGGTACCCCATAACGTAAATTTCCGTTGAAAACTCAGTTTCGAAAATTTTTACGATCGCAATACTTATCCTTACTATGTGTTATGTATATAGGTAAGTGAAAGTAAAAATGATTATTCGTATATAGCATTGTCTGTAAATAAGCGAAGCTCGCTTGTGCGATAAATACGCCCCCGCAAGAACCCCACACATTGCTGGATAACAGCGAAAGTTTTAAAGATATTCCTCAATGGCAACTACCAACTTAGCCTTAATACAACTTCCATAGCTTTTATAACACTCACTAATTGGGCTCTCCTTGAAAGTTACCAAGTTCCAGCTTGGAAAAGTTACTTGAAGACTTTAACACCCTTAAAATCTATATTTTACAACAAAATGATTTTCTTTTCAATACTCTGCTGCTTGTTATAAAGTTGTTATAAAGGGGAAATGTATTTATAAGTTAGCTACTAAAGGTTGAATTACCAAGTCGGTGTGTTTAAGAACGGATCTCCCTGCTGTTTCACAGTGCGTCACTTTTTAATCATTTTACTTTCTGAACTAACTCAAATAGGAGAAGTACCATAATTGGTTCATATCTTTAACTAGTTACCTATCGTGGTGTCGCGTAAGTGTTGTTATATTTTGAAAAGATATAGCTTAAGGTAATGTCGATTCTCAAAGAAAAAATATTAAAAAATTAATATAAATATTTATTTATAGTTCTAAGTAAATTGTAAAGAATAATTATCAAAAACCATAAGATAACTTAATCCAATTGAAATAAATCAATCTATTCAATTGAAAGTGAAAAAGAATTGTAAAATTGTTGCTTATTTTTTCACCAATAGCCAATATCAAGAAAACTACTTGGCGTTCGAAAAACATGCTGAGTAAATTTACTAAATTTTGAACACTAAAGAGCTCTTCATAAGACCTATTTGGACTTACCGAGTTGAGCTATGGGGCTCCACTAAGCCATCGAATTCCTCTCGCATCCAATCTTTACAATCCTAAATCCTTCGTAAAATCCTCACTGCTCCTTACTTTGTCACAAATGAAATCATCCATAACGACGTTAATGTACCATATGTCTCCGATTTAGTTCAATCCAGATACCTATCCTTCCATAACAAACTTCAGAACCATCCAAACCCTCTCGTTTCTAACCTAGCTTCCTCTTCGATCCCTGACAACCCTCCGAGGCGTCTGAAAAGAAGATGGCCTCGAGTTCTTTTGTAAATAAATTTTTAGATTGCTACCAGTGGGTAGTTTCTCAACAAGTGGTTTCATGTTGCTATATTCTTGTGTTCACATTTACTGAATGTATTCTTATTTGTAATACAGTTGTAAATATCATAAAAAAAATTATAATAATAAAAAAAAGAGCTCTTTATATTCATCATTCTCAAGGAATAGTTTTTTTTTCAAAAAACAAAAAGCTTTATTTAGATAAGTACCTATTAATATTTTATTTAATGTTTTCTAAAATGAAAAGTGACTAGCAGAAGTAAAACTGAACTTGTTATGAAAGTGTGTTCCCGTATGTAGATGAAAATATTTAAAAGGTTGATAGTGGACATCAAGATCTAGAAAAAAGTTTATATAACTGATTGCTCAATTTCCAGCAGTAACGTAGGAAATTTAAGATTTGTATTTTTATAAGAGAGCCACTTTTTTTGTTGAATTGGAAGAGCGATAGCTAAAAAAATATTTGATTAAAGTAACTAAAGATAGTTTTAACTAAAGATACTTTTTATAGTGATGTAGAGATGGTTGATAGTGATATAATATGAGAAGGAGTTGATCGGGGAGTGCGGTCAAATAAATACTAAGTTATAGAAATAGTATTATTTAATTAAATAACACTATTTATAGAAATTGTAAATAAGCATGAATGTTTTACTTATTTATTTTTGTTTTGTTTTTATTTGTGTTATATCATATTTTACTTCATCTTTTTTACTAAGGTTTCTTTTTCTTATTTTTGTTATAATTTCTATTTATTTCTGTAATTGTATATATTGTACGAATGAGTTTCTTATATCTCAATTACTTGATGCCCTTGATTGAGGCAAAATGTATTCTTTCTCAATAAAAAAAATTTATAGAAATAGTATTATTTAATTAAATAATACTATTTCTATAATTTAGTATTTATTTATATATCCCCATCAACTCCTTCTCATAAAGGTACTTTTGTTTATAGGAAATTGTCTAGTTTACTATGGAACAATCTTTAGTTACTTAAATCATGTATTTTTATAGTTATCGCTTCCTATTAAAAAAAAAAAACTTGACTCACTTAAAAAAACACAAATCTTAAATTTCCTACTTATCTGATAGATATTGGACAATTGCTTATATGAACTTTTTTGTAGATCATCATCAAATATTTCCCTCTACTTACGGAACAAACTTTCATAACAATTTCAGTTTTATTTCTGTTTGTCACTTCTCATTTTAGAAAACACTGAATAAAACATTAATAGGTGCTTATCCAAATATTGTTTTTTTGAAAAACAGTTTCTTGAGAATTATGAATATAAAGAGCTCTCTAGTGCTCAAAATTTAATTAATTTACTCAGCATGTTTTTCATATGCCAACTAGTTTTGTTTATATTGGCCATTGGTGAAAAAACAAGCGACAATTTTACTATTCTTTTTCACTTGGAATTGAATAGATTGGTTTATTTCAATTTGATTAGTTTATTTTCATAAGTTATCTTATGGTTTTTGATAATTATTCTTTTCAATTTACTTATACCTATTAATTAAATACAAATATTTTTTATTAATTTTTCTTTGAGAATCGACACCAAGTCGAAGGTAACTCAATGACGGTCCTCGGACTCGACATTACTTTAAGCTATATCTTTTCAAAATAGAACTTAATTAGCGATACGGACTAATAAATTAACTATTTACAAAGAACTCATTAAACCACTTTGGACATATGGGATCGAACTATGGGGAACAGCAAAGAAATCAAATATAAAAATTATTCAGTCATTCCAGTCAAAAGTCCTTCTGAAAATTTTAGACGCACCCTTGTATGTTTCAAACATCACGTTACACACTGACCTTGACATTCCTTTCATCACGGCAACTTCCACTGACCGCTATAATAATTTTCATGACAGACTGACTCTAAATTCCAATCCACTTACTCAAGCTCTATCTACTGCCACAAATCCATATAATCCGCCCAGAAGACTGCTGAGGCGCTGGCCAAGAGACTTATTGCATTGAGCTACTTGCTGCATTGTCTTTTTTTTGTGTTTGTGTTATTATGTATGTGTTATTTTACTACTGTTTTTTTTTTTTTGTCTTTTTGTTATTGCTATTCTTTTTTTTTTTATGCTATCATTTCTTCTCCTTGATATCATATTTGCTGAATACCGAGTTGGTAAATTTATTGTGAGTCAGGAATATATATAACTAATAAATAAATAAATAACTTTTCAAAATATACCATTCACCATAAAAAAAACTCTATTACTTAACTTTAATTATTAATAAGTGAAATAAGTTGCTTTAAAGAACCATAACATTTTCATTTGAGTTATTTAATATTTCAGTGAAGGTAAGTGAAGCCATCTTAGGAGGTTTGTGGTGAGGCAGGGGACTATTTCCAGAAGCTAACCACAATTTTACGACCCGGGGGCTCAGCTATTCCTCCTGTAAATTTAACTCTTGAAAGGCTGTAAAGAGCTGTCAAAATATACACATCTAATTCACACCTACACAATAGCTATATGTTTTATCTCCTAACATAAAAATTTACTTTCCTTACTGGATATTTTCCAATAATAAAATAGTAGAAACGAGTTTATGTTGTAACAATTGAGATAAAAAAAAGAGTTTACTTCTAAAAACGGATGATTAAAAAAAAAGATATATTTAATACCATAATACTATCTAACGGTATTACTAGTTATAGCTATAGCTATAGTTATTCATATGACCAATAGTCTAGTGTACCCTAATTAAAAATCTCATCGAGCGGAAAAAAAAAAAAAATCATTTCTCCTAATGTTTCAAAATAAAATATAAATATAAAACACAAATTCTGGTCTGGTGAGCGAATCACACGAATTTCACTTACCATCCTTTTTTATCAGAAATAGATATTTTCCGTCAAAGTAAACATTTCTGACTGTACAAAATATTCTTTAAAACAATTAATTAGCCTGTTGTTGTTTTTCAATGCTTTTCACAGCTGTCCAACATATTATATTTATACTTTTTGTCTATAGCTAGTTGTACTTTTTGTTTTGTGCTCCTTTCGTGACAATATGAATAGGATCCTTTTCTAGAATTATACATTTTCGAGGTATCGCCATTTAAAAATTCTTAACGATCATTTTTCATTCATTCATGGAATTTTTTTAACGATCATGAAAAATTGGAATACATTCAGTACTTGAATAACTTCAGTGCTCGAAAAACGCCCTGATGATGACCCACATGTTTGCGTTGAAACGTCGGCTTCAATAAAAACTTTATGTGGAGCAGTCGATAAACTTCCTTCAATAATTCAATAAATTCACTAGTTTAAAATATTTTTAAATTTATCATAATTTTCGAATTTTCTCCATTATCTTGGTTTTTGCATTTTCTCGGTTTTCACCATTTTCGTGGTTTCGTCATCTTCGCGTTTTTTGCCATTTTCGTAGTTTTCGCCATATTCATCAATTTAACAGTTTTCGGTATTTTCACATATTTCGCAATTTTATCATATTTATAATTTCATCTATTTCTTTTTTCTTCCAATTTCTGTCCATTTTCACCCGTATTATGACGAAAAATTGAGAAGAAACAAATTATTACTGCGTAAAATAATAGGCTTAAATTCAGTAGTTTAAAAGTCTTTTATATTTTTCATTCTTTTCGCCTTTTTGGAATTTTCGCCAATAGCGCGAGTCCGACTTTTTCAAGGTTTTTACCATTTTTTCTATTTTCACCGTTTATGAGATTTTCGCGGTTTGACCACTTTTCACCATTATAAAAAAAATTCAATAAATTCGGCATTATAATAAATTGTCATGATCGCAATATTACCTCTTACTATATATTTCATATACACATCAGTGAATGTGTTTGTATAAACCTCACTACAATTATTGTCCGTGTGACAGAACGTTATATTACTGCTTAAATAAATTTAAATGATACGTAAATGAAAGTAATATATTTTTTTCTTACTTGTTGCCCTGAGATCTAGTTCAGCAAAATAAACATTCTTAATTTGTTCTCTTTAATTGGACGTTTACGGGATACTGTGCTCTTCTCTTCAGCATATAATTAGTCCCAGTTCTTGTTCGGTCAATTCTTATACCTTTGATCAATGATCGATAGATGTACCAAGAATATTTGATCATTGCCCAAACTCATTAGTGGACTAACCAGAATATCTCCGAAATGTCCAAATAAATAAAACCCAATAAATTAAGAATGTTCATTTTGCTGAACTAGGCCTATGGGCAAAAAGTGTGAAAAATAATTAATTTAGAAAGATCAAATCACAAACTAATAAATAAAATTTATGTTTATAAAATAATTTATCTGATTTAATAATATAAACCAAAAGAACAATAGTTTTATATGTTCATATTTTAATCAATAATGAGCAACAAGGTCCCCTTGCCTACCGATGATATGTTTATCCATGGCAGTATAAATAATATACTGCCAATATTTAATATTAGCAAAAAACAAATTTAAATATAAGAGAGGACATTTTTAATTTTAACTCTGAATACAAGTATTATGTATTTAATCTGTAAAATACATATAAAGGTTTTACATTACATAAAAAAGAGTTTTTATTTTACTGTAAAGTGGTTCAATAAAGATTATATTAAATTAGTCTACCATGAACTTTTCCGATTCATATTTAAATTAAATTTCTCTGATACGAATAAGGACCACTTGTTCAATTGGAGATCAAGCTTGAACTGCAGTCAACCATTCATGATTCCCTAATAGTTCCCTAATAGTTCCTAATTCCCTAATAGTTCCCTAATAGTTCCCTAATGATTCCCTAATAGTTAGTTAAATGATTCCCTAATAAAAAAAAAAAAAATACGGTCTGTTCAACCCAACGGGATTAGAATAACTTTTCAGTTACTTCAACCGTATGGAGACTTCGAATAATGTATTTATTCAATTATTTACAATACAATATTTTTTTTGTGAAGTTGTGTGATGCGCGCACCACTCCAGATTTTTCTTTATTATATTTGGCATAGCAGCAAGACCTTTGTTGTGGTTACCATGTTGACGTTTCTTAGAGTCCTGGAGCCAGTGGCAAAAATGGTGTCATATTTCATTCTAAGATTTGTCCTTATAAATCCACCATATCCACAGGGATGATTAGAAAAATGTAAGTCTGCCAGCATATAGCCGTTGGAATACAAAATGGTGGCCAGATAAAGATAGATAGATACCCTTTATAGGTAGTAGTAAATGTATTGAAGTAGTGAACGTATATATATAGAGGGCTTATAGATACAGAAAGCAAACAACCCTTTCAACTTATAGTATTTACAGTCTTAAGACATGAAGTAATAGTCAGTTACCCCATCCCGTGGATATCAAGACGAAAAATTGAATTTACGATTCACAAATGCTATGTGAAATTAAAGCTGACAAACTGCAACAGAAATGGTTGTATTAGTTTTATCGCTATATTCTATAGTTTCCGTTGAAATCCGTCCTCGTATTTCACTAACTACGAAAAAAAGTATTTGCTTCGCGTTTTATTATTTGACTGGCTAACTCTTAACACGTTAAGGAGTGAATAATAACGAAAATTCCGAAAAGTATAATATAATATAATTTTTCCATATTGTTTCGGGGTTTAATCATTAAGTTATAATTGCTATAGCTTTTGAATGGTTGAAGATAAGATAGTAAAGTAATATATAATATTAAAAAAAAAATTAATATAAAATAACTTTTCTCCTCATCACTTTTTCGTAAAATGAAAATATAAAGAGTTAACGAGTCAAATAATGATAAAAATGCGACGCAAAAACTTTTTTTCGAATTTGGTGAAATACGACGACGGATATCACGGAAACAATAGATTATAGCGAAAAAAACTAATATAACAATTTCTGTTGCCAGTTTTGTCAGCTTTAATTTCATATAACATAATTATCGATTGAATGCACAGTTTCACTGATATAAGCGAAAAACCGAAAAAAAGTAAACTTTTTGAATCATAAATTCAATTTTTTGACTTGAAATCCACGGGCATGGGGTAACAAGCTATTATTTCATGTCTTAAGACGGTAAATACTACTAATCTCTATATATACGTTTACTACCTATGTAGGGTCTCTATCTTTCTTCACCTGGCCGCCATTTTGTATTTAAGCGGCTATATGGTGTCAGATTTACATTTTTGTGATCATCCCTGTGGATATGGTCAATTTATAAGGACAAACATTAGAATGAAATATTTTTGCCGCGGGCTCCAGAACTATTAGTATTGTTACTTCTTCTTCTTGTTCTTGCCCTCTTCTACCAAGGAGTAGTGTTGGGGTTTCCTGCTTTTAGAGCCTGGAAGAGCTGGTGACGTCCGTTCCAGTCCATTCCTCTCCTGTTGAATGCCTCCAGGAAGGCTCCTTCCCTAATGCTTCTTGGCCTTCTCCCGTCAACTCTCGTTCCATACGTGGTGTTATTTCTCTCTGCATTCTTTTAACGTGATTAAGCCACTTAAGCTGATCCTCTTCAATTATATTTACGACCAGGTTAATTTCCAAATTACTTCTAATCGTAGTTGTTCTGACTCTTCTTGTCTTTCCTTCTAACTCCCTCAGGTAACTCGTTTCCATTGTTTATGGGATCCTATGCTTTGATGTCAGAGCCCAAGAATCACTTGCATAGATCAGTAAAGGAACAAAATTCATCTGCATTTACCACTTTTTAAAAAAAGTCATGTTACTGTTAATGAGTTATTTGGTTTCTGCTGATTATGGCCATACTACTATAATAGTGAAACTCCTGCAGTAACAGTGGTGCCTAAGGACCGTGCCCCATGACTCAGCCGGCCCTGGGCGATTCCTGCATTCCGGGGGCACGGAGCACATTGCCACTATCGGCCCCGATCACAATGCCTTGACGCCACAAATGGTCCGTTTTATTGCCGGCGAGGAGGAGTTGTGTCCGAGTGGTCCGGAGGCCATTGTCATTCAAATCCGGAGGTGGCCCGTTCGGGGATAATCAGGGATAAGTATGTTAATGGTCGGGGGGGTCTTCTCATGGATTAATTTTATTGGTCGTAAAATAGGGGATGTTTGTAAGCCCCGCCCCTAGCTGACTCACGGGACAATATGGGGGGGGGGAGAGCCGATGCTCTATGTCTGCGGCTATTGTTCCCTCAACGAGCTTGAAATACCTTACAGTCTCGGTCTGCCTCCAACAATATCCCAGACAGATTTAAATTGTTTATCTACGTTTTTATATATTTATCGATTCGTATTTAAAAATCTATCGCCTATCAAATTTATCTTCGCTTAAGAAATGTATATAATGAAAAGATCGATAGAGGATAGAGCATGTTATTACAATTTAATATATCCACTTCTCATAAAATCTTGATATAAATATTATTGAGTTTGTTTCTTTTAACTTAAAATTTATTCTGTCAAATAATTTTTTTAAAAACTTTTCGACTTGGCTTGATGAAATGTCCCAATAACAATTTTCTAAATATGGCTATATCGAATTTAGATTAAATTCATATCGATTTCTTTTAAAAGACTAAAGCAAAATAATCTACACAAATATACTTGTTTTTTATTCTTTTAACCTTATTCAGTAGCTTGTTTTAAAGTATGTATCCATATCTTAAATAGGGATAAGCAGAAACCCAGGAGATCCCTGAGTTACTCACTCAACCGCGCCACTGGTACTATCTTCTGCCAGTAGAGATTAATGATATTGCATTAAACATTTTCCAAACCTATTATAAATTATAAATTATTATTATAAATTTATAAAACCTATCAATCAGCAATGCATTTTTTCAGATATTTTTAAACATAAGTACCTTCATTAGACTAATAAATACTTTAAAACTCAATGCATTTATAAGTGACTATTGTATACTTACACTTACACTCATGAATCTTTTTTTTTGTACTCACATACTTAAGTACATGTCTATATTTCTTTTTTCTATCTTGCTTTGTAACCAACTTAAATACGACTGAAAAGTTTAGATTTTAAAATACATTATAGCATTATATACTGTAATATAATTATACAGTGGTGTGAAAAAGTCTTTGAACAACCCAATTTTTTATAAAAATGATGAAAAGTATTTAAAAGTATTTTGATCTTCTAAATTGTATATTGATTTAACCATGCAGATATTGTAGATGTAGTATATATTTAAATTGGTATTATTTTCAATTAACTACAAGTCAAAGGACCAATTCCTTGTGTTGATGTTATTTTATTTTTTTTATCCTATTATCTTTATTCACACCTGTCAAAAAAAAACATGACAATCTATAAAATTGATGATTTCTTATTTAATTCATGACATGAGAAATATGAGATTTTTTTCGGAAATTTAATTAAACATTCTGATCATAGTCTTAATTTTAAAAAAAGAAGGCAAAATATCACATTTTTTAATCATCTTGCTGAAAAAAATAAAAGTTCTGCATAATCAGCTTAATTTTCAGATAGTATTGCCTGCTATTAAGGAATGCTATGGTACCGTTTTGACTCCAATTTTTCATCTATTCCCTAAAGTTCTCTAACATAAATATTTTATGACGTAACGTATTCCCTAAATAGAGTATTCAACTATTTTTATTTATTTATTTTTTTCCTGATCGGAAGTTCATGTCAAAGAAAAATTATAAATTTATGTCGGTGAAAAATGTGATATATTACCATTTTCTCAAATAAAAGTAACATTAAATAGAAAACAGAAAGAAATTACGAAATATGAAATGTTTAATTAAATCTCCGAAAAAAAAACTCTGGAAAATTACAATATTAGAACAATGTATACAGATGCACTCAGATTCATGGAGATCATACAACGACTTTTAATGATAATAATAAAGAATAAATCCTGAAGTGGATAGTAAAAAAGTGAAATTTAAACAAGGTAGCAATATATAGGGAATAAAATAACGTCAACACAAAGGATTGGTCCATTAGCTTGTTTTTAATTGAACGTATTGCTAATTAAAATTTATATTAAATCTACGACTTTTGCAAGATTAAATAAGTTTATAATTAAGATGATAAAACAACTGTTAAACATTGATCATTTTTATAAAAATTTGGTTTGTTCCAAGACTTTTTCGTACCACCGTAATTGAGTGTAGATACGGTTCTTAATCTACCTGGCTTGTTTTTAATTAAAAATATTGCTAATTAAAATCTATATTAAATCTACAATGTTTGCAGGATTAAATAAGTTTATAATTAAGATGACAAAACCACTGTTAAACATTTATCATTTTTATAAAAATTTGGTTAGTTGGAAGACTTTTTCACACTACCATAATTGAGCGTAGGTACGGTTCTTGATCTACCTGAATCGACAGAAAAATAATTTGTGTTGAGACATGACATAAAGTCTATTTTATGTTTTTAAAGAACACTTAACTGTGGTCTATACGATGCAAAGTTAAAGAAAAAAATGTAAAGTAGCGAGTTGTAAAGTTGAAACGCGGTATACCTAATATATACTTGTTATTGTGGCCTCGAAGCCAGCCGGGTTAAAATTCCCATATTGATAAGGCTAACACCGAGGTGTATGACGGTGCATCCTTGACTGCCTTCCACCAGGATATCGGCTACTGCGACTCAGTCTGCATCAGCGGAAAACTAAGGTAAGGACTTTTTTTTTTAGGATTAAACTTAAAAGAATAAAACCTTTAAATAAATCTCAAACAGATAAGAAAAATAAATAAAATAACACATATATAAATCGTTATTAGTCTGTTAAGTTTTTATTATTCCTACATCCCCCCTCCCACATTTCACAAAACATATATACATCTAAATTGATTTGGAGTCTGTAGTGAATAGTTGTAATCTTCTTTAACATTCCATATAATGCAATGCTCTTTGGATCGGCAACAAATTTGTTCACTCAATAGGGACCAATTTTCATGATAGAGACCTATGTCAAAACACTTATACATTACGGTTAAGATGATAATTTTTTTAAAATCCGTAACCGTAAGATGGGGTAACTTTGGGACAGCGGATAAAATTTAACTTGTGCTGATTCCGTTGTGAATAAGCACGCCTTACACGATAATTCATGAATGACAGTCAAAAGACTGAGGATTGCTTCAATCATGATGACCCTTACACGCATCAATCATATTGACTCATTTATCTCAGTGGGTCTGGTGAATTATCCATTTATAATAATGTGTTTCATTAAAAAGGCCTATTTAGCCATTATCCTTTATAGCGTCGGACATCAAGAGAAAAATGGAGACATAAAAATTACTTTCTGGTTCCTGAAAATCGTTTTGACAAAAGTTAGAAAAATATATGTCTACTACTTACATAAATTAAGGAAAAGTATTGAGCAAATAATAAATAATAATAATAATAATGTTACTTGTGAAGTTTCCACTTTTTTTTTTGTAATTTATTGCTCACTTGACTATTATAAAAAATTAGTTGAAAATAGTTCATACAAATATAAACAAGGAATATTAAAAACTAAGTACTTTTCATGAAAATAAGGAATTTTTTCAAAAAGTGAGGAATTTTTTCTATAACTGAGGTAACTGTAGTTGAGCCATAGAACGATAAAAATAAATTTCTAACATTCAGTGATTTTATGAAAGACAGAACTAAGCCTAGTTAAAACGCTTAAAAGTTACTTTTAAATGGTTTTAAAAAAGACAAGCTTTAATTGCATTTAAAGGAAATCTTGTCTATTTTATCTTGAAGCAAATGCGTTGCCTATTCTACAGACAGGAGAAACTTAACTAAGCCAGACTAAAAAATTAGAAGACTTAAATGCAAAAGTATATTGGTTATACCAATTCTTTACAAATAGTACAAGTACAATAGTAATAAAGTATTAGGAACTATTTTGTCTTAATTTTTATTCACAAAAAAGATTTTTTTTTTAATAGTCTTGGTCTTGGCCTTGCAACAGTCAGGCGGTTTAGGTCTAGGCACTTTGCAAGACCAAGGCCGATTTTGAAATAGTTGAGATTTCTGCAGAGCAGTGCGCAACAACCGTCTATTAAATGAAAACTTAAACTACACCGACCCTGGCTGGATTGCACCGTACAGCCAACTGTTAGTGATAGTAGCTCACGAGCTCACAAACTGCAGCGTTTGGCAAACTCGTTCCAAATTTTTTGGCCCCGCGCTGTTTGCCTCCCCCCCCACCAGAGCAATTGCTCGGCTGCAATCTGTTTGGCGGCCCGTGGAGATAATTCGGGTTCAATTTGGAGCCATCAGGCGGCCTCATCAGAGCTCCAAATTGTGTCCTCAGTCCTCAGGTCTCCAGATTACATCCCCCATCCGCTCCACATTTTTTTTTTTCATCTTCGCGAGGGTTAATCCGACTGATGACCAGGGTTCAGTATTCTCCCCGCGCCATCAGCGGTAACGTATCTCACGTACCAACCAGTTGTGAAATACATTGGTGCTCGTCACAGCGGTTAACTCCTTGGCGATTAACTAACCGTTCCTTTGCTGTAAACAATATAATATTATTGAAATTATTAGTGGCATAACCAGAGAACTAATAATCACATTATTTTTGTAGTTATTTATATACATTTTTTTTTGTTTCACTGATCTAGTAAATTTTTTTGTCTTAATCAGCCATCGCTACCCATATTGGGTTATATATTTTCCAGTTTGTTTCTGTGTATTGTTTGCGATACTAAAAATTGTTGAGGTCATGATTGTTGTTTAGGAGCTTCCTGTACCACTGCGACCCATGAAAAGGGTCATCAAGTTCTGTTTCAACGGTTGTGCAAGGAGGTAATTTAACTGAGATCAGGCTCAACCGCCAGGTTTTTCTCCTTAATTAATTATTTAATTCACGGTATCCATTTTATAGAGGCTTGGTGTGCCTCAGGAGGGACTCCCGATCTCAGGGTCAATCCACAGTCTATTCGAACATGAAACCTTGAGCATTAGAAGTCAGTGCCCTACCAATGAGCTAAACCTCTCCCAACACAATATGATAACTACACAAATAGTATAATTAATTTTTTATGAAATAAAAATAATGAAAATTAACGATAAGAAGAACTAATTATAAATAAATATATATAAGAATTTATAATTATATAATAATTTATAAAAACGAATTTTATGATAAAATAACAGCAACAAATTTTATGGTTTATTTGATCTTCATATTAATTTCTAGGGTAATTTACAAAAAAAATTGTTATCGCTTCTCATTTAACAATTTTTCCTATCATTTATAATATGAAATGCGATATTATCACATGCTAATGTCGAGCAAGGGTAAAAATACTAGGTCCAGAAGCCTCGATACTACAATGAGTTCTCCTATTAAAAAAAGAACAAGACGTTCGAAAAGAAATACTCCACCAGCCACACCAGGGAGCTCTGTTGAAGAAGTGGATCCCCAACCTGGTACCTCACAACAACAAAACAAAACAACAACAAAAGACAACTCAGACTGGTGAAGAATCGCCGTTTTTCACTCAGAACCCATTTCAAGTGCTATCAAATACACAAAACGAAGAAATGGAAGCAGCACCCACCCCCAGGGAACCCAAACCTCCACCAATATTCCTTAGAAATATTAAAAACTTTCAGTTAATGTGTCACCAATTGAATAATCTAGTGGGCTCAGGAAAATATTTATGCCAAAGCCGCACCAATGACACTAAATTAATGCCCGACACTCCAGAAACATACAGAAAAATTATAAAATATTTATCTGACACCAAGGCTGATTACCACACGTATCAATTGCGTCAAGAGAGGGCGCTCAGGGTCGTTATCAGAAGACTGCACCCATCTACGCCAACAGATGCTATAAAAGAAGAGCTCATGGGTATGGGATTCCATGTTCGCCAGATAGTGAACATATTCAAGGAGGATAGAGAACAGCCTGGAATAAAAAGTAAAATACCGCTCCCACTATTCTTCGTTGACCTTGACCGAACGCCCCAGGTCGAAGACATCTACAAGGTCACACGCCTTTATTACACCAGCGTTGTAGTAGAAAAGCCTTACACCAAGCGCGACATCGTTCAATGCCATAACTGTCAGGCTTATGGCCATACGAAAAGATATTGTCATCACATTCCTAGATGTGTGAGGTGTGGTGAGTAACACAAAACAGAAGAATGTAGGAAGTCTAGAACTTCACCTGCAGTATGCGCCTTATGCCACCAAGGGCACCCTGCCAACTACAAGGGTTGTCAAACATATAAAGAATTAAAAACAAGAATGTACGCAACTCCTAGAGAAGAAGGGACATCCAGGCCACCAAGACAACCCTCTAGAACAGTGAACGGAAGAGTGACCTATGCTCAGATGTTCAAAGGAGACACTATAAACACTCAATCTCAGGCCCTGCCACAAGAACCTCAACCTCGAGAATTCACACATCAACCTCAAGACCCATATCCACCCATCCCTGAACCTAGGTTCAATTCCCAGACATACATTCCTCCTCCTTCCAATTCCACTGACCTCACAAGCCTATTAACTTCTTTCCTCTCTGAATTTAGATCCCTCATCACCCCTCTTATTTCATTACTTACCAATGTTATATCCAACCTCATTCCACCGGCGAGAAATCCATAAATGTCCTCAACCAAATCCCTCTCCATTCTCCTATGGAATGCGAATGGTATTCGAAATCACATCAACGAACTGACAATCTTATTACAGGACAAAAACATTGACATAGCAGTAATAACTGAAACCCGACTAACCAACAAACGACAAATCAACGTTCCTGGCTACAATATTTATAGAACCGATCATCCTGATGGAACAGCACATGCTGGCACTGCTATAATTATCCACCGATCTCTCTCCCATCATTTATTTCCCTTACCAAACCATAATTTCCTACAATCCACTGCCGTAATAATCCAAACTTCCCTTTACCCAATAACATTAGTTGCGGCATATTCCCCGCCTAAAATACCCATTTCCGAATCCCAAATAATTTCCTTCCTGAATTCCTTAGGACACCATTTCATCCTAGGTGCAGATTTAAATGCAAAACACCAGCAATGGGGAGCCAGATCCACAAATTCCCGAGGGCGAACATTGCTATCTGCATTTAATTCCCATCGCAGCAATATCCTTTCACCTAATACTCCCACATACTGGCCAACAGATCCCAACCGCAATCCCGACCTTTCTAGACTTTTTCCTACACAAAGGTCTAGGATCATTACACTGTTCCATTTCAAGGCTTGATGATCTTTCCTCAGACCACAGTCCTATAGTCCTAACCGTTTCTACATCACCCATTCCTAAATCATCCCCTCCTTCATTCATCAGGGGACCAGTTAACTGGAACCTTTTCCGTCAAATATTGGATGATAATATAGACCTCAGAGTTTCCTTAAAAACACCTGAAGACCTTGACGATGCAGTGGACTCCTTCACTACCCTGATCCAGCAAGCAGTTTGGACTGCATCCTCACCTGATCGTCCCAAAAAACACCTCAGTATAAATCCCCTACCCCAAGACCTATTGGACCTTATCCATAGCAAACGATGCTCTAGGGCCCTCTGGCAAAGAACCAGGCATCCTGATGACCGGAAATCGTATAATTATTATTCCAAACAGGTAAAAAAGAAACTGGATATCTTTAGAACCCAATCCTACAATTCCTACCTTTCCTCATTATCATCTAGTGATAACTCCCTCTGGACTGTAACTAAAAAAATCCTTAAATTCCAATCCATTTCCCACCCCCTCCGCCGTGATGATGGTTCCTGGGCTTCGTCAGATGCGAATAGAGCTGAAGAGTTTGCTAAACATCTATCCTACACATTCACTCCTCATCCCGAACTCCATCCCACCCACACTGCTGAAGTTAAAGAATTTCTCTCTTCACCAATTCCTCTCTCTCTACCTCCAAAACCTGTTAACCCCTCTGAGGTAAAATTCCTCATAAACAAATTAAAACCCCGAAAATACCCTGGATATGATCTCCTCACTTCACAAATCCTCAGACAACTTCCCAAAAAAGCAATCATATTCCTTACCTATCTATACAACTGCATCCTTCGCACAACCAACTTTCCTTTGGTGTGGAAACATTCCATAATCGTGCTGTTTCCAAAACCAGGCAAACCCGTTAATAACACATCATCCTACAGACCGATAAGCTTACTCCCTATCCTCTCAAAAATCTTTGAGAAAATCCTCCTCAAACGCATCCTACCCATACTCGAATCCCACAACATCCCTTCTCATCAATTTGGATTCCGCTCAAGACATTCCACTGTCCAACAAGGCCTTCGTGTTGTGGACCATATATCCTCTGCACTTGAAAACAAGCAATATTGCACTGGTGCCTTTCTGGACGTAGCGCAAGCTTTCGACCGGGTGTGACACGATGGCTTGCTTTTCAAGCTCAAAACCCATTTACCCCAATCCTTATACCTAGTCCTCAAATCCTATCTCTTAAATCGTTCCTTCCAAGTCCGTTGCTGCACCGAATTCTCCACTTACTATCCAGTTGAGGCTGGTGTTCCACAAGGCAGTGTTTTGGGTCCAGTTCTCTACATCCTTTTCACTGCCGATATCCCTTCAAATCCCGATACCTTCCTAGCTACATTTGCTGATGATACTGCCATTCTATCTTCCCACTCAGATCCTCAAATAGCATCTCTAAACCTACAATCTCACCTCTCCTTGATTGAACAATGGTGCAACAACTGGCGCATCAAAATCAATGAAGCAAAATGCAAACATATTACTTTCACCCTGCGACGCAGATCCTGTCCCACAATCCTTTTCAATTCAATACCACTTCCCTACTCAGATACAGTCCGTTACCTTGGCTTCCTTCTAGACAAAAGACTAACTTGGAACCCACATACAAGACTTAAAAGACAAGAACTTAACCAACGATATGGCCAGCTATATAGACTACTAAGCAGGACATCTCATCTTTCGATTGAAAATAAACTTTTAATCTACAAGACAATACTGAAACCTATCTGGACCTACGGACTTGAACTGTGGGTAACTGCTAAACATTCGAATATCAAACGCATCCAATCCTTCCAGTCCAAAGTACTTAGAACAATAGTCAATGCCCCATATTATGTCACAAATAAGACCCTACACCATGACCTTAACATCCCATTTGTCCTCGACATCATCCCATCCAGATTCTCAAACTTTCACCAGAACCTTATCCATCATCCAAATCCTCTAGCTCAATTCCTATCCAGCTCCCACCATCCCTACAATCCCCCTCGAAGGTTAAAACGGCAGTGGCCGCGAGATCTATTGTAATATGCTTCTGGAGTCCTGGCAATGGCCAGCTTCTCCACTCAAGTCCTGAGCATCTGTGGCTCTAGTGCCCTCCTTCAGCCTCCACTGGCTTTTAATACTAGTGATGCGGCTGGAAAAGTGGCACTGGGATCTCTGGAGTCCTGCTTTGCTTTCCACATGTGGGGAGAGAAGCCTGGCTCGGAGATTCCTGGGCGAATGTATATATTGTATATAGGTATGAATATGTTTAGAAGTTGTTATTTTATTTTGTTTGTTTATTTATTTATTTTATTTTTTTAATTTTATTTATTAATTTATTTTTTTTTCCTATTGATTTACTTTTTTTTATAAGTATTATTTATTTACTTCTTATATTTATAGTTACTTCTGTATTACTTGTATATACTGTATGAATGAGAACTTCTAGCCTTAATACTTATAGCCCTCCAACAGTGGCTGATTGTATTATTATTCAATAAAATAAAAAAAAAAAAAAAAAAAAAAAGGGTAATTTACAAAGTTTATAAAGGGATTCACATCTTCCAAAGTTATTGTAAACTAAAAATACATTCATAACCATTGTCGCTAATGTTATTTCTGATAGTTCATTCAATTGGGTGTTTATTTCTGTTTTTTGCTGTTCATGTATCAATTATACATTTGAATAATTTCTCAGTTATTCATAAGCGTTCACATGATAATAATTAGGACAACATTAAGTTCAAATCAATACTCACTGTATCGTACTATCAAGTTCCCATTGGAGATGTATGATGGTATGCTATTTTTAGTTTGAATATGGTTTTTCATTTGTTTGTTTTTCAAATGCCGGACCCAAGTTGGCTTTTAGGTCATTCGTGTTCTATCGGTTCAATTAACCCTTCCTATCGGAATACGCTTTTATAGCGGGCTTAAAATAAAAAAAAGTACAATCACTCATAAAACGTGGCAAATATATTTTTATTTATCTCTAAAGATATTTGTATCAATCCACTCTATATTAGGATATTAATAAAGATTAGTTAGTTATATAAACAGCTACTTGTTACAAACAAATGAAAATATTATTCAAAAAGATTTTTTTGATTTCTAAGAAATTATTCAGGTGACTGTTGTTACCTTTAGGAATATGAATGTACAGAGTCTATTAATTTTTTAAAAGTTATTTATCTAGAAATATAATAATCCGTCACGTGGACAATAATTATAGTGATAAATGAACACATTTCACACCAAGTCTTTTAATTACATTTTATTTTTCATTTTACTTATAAGTTCAAACTTGTAGCACAATTTTACTTCTACTCCCTTTGTACCGCAGCAATTTGCATTTAGGAGCAGTTTGTTTTCACAATCCTTTGTTTATAATAGTTGGAACCCCTAATTCTTAAAGATTAAATATCGTCGGACTATTGAAAAAAATCATTAAGTGCCATATCATAACCTCAAATAATTAACAACTTCGATGTGTTTTCTCTTTATAAAATACGAAGTACTGAAAATTGTAAACTTCATAAAAAAAGGGATTGAAGTCGTTTACATGAACTTATGATGTTTTCGTATGGAAAGATTAGGTCGAAATTTACAAAAACATATTTCAAAGTATAACTATATCAAAAATGACCTTAGTTTTGCAATAATCCGATGATATAACCTCCCTTTCTATCAGTGTTGCCGCGCTCTCTGTGACAAATCCTCGTACATCCTCGTACGCTCATAGAAAATTCTTACTACTGTAGAATCAATGTTATTTTTTTTTTTTAAGTAAAATTAGATCAGAGCTTTTCTTATTACCTCTATCCATATATTTTAAAGCCTTTATACATTATTCTTATATAAAGTAATGGGTCAAGAAGTAAAATGTGTGTAATTTAATGCACGAGATTAAATATACAGAAATTGCATATATTTTTCGAAATTTTTCATAAAAATTATAATAGTAACATTATTAATTTTTTTTTTATTTAGCTAACTTAAAACTATTTAAATAAGCTATATAACAATCGTAGTTTTATGAAGAAAATATTGAATATACTTTCTTATATTTTATTTTGTACTTGATAAAAATCTAAAACATTTTTTTTAAATTACGGTAACAATTTTTTTTTAAATTTCTTGTTCTAGAAAAAAAAATATATATATACACAATCAAAGTTTTATGAACGAAACAATAAGCATACTCCCATTAAAGGAGATATAATTGCAATGTATTTGTCTATAAAGCAACCGAAGTTAAGTAATACATATTTATATAAACAATAATAAAACAAACAGTAAAAATAATAATAAAACAAATCTAAACTTCATTCATAAAAATATAACTCGTACTTTACGTTGTAACCTGTTACAAATACCAGGATCCTTGTACGAACGGCAATAATACTTTCCATATGTTCACTGCCTACCATATTTCACAATGATTATATTCTTAACAGTTAATTAAATTTATATATAAATCCCCAACTTTTCTCTATATTTGAGCCAATTTGAACGTCTGGTTTTTGAGATAAAGGCGGATCAAGGAAAATACGTTTGCATGTAAAAGGAAGTGGATGGATTACGATAAAAATTATAAATAATTTTTTCACTGACCATCTTTCAACTTTCAACATTCAGCCAAATCGTTTCCAAAATGTTGTCATCTTAGAGGAAATAAATGTATGCATGCGTAATAGAAGGTATTAGATGGAATTGATATTTTAACTTCCAGGAATAGTCTTCGAGTGACTTTTCTATTATGAGCACAATTATTATCCTTCCACACAGTCAAATAAATCTCAAATAGTATCTTATAAGAGCTTACAGTTTCTTGACCAAATCTTTCACAAGTAGTTAATGTAGCTTTTATTTGTGAATCAACTGTCAGATGTTTCCACAATGAAGGATAGAGCTGGATCTCTTTTTTTTGTCTACATTATAGAGATTGGAACGGCTCTACGGAACGGCTTTATAATTCCAGGATAGATGCGTTTGAGGAAGACACCAATTTCAGTTGTTGACTATCGATTGTGCCTCAATTCTATATTTATAGTGGAGGCACGTGGATAGTCGCTTTGTGGTAGGCAGCATTATTTTTTCATATCCCCACTGTCTTCATTCCACGATCTTCATCTTTGAGTTATTCTTTTAAAACTTACTTAATACTGTCAATTCATACCCATATTTATCTTTTTATTTTTCTCGCAAAGTTGCTACAAAACAAATTTCATTATACACACACCCTTTTCAACTTACATACTATTTTACTTACATACTAGTGAATTTTATTTTAATTTTCAAGAATACTTATTTCATTTCACCAATTATATTTAAAAAAATGTAAAACTATATTCCAAAACTAATATAAATTTTAAAAAAATCAAACGACCCAAACATGAATTTTAGTTTATGTAACAATATAAAATTACAAACCGACCAAGAAATGTAAAAGAACAAAAAAACAAAAATGTTTTAAACATTTAAATTCATTCAATTAATCAGTAAACATATTCATACACTGATATTACTAATCAATATACCCATTGATACATGAAAGTATTGGGTTGGCAAATAAGTCCTTTCGGTTTTTCAGAGTGAATGTATTATAGATAAAAAAAAATTTTAATCTATTATATATTCACCATTATTTTATAAGGCTTTTTCCCGTCTTTCCACTAACCACATAATGCCATGTTCATAGAATGTCTGGAGGTCATTGTTAAAAAACTGATCCAAGTGGTTTTTGATGTGCTCTTCCTTTTCGAATGGCTTTGGAGTTCTGCAGAGACCGGAATAAGTGGTATTCACTTGGAGCTAGGTCTGGTGAATAGGAAGGGTGGGGCAAAAGGTTCCATCCAAGGGTAAATAATTTATTGCAATAAGCAATGTAGTATGGTGGAACACAAAACCTTTCCGATTTGGCAGTTCTGGACATTTATTTTTAATTGATTGATCCAATTTTGTTAGTTTTGATCAGTATAGAGTTGATTCAATTGTTTGCCCTGATGACAAAAGCTCATAGAAAATAACACCCTTGTAATCCCAACATATGGAAAGCATTATTTTCTTTGGAGCCTCACTAACAGGTCTTGAAAATATTCTATGGACTACAATATCGTAAAATATCCACTTTTTATCTCCTGTTACCAACCTTTTTAAAAATGGGTCGTTTTGTTGCCGTTTCCGTAGTGAATCGCAAATAGAAATGCGTGTTGCATAGTTGACTTCGGTTAGAGAGTGAGTGACCCAAACATTAAACCTGGAAACGAGCTCATGCAAATGGTTTTTTTAGTTCTATGCTTGTGTTTGTTTTTTTTTAGACATTTAGTACCATAGCAATCTCTCGACCTGATTGGGTGGAATTTTGATCAACAATAACCTTAACATTGCTCGTCTCAATTTGAGCTTCATTGAAGTCAACATTTCCTGAATGAAATTCGGCAAACCAATTTTGACAGGTGCGTACGGTCATCATCCCCATAAATACTGCAAATTTTTTAATTTTTTTTTTATGAGCTTCTGCAGCACGCTTACCTTTTTTAATACAATATAATAAAATATGCCGTTAATGAATGATATTTTCTTCCATATTCATAGTACAATATCAAATATGATACTAAGCTAGTTTCAACAAGACTTAACAGCTATGGTTGTTTACATATACAGGATAAACAATCCTGTATATGTAAACCTTAAGGATTAATTCACCAGATAAGAAGTGTATCATAGTGACATAAAAATAAACAAAAAAAACCGAAAGGACTTATTTGCCAACTTAATGTCAAATCCGAATTAATGTTGACGGGTATGATCCCTGTTGTTATATATACTTCTTAAAAATATATACAGTATATATACAGTAACAGTGTTTGTCAAATGGCATGTTTTTGAATTCAAAGACCTTATTACTGAGGTTTCCCGCTGGCATGAAAAATCTGATAGAAATTATGAAAGCAGCGTAGGCTGTTATATTTGGAGGAGCAGGTATTATTATTCACGGTCACGGTTAAAAATTTATTCCGACCGCTCTTCCGTTTTGCCTCTCTCTTCATCTGGAATTAATGGTTTGTCTCAGGAGCGGCCATTCATCCCTCCCTTTGCGGAAAAGGAAAAAAATATTTGGAGTCTTCGCTCCTGGGAAATGTATTGCGAGAGCTTCCAGGTCCCCTGGGAATAATGTCTGCCTTCGGTCATAATAAAAGAAAATATCTTGATAATGGAATAGGATTCATAAAGTATTCATCCAGGATTGAATTATCAACCTCGGTTTTGAAAATCCTTCAAAAGCAGAAATCTGTTGTTTAGGCAGAAGAATGGGTTCTCGTAATTCGAAAAAAGTAATATTTCTAAGCATATAAAACTTCTGTTGCATGTTTTTATTTGTAAAACGAAACATTTTAAAAATCACTTTTATTCATTTATTATTATAATATAAGATGTTTTTTTGTCGGTATCAATTCTTCATCAAATCCAATGATTGACCACCATTTTGAAGATATTCTTCTCCTTCACATGCTTAAAATAGTCCTTCCCCCCCGAAATTTCTGGAAAAAAAGTTATGGAGGAAAACAAACTTTATTTGCGAATAACTCAAAAAGTATGCATTTTTTCTGGATTGTACCCATGGAAATTAGAAAGATAACTAAATTACCTACAAAACAAAATCGTAAAAATCGGACAATTATTAACAAAGATACAGTCCATTAGTTTTGGTATACTTAATAATGTCTTCCTCTTTAAAGATATTGCACTTAGGAGTATAATAGACTACTACACCTTTTTCCTGACTGATATATTAATTTTATTATTTCTTAAAGGCATTTGTTTGTTATTACATTTTATTTTTTTTAACAATTTAGAAAATCCCATGATCGGGGCATTATTTTTTCTTTGTTATTTTTATTATCTTTCTAATCAGTTTAAAAATAGGTCCTAGCGAAGCAATTTGTACAAATATTTTGGTCTATTATGTTAAATGGAATATTGTAATCGGCCAAGGAAAAAATATTAATTCCTTCCTTGCATAATCCACAGGATCTACTTATTTTCATATTGTTTTGCAATTTCTTCACTAAACAAAATTTTCTGCGAATTATTACTGCGGGTTAACTAGAAGTTTATAATAAATATCTTCGTTTTATTAGTTACCAGGATATTTTTTAAAGTAAAATCCCAAAATTAGCGTGTTTTTTAGAAGACATGTTTTTAATTGGTTGGGTTGTTTTGATGTTTAAGGGGCAAAAAAAACTAGGTCATCACCGATCAATATAATAATGGTACTATAAAAATATTTAGTTGGAAAGTACAAAAAAAATATATATATAAATCTTAAGAAATAATACTAAATACGTATTTATAAATCAATACATAATTGAAAACGAAATACATAGAGAAAATTGTAAAAATAATTAAATAAAACTTATATAAATATACATCAGTAAATAAATTAAAGGAAAAAAAAAAGAAAGTAAGGCATACATGTTTTTTGATAGACCGTTTAAATGAAACTATTTGTGGGAAAATAGCTCTATTAGGGGTCAAATCGAAGCTGGTAGAATACGCTGTAAGTTAGTAATTATTTCCGTAGGAATAGCTGTTTCCTTGATAATTGTAAAAATGCATTATAATCCTCCAATACTCCTAGCTAATCCTTCAATTATGCAATTTTTACTCATATGGGTACTCCCTTTCAACGGTCCTCATTATAAAACGTCATACCGGCAGATGAAATTCATAACTTCTGTTTTTTTTCCCCCTCCAAATAATGCACTTTCCCAAATATCAAGGAAATGGCTATTCCTACGAAGATAATTATTACGAACTACTGTGCAGTTCATTCTGCCAGTTTCGATTTGAGTCCTGAATGAACTCTTGATTGATAGTTTCAGAAAAACGGCCAATCAAAAAACAACATCTTTTCTTAAAAAACACGATAATTCACCTTGGGATTTTCATAATTCTTGTAAACTACTCGTAAGAATAAATGATGTGATCCATGATATGATATGATCTATGATTGGTAAAGTAACTAAGTTTTCTTTTAGCTGTCAGACTAGTGGAAATCGAGTACTGAAGATGGAGCTTATAGTGGACTGTGGCTGAAAGATTCCTTCAGATTAGTCACAAAATTTCGGGCCAAGGCCTATATAGCATTCTATTTTGCCACAGGTTAAGCAACAGTACGGCCTATAGCAGTGTATGTTGCTGCAAGAAAGACGGATTCGGTAAGAGAGGAAGAAGCTGAAGAAAAGAAAACTAATTAGAAAGAGGAACAGAGAGCTGGCGGACGAGGAGGGTGGTTTACGGTCCTCATCCGGACAGGGCCGTAAAATGGTTCGTAGCCCCTGATCACAAGGGCCTCCATTCTTATCATCCCCCACTTCTTTAGTATTCTTCTTCCACTTCTTATTAGTTGCCGGCTCCTTTATGGCCCTCCTCTCATCCCGGATGCCCCTCACAGGCAGGTCCAAGTACTCAGTACGCAGCTCGGAGGCAACTTTAAAAGTGTCGCTATTCCATAAGATACTGAAAGCCTAACCTTAAGTCTGATATTCAATCTAAGGCCTAGCTTCAAAGTAGGAATATATTGTTGATTTGTTGCAAAAAGTCATTAACATTTCATTAACTTCACGATGTACTGTGATGGATTCTCACTCACTTATATTGTGCCCTTAATGTTATATTAGGTATATCAGAATGGTATGGGTTGGTGTCATTCTGGTGAGCTTCATATGTTTTTGTATTTATAAATATAGCCTAAATTCAAGAAAATGTACTTTAAAAAATAGCTCTATCAAAAATGTATTTGTAAGTTTTTTTATGTATAATAACAATCTCCCGAAAACTCTTCTTAAGATTTTTAAAGAGTAGGAGTTTGATGGGAGGTGCAGTCATTGATAATACAACACAAATGAGAAATCTTATATCACTTTTTAAGTTGTTGGATTTTCTTTTTCTTTCTACTATAATTGTTTTATTTTTTTCTTTAATATGGTAACATAATAAACGTTTCGGGACTTTGTCCTACCATCTGGCATTCTTTCAATATCATATTGTAGTGCCTAGTTTTTCCACTAAAATTCCTTCAAAATATCTTCGTATGGTTATCACATTGTCCCATATTTTGTGCCATTTTGATAAATTATTCTAAATTATACCAGATAAAAATAGTTAGCTTTTAGTTTGTAAATTTGTGTGTATATATGCATTTTTTTTTTTGGTGGGCGATACAGACGATTAAGATTTGGCAGAGAGAAAAGGTCTCCTTACACAGGTATTTTGTCTGCGGTAGTACAGATAAACTAGAGGGGGTCACCCAACAACCTCGTGCTGCTTCTCCATGGTGTATCGGCAGGCCACCTACAGCTTCAGAGTCGATCTCGTACATATATGTGTGTGTGTGTGTGTGTGTGTTTACAGGAGAGCATTTTTTTATTTATTTATGTATTTTATATTATATTTGCAACTGCGTTCGAGCGCATCTGGCCAATGTGTTGTCGTTCGTTTTTTCTGCTATTTCTTGAACATTTTGTCATATTGTGAGCAAATCCCGAGGCCACTAGTGTTGCCCGAATTCCAGACCAAGACGAGTCTTGGTATTGCCCGCTGAGTCTTCTTCTTGGTCTTGGTCTAGAACAATAGTCTCCCTACAGTCTTGCAGCTTCCTATTTGCTTATTATTATAGAGATGTTACTGTAACTTTTTAGAAAGGAGAAACCTAACTAAGCCCGAATGAAAAATTAGAACAGTTAAATGCAAAACTATATTGGTTATACCAATTCTTAACATATAGTAACTAAAATTGTCAAGTATTAGTAACTATTTTGCCTTGATTTGTGTTCATGAAATCGATTGCAAGATGCAAAGTGCAAGACCAAGACAGATTTTGGGCAACATTAGAGGCTACTGCGTTTTTAGTCTTCTTTGAGGCTTCCCTGGTAACAGGGAGGAAGAAAGACAGAGGACATGTGGATTAGGATGAGCATTTGAAAGGAAAGCATTAAACTGACTATTTCATTATAATTTATTAGTTTAATTTTATATTTTATTTCCCTCTGCTATTTTCCATAGTAGCACATTACAAAATGTTACCCTTAGCACAAATAGAATAAAAATGAAGAAAATTTTTACATACAACCTTTTGCACTAATAGTAGCGACACCTGTTCAATTATTAATGAAATGTGAGTAGCATTCATGCAAAGGCTAATAAATGATTGGCTTTATTTGTTGGCTGTTTAGCTCGTATCGGTCGTAAACACATGATAAATCGACAGTAAATGTGTAAGGTGTTTAATTTTATGATGTTCCGCTACCTTATACAAGCTGTAACATATGTACAGAGACATTTATTTGCACAGTAAATAAAAGCTGATCGTAAAAGTTAAGGCAAATCTAAACCTCGTCACCACTCAGCCTACATCGCCGAGGCTTTCAACATATTTACCAATTGAACTGAAATAGGTTTGTTGTTTTTACTCTTGCAGTACTGGAGAATATTCTCAATTATAAAGAGAATAATGGGGAAATATTATTTGAATAAGGGAGAAGTGTGAGCTGAAGTCAGTGTTCAAAGTGACCTTTTTTGTTGGTTTAATGTGAGCGGAGAGCATATAAATCCCCTCCTTTAGCCAACCTTAGCCATTTGAATTTAAATTGAAAGGCTCAACCTATTGCACGTTCAACTTGTCAGATATTGCCTCCAAGTTTATTGCCAATCGATAAATTGTCCATTTTTTTTTCTTTAAAAAAGAAATTCAAGTGGGAAATACAACTTCCACTCCTTTGAGAAAATTTCACTCGTATTAAAAGAATTGGTGCAGTCTAGTTCTTGTACATGTAATTTATTTGGTTTTCAATTGCAAATAATATTTATATATTTCTTATTACAATATTTTGAAAAGATTTTTTTTTTACGCACTAAAAAGCATTTCCTGGTACTGAGACATCACCGAATTCATCACAGTTTCTGCAACTAACCGTTTAGATATTTATATTTTATTTTTTACCATTAATTTTTTTTCCACTTGATTAAATTCCAGAAGGGAAAAATGAGAGTTTAACAGCATGTGTAATGTTATTCAGATTTAATTATTTTAGGTTTTACTATGTATTATAATCCTTACTCATTTATGGATTAAATATATAGATTTATTAATAAACCTTTGCAGTACATGCAGCCGAGATACTGGGAGTTATGTAGTTCAAACGGACTGACGGAGTTATGAGGTTTTTATTGCTTTCCGTCGATACAATAAATATGGTTTATGTTATTTGAAGCTTTAAGCCACAGCTCCGTCAAAAATACACTTCAAAAACATTGTAATAGCTCAACTTTGCCAGAAAATAATTTCTTTTCAAAGTAGAGTGGTAAGTGAATGTTCTGGGGTGCCCGTGCCATTTTTTTTTTCTTTTTTACTATTATTTTTGTTCCAACTCCACTTTACAGATCTTGTAGACGTTTGGTCGTATGAATCAGCCATTCTCCCTATCTTGAGCTACTGCTCTCAAGTTTGCTGCATGCAGCTGTTGTAATTATAGTTATCCATCTAGTTTTTATGTTCAGACGCATTTCTTGCCAGCTCATGTGACATTCGTTTTATGAAAAGGATTCCTGTGGGATTCTCATCCATCTATGAGTACCTCTTGTCGTAACAATTCCTCTAAAATCTGTCAATTCTTTTTCTTAGAGCATCGGTCTGTTAACTGTATATCAGGACTGACTTCAATCACAACAATGCACGACCTTAAATTCATGATTTTAGTACCCTTGAAATCCCAGGCCGAGGTACTGCTATCTTGACCCCTTCTCTCAAAAAGGAAATATCGAATATTTGGTAATATTTGTGGAACGAAAGCCTACTTAATTTATTAAGTTATTAAAAATCAGTGAAGCCTTGGACCAATCAAACCGTTCTAACCGTACAGGGGACAGGTTGTTGTGACTAGGTTAAGATTAGAACACACAAATCTAACTCATTTACATCTCATTATCAAACAACCACCACCTTAATGTCAACACTGCAATAGCTATCACACTATCAGGCATATATTCCCAGGAATGTCCTTATTATACATCAAGCTTAAACAGATTATCTCTAGGACCGGATTTATCAGTAGTATTAAACAATAACTATTCAAACATTAAAACAGTTATAAATTTTCTTAAAATCCATAGATAATTAGATAACATTTTTAATAGTAGAAAAATGCCTTTTCAGTCTCGATAAATAAAGCTTTATTTCAAATTTTAGCCTCTTCAGGCATCATCAGGGATAATCTGATTTTACATCTAATTCAAAACCTCTTTCTTATTCAAAACACACCTAACCTCTCTAAAGTGGGTACTGTTAATTACAAAATTTATTAAGGGGGTAAAACATGGCGGTTGAGCGTGACATTGGTCAAATCACCTCCTTGCACAACCGTTGACCTAGAAACAGTGCTTTCCCTAAATAGTCCTGAACCCCAGACCCTTCATGGGTTGTAGTGGTAAAGGTTTTTTTTTTTTTTTTTTTTTTATTGATTTATTTTATTTTTCACATGTTTCAAATATTTATTATTCTATTCAATTATCGTTGTTTGATCATAGACAACAAAAATTAACTGACTCACAGGCCCTGATGATATTCGGGTCTTACACCTTAAAGCCCAAACAGACAAATAAGTACCCTTGAAAGGTCTGGTCTTTACCTGATAGTTGTTCATTTGTTATCATAGAAGCAATGAATTTGAATCTAAGTTCGGGAAAGAACTTATAGGCATCTAGAGAGATTTTGGCACCATTATTAAACCAACTTTTTTTTGTTTTTGTATTCTAACTTTGTAGATAGTTGTTAAAATCTGAACTCATGTTATTGACAAATAACACTAACTAGAAAAAGGAAGAAGAAAACACAAACGTTAGTTTCAACTTATTTCTGAGTTTGTTCAATCTCGGTTTGCTAATATTGTTGGACTAGTTTATGATTGTTGTTCTTCTTGATACATTTACTTTAGCTCATAAATGAGCAAAGAGGAATCATTTTGGTTTACCATGCACTAAAAAAATGCCCATCTCTTCTCTAAGAATAATAAAATAAGCAGACACTATTTCCACTTTACAATTCGCTTACACGCAGTGCAGCAGTTGTGGTTAGGTGAGCCAAGGCCCTCTCCTCTCTCCCCCAAGGCGGGTGCAAATGTTATGGAGGCTGAGGAGGAACGGAGGAATCCGAAGCGCGGGATTATTGCGGAGTCGGAGCCGAGAGACTTATGCGGGAGACGTGCCCCTCGGCCAGTGTAAACAGGCTTATTATTTATTGGTAATTTCGCTAGATTGCTTCCACAATATATATATCCATTACGGATATCTTATTATGTTTATTTCATTCTCCAACCGTACCCAATACAACGGGGTGGAATAGGAAGATATCTTTAGTTCGTGAATCATGGATTTAGTGCCTTCTGTAGTTATCTGCTGACTTCTGCGATATGGAGAAGTCAAGGCATTATATTTCCTATCACGAAATGACCAGCTGGAAACAACATCTGAGTTGTTTCATCTTTTAGAATGATGTTGCTTATTTCCTTACAACCTGTTCTTACAAGTATGTTACAACTTGCAGGCTTCCCATAATTACAGGGTGATATGGTCTAACTTCCCGCGGGGACCAGTCGTTGTGGGAAGTAGGGATGGGATTCGATCCTATCGTCTTTACTTTACTAGTATCGTAACCACCGGCCCTTATTGCTGATATTAAAGGCAAATAATATGAATCTCTGAAAATTATTTTGAATATACCACCCTCTTTAGGAATGCAACCATTATAGGAGTACTTGATGATTTGACTTTTTGGTTGGCTTTACAGATTTGGTAGATTTTTACCGGCCTTCTCTTTCTCTTACTTTAAAGTTATTTTCATGCTCTGCAGCATCTTTGTTGATTCGATATGTGCATCTGGTTTTTAACCTTTACCGTGGTCTCTTCCTCACCATCGAATAAATGATCTAATGATGCGGAGAACATCAACCAAAAGTCATACAGGATGCGTTAGTAAAATAAATTATATTTTAAAGGAGGTTGCCAACTACAAATGGGAAACTTAAAAAAATTTCAATCAAAATAAAAACTAGAAAGTAAGTAAGCTTTATATGTCAAAAGCTTATTAAAAAAATAATAATAACAAAACGTATGTCACAACAATCCATGAAGTATCTTGGGTTCTGATTTGATGCGAAATTAGAATTTCTTGACCTATGTCTGATAGTTTATACCAGGAGACCATGATAAGTAAGATGTTAATTTGGAGGAACTTATAAAATGTAATCTAGTCGCATTTCCAATATGTACAAGTTGCATAAAAATATGAAAGTAAAAAACATTTGTTTGTTATTGATAAATAGGGCGTTTTTTTTTAATAAAATCTTTGTTTATTTAATTATTCTCATACATTTAAATAATCATTCTTATGACGTCTCTATTTTATATAATTTTTCGAGACATATGATTTTTTATTTTAGAAAAAGTTTATCTTAAGAGCATCATGAGTTGGGTCTTAGTTTCGGTACCTGATGAGGAAAGTACTCTTTGGTATTTATACTAAGATGATGTGGTCATCATCCAGGCATCACCTGAGCACACTTCCAAAACTACCGATGGGCCAGGTACTCAGTTTATTGAGCCTGGGTGTGCCACAAGAGACCTCCTTCCCCCTCAGAGTCGATAACCCACGGCTGATTAAACAATCGGTTACCAACCTGCATCCGGATGTTAGGATACTGATCTACAACCAGCATCCACCTGGTTTCTTAGGAAATACCATTAACTCTACAGTAAAGTCAAACGTAGATTACGTATATGATATTGACGGAAATCGATTAGTAGTTTTATTGTTGTTTAAAATAAACAGTAAAAAAACAACAACCATTGCTTTTTTAGTTTTTACCCCTCTTATCAGGAAAGATGCATGGCCACAAAACTCAAAAACAAATGTTGTTCAGCTTAGTTTATTTGCTAAAAAGACACTTTTTAAAACTAACTAAACTAACGATAAACGATATTTCAGTATTTTTATTGTTTGTTTTTTTATTGAATAATAATACAAAAACTACCACTTTTGTAGGCTAATAAGTATTAAGGCTAAGAGTGTTCAATCTTCTTAAACACATTCATACAATATTTAGATTCATCCAGAAAACTCCGAGCCTGGCTCTGTCCACATGTGGAAGGCAAAACTGTGACTAAAGTTAAGTGAATTGAGCGAATTTGTAAATTCTTGTAAATTGATGTGTTTTTTTCAGAATGTTTTGTATTTGGTCGTGAACTATTGGCATGTACAGTTTCGTAGTGTTCTTAAATTTCGGAAGGAACTATATAGTTGAGGGGGTCCAACTATGGAAGGAACTTTTAACCATTAAGAAGAAAAGCATTGAAAGGATAATAAAAAGTTTAGTTGTAGATGATCTACAATATTTCTAATTTTATTTTCGCTTGTACTGCTTTTTGGAGGAGAACAACTAAATATTTGGGAGTCATACGAATTAACCTTGAAGGGATAGGTTACCCTGAGTGTGAATGTTTACATTTTTAATATTAAATATCTTGAAAGGAGTTAATAATAGTCGTGATTTAAGGCTTAGTGTTTTTCTTTTATTTTTGATTTGTGGGCTTCGTGTCATTCTTCAGTCAAATTTAAGCACATTAGCTAAAGCTATTCGTTGCTATATGCAACAGAAGTTTTTTTTACAATTTTTTAAATTTAAATATTTTTTTCGTGACATGTTCAGCAATAGGATTTAGCACCATGGCAATCTACCTTTGGCCAGAGCATGACTAACACCCAACCTCTCCTTTGGTGTCATGGTCAGTGAATAGCTATTCGGATTCCATATTCGGCAAATGCTAGCGCACACACAGATCGTAGATAGCACAAACGAAATTCCGACTGCTGGTGGAAGTGAGCACTTAAAACTGATAAAAGATGAAAGCACGGGCAGCCTTTGACCAGGGAGCGTAGAGAATCGATCCCGAACCAACTCATTAATAAAGATTCGAAAGCCTCTATTGTTCCAGGACCAGCCAGTGGTTCGACCTCGTGTTCCCTCAATCACGTGAAATTCTGTTTTATTTTTCAAATGAGAGGATTTCGCTTTATTTCAGTTTCACTTATTTTCAACTACCATACTAAGCTGAAGTTTAACTGAATTAAGTTGTAATGAGAAAAATCTAAACAACTACCCTTGTGTCTCTAAAATGCAGGTGAAGAAAACATAATTAAGGCCTTATTAGGATAGGTAAAAAAAAAGATCACATGACATAGGCAGGGAACCGCGGCCACGCAGGCCTCTGTGACGCAGTTGTGGCCTCCAAATGTTTTTGCGCGATATTTATTAATCTAGCGCTAGAATTAATTAATAATTAATTATTTAAGTAACAACACTTTAGAAATTAATATAATTAATTTAAAGGCATGTATGTGGGTGTGTGTATTTCGTGATAAATAAAAGCAGCAACGGTAAAATATAAAGAATTATTGCGGCCTCCATTGCACTGCCCAACCTAACTGCGGCCTCTAATGACAAAAATGTAAATAAGCATGAATTTTTTTTTTCTTATTTATTAATTTTTTTTTTAAATTTGTGTTGTATCATATTTTATTTCATCTGTTTTACTAAGCTTTCTTTTTCTTATTTTTGTTATAATTTCAATTATTATTATAATTGAATATATTGTATAAATGAGTTTCTTATATCTCAAATACTCAATGCCCTTGATTCAGGCAAAATGTATTTTTCTTAACAAAAAAAAAAAATGATAAAAAGGTTCTCCAACAATGAAAGAAAAGATAGGTATCACAGCAGAGGGAGGTTATAATCAAACAGCTGATAAAAAAAAAAAAAAAAAAAAGGAAGTGATGAAAAAATTTATGATCCCCAACCAAAATACATAAATATGTTACAAAAAATAAAAATAATTATAAGAAAAGAAAAAATAATAGCTTAAGGCTCGGTCACACAGAACGCGATATTTATCGCGGCGATATAGCGCCACAGTTGTATTACTATCTATTCTACTATAACAGTCACATAGAGAGCGTTACGCCACAGCGATACATGCTGTAGCGCCGGGGCCGGCGATAAATTGATACAAATTACAAAAATATCGCCCTCCTTCGGCGTTATTCTCTACCTAATGTAGGCAGAAAAGTTAGCTAATACCCAAGTTAATAGGATTATTGCAGGATTATAACGGCGTGTTCACACAGAAGGCGTTATTTATCGCGGCGCTACAGCGCTACTGTTGTATTACTATCTTTTCCACTATAGCAGTCACACAGAGGGCGTTACACCTCAGCGATACATTCTGTAGCGCCGGGGCCGGCGTTACGTTTGTAAAATATTACAAGTGTATCGCCGGGGCCGGCGTTATGTTTGAAAAATATTATAGATACAAATTACAGTTGAAATTATTTAGTGGTAGTATTCATATAGATATGTTAAACACCGAATTATTTATATAAAAAGTGAGGAATTTTCCATTTTTATTTGATATGAGACCTCAAGCAAATATTAAAAAAAATTATTAAAAAGGAGGTTACATGGAAAAAAATTGTGGAAGAGCTAAATACCACAAGCAATGTATTAATTGATATTATTATTATAATTATTTAACATTATAATAATTATATGTTATATACTTTTTTATCTTGAAATCATTTAAAAATTATACTTACGTTCTTTTGCTAATTTTAATTTTGCCTATACTAAAGACATAAATGATAAAAAAAAAAAATCTGTGTATATTGCATATTTAAAACGGTTGAGGAACAGATAATAACTATCCAAGATATATATGGCAATAAAAGAAATTCGTTACTACGAAATTAATATTAAATAGATATGTCATTTGAAGTAAATAATAATTTGAAATAAATCTGGTTTTACATAAAAAAAAGGAGAACGAAAGTTCATTATTAAAATATCTTCTGGAATATATTAAAAAATTATATATATATTTGGTTATTCCTGTATTTCTTGCTTTGAAATATTAAAAAAATTAAATATATATATTTATATATATATATATATATATATATATATATATATATATATATATTTAATTTTTTTAATATTTCAAAGCAAGAAATACAGGAATAACCAAATAACATATCTTTTTATAATTTTATGTTCATTAGCACAATTTTTAAGAATTGGAATGTAATACAATTTTGTTAAAGAGAAACAAGCTTCATCGCTAGAAACCGGCAATAAATATTCGAAAAACGTGTAGCAAAAACTCAAACACTAGCAAAAAATTGTTGGAAAACCTAATAAATATAAAGCAAACAATTTCTTAATAAAAACAAATTAAATTGAAACATAGTTTATTATATAAAGTTATGGCCTTATTGTTAATTTAATTTTTTTATTATATTATTAAAAAATAGTTGGTTTTTCGATTGTAGATTGTCAAGTCCCCATTTATTTAATGTTGAATGGAGTGATTCGTAATTTTTGACTAGTGGTTCACGTCAATAGTCATCTCAACAAAAATAATCAAACCAATCGTCCTCTCATATTTATTAATAGAAAAATTAAATTTTGAAATTTCACCAAAACAGTTGTTATTTAATTGGCTTAACCTCAAAACTATAAGAAAATATATTGGTATTTTGACTTATGCTTACCTATGTATGTAATATATAACAAAGGGAAAGTATTCCTATCGCTAAAATTTTCGAATCTGAGTTTTCAACGGAAATACACGTTTTGAGGTCCCCTAAGCCCAAATAGCCAAGTCCTGCTAAAGGGTCTGTGTGTCTGTTAGTCTGTGTCTGTGTGCAAGTGAACAGCCTAGCTCGAAAACGAAAACTCGCACGAAACTTAAATAGCGTATTTAAGGTTTTTATATATAAAATCAGCTAATCGGAAGTATCACTTTATATCAACAGCGAAACACATATTTACAGTTTTCCCAAAAACTGCTCTAACGATTATGATTAAACTCGGTGTATCATTGCATAATTAAGTGGTCTTTAATATCATTTATGTCTTTTTCCCATTAATCTCACTTTACAGAGTTTAAATGTACAATGTTTATATACATCTTTCCCTAAAGCACCTTTAATATGGATTATTTGAAAAAAATCAACTCTCTTATATTGACAGTAACTATAAAAAATGTCTAAATATGAAGTTTAAAAGAATATGGCTAAATATGATGTTCAAAAAAATATGATAACTGGAAACTGAAGAAAAAAGAAAAATGCTTATCCTGGTTAAAAATGAATCTCCGGAAATAACAGTCAGAAGGTATACGTATAATATATCGTTAGAAAGCGAAGACTTTCAGAAAAAATAAAATTAAATAAATAAATGTAATAAATAAATAGAAGGTAACGCAGAGTGACAAAAAAAAAAATAGAAATAATAATTTCAGAAAACTAACATTACTTAACGTAAATCACATGTTTCCAATGAAATTAGGCGAAATTCCTTTCCTAAAAGTAAACTTTTGAAGTACTTTTCTAAGTTTGAAAAAAAGTATTTAAAATCCACCGAATCATGCCAATGTCATTGTTTAAAATACTATTTAATTCTACTTGTGTGAAAGAAGTGAAATATAAAAATATTTCATGTATATATTTATAACCATAAATACTTTTGATGTGGTTCTATAACTCTAGATATGATATTATATTTAAATTATTGGGTATTTATTAGCCCTTTCTTAAAATCATCAAGTAACCTTTTAGGAAATTAAATGAGTGAATAATTTTATGAATTTTCCCTTTGTGAAGCACCAACATTGTCGACTTCCAATTAGTGTGAAAATTTTCAACCTAACCATGGCAGGCAACGAAAATCTCGTAATTTCATTTTAGTAAATTTTATAATGGAAAATGACAGTTTAATAACTTACAGTCCTACAATCCATAATCATTTATATGTTAAATATTTAGATGTACTTTCAAATCTCTCTAGGCATATATGAACCTTTTGGTTGTCAGAAAAACTAACTTCAATTTCAACATTCTTCATTATTAATTTTAGTGATGTTTCTATTGGCGAACTTTATGCCTTTATACGCAGTTCTATATGTCAACGTTGAAATCACCTACTCTGGAATCAACTTGCTCACTGTCTGTATAGATACAACTTTTCCAACTAGAAATATCACTAAAATGACATTACTCAAAAATCTTGAAATTATAGTTATTCATTATGTCAACTGAGAGACCTCAGAGACTGAAGTTATGTGGTTTATAAAACTAGATTTTCATTGGCTACCGTCGATATAATAAATAGACTTTTTGTAATTTTACTGGTCTTAAAGATTTGTTATCTCTAAGCTTTAAACTTTAGCTCCGTTTAAAGTACACTTCAAATTTTTTTAAATAACCCAACATTGCCACAAAATTATTTCTATTAAAAGTAGTGGGGTAAGTGAAAGTTATGTGTTACCCGCACCAGATTTTTTTTGTTACTTGTTTAAGCTGCTTAAAGATTTAATAAATTATTTAGATTTTACTGACCTAAATGAAGTTGGTTGGTGGTTTGTCTCTCTGGATAAAGAACATCCAGGTTATGAATCAATCCCCGATCAATTAAATAACACTACTTTTAAACTAATCAGGTTGTAGTTTCAAAATAAAAAAACGTCTGCCAAGTAAGGTCAGTATAGCTTCCTCACCGTTGTCATTGTATATTACAATGTATACCATTTTTTGTATGAGAATAAAATCTCTGGGAGAAGCCGATTCGGAAATATAGTTACTCTTCAACATTCAACAAAAGAGTGCTGTATTTGAAGATCCCATATTTGATTATCCTTAATAAAAAAATAAATAAATAAAATGCACCCTGAACATGAATTTCAATACTTTTAGTGTAAAAGGTCTTATGTAATAATTTATTGTTTTACAAGAGTGCATAAAACTCATTATTTCTTTATGCTTTATTAGTATAATTTCATATTTTATTGTCATCTGCTACTATCCATAGTAGCAGACTACTTATATCAGTTGCAGACTACAAAATGTTACCTTTAATACAAATGGAATACAATTTGAAAAATTTTACATACGACTTTTTTGCACTAATTGTAGTAATATACAGTAGCGGACCCAGATTTAATTTTTGGGGGGAGGGCTTCAGCCTGTAAGATTTTGTTTTCATATACACAACGATAATTAATTTGAAAAAAAAACCGCTGCAAATTATTGCACAATTTCCAAATAATTATACCTTTAAAGTAACATTACCTTCCTAGTTATTAAGAAAAAAGGTGATTTCAATTATTGGACTAAACTTTTTTTTTAATCATTAGTAATATGCTAAAAAAATAATTTAAAACCCAAAACAAAAGATATATATATATATATATATATATATATATATATATATATATATATATATATATATATATCTTTGCAGTAGAAAAAACTAGAGACCATATCTTTGCTCCTAATTATCCGGTTTTAATGAATTATTTTTTTTTAGGAAATCCCTTAAACCTTTAAAAATCATTATAGGCATAAGGCGAATGTCTGACGGCGGACTGACAAAAAAGTTTTTATTCGTTTTTCGTATTCTATGTATCCTGAAACGTAAAACCTACAATTTTAAAAGGGGTTTAAGTTTTTGAATCTTTTGGTCGATCACAATGGTTCATCATTGAAAATAATAAACCAAAAATATATTAAAATCGCGATATCTCTACTAATAGTGCTTTGATTTCTATGAAACTTCATTCATTTTTTAGGAAATTTAAATACCTTTCAAACATCTTGTCACAAAATCGACAAAAATGTGTATACTTTTTGAGTTATTCGAAATTTAATTTTACCATCCCCCGTAACTTTCTTCCCAGCTTCTTTTCGTTGAAATATGTTGTATAAATAAATTTAAAGGGCGTCTGGAAAATGACTAAAGAATTTTCATTGAAATCGCTAATTCGTTTAGGCGCTATAGTCTATAGCAACCTAGGTTTTTCGGCCGCCATCTTGAAAGTAAAAGGCGGATGGCAATGTCGGTGAAGGAAGATCATCCTCGGACGACTTTTGATTTTATATCCAAATTTGAAAAAAAATCGGTCCAGTAGTTTCGGAGAATGAGCGGAAGGAGGATGGCGTACGGCGGACGGCGGACGGACAAAAAAATTGAATTCGTTTTTCGAATCTACGTATCCTGATACGTAAAACCTCAAATTTTAAGAGGGTGACAAGTTTTGAATTTTTTGGTCGATCACAATGGTTCATTATTGAAAATAATAAACCAAAAAGACTAAATAAATAATTAAAATAAAATAAATACACTTAAAAATATTAGTAATAAGATAAAATAAATAAACTTTAAAAAAATAATAATAATAAAATAAATAAATGAACTTTAAAAATGAAAAAAATAATAATAATAAAATAAATAAATGAACTTTAAAAATGAAAAAAATAATTATAAAATAAAAGTTCTGCTAAGGATCATTAGTCATAAACACCATATATTTTTTATAAGATTTTCATCATGTACGAACTTCAGTTAAACCTAAATGAAATTATAACCTGAATTATGAACATATTATTTTATTGAGCGTTTGAAATTTTAATGCACTTCTTAAAATTAAGTAACATTCTTTCATCACAATTAAAGGGTAACAAAATGATGCAGGAGAAACGAATATTACTCAGAAAATGGAATGTTTCCGAGTACATGATGTGAAATTTTACCTTTCTAAAAATGGTAAAACTATGCAGAGGTGTAAATTAAGTTAAATTTTCGATATTTGTTTTCCATAAAGTTAACCCGTTTTGTGTTTATCTGCTTTTCTAATATTAATGTTTAAAAAAAAATATTTATTTATGACATATGAGATTATAACTGTTTTTCTACTAAAAGTTACTGGCGATACTTATGTAAAAAGACCCAAATATTTATTATTTAACGATCAAGACAATAGAAATCAACATATATTTAAAATTAGAGTTCCTGATTATTTAATGCATATGAATAAAATCACGATTGTTAAACCCTCTTGAATAGAATAGAAAAATAACTTTATTGTGGAACGAAGTCCCTTTAGAATAACAAAATAGTACAAAAGAAACAACTTAATTTTGGCCGAAATGCTTGGTATTTAATTTCATTAATTTTTTTATTCTATTTAACTTATTTATTGAAAAATATTACAATCTGTTTCAAAGGACATTTATAATTGTGTTCAGAGATAAATACAATAAATGAAATAAATTATACAGAAAAATAATATATATACAATAAATAAGTCATTAAATCAAATACATTTAATGAAATTAGATTAAAAAACACTGAAAACATGAAATAATCGTGCGATATACAAAACATTCAATCATAATTTCATAATAAAATAATCTATGTTTAAAAAAGAACATAAATGTAAAAAAAGCAAAAATAAAATTCGGAAATATTGAAAAAATCTATCTTCGTAAAATTGAAGCAGACGGCCGAGGCGATGGTATTCTACCAATCAGTCTATGTGCTTTTTGATTTCATGAATCCTTTTTCTTTTTTTTTTTTACCTTATGCTGAAGAGCTGAACTAATGAGCCTCCTCGTCAGAATCACTTATTTTCTATTCAAAAAAATGAATAAGAAAAATATTGAAAACAAATTATTAATATACAAGTTGCGGGAAGCAGGCTCTCTAGTCGACTAGGCCAGGCAGAGCGACGGGGCTGCTGTATCGCTTTCAAAGTAACGCTCTCTGTGTGACTGCCCCGGATTAGTTATCGCCGTGAGTATCGCGCGTTATTGTAACGTAACGTCGGATCGCGTTCTGTGTGACCGAGCCTTTAATGATTATTTGAAAAAATATTCTAAATTATCATTGTATACTTAATTTTAGATTATACCTTTATCAGGCACCCGGGGAAATTGCCGGAATTCGCCCAAGGTGACACAGTTTCGAAATTTTAATCAGGACTGCCCAGAGGAGGGTTTCAAAGGCGCGACTTGTGCAATGAAACATGTTTTAAGGGGAGCCTTTTTCGACGGGGTTTGTAATTTTCGGAGCGAAATGTTTCAAGACAGGAAACATGGTGAAAACATCGACCAAACCACCGCAAGTGTAATTGTATACAATATACAATTTTTCTGATTATATTTTTATCAATTTATGAAGAGGAAAGGAATACTATTTCTTGGGATGAAGGCGAAGAGTTCATGGGCCATCGACTTTGGGAGGATGACCATCTCTGTTTTTAATCTTATTTTTGTTTTTTTGTAACAATGCTCTATCCAACGGTTTTTTATTTAGAATAACAGTGTTATTGATTATAAAAAATTTGTTTAAGAATTATAAAATCATATATTACTAACCAAACATTATTATTTTAAAATGAATGGATTTGTAAATAGCTCTTAACAATGATGAAACAAATACTTTTAAAATAAGAAATTTTAAAATGAGAGAACATGTAATAAATAACCGTTACGAAATAACGATGAGTCGGAAAAAATGAAGTTACAGATGAATACACAAAGAAATGCCATTTTATGGTAATTTAAAGCCATTATAATAAATAAAACAAGCATTTTATTCATATAAAACCACCATTACTGTTACTCTAAATAAAATGCCACGTGAGAGATCATTGTGAAAAAAATCCTATATTTTTACTATTTTTTTCAATTTTAGACCTATCGAAAAATTAAAATTATATTTCAAAAATCAATTTCTATTTTTATTTTCCTAAACAAAGTGTTAAATATGAACCACGAGGAAGTTTAAAAACATTCAGAGGAAAATTTCAAAGTCGTAGGAAGACTGAGAGAGTATTATTCTCACAGTCAATAGAAGAGTTTCAATTTTATTTTATTAAAATAAAAAAAATCAAATAAAAATTTTAATTAGAATAAAAAAACTTTTTTCATATTCGTACGAAAATTAATTCTATAGAGGGAAAAAAAGGAACAATAAAAAGTATTTAAATATAACATCTTTTTCCTAGAATATTAAACAAAACAAATAACTGTTACGGAAAGTTCAGCAGTTTATTGAATCTTTATTAAAAATGTTTTATTTTTACTTTTAGTAAAATAGGTCAAACATTTATCAGTTAAAACCATTCTAAATGTAATATTAAGAAGGCCTGAAAACATTTGAAAAAATTCTTCAGATACAAAGTAAGATATATATATTTTATCTCTGCTAACCTGTCAACCTTTGATGACTGAAAACCACTAAACAGCAATATGATTTATGGCTCGTGTATACGATGTCACCTTAACTAGTACATGTAAACGCCTTGACAATCAACTGTCGCAATTCATCTATCCTAATGAACTTTAATAGTGCTTTGTGCTTGAAAACATCGTTCTCATATATTGTATTTCGATTGTTCCTTAACTTGAAATTGATTCTATCCAACGTTTTTACTATATTCAATTCTTGGAAGAGGAATAAAACTATATATACATGCATTGTTTAAAAGTTCTTTATTTAACATATAAATATATTTACGTTACTTTGGTTTAAGTTAAATTTTTACCTATTGAAATTAGGTTTACAATGGAGCAGGCTTTGTTAAGATAATCATGACATCAGTTTTTTTTTTTTTGTTTTGTGATGTTCAGGCAGCTGATATACATAGCCGCCATTTTTTTAACTGTCACCAAGTTTACCATCAATGTACAGACAAGGACATAACCACTGTCTCTTTTTCGTGACAACTATAGCACGACAGAAAATTGTGATCGTGTAAAGGAAGCTTAGGATTGGGGTAGATCACTACAACTTGATTTTAATAATTAGGTACCAGTGATTCGTTCGGTATAACTGATTTGTTTATTTTAGTTACATTCTATCGCACCGACTGTCGTAATAATATCTTACATACTCTTTATCAAGTCAAAATCCATCAAAAAATAAAAAAAATGAGAGATATGCCTCTGTCTGGCAAATTCTTTCGTAGTAATATTGAAGTACAAAAAAATTAATATTCAAGGCTGTAAACAGATACTCAGTGTGGTTTTATTCGACATAAATCAGTCTAAAGAAGAGGGAGAAAAGAATTAAAAAAAAGATCTTGTATGATTGTGATGATGTCTCTTAAACAAAATTTGGTAATGAAGGGGCGGGTACCATTGCTACAACTACAATGGCCCCATTGTTGTTTTATTTGCAGCAATCTCTGTTGCTAATGCCCCGCGATACATCAGCTCCTCTGCAATCTCTTGTTGGCACCCCTCCACGGCAAGATATATCGCAGCAATTATATCAAGGCTTCCCTAATATTTGCTCCTCGGGTAAGTGTACTAAAAAAAAAGTGAAATAAAATAAAGTTGATTTTTACATTTTTTTGAGGTTGCGTGATTTTATATTTAAGTTTTTTTTTGCTTGTATCTGTGTTTTGCGCAGGTTCTTGCAAAACCTTTCCCAACACGCTTCAGGAGAGAATTCCTGTAATAATCTAAATTCCTAATCGTGTTCTTCCCTTAGTAAAAGATACTTATATTCCTCTGTCTTGCCAGCTGTTGAACAGTACTCCATAATTCTCAATTTGGTAACATTATACAAGCGTTGCTCCCACTTTGATTAGTGGGCAAACGATCCCATGTTAACATTATAAATGGAATTACGAGAATGGGTAATATTTCTAGAGGAAATAAATTTTTACTTTTATTCACATTTCTATAATTGAACTCTGCAATCACCTACTCTGGAATCAACTTACTGTCTGCACAGATGTAAATTTTCCAACTAGAAATATCAATAAAATGTCTTTGCTCAAAATGTTGAAATTGGAGTTAGTCGTTCTGTCTACTGAAAGGCTCTTCTTATTTTGTCCACTCTGTAATTGAGACCACCCCCGAGAAGATTGGAAACACAAACGTGTCTCGTCCTTTCAAAATAAATGGGAAATGAGGTTGGCAAAATTCAAAGAACTTAAAAAAATATTGTATAAAATGGAAGACTTCAAACCGAAAATCAAGACGGGAAGAAGTGATATATGTCGCATAAGAATCGACCACTGAGAGTTTTCTTCTCATGGATAACTCCCGTAAGGATTAGAAGTCCCAACTAGCACCCATTGCCGAGACAGTACCATAACCAGAACAGTGAAGAATTTACTGTTAGACTGTAGTACCTACATTGTTTAAAGAGAAAACCTACAAAAGGTGACAAAAATAAAATAAATTCAACACGGTGAGGAAAATGAAATAGAGAATCTCTTGAGATATTTAAAAGAAATAGATTATTTTCAATGAATATAAAATTGAGATAATACGCCGATAACCCTTAGGGATAAAAGCTAAATAAATAAATGCAATATATTAATATATTTTAAAAACTAATAATATTGAATATCCTAGAAGATATAGAATGGGTATACTATATTCATGAAATATTTTGAGTTTTCAAGTAAATAATCTATGTGAATGAAATATTAGTGATGGAGAGACAGATTGGATAATGCAGTTATTGTGTAGGGTTCAGATTATTAATTATGCATTGTCAAATTGTCAACTCGCCTCTTCTCCTCCCCAAAACTTTATTCGAATAATTAACGCCAGCGAATATTTTCGACCTCTGTGCACGATAAGTCATAATGAATATTGTCAGTCACTGAGAGCTACCATGAAATTTATTTTATATATTTTTTTATTTTAATAATTTCTCATAAAGACATTATATTGTTCTAGAAAGAACTAATAAATAACTAAGAATTCCTTTATAAAAATAATATAATTTTATAATTTTTGGCTGCCGGACTTTCTCTCATTAGATCGATTTTGGTAAAACGAAAGCACCTGTTTGTGTTATTATTATAATTATTTTTAGAGATTTAAACGCGGATCTAAAGGGAAGAAGGGGGGTGCTTTCGACCTGAAGCCTCCCCCAAAATGATAAAATCTAACCATGTTACGGTAAAAAATATTTTAAAATTATGTCTCAAAGTACTATTGCTCATGTATTTACACTTAACAGGACTTCAAGAATCACTTAAACATCATTTCATATAGGTAGTTAGTACCTTTTTTTTCAAAATAATTATCGTTATATATATGAAAAAAAAAAAAAGCTTTCGGGCTGAATTACCCAAAATTAAATTCTGGATCCGCTAGTGCTTAACACAACATAAAAAGAGAGTCCTAAGTTTTGAAAAATTAGGAGAGCGAAAATATAATCTCTCCCCCTCTATATTTTTATTAAGAGGAGGGACATCGTCTCCCCAATCTGCGCCTATGACTCTGAGGAATATATACTGATCCTATCTCATAGCTATATATGATGATAGCTACCTATATGATAGCTATCATACACTATCATATAGCCGATCTAATGATTACTTTTTAAGTTCAGGGCACTCTAAATAACATAAATTAAGTGGTAAGTAGTTAATAAAAGTAAGCACTATAAAACGTACGTTAAGTATTTAATTCAAATATTCAACTAGTTTCGTTGGGGTGCTCAGTCAAAAATAAAAATGGTAGAGTGACATTTTATCAATAGCGATCTCTTCGATCAATAGCAATCAGACATGACGAAGGCCTGAACTTCAAGTCAAAATTTCCGCAAATATTAAAATAAATATTAATATTTATTTTTACCATTTTTATTTTTGACTGATCCCCCCAACTATCCTTCTCTTCATTATTTACTACAGTCAACCACCAGCACATAATTATTTGACTAGTTTCATTAACAGATTCTTCAGTAGGCTAATTTTTCTCATTGAGGGATGATAATTACAAAATATATTGATTTTCCATCTGGAAGAGCTTGCATTTTTTTTTTTTTTTTTTTTTTTTTTTTTTTTTTTTTTTTTTTTTTTTTTAAATTTACAGGCTCGTAGAATTTGTTTCCTTGCTACAATAAATCCAGAACCGGGACGAAGGGGAGGTATCTCTCTTTTCTTCTTATACTGCTCGAAGTGTTTCTCGAAAAATGCCTTAGGCAGGGACATCAAAAGAAAAATGAGACATTGTAAAAACTGTGATGAAACCCTAAAACTCGGAATTCCAGTAACAAAATACTGAATAATTACTGGAAGCGAGAGTTCCATAAAGATTTGGCTGGAAGGGGCAATGACAATCCATTTCCATTTAGCGGTAGTAACTCCTCCTCCCAAGATATAAATCCTTTAGGGTTAATATCCAATCCGGCTTCTCTAGATGGTATTCCTCCAGGCTTCGTCCTAGGAGAGCTCTCACTATCTCATTCTATATTTACAGAAGTACATCTAATATCAAAACCGCAAGTTTAATGTTATTTTTACTTACACTTACCTATATATATAAAATATAGTAAGGGAAAGTTTTGCGATCGTGAACATTTTTAAATCTGAGTTTTCATCGGAAATAAACATTTTGAGGTCCCGAACTACGAATACCCAAGTCCCGCAAAAGGGTGTGAGTGTGTATGTGTTTGTGAATACTGTTGCTAAGAAATGAAAAGTCGTAAGAAACTAATATTAAATATTTAAGATAGGTATATATCTACCGTATATCTATATATACCGGAAGTGTCTCTATATGTCATCTATTTTACAAATTTTTACAATTTCCTCAAAAACGGATCCAACGATTTTGATGAAACTCGGTGTATCATTGTATAATTTAGTGGTCTTTAATATCATTTAGGTCTTATCCACATTGAAGTCACTTTACAGTGCTTTAATTGCCCAATGATCAACATTTCTTCCTCTAAAGTACCTTTAATTTTTTTATTTTAAATAATTAACTATTCCTCATTGTTAGAAGTTCCAAGAAAAAAAAGCTAAATATAACTTTTGAAAGAATTTAATAATTACAAATCGGAGGAAAATGGCGAAATGTTGATTTAGGTCGAAAATGAATGAAATAATGGTCAGAAGATATGCGTATAATAGATATCGTTAAAAAGCCGAGAATCTTTGAAAAAAAAAAACAATATCTAATATAGAAAGTTGTAGAGGGTAATGAAGAATGACGAAAAATTATAAATAATAATTTGTAAAATTAATATAATTTAACGAAAATCATATGGCTCCAAGGAAATGAAATGAAATTTACTAACTAAATGTAAAATTTGAAAAGAAATTTGTTTAAATTCCACCTAATCATGACAATCACAAACTATTTCATATTACTCATGTGAAGGAAGAAGTGAAATATAAAAATATTTCATGGATGCATAAAGCATTTTGTTTGTAACCTTAAATACATTTATTATACTTTAACAATTCGAGATCTGATATTATATTTATATAATTAGGTATCAACGTCGGTTTATTCCAAAATTAGTGAATAACTTGATGAATTTTCCTTTAGTGAAATCCCAATATTGCCCATTTACAATTATTGTGACAACTTTTGACCTATTTATAGCAGGCAATGAAAATCTTTATTTTAGTAAACTTCACATCTCCAGGCATATCTAAATTATATAGCTCAGAGACTGGAGTTGTGTGGTTTACAAAAACAGATGGAGTAACGAGGTTTATATTGCGTACCGTTGATATAATTAATAGAGTTTATGTTATTTTAATGGTCATAATGATTTTATAGCTGTAAGCTTTAAGCCGCAGCTCCGTCAAAAATGCACTTCAAAAATTTTAGAATACCACAACATTACCAGAAAATAATTTCTATTCAAAGTAGAGTGGTAAGTGAAGTTGTGTATTGCGCGCACCAGATTTTTTATATTTTTTTTTTGTCATTCCAGATCGCCTTAACTACCCTTCTCCATCTCTGTTTATCTTTGGCTATTTCTTCCCAGTTATCTGCATGCAGCTCCATTGCATCTTTGCTGATTCAATCCATCCATCTGGTTTTTGACCTTTCACGTGATATATTGCATATTATTGAGGCATTCATTGTTATATAAAGGCTTCCTTCCTGATAGATTTCTTCGAGTTACATCTTACTACCCAATAACCGCCCATCATACCATTCTCTCCTTCATATCATGCGATATTAATATTAATTCACCAGTTTTTGTAAGCAGTTCTTCATAGGTCTTAATCTTCCATGCGTTAGTACTCTGGTTATATATCTCTCCGGTTATCATGCGGAGAATTTTTCTCTCAAATCTTTTAGCGCTTCTTTGTACGGTGCTGGTTAGTGTCCAGTACTGGTTTCGTTCGCTATTGATTATACGTTTATTTTAATTTTTAGCACAACTTGAAATTTTAATAACCGATATACTGGAAAAGTGCCAGCAGCTACAGGAACATTGAGAGAAACCAAAAGTCCAGGTTTAAACTTTCCCTTGGACCCTGGTAAATTTAAACTTATTCACTGAACCGTAATTTATTTCTTTATACGATAAAAAAATATTAAAGATATATTACATAATCATTATGAGATACATGTAACATTATTTATATAGAAGATACAAAATAAAACCTATCCTCCGGGCTCCCCCGGGGTCCCTTTTCGATACCCGGGCCCTGAACATAGTCCCACCTCGCTACCCCTCTCCCATCGGGTCTAAGCAGCTACTAAGTTATATCTTTCTTAAATAGTGTGAGCAGTTTGCTACTTCAGCCAGATCGCTAGCTGACATCATAAAGAAAAAAAAATTAAATATTAAAAAAATTAGGCAAGTAGGAAAGCATTTCATGTTCATTCATCTATGCATTTTTCTCACCTAAATTAGCGAAAAACCCGTGCTTAAAATGAAATTTTAAGATTGATTATTAATCAGTTTCGGGATGATTGTATTTCAATTCAACTGTATTTTTAATTTTTTAAATTTTTATTTCACTACTAAAACTTGTTCTCTTGTAAATTTTCATGTATTGGTTTTACAGTGTTTTTTTTATTTAAAAAAAAGTTCATTGAAAAGTTTAGTTAATTTCTCAAAAAAGCCGATCTCAAAAATTACTTTTATTCCTAGGTACTAAAACAAACGACACGTTAGAATCAAGTAATTCTTTTAAGATGGATCATTACTTTAATCTATGACCCATTACTGTATATATCTCGTTTAACATAACTTTTTCTTAACTACTTAGATATAAAAAAAAGTTAAACTTTTATCATAAACATATACTTTTATATTACAAAAAAGTTCCTTAGGACTTTTTTTACAACTTTTTTTCCGAGAAGCTTATACCGAGACTGTTAAAATTTTAAAAAGTTTCAGCCTCGGCCAAAAATATTTTTTTCTAAAGATATTTCTAGTATCAATAGATTTCTAAATCTTGTATAGATGCAGATTTAGGGCGTTCTTCACGATATATGATTTGGTGATATAATGAAACGTTTAATTTTGTTTCTTTTTCTTCTTACAACAAAAAATATGAAAGTCTTTAGAATCATAGACTATTGTTCGGTATTCCAAACCTCACTCGACTTACCTAGTTCAATATCCGTTTTTTTCCCGGAAGTTGAGATATTTAAGTATTTTTTCGTTCATGGTAAGTGAGATCTTCGGGTTGCCGAGATCGTCGATTAGTAACCTTTCAAAATAAATAGATGAAGGTTGAACCCAGATATTTTGATAACGAGATAAGCGGCCTAGATACTAATCTCGATAAAATATCCAGACTGTAAACCAAGCCTTTGATGGAAGGATACCCTGGCCCCGACACAACCAATCTTAGCCCCTTTGAGAAGTGCAAGGAGCCTTTCCCTGTTTCCTGATTAGGCCCTGGGCGTGGCCGATCCTCCCCCTTCCCTTCCTGGATAAAGGAAACACAGCCCCCTCAAGAAATCTTAATAAAGTTTTTGATAAAGGGCAACAACTTGGCCCGAGATTTACTGCGCTTTTTGGCCACCCTCCTTATCTCTTATCATAAGGGTCTTCCCCGCCGAATATACCCAGACTTCGGCTATAAAAAGCACTTAGTTTTATTCTCCTTTAATAACATAATCTTGCCCATGTTTCGTTTATCTCGAACATTATAGATTTGTCGTGAGTACTAGGACAAGTTGAAATGCTCTGATATCAGCTTGCAATGTTGTTATTATTGCTAAAGTAAATTTGTTATTTCAAGAAGTTTTAATACTAAATAACTTTTTTATGAAAATCGTTAAAGTTTTCTTCTTTTTTGTTTGGTCAATATTTCATAGTAGTAGGCCCATGCGAAAAATTCGCACAGCATATTGTTAAGTGATCAAATGCCAAATTAATAAGAAAATAAAATAATGCAACGTTTCAAAATATAAGGAAATCCATTGTTAATTTATCGATAAATACAATCGACAAAGGAAACAAAAATTAATTTAAAACTTCATTAATGTTTGGAACCAACATGCTTACAAATTTCAATAAGCTGTATCTTTTCTAAAAATTTGTGCGATTTCGATGATTATTTTTTCCTTTCGTGGGGAATTTAGTAATCTTTTATATAATCATGGGCATAACCAAGAGAAAAGTGTGTAATTTTTTTGTTATTCGCAAATGAAGTTTCCTTTATTTCATAACTTGTTTGCCGAAATTTTTGGAGTGATTGGACTATTTTGCCCGCCTGAAGGAGAAGGAAGCCTTCAAAATTGGTGGCTCAATCTTATGATTTGGTGAAGAAGTAACGATGATATGGCCGATCAAAAACATCATCGATAAATAATATAAACTCCTCCTGTTTCGATCATCCTGTCTCGAATCGACGAAATGAGACATGTATTCAATGACAGTACTACAATTGTGTGGATGCGAACCCTATGCCTTGTACGATTTAGGGCTTAAAAATACAGGATCCGATAGTTCCGAAGGCTGTACGCATCTTCAAGGCCCAATTTGTCCCACATCGATCTACAGACCTACCACCGTTCCAGTATTGAAGCCTAGCAAAATGTTTGTATCGACTTTATTTATTTTAGAAAGAAAGACAAAAGTGGAGAATACGAATAGCTAACACCCCGTGAAATTCTGAATCCAATGGTGCCCCATTCGTGGTATTTGAGCTTAATAGGAGCTTGTATTTGGTACAAAACCGATTTCGTTCCTTACTGTAATAATATATGTGGGGATTTGATCTTTGATCCTTGCCATGCCAAACATACAAGATTACAGCTTGTACAACTCTTGAGCCCCAGCGTCTTATTAGTGATTAGAAAGTATATATATATATATATATATATATATATATATATATATATATATATATATATATACAGATAATGAATTATTTAGGAAAAATATGCATTACAAGAAGAATATTTAGACCATAAAACACATAGATAGTAGGGATACCTGAAGAAAAAGAGAAGTTTTCTGGAGTAAAACAACAACGGAAATTCTATAAATTTAGCAATTAAACTAGTAATTTAGACTCTGAAATGAGTACAAGTTGATAAACAACACTCAACCACAAAATGGCGACCAGTAATTATCACCCCCACATTCTAATTTAGCGAGCGTTGATTAGACGCTCATTGGACGATTCAAAAAAGGACACATGTTTAATTTAGTGGGGTGCTGTTGCTATCTCTGCTACAGGGTTTTGTTATTTTATCTGCAGGTGAAGGAGAAAATAAACGGAGTAACATACGGTCGTACAATAAATGCCAGCACAGACATATTTACCAAATCAACATTATCATAATAGGATGGCTACATTCATGACTAACATTTACCAAACGTAGCAACGACACTTGGCCAACACGGATTATTGAATACTTTGGCACACGTGTTGCCTTATACATATGGGGTTAACAGTAATCATTAAACTACGAATCGCGATCAATCAACAATATAATTTAAAAAAAATTAAATGAAGTGACTCGGCAAAATTAAAAAGCGAGCGGGGTTAAACTAAGAACCTTGACCACCAGTTAAAATACGGCACGGAGGTGCCATCGATTGGGTTGACCTATCGTCAACAGAAGGGTCATTGACGGAGACTGTTTCACGTGAAATGTCTAATATAAAACTAATAATATACAATATGTAGTAATATACATCAATAAATATATACTCATTTTTTTTCAACGCGTTTCTTGACAGATATTTCCGATATAGTTATTTTGCAAAAAAATTCAACTTTTCCTACAATCCTGCAATCATTAGTATTTAAATAAACATTAAATACAGTCCTTAAAAAAAAAACCGCTACAAATGATTTCACAATGGTTTATTATCTCCAAACAATTATGCATCTAAAGTAACATTACCTTCCGAGTTACATAGAAAAAAAAAAAACAAAAGATGATTCCAATTATTGGACTAAACTGTTTTTCTTTAATCATTAGTAATATACCAAAAAAAAATATCATTATTTCAGTAACACATTAAAAATTTAAAAACTAAACCAAGGAAATAACATTTGGAATAGAACACATTTGAAAATACCAGAGACCATATCTTTGCTCTTAATTGTTCGATTTTAACGATTTTTTTTTCTGTTTATTAGGAAATTTCATAAACTTTTAAAAAACTACAATATCCACAAAAAAGTAAAAACTTTTCGAGTTATTCGGAATTTAATTTTACCATCTCTCGTAACTTTTTTTCCAGCTTCTTTTCATTGAAGTATGTTATATAGATAAATTTAAAGGGCGTCGAGAAAATGACTTTAGCGAAGTTTCATTGAAATCTGGAGCTACAGTCTATAGCAACGCAGGTTTTTCGGCCGTCATTTTGAAAGTTAAAGACGGAGAGTAATGTGGATGAAGGAGGATCATCCTCGGGTGACCTCTGATTTTATATCGAAATTGGAAATTGAATCCAAATTGAAAAAATTGATCGAGTAGTTTCGGAGAAAATGCGCGGACGGCGGACGGCGCACGGCCAAAAAATTTTTTATTCATTTTTCGAATTCTACGCATCTTGAAACCTCAAATTTTGAGAGTTATTGAATTTTTTGGTCGATCACAATGTTTCATTATTGAAAATAATAAACCAAAAAGTAATGTGAAGCAAATGCATAAATTTAACATATTGGATAGGTGGGAAGACATGGCAATAATTTGTCTTAAATGAATATGTAATACTGTATAATTTTTACTTTCACTTCAAATGAAAATATCTAATTCTACTCAATGGAAGGTGTTAAGTGAAAGTTGTGTAAGTCGCAGATCGCATCAGATTTTTATTTTCGGAAAATCATTCCATTTCAGGTTTATTTATCATAGTTCGTTTAATATTAAAAAAAATAATTCAATACTGGTTATTAACATATAAATAGGTCTATTCCTTCGAAATGCAATCCTAAGCTACACTACTTGCTTAAGAAAGGTTAGCAATCCTCCTTCATTACTGAAAAATGAGAATAATTTCTCGATTCCCGGTCTAATCTTAATTGCAAATTGGAAGGGCGCCATCCTCCTCCCCCCCCCTTTCCCAGATGGACTTTGAAAAAGCCCAAGACTTGCTAAGATACTCGTTAAACAATGATTAGAGGGACTAAGATTAATTATGTGGCGAAGGGAGGATCAGGGAGGAGCGAATTAGAGGATCAAGGCCAATTTAAAATCGTTTAGATCTCACTTAATTTAAATCTTTCTCTCTCTCTCTCCCGTTCTCGAATTATTTCGCCGCCGACCTGCCCCCGCCCACGCCGCGGTAATGGGCGGTGCTAAATATTAAACAGTTTGTTATTATTTTAAATCCCTAGCCGCGGAAATTCGACCCCTTTGATCGGGCCAAGAGTTTCATTGAAGTGGTAATTCGCCGAATAAGAAACAGGGGCAGCCTCGCAGATTAGTAGCAATTAGGGTTTATCTTTTATTAATGTCTTGGTATTAGCTCCTCGAGTTGCTAACGGTAAAATGTATCTGAATTATGGATAAGTTCTCGAGACATCTCTTACTTCCTTCTGGCTCATGATTGCCAATCAGGTCTAGCTAGCTTGCAGTGCAGGCGGTATAAAATTACAACTGACAGGCGATTCGCAGAGGCACACAGTGAGGCGAGCATATACGCTCCTAAGACATTCACTGTAACTTTCACAGAAAATTTAGTGGACAGCTCAAAGTTTATCAATTTATGATCTATTCATGTCTAGTCGCTCCAAGTTAAGTTAGTACATAAGAAATATTGCCTTTGCAGTACCACCCTGCACACAGCTGTTGAATAAATATAACTTGGAACAAAATAACTATATATCTTATAGTTCTCTCCCTCTCTCTCTCTCTATATATATATATAGCATTTCCAAGTCAATTTCAACCTTTTCCAAGTCAAATTCAACCTTTTCCAAATCAAATTAAACTCTTTCCAAGTCAAATTCAACCTTTTCCATTTCAAATTAAACCTTTTCCATTTCAAATTCAACCTTTTTTTATTTATTTAATTATCTTTAATTTTTCGATGTGTGGGTCTGTTATCGTATGAGTGGTTTTTGAAAATAACCTCCTTTTTAAGATTACGTGACTGCGTTTCGAATTATTTAAATGTTTTTGATTTTTTCGATATAAGGGTGTATTTTTATGTTTCCCGATCAGTAAATTTTGAAAATGACATCCATTTTATGTTTACGCCACTGTGTTTTGACATTTAAGTTTTAAGAATTTATCCAATACACAGGTCTACTTTTATGTTTCCGGAGCCGTAGATTTTGAAAACGACCTCCATTTTAAGATTAGGCCACCGCGTTTTGACTTATTTAGGTTTTTCGAATTTATCCAATATTAAGGTCTACTTTTATGTTTCTTGAGCCGTAGATTTTAAAAATGACCTCAATTTCATGATTACGCCATTGCATTTTGACTTATTTAAGTTTTTCGAATTTATTCGATTTAAAGGTCTACTTTTATGTTTTCGGAACCGTAGATTCTGAAAATGACCTCTATTTTATGATTACTCCACTGCGTTTCAACTTATTTAAGTTTTTAGAATTTAACAAGTATAAAGGTCTAATTTTATGTTTCTGGAGCAGTAGATTTCGCCCATTTTGTAAATGACCCAATTTCAAGTTTATGCCACTGTGTTTTGGATTATAAAAGTTTTTTTTTTTTAATTTTTCGGTATAAGGATCTACTTATATGTTATCCGAGACGTATTGAAATTTTTCTAATCTTTAATATTTAAATTTATCTAATATTTAAGCTCCATTTTATGATTAAGCCGCTGCATCTCGATTAATCAGGCTTCATTTTGGATTTTTTCAATACAAAGTTTCATCAATATGTTTTCAAGTACGAATAAACAAATAAATAAATAAATATTATCAAGCTAAAGTTAAATTAACCACAGAATACAAACTAAAAAGCCAAAAAGCAAATGATAATAAATTTAATCTTCCGTATTCAGATTTTTCAGCTAATTGTTCGAAATCTTATAATTTTGTGACAGGAGACCACAACATTAAAAAGATAACTAAAATTAAATTAAAAAAGAGACAATACATATTTTATTTATTTTGATTAGATATTTTTATTTATTTATTGAAAAATAAAATGGATCTAATAATCTAGTAATCTTAAAATGGAGGTCATTTTAAAAATCTGCGACTCCGTAAACATAAGAATACCCTCTTTTATGATAAAAATTCGAAACATTTAAAGAAATCGAAATGCGATGACCTAATCTTAAAATGGAGGTCGTTTTCAAAATCTACGGCTCCGGAAATATAAGAATACATCCTCATATGAAAAAAATCCGAAAAACTCAAATAAGTCGAAACGTGGCCTAATTTTAAAATGGAGGTCGTTTTCAAAATCTACGGCTCCGGAAACATAAGAATACATCCTCATATGAAAAAAATCCAAAAAACTCAAATAAGTCGAAACGTGGCCTAATCTTAAAATGGAGGTCGTTTTCAAAATCTACCGTTCCGGAAACATAAAAGTAGACCTTTATATTGGATAAATTCTAAAAACTTAAATAAGTCAAAACACAGTGGCGTAAACATAAAATGGATGTCATTTTCAAAATTTACTGATCGGGAAACATAAAAATGTACCCTTATATCGAATAAGTCAAAAAAACTTAAATGATTCGAAACGCAGTCACATAATCTTAAAATGGAGGTTATTTTCAAAACTAGGTACAGGACAGCATAATACTAGTCCCTAATAAACCCGAATAGGTACAATAAATCGATATCCGTAAGTGAAAATTCTACCTAGGAGAGCATAATAATAGACTTGGAGGGGGGGAGGAGGGGATGGCCATTATTTAAAAAAAATATATAAAATTTACAAAAAATTAAAACATTAATTTGAAATGAAAACGGTTGAATTTGAATTGGAAAAGGTTTAATTTGAAATGGAAATGGTTGAATTTGACTTGGAAAAAGTTGAATTTGAAATGGAAAAGGTTGAATTTGACTTGGACAAGGTTGAATTTGACTTAGAAATAATTGAATATGACAGAGAAATATCACACTGAAAAAATCTAAAATGTTAAAATAAATGGATATGCAACCGCGTTATCAATTTTTTTTTTTGTATTTTTCAAAAGCTCTGCCTTTGATAATATAGTAAGTGGCCTTCATTTCGAAAAAAATCGAAAATTGACAAGAATTCGAAAGTTGAATTTGAAATGGAAAAGGTTGAATTTGACTTGGAAAAGGTTTAATTTGACTTGGAAAAGGTTGAATTTGATTTGGAAAAGGTTGAAATTGACTTGGAAATGCTATATATATATATATATATATATATATATATATATATATATATATATATACACTTTTTTTTTTATTGGCTTTATAGACCATGTAATTCTTTGGCCTGAACCAGCCTTCTTCACATCTGGTTATCTTGTTCTACTGCTATCCAGTTTGCCGAATGAAGTTTTATTAATATAACAATACTTCTCTGATGATTAATACAATACTTTTTTGATGATCTTATCTACCATCTGGTTTTTGACATCCCACAAGGTCTCTCGTCTCCAGCCATTGTCCTAGGAGAATTCTCACTATCACCTTCAATATTCACAAAAGTACATCTAATATCAGTAAGTTAAAAATTATATTGTTATTATTGAAGTGAAAGCTTCTTTAAGCGCGTTTTGCACTTTTTTAGTGGAGTGTGATCGAACAGTCAGATCTTCGATGTGTAAAGTCGGATAATTGGGTAAAGTTGGCTGGATTCGACTAATTAAAGTGTTTTTGCATATGATTTAAAATATCTCAGAAACTTTAACTACATATAATGGACTGTCTGTAATGGACTATTATTCAAAATTTTATCTTATCGCAACGCCGTGCTAGAGAGGCGAAAAGAGAAAAAAATAGTGTCGAAAACCAAATGATAACGAGTTTTATGGAAGATATACACGGCCACTGTACAAAGATATGCTGTTCGTGGATGCTACAGTAACTGAAACAGTTCAGCGGCCATATTAGACCTGAAAGTCCCTTTACAGAAACAAAAAATCGGACCTGCATACTGTAAGCGAGGGAAATGTTCAGCATTTCATCTTCTTTATAATGACCTATTATTTATTATTTATATTTCAAATTATTAATCTCGCCTTGTTTTCACTTCTATCCTATGATCTAAAGAATACTCCTTAGTTTTATTATATTTTATATTACAAATTTTTTCTTATATTACAATAATATCCTAATTTTAATTTTGTTGCTATAAATAATAATATTATATATGTGTATTAAAAATATACAACATAAATTAATAAATTTCAAAAAATTGCAACTCCCACCAGTCTTTACCATAAATGAAATTTGTGGTGGTTAAGAGTTCTATTTTGATATTCGAACATGGAGAGGGTTAATTATCTCTCGTGTAATGCACCCCCTGGCCCTAATAAAATTTAACGGCTGCCAGGGCTCCTTAATTAGATAAAGCTACAGCCTCGGACGGACTGGCTCGACAGACAGTATATATACACAAATTTAACAATAGCGAATAATTTAAGATCTAATAGTAAAAATGAACCAAATTCGATAGTTCACTAGAATAAGTATAATCATTCCATTCATTACATGCTTATAATAATTTGTTAATATAAAATTATGTATATGAAGATTCAAAAAGTGTGTAGTCGGGAACTAAGCGAGATAGCAAAAAAAGATACATGATCAATCACATGGAAAATTTTATCAGCTTTAATTTTGTATAGAACATCTTTGTCGATGCGATAGATAGTTTTCCTTATATGAACAAAACTCCAACTCCAAACTTACTCCAAACTCCAAAATATTTAAAGGGAATCTTCTAGACTCCCTCTTCCGCTTAAAATATAAGTGAGTTTTTAGTTAGCATCTTCTTCTGTTTTTCACAACGAAACCCTGAACTCTTATGACGATACATAAATTTATCTTCTGTGTGTTTACACTTTCTAATTATTGACATTCATCATGTCGTCTAAAGCACATACCGTTGTGTTTTATTATTTAACGTTCGATTTTTAATTAATTTGATCAAAATGCCAGAGGTGAGGAAAAAATATTAAGACCCTCCAATGGGATGTCCTTAACAAAAACTAAATTCATAAACTATTTTTCAACAATCAAATTCAATTTAGAAGCGCTGTAGAGATGGACAAAAGTTTAAAAACTGGAATAAGGGCAAAAAACCATTTGGAAATGACGAAATTTATACTAAAACGTAACCTCATTTCTAAGGTATTATTTTTTTCTAGAAAATGAACCTTGTTTGGGTAAACTAAAGTTCTTCTATTAAAAATGGTTTGAACCTAACTTTGTAATGCACTCCTTTCCACACCACCGCTGAGGTAGAGTGCTGGGTGTGCGTTTTTTTTATTGTGGTTTCCCCAATAGGCCTAGTCCACAATTAACCTACAGTCTTCAAGAGATAATAACACCTCCTTGAAGATTTCCTAAGCTAATACCGTAGAAGAAATCAAATCTACTAGTATTCGACGTACGAAGAAGTCGTAGATATTGCGGAAATTTTCGAAGTTTTTTCTAATTTAACGAACGAAGTCATTTGTTTCGAAGTATTTGTTATTGTTTTTTTCGAAGTTAAAACTACGTAAATCGTATCCCGGGTTCACATCTAAGATAGTTTATTTAATTCGAAATATCTATCTATAGTAACTTTAGTCATTAAACTATTTTATTTTTAATCATATTTTCTTTCAAATATTCCATAGCACACAAATAATAATTACTGGACTTGAAAGTGGATTTGAATTCCAAACTATTATTATTGAAACAAATTAAAAATGTCTTGAAATTATTAGATCATAAAATTATTGAAAACAAAAAAATCGTATATAATTATTTTTAGCCCCAGTAATTTTTAAAACACTGACCCAATCCTAGGTGCAAAAAGGTACCAGGCTGAGTTGTATATAGTGAGAGATATATTTTTTTGAGGGACAATTCAGCGAGGTATTCCTTCAACCTCCTGAGGATGGCGCCAATGTATCCGATATTAATGACTCGAATTTTAAAGAGTACCCGCTGAAAGTTATTTAAAAAATTATTGCAAAGTATTTCCTATCACGCGACATTCTTACAGCTTTGGGTGCAAAATCCAATTAAAATATAGACTGTAATCTTTGGGTGAAAGCCAATTTGAGTAAAAATGCCCCATTTCAGATGCAGAAGGATACCAAACTAAGTTGGATATAGTGAGAGGTATTTCTTTTTGAAGGACAACTCAGTGAGGCATTCCTTCAACATCCTGATGATGGTACCAGATTTTTATTGTGAACAATATAGATATTGGTACCAAGATCCCTTAAATTATTACCGCTTAGTATATAAAATACAATAAGGCGGGATATTTGAAATAATTTATTTTTAAGTTATTTAACTAGTGATATTATTTCATTAAAAAAAAACGAATAAAACTGCATAAAATATTTTATTCCCCTCAAATCCTAACTAATAATTTCAAAACATCAAATATTCAAATCACGATTTTAAGATTCCAATAAATAATTATATTTTCCGTAAATTAAATAACATTTTTGTTAAACCTATATATAACACGATTTATGAATTAATTTAAATTAAATATTATTTAATTGGTTATTTCTGTGCTGGAACACGAGTAAACTCTCGATAGTTTAATGGCTAAATTAAATGTTTACATATTGAATCATACATAAAATATACAAAATATAATAATAAAATCAAACAAAAAATAGCATGCTACCGTACTCACTCGTTTTATATTTCTTCATATTTGTTGTGCTGCTCTGCCGGCACGTCGCTCTCGACTCTCATGTGTACCTAACTTATTTGACTTTATAATTATTTAAAATGAAAAAATATTGATTCATAAGCAAATTAAAATATTATCCTAGTTATTGTGTAATTTTAAAATGAATTTATTGAAATTAAACTATTAAACAAATATGTATAACTAAAGTTAAATAAAAATGTATAAACTTTTTATTCTTTTGATAAAAATTAAAAACATTAATATAATTAAATTAAGAAAAATTTACTAATATCCAATAACAAAATTTGTGTGTGTAATGAGAGGAGCTCGCTGTTGTAGACTGAAGATCCTGAAACCCTCTCTCTCACATAAAAATAATAATAATGATAAGTGAAGTTTGTAATCAGTTGAATGAATCTAATCATTTATATAAATGTTTTATTTGATAATAGATTAAAATATACTTTTACTGCATTTAAAAAAAAAATAAATTAGTTAAATTTTAACAGTAAATTAAAAAATGATAAATAAACCTAAGAATTGTGAGAGGAGGTTGCCGAAGTACATATAAAAATATATTGCATGCAGCAAACACTGCCCACTAGGGAATATATGACCTACCTATCTAATGGTAATTATGTTCATATCTTAATTATTAAAGAAGATGTATTTATTAAATTTAAAATTTTTAATTATTGCATTAATCTAATAATGAAATTAACTTTAAACTACCAAATAATTGCAATGTATATTTTACAAATATCTAAAGAAACTAAAGCCTTAATAGGAACATAGATAAAATGTATATATAGTTTATAACTAAATAAAAAGCTTTTGAATGAAATATCACAGTATGATGAAAACAGAAAAAATATTGTTCTTAAATCTTTAGACAATAATGATCATGAGCATGCCAATTATCATGCAAAAAAAAAAACAACATGCACATGCAATGTCCAAAGTGGGCAGAGACTATGGTCCAGATCAAACATAATTTTACAGAGAAGAAATTAACTCAATAAACATGTAATGTAAGATAAATAAAACAGTATGAATCATTATGATAAAAAAACTTAATTTCCAAAAATATTTGATAACTTAACGATGTTTGAGCTATGGACCATAGCGCAAGCTTAGAACTTGTTCCACTAACCTCGCGGCACACGAGGGCTGCTTGCGGAGTCCTGAAGATCTAATAGAAGTTCTCAGCCCTGTAACACAAATACATATGTATTAAAATAAAATAAAAACAATAAATTATAGACATTTTAACTTATATACATATATAATATTTTTTTTTTCTAGCCAATTCTCTACCTCATTCATATCTATCTATGTCGTAGTATAGTCTATTCAGTAACTGTTAATGAAGTTTTTAACGAAAGATCATTTTCAATAGTTAAGGTTACAACGGCTTAGACTAAGGACGGCTTAGACGTTTTTCAAAGTATTATAATATATATTCTATTACAACTTATTCTTACCTCGCTGCCGCAATGATGCGGTCGGTCTCGGAGACTGCGTGGAATCTGATGGCGGCCCAAGAGCTTCAGGAAGACCGCAGCAGTTCTGTGCAGATGTTTCTTGAACCTGTAAAGAAAAAAAATTTAAATATAACAATGTTTGTTTTTGACAATGAATTACATTTGTCATGAACCCCCAATATTCAATATAACCAAGTAATATAATGTTTAGTTATAACTAATTCCTACCTCGCTGCCGCTATGAAGCCGATGATCTCGGAGACTGCGAGGAATCGGATGACCTGCGAAGACAATACTTCCGGAAGACCGCAGCAATTTTGTGCACATGTTTCTTGAACCTGTAATGAAAAACAAATAAATATCACGAAAACTCAGTATACTTTTATTATTTATTATATGGTATTGTACTATATTATATTTATATTGTTACAAAAGATATTATTTATTTTATAATTCATTTAATGAATCACATAGTAAGTATTTTTTTCCGTCTTCACCTTTTAGGCCATACGGGGTTTTCCCGGACCGGTGATGAAGCGGGGTATTAAATACCAGGATTAAAAGTCCTCTCCGGCACCGGGGCGCGAACTAGAAATTATTATAATCGAATTATCAGGTCGCTGGGCAAGTGGTGCTGTGCACATGTGTTAGTCCGCTCAGTTCCTCCTCCTCCGTATAGCAAATTGGTAGAAAAAGAAACCGAAAGTTAACTATAGACTTATGAGTGGGGAAGCGTTTTAATTTTTTTGTGTGTTTTTCTTCACCCATTCCTCACATTTCAGACTATACAGGGTTTCCCTAGAACATGGGAGAGGGCGGGAAATTAATGCAGGGTTAAAAACCCTTTCCGACCCAGAGACGCGAATTCGTAATTATTTTATCACATAAACTTCGATTTATATGGTTGCCTGGCAGCGCGTGTTTTGCACACACGTTAACCCACTCCGTGACCCCGCTTCCGAAATGTTTGAATATTAAAACTCGAAGAGGATGTGGACAAGGGAAGGCTAATTAGGATAAACAGTTTTTCATAACAAAAAGTGTAAATAATATTTTATCCCGACCTTTATAATTGACTTTAATATATGACAATAAATATTTAGTCATTAATATTTTAGCGTGAAATATCTCAAATACCACATTTGGATGGGTTTGCCATATTCAACCTTAGTTATGCTGCTTCCCTCTACATGTCAGATTCATTTGTTAAGAACCCCTAATATTACAGCTAACCATGAAATAAAATGTATACTTATGACTAATTCCTACCTCGCTGCCAATATGACGTCGATGATCTCGGAGACTGCGTGGAATCGGATGACCTGCGAAGACATTACTACCTGAAGATCACAGCAGTTTTGTTTATATATTTCTTGAACCTGTAATGAAAAATACTTTTAAATATAACAATTACACAGTATATTATTATATTTTATCAAACTGTATTGTTACATTATGAAATATTATTATACATCATTTTACAATATTATTTTATTATTTAATATCATAGTATATTGTTACTGTATATAACAATACCAAAGTATATCCTTTGGAAAAGTTCTATTCTACTAATGTTATATTGCGCTAAATCATTTTAAGCAATCCACAAAAAACATAAAAGAGCTATAATTTATTTTTTATCACTGAAGCCGCCATTCTAATAATTTTTTTTTTTCATTATTAACGAAATTTACAACTGTAATTAATAATAAATACAACAAGTAAATATGAACAAGTAATATGACATGTAAAACATGAGGAGAAACTACCCATTGGTAGTACTCCAACCATTCTAATAATGATTTAGAAATTATCTTCACTCTCCAACGATTTTATTGTAAAATTGCGAGATATATATATATATATATATATATATAATTGTTTCTGCATTTTCCTTGTAGCCATTTTAAGGTAGGAAGTGCCTTTCAGTAGAACCAGAAAAAGCTGAAATGGATGTATATGTGTATATTTCCTAGGTACATTCCTCTATCATATCATCAACAATCATCGTCCTTCCTACGCCTACAACCTTCTCCAATTCAAGTCCTCAGTCCACTCCCTCTCCACAAGATCTCGACCTTCCGACCTTTACATTCCTTCTCACAGATCTGCCTCGTTCCAAAACTCCTTTATTGCACGTTCTGTTAGTTTCTGGAATTCCCTTCCAATCAAAATTCGACATTATTCATCCTTATCTACATTCAAAACCCTCCTATTCCAATTCCTGTCCCAAAAACAGTCAGGCACCAGCTAATCTTTTATGTAAAATTACACATTATATATAAGACCATATTCACATATAGCTCATGACCTGAATACTTATTATAGATTCGACTTTCTTTTTCTCTTTTTTTTTTTTCTGTTTCAACAGAAACAGATTTTACTGTTAAGAAGAATATACATTTATTTTTTCTGTATTTTTTATTTTTTCTAAAAGGGTTTATTTATATTTTAACAACGTACATAGTTTTAAGTATCTTAGTATGGTTTCAAGAGTTTTTTATATAGATTTTTATATTTTATTTTGTATATAGTATGTATAACCGATATTTTTTTTCTTTTCTTTTCTTTAATGACCTATCATTATCTTAATTTGTTATGTTTGTTTTTATCTGGCCAGATGTAAAATTTTAATTTCTGTACTTTTTTGTTATTCTGAAGGGACTTCGTCCCAGAATAAAATTATTTTTCTATTCTATTCTATTCTATTGTAATTTTTATAATAAAATTGTTGGAAATGGTATGACTTGTATGTGCGTGCATAAGTGTATACAATTTATATCAATGGTGTGAGATAAGAGCCTTGAGCTACTCCTATTTCTGGCCATTTTATTTTGATGTTCAATATTCGACTGTGCTATTTCTTTCCATTTATCTGCACGAAGCTCTATTGCATCCTAGTTGATTCTACCTATCCATCTGCTTTTTGGCCTTTCACGTGGTATTTTGCTTTCTGTTGAGGCATTCATTGTTACGTAGAGGCTTCCAGATGGATTGCTAAGAGCTGCATGCCCCGCTCATCTTAACCTCCGTGCCTTCATATCATGGGATATTGATTGACAAGTATCTGTAAGCAGTTGTTTATTGGTCTTTCTTTTCCATGTGTTAGTACTCGGATCCCAGATCGCTCCTGTTATCGTGCGGAGAATTTTCCTCTCAAATATTTGTACACTTTTTTCTGGACTGCTGATTAGATCTCACAGCCATATATTAGAACTGGCTTTATCATAGCATTGTATACCCTTAGTTTGAGATTGTTCGGGATTTCAATACCTGAGAGGGAGAAGAATGCTCTGTTTGCGCTAGGTATACGCTGGTCTATTTCTACCTGTTAGCCATTCATTGATGTTATTGTGGAGCCTAGGTGTTTGAATTTTTCTACTCTCGGAAATGATTTTCCTTCTATGCAGATCAGGTGATTGGGGTGGAAATTTCGACTTATTATCATATATTTTGTTTTGTATTCGTTTACTTGTAGGCTGATCTGCACTGTCTCTCTTATCAGTGTTTTAGCGAGTTTCTCAATGCCCTCTTGATTACTTCCAAGGACAGCTACATCATCTGCGTTCCAAGGATTTTATTCTTCATTCCGACGTGGACCCCTCCATTTTCCTGTGATGTTGCTCTTATTACCTACAACATGGGTGATAGTCCATCTCCCTGACGAAAGCCCGTTCGAACTACGAAAAAAATAAAAAATAGTATCCCGTAATAACTATGTCAACTAGGAGGCTATCGAAGTGAATTACGGTTCATCTCGAAAATCGTACATTTTCGGGTTTAAAAACTCTGAATCTTAAAACCTCATTTTTACAATGACTTTTATTAAAGTATTAAAGCTCTAGTAGGAATTTAAGGGTCGTCACTACTCCATGAAATTCTCTTTCTTTATCTCATTCTTAAATATATATCGTTCCATCGCTCCTGGCGGGATCTCCACTACCGTATCACACATAGAGTTGATAATAAAATGTGTGGAAAAGAAAAGAAAGACGAATGAGAGGGGAAAATAATGAAACAAACAAGTTGAAAAAATATGATCTTTCATTTCCTTTTTAATAAGCTTTATAGAATTGTTTTTGTGTACAATGCTTTCGGCTAGAATAAAGAGTAAAAAAAAAACTTTTATTCGAGAAGACCTCGATTGAAATTGTTGTAAGCTTAAAATTTTGGACAATTTTCATCTTAATCCATTAATATATTTTTCGTTTGTAAATAATTCATATTAAACAATTCAAGTATATTAAGTGAAAAATTACCGACAGCGTAACATACCACCATTCCAATTGAGTTACACACTCACAGACAAAAGAATTATTTTGTTATTCGGACCCGAAGGGGATATGTTAAAGTAGAAAAACATAAATATCAATTATTTAATGGGAAAGAGAGAATGTATAGAATGATATTTTAAAGTATTTTAATGTTAAAATAATTTCTGATTCCAATGATGATGAACCTCTTCGGCAATATTATTAAACTCATTTTTTTTTTTTTTTTTTAATTTCGATTAGAACTACTAAAAAACATGTAAAGCAATATCTTCAAAAATATTTTTGACACGAGTGGTGCCTGTTTCTTATCAATTGTTTTGATATGACATCATTATTGTTAATATGAAGTTTTATTGAGAATGCAGAAGGGGGATAGCGGAATTAGTTGATATAAGATTGGCTAACTGCTTTTTTTTTTTCTCATCACCTATAGTTCCAGAGTCCCAGCTTGTCTCTACACGACATCATACAGGTTGCTAATACGAAATAGATTTACATATGTTTTATTTTTTTAAGAAAGTGAAATGATTTCTTCTCTAAAATTCGAAAATAAAGCAATCCATCCATTTTTATTACTTTAATATAAATCTCCTTATAACAGCCATTTCCCACTTATATCTGCTTTTGCGGTTCGTCAACATCATACATGAAATAACATTACATTTATACATATTAAACCAACGTAAATATTACCGTTTTTTCAAAATATTATAATATAAAATATATAATATAAGAAAAATTAGAAACGATCTGATAGGAAAAAGAAAATATCCAACGTTAATTTATTTTTATTTTCATATCATTGATTGTTGTTTCTATACAATGTTTCCAATACAGAAACCATATTTTCATTTGTTATTCAGTATTTTTTGACAGTTCTTTATTTTATTTTATTAACTGTCCCAACCATTCTTTTTTTCCTTTACAATTTATTGTATAAGGAAAGGTGAGAGGTTGTTTTAAAAGAAATACTAAACCTATTCTAACCAGAGAGGAAAAGTCAAAATTCGTTCCGTGGGCACACTACGAAATAAATTTCAACCCACCCAGGCTGTATTAAAAACGACTCCACTAGATTCCAAAATGTTAAAAAGGCCAAAACTATAACACAAGTGACCATCATTGCCTCCTGTACCAACCAACGTTCACACCTTGACTTTTTGCTTTTGAAATTTTTTAGATTTATCACTTCTTATGAAGGTTTCACAAAAAAATAAAATATAGCTGTAACAATGAAGTTAATATTCAAAGAGACCAAGAACGTTTGTGCAAGTCCATAAGTAGAAGATAAGTTATTAATGTAAATTATAAGTTTATTGCAACATATTAAAACATAATTTTTAAATGAGAAGGAGTTAGTCGAGGGTGCGGTCAAATAAATAAAAAAATTAAAATATATCAATTATTTTAATTTTTGTCGACATTTCGACCCACTTTGCAGGTCGTCTTCAGGGCTACAAAAGATACAAAACATGTTGGAAAAAAAAAAATAAAAAATAAATATAAGTATATATAAAATACGAAGAAGTTGTCAGATACAGAAATAAAAGATGGTATCAGAGATATAGTGGGTGACAATGTAGTTAAATATTAAGAATTATATATGTAGAAGATACAAATAAATGGAAAATAAGTAGGAATAAAAATAAAGGAGAATATAGCATTTATTTTTATTTTTATTCCTACTTATTTTCCATTTATTTGTATCTTCTACATATATAATTCTTAATATTTAACTACATTGTCACCCACTATATCTCTGATACCATCTTTTATTTCTGTATCTGACAACTTATTCGTATTTTATATATACTTATATATTTTTTTTCAACATGTTTTGTATCTTTTGTAGCCCTAAAGACGACCTGCAAAGTGGGTCGAAACGTCGGCAAAAATTAAAATAATTTATATATTTTAATTTTTTTATTTATTTGACCGCACCCTCGACTAACTCCTTCTCATATTATATCAACGGTCAACCATCTCTACATCATAATTTTAAAATGTTACAATCATCTAGTATAGAATAGAATTCAGTATAATGTAAACAACATACCTTATTCAATTTGCATCCGCTGTGAAGATTAATTTGTTAATTTTACATTTCATTCTTTCTTCTTCTCTGATATCTTTTTCATTCTTTCAATCTACCAAAAGTCTTAAGTCGTAAGTTCTGTATCTCTGGACCACAAAGGGTGATATTCTGCGGAGGTAACTCGAGAAGATTCTAAGACAAAAAAGTCACTGGACGACAAAAAACTCTTCCTGGCCAACAAAACGATCTCCCCTCTTGAGGACCGAGCAAGCCATCTTCTAAAATCCATCTCATCCCTCGCGAGCAGAGAGCGGCCCTCGCTCTTGCGGGATGACCGAAAGGACCCGAATCTGACTCTTCGGTACTCGGCCCATACAGAGAAGGAGTCCATAGTCATCAACGTCCTTCAAGTCCTCAACCACCAACCGGAACACTTCATCCCAGTATTTTTCTCCTTTTCCCGGATTTTCTTCTCCCCAACCCGACTCTTTCCCTCGAAGCCACTCAAACTCGAAAAGAGATTGCATTACAACAGAAGAGTCGAAGGAAGATGAGATCGAAGTATTCTACGATTCGCCAGGTAGGGAATTCGAATCACATCATCGGAGTGATGTAACCGACTGAGCGATTTTCGTGTCATTGTTGTTCATGTAGAAGAACATCGCCCAATCAACAGAAGTCGAAAATAAACTAAAAAATTAAACCAATTTTTTGTAATAATGTTTGTTTAAAATACGGAATCTTAAAATTTAGTTGATTAAAAGAATTATGATCCGATACTGCTTAAAAAAAATATTTTTAATTTTTTTCCTAGTTCGTTATTTATCAAGGTGATAATATAGCCATTTCAGGATAAAATTGCATGTTCATTTAGAAACTACAGACAGAAATAATAAAAAAAGTATGAATCTACATCACTCATAATTGAGACTAAATCTACTGAATAGAATTATAAATATAACTATCTGAAATAAATAATTACAAGATAGTTCTTAGGTCATTGGCTTTTTAGCTATTAGTGTATTTGGAAAAGAGCTCATCCTCAGGTACTAGTAAAACATCAAACCAAACTATCCCTCAAATTTAATATCTCTCACTATATCTAGCTTGGTTTGATTTCCTTTAGCGCCTGAAATATGAGACTTTAAACCATGACTAATAAAAGCCAATGTTGGGCTAGGAATAGAACATTAACGAGCTCTAATGTTTGGGGTGAAAAGAAATAAAGGATTTCTTTATATATATAGTTTTCCACTGTTACTTTTTAAAAGATACATCTGCAATTGTAAATAGATGATATCATTGAAATTCAAGCAGATGGAGATATAACTCCAGTGAAATTTAAGTAGTAGTGGTTGCGGTGATTGTTTTGAGGCTAATATAAAAGCCTTATGTTGCTAAGGGATATATGGTCACAAAAGACCCAGAAGGGAATATCTAACCAATGGCTAGGGAAATAATGTATCCCTAAATTAAGAGAAGAGCGACAACCACCACAATTGTATACAATTATTAGTTTCAACTCCCGCTAGTTGAGCGATGTTCTCCTTCGTGTACAACTGTGACGCGAGAACTGCTCAGTAGCAGCGACATCGCTTCGATGATGCGATTCGAATTCCCAAACACGACGGATCGCGGAGTACTTCAATCTCTCCTTCCTTCGATTCTCCTGCTACAGTACGACATCTGGTCGAGTAAAAGTAACCTCGAGAGATAGACTCGGGAAGGAGACAAGAAGATCCGGGAAAACGAGAAGAATTCCGGAGCGAAGGGGCCAGAGGAAGTTAAGGACTTGAAGAACGCTGATGACTGTGGACTCTTTCCGAGATGAGCCGAACACCAAAGAGCTGGATTCGAACCTTTCGATCATCCTGTGAGATCGAGGACGACTCAAGACTCGCGGGAGAATGAGCTGAACTTCAGTAGATGGCCTGCCAGGTCCTCCAGAGAGCGAATCGTTCAGTCCACCGAGAAGAATCTTCGGCCATCCAGTGAGTCGAAGAATCCTTCGCAGCTCTTCTACAGAATACTCCACCCTCAGTGGTAAAGAGTACCTGCAGGCTTCTAGCTTCTTAGATTTGGCCGTATGGATTGGCTTTCCAGTGATTCCTAGGAACAGAAAAAGTAAATAAAACAATTAATTCTTTAATCAACTTCCAATACTTTTTTATTTGAAATTAATCACTTTGTAAAAAGATGATTATATGAGATATGTTTTAGATGGGCGTATCTAAGCAACATTTATCAATTAAGTAAAATATATTTATCCAAGTAAAAATAATCATTGGCGATTTTCAAATTATAATAAAATATTATTATTAAATAAATAACAAATAAGGTTGAACAATGTAGGCTACTTAAGATATGAATTTTAAAATATTAATATATATTTTTATTAGTCACTTACTTCACAAAAGCGATGTAACTCAGCTCTTTTGTACACCAACACAAATCGGACATAGTTGTCGTTTCTTCTTCAGAGAAATTTCATTTGAAGCTTCAGAAAGTACATCAGTGGTAGATTTCAGTCCTACAAAGTAAAAAATATTAATTAAAAACAATTAAATAATAATAATAATACATTACAATATAACAAAGAACAATATTGTTAATGTGAGGAAACATGGGAAGCAATAACGAATAGATAATAGAGAATAAGGTATAAATAATAGAAAGTAAACAATAATAAAAGTTGTGATGAACATTGAAGGTACGTTAAAAAGATTATTGTGTTGCTTCCATAGATAAATGACCAAAAAAAAATCTTCGTTTATTTATTATTGCGAACTGTATGTGTAAAACGTTGAAAATAAACAGAGACATATGTTCCAAGTTAACTAGTATAGTGGAACTCAGAATTCAAATATTTTAATTTATAATTAAATTAAACAGAACATAATTTAACTTATTTATTTTTTAAAGTTCAATTAAAATTGTCAAATATTTGTAATACATGCCCAAGCGTTTATACAAATAAACATATCAATTTAAGCAGCATTAATAATTTTTAAATTTAAGTAAATTGTTTTACACTGATTGAAACCGTTTTATTATTAATGAGATAGTTTAAGAACAATAACAAATTAAATGTTATAAATTAATTATTTATTTATTATTTTTTATTTTTTTATTTATTTTTTCTCTCATAACTACGCCAGCACATCTGCTGATTGTCTATAATAATTGACAGGTGCGGATAAATATATGTAAGTGCAAAAAAAAAAGTGTTAACAAACTGTTTTAGTATTAAAGTTAGCGATCTGCATTGGTACATAACTGTGGCAAGACAAATTCGAAGTATAGAAGCAGTTATAATGAACTAAAAAAATATATCTTTTTTTTCAAGGCAACAGGAAAATTATTAAATATGCATATCCGTGCTTGTACGTTCATAAATTAATTGGTTAATTTAACAAACAATAACATATATGTTACGATTTGAACTATACCTAAATTCTAAATTGTAGAGAAATCTTTCCACTACATTCCAAACAATTTAAAAATTCTTCCCTAGATGCAGTTATTTATTTAATTTATCAAAGAGCTGTAACATTTATTGCGAAGTGCGTCGGTACAGTACAAAGACTAGGCTGGGGGCGAAGTACAAGTGTAAGGTACAATGTTCAAAGTAGAGGGGCTATATTAACATGTAAAAATTTGTTTATATCCTAACATAATTTGACCATTATTGAATGCGTATGTTCATGGTTGTAGTTAATATAAGAAGGTTTGGTTAATTTAATAATCACTAACTAATATTTATTTTATAATTTGATTTTATAACCTTTTTACAAAATTGTAGCGCAAATTTTCATTACTTTCTTAAATAGTTTAAAAGTCACTATTCATTTGTAGATGCAGTTTAACTTTTGATTTATCAAAGAGCTATTAAAATTATATGAGAACTGCGACTGGGTTCAGAGAGAAGTACAAGTGTTGGGGGTACATTGTTCAAAGTAGTGCGCGCATAGAAAATAAAGAAATCTAGATATTTTATAACATATTTGGACAACTATTGAATATGTATGCCATTGCTTATACTATATAAATTAAGAATCGGTTAATTTAGTAAGCACTAATATTTATATTATGATTTGAACAGTACCTTATTTCTGAATTGCAGCGTAAAATTTCTCGTAGTTTCTTAAATAGTTTAACAATCACTATTGGTTAGAAGATGCAGTTTAACTTTTGGAATATAAAAGAGCTATAACAACTGTTGCGAAGTGCGTCGTACAGAACAAAGACTTGACTGAGGTCGAAGTACAGGGTCTGGGTTCCAAAGTTCAAAGTAGTGGGTTATATTAAAATTTTAAAAATTTGTTTATTTCCTTATATAATTTGACCATTATTTAATGTGTATGTTCATGATTGTAGCTAATATATGAGGATTGGGTTAAATTAACAAGCATTTATATTTATTTTATAATTTGAGCAGTACCTTTTTCAAAAATTGTTGCGCAAATTTTCATTACTTTCTTAAATAGTTTAAAAGTCACTATTCATTTGTAGATGCAGTTGAACTTTTGATTAATCAAAGAGTTATTAAAATTATATCAGAGCAGCAACTGTACTGAGGGAGAAGTACAAGTGTTGGGTACATTGTTCTAAGTATTGCAAGTATAAAAAATAAAGAAATTTAATTATTAAATATGTATGTCATTGCTTATACTATATAAATTAAGAATCGGTTAATTTAGCAAACAGTAATAGTTATTTTATAATTTGAACAGTACCTTATTTCTGAATTGCAGCGTAAAATTTCCCGTACTTTCTTAAATAGTTTAAAAATCACTATTGGTTAGAAGATGCAGTTTAACTTCTGGTATATCAAAGAGCTATAACAATTATAGCGAAATGCGTCGTACAGAACAAAGACTTGACTGAGGTCGAAGTACATGGTCTGGGGTCCAATGTTCAAAGTAGTGGGTTATATTAAAATTTAGAAATTTATTTATTTTCTAATGTAATTTGAATATTATTAAATATGTATGTTCATGATTGCAGCTAATATATGAAGATTTGGTCAAATTAACAAGCATTTATATTTATTTTATAATTTGAGCAGTACCTTTTTCAAAAATTGTTGCGCAAATTTTCATTACTTTCTTAAATAGTTTAAAAGTCACTATTCATTTGTAGATGCAGTTGAACTTTTGATTAATCAAAGAGTTATTAAAATTATATGAGAACTGTGACTAGACTGAGGGAGAAGTACAAGTGTTGGGTACATTGTTCAAAGTAGTACACGCATAGAAAATAATTAAATTTAGTTATTTTTTAACATATTTGGACAACTATTGAATATGTATATCATTGCTTATACTATATAAATTAAGAATCGGTTAATTTAACAAGCAGTAATATTTATTTTATAATTTGAACAGTACCTTATTTCTGAATTGCAGCATAAAATTTCCCGTACTTTCTTAAATAGTTTAAGAATCACTATTGGTTAGAAGATGCAGTTTAACTTCTGGTATATCGAAGAGCTATAACAATTATAGCGAACTGCGTGGTACAGAACAAAGACTTGACTGAGGTGGAAGTACAGGGTCTGGGGTCCAAAGTTCAATGTAGTGGGTTATATTAAAATTTAGAAATTTATTTTTTTCTAATGTAATTTGAATATTATTGAATATGTATGTTCATGATTGTAGCTAATATATGAAGATTGGGTTAAATTAACAAGCATTTATATTTATTTTATTATTTGAGCAGTACCTTTTTCAAACATTTTTGCGCAAATTTTCATTACTTTCTTAAATAGTTTAAAAGTCACTATTCATTTGTAGATGCAGTTGAACTTTTGATTAATCAAAGAGCTATTAAAATTATATGAGAACTGTGACTAGACTGAGGGAGAAGTACAAGTGTTGGGTACATTGTTCAAAGTAGTACACGCATAGAAAATAATTAAATTTAGTTATTTTATAACATATTTGGACAACTATTGAATATGTATGTCATTGCTTATAGTATATAAATTAAGAATCGGTTAATTTAGCAAGCAGTAATATTTATTTTATAATTTGAACAGTACCTTATTTCTGAATTGCAGCGTAAAATTTCCCATACTTTCTTAAATAGTTTAACAATCACTATTGGTTAGAAGATGGAGTTTAACTTCTGATAAATAAATGAGCTATAACAATTATTTCGAAGTGCGTCGTACAGAACAAAGACTTGACTGAGGTCGAAGCACATGGTCTAAGGTCCAATGTTCAAAGTAATGGGTTATATTAAAATTTAGAAATTTATTTGTTTTTAAATAAAACAGAACAATTATTAAATACTTATATGCATACTTGAAGTGCATAAATTAAGAATGAAAAAATTAACAAGCATAGATTTTTTTTTTTTCATTATTTGAACAGTACCTTATGTTTAACTTCAGTGTAAATTGTCAAATGCTTTATTAAATATTTTATAGTCTTGATTTATTGGTGCAGTTTAACCTCTGATAAATCGAAAAACTGTTAAGATAATTTAAAACTTCATCTTTGCGGAGCTAGAACTAGACTTTAAAGTACCTTGTCCCAATTGGCACAACCACGTGGTGTCCAAAGTTCAAATTACTCGAGTTAAATTGAAATAAATTTATTTATTATAGAATAATCTTTGGTAATGGACCGCACTGGTTAAGGGTGGTTCACAATCACATCGGTCACACTTGTTCATGAAATGCCGAAAACAGTCTTTCGGGTAAACCTGGATGCATTCGGCACTCCAAGTGTGATCGAAGTGATTGTGAACCACGCGTAACCTATACATTTTCATCTAAATAATTAATTAAAACAATAATAACCCAATCGTTTATTATTTATTTTCAACATTCTTCATACATACATCAACAATTTAGTAATTTAATAGGCCGTAATACTTATTCAAAATTTTAAAATCAATCTTATTTTTAAATATCAGAAAGACATTTCAATTCCTTTCTCAAATAGTTTTAAATTGATAATTTATAATTAGATGCAGTTTTACTTCAGATTTATAGAAACAATTAAATAAATAGAAAGATGTGGATAGGTACAAACCTGCAACTTCGACAAATACTAATAGGAGTAAATGGAGTATGGTACTTTTATGTTCTAGGTAGTACAGCATAGAAAAATAAAGAATTTTAATTGTTTTCTTTCACGTCATAGACAATTGTTATTTTGTCGTAACATTTATTCAAAGATTATGTTACATTTAGTTAAATTGTTGAATTTATGTACATGCTTGAAGTTATACAGATATATATGTGTATTAATAATTGGTTAATGAAACTGTTAATAATAAATAATAATTTATTTGGAATTTGTATCAATACCTTATTTATATTACGCTTAGAAACATTTGTGTTTCTTTCTCAGATAGCTAAAACGTAGTAATTCGTTAGGAGTTGCAATTAATATTTTGCAAAATGAATAAAGAATTAAATAAATAATAAGTAATAATGAATAAATTTCATTATAGCGAAATGCATTGGTTCACAGCTGACTATGAGGTGAGGGCGAAGTACAATTTTCGAACTGGCACAGACATGTACAGTCCATTGTTTAAACAATGATTTCTTAGAGAATATATTAATTTGTATTTATTCCCTCTACTAACAAGTCATAGAAGGATTGATGATTATTTATGTACATTTTATTAGTTTTATTATTTCATTCACTGAGGCATTGTTAATTTAAAATCAAAAATTTAATAAATTCGTCAGTACCTTATTTTGAAATAACTGAGAAGCTTTCTTGTTATTTTCTCAAAGATTTGTAAATTTGTAAAGTGCTTATTAACAGCAATACACGTATATATGTATATTGCAGTTATATTTAAATTACTATGATTGTTACGAAGCGCATCGGCTCACAGCTGGTACTGAACTGAAGTGACGATTCAATCTGCCAGTGTTACCACCCCTCCATAATAAATAATATTATTATAACTTTTTTAAATTTTTTAAATCATTGTACCAATGCTCATTGAAAATCATATATATGCATATAAATTGTATGTGTTAAAGATTTTTTAAAATAAAATTAGTCAAAAATATGAAATTAACTCAAAGTAGTGCAGCCATCGATGTCATGTCTTTGAATAAAATGATACAAGAATATTAATACTTGTAAAATAGTAATAGTATTATAATTTCAAAAAGGTTCATGATTTTAACAATAAATAGGCCAAGTTCCTAAACTCAGTGCTGAACTCATCGGTTACATCTTTTCGCCCATTATAGAACGATGAGTTCAGCGCTGAGTTAAGGAACTTTAAAATGTATAGTTAAAATTATAAACCTTTTAAATTATTATACTTTTACCATCATACATGTATTAATTTTCTTGTATAATTTTATTCATAGATATGACATCGATGGCTGCACTACTTTGAGTTAATTTCATATTTTTGACTGATTTTATTTTTTTAAATCTGTAACACATACAATTTATATGTATTTGTATGATTTTCAATTAGCAAGAATTTAAAATTTAATAAAAGTTTGTTATAAAAGTTATATATTCCGATGGAAGACAGATTGGGTTGTTTTTTTGTTGACATTAGCATGTGGGTGGCATGGTTTAAATTTTAAATGTTGATTTATAAATCAAGCAAATTTTTTTAGAAATTTTCAATTGACTTGAAAAATACATTGTTTTAACAAACGTACTGCAAATATATTTTTATTTTTCTTATCAGAAACTTATTAATAATTCATTCAACTCCTTTAAAAGTATTGACAGTTTAGTATAAGTAAACATTGAACATATAGCGATAAAAACGGTCTTCAAGCGATGACTAGAGTGCCAATGTAAATTGGAAAAGTGACTATACTAAGAGCATAGGTTTTTCTAAGAGATAGTTCGTATACATTTTGGTTTGGAATAATATATTTTACATATAAATTTTATACTCTCTGCTTTATAGCTATGATCATCACATTTTAAAGGTTGTTCACCTCGAAGTCCGTATATAACCAAATAATGATCACTTGATGTTTACATGTGGGAGGGTGTCGGGGAGAAAACATGTATTTTAGTTTCGAATATTTTGCCGTCCAATTCATCAGTAGATGCAGTTGAACTTCTGGTATATCAAAGGTATAGCAATTATTAGGAAGTGTGTCGACACAGAACTACAACTAGACTGATGTCGAAGTACAGAGTGTAGGATCCAATGTTCAAAGTAGTGAATTATATAAAAAGTTAGGAATTTATTTATTTTTAAACATAATAGAATAATTATTTAATAATTATATCCATACTTGTAGAACATTAATTTAAAATGAAGAATTTAACAAGCAGAGGATTTTTTTAAAAATAATCTGAACACTACATGTTTTCTAAATTCAGCTTAAACTGTCCACAGCTTTCTTAAATATTTTATAGTCACGATTTATTGATGCAGTTAACCTTCTGATGCATCGAAAAATTTTTATGATAATTGAAAACTTTGTCTTTACGGAACTGGAACTACACTTCGAAGTACCATGTTCCAATTGGCACAGCCATGATGTGTCCAAAGTTTAAATTACTCGAGTTAAATTTAAATAAATTCAGTTATTTTCTAACACAACAGGACAATCGTTTAACACTTACTTTCAAGATTCTACAAATACTATAATACTATAATACAAATACTATAATTTAGTAATTTAATAGGCAGTTATAGTATTATTATTCTTCAAAATTTTAAAATGTATCTTATTTATAAACATCAGAAAAACTTTACAATTCCTTTCCAAATAGTTTAAAAATGATGATTTACTTAACGATGCAGTTTTATTTCGGATATATAGAAAAAATAAAATATGCAGGAAGATGTGCACGGATACAAACCTGAACTTTAGTAAATACTAACAGAAGTACGTTACTTTTATTTTTAAGTAGAAAAGTATAGAAAATTTTAATTATTTAATTTGTAGTGTTCATGGAGATGATGTCTTAACCCATGAGGGCATCGGTCAAAATTGGTTTGTCAAATTTCATTCAGGAAATTTTGACATAAATGATGCTCGACCGTCTGGTCGCTCACATACCTTAATAGTTGATTAAGAGGGAAAAACCGGGCTGTTGAGCGTGATATCGGCCCAATCACCTCCCTGCACAACCGTTGGCCTTGTAACAGTACTTCCTCACATAGTACTGAACCCCGTGACTCTTCATGAGTTGTAGTGGTCCTGGTTTTTTTTTTTTTTTTTTCTATATATTGTAGATTGAAATAAATTTCATTTCTATAATAGATTGAGTTTTATTTTACCCTGAAAAACCGAAAGGACTTATTTGCCAATACCTATTTGCCTATACCAATTGTTACTGACTTGCAAACCATAAGAATTATTTTCATGGACTCAGTCTTATTCTTTCATTGGGACAACACTACTTCAATGACATCGAACACACTTAACAGGTTTTTCTCATTTTATTTATATTTATTTTTTTTTTTGCAGATATTAGTTCTCCAAAACTGAACGTAGTCATCAACCACCAATTGATATTTTTAAAGCCGAAGCCGATATCGATCACTTCCAGGGGTCTTGGGGAATCAAAGGTCGGGTCAAAGGACCCTTTGAGCTTTGATCGGATTAAAAAAGTTAATAAGGGCTGCCTGTATCAGCTCTCTTCCGAAAGGTGAATGCCTTATCTCCCATCGTCAGGGGAAAGCTTTTAAAGGGATCTCTCAATCGTCACAATAGTAATTATCAACCCTAAGAATATATATATATATATATATATATATAATTTCATATATTTCATAATATTAATATTGAATATCAATATAATAATGATGGAATATGTGGAATATATAATATTAGTATGGAATATATAGTAGTAGTATATAGTAGTGGAATAATTATCAAAACAAGTACATAGCTATTCTAATATTGAGTATTCTAACTTTTTAATCAAAACGTGTATAGCACTCAAAATATTGCGCAGAGCTAGTCATACATTATTGTAGTAAGTAAGAAGTATCTGTGGTTTATAACTGATTACAAAAAGTACTCATCTAAAAGCACTCTGAATATTTTTCCAAATTTCAACTACTCCAGTAATGATAAGAGGAGAATTATTTAATTGTAAATTTATTCCACCTTTTAATACATTAACATCAAAGAAACAGTTTAAATAACTCAATACAATTATTCAACAATATTGCATATACAATACGCAATAACCGACTTCAACATCCAAGAAGTCCATAATATTTTACTCTTGCTTTCATGTAGAACGGAGACCTCGATTTCTGTGAAGGATACACTATCAAGGGGTGGTCACTGGGCTATCGATTTCTACCATTTGTTTTGTGATATAAAATCTTCAGCAAATAATCAGAAATAAATCAGCTTTCTGACGGGCTCAGTAAAGTTTAATTCGAAGAAAATACTGCTATCTATTGAACATAGCAAATAATCTTTTAAAATTGTTATGAGGTGCCGGAAACAAAGTTGGGATATGCTCAGACCTAACACATCTGCTGACATCAAAGACAGCGTCAAAAGGTCGAGATCAGGTACCTGACACTGCAGGACCGAGAACTCTGGGGAAGGACTGTACTCATAGTAACTGGTATTAGTAACGGGTTAAGTAACTGGTTCCTTTTAGGGTCTGGCACTTTAAAATAATTGTACGACCGCCTAAGTTAAGAACCAATCAAAACCATCCTTGCTCCATCCTGTATAAAAAAATATTTGTATAAAAAAATAAAAAGGATGGAAAAGCTCGAGGTCTTATGTCTTTTTCCGGCCTTGAGGACTGAAGATAGTGCTGCCCAAATGCGAGACCGAGACTAGTCTTGGTCTTGCAAACTCAGTTCTGGTCATGGTCTTGGTCTTGCCCAAGATTCTCGCAACAGTCTTGCAGATACTTATTAGCTTATTACTATAGAGATGTTACTGTAATTTTTTAGACAGGAGAAACCTATGTAAGCTTGAATGAAAAATTAGAGGAGTTAAATGCAAATGTATATGATTTATACCAATTCTTAACAAATAGTAACTAAGATTCTCTTGTATTAGTTACTATTTTGCTTTACTTTTTATATAAAAAATCCATTTTTTTACCAGTCCTGGTATTGGCCTTGCAACAGTTAGGCGGCCTTGGTCTTGGTCTTGCAAAGTGCAAGACCAAGACCGATTTTGGGCAATACTAACTGAAGATAAAGCTTGGCTTAGACAGACCGGAGAGATTGGCTTCCTGGCCAGTGACGGAAAGAAACAACAAAAGCTAACCACATCATATATAGGTTTCAATAAGTTTCCTCAGATAAGTTTCAATTCCCAACAAAAGATCGAATAATATTAAAATATTTCATGACTTAATCCTCAAACGGTCCATCTGAAATCATACCTTCATAGTCATTTATTAAATTCATTTGATTGTAGTTTCATATTGATTATTATAAAATATAATTTGTAAATTAAGATTTCTATGTTATTTGTATATTATTCTTATTAAACATAGAAATAAATTAAGTTTTTTAGTAAAAGTTATTTTAATTCTGCCACCTATTTATATCATGATGATCACAGGTAATGTTGGTAATTAAAAAGCATGATAAACACAAACCAGTCTTTGAGAAAAGAAATTAAATTCATAATTAATCCTGGACCGTTTTGTATATTATAGATTCAAATTCCTTTTACAATTTTTTTATTATTAAATTTTATTGAATATTACCATCAATAATTATCCAGTGGCATCCTGAATAATTTCATCCCAAAACATAGCAACTTTAATGTCATCCTTTTTGTGGAGATAGAACATAGCAATACTGAGGAGTTATCGAATACTTGGTCGATGGCCGGAAAAAATATTCTCCAAGAAAATCAAGTACTCAAATTTGTAAAACAATTCTCTTCATTTCCAGGCAGATCATGCAGTCGGTCGGAGGTTTCATTTATCATGTTCAAATTTTGATATTTTTTTATTGTCTTGGACATGATAATATAGATGCCGCCTAAATATATAGGTGTTTTCTTCAGGAGATATATCTAATTCGGGAAGTATATCTCTTTAAAGGTATTTGGGCGAATAGTAATCTTGAAGAATATTTTTTTTCTCTGTACAAGCCTATATAAGTCTGTATAAGTAGTATTATTCTTCGAGGAACACGAGAAAAATAAAAATGATAAATCGAGTTTGAATAAAACTAATATATACAAACGAACACTTACAAATACAAAGAATACCGTTCCGTTTATTGAAAAAATTACTAATATTTTTATTTATTTATTTTTTAAGTTGGAGGATGTGGGCGTCTCCAAAAAGAGAGACTGCTGCAAAGAGACAAGCTTACAGCTAAATTAGGATCTTTGCAAGTATTGAAGGTAGCTGCAAAGAATGGCTTTGTTATTCAAAAGGAAACAATGGTTTCTTACCAGGAGCCAGATTAGATTTCTTCCACGTCCCTACTCCGTATTCTTAGATTATGTTTTATATTTATATTTAATATTTATTTTAACCAACCTTCATTTCTGTTTTTTTATAATAAAAATTAATATATTTTTGTATACATTAGATTATTACGCCATTAAGGCGGATTTAATTAATTTAATAATATATGAATAAATTATATTCTTATATTTTATTTGACCACCAATTTAAGCATTAAAAATGTTAATCCATAGTGGAAAAGATTCTGAAAAATATATTTGGGTATTAATTGATTTAAGAAATATATATATATATATATATATATATATATATATATATATATATATATATATATATATATATATATAATATTTAATCTATATATGACTATTTATTTATCAAAACCCCTTTTCAATCTCCCAGTCTTTTATTTTACATTTTAATAATTTTTATCAAAATTTAAAAATTATTATTTAACGTTTCTGCTCCAAAACCCATTTTCAATTTTGTTTTTTTCTTTTAAAAAACAAAACACTAGTCATATAAAAAATTATTTCTAAAAATTTTTAAAAGTATTTATGTATATAGGATACTACTCAATGGTAGTAATTGTTTTATAAACTATGTTGTAGTATTCTATATACATATATATTTAAAAAAAAAAATTTTTTTAATTGTTCATCATTGTTAAACTCATGGATAAACCTTAAAAAAAAATGTTAGTTCTGGTATTATGGATTTGGGTATTGGTTGAGTACAGTGGATAGAGGCAAATGAAAGAGGTGTCAGCATTAAAAATTTGGTTCAGTAAACCTTCTGATTATATAATTGTAAATATTTTTAAATTTATAATATGAATTTCCTATTCATAATTAATAACCTCTCCATATATTTTTTTGAGAAAGCTTATGAGTGATCAATATTGTTCAAGTGAGCGAGCTAGGTAACTTTAGCTTTCATCTAAACCAGAACTCCGTAGAGATCAGATGCCATGGTAGTATTTATTTTCAATAAATCACAATCTAAATCTCGAATTATTCTTCCTCTCGAATCAGTTAATCATGAAAAGTTGTTTGCGGTGAGTAAATAGCTGTGACTCACAACGCCTACTTATTGCAGGTGCAGCCGTTGGAATACTAAAAAAAAATATTGTTTAATATTTAATATTTGAATGATTCCTAGGATGACCTGGACAAACATCTAACTTGGAATCCTCATACCAAACTAAAACGAAAAGAAACAGCTCGACGTTTCCGACTACTTCAACACTTACTAGACAAACGCTCTAACCTTCCAATTAATAGGGCCTATTTGGACTTACGGAGCTGAGCTATGGGACTCCACCAAACCTTTAAATTCCCCTCGTATCCAATCATTATAATCCAAAATCCTCAATGCTTCTTACTTTGTTACAAATAAAATCATCCACAATGACCTTAATATTCCTTATGTATCAGATTTGGCCTAATCCAGATATCTGTCATTCCATAATAAACTTCATAACCATCCCAACCCTCTTGTTTCTAACCTTGCTTCCTATTCAATTCCTGGTAACCCTCCGAGGCGTCTGAAAAGAAGATGGCCACGTGATCTCCTAATATAGACATATTATTAGAGTGCTACAAATGGGTAGCTTCTCAACATGTGTTTCATGTCATTATATCCATGTGCGAATTTACTAGATGTATATTTTTTTTTATACGGTTGTAAACATCATACAAATAAATTTAAAAAAAAAATATTTGAATGGCCTCTTTTCTCCTGTTGGCTACTGCAGTGCAGATAGTAGTTCGATAAAGCTTTATATTTTCCGAGACCCATTAGAGCTCGATGGAACCCGTACGAAACAAAAGTTAATTGTATTTGCTAAATTGTTTGCTATCTCTGTGTTTGTCAGGACGCTTTTAAAATCATCGACTAATTAAACTGGCCCCACCAATTCAATAAAAGCTCAATTCCTGAAAGCTCTTTGGGACCCCGCGGATCATGATAGCTTTTGCATAATATCTTTCAGCTCCAACCCTTCGGAATTAGCTCGGATCCTCCTGGGCCCCAAGTGGGATAGGATATCTCACAAATTAACGGTATTCTAAGTTCTTTTCCATTCAACGGTTGATTTCCTCAATTTAATTAGAAAATATAAAGCTAGATAAATTGTTAATATTTTTTTTCTTTAAATCTTAATCTGTACTCTTCATGAATTATACAATACAATAAGTAGGTGTGTCGTGAATTTGAAAAATGGATGAAAGGGGATCTCTCGTTCAGCTCCCTTTCTTTCGCCTGCTGATGCGCATGTCAGTTGTTTTTTAGTCTACTGTTAGAAATAGAAATAGAAAATAAACTTTTTTCTGAAAGGATGTTCCCTTCGAATAACAATAATGAGCAGTTACAAAAAAAAAAAAAACATATCTGGCCAAAAACTAACCTAATAAAAATTCAAACAATATATAGAACAACTTAAATAATAGTATGTAAACAATTAAAAATAAAATAAAATCATCTCAACTATAATTATAACTGTACTGAAAAAAATGACAAAAAGAAAAGGAAAAAAAAAAGCATTTCAAATACAAAAAGAAAAAGCAAAATCAACAGAAAAGAAAAAATATCAAAAGTAATAAAATATATATATATATATATATATATATATATATATATTTATATTTTTTTTTTTTCCGCCTAACAAGATCTGTTGCGCGGAGTTCAAAAAGAAGCGAAAAGACCCCGCGATGACACGGTTCGTTAAAGAACTCCGTCGCGAGAAGAGTTCTGAGTATCGTCCCCGGAAACATATCGTTAGCGGAGGAACAAACAACACAATCGCGAGAACAACCCAGTTTTCCCCCCTTATTATCATATACGATATAGTACAGTAAAAAATAATAAGTATATACTTCCAAAGCGTGCTAACAACTCAGCCATTAGCACTATTTAAATCATTTTAGGACAGCATTGTGGCTCTATTGTTTATTGGAAACAATAAATATTAGTCCGTTGAATGGATCCCTTTTTATCAAATTATTAACATCCGCCTGAAACTTTGTAAATAATTTCATCTCATCGTAACCTACAACTATTTTATTTACGAAAACTCTTGGAATTGGGGCGTTTTTAATCCGGGGCGGGGCAAACTTTGTCTATTTAATTAGGTACAAAAAACTCGTAAATACTCATTTGCTTTCTACTTCTATCGTAAAATAATTTGATCACAAAATGGATAAAAAATGTTGACTACAAAAATATTGGGCCGTTTGTCCAATATAACCTCGTTTTTTTTTTTAATATTTGAGGGTGTAGGTCACGCCAAACAGCTCAATATTTTTGTAGTCCACTTTTTTTTTATCAATTTTGTAGAAAGCGATCGAAGCAGAAAGCAAATAAGTATTTACGAGTTTTTAGTACCTAATTAAATAGACAAAATTGGCCCCCCTTCGGATTGAAATTGCCCCAATTCGATGAGTATTTGTAATTAAAATAGTTGTAGGTTACGATGAGATGAAACTATTAACAGAGTTTCAGGCGGATGTTAATAATTCGATAAAAATCGGTCCGTACCACGGACTATATTATTTGTAGAATATTATAACAAAATATTATTAGTTGCCCACGTGTATCTTCAATTAGTTTTGGATCATCGTTTATTAGTTTTAAATTTTAGCATTAAAAGGCAACTTTTTCAGGTCGTCGCTTATATCAGAGAAAAAAAATATGCGCTCTAGCGATAGAGATTTTCTATACAAAATTTAAAACTATATTGATTCCAAGACATCCATGCTCAATATTCCATACTTTTTCTTTTAAAAAATTGTTTATCTTAAATATATTTCGTATGACCAACCAACGGGAAAGAAAGTTTCTTCAAGAATAAATATTATTTTGCTATTTTATCTACTGTCCTTTATAAGTTATCAATTATAATTTGCATATATATCTTGGAAACGATGTGAAAAAGGGTTAAAATGGATATCTTCAATATTTTTGTACATTTCAGTATGTTTAATTTTGTATCGAACGTCTTTATCGCTAGGACGCATAGTTTCTCTAGTAAAGGTAATAAACAGAAAAAGTGACCTTCCAGGTACCCTCTTCCACTCTTGCTTCACTTTCTAGGAGTGGGAACTTTTAGTATGAATAGAATAGAACAGAATTGAATTTATTTGTTAAAGATTATTTTACTATCTTGTACAAATCATACATATATGAATAACTTTATTTCGCCTACATGAGTCTAGTTTATCATAACTATATATTGACTTATTATAAAAACAATAACTAAACCATAATACTTCATTACATTCCAATTAATTTCTATATACATTATCAATAAAACCAAAAAAAAATTAGAGGAAGACATATATGAACATTGGGCATTTAAGCCCTGTAAAGTGACATCAATGGGGATAAGACCTAATTTATATTGAAGACCACTTAATTATACAATGATACACCGAGTTTAATCAAAATCGTTAGAGCCGTTTTTGAGAAAACTGTGAAAATGTGTTTCAGCGTTGATATAAAGTGGCACTTCCGGTTAGCCGATTTTAAGGAAAAAGTTTCCGTCACAACTAAGGCATATACCTATCTTAAATACGTGATATCAGTTTCATAGGACTTTTCGTTTTTGAGCTAGACTGCTAACATACAAACACACAGACACACAGACCATTTTTCGGGACTTGGTCATTTCGACTCAGGGTACCTCAAAACGTATAAATCCTTCGAAAACTCAGATTCAAAAATTTTCTCGATCGCAATACTTACACTTACTATATATTACATATATAGTAAGTGAAAGTAAAAAAATAATTGAACTGACCAACAATTATCCTTAGTCATAGCACTTGATTGGTGTGTGGAACATCAGAGCTTAAGGAATCCAGTGAATTGCACGCTGACATTATGAACCAGTAAATCTTATTAAGTTTCTCTATGTTATCGATTCGAAGTATGTCTTGTATCTTGTTTACATCACTTGGCGCAGAGAGAAATGCTCGTAAATGTTTTTGTCTGTCATCTGTTAGCTTTTCGCAGTACAGAAGGGTATGGAACAGGCTGTTAGAAATGAATGTGTTACAGAAAGTGCAGGTTTCCTAGGCTTTGAAGTAGAAACTTTTGTTTTTCGTATAGAGCTTAATTAATTCGGGATTTGAAACCCTTAACTGACTTATTGATCTTAGCTTTTTCATGTTAGCTCTATACATCCAATAGGACTCTGGGCTGGAAATATTGAAGCTGGAAATAGTTCTATATATGGGATTGTTGTAGGAATTTATGGATATATGGATGTCTTTAGATAGGTTATGGTTTTTTAACTTTTCCAATATTTCATCGCTGTATTTTAATAATCCAGTTGGGTATACTTTACCGAACTCTTCTTTACAACCATAATGAGCAGCTATTGATCTGACTTATGTGATCAAATTAAAGTTTATATCAGGATTTCTTGTATCCAGCAAAATTAATTTGTTGAAGCAAAGCCTTGGTAACCTCTCTTCAGGCATAAGCGACAATGCAGACCAGTAATTTATAATCCTTCTCATAACCCTGACACTCAAGGCGTTTCGGACAGTTTCGAGACGTACAATGTAGTTGCAGTATTCCTTGGCCACCTAAATAATTGCTTCAGAAACTCCTGCTGTACCACTACAATAGCATCCAGGAATCTTAAGCTCCATATTTCAGAAGAATACAGATGGGTTGAAGACACCATAGAATCAAAAAGAGCTATTTTGGGAACTTTTAGTATGTTTACCTCCTTAATAGTCCGAACAAAGTCCCAAGTCAAAAATTGTCTTTTCTATTTCACTCTTAAATCATTCATTGAATGGACTGGCAAATAATAGTTGATATTAACAAACGGATCAGCAGACACTTTTGATCTTATTTTTCTATGCTCTAGCTGACGTCTCAAACTTTTAATGTTTATTTGTGGTTATATATATATATATATATATATATATATATATATATATATATTTATATATATATTGATGAAATGTCCAAATTATTCGTTGGATGCCGTTTTTCTTGTAATTTCATTCAATTTTAAATTTTGAACGGCGTAAGTTATTAAATATGATATAAAATACTTGTGGGTGGTAGGGTTGCAAGGACATTAAATTGAACTTATGATCAATATTGTTAGAACCTAATCATTAAAACGAATAAGCTGTTTATAACCGAATATACCCCCGAGTAAAACTAAAAAAATACTGTTATTTAAAGGACCTCAAACCAATTTTCTTTTCTGTTGACACAGAAGCGCATTACATATTAAAATGGAATTATGGGCATTTTCGGGCCAGTACTCCCTCTTTTTGAGCACTTCGAGCGAATTTTTCGAACTCACAATGCTTCATCCCGTTCATATATTGCGAAGTGAAAAATACAGTGTATTTGAATTTAGCTTCGAATCGCAGGCACGAATCCTTATTCAAGTGCGTTCACCTGTAATGAGGAGCCATCCATTGGCAAGAGACATAGTTGACATCTTCTCACAATCGTGGCGATCCTCCACCTGCCCCAGCTCATCAGCTCCCCGAGGTTACCAACCGCTTCCATGTTTGCTCAAACCAGGGACTACTGGTTTTATAAATATAAATGAACTAGCCGCAGGGTTAGTTAAGAGTGAATATAAAAGGTATTGATAAAGATTTATGTGGCGGTAGGACCGGTCTCGATTGAAGGAGTGCATCCGTCCGGAAGTGCAAATATCCTCCGCAACGTGGGACCCCACAGATTTATGGCCAGATAATCTCCCCACTGAGGGATCGTAATCTTCTCTTAATCGATGCCACAGCTGGCCGTTAGTGGATCTCCAGGAGGTGTCTTCGGGGAAGGTCTGGAGTCTGGGGGCGTTCTACTGGAAGAGGTGATACCGGCGGGGTTGCTGCCCGCTCAATATTGCCCGGTTATATAGGTAACAGGGAATGTCCACCTACCCATCTCCTCTTCGAGGAGGGAAAAATATTTTATTTCAATTTATAGCATCTGCTAGCGCCAAGTCCAATTGACATATTATTTACTTTATTAACATTATTATAAACTAGAGGTACCTCCAGTCTGCCTAACTGGGGGGTCAACCCCCATTTTACAAATTATACAACTGTTTATTTAATTATACTAGTCGTTGCTCAAATTGTACAATTTATTATTATTGTATTATTTTTTATCAACATAAGATAAACGGATGGGAACCACAATGCGGACAAATTTTTAATTCCTTTAAAAATCTATATTATACATCGGGCTTTATTGCCAATTTAAATTATTATATGATTATAATTATTCTTATTGTCAATTTGTAACCATAATATATATTCAACATGTTCAGTTTCATATAAGCCCAACAATAATTTCAGTATTTTATTTCTAATATAAATTTATTTCTAATAAACAGTATTTTCATTGTACGTTATATTGTGCTTCGTTTTTTATTTCATAATAATTATAATTATTTCACAATATAATATAAATAATATTACATATAATATAAAAATTAATGTATCGTATTCAAGGGAAAGTCTAGATCGAAAAATAACTGTTGTCACCTAAGTAAAATCAAACTACCACCTTCAGATGCCAACCTATACACCTATACCTGCCTAAATGCCTAATACCTATTCCCGTACAAACTTTTAGTCTAAGATATTTATTTTATACTAGGAAAGTAGGAAGTAACAGGAGCTGAACACATATATAATTAAATTAACAGCTGTATAATTTGTAAAATAATCACCTAATAAGTTGAGCTCCTGTTATCTTCTACTCTCCAGATATAATAAAAAAAAATAAAATAAAATATGAAAGTCACTAAGAACTTTTTTATATAATATAATAAATAAGGAATTTATTGCATGCATATATTGTATTATTGTATACTATATATGTAATTGTTTCAATAAACATTTTGAAGGGTAAGAAAAAAAAAAAAAAAAATTTATATAATAGAGAGATGCAATATGTATTGAAAGACAGCAATGCAAACGTGAAAAAAAAGATTGTATTTGAGTTTTGAATGGAAACACCAGTTTTAAGATCCTCGAGTAAGCCTCTCTAAATGGTCTGTTTATGTGAGGTAACTATATAGTTCAAAAACTGAACTGAAATTACGCATTTAAATAAGATTATGCCTCTTAAGTTAAAGCATCTTTTTGGCCAAAACCGCCAAACCGTAAATGGGATTTTATGAAATGGATTTTACATATTTTTACAATATTTTCAGAAATTGCTATATGGAAACATGTATATTTGACTTATGCATACTGCATGAAGAAGGAAAGAAGTCAACTATTTAAGACATATTTGTCAAAAACTGATAGGAATCAGTTATACTTTGTATATATTGTTCATTCTTATTTCTCAGTAAAATCTTAAATAGATGTGTATATGACATAAATGGCTTATATTTCGATTATATATCATATTTGCACATTATATTCGCTTATATTCTATTTTTGGAGAGCTGTCATCTATTCCCAAACAGTTACGATTTGACTGAAATAATAATTAGACGTTATTTTCACGTAGAACTCTTCAATCGGAGGTATTATAGAATTTTTATTTAAAAGTTCTTACAAATCAATTCATTTCACCATAAAGTAAATATAAAAATGGTGCAGTACAGACAGAGGAAATATAAGAATCAGGCTATTAATTCATTCAAGTTGCCTCCCTTAGAACTTTGATTTAAAAAACTTTTTCTTATGAAAATTTCACCTTCATCATTTTTTTTTTCATTTTTTTTTCTGAGTTATGTGAGGAAAGATCCACAAAATACAAGAGATAAAGACATATTTATATACACTATTTACAATTAGGCCATAGAACTCTAGGCAAGGCTTTCTTCTTAACCTGGAGGTAAAAATGTTGGACTCCAGAAGATCCCTGCACATTAAAATTAAAGTATTTAAAAACTTCATAAAATTTCTATATTTGTAATTCTAAATCTATGTATTAAATTGTATTTTAAAATACGAACAAGAAATATTAAGTATGCCATATTTTATCTAACATCAAGAAGATTAGCTTAGTAAGGAAATGAGAGCCCAATGAGAATTTAAACACGCCTAGAAGTTTGAAAAATTAAAAAATTAAATATAGTAAATCAAAAACTAGCACCTCAAACACACATTTTACAAAAGCATGGCACCTAGCACCTAGTTATGCTCAAAACTATTTCTGATTAAAAATTCTCCATTTATGAAGCTATATTTCAAGGTAGTAGAAACTGAGCCGCAAAAAAATTGAATTACTCACTAAATTACGGCAATATTTTTCCATCTCAAATTATGAACGAAGACCCCAGACTAGGCCCAAGGGGCTGATAACGTATATCTCATCTTTTTAAAACAGATATCCCACAATTTTTCTCAACACGATAATTTATATACTCTAATTTTTTTTATCAATTAATTCTCATTTAATTATTTTTATTTTATGTTTTTTGGCAATGTATTTATATTTCTTCTAATATGCCACAAGGCTCTTAGCTTAAGGACGCCAATTTAATTTAATCCTTGATGAAAAATCCAAGAGAATAAATCAAGTACCTCAAGTATTTCTTTAAGTTAATTATTATCAATTGTACAGGAATGCATGCGCAGATTTTTAACAGAATAGTTTTATTTTAAAATACTTTATGCCCTCGTTCCTTTCAAATAAAATAACACACAATACTTAAAATGATATGAATATTTCTGTACCCCGCAGGTAAAGGACACCATATCACGTTTTGCGAAGGGGAGCCAACATTCAGCAATTAAAATTTGTTGCTCAGTTAATAAATTATTTAATTTAAAAAAAGGCCTTTACCTCCAGGGCACAGGAATTGGTCATTTATTTCCAAAACGGTCTCTAAAATCATTGACAATTTTTCAGTAAAAAACAAAAAACTATATTTACGATTCTAATTGTAGCATCTAAACAAAATTTTTAAAACATGAATTAATAGATTATTTAAATTTAGAAAATATTTCTAAAACCACTGACTATTTAAATAGTAAACAAATATTAAAATTGTAACATAAAAAATTAAGATTTGAATAAAAATGTTAAAAAATCTTTTGATGTATTATATTTTTAAGAAATGAAAGTTTCACAACAGCCCATGAAAAAAAATAAAGCTGGGTTCAAAAACAACCTTATCTTCCCACCATTTTTTTAAATATATCTTTTTCTTTTTTTTTTAAATAGTAATTGCAACATCGAAAATCTATGAGGTTTCATTTTTAAATGAGCAACTCACAACTGTATTTTTTATTGCAACGTAAATATTGTATATGTATTTTTTATGACATAATTACTCCCTCGTTTGTTGTTACTGCGTTTATCGATCGAATTCTTCTTATAATTAATTCCAAATGAAATGTGATCCTCCAGTTTTAGTTATTTCGAAAATAATTTAATTAATTTTGTGTTTATTACGAATTGCAGTTATTAATTAGTAATATTATTGTAAAATTAATATTATTAATTTGTTTTTAACTCATATTTAACAAATTTATAAAAGAATCTTATGCTAGCAATGTTTATTGCAAACGAACATTTATCGAACTGGATTAACGTGGCAATTATTTCTAGAAAATATTTGTGCAATTTAAGTAAACTATGGTATAAGCATATTTTAAAAATTATATAAATTTGAATTACTAACACGCGAACAGCTTACCAACAAAAATAAATTATTAAGTTTAAAGATTTAACTAATAGAAAAAGCTTCTTGATAAATCTTTGCAGAAACAATATATATATATTATTAGGTTATATATATTATACTGATTAAGTTAGCCTACGGTTAATGTTTTAAAGTAAAAAATCAGTGTTTTTCCTTTCTGTATTTATACTTTTTTTTTCAATACACCTGTAATAGACTAGGAGCTACCGACCATTTAATTTAATGCAAGGGCTTAAAACTAGTAACCATTTTAAATTCTAGATAAACCTCATCTGAATACACAACTTCGGCCAGTCGGTTAAAAGCTGTTGTTTTCTATGCGAAAATTTAAATTAAAGCAGCGAAATTTGAAGGTTCATTTGACGGAAGAAGATACGGCTGAAATTTCGATGTGATGTCAAGAACATGTCCCTAAAAGAGGATTCACATTAACTGACGATGTACTCTGTTGCGTTTTGAAAACTAGCGCGTCAAAGTCATCAAATTAGGCCAGTCGGATGGTGTTTTTTAGGATGCTCGATGTGAATTTGATGTTCTCGAACGAAATGAAATAGCGTTGCGAGAAATATGCAAAAAAAACAGCAAACTTTCCGAACTTTTTTTAGTTTTTTGGACACGACTCCAAAAAAATGCATTTTATCGAAACGCTTACGATATACAAAGTTAAAGAAGTTAAAATTTACTATCAATTCTGCATCTTGCTTTTTGATGTACGTTTAACGGATGAGGAGTAGACTATTTGACTATTTGCTTCTTTCACAAAAAAATATCTGTTTTCGTCGTGTTTTCCACCAAAACTCACAAGCTATTCATCTCTCGAAGAAATTTATTATAATCAATTTGAAACAACGTCAAATTTCCTATGCACCTCATATAGATACTTTAATATGTCAGAGAGTTAAGAGGATGTTAAAGCGCATGGAATCCAAGGAGTATTGCAGTCGTGAATCTGCCGCTCTCAACTTAAGTGCTTTTTATCTTTTCAATGCTTTTGATTCGGCTAATTTAACTATATTTATAACATAACTATAATATATAAACAAATTACGTAGCTTTTATATATTATGTTGGCATTAGAGATTACAACATTCATAACAACTTCTTCTATTCCATCCGCTTTAACAGTAGATCATTCATACTACTGTAAGGCTTATTCAGCATATTTACAGAAAATATTAAAGTAAAATGATTAAAATAACATGTAAGCAAAATAACAACGAAATAATAATCAGAACGCTTATAAAATAAATATAGTGAAGTGGCAGATTTTCTGGTATACACTACTTACATATAGCCATGGGAATTCAGAACCAGGGTTTTTCTTCCACCTGTGGAAGGAAAAGAAGGACTTCAAGAGATCCTTGCGCTACTCTCTCAATTGCGTCACTGATCCTAAAGCCAGCAGAGATTGAGCGAGAGCACTAGTCAACTTTGGAAATAATAGATTAATATCGGAACTCATATTCTTTTGCAACTATCTATAGATACCTAGAACATTTTGAAAAGGTAGACCAGGCGATTATAGTCTTCCCATATCTGCTCAACTTACGACATCGGTAACATTTCAGTAGCCATCGACTGCCATAGACCACAACTCCCACAGCGATCCTAGTCCTCCTGGTAGCAGTAGCACCCACGCCCCAGGAGAGGATGACACCATCTTCTCTGCCTTCAGCTAGCAGATGGAGAAAAAACGTTATAAAAAACGGCTCGCGCCCAGGACTCCCACCAGAGGCCATAAATCACGGATGATACTCCATTGATCCTGACAATTTTTATTAAGTCGGTTCACATCATCGTCCGGGGGCTCCAACCGGTCCGCACCCTTCCGCAGCCGCTCCATCCATAACGTCCGAAGGATAAACTGTTTTTTTATAAAGGTTTTTATTCGTTAAGCATTCGTCCTTGGAATAAAAAATAGCCTAAAAAGGACCTGGCACGCGCGTACTAAAAAGTCTCTTAAATACGCCAATGAAAAAAGAATTTGGTTTGTCCACTCACACGACCGTCCTACCGATTTCAGATAATTTTATTTTTAAATTTCCCGCCCTCACCCTCTGGCCCGGGAAAATCCCGTATAGCCTAAGAAGGCGAGGTAGCGAAGAACAGGAAAAAAAAAAAAATTTATTTAAATTATTAACCTCTATACGGCAATAAAAAAAAAAAATTGGTTAGCATTATTTCTTTGAGAAACATATTTTTTATGATATACAACTAAGTGATATATACATGCTTCTGGTTGCTTACAAATAAATAACGTTTTCGAATTTCGTTGATTTCCAATCGACCAGCGCGACACTAGTTCTTGCTCTAAGAATATTCTTTCTTTCCAAAATTAGAAAGTAAAATTCGATAAAAGTAAGAGGGGAAAGTATCTACTATCGCTTTATAAATTATATTCGTATGCAGAAGAAAACATAAAAAACTTTGTTTAAAATAGGTGCAGCCAATTTGATCAAAGTATTAGGCCCGCCGCAAATTGAGCCCAGGGCAGGCGCAGCACAGTGATAGCAGTATATACCTATTCCCGATTAAAACTATTAAGTTATTTAAATAAGTATTTATTTAGGCCTTCAAATAAATACTTATTTAAGTTATTTAAATAAGTATTTATTTAGGCCTTCAAATAAATACTTTTATTAAAATGCCTAACTTCACTAAATAAAACTTCATAAATAAAATTATGTGAACAAAGTTGATTGTATTTCTTATTTAACAAATACTTTTGTTCAGTTGAAAATGCTAAGTAATAATAATATTATTTCGTGTACCTACCATCAAATGAACTACGTTATGATTAATAAGAAAATATTTATTTCATTTAAAATCTCTTCTATATTTCGGTCCATGTTGTGATATTCGAGGACAGTCTCTCGCATATCAATTTGTACTTCGTTAATTTCAACTTTGCAGATTTCTTCGATTTAAGGGTCTGTTATTACGTTAATAGAGGCGTAGCTTTTGAAAACTCTATCGATTTTATGATTACTCCTTCCCTTATCTACTGTGTTACTTGTTTAGCATAAATTATTTTGTGATTTATTATTAATTATTTTATGTATCTCATCCATTTTATTTCCAACATAGTATAAATTATAATTTGTTTTATTTTCACGTTTAAATTGTTATTACTAATTGTTGCATTAATACTTATTTCTTTTTATTTCCATGGTGTTACAAAATAGATGTTGAAAATATATTCAATTTCAATTTTTAATAATTTAATAGTTTCATTTAATTTAACGTTAATAATGTAAGATTCTCTTAATCATACACAGTCATATAAGAGGACAAATCCTGTACATTAAAATAATCACATAATCGGCATCTATTTTAATAATTTGTGTCACAGTTTAGCCTAAGTTACAAGTTTAGTGATAAAAAATTGTAATTTTCTGTTTATTAATGCTTTTAGTAAAAATAATACAAAATATAAAGATAACTTGAAATTAAATAATTTTAAGTTGAGTGCTAAGAATGGTGTAAAAATTGGAGAATAAAAATAAATTCCAACAAATCCCATCAAATCACCTTTACCCTCCGTCGTAAACCTATGACCTCTTGTTCTACAGTATCCTTCAATAATACTCCACTTATTCCTGCTGAGCAAATCCGCTACTTAGGACTCCACCTTGACAAACGACTCACTTGGAACCCCCATACCAGACTGAAACGACTAGAAACCGCCCGACATTTTCGACTACTGCAGCACTTACTAGACAAACGATCTAAGCTTTCAATCAATTATAAACGACTCTTATATATGACAATAATAAGACCTATTTGGACTTACGGAATTGAGCTTTGGGGCTCCACTAAACCATCGAATTCCTCTCGTATCCAATCCTTACAATCCAAAATCCTTCGTAAAATCCTCAACGCTCCTTACTTTGTCACAAATAAAATCATCCATAAAGACCTTAATGTTCCATATGTTTCCGATCTGGCCCAATCCCAATCAGATACCTTTCCTTCCATAACAAACTGCAGAACCATCCGAATCCTCTCGTTTCAAACCTTGCTTCCTCCTCGATCCCTGATAACCCTCCGAGGCGTCTGAAAAGAAGATGGCCTCGGGAACTTCTAATATAGAACTTTAATTTGAGTTCTACCAATGGATAGTTTCTCTTCATGTTGTACATGCCATGTTACAAATTTCTCATTTACTTATTGTATTCTCTATGTAATACAGTTGTAAATTCCATTAAAATAATAAAAATAAAAAAAAAAAGTTGTGTTAAGTGTAAATAATTGTATTTGCAGTTAATTTTAACTTTAACATGATCAAATAATATCTATATCGTTTTTCGAATATTTTTTATTTAAGTAACAAATAACAAATACAATTTTATCCGCTATTCCAGACTTTTAAATGCATTTTTTTTCCTGTTATTATAGAGACATTCGAATAATCACTTATTTTTCAATCCGTATTTGTTATTGTATCGATGACGAATTATAATAAACTCCATAAGACAAGAAGTATAATTTATTCGATTCTATCAGTTCCTCCGGAAATTTCACTCCTTCGTACCCCCATCATCATACAAATTTTTGTATTTTTCATTCATTTTTCGTCATGCATTTCATCAACAGGTGAATCAAGTAAAGAAGTTCCATCCATTTTTAACTATTTGGAGATAAGCTAAAAAGAAAACCGAGGTTGAATTATTTCCCTTCTTTTCATTTCAGAATATTTGAGGAACGTAACACGAGCTAGCGAAGGTAGGAACAGAGGACGTAGGAAACTGTGTGGTGAACACAACAGGTCAGAGGGACAACAAAGCTGCTATGACGGCCCTGCCCGGGCTGGGACTGCTCTGAACTGGGTCCTCTGTTGCCCCGTTGATATAATTGAAGTAACAGTAGCTTAGCGTCCAGATATTTCGGGACGAGGCACTTAATAGCAATTAAGTGATATTTGATATACTTATTATATTGATATACTTATTATGATTATTGATATACTTAATTAGAGGCACCTAGATTCATTTTATGAAGACGTCTCTGAACTAGGTGCTATGTCCCTCCTTCATTACAAAACTGCTATCACTATGCTGCGCCTGGCCTGCGCTCAATTTGCGCAGAGAAATATATTGAAAGGGAAACAAACAAAGCCTTGTTGCCATGTACATCATGTTTTGAGTGCTAAGTCAAACTCAAAAAAGGTTTAATATATCTATGCTCAAATTGGTCCTAAGATTTGATTGTCTTTTAATTTTTATTTAAAAAACATTTATACTTGTGTAAAATCGTGCACAACAAAACGAATAGGTACATTTAAAATAAATGTATTAAATTCAAAACGCAAATTTGCTAATAATAGCCCAATTTCAACGACAATTTGAAATAGCTGTAGCAGCAACAGACAGACCGATGCCTGACATGTAAAGCTCCGTTGAAAAACCCAAATCGAAAATTAAACTCGATTATAATACTTCGAGATGTAGACCGATTCAATGATTTAGGTATTCACTTTAAATTGGAACCGATAAGTTCCAAAAATTTATGTGTATTTAGACCGCTAACATAAAATGGATAGGTACAACATAGAAAGTGAAATATTTCTACAAGGGATTATTCATAAAAAAATCAAGAACTAATTTCATAAAATGCAAGGCCAAATCGTTGATTGTGAAATCGTAAATGACATTATCTGTAATAATTCCGGCCTTGTCTTTATGATTCATCTTAGTCGCACTTAAACCTCCAGAACTAGATAAAGACAAACCCCGGTTTGGGAAGGATCGTTAAGCTGAAGGCTCAAGCAGTAAGAACCCACTGATAAGGGATAGGTGTCGTAACGAAACTTAAATAAGGGGTTGGGGTAAGGTATTTACCTTCGTACAACCATCAAGTTTTGCAACTTCTGTGTTTTGGAACTTATCTTCGTGGGTTATAAGTACAAGATGTTCGGAATGGGAGAAAAGAAATATCTCTTATTGACTATGCGAATAAAAGACAGTGTAGCACATCTGCAGTGAAATAGCACTTCGTTCACACCGCTTACAACCATCCATCTTATGTTATAATTGACTATCTAAAGTTATAGGCACATTTTCTTCATATCTTGGCTATAATACGGGAAAAACGATAAGACTATAAATACCTATCTATAAATGATCTGATTTGGACTGCATCTAGAATAATACCGGGGATTTTATTAATATCATAAAATACTCCTCATAATCTCATTTATTGCTTATTGAGCACAATTTATAAGTGTTCCGCAAATTGTTGCCTTCATTGCGTAACATTTACCTCACCTCATATAATAGGCATCATGAAAGGATCACGTTATCATTAGTTTATCAAAGTTCTACTGCATTTCTTTGGTCTCTGGCCATAATTAGTTGAGTCGACTTATCCTCACGTTGCTTGATTCAATTCAATCATTCTTCAACTCTTGAGCTGTTAGGCTTACTCTCTAGTGGAGCTAGCGAATTTCACCAATGGCCAAAGAGTTCAGGAGTTGAAGAATGGTCGACTTAAAGCAACGTGAGGATAAGTCGACTTAACTAGTTATGGCCAAAAACCAGAGAATTTATGTAATTAATGCAAGAAAAAACTAAACAAAAAGTAAAGAGATCAAACACTAATATTTAATTAATACTGGAAGATTCCAATCATTGGGTCTCTTAAATTGTAGTAAACTAAATAAAGTGTGTACGTTTCTCCAATTCAGGTATTAGTAGTACTAAACATCTTCAAATATCATTAAAGCATAACAGAACTAGCAGATCTCACGTCAACACCTTCAAATACTTGTGATCTCTACTGGCTTTAGTGGCAGTGAAGCAGTTGAGAGAGCAGCGCAGGGATCTCCTGAAGTCATTCTTTTCCTTCTATAATTGGACGGACAAGCCTGCCTACGTACAAGCCAGGTAGGTACGTATTTTGCTTAATTAAATTTCTTTGTTTTCAAGTTATTTTATTTATAGTATATATTTTTGATTATTATTTAGTTGTTATTTTGCTTATGTTTATTTTATATTTTTTGTATGTATAGTGTGAATGTGATTTTGCCTCACTATAACCAATGTCCAAGTGACAGAATGTTATTATTCAATAAATAAATATTAATAAAAATAATGTGAAATATAAATAAATATAAAATACAGATTGAACATTATTTCATTTTTTTTCTTTATTAATTAGTAGTCATATGCACTTTCCTCAATTCGGTCAGGTACGGTCAGCTTGAGTATTTAACACTCTTACTTTATTTTTGAATATATGCAATAAATGGCATGACATGATTAAAACGTCCAGAAAGCCTTGTTTAAAATAAAAATTGATAGATATGTTGTTCATTTAATAATACCATTTTTCTTTTTATTTAAAGCTCTTCTTTTTAGATCATGTATGGGATTATATATATTTAAGAGGAAAATCTCTTCAGAGCGGCTGACTAAGTGATACAGCCTTAGTAGCGCTAAATTTATATTTTCTTTGTCCTTCGAATACTCTCCTTATCTGAAGGTCAAGTTGAAAGGTGATCTTATCAAATGAGTCAAGGGCAACGAAGCTCAATCGTCTTTTTATGATTTAATCTCGCAAGCAAACAATAAGTTTATCTTGGTATCTCGAACAGCAAGAGTGTTGTTAGCACTCGCAAGTAAAATACCGCATTTAAACATTCATAAGAATGAAGAAGAGAAACACGAGCAAAAGCTTGTAATAATGCGTTTACACATTTCCACGAATGGCTAGACCTGTGGTGGAGCGAATGCGTAATCGGTTAACATGTCACTTGTCAACCTTCGCTTACAATTTTCGACGACGATTTAAAGGCTGGACGAGGCAAAAAAGTCTGCCAAATAAGGTCAGTATAGCTTCCTCACCGTTTTCATTGTCTAAAATATATCTATATTACGAGGTATACAATTTTTCGTATGAGAATAAAATCTCTGAGAGAAGCCGATTCGTAAATACAGTTACCCTTCAACGTTTTGATATCCACGAATTTCGTTTATCAGCTAATTATTAAAATGCGAAAGAGCTCCGTATTTGAAGATTCCATATTGATTATTCTTAATTTTAAAAAAAAGTATCAATGTATAATGAACATGCATTTCACTACTGATAGTACTCATTATTTCTTTATACTTTATTGTTATAATTTCATTGGTATAAGTTGCAGACTACCTTTAGCACAAATAGAAAGTTGAAAATTTTTACATGCGATCTTTTGCAATAATAATAGTGATATATACTTAATAGGTACGTTTTCAGTTCGTAAAATGGATGGAGCTAGAAAATCCATAGGAAAAAATCAACTTGTTGTTTGTTCGGAATTAACGAGACCAATACTTTTCTTCATTTTAGAGATACGGTGGTCACTAAACCCCGGACTTTTATGTAACAAAGACCATTGGAATATGTCATTTAATGTATTATAAAAAGTACGATAATATCATATGGTATCAAAAGTATGATAATAAATGAATGAAAAATAATTTTATTCTGGGACTTAAGTCTCCTAAGAATAATAATAACATGGTACAAAGCATTGGTCCATTAGTCAGGCTTGACACAATTCAAAGAGGTTCTTGTCATTTGAATGTTAATTTCAATTGCTATTGCAATCATACTTGAAAAAAACCAATAACACTCAATTAAATAAAATCAAATAGAACTTGTCGATTAATTATTAGTGAGCAGTTGTAATAAAATAATGCAATAAGTATTTCATAGATACGGAAGTTTGAAAATGAAGTAGGTAGTGAAATAAGAGTTATATGAAGGAATTTATGAATGAGGATTGCCGTGTGGTGATAGGTAAAGAATTCCAGAAGGAGGTAGCACGAATGACGAAGGATGTAGTTTTATGAGAAGAGATATATAAATCAATAGGTTGATATCTGGTATTATGAGAGTCGATAGAGGGTCGTAGAGTGGGAAGTTCTATGATGTAGAGAGGTTTTTTGGTTCTTAGGACCTGGAAAAGGAAAACACCACTTAATATGTAGCATGATATGTAACCGAGTATATTGTGTCGTAAAAACATTAAAAATATATATGTATTTATATCTCTCGATAAATGAGAAATTTTCATTATTTACTTTTTTTATTGTTTAAGGAGTGAAAAAATGCCATGGTTATTATCGCTCATTTTCTGTTAGCTTGAAAAAATTTTAAACTTTATTTTGAAGTCCCATCTCTTTTAAAAAATTGATAACTTTGTTCAGGTAACTTGGCGAGGGATCTACGACTGCCTAAGTTGGCCATTTTCATTTCATCAGGCATTTTCGAGTTGGCTGTTTTTTCATTATATAGCTGTAGGTGAGGCGGCTTCGTCAAATTCGCAAACCACTTCTCGTTTTCTCTCGACTCTCTGGAACTTTTTTTAAATTAACGATTTTTATATTATTATTATATTTTTTTAAGTTGAGATAGTTTTTGTTTGTTTTTAAAATTAATTTACATAAATATTAACGGACAATTTTATTAATTATGAAATTAATCTATGCCTGCAATAAATTCAATTAATATACACATATCAAAATATGCTTCATATTTGGGCATATTTTGGTGTATAAATATGCCCAAAAATCAATATGCAACATAAAAATTGATCAAAAGATTTAGAATGACTTGTCTCTGAAAGATATCAAATCAGATTTATGAAAATGATAGTGCAAAAAAAATATATATATACATTTATATATAAATAAATCTGAATTATAGTGATCACAAAATCAGTGACTGGTTCTATATTTTATTATTATTATTATTAATATGTTTATTATATATAATAACATCACTTATTGATCTTAAATGTACCACAGCATAATATCGTAGAATATATATCATTTATAAAATAAATTATACCTGTATAGTTTTGTCCTGAAACCGTTATCTATCGTTCAAGAATGATTCCCAAGCCTCCACAAGCCATCTAACCCCATAATCTTTCTCTCCAATTTCAGATAATCCTTGGAGGAGACTAGAAAGAAAATGTCCCACTGGCCTTCTTACATAAGCAATCAGTTGGTCTTACCAACCAAGGGATCGAGTCACAAATATACACAAATTCCAATCACATACATATATCCAGCATATTTACATGTATAGTGCAAATGTATGTAAACGTTTTATCAATTTAAATTTTCATCTATTTGTTTCTTCTTTAAGATATTACATTTTTTAATCACAATTTTAAAAAATAGTTGAATTTGCTCGAATAATCATAATAACATGAAATGCAATGCCGAAAATAATATAATTGTAAAAATTCATTGTGCAATATAACATTAAACTGAAATTATTATGAACTTCTGTAACTTCTGTTGTGGAAAAATGTAATGTTATTTAATAAATAAATTTATTATTGTTAACAGATTCCTTAAATAGAAAAATAAAACTTAATTGTTAAAAAAAATACATCAATTAATTGAAATCTCAAATTTGTAGTTAATAGAAATTAATGCTATATGAATATTAGAAAACAATGAAAGATAAGTAATTTAAATAGTATTATTATCAAAATATTATAAAATTATACTCTTAAATTGTATTGTATACTTTAGTACATCATTAGAAACTATGTTACACGATTTCGACATGATATTATAATCACTTGATAAATTTAACAGCTGTTTATAATAACTTTGGAAGGAATAGCAACGTCCATGGTATTTACCAAAATGAAGTCACAAAATAGTGATTTCTCGTTTTCTCAGATTAATAAAGGTTTGAGATCTGAATATCAGTGACCATTAAACTTACAGTTCTTTATTATAGCACACATTTTAGCGAATTCATTCCACAAAAAAAAAAAAAATAATAACTTAACTTTTAAGATGTGGTGATGGGCCTCGAGTGTTTTAACCTTGGAATGAAGTAACATTAACAATAAATTTAAGTCTGAAATAGTATTATCCAACAACAGGAAAAATGTTTTAATTATGAAATAATAAAAAAATAAATCAATTTACTAAAAAAAAAAATATATATATATACAGATAAAAGAAAATTAAAGAAACCCAATATTGAAAGAATTACTGAAAATTTATTACAAAATACACATTTATGATTTAAATTAGTTATTACAAAGAACTTGAGGAAAACCAATTGAATTTCACCACATGAAAAAGTAATTAAAATCGAACTAAAGATTAAGATTGAAACTAGCAACAAAAAAAATTAAACCAATATTTTTCAGATTGTGTTTAAAATAAAATAATCAACAATTATGTGCTCATCAATAGGATGGTACTTTCTTTGTAAATATTTTTAAATTTTTTTGTTTGTTTATTCATTTATTTCTTGGGGATATAGATTTTCGATTGTTTAAATTTTAATATCAATATTTAAAAAGATATATATTAGTACGAAAAATATCCGTATTTTCCCAAGATATCTCCCCTACCCTCGCGACTTGTTATATCGTACCCTCTAATCCTTTAAAGTGATACCCCTAGATTGTTTATTAGGTAATAAAATTTTCTTTCCCCGCGTACCTTTTCCCGAAATGACTAACCGTCTCCTTGTGGGAACGCGGGCGACAATGGCGGGCTCACAATGGGACAAAGAGAGCTTTATGGTTTTAGTTCGCTCGTAAACCAACAGCGGTTATATTTAGTCTCTTCTAATGGGAAGGCCTCTGGGGAATGAACGCCTTTGCTGACTGTGATGAAAACTTAAGTCGTTGTTAGATCTGTCTTTGTTTCTTCTAACAGAGATGAGGAAGGCCAAGGGATATAAGTTTTTTAACGGTGGTAGATCTATTCAATAAAAACCTTAAAGGTAACACTATATTTTTATACACTATAACTATAATTCACGAAACCTTATATTGAATTGTTTTATATGAAATATCAGTTTTACAGAAAAGGTTATAGTCCGTGGTACAGACCCCTTTTTATATTAATAATATTGTATTGATTATTAACATCCGCCTAAAACTTTCTGAATAGCTTCATCTCATCGTAACCTAGTACTATTTTATTTACGAGAACTCTTGGAATCGGGGCATTTTCAATCTGAAAGTCGGCAAACTTTGTCTACTTAATTAGGTACTGAATGCTCGTATATACCCATTTGCTTTCGTCTTGGATTGTAAGATAATTTGATCACAAAATCGAGAAAAAAAAGTGGCTAACAAAAATATTAGGCCGTTTGGCCTATACATCCTCGTTATTTTGATGTTTAGGGGTGTAGGTCACGCCCTCAATATTTTTGAAGGCCACCTTTTTTTCTCGATTTTGTGCTCAAATTATCTTACGGTTCAAGTGGAAAGCAAATGGGTATTTACGAGTTTTTAATACCTAATTAAATAAACAGTTGGTCGATCTCCAGATTGAAAACGTCCTATGCCGACAATTCCGTAAATAAAATATTTGTGGGTTGCGATGAGATGAAACTATTTACGAAGTTTCAAGCGGATGTTAATAATTTGATAAAAAGGTGTCTGTACCACGGACTATTATTTAGTAAAACAGCTTCATGAAATAAAACAATTTCTCTCAATGGTTAACAATTTTTCAATCTCAGAACAGATAAATTCAAGATTTTATGAAGAAATTAAGTCAGAAAATGCGTTTTTGACCTGAGAATCATTTCCAAAAATTTTAAGGAAGCTATCGAAATATTTTGAGCGAAAGGTAATCTTATGGAGTTTGGTCTGGCGAATAAGGTGAGATATCGTGAAACATGAGGTCTGGCGTTGTCGTGAAAGAGTATAGGTTCCTTCGGCTTGAGCAATGTAGGTTGTTTTTGATGCATTATATCAATATCATTACAGAAAGATGTGAATGTGATGGTTTCACCTTTCGGAAAAGAAAAAGAAATAGGCCTTTATGTATGTATGAATCTATACATATTTCATATCAAATGGGACGAGCCTAGTAACGCGGGAATTCTGGTAGGTGCTGAATGATTTTGTATTTAAAAATGCTATTATTAAGGCCCTTTCTACTGACATTCAAGAGCTTCATTCATACTCAAAGTATTGTTACCTAAGCCTAATATCAATCCTGCCGAGCTAGTGCCCTGTCTACTGCAGCTGATTGCCCATTAATAATTAGCTGGTTACAATTAAAGTGAATTAAAGAACTTCGTTTTAAAGAGCCCTCTGAGAATATATTCAAAAGTTTTTGACCCTCCCGGCCAGACTATTGTAACCGAAAGACGTCTCAAAGATAAGAGTATAACTGTTAAATGTTTTTGTCCTTCCAACTATTGTAGCGTCGTATCGACTTAGGGGACTCACAATGCTGGGCTACTTTACGAGCGATAAAATTAGTCAGTAGACAGGACAGTCGCCATTAACATAGTTATTACCCATTATCAGCTGGGGGTCAGCTACTGTTTCTTGTCCCGGGCTGCTCATTTGAATGAGAATGGCGGCCGAGAGGCCCGGTCCGGCCGGGCAATAAAACCGATAATTTGTTGATGGAGAGGAAGGACAGACAGGACAGCCTTGGGAATGGTCGCTGATGGACATTGAGTCGGAATCAACCCAGCCCAAGGGAAAACAATCGAGGACCCTCGCTACGGCGTTGGATGGGAGGAACAAAGGAAGCAGATGTTACCAATAGTGTCGTAAACACGTCAGGCGACGGGAGGTCTTAAGGGCTCTTAACCAGCCTGAAAGAAAGAAAGAATAAAGGGAATGGAGGTTCGGTCGACCTCGTCAACTTTGGTTTAAATCAAGAATAGTTGAGATAAAAAGAATTCATTCCTTCACTTTATCATTTAAAATTCAAATTCGTTCTCCCAAAACTTTCATTGAGGCAGAAATCTGTCAGTCATTACTAAGCATCTACCACTGACAGATTGCATTTTTAATTAACTCTTAATATAGAAGTACAACATAGCATAGGTTTAAATTTTCTGACACTGTTAAATCTGTTTTTACCACTGAATTGGACAGCCGGATCTATGGGGAGGGGAGAGAGGGAATTTCGGACTGAAGCTTCCCTCCCAAAATGGTAAAATATAACCACGTTTTATAAAAAAAATTATCTCTATAACTATTATTGTTCGTCTAATTATATTAAATAGGATTTACAGAATCACTTAAACACCATTTTATATAGATGGTTAGTTTCTTTCTTTCTTCCCAAGTATTTGTCTAAAATATACATACAAATCTTTCGGACTGAAGCCCCTCCTCTCCCAAAATTAAATCCTGGATCCGTTTGAGCTAAATTTTAATGTAAGAATTTGAGCTTTGAAATTACAAAGTTTACTGAAAAGTTAAAGTTAGATATAATTTATAAAACGTCTTGTACATAAGGTCCTGGTAAAGATGAATAAGACATTATTGATAGTCAATCATATTGTTTATTCTAACTAACTTTTAAAAACTCAATTACGTCTTTCAGAATAAGAAACAGCTGCTGATATTACCTGGGACTTTATTCGGCGAGGGATTCGAGAAGTCAACTTGGTATATGGGAGGGGGGAGGTAAATCTAGATTTAAATTCAGGTGGGAGGGTTAAGTAGGAGATAGGAGATATTGCAAAGTCTCGCTAGAAACTTTGCAGGCCTCATCAAGTAGATACAACTCCGTTTCACAACTCCCTCTCCAAACACTGAGCAACTTTACCTATAAAAAACTTGCTGTTTCTTTTCACCGGGAATTATTAAAACTTATGTATTCATGGCGAGATTTCTACTCAGCCTCCCGCCTCCGCCTCTTCATTCTTTGACTTTAATAAAGCTTTATTAGTTTCCGTATATCTTAGCTTTAATGAAATAAGAATTCACAGTTCTTTCATGCAAGATAATCTCTAATTAATGTCACTAACGGATCCAGGATTTAAGGAGAGTGCTTCAGCCCGAAAGCTTTTTTTTTCTCATAAAAATAACGATAATTACTTTGGAAAAAAAGAAAGATACTAACTACCTATATAAAATGGTGTTTAAGTGATTCTTGAAGTCCTATTAAATAAGCAATTATACTTTAAAACATAATTTTTTAATATTTTTTACCACAAAATATGGTTACATTTTACCAATTCGGGGGAGAGGCTTCAGCCCGAAAGCCCACCTCCCCCCCCCCCATGAGATCCGCCTGTGATTAATGTTAAAGAGTATTATGAAGTAATACTTCAGCGAAAAGCTTCTTCGCAATAGAAATAGGCACACCGTTTTAAATAGTTACAGGAAATTAATTTTTTAGTCTATTCGTTTGTAAGTGTATAGCGATATTTTTAAGCATACGACTCAACTGATTTTTAATTTTGATGGCTATGATTACTTTACTGAGTAATGCCTCGATATTTTAGAAACAATTACGGCTTAGAATACAGAAAAAATATTTCCTAAATATCGTTATATATTTTTTTCACCAGAGGTTCATGAAAACAAATATATATATATCTCTGATATAACATACACCCTCATACGATTTACCAAAACACGTCATAAACAATTTAACTAAATAAGAGTAAAGAGTGGAAAAAGTACCCACTCTGCTACGATGAGAGTATATATATAATTTTCCACCCAAAACGCCAAAATAATTTTTAATTATTGAATTTTTTTTAAGAATAGTACCCAGAAGTACCTCTTCCTGTTCTTTGTTTACATCCTTGATTTAAGAAAGGAGATCTCTCATTAAGCTCCTTATTAGTCTTAATCTTTTTTATTGAAAGAATAGATTTCGTAAGTACGTCTTTTTTGCTGAACTGTAAATATGTGAGATTTATGTTCGAATATATTAATTTTTTTTAAGGAGGAGACTGATAGGTACTATCCTTACTAAAGTCTAGAATGCCATTACTTAATTCAACAACAACACATCTGCTAATTGTCTCCCTTATGAAAGGCGATGAAGATTTAAATATATATATATCCTATTCCTTTTAAAATCAGTGTCGCTATAAACTTCAGCACCGAAACTGCTGTATCGATATAAATGAAACTTGACTTCTCCTTGAAGCTCTATAAATTTATTTACTAATATATTACACGTTTCCCATAAAACAAACTATAATAAAAGTTACGTTGAACGTAGAACATTATTGACAAATAATTAAAAATGTATACACTTCTTAAGCCAGCGAAATATCAACGAGGTCAGTAATGCCAACAGAAAAAAAAAATCATCTCATCATCTTACTCATTGGCGAAGTAAAGTATGATTTAATAGAACCAAGAAACTACTTTATTCAACTAAAATGTGAATTTAAATCTCTTTAAGCCTAACCGAAAAATTCCAACTAAGTTCCTCAAATTCAGATTAACTAAGCACCGTGCTTCTTGGAATTAATTATAATATAATTAATATATAGGAAGATACAGACAAAGGCCATTCATTAGCTGACTCAGTGCGCGGGAGTCAACTCCGGTCAGCCCGGGAGATGCTAAGTATACAATTACAAGCTCCTCATTACCGCTAATTGGCATATCTAGAGCGCCGCTGCTCCGTCGGTAACCAATACCTCTACAACATATCGCCTGTTTCCCGGCAACAATGCTACATTAATTTTGTAGCAATACTGTACGAATTCAGGTGTGAGCATCAGAAATTAAACACAAAAACATAAAAATTGTCCTGCATTTAAAAAAAAAGTTAATTGAGTGTTTGCCTACTCAATTAATTTTTACCTATTGCATGAAGAATACAAGTATATCAAAATAAAAATAATATTAAAAAATTTTACGGAACAGGAGCTATCACGAATCCGATAAATCATTTAGTAAGAATCATAGGATTCTTTATTTGTATTGAAATGTGTTTCGATAATGTATTTTTAAGATATATAATTTGAGAGCAGATATCAAAGCGATATACAGAATCTTACAATCAGAACGTTACTGGGAATGATAAATTTAGCAAAATTATACCAGGGAGCTGTCATAGATCTCTGCCAAAACCAAAGCTATATCAGGGATATAAGATTATTTTAAGTGGAACAGCTGCGACCAATGTAACAGAAAGATCGCATTATACAATATATTTTTAAGTCAAACTAGGCCTCTCCAATATAGTGTACAATTAAAGCTGTTCCTGTGTGCCATCTTTTCAGCTTATATTCATATAATTACTATTATTAGGTTGGGACGAAATATGAGATCCTAACACTTGGTGGCAAATTTTGAATCGTTTTCATTTTGAAATATTTTGTTTTTAAACGTGAGTTAAGTGCACCGAAAACATACTAAATCAATTGGAGACAATTTAGATAAATAAGGCATAAATTCAATTATCAGATCACCTAATTCAAGATATTTATCATGTTTAAATAATAATTACGTTTTCTAAAAAAAAAATCTAATACATTAATCTGACTAGTTTCTAACTGACTTCCATATTTCAAATAAAAATACTCTATAATTTGAAATAAAAAAAATAGAGTAAAATTTCATTTTTTTGTATTGATCTCAAGCCGGAAAGATTCTTGGAACAAGGGATAAAAAAAAATGAAAATAAAAAACTTTATTGGGAGTTGGGGGAAATATATTGAAACTGGCGAAAGCTATTTTGAATAAAAATAATACCGCTGAAGTTGTTTTTTCATTAATTTTCCTGATGCCCTTGGAACTGAGTTTTCATATTCCTTAATCCGATGCTTAAAAATAAACTGATATTGCCTAAAATCTTATGAGATGATGTAACTGATATTAGCATATGATAATTATGTAAAAAGTTATCACTTATAAATTATTCTTTAGTGGAGAGCAATAAGAATACGATCCGATGAGAACAGATAAAATTTACGAAGTTGCTGGTGATAGCTAAAGAAAAATACTTTATTGCAAATAATGCTGCCCTACCACATAGGGTTGCTTTATACATAGCATACTGATCTATCAATATGGACATAGCTCTTACATTATATTATTCCATTATTTTATAAACATATTATTTTTTCCCTTTTCATAACACTGGTCATATTTTCATGACAATATCAGCAATATACCACATTACACAATTACCATTATATAAAACGTACATTTTCTGAAAAAAAAAAAGTAATCGAATGCTAAAAATACGAGACACACATAGACAGCGGAATTCCATGAATATAGATAAAAGCATAAGACAAAGTTAAAAATTAAAATTGAATAAATAAATAGATAAATGACAAAAGGCATACTAAATTAACAGTCAATTATTGAAAAAGTGATAATGGATGACCCCAGGGAGTTCAGAATAATATTCTCGACCAATATCGCAAGTTGTTGTTCCGCGAGACCCAAACTAGAGGCCTCTCACGGTGAACTCTCTCTCTCTCCGAAGGTTTCACGAAACTTCTCTTTTAAGAAAGGAGTAATTAACTCAAAAATACTGAGTAAAATTCTATTCATAGATATTTATTGCGCAGAAATGCCTTCAGAGTTATATTATTATATAATATAATATAACAATACGGATTTTATTAAACCGGTAAAGTCAGAGTTGGGCAATAGTCGGTTGAAAATATATTCGCCAAAAAATACCCATATAGCCTAATGTAGGTAGTGGCGTATTAATAATTTATTGGACCAACAAAAAAATGCTAAATGTTTAGCCAGAATTTTTTATCACAAATAAAAATGTATTCAATATGGCTACAAATTTATCCAATGAAAATAAAATAAAAACAGAAACTAAAATTTCTGAATACATTTTTCATTGATTTTAACCTAAAATTTTAATCAGATATTCGGAGTAGAAGTTTGGAGTTCAGCAAAACAAGTAAATTTCAAATCTCATTATACATTCACTTCTACAGAAACATCTTACATCCACGACAAATACATTTCGCTCTTCAGCTCAAAATCATCTCAATCTATTTATTTCATCAATTTCCTCCTCTCCGTTACCTGGTCGACATAGATTAAAAAGAAATTGGCCCAGAGATCCACCGCTTTATCAGTAACTAAATTAAGGTCATTATCAAGCCAAATAAAAAAAAATAAACAGTAACATCAAATTTTCTAGTTGCGATCCTGCACTTTTACAAACAACGTAAAATAATATTGTAAATAAATAAAATACAAATTTCAGGAGGATAAAAACTCTGTTAGTTGGTTAAAATTCTAATTGACTAAATATTTCATCCAACAAATAAAGAATAAACCATAACAACAGACATTCTGAAAACACTAATATTTTCAAAATACATGGATTCGTTATTTTAAAATTCATTAAAAAATCGGCTAGGACAACGCCGAACACTGCGAATTGTTAAATTACTGTTTTAATAAACGTACTACATGCAGCACAGATAAATTTATTTAAATGCTCCATATTTTTAAAATACACTGCCTTGTTTTATAAACGATGTAAGCAATTAAGGAGAACCTCGATGAAAGATAAAATCAAAGAATCCCGCAATGTCTCTTTAGACACAGGATTGTTAAAAATGTTTTGCGAGAGAAAATGTCACGAAGGGAGTCAGAGACCATGATAATTTAATGTGACCTGTCTCGAGGATTTGAAGTATGTCGTTAGTCACTGTTAGTAGTGTCTAAATTATTTTTTTAAAATAAATATATGCGTTAGGATACAACAAAAAAACCTTTAAGCAATAATTTTTTTTTTTTTTTAAGAAACTAAAATTAAGCATTATTTCTTTGAATAACATGTCACTCATTACATGGGACATATCTCCGAATTGTCCTCTGAAATTGTGATCAAAAGGTATGATGTATGTTTCTCACGATAATAAATATTTAAAATCAATATTAATAAAAACGTAAATGTTCGTTTGTTCAAAACCGCTAATCTACGAAAGTTCTTCACCGATCGCTTTGAAATATTGAAATAATGTTACTATCGCATTCAGGAGTGTTTTTATGTACATTTAATCACCCTCCGGTCTTTCGTTTTGGAATGGCGACCCAAAAACCTCGCTATAGACTGTGGAGTCTAAATTGCTTTAACGATTTTAATTAAACTTAGCTAAAGTCTTCTCCTTGAAGTCGTTTTAATTTATGTATATAACATCCTTCCCCGAAAAGAGTATGAAAAAAAAGTTGTGTTCAAAACTATACTAGCGAATAACTCAAAAAGTACGCAATTTTTGTTTGATCATACACATCATTATTTGAAAAAAAAACAAAATGATAAAAAAAAAACAACATCGAAATCGAATTAAAGAATTATCTCCGAAATGAAACAATTGGTAACGTCCTAAGGAGCAAAGTGGGTTCAAATATTTTTCCAATGATGAATGGAGTTGAAATTCTTATTTCACATCTCGATAAACCCTCAAATACGAATTTTCATTGCAATCGAAAAATAAAAAATTTTCACTTCAAATTTTCGTTAAGGCTCCTTCAAAGTTTTTATAACTTCCATATGGCTCTATTTAACCACCCAAAAATTGGCATGCATTTAGGGCCCTATAATATACACTAAACGGCACAAACTAAAAGTTTGTAAATAAATTAGGCTTGGAGATAAAAAATAAAAACCTTTATTCCTTATGAGGGCGTTAAATATAAAATTGTATCGAGGCTGGGTAAACCACATGAGGGTCTTCCTATACCAGGGTCAAATCAAGGCTGTTGAAAAATTACTAGACATCAGCCGGGTGCGAACTCGGGACGTTGAGCTTAGCAGCCCAGTGCCTAATTCACTGAGCTACTCTGCTACCAATATTTAAAATATGTTTTTAATATTTCAGTGAAACAATTCTTTATTATCTTATATATTTGCCACTGCTTTACAACGCTTCGAGAATACGCCATTCGCGTTTCAATCAAAACTCTTCAACGTTCTTCAATATAAATATTAATTATTATTATTATTGAGTTATTAGTGTGTAATAGATCTTGGGGCTCATTTTAGTCTTCGTTCAGGCTGGCTGGGTAACAGAGGGAAGAAATAGGATGAAGTTATTATGATAAGAGTTGAAGAGTGAAATGTTGCGTATTTATCATGTATGTAGGATTTTATTTTGGTAGGTTCATGTCGTTGTGTATAGCATGATTTAAAATAAATTTAGGTTCATTGACAATTTTTTATTTTGTTTATGAAGACGTGTTTTGGGGAACTCTAAAGCTTTTGGTTGTGTAAGTCCTAATATTATATTAGTATAATGGCGTAGATTAGTCAATAGTTTTGTAAGTTGAGTAGAAATTTGTAGTCCATGAGATGTGGTAGTTGATTGTATCATCTGGTAAGTTCTTCTGTATATATGTTCCGGGTGAGTTTTCTAGTCCGAGATACCATATAAGTGAAACGATGAAATTTAATAGATAACGAATACAAAGAACTTACCAATAAGAAACTGTTATACTAAAACTTTTTGTGCTATGGCAACAATTAAGTTATTTCGAAAGTGGTTTAGCTTCGCTTTATTTTAATTTACCCATAATTTAGTAAAAACTTTTAAAGAAGTTCAAAAGAAAATTTTCATTTTACTCGATAAAGGATTAATAACAGTAGCAAAGTGCTTTTTTTTTTTGTGGAACTATTTTGTTCCATGTTGTCACATGTTCCCTTTCATTCTAAGTTTACTTTCTTCTTATTGATTTAGATTTTACTTTATTTTTATTTCCTTTTATTGAAATGATAGATTCTCTTATAAGTTGTTCACACTTAATAATTAAATTAAAACAATAAAAGAAACTTATTGGATGAGAGTAGAATTTGGTCGAACAACTGTCATTTCACGAATAAATTTCAAAGGAGATAGGACTATATTTAGTTTGTACTATACAACATTGTGTTGATTACTTCATGAATCATCACTTTTGTAATTTAAAAAAAAAATTAAATTAAATACACAAAATATGCAACATTGTGCAGTAAAACAAATAAAACGTGCATTACATGCCTGTGTATTCAAAACAAATAAATCGTTTCTGATAGATTTCAAGGCAGCAGAAAATACGTAAAATTGCACGAGAATGGTTTTACTCCTGTGGATAGAAAAAACATTAGCGATAAGCCTTACACAAGTCCTACGCATCGGCGAGGCAGTTATTTAAAATGCCCTTGAAATGCATTTCACAAAATTTGACTCATGCTTAAAGTAAACACGACAGAACCTTGAGAGAAAACCTATTTCCTTCAGAAAACATTTAAATATTTGGCCCTCGACCAACTATATAATTCAACCTTTGAGAAGGGGATGGATGCAGATGGTCAATGCTTTGTAAATCTCAATTGCATAATATTCAAAGATCTGGCCAGGTTCCACTTCGAGGGGAAACCGATTTAACTTATCTTAAAACGCAATTGAACAATTCCTTGTCCTTGATTCAATATCATAATCTAGAAAAGGTGTATATTTGATATTAAAACGAGCCATCCAAGCGCTTCCAAAACACCTAAACATATATATTGCGCATTGATCAGTATGTCACTTTAGCACAAACACAATAACTATAGGAGCAAAACATTACACAATTGTTTACTCGAACACATTGAATAATTACACAGCTAAACGAGTGGCGCCTCGCCTGACGAAAAAGAAAACAGATAAAGTACATAGGTTTGTAAACAAACAATATTATCGTTAAGGTCCAAAACACAAGTGATAAATTTGCTTTAAAATATTTCCGAAAGAACTACGGTCAGCCTTTAACAAGGTTGTACTTTTTTTCCACTCAAAACTCACATAAGATTTTTAATTATTGACATTTTTTTAAAGGATAGTTCCTAGCAGTACCACTTCAGATTCAGAAAAGGAGATCTCTCACCCAGCTCCTTATTTTTTTTGGTAGTTAATTGAATGATAATACAATCTGTCTCAATAACCGACGACAAGTATTAAGCCTACAAGAGTTCATTTGTAAAACATATACAAAAAGCACTAAATATATATAAATAATAAAAACATATTTATAAATAAATAATAATAAAACTTAATATTCTTAAATCCTAAATTATGTCCTCCACAAGTGGAAGAAGACGCAGAAGTTCCCAGTGCTTCTCGTCCAGCCGCCTCACTGCTATTAGATGCCAGTGGAAACTGAAAGAGAGCACTGGAGCCATAGACGCTCAAGACTTGATTGGAGAAACTGGCTATTGCCAGGACTCAAAAATCATATTTACAAAAGATCTCGGGACCACTGGCGCTTTAACCTTCGAGAAGGATTATAGAGATGGTCGGAACTTGATAGGGAATGAGCCAGAGGTAGACGATGAACTTCTGCTGGAAGTTTGTAAATCTAGATGGGATAACGTCAAAGATATGTAGGTTATTAAGATCATGGTGTAAGGTCTCTGTTGTGACATAAAAAGCTCCTTATTAGTCTTAAAAGTTTTAATTGAAAGAATAGATTTTGGAAGTGCGTCTGTTTTGCTGAACCGTAAGTCTATGAGGTGTATGTCCAGATGGGTTTAATTAGGTATGTTTATGTATTCAGTTTTTTTTAAGTAGGAATACTGCTGAGTACTATCCTTCCTCATGCCTAAAATGCCATTTCTTACTTCAACAAAAACACATCTGCTAATTGTCACCCTTATGAAAGATGATGAAGATCTAAAAATATATATAGTTTTAAAATAAAGAAACCTGCTGATTATTTCTATTATTTTAATGAAAATGTATATGTTATGATCAGGAACATGAAGTTTGTTACTTGGAAATACGGATCAACTCCTATGACAGAGATCTGGGAGAAAATATTCAATATTATAACTTCTGAAAAATATGAAATATAAAAAATATTTAATTTTATTCGGCATCCGATATCATAGAAGAACAATAAATTTTATTTTTCAATCGTTAAAATTAGTAACATTTTCTTAATTTGCCAATATCAACATCTTTTGATCGTGCACTCAAGTTCACCTGAGCTTCCGCTCTTTTTTCTTGAATCACTAATCACTCATTCGTAAAAGGAGGCCTTAATCAGTTCGTGAGCGGATCTCGTATTTATAAAGAGATCCGATTCTACTGCTTAATATTTTAATTTTTGGCAATGGTTTAAGTGTTTTACTTTGTTCCTGGTATCTTTTCGCAAATATGTTCATTTCTGATTATTCATACAATCAACCGTTTATCTGATAATGTATCACTAACATATATATTAGACCGTTTTAGAACTTTGGTTACCCTCGCTTTCTGTTCATCCGTGAAATAATTCAGATAGTACAATGGAAAGGAAACGATAAAGACTATAGATTTATTGACTGGTTTATTGCCTAAAGTAAAAAAAAAAAAATGTGGAGCGATTCAGGTTTATTTATTGGCAATATAGTTGTGGCTCATTTCATAAATGAGAGCTAGAGAGAAATGGCTGAGAAAATTGAGGGGGGGAGTGGGGAGGACGAGGACATTGGCTTGGATATCTTAATCATTATTGCTCTGGTTCGATAGGTCTCCGCTACTCAGCTAGATTGGCTCTGGGTGGAGTCAGTCAAGTCGCTCTGAGGTTGATTCTTCCCATCTGTCAACTCTCAGATATTATTTATTAATTATTTCAGAGTATGTCCGCTTCCAAAATTTCGAAATCCCAAAATCTGTTAAATTCCAGGTTTAAGAATCTACTTCGAACTGCGAAAATTGTTGCAAAACATTTTACCCAAACTAATTTCAACACCTTTCAAACAACGATATTTGGATGTCATAAAACAATCTAAATGAAATGAAAATATATTTTATTATTATATGAAAATATATTTTATTATTCTGGGGCTGATGTCTCTTTAGAACAAATTATAAGTGCAGTATGTATGTCTGTGTGGTCATAAAAAAATTAAATATTTACAATAATAGTTAATTAAATGTAAAAATAAAGAAGAAAGAGAGAGAAAAGAGAAAGAAAGGGTTTTATATATATATATATATATGTGTGTGTGTGTGTGTGTGTGTATATATATATATATATATATATATAAAGACAAACAAAGGAAACTAAAATAACATAAATAGTCTCTTAGATATATTTCATAATCAGTCGGATTGAGAAAGGAGTAGGTGTTTAAATAGGAGAGGTTTGAAAGAGGAAACTGATTGTGCCTGTCGAATATCAGCAGCGATGGAATTCCAGAGGGAGGCGACTTGAATTGCAAAGGATTTGTCAAAAGCAGCGGTTTGGTGAGGAGAAGGATAGAGGTCGGAAGTACGAGATCAAGTGGGATCAAACGGGGACGGTGGGATTAAATATTAATTTATATATGAGTTTTATATATTTTTTATTTCTTTCAACTTTCAGCATTTTAATTCTTACATATTTTTGTACGTATCTAACGTAAGATATATATGTAAAATAAAAATAAACTGTACCACTACAACCCATGAAGAGTCTTGGATTTAGTACGGTATAGAAAAATAATATTACTTGGTCAATGACCGAGATCACGCTGAACCGCCAAATTTTCTTACTTAATTAATTAATTAAGGATGCCCTTTTTATAAAAGCCACGGCCAATGAAACAGAAAAAATAATTTATTTGGCATCAGCCAAAGTCGAACCCAGGACCTTGAGCATTGGAAGTTAGTGCCCTACCACTGAGCTATCCCACTGCTTGTTATATATACATAACAAGACGAAGTTTCTATCTAAGGAAAGATTCATGTCCACCTATAACCATTGAAGACCCAGTATCTTCTAAAAATAACGTACGGTGTACTCTACTTCGAAAAAACATTCACTTGGAAAGTAAAACTAAATTAAATCAATCAACTGTCACATCTTCAGAAACAACAAATCCTTAAAAAGACTAAATCTGGACATCAAAAATTTGATTTAGCAAAACAAGCACGCAAAAAAAAAACCCAAAAAAAACAAACAAAGAACACTTAAAGTCCTCAAACTACCTATGTCATATATAATATATTTCAAACTACCATATATAAATAACGACTTAAACATTTCAACAGTACTTGCATCCATGACAAATAGACTATACATTTTAATCTTCATTTCACAATCACACCAGTACATTCATTTTATCATTATCCTACCTATTACAGAGTCGACGCAAGTTGAAATGAAAGTAACCAAGAGATCTACTGCTCATACATAAAACAATAATATATGCAATAATAAAAAAAAAATCATAAACAAAAAACTAAATCAAAGCCAAAATAAAAAAAAATATGTATATATATATGTATAAGTAAATAAATAAACATTGACATATAATTTCCTTAATGCGCTACTACGCATTTTCAGATTGTGCAAAAAATAAAGCAAAATAAATGTATGTATATATTTAATGTTTTAACAAAATGTTTATTTTAGTTCATTTATTATTAATTTCTCAACAAGACACTATTGACTATAAACAATTAATTAACCTCAGAGTTGATCATAGAATTCGTTTCTGATTTGTAGACATTCCTAAATAATTAATCGTACTTCCCCTGCCTCTCAAAATCCCTTCATCATTCTTGTGGCATTCCGCAAGGTTCATCTCCCCCTGCTTCTCTTTTCTCTTTATATAGGTGGTTAAAAGGCTCATCTATGCTTTTGATTGTAAGATTTAAGTTTGGTTTTACCTATCTTGTTATGAACAAGCGGCAAGAAAACCTTTCCTATCATTTGATGTTGTTGTTTATATCATCTGATTTGATTATAAGATTCTAAGTTTTATAATATTTATAACAGTTCCTAGTTCCATAATATTAATTAAGAACTTTAAAAATTATTTGTTGTGTCATGATGAAATAATAAGTTAAGGCCTAGACGAAAGAAGGAGAGGATGTCGGAGGTGGAGAGGGGATATTGTCACGACAAAGACACTGGCAGCGGGAAGAGGCTGATAGATCCCGGGGCCGGAGGAGTGGGCTCAGCCGGCGCTTTGAGGGCCATCTCCCGATATTACACTCGGAATATTTGCCCTCCTTTTCAGCCCCTCCGCCCGATATTACATAAGCCCAAAATAAAGTGAGGGCTTAAGTCCCCACCTTGGGCTTCGCCACGCCTAATAAAATCACGATTGCCTCCGGAGCTCCTCCGGTTGTCATAGGGGGGATTTGAATTTATGGTCCCCGCCCCGGGACTAAGTGAACTTTGAATAAACTGTAGCCTCCTTGGCTTTACGGCGGGGATCTGCTGAGCTGGCGGGATTGCCTCGCCCTCAGCAGTTTATGGATTCCTAAGGCCACTGTTCTAGCGAGGGTTGATATCTTGGGGTCTCTGGCGCGCCGCATCTTGGGGTGGGGTGCTAGCGGCAGATGGGTTCCCTTCATCACCTAGATAAATTTGTAATAACTTTAACTAAACTAATATGGACAAACACCCAAACCAATAAAGTGTAATCACAAAATAAAGTATAATTCCACATTTATTTATTTTTTTATGAAAGATTTTTCCACTACTGTGAATATCCTTTATTCACCTTCACCGATATTTACCTAAATATCCTTTAAGATTTTATTTCATCCTTCTCTTTCCAACGATTGCTCTGCTTTTCCGAGGAAAAAACTTTTTATTGTCTTTGGTTTTCATTCTTTCCTTTTTTCGTCTGCTTTCAGTTTCATTCTAAACTGTGATGGTTTTTCTGAAGACATTATTTTTAACATATCCAAACCTGCATATTTTATTTTTTTTTTCAATATTTGTTTGAACATTCCTTTTCACTTCGAAATTCGTTCCTTTCTGAATTTTCTCGATACCCTTCTCCAAATGTCCATTTTTACAGCTAACAGTCATTTCTGATGCCTTACATTGATGACCGATGGGTCAGAGAAATCGTTATAGGCTCGAATATAGATTTATATATTAGCCTATTTGTACTAAGCTGTGTATTCGAGCGCCAAAGCATGCCGTTGAGTATTGCAATGACTGTTCTTTCTTCCGAAGATACAACCGATTCTCCGGCCTTTAAGATTAGTGGAGGTGTCATCAATATTAAGTATTGATTCTAAGGCTATATGTCTACTTGAATTAGTATATTTGTTTACCTCTTTCATTCAATCGGCGTGTTATCTGATTAAGTGCCAAGGTGCTCTGTTTTCTTAAAGTTATATCCAGGGCCCACTTTCCATTTGTATCGATAACCTTTCTGAGCATATCATCAATCCTGGACTATGATTACTTGATCATCAGCAAACATCAGGTCCGTGATGTTTATATCTTACACTTATTCTCCTTATTCCCACATTTTCTTTTCCACTCTCTGAGAGCAATATGTACATTGATTCCAAAATAAAGTCCACATTTTCCACAGATAGTTAATAGCTAAACAGTCAACGTTACCCTAATTCTGACACCATCAATACAGCAATAGATGAAACCACTTATGAGCTTATGTAAATCTCATTTTGTCAACTGTCAAAAAAAAAAACGCTAAATAGGAATAATTTATAACTTCAATATTCTATAATTAATGGCAGTAATGTTTGAACTTTTTTTTAGAGGAAGCAGAATTATTTGAATAATTTTTAATAAGAAGTATATACATGTAAAGGAAATCGTCATGACGATAGATAAGTTCCACGATGCGTCGGGGGTATAGAACTAAATAAAATTGGATGAGTTTTACTTAACATAAAAACCTATATATATTTTAATTAAAATCATGACCTATTTGAATCCAATTACTTCTAGGCAATCTAAGGCAGTGTATATTTATAACTAGAAGAAATCGATTAAATTTAACAAAATTCAATATAAGAATCATTTTAATCTAAAACAAAAAAAAAAAAAAAACTAATTTTGTTATTCAGTAAATTTTATTTGAATTTAACTCAAATATTTTTAAGGATTATTGAAGATTTTCTGTAGAGTTGCCCAAAATCCGTCTTTGTCTTGCACTTTGCCTTTACCAAGGGGGCCTAACTGTTGCAAGACCTGGACTGGTAAAAAAATCTAACTTTTTAATAAAAATTAAGGCAAAATAGTTACTAATACTTGACAACCTTAGTTACTATATATTAATAATTGGTATAACCAATATACTTTTCCATTTAACTCCACTAAGTTTTCATTCGGGCTTAGTTAGGTTTCTCCAATATAAAAAACTACAGTAATATTTCTACAGCAATAAGCTAATAAGTAACTGCAAGACTGTTGGGAGACTCTTGCGTAAGTCCTAGATCATGATCAAGACTGATTTTGCAAGACCAATACTCGTCTCGGTCTCGTATTTGGGCAACACTAATTTTCTGTATTATTAAGTATTTTTTAAAATAAAATTGAGCTGGAACAGAACATTTAGTTAAGTGGTAAAAGAATATTAAGTCATCGGCAAACCACTAGAAAAAAACGAATAGGCCTTTAAACAAAATAAAGGAAGATTGTGTAAAGATAATTAAGGGAGAGAAAAATGCTCTAAGCTTAGCGGGTTTAGGGATTAATTTTAATTTCCTTATCCGAAGCTATTTTTCCATGGAACCTGGACCCCGAAGACCCAATAGCTCCGGCTTGTTCTGGCCGTTATGTGATTATTAATGGTAAAATACTGAGGGGGTGCGAAGGGGTTGGGATTGGCCGGTGGCCACTTTATAGCGTACACCCCCTCAGACAGTCACCTGCTCCTACCAACTGTGGCTCAGGTTTGTGGCATAGTAGATCTTGATAAGGCAGATTAATGTTAAAGTTGGGTATGTTAGTGTTATATGTATGGCCCAATATTTACAAGTAAATGCATAGTTTTTTTCCAAAAACATTATTTTTCTTGAGAAAAAAAACTAAATCATTTGACAAATTGTTACTACGTTGTTTATTTGGCAAACATTTTATTTTGGAGAATATATTTGGCTTCAAGAGCATGCATTATGCGTTCTTCAATTAATAATTTTTATTCTAGGCGTAGAAAGTTCTACAATTAATAAAACTTCAAACGAACAATCAAGAGCTGCTTAAAGAAACTGGACAGTCAATAACTCATTATATTAAGGCAAGGAGGTTAAGATGGGCTGTGCATACAGCTCGGGACAGTCCATCGGGAAGCCTCTACACAATAAGGAGTCCTCAATAGTAGACAAAAGACCACGCGGAAGGCCAAAGACCAGATGGATATAACGAACCAACGAAGATGTCATAGAGATACAGGCAGGTAACTAGAAAACAATAGCCCAAGGTAGGTAGAGATGGAGTTGGTTAAGGGACAATAGATCTACAAGGAAAAACGAAGAAACAAAATACTTGAAATGATAAAATCATGTTTTATTTTAAATAAATTAAAAGTAAAGTCCGTTGTATATTCCTCAATAATTAATGCAGGTTTCGAATTACTGAGAACTTTTTTTATTTAGGATGGAAATTGAAAGTACTTTTCGAGAAAAAAAAAATCAATTGAGCACTTTTAAAACGTAACTGTAAAAATCTATATTAATAAAAACGTAAATGTTCAAAGCCGCTAATCTCCGGAACTTCATCACCGATCGCTTTGAAATGTATACATAATGTTTCCATTGGATTCAGGAGTTTTTATAAACATTTAATCACCTCCCGGACTTTCGTTTCGGAACGGCGGCCCAAAAACCTGTGTCGCTATAAACTGTAACGCCTAAACGGCTGTAACTATTTTAATTAAACTTGGCCAAAGTCTTCTCCTTGAAGCCCTTTTAATTTACGTATATTCCCATCTCCGAAAAATGTATGAAAAAAAGTGACCATGGGTTCAAAACTATATTTGCGAAAAACTCAAAAAGTACACAATTATACCCAGCATTATTTGAAAGTTTCTTTGATTCCCTGCAAATAAAAAAAAAATCACTGAAATCGGACGATTTAGTGCTGAGATATAATGCTTTAAACATTTAGTATTTTTTCGTGAGAGATTTAGAGACCGATTGCTTCATATATAGACAATTGTATATTGCTAGTTGTAGAGTTGGAAAACTAGAAAATCTCTATATCTATACAAAGAATGGAACAACAAAGCATATTCACAACTATCGTTACATAAAATATATTAGAAACATCTAATTTCTTTCCTAGTTCTCTTTTTATTTAATCAGAATGACCCACAGCAACGCGTGGCCGGGTACAGCTAGTATTATATAAAAATCATAGATATGATAAACGTTAATAGTGAAATCGTTCGCTTTTTATGATTTTTTTTTACATATTTAGATGGTTTGGTTTTAGGGACCGAGAGGGTAGCAATTTGAACAATTACTGAGGCAAACCTTTCAAGATTTTCTCCGTGAGATGAGGAAATTTCAAAATGTCTAAAGTTATCGCTACAAGCTTTTGTAAAATTCTCCCAATTGGCTTTTTCTATCCTCCATTTCCCGATAGACTGTGGAAGAAACGGGTCAATTTCCAGAGATTCAAGGAAACCGACGGGAGCAGACTATCATTACACGCCTCAGAAAAGGGCACACCAGGCTCACGGATGCTCATCTACTCGACGGAAGTTCTTCACCAAGATGTCGCAGCTGTGATACAGCTTTAACAATGTTTCACATCTTGGAAAATTGTCCGAGCTTAGATTCATCAAGGACTTCATATCTGCTGTTAGGATATCGACAAGCCATACAACCTGGAAATCAGAAACACCTATTCCAATTTTTGAAAAAACACAATTACTACAGACATATTTAAACAATATCATCCTCATAAACGAATTCACAACGTAAATTAGAAATAACCTATTCAGTTGTAACAACACGTTCTTTAAACAAAAATACTAACAACATACACATCCAAAATTTTACATACATAAGACATATTGAAATGTAAATCAACAATCAAGATGGTGCCTCTAACCTATAAAGTTGCACACGACACCTAAAATATAACCAAATAAATAAATAAATATGATTTTTTTTATTTAATGTTTTTATGGTTCAGTAATTAATCTTTATTACTTTCTTTCACTATTTGGTTGCATACTACGATGCATATTATCATATTTCGTATTATACTGAATATTACTGTACTTTTCGAGACATTATACGGAATATTTTTTTCTTTCTTTTTTTTTTTTTGTATTGTGTTATTTCTTGTGATAATATAAAATTCTTCTCTTATATAATATAATAATATAAGACGGATGAAATGTTAATGCATTAATATACCTACTTCGCTACATAAATATGTTAGTAGTTTCCTCAACATCATTCATCGAATTTACCCTCTATCATTCATCTGTCTGCAAACAAAACTACTTGTCTGATAATTACTTAAAAGAACTTTATTACAGATTACCTTTCGTAAAAAAAAATAAATAAAAAATAGATCTAGAATTTATAAGAATATTCAGAATTATTTGTAACTTCATTTAAAGCATTCTGAGAAGAATTCCAGTTATTCTAGAGATAAATTACCAAAGAGATAGTGAAGGTACTTTACTTGAAAAAAAAAAACAACTATTTTTTTCTTATAAGCGAATGGAATTTAAACTTTGTTTACTACTGAAAGCACTTTACGCTGCAATTCTGGGAAACATTATTTTATTTTATTTTTTCTATACTCCTTGACAGATAATACTAAACCCATCATACTCACGCATTAAAAAAGATATGAACAAATAAAGGTAGCTCCATTAAAGAGAAATAAACGACAAGAAATAAATTTTAATTAAGACTGTACATGTATGAGGCTAAACCGCTGTCGCTTAATCTCCACTGGCTTTAGCAACAGTGAAGTAGTTAAGAGAATGGCGTGGACATCTCCTGGAGTTCTGCTTTTCCCTCGAGTACCAAGTATTTTACTCAAATTGAACCACTGTTGGGAATTCAATCACTACTTAAGTTAATCGTTCGACATCAACTGAAATAGTAATTAAATTCTTTGGTACTCAAAAAAGGTCAGTATTTGAATAAAATACTTGGTACTCGATACTCATAGTAGTATTTGCCCGTCTCTGACTTGGAGTTTCCTCGCGTGATTGTAAATAATGTTTATATAGGTATATGCATGTTTTTAATTTACTTTAAGTTATTTTATCTATAGCCTACAACTTATGATCCACTACCGATCCTTATTTCAATTCTTTTTTTGAATATATTTTATGTATTTTTTTAACATTATTTATTTTATTTTAAACCTACTAGTTAAACAGTTTAAAAGTAGTATTATGTTTTTGATCAGGCGCTGATGACCTGGATGTTTTGCGCTTGCTATGTATTGTAAAGACCGCCGGTGGAATAATTATTTTAAATGTATAAATAAAAATAAGTGGCCACATCTGGCGGTACCTGACTGAGGGTAACCCATTAGGACAACCTTTTGTAAGTGGTAATAAAAACCCTTAAGGACCACCGACAAAGACCGACAACTAAGTGTTTAAAAAGGATCCCAAAAGACCTTTTCACACCTTCCACCAGAAATACCTAAGTCTGTACCTGCTGCTTTACCTTGGCCTGGGGGAGAGGGCGTGGTCATCCCTTAGGCTGAGAATATTCAGCCAATCAGGAAAAAGACTGCCAAAAGAGAGGGGGATGAAAAAAGGTGGGAAATCGAGAATTTGGACTGGAGACTTCTTCTTGGAACTCGGAGAGGAGAGGACTTGCTCTTGAGACTTCAAGCGGGGGAGTCGAGGGAGGAAGATGAAGACAGCCGGAGAGAGCAGATGGACGGACTAGACGCTGAAGGAGAGCAGAGACAGGGAATCCAGATATGACAGCTAGAAACACTATGAAGGACCAGCTAAGTGGTAACAAGCATTTAGTTATACTAATGTAAATTTGTGTTGGCAACCATACATCATAAATTAATATAATAAATATAACACGTAACTTTAATCAAACATCAAGCATTCTCCTCTAGTATGATTCTCAACTATTCATTATGTATATAGGTTTAGTTATTATTTTGTATATAGATGGTTTTGGTTTTATTTAAGCTTGTAAATATAATAGTTAGTAAACCAACGTAGTACTTTTACATTCTACCTTGCATGCCACCAATTAGTAATAGAAACAAATAGTACATTTATAAACATGATACCTTTAGAAAGGAAATCCAATAAAGAGTATATGGTTCAATCTAGGATACTACAGTAGGGGGTCTGTGGTATGTAACATTTAAATACATCATTAATATATTTTAAGTTGATCGGTTCCCTTCTGGGACCGATATAAATACATATTAATACAAATAAATGCGATTCCTGGAACCCTCTACTCGCCGTAGAAACGCGAGGCCAGGAACATAGCACGCCCAAACATCAAAATAAGTAACCGACCAATAAGTAATGGTACGTGGTACAGATCCCTTTTTTATCGTATTATTAACATCCACCTGAAACTCCGTAAATAGTTTCATCTCATCATAATCTACAACTATTTTATTTACGAAAACTCTTGGAATTGGGGCCTTTTTAATTTGGAGGTCGGCAAACTTAGTCTATTTTATTAGATACTAAAAACTCGTAAATACTCATTTTCTTTCTACTTGGATCGTCCGATAATTTGAGCACAAAATCGAGAAAAAAAATAGCCTTCAAAAATATTGAGCCGTTTGGTGTGAACTACGCTCCCAAATTGTCAAAATAACGATGTTATATAGGACAAACGGCTCAATATTTTTGAAGGGTAATTTTTTTCTCGATTCTGTGATCAAATTATCTTACGGTCCAAGTAGAAAGAAAAAGAGTATTTACGAGTTTTTAGTACCTAATTAAACTTTAGACTAAGTTTTCCGCCCTCCAGATTTAAAACGTCCCAATTCCAAGAGTTTTCGTAAATACAATAGTTGTAGATTACGATGAGATAAAACTATTTACAAAGTTTCTGGCGGATGTAAATAATTCGATAAAAAGGGGTCTGTACCACGGACTATAATATATCCTTGTAAAAAAACATGACAAGAGTAACCAGAAATATAAATTTGGAAACAAAACAGACAAAACTTTCAATTTAACATTAATTATTGTTAAACTTATAATTAGTGTTAGCAATCTTATATACTAAATTATAATTACATCAATATAATTAATTAGTTAAATTATTATGATGACTGTATTAAAAATATAAATACTTTACCCTATGTTTCATACAGCAAAGCGTACAGTGTTCTAGCATGTTCGACATACCTCCTATAATTAGGGCATAGCAACTTTCTTCTCATCTTAAAAATACAAATTATATCCGTTATACTTAAGTTATTATTTATATACATTATATGAGGATTCGGTTCTTTATAAATAACTGTTAACAGATACAAGCTAAGAAATTCTGAATTATTTACGAATTAATTAGGGAACGCCGAGCACATATAGGATCCTTCCTGCGTCTGACAGGAGTGCCCTCTTCAATCGGATTTCTAATTAAACTTATCAGTTAATTCATTCTCTAACTGTTACAACGAAGCAGCCGTTGCAGAAACGTTTCTGGACTTCAGCATTATTTAAATAAAATAATGTTAAATAATATTAATATTAAAAAAATATTTCTCAACACAGACCAATTAAGAAACCAATCCTCGTGTATCAATTTTCAATTTTTTTTTTTCGCTAACCCGTATCTTTGTTAATATATCACCAAATTCAATGATTGAGCCATATATTTTTTTTATTTTATTATTTATTTATATGATATTTACAACTGTATACAAAAATACATCTGGTAAATTCGCACATTGGTATAAAGACATGGAACACATGGCCATATATTTAAAAATATCTTCAATGTCTAGACTTATAGTAACTAGGAGGATACCACCTGTCCCCCATTTTACAAATTATACAATAGTTCATTTAATGTAATACTCGTTGCTTAAATTGTTTACCTTTAATTTACATGTATTCTAAATTTCAGACATAAATATAAATATAAATGAATTTTTTTTACAATATAAAAAAAAAACATTTCCCGTACAAATTTCTAGTCTAAAATCATTATTTTGTATTAGGAGAGTAGGAGGTAATAGAAGCTAAACAAATATGTAATTAAATGAACAGCTGTATAATTTGTAAAATAATTTCTAAGCTCCTGTTATCTACAATTATCCTAATAGTAAAATAAAATCAAATATTAAAGTCACTAAAAACTTATTTATATAATAGATGTATAAAAATAATAGTACACCAAGAAAAAAATATATATAAAAATAGTACAAATAAATTGACTTAATGATTCATACAGATAACAACAGTAGTACAATTATAGAATTAGAACAAATAAATAAATATGCATAAAACTAGAACTATGCATAAAACTACCGAACTAATAATAAATGAGATAGGTTTTTAAAATTATAAATAATAAATAGAAAGAAAGCTTTATACGTAATATCTATTAACTAAAAAGAATATGAGTAAATATGTAGAGCAAAAGATTAATTAAATATTAATCAGGGGTTGAAATGGAAAAAAATCTTTTATTATTAAACTAGAACTTAAGAAATTAAGTATTGGTATTAAAAAACTTGTGTATGTAATCGCAACAGATATTGTTTAATCATTAGGTAATTAGTAAATCAGCACTTTAATTTAAAAAAACAAATTAAATTTCCAATGTCTGGATTTGAGTATTTAACTGAGGTTAAAAGGTTAAATGTCGTTTGGATTTAGGTTTATTTGAATTTATCTATAAAATACTTTAGATGTAATGAATAATCTTGTTACTTTACTATACCTTTGTTTTAAATTTATACAATTCTGTAATGTAGCCTGTCTTGAAGAAAAAAAAAAAAAAAAAAAAAAAATGAAACGTATTAAAGTGACTTATCATTAGTTACATCTTCCGTGCAGTTAAAATCCGAAAAACGTGCAGTAAAAATTCAAAATATGTAAAATTGCCTAAATTTGCACCTGACGACGTGCCAAAATCATATATTTAATTTAATTTATAATATTAATAAATCGAAATCCAATCAAACCTTATGTTAAGCTTCTGAATTACAATGGTGTCACAAAAAAAAAAAATAGCGACAACAATACATAATCTAATACAACAATAAATTACAATTAACCTAAATATTGAAGAAAGAGAAATTTAAAAAAAATAATGACTAACATAAATAATATAAAATTTAAGATAATTCATTAAAAAAAATACAAAAAGGTCTTAATAATTAATTAAATATATTTGTTTAAATTTCCCTTAAATTGGTTAATTGACTTGCACATACAAGGAATGAAGTAATGTAGAGAAACTTAAGAAGATTAAAAATATGAAGAATAAGTATGCATTATATATCACCAATTAATTTTAGATATTTAATTTTAATTAAAAATAATATACGTACATACATAATTATAAACTGTCCACATTATAATGACTTTATTTTTTAATCGAGTTGCACCATAAGCCTGTCTGGTGTTTACTTCGTTCATTAGTAACATTAAATTCGAATCTTCGCGTCACAGAATCGTTTAACTTCCTCATACATAAATTTAATACGGACAAGATACAAGATAAAATAAAAAAGTAAATATTTACATACACATATGTATTTATATTTATATAAATAATTTTACTAAGTACAAAATGTACAAAACGTACAATTTCATGTAACAAAAATCTATATCGTGCAATTTAAGCCAAGACTTGCAATTTCGTGTAATATAAAATTTATATATGTTATTATTTAGATTCTGAAACGGATAGATATTCGGTTCCAGAGTTTTTACATGCAAGCAAATAAAATGTGCAATAACATGGCAATCCATTCTTCAAAACAATTCTATAACCGCCATACTGCCAACATCTTCACTGCTTCAGGAGTACGGTCAAAAAGGAGCAGTATAGATATAACGTCATACATACCTAGGCACCAACGAAGTAGTACCTTTACTCACTTCCATAGTACATTACGATTCGGTTGCTAACCAATATTTGTGCACAGTAAAATGATGAACATATTTAATCACATAAACAAATTCTGTTAGTTCAATGGAATTCACTACCATTCATCTGCCTACCACAATTGTTGGAATAGAATTCATTGTCCTTTGGCATTATTAGATCCACATGGGGAAGGCAGGGAACCCTTCGAGCTAACCAGGCTTTAGTGACTACGACCAGCTATTTAGAATTCATCACAACAGTTCCATTTGAATATAGGAACAAGCCACTACAATAATTACCTCTACCACAGTCCAATCACACACGGGATAATATATTAGTAAATTTCAAAGGTTTGTTTAAACCATTATCGAACCATACGAATTACATATTTTTTTTTAAAATATACATTTGTATAAAATTTAATATAGCATATAAATTTATTATAGATTAGATAAAAAGATGTACATATACATCCTATTGTGAGATAAGTGGATCAAAACAAGTATTACATTTTTTTTTTATCTTAAGATCATTTAACATTGAACTTTTTTGTGTAATAAAAAAATATATTTTTATTTTATCATCATATTTTTATGTTGTTAAGCGTCTTAAAACTAAGCCATTTCCATGCTTCGGATCCAGAAACATGTAAAATCATCATAAGTCAGTATATAATTTAATTGAGATGATTTCAATTTGCTCTGGGCATATATTTTAGGCTAACTAATTTTTTTGTTAAATTTGTAAAGTTTAAAAAAAAATGCAATTATCTATATCAAGATCTAGAAGTTGGGCTAAAACGGTGGATTTTTTTTTTAGATTTTGAGACGCAAATAACAAAACAAATATTAATTGAAGAGAAGAATGTAGGGAGTGATCAGCCAAAAAATAAAAATAAATAAGGATATTTATTTTTATTTTGCCGACGTTTCAATACAATGTTCAGGCCTTCATGCTAATAAAAAAAAGATAACAATAGGTAAACAATAGATAACAATAGTTTATGAGAAACTATAAACATTAAATAGTATAAAAAAAATATTGTTTCTCTACATAACTATATATTCCTTTTTCCTATTTTACATCTATAATTATCTCACTTCCTTTTAGCATACTATAACTTCATATTTTAGCAACTATGTCACCTCATTTCTTTTTATCTACACTTGATTTTGATTGAATTCCAATACTTTTCGTTGTTAATTCATTTTTCATATTTTATTTTACCTTATTTTGATTATGTATATTTCATTAATCCCTACTTTGTTGCTGTTATTATTTGTTTCTTAGTCCTCTGTTACTGTGATTATTCTACCTACTTTAAGTTGATCTACATTTTTTAGACTATACCTTTCACCTACATGTAAATTATATATTTTTATTTAATGTTTATAGTTTGTAGTTTCTCATATCTATTGCTATCTGTTTTTTTATTAACCCTGATGAAAGCCTGAACTTTGAGTCGAAACGTCGGCAAAAAAAATACATATATACTTATTTAAATTTGACTGATCATCCCAACCATTCTTCTCTTCCATTATTCAGTACAGTCAACCATTAATCCACAAAACAAATATTAACTTTAACGTTACGTAATTTGATCTAATTAACTATATCTAGTATGAGTAAAATATAGGGACGAATTAATATGAGTTTTCGCTCTAAATTTTCTCCTAGCCTGGAGTTTTTGATTTTTGTTTTCTATTATGACAAAATTTTATTAATCTCGGACATTATTAACTTGTCGAAATGGTACAGACGCGACCTCCCTAAGCAAATTGGAACTAAAGATGTAAACTAAAAACAATTGAAAAGTTTATATTTATTTATAACTTATAAAGAAATAAAATCTGAAAGTTATTTACATGATGTGGAACAGTGGAAATTCAACTCTCCACCGGTTATATAACGTTGAATTTGGTGGAAATCCTGAGAAGTTATCCATTCTTTAATAAAAAAATATAAATAGAATAGGATTCACCCCGACTTTTTATATAGCCCTTAATGATAATGAACCTTCAGTTAAATTGGTATTTGAATTTTGATGGTAAAAACCCAGCATCTCCTTTCTAAATTATACCACTTTTACTGTATTATTATCTTAAAAACCTACGATTTTTACTTGTAATTTCATTTCATTCTGTAATTTTGTAACTTGTTATATAGTTATCTAGATTTTTTTATATAACATTGTTTAAATTTCTAACAAACTTATAGTTGAAATGCTATAAGCCACATTGCAAATATGTTTAAACCGCAGGCGTTAAACAACCACATACAAACAAACAGATGAAAAGCAAATCAAGTCTTAAATAAAATAAAAGCTACATATTTTTATATAAATTCGTATTTAAGTTTTTTCCGGACGCCAAAAGCGAAACCAACTTCTCTTTTTTATGAAAAAAAATAGTAATTTTTACTAGAAATTTACTAGTAATGTTTACTAGACCTATTTTACTAGAAGTCTTTTGGTTCTTGTTCCTGATGTATCTGAACTCATTTAATACTAATGTCCTTTATAAAAAAATGATCAGTTGGTACATACATTTTGTTTAAAATAATATGAAAAAAAAATGTTTGGGTCCTAAGGTCTATTGGTAGGAAGGACAGAACTTATGTCCAATATTTTTCGATATACAAACCGTAGGAAGAAAATTGTCATTTAATGACAGTAGTTTTAAGATTTGGAACATTTTCGAAATTATCCGACTTCATTTCTTGTAAAAACAAATCAATTGTTAGAAAACTCTTTATAATAACTTAAAAGATAGTCGGAATAGGTTAAGGATAGAAGGAGCGAAATAGACCAGACTTTCTTCCCTCGGATAAAAAGACAAACTGTAAATGGTAGCTTTATGAAGATAGACGGGCTATTGCCAGTCCATTTTGTGCAGGGTAAGGTAGCCAAGCTCCCAACTAACTCCTTGGTTTTGTTTCCGTCCGCACCCTTATATATTTCCACACAAGCGGTTTATTTCTTTACTCTCGAGAAAGATAAAAATAAATTTTTGAAACCATTTGTCCGGTTAATATTATTACAATATGGAAACACTGTTAAAACGATTAATATAACAGTAAAAACAAAAACTTTAAAAGACCATTTAAAATACATTGTTTGAAGAGAGACTCCTTGAGAGTATTCTAGTAAAAATCTTGAATAAAAAAGTTCTTCTGGGGATAAAAAATAATTTTGATACGATTTATTTTTAAATTATTTATAAACGACTGATAACGACTGATTTATAAATGACTGAAACGACAAGAAACCGCTAGACGTTTCCGACTACTCCAACACTTACTAGACAAACGCTCTAAGCTTTCAATAAATTACAAACGACTCGTATATATGACAATAATAAGACCTATTTCGAATTACGGAATTCAGCTTTGGGGCTCCACTAAACCATCGAATTCCATTCGTGACCAATCCTTACAATCTAAAATCCTTCGTAAAATCCTCAATGCTCCTCACAAATAAAATCATCCATAAAGACCTTAATGTTTCATATGTTTCCGATTTGGTCCAATCAAGATATCTATCCTTCCATAATAAACTTCAGAACCATCCTAATCCTCTCGTTTCAAACCTTGCTTCCACCTCGATCCCTGATAACCCTCCGAGGCGTCTGAAAATAAGATGGTCTCGTGAACTACTTGTGTAAATATATTATTAGAGTGCAACCAATTGGTAGTTTCTCAACAAGCGTTTTCATGTGATTGTATTATTACTGCGCATATTTACTAGTTCTATTTTTTATAATACAGTTGTAAATATCAATGAATTAAAAAAAAATTCGAAGCGATAGTAAAATTAAAAAAAAATTAATTGTGGCAATCAACAATTAACAAAATATGCCGATAATGAATGATATTTTCCATATTCACAGTGCAATAGCAAACACAATACTACACTAGTTTCAACATGAGTTAACAGATATAGTTGTTGACATATCACAAACAGGATAAACAGTCCACCTTAATTCATCAGATAAGAAGTGCATCATAGTGACATACAAATAAACAGTAAAACCGAAAGGACTGATTTGCCAACCCAATACAGTATATTTTTGCAGATTAAACACAGGTGGAGAGGAGACAGCCTTCATAATATTGACACATTTCTAGAACTGATTCAGTTAAAAAATAGTAGTGTAAAAAGGTGAAAAATATCTTTGATTTCTGAGAATGTACAAACTCAAATAAAAATACGTTTTTCACAGTCGGGCTAGTTTGCCTATGTGTCGGGCGGAGTGTTTTTTCTTTTTTTTTTTTCTTCCCTACCTCACCATTTTAGGTATTTTTCGGGATTTCCCCGGGCCGGAGGGTGAGTGCGGGGAATTTAAAATCCCCTCTTGCACCGGGACGCGAACTCGTACTTATTTTTGTCTCTTAAAACTTCATATATCTGGTTGCCAGGCAACCAGCGGTGCTGTGCACACGCTTTAGCCCATTCGGCCACCCCGCCCCCCTCGGGCGGAGTTTTGTTGTCGGGCGCCTCTCCTCCACCCCCCCCCCCCCGAATTCGGTTCCTATGCATTTATTTACATAAAACAATTAGGGTAAAAGCACCTATAAGACAGCCCCTCGAAAAATGGGAAAATACAATTTCAGAACCTTCTAGACCTCTATTTCCTATATTTAGTTAGTCTGCTTTGCTTTAGTCTTTTCGGAAATCGCAACCTAAATAATGAGTGGCAAATTAGAAAGTTCCCTCACGGTCCACATAGTGTCCAAGGAACAACTATCTGTCACTACTATCTGATATAAGAGCACTCACCATTAGTGTTGTCCAAAATCGGAATATGCACTTTGCAAGACCAAGACCAACGCTGACTAAATGTTGCAAGACCAAGACCAGGACTGGTAAAAAAAAATTAAATAAATAGTCTTCCCCTACTCGTTTAAGAATAACCAGTCACTGAATAGATATGAGACTCATGACATGTCGGTGACACATGATAAGATAATTTTAACTTATTTGAATCATTTAAAAAGAAATAATTGAGTAATAATAATGTTATAAAATACTTAAAGGTGGACATGACAAGAATACAAAATTTTATTATGAGTAGAGGCTTGCAATTCGCATACGTGAAAAGGACAGGTACATGATGGGTATTTAGGTATTTAAAAAGAATCTCTATATTTTAAATAAGTAATGTTTTAAATATGATTGTAAATTGTAAATTATTTTTAGACTTGAAAATGGCTCAACGTGCCGAAACGTCGTAATTAGACGTGTAATCATTAAGTTGACAAAATTTAAAAATTGGTGTAAAATTGGCTGATAATACATAAAATTGAAAATAAATAGTATGCACCGAACAAGTGAGAAATATTGTGAATAAAAAATTGTTTTTTTTTAAATAAAAATCAAAGCAAAATAGTTACTAAAACTTGACAATCTTAGTTATAATATGTAAAGAATTGGTATAAATAACCAATATACTTTTGCATTTAACTGTTCCAATTTTTCATTAGTTCTTAGTTAGGTTTCTCCTGTCTAAAAAATTACAGTAATATCTCTATAGTAATAAGCTAATAAGTAATTGCAAGACTGTTGCGAGACTCATGCGCAAGACCAAGACCATGACTAAGATTAAATTTGCAAGACTAAGACTTGTCTCGCTCTCGCATTTGGGCAACATTACCCACCGTACTATAGGTTTACATTTTTCTCTTTAACTACTCTGATTTATCCCAAAGTGTTTGTTTGGTTGTTTTTAGGAGTGTTTTTAAATTATGTTTTATCTGATTTTAACTTATCTTGATGAAGGAATTTGAAATTTAATGGGTGTCAGCTACTGGAGCCTGGTAATCTTGCCTTGTAACCTTTTGCCAGTAGTTGACAGGCCTGTACTCTCATAAATTTCAAAAGATATAACTCAATATAACGGGGTCTTAAAAATAGGACGATTTACTCCTATCTCGTAAAAAAATGCTAATGGTTTGGATTAAATATAAAGCATAAATAGGTTTTCCTATTGCCAAAAACTGGTTCTTGACAGTTACCAGCAGGTAATTTTTGTTAATCTTAAAATGAAGAATATGAAATTTAGATTTATTACATCTTTGTTCTCATCTTTGTCAACCATATGAACATTCGAAATCAAACAGTGTCAGCTACTAGTACAATGAAACTATTCTGTTAATTTTCATTTTTTTTTTTTTTTTAATTTAGAAGAATGTTTCATGGGTTTAAAACATGTTTTGACAAGGTGAGAAAAAATACTATAAGATGAATCTATGAAAAATATAATAACATAAATGTCTTACTTTTTACACGTAAAAGTTCAAAGAAATTTCATTAAGTCTGCTATTGGTGCATTTACCCAATGTGATTTGATATTCTATCGTCCCAATGTATCTGTGTTTTCAGTAAAAATGATCACGATAGTTCATTGATAAGCCTATTTTTTTTTTATCACCCTGGCTGGATTTTAGTAGATTAACGACAAAAATACACTTGTTATTTTTTTTAAATATTGTTTATGATAAATTTATCATCTTATGTGATTAGAAAATTAAGCTTCTACACACAAATTTCAGAATATCAGAGACAAAATCAAGTTTTGTCTTCTCATATATAATACGAAAAACCAGACACCTTATCAGACGTGTACTTGAGAAAATGGTGCAAACTTATTCATGATCAGATAACACCGACACCTTTCAAATTTACATAATCATGGTTTAAGTTAAAACGTATTTTTGGTTGTACAAGGCGGGTAAGCCATGTGGCTATGCAAAACCCCTCGCTTCGTCCGAGCTATGCATTTTTATTGCTGTATTATAGGCCGGATTTAGAAGTTCTCTATTTAGAGCAGAGTGAAAATGTACATATAGTATTAAGATAACTTCTTTTATACGGTTGAAAAATATGTTCTTAGCGTTTTTCTACCTGATAATTAATTTTTATTCTTGTTTATTAAGTTATATTTTTTATTGTACTTTCTAAAATAAAAATTGTAATATATGGATTAAAAAAAATAGTTTGGTCAGATAATAATGTAGGCTGAGATTAAGACTATAGATTAAGACTTAAAAAAAAGGTATGCCAACTATGTCACTAAAGCTTCTTCACTGTTTCTGTTTAGTGGAAAAAGGAATGGAAGTGGATTGAACGCACATTAAGAAAATCTAAAGAAAGAGAGGAAGCATCAAGCCTGAAGGAGGAGTGGCAATGATCAGCAGAAAAGAACCTTGGCCTAGTCGACAAAACTTGGCAGGATGGAAGACGGATTGCAAGAAGAAGAGCTAAATGGAACGTATTTGTAGATGGCCTATGCTCAGCAAGGAATCAGGAATCAACGGAGAGAATAATATTTAAAAAAATTTAAAAAATGGATAATTATTTATTTTGACATGTTTCCGAGAATATCAGAAAAATATTAATGTTATTTGATGAAACTGGTACTGGAAATTTCGTTAAGATATATGCAGTACACATTTTTTTTATCGACAGGCGAAAAACACTCTCTGCATGATACCTGATCAAAGAAGGATGGCATCTAAATTAGTTTCAGCTCATCAAATTAACGTCCTCTTATATTTGAATTATAATTGTTGTTTCAATTGTGCTTCATGTTTCAATGAACCCCATGTCTCCCTATCAAATTCACAACTTGCTCCAACTATGGGCCAAACCAGATATCCCTTTTTGAAACAAATACGTGTCCTGGAAAGTAGGTTTGGGCAACCGTAAGCTACAGAAAGGAATGGAATTTGATTGGACTTGATCAGATTTATTCATGGAATTGAAACTGGAGCGGTTTTTCATTAATAATCTTCTGTTAAAGTTCAAATTCGACGTGTTCTTTTTCTAAATATAGAAGTATTCCAGAAACTAAGGTTGGGACCATCTGGAAATTAACCAGCACAATCGTTGGTAATAACATCTCAATCGGGTTAGCCTTACAATATTTTACTACAGGCAGATAGGTCCGGAAATTGCTTACTTTCAGATGCGAGGAAGTAAATAAATCCAATGAGTTTGAGACTTAATATAGATCCTTATTTGAAGGTGCCTAATGATATATGCTGCATTAAAGACGGATCAGACAACTATTTGAAGACGGGACCTAGACGGAGGAAGGTAAAGGTATCCAAGTTGAGCAGAGAACAGACAAGGCCGAGAAAGGACGTCTGGTTTTAATTCCGCCTGGGAGGAAGGTCTTTATGGGACTCCCTGTGATGAAATCAGGGGATATTGGATCCCCCTCCCCTCAATAAAACTACCAACACAATTTGCTGACACCGAGCTTTTCCCTATATTTTATTCTCAATTCAGCCGAATGGACATTGAAGGCAATGCTGATATAAGACGTGGTAAAAAGTCCAATATCCAAGCTTTCATCACACCGATTTTAGCAAAGTTTTAGAAAGAAAAGAAAGAAAGTAAATTTTATTGTGGGACGTTTAGTCCCCTAAGAATAACAAACATGTAAAATGACAATTACATTATAACGTAAATTTGTCTGGCCCATAATGGCTGGCAAATAATAATTAGGTTACAAAGTTATGTAACAATAAAATTAAAATAAAGTGCTATTCTAAATATACATTCAATGTGATGAAATTATAGATAAATTGATGTTCGTGTGTTTACATATTTAGAATAGAATAGAATAGAAAAATAACTTTATTCTGGGACACAGTCCCTTGAGAATAACAAAATTAGAATATTACATCTGGCCAAAATAAAATCAATCTAAAAAAAGAAATAATGTAAAAAAAATATAAGGTAAAAATTCTATATACAAAACAAACGAAACTATATACAAAACAATTAATACTATGACAAGACACTTAAAGCTATTTGCATTGATAGACCAGTATACACTTTTAAGAAAATAATAACGAATTAAAAAATAAAAATGTATCAAATTCTCTATTAAAATCAACTCGAATGGTTAGCAACTATCTGACTGTTTTGGGGATAGGAATTGGAATAGGAGGGTTTTGAATGTGGATATGGATGGGGAATGTCGAATTTTGATAGGGAGGGAATTCCAGAAATTGACAGAGCGAACAATAAAGGAGTTTTGGAATGAGGCAGATCTGTGGGAAGGCATGTAAAGGCTAGAAGATCGAGATCTTGTAGACAGGGAATGGACTGAGGATTTGAACTGGAGAAGGTTGTAGGCGTAAGAAGGACGATGGTTGTTGATGATTTGGTAGAGGAACGTACCTAGGAAATATTTTCTTCGGAAGGAGGAGAAAAGCCACTTTAACTCAGCGTAGTGGTGAGAAACATGGGAGTATATTGGGGCCCCGATCAAAAATCTTACGCAGCTGTTCATTAGTCTTTAATTTTTAATCGTAATATTTACACAGTAAGCAATATAAATAATGGTTTTGAATTAACAGTAGAATCAAATTGGTAGCATATTAAATTCTTATGAATATTCGGAATATTGATGGCAGAGGAAAAGGAGAAACAATTGGTTTTTAAATGAAGTTAATGATTCAGGTTTTGCGTATGGAGGTGGATAAGGAATTCACAAGGTAGCACGCATTACAAAGGTTTTTTTTAAAAATAAACTGTCTTATAAGATGGAATATACAGAATATAAATTAGGATAGAAAGCATATACATTATTTTAGATGAAATAATCTTCATAAATGGAATATGATATTCTTGTGGACTGTTTGCACTGTCTTATTGAACTAATAAATATATCTAGCGATTCGTGATATTCACTTTTCAAAGCTTCATCTAGCAACATCGGCCACTTCAAGTTAAGACCACTCTAAATTACAGATATATATGGTGTACTATCTCTATTTAGTTATCATGTTGATCTGAGATGTGTTATTTTTCGTAAGCATTTATTTTAGATTTTATAATTTTTTTCTGTACTAATGATGCCTAGGATTGGCGATTCGATGATTAGTTGTTTGCTGGTATTTGAGGCACGTTAAATATTGTGTTTTTCAATTATTGCCTTCCAATAACTTGTGTAATCGACAATTAACAAATCAAGAATTTATAATATACAAGATTCGACATATAATTAATGTAAATACTGTGCTACATTTTATAAAAACTGATTACAGAAAACAAAAGTTCTCATAAAAATATATATACATACATAGCTCAACAGGTGAAAATATGCCAAAAACAATACAATATTATTACTTGGTTATTGAAATTTTGATATTTAGGCGATCTATTTTCCTTAATCTTCCTTATTTTTTATTTTCCTTTCCTTATTTTTTTTTAACGAATTAAATCATGCGAAAGATGAAAGGTGTCTTAGTTCGGACGGTCTTTTATATATCTATCTACTGATTAAAATCCTCATGTCATTTCAAGCACAGGTGCTCAAGTAGTTGCACCGAATTCCGCATGATGGCAGCACCCTCGCAGCCGAATATTTACGACTTTCTTGTTCGTAATGATTACGAGCTGTTCTTTGGTGTTTCCTGAACACGAGATTTGATAGAGCGCAAATGTATAATATTTCCATGAAAATACGAAAATAAAAAAAATGTTTTGTTTATAACACGATTTTATTTGGAAGATCTTGTCTAGGATCATCAATTGTTATTTGTATTTTTTTTTTCTGTTAGCATTACAGGTATTTTACTATCTTAACCAATATTTTCCATCTATGCCTGCCTAAGGCTGTTCCTTCCCGGTTATCTACATTCAGCTCTGTTGAATCTTTGTTGATGCAGTATATACATCTGTTGTTTCCTACTAGTCCGTGATACAGACTCCTTTCCATTAAATTATTAACATCCGACTAAAACTTCGTGGATAGCATCATCTCATCGTAATCTATAACTTTTTTATTTACGAAAATTCTTTGAATTATGGCGTTTTCAGTCTGGACATCGGCAAACTTTGTATATTTAATTGGGTACTAAAAACTCATGAACATCTATTTGCTTTCCACTTGAATTGTATCATAATTTATCACAAAATCGAAGTCGCCAACAAAGACATAGGACCGTTTGGCGTCACCTCCAACCCCGAGATTTCAAAATAACGAGGTTACATGGGCCATACGGGCCAATGGTTTTGTAGGCCACCTTTTTTTTTTCGATTTTTGTGATCATATTATCTTACACTTCAATTGAAAAGCAAATGTGTATTTGTGAATTTTTAGTACCTAATTAAACTTTAGACCAAGTTTGCCACCCTCCAGATTGAAAACGTCCCAATTCCAAGAGTTTTCGTAAATAAAATAGTTGTAGGTTACGATGAGATAAAACTATTTACGAAGTTTCAGGCGGATGTTAATAATCCGATAAAAAGGGGTCTGTACCACGGACTATAATATATCCTTGTTAAAACATCACAAGAGTAATCAGAAATATAAAGTTGGGAACAAAACAGACAATACTTTCAATTTAACAATAATTATTTTTAAACTTATAATTAGTGATATGGAATTTTATATACTTATAATAATATTTTAGGACCAATGGTTTTGTAAGCCACCCTTTTTTTTCGATTTTTATGATCAATTTATCTTACGATTCAATTGAAAAGCAATTTCGTATTTATATGCTTTTAGTATCTAATTAATTAATGAGGAAACGCCATATTTCTGAGAATTTTCCTAGATATAATATGTATAGGTTACGCAATTTTATATACTTATAATAATAGTAAGATGAAGCAATTCACTATGTTTTAGGAGAATGGTAATAATTTGATAATAAGAGGTCTGTACCGCGAACCATACTCTGATATTCATTATAGTGTTGTGCACCACAGGCGGATTTACGGTGGGGCGGCTTTCGAGCTGAAGCCTCCTCCCCCAAAATGGTAAAATATAACCATATTTTATAGAAAAAACTATCTCTTAAAGTATTATTGTTCGTGTAAATACATTTATTATGTCTTCAAGAATCACTTAAACACCATTTCATATAGTTAATTCATTTCTTTCTCTTTTTTTTCAAATTAACTATCGTTATATATTTGAAAAAAATCTTTCGGGCTGAAGCCCCCCCCCCAAAAAAAATAAATCCTGGATCCGCTAGTGTTGTGCACTGGGCTAAATGTCCCACCCATTTTAACCTCTTCGCCTTCATATTATGAGTTATCGAATTACCAGTTTCTGGAAACAGTGCTTTGTTGATTTATTTCCTCTATGCGTTATATTATTATAGTACAGTAAAAATGACAATGTATATTAAAAATTCAAGTTGTGTTATTTGGAATAATATTTAGCTGCTAAAAGGAGGACGCTACTGCCATTTAAGTTATCTCAAGGATTTTGTTTTTTTCTGTGGGCTTATGTATCGACTAGTTAAGTTCCTAGACGAGTCGGAAAAAAATCCGGATTCCTCAGATTTCAGAGCTGTGCCTTCACTGGCCGATATTTGGCCCCCATAAAGCCCATTGATGAACGATCTCATTAAGCCGGTAATGGGTTGACAAAGCCCGATATCCCCCGAGCCGTGCACTCGAGAGAACACGGGGCTATCCCTAAAAAGCGGACAGTCCTCGCCTGCCTTTGTCGGGCGGGCCTTATCGTCGACCCAGTGGTCATCACTCACCTCCAGCCACCGCTTTTTGTCGGCTCCGAACCTTATCCATCTTACTGCCTACGGCTGCGACCGAGAGCCATAAGGTTCCTATTGGCTCATTTATTTATTTATTACTACTCCTCAAGAATTTATTTCCCATTATAGTACTTGTCCTTTTCATGGGTTTATATATTTCTGTAACTTTTATCGGAGCACCGAGGTGTCTGAGATAAAAGAGAAATCCAAATGTCTTCACACATGTTAGGTGTTAAGTATCAGAGGAAGCTATTAATTTCGGGGTGTTCAGATGATATGCAATCGTTGAAAATCAATCACCCACGACTTCTCGACCTAATAGTTTTAACTACCTTCAGTGAGATATAAATTTTAAAAATCAATTTTATAATAAATAAACACGATCCATATTATAGTATTCTAAGATAGTTACGGTAGTAAAAATGAGCGCACTCAATATTCAAAAGGACACAGGAATCATCAAATTGAGTTCCATCAAGCCTAACATTCACTGATAATGGGTGATAAATATTCAGGATGCAGTCTTTTTTATTTTTGCCCACGTTTCAACCCAAACATGTGGGTCATCTTCAGGGCGTGGTTTGAGCACTGAGGGTGTTCAAGTAGCCAAGTTCAAGAAGTACTTGAACAACCTCAGTGCTCAAACCACGCCCTGAAGATGACTCACATGTTTGGGTTGAAACGTTGGCAAAAACAAAAAAAATTATTAAAGGCTGCGTCCTGAATATTTATCACCCATGATATGTAGAACAGTCGAGTAACTTCCTTCAAGAATTGACTGATAACAGTAACAAATCGAGGATTTAATTTTTTTAGAAGGGAAAAAGAAAGGAACCGTACAGAATAATTTTTAAGTGGTCCTTAAAGGCCTGTAAAAAAAAAAATACTGGTTTGCAGTGAACAATAAAGCTTGTAGCGATAATTTTTTAATATTTTTTCTTGACACGTCCTAACCTTTAATAGTTGAATTAAATACGTTATAATTTAAAAATAATACATTTTTTTTATTTAAGTACTTAACTCAGATCACTCACAGAAACAAATAAGGAACAATAAAAATTGTTTTTTTCCTTTTTTTGGGATGGAGGGAGGGGAGAAGAAACTTTAGCCCCAAAAGTACCCTACCTCCCCCGATGGCTCGACAATGTCTGTTAGCAAATAATGTTTCAGTTATATAATGCTTATACTTTTCTTTACAAACTCCGATTTTTTTTAAATTTTATTAAATTAAAAGAATCGTAATTCAGAAAGTTTGTTTATTTCGTCTTCGTAATATGAAATTCATTACACTTTTAGTTTATTCACGATTTATTTATTTTTCTTATTTATAATGACAAACCTAAAATCTGTTAAAGATTTTTACTTTCCTACCTATACTAGGTAAGGAAAGTGTTGCAATCGGGCCAAATTTCCGACATGTGGTTTTCGACGGATCTATTCTTTTCAGAGCACATTGAGTCCGAAAAACACATTTTCAGCCATTGGTTTGTCCTTCTGTCTCTCTGTCTGCCAAGATTATCTCGGGAACTGGTGGACCAATTTTTTTGCTTATTATTTTTATTTTGTAAGGTTTTAACCACTGATACATGTGACATAAATCGGGCGTTCCAGGCGCAATAGCGACTGCACAAAAAGTGAAAAACACATTTTTCTTGAAACTGTAGCGCTAAAACGGCTCCTACGATTTTGATGAAACTTTCCTATAATTTTTAAATTAATGTTCTTTAAATTTTTGTAGATGTTTTAAATTCTCGAGAAAATACTGGAATAAAAGTTATAAAGAAAAGAAAAATGTTTTGGGGTCTAACTCACTAAGTATGTATTCTATGGTAAAATTTATACGAAAACTTTTGAAAGGTAATTAAATTACCTACAAAACAAAACAAAAAATCATCGAAATCGAACCAGTATAACGAAGATACAGCGAATTTTATTTTCTACACATGTTTTAATTTATTACTATCCTACCTATACTAGGTAAGGAAAGTATTGCGGTTGGGTCAAATTCCCAACATGCGGTTTTCGACGGATCGATACATTTCATAGCACTCTAAAATAAAGTCCGAAAATTTGTAGTTTAGCCTAATTTTATTTAGTAGCCTAAATTTGTTACTATTGTCCTTGATTGAGACATAATCCAGCAGCAGATTTAATTTTGATAGGTGGATTTTTCTTTACTTTTCTAGGGTAATTACTACGTATAAAAAATAAATAATGTAAAATGATATTTAAGTGTTTTTTGAAAATAAGAGAAAAGAGTTTAATTACAGAAACATTTTTAGGAAAAAAATTTATATATTTTTCTCGCCATTACATTTAGTAGATGCATGTGCGTTATAATTTAAAAATAGAATATCTTATGATTGTTTACTTATTTAGCTCAGAAACAAATATGGACAATTGAAAATATATGTATATACAAATATTTATTTCGGGGAAGGGTGTCATACCCCCAATGGATCTAATATTATATACTGTAATATTATTCAATAAAAGAAAACAAAGATACTAATATCATACGATCTCAAGTGCTACAACGAATTATCCGGAAATTGGAACTAGTAGGCAATGACAGAGATTGAGAACCCCTGATATAGAATTCTCGGAAGAGTTCTATGCCCTTATTTAATAATTCAAAGCATAAATTAAAGTGGAAAATATATTTGAAAGAAACCATCTGTAGATATGTATATGAATTAATTGATAAAAATTTAGGGAATCCAGCAACAGTTAAGGAATTACTTATATTACATAGACATAACACTTTAATCATTTTATCATTCCACAATGGTAAAGCAAGATGTAAAATAGTAATTTAAAAATATATTAGGCCAGTAATATCCTCTTACAACTTGTTAACCTCCTTAATAACTGTCCAAAACGTACCAGGTGTGCTTCAGCAGGAAACACGAGACCTTGCCTTATGCAGATGTTCAGAGTGTGCAAAAAATTAGGCCACAGAGAAAGTCGGAGCCCATTCTGCAATAATCTAAACCACTCTACGAATTCAAACTTCTAACTAACAAGTTTTGGAATGCCTTGTTGTATTTAAAATACAGAAAATAATATATTCAACTTCTAACAGGCATTTATAAGACATTTTTAGTAGAAAGAACCACAAGTCTTAGACCTTTTTCTTAGACAAAAATATTAGACCCATGTCCTAGGGTTCTTGCCAATGCTCCCAAGGTATCAAAAAAAATATTTTACATAATTTTTAGTTTATTTAAATCAATCGATTTATTTTTTAGAGCGCGATTAGAAATAAATATTGAATATGTGATTAACTGAGCTATAAAGTGTTTATATTAACAAGGCCAAAAGGCGCTCCCAGTAAATTAAATTTTTGTTATGAAAAAGAAAATTAAATTCGTTTTTGGTGTTCTTTATATTTTTAATATAAATCAATAATTTAAAATTTTAATACTTGATTTTCTTCGAAAAAAAAATTTTCCGGCCGTTAACTAAATCATTCATAAATTCTTAATATCTTCTCCAGATATAACATCAGTACACCGTTGGAAAACTGAATTTCTGCCATTCCAAACCTCATCAATAAGTTTTGGATTTATTTCCTTTTTAAGCTAGAAATTAAACTTCACACATATTTGTATTTGATAAAGCTTTGCGGTTGTCGAATTCCGAATGATCATTATTAGGCAAAAATATGATGCAGAACATTTTAATTTTTCGATTGTTATAAATTTCGTATTTGAGAGTTTCCGGAGGTGTGAAAAACGAATATCATAAAACTAATTTCATTTTAAATATTTAATAGTTGACCGTTACATTATAAAGGAAGGAGATGGTCCGGGGTTGCGGTCATAAATAGGCTAAATAGTGGTAAAACTATTTTATTGAAAGCCGACGTTTCGACCCGACTATGCAGGTCTTTATCAGGGAGGTGTGTTCATCTAGGAGTTTCACTTAGAACTCTAAGTTCTTGAGTTCTAAGTGAACCTCCTAGATGAACATAACACACCTCCCTGATGAAGACCTGCAATGTCGGGTCGAAACGTCGGCTTTCAATAAAATAGTTTTACCACTATTTAGCCTATTTATGACCGCAACCCCGGACCGTCTCCTTCCTTTAATTTCATTTTACATTTTATTCAACCCAAAATATAGCTATTAGATTAATAAATGAACAATGAATACCTCAATATTATTAAGGAACTAAATAATAATGGAAGGACAGAAATCAGAGGAACATATGGAATCAAGAAAGATTCTTACTCTGGTCCAGACGGCGGAGATCTAATAAATCCGTAAAACCAACATAAAAAGGAAACAATATTCAGTTTTCACTGTGTAATGAAATAATAAATAATTATTTCAAATAATTACAGACATATAAAACATATTTACCAAATATAATAAATCTGTAAACCATATTAACGCTACAAAATAACGCATGATTAGAAAAAAAAATTATCTCCATTAAAAATACCTCTTGATAAAAATAAACAAAAAAACAATCAGCACCATTTTTTAATTTGGAAAAGAAATTCTAGAGCTCTATCTTATAGAGATTATACAGTTTAACCAGGAAGGATTTCTAAAAAAAATTAAAGGAATTAAGTAAATAAATCAGTTTTATGATTAAATACAAAAAAAAATCTGCTTTAAAGCCAATTTATTTTCTCTATAATGCTAATAAAAAATATATTATAAAAAACAAGTATTATTTTTGTAAAATTAAACTCTTCTTAAAGAGGAGAAGGGCAGCTCAGCACATAACTCATCAGTCTTATTTCCTATATATTACTTTATTTATAACCTTATTATATATTATTATTATATATATTATATAAGTCCCAGAAAAGAGTTATTTTCAATCTATCTACCTACCTTTCCGGTCAGATAACGACGGATATAAAATAATTAATATAAAGTAATTCCTACTCTTGATGTCACTGAACGCATATAGGTAGTTTATAACTATTATCTTTTATACAACACTAAATTCTTGCCTATTGTTCCGTTAAGAAATGGTGATGATGTATTTGTACATTAATCAACATTTAAATTGTAATGCATTCATATATTAATCAGGCACTTTATATTGTCAGGTTCAGCTTTCTGTTTTCTCAACAGAAAAACTTATCTTAATGAAGAATTTAATATATTTTTATTTTTTAATTCTTTATTGTTTTCTTAAAAGTGCAAACTGGTCTATCAGTGCAAATAGCTTTAAGTGTCTTGTCATAGTGTTAATTGTTTTGTATATAGTTTCGTTTGTTTTGTATATAGAATGTTTACCTTATATTTTCTTTAAATTATTTCTTTTTTTTTCTATTGATTTTATTTTGGCCAAATGTAATATTTTAATTTTGTTCTATTTTGTTATTCTCAAGGGACTGTGTCCCTGAATAAAATTATTTTCTATCTATCTAACTATGACGTAAAACGTAATAAGAAAAACTTATATGTTAGTTTATAAGCACATAATTTTGTGTGCTAAATAGCGTTAATTAAGACGATTCTTTCTCTGGAATGTTCATAAATACGTCGCTTAAAAAGTTATCCGTTTCTAAAGACAACATAAATCCGTATTCTGAAGAAATATACAATTAGCGAACTAACATCGTGAAGTATATTTCGAACTGAAGTTTACATACTGTTAAAATTCAGAGCTCTTTAAGCTAGACTGCCAGAGGAAGGTATCTCGAGAAATTGTTGTGCAAACAGGCAAAGATAACTACTGTGTTTAACTTATCAAGAAGTGATGATGTGTGCGGCTGGGTTTCCTGCCTTCCAGACTCCTACTCTAATTTATATACCGCCAAGATTACAGATGCTACACTGATGGTAATATTATATATATATATATAATTGCAATAATGTTTGTTAATGGCTATATCGATGGCCTCACATAATAACTTTGCGAATTTCTTGCTGTAAATATTTTTCTTTCACAATTTGAATGAAACTTTCTGATAAACCTTGAAAATTGAGGGAAAACACAGACCTGTACGATAAAATGTTTTAGGCTGTTACATATTAAAAAGTAAACAAATATATTACGATTAAAAAGCTAGTTACGAGGTTATCACTTGAGGCAGAGAGAAAAACTTTATTTTCATATAAAATATAAAAGTTTGCTGCTCAATTATATTGGGTTGCTATACACACAGCATACTAGCTAATCCGTAGGACAATAAACAAACTTATATATAAATATACAGAAGTGATTAAGCTATTATATGTATATGAGTATGATATATATATATATATATATATGTTTTTTTTTCTTTTCTTTTTTCTTTCATTATTCATGCTTTTTTGCCCCTTTTTATTTAAAATTTAATTTCCCTTTCTCTCACTTCTCTCTCTTTATACACCTCTCCTATATACAATATTAAGATGCTTACAATTATAACAGAACAATAGCAATTTTTTTTTTTAATTTGTATTCGCCTCTACCCTAGAGGGTCATTGGCGGTTTTTCTTAATTTTTATATTTTACTATAGTGATTTGTTTCCAATAAATATTCAAAGAGAATGACGATATTTTCCTCATTGTCTCCCAAAATATCTTTCTATGTTGTCGAAAGCTTTAGTTTTTGTCTCTCTTTTTTATATTGGCACTCTAATAATAGATGTTTAATTGTTTGAGAGGTGTTGTCACACTTTTGGCAGGTTGGGGCTTCGAGACCTCTAAGTAGGTATCCGTGTGTGAAAAGGCAGTGTCCGATTCGCATCCGGCACAATATTATTTCTTCTCTTCTCGACCTTCTGAAGCTTGTGGTCCATGTGTTGCACTCGGTTTTGATTTCGGCAAGTTTGGCTCGTTGTATTTTCCATTGACCTTCCCAATTTTTTAATAGCTTTTTTCTTGCTTCATGGATCCAATCTTCAACAGTGATGTCAATTATTGTTGTTATGCCTGGTAGCTCTCCCTTTCTCGCCAAATGAGCAGCTTGGTCTGCTTTTTCATTACCCATTATACCACTATGGGATGGAACCCAGACAATGACCACACTTACTGATCTTTTTCTCATCTCCCACCATACGTTTATGATTTCTCTAATGAGAGAGTTGTCAGGCCATGGGTTACCAATGGCCGCCACAACGCTTTTGGAGTCGGTTGCTATGATCCATTTTTTTTCTTTGGAATTCGATATCCAATAAAGAGCCTTTATTATTCCAATCGCTTCTCCACTGAATATCGAGCACTCTCTTGGTAAGTTGAATAGTAGCTGGTTTGCGGTTGCATAGACAGCGCAACCAGCGCTATTTTCTACTTAGAGGCGTCGGTGTAAATGACGTTATAACCATTATAACTTTCTAGTAACCGGAAGAAATAAGTTTGTATTTCTAGTGGGTGATCTTTGGAATATCGAGTCATCGATATGTCTACAGACGGTCTGAATTTCTTCCAGTAAGAAAATTTGAGATCAGGAATGGGTCTTATTGTGCTCAGATCTATGTTTGTATCACATAATGTTTGATAGACCGTTAATTTAAATTATATTAAGCAATAGCAAATTATATTAAGTAATAATTATATAAAATTTAATATAAAACAAATATAATAGACATTTTTCATTAAATAAATAAATACATAAATTAAAACTCTCACTCTACCAATGAACGTGGTGGTGAATGATTCCCAGGGAGTCGAGGATTATATTTTCAACCAACCTCGCTACGTCCTTAATGTCGACACCTAGTTCCTCGAGGAAGCTCCTTGTTCTTTTTGAATACAGGATATCCCGCATATAAAGGGAAATATTTCAAGAAGTGATATCCTTTCTCAATAGCTTCAAAAAGGTTTATACAAACATATTTATATACATATTTTTTTAAAATAAATAATAACTCTGTTATTATTATTAATTTATTACATTATATCCTAAGTTACAGAGAAAAAAAAAAGCTTATTAATAATTCATTATAATAATGTTTGTTGAAAACATAGGAGATATTGGGCCAGAGAATATCAAATCATATATTTTCTTTACAAAAAAAGATGTGAATTTTAATTTATTCTGCAACAAACCTCAACGTACTTAATATGTGTGGACATAAACCTTATTTCTAAAGCACTCTTGCTCAATCTCCACTGGGTTTAGCCTCACTTACACGATTGAGAGAGGAGTGTAGGGATTTCCTGAAATCGTGTTTTTCCCTCCACAGTTGGAGGGACAAGTCTGGCTCGGAGTTCTCTCGCCAGATTGTAAATAGTATGTATGTATGTGTTCATTTTATTTATTTATTTTTAGGTTATTTTGTTCTTATTTATCTTTTATATTTTTTTTTCTGTATAATTTATTACACATAGAGTGTGAATGTGATCTCTGAACACTATTATAAATGTCCTTTGAGAAAGATTGTAATATTTTTCAATAAACAAGTTTTAAAAAAAAAAACTTATTAAATAAAGATGATTTTCTACTGATTTTCGCAGTACAGTTGGATAGTGACAAAAAAAAAAAAATAAAAAACCACATCCAGGCACAACATCCATTTCTTCCTAATAAGCCTATGGGAAATTCTTTATAGTTTCGCTAATATGACGACAGTCACAATTTACACCCCTACAGTATCGACTGGAACATTTACTTTAACAAAACGTAGAATAGTTAGTTATCTAACACTAAGGAACTCGAACCTCACAATGAAGGAATAAGAATCTTACAATAAGATTAATTTTTTATTAAATAATTATTAATATTTATGTACAGAACGGCACATATACAAAAAACGAAATTTACCCTAATGTGACCTTTACCCGGCCTCTTATAACGTTAACTTTTCTTTTCCATTTGACAATAAATTTCGCTAGGACGCGATAGATCTTAGAGCTGTTTGCCTCACTGACTTTAGATCGCAGGGTTGATTCATTGTTGATAGAAGTGACAGGAAATCCAGCGCTGGTCCTTGGGGCAAGTTGAAGATCTTATCAACATTTATCTTGGCTCCCGGGATCAACTCTACGAAAATATCCCACTTTATACAATAAATCAGGCCAACTAGTGACTCAACAGCTAGACCATTTATCTCAACTTTACTATCGGCTCGTTATTGTGAAAGGAGTCCTTATTCTCCCATTGATTTTCACACCTTCCAAGAATCTTCGTGATCCCTTTTTATAAAGACGTTCCCTTTCTGTTCTCAATGCACCATTTACATATAGGTATTTATTCGAATTTAGGAATTAATAAAAATGGTAACAATGTAAAAGCCGATTTAATTTTTTTTTAGCAAGGATTAATACTTAATGGTTACACGTGTTCTGTGAGTGACCTAAGCCAAATACTTAAAGAATCATATGTGGTTTCTTTTTAAATTATAACATATAAACCGCTACTAATTGTTAGCGTCGAGAAAAAAAAATATCCCTAAAACTAGTTCCTTGCGAATAATTCGCAGAAAATTTTCTTTAGTGAAGAAATTTCAAAACAATATGGAAATAAGTAGATCCTATGTATTAAGTAAGGAAGGAATTAATACTTTTTTCTTGGTCGATTACAATATTCCATTTAACATAAGGGACAAAAATATTTGTACAAATTGCTTTGCTAGAATATATTTTTAAAAGCTGAATGGAAAGGTAATAAAGACAAAATAAAGCCTCGATCATGGGATTTTCTAAATTATTAAAAAAAAATAAAATGTAAGACCAAACAAATGCCTTTAAAAAATAATAAAGTTAATATATCAGCCAGGAAAAAAGTGTAGTAGAGTAGTAAATGCAATATCTTTAAAGAGTAAGAAAGTATTAAGTATACGAAAACAAATGGACTGTATCTTTGCTAATAATTGTCCGATTTTTTTATTTGTTTTTTAGCTAATTTATTAATTTTTCTACTTATCATGGGTACTTCCTTCATAACTTTTTTCCAGATATTGCGGGGAATATGACTATTTTTTGCATGTGAAGCAAAAGAATATCTTCAAAATGAGTGGTCGATCATTGGATTTGATGAAGAAACGATGTTATGGCGTACCGACAAAAAAACACCTTTTAGAAATAATATATGGGATTAATTACCCTAATAATATTACTTCAACTTACTGTTGCCCAAAATCGGCCTTGGTCTTGCACTTTGCAAGACCAAGACCATGACCACCTAACTATTGCAAGACCAAGACCAAGGTCAGCAAGAAAATCGATTTTTTGAATACAAATTAAGGCAAAATAGTTACTAATGCTTGACAATTTTAGTTACTATATCTAAAGAATTGGTATAACCAATACACTATTGCGTTTAACTGTTCTAATTTTTCATTCGGGCTTAGTTAGGTTCCCCCTATCTAAAAATATACCTCTCTATAGTACTAAGCTAATAGGTAACTGCAAGACCGTTGCGAGAGTCTTGCGCAAGACCAAGATCTAGATAGACCAAAACTAAGTTTCAAGACCAAGACTCGTCTCGGCTCGCATTTGGGCAACACTACTTCAACTGTACACTTGCCTTTTGAGATTGTTGAGATTACCATAATATACTTTATTTGCTACTCAAACTTAAAATTTTATCGATAGAATACACCTTTAATAACTTGAAGATTGTTATTATTGGTTTTCAAAATTATTTTACAATTATGGCAGTTTAAAATATGTTCTCAAATTATCCAACTGTTTGGGTTCTCAAATAATTGGTGGAATGGAAGGAGGAGACTATCGTACGACAAGCACAAATTGTAGTTGTTTAGTGAAAAAATGCTAAGCGACTGACTTTCTATACAAACTGATAAAAATTATACAAAACTCCGAAACTTTAATGATAAACATTTAGTAAGATGTAATCATTTAAGGTTGAAGAAAATCAAGTAATTCCAATTTTCCTCTAAGGGGAATTTTTTCGCCCCCTCTGCATAGCAACTCAAGGAAACAACTTTCTGTATTAGCATTTCCAAATTCTTACTTTATCTGCTCTCTGCATCCTCCCGTTGAAAAGGGTAAAAAAAAAAGAAAAAATTAAAAAAAAAAAAGGTATGGAAATTTATGTACAATTTTTACTCCAAGTCAAGGACCATGGGCAGAGCATAATGAGAGGGGGCAGCTCTGAAAAAAGACTGCTTTATCAGTTATTTGCATACCCGGCCAGCTCTTTGATATTATCCCACTCTTATCTCGGTCCTCTTGGCTCCTTGCTCTGATTTCAGTCCGGGGGCAGCTAGTCATTGGCTATTTCGATAGCTCTTTCTATGTCACTTATCGAGAAGGGAGGTAGAAGAAAATCACTCGAAATCATCCTTTCAGCATCATTCAAAAACCAGAACAAAAGAAACAAAGAAAAAAATTGAGATTTTAGCGGAAGGAAATAGTCACAGATGAAGTATAGAACATTGAGTTATAAAGAAGATAATAATGGTTGATGTTGAGGATTTACAGATATCATAGGCGTACACTTGAATATATCACTTAATTGAAGCGACACAATTGAATATTATTTATTTATATTTTATGCAATTTGCACCTGAGCGGCTTCGCATCTAGCAAATTTGTTGTGTTTCTATTGTCTTGGTGTATTTGCTAGATATGGTTTTTATTGGTATAGTAGGTTTCTTGGCCATTTTCTTTTTAATCTACGTTGTTCAGGCAACATAGAGCAGGATATAGAAAGAACCAGAGGATTGGAGTGATTTTGGGTTGAAGAATGATATAGTATATATGATGTAGTGTATTTGTCGTGGATGTAGGATTTTACTGTTGGGGTGTTTAAGTCGTTATGTATAGTAGTATTTGAAATGTACCAAGGTGCGTTATCAATTTTTCGTAAAATTTTTGATTGTGCTGTTTGTATTTTGTTTTGCTGAACCCCAAAGTTCTGCTCTATATGTCCATATTGGTCTCAGTAAGGTGTTGTAGATCAGTCGCTTGTTTCATAAGTTAAGTGAAGATCTGTAGTCCAGAAGATGTGAAAGTTGGCTATATCGTCTAGTAAGTTCTTGTCTTTTTAATTTCGTATGTATGTTCCAAGCAAGTCTTTTGTCTAAGTAGAGTCCAAAGTACCGTACATAGTTATTTGAAGGCACTGTATTATTGGCAATCGTTATGGGTGGACATGAGGCTTTCCTAAGAGAGAAACTAACATGGTTTCTCATTCATATTTGTATACATTAAATAAGGGGATCGGAGGTAGCTTCCAAAAGTGCATTTCTAGAACTTATTCAGCTAAAGCATGAATAAACATGAATTATTTTAAATCTTAATAATATTTCTTATTTCTTAGTTTGTACTCAAGATAAAAATACGTTTTCTCAGTCTGTTTAGTTATTTAAAATGTGTATAGATAACATTCTCTATAACTTTTATACTTATACTTATTAAATATATTTTTTTCAACTTTGCCTAACCAAGTATCATAAAAATCAAGTACCAGTAAGTAGAGGTACCAGGTATAACGCCAATAAATTGTATCACCGTTGAAGATTGGTTCTATGAAACAAAAAAAAAAGCTATTAAAAAATTGGGAAAGTCAATGAAAAACAAAACGAGACGAACTAACAGAAATAAAAACCGAGTGCAACACGTGGGCCACAAGCTCCAGAAAATCGAGAAGAGAAGAAGTAATATTGTGCCGAATGCGAATTGGACACTGTCTTTTCACACAGGGATACCTTCTTAGATGTCTCGAAGCCCCAACCTGCCAAAAGTGTGACAACACCCCTCAAACAATTAAACATCTATTATTAGAGTGCCTCCAATATGAAGAAAAAAGACAAAAATTAAAGCTTTCGACGACATTGAAAGATATTTTGGGGGACAAGGAGGAAGATGTCATCATTCTCTTTCAATATTTATTAGAAACAAAGCACAATAATAGAATATAAAAATCAAGAAATACCGCCAATGACCCTCTAGGGTAGAGGCAAATACGAATAAAAAAATCAAATATTTGGATTTTTCCTATTTTCTTAATCAACTTTTGTTTACATATTATATTCATTCATGTAAGTTATTTATTATTAAATTTTACTTAGTTATTTCTTCGAAAACAACAAAAAACGTTTAGAAGAAGGATGACATCTTAAAATAAAATGCAAGATGCTTAACAAACGACTCAAATTACTTTACTCACTTTTTTATTGAATCCTTTAAAACTGAAATTAAATGTAAAACCTTACTCTTCACAGATATACAAAATAGACATAAAATTCAAGCTGAAAATTCTGTTCTTACTCATAATAAAAGTACATAACAAACAAAACCCTACTTACTGGTTTCAATATGAATTTGGATAGATATTTTTTTCCGTTTATATCAAGTCATTGCTGTCATGCAGAGGAGGGGCTACAATATATTTTAACAAGAGTGGGAAGGTCATTCATTCCGTGGATCAGTCAGGATAAATTTCAACCATTTCAAGACGACGGAGACGTGGTTGCCGAGTGGGCTAACGCTTGTAAAAAACAAACGTTTCTTGTCAACCCGATAAGCCGAAGAATACCAACTCAAATCTCGAGGTCGGGTGGCTTTTAACTCTGTGGTATATATTGAACATGGCAAATGAGGTTTTAAAAATTATTATTAGTGTCGAAAACAAGTTGTAATATCCTGACACCAAACACATCAGGTACACCTACCTGGAACCTGCAAGGACCAACCTATACCTGGAGTCTGGATCCTGTGGAAGGAGGCTGAGAATAAAAACTAGTAACGGACTAAGTAACTGGTTCCTTTTAGGGTGTTACCAGTTATTCCGAAGTAACAGGGTGAAGTTAAAAACCAATGGAAACCATCCTTGCCCCATCCTGAATATTTCTATATAATACGCCGAGAAGTAAGAAAAGAGACTTATGTGGATTTTCGACCTGGAGAATAGATCAGATGTTTTCTTCCGGCTTGGGGACTGAAGCCTTGGCCCTACAGAGACCATACAGATGGGCGTCTTGGAGAAGTTTTTGGACCGTGGGGTTGATGAGATGACATCAGATCTGCAGATGCAGTGATGAAACAAACCAACTACACCACCTCATATACAATAGATAAGTTTTATTCCCAACAATAAATTTACCAATGTTATAATATTTCATGGCAAAAATTCTCAAAACTGTCCATCTGAAATAATGCCTCCACAGTTAACTATTGAATCCATTGAATCACGTATTTTGTTCTTGTAAATATAATTTGCATATATTCTTTATTAAACATTGAGTTAAAAATTAAGTTTTTTAGTAATAGTTATTTTAATTCTGCCACCTATTTATATCATGACGATCACAGGTTATGTGTGTAGTTATAAAGCATGATAAACACAAACCATCCTTTGAGAAAAGAAATCCAATTAATTAATTCTGGACCAATCAATATATTATAGATCCAAATTTATTTTACTAATTTTTTATTATGCATTTCTGGGCAATTATCATCAGTAATTATCCAGTGGCATCCTGAATAAATTTAAACACTCCAAAAGTAACATTTCATCAGACATAAATATTAATTCTGATGATTAAACGATGATCATTTAAATTAAATCCTTTCTTTTTTAATAGTGTAAAATAAGGATCACGATGTGGACTAAAACGTAGGCATTCAATTCATCGTTTTTAGTATCTATCTATTTTAATGTTGATTGTTACCCTGTTACCATTGGCCGTCTTCTTTAGATAATAGTTTGTCTTTCGGAAAAGAACCTACTATTTTCAGACACACTGGTGTAGTCATTTCCAAAATTAAGGAGGGTAAAAATATAAAACTGAGTTATACGCTAAAAATGTGTCAACTGAGACGTTTGATGATGTGTTTACCTCCGCTGCCTTCAGTCTACACAACGACCACTTGACGTGGATGCGGGATGTAAGCAGTGGGCAACCGTTGAAGAATTTTGTTGCTATAGCAGTTGTCAACAATGGGTTTAGTATTTACATTTTGCTAATGCCGAAGCAGTTGTGTTTACCGCGTATGGTAATTGTGTACGGGCAGGGGGTTGGGAGGGGGGAGGAGAGAAAGGGGAAGGGGCGGGCAGGCAGCCAGCATCTTCCGACATAACAGATAAGGACAAGATTGTCCTCTCCCTCCAAGAGCCCTTTCCTATGGAAATTCTTTCAGAAATGGTTTGGAATCGGGGAGTCGGCTAGCGGCTATCTCCATGCTTTCTAGCAACTCCCTTCCAAATATCGAAAAGAAGTCGAGGAAAGCATCCCTTCTTGTGATGGAAAATTTGCACTATGATAAATACAGAGAGAGAGAGGAGACATTGTTAAGAAAATCATGTTAGCATAACATTATCTTGGGGCGATTCCATTATTTTAATCTGACACTTCATGTTCTAGCTGTCTTATATTTTTAGATTTATAGCAGTCTTCTGAATCAGAATAGATCTATTCCAAGAGGGAAGAGGAGCACCATGACATACAAAATAAGGTCTCAGCTAGAGTCAAAATATATAGCCTGGCTATATCATCTAAGGATGAAGATAATATATCTATAATATTATATATATATATATATATATATATATATATATATATATATATATATATATATATTTATTTATTTATAATTACTTAATTCTTTCCACATTTTTTATCTTTTATTCAATTTATAAGGAGATCTAGATCTATTTATATATATATATATATATATATATATGTTATATTTATATATATATTTAAACTTGACTATTTAATTGGGAATAAGGTCACTTAATTATTATTTAATAAACTATTGAATAATAATTAAGTGACCTTTTTCCCAATTAAGTAGTTTAAATTTAATACTCAAAGGTCGATTAAGGAAAAGTTGTAAATATATATATATATATATATATATATATATATATATATGTATCCACTTGTTTAAAATATTTTATTGTTTGTGTTTATTTTATACAAAATTTCTTTAAAATTGTAAATTAACTTATTTTAAATTATAAGATTATTTATTCGTGAATGATTATCATTATTCAGTTCTAACACAAACTTAAGTGTTATACAATAATTCAATTGTTGCACAATATACTTATAAAACATTGAATTACTATTTCAAATATATGTTATAAAAATGTTATTTTACGTGTAAGAAAGATTTTAGAATTAATTTTTGCCATAGTTTTTATTTTGTTATATTTCATTTTTTTTTAATTTATACACCATGACCAAACAAAAGGATAAATAAAAATATAATATAATAAGTTTTAGTAAATATAATTTTTCATAGGAATTTTTATTTGTTGGGCGCCTGGCTTACCAGCCTTTCATCCCTAAAGAGATAAAACTAGTAAACATAAGTTACTTACCCATTATTTGGCCATCAATAAATATTTATTCTACCATGCTAGCTCAGGTGAGAAGGGGTTAGGTTGGATGTTTTTATAAAGCAGCAAAAAAGGTTAACAAATATATTTACAGAAAGAAATATTTACAGAATTAATACTATATACAATAAAAAGAAATAAAATACAAGGAAAAAGAGAGAATTTAAACATAATTACTATAGACAATTAAAGATAAATAGGAAGATATTTAAAATAAGATAATAAAACTAACAAAAAAGATACTTATTTAATATAGAATAGTATGGCATGCCACGTATACACATCAAGAAGCGATAGTCAAGATAAAAGGTGTAAGAGCACATGCACATGCTAAAACATGAATTAATAATCAGGCACAGGAAAACAAAAGAGAGAAGAGTTAATTTTTTTTTCTATGCTTCCTTCATCTTGGTTACAACACTAATCGACAAAATCAATGTTATAACTAAAATGTATGTTAAATGTTTCATACATAAAGATGGTATGAAGATAATTGTCCGCGATTCTAATTTAAGGTCAGTAAATATACTACAAATTATAGTTGCGTTTTATGGCATTTGCCAACATTTCGACCTATGTTGTAGATCTCCATTAGAGCACTTTTATGTCCAATATTGGACTTGGGCTATTTCTCTCCATTTATCTCCATTGTAACTAGCTCTATTACATGCTAGTTGATTCTATCTATCCATCTGTTTTTTGGCCTTTCAGGTGGTCTTCTGCCTTCTCTTGAGGCATTCTTTGTTACGTAGAGACTTCCAGATGGATTCTCTACGAGCTAAATGTTCCGCCCATCTTAACTTCCGTGCCTTCTTATCATGGGATATTGATTGAACAGTTTTTGTAAGCAGTTCTTTATTGGTATTTCATCTCCATGCACTGTGATCCCAGATCGCTCCGGTTATCGTGCGGAAGATTTTTATCTCAAATCTTTCAGCACTTTTTTCTAGGGTGCTGTTCAGTGTCCAGGTCTCATAGCCATATATTAAAACTGGCTTTATCATAGCATTGTACACCCTTAACGTCTTTAAAGATTAAAGATTTTTTCAGGATTTCAATAGCTTTGAAAGGGAGAAGAAAGCTCTGTTGGCGCTAATTATACGCTGGTCTATTTCTGCCCGTTGGTCATTCATTGAGGTTACTGTTGAGCCGAGGTATTTCAATTTTTCCACTCTCGAGAATGATTTTTATTCTTCGCAGATCCTGTTATTGGGGTAGAATCTTCGGCTTATTATCATATAATTTCTTTTGTCTTCATTTACTTGTACATCGATCTGCACTGTCTCTTTTGTCAGAGTCTAGGCGGAGTTTCTCAATGTTGTCTTGATTACTTCCAAGGTCAGCGATATCACCTGCATGCCCAGGGATCTTATGATTCATTCCAACATGGACCCCTTCATTCTCCTGTGATCTTGTTTTTATTACCTTCTCCAAGGCTAAGTAGAACCTAATGGTAATTAATTAAAAATCACTATTAGTAAATATTTAATTAATGAATTGTACCCGAAACAGACTTAGTACTTGGGTGAGGTAAAATCCGATACTAACTTCGTGAGTCGATCCCAGTCACTAACCATAATCAGTTGAGAAAGCAGTTTAAGTCTTCATGGAGCAGTAATCCATTAATGCTAGTAGTTATGCTAACCGGGGGGGGAGGGGAGGGGTTGGCTGTGATGAATTCCATAGAGATCCCGATGACCCTGAAGCGCCTCGAATGCAGCGAGGGCCTTGGGAGTGCAGGCCGCCTGCTCAACTATTCGCGCTGCAGTTCTCTTTTAGCCAAGGTTTATTATATCACTACAGCTTACCTTTTATTGCCACTTTTTTTTTTATCTATTGCCGTCCTTATGTAAGAATTATATAACGATAACAAGGTTCTTACACGTTACAGAGCAGCAGCTACCGGCCTGATCTCTTACGTTGACATGGATTTCTACGATATTCAAAAATAAACTTTTCGATTGTTTGAGTCTTGGTTTGTATAATAATTTCTAATACGAGAATACCTAGTTTAAATCACTCTTGGGCTGGTAACTCCTTGTCGACAGATTAGTGGTAACTATTATTTCAATTGTTCATTTAATATTATGTCAAGTCTAGTCTTGCCCTTTGCACTTTGCAAGACCAAGACCAAGACCGCCTAACTGATGCAAGACCAAGACCAGGACTGGTAAAAAAAAATCGATTTTTTAAATAAAAATTTAGGCAAAATAGTTACTAACGCTTAACAATTTTAGTTAATATGTGTGTAGAATTGGTGTAACCAATATACTCTTGCATTTAACTCCTTTATTTTTTCATTCAGGCTTTGTTAGGTTTCTCCTATGTAAAAAATTACAGTAATATCTCTATAGTGCGCAAGACCCAGACCGTGACCTATACTGAGTTTGTAAGACCAAGAATTGTCTCGGTCTCGCATTTGGGCAACACTAAACTTTTATTTTTGTTACTTTTACCTAATTTTATTTGATTTAAACTAGTCCTTAATTTTTCTTCAGTGAGTTATTTATCGTATGAATGAATGCTTGGAGCTCTAATACTCAATGTCCTCGGGTGTGGCCGTTGCTGTTATTTTACACAATAAATGAAAAAAAATATTACAGAGAAGAAAAGTTAGGTCACCATACAATTGTGAAAATTCTAACCACACAGCCTAAATTCTAACCTTGTGTATGTGTCTCTAAAATTCAGGTAAGGAATAAAAAAAAACATAAATCTTTCGCCAATTTAGGCATCAAGACAGAAAAAAGGTAAGATAACACAACTGAGAATGGTCATAATCAAACAGCTGATAGGCAAGAAAATATAGATGAAGAACATAATTAATAACCAACCAAAATACATAAATATGTAACAAAAAAATACAAATAATAATTAAAAAAAATTATAAACTCATTGATTATTATTTTTAAAAAATGACACTTGTAACTTAAATTTGATCAAATAAGCGTTCATGTAGGATTTCATTCTTGGATCCCTTTCAAAGGTTCATTATTTATGTGCCTTTGAACAAAGAAATTATGAAATGAACTTATTTTATCAAATTTAAGTTGTTGCTTTTTCTATGTTGGGCCAAGACTTTTATTGAAGCCCTATACAGCAAATTTAAGTTACAGGTGTCAATAAATGGTGCCTTTAACCTATATATAATTTTTTTCTGATTATTGTTGGTAGCGTCGAAATCTGTTATTGTTCACATTTTGCCATAGAAAGGTGTTCCATTTTTTTTTTCAAAATCCTTCAGCTTATCCTCCAGTTCTTCTTTTTCCTTTTTTCTCTTTTTATTCCTACAGAGCTACTTCACTATATCCCTTTCCTATTTGTCATTCTTCTGTATGTATTTTTATACAAAGCATAAGTTAATCATCACTGGCCTGTCTTATATTTTTTGTAACATCTTCGCAGATCCTTTTTTCGTCTCTTTTACTACTTATTTACGGTCCTTTTCAATCCAAATGTTCTTTCTTTCCTTCTTATTCTCCCCCCAATATCGCTTCCGTAGCTCTTCTCACAGCTTCTTTTATTTTGATCCATTTGTTTTGAATACTCTTCATCTCTCTCTACTACAGACATGGCATATCTAGGGAGACGATTATTACCGCCATTTTTCGATTGTGTCTATTGGCCAAGAAACCTGGTCCTGTAAAACGGACTTACCATGATATTATATTAATAAGTCAACATTTTGGATTCCGTCTCAAATTATTAAATAATTGAATCCCAAATCTTAAAATCTTTAGTACTTAATTAAGGTTTTTTTTTTTTGTTTACTTTAAATATTTCTTTATTGAATTATATTACATTTTCTTACAACTAAGGGCATTATCGTAAATCAAGAACAAACAAAGATGAAGAAGAATCGTAAATGTTGATGATAAGTAAAGTGACAATATATGATTGTTTAAATTCAATTTAAATGTATATTTTCTCCGTTCCAGACATTTGCACTAAGAAAATGTTGGCAAGATATGGAACTGAAATGAATATATCTACTGTTATAACAAGAGGAGGCCAGATGTCTCGGAAATAACTGACTCTGACCTCCACCGACACCATCCTTGTTAACCTCTGCCTCAGCACTACCGAGTTAGGTCACAGCCAGCCACTGTATAATAAACCAATGCCTTGTTAGCTTATGGATAATATTTTAAGTCATGGATACGTTAGTGAGGATAGCAGGCGAAAAATGAGTCGTTCTGACAAGATTCCTATCAATATTTTTTGGCAGAAACATCTATAGAAACCTACTCACAGCGATGAATATAAAACGCTTTGGGCTAAGGCCTGCGCGTTTTGTCAGTCAACCAATTGAAATGTTTTTTCATATGGATTAAAATATCTCATAAACTAAAAATCTTACTTGCATACTGTAGGCAAGGGAAATGCTAAGCATTTCATCCTCTTTGTAATGAGCTATTATTCAAAAATGCATCTTAAGTCGACGAAGAGATAATGTTCTTAAAATGCCACACAATTTTGAAATTTTCGATGTGTTCAAATGCCCCTAAAGCCTCAAATCGACCTGTCCGAGCTGGCAGACAAGCATTTTCGTAATACTTAGAAGAGATACTATCAGCGTGTTAGGTTGAAAGTTTGCTGAAAATATTATTGCCATTTCGGCTTTGGCTCCAGGTCTATAAGGTGTTATTAGATTATTAGATACCATAAGATAAAAACAAAATATTTCCCATAAGACTTTCTATATATATATATTTTTTTTTATTGAGAAAAAATACATTTTGTCTCAATCAAGGGCATTTGAGATACAAGAAACTCATTCATACAATATATACAATTACAAAAATAATAGAAATTATCACCAAAAGAAGAAAAAAAAAGCTTAGTAAAACAGATGAAATAAAATATGATGCAACACAAATTAAACAGTCAACAATATTTACAGTCAGCCGAGGGAGCTCCAAGTCGGGCCCTCCCCCCCACGTGTGGAAGATAAGGCAAGACCCTAGAGATCCCAGCGCTTCACTCTCAGCAGCATCACTGAGATGAGGATTCAGTGGAGACTGAGAAAGGGCATTAAGCCACATACGCAAATTTGAGAAACGGGATGGAATAACGTCAAAGACTATATGAAATAAAATCAACAAATATATTTTTCGAGAATTCCTGTAAAAATTAAGAACGTGGAATTGGCTACTTTCAGCTAATTATTTTGTTAAACTTTTGTCTTTTCATTCTTTTGTTGAACTGAGTTGCACTTTGATATTTAATATTAGTGATTATAATAATCCATAAATACCTTCATCCACCATATATATTCCGTTAATACTCATATGCGGTCTTCTATCTCGTTTCAACAATATCGTACGAGATTTTAATGTAACTGTATTTATGATGAAGAGAAAAATAGTTGGGGTGATCAGTCAGATAAGAAAGCAAAAATAAATGATAATGTTTATTTTGACATTTTCCGACGTTTCTACCTGAAGTTCAGACCTTCATCAGGGCTAAGAAAAAAACCAGATGACAAGGTATGAGAAACATAAGTAGTGTAGGTAAAAAAATTAAAGTAAAATGAAGTTGTTAGAATAATGACAATAGTAAGAACTAAGAGATAAATAATAATAACCGTTACAAAGTGTGGAATGATGAAGTAAACATAATCAAAAAAGGTGACATAAGTATTAAAATGGGAATCTTAGAATAAAATGTAAAACAGAAAAAAGGAATATATAAGATATTGTAAAGTCGATCAAAATGTACAAACAACGACTTTTGATAGACTTTACAATATCTCAATTATCTATTTAACTATTCTATTTGCAATATCTTAATTTTACTATTTATTTTCATTTCTTATATAACTTCATATTCCTTTTTTCTGTTTTACATTTTATTCTAAGATTTCCATTTTAATACTTATGTCACCTTTTTTGATTATGTTTACTTCATCATTCCACACTTTGTAACGGTTATTATTATTTATCTGTTAGTTCTTACTATTATTATTAACATTAGGTCATTATTCTAACAACTTCATTTTAATTTTTATTTTTTTTAACAACGCTACTTATGTTTCTCATATCTTGTTATCTGGTTCTGTTCTCAGCCCTGACGAAGGCCTTAAATTCAGGTCGAAACGTCAGCAAATGTCAAAATAAATATTATCATTTATTTTTGCATTCTTATTTGACTGATCACCCCAAATATTCTTCTCTTCATTATTTACGACAGTCAAACATTTACCCACAATTATGTACTTATGGTGTTTCTTGCTACCCACTCTATTCTAAGTCATTCATCAGATTTTTATATTCAGTATGATATTGAAGAATTGTTTTAACTATTTTAATACTTATTCTTATCAATACAACTTTTTATATTTCTTTCATATAAGAATATCCCTTTGTTAAATCGAACAAGTAGAGACACATTATTCAGAGTCCTTTTCTCAAAGAAGGATCTTTAGTATCGTATAACTTCCGACTTCGGGAAAAGCAATGTCACATACCCTGGCTTTTGTAGCTCGGTGATATTATGTTCTATTATCAATGAACAATATATCCGTCTTCTTTGAAGGGTCCTGTTCTTATATTCCTTTTGGGTGTGTATACTTCAAAGTGGCTGATCTTTTTAGTTCCCCTCCAAGAAATGGGTATATTACTTCCCAAATTCACCGCGGTTTGGAGGCCTCCTTTCCTTAAATAAGAATGTTGAATAGTATATATTTTTTAATGCATTTTTAATGTATACATAATATCTCAAAAAAACGATGAGCCAAATAATTTACTAGTTATTAGTAATTGTTTATGTTTAAATGTTGATGTGTTTTAAATTTATATTATCTATTTTTGGCTTGGATAATGCAACCTTTTGAATTAGTTTATAATACATTATTTTTTAACTCTCGGAATAAGTTTCTTTAAAATAATATAGCAGAAAAAGTTGAAACAGAAAGGGCCTTAGATTAACAGATAAAAGTACAAAGGAATTAACAAATAAAAAAATAACGAAATAAGAGATTAAGATTAAATAATTATCATTCAATAACGATCCATCAATTGCATCTCAAAATCTTTAATCATAAATCACAAGTCTTGAAGAATGGTGCCAAAACTGGAGGTTTAAAATAAATTCCAATAAATCCCATCAAATTACCTTTACTCTTTGTCGTAAACCTATGACTTCCTGTCCTACAGTATTCTTTAACAATACCTCACTTATCCCTGTTGAACAAATCCGATACCTAGGACTCCATCTGGACAAACGACTCACTGGAATCCTCATTCTAGACTGAAACGACTAGAAACCGCCCGATGTTTCTGGACTACTCCCCAACGTATTCGATTATTGTAGCACTTACTAGACAAACACTCAAAAACTTCCAACTATTTACAAAAGACTCATATATATTACTACAAGGCCTATTTGGGCTTTCGGGATCGGGCTTTCCAGCAATCCAAAATCCTTCGTAAAATCCTCAATGCTCCCTACTTTGTCACAAATAAAATCATCCATAACGACCTTAATGTACCATATGTTTCCGATTTAGCTCAATCCAGATATCTATCCTTCCACAATAAACTTCCGAACAATGCGAACCCTTTTATTTGTAACCTTGCTTCCTCTTCTGTCCCTGATAACCCTCCGAGGCGTCTGAAAAGAAAATGGCCTCGGGATCTTCTAATATAGAAATATAATTGGAGTGCTACCAACGGGTAGTTTCTCTTAATGTTGTACATGTCATGTTAATAATTTCATATTTACTTGTTGTATTTACCATTTAATACAGTTGTGAATTTCAATAAGTAAATTTAAAAAAAAGAATAAGTAATAAATTATTAGTTGACTTCTAAAGTTAGTTAAAATAAACAAAACATGAATTAATAATAATTAAAAAGCGTCAATTAATTCTTAAATATTCTTACATAAAAAATAATAACTCTTTTTGTCTGTTTAATATACTTAAGGCATCCGTTGTACTAACTAAATTATGAATATAATATTTTTATAATACAATAATTGCATGAATTCATGGGACTTAATCATCCAGGATAAAGTCAGGAACTTCCTAAAATGTCGATACTGCTAAAATACGACTAATCCATACGTACGTAACTATAATAAAACATACTTGGACATAACAAAACTTCGAGGTTCAGCTAGCTATCAAAAACTGTTCATTTCTGGATTTATTTAGTAAGTATAAATGGTAGATATGTAATTTCTTGCAATTTGATTGATAATTTTCTATAATAATTAGAAATTTACATAATGACTCCAAGTCTTGCATATCATATTAATTTTTTTTAATAATCAAAAAAATTTAAAATAAAACATATTTTAAAATGATTCTAAGGCTGCTGGACCTTAATGTATAAAATATTGTAGCGTGTGAATATTTCATTATTTTTATACTGCAGAAATCTCAATGATTGATAGAATATTTCAGGTTATTTAATCCATTAATACTTTACAAAGCTTAAATACATTAAACAAATTGATATTGTTTATATTTATTCATATTATGTACAACCTCAATTTTCAATAATTGAACTTTTCGAATTAAAATAAGACAATATTATGTGTTTTATACGAATTTCATTGCTATTACCAGAAAAATATTGTTGATATAATTAATTTATTCGTTATTGTATTTTTTACTTAACAAATTCTGCCATTTTTGTTATTATTTTGATGTAGGAGTTCTTACTTCGTTTTTCTAATGATATTTTTTTTTGTAAAGGTGTGCGTTTACAAAAAAAAGTAGAGATGCTGCGTTCTGTAATTATGTAACAATAATAAAAAATATTTATGATGCTTGAAGAAGATATGAAACATAACCCGACATTGGAAAAGGTCAAAATATCGTAAAAGTTCTTTTTTTAGCCGAGATAAAAATATGAATAGGTTTAATGATTGTAACGTTTGATAAATATGAGCGGAAGAAAAATTCCATTACATAATAAAAACTCGATGTTTAATTGAATCAACAAAAATATACATGATAAAGGATATAAAGATGAATTTATTTTTGGTTTTCAAAATTAAAGAAAAATAAAACTTATTTAGATATGAGAAAAGTCACATTTGTTTAAGCTTATTGTCAATTATAAAAACCTGTACCAAAGCATGTGGGATCTTGGATTAAGTAACTTGAGGAAGTACTGGTCCTACGTCAAAGCTTCTTCAAGGAGATGATTTGTACGAGATTACTCCCAAACGTTAGGTTTTTTTCCAATTAAGAGTACTCACTTTATAGAGACGGAGAGTGCCCCAGGAGGATCTTCCGATCCCAGGATCGATGTATGGTGAAGTAACAGAATAAATAATGATAACCCACAATCGGGTTCGAACCCGGAATCGAAAGAGCACAATGCCTTACTCATTGAGTTACTCTGCATCTATTATTTATTACTTTCAAATATGATCTTTTATAATTTACCAGTTATTCCCCATCCGTCCACAATATATATATATATATATATATATATATAAAACATGGATTTACGTTTCGATATAGATAAAAACAAAAAATCAGTCATATTTTACAAATTTTAAAAAATGGTGTCGAGATTGGAGTATTCATATAAATTCCAACAAATTCCATCAAATTGCCTTTACCATTCGTCGTATGCCTATGACTTCCTGCCCTACTGTATCTTTTAATAATATTTAACTTACCTGTTGAACTGACCTAGGACTCCAACTGGACAAACATCTTATTTGGAATCCTCAAACAAGATTGAAACGCCAAGAAAATGCTTAACGTTTCCGGCTACTTCAACAGTTTTCAGACACAACAGGCCTACGGGGGAGAGAAGGTGGAAGCTTTCGGGCTGGAGCCCCTCTCTCCCAAAATGATATAATATAACAATATCTTATGAAAAAAATATTAAGAAACTATCTCTAAAAGTATTATTGTTCGTGTCATTACATTCAATAGGACTTCAAGAACCACTTAAACTCTATTTCATATAGGTAGTTAGTTTCTGTACTCTTCTTCCTAGGTAATTATCGTTATAAATACATTTTAAAAATTCGGGCTGAAGTCCACAATATTAAACTCTGGATCCGCTAGTAACCAGACACCCCACTTTCCCAATTAACTATAAAATATTCATTTACTTGACTATAATAAGTCCTGTTTTTACAAGTGGAGTTGGCTCAACCAACCATCACATTTTCTTATCCAATCCTTACAATCCGAAATCCTTCACAGAATCCTCAATTCTTCCTCATTTGTCATAAATAAAAATATCCACAATGTTCCATATGTTTGCCAATTTAGCCCAATCCAGATATCGATTCTGCCATAATAATCTTCATGCCCATCGAATACACTAGTTGCTGATCTTGCATCCTCTTAGGTTCATAAAAATCCTTCGGACGTTCTAATATAGATCTTTTAATGGAATGATATTAATAGTTATTTTATTTTAAAATCTGGCCAAGTTCTTTGAGCAATTCATTTACTTGATGTGTTTTTCATTAATATTGTTGTATTTTTTTAAAGTTAATATTGTTAAGTTGAAATAATGAGCAGCCCTTTACTTAGCATGAACATTCAAAACTGATGCTTTATAAATAAGCCGCTAGAGTTCTCTGACGGTTAAGTATAAAAATTTGTTAATTCTTTTGTATTCGGTGTATGTCCGTCTTCAGACCCATTTTGTTTCTTAAATTTTTACGGTAAGTAGAACCTTCAAAAGCTAAACCTGATAGCGTTCCTCAAAATACTTTGCCATTTACATTTCTCCTTGAAAGTTTTGTATAGTTTTTAAGCGATAATCAAAAAATGATAAGAGAATAAGTTGAGATTTCTATTAAGATAAACATTTACAGCTAATGTATGGTATGGACAATATATTTTGCCTGAGCAGAAGTGAAAAATCGCATTGAAATATCGCCCAAATTGTCATAATGGAGAAAATTGTAATGCCAATAACTCCTCATTCAATATAAACCCCCGGGTTGTACAATTCGTATAATACTCTAATTCGAGAATTGTATGGAGAAATGGTTTCCCTCTTTAATTAAAGGGCGTTTGTTCGCATGAATGTACCAGAATTGAATGTACAGCTCCATATAAATGTACCAGGAAAAGAGAATTAATAAATTGGGCCGTATATTTTCTTTCCTCTTTTCCTCTTCGCTCTGCTTCGTATACGGATCACATAAAAATTGTCAATATCCAAATAAATATATGAATGATATTCGCTTTTATTAGGAAGCATATGATTTCTTGTAGAAATTTAAGATATACATTTTATTAAAAAATCATTTTTTTCTCGACTTTGAAGTCCGAAAACCTTCTGTTGCATATCCAAGCTACTTAAAGCTTTTTTAATTCTTACGTAAAGCTATTTTAATTTTTGTCTTGACTGAAAGCAATTACATGCTTGGAGTAAATTTATTGCATTTAAATTGTTAGCTCTTCATCTTATATATATAGATAGAAAAAAAAACTTTATTCTGGGACTAAGTCCCTTCAGAATAACAATAATGTACAAAATAATAGAATATTACTGGCCTGAACGTTGAAACAATAAATAAAATTGATAAAATAAAATAAAAAGTAAAGAAAATCTTAGGTGCACAAGCTATATACAAACAGATAAAACTATGCACAGAGCATTTAAAATTATGAACAAAACAATTAAAACTATGAACGAATCACTTGAACTATGAACAAAATTATATTTAAGGGTTGAACAACATAAACATACACTTTGAGAAATGAAGAACGAAAAAGAGATACAATGAGTTCATTTCATAAAAAAAAAAAAAAAAACTTTACTTGAATATATATATAAAAATAAACAGTTACTTATAATTGAATAAAAAAAAATATATATAAAAAAAAATGTATGTATTGAAATTCCTACGTCGATAGTAGGAAATGCATGTACTATCTATTACCAAGTGTTATGATTATATGATTGCTACTCAATACATATATAATATCAATAGTTAGCTGGTATCAGACTGTTTTTGGAACAGGAATTGGAATAGGAGGTTTTTGAATGTATACAGGGAAGGGGCATGTCGAATTTTGATCGGGAGGGAATTCCAAAAGTTGACAGAGCGGGCTATAAAGGAATTTTGGAATGAGGCAGATCTATGAGAAGGGATGTATAGGTCAGAGGGTCGGGATCTTGTAGTGAGAGAATGGATTGAGGACTTAAATTGGAGAAGGTTGTAGGCATAAGAAGGACGATGATCGGTAATGATTTGATAAAGGAAAGTGCCAAGGAAATATTGTCTTCTTAAGGAGGGGAAGAGCCACCCTAACTCAGTGTAGTGGTGGGAGACACGGGAGCGTCTCGGGGTTCCAATTACAAATCTTACGAAGCAATTCATAAGTCTTTTGAGTCTATCACGCAGTTCCACCGAGAGGCCATCGTACACCACACAGCTGTAGTCAAAGTGGGGAAAGATGAGAGAGGAAACTATGAGTCTACGGGTATTTTGGGGTAGAAGATGGCGGAAGTGATGGAATAGTTTGAGGGTAGAAATTGCACGGCGGGATATATGAGAGATATGGTGATTCCAGGAAAGGGTTTGATCTATGAGAAAGCCTAAATTTTTAACAAAGGGATAGAAGGTGATGGGGTGGTTGTTTAGATAGAGTGAGGGAAAGTTGGTGTGGGATCTAAGAAGGGGCTTGGAACCAATGAGAATGGCCTGAGTTTTGGCAGCATTTAGCCTTAATCCATTTAAGTTGGCCCAGGCACTAATTCGATCTAAATCTTCTTGAATTTTGGCAAATGCCACCAATAACTCAGCGGGAGAAAAGGATAAATAGATTTGAGAATCGTCGGCATAAAGGTGGTGGGAACAATGGATAATTGAATCATTTAGGTCATTAATATAAGAATTGAAAAGAAGAGGAGACATGCTTGAACCCTGTGCAACTCCTGAGGATAAAGGAAGGTAGGCAGATAGAGGTTGATTAGGTATGGAAACTGCTTGGGTTCGTTGTGAGAGGAAAGACTGGAACCAAGAGATGGAACTATTGGAGAAGGATAATGATTTTAGTTTGTTGAAAAGGATGGAATGGATAATGGAATCGAAAGCTTTGGAGAAATCAAGCAGTATAAGTATGGTTAGTTTTTTGTCATCTATTGCAGTCTGGATATCACTAGTAATTTTAATCAGAGCAGATTGTGTAGAGTAGCCAGGACGGAAGCCAGATTGGAGAGGATCGAGTTGGTTGGATTGTTCAAGGTAGTTGGAAACTTGGGATTGTACTAACTTTTCTAGGGGTTTAGAAAGATTGGAAAGGATTGATATTGGGCGGAAATCTTCGGGAGAGGATGGATTAGGCTTTTTGTTTAAAGGAAGGACAATGGCTTTTTTCCAAGAGGTCGGGAATATTGAATTCTGCAGGGAGAAATTGTAGATGAAAAGGAGTGCTGGGAGGATTTCAGGGAGACATAATTTTATTAGTTTGATAGGAATGCCATCTGGGCCTACGGAATTGGAACGGGATTTCATTATAACGGTAATAAGGTCTGTGGGAGAAATGTCGGAAAAATAAAAATTATTGTCGTTAAAAGGTACCTCTGGAGAAAAGCCGGAAGGGGATGGTAAAGAAGAGGTGGAAACCGATATAAAGTGGGAGTTTAGGTCATCAGGTGATATTGGGAAAACTGAGGAAGGGGATCTAGAAGGTTCACAGAGGGAAAGCTTACGAAGTAGAAGCCATTTTGATTTGATATCAGGAGCTGAGGAAAGGGCTTCGTGAAAGTAGTTCGCTTTCGCTTGTCGGATCCTTGTCTGTGTCGTGTTACGAAGCACTCTGAATATTTGATAATCATCTGCAAGCCTAGTCCGTCTGAAGCGTCTGCGTGCAGCGTCGCGTCTCTTCTGCAGATCCTTAATTTCCTGACACATCCAAGGAGCAGGACGATGACGGAAAGTGGAGGTTTTCAGAGGAGCGTGGGTATTAAGTATATTGAGAAGATTGGTGGTGAGAATATCAACCATGGTGTCGACAGAGGAGCAATGATATATTTCATTCAAATCCAATGTTACTAGATCAGGTAATATTTTTTCTCGAGTAAGGGTATCCAGTTGGCGGAAAGTGATAGTTCGAGGATGGATTGGAGGAGTGCGGATATTATACGTTATTTGTATCAGATCATGAGATGAAAGAAAGGATACTGGCAATTGAGAGGCGGAGAGGAGGTTTTGTGCTGAGTCGATGATGTAGTAGTCTAGCCAAGTGTCAGATCTGGAGGTGTGGTGGGTGGAGGAAAAAGGAACGATGAATAGGTGAAGTGAGAAAAACAGATTTTCTAAATAGGATTTGTCATTGGAGTTTGAGAGGAAATTGGTATTGAGGTCACCGGAGATAATTATTCTGGGATAGAGGGGAACGAAGTTGAATAGAGTTGATTCGAAGGACGGGTCAAATGGCACGAGAGGAGGGCGATATACCACGGCGTAAAGGATAGGAGAAATATTACTGAGAATTTCTACTAAGAGGTATTCTACATGAGGATGATCGGAAGATGGGGAGCAATCGAGGATTCGGGTCTTTAGGCTATTGTGGACAAACATGGCTACTCCACCGCCAGTCCGGTTTACCCGGTCATGACGGAGCAGGATGTAATTAGGCAAGGAGACTGAAGATGATGGAATATAAGGTTTGAGCCAGGTTTCGGATATTGCTATGATATGATAAAAGTTTTGGGTAAAGTATTGCAGGAATTCGTCATAATGGGCAGAAAGTGATTGAGAGTTAACTTGACATGTGATTAGGGAACTAGACATACAGTGGATTTGGAGAGAAACAGTCAGTGTTTGGTAGCGAGAAGACAAAACGAGTAGAAAGTACAGAAAAGCGATTATCGTACATGAAACTAAGTGAAGAAAAAGTAATATTAACATTAAAAATAAATAAAGAGAATGTACTTGAAAATAAATAGATTGATGAGTGACGGTGTAGAGATAGCACTAAGAGAAGAAGTAAGACTATTTTAATGAGGCTAAAGGGTTGACGGCTTCTCGGTAGTCAGTCAAATACATCTAGATCCGAGACCTGTTCTATCAGGATGACTCTATGTCCGTCCTCTTTTCGACACCGCACCATTCCGGAAGCAAACCACGTATATTTGATTTTTCCCGCCGCTCTCTTCTGCCGAGCTAGCCAATAGAGGTGTCTATTTGTGCGAGTCATCTCTTCACCCAGATAAATTCGGTGGCAGTCATTTTCCTGCCAACCGATATCCCGCGTGGAGAAATCCCTCTTCACTTTCCTTTTCGTAATTAGATCATCTCTAATTGATTGCCTGACAAAGCGTGCGATAACAGGCGGTGGTCGCGAGTCATCTTTTCGGCTTCTGCGGCGATGTACGTTGTCCAGGTCCTCCACACTAAGCCTGATCCCCAAGCTTGCTCCTATACTGGTCACCAAAGCTGCGGGCGTTTCGCCCGGTCGCTCCGGTATACCGCGGATCTCCAGTGATCTACTCAATAGTCCTTGCTCTGCGTTATTCAAGCGAACCTCCAATTCGCCCACTCGGGATTTGAGTGCTTTGTTTTCTAATAGTATCTCCTCAAACTTTTTAGCTTGACCTTCCAGATGTTTTTCAATCTTCGTCAGTCTTTCGTTTAGTTCAAAACTGAGCTCTCCGTATTTATCTAGTGCTGTTTTCATGTTTTTTATATCTTCGTTCACGGTAGCGTCTAAACGATTTACTGCCGCAAGTATTTCTGAGGGGGACGGCTCGGTATTTTGTTTTTTCACCTGTTCGCAGTTAGAGCAAACCCATGTTTTTTTAATTATTTTTAATGCTTCGGTGTCTTTATCATTAAGGTTGACGCACCTACCATGAAAAATTATTTTACACTTAACGCAGTGTATATTGTTCTTATCTTCGCGTGCGATAGAGTTGTTGCAAATATTACACTGCACCATTTTTTAAATTTATTAATGAGAATTACTTCGCAATTAAAATATAAATAAATACCAGGACTGTTGACGGTAGTAAACAACGTCTAATGCTGGTCTAATGCTGTTAGGATTAGTAGACGCCTGCCAGCTCGTTGCTCCCAGAACTCTATCAATCTCGCTGCGTTTTCTTTACTCCGATTATTGTGAAGATCCGACACTTAATAGCGTGATTAATAATAGTGTTTTTTTTAAAAAAAGAGAAGAAAAAAAAAACTGAACTTAACTAAACTGAAAATTAAATTAAAGTAAACTGAGTCTATTATATGAACGAATTACACCGATGTACACACCAGGGCGTCTCAGGCCAGACTATATGATATATATATATATATATATAGACAGACACATATATATATATATATATATATATATAAAATCAAGCAGCCTTATAGGCTACACTATTCCTCCTTGCTGCATAATTCTTAGAATCTTTAGAGTGTTCATGAATACCCATTTTGTATTACAACTAAAAATGAGAGATCTACTAATGAAGAAAATTAAATGTTAGGTTATAAATATTGGTACAATTTCCACCAAACAGCCTTTTATGTCTCTAAAATGCAGTTAAAGAATAAAATAAAAGAAACATATGATCACATCATTCTACAAGATCCAATCACATTCTGAAAGAATAGTGAGGTAACAGCACTGAGGAAGGTTATAATGAAACAGCTGATTAGAAGAAAAAAAAGGACAGATGAAAACCATGCAATTGCTATCAACAATTACAATTATGTCACAAAAAATATTTAAAAAATAACAAATAAAAATATTTAAAAAAATATATCAAAAGAGGTTATCATCAAAAACCGCCGATCATGCAATGTTAAATATATATATATTTAACATTGCATAAATATATATATATATATACATATATATATATTTAAATATATATATATATATATATATATATATATATATATATATATATATATATATATATATGTGTGTGTGTGTGTGTGTGTGTGTGTGTGTGTGTGTGTGTGTGTGTGTGTGTGTGTGTGTGTGTGTGTGTGTGTGTGTGTGTGTGTGTGTGTGTGTGTGTGTGTGTGTGTGTGTGTGTGTGTGTGTGTGTGTGTGTGTGTGTATATATATATATATATGACTTATCTTACGGTTCATAATAATAAGGCTGTTTTGAATTGCTTTGCTTTGAATTTCTGTCATGGTGAGTTTTTACTCGTTTACAAACAAAATCAAAGACACTATAATTTTTAAAAATTTGAAACATTTAAACCCCGTCATATCAAAATGTTAATATCTATATGTTATTGAAGATCATTTAATTTTACATCGACATGACGAGTTGACTCAAAATTATTAAAGCCATTTCCGAGGAAATTGTAAAACATTGTTGAATCGGTGATATAAATTAAAATTTCTGATTTGTGTATTTGGACACAAAAGTTGCTGTAACATCCTAGGCGTATACCTTAAATACATTATTTCAGTTCCGTACGACTTTTGATTTTTTGAGCAAGACTGTTCACACACATTTTGAATGAGACTTGATTATTTCAAAACAGAGAACTTTGAAACATATATTTCTGTTTAAAATTCTTATTTCAAATCGTTTCTGATCTCAATACTATTCCTTGTTATATATTGCATGTACAGGTAAGTGCAAGAAATAAAATAAACGATTTTAACTAGTATATTGGTTTTTTATGGTGATAATTCAAATGTATTGACAAAATAAATTCTCTTATCTAAAGAGCCCGCATATATTTTAAGTGCTCACTTAAAAACGGCACTGACAGCAAAATAAACATATCATTATTGTATCGTCTGGATAAAATATAGTATGTAAAATATATATATACTAAAGTACTATTAGTTTCAATAGATGATCCAGGAAGTAATTTTTTGGGGAGAGATTTTTTTTTCTTAAATATAAAGGTAATTCTTGTGAACGAGAAAGAAACATAGTTATGTTTAAGTCATCTTTGAGCCTTGGAAAAAAAAATTATAATAATAATAATTATAGGAACAATAATACTTGTGGATTTGTTGGCGTTGATGACCTGAGGGTTTTACGCCTTTAAACAACAACAAACAAACTTTTGTGGATATATATATTTTTTTTTCTTAACACGCGCTTATATTTAGTTGCTACGTATACTTCATATTTGAAAACTAGTTGATTGTGATTTAACCATTCCTAACTGTCACTCACAGAAATAAAAATGGACCAATGAAAAAAAAAGTTTTTTTTATTATATTTTTCTATTTTGGGGGCTTAAACTCGAAAGCTCACGCCTCCCTTCCCTGTGAGTCCGGCAGTGCTAAGAATACTTCAAATAGTCTTTTTAGGACATGCAATGGATCATCTTACTTCAGGATTTTGAACTTTCTCTTCGTTTTTCTGTGTCAATTATTTAGAAAGCCCTCCGAAGACTTTCATGATATTGCTTGAAGCAGGGGTATGAAAAACCTATTGTCACGCTTATTTTTAACCGAAATCTTGGAAACGTTTTAGCATTGTCCAGATACAAGAGGTTCGAAGTTCTTTAGTTTCTGAAGAAGTCCTTGTAATATTATCACCCGTAATCGTTACAGAGAAATTCAAACTGAATATCTCAGGGCCTTTTTTAATATCGATTTTATTATTTCCTGGAAGTCGAGAATCTATCAAATTATTTCACTATAAGTTTATAGCAAAATATCTTCTGAATAACGATAATTTGAAAATATTATGAATTACAGCATTTGTACAAGTTATATCGTTTACTTATTTTAAGGGAATGTTCGTTCATCTAGTATTCGTTACGGGTCTTCTTTATCATTAGTACTAAAACATGTTTTTTATTCTTTCTTACTTCAATTATTTATTTATTATTTCTCCTCGTAGTTATGTAAATTTCTTATTTATTATTATTTATGAATATTGTGTAATTATTCATTTTTTTTTTTAAATTCCCTATTCTTTCAAATCCTGTTTCTTTTCTTTTATATTATTTATCTATTGTATTTTATTTTGCATTATTTTTACTATCGTGTAGATCAGGAACTCCAAATTATAGCCCGTATGAACCTTCAATCTGGCCCGCCAAACTTTCTTTGATTTATTAAATAGTTGAAATTTAGTAAATCACTAAAACTTTAGATTACACTACAAGTTTCATTGCGTCAGTTGTTTCTCAACTGATATGCCATTTGTAGAACAACAAGCTTTTTTTTTATCTCAAGCCGTGACCTGCGGAACTTGGTGGACGTCATAATGTGACCCGCGTGCCAAAAAGTTTAGAGACCCCCGCTGTAGTTTATATATTATATATTATAATTTATTTCTATGTAATTTCATTTTCTTCTACTCAGCTTCTTAGTTATATATTTTTCATTAATATTTATGTAAAGTTAGTATTCGTGAGACTAGCCACTACTCACCACTACTGGCCACGAAACTACCCACAATTCAACAAAACTTCCACAGATTTCAGAAATACAATTGCCTCTGAAATGTATATATTGTATTTTTATTATCCTGAACAACGTTTATGTATAGTTTTCTTATTTCAACTTTATATATTGCTATCGTTAGTTAAATGATTATTTGTAAATGTATTTTTTTTTCTGTTTGTATTTTTGTTAATTTATTTATTTTCAGCATTATTTCCCAGTATTTTATTTATATTTATTCACAATGCTGTTAGTTCAGTTTTATTTTATGTTAAATATTTCTATACATATATCTAGTTTATTTGCTATTTGTCGCATTATTGTGTTTGTTCACGTATTTTATCCTTCAACTTTATTTTATATACTATCTTTAAAATTGTAAGTTTACTTAATGTAATCTCGGCGATTATTTTTTTTTCATCATACAAGTCTCACACAAATCTAAGATGTATACAGTCATTTAATTTTTCTCAATACTTTACAACATTTAACTCTATTTCGTATATATATATTCTATATTCTAAAAAAAAATAAAAAATCTTATTTTCATGTAAACAAGTATCGTTGATTTAGTTCTATTTTTTTGTTTTCTTTTTTGTCTTTTCTTTCATTTTTATAGAAAAAAAAGCATAGAATAGATAAAATGTAAGTATAACATTCATACATACATATATTATGCGAATTCACATGGTGTATGTAAACTTTTGAAAATAAACACTATGCAAGAGAAAAAGGGGAGGGGAGAACGCGTATAAATATATATATGAATTATACATTTATATATCTTCATGTATACACTTAAATAAATTTACTTTAGTTGATTTTTATTTATTTAAAAAAGATTTCTCTTCCAAATAGTTCTCTGCCTCATGTTGAAAACTACATACCGGTCGGCAAGGATCGAATATTCGTAACTGCCAAAATTCAAATTTCATGATATGACGTTATTAAAATCATGAAAGTGCATGGTATCGACTTGTGAGAACTCGTATTTGTCGGGGAAGTAAAGATGTGTGATTGATAGGACGTCATGGCATCTAGTATCTGGATAAATTATAATACTTTCTGACATTAATTCATATCACCAGTAACATATAACAAGCATGAAACTGAAAAAAAAAACATTATTTTCTTTTGATATGCCTCCTATGTTTCATAAAAATGTCATAAGACCCATGATTTCAAGATTTAAAAATTTTTAACTGCGTTTAAGAAGAGTATTTTGTCTCTACAATAATGGAGGCTTTTGAGAATTCGAATTATATCTTCTCAACTATCAATATTCGAGCAATTATTCTTTCGATAAAATTTTAGCAATGAACTATTTTAAATCGAGCAATTTACATAAATCCAATTTATATCTTTAATCAAAAACGAAATTTGGAAGTGCTTAATTGAAATATCTATATTTGGTCGTTTATTCTGGTTCCATTGTAGGTTGGGAGTTGATTGCGGACTTTATACTGAGCTCGTGAAAGCAAATATTATTTCGAACCGAATCGGCAATATTTCGCTTCATTATACTCAAGTCTATGATCTCATTCCGTTTGACAGCAGGACCTGTTCTTAAATTCATTTCGTAAAGGCATCGCTTTATAAAGCTCCTCTTTCACAGAAGTCGTCTACTTCTAATTATCGAGAATACTTTGAAACGATGATGGCGGAAGAATGATATATTATTACTTATGCGCCATTTAAAATATCTCATATTTATTGTTAGTTTAACCACATATATATATATATATATATATATATATATATATATATATATATATATATATATATAGTGGCTCAAAGTGAAATTGATATATCTCGTAGAAAAATTAAAAAAAAAAACTTGTATGGTTACAGTAAATAAATAAAACCAGAAACTCAGACAGAAAACAAAACAGATTTATTTCTAATCTCATTTTAAATATGTAAAAACTCGATCAAATTAAAATATTCAACTTTGATTATTAAAAAATAATGATTGGCTATAAGTCGAGCCAATTACGACATGTGCATCGTTGACTTGGGTCATCAATGCAAGACACCAAGACTGTTAGCAATAGAGATGGACTTTTGGAGAAGGACAGCAAGAAAATCCAGAAGGGAAAGGATCAAAAAATGAAAGAATTCTGGAAATGATGGAGGTGGGAAAAAAGATTTTAGCAAATATTGAAAAGAAAAAGGTTATTCTGGTTTGGACCTTTGAAAAGAATGACTCCTGAAATATTGCCAAAGAGTTTATGGAGCTGGAAGTATAATGGAGAATGAAAAAGGGAAGACCAAGGGTAAAATGGAAAAACGCGGTGGAAGAAAACCTGGAGGTTCACGGCATCATAGAAGACAAACCTTGGATAGAGAAGAATGGAAAAATACCTAATATAATATTTAGGTCAAGGACAACCACAGTAGTGGAAATGCCTACAAAAAAAGTTTATATATATATAAAATTCATAATTTTACCTTAAAGTCGTAATGATGTACCTCACTTCTTATTACCATAATAGGTAATATAATACCTAATCATAATAGAATACCTTGTAGACAAGTCATTATTTCCTACCATTCCCTTCAGTCTGTAATGAAGTGGACAATTTTTGGGTGATTCCAGGCTTAGCCTGTTCCATTCCTCCAGGAGATATTTTATAGTCTTCTTTGCAAGAAAGTTTTCTAATTTCTACCACCAATTTCACCCACATGTGTTCTACCATTTTAGGATCTGATAAAATAAGGCTGTGATGATGTTTTTATAACTTTGGGGCAGTTATAAAGAAGCTATTCCTTAACGAACATGGCTGAGTGTTTGGGATCATTATCCTGATAAAAAACTAAATTTGTTTTTAGCCCAAATTTTTCACAATTTCTTTCAAGTTTCTTCTCAAAATGTCTGTGTAAACATATTTATTAACTATACCATGTGAAGATTTCCTACACCAGAAGCCGCAATACTTCCCCACACCAAGAAACATAATATAAAATGAAATATAATAAAATGAAACATGATATAACATGAGAAAAACAAAAAATAACATACGAAAATAACACTTTACTAGTATGTTTAATGATTACAATAAATCGTTAATTACTGTTTAGAATACAATAAAACAGAAAATTGAACTTTATTCTGGGACTAAGTCCCCTTAGAATAACAATGATGAATTAATATAAAAGAAAATACAAATCTGGCCAAAAACTAACTTATGAAAATTCTAATATTATATACATTATTTAAAAAATAGTATGTAACCACTAAAAAATAAATAGAAAAAAAATTAGATGAACACAAGATCTTCTCAAAATTACTTTTTGTTTTGAGGTAAAAAAAAAAAGTTATTTATTTATACATAACTACACAATTTATAAACAATTGGCTAACTAACTAAAAAAATAACTTAATACAAAATGTAATAATTATCTACAGTGATTTATATATTAATGTGCAAACACTAAGAGAAAGAAAAATAAAATCTCAGGATAACTTGTAGTGTAAAGGAAAAAAAGAACTATACATACATACTCGTATTGGTACACAGAGAAACAAAAAATATAACCTGGATAAATAAAAATGTATATGTGTATAACTAAGAATCACCAAACTCTTAATCTACAGAACCTGTTTTAGTATCTATAAGATATCCAAATCTACTCATCCATTGAAGACATGTTGATCACAATCCTACAAGGCAATACCAAACCAGATTGTAGGCCTAAACTATTCAGAACTCGATAGCACTTCGACAACCGCACTGCGGATCTTCGAGGTTCACATTGTTGAGGTGTAGGACCATCTCGCTTTACAATGAGCTAAGTAAATGGACTGCAATATTCATCTGTGTAGTTTATCAGGTAACGTGTATTCAGCTACATAGAAAATTTTTACAATAACAATCGAAGGAATATGTTTATAAACATTATGTATATTTTAGAGACAACTCAATCAGAAAAAATGAATCTAAAGGATGGCTAACAGATTTTTTGATCAAGATATGTGATGTTTAAAAGATATACTGGAAGACATCTAAAAGATGGACTTTAAGACACTGTCGCAGCCTTCTTTAAGGCACCCGAAAAAGTTATTAAAAAATACATCTGGATTAAGGCACCTACTATAACTTTACCCAAAAGATAAATAAAAACGTCATCTGAAAGACATAATTTTTATACCATTAAAAAATATTTATTAATTTATAAGGAAAAATAAATTGTAAAAGGCTTTGTTGAAATATGTTTAATTTATTTAAAGATATATTAATGAATTACAAAATGTAGTGCCAACTATTATATTATTTTATTTTATTCGGTTTGGGTGTCGATCACCTTTTTGTAATCACGGTTTTACAACCTCCATAATGTCTTCAATGAAAATCACTGTACAAATTGGAGCGAATCATAGCCAATATTAACTTCGTTAAAGGTTAACTTTTGAAAAGTGTTAATTTATTTTTACAATTAAATCGACTTCATGTATGTGTTTTATACTGTATATTTATATTGTGTTGTGTATTGTATTGTATTGTACACTGTAAATATACAGTGTGGTGTTTATGTCTTAGAATAAAAGTTATTTTTTAATCTAGAAGAATAGAAAGTTGATAATGCTATTTAATTATGTCTATATCTTGCAGTTATTGTTTTCTATGTATAATCCGGGATATCTTATATTGTTGAAAACATAGGAGCAGACTTTCCATATTGATTGGGAGGAAATTGATGGAACATAACCAAAAAATGGCGGTACTTCATATTTAGTGTACAAATTCAACATAATTATTGTGAAACGAATAATATTGGAATAACAAATATAATATTGGATATTTAAAAATAAATTTATATATATGTTTAGACAATAGTAATTTTTTTTTTATGTTCTTATGGATATACTTGAAAATATCTGAACGAAACAATTGGATATATTAAAATTTGTACGCACTAAACATGAGGGAAAGGGAGATAACCTCCATAACAGGTACATTTCTAGAAATAAAAACATAAAAAAAAGTACATAAAAACTTAAAAATACTTTTGATTTCTTAGTTTGTATAAACTTTAAATAAAAATAAACCATTTCCACAGTGTGACTAGTAAAAATGTCAATAAAAACATCCTCTATAAAATATATTTATACTCGCAATTATAAAATTTTTTTTTCAACTTTATCGCAGATGATTTAAAAAAGAATCCCAGAAAATGGTCCTATATATTGAGTTAACTTAATTTAATTTCGGCGATTGTTTTTTTCATCACGCAAGTCTCACACAAATCTAAGTTGTATACAATAATTTAATTGTTCTCAATACTTGACAACATTTAACTCTATTTCGTATGTATATATTATATAAAAAAAAAAATAAAAAATCTTATTTTCATGTAAACAAGTATCGTTGCTTTAGTTCTATTTTTTGGTTTGCTTTTTTTATTTTTTGTCTTTCCCTTAATTTTTATAGATAAAAAATCATAGAATAGATAAAATGTATGGATAATATTCATACATATAACATGCGAATTCGGATGGTGTATGTAAACTTTTGAAAATAAACCCCTCTTGCATATTTATATCTGTAAGATAAAAATGTTCATCACCCCTGAATATGAATGAAAATTTAAATAATAGGAATATTTAAGTCGTGATAAATTAGTTACGTACCTATTTATAGGCCTTAGTCTATAAACCTAGCCAGAGCTAGTCGAATTTTCTTAATAGATTTTAGTTTACATATTATATTCATTCCTGTTGCTTATTTATTATCAATTTTAATTTTTTTTAATTTATTTATTTATTGAAATTTAAAAACTGTACTAAACAAATACAATTAGTAAATACGAGATAATCAAGAGTAATGACATGAACAGACTTGTGGAGACACTATCCAATGATTGCACTCTCTAATTTTTTTAAAATTTTATTTATTGAGGGGGACAAAACTATATTCTCGCCCTCCCCCAATATTGTTATTGTCCTCCTCATCATCTCCGAAATCTTCACGTATGGTTGATGAGCCTGAGCCTCGAGATGCCTGATCTCCAAGATATGGTGGAGGATGGAAGCAGTGACTAAGAAGGGTATCCAATGGTCTTTGATGGAGGGTTGATGGAGCTCCAATAAAAAGATTACTTCTCCACGAACCAATTAGATGAAATGATTCTCGGAACTGTTAACGAATCTCACGGGACATTTGAACGGTCCTACTACAATCTAGCGTCATTTGACCAGTCACTCCTTAAACGGGAGCAAATGTGGCTAATATATTGGCCAATTTATCTGTAAATTATCTATTGTTGAAGAATAAGTTATGATGATGGCTGATTTTTTTAAACTCATACCGTCCTTAATAACAAGGCGATTGCGCAACTCCTTTAGTAATAAAGAAATAAGTACGATCTATTTGACTCTATGGAAATCATACGATCCACGATTCATATCTAGATTTATAGCTGAAGAAAGTAAAAACAAAAAGGTGATGTGTTTTTCGTATAAAGAAACTAAAATAGAAGTCAATGCATTTTTCAAGCATGAACTAATGTATAGTCATTCACTTCAGGTTGTTATAACATGTTTCAAAGGATTTTAAACGTATAATAAACATACATAATTTAAAAACTAGACTATATCTGACCCCTTTTGACCATTGTTTAATATTCTTAGGATCAAATTACTTCAGCTATAAATTTTGGTCTGTGTGATAGTAAATGACAAAAAGAAATTATTAGAATTATTGCAAGCAGTGCAGTCTCTATTGTACTCTATATTGTTAGAAAAACTAATAAATTAATATTTTTTAACTGATAATTTTATTCCAATATTTCATAAAATCGGTATGCAAATTATATGAAAAATTAAATTGAAAATGACATATTAAAAAACAAAACAAAAACTGGTTCAAAGGAACGCCATCCCACTGGCGAACATATGAAAATTACAACATTTTTAAAAACAACACAAAATTTTTGTTTGGATCTTGGAGATTTATTGAATCACATATATATTCTTTTTCGTATCTTACAATTAGTATTTTTTTCTTAATTGGTTTTTAACAAGTTTTAATATGCTTGATATGTTAAAAACAAATTAGTTCTAGACACTAACCAGCAGCCTAGGAAGAAGTATTGAAGTATTAAATGAAATAGATACGTATATTTCATTTTTATTATTTGGAGCTACGGTCCTGCAAGAACCTGGGTCTCTCTTGATATTCTTTTTACACTCTTCTCTATCTCGGGCGAGCATTCTCCATCTCCGGATTCACATCCTATTCCTCCACCTCGTCCGGCCACCTCACTGGTCTTCTTCTGCCACGTCTTTAATCTTCCAGCAGGTGTTTAGAAATTGAATCTCTGGGCATACGCGCCACATGTCCAAATCATCTGATTTGGCTACTTCTTACCAAATCAACTTCTTGAGAACAAATCCCAATCGTGACCAAAAAATCTGATGGCGCCATGAAACTCCCTTCTTGGCACTCATGGTTTTACCTATGAATTAGTTTGATTATGTCGCCCCCACTCATTCTTAACTCGGCCATCATTTATTGTTCAAGATATAATAAGCTTTATAAGTCTTAACTGTTTCGAAAAAAAAAATATCATCATTGAACAATATCTGCAAAGTTCGTAGTCAAAGAACTTGAACAAGACTTACAATTACAATATGTTAGATTTTATGCTAGATGTCTTGTCAAGTTATGTCCTGTGAATTTATTATAATAAATGGTTACTTATTATTTCTTTCTTATATTTTTGTAAAATGATAAAAATTAAATTTTACTAATAACCGAATCATATCTAGTAGAATGGTATCCACTGACGAAGACATTTTTTTTCCAAAATCAAACATAATTTTTTTTTAAAGTTTATTTATTATTTCAAAACTATTTTGAAAAATTTCAATAATAACAAAAGTTTATACACAAATACTCAATGTATAAAAGATGCCAGGAATAGAGAAATAACTGAATGAGGTCAGGTTGATATGTACCAAGAAAAGATATGCGGTCACCCATCTCATATTTCTATCTTGATTGCTAGATTACGAAACAGTTTTATAAGACTTATCTAAAGAAAAATATAATGTATTTTTTTTTATGTAAATCTTCTGTACGTGCACAATATTCTTAATTTTTTAATAAACGGACAACTTATTCATATATATTATAGTAATATCGCTAAGGAGTGTCGAAATTATGATAATAATTCTCTTTCAAGTCTGTCTCCGAGCATCTTTTCCGTGAGAAGTAGATGTGGTGCTAAACTTCGTATGTCTTATATATATATACACATATATATATATATATATATATATATATATATATATATATATATATATATTATTTATTTGACGCGAAACAGCCCTGAAGGACTACGCGACTATGATACTGGTTTCTTTTTCAATTTCTTCCTTTCTGCCCATCTCTGCTTGAGGATATCGCTAAATTTTTTCTTCCTTTCCTCCGCCCACTTCCTTCTGGATGGAAGTCCTTACTCTCCACCACATGCACCGCACTTTTCAGGAATTTCTTGTATTCTGTCCTATCCTCACATTATTCCCGTGTTATCCCAAGCCTCTGTATTTCCTGTTTTATCTGTACCATCCACTAGCCATGGTTAAACTGGTATCCCATAACCCTACTGAAAATCTTCTTGTTTAACCTCTCCTCGGTCATCCTTTGCATGTGTCCATAAAACCTAAGTCTTCTTACCCTCATTTCCGTTTCCAAATCAGAGGTTTCACTGTAAATCTCCTTATTGGATTTCAGTCTGTATATATAAAATATAACAAAATATATTTTATAACGACAAAGAAATGTTAAAAAGTTTTTTTTTTTTTGTAAAAGAAAAAAAAGGTGTTACTAGAGTTAGATATATTTATTGTTTTTCCTGTACTATTTGGTACCGTAACATCGAAGGCAATGTTCGCAAGTAACGGAAAGCTTTAATCATCTACAAAATATATAACATGAATTGATTACTATATAATGTTTAGGCATTAACTTCCCGCTGTATGTGCATAACAGAGAAACATTACTAAATTAACTGCCCAAAAAAAAAAAGGGAAAAACAAAACAAAAGCTAAACTTACTATTCCAATTATCACAAATCATTATTTAGAACATAATTGACGCTTTTTTGTTTTAAGACGAAGGCAATTTATTTATTTTTTGGGTTTTTTTTTTCAGGAGAGAGTAACCCAGTTTTCCTACGAGTGATCGAAAAACGTAATAAGTAGGTACACAAATCGATGGATAATGTACATTTAATTCGTTTCAGATAGTTTTCCACTTATTCCAGACTAAACAAGATTATCTCCGATAAAGGGAGAGCTGCTCCCTTCTGGTTAAGTACACACGGTCTACTAGCCCTAGGACATCCTGCAACTCTTAAGTTCCGAGAGCCGGTCTCTCGAAAGTTACAGTCTGCTATCCGAGAACTTTTGAAAGAGCAAGTATCGGAAAGAGGAAGGGAGGGACATGGTCTTCATCCTATTGTAACTTGTGACCAGCCAAAACATCTCCTTCCAAAGATGAGCTGACTCAGAAACAAACCTTTAGGGCAGAAAATATATTTTCCATTACAAATATATTTATTTATTCGATTGGTAGATTTATTTATTACAATTACAAATGATACAAAGTGGGTCCTTTTACTTTTTACTTGATGGAATTTTTTGGAACGTGTTGCGGTCTAGATATAGTAAAATCACGTCTCCAAATTGATAAAAGATTTCTTGCTGAGTTTGTTGAAATATAAAATATAATTTTTACGTTTAATCTATACATAATTATGTATCTATCACAAAAAAAATCTTTTTAATCTTACAGATTTTTATTTTATATTTAAATCATTTTATATACATTTAAAGTTTCGGCTCCAAGACCATTTTGAAAAAAAACAAAAACTCTTTAAGAAACATTATTTCTAAAAACTTTCTCAAAATATATATGTATACAAAATACTACTCAATGGTAGTAATCGTTTTATTAAATATGAAATGTTTCGTTTTATTTCCTTTTTCCTCCAAAAGAATTTTTCTGGAGATTTGGATGAAAAAGGAAATAAAACAAATTATTTTATATTTAATAACTTTTAAATGTATATAAAGATGGTCTAAATGTAAAAAAAATGGGATGAAAAAGGGGTTTGATAAATACATAATCATATATAGATTAAATATAATAATTATAAAAAATCTCTCAAAAAACACGAATAACCTAAATAAAGTTCTTTATCAAGTATAAAATATAATTTATATAAATTATAATCTAAGCGGTACCCATATAATTTAATATTGTGGATAATATGTTCAATACTTTGTAAAGAAGTACTACGTTTGGGCCATCAATTGTGCAAGGATATGATTAGAACGAGATTACGCTCAACTGCTAGGTTTTCTAATTAATTATTTAATTATGCTTTTTTTTATTATCTTTGCATAGGCTGCGAGTACCCCAGGCTCGATTAACGACTGGTGAAAAAGGATTAATAATTATCTTCCACAGCCAGGCTAGAACTCGAGACCTGAAGTAAAGGAGTACAGTGCTTTACTCATGGAGTCTTTTTGTAGTTTAATGAAACAATAACTTTAATTTTAAGTAAATAAATAGACATGAAACATGCTTTCCTATTTACCACGACAATGTCATAATTACAGAGATAACATACAACACCTTTGACTGACATTTGACAGAAGAATGACATGGGGCCCACATATCAACAAAAAAAGAAAAAACATTAAACCTCAGACTTCGACAATTATACTCACTTCTTTCAAGACGCTCAAAATTAATAAAACAGAAACTGAGCACCTACATTTATTTACTTAAGCCTATATGGACCTACGCTTCTCCAATATACGGAGCAGCCAAAACGACCCACATACAAACGTTCCAGTCAAACACATTGAGAACTATAACTAAAGCTCCATGGTACATCACAAACATTACATAAAGATCTAAACATGCGAACTGTTAACGACCATATACGTACAAATAATAAAAGATTTCACGATAACTTACAAACTAATACACGCATACAACTCATATAAGCTACGATTAACATGCCCGACATTAGGAGACTCAAAAGAAGCTGGATGAGGGATTTCCTCTATTGAAAATACCTTAAAATCGAGACAGGAAAATATGCCGCTGGGCACTCCTCTCTCTCACGCCGATCATGCCGTTGCCACTATTGTTCCCGATATCAGGCTCGCATCAGTACTTCTGATAGGTGTGGATGAAGAAATGAAGTTTAAAAAATAATAAATAAATAAACAGGAACATCTGCATTACATCATACAGTTTTTCCACATTTGTACCTCTCGCGCTTACTTGTAAGCCATTAATGAATCTTTTAGAACAGAACAGTTCTGCTTTTAAGATGTTATAAAAGAGTTAGCTAAGGAAATAAAGGGAGCATTCTGTCACCAAAAATTTTAAACTGTACTTATCAGTTTCGACTCAAGACTTTTAATAATGCCATTATTGAGGCTAACGATGGAAACGTAACAAAGTTTGAACGGCTCGACCTTATGGGAAGCCGTAACGGTTTAATGAGTTCAGGAAGGGGGACTTGATGATTTAGAGACGCTCGCCAAAGGAGGCGAGAGTGAAACACACAACAAAGATGACTTATTAAAAACAGCGCTGGGTGGAGTATAAAAACTAAAACGGTCTTATAAAAAGTAATTTCGCTATTGAATTCTCTTTTAATGAAAAGCATCTCTCTGTTAAAATATTGCCGGAGTTAAATATGAGCCGAAATTATGGACCTTTTTACTGCTCATTCTTTCACGGAGGACGTAGAGTCATAAAAACGGAAAGTTAATAAAGACGCCATGTTATAAAGACCCTGATGAGAGAAGCAATTAATATGATGCTATGTTATTAAGCCACTCCTCCCCTCCCCCATCCCAACTTATTGGAAAAGGGAATTTTTATGGGTAACAATTCCCTCTCCTTCAGCAGGTGTATATGAATATCTATGGCACGGAGTTCTTTCAGTTAGTAACTTACAAATTCAAATTCAGAAAACTATGAGATCATGAATAATCTCATAGATCATAATTTATAGGTACTAGTACCTTTGTGGGGAACCTTTTTAACATTCGTGGCCGCAGTAAGTTTAAGGCAGTGCTAATCGCAAAAATTTTGTGAGTAAACACGGAGGATTTGTGAGTAGAGCTCCTGAAGAAGACGAATAACTACCGAAGTTAGCGCGATGTATAAAGACGTAAATGCCATAGGCTTCATCAAATTGGCACGACTCAGCTGGGATGGTCATGTAATTAGAATGAACCAAGGAGAGATCACATTAAAAAATTTGTCGGAGCGAGTGTATGGGACAAGGCTACGGACTCAAAAAAACTGCTTGGTTTAAGGAATTTGAAAGCTGTTTAAGGCTATTAACTGTACAGTATTAAAAGATTAAACAGGTCCTTGTTGATGACAGAAGTACATACCAGACATGAGCCACTAATCACCAACTTAGCATTGATTAGATTTGTGTTGAGGGCATATGGGGTTCATTGACCCGGCTAAAGGTCTTGTTAATCCCCTCACCAATAATACTGCATCCCTACCAATCCCACCAAGTTAGCTGGAAGTAGATAATTCCATTAAGTTAATCTGTTGGTTATAATTGAGTGATCATCTAATCAGTACCTTTTTAAGTATATTTAAAGGAAAAGATGTATTGTGAATTTTAATAAATACATCGAGAGGGACTATTCAATTAATAGGGGACTTATTTGAAATCCCAAAGCGCCCCCACGTTTCCAGCTGCCATGCCGGGTAGAAGTGGCTCTATCCAGTTATCCGACGGCAATACTTCCTACCTGTATTGCTTTTCCGAATCTATGCAACCAAAAATCCATCTCATCTTCTCGATTTTTTTATTCTTTGTTCCTCTTTACATTCTTTCAAAGCGAGATCTCTGCCCAAAAACTTGTTTATTCCCTCTCGTAGAGCTATTCCCTTTAAAAAAAATGTTTGTACCGCTTTTTACCTGCTACCCTTTTTTGGAATTCTTATCTGCAGACGCAAATCCTCTTCCTTAACCCTTTTTTTATGTTTTTTTATTTATTAACATAAAAAATTAAATTTGCGATCTGCAAATTTCTTTGCAATGAGCAAATTTCTTGCTAGCTTCACAGCGTCCCATCACAATCCAGAAAATAGTTCAGTTCAGCAGGTCTCTTGGCCACCGCCTACGTAATCGCCGAGGCGGGCTGTACGGATTTCTAGTGCTTTCAAGATTTTCTGTCAGAGGATTTGTGTTGTAAGTTAGTCTTTGGTAAAAGTTGTTGAAGTTTTATTTTTTTTTTGCAGTGTCTGAAATTGTTGGGATGTTGAAGTCTTTATGTAATCTGTCGTTTGTGACATAAAATGGTGCGTCAACTATTCTTCGTAAAATTTTGGATTGGAAATACTGGATTTTTTTAATATTAGAAGTTTTAGCAGAACCCCACAGTTCTATGCCATAAGTCCAAATTGGTTTTATTAAAACTTTATAGAGTGTTAGTTTGTTAGTCAAAGATAACTTTGAGCGTCTGTCAAGTAACCTAGATAAACTTATTTTAGCAACATTTATTCTATAATCTCCTCAGGAATAAATATTCAGAATATATGTAAGAATAAAATTTTCGTATTCAAGAACTTTTATCTTACGGATACTTATATATCAACTACAATCATGATCAATACAAATAGGTGAATATACTCATGTATATTTATCTAGAATTTAATATGTGTAGTTGTGTTTGGTAATTTCAATTTTAGGCTAGATTATTATGTTACCTAATTATTTCTTGATTTATTTCTAATGCCAGACAAATGTCACTTTTCTGTTCATTATTCCTATGAGGCTAATTGTCAAAGAATAAAATTTCTTTTTTTATTTCATTCTTTCTTTCAATTATAAAAAAAATAAAATTGTAGGATGAACATGTTTACTGTAGCTAAGAGGATAAGATACCATCAAGCCATGTCTTCATGTAACTTTACGGCTATTGAAGATTTTTTATGGACAACTGACGGGCATTAGAAGAAAGAACAAGGCATTGAAGGAGAGTAGCAAGGATCGTTCGAGCCGGTTGCAAGACAGACGAGGAAGACATCTGCAGCTGCGACCGAGGGAAGTTACTGGAGCAAGACCAGGTCCTTGGAGGTTAAGGAGCGCTCCACTAAAGTCAGTTGTCCTCGATTACATCTTCCATTTGTTGTAACTGCTGGTGGATATATCTGGATAAGATCGTAAAAGCGTCCACTAAGACCCTTCTATTGATCTCTACTCTATCCAGTCTGTTACCATTAAGTTTCGCACACTTTTTTTCCGACACCAGGGATAAAAAATACTACTAACGTTATTAAGATACAGATATTAAGCTATTTTCGATTACATAATTTTTTTGAAAATTCAAAAACTAAACTTTTGAATTATATGTGTTGTAATAAATATGAATTGAATATTTAATAGTTGACCGTTGCATTGTAAAGGAAGGAGATGGTCCGGGGTTGCGGTCATAAATAGGCTAAATAGTGGTAAAACTAGTTTATTGAAAGCCGACATTTCGACCCGACTTTGCATGTTTTCTTCAGGGAGGTGTTTTCAGCTAGGAGTTTCTCCTAGAACACTAGGAGCTCACTCAGTTCTAAGTAAAATTCCTAGCTGAAAACACCTCCCTGAAGAAAACCTGCAAAGTCGGGTCGAAATGTCGGCTTTCAATAAACTAGTTTTACCACTATTTAGCCTATTTATGACAGCAACCCTGGACCATCTAATTCCTTTAAAATGCAACAGTCAACTATTAAATATTCAATATGACTCAAAAACGACGGGGCCAAAAACGGTCAGGTACAAACTCAGCACCTCTTCGCCGCAGTTCCTCCAAGGTAACATCAGATCCTCACCGCAGATTTTACCCCAACATCACCACATCTCAGACTCTCCACAGATAACTTCACATCATTCGCCTACTCCGTCTTCATCACCCTCATCTCCTGGTATTCCATCCAAATACGAGGCATCACACTGACTTCACTGAACCCGGTTGCCTAGCCCTGAAGAAGACCTGCAAATTCGGGTCGAAACGTCGGCTTTCAATAAAATAGTTTTACCACTATTTAGCCTATTTATGACCGCAACCACGGACCATCTCCTTCCTTAATAAATATGAATGTATACATATATATGAAGCTTAGTAGGAAGAAGTTGGATTGAGAAATGATTGTGATATTTCAAAAATAGCATTAACAAGCAAAACAGTACATGTATACCTGAAAGTTTTCATTACCAAAAATATAGAATATTAAACAGGTTTCCAGCAAAAAATAAGAAGCAAAATACGTTATTTTCGTTTCTTTAAAAGCATAAAAAAAATTCCCAAATTTAATTTTTAGTTGTTTTATCATGTTGTTTTGTAACAATGTAAAAGGAAAAATTGAAATTAAACAGCCACGAGTCCCTAACATACAAATGAATAATTAATTTGCCAACGTTTCGCCAATTTAGGCATCATCAAAACAAACAAAAAAACCACAGAAAGAAAAAAAAGGAAAAGAAAAAAAGACTGGAAAAAAACTAGAACATTTTCTACTAATATCTCACCAAGCCATCCAAATAGACAGTGAAGGAAACAGAAGATCCCAAAAACAGAAGAAGAAGGTTATATTGAACACCTGATTAGAGAGAAAAAAGAAAAACAATATCCACATAATGGAAATATAATAATAATAATAAAAAATGTATTAGCTCAATTAAATTTAAAAAGAAGACAAATTAATAAATATAAAAGAGAATTTCAATGGTGTGTATAATATTCAGTTCCAAAAAAACTCAGTGAATACACGACTATTTCACAAATAATATTATTAAATTAAACATATAGATTAAAAACAGACACATAGTGATTACAATGCAAATGGAAAAATCCATAATATATATATCATGGAATCTTCTATTTCCTTATGTATTTGGATGGATTGATGAAATATTAATATATTAATATTAATAGCAATTTTTTTTTTTATTTTTATTCTTTCCTTTTTTTTCTGCATTTAAGTAATATTGCTTTTTCTGCTCTGATGATGTCTGAATTGAAGAAACGTTGCACAGTGGAACGAAAGCATCTTTTTGGGGACAAAACTCGGTAAAAGACAAACAGTATGAGATAGGTAACTGCTGATGGTTGATTTTTACAGCTCTGTTTGTACTGAATTGATTGATACAGGGCGTGTTCGTGCTACCAATTCTCCATGATAATTTAAGGACTTAACTAAAATATTTAAAAAAAATAAAATTCTTAATTTTTCGTTCAAGTCAAAAAAACTTATTGTTTAATATTTGTGGTTTTTATCTCCGATTCCAGCATTTCGTTCCACTCTGGGTTGGCATTTTAACTGCCATAACCCATGGCTTTATAGTTTGGGTATATGTTTGTATTGGAACTTTTCATGTTTATTGTAGAAGAACCTAAAGATTATACATACTATAGCATATGTGCAATACTTATTAAAATTCGTTTTTCGTTTCGTTTGTTTCGATGTCTACTCGCAATACATCCAGATCATCAGCGCCCGATCAACTAAATAACTCTAATTTTATACTGTTTGGGTGGTTGGTGCAAAAAATGAAAAGAAAAAAAAAAGGATAAAAATAAATAAATAAAAGGATTGATAGAATAAAATAAATAAATAAAGATAATAATAGACATATACAGACAATAAGATAGATACATAAATAAACTTTTAAAAAATAGCAGTAAAATCAATAAATGAATTGAAATGAATAAACAAATGAACTTTTAAAATAAAAATAAATTTAAAAGAAATTAAACAAAAAAGATAATAATAATAAATCTGCAAACGATCATTAATTATAAGCTTGTCATATATGTTTTTTAAGTCTTATCACTTGATAACTTTGGTAACGATTTCTTCTTGATTTCCCAAGGATGCTGATATATTCTGGAGTATTCCGAGATCTTTTAACCTTGCGTTAAAATTCGTGTTTACTTAAGTAGAACAGAAAACAACCATTATATAGTTCAAGTATGCTCAATTAAGAAAAAAAAAAGTTGGAAATAGAATGTGACCATCCTATCCTATTTAATAGAACAAATATATATATATATATATATATATATATATATATATATATATATATATATATATATATATATATATATATATATATATATATATATATATATATTTACTTATATATATAGTTACTTTTTATTTATTTATATATATATATATATATATATATATATATATATATATATATATAGATAGATAGATAGATAGATATAGATATTATTATTATTATATTTTGTATAAGTTATTTTTTTATTAGTTAGCCTATTCTTTATAAATTGTGTAGTTATTTACATATAAATATGTAATTTGTTTTTGTTTTTTCATCACAATAATAAGTTATTTTGAGAAGATTTTATGTTCATTTATTTATTTATTTGAGAGAGAGAACCAAAACACAATAAACTTCATTTTTTATCATTATATTAATATAAGAATAAAAGAAATGTGAAATAAAAGAAAATATACTGCTTTGAAAAGTTACAGATCTTTTTTTTTATTTCAGTTTACTTTGACTTATAATTGATATTTATAAATTTATTTTATTCTGTCCCTTCTTGGTGTTTTTATTATATACAGACTTGTTGTTCTTCTTTTGAATAAACACATATAGCTTGTTTGTTTTTTTTATGATGAATATATTTTTTTTTTGTTTATTTAATGATTTTCTTGGTATGGTGAACTAGACGATCCAGCTCCGACCTGAATGGCACCCTTAGCCCTCATGAAATTTTCCTGGTAGGAGACGAGAGCCCTCGACGAACAAAGGAGAGCGATAGTAGGCTCTGGACAAGTAGGCTCGGAGAGTAAGCTCCGCCGGCATTGACAATCCCTTCGGTGGTAAATGAGACCATAAATAATAGATTGGAGTTTGATGAGAGGCCAGCCCGCTGTAGCTAGGCTAGCTTCTGGGCTCCAGGCATTCTCTCTAATAAGGATACTTCTTTTGTACCTCCTTCGACGAGCCAACTTTCATTGAAAATACTGTATAAATATTTTTATGTTACTTTTTGTTAGGTATTCCATTCCATTAGGCATGGCGATCTATTTTTGAACCGTAATAACCGGACTATTCCTTAAACATGTGAACTTCAACCTCGCCAAAAAAAAAAAAAAAAGTTTTCTAAAAAATGGTCTGTCAAGCTTCTTGACCATTTTCATTAATTATACAGTTTGTTTGTTTATTTGGGCTTTGAGGCGTGTGAAACCCTAGGGTCATCAATGCCTGTTTGTTTTTTATTTTAGTTCTCTGGAATTCATAAACTCCTTAATAAGGAAAATAAAAAAAATGAGAAGAAGAATAGTTGGAGCGATCAGTCAAATAAGACGGCAAAAATAAATTATAATATTTATTTTGCCGACGTTTCGGCCTGAAGTTCAGATACAAATAGGTCTAGGTGTTCCAGTCTGCAAATATTGACAGGAGGTGTCTAATGGTGCCCAAATCCGAGACCAAGACGAGTCTTGGTCTTGCAAACTCAGTTTTGATCATGATCTTGGTCTTGCGCAAGAGCCTCGCAGCAGTCTTACAGTTACTTATTAGCTTATTACTATAGAGATATTATTGTAATTTTTTAGATAGAAGAAACCAACTAAGCCCGAATAAAAAAATTAGAAGAGTTAAATACACAAGTATATTGGTTATACCAATTATTAACATATTGTAACTAAAATTGTCGAGTATTAATAACTATTTTGCGTTAATTTATATTAAAAAATCTTTTATTTTTTATCAGTCCTGGTCTTGGTCTAGCAACAGTTAGGGGACTTTCGTCTTGGTCTTGCAAAGTGCAAAACTAAGGCCGATTTTGAGCAACACTAGGTGTGTCCGATTCGGAATTTCGTCAGTATTACTGCTTGTCGTCTACCATTTTCAATTGTTGATTTCCACCGTAGTATTGTTTGTTTGGTCTCTCTCAATTCCTTTTCTGTCTGTTGATCCAGTTTAATTGACAATCGTCCATTATCTTTGACATGATAAGTGAGTATATGTCGTAGTGTAGGTTGTCAAAACAGTCAGATGATTGGATCAATGAAGCAGCCTTTGGCATTTCGTCACCTTTACTGTTGCCTAGTATATCATTAAATAAAATAAAACCGTACGGTTTTTCCGATTAAAAACTTGAATTTCAATTTATTTATCTTTATTTCTATAACTTGGAAAAAGATGTACCAATATCCAAAACTTTGAAATTTGTGTGAACTGTATGAAAGAAATCAGTACATTGCACGCATTGATTGTTAAAAGTTTCAGTTTCTATCTATAGTTAGTTTTTTTTAATTATTAGCGCATTATGTTTTGATTTAATATGATGGAGATATTTTTGACCCTAGAACAAATAGTAGAATTTAGTGGGGTACTGGTACTGCTGTACTGAGGGAGGGAGGAGGAAGTAGAAAGAACTAGTCCGGCAAGTGGGCCACATAGTCATTTTAGCTACCCCTGACGGCTTCCATGAGGTTGCCGCTAGTGTTGCCCAAAATCGGTCTTGGTCTTGCACTTTGCAATACCAAGACCAAGGCCGCTTAACTGCTGCAAGACCAAGACCAGGACTGGTAAACAAAATCGATGTTTTTAATAAAAAATTAAGGCAAAATAGTTACTAATACTCGACAATCTTAAGGCTCATTTACACGGTGCCAGTCGCTGGCGCCAGTCACTGGTGCCAGTCGCTGGCATTCCAGTCGACTGGCGCATTACAGTTAAAGCTCATTTACACGGTGCCAGTCGCATTCCAGTTGACTGGCGCCTAAAGTTTACACATTCCCGTTAATGTAGAACGATTCGAGTGTTATGCCTTTTATGACTTTTTAACCTGCCATTCCAACGCTCAGTCTCCTTCGTCATGACAGAGTGGATCGTACGGATGGTGGAGTAGGTCTCTTTGTCCCTGTCAGCAATAAATTCACAATCCTTCATTGCTCTTCCTTAACCGATTCTCTGCTCATTGAATACCTCTTTGCCGAAATCCTCACAACTTCATCTGCCATTCTATTTGCTGTCATATATCGCCCTACTAGAATTGTTTTTGATGTATAATTTGAGATTTCTTTGTACAACTTAATTCCTTCCTACTCAAATGTCATCCTCTCCGGCGAATTTAAAACCAATTTACTGATGCAATCCTCCGATTATTCTTACCTAACAAGTGCCCTCCATTCTCTCAGCCTTTAGCCATTATCTTATAGTATCCTACAACTCTACCATATATGCCCAGTTTTCGGAGTCCTGGCTCGATCTGTTTATCCTAGATTTCTTAGACAAACTCCTTCCTGCATTTCAGCATCCTATACCGTTTCTATCTTACCACGGTCTCATCAAGATTTCTTACAATATCCCTATCCCATCCTTTTCTCCTCGAACGATATCCTTCCGAAACCTTAATTCACTCACTCACGAAACATTTTTAAACGATCTGGACGATATTCAATGGGATCGTATTTACTCCTCAAAATCCATCGACACCATGGTAGGAACCTTAACCACTCATCTTCACTCCCTCCTCTACCAACATGCTCCTATTATCACAAACAAAATCTTTCCGCTCCTTGGCTGACTCCTGCTTTGAGAGAGTGAATGAGAGAAAGAGATGCTGCAAACCGATGGTTTAAACGAACTCGAGTTCCTAAAGATTTTCTATTCTTCAAACAGCTTCGAAACAGTACTCAATCAGCCGTACGCCGTACCAAATCCAGTTAATAGTATTATTCCTTATTGAACTCCCCTAATACCAATGCCACTTGGACTATTCTTAGAAAACTGACCATTGGTAATACACCTCAGTCCCAGTCCATTTCCGTTTCTGCTGATAACCTCTGCGCTCACTTTGAATCTCCACCCTTGTCCAGAGGTATTCCCCAATCTTCTCCTAAACAACTACCCTATCTTATTCCATACTACCGTTAAAAAACTAGGTGTCACTTTTGATCAAACCCTCTCCTGGAAACCACACATCTTCCAAATTTCTCTTCGCAATCTGCTCCCTAAAACAGTTCAATCGCCTATGTTATCACCTTCCTTCCATATAAGTCCCGTCAACTCCTAGTTACCTCCCTTGTTTTCCCCCACTTCGACTATGGCTGTATGGTGTACGGTGGACTCTCGGGAGATTTCGAAGCCAAACTTAAACGCCTAATGACTTTCCAATTTCGTTTCATTTTCGGACTCTCAAGAGATACGCATATTGCACCGAGTTGAAGTGGCTCTATCGCCGTCGGAACTTCCTAGCTACCTTTCTGTACCAAATCATTAGAACTCATCGACCCTCCTATTTTTTCACAGCTTACAATTTAAATACCTCATCCAATCCCGTCCCACTAGATCTCGTACTTCCGACCTCTATCCTTCCCCCCACCGAACTGCTGTGTTTGACAAATCCTTTGCAATTCAAGCCGTCTCCGTCTGGGATTCCATCCGAGTTGATATTAGACACACACAATCAGTTTCCTCTTTCAAACCTCTCCTCTTTAAACACCTAGTTCTTTCTCAATCCATCTGATTACGAAATATAACAGTTCCAGAATAATAAAATATAATTTCGATTTTATCTCACTCATATATAACAGTCAGTGCCCTTGAAAGTTACTAATTTAGTGGCTAAATATTAGTCTGTTTATGTTTTGTTGGATATTGAATTTGAATTGAAGGTCGAAGATGGATGCATTAGAAGAAAAATAATAAAATATTAATACGACTATCATAAGTTATTACCCTCCATTTTAAGCTATAAATTTAAGCGTTCTTCTATCATCTTCTACGATTTATTTACTTAATATAATATTCTCTAAAATCTTAATTTTTCCTCCCATACAAATAGACACTGTCATAATTAAGATGCTTTTTATCTTTTCTGGTATCGATTTGGCATATAAGTGCCATACAAAATAAGAACAAATCTTTATCGTTTAAAAGTGTTAAAAGTTATGAATAAATACAGACAGATTAGTTATAAGCGATTTAGAACTAAAATAAAACACCTTATTGCAGTGTAATGTATTACCCATATCCACAGTTTGCTAAGCTTATATTACGAATATTGGCGTTCGTACAGGATATATTATTTTAAAATTTTGGTAATATTGCCTTCAGCTGATTTATAATTAGGCATAGGTTTTCATCAATCATAAAAAAAAAAGGTAAATAAGTATTTTGACAATTTGTTTTGCTGGTTAGTCATACCTTGCCGAGGGTAGGGGCTTGCCAGTGTGCCAGTCAAACAAAAATATTTGTTCTACTGGCATGTGCCAGTTGACTGGCAGACCAGTCTCTCTCTCGTGAACTATTTACTACCTACCTCGCTATTTCTAATACAGGGGATTTTTGTATAGGGCTGTTCAAGAGGTACAACCAAACCTATTCTAACTGGATTGGAGCTAAACGCACCAAAAAAAAAGAAAAAAAAAAAAAAAGAAAAAAGAAGTTTAATTTAATTAAAAATTTAAATGGTAAAGTATGTTTGTTGGTAAAAGAAATGTTAAATATTGTTTCTTATTTTTTATTAATTATTTCATTTTTTTTTCTAGTTCCTGTTCCAACGTAAATCAATGTTATATCAATAATAAGGATGCCATTGATTAACTTGAAACGAAATTCCCCGCAACCTCAGTATTATTAAACTCATATAAACATACTCTACTTATGTATTTAATATAACACGTTAGCCTCAGAGCATGATATCTCTTAAATGTGTTTTCTGACACTATCGGTCATCGACGACCGACACTATGTATGAAGTTACTAATGGCATTAGACGCCGGAGGAGCCATACATCAGTTTCGCGGTATACCGCTGTCTTTTAAAAGAAAAGATGAACTAAATTCTCTATTCAGAGTCTCTATCTGTTGATTGTGTCCTCATTAATGGCCAGCAATCGTAGGAGTGAGTGGACTTCAACGTCCGAGGCCGTTTATACAATTTTGTTAATGTTTATCTTTATTTTATTGAAAAAGTGTTAATTTTAGGGATATAAATCATAAATATTGAAAATCAAATGAGAAATAGTTTATTTATTACATATAATTATAGTTTTTATGATATAATTTATACATTATTCGTGTAATTGCTCTTTAGATGTAAATATAAAAATAGAATATAACAAAATCGAAGTTTCCAAATAATTACCATCTTCTGGAAATGCAACAAAAGTATAGGTATTTGGGTATTCACTATTACATTGAAATTTATTTTAAGAAAAGGAAAAATGAAAGTGAAGTATTAAGTTGCTAACTGCTTGTGATACTAGTTATTTGCTTCATTACTTCCTAGGATCTTTTTCAGTTCTTATCAGCATTCTCTGCTATCACTGTTTTCCTCTCTAACCTGAAGGCTTAATAAAAGAATGGACACAACCCATACGTGGTAACGATGCTTGGCGCTGAGTTGTGAGTTCATCAGCGAGAACAGATAAGAATTTTCTGATCGATATGGGTTTTTATTTTTTCATATTAAAGAAAATCCAAGAATCGACCTCCAACGTTCTAAACATTATCTCAATCACCATGCGTGAGCACTGTTCTGTCACGTCAGGAATATGTATCTGACATCAGGGGATGATACCGTACGGAAAACATATTTAATCAGTCTCGAGTGATATCGGTCCCAGGCGTCCTACACATTTATTTCATATATAATGATTATTTACGTTAGCATCTTTACATCTATCCGGCTCCCATTCAAATATTTCTAAAAATGACAATGTTATAATTCGAAATTCGAAACAATCCCGGCCGCTTGGCAGTCTAGACGAATATCGGAATCCGGGGACCGTAACCGTAGTAATAAGTATAGTTAGTGAATGTCTATTATATATATATCATAATTAAAGCATAATTTGGAACCATAATGAATAAGATAAAAGCATTTGAATTAAATGAAATCATACTAAATTATTAAGACATTAAAGTGTATTTTTTTCTATATCTTTAATTACAGTTTTTCTTAACAAGCAGATATCTAGTTTTAATGAAAAAAAAAATAAATAAATAAAATAATAATAAAAAAAAAGAGAATCATTTGGTTTTTTTCTACTAAATATTTCAATAATAATTATATGTGTTATTATAACACAATATTATTACAACTAGAGCCAAAATCTAATATTATATATTTTACAATTACTTAAATATTTATATAAAAATATTAACAACTTCTAAACATGTCTGAGATGGGATGACATTTTTTAAATTCACATTAAAATAATGTACATTTGGAATATGTATATTATATATATATATTAAATACCTTACTACAACTTTTCAATGCCATTTTTCAATAAAGTTAAATAAAATTTTGTAGTTGTTGAATTTATGAAAATGTACAAAAATGATAATTTTAAATCCGAAAATAAATTACGTGATAAGACTTGTTATCCTGATTTCATTTGTTGTTATTTTAAAAGGTCCTAAATACATTTAGTTACTAATTAAATAGACAAAGTTCACAGACCTCTTGTTTGAAAAAGCCCCAATCCCAAGAGTTTCCACAAATAAAATAGTTTTAGGTTATGATGAGATCAAGCTATTCACAAAATTACAGGCGGATGTTAATGATTTGATAAAAATGAGTCTGTGCCACGGACTATAATTTTGTATAAATTTTTATTAAACTAAAAAAAAAAAAATATTAAAATAACGATTTGTTTTGCTGGTTAGTCATATCTAGTTCCGAATAGGCGCTTGCCAGTGCGCCAGTCAATCAAAATTTTCTTGCCAGTGCCTCGCTGGCCTCTCCAGTGACTGGCATGAACCGTTTACACGTTGCCAGTCGCTGGCATTGAGTGACTGGCGACCTCGACTGGCAAGCCAACTGGCACCGTGTAAATGAGCCTTTAGTTACTATATGTAAATAATTGGTATAACCAATATAGTTTTGCATTTAATTCCTCTAATTTTTCATTCAGGCTTAGTTAGGTTTCTCCTATCTACAAAATGCAGTACTGTAAGACTGTTGCGAGACTCTTGTGCAAGACCAAGACTATGACCAAACTGAGTTTGGAAGACCAAGACTCGCCTGGGTCTCGCATTTGGGCAGCACTAGTTGCCGCCGAGGACATACCAGAATGGGAATGTCAAGATTCATTAATCGTCGAAAAATGAAAATTAACCGACCAAGGCGGAAATCGAACCCACAATATTCAGAACCGGGCACTCTAGAATGTTGGGAGTGCGATGAAAGACATAATTAGAAAAAATAAATAAAAAGACTTAATAACGTATTAATAAGTGGATATACTTAGCATCGGCAGAAACGCCATCAACCCATCGTAGTCTAGGTCGTCCTCTTCTGGTACCATCAGATCCTTGCTGTCCATCCTATATCTTATATCTTCTGTTCTGGAAAACTCGATCATGCAATCCTCACAACAAGGACTATATCGAACTTATGGATTTTCCACCTTCTCCGTTCTCCTTCGACCAGAAGTCTAGCATAGTTTCGTAGAGGATTCTTCATTCAAAGGCCTAGATTTTCCGCTTGAGCACGTTTTTTTTTAACTTCCATTTTACAATAACTTTTGTTTAATGTTTTCAGTTATTTACTCTTTTTTATTCATTATTTCTCTTTAAAATAGAACAAATCGAGTTTGAACTTAACGATCACAGGCTATTGCATCCTTAAAAGTCGTTTAACGATTTTTGAGGAATTAGGTAAAAACAATCCGAAAGGTTCGAGGTGGAGAGAATGTTCCTCCGATGGAAAAATAGGTGGCCATCGATTTGTTTTTCTTTGGCATGAGCAAAAATAATCACTAGACCCACTGCTTTCTGTTTACAAATCAGCCTGTACTTGTAGCACTTACCTGTAAGAAAGGTCAATATTTTTATGTTGTAAAAGAATACATTAAAAAAATATTACGTCCAACACTCAGCGAATAACATTTTTGCATCATGAAAAGTTGAGAAAATACTCCAAACGCATTTTAGTAAATGTATATAAATTTACAAAGTTTTTAATTATTTTATTAACTTAATTAATTAATAATTCAGATCCCATATCCCGCAGCCAACCCCGGACAGGAGGCCGGAAGCCTGGGACTGAAATATCATTAACTTGTTCGTATACTCCCGTCAGAAATATTTTGAGTGACACCGTAAATTAGTGCGTGCCCATTCCATGTCAAATCAACCGGTCCCGAACCGCGTCTAAATTTTGTGCGGTTCATGCGGTGTGGAGAGCCGTATCGCAAATAAGGTTGACGGGAAAGCTGCTTAATTGGGGTTATTTTGAATCGGAATATCTATCATCCATAAATTCAGGACTACAGTTAATACATCGGTTCCTGATATCGGAGTTGTCACTATTCAATGGGTAGGATCCCATTATCCAAACCATTATCATATTAACAAATAATTCATTAATCAATATCGAAACCATAAAAGGTATATAAGCGAATTACAATGATCCACTTGCAACATATTAAAAAAGATAATGATAATATATTTATTTAAAAATCTGGTTCGTTCAACACATCACAATACTTTCACTTACTACCTTACTTTGAGTATAAATAGAATAAAATAAAAATTCTAGACCATAGGTGGGAACCGCGGCCTCGGAGGCCACATGTGGCCTGGCCTGTGTTGTTAATCTAGTAGTAGAATTAATTAATATTTAATTATTTAAGAAACAACAATGTCGAATATAATAGTATTAAGTTGAATGTTGGTATGTGGTTGTGTTTATTTAGTGATAAATACTAATAGCAACGGGAAAATTATTACGGCCTCCATTCGCACAGCCTAACCTGCGGCTTCTAATGATAAAAAGGTTCCCAACCTATGTTGTAGACGGTCCAAGTCCCAAACCTTTCTTGGGTATTTTTTCTTCTGCCTGTTGCAACTTAGCACTTATTTCTCCTTTAGTTAATTATAAAGCTCATTTGATAGTATATATTTTACCATACTTTATTATTAGTTATAAAATGAAATAGTTGGTTATTGCAAATATACAAAATCAGAGGTACCTCAGAAGAAATTTTGAAAATTCGCCATTTAAGTCCTGCCCAGCTGCATCTATGAGGATGAATCATTGTAAAAATGTGAATGATATATAGAGGCATTCCAGTTACACGAAATTTTAGCAACTTTGGCAAAAAAGTTGCTGTAACATCTCAGGCATATACAAACCTTAAATACGCAATTTCAGTTGCGAGATTTGGACTATTTGGACTAATGGGACCACTCAGATTCAAAAATGTTTACAATAACCTAGTTTTGTCATAAATACTGTTACAAATGTGTAACTTTGTTTACATTCTTGGGTATTATTTAGATAATCCTTGCCTCTATCAGGTTATTTTCTTTATATGTCAGTATAATAATCTCAAATAGCTTGTATTTTTCTTTCGTTCAGTTAAGGGGTGATAAAGAAAACTGAATAGCTGTGAGCTGTGATCACCTTTCACACAGTTGGAAAATGTAGGTCAGAGATTTTGAACACTTTGAGATCTTTGGATATCAGCCATATGTTCGTGTACCGCACAATAAATAGATATAATGAAACCCTATCTGTATGTGACAGACCTCGATCGGGCCATCCCAGCACAGCGAGAACGGCAAATGCAGTTAGAGCAGTCGCTGCTCGTATCAGAAAAAAACCCATTCGAAAAAAACAAATCATGTTTCGGGAAATGGGAATCTCTGTCAGATCAATGTCTCGCATGATAAAAAGTGAACATCGGAATCGTAACATCGTGAATCGTAAAAAAACCTTACGATGGGTGAGTTTCGAAGAATGACAGGATAAATGCTAACCACTTTCCTAACAAAAACTAGAGTGGATAGATACAAATTGCTCCTTGGCCGTTACACCAATGGTCTTAATCGAAATATTTTGTTTAGCGATGAGAAAAATTTAATCGCCAAAATGATCGTGTGTACGCACACAGCTCTAAAGAAGCCCAGGAAGTCAGTTTAAGAGTGGAAAGAGGTCATCTCCCTTACTCAGTGATTGTTTGGTGGGGAGTTTGCTTTGAGTGTACCACGAAGCTCCATTTTTGTGAAAAAATGAGTTAAAAAATCCGCTACAAACTATCAGGGCGATATTGTGGAACTTGTGGTAAAGTCTCTAAATAATACTCTGTTTGCTGGAAGTCATTGGGTTTTCCAGTATGATTCCACTCCAGCTCACAAGGCCAGGTCAATTCAGCAGTGGCTACAAGAGATCATTCCAGAGTTCATCTCTACATGGCATGCTTAAGATGGCATGCCACAGAGCACGCCCTAACTTGGAAAGCCCCAAACAATCTCTGTTTCGAGCAGTTGAGCGCTTTCTTCGAGAAGTGCTGCGTGCTGCCATTAATGACTGGCCATGGAGATTAAATTCGTTTGTCAAGGCAAAAGGGGGGCATAATTTATTTTTTGTTTTACTCTTTGTAGATATACATTCTATTTTCTGATAAAGTTTTTGAAAAAATTAACTTTTCTGTTTAAATATGTTTATATTTCCTGGTAACAATATTTATGACAGGACTAATTGCAATACTTTTCCTTCCTATATAATTTATATATAGGTGAGTGAAAGTAAAAATACATAAAATAATTTTAAATATTGGATTTGTTAATCTGCAACGTTCTTAGATTCTATTGCTCTTTACATAATATGAGAATTTGATAACCAACAGATTCAATTATAACAACGGACTCCGGTGGTACAAAAAAAAAAAACACCTAACCTGCCAATCAAAAACCAAATAGCGGATTCCAAAGCAGCTTGCCAACTCGATCCCAGAGTAAATAAATAAACAAGGAGTCATAACAGAACGATTAAGGAATAATCAATGTCAGGGCGAGTTTGGGTGGCGCTCGCTAGGCAGCGCCACCTGCCCCTCGCCTCTGGTGGCTTCTTCAATGAAGCCCCCTCCAACTATTAAAATAATATTTAAAATATATATATATATATATATATATATATATATATATATTTATTGTATGTGTATATATTTTTATATTCATTTACCTAAATATAAAATATATTTTAAAAGGAAACTATTACGATTACGAAAAATTTCAAAAGAACACAATATCACAAATATCGTATGGGTGTGTGTGTCTGTGTTTTCATGTTTGTTATGAACGCTCTGCCTAAAATCTGAATAATTGTATAAAACTAAAAATACCTACTCTCGATAAATCGAATTTTTCGACGATTCGAACTCTCCGGCTGTTAACTTTGGTAAATCGAAAAAATACTATACAAGTAATTATTTTTTACATGAGGCTATTTATATGTAAAATTTATCTAAGCTCATACATGCTTAAAAAAATATTCTAACAGATCTAAAAAAAAAAAGATAAACAGCCTGATAATAAGAATATCATAAACTGAAGTGACTAATAATTATCCTTAATCATAACAAAAAATATGTATTAAAAAAACAAAAAAAACAGGTACCCCTTTTTCAAACCTAGACTCCTCTCCTTCTTCTCCCCTCATCGCCCTCCCTCCCTCTCCCATCCCTACCTCGAAGTAAATTGAAAATAATCTTTTCAAGTGGGACCCCCGGAAGTTATCTCTAGTCGGTAGGCAGCTTAATCGAACTTCTTTTTTAATATCTACCGAATCGTTCTCCATTCTGGATATACTGATGACTGCGTATTTGCAGGATACTTTCTTGGAGATAATACTCGCCCCAATACAATATCCATTCTCAACTTACTCGGTGGGCCTTAAAAACGATTTTTTAGTCTTGGCGAAAAAGAAGGGAGGTAAGATAAATTCCACCTATTCACACAGACATTATTTAATAACAATTAAATTAATTAATGAATCAGATGCCTGTACGGAAGAAAAAATAATCAAGTAAATCTGAGCTGCAACAGGATTCAATAAGATTGATATTGCACATTTTAAATCATAAAAAAAGTTCGTATTTAGATAAAAACTTTAAATAACAGAGCGTCTGAAAGGTATGGTGGGTAGTGGAGTGTGGTTCGAGTGTATCGAGGCGTGGCGTATACAGCTGTCGAACAAGATGCTATAAAAAATCTCTTAAACCTGAATTTATAAACATATATTTATAAAAGGTAATAAAATATATTTTAAACTAATATTTCTGTTCAGACATTGACTGATTGAAGGCCCTTTCTTACATACAAAATACAAAATAACTTTAAAAAGGAAGGAGATGGTCCGGGGTGGCGGTCACAAATAGGATAAATAGTGGCAAAAAAATTTTAATAAAAGCCAACGGTTCGACCCGACTTTGCAGGTCTTCTTCAGGGAGGTGTTTTCAGCTAGGAGTTTCACTTAGAACTAAACTGAAACTCCTTTGAAAAAATAGTTATGCCACTATTTAGCCTATTTATGACCGCCAATAGTGTTGCCCAAAATCGGTCTTGGCATTGCACTTTGCAACCAACACCGTCTATCTGTTGCAAGACCAAGACCAAGACTGGTAAAAAAAAATCGATTTTTTGAATAAAAATTGAGGCAAAATAGTTACTAATACTTGACAATTTTAGTTACTATATGTAAAGAATTGGTGTAACCAATATACTTTTGCATTTAACTCTTCCAATTTTTCATTCAGACTTAGTTAGGTTTCTCATATCTAAAAAATAACAGTAATATATCTCTAGTAATAAGCTAATAGATAACTGCAAGACTGTTACGAGAGTCTTGTGCAAGACCAAGACCTAGACCAAGACTCGTCTCGGTCTCGCATTTGGGTAACACTAACCGCCACCCCGGACCATCTCCTTCCTTTATAATGCAACGGTCAACTATTAAATATTCAAAATAATTTTAGATTTCAGAATTTTCATTACCATATATATTGTACAATGTGCCTCATTAATAATATATTTTACAATATAATTTTAATGTAAGTAAATTACCGACAGTGTCAAAGAAAAAACTAAAATATATTTCATTTGGTATTTATGATAATCTCGTAAAACATAATTTTTTTTTTTTTTTTATCGAATAGAATGATCAGTATACTAGGTCATTTAGCAACCCATCACATTCGAGCAGCCTTACAATTGCAATTCTTTCTACTCTCTAATAGGTAAATTGTGTATTGGATCGCATAACTTGTAATAAAAACATTTCTCTTTTCCTCTCCCAATGAATAACATATATCTTTTTTACAAAATTCATAGCAAGGTATATCTTCATGAATTGACTCGGTAAGTAATGGGTAAATATGACTTCATACGCGAGTGAGATGTCAATAATAGCGTTATAAATGATGCAACTGATGATTCGGACAGTAGCTAATGGCATTATAATAAAATATATCAATCGAAGGACGACTCAATCGAAGGCGGAGCAATATCTAAATTATCCAGGTCCTCCCTAAATGGCCCTATCCGACAGATTTTAACCTAGACGTCTTGATAAAGCCCTTTCAACAACTTCCCTAATATAATTCACCTTTTTATCAAAGCTTTAGAACTTCAGTGAAGGGAGAATTTTAATCGCAGCTTTTAAGTATATTAGATTCTTGTGATGCTCCCTAGGTAACTGCTAGGACATGGAAGGTTTTTTTTTTTCAATAATGAAATGAAAAATGGAAAATAGAACAATCTTTTTTAAGCTAAAATCAGAAAAAATATAAAACTAAAGCAGAAACCTATATTATAATAATTGTGGGTTGATGGTTGATTGTAGTGAATAATGAAGAGAAGGATAGTTAGGGTAATCAGTCAAAAATAAAAATGGAAAAAATAAATAATAATATTTATTTTAGCATTTGCCGACGTTTCGACTCGAAGTCCAGACCTTCATCAGGGCTGAGAAAAAAAACAGATAACAATTGGTATGAGAATGTTTATGTTTCTCGTAAATATTATTATTTATTTTTGCCATTTTTATTATTGACTGATTACCCCAACTATCCTTCTTTTCATTCTATATTATATTATTCTATATGGACAACGCGTAAAGAAAAAATATTTGTATGTAATTAATATATAAATTAGATTTTTCAATATTAAGTCTATATATTTATGTATACAAAGTAAAAAGAAAGAAAAACAGGAGATAGTGTGTTAAATAGCACGAACATATTGTCCATTTTTAAATTTGTTCAATAGAGCCAATGTTCCTTGTCTTTGAGCTATTAAAAATTGTTTCTTAGTTACTTAATCAGTACTTCCGAAGTAAAGGACACCATGATACATTTTTGTATTTTTTCAGGGAGCCAATTTTCCGTTACTTTGAGATATTAAAACTTATTTCTTAGTACTCTACTTAGTACTTATTACTTAGTATTTCTTACTAAATTATTTAATAAAAAATGGACATGGTGTTGAGGACTTCCGAGAACAGAAACGTATGAAATCTATATAAAATGTTAAGAACATTAATCAACTATAGCAAAAATATTGTTAATAATGTTAAACCGTGCTTGATTAGAAAAAAAAATTAAAAGTTTCGGTATCACTGGAAGTTTTATTGCCGATAATTTTTTCAGCTCTTTTATAACTAGAACTTTTTTTTTTAATTGTTTAAAAAAAAATTTACTTAATGTTTTTGTCGATTTCGTAAAACAGTCGATCAAAAAAATTACTTTTATTAGTAGCTACTCAAAGAAAAGATGCATTAAAATCATGTGTAATTCATTTGACATATAAGTTATAACCGTAATCTAAGCCCAATTACTGTTTTTATTTTTTCATTAACGGACTTTTTTTTAGGAACTTGAATAAATAAAAGTTAAATTTCTACCACAAATCTGGAGCATTATTACAAAAAAGTTCCTTTAAACTTTTCCTCTATAAAGTTTCACTGTAACTGTTAAGATAGAACTTTTCTCTGAAATGTTTTACAGAAACTGTTAAATGGAACTTCTTAAAAACTTTTCATTAAAGTTTCAACCAACTAATTCAACCAAATATTGAAAAATAATTATACAATCTGCCATAATCGAGGGCAATAGGCTTCATGCCTCGCAGTATACATTCATACCATATGCTACAAAACAATACATTAAAATAAAAATTACAATAAAAAGAAAAAAATATTAAAAATGTTTATAAAAAAGGAAAAACAATTTAAAAATAATAAAAGAAAAATACATTTAAAAAAATAATAAAAGAAAAATAACACTCTAGTAATAACTGTAATAACATAATAATTTGTAACAAATTCACACCTAAATACAATATTTACATTCAGTCTAGGAAACTCTGAATCATGCTTGCCACTCTCATGCGAAAGGTAAAGCAGGATTATATGAGATCGCAGCGCTTCTCTCACATCCGTGTCACTAGTATTAAAAGCCAGTAGAGATTGCGCATACGCATAATCAATATGTATGATATATAGAGCAAAAATTACACGTTGAACTGCTCTAGATTAATGTAATATCTAAATTAGGTAAGTCTTTTTTAGACTGCAGAGAAGAGATGAACTATTTTAAATCTGCATTATGGTGATCTTATATTTTTCAGTCCGGATGGTGCCTTAAACTGGTATTACAGTAGCATCCTATTTTATTTTATTTTTTCGTAATTTATTAAATTCTACTAGCTACTTTTAATAATTATATAAATTCTGTTCTCAATGATTTGTCATGAGGAAAAGTTAACAAATCAATAAATGGGTTAGCTTTAAGAGTTATTGTTGATAATATAGAATAAAATATATTAATTAGAAGGCTTCTTAAAGCTGTTTCGCAATTATTTAATGATAATATGCAATTTTTATCATTTTTCTTTACTATTATCTCTGATCACGATATCTATATTTAATTTATTTTCTGCACAAATTTACTATAAGATTTGTGTGACGATTTATTTATTTTAATAATATCTTTATTTTGATGATTTGAATATTTTATTTTAATATTTAAAAAAACAGTATTCATAAAGATCTCAATTCCTCTTGAAGACTTGGCCCGAACTAGATATTCCTCTTTTAATTCCGAACTCTTGTCCCTTAATACAATTCCTGACAACCCTCCGAGGCGTCTGAAAAGAAGATGGCCAAGGGACCTTCTAAATTAATGTAATCTTTGAATGTGTTACCAATGGGTAGCTTCTTCACAAGTTCTTATCATGTTATATATTTCTATAGTAGATTTAATTGTTGTATGTATGTATATAGTTGTAAATTTCAATAAATAAATAAATTTAAAAAATATTGAAAATAAATAATAATAAATTAAATTTACTAGCATGATGCCAAATAATAACAAAAAAATCAAATAAAAAATTAATTATATTAATTTAAAACAAATAATATACATCTGAATTAATTGTATCTACGACTTGATGATATGCACAGACAGATCCATATGACACGGCGACCCCAGACTGGTCTGACACGGCCGTATTGATCAACTACACGGGTGACGTCTTTTTTATCTTCCCAATCTCGGCAATGCTCCCGGAATACGCATCGTAAAAAAAAAAAATCTCATTGGGTAAAATAGAAAAAAGATATATTCTTTTTTATTATTCCACAACTTGATAGAATATTTTACATTTTAGCACACGAATTTTAGGTCTTATCGATCTGTAATAAACAAAATTAATTCAAACTATTTACAACTGTATAAAAAAAAATACATCTAGTAAATTTGTATATGGATATAATGACATAAAACAGATGTTGAGAAACTACCCGCTGGTAGTAATATGTCTACATAATATGTCTACATTAGGAGATCACGGGGCCATCTTCTTTTCAGACGGCTTGGAGGGTTATCAAGAATTGAATAGGAAGCAAAGGTTAGAAACAAGAGGGTTGGAATGTTTATGAAGTTTATTATGGAAGGATATATATCTGGATTGGGCCAAATCTGATACATAAGGAACATTAAGGTCATTGGGGATGATTTTATTTTGCAACAAAGTAAGGAGCATTGAGGATTTTACGAAGGATTTTGGATTGTAAGGATTGGATACGAGAAGAATTTGAAGGTTTGGTGGAGCCCCCTAGCTCAACTCCTTAAGTCCAAATAGGCCTTATTATAGTTATGTATATGAGTCTTTTGTAACTAATTGGAAGGTTAGAGCGTTTGTTTAGCAAGTGGTGAAGTAGTCTGAAAGGTCGAGCAGTTACTTGTCGTTTCAGTTTGGTATGAGGATTCCAAGTTTGTCAAGGTGTAGTTTTAGGTAAATGATTTGTTCAACAGGAATAAGCGAGGTGTTGTTAAAGGATACTGAAGAACAGGGAATCATTGGCTTACGATGTCTGAAACATTAAATTTGATACAATACTAACAGAAAGATATAAATAATTAATTTCGTAATTAGTTATATGTTTTTTTTTAAGTGTAATTTCTTCTTCCCGAAAAAATGGCCAATTTGAATGCAGATCCCTTTTTATAGAATAACTAACATCCGTCTAAATCTTCAGGAATGGTTTCATCTTATTATAAGCTACAAATTTTTAATTTACGAAAAATTTCGTAAATGGCATTTTTAATCTAAAGATTGCTAAATTTTATTTATTTAATAAGGTGCTATAAAAACTCACAAACAAACAAATGCTTTCCACTTGAATTATATGATAATTTAATTTCATCACAAAATGGACACAAAAAAAACTTGTAGGCAACAAAATAACGAGGTCATGTAGGCCAACCGGTCCAATATTTTTCTAGGCCACCTTTTTTCTTGATTTGTAACAAATTATCTTACGGTTCTAGTAGAAAGCATATGGATATTCATAGGGTTTTGTTACCTCTTTAAAATAATTAATTTAATGAGAAAACGCCCCAATTCCAAGAATTTTCGTAAATAAAAAAGTTGTAATTTATGATGAGATGTAGCAAATCACGAAGTTCTAGTCTGATGTTAATAATTTCATAAAAAGAGGTCTGTACCACGGACTGGAAGTATGGAATGTACATAACACATTTTTAAAATTCATTATTTAGATAAAGACAGGGAACCCGTTGGACAATTGGTCACACATGTGTATGGCAAATATCCATTTGTTGTCTGAAAGAAGGAACTGATAAAACGAGGATCGGAACTTTCACTAATAAACATTTCCAAATATCCCACCCACACAAGTGGCCAACAATGTTGGACAAACGATTGGCAAGTGGTTCTCCGGTAAGGGTATATAATCATGTGAGTATACAGAGGGAGGTAAAGTGGGACGGCTACCCCCTTTAAACAGGAAAAAATCACTGCCCTCTTAAATGTTTGTCCCCTCTCTCTTCTAGCCACGCCCCTTTGTATAATTGTTGGTGAAGAAACGATACATCCAATCGCAATATAGAAGACTTCCACGATATAGAAGACGCAATATAGAAGACGCAATGTAGAAGACATCCTTCATGGGTCGTACTAGTACATTTGGATCTATCTTTTTCAGTATGTTGATTATATGAAGGTTGAAAAATAACCTAAATATAAAAAGTGCAGTTTGTTATCATCGTTCAACGTTGCATTGACCAATTCAACAATCGATGATGATGAGTTGAGGAAGAGATCGGCTGTCATTTGTAGAGCCTTCATTGGTTGTCTTTACTAACTTAGGCTTTGTGGAGATCAATCGACAACCTTTCACCAATATTTACGATAACAACTATAAAAGTAGCAATGAACATATAATAATAAGCTCCATGATATGATTCGTTAAATATTATAATTTTTATTAGATGGATAATAAACCAATCGCTAAAAAGGTAATCAGCGCTGAACTGATAGGGGGGCCACGAGAGCTAGGCCGTGACGTAGATGAGAAGATAAAGATGGGTCTGATGATATCAGTACAGGTTTTGATGGGGTTCGGTCGACGAAAATTTAGCAGTTCCTCCCCCTGACTCTCTCTCTCTCTCTCGCTCTCTCTCTGTCTGACTCTCTCCCTCCCCTCCTCTCTCTCTCTCTTTCTATATATATAGACTTTTTGGTCTCCCTATAAATTCATTTTATTCTTTCTATATAAATTAAAATTTCTCAAAATCAAACTGAAAATTTAAGTACTTAATTTGGTGTAAGTATATAAGGTTTTTTGACCTTAATACATCTTCAAAATAGACTTACTTCGAACAGTTGCTTGTACCGTAGGAATGATAATGAAATAATAAGCGAACCCGAATGATCGATGCACCAATCGCTGTCTGCATCCTTCTCTCCACCTGTCGCTGTACAATACCAATCCCACCAGATCAGCCTTGATGCAATCTTCCCACCTTCGCTTCAGTCTATCCTTGGACGCTTACCAGCCTGCATAGCGCATATTAACTTTTTGGAGATTCTTTCGTTACTAAGCTCCAAAATTTTAAATGTCCATTTTAATCACCTTAATTATATTAACCGGTTACAGTTCACATAATCCGTCGTTGTGCTAGTCTAAATTCTTCGATTTACTCATCCTAATTCGGTCCAAATATCTTAAGCAATACTCATTTTCAAGAATCTCAAGATATTGCTGATTCCTTAATTTTAGCATCCATAAAGAGAAATGGGTTGGATAAGGGCTTTGTAAATTCTAAATTTTTAAGTTTCGAGACAGGATGCGCGACCCTAGTAGTTTTGCAACTGAAAAGTAACAAGCATCCCATGGTCAAGTTAATTTTCTCTCTCATTTAGTTATTTTTAGTATTAGTAGACTTTAAATACCTAAAGTTCTCTACTTGTTCAAGCGTATTTCATTCTATATGTATATCACCATATGTATATTAAAGCTAACGATATATTTTGTCTTGTCCGTATTTATAATCCCATAATCCGTATCTTCGTTTAAAAGTATAGAAACACTGTTGGGAAGCTGATAAAATTAAGCAACTTTCCGAAAACAGCGAAATTTTTATTTTAATTCACTTTAATTTTGCCTTTTTTTTTTTTTTTTTTTGTTGTGAACATTGCTCCTGACCGAAAACTATTAAGTGTGAAATAATGATGAAAATTAAAATCTTATTTATTTATTTACTTATTAACCAAACACAAAATTTGAATATCAAACGAAATTTTCGATCTTCAAATTGCTTTGCAATGAACAACGTTTTTTATTTGATTAATGAATTCGTGTGCATGTAGTATTGACTCTTATTCATAAACCTTCCTTAGAAATATAATTTAATAACATTGAGATCCCAGCCTCAGATGTAATTAGATATTTGTGTTTCTATCTCGACAAAAGACTAACTTGGATAATTTACATTAGACAAAAACGAATGAAATTACGGTCTTTTATCCAGGTTACCTAAAAATCTTTATTTAATCAACCAATAATCAATGGCAAAAATTATTATCAAATAATTTTCGTGTTTGTTGTTACCAAGCGAACAATTAATGTTGTCATTTATTATTTTTTTGGGGAACTTCGCCGAACTGCCTAGGAGCTACCATTTTTAAATCATTGTCATTTCTCTCTCTGTTTCCTCTTTTTCTGTCCAAATAATTTCCTAATTTTCAGTCTGATTGGTGCATTTACAGTATTTACATTATAGTATTTACATATTATAGTAAGGATTAAATAAGTAATTGATAGGAACTTTCAAGTAACACTCGACTAGAGGATAAAATATAAAGTTTCCGGTTGAATAATATTTAATGGAAATGTTTTATCAAGGAATCTATAGGAATAGGAATCTATGGGAAGTTCATAAATATTTTTTTTTTATTATTTAATTAAATAAAAATTCAATACTTACAGTTCCCTAAAGAGAATTTCCCTAAAGTAGTTTAATTCAAAGATTTTTGTAGCTTTTAAATTTTATTTTAAATATAAAATGTATTAATAAAAAATAATAATAAAAAAAATTATAAAGAAGGAAGGCATCTAGGTCACAAATAATGAATTAGATTTTTAAACCTACTTAAATGTATTAAACTATAAAACTTTAAGGATATTAATTATGTATTGTCTCAATATTAATGGTTCGAAACAGATATATTAGATTAATAACTTTAAATAATAATAAATCGTAAAATAATACTGAATAACAATGCTCTGATCAATAAAATATACTAGAAACATTATGGATTGATCCTGTTATTTTTGTATTTAAAATATAGTAACTATATTTTTAAAAAATATTGTTGCGACTGTTTTTAATAAGTTGCTATGTATTAAATATAATTTAAGAAATTTGTGAATTTCATCAGAATATTGAGAAGGATCAAAATGGACAATATTCCCTAGTATTATCAAATCAATAAAATATAAAAATGTCAATAAGTGAGGATGGTATAATTGATGGATTTAGATGTGATGAGAAATGTGAGACGACCGTGTGTTTGATTAAGTAGAAATGACGATAGGTAATTGTGGCCTAATTGACGGGAGGGAGGAGGAGAGGTGGGGGGAGCGGTGGGGAGCGAGTGGAGGGGGAGCCGCGGGCCGGAGCTGCCAGTGAGTGCCTGACCGTCACCATGATCTGATCGATGGAGACCCTCATGGGACAAGTCTACAACCCCCACCTCAAGAGAGTGCTCAAGACCTACCAGCTGAGTGCCCCCAAGTCGCTGCAAGGGCCGAGCACCGTCCTCCAGGAGGTGGGAAAGATCGAAGCGGCCGCCACACCGCCCCCGGCTCCCGTCCAGGCTGTGCCCATCCTCACGGCCCCCGACAGGAGTCCCAGCGAGCGCTGCGAAACCCTCCTCGAAGGTGAGAGTATAACCTGCTTCCTCGTCGGCGGCGAGAAGCGACTCTGCCTCCCCCAGATACTCAACAGTATCCTGCGGGACTTCACCCTCCACCAAATCAACCAGGTTTGTGACGACCTCCAGATCTTCTGTTCTCGTTGTAACCCGGAACAGCTTGATGAACTGAAGGAGACGGGAATCCTGCCCAAGACCGCCCCCAGTTGCGGCCTCATCACAAAGACTGACGCCGAACGGTTATGCAGCACGCTGCTGCACCGACCTCTGATGACGCATCGACTTCCGAAGGTGACCCTTTCGTTCAAAGTGTATCATGAGTGCTTCGGCAAGTGTAAGGGACTGTGTATGCCCGAAATATACGCGGACAGCGACGCGAGGTGCATCGAGTGTCTTGAGTGCCGGGGTCTGATGTCGCCTCGCCATTTCGTCTGCCACTCGCACCGGCCCCCCGAGAACAGAACCTGTCATTGGGGGTTCGACTCTGCCAACTGGCGGGCGTACCTTCTCCTGTGCCAGGACCAGCCGGAGATCGAAGTCAGGGAGAAATTACTTGATCTCTTCAAGCAGCAGCACCTCGAAAACAACATGCTCAAACAGGTAATACATGCCTTTTATTGAATTGTATTTGATAGTCTCGAATTTATCCTTATCAGTCCTCTTATCAGTGGGCATAGAGTGGCTAATTGCGCGTAAATGGTAGCAGTAGTGCATGCTGAGGTTCTCGAGTGGTCCGGGAATAAAATGTGATTTACAAGAGTGATCCTTGAGCGCGAAAAGTTAGTTATTGGTCTGTTTGGAATGGCTCAGTTGTTTGCGACCTCCTGATACAGGCGCCGGTGCCCGGGCAGACAGATACGTCATCAACCATCTTATAAGTCTCTCATCCTACCTCCTCTGCCACTCCGCTAATTTCCAAATCGCCATCTAAATGTAAAAAACAAATTTATATAACAGTAAAATTTTCATTATAACAACATATCATATCCTTATCGATTCTGTTGCCCTTGAGTAAGGGACTGTGTATTTAAATTTTAAATTTAATAACCGTATCTGATAAGTATGTATAAAGTAATTCCGATTATGTTCCATCCATACATATAAAGGTTTGATCAATTTATATTTAATTACATTTTCGCGTCATTCTGTGATGTTCTCATTCGATATAAAAATATATATAATAGAAAAATTATCCCTTGCGTTTACAGGGACGAATTTATTTTTTAAAGTTCCTAAAATATGAAGTATTCCCGAAAACAAATTTAAAAAATATATATTCTTCCATGTTCTGTACTTTGGCTATTTGTTTAATTGTCATTATTTTATCACTACTTATTAATATGATTAATTAAGTAACAATTTAAAAAAATACCACTAATAACACAATTAATATTCTAGTTTACTTATAAAAAATATTTTACATGTTTTTTTTAATAATGTTACCACATAATTTTTAAAACATCATGTTCTATGAGATCTGGGGTGGACCATCCCTTCCCAGGTACAGGAAAGCACCTGTTAAATTATTTTTAAAAGGTTTGGAAAGTGAAAGAGATTCACTTTTTTTTGTTAGAAAGAAGATTGGTTTTAGAGATAATTACATTCTTTAAGGAATACAATTTTTTATTATATATTTATATTATAAAATATTTTCGATACGCTAAATATCGATAGATCCAATATTTAGTTGCCATTAAATTACGCTCCAAAGAAAACATTTAATGCATTTTTTAAGTTCATTATGAAAACTGAGGTATTTGCATTCAATGTCTAAAAAAATTTAGTATAGCCATGTAAAAATATATTACTTATATGTGAGTGTAATTTACTTGATACAAACATTATTCAATAGATTTGATGACAATATATTAATAAATGCCTTGTTTAGTACTTAATTCTGTATCAACTTACACATGTTTTAGAAGTTCCCAAAATATTCTGGTTAAAAGTATAAATAATTAGAAAAGTCATTAAATAACATTCATAAAACTAAATCTGAAGTACATCGATGAAAACTGTCAGTGAAATCAAAATACTGTGCAATTGAGTCGTTTGATTTTAAAGTGAAACCTAATATCATCATTCACAATTTTTTAGGAAAAGCTGAAAACTATATTTTCCATTCCAATTGTGATACCAAAGGTAATATTAAAATAAAAAAAAAAGAATAAGGAAATTTCTGTTTACGGCATTTATTTCAAATAATCATAGTTAATTTTAATAATATTTTAAAATCATTGAAACTTAATGAGGACTGCTTTATTAAAAGAAGTAAGCCTCAAGCCGCGTTTTAGAACAAAAAAAATGGTGTATGATTCTTGGAGAAAGTGTAATTAAAATTGTACTTTAATAAATTAACTTTTTGTTTACAATCATGGTAAAATACAATAAATATGATTTTAACTTCATTTGAATACAAATATTTATTCATGAAATTTTTGTTTTGTTTTATTTTTATGCTTTATAATTGCAAATATCAGTACGTTCCTTAATGATGAATATTTTTAAAAAAAAGTTTTGGAAAGAAATCAATTTTAGATTATTACTTTTAGTATTCAGGATCGATTCTAAAAAAAAATACTCTATCGGATTTATTGGGTCTTTTTACACAGGAAATCCTTGTTTATCTCGATTTCCAAAATAATCGATTAGGATTCACTTTGGAAATAAGCGTCTCACTTAATACAACTATTTTTGATAAATAAAATAGTTGGTATCATTTTGATGCCCTTGATGTATTTTTACTTCGATACATAAGGTATTGTAAAGTTAAGCCTTATCAAAAATGTACTTTTTGCAATAAAATCGGGCACTGGCGGAACTTCGGGGGAAGAGGGCTTTCGGACCTCTAAAGCCCATCCCCTCATAAAATGGTAAAGTATAATCACATTTTTTGGAGAGAAATATTAAATAAATATCTCTCAAAGTATTATTGTTCGTGTAATTACATTTAACAGAACTTCAAGAATCACTAAAACATACAGGTAGTTGATTTCTTTCTTTTTTTTCCATAGCAATTATCGTTATCTATAGGGGGAAAAAAACTAAGGTCCTCCCCCCTCCAAAAAAAATGAAATACAGGATCCGCTAGTGAAATCGGAGGTATGTCGATGATTTCATTCAACTATTGCGACGAACAAATATATTTCAAACCTTTCTAGCAAGTGTCGAATAAGATATTATCGGGTTTCATTTTCTTTTTATCTTTTCCTCGAAATTCGAAATTGTTAAGGCTTTCCTTATAATAGCGTTCTCAGCGAAGAGATGGTCGGACGACCTTTGCAGCCGAAGGATAAACAGAAGTGGGAAAGCCTTGGCAATCCCATCCTCTTGATGGTCGCCTTTTCCAATTACTGGTACCCGGGAAATTTCAGTGGAACACGGAGGGTTTGGCTTATTAGAGCGTGAATAACGCCTGTAGGAGTTTTTACAGACCCTCTCATACCGCCAACTCTTTTTTTTTTTTTTTTCGGAAAACCTTTCAGGAAAATTGAACTAGGTACGTGTTAGAGATGTATAAATAAAATGATCATTTTTATCTTATAGCATCTTGTTCATGTTGCCAATTTCATATGATATTTCTTCTTTCGTGTTATGGAGTTCCGATGCTACTCTTTCATTGGCTTGAAATTTTCTCCGTATTTACTGAAGTGCAGTCCTTCGTTTAAATACATTATAGATATAATAATTTGCAATCATGTGAATCCAAATATAGCATATCTTCAGCTTATTGTAAAAAGGCACAAAGAGCATTTTGGATACAGGTTAAATTTCAAATATTTTTTTGTTTTGATCTTATTCATCTATAGAAAAGCGCGGTAATTGCATGAAAATAGCACACACCCTTAAATTTATCATATACAGGTACACTAAGTGACCAACAATCTGATTTCACAAACGGAAAATTCATTAAAGTTCTTAATTACTTGAAGTTATGAAATATTACTTAATGACTTTGTGCAATAAATCGATGATGCGTTCAATCTTACAGATTCCTATATTAATCTTAGCACTGCCAGATCCACGCCTGAATTCATAAAAATATAATAAGTTTTTCTATAAATACCCTTTTTAAATTATTATTGAAATCAATTGTCAAAAATGAATTAAATTGCACGATACACTGACTTTTTGTAATAAACTGACGATAAAAAAAAAATAAATAAATTACTATTAATATGAAATTGGAACATGTGATCCATGAATAATGAATAGAATTAAATTAACGCCAGAAAAAAAAGTTACAAATTTAATTCTTGTAAGGCTGAGACGTTGGATATTAAACTTTTCTTAGGCAGAAATTCAAGCAAAGGTTGAAGACCCCGACTTTCCGTTCTTGTTTAGTTTTTAATTGCGTTCTCGAGTTTTTCCAGAGGGGAAAATAAAAACCTTAACATTTTATGAGAATTTTATCCCTTTTCATCCCCTTGCTCTACAATATTCTATAATATATTTATACTTCTTTTTTATTATTTCTAGTTATTTAAATTTTGTTTGTTATTGTTCATGAAATTTACAACTTTATACTAATAGAAATACATTTAGTAAATTTGATACAAAGAAATACATCTTTCATGACAAAGCTTGCAGAGAATCCCCCCATTGGTAGCACTCTAATAAAGTATCTAAATTAGAAGGTAACGAGGCCATCTTCTTTTTAAAGAAAATATAGTTTGTTCTTATTGTTTATATCATAAACATTATAAGTTTCCTTTTTTGACTGAATTTTAAAGTTTTCCGATATAGTTTTATCTATATTAATCGCTATCAATGTAAACAATGATTATTGTTCTCAATTAAGGTTACGATAGTTAGGGATTATCGACTAATGCTTAGCGGTTATCATCCTCGTAAACTATTGGTAACTTTATATAGAAAAATACAACAACCTAGCAATGGACTCAGGACACCTAATTTATCTTGAGTGCGTTGGGAGCTAAATTAATTTTGAGTTAATTTATCTACTTTTAACCAACTAATATGTGATATCTATTTAATGCCGACTTTACTTTCTCGCCAAACAAATTAAGATAGCTGAATTAACAGGACTAATGTAACAGCTCTGGTAGAGCAAGATATATATATATTTTAGACATTATAAATAATGAGTAATTTGTAAATGAAATTCTGCAGTAGTCGTAGCTTTTTTCCAGCTTGATTTCAGGAAAGTGTGTTGTATACATATTTATACGAAAAGACTTTAGGCAAGTTTTTATAAAATCGTTAAAGCCGATTTTGTTATGGCGATACAATATCAATTTGTAACGAAAGGCGGATGGTGATTAGTGTTGCCCAAAATTGGTCGTGGTCTTGCACTTTACAAGACCAAGACCAATGCCACCACCTAACTGTTGCAAGACCAAGAGCAGGATTGGTTAAAAAAATAGATTTTTTAAAATAAAAATTAAGGCAAAATAGTTACTAATACTTGACAATCTTAGTTACTATATGTTAATAATTGGTATAACTAATATACGTTTGCGTTTAACTCCTCTAATTTTTCATTTGTGCTCAGTTAAGTTTCTCCTATCTAAAAAAAATACAGTAATATCTCTATGGGAATAAGCCGAAAAGTAACTGCGAGGCTCTTGCGCAAGATCAAGACCATGACCAAGACTGAGTTTGCAAGACAAGACTCGTGTCGGTCTCGCATTTGGGTAACACTAATGGTAATGTCGAGTTTGGAGAATCTTCCTCTCGGAGGACCTCTGAAGGACAATTTTTTTTTTTTTTTTTTTTTTTTTAGTATTTTCTAATTCTACAGGGAATATCTTTTTATTTTACTTGGTAGATTACAAAGGTTCATTATTGAAAATGATAAACCATAATATGAAAATTTGTCGCTCTATCAATTCTACTCCCTTTTCGCCTACCTAGTCCCGGAGCCCTGAGTCTAAACCTCGGATATTATTTTACCTTCCTGATAACTTTGTTGGTACATATTATTCGCTATTGTGCCTCTTATCATACTTGAAATAATAATTGTATATAATATCATAACCTACTTGAGTATTAAAATAAACTAAAAATTTAAGAGAAGTGCTATTGTATTACTTGGAGGTGGAGTTGGGACCCCCTGGAGTAGACTGGCCCGAGACCTTTATTCCAGACACCAGACCTGACCCACTTCCAACAACCCCGATAATGCCAGGTTTCATTCCTCCCTCCACAGCCTTTTACTCCTCAGCTTTTCTCTTATTTATATTTAACCATTCTTTATTATTATTATTATTATTATAAATAATACTATTAAATATCATCATATAACTTCTTCTTTTAGTCTCATATTAGAAAGTTACAATAAACTACGGTACAGTACCGCTAATCCGGACTTGTTCGGACTAGATCCTGCCCGGAGCACCAAAAGTCCGGATTAAACTATATTAGATATAAAATGCAGATTATATATATTATATCTTTTTTTTCATAAATAAAATCTTTTTCTTCAGTCTCATGCTATAATGTTGAATTAAAAATTTTAATGACTAAATATATGTTGAATTTTGAACTTAATTTAAAAATGAACATCACTTAATGAAAACTAGAATAATATATTTAGGTTCAAAAACAAATATCCATAATGTTCTTTCAACCAACCGAACAAATATTCGTTCAACGATTCGGTTTTTTATTAATTTTATTTATTTTGCCTGTTTATATGCACAATATAAAATAATATTCAAATTAAATCCTGTATAAATTGAACTCTTGAAATAATTTTGAATTCTTAGTTATTAAATCTGCATTCTTAATAAGTTATCTATTTTCTTACACCAAATATAAGAATGAATAAAAAAACCTATAAATTTTATATAATTATCCTGACATATTTATTTTATTTGTTTGCTTGAATTCATTAAATAAATTTTTAAAGATTTAGAATTTTAGCTTTGTTAATTACAATAAATATATATTTAAAAAAAAAGTGAAAATATAAATGAACATAACCCAGAAGACAGAAGACTGCCTCAATAAAGAAAGAATAAAGGATAAAAATGAATAAAATATCCAATAAAGTAGGAAAGCTATATGCCTCATTTCCATTTCAAAGAGTAAATTTTTATCTTAAAAAAAAAATGAAATTCCCTTTTTTTCTGCGTGAATACTTCCTCTGCTAGAGAAATATTTTTAGAAGTAATGAAAAAAAATAGGGTTTTAAATTTGATGAAATAAATTAATTATTAAAAAAATATGTACGTAATGTTTGGATGAATCAAAATTAAAAGCATCTTATCCCAAGTCGAATATCATTTTTATCATATACCTTTCAAGATATCGTCAGTTGATTGTTAATACTGAATGAAAATTGTTAATATTGAATGAATAAAGGAATGAAAGAATGAGAATGAAATTCTTATTAGAGCTAATTTACTGTGTAAGCGTAAAGAAATTATAACAATTACTGTCGACCTCAAATGTTGGTTGTCCATTTACTTGGCTTCTACGCCAGAAAATCGTCTTAAAAATTCTTTTTCCAATTCTTGTAATCATACGAGACATTAGTCCAAATTATCTTCTGACTTCTCCGAACTTATAAAAAAAAATTTGGCAAGGATCTTAATATGTGTCATGGAGTTGGTTTAAACCGAAGTCGTGCCAAATCTCTACATGGAGGACAACCGAGAACAAAATAGTAGGTTTTTTAATTGGTTATATGGTTTTCGATTTTATTATTTTTTTCTTTTATGGATTTATAATAATAGTTTTGCGATAATATTTTTTATTAATTATTAAGAAATCAGTGTGATGTCCCTTATAAGAGATAGAGCCACTAAAATGCGCTCATCTTAATATCGGTTTTTGAGACAGAGTTCAAGACTAATTTATTCATGGTGCTGCTTAGTTATTTTCGCGTGGATGGCCCGTTCTAGAACGAACCTACTGAGCAACAATCCGGTCTGCTTCAGCTTAAAGTAGTGTGGTTTCGCTTAATAATTATTATATTTATTGTCAATTTTAATACTAAACTAATTGTAAAAATTGTATTAATATCAGTAAGTTTAAACTTGCGAAATTACAACACTCACTTTAGACAGCTATTCTTCTCCCTAATGTATTCGACGTATTAGCCATGAGGGAAACATTTTTATTCCTATATATAATATAGTATTATCAACATATTCTATACAACACACTAAATTTGTAGAATTTTATACTTTACCACGAATGTTACCACGAATTTTACTTAATATGTGCCCAGTAATTGAAAACTATTCCCCAGTTTAATTGTTCACCTTTAAGATACAGCTATTCATGAACTTATAGTAAACCACTAGCTCAACAATTATTTGTTTGGTGTATAAGAGCCTTGGTCTGTTGTTTTCTCTCTCTCTCACTAAGATTATAGAAGCCATATCTGTTTTGTTTTTGTTTATTAAAAATATTGTAGCGGCATAAGCTTATTGCTTAAGAGTCTCCCCCTCAACCCTTTCGTTTCTAGTTAGCAACATGAGTAACAATATAAATAATTCTATAATCGATAAGTAATTGAATTACCACCTGGTGTGGTGATAAGAAAATAAAGAAGAAGATTATAGAGACTAGAACTTACTTAAATTATTTAGCGTAAAAAATTATTTTGCCCTTCAGTGTGGCAGAATGTATTAATATTCAATAAAAAAAAATTATTTAGTATATGTGACAGACTGGAGGACTCATTATTTTCGCTGTATTTATTTTATTCAGAAACTTTTTGTTCATTATTCTTGTCAATATTTAATTTATTCTTATTTTTTTTAATTAAAAGAGATACTAAGATATTTTGTGTTATTATTAACACCAACCTGCCAAAATGTCAATCACTTTATTTCTATATTATCCGAAGTTCCCAATTTATCATAGAGTTATTATCTTACATATAACTTTTCAATAGATTTTTAGTTAGTCCATCACTGACATTAAAATAAATATAAAACCTTAGCATCTCATAAGTATCCCATGGCGACAGCATCTAAGAAGTTTTGGGTAAGAATTACAATTTAATTCGAAATCGTGTAAATTTTATAGCTTTAAAACTTTCCAGTTTATTTAATCACTTTTGTTGTGAATGTAGTAAAATTTTAAGTTTTGAAATTAAAATTCGCCACTTCTCCACAAAATCCCCTTTCATAATTGTGGATTGATAGTTATAGTGATAGTAGTGGAAATTGAAGTTGTTTGGGGTGGCCAGTCAAAAAAAAAACTAAAAATAAATAAATGATATTTTTTGGCTGACCCTTCAGCAGGGCTGATCTCACGAAAGGTTAAAATTTTTTCTCAAAATTATGATTATTAGGCATTTTTCAGAAAAGGGACCTCATTTTATATGCGTATGCTTATACGTATATTAATACTGTTTAACTTTATTTAGCACCATTATTTTATTTTTTTTTTATTATTTTATTTATTTTAAATGACATTTACAACTGTATACAAAAAAATACATCTAGTAAATTTGCACATTGGTATAAAGACATGGAACACATGTTGAGAAACTACCCATTGGTAGCACTCTAATAATATGTCTATATTAGAAGATCACGTGGCCATCTTCTTTTCAGACGCCTCGGAGGGTTATCAGGAATCGAATAGGAAGCAAGGTTAGAGACAAGAGGGTTGGGATGGTTATGAAGTTTATTATGGAAGGACAGATATCTGGATTGGGCCAAATCTGATACATAAGGAACATTAAGGTCATTATGGATAATTTTATTTGTAACAAAGTAAGGAGCATTGAGGATTTTACGAAGGATTTTGGATTGCAAGGACTGTATGCGAGAGGAATTTGAAGGCTTGGTGGAGCCCCATAGCTCAACCCCGTAAGTCCAAATAGGCCTTATTATAGTCATGTAAATCAGTCTTTTATAATTGATTGGAAGGTTAGAGCGTTTGTCTAGTAAGTGTTGAAGTAGTCGGAAACGTCGAGCGGTTTCTTGTCGTTTCAGTCTGGTATGAGGATTCCAAGTTAGACGTTTGTCCAGATGGAGTCCTAGGTAACGGATTTGTTCAACAGGAATAAGTGAGGTGTTGTTAAAGGATACTGAAGGACAGGAAGTCATTGGTTTACGACGAAGGGTGAAGGTAATTTGATGGGATTTATTGGAATTTATTTTAATTCTCCATTTCTGACACCATTCTTCCAGGTTTGTGATGTGGGATTGAAGGGTTTGGGATGCAATAGATGGGTCGTTATTGACTGATAGGATACATGTGTCATCAGCATATGTGGTGATGACAGTGTTGGGATGGGTTGGGATGTCAGCTGTATAAACTGTGTAAAGGATAGGACCTAGGATACTACCTTGAGGAACACCTGCAGACTGGGAAAAACGGGATGTATATACATTGTTGTGATTTACTTTAAAGTATCTATCAGTAAGGTAGGAACGGATAATGAGGAAGTAGGTAGATGGTAGGAATTATTTTATTTTTTAATTTTAATTTGGGTGTTTATCGCTCATTTATCTTGTCTAAATGATTAATCATATTTATTAAAAGAAAAAAAAACTGTCTATAAGTCAAACATGTTACCGAAAAAATCTAGAACGCTTTACCTTGAATATTGGCAACAAAAAGCAGGGCAAGGTTTGCGAGAAGGAAGCGAATAAACCATGGACTCCTGAGGCCGACTACAATCCTTACGATAAAAAAGAAGTTCTGCTCAATTTCGCCTTGTTCTCCTCTTCTTGTGAGTTATATTCACCGCATAGTGTAGAACCTTTTCTTCAATAACTAGTTTCCTCTTTCGCCAACACATTCTCTGTATTTATATAATTATCGGTTTTAGATTGAGGGCAGTTCTCTTACTATTTATTTGTTTGACCTTTTTAATTAAAAATTCTGCCTAATATAACACGCCCTCTTTTCATTTGTAGATACATATGAATGGAAATACAGTCAAATAGCCAATAGAAATACTGTCAGTAGAAATACAGAAGTGCGAATGATAGTATAATGAAAAATATTTATCCATAATTTATTTCTTTTTTAAACCGTTTTATTGAGTGATATAACATTCACACCATATTTACAGAATATAAAATAAAACAGAAGCAAAATAAGTAAATAATAATCAATAAAGTGAAGTCGGTTTAACCTTCGAATAAGATTGTATTCTGCATATTGTATTGGATGGTATGTAAGATTCTGGTCAAATTGGGATTATTTTTCTGGAATTAGGTCTACAACAATTTAGGATATTAAGGTCATGGTGTAAGTTTTGTAATTTATTACAACTAATTTTAGTGGTTCATTCTAGTAAAGCAGATTTAAATTTTATAAATCTAATTAAATCACCCTTACATTTCAATTTATTTATTAATGGTATGGATGCCAAAGTATTGCCTGTATTGCTTCATTTCTAAGTAATTTTTTTTTCCAATCATTATTCTAGGTCCCTGAGAAAACTTTCGATAATACAGATTATAGTATAGTTTTTTTATTATCTTTCTGAGTATAGGATCACATGACGTTATAGTAGCAACTCAATACATTTTTTCAGTGATATTAGAAACTTTATTTTATATCACTAACTAACGAATTTCCATTTTATACCCAAAAACCGCCCATTTAAAAATGTACTTAATAATTATTTCAACTTCACCAATGATTATATATCTGAAATAGTATTATTATATAACTGAAATAAGTAAAAGTGAATATTACAATATAAATTTCCAATCTATGACTCGTTCTATCTATACTTGGCCTGGAAGGCACTGAGGACTCCGAACTGCCCGAAATCGTAGTCGACCCGGATCCGGTTTACGACGGTCAGCCGACAATTGCAGACGGTCCCCGAAGAGCAGTATAGCGAGTGGAACCGAAGGAGGATCGGCCATGTCCAGCAGTTTACTGCCTCGCTGGAGAAATAAAACAAGGCAGGGCGGCCCTGGCCTTCGTATCTTAGTTTATTTTTTAATCTTAGTTTTATATTTTCTGCATAATCAACCGGCTAGCTCATCACAATTCATTTCCTTCGCGGGCTTAACGGCCATATTTCCTTCTCATCTTCAGTGTTCATTCTTCATATATATAAACTTGTTCAAATCAATGAAAACTCATTCTGATCATGAGTAATGGCCATTCATATTTAAATCAAGTCTTGAGAATTTCAAATAAACCAACGACAAAATAAAGGCAATTCCTAAACTCAACGCTGATGCCATCGATTAAATTTATTAAATGATTCAAGTCAGCACCGATGGACAGCGCGATTTATGATGAGTTTATGAACAATCTACTGGATTCCAGCAGAAAGTTAGCACCCTTGGAAGGCTACAAAACGTGTGAAAAATAAGAAAATGTGTATTTTTAATGTTCTGAGAATGTGTGATAGATTGTATCCAACATCCCAACCATTATATAACATAGTTATAATTATACAATAAATGAAATGATAATTTTTTATTATCTAATAACCATAACTATGTTATAATTAATTAACATTTAATTTTTTTTTTTTTTTTTGTACCCTAGCACAGAATTACTCAAATCTTTTTTTGAATCAATACCCTCGTCGGGTATAAAAAATAAAAAAAAGTAAAATGTTTACTCAAATAAAAATAATGTGGTGACACAATAATCCTAACCTACCTCTCCTTAAAAAAATAACAGTATTTAAATTTTAAAGGCAGACAATTAATTGCATAATCAAAATGGCCAGTTGTCTGGTCGATATAGGTAACGTAAAATGAAAAAAAAACAATATTTTTTTACGATCCCTTACAATTGTTGACTATAAAATTAGCATTGGAATCCATTAAATGTCTTTCTTTATAATCACTGTGGATTTTCAATCTGTTTATCACTCTCCTTCCAATTTTACCGTTATTTGGAATATCATTTAACGACTACGTTGTCGGTCTCAAAGTGCAATTAATTAAGGATGCTTTCTGCTCGGTAGTGTATCATTTAAAGGATTAATTATGCCATGAAAAATAACATATGGTCGGTATATCGATGATTTTACAGGAGGCATTTTGTTTCCAGAAATTTTAGAATAAATTAAAATGTTCTAAATCTCTCTCTCTCTCTCTCTCTCTCTCTATATATATATATATATATATATATATATATATATATATATAAATTAATTTAGTTTTTGACAAACAGAAGAAATTTTTCAACCATATTGAAATTGAACCGTATACGACATCAAGAACTTAAATAAATTAAATAGGGATAGAAAGTAAACTGTATATAAATATGTAAAGTAAATTGAAAAATAAGGCCTTTTTTTATTTATTTTTTTTTTTGGACTCCAATCGCAACATAATGACTTTTTTTTATCTCTTTTATATTAAATTTTTTTTGTATTCAGAACATATATTATTGAGAAGATAACACAATCGGGTATAAGCTAAAATTAACCGGAATTGAAGACATCTGGTTGATGCTTTGTGCCGAGGTTCCCATTGAATATTACATTACGCGTCCAGTCATCAACGAGAATGTGCGTGGCTAACCGTTATAGGACTCCTGGTAGGACCCTACGCTCAGGAGGAATTCCATTACGACTGGCTTAGGTGTGTATCTTTGATGGCTGCCTACTCGGGACAATGCGCCTTCTGAAATGTTAATTGAAATGCTTCGGCTACTCAGGCAATTATAGATCATAAACTTCATTTAGCTTCGCGCTTTCACTTGTATTCAAATGCCGATTAATCGAACTGATAAAAATCGAATAGCGGACAAAGATATCGATTGTATCTTTGTCATAGCCACGCAACGGTTCCCGGTATAGGAGATAGTCGAAAACTAATCACTATTTTTCTCTATTTTTTTATCTGTACACTTTAACCACTTCCCAGTTATTGATTTGTGGTTGGAAACTATTTTTTTTATTCATGAAAATTTAATCTTTGCTTTAACCATTTCCGAGTATTTATCACTTATCAGTCCCTCAAATGAGTGTTATTAAAGCCTGTATATATGAATCAATCCCACAACAGATATCCAGCTCTTTCAAACTCAGGTTTTCTACTCAATGTTCATTATTTTTTTTCGAGAGACAATAAGTGTTCCTACATCGAAGGAACTGTCAATTACATTTTCTATCCATGCTTTAAAAAAAAAATTAAATAAATGCCATCATTGAAACTCTTAAAAAACTTAGCTTTATTGATATTATAATACTGATTTACGAAACGTCTTTTCTCGAAATATTACAAACAATATTATAAACATGCCATTAAAACGAAAATAATAAGGTTTATCGATGAATTATATAGGTAAGATAAATTTTATTTATTAATATTAAACGTTAAATAAAAACCATTGTAAGTACCTATATGGTATCAAAACTATTTCTAACAAATGATATTATTAATGAAGATATATATCAGTATGTTTACATATTTGCAATTATAAGCAATATAAATAATAAATAGCTAGGTATGAAATTTTAATTCTTATTACGCTCGGAAGATTGATTACTGAATGGAAAAATAATATGTGTTTAAATAAAGTTTTGAGGAATTCCAAAACAAAGTAGCACGCATTATGTAGGACTTTTTAAAGGATCCCGTTCTATGGGAAGGAAAATACAGGTTTAATAATAATTTTAATAAGTGTCGACGTTTCGACCTAAGCTATGAGCTATCATCAGCGTGGATAGTCCGAAATTCCTAATGGAATGAAACTTAAAATTTTTATAGTTAGAATATTTTAATATTATAATATATCCTTCTTTTTTTTTTTTTCTTTTTGACTTCTTCGAGTTCCGCCATTAGTCTTCAAGCAGCATTAGGGCTGTTCTAGGCGATAGCTGTGATCGTTCGGTTCTCTTATATAGATATGCAGGAAGCATGTGGTTTACAATAACCGTGACCTTTCCCTCTTCATTAGGGTGGTTGGCAACCTTTTTCACGCATCTCTATCCTGTTGTATTTTTTTTAAGGAATAGGTTTATTAGCCCTGTGCTCAAACCCCAAACTGGAGGACCAAGGAGCTATGTTGTTAGACACAGGGATCGCTCACCTTGCTGTGAATCTGAGGGTGTGGGCGTTACCGTCCCTATGCGAGAATCGAATCCGCGCAGTAGTTGTCTAAGCAATCGAATTTGGGCTGTACTTATTTATTTCAATTTATTGTTAATTATTTATGTTTTTTCTCTTCTTTTTTTTTATAAAATCCCACGAACGGAGTTTAAACTCGTAGCATAAAATTTTTGCAGGTTCCTTAACTCGCTCGACCACCGCGCCCTCGGTTAGCATAAATATGTATTACGCTGAATTAAGGTGGCTCTTCTTATTCTATCGCCCTCAGTACTTCCTAGCCACCTTTCTTTACCAAATCATTATAACTCGTTGACCCTCCTATATTTTTCACAGCTTACAATTCAAATACTCCATCCAATCCCGTCCCACTAGATCTCGTATTTCCGACCTCTATCCTCCTCCTCACCAAACTGCTGCGTTTGACAAATCCTTTGCAACACAAGCCACCTCCCTCTGGAATTCCATCCCTGCTGATATTCGACACTCTCAATCAGTTTCCTCTTTCAAACCTCTCCTCTTTAAACATCTACTCCTTTCTCAATCCGACTGATTGCGAAATATACTTAAGAGAAATATCTAAGCACCTCCAGATACTACCTCAATTTAATTAGGTTATTTTAGTTTCTTATATATATATATGTACAATTTTCTTTATCTTTTTCAGTATTTTTATTTTTATTCGACTCTTATTGTAAATATATAATCTATTTGTAATCACACAGACATACAATCTGTATTTATAATTTGTTCTAAAGGGACAATAGTCCCAGAATAATAAAATATTTTTTCATTCATTCAAATATGAAATAGGCCATTTTTTTTTTTTATGATTATAAAGTTCAACCAAGGCAAAGTACTTAAAATATTATCTACAGAGAGAGAAATAGTTAATTTACCTCCCTCATGTGTTGATAAAAAGACATAAATCTTTACAGTCAAAGAAGGAGCGAGCGATACAGAAGGCATCCTCTATGCGCTCCGCATCGCTGCCGGTCGAAGCGGGCGGAAGAGCAACACATAAATTCACAGCACTCAACTTTTATATCCCCACTAACCGACGAAGGGTCAGGTATCGATTTTTCCTCCCTTAGATTATATATAAAATATGAAAGTTGCGCTTAGCACCTAGGGCTGTGTGGTTTATGTTTCCAAGGAGCCCGGTCGACGTATCTCTTATTTACATTGATGGCAGGTCTGCTAGTGGGCCTTTCAAAAGGATTAAATTATTTTGAGAAGCATCAGAGGGTGTTATATGAGCTTATATGTATTTTCTTCTTAAGGCATCTGTAATAATTATTTATTTATTTATTGAATTTGCCTCTCTCCGATTGGGTCATTGGTAATTCTTGCTTTACGCAGATTTTTTATTGTTTCAAGAAAGTCATCAGGATTTCCACATCTCTCTCCGTTTCCTGTAACATTTCCTGAACTGTTCTGTGTCTGTTAATGTTCTTCCTTGTGGCTTCATCGTATAATTATTTATAATTTATAGGAAGACATACATGAGAGTAATGTTTTGCTATGATTGGTAAAGCCATTGGTAAAGTGGTGTGATAGATTGTATTTAACATCTCAGCCATTATATGACAAAAGTATAATTGATTACTATTTCATAGTTTTTTCGTGCCCTAGTGCAGAGTTACTCAAATATGAGTAATGATATTTTTTAATCAGCACCCTCGTCGGGTATACAAAAAAAAATAAATAAATGTTTACTCAAATAAAAATAATGTGGTGAGACAATAATCCTAATCTACCTCACCTACGAAAAATCAATAAAAAATATGAGTATTTAAATTTGAAAGGCACAAAATCAATTGTATTATTCAAAATGGTCAGTTGTCTGGCGACGCAAAATAGAAAAACCATATTTATAAGGAGAATTGTTGACTATGAAATTAGCATTGGAATCCATTAAATGACTTTATAATCACTATGGATTTTTAATCTGTTTATCACTTTCCTTCCAATTTCAACGTTATTTGAGATATAATTCAACGCGTCGATCTCAATGTGCAACCATTTAAGTACCAAAAAAATTTAATTTTGAGTTTTTTAACTACTCATTAATTAATTAATGATGCATTCTGCTCGGTAGTATATCAATTAAAGGATTAAGTATTCCATGAAAAATAACATGTGGTCGGTATATCGATGATTATACAGGAGGCATTTTATTTCCAGATGCACACTTCTAAACAGCGGGATATTAGAATTAGAAAATTTAGAATAAATTAAAATGCTATAAAATAAAAATAATGTACAAATTAATTTAGTTTTTGACAAAGAGAAGAAATTTTTCAACCATATTGAAATTCAACCGTTTACAACATCAAAGACTTAAATAAATTAAATAGGGATAGAAAGTAAACTGTATATAAATATGTACGTATGTATAAATATGTATGTAAGTTTTTTTTTGTTTTTTTTATTGATGATATTTACAACTGTATTACAAGTAAAAATACATTCAGTAAATGTGAACAAAGGAATAAAACAGCATGAAATCACTTGTTGAGAAACTACCCACTGGTAGCACTCTAAAAATGTATTTACAAAAGGAGATCTCGAGGCCATCTTCTTTTCAGATACCTCGGAGGGTTAATATGTAAAGTAAATTGAAAAATAAGGCCTTTTATATATATATATATATATATATATATATATATATATATATATATATATATATATATATATATATATATATATGTATATAAGTACATTCACGAATTCCTTTGGCATGGAGTATCAGGTACCCCTGCCTGGGCCGAATACGGTAACCACCAGGTTTCTAGTAAATAATGGGGTAGAGAAGGCTAGACGGACGTTGCCTTGGTAATGTATGCAGCTTGCATCTTGATGCCCGGGGCATGCAGGTATTGATCCGATGCATTACCCCCACCCTCGGCTCTATGCAACGCTAAATCACTCGGCTAAACCTCCGCTGAAATATTACCTACACGCCCCTTAGGGCTCCCCCTAGGGAGCTAGGGGGCTGTAGTTTTGCGATTGGTGAAGGTATGTCGGGAGTTGGAGAAGCACTTTTTTGTTTTTGGTATGTCTGTTATTATACTATAGCTTGCAGTGTATAATTTAATTTCACTAGTCCTAATATCAATTTTTTCATTTCATACGCAGACAAATAAATCTTATTCAATTTTCGAAATCGTGCGGAAAATCAAATTAGGGCATCATTATTAGAATTAGGAAATTTTTACTTTTATGTATAAAAATAATTAATTTTTTTTATAATTAATTGATTAAAAATATGTTTGTTTGGCCTCATTAAAAAAAAATTCTTTAAATTCTCAAAAATTAAATGACAGTTAATTACTTTTTTTTCAGTGTTTCCTTAAGAAAATTTTCTATAGTTCTAAAGATATGTTTTATTTTATTTTTTCATTTCTGTTTCATTCGTTTAACTGCCAATTAATTTATATTTTTTTAAACATTTATATACTTGTATTATGCTTTGTGGTTGTTGGATATACACATTAGTAATATACGGCCCTGACTAAAGGTTACTATATGAGGAAAGTATAGTGAATAAAAATTATCTACCGTGTTATTTTCTCAAGGATGAATTAATCGAAATCATTGTCATAGCCAAAAAAATAAATAAATAACAACTAAAACCACACATAAAAAAAAAAATTAAAAGCCCCATCTGAGGGTATTTAGGAATCCTATTACATAATTTCTGTAAGGTATGAAGATCAGTTGTTAAATATATTAAGTAATATTAGATTATTATAATTTTATGAATTTTGCAAATACACCTAACATAATAACGATATTTGGTTTTATTGCTTTATTTTAGTTGATTATCTCTCATACGTGTTAGTTTAGAATAGTATTTCCAGCTCCGAAACTTCTATCCAAGAAACAATCTTTACGGTTTTTTCCTTATCCTGTTGCCTCTGAATAAAAGTACATAGTTTAAAATATATCTTATAAGCATTTATAAATACAAGTTTGTAAAGTAGAATTGAAATGGGTTAGAGCCTTTTGTTTGGCAGCCGTACAAATCATGCTACAGTAGACACAGGCCACACCCAATGTCCACTACACTACCAAGATCTAGTGTTATTTCAAGTTTTTAACTAATTATGAACATTTTTTTTATTTATGAACACCTGTTTTTTCCAAGCGTTTCTAATTGGTTATATAAAGCCGCTTATAGGGAATAAGAGGCTGTATGATCAGGGATAGCTTATTTACTATTTTAATTTTATTTAATGTTACCGCTCATTCTCCAGTCACTTTGCTACTCAGATATAACATTGACTGGTTTGTACTAAACATTTTGGAAAAAAAAGTAATGAGGAACGCAATTGTCCTTGATACTCAGCTACCGTAACCACAATTCAGACTTTTATTTTTCTCATCAGTTTCAAAAAGAACATTTGACCTATGATAGGCGTGTACATGTTGTTTTTTTTAAATCAATTTGGAACTATAGGGCGGTCGACTATCAGAACCCTTAGCAATCCGAACAAGAAAGAAAAAAAAAGTTAAATTTGGCTGACGAGAGGCGGAATTGAAAAGATTCTGTTTCTCAGTAAATATTACTGGAATTGCTTCATCTGGTAGTGCTTATAAAATCTATTTTAAACTATATGTTGTTATTCTGAGGCAACAGGATAAGGAAAAAACCGTAAAGATTGTTTCTTGGATAGAAATTTTGGAGCTGGAAACACTATTCTAAGTTAACAAGTATGAGATAATCAACTAAAATAAAGTAATATAACCAAATATCGTTATTATGTAAGGAGTTTTTGCAAACATCATGAAATTAGAACTATCTAATATTACTTAACGTATTTACCAACTGGAGTATGATTCTCTAAACGGAAAGCATTAAAGAAAGCTAGACGATCATCGAGAAGATGAATATTCTCGTTATATGTGATTTTTGCATCAGAGATGACAAGGATATGTATCCGGGGATATATTGGTTGCAAAGTCAATGTCTTTCATTAATTATATATATATATATATATATATATATATATATATATATATATATATATATTATATAATTTTTTTAAGAAGGATGACAAAAAAGATTTTAATGCCAGTAAGAGGTTGGCTTGATAATTTCAAAAGCAGTCATGGGATACGTTTTTCATTTCACTGGAAAGTTTCAATACACCTATTTTATTTTTCATTATAGGCAAGTTATAGAAACGCCACAAAGGCATTTAATACTTGCTTGGAGTGGACGAATATCCATTGTATCCACAACATCGACTACCGAAGTCTGGTAGGTACTTTTATGGAATTAGCGAGATCAGGTGGTATCTTTAGCAACAAAATCAATTTTTTTTTTTCAATTTGTTTATGTTTAACTGATTATATATACATATATTCGTTACCTTGTTAAATTTTTCATTTAAATTTATTCTTTGATAATCCGAACTTGTCAAGCGATTTAAGTGTTTGGAATTTATATCAGGGTGTACCTAGTTATAAACGAATTAAGGCCAAAGCCATACGAAGCCACAATGAAGCTTAATTTATTAATAACATTCGGAAATGCTCAACCCCACTGCTATAAGACGTGGGAGATTAAAGTAGTTGTTATTGGGGAGTACGAAGGGGATGGGGGATGTTCCATAGAGTGTTATCTGTCTGGATGCTATCTGGACCTCAGCGATAGCATCGCGCCTGACAGCGTGTTGAATAGTCGTCTCAATATTCCTGCAGGAATAACAGGGTCTAGTGGACAATAGGGCGAATAAAGAAGAGAAGAAGAAAAAAAAATGTAAAAAAAAAAATCTATTGCAGCAAACCGTAGTGAGGGGTAAATTTGCGAGGGGTGGAGGGGTTGACCGCAGAAACAACAGAGGGGACATTGCACAAGCGGATTTCGCAAAGCAGCCAAGCGAGGACGGAGGAGCGACTCCTTTATTTTTACACTCCTCTCTCCACGCTTAGTAATTATAAGCTGTCCTGTGGACGTTTCTTCTCTTAAGTTTTTCTCCATCAAGTCTATACTCAACCCGTATACTTCGCAGCCATTCCTAAAATTTACGAAATAACGAAAAAATATATTCGAGAAAAAAATAATTTTTTTGTAAGGTATTCTAGAACATTCTGTAGGAATGTTATCTTTAGAAAAGTTATGCAAGATACCATTGATTAATATATATGCCAAACTATTTTTCATTTTAAGTAGTATTGCTAATAAAATTGATTAATATACCAGTGAGGACTCTAACATCAGTCAAACATATTTATTCATAGTTATAATATAATATTATCGAGGCAGTGTATTCAACACACCTTTGATAAAGCTTCTTAACGATTGCTAAAGTAACAATTATAAGTAATTACATTGTCCGACTGGAAAATATTCCTCCAGTTAAATAGTTAAGTAATAAGGTACATCCACCCCTGAACTGCTATTCCATCGTTGGACTCGCTTATACACTTATTTTTTGATGGAGAAGAGTCTTTATTATAGTTTAGTATTATAGTATAGTTCAGTTTTCTCGCTTACGAAGAGTAAAGAAGTCTATTACTCCATTTAACTTTATATTTTTTCATTTAATTTTTATACAATTATTTATAGTCAGTTCTATAGTCAGTTCGTAGACTATCATAAATAACAATATTTTTTAAAACCTGAGCATGTGATAAATAAGTATTATATGAAAACCATAAGAGGTTTATGGCAAAAAACTAGGATTTATCTGGTACATTTTACTGCTTTAAAACATAGGTTCTGATTGTTCTTTTGGAACTATATCAGTTCTTAACGTACGCTCAAAAAATTTTAAAATACAATTTATCCTTCCTTATTCCTCGACATCAAAATATTTTTAAAAATTTAAAAAGTAGGTGTATGTAATGTTAAAAGATAAGAAGGGAAAGGAAGGGTATTTCCTTAAATTTAACATTATTTATACATCATGATATATCAATGTATTCTGTATTTTTGTATTTTATTTTTGCACACTCCCCCAATTGATCCTACAATATTTTTTTCATATCTATATTACCGTAGAATGGGGTAACTTTTGGACAGCGGGTAAAATTTAATTTGTGGCGATTCCGTGTTGGATACACTGTGTTGGTTCAGTCTGCAAAAACGTACTTTGCGTACCCATGTACTGCGCTAATACATTGCGGCAGTTTGAGAAACCTGGATTTCTGGATTTTAATCCCATCTCCAGAATTAAAATAAAGGCTTTTCCATATTTCAAATCTTTGATATTTATTTCGAACCTATATGTAAACTTTAATTTTAAACCTATTATTTTCCAACCTAATTGACAGTTCATGGCTGATTGAAAGTCTAAACACCGAAAAATTCAAGGTCTTTATTAAAGGTAGAAAAAAAAAAAATTTTTTAGTTTTAAATTTCTGAATAACATATTTTGCTTTAAGCTATTATTTATTTAATTGTTTAAAACGTATAAGGGTAATTTTTTTAATTGTTTTAGAATTAAAAAAATTCGAATCTTACACGAACGTAACTTGTAAAATAAAATAATAATAATTGTTTTTGTGGAGTGATTATGACGTAAACATTATCAAGGTCAATGTTGGTTTTAAGTGTAGATTACGTCACATCTGTATGACCTTTTTTTTTTTTTTTTTTTTTTGTAACAAAGCCATTACAATTAAAATATGGATTTAGAATTTGCTGAATAGAATAGTGGAAAGTTTTAAATTGTATTTTCACTTTTGCTATAGCCGGCTCGTGGCGTAACTTATAGACCTTATCTGAAAGGCGCCGGGAATTAGAAAAAATAGTCGAGTCAGACGAATAAAAATATGTTTACGAACAAACAGTTTTTAAAGGATATAAAATATTTTTAAGGAGTTAGTGAAATTGTATTTGTCATTCTGATTTATTACATTTTTTTTAATGGTGCTGGAATAATGTTTGTGTAATTTGTTCTAGTTCAATAAAATGCCTATTGATAGTTAAATTTCTGAATTACTTTTTTTCTAATGCCACATCCCTAATGTTTCTTTGTATATTTAAAATATCACTAAAATTTGGGTATCAAATAATAATATGACGAGATTTTTTTATATTCCGTTTGAATATTTGTATGAATACAAGCCTCGAATTGGCATTGTAACGGTTTTTATTTTAAAGAGTTTAGGATTTTTTTATTTTATTTCATAGTGCACAATGCTTTCAAAACTGCACTAAAAATTTTAATTTTCAGTTTTTTTTTTTGGAATTTTTTCTGCTTTAAAATTAAAATATACTTGTTTACAAAATAGTAGAATTAATATTGAAATATTTTTACGATATTTCAAAATATATCTTTGACCTTCCCAAACACCAATATGTAACTTAACATTCAAAGTTTCGAAAATCCAAGACTGAAAAGATATAGTCATCTTAATCCATACATATCACTTATTACATAAACAACCAAAACTAAAAATAAAAAAAGACCGATGTTGAACTTTTCTTGCTGATGCTAATTTTACTCCCTTTTACCTTCAAAATATGGGGGACTGTATGTTGAATAAATCTTATTTTTCTGAGATATGCTATATAGGAAACATTTTAATGAGATATTATGATTTCCTGTGCTAGCAATGTCTGAATCGGCTAAAGATTGACTTTTTTGTTTCGCCTTTGAACTCATTAATTTAGAACATTAAACTAATAAATAATTGTGGGTTGATGATTGACTGTACTGAATAATTGAAGAGAAGATTGCTTGGGGTGATCAGTCAAAATAAAAAAGTAAAAATAAATAATTGTATCTATAATCACATTCGGCGACGTTTCGGCTAGAAGTTCAGGCCTTCATCAGTGCTGTTCATCAACAAGCGTGGACAGACATTGGATTAGGTCTGTCCACGCATGTTGATTGAACAATCCTTCTCTTCAAAATAATAAATAACATGATCAAATTTTACAAATAAAAAAAAAAAAAAGAAAGATCAATTATATTCGATGATTGAATGATTTTTACAAAAAACAAACAAACTCTGTCTAGAAGGTCCAAAGATTTGATTTTTTTTTGTAAGGATTATTGTTATTTGAACTCATACACCCACTTATCCAAAAAACATGTGTTAGTTTTTTTTTGCAAACTTTCAATGTCCTGTTGATATACCGACTTCCAATAAGAGTAAACACTTGCCGTTGAGTTAACGAATTTAGAACCAATCAATGGATAATAAGTTAGGAAGCAATCAACAAAAGCACTATTTATCAACCACTTCACCGGGGCGTTTATCTTTTCATTACCTGATATCGCGAAACTGCGTCACTCGATGTTTTGTCAAGGGGGGAGGGACTTGATGGCAGGTAGTCTATGTGCTTAACCATTTTCTGAAAATTTGTTTTCCTTCATCACCGAAATAGCGAATATTGAATTAAAAAAAGAAGATACATGAATTTCAAAAATCACAAAATAAACTTTAAATTTTAGTATATGAACAACCTCAGTGCTCAAACCACGCCCTGAAGATGACCCACATGTTTGGGTTGAAACGTTGGCAAAAATAAAAAAAATTTTAAAAAAGACCTGCGTCCTGGGCATTGTCCTGTCCTGAATATTTATCACCCATTAAATTGTAGTAGCATTTCCAAATGATATAGCAATTCCATTGTGATCGAAAAGATGTATAATGATGTAGGTACATTTACCCAGACTGGAGAAAACAATAAACTTGTACTTAATGTACGAACTGATACAGAATTATGTCAATCCACATAATAAGAATTTCGTCAAATTTCTGCAACGTCTATCTTAATTCGCATAACTTAAAAAAAACATCCTTGGAAATATCTTTGACACATCCATTACCATACGAACAAATCTGAAAAATATAACTAGCTAGAGATATCAAACTCATTTTCTTCAAAATTGAATTATGTACTGTTAGAATTTATATGACATCATCTGAAAACTCAATGTTTAAATCAAGAGAAGATGTTAATAGATTACAGATCTTACACATTTTTTTTTCTTTTAATTTGGCAACACAGACCATGCAGATCTTTTGCCGCCTTAACAAGCCTGCGCCATCTCCATATCTTCCATCCATATTAATTTTAATAATTAATGAGATAATTTATTAATTTATTGGGGGGAAACCCATAGCAATTATCTAAGTAATCTTTATGCTGAGAACCATTCTCAATTTGGTTTTGTTTTTATCATGAATTTTAAACCTAGACAAAAGAGGAAAGAAATTTGTCTAATGATACGAATAGTTTGCGAACAACAAGATAAAGCCACGAAACCATTTGTTTGTAATCGAACTATCTTCTGGTGAATGGCCGATTTCTGTTGTTCTCGATAAGTGAAGCGTAGTTTACTTTAGATAGTTTTCTTATTTCTGTATTTCAAGTTTTAATTGTTGAAATAATTTTATAAAAATAGTATTAGATGAAATTTCTTGGATGGGTTGTCTGTTGTGTTCGCTTTAATCTGATTGAAGTAGAAGAAGGATTAAAAAGTATGGCTCAGAAAACGAATTAAGGGTCAGGTGCCCATTTTATAAAACATTATGTGCATGTTCTTGTAGGAAATTAAAAAAAAAAATGAACATATTTTTACTCTTTTAAGGACTCGAATTTGGGCTCTGAAATAGAAGTGTGGCGCTTTACAAAGTAATATTCTAGGTTTCATTATAGTTTTTTTTTTAATTATCACAATTATTTGAATTTTCTCTTTGAGATTAAATTTAAAAAAAATACTTATTAGGATTGCGTCCAGGTTTCGGCATTATATATAGCACTGTTCCTTGTAATAATTAATGGAATATTTTTATATTTTTTTTTTTTTTGTTTTAAAGAAATACTCAATAATCTTTCTTCATGAAAGTATTTTCGATGAAATATATCTATGCACGTTTCCTTTTTTAACTATATTTCACACTTCTACTCTCAGTCATCCAAATCCACTCGTTCTATCTCTATCTTCCTCCATGTTACCTGGTGAGCCTCAAAGACGACTAAAAAGACAGTGGCCTAGAGATCTGTTGAAAAGTTAAGAAGATATCAGGAATTCAAGAAGATATAATTAACACCAACACATTTGCTTGATGCGTTCCAGTGGCAAATTTAAAATAACAAAATAAAAAAAAACTATCGATACTATTAAATAACGAAATTCTGTGCCCCGAGGAAGACGCAAATTTTCTATTATCAGGGATGTGCTCGATGATTTGAAGGGTACATACCCAGTTTTATTCTAGTGTGTTATAATTATACTATAAATTTATTTTTCTAGACCTATCATGAAACGATGCCTTCTGTTGACTATTTCCTCGAGTATAATGTCCTCCAGATCGTCGGCACGGTGGAATATTCCCCTCGCCCAAGAGACGGAAGGTCGAAGAGAGTGAGGAACGGTCTTTGGTTCGCGGAACAAAGGTTGCTGGTGACGTAACGGTTGGCAACTCTCCCGCCAGAGGATCTCATAAAGTCTCAATTATCAAGCCAGTCTTCTTGGTCTTGGCGTAAGCTACACGAGTCCCTATCTCCGGCATAATGGAGATAAATGTATTTTCAAAAATATGGATATATTTACATATATATATATATATATATATATATATATATATATATATATATATATATATATATATATATATATATATATTAGAATAAAATGTATTATACCAGATTTTTAAATACACTCAACATCTATACGAGAAAAAAACCTTCTACGCATTATGTACCTTAGGAGTATCCACGCAACCAGTGCTAAGTATTGTAAATCTCTTAAATATGTTAAAGTCGAGTAACTTATTTAAGATTAGTGTGTTAAATATGGTCGCTAGCTCACTGGATTTTAACACGGCCTGATGTCTCTATTCCGAAAAAAATCATCAGAATTATTTCAGTCATAAGACTGAAGTTATTAGTAAAAGGTAGTTAGAAAATGTAATCAGTATCAATTATAAGGGATTTTTGTACTTTTTAATGCTCATTTATATGTGAGGTTTTCAGTTTCAATCATATCAACTCTTCTGAAATTTAATAATTTTTTATTATTAATTTTAGTGATATTTCTAGTGGTAAAATTTATAATTTTTTTTCACAGTTTTATGAATCAATGCTGCAATCAATCACCTTCTCTGGAATCAACTCAATCACTGTCTGTACAGATATTATAATTTTTTCAAACTAGAAATATCACTAAAATGACTTTACTCAAAGGTATTGAAATTTGAGTTAGTCATTCTGTCAACTGAAAGGCTCATAAATATATAGATGTATATTCATATATATTGATATGAAAAAATTTAACTTAATCATATAAATATCTTTTCATTATTTCATGCTATGCGTTCTTCGTCTTAACCAAGTTCTGGTTTCCCTTTTTGCCAATATTTAAGTTTTTTAAAAATAATATTATCCAGTCTACGTAGTACCCTAGCCATACGAGATCTCGGCAATCCCAACTCCAGACTCTTGGAATGCCTTCTTCCAGTAGCTGCGGAGAACATTTACCCGCCAGCTGGTCGGCATCTGTTACTCTTCCGGTCATTGCCACGTGCCGACCATTGGTACAGATGGACTCCAGGGGGTGTCTCCATTCTGAGGCTTCCTCCATCGTTGGTGTCCCGACATCCGATGGTACGTCAGCTTCCAGTATTCAGGGACGGTTATACCGCTATTGGACATTGACACGGTCCACCTCAGTATATACATATAGGATTATTGGCAACGATTTACATGTTTATGTTGATAGTTTAATAATAAATTTAAAAAAAAAATATCATAAAACCTTACTAGGAAAATAACTATTAATATATCAATAATTCTGGTAATAATTATCTTGTAATTTATATTGATATAAAAATAAATGCCAAGCATGTCAGTACATACTGGATTTAAACATTAATCCCCCCCCCTCCAATGTTCATCTAATTTTTGATAAAATAGAACGAGCTGTTTTCCGATAGATACATCTATAATAATAAGTTTGAGAAAACGTAAGCAAAAATGAAGGATGCAATGAGATAAAATTAAAATGAAACCATCTCTATACCAAACCTCACAATCCTTTAAATTTGATCAAAATCTTAATCTATGCTAGTAGATATTACACTTCTTTTCTTTACTACCCACATTCACACTAAGTCATACTTCCTAATAAAATACCATCTTATCTCAATAGATAATTTCAATTTTATATTTTTAATTATATCCACTCAAGACAATATTAAAGACTTGAATACAGGCAATAAATAAAAGTAAAAAAAAAATTCTTTATCTCTTCCATGAGCTGAAATTAAAGATTGATCTCTTATAGACTTTGTAATTGTCAATTAAATAAGCCGTTAATAATTTACTACGCACTTAAACCGGATGATTCTTATTATCAAGATTCATCTGTACATTAACGGCGCCACAAATGGCTCATGTTGAAGGGGAGTAATAAAATGGATGCTTTATCGGAGATAACTGTATCTATCTCTGAGGTTCGTTACCGATCTGTTGGACTGGCCTTAACTTCTGATCTATGCGGAATATTTTTTAAATGTATTTAATAATTTTAATTTGCCTGAGGAGTAAGGCTTTTGTGTGATTTAAGCAATGAGGTAATTTAGAGATTTTTCTACCAAGAAGTGTTGAACTGGATTAAATTAAGTTGTGTTAAAAAAACGAGTAAATTTACTTTTTATCCTCGTAATGCATAGGCACAGACTTTCGATTTTGTTTGGGGGGATGGGGGAAAAAAAATATGCGCGAGTTTTTATCATGTATACAAATTCAGCATAATCATTGTGAAATGAACATATTTAATATTAATAAAATTGATTTTTTATATGTTTGTATATTTGTTAGGATTTTTATTTATTTATTACTTATTATATATGCTTCATCGTATGTTAAAAAATTCAATTTAATATATAACTTTTTTTTTTGTTTTTTTTATTAAACGATAACAAGAGAGGAGACAGCTTTAATAACTTTGATTCATTTCTAGATTTTTTCCAGCTCAAAATGCATAATATAAAAATATCTTTGATTTCTTAGTGTGTACAACCTCAAATAAAAATACGATGTTTTTCACAGTCCGACTAGTTTGCCGCGGAAAATGTAATAAGAATTTCACGTGAAAATAAAGGGGTGATTGAATTATAAAATCCTAAGATATGTATATATATATTATTATCTTGATTTTAGTTTACACTTTTTATCCATACATTTAGATTATTTGTTATTTATTTTAATATTTTTAACTTAAATTATTGGGATAGGGAGCGAAACGATATTCTCGGCCGCTCGACATTTTATGGGGGGAAAGAGGGAGGAGTCGCCCCCTGAGCCTATGCTGTAATGATTCAGTTTATATTGAAAAATTAGATAATGATGTAGAGATGGTAGCCAGTGATATGATATGAGAAGGAGTTGATCGGAGGGTACGGTCAAATAAATACTAAGTTATACAAATGGTATTTTATATTTTTTTGTCTTGGCAAAAAAATTAAATAATACTATTTTTATAATTTAGTATTTATTTGACGGCCCCCTCCGATCAACTCCTTCTCAGAAAAATTAGATAATTTCTGGTGTGTTTTACTTTTATATATTCTCATCTATACAATATGTAGTCAATACATATTATGAAATACATTTCGTTTAATAAAATATGTATTTATACTTGTTAATTCCCCTATTGAGGGCGGAGGACGGTGTAAATAAGCGAAGGATCCAAAGCATAGCGACCATGACGGTACAGATTTACGAGCCCGTTACTCGGTTCCTATTTTGGACTTTTACTTCGTCTCTTTGCCTCCGTTTTCACTTCTAATCTCCTTCTCATCTCCCGGCTCCCTTCCCTATCCGGGATCTGGGTACGGTAACTCCAGAGGGAACGTGTCCGTAGATCTTGTTTCAGGACTGCTCCCTTCATAAAATAATTTTATTTATTTTTTTATATAGAGGTAAAAATGTATACGTGAGCAAAATAAAATAATGAAAACGAGAATACGTTGTTTTTGTTTTTTTATGTAAAATTGATGATACTTGATAATAATTTTGTTTATCCATGGGTGATAGATGATCAGGACTCTAAATAAGTAATTGAAAACATTTAGTGCTGTAAACATGCCTATATAATGACCGACAAGTTTGGGTTCAAAAGTAGGCAATAAAAAAATTCTTCAAAAATTGACTTGAGTCCTGATATCTATCACCCATGTTTAGTGGAATTATTTTTTTAAAAAATCATATATCTTGTTTGTTTGTTTTTTCAATAATCTACTCGATCTCATATTACAGTTAAGGTTAATCTTAATAAATCATAATTCTCAATCCTATATTAGTTCATAATTCTAAAACAGCTCAAAGTGGACAAAGGTTTTAAGAATAATTGTAGGGATAGAAGTGAAGGCAAAGTTTATTCTAGGTTATTGTGAGTAATTTACACAGCCGAAATATTGTTGTTATTTTTTTTTAATATTTTATATATAGTAGCATTACTATGTATACAAGCATATGTAAGCATTAGTAGCAGTACCAAGATTTAATTTTGGTAGGGAAGTTTAATTTTTTTTCTGTTTTTTCATAATATTAATCGCAGGATCGATAATGCTTTTTGGTAAAAAAAAAAATTATGTATTTTTTCTTAATATGTGCTTATACTAAGTAGTATGGGTTGTATAGTACTAAGTATGGGTTATAATTAAAAAAGAGAACATGTGTCTGTTTAAATATTTGTTCCAAATTATAGTAACTAATATGGACTAATGAATTTTTTTTTTTGCGGGGAAGAGTTTCAGACCGAAAGCCCTCCCTCACGCTCTTAGATTCGCCTGTGGTTGACAAGAGAATCAGACTCAAATGTGTATTATAATTATGTAAAAAAAAGAAGGTTGTACTACATAACTTAGCAAAACATTAATTTTCTACCCTCACTCAAAAAAAAAAATCTTCAATATTTAAAAAAGATCGTGATGTTTAAATCAAGAATTTCAAAATAAACCCAAATTTCAAATTTATATCCAAATTCGAACATTTCATTTTGGATATATGAAAATTGATGTTCAAAATTCAAATAAAACTTGTAATGCTTCTGTTTCAATCTTAAATATGGCGGCGGAGGGAGGAGGTGAGGCGTGGACAGGTTTACTTGGGAGTTATAATAAGTTGAGATTGATATCTTGGAACCAGGCGGTGACTGATTATGTGACTTTTAAAGGTTACTGCACCACAGGTGGCTGGGAAAATGTTCCGAGCTTAACGACATTTCGTTAAATGGCTCTAAATATCAGAGCTCTAGAGAGTTCCTCCGATCACCTGGTTTAGAACACCCTCGATATATCGCTAACCTTACTGATAAGGTTCTTGGGAGAAGGTGAAGGTACCCATTCATCCCTAATCGTCCGTCAGCTACCTTAGCAGGTTGTCGTCAAGTCTTCGTTTCGACTGAATTCCTACGGAATACACTCTTTCTGAAAAAAATGATGAAGAAGAGGTATTTGCTGAGAGCTCAGCAATTGCTGTGCCAACGTGTTCTGCAAGCGTAGACAAATAAACAGACACGGGCCTCACCTGAAATTAGTATTAATTTGTAAAAACACCGACTGTAAACAACCTTACTAGCTCTTGTAGACCATTTATCAATTTCACTATTTCAAAATTATATAATAACATACTTTATTTATTCTGAGACGAGTCCCTTTAGAATAATACAAATATACAGAAATTTGGGCTAAGGAGCCTCAGAGATACATAAATAATAATCGTGAAGTAAATAAACAGCCGTAATAAAAAATTGTCAGTTACTTTCTGACTTTAATAAATTGATAAAAAAATTATAAAACATAAGTCAAAATAATCAAGAATGATCTAATAATTTATATACATGTTTACAGTAATATCTTTGTACAAGGGATTGAGTTCCACAGGGTTGAGAATCTAATAATGAACGATCTCTCGTATATAGTTATTGCTTTTCTATAAATTTTGGAGTCCAGTAGTTCATTGGCATAGGAACTGGAATCCTGACTTATGGGCTAAGGCTTCAGTTACGCATGTGTATTTTATAATTCTTTTATGAAATCAAGTCCGCTCTTTTCTATGATTTACCTCTCAAACATAACTGGGCGATTGAGGAATGAACACCGTCTGATTTTTTTTTCTACTCCATAACACGAATAACACCAGATCGGCAACTAATACGGTTTGTTGGCGATCGGTGAACATTCCCAAACGAAACACAGTTAAATAAACCGGACAACGACTAGACAATTTAGAGATCATATCAGGACAGAAAAATACAAGATCGTATAAATGCAGACCAACCATTTCACATCTTACATCAACAACCTAAAAAAGACCCTCTAATTAAAGAGATATATCACTCTAAGACATCTCAACCAAGCACTTAAATCCAATTTATGTCCAATACAATCTTGCAAGTATTTCTAAACGATAATTGTTTGCTCTTTATTTATGGGTAACTTCGGGACAGCGAGAAAAATTTAGTTTGTGGTGATTCCGTGGCGGATACACAGTGTTGGTTCAGTCTGCAAAAATGTGCTTTGTGTGGCGATGTACTGCGCTACTACCTTGCGGCACACTACTCTTGAGGCACAAGAGAAAGTCTCATGGAAATAAGAATTTTGAAAAAATAAATGGAAATAAATAAAACCTAACAGCATAACGAGTGTAGTGAACTAGGGTCCTTAAACTGCCGCAAGATATTAGCGTTGCGCATGCCTATACAAAGCACATTTTTGCAGAGTGAACAAACACAGAGTATCAACCACGGAATCACCACAAACTAAATTTTACCCGCTGTCCTAAAGTTACTCCATCTTACGGTGTTATTATTATATTTACACTGATTATTTATTTACTGGTAACCAATTTAAATCTTCTATACAGTACCAAAATTTGCAATTGTCCTCTCACCTGAAACAAAACAAAAAAATTAGATTTTTTCTAATTTTATAAAAAAAAAAAATGCATTATATAAATTATATAAATACATCTAGTAAATTTGAACATATGGATATAATGACATGAAAACACTTGCTGAGTAACTAACCAATCGTAGCACTCTAATGATATGTCTACATTAGGAGATTACGGGGCCATCTTCTTTTCAGAAGCCTCGGAGGGTTATCAGGAATTGAAAAGGAAGCAAGGTTAGAAACGAGAGGGTTGGGATGATTCTAAAGTTCATTATGGAAGGATAGGTATCTGGATTGGGCCAGATCTGAAAAAAAAGAAACATTAAGGTCATTATAGATTTTATTTGTAACAAAGTAGGGAATCATTCAGGATTTTACGAAGGATTTTGGATTGTAAGGATTGGATAAGAGATGAATTCGATGGTTTAGTGGAGCCCCATAGCTCAACTCCGTATTTTATAAAATATTTTTAAAAAGTGATGATAAATGATAAACATTTTACAGACTTGATACTTACATGCTATTAATATTTTTTTTTTATTTTAAAATTAAAAAATATCAATTATAAACTCGTAATAAAAATGCTTTTTGTAATTTTCTAGAGGGATAACCTTATTAAACCCTAAATAAATTTCACTCTCCGCCAACCCTAATGGAACTCCATCGAAATTAATCTCACATAAGATACTAATGAAAAAAAAGAATAGAAATTAAAAAAAAAATTAATTGGCTGCCCGAGAAGGAGCTGACCATTTATTACCGTAAGGACGGTATGAGGAGGAGGAATTCTAAACTATCCTATAGAGCCCTAGCTCCTGTAGCCGTGGACCGGAGGAATCCAGTATCTTTTTACCTTTGGATTCCAGGAGGAACGGTCACCAAATGGCGGGCTATTAAGGCCAATCAGGGCAGCCCAGGATCTTGAATTCTCTCCTCTTCGTGGCCCAAGGAGCTTTATGATTCCTTCCCAGTCGGCTCATTAACGATGGAAGCCCTCGTATCATTGGTTCATTTCGTATATTGAGACATTCAAGTCACTTGCTTAGTAATAGGCTCACTTTTATGCGTTAGGTCGAATCGTTAATTTTAAATAACAGTTAAAAATAACACGTTACATTCGTAAAAAGACTTTCGCCATTCTACTGCACGAACTTCGAAATCCTCTTCAACATGACTCCCTGTACTAATCTGTAATAATATATAATAACTCTATTCATTATGAACAGACACCTATATCAAATTTGAATTATTGTAGGACTAGGACTATTAATAAGTTTTAAACAAGGAATTGAAGTAAGAAATGTGTTAAAAAATTCATAAAAACAAAAAAACTATAAATATTAGAAAAAAAATCATTTCCATGAGCATTTTAAGTCATTTCTCTTTATTTAGCTGCGAGCAATGCTTAATTCTATTTTTTTGAAATTGTTTAAATATTATAAAATATTTAATAAAATAGTAGTCTACATTCATCTTAATATACTAAGTATACAACTCAATACTTAAATGTAAAAAATTGTGTTTTTCGTAAGTTACAGAATTTTTCTTACATTTAAACGGTCAGCGCTAGAAACAAATTACAGGTTTTTAATTTCAATATTTACCGAAACCAAAAATTTTTATATTAAAAAACGCGAAAATTTTATTTCACGATTCATATATAAATGTTCAAAAAATGAACATGAATTTTATTTTTCCAACGAAAATTGTAAACATCAGTGATGTTAAAAAATGTCCGATTTGATATTTTATAGTTAGCTAGAGAATGCGATAAACTTGAATATGCAAATTTTAAACGCTTCTCCTATAAAATTTCCCTTTTTCATATTTGTTGTATTTCTAAGCGAACGACAGATGACCAAAAAAAAAAAAAAAAATATTCCAAAATAAATTGTTTGAATAAAATTTAAAAAATCTTAAAAAAGCAAAGCTTCAATTCTTTCAAAAAGTAACAAATGCTGTTAAGGATTAATTTGGGAGGGGGCTTCTTTTTCTTTTTTAATATATAACGGAAATCATTCTGAAAGAAAAACAAAAAACTATTTGAAATATCTTTAAATGATCTCTGAAGACCTATTTCTTTTCAGAGTGCTCCGAGAATCATCAGAAATATTTTGGAAAGAAAGGTTATAAAGTTTGATATTTCAGACCTAACATAAGAAACATATCATAGGATCTGATGTTCGTTTTTTTAAGAATAATTGATATATGACTAATAAAGTGAAAGGTTTTTTGAACAGATTTCAAATTGCATGCTGTTATACCTGTACCATGATATTCTATACCTCTCAAGTTTAATTCTAAATAGATATAGTCATGTAAATGAGCTGTTGTATTAAAAAATGTATTGTTAGTTAGCAAACGATAGGTTAGAACAGTCCAATTGTGTATGCAGATTCGTTATATTTTTAACTTAATAAAATTAACACCTGTGATAACTATCAATGTGCGTGTAATACGTTTACAAAAGATCACGCATGCGGAGCGTGAGATGGTTAGTAACATAGCTTCAAAATCTTGCACACCAAGTCATCCATTTAATAGATAAATGTTTCTACAATGATATAGCACACATCCCTTCGGTCTGATGGTTAACGGAATGTTAGTAAAATTTATTCAAAACCAATTCAAGGTCCACATAACCCAAGTTGATGGGAAAAACGTAAATTGAGAATAAATAAACATGAGCGAATTGAACAAAAAAAAAAAATTTAATTTTAGAACTGTTTGTAAACGAATTCCTCATTGTATTTGTAAATAAAATTTAATCCCCTTCGACAAGGCCCCTTCTCACAGGTATGCGAGGAAAGTGCCATAGTATACATTAATATGTTTCCTCTATGGTAATATTTATTCATGAGGGTTAAAGGGAATTAATATTTATACAAAATATACTTATCACTCTTATTTTGGATCAACACATCATTTCCGATTAAGAAATAGTTTATTTATTTATTTTTTTAAATAAATGACGAAAATAATTTACTTCATCCTAAAAGCGGAATTCCTCTGAGGCAACACGTAACGACATGTAGCTTGATACTTGTTGCCTATTGTAGCCGTACGACTATGTGGCAAAAATTCAATTGATGTCGCATGCGAAATTCGTTGCCCCACATCGAATGCGCTTTGTCGTACACTTGTGTAGCATGCGACTAAAGCGATTATATTTAGGCAACTTCAGTTTGGTACTCTCAGTGGCCTACCTTGAATATTACCCTTCGCTATATTCGGATAAAAAACAGTAAAGGCCTAGTCGAAATATTTGACTTGAAGCCTTCGAATATGCCATCAAATTAATATATTAAAAACTATACAGAAGCTTTTTGTTTAAATTAAAAAACTAAAAAAAACGAACACTAAAACTCATGAAGGATCTTGGATTCATTACTATTTAAGAAAACTAATGTTTCTTGGTCAACGGTTTTGCAAGGAGGAGATTTGACTGAGATCACGCTCAACCGTCAGGAGTTTTCACCTTTAACTAATTACATACTTAACCTATTTTAGAGGCTGGGTGTGCCTCAGGAGAGTTTCCTGATTCCAGAGTCGTCCCACGGCAGATGAAACAGAATAAATAATTTTTCTGCTATTCGGAACGGGATTCGAACCTCGGACCTTGAACATTGGAAGTTCAGTACCCTGCCACTGAGCTACCCAACTACCTTTTGTTTAAATAATAATCCATTATCAAAAGATGAATTATTCACATCTTAAACGCCAATATCCTTGAGGCATTAATAAATAATATCTAAATAAGTAAATAACTATAAGTTTGCAAACGTTAACGAAGGAACCCGTTACGAATACATTTCCATATTTAATTGATTCCTCTTAGACCGGAATATTAAATAGATCATTGAATTGAATATATTTTATTTTTATAAATTGACATAAAACCAGATTGAATAGTGAACAATTTATTAACTATGAAAGAATTAATCTTGGCGTATTATAATGCCTAACAATATTTATGTTGATAAGGGCATTTTAGAACTGGGTATATTGTGATTCTCTAGTGGATCTATAAATTATACCGAGTAAACAATTTTTTTGTTATTAGAATAATAGGCATTTTAATCTACTTGAAATGATGTGTTATCAACGATCTTAAAAATCACAGAAAATCATTTCGAATAAAAAAATGATTTCTGGCTCATTACACTAGAAAGTCATTAACAATCAAAACTTCATTAATTACGATTATATTTTAAAATTTCATCTTAATACTTTTTATTGAAATGTTACTGCTTTTTCTACGGCTTTTTTTACAGTTTTAAGTATGTTATTTAAATTTTATATTTAATGTTTTTTATAACAATAACTTTTGTTTTAAAAATACAAAAAATATTTATTCTATTAATTAATTGAAATAAGTACATTGATAATATGAAACAAATTATATCACAGATATAACAAAAAGAGAACCTTTCCAGAACTGCAGAATGGAGGCAATGGGATTTACCAGTACTGAAAAGCTACTATAAACAGAGAGGAAGATTTTAAGGTGTTTCCAGTGTTGACCTAAAAGGAATCAAGAAACATCAATAAGGAAGATGAGATTGAAATTCTTTGGTCACATGAAGAGAATGAGTAGAGATAGGATAAACAAACAGATATTTGACAAAGTAATGGGACTGTAGAACATCAAAGGATACCCTGAACAGATTAAGTAAGAAATAGTCAGGATTGGATAAAAGAAGATGAATATCTAGAAGATGAATTCATGGGAGCAGTGACTAAGATGAATGTCTTTAGAGTAGAAAAGTGAAGAAACGAAGGAAGGAAATGAACAGAAGAACGGAAAAAGGGAATGGGTGAAAAAATGAAGAAAGTTTGGGCTTAAAAGGAAAGTCATATTGAGTGAATTTGATACAGGTACGTTTTATTTAACTATCTGTTGTTATACTACCAATACAAAATCAGAAATATTTTCAATAAACCTATTCACACATAATTAAATTATTTAAAAAATCCTGTATAATATATTACCATTAATCTTTAAATATAGTAAATACCTAAAATGATATTATGTTAGAGGATTATAAATTTACAAATAATATATTATTTACAGATTTACAACAATATGAATAAAATATTATTACTAAAGGAATATAACGTAATTCAAAATATTAAAATTATTTCAACTGCATATTTAATTCCTGATAGGGTTTAATTGATGTTAGGGGTTAGTATTTTTATATTTTTGATGATATGGTTAATTTACTATTTACTAGGTGCGTTAATATTTTGTATAATAGAATACTGTGGGAAAACTCAGATCATATGCTTGTTTCTTTCCTAGGGGCCTGAGAACATCTGTTGACTTTGAGCCGCAATAAACAAAACACTCCCGAGTGTCCTATATCCCTTCAGTAAATTAGTCGTAATGATCATGCTAGATGGAGAGAAAAAAAACATAACAGGGTTACGGTTTTTTTTTTAGAAGAAGCTTATAACTAAGTCAGTGAACTCTTTAGTAATATCTCATTCTTCTTTTCATTTTTTATTATTGCTGTTTTCACAGCACCTGGATGCTTAAAATGTTTTAAATTAAATATACTATTATTCACACCAATAGATGTTACTATTCGTTTCGACCTAATTTTTATTATTCATAAATAACCATTGTAAAATAAATAAAAAATACAAATATAAAAAAAAGAGTTGTAATTTCTTACGTTTATATATCAAACAGTCTGCTGAATATATTGTATTAAGATGAAGATAGACTATACTATTTCAGTATATGAGATGTCCCGTACAAGGAAATATTAAAGGATGATAGTAGATCTCAAGAACTATAAAAAATTTCATATAGACAATGGTCCAATTTTCCGCATTAAAGTAAGGAATTTAAGTTTAGTCTATACCAACTTATGGAAATAGCTGATTATTATAAATTAACATCTCATATTATAAATTAACATTATAACATTTAGTTATAAACTTTTCATATATATTTTATAATTGTTTCATTGTTTAGGAACAACAAATTGTTAACTAATTTTTTTTAGTTATCGCTTCCTACACATCGAAAACGTAACATACTTAAGAAAACGCAAAGCTTGAATTTCATACTTTTTGCTAAAAATTGGACCATTGTTTATATGAACTTTTTTGTAGTTCTTGAAGTTTACTATGACCCATATATTTCTTGAATAAGGAAAATATGTGCCTCTACTTACGGAAAAGTGTATATTATGTATTTATACAACCTTTTAAATTCGATGTATAAAAATAAATATTGTTCTCACGGTAAAAATCAAGGCAGAAGCGGTCTAAAATTCTAATTGAAGTAACGTTTACATAAATTTTGTATTCCCTCTGTTATTTCTAATCTACATATAATTTTAAATGAATTTTACAATATATTTTTTTCTTCAAATACCTGTTCAAAAATTATTCAAATATCTAATTCTTAGCACCTGTTTAGGAAAGTCCTGCCAATCATAGTTCAAATTTATATGTATTATAATTAGTTATGTTACATGTTACCTTCGTAAGATGGAGAAATACCCGGTGACATATCCAAAACCGATTATTATATCTGCGACCCTATTGAAGAGGATTTGGAAACTCGTGCATTGGAATGGCGAAACTCGAGCAGGCTCTAAAATCCAGTCTGTCCGGCGCCTACGCCCAAATATCGCATCTCAGGCTCCACCGAACCGACTGACCTTTTGATTTCCATTATTTCTATCCCAGTCTCTCTTATGCCTTATCTTTTTGCATTTTTTAGGACCTTCTTTATTTTTTAGGAAACCTTTTAAGGCGGAAAATACTTTCGGATAAGAAAACAATGCCTATTTCTACATGTTATAAAATGTTCTCTTCTCCTATTAATAGTAAAAAGAGACATTATTTATAAAGTTAATTTTAAACTGGAAAAAATGTCATTTAAATTCGGAACGTAATTTCATTAGCGTAGGTTCATTGAAAACCTATGGAATTTCTCAATAAATAGGTCGTCCTATAAAATGAGACTGATTTCATATAATTTTTATATAATTAAATAAAAATCATACAAATAAATTAATTAAATACATTAAAATTAAGTGCTTAAGTGCTAAAGTCAGTCTAAATTTTATTATGCTAAACGATCATATGTAACTAACTTTATCATTTTTATAAAAATTCCAAGAAGAATTTATCGTTGAGTGGATATGAGCTATTAATTATAAGAATATATGTTATACGAAATTTTCCTTTTCTACCATTAAAATTTTTAAAATTATTTATTCAATTTTTTTTGTCTCTCTCTCTATTGTCGATAAATTGAATTATTAATTGAGTTGGAGAAATATACGAAAAAGTACACAATCATCGCTTGACGACTTTCCTCGTCGCTTTACATTTCTGGTTATTTCGTCAATGTTCATTTATTTGCCTTACTTATATTTTTTATTCCTGAAAATGATTAAAATGGTGAATTTTAGTTTATTCATTAATTAATTCATGGCTCATTCATTAAGATAGGAAAAAAGCTTTTTCATTATTATTCATGATTATATAATAAACGTGTAGGTTATAACTATGGAATGGTGTGTATATTATACACGGGCATGATTGTATACTAGTAGTGTGTCTAGACAGAAAGATTTTCGACAAAAAAAAAAAAAAAAAAATGGAGATTCCGAAGTGGATAGCTTGAAGCCACAGGTCCTTGAACTTGTATCCAGGTTAGTGACATCCAGATATTTCAGGTAACCAATCCCTTATCAATGGTTTCATTTCCATTAATATTTCTTATCGGCTCAAAGCGATTCATTCTTTTTCCGAAATCTCTCTTGTTTTGGAAAACCTGAAATATAAATCAACGGATCATTCTATATTTTTTTTTTTCTAAACGTCTCACACTGTATTTCAAGAGTCTTCGATGCAATAATGTAGACTCATTCATGGTATCAAAGTTTTTTTTTTATATATATATAAGATTATACTGTATTTCTATTTAAACGAGTTAGTTTAGAAAAATATTCTATGTGCGTACTAACTATTTTTTTAAAATATGTTTTAATTAAGAAATAATACTTTTATCACACATAAGATCACTAAATATTAGAACTGAGTGAGATACATTCATACAATACAATAAAAACAAAAGAAATGTAACTTGAAGTTAAATTAAATAAAATACTAGTAACTAATGTATAACGCGAAGAAAAAGGGTAAATTCAAGTTTCATTCGAAATATTTTACAGTGTGCTCTGCACAATTTACTGTAATTTTTTAAGCAGAAATTTCTTTAAACAAAGGCGATATTTAAATCTATGAAATGAGTTTTATTTAGCATTTTAATAATTTTTTACTGTTCCGAGTTGGTAGGTAACCAATCTTAAAAATTACTACTACCATTTGGAAGGTAGAAGTATGAACTAGCTTGTATGTGTGTATATGTAGACTGTAATGTAAAGATATATATATTGAATTTGTAGTAAAATTCGAAGAGTTTTTTTTTTTTTTATCTTTTACGAAGGCCGAATTTAATTAAATTCATGATCATAAGAATTATATCCGTCCGACGGTGATATGTTTTTATTATTGTTGGTTATAGTTGGGCGGGATGGCGTGTATTTCAAAGCAAAGCTTTTTAGAGTTAGCAGAAATGGTTTGGAAAATACATATACCGACTAGCATGCATGTATATGCGGATTTTTAGACTATACACCGTTAGGTCAGAATATATTTTTGGTGATGAAATTTATGGATTTTTGTGTTATCTCTTATGAAGACTGAATTCATTAAGGTATAATGTATGGCAGAATGGTGTGGATTTAAAGCAGAAGCAAGGATGCTGAAATTATTTCTTGACCGAAGTGATAGATAGCCCTGTTTCTAACAATACCTTCAAATAAAGAATCAGGTACTCCAACAGTGCTGATTTCATGGACGGATTTTATTTTTCCTCGCATTACATACTCCATCTTTTCTGATAGGATTAAAATAATATATTTACCCAAATTTTGATGATGAATTTGTGTTTTACAACAGTCAAGTTCTCCAAATGTTAATCGCGAAAGGTGAATATTGAAATCTTCTTGGATGATAATTTCTTCTCCCCCCCCCCTTCCCTTCCCCCAAACCCTGAGACCGAGGCCATATTATCCCACACCGTTGTTTACAATTGATTAGAAATTCAGCAGATGTTAGCATACATATTTCATAATACGCATCGGCATTATATCAGATCCCCAAATCATATACTTACACACTAGTATATCAAACCGTTGAAGCATTATAATTCTACTGCCGCCTCCTAACTATGATAGATCTACTTCGCATTCGGAATAACTTATTGAGTTCTCATAAGAAGACTATTCACTATTGTCATTAGTGCGTCTGGTGAAGGAGATAACGCTGGCATTTTCTCACTACAATTTTTTTTTTTAATTTCAATTCTCATTTCTATCTCTTGCCAGAACAAATACTTTTTCAATATTTATCTATACATTAGTATTTATTTATTTTTTTATTTAACTTATTAGGATAATCTGTGGAGGAGTCCTTAAACGGATCTGTATAGGCGTTCCACATGTCATTTCCTTTTTTGGGGCCAAAAGGATACAAAATACCGACATGTACATTAGCAACGAATCGTCATTTATTTCAATTTTTTTTTTTTCCTTCTCGGGCTTCTAAATTTCTTTTAAATTCCTAGGTTTCGAAAACAAAAAAAATAAAATCCAGACATAAATTATTTTGGGCCACTGAATGCCTTTTCGTAGGTGTCACGACGCCTTCACGCCATTTCTCCAGTATCTCGGACTAATCTAAGAATGTAAAAAACAAAAAAAAAAACAGAAGCATTCAAGAACTGTGATATATCCCTTGGATCCTTTGAAAAATTATAATGGTTTGTAACATTATTTTTTATGGAGTTTTAATTTTTATTTTTTTATATATAATGTGTAAATTCTAACATTCATAAAGATTATTCATTAATGTTAATGTATTCAATTATTTTCTGTCATATCCACATAATATACTATATTTAATTAAGTCACCTCTGGTGTTTAATTGGAGTATAAATAATTTAACATTAATTGGAGTATAAATTACATGGGCATGTTACAGACTTTATGGTTTTTCTTTCTTTTTTTTTCAAATTCTGTGAATTTTTACTTATTTATATGTGGCTGAAATTTATAATTTTTTATTGTATATATTTTAATATATATCTATTTTAAGAAGTGATGTTCAATAATAAGAATTTAATAATTAATTCTTCACTGAAACTAAGCATTGAATTATTGTGAATGGTTCGATTGATAATTTCAGTAACTTGCTGATCCGCGTGTCGTGTTTCGTCTAGACGTTCCGTTTCTTCCCACGGCTACTGATACTTATATAGTAAAGATTCTGTGCATATAAAACAGATATATAAAATTATTATAACCCATGATATGTAAAACAGTCGACTAACTGCCTTCAATAAAATTAATAATATAATCGTATGTGTGTTTATAACTCAGTATATAATAAGGTTCAATCTATTATATATGTTACATTAACATTATATAATACAATTGATAATGTCTTGAGTAAAATTATGAATATTTTATTTTTATTACTCATACTTTATTCATTTTTATTATTTTAATATTACTCGTTATTATGGCTTCCTCTAAACATAATAGCCATAAATAGTTAAAATTTTAACTGACCCTAAATAGTACATAATATTTTATTGAACATGTTTTACTTAAAATCTCGGTGTCATAGCTCCGTGCAAATAATTTAAAATATTTATTAATATCATATAGTTAATGATTAGAAATATTTTTTACAATTATTTAATATATATTTATTTTCTTTGTTACAGGTATGCTGTAAGGCGGATTTCATAGAATGTGGTCTGTAAATTCCCCACTTTTATTTAAATTTACATAATTAGTTATAGTGTTTATTTAATACAAAGTAGATAATAATGTACGTTTTGATGGTACATGTAATAAAAATTTTTTATGATTTGTAAATATTCAACTAAATAAGTATGATTTTTTTTCTTGTGTAGAATCAGATTTGTTAGTCACAACGCCTTTAATCTAACTAGAACAAGAATGTTACTAACCTCTTCTTATTCAACAAAGACCACAAATAAATAAATTTAACTTCTTCACTCCGGAGGATCGAAACCGTCTATTTTAATTCTTGCTTCAACTACGCTGTTTAAAATGTGTAAATATTTTTAAAGAAGCTATCGTGGATTATTATAATTATTGTATTCGATAAATAGAGCAAAAAGATTAAGGGCGGCACATTGGACGAATACGAATTGTAAACATTTTAAATATATTTATTCTTGTTTTAAGTCACTAATGTTTTTGTTTTTATTTCCTGTTTCATTTTGTCTTTCTTTTTGAAATACTTCTAAAGAGATACCAAAAATTATGGAAATACATTATTTCATGATATTATAATGATTAATATTTTCTCATATGTGTACCCTGGATGTAAAGAACACGATGTCCATTAATGTTGCCCAAATGCGAGACCAAGACGAGTCTGGTTTTGCGCACTCAGTCTTGGTCTTGGCCTTACTCAAGAGTCTCGCAACAGTCTTGCAGTTATTTATTAGCTTATTAATATAGAGATGTTACTGTAATTTTTTAGATAGGAGAAACCTAACTAAGGCCAAATGAAGTATTAGTAACTACCTTGCCTTAATTTTATTCAGTGCTCTCGATCAATCTACGCTGGGTTTAATACCAGTGACGCGGTTGAGAGAGTAGCGCAGGGTTCTCCTGGAGTTCCCTCGCCTGATTGTAAATAGTGTATATAGGCATGCATGTGTTTTTTTTTTTTGTTTTTTTTTTGCTTAGTTTTAATTTTCTTATTTTTTAAGTTATTTTATTTTATCATCTATTGTATATACTTTTGATTATTATTTTGCTTATATTTTTTTGTACATATAGTGTGAATGTCATCCTACCTCACTATAACCAATGTCCAAGAGACAGATTGTTGTAATACTCAATAAATAAAATTTAAAAAAATAAAAATAAAAATTTATTCAAAAAATCAATTTTTTTTTTACCAGTTTTGGTGTAGGTCTTGCAACAGTCAGGCGGTTTTGGTCAAGTTCTTCCAAAGTGCAAGACTGATTTTGGGCAACACAATGTCCATTTTTGTATTTGTTAAGGGAAGCAAATGTTCCATAACTTTGAGCTATTATAATTTGTTTTTAGTTACAAAATTATTTAATGAAAAAAGGATATTGTATCCTTAACCTCTGGGGCTCAATTATATATACTATAATCTCATCAAATCACTATGCTTTCCTGTCCTACTGTATCGTTTTATACTCCACCTATCCCTGTTGGAAAAATTCGTTACCGCCTGAACAATAAATCTTACTTGAAATCCTCTTTCAAGACTGAAACGATAAGGAACTGCTAACCGTTTTCGGTCACTTCGACACTTACTGGACAACCCTATAAGCTTCCCTTTCATCTCCAAAAACAAATTTACTCGAATATAATAAAGGCTATTTAGAATTATTGAGTTGAGTTTCGGGACTTCACTGAATCATCAAATTCCTTCAGTATCCATAATTCTACGTAAAATCCTGCTTCTTTTATGTTCCATATGTTGTCAGTTTAGCCCAAGGTAACTTACCTTCCATAATAAACTTCAGAATCATTTAAACAAACTAGTTTCTAATATGGCATCCTCTTCGATTCCTGATAATCCTTCTAGGCGTCTGAAAAGAAGATGGCCTCGGGACCTTCGAATATAAATCTTTCATTGGACTGCTACAAATGGTAGTTTCTCTACAAATCTGTCCGTATCAGTTCATATTTTCTTGTATTTTTACTTAATGCAGTTGTAAATTTCGATAAATATATATAAGAGAATTATAATATTTCGATTTATATTAAGAATTCTAATGATAATATACCGTTGAAATATTATATCGAAGCGCGGCTTTGAAGAGTTTCATGGCCGCCCCGACGAAGCTAATATCTATTCTTCTAGCATCTATTACACAAATCTTCTTTTTCTTTTCGTTTTCGTTTCTTTTTCTTTAAAGGCGGTATAAATTGAGGCCCGAGCCCCGGCCTTCGGGTTCGGTCGGTTCCTTACACTGTCATTAAGGGAGATTAGCTTCTAGTAGTTCTTTCGTCATCTCAGTTTTTATTTGATTTTCATCTTATTTCTTTTGCCAAATCTTCCGTGAATTCCAACGGTTTTGTAGATGTTAGTGTAAAAAAAAATAATACTATTGTGTTTTGATGACAATAAAATGTAAATCGCTAAGGCCAAGATAGGGCGCTAGAAATGGAGAGTTTTTGTTGAGGAGACTAGTCAGTTATTTTTTGGAGGACAGAAAGGAATCCGTTCCAAACAGTTCCATTTCAAAAAACAAAGTCGAACTCGACTTCTCGGTTCTAGTAGCTAGAAAAGTTCGATCTTAGATCCTATTAAAACATATATATATTTAAAAAATATTGTGTTGTTTCAGAGGAGGGCTGTTTTCCTCACCATCACACCTTCCTTGAGAATAAATATTGCAATAAACAAACATTTTATTTTTTTCACGAACACAATGGTACTTTTTCGGACTATAATTACAAACCTATGGATTCAGATAGAAACACTTTATTTTCATAAAAATATAAAATATAAAAGATTGCTGCCCAATTATATTGGGTTGCTATATACACAGCATACTCTTTAATCCTTAGGACAATAAATGAACTTATATATAAATATACAGAAGTGTTAGTTTATATTAGTAAAATATATATATATATATATATACATACATTTTTTTTCCTTCCTTTTATTGTTCATACTTTTTTCATACTTTTTTTTTTAACGTTTAGTTTCCCTTTCTCTCACTTCTCTCTCTTTATCTCTATTGTTTTCAATTTTTAAAAAAATTGATTGTATAAAAAGCGGATCAGGATTTAATTTTTTTTTTTTGGAGGGGAGAGAATTTATTTATTTATCTATTTGGACGGTAAATACTATCAAAGGAAAAGGGGAAAACGGTTCATTACCTCATAAAATAATGTTTAAGTGGTTCTTGAAGACAAAAACAAAACAAAGTAATTACAGGAACAAAAATACTTTTAGAAATAAAGTTGTTATATTTATTTCTTAGCACGTGCTTACATTTAGTAGCTAGATATCCCTTAAATTTTTCAAAAATTATTTATTGTGATTATTTAAGTATTTATATTAGATCGATATATATATATATATATATATATATATATATATATATATATATATATATATATATATATATACATGGATTACCGAAAGAAAAATATACATATTTTCCAGTTTGGGGAGGGATAGGCCCTCCAGCCTTTCAGCCCGAAAGCCTCCTCTCCCCTTTTAAATCGGCCAGTGGATTAAATATGATGATGATTAATAAAGAAAAAAAAAACAGAATAAAAGTATTTTGGTTTCAGCTTAGTTCAGTAAATTACCGATTGAAATTTTTGTTGGTTTATATCATACATAGTTATATGTTCAGCCGGAACCACAATCGATATAGTTCGTGGACGGAGAGTCCGTTAAGTGAAACAATGGACAAACAGACATGAGAGGCCGTGCAGTAGATGGGAGCATAGCTCATCACTTTATTGCCCCATGGACTTCTTTATCTGTTTGTCCGGCCCCAGCTCGGCTGGCAGGCTCCCCTTGAGCACTAACGCCGTTATAACTTTCCCTATCGATGGCTTCAGCTCCTAATCAGAAGTCATGTCACTTATATTACTTTTGGAACTGGGCGGGAAATGTTGATACTGCACAAATGTTATTTTGCCGCGATAACTATCGATAAAAATAATAATATAATAATGCTCTCGGTTAGACTTGAGCTGGGTATATCTATGTTAAAATGCGACTTCAATCTTGCCTGTTTTCATACTGGCTTTAAATCAAGAAATAGAGCGATTATTCCGAAATAAATAATTTTAACGATGGACTTATAGATTGATTTTAAAAATTAAAAAAAAAAAAATAAGATGCGTAAATACTTCATACGACGCCTTTCACACATTTTGTAATTTAAAATTTATGTTTGGATAAATAGGAGTATTATACCAATATGTTTCCCCCGGATCCCCTTGAACAACTATAAAATACAATATACATATATACTATACATATATCTGAATTGTTATATACAAAAAAAAAATATCGATGGCTCAATACAAAACTAAAACAATCCATAAGTCAAGGTTTTGAGATAAACGTGCTCAAATGTTTTGAACAAAAAAAAAAAATAATAATAATAAAATATGAAATATTCTGTTGTGAAACATCAACTTTTACACTGACACGCTGAAGATTTTTTGAAATGGTGCTGTTTTGTGATATGGAGAAGAGATTTCAGGCCATAGGTATCAGAAGAAAACTGAATGCCATTAATTTTGAGTTGTTTCAGTTTTAAACTGAGCCTTCGATATCTTTGATTGGGTACTATTTGATTGGGGTATTACTCTTATTAGCAGTTTTAAACTATCTGTCTGTTTTTCTTTCACCCAACTTTAAAATAATTTAGACTTCATTATATTTCATTATTCGCGAACACATTATTTAACTTGTAGTTGTGACTCCTAGACGTTTTTTTTTTCCATGCAACTATTAATATAAACTATATTAAAAAAAAAAAAAATATCTCATCTTTTTAAAAAGAGGTTTACAATTTTTTCATTAAAAAAATACTATCTGTACTACCCATATTTATTTCTCTTCGTATTTTTAGCCATTTGCATAATAAGTTTTAAATTAGAACACCCTGCTAGTCAAAATTAGGAACAATTATTATGTCTCATACGTAGCCATCGGACATAAGTCAGATAAACAAAATCGAACATAACTTATAATCATTCCTTATTATATTATACTATATCAGTTGGCTCAGTTCAAAATGGTTTTGAGATAGACGAGTTCAAAGTTTTCGAACAAACTTAAAAAAAAAATTGTTTGAAATATTCCATAGTAAAATATCGACTTTTACACTGATGTGCAAGGCATTTTGAAATGCCATTTTGTACTATGAAGAATATATTGCAGGCCATAATTATCAGAAAAAAAAAACTAAATACCATTGACTTTTGAGTTGTTTCAGTTTTGAGGCATCTATATTTAAAAGTAGTTTACGGATTTGAAGGGAGTTCTAAGTCCTTTTGTAAAGATTGAGGTTTAACCAAACAACAAGTGCTTGAGATCCCCGAAGTTAGTTTGCGAAGAGCCTTGACCAAGTATGGCAATTTCTCCCAGATGGGCATATAGTTGCCAAAGGGTTCTGCAGCCGACCGGGGAAGAAGTGAGGCGGGGGAGCGTGGGTCGAACCCACCCCAGCCCATTAGCATCTTTTGTGCTCCGGAGGATTTGTCATCTCTCGGGATCCGACGGCCTCATTCAAAGCTCTACTCATCACTCAATGGCTCTCTGCCTCGAGGAGGGGGGTTTGGATGCTCAGGTGTGCGCCTCAATTCTGCAAATATCACGGGGTTTTAAAAGCTCTCAAGGAATCGTGAATACGAAGGATATTATATAAATTGAGTAAGGTGTTATTTAAAGCTTCTGTTGCATTCATTTTAAACATAAATAATTACAGTCATGAGGTTAGTGATGAAGAATAATTCCAAAAAATAATTGAAACTATATTTTGGTCATATATAACGGATTTCCCCCAGATAATTAGTAAGGACAGCTCGTACCAAGAAACTTTCGTATACATGTGGAGTGAATTAGTTTGAGTTAATAATTTTATTAAATTCCTACAATTAAAATAAATAAAAATATGAATTTTAAGAACAAAGTCAAACTGTATATTGTAGTAATGATTATTTCATTTGCCAACGTATCGGCTTAAGTCGAAGGTTTTCATCAGGACTAAAAGAACAAGGTAGAAATAAATATTAAGATAATAAAGAAGTTACTAGGTACATACAAATAAAATATCAGATAATGTAACATTTTTTTTAATTTTATTGAGGTATAATATATTTTACCACATTTAAGGGTACTGAGTATTAAAGCTGTAAGGCACATTCATACCATATAATGTAACATTAGTACAGAATGCCAGTATATCTGTTAGATATATTATTGGTGGATAGAAAATGACAAAAAGTACGTGGATTATGATAGATGGATAAGTTAACAGTAAAAATGTAAAATACAGTCAAAATATAGAAACGACCATTGAGATTCTGGTTTTTAAATGCGGTAAAGGAAGGAATATCAGAATATAGGAAGGATAAATTCCAATATCCAGATATTGATACCATTTTTACTGTTTGCTTTCATGGGTACCCAGGAGGAGATTTTATGCAGAGTTTGATAGAGTTTTGAATTTTTGGGAAGACAGATTCCGAAGGGCTTATGAATTTTTGGAATGAAATGTTTCAAATCAGCGAACCAGATGGAAAAACATGGAATAATTCCTATAAAATTTAATTGTATACGAACTACAATTTTCCTAATAATACTTTCTCTTGAACTTCTTTAAAAATGTAAGAAGAACATTATTTCTTAGAAGGAGTGAGAGATTCATGCGCAATCTACCTTGGGGTGGGTGGACACCCCTGTTGCTTTTCCATCTATGTTTTTATTTTACCCAATTAATGCTCATTTTACTTACTTTTTGTCATTTTCCACTTTATATCTGTATTCTGTACTAATTTTATCTGATATTTTATTTATATGAACCTTGTGCCAATTAACTTTGCTTGTATCTTGTTCTTTTAGCCCTAATGAAAACTCATACCATAGATAGACATGCTGGCAAGTGAAATAAACACTATTATAATATATTGTATGTCTAATGACCGCATCCCGACCAACTTCTCCTTAAATTAGAATTACGGCCACTTATCCAGAATAAGGAAGAAAAGTTCAAATAATAAATGGTTGAAGTGGCATGCTAAAAAATCCTTTTGCCCAGAGGCAGGAGACGATTTCAATAAATAAATAACCATTTTCTTACTTATCACTGCCGTGAACTATTATTTTATAATGTAATAAAATAATTATACTCTTTGCTTCGGATGCTGTAGTATGCTGGGGATGTAGGAAACTGTATACCATACTTTCCCGATCATGAGGCATAGAACCGTTGGCAAAAAAATCTTATGATAATTTGACAAAAAAATGGAAACAAAAGGATGATTTTATCCAGCTATCCTCAACAAAACAATTCAATTTTTTCTGTAGTAATAAAATAAAATATGGGGAAAAATAAAAACTAAGGTATGTGCTTTAGATTACAGGGTAAAAGTGAACAAACAAGTCGAGACGAATAATATGAAATATTAATTAAATAATTTAATAATGCTACATTATAAAGAGGATAAAATGCAGAACATATCGTTCACAAACAGTATGCAGGTCATTTTTTTCTGAGATATTTTAATCCATATGCAAAATAACTTCAATTAGTCGACTTCAACCAAATTTACCCGAGCGTTACACATCGGAGATCTGACTGCTCAATCTAATTCACTCTCCACACAAAAAATGCAAAGAAGTTAATTTGTGGTTTTTAAACCTCATTATGTCTATATTTCTATAGACTATGCCTATATGTCTATGCCTATGTCTAGTCTATGTCTGTATGTCTATGCCTATGTCTAGTCTATGTCTGTATATCTATGCCTATGTCTAGTCTATGTCTGTATGTCTATATTTATTATGTCATAGTTTTTGTGTAGAATCTTCCAATAAATAAGTTATCATATTCTTTATGATAGTTTCTTAGACCGAGCTTGCTATTTGCTGTCCTTTAAATATGAAAAAATTCCTTTAGAGCCCTGATATTTTCGTGCTCGACGTGGGAGGGTACTGTGTAAACACAACCAAAGAATCGTTAGGCGCTGGCGTACCCGAGGGAAGTCGACCGCTCCCTTTCCCAGAACAGCAGGTACCATCCGTACTCCCACACAAAGGGCCAAAACAGAGGCCGCTCATGTCAGATAGTCCGCAGCCCTTAGAACTGGCTTTCAAAGGCAGTCTTTGCTGCATCCTGTCTTGGAATGCCCTTCGGGGATTTGAGTCCAGTGGTCGCGCACATCGCCTCACATAGAATCGGCTACGTGTTGCTGAATACCTCAGCAGGATCTGCTTTGTTGCTTAGGTTCCTTGTTGTAGCATGCGTAAGGCTTCTGACGCAGCATATCAATGATAATGAACTATTAACAATTGATATAACAATGAATAGAAAAACTAGTATCGTTTTGATTCTTGATGATATTCATAAAATTGCCTTTCTTAATTTATAAAAATGTCTGGTTCGAGTTTCACGCACTAGACTCATAAGCAGCTGTGAGTACGGCATTGTAAACATTTTTTTTTTATTATAAACGGTTTAATGTGGTTGCTGACATATGGATAATATGAATGAACGTGGTTCATGTATTTACTTGATACAATAATTTATTTTTTATATACGTCGAGACATAAGCTGTAATTAATATAATAACATATGCAGTATTCCACCCATTGATAAGACTAGTTTTGTATAGCTAGTTTATCTATTATATCGTCGGTTTATAGTAAAAAGTCACTAAGTACACTTTTGGTCGATTTTTACCTACCTACGATTTTTACGTACTTAGGTACGTAGTTGTTCATTTCGATCATATTTATCGATACAACAACGCATTAAGAGCATAAAACTAATACTAATCATTTTATACGTAAAAAATAGTTTCACTATGTTCTGACTTCACAAAGCAAAAAGTCACTATCCGGTACTAATGACTTCTTTACTGGATCAATTAGTCAGATGATAAGACTAACTAAGTGAGGTAATGCTAACTCTTTTATTATTATGTATATGTTAAGTATTTTAATTAACTGTCGAAAATAGAACACATATTTAGAGTTGGGAATAACAAAAAATAAAACTGCTATTTTAGCATTTTTTAAATTAATCAGAAACTTCAAAATCATTAAAATGTTGCTTAGCGACTTTTTGCAGTAAAATTTGTACCACTACAACCCATGAGGGGTCTTGCTTGGGGTTCGGGACTACTTAGGGAAAGCACCGTTTCTAGGTCAATGTTTGTGCAAGGAGGTAATTTGACCGAGAACACGCTCATCCACCTGGTTTTCCCCCTTAATTATTTAATTAAGGGTAATTTAGCATTTTTTAAATTAATCAGAAACTTCAAAATCATTAAAATTTTGCTTAGCGACTTTTTGCAGTAAAATTTGTACCACTACAACCCATGAAGGGTCTTGCTTGGGGTTCGGTACTACTTAGGGAAAGCACCGTTTCTAGGTCAACGTTTGTGCAAGGAGGTGATTTGACCGAGATCACGCTCAACCGCCTGGTTTCCTCCCTTAATTATTTGATTAAGAGTACCCACTTTATAGAGGTTGGGTGTGCCCCAGGAGGGTCTACCATGAGCCGGGATTCTAACCTGGGGCAATCGAAGCTCAATACACTACCACTGAGCTAGTCTACTTTTTGCAATAAAACGACGATATTTCTTCCCTATTTATTACTGACCTAACCAAACCTCTGCTTAGTTTTTTGTTTGTAATTGAGAAAAGTTTTGTGTTTCTATCTACTAATGTTATCCATAATCACTAAACAATTAAATTGTATTTTTTTTTATTATAAATTATAGAGTCTTGTTGTGTACTCTTTCTATTTATTTATTTATTGGAAATAGGAAAATGTTTATTTGTCGATCGTTTGAGGGTGTTTAATGTATTCCAATTCCACTTTGATTTTTATTACTGATAAAGAATTATTCTCAAGAAAAATTTTGACTTAGCTTCTCTCCATTTCGTCTAAATATTACCAAATAAAGAACAATAGCTTTATATGTTTTTTCACATGTCATTCAGGAGACTGTTCGTAAACATAATGGCGACAGCTAATTTTAGGAATGATTGCCGGCCATTTCAAATGAGAACCGAAATAGTGGAGCAATCGCCTACTCGAGAACACTTGGACAAATAAGCAGTTGGGAGGAAGAGACGTTCCTGTGGTCATCAGTCGATAGGCCTCTACAGCCTTCGATGGAAATCTTTTATTTTTTGTTCCGTACAAGTCGGACCCAAACCGTTTAATATTGGATGAAGTGAAACCCTGAGCATAGGATTCCTCTCAATAATATATAGCTTCTCTTATTTTTCATGTATCTATTCAGGATAACAAAAACCTTTCTGAAAAGCTTCTTTTCCAGCCACTGTTTTTGTTTTTTTTTCGACTCAATCGATTGTTAAAATAAAGTTTTAATTTTTTTTTTATTTGATTATGAATCATTGTTGAAACCAGAAAATTTTTGGCATTAAGAGCCAACGATCTCACAGTTGTAATAATAGAACACAAGGCTAGTGTCGAAATCCTTCGCTACGACCTCACGGGGAGAGTTATGTTTCATTTCTTTTTATATTATTAGGTTTCTTTGGCTTCTGTATAAAACAAAAATGAATAACGTTAGATCATAAAAAAGTACTTTTGATATTAATTATAAACAGCTTCTGAATACTTCCTTACACAAAAGAAATATAAGTTCACTGACAAATTAAGACTAAAAAAAGGGATTATGTCAACTTTTCTGTCTTGATTATAAATTTTTAAGAAGGCATTAGTGCCGAACCGAGGCACAATGGACCAAAAATTAGATTCAACAGAAAAAAAGTCAAAACTGCCAAGTTTTTCGAAATACTTAATGTTCATTCTTACTTTATCTAGCATACGTCCGGGTTTATTAGTCTTTAATAGTTTCCATTCCAGATCTTTCCAGGAGGATATAAATATATCTATAAGGCAGAATTAAGTGAATTCTTTATTTTCTGAAATGTCAGTTTATAAAAAGACTATCTTAGAGATCACTCGATACAATTCTCTTCATCCTGTTATAGATTTGTGTAGTTACAGAATTGATAAAATTCCTTTTCTCTATTATAAGAAGCTTATTGTAATGTACAGAATTGTGATTTGGTAATTACATTTTTTAAAAAATCATGTCAAAACAGTTTTTTATCTCTTTGGTGTTAGCGTGAAGTATACTTATATCTGCACTTTAAAAACACTCATCAGACTGTGCAGTAGTGTTAATCGATGTCAGTCACCCTCTCCTCTAGATGCATCCGTTCATTTTTTTTAAGTGTCTGTTCAATATCATTATCAACTAGTGTTGTCCAAATCCGAGACCGAGACGAGTCTTGGTCTTGCAAACTTAGTCTGGTCATGGTCTTGGTCTTGCGCAAGAGTCTGGCAACGGTCTTGCAGTTACTTATTAGCTAATTGCAATACAGATATTACTGTAATTTGTTAGATAGGAGGAATCTAAATAAGCCAGAATGAAAAATTAGAGGAGTTAAATGCAAAAGTATATTGGTTGTACCAATTCTCTACTAACAGTAACTAAATTTATCAAATATTAGTGACTATTTTGCCTTAATTTTTATTCAAAAAATCGATTTTTTTTACCAGTCCTGGTCTTTGTCTTGCATCAGTTAGGCGGCTTTGGTCTTGGTCTTGCAAAGACCAAGACAGATTTTCGGTTAACACTATTATCAACCGAAAGTTATATTTAGTCTTTTAGTTCCAAGTAGAATTTATTTTTAATACAAGAATATTTTTTCTCGCTAATTTGATTTCTGGCCCATAGTGCTTAGATCGAGGCGTAGATGGGAGGTTCGTGTTTGACCTTGTAGTTAGGTTCCGACAGGGTTCTTCGCAGGTATATATTTACATCATGGGACCTCATACCATTTTTATAGCAAATACCCTCCGATGGACGGACTCCTGATGATATGCTATCTTCTCTCCAGCAGTGGCTATAAAAGAAGGCTCCCGTTGTTGAGGAAGCCGATTTTACAAGGGCGAAGGAAGAATCCCTTAAATTAACCCTAAGGGCCGGACCCCCGATTTACTACCGCCGCCTATAAAATGACAGGCATAAAACTTTCGTTGCGCAAGAAGGACTCTTAGTATAAATTACAGGAGCCGTTTGGGTTCACGCTGGCTGGAAGAAATCCACTTTGCGAGGGAGCATCACCCCCTCCCTTCTGTTTATTATTCACCTCTGGTGCATCTGTTTCATTCAGCGGTCGCAGCGATCGTTGGATTTGCGGTGGCAGGTTGAATCCCCTTGTGGTAATGGAATCTACTTGTCCACACTTGCTGACAAATCGCCAGTTAAATGGTAGCTTAGTGTATCTATCCTTCAATGTTAGTTCCCTAGGCCGTTGATGAAGTGTTTAGAAACGATTTGCTGGTGAACTACACTTTATTTAAAACCAAAGAAAAGTAAAACACCAAAATTATTTATCTGAACATTTTTTTTTTTTTTTTTTTTTTTTATGAAATTGTAAAATCGTTTTATGTAACAACTGAAAACTATCCATCAAATTAATTTTAGAGAAAAAAATCATTATTTTTACTTAGCTTAAATATATTTAAATCTTAACTAAATTCGTTAAGAGCAATTCTATAATAATAACTGTTAAATTATTTCTTCACTAAATGAGTATTGATAACGTAAGATTTTGAAACCATCAATTTTTGCGAGAACTTTTCTCTAATTCTTTAATATCTTTATGGGCTTTAAATAACAATGAAGTATTTTTTTCCGATTATTATCAATTTTTTTTGTTTTATTTTTATTAACAAAAAGAACTGATAATGTTGAAAAATTCCGTTAAGTTCACCGGGCATTAATAATTCTAAATGGACCATGAGATATAAAGAATATAACTTCTGTGGATATATTTGTACACTAAATGATCCCTGTGTACAACACAGCTCTCCGTAATATATAGTTAGCTGTGAAAATGAAGCGTGGAGACAAACGCATAAGCAAAGTTGGTTTGAATTAAGAGAAGTCTGGTTTTGCTATATTTTGCCTTTCCTAGACAAGTATGTAATTATATTACATGTAGAAGCATACTAAAAATATATTCAAGCTGAAGCACTCAGTGTTGCCCAAATGCGAGACCAAGATGAGTCTTGGTCTTGCGCTCTCAGTCTTGGTGTTGGTCCGCCTCTTGCGTAAGTCTTGCAGTTATTTATTAGCTCTTTACTAAAGAGATAATACTGTAATTTTTCAGATAGGAGAAACATAACTAAGCCCGAATGAAAGATTGGAAGAGTTAAATGCAAAAGTATATTTGGTTATACCAATTCTTCACACATAGTAACTAAAATTGTCATGTGTAAGTAAATACTTTATTCACAAAAACGATTTTTTTTTTTTTTTACCAGGCTTGGTTTTACAGGGGTCTAGATCTTAGTCTTGCAAAATACAAGACCAAGACCTATTTTGGGCAACACTAGAGGCGCTGTAAGCTTTCTTTTAATAGTTTAAAACATACCATTTTCGTTTGAAAATAAATAAATAGTTATAAAATAATTAATTATATAATTATTTATGTTGTCCCTTTTTTTATAAATATATATATATATACATATATATTATTTCTTTTTTATGATGAAATTCATTTATATAAGACTTATTTTTATTATTAAAAAAAAATTAATGTAACGTTTAAATTAATCACTCATATTAATTAATAAGGTTAGCTATTTTTTTCTGTTTTTTTTTTTGTTATTTTTTTACAGTTCTTACCAAGTATTAATTCTCAGTCTAGATCTAATAGGTAGTCTATTTGTTTTTTATTAAGGAAGTTCACTTACAGTGAGACTGCATAAGTTTATTTACTTTAATATCCATACTCCATAAATAATTAGCATCAGATCTAATTGAAATTATGTGAGAATAGATAAAATATTGGCAATAAAATGGTTAATGTATGCCGAGCTAGAACAGGCTCGAAAGCGAACCCTCAAGGCCGTGGAGTCCAGTTGCAACACTGGATCTAGCCTTCCAGTCTCCGCTCATTCGCAACGTTTCTTCCCAACCATTCAATTATTTAGACCATCCGTTTTACCATTCATTAAACCCTTCGTTATTATTTTAATACATGCAATTAAAATAATAAATGAAAGTAAATTATAAATATACAAGCTTACATCATTTCTAATTGCAGAGAAAGTCAAAGTTACTCAATTAACTGTAAACTTAAATTAATTAATATTCTGCCGTGGTTTAATTAGAAAATATATAGATAAAAGGTATAGTTATGAAGGCTTGAATTTATTCTATTCGGTAATGTTATCCAACATGATATTTTTAGAGAGCTGATAAGATCTGTTTCACGTAACGGGTAGAATTATCAGTTCCCTACCTTGCAAAAAATATTTTAATATTTTACGATACCAGTTTTTTTTTTATTATTATTTTTGGCTTATTATAAGAATTCGTGAATAATAATTCGCTACTGTTTGTGCATAAGTGTCGTATGACAAAATTGAGGTTTTTTTTTAGAGACAAAAAAAAAATTGATTATTTATTTATGATTTATTAATATAATGTGATATTTTATTTCCCTTTAGTATATTCCATAGTAACGGGGCACAAGAATGAAAAATTGTTACATACGACCTTTTGCACTATAAATAGCAAATTGAAATTGATAAATATACTCTATCATTACTTGTTATCATGATGGTTTTTGTGGAAAAAAAAATAATACCTTTATTTTATTTTTCCAACAAATTTTGTTATATACATTTTTTTTTTTTAAACCGACTAAAAGTATGCTATTTTGTCTTCCTCATTTTTGCTTTACTATGATTTAATTTTTGCCCTAACAAAATAAAACATTGTACACGTTTTGTACATTTTAATTTTTAACAGAGTGAGGGATGCAATTTATGTATGTTTTTAAAATCATGCTAGAGGTACATAACTTTTTGTTTATAAAAATTCTACTTTGTGTGCAAATAACCACATGTAAAATAATCTTAATGCTTAAAATTAAAATAATTTTGTTAAAAACTCCGCATTTATAAAATTTTTAAGCTTACATTTTCGACAAATATTTTTTTTATTTTTTTATAATTACAAAATAAGTGAGATATCTTTTACATTTTTTAAAATTTTAATTTGATGATTTAAAAAAAAAGAAAAGAAAATATATGTATATAATATCTGTACTTGGAAAAAATTGGGTTATTTTTTTTTAGTGCAGTTCACTCAATTCGCTAAGTTTTGAACATTGAAAATTTTTGTTCCTGAGTACAAATATTGTATAAATGTATTTTAAAACAGAAGTTTTATCTTTTAACCTAGAAGGCCCACACAAACTTCCGTCAGTTTGTGCTATATAAACTTGTTTCTTAGTAATTGAATCATTCAATAAAAAAATGGACATGGTGTCCCTTTACATCCGAATGGCACAGATTTGTTATTGAAAAATTGCATAATGCATATTTCGTCGTCTTATAACCCTGTGTTCTTAATTAATACCGCTTTTATTTATTTATTTTTATTTTATAATAATTTATGAAATGATATAAAGTTTAAAAAAAAAAATTTAAATAGGAAGTGCCCTGGAAGTACTCATGGGAATGGGGATAGGTTGGAGTATGCGGAGCAATCAATAACAGCTCTACTACGCCCTATGCCATCCCAGGCACTAGTAAACTTGCCCTTCTTTCGTCTTTTATTAATCTATCTGCCCTTTAAGGTATATGGCATATATGTGTATATGTGCATGTAACAATGCACAATCAGAAAAGGAGAAAAAAATTCGATTTTGTCTTCTGAAGAAATATTTTAAAATAATCTTAAAAATGGACAAAAAAAAATTATTAAAAAAATTTCAACTAAAAAAATGTTAATAATTAAGCATAAATTTTGAGTTTCCACACCTGAATTTATAAATAGTTATTAATTACACGTATTTACAAACTTCCGTGCGGAATCTGAAAGTTTTGAAAGATTCTGACCAAAAATCGTGTGAATACCGGAGTCTCCCACCTCTCCTCCCAGTATCGGAATAAATTCCACCATATTTTCAGGGCTAGGCCAACAGAACTGAGGGAGAAATATGGATGAATCTCTTCTGCCTCCCCTTCAGGAAGAAGCATTTCATAAATATTAATATTTTTCTCTATACTTCATGTATTATTCCTTCAAGACAATTTCACCGAGGAAAATATAAAACACCAGAAGTGATCAATTTTTTTTGTGTATGTACGGTAAATATAATATTATATATATATAACTACGATGTGAATACAAAATCAAAATGTGTTTTTTGGGGGGAAGGGGAGCTTCACTAAGCCATCGAATTCCTCTCGTATCCAATCCTTAAAATCCAAAATCCTCAATACTCCTTACTTTGTCAAAAATAAAATCATCCATACCGATCTTAATATTCTATGTTTCCGATTTGGCCCAATCCAGATACCTATATTTCCACAATAAACTTCAGAACCATCCTAATCCTCTCGTTTCTAACCTTGCTTCCTCTTCGATCTCTGGTAACCCCCCGAGGCGTCTTAAAAGAAGATGGACTCGTGATCTCCTAATTTAGGTACTTTATTAGAGTGCTACCAATGGGTGGATTCTCTATAATTCTTTTCATGCTATTGTTTCTCTCTGTACAGTTATAAATTTCATGAACAAATAAAAAAAGTGTTTTTTAATAAAGGAGAAACAAACACTATATATAAAAAAAATATATATTTCACAATGATTTGCAATATTGTAAATGGCAAACTATTACGAAAGTATGTTCGGTCTGGCGGTTTTCTACTTCTTGAGTGATCTTTGCTAAGGAATTTCGCAGTTACGTGGCAAGTGAAGGGTAACCTTCTAAATAATATTTCAGAGGTATATTAAATTTGAAAATATGTGTTTTCTATAAAATTGTTTATAAATCGTTTTTATTTTGTTAATCTAAAAATATATCTAAAAAATTTGCTAGATGCACAGCCGCGCAGATGCAAATTGCATAAAATATAAATAAATAAAAAAATATATCTAACATCTTGATTCTAAATTTGAGATCAGCTCTTTTTATAAACAATAAGGTATTTATTCTAAAATATACTCATTTTTATGATTAAGGATTTAATTAATAATCACATTCATATTTCTTACATTTTATTTATTTCATGGCATTTCGGAACGACTTTTTCATTTTCAATTGTCATTTTTTAAATATATATTTTAACAGATTTAAAACATTTAATTAACTAAACCACAAATCTTTCAACTAATACCATTATTGTTAATTGATATTAGCTAAATTGTTAAAATTTAGCTATTTAAAAAAAATACATTATAGTAAATTATACATTAATGTTTAATTACAAGTAACAAATAGATAGATTATAAATATTAAGAGAAATGCATTTGAAAAATATATTCCGGAAGGTCATAATAATTTATTTTATGACCTTTGGGGAATATTTTTAGTAGTATGGAAGTTATTAAAAATTTCAAATTATAAAAAAAAAATGAAATTAAAATACTAACCTTCATATCAGGAAAGAAGTTGACATACTAAAATATATATCATTTACTTTTGAAATATAATATTGCAAACCAAATACCACACTGTTAACAAATCTATAATAAATTTACGACAAACAAAACATCTTTTGAATTTTTAAATAAAGTATGCAATACGATTTTCCTTAAAATTTACATATCATGGTGAGATGTGATTGAACACTAAATGATTATGATGTTTAGTGTAAACAAAAAAAAAATTTAACAGAAATCTGTAAAATAGTTTATATTATTAACATTCAAACACAGATAACATTTAAATTTAATAGACATTTAAGTTTTGAATTTACTGAAGCTGTTTGAATCTATGGTTGCAATTCTTGATAGGGGCTACGTTTTACGTATATATAATTTTACGTTAACAAAAAATTATATTCCTATAAAAAACAATCAAATTTATCAGAAGAACAATTAAGGGATTTGTGCACTATACTAACCAAACATCTCACAATTTAAATGGACAGTTGCAAGAAAGAGTAAATATTTATCTTGTTTGGATAAATCAATCTTCCTGAATCGTGAGGTTTTAATTTTTTTATTATATTTACTCCATTCTTTAGATAATGTCTTAAGCCTTCTCTCAGCAATGTAGGGAACACAGAGCAATAAATAAAGTAAAGAATTTATAATAATATTTTATTAGTGAATTTGTCTGAAGGTAAAATATTGTATTCACGGAATGTTATGTAATGTAGTTGGCGACGAAGATTTATTTACATATTTATAATAGTGGAGGCTTACGTTGCTTAAATAAACGTATAAGAAGGTGACATCAGGAGTATTCGCGCTACGAGTGCTAAATATTGCAGACCTCTTCAATGTGTTAAAGGCTTATTTAAGATTAGTGTGTTAAATATGCCCGCTAGCACACTCGATTTTAACACGGCCTAGGGCATAGATGGGGAATCTTTTTGTCATCAGAGGTCGCAATATTTTTTTATTATTTTTATTTATGAGTAAATACAAATTATACTATAATATTTAAATTAATTCTAAGTAAATACTGTTTACAAATTTTCTTATAAATTTATGACTGTCACACTTCATGTATTAAACAATGTTCAAATAAAAGAAAAATAAATACTTAATAATTTAAATCAACAAGTGAACACCAAGTAGAGTGATGGTTTTAACTTATTGTACTTTTGCAGGATAGGACATGGGGGAATTCACTCAAGATTCGTGCTAAGTGTTTAGCACCGTATTAATCATTTATCGTAATGTATTAATCACAAGTCACGTTAATACTCCGGTAATTCGTTAATCTCTATCTATCGGTTTACAATATGAACGTTTGATGGAAGGGAAGATTTTTTTTTTATGTTAATTCTTTAATAGCAACTATATTAATGTAAAAATTATCAAAATTAGTTAGTTTTCTTTTTTTAAACCCAAACCTGGCTTCTCAAAAACAGACAAAACCAGCACTGCTATCGCTAGGTGCCCCGGACAGCTGATTAATGCTAATGAAGATAGCAAACAGAGAGGGGAGAAGCGGTGGTGACAGTTCACGCCTCCTGGGGGACAAGACACACGCTAACGTACAAATTGTAAACAAAAAGGGTCAACCCCGCCCCCATCAGGTTCACACAGACCAGGTTCGATTTAACACCCTTCCAGAACTGGATGGATTTATGGCTAGGTTTAGGCGCGTAGCGAATACTTTGGATGTGGCATGTAAGAACATAATTCCTCTGGCATGACATGATAGCGGGTTGAGCAGGGTCGCGGTGGGTTCATAGGTCAATTTAACCCGAGGAAATGCATTAATGTTCCACCTTATTACTATCGTTTTGTATGCTTGTAACGTTTTTTACCTACTGTTAAATAAAACATTATATGTTTGTTGAATGTAATGTTGTTGAATATGATGTATATTATTAATATGAGAACAAATGAAAACTATACAACGACCTATCTTATCACACATAGAATTCCTTAGATGGCTAGTATTTCCTTTAACTCCACTTGAACATTCCGTCAAAAAGGAATACTTTTATGAAACTCAATGAATAAGGACTCCTTTCAGCCAATATGATTGCTGAGACGCTTCGATAAAACAATAACTAATTCTGTCTGTCTGCAAAATGGATCTTATATCCCACGAAAAGATTATATATGCTAACTGTATTATATTAAATTTTAACTTAATATGTTATTAAAATTCACATATTAATTTTGTTTTTCAAATTAATATTATTCTGAACTGAAAATGAGCATTAAACTGGAAACTTTGTCAAAGATCATTAAAATATATTTATTGAAAAAAATGCGTTTATATATTTTCTGGAAAAATATATTTTTTTTATAGGAACAGAACAAAAAAACATTAGAATAACTGTTAATTTCAAAACCGACACAAAACATCTTGTTACACATTACTAAGACAACTTAACAAATTCAAAACAATAAAATTAATATTTACACATATAATCCATATAAAGGAAAAGAATAAATAATAGGTATAAAGTACAAACATAAATAATAATGCTTGTTAAAGTTAACCAATCGTTAGTTAACTAATGTGTTGCCCCAGCTTTAAGGAATGAAGTGATTGTAAATCATAAATCTGACAAATGGAGCACACGTACAAAATTATTAAATATAACTGTAAACCTTAATAATGTTAACAAATAACTAACAAAACTTATATACTTATAATTACACTTATAATCCCGAAACGTTAGCATGAGTATTATGTGAAATATAACTAAATATAAAATATGATTTCTGGATTTTAATTTATTTACAATAATATTTAAAAAATATATTATAAAAATAGAGCCCGTAGAGATTATATTTCTATTTCCTGAAAATGGTAAGAAACGAATAAAAAAAAAAAAAAAAGGAGAGCAGACTGGTGACAGAAATATCTTGGGTTTAGTGTTGTGGGGAGGGGGCTCTTTGGAGGATTGTCTTGTTATCTTGACCGAACAGCTTCTCTGTCAATGAGGTATTGGAATTTGTGTTCTGCCTTCTTCTTATCTTGGGTCTGAGGGACGAGAAAAAGGGAAGGAAAAAAAAACTGAACAAATATTTTTTTTATTGTGTAATTGCTTAAAAATTTCTAGTTTTAATAGTTATCATATCTCTTGTAATAATAATTTAATTAGATGTACACAAGACATAAAACGTTATCCAACTGCTGGTTGAATTCGTTGATTTGTCACTAACTTGTTTTATCAATTACTTGTCGACCAAATTTTATTTTTATTTATCTTCTTAAGGAGCAAAATAATTAAAATTTTCCATTGTAGCTAAAAAAAAAAATATTTAAAAATATTATACTCAAAGTATTTTTAAGTATCGATGACAGTTTCAATTATTATAATTATGATGTCGTGCCTAGAGGGAAGAAATTTCTATTTGAAATTTTATATTTAAAGAATAATTTCTTTTATTTTCTCAGTAAAAAAGGCAATATTATATTTTATTTTTTTAATATTAATTTTCTTTTCTTTTATTCACTTACTACTGTTCATATTGTCCGACAACATTGTTAGTTATTATTTATTCACTTTTTATTTTACTATATAACCTATTTAGTTAACCGTACAATGTTTATGTTTAAAAAAAAAAAAAAAAAATCATCTTAATATATCCGTACAAAACATAAACGGACTAGTACTAATGTACGAACTAGTGGTTCAATTTTTATTTAATTCACTTGTTAATTTTAAAATTATTATGAGCACAATTGTTTAGTTTCGTAGCGATAAATAGCCTAACAAATTCTATATAAATAAATTAATATATTCTTCAGTTTGACGTTTTTTATTGTGTGTTTATGGTTATTCTACTTAAATATGTATTGTATAACTAACGTAAAAAAAAAATTAAATTTGAGACAAAATAGAATTTAGTAACGTTTTCAAAATATATGTTAGACTGCCTATATAGTTGTGCAGTATCTTTCTTAATTTTTCTCTCTAATAATAACGCCTAGTATTTATGGGCATACTTAGGGAAGGGCAGAAGGGGGGTGGGGAGGATTGTATTAATTTAAAATAAAATAAAACAATATAATACAAAATGTTTATCGAAAATTCGAGAAAATTAATTTTTAAAAGTTCTTGTTATATGTATATATTATGTTACATATAGAAATATGTATAAATTTAATAATAATAAACTTTTCAAAAAAAAATTATCCGTCTTGCTAATATGAAAACTACGTACGTCATTTTAGGAATTGTTATGTTTCAGGGAGGTGTATGGATAGAATAATAATACTTATCCTTCTATCCATACACCTCTCTAGAATAACTCGCATGAAGTTATATAAACATATGGTGCCCTTGAAGAACCTTGCAGCTGAAGGGAGACCGGTGGTGTTTGTATGGACAACGTATCATATACAAAATATCCCGCAATGAAAAGAAATATGGGTCGGATAAAAACCAGTAGCGGTGAGTAATTATCATTCATAAATCCGGTCTCCTAGGATTATCTAAGATATGAATAATTTTTCACGGGGAGATAGATCCGGTCCTTATCTGATATATCGGAGTTATGGAAGCGGAAACTCCCTCGCAAGGAGGACACATGATAATATCAGAGGAGCTCCCGTCACCCGCTGTCACCCGCCTGACGGCATTTCTCACGGGATTATAACACCCCCGAAGTCTTCCATCACAGGTCTAGGATTAATCCTTCTTTTGTTTGGGCCCTCAGGATAAAAAAATAATACAAGGTAAAAACTAGAAGGGGTACTTAACGGTAGAGGTTGGACAAACAGAAAGGACATGAAGCACGCTCCAGTGCACCGGCTACTGTAGAGATACTGTAGAGAACAGTAAGAGTACAGTAGCGACTCCCCCACTGTTTGCCTACATGTGGTTCCCAGGCTCCCCCTCGGGCAACCTCTTACCCCTAATGGCCTATTCTAGTCACTTTTTAGCACCTTTTCATCACCATTTTTTTTCCACTGATATATCTTACTTAGGACTAACTTGCTATCAAATTTCCACCCCCGCTCGGACAATGGCTTTGTCATTGAAATGGGTTGGTTTTTGCGGGCTGAGCATTTTTTTATGTTTTCGTTTCCTTTGACCACCGCTCAGCGTCGGCTTCGAAATTTGATACGTGGTTGAAGTTGACAAAGTAGTCAGTAGCAGTTATCCGTTACGTAGGAACTGGATGTTAACTCCTTGAGATATATGACACGTCCGTAACTGGTTTAAATGGAGCATATCGTTGGGTTTTTTTATTCTTGTAAGAAGTCACAAACTATTGAACATGCCGTTTCATATATTCCTTAGGGCTTAAAATCTCTAATAATTTTCTTGTGGATAAGTTTGAAGTCATCACTATTTTTGTTGTTTCAAAACAAGTACGGAAGGTAAAAAAACGATCATCGTAAACAAATTAGAACCAAAAAAAAACATTAGAAACATTTTTCTTTATTCTTAGTTTATAAAGAAATTAATTCCAATAGTTATTGAAATTGGTTCGAAGAGCAATTTTTCTGTTTTAATTATATTAGGTAATTTGGCTTCTGTTTTATATACATATTTTTTTTGTTTCTGTACAATGACGTGAATGCACTCTGTCCTTATTATAACCATACTTCATATAACAGAATATTATATTACTCAATAAAAGTTTTAAATAAAAAATAATAATAATTATTAAACTACATAACTCAACTTCGTGGATCAATTGATTCGTATATTTATGAATTTATTACGCAAAAGGCAATGTTTTTTTGTCATTTTCCAAACATTAACTGAATTGACGGAAAATTCAAAAAATAATTTTTAATTTAACATGGGAATATTAAAACAATTAAAATTTTTTACAAGAATTAGTGCATACTAAAAAAACATGTATTAATTTAACATTTTTTAAAAACAATACTCTATTATTTTTTTTTAAATTTAATAATTTTAAATTAATTCTTTTATTATATCGCATATTAATTATATAAAAAAAATTCTGAAGAATTAAGTTAGTTACCATTCTACCCGAACTTTAATGAATTCGTCTCTTACTTGCCCAACGAATTAAAAAATAATGTCAATTTTTACGTGTCATTGTTTTAATTACTTTTTGTGGTCATTGGGTCTTATAAAAAATAATAATATTTATTGAACTTAATCATTATTTTTCATTGAAACTTATCCTTATTTACAATAATATTTAATTTTATTGTCTATACACATATGGGTTTTATCAGTATAATTAGATATTTTATTTAAATATTAATTACTATTTTTTTTTTAATTTAGCTGGCCTCTAATATTTTATTATTTTTTTTTTTAGGTAAGAAAATTCCTTCTGATACCAATGAATGGTTCTTAGGATAATAAGGTAATAGTTGTGTTTGAAAATAGTTTTACTTATGTACTCAGTTTAATTAAAATTTTAAGAGAATAAATAATATATTTATTTTTAAATTAGAAAATATATTATATAATATTTTAAATCTTGATGCTGATGATTAGTAACTTTTCGAAAGGTAGAGATCTATCCTTGTGAAGGACGTGGCATAGGCTGCCCTTCACAGCTGGTTATCAGTCATTCACCTTAGAGTCTAGGATTAGTCTAGTAATATTTTTATCTTTAACGCTTATTATTATAACTATTATTAATAATATAACAACATATTTAATTAATAATCATTAAAAACTGCTTTTTTAATAATGTTTTAAATTTAATTTAACAATTATTTGAAACCATGCAGCTCCGATGCACGGTTGATTATAGATACGACATTTTTTTTAATTAATTGGTAATAGAGGAATAATTGTAAGAACTATAGCACAGTAGCCATAGCAAAGAAAAATATCAAGTTTCTATGGAGTGTCTGATTTGGCACTTTTTTAAAATTTATTTTTTAGATTTTTCGTTTTATCTAGGTCCTGATAAAGGATCTTATCAATCATTGAATTAAACTTATAATTTTTTTTTCAAAAGGCTATAACGATTTTTTCATTTTTTTTTTTTTTTTATATTAATATAAAAGGTCCAGCAATAAATCAAAAGATTATTTTACTTTAACCTTGCTTCTAGTACGAATGTTTTTTTTTTTCAACTGTAAAAAAAACAAAAGGACAGTTGCAAAAGTTGCGATATTTTTTCGCGTCATTTCGTCTCTAGACTTACCTTGAAATTTAAAGACAAACAAAGCATTTATCTTTGCTTTTTTATTTAAGCTATCTCAAACTGTTTTTTTTTTTATTTCAAAAAATCGTAAAACCCTTTTTTGCTTTACATCCTGCTTGTTTCTTACTGTTTAACCTAAGGATTATCATAAACTGAAATATATTTAATTGTAATTCTTATTTATATTGTAAGTATCTATTTACTTAAACATTTTCTAAAAACAACAGAATTAAAAAAAAAAGTCAAATTTTATTCCTTACTGTTTTTAGTGTTTCCATCTGATTTAAGACAAATGAAAAAGAAAACGGCTTTGGGACCTTCAGACATAAAAATTTTTAGTGCTATTATTAATTTCTTTACATGACACTGCCTCTGTCATTTAAATATTCATTTAACTAAAAGTGAGATATTCTTCCTAGTAATTCTTGATTATTAGAAATATTTGATATGTTTTAATCCTCCAACCTACTCCTTTTATTTAATCATTTTAAACGCTACGGGCACATTTTTTAGATAAAAAGAATTTCATTCGAGATTGAACGTGTCTGCCATAAATTTCTTCCAATTCAGGCCAAATTCGCAATCTCATTGCCGATTCAATATTCAAGCTCTTCTGTACGCTTCATCAATCTTACCTTTTTTTTTAGAAATTCAATTTAACGCCCATCCTTAAGGTTAAACGTTGAATTCGAACTGTTTTATTGTTCTTTTAAAATAAAGAGACATTGAATACATAAAAAAACCCCTCGATATTTTACTATTTTTGAGCCATCCAACTTAATAATTTATTTTCTTATTATGTTGTATGAAGCTTAAATTTGTTGTTTGAATGGAAAAAAAAACTATTGTAAATTTATAACAGAACTTAAGAAATATGTATTTCATAGGTCCTTTTTTATGTATTATATATATGTATAATTCATTGGTTCCAATGAACAAATATAAAAATGAACTTTGTCTTCTTTATCTCTGGGGCACAGGTATATTGTATAAAAATACAAGATTTTCTACCCGCTAACTACTTTGAAAAATTTCTGACTTGAAAAAAAAAATGTTTTCAATAATGCAGCAAATATGCAGTAAAAGGAGAATTCCAAGGTTCTCTAAAAACAAGCCAAAAAATAAATAAATAAGAGGTTATGAAAAAAAAAGTGTCTGTTTTAAGTAAATAACCTAAAACAGAAACTTTAAGAAAACCTACAAGGGGTGTTAGATACTTTGAAGCTCGTAGCTAAAACATAAATAGTCGGATGGTTGTTGTTGGACAAGTCCTCAACAACGAAAACCAAAATAGATCCAGTTATTTAGCTCTAAACCATCGTTCAGCGACCCTCGTCTAGACTTATATTAGTTTGCTTAGGGCTGTCGTTAAAAATGTATAAAGCTATAAAAGGTAAATTACTCTTCCTCATTTACCATATTCGCTTCGCTCAACCCCTCCGACGCTTACCAGTCGGAATATATTTTCAGTTGGCAGAATATTCATTTTTCACTGTTATGATTGAATAGTTCAATTGAAAAAACAAACAAAATTATTCGATGTCGCGAGTTTTCTCTTACTCGTCCCATTGTCTGGCGGTGATAAAACAATTTAAAATTTTGAAAACTATTTTATTTTAAGCCATGAAAAACTTAAATAGTGAAAAAATAATTTATTTTAAGCTAATAAAAAAAAAATTGAAGTATTGAAAAACTGTATTATTTTAATACATAAAATAGTGAAAAGAAAAATATTTTATGCCTATGAAAAACTTAAAAGAGTGAAAAACTATTTTATTTTAAGCCATAATAAACTTAAAATAGTGAAAACTATTTTATTTTAAGCCCATAAAATAACTTAGAATAATGAAAAACACTTTTATTTTAAGGTATAAAAATAATTAAAATAGTGAAAACTATTTTATTTCAAGCCTCGTAAAAAAACATTAACAAGTGAAAAACTATTTTATTTTAAGCTATAAAAAAAACAACTTAAAATAGTGCAAAACTATTTTATTTTAAGCCATAATAAACTTAAAATAGTGAAAACTATTTTATTTTAAGCCATAATAAACTTAAAATAGTGAAAACTATTTTATTTTAAGCCCATAAAATAACTTAGAATAATGAAAAACACTTTTATTTTAAGGTATAAAAATAATTAAAATAGTTTAAAACTATTTTATTTTAAGCCATAATAAACTTAAAATAGTGAAAACTATTTTATTTTAAGCCCATAAAATAACTTAGAATAATGAAAAACACTTTTATTTTATGGTATAAAAATAATTAAAATAGTGTAAAACTATTTTATTTCAAGCTTCGTAAAAAAACATTAACAAGTGAAAAACTATTTTATTTTAAGCTATAAAAAAAACAACTTAAAATAGTGTAAAACTATTTTATTTTAAGCCCATAAAAAACTTAAATAGTGAAAAACTATTTTGTTTTAATCCAAATTAAAGTATAGTTTTTTAAAGGTTAAAATAAAATATTTTCTCCCAGTTTTAAGTTTTTTTTATGACCACCATCCCGGACTATTTTCTTCCTCACTATTTTATTTATTTTCATAAGCTGACAATTATATAATGAGGGAATAAGTTTCAAGAGACATACTCCAGAAACGAAATTCCAATTGGTCTCTCATCCAATTTCGTTTCATCCTGTCCCTCAAGGAATACTCGATTACCCGATATGTTCGATTAAATCTGAACTTTGTTTATGAAAAAGTGTTTGTATCTTCCGAATATGAGTTCTTTAGACTATAAAGTCCTACAGTGTTAAATCATAATAAAATAAGTAAAACAAGCTATAAAATAATATTCTACCTGTACATTCATTTACTATATTTTTTTCGATATGAAAACTACTCAAATATATCGTGGATTTGTTAAAAAAAAAATACATTAAGTAATATTTTATAATATTAAGTGGCTAAGTACTTGGATGAATTTTCTCTCTGTGAAATGAAAATATTTTGTACTTAAATTACGTAAAAAAGTATTACTGATACATAAAATGTTTTATTTTATTTTGATCCACTTAATTCGTTTTTACATCGATAATAAGATTGAAATTCATCAAAACGCACATAATTGGTTTAACACCATCAATAAATCGATGGTATAAATGATTCAAGTTCCAAATATCCATAAATTTGGTAATAAATATTTTATATTAAGAAAAAAAAGGTCCTCAGTTTAAATTGAACGAATATTGTTTAAGAAATCTTCTGTCTCTTATCTGACCACGTTTTATTTTAAATCCTAACATTGATATAGATAAAAATAATTATTTGTCTTCTGTTATCTTCTGTTGAGGGTCATTTCGGAGTTTTGCGACTAGTGAATCTTTTAAAAAAATCGCATATACAGTCAATTTTAAGGATTTAAAAAAAAAAAAATATGTTGTTTGTTAGCATAGGAAAGTCTTTCATGTTCAGAAGTTAAATTAAAAATGACACTTTAGCTGAACTATATCGCAATATGGTTTAATGAACAAAAAAAAAAATATTCATAAAATTGAATACCGTGTAAAATATATACCGTATATAAATATATATAAGATCCAGACATCCAGGAGGGTTGAATTCTCCAGTAGCTTCCAGGCAGACTAGACGCCTAACTCCTTATTATTAATTGCCCACTCGAGGGGTGAGCGGGAACGATCGAACCTGCAGCGATTTGGACTAAGTTGCACGTCGGAGGAAGTGATCAGGGACTATCAAGTCCGGGGTACTTAGCTCTACTTCGGTTCCTGCTTTAGAACTAAGTTCCCCTTAGCTCCGATTCACTGCCTTTCTTCAAGACCTTTGTCCGAACCGACAAACCCCTTTCACCTTTCTTCCGTCTTCCTCTGATCCCTGAAGACTATAGAACGGTTTTTAAGTAAGAGTAGATAAACCGTACAGTAATGTTTAACAACAGTTAATTCATTACTTTTTTTAAAAAATATAAACGGAAAGGGTTACTTATAATACCGAGGCGAAAGCGTGGCAAGCCCAATTATGTAATTTCTTGTTGAATTGATAGAAACACAGTTAATAGAAGGCCTTTGAAATAGCCTCAGAGCAAAAATAAATAAAAAATTTATATACTAAACATAGGGAATGGCTTTGTAAAAACTTGAATCATTGCAATTAAATAAATAGAAGTAAAAAATAAGTAAAATAATAGTAGTAATGGGAGGGTTCTTAAAGCACCGTCATTCATGAAATAACTAGAAACCATCAAAGGATAATCCCGATCACTATGATTTCTTGTAAAGTTGAAAATGCAAGATGTATTATCTTATACCCTCGAGCAGAGGAAGGATCTTGTTGTTTGTATATATTTGTATTGTCATACTTATATATGTAATTTAATTAAATAAACTTTTTGTGGGGAATGAAAAAAACAACAACAAAAAAAACGTGTATTATTCATTGAGTCTTGAAAGTTGTTTTGCTGTTAAGCGATTGTTTTTTAATGTAAAGCCACAGTACTCATTAAATTTATCATAGCTTCTTTCACTGCTCCTGGTGAAATACCAATGACACCGCAGTATCAAGCCAAGTCCTCTAATCGCATTAAGTAGCTATTTATTAAGACTTAGTATTATTAGTATTAAGCTAGAAGTACAGTATTATTTTTCATTTTTTTTTTAATTATTGGATTATTACTCTTTGGTTATTATTTATTTTTTTTATTTTTCTTTTTTTTTTGTACATATTATGTGAACGTTATCTTACCTCCCTATAACCAATGTCCATGTGACATATTATTCAATGAATTAAAAAAAAAAAAAGTTATTTGTTTAAACCATTCGATCGATGTAATGACAGTTACGTCAATAGTATACATTTTCTTTTCTGCACATTTTAGATCTTTAGAAAATATAAAAGGAAGATAGGGAAACTAAATTGTATACGGAAGATTTAAAAAATAAATTAAAACAAAACTTTTGCTGAAAGTTGCCGCAAAAATATCATTTACTCTTATTATACAGAGTCAATCAGAAAGTTATTCTCAATTTTTAGTTATAGTCCTTATCTTGACAATGCCCAATTATTTTCTATATATATGTGAAGTTTATGATATATTAAAGCCATATTTTATATTAAAATAGCAACTAGTTAAGAAAGGGCGATGTAAAATATTTCCTTAAAAAATATTATTCTTTAAATTGTGAATTCTGAGCATTCCCTAAGGCCCTAGTTAAAGAAGTCGGATTTCCTTATTATTGTTGACCCAACCCTTGCGACAAGCAAATTAAAAATTTCGATTGTTTGCACCCGCCGCGCTTCCCCCTCCTCCCCAGGGCACGTAGAAATATTTAATTCATCACGCCTGTCCTAATTGCCAAATTAGGATTCACTCAGGGGTCGAGCCGTAATTAAAACAGAGTTTTTGAGCGTAAAGGTAAAGCTAGAGAGGGGGGTAGTGGGGTCGGGGTGGGGGTTCGTTAGCAACGTGAAAAACTCGATGGGGCAAGGCGAGCTATTAAATGAGCTGTGAACTGTAAGGGGAAGAGGTGCTGCTGCATGGTGGATAATTACGCAACTATCTATAGTAATTAGAGGTGAAATTTCGGAGCAGTAAGTTTTGTTCTGAGGCCCTTTTTGAGGCCTCTGGCGTGGCTGCTAATAATGCCGACTTTAAATACTTCCTACATCTCCTGGAAATACAATACCTTTCCTCGCCAAGTGCCTCGAGCTGATGAGGTAATCCCCTTATTAGGCAGGAAAATACGTCAAGTCTTTGTTCACATGTCTCTACTGTTTTATAATGGGGTTGAGGAGAATGGAGTACTCCATCCTATGAAAAAAATATCTTAAAATATTAAAATACTTTTATTTTTCAAAAAAACTTCATAAAATAATTTATTAGCACGGGCAACTAGTATCTTATACTTCTCATCTAGACAAGATGATATTGAAATTTCCCTTTATAATAGAGAAATTCGGTACTGGATGTAAGTGTCTTAAGCCAGTTCTGTATAAAGTGTGATATTACAAGTTTGAGATATTTGATTGTGTAAATGTTGGTAACTATATTAATTATATAACTAATTATTTATACACCGGTTAGAAAACTATAAATAGATGGCTTACACGGACGAGTGCATATAAACCTGGATGCCAAATGCAATGACGTCCTTAAAGAGAGAATAAGTTGTAAAAGAAGCGCGTACGAATCGCCCCTGCCAAGACCAAAACGGATCCTGCTCCTTGCCAATGAGAAAAACTAAATAATCGTATTTGAGAACGGATAATTATAGAACAAGTAATTAACTCACATATAAATTTTACCCTTAAACCACAACAATAGTTCCTTATTAGTAAGCTTTATTTTAGAATAATTAGCAATACAATGAAGAATGAAGCAAAACCTCATTTACAACTCATTAAATGAAAATATATTTCTTTTATTAATTATTCCTTTTCATTGCAATTCATTCCTCCCCCTTTTAATGAATTTGTCACATCAGACGTTTTCTTTAACTACAAAATTATAGACTCAACGTATGTTATATGAACCTTTCAAATGACAGAATGGCTAACTCAAATATAAAAATGTTTTATTATTAATTTTAGTGATATTTCTAGTGGGAAAATGTATATCTTTATTCACAGATCTGTATGTCAACACTGCGATCACCTACTCTGGAATCAACTTACTGTCTGTAAAGATATTATAAATTTTCGAACTAGAAATATCACTTAAATTATTTTACTCAAAAATGTTGAAATTGGAGTTAGTTGTTCTGTCAATTGACGAATGTTTTTTTTATTTATTTATTTTTATCGCTACCCATTCTAATTTCTATATTCAGATAAAATTCGTCATGGTTTTACAATAAAAATAAAAATTTATATAATTTTGAATTTTAAATTCAATCTTCTCAAGTGGATACATTCTTTAGACGTCAGTGTTTGATTAAAACGAAAATTGCGTTTCGATCGCCATATCTTCAATAAATTCAAAATTATTATATTTATTTTTCAATTTGTCAATTACATCCTATATCAGTTTATAACAACATTGAACAAAAAATTCTTTACATGATTTAATTGAAGTATGCAATTTATCGTTTAGTATGTAACAGTATTCACAAATTATGTTATTTTTTATTTACCACAACTCGATGTTTCCATAATATAAAAAAAAAATCTAAATTAATGAAGTTTTTTTTCTTAGAAGTGAACGAAATGTAGGCCTAAACTACTGCTTAAAATGTTTTCCACAGTACATATATATGAGCCTTTCTGTTGACAGGATGACTAACTCCAATTTCAACATTTTTTATTATTAATTTTAGTAGTATTTCTAATGGAAAAATGTATACCTTCATTAACAGTTCTGTATGTCAACAGTGCGATTACCTACTCTGGAATGAACTTACCGTCTGTAAAGATATAATTATTATTTGATATTTTCCAACTAGAAATTATTTTACTCAAAAATGTTGAAATTGGAGTTAGTCATTCTGTCGACTGAAAGGCTTATATGATCATTTTTAGAGATAATATTTTTGTTTGCAATGTATTTATATTAAAAAAGAAGGAGATGGTCCGGGGTGGCGGTCATAAATAGGCTAAATAGTGGTAAAACTGTTTTATTGAAAGCCGACGTTTCGACCGGACTTTGCATGTCTTCTTCAGGGAGGTGTATGCAGCATAGAGTTTCGGTTGAAACTATCCTTGTGTTTTTTTATGTCATATTGAATACTTGATGGTTGACCGTGGTATATTATTGAGTAAGGAGATGGTCTGCAATCTACGTGTTCTGATAATCAAGACTGCCCTCTATTATAATGGAAGTATGGAAGATATTTTTTATTATGTTTTGTTAATTGAGGGGGGAAAAAAAACCTACTATACTGTGTGGTAAACGTATCAATTTCAGGAGAAGTCAAGCCCAATTTTCCCATCTGGATTTTCCTTACACCCCGGTTTCCAATTCGCCGCTGAAGGGAGTTGGGCTCTCATTAGTGGAAACAGCCATTCCGCCGGTGCCTTCGGTAGATTGGAGGGGGGGCCCAATCTCTGCTGCATTAGCGTCCGCCCACCAATACTAAGCCCTCTCTAATCTACTCCTCTTTGTCTCTCTTGGCCTCCCACTATTCAGTTCATCTAGTCTATTGGTAAAATATCAAAAGATAAATCTAAAAGCTTCGTCGATACTCTAAGAATGAGGAAGAAATATGGAACAAGTCTGCCTTATTCCTAATGGTAATCTTTTTTTTTTATTTAATTATTGAAATTTAGAATAGAATAGAATAGAAAATAATTTTATTCTGGGACGAAGAATCCGATGACTCTGAAGTGAATCATGAGAGGATATGTATCTGGATCGAGCCAAATCTACGACATACGGAACATTAAGGTCTTTATGGATGATTTTATTTGTGATAAAATATGGATCTTAAGAATTTTGGATTGTAAGGATTGGATACGATAGGAAACCGATGGTTAGGTGGAGCCCAAAGCTCAACTCCGTATGTCCACAGAGCCATGTAAATGAGTCTTTTGTAATTAATAGAAAGCTTAGAGCGTTTGTCTAGCAAGTGGAGAAGCCGGAAACATCGAGGAGTTTCTGGTCATTTCAGTCTTGTATATGGATTCCGAATAAGATGTTTGTCCAAGAGGGGTTCTAGCTATCGGGTTTGTTCAACAGAGATAAGTGGAATATTGAATTAATACTCACTATTCTTTTCATGTAATTGTGGTCTGAAGGGTCCAATATTCAAAAAGTAAAGAATTTATTATTATTAATTATTAATTGTGATCAATATGACATTACATAAAATTCTCAATCAAGTTATGTCTTTCCTTCTTATATTCTATACTCTATTTTATTCATTACAAGTTAGTTTTACGATAGTATTTAATCGATTTTGTAAAATATATTATTCTAGAACAATCACCACATCTTGTTTTCTCGTGAATTTCTGATTGTATTTTATTGGATATATATAATTTTTATATTGGAGGTTCCCTCTAACTTTAAATCTACCATACTTTCAATATAATCTTAAAAATTTACTATAATAAATATATATTAAATATTAATTCCGGCAACAACTCACGGCATAGGGTCAGATAATTACTTAGGTATTTTTGCAGACCTAAGTCAGTACTCTGCCAACATCTTTAATTATTTCTCTAAGTATGTAAGGCTGAGTGAGCCCAAAAAACGTATGTCAAAACCAAAACCCTCAGACTTTAAAACTCTTTTTTTTCTATAATGGAAGTGTGCCACAATAATTTGAACTGATTTCCTTGAGCATTTGAAAGAAAAAATTTTAATTTTAATTCTAGTGTTTTTCTGAAGAATGACTTGATAAAACCATCCAATTTCAATTAACTTTCTTAAGTTTAAATGTCGTTTTCGACAGCCGAAAATTGATAAACGTTTCGGTTGTCCGATTCGGCTTACTCTACTTATTTTCGGCCAGTTGCGATTCAACCTTTCGAAGATTACCAAAGTTCGAAATCGTCTATTAATTTCATGCTTTAGTTGATGAGGAAAAATTGGACATGATGCAATTACTTTATCTTTCTTTTATTTTGTGAGGAATGCATTTCCTGTTACAGTGCTAGCGGAACTGACAACACATTTATGAAATCGATTTTTGGCAGTGCCTTTCTGTTGGATCAGCTCAATATTAATTTTTTTCTAATGAATTATATGTAATTGTCCAGAAAATATTTACATCATATTAAAAAAAAGAACCATAATTTTATATATATATATATATATGTACATATTAGTATTGCCCAAATGCGAGACCCAGACGAGTCTTGGTTTTGCAAACTCAGTGTTGATCTTATTCTTGCGCAAGTCTCGCAACAGTCTTGCAATTACTTATTAGCTTATTACTATAGAGATATTACAGTATTTTTTTTAATTAATAGCAGAAACCTAACTAAGACCGAATAAAAAATTAGAGGAGTTAAATGCAAAAGTATATTGGTTTGACCAATTTTCTACTAATAGCAACTAAATTTGTCAAATATTAGTAACTATTTTGCCTTAATTTTTATTCAAAAATTCGATTTTTTTTTACCAGTCCTGGTCTTGGTCTTGCAAAGTCCCAGACCAAGACCGATTTTGGGCAACGCTTATATATATATTTATTTCGCATTGCTTAAAAATTTAGGTAAGTCGTGAATTAGAGACTAAAGGGAAGAAAGTAAAAAAAAAAATTGTTTTACGTCTTAGTTAATAATGATTATCGACAAATTACGGTCTGTATTCCGAAATTTCAAACCCACCCATTACCAAAAAAATATGTAATATTAAGAGCTTCTAACACGGTTACATAAAATAAAACTGTCTGATGTTTTATCAACTTATACCTTATCAACAATTTAGAATCATTAATTAGAGTTATTGAAATGAAGGCCTTCATGAAACCAGATTGAGGTGGTTTTCTTTGATAGTATCATTTTAATATTGTTCGGTTTTATCTATTTTTAATAGTTATATATATATATATATATATAAAAAAAAAGACAAGATGGATTGTATTTTTAAAAAGGAATCGTAAAAATGAAAACTTAGTTCAGTAAAATTCAATTATTGATGCGAACAACTTATTTTTCTAGTATGCATAATTTTCTTTTATTTTTTTTCATTCATTATATTTAATAAGAAGTGTCTATTTCACTAATTGTGGTTAATTTTATTTTTTTCTTTCTATTTTTTTGTTTTTTTTTTGACATGGAGTGTTAATAATTTTTTTTTGTTTAAAGACAATATATATCACTTAGTTGTTGCTATTAAGATTAGCCTAAATTTAAGACATCAAATCAATTTTAACTCCAACTTCCCCTCAGTTCAAAGATTGATATGGCGACCCGATACATGAAAACATAGACATTTTTCTCGACATATCGGGTTACGGTTTCGATTTGGAAGCATCGATTCAATATATATATATATATATATATATATCGATATATATTCTTCCTTAGCCTAAGCATTCGGTACTGAACGTACCAACCCTGCTGTTTTATTGAAGGATTCCCGGCGATCCCGATATCCCAGGACTCCTCCGACATTCCTCCAGCAGACAGAGCCTACTGATCCAAGACGCCAGAGGTCAGACTGACAGACGGCACGTGTAGAGTGCAATGCTCCCCTCCCGGCCCAGCTCACAATAGCACTGTCTCAGCCCAACCTCTCCTTCCTTGTCTCCTAGCCTATCTCTTTCACTCTTCCGTCCTTATTATACTTTTTATTATAATATATTTTATTATTATCGAAGGATCATAGCTACAAGGATTCCTGAGAAGTTCTGAGAGTTATATATAATATAGCGAAAAGTACTCCGTTCAGCCAGAAGAGACACTTCTATTGAATAATAACGTGAATCTAAATTAAAACAGTCCTGTTACCTCCTTTACTTATTCGATGCCCAATCGATATATTAACGCGTTTTGCCATCAATTCCTAGGAGAGGAAGAAACATGAAATTGGCTGTAAAGAATCATTTTGAGTGATTTGAGTGAACATTTGAGTTTCTTAAAGATGTTGCTTTTTGAAGGGGTATTAGAGTGGAATTAAAGGAACGCCTATGCGCACCTCACCTTATTATTATAACGCTAAAGTTGTGGATTATGTTTCGTTCGCTTGGATTATGTTTTTAGTTGTGATCGTTTGAATATGAATCGAGACATAAAATTGTAGCAGATTTTTTTATAAAAAACTAAAATAAATTGTTTTTTCGATAAACATCAAAATTAAAAATCTTACATTTTATCCTAATATATAAGTGAATAGAAGAAACTTTTCAGCCAATTTGGTGGGTTTTTTTTTTCTTCATCTTTTAAACAATAGCGGAAAAACGCGTTAAAGTATCGATTGAGCATCAAGTAAACGAGGTAAGACAAGATTGTTTTAATTTACCATTATTTTATTGTTTTAATGAAGCGACTCTACAATAAAATTGTCTGAAAGTTTTTTTCTTTAAGTTTCATAAAAGTGTTCCTTTTTAACGAAACGTTTAAGGGAAGTTATAGGAACTGCACGCAGCATCCATATGGCTCTTTATTATAAATTATTATTTACAGCAGTAAGAAATGTATTACTGCCTCCGTATGAAAGGGAATCAACAAGCTTTTTATCCATGCAGAATGTGAACCAAATTTTCTTCGTCTGATTATAAAATTTTCATTTGCGTTAAACATTTTAGACATTATGCAACAAATTTGGTTTGTTTATAGTTGAATCCATATAACGGACATTATCTTACGAATTTGTAAATGTGATTTTCATAACTGGCCTATATTTCTCTATATTTATATGTTTGATTATGCTTAATGTTGGAGGATGATGTATCTGTTTTATCCGAATTCTATCTTTATTTCAAAAATGGGTCCTCCGATTCTGATCAATATTGGTTATGTTAATTTTTTTTTTAATGTTCTGGAAAAAGTATTAAATTTATCAATCAAAGTTAATAAATTTCCATTTACGTATTATATTTATAATTTTTCATTTATAATTTCACCCAAATATAATTTCAGCCTCTTGAAGAGTTGTGTGAATAACTTTAACCAAAACGGTGCAGTTGATTCCATGCACAAGCTGACCATAACGTATTCGGTATGGAAATTCTCATAGCAATTCAAATGTTTTCCTTCTCCAAGTAAACAGCTTATGTAATGCGATCGTCCTTAACAATGGAATCATGTACACCATTCTCAGCCCTTTTTTAAAATAGCTAAAAAACCCTAAGAAATAGGGAATATAATAAAACTAATGGTTTTTAAGGATACAGAAAAAGAAAACAAAACGACTTTTGGAATGGAAATTGACGTAGCTCTGAGTGATCTCTGATTTGATTGATTTAAAATATTTGGGTTTCCTTTAGCGTAAACAAGTACTTCTTAAAAACACTTATGCAACTGTTTATTTAATTCAAAACTGGTATTTAAAGTGTATTGCAAACAGTCGAGCAATCACTTCTTCTTTCATAAAAATAATATGCTGAAATAATCTGAATGTTTATTAGATTATTGAGAACATTGAGTTAAGTTGAAAAACAAATGTAAGACGATTTTTTGATTAATGCTTGTTTATTGAGAGATATATCACTTGACTCAATCAAGTACATTTATAATAGAGATCAAAGAGCGTATTCAAACCATAACAGTAAGGTAAATTGTAATATTAATAGTTCTCTATGGTTTTCCAATAAATTAGTAAATCTATAATTATTGAATGTAAATAATAGCTATAGTAGCCATAGGAAAAAACAGTAAAAGATTCAAATGAAGTTGAATAAAATCTCTCCTGTATTAAATTACTGACATGAATGTTTTTTAGGGAATAATCAGATTAATATAGCATACTATTTTATTCGTTCTACAATGATACGTGAGAGAGAATTAATAAATAATAAATTGCATGAATAACGCTGATATACTATATAATATATCATAACAGTAATTAAAATTGCAAGAAGTATTAATTACATATGTCCATTAAAAAGTTTGGCAAAAGAACAAAAATATATGTCCGAAACGTCAAAATAATAAACATATGAAAACTTAACCGACATTTCCCATTAAAATTTTTAATAAATAACTTGTTGGCCTAGATTTTTCCGCAGTTCAAATAGACCTCAATAGTAGCAAAAAGGGGCAACGATGTTATAATAATAACAAATAATAGGAACTTGATAAGTTCCTGATTAAATACTGATTAATAACTTAATAAGAAACCTAAAATAATAGGAAATTCAATAGGAACTTTCTGCTCATGCCCAGTGTAATAGAGAATTTCTTTCCAATATTTAAACAAGTCATTATATAAGTTGTCCTATTCGTGACTTGATAATAAATTAAACGTATCTTTTTTATAATAAAAATATATTTTGAAATTATTAATTGTTGTATAAAATCGTTTTAAACATTTCGACTTGAAGGAAGCTATTATCCGTTCAGAATGGTGATTTTTTTTTTTTTATACTTACCTCAGGGGATGCGAAGTTGAACATTTTATTTATTAAAGCTTTTGCAAAATTATAAAAAATTGGGACTACAACTTTCCAATAGTAATTATTTTTAGCAAACATTCATTTTCGGCCGAGCCATTATAACGAAGGACATCCTCAAGGCAGACAACTGAAATAGGTTTGATTCCTGCTCCAATTTTTTAATTGCCTGGTATAAAAAAGGATAAGATCAAAATGTCTTCCAGTCATTCTTCGGCCGTTATTTCCGAGGCCGAAAAAGAAAAACACTACCTATAAGCTATTTTTAGACTTTTCCGACGTGTCTGTGTGTGTGTGTGGACGTAAATTTTTTCATGTATTATTCCAATTTACAACAGAATATAAACTAACTAAATTATTTATAATATTATAAACAATTCAACAAATTTTGATATTTTTCATTAAATTAAACTTAGAATTTATTATAAGTAGTAGACTCCAATGAAAACTCTAATCTTACACACCTTCTCCTTATTCATTCGACGTTTGTTCTTATATATAATCTAACAGGATTTGGAATCGATAATTTTTTTTCTACAAAATCATGTAATAATTGTTATATTTGCTTTTTAATTTAAAAATCAAGCCTGATTAATGAATAAAAAATTAAATCGATTTTCAATGTTTATTGATTTGACTAAAAATAATGATCATTCACGTCTTGTAAAACCGTCTGGGTTTCGGAACCTCTCAATTTTTTTAATAACTTTTAAGTAAAATTTTACGTTTTAAAAATTGTGAGGCATCATTTCTTCATGAAATATCCATTCGTTTGATTCATAATTTTGATAGCTGGAAAAAGGATTTATTCTATCTTATTATATATAGACTAGATTACGATAGAATTTATTATTAGTTAAAATAAATCGATAAATTTCTATCTTCGATGCTTACAACATCGTTTGATAAAAATAGAAATTGACTAAGGCCGTATGAAAAATTATCGAGAAAAAGCCTCACGTTTAATATAATATCGCTACCTTAAGTGCGGAAAATAGGAAAATCCATGTCATATTTTAAGAATGAATTTATAGTTTGTGGGAATAAGAAGTTAATGTTGGAGTGATGAGCACTTATGGTTAGAAGTTGATATATATATATATATATATATTAGCAAATAAATAAAAAATAATGAATAATTTATTATATTTGATTTTGATTGCCATTTTACATAATTTAAAATGAAATCACTGGAAATTAAACTTATTTATTTTTTTTTTTTATCTATTTATTGAATAATAATACAATCAGCCACTGGAGGGCTATAAGTATTAGGGCTAAGAGTTCTCATTCAAACAATATATACAAATAATAGAGAAATAAATATAAATATAAAAAGTAAATAAATAATACTGATGAAGAAAGAAAATAAAAGAAAAAAAAATAAATAAACAATAACATAAAAAGAAACTTATAAACACAATCATACCTATATACAATATATACATTCGCCCAAGAATCTCCGAGCCAGGCTTTTTCCCCCACATGTGGAAGGCAAAGAAAGACTCCAGGAGATCCCAGTGCCACTTTTCCAGCCGCATCACTAGTATTAGAAGCCAATATTTATTTTAATTTTCTGTGATTTTTTAAAAAATAATTTGAGTATTTAAATAAATTATTCTAATTTTAAAAATTGCCAGTTATTGTGTGTTTACTGTTAACAAATTGGAATAATAAAGCTAAAACTAACCTAAACATCTTACTTTCTAACTAATATTTACCGCTAAATTCCTGAAAAGTTCTAGAATTAATACAACACAAGCCGTGATGTAACCTGACTTACGGGCAAATATTTACACTTTCGGGGTTGTTTAAGTTTATTTTTATTCCAAAAGTTCAACGCGCCTCTTGTGAACTTTGCCAAAACAAACCTGAACATGGAGGAATCATGTTGTAAAAACAAATAAAAACTTCTATATCGGCATAAACATTTACAACTTGTTGAAATTAGGAATATTTTATTATTATGAAAAATACAAAACGATATAAGGACCTATTGGCCTCAAGGACTAGCACCTAAATTCAGCGCTAATTTCACCAATGGATTCCATTTATTGAGTTCGCAGCGATGTGCAGCAATGTTTGCTGAGTTTAGGAACGACCTGGTGGATTCTAGTGAAAGGTTACGACATTTGAAAGGTTAAAAAACACTTTAAAAGTGAAAAAAATGTATAAATGAATACCCACCTGGGCATGCATTAGGATTAAGGAAGAATCCTTTCCTTCTTTTCCATTAAGCAATTTTAGATTATATTATTCATCACTAACTTAAAATATTTTCTAATGGACACATGAATATAATATGCTATATTCATTACTTACTAAAAAAATTAAATACAGACGGTTTAATTTTTAGAAATTTATCTACCTACTGAATTGTTAAATTTTAAAACGGAAATAAATTAGACAAAAAGTAAATTGAATATAAATATGCAGTAGTTGAAATTTTTTTGAAACTGTTTACAAAGTAACTTTTATTTAATGTTATTTTAAATAATTTAAAAATGCATTAATATTTAATAATTACATTACTTTCATATTTATTTCCTATTTATTTATTTAAGTACTTATTTTTTTAGCAGCGATGTTGCAATATTATGATCCTAGTGCTTAACTACTTTCATTAATACATCTTTAAGCTATTTATATACCTGTTTTCTTACTTATGTTTCAGTTATTCTTTTATGTATTACATCTTTTGGCTAGATGTAATGCTTGTATGTACGAACAATATTGTTGATATTTCTAATTCTATTTATTCTTGAAAAATTTTTTTGAAAAAACATTAAACGAGAAATACATAGTGATTGGGTTCATATTAGAGTTACAATTTATGTTAAATGAATTACTTTGTTATAATTTTTCGTTTGTTGGGGTAGATAAGAATATATGTCGCATTTTAGATAAATTTATTTTCTGAAATCAATATAATTGTTTAATTTTTTTTTAACTAGAACTAAAATGAAAACAATGATTGCACATGAAGTTACTGATTTAAAAAAAAGTTAAAATTTCATTTCCATGTAAATATAGCAATAACAACGACCCAAAAAGACGATGGAACTATTGAGTCTTCGATGAATAAAGGAATGTACTGAATTCGTGGAGTTTAGGTACCTGCCCTATCCTTCATTTTAAATTCTATCTTAAATTATGTTTCGCATATTCTAGTACCAAATGTTTGACTGGATTAAGAAGATGATTATCTGATTCAGCCGTGGATGGACTCAGAGGTCTAGAGATACCTTTCTGGGACACAACCTTTTTCATTATCCTCCTGGCTTACGGGTTCCCCCTTCTGGGGCACAAATAAGTTCTATAAAATGGTTTTGTGTCCCTTCGTCGTGTTCAGGAATCAGTCCATGTTAGCCGATGCTCCTATGGTTCCGAAGTTCCAAACTCCATGTTGGGCAGAGAAAGGACTTCGGCACTCCCTGCGCTGGCACAGGCTAGACCTCGTCTCGTCGGCTGGCCTTCACTTAACCTTCACCACGTCAGCTCCCCCCACCACTCCCCCCACCATTCTCTGTACCGTTTCTCCTGTCTTCATCCTTTTTTTTCCCTACTTTACATCTGATCTGGTTAATCAGTTATTTTAATTCTCCATGTACCCACGTGTAGTTCACTACACAACCTTCACTTCAATCCTTGGTAACTTTGGAGAATTGGAGAACGGGCAATCGTTTCTAGATGAAAGACATAAATAGCCATATTTAATTATTGAATTAAGTTAGTCGACTGTTCTACATATCATGGGTGATAAATTTTCAGGACGCAAGTCTTTTTTAAATTTTTTATTTTTGCCAACGTTTCAATCCAAACGTTACACCCCTGACCTTTTTACTTACCTACCAAACATGTGTCAGTACTTGAACAACCTCAATGCTCAAACCACGGTTTGTAAGAGAAAATATTAAAAATTTGTATAAATGGATTATATACATTTTTTTATTCTATATTTTAGTTTTAGTTTGTATAACTATTTTAATATTTAATTTTAATATGTGTATTACAATATTAGTTCAGATTCATGTGCCATAAATCACTATAGTTTATTATTTATAATTAGCGGTCGTATACTATTATATCTCTGATTGTAATTTTAAAAAACATTTTCAGCCCTGAAGATGACCCACATGTTTGGGTTGAAACGTTGGCAAAAATAAAAAATTTAAAAAATACTGCGTCCTGAATATTTATCACCCATGTATTTAATTATGTAAACTCCATAACATTCTACAAAATATTTTAACCAAATAATGATTAATCTGCCGTAGAATCGTTTGTTAATCTCAGGCTGAATTGCTTGTTCTGCACCTTATAAGTTTAATTGATGTGATGCCATCGCAATGACTGAAATAGGTATTCAAGCAATCAGTACTGAACTGATCGATGAACATCCAGGGAGTGGTCCAAAACGCTGACGGGAGGCTATAGCGAATCCTGGGTTTATTCAATTTTTTTTTTTTTTTTTTGGAGGAGCTATTAATAACGGCTATTACTCTGAAAAATACCAATATGAAATGATGCGTGTTCCTTGAAGCGGGTAAAAAGTAGATATATAAAATGAACAATAATGCTTTTAAGAAATAAATTTCTTATATATTTTCTCGATACGTGATTACATAGCTAAATATGCATTAAAATTTAAAAATAGAAGACAATGTGATTGTTTAAGTATTAATATTTCATCAATAAAAAAAAAAATAAAAAAAAATTGTACTTTCTAAAGTACTTCAGCAAGAAAGGAGTATTTGAAAAGTATAATAACAGGTCTAATTTGACGAATATCTGAAGTAATATAAACGTAAATATAAAATGATTGGAATAAGTTACTAATTTATGAAGTTATAAATTCATTCATAACCTTTGTAAAATGTTTTTAGAAGCTAATAGGCATGCATTAAGGAAGGCTTTTCTTCATCCCCATTAAGCAACTTTAGATTTTATTATTTATTCCCCTCTTAAAAGTTTCCCTAATGGAACACGAATATAATAGGCGACATTTAATATTAAAATTTAAATTCGCGCGCTCTCTTCATTTTTATAAATTTAAGTGAATTAATCAATTGTTAAATTTGAATGGATCAGTTTGTTAATTTTTATCTCATACTTTTTCATTAATATAAACTACAATCAAAAATTTTAAGTTATCGTTCACGGAGAGATTACGATACATTATTTTCAATCTCAGTTTTTATTGAATGATTAAACCGAACTAATTTGATATAGTTTAACAGGAACATTGAAACAAAAAACTCAGCTTGAGATGTTCTTCGATTAAATGAGTTATTTAAAATCATACTGAACCGTTATTTTATTTTACTTATTGGAGTTTTTTTTCTAATATGTAGGATATGTTTTATCGCTTGGTCTAATAAACATCGTAGAGCCGTCACTGAGATCGTCACGTTAACACGTCAGATAGACAAACAAGGTCATTCACCATATGGCTAATCACAAATAATTGTCTAAAAATTTTCTTCTTCAATTTCGTTTATTTATATTATGTAGCTACCAACTAACCCGATTAAATTAATTTACGATTCATAAAAATATTTATTTTAATATATACTTACATGTTATCATTAGCTTCCTTTTGGGCAGAAAATTTGTCTGATGATAAAAACGAATACAAAAAAAAAAAAAAAAAAAAATGAGGGATTCTATATTTTTCTTTTGACTTATATAATTAAATATTTAATGTAAACAATAATAGCTTATACTTTCAATAAGTTCATTTTCAATAATAAGTAGTTTCGATACCAACAATTTAAATCTGTGATACATTCGCTGTTCATTCAGTCCACTATGACTCAGAAATCCTTTGCAAACAAACGTCACAGTATTATTGGCACTGGATCCGAAACTGTTATTTAGATTGAAGATCCAATATTGGATCAGGTAGGAAGATTAAAAAATTTCCGGGAGGGGGGAGGAGAATATGACTAACGAGTCTGACCCAACTGACCTAATTGACAACTCTAATCAAATCAGCCCTCCTGATTTACAACTGTAATCTCGGACCTTTGACCTCTGTAAACAGCCTCCAATCTATCATAATTAAACTTAACGTTCCTAAGTTTGTACTGTAGGACACATGTTATTTGTGTGTGTGTGTGTGTGTATGTTATCATGCATAATAACAGTCCTTGAAAGGAATCAAGATGATACAGAGAGACTTGCTAATCGAAAACAAAGGGACTCGGCCTACAAGTAAATGAAGATGAAATAAAACACATGTTAATACGCCGGAAAATCCACCCCAACAATCGGCTCAACAATAACCTCAATAAATGACCAAAGCCAGAAATATAAAAGCGCACAACAAGCGCGAAGAATTCATTCAAGAATTATCCTCTCTCTCTATCAAAGTCATAGAAATCCCGGAAAATCTGAAGGAATTTCAAATTAAGGGTATCCAATGCTTAGGATAAAGCGACTTCTTATATTCTTGCTGCGAGAATTCTGTATTGAAAGAAAAATCCTCCGCATCGGAACAATCTGAGAGAATATCAACGCATGGAGTAAAAGGACCGATAAAGAACTGCTTTTACAAACTGGTCAATCAATATATTATTATATGAAGGTGAGGGGGTTAGCAGAGGAGTGAGGGCCAAAATCAATGTCTCAGTATCAACAGATAGAGAAGGCAAAAAAGAAGATGACCCAGGAAGAGATTGCTACAGGATGTGGAAGGAGGCGTGGGCGACAGATCTTTGAGAAGGAGGCTGAAAATGGTTGGATGTTTTAGGCACAACGAACTATAATATGTTTACTAAAATCGTTAATAAAAACGTTGTAAATTATTACACAATGGTTTATTACTTTCAAATAGTTATGTATGAAATGTAACAATACTATAGTTGTCACTTACAGGAAAATATATAAAATGTGATTCCTAATATTGGCCTGATTAATATTTTTTTTAATCATCAGTAATTTCAAAAAAAGGTCAATAAATTTCAAAAAAGGTTATACTACTTATATAATTATTATTATATTAAAAGGCTATATAATACTTTTAGTGTTATTAAGATAACAAATTTCACCTCTCGTAACTTTTCTTCCAGTTTCTTTTCATTGAAGTATGTTATACACATAGATCTAAAGGGCTTCTTTTTTTTTTCTTTTTTTATTTCTACAACTACAAATTCGATCTTGAATCTCAAATTTTGAAAATAACAAACCAAAAACCTATTAATTATTAGACGTTTTAAAATAAAATAAAATATTTTCACAGATGCTGACTTTTTTTTGCAAAAATCCAATATTAAATCGAAGCAATATAAATTCCTGAAGCTTACAATTTTCCATTTATTATTATTCAGTATTATGCATTAGTTTTGTCCAGCAGTTTACATACCTATATACTCATATTTATATTATATATACATTTATAAATATAAAAGATTCCACAGGCTGCGATTTGAGTTAATAAAAAAACTATAGTTATCAAAAATGGAAATTGGTCTGAGATGGAACAAAATGTTTTATTTAATACAAGACAGTCTTTATTAAATTTATCAGATCTATCTACTTCGACTTGGGAGAATTGTGCAGCGTAGGTAATTTGTTAATTTGATTTTTTTCCGTTATTATACATACTTATGTGCTAAAATTTCATATCATCTATAACTAAAAAAAAGTCACCTAAAGAATTGTAATTTCATGTAGTATCAATCAATATTCAAATAAACCATCCTTAGGTTTGTGGGGTTACCATGTAAGGAAAAGGAACATATTTTTTAATATATATGATATATATATATATATATATATATATATATATATATATATATATATATATATATATATATATTTTACCAGTCTCAGTTTTTTTAGAATTACATATTACATCTTCGAAAGGCTACATATTACATTTTCCAGTAATGCCTAACGAAGAAGAGAAACAAAATATGATGGAATAGGATGAAACCCTATAGGAGAAGCAATTATTTCCGAAGTAAAGAAAAGGAAATTAGTTAAGATATAGGTTTTCGGGTCCCCTCCACCAGCACCTAGGTCATTATCCTTCCCTCAAAGTGATCCTTTACGCAATTCCCGGAGTGAAATTTATTCTACCGATATTTTTTTCTTAATTAGGGCTTACCCGCCCGACAGAGTCTAATCAAGGGTAACATGAAAAAGGTCATGCACGCAGCGCCGTGTCTGGCCAATTTCCAAATTATCTCGAAGGGGACCCGAAGGCAAGCGATATCCTCTGGCTATCGAGCAACTAAAAATGGATCTTTTTACACTCTTTGGATCAGTTTGTAAAACATCTTATTGCGATTAAAATAATATTGTTTGATAATATATAAATCAATTAATTATGTATTGAATTAAAAAAAAAAATAGTATGTCTCTGCGAGGGCTTCCTTAAATAATTTCCTTAAATAGTGATTCATTCAAATTACTTTATATCTATTTCGATATAATTATCAAATTACGAATCTTCACCAAACCGTATCGTGACAAATATAAAATTGTAATGTCTGATAGGTTGTTGATCAGGCAAGCAATAGACACCTTTCATTTCAAACTCCATACTCAATCTAACTTCAGCGCACCGCAATGCCGGTACCATTATCGACTGATTGAAATAGGTTTTATACCTCAACTATTACACCACGAGTAGAAGAGCCGTAGGGCAGTGGCGAAACTGCTATTAAACTTGTTCGCAAGACCTGGATAGCTAAAGGAAGGAACTATCTGTATTCCGAAGAAGCCGGCATTGGATACGTGATGAGCGCCTAACCGCCCAGTTAGGCCTATCAATGGTGTAACCTTCTCTAGTTTTATAGGCCACTTGGTATTTTACGATCTTGGCTAACTAAGTTTCTGCTGCAGCGCTGGCTTTCAAGTGCCGCTCCCATCCTACTGTTTGATGCAGGCGATCATGATAACTGACATCTCATGAAGATAAGGTCATGTGCTAACTGGTTGAAACCGAATAACAATCAATAGGCTTTCTGATTGTGTTTGTATTTACCTTTTGCTGTACAATCAATGAGTCCGCAGTATTAAGCAACCGACATCAAGCAATTAGAAAATTAATGTGCAGTAGGTATTATTATAATGGCTATTATATTCCTGAGCCTGTGAGAAAACAATATCTCACTTTAATTAATTTTTGAATTTTCACTACAGATAAATAAATAAGATAAAATTACAACTTAATATTATTATACAAGTATGATATTACTGTTAATAACTTTAATGATAAAAGTCAATTCAATTAAGAAATTTCGTAATATATAGACATTATTCACCTTTTTTATTTTATTTAAACTCCACTAGTTTGATAGTACTCAATAATATGATAATACTTAGAAGAACCACTACTTGCTCTCAATTCATTCTCTTAATTCAGAAAAGGTACTCTTAAAACTGCTCAATTATTGGAATTATTTATATATATATATATATATATATATATATATATATATATATATATATATATATATATTATGCCAAATCATAGATGCTTATTCTTTGCCACGAAATTTCGAGTAGTTCAGTAAAGTTTAGATATCCTTCTATAAGGGTTGCCATTGGTATTTTCCTTATATCTTCCAGAACAAAGAAACTTTAAAAAATTATAAAGAGTGTAAATTAAATATTATTGAGGCCATAATCAATGAAATTATCCTGTTATAAAAGTTCATAATATTATTTTATATTTTTGGTAATTATAATATAAAATATTTTAACGAGAATTTCCAATGAGTCTCCCTCCTGGCTCTATTTTCCTTATTTTGTTATTATATTATCTATTCCTTAGTTGGAAAATTTAATGTCTTGAAGTCATATCACTTATATATAATTGTTATATCTTCCAAATTAGAATTAAGTCCATGTTTATATTTATCAATTCTCATATTAATGCTACCATTTTAATTATTATATATTTAATATCTTTTATCAAGAAAATAGCATTAGAAATTCTGAGACACTTAACTATTCTGGATGTTTCATGTATTATAAAGAGCAATAAAATATAGCATTAAATATAACGTTATAAATTTAATAAATTAATATTTTTATGTATTTTGCAAGATTTATTAAGCTATGCTTGAAATATACTTAGGCTTCTGAGAAAATATTATGGAGAGAAATAAATTATATTAAATATATTATAGCAGATTATGATGAAATTTCAATCATCATGAACCAGAAAATAGAAACATACTATCGTGAGTGTTGCCTCACGACATGGAAATTATGAATTATGAGCTATCACCTATGAAGCCCATTAGCCGATTCTGAATATGGTTTTCATGATCCTACATAATGCGTTTCCCGTGGAAATTCTCCTCTGGCGTGGTTCTCGCCTATTTCCGTTAGCGTTTATTCGTTCTCTTATTGGTCTAGTTTTTGAAGTACTGTCGCATTCAAAATTACATACATAAACTCCTTGTTAGTTTATCTTCACATATATATGTATACGTGATAACGCAATCCATATGCATTAACGCGATCCTTGTGCAATTTTCTTTTCTGGAAACCATCATTGGGCAATCTGTTCCAGCATGGAATCTCTGGAAATTGATTTTGTCCGTAACTGATAACCTGTCGGAAAAAAAAGCACGGTGACTTCTTAAGCCCGGAACCGAATTTGGGAGAGATCACGTGAAACTGACAACCGTGAATCTGCAGTAACTGCAGTGCTTAGCTAGTTGCAAACTGTTCCTTGGCATAAGATGGTGTCTTTCTTTCGGGAAAAATGTTGTGTAAGAGATAAAAAAAAAGAAAAAAAGAATGAATTAATGACAACTAATTAGAAATTCGTCACTGGTCTGCTTCCTTGTCATTAAATATTTTTTAGATTTTTTTTATTTATTCTGCAACGTTGAATAAATTTTATGTATATCGTACCATCAAACATTTCCTCCAAAATATATTGCTCAGTTCTGATAACACGGCATTGATGATCGATAGATATCAAAAGAGTTTATTCTTTAAATGCTTGTTTTATCTCACAAACTTAATTCATGTATTTATCACAGGTTTCGTTCAGCCTACACTTTTTTTTTTAGTTTTTAAATATCAGTGATACGGAAGAAAAGATGTACTGAGATTTTTTTTTGGAAATCGAGATTATGCAATCATATGTATTTTAAAAAAATGAACCCGAATATTAAAACAAGCGGTGTAAACATCAGTTTTTTTTTTTTCCGAAACCAGCCATTTTTTTTCTAGGAATTTAATTAAACTTGCATTTATTAACTATTCTAGAAAAAAAATTATTATAATTTTTTTTTTAAACGTTATGTGAAATAAAAATGAATTAATTTTATTTCACCATTATTAACATAATAAAAACTTAATTTTTTACAGTTTAATTTTTAAGAACTACTTTTGCTCTCTAAACTGATCCTCAATGATCTTTTTTTTTTTTGTTCAAAAACGGGCATTGGTGTTAAATTCTTTCCAAAAGGAACCCCTCTCAAGTTCCAATTCTTTTTCATTACTACTGGAATAATCTGTAATTTTCGGAAATATGTTCTACAAATAAAAAAAATTTCCTAATTTATTTTTTTAAATTTATTTTTAAATTATGCTTAGAATATTTTTTCGCGTTTCCGAAAAGTTTTCAATAATGATTAGAATTCACTTTGGAAACCAACGACTAAAGGTTTGTGATCTATTGAGTGCTTGCTTTTTCTAATGTAGATCTTAAAAATTCTTGGTTTGGAGTTGCTCAGGCTGGATGTAAATATTATATATTTGTATGGATGTGATTGTGTTTTATCGTCATATATTTTTTATATATTATAATAGTCATTATTTTTTCTTTATATGATACTGTTTCTTACGAGTTTTCTAATCCTATTATTAAGAATATCGTCAATAATAATTTCAAATAAATTATTAAACAATATATTAGAATAGACAACTTAGCCCAGAAAATAAACTAGTGAGAAGATAGTTTAGTGACCTCTAGCTACAGACAAGAGGCTCTATGCGTTGAAACCAGACGGTCCCGCGCATACGATTAACCTCCTTACTACTGTATTACTTATCTCTCTAGAGCTCTTTACAGTTCCTATCATTTATTTATGTTTATACTCTAAGAAACTATTTTTTTTTTCATTGTCAATATTAATATAATTTTTTTTTTTTTACAGGTAAATACCATTAAATCTGCATTAATTTTCTGCTGTTTAAAACTACATATCAACTGAAAAAAGCCTTATTATTGTAAGTAATCTTATGTCATAGTTACTATTATTTTAAGCTTTTAATTTAATAATTTTATGCAATAATTAAAAGTAAATATTTTACAAAATTGTATCCAATTTTCTATTATTGAAACGGTATTAATAATAACAGCATAATATTGAAAATAAACTTAATTCGGAGTAATATAAATATATTTTCTTATGTTATAAAATTCCTTCTGGAATATTATTTTAGTACTTAAAACTTACTTTTTGATTTTACTGGAACATTTTAGATTTAATATATTAATTTTTATAAATGAAAACCGTTTGAAAATAAAAAATAATTGCTATTTAAATCAAATACCGCTAACTATTCAATATCTAATAACCCACTGAAATAATTAAATGGTTGCATTCCTGAACTTCAGTGTTATTTTATTTATTTATTTTTTTTGAGAAAAACAGTATAGTGCTATATAAAGAAAAAATAAATTCTTGTATTACAGCGAGAAAGAAATTCATTAAAGCTACTGTAATTATCAAAAAATAGATTTCAACTTAAAGAATTTATAGACCTAAAAAAAAAACGAAGTGAATCCTTGTTTAATCACTGTGAAATTTATTTATTATATTATGGTTTGAAATATATTATTATTTTTATGTAAAATTTATAAACAGAGATATCCGTGTAATAATAAAATACGAACACTATTGTTTGAATATATGAATCGTCGCCATTATAATAATTTAGATACTATTGTAAACTCTTTTTTTTTAAAGAATTACGGTCATTATGGTGTATGGCATATGTATAGAGAATTATTTATTTGATTAGAAATTCAAATCCACTGTAAGCACTGAACGCCATTGTTCGAAGTCACCTACGGAAATTATTCATTTGAATCTGCAAGTTCGATTGAGACCATAGGATATCCACACCATGCACAATATAATACACCTCCTACTGGATATACTCATATATGTATATACAACGAATTTATTATTATATTCACACTTTGGAAATAGAAAGAGAATATTATCAGAATTGAGTATCTCGATGGTTGTTGGTCCACCTGGAGCTGGGTACCCCTTGGAGTGTAAGAGAGATAGACCAGGGACGACCTATAGAACTCCATTTCCCGGCGTTGAGCGGCTCCCGGAAGTGAAAGGATACCAGGACCATGGACAATCAGGGAGAAACGGCTCACCTGGAATTTTCCAGGGAAAAGAAGTATCAGCAACTGCCTTGTTTTTCCTCCAATTCGCTAATAGGTGTATTTAGTTTTTAACAACAACTTAAAATTTTTTCAACTAATCTTTAATTTATATTATTCCTAACTCGCATATATTTTTTTTCTTAAAAAAGGAATAAATAAAATTAAGTAATAAAAGAAATCCCTCCAAGCAGGGGACTTCAGACGGGGATTTCATGACGCAAGTTGCGCAATCAAAATTATTTAAAAGGCACATTTCGACGGAGTTATGAATTTTCGTATTGAAAAGTTTCGAAACCGGGGACGAAAGTAATACATGGAACAAACCTCAGCAAGTGTAATTGTACATGATTTAAGATACTTTTATTTCTAATGTTTTTAAAAAGAGGATAGCAATATATTATATTATGGAATGGAAGAGTAAGTTCATGCACTATCGACCTTAGGGGGGATGGGCACCCCTTACTCCAAGACAGTTTAATATATACTGAAGGAAAAGAGTTGTTGATGTAAGATGTACTGCCTCTTATCTGTTTCTATTTTTCACTGTGATAACGCCTGGCTTTAAAAAATATCGTGTTATTTCTTATTTATTGCTAGTTGAGCAGACTTTAAGTTTTATAATGGATTCCTTTAATAATATCATAACATCAAATTGAGTTAGGTCATAATTATTGTTGCTATACATATTCATTCCTCTATCTCCTCTTGAACGTTCCGTCAAAAAGGATTACTTTTATGAAACTCGATGAAAAAGGACTCCCTTCAGACAATTTGACTGGAGAGACGCTTCTATAAAATAATAAAATTATTTTAAATTGATCCAGTCCCGTTGCCTCATTTACTTACTCGATGCACAATTAATAATGTACTCCGTTTTCCCACCAATGTTTAAGAGAAGGAGAAATATAGAATTTCCTCTGGGATAAAATTGGATGAAAGGAGTTCTTATTCAGTTTTATAAAAGTATCCCTTTTTGATGAATTGGATCAGAGTCTCTATAAATTTAAGCCTACTTCGAAATTAAATTTCATAAATAATAAATATTCATTTCCACTATATATGTATAATTATTAGAACTTAAACTTCTCATTACTTTAACAAATACTATACGTAATTCTTACTAATAAATTGAAAATACATGCCTCAATCTATAAATTTAAAAATATCAGTCTAAAAGTTTTGTAAATATTTAAAATAATATTGATAAGGTTTCGGAAATCTCTTGTTGGTTAATCTCCTGTTTCCGTTTAATCCTTAATTGTTTACGGATTCCTTATTTTTACAGTTCTCTGACCTAATATTGAGACGTTTAAAACACTTGATTAGAAATTATATCATGGATTAATGATAATCTATAAAAATCCTTAATTAGGTAATGTTTGTGAATTAAATATACATGAAATGCCAGTATAATTACTCAAAAAATCAAGACTAAGAACATCTCACTCAGAAATTCTTTGAGACGATTCCGAAAGGTTCTTTATTGGCCATGTGATTTTTTTTTTTTAAATATTATTTACAATTTTTATAATATTCCTATCGACTGCGACGTTCAAGAAAATAAAGATTATCCTTGGCTTCAGTGAGGATAAGCTATTATCCTATTGTTGATTTTTTTTCAGCCATCTTATTATTTAACTTGTCACTCGCGGCGCCATATATATCATAAATATGAAATTGGTATGATGATTCAATATTATTTTGCATCCCAACGCAATGTGCACATGTCGCTGCGACATTGGCGCCTTTGATTCTATGTTTATGTTAAAATGCATATTGCGTAGCGTCCTAGCTGTTTTGTCATCACATTTGGCATGTGCCAAGGCCTGGGTTGGATTCTTCGTTCTATATCTTCAACAATAATTTTTTTTATTGTGGAATATTAGATTACGAAAATAAAGAAAAAGATACTTTAATAATTCTTTTGGACAAGATCTATTTTTTTTTTTAAGTAACTTTATTCTATTAAGTAATCATAACCAAAATTATGAGACGAATTTTTTATGTTTTATCGCTACTCATTCTAATTCCTAATCAGATAAAATTCGTCATGGTTTTACAACAAAAATAAATATTTATATAATTTTAAATTTTAAATTCAATCTTCTCAAGTGGATACATATCTTAGACGTCAGTGTTTAATTAAAACGAAAATTGCGTTTGGATCCCCATATCTTCAATAAATTCAAAATTATTATTTATATTTTTCAATTTGTCAATTATCCTCTATATCAGTTTATAACAACATTAAACAAACATTTCTTTATATAATTTAATTGAAATATACTATTTTCGCTTAGTTTGTAACAGTATTCACAAATTATGTAATTTTTTATTTACTACAACTCGATGTACCATAAACTTTGAGAAATAAAATTATATAATTTTAGTTGCTGAAGAGGGAGACGGTGGACAGAGATTTCTCGAAACTTTCATTAATAAATAATAAATAAAAAAATGTGTGATTAGTTATTAGATTTACCCGATATCTCAAACAATAATGGAAAAAAAACATTAATTTTATTTTAATATATTTTTATAATAGGCGTGTAATAATTTTTTATGGTTATTATATTTTTTCTCCACAGCCCTGATGAAGGCATAAAATTGGACCGAAACGTCGGAAAAAATGAGATAATTTTTATTAGTTTTTCTCACTGTGACTGCAAACTCCAGTTGTTAACTTCTAAACCATTTTATCTACAATAAAGTTTTTCTCCACCATTACAAACTGCTATTGGTTTAATTTATCGGCAAAGTTGATGTTGTATATCTCACTGAAAATAAATCACCTATTGTATACTCCTGAGTCTAGTTAGCTTATTTGACTTAATAAAATTCAACGAATATATAAACAATATGTTATTTTAAAAAAAAATATAATCCATTAAGGACGAACTGTCCCTCTCCCCCCCTCAGAAGTGACCAGATCTAAGTAAGCCATGAAGGTGGTAGACCGCTGGCCATTGGTTCCCCTTGCCATTGTTATCGACCAATGAGAGCCCTCTTCTCTACACCGATGGCTCCTCTATTAGCATCCCCTGTCTATATTCGTCCGTCCCTCCAGCCACCGAGATATTTATATTGTATCACAGTCACAATGGCCTTTCACCAAAAGGGGTGTATATCGGGGCGGGTCTCCAACCCTTAACTATTTAGGTTGCTGTTTAATCATCTTTAATGCGTTCGCGATAATTTTTATACAAAAGTAATTTTAAAATTTATTGTTTTTGAATTTATATAGAACGTATAAATTCTATATACCTAGAAAACCTCTGAAATCCTCAGTCAAAATTCAATATCGTGGACCTATTTGACCGAAGGATATCATGGAGTACATAAACAAAAACACTACAACTATTTTTTTTTTCTTTTACCTACTTTTAACCCATTAAACATATAAACTTATACTTGGTTCCTTAAGCCCATTCGTACCTACGATTCGCAGATATATGGGACATCCAAAAACATTTACATACCTAAACTACAAAATTTTGAAACAAAAATATTCAGAACTATAACTAAAGCTCCCTGGTAGGTCAGCAATATACTTTAAATAAAGACTTATCCAATGTCTTAGAACTATTGAAAGAAAATTTCCTGAACTCAGCACTGATATTATAGATGAGCATTGGAAATCCAGTAGGTCGGCCTAAACTCATAGATATAACAGTGAGTAAGTTCCTAAACTCAGCTCTCATGAGATTTTTGAAGAGTATCGGAAGTCCAGCAATGAACTGCCGTTGAGTTTAGGAACTTTCGCTTACTTCCCTTTCCGACGGCATACTCTCTGCTTGTCAGTATTTCTGATAGATGTGGGTTGAGAAATAATGTTAAAAATAAAAATATGGATTGTATTTAGATATTTTAAGAAAGCACCCTTATAAAATAGTCTACTTTCTAATAAAATCTGCTACTTTTACTTAACGAAAACTATTCAATTTCCAAACATAAGCCATACAATTTCTTCCAAACCAGTAAGTCCATGCTCTTTGTGAATATTAGCCTTATATTGTTTCCTGAATTGCCAATCTTCAAAGTTCCATCGATCTCTATTTCTAGAATCGTTTGCAAACTTGAAATTATTTCCTCTGATCCCTCCGTGCTATAAAGGGCTTCGCTATTCAAGTCTTGACCAGAGAATCCGCCCTGTCTGAAAACAAACTTACAAACTTGGAGCTTCACTTTTACAAAAAGGCTTTCCCCTCTTTGATTCTTCCATTCCACCTTTACTTTTCAATGTTCTTCTCCATTACCATTTCAGGGGCCAAGTTAATTATAACTTTTAGATCAGATACGGTTAGGTATAGAAGTGAATTTAAAGTTGAAGTTATTCTAGGGTGATCAATCTATTCCTTCATCAAGGACTAGCTAGAAAAAAAATTTAACTACGCACTTTGTATCATTACCAGTCCATTATCTGTTCGGATACCCGTGAAATAAATTTTTCATTTTGTGTTATATAATAGAACTATGTTTTTATTTACCATTTTTTGAAATTCCATTCCAATTCTGAAGATCCTATTATTTAAGTAAGCCTCCTGCGTATTATAGTATTCAACAATAAGATAAGGTTACATCTTATCTTTATGACCTTATTAAACGAAGCTGTATCCTCTGCTAAACGATATATAATATGTCATCGCCGTCCTTCAGGATGAGAGAACCCAAAATACATGAGGTGTAGTTTATATCCTGAATATTTTGAGCAAACCCTAGTTCCGCAGGCCTGTTCAGGGACCTTGGCAACCCACCTCTTCTACCATTCCCGCTGCCAACAATTATAATAAGTTCAAAAACCTTAACTTCTATATGTTTTACGATACAATTATTAATCTAGCATTAATATATTTTATTTATTTAACATAGTATAACAACTTAATTTATCTGATCTGTGCTTGTTATCCAACTTTTGCTTGTTATTCCATATGATTCTCATATAAAAATTCTTGCTATATCCTTACATCACAGTTGCCTCAGTGGAGGTAAAGTAAAATAATAATGTTCAATTTAATTTCTAAATTTTATTATATATTTTACTCTTTGGTATTCATCCAATTTTTTTAAATTCAATTTGTTATAATTTCTTGTTGCTTATATCTACTTTTATTTTATTTATTTATTTTATTTTTTATTTTTTTTGTGGGAAAAGAGAAACAGAGCTAATATTGCATAAATTTCATATAAAATTTCATACTGTGCTTGGTTTAAAATAAGCATGTATTCTTGTGTTACTCAGCAATTGTCCTATTGATTCAGATACCTTCGTTTGTTTGACGAGTAAGTGAAACCGCTATATAGCTTACACACGTATCAGATATCGGCTGGTTAAAAGCATATAAATTAATTCGATATTGATTTAGGCCCCAATGTGCTCAGGGTAAATGAGTTGAGATAAATCGATAGTCTTTCGCTTCTAAAATCGAATTAAAACTTCGTAAAACTATGTACACTTAATTAGATCATATAATTATTATTTTTTTAAATTGATATAATCATATGCAGAATAGAAGCATTTATAGAAAATATTAGCGGAGTGTTTATATTTATATTTATAAAACTGATTGCATATCTACTATTCTGCTAACGTCACCAAATTGAAACTGATGACTGCAGTAGTATAGGCGCCACGAGTTGGTGGACAGAATATATGGAATATAAAAAAAAATTGTAATAATTATTATAAAAATTATTCTTAATGTCTAGGAAATGTAGAATGTTTAAAAAAAATATTTTAATGAAAAATAAACAAACATTTAAAATCTTTTCATTATTGCTTTTAAAAAATTGGTTACTGTATTTTCCTATAACCGGCTCTCTATTAAAGTTAGTCTCATATTGCTAAAGTTAAAATCAACTCATTCAATCACTTTTTTGATCCGTCTATAAAACAAGGAGAGGGGAAAATTATTTCCAGATCTCTGAGGATTACTCCTGAAGAGATTGGTCCTGCATGTCGTATTTAGGAAATCTGAACATGATTTAAATAAAAAAATACCAAAAGAGATATAGAGTAAGAAGATGGTCCGGGTTAGCGTTCACAAAAAGACAAAAACAGTAAAAAAAAAAAAAAAATATTTTATTGAAAGCCAAAGTTTCGATCCAAGACTTTGTTGGCCTTTTTCAGGGAGACGTATGAGTTTCGGTTGAACCTGCTTTAAGTAAAATATTTTTTTTACTGTTTTTGTCATTTTGTGAACGCCACCCGGACCATCTTCTTACTCTATAATATTTCTTTTGGTAATTTTTATTTAAATCAGGTTCAACAAAAACTCATACATCTCCCTGAAGAAGACCTGCAAAGTCTCGGGTCGAAACTTTGGCTTTGAATAAAATATTTTTTTTTACTATTTTAGTCTCCACCCCCGGACCATCTCCTTACTCAATAACATACCACGGTCAACCATCAAGTATTCAATATGACATAAAAAAACACGAGAACTGTTTCAACAGAAACTCCATGCTGCATACATCTCCCTGAAGAAGACCTGCAAAGTCTGATCGAAATGTTGGCTTTCAATAAAATAATTGTTTTTACTATTTTAGTCTTTACTATTTTAGACCGCCATCCCGGACCATCTCCTTACTCAATAATATACTATGGTCAACCATAAAGTATTTAAGAGATATTATAGTTCAAGTTAAGTTAAGTTATAAATGTTTCGTTAAGGCTAACAAATGACGAAAATGAACTCAAAACATATTTATTCCCTCGATTCCCGACAGGATGTGACCCTTGGACAAGCGGGGAATGGGATACTATTATTACTAAGACAAATATTAGAAAGAAGTGGTAGCCAAAGTTGGCTGTCATGGAGGTCCTAATCAGTGTGGAACTTGTGATTTTTATTTCTGAGTCTATGGCATGATTCCACGGCCTGTGAATGTTTTTATAAACCTGGCAGGGACTCCTTTCGTTCTGCTTCACTTCTTTCTGCTATAGCAATCCTTATCTTAACGGGTGTTCTTGGGAGGCATCTGGATGACGGGACTGGGCTTATCCGCAATGGAATGTCGATCAAAAAGTAATTTAATATTTAAGGAAAAGTATCTTATTTAAAAATATATATATAAACATTCGATAGTTAGGAAAAATATAGGATATAACAGATCCAGGAAACCTTTAGGTATCATCTTGGTGTCAATTGTATTAGATATATTATAAATTGAATGTAATCTGTTTTGCAATTCAAATTATAAATCGGGAAGAAAACTTTTGCAATAATTCAATATTTGATATTATCTATTATATGCCTTTCCTTAAATTTCGATTGTGGATGAGGTTGAATTCAAATATTTTCTTTATATAACATAATCTTTCATTTTAAATATAATGTCTAAAAATACTTAATACAAAACAAAATATGTTTAATATATTATATTCCTTAAAAAAAACACATTTATTTATGTATATAATTTGTATATAAATTACTCGATTCGAGAATTATTAGCAATTCAATATTTTTTTTTTACATTCTGTTTAAAACTTTTTTATTTTCAGAAACTCCATTTTAGTATAACTCAGAATAACCTGAGGTGACCTTGGGAAGGGTTTTTTCTCCTCCACTATGTTTGAGGTTGATAAGAACTGAACTCGAAACGTTTGTTCGAAACTAATATAAATGTATTACAGAAAAATCTTTTTCAAGGTCACTTTTAGCTTATATTTAGTAGCTGAAATACATCAGTTATCATTTATACAGAATACCTTCCCACCCCCCGCCTTTCAGGTTATACGGTGTTTTTTTCAAGGCCACAGAGTAAGGGCGAAGGATTAATGATAAAGTTAAAAGCTCCACGACACCGGGACGCGAACTCGTAATTATTTTATCATTAAACTTTGGTTTATCTGGTTGCCGGACAGTGCGAGTTTTACACATGCGTTAACCCGCTCGGCCACCCCGCCTCTTACATATTTTGATTGCCTTAGTGTTAAGCTCAGACCATTCCAAGAAACAAATATGAAAAATAATTTTAAAATTTTGAGAGTGGCTTCAGCCCGAAAGCTCTTGTCACGGTGTTATAGTATATATTTCGCATTACGTTCAAAATTGTGTTCAAAAATGCCTTTTAAAATGTTAAAGAATGTAAAATTTAGTTATTTTCTAAGTACTCAAATAAAATACGAGTCTGTTTATTGTTAATTATATTAATTTTTAACCTTTGAAGCAAAATAATTAGGATTTAATCATCAGGAAGTTCCGTTTATACCAGGTATAGTCAATATTTTACGAGGACTTTAATGTTAAGAGATACCCTCACAAAAGCGTAATTAAACATTCATCAAGGCTAATTAATATCATCTTCAAAGAAATATCCCCAGTATACCATGAAAAGGGCCCGAGTAAAATAAAGTTAGTAATTTTCCATCTAGAATATTCTCTCTGTAACAAAATAATAATAACAGTTGGATACCTTGTATTTATTTGCATTCCATGGTAACTGTAGCGATTCACGATCCAGATGGCGGTAGTGTCCCACGCAACAACACATCACGGACTCCGGGGGAAATAAAACAAAAAGGAAGAAAATCCTTTTCCTGTGAGGAGAAGGGTGGCCTAATAAAATGAAAAGCTCCGTGACGCTAGGCAGTTTCCACCTCGCCGCCAGGGTCCTAAACTATCGGTAATTCTTTGGTTTCGTGTGACCTGCAAATTTCGTACAAATTTTCCAATCCTAAGGCCGCCATCTCTAAGGAGTACGCCACCAATCTCATTCATGGGATCTTCCGTGATGGCTCAGCCAAAACAATATCATGATGCAGCGTTTTCTGATAATTTCCTAAGAAGTACGGAATTACCAAATTTCTAATGGTATGCCGAGTTGAAGTGGCTCTATCCAGTTTTCTGACAGCAATACTTGTTAGATGTGTTCCTACTCAGAACTTTAACAACCAAATAACTTCCTTACCCCCTTAATTTGTTTAGTATTTGTTTCTCTTTCCAGAACATAGAATCCATGCGCACAAACTTCTATATTCCTTATCGTAGAACTTCTTCCTTAAAAATATCCCTTATAATGCGTGCTACATTGTTTTGGCCATTCTTAGCCGCCACCTAAAGCAGAACTTCATCTTTATCCTTTTTTGAACATCAATTATTTCCCATTGACTTAGCAATCAATCTTTCGAATATATTTAAGATTAAATTTTTGTTTTGTCATACATATTTTACTGGTCACAGTTATTATCTGTATTGCTGACATAAATTATATTGAAGATACTTAAACACAATGATAGTTTATCTGATTATTTCACTTGATAACTTATGCTTGTCTTTTATTTCAAATATTGAGGTTATGTAACTTCCTAATTTAATTATTTCTTGCCTGCCTTTTGTGCCAGTGTTAGTTTTCATTATTCATAGAGGACTAAATGTTCCAGAATAAAATTTAATTCTTCTTCTAGATAAAGTGAGTTGAAATCTTTGATTTTAAGGAAAAAATATTTTTCCACTTTCTGCTTGAAAACAAATCTTCTCTATATTCTGCAGTGAGGAGGCAAAATTATACCAAAAACGAACCACGACGTTATTGGGTATTTTTTGAGATACCTTTAAACCCAGCAGTACCCAGCTCGTCTGCACTTTCATTTGGTTCGCTTTTGAAAGCTACCCTGGTAATTCGGTTGCTGTTGTCCCACCCTCACCGGGTAATGAACTTAGCTTAAACGAGGTATTCATTTTCCTCTTTGTCCCGGTAAACAGAATTAGTCTTGCAACAGGTGGACAGACCTGGCTAGTGCATTAGCTACTGCCTTTTATTAGTGGAATTTACTGCCTCTCCAAACTCCATTACACCAGTTTATCCTTGATTCCTACCCTCTACTAAATCTTTCCCCTTTTAGGATTCTTCAACAGTTCCTGACTTAGTGCGATTGTTCGTACTTATTTTGTTTTACTCAACAAACGGGTTTATAGATGAGCAGTTGTGTGTACGATCTCTTCCGAAAACTAACGGACTGACTGACAAGGAGATATCGAGGGAAGAACGAAAGGTTAAGAGAACAAAATAATACTAGATCTTTTTTTTTTTTTTTTTTTATCTAAAATTCTTCGTAAAATCCGAATTGCTCCTTATTTTGGCTCAATCCTGATACCTATCATTCCATAAAAATATTCAGAACCATCCGAAGCCTCTCGTTTCTAACCTTGCTTTCTATTCGATTTCTCAAAATCTTCCAAGATGTACGAAAAGAAGTCTTTTCATATCATATTTCTCTGTTCACATTGACTGGTTGTATTTTGACTTTAATACAGTCGTAAATTTTATAGAATAAACAATTTTTTTCCTGTTTAAGTTGGAATAAAAAAACTTCTTTTATGTATCAATTTTAATTTATTATCTAGCTCCAAAGTAATTTCGTTGGCAACTACATTATCAATTGAAATCATAGACGTATTAAATATCTATAAAGTTGTTTTGTTTTAACAGCCACTTTTAAACTGATGTCATAATAACAAAACAACTACTGAGGAGAATTGAAGTTAAATTTATGTTATCATCATGTTTATATTTAACGACTGGACCGTGGGTGTTGTCTGTCTGACATCTTGGTAGACGTGACGAAACATTTTATTCATACTATCACTTATTTGTATGTCCTGATTTAATTCGTTATCTGTTGAACAAACAGGAAATGCGTCACTTCATGGAAATGAACAATGTCTAGTCGATAGAAATAATAATTCCAACTCTAATGTTTATTTTTGGAAAATTAAGTAAGCTTATGTTCAAAAACGATGAAGTTATACTAGTAAATAGGCTCTTCGTGTTTTTTCAGGCTAGACGAAAGGGCAGACTTGACATAGGTTCGACATCCTGTCTGCCTCTTTTTTTGTTCTTGGAAAAAGGCATTTACCCCCTGCATAGTTTTTGTCCAGGCTTTTAGGTATTTTTCTAATGGCTGGTTACAAAGCATGACCAAAAGTCTTTTGTTAAAGGGGAAACCTTCAAGATGTTATTTATTCAAAGGAACGTGGTGATGAAGTGGGTAGGTCATTGGGCACTAAGGTTCTGGGTCCAACTTCAAGGCCACTATAGCATGAAGTTTATATTCCTATAAACCAATGAAGTTTTTAGCGTTACCATTCTGTAAAGCTTTGATCTTTCCTTGTTTTATTTTTTATCAACTAAAACCAGCCTCGAACTGCCACTGGCGTTGGTACTCCAGTGCTCTACTAATCCAGAGCCATAACATTGAAAATATGAATACATACCATTTTTGCATTTTTTTTTTTACGACTGTACTTTTGATTCTGAATTTTCAGCTCGTAATTAGAAGAAAAAAAAAAGTCAATTATTGGGTATAGTTGAATATAAGAACCACAATAGGCAATTACGCCTATATCTATCCTTCGTTGTTGGTTACAACATATTTGTAAAAAGAATGGCCTGGGGTCCATGCATCAAAATGATAATAAAGAGTTTAAACAATCAAATACTATAGTCCCTTTTTTTCCTAATCAAAATTGAAAATCAAAAACCTAACGGACATACACCTCAGAGATTTATGGTTCAGCAAAAACAAAAAATCTCACAAATACTATTATCTTTTCAATCCAAACTTTTAAGGATAATAACAGCCTCTTCCAAGTATCTAAACAACAAAACTTATCAGACAATAAAACTTACGACAACTAACTATCGAACTCCTTTTTTCTGATTTCATATAAAACTACACGGACACCACAGGCGGATCTATACGGGAGGGGGGAGCTTTCGGGCTAAAGCCCTCCCTCCCCCAAATGGTAAAATATAACCATGTTTTATGGAAAAAAATATTAAAAACTATGTCTTAAACTATTATTGTTCGTGTAATTACATTTAATAGCACTTCAAGAATCACTAAGACACAATGTCGTATGGGTAGTTAGTTTCTTGATTTCTTTTTTTTTCAAATTAATTATCGTTAAATATATTTAAAAAATCCTTCCGGCTGAAACCCCTCCCAAAATTAAATCCTGGATCCGCAAGTGACGGACACAAATGACTTGTAAACGACATGGCCAAAGATGACATGTTCAGCTAGGAACGACTGAAAAGGACTTGGACTAGACATCTTTAAAGAAGTAAACAAAGGCCAGGAAGGAGGGTAATATCCTTTCTAATGCCTGTAATTCCATTATTACCAACAACAGTAAATCTGCAGATTGTCACTTTCATGACAGGAGCTGATGAAAATCTTAAGAGAAAAAAAACGTTATTTAATAGCCTATACCTATAATCATTATAGCTCATTTGCAATTATTGCTAAATATTCCTGATAATACATCGGTTTACCGACATCCAATGGAAAATATTACTCCAATTAGTTACATTACAATAGTGCTATTTCCCTTTTGGTATTTTGTCTGCCCCAAGGACATTTCAAACATCTGTCAAGTTTAACGGTCTAGCGGTCTACTGAAAAGAAACTGGCCAAGGGTAATGTGAGGGTAGGGAAAAGAAAGAAGAAGAAAAAATAGCCAAGAAAGAGGAACTAATGAGTAGGCCTGAACCAGTAAATCACAAGAGGCAGGTAGGAAGGCCGACAATGCCTCTGAGGGAGTGTTCCTGGAAGAGGATCCAGCCTGCGTGGCAGCGTGGAGCATTGGAGTGTTCTTGAAGGGCACTTCAAGACCACGTCCCGCCCTCAAGTCTACCGCGCAAAACCATTCAGCATCTTCAATGCTATATCCAGGCAACTTCAGTGTCACTTATTGTAATAGCATAATGGATCGCTGTATGCAGTGAGGCCAGAACAAGAACCTCTAGTCAGCAGCTATATGTCGGTGCAATATCAATAATGTTATAGAAGTAATGTTTTTATATCAATGGTTGAAAAACAATCTATTCCAATAAGTTTCTGATTTATGACCAAATGCGGACAGTTACAGCCTTAACAGAAACTCAGGCTCGTATTTTGCTGAGTCCATGTGCCTGAGATCGTTACTCGAGATCATTTCGTACCCCATTTCAGGACAACTGTACTCGTCTTTTTTATCTATTCCTGCTCTGATGATACTTGTCTTGTTTACTTGTTAGTTTTGTTTCTGGTATTTGAGGGACTTAAGCCTTTGTTTTGAGTTATCTGACATTATTAAATTTTAAACATATTCAAGATTACATAAAATACAATAAAAATTATACTAAATACACGGCAGTAATTGAAGTAACCACAACGGCCCGTTGGAAGGACCAGATGAACTGTTATTAGATTCGAGACGGGCTTATCTGGTACATAAACATCTGCCGGGGCATTAGTTCCACAACTCCGGCTGCTGCGAGGTTCCTAAATGTTATTGAGCCATCCCAATCGTCTTATAATGTTCTTCTACGACTTCAGCGGTTAACGTACCACTTCCCAAATGAGCTCCTTTTAGTAAAGAATTAAGTTCTAAAAGTTTTGATGAAGTAATTAATATAAGTTATAAAAACAAATACTTGTTATAGTTCTGGAACTATAAGACGTTACTGGAGACTGCAGAGAGGTTTGTGGGAAACTCTTATCTCAACTCTCTAGCTTAACTTTAAAATAACTTATTGCAAAACTTAATATTTCTAAACTTTCTGTAACCATAGTAATAAAGCGAGTTATTTTGTAACCTAATGTTATGATGGTACTAGGAAAATATTCTGAAACCATATCTATTCAGTTACATCAAAGAAAGGTACTGAAAAAAACAAAGTTTTAACAGTATATACTACTCACATGAGAGTTGTCCTTTTTCTGTTATACATAAAATATAATATTATCAGGATAGTCTATTCAGAACAATTGGTGAAGCTTCATACATTACCACGGCTATTAAAATAATTATTTACTGAACAAGTGATTAACTCGTTCCACTGGAAAATAATCGTTCAGTTTAATAGTTAAGCAATAAGACACATCTAAATATCTCTGAACATATATTAATCCATTAATGTAATTGCTCCAGTTATTTGTTTGGTGTAGAAGAACATTTGTAGCTATTTCACTTACTAGGAGTATATAAGTCTATTACTGAGACTAAAGAATGCATACCTGCATATGTTTTTAATTTATTAAACATATAAAAAAGTTTTTTTCCTAAAAAAGGATATTCTCCTCCATCTTCTCCTCCAATAATTGTGGGTAAATGGTTGACTGTCGTGAATAATGAAGAGAAGAATAGTTGGGGTGATTGTTTTCATACCTGGTTGTCTGGTTCTGTTCTTAGCCCTGATGATGGCCTGAACTTCAGGTCGAAACGTCGACTTACTTAACCCGCTGTCCCAAAGTTACCCCATCTTACGGATTATCGAGAAACATTGGAGCAACACTATTATACGCTCTCAAATAATTCGCTTATTCTTTATACTGTAAATATAACTTATGCAATTGTTTATAGTTTATTTTAATTAATTGGTCAAAAGTCCTCCGGAAAATTGTAGACGCACCCTTTTATTTTTCAAACCTCACGTTACACACTGACCTTAACACTCCTTTATCGCAGCAACTGCCCCTGACCGCTTTAATAATTTTCATGACAGACTGACTCTAAATTCCAATTCACTTACTCAAGCTCTATCTACTGCCACAAATCCATATAATCCGCCCAGAAGACTGCTGAGGCGGTGGCCAAGAGACTTATTGCATTGAGCTACTTGCTGCATTATCTTTTTTGTGTGTATATTTGTTATTATGTTATAATGTATGTGTTATTTTTTTTTTTTTTTTTTTTTTTTTTTTTTTTTTTTTTTTTTTTTTTTGTTATTCTTCTCCTTGATATCATATTTGCTGAATACCGAGGTAGATGGCAAATTTATTGTGAGCCACAAATATGTACAACTAATAATAAATAAATAAAATTAATTATTTTTCTATCCTTTAGACATAAATGGACCTTAAACCTACACAGAAATCCTAAGGAATAGTTAGGAATGCCCCTACTAGCCTGAGATGTGTAGAGTTATAACCCCCTAGACCGATATAAACACGCGAATCAGAGCTGACTCCGACTAGAGAACCCCTTTACGACCCGGCTATCAACCGACCCGGGATAAGTGTACTCTTAGCCAGAGCTCTTGCGTCCCACTCCTTATCCTCAGGCCGAGACCATTATCCGAAAGGAGGAGGAACTTGCTTGTCCTCTGAGGCAGTAAAGTCTCGTCGCGGCCCTCTAAAACCCGCCCCCATTGCCCTTATATCTTCATTTAATTCCTTACAAGGGCTAATTATGCTCCAGAAGGGAGAGAGGAGAAACATTAAATTTAATTAACCGTATAAAACCATAGGTAGGGGGACCTGTTCCAAGTTGCTACAGAAGTACCTATGAAAATGGTCTTATGATATCACTGTAATTATCCCATGGGGTGTCTGAGACTGTAAGTGGAAGGGGGGGGGAGGTGGCTAAATCATTAAAAGGTAACTTAAATGGATTAGAAGTTTCAGAAATAACCGCAATTCCTTATTGTCATCTAAACAGAATTCTGGTAATAGGCAATATTGTTTTTTTTTTTTTTTTTTTTTTGTCTTGAACTTGTCTTTAATATTAAAGGTGCCCCATAAGAAGAAAGTATATTTTAAGAGGTGATAGACCTCAACATCAACGACAAATTTTATATAAACAATGGTTCCGATTTTTCGCAGAAAAGAAGGAAAAATATGCTTTAATTATTTTTTTAAATTAAGTCACGGTTTTTGATGAATAGGAAGCGGTAATTAAAAAAATGTATACATACTAAGTAATGGAAAAAAATTAAAGCTTTGCAATATTTATTGTAGTCAATATCGCTTACAAAAAAGTATTTTCAGGTGACAGAATATCAATATTTTGTACATAATTTTAGGGAATCTCAATTTATTTTATAATAATCCTCAACTAAATCTAATGGACTAAAAGCTCTTAAACAAGAAATTTTTTCTAAAAGTGGAGGTATATATATCCAGTATAGTTGTAGCGTGATGAAAAAAATAATTCATGATTTTTTAGTATAGTTCATTCGATCAAAATACCTCTTTAAACGGTTTTAGCAATGACAGACACTACTTTCATTTGAAATGTATCTTGTCTAGTTTCCTTTGAGGCAATTATTAATTACTTGAATCAAACCTTTTTTTTAGTTATCGCTTTCTATTCAACAAAATACGCAATTTAATAAAAAAAAAAAACACTAATATTTTTTTCACCAATTCATTTTTTACTCTTCTGTGGAAAATTGGATCATTGTCTCATTGTCTATGTGCACTTTTTTTTGTAGCTATTAAAGCCTGCTCTATCATCCCTCCAAATATTTCCTTTACTTACGAGACACTCTATATAGTATTATATCGAACTAAAAAAAACAAAAGTATACGAAATAAAACGAGGTCTTTTTCATTTTTAAAAGAAATTATTATTAAATTCTAACCCGAAGCCTTAATTCTGAAAAAAGAGGTCAAAAATAATTCGTCTTAAGTTAACTTTACATATAAAAAATCTTAAATAATATAATAATTACCATTTAAACCGTATGTTATGTATTATTCTGTAATTTAACCAATCTGAATATTTATTTATTACAATATTTCAAATCCTTGCCTTCAGAACTTACACATTTTTATAGCAATAGTTGTAGATGAGCGCTTAGTACGAAAGCTGAACGAAGACAAAGAACTCTTCATAGAGCATTCTGGACAGACATCTCTTTGTAAGGTCTGTCGCTTAAAGAGTTCTCCAGGAATAAATATCCTATATACATATACATATACAGCCGGTACAACCTTTAACATCTACATTTCCTTTGTAACATTTCTCTTTTCCCGAGGAATGATATTTATTTGACAGAAAGTATCGCGGATTTCGATCGGAATGACAGCATTCCTCGGCGAAATTGGAATGCAAGCCAGGTGACTATCACTCTTATGTAAGATGTTGGAGCAACCTTACAGCAAGGGGGTTGGCATAACTTTCAGTTCTGACGTGGCATACAGGCACATTTATTTCGCGAATAAACTACCATTTTATTATTTTTTAATTTAACATTAACTTGTCAACGTTTGAAGTCAAAGTATTTTTTTTTCATCAGTAGATGGGTTATAACGTCCTTCAGCTGTTGTTATGTTAAATCCCTTTTTCTATTGGTTAGAGCAAACACATGATTAAATGTCTTGCCGATATGTCTTTTGTGGATTGTTGATGACAGATAGTCTGCATAAACGTAATATTTTTTTTCTATCCTGATAACGCTTGAATTGAAAAAACAATTTAACGATAGCCCTGATGATGATCCACATGTTTGGGTCGAAACATTGGCTAACCCAATAAATATTATTGTGACTGAAATTCCTGACAATTTCGTTTCATTCTCGCAATTGATCAGTCGACTATTTACCAATCTCTAATGAAAAACAACTTTGATGAGTTCAGGTTTAGCTGTACAGAAACTCAAGCCTCTGGTATTTGGAATGTTCCGGGTATATATATATATATATATATATATATATATATATATATATATATATATCATTTTTAATAACTACCTTTTCAAGGAAATTACCTTAGTTTCTTAAATTCCTCATTCGGAAGTCTATTTACCTGTTTCAGGTAAACACCAACGTCACACAGACCGCTCATATGGAGAAAGCCTTGATGAAGAATTAAGTCATGATATTTACTTTGGTCCTCTTGTGCCGGATTAAGAAAAAACAAATATTGACTAGATTATTTTGTTATTATCATTTTTTAATTGTTATCCTTATATTTGCTGTTATCCTTAATTAAGGAAATAGAAGGGGAGTTGAGCAACGCATGTTAGATATTTTTAAAATACTAGTAACCAATAACAAAATAAGTTCTAGACTTTCTACAATATTTTTTTCAACAAATAATCTCCGCTATTCAAATATAATATTAATCTTATAAAAGCTAAACTATTTTTGGCCATAGCCTTCGAAATAACATAGTAGTTTATAATTCGTTTAAAATGAAAATTGGAAACGGGCCAGGGAATGGAGCCATAACTCAAATGTATTTCTCATGTTTTTATAGGAAAATGAAAATTCTACATAATAAAAAATAAAATAACAGTTTCATGATTTTCACATTTACAATTCTCTTCAGATATTTTACCGTTTCTTTGATGGAGCAATATTATAAATAAATCTCGAAGCACCTTTACGTTTACTTAGGGTATAAACGGAAACTTATTTTCAATTTTCTCCGACTCGCACGTTCGAAATATGCATTCGATTTGATACTAATACCGATTTCGTTGCTGATGCAACTGAGACAAATCTTCCCGAGATCTTTTTGAGAATCAGGGTCTCAGGTATAGTCTGATATGTAATCTTTTAGAAAAGATTTTTTGGATGAAACAAAATTGTCAGGATTTACAGTCAAGATTTTTTTTTTTATTAGGTTAGCCTACATTTCGACCTAAACGATAGCCCTGAGAATGACTAACATGTTTGGGTCCGAAACTAAAGTTAATCTAATAAAAAAAATTCTTGTCTGTAAGTTCCTAATAATTGATCAATCGACTATTACCCATCACCTCTAAAAAGATTTATTTTTTTAGATATTTTTTATTTTGTTATAATTAGTTAACACTGACTTTTGGCATTCATATTGTTGTATTGTTAGTTGTGTTCAATTTGTAAGTAAATATCATTTTATTACTAGAAACTAGAATATTATCTCAATAATAATTCTTCATTAACAAAAAACAGGAAATAATTGTTTGATAAGCGTCTTATAAAACCTACTATTTGGGCCATCAAAAATAAATAATTGCAGAGAAACTAGAACAGTTTTTTAAATTAATCCAAAGAAAAGCCTGCACTAAAATCGCACTCCATTAAGTCCATAAACAAAAAAATAAGTAATTTTTGCAACTTTCATTTCTAACTATCGAATCGAATTGTAAAGTGCATAAGATCGCTAAGGAAGGAAGTACCATAGATTAGTTGCATGAAGAAATATTAAAAAAAAAAAAAAAAGTTTACTGAAAACTTCAAACTTCAATCAAAAACATTTTTTTAAATTATCTGATATAATATTTCCGAAAGTAATTTTTTTGTCGGTACTCCCTAACTTCGTCAATTCTTTATCAAATCCAATGATTGCCCATTCATTTTGAAGATAATCTTCTTCACTTGCAAAAATGAGTCCTATTCTCCCGAAATTTTTGGGGGAAAAGTTATTAAAAAAAAGAAACTTTATTCGCAAATAACTCAAAAAGTATACATTTTCTCATGATTGTACCCATGATAATTAGAAAGATTACTAAATTACCAGAAAAAAAAAAATGTAAAAATCGGATAATTATTGATAAAGATACAGTAAATTAGTTTCTTAATAATAATGTCTAATAATACTTAATAATGTCTTCCTCTTTAAAGATATTGCATTTAGGAGTAGAACAGTCTACTACACTTTTTTTCCTGGCTGATATATTAACTTTATTATAACTTAAAGGTATATGTTTGTTCTTACATTTTATTTTTCTAATAATATAGAAAATCCAATGATCGGTGCATTATTTTGTTTTTATTACTTTCACTATCTTTCCAGTCAGCGTTTAAAAATAGGTGCTAGCAAAGCAATTTGTGCAAAAAAAATGGTCTATTATGTTAAATGGAATATTGTAATCGACCAAGTAAAAAATATTAATTCCTTCCTCACATATTGCATAGGATCTATTTGTTTCAATATTGTTTTGAAATTTCTTCACTAAAGAAAATTTTCTGCGAATTATTCGCACGGGTCAATTAGTTTTACCTTATTAAGAACATACCAATTCATTTCCTCTTTGCTGAATCGGCTTCACCAGGTTCAATTTTTAATTATAATTAATTTTAAAATTTTCCAGTAAAATTAATTTTCTTTAGAGGGAATCGTTGTATATCATTGAAATTGATTACAACTTATCTTAATTTAGTTTTGAGTATACTTGTTTACTATTTTGTATAAGACTAAATCAATCGCCGTTATTTAAAATAAGTTAAACCCATATAATAAAATATTTTGGCTAGTCCAAAGTATATATATATATATACACACACATATATATATATATATATATATATATATATATATATATATATATATATATATATATATACATATATATATTAATTTTGTTTTAATAAAATGAGGTGACACCTTCTTCGACCGAAACCCAGCCACCTTGACTGACAGTCAAACATCAAAACATAATATTAATTTGTTTCTAACTTATCATGTGATGCAGATTTAAATGATTACACAGATCTGATTGCTAGTTAAAAATAAAACTGTTTGCATTCTGAAGAGAGGTTAACTACCTCTTAGCATGGATGCACACCCGAAATGGAATTCGTAATATCTTGTTCTTAATCTGTTGCTAATTACCTTGAATTTTTGAGCAAGGTACGCATCTCGTATTAATTAGCTGATATATGGGCTAACCATTGTACTTATAAGTGTCTTCTTATATTGAAATGTTTTTATTAACGTGTTCTGAATCACTGTAACCGTTATTAGTTATTACATTAATTAAAATGATTCAATTTGATACATTATTTTTTTCTTTTAGAAACGTAATTTAGGTAAAACTTATTGTTCTATAAATGATATTTTAAAAATTTGGTTAATTATAATGACAAAATAGATTTTTATGATGTCAAAAGAAACAAAACGAAAAAGTGCATGGTGATAATTTTTTAGGTGATAATTTTTTTAATATTTTATTTTTTCTGTACTTATTCCGATTGATTTACACATATTACACTTAGGTATTTTAAAATATTTAAAGTAATGCTAATTAAAACATGAAATTGGTATATTTCATGTTAATTTGTAATTTAATTAAATTTTCAATTAAGTTTTTAATCTATAATTAATTAAATTATTCCTCATATATATATATATATATATATTATATATATATATATATATATATATTCTTGAGTATCTAAATTAGGTCGTAAAGAAAGTAAACGGCATTTAAAAAAATAATTGTATGTTCTACTTTCTTTAATTACTTTTTTTAATTACTAATAACATTAATTGAATCTTTCGTATTTAAAAATAATTTTATGGTTGTATTATGTTAGTATTACATTCATTCTTCGTACAATTATAAACACAATATTGGTCTGGATTAATTATAAATTATTATGTTTTCTTAATTATTCAAAATAGAAATCTAAGTTCATCGTAACTATTATTACCAACTGATTATCCTTATAATAGTTTCAGTTTATTTCATTCATTAATCGCACTCTTCAGGGATCGTTATCAATGTCGTTGAACCCTACACAAGCGCGTACTTAACGCTTAATTTGCTTTAAAGGGACGCCCTGTATGCTATTATGCCACCCTAAGTGCATTTTAGAATATCCTGTATCATGTTATAAAAGTTTTATCAGACAATAAAATACAAGCACTTCAATATAAATGTTATAATTCCAAGATAAATTTTGTTATTCAATAGCTTGTTAAGTTGACCTGCTCATTGCTTTAAGAAAGTATAATACAGTTATTTTAATTTTGGAGATTTTTTCCGAAGGTTATTTTAAAAAAATTATTTAGCTTGCCGACGTGTTTCCTTCTAAGCGTGTGGAAAAAAAAAACCGCTATTATTGTATTGCTGTTATGCCAGTTAATGTATTTTTATTTATTGTAAAAATATCGTGAATTAACTCCTTTATTACTATTACTAATGCCCTTTTTTAAAAGAATTATAATAAGATACACACGTTGATGATAATGAAAAGGAATTCACTCTCCATTTGGGCCAATCAGGCTGGTTAACTAATTGAGTTCTTCCGGGTTTGTGTCAATTCTAGTTCTTGGAGAAAGTTTATTCGGAATCATGTTTTATATTTATTTTATAATAACCGTAATATTTAAAAATCTATTTAGTTACTACCTATCTATTTATTTATATATGTATGTATAGTTTATAAACAATTGTTTATTGAACAGTAATTTGAAAACATTCTTGAATTATTCAAAACATAAACACTGTACATACATTGCATATAAAAATTGATCCTTCCAATTTTAAAGAAAACATTGAAGTTTCTAAATTTTAGAAAATTTGATTAAATATGGTACTGTAAATATAAAAAACAAAATACTGTATATCAACAATTACTCTACCCTTTCAACAAAGATGTAAATTTTTAATTGCTATCCAGGTTAAAAAACAATACGTGTACAAGTATAAGTTCTTTCCACTTTCTAACAAAATATATAAAAGATCAAAATTGAAAGAATTCAATTTTAAAGTAACAACTAATTTTAGTAAATTAGAGATAGTTTCAGTATAATAATGTTTTTCATTGTATTATTTTTCCACTGTTATTACGCCTAGCTCATTTATTTACAGATTGGCCGCCATTTATTTAACAAAGTATATTACTAACAATTATATTAATACAATAAAATAATATAAAAATTTCGTTTTCAATTTAATTTAGTTCACAAAACCATTCTTTTTCTTTATTTTATTTTATTGTGGACGTTTATTAGCTCTCTATCACCATAAATTATAAATCAGTAAAGTGAACTTCCAACGTTGTCAGTTCCATTTAGATTATTAATTGAAATTGAAACAGTTTGTCCCTCAGTTCTATCAACTCCAAAATAAACCTATCCTAAATTCTATTAAAACAAACCAGAACAACTACGTCATAACTGTACCTCTAACAAAGGTTATATTGACTTCAAAACTTCGGGCTTTCCAATCTGTGAGAGTGTTTGTTTTTTATCCTTAAATATTTAAAGAAAACGTGAAGTTAAAAGAAAATAATAGAATAACAAAACGAAATTTATGAAAACTATTTTCCTGTTTGTGATTATTTATGTCATTTTAATTAAAGCACACCAATACTTCCAGTTTCTCTATTTATTTTATCTTTTTTTTTTTTTGGTGCGTTGAATAAATTTTATTTACAGATCATTAGTTTCTTTTCAAATTAAGTTTTATTTCGGACAATATCTGTTGTTTATTTATATCTAATTAAAAAATATATAATAAGTTTTGAATCAATAAAGATAACTAGGTCTTTATTTCAATCAAACTATCCATATTAATAAACCCGCAATTGCTATTTCTGCTGTTGTTTGAGGAAAATGAGCATACCTTGAAAGTTGGCCTTATTCTTGAAGGACTTGCTATTATGTTTACTATTATGAATATAAAATCAATTAATGATTAAATTATTTCTTGTGAACATGCTATTATGTTCAATTTTCTTTAAAAAACAAAAAAAAAATTTAAAAACTAGACCTAAGATAAACAAATTTATACTACCATTTTCTTTATTTATTTGATCTTCCTTTCTTTCCCTTGGGCCAAACGTGTGTCGGCAACTTTGCGGGTAGGCAAATGTTGCCAAAGTATAATACCATTTCCTATTCACCAATAAATTTTTGTTTGACCAAAGCGGGTTTGTAACAAACTATTATTTTTAAAGATCAAGGGGATAAAAATAACAGAATCTACCTTAGGCGGATCAACACTCATTTTACAAATTATATGTAAGATAAATTACAACATTACATATTATATTCTTCATCAGTTAAACTCAATTTTGTACGACCAATTTTTATTGTTCCACCATATATTTAAAATAAAATTTTACACGGTTCCTAAAAGCGTTTTAATAATAGAGAGATTTACAAAAATCATAATATTATTTTCTAATTATGATTTTGTAAAATTTTACAGCAAGTTTGTACAGTTTGAGCAAGATGACTATTCCTTTTATTACAACTTGGTCTCGAAGGACTTGATATTATGTTTAGTGGTGTGAATATAAAATTATATTATAAAATTAACTATAACAAGAGAAGCTGTTTGGAGATCGCAGTTATCAGAAGTACACAAAAAAATATTATTTATTTTTTTGTGCCAACGATTAGGCCTAGGTTTCATGTCTTCCTCAGGGCTGCATGTTTAAAGATTTAAATATTGTAGAGAAGTTGGTTTGTGTGTGTTCAGTCAAAGAAAAAACAAAGTAACAAAAAAATTAAATTTATATATGTATATTGACGTACGCAGAAAAGTAATAAAAATAAAATTTATTTATTTTGCTTTTGTTATTTCTTCGACTGAACGCCAACTTATCTTCAATATATCTACGATAGTCTACCATCACTCTAATAATAAAGATTTCGGACGAATAGCTAAATTCGTGGTTATTCTTCCAAAATATTTTGAAAGTGTTGGCCTGAAAAACTAAAACCTAGGCGAAAAGTTGATAATCATAATATCGTAATGACCTCAACCATGAAGCAAATATTCTCAAAGAATCTACTCTCCACCAATAATTTCTTATGAGTTATTATTAAGTTATGTCTAAGTTATTTTTCTTTTTTTTTCGCCATCTTTTGGTCCATAAATGTACTAGTAAACCGGTTATATGGAATTCAAATTTTTTACAATTTTTGAAATGGCAACCACTCTGAGCACAAGCGAATATAGATCGCAGCTAGTTTGCCGCTATAAGGAAGGGCGCTCTATTGTAAAGCCCTTCCTGCTAATAATGAGGCCGAAATAAATCGCCATTCTCCTCCTCTTCCCCCTCCCCCAGGCCCCGGATACAAATTGGGGAAGCCGCCCCCCCCCCTTCTTAATAAGGGCTGTAAAACCAAATCTACTGGAAATGAAAAGATCCTCGGGGATTAAATTTAGACGACTGAGACAAACTCGGTCATTAATCCGTCCGTAGCTTCTCTACTTCAAACCGATTCGGTAAGAGCCATAGCTCAGCTGAAACCCTTTTGTTCCCATCTCCAGAGATAAATATACGCAATGACATCTTGAATCGTATCTTGGATAAATGGGCATTCCCCTTGCTTCGAGATAAGTAATCTTTTTCAGTGTGTGATGAATTGGATCCTAGAGATATATACAGTTTTTCATTTCAATACTTCAAGAACAAGGAAAAAATCTGAAAATTCAGGTCACTCAATATTATATTATTGTTTAAAATATCATTATTAAAATCCTTTTGGGATTACTTTAATTGAATAATAATGGAACTGGATGTTGAAAGACAACAAGTATTAAATTAAAAAAAAATTATATATGAATACAACATAGCATTATAATCATATTGTGATTCTTATTTTATATAATAAGAATGATGTAGCTCAGTGGTAGGGTACTGAACTTCCAAGCTCGAGGTCCAAGGTTCGAATCCCGGCTCATTACAAAAAAATTGTTTATTCTGTTTCATCGGTCGTGGGGCGATCCTGAGGTAGGGATTAAAATAATTAAGGAGGAAAACCTGGCGATTGAGCGTGATCCTGGCCCGATCTCTTCCCTGCACAACCGTTGGCCTTGAAATAGTACTGAACCCAAGAACATTCATGGGCTGTAGTGGTACAGGTTTATTTCTTTTTTTTATTTACTCTATTAGAAAAAAAATTAATAAATATATGTAACCTCCAGCCTAATTTATACATTTCACCAAAATCTTAAATAAATAAATATAATATTTGATTTATTTATTAGAAAAAATTTAAAATCATTGTTGCTTAACCCATCACATAAAAACGAAATGTACGTACTAAAATTGTTTAATTGATAACAGGGAATTATCTTTTTCTTTTGATACAAATACTATTTAGATATTCCAAAAGAAAACCTCAAGTCTCTCTAGTAACGGTTATTAAATAACTATTATGCGTTACGTTTTATACCTTTGATTGATATATTAATAATAAAATAATAACAGTAAATTCCAGAATATTTAAGGGACAAAAATTTAACAAGACTAACAGTCTGCGGGAAAGAAGCTAGGTAACCAAATTGCCCCGATTAATTTAAAACTGTTAAAGTTTGTTTCATTAATTTATTTTCCTGTTAACGTTGGCTTCGTAATCATCTGCTCAGTATGGGCAGATATAGAGTTCAATTTATTTCTTACTCGCTACAAAAGATACTATTATTTATCTTAAATTATAACCGTGCCTGAATGTAACGAAATGAAAAAAAAAAAAAAAAAAAATGTGGGTCGTATCGCTAAGTGGTACATTTTATAAAATGGTCCAGCCTATAGAATAAAATCTCTTACGAAACAGATCACTGGTATCTTCCACTTAATATCTTGGCTTCCCCCGTAGGCGTTACCTACTGATTGTATCATCATTTGCTTTTAGTGAGAAAATATTCTGATTGCTTCATTATTTTTTATGGTGTACTACACTTTTATAAGTCTTTTAATACAATTCTTATCTTCAGGATACATTTTTTTTTTTTTTAACATATCTTGAAAATTAAATGTCGTATGATAATGCGTTCTAATAAGTTTGGTCGTGGATTTTTTTTTTATTTGAGAAAATTAATTATTCAAGAAGCTGTAAAAATATTATGTTAATTATTTGTATATAAACGATATTTAATCACATTAATAATTTAATTTAAATTTGTTTATACCTAATGTAAATTTAATTGTATGTTTGGTTTGTTTTTTCTTATATATTTATTTAATAATAGCCTGCTGCATACATGGTAGGGTACAATAAGAAATCCTTCTTTTCTTGAAAAATGAGCAATGATATATCAAACAGTTGCAACAGTGACAAATTAATAATAAGCTAATTTTTAGACCTTTCAAGGTTTACATTTCGGAAACTGGTCATACAATACATTTGATTATTATTTTTTGTGACATATCTCCATTATAAATTGTTCAATGTTATAAAAATAAATTATAGCAGGATCGATGGGGCTCGTGGGCGGATTTGATCCCCGTCGTTCGGAGACCCTAGACTTGAAAGGTCATGGGCGTCAAGGAATAGTCTTTGGATTCGTAAATGATACTATATGATTCTCCTTAAGAAATTAAACATGGTGGTGAGTTTGTCTTGGGTAATTCTCGTAGAGCAGGCCGATTTCGTAGAATTCTATTCGAAACACGAATTCTAAATGAAATTTTAAATACGTTTGGACAGCGAATTGTTCGCTTCCTCATCGTGTCCAGATCGATCTTTTCAACTTAGTCTCTCTTCACATACAGTTTTTTTATATATTTAAAATTTTGGAACATTGGTATCTTTTAAATAGTATGATATATTGACAGCCACGTGTTAAAATCCGGGAAGTAAAAATAAAAATAATATATCTTAGCTGGATTTTTTATCACTTCATTTGAACATGCTTGGTTTTTATTTCCTTTTTTTTATTACACCACATCAACATTATTTTTGTTTTAAATTCTCCTCTCCCTACGGAGCATCCTAAATAAGCGAGGGCTTTATAAAGGAGAGATGCTATAATAGAGACCGTGGAACAAGAGCTGTGCCAGGTGGATTGGAGATAAGGAATAACTGATGTTGACCACGAACCCCTCGCCCACCGATAGCGTCCGAAATATCTGACCTCAACCGACGGACAGTCCGCAAGATTTGGCTCCCAAGCGTGGGGGTCTGTGGAGCGGTTATCGTTCTAATTATTGCGGAATTGGTAAATAATTAGTGTTCATTAGAAAGTGAGAAAAACTTTATTTATTAAGTTGTGCTGGCCTACAGCATTCCGATAAATCCCATAGTATAAACATAATTATACAACATCTTTATATATTATTTCTCAATATATATATATATTTTTTTTTTTTTGTTTTTTGTCTCTACACCATATCTTGAAATGTGAGTTAAAGCTTGTAAGTTTCATATTCAATATATATGAACTCTACATCGTTGTAATTAATTATTTTTCATTCTATTTTTTATAAAAACTTTGTATATCTTATGTTGTACATACCGTATTCGTAATACACACACACACACACACACACACACACACACACACACACACACACACACACACAAACAAAAATTTTAAATCAAAAACATTTTTAGCCTTATATCCACAAGATCATTGGGATTGTGGTTCTGAAGATGGGAGTAAATATCTCGAAACGTAAACTTGTAAACATGCAATTTTAATAATACAACAAATATATTCAATTGTTGCTAATTGGCAGTAATCATTGCCAAATAACTAAGAATATCATACAACTTCCCAGAAAAAAGAAAAAAAAAATTACTTTGTAATAAATCTCCTGTAACTCAGAAGCCCAGCAATATAATTACATCACTGGATAGAAAATTTCTTGTCCTTTTCAGTGATCTATAGGTGAATTAGGATTATAAATTTAAATAATTCATTGTTTGTAAAAGAGGCTTTGATTGTGTGTTTTTTTTATATAGCTTTGTTGATGAGTCCGAATCCTGAAATATAGTCCGAATAGTTAAAGTATCTGATTTCTCTCTATTCAATAAAATAGGGTAGTAATTGAAAGTTATTTGAGCGCGCACTGCATCAGAATAATTTTTAATGATGATTGTTATGAAAATCTTGTATGACCACACCGGACCCTACAACATATAAATACTCCTATTCAAGGTTCATTTATATTTAAACTTGATTTATTGTCAAGGGCGGTGCTTAGCGAAACTGTCAGGATCCATGGCGATTAAATTTCGATCCGATACAAGTCGTAGATCAAATCCTCTTCTGTCCCAGCTTGGAATTTTAATGGACGGTTTGTCACGTAAAGATTGATGTCCGCATATGAAACATGAGCGTTTTCAATTTTCTTCGAAAAGAAGTTTGTTTAAAAAATTATACTTATTCAATGCGTTCACTAACATTTTATCATTAAATTTACTTCGTAAGCGAAAAGAGGATATCTCATTGAACTTTATTTTATTATGAATTTGAAATATTGAGTCGCCGCGAAATATACAGCACCAGCAGCGATGAGCTGTTTCTAATTAATTCCAAATTGTCAGGAGCAGGAGGTACTCGTCTCGACTACTTAAATTTGGCAGTCACTCAGTTAATTTCGCTTCCGAAAACTTTTTCGAAAACCGTCTTCAAGAACAAGTCCAAACTGTATAATGGACTTCCTTGGACAAAATTAACTCTGCCTTCAACCTCGGCAGGATCGGATGAGTCATGACCGTACTCGATATGTTGAAGGAATTTCAGATAAATATTTTGTCATCTCTAGTTAACTTATTTCTCTTATACATGTAAATAAACTTCATACAAACTTATTCAAAAACATTAAATATGTGCATTACTAAAATGGTTTATAGGAGCTCATATGAATCGCTGGTCTTAAATTTTGATTAGTCGACAGATGTTCAAAAAGTTATGTTTTGATATCAGTAGACCGAAACGTGCGTAGGAGGATTGTGCTGTTATGGGTTTAGGTTCAGGTGAAGAAGGCATTCAGAGAATTAGACAAGGTATTTTGGTATCTGCATCGAACCAACTGTTTCGACATATTATTATCCTTTGTATTAATTAAAATCACGATCAGGCATAAGCTTTGTATTAATTATAATAGGAATCGGGGATGGCATTCGATAACCGTAAGATATTATAATGTAGAATTTTTTTTTAAGTTTACTTATTTTCAAATTATAATAATAAATTTTATTATATTTTCAAAGAAATAAGTTGTTTTTTTTTAAATATTTTCAATAAGCTGTGGCTCTTTCCTTAACTTCTGTTGTAAGGACAGTAGTTTTGTAAATTATAATTATTACAATAATAAAACAGAGCAATTTAGTGACTAAGAAATAAGTAGCTTTTTCCACCTATAAACTGGCTATTATTTCTTGTATATATATATATATATATATTAATTTAATTTATCGTCTCTACTTTTGTGGTTTATTGGCGTGATATTACAAATTGAATTATTTTTCTGATAATATCGTCCCTGCAGAGAAGATGCTTTCTCAATTTCGATGGTGATTGATCTTGCAATTGTATAGCGAAAACTCCGGAGTTTACTGCAAAAGCGACAATATTTCCTTCTTCCCGCCTGAATTTGCGACCACATGTTCTCCACTTTCTGCAGATGGTGTTAATTTCGGCCTATTTGGAAGCGATATTCTTCCAGTTCAGATCCCTGAATTCTTTTACTTTATTTTTTAAATCGATAACCCACTCGTCTTAATTCTGGAATAATCTTCGCTTAAATCTTTTCCAGCTGTTGGAATCTTGGATTCCGCAATTTGATGGAAATCAGTAAGTGTCACGATAGTTCCTATCAACTTTATTTCGCATCACAGTTAACGATGTTCTGGATTTTCAAACTTCTCTACGCTTTCAAAAATCGTTCTCCTTTCGTCAAAAATCGTGTAACCGTTTATTTAGTTTTATTCTTAATCGATTCGAAACTGGATTCTACGTTATTACTTTAAATCTAATAGACTACCCTCACCGATGAAATTAGAAGATGACCGCTACTGATTTTACGGACTGAGATCGCAGGCTCTCTGGCGCGGGCAGGTCCGACCAGTAACTCATTTACTAACTTCTCCTCCCTCCCTCCCTCCCCCCCCCCCCAAGGCCTGCGAGGGACGAATTTAACCCAAATGTGACCAGGGCGTTGACCCCATTAATCAGTTTGCGGGCGGCTCCCCCCCCCCCCCGATAAGCGTTCGGTGTAAACTGTAAACAACCACCGAAATGAGATCCTCTCTCCTCATCTCCTTATCAGGAGGCGAATGGTGATAATCTGTGACCAGTTTTTTCCTGTGCTAACTTGCCTGGCTCCAATGGCTGAAAAATGTGGTCAGAATAAAAAGTTGTATATATATATATATATATATATATATGTTGCTATGTCCGGAAGTAAAGAACACGATGTCTATTTTTTATTAAATAATTTAATTAACTAAGAAACAAATTTTAATAGCTCAAAGTTATGGAAAATTGCCTTTGCCCTCCCCCGAACAAATACAAAAATTGAAATAGCGGCCTTTACCTGCGTGGTACAGGATATTTTAATGAGATATTATTAAAAAAAATCATAACCGTTTTCCGATTTTCATATATTTTCATTTTACGATTTTCAGGCATCATATACCTTTCTATATAGCACTGTTGATAGATGAGGTTATTGTTAACTAAAGTGTTTACGCATTTCCTATAAAATATAATATACGTATTTGGAATTTTGCTAAACAGCATTATTTAGCATGGATCTCGAGTAAGTGACGTGACCCCTCGTGCTATCACGCTAATGTGTTATTAGAGATAGTAAGTTGAAGGCGAACTTAATTTGTGATAACGTTGACTTTGATTTTTTATTTTAATTTTTAAAGATTTTTTTATTGGAACACTTCATCAGCATTTTCCAGTAACCAAATAAACAGATTATTATTCTATTTTGCCCAAGATTTTCCGAATTTCTTCCTCGCCTTTTCTTACATTTCATTCTACTTAAAACTAACAGCAATAAACAGAAGATGAAAAGCTCATAATAACCTTTCCCGCACATTTACAACAGTATTAACAGGGATTGTTAAAATCTGCTAGCAGTCAAATTTAAAAGGTTTATAATATTTAGCACTGGTTGTATGAATACCCCTTTTGTTGGAATTTCTAGACTATAAACTTAAGATTTTGTTTTAATATAACACCTTATTTATCAACGATTTCATTAACTTTTTATTATTTTTTTCAGGTATGTAGCTGTCGTTCGTATTAATATTCCAGTTATCGTGAGTACTTAATATTTTCTTATCGTATAGTCTGTGTCCTAATGAACCATTCTCATTATGTCATTAATAAACTTTAGCATTGATGGAATGAAAATCCGACAAGTCGGTTTGCCTTCTTTTTAACTTTACACATATAAGTAACTCTTTGAAAGTGGAAGTAAAAAAAAAATTGAACTATGTCTTTTAGTTAGTAGACACCTCATCCATTCCTTATTTCTTCCTCGAATTATATACACTTTCAATTTTGAATAATATTCAAGTTTTCAGCCTAGACGATGCCTGAATTATTAAAATGTCGACTACTAAAAAAAGTTTCGTTAAAAAAAACTCAGACTTTAAAAAAAAAAGTCATTCCTTTATTCGATATTGTAAGCCAAGTCATAAGTCTTTCAGGCGAACTGTACAAAGCCATGTTCTGTGTAAAATTATGCAATTATATTTTCTTATTTTCAAAGTAGTGACTTCTCTTTTCATTTTTTGCTTTAAAAGAATCATTGGCATTATGTTTTATAGTTATAATTTAAAAAAAAAATAATAATAGAAACAAATTGGAGTCGATTTTCAATTAAAGTAAACAGTTAAATGCATCGTTGATATAAACTGTATTTATAGTAACTGTAACAGATTGTAAAAAAATAAACATAAATTCTTTGGACTAAGAGTGCGGTTATATTATATTAAGTACTGTAAAGGGGTCAGTTAAAATATCAGCAAAAACGAAACTGTTAACTCTTTTACAGTATATAAAAAAAAAAAAAACTTGTATATTAAATTCTGTATGCTCGTTTCATAGTCTTTGCTATTAATAATTTTATATATATTACTTTTATTGAAGTAATATATATCTGTTATATATTATATAGATATGAATATATCACTGAAGTAATATATTCATATCTGAACCGTGTAGTAAGAGTACTGCTATCGTGAAAATTTATATATATTAATATGAACTCTTTTTTTTTTTTCAATGTATTTGGTGATAAATGTTTTTTGGATAAAACTAGGAATTGGTTTTTGAAGTTGTCTTGTAAATAAGCAATTATTTTTCAACATTTGTAAATTTTCTTTGATCAATATCATTATTAGTATTTCTTTAATACTTTGAACCCAACTATATTTTTTTATAGTCATTAATTGTCATTTATGTCAAATTAATATGCTTTACCGTCTATCCTTTTTACTTTCAGTTTCCAATTTATGAAAATACCTAAAATATGAAGTGTAGGGTGGTAAGAATGATATTGAAATAATAAATAAATGGGATAATAAGTGTTATTGAAGTTAAATGTAATCTGTGTAAATCTGAATGTTACTGCAATAAAAAACATGAAACATTTCAAGGAAAAATCTCCTAATTATAGAAATAACTAATTAGCTTTAATTTATTAAAGGAGTGACACTAATTAAGAAAATTAGTCACCGCTCTAAGTTTTTTTTTAAATATAAATAAATTTAATAAATTAGTTAATATGTCATTTTAAATGTGATTTAAATGTAATACAAATATATATCAATAAAATACAGTCGGTTACATATCGTGGAGACCATTTAATACGTGGAGACAGCGGGAATACGTTAGGGAGGGCCCTCAGAGGCAGAGGTAGGAGTGGCCGACTGAAGAGGTGAGGTTAAGCCTCTTAAATAAAATAATAAGAGAGGTCAGCGGCGGTATCGTATTTCGGATTACTGGAAGAGGTCCTCCGGAGGCTGGATTCTCCGGCCTTTATGAATACATCAGTCCTTTGTCAAGGCTGCCGGGGGGTTGCGAAATTATAATCTCTCTCTCGGCCCCCTCTTCCAGACCGGTCCTCTCTCTTATATTTCCCTGTATTATCTAATCACATGTAAATCCTTCCATTATGATCAATATAAATATGAGGGGATGCCCCGCGTTCTCAAGTGGCCGATGACAACAACAAAGAACTGAAGAGCCGTTGGGAAGGAGTCAACACTGTTTGTTTGTTGGGCTCCAGGAACAGAACCGATGGGCTCTTGACGATTCGGCGGAGTGGCGGTTATGATTGAGGGGTCGGTTAGTTTTGATGGATTGGAGCGTTGGAGTGCTCCAATATCGCTCCAACTATTTCTCCTAGATATGGTCCGAAGTGGTTCCGTAAACCAGCTAGAAAAAAAAAATACCTAGAAAATCGCTCACTCCTCTCAAACTCAATTCAACTCCAGGAAGTACGTTGTAGTGATTTTTTTAAAAATTTTTATTCATGAAATATACGAATATATCTTGTAATTGTGGCACGGATAAATATAATTACATTAAAAGACTACCCAATTGCTTATTATTGGCAGTCAAAAAAGATTCTACACTGTACTCGCCTCGGAGGGTTGCTAAGGATCGAAAAGGAAGCAATTTTTGAACAGAGAGGGTTCAAGTCGTTCTGAAGTTGACTATGGAAGGATCGATATCTATTATGGAATGATAAGTATTTAGTAGTGAATTCAAGTAAAAAAAAAACAAACTTCGAAAGCATGAAAATAATCAGACGCTAATTAAAGTACAGTATTACCTTAAATCTTCATATGTTATAGTCCGTGGTAGATCCTTTTTTTTATCAAATTATTAATTTTCGCCTAAAACTTCGCCTAAAGCTTCATCTCATCGTAACCTACTACTATTTTATTTACTAAAACTCTTGGAATTGGCGCGTTTTCAATATGGAGATCGGCAAATTTTGTCTATTTAATTAGGCACTAAAAGCTCGTAAGTAACAATTTGCTTTCCACTTGAATCGTGAGATAATTTGATCGCAAAATCGAGAAAAAATGATTCATATAAAAATATTGGACCATTTGGCATATATATAACCTCCTTATTTTGAAATGTTGGGGGTGTAGGTTACGCCTAACGGTTCAATATCTTTGTAGGCCACCTTTTTTTCTTGGTTTGTGATCAAATTATCTTACGATTTAAGTGAAAAACAAATGAGTATTTACGAGATTTTAGTACCTGATTAAAAAAACAAAAGTTTAGCGATCCAGATTGAAAACGCCCCAATTCCGGGAATTTTCGTAAATAAAATATTTGTAGGTTACGATGAGATGAAGCTATTTATGAAGTTTTAGGTAGATATTAATAATTTGATAAAAAGGAGTCTGTACCATGGACTATTATTGATTGTTTTACTGAGACAGCTAAATTTAATTGCAATAATTTTTTTAAAGAATATATAAGAGTGAACCATTTGATTTGTAAATGTGAACTAACAGAAAAAAATGAGACCAACAAAAATTTAAAGAAATCAGTCTGATAAAAATTGAAAAATAACGGAACTATAGAAAAAATACATTTCTATTATGAAGCATTTACGGAAATATGTTTATTAGATTTTTTTTCTGCACTAATTGGCATGAGAACTACCTTCAGTCATGAGGCACTGTATATCATTCATGCAAGTCATGAAATGTTGGAATACATTCGCAACGTAGCTACAACATTGTTTCTTGTATAAATGCCAATTTGATATTCATAACGAGGAATAATTAATTAATTACAAAATTAACAAGCCACTTACTAAGTTGTAAACAGTTGGACGCTTTGTCCCATGACCGTCCTGCCGGGAATAGAGTTTGAAGAATAAGTGAAATCATCAATTGTTGGAGCGGGCAATCTATTGAGCAACATATTCTGGCAAGGGTCAGGGAAAAATCTGAAGAGAGTAAATTCCTATATTAAAATAGTAAATCTGTTTTCGTCATTTGGATTTCTGCCAGGGCCGTGGAAAAAGAAAATATTCATTTTTTTTTCCTCTTATTTCTTATTTATTTTTCTTTGAAGAGAATTAGATACAACTTGCCAAATAATAATCGGCCAATTTTCGAGTTTTATAGTTTTCTTAGTTATGCTTGAAAAAGGCAGTTCCACCTCTCATTCTCCCTCTTTCCTTTTCATACGTTTGTATTTATTTATGTTTTGAATTATTGCGGATATGTGTATCCAATAATAATAAATAAAAATATACCTATATAGAAACATAGAAATAGATAAATGTATCTAATATGGTCGGAATATTGGTTGAGGGATGCAGTCTTTGAGGAAAAAAAAATTAGCAAAATTTCAGGCCTTCGTCAGGACTGAAGAAAGACAAGATAACGACCAAACAAAACGTATTAGCAAGAAAATAACAAGATTCGAAAAAATAAAATGAGAAATGCTATCGACTAATAAATAAATAATAACAATTGAATAAAAATTATGGTTTATAATATAGCTTTAAATTATATATAGAGGGCGGAGTGACCGAACGCGTATGTCCGGTGTCGAGGATCTTTTAACTCTGACATTAATCCCCCGCCCTCACTTCTGGCTCGAAAAAACTCCGTATAGCATAAAATGAGAGGAAAGAGGGACCAAAAAAAGAGGTTTTTGAATTATAAATAAAACTTTTCATTTCTGCCTAAACAACTAATTTTCAGCATTTAACTTTATATATAAATTTACATATAGAGATTCGTTAGTCATGAGTTATCACTATTATTAAAAAACAAGTACTTTTTTTTATCGGTTGCTTATTCTAAATATAATGGGTGATAAATATTCAGGACGCAGTCTTTTTTATAAAAAAATTTAATTTTTTTTTTATGCCAACGTTTCAACCCAAACATGTGGGTCATCTTCAGGGCGTGGTTTGAGCACTGATGGAGTTCAAATTGAATACGTGATTTTTTTCATGAATTTAATATATAAATTCAAATAAACCCTTCCAATTTTCCTGTAAGACCTTTTTACTGTAAATTGGAAATTAAAAAAAATGAAAAATTAAGCGATAAAGTGAGGGAGGGATTGGAAACGCTTACAACTGACCTGAACTGGAGAAGTGAATAACCTTTCTCCGATTCGTTGAGTTGCCAAGCAACCATTTATTGAATTTGTACTGGAAATTCTATATTTAGGTTGTAAGATCCATTTACAATGTATTGTAAAGCTGATATCTGAGCCCTGATTTCTCTTATCAATAATTATATAATTATTCGTTGTTCGTAATTTCCTGATATATTGCGTTTATTCTGACTAAAAAATCTTAAATAAACGAATTTACTAAAAACAAATAGGGAATAATGGGACAACATCGATTGAGAGGAAAAGTTCAATAGGAGAGAGGCTTTGATAATAATTCAAAGTATAATTATTGATCTATATACAATCTATAAAAAAATATATTTTGTATTATTAAAAAAGCATATCATATCATAAATTTAAAATATTACGAAATATTACTCGAATCCGACCATATTTTCATCGAATCCGGTTCAGTATATATATTTTTTGAAACTGTAAATTTTATATTGTATTTCGCATCCGTAAAAATTACAAAAGCACTATTTTAACGCATGTAAAATTATTCTTAGAAAATCAAATACTGATTATAAGAAATTCAAATGTGTAACTTTGTAACATTAATTTTTTTTTTTAATTTATGGCCCTTAATGTCTACTTAGATGGTAATTTAAAAAAAAAATAATGTGAATTTAAAAAAAAAAATGATTCTATAAAAGTAACTATTTTTTTCAATAAAAAATAATACTTTTTCTTAACCTGTTAGGAAGATAATACCTATAAAAATTATAACTAAGTATGGTCGTGGGTGTCCCGGGAAAAGTTCACAATTCACATTAAAAGTTCGTTTTTAAATTAGCAAATCATATATTTTCATCTGACAAACATCACAAAGTTATGTCATGCTTTATTTTAAAATTAATAATGATAAATTCGTTTAATCTGTTTGTTGGTTTCATCATGCAGAAACCATTGTCATAAAAAATTCAGTAATTGGATTTGGAGATTTTTGCTTCGACGACAACTATATTATATTTAATTATAAAGGATTCATATGTATTATGGATCTCTCCAAAATTGTTTTATTCGCCGTTGTATTGCATACCTTCTAGTTCGAAATTCAATTTGAATAGCATTGCAAGAGATGCGAAGACTTCAGCGCTGTTAGGGGTTGGCATATCCGTGCAATGACCCTCCATAGAGGGACAAGCGAAAGAAGTAAAGTACGTTGAGGAAAGGTTGCTACAGGTAATGATGGTGTATGATAAATGACTGGAGACTGCACCGCAGAGCAAGTGCATTTTTCGCGAAGACGGGTTCCACTCCCCCACTGGGGCGGTGCATTGTGCATTGTGCATCCAGGGTTCTCACGCATAAATCACCTCGCTGCAGATTATCTTATAATTCCTATCATACTTCTCTAACAACTATCCCTACCTGAGCATAGAGTCTGCCAACCGTCATCTTTATGCCAACCCTCTTCTGTCACTAGTAGCCGCATTTATCATCGCCTTCAATGGAAAACTGAAATAGTGTGCAACCTACGTCTGGGAATGTGCAGCGGCCCTTGTCCCATATCAGTGCACTGCACATGCACTTATGATGAGAACTCGCAATAATGCGGAAGGCGAACAAAAGGTTTAGTAAATATGCAGCTTGCACTTATTGGAAATATTCATAATGCAATCTCTATACAAGTACAAAATTTGAGTACAAGTACAATATTCTGCGGACGAGTGTATGGAAGGTCTTCTGGGCCTTATTATTGTTCTTAGAAAACCAAAAACAATTTTAATAAAACAAAAGACTAAATAAAAACAACAAAAATGGACTAAATACAGTTATTTATTTTATTCAATAATATTTAAAAAACCATTAAACTAATTTTCGTTATTAATATGTTTATATTTATATCGTGTGTTAAAATGAAATTATTGTAAAGTATATGCTTGTTCAACATACATTTATTGTATTATTATTTTTATCCAGGTAATACATTTAATAAAAACAAAATCCAAGTATGCCTGGCTCTTCGTGTACCTTATAATATTATCAAGATTGACCTAATACCTGAAATCTTAACTGTAGTACTTTTAGTACTAAAAATTAAGAAAATGTTCGATGAAAATTATCTTTTTATTCATTTTTTGCTCATTAGTTGTTCTACACCGGTCCACTTAGTTTAGGATAAATAAAATTAAAAGTATAACCGGAAGAAACAATGTAAATGGATCAAGATAATGTTTCAAAAATGATTTAGTAAATGTTAGTTATATTACTAATAAATTTTTAAAAAATGAGCTAGAAGGTCACTAATGATTTATAGGTTAATAGTTACAAGAAGACTTATAACAAAACATAAATTAAATATTTACTCAAACCACTTATTTATTGTTAAAGGATTTTTTTACTCTGCTCTCTTAAAAAATATATATATTTAAATTTATAGAACACCTGCAATATTTCATATACCTATTTAAATTTAGTTTTTAGAAACGATTTTTTTTTAAATTTAATTTTAGAAGAAATATTTTTTCAAAATTTAAAATTAAAAAAAGTAATTGAATACAAATAGTAAATAAATATGTTGTAAAAGTAAGGGGGGGGGGAATTTTGTTTTGTATATAGAATGTAATTTGTTTATAAAACAAGTATATATTACCTGAAATTATAATGAAAAATTTAAAGCATGTAGAATATGCTTCAAAATTTACTTTAGACTTGTAAAGATTTTTATAGGTAAATTAAGAAAGCTTTTCTCGTTCAATCAAAAAATAAAATAATAATTTCAGGCAATGGAGAGTTTAATTTTTAAATGCAATAAAAATTAAATTATTTTAGTTTAATATTGGAAATGCAAGAATTATAACATTGAAAATTCCCCTTATTAGGAATATCTATTGAATACTTGATTTTTGGATCCATTAACATTGCTAGTTTTTGGCTATCGGATCTGTTTATTCAACCATATATTTCGTACGAGGTTATGTATCTATCTAACCTCTTGATTTTCACGCAACGTTACTTATTTAGCAGTTTCTGCCCTTTGCCTTTGTGACACATAGAAATTCAATACCGACAGACAGACAGGATTGGAAATGCGTAAAAAATCTACGAGGCTGTTTGTGAAGAGCGCATGGGAACTGCAGCCGGCAGCATCATCTTTCCATCACCCCACGGTCATGGAACGTCATATCCAGCTATTCATGTCCGTCCCCCGAGTCTTGGAGGACACCCCATGTCCTTGGGGAGGGTAATGCCGCCAACAGATTATTCTCCGTTCGCTTAGCATCCACAAAGGTACCTCCTGCTCATCCCGGGGTACGAAACATCCTTGTAGAGTACTTTATTGCTTTCAAGCTGTCCAGGTGAAAAGAGACAGTACATAGTTATATATATATACGTATTATATATAAGATAAACGTACAGTGCAAGATAAAATAAAAATTTGTTAGTTTCTTCTCATTTTTTATTTCGTTATGGAAGTTTTTTGTTTAATATTGGCAATTATGATTTTCTCGCGAGTGTTTTATATTTTTATTTATCATTTTTATTTTACGTTTGTTTAACGTTTCGGGAAATGTTTTCACAACATCAGAAGCGTATTCTCAACTGCTCTTCTTCAGAACTCGATCGACGTTGTCCTCAGCAGGCGATGTGGATGGCGGTAATAAATAGCGATAATTTCAGAGATGGAGGTAGATATTGCCACGAATTCCAGAGCTCAAAAGAAGAAAGTTAAAAGCAGGGCGTTTTCTTTTTTTCGTAAAATCACTCTCAATTTTCTGGAGAAAGCAAGAATTAATATTTTATACTGTTATTTACTGATGCGAAATGTAAAGGGCATAATAAAATTGTATTCCTAAATAATCTTTTAAAAATTGAGGGTAAAACATATATAATTGTATTTTGTTATTTTAAACAATCTTTTCCTTTATAGTATATATATATATATATATATATATATATATATATATATATATATATATATATATATATATATATATATTTAATTTAGATTTCGTGGTGGTATTAACGTTTAAACTAATTTTGTAATTACGACCCCCTCCTCAAAATGTTATTTGTTTTAAATAAATTTTTACCTTAAGTAATATATCAAGATAATATCTTGGTGGTTTAAGTTGAATAATGGACTTTGATTTTTTTTTTTTTAATATAATAAATTCCTCACGAAGTCGACTCCTTGCACTCACTTAGTATGCTAATTTTAGGAAGTGCACTTGTTCTTGAACGACTGCCAACATTTGTCTTTGTAACTTCAAAGCGTAATTTATCTGGCGCAACTGAATCGTGAATTCTCTTCTCTTCGAAATGCAGCATAAAATTGTCTGTATAATAGGTTTATACTATCTGTAGATAAATGCTGTTGCATCTACTCTGCCTTAGAAAGGAGTGGGATACGCTGTTTAATATGCAACTTCTGGTTGTAGTATGTGCCAAGTATCAATAATGATTTCCCAGATATTTATGGATTTCCATGTTGAGCCTGGAATAGTGAGTTGGCTATTCGACAGAAGTATGCCACTAGGCTTCTATCTTAATAACTTAAAAGCGTGATAAGTTGAATCTTTGATGTTGCTTTACTCCATTTTAGATTAAGAGAAGTATTGGGAAACTCGCCTATATGGGACCATCTAGTTCCACATACAGATATACTTCTAAAAGTACGTATTTTGTTTTAAAATTGTACAATGTTGAAGTGGCTTTATCCGTCCTACCGCCGTCAATATTTCCTTGCTACCTTCCTATACCAAGCCATTAGAACACGGCGAACTGCCTATATTCTACAGAAACTACAATTCAAACGCTCCTTTCAATCCCGTCCCACCAGATCCCGTGTGTCCGACCTCTATCCTCCTCCTCACCGAACTGCTGCGTTTGATAAATCCTTTTTAATACAAGTTGTCTCCTTCTGGAACTCTATACTTTCAGATATTCGACACTCAAAATCAATATTCTCTTCAAACGCCTACTCCATTCCCAATCCCATTGATCGCGAAATTCACTTAAAAATCTAAGCTGTAAAAACCTCAAAGTATTCCTAATCAACCTGTAAACATTAAATTGTATTTTATGGACACACCAAATTATTAATATATATTCTGTATTTGTAACTTGTTCTAAAGGGACACCAGTCCCAGAATAATAAAATTATTTTCATTCATTCATTCATTCAATGTTATAAAAGAATATTTTTTTTATGTTGGTTTTACAGATCATGTTTTGCCACCTTAACCTGCCTTATATATTTCTGCCTATCTCGAGCAATTGATTTGCAGCTATCTTCTTGCACCCCTATGGCATCTTTAGTTGCATCTTTTGGTTACTATTGATGCATTCATTGTTGTGTTGAGGTTTCTTGATGGATTGCTCCGAGCTGCTTGCCTTGGCCTTCAAATCGTGAGGTATTGGTTGACCAGTTTCTGTTAGCACTTCTTTATTAGTATTTTTCCTCAATATAGACAATTCTAAAGGAGCTGGGAAAGAGGCTAATTTATTTCCTTAATTGCTCTGTTTCAGACCTGACATAATCAAGAAGGGTGGAGGCAATGAAAAATAGCCTCTTCTTCTTCAAAAAAAACTTTTTTTATTTATTTATTTTTTAAATATCAATATTTGAGTTCTACCAATGTCACATTTACTTGTTGTATTTTTCATGTAATACAGTTGTAAATTTCATTAAAAAAATAAAAAAAATAAATAAATATTATAGCAGAGTATGAAAATACCAGCAAATATTAATTTTATCCTTTTTACTATTAGGGTATCATCAGACTTGCAAAATATATTGAAAAAACATGAAGTACTAAAAAATAAAAATTAAAAACCTCAGTTCATTGAATAGAGCCTCTTGAAACCTGATTGGTTGTTTCCCCTATTTTCTCCCGAATAATGTGGTTGCCCCTACCTAACACAGTAAATTGTTCGGATCTTGTTTTATGTTATTTATTCTTTTTTTTATTTCTTTTTTTCTCGTATCTTCGTGTTGCCCATCAAGCGATAATGCCAACCTATTTGAACTGACTTGCTCAAGGATCTTTTGGCGACTTACTCAAGGCTGCAATAGGAACCGCTATGGCGAACGATTCCATGAGTGCGTGGCCCAATGCGGCAATATGTAAAATGTGGGCCAATGAACGCCCCTCACCTCCTCAGCAAGGATAGCCTAAGAATACACCGTGCCTAATCATGCCTTCCTTTTTAATCACCTACTCTTTCTTAATGAATCTTCGTTTCTTCTCCTTCCCGGTTCCTCGCTGGCTAATGGTGAGCCTTTTGATGGATGGGTGCCATTACCGAAAAGAAGAATGAGAATCAATCATAATTCTTTTCTTTGGTATGTGATGCGATGCCTTTTCATATTCCGCATGTGTGGAAGTGAAGTTAAACATGTTAATCCAAAAGAAAGCAATGTTTTTTTTTTTTTTTTATATGGAAAATTACAAATAATATTGAATCACAGAAAAAGAAAAGAAATGCTACTATCTATTTCGAATATATCATTTAATTTTGATTGACCTAATTTCCATGGAGTAAAAACCTAAATATTATGCTTTAAAATATACTATTCGTTTATTGTCGTCTGATTCCATTGTAGAACTGCTTAATTTTGGCCAATATTCGACGATTTTTGTCAAACGACTTGCAATATGTAAGGATGCCCCTTTAGCTTACTGGCTCTTTGCCACTCGATGCTTCACAAATATTTGACTAAAAGTGTAACTAAACTTAGTGCTCAACCCATCGAAGGCAACGGGTCCGTCTCTAAATAACACAAGTTCCCTAACATATATAAAATAAACGCGAATTAGCAGGCTACGAGTTTTTCCGTTTGCGAGCGCTTTAGGCAGATAATATCTAGCTTAATTTTATTAAAATATATATTTACAAAATGATACATTGACTCTTAAAAAAATCATTTTTCTTTCTATAATAGGTTACAATAATTTGTTGTAAACTCTAAAATAAATTGAAAAAAAGTAGTACCATGAAAATATTTAGAACAAAAATAGGTTTAACTATGTTTATATGCACTGATTTAGATAGACACTAGTACAACATAATAACAAATAATTAATAAAAAAACTTGTTAAAAATTAGCTCATACGAAAATACGTTAAGTATTAATATAACCAAGTAGAGTTTATTTTCTTTCTTTTTTTTTTTTTTTTTTTTTTTGTAAATTTCATCATAAAGAGTTTTTCTACTAACATATTTCTACTAACATAAGTTTCATCACAAAAAAAAAATACACATTTCCAATTCCACAAAAAATTATTATTATGAAGCTATAACGAGCATAACAAAGCTTTAACGAAAAATATTAAAGCGGATATGTTCCAAAGGAAGTAGCTAGCCACTTGTTATCGGTTGTGATATATTGGAAGCCATTAGATCTTATTCATTAATCATCCGTTGAGAGACTACAACCTGCGCCGTATCATTCATGGACGTGCATCACAATCCACTCGGCATGGAAACAATTACATACAAACCGAACTGACATATAACGATATGGTTAATAAGGGCACATTATCCCCGACGATAGACGCTAATAGAGCTGGAAAAGAAGGATTAATGAATAGCAATTCGGTCGGTTGGGGGCCACCCGTGGCGGCGCCGGCCTGCCATGAAAGGAACCCTCTCGAACGATTACCCTCCCCACATGCAATTATCACAGGACCCCTCTTGACCTCATAGCACCTCGTCAATGGCTGTCCGTCAAAACATCTCTGTCATTGGCTCTTCCAGGGGTATCTTAGCTCCAACAGCTGGCTGGCTACGGTTTTCGAGAATATCGTATGGGCGCCAAAATCCCCATTCAGGCTCCTACACGCAGTTATGTACTGGCGATACGATACTCCTTTGACGGTATCGCTACGGATTGTGCGATCTATGTGACTATTATAATTCAATAGGTGAAAATACAAGTCGACAAAAATATCGTATCGCTGAGATATATCACACTCGGTTTTGTAGGAGCTCTTAATTTTATAAATGCAAAGCTGAAGAAGAGCTATTCTGAGGAGTAATTTTATTAGCACCTTTTATTTTGCAAAATCATCACGTGGTACCATTTAAAGTCCACAAATGTCCCGTTTTCTAGATATTTCCAGATTCTTACAGATGTCTCTTGGGTGCTATGGATGCCATGGGATACTTATGAGGTGTTTCAATTTAAACACCTAAAAAAAATTAAAATATCGATTTTTATATCAGTCTTCGAAGAACTAAAAAAAATTAAAAAGATAGATGGCGATGAATGATCTTTGTCACTTCGGATAATATAGTAAGAAACTTTGAGATATATCTAGTTAGTAAAAAAATAATCCATTTCTATACTGTCATTGATAGACTTCTATTCTCTCACTAAATGAAAGAACTAGCCTTCTCCACCAAATAAATAAGTCATTTTTTTAGATCGAAATTTCAGCGAAAACGACATAACTTTTAAATAAAAGTTCTGTAAAACCTTTACTTGAAAAGTTGCGAGGGAAAAAGTTCTAATTACAAAATACTTGAAAACTATCAACAATAAAAAGTCCGATGATACCGAAAGTTTTTTTTTCCATTTCAAGGCCTGGTTCCAATCGGGTTATGCGATTTAAAGCCCGCAAATGTTTCTTTTTCGAGATATTTCTAGATGCTTACAGGATGCCTCATGGGTGCTATGGATGCCATGGGGTACTTATCACGTATTTCAATTTAAAAAATTAAAATATCGGTCTTCGAAGAACTAAAAATTTATTAAAAATTTAGATGGAGATGAATGATATTTTCCCCTCTGGATAGTACAGAAATAAAATTTTAGATTTGTAATAAATAAAAAAAAAATCCATTTCTATACTATCATAGATAGACTTTTATTCTCTCAGTAAATGAGAGAACTACTCTTCTTCGCCTAATAAATTGTTCTTGTACAATAGTAGATAAATATAAGTTCAGGGATAGCTCTGCCTTATTGCTCACCTATTAAACTGAAGATATATTTTTCAATAGTACAAGAATAAATAAAAAAATATATTAGTAATATTATATTGTATATAAGAATAAACATGTTTCGCTGATTAGGCTTATATGTCCAATCATTAGCGAGAGTGATAGCTATCCAACGATGAGTGTTCTCCCTGGGATATACTAATAATAATTAATTAATGAGGATGAATGAATTAAATAAAGCTTAGTCCAAAGCCAAAAACGTAAACCATTAAGTTAATTGGTGTAAACAATTAATAAAATATGAAATAGCTTACCTTAGTAATCTTTGATCCACTTCGTAGCTCTTCTTCAGATCTATAAATAAAAGATATGATGAGAATCTCATGTACAACTTAAGTAAAATGTGTAAAAACAAAAGTGTAACAAGGGCTTTTAGAATAATATGCAATAACAGAATTTTAAGCTTTAGAGCTTCAGAGCTATATAAACATAAATAAAAAAGTGTAAGTTAACTCGTAACATTTTTTTTTCTATTCATTTATTTAGAAATATAATGATTGTCACGTGGACAACTTATAACATTAATAATTTTTTTTAAAAAAACGTAACATACTAATACTTAAAACAAATTAATAATATATATACTTATTTAGAGAATCGCCTATTTACAATTATTTGGGAAATGGGCAGATAGGAAATGAATTAATAGGTGGGATTTAAAGGGGAGAAGGGAGGTTAATTAAAGCGCCCCATGTAGAAAGGGATGGAACTCTATAAAGAAGAGGATCAAATAATTACAGTTTTTTTTTAACTAGGACGTAAATCTGTACTAAAAATTTTAAAGATAAAGAAATTCAATTATAAAAATTATGATCTGTGATTTAACTGTAGGCTGGTGGTAATTAATAGGTGGTATAATAATTGCAGTAATAAAAACAAAGATGTACACAACAAGAAACAAGTATGTAGAAGAAAATGTAATATTTTAGTACACTTATAAAAATTGTATGATAAAAAACTCCAAATCCAATGCACTTTGCTTCTCAATTGCATGGATCAGATAACATTGTTACTCAATATCAAACGGATTAAGCCTGCAAGGTTGTTATACTATATTTTTAAAATCATCTTAGATGATTTCAATAATACGATTTAAATCCAACATCTATAAATTATTATGACCAAATATTGATAGTATATTCATTCATGTTAAGACTATTTAGTGCATCATAACGTATTACTTTTATGAAAATAGGAAATAGATATAGTAAATCAAATAATGATTGTAGATTAACGAAAATTACAATTATTTTTGAAGGAATTATATATAAAGATAAAATTCTTTTGACTAAACCATCGACCATTTCGACAACAGCTAAATATTCAATAGAATACCAAAAGGAGATATGTTTCATTAATAAATTATGTTTGATATATTAATTATTATATTCACAATAATACACATAATAGTAATATTGTTATATGCATTATAAATAGCGTATAAAATAACAGTAATAAGTAATCGAACTTAAGCTATGCTATGATCGTAATTGGCGTTTTATTAATAAGATATATTTAGATTTTAGGAATTTTCTGCTTAGAAAAGATTACTGACCCCTGTGAGCATAACTGTGAATATATACATACATCCTTTATTATTAAAATGAACGAGGATAACATTGCACTATAATAGCTCAATGCAAAAAACAAAACAAAAAAAAGAAACACATTGACCCACTAGTCGTAGTCCTAGGATGCTGCATTACCGTGCCTATTGTCGACCAGTTAATAGGCCTAGCTAACCTTTTCCTGTCCGGTTCTCCTATTCTTGGACTAGGAAGGCTTTTGTCGGAGGCCTATGATCCGCTAGACTTGCAAGTCCTGGATCAGGTTGTAAGAGATACGTTGGCGGATTTGTCAAGAGCACAAAAGGAGTGACACGGAGCCCCTATGGGAATCCGCCCCCAGTTGTTAATTTGCATTCGAGCTGGCCTACGAGAAGAAAAAAAATGAACAAGAAAAAACGGAATTTGCTGGCGGTGATCTCCAGGGCAAACAGCGGGGCACAAAGAGTTTTTGCCCCGGGCTACGGGAACAGCTCATGAAAGACCCATTAGAATTTTTTTTTAATTTTCTTTTTTCCTTCCTGGTACCTCCCTCCCTTCCGAGCTATCGTTAAAAAGGTAATAATATTATTCATTGGGTCTCATGAAGCAGGGAGTACTTAGAGCAGGGAGTTCTCTAAGTAGCACATGGGGGTATAATATATAATTCAAGAAGAATGGTTGCAGTGTATAGCGAAAACTTTAAAAACTGATACAAATATTATTCACCTTAAAACGTGTTTTTCAAAATTATGGCTATACATTCGGGAGGGCTGCCCGATCGGAATTTCACATTATAAATATAAATATCTTAATTTTAAAGGATAGTTAGTTGAGGGGAAAGGGTACGTTTAACAATCACCCAAATACTATTTTGATTAAATATTTACTTACAGGCTACGTTTCTATTAGTGTTGTTGTACGTTGATATCAGGACTAAAAATAACAACATCCAAAAAATTACTATTGATTGATTGGAGGAACAAAAAATAAATTAAAATAAGAGTTGATGTTAAATTATTACAAGATTTCGGATACAAGTTACAAATATATTTTAGGAGGTGAGAAATGATTTTGTAAGAATTTAACATAAAATTTTATTTTAATTTTTTTTTTCACCTTATACCAACTAATAGTATTTTTAAAATTTCTTTGTAGAATGAACAAGTCCTGCAGCGTAGGTCGAAGCATAGGCCATAAATGAATATTAAACCAACATAGTACATATATCAATGTTGAATCTATAAGATTTTTTACCAATCAGGAAAGATAATTAACAAGATAAGTTTTAAGTTCTAACATTTTTAATTCATCTACGAATATGCCAAGTTCATTAAAATCATAGAAATGCCACTTTTGAAGGTGACATAGGAAGGTTTGAGAATTTCAGGATGATAGATATTCATAAAATAGAAAATAATTTTTTTTTTAAATACTATGGAATATTGTTACCCACATTCCTTCTTCTATATGAACTTAAACAGTAAAATTAAATTGGATAAATCTTAAGGAATATTCCATGTTGTATCATTACTATAACTCTGATTAGATATGAGTACTTGTTTTTTTTATTCTTTCTATGATGTAATGTGCACCCATCCACGTCGTGTGTCGGACATGACAATTCCTATGGGTTGCTTAATTTAAAGTCATTTATTAATATTTCTTTTAATGTCTCTTTCATAATATGAGAATCAAAACATTAAAATGCATTAATATTTAATATGTTCTAGACCACAACTTAATTCATTAGACAATCTCATGTTACTTTTAAGGATGATCACATGTTGAACATACTTAAATAATACACTGAACTGAATGGTAAAAATTTCAGATTAAAAACTGATAATAAATATAATTTACGACATCTTCTTAATTAATAAGTAATTCATTTTTCTGGAAATAAATTATAAGTTATTATAAATATTTTTAAAAATCTAAAGGAGAATTGGTAATGCTCCAAGACATACCTAAATCCTCCTCACCGTAATATGGACCAGATAGAAATGGGAAAATTCCAAGACCTATTCATTGATGATGCAAGGACCCCATGCCCTTCTCCCTAATTTTGGAGCCCTATGATAGATAATATCTATGGTATTCGTCCCTCAGTCTGCGTGTGCGCACCTTACCACGGGGCGTTCCCTACACCATACGCGCCCTGGGCGACCCTTTTCACACTTGAACGGCTCCAAAACATGTTCCAAAAGTGTTATGAGGGTACCCAACATTGTCAACAAACAAGGAGATGTCAAAAGGGTCGGAGGTTCTTGAGAAATCGGGTTCCGCCTGGGTGGCTACGTCCTCTCGTACGCGAAGAGATTTTTCTCTTATTTTACAAAAATTGTGGAATTATCATAGATCTGATATATATGATTGCCTTATGCAACTTTGAATACATTTCTCTCTTCCTCTCCCACGCCCTTAAACGATAAATAATTTTATAATCCCTTTCTTCAAACTTTCAATTTATTATCGTTTGTTCAAATACATTTCTGTTAACAAATAAATTTGGAGTAAATTTTTAATAAATAACTGATAATTTTTTCATAAATTTAAATAATCCTTTTATTGGTGTCAATAAAAGACATGGTTTTAATTAGGTACAAATCTACACATATTCATTTCTTAGTGAATTTTTACCCTAGTACGTCTGTAAATTGTAAAGTTAAAAAATTCTGCATAAAGTAATAAAACAAATCTAAAAACACAGTGTTACATTTATGGCTTAAGTTGTATCCTTAAAATATTTGACCGAGTTTTCTTTAAAATTGAGGCGATAAAATGTCTCATCTACGAAGATAATGAACGTACTTTTCTTTTTTCATTTCGTTTTTTTTTTTAACTAACAAAGACCATTATTTATAACAATCAATTAATTTCTAAATAAACAAAATATATATACTTCTAAAAACAAACTTATTTATCCCAATTTCATCAGTGTCATATCTCTCAACATTTCAAAATCACCCATGATCCATCAAAAGTTGTGATATTTCAAGTTGTTTCTGGTTAGGAAAAGAAAAATTACTTCAGTACTAACTAATCTTGTGACCGAATATGTTTTTAGATATGTTAACCAAACCTGATACAGGAAATGGGCCTGACAATCCTCTGTAGAAACCAATAAATATTCAGTGACAATATTAATTTATTTAAAAAAAAAAATTACGCAACGACTGATCCCAGCTGAGCCTGGTCGCATTGACCAGCAGTGCCGACCCCTCCCTTAATGATGTTACATTTGTCAACCCCTTTGTGCTTTATTGTTGTCGTGCCCTGTGTGCAGTTTTTTACAACTCAAAAAAGTGTAGGCTGTGTACCGGTTCCAAAATATCCGTGTAAGTGGTCCAATTTTTTACTCCTGTCTCATATCAACAGCAACAAAAAACATATCGGCTTTTTATTCACTTGTCCGTTAGCGATTAATATATTTGAAAACCCTGTTGTCGTTCTTTGACAATATTTATTTTTTTGTCGATATTCTTTAAAGCTCTGTTGGATAGTGGCTGTATAAATGCGTATACATATATATATATATATTTATGAATAATAAATTATGAGGTAGAAGTATATATTTAAATTCATCTACCTAATTTAAAGTAACCGTAAGTCAAATTAAAAAAAAACATTATAATTTTTTTCAATACTAATACCATATTTATACATTTAAAAAAAAAATGTTTAGTACTATTATTATTATTTTAATTGCTAAATAATTTTTCAACACAATGACGTGTGTACATGTTATGGAATTTTTTTTTTCAAACTATTAATATAATATTCTTTCACAATAAGGTTAGTCATTTTAGAAACTAAGCATTTCAGAATAGAACTTCCTTAAATTTTAATATGGCAAAAAATTAAAACAACTTTTTTTAAAAGGATTTCTGTTTTCATATTCCTTATGCAGACCATTATTAAATAGTGAAATATTTACGAAAGTTAGTTTAAGCTGGAAGGGAATGAGTTATAGATAAAAATATTTAATCTAAACGAGAAGAAACTCACCAAGAGACAGAAAAATATGTTAGGTTATAATTTGAACACAGGCATTTGATAGACACAAGGCTGTGTGTGCGTGGTTGTAATTTTAAAAATATTAAAATATTATTCAAGTTTCAAAAAGGCGCAGGAATACATTGTTTTTATTAAAGTTGAATACAACAGTAAAGTGCCAGCAATTGGTAGAGTATTATTACCGATACTACCATACCTGCACGCCTCTCCTCTCTCTTGTCTAATATTTATGATAATGATTACAGTAAACCTCTCAATCTATGTTATTCATTCATAAATACTGAACAAGTTGTGGATAACTACTATCCTATCGTTTAAATAATAAAACAGCCGACTTCCTATCCTGCAGCTGGTCACTTTGCATCCCATTAAGGTGAGGCTTTGTGCAGGAGGAAGGAATGGTCCCACTGGTCACTCGAAATCCACTTTTTGCTTTTCGCCGTATCCTCATCCGAGCGGACCTCCGGGCGACCCTCTCAAGGATGGTCGTTGAAGAGGAAGCCGAAACCGGCCTCCTGTCACTCGATCGTCACCCGCTGAGTCTGGACCAGTCATTGAGACCCATTATGACTGGTTATGTTCCCACCCACCTTTGATAATTGGTACCCGCTTGTGGGTGCACCTGTGGGAACAGATGGAAAAAAAATAAACGAGTATTTATACATATCATTTCATATCTCATATCTAGCATCTAGTTCTAGTTCTCGGGTTGTCTTAGGTGTTGTGTTCGCGGGCGGGGCGGAATAACCGTGGCGGAATTACCATAAGAGCGGTTATAACCAGGGCTTGAATGAAATTTTAAACCCTTAGTTTTAATCAGTTTCGGTATGACTAGAATCATTTTTTACAATATTTGTTTTGTTATTTTTAGGGTCTAGAACTTTTTTCCTTAAAACTTTATAAATAAAGGTTCTACAGAACTTTTATTTTTAAAAAGTTTTTTTTTTTTGTCTACTATCAATTGGCCCGATATATTGTGAAATTACTAATAACTAATAACTTGTTCTGAAAACAAACAATTTAATATTAAGCTATTAAATGATAACATCTAAAATAAAATTTAAAAACCTTACGGTAATCTAACTAAGTGTCCTTAGAAATTAATCTAAAGATTATATTAAACTTCTGAGATTCTAACGGATAATGTAAAAATATACATAATATATTCAAGTGTAAGTGATTACTACATTTAATTTTTTTTTAAAAACCTGTGCTACAATAACACCTCTGGGGTACAATATTTGTAAGAATGTACTGTTTCTTGATCAAAGCCTATGCATGGAAGTGATAATAAATAATTATTAGAATATAGTATAGAGTATCCACTTTATATAGGCTGGGTGAGCCCAAATAGGGTCTCCCAATTCGCATCGATGTTAATGTTAATCGATGTTAATCGATCGCTAATGTTAAAGAATAAATGATCAAACTCGGACCTGAAGCATAGGGTAGCACAGTAGTGACGCCTTACACTGAGTTATATATATATATATATATATATATATATATATATATAATATATATATATATATATATATATATATATATATATATATATATATATATATATATATATATATATATATATACATATACTCTGGATGTCTCAATTCTTAATGGCTAAACTTTGGAGGTTGAGTCAAGACAAAATTTCCAACAAAAAAAGTTCATTTGATGCATGGTCCGATTACGAATGGAAAATGAGTTTGTGTGGTCACGTTTTTTATTGAATAAGTAGAAATGGCTCAAAAACTGTTCAAGATAATAAAATTCTAAACACATCATCGTAAAGTAGACACAATTTTTTTGAGAAAACAGTGATTAAATTTACTAAAGTAATGATTAAAGGGACTTTCAAGAAGTTTAATACAGCCGTTGTAAAGAGATATGCTCGTGTACGAGTACTGCAATTGCAGCAGTACAGCGGCCACATTAGACCTCCTAAGTCCCTTTAATCATTGACCTTAGTAAACTTCACTGTTTTATAAAAAAAAAAATTTGTCTGTGAACAGTTTTTGAGCAATTACTACTTATTAAATTAAAAAACGTGGTAAAACAAACTTGGTCGTTTGTTTTATTACGAACTGATTCAATTAAGAACTGATATAGCCTGTGTGAGTGTGTATATATATATGGTAAGCGCTAGCAGGCTTCTAATAATCTCTGATATTCTTCAAAAGAAAATTACTTTCTTTAATACAATACATATTAAAGTTGAGAGATAAAATTGAGTAGTAAAAATCAAGTATGGTAAGATACAGTTCTAGGAAGTTGTCCCTTGTTTTATCCGAATTATTTTCTTGCCACCGATTTCAATTCAGATCAGCGCTAACAAGATATACTAGAGAAGAGAATTCTCTCACTCCATTCTTGGTTGCCTAATATTTCAAAATGGTTTATTCAAATCCGCCGGATCTTCCGATAATTGATGTATCCTTATTCCCTTCTCTGTCGCTAATCTTATTCCGACCTCTTTGCTAACAACCTGATTTCGTAAGATAAGATTCAATTTCATACCAGTAATCTTATCTTAGCTCTTTATAATCCTCTTTTATTAAAAGCTTAGGTCATTTTCGAAATCTTATTCTGCTACTATAATCTGTTAAGTCATTGGATTGGATATGTTCTACAGCAATCCCACGTTAAGACGAACTTGGATGGTGCGAAACGCCAGATAATACAAATTTTTTATTCCATCAAAAGCTATACATTTCCTGGCAAATTGAACTAGTATTTCTGGCATATTTTAAATGGGTATTATCGAGAAATTCATTACCCAGCTATTGTCGTTATATAAAAAAAAAAGATATATATATTTACTTATATATATATATATATATATATATATATTTATTACTATTTTACTAATATACCAGCTAGATCATCTAGTGCCATCTTACACCATGTCTTGTGGCCTAGAGAACCGGATAGACGTTATATTAAGAAGACGAAATGGAGAGCCTGATATGTTTAGTAAAAATGATTTGTAAGCGTTTAACATTGCACTAGATTGATAAAAAAAACTATTTTTAAATTTTACTTTTCCTCTTTTCTCTTTTAAGAGAACAACTTATCAAAGAACTATGGCTTACCAACAATTTTCAATAAAAGGTCAGTTTATTTGAGCATTTATGCCTTTCTGTTTGACACCCTCGGAATATATGTTTGTATATAGAGAAACTTTCGTTCGAACGAAATTTCTTTTATCACGATTATTACAATCAACACCAACCGAAATATTCGGTTCTCCACTCATTGTTTAGTTTAAATCTCGCTTATTTATTATTTTTTAATATTTTGATCTGTCTATATTAAAAATTCTGTTATTTAATACATTTTTCTTTTTTTGTTGCAGGTAATTTGAAAATTAACTTTTTCCAAAAACGTGAGTAATGATTGTTATGAATTTATAAAATTTATTTCTAGTTAATTTAACAATTAACAATAAGATACAGTCTTTGGTACAGAACTCTTTTTATCAAATTGTCAACATCCACCTGAAACTTCGTAAATAGCTTTATCTCATCGTAACCTACAAATATTATATTTACGAAAATTCTCGGAATTGGGGCATTTTAAATCTGGAGATTGGCAATCTTTGTCTATTTAATTAGGTAATAAAATCTCGTAAATCCCCCTTTGTTTCACTTGGATCTTAAGATAATTTCATCCTAAAATCGATAAAAAAGGTGGCCTACAAAACTATTGCGTCTTTTATCCTATATAACCTCGTTGTTTTGACAATTTGGGGGTGTAGGTCACGCCAAACGGCTCAATATTTTTGAAGGCCACCTTTTTTCTCAAGTTAACATATGATGCAAGTGGAATGCAAATGGTTATTTACGTGTTTTTAGTACCTAACTAAATAGACAAGGTTTGCCGATAATTTGATAAAAAGGTGTCCGTACCACGGATTAATCTATTTCCCCTTTAATTCAGGATCAATAATAACATATGGTAACTATTTATTTAATAAACGTACATGTTTTCTCTAGTTTGATTATCAGAGGTTAGGGTTATCCGAGGTTTGATGATAAATTAAAATCTCGCCTAACCATTTCGTCCTTTACATCACTTGCTCGATTTCTTTGATTTATTTTCCTCTATTCTATCGTACTCTGTTGAAATACTTAAGAAAATTAAATTATTTTGAATAAAATAAAACAAACGCGATCTCTTCTACATATTCCTTACATTTTCATATTCATTTTTCAGGTTATTTTTTTTTTTCAAATTAGTGATTATATATTTTCTTTATTGAACAATCTGCTAAATCTATATTAAATATCATTGCACGCATTTTAGTAATATTTACAAAGAAATTAAAACATAAGGTCTGTTCTCAAACAAACCTTAGTTTCCTCAAGAAAAAAAAATTGAATTTTCCTTATTGACAATACTTGGGATCATTTTTAATAAGATAGTAACACTAAATTCTAAATATATAATAATAATTTTTTAATGGATCACTTTTAAAAATTCATTTAAATTGTTTTTATACATTTAGTAATTATGCCAACTGTTTTAATACATTCTACTATTACTGTTTCTCAGAAGATCCTGAACCTTTATCGGTAATTTTGGAAAACAGACTAAAAATGTAACTTTTTTAGAGCCTGGGTTTAATAACGGAAGTATATATGTTTATTTTGGATCATATCAGCAGCATATGAGACGTCGAAGTCATTACCTACTTACTGATAATTTTTAAGATGATTTGGGATTGTTAGGAGAGTCTATAGTTTAGTGGTTTCTGTGTGTTTAGAGTTTATATCTTTTCAGTTTGAAGTAGTCATTAACGACTGGAAAAAAATATTACTGATTTCTTCTTTTGTGAGGACTCCAAGTTTGTTATTATTCAATACTTGTCCAGATTGAAACCTGATGTTTTAGTTCATGGAGTATTAGATGAAAAACAGATTCTATGACAAAATAAGACTTGAACGAAGAATGGATCTAGTTGATTAGTTGGGAAAGCATTACTCGTTGAGTCTATGTGTTGACATGGACTAGCATTATAAAATTTTATTTAAATGGAATCGAACTTTAAATGTTGGAACGTTGTTAGAGCAGAACGGTCGGCCTAAGCCAGTAATTGCCGACGGTGGAAGCCATCTGTCTTCCAGCAAGAGCTACTACTTGCTCTGTACAAAAACTGGACCCTCTCCATCTTCGGACTTCTGGGTTCCCTACTTCTTCCTCGGTCCCGTCTCCGAGAAAAAGGGACGTGCAAAGCTGCGCCGGATTGAAACCTCTGCTGGGTATTCAAAACATTGAGACTGTTGATATCTATCAATGCAATGTATCAAAAAGTATATATATATATATATATATATATATATATATATATATATATATAAAATTATCATTATCAATTTTCCATCTGCTGCTTTAAAATGTTCAGATTGCCCAATTCGCTATTATTTCCATGTTTCTCGTAATCACTCCTAATTTATTATTATCCGGTAATCCAGGTCGGACCGCAATGGTTTCATTCAATTTGCTGCTTAGTTACTCTGGCAAGGTTCATTAAAGCTCATTACATTTAAGTTAAGGAAAAATATCCTCACGATTATTAAGGATAAGAATCGACAATCAATAAATTGCTAATTATTTTTTTTATTAATATTATTTCTTAAGCTATTTAAAGGGAGATAACGATGAACCTGTCTTCTAAACAAATAAATCCTGATTCTAAACAACTTGCTTAAGAATATTTACTGAGCTGTCTTAAGCTTCCTATTGGTAGTTTTGCACCGTTCTCCTAAACAACAAAACATTTTTCTTTACACATCAGAAATATCCTACAGATTAATTTTTTAGTTTCGAGAAAAACTGTAAGATATATGGATCGAAATCTAATTATAATCGCCCTAAAGAATCTGTATGTTAACCTTTAGGAATTACGTACATGTATATCGGATCAACATTTTATTTATAATTAATTAACTTAATGAAGAGATTTACATATAATTTTATAATCTGCTTTAATTTCAACATTGCTAATTGCGCATTACGATTATGCGATACAAACAAATGTGAATTAAATAAGAGGTAGAAGATGAGTAAATAATTAAATTCGCTTAATGAATTTGAATGTTCGATTGCGATACCACGTTTGATGGATTAAATCTGATTCACAAAGTCCAATATAATCAGTTATTTTCCTTTTAATCTTCTTTCATGCTATTTTTAATTTAAAAATAAATAATTCTTGAACATTTATTCATTAATTATTGATTTTTGGGGTTGGTTCTGCTATTTGTTAAATAACATTTAACACGTTTAATTGTTTTAACTAAAGGTTTCAATATAACTGAAGATGACGATTGAAGGTTATCGTTCTCATAATAAAATATATTTAACAAGTTTTTTCCTACCTTGATAACATAAAACATGATTAAATTCCTAAATAAACTTTCGAAGATTTATTTTAGATTTATCAAGGGAGCATCTTAGGTCCCATCCTTTACACAGTATATACAGCTGATATCCCTACGTATCCTTCAACCGTCCTCACTACCTATGTTGATGACACGTATGTGTTGTCTATCAATAATGAACCAATTATTGCATCACAAACCCTGCAGTAACACATTTTAGCCATTGAAAAATGGTGTGCGAATTGGAGAATTAAAATTAACCTAAACAAATCCCAACAAATTACTTTTGCCCTTCGCCGTAAACCTACAACATCCTGTCCCACCGTATCCTTTAACAATATTCCATTGATCCCTGTCGAACAGATCCGTTACCTAGGACTCCTTCTTGACAAACGCCTTACCTGGAATCCTCATACTAGGCTCAACAAACAAGAAACTGCCAACAGATTCCGACTACTCCAGCACTTATTTGACAAATGCTCTAAACTTCCAATATTCTACAAAAACCCATTTACACCACCATCATCAGGCCCATTTGGTCATATGGTATTGAGCTTTGGGGCTCTACAAAAACATTATTCTTCCCGTATCCAATCCTTACAATCCAAAACCCTCCGTAAAATCCTAAATGCTTCTTATTATGTAACAAATAAAATTATCCATAAAGACCTCAACATTCCTCTTGTGGAAGACTTGGCCCGAACTAAATATACGTCTTTTCATTCCAAACTCTTTGGTCACCCCAATCCTCTAGTTTGTAACCTTTCATCCAACACAATTCCTGACAACCCTCCGAGGCGTCTGAAAAGATGGCCAAGTGGCCTCCTAAATTAATTTATCTTTGAAGTGTTACCAATGGGTGTAGCTTCTTCACAAGTACCTTCATGTTATATATTCCTATAGCAGATTTACTGGTTATATATATGTTTACAGTTGTAAATTTCAATAAAATAATAAAAAATTAAATTAAAAAAAAAAGATTTATTAATATCGAATCGATTGCGCATATATACATTCTTCACCACTTGTAATACTGACCTTGAATAGCTCCTAACTAGGATAGCAAGAAGCATAATTATCATTGCGTCATTTTGTCTAGAAAATAGATTAGTTTTGTTTGTATATTTTTTTTCTTACTATAGCAACCGCAAATAAATGGTAGTAGGTGAAAATAAAAATAAGATATGCACAAGCCACTTAGTATTAGTTATGCTGTTATGAAAATAGCATCCAAAGCTCATTCTTTCTTTTACTAGCTGTATTAGCGGTTGCATAATGCAATCGGTTTTCAGTTGAGTTATTACGGCATCGTTTGTATCTTTTTTTTTTTTTTTGTCAAATATAATACAATTATATTATAATACAATAATAAGGAATAATAAAAATATTTGAATAACTTTAATAATAATAAATACCAGAACACTATTATAAATGTCCTTGATTGTGACAGAATGTAATATTTCTAAATAAGCAGAAAAACTATATATATATATATATATATATATATATATATATATATATATATTAAAAAAAATAATAATAAATACATTTCTATTTTTTTATTTAAAAAAAAACGCCTTTAACAAATATACTGAAAGATCTTAAGAAGAAATATTTTAAAATCCTTATTGTATGCTTTAAAAATGATGTTCTATAAAAAAATCAATATTTTTTTCAAATCATAATTTTTTTTCTATTTCAGTTTACAAGAGGAGCAAATACTTTTTTCGGCCGAAATATTGTTAACCGTATCTTCTATGAGTATTGGTTACTAATTATAAACTTAATATAATGGTAATTATAATGGGGAGGTTGGGTCAAAAGTAAAGTGTTAAAAAATTGAAATTAAATAAAAATAAATAATATTATGGTAGTACAAAGTTATAATTGATAAATTTTTCATACTTTTATAATATTAAAAGTGAATTTTTCTTTTAAAGCTGACTTTATTCCTATCAAATTTGTCAAATGTACTACAACGATATTTTGGTAAGGTTGCACGTGTTTCCTCGCAAAAATTTGCTCGTAACATATAAAATGCCCCGTCAGATCAGGTGAAGGTTTATTGTTCAAAGATAAGGTTTTACGGCGTTACTTTTTTTAGTCTTATTTTTCAGTTACGCAAACATATATTGCGCAGAGAAATTTAACTTGAACCAAACTGTATTATAAAAATTCCTTCATGGCTAGTTACAATTCCGATTTTGTATTAATCACCGCATAATTCCTTTAAATATTTTTTTGAAGTGAAAACTTCTCTAAGAGCCCTTTCCATTTTTATTTTTTTTTATTTTTTTTATTTTTTTATTTTTTTGCGATTAGTGAATCAGACTGAGTCGTGACGCTCTTATATGTAACTAATTATATATATAGTATGTAATAATATAATAAAAGGAATAAAACTCATTTCCAAGATATACAAAAAATTATTAACCATTATTTTTTAGGGATTCTGTTTAAAAATAATCTCATTTTTATGTGCTAATCAGTATACCTCGAAAACATTTTTTTGTTTATCTTTTGTTAGTTACATTTAAAAAAAATGGTTTTCTATGCCCAAACTTTAATACTAAAAATACCCATTTATTTATTTTATTTTTAATTTCCTTAAATTGGGTCTTTTACACATTAGCCCAGCTATTTTTTATATAGAAAAAAGTAACTGTTATAGAAAATTATCATTTACATTTGAATCAATATTGTTATTTTTCATATTATATATTAACATCTGTTCATCATATTTCATATGATTAAAGAAAACACATGATATTGAAAAATTGTATTATAATCAACCTAATTTACATTTAAAACAAAAAAATATATTATTCACATGGACAAAAGTGTTTGATATTTCATAATATTGTCTTATTCAAATATTTTCCGAGGTGTCTTTTACGCCAAACAAATTCATACAGATATGAGTTATTCAAACTGGAGTACAACCTAAAGGAAGTTCATTTTGTTAACTAAATGAACAGATGTTTGTAAACAGATGTTTATATAATAAATATTATAGCCTATCTAACATTGGTTCAAATGTAACTGATACTTTTATATAACAATTACTTTTCCCTATTCAAAAAGTAACTGGCGGGGCTAATGTTCAAAAGATCCCGTTATTTTAATATTTTTCTAACAACTGTAATCTTAAGTAACGAGTACGCAGTATTTGAATCCAAAAGTCGTACAGCATTGCACGCGCGCCTTGTATTTTAGTCTCTACTAGAACGTTGATAAAATAATATCTGATAAAGACTGCAGAAAACCATAACATGCCAAGTTCCCAGGCAATTTTAACTCACTTGGAACCAGGGGATGTTCCAACTTATCCGAGAATTCTTATATACTCTAACGGCGATTGAGAAAACATCGTTGAAGAATTTGTCAGAAGATTCTCCGGTAAATCGTGAATTGGCAGTTCCCGCGAATAACACCGTTGATCTAATATCCGGAGAAGAGAGGAAACGAAATTCTGCCTCTAGGCCGAAAGTTGCACGGATGTTGGCATGTGACTGAATAACCCACTTTCCCCTCGGAGGGAGATTCGCGTCATGGCCGCCACATCGTCCTTGCGGGAAGGGAATGGATATCATCTAAACAGGGAACGTACGATACAGATCGATACTTTACTTTCGATGCGTAGTATTTTTAGTATCGATAACAATACATATAGTACTGGTATCAATACTATGAGTCAGCATCGTAAAAATACCTATTTAAAAAAAAAAATTGCGTTCCAATACTATACCCCAAATGTGCTCTGGAGGGAGACAAAGAATCCCCGAAACGAACAAATAAAAATATGTGGCACCTGTGCATAGTAGTTCCAACTGTAGTTTTATGAATATTTATGGGTATCTAAGTTAAGCTAGAAAAAACTAAGTTGTCTCTGAATTGGCTTAGCTATGCGGCAATCACAGAGAACATTTCTTTATGAATCATGGGCTGAAACTCACTATGCACAGTTGCTACAGAAATAATAAAGTATAATACTATATATTAAGACCGACTGTTTATTAAATTGCACTTATGGGCAACAGGTGGAGAGAGAATAACACTATAAGTAAAGTATGGGAAAAATACTGACATATGAATCAAGGATGTCTGCAACGTTGTGAGTGGGTAAAATTACAATCAATACCTCCATTCGTGTTATGAGACGAGAAATGCATCAATATTAATTTAATATCAATATTTTTTTATTTCTCGAATAGGTTTCATGATACTAATGCCAATTATGTATGAGGATCCATATGTACTTGTTTTAGGTGAAAATTTTCTAATATTATAAAATAAGGCTCTGTTTATTGTTTCACCATATTTATTTTAATTTTCATAGTTACGTTTCGTTCCTTAAGCCATATTCCAGCCATTTTATCCAACCATGCTTTTTGCATGTAGTCCAAAGTCTAATTCTGATGAAATGGTTTGAAGATGGCTTAAAGGCCGAAACGTAGCTATGAAAATTAAAATAAATATGGTGAAAAAATAAACAGAGCCTTATTTCATAATAATTATGAGGATGTTAAATATTATAGATTATTTACAGTTAAAATATGTTTTATTAGGTTTGCTGACATTTCGGACTAACAATCTGTATCACCATCAGGGTTAAAAGTAAAAAACATACGCTTGGGTCGAAAAGTCGACAAGTCTAATAAAACATATCAAGATTTGCAAATCCTAACAAATCTCTAATGTAACCAATATTTACTCAGCAAACAGTAAAATAATCAAATTGGGAGAATTGCATGTAAAAATATAGAAAATTTAAAAAACTTAAGAGGTGAACCGAGTTCTTTTTTGTACCTGTCAACCTAGTAGTGACTAAAGTAAATAAAATAAACCGCGCGTGCAGTACTGTACGAATTTTTGATTGAAATACTCCATGTTACTTAAGATTGCAGTTGTTTGGAAAACATTAATATAACGAGATTTAAAAAAAACAAATAAATGAATTTTTTTTATTATAAAGTTTGAATGTTGAGAACCGATTTTTTTTTTTTAAATGTAACTAACAAAAGAAACTTAAAAATGTTTTCAAGGTAAATCGCTATACTGATAAGTACATAAAAACGAGATTATTTTTAAACACAATTCCTAAGAAATATTGCTTAGTAATTTTTTATCGGTAATACTTTTCTTTTCTAATTAGTATATAATTAAAATGCAAATTCTTTTTATAGGTGTCAGTCATTAATAATTCATTTTGGATTTTCTTAATTTTTTTTATGTTGTGCAATTAAATTTATTTTTCTCTGGTTATTAGTAACAAGTATTTTTCGTAAGAAATGTTAATGTTTTTTACTGATTTTTAATGATTTTCTTTCATGATTTTTTTTTTTTTTACTAAAACCATGTAATTTATAACCCAATAATTTTTTATTTGTTAAAGAAAATTTTTGAGAAAGTTTTTATTTTAATCAACTGATTCATTTTATGATATATAAGAAATGTACAATTATTTAATGGCTATCAAAGCTATACCAAATTTAAGATTTCATTAAGTATTGTTTCTCATCTTTCAAAGATAACTCACATCTAGGTCTATGTCATAAATATTTCTCAATTGCTTTGAAAAGTATCCGTACGGTATAATAATAAGGCTTTGCGAACCCGAAGGTACCATAAATCGATATATACATTATTCCATCCAAACTCAATCCCACCAGATCAGCCTTAACGCAATCTTCCCATCTTCGCTTCGGTCTACGTCTCAGACGATTGCCAGTAGGCACAGCGCATATTAACTTTTTTGAATTTCTTTCGGTACTAAGCCCAGCGATTTTACTTGTCCATTTTATTCGCCTCAACGTAATCAACTCGATGATATTAACCGAGCACGCTCTGAAATCGCCTGAATTCTCCGGTTGACTAATCCTTCTTCGGCCCGAATATTCTGCACAATACTTTATTTTCAAAAACCTTATGAAGTTGCTCATCCCTTAATGTCAGCGGCCATAAAGAATGTTTCGCATCCACAAACAACCGTAGGAAGGATTATGGTTTTATAATTTTCGGTACGGCATATATCAATATTTTTATTCGATGTTGCATTACTGCTTTGCCACTGCCATCGAAATCGGCCATGGCCGATTAACCCAAACTGCGGAACAAGAATAAACACAATGGCTTATATTATGATTAATTTAATCATTTAATTATATTATAATGGTAGAGATTATATAAATATTTTTTAACTTATTAATTTTACTCTCTACCGAGATCAGATGAAAAAAGTGTTTCAAGCTTCTAGACTCTAATCATTTATTTCATGTTATAAAAAAATATTAATCAATTGAAAGTGATATAGCCAAACATGTTATAATATTTTGATTTTACTACATTTTTTTTATATAAAAAAAACAACAAACATCTTCAGTTCCTCTAGATAAAATTACACAAAACGTAACCGTTGCCTGAATGAAATAGATCTTGAAGATATACCAACTTATAGTGGTTGGAAGATGCATCGACAGAGCCAAGGCCGACATATCCTCCAGACTTTGGCAGCCATCTCCTCAGGAACTTATGACGATGCAGAATGAATAGGTTTGTTCATCCTTAAAGCGGCTGACCCTGGGAAATGCACTCATCAGCATGCCCAGTCCAGGCGCTTCGCTTCCATCTTTTATTCAAATGTTTTCATATTCAATTTTCTACCTCCATTCCTCCCCCTACCTTCTTCAATCCCATGTGCCCTAAAACGAACAAACGCATGGTCCTGTTTTCAAAACTTCACTTAGCAGAGACAACTTTCACCATTATATTGTTTGCAGATTAGCGAAGACCGAACTTTAGTAGACAATCTTGTATTCGGAATATTCTTATTTTAATTTACAATACGATAATTTATAATAGTATTGATTGAAATTGAGCATTTTTCATTACGTTGGAACTTTTCTAATTTAATCTTTGTCTCATCATACTCTGGAGAACACCAGATATTTCAGAGAATTTTTTTTTTAATACATACAATTTGTATGGTTTTCTTAATAAACCTAGTTTATTAAGAAAAAAAAATTGTTTGTCAAAATTAAATATATCTCTACGAATAAATACACAGTTATAACATATACAGTTATCGATGCTTTTAACAAATTATTTATGAACTTCTTATCCGCATACGGCGAAACCACAAGGTTTATGGGTGTTGACTGCATGTAGGTATGTAACGGATGGACCGATTTTTAAGTTCCATGGCTTAAATTATTCAGTGATTTGAAACAATTTGAGCTAAAAACACTGGTAAAATATTATATAAAATGCGTTGAATCAATCCTTTGAAAAATATGTGCCGATTCCTTGAGCGAATGACCGGACAATTTTTTAATCGTTTAAAGTATATAAGTTCTATTTCCCTTCATCGAATTACAATTGATCCGATGGAACTGTTAGTCTCACGGTATTGATCTACACAGATCCTTTTACATCTGTTGTTTGCTATCTTCCATTCCTCCCTGCTTTCTAAATTGTGGGGCTCTCGTCTCATTTAATCCAGTAATTTAGTCGCATTAACATTTCTCTGGTGTATCCGGCCACCGGAAAATTCCACCTTCATCTTGCCATCTACATTTTATCAAAGCATCTGCTCGTACATTTTCATCTAGATTCCCCGTAGCGATTTGCAATCCTTGCGGATGAGAACAAAAAAATAAGTACAGTTTTATTTAAATGCCGTTTTCTAACCGACGAAAGCTGACCTGCAGGTTTTCTAAAGCTCCGTGAGATTCAATTCGAAACCGAATTTTTTTATTGTGGGTAAACACTATAACTATATCCACCATCCGGTATAGGATTCATAATCTTCTCCGACGATCAGAGGAGTTATTATCCTTAGAAAGTTTAAATTACGACAAAACTGCAATGGTAGGTTCGGTTCCTGAACCGAAACAGGATTCGGTGTTGTGACGCCCGGGGCAAGGTTTTGACCTTCCCGGCAACTGTTTTCACCAATCGCTTCGCCAACGGCATGCCACTCGGAAAGGCCGTTCGATTTATTGCTAATTAATTTTAATATTTACAACTGCGGAAAATATTAAATAGATGATTTATTTCTAATCCTTAACGATTCTTGGTATCATATATCTAATTCTTATGTACAAATAAACTATATTACCTGGTCATTCGTCCGTGATCTTCTGAACGACTAGCCCTGATGAAGGCCTAAAACTTTGGCTGAAACGTCGGCACAAAGGAAAATAGAAATTTTGTGTGTATTAAATAAGTATCAAACAAACATTTTCCCAACTCTAAGTATTTAAATATGATTGCATTTTGTGTTAAATTTGAATAAATCAAATTCGTGTTTACAAAACCCATGAAAAGTTACAGACATGTTCTCAGATATCATGATCGCCTTCCATATCTTGTTTAGATGTATATTTATTTTTGTATCATAATGGTCGGTCAAAACTTTTTCAGATAAAATTCTATTCAAAATAATTATCCTTTTTTTTTTTTAATCCTTTTTTTCTTGTACCAACCACCTAAACAGTATCACTTCGAAACAAACAAACATTCAAAATAGTGAATCGAGCAGAAACTTAAAAAAAAAAATTATATTAAATTTATTAAAAAATTATATTACTAAATTTTAAAAAATTATATTTGATGCATTATTATAGAAACTATAACCTATAACAACGAGATTTAAAACAAAAATTTGATTTATCTCTTTGAAATTGATACATTAATTCTGATGTCACAGGTTAAGACATTTATACTCTCATTTAAATTAAAAATTAAATGTGTGCTTATAATTTACGTTGATTATAAAAAAAAATCATTATTACAATATCATGAATTTTCTTTAATAAATAATTTGGTTATTTATAAGAATCCTTTTTACATCAACTAAGGACTATTTCGAATCCTGTTTTTTGGAATGAATTTATTAAATTTTAATTATCAAAACTAATAACAACGTCTCAGGCTATTTTATCCAACTTGTGGTCATCAATTTAATTAAAATCTAATAAAATTTACTCCATTTTCGTCAGCATATCATGTTTCTATATTACTTTATAAGATAATTCTTTTTATTTCATTTCTTTTCTTAAATAATTAGTCATATGAGTTCTAAAATTTCAATATTTATTGTTACCAATTTCTTATGTCGGGGTTATGTTTTAGGAACCTGGTTATCTTAAAAATTTAAATTAAGTTGATGTTATCTATAGCTGATTATTATTATTATTAGAGATCTCCCGGAAGCGGTTCTAAATTTTCTAAGGGATAGATATCCATCATCTTCGAATTAAACTGGCCCGGAATAATAAGTTAAAAAAGTAAAATTGACCCATAATATCCAAGACCTTGTCCAGTCTGGGGCAGCCTATAGCGGGCATTATCTTGGGCGCCTGGTCTAGCCCTAACGGGTTCGGTCCGTATCCTAGAAATAAATTTGAATTATATATTAGTCAGTCCCCCCTCCAGCATCCAGTTTCAGCTGCAGTCTGTCTTGGGTCAAGTGGAGCATGGGCCTTAGATACATTTAATATATATTATTTAAAGGGGGAAGAGGTTGTTCTAGAGGCAGAGATGGGCGAATGCTACTTTGAGTACAGAGTACCAAGAGTATTTTACTCAAATTGAATCACTATTAAAAATTCAATCACTACTCCCGTTAATCGTTTGACATCAACTGAAGTAGCCATTAAATTCTTGGTACTCAAACAAGGTCAGTATTTGAGTAGAATACTTCGTACTCGGCACTGGCGGATTTACAGGGGGGGAAGAGGGCTTTCGAGCTGAAGCCTCCCTCCTCCCCAAAATGGGAAAATATACCCATGTTTTATCGAAAAAAATATTAAGAACTTATCTCTTGAAGTATTATTGTTCGTGTAATTACATTTAAAAGGGCTTTAGGAATCATTTGAACACCATTTCATATAGGTAGTTAGTTTCTTTCTTTTTTTCCAAAGTAATTTTCGTTTTTTTATGAAAAAAAAATCCTTTCGGGCTGAAGCCCCCTCCCCAAAATTAAATCCTGGATCTGCTAGTGGTACTCGGTAGAGTAGCATTTACCCATTTCTGTCTAGAGGTAGAACTTAATTTATTCTAACCAGAGTGTTTAGATTAATTAATTTGTTTTAGGTAAAAGGGAATAATATCCATGGTGAGATGTAATAATTCAATGCAATATTCAAACGAACACAATTTATTTATTTTTAATTACTTTTTAATAGTTAATAAAATTGTAATAATTTAATTTAAAAAAAATTATTGATAAAAAAATTTATTGATGAAAGGAGGAGGGCAACTATCCCACCTGGTATTTTGGAATATTCCACTAATATTTTAATAGTGACTTTTTTTCTTTCTTAATTAATGAGATGCAGTGTTTGTTCAATACTTGAGTTATTTTTATTTGTTACCTTAAAAATAAACCAAGGGCAAGAAAACGTACTATTAGTAATCAATCCATCAGGTTAATGAACGTTTTTATTTAAGGCATAAAATTTCTGAGATGAAATTCCTCGAGATTGAGACGGAGGAGCATCACGTGACCATGCATTGTAAATCTTCTAGCCGAAACTGAGATATTTTTTTAATTAAAATTTATTACAAGGGTCCCTTACTACATTATTTATAAAGTTTTTTGCTTCTTATAAAAGAGGCGTTGCCTAATAGCCCTCCTTCCCTCTCTTTTCCTTTAGGTATGAATTACTTCTTTGATTCCTCGGTTGTTAGTAACAGGGGAAAAAAAAAAGGAAGCTCAATTTGTATAGAAAAGCTAAAATTAGAGTCGCACCTTATTCAAAGGTATTTTTGTTCGCGACACTGTCCCCTGGCGTTTCCTTGAATGCTGATGAGTCTTTGTGCCTGGCAGTGAATACGTCGGCTCGCCTGTCTCAATAGCAGCTTTGCATCTAGCGCTTCGAAATGACTTCATAACCGGGGCTATTTAAAAGTATATATATATTTTCTTTCCTTTCTAACATCTTTGTTACATAAAAAAAAAAAAGATTTATATAGTACTAACCCAATAAAAGTCCTTATTCGATATATGAAACTAAAATTATAGTTATAGAATATAAACCATGACATTTCACGAAAACTAAAAAAGATTACATGTACACATAAAGCACTAATCCTCAATCACATCACTATAGCTATGCAGCTATATAACACTGCATCTCATTAATTAAGAAAGAAAAAAGTCACTATTAAAATATTAGTGGAAGATATATATATATATATATATATATATATATATATATATTAATCTATAGAAAGAAAGATTTCATTTATAAATTTATTATCAGAGCAACATCGTTGTTAAGAGAAAATTACGGATTTTTGCAATGTACATTATCTCTTTGCTTCGGATTTACCAAATTTCATAAGAATTAAAAAGAATATTTAATTTTTTTTAAGTAAAAACTTCTTTAGGCACGTTTTGAACTTTTTTTGTGTAGAGTGAATTAGATTTAGCCGTCAGATTTTCGAGGTCTAACGCTCGAGTAAAGTCTGTTGGAGTTGAGTAATTGAAGTTTTTTTTTTGCATATGGATTAAAATATCACAAAAACTATAAAATCGAACCTACATATTGTTAGCGAGGGAAATGTTCGTCATTTTATCTTCTTTGTAAATAAGCTATTATTCAAAATTTTATCTTATCCAAAACCAAATGATAGCAAGTTTTGTGGAAGATACAGATTAAAATCTCAGAAACTAAAATTCGGAGCTGCATACTTTAAAAAATTAGCTCGATACCAACGGTCCATGTGGAATCGATTTGGGATTTCTGGAGGTTATGAAATTAAAACCTAGGCTCGAATTTAATACCATGCTATTGACAAAATAACTGTCGAGCGGAGAGTGGTTATCTCAATGGAGAATATTTCCAGCAATCAGCGCTCCAAGATTGGGTCATTAGTCATTTTGCAATTACATCTAGATTGATGAAGGTGGATCTGGAATCTATATTATATACATGCATTCAATTTACTCTGTAACTATGCTCAATTATCTGCATTGTTTGATGTTTTGGCGTTTTGTTTATGTTCGGAGACTTGACTTTTCAGTAGGAAGGAAGGAAACGCCCCCAAGGTAGTGTCTCGAATATGTAGATGCTAATTCGATTTATGGAAATAAACGAACTATTGCGGACGAGTGGGCCCGCCTTAAGGAGTGGTTCGGACATGGTCCTTGGAATAGCTGCTACTTCAATCGATTGGCCTGCCTGTATCGATTATTTATTGCTTGAGTATGAGGAGGTGGAAGGTATATAAGGTGGCCAACGTTTCAATGTTAATTCTCATGACTGAGGGTATCTTTTTTAGCATAATGTAGATAAGCTGCTTGTTGATAATGACAGGTTGAATATGTATTTTGGGTCCTTCTTCTTCGTAGTGTGTCCGGAGTCTTAACACTTCTTTTAGGATTTTCTTGCTGTTTCCTGATCTTAGCACCTGCAAATTGTTACCCTACCTTAATTCATCTTCTCATCGCCGAACAAGATCCCGAACTAAGAGAAGACTGGAGACGAGCCGAGGTATGACGCGAATGGCCCAGTGGCCCAGAGGTCTACCCCCAGCGATAATGGCGTCTGGTGGAGGTTTAGGCCAAGTTCAAGGGCAAGTGGATCAATACAGCCCTCCCCTCCAGTCTGCCACTTAAGCTGGTCAGCTCTTCCACTCCAATATATTATAATTTTATTTTATATACTATTTATTTATATTCTACAATATAAGTGAGCAGTTGAAGTCGATTGGATTTTCCATTAGCTCATTCTTAGGATTAGGAGTCATGAAGAGACTAAGGTATGAACCTGAATCTCATAGCAATAACGAAGAAAGGTTATTTGACATGCCAACCATCACCACAGACCCAACATTATGGAAGATATTGACAAGCTGTTAATAATGAACCTTCTTATCAACCACACTAACCTAAAATGTTTGGAGATAGATTTTTAAGTTAATAAGCTGCCATATAGTTGGCCCATCATTAATTTTTTTTTTTTTTTTTTTTATGTCCTTGTCATAATTTTTATTTTAAGATGAAAATATCAAGTTAGCATTGAAAATAAAGGATTATTGAGCTTTTCCTGTTCGGCTAATATCCGTCGGATAAGTAGGTGGCGACATCGCTTACACGAACCAGCTACCGTGAAAACCGGGACATGATTCCTGGACCCACTGAGCATAAGATGATCGAATCAAGCCTAGCCCGAAATATTATCATGTTCTACCCGGCGAGCGTGCTCTTCCACTTCGGCCTAAAACGACCTTCACCTGTCAGAATGGTCTACTCATATGTCTGTCTATATTTAACTTATATAACAGCTGTTCTTCAAATTATCGAGGTCCAAACGCTTCCTTCGAAAACGTTAATAGGCCTTCTCGAAATATAGGATAGGTCTTTCATTCATAAAGATATCAGATTTCTATAGCTGTTTTGTCACCTTCGGTGATATTTTGGAATTAATGCTGGAACGTTTGTGCGCAAGTCCTCAACTATTGACAAAAATTAATGTTATAACAATAAAACAATAACCTGGATAAGCTTACCCGGTGAAACAATGACGTAATGTCAAATCATACCATTTTAAAGGAGGGACAAAATAATTGGAATTATTGTTGTATAAATCTATTATTTAAAATCCATTCTACTAATATAAAATTCTGCTATTCACTCAAATTTTGGATATATATTATAATATGACGTCGATTTTCTGACAATTATGATATTATAAAACATTGTATTTTGTTGTAACATTTTGCTGGTTGTCCTACCGAATGAGTGATATATCAAAATATATTATATATAACAGAGAGATCTTCTTATTTTGAGTAAGAAGCTTAGGGGGTTCTCAGAACTTGGCTGCCAGGGGCCTCCAAAATGATACTTAAGACCCAATAATAGCAAAGACGGTTTATAAAGAAGGGTGCAGGTCTTGGGAGACCTTTTAAAGTCATTAATCATTTGTTTACTCCAATAATTTTTTATTTAAATATTAATAGAGGTAAATATTTTGAAAAGGTTATATGCTTGTTATTTTACTATACAATTACCTCTTTAATATATATATATATATATATATATATATATATATATATATATATATATATATATGTAGGGTGGATATTACTATAATGTTTGTCAACTTTCGTTGCTGAGGACTATTGGTCGTCTCCATGGCGTAGCCGATCCTTTTGGATTTCCTATGTTCTTAGGGTCGTCTCTCTCGGGCTCAAGACAGTGATTAATCGGTCTAGTTCCATGGATTATGGCCGCAGGAGAACATGGCTCCATATTTCTTTCCTTGGAAAAAAGTTTACTAGAACCAAATTTGCATCATTGGAAAACCACACCGTGATTTCCGATCAAGTAAACCTGTAACTTAGAGTTGGAAGTTTTGATTAATAATAAGAAGAGAAAGAAGGTTTAAATAATAATTTTAAAGGAGATGAGTGAAGCTAGGCAGTGGTAGCAGTTTCCCTAGACCGGGACATTAGTATGAGAGAGGAGCGCGCGCCGCCGAAGATGTCCAGACAGGATAGTTATCTACTTACTTTATGACCTCAAACCGGTTAATACATCTCCATTATCAAGATCTTCCTCTTCTTTCAAATGCAAAACACGCGGCTGCCAGGCCGTCTTCAAGGTTTACCAACAATGGGTAGAAAAAACCAGTTATCTCCTCGAGGGATCAGCTTTAAAATATGCACCAACTTCATTTTGGTAATGCTCGAAGCTCCTTGTAGGCAATGACCTCTTCTACTGTTTTAATCATCATTTATTCATAATATTACTCTTTCTGCACATCTAACACGTCCAAAGAGACAAGAGCCTGTTCCAACGAAAGTTATAGTTTTCTCTTTATCTTTTACAGCAGCCGTTTCTGATTCGCAAGAGCTCCAGGGCCGAATCAGAAATTCTGGATCACATTTTAATAATTAACAAATTATCTTTAAATTCTAAAAATAGAATAAATATCTCGGTTATAATATCCATAGCTTAATTATAGCTGAGGCAGGACGATGGGAGTACGCTCGCGAATTGGTACGCACTACATTTTATAAATTTTAGCTTTAAATAATTGTAATCACATTATCTTTGAAGCTATTTTTTTTTCTTTTGCTAAAAATACTATGTAGTGGTTATGCTTTATGAATTGCTCTCACGCCAACGATGCAGTCGCGTACATTTTTATGAATTGATAATTCAATTTCTGAAGGACAAGTACGTGCGAAGCATCTAGGGCAGCATTATTTTACCGAAGTAATCTACAAAAACATTCAGATTTTATTACCCTTAATGATTCATGAAAGTGGGATGTGGAACATAATTGAACGCATTGAGAAAAATAACTTCTGTTTCAATGCAATGGTCCCACTACAGAAATCAGAACTTAGCCATATCGGCCAACTGCGGATTAGCGCATCAAATCGAGGAAACTGTCTAAGAGAAATGCAAGTCACAAAGTATTATGAAGAAAAGCTTTTAACAGGTCACCGCAAAAATAAAAAATAGGCCCTGTAGTAGATAAACACCAATACATCTGAGCAGTAGATATCGAAAAATCAAACTTCATCAACAGATTTAAACCGGTTATTTTTTTACTTGTCTCACTATAATTTGAAAGTACTCTAATGGCTGACTTGTGAAACCGGTGTATTAAGAGTAATTTGGGTAATGGATTAAGGGCAATCCATACCAGTCAAGAGTTTGGATTTAACGAGAAGATTACAAAGATTCTCTTATTTATACCATTTTTTATTGCTGATGTAATATGTACTGGTACTAGTATGAATATATGTAATTAGATATAAGTTGACTTTACTTTTTCTGTTTGAAAGACTGTATGCTTTATTTTTCGATGATAAAATAATGATTATTTGTAATTTTTAAAACTCATTTCAAAATTTTTTTTTTTTTAACTCAACGAAAAGCTCTAATCTCTATATTTCTAGGGCCATAAATGATCCTGAAAAAAAAATGAATGGAATACGACCATTTAATTAAGTATTATGATATGCAATATTTTTTTTGCACAGGATCCGAACATCTGGAATAAGCTACCAACCTCTGCCCGGCCTGAAGGGAAACGTAGCCGAGTCGTGTCAAAAAGTCGTGTCTCCGAATTTCCGTGAGGTACCTGATTGCTACGACCCCGAAGAACAGTTACAGGAACTCTTCATCAGCCGCCTGTATAGGGGCAATGCATCCCCAATAGGCGTGAGGTACTCACCCCTACATCAGGTACAAATATGTACAAGCTGTGGGTACATTAACTTCCAGGCCCTCATGCCTTCGCGAGGGGATATCCGAGATGACCTTATCTTGAGGATCGGACCGCTATGTGCGCACCGTAACGCCCTTCTCCTGCCATTCATTCGCCGATCTATCTACACTAGATATAATACGGTAATATAGATTCCTTTTCCGGCTCTCAGGTGTGATGGATTTTGATGGATGAGGTACCAAACGAAACGGAATTTCATGAAGAAGTGACCAATGCCAATTTCAAAACGTAAAACCTTACTGCAGCTACAATCAAAAACATTGAAAAAGTTGGCGTGTTTCAAAACTGAAAGGGTTTCAAAATAAGTGAGAAAATTACATACCATAGTTCTTTACCAGCAAACAACTACTTCTTGAGTGCGTACAATAGTGTATTAGTACAAGTTCAGGGTGTGAACAGGAGTTACATTTTGTTGTGGGACAAGCTCTAATAATTTATAAAGCCAATTGAAGAGGTTTTCAGGAGCTTCAAGGATTTTTAGTCAGTGAAAACACAAAATAAAAAGTAAACCAAATATATTCACTTTTTATTTCTTCCTTTGTGCCGACATTCATCAGGACTTTCACTCGACATCCTTCGAGTAACAGCTTCGATGAAGGCCTGAAACTTAGGCCGCAACATGTTACAAAGGAAACGAAAATAAATATAATTAGTTTATTTTTACTCTGTATTTTTACTGATTGAAGACCCCAATCAAATTCAACACACTTGCTACAGTCAACTGTCAATCCACTATTATTAAGTCAATGGTTAGGATAACACTCGTGCAAAGTATGATGCCTCACCAATTATGTTTGATGGATACACCATGATGATTGTATTATATTGTATAGATCAATAAATATATGTCACTTATAACTCGTATGTACTTGGGATAAGGATAGCTATCTAATGTGAGAGTTTTCTTATATTAGTATTCTCATAATACTCTTAACTTTGACACAAACATATTACTTTGAAAACTGTAATTTATGTGTATTTTTTTTTTCAAGTATGAGTTTCTTCTCTATATTTTTAAACTATTGACTATAACTCTAGAGTTTGCCCTGTTGTAAATAACAGAACTTAAAACACTACAACCAATCTCTCTGCTCTAAAAACATAACTCTTCCACATAAATTATTCCGAAAAGCATTCGCCCACGCTGAGCAGACTAAAAGGTAGCGGCTTAACTTTTACAGTTGACCTTTAAAAGTCCTATATCCATCGTATTCAAATATATCACACATTTTAGGAAAGATAATTATTTGAATTATACTTTATAGTAATTTATAAAACTAGGAAATACTTGATTATTTTTTTGTCATCTAATTTCTTGACGAATTTTGTTGTAATTCAACAATTACATGATCCATTGCAGTTGAGTTGATTATTTCTGATCCAAAACTGATGTCGAATTCTTACGTAATGACTGTTATCGAGAATATTTTCTTAAATATCTGTTGCATTTTATAATTCGATTCGCTTGTTAAAAAACGAAAATGTCTCAAAACATCTGTCGAAAATTTCTTCGAACTTTATCATCGTCCTGTTGAGTAATTTTAAATTAAGAATTAAGTAAGTTTTAAACTTAGTTGCATAAACTTATCACTTTTTTCTTCAGTTATTCGTTTCTAATGGACCGAATCGTCGAATTAAAATGGCTTATCCAACCTCCGATTTTATTATTTATTTATTTTTTTGCTATAGATAATAAGTAGGTACACGTGTGGATGTGTTACTGATAAGCTCTCAATTAATTTTCTTTTAGCATTGTAAAGATTTTTAATATGAGATGAGAAAATTCAATATCATTTCATAACAATTATGAATATATGACATGAAAAAAACTATGGTTCTATCTTCATCTAAATAAAAAAAATTTACAGTTATTCCATCCATGTTATATTTTAGGCTGTAATCCTCTCATCCACGCTATGGATATTGGTAGTCCATTTCAAGCTCTGGGAATACTAAAATATTATATTTATTAATGTCGAGAAAATGTTGACGATAAATTGTTGGTTGGGGTCTAAGAGAAAAAAAAGTTCTTAATATTCTTATTGCATCCTGCAACTAGAATATTATATTTGTTGTGTAATCGCCTCACAGATAACTATCTAGCCGTTTTTATTCTAATTCGGGTACGCTTATATCTTGGGCATCTGATCACATCAAATTCCTATAGTTAATGTTTTCTAGTACGAGCTCTAGTTTGAGTATAGTCCTTGGCTTATAAATTTTAGTGATTAATTCTAAATTTAGGTTGGAATGATTTATAGTTAGAAGAACATGAAAGATGCTTTTGTTTGAAGTTTGGCGACTAAAACGACATAAAACTGTGGTTAATAGTCTTTTGGCCACATGGCTAATTATCGTAAAAATTACAATCCTCTAGAATCTCGAGATGGGAATCGACCAAAAAACAAAAACAAAAAAAGAACAGCGAGAGATGAATTATCAAGGCACCATTGCTAATGACCGACGCTAATGAGATGGGTATTTCTGCCCCCCCTCGACGCAATCATGCCTCCCCCCTCCTATTTTCCTCTTCTCTTTCCCCAGACCGTTTCCTCCGGCCAAGGCTAGTACCTCTTAGCAGTAAACTCGAGTGCTAAAACTGCCTTTGGGTTCTCCGAGTGTTCTTATGACTCTGGAAGAGAGTGCTCATAGCGAACTAAGAACGGTTCGGTGGTAACAGCTCAACCGGAGCAATTTTTCTTATGATTGTCGGTCAAGTACAAGGACAAATTACTGTTTAATAGTCCTAATTGTCCAAGGTTGAAGGATTCGCAGGAATAACATAAAGTATAAAAATAACTATAATCTGGTCTATTTTGGCATATGATGCCGATGGAAATAGTAATGGCCTTTATGGAAATAATAATGGCAGAACAACAGTACCTTGGAATGCATTGCAGTGGGCAGGTAGAATAAAATAATCATCTTCTATGAGTCATGACTACAGAGCAATATTAAGCCGGAGTTTTGAAAAATAAATTGGTTCTATTATGTTCAGAAAAATAGTTTTGAATATAAATTCGTAGGATTACCGGTTATAGTAGAAGTCAGAATAAGAGACCTAAGTAAATTTGTTTGGACGACTTTTCAGCCAAAGTCACGAGCACCTATATGAAATGGTGTGATTCTTGAAGTCCTGTTAGATGTAATTAATTATTTGCGAGATAATTTTTTAATATTTTTTTCCCATAAAACATAGTTACATTTTACCTTTTTTGGGGGAGAGGGGGAGAGCTAAGCCCGAAAGCCCTCTCCCGTAGATCCGCCTGTGGCCTAAGTTGTTCGCATTCATCAGAGCGAAAGTGAAAATAAAATGGACAGGTACAATATTTAAATAAAATAAAAGATACTATATCGTATCTTTTTTTAACTACTCAAGACATTCCATATCCAATCCTCAAAACCCCTCAACTCTTATTATTTGGCATATAGAATTATCCACAAAGCTTTTAATAACTCTTAGGTATTTATACTTGGCCTTCTAACTATAAACTCCACACCCACACAAACATCACCCCTAAAAAAATAGAAATTCTTTCTTATTTATAATATTGATGATGGTGCCTAGAATAGGTAGTCTTAACAGGAATGTAATTTTGAACATCACCTCCAGTTTTTCTTTTTTTCAATTTCAATAATTAGTCCATTTATTTGTTTGTTTGTATTTTTGCCGACCTGGGTTAGGCAGGAAATAAATCCATTCCGAAATATATTTCGAGAAAAATTATCCGTAATCAAGTTAAATAATAGTATGCTATGTTATAAGATCTAATTTTAAAGGTATATTACTTTATTTATTGTTTATGGATCAGGGTAACTCAGTAAGAATTGAAAACAGGGAGTGGTAGGTTATTGTTGATAATGCCCAAATGCAAGACCGAGACGAGTCTTGGTCTTGCGCAAGAGTCACGCAACAACCTATTACCTTATTATTATAGAGGTATTACTGTATTTTTTTAGATAGTAGAAAAGTAATTTAGCCCCAATGAAATATTAGAACAGTTAAATGCAAAATTATATTGGTTATACCAATTTTTTACATGTAGTAACTAAAATTGCCAAGTAATAATAACTATTTTAACTTATTTTTATTTAAAAAATAGATTTTTTTTTACCATTATTGATCTTGGTCTTGCAAAGACCGATTTTGGGGAACACTAGTTATTGTATTGCTTCACACTAGCCATGGATGGATCCTGGTATAGGGAAATCTTGCTGGGGCGCGCCCAGCCTCTATAAAGTGGTTACTATTTGTTAAATAATTAATTGGGGAGAAAAATATGGCGGTTGAGTGTGATCTAGGTCAAATCATCTACTTACACAAACGTTGATCAAGAAACAATACTTCCTTACAAAGTAGTCAAGAATTACATAAAACCATCAAAGATTCTGGTGGTTCAGGTTTTTTTTTTTTTTTTTTTAATATGAAGTAAAAAGACACAATACTAATTTATGAGTATTTTAAAAACACTGTTATTAAAGTCAATCATAAAGGCCAAATATAAATTTTAACAAATGATATAATATCATCAGTTCACATTAAAATAACCTTCGTTATTTTATATTTTTCCAATGGCGTAATCGTTCATTTTGTAATAATCGTTATGTATTACGTATGTTGAGGTTAATAAACATATAAATTTGTTATTTCATATGTTGTAATAACTGATGAAAATGATTTTAGTTCCTTACATGTGTAATTACAATGAATAATTAAGATTAAATTATCTTACCCTGGGATTTGTCTTTTTATAATTTTTTTCATAGGTCATAGGTCAAGAGATTATAAGAATATTTTGTACGCAATTCTAACTCTTCGTAAACATAAACATTTGTGATTGCCCTGCCTCAGTTGGAACTAATAGTATGAAAAGAAGAGCACATCTACGAGTTATTTTTTTCATGGCGGAAAAGAAAAAATTATTAACGACAAAAGCGATCCAGTAGTAAGAGTACTTCCCCGTTTCGCCATATTCCTAAATATAGAAGTCGGGCCTTCCCTGTTGCACCGAGACCAAGGTTGTCATTTGTTAGTGGCAGAGCATCCGTCATGGCCGTATGGATCTGCAACATCAAAGGCACCGTCTTAATAATTAGTGGATTATGTCTTTGTACGATACAAAAGGCAGTGAGTCATCTCTGGCCTTCTCATGGAAATCCTTCGTCAGTCTTAAACGCGGGCAATTAAATACGTAGCGAAACACAAAAGAATTCGTGACAAAAGTCGCGAACTACTCATATGTCTCTGGAGTTCACATTTAACTGTGAAAGGGGAAAAGAATAGACTTAAATTTTTATATAAAATGCAGTAGTTAGTAACTGTACTTAAGGTGTCAATTATTTTTTTTTTTCTTTCAGGTACCAATTAAAGACCACGATCGAGTGAGCATGATTAAAGTCGGATGTTAACACTTTTTTCCCAGCGTAACGGTTCAAAATGCTCTCAATGATAAAATAACATTTATGTAGCAAAAGCTGAATTAATGCGTTAGATTTTTTTGCTTCGCAATTTAAAGGTTGTTGATCAACCGCGTTTGACAGATAAAGAAAAAAAAAAGCAAGATTAAGACGAACCCCTTAATTCACATGCGTTCTAAATACTTCTCTCTGATTAAGCGAATTCCATTCACTTACACGAGTTTATTTTCAAAACCACTTTGACAAGATATTTCTTATGATGGTAATATATATATTTTATAATTAACTTAAGTTAAAATCTCTTCGCCATTTAAAACGTATACGAAGTAATTTTGAGAATTATTCAAATTAAAAAAATAAATAAAATTGTTTATTTTATTTAATACTAGGTTTTCTTAACTGGCTGGGAAACCATATTTTTTTTCATACGTATCGTCTGTTTATTGAAAAAAAAACATCGCTAAGTACATGTTTCATGGGGAGATAAACTTTTGAGTACATTTTTGTAAACTTCGACATTATTTTATGGTGCAAAAACGCAGAAAGTAAACCAAAAATGGCATATCCTATCTGATTTCAAGAGAAAATCCATCAGAGTTCTTAGTGATTCAATTTTATAAAATGTTTCTTAATGAATTTTACTTAATTGAACAAACCATAATATAAAGTTCCAAAAATAAATTTCTGTTTTGTATTTTTTCTCCGACACACTCATAGATCGGCATATAAATATGTTGTTAATTTAAAAAAAAAAATTAAAATCATGGTAATGATAATGTTATCTGTATTATTTTAAAAGAATACAATACAATTTCTCAACAGGCAATATTTACAATAAGAAGAGCCTATCTTGTAACGCAAAAATAAGACTCTACAGCACGGTGATAAAACCGGTAAGTCTGTAAGGGGGTTTCGTGAAAAAAATAAAATAAAATAAAAGTATATGACTTATATTTTACAAATTAATAAAATATTTCATCAGTATCGTTTAAATTGCATGTACTACTAAATAGATAATGAATTATCTTGGTGTTAAATATTAATTCATTTTCACTTCACTTTTAAAAGATATGTTTTATATTTTGTACGGCAGCCCAAAGTAAAATTGCTATAATTCGTTGAGTTACTAATTTAACTGATATTATATAAAAAGTAATTACTAATTAATATTATTTTTTTTAATATAAAAATTAACAATCTGCAATTTATAATGCGAAATATAAAGAAACATTACATTTTCCAAGTAAATATATTAGCATATAGTTATTTTTAGAGCAGAGTATCGACCGGTCGGTTGTACTCTACATGTAGATGTAACATTTGTTCCATTATATTGTAAGCTTCCGTTATAATTTTTCAAAAAGCCTTTTTATTTTTTGCTATATATATATATATATATATATATATAATATATATATATATATATATATATATATATATATATATAAATTTCACAGTAAAGAAATTTAAAGTATTCAAAATTTGATGTAGAGATTTGTCCCGAAATAAATATGTAAAGAAATTGTTTTAATATCTAGTATTATTGTATTTTTGAAAAATATATTTTTCAATTACAATTTTATAAAACATTTGGGCCCTATATACCGTGTAAAATTGGAGGATTAAAATAAATCCCATCAAATCATCTTTACCAATTTGTCGTAAACCTATGATTTCCTGTTCTGCTGTATCCTTTAATAATACTCCTCTTACCCCTGTTATATAGATCCGTTACCTAGGACTCCATCTGGAGAAAATGACTTGTCCGGAATGCTCACACTATACTGAAATGACAAGACTGCCATACGTTTCCAGCTGCTTCAACACTTATTAGACAGACGCTATAAATTCCAATCAACTATAAAAGACTCATTTACTTGGCTATAATAAGGTCTATTTGGACTTAAAGAGATGAGCTTTCAGGCTCCACTAAACTATCAAATTCCTCTCGTATCCAAAACATACAATCCAAAATGTTATGTAATATGTAGTGCTTTGGTTAAAATGCTCAATACTCACTTTGCCAAAAGTAAAATTATCCGTAATAAAGTTAATGTTCCATATGTTGCCGATTTGAACCTATACAGATACCTATCCTTCCACAATAGACTTCAGAACCATCCGAACCCACTAATTTCTAACCTTACATTCTCTTCGATTCCTGACAATCCTCCTAGCCGTCTGAATAAAGAGGACACAAGGACCTTCTAATCCTAGAACTACATTTGAAATACTAACAATGATTAATTTCTCTGCAAGTCCGTTCATCTCATTGTAGAAGTTCACATTTACTTGTTGTATTGTTTTTAATACTATTTAAGTGAATTTCAATAAATATATACATTTTTTAAATACCTTATATTTCAAGTACTATATTTAATCGTAGGAATCCTCCAAAAATGTTTTTCTAGATATTAATGAATCATTTTAGTCATTTTTTGACTTAAGAGGTTTTATTGAATTAGTTATAGGTGTTCCTCCAGTAGTATCCTCAAATAAAGAAGAGGTTTTATTTTTAGTGCTTAGTAGGAGAGAGCTGCTTCCACATTCGTGGTGGACACGGTTTCAGGACTATTCCAGTGGGAGAGAGAGGGGGGGGGGGTGAGGAAGGTTTAAAAAGGTCTCCCTAAATGAACTGTAAGACCCGGTGCCAAACTCTCATTTTCAGGAGCCTCCAAAAAGTTTATAGCTGACCGTAAGGCAATTATATTTTTTAAGAAAGACATAACCAGGAGGGCGGCCGACTATTCCTAACTGTTCCTAGCCGTGGTTGTTTTCTTCCCGAGCAGTCCCACAATAGACAGTATGAAGGCATTTTTTTGGCACTGGCACAAAAGGTCGTCAACCTCTTCTCAGCCGCTGGTTCAAATTACCCGTCACACCTTGCGACCGCGTTGAGTCCCCGATGCATCCATCTGCATTCTTAAATCAAATAAGGCTTTCCTTTGGTATAGAAGAAAACAGATTTTATAGTAAACTACCAACAATAAATGATTTAGATAAAATTTTCCCCAAGAGAATTCATGATCATAAATATCATCCATCATCAGGTTGTGTTTTAAAACGTCTATCATTTCGACTAACATGCGTTCAGTTTCCAACACAGTGATGAAGTACAGTATTCTTTTGATAAAAGTTTTCAGTGTATCCTCGATTCGATTCAAAGCATTGTATTGAAAATACTGATGACAAAAAGCATGTTCAGTGTTTCGGCGAAATTGCCAGAACATGAAGAACATTGAGTTCCTAGTTTGGAAGTATATGAGTACCAAACACGTGTAGTGTACTTTGCATAAAACCTAATTTTAGACTTCATGTTAATACGAAGTAGGAGGTGTGAGATAGCTGGTTACGCACAAGCCTCCCATTCCACCACATATTGAGTTGGTTATGCAATAGAGTCCTATTCCACTCCGTATTGAGTTGGAAAAAATCAAGTGGTTGTAAAAAATATCTTATCTGTTCCTATCAAGTACTGAAGTCGAAACCATTCCTCAGATGTGGTTCAAACGTTCTGGTTGGATGGGTTATTGCTTGATAAGTGATAGCTACTCAATAAAGCTTAATGTTGAATTGAATAATATCCACATTCAAAATAAAATTCATGTACGCTTTTCCTATTTAGTTTCGGTAAGTTACTGGGCAACAAACAGTAACTGTGTTTATTAAGTATATTTATACAAATTATTTGATTAGTTTTGATTCAGTTTATATATATAATATAACGAAAAATCAAATTCTTGCAAAATTTATGCTCAGCGAAAATGAGTCTGGAACTTTGGAAAATTATTTAACTTAAGGGGAAAAAACTGTGTACACGTTTGAGCAGATTCTGTTTTAAAAAATAATAAAGGATGACTGGTATTTAGAAAGAAAGTAAGTGTTGTTCAAAATCTTCTCCATCTTCCAATTGAACATAAAAATAATTTACAATCTCTAAAGGTACGTTTACAAATTTCAAAAACTATGGGAAACGGGATTTTGGAAATAAAATTGTTTCTCTGGGCAACTGTATTTGTCTTCTGTTTGTACCCGATCCATCTTCTCTGATTTTTTCAAGAGAAATCAAATGGAGTTTGGGTAAGCGCTTTGTCGAGTTGTTTACTGTTTGTGTTCCTTTAGTATATGTTGAAGTTATAGGTTTCTGATACGTTTTTAATAATGAATTTTCTTCATCCACCATCTCCTTTCAGGAATTTTACCCCTTCTATGTTCTTTTTAAAGGTTAGGATAAATGTTATTCCCAACGTTCGCCATGTTTGTTTCTCTGGAAACACTGCAATGTGTAAACTGGCTTGAGTGTTTAAGGAGATCCGTTTTATTTTTTTAGTACATCCATTTATTAAAGAATAATCAGTCTTGCAGTTCATCGATCGATTTATCTTAATGTATCCCCTACTGAAACATTTTCTAATACGGGTGATGCTTCTCATTCCCCACTGTTGTTTCCTCCCACAAAGGAGCAAACTACCTCAAGCAAGGAGAAACAATAAGGACAAACGCAAAAATGTTTTGCACAAGTGCACACCGAGTGTGACCAGGCCGTTATTGTTGCAGGGGCCGTGTCAAGGCCGCTGCCATGTTGCCACGTCTACTCGTCGTGTCTCCATCGCGAAATATCATTCTCCCGCCCGAGCTGTTTGCGGGCTAGTCTATTTATTGCCAAACCGAATGTTTTACCACCTGTTTTATAAAATCTGGAGAGAAAGAAAACACCATTTAAAAGTAAATTCAACTACATAAAAAACAAACGAGTAAAATTAATGGATATTGCCAAATATTTCTATAAGTCATTTTCTAAATGTGTACCTGTTATGCTCAATGCCTCATACAAAAAGGAAAGTATTCCTTATATTTATACAATTCCCAATAATGCTTACGAAAGTGCCTGTATATATGAATAATAAAGAAATTTTGTGAATCGTGAAAGAATATACTGATTCCTTTTCTTTTTTTTTTTTAAATCTTTTTATTGAGAAATAATACATTTTGCCGCATTTAAGGGCACTGAGTAATAAAGCTGAGTGAGGCCCATTCATACTACATATACAATGCAATAAAAAAATAAATAAATAAAAAATAAAAATATAAATCTATATAACAAAGGTAAAAACTATAAAACTAAAGAAATGTAACTTGAAATCAAACTAAAAAAAAAAAATAATAATAAAAAAAATACAGAAGTTGGTAGCAAATTAAATAAGTCATAAGTAAAACAAATAAATATATAAAAAAGAAAAGCATTCATACTTAATTTACATTAATACTGATTCCTAGAAGTAATTTGTTGAAAATTTATATTTATTTCGTAGTTTCGCACAACTATTTTCAAGAGTGGTTGTACTCGCTTTTAAAATACGCAGATAAATAATGAAATATTCCCTATCTTCTGAGTGTTTACTAATCCACCTAGACATGCGCCAACCAAATGTATAGAGCGATGAAAAAAACGAACACAACTTTTCAGACTTGCTACTCTCTTCTACATAAATGATTTTAAAAACTGATCTTTTAAAGAATCTGGATGAGAGATCTCCTTTCTTTAGCGCTTAAAAATTACCTCCAGCTATTGACATTCCGTAGGTTAATTATAGCATTGTTCCTGACTGTACTCTACGCTAATGCCCGTAGCTTCAAGTATAGCAACGTTGCAAAACAGTAATGCTCTACTTCATGCTTGAGATTCAGATTGTCAATACTTCATTATATCTCGACTTTATACTTTATAATTGACTTATTTATTTTGATTGTGAATTAAAATACACGAATGCGATATCTATACTTGAGGAGTATCTATGCTAAACATTTTTTCTTAAATACATTTCAATGATTTTTGTTATTTTTATTGTATTATAATTTTCTCCAAAACTATTGGATCCACGGGAGAACGATGTGAGGAAGAGGTTTTTTTCGGTCTGAAACTGGGCTCTTCCAAAAGATAGTAAAATTAATTTTTTTTCTTCAATGTTAATAAATTATAACTTAATAAATATATACTCGTTATGTATATAACTATTAAATGTAAGCATATACCAAGAAAAAATTTTGTTTCTTAATTAACAATCTTGTTTGTTTAAAAGGCCGCCAAGGGCTCTTTAAACATCATTTTATATAGTTTTTTTTTCAACCAGAGTGTTTACCGTCATAGAAAAAAAAGCTCCTCCAAAATTAAATCTTGTATCCACTAATGATCCGTATTTATTTTATAATTGTTAAAATACTAATAGTATATCAAAAGTAGATTACTTGCGTTTAGATTTTGATGTTTTAAAAAAAAAAAATCCAGTTACATACTATTACAGTTGTACCTATTTTTTAATGAAATTTATAATTTCGAGGAAACAGCTTTATTGAACTCTTTCAGCTCATATCCATGCTTCAGTTCATTTTTATTTTTTTCGACAACGTTTCAGACAATTTTGCCCATTTTCAAGTCTTAAGTATTTATATCATTATCTTATCCTCTATGAAATATATTTTTTTATATAATTGTTCTACTATCTTTCTTCATTCTTATCCTCCCATTCTTCTAATATTAATTTCATAACTATTTATGAAAAGTCAATTCTTTGGACATGTCCAACAAATTAAACATTTATTTAAGCATTTCCATCGAATGCTATACATTTTCGTCCTATATACATATAATAGCCTTATGTCCTCTGTGAGCTGTGTTACACATATGTATAGTATTCCATGGAAATTTAAAAAAAAAAATGTTTAATTTGTTGGACGTGTCCAAAGAATTGACTTTTCATAAATAGTTATGAAATTAATATTAAAAGAATGTGAGAATAAGAATGAACAAAGATTTTATAACAATTATATAAAAAAATATAACATTAGGGATCTTATAATGATATAAAGATTTCGACTTGAAAATGAGTAAAATTGCCTGAAACGTTGTCGAAAAAAATAAAAATGAATTGAAGGATGGAGAGGAGGTGAAAGGGTTCAATAAAGTTATTTACTCGAAATTATTAGTTTTATTAATTAATTAATTAAAAATACCCTTGAAAATTTAGAAGATTCAATAAAAAAGCACCTATTTTTTTTAAAGATATTTAAAAGTTTTAATTAAAACTACACTAAAAACATTTCAATTCTATTTGTTTGTTTTGAAAGAAATTGAAGTAAATGATGGTCAACTTTTAATATAGATATTACTGAATATAAAAATACATTTATTGGATTTTCTTACTAAAATATAGATATTTTTCTAACATGCTATAAAAAACTGTATTTCACAACTAGAGTTTTTCTTGTAGGCAAAATAGGAAGGTAGAAGTATAATACTTCATTAAAGTATATTAATTGTTCTGTGTATTGTAAATGTTTTATTATACTTTACCACATTAATGACCGTATATCCCTTATAATAAACGGCAATCTCATATTAATTTCTTTAATCAAGTTATCTCGATATAATCTTCGATTGCCTAAGTGATGATATCTTATATCCGCATCTGAATCAGCTAAAATGATTTTTTTTTCATTGCCTCCTGTTCTCACAATCCCGCTGACATTTTGGCCTTTGTTAGGGGTACATCACAAGATATTCAGGGAGTAGGTCACAGATATCAAGGTGCCATAAAATAACGGAACCTTGTGCACAATTCAAATATAACCCCCATCCAATGCTCTTCGGGAGAAATATGGTTTCCAATCCAGATCCCGACGGGAACAGATGACGTCGCATTCGCGGTACCGAGAAATGGGAAACCGTCACTCACTTGGCGGGAAACGAACTGTATGCAATTTTTATATGTAACTTCACTGTCACCCTCCATTGTTATAAAGCATGTAAGGAGGGAAGAAAAATTTTAATATATATAAATTTTTCTTATTAACCAAAAAAAAGTATAATTATTGATAATTAAATATACGGGCTGGTTTTGAAATGGTACGTTTACGAGGTAAGTATTACGTTAAACAGTTTGTTTTAATTATCTTTTAAAATAAAACTTTGCAACTAAGAAGCTATTTCTTTTTGTTATTTTAACTCTCTTTTGATTATTTAATATCAAGCCGATATTTGTATTACCTTTAAATATTATTCATCAAAATAACTTCATATTTAGGATGAAATTGACAAGTTGAAATTATACCGTGTGAAAATGTGGACAGGTGTGCAATAAATATATTTGAAAATGGCCCAAAAAATCCGAAACGTAATAATAATATTTATATGTATATAATAATGTTTTAAATGTAAAATAAAATATTGTGACCAACGTTTCAGCCCTTAGTCCATTATCATGAGAAGAAACATATTTTAATAATTAAAAATCATTATTGAGTGAGTTGCACTTGTCAACTCCATTTAACTAGTCATATATAGATTAACTATAATAATCATAAAAAATATGAATAACTTAAATAAGGTTGTTTATCATAAATATTTATATTTTCTTTGCAATTTAATTCTTAAAAATTACCAACTGCTCAACGTCTATTTGGAAAATCCCCGAATCTCATAAAACCTGAAAATAATTATTTACTTCTCTGTCTCGACATTCGGGAAACTCGTTATCTCCTATAGACTATTATTTTTTAGTATTTTTCAAAAATAATAATATCCTATTAACTCAGTTTTGCGTTGTATTTTTTTAATGAAACAATATCCTTCTGGTTTGAAAAAAAATTTAATACAAAAAAAATCAAAAAACGAGACAAAATATATTGTCAGGATATTAAAAGAAGATACAAACGTAATGCCTTAAGTATATTAAGAACATAATGAATCAACATTTAGGGCTTTATCAGGTGAAAAAAAATATAATTACATCGAGAAACTATTTGACTAATAGATAAACTGATAGTGTTCGTTATGTTTAATTATTTCATAATAAAACTTTGCATGATTTATAGATAATATACCTTACCTATAGGTATATTATATTATATACAGGTATATATGAATTATTATCTGAAAACTATGGATCATTTGAACTGTTTCTCTCCTTAATTATTTACTAATTGAATGACTCTACCAGGATATATTCGAGTGTACGGTAATGAGTCTATGGGAGTCCATTATTACCGGCCATTGACATTTGTTCATTTACAAACGTTAATTAATTAATAACTAAACATTTAATTACTTTCACGTCCTTGACATTGGTATACCTTTTGTATACTTGGAAAGTGAACGGGCCTAAACGACAGTGAAAACTTGTACTAAATTTGGAATTTGGAAACAACGTGTTTTTGAAACTGTACTTCTAAAAATACAAGTTGATGAGGAATTGTTTGATGTATGTCGTATAGAAACTACATGTAATTCAAATGACAGTTCTATGTAAGTCTATCGGCTATTTTCTTGTCAGACTTCTTGGAGATTCATCCCGTATAGATTGTAGTAGTATTGTAGGATCTGATGAATATTAAGGACATAAACATCTTCATGATTTTTTTTTTACCTTATGAAGATTAGTAAGCATTTTGATCGTAAGAATTGATGCAGAGAAAGATTTTTTTTTTTTGTATAGGCATAAAGATTAACACTATAATGTAATTGATCTTGGATAGAACCATGTCACTAAGTTTTTTTTTTTTAATTTGTTATTGGTTTTATATGTTAATCACATAAATTTTAAAATAGAAACAGCGAGCAGTTTCTTATTTCAGTCTTTTTGTGAATTTCAGAAAAGGACTTTGGTAATCGAAGCGACCTATAGTGGCGTTGGGAATATTATAAAAGGGTACAGTAGGATAGGATGTCCTTGATTTATGGCGAATGAAGACAAAACTGATTAACTATAAAAAATATATAACAAATAGTTTATTTGCTATAATTCATTCCAAGTCCACGTTTCGGGAAAATTTTGCCCATATTCAAAACTATTTCCATCTTTCATAAGCCATTAATATCTAAAACCACGTGTGTTCGCTCCTTTATCATAATTTAAAGTTTTTGTATTATATGCAAAAATGAAAATAATATCTGGAGCATCACATTTATGGGATTGAAATGTTGAAATTTCAATATCGTATATTGTGAAACGAACAAATATAACATTGCATATTAAAAATTAATTTATTTATATAGTTGTAACGATTTTTATTTATTTTTTTCTTTACTTATTATATATTATTGAAAATATATATATAAAAAAAAATACAATTGGAAATATAACGTATTTGTTTAGATTAAACCCAGGATAGAGGGGAGACAGCCTTCATAAAGTACTTCCTTGCAGATTTTCTTGCTTTATTTTCAGATTTTCTTCATTTCTAGCAGATTTATTTATTATTGTTTTTAATTTTAAAAGTTCATTGATTTATTAATTTCAATTAAATTATTTATTTTATTGCTATTTTTTTTAGTTTATTTATTTGTCCATTCTATATTTTTATCTATAAGTGTCTATTATTATCATTATTTATTTATTTTATTCTATTAATTCTTTTTTTATTTATTTTATTGTAATAATTCTTTTATTTTTATTTTTTGTACCAACCACCTGAACAGTATAAAAGTAGTGTTATTTAGTTAATCGTGCGCTGATGACCTGGATGTTTTGCGCCTAGACATCGAAACAAACAATTACTTTCCTGGAACTTTTTCAGCAATATATCACGTGAATATCACGTGAAAATTGAGGGATGATTGAATAATAAAATCCTAGAATATGTTGACATATATTATTCTATTTCAATATACATGACAATTTAAATAAAAGTAACATTTAGGTATCAATAAAATAGTAACATATCTATTACCAGGCCCTAGTCTAGCAAGCTAATCGACTATTCTTAATCGATTTTAGTTTACACATTTCATTCATTCTTGTAGCTTATTTATTGTTGATTTTTTTTTATCTCAAATTATTGGGGAGAGGGGGAGTGAAGTGATATTCTCGCCCCCTCTACATTTTTATTAAGAAGAGGATCCTCCCCCTCCTCCCCCCCAGGAAATCTGCTCCTATGGATTTCTGCTTTTGATATGAAGCCATTCACATAATGATGAATAGTAATAATAATTTATTGCCCGTATTAAATCTCAAACAGAATAATATTTTTTATTAATATCTACAAATAATATATTATTTTATTTGTCTTCTCTCGGTAATATAAAAGAGGCAGCATGACTAACGGGTTAGAAAATGATCAACTTATGCCGAAGCTTATTATGACTACGTCTATTTTTACTTTGAACGATTCGTATATTCACGAAAACACCTAAAATGTGGTTTTAAAGAAAATATTTGTTGCCTCCTTCCTTGGAAAATTGTCAAGTATTTCGAACTCTGCAGTTCAACTAAATACATTGCTAGTCGCTCTTTATATAGAACCGTCGGCAAAAATAGACCGGGCCCCTAAGCTTGTGGGCGATGTGGCATTCTGTTTTACCAACACAACCGATTTGGAACCGAGTGCTTCGTGAGTTTTTTTTATTATTCTTTATAAGAGTGGGGTAAAAAAAAACTTTAGAGCTTGGAAAATAAATTTATTCTATTCCTCATATATGGGATAAAACAACAAAAAATGGTAAGGCTATATACAAATTTTATGGAATGGTGTTAACTTAATCTTTATATATAATATAAACTAGTTGGCCCGTGTTAATAATTCGCAGAAAAATTTGTTTAGTGAATAGCAAAACAATATGTAAATAAATAGATCCTGTGTATACAATATTCCATTTAACATAATAGAACAAAATCTTTGTACAAATCGCTTTCCTAGGGCCTGTATGTAAACGCTACTGAAAAGATAATATTAAAAAAAAATCCTCGATCGTGGGATCTTCTAAATCATTAAAAAATATATCAACAAAAAAATACTTTTAAAAGTACATATCAGCCAGAAAGAAAATGGTAATACAATAGTAAATATAGTATCCTAAAAGAGGAAGAAATTATTAAGTATACCAAAACTAATGGACTGTATCTTTGTTAATAATTAACTGATTTTTACGATTTTAATTTTGCAGGTAATTAAGTGATCTTTCTAATAATCATGGGTACCATAAAGACTTTTTGAGTTATTCGCCTTCATAACTTTTTCCTCAAAAATTTCGGAAGGATAGGACTATTTGTATATGTACTCAACATTTTTTTAAATTTTACCATGTAATCAGAAAAGCTTTCACGGACCGTAGTTTGGAGACCATGATCTAAGCTATTCTTCTCTATCTATCTTTTCAATAGATTTTCAGTTCACCAAAGGTTATCATAAATAGCATTATTTTAATTTTCAAAGGCTAGACATGAGATAAATATCTCATAGTAAGCGTGTCACCTAAGAGGCTTTTGGCAATAATTATGGACTATCTCGAAAACGGTTCATTGTTGGACTTGAAAACTCAGGTTCTTGATGACAAAGTCAAAAACTTTATTCCGTTTCGTCAATACGAATTGTTTAAATTATACATATTTCTAATAGAGTTTTACGATTTTATTTTGTTTTGTAGGTAATTTAGTAATCTTTCTAATTACCATGGGCACAATCCAGAAAAAAATGCACTCTTTTATAGTTAATAGCAAATATAGTTTCTTTTCGTTCATAACTTTTTTTCTAGAAATTAGGGATAGAACTATTTTTCGCATGTGAAGGAGAAGAATATCTTCAAAATGAGTGGTCGCTCATTGGATTTGGTGAAGAATTGACGAACTTATGGCGTACCGACAAAAAAACACCTTTTAGAATTAATATATAGGATTATAACCAAATTTATTTGACGATGCATTAATTACAAATAATCAAATTTTAGAATATCGGCCGAAATTATGCAGATTCTTTTTGTATTGTGGAACATTCCTCCAGTTAAACATTGATTTTATCATTATTATTTTTGGAGCATGTCCAACATTCATTTTTATTAATTTGATGACAAATATATTTATTATTATAGTCCTGAAGGATTTTTGAAGTTGACAATACTTGAAGTCAAAAAGTAAATAACTTTTATGATATCTAGGAAGGTAAAATTTCCTTCATATTTGTCCTGTATGAAATGATAACAAAGAAATGATATTAAGATTATAGATAAATAAATGTTGATGCGTATACATATTTTCACCATTAGGTAATCCAAATCATAACAGATAAATAACAACACAATCATTAAGGGTTAACATTCATAAAAAAAAAGATTCCTATATAAATGGAAGATACTTAAAGAAATAATTAGTGTTTAAATAAATGAAAAGAAGAGGTTTCACAAATGAGGGATAGGAATTACAAAACAAGATACCAGCCATGATAAAGGATTTTTAGAAGAAAGTAGTTCCACTAAAAGGAATATCAGATTTGTGGCCTATGGAGCTCTTGTTAAAGAGTATAGAAACAAGGGATGAACAAATTAAGAATTAAGAAATTTGTTGAGTCTAAAGGGTTATGTTTATTAAAAACTAGAAAAAAAATCTCATTTAAAAGATAAATATGGTATTTCAAATTTACGAATAATTATTGTTCCTGAATGTATTCGCCAAGATGTTATAAAAGGAATTTTATTTCCACTTTAGGTTTAGGTATTAATAGTTTTAAGTACTTTCTTTTCAATGTTTTCATTATTAGGAGGGTGTGATGGTGTAAATAATACATACTAAAAAAAATGATGCTAACACTTGGTTTTAAGACTTGTGTGGTAAAAATAAACATAAACTGTAGTATTTCGTTACGTAGCGGAGTATTTCTTATCACATGCTGTTCACTTATTTCTTATCACTTGTTCCTCGTTCCCGTACTTGAGGTTTAATCCATTCTTGCTCAGGTTAGTTACCTTCGTATCCTTTATGAAGGCATTATAATGTTATCCTCCCAATCGTGTATTGGCCGATGATGGCTGAAATAGTTGTGATTGAGACCTATTATGGGCCAAGGTCGGCGAAGGCTCGCCTACTTCCGGTGAATCGACCTTGCCCCCTCCTACCTGTGGCTCTTCCTCCTTGTAGGCAGTTGTCTTTTCACAAAGAGATGAGAGATCTCTCATCCTCTTCCTTTTTATTTTACCTGTATCTACATTTAAATCATTACGGAGGTGCAGGCAAGGATCTCTCCTACGTTGGCAAACGTACAGCCAGCATGTTTTAATAGTAACAACGTTCCTGGCATGCTCAATTCGAAAATTATTGAAGAAAAATTACTCTAATAAAATTACAGTCTATTATAGAGCTTTTATAATTGACGCAATTAAATAATAATTTCATTAAGTAATAGTTACCGTTTAATTACGGGTTACCAACATAACTAATTCATATTAGATGATTTGGAATAATAGGCAAAACATTTACACGCTACGATCCCCGCAATATTAATTAACTAAAGTATAAATTAGATATAACTTTCACTCTATTGAGCACTGAATATTAAAATATTTATGATAGTGCAGAGACCGGATCTTTTTTACATAAGTATCATCAGTTACTCTTTGTCATGTCATTTGGAACTGTTACAGATTTAACAAATGCAAATGATTTAATAAATTATCACGATTGTACTAATGAGGTTATAACGTGAATCATAAAGGTTTTTTTTTATTGAGACTGTGATGTTGAAAAATAAAAAACTAAGGAGTGTGCTCCAAACCACACGATGTAAGCGAAAACATAAACAAGGCGAGATTAATAATATCGAATATAAATTATAAATAATAGCTTATAATTAATATAATATAATATAATTTATAAATATAAATTATAAATAAAGAGGGTGAAATGCTGAACAATTCCCTCGCTTATAGTATGCAGGTCCGATTTTTAGTTTCTGAGATATTTTAATCCATATCTTCAATAAAACTCGTTGTCATTTGTCTCGTTTTCGACACTATTTTTTCCTTTTCGCTTTCCTAAGATATCATTTTGAATAACAGCTCGTTACAGAGAGGTTGAAGTGCTGAACAAGTCCTTAGCTTTCAGTATACAAGTCTGATTTTTAGTTTTTGCGATATTTTAATCGACCAGCCGACTTTATCTGAGCGTTACACATCGGAGATCTGACGGCTCAATCTAATCCACTCTCCACAAAATAAGTGGAAAACGCGTCTAAAAAGTTTTCACTTCAAAAAACGAACTTCTTAAAATTAAATCACATTCTTTCATCACAAATTCTCAAAGTTAACCTATTTTATGTTTATCTGTTGTTTAATATTGATTTTCAATAAAACGTTTGTTCTTTTATGACATTTTATTTATAAATAATAACTGTTATTTTACTAAAAGTACTGGCAATACTGATATGCTGATGACACTGGTAGTAACTGATGGTAAAAAAGACTCCAGAGGCCACTAGCGAATTCAGAAGTTAATTTTATTTTTTTGAGGGAGGAGGCTTCAGCCCGAAAGCTTTTTTTTGTATTACGATAATTACTTTTGAAAAAAAAAATAAAGAAACTAATTATTTATCAAATTGTGTTTAAATGATTCTTGAGGCGATATTAAATGTAATTTATACGAAAAATATTTTTTTCATTAAATATGGTTGTATTTTACTATTATTTTTTTTTTTAGGGAGGGGGCTTCAGTCCGAAAGCCTCCCCAGTAGTTCCCAGAGACCCATTTTTTTATAGAAGTGTTTTCTTTATTATTTCTCCGTCCCTACCCTCTACGTTTGACTAGATATATAAAGAAGTAATGTGATCTGATTTAAATTTCAAATGGAGCATTAAGCGCCTTAATTGATGTGAACGGTTGGTAAATATTCATCAGGGTGTTTCCGTAATAGGATAAATAATATATGAGATAATTTAAAATAAAAAAAAAAATTGAAAATACCGGCTGTGTTGAATCACTATTGACACAACACTTTTTAAATAATAATAATTTTTTTTTTAGTTGTCATTTTTACTACTATTCACTTTTTATTGTTTATGTTAATTCAAGTGACACGAATAAATTCAATATGCATGGAATAAACGTTGCATAGAGATATTTCAATATAACTGGTAATCTTATATAAAAGTATGTACTTCAAAACATATTAATATTATGCCTGTAATATTTTCTTTTAAGGTTCTGCAAACGGGCGCGCAATAAAATACAGATATAGTTAAGAGAATAAAAGGGAACTGAAGTTTTACTTTTTAAAATAACACGTTAATTCTTCTTTATTATTGAATGGTCTTTGAAAAAAATCAAATTTGTGTTAAATTTCGAATTAATGTAAAAAAAAAAAATGTATTTTTTAAATTCAGATGACTGGCTCAAATGTTTGAAGATTAAGATATTAATTTAAAAATATTCTTTGAATATCTTCTACTTAAAATTCAAATCTTGCTTTTTTTCTTATCATTTTAGATTAAATGCAAGCCACTTACATGCGGATTGTTTTTGTGATAGTCAAGTCAAAATTGTTGTATCATAGGAAGTGCTGTGTAAGATAATTATGGAAATGTTCTTATAATATTGTTTTTATTTCTTACACTAATTCATTTGTTTTGAGGTCATCTTCACGGAACTAAAGTAAGCAACACAAGGCTATTTTATATGTTTAATTTACTATTTACTTTTTCGCGAAGCATCTAATCTTTATTACTATTGGGATGTCTGAGTCACATTAAAAAAAAAAGGAAAAAAAAAGTTTCATTATAGAAATGTTACATGAAACAGTGGTGTGGTTTTCATGAAAAATAATTAAGTATTTATTGAATGTATCAACTTCAGACTTTTAAACTGTTGTTAGGAAATGTTTGAATAACATTGGCTATTGATGGGTCCGGTGTGGGGCTCATAAATTAACTGAAGTAGTAGAAATTATTTGTTAAGCCTGTGTTTTGAACTATTTCTTGGTTCATTTTCTTCATAATTCTTTTGTTTTCATTTCTTCGTATTTACTTTCTCTTTCCACTTTAACTTTTTACTTTATTGTTGATCCTAAACCAACTATACTTGCTGGCTGTGGACTGTGCCATGTTTCCCTTTGTTCTTCCCAGGTTTGAAGTTTGTTCAAATTAAAATCCCACAAGAATACTGTTTTCTCTGAAAATTCACATTACTGTCTAAATTAACCCACTCAAAAATTCAAAATCTCGTAAAAATGTGATCTCGAAAATACCGATGACACAGATATCGCCACGTAATCCTCTTATGGCCTGTCTCCCCAGTAACCATCATATTAATGGTATTTGATAATTCCTTATCTGCATATTGTGTTATCAATTATAACTTACGAGTACTCTATTATAGTTATTTCGTTTTATTAATATTTGCAATGCCCTTACTACTTTTTATTTATTCTTTTAATAGCTTTATATTATTTTCTTATTTATTTATTTTTTGGTTTTCATTTCTTTCTCCACATTCCTTTAGGTCTATTATTTCATATTATACCCTTTTTCCTTTTCATTCAATCTCTCCTGTAGATCTGTAGGAGTATATTCACATTTGCATATATTATATATTACATTACAACAATTGTTACCATCTATTTGCTTCAGTTTAGGATCTTGTTACTTAGCTTACTCTGTTTATATTTTAATGCAATTACTGTTTATAATTTTAATAAGATTATTCACATTGTTTATAATTTTCTGTCTTAATATTATGAAACTTCCATAATTCTCTATATTTTTGTATCTTGTCCGTTCTAGGCCTGTAGAAGACCTGCAAAGTCGGGTCGAAACGTTGGTTTTTAATAAAATAGTTTTGCCACTATTTAGTCTTAGACCATCTCCTTCCCTTTATTCTTTTAATAGTTTTATATTATCTTTTTGTTGTTTATATTTCATTGATCTAACTCTGATTCTAAAATCCTGTATCCTGTTCTTTCTAGCCATCCTGAAGACCTTCCTAGTTATCTCAAAACGTAAGCTTGATTAATGGTTTACAATATTTTAAGTACTTTTATGACTGCCAGGCCACCCTGACCTGTACTTGTTTTCATTATACTAATAGTGAACCATAAAATATTCAGAATGTTATAATACCTTGAATAATGGCTGAATTCCGCAGCAGGATGGCCTAGCCTGACCGCCGGCCTTGAATGCAGCGCGCTGTATGCAACTCGAGCCGCAATGTCATTGCCGACACTGAGGTCGACTTGCAGACTTACAGTCTCTCTTTGCGGCCCGTTCTCCTTGAGCCGACGGAATGTTTATGACTAACATCACGAGACCCTTTACGTAAGCTCCGCTCTTTCGTAATCCGTGCAATGGAACAATGCAAATGGACAAGTGCGGCTCCCAAGGCCGCTGCAATAGCTCGCAGCTAGTCCGGTTTCTTTCTTCTTTTTTCTGCCTCCAATGACAGGCAGGTGGATGAAGGGTTTTGTCACTCCGGCTTACAGGGATATCAACTTGGCAGAGCTGCGGGAGTTATTGGATTATAAGTTTGCGATTCCAAGCACCGAGGAAGCCAACTGAAAGTCAGATGATTTTATCTAATCATCCCGAGCATACCTATCAGCCCATGCTCCTTCATTATAGATAATACAATTTCTAAGTAATTGGTCTATTTTTAAGGCTGAAATATACGATGAATTCTGCGAACTCTATAGGAATCTTGACTAAATATGTGTATATATATGAGATATGGTTTGGCTCAATCACCTTTTCATAATACTCTTCTATTCTTTGTTGAATAGCTACACTACCTTATGAATTTTTTATGTAATTGTATATATTGTACGAATGAGTTTCTTATATCTCAAATACTTAATGCCCTTGATTGAGGCAAAATGTATTTTTACACAATAAAAAAAACCCTTATGATTTCACCTAGACAAGAGACTAACATGGAATCTTTACAAGAAATAGATTACCTCAGAATTACTTAAAACTGATGTTCTAACTTTTCAGTTTATAACAAACTAGTCAATTACATCACTTTGTTCAAACTTATTTGGACTTGAATACATTCGATCTTTGGTATTCCTCTAAATTCGTCATAGTCAAAGCCTGATGAAGTTTGTATGTCTTCTCTAAAAATCCCTAATTAGTTCTTGGTACTAAAAACTATCATGGTTTTACAACTTGCGTTTAGTTTAAATCTCTCTCATTATCTAATTAAATCTCAGGATTTATTAAATTAATTTATATAATTACAATCTATTATGCTATGGCAGAATGGTAAAAGCGATCAGTGTACTCATCTACCAGAAACAAAAAAATATATATACATAATATACTATTCCTTATGAATTAAATATTGATTTTTTAGTTCAGTTTGATATACGTTTTTTGTAAAATAAATATAACAATGAAATGATTTTATAGAAATTATAACTGTTTTTTGTAGTTATTATAATAATGCAGTAACATCACGAATCCGTTATATTACAGAACACTAGTGAATTAAGGATTCAATTTTTTATTTTTTCATTATATCATATTTGTTCCTAAAAATGATCTGAATGAGTTTAACTGTATCAATTTTTTCTCATTTTACCCGACATGAAGGGTGATGTGTTTAGGTCGACATTAGGTAGTGTGCTGAAGCATTTAGTGGGATTCCGTGAACGTTTTGAAACGACATTCTGACAAATTATAAATAATTATTGAAGTACCTCCGTAATATAAACGAAATGTAAGCATATGTCAAGAAAAAAATAAAAATTATATTCCTTAAAGCATTATTTTCCTGTAATTACCAGCATTTAACGTTTATTTACTATTATTTAGTAACCCCACCTCCCACCCACAAAAAAAAAAAAAAATCCTGAATCCGCAACTGGTATAGAATATCAAAACAATTCAAGTGGCATCTTATGTGCTTTAAGAAGTCTAATTTTCATATTTATTATTTGTAATTTTAGACAATATTATTGTATGTTATTACTTCCTTGAATTGTAATATAAAATTAAATGGAGGAGAGTTAGGATCCAGAGTTCCGCTGCGATATCTGGATGTTGATTATTCCTATCTCTTATCTCCCTGCTCTTCGGTTTCCTCGAACATGTCGCCCAGACGCTGGGATCTCCTTATCAACAACGGCGCCTTTTTCAATTATTTATATTTACACACAGGTCACCTGAAGGTCACGTGCTTGCGATGTTTTTTAAAACTAAGATTCCCTCTTGATAGCAAATAATCATGGTTATTTACAGTGGAATTCTAGGCGCCATGTTTTTTCTATAATTAAAAAAAAAATATCTGTGAAATAGAAGATGCATCTTATTTTATTTGAATATTCCCTGTAGCAGCAGAATTTCAATAAGATGTGGTAAAACTAATAAAAAGTATAGAAGAAATAATAGGAATCCTAAAGTCCCGATGGAATTTAGAAATTGTTTTCCAATCTAAAAATAGTAACGAAATAGAGGCAACAAATTATAAATCGATTCAACATAAGACTTTTGAAAAAGTAGCCCTCGAAAGAAAAAAATATCAACGTTAATTTTTGTATTATGTTCCTTTTTCTTAAGAAGATTCGAAAACGTTAAAAAAAAAAAAAAAAAAAAAAAAACTAAGCTGTATGGTTTTGACCTCACGATAGATGTGAAAACATCAACAAAGCGAGATTAATAATATGTAATATAAATTATAAATAATAGTTCATTATAAAGAGGATGAAATAATAAACATTTCCCCATTTAACATTTACCCGAGCGTTACTCATCGGAGATCTGACGGCTCAATCTTATTCACTCTCCACAAAAAAAAGTACACAACTTGCCTTAAGAAGTTTTCACAACAAAAATGAAATAGTTTTTTTTTTAATCTAGTAAACGCGTTTCTCTTAAATGTATATATTTTTTTTAGTCTTATGATATTCTTCTTTTTTAAATTTGTCTCAGTTTTATACCTTGTATGAATATTTGCAGCACTTAGGAATTAGTAACAGCTTCATAAAAAATCAGTGTCAACTCAACTTAAATTATTATAGTCATAATACATATTTATCTCAATTTATTCCTATTTATTGTCATTTCTATTTTATATAAATATAATTTCATAGAACTAACGCAACTATGTTTTGTTTCAGGTAAAAGAAGAAATGTGTATTTTTCTATTTTTGGAGTAGGTAATATACAGACTGATATTTTTTTTTTAATTTATCATAATACCTAGTTTTATTGGAAGTATAATCCAACAGTTGATTATGAAATATTTTATCTTAAAGTATGAATTAGTTGTTCTTTATGAATTATTACTGTAGTATGAATTATTACCTTCGTCCTTAATTGCAACTGCTTACAATAATGCTCAATAAAAATAGATTCAACAGTTTTAGGAATCAAAATTATTGCGACTCATAACAAAAACACCATGGTACGGGACTAATAAAACTCTACATACTGACCTCCACCTTCCAACAGTTGACCGACATATAACGACTCTTTACCAACGATTTTATTCTAACTTAAACGGACATCACAACAGATTAATAAGAGATATAGCCACAGCTGATCCTAGAAAATGAGGAGATTAAAAAGGCATTGGGTGAGAGATCTCTTTCCTTAAACAACTTAAGTAATTGAAGCAAGTCAGGGATGAAGTGCTGCTCAGTACTTTCCTTCCCATCCCTGGCATGTCATTTATATCTTATATTTCCAGCACATTTGCTGATTGTTATCAAAAGTTAGCAGGCGCAAATAATTTTTTTATTGCAAAAAAAAAAGATTGTAGAATTTTGATTTAGGATCCCACCAAAAAAAAAATGCAAAAACCAAAACAAGGTTTATCTTTAATTAGTAATTAAATAATTATTTTTTAATAAAATTAAATATTAGGCCATTTTATATGTATGTTATAAAATAAAAGGTAGCCATTCAGTCATTGTACAAGCTATGGTATATTTTGGAGCACTTAAGCCTCCTCCTTCAAGATATCCAAGGCACCGTCTTTAAATTTAGTCACGGAACCAGTTGAGGATCTGCAAGGATTGTCCCAATCCGGGCGTCCTTGGGATATTTTGAGTCTTCACCAGCCGGGGGATCACCCTTTCTTTTCAAAATGTTTTGGTGGATCATTTTTAAAAAAAGGGCCTTATTTTATCTTATTCGACTTGTATTGGACAAGAAAGTAAACTTAATTAACATTTTCGGAAATTTTATAGTTAATTTAGATGGTTTTTGAATAAATATTTAACGGACTTTTCATCAAATCCGAGATTAAATTTAAGAGAAATTTTGTAAACTTAACAAAAAATAATTTTGTTCATTATTATGAATCACTTTCTTGTTTTATCTTAATAATTTTTTAAGTTTAATATATTTTATTCAGATTTATCTATAAGTTTTTATTGTGACTATAATTCTGAATGTTATTATATAATTATTGAGATGAATTCAGTAACCAGAATTAAAGTTACTCATCTTGCAATTCTTTTAATAAAAAAATATGATAATTAAATTAATCAATATCATTATTAATCTCGGCTTGTTGATGTTTTCACTTATATCGTGTGGTCTAAAGCACTCACTAAGTTTTTTTTTCAATTTATAAGCAATTAAATAATTAAAGCCTTTTTTTATGTTACAAAATATTTGTTTAAATTAATAAATTATTGGTAATCAATAATTATCTGCCTTAAATGTCCTGTTTTAATGGGGAAACTAAACTATACATGTATTATTAACGAGTCAGTCAAAGAAAATGTCTTGCGAAGTGTCAAAAAGAAAAGTGTCTTGAGGAAATCTTTCGTTTGACCTGTCCTGATGAAGGCCTGAACTTTGGGCCGAAACATCGACAAAATAAAAATAAATATACTTATTTATTTTTTACATTTTCTATGGGTGATCACCCCCAACCAATCTTCTCTTTAATTATTCACTAAAGTCAACCATCTGTCCACAGTTAAACATTTATTATTTATCCCATACATTTATTATTCAATCACTGTGCTCCGGTGCTTAAATAAATGATAAATAATAATGGAATAAATAAATTCCAAAGCAGTATTGCTTTCAAAACAAACAAAAGAAGGAAAAAAAAAAAGTGTGACCACGCATTCTTTTTTTTCTCGCCTCTCCTCCGTAACGAATAATATTTATGCCCTGACAGGACTGGACATCGACTCTTACCAAACCTTAATAGCCACCAGACCAACTAAAGAACTAACTCTTCTCAGAAGGACATTTCATTATGAAGTGGTACTTTGAAGCGTTTCCCGAAACCATTTTAGTCAGGACCAACTTGAGGAAAAAAAGAAAGGAAAAAAAAAGAACAATGAAAAAAATCTTTACTGGAATTGGAGGCTTGAGTCAATGGTATGAGCCACCAACTGTTCCGACATTCTAACTGGGCCTCGACTTTCTCAACTAAATACTGACGATTTTAGGATTTTAAGCATTTAGCCGCTTCTTATCATATTTAAAAGTTGACAGAAATAAACATTATTTCATTACAGTTTTTCAGAAAAGTGTTATATTTTTGCATGATTATAAAATCGATAGAACCATAGGCGAAAGAAATGTTGAACCAAAACTCCAGCAATTGATTGCAACTTTCTCCGAGTTGTGGATCCGCAAAGACGGTGTTGTTGACCTCCAGGCGTGGGAGGGCCGCATGACCCTTCCCAGTTTAATTGGGACATGGTCGGCCGAGGGAAAGCTGTTGTCGGCTCCAGATTACATTTTAGAAATTATTTCTATTTGAGAAAATACAGATAGAGTGGTTAAGAAAGTAGGAATTATAATGATAAAGTAACTACTCGGTCAAAGTTGGTTGGTTGTATCTACAGTAGCGGTCTTTATAGTTGTATATTGCAAAGGCAGATGTACGGGGGGGGGAGGGGGGAGAGGGGCTTTCGGGCTGAAGCCTTCTCTCAAAATGGTAAAATATAACCACGTTTTACAGAAAAAAGTATTAAAAACTATCCCTTAAAGTATTCTTGTTCGTTTAATTACATTTAATAGGACTTCAAGAACCACTTAAACACCATTTCACATAGGTAATTAATTAATTTCCTTTTTTTTTCAAACTAATTATCGTTATATGTATTTGAAAAAAAAAATCTCTCTGGCTGAAGCCCCCCCAAAATTCCTGGATCCGCTAGTGGTATATTGTATTATATATTGTGTAAAGTAGTTGTTGTACAGCGGTCTAAGTAATATATTGGTTAGAAGGGATTACATTCTACGTTATTTCTCATAAAAAAAAATTCCCAGCGATGAAAGCTTAATAAAAACAAAAGTACCGATACAATAATTTTAGAATGGCTCCAATTTCTGATTTCAAAGAGAAAAAAAAATCAGCAAAATACTTTAATTTTATGAAATGTTACCTAATGCCTTTTTATAATAAATCGACACCATATTCCTTTCAATTATTATTTGAATCTTTTGTGGATGATTTATCCCCATCTTCATCATATAATATGATCTAGTATTCCTGATCAAGTTTAACTAAATCTAAGTCTAGCTAGGTTCAGGTAAAAAAGAAATTAAAACTTTTCAATAATTTATTTTAGTGATATTTGCTGTGAACCCATGTCAAGTTTTGGGTGGCAGAATATAATTCACATAATATTTTTACAATAGGTAAATCTCAACGTTTTCTTTAACAAATCCCAACTCAATTAATAAGACTTATGTAAGCTCATTAAATAATGGGATTTTTCTTAAACTTTATACAATGTCATTTATTGTAGTCCAATGGGAGAAAATAAATCTATGATTTTATGAAAACAGAATTTAGCCTATTTCAGTTGCATTAAACCCTCCTTTAAACAGTTTTGACAACAAATGAATTTTAAGTAATTTTTGTCGAGTTTACTATGAAGCAATTTTAATTGTCTAAATTAAGTATAGTTATCGCTACCTATTCTACAAAAAAGCGTGATATTTTAAAGAACAGAAAACCTATATTTTCTATTTTTCTACGGAAAATTAGGACTTGGTTTTTATAAATTTATTTGTTATTCCTGAAGTTTATTATCGCCTCTTTAAATACTTCTTTTCACTTACGTGGCTCCCTATATATATATATACATATATATATATATATATAAATATATATATATATATATATATATATATATATATATATATATATATATATATATATATAAAAGAGTTCCTAAGGATGGTCTGGTTACCCCTCTAAGATTTGCCGATGGCAGTATAAATTCCAGCCATACGCCCACGAGCTCCAAGCTAGTCCCGCTCAGATAAATTACGTTCTGCTGATACAGAGTTTTTTTATTTCCGTCAACTGTGGCGAACCGTATCGCCCACTATAAACAAATTAATTAAATACATTGGCTTATATAATACTGAGAACGCTGAACCCAATCATCAACAATTTAGGTTTATGATTCTAGAATAAGGATGTTTTAAAATAGCTATAATGGTTGTGAAGTGGGTGGGTTATAGAGACGCATGAAACGCTTCACGTTTATCTCCCGACGTATTTTTCTTTTGAGTAATGTTTTATTTCAAATAAATATAATTTTAAATGATAATATTTATTTTGATATTTGCCGACGTTTCGACCTGTAGTTCAGGCCTTCATCAGGGCTGTCTCCAAAAAAGTTGACGGAGCTATAAGAAGGCTGATGATAAATGATGATATTTATTTTGGCATTTGCCGACGTTTTTACCTAAAATTCAGGCCTTATCAGGGCTGTCTCCAAAAAAGTTGACGGAGTAATATAAAATATAATTTTACTGTTTGTTTTATTTTTAATTTAGATATTACTATTTGATTCAGTTTTCAGTATAGATATTTAATTTGCTGTTCTCTCAATTATAAATAACATGGATGTAAAGATTACAATGTCCATTTCTTTTTTGGACAAGGGAGTCAATTTTCCAAATTTTGAGGTTTACAAAGTTGTTTCTTAGTTACTAAATATGTACCCAGCTGGTTAAAGATACCATGTCACATTTTTGTATTTGTTCAGAGGGACAATTTTCCATAACTTTGAAATATAAAAATTAGTTTCTTAGTTACTACGTTATTTAATACAAATATGGACATGGTGACCATTATCTCCGGGACAAATATATTTTTTTATTCCCATTGTACTATTAATAAAAACAAATTATTTTCAATAAACATTAGTTTATTTCCAAAGCGCAGGAAATTCGAAAAACTATATTTTCTATTCTAATCCTAATAGAAAAAAAATATATTTTTTTAAAAATAAAATATGAAATTCATAATTTGTAGCACTAATTTCAGACAATCATTGATTATTTAAATAGTAATTTAAAAAATTTAAACATGAATATGGCAGCTTTTCGAATTAATGAAACATGAAAACCCGTTTTGCAATTGAAAAAGTTTAATTGGGGTTTCTTTTGCAGAGAAATAGTAGTGTATGATTCGAAAAGGACATTTTTAATTGCATTCGAATAAAGGATTAAAAAACCTCCAGAAGAATTTTTTTTAAAAAAATAATATTAAGAAATGTAAGTATAAATTCCTTTAAAATAAGAAGTCAGTATTAAAATTAATATTTTTACATTGCTTTTTTTATATATAGATTTGTTTTTCAAAAAATAAAAAAATAATGATGCTGTTGGATTCATAATGTGCTTTTACATTGAAAACGATATTTTTATCGATTTCCAAAAAGTTGTGACTGTTATCACACATGCATCTCGCATGCACATGATGGATCAACCACTTATTACTATATTAATTTATATTAATTTTCAGTTATCACGATCAATGAAGGCGAAATTACGAATATTGTTTTTAATGAGTACAATAATATAAATGCTTATCATCGATGTTTTCCTCCGTACAAATTCCATTAATCCGAACTGCGCATAGCTCAATTGATCCAAATGGCATTCAGATATTTTTAAATAGCGAATAGCTCACCCATACAAGATAAATTTTAAAAATAATGTTGTTTTTCATTCTTCATTTAGCATTATCGTAATTTTCTATAAATTTCCGTATCAGTTTGATAAATGCGTTGAAAGTTCAGCTGATTGCAGTGTGGATTGATAGTTGCTAAATGCATAGATTAGCCTCGTTAAACATTATTAGATAACAATAATCATAAATAAATAAACTATGAAAACATGTTTCAATTGTAATTTAATAATAATTTCGAAATCAATTAATTTAAACCAATATATCCCGTGAGAGCTTATCAAATATATTTTCTCTAATGCATTTGAATTATAAGCATTTTTTTCGAATAAACAATATACCGCTACTGTTAGTGCAAATATTAAATTTTTTTTACAGAAGAGAATAAAAACAGAATTATTATTGTCTTAATGATTTATAAGTATAATTTCATATTTATTTCCCTTTGCTATTTTACTATTTTGCAGACTACTTACAGCGGTTCTAGGCTGCAAAATCTTTATGGCGAAGATAATAAACATTTAAATTATTACATTGGAAACTATGAACGAAGCCTCATACTTTAAAATGACTGTTAATTTTAGAGTCTACTTGATAAGCAATTGGCTCACTCCATTCGAAAGCATCGCTTATGTTAGATTCAACTAATCTGACTGCTAATACTGCTCAGCTGCTGTAAACAAAGAAGGTTGGCATGGGTAATCTATGGTCACTCCTTTCTATCATTAAGAGTACAAACGCCACACCACGATATATTTTTTATTTATTAAAAACATCAAAGAGTTAAAAAATTATTCGAAGTGCTCGATGCATCACAGAGCCTGCATATTCCTTCGTTCACCTTTTCAATTTTTAGTTCGTTAAAGATTAATATATACACTAATACATTAATTTTCAAAACCAAGCAAGAACAGTTTACCTGCAAAAATAGTACATTCAAACTTAAAAAAGATGTCCGTATCAAAATCTTTAGAATAAAATTAATACCGTCTCGATTCGTGAAATTGCCGTTCGTCACTTCTCCATGAAATACCATTTCGTTGGACACCTCAAAAACATTCAAAATTCATCAAAATTCATCGTTCGTGCCGGAAAAGAGATCTATATTTACATGTAGTGTAGATGTTCCTTTCCTTTTCAAATATACTTTTATAAACTACAAGAAACTTGCAGTAAAAAGAAATGGACAATATATTGTAGTACAGCTACTAAAGCAGTGCTGTATAGGAAGAAGTTTCTAAATTAATACGACCTCTATTATTGCCATGAGAGTGTTCGCCATTAATTAACAAGTTGGGTATTGGAACAAAGGGGACATAAAAGGTGGCTAGGACAGCTTATCAGTTCGTTAGAGCGACAAAGAAACTGACTAGGAGTCCCAGCCTGGTCGTTCTCTCTCGTTCAGGTACAGTTAATCAGGATAACTTTATACCCATGCTAACTTACTAATGAATCAACTTGTGCAAGCTAACTCAGCTCCATAATCTTAGTTAAGGTGAATGACTCTCCCTCTGTCATATGTTGCTTTTACGCCAACAACCCTCGTCTTCCAACATGGCCAATCTTAGTACTGTTCTAATCTATAGAGCAATATACAACAAGTAAAGTTTACTCTGCGTAAGAAGAACCAAACAAACTTAATCGAAACAAATCGATCTGATCAAAATTTTTATCTTGAATTTTTAAAAATCATTTGATGATTTTTATTAAGAGCGATTTTTATTTATGATCGCAAGTGATGAAATATTGTAGTTAATAAATTAAATAAATTATTGCTAGGTCTCTTGGTGTTAGTTGTATTACTTAACTCGTAAGTGCAATGGTTAATAACTTAATAATTTTTCTATTTGTTATATAAATTAGGCCATTATTCACCAACATTTTATTTATTAGCTATTTTATTTCGACGTTTCGACCATCACTAGAGCCATTTTCAAGTCTTATTGAGTCCTCCATTAGATATTCATTATTAATGTCGTATTAATTTGTTCAGAGAAAAATTAATACGACATTAATAATGAATATCTAATGGATGACTCAATAAGACTTGAAAATGGCCCTAGTGATGGTCGAAACGTCGTAATAAAATAGCTAATAAATAAAATGTTGGTGAATAATGTCCTAATTTATATAACAAATAGAACCTCATGACACCAATTTTAGGAATAATGAACAGAATTAATATTTTTTTTATTCTTGATATTAACGATGTATTAAAATAAAAATACATCTAGTAAATGTGTGCACAGGAATATAACCACATGAAAACGCTTATTTAGAAATTATCCACCGGTAGCACTCTAATTATAATAAAAATTAGCTGAATATATGAGGATTTTTGAATGTCTCGTACTCTAGTTTAATCTCGTAGCAGACGCTGCGGTCTTAAATAACCATCGAACAAAGGCTTCATTGAAGATGGTATAAAAATAGTCCCTAAAGAATGCCTCGAGCCTTTCTGTTATGGAAAGTAATACTATATCAGTAACAAAGGCACGAAGAATAGGAAAGGATGAGGAAGCTCTGATGAAGAAGAATAAAATATAGAAACTCGCTAAAGTATATTAGAGGGAACAGTGGGCCTTATATTAGAGCCCCAGAAGAATTTGGAGTCTGCACAACTCCCTGAGCCCCGTGCCTCGACTCGCTAAAACCAGGTCAGGGTAGGTAATTGATTTCTCTACCAGCTACTGAATAAGTTAGCTCAACACCTACCATTACCGACCCTCAATAATTTACTTTATACTCCACTGATTTCGTAACTTGGTCCTATCTCTGGGTAGGGGAGTCATTGGTCGGAGGCCTCTTGTACCAGACCATCGATTACTTTCATATTGTAATCTAGAGGCCACTTAGACGAAACATGTTTGGTAAAAAAAAAAAATCGTGAATGTTTTTAAGAACAATTTATTTACCGTCTCAAACCATTAAAAGTACAGGCTTATATCATGATCTACCATAGATAATTCGGAATTTCTCATGTAGGATCCCAAGTTCCAGAAATGTTTCGATTTGGTCCCAATACTTCTTTCAGAGAGCTCGAATGGGGTCCCGAACCTTTTCCAGGTACTCGGCTTGGGTTTGGTCTATTAACGTTACACATAAGGCTGGCAAAATTCACTGAGTCTATTTGAAAAATTTCACAGATATGATAAATGATTTATCATAACCACACACGGATTAAGCGAATTTTTATCATAAGTTTCAGTCAAATAAGGCATTGAACGATTTGTGATTCTTGACCAAGTTAATATATATATACCTTCCTAATTGAAAAAATGAACGTTAATATAAAATATGAATGTTTTTTACAAATTTGAACTAAATGCCTTGAATGCCCACAAATTCATTCCCCAAATAAAAAATATATATTTAACAACAATAAAGGGTAACATAGCTAGATTGTAATATAAAACATATAGCATAAAAATGTTTGTCTAGCTTTTTAAATAGAGTGTTACAGAGGCTAACAAGACGTTTACTATTTGAAACTTAGAGCCGAAAGATTAAGCAATAAAGGTAAAAATTGTTATTTATAATTTAGCCTTTTAGTTGACAGAATGACTAACTCCAATTTCAACATTTTTAAGTATAGTCATTTGGGTGATATTTCTAGTTGAAAAATTTATAATATGTGTGTAGACAATGAGTAAGTTACTTCCAGAGTAGGTGACAGCAGTGTTGAAATATAGAACTGCGAATAAAGGTATAAATTTTCTCACTGAAGATATCTCTAAAATTAAGTATCAAAAATGTTGAAATTGGAGTTAGTCATTCAGTCAACTGAAAAGCTCAATTATTAGGGGATATATTAAATAAATTACAAAATTAAAGTATTAATGTTTAATTTAATTTAAAGGAATATTTGTACTTGGATGGAAAAGCTATTTATAGAGAATTCGAGTACGTAGAAAGAACATCAGAAACCCAATACGAGCTCAAAACTATCTCAATAAAGACCTAATATAAGATCATCCAATAATTCGGGACAACCATGGTTTCGGTTCTCTTTTAGCCAGATGTACGATGAAGGATCCACTGCGTCTATGAGGCTGGTAGAAGCGAAACAAACTGCGCCACGGAGGCGGTATTTTAAGAAAATTCCTTTAATTTCCCCCGTACATACTTGAGCTTACACAGTTGGGCGCTTCGGTTAACGCTCTCTGTGTAAACAGAATTCCCAGCCTGTGTTCCGTTTACTTAGAGCTCATTGAAAACCCTCGCGAATCAAATAAATGTTTAAGGAATCCGAGAGCGGAAGGAGTGGTGATGCAATTGCGTATAGAGAGTGTTTATTTACCTCAGAGAACATAACCAAGCTATTGGCCGCTAAAGAATGCGGTTCAGTGCAGTCTGGTGTGATCGTAGAGGAGATGCATTGTCAGTGGTTGAATTTTAAGTGGATTTTTTTTCCCTTTTTAATATTTATTTGTATTTGTATACATCAGAGATAAGGATGCCTTTATAATGTGAGATTTCAATGGGACATACCAGTTGTAGTTATTGATCTATAAAACCATTTAGTCACATCTGTACATGATATCCCTGATATATACATGGCACTGGATGATGGCGGAAAACTAATTTTCAGTTCGATACACCTCTCCTTTGTACTTTATTATTCAATGAATTCTGTATAAAACTTGGCGGTTAAAAGTGCATAACCGTTGGAATGTAAACAACACTCACATCCTTATCAAATATTTGAATCCAAGACCTTCCATGAGAATATTTATTTTTCTCCAAATGGCATATTTGTACTTTATGTTGTACCTCAAATCTTAAATTAAAGACGGTATCGGAGTGAGGAATAATATAAGAAAATAATCCTTCCTTAACTTTTGTGTTATAATTGTGAATTTTGAAAAAAAGTACCTTTATTTCTTTCCCTCATTCTGTATTAATGTTTTTAAATGACGAAACTTACAATTTGCTTTTGCTCCTCGCTATTTATGCTTGTTAATAATGTAAATCTTATCTGGTGGCTTAGGTAAATGTGACCTAGACAATAAGCTTGTACTCGAGCAGGTACAAAGTAACATCCTGAGATGGCGCGATAAGACGCCCACTACGAGAATGGTACAAGGCTAGGGTAGCCCTAACGATCTAGGATCGGCAGCGATAGCGATCTGCGATGGAACCCGCCGCGGGCAAGATAATTACAAATACAATGATACAAGCTTAATGGCACGGCTTGTTCGTCTGAGGGTAACCTTTCCAGTTGACCTTTAGGCCCGAATTATTTTGGATAATCCCTGGAGAAGGTTCCTGGACCGTCAGAGGATAATTTGTAGACCTTTTTTTGTTTTTTTTCTGTGTTTATCTTATTCCTGCTCTTCTAACAAATATAGGTACAGATTTTGATCGTTAAAAGAATGGACATTGTTATGAATGAATGATTGGTCATTTTAAGTTTGCAGAGAACCTACACTCAAGTACAATAATGATCAATTCCATTTTTGTCCCTCCAACCTTAATCAACTGTAGTCGATTCGCGATAATTCAAAATATTCGAAAATTCAAACTCATGAGTTGTTAACATCGATAAATCCAAAAAAATATTGTATTTTCATAGCTCGATAACTCGGAATACATTTTGTAACAAGAGGGGAGAGAAAACTTTCTATAATTCGAATTAGACCACTTCCTCTCTTTTTTATTTCATTTAATGTTTATTTGTTTTAAGGGGAGAACCGTATACAAACAGACAATATACCGATCATTGTTTCCCTCTTTATGATTCGAAATTTTCCTAGTGATATTTTTTACATTGTTCGAAATTGGATTTAGAAAGGATACTTTATTTATTACTGACTAATAATGAGCGACAAATCATATATTTTAAATTCCTTTGCTTGCTTAGGAATTTCATTTGTAATAAAATCTAAATCTCTCAAAATTTCTATACTGTTTTATAAAACCTTATAGAGGAGGAATTATACTAAATAGTATATTATGAGATTTAAACTAATTAGCAGGTGATGGATTTTATTAATAAATCACTTCTTTGTTAATTAATGGCCTATATGCCGAAAAATTGGAGTTAGAAAGAAATAAAAGTTAAAACAATTGGATGAACTTAAAGTTTTATTATTATCTTATATATTATTCTATATATGAATGAATGTGTGATAAGATTTTTGGTTTATTATTTTCAATAATGAACCATTGTGATCGAACGAAAAATTCAAAAACTTAAACCCCTCTAAAAATTTGAGGTTTTACGTATAAGAATACGTAGAATTCGAAAAACGAATACAAATTTTTTTTTTGTCCGAAACTGGACCAATTTTTTTTCAAATCTGGGATGATCCTCCTTCATCGACATTTCTATCCACCTTTTCCTTTCAAGATGGAGACGCAAAAAACCCGCGTTGCTATAGACTGTAGCTTCTAAACGAATGTAGCGATTTCAATGAAACTTCGCTAAAGTCTTCTTCTAGATGCCCTTTAAATTTATCTATATGACATACTTCAACGAAAAGGAACTGGAAAAAAAGTTACGAGGGATGGTAAAATTAGATTCCGAATAACTCAAAAAGTATTCACTTCTTCGATATTGTATGGATATTTAAAAGTTTACGGAATTTCCTAAAAACAAAATCGTTAAAATCAGACTATTAGGAGCAAAGATATGGTCTCTAGATAGTATATAGTAGATATATGGTAATGCTAATTTTTTATTATATTATTAATGATTAAAAAAAAAAAATGTTTACTCCAATAATTGCAATCACCTTTCATTCCTTTTTCTTTGGCACTAGGAAATGTTACTTTAGATGTATAATTGTTTGGAAATAATAAACCATTGTGAAATAATTTGCAGCGTTTTTTTTCTTTTTCTTTTTTCAAGTATTTTATATTTTTATTGTATATATTTTTTTGTATATGTATTTTATTTTTATTCATACACCAGTATGAATGTACGCATACAAGCCTTAATACCCAATGCCCTTCTTTGAGACAGATTGTATTATTATTGTAATAATAGTTTTAAAAAAATTATCATATATATATATATATATATATATATATATATTATTTGATAAAAATAAGTGCTGATTCTGCATCTACTTCTTCTGTTATAAAAATGTAAATATTACTAATTATTCTTAAAATAAAAAATATATGTAGGTCTAGGAGCAGGTGATCCATATAAGAGTTCTTCCTATGTTCGTCATGGAAGTCCCTTTATATACTTCGTTATATTCGTAAATCATATTAAAAATATTACCATCAAAATTACAAAGAAACAAGCCAACCCTATTGAGCTTCAAAGTCCGGTCGTAAAACTGTAGCGACTGCCGGGCGTAGATATATATAAAGAGGATTATGATTTCAGTAGCTAACTATAAGCTGTGAGTGCAGCCTTTACTGCCATGCTTCCACTATAGAGCGACGTGATCGGCTTTAAACTATGCTTTAATTGTATTTTTTAATGCCTTTTCATACAAAGGTTTAGTTGCTCCTTAAATAATATTGGCAGATAGTCATCTTTACTACTATTGCAACTTTATGTCCTAATCGTTAAATCACTCGTATCTACTGGATACTTTATTGGAGGATGTTCTCCTAATTATAATGTATTAAATTATTTTTCATCGATACTGTGGAAATTGATTTTTGTAGTGAAGTCGCATCATATTTTGTAAAGCAATTGATTAATGTATTATTTATTTGACCCAGTATAATGATGGTCAGTCGCGTATTTGAAAGGTGAAGATTCATAGATTTAGGAAAAGTCATAAAATCATTAGGTACGTTTTACTTTGGTTTTTATTACCATCATATCTCTCATCCGGTGGAATATCGACACTGTTAAACTTTTTGAAAAATGTTTGATTACCCTAAATTCTCATAGACATGCGTTTAATCGAACCGATGTCACACTTTAATATAAGCAAAATTTGAATGAATAAAATAATATTACACGGGTACAAATAATTTTTAAAAATGATCTTACTTAAATAATAATAATTCTAATTATTGATGGATCTTAATTTTAATTACGTTCTTGTGAATTTCGACTTAACAGATACTAAATGGCATCAGCCTTTTTATGTACTCAAACTATAGTTACAATATTTTGTTTAGACAGAGGAAAACTTCATCTAAGTATATTGTGATTTAATTTTACGAAATGTTAGTGATTTTTTGCAATAAAACATCGATATATTTTAATAGCATTCCTTTCATGTCAAGGTGATAACGGAAATTTGTATAATACTAAAAGTCTTAACTATTGTAAAAATTCCTTTACTGTTTTTTCAATAATAGTCATGCTATGATTTTTCCAGTAATCCCAATCGAAAACAGATAGCCTACAAATGAATCCTGGTTCACTTAGTTAACCAAAATTTTTATCTTTCATAAATTATCCAAAATTAAGATTTACTGTAGGGACTTTCACGCAATGGGTTGAAGATTCGTGCATTATAGCTATTATGTCAAGAAAGTTATTTTTAAAAACATTTTGCTTTCCCTCTCAACGCTAAACTAGTTTGTTTATACTTCTAATGCTTCATCAAAAACTATTAAAGTAAATATTCCAGTAATTGTCACTGTCCTATAATATAAAGTTTTCAATTCATTAACTAATAATAAGTTTATAAATTGTGTCTATTTATTATAGACACTCAAATAAGGGTCTATTTTATTTATTCTAGAAATAGTGCAAATATGAGTAGGTTTGCACTAGAAGCGTGAAACTTGAACTAGCCGATTGCCATTTGATTTTTTAATGAAGCTAGGATGGGTCCGTTTCAGGAAAGTTTTCTCATTACTTTTCTTCAGATGATGAATTTGAAATTTTGATTGATCCATTCGGAATTTTCCATTTCTTAGTTTAAAATTGTGCTTTTAAGCATGGCGCGTATTTGAAGATGTGTGTCATTTATCTCCCATAGAAAATTTTGACTTACGGAGTTGAGATATGGGGCTCCACCAAACCTTCAAATTCCTCTCGTATCCAATCCTTACAATACAAAATCCTTAATAAAATGCTCAATGCTCCTTACTTTGTTACAAATAGAATCATCCACAATGATCTTAATGTTCCTTATGTATCAGATTTGGCCTAATCAAGATATCTATCCTTCCATAATAAACTTCGTAACCATTCCCAACCCTCTTGTTTCTAACCTTGCTTTCTATTCAATTCCTGGCGTCTGAAAAGAAGATGGCCCCGTGATCTCCTAATATAGACATATTATTAGATTGCTACCAATGGGTAGTTTCTCAACATGTGTTTCATGTCATTATATCCATGTAAGAATTTACTAGATGCATTTTTTTTATATATACAGTTGTAAATATATAAATAATAAAAAAAAAAATGTGAAACATTTATTTTTGAGTCCCCAAAACTTGGGCGTCTATTACTGGTGCTATATAAGTTTTTCATGAATAATTAACCAATTGACTTTATAGAGAAATATATCTATTAAAAACTAAATTTGCTAACGATTAAACCCATTTCTAAAGATCCACCATCAGAATTAAAGCTGTCACATAAATGTTGATTTTTTTCTCTTAAAGTGTCTAATACTAGTTCAATTACCTCAAGTAGTTTACCTGTCTATTTTAAAATGAGGAGGCCGAGACAAAGAATTATTATATTATTTCGGTCAAGGAATAAATTTGTAAAGTATCATACATAATTTTCGTGTAATTTATGGATTGCCATGCCTCCTGAAACCTTTTATGCGAGTGTTGAATTTTTTTTTCTTTCTTTTTTTTTTTAGTATTTTTTTATAAATCGATGTATTGTGATTTTCAACATATAACCACATGAGAAGGGCAAAATCGGAACCCGGCATATTCATTAATGCTGTTAGAAGGTAAAGTCCTTCACCTGGGGCAACTCAATTAGGTTACAGCGGCTGTGAGTTTACAATAATTGCGTACGGGTTTCCAATTTAGATGGCCGGGGAAGATAGGAAGCCCCTCATAATGTGGAGCTGGCAGCGCCGCAAAGCCCCTCTCCCTTGTGCGGCTCATGTCAATGTCGTCATCTAACATTTGCCAAATGTCTTCTCTCAAACAATCTCGTTTTCATATCGGTCGGATACACTAAATTTCCTTATTATCCCTCAAAAAACGATATGTTTTTTCTGTTTATTTATCTCGGCTTCACATCTAGATAGGATCAAAAAATCAGTACAGGGTAATTTACCTTATCCTAATTCCTGGATTGGTATGCCATTCATCAATATTACTACTATATCTTTCTATTCAAAGTGAATCCTAATCGTCATTGACAATTTTTCAGGAAACGCCAAAAAAAAAATTCTATTTCAATTCTAAAGTCTAAACTAATATTTTTAAAAAGATAAATTAAGAAATTTCTTAATTGTAGAACCTATTTCCGAAAATCTTCGATTATTTTAATAGAAATTAAAAAAAAAATTAAACTTAAATATATTCTTTTTTTAGGCACGAATCAATCTTCAAGGCCCTTTTCGGAACAAAAAAAAGGTTGTTTGAGATTCTAGGGGAAAAATGGTAAAATTAAATAGCTTTATTTTTAGTTTTCATTGGAATAAAATTGTTTAAAAAGATCTTTTGATGATTTTTTTTCTAGTCATATCTTAGAGCTAATAACTAATATATTTCTTGCAAATATATTAATCCGTGGGACAGACCCCTTTTTATCAAATTATTAATACCCGCCTGAGATTTCGTAAATAGCTTTATATCCTCCTAACCTACAACTATTTTATTTATTAAAACCGTTGGAATTGGGACGTTTTCAATCTGGAGATCGGCAAAATTTGTCTATTTAATTAGGTACTAAACACTCATCAATACCCATTTGCTTTCCACTAGGATCGTAAGATAATTTGTTTATAACAAATTGAAAAAAATGTAGTCTACAACTACCGTTTGGCCTAAATAACCTCGTTATTTTTACATGTTTGGGGTAGAGGTTACATCAAATTGCCCAATGTTTTTGAAGGCCACTTTTTTTCTCGATTTTATGCTCAAATTATCTTACGATTCAAGTGGAAAGCAAATGGGTATTTACAAGTTTTTAGTAACTAATTAAATTGAAAACGCACCAATTCCAAGAATTTTGGTAAATGAAATAATTGTAGGTTACGATGAGATGAATCTTTTTAACGAAGTTTCAAGCGGATGTTAATATTTGATAAAAAGGGGTCTGTACCAGTGACAGTATACAGAAAACAAATTGATTATTCTTGGTTTTTCTAAAATCATTTTTCTCATCATTATTTTTTCCCCGTACTCAGTATAAAGAAGTACTCGGTATTCAGATTTATTGCATTCAAAATACACCTCATGATATAATTTGAATCGAATATGTAAACCACGAAAGCTTTCTTTTTTTTTTTTTTATATAAATACTTTTTAAATTTATTCCATGGTATCAATAGAATAGATTTTTTTACGAATGGAAGGGCTATGAGATTTATTGTTTTAGTCTCTTCTTTATTCTCCCTAGAGCCCAGATCGTAAACCAATCCTCTCTTTAATGGGGGGGGGGGGTATGCAAATTAACTGAGTCTACTTTTCCCTTCTACTCCATTTATAAATGCGATTTCTGTCCTCCTTTCCTTATAGGATACTCCTCTTATTTTAAAATCTTGTGAATCTTACTCAATAATATACCATTTATACGATATCTACCTTAATATCATTATAATTTATAAATATAAAAGCATTTATACCCTGTATTATCTCATAAAGGAAAAGGATATAATAAGATCAAAGATAAGGAAATAATACACCATCTCTTAGCAGAATAATTACAGATATTAGCTGAACGTTTTTAAATCTCCTCTCCGTTTCGCAAGACAGGTATATCGTACCTGAATTAGTCTGTTGGTAAATTCTATAAAATATAAACTCGTTGGAATAGTGGCCTTACGTTGTTGGCCGTTTGTTCGGTGTAAATCATTATGTAGTGTTTTCTTGGACGCGTACTTAGTTTTTGTATGTCCTCATCGGTTTTGTAAGTTTATTTCGACAACTAAGTTACTCAGATGGATGCACTTCTGAAGTTTGGCTATGTATAGCACTCCACTTTAACGTCTCGTAGAAAAGGAATACTTTCGCGAAACTCAATAGAAAAGGTCTCTTTTAATTTAATTTCATTTCAGAGCCAATTTACGGTTTCTTGACGTGTTAAAGTCATTTTTCATTGAAATTCATAAAAGCAACTTTTTTTGACGAAACATTTAAATGGAATTATAGGAACGACTGACTATTAATACCATCCTTAAACTTACCATCAACAGAAGGATGATTTACGTTATACATTTTAAAGTCAGAAACTACATAAATACTCGTATTTTTTCATACTACAATCAATTTGGACATACTCCTCGCAGATCATACAATGGAGTCAATGAATACCCAAATAATTTAGTTATTTCGATTTTAAAAAATATCCATGCCAAAGTTATAGATTACAACGAATATGTATACCTCACTTAAATATACCATCAACAGAAAGATGACTTACGGTCTGCATATTAAAGACAGTAACTACATATACTCATATATAGTTGAACCTATTTAGAAATACTCCTCATAGAGTGAAACAAGACTCAAATAATATAGTTAGGTATCTATTTCAACCAACACTTTACCCCGTCGATCAGAGATACAAATGCCAAAATATTTTCCTTTGCTTTAAAACGATTTAAATAAATACTATCTCGATAATACCAGGTGAGGAATGCCATGAAGAGTAAATTCGGTCGATTTTACGTGACAAAAGAAATAATTATACATAGCGTGCTGGTTGGGGACAAGGGATAATTTTAATATTTTCTTTTTTAAAGAACACAATTTTTGCATGGCTTATGTAATTTATTATCCATATTTTTGTTACCGTCTTAATTCCTCCTACCTTTACAAAAAATAAAATAAATTAAATAATATACCTACTTAACTATACTAAATTCTTTAATGGTTTAATGTTTTCTGTCAACAAAATTGAAAATCAACTGATTAGTTTATCATAAATTCAGTGTATATTTCATATTCGTAGTTTTTATTCTTCTAAATATTTCAATATTTGAAGAGCGAGAAACCACTGTGGGAAGACCTTCAAGAGATGGGCTAATGTATCGCTTTGTTTTTCGTTACACATTAGAATAAGCCTGTTAAAAGGTGAGCTATGCAATGGAAAGGTCATTCTTTTGTTTCGCTTCAAATTTATAATGCATTGAATATAATAACATTATTTATATATTGAAAAAAGAAATTTGTTTATCGATATAGTGGGATATTAAGAACATTAGTGTGGCAAGGATAAGGAAATTTCTATTTTATAATTTAGATGTATATATGTTTGTCGAGATAAATTTGCTAATTATTTCAAGATTAACCAAGTATAGTTTTAAGGAGGGAGGAGGAAAACCAAGCGAAAAAGAACACAGAACAACGAAAAAAATACAAACGTAAAAAACTGCAAATAACTCATTGTCCTATAATAATAATAAAAGGGGATGTCTATAATTTTCTCGAAAGAAGTCTGTAATGCTCATATAGTAGTTTTTTTATTCCGTCTTACGTGGTTTGTACAGGTAGATTATTTTGTCTTGCCAGATTTAGATTCTCAGTTTTAATATAGTATTGTTTTAGAATATCTGTAATAAAACGTACCTATACCGAATTACAAAACAGTTCAGGAAATGTAAAATATAAATGTTATATACGCTTTCTCATTTTTGTACTATAGTTATACATTTTAATGAGGCACTAACTTAGAAATAAAATAATATTCATATTGTTACGAAAGGTACGTCAAACAATTATAACTTAATTTCTTGTACTATTTTTAACCACAAAGTAATTCCAATTCGATAACTGAAGTATTATTTGTATAACCTAAATATTGGGTTGCCAAATATTTACGAGGACAAGTTGATTTTTGGGTTCCTTAGGAGAGGAGTATTGAACAAGAAGCTCGCCGCTGTGAGGAAGGAAGGCAAACATCGTGTTTACTTAACGACTCCCAACCGGACTGTGCTAATAAGAAATACCGGCGCCGCTGAGACACAGCAAACATTAATCAATTCAAACAATATCCTCCGAACCTCCCTCCCCCCTCCCTCCCTTTGTCGCTTAGTATATAAGGTCCGGAAAAGTCTCCAAGTCGTCCCAAGCACAAGGGGCTTTCCGATCCATTCCCTGAATGTCTTCCAGGCCTCTTTTTCTGCTTCCGAAGTCCCATTCAAAAGGTCTTCCTGTATTCCATTAGGTAGCGATTTGTTTTCCCTTTTATGTTGCATTTCTTTCTTGTTTGTTTGGTAAGATTCGACAGGATGCCGTTTGGACCAGAACAATGAATATTTAATGTAATACCTAAGATGTTACAGCCGCAGCAAGAACCCTCAGCATTTTACCTTGCTCCAGACTCACGATATTGTAAACTAATTCTCAATTGTGGAAAGGATTCGTCTTTTTTATTTTTTATTATTGAAATTTACAACTGTATTAAATGATAAATATAAATAGTAAATATGAAGTAAGTAACATGACATGTACAACATGAAGAGAAACTACCCATTAGTAGCACTCCAATTATATTTTAGGCCATCTTCTTTTCAGATGCCTCGGAGGATTATCAGGAATAGAAGATGAAGCAACGTTAAAAACAAGAGGGTTCGAATGGTTCAGAAGTTTATTATGGAAGGATAGGTATCTGGATTGAGCTAAATCGGAAACAAATGGTACATTAAGGTCGTTATGGATGATTTTATTTGTGACAAAGTAGGGAGCATTGAGGATTTTACGAAGGATTTTGGATTGTAGGGATTGGATACGATAGGAATTTGATGGTTTAGTAGAGCCCCAAAGCTCAATCCAGTAAGTCCAAATAGGCCTTATTATTGTAATATATATGAGTCTTTTGTAAATAGTTGGAAGTTTAGAGCGTTTGTATAGTAAGTGCTGCAGTAGTCGAAAACGTCGGACGGTTTCTAGTCGTTTCAGTCTGGTATGACGATTCCAAGTGAGTCGCTTGTCCAGTTGGAGTCCTAGGTATCGGATTTGTTCATCAGGGATAAGTGGGATATTGTTGACGGATACTGTTGGACAGGAAGTCATAGGTTTACTACGAAGAGTGAAGGAAATTAAAGGATTCATCTAAACTTTGTTTTATTTCTTATTCAATTAAAAAATTGAAATTATAATTATTATTTTTTCCTTTGGTACTATCGAATTTGTTCTCAATAAACCGATACTAAAAGTAATTTAATTGTGATTTTTTAAAAATGTATATGCGCGAAAACTTGATCGTATCATTTATAAGTTATATTGTACCATTACATGTACCTATATAATTCCAACAATATTTGATGGAAAAGCACTAACGGGTTTGTTACAGTTCTTGTTAATAGAGATTGATTTTTTTTTTCTGATGTAGGTACTTGCTGATAATTGTGTGCATCATTGCAGAGACCTGGATGAAGTCACACTTATCATGGGCGGCTTTTAACTTATTTTTTTTTTAGCTTGAGTAAAAATATTTGTTTCTGCTTTTTTTATTATTTTGACCTTAATTCATAAAATTTATTATAAAATGTTGATTTTTATTGGATGTGAAAGAAGGGGCGTCAAAGTTCACCTTTCTTGCCCTTCTGACATAAATCATGGTTTTGACCCTGCTGTACACAATTGAAAGGGTTTGAATGACCGTAGAACAATTCATTTTTTATTTTTTTATTATATAGTCTGATATACATCTATCATAAAAGAGGATTAATTTAACATTCACTTTATTGACAAAAACTATTAACTCCCACATTATTTCTCACCTTTTATTTTATTAAAATTTTACTGTATTTTTTGATGTTATGTGAAAAGAAGAGAGTATTGCCTTCTTACTATTTTTTGCACATTTTTTGTTATCAATGTCATTAATATATATATATATATATATATATATATATATATATATATATATATATATATATTATTTACTGATCAAATTATCTCATATCAGGGTTCAATTGTACAAAAGTTTACTTTGTACAATTGATCACGTAGATGCCAATAGTACTCTTATCGAGAACACATCAATTTCGGACACTTGTTTCATCACCCGGCACTCCTTCGCCCGCTCATATCCTTATCGATAGCTATGTATCTCTGTTTATTCGATACATTATGTATCAAAGAGTCCCCTGTAAGGAGCTGCAAGAATAAACAATCTCCATGGTCAAGGGGTCTTCACTTATTCACGTCCCCCTTTATAGTCAGGCCGCAAGGAAGAAGATAACGCAAAACGTTCTAGTGTCAGATCTCAGCTCCTCTTATCTTATTCTCCGTATTTCTTTTTCAGCTCCCTCCCTCCCCTCTGTCATTTATAAAAGCTACTGAGATACGTTTTTCTTCTTTTATCTACCAGCCATCTCGGTCTGGTTTCTGTATTATTGAGTGAGGAAATATCGTGTTTTAAAATAAATAGCACGTTCTCTATGTGCATTCATATTTCTTCATTTTTAAAATCGATTTCATATTGAAGATTCCTTAGGAGCTGCATTTATAATTTTAAATTCCATATTAAATTCAGTCAATTAAAAGTGCTACCCGGGGGTATTTTCTTCACAAGTTAAAATAATACTTTATATTCTAACTTCAAATTAATCTGTGTGATATGAATATACGCTTAATTTCTCTGACTGCGTGAGGTTCATGAGTTGTGGAGGTTATGAATTTTTGCAATTAATACCACATAGTTCTCTCATATTATTAGTAGACATTTACATTTCTTTACAATTACCTATATATATATATACAGTATAAATTAAAAAAATTATTTTAAACTGGCAACAAAGAGATTTATCAAATTTTCCTAGGTTTATACAGTTGAATGCTATAATTTGTTTAAACAGTAGGATATTAATTTTTTTTTTCTTTTTTGAAAATGACTTTGAAAAGCAAAAGGAAGCATATATTTCTTCTTGAGATAACCGGTCTTTTCTTAAAGTCGATTCCCATAAGCTGTTTTAAGTTTGTGTCTGACATATATTTTTAATAAGTGCAAGCGATACATCAAAGTGAAGATCTATGGTGTAAAGGCGTGTTTTCTAAAATGATTAAGGTTGATAGTTACTTCTTAAAACGGTCTGTTTTACGCCAATAGATCTTTTTAAACCGAACTGATTGTTCAAAATTAGCATATTACCGTGATATTTATTTGCTTAGTACAATTTAAGTTCTTTTAATCCAGAGGTGTTAATAATAGAGTTTTTTTTATAGCCCGTTCGAAATAACCCATTCCAGCTGTTTGTTTTATGTGTGTTTGACAAGCTGTCCAGATTCGTATACGAGAATTTTGGAACGAACGCTGGCTCTAGAACATTCCATTTCCCTGTTACCATAAATATTGCCTTTAAATTATCTAATGGCTATGAGGAGGTAAGGACAGGAATAGCGTCACCAGAACGTTACGCAATAAACAAAGGAGGAGGGTTAGGAAATAAGGTGGAGAGAATATCCCGAAAGGGGGGGGGGGTGGAAGTTATTGCTCCCGGCCTTCTGGAACTGTGTCCCGGCCGCTTCGTCTTCCCTTTAACAAAACATCCCCGCTCCCCCTCTCCCCACTGTTCGGTGACACACTGTTATGTCTTCGGCCCGACGGCTATAGATCCATTTGGCAGGGGATAAATCCCAATTTCAGAATAAGAAATTTTACATAAAACTCAAACAAGCCGACTGGAACGAATCGGCTGCTATTTGTAGCATGCTTTATGGAGAGATTATACCATTCAAGTCAGCACAACCTCGTCATAGGTTTCATAGAACTAGAAATATTTGGTTTAGTAAAGTCCAAAATAATTCATTCTCAACCCTAACATTACAAGGAAGAAAAATATTCAATGATTCTGAAATTCGTGTGAAAACTAGGTAGACCGTGGTAGTTGGTTTGTAGAGTATTGGCTTATTAATGTCCAAGTATAACGTTTAGGAAAATTTGGTACACAAGTTTATAAAAATAAGGATTCGATGACAATTCGGTATAACCTTCTTCAGTTTTAAGACAAGGGTTTGGGTTTAGTACTTTGTCAGGAAGTACTGTTACAAGGCCAACGGTTATGCAGGAAAGTGATCAGACCAAGATCACGTTCAACTGCCAGGTTTTTCCGGTAATTAATTATTTCATTAAAACTACCCATTTTATGGAAGCTGAGTGTACACTAGGATGGTCTCCCGACATTAAGGTCGATAAAAAAGTACCTATAATCAGCCGGATTCGAACTTGGAAGTTCATGCTATACCACTGTGCTACCCCGCTCCTTTTTCCTTTGTTAATGACATATATTTAAAAAAAAGATTCCATGACACAAGTAGTCTTATATCACCGCATAGAAATATTGAGAACAGATTGATAACGGCACAATTGCTTTTCGGTGATTGGAGTAAATGAGGAGGCTGAAATCCGCTTGATCGTAAGCACCGAATTACTGGGTGGGGCGAAGGTTAGTGCTAGTGTTTTATGATATCAGTATTCAATGGAAAGGAGTAACGGATAGAAAACCATACATAAAAGATTAGCTAAGGAATCAGTTTATTACCTGCAATATAACATAATTATTATAAACAGATCAGAAGGGGCTGGTCATTCTTCGCAAATTATTGGGTGATGGTGAAGAAATTGCTTAGTCCCCTTTCGCACAAAATTGACGTCTGTTTGTTCATTACTGAATTAAAACAAAAAAAACTTTTCCCTGAGTTGTGCCACTATCATAGCAAAGCAGCAATATCATTAATGGGTTCAGGAGCAGATCATTGATGTCAAGATAACCACTTCAATTCATGCAATGATAGACAGTATCTGAAATACGCAATCACGTGCATGGCAGTGATGCTCTAAGACGTCATATTCAGGGCTTTGTAGCTCTGCTGATTTTACCGAATAAATAATTCACCTTAAATTTACTCTGTAATACCAAAAGTGAACCCATCATTTCCTATACAATCATTAATAACCAAGAACGCCGATTTTAAATTGTCTCAAAGTTGTAAATTATCTCAATTGTATACCTACGCCGAATCTGATCTGCTAAGAAAAATAAGACTGAAATGTGAAATATCTAGATACAATGAGTTAAAGAAAGACGACGATTGTAGGAAGGTAATACAGAGTCGGGACCTTAGAGGTAGTAATTAAATACCCCCCCTCTTTGTCAACCTCCAGCCTGATAGCTAAAAATTAATCAACTTTTCTGAAAAACTGGCGATGCCCCTAACCTCCCCTTTAGGAAGGCGGATTTTCCAGGACAAAGGGCTTATTGACAGGCCACTCTTAGTATTGCTCTCCTACCAACTTTTAAATCCCTCGATCAGAGAGTGGGTTAAGTCGGAAAAGATCCCAAGGAACTGGTCCTTCGGATATCTCCATTAGTTTGTCTCACTTCCTTCCTTTTACTTGAAGAAAAATTAATTTACTTCGTTAACTGATCAGTCCTTTAATTATTACTAGACTGAAATTGTTCTTGTTTCTTCTTCAATTAATTGTGGAAGAGCAATAGGAATAGATCCTATATTCGGTTATCTCTGAACTAGACCCCCTAGCTTCAGATTCTGCAGCGTTTGAAAAATAAACCAAACCTTTAACGGCTGTGATGAGTCGATAACCTGTCAGGCTCTTTCTCGTCAACTGACGGAGTGCTCAGTGATCAATTCTATTTTCACACTATCTCGCGGCCTTCCCATGAGGCAGTAGATAATTTTTCTATAACTGGAGAATATGAGCATTTTTGAACGATGCCTTAAATAAAAAAGAGTAAGTTGTCAATAGAGGTAATGACAAATATTCCGTCGTAAAGAACGATTCATTCTTCCCGCTCACTGTCACCAAAGGTTTTAAGCAAATAAGTCATCCACTTTCCAATCGATTGCTACTAAACGGTCATTTTAAAATTATTTACATCTGTCGTCTATTACCCACCTTGCTCGATATTTCCTTATTGTTATGTTTTAACATATACTTCAAATATAAGATAGTGAGTCATTTTTATTCCGATAAAGATCCGAACAACGAGGAGGATTACTAGCGTTCAAAGACACCGCTGGAGGCCATTGTGTCGGTTCGCGGGACCGCACCCTCTCGAGAGTTTTTTAGGAGCTAGACGTCGGGCGCTGGGAGTCCAGTTTTAGGCTGGAATTGAGGGCAGGGCACATCTGTTCTGGCACCGCGATGGGATCGCCTCTTGGACCACTGCCACCGCCTCTTCTCGTCTTTTGGAGTAATTGCCTCCTTCCCTCCTGACGTCCGTTTGTCATTGGCTATGGGTGTCATCTCTGAAGATTACAAGTGGCCAAGATCTATCGCTCATTGGCTTTAAAAATGGGCATCGGATAAAAAGGCATTAGTGTTGTTAGTAACTAGGATATAATGAACCTATTGGTAGATTAGGAAATTGATGTCTATGTACGTTTAAACATGATCCATTATTTGAGTGCGTTCCACTCCGAACGGAACTCAAGAATCATTCCTATATTGACGAAATATACATATCGAGATGCCTCAGTATGTAAAATGGAAAGAACTCGATCGCTTAAAAGAATCATGTTTAAATATCCATATACGTCTTCTTCTCTAACAGTTTGCCAATTTGTTTAAGTAAGTATAAGCAAGTACATTCCCCTTAAAATGCACTGAGATAGGATGATAAGATAAGATTCCTAGTTAGGTTCATACACAAAGTAGATTTTTATTTTTCAAGCACTGGCAATTTACATTCGTCACACATGAACTTACAACCTAATAATTTTAATATAAAAAAAATGTATTTTATGTATTTCGATCTCAAATTCAAAACATTCACGGGATATCATTGAGGAATTTGAGTCGTTGCATACCCTTCAGATGGGCTGATTAAATACAATGATTTGTTAGTGTTTTGAACTGAATTTTTTTTTCAAACCTTCATGGGACCTGATAATCTGTCGATCCTAAAAAAATTATGACCTACAATCAGAATAAATACCTTAGGTTCTCTTCTTGTGTTTGTTCTATGTATATATATATATATATATATATATATATATATATATATATAACACAGAAGTGTTAGGGGATATCGATTGCTCATTTAATCAATATCAGAATACAGCTTGTTGGAGGTATTTTAACTAAGTATAAACACTTAATCGATAGCGTTCCTACGATCTCATTTACCTGTTTTGAAAAATTACAGTGCTATTAGACCCTTATTTCCTTAAATTCGGTGTAATTTTATGACAGTTTCGCCAGCATGCAACAACGGCCTGCTAGATTAATACTTGGAGGTGGAAGCACGAACCTGCAGGCATTATATTCAACACCCGGATGGCTAAATGAGACACGGAGTGAGAAATTGAAAAAGGTGGGGATACAATCAATATCTAGAGCGTACATTTTCCAACAGTGGGGATAGAACTGTCCACCTCACCACTCTCCCAATAACGCTTCGTTTTTTTATTTTATTTTTTTAAATTAAGGGACGTGGAAGAACAAATTTATAGATGACAGTTTTACGACAGGCAGTAATGAAACTTTTTTGGAGCCATAATAATTGCATATTCATTTCATAACCATGACATAGTTTATATAGCTTCATTACGAACGATGTTATTTTATTATTTTGTTGATATTATTATTTCATTTTGAATATCAACCAAACTAGAAATCTAAGATAATGAATAACTTGTATACAAGAATATTCCATTTTTAATACGTGCCATCACCACTTTATAAAACACGAAGAATTATTATAATGTTTTTTCATCGTTAAGAAATAGTATAATTTAAAATTATTCGATACATTAACTAAAGAAATCATGAACTGAAAAACTAAGCAACGATTCCAACATGAAACTTAAGTCTCTCAAGTAATAGATAACTAACTACCCTACCTAGTCCACGTTTCAACAATTCAAGCATCAGGACTGAAAAATAAAATCAAATAAATTTAAGCCAATGGAAATTTATCATTTCAAAATAGGATAGTAATTGTTGATGTGAGATATGCTACTTTTGGTTTCCAACTATATGTGGTTAGTCATTAACTACTGTATATGAGATATTCGAGGCTTTGTTTTGGAATATCCTAATAACGTCTGCTGAAATTCTACAAGTTCACAATATAAATATTATTTGGAGACTAAAACAATAATATGTTTGTATTCTATTAGGTTAAACTTCATTTTAAACCTTAGGACAAGGGCGGATTATAAATCGACAATCATCAAAAATACACGTATGTTACCAATCTATGGAGCAGAGAACGTTGTTAGTGATAAGCCCCTGTTACTTTATCTTTTGCTTTTTTTCTTAGTGTTGTAATTTGAATGAATTTGTAAGATTCTAAAGACTCTTAATTTTTAACAATTTCCATGGTCTTCGAATTGAATAATGCGGGTGCAGACCTCTCGTCTTCTATTTCTTACGGTCTGAGGCTACTTTTGTCATTGATATCAAATACCTGTGCATCTGTGTGTAGTTGGTTAGTTCATGAAGGCACATGTATTGCGTGTTTCGATACGCTCCAACTTACAATAATGATTATTCTGTGTAATATTCGTTATTGGAAAAATTGGTTGCAGGAAAAGGGCAGTGGGTAGCTAAATGATAGAATCACTATGCCCGTCGCTGATGGGACAGTGGCATCCCCGAGCGGGTCATGAATCCGTTTACAGCCGCTTCGAGAGAGACTCGCCGCAGACAGCCCAAGACGGAGGAAGCGGCGATGTAAGATAGAGGTGGGGTAACCCTAGACAGGCTCTGACCCAGATCCGGGGAGTACGGGTGCGTAGACAGGGAGGCTGCTGACGTCACGGGTCGATGCAGTCGCGACTGGCTCCATGGCGACCGTCTGCCCCTCAATGAAAGGCCTCCCTCCTCCCCACGGCCAGCTCTCCTCCTCCCCACCACTCCCTTTCATTTACGTCTCTTTCCCCTTAAGATCCTCCTTGTATATCTTGACGTACCTCCGATAAGATAAAGGGGAGGCGAACTGGACCGATGAAGAGGGTATTCCTTGTTGGCCGGTAGAGAGCGGTTAGTGAGAGTAACTGATCTAAAAATAGAACGGGAGGCACCACCCATAAACTACTAGTGTATAGTAACTTCGTCCCTTCATCATGAATTAGAACAGAATAAATTAAACAAATATATACTGACATTAACCCTGGGAGCCAGCGGGAAAATAATTAATTTATTTTATTTTTTTATTAATCATTATCACATAAGCTAACATCATTTAAAGAGTTTCTTGACAACAAGTCCTACAAGAATGACACTATAATATTACCACTACGTCAGTTACCGAATAATATATTATATTATATTAGTAGTTTTACCTATTATAATATTAATAATATTTATGTATTATTTCGAGAGGTCTAATTGACCTAGATTTAATATTGGTACTCATTGGACACAGAATTTGATTCTATGAACTTCTGCTCTTAGAGGACTCATTTCCAAGCTGCAAATTCAATTATTATCTCGGTTTTTGACAAGTTTAAGTACTCATTCGAAATACAATTTAACGTTCGTTAATTTCACAAAAAGTAAGTTTTTCGGTAGAAGGCACCGTTCAGGAGCTATAGGTTAAATAAATCTTGCTTTTTTGGCTGGTAAAAGTTCTACCTATGTAGTCTCTGTCAGCATTTTTTTAAAGGTTTAAAACCATATTAAAAACATTAAATAAAAAATAAAAACTTTTCCTACATTTTTCGCAACATAATTCACATTTCGATCCTCAAGTCACTGGACTAATATTCTTTAAATTCCTAGGCATTTTTTAAAGCAGCGGTTCTGGAATGATGGACATGTTCATTTCATTTATTATTATTAATAACAAACACTTTCATAATTCACATTAAAACCTTTTCTGGTATGACTACCCTATGTAGTCCCTGGCTATTATTATTCGTATTTTTTAAACATGTTGGGAACGTCAAGATATCAGCTGTTCTATAAACACGATTTTGTCATTCATTAGGTTGACTGTCACTGTTTTCACAATACTATCATGACAGAAACCGTCATCGTGTAACCGAGGCCTTGCAAATTTGTTTTATCTACTCCAATTTATACATAATGAGATAAAACAACTTTGTAAATGTAAAACGTTAAATATTTTTCTAGTTTACATTACAAATGTGCATAATTATTCTTATGCTGCATTTATGTAGTTTACTATATTTAAGTTAATAAGTTATAATCCTTGTTCTATGATCCATTTCCTTTAGTTTGTGTTGGGAGGAAAAAACATTGCCAGATCAGGTATATTAATCAAATAATAACTAGCGAGTATTATTAAGAATCCCGTAATAACGTGAGTATATGAAACGGCTCCTGCTTGTGGTTCCAATATCACTGTTAGCTCAAACATAGCATTGGCGTAGTGCCATGAGTACGATCCTGGGAGTGTTTCTATAGCAGACATAGTAGAACCCATTTTTTTTTCTTTAGGTTAATTTCACATTTATGATTACATTATATGTTATAGTTGCAAAATGTATTCAATACTCTAATAGTAAAAAAAAATATTTCGCACCTTAACTGTGTGCGAGAACTTTCAATGCGTTTTAATTGGATTTTCAAAATAAAATAACTATGGTAATCATAACAAATAAAATTGAGTTATTACTCAAAAACAATTGTAATGGGCGATAAATTCGTAATTAATATTTTATATCTCTATTTTATAAAAAAGTTTTTAGTATACGTCATATTTTATTTTATTTTAGTATTAGGAGAGTAGGAGATACAAGAGCTCTCCTATTGGCTCTTTAATTAGCTCTAATACTGCAGCTGCTCATTTAATTACATATGTATTGAGCTCCTTTAATCTCCTACTCTCCTAATACAATATAAAAATTTTAGACTAATGTTTATATGGGAAATAGTATTTATTCATCTGGAGGTGGTAGCTAGATTTTACCACCATTGATTTTAAGTGACAGCAGTTTAAGTTCGATCTGTACATTTCCCCTTGAATACAATATATTAATTTTTTTTTCCCTATGCATAAGTAATGCCTGTTTGATCAGCCATGCCTACTATGCTTGACCAAATTATAATTATTATGAAACAGAAAAGAAAGCACAATATGACGTACAATGTAAATATTAGAAATAAAAGGCTCTAATTATTGTTGGGCTTATATGAAGCTGGACGAAGTCGAATATGGTTAAAATTTGTAAGTAAGAATAATTATAATTATAATAGATTAATTATTATTAATATAATTATTAATAATTAATTGTAGATTGACAATTAGGCTCGATGTATAATATAATTTTTTAAATATATTAAAAATTTGTCCGAATTGTGGTTTCGTTCAGTTTATTTTATGTTGATAAAAAATAAAAACTCCCGATCTAAACTATAGAATATATGTAAATTAAAGTTATAGAATTTGAGCAATGAATAGTACAATTAAATTAATAGTTGTATAATTTGTGAAACGGGAGTTGTCCGTTAGGCAGACAAAGGGTAACCCCCTTGTCAGTAATAATTATCGAAATATTATCAAATTTAATAATTTAAGACAGGTTCTTAAGACTATATATATATATATATATATATATATATATATATATATATATACTTTATATATTTTTTTCATCTTAATACTTTATAACGATATATTATACATTTTAATATTTCCACATTGCTTAATATATATTATTATTAAGAACAATACTTCGTAAACAAAGATTTTCCCATCATTTCATAACATTTTTATTCTGATTAACTGTTAATTCCTCCGTTATTTATTCATTAAACTTTCTCTCTTTGAGAACAAAATAACTCAGAGAAGAGACAAAAATAATTCCAAGGCTATTTTTAAAGGATTCCAAAAACAAAACGAGCCTCTTCAATACCTGAAAACATCCTTCAATTCACTCTTTACTACCATTTCAGGCATCGTCAGAACGGGAAAGGTAACATCCACTCTCGTAGCAATAGTCTAAAAAAACCCAAAAAATAGTTCATCTTTGCCTTTTGGTCTTGTCAAACCTAATTTTACATCCCAAGATTCTAAATTCCTGCTAAATTCCTTTTGGTATTTGTCATGAAATTTTTATTGATCTATTAAACTCGCTTAGCAAAATATCTATAAATAAAAATCTGTACAACTACTACCCATATGAATCTCGGACTCAGTAATTTGTAAGGAAGTAGTGTTACCAACGTTTCTGGGTATAGTAATGAAGTAGATGATATATCAGAGATTATACTCAACCATCAGGTTTTCCCGTTAATTAATTAAGAGTAAGTAACTCGTTTATTAGAGAGTGGATATGTCCCAGGAGTGTATTCCGAACCCAGTTCCGGTAGAATAGGAGCACTGTACATTCCTCACTTAACTATCCCTAATCTATTAATTACTCTACATTTCTAGGTAATTGTGAGAGTAGTTACATTATTAGAAAATTGGGATAATATTTTATTGAGAATGGCCGAGTTTTTTTTAATTGATATTTTTGATAGAGATAGAGGGTGAGTTTCCTATTGATATTTTTAGGACAAACTTTTAAAATTATCGCGAAACAAAATGATATTATTTTCTATAAATTAATCACACACGATCTTTTATGCTTGATTAATGTATTAAATAACATCCAAATTTTAAATATTTGAGTATTTTACTCCCAATGCAGATGTTCAAATTTTCACTCCAAGGAATCACATCAAATTTTGCAGCTTAATTTTATTAATTCAAATTTTTTTTATTTATTTATTTATACATGATATTTACAACTGTATTAAAAAATTAAATACATTAAGTAAATAATTCAAATTTAAAAATGGATTGCTCTATTCTCATGAATTTCATATATCATAAAAGATCTTCGAGAGTAAAAATAAATTAGAATATTAATAAGCGACAGTATCTTAGCAACTTTGTATACGTGTAATTGTTCTGCCTGCCGAAGTAAATTATCGAATTAGACATCTCTCCAGGGAGTATTTCAGTAACCTTTGCGTTTCTACTTCGATTGTTTTCCTACAAGTTGTCATTTGCGGGGTAAACTAAAACGGTATACATGTTTTTTCCCGGGTCATCCTCAATGGAAGCTGTACACAGTGGAGGCATAGAAGGAGCCGTACGATAAAGGGATAGTGAAAAAGTGGATCTTGGCAAGGGGCTGACGGCCGAAATAGACGGTCGCAATAATAGTCACTGCGTCGCTCCCTCGCGCTTTAATTGCCGGCATCTCCAGGCCCTCTCTTCCAAGATCGATTCTCGTTCCGATAATACCTCTTTGGTTTGAAGAAAGCAATCGATAATGCAATATTTTGTCTCTTTGAACGAAACATGACTCAGAAACTTGAAATGGTATTTTTTACGGCACTAGTTTCCTTTCGCTACTCCAAGATGGTGGTCAGTTTCAAGATCACCTCGAGCATTCTATTCCGGATTACCGATGAGAGCCAAAAGTAGCCGAACATTGACGATACTCTTTACGCCGGTATGGTTTGGTCTTGACCAAACCAGTGGTTAAGTTTAAGTTAGCTTATATTCCTAGATTTTTAATACCTGCTCATGTATATTCACTGGCGAATCTATTGGGGCTGAAGCAGGATGGGAAATATTTTTTTTTTCATTGGTCCTTATATGTTTATGTGAGTGATTTAAGTTTGAACGAACACAATATGTTCTATTTTTACATTATAATGCGTTATATAGCTACAATATATTAGCTCGAGTCAAAATATCAGAAATTCGACTCTGAAAGCATTATTTTTCCTTCTGCAATAACACTTTTTTTTTTTGTTTCAAGGAACAATTAAACTTATACTTATTTTTCTTGCAGAATAATTACCAATATACACACATTAAAAAAAAAAAAAATTCTTAATCCGCTACTGTGTGATGAACTATTTTGTTATTGTTTGATATTGTTCGTTTGCTTTCAACACAATATGGTAAAATATTTAATTTAAATTATCACTCCCTCACCGATAGATTCGGAGAAAATGCTTAATTAAAATAAACCTACTAAAATTAATTTGAAATCCTCCTACTCACTCACTGATTGATACGGAGAAAATGCCTATAATTATGAAATATATCTGGAAAACACGCATATTAAAATAATATGATACTGAGAATATTCTGATTGCCACGAATTATTTTTATTCATAATTAATAATCCGATCATCAGATCGCAATCCTATAGGTTATGTTTATTTCAATATTTTAACAAATATAATTGAGTTAAAAATTCCCTCTTAAATTTAAATTTAAATTCCCTCTTGTAGATAATTTACAACCAAGAGTTGGGGATCGGTAGGCTCCGTCCTTTTTCGAACACATTCGGGTATTTTCGGGAATCTAGGATTGGTGTGCTCTGACCTATCTTGATACCGACAGCCATCTGGGAGTAGAAAAAGGAAACCAGTATAATTTTTCCTAATACAGAAATGTTATTATTCGCCCATATGTATGAAAAGTGTCAATATTTTATATTAATTTTTTTTTTTTTTTTTTTTACAGGTCATCGAGTCGATGGGAGGAAGAACGGACTGGGATCGAATTGAAGAGGAGGAGGTGGTCGCTGCTAAGAAGCTAAAACTTTCAGACGACTACGTGCCGGGACCACCTCCTCCATACATCCCCCCTCAATATGATTTCCAATATTACACATGGATCGACCCATACGTTAGATCGGCGTTCAGACCATGGCATACATTTGCCCAGATTGACGAAAATAAATCAAACTTCCGAGATAGGTGAGCTACTTTAATTTGGTATTATGTTGTATAGGATAACTAAATACAAAAACAGAATTTAGTTTACAAGCGTCACGTCCTTATGACACGTGGGCCAAGATCACCTCAATCACACTTTATATCAAGTGCCGATAATATTTATACTGTATTTTAAAGAAATCGATTGTTTAATATACCTTTGAGAAATAATATATATAAATATTCCTAGCGTTTTAATTATTTTTATGTTGTTGTCATTGATCAATCCAAAAAAAAGTCCCCGGAGGTCATGATTATCATTATCTTTAGTCGAAAACGAAAATTATGTTAATTTTGATATTTCATGATCGGTACGCGCATAAAAGTAGTGCCTCAACCCAGGAATAAGTAGGAGTTGGGAGATCGCTCATCTCCGCATTCTTTCGGACATTCTAAATACAGTTTGATCGTGTGATCTTGTCCCATGCATCACCTGGACGTGGCACTTATGAACTAGTACCCTATTTAATTAAGCAGTGCAGTGTTCTTGCCACTTAGGACGTTTATTTATAATTAGTACCGTACAATAACAGTAATTAGACACACTCCGGTAGTATTTTCAGTGTTTCCTCCTTCAATTCGCATAAATTCAATATTTGCCACATGACAAATTTTATGGAGTACTCATTGATGATATACGTCTGACTTATAGTAAATGAAGGTGATTAATATTTGACATTCTAAGAGCTTAAAAAGTTTTACTTATTGTTTCTATTCTCTGGACTCTTCAATTATAATTATTATAACATTAGTAATTATAATTTTCGTACTAGCTCACAATCACTTCGGTCACACTTGTTCTTACGGTCAAGTGCCGAATGCTTCCTGATTTATCCGAAAGAGAACGAAGGCGATCGATCTCTTGAGTCAATTACTAATAACTTTTCCGCCATCACCGGCGGATCTACGGGGGGGGGGAGGGCTTTCGGGCTGAACCCCCCCCCCTCCAAAATGCTAAAATATAACCATGTTTTTTCGAAAAAAATATTTAAAAAGTATCTCTTAAAGTAGTATTGTTCGTGTAATTACATTTAAAAGGGCTTTAGGAATCACTTAAACACCATTTCATATAGGTAGTTTGCTTCTTTCTTTTTTTCCAAAGTAATTATCGTTATTTTTATGAAAAAAAAAAAACTTTCGAGCTGAAGCCCCTCCCCCTAGTGTCTGCCATTAAAGTACATTTATACCCTTAACTATGTACAGTCTTACAGCATGGGACGATTTTTATCTTTTGAGTTTGTTAACTTTTCCATTGTAAATATGTTTATAATTCTGTGTGTTGTCAAATAATATATGTATCCAATATTCTTATCAAATGATAAGATTACTCAAGTTACAACGCTACTACAAAATAGTGTCCCTTACATCGAAGAAATTCAAAAAGTTGCATAAACTTCATGCGCAATCTCAAATCAGACAGTATTTTCATAAAAAGCACCCCGACTAGAAAATAGTGAACCCTTATATCGAAGCAATCTAAAAGTTACATAAACTAGAAAGAAAAATGCGCAATTCTAAAAAAAAAGACTAGCTGAAAGAAAATTTAAATTCAATTATTCCAATTTTTATTGGAAAACCCCAAATAACGAATAAAAAGATAATAGACAACTTCAGATTATTTATTATCCAAATGATTAAAAAAATCCTTTAATACAGTTATAAAATATAATATACCATAGTAAATACGTATTTACAGCTACTAAATGTAAGCACGGGTCAATAAAAATGTTATACCTAAAAGCATTTTTTTTAACAGGTGTTGAAGGACGATTCAAACATCGTTTTATATATTTTCTTTATTTTTCTTCCAAGGACAAATTTTTATTCAACAAAAAATCATACAAAAATAATTCGTTAATAAGGGATACGCCGGTTTTTCAAAAACGCGTCTGGGAGAAATGTGTGGTTAAGACAAGAACTGACATAACATTCAGCACCATTCGACTGTTTTCGGCTGTTTCTGAACAAGTATGACCGAAATGATTGTGAACCACGTGTAATCCCTGCGGAACTCATGAACTAGACCCGTCGAATTTGTAAAAATTAATAAAGTTTTAAAATAAATTTTAATAAAATATGAAATAATTTCAATGCAAACAATATAAAAATTAACCAAGGCATCAATTTTGATATAAAGTTTGAAACAATTTTTAAACCGTTAAAATTAATTTTTAAATGAATTAGAAAAATCATTTATATTTGTCATTTGTGTAAATATTTTATTTTATAAATTAATAAACAACAAACAAAATTTTGTTAAGTTTTAGTATTTATCTAGTAGTATTAAGCATTCCATTTTGCCATTTTATAAAAGTCCTCATGAAATATTCAGAATCAAATTCATGAAACAATTATTTCTCAATAGACTAATGTTTTGAATTATGTTTTTTGTTATTATTTTTTTTTTATAGGGTAATTTTAATTTATTTATTTTAGATTAAATAATCCATTCATTATAGCAAAAAAAATAGAAGGACTATTTTAAACTCTTATTTTTCATTTTCTTCATTGAAATAACTTCAATAAAATTGTTATTTTTTACTCATTGAATTTTAACAATTTTTGTGGTTATTGAACAACCTATATCTATAAGCCCAATATTAAAATGTGTATGACATTTAATAATATCGCTTTAATTACAGTATACCAGCCTACCTTAACCACGAGCCACCTGTCTTACTGCATCCAGAAAGAGTAGTCCCAATGAGTGAAAGTGAGAGGTTCGAACGATCTTACCAGCCAAATGTTGCCCTCGCACCCCGATCTACAATTGAAAACAGGAGGACAGAGGTAAGTATTTGAGTATTAGTGAAGAAATTAGGCTAGTTAAGATGAGTCTTTATATCATCATAATTTTAATTTTCTATTTTAGATACAGCCTGAGATTGTGAGGACTGTTGAGGAAAAACCAGCACCAGTAAGGGCACACAAACCCTTATTTCATCCTGAAATTGAACTGTCGACTGATACAGATGATAGTGCATCTGAACATCATGAGAGTGGTGGTATGTATGTTCCCTGAATTTAAAATCTTCTAAAAGTTTATTAATAATTACAAATTCAAATTTATGTCAAAATTTTTTTTTAATCTGAATTAATTTTGAAATTCAATAATTTATTATTGTATAATGTTAATAATAATAAATAATGTTTTTTACAATATATTTTAATGTATTTGAATTGGTATGGCAGGTAGTGCAGTGGAACAAGTGGCGGCTGTTTTCGCAGCTCTAAGTGATGCTAAAGAGACAACCCGACAACTTGTTGTAGGACTTGTAGAAAGGCTGGCAGGCCGCCTTGACAGCATTGAAGCAGAAAACAAGAGACTGTTGAAGGATAATGTATCGCTTCTTCAACAAATAAATAAGGTATGGATAATTAATGTCAAGTCAGAGAAATCTATTTTAATTTTCATAATTTGTTTTCTTCTTTTTGATCTTGTTTCTCCTCCATACCTCGTCTGTCGAAGACCTCTTAAAAGAGTAAGACTAAGTCCTTCTTCACAAGTATTCTTTGGGGTCTCTTTTCCTTTGTGACAGATTTATAGACAGGTCTGATTTTACAATGTTGCAACTTTCAGGACATGTTTTCCAGCCAGCTCAGGCTATGTTTTAGTGTTTCCATGATAAGTCTTAAATTGAGGCTAACTCAGATCATAATTATCTTGATATAATCTCTTCTCATCTTTCTTTCCACCATCCATTACTTGAAGCTGACTCATGTGTTTAGACTTAAGTGTCCAAGACACTCTTGCAAGGGTAAATATCAGAAGGAATTTGTTTTTATAGACTAAAAACTATTTTAGTGTGCTTTGAAATTTCTTTCTTCTTCAGGAAACTGCTTATGAGAATTAAATCTCCTTCCTGCTACTCAGATTTCTCTTTTATCTCACTGTCTGTCCATCAAATTCAATTTTTCTTATCATTTATTCATAATTATAAAATTATTGATAATAATTCCGATTTCAATAATTTTTGAAAAGATATTAAAAAATCATTTTTTTCTTATTTATATTGACTATAAAATACCTTTGTTATCTCCAATATACTATATTTTTTTTTTAATTCTTGATAATGATTTTAAATGTATTTATTAAACAATAACTTTTTATCATATTTCAATAGACAATCATTAATGTTTTGTTTTTTTAATGTTGTAGGCCAAAGAATCTAGGTCAAAAGGTTTGCCTTCGAAAAAAGAGCCTGAAGACAAAAATGAGATTGAGACTGATTTAAAACCTTCATGTTCAGACACCAAGCCAGTCTTAATCAAGTCCCCAGCTCCAGCAGAAAGCCCTCCACCTACTTTGCCAAAAGAACCAGCACCATCACCTTCAAAGCCTGAAATCATCACTACAAAAGTAGAAGATAAACCTGAACAACCCTCTTCAGAATCTGCTGAATGTCAGCCGATAGAGCCTGTCGAACCATGTGATAATAAAGAATCATCAGTAGGGAGTAGGGAGCCTCCGAAGGAACAGACACACAGAACGATCGTCCGGAGTAGCCCGGTGTCTGTTATTACATCTCCTACATCCATAAAAATCGAGCCTCCTTGCGAGTGACACCAACCTCATATTGTTTCTTGTTAGTGTTCTTCCAGGCCTCCGATCATTCTGTTCTGTGGGGCAAATGGAAAATAGTACAAATTTGTTTGTCACTGTCCATTCACTGCCTTGATGAATTTGTATTTTTTTTAATATCATTTCGATTCATCCCAGTGATCATGAAATCTAAGACAAACATTTTTTTGACAAGTTCTTAGAGAATATCATTTCTTGTATACCTAATGCATTTAAAAACAGAAATGAAATATTTTACTCTGTTGTATATTGAATCAAATATGCGCTTTTACAATATTGAGAATAAAGATATTATTCTGTGAGATTTGATCATCTCTAGAATAATAGTATTGTATTGCCAGAAAAATTTTATATATGCCAAATTTGAATATAGGTATAATTTTTCTCCAATCCTTATTCGATTTGGAGTCTGGTTAATTATTTTGTAATATTTATATAATAATAATTGAGTACAAAGAACTTTGAATAACTATTTATGTGATATCATTTTAATGATTATTACGTAATATTATTTTCTTGAGTTTTATTTTAAATGACTGAATCTTTATAAATTTGTATCATAATTGTTAAAAAAAAAAAGATACAAGTTATGACTAACTGGTTTTACTATTTTAATTATGTTTTCTTGCTAAATACTTAAACAGCCGTATATTGTGCCATTTTTTTATAAATATATATTGTTAATATTTGTTATAAAATGACTACTATAGTTATATGGCTATTATTTTTATACAGTTGGCATTTCTTTTAAATGCGTTCTTGACTAAAAGTATTTGTTTGTGGTCCACTGCTTTAGTATTTACATCATTTGGGCCAATTATGATTTATAAATATGTAGTGCCTCTCATTATATTGTGTTATTATTTAAGTCATTGTAACTGTAAGTAGTTATTGTCATTTAAAATAAGTTATAATTGACGGCTTGTTATAGTTTTATGATGTTAAAAGTACAAATCTTTTTCGGGTGCTTAATAGTTAAATAAGCACTTTTTATGTAAAAATATCAATATGTATATATGTACATTATTCTTTCTACTACTTCCTTTCTGACTTTTTTTTTGTTTGTAATATTCATTTGAAGATTTTAAAGAATTCTTTAGAATACAAATAAAAATTATTTTTGGTTAATCCTTAATATTCATTCATCTTGATCTCAAAATAACAAAGCAGTTTTTCTTTTAATTTTTATCTTTGTTAGTTTCTTCTTTTTGTGTTTTTTTTTTTTTTTCCTTTTCTTTATTGTTTAAAGTTCATTTTATGGTGCTATCATCAATTTATGTTCCATTTGTGTTGAAAATTTGTTAGTTATTTTAAAACTGTATGTGTATATTAGAAATCTGAACCAAAGTTATCTCATTTTATATATGTACGGAAATATATATATATATTTACATATATATGTGCTCATGTCAACAATAGCTTTAGGAATGGTACAAATGTTTCCCTACAATTGGCCTTTGGCAAGCAAAATAATACTTTACTTATTGTAGAAATCTGTACCTTTTTGAAACTTTCAGTACAATATTGGGTGCAAATTAACTTAAGGTTATTTGCAGAAGCAGTTAAAATTGTATGTATAGATAGTTTTCCTTCTTCAACAATATAAGTGGATAGTTTGTAGGTACATTATTATAATAAAACTCAAACAAATTTTTGTCCCTTTTGGTTTTGCTGAATGGTTAATCACTGCCAAATTAATCAAAGTTTTAAACTTCTTTACCCCTTGCTCAAAAGTTTTGATTTGTAAAGTACAATTAATGTAACTTAAAATAGCAATACAAAATTATTTTCTATTTAATGTTTGCTGTTAAACTGCAGATGTAATATACCCTTAAAAGTAACCTAATGAAGTGAAACTGTCTTTTTGTAATAATTTTTAAAAAAATGTAAAAAAAAAAGGAGCTTTTGTGTACTTAATATTGAGGATAGAATTTAAAGTCTCTTGCAGATATTTTAGAAAAATCATTTGATGTTCAATGCCTTGTTAATGTCATTTTCATATTTCATGCACCTTTTAATATATTGGCACACTCCTTTCAAAATTATGGAAAATGGCCAAAACTGTTTCTTTTATTACAAAATAAATCTCAATGTTAAGTAATTTTTGTTGCCTTTTGTTTAGTTTGTTTTATTTTATTTTTTTAATAATAAGGAATTATTGTTTTTTAATTATTTATATTAATTTTATATTCTGACTCCTTCTTTTAAACATGTTTAATGGCATTATGAATATGTATTTTGTTCAACTTAATAATACAGATAAATAATAAAATAAATATTCTTATAAACAACTAACATCCCGGGACTTCAGTTTTGAGTTTAGATTTTTTAATTAGCCTTTATAAGACCCTTTTTTTGTTTTGTAATTTTCAGGAAGTAGTACTGAAAAATTACTGATTAACTATAGAGGTTTTAATTTCTTATAAAATGGATTCGTAAGAAAGGTATTCATTCCCATTAAGTCGGAGGTCTCTAAATTACAATGAAGGAGAGGAACATTATTTTTTATCTAAAGTATAAGCTCTCTCATAAACTCGAAATAATGTTTTAATTAGTGACATTTCTCTTTAAAAATGAATTTGATAAAAATTAATTAAATTTGTAAACAGCATCATTTTTGGAGAATTATTATTTTAATTAGATTTATTTGAGACATTTTTCAGATATATATGTTCTAAAAAAAGAATTATTTATTGTCAATTAGATAGAACATGAGAAAGAGGGCTGTGAACGAGAGAGTTGAATCTTTTTTAGTCAAATTCTTTTTATTTTTCCACTACTTTTTTCTTCCCAACATATATCTTGTTAGTTAAATTTTATTTTGTGCAATCTTATACCGAGGAAGAGTTGGAATATTTTCATTTTAAGCTGGTTTAATTGGCAATGGTATAGAATGAATATAAGTAAGTCCTTAATGCAAGGATATTAAAAAAAGAATTAAAAAAAAAAAGAAACCGTTGTGTGTTCGTGTTCAAGTCATCCCTTTAAGAATGAATGCCTATTTTATTGTTACTGTATAGTTATAAAATTTTATATTTATTAGGGTATAGATATTGTAAAAAGAGCACTGTCATTGTAATTTTGTGTGTTACTGAATCTTCAAAACTTTATTTCATAGTTTGTGCCAATATTCAGCTTAAAAATGCTTAGTAGCAGACATCTTGTAAATAAACGTAATTTCATTGTTAGTGTTTCATAACAGTTAAATGAGATATAAATTATACTCAGATACCTCATAATATATAAATATATATATATGTTTGACTTTACATTGGAGTCTTTTAAAAAAAATAAGAAAGAAGAAAGATTGAAATTGTTGTCAGAGGTATGACAAAACATTTTCCAATAAAGAATATAAATTAGTAAAAGTTTTTTTTTTAAATTCATCATTCATTATTTTACCCTTTTTATTAATTTATTTGTAACTTTGAAGCTGTAATAATGATTTATCTTTTTTTTTTTCTTTTTTTTTACGAACATTTAAATTGTTTTCTCACATATATATAAATTCATTCTCATATTCAAAAACTATTTAAACTTCTGGAGGCTTGTTCACTTTTCACTGTTCAAATGGTAGCGATATGAAAAGCTCTTAGGTACGTAGAGACAACTGAAACTACCAATCGGGCCATGGTAGCAGACTTCATTATTAGCCATTGAAAGCTACTCTAGCAAAATAAATAAGAAACTTTTGGTAGCCACCAAGGAAATAGTTTAAACAAATTAGATTCATCTGGGTCCCTTCTCATTGCTGGAAAACTGGAAATGAGCAGACTGGCCAAGTAGCCAACATAGCAAGAAAGGCAGGGACAACTCCGGTGGAAACAATTAATGAAATTCCTTTAGATCACTATATAAAAAAAATTAAGATGTATTAAAAACTTGGTAAAATAAGAGGGAGCAAAAGGATTCCAAATTAAGAGAGATAAAAAATCAATGCTCAAAGTGAGAAACCTCTTATCGGTCCTCAAGGAAAGAAGAGACAGCCCTCTGCAGATTAAGAATTGGACATTGTGAGTTCTTACATACATAACTTCGTTCCTCCGTTCCTCAGCACACATTCTACAAGACTGCCCTACACTGAAAAATATTAGGAAAAATTTGGATATGGAACCAAACCTACCAGAAAATTTAAAAGACAATGAAAAAGCTGTAAAAAAATATCAGCATTCCTGAAAGCTTTGAAAACGTATCATAGAATTTAACTTGAAGGTGTTACCATTGACCCAGCAGGATAGAGGCAACAAAAAACAAAATAAATATTTTTTAAATACATATTTTATCAAATTACTTCTTTTTTTTTATAAATTAGTCAAGTTATGAGAAGAGTGCTGGAAATCATATCCCAGTGTTATCTTTTATTAAGTCACACCCATTAACATATCTACTTCAATGTCACATTCTCCTCCTTTTTAAAAGACTTGTGAAAGAAAATCTGAAACAATAGCATTCAGCATGGTTACTTCAATGGTTGTATCCCCCCAAAGCAACTAACACTTAATTTAACCCTTTACTTCTTAACACTACGCACTGTAGGACTGTAAATGGGCCTGAACAATAATAAAGTTTGGCAGAGGATAGGGTTTTGGCTGATCTTCTGAAGCATGGTGAAAAGGAATTACAAAGAGCCCTATACAAAATAATTCCCATCATCTGAATTGGAAAAAATTTATTGAATCAGTTTCAGATCTAAAATAATTATTATTGTTAAAAAGCTGTTTTAATTATAAAATAAAAATCTGAGAGATTGAAAGGTTTTTTTTTTATAAACTTAATCCTATATTGATTAAAAAATATAATTATATTAAAATATCATAAAAAATAAATAAATAACCTAAATAAGGTTGTTTATCATTAAACTGATAATTAAGTGTATTTTAGTTAATGGAACATTTTTAAAAATTAAATTCACAAGGCTGAATAAGCTTCAACCTTGTCTATTTAATTTATCTTAAAATAAACCTTGAATCCTCTAAATAAATGTATATCATATCCTTCAAAAGTAAGAAATTGAGAAGAAAAGCATAAATATTTTTCAGTTGGAAGCACGTTATTAATTTACAATCAGTATACTTGATTAATGCTCAACTTGATTCTTAAATATTCTTCAATACTGGGTCCCTTTCTTTTTACTACAACAACAACCAGAGACTATTTTTATTTATTAATGATTTTGTTTATTCATCTTATAAGTGATACATTCAGTAATCTTTAAAAAAAAAAAATATACCTCATTTAATTTGATCAAATGATAATTTTATTCATTGAATTGTATTTTTGTTGTTCCTGTTCTGCCTTAAATGCCCTTGCATACCTTTTCTGGGAACTGGCTGATCAAACAATCAATTTTTCAAAAACTATTAATTTTGTTCAGTAAAAATTATGAACACGCCTTTTTTAAAATTAATATTCCTATATTTTCAATCCTTAACTGTCCTGTAAAAATTGTTGAACCATCTCATCTGATATTTAAAATAACTTTCATATCAAAAAGTTCTAGACATTCCTTAATCTTCCCATTAAGGCTATATATTCTTCTTTCAGGTATTTCATCTTTCTTCTGTGATTCAATATGCCTTGTGAATTGTAACCCAACTCATATTTCCATACATTAAGTTTGCAAGAAAATCTTATACATAAACATGTGGTTTAATAAACTCTTCCCCAAAATGAGATTATAAATCGAATAATATTTTTATTTACTTCTTCTCAGAAAAATGACTTTTTTGTCAATCCTTTCTGACAAATAAAAACCTGTTCAGAAAGGCATATAATTATTTGTATTTCCAATGATGGATTGGATACAATATATACATAGATCTAGATATATAGTATTTGTAGATAATTAATAATAATAATCCAGTTGGTTAGATATAGTTCAAAAGCATAAAATAAATTAAATGATTTAGACACAGTAACTAAATAAATATTGAAGTGAAAAATGATTTTCAGAATGCTGACATATAACTAGTTGACAAAATTACTTTGTAATTACTTATATTGAATATCAATCGATAAGTTTCATTTAATGAAACTAATTGAATGTTGATAGCTCCAATAAATTTAAAATTTCACATAACACAAGGTTACACAGTTTGTACAACTATATTGAAACATCAATTACAACTTTAATCCAATTTATAACTGGGAAACCTGAAATATTGAACTTAAAATGGGTGCTCCAATCATGAAGTTCTGGACTTAATAATTTATTTCTGAAATTTTACAGACAATACAAAATGATTTTATCAAGAAACACAAGAGATGCAGAATCAAATGTACATAGTGCACATATTTTGCTGAAGCAATTTTCATTTTACTAAATAAGAAAATAAAAAAATCTGATTTTCTTAAACATAAATTGAAGTTAATTGGTCGAGTGTTCTACATATCATTGTTAATAGATGGCCAGGAAGCAGTCAATTTTTAAGTTGTTTACTTCAAAGTTTCAAACCAAGCTTGTGAGGAGCCAAAAGTCATAATAAGAAGACCCATGTGTATACACGATGAGAGAGGCTATAAAATGGAATAGGTAATGACTATGGAATACGTAATAAGCTATACAAACTATAAAATAATATTCATGATAGATTTAACATAGTGCTACTGTTAGTGGAAAAGATCGTATTTAACAATTTTCTATGGTGGTCTGCAACTGCAATAAACAGTCTACTACTATGGAAAATAGTATAGAGAAATAAAGTATGAAATTTTAATATTAAATCATAAAGAAATAATCAAACAATAAATATTCAAGAAATCTCTTTGGTAAAAAACTCAATTTTTATATACAACCTTTTGCACTAACATAGCAATATGTAATATTTAATATTAACCAGGTTATTGGCTGTAATATCTTATGTTACTAATCTTTCAACCCTCATAAAGACCCACAAGCTTGGATTGAAAAGTTGACAATAAAAAACTTAAAAATTGACTGCGTCCTGACTATCTATCACCCATTAAACACACAAAATATTAATTTGTTTCTAATAAAATTAAAAATACACAGCATTAATTTTGTCAAATGGAATAAACAAGAAATGAATAAAATTTAATTTATAACCAGGGACTGATAAATAATCATAATCATCAGAAAAATACAACAATTAAAACTTGTTTTCTAATAAATTAATCAATAATAGGACTATTGAGTGAATAAGTATATAAAATATGTAATTTTGTAGTCAAATTATAAGCCAATATTGCTAATAAAGTTTTGTTTTCAATAAATTACTCATTAATAGACAATAATTAAAATGACATTGATAAAATATGAATCATGATAAGTAATTATAATTAAAATCAAAATATTCTCTAAATGTTTTAAATTATTATATATCTTTATATTATTAACTAATTTATATTAAATGGATATAAATTAATTAATAAAAGAGAAGCACAAGTTTTCCATCAAATACGTATATAAAAATTCAGATTTTTAATTTTGACATATTTAAAATTTTAAAATTGAAATTATTTGGTTAATAAAAATGGAATTTCCATATAGTTAAAACTGAATAGATAATATTAATATATAATTCTATTAGCTTCACAATGGATTCATGGAGGGAATTCTATGAAAAGTAGCACCTAGGCAACCGTGAGCAAACATATTTCCATGGAATATGTACTCATGGCCATTCAGTGGAGTAAACTCTAAAGCAACAAAGAGTTGATTGATAGAAGAAGAAGTAACCAAGGTACAATTAAAAAATAGTTCCTTATTAAAAAAATTCATGCGTGTTTAAGACATCACACTGATATTTTCATGTTCTTTAAAAAAATATTTATTATTTAGTTAAACATAACAATTAATAATAGTGAGAAGTGTAATTGAATAAATATCTTCATTATTTTTAAAGGATGAGTGGTGATTTTGTAGCAATATGGCAGGTTCCTCTATCTGATGGTCTACATGATATAAAGTTCGAACATGGTACAGCAACCGGTAAACGTGTAATTTGGGTAGATGGAAAGGTATTAACCATTTAGTATAAAAGATAATTATAGGTTCTTAGATTAACTAAATTGCACTTTATAAATTACTAAAACATTAAAAGAAAAACAATCAAGAAATCAATTCTGAGAAATCAATAGATAAAATACCATTCAAATATAAAACTTTTGTTTAAGGTGATTCTTTGATTCTTTCTCATATATTTTCAAGGAAATTCTTCGCACTGATTGGATGTTCAAACTGGTTGGTGATCAGCCATTCAAAATTGGAGAAACACCTTGTGCAGTGAGAATAGAACCTATTTCAGGCTTCTCTTACCAGTATTCACTTTATGTAGATGGACGTCCATTGGAAGAATTTACACAAAAAAGAGCAACAAGAGTGTGTACATGGAACATTGGTGACACACATCGTATTGTTTTAGGTAATAATAAGAAAATTATATACACTTAAATAAATTATCATCACAATTAAATCAGCCTATTTCAAAACTGAACAGTGACAATCAAACAAAGTAGATTTTTATCGCCAATGTCATTTCAATTTTGATATGAATTAGGCCAAACGGCCACCGAAAGCACATGCACTTGCCTTGCATCGGTACCCTTCTCATATTTCATATAACATTTTTAAAAAAGTATATATAGCACATATAACATTTTTAAAAAATATCAATGTTGATCATGTCAGAGTTGTAAAGAAAAATCGAATATTTGTGTATAAAATCGAATATTTTCCCATACATATTCGATTAAAAATTCTTCCACATCCATTGCAGATTTTACATTGAACCAAAATAAAATAATTTGAGAGGTTGTGCAGTGAAAACAAGCACATAACATTTTAAAAATTATCCAAAATTAAATTAAATTAAAAAATATCCAACCTTCTACTTCAACTTTTGATATTTCTTCAGCTATAAAATCTTCTATGGAACCTCTTCTAACTGAACTTAAATCCCTTTTATCCCCTATTTTAGAACTTCTAACTAAACTAGTTTCTACTTTCATTTCTAATCCTTCCAATGACTAATTCGAAATCATCTTCTCTAAAAATACTCCTATGGAACTCCAATGGTCTGCTCCAACGAAAAAATGAACTGGAAATTTGTTTAAAAGAACATGACATAAACATAGCTCTGATTACTGAAACTCATTTAACAGACAAACAAACATTTAAGCTACAAGATTACGAAACTTACAGAACTGACCATCCAGACCACACAGCACATGGAGGAACTGCAATTATTGTGGACAAGTCCTTAAATCACCATATTCTTCCTGCTGCTTCTACGAATTCCCTACAATACACCAATATTTCTCTAAATTCCTCAAAATTCCAACTCACGATTGCCTCAGTCTATATAGCTCCCAATAAAGTTATATCCACGAATGAATTAAAAGCTATTTTCTCGACAATGGGAAAATCATTCATTGTAGGAGGAGATTTTAACGCAAAAAACACAAGGTGGGGATCTAGAGTGTCCAATACTCGTGGAAAAAGACTACAAAAATGTATTGAAGATTTGAAATTTTCTGTAATTTCGCTATCTCAACCTACTTACTGGCCTACTTCACTATCAAAGTCTCCCGATCTTCTTGATTTCTTTGTCACAAGCTCCTTATCACATGCACATTCCAACGTTTCCTCTCTCCTTGACCTTTCATCTGATCATAGCCCAATTTTACTTGAACTTTCGAACAACCCTTTCGTTAAACCCAAACCTCCAACATTAATTAACGGTTACATAAACTGGGACGACTTTAAACATTTTTTAAACAACAAAATTACGTTAAACACTTTAATTAGTACAGCTGACGACCTCGACAATGCAGTCAACGACCTAACAAAAAGTATACAAGAGGCTATTTGGCATTCAACGAGACCACCAAAGACATACACTAAACCTGCTTCTTACCTACCTCAGCCAATACATAATCTTATAAAAGAAAAACGTAGGATTAGAGCCCTATGGCAAAGAACTAGATATCCATCGTACAAAACAGAACTCAACAAACTAACTAGAAAACTTCACGAAAAACTATTAAAATTTAAAAATGACAGCTATAAAGACTACATAGACACAATAAACAATAGAAATGGATCAATATGGACAACAACAAGACGTATACTAAAGAAAAAAGACCTTCAATACCCACTCCGACGTACAGACAACACTTGGGCAATAACAAGCGAAGAAAAAGCCAATGAATTCGCTAAATATCTTGCACAAGTATTTGGGACAAACAGAATACAGGACAATAATTTTACTGACGCAATAGAAGAAGAACTGACAACACCACTACCCTTATCACTACCCCCACCGGCATTTCATCCGAAAGAAATTTACAAAGAAATCAACAGACTACCAAACAAAAAAGCTCCTGGCTATGATCTAATCACTCCCTTCATTCTTCGACACCTACCTCGAAAAGCTGTTTTGTTTCTTACACATATCTATAACTCCATTTTACGCACTACCTATTTTCCTCTCCTTTGGAAACTCTCCACAATCAAAATGATTGCCAAACCTTCAAAACCTACCACTTCTCCTTCATCCTATCGTCCTATAGCACTTCTTCCAATAATGGGCAAACTATTTGAAAAACTATTACTAAACCGACTGAAGCCTATTCTAGAATATAGTGAAGTGATACCAAATCACCAGTTTGGCTTTCGCTGTTATCACTCTACTGTGCAACAGTGCCATCGGATAGTAGATACTATCTCTGTGACTTTCGAAAAAAAGGAATATTGCTCTGCCGTCTTTCTCGACATAGAGAAAGCATTTGATAGTGTCTGGCACAAGGGCCTATTATGGAAACTAAAACCGCACTTACCTTCCACTTATTTTTTAATTCTTCAATCCTACTTTCTTAATAGATTTTTCTGTATTTCCGTAGACTCTTCTGTATCTTCCTTCTTTCCCCAACACAAAGGCGTACCACAAGGTAGCGTCTTGAGCCCAATCCTCTATTCTATATACACTTCTGATATCCCTGAGCACCCTAATACCACCATTTATTGCTTCGCTGACGACACTGCTATTCTATCTTCTCACAAAAATCCTACTATCGCATCAATTGCCCTACAAAACCATCTTCATTCTCTTGAAAACTGGTTTGAAAACTGGAGAATCAAAATTAATAGTACAAAATCCACCCACATTAGTTTCTCTCTTAGGAAAGCCTCATGTCCACCCATAACGATTGCCAATAATCCAGTGCCTTCAAAGAACTATGTACGGTACCTTGGACTCTACTTAGACAAAAAGCTTACTTGGAACATACATACGAAATTAAAAAGACAAGAACTTACTAGACGATATAGCCAACTTTCACATCTTCTGGACTACAGATCTTCACTTAACTTACGAAACAAGCGACTTATCTACAACACCTTACTGAGACCAATATGGACATATGGAGCAGAACTTTGGGGTTCAGCAAAACAAACACACATAAACAAAATACAAACAGCACAATCAAAAATTATACGAAAAATTGTTAACGCACCTTGGTACATTTCAAACACTACTATACATAACGACTTAAACATCCCAACAGTAAAATCCTACATCCACGACAAATACACTACATTTCATTCTTCAACCCAAAATCACTCCAATCCTCTGGTTCTTTCTATCTCCTGCTCCCTGTTACCTGAGCAACGAAGATTAAGAAGAAAATGGCCAAGAGACCTACTACATCAATAAAAAAAAAAATCAAGCAATTACACCAAGACAATAAAAATACAACAAATTTGCTAGATGCGCAGCTGCGCAGGTGCAAATTGCATAAAATAAAATAAATAAATAAATATTCGATAAATATAATCAGATATTCGATTTTTCTTTTCAGCTCCGACATGGTCAACTCTTGATAATTTTTCAAAATGTTATATATACTATATAATTTTTAAAATTTTATGAGCTTGTTTTCACTGCACAACCTCTCAAATTATTTTATTTTGGTTCAATGTAAAATATGCAATGTATGTGGAAGAATTCTAAATCGAATATGTAAGGGGAAATATTCGATTTTATACACAAATCTTCGATTTTTCTTTACAACTCTGTCATGATCAACTATTTTTTTAAAATGTTATATATGCTATATATACTTTTTTTTTAATTTTATACAAAATATGAGAAGGGTGCCGATGCAAGGCAAGTTGACTGCTATGCTCAGTGAATGGTCATGCTTAATAATTTCAACCTTTTGGATCTTTTAAATCTATATCAGTTCTAAAATTAATATATTTAATTACGAATAAATTTCAATACTGATAAAATAAACAATAAAAAAATAATTGTTCTATGCACAGACGGATCTACGTGGAGGAAGGGGGAGTTTTCGGGCTGAAGCCCTCCTCCCCAAAATGGTAAAATATAACTATGTTTTATGAAAAAAATTATCTCTAAAATTATTATTGTTCGTCTAAGTACATTTAATAGGACTTCAACACCATTTCATATAGGTAGTTAGTTTCTTTCGAAGTAATTATCGTAATATATATGTATAGAAAAAAATCTTTAGGGCCGAAGCCCCCTCCAAAATTAAATCCTGGATCCGTTAGTGGTTCCATGAAGTAAATATGTTACATTTTCTTCTTTTTTTTTCTTTTCATAGCGATAATGTATCGACAAGGTGAGTATTAAAAATGGTAATGTTTTGTATAATAATTATAAGGCATCACTTGTCAGTCTTCTAAAATTATTTTGCAATCAGATATTAGGATAATAAAAATAAATAAAACCTTGAACAAATAAGGTGGAGAGAGAAAATTATAAAAAAAAAATAGATGATAACTGTGTAACACAAAATTAAGTACATATTCATATATTATAAAGAGAAGAAGTAATTTATTCATACCAAGTATCTATTTTATTATAGGACATACATTGATGATATTGATACATATTTAGTTTACTGTATTTGTTTATGTAATAAAACTAGGTAAAATACACAAATAACATTAATACTTCTTACTGATATTTTAAAAAATTATAAAGCACTCTTTGTTGTGGAAATTTACCAGCAGAGGTAGACACAATCGCCATCTTGGTTACAAGTACTCTTTAACTACCCCTTTTTTTTCATAACGAATGAGGTTTATAAAATAACTTTACTTAATTCAGTAGATGTACGTAAAAGTTACAATGGTATAGTTTTAGTATAGTATAGTGATAGTTTTTAGAGATTTTCAGAAGGTACTAGTTATAATAGACTACCACTAATTCAAGACAAAGCTTAGGCTTATAGTTTGAATGTTTACTTTTGTATGATATAATGATCATAAATCCTAAACAATAAATATTAATCCAGTTAAATGATCGAAAAAGAGGAAATCATTTCATAACATTCTTTTTTTTTACTTACTTTAAAACAGATGAACAGAATGAAGCACAAATTAACCGACTTTTAAGAACGAAAGAACTACACCGTCTCGGACGATTTTCCGCCAACGTTAGCAGTACTGCCACCGTCAAGGCAAAAAAAAAATCCAACTTCAACTTATTATAATATGCATATACTATGTTATTAATAAATAATAATTTTAAATGGGCCCTTACACGGTCAATATCGAATATATTGACTGTTAGAGGGACTAACAGGTCCAGGATTTAATTTTGGGAGGGGGCTTCAGTCAGAAATTTTTTTTTTTGTATAAATATATTAGGATATTTACGTCGCAAGAAAGAAAAAAACTAATTACCTATATGAAATGGTCTTTAAGTCCTATTAACTGTAATTAGACGAACAATAATACTTTAGAGATAATTTTTTTCATAAAATATGGTTATATTTTAACATTTTGGGAGGGGTTTCAGCCCGAAAGTCCCCTATCCCCTCCCCATGGTTTTAAGGATATATTGTAACAATTATATTGACATTTGTAATATGTATAGCACGTTCAAGAATATTACTTCAATAGTATAGAACGTGCAAGATGGATTTAAAACTCCACTATAATCATTTTCACAAAACTATTTGGGGACACAAACAGTTTTGTCTAAATAATTATCTTTATTTGTAAATAAATATAATTATTTAGATGAGGACCGCACGGGCTACACGTGGTTCACAATCACTTCGGTCGCACTCACTAGTGGATTCAGGATTTAATTTAGGGGGGAGGCTTCAGCCCGAAAGCTTTTTTTTTTTCATAAAAATAACGATAATTACTTTGGAAAAACAGAAAGAAACTAACTACCCATATGAAATGGTGTTTAAGTGATTATTTGAGTCATTTTAAAAATAATTACACGAACAATAATACTTTAAGAGGTATTTTTTAAATTTTTTTTCCATAAAATATGGTTATGTTGGAGGGAGGGACTTCAGCCCGAAAGCCCTCCCCCCCATAGATCCGCCCGTGGTCGCACTTGTTCATTAAACGCCGAAAACAGTCTTCCAGATAAATCTGGATTTACTCGGAATTCCATGAAAAAGTGTGACCAAGTGATTGTGAACCACGCGTAACGCGTGTGGTCCTCATCTGAATAATTAACTATTTCCTTTAATTTATCGTCGTAGCACATTATTATCAGTAATCAGGATAATCATTTTTAAAAATAGAGAAAATATCATTGCAAATTATATTTTTTAAAGAATAATAGCAATATTAGTGAAATGCATTATAAAGAATCCCTGACTAAAAACACAAAAAAATATGCCCAACAAATTCTTACATAGCGCGGAAAATTCGAAAATTTATTATTTTAAGTCACCAACAGTTTTTGCATCTGTAATCCAACAAAGTTATTAATCATAAGGTGCGTTTAGATTTTTCACAAACTATGGAGAATACAAATAATTTATTTTTGTTTTTCCGTTAACTAGTGTTTTTGTTTCTTGTTTTTGAAGTTTTCGATCAGCTCTGGGTATGCTTAGACACTTCACAAACTATGGGGCACACAAATATACATATTGTTGTTTCATTATGCTATTATTTTGGTTTCTTGTTTTTGATATTTTCCATCTGCTATCGGTATCAGGAGAAATAAAATAAATAGTTTGGTTTAGCAATAATGTCGCTGTTAGTTAAGTTAGATAATTGTGTTTCCCATAGTTTGTGAAATGTCTAAATGCACCTGTGCAGGGTCTATTACGGGATAACAATTTTTCGATCAAATCCCTTAACTAAGTTCAAACAGCACAAGAAAGAAAAAATGAAGTATTAAAAATAGGTTTACTTATTTTATTTATTATTAAGTTTATTTTGAGCCATCTCTCAAGTGCCGAGCTTATGAGCTTACTCTTGTCATTTTGAGCCATCATTAATGAATAAAAATAATTTTATAATTCTGGGACTAGTGTCTCTTTAGAACAAGTTACAAATACAGAAAGTATGTTAATATTCTGGTGTGTCCATAAACTACAGTTAAGTATTTACAGGATGATTACAATAAAATTATAGATAATAAAAAGATATAAAAATGTGTATAAATATGAAATAAACAGAGCAAGTAATTTAGAAAACAAGATATCAATGAATCACAAAATAATCAGAGTATCTGGGTGTACTTTGTATGTGGTGTGAGGTGTGAGGGAGAATGTGGGTGTACATATTAATCAATTAATATGAGTGATAGAAACAATGTAACCAAATTGATGCATATTTTGATCTAAATATATTCATTAAAAAATTGTTTGGTGGCATTGATGCTGGCCTTACTAATAATGGCGTGAGTCCATTTATCTATGTAAAAGAAATAAAAAAACATATACTCCATATATTATTTGTAAAAAAAAAAAAAAAGTTAGTGAGAAATTCTGAACTCATGTTTGTGTTAACTATAACCTAAGGATATGTCATTGAAAGATTTTTTTCTAAACATTTTATTTATGGATTATTTATTCGTTTGAAAGTAGTTTTTCTTTTTTAAAATTATTTATTTTTGGCATTACAGACCATAAAGATTTTTCACCATGTTAACAAGCCCTCTCCATCTCTGCCTACCTTGGGCTTTTTCTTTCCAGTTATCTGCATGCAGCTCTATTGTATCTGTGTATATTATATCTGTATTGATTCGAACTATCCGTCTGGTTTTGGCCGTCCAAGTGGTCTCTTTCCTACTATTGAGTCATTTATTGTTGTGTAGAGGTTTCCTGATGGACTGCTCCGTGCTACATACCTCGCCAATTTTGACCTTCTTCCCTCCATATCGTGAGATATTAATTGACCCAATTTCTGTAAACACTCCGGTTATCTTGCAGATTTGTCTCTGAAATTTTTCAATACTTCTTTCTAGGATGCTAGTTAGTGCCCAGCACTTGCAGCCATATATCAGAACTAATTTTATGCTCTGTCTTATAAATAATCAAAAGAAATTTTGAGTTAATGTAGACAAAATAAAATAAGATAAAACTCATACTTTATACATACATACGTATATATTAAACAGTTTCCTACATATATTGTTTTGTTTTTTTTCAGAGAAAGACACACTTGATATCTGGGTGGATGGGGCAAAAGTAGAAGCGACAGTAATTATAATTTTTTGTTTTGAAATTAGCAACATAATCTTATTTGACAATTGAGTTTAAATCACTAATTAGAAAAAAATAGTTTTTTAATTGATGGATTAGTTTAGAAACATTTTAATATATTGAAACATTTGTTGTGTATATACTGTAAAGGTTGAGTTTTTAGCATTTTTAATGTGATCGAAATGTATAATCGAATGAAACTTGAAATTATCTTGCTTCTACTTAAAGTGGAGCTTATTGGAATTCCATTTCACTTTTTCTTTTAAATATCAACACTTACCTCAATATTGTCAAATGTGATAAGCCAATAAATGAAAGCATATTATGTTTGTTGACGTAAAGCTCATACAATAATCTTATCGGTTTTTGTAGGGTGAATTTGTTGATGGAGGAACTGAAACACACTTCCAAGTTGGAAACACTTCAGCTTACATTAAAGCTGTGAGCAGTTGTAACAAAAAAGAAGGACTCATTTACACTCTTATTTACAACGAGCAGATAATACCACAAGAAACTGAAGAAATGTTTGAATAGTCATGGGATCTTTTTTTTTTTAGAGAAAAAAAATTATTACTATTATATTCATTCATATATAATTTTTTTTTCAATCAACTAACACTTCTTCACTAATTATACAAAAATTAAAACCACATTTAATAAAATAGATTTTATTTTTTGATGCTTCGATTCTTCATTCACTGGAATTATATTCCTCCTTACTATAAAGAAAAAAAAAAAAACTTGAGTTTATAATGGTGTTTATAATTGTGTTTAAATGGGTTAGATATAATATAAAAATATATTATTTATTAATAAATAAAAATGAAATATATTAGACTAGGTTTCTATATAAAAACACAATAAAACAGAAATAAAGATAACTTGAGAAACGAAAAAACTAGCTATAAACAAAATATTTTACTACTAAGGAAAATCAAAATATTTTGAAACCGACATCACAGAAATTATTGAGTAAACAATAGATGGAAATTTTCTTTTCTTTTGTTGTAAATGCCAGGGAGGAATTGGATACAGGTAATAAATAAAAACAAATCTGTTGATTTCCTTCTATATTACTTTTTTTGTCTTTTCTTCTTTTCTCCCCTTCCTTGCCTTTTAGGTTATACAGGATTTATCTCAGTCCAGGGAAGAGAGCGGGGGAATTATGCCAGAGTTAAAATTCTCTCCCGCTACGGGATTTGAACTTGTAAACTTTGGTTAATCACAGGTTGTTATGGGCAACGCATGTTTTACACACGCATTAGCTGGCTTGGCCAACTTGCCCCCTCCTGTATATGTCTTCAAAAATATAGAACACACTCGGCAAAGTGTAACTTCCAAATAGATAACATTGTGATGATCGGGATGATTTGTTATTCCCAACTACCATACTTCTAGTCTTTTTTACTTTCTATTATATCCACCTTCTCAAACACTTCCCATATAAGGGTCAGCAATTGAAAGTGGTTCCTTCTATCTGTGATTCAGCTTTTTAAATTACGCTAAGCATAGCTATATTGAAATGCAGATATGCGTATTAGTCTTCTGGTCATATGACATTTCATTATAAAGCAATAGATATTAAAGAGGTAAATATAATTTTTTTTAACTCCAACAAATGAAACTTGTGCACCTAAAGATGATTAGTCAGGTTTAAAACATTACAGAATAAAAAATACAAATAAGAAATATGGAAAGCCTTTGTACTAATAAGAAATAAATCTATTTTATTATTTATTATAAACTTAAATCAATTTCATAATAATTTTTAAACAAAATTCAATTTCATTTGGCCATCAGGTTGGCTAACATTTTTTTATTTACCAAATTACTATATAATTATAAAACATTATACTGTAGGTTTATAAAATTAGTCTCTAATTTATTTAACTACACTGTGAACAAAATTTAAGAGATAAGATTTTCAGGAACAAATTTCAAGCGAGACTGTATTTTATTGTTTAATACAGCAGTTATTAACTACAAAATTATAAAAAAAACAACAATTTTTTATTAAAATATGAAGAAATTTTAACTAAACATTAATAAATTTTATCTTTTAAATATATTTTAAGTCTATTGCACTTGGTAATCTAAAGATTTAATAAACTCATTGGTATTAATATACAAATTATTTACAAAAGAAATAAGTGAAGCAAAACACACTTCTATGTTATTTAATATATCAACTTATTTTATGAGACACATAATTGCAATACTGCTTTTAAATGTAATGCTAATAGAGGCAAGAAAAAGATGAGCCAGCTTTGCTGTAAAATACACATTTTCAAAATGTAATTTCACAATGGACGGAGATTATAACTCCAATTTTTGAGCAGAAAATAAAGACGGGACAGAATATTAAGCTGATGATGAAAAAATCCACATTACCACCTTACAACATCTTTTAAGGCTTAAAACTTAAGAGAAGTAATAATCATAGATAATAAATTCATTCCAAAGAGAAATAATTTTAAAAAATATGAATTAAAGAGAAAACAGAATATGACCAATATGGAAGAACAATCAATACATAAGAAAGGTGAAACAATAACAAGATTATTTTCATGTAACAAATAAAGATAAATATAGATAAACTTCTAATTTCCAATAGTTTAACATATATTTAATTGAGAAAAATATTTTTCAAAATTCATACAACATAAAACAAAATTATATTTATGATGTAGAGATGGTTGACCGTTGATATAATATGACAAGGAGTTGATCAGGGGGTGCGGTGAAATTAATACTAAATTAAAGAAGTGAGCAAAAATTAAATAATTCTACTTGTTTAATTTAGCATTAATTTGACCGCACCCCCCGATCACCTCCTTCTCAAAATTGTATTTACTTTCATCTAAGATTCATCACATCATATATAAAGTCTATAATTTGCCATTAAGTTGTCAATCATAAAAAATCAAATTCATTTTTAATTCAAGCTTAAGTAGCTATTTTGATACAAATGCTGTCAATTAATCGTTAATTAATTTTTATAAACAGTAATTTAATAAATTTTGATTACATTTATAAACCATTAATATTGACAGAATTAAATGAAACAACAATAATGGCACAAGATAGAATGGCATGCAGAGATTGAACAACTGTAGAAATATAAATCTAACAAAAGACGAAGGGGAAAAAACATGTTAAAAATAATAAGCCAACTTTTGGTCATACCCAAAAAATCAAAACTTTCTTAAAACATGCTAAAGGAACAAAGCAATATGAATTTAACAATAAAATAATTTTTAAGTACTATTGCATAGTATTTTAAGTTATATAACAGAACTAAGACTATGATCTTTATTTACAATCAAAATATCATAATTCAAGACTGATTTCGTAAGTAATTATTTTACGTTCTATAGTCTTTTTTTTTTTTAAAGATTAGTAAAGATAGCAATACATTTCTTTATCATTTCATAAGTACATTTTAAAAAATCGTACAAAACCCGACAAACAATAAGGAACATGAGGTAATTAGTAATTATTTAATATTACAGCTTTCCTAATATCACTCTTAGGGTAATGCGTAAAATGATAGGTCTCTATGATTAAAACAAACGAGACCAGGGCCAGAAAACTGTCAATGAGAAGAAAACAAAAGGTACATGAAAAAAAAATTCTTTTAAACATATCCTTCAAAACGTCCATTCACGAGTGAATATTATAAAACATACTTAATTAATTAATATCACTTTGTTATCAATAAACTTAATTCAAATTAATGTTATAACAACAGTTTTTGTTACTTAAATTAATTACATTTCATCACACAGTTCTTCCATCCTACATTTGACTGCCATTTGAACAACTTCGAGATTGGGATAGTCAAGCTCTTTTATCAAACAGAGGACTGCATTGAGTACATTTGTTCTCTGAAAAAAATTAAATAATAAAATCAAATTATAAATATAAAGAAGATAACTAAATGAATTAGCAAAATTAAACACCAGAAATGGAAATAAAACAATTGAAAAAATTTAGTTATAGATATTAAATAGTCCATTGGGATAATTAGGGTTGGTACTAAAAGTATTACTACTGGTACTAAAAGTATTAATACCATCCAGAGTAGCTTAATATATGTGCTGGTGGACGGTGCTGAGACTGTCGGAGTGTCCCTGGCCTGAGGTATCGAAGCTCTATTTTAAAACTTTGAAAAGGATCCCATTGTTAACTTATAAAAAGGAAAAAAAAAAAAAAAAAACGGGATCTAAACGTCGAATAAACACAGAAGCAATGCATATTTAGTAGTTTATTCAATAATTAATAAGTGAACTTATTCCCAATTAAATAATTATGTTTAAATTTAATACTCAAAGGTCGATTAAAGAAAAGTTGTAAAAATATTTTTAAATGTATATATGTTGGATAAGCAGATGATATAACTGTCCTTGGAAGTAATTGAGAAGACATTGAGAAACTTGCTACAATACTAATAAGAGAGGCAGAGAAGTAAATGAATCATTGGCCTACAAGTAAATGAAGAAAAACAAAGTATATGATAATAAGCTGAAAAGTCCATCCTAATAACAGGATCTGAGTGGAAAGAAAATCATTCCCGAGAGTATGACCTCAATGAATGACCAACAAACAGAAATAAACCAGCATATAACTAGCACAAACAGAGCTTTCTTCTCCCTCTCAAAGGTATGAAATCCCGAAAAATCTCAAACAGAGGTTGTACAAGGCTAAGATAAAGCCAGTTCTAATATATGGCTGTGAGACCTGGATACTAACCAGCACCCTAGAAAAAAGTGTTGACAGATTTGAGAGAAAAATTTCGATATCCGGATACGATAAGCGGAGAGATCTGGGATCAGAGTACTAACACATGGAGAGGAAAGACCAATAAAGAACTGCTTACCAGAACTGGTCAATCAATATCCCATGATATGAAGGCACAGAGATAAAGATGGGGGAGATGTAGCTCGTAACAATCCATCTGGAAGCCACTACGTAACAATGAATGCCTCAATAGAAGGCAAAAGATGGCCAAAAGTAGATGGATAGATAGAATCAACAAAGATGCAACAGAGCTGCGTGCAGATAAATAGAAAGAAATAGCCCATGACAGCCAGAGATGGAGCAGGCTTGTTAAGGCGACAAAAGATCTATATGGCCTGCATGCATATTATGCCAACATTATGCACAGACACACACACACACACACACACACACACACACACACATATATATGATTTATTAAAGACAAGAAATATAAAAAATAGAAAGCTCAAGTTTTTTTATTTCTTTTTTTTTAGTAGATTTGAAAGTAACTTCTCTAAAATATAGTACATTTAATGGTCCTTTCAAAAGTCCTAAAGTACAGAAGGGCGTAGAGTTAAAAAACAGTAATGTTTTTTAAAAAAAAACTATACCTGGTCACCATATCTATAAGGTTATTAAAAACTAAATATACATCTTTTTAATATATTGTTGAATTTCAAAAATGAGGATCACAGGAACTCAAGAACTATAATACATAAATGCAGTCGATTATCATTACAACCTGGATGGATCAAGGAGCAATTAAATCAATCTGTAGTAGTAAGTGTATCACTGAAAAGCATAAATAATTGGAAGAACTATAAAAATATATATGTAACAAAAGATTGATCCCTTATTGTTATAGATATAATAAATAAATAGAAAAAAATTAATAGTATATACTTTTCTGAAAAATATCAGTTACTTTAAATTGCTTTAAGCCGTTTTCTTTGCATTCTTACTAATTTGTTTCTGGCAAAAAAGGATTTTCTCAGAAATTAAGATGTGAGCAAAAGAAGTTTATTTTAAGAATTGTGAAGGTTCATTGGAAGACACTTTGTATAAATTGAATAAAATTTTTACATATCAAACAAGAAACATTTTAATTTTTAAAAATTATTTCTGGATGATAGCTTTTTAAGTTTTTTATTGCCAACATTTTAACCCAAACTTATGGGTTCTATTCATGGTGTTTGAACATCTTCTGTGTTGGTAAAACGTTTCGTAATATTAAATATTACATTTGTTAAATCTATTAGCCCTGATGAGGGCTAAAAAGCTTGGATTGAAACGTTTGCAATCAAAAACTTGAAAATTGACACTACGTCCTGACGATCAAATTAATTCTGGATTAAAAAATAGGCATGGATTACTATAATAAGAAGAAATGTACAAAACTCAACAAACGAATGAGGGAAGTTTAATTTGATTAAAAATGTTCTCATTTGCTTTCTAGCAGGGTGCAAAATATAAGATATGGTATAAAAAATTAACAAAATTATTAGATTCCAAAAGATACATTTGCATCTCTATTTTTTAAATATAATTTTAATTTTAAAATTAAAATAGTTTAAATCTATATATTTCTCTATAAAACATCCCCCACCAAATCATTTTTGGTTATTTGGTTTACCAACAGTTTGTATGTGTGTTTACAATGTAGAGAAATGTGTTAAGCCACCTTTAGAAAACTTCTAATTGATTTGAAAGCATTTCTGTTCCTACCACTACTTTTTAAAATAATAATAAACACAAATAAAATCCCAGGGTTAATTTTAGAGATGGCAATAGAAGAAACATGCAACAATAAATAGTTCTTAACTTGAAATCATAAAATTAATTTGATAATTAATAAATAAATTGATAGATGTACAGATCTTATTAATATTTTGTTATTAAAAGTTACCCTTTCATTTGGCCTCCTCTGAGGTGGGAGAGTGCAGCAATTTGGACAGTTAACAAGACCAAGTTCACCATCAGTCTGCAAAATAGAACAAAAATCACTGATAATTCATAATAAATAACATTTAATAATGAAGAGAAGGATGGTTGGGGTGACCATTCATAATAAAAATGTTAAAATAAATATTATTATTTATTTTTGTAATTTCTATTATTACTGATCACCCCAACCATCCTTCTCTTCACTATTCACTACAGTCAACCATCGACCCTCAACAATATTTAATAACATTTGAAAATCATTTAAAAACAGACAAATATACATTAAATTAACTTTGGTTAGATAGTTGGTTGATTTTTATGGTTTAGAGGCATAAACGATAAATAGACAAATTTAATTCCTGACACTACACAAGGAAAGTAGTGCGGATAAGGCAGAAGTACGCAAGCAGCCAGATGGCTAACACCCAAGCAGTAGACCTTTGCTCACCTCTAATAGTCAGAAGACGTGAGAGAATATCAGGAGCTATAAGTATGACATAACAGGATACACACCAAGACAAAGAATAAATTTCATATAAACTCAGAATACATTTTAAAATCGAAAATCTGAATCGTAGCAGGAATACTGCTGACAATTTGAGAGTTATAAATATAACACTTTCCAATAATATTTGATATCTAGTGTGTTTTCCAAGCGCCTATTATTATAATATTAATATATTTGTGTCTTTTATATTAAAATGTCAATTGAAGTGGAGTGGCCAACTAGATTAGTGCATGTGCAAGACACGTGTTGCCCAGCAACCTGATAAACTGAACATAATAAAGTAATTATGAGTTTAAGTTCCAGTGCCAGGGAGATTTTAACTCTGGAATTAATCCCCTGCTCTCTTCTCTGGTCCAGGAAAAATCCACTATAACCAAAGAGGCGAGAGAAAAAAAAAAAAAAAAAAAATGGAAAATTTGACTTGTATTTAATACATACTTGTAATACATATTTTAGTTCCTATTATTCTTTTATATCAATTGCTTTTCAAAGAAAAGTCACCAAAAAAATATATATATTTTTATTATATCCAAAAGCATTGGTTTTAGTTAAGCTATTTTATCAATTCTTTAATAGTCAAGAAGACCCTATTAAGTAGTCTTAGAAAGTTTTGGCTTTACATTATTTTCATAAATATGCTTGATGTATTTTAATTATCCTTAGACAACAAAAGTGCTCACCGAGGAAGTCTATCAAGCTATGGTTCTTATCCTAACCAAGTTCTTAAATTTTCTGGTAGCAGAAAATTTGATGAATATAGTAAGGATTTTGAATTTATTTATTTCAGGATTTAAAAACATGTTTAAAAAATCTTAATATTAAAAAAAGAAAATCATGATATTATTTTGCATACATTTTAAAATTATAACATTTTCCTGGTTTCTTTAATGTACAGTCACATTACTTAAAAAATTCAATTACAACAAACTGCGATAAAATTATATTGCTTTAACACAATCTAAAATTGCTCATAATAGAATAACTATAACTGCAAACAGATTGCATCAAACTTTTGCACAAGTGAAAGCCAAATAAACCAATATGTCAATAGATTACTTTACCTGCATGCATCAAACCTTACAAAGAGCAGACTTAATGAACTTACGGTTCTACTCCTCGGAAGCATTCCTTGAGCACGGTGATTTTGTTGTCTTGAAGATTGCTCCTCTTCATACTAAGTCAACAATCAAAATTAAAAACCATAACTCTAATAATTAAGTAAAGTATAATAAAAATGAATACGATTATAGCATTAGATACACATATTTTTTTTATTTGCACTTCAGACCATGAAGATCTAGGGCCTCCATGAAATTTATTACTTATAGAGCCTGGAGGAGGTTACCCAGGTAATGGTTTCCAAGATGCAATGGCAGCCTGGCAGCTCAACAAACTTCTCCTTGAGAGCCAATTCGTACTTACTAACCAGAATAAAATGGTCAATAATCATTTCTCAGGACCTCCAAGAAAGAACTAATAACTGCTCTAAGTGTTAATTGAACCTAATCTGTTATGAAGTAGGCACACTGGAACCTTCTTTCTACAACACATTTGGGAGAGGGTCCCAAGGTGCTCTGCCATTAGGCCACAACAAATTGGTTTAGATCAAAGGATTACAGCTACTCAGGTTCGATAGGCTAATAAGAACCATAATGTAAAATATCGTAATGGCCGAGTATGTTAAAGCATAAACTATGGAATCTAGAGATGCCAGTTTGTGCTTGTGTTGTCCTTGGTGGACCCATGGAATGAATTTTGACCCCATTTAATAAAATTATATAATAAAGTTGGAGGTCTAGCTCAATCCCTCGACAAAAAAAGTGGTAAACATAGTTTCTTCAACAATTAAATCAAATATTGTAAAATATGAAACTCTAGTTACATTTATTTTTCATTTCTATTTTTAAAGAAGCTCACAGTGAAAGAAATATTATAAAGCGGGTCCTCCTGGGCCCTCAAAACAGGAGAGCTTTGTTAGCAGACCATGCAGACTGGTGGATGATTTAAGAGGATACACTGGCTCAGTGCCGGCTGAAGCACCAATCATGATGATGATGAAATTTTAATAAAAATCTTGTTATTTCAAATAATGACATAATCTTGCAGCTTTCATTTGCAATTTGGTGATTTAACGAATTTGAAAGACAACTCTAAAATCCTAGTAGTAGAATAGATTCATTTTCATGATAAGTCGATTTAACTGCTTATTCACATAAGGTATAATAGATACAAGGAGGATTCATTTCTATAGATAGCTAACTTCGCTAACAGTAACTTATTTGCTTCATAAACATAATAAACAAAAATGCTTAATGACTCTAGATTTTTTTGTTTTTTCACAATCTACAAAGCAACATCTAAACATGTCATGTAGGGTGTTGAATCAGTTTTGTTGAATATCTCTTTTTTATGTTTAGTAGTAAATAAAACAACAGGTGATAGTGAAAATAATTTCAAAGCTTAGTGAAGCAAGATATTTCTACAGTCCAACCAAGCAAGAACAATATTATCAGGAAGGCCAGCAGGTTGTTGTATCAATCCTGTTCTTTAAAAAAAGTTAAGATCACTAAAAGGCACTTCTCTAGCTTTAAATCAATTTACACAAAACATTTCAATACTCTAACTTTATTTGAAGGTGCACAAAAATTTAAAAACTGAAAAAATCTTCTTGGACATGCCAAAATTTCCCCCCACTTTTATGTTGTTTTTCTGCCTAGAAAACCATACTACAACCAAAAAATATTCTAAAATGAGTACAAATAATTTTGTCAACTCTTGAGTTAATAATTGATTCAAAGCCAAAATATTTCCTCTAACAATGCTTAATTATTATTAAGATCTTATTTTGAATAAAAACAGTATCATCAAAGTTTGTTTTTAGTTCATCTGCCTTATACCCAAGAAAATGGCATTTCAAATGTTATCTAGAAAATTTACTATCTAGTACTTACACAATTAAAAACTAAATTTCACTATGTTTTCAAATTAAAGAAATCAACTTACAATGAAATAGACAAAATTGTAATCTGCTCTTATAATTAAATCATAACACATAAATAAGTTTAACAACAAGAGCCCCATGAGGAGACTGAAGAGCAGTTACTAGACGTGATTGGTTTTGGACGTTGTCTAATTCTGAAGCAACTGTGGCCAGCAATATGATGAAATTGTTTTCTTCAATTACCGCCTTTCTCATAGGTTTAAATGCTGGAATTTCTGGCATATAGAGCTACAAGAGGTACAACCAAATCTATTCTAACCAGCTTAAGCAAATTGAGATTCATTTTGTAGGTCTGCCACAAAATACATTTCAATCCGTCCAGGGCGGATCCAAAGTGGTGTACCTAGACTCGAGAATGTTAAAGTTTAAGGTTTAAAAAACTACGCCATCACAATCTCTAATATGATGATAATGTCAAATTATTTCCATAAATAAAGTTTATTAACAAATTTTCTAAAGAGTTGAGTATACACATTGATTCAATTTCAAAACAGGGCCCCCGTCCCCATCTTAAAAAGTCAACTAATTTTCAATCAAGTGAAAATTTCGTATACAAGTCAGGACTTGAATTGGATTCGTTCATCATAGGAAACCATTCCACTATTTACTAAGCTACCTTCTTACTCCAATAAAATCATAGTAATATTAATCAAACAAGCTATAATACTTGAACCAATAATATTTTAAAAGTAAAATAATTTTGATTGTTTTAAAATTAAAAACAATCAATCAAGAACAATTTAGTAGTTAGTTAAGTACTTGGAAATAGACAGAACAAATGCTCTGTATGCAGTATCACTCTTGCTTGTTAGAACTATGCTTCTACTGCATTAATACTGTGTAGTACATTATGCTGTGCAGCTAATAGCAAATTTACTCTGTAACTAATAAAGAAACCGCAAATCCATACTCAATACAATAATATAAAACTATTAATAAACTAAAAATGTACAAATGATATATTTAAAAGTTACAAATTCTCAGATTCTAAAAAAATAGTAAAAGAAGCACAAAATCCATTTACGATATACATTCAAGTTTCATAATAATCGGATTACCTTGTAGGTTATAGTCAAAGGTTGTCTATGGTTCTGTTGGTTTTGGTTGATTTGTTCTGAGTAAATATCCCGAGCATCTCCGCCTTCACTATTGTTGTATGAATTCTGTTCATTTACTTGCTAGAAAAATGAACAGAATAAAAAAATTTGATTTCCGAACTTTTATATTTAATTTACATAAGTATATACATATAAAATATAACAGAAATAAAATAAGGGTATAAAAAAAAACTATGGAAGTTGTTTTATAAATACTTTTAAAAATACTTTGATGAAATATATATAGCATTACTAAATTACTTTAATTATAGCTACATTAAGTTTTCTCTTTTATTTACAGTGTTATCATATACTAAATATAAAATACTTTCCTTTAATAAAAGAAAACAACAATCAAAAATAGCAATTCTAATAAGAAAATATTTAAATTACCTCATAAGAACTGCTGTAGTCTCTACTTCCTCTTTGATACCTAAAATGAATAGAAAAAAAAAATACTTAAAAAAAATGCAAATATTTAAAATCTAACTATAAACAAAGAGATTTTAAGAATCCATAACAAGACAAATTTATTGAATTACTCAAAACATAATCTATATTTATAATCAACTCACATAAAATTATAAAAAAATATATAAATATGACTGAAATTATGTCATTTTAATTCTAAATAAAAAGAAAAAATATGGTTTACCAAGTAAAAACTTACTGAACAGGTTCAGGACTATAATTGTTCCTGGTTCGAAAGTCTGTTTCTGGAGATGGACTTCTTTTTTCCTATTTAAGAATAAAATGTAAGAAAACATAAAAGTACATAAGATTGACTTTTAATAACAAATATTAAAAATTAAATAATTTAAGTCTACTTTCAATAACTCAAATTTCTTTATTACTCATTTTTTTTACCGAGTCAACTATATTACCTAAATTTCAACCCATTGCAAGAGATCAATTTAAAATAAATTATAAATAAAATATATAATAAATTTTAATAGTGCTATTAGTGATTGAATAATTATTTATTATTCATGCCAGTGAGGCTAGAATGTGGGACTCACTATTTATTATACATTAGACATTTATGTGCACATGCAGGTTCTAAATTATTAATATTATTTACTTACTAGCTACTGGTAACAAATAATATTCGTAAAAGAGAATACCAGCCATAATGGACAAATGTAAGAATGAAATACTGTTCAAATTATCAAAATTAATGATACAACCTTTAAGAATTTAAGTTGTTGAACTGAAAAAAAATCTCTATCCATTTCATGTTTATTTTAACAGCTGAAATGACATATCAGGTTAACACAAAAATCATACTACATGAAAATAAAAAATAGTAAAAATAATTTATTAGATTGCATTATAAGTGCTGGTTGTGGAGTGATGGTTTCATAAATATAAAAAATAGTCTCTCTGATAGAAATCTTTATTACCATGCACTAAGCCACAGGTGGGGAATTTGCAGCCATCGTTAGTTGCAATACTCAGGAGTGGGATTAAGTTGAAAATAAGTATATGGATTTGTATTTACTTATCAATACAAATAGCAACAATATCGCAGCCTTCATTATAACTGCCTAATCTTACTGCGGCCCCTAATGATAAAAAATGTTTCCCACTGATCCAACGCAGGGTACATTTGTCAATGTAAATAAAATACTTTTTTTATCTTACAATTTTTATTTAAATATCTATTGTGTAGCTGTATTCCTATTATGTACTTCTTATATATTGTATTTTGCATTTTATCAAACTCATTACGATCATATTTACATTTATCTGTAACAGTTTTTAGAGCTATTACATGTTTTTGTAGGTAACATTGCAGGCACTGATGAAGACCGAAAATATTGATCTAAACATTGGGGAAATAAATAAAACAACAGAATAATTTGTGTTTTGATAACAATGCAAACGATTACAGACTAATAATCCCCTGAATTTTACTGTAGACGGTTAACTATCATTTTTGCATAATGTAAAATATAAAATCCACCAACTATAAGCAGTTCACTAATTTTAGGTTTGATGTAGTTTCTTCATTATTAATACTGGCTGAGTTCCACTTTAATAAAAATAAAATATTATATTTTCAATAAATTTAAAAGAATGAAGAAAGAAACTATCTGCTTAAAATCCCACCTCTTTGATCACCGGTGGCCCTGTGTAAATATAATCATCTTCATCATCTGAGTTTGAATAGTATTCCTATAAAAAAAAAATAAAATAAAAAATACAAAAACTTATATAAAATAAAAAATATATAAAAAAGATGAAATTTGAATATAATAGCTAACAGACCAAAAATGAAATGAAATGAAATATCATCTAGAAATGATGGTAAGTTTGAAACACTCATTGAAGCTTTATTTAAACCATCATATACACCTTAAATAAAGTTTAATAAAGGCTTGAACAATTATTCAAATAATGCCATTCAAATACACTGCATAACATATAAAGCAGAAATGATAATTAAAAATTTATAATTTCAAGCTGAAAATTTAATGCTGGTAGCTAAGAACAAAAATAGAAAAGAAAATAACCTTTCTTATTATCAAGGAAAAGAGAAAAAAGCATAAAGAAAAAAAAATAACAACACTGCCAATTAGGAAAAAAAAATATTTTATTCAATATAACACCTTAGATAAAACCAAATGGAAATAATGCACCGCCAAAGAAAAAGATTAGACTGCCAAGAGAAAAAAAAGAAAAAGTAAAGTATGAGTGAATAATTAAAGGAACTAAGATCTACATATTCAATTATCAAAGATAGAAGAACAAAAGGAATAAATAACAAACAATTTTTTTTTCTAATACCTCATACAATTTACATTTTTCAGGGTGTCCTAAGTTTAAAAAAAAAAAAAAATGTATATAAAAGAAATGTTGTTCTCTCCTCATCATACCCTATTTTCAACGATAAGTAGTGGTTGATTTAATGTATAAAAGAATGTAAAAAGTTTAAAGGAAAAATCATGTGGAATGATGCTGGAAACAGTAACAGTACAATCATTTGTATAACCGTCAAAACTGTTCTTAAGCTTAAGTAAGTTCAGCAGTTTTTTTTTTGTTGGTACGTTTTGAATTTTAAGGACCAAATTAAATATCATACTCCGAAATAACTTTTAGATATCTTGTTGATGATCGGATTCCTACTATCAGTTATATTTTTCAAACACTGAATTATGTCCACAGATTTCGATAACTCGACATTTCTACAGTGTGGTGCGGGAAAGACAAAGGTACAATACCAACAAAAAAGCACTTCATATATTTACACTTTTTTATATCTGGCCACTGTATATAAAATAGTTTTATTTTTCTGTAATTTATTTTTTAATAATTTAAATAATACGAGAAATTTTACATTTTAATTATATATGTATATATTTAATATAATATACTTTCTGTGGTAGGATTTAATATATTAAATGTATTTAACGTACAATAGAAAATAATTTGTAATTTTAAAAATAACGATTTTTTAATGTATTAATCTACTTTTCTTTCATCTGTCTTTAAACATTGTATTTTTCATTTAATCTTTTCAGACATTGAGAATTGATAGAACTTTTTGACAATAAAATATTGATTAATTTTTAAGACAGTTTATGGAAAAATATTCTGTGTATATCATTTACTTTACCATGTATATCATTCAAACTACATTTTTTTTTTCAGTAATGAACAATAATATTTTCATTTCCATTTCACAATTCCGATGTTCTTGAACTAGATGATTATAATATTTAAGAAGTGTAGAAATGGTAAGCATTCATGAATTTTTTATCCATTGTAAATGACCCATTATTTTAATTAGAAATGTATAGAAGTTGTATTATTAAAATCCAAAAAACAATTCCAATTGTTTCCAAATTGAATATAATTAGAATTACAGTAAAATAAAAAGAATCACCGTAATAGTTTAAGAGGTAGTAAGTAAAGCGCACTTACATTCAAAACATTGTTTGGTGGAGAGTGGAGAGAGAGTGTGTATGTAGTAATGATAAGTGCGGTGTAGTTACTTAATAATGCAGTGAGTGAGTAGTGGTTGTGAGTGTGTTAGGCTTGCATCGTGCTTTGTGTTAATTTATAATCTAAAAACAAAGACTAAAATATTATATTTCAATGATAATTACAACTTTTATCAGTAGAAGTGGTATTTTATATTCATAAAAAAACATAAGTAGTAAAATTAACTTCAAGAAATTCAAAAATAAAATTAGTCTAAAAGATTGTAGTTCATTCATTGGTATGATTTAAATGTCAACAAAACAAAAAGAAAAATTACCATAATTTGGCTCATCACATTAAAAATTTACTTCTGGTATTTCGACTGATAAGAATTATTTTCAAGTTTGAAGTAGTCCTATTGCCTGTTCAGCAAATTAAAAAAAGAAAAACATAAAACATATTGAGGAGATGACAATTAAAATTACAATATACATTTAATAATTAAATTAGATAAAGCAAAAAAAAAAAAAAAAAACAGGGCCACAGAGGCCATGCTAACCATTCAGGATCTAATGGTCATCACAACAGGTTACCTAATTAACAACAACTAAAATGCAAAGAATATGAAAAATATATAACAACAGGCAAGGATTATATTATTTTATAAAAAATAAATGCTGAGAAAGGAGAAATAGAACAAACAAATTCACCGTGAAAACAAACTTCTTTGTTTTTCACTAATTAGTTGCTTATAATTCATGGAAAATTGCATCTCTTAGAGATTTTAGGCAGCATAGATTTAGGCACAATGGAAAATGGTAAAGAATCAATGGTAGGTATACTACTGAATATAAGGTAAAAAAATGGAAAATAAACAATGCACAACAGCTAAGTCAACCTCTCTGTCTGCATAGTTATTTAAAAAGTAAATAATAATATAATAGGTTTCTTATAAAGTTTCTTGTTGCTATTAAAACCACAATGAAAATTCTATAAAGACGCAACGTCATCAGTCATAAAGTTTTTTCTATGTGGTCTTATTTAATTTTCAACCAATGTTCTGAACCAGAATATATTGTAAAAGCAAAATATTTTTAGCAAAAAACAATAACTTATCTTCACCCCATGTTACCAGTTGAAAGATGTCTACAATACTCTCCATCTACTTATATGATATTTTAAAATTTATTTTATAATAGTCTTGTGATATAAATATGATTTCTAATAGTAAAACATATCTAATTATGATTGCAAATAACAGCTTATAGACAATAACCTTCCTGACACTAAAATCTTTTTAAAATTAAATTTTATTATTTTTTTCGCTGACAAAATAAAATAAAAAATTACAGCTTTTATAGAATAACAGAATATAAAATATTACAAAAACATTTCAACTGCATTAAAAGTTAGGCACAGAAACATAACAGCTTTCTGATATTTTTCATTAAAAAAAAATGCTATGAACTTAGGTAATAGTTCAATGAATCACACAAATTATTAAATCGTAAAACTTGAAATAAAAATATCCTAATAATAAGATCAAATATGTTTTCTGACTATTGCGAAATAATAGTTCAATTTAAAATTTGAACTTTTTTTAAATATATTTTTTATTATTGAAATTTACAACTGTATAATGATAAATACAACTAGTAAATATGAAATAAGTAACTTGACATGTACAACATGAAGAGAAACTACCCATTAGTAGCACTCCATAAATTTGAACTTAAAAAGAAATAATTTTGAGTTCTACCAATGGGTAGTTTCTCTTCATGTTGTACATGCCATGTTACAAATTTCTCATTTACTTATTGTATTCTCTATGTAATACAGTTGTAAATTCCATTAAAATAATAAAAAAAAATAAAAAAAAGAAATAACAATAAATTAAGTAGTAAATTAAATGAAGTGAATGAGATTAATAAGTGAAATACAATAAAATAAGTGAAAGCATATATTAAACATGCATAATATGGCATCCATCACCTTGCACTTATATTGAAGCATATGTATTTACAAAATTTAACGTTGGTGTTCACTTAGCAATTAAAATTCTAATTTTATAATCATATGAAAGAGCCAAAAACTGTTTGAAAATAAGAAAATTATTATCTTAAGAAAGTTTCATGAATATACAATTTTTACTATTATGGTATTTTTTTTTATAGATAGAATATTAAAACATCATAAATACTGATTATATCTATAATTAGGTTTGCTAGTTTTCTTATAATTACGTTCTCCTACAAAATCAGGTACGGAAAACATTAAAAATATTTATTACAATATTTTAGGAGGATTTGAGGAGTTAATTATCAACAAACTATAGATAATTAGTTTTAAGAAAGATATATTGTTGATATGTCAACTTCTATTTATTATTTTATATAATGATTCTAAACAGTATTCGGCTAGATCAAGTGTAAGCACTACTACAAAATAATTTAAGAATAAATATTCTTAAAAATTGAAATTTAGATTCTTTAGCAAATAGATCATATAAAAACTATACCTGTAAAACATCTGGATGAATAAGGGGCTTTCCAACCCTCTGAGCCATTTCCATTTCAGATGTCTCAACAGGAGTATTATCCAGTTTTTTAAGTTGCGGAAGAGCTCTTATGACGGCTAATCTATATCTGAAAATAAAACTAACTATTAAAAATAATCAACATTTTTTCTTTATTAAGTATTTGAGTTATTAAGAAATATATTCAATACATAGAAATTAGTATATGAGAAGTAAATATTAGTTTACAGTAAACCCAGAAGAAAAGTGCCCACGAGTCTGAGGAAGATCTGAATGTTATATCTATGCTATTCACATCACTAGGCTGCTCTCTGTATGATATGAAAAGTATATCAAATGATAATAACTATTGATCTTGCAGTAGAGAAAAAAGAAAAACAGATAATATAATAATTATTTATTTATTTATTTAGTATATATTTATAAACTATTAAAGTTTAAACAATTATGATCTTTTATTGAGATAAAACTGCATTTTTTAAAAATAAACGATCTTTAAACATTTAATCCCATAATTAACTTTTCCATGATTTTTTAGAATTTTTAATACTGTTTCCTTGAGACACATCTGATTGAGAAAATAAGATTTTAGAAACAAAAAAATTATAAATATTATAAATACGTAAAATATTATATTATTGACTGATGTAGGTGAAAATTATAAACCACTTAAATTTTCCCCTGTACCATACTTTTTTGTGAGGTGATAAAAACGTTTTCTATTCATAAAAACCTAGATTGTAATTTCTGAAGACTTTTAATTTATTTTGAAATATTCAAGAACATTTAAATAGCAATAATAATACATTTTTTACAAAAAATTTATAAGTATAAATGTCTCCAACTAGTGCTGAAACCTAGCGGCAGACAAATAAACTAGCTCACCACAGTGAATTCCCGCCATATAACTTACCATTATCACTCGAAAGTTGTTCTATGTGAATACTTCAAGGAAAGTCAAAAGGTATGCCTCACAAGTTTATTTATTAAGATTAAGATATATGTAATAATTTAAATGTTAGGCAATCATTTTCATATTGTAGAGCAATACATTTCCAGTTAAATGGTCAAGAGTATAGCCTGTGAAGGCAAGGTAATACCTGTCCTCTTTCCAACATAGAAAAATAAAATAATAAATATAAACATATTTCTCAAGAACCGATGGACACGATTCAGTGGTTACTAAATACATTTCTCTTCGATATGAAATAATACTACTGATTTGTTCAATGAAGGTTTTTGGAAAGACGTGATACGCAAAACTGTTAAACCTAGAAAAGATTTTACCAAGAAATTGGAGTTCAAGAGTGCAGATAAGCCCCTCTAAATTATTTTTAAATAAAATAAAAGTCAAAGACTAACATCGTTAAATACATCCATTTAACCAAAATTTAAAAGGCTCTATAAATAAATTAATACCTTTAATAGTAACAACAAAATTAAGAACTCGAATGAAAAATGTGGCCAAACTTAATGGAGACCCGTAGTGAAGTTATAAAACTCAAAAGTAAATAAACCATTAATGCAATTTTCAAAAATATATAAAATATTTAATAAAAAAAACAACATTAATTTGAATACTCACTGTTCACCTATGTCCAAACAGCAAGGGTTGTCTTCCAGCCAAAGACATTTCAGTTCTTGGAGACCTTGGAGATAGCAAACTTGGTTTAAGTCTTGAATATTGTTTTTTCTGATGAACAGATCCTGGAGTTTGGTGCAAAACTGGAACACCTCCAACGAATCAATATTGTTCACACTGAAAAAAACAAATAATAATTTATTATCGCACAGATTAATAGAGACAAATATTAACATGTTTTATGAGAACTACAATTAACTTAATGTATATCACTTTAGCAAAGAATGATATGAAAATAATATAAAAGAAAAAAAGTTAACAATCTTTCAGAATAAAAGTGACATCAGGAGATGGAAAGGAGATTAGAAATTATTTGTAAGACTATGAGATCAATTGACATGACAAAGAAAAATCGGAAAAGAATTGGGAATTACAATTATTATAATTGTATGTATATATATATATATATATGTATATACAATTATAATAATTAGACCTGAGTAATGAGTGAGTCATAATTGATTTAGAAAAAAAAAGTGGTAGATACTTTTAGTGCATTGCGAAATTCATCCCGCAGGCATTGAAGTGTTAGGGTATGTCAATGTTCAAAACTAATAAGCTATGATTAAGGCGAAGCTTGTAAAACTTTTGACAAATAAAAAAAAAAAACTTCAGTCTCTTTATTGCCAGTTAAGCCACAGTCAATACTTAGTCTGCTGTGGTGAGACGTACTATCCTATCCTGTCTTTATGAGATCTTATCTTTTCCTTTCTAGAAGCCTAAATTCAGGAAACTCGGCCGGTTAGATATTTACTACCATTCCTGAGAACATATTTTTCCAAGGATAACAATCCTAGATATCAGTGAGACATTGTAGGCCACCTTGTTAACTATTAAGGAACCGAAGAGAGAAGTAAGGCGAGGTGGATTGTGTCATATCCTGGCTCAGGTAGTGATGCAAGGAAGGTGTTCCCGACCTCTCGAAGATCAGCTTCCAAAATGTCAAAACTTTATTTTGGGCATTTCTGTCTATAATGCAAGGATAAAATATGAACGAGTGTCATTTTCGGTATTGCATAATGATTAAAATAAAAATTGATTAATCAACAAAACATCAGTTATCCAAGACCGCCGTCAGTAAACAGTATTTTTTATATTCAGAATATTTTAGAACATGTATTTTTAAAATCGTCGTTATACTACTAAAGTCACTAATTTATGATGGAGCTGAACTTTAAAAACTTAATTTAAACTTTAAAAGTAATATTTAGGTGAATTTCTATCTGATTTATCCAAACCAAAATTTTGTAAGTGCATAATATGCTGATTTTACTGTGGGAAAATTCATTATTATTATTGTCATATTGCCGTAATTTATCTTATTAAATACAAAAGATATAATTTATGAAAAGCGCATGTATACATACATAGCCTGAGCATTCTTCGCTTAAGTAGTAGTACATTATGCATGTACAGAAGTAATCGTAACTTTCCGACCATGTTCGGACATATTCGGTAATTCTCGGAAAGCCCATCTTAATAATCCTGATTTCTTCTTTAATTAATTATCAAATGCTTACTATAGTTTTTATTTAACTATTTATTATTACTAATAACAGTTTGAAATTGTTAATCATTTTAAATAAACCAAATTAAATGTATTTTAGAGGGAAAAAAATCAATAAAAATGGTAGCGTATTTCAAGGTGGATAATACTTGATTTTAACCATCACTTGACTTTATATCGATAAAACAAGTTTATCAAAATAGTTGAAGCCGTTTTTCAGAAAACTTGTAAAAATGTGTAAATTCGATTATAAAGTGAAAACATCCGGTTGGTCGATTTTGGCGAAAAAGTACGATTTTTCGTTTTTGAGGTAGACTGTTCACACATATACACGAGAAGACCATTTCGCAAACCCTGATAATTCGGTACTTCAAACATTTAATTCCGTTGAAAAATCGGATTCGAATTTTTTAATGATCGTATTTGTTTCTATTACTACATATTTAATACATAGATAAGCGAAAGTAAATACTCAAATTCCTGAAAAAACATGTATAGAGTAAATACTGTTTGGTCTGATACATAGATAACACAGACCAATGTCGCTGCGACTGAACCAACATTTACACAATGTTCTCTATGAGTGCATTAATGAGTCAAACAAACAACAATTGATAAGGACGATTCATATTTAAGGACCTTAGCAGCAAGGCGCAGGAATTAAAACAATTTCATAACAAAATTGACTTCTACAGAATTAAATAGATATTAGTTATGAGACTTTATTCCTGTGTCCATACAATTTTGATGTTCTTACAACACATTTTTTTTTTCAATCACCTATTTCATTTCTAGCAATTTCGTTGCTTTTTAGTTGTTTTTTTTTTTCACTTCTATTGTTATTTTTATGAATAATGACGTTTTGTTTAACGTTTTTAAAAAAAAATATTGTATTTCTTTTAAATGTAAAATGCTAAAAAATTCAAATACGACTGTTTTTTTTTTTTTTAAATTTAATATCTCTTTACTAACCTCAATATACCTTATTTATCTAGGCTCTAATACATTAGAGGAATCGCTTTTTATTAATTTTTAAACGTTTTAGTAGGAGGTTGAATCTCTTTTGCTTTGAATTAAAAATTCATAACGATATGAAATACTACTTATAAGACTCAAAATGCTGGGACAAAGATGCCTGGGTCTTAAAGTTTTCTTGTTTATTTTATTTTTTCATTAATCCTCATCGAGATTAATATTAACATATATTGGATGATATTAATATTATAAATAAATAAAAATAATATTATTTTAACTTAAAAAAATCATATCACTGTAGTCAAAGAAAATAAAAAATATTTATTTTTTGTGAACAATTTATTAAACAGTTAAAATGGAAAAAATAATATTTCAAATTAATTATTTCATTTTCAGAGAAAATTTTAAAAATGGAACTTAAAGTCTCCCTTTTCTCGTAAGAAATCATCAATCAAAGGTACTATAATACCTGGATCAATGAAGTTATACATGCATTTATATATATTTATTTACTACAAAAATTTTAATTTGAAAATGTTATAGTTAAAACCATATTCAAACTTTATTAATCCATTCAAAAAGTAGATGAGTATCATACCTTTGTTAAATACTTATTCAATTCGTAGAAATATATATTTAACGATAATTCTTATAATTATTAACGAACTCGATATTATCAATATGTTGTATACTTTTTAATTTCAATAATGAAACACAGATGTATACAAGTTTCATACACAAACATCAATCATTACGTTTATTTCACGGTCACAGAGAGAATTTTGAATTCGGTAGCGGAAAATATTGAAAAGATTCAAGAGAAGGTTCTAACTGCGCTACGACAAAACTTCTAAATTAAGATTTAACTTTGAGTTTTTATATATTTACACATACTCAGAACAAAACGGCTCGACTGTACGGGCAAGGCTAGTAGGAAAACAGAACGATACATCGACTTGTTTGTTGATTCGATTAACGATTTGATCAAAACAACTGTTTGTGTCAATAAACGTTTTCTATTTTCTTTTAAAATACTTCTTTTTTTTTTTATCTTGTAAGCATTAGCTCTTTTTAACATTCAACAATCATTACAACTGGTACTTGACCCTGTCTGGTTCTGTAAAATAGATACACCCCTAAATAATATCTGAACCTCATCGAATCATACATTTATCAGTCTTAGTGTTGAATAGACTATCTTGATAATTATACATAGAATATTCGAACAAACGATTGGCTGATATCGTTGAATGTATTAAGGAAAGCTATCTAATGTGAGAGTTGATTTATCATTTCACTTGATTTATTTTTGAGCAGTTAAATAAAAATAAAATATTGTAACATCAAGTTCAAATACTATTACTTAATCAATATTAAGTCATTTAAAAAATAATAAGTTCGCACAATACCATAGACAGTTACTTCATCTATAGTAGAATCGTAGCATCTCTATCCCGGGCTTAATTGGGTTCAGTAAAAGCCCTAGATAAGGAAGTTTTAAGCAATAAAGTTGAAACAAGTTCTAGAAGTTGGCAAGGCAGGGCCAATTAAAAAGTTTGCCTTAATTAAGCTCAGTGTCATAGAGGAGCGGAGATGTTTCCATCAGCCTTGACACTGGCTATATGGGTGACATCCAATCGATCGGTCAACAACTTTATTTTTCATACTCTCCTATATATATATCACTATATGAACAATATACCATAAATAATAATCTATTATTAATATTATATCTATTATTATGTACTCCTCATGAATGTATGGCATGAACATTTTATGTAATCAATAGATTTTCTTGATAATAATTTTCATTGAAAAATCAAAAATTTAAATTCATGTAAGTACACAATTGTTTATACGAAAAAAACACGTTTCTCTGATATTACCCATACTTCGAATCTATTAGAGAGATGAAGAATTGAAAAATCATGCTAGTGTTCTCTTTATATCTGTTTTATTTAACTTTCTATGATTTTGAGAAACCTGTTACATTAAAAATTCATATAGCATAAATAATAATCTATTTTATGTACACCTAATGTGACATAAATATTTAATGTGATGAATACATTTTCTTGATAATTATCTAATGAGTACTGCTATGGAAATAAAAAATTGTTTAAATTTGAGCTATAATAAAATTCTAATGATAAGGTAAGAAAAATTCGAGCCTTTTTTAGTGTTTTTGACCTAATTTTCATTGATACATAAAAAAAAATTTAATTCATGTAAGTACACAATTGTTTATACGAAAAACACGTTTCTCTGATATTGCCCATACTTCGAATGTATTAGAGAGATGAAGAATTGAAACCTCATGCTAGCGTTCTCTTTATATCTGTTTTATTTAGCTTTCTATGATTTTGAGACACCTGTTACATTAAAAATGCATTTACCATAAATAATAATCTATTTTATGTACACCTCATGTGACATAAATATTTAACGTGATGAATACATTTTCTTGATAATTATCTAATGAGTACTGCTAAAGAAAAAAAAAATCGTTTAAATCAGAGCGGTAATAAAATTCGACTGATAAAGGAAGAAAAATTCGGGCCTTTTTTGTGTTTTTGATCTAATTTTCATTAATAAATAAAAAATTTATATTCATGTAAGTACACAATTGTTTATACGAAAAACACGTTTCTTTGATATTACCCATAGTTCGAATCTATTAGAAGAGAAATGAAGAATTGAAAACTTATGCTAGTGTTCTCTTCATATCTGTTTTATTTAACTTTCTATGATTTTGGGACACCTGTTACATTAAAAATGCATATACCATAAATAATAATAAAAAAAAATTCATATACCATAAATAATAAGCCATACTATGTACACCTCATGTGACATAAATATTTAATGTGATGAATACGTTTTCTTGATAATTATCTAAATGGTGAGTACTGCTATGGAAAAAAAAAATCGTTTAAATTTGAGCTGCAATAAAATTCTAATGATAAAGGAAGAAAAATTCGTTGTGTTTTTTTTGTATGTTTTTGACCTGATCTTCATTGATACATAAAAAATTTAAATTCATATAAGTACACAATTGTTTATAAGAAAAAAACACGTTTCTCTGATATTGTCCATACTTCGAATGTATTAGAGAGATGAAAAATGAAAATCTCATGCTAGTGTTCTCTTCATATCTGTTTTATTTAACTTTCTATGATTTAGGGACACCTGTTACATTAAAAATGCACATACCATAAATAATAATAAAAAAAAATTCATATACCATAAATAATAAGCCATACTATGTACACCTCATGTGACATAAATATTTAATGTGATGAATACGTTTTCTTGATAATTATCTAAATGGTGAGTACTGCTATGGAAAAAAAAAATCGTTTAAATTTGAGCTGCAATAAAATTCTAATGATAAAGGAAGAAAAATTATTTGTGTTTTTTTTGTATGTTTTTGACCTGATCTTCATTGATACATAAAAAATTTAAATTCATATAAGTACACAATTGTTTATAAGAAAAAAACACGTTTCTCTGATATTGTCCATACTTCGAATGTATTAGAGAGATGAAAAATGAAAATCTCATGCTAGTGTTCTCTTCATATCTGTTTTATTTAACTTTCTATGATTTAGGGACACCTGTTACATTAAAAATGCATATACCATAAATAATAATAAAAAAAATTCATATACCATAAATAATAAGCCATTTTATGTACACCTCATGTGACATAAATATTTAATGTGATGAATACATTTTCTTGATAATTATCTAATGAGTACTGCTAAAGAAAAAAAAATCGTTTAAATCAGAGCGGTAATAAAATTTGACTGATAAAGGAAGAAAAATTCGGGCCTTTTTTTGTGTTTTTGACCTAATGTTCATTGATAAATAAAAATTTAAATTCATGTAAGTACACAATTATTTATACGAAAAAAACACGTTTCTCTGATATTGCCCATACTTCGAATGTATTAGAGAGATGAAGAATTAAAATCTCATGCTAGTGTTGTCTTTATACCTATTTTATTTAACTTTCTATGATTTTGAGACACATGTTATATTAAAAATGGTCAGATTGATCTAAAATAAAAAAAAAATTGCGGATTTATTATTATTCAATTTATTTATTTTATTTTAAAAGTTCATTTGTTTATTAATTTCAATTCTGTAAGTGTCTATTGTTATTTTTATTTTATTCTATCAATCCTTTTATTTATTTTTTTCTATCATTTTTTTTTTATTCTTATTTTTTGTACCAACCACCTGAACAGTATAAAAGTAGTGTTATTAAGTTGATCGGGCGCTGATGACCTGGATGTTTTGCGCCTAGACATCCAAACAAACAAAAAACATTGATTGACAAAAATGATTGACATTGTCGGGTTTTAAACTCAAACACTGGTAAAGTGATCCATATATCTGACGAATACAGATAAGATATAACCAAGAGTAAATTTACAATTTTATAGGTGGAGAGGCGACCGGGCGGGGAGTCGAATGCCGCAGCCTGCAGCCATATATCTCCGAATCCCTTTAGCCCTCCCCCTGTGCCGTAGGGCGTAGATAACATTCACCAGTCTCTTAGCTCATACATAATGTAAGGTAGGGGAATATTACTAATAATATTCAGCACAGATACGGCATAAAAATAAATAATAACTAGAATTAAAATCGCGTCATAATTAAGATCTATAAAACAATCTATAGTAAAATTCAATATTAAAAAAAAACTTTTCCGCACCCAATCCTTCCAGTCCAAAGTCCTTCAAACAATAGTAAATGTCCCATTCTATGAAACAAACAAAACCCAACACCATGACCTTAATATCCCATTTTTTTAGACCTTATCCCATAAAAAATCCACCAAAACCTTATAAGTATTCCAAATCCCCTTGCATAATCTCTACCTGCTAGCACCATCCTTTTCTACAATCCTGCTCAAATGTTGTAACAGCAATGACCCCGCAACCTTTTGTAATATATATATATATATATATATATATATATATATATATATATATATATATATATATATATATATATATATATTATACTTGCTAACCATTCGAGCGGATTTCAATAGAGAATTTGATACATTTTTATTTCTTAATTCTTTATTTTTTTCGGAAAAGTGTATACTGGTCTATAAGAGCAAATAGCTTTAAGTTTCTTGTCATAGTAATAATGGTTTTGTATATAGTTTAGTTTGTTTTGTATATAGAATTTTTACCTTATATTTTTTTCACATTATTTCTTTTTTTTGATTTATTTTATTTTGGCCAGATGTAATATTTTAATTTTGTTCTATTTTGTTATTCTCAAGGGACTGTGTCCCAGAATAAAGTTATTTTTCTATTTCTATTTCTATATATATATATATATATATATATATATATATATATATATATATATATATATATATATAATAAATATATTATCCTCTAATATATATATATATATATATATATATATATATATATATATATATATATATATATATATATATATATATTAGAGTTCTGGAAATGGTCAAGACATGAGTGTATGTGGGTAACCGCTGTCGCTCAATCTCCATTGGTTTCAGTACAAGTGACGAGGTTGAGAGAGTAGAGCAGGGATCTCATGGAATTTTTTTTTTCCATAGGCGGAGGGAAAAAATCTGGTTCGTAGTCCCCTCGTCTGATAGGAAATAAGGTATATCTGTACTTTTTTTTTTTTTTTTTTTTTTTTTTTACTTTACTTTGTTTAAGTTATTTTATTTTTATTATTTATGTTTATTTAGCCTCGCGCGGGCTCATTACCGCGTATGGGGAGCGTCCCACGGGTGGCGGATGTGGGGATGGTCGGTGGAAATTCCTCTCGGCTAAGTCCGATGGACTCGCTGACCAACAATGAGAGGGGCCCTCCAGACTTGCTGGAGGGAGGGGACCTCCAGACTTGCTGGAGGTAGGGGCCCACCAGACTTGCTGGAGGGTGTGACGTAAGATTGAACGCCCTACTCACATATCTTTAGTTCACCAAACACCACAAAAAGTCATGGATCTCCCTAAGGTAAAACGCTCATTATCCGGAGGTAAACTAGTCCCCCGTTCGGGTCTCCGGGTGGGGACTGCTTTAGGGGATTCATGCCGCAAGTTGAAATATAGGGATTTAAATATTGGTACGTGGAACGTAAGGAGTTTAAACACAGCAGGGGGGCTAAAATCGGTCGCGAATGAGGTAAATGGGTACAATTTGGATGTCGTGGCTCTGCAAGAGGTTCGCTGGCCAGGGGAGGGCTCGATGAGGGAAGGAAAGTACACTATTTGGTACGGAGGAAGCGGGAATCATTGTTTAGGTACCGGGTTTCTAATTAGGAGTAGATTACTATCCGCTTTGAGGGACGTACAATTCTTTAGTGATAGAATTTCGGTAGCTACATTTCAGGGACGTTGGTTTAAAATCGCATTAATAAACATACATTGTCCGACCGAAGACAGTGACGATGAAGTCAAAAGTGAATTTTACGATAAACTCGAATGGGTTTATGATAAACTACCGCGAAACTACATGAAAATAATTGTAGGTGACGCGAACGCAAAGGTAAGAAGGGAAGAAGTTTATATTCAGACGATTGGTAAAGAAAGTTTGCACGAATATAGTAATGATAATGGGATCCGTCTGATAAACTTTGCCATCTCGAAAAACCTGGTAATTAAAAGTACGACGTTTAAACGTAAGGATATTCATAAATATACTTGGACATCGCCGGATTCGCAAACACGAAATCAAATCGATCATGTCTTGATACAACACAGCTGGAAAAGCAGTATAATCAATGTACGGTCTTATCGCGGAGCAGAATGTGGGTCGGATCATGAATTAGTAATCGCGAAACTTCGACAAAAACTTAATATAAAAAAGAGAAAAGAAAACCGTTTCGATTTTGAGAATTTTAATTTGGAAAAATTAAAAAATCCATCAATTAGAAACCAATTCGAGCTAGATGTTAAGAATAGGTTTGAAGCTTTAGAGCTTCCTGACGAGGACCACGAGGATATTGACAAGTTATGGGTAGAGATCAGGGATAATATTAAAGCGGTCGGTAACTCGTGTCTAGGAAAAAAGGAAAATAAGAATAACAAACCGTGGTTTGATGAAGATTGCTTAAACATGTGCGAAAAAAGGAAAGCCGCTAAATTAAAAGCTCTAAATAATCCTAGCGAAGACAATCTGGAATACTTCCGAATCTCGACAAAATGAAACGACAAAATTGCTCAAAAATAAAAAAAGGGAGTATCTTAAAAATAAAATAATTGAAATAGAAACTAATAGAATCGAAAATAACGTAAGAGACATGTACAAAGGTATAAACAGATCACGTAAATATGTAGGGCCCGTAACGTCTGGAATTAGGGATGATAATAACAATATTCTGACCGATCCGGTTGATATATTGAATAAATTTAAGGACCACTTTGACAATATTTTAAATACGGGAAATTATGATCTGTGTCCTCCTTCTGAGTACCAGAGTGCTGAACCGTTGATAGAAGGACCAAGTAAAGAGGAAGTTGAAGTAGCTATCGGTAAATTAAAATCATATAAAGCAGCGGGAATCGATAATATTCCTACGGAACTAATTAAGGCATGCGGGGAAGCTGGAGTTTCTAAAATACATCGGTTGGTTAAAAAGATCTGGGTGAACGAGAAATTACCTGAAGAATGGAAAGAATCTATTCTTATTCCGATTCACAAAAAGGGTCCGAGGACGGATTGTAATAACTATCGAGGAATTTCACTCCTTCCGGTATGTTATAAAATATTCACTGTAATCTTAACCAGTCGAATCACGGAATACGCCGAGGAAATTATCGGAGACTACCAATGCGGATTTAGACGGAATCGTTCGACTATTGATCAAATATTTTCTTTACGGCAAATATTAGAGAAAAAATTGGAGTATAACGGTATTGTTCACCAGCTGTATATAGATTTTAAAAAGGCTTACGATTCTATTGACCGCCAGAAACTGTATAATATTCTAATCGAGCAGGGAATTCCAAAAAAACTAGTAAATCTAGTCAGGATGTGCTTGACGGAGACACTCAATAAAGTTAGAATCGGTAATAATTTGTCCGAAAAATTTGAGGTTCGTTCGGGCTTAAAACAGGGGGATTCTCTTTCGCCTGTCCTGTTCAATTTGGCATTAGAACATGCCATTAGGGAGGTAATGCGTACCGAGAAAGGGTTGGATCTGGGCGGGACAACATCCGTGCTGGGCTATGCTGATGATCTGGTACTGTTAAGCGAAGACGTTGAAACTATAAAACTAAATACGACAACGTTAATGAAAGCCGGTAAAGAACTAGGACTCGAAATAAACGTGGATAAAACAAAATATATGGTTAGCTGCAAAAATGGCGATACTACTGGTGAAATCGATATAGATGGTAATATGTTTGAACAGGTAGATAAATTTAGGTATCTAGGTTCTACGATAACTAGAAAAAACGAAATTGAAGAAGAGATTAAAGTTAGACTGAAGGCGGGGAATGCTTGTTATTTTTCTGTGACAAAACTACTCAGTTCGCGCCTCTTGTCCCGAAACTTAAAAATTAGAATCTATAAAACAATTATCTTGCCTACAGTTCTTTATGGATGCGAAACTTGGCCGCTTACATTAAGGGATGAGCAGCGTCTTAAGGTTTTTGAAAATAAAGTATTGCGTAGAATATTCGGACCGAAGAAGGATGAGTTAACCGGAGAGTTCAGACGGTTACACAACGCCGAATTGCGTGAGCTATATCCGGGTAATATAATTGAGGTAATTTCATCGCGGCGAATCAAATGGGCTTGTAAAGTTGTTGGGCTTAGTAACGAGAGAATTCCTAAAAGGTTAATATTTGCTGTGCCGAATGCTAAGCGTCCGAGGGGTAGACCGAAGCGAAGGTGGGAAGATTGCATTAAAGCTGATCTGAAGGGACTGGGTTTGGACGGCGAACGGTGGAGGGAGGTGTGTAACAAGCGATTGGTGGTGTCGGCATCGAACCTTCGGGTTCGCTAAGCCTTATTATTATTATTTATGTTTATTTAGAGCAAATTCTATAAAACCATGACAGATTTTTTTTTTCCTGTTGGTTACAACTCATATCAAAATTTATGATAGGATGCGTGAGCTTGTAATGCAGTATGGAATACCTGTCGCGCCTTCTTAAGTCGACAGTCTTCTTTTATCTTTTCAGTTTCACTGAATATTATTATGCCGCATTATTAAACTATCCAAGGTTCCGGAGACATCCAACATAATATATATATTGCACTATAGTCCCTCGAGGAAATATTTTCTGCCATTTTCGTAATATATCAGTTTCATGTCTTCCATTTCTATTTGTTTTTCCATTCGCGACTTTATTATAAGGAATAATTCGTTTTTATACCCTTTTTACGACTATTGAGTTACGGTCTCTAGGTAGAGCATTAATAAAACAATTTCAGAGCGTATTTAAAAAAAAGGATAAAAGATCTGCTTTTCAGCAGTTATATATAATAAAATTATATTATTTCCCTGCATATTTAGATTCAAGAACATGCTCTATGATATGAGACCAATATTTTATTAGAACAAATAATTTAAAAAATTAAGGAGTCGTCATTCCCATATCAAAATAAAAGAGGGAAATAAAAACTTCTACTGAAGGAAAAGCAGTTAAAAAATGCTTGATTTGTCCGTTGAAAGTCAATTTTTGAAAACAGAAACTATTTACAATGTGCATATTACATTATAAGAAATTAAAAACTTTTTGTAAATTTATTTTTAACATTGAAAGAGAAAAATGCATGGCGTTTCCGAAAGTTTTACCCCGATATTACCATCGCCAACGAGACACACGGATTTATTTTCATACCTACTCATGTCCGCTATACTACTATTTGATATAATATTATTCAATATAATTTACTATTATAAAAATTTTAATTTTTTTTATTTAGTAATTTTCATAAATGACCATTAAGATTTGTCTGTAACTCCTACTCTGGTGAATAAAGATTTTTAGAGAAATATGTATACATCTACAGTTTTCTTCAAATCTTGACCTAAACTAAACTCTACATTTTTTCCCCCTTAGGAGTTTCATAACTACGAAATTTTCCTGAATCAAACTTCTGTTTCAGCAAGTCTCTACATCGCATCCTCCTCCAACAGTCCACTACCAGCCTTACTCTACCACTCTATTCTTCCATCTAACGGTCTTCCTCTCCAACTTCTAACCTCTGCCTCCCAATCCATAATTATGTTTGGTATCCTATCCATTCGTCTCACATGACCATACCATTGGGTATTTAAAAAAAAATATCTGGTGTGTCCACTCACACGACTTTCCTACTTATTTCAGGCAGGAAAAAGTTTTTGTATCTTTATATGTGTTCATGAAGAAACAAAAAAAAATTGAACTAGATTTATTTTCCTGAAAATTGGTTAAAGAAAATATTTGAGTACGATTTATTTGATAAACCAAAGCAATGTAAACCGGCTAAAGCTAGATCAGTGTATAAATTTTAATACTTTCTGATATTGCTGATCAAAACCTTTTTGCTATAGCTTAGTATTGTCAAACAATAATTTCTGTTAAAAGTAGAGGAAATAGTGAAGCTTGTGTGATGCGGGCAACAGATTTTCTTACTTTCACTTAGTCATATTTTTTCTCTCATTCACCTCTTTCTGACACCAGGATATGAACCCGTAATCATACATTGGAAATAGAATAGCTGAAAATTCGTTAATAGTTGTCCAAAATGAACGATTTTTATATAGTTTTGTAGCGAATTTAATTTATAAAATAAAAAAATAAGCAACAAAATCCGTTCAGTAGTTCCAGTTAGAAAATCTTGGCACAGACAGGCTAAAATGACTAAAAATATGTTTTTCAGACTCAGGGGGCGCTGAAACGATTAGATCCGTCGAAAAGCGTATATCGGAAATTTGAATCGATTGCAATACTTTCCTTATCTAGTATAGGTAGAAAAGTAAAGAATTGACTCTTCGTAATCTTAATCTTCTCTTTACACAAGTTTTTTAAAAATGTTGACTCTCCCTCCGGTGTTAATTAACTTTTTCTTTCACATTTTCTGCTCATTATCACTTTATATGATAAATAAATGGAAAATAATTCTTTTTAACATATTTTTTTAATGAATAAAAAGTGTATATTTTTATTATATATAATACATCCCAACTCATGGGAGAAAAATACACTTATATTTCTTTGATTCATTTATTAATAGACAGTATTTTGCAAATGATGAGTAATTATAACATGTGTCTACACAAATGTGTTCAGCCATTCAATAAAATTTTAATACAAATTACGCTTAAGGATATGAAAAATGTCCTAATTTAAATTATTTATTAAAATACATTAATATCACCGATTCAGCGGCGTCAAGACTTAAAATAAATCATGAGGAATGATATCTTTACTCAGACCTTCATTTACGACATGTTGTCAATTAGAGATTATCATTTCAAACCACAGTTTCAGTTTTGTTGTTAATAAAGAAAAATACAAGATGGCTAAGGATCCGAAATTTATTAGTCATTGGTAGAAGAGCAAAGTTGTAATTTCCAAGTTTAATAATTATATTTCGAAAAATATTGGAACCGGCTGATTCAAAAGACATGAGGGGCGCCTGGTAAAATTTCCCTCGCGGCGCCAATAACGTTGAGATATTTCGAAATCGAATGTAAACGAATATTACTTGCGATCGATATATAAAAAAAAGTGGGAGACAAAATAAAGAATATAGGTTGTAGGTCAATGCCGACAAAGCAGCACGAAGTTATCTAAAAATAGTTCTTTGTATCCACTCCCGAGCTAGAGCGGCTACCAATATCGATGAAAGTTCACTTTGCTTAATCAAACTATGAGTTGATTAAGTCATTTACCAGGTGAACTAGTAATTAAGAGACTAAAATAAAATTGAAAAACAATTTTTTCGCAATGTTATAAATAATGTTCGGTATTCGTAGGATGTGAAATTGAAGATTGGGCTTTTGACATATCCATGACACATGCAAATTTATATAAATTTTTTTGTCCATATCCTACAGTTTTATTTGTTATACAAAAGACAATATATAAATACAAGTATAATTTTTATTCATGTAATAGTCTTTATATAAATATAACGAGAAATAAAAGGTCCAACTGAAATATAAAAAATAGGCAGGCGTGTTACACAGATGGGAGATCTCTCATATATCACCTTTTTAGGCTCCTCGTATTGCAAGAAAGTCCAATCTTTTTATGTATATTATTAAATCATTAGTGGATAATTCTTATTGCTGTGCTGTCTGACTGTTTTTAAGAAATAAAATATGCTTTTATCACGATTTCAATTTCTTGTATGCGGGTCATTTTAGCTGTCCGGTGCATTTCCGTACGGATTTAAATAATTATATATGTTGGTAGCTATTTATCTTATGACTTGATTTGAAGATTAAAAAACAAAACAAAATTAGTATAGTAGACCAAGTTATTTGCTAAGATATTTCCGTTTCATTTTACTGTAATGCAAAATAAGCCAAACGTTAGTAAAGAGACAAAAGGTAATTAGGATATTAATAGAAAATCCAAACTATCAAGCCATGGTTGGGGTCTCCAAACATACAAGTGAATAATTGTGGGTTGATTGTTGGATGTAGTGAATAATGAAGTCAAATAAAAATGGCAAAAATAAATAATAATATTTATTTTAACATTTGCCGACGTTTCAACCCTTCATCAGGACTACGAAAAGAACTAGATAACAATAGGTATGAGAAACATAAACCATGTAGGTAAAAAAAACTTAAAGTAAAATGAAGTAGATAAGTGAACATTAAAGTAAAATACAGTAGGTAGAATAATGACAATAACAAGAAATAGGATATAAATAATAATAACGGTTACAAATTGTGGAATAATGAAGTAAACATAATCAAAATTAGGTGACATAAGTATTAAAATGGTAATCTGAGAATAAAATGCAAAACGGAGAAAAGGAATATGAAGTTATATAAGAAATAAATAGAAAATTGAGATATTGTAAAGGCTATAAAAATGTACTTATGTCACTTTATTTTGATTATGTTTACTTCATTAGTCCACAATTTGTTATCGTTATTATTCTTTATTTCTTAGTTCTAGTTATTGTCATTATTCTATCTACTTTATTTTACTTTAATGTTTACTTTTAAGTTTTTTTACCTAAATGGTTTATGTTTCTCATACCTATTGTTATCTGGTTCTTTTCTTAACCCTGATGAAGGCCTGAACTTCGGGTCGAAACGTCGGCAAATGTTAAAATGAATATTATTATTTTTATTTTGCTTTATCACCCCAACCATCCTTCCCTTCAAACAACTGAATAGCTAACTTGCCAACGTTTCGCTAATTCAGGCGTCATCAGGCTAGAAAAACCAAGATCACTTATAGGCAGAAAGAAAAAAGAATATGAATATTCAATGTATATAAATATATACATTATATATACGTATAAATAAAACTCTTTACAACGATTGTGAATTTTGAAAAATCAGGAATATACACACATATATATATATCCAATAAGTATGGCGAAATAAATATAAAATCGACAAGATGAAGGTATTATTCAATCCTAGCCAATGTAAAAAAGGTAGCGTCTTATACTTTACGTATACGTCCTCAACTTTTTTCTTATACCATAAAATACAAAAAAAAAAACCTTTTAACACATTTTCTTCAGCCGAATCATCTTCCATGGTCAAATAAAAAGTTATTTGACTGCTATTTGGAAATTTGCTAGATTTGGTTTCTCCTTTAACTTGTCCTCTATATATTCTGTTACCCGCACTCAGTACCTTAGGAAAGCATGACTATCTCCCCAAGGACGCAATTATGGATGAGCTCCATTGTTATGAGAATGTGCCAGCGCAAAAGGTCACCATGTGACGAAGCTCTTTAAATGTCACAAACTGCCCGAGGAGAAAATTTGAAATACAATGACGTCTTAAAAGACCGTTTAGAACGTTACGCATTTGAGATTACATATATATTTTTAAAATTATCATCCGTGCTAGACTACACTCATGATAGGTACACTAAAGTACTTTCTAAAGATCTTAACATAGTTTTCAAAGTAATTTTTAAACGTTTATAGGTTCTCTTCTATTAATGCTAGAAAGAGAGATTTGGTATCATTCAGCAGAGAAAAGGATCCATTAGAGACTGATAAAGGTTTTTGGAATATAGCTTCGAACATTTCTAATCGACTTACTATGTAATGGATTTCAGGAATTTTATAAATTCTCAAACTGTAACAATACCCGCAATAATATTACTTACGAAACTTAAGTCCCAAACCTGAAGAATGAGCGTAACTTAATGATATAATTACACGGTAGAAAAATTCTCAGAGGAAATTGGAACAATGAGAATCGGTGTTAGTAACCTCTATTGTTCCAAACTTTTTCTCACATTGTTCACAACGATAAGAAAAATAATAATACAAAAAACTATAGATATCACAATGTTTAACATGAACGATTTCATAAATATAATAACATATATTGGACAAACTATTGTTGTATTATATCAATATCAAAACCAAATATTTAAAAAAAATAAATAAAAATAGAAATGCGGAGAACTTATAAAAAATTCGTAGAACATATTTATAAAAACCTCTGATTTTTTCAATAGTAATTAAATTAACATTGAAACTTGAACGAGAAATATTGTAATTAAGTATGAATGTATTTCTTTTTTTACCTATTTATTTGTTTTACTTATGATTTATTTGATTTGCTAAGAATTTCTGTATTATTTTTTTTTAAATTTGAATTCAAGTTACATTTATTTAGTTTTATAGTATTTGCCTTTGTTATATAGATATATATTTATTTTATTTTTTTTTACTTTTATATTGTATTGTATATATAGTATGAATGTGCCTCACTCACTTTTAGTACTCAGTGCTCTTCCCTTAAGTGTGGCAAAATGTATTATTTCCCAATAAAAAGATTTAAAAAAAAAAAAGAAAGAAACTTGAACAGAGCCGCTTTTGAATAAAACAAAGTTGATGTGTTCAGTTTAGAGAGAAAAAATAGTGTACGATTCGGGAAGAGATAGTTGTTAAAACTCCACAATTAAAATTTACTTTTTGTTTATGATAATAGTACAACAAAAATTTATCATTTATTAGGTAATTGTTGATGAATTATTTTTTAAGGAATCTTTAAGAAATGCAAGTTTCATGACAGTTGAAAAAAAAAGTTTCGAAATTATTATTTTTTCACACCACTTGTTTTAAATATTCCGTTTCGATTTAAAAAAAAAAAAAATATATATATATATATATTATTGTTATTATTATAGTAATGCCTCTATCCCTTAGGGTCATGAGCATTTCTTATATTTCTACACTCGGTAGTAAAACTTAATTTCTTTTAAGAATTTTATAACAGATTGGAAACCAGTTACCAAGTCCTCTAGGACTTCTCGTATATTGAAACTCATCTTCAGTTTTTCTCTTATTGTAGGTGACTGTTCTGTGAGCACCGCACGCGAACCAGGTAGGAGCTTTCAGACCATGAGCTGTTTTGAGCTGTTTTCTTTTATCTGGAGTAATTTCGCTCCTTCATGCCCCATTCCACTGGGTCACCAACAAGGATTTAAACTCCCTTACCCGATCTTCTCGAGAGACACCAATTCAAGATTTTGATTTCACTGTTGTCGGCAATTCGGGCTGTCCGAGAAGCGATATCTGCTTTTTAAAACTATTTAAATATTTATAAAATTGTATTTAATAATTATAGATAAAAAAACGAGAGTACGGGAGCTCAGTGGATAAGAAATGTGCATATATTCCCTCAGAATTCGATGGGCCTGAAAAAAAAAACCAAATATATTTTTGAATTGTAGCATCTTGGCTACCGATGCGCTTAGGGCACGCATATCCGAATAAAGTGTTTTTGTTTAGACTACAACGCCAAAACGGCTTTAACGATTTTGATGAAACCTGCTTTAATTATTTTCCTTAAAGTAATAAAGAAAATTTTATTATTGTATAATCCAAAAAATATACATGTTATGGTTAATTATAGTAATATTTACATTCCTTAAAAAAAAAATCATCGAAATCGGAATAAGTATTTTGAATGGTGTAAGCATATTTTTAAAAGTATTTTGTCCAAGTTCCCACGAAATATCCGTCAACTATAGCAAAAATAAAATAATCGGATCAATGTTGGGAAAGATAAACAAAATAATTTTTGTACTGGACTAGAGCAGAATATGTAAAGGTGCGTTCAGACATTTCACAAACTATGGATCTAACAAATATATAAATGGTTATTTCACTATGCTAATATTTTTGATAGTCGTTTTTTATATTTTCCATTTTATTTTATATTTTGTATAATAAGAAATAAAAGAAATAATTTGGTTTAATAATAATGTCGCTGTTAGTCAAGTTAGATAATTCTGTTTCCTATAGTGTCTGAAATGTACAACCCAGATATTTTAAAAATCTTATAAGCACCATAAATTAAAATACTTAATACAATTTTTTATATTGAACAGTATTGTAATAAAACAATCTGGAAATGGTAAATTAGACATAGTTTGTTATTTGTAATAGATGTTTAATACTAGACATATTTTTGAAGGAAGATCACTAGGCCTAATTTTTATTTATTTTTTTACTATGATAAAATTATAATCTAATCTTTATTTAAATGAAGGGGATCTCTAAGAATATACATATTGACAGTACTGAAATAGTCATACAAAATTGTTATTAACCATAAATCACACAATTAAGTCTAATTAATTGGAGCATATTGTGAGAAATAGTTAATTTTAATATTTTTTTTTTATCTAGGAATATATCAAGATGGTAGATGAAACATCTTATTTTTAGAGTTTTCTAATTAACCTATACTTCCATAATATTCAATAGTATCTCTCGTTTCCTCAACAGTCCAGTAGTCACGTGCATTTTGATAAGATAGAAATCGCCCGCATCAATATACTAGATTACATTCGCATTCAAAATCGATAGCTGAATCGACACATCTCGTTGATAAACTGCGCTGCTCCGATTAATTTTCTAGGCTAGCAGAAAAACCTCCGTAACAACTATTAATCAGGCAAATATTCTTTCTTGTATTTGTGATCCAAGATTTAACTAATCTGCACTTATCATGTTTATTATTTGGTTGTGGAGTTCCATTGAAAACTTCAATCTAAACTAAATACCTATCTCCAAAATTTCTTTTAAAAAAATTAAAGAGCCGTTTATTTCCAAAGTGAACCACAATCACCATTGACAATTTTTTATAAAACGTGAAAAAATTTATTTTCTATTGCAGTTGAAATATCAAAACCAAATATTTTAAAAAAATAAATGAATCTAGAAATTCTGAGAACTTATACAACAATTCGTAGAACATATTTTTAAAAACCTCTGATTAATTTAATAGTAATTTAATAAACATTGAAACTTGAATGGAGCCGCTGTTGAATGAAACAAAGTTGGTGTGTTCGTCTCTCTAAAAAGAGAGAGAAAATACTGTATGATTCGGAAAGAGAAAGTTGTTAAAACTGTAATATTAAAAATTAACTTTTTGTTAATGATAATGGTACAACAAAAATTTATCATTTATTAGGTAATTCTTGATGAATTATTTTTTAATTACTCTTTAAGAAATGCAAGTTTCATTAGTTAAAAAAAAGAATTGCACCATTGGATTCATTGGGTATTTTCACATAAAAATCTAAACTTATCTCGATTTCTAAAAAAAATCTATTTGAGTTTACTTTGGTAATATGCGATTCAATTATTTATTATATTATCACATTTACTCCGTTCAGTCAACAGACCAAGTCTATTTTTGTAAAAATGAGGTATTAATGTTTTTGTTTTGTTTTTTGTCTAAAAGAGGCTAGCAAAGAAGAAAATGAATATCTAATTAAATTCTTGAGGTTTTTAGAATTTACTTTGAAAAATTAACTCAAAAGCATTACTTTCATTTATATTCTGTACAAACATTACAAAAAAAAAAAAAAAAAGAGGGGAGAGTAAAAATACTAAAAAGAAAAATCTCACCATGTCTTTACCATTTATGTATAAATCATAAAAGTAATAGAAAAACTGACCTCCTTTGTTATGTATATATATAATCTATACAAATCTAGATAATAAATATTAGTAAATTTATAATAACTCTCTGTAAGCAGAGTGGAAATAAGGACTGCACACGAATAACCTTCGTTCGATTGGTTGGGTTTTCACGCTGAGTTCAGCTGGCGTGGGAGAAAATTCATTTCAGAGGTAAAGTGAAGCGTTCTCCGGAAAAAGATAACGTAGTAAAATACTATCGAAAAAAATTGAATGTTTCAACTCTCAGTTCAAAATTGGTGTGTATGTTGTACTGTTAAATATTATCCATATATTTAATTTGGATAGTAGGCTATTGATAATTTTATAGAAAACGCCTGAATTATTTTCAAAAATTTATTGAATTTATATAAACCAACACAGGAATGAGAAACAAATAAAATTTAATATTAACATATTTTAAACTACTTTTTTTTTTCTTTTTACTGTATTCGTCTGAAAAAGTAAATTTTACATGGATTTCGTAATAAGATGGAAAAATTAAATACAAGATGTATTGTACATTGATTGAAGGTTCATTAGAATCTTAAAGGGCTTTAGTCCCATCTCCCCCCTCCGAAAAGATTTATTCAAACTTCACAAAATGAGCATTCGTACATGAAATATCGCTTAATTTTAGAAAAGGCTATAGTCTTTTGAATAATTATTGAGCTAATTCTTTTTCAAAGACAGATTTAAAGAAAAAGGTTTTGGTGAATACTTGGTGGTTGACCGTTGTATATTATTGAGGAAGGAGATGGTCCGGGATGGCGGTCATAAAAAAGACTAAAATAGTGAAAAAATCTATTTTATTTCAAGGCAACGTTTCGTTCGACCCAACTTTGCAGGCCTTCTTCAGGAATGTGATCACCATGGAGTTTCGGTTGAAACTGGTTCAACTTGCAAAGTTGGGTCGAAACGTTGTCTTGAAATAAAATAGTTTTTCACTGTTTTAGTCTTTTTATGACCGCCACCCCGGAACATCTTCTTCCTCGAAAAGTTAACAGAATTGTGAAATTATGGTTATATCTTACTTACGTCTGTACTCTAATTGGCCCTTTTGGCATTTTTAAATAACACAAAAAATACTAACTTGATAAATGGCAGGCAATGATTTGAGAGAAAATACAAAAATTCATTAAGTCCCATAAACAACTAATGAAGATCATAAACGCTAGAGAATTTCGACACTCAATGGCTTATCTGTACAATGACTTTTTAAGAGTTGATTCAGGACCTTGATTCATAATCTAAATGAAACTCTACTTGCTTGATTTTTTTATTGATTTTTTTTTATGAAAACATAAATGTTATGTTTCATAACATTTAACTGGTCACTTAATACCATAAGGGTCAATGCCAATAATAGAGATCTGAGAAAAAAACCATGATTTATTTGGGCTTAGGTGATGCATTTTTGAAAACGCTTTATTTTTTCTAAAAGTGTATTTTCATAATAAATTTATTACAATACATCCCATGTCGCTGGAGAAAAAAATTTATTAATAATTTATAGTTGTTATTTCTGCTAAAAACACAGGTACTCTGAGGTTACAGTATCAAGTCACATATTTTTACTTTCACTTACGTATAAATGTAATATATAGTAAGGGTAAGTATTGCGATCGTGAAAATTTTCGAATTTCAGTTTTCAATGGAAATAGATGTTATGAGATACCTTGAGTCCAAATAATCAAGTGTCGCAAAATGGTCTGTGTGTGAGTGTTAACAGTCTAGCTCATAAACGAAAAGTAGTACGAAACTGATATTAAGTATTTAAGGTTTGTACATGGGCCGGATGTGACAACAACTTTTTTTGTTAAAATCGGCTAACCGGAAGTGCCACTTTATATGAACGCTGAAACAAATTTTTACAATTTTCTCAAAAACGGCTCTAACGATTTTGATTAAACTCGGTGTATCATTGTATAATTAAGTGGTCTTTAATATCATTTAGGTCTTATCCCCGTTGATGTCACCTTACAGGGCTTAAATGCCAAATGTTCACAAATGTCTTCCTCTAAAGTAGCTTTAATATGGTTTATTTTAAAAAGTTATTCATTTCGCATTATTCAGAGTTACGAAAAAATGCTACATATAACTTTTGAAAGAATTTTATAAATTAATAAAGGAGAAAAAAAAAAATCAGAAAAACCCTTGTTGCTACAGACTGTAGCGAGTAAACGAATGTATCGATTTCAATGAAACTTCGCTAAAGTCATTTTCTCGACACCCTTTAAATTTATCTATGTAACATATTTCAACGAAAAGAAGCTGGAAAAAAAGTTACGAGGGACGGTAAAATTAAATTCCGAATAACTCAAAAAGTATACACTTTTTTTGTCGATATTGTATATGGTTTTTTAAAAGTTTATGGAATTTCCTAAAAAATATTCGTTAAAATCGGGCAATTAGGAGGAAATATATGGTCTCTAGTTTTTTTTCCCTGAAGAGGCGAAAATTTGGATAAATTTAAAATATACTTTTCCGCCGATATATTAAATAGATATTTTGTAATTATAATGGTCTTAATGATTTGTTATCTGTAAGCTTTTAGCTGTAGCTCCGTTTAAAATGCACTTCAAAAAATTTTATGATAGCCCAGCATTGCCAGAAAATAATTTCTATTCAAAGTAGAGCGGTAAGTGAAAGTTGTGTGTTGCGCGCACCAGATTTTTTTTTTAGATAAACAGAGATAAATTTCAATATATTCTGTAACAAACTTAAACTTATTTAAAATGGACTTAAAAAGCTTATTAAACAAGTATGTTTTTGGAAAAGTGGGATATCTGTAGTCCAGTTGGAGGAAGATAAAAAAACATATTACGATTAATTCATAATTAAAAAAAAAAAATTTTAAAAGCGTAATTTAGCGACTTAAAAGTCACCCTTACATGGTATTGAGCACTACTTACATTTGAAGGAAATTTTGTCCATTTTATTATAAGAAAATTCATTTCATATTGAAGAGAAAACGTGACTTACAAAAAAACAAAACAAAAATCTAATTTCTACTTTTTCGTAGAAAACCGGATTGTTTATATAAACATCTTTTGAGACTCTTGAGGTCAGCTAAGTCTAAGAACTATTGAATTGTTCTATATCATCTGGACTAATTCCAATGATTCCAATGCTCAAGATATGATTTCACAAACCGTATGTGCGAGGAATCACTCAGGGTCATCAGTGTTACGCAACAATGAATAATTATATACAGGCCATAACTAATAGCGTATCGGGTTGAAGTCAACCTGTCCCTTACAGGACAATGCAATTCGTTCAAAAATAATATAAACGTTATTTTATTATATAAAGAATTTTCGTTAGTATAAAATTACTAGATGGTCAATGAGAATAACTCTCTTATTCGTGGGTCGGTAAGTGAATAAATGAGAATACAACACACAAATAAGTAAATGCACACATCTACATTATGAGAGGTGGGATTTTTTTTCCTCGCTTTTCTCGATAGATAATAAGGTTTATTACAGATAGATATACAACTTCGGATAAGCTGTATTTTTGCTAATGATGGTTCGATTTCGATGATTAATTCCCGTTTTGTAAAGAATTCAGAAACTTTTCATATTATCTGGGGTGAAATTCATTAGTAAACTCTTTTTATCTCTCTTTCTCTCATTCCCAGGTAAGGATCATGGGGGTTTAACTATAATTCATATTGAATATTTAATAGCTGACCGTTGCATTATAAAGGAAGGAGATGGTCCGGGTTGGCGGTCATAAATAGTGATAAAACTATTTTATTTTAAGCCAACGCTTCAACCCAACTTTGCAGGTCTTCTTCAGGGCTAGAACGGACAACCATCTATTTACTTCGATCTAGGATCTTGTTACTTAGCTTACTCTGTTTATATTTTAATGTATTTACTGTTTATAATTTTAATAAGCTTATTCACATTGTTTATAATTTTCTGTCTAAATATTATGTAACTTCCACAATTCTCTATCTTTTTCTATCTTGTCCGTTCTAGCCCTGAAGAAGACCTGCAAAGTCGGGTCGAAACGTTGGCTTATAATAAAATAGCTATACCACTATTTAGCCTATTTATGACCGCCACCCTGGACCATCTCCTTCCTTTATAATTCATATTGTTATAGTACTTATGTTCTTAAGAATTTAAACAGAGAAGACCAGTTGTTCATTACCCTGTAGAATCTATCTTGATGCTTTTAATAGGCCAATATATTCTTTTTCTGCCTTTTTCAGATTAGGGCATTATTCCATTTGGTGCTTAACTGTTTGAGGTTTATTGTTTTTTTTTTCTTATTTGGACGGTTCTAGATCACTTAGAAGGTAAATTGACAGTGTCCAATTAGGATTCGGCACAGCGGAATTTCTTCTCTCCTCATCATTCTGGAGCTAGTGAGCAATTTACTACAATTAGGTTTTACTTCTCTTTGTTTGTTGTACTCAGCCTTCTAGGAAAACATCATTCAATTTAGGCATCCCCGAATCTTTCCATTTCTAGCCGTATGGGCTGGTATACGAAGATTGCCGACATACCTCTATCTGTTTATCTATCCTTAGATAGATAGTTAGTGTTGCCCAAATGCGAGACCGAGACGAATCTTGGTCTTGCAAACTCAGTCTTGGTGATGGTCTTGGTCTTGCACAAAAGTCTCACAACAGTCTTGCAGTTACTTCTTAGCTTATTACTATAGAGATATTGCTGTAATTTTTTAGATAGGAGAAACCTAACTAAGCCCGAATGAAAAATTAGAGGAGTTAAATGCAAAAGTATATTGGTTATACCAATTAGTTATACATGTAGTAACTAAAATTGTCAAGTATTAGTATAGTATAGTAGTTAAAAAATTGATTTTTTTACCAGTTCTGGTATTGGTCTTGCAAGACCAAGACCGATTTTGGGCAAGACTAACCTTAGTATGCTTATTGATTTATGCATAATATATATATATATATATATATATATACCATTATTTATTACGATTCTTTAAACAAATAAAATAAAATAAATAAAACTAAAAAATTGCTTTCTGATTAGCAGAGGTTATTTATGTACAGTTAAAATTGACACATAGTTTCTCAGTGAATTCAATTGACCGTGTTGGTATTGAGTCCACGCAATTTTGGAACCAAGCCCAACGGGAACCTCGCCATGCCTTATTCCAGCCTTAATGAGCCTTTTCTACTTCCAATGGCGTGATTTAAACAAAATAAATTATATATATAAAAAAAAGAATAAAATTAGAAAAATGAGGTACGTAAAAAATAAATTCAAATTGAGAAACAGATGACAAATTGCAATTCTCGTGAAAAAAACAACCCACGCCAGGTCACTGACCTAAAGATGCTAACATTGAACTACATATCCATGAATGATCTTTGGTGAGAACACTACGTTAGCTAATGAATGGTTCAATGAATGAAGTGATTACAATTAATTTTTCCACGACCGATAACGGTGTTGTGATAGTCTTAGAATACGCCGGTTCGAATCTGGCTTAAACGGATTGAAATTTATTTAGCGGACCCACGGAATAAATCACGACCTCCCAGTCTGGTTAACACAGGTTTGGTTGTACCTCTAGAACATCCCTCCCTATACCAAAAATGGCGAGGTAGGGATCAATCAATCGAATGAAAAAAAGATTACAAAAAGATAATATAGAATCGAGGAGAAAATAAATAAAATAAAAAATACGACGATAACGTAAAATAGCAGAAGTAAATTAAATTGGCTGCATAAGGCACAAAATATAAACTTTTCTAAAATTTCCTAATCCTTTGATTTATGACGTAAGATTTTATTCAGAAAAAATGTGGTTATAAAATTAGATGCTGCACAAGGAAAGAAATAAAAACAAAAATAGACACTTGATTAATATTTTTTTTAAAGAAGTATCTTTCAATAACAATGTATAAAGAAAGTGTGTCTGGAAAAAAAAATTAGAATCAGCAAGCATGAGAAAACAAAAGAACGGCGTGAGTACGACACGATGTGATAAGATATGAATTGAAAGCTCCACCAATCAGATTTAACATAAGAGCGAGTACTTCGTTGGTTTGGAAACGTGTTTCGGATCCTGGGAAAAAGCAAGGCTTCAAAGGACTTATATGCGAGGAGAAAAACATTTTTTGGCCTAAGCACGGTTCGAGTACGAAGAAGTTAAAGGCTTGAGGGAATTCGAGTCAGTGAGCCAGCTGTGCTGAGATTGATAAATACATGTGATCGCCGATCACTGATCGGTAAACATGTCAATTGAATGAGGTACTAAAATTTATATTGACCAATTGATTCGTAACATAATTTGATCACAAAATCAAGAAAAATTTGACATACCCAAATACTGGGCTATTTGGCCAATATAACCTCGTTATTTTGACATGTTGAGCGTGGATGTCACACCAAATGGCTCGTTCTTCTCGATTTTGTGATCAAATTATGCCACGATTCAAATGAAAAGCAAATGTGTATCCGTGAGTTTTAGTACATTATTTAATTGAAGTGTTACCCGTCTCCAGAGTAAAAACTCCCCCATTCCCGATACTTTTCGTAAATACAAAAATGGAGATAAAGAAAAAATAAAACCATTCACAAAGTTTTAGACGAGTGACAATATAATAATTTAACAAAACTAATAATTATTTCCTGATGGCAGAGAGAATTACAGCTTTGTTTCGAAATCTTCCTCTAGTGCAAATAAAATTATTTTATTTTATTTTATGTATTTAATGAAATTTACAAGTGTATAAAAAATACAACTAGTAAAAATGCACACATTGAAAATAATGACATGAACAGACTTAAAGAGATACTGTCCAGTGGTAGCACTCCCTATTCAATTATAGGTGAGAAGATCAACATCTTATTTTCAGACGCCTAGGGGGATTATCAGGAATCGAGGAAGAAGCAAGGCTGGAAACAAGTGGATTTGGATGGGACTGGAGTTTATCATGAAAGGATAGGTATCTGGCTCGGGCTTAAATAAAATTAGAAAAAAATATTTGGAAAATTACGGTTGAGGCAACCTAGCACAAAACTTACGTTATTACCAAAACCGCGAGCCCATTAACAAAATGGAAACAGAACTCCGAGGATAGTGTTTCAGAAAGGTTCCACAACATTAACATCGGGTATCAAATAACAAAAGCTTTGCGTTATGATAATGAACTAGGATTACAAAAGACAGATTACGCAATACCTGAAACAGAAATGAAATGAACAAGGTTTTTTATCTTAATTCTAATCTAGTCGTTAAACATTTTACGTAATAATTAATTTAGTGCAAGTCCATGATTTAATTACATAACGTGATTGTTATCTAAACATCTTTCGGATAATATCACAGGAGATTTGGAATAGAGAGATAGTAAACAAGAAATAAATTAACTAACTCGAAATAAATTTAATAAAATAGAAATTAAAAAAATATAATGATGTATGTAGAATGATGAATGAAAACGTTATTTTCACATAATTTACCATAGTTAAAAATACTGCGGTTCAAAAAGTAATTAAAATTATTGCCTACATATAACGTCTAATTTTCTGAAACTTGTTATTTTTCAAGAATTGATGTTTTTGTTTTTTTTTACTTTATTCATTGATGTCATTTTTATTATTATTAACATTTTTTTTAGAGTATCAATAACGAATCCTCCCTTCGTTTCACGGCCACAGACAGAATCGATAAAGCTATCTTTCCCCGTTTATAAATAATATATATGATCTGTTTCTGGCAATCGACCCTGCCAAGATATCTGCTTTACTCTTATGATATGAAAAAAATATTTGTCAGATAATTTATAATTTGTCGAATCTTTCAGGGCAAAAACTCTCTTGACATTTTAACACGTATATGATGCAAATTTAATTTTAAATAAGAAAGTTTAAGGTACTTTACATTTGGGATTAGTGGCGATAAACTCAGAGTTAGTCGACTGAGCTGTATACTGTCTCTATTTTTAAACTGTCGATGTGAGATGTAATATTTTAATCTAAGGGTGCCCTCGGTAGAACTTATGCATCTTCGAATTGCTAATCCTAACAATTTTTCTCCCTTATTAAATTTTCGCTCTCTTATTTTAAGAAAAATTTAATCTAGAGATAAACAAGTGGTGCGGTATTCATCACCTAATTTTAAGAACTTCCTATTTCACTTAATATAACATTTATAACAATAATAAACTAATAACATTTATAACTACAATCTTGTAAATTAAACATTTTTATTGATGTTTAATGTTTTTATTTGTAATTGAACGATAATGATAAAGTATAAGCAAACTGTCTGCGATTAAGTTATATCGTAAAACACAGAAATTCACCATGAAAACTTGATTTTAAAAATAAAAATGAAACAGTTACTGAGAACTCCATTAAGTATCGGCATCCTATTCATCAAACGATCCATTCAATCGATGTAAACTGCATAGTAGTAGGGCATTTGTGTTATATATACCACAAATTAAATTAATTAATTAATTTAGGCATTAAATACGGTACCCACATTCAAGAATTGTTCAATGTTTCTTCAAAATCAATACTTATTCTATTATTTTTTTTAATGCTAAAACCCAATTATTAAATTAGCCTTCAATTTAATCTACTTTACTGCGGGACATACCTATTCCGAGAATAACAAGTTATATTAATAATTTTAGTTTTTAAACTAGCTGTACCCGGCCACGCGTTGCTGTGGCTTAGTCTGGTTAAATAAAAAAAGAAAGCAGAAATTTCTTATATATTTTATTTAACAATACTTGAGGATATACAATATATTTTATTGTACATTCTTTGTGTAGACATAGAGATTGTCTATGTAAGAAGCAATTCGTGTATTAATCTCCAATACTAAATGTTACTGTTGTATATAATATTACTAGTGTATATCGGTATGTATGTGTTCTTTTTTATTTTTAGGTTATTTTATTCTTATTTCTTGTAGATATATTATTTTTCTATATGATTCTGTATGGTCTTTAGAGACAGAATGTAATTCCCCCCCACCCCAAAAAAACCAAGAAAAAAAAGGGAAGTTCAAAACATTATTTCTCTGCACCAAATCGTCCGATTATAGTGATCTTTTTTCTAATGTGCAGGCAATTCAGAAAGCTTTCAAATAATCCATGATTATAATCAATAAAAAATTGTGTACTTTTTGAGTTATTCGCAAATATATTTCTGAATCCATTGTAAATTTTTGTTCCTACTTTTTTTCGGGGAAGGATGTTATATCAATTAAAAGGGCTTCAAAGAGAAGACTTTATCTAAATTTAATTAAAATCGTAACAGCTGTTTAGGGCTACAGTCTATAGTGGGACACGATTTTCGGCCGCATTTCCGAGAAGAAAATCCAGAGGGTAATTAAATGTATATAAAAACACTGCTGAATCCGATAGAAACAAATGTTATGTAAAAATTTCGAAGCAATCGGTGAAGAAGTTTCGGAGATTATCGGTTTTGAACAAACGATTATTTATATAGATAACTTCAACCAACTGATGTGTTCACATATGACAGAGTTCCATTTGTGTGTCGGTTGGCATGTGACGGAGTCCTAACGGGTCCTACAGCAATTAGAGACACAACATAATTATAGTATACACAGCTCTAGCTAAAAATGATCTCTCGGGGATTACATTCTGCATGTTTGTTGAAACGTTCTTCATGTCTTGTAACAATAGATGGAATGTGTTTATTCATAACGAATAGTAAGCCTATTAATTTTAATCTAAAACTTTTCGAAAATACTAATAATATTTACAGGAATAAGTAAATTTTTAGTGATTTTTAAAGATGTTAAAAATACTAATACCAAAAATAAAACTTTTTTTTAAATATTTGATAGTTGCATTATAAAGGAAGGAGATGGTCCGGGGTGGCGGTCATAAATAGGCTAAATAGTGGTAAAACTATTTTATTAAAAGCCAACGTTTCGACCCGACTTTGCAGGTCTTCTTCAGGGCTAGAACCGACAAGAAACAAGTAGATATAGAGTATTGTGGAAGTTACATCATATTTAGATAAAAAACTATAAACAATGTGAATAAACTTATTAAAATTATAAACAGTAAGTACATTAAAATATAAAAGAAGCTAAGTAAGCTAAGCAAAAAGATCCTAAACTGAAGTAAATAGATGGTAACAATTGTTAATATACTCCTACAGATCTACAGGAGAGATTGGAAGAAAAGGAAAAAAGATATAATATGAAATAATTGACAAAAAGAGATGTGGAGAAAGAAAAGAAAAAAGAAGAAAAACAAAAAATAAGTAAATAGAATTAGAAGAATACAAATAGAGATTTACAGGTGTGTTCAGCAAGGAGTTTCACTTAGAACTGGAAATAAAATAGTTTTATTGAATATTTAATAGTTGACCGTTGCATTATAAAGGAAGGAGATGGTCCGGGGTTGCTGTCATAAAAAGGCTAAATAGTGGTAAAACTATTTTATTGAAAGTCCTTTCAATAAAATAGTTTTACCACTATTTAGCCTTTTTATGACCGCAACCCCGGATCATCTCCTTCCTTTAAAATAGTTTTAGCTTTTAATAAAATAGTTTTGCTACTATTTAGTCTATTTATGACCGCCACTCCGGACCATCCCCTTGCTTAAGTTATTTTTTATTTACGCTTACATAATATGTATATGATATGATTCATATGATAATACAATTCGTATAATGAAGCATAAAATCTAAATCCCAATAGAATATTTTATTATTATTATTTCTGTTCAAACAATTACAAATAAATTTACAAAAAAAATGAGTCGGGATTTTTTACCATTTATAAAACGACGACTTTTGTATTGCACCAAATAATTGTAACGGTTTTTATAATATATTTCTATGTCATTCTAAAATTTAAAAAAAACTGATTGATCTACCTTTAATTTGTTTAATTGATGAATCGAAGTATAAATCATGGAAAAAACAAATGTACATCAAGTGTGTCATAAGAGGTAAATCAACTCTTAAATTGAATTTGACTCAGTGGATGCAGTATTAAAATATACGAAATCCGTGTATTGTAGATTGTTAAATCGATAACTTCTACAATAAAACAGAGCTTTAAAAGTCTGAGGTTTACTACCTATGAAAATTGGCCTCAATGTACCATAATAATGTGTGGAACGCTCAGAATAATACGGAAAGAAAATTATTGAATAATAAGCTATACACAAAATTTTATAATTTATCATAAGAATAATTAATTGATCAAAAAATATTAATTACATATATTGACAGTCGGCAGCTTTTAAAAACGGGCAATTAGGCAATTGACACATCAAGTTAATAAAGAATGGTAAAAAAAAAAATCTATATATAAATTATTATGTTTGTTAACTTTTTATGTTTGTTTTTATCTGGCCATATATAAAATTTTAATTTCTGTACTTTTTTGTTATTCTGAAGGGACTTCGTCCCATAGTAAAATTATTTTTCTATTCTATTATATATATATTTATATATATGGAGAGCTATATATTATAATATATAATATTAAGCTCCAAAAATTTACACTGAATAAAGTATTATTCATATACTTAGAATAGGATTATTTTAGTTAGCTTATATTAATTAAAATAAATAAATTTATTTTTTGATACAGAGGGTTAAATACAAATATAAAAGCCAGGATAGGACAAAGGAGAAATAACGGCCTGCTATTTCGAAGGTGGAAATTGGCTATATTGAACTTTATGAGAAAGTAAGAAACATTTTCTTCTTTTTCCACCAAGAGGAAATTAATTTTATATTACTTTTCTAAGGGATAACAATTTTAATCCTCACAAAACGGAACAATTAGTTTCAGAATATATATATTTTTTAAATTACTAAATCGTCTAAGAAATAAATTAATAAATAAACAAGTTAAAAACCTAATAAATAAAACATATTTTGAGGTTAGATGAAAACTTGACATTTCTAAGAAACAAATAAATTTAGAAACACTGGAGAAGTCAGAATTATTTTAATTAGAATTAACAATTTAAAAAAAAATCCTTAAAACTACCATTCTCCAAAATAAAATTTCATCATTAGGACTAACAATAACACTTGCCAGTAAAATTAAAATTAAAAATAATTTTCAGCAGATAAAAAAATCAATATATTTTTATTTTTATAGATATAATATACATTATTTTGCAATGTTTATCTAAATTACCTTTTCGATCCGGAAAATATTGAGTAGGCAAATAAGTCCTTTCGGTTTTTCAGGGTGAAATAAAACTCAATATTATAGACATAAAATTTATTTTAATCTACAATATATCGACCTTTATTTAATATGACTTTTCTCTATCTTTCCACTAATGCCATGTTCATAGAATATCTGGACATTAATGTAAAAAACTGATCCTAAGTGGTTTTGATGTCCTCTTCCTTTTTGAATTTCTTTCCATTCATTGAATTGAATGAGACCGGAATAAGAGGTAGTCACTTGGAGCAAGGTCTGGTGAATAGGGAGGAGGATGGGACAAAAGGTCCCATCCAAGGCTTAATAATTTATTGAGAGTGACCAACGAGGTGTGGGGTCTAGCGTTGTCTAGGTGGAAAACACCCTTCAGAACATTCATAACTCCTCAGGATGTTCTCTAGCGTTGCCCAAAATCGGTCTTGGCACTTTGCAAGACCAAGAACAGGAATGGTAAAAAAAACCGACTTTTTAAATAAACATTAAGCCAAAATAGTTAACCAATATAGTTTTGCATTTAACTCCTCTAATTTTTCATTCGTACATAGTTAAGTTTCTCGTATCTAAACAATTACAGTAATATTTCTATAGTAATAAGCTAATAAGTAACTGCAAGACTGTTGCGCAAGACCAAAACCATGACCAAGACTGAGTTTGCAAGACCAAGAGTCGTCTCGGTCTCGCATTTGGGCAACACTAATGTTCTCTAACGTCGATGTTATTATATCAGTTGGAAAGCTGAATTATTGCTCTTCAAAGCGGTATGAATATTTTTTTTATTTAATGCCTACAAAAGAAATAAATAAACAAAAACTCTTTATAAGTTTTTATTTTTTATTTCCATTTGTAGTTTGTTTACGAACGTTTTCTGTTGATATCATTTTTTGTAGTTTATGTGGCCCTAAATTCCTGCTAAATTTCTTGTAGATAGCTAAAGTAGTATTGAAGAAAAAAATCATGTGAGAAACCCAAAAATTAAGCATGAAAACATAGCTGAGCTTATGGAAATGATTTTCTACGCTTTTGTGCGACACATTTAGGGCATTGAATGATTGCACATTTTGTGCAATCTCTCGCATTGAATGGGTGGGATTTTGATCAACAATGACCTTAAAATTGTTCGTTTCAATTCCATATAGGCGACCAGACAGTTGAGCATCATTGATGTGAAATTTCCTCAATAAAATTGGGCAAATCAATTTTGACAGGTGCGTTCAGTTAAGGCATCGCCCCCATAAACAATGCAATTTATTCTATGAGCTTCTGCAGCACGCTTACTTTTTTTTAAAATAATACATAATGAATCATAATGGCGATAATGAATCATATTTTCTTCAATAATCACAGTCCAATAGCAAACACAATACTAAGCTAGTTTCAACAAGAATTAACAGATATAGTTGGAGACATATTACAAACAGGATCAACAATCCACCCTAGCGATTAATTCATCAGATAAGAAGTGTATCATAGTGACATAAAAGTAAACAGAAAAACAGAAAGGATTTATTTGCCAACCCAATATTAATATTAAACAAGAGATCATCAGTATATACCCATAAGAACGGAACTTACCCAGGAGATTCATCAGAAAAATCGATTCCTCCACCATTTATGAAGACATATCACGCAAAATTAATTCGCATTTAGTGACCATCGTTATGTCAGATAAGAATGTTTCAATTTTTCGTAAATAATAAATTTTTATTATCGATAAATTGAAAGGAATTTATGTTTTCGTATGTTCGTATCTAGGTTATTCAGACTCTCCATAAATACCTAATAGAAAATTATATCTAGGGCCTTATCACTAATTAGATTGTGATAATATATTTACTATCAGTTCGAGGAAAATTTAATTTTACAAGTTACAATTTTTTGTTTGTAACTTTTCATAATTTAAAACCCCTTATTTAATCATATAATCACAATAAAATCAATCAACAAAGCAAATAAAAACTACAGTACATTTATTTTCGTAAATAACAAAATAAAAATAAGCAAACTTAAAATTGAGCCTAAACGTACCAATTAACATTTCATAAATGTATTCTCTCCTTCTACATTTAATATAATATTTCTGAATTTCATTTCTATTTATTTGTCATATTTTGTGTACGTACAAGCGTACCTATTGAATAAATCTCTATTTTCTTAGCCAGGGTTAGAATTACATAAAAAACAGGATTACACAAAGAAATTAACCTCAAATAAACAAACAATAAAATAAATTAAAATAAGAAAAATATTTAAATTTTTAAGTAGCATTAATAGAATTTGGGAAATCGATTAGTAAGAATCAAATACTATCAGGAATATCATTGACATTAACATTATATATGAAAATAGCGTCTAATTTTTAAAAATATACAATACGATATCCTTGAATCTAGTAGCTCTTACCTGTTTGAAAATACTTGGGAATAATTACGGCCAATAAACATGATTTACTGTTATTGCCATCGTAGAATATTTAACAAAACTGGAAAGAGCATCAGCGATACCTTAGTGAAACGAAAAATTCAAGGTATTTGTTCTTGTTCAGTGTCAATAAGAAAAAAATAATAAAAAGAAAAAAAGTTAACAGTATATATATTTAAAAAATATTTATTATATTTGACGATAGCTTTCAGAGAGTTTTATTCATAATGGTAGGAGATTAAAATTAATAAATTAAACAGAGTATAAAATATTTAAAAACGAACTTTCATAAAGCTTATTTTACTTCCGATATTTAAAAAAAATATTAAACTAAAATCGGGTTTCAGGAGTACATTTACTTGCAAAATTGTAGGAATTACATCTTATATAAATGCATTTTAAACATAAAATGATATAATTTAAAATATTAAATCAATGGATATTTAGGTATAATACTTTATACGCATTGACATTTTATATAAAATCGGATAATAATTCATTTCAGGAATAAAAATTAACTAATCATTAGCAAAACAACAACATTTACAGTTAGGATATAGGATATAGTATAAATAAGAAAATAAAACCTCAAATTTTGAAAGGGGGTTAAGTTTTTGAATTTTATTCTATTATAATGGTTCATTATTGAAAAAAATAAACCACAAATATTTAAAAATCGCGATATCTTTACTAATAGTGCTCTAATTTCGATGAAACTTTCTTCATTTTTTAGCAAATTTAAATACCTTTGAAGCATCTTATCAAAGAACAACAAAAAAGTGTTTACTTTTTGAGTTATTCAGAATCTAATGTTACCATACCTAATAACTTTTTTGTCAGCTCCTTTACGTTGTAGTATGCTATACAGACAAATTTAAAGGGCATCGAGAAGAAGACTTGAGCGAAGTTTCATTGAAACCGGCACATTAGTTTAGGCGCTACTGAGTATAGCAACGCAGGTTTTTCGGTCGCCATCTTGAAAGGAAAAGGCGGATAGAAATGACGATGAAGGAGGATCATCCTCGGGTGACTAATTAGAATTTTAAATCTAAATTTGAAAAAATCGGTTCAGTAGTTTCAGAGAAAATGCGCGGACGGAGTACGGATAAAACATTTTTTATTCGCTTTTCGAATTCTACGTATCCTGAAACGTAATACCTCAGATTTTGAAAGGGGATAAAGTTTTTGAATTTTTTTTCTCGATTACAATGGTTCATTATTAAAAATAATAAATCAAAAACAACATTCACAGTTTGGATATTATTGGAATAATAAAAAACAAAATTATTATTTCACTAATAATTAGTAAACAACTAACCATTGAAACTTCTGCATAATACTACATCAGTACTGAAAAATGTAAGAAAAAAGAGAAGACACATAAATCCCGATAAGAGACATAAATTTTCTTTAAAAAAAAAAGACACTAATCTAAATTAACTATACTTGCAAAGCAATATAACGGAATAAACAAACAATGAAAAAATACACACACAACAGACGACACATAATAATCCTACGTAGAATCGTAAGGAGTCACTTAATAAGGAAATCATAAAAATGAACTCTGGTATTCAAAATATGAAGCAATGCAGACAGTGTGATTTCAGGAAACGCGCCACATCAGTAAACGTTGATATATGACTCAGACAAACGTGAGGAGAGAGAAAAAGTGGGCACTTCCCATTACTAACGAGTAGGCGAGCTCAAACCTCAAACGCCTAAATTGTTCAAATCTACATTTTCTACGACAGAAGTGCCCAGAAGAGGGTATCATACAATTTGTGAGAAAACTAGGAAAATGTAACTGAACATCTTGAATGGATCAGCAACTGTAATTGAAAATAAACTACAATTATATATAATTCTACATTCACACATACAGTACTAAAATACGATAAAATACACCTAATATAAATAGTGAATTAATTTTAAGGTGAATTCCACATACATCATGTCCTGATTATTATTTCTCTAAATAAATAATAACATTACTGCTATTTATTAATATTCTGTTTTTAAATAATTCTGGCCTTGGTCTAAATTCACGATTAGTGAAACTTATGGATGTCAGAAAATAACATAAAATGTAGTATTTTTAATTTATTTTATTTTATTTATTTAAACCGTACCCTCCGGTAAGGCAACATTGAGTAGCAGCGCATGCGTTACAATCACTGCTGCATTCAGACCAATTACATTTTTTCTTTTTCAGTTGTGAACACAGCCTGCTCTTCTTTTCAGCCGGTCTTCCACCCTCTTTGGCGGCCTTCAGTACCGGATGCAGGCCCATCTCTTATTTCCAATGAAATGTGGTTTGGACCAAGAAGTTCCTTCCACCCGTATACGAAGACCTTGTAGTACGAGTAGTTCACTTTAGCCTTTAGTTGAGGGAGATCGCTCTCCGCCAGAACGTAAAGTCCCGTCTCCCTCAATAACTTGGCCCTCAGTGCCTCAAAGGCGGTACAGATAAGCACGATATGCTCGGCGGTCTCCGGTACTCTGCAACTTGGGACGTTTCAACCAACTAGTCGGTGAAACAATTAAAAATACCTTTTTTTTTTTAAAAAAAATAGTATTTATTTGACCGCACTCCCCCCCCCCTCCCACCGACCAACGCCTTCTCATATTATATCACGGTCAACAATTTCTACATCATTGTAAAATGTAGATTAACAAAATAAATCGATATAAGGGATACAATTAATAGCAGTTTTAGCCACTTACTCTAAAAAAAAGAGAACTAAAACAATCAAAATTTCATTTTAAAACTTGTTTTTTGTATAATTTATGCTAAGCACAAAATATTGGGATTTAAGTTTCAAGATCGTAAGCTTGGAAGATCTTAGAGAAGACACAACCTCAATTACAGTTGGTCGTGGGTCCGTTGAAAAAACTCTTCGAGCACCTCAACCGTCCCAAATGGGCGGTTTCACGTCCCTGTCTTTTACAGGACGAGAAAAAGTTGAGGAAAAGAACAAAGAATATTACCGATGACAATTATTAAACTTGAGAAGAAAAAGATAATAATATATTATTTTAGAAAAAGTGTCAAAAAATGTCGATTTGATTTTAATAAATCAAATTTGGCTTATTATTATCAATAATGCGACGTTTAAGATACATAAAACTATGAAATCTAATAACAAAGATTATTCGAGGATGATCTCCCAGATTGACACTACCATCCGCCGTTTCGTTTAAAAATGGCAAACTTAAACCGTGCTTTTCAATAGACGGTAGCCCCAAAACGTCAGTAACTATTTTTAATGAAGCATGCCTTAAGACTTCTCATTGAAGTCCTTAAAACTTATGCATATAACATATTTTACCGAAAAAAAAAAAATGAAAAAAAGTTACGATGAATCAAGAATCTTATTGGCGACTTACCTTTTTGGAAAACAACTAATTTTTTTTTTAAATTCCATCCACCCAAAAAAAAAAAAAAAAAAATCGGACAACTTGGTGCTGAGCTGCAGGGTTTCAAATTTGTACATATTTTTTAAAGCAAAGTACTTTTCTATTTTTTTTTTTCATTGTTTCAATAACTCAAAACTAACTTAACCACTCAAGCTAAATTGTTGTATATTAATTCAACTGTCATTTTTTTTTAATTTAAAAAATATCCTCAAAAAGCCATTTTTATACTTAATTTTTTCCTGAATGAGGTCGTTTATTATCAATGAACGATGAATATTTACGGCAAGTGTATTACAAAATCCAAATATTCATATGTGCTGTTGTATATTGTTTGTTGCTTAAAGTATTTTTAAACTTCTGTTTTTTCAAAATATTTGCATGATACACATTACTTACATTGAATTTATATCATAAGATCTTGCATTATTACATTATACAATATGGTTTATACACGTGCATGTCTTTGATTACTGATTGAAAAGGATGTTGACATGGTAACCCAATGAGTTGTTATTTTCACATTAGTCCAGAAATGTTTGATAATATTCTTTGATTAGTTTTATTTTTTTCCAGAAGTGGCAAGAAAAATAGTTTGACACGCCACAAATGTTTTATACATACTATTAGGCAATAATAAACCATTGTGAAAGAACTTGCACAGTTTTTCTTGTGTCTTGGACTGCAAATATAGTGTAACATTTTATAAAATTTAAAAATAAAAATCGATATAAATCAATTTACATATTCAATATTATATCAAGCAGTTTTATAGAATCAAGTTGGAGAGGACATAACTTGGAGTCGGATTCCAGCGAGTCCAATAATACAACTGGAACCGTTCCAATGACCTCTGTCAACTGGAAATGTCTCCTCGCATGATACGGCCAATAATCGTAATGAAATTCCAATACCAAAATATAAATATATTTAAAAACTTGTAAAAATAATTTCAAAACAAAAACGATTAAACTATTTCGTAAAGGAAGTATCAAACTTTCTGATCTAAATCTACACTAGATTTAAGATAGTATAAAATATCATACTTGTTATATTAATTCAATTTCTAAAGGCCATTACGTAGGCGAACGCACAGTAGGTGGTACGGATGTGAAATACCGTTGCATTATAAGTTATTTATTTGTTGATCACGTTTGTATCACGGCCTTCCTCAACCATTCGTCATTTTAATTTAACTGTTTTTGAATATATTGACTTCTTTAGTCATTAGATTAAAAATATTGATAAATGTTTTTCAAAAATTATAACTCCATATAAATAAAGTATGATTCCGAAGTTTTAATAACACATTGTCAAGGTTGATGTATATAATAAATATTAAATATAAATTTAATATCGGTAAAGACCCAGTTTTATCAAATTATTAACATCCGGCTGAAATTTCGTAAATAATTTCATCTCATCGTAACCTACAAGTAACTATTTTATTTACGAAAACTCTAGAAATTGGGGCGTTTTTAATCTGGAAGGAGACAAACTTTGTCTATTTAATAAGGTACTTAAAACTCGTAAATACTCATTTTCTTTCCACTTGTATCGTAAAATAATTTGATAACAAAATCGAGAAAAAAAGAGCCTTCAAAAATATCGAGGCGCTTGGCGTGACCTACACCCCCATATTTTCAAAATAACGAGGTTATATAGGGCAAACGAGCCAATATTTTTGTAGGCAACATTTTTTATCGATATTGTGATCAAATTATCTTACGATCCAAATAGAATGCAAATGGGTATTTAGGAGTTTTTAGTACCTAATTGAATCGACAAAATTGGCTCCCTTTAAGAAAACGCCCCAATTCCAAGAGTTTTCGTAAATAAAATAGTTGCAGGTTACGATGATATGAAACTATTTACGAAGTTTCAGGCGGATGTTAATAATTCGATAAAAATGAGTCTGTGCCACGGACTGTATGTATTCGGTTAGTCAGAAAGAAGATATACACCACCATGAAGAAAAAATTAAGCTAAGAAACTACTCATATTTTTAGTAATATTTAATGGCTTAGATGTTTCTAGTTTTTTGGAGGAGATGAATTACTTAATTTCGTGAAAACCTTAAATAAATTGAAAAAATATATATATAAAAAATATTTTGTAAATTTAACAACAAAAGTTTTCTCAACGGTTAAGAGTCAAGTAAAAAAATCCATAAACCTCAAATAGTCGACGTAAACAGCAGATAATGATATGATTTATGTTTCTACATTATTTTTATAATGGTTCATATGACTATTGGCCATAAATAAATAAATAAAAAATATTAGTAAAAAATTATAAATTTTGCAATCATATACTAATTTTTGATTAATTTATTTATGACCAATAGGCAAATTAACCACTATACAAGGAACAAAGGTCAAACAAGCACCATGAAAATACATTTTTTTTGTTTTTGCCATTTGACTATGAATAGTTTTGAATTCAATCTTTTTCGAAATCATGAAAATGTGAAATACTTTCCAAAATATTACATTGCTACTGTTAGTGCAAAAGGTCGCATGTAAAAATTGAGTTTTTTTTTACAGAAGACATATAATTTCTATATAATTTATTAGAATAATTTTATATTCTATTTTCCTGCTACTTTATTTTAAAAGACACCCACTTAAAGTAACACCTTTACCGCAAAGAGAACAAACATTTTAAATTGTTACTTACGACCTTTTACACTAACAGTAGCGATGATACCATGGAATGAAATTAATTTCCTTTAAAAAATAATCCAAGGTAAAAAACATATATCAGGCAGATTAATTTTATTAAAACGAAAAAATTAATACATAAAAAAAATTATCTGTAATCTTAAATAATGACACAAGTAGTTCACATAGAATTCCTAAAAAGTCGGACTGGAACCGAGGAAATTGAGCATTGGAAGTCAGTACCTTACAGAGGGAGCTACTCCGCTCTCTATTAATATTTATTAAGAAAAAAAAATATTCCGTCCTTCCTTGTCATCAAAATTTATTTTATCACCACTTTTTTCTTCTTACTTATGTATAACAAATCACAAAATAAAATGGTTTTCATCAGATAACACTCAGATAAGAGTGTTAACATTGTTTAAAAATATTTTATTTTGAAAATAACCTTATAATAACATCGAACTATTGTTTATATAATGAAGAGAAGGATGGCTGGAGTGATCAGTCAGAAATAAAAAGGCAAAAATAAATAATAATATTTATTTTAACATTTGCCGACGTTTCGGCCTGAGGTTCAGGTCTTCATCAGGGCCTTATTTATATTCCAGCAACCTTTTGGAACAGCCCTGATGAAGGCCTGAACCTCAGGTCAAAACGTCGGCAAATGTTAAAATAAATATTATTATTTATTTTTGCCTTTTTATTTCTGACTGATCACCCCAACCATCCTTCTCTTCATTATTCACGACAGTCAACCATCAACCCACAATTATTGTCTGTATAATAATTAAATAAGTGTGTGTGTCCACAAATGCATATACCCACCGAAGTAGCTTTATATTTATTTGTAAAAAAAAAAAAATCAGCATTATTATTAATTATAATATTATATATTCAATAAATAAGTATCTTGGATATTGCAGCGGTTCTGCGGACTCTAGTCTAAAACTTCCGTAAACGGTTGGTGCCGTGATGGGAGATCCCTTATACAATGTCTATACTCGGTGCCTGGCGCACATTGATTCCATCGGCATACACCTCATTTATTTTACGAGGGCGTTTTCGACATGAAATGTTTGCATGTATACTTTTTTATATTGATCAAAGCTATTTTCTAAAAGAGTATCTAGTTAGAGGCGATATTATCATAACCTACCTCCATCTTCATGGTATTTAGGTCGAAGAAGCTAAGTAAAGGTACTGACAACCGAAAATGCTTGTGTATTTCGCTGAAACTACAAATAGTTTCTGTCAACTCCTCTCGCATAGAGCATTTCATCTGAGTTTAAAATTATTTTATTTTATTCCACTGGCGTGATTGAGAGAGTAGCTCAGGGATCTCTTGGAGTCCTGCTTTTCCCTCTATAGTTGGAGGGACAAGACTGGCTTGGGGTTTCCTACCTGATTGTATATATTGTATTTAGGTATGAGTGGGTTTTTATGTTTTTAATTTACTTATCTATATGTTATTTTATTTTTTATTGTACATAGTTGTTTGATTATTATTTAGTTATTATTTTACTTTTGTTAATTTTATGTTTTCTGTATGTATGGTGTGAATGTGTTCATATCTCAGTATAATTATTGCCCACGTGACAGATTATTATATTTTTACATAAATAAATAATAATAATAATAAAAGGCTTAGCGAACCCGAAGGTTCGATGCCGACACCACCAATCGCTTATTACACACCTCCCTCCACCGTTCGCCGTCCAAACCCAGCCCCTTCAGATCGGCTTTAATGCAATCCTCCCACCTTCGCTTCGGTCTACCCCTCGGACGCTTACCATTCGGCACAGCAAATATTAATCTTTTAGGAATTCTCTCGTTACTAAGCCCAACAACTTTACAAGCCCATTTGATTCGCCGCGACGAAATTACCTCAATTATATTACACGGATACAGTTCACGCAATTCGGCGTTGTGTAACCGTCTGAACTCTCCGGTTAACTCATCCTTCTTCGGTCCGAATATTCTACGCAATACTTTATTTTCAAAAATCTTAAGACGCTGCTCATCCCTTAATGTAAGCGGCCAAGTTTCGCATCCATAAAGAACTGTAGGCAAGATAATTGTTTTATAGATTCTAATTTTTAAGTTCCGGGACAAGAGGCGCGAACTGAGTAGTTTTGTCACAGAAAAATAACAAGCATTTACCGCTACATAAATAAATAGAAAAAAAATATTTTAGATAAAAACTTCAGCTTAAATATAATGGTTTTCATTTTTATTTTTAAAAAAGGAACTACGATGGCGTTATTTTAATCTTTTTTAAAACAATATGCGCCACTTGTCCTCATATTTAACTTTGAATGAGTTTAGATTGTGTCTGTTTTATAAAATTTTAATCGTTATCTACATATTGATGTCCACTTTCTAAAAAGTTAATCATCATCATTTCTAATACGATCATTCAATTAATGTTTGTTTGATTTTCCTTATAAAATACTCTTGAATCTTAAAAAATAATTCAAAATTTTTACTAAATTTTAAACAATTTTTTATTAAATTTTGTTTCATTCGATTCATCAGAAAAAAGGAAATGAAACGTAACAACGTTATTGTTATAATTAAAAAAACTCTTCTCCGATATGAAAAAATAAACTAACCGTCGTACTGTCAACAGCTTCACTGCTTCTGGGGCGGTCAGAATGAAGCAGTCCAGACTATGAGGTCATACATAGACTGCCGAGCAATGCCAACGAAATAGACTCCTTTCTATTCCACTAAAGCCCTGTTCAACTGCTAGCAGTCGGCGCGGCGGACTGGTAATCTCCATCTCCATATCCCCACATATATTATTACAGTAAGGCTCGAAATCGGTTTTGTGCCAAATATAAGCTCCTGTCGTGCTCAAATACCATGAATGGGGTACCGTTGGATTCAGAATTTCACGTGGGGTTAGCGAATCGTATTCTTCACTTTTGTTTTTCTTTCTAAAATAAATAAAGCCGATACAAACATTTTGCTAGGCTTCAATACTAGAACGGTGGTAGGTCTTGGAGATCGATACGGGACAAATTGGATCTTCAAGATTTTGATGCGTATAGCAAGAACCCGGATATCGGATCCTGCGTTTTTAACCCCAAAAACGTACTATTTTCGAGATAACGCAAGGCATAGGGTTCGCATCCACACAACCTTACATTAATTGTAGTGCTGTCATTGAATACATGTCTCATTCCGTCGACTTGAGGCCTCTATGATCGAGAGAGGAGGAGTTTATTTATTTATCGATGGTGATTTTGATCGGCGAGCCATATCATCGTTAATTCTTCACCAAATCTCAAGATTGAGCCACCAATTTCGAAGGCTTCCTTCTTCTTCAGACGGACAAAAATATTCCAATCACCTCGAAAATTCAGGCAAACAAGTTATGAAAGAAAACAAACTTTATTTGCGAAAAACTGAAAAATTACACACTTTTCACTGGTTATGCTCATGATTATATAAAAGATTACTAAATTCCCTACAAAAGGAAAAAAAAAATCATCGAAATCGGACAATTTTTAACAAAGATACAGCTTACTGAAATTTGTAAACATGTTGGTTCCAAACAAAAATGAAGATTTAAATTAATTTTTGTTTTCTTTGTGGATTATATTTATCGATAAAGTAACATTTGATGTCTTAATCTTTTGATACGTTGCATTATTTTATTTTCTTATTAATTTGGCATGTGATAACAATATGCTGTGCGAATTTTTCGCACGGGCCTACTAGTAGTGAAACAGTACTTTAAAAGGTTTTTATGGTAATATCATTTACAAAAACATACACAGGTAACTAAGTTCGTTAAAAAATACGATATGATTTTTTTTTTTTATTTCTCTTTTAAAAGAGAGGCTAGAAAGGGTAAATAATTAAATAGACAGCATAGAAAGAGTAAATAAAGCCTACGTGCGATTGTTAGCGAACTAAACAGACTTTCATATAGAGTGGCAAACAATAGATATCGAGCCATCGCAGAAACTATCGATTCTGCGAATACAACTCGATGTAGTGGGAACAGTGGGTGCCAACCGGGGACAATCTCACTGACCTCCGCCTGATTCATCAGCTCTATTTACTGAAAACTCTTGTTCAACCTCCAACTATACAATTCCCACCAGGCCGGTTCAAAGAACTTTCTCTATGCGTTTGTTGGAGCGTTCCATTAGCGGCTCGTGCAGGAAATCGTCACTGACTTTATTTTAACTACATTTCCCTCTATATATTCACTCTATACATTTCAATGCTTGTTCATCTGTCCATTCTTTCAACACGAGATCCAAGCCCATAAATCTGTAGATTCCTTCTCATAAGGCAGTTTGTTTTGAAAAAAAAAGCTTTATAATGCGTGCTACCTTATTTTGAAAATCGTTACCCACCACCATACCTCATCACCAGCAAAATCTCATCATTGGCTTTATTACCGTACAAATATGTAAACAAACTAATATCAATTTACCTATAATATCATCGTATTATATGTATATTTAGAATAACTCTTTATTTTAATTTTAATGTTATACAACTCTGTAAACCAATTATTATTTGTCATTCATTATGTGCCAGACAAATCTAAATTATGACAAATGAAATTATTATTGTACAAGTTTGTTATTCTTAGAGAACTAAAAGTCCCTGAATAAAATTTACTTTCTTCTTCTTTATAATCATTGTAACATTCTTTTATTGCTTGTTCCATAATTTTTTATAAAAAATCACCCATGCGCGTTTGAAACCCTTCATCCATATCCCCGTTTAAAAACCACCTATTCCAATCTCTCTTTAGAAATCAATCAGACGATGGCTAATTATCATACACAGGTTTCTTTTTATGCATATCGTTTTTCTTTTTATAGATATTTAAAATATTTAGTATCACTTTTCACAAATCACTTTTTTTTCCTGTGTATATTTCTTTGAGTTTTTTATTTATTTTACTAATACTCTTCATTATATTTTTTCCAATATAAGCCTAGATTACTATTACTTTAAATAACAGATTTAAATCATTATTTTTTTTTTTTACTCAGATGTTTTGCAAATAAAATTAATTTAATTTTCCTTTCCTGCATTAATAATTTATCTAATTACTTTTTAGTTGCAAATATTTCGTTGTAATGTTTAAAAAAAAAATGTTTTAAAGTCCCTTAAATCCAAATAACCAAATCCGAATAATGAAATACTAAATGAAAAGTCTTACGAAACTGAAATTACGTATTTAAGGAAGGTATATGACTGGAATTTAACAGCACGATATTCGCTAAAATAAACTTATAGAAAGTGGTACCAAATAATTGATTATACAAATGTTAACGATTTTTCAAAAACGGTTCCAATGAATTTGATTAAGCTCGTCATATACATGCACAAATAAATGTTTTTAATATCAAGTAAGTATTATTCTCATTTAAATGGTCAGTCAGGGCTTAAATGTCAAATTCTAAGTATAATCTCATGAAGGGTCTTGGGTATAGTACTTCCTAAAGAAGTTCTGTTTCTTGTTCAATGAGGCTAAGTCTCTATAATATGTTTAAATTGTTTTCATTTTTAATTCTGTAACTCGGAGGTAAAGAACAACATGTCCATTTTTATATTTGCTCATGGTAGCCAATTTTTCATAACTCTGAGCTATTAAAATATGTTTCTCAGTTACTAAATTACTTAATCAAACAATGGATGAGGCTTTATCTTTGGGACACAGAAATAATAAAGTCATCAAAAATAATAATAAGGAAATGGCTTAATATAAACAATGAATAAACACACATAGTTGGTTTATCCGAACTGCGGACAGCGGAACCTTTACGGATCATCAAAGTGGCCTATTTGGGTTGACCGAACCCGTCCAAGAAGGTTAAAATAGACACCTAAAATGATCAGGCTTGATAATAAGTTTATAATAAAAGTTTAATTAGTGATGGCCAACGAAAGAACACTTTAGGGTTATCCGGAATCGTATTAAAAATACGATTCCGGATACGGAATTAAATACGGATAAATACGGATGCACTAACCATTTTTATTTGCTTCGACTATACTGATGGGCACTATAATATAAATATTGACTCCATTCTTCATTATTGAAAATTCATTATTTAAAAATGCATAAAAGATGGCGAGATATCAATCTCTGCTACCCCCAAGGCCGCAACAGACATTGAGGTTCGGAGAATAGGCCCCAATCGATATTGGGCTATCGTGTCAAGTGCAGCCTATTTGGGACTTTTACTTTGATCTCAAGGTCACTATAAACCTAGCCATCGATGTTATTAAGGACCTAAACATCATTGTATTTTGATAAAAATTAACGAATTAAAGCAGGCAAATAAAAAAGCTTAAGCCCCTTTAATACAATCCAACATATTAGTACAGTAAAACTAGGTGGAAAAAAAACAGTCGAAACTCAATCATCTACAAAAAAAAAAAAAAACAAGACAGTTAATATTTTTCAATACCCTCACCACAATAAACTGATAAAAAAAAAGTTCCCCACGTTGTGTTTTGATGGAGAGAAAGAGAGGGGAGAGCAGATCAGAAAACTGATATTTTTTTTAAATATCCACAAATTGAAACCTCTTGAAAATAGGACCCTTTCATATTAGGACCAATATGTGGGCTCCATAAAAAATTTAAAATATCAGAATATACGTAATATGTCCCTATGACGGCGTCACCTGTACAATCCAACCCTTCTTTAACTTCTTTAATTAAGATGAGGAGCTAATAGGTACACTGATCGATAACACTGTCGCCATCAACGAAGAAGTATACAGCAAAATGGCAAAAGCTGATAAGATGTATCGGTATATTTGCAACACCGTATTCGGTAAGAGATTGACCACTAATCAGATCACTAAACTCCACAACGGTAAAGCTGTACGTCTGCAGATTCTGATTTAGGTCTCAGAGAGTTAGGAGTACATGATAATCCGCGGCACAGACCTCTTTAAATTATCAACTCTTTTAATCTATCTGAAACTTCGTGAATGACTTCATGTTATCATAATCTATATTTTTTACATCTAGAAACAATCTCAGAAATGGATCGTTTTTACATCAAATTAAGTAATTTATTGAAGTGTTCAAAAACTCATTTGCTTTCCATATGAATCTTTAGATAATTTGACCACAAAATCTAGAAAAAAAAGATAGCACCCAATAAAGATAGCATAAGATCCACTGATCCAGTTAGAAGAATGAAAGATCCCTTTTCATAGATTCGAAGGGAAAAAATAGACATTGAATATCCATATCTTGTTCTTGATTCAGAACACGCTACAAGTTAGAACGTTCAATCATTAATGCATAGGACACCCTGACCTATTGACTGGTCACCAAAATAGACAACCCATCAACTGTCATGGGAGCATCATCGTTCGATGACAAATTTTAATATTTAAAAAAATGGCTCAAAATAACTTGAGGGAGGCAATGTCATCAGAAATATGTATATTTTTGATTAATTTAATAAAGCATTTTTAAAATAAAATAATCGGGGTGTCCACTAAAATGACGTACCTTACCTACTAGGTTGCTAAGTCTAATTAAAAAAATATTGGAATGATTAAAATTTTGGAAATTCGTGTTTATTCAAATTTAAACATCCTTAATCCCTCTGAAATATTCTGGGACATGTATAGGTTTCGAATTATGAAAAATTGTAAAAAGATTTTTTAATAAAAACTTCTTTAGGCACTGTTTTGCATTGTTTTATGGAGAGTGAATTAAATTGACCCGTCAGATTTTCGAAGAGTTAACGTTTGGGCAAAGTCGGTTAGAGTAAACTGACTGAAATGTTTTTACATATGGATTAGAATATCTCAGAAACTAAATATCGGGCCTGAATACTGTAAGCGAGAATATTGTTCAGCATTTTACCCTCTCTGCAATTGGCTATAGCTCAAAATCGTATCTTAATGCGACGCCGTGTTAGGGAGGCGAAAAGGATAAAATAATGTCGGAAACCAAACGATAAGTTTTGGAGTTTCGAGTTTCAAGGAAGATATGGATTAAAATATCTCAGAAACAGAAAATATCTCGGACCTGCATACTGCGAGCTAGAGAAATATTATTTATAATTTATATTTTATATTATTCATCTAGCCTGGTTGATGTTTTCACTTCTATCGTGTGATCTACAATATTGCAAAATAAGAGTACGATATTGCAACAATTTGTGCCGATTAAAAGAGCAAAGTAGGTTCAAATCTTTCTTTTTTTTAAGAGAAAAAGTTAAGATTTAAATACAAATATATTTTATTATTATGGAACTTAGTATTAGTAAAATATTAAATAGTGCCGACCTGATTGAAAACGTCCTAATTATAAAAATTTCGCAAATAAAAATTTTGTAGGTTACGCTGAGGCGCAGCTATTCACAAAGTTTTATTAACCAATAATTTGATATAATGAGGTCTCTACCAAGGACTATAAGCTATTCGGTAATGTGCCTACGTTAAAGTAAAATCCTATTGTATATTTGTATTAAGAAGGTATGACACGTATTCATTATTTTCATAATTCTCTGAATGTATTTTGTTCTGTTCATAAGCAACTTTTTTAATTTTTGCTAGAGTGCGTTATTATCTACTTAATATTTATTTATTTTTCATTCAATTATTATTTTGATTGTATATATAACGTATGAATGTTCACATAGAGTATAATTCCATTGGTATTGATTATAAAGATTGGGGCAGGTTGTACTATGGTCCCTTAAATAAAAATAGAAATAAAAATAAAAATTAAATAAAAAAAAAAATTTTTTTCTGAGACAAAAAAAAGTGAAGTTTTATTTAAGAAAAGTTTTAAAATTAAAAGTATACTTATTAAATCATAAAAAAACTTTAAACGTATTGTACATTTGAAGCATGCTTTATAGAACGGATGATATATATTGGAGATAAAGAAATTATATAAATTATTGTTTCCACAATTTACGATCAAAATAAAATTAATAACGGGAGACATTGGCGAAGGCTATTAAAAAATGGCCCAATTATAAGGGAGCTAGGAATCGATATAAACGCTCTCACTAAAACAATTTTAGTCCTTCGGTTATAATTCAAGCGGCTTGGCGTTTCATTTTCGGAAAGTTATTAATCATGGCGATTAATCCGTCTTATTTTAACAAACTTTTAAAATATAAAAAAATATATAAGTAACAACTACGGTAAATGTATAGGTAAAAACACATTTCAAGAGAAATTTATAACATTAATGTAAATTAAAGTTTTAGTTCTGATGGCGAGTCTGCAAATGTCAGATAATTCAATCATTTAACTACTTATCTTTTGCTGTACCATCAATTATTTAATTATACATGAAACTCTGAGAGCGTATATTGCACGAATTAGTCTGGAATGACTACGAACTGAGGCTCGCAGATGAAGTAAATGATGAAGAAAAAATTTATTAAAGTAATTAGAAGGAGAAAAATGTTGTATGACACATTACATGGTGAATCTTTAAAAGTAAAATTGAAATTACAGATTTGGAAAAACGTTGGTCTCAAATTAAAAAATATTAAAAATAAATATAATTATTTATTTTTACTATTTTTTATTTAGAAAGATTACCCCAACCATCCTTCTCTTCAGGCATTACTTTCTAGATATTTAAAAGATAATTTGAGTAAATGAATAAATTTCTTACCTTAAAAATACAGCTAAATTTTCTTCACATTCGTTACGAGCTGAAAGTATTACAACCTTCAGTAACTATAGAATTCTAAATGAATTCATTCAATTGTTTTCTGGTTACTCTACGACAATTTTTATATTTATCATCATAAAATTCGTCTTTTAGGACGAATTATTCATTCTTTAGTTTACTCAGGTAACAACGTTTTGATTTTTTTAAAGCAGAAATGAATCGATAATCCCGTATTTCTCGTCATCGGAAGTCAGTAGTGAATCGATAAAAAAATCAGTAATATCACCCATTTGAAAATGTTAAACTAAACACACAAAGGCCCGCAGTTAGGAAAAATTGCTGCTCATCGTTCGCCAATACACGCAGGATCACTCCACACAGTTGATTCAATTCTAATTTCCAATAGATACTCAGTTTTGGGATAAATAGGTTTTTTATATGATTAAAAAAACAAAATAAATTCTCCTCAGTTTTAAACTAAGAAATGGCAAACTACAGATGAATGAATCAAAATTTGAAACTATCTCCTACAGAAAAGATATGAAAAAACTTCCCTGAATCAAATACCCAACTAGTGTTGCCCAAATAAGAGACAGATACGAGTCTTGGGTCTTGCGCAAGAGTCTCGCCACAGTCTTGCGTTTACTTATTAGCTTATTACTATAGAGATATTTCAGTATTTATTTATATTATATTGGTATATACCAATTATTAACATATAGTAACTAAGATTGTCAAGTATTAGTAATTATTTTTCCTTAATTTTTATTTAAAAAATTGATTTTTTATCAGCCCTGGTCTTAGTCTTGCAAAAGTTAGGCGGCTTTGGCCAAAGTGCGAAATGCAAACCAAGACCTTGCAAGTGCAAGACCAAGACCGATTTTGGGAACACTACACCCAACCTTGCTTTATTAAAAAATAATTTGCTAATCGGATATTATAGGATGATTATCACTAGAGGTTCAGACATCACCCTCTTAGGTATTTTAACTCCAAATCTACTCATACATGCATTCTCTTTTGGGCATATAAAGTTTACCGTGTACATTACTGGTAAATTTACCTAAAACATTTTCAGATTTCAACTCTTTGATATTCGACGTCATGAATAGATGAATTTATATTTTTTGTATATCTTTTATTTCTCAAACTTAATACCAGTCAAAAGGTGTTTAAAAGGAAATAAAACTCATAAGTAGCTAATTGTTAACTACACAGACAACCCATCATTATGAATGACCTTTGAAGCCGAACGAATCCAATCCATCCACATCGGAATAATTCACTTTAAACGCAGTTCTAACCGGTTTAAATCATTTTATCAATAAATAATAGGACTGCTTCGAAAATGCATACTGAAAGATAAAATATTATCCACCACGATATCCTAAAGAAATATAATTGCCATATTGCATGTAGATATCAACCAAACAGACAATTGAAATCAATTGAACTATGAATCATGAATAGCTTTATAAAATATATTCACAATTTAGCATAAAGTTCAAAAGTATAAATTGAAATAAATGGTAATAAACAATACAATGGTTAAGAATCACTTAAAAAGATTTTTTAAAGGCTATTTTTTGTTTTGTATCATGAGCTATCTTTTTTTTTTTTTTTTTTTTTTTTTTTTTTTTTTTTTTTTTTTTTTTTTTTTTTTTTTTTCTTACCCTCCAAAAAGTTTATTGAAACAATTACATATATAGTATACAATAATACAATATAAACATGTAATAAATTCCTTCCACTGCCCGAGGGCATTTTAAGGATTGGGGATAGCTAAAGGTTACATATGTGGCAGAAGGCCTTGTGACTTTGACATTGAACGGGGAAGGACCGTTCTGCTAATGTTTTATTATTTACAATATATACAAATTAATGAGTTTGGACCGCAGAGACCAGACCACATCCTTCGGCGAGTATGTCCACCAAAGGGAGTTTACCTTGCCACCTCCCAGGTCTGGGTGGTGGTGAGATCTCATTGAACAGTGGGTTTGCACAGGCCTTCAGCCCATCAAAAAATTTGATGTGCCTCCGGCCTATGAACTCAGGTACCGAGGGGAGCTGGAGCTCCTCGCGTATTGTTTGATTCTTAGCCCTTTGTAGGGTGGTGCCACGGACAATTCGCCGAAGGATAGAGTTCTGGAAGCCCTGTAGACTCGTAAGCGTGGATTTATATAGGTATCGCAGGAGAGGGGCCCCGTGGAGCAGTGTTGGTCTTATAACAGCTTTATAAATTTGGAGCTTGAGTCTCAGCGAGAGCTGCGGCGACGTCAGTAGGTGGTAGAGCCGGTGCGACTTCTTTCGTGCCAGCTTGATCCTCTGCCTAACGTGATTGGAGAAGGTCAAATGTCTATCTAGCGTGACGCCGAGGTAGACAATCGAGGTAGAAATTTTATGATAAACTCCTCCAACGGTGAATTGTGTGGGTAGATGCTTCTTTCCCTTCTGAAACGACATGACAATAGCATCAGTCTTCGCAGGATTCACTCTGATACCGATCTCTTCTAGCTCTTCAACAATTGTGGCTGAAGCATTCTGTGCCAGAGTGAGTGCAGTCTCCGCGTTGATGCTGGAAGCATATATGCCAATGTCGTCCGCATAGGCTGCTACCACCGCCTTTGGATGCTTGAGTGCCACCACTGGCGCCGTGAAAACGACGAACAGTATTGGCCCCAACACAGACCCTTGAGGTACTCCGCAGGTGGTATCGACTGGGTTTGAGTATCATGAGCTATCTACAATTGTATCAAAACTTAAATCTAAAGGCTTACATTCTAGCTACACGAGAACAGGTCAAGTGGTGCTGTACAAGGGATCTTAACATACGTAGTTTAATCCCTGAGGTCAAAATCCTCACGTATCTCTCTGCAAGAGATTAACCTTACATCTCTTAATAAATATTTTCTAATGGAGTCCAAACGTAAGGAACCTCAATAATTTTTCACATAAAAGAGTTCATTGATCAAAAATTATATAATTATAACTGTCTTAAATATAATAATATTTAAATATACCGAATTGGCTTTTGATCGGGTCTGACACCCGAGACTGCTTTACACAATCTGTCAATTCTTGTCCCCTACATACTTATTCATTCTCCCTTCCTCACTCACAGTATATCATTCAATGTAAACCACGATGGTGCCTATTCATCGCTCTTTTCTCAGTTGCTGGTGTTCCTCGGTCCCGTCCTCAACACAGTTTATACAGCTGACATCCCAACCACATTACGCCACATGTATTTAATCAGTTAATATTGACCCACTGGTTGCTTCTAAAATGTTGAGTCACATATCACAAACATTGATGAATGGTGTCGAAATTGGAGGATTAAAATAAAACCTCGTTATCGTAAACCTATAACGTACTCTCCTTCTGTATCCTTTAATAACACTTCACTTATCCCTGTTGAACACATCCATAATCTGAGACTTCATCTCGGCAAACTTCTTACTCGGAATACAATACAATAAAAGACTAAAACGATAAGAAAATGCTAGACGTTTCCAGTTACTTCATTACTTATTAGGCAAGACTCATTTACATGACTACCACAAGGCTTAATGGACTTCCAAAATCTTCAATGCTCATTTCTCTTTTACAAATTAAATTTTCTATGATGATCTTGATGCTCCATAAGTATCTCAATTCAGATATACATCCTTCCATAATAAATTTCAGGCTCATCCGAAACTACTAGTTTCGAACTTGTTTCCTTTTCAATCCCTAATAATCTTCTGAGGCGTCCGAAAAAAAGAACTAATATAAAACTGTTTTTGGAGAGCTACCAATGGGTAGTTTCTCTATAAATATCTTTATTATATCAATTCACATTTACTTAATGTATCTTCAGTTAATACAGTTGTTAGAAATAAAACATGCCAATAGAATACTATTCTAGGTATTTTAATGACAATGCTAAATAACCAAATTAAAGTAAAATAATGCTTTTTTCTGTTAAAATTAAAATTTGATCGTCATTTAAAACTAATTAGAAAGAATGTGCTGACCGTTACTAATTCTTAATCAATTCCTTAAGCCTAATCAGAGAATGATGAATCTGTCATTAATTCTCTTGAATCCTATCAAAGATGACAGCTAAGCCTTAATGATCGGGTAATACGGGCATTAATGAATTGATTTATCTCCAAGATATTGTCTTCTACGAGTATCTTCATATCAAAGAAGCTTTCTAATTGCTACTAATAAATCCTTCAGAGTATGCTATTATAATGACATAAACAACATTACAACTAATTTAACTAATACTTTACAATTCATTATACTTATACCAATCCTTGATAAGCAAACTTATTAAGCAAGTTCCTTAACTCAGCGCTGAGCCCATAAATGACAACGTATCCGTATCTAAACTGGACAAAAGGGTGTCACCGATACTAAGCGCTGAGTTTATGAACTTGTTCACTATTTAACTGCACCTACTTATTTACAACAGGTAAACTAATATAAGGCAATCTAAGAGGTAATATTTTCATTTGGACTCACAATTCAATCGATAGTCTAAGAATAATAATTAAAAATAGTATCTTATTCCTAATCCATAAGTAATTCAAGTTAGCGCTCTTTTCAAACACAGCATCCGTTTCTTTAACAGCAGTAGAAGAAATAAAATCTGGTGCGCCGACTCACACGACTTTCCTAGCTATTTCAGAAAAGTATCTTTTCATATGTCCATCAAGAAACAAACAAAAAATTGAATTAGATTTATTTTCCTTAAAATTTAATTAGATTTATTTTCCTTAAAATTGATCAAAGAAAAGATTTGAGTTCGATTTATTTGATAAATTAAAGCTACGTAAACCGGCTTAAGGTAGATCAGTGTAACGGTTTCAATACCCTTTAATATTGCTGATCAAAAACTTTTTGCTATAGCCTAATTTTGTCAAACAATAATTTCTGTTAAAAGTAGAGGTAATAGTGAAGCTTGTAGGATGCAACCAACAGATTTTCTTACTTTCACTAAGTTATCTTTTTTTTCTAATTCATCCCTTTCTGACACCAGGATATGTACCGACACACAGGATGCACAGACAGACAGGCCGATGGCTAAAAATGTGCTTTTTCGAACTCAGAGGGCTCTGAAACGTATAGAGCCATCGAAAACCGCATATCGAAAATTTGACCCGATTGCAATACTTTCCTTAGCTAGTATAGGTAAGAATGTAATAAATTAAATAATATGTGTAGAAAATAGAATACGCTGTATCATCTCTAATATCAGTTCGATCCAGTTGATTTTTATTTTTTGGTTTGTTGGTAATTTAATTATCTTTTAAAAAATGTATTTTAAATTTTACCATAGAATATTTTTAGCGAGTTAGGCTCCAAACCATTTTTCTTTTCTTTATAACTTTTTTTCCTGATTTTTTTTGGAAATTTAGTCAATGTACGAAAATTTAAAGGACAATTATTAGAACATTATAGGAAAGTTTCATCAAATCCCGTTGAAGCCGTTTTCACGCTACAGTCTATAGAAAAACGCGTTTTTCATTTATTGCGCAGAAGCTATTGCGCATGGAGGACTCAATTTGTGAAAACAAAATAAAAAAGGAAGCAACAAAATAGGTCCACTAGTTACCGAGAAATTCTCGGCATAGATAGACAGAACAATGGCTAAAATAAAATGTGCTTTTCGGACTCAGGGGGGCTCTGAAATGTATAGATCCGTCAAAAACCTCATATCGGAAATTTGACCCGATCGCAATACTTTCCTTACCTATTATAGGTAGGAAATTAATATCATGAAGAGTTAATAGAACAATACCTTACGATGAGACTCCAAACAATATGAGAATTACCTGCAACAATAAGGAAATAAATAAACATTAGAATGCATAAAATTATACTTTCCAAAAATATTTAAACTAATAGTTTTAACAGTAATGTAAAGAATTTTATTTGAGTTTAAAATATGTGCAATATTACTCAATAGATTTCTTGTATTTTTTTTAAAGATAAGTATTTCCTCAAATCTCTGAAGCACTAATATATATATATATATATATATATATATATATATATATATATATATATATATATATATATATATAGAGAGAGAGAGAGAGAGAGAGAGAGAGAGAGAGAGAGAAAGAGAGAGAGACGTAGATATAAAGTATTTAAATTAGATAACAGAGAAAAAATGATGTTTTTTTTTTATAAAACGAAACACGGTCAAACCCTGGAAATGTTACTTTGGGAACTTCGGTTGACAGCTCTTCTGTAACTACACCTGCGGTAGAGCTCGTTACTAGCCGAATTATAATAATGAACTAGTTCAATTAAAGTAATATACTAAAACAAAATAAAAGAAAAACATTTATACTAATTAAACCTTAGAGTAATATAACATAACATAAACAATAAATATATTGTTAACTTTTTAAATTGTATTTTCTTACACTTTCGTTTATTATTCTGTACCTATCAATTACAATTATCGACTATCTGCTTAGTCTGGCATAATCATGAGATGAAAAAAAAAAAAGAAGAAATAATTGACACACAAAAAAAAAAAGAATAATAATATTAAATACTAATGCGTATGCTTTGGACCACACGATAGAAGTGAAAACATCAACATGGGGAGATTAATAATATGAAATGTAAATTATAAATGATAGCTCATTACAGAGAGGACGAAATGCTGAACATTTGCTTCGCGAACAATATGCTGGTCCGATTTTTAGTTTTTGAGATATTTTAATCTATATGCAAAGCAACTTCAATTAATGGACTCCTGCCGATTTTACCCGTGCGTTACACGTAGGTGGTCTGACGGATCAAACTAATTCACTCTCCACTAAAAAGTGGAAAACGCGCTTAAAGAAATTTTCACTTCAATAAAAATAAATAAAGAGGAATATATGTATATTTAAAAAATGTAATTTTCAAATGTTTTGTGAGAACTAAAATGTGGTTGCACAACCCTGACCTTATGTAAAAAATAAAATAAAATAATAATAAAACGATTCCCACATCTGTATTGACGACATCGCTGAACGAAGTCTTAAATAATTATTGATAAAAGAAAACAGGAAATTTACTGTTTTGCGTGTTCACTGTATGCGTGTTTTGCAGCATTTTTACATTACTTATTGACCACGTCCACTGCACTTTATGTATTTGTATGCATGTTATGAATTAGATTAGGAAAAGAGAGGAGAAAAATGTATAGAGTGAGAGAAGGAACAGAAAGGGATGTATAGTGCTAATAAGTGAATTAAAGAAATAGTAAAAATAAAATAAATAAATAAATAAAATAAAAAAAATAAATAAAAATATAGGAAAAAAATTATGATAAAAAAAAATATATATAGATAAAAAAAAAAAATTGTATATTATGCTCATATATGTTGTTAATACTATATAATTGTATATTAGTTTTGGAACATTGTCTGTAGCGATTGATAAGTATGCTGTGTTTAAAGCAACCCAATGTAATTGGGCAGCACCCTTTTATGATAATAAAGTGATTCTCTCTCTCTTTAGCAATCGAGGACTCCGGACTTAATTGGAGAGGAACACCAGAGCGCTACAGAGATATCTCACACAATAGGGGATGAATGTTCGCCCGAACTGAGGCAAAAAAAATGATTGAAAACAATTTTTTTCAATTTTTAAACAATAGTTCAACATAGAGACAACAGTCCCTCGATTGTATTTCTTTACTATTTTAGATTAAAAATGTAATTTATTTTTTAAGGCAGAAAGATCGCCCAGAATTTTCTACTGGTTTGAAATTAAAATTTGATACATTAATTTAAATTGCAACGAGCTTATATTATGAGTCTGGAGAATTTATTTGGAGAGACATTATGGGTTTTAGAATAGTATTGCAGTTTAACATTGAATGAATAAACAATATTTTTATATTAATTCCAGGGCAAATGTTGTGCCGTACTTAATGTGGACTTAGACTGGAAATAATTGATATGAGAAAATCAATAACTTTTCACAATGATAAGGATAAAAAGAAGAAAATATTACTATTACAATTTCTGTTGGAATTATGTCAAATGCAGTGTAAATAAAATTAACCGAGACTGATTATCTTCGTAAATTAAAAAAAAAAAATTAAGCATTAAAAGTTTAATTAACTTGAGCAGGAGATCGTACAATATTATTAACATAAGTAAAATAAAATTACAACGTACATAGATTTTATTAATTATATTATATTTTAAATTAGATTGTTAATCGTCTAATTAAATAAATCGTCTGTAATCCGTAACTTAGCCTAACGATAAATTGAGACTAGGAACAGATTTTTTTTCCCTCAACGCAGTATTAATAGGTAACAAAGTATAAAAAAATCATTACCATAGTCGTAAGTAGGTACGTAACACAGATGAATAAATAAACTTTATTTATTCGTCAACAACTGTTTAAATATCAACTTTTAATCTGTATAATAGTAGCACAAGAGCAAGGCTATCAAGTGTTTAAAAAATCTGATGCGGTGCCCACACAACACTCACCATCCTACTTAAGGCAGAAATTAATTAAGTTGACAAACTTTTTAAAACAAAAACATTACTTTAATTATAAAAACAAGAAAAAGACAATTAACATAAATTATGTAAATTTAGTTCACTGTATATTTTTGATTTATTAGTTTAAAAAAAAAATTAGTTTCCACATATTTTCCATTTAGGTAATAATAAAAAACGTTTATTCAACTGTATTATTAACAAGAACAATTTAAAATCATTAGCTTTTCGTCAATCTCCATTACCTTCTACAATCTTAAATGTTAAATATTCATTTTTTTTTTAATCTTTAGTTAATTATGAGTTCTTTCATATTATTTATCCATTTTATTTTTAAATTAGCAGTATTGTTTTTTTTTATATTTCAATATTTATCTGCACCTGTCGACAGTCAACAGATGGTCTGATTAAAGTAACGAAACTGCCATATAAGGCATGGGGAAGCAATACTAGTCTTTAATTATTTTTAATAAACAGAATTAAAGGTTTGTTTTCCATTACCGTAAAATCAGAAATTTTGAAAATTTCTAGTCAGCTATTTTAATAAGGTTAAAACTTAATTAATATTAATTACCATCCAATTTTACACCGATATAACAAGTTTAATGAAAATCGTTAGAGCCGTTTTCAAGAAAATTGAAAGAATGTGTATATTCAATGTATGAATTGACACTTCCAGGGTGTCAAATTTTACCGAAAATGTTGCAACATCCCAGATAAATACTTATCTTAAATACGTAATTACATTTTCGTTTATAAGCTTGGTTGTTCACATAAACTCATACACGTCCATACGCGCTCACATACACATAAACAAATATAGCCATTTTGCGAGACTTGGTTATTCGAATTTATTAGAACCCTCTTTTTTTCCCATTTTATTTATCATACTTACAACTGTATTAATATAAATACATCAAGTAAATGTCTACACAGAAATATGATCACATGAAAACGCTTGTTGAGAAACTACCCACTGGTAGCACTATAATAATACGTCTACAAAAAGACATCACGCGGCGATCTTCTTTTCAAACGCCTCGGAGGGTTATCAGGAATTGAAAGAGGAAGCAAGGTTAGAAACAAGAGGATTCGGATGGTTATGAAGTTTCTTATGGAAGGATAGGTATCTGGATTGGGCTAAATCGGAAACATCAATACATTAAGATCGTTATGGATGATTTTATTTGTGACAAAGTAGGAAGCATTGAGGATTTTACGAAGGATTTTGGATTGTAGGGATTCGATACGAGAGGAATTTGATGGTTTAGTAGAATCCCAAAGCTCGATCCCGTAAGTCCAAATAGGCCTTAATATAGTAATATATAGTAATAGTCTTTCGTAAATAGTTTTAAGTTTAGAGCGTTTGTCTAGTGAGTACTGCAGTAGGTATCTGGATTGGCCCAAATCGGAAACATATGGAACATTAAGGTCTTTATGGATTATTTTATTTGCAATAAGGTAAGGAGCATTAAGGATTTTACGTAGGATTTGGATACGAGAGGAATTTGATGGTTTAGTGGAGGCCCATAGCTCAACTCCATAAGTCCAAATAGATCTTATGGTCTTGCATATGAGTCTTTTGTAATTAATTGGAAGCTTAGATCGTTTGTCTAGTAGGTGTTGGAGTAAGGGGAAACGTAGCGCTGTTTCTTGTCGTTTCAGTCTAGCATGAGGATTCTAAGTGAGACGTTTGTCCTGGTGGAGTCTTAGGTATCGGATTTGTTCAACAGGGATAAGTGGGATGTAATTAAAGGATGCTGTAGCACAGAAAGTCGTAGGTTTACGACGAAGGGTAAAGGTGAATTTCATGGGATTTAACGGAATTTATTTTACTCTTCCAGTTTTGAAGCCATTCTTCAAAGTTTGTGATGTGTGATTGAAGAGTTTGGGATGCTATTGATGGATCGTTATTAACTGAAAGAATACATGTATCATCGGCATACGTATGACAGTGTTAGGATGGGTTGAGATATCAGCTGTATAAACTGTGTAATCGATAGGACCAAGGATACTACCTTGAGGAACATTAGAGCTTAAAATATGTTTTTGCATTAAAAAAATTCGATTTGAAATATTTCATGATCGCAATACTTCCATTTTCCCTTCTTGTATATTTCAGATATGAATAGTTGAAAGTAAAATTATATCCTTTAAATCATTCTCACTTTAAAAATACTCAACTGAATTTGTATATAATTTATTCTATATATATTGGTATATTTTATTCAACAAATATATCAACAATAATAACAATATATAGAGTAGCAACAATTAAATGGCTATTAGAAAACCTTAGATGCGTAAACCGTTACAGTTAAAGGTAGGACTGTAAAGGTGTGATTGCCAACTCACTAACCGTTACTCCTCCGTGATACGCAAGAAAGCGAAAAAAACTGTTTTGCCCCAACACTTATCAGACACGTACCATCATTAGCTTTCTTCTTATATCATTTCCTGCTAAAAATTCATGTCATGATAACACATTTTACGATAAGAGCTGTAAATAGCAACGGATATAGAAAATCTTTAGTTATAATCAACAGCAAATTAGTTTTTTTAATAAATGAAAATAATAATGAGACTAATATTAAAAGTAATTACACTAGATAAACAACATATTTACATAATTGGCGCGATTTTCTCCCTTAATTCAGGAAGCATTCCCATTCCGTGACGATACAGACTCAGTCACGAACAGCCATAGAGATAACTAGGATCTTATTTTTCTTTTCAAAGACATAACTTTGCCAGCCTCTAACTAAAACTAATGATTTTAACTTATCTCTTGATTAAAAAGCATTAAAAACATTAGGCGAATACAGGACTCATAATCCCATGGTTAAGGAGTTGATGAAAATAAACAAATTATTCAAATAATGACCATGAGAATAAATAATGTTTTTCATTTTATTTTATTTGTAAACAAAGAGAGTACCTATGATTTAAAAATAGGGTAATATAGGACTTCAATAGAAGTCTTGGATCAATTTAAAAAAAATAATTATCTTTCAATCTTTGGAAAGTGAGTTCAAGTAAAACAAGACATGAGTATTAATATTTTAATTTAATATAAAATTTTAAAAAAAAAAATAAATAAGGAAGAAAATGAGTTCACGATAACCTTATATAATACAATTTTTCTTAATTTTTAAAAGTTTTTTTTTTTATTGAAATTTACAACTGTATTAAATGATAAATACAATAAGTAAATATGAAATAAGTAACATGACATGTACAACATGAAGAGAAACAACCCATTGGTAGCACTCCAATTATATTTCTATATTAGAAGGTCCCGAGGCCATCTTCTTTTCAGACGCCTCGGAGGGTTATCAGGAATAGAAGAGGAAGCAAGGTTGGAAACAAGAGGGTTCGGATGGTTCAGAAGTTTGATTATGGAAGGATAGGTATCTGGATTGAGCTAAATCGGAAACATATGGATACATTAAGGTCGTTATGGATGATTTTATTTGTGACAAAGTAGGAGCTTGAGGATTTACGAAGGATTTTGGATTGTAGGATTGGATACGAGAGGAATTTGATGGTTTAGTAGAGCCCCAAAGCTCGATCCCGTAAGTCCAAATAGGCCTTATTATAGTAATATATATGAGTCTTTTGTAAATAGTTGGAAGTTTAGAGCGTTTGTCTAGTAAGTGCTGCAGTAGTCGAAAACGTCGGGCGGTTTCTAGTCGTTTCAGTCTGGTATAGGGGTTGTGAGTCGTTTGTCCAGGTGGAGTCCTAGGTATCGGATTTGTTCAACAGGGATAAGTGGGCTATTGTTGAAGGATACTGTAGGACAAGAAGTCATAGGTTTAGAACGAAGGGAAAAGGTGATTTGATGGGATTTAATGGAATGTATTTTAATCCTCCAGTTTTGACACCATTTTTCAAGACTTGTGATGTATTAATTGAACAAGAAGATGGTTCGGAGTGGCGGTCATAAAAAGAATAAAATATTAACAAACTATTTTATTTAAAGCCAACGTTTCGACCCGACTTTGCAAGTCTTCTTCAGGGACTTGTATGCAGTAGGGAGTTTCAGTTGAGTTTGAATTTCAACGTCAGCTTTAAATAAAATAGTTTGCTACTATTTTAGTGTTTTTATGACCGCCACCCCGGACCAACTTCTTACTCAATAATACACCACGGTCAACCATCAAGTATTCTACAATTTATTTAGTAAACAAAAATTACTGTAAGTATGTTGAGATTTTATGAGATTGAAGTTGAGATTTTAAATTAAAAAACAATTAAATAATGAATAAAAATGATAGAAAATAAAATCAAGTACGGTTTCAGCGACGACTGACGTCCCATATGAAATAAAGAACCTTTTAAATTAATTCGATGAATAGCGGTAACAGTAAGTATTTTATTCATTTTAGATAACGAAAAGTAATAGAAGAGAGTATAAGCAGCGATCAGATATAGTTAGTTATACCTTTCACTATTTAGTAGTAAATTCGAAACCATATAAATTAACAGAAGCCAATCCCAAAAAGGAATTACATAAACCAACTGACAAACGAGAGTAGAAAACCACAAAACGTTATACGAGTACCTAGCCGAGGTCTTGAGCAACACTTCCAACAAGAGAGAGGATATATTAAGAGTGCTAACTAATCCAGTTCAGTCATTTAATTATTCCTGATTAGACGGCAATCTACTAAATTAAACACTCAGCTCAACGCTTGAACAAAATGGTTTTCAGGGAACCAGATCGTAACATGTTCAAAGAATCATTTAAATCATTTTGGGACAACATCGAAAGATCTGTTTTCAAAATACAGAGGTTACAAAGAAAAATATATTTGAGTATGTATGATTAAGAGAATATTATAGATGGCATTTGATGAAATGGATGAAGGCATATCTAGATAGACCACCCCACATATTACCCGCATGATTACATTAAGGATTAATGGTAGAGTTTTGCTCATCACGTGAATTGACTATAGAACGAAGGTCAGACAGACAGGAACGGAATCGAATTTGTTCCTCGGTATCTAAAACGTAAACGAGAGTATAGATTTAGGTTTCAAGGACTTTTTTCACATCCTCCATGAATACAAAATCCTACCTTATGTTTTGCGTGTCTAATTTGGCACCCCTTGTATCAATTATTAAGAGTGACAAAAATAATCAAATAAAAATAATAATGTTATAAATTCTATTATGAAAAGCTGTTTAGTTTAATTATTTACAATGAACGAAATTAGATTTATCCGATTTCTAACTTCTTCGAGCCTCAATCCTCATAAATGTCCGCACTAATTGGTCTAAATTAAATTTCAGGGCTCTTTAATTTTCAATTAACATTTTGAAACTCCATGGCTTGGTTCTGGTGGACCAATAGTAATATTTATAATTTTGAGTATCAAAATTATATCATGTTAATAGAAAAAATAATATAGTACAGACTGGATTACATAGATAATTATGAATGATAGGAAAAGTTAATGGTGAACAAGAGGCGAAAAACTGATGTTGTAAATGGTAGTTTATATGAATTACAAGAACGAACAGAAAGAACATTGATAATGTATTGTTTCAACATTTTTATTTACCCTCAATAACTATACATAATCGGACTAATGTCGTTTTTCGAAATATTAAATTATTTAAAATGTTATTAATTTTTCAATTTCGGTTGCAACTCCTCACAATGTTCGACGCTCCTAGGAATTGCCTTGGTACAATTTACGAGCCATGCTTAATATCTAACGCATGTATAATAATACCCATAAGTGACATAAAAAAAACAACAACATAAAACTTTTGCTGAAAATCTCTCTCCTTTTTTTTTTTTAATTTTATTTATGATATTTACAACTGTATTAATATAAATACATCAAGAAAATATGTACACAGAAATGTAATCACAAGAAAACACTAGTTGAGAAACAACCCACTGGCAGAACGCTAATCTCCTTTTTGAATCTCAATAAAAAAAAAAAAATTTATGAATTAAATTAAAATTAAAAAATATATTAGTAGCGATCCTTGAAAAGCTCACTAAATTCACGACAGCCATATTTTATGATTTATTTTGGTAATGAAGGATCTTATTAAAGAAAGAAAAATCCTTTAGAAATCTCATAAATAATTAATAGTGACAATTGAGCCGACCGAAGCCTAAGTAGAAAGTTTATACTTTCATATTTTCATACCGGGATCGCTAACGAGGTTTGAAGAGTACCGTAAATCAAAAGAAAACCGTCGAGGGAAAACCATTTCCTCCCTGGATCTCACTAATGGCAAGCCCTCCCTCTAATGGAAAACTTTTTATCTTCGTCTAGAGGTTAGAGAATCCGCTAGATTTCATTACATTATGCTATACCGTATTTTCTTTTTGATAAAAAAGAAAAGAACTTGGAGGACTCATACCTTGAAGTATCTACTTCACAATGAAGAAGCTTCATCACATTTATTCAAAATAAACTACAATTATTTTACAAAACATATCATGTTTTCGAAAAATCCACAAAAATTTATAAAACCTTCCGTCTCTTGACGGTCTGTTAATAAGGTGACCCGATCAGCTCTGACGCTAAACCGGCAAGTTTACCTATCCCCTAAATCAGAGGTCTCCAAACTTTTTCGACCACAGGCCACATTGACAACTCGACTATGTTTCGCGGGCCATGGATTGAGATGAAAAAAAAAATATAAATCACAATTCAGTTGTGAAATGAGCTTTCTAGCAGAACAAACCCATGCATGCAGTAAATTTAATAAACTCTTGAATGAATGAATGAAAAAATAATTTTATTTTGGAACTACAGTCGAGTTATTCCCCTAAGAATAATAATAGAGTTACATACTTATGTCTTAGTCTGGCTTAGAAGAATACAAAACACAAACTAATTAACTGTTGATTGTTATTTCAATTGTAGTTGATTGAATTAAACAGTGTACAAACGCAAGTAAATTTTACATGTTTGCGGAAATTTTAATATGGAACAGGTGATAAAATATGGAGTTGTTTGAAGATATTTGTGGACGAGGATTGACGTATGAAGGAAGTTAGAGAGTTCCAAAAGGAGGTAGCACGAATGACGAAGGATTTGCTGAAGGAAATAGTTTTATGGGTGGGGATATATAAATCTATAGATTGAGACCTGGTATTAAGAGAGTGGATAGAGGAACGTAGATTAATTAGTTCCAGTATGTAGGGAGGGATTTTGGTTCTGAGGACTAGGAGAAGGAAAACAACAAGGAGGACTTGGAGAAGGAAAACAACAAGAAGGAATTGTCGCCGGGAAGTAAGATAAAGCCACTTCCACTCGGTACACCAGAATGAAACATGGGAACGCTTGGGGATCCCAAAGATGTATCCTATGGAACAGTTCACAAGCTTCTTTAATCTAATTTCTAGCCTGGCAGATAGCCCTCCATACACCAAGCAGCCGTAGTCGAAGTGGGGTAATATAAGGGAGTTTACGAGGAGCTGTCAGGTTTTTCAAGGAATACAATCACGGGATCTAAGGAGTTGTTTAAAGTCAGTTATGGATTTTCGTGTAATCTGGGAGATATGGTTATTCTAGGAAAGGTTCTTGTCAAAGGTTACTCCTAGGTTTTTGACTATAGGGAAAAAATGGATGGGACGGATCTGGAGGTAAAGTAGAAGAAAGTAACAAAGGGAACTAATGAGAGGTCTGGACCCGATGAATAATCTTAGTTTTATCTAAATTCAGCTTTAGCTCATTTATTTCTGTCCATCAATAATTACTCTTGTGTGAGTAATTTCATATTCTTTAATAGTTTTTAAGCGCTCTCGCTCAAACTCCACCGGCTTTAGCACATAGTTGAGAGAGTAGAGCAGGGATTTTGGTTCCCTTCCTGATTGTATATAGGTATGACTGTATTTTTATGTTTTTAATTTACTTATATTTAGGTTATTTTATTTTTTGTTGTATATAGTTTTTTATTTATTATTATTTAGTTATTATTCTACTTTTGTTATTTTTTTTTTGTATATACGGTGTGAATGTGTTTATTTATCAATATAATTATTGTTCCCGTGACAGAATATTATATGTCTAAATAAATAAATGAAAAAAAATAGTTTTTAAAATTTTACCATGTAATCAAAGAAACTTTAGCGGACCAGATGCGGCCGTAGTTTAGAGACTTGTGCCCTAAATCAATGACGGGAATAAATGAATAAATCAATCTACACATTATTTTTTTCTTATTAAGGATATTCTAGAGCAAGATATATATATATATATATATATATATATATATATATATATATATATATATATATAAATATTTAGGACTGATAAGATGAACCCGAATTCGAGTGCAATGGCGGTTTTATTTCGCAGACTTTCAGAATTCAGAAGCATTTATTTTGCCGAATTAAATAATTTACTTAAAAGGAAAAGTTTCAAAAATGTAACCATAGAAGAAAATTACAAAATAAGTTTTATAAAGTAATTCTTAAGTGTATAAACATTTTATTTTATTTTATTTTTTCATGAAATTCTTAAAAGTTGTCTTATGTTTTTTTTCTATATAATTCATATAGACTCATTTAAACTTAAGTGATTGTAACTCAAAACATTATAATTTTCGTATGTTAAAAGATACTACTATAATATCATAAATAAATCAATAAAATTAATTATATAATAAAATATTTCATATTTTTATATTCCAGTATTTTTTAAAACGTATAAAAAAGTTAATTTAAATAAATTTAATAGGTATATGAATTTGTAATTTATTTTAGAAATTTCGTATCTTTTGATTTTTTTTTTTTAAATGAAATATTTTATTTGTCGCTCAAAACATTATACTTATTGTATTTTAAAACATACTGCTAAATTTTAACATTAGAATTGATTAAATAAAAACAAAAACATAAATATCTAATATAATATCATAAATAAATCAACAAAATCAAATTATAAAATAAAATATTTTATAATTATATATTTTTAAAACGTATAAAACTTTTTAAAATAAATTAACTTACTTCTTGATTTTTTAAAAATAAAATATTTTCACCATTATTGTAAACATTTCATACATTTTGAAGTATTCAATGTTGCAATTAGTACACTGAGGTAAATTCTGTTTTTACAATAAACATTTTTTCCATAAATTATGACACAATTTCTTATGCCTTTCAAAAAAAAAATAAAAATAACATAAAATTAATATGTTTGAATTTTTATTATAATTGATTTATTTTTCTATTCCCCACAAATTTATAATGAAAAAATCGTAATTTATATAAGAAAATGAAATACATATTATTTTTTCCGCATAAAAGTAGTGTAAGGGAGGAATTTATTTTTTGTTTACACTTTTTGGCGTTTTTACTGCACGTTTTATAATTGTATTACTTCGTGGAATCTGAGCTTTACTGACATCCTTAATACTTTGAGACAGATAGCTACGGAAGAAGCTTTTATATCTACATAGCGGGCGTGTTTGACATTTCACAGCTAATGTCAAACAACGAATATCGGATATTCTTTAACCTTAAAAACTTTTAAATTTAAAGTTTTTGTGCAATATAAACCTATGTGGGCAAGCTTTAATAAAAAATACAGTAATAAGAATAATATAACATAATAATGACATAAGATCCGGATCTTTGAGATTGAATGAATAAGCTTAAAAGTACCAAATACCAAATTCTACTTCCCATGGAGTAAAACGGAACTGCATACTTCGAAGAACAAAATTTGTGATATGGTTATTAGTGATTAATCATAAAATTAAATACCAATTTTTTTTTTTTTAAACACAATCCTCTGACCCTGAATGTGAACGCAATCGTGTGGTAATTGAGAAGGGAGTGATTTCTTTTGTATAGTTTCGACAATAGAAGTAATTTGGACAAAAAGAAGGAAGTTGCAATTCGGCCAATTGATCTCCAAATTGAACATTAGAAGGACCCTTAAAATCTTTTCTAACAAAAACCAAATATACATAAGTATTTCTTCAGCAAATAGGGCAGACATTTTATTATGTAACATAATAAATAAGATCCTAGAGTACAGTGCATTACACACTGACCTACCTTCTTTTTTCATAAAACAATATACGTAAGCAAATAATAACCAAAAAAATAAAATATTAGTGAGCCTTGGTTTGTTTATTATAAATCATACAGGACTTCCAAAAGGCTGAACAAATTGTTAGGATACTATTAGAAGTTTTCAAAAATATGGACTTAATTCTCTGAAACACCAGAAAATAACTGACCAATGCTTGGCCAGTTCAGGCTTTCATATGACAGAAAAGGGAAAGCTCGTAAGAGCCCATCAGTTGACAGTATGACTAACTCCAATTTCAACATTTTTTATTATTAATTTTAAACAATCATTTAGTTGTTATTTTGCTTATGTTTAGTTATTTTATTTTTTTGTACATATAGTGTAAATGTAATCAATAATATTCAATTATTCAATAAATAAATAATAAAAACAATTTAGTGATGTTTGTAGAGAGAAAATTTATATCTTTATTCACAGTTCTATATTTCAACACTGCAATCACATACTCTGGAATCAACTTACTCACTGTTTGTACAGATATTCTAAATTTTCCAACTAGAAATATTACTAAAATGACTCAGAAATGTTGAAATTGGAGTTAGACAACAGAAAGGTTAATATAAAAGCAGTTAAGAGATAAAAAATCTAACCTCAACTGATATATAAAGAGGCGAACCTCAGGTTACGGTAAAATTCAGTATAAACATAATATTTGAATTTTACACCGGAAGAGGAATAAAATATTATATATTAATCAGTACTTTTTATACCGTATTATTATGTGGACAATTAATTTTTATGTCATATAATTAAGTATCAGTTAATTATAGAGTTTAGCACATTAGTTCTGGGAGAAACCCGATTCAAGGCGTTTTACGATCAAACAAGCTGATCTGCATATTCAAACGAACTAAGTTTAATGCTTGACCAGGGGACTTAATTAACATCAAATTAAAAGCGATCCCACAGTCACAGTAAGCATTATACTTTAAATATACTACATTGATATGTTAAAACCTTCATACAGATAATTCCGTTTATTTATTCTAGCTGCCCCTACGAATAATTCGCATAAAATATAGTTCAGTGAAAGATTGACAATATAATATAGAAATAGTTGGCCCGAGTGAATAATTCGTATAGTATATTGGTCAGTAAGCCAACGCCAACATAATATAGTAACAACTTAATTCAATGTATTATGTGATAGAAGAAATCATTTTCTTATTCTCAGTCCAATCACATTAGTTAATTTAAAATAAAAATTGTTCCATGATTATTATTTCGTTTTCTAGGGAATTTATTAAATTTTAAAAGAACGATGGGTCTAATCTGGAAAAAAAATGATACTTTTCACGTCATTTGCAAATAAAAATTGTCATGATTCACAAGTTCTTTTCCTGAAATTTCGGATTGATGTTACTACGATTCGCCACTGCTCCATTTAATATCCATTCGTTTGATACCTCAGTCATCAAAATACATCGCTCCTGAGAGCCTGAAAAGGGATAGTTGCAGTGAAAAACTATCGTATTATATTACAAAGGTAGATTATTTTAGCTCAAGATTGTAAAATATTTTTAAAATTCTGATAAGTGGGATTTTTAAAGATAAGCACGAGACTGGATAATCTTCACTAGATACAATACGGTAGATAGCATCTCTTTTTCGCGGCTCTCTATCCTATTTTTATTTTTTATTTTTTAAACTTATTTATTGACAGATGTCTCTAGGACATTTATAATAGAGTTCACAGATCACATTCACACTCTATGTACAATAAATAAAATAAAGTTTCGCTTCGGCGGTACATATACTAAAATTGGAACGATTTTTATTATTGCAATCTATAATTTAATGGTTAATAATGTTATCTGAACTCATATTCCAACAGGGAATAACGGAGGTAAGCTCTACCGGATGTTGGCTATCACATTGCTCACTGCAGCAGGAATGATGATACACTGTCAACTCAAACCAGTTCGGATTCACAATTTATATAGAAATTTAAAAAGTGTATACGAATCTATGCTATATATACACACACACACACACACACACATATATATATATAATACCATAGAATAAATACATCCTTCGGCTCTCAGGAGCAACGGATTCTGATGAATGAGGTGGTATTAAAAGAAAGGGTATTTCGAGAAGAATTGAAGAATAAAAATGTCGAGCCTTACAATCATACTACAACAACAATAAAAACATTGAAAAAATTGAGAGGTTTCAAAATTGGACGGACCGAGACGGAAAAAAATATATATTAAAAACCTAAAATGGACAGTATTCGAGATACTCTTAAATGATTCCCTGATAATTCTCGTTGAAAGCCTGGTAGGCGCAATAGTTACCATGAGATGCTTCTTAGATTTTAGATAATTATTCAAATTAATTACAAATATCAGATACATAACTATAATAGGACCTATTTGGATTTACGGAGTTGAGCTATGGGACTCCAATAAACCATCTAATTCCTCTCGTATATAACCTTACAATCTAAAATCTTTAGTAAAATCCTCAATACTTCTTACTTTGTCACAAATAAAATCATCCCTAAAGAACTTTATGTTCCATATTTTTCCTATTTGGCCCAATCCAGATAACTCCCGTTTCTAACCCTGCTTCCTCTTCGATTCTCGATAACCCTTCAAGAGGTCTGAAGAGAAAAGGTCTCGTATTTCCTAATGTAGAAATCTTATTTGAGTGCTACCAGCGGGTAGTCGCAAGTCCTTTCATGTCGTTATATTGATCTGTTAGCGTTTACTAGATGTATTTTTATTATAATACAGTTGTAAATTTTATGAGTTAAAAAAATAAATAAAATATCAATATCCTACGTTAACAATAAGTTTTCATCCCTGTGACAACTCTGAAAGCTTCTATTTCTAGAGTTGGATGAGCCCGATATAAATAAACCAAAGAAAGGAACTCAAGTATACGAAAAGTCAAGTAATACTAATTAGTTATTGCTTGATTTTTGAGAACTGAGAAATGAGAAAAGTAAACATCAAAACTTACAAAAAACGTTTAAGAAAACTATCATAACAGTGTATTACTAACATCTGATACCATCATCAGGGAATCGAACCAAACCATCTTAACAATTACGGTGTAGGTACTCTGTGGTTAGTATTACGTGTTGCAATGCAATAATGTCTAGCACTAAGAGATAGGATGAACCATCGATCGAATACAAAATGGCTGATAAAACTATCGTTAGATAACTTATTATTTTGAAACATGAAATATTCTAAAGAATTCATTACATAATAAACGCTAATTAATAAAAGAAATTAAATTTTTAATCAAAATCCTAATATTCAATATTCTCTTATAATCTCTAGATCGGACAGGCATAAATTAAATCATTGAAACTTATTTGTATTTAAAACATAATATCTAAAAGATTGAACTTCCGTCAAGGAGCGTCGGAACAGCCACCACTTTTAGAGGATTTTTATAAAAATATCAGGTTAATTACTGAGTAGTGATGATGAGGATAGTACCATATTATTATCATATTACCATATAACATACTTTCCACGAAATAAAGTGAACATTGAAGATCATGAGTTGGTCCATGCTTAGGAAACCGGCATCGTACGCTTCTTCATGGCAGCGTGTTGGAGTTAAGAATGCTTGACTCCATCTTTGAAATTTATAACAATATTTATGACAGGACTAGGTAGTTTTATAAGCATTATCTTCGCAGTTCGCTGCTTTCTTGATATTCGAAGTGCGCCTTAGAAAAAAACGTTGAGTTTAAATTTGGTTGCCGATGTGACGCCCCCTCAAAAAAATTTTTTTGAAAATCTTTTTATTGAGGTATAATATATTTTACCAAACTTAAGGACACTGAGTATTAGAGCTCTAAGGCACATTCATACTATATTTACAATAAAATAATAAATAAATAACACACACATATATATAAGGTAGAAACTTTAATAAAAACAAACAAATATAAGTTGAAGTGAAAAAAAAAAAATAATAAAGAAATTTTTAGGAAAATAGAAAGAAAAATAAGAAAATAAAATAAAAAATAACATAAAGAAATTAAATAAATAATATTAATGATAAAAAATTATTAGAAATGAATAAATAGATAAAACGACCAAACGAAAACCAAATTAAAAGTGATACTTAATTATAAATATGACTGTATTTTTATGTTTTTAATTTACTTATATTTAGGTTATTTTATTTTTTTTATTCTATATAGTTTTTATTTATTATTATTTAGTTATTAATTTACTTTTGTTAATTTTATTTTTTTATTGTATATACGGTGTGAATGTGTTCATTTATCAATATAATTATTGTCCCTGTGACAGAATGTTATATGTCTAAATAAAAAAATTATAAATATCAAACTTAATTACAATATCCTCCAAAATTAGGTAGAAAACGTTATTTTGACATCTTGGATATGTGCAGTTTTATGTCCATTTGAAAAAAAAAACACCTTAATAATGCAATCATTAGTATCTGGTCCTCCCTTTTTAATGGGTTCTATTTATATAATAGAGTGTGAGTGTGCTCTCTGAACACTATTATAAATGTCCTTGATTGTGACAGAATGTAATATTTCTGAATAAACAAATAAAAAACTAGTAAATATTTTTAAAAAATAAATAAACACACCCGTTGAGTTGGCAACCTAATGCAAATTTATTCCTGAAGATGGACTTGATAACGTGATTTATAAAGATGATTAAAACTTTTCTTCTAAGACACAATATTTCGACCCTACTCTTGGACTACTAGGAAGAAGTGTATGGATTGCGCACCTCTGGGCTCCTGTTTGCGATACATAGACCTTTCATTTGTGTCCTGTCCCAGTTGATTTTATGTTCTATTCTATCATTTATTAAGGCTGTGACCAAGACTACAAATATCGCATCCTTGTCCAGACTGCTTAAATATCACAAATTTATATCGATAATTTCTACCTCAATCATATCTTTTTTATATCCCCGCTTCCTTTCAGATAGTAAGAAAGAGAAAAAATTATTGAGAAAACCACAAACCCTATGAGCAAATCCTTATTAGGAGAGAGGTGAGGGAGGTAACTCGTAAATGCAATTTCGCTTGCATAACCTATAATCATAGTCTTGTTGATACAGCAAGGTAACAATGCAATCGCTAAAGTACTTGAGACTATACATGCACCTAACATTTATTTAACGACATCTTATGATTTGTGTAGGACATTTTATATTTCGAGAGTAGGAAACTCTATGAGGTATTACACATACAATGCACAAGTATTGCATGCTCATTGTTAATGTTTTTGAAGCCAAATGATCACAACTTTGCTTATTAGCTCATATCGTATATTTTAAAACAATTCTTATCATTTCGTTTTAACTTAATGGAAGTAAAATTATTTTAATTTAAGATACGAAATAGGTTTAACAATACGCGTATAAAAGTGCATATCGTGGGTTTATTGCAAAAAGCCATTAAGTGAAATTTCATAATCTTAAATCAGTATGATCTTTTGTCAATTTGATAGATATAATGTTTTGTGTCATTTCAGTGCACTTGCTGTTTGTTTTGTATGGATAAATAAGTATCGAAATTATTTTTTTTTTATCAAAACTTACGAAAAAGTACTTGAAAGTTCAAGTTTATTGAAAATGTACTTAGTAACTTTTTCTCATAAACCGACAATATATTTTAAGAAACTATTATTGGACAACTTAATATCAACATTGAAAAACGAAATAAACTTTTCGAAGGACTCAATATTCCTATAATGATTAAAACCAAAGAGGGGGAGGGGGAGAAATAGTTGTGACAATCGAAGTTTGAAATTATGCAACAATATAACTGAAATAAAATATTAAAATATTTTTTAAGAAATAACGATAACATTTTATTTTTCTTATCTAGAACTATTTAAAAGATACATATAATTGCACTAACTGGTCCAGGATATAATTTTGAGGGAGCCCCAGCCCAAAAGCTTTATATATATATATATATATATATATATATATATATAACGATTATTACTTTAGAAGTCCTAGTAAATATAATCACACGATAATAATACTATTAGAGATATTTTTTTTTTTTTTTTAGACGTGGTATTTTATTATTTTACAATTTTAGAGAGCGCTTCAGCCCGAAAGCGTCACCCCCCCCCCTCCCTTATAGATCCGCCTGTATATAATTGCAATTTATATGTTTTAAAGCAACAAAATTTGAATATAACACACAAATATAAATAATAACATAGATAAAATAGATGATTAACAAATCTAGACTTTATTTTACTAACGTAAATAAAATGTTTGTATATGGTTCGAGGTAGATGGAACGTTCGTTAAGACATTTCACAAACTAGGAGACAAACAAATACATAATTGGTTGTTTCACTATGCTAAGGTTTTCTTTTCTTGTTTTTGATGTTTTTCATCTGATGTTATGTTGGCAACAAGAGAATAATTTTGTTTGTCATAGTTTGTGAAATATCTAAATCCACCTTTAAAATATCTTCAAACCTCATACAAAAACGAGAATCTTCGTAAGAATGGCATCACTGCCATCAAATCTCATTACTTTTTTTTCCGAATTACATAGAGGTATTTTTTTTTTAAACTTATTTATTTAAAAATATCACAATCTGTCTCAAAAGGACTACATAAAGGTATCAAATTTAAGAATAGAAAAAATAAAACGGAATACATTAAAAATTTGTTAAAATGTTTACATCATCAATTAGTTTCCATTAATATAATAAAATATGAGAGAATGGTAAATGAAGTTTGAAAAAAAAAAATCTACTGTGACATTTTTGGGCTCTTAGTATGTAGTCAGTTCCGGTGTGTCACCTCCTTAATAACATACGCCGAAATGACGAACAGCTATTATTTTTTTTCTGACTATAAGATCGTTCCCTTAGATTTTGTTTGTAATGTCTAGAAAAATTAGTTGAAAATAAAATTATTTACTTCTATTGATAGAAATAACTGCTAGCAGAGAAGCCACGCTTAATCATACGGTCAAATTATTAAAACTTCATTTTATTGAAATTAAGATAAATGCTCCATAGCAATATTGTTTATGGTTTTAACTTGGTCCAAAAACTCTCTCTAGGTATTTCTGTAGTACATACACAAGGATATTGAATGATATAAGTCTACATATAGGACATAGTTTTCACTTCCTCGCATGTGAAAATTTTAATGAAAACAAAAAGGGGTAAATATAAATTATAAATGTATACACAAAAAATAAATCCACGTAAAAAAAAAATACCATTCAGACATGTCCATTTGCCACGGAACTTTATTGTTTTGCCATTCAAATGAACATATTAGTAAACATTTATTTAAACTACATATTTCTTTATAAATGGATTAACAATCACGATGGACCACAAGGTGGTTTCAAGGGATGGGAGGAGGGGAGTAGATATGTATTGAGCATCCAAATGAAGAAATATACTATAAAAGACCGCACACTTCGGAGGGCCCCCCAATAAAAATAAAAAAAGGGAGAGAAAATCATTTTGTCCTCTCCCCCCCTACATTTCAAAGTAAAAAAAAACAATGACAATTACTTAATCTACATGAATGAATACTAAATGCTAATTAAAATCAATTACTCAAATAAGATTGGGGAGTGGGGTAGCTCAGTCGTAGGGCACTGAGCTTCCAATGTAAAAGTCCCAGGTTCGAACTCCGGCTCATGGCAGAAAATTTATTTATCTGTTTCATTGGCCGTGGGGCGACCCTGGGTCGGGAGACCCTCCTGGGGCACACCCAGCTTCTATAAAGTGGGTACCTTTAATTAAACAATTAATTAAGTGAGAAAACTTGGCGGTTGAGCGTGATCTCGGTCAAATCACCTCCTTACACCACCGTTGACCCAGAAACAGTGCTTTCCCTAAATAGTACTGAACCCCAGACCCTTCATGGGTTGTAGTGGTACAGGTTTTTTTTTTTACTCAAATAAGAAAAAGTCGACCAGATGCTTAAGGCATAGAAGTAGGTACGCAAGTATTTTATTATGTCATATGTTCCTACCTATTATTGTAATTTTAGTTTATATTCAATAATAATTATATGTAGCAACATATCCTAGTATTTTATGCTGCTTTCATGTGGACCCTTCTATTTTGGCATGAACATTTTATCACATTTCTCGCCACAAAACATTAAATAAAAATATACAATATATATTTATTTAATTTTATTTATTTATTGATGATGTTTACAACTGCATTACAAATACATTCAGTAAATGTGAACAAAAGAATATAATAACATGAATTCACTTGATGAGAAACTACCCACTGGTAGCACTCTAAAAATGTATTTACAAAAGGAGATCTCGAGGACATCTTCGTTTCAGACGCCTTGGAGGGACAATATATATTAAATTACCTTGTTAACATGTTAACAGTTTATTTTATTATTTAATAGTTCATAATTTAATTATTATATACAGTATTATATTGTTTATTTTACAATAACTATGTTGATTATGTTAACTATCAGTCATAATTTTTATACATAATATGAAGTCCCAAAACTTTTTTAGCGGAGCCCCAACCAGAACAGAAAGTCAAATTTTTCCTAATAGTCTACTATTGCATAACTTAAATATGGTCATCAAATATAAAATTATGTAACACAGGATAACATTTACAGCTATGTAGTCCAAATTAAAAAAGGAGAAAGAAAAAAAAGATAAAAGATAAGACAGATGAAAATTTCCATAGCGACTATGTCTGACATAAATCCAAAAAAGAAGACAAATAAAAAAATGCGGGGGTATTGCCGGCCCACGCTGAAACCTCCACCTCACCTTGAAACGCCCAACACAGCTCTGCGACATCTGCTAACTGCTTCCCATAACTATTCCATATATGAACCATTTACACAATATTGCGTACCATCATATATGGTACAAAAATCTTGCGAGAATATAATAAGTATCTATCATAAAGATAATAACATAGTTGGAGAAAAGTAATAATTAACAGAAATGTTAAAAAACTTACGTACGATTTAAAAAATAGAGCTCGTTCATAATAAGTTGTCTGTGCGAGGACGAACGATATAGAAATAAATTGAAACAAACATTTTAATTTTTTAAGTGACTTCTTTAGACGCGTTTTGCACTTTTATTGTAGAGAGTGAATTAGATTGATCCATGAGATCTCCAAAGTGTAACGCTGGAGTAAAGTCGACTGGAGTCGACTAATTGCTGTTTTTGTCTATGGATTAAAATATCTCAAAAACATTTTTTTATTTTATTTATTTAATGAAATTTACAACTGTATAAACAATACAACTAGTAAAAATGCATACATTGGAAATAATAACATTCCAGAATAAGAAGACTTGAACAGAATAATAATAACATGAACAGATTTGAAGAGATACTACACAGTGGTAGCACCCCTATTTAATTCTAGGTGAGATCACGTGGCCATCTTGTTTTCAGACGCCTAGGGGGATTATCAGGAATTGAGGAAGAAGCAAGGGTGGAAACAAGTGGATTGGGATGGGACTGGAGTTTATCATGAAAGTACAGATATCTGGCTCGGGCTAAATCAACGACATATGGAATATTAAGGTCTTAATGTATGGTTTAAGTTGTGACAAAATATGGAACATTAAGGATTTTACGAAGGATTTTGGATTGTAAGGAATGGATACCATAGCAATTCGATGGTTTGGTATAGAACCCCAAAGTTCAACTCCGTATGTCCATATAGGTCTTATTATGGTTAAGTAGATGAGTCGTTTTTAATTAATTGAAAGTTTAGAGCGTTTGTCTAATAACTGTTGGAGCAGTCAGAAACGTCGAGCAGTTTCTTGTCGTTTCAGTCTAGTATGCGGATTCCAAGTGAGACGTTTATCCAAGTGGAGTCCTAGGTAGCGGATTTGCTCAACAGGAACAAATGGAATATCATTGAAGGATATTCCAATAGGGGCAAGAAGTTGTGGGTTTACGACATCTCAAATACTAAAAAATTGGAACTGCCCATTGTTAGCGAGGGAAATGTTCAGCATTTCATCGTCTCTGTAATGGGCTATTATTCAAGACAACTTTTTTTGTCCCTCTAACCGTACGATATTATAAACTAAATATTAACAAATATATTCATAAATGACAGATTTATAACAGTATCTTCTACTATATTTACAGAGTGAGTCGGAAAGTAACGGTCCAAATTCAGGAGTTGGTTGCATACAGAAAAAAATATTTTCAAAAACTCATATGTTCTCATCCGATTTTCATTAGTTTAAATTGTATTGGTAATTAAAGTTAAACAATATTTGATAAATTTATCAGCACTTCGGTTATCGAAGTCTTATTTTAACAAATGTTCGAAAATACTACCATTGACTTTTAAACATTTTCGGCTTCGTCCATGAAGGCCCTTTCATTTTATAGAACCACCTCACAGGAAGTTCCTATAAACATCAGAATGCAAACGAATTTTCAGCATGACGGAGCTCAAACTCATTCCGCTTGCCAGGTGGCAACATTTGGAAGAGAGATCTCCAAATCGTTGGATTGGTCGCGGTGATCCAAGATCTTACTGTATGGCTCATTGTTTAAGGGCCGGTTCATTTTGCTCTTGTCCTTAGATTGAAACTTTTCATTTCAAAAATTTGTGACGACGACGAAATGTGCCCCCCCCTCAAAAAATTAATATCCCGTCATAATGTGCCCCCTCAAAATGTGAAGGCGCAACAAGAAATCCCCTTCTGTGCACCCCTATACATCACAATTTCTTTTTATCTCGATATTTTTATCGTTCAAACTCCTTTCAGACGAACTATAGAAAGGCCTAGGGAGAGAGCTTTGAGCCAGGTAAAAACCATAAGCAAATATTGCTAATGAGAAGCAATCTTAATTTGAATAAAAGAAAGCTCGACATATCTTGACCGAGTGATTGGGAAGGCGGGACTTCTCTGATAGTAGCAGTTACTTCTATCGATAAAAATAAATGAAGTTCTTTTCAAGAACTGTTACGAAACACTTCCTAGTCATTACGAAAAATTTTACCGAGCTCACAGTCAAAAATATTAAGGCAGATTTTATTAGTATTATTTTATTTCTGTAGGAGATACTCCTTTTCCTTCCTGAATTCCCTAGAAAGTATAAAAAAAAATCATTGAAATCAGATTTCGTTTATCCTAGCTTTTGATTAATCTATACCTGAACATTTACTTATGTGATTGAGATCATCATTTGAAGAAGTGATTAAAGAATTACTTATCTAGGAGGTAAATACTAACTTCAATTTTCATATTTTTCTCCTGTGTGTAGGGAATGCAGAATGTATTAAGATACTTTTAAAAAACGTGAGCTTACGTGGGAATATCTTTGTTTTCCATTTTAGCTTAACTCAGCCACAGCAATGCGTGGCCAGATAAAGTTAGTTTATAATAAAAAAATATTACAATTAGAAAAATTTTACATTTCCAGATTATAACGTAGATACAGTATTATGTAGAGCGGAAAACCAGAGGAAGAAATCAACTTCGAAGCGGAGCAGTCGAGCACGTCAATAATAAATATCTTTAAAAAATTGTCATCATTACTATAATTAATAAAAATAATTAAATCTAATAACTAAAATCAAATGTTTACATTATGTAACGTATTGGTGCGACCGAGAAAGTGATATGAGCTCTTCCAATTTCAGTAGGTTTGTTTAATTAATAACAAACATAATTAATTACATTTTTAGCGATAGTTAATTATTGATACTGTTTCTTTTTTTTTTAATCCTACTTTAGGTCTATTATCGGTTGTCAAAATATTGTAAACTCTATCGAGGTGAAAAAATACATCAGGAAAATATTGATAACAATTCATTTTTAAGATTAATATTCAAAGATAATGATGAATTATTTACCCATATTTATAAAATAAATTGTCCTAATGCAATGCAATGGGCATCTGATGAACAGACAAAATTGATTTTCTGCGTTCACGGACGTCAGACGTCCACGTCTTCTCAAGTTCTAAAAATGACGCTAAAATTCAGCCGGATGGATTAGACGCGAATTGACGGGTTGATGGCCTTGGTATAATCACACTCTAAGAGTAATAATCATTTACGTTCCTAGAGCGTCTAGAACCCGTAAAGCGTGATAAAAAGTAAAGATAGTTTTCACTTTCACACTAATGAACTTTCACTGGGTATGCCATTATGAGTACATCACAATCAAAAGCAAAGACAAGTAAGATCTTTAAATTCTTAAACATCGCTCATTGAATTAAAATAACTTGAAAAGGATGCTCAAATTAATCAAAAATAACATCTCTAATAATAAAAAAAAATAAAGAATATAATGATAAAATATTGTAATTAACATGATTATTGTTATGATAAACAACCTTTTTTAGGTTATTCACTGTATTCGCTTATTTAATCTCACTGTATTTAATTATAATTTTAAAACATTATTTAAAAAATTGTTATTTTTTAACGTTTCGGCTCCAAAAGGCATTTTCAAAAATTCATTTTCTTTTTAAAAAAACAAAAACTTAAAATAACATTATTACTAACAATTTTTTTAAGAGGAAAAAATCTGGATTTTCGGAAGAAAAAGAAAAATAAAGCAATAAAACATGTTTTATATGTAATAAAACAAGTACTACCATAGAGTAGTATTCTATATACGGATATATTTTTTTAAAAAAATTAGTAGTAATGTTGACTACTGTTTTGTTTTTTAAAAAAGAAATAGAATTTTTGAAAATGGCTCCGAGAGCCGAACCGTTAAAAAATAATATTTTTTTAAATATTGCAATAATGTTTTAAAATTGTAATGTGGGATTGAGAGATTGAATAAGAGTTTAATAAAAAAAATAATCTTATTATGATTATTATTTTATACGACTACATATACTATTTTCCATATAATAAAAATGAATTAACAAGAAAATATACGAAGTCGGATTAGCCCACATGTAATATTGGACTCTATTTAAATTTGAAATAATACCATGATATTTATATTTGAATTAAGCCTACATATTTAACAGGAAATATATATATATATATATTTGCTATTTATATTTTTTTATTTGCTTTTTATAATATTTATAATATTTGAGAGAAATGTGTATATATATATATATATATATATATATATATATATATATATATATATATATATATATTTACTATTTATTGTGTAGTCCAAATAAATCAATACTTATTATTAAAGAAATACACCACCGCCACCAAGTAAAATAAGTAATGTGCAACGCTGGACAGGTAAATTCGTTATTTTAAAACGGTGTCGATGATATGCTGATACTGGGATAAATTATCAAAAAACATTAGTCAGTAAGAAAATACATATTTAAAATAAATCGAAAATTATATCATGTTTAAATAAATTATTCACTACATCCATACTTACTCCCTACAATTCCATTTAATTTTAGGTTCGAACGCTGTCTTACCTGTAACACATAAATAAGTATTTTTTTATGAAATCATTAAAAAATAAATAACTTCCAACATTAATAAATAATATTAATGATTATAAATATTTCTAAGTAATATACAAATTAATAAAATTATACAATACATTTGAACCTAGAAAATAAAAATAAAATTAAAAACGATATAACCAGCAAATCATATTTTTCAGTATGGGCCTCGTGATTATTAAAATATGGGAGCCAAGAACAGATTTCCAACAAATAATTAAGTTACAATTTTATATATTTCAAAAAGCTCTTGGTCTCCCTACTTAAATTGTTGATTTATAGAAAAAAATTAATTATTTTTATTCAGAAAAACCTTTATAATTATTACTATCACCAGTGACGCGGTTGAGAGAATACGGCAGGGTTCATTTGGGGTCCTGCTTTTCCCTCCATAGTTGGAAGGTCAAGTCTGGCTTGGTGTATATTTTTAATGGTGTTTTTATGTTTTTAATTTACTTATCTTAAAAATATTTTATGTGTTATTGTATATAATTCTTTATTGTTATTTAGTTATTATTTTATGGTTTTTGTATATATGGTGTGAATGTATTTATACCTCAATATAATTCTTGTTCGTGTGAGAGATTTTTATATTTTTGAATAAATAAATTTTTTTTAAAATTAATACGATAAAATATCATTAACCTTAAACTGGATTTTTTCTGTAATGTAATCTAAAAAAGACAAAAGGAAAAATTAAAAAAAAAGAGATTATTATCTCATACGGTCAACACATATGAAAGTATATCAAACATTTTCAAGATACATTGAACGGACACTAAAAGCAGCTAATAAAAAAAAAAATACAATTCTAAAATAAATAATAAAAAAAAAATAATACAAATGCCGAAAAAAGCGACTGATAAAGGTCTGGATGGGGCATATACTTACATAATTAAGTAAGTTCGGGCACATGATTTCTTTTGGTTGATGAAGATATGTTATAATGTAAATAGAATACATAATGTGATAGGTAAAGTATTTAGTTCAGATCGTACACAGAAACAAATAATAACCAATTATTAACCAAATAACCAAGTATGTTATCGGATTAACAGACGTTCTGATTTGTAACAAAATTAGGAAAAAACCTGTACCACTACAACCCATGAAGGGTAAGGAAATTACTATTTAGGTCGGGATCGCGTCAGGATCACGCTCAACCGTCAGATTTTCCCCCTTAAACAATTGTTTAATTAAGAATATCGACTTTGTAGAGGCTGGAAGTGCCCAGGAGGGTCTCCCTACCCCAGGGTCGCCCCACGGCCAATGAAACAGAATAAATAATTTTTTAGCCATGAGCTGGGATTCGAACCTGGGACATTGAGCATTGGAAGCCGGGTGCCTTACCACTGAGCCAACCCACTCCCAACAACGTTAGGAAAAAAAAAGTTATTTTGAACAATTACTAAATATAATTTATATTAATATTAAGATAATATCCAAATTTGTACGCTCCATTGGAATACACATGGGATAAATAGATCTTGAGCCATTTCTGGTTCATTTCAAGGCGAAATCCAGATCCAAGGTCGCCCATGGTGCCTGGCATAACGACTGTCATTATATGACGTGCCCACGTGAACCAGCGGGTCCGTATCTAAATCATCTATTCATTTAACCAAATTTAGAATCCATGGTTATTCTTAGAAATAAAAAAAAAGGATGTTTACAACAAGAAAAAACGTTTACCAAGTGAATCAATATAACTCACTATTTTTATTGAGTGCATACGAAAATATGGATAAACTTCAACAAGCTTATAATTTTATTCTAGTTAGAGATAATAGAATAATCCAATGAAAAGGTTTGATGATTAAATTACATTAATTATATTTATTAAATGAAAATTGATGCCAGACCATATGGACATTATTTTCTTGAAACTTCCTCCAACCGTATGCCAAATATATTGTGCAGTTTTGAAATGAAAAGTTGCAGAAAGGAAAATATGTTTGCAAATTCGTAAGCGATAACAGAGAATGGAATATTATAAAATGGATACTGGATCATTTTTCATTAATCACTAACTTCGAGTCTAATCGAGCGATCCATTTTTCTGTATAGGCGCATACATTTTGCAACAAATACGCATTAACTTCATCAAGATTCATTATACGCTTGCGGATCCGGAAGCGGAAGCACTATATGGACTTTGATGAAATCTATATGGAAATAGTCAGTTACTAACACGCAAAACCTCTGAAAAATGCATCTAAATTAAATCTGATCGTAAATTAGATCGGGAGAAGTTGATGTGCCTGTCACTTGGATTTAACCAACTTTGTTCCCTGATGTCCAAAACGTAAAACGCCAGTAGAAATTTTCGATTCCGAGGTAAAAAGTTTTTTTAACCTCCCGCACGGATACAATTTTTCCGTCTTTGGTACTGAAGAAACAATAATTTAATTTATAAACAAAAGAGTAAATAAACAAACCAACTACGGAACCCGATCAGGCATAAAAAGCAGAATATACTTGCATATCTTCTTGAACACATTAGCGGATTGTTAAAGAGGTTAAAGTTTATGAATGTAGAAACTTGATTAAGTGGTCAGGAGCTCTACAAACCAGAACGAAACTTGACAATCCAATAATTTACTTTTTGTATTTTTGTAGGCACGAATGCGAGGGAATTTCTGTATGTTGATATGTCCAGATGACATGAGACAAAATGTATTTGCACAGGGCCCTAACTTCTTGCCCCAACCAAGTTTCAGTATCCAAAGAGATCAAATTCACTAACAATCCAGCAATGTGTTTATGCATATAACCAAGTCTATTTTATCAAAGAGAATGAATGAGATAATTTCGCATTTTATATATATATATATTTTAGTTATATTGAATATTTAATAGTTGACCGTTGGATTATAAAAGAAGGAGATGGTTCGGTGTGACGGTCATAAATAGGTTAAATAGTGGTAAAACTATTTTATTGTTATTGTTATTTTATTAAACGATTTTATTGGTTGAATTTTATTGAAACGTTGGCTTTTAATTAAATAGTTTTACCACTATTTAGCCTATTTATGACCGCCACCCCGGACCGTCTCCTTCCTTCATTTTTTTCACTTAAATTATTTTTTATTTTTTATCAGAAATTTATATTCAACACATATGATCTTGAACTTAGTATGATGTTAGGTCAACAAAAACCCTCGCTTACAGCATTCAGGTCCGATTTTTAGTTTCTGAGATATTTTAATCCATATCTTCCATAAAGTTCAATATCATTTGGTTTAGGCACTATTTTTACCCTTTTCGCCTCCCTAACACGGCGTCTTGTGACAAGATACAATTTTGAATATTAGCTCATTACAGAGAGGATGAAATGATGGACATTTCCCCGGCTAACAATATGCAGGTACGATTTTTTAGTTTTTAAGATATTTTAATCCATATGCAAAAACAGTTCCATTTACTCCATTTATCAGAGCGTTACACATTGGAGATCTTACGGCTCAATCTAATTTACTCTTCATAAAAAAAGTACAAACCGCGACTAAACAAGTTTTCACTTAAAAAAAAAAAAGGCTTTTTAGTATTATTTTGAGCTCAAATTGTTCCAAAATATTCACGATATCTCACTCACTAAATTTAACCATAAAAACATAAAAATTGGTCATGTAGTGTACATGTGCCTCCGAACAGGCTGAATAAAGACACTTAATACGATATTTTTTTTGACAATTTTGGGCTCCAATAACAACAATTAATTTGTGCCACCAAACTTGAAAATGGATAGAACCATTCGCTGAAAAAATATTTACATGCATACAAATCAAACCCCTCTTGTGATTTCGTCGATATAGGTTATATAAATAAATAAATACGATTCGCTAATTGAACGTTATGAGTTTTATCTTACATCATAATTCATTTGACGGGAGAATAGATAAACAATGACAGGCTGCAATTATACATAGTTAATTAATTAATTATCAAACAAAAATCAATTAATTAAAAGACATAGATTCGTTGAGAAATTGTAAACATGGGTTAATTAAATTTAGTGATTAATCTTCTAGAATCAATTAATCTTTAAAACTGATTTATGAGTAATAACACAATAAGTAAATGATTAACATGGTATGAAATATCTCTTTATAAATTGTAACCTTCTGTGTTAACGTAACGACAGTTCCATAAAGAACGAACCGTAGCCATAACTTTCAACTGTCAAAATTGAGTCAATTTTGATTTTAATGTCGCAAATCCGTTATTCGGCCATATTTTCCGATTAGTAAGCATCGTAAAAAAACTAAAAGGGTAATAAAATATAGACCACAATAAAAAGATTAGACATCGATACAAAACCAATAAAGCTCGATCTGATAAATCTATTCGGTGAAACTTAACAACTTTAATTCACTACTGACGTCCATCGATCTGCATTTATATTTATTTTAATAATTATGGTAACGATCAGTTTTAAAGATGAAAATAAGGGTTTTTTTCAGCGGATTAAAAAATTTGTCTCGCGAATAAATTATGATCAAGATCCTTAATTCAAACAAGTAAGAGAAATGAAATTAGCTGTAAACCATTATAAAAATATTAAATTAATTTTTATTAATCTAATTATATTTATAAAACAGTAAAGGATTTTCGATTACAAACACTAAATTGTACATTTCCTTTTAATTACTTAAATGGCGTTTTCAAATGTAAAATTTGTTAATAATCTCTATTACAATTGTAATATAACAATTTGTTTTATTATTAAATTGTAATACTATATATTATATTTTGAAATGTATAAACGTTTCTCGCGATATCATGAATAAAAAAACCATAATTTTTTTTTTCAGTTTAGTAAGATAAATTTTTAACAAAAAAATCTACAAAATGTCAAAGTAAAATAGATACTCTCTATTATGCAAAAATAATTTTAGTGGCCGTTTTATGTTTTATTTTATATATAAAAAAACACCATAAAAAAAAAAGACACCACACTTCTTATTCCCAGAATTATTTCTCCCTTATCATGGTTACAATTTGGCAATAAGAATGGATACAAATGGCAATAAGAGTAATTATAGTTACAAAATAACATAAATTGGGAATAAAGCGCGATATATAATGCAGGTTTTTAAATAATTTCATCGAAATGTGGTATCCTTCGGTTTATTTTAAATTGATAAAAAATAATACAAACTGAACTACACAATACATGTAAATTACAGTTATACAATTTGAGCAAGGAGTAGTACAATTAAATATATAGTTGTATAATTTGTAAAATGAGGATTGGTCAGCAGGTAGGCGGGCAGGGGAAAACCCCTAGTATTTATATAAAATAACAAAATACATATGTATTTTGTACACGTATTGATTTTGAATATATCATCGCCAACACGGTGAAATAAAGAATGTAAAAGATCGCATTTAAAAAAAAAGTTGTAAATATAGAAGTAGCATTTTTTTAAAAATAAAATATTAATAACACTGATCTATGACCCAGAGAAGTAAAAATGACGAAATTAAAATAGTAATAAAATCGCTAAGAGGAAGTTAAACTGTAAGTTATTCCGCACACATCAAAAGTAGCTATATTGGAATTCATTGACTAAACGTAGTTGCGACGATGCACACACAAAAAAAAAATTAGATATACACAAGAAGTAAATACATAGCAAATAATCATATACCCATAAGTATTAATTAATATAAACTAACTACCATTAAGTAATTAATCGAAATAATTAGTATTTAGCAATTATTAGGGGATACGAAACTCTTATCAGATGCGACCTATTAGTAAGAAAAGGAAGACATCAGACTTATCGTAATGTTTATCACCCGAATCTCTTTCTCTCATCACTATCTGGGTTACACAGGATAGTGGAACAAAAACAACCAGCTATCAACAAATTAGACAGATAATGATGTATTATTCCAGCAGGTAGACTTTAGAAGAGGTAAACAAATACGATTCAAGACAATGATATTCGATAAAATACTTTTAGTATGTACATGTTGCGTTTTTTTTGAAACTATAATATTTAGTCTTATATCTATTAGCATGACCATCGAGACATTGTGTCGCAGAACGTATTAGAATCGTATTTGTTTACATCTTCTGAACTCTGCCTGAGTAATGCAACATTAGATGTCTAATTTGTTGACAGAAGGTTGTTTTGTTCCAGCTATCCTGAAACTCAGTCTTACGACTTCTTTATAAAAGTAGGTAACATCCGATAAGTATTTCGTATGCTACAATAATCGCTTAATTGACATTAATATAATAATTAATATTAAGTGTATTTAAAGCCTATGCATTGAATACTTATGAATAAAGACATCGTATTAATTTTTAAAAAAATAAGAGAACGGTATTCTTTTGATAAAAAAAAAAAATTGACAATTTTTCTTTTGATTAAAAGTTCTATGTAGCATCAAACGGACTAGACAGGTAAATGGATGTAGCTACTTTTCGAGATACATTCATCTAATTTGCTTTAATAGATTGTGAAGATTCGAACACTGATGATGAATTGAACACTAACTTGATTCCATCTTTGGACCAAATTAAACGAGCTGATTTTTAAACATAAGTGCCAAGATAAATATGTTTGCGCACACGTAAGGGAAAGTAATGGATGAAATCTAATGAAAAATTAATAAAAATATGACTAACATAACAGGGGGGTAGCAGGTGCCATGCCCTGAACATTGATTTGGTTACAAATACACCAGAAATTATAATTGTTCCTTGATATCTTAAACACAGTTTTTGACTTGGGGACTTTATTGGATCAAGTAAGGAGGCAAACATACTAAAAGTCCACACTCTTAGGTGATGAGCCAATGGTTGGGAGCACCCAGGTCACTTTTTTCGGTTCTTTGCTTATATCAGGAAAACCAAGCGTCTTAGCGATCCTTCCAAACAAAGACCATCCATACAAAATTAAAACTGATAAAATTTACCATAAGATTGATAATATCCATCCTTTCATTATCTCGCATAGTTACCGAGATATCCCTGCTCAATAATCGCTGATTAAAAAAAAAATTGTTGCCTCACGTTTTTTTAGTTTGCCTACCAACTCTTAATTCCATGAAAACGTTGCTATGAAGAAAGTTTTCAAGCATTAAATTTTCTTCAAGAATATATATAGAATTTATTTTTTTAAATGAATATATATATTTTACTTTGTAAATGAATATTATGTTTCTCTACCTACTGTAGTAAGAATGCAAAAATAAATTCAAGAGGGAATCTATGCATTTCAACCTCACTATCTAAAAATCGATTCTCCTGAAAGCAAAGAATCGAATAACTATTATAATCTCTATTGTTATTATACAGATACAAAACGTGTCCGTTTAAATTATGAGAAGTAATAAAATTTTCCAAAATAATGTAATTTTTTATTTTTTTAATATTTCTCCTAATAAAAAATAATAATAATAATATAAGATCATTAGGAAAATTTTGTAAGGTTGCATAACATGGAATTGTACATATAAATGGAATGGTTGTCATAACCCAGAGCAGGAACTAGAATTTTGGATAGAAATAAAATCTTAATTTTACCGCCAGCTCTTCCTCCCTCATTAAAAGTCAACATTTTGGGTATTATATTTCGAAATAAATATTATCATCTCATAACACTAAAAAGCATTAACAAATATATTTTTTTCAAGATTTGCCGCCCGGCGCCTTTGCCCAAATTAGTTTATTAATTTATTTACTTAGTTAGTTTATTTACTTAGTTAGTTTAGTTTATTACTTTATTTACTTTATTAGTTTATTACTTCGCTGAAGTAACCGATCATGCGGTTGGCGGCCTGATCCCCTGATCTTGGTACGGCGACCAACGGTTCTAAAACGCAACGAGGTAGCGGTGTGGTTCCGTTCTGCTAGCGGATCAAACAAGCTTCCCAAAACATTTCCCGTAGTCTGCTTTACATCCAAGTAGCGAATGCCTAAATCCACTATTCATTGCTTCAAATATATTATTTCCAGTGTATTTAAAAACTTTTGATAGCTGGTACATCATCCACAGTAGATCGTTTCTAGGTTTTAGGATTATTATTTTGTATGATTTATTTAAATCTTAAATTTTATAAAAATAAACTATGATAGGAGCTTATGCTTGTTATTTCGTCACTATAGTTTGGAATAATATCCCAGAGGATCAAGAAGATGGTTTGAACACAACCAACACTCCTACTTGCTGGACTTTGGTAAACAATGAACCATTTTTTATTTGAAGTTTAAATTTAAGTTTTATAATTTTTTTTTTAATTCTAGATACAGATTTAAAACGCAATATAAATTCTTTACTTATGAATAGTAATAAAGATCAAGTATAAAACTAATAGATATGAACATTAAAATCGTTAATACTAGAATATGCAGCTGATTTGTGTAAGTGATTTTGTAGCCGTAGTCGTAAAAACAGATATGACAAGGATCTAAAAGATAATAGTTAAGTCGCTCAAGCTATGAGCCTCTCAGACCAGACTGTAGGTCGCGCTCACAGTTAAGTAAGATATCTATGCCGGAATAAAAGGGTGAGTTTTACTTTACATAGATCATATAACCTACCATATTCAATAAAAATATAGGCCACTGCCAAAATAATGTCGAATATTGCCTAAGTAGAATTCATTACAATTATTTGCCTTTTTTTTTTTTTATCAATTTAAAAAGTTGCAGCATTTTGCGTTTGAACTCATTTTCGTTAAAATGTTATGTACAATTTAAAACAAAACAGAAATACATTTTTTTTTTTAATTTAACATTGAAACGATAAAAAGATGCTGCGCCATGGAACTAGTAAGTGAATTGTTGTCCTTAGTAAGGATGTTCAGAAGAGATATATATGATCCAAGTCAGGCCATCAAAATTTTGGAAGAAGGTACATTTTTACGGGGTTAAGAATTTTTGGAATATTTCTGTAAGGATTCGTTTGAAGAGAACGTCCAAACCAAGGAGCAAAGGAATAAAATAACCCACAATTTTTTATAATTTTACTTTCCAGGAAGGTAAATTTTCTTGTGAGGGGAGGAGGAGTCATCCACCATCGACATTGTGGGGATGGACAGTCCTTGTTCCGAGGACCTTCCGATCCTTTGAATGCCATACCAATGAGGGAAGACTTTAGTTTGAAGACACAGCATTAGCGTATAGTATGCAAAAAAAAAATATTAAAAAAACCCTTAAAATTCTTTTTTAATTTGACGTGGATGTTATTCAATTCAATTTATTATTATTATTTTTTTAAAGTGGTATCCAAAAACAAATCCGCCACAAGCCGGTATATATCTGTTTGAGAGAGCATGAAGTAAGTAAAAGTTATTCAGTATTCTAAAATCGATAATTAATCACACTTCAAAAACCAATTAAGTTTGTCAAAATGGATCACTGAAATGTATACCGAATAGATAAACCAATTCGAATTAAGATCGAAGTAAACTAAGATCTGATTACACTGAAACAGTATTAAAAATAATATTGAAATGAAAAAATAAATATATATAAATTTCTTACGCAACATATAAAAGGAATCCTTATATCAGTGAGCTAACCTAAAGTTGAGTCATTTTAAATGTGGGCTAGAAAATTTTCCTTTTGAGCTTATTAAGACATAGGCGTGGGGACTGAATCGGCCTTTAGCCCACGTCTCCACTTTTCCATCGTCTCGTCTAATATGGATACATAATATAATTCCATTTTGTAATTATGCTAAGAAAGTAAAAGTATAGGTAACTGCTAACAACAATCAGATCATTCAAAAGAGACAATTCACGTCTTGAAGAATGTAGTTGAGAATGAAACAATAATACACGCTGAACTTACAAATAAGAGAAAGCGTATTCAATTTAAAAAAAAATGATTTAACGAAATATGGGGGTATTAATACCAATATTGAAACAGAAGACAGTCTACAGTGATTAGATGAGCCATTCGGTAAACAGAATGACTAACTCCAATTTCAATATTTTTTATTATTAATTTTAGTGATATTTCTAGAGGAAAAATTTATACCTCTATTCACATTTCTACATTTCAATACTGCAACAACTTACTCTGGAATCAACTTACTCACTGACTGTATAGATATTATAATTTTTCCAACTAGAAATATCACTAAAATGACTAAAATTTAAAGTATTGAAATTGGAGTAAGTCATTCTCCCAACTGAAAGGCTCATTTGTTCTGAGCTTCTTAACTAGACTCTCGAGTAGTTCAATTTTCAATAATGAACGACTGCAATCGACCAAGAAAAACAATAGTTAACCTCCCTCAGTACTTGAGGTTTTATGTTTCATGATACGTACAATCTAAAAATCCGGTAAAAAAAAAAATGTCCGTCCTTAGTTTTTTTCGAGCCGAAAACCCGAAGATGACCCTCCCAGCTCGACTTACCATCCACCCTTTCCTATCAAAATGGTTGCAGAAAAACTCGTGTCGCTATAGACCGTAGCGTTGAAACGGTGGTGACTATTTTAATGAAATTCGCCTTCTCCGTGAAGCCCCATAAATGTACACATATAACACACTTCAAAGAAAGGAAGCTGGAAAAAAAAGTTACGCTGAATTCAGAAGTGTATCGGCGAATTACGCACAACGTACACACTTTTCGGTGGACGACGTTATCTAAAAAAAAATTTAGTTAACTGAATTTTGCTGAAATTACATACAACTGAGAATTCAGTTGAGGAAAAAAAATAATAGAAATCGGACAACTTGGTGCAGAAGTCATTTCGAACTTTTTGCATATGTTCTAAAGCTAAGTCGATTTATCTTGTTTCATAACTCGGAAACATTGTGTCTGCGAAAGCAGTCAGACAGTTATTCCAAAAATAATTTGGTTTCCTAATTTTTATACGATAAAAATGAAAAAAAAAAGTTTTTATTAAGCACTTTTGGTATATAACTTTGGGGAGAAGTGGTAAAGAATATAGGCACGCCAAACCTATTTGATATGTAACTATTTGAGGATAATGAACCATTTTAAAGAAATTTGTAGCGTTTTTTATACTTTAAGCAGTTTTTGATGAGCAAAAGTTTGCCTTTCAGAAGATTTTTCGGTACGCTCATCTTTAAAGCGAGTGGTCACTCCTTTATCAGCGAATTTTGAAGCCATTTCCTCGTTTTTTTCCCCAAGAAAACGTACTTATTTCTTGTAAAATCCAATTAAAAATTATTACTTAGTTGCCTTTCATTTTTTTTTTTTTAAATCTAATGATGTGAAGAATGGACGAATGGCCCACCGTATTTTACTAAATATGCTCCTGCGACGAGGTCATTGATATCAAGGAATGAAATTTTACGAAGTTGATCGTTCTGCTGTTTTCTCCGTCTAAGGATCTTTATATTTAACTAGGAAAGCCTTTGCGGAATAAGTTGACAAATTATTTCAAGCTAATTTTGTGGCAGATCTTTATGAAATTAGTGGCTTAACAATTACTAAATTGACTTCTGGGACGAGCTCATTGATATCAAGGAACTAAATTGATAAAAAAGGAACGTAAAAACGAACGCTGCTTTCTCTTGTCTAAAGATTTTTGTACACCGTACACTAGTAAAAAATGGAAAAGAAAAGAGAAAAAACATGAATCGCAACTCTGTTAGAATGTCGATTCAAGTATCAAATGCCCAATTATTTCTGAATAGTCAAAGTACCTATTTCCAAGTTTACGGAGAGAGGAAGATATGAGAAGGAATTGAATTGTTAAAATTAGATACAATTACAAACTAAATTCAATAAAAAAAAAATCTGTTTGCTTAACTGTCACTGGCTATCATGTCTTTGAAATTTTAAATTTGATTTCGATCATTTGAATGACTTCATTTTTACTAATTAATGAACGAATATAAAATGGCTCTTTTCTAACATTTATAATACTAATTGGTGGCTCTTTTCGAACATTTATAATACTAATTGGTGGCTGGAGAGCTGTTAAAATATGTACATATATTTTTAATCGTTCAAACAGATTTTTTTTTTTTAATTATGTATCTTTTGAACTGCTGTGTTCAAATTTTTTTCTCTTATCAAATTTGGCTTCTATTTAACGTGAGGAAATAAGACCCAGCTGCGTAAATCTGCTAACTTCCTTTATAGTTTGATTATAATAGGTAAACGCAATTTTTTTACTGCAGCTGTGTGAGAGAATTATTTATAATGTTTTCGATTGAATAATGGAAGCTTCTCTTGAGCATGGATTTTAAATTAAAATTTTTTTTTTTACAATTAAATTATTGCATTAATATTTGTTCGTTAATACAATCAATATAAAGTACCGAAAACGTTATTATATCACTATAACTAAGCCATTTATGAGTACTGAATGGTGTGGTAGAGATCTGAAGGAACCTATACCAGTACCGCTTTTCTGCCGCATAAGTGCATTTTCTACAGAACTGCTTCAAATGTTTTAAAAAGTAATCAGTGTTTTAGAAAGAGATATATATTCTCCAGATGTTTTATTTCAGCAAATTTTGCATTATTGTTGGCCGTTTAATTACAAACGACGCTTGATTTTCAACTTGAAAATTTTTGTTTTAAAAAATATTTTTTACTGGTGTTTTTTATTGCCTAAGCCAATTTAATATTTTATATTAAGGTTATAATATTTTTTCATGTTTTATTATTCTCTGACTATCGTGCTTTAATAAAAGACCAACTATGACGAAATTAAGCCAAATGCTGATTCTCAGTAACCAAAAAACTAACTAAAGTCAATGTCGTCAATCCGCCATGTTTGGACGCCATTTTGGGGCAGTGCGTTCGCTTTTTTTTGTGGGAATGTTGGCTTTTTTTAAATAAATGGTTACAAGGAATAAAACGATATGCAATTTATAAGGATGTGGCCGGGGGAGGGGAGGGCAGGGTTCACAATAGGGGGGTCTGGCCCACAGACTATAAGCGATAAGCCACTAATTTCATAAAACTCTGCCTCAAAATTAGCTTGAAATAATAGGTCAACTTATTCCGTAAAGGCTTTCCTACTCAAATAGATCTCCAGATTAAAAAGTAGAACCTTCTAGCCAAGCACTTTGAACACTGAAGACAAGTCCCTTTCGTTTATGGACTGTAGTAGACACAATTTAGTAAAAACTGATAAACCCAGAACACCTCAACTATGGAAAAAAAAATAACCTCAAAAAGAGAAAATGAATTTTTTTTTAAAATTGGATTTTCCAGACTTCACTAAATGGAATTAACATGCAGCGAGTGAGAGAGAGAGAGAACCACTTAATTATACAATGATACACAGAGTTTAATCAAAATGGTGAAGTCGTTTTTTGAGAAAATTGACCGTTGACATAAAGTGGCACTTCCAGTTAGACGATTTTAAGGGAAAAGTTGCTTTAACATCCCAGGTATATACTTATCTTAAATACGTAATATCAGTTTCGTACGACATTTCGTTTTTCAGCTAGACTGTTCACATACACACACACAGACCATTTTGCGAGACTTGGTTACTTGGCTTCAGGAGACCTCAAAACGCGTATTTCCGTTGAGAACTAAGATTCGAAAATTTTCACGATCGCTGTTACTTTTCTTTACTATATTATTAATGTGTCAATCAATGTGTTTCAGAGTTAAGTGGCCAAACTTTAAAAATGAACTAAGGACCTCAAAACAAGAAAAAAAATTTCTTTGAAAGTGTGTCCGCAAACGCTTTGTTTAGGAGATATTCACACCTAATGATTTTCGTTTTTATGAATTATTTACGTTATATGAAATAAATAAAACCTATTTATTTGTTCTAACTACTTTGTTAATTAAATTTAAACATTAACATTCATATTAAATATTGTTCGAAGTGATTTCCTTGGGCATTAAGACAGGCTCGGCATCTTTCTTCAACAGCAGCAGTGGCAGAACGCCACTGGATTTTGTTATTGTTTCACAAGATTCGAATATCCTTCTTCGTAAGGAATTAAGGTTATTGACCTCAAAACGGATTTGCTCAATCTATATTCCATATCCCAATCAATGGATTGGACATGCAGGACCAGTGGTTGATCTGCACGCTCTCCAGACCTATCCAGACCATTGGATTTTTTTGTTTGGGTTACATTAAACAAGAAGTCTATGCAAGATCGAACAATGACCTTAATTCCTTACGAAGAAGGATAATTGAATTTTGTGAAATAATAATACACATCCAGTGCCGTTCTGCCACTGCAGCTGTTGAAGAAAGATGTCGAGCCTGTCTTAATGCTCAAGGAAATCACTTTGAAAAACAATTAATATGAATTTAATGTTAACGTTTAATTCATAAAGTATTTGGAACAGATAAATAAGTTTTATTTACTTAATAAAACGTAAATAATTCATAACGATGAAAATCTTTAGTTGAGAATATCTCCTAAACAAAGCGTTTGCGGACATAACTTGAGAGGAATTTTTTTCTTGTTTTGAGGCCTTTCGTTCATTTTTGCAGTTTGGCCACTTAACCGTGAAACACCCTGTATATTACAGAGTAATATAGGTAAGTGAAAGTAAAAATATTATTACAATATAAATGAATCTCAATAAATTTAAAAGTCAAACTGATTAATGACATCAACTCATCTTTTTTAATTGTTAAATGTTTATCTAACCAAATGTCCCATCCTGACAAACTGACTATAGCCCGTGGGTACAGACCCTTTTTTATCAAATTATTACCATCGAGCTAAAACTTCGTGAATAGCTTTATCTCATCGCAACCTACAAATATTTTATTTACGAAAATTCTGAGAATTGGGTCGTTTTCAAACTGGATCGGCAAACTTTATCTATTAAATTAGGTACTAAAAACTTGTAAATATCCATTTCCTTTCCACTTGAATCGTAAGATAACTAGAGCATAAAGTAGCATAAAAAAAAGTTGGCCTTCAAAAATATTGAGCCGTTTGGCGTGACCTATACCCCCCATTTGTCAAAATAACGAGGTTATGCAGGCCAAACTGTCCTATATTTGTGCAGACCACCTTTTTAATCGATTTTGTGATCAAATTATCTTACGATGCATGTCGAATGTAAATGAGTATTAACGAGTTTTTAGTACCTAATTAAATGGACAAAGTTTACCAACCTCCAGATTGAAAATGCCCTAATTATGCCAACGTTATGCCCTAATAAAATAGATAGTAGGTTAGGATTAGATGAATTTTATTTGAGAAGTTTCATGTTTACAATTTCATAAAAAGGGTTCTATACCACAGACTACTAATGTTCTGCCAAAAAACAAATCAGTGTTGCAATCAGCATTTAAACCAATCAGGCTCAACCTGTAAAGCTACTTAGTTACCTCTAGGCAGATATGTATGTCTAAATGTAAGTATATATACACATATACATTAGAACACATACAAATTAGAACCTTTCACCACACTTTGCACTATTTTTTACAAAAATCATAACAAGTGGAATTACCTGGGACAGTATTAATAGACATATTTATTTAATTCTGTAACTAAATATTAATGATATAATCAAAGTATACAAAAGAAAATTAATTAACTTTAACTAAAAGCCCCAATAGATGGCAAAAGAGCACCTGGAAGGCCAAAAAGCAGATAGACAGACCAACAAAGATCCAATAGAGCTGTGTGCAGATAAATGGAAAGAAATAGCCCAAGACATGTAGAGATGGAGCAGGCTTGTTAAAACAGTAAAAGATCTACATGACCTGTAATGTCAACAGAAAAAAAAGTAATAGCTTCGAATATTTCTGATGCTTTTAATTTTTTAAACAACTGAAATATATCAACAAAAAATACAGTACTGGATTCAGGATTTCATCTTTGGCGCTAACAATACTTTTTTTCATGATAACAGTAATCATAGGAACAATAATGTTTTTAGAGATATCTTTATATTTATATATATATATATATATTTTTTTTTCCATTTGTACATTTAATATCTTAAGTATATGGGTAATGACTTTGGAAGAGGATATAAAATATTTGGCACATATCACCCATAGAAACAAGTATAGGACCTTAAATTATGAATGAATAAAAAAACATTTATATTTTCGAGGCTTCGGCAGAAAAGAACCCTCTCTTCTTGAATCTGCTAATAACAAAATGAGTGTCATATGTAGACAAATCTAAACCTACTGATAACGGATGATAAATAGATTTAGATTTTTTAATGAAAAGCTTCAACCCTTCTGAGTACAATATTTCTTAGTTGGTATTCTGATGTTTCTTAAAGACTAATAACTTAAAATACAAAAGGAACAAAATAGTTGAATACTTATATTTATAAATATTTGAGAAACCATAACTTTGAATGGATAATTTTTAACTAACCCAAACAATTTTAAACAATAATTAATAACACAGATTCATGATCATGTTCTGATAAGTTAAATATATAACTAACAGTTCAAAGTAAAAAAATAGGATTAATGTAAACCACACAACATTTATACTTATTATTCATATTTATAGATATCAGTGTGTATCTATAATAATCAATATACCTAATCCAAACAAAAAACCTTAGGATTGTAACATAGCAAGCAGTTCCAAATTGTTTATACAAAACTTTAGTTAATAAAACCTCAACACAATTAATTGATTAACAAACAATGAGCAAAATATGTTTTTGTTGAATATTGACTTAGATTATACATAAAATAATCAAAATTGAAAACAGTGAAATAATACCTTAATGACAGGACTGTGACATTCTTCATCTTCTTTAATATACTAACATCTGACAACTGGCTTCCCCTAAAATTGAATTTCATTAAAATTATAAAAATCAGGTCTCATTTTAAGAGACTGGAAACAAGACAGTCTTTAAGATGAGAAGATGACAACTTAAATCTTTGAGAGATTTACTTACCAACAGTTAAATTTAGTCACTGTTTCCAGGTTGGAGGATTTCGTCCTAGCTATAACCATTTCTTCTGTCAGCATCACCATTATGATGTACCATGTACACTTTTACTCAAATAGACGAAAAAAATCACTGAGAAATAAAGAATATGACACAAATAACTGACTATATGCCGAATTATTCAGTCTAGTGATAAAACCTGAAATCATCACGAAATGATGAAATTAAGTCTCAAATTCGTAGCTCAAGATCTAACAAAATAAGGCCCGACAACCGAGTACCACTATCAGCCCCTTCGCTCAACAACTGAAGGATTTTAGTACACTCCAAACACAAGGGGGACTTTCTTCGTAGCGCTGCTGTTCTAAAAATAGCGCCATATTCAAAATTACAAAATAAAAATATATATATGTAGGGATTCATTCGAAAGTATGAAGGATTAATACGGTGTGTTACCCTATGTATAAATAGAGTTTATAGATTTTTACGATCAATTCAAACATGATTAACCTTAGAATTAAATCTATGTACCATTAAATGGATTTTGGAAACCTCTATAACCTCCTTAATTATATATAACCTTCTACGTTGGTAGTCATTTAAATGTATCTTAAAGATGAATATATTGAGACATCTCGGCCAAGAAGTGTTTTACTGTAAGAGGGTTTTCATAGTCAATGCGAAAAAAGTTGTAAAATTTTCTACTAGTTATGAAAAAGTACATGTGAACATTGGTACAATTGGGCATGTAGATCATGGAAAGACGACCCTTACTGCTGCTATTACAAAGATAACTTCTAAAGCTGGCCTGTCAAAATTCATTTCTTATGATGAAATAGATAGAGCTCCAGAAGAAAAGGCACGAGGTATCACCATAAATGCCTCTCATATTGGATATAGTTCAAAGCTTCGCCATTATGCCCACACTGATTGTCCAGGTCATGCTGATTATATTAAAAATATGATTTCTGGCGCATCTCAGATGGATGGAGCCATTCTAGTCGTTGCTGCTTCTGAAGGTCCCATGCCACAAACAAGGGAGCATCTTCTTTTAGCAAGACAGGTGGGAGTTAAGAAAATAGTTTTGTACATAAACAAATGTGATTTGGTAGATAATGATGTCTGGGAACTTGTAGAATTGGAAATGAGAGAAATGTTGTCTGATTTTGGATTTGATGGTGGAGCTCCTGTCGTTTTTGGATCAGCTACCAAAGCTTTAAATGGAGATACTAGTCCTATTGGTGAAGATTCAATTTGGAGACTATTAGATGCAATTGACAGTTACATTCCTAATCCATCACGAGACTATACCTCTCCCTTTTTATTACCAATCGATAATTCTTTTACAGTTCCTGGAAGAGGCACAGTTGTTGTTGGCACTCTTAAACGTGGTATAGTAAAGAAAAATTGTGAAGCGGATTTGTTAGGTTTTGATGTCAAATTAAGTACAACTGTTTCGGACATCCAAGTTTTCAAAAAATCTGTTCCTAGTGCAAATGCAGGAGAAAATGTTGGAATTTTGTTAAGAGGTATAAAAAATGATTCAGTTGCTAAAGGTATGCTTTTGTGTGAAGCTAGGAGTCAAACACTAAGTAACAAATATGAAGCTACTGTGTACTTCCTTAGTAGAGCAGAAGGAGGGCGTTCAAAACCAATCACTTCAAAATATATTCAACAAATGTTTTCTGATACCTGGAACTTGGCTTGTAGGATTGATTTGATGCCAGATGTTCCTATGGTTATGCCTGGTGAACATGCTACAGTGATTTTAATTCTTCTAAAAAGAACTATTATGTCCCCTGGCCAGTGTTTTACCATTAGAGAGAATAATTTTACAGTGGCAACTGGGATGATTACTAAAGTGTTTGATTCTGTTCAATTTAATAATTTAGGGAAATTAAAAATTTAATTATCTTCAATCTAAGATTTGTAAATAGAAATTTTATCGATTGTTAAAATTTTAATATACATTACTATTACTTAAATTGTGTTTCCTTTCCTCATTTTTTATTGTATAATTTATAGTACTTTAGTTTATTTTATTTTTTGAGTTTATAACATCTGATTTTTGATCATTTTTTTTAAATAATTATAACAGCAACTATAACCTTGAAAGAATTTTTTTATTTAAAAAATTTAGCTATGACAATCTTTTGGGAGGGTGTTATTATAATTGTCATTTGTTATGCTGGTGTTTTTGCACTTGGAATATGGTCTTCTTGCCAAATGGAAGGTCATTCGGAACTAGAAATGATGAATGCTGGAAAAAGTCTTGGTGTTATTGTTGGAACTATTACGCTTGTTGGTAAAAAAAAATTATTAAACTTAAGGATAGGACCCACCGATTGATCTGTATCTAATTATAATTAATGTAAAATTTTAATGATTTTTTTTTTTTTGGTTTTACCAATGTGTATTTCTCCACTTTTAATTTTCATGGCATATAAATCAATTTCTTATTCTGCTTCTATTACAAATACATTTATAATTTCTAAGTTAAGAAGAAATATATTTTGGATATTGTTACGTAAAGAAATAAAATTATAATGATTAAATGAGTGTGGGCTCCATCTTTAAATTAAGTAATTATTAATTTTGCTTAAGAAGAGTGAATTCGATAAAATTATGATGATTAATCGATTTAGGTACTTGGGTTGGAGGTGGCTATATTACTGGGGTATCAGAAAGAATTTATGAAGGAGGTCTAATAAATGTTCAAGTACCAGTTGGCTACAGTATGGCATTTTTAATAGGTATGCTTTTTTTATTTATATCTTTTTATACAGCACAGATGGGGAACCTGAGGCTGTGTGTGGCCTCCATGAACTAGCTGTGGCCCCTGTCAATTTCTGAGGTGTCTTCATTAATCTTGCACTAAAATTAATTTATGTTTAATTATCTAGTTTATCAAAATTTGAAAATTAAGTTGGATAAATGTACATAGCTGTGTGTGTGTGTGTATTTACTTATAAATAAAAATGCAACAGTAAAGTATAAAAAAATATTGTGGTCTCCATTATCGTTGCCAAACCTTAATGCAGTCTCTAATGATAAAAAGGCTCCCCACCTATGTTATGCTCTTTTCTGACTTTTCTTTTCAGTTTTAATATAATTTTGAAGTTATATTTAGATCAGGGTTGCCAAATGCCATACTCTTGGTAGGGTAATCTTACAATTCATATATATTGGCTTATAATAGTTAACAAGAGTCTTACATTTCATTAGATCTAATTATGGTAACACAAAATTATTATTTCTCAAGAAATTTGAATTTCATGTTTTGAAGCTATGATAAACAATATACTCATGTTGAAATGTGTGAAGAGTAACTGTAAATATAAGTCCGAAAACAATACAGGCTAATCTGTTAATTTATGGATAATTAGTTTTAAATTTGTTAATGATGTTATGTGATTGTTTGTGCTTTATGAATAATAACATATGGCTGCGTTATTAGAATCCATACACTATATATTAATTTTTTTAGTAAAAATACATATCATTTTTCTTTATAGTTACAGTAAATTATAAAATTGTAGCCTGAAAAAAATCCCATAACCATCATCAGCTGCTTTAATGCTGTCCTATTTCGGAACTTCGAAAACCTGGCAATCCTTGTTTAGATCGCCAATTTTATCAGAAATATAACCAAAATTTTTATAGCCTGCAATATTGATACAATAGCAGATTAAAATCAGACTTATAAGGTTTATTTTTTCAAGTGAAATCTTTTAAAGTAATAAATGTTTTCTGAGTTTCCATAGTTTCATATACACTATCCATTTCTTTGAATAATTCGTAACTACTTTTTGGCGAAGATAAAAGACACTGGGTAGTGTCTGAGATGGTCTCCTTCCTCTTATAAGTAGAAATAAGTAAGCTATTTTCAAGTGATACTTTACATTTAAGTTTTATAATTAAAGAATTTACTAATAAATAAAGAAGGTAAAAGTCGATATCCTTGTGATTACGGAAACAAAGAAGAAAGGCAAGGGTGAAATCAAAGTACAAGACTACATTCTTCTGTTCTTGGTTGTCAGTGAAAATGAGAGAGTTGCCAGTGGAGTAGTATTTCTATACCACAACGACTTATACTTGTCTGTCAGAAGGATAAAATATGTGAATGATAGACTAGTAGTTCTGGATATCCTAGAAGATGAGAAAATACATCACTTATAATAGCATATGGTCCCAATGATAATGCTAAGCAGGATGAAAAAGAAAAGTTCTTTAATGACCTGCAAAAGGAAGTTGATGTTATGAAGGCATCTCAATAATTTATGGAGATTTAAATGGCAGGGTAGACTATGAGAAGGAAAAATGGGATGGATTCGTTGGGAATTTCGGCGAAGACATTATCAACGCTAGAATTTAGAAATCTAATTTAGAAAGAATTCTCAGTTTTTGTGCAGGAAATGTATTAATAATTGCGAGCACTCTCTTTCCGTATAGAGAAATCCATAGATTCACCAGTGAGGAGCCAGGGCAAAGTGAATGATCTATAATAGATTATTTTCTGATAAGAAAAGAAGAGATTGGTGAAGTTGTGCATGAAAGAGTCAAAAGAGGATATGTGCTTGGAAGCGATCACTACCTCCTAATGCTGGATGAACTGTGGAATGAACAAACTCCTCAGAAAAAGCATAAGAAGGTATGAAGAAGATAATAAAGTTCTACAGGCTAAAAGAAGAAAAAATGTCCCATAACCTCCTTGAAGAAATAAACAGGATGGAACAAGATTCTAATCACCCATGGGATAGTGATGACATTGAGCAGAGCTGATCATCATTCAAGAAAATTATCCTTGATACTGCTAGACTGGTATATGCTGAGAAAGGACAGGATCTGGGTTTAAAAGAAGTCCGTTGTGAACCGATGAAGTGAAGAAGAAGGTTTAAGAAAAGAAGAAAGTCTGGAGGGACTTTCTTAGCTATAGAACACCTGCAGCCTATGAAAGATAAAAGAAAAGAACAAATGAGGACAAGATAAAAGTTCTTTAAGCCAAACAAAAATCATGGGCAGATTTTGGTCACGAAATGGAGAAAAATACAAAATAGAACCAGAGGATCTTCTACCAAGTCATAAAAGTAAAAACCGAATTACCTCAAAGAAATTAAGGATAAAGAAGGAAAGATTTTATGGCAGGAAGAAGATATAATGAAAAGATGAAAGGAATACTTCAAGGAGCTGCTGAAAGGAAGAGACGTTAGTCCGAATGAAACTAACAATGCTGAAGTAGAGTATTCGAAAGAAGTCACTTCAATTCCGACAAGCAGAGACCAAAATGGAATTTGGTGACGGCGCTAAAATAGTAATTAGAAATCCCATTAGAACTAACTTAGCAGGAAATTCCAATTCCATCATATGAACCGGATCCCATTGGACCCGCTCACATGTTTTGTGGCGCTTGAAAGCTACTGTAATAAAACTGAAGCATTAATTTCGTTTTGTAGACATGAGGCAAAAACAATATGATAGATGTCAACAAACCAATCCGTGTTGCTTATGCTTCGTGTCCCTTATTCATATTCCCATCCTTTAATATCTGTTGTGAAAAGTTGAATAGAAATATAGAAGAGGGTTGAAGTGTGCAGTCACAAGTGAAAAAGTAAAAATAAATAAATTACATTTATTTTTATTTTAGCCGACATTTCGGCCCGAAGTTTAAGCCTTCATCGGGACTAAGTAAATACAAGATAAAGATGGATATGAGAACATTGTAATATTTATGTTAATAATTAATTATTTATCTTCAAGATAGATATAAAGAAAGAATGCATTAATAGTGCAAAGCACTGCCGTTGTCCGGCAACCTGATATATTAGATAAATTGTTAAAAATAGTCACGAGTTTGCCTCCCGTTGCTGGAGGAGTTTTTTAACTCTACCATTAATCTTTGCCCTCATCTCCTGGCCCAGCAAAACCCGTATAGCTTGAAAAGCGAGGAAGGAGAGGACCCAAAAAAAAAGTCAATGTTCCTTCCCATCATTCTATCATACTCCTCCGAATCATGGGCCCTTACCTCAAACCATAAGGTGCAGATCCAAACAATGAAGATGAAATACCTAAAAAAGATTGAGGGAAAAATCAGAAGAGATTGGATCTGCAACACAACAATAAAATCAAACCTCAAGGTACAGTCAGTAGAAACCACTCTAGAAGAGAATAAACTTAAATGATTCGGGCACCTCCTTAGGATGAGCATGGAAAGAATGGCCAGGATAATGTATGAGACAATATTGGACAAAAGAAGACCACGGATCACCTGAGAAGAAGGTGTACGGGAGGTGTTCAGAAAGCGAAGTCATCGTAAAGTTTTTATCAGTGTCGACATTTCAACCCAAAAATATGGGTCATCAGCGCATGTTTCGATTGAAATGTTGGCATCAATAAAAACTTAATAATGATTGCATTCTGAATATTTATCACCCATCATATTCCTTATAAAGTATTTTTGCTTTTAATTACAGTTAAAATATCTCACGAAACTTCTATATTTTTGGCCCTATTTTTGATTTGTTAAATAAAATAGTATTCCGATTAATTAGTCTTATGAATCTTCTTCTAAAGTAAAAAAAATGAAAATTTATGCAAACATCTATAATTGCTAAACATAATTTAAAATTTTGTAATGAGCACTCCTTTTGCTCAATGATCCCTGTTCATATCTCAGCTTACCACACCCTATTTTTTTGTTAAGAAAATTTTTTAGGAAGGATAAAGAGTCTGTCAGTTTGAGATCCATGGATTGACAGACACTTCTCAGAAGTTTACTCACCACTTTAAGAATGAATATTTTAAATGTATGGTAATAAGAATGGTTTAGGTGTTTGTTAGAGGTTTGATGTCCTGTCTGTCTTCCACGAATACAATAAGGTTGAGAATCAGACACTTTTGCTGATAATGAAACTATTTTTAATATTTCTTTTAACTTTGATGATTTGAAAAAAAAAAAAGACGATTTAAGTTAACTGGAGCAATGGAGATCGAACAGTCATGACTTTATAAGCATGAGTGGTGAGTCTCGTCTCAAGAACTACATAGTTTTGATAATAAAAATTTTTTTTTTAAATCATATTACTTATTTACTGTTGTCAAAATTTATTCCAATGAATAAACATGATTATGATAAAATAATTGAAATATTGTCTCATCGATTTGATATTAACTATGTAAGTATCAAATTAGTCATAAACTGAATAGAATTGTATTCCTTTTCACACTCCATTAAAGCTATACATAACCATTTTCAGCTTTGGGTCATTTAAATATTTTTTACATTCCCAGGTAATGACATGATTTTGAATAGCTTCTTATTAACATAGATTCTACTGTAAGACTTTTCTGCCAGTCACATTTATGGTTTTTACTTTATTTTTCATATAAATAGCTAAAGTCAATGTCTTTTTACCAATAGGTCTTAGTATTTTTTTTACAGATAATAATTTAGTTTTTTTTTTTTTTTTTATATTTCAACTATAGAAGTTCTATCTTTAGTCCTTTCAGTTCACTTTTTACTATTCAAATAAATAACTATTGTACATGTTTGAACTTTTTTTTTTCTAATGGAATTTAACAAAAGGAAAATTTTCTCTTTAAAAATTGAAGTCGAATTTCAAACTTTTAGCCTTGAATCTTCTGCGGAATGTTCTAGAAAAAAAAGATCTTAAGAAGAAGATGGATTTACCACGTACTGTTCACTGCATTAGATAATAAATCTCAATTACACTTAAATTGCCCCATAAATAGTATAATTATGAATAGAAATATCCTCAAAAGGATTAAAAATGCTTTTGAGGATATTTCGCCTGAAGCCTCTATTAAGAAATGAGCAGGCAGGTTTCAGAGAGTTGCATTGATCTAATAAACACATGGAGAATTATCCTAGAGCAGAGTTTTGAATGGCAAAGCCCACTATAACTGGCAATTATCGAATTTGAAAAAGCATTCGGTTCATTAAACCAGGACATTATGTGGAGAAACCTCGAAAGTTATGGCATCTCTAAAAAGATATATCTTGTTAGGAGTTCCTATGATGGTTTTGAATGTCGAGTCATCCATGAGAGACTTCTGTCAAACTCTACTAGGATTGAGATGGATGTGTGATTTGTCCAACTATCTTCATCGTTGTGATCGACAGCATCATGAGATCTAAGCTTGGGGGTCGAATACATGGAATCCAGTGGGGTCTAAATTATAGGCTTGAAGATTTCGACTACGCCGACGCTTTATGTCTTCTTACACAGTGGTTCAGTGATCTACAGGGTAAGCTAGATGCATTAAGAGCAATTGCTAATTGCCAATAGAGTTGAACGGCAGATCAAAGTCAATAAAACCAAGAAAATGAGATTAAATGAGTGATGTCGGAATCCACTTGTTCTGAGGGAAAATACTGTAGAGCGAGTGGAATCATTCATCTACTTGGGCATGGTAATCGCAAAAGAAGTGGGCTCATTGGAAGATGTTAAAGCTGAATCAAAAACGCACATGGGAAATTTCAACATGAGGGATTCAATATGGAAGAACAAAAACTGTCTAAAAGAAAAAATAATAAGGCTGTCTAACACCAATGTGAAATTGGTCCTACTCTACGGCAGTGAAATGTGGAAGGTGGCTAAAAATGTTACCCGACCCCTTCAGAAGAAGAGAAGAGGACCTCTAACGAAATCCCTCTAGAGTATCACAGAGCAGCTTCCTATCCACCTCGGAAGAAATGGAAACGGATAGTGAATATTATATTATTATAGTGAATATTCCGCTTTGAGGAAAACAGATAGTGCCATCCAGAAAGAAGTTTTGCAATGCAATCCAAAAGGAACAAGAAGAAGAGAAAGGCCTAGAAGACATGGTGGAAATCTGTACAAAAAGACCTGAACCAGGCTGGCAATACTTGGCCAGAAGCAAATAGAGCGGAGTGAAACACATTTGTAAATGGCCTATGCTCCACCATTAGTCAATGGTGATAATTATAATAATAAATGAAGAAGCTAGATTTTCCACTCATCGTCCACTGCATTAGATAATAAATCTCAATTATACTTAATTTGCCCCATAAATAGCTAATTTAATTAATTGAATTTAGTATATATTTTTAACTTCATAGAATTCCTTATAATATGATTATTATATACGTTTTCTATTTTAGGTGCGGCATTTTTTATCAAACCTATGCGTGACAGAGAGTATGTAACACTGATTGACCTTTTCCAAGAATTGTATGGCATGAATTATGGAGCTTTGCTTGTTTTCCCTGTTGTAATGGCTGAATTTTTTTGGGCTGCTTCTGTCCTTAACTCCCTAGGTATAACGAGAGATGGAATATAATTTCCTAGTTCCTTTTAAGTATATAATAGTGTATGAGAAACTTATTAGTAAAACAAAAACTTTATTGGTTAAGAACAGATAATCAAGAAAAGAGTTTTGACAGAACATACGTTTTACTAGCAATAAATTTATCTATATAAATTTGGATCATAAAAAACTGGTAATAGAACATAAATGTTACAAGCAATAAATAAAATGTAAAGAAGAAAACAAATCAATGAAGTAATTTATCGAGAAAAAGCCACGTCCTTTTACAACTTGACATCTCCCTATTGGATGGCTTCATACCTATTATATTTTTTATTCCATCTCATATTTGCTAATTGTTCTAATATTTTATGATATAGATTGTGTTCAGTGGCCTTGTCTAAAAAAGAAATATTTGATGGCTTCAATCTTTTCAGATCTAGTTGAGCAATATACACAGCAACTAATTGACTCTAATAATTACTTAGCAGTTTCTCTATGTCTGTACTTTCTTGGAAGAGTCCCAAGAAATGTCCCTCTTCTATAGTGAACTATGCTTGGCTAGGAAGACTCAGCTGTAAAAATGTGTATATACTTTTCATGTTTATAGATAAGTAGAACAGAACTACTTTTTAATTTTCAATGATAACGTAAGATAATTTGGTTATGGGTTTCCAATAACTTTGAAATTATCTATAATGGTAACATGGATTAATTTTCATTATATATATTAAAAAGGAGCTTCACAATTATAAGATTAATATGGTTTCTCTTATTTACCATGTGTAAGAACCATATTTATTTATCCATGCTTTTAATTAATATATTGTATTTCTAACCCACCTTTTATGGATATATTTTTTATAATATAATATATGTTGAAAAGGAGGTAAATGCCAACATTTCTGAAAACCATTTTTTTTCTTCCAATAAAAGGTACTAATCTAATGAAAATGTAAGTATACATTTTTCATTTTTTTTTTTTAAATGAATATTTTGTTCATTATTTAATATACCTCTTAAATATTTTTCATTCCATGGGTGATAAATATTCAGGACGCAGTCATTATAAATTTTTTATTGGTGCCGACATTTTAATCCAAACATGTGGGTCATCATCACCAGGGTTGAAAAATTGTTTAATACATTCAGAGATATAATATTATATGACAGATAATGGTTAATAATAACAAAAAAGTGATTGATAATATATAAAAAATGTAAAAAATTATATAAACTAAAAATAATGTTTATAATGAATTTATAAAAAATTCAATTCATTACAATGGTCTATTATTGTAAACATTAATTGGCTAACTATTGTATACCTGCACTCAAACTATTTTATGTTTATATTGAAAGTCATCTCTTATTTATTGTTATTTCATTACCAGCCAATAGTCACAATTTTTTAATTATAAGAAACAACGCAAATCTTCTATACATCTTGAATATTTTAGTTAACAAATTATTTGCATTCTATGAACAGAAATGTAACTCCTCCCTCCACTTTGACTATGTTTACCTACATTTTGCTAAGTTAAAAACATCTGGAAAATCCTACACCGACCCTTTTACTTAGCTTCCAATGTGTCAGTATTTGAATACCTTCAGTGCTCGAAACACGGTTAACAAGGGTGAATATTACATTTTTTATAAATTCATTACATACATTATTTTTAGTTTATATAACCTTTTACATATTTCATTTGCCTATTTCATGGATCATCAATCACTTTTTTGTTATTATTAACCATTATCTGATATAATATTATATCTCTGAATGTATTGAACAATTTTTCAGCCCTGATGATGACCCATATGTTTGGGTTGAAACTTCGGCACCAATAAAACCTTTATAATGACTACGTCCTGAATATTTATCACCCATGATATGTTGAACAGTCGATAAACTTCCTTCAATATTTTTCATTCCACTTGTAATATTTCATTTTTGCCTCTTTTTCATTCTCAATGCTTCAATTGTTTCTTTTCAATATATATATTTTTTAATTATTAATATATATATATATTTATAACTTCATTTGAATATTTATAGGGACAACATTGGAAGTGATTCTCCACATTGATCCAATCTGGGCCATCGTGATAAGTGCATTTTTTGCTGGTCTTTACACTATAATCGGAGGCCTTGTGAGTGTATCTTATACAGATATTGCTCAGCTTGGATTTATTGTTGTTGGACTGGTTAGAAACTTATTGTTTTAAAATTTTTATTATGTATTCAATATAGTGTAGTATATTTTTCTAGAAGACCCTGATCAATTTAGTGGCTTCTTATCAAAGACAGACATCTGTCATTTTTATAAAGTTGAGAAAAAACCAATTTTTGAAAAATAGCTTCAATTTAAACCAACTCAAATGATTTATTTTCATGATTCAACTTGAACATTCTTAAATAAAATCATGAGAAAGAGTTTGAGTTGAACCTGTAAAACAAAAATTGGATTTTTCTTCAATCTTTTTTTTTTTTTTAAAATGACAGATGTCCATCTTTGATATGAAGCCACTCAATTGTTTATTTTGTTAACATGATCGAGTATATTTATATTTTCTGTTTCATTTAAAAAAATAAATTTTATAATTTATTTTTATAGAGAGAATCATTATTGCTTTCAAATAATTGAACACTAAATTATTTTTAATATGTTTTTCAATTAGTTAAAGCTTACATTAGAGTAATAAATGTAATATACTTAAATTAACTGTTGGTATAATATTTTGTTATGTAATTGTTATTCTAACGTTTTGATAGGTTTTGGCAGCTCCATTTGTTGCATATTCAGAACATGTTGATGTTAATAGAGAATCAGATTTTATGGGAACAATCGAAACAGGGCATATTGGGACATATATTGACGACTATATAACTCTTTTCTTAGGTGGGATTCCTCTGCAGGTAATTAATGGCATCCATTATTACATTTTTTATTTATTTATTTACAAGTTATTATAACTTTTTACTAGACATGATAGAAAAACCACTAGGAGGAACTTCATAGTGTATGAAGCTTGACCATTAATAGGTATCAATGATTTTTTGATTGAGCAGCTCAACCGATTTTCCAGTTTGATGGCTGATATTATTTGATTAAATACCCTGAGTGTTTTGAATAATTTGAGCTCTCTTCTTCTTCTTCCTCACAATGCCATTTCTAGCGTCGAGGAGCCTCTATCCAGCGCAGCCACTCTTCCCGGTCTCTGCTTAACCGCTTCATTTGGTCGAAGGATTTGTCTCTTCTACCTCTGATCCTTTCCATGAACTCCTGATATGAGACTCTGGAACGCCCTTGTGCTCTCTTCCCTGTGGGTCGGGGCTCTAATATCTTTATAGGATCCATGTACTCGTTCATGCGGCATGTCCAAACCACCTTAATTGCATGTTCTCCAAGGTGGTTTTGAGTTCAGGCACTTCCAGCTGTTCTCTGATAGTTTCATTTCTAATGTGATCCCTCCTAGTTTTGTCCACCGATCTACGTAGGAACCGCATTTCCGCTGCTGTTATGCGACTATAATGTTTGTCCAGCTTCTCTGCCGTATATGAGAATAGGAAGGTATACAGACTTATAGACATGCATCTTGGTATTTTTATCTACTTCACGGCAACTGAGGATACTGCTAGCGATCTGGTGATATATTTGATTCGCCTTAGATATTCTATTCGAAATCTCAGCATCTATTTAACCAAAGGTAGTAATTATGGTACTTAAGTAGGTATACTCCTTTACTACCTCAAGAATTTCTCCGTTGCAAACCAATTGGACGTCTTCCTCATCTTCTCTCGCCATAATCATCACTTTACTTTTGGAGGCATTTATTTGCATACCTTTCCTCAGCAGCTCTTCTTCCCATCCTACCAACTGCTTGCTGAAGTTTCATCTTGGAATAGGCGATGAGCACAATGTCATCCGCATCTAAAAAGCTCTGTACGAGGACAGTTCTCATATGCCAGTTTCCAATTGTAGTCCATGCAGTCCAACGCTTGCAGATTTTATGGATCTCGTCCATAAAGTTTATAAACAGGAGGGGGCTTGAACTATCTCCCTGTCTGACTCCTCTCGCAATTGGGAAAGGTTCTGATTCTGTGCCATTTATCCTTACCACTCCAGTGGCTCTCTGGTTGGTTGATTTCACAGCCTCAATCAAATCTCCAGCCCTTGGGAACTATAGCGTTCCAAATTTCTTTCCTAGGAACTGAGTCAAACGCTGCTCTTAGATCAAGAAATGCCAGGTACAGGTTTTTCTAAGAACAAAGATATGGCCCTGAGTCTGCCGGCCAGGACGGAAACCAGCCTGTTCACCTTCAAGCTGTCCCTCCACAATCCGCCTGAGCCTCCTTTCTAATATAGAGGTATATAATTTATAGACCACAGAGAGCAGACTGATGGGTCTAAAGTTATTACAGTCCATTGAACTGCCTTTTTTATGAATTGGAAGGATTATGCTATATTCCCAATCCTTGGGAATTTTCTTTCTATCATATACTTCCTGGAAGAGCTTTTGAAGGACATAAGGAGTTCATTTCCACCATATTTCAAACATTATGGGGTGATACCATCCCTTCCGGGTGCTTTTCCTGCTTTTAGAGTCTGGATTGCGTCTTCTATTTCTTCTTCTTCTATTACCTCTAGGCTTTCTAGAGTAGAGTGCTCTCATTCTTGGTTGTGACGTATTCCTGGATTTTCAGAGAATTGTTCCTGAAAATGTTGTTTCCATCTGTTCAGGATCTGTTCCTTGTCGGTTAGCAGGGATCCATCGCTATCCTTTACATTTCTGATGGGCTTGTTTTTCTTAGGTATGCTTTCCAGGCAAGCTTTTTCCGAGCAACTATTTGTTGAAGGTCCTTGGTTCACCATTCAGTCCGCTTTCCCTTACCAGATACCTTCCTCTTCCCACATACAGCATTTACAACCTCCATAATACATGACTTTAATTTGTTCCAGATACCTTCTACATCTCCGTCGAAAGTTGTTGCTCTTAATTTATTTTCTAAATTCTCCGTGTAGAGGAACCTTTTTTCTGGATCATCCAAGGCTCTAATATTCAGGGTCTTAATTACCTTCGCTTTTCATTTACTATCTATAATTATATTTCTATCGGGCACAAGTAGAAGGTGGTCACTGCCTATCTCTGCTCCTCTCACCGGTTATATATAAAATAGTCAATTATACTATTTTTGCTCCAAGCACGAGAAAGTAAGTTTATGAATTCTTTTGTGTGGGTAGAATGAATTCCCTATGAGGAGGTCATTATCAACAAAAAAGTTTACCAGCCACTGTTCATTGTTATTTTTTACATTTTCACCTCCATGCAGCCCTAGAACGTCACACCCTGATCTAACATCATTTCCAGTTCTGGCATTAAAATCCCCACTCAGGATTACAGATCTGCCTTTTTCCTTAGCTTTATCTACAATATTTTGTAAATCCGAGTAGAATGCCTCCATTTTCATAACACTGGTATCTTCAGTCGGTGCATACACCTGGACTATGGAACTCTTACAATGGGCATCTTAAAATCTGCCACAATCAATCGAGGTGATATTGGTTCCCAGTCCTCCAAACGATCCAACATATTTGGTGACATTACTTGGCCTACCCCTTCCCTGGCGAAAATCCCTCTAGGTACTCCAGCATAAATTAAGGAGTAATTTCCGACTATAATTTGAACTCCAAAACTAATAAATTATTGCACCAAATGTCATTAGTCTGCCTGATTGATGGTATGTTATGAATTTTTGACCAAACTTTAGTTTGATGATTCAAATTACTCAGCAGAATCATGTGAGTGTTTTGAAACAATTTGAATTCAAAATACTGAATAGATATTTTATTATAATTTATGAAACTCTAAAAATATTGGAACTTGGTGTATTAATCCAGTGCCTTCCACTAAGCAATAAGGTTCCTTGAAAGTTTCGTCTCATGCATCTGTATATATCAACATGCAAAAAGCTCCTTGCATCTGTGCATGTAAACATACTGAAAATAAATAACTTACTAATGTTTCATACATTTCAATGTATAGATAGAGATAGATAAATGTATAGAGTTTTATTTGGTCATCCACCCACTACAACTAGCTTTAATATTTACAAAACTCAACTTCTCTAACAACTGACCAATATGTTTAAGAAAAAGTAAAAGTATATTCTGTCCCTTAGGGCTGTAAGGTTATTTCTGTAATCGATTTTTTTTAAAGTAAATTATTTTTTCAGGATAAAAATCATTTAAGAAAATTTAAATTGTATCATGTTATATATTGAACTATCACCAATGTTATTCAGCTTAGCCCTGAAGAAGGTAATAAGAACAACATTACTGGAAAATGAGGAGTCCATGTCAGAATGAATCATAAAATCCTTGGATACACAGATTATATAGCTGTCCTTGGAAGTAATCAAGAGGACATTGAGAAACTCGCTAAGACTCTGATAAGAGAGGCACAGCAGATCGGCCTACAATTAAATGAAGACAAAACAAAATATATAAGCGAAGATTCCACCCCAATAACAGGATCTGCGTAGAAGGAAAATCATTCCCGAGAGTAGAAAAATTCAAATACCTTTGATCCACAATAACCTCAATGAATGACCAATGGGCAGAAATAGACCAGTGTATAACTAGCACAAACAGAGCTTTCTTCTTCCTTTCAAAGGTGTTGAAATCCCGAAAAATCTCAAATGAAGGGTGTACTATGATAAAGCTAGTTCTAATAAAAAGTTCCTAGAAAAAAATGTTGAAAGATATGAGAGAAAAATACTCCATACTATAACTGGACTGATCTGGGATCAGAGTAATAACACATGGAGAAGAAAGATCAATAAAGAACTGCTCACAGAAACTGTTCAATCAATATCCCATGATATGAAAGCACGGAGGTTTAGATAGGTGGGGCATGTAGCTCATAGCAATCCATCCGGAAGCCTCTACGTAACAATGAATGCCTAAGTAGAAGGCAAAAGACCACGTAGAAGACCAAAAAGCAGATGGATAGATAGAATCAACAAAGATGTCATAGAGCTGCGTGTAGATAAATCAAAAGAAATAGTCCAAGACAGGCAGAGATGGAGCAGACTAGTTAAGGCGGCAAAAAATCTATATGGTCTGTAATGCCATCAGGAAAAAAAATCATATATTGAAATTTATAAAAATTGCAACAACTACTGATAACTCTTTTTAAAATTTAATCCAATAAATTTGAAACTTTGCTCTCTAAAATAAATATTATTTCCAGGTTTAAAGTATTTATCAATTGTTAAATTCATTACATAATAAATATTCAATGGATTTATGAAATGATAAGCTTTGGAAAAATATTTTAAAAAATTAAATTAATACCTGTCTCATTAAATTGACTCCTGTCTCTTGTCTCCCCTCTACCAATTGTTTTAAAATTTGAATCAAACTATTTATTTTCTTTCTATCATTTATTTATTATTTATTTTTGCAACAATAGAAGTAATCTTTAAACACATAAGAAAGTTGCAATTTGACCAACTGAAAGATTCTTAAATGCCTAAAATGGTTTCTACCAATTAATAAGTGGTGAGTTGGCAGATTATACTCATGACCTCTTTCCAAAATCATCCTTAGTGTGTATACTTAGTCGATGGTCAATCTGCCCTTCCGGAAACCAGTCTGATATCATCCAATCTCTAGCTTGGCGATTGGGGATAGTCGGTTGGAGAGGATGTTGGAATGAATTTTGTATGCATGTGATAAAAGTGAGATCTGATAGTTACCCTGATAGTTGCACATTCCAATTGGTCTTCCGTTTTGTGCAAGAGACTGCATACTGCACTAGTGTTTCCTATTGTATAAAAATGAACAGGATCATGTTATATAATACCCTATGAAGTTCCTCATTTCCATACTTCAAGAATTCTGGTAGTAATCCATCTGGTTCTGGGGCTTTCTTGTTTCTCATACGCAAGATTGCTTCTGTTACTTCTTATAAATCTGGGGGCTCAATATTTCCATCTTCATCGTCATAGGTACTCCCATTAACTCCTCCGCTCCTTCATTCAAAAGGTATTTAAAATCCATCTTCCAGTATATCTTCTTTATCAGTAAGCAAGGAACCATCTTCATTTTTACAGGCTTGAATTTTGGGTCTAAATGGAGCTCTACCACTGTTCAATTTTTGAAATACCATTAGATAGCTAAAATAATTAGAAAAATGAATATGTTATATATACTACTAGAAGGTAATAAAAAATGGTGAAAAGTTATGACTTTTAATTGTTGTATTCAATTATACATACTTTCATTGTTGAATTAAATTTATAAAATTTTTACTAAAAATAAAAAGGGTAAGTGAAAGGTTCAATGCACCAATTTTTTTCTTTAAAAACAGTGATAAGACTGATGATAGTCTTTCACTGGTTTTTTTTTATTCTTAGCACTTGGTCAAAAGTTTAATTAACAAGATAGCACTTATCATTTTACTTATCTACTTATTGCGACCCTCCCATTTCTTACCAAATTTATTGATTTGTTGATAAATCTGTCTTCTGAATCCATAGACATATTTATCACTTAATGCCTGTTGTGAAGTTTTGTTAATTTTTTTTTTATTAGTTGAAAATTAATACATTTTGCCACATTGGAGGGCATTAATATTAGGGCAACATTAAACATACAAATGATAACTAAAATAGAGATAAAAGAAAAAGATTTGTAGAAAGTAAAATAAGAAAATTAACATACATACGTAAAAAAAAAAAAAAAAAAAAAAAAAAAAAAATTGGAGAGAAACTAAATGAAATTAAAATAGATAAAACGCATACACACCTATATACCAGGGAGGAGTCATGCTTTGTCCCACAAATGTGGAAGCCAAGACAGGACCCCAGGAGATCCCAGTGCTTCTCTCCCAGCCGCGTCACTGGTATTGCAAGCTTGTGGAGACTGATAGAGGGCACTAGAGCAACAGACGCTCAGGACTTGAGTGGAGAATCTGGCCATTGCCAGTATTCCAATATATACATATTTACAAAAGGTCGCGGGGCCACTGCCGTTTTGACCTCCGGGGAGGATTGTATGGATGGCTGGAGCTGGATAAGAATTGTGCTACAGGAATTGGATGATGAGTGAGGTTTTGATTAAATTTGGAAAATTTATCTGAGATTAGGCCAACAACAAATGGAATATGAAAATCATTATGGAGGGTTTTATTGGTTACATAGAAGGGCATCGACTATTGTTCGGAGGACTGTAGACTGGAAGGATTGAATGCGTTTAATGTTAGAAGGTTTTGTTGTCCCCCACAGCTCTAGTCCGTAGGTCCAGATAGGTTTCAGGATTGTCTTGTAGATTAGTAGTTTGTTGTCGACTGAAAGTTGAGATTTTCTATTCATTAGTCTATATAGCTGTCCGTATCATGTGTTAAGTTGTTGTCTTTTAAGTCTGGTATGTGGGTTCCACATTAGTCTTTTATCTAGAAGAAAGCCAAGATACCAGACTGTGTCTGAGAGAGGAAGTGGTGTGGATTTGAAATAGACTGGTGCACAGGACTTGCGCCGAAGGGTAAAAGTGATGTTGGATTTGGATTCATTTATTACATCAGTGTTCAATAAAAGGTGACTTTATAGGTTTAAGGATACTGTTTTAGGATATGGGTTGGAAGATAGGATGGCTGTATCATCAGCAAATGTTGCCAGGAGGGTTTCGGGATGAGTAGGAATATCAGCGGTAAACAGAATGTAGAGGACGGGACCCAAGACGCTGCCTTGAGGAACTCCCACCTCAATTGAATGGCAGTTGGAGAATTCTGTACCACAGCGAACTTGAAAAGAGTGGTCAGAAAGGTAGGATCGGAGTATTAGATATAAGGACTGGGGTAGGTGGGTTTAAGCTTGAATTGTAGTCTGGTGTGCCATACGGGATCGAAAGCTTGTTCGATGTCCAGGAATGCTCCCGAGCAATACTCTTTGCATTCTAAGGCTGAGGATATGTGGTCAACAATTCAGAGTCCTTGTTGAACAGTGGAATGCTGGAAACAAAATCCGAATTGATGGGTAGGAAGGTTTTGTGACTCTATTATAGGTAGGATTCTTTTAGTAGGATTTTTCAAATATTTTTGAAAGGATTGGGAGTAGGATGATGTATTATTGGAAGGTTTGGCTGGTTTCAAGAAAAGGACGATGTTGGAATGTTTCCATAAGAGAGGAAAATGAGTAGTTCTTAGGATGCAGTTGTATATATATGTGAGGAACATGATCGCTTTGGGTGGTAGTTGATGAATGATCTGTGGGGTTAGAAGGTCGTATCCAGGAAATTTGCGGGAAGATAGTTTTTGTAAATCATATTTGACCTCAGAAGGATGAACTGCTTTTGGTGGTAGGGAAAGTGGAATTGGTGAGGAGAGGACTTTTTCTACTTTTGCAGTATGGGTGGGATGGGATTCAGGATGAGGAGTAAATGTACAGGAGAGGTGTTTGGCAAATTCCTCAGCTTTGTCTTCGTCAGACGCCACCCAGGAGCCATCAACTCGATAGAGGGGATGGAAAGTGGTATTTTAGGATTTTTTTTGGTGATATTCCAGAAGGAATTATCATGAGCGGAGAGGGATGCAAGGTAGGAGTTAAAGGATTGGGATTTGAAGTTGGATAATTCTTGCTTAACTTGTTTAGAGGAATAATTATAGGAACGGCGATCTGTGGGATGTCTGCCATAACAATCTGGTACGGCATTTGGTTTGGATTAACTTGAGGATGTGTTGAGGTAACTTATTTTTCTTAGGAATTATCGGGGAATGATTAGGGGAGGAAGCAGCCCAGACTGCTTGTTGAATGGTGTTGGTAAAGGAGTGTACGGCATTATCAAAGTCTTCTGAGGTTTTTAGGGTTATTCTGAGGTCAATTTGATCGGAAAGGATTTGGTGGAAGAGTTTCCAGTTGACTGAGCCTGTCTGATAAAGGACGGTGGAGAGGGTTATGGAATAGGAGCTAGTGATACTTGGAATATTAATGGACTGTGTTCTGAGGAAAGTTCATCGAAGTGTGCAATGCAATAGTTGAGTGAACCTAAACCACTGTGGATGAAGAAATCAAGGATATCGGGATTGCGATTAGAATCAGTGGGCCAGTAGTTAGGTGAGGTCAGGGGAACTAGATTAAAACGTTGGGAATTGAGTGCAGACAGCAGTGTTCGGCCGCGAGAATTTGTGGTTCTTGAGCCCTATTGTTGATGCTTGGCATTTAAGTCTGTACCCAGGATGAAATGGTGTCCTAAGGAATTGAGGAGGAAACTGAATTGGGTATTAGAGATGGATTGGTTAGGAGCTGATGCAAGGGTAATAGGAAAGGAGAAGTTTTGATTATGATAGCTGTGGATTGCAGGAAATCATGAGTAGGTAATGGGAGAAGGTGGTGAGAGAGGGATTGGTGTACAATGACTGCAGTACCGGCATGTGCTCTACCATCAGGATGGTCAGTACGATATGTAGAGTACAGTGGTATTTTTAAAATTTGTTTTTTGGTCAGTCGAGTTTCCGTAATAAGGGCTACATCAACGTTCTTGTCCAGTAAGAGAGCTGTCAGTTCGTCAGTGTGATTTCTAACACCATTCGCATTCCAAAGGAAAATTGATAAGGGTTTGATGAAATTCATTTAAGGATTTTTTAAAGGAGGGATAAGGTGAGATACTAGATTTGTAACAAGAGATATCAGTGGGGATAACAAGAGATTTGAATTCAGTGAGGAACAATGCCAACAAACTGGTAAGGTCTGTGGCTCATGATGGAGGAGGAATATGAGGAATGTGATGTTGATGAGGTTGTTGAGGGTTTTGTACTTTAGGAGGGATAGGATGTTGAAGTTGGGATTGGGGTTCCTGTTGCGGCAGGGTCCCACATTTGTCAGTAAAGGCTCTTCCCCCTAGTAACTGGGAAAAAGAAACTTTTGAGTTTACTATTTTAGCAGGTCCTCTTCTGGGCTTAGAGATTTCTTCTTGGTTTCCAGGTTTACGAAATTTATTTTTGATGTATTTGTAGATCTGGCAGCCCTTGTAGTTGGCAGGATGTCCTTCCAGGCATAAAGCACATACAGTGGGAGTAGTTTTCAGTTTATTGCATTCACTAGTCTTGTGTGACTCTCCACATTTCACGCCCCTTGGGATGTAGTGGCAGTATGTTTTGGTGTGGCCGTATGCCTGGCAATTATGGCACTGGATGATTTCTCTTTTAGTGTTTTTCAACCTTGACACTAGTATAATATAATGTTCTAATTTCATATATTTTATCGACTCCTGCTGAGAGTTCTAAATCTATGAAAAATATGGATAATGGTATTTTTCTATTAGCGCCGGATACATCTCTGTCGTCCTTCATTACATTGGTGACCTGTCAGACTCGGTTGGAGTAGAAGGGTGTAAATTCCAGATTACTACCCTCAGGAAATGCTCTTGCCTCAATTGGTAGGTGTAAAAATCTGCCTTTGTGTCGGATAGATATTTAATTATTTGGCGGGTATGTATCAGCTGTGCAGTCGTCTCCTGAGATGAACCTGGCTGAGGTTGAGTGTCTCCTGCTACTTTCGGTGGAGTTGCAAGTGGCGTCATTCTTTTCGATTGGCGACTTTTTTTTCTGCAGGTGACGAACGTGGTGTAGATCTGGCAGAGCGAGACCTCGTTGTTGCACCCTTAGAAGACATGAGTTAATGGTAGTATCGCCTAATACATTAAGAGAAAAGTGAAGGAAAAAAAATATGTAAAACACGCTGCGTGACCTTGATTTTGTATCAACGTCGCAAAAGGACCTCTCCCGTTAAGGCTCCAAGCCCAACTGATTAGTCTGGGCCAGGTACTTATGGCTGCGAGATAAGAGAACTGGCCTCTATACACCGGCTTCACTTCACACAACTGTACACAATAAATAACAACTGTACTCACTTTGTCATTAGTGCATATTATGGCCCAGGTGTTTAGCTCACGAATAGTCACAATTTTATTAAAAAGTAACACTAATTTTCCAAGAAAAAATGAATATATCTAAGAGACGAGGTAACTGTGGTATATTATAATCTAGCGCATGTGCAGAACTGAAAAGTTTTGTTAATACAGCTAATTTATTGATGATGTGTCCTTTGCCGTTTTCCAACATCAATAATTTCTCTAAGTGGGATTCCTTATCCATAATCCTTCTCTATAGCATCCTTTAAACTCAAGTTTTTTATTATATTATATAGATATTTATTATTATACTATATATAATATTATATCATATATATATATATATATATATATATATATATATATATATATATATATATATTTATTATTATATGATATATAATATTATATTATATTATATATATGTATATACTTATTTAATTATCTTCACCAACTTCGTTCTCAATTTATTCTTGTAACAATTTTTAGTTTATATTTAATTATGGTTGAATCAAATACTTAATAGGAATTATTCTATGTGTAATAGATATTAACTAAGTTTAATATATAAGTAACAAAAATTTTGTTTTAATTATAACCACAAATATTGTTATTCTTAGAAGACATCTGTCTCTGATCAAAAGTTATTTTAATTTAATTCCTTTTTTTTTAATTTTAGAGTTATTTTCAACGAGTTTTTTCCATCAAAAACACAAAACTTGCTCGAATGATGTCAATTTGGTCAGTTATTGGGTGTGGTCTTATTGCTATACCTTCTACTTTAATGGGTTACTATGCTTTAAAGACAGGTATTAATCTGTCATATTTTGTCTTATTATTCTATTTGTTTTCCAACTTTGTTTATTGCCTTTTCAATGATTTTGATTATTTTTCTTTTCTTTGTTTTTAATTGGATAATTACTTAACATTTTCTCAATTCCAGTAAATATCTTTTTATTTTTTAGACTGGGGAAAAATTGAAGGTTATGGAAAGCAAATACCTGAAGAAGATTATGTTCTAGTTTTACCTCTGGTGCTTAGATATCTTACACCCAAAGTAATTTTACTTAATATTATTCTAGATTATGTGATCTATGGTCATCATGAAAACAAAATTAATATTGTTATATATAAAGGCTTTTGTATACAGAACATGATCCATGGTGGCAATCTAATCGTATTCCTACCAATTGCATTGTTACTATCAGACTGAATGTAATCTGTCACAGAGAGCCATTTAAATGACAGATTATGTTCTATATGCATGAGCCTTTATGATTTTTGTTTTAACTTTATATAAATTGAAGAGTTCCAGTAAATAACAATTACATTATTTTTTTAAATTTTGCATTATTCAATTCATTAGCTATTGTGTCCAATCCCGCTATTGATGAATTCTAAAGTACTAGCAAAGAGTTTTATCAATATCTGTTGAAGGGATTATATGTTATCATCTTTGATATTGATAAGCTGTTTTACTTGATTCATATAAAATTCTGTTAATTCTAATAATTTAATTTTGAATGTCTTTGATATGTCTGACATTCAAATTTTCCTTGCCTAAAAAACTAGAAAAACTCAAAATATGTTCCTGTTAAAAATAGTATGTGTTTTAAATGCAAGTTCAGATCAATTTATTTACATTTAAATTATGTTGCATTAAATTTTATATTATTTTGGCTATATATATATATATATATATATATATATATATAATGTAAAGTTTCTAAATATTCCTGTTGTAATAATGATTCTTAGATTTTTCTCTTCCTATATTTTTACAGTTTGCCTTTTTTATAAATGAAATTGCATGAATTTAGTTATCATAACAGACATAATTTTGAGTTTCTTCTGGCATACTATTATATTTTTTAGCTTTACATCTCCAAAAAATCTCCTAATTCCAGTAGTGTTTAATATTCTTTGATTGGATGCTGATATTGATTTTTTTTTTTTTATAACTTATTACATAAAAATCGAACCTAATATTATCATTAAATATCAATACATGTGATAGAATATTATATTATATATCATTTACTATTTGTTTCAAAGAGTCTATCAATCTGTGAAATTTTAGGAAGAAAGAACTCATCCTTCACACTTCATAATCTTTAATTATTTTAATGGACAACATTTATCCCACTCTGTCCATTTGCAAGTCCAGTTTCAGCATTAAAACATTACATCAACTTTTTTTTTTAAATATTAATATTATTAAATAATAATCAAAAACTTTATCATTTGCATCATTTCCAATTAAAACCAACATTTGTCAACGCATCGATATAACATCACTTCTTATTATTATAAAAAATAAAAGTTAAGTTAGAAAATTAAATAAAAGTTAAAAAATAAAAATTCATAAAAATAAATAAATTAAAAACTTTCTTCTTATATTAATTGATGTTCAATAATTTACTTAAGGAATAGTTTAATGTTATTTTAGGTACAATGTATGAAAATTGTTCTCTTCTGTATGTTACTAATGTACCCATCGAATAAACCATGAAACTAATAAACTCAAACTGGGACCAAATGAAATATTATACTCCAAAGATAAAAACTTGTTCATGGAAGGATTAAATATATATTTAAAAGATAGATTTTTTATATATAATAAAGAATATTACAAACAACCTGATGGATTACCCGTCGGCTCAAATCTAGCCATTAATATTAATGGTGTATACATGAACCAACTAATAAAAAAATCGTTTAGAGAAAATACCGATAAAACCAACTTTAATAAAAAAATATTGGATTGTGCAGAAAATAATGCAGGTTTTTGAGTTTTCTTTAAAATACCCATCTATATAACAAACTGTTTACGTTTACTGGATTATTCATTTGTATGAATGTCAACAATTATTAATCCTCTTCCAAACGATAATGTTTGTTTACCTCTGTAGCATTTCACTGCTTAGAAATAATTCGGTCTTTACTGAGATGTCTTCGTTTGATTATGGTTTTGTTTTACTAGTTTAAATTCGGCCAGAATGGGGCCCAGATGGCCAGAAACATCAAACAAGTCTGGGACGAGAGCAGCATTAATGAGTGTCCTGTTCAACGGTGGTTCAAAAAATTTTGGGAGGGAGACTTCACCCTTGAAGACAAAGGTTTTGGAAGAACTTCCTCTCTTGATGACGTTGTTCTATGGGCTTTGCTGGAAGAAAACTCCAGAACAACTGTTCGAGAACTTGCTGAGAAACTTAACCTTAGGAAATTGACCGTTGATGACCATCTCGAGGCAATTGGAAAGGTAAAATAACTTGAAAGTTGGGTTTCACACACATTTAATGACTGGGGAAAAAACCAGCGTTATGAAGTTTGTGCTACACTTCTTTGCCGAAACCCCTACCCTTTTCTGTCCAGAATTGTTACTTGTGATGAAAAGTGGATACTTTACGTTAACAGTAGACGTTCTGGAGAGTAGCTCAACAAAGGAAAAGCAGCAGAACATTTTCCAAAGCCCCCAGCTCAGCAAAAACAGGTGATGGTTACTGTTTGGCGGGTTTCATTTGATTTGATACACTACAGCTTCTTAAATTGTGGAGAAACCAACAATGTTGAATTGTATTGTAACTAATTAATTCAATGCATCAGAAATTGACAATAATGAAGCCATCTTTGGTCAATCGGAAGGGGCCCATTTTGTTGGATAACAATGCCTGGCCATATGTCTCATGTGTGACATCACAAAAACTGTTGGAGGTTGGATATGAAACTCTGCCACATCCGCCCTACTCTCCAGAGCTCTCGCCAATGGATTATTTTTTTATACACCTGGACCACTACTTACAAAAAAAAATTTATGGACAAAGGGAATTAGAAAATGCATTATTAGAGTTTATCAATTTTAAAGATGGGGAATTCTATTCCGAGGAAATGGAAAAGTTGCCAACACCTTGGCAAGAATGTATTGATAGTAGTGGAGACTATTTTGATTAAATAAAACAGTTGTAAATCTTTCTGTTTTCTTTTTAAACCAAAATCCTGTATTTTTTGGACAACCCAATATATAGATGACATAATAATAATAGACAATGTGGAGACCCAAAATAATATATTACATGTATTTAAAATAAACATAAACAACATAAAAAAGTGGAATTTACAATAGAAAAATCAAAGGAAAACAATATCAGATTCCTTGATATAGAAATAACAATAAGAAAAAAATAACAACCAAATGGACAAAAACTGATTACCAGCAATTTCCTACTAAACTATAATTCAAACCATCCCAGAACACAAAAAATAAATACTATAAAAAATTTCATACATAGAGCAAAGACATACTGACGAGGAAAATTTGAAAATATCAAAACACAAATTTACAAAATTTGGGACAAGAACTTTTATCCTAAAAACTTATAAATAAAATATGGTACAGCATAAATAAATATGAACAAATAAAAAATAATCAATCAAACAATACAGAAATTTCACACTCCAAATTAAGTAATAATACTAATAATAAAAATACCAAAGAAATGATAGAAATAGAAAAATAAAATGAAACGCTGATAACAGATTTTTATAGACAGAATAATAAAGAAAGAAACGAAATAAAATGCACAATAGAGACCTCACATAGAACACAAAACTATAAAACACAATTAAATAAATATCATAAAATGCAATATATCCCAAATCTGACCAATAAGATTAAAAAAGAACTCACCACATATGATTACCACAATATAAAACTTGGAATACATAATAACAATAAATTAGGAAACTACTTATCAAATATGAAGGATGAAATAGAAAAATTAGACAAACAAAATACCATTTATGAAATAGAATTGGCTTGAAGTAAAAATTGCAACAAAGTATACATAAGAGAAACCTCAAAAAAATTAAAGACTAGAATCAACCAACGTAAAAATAACTGTAAAAGTATATAAAACATAAATGCAACTGCTCTCTCACAACATAGTATATATAAAAAACATAGTTTTGATTTCAATAATACAAAAATTATACACATAGTATAACACACAAAAAATAGAAAAAAAGAAGAGGCAATCCACGTCACCAAAAATATAGAAAAAAAACAATAAACTATAACACTGATACAAGAAAATTAAATAACCACTATCCTCATAAATAAATTCAATTCAAATCATATATAAATTAAAAAATATATAAAAACAATAGTCAAGAGAAGAGCCAAATAAATACATATAGGGGAGAGGGGGTGAATAAAAGGATTAGAACCAAGTCCACTTAAATAACAATCAATGTGATGATGAAAATTGACTAAATGATATATAAAATTATTAAATGAAATATAGAAAGAAAGACAATTTTTTTCTTAACATGCATCAGAGGAATATGAGATAGAAGAAAAACATTAAAAAGATAAAATAAAATAAAAATGAATTGTATGTAGACTTTAAACAAATATATGTAAATATAAAAAAAAATTGTAACAAATATTAATAATGTTAATGATGTTCTAATAATGAAAGAAATGTTTCTGAAGATGGGCAAAGATTCCAAAACGTTGGACAGATAAATAACATACGGAAGAAAAAAATGTTCATACATTATACCTAAAATAAATTAAAAAATATATATTGCAGAATTATCCTTATACAGATTGTTCCATTTATAAAATATGTTTATCCAATCAGGAAATTATCCTAATAAAAATAGAAGCTTTATATTCCTTAGGTCTCATCAGTGGTGGATCGAGGAATTTCCACAGGAAGGATACACCTCTATACTAGGTGATTCCCCCACCTCTACTCGTTCCCGCACCTCTATCCATCTCTTCCCACTCCTTAGCTGAGTTTAGTCCCTCAAAAGTCTTCGCTAAATGGTTTTAACAATAGTAAACTATTTTTATTTAAATTAATTTTGTCTAGTATACGCAATCGTTAATTACTTAAATTAAATAACTTTTTAGTTATCACTTCCTATTCAACAAAAAACGTGACACTTAAAAACCACAACACTTTAATTTTCTGCTGAAAATAGAACCATTGTTTATATAAACTTTTTTGTAGCTCTTTAGTTCTGCTATCGCTCCTTTAAATATTTCCCTATCACTCTTTTAATCTCCCTCTCTCCTCTGAATTTTTTTTTTTTAAATATAATGACAATATGTTTGGGTAGGTAGGAATTACTCTTTTGGAGAAAGGAAAGGAAGAACCCCCTTAAATATTTTAAAATACAAAATGGCAGTATTTTTATCGCCATTTGACTGTTTCAAAGTTTCTTTTTTGTTCAAAATTTGACTTTTATAATAATTTTTTTTTTATTACTGAACTTTTTTTTAAATATTAAATCATTAGGAAACAAAAACAGAACCAATTTGAAACAAGAAATATTTTGATGTCTAGAAATAAAATAAACGGAAATGAAAACATATATATACTAGGTAAGGAAAATATTGCAATGGGGTAAAATTTTGGATATACGGTTTTTGACGGATCTATATGTTTCAGAGCCTCCTGATTTCAAAAAACACATTTTTAGCCATTGGTCTATCTGTCTGTGCCAAGATTTTCTCGGGAACTACTGAACCGATTTTGTTGCTTCTTTTATTATTTTGAAGGGTTTTGACTACTAATGCCTGCGGCACAAATTGGATGCTCTATGTGCAATAGCTGCTGCGCGATAAATGAATAACATGTTTTTCTATAGATTGTAGCGCAAAAATGTCTCTAATGATTTTGATGAAACTTTCCTATAATGTTCTAATAATTGTCTTTTCAATTTTTGTATATGGACTAAATTCCTGAGAAAATTCAGGAAAAAAGTTATAAAGAAAAGAAAAATGTTTTGGAGCCTAACTAGCTAAGTGTATATTCTCTGGTAAAATTTATAATGAAACTTTTGAAAGGTAATTAAATTACCGAAAAAAAAATCATCGGAATCGAACCAGTATTAGCAATGGTACAGAATATTCTATTTTCTATTTTAATTTATTACTTTCCTACCTATACTAGGTAAGGAAAGTATTGCAATAGGGTCAAATTTCCGATATGCGATTTTTGACAGATCTATATGTTTCAGAGCCCCCTGTATACATTTTAGCCTGTTTTTTTTAAGGTAATGAAATTCCCTACAAAACTGAATAAAAATCGTTCATTTCGAACAACTATTAACAAAGTTACAGCTATTCTATTTCCAATGTAAGATTAAGGGTTCATATCTTGGTGTCAGAAAGAGGTGAATAAGAGAAAAAAGATGACTAAGTGAAAGTAAGAAAATCTGTTGCCCGCATCGCACAAGCTTCAATATTTCCTCTACTTTTAACAGAAACAGCAATATTAGAGAGTATTGAAATGTTTACACTGATCTACCTTAAGCCGGTTTATATTGCTTTAGTTTATCGAATAAATTGTACTCAAATCTTTTCTTTGATCACTTTTCAGGAAAATAAATCTAATTCAATTTTTTTTGTTTCTTGGTGGACATATGTAAAGATATAAAAACTTTTCTGAAATAGGTAGGAAAGTCATTTGAGTGGACGCACCATTTTTTTTTTTTTCTATGCTAAAGCCAAGGCAATTAAAGTAATAGGAAATTCATTATTTGTCATTTCCAAAAAAAAGGAGAAAGATTTTCTCTTTGGAAACCTCTTTCTTTAGTGGAAGCAAGGTCTTAAGTGATACATAATATTGACTCAATATAATAAACCCGTGTGAGGCACCCCGTCAATAAATTGCCTTCAATGAAATTGGCTCAATAATATTGACTGTTAGAGGCCCTTTACATTCTATTCTTTGTATCACAAGATCTCACCTGCTAAAAGGCCGGGCACAAGTTGATCCACAGCCTGATGAGGCGATATGATATGTCAAACCTTAAGATTAATAAAAATGGTCATGATAATAATTTTTTTTAAGATCACATCAGAAAACTCTTTATTGAGTTTCTTCAGCTTCATTGAGATCAGTTCTCTCTATATTTCTCTTTTTTTGCAATAGCTGTTTTTTGAAATTTTTTCGGATTTTTTTTTCCACCATTCTAGGGAGAGCACTTCTCCTGGCAGAATTCGCTAGTGCTGGTCACGATAATAATTTTTTTTTTATATCACATTAGGAAATTTGTCTATGAGGATACATTTCTCCTATATTTCTCTTTTCTTTAAATAGTTGCTTTTTGGAATTTTTTCCCACCCTCCAGGGGAAGGCGAGTGCCCCCCAATTGGATCCGCTAGTGGGTCTCATAACCAAATTTGTTATACCTTTTATCATTTTTCAATTAAAATGTCTGCAACATTTAATATTTTTATTTCCTAATATTCATATGAATAGAATCAATAATATTTAGTTAAAAAATAAAATAAAAATTTATAGATCAAAAATAGATTATAAAGTCTGAATGATATGGATCTTTTTTCCTGAAATTTCACATATACTTTTAATACCAATTTAAAAGAGAAAGCCCAAGTTTAGATTTATTACTAAGGGTTAATATGGTTAAAATGAATCTTCAAATCTCAAAAAATCTTTCTATATTCAAATATAAGTTTAACAACAATAATATTACATACAGGTGTTTTTATATAATAGTACAAATCAAAATATTTCCAAATGACTAAAACTGAGACCAGCCATTAACTTCATTATCCATAAGTTGAAACGATTCATATACCTAATAATTGGTTCTGATATAAAGAACATAGTGTAATGTTGTTGTTTTTTTTCTGTCAAATTTATACATATATATATATATAAAACTTTCTCTTATGAAATAGTTTAAAGCATTAATTTCCTTTACAGTTATATACAAAATTCAAGTGGCATTTTAATTTTTTTTTTTCTTTCCACAGTGGGTTGGAGTTTTAGGAATGGGTGCTGTATCTGGAGCTGTCATGGCTTCTGCTGATTCTGCACTATTGGCATCTAGCTCAATGATTACAAGAAATGTTTATAAGCATTGCATCAGAGTAAACGTAAATATAATATTTTTATCGGTTTATAAAAATTTAGTCTTTTCAATTCAATGTTCTATATATTGTATGCACAGACGTGTAATATCTTTAATTGCATTTGAAATACTGAATTCTTGATATCATTATATATTCAGAATGGATGAAATATATAAAGACATGTCTTTTAGCTGATATTCTTAAATATTGAAATAATAGGATGTGAAAATTACTCATGACTTTATTTAAAAGATATACATCACTACTTTTGATGATTGGGATTTTGTCCCATCTTCAGAACCTCTCTCTCCTTTCTTTGACTTTATAATTTAGTGTTTCTGACAATTTTTCACTAAATCATCATTTGATCTTCTTCACATGGTTATCACTCATTTTAAATTCCGCCTAATATCATTAGAAGATAAGTTAATCTTGTTCACATATCAAATTTTCTTAGCAACAATTGATCTTTTTGTGTAAATATTTAGCAAAAAAAAAAAAAGAGGTGCTAGACGAGTTATTATGAGTATAAAAATATTTTCCAATGTATAAGATAATGTTAGAGTAAATGTTAAACATTCAGGGTACTAATCTAACATTGTACTATGTAATTATCCTATTTTTCAACTTTATAATAGAAATTCAAAATAATATTATATTTTATTATATACCGTTAGATTGGAAATTAATTGAATTACTTAAAGTATTTATTCTATCTGGCTTCCCTGATGATTAACATGTGGTTTTAAAAGGAAATTCTTCTAAAATCCTATCAAACGTAATAAAAAGCACACTTCAATAAAAAAAAAATTATCGATTGACATCTACTTATTTTAAAGTAGCATAAAAGAGACATTTGCTTGTTTTAGCAGTTTATAAGAGATTGCTGCTCTGAAATAAAACTAAGGTCTTCCCTTTTCCCAACCCAGATCTGCTTTATGCCCTGAAATAAAGATCAAGTTTCCTCCACTCCCAAGCAGTAGAATATTTACGACCTATCCACCTATCATTGTAATGATTGTATTTTAGTGACATTCTGAGCTAAGTATTAAAGTAACTTTATAGGTACCAAGTATTTATTATCTGAAACATAAAAATGATATAAAGTAAATGATTTTTATAAAAGTTATAATTATATTATATTATGTTTTATTCTGTAGGCTGAAGACTTTGAAGTAGTGTTGGTATTAAGAATAACTATTGCTGTTGTAACTTGTTTAGCATGTCTGATTGCTCTAAGTTTGACTACTGTTTATCATCTTGCGTAAGTAGAATTTGTTAGTTTTTAGATTTATTTAATCTTATGACAAATATGTTTAAAGCAAAAAAATATATTGTAGTAATTTTTCAAGTGTTACATTTACTGATAATGGTAATAATAATTTATTAAATTTGATATTATCATATTATTGGACGTTAAAGTCATCTAACACGATGAAAGTTAATTGAATGATCTAAATGGTACCGAGTTATTCTACATAATTTGAGAATCTGCTGCTATTTTTACCAATCAGACTCAAGAGAATCATCTAGTTCCATCTAGAAATTTACAACAGGCTATTTAAGCCTCACAAAGCAATCAGACTTCCAGTTAATAGCTCATCTTCAGTATAAAAAGAGAGTTGATTTCTTTGTGTAAATGAAGTGTTTTAGAAGAAGGCACTTATCAGTGTTAAGGATGTATTGTTTTGTCAACAAGTTTTGGTGATTTATTTTTTGTATGTATATTGTGAAGTGACATAAATAATTTTATTTATGTTAAATACAATTTAATTTTATTTAAAAATAATAATTTAAATAGTGATTCGTTGGTTACCATTTTCGATATTGTTTTAAACTTTAGTTTTTGATTTTTAAATTAAAATTATTTGAAAATATAAATTTATTAATATATATTACTCTGTACATTCTCATTTCTCCTCTTATATTATCCCTTTTGCTTTCATAATTTATACAAAATAAATTATATACATATTTCATGTATGAACAATGTTTAATTATTCTAATATCATAAGATCAAGAATCGGACACCTCTACTTGTACCTGCCTCTTCAATAATGATTGAATTCTTTAAAAAAAAGTTATGAAAAATGCATAAATTTTACTTTTATCAATTAATTTAATGAATTTTAATCACTTACTGTTGTCTTTGAACAAACAATTAAACATTCCTCCCCTATTCAATAATTGGAGTCATTCTGAAGGAGCCAGATGGACTTTAGAAACGATGTTTCTAAATACTAATGCTGTCCAGCCTATGAACAAAGAATATTGAATATTCCTCCTCAACTTTATTTATTTCTTAAGCATTTGTGGGGTTATGACCTTTTTGAATTTCAGTAAAATTCCTTTGACCTTTCTTTAAACTAAGTTGCTCAATACAGAATAAGAAAATGATGGTCATGAAGAAAATGGTTACCATTTATTTACTTCAGTTTAGGAACTGAAGTAGATGGTAGGTGATACTTCAGTTTAGGATCTTGTTACTTAGCTTACTCTGTTTATATTTTAATGTACTTACTGTTTATAATTTTAATAATTTTATTCAAATTGTTTATAATTTTTTGTCTAAATATTATATAACTTCCACAATTCTCTATATATTTTTGTATCTTGTCCGTTCTAGTCCTGAATAAGATCTGCAAAGTCGTGTCGAAACATTGGTTTTTAATAAAATAGTTTTGTCACTATTTAGTCTATTTATGACCGCCAACACGGACCATCTCCTTCCTTAATAATATAATCAACTATTAAGCATTCAATAGGAATAAGAAAATGTTTTATTTGCAAAGGGGCTAAATAATAATAAACACATGTCATAATATTTACAAATCCTCCTATAAGATTTTGGTCAACTGGTGTTTATTCTTTTATTTTTCGAATTTATAAAATTAGATTTAATATTTTATTATTTTTGAGCAGAGTTTGAATTTGATAATTAGTTTTCCACAAAATCATACAATCATTATTAAATTTTATTTTGAATTTAAAAATCATGCCAAATTTATAAATAAAAATTTAAATCGCTCTTTGGTGTTTATTTATTCGATTAGAAATAATGACCACTCACTGAGTGATATAGTTTGACATAGATAATAATTAACATAAATTTTGATCTTAAAATAAAAATCACCTTTTACACCCAAGTTAAATTAATATTAATATGTATGTATACGTTATTAATGTACTCATTTTCAGGCTGAAGCTCCTTCCCCCAAAATGATAAAATAAAACCATGTCTTACAAAAAAAAAAAATGATCTCAAAAAGTATTATCATTCGTGTAATTACATTTAATAGGACTTCAAGAATCACTTAAACACCATTTCATCTTGTTATTTTGTTTCTTTCTTTTTCTTCTAAAGTAATTATCATTGTATGTATGTAAAAAAAAATAAACTTTCGGGCTGAAGCTCCCCAAATCTAAATCCTAGATCTGCTAGTGCCCCATAATGATCCTCAAAACTTATTATTACCATCCTCAATTTCGTTTCAATATGAAGACTGATAAGAGGTTTTATTTATTCATATTTCAGCTATTTATTCTCTATTTATTTATGAAGATAGAGAAAAAGTATTAAATGGTTTATCAAAAATTAGATTAAAAAAAAAATTAAAGGAAAAAAATTATAATCATTCTATTAAGAGTAAAAATCTTATTTATTTATATTTTATGAAGTCCTAAAAAAAAATCCTTTCTTGGCAGTATTAGTGATTATTAAAATTATTAATTATTTACAGCATGATATTGATATCATTACATCCAAATGAATTTTTTGGTTAAAGTCAAGGCCTTATCCTTGTAAGTCCTTTGTAAGTTTAATGTTACTTATCGGCAGAAATGGATCCTTTTCAGTTCATCACCGTATAAATACCTTATAATTATTAATCTCTACAGACAAGGACCATTGCTTAGTAAGGCCTTTGCCCCAACTGAAAAGGAATGGTTGGGGACTTATCTCTTGAATGAACAAAGCAAGTTGAAGTCAGGCGGTCATAATAATTAAAACAGTAATAAATTTATAATAACCCCAATTAATCCATCCATAAAAGACTGTAAGTACAACAAAATCTAAATGTTCTGTATAAATGGGATTTATGTATCATCGCATCTGAATATGATGTCAATTCTTGAGTACTTTCAGAATTCCATCTATAATGTGATCGCTGTGATGGTACCTTCGGCCTTTATATTGGAGCAGTACTTCAGAATTATTATAGAGATAAAAAACTATTACATAATCATTTACAGCATTTTTTAAAGTAGTACTATGTTAAGTTTTAATATTGATTAATGATTTCAGCTTTTTGAGTACTGACTTGGTTTTTGTCATGATTTTTCCACAACTCGCCATATGTCTTTATTTCGCTGACCACACCAATGTATATGGTTCTTTCTTTGCCTATCTGTATGGATTGATTATGAGATTTTTGGGTGAGTTTAAAGATTTTTTATTTTATTTTTTTAAATAAAATAAATAATAATTAAATAAATTAACCTTTTTTTTTAAATTTTTTTAGCTGGGGAGCCTTTCTTTGGAATTCCATGTATAATAAAATATCCCCTTTACGACTATGAACATAACACTCAAGGTTTTCCATATCGAACACTTATTGCGATAACATCTGCCATAATTTTCTTTCTAATTAGTATGCTAGCAGAGTATCTTTTCATTACAAAAGCAATACTTAGTTCAAAGTAAGTATCAATTGAATTTTTTTTTAAATTCTGTTATTACTTTGCTAGTTTACAGTCTGCTTGTGCAAAGATAGTTCCCAATTCTCTCTTGTGGTGAGGGGGAGGGGGGCAGATCAGAAGATCTAAAAGATAAAATTTAATCCCTACCAGCTCCTGTAGGACTCCCCCATTCCAGCCCAGGTATCCACAGAAGCAAGGAGACTAGCAGACTTGAGGGCCCTCAGGTAAAAAAGATGTCTTTACCAGCATAAAAATGGTAAGCTGTTTTTGCACAATTCATATAACCTATATAAATAAGAGAAGGAGTTAGTCGGGGGTGCGGTCAAATAAATACTAAATTAAAATATAGTAATTATTTTTATTTTTTGCCAACATTTCAACCCACTTTGCAGGTCGTCTTCAGGGCATAGGATGTAGTACTGTGGGAGGCAGTTGAAACACTGCTAACACTTTTAACCTATATAATACTTTAAAATACAGTCCACTGCCTAAATAAGTTGAATGTTGCATATTAAGAATTCATGAGAATTATTTGCCTTGCCTTAATTAAAATTTGAAAAGTTGCCTAAATATTTTGGTCCACCAGACACTATTAATTTTTTATTTTTTTTTTTGTCATATTAGCAATGTTTTACGGTACATAGAGGAGGAAAATCGAAAGTTTTTGTAAAGATAGCCTATTTCGGTATTTTCCCTATTAATTTTTTTTGTTTTTTTAAATATATCTTATGTCGTTTATTGCGTATTTGGGGACGATTAAGGGTCTCCCTCATAGAAAGAAAATTTTATGGTTAGGGCTTCAGAAATTAAGGCACAACTGGAGGAATTTGAAGCGGTGTTGAACAAGATTTTGGTGTTAAATGAATCATTGGAGGAGGAACAAAGGATAGAAATAAATGCACCTTCTTTAGCAGCAGAGAAAGTTTATTATGAGATAAAAATTGTGCATGAGAAATTAATTAAAGCTGAACACATAGTTCCCGCTTCTCAACCCATGTCTGAACCAGTAGCGTATCATAAATTGCCAGATTTACAAATTCCTCAATTTTCTGGACAGTATGAACAATTTTCTTCATTTAAATCATTATTTGATCCCTAATTCATCATCGAAATTACACAGATATAGTAAAATTTTCATATCTCAAGTCATTTTTAGTTCATCCTGCTTCACAGCCCATTTCTTGAGTTGAGTTTAACGCAGAAAATTACAGCTTGGCCTATGATATATCAGTAAAGCGTTATAATAATAAAAAGATTATTGCGGCCTACCATCTTAACAAAATTATGCGGTTTAAACCATTTTCTGTTGATAATTCTTCAAACTTTAGAAGCTTCCTGGATACATTTGAAGATAATTATAATGCCTTAAAAAATCTTAAACCCAATAACCTCGCTGATTTTGTTTTGCTGCATCTCGGATTGAACGTTGTAGACCCTAATCACTTCCTCTAACTGGGAAGCTACATTGAGCATAGAGTTAAAGGCACATCAACAACTCTGATGAGACTAATGAATGATGGCTACCTTTGGCTATAAGTGTCTCTACTCTAAAGCTCTTGTTTGGCAATGTGAACAGTGCAATAATAAATACAATTAATTATGAATAATTTGATTTAAGTGATTTTTTTATAATATTTGAATTTCATGATGAATATAATGGACATTATGTGTAGGGGAATAGATTCTGTTGTATTATATATACTATATATATTATATACGGGTCCTATTAAAATTTAATCATTAATCTGTGCAATAATGAATGTTCTGTACTCATCTGTACAAGTATGATATTTTAGGCACTGTGTACATCTGAAATTACACATTACTACAATAAAACATGAAGTATTTCAAAGAAAAACAACTTAATTATAGAAATAACCAATTAGCTTCAACTCAAAAAGGGATGCCTTTGATTAGTGAAATTAAAATTATTATTGGTCGAGAGATAATTTTGTGTTAGATAAATAAAAACAAATATTCAGAGTGATTGGTTCCTGTAAAATCTTAAAAGATAATATTAGGAAACAAATGTTTATCTGACTACTAATTACAAATCAATTCAAGATTTGTTTTAAGTTGAAGAGTATGTTGCAAATAACTTTGTAATAAGCCAAAATATGAAAATATCAATGTTTCCAGAATGTAATTAATGCTTTTCACTCAAAGAATAAGCAACGGTTATAAACATAAATTATTATTATTCACAATATTACTCAATTCTTCTTCGGTGCATACTATTATTTTCAAGTTAATTTATTATTAGCCATATTTACACCAATTTAAAAAAATTTGTTGTCACTTAATGACTACTCATCAAAATGACGACGTTTCGGCTCGTCGAGCCATTTTCAAGTCTAAAAAAATTTTTTCATTTACAATCATATATTAAATTTTAACATATTCAAATTATAAAGATACTTATTATGTACCTAAAAATAATAATGTTGTTAAATAATTAAAGGTGAACATGACAATAATAATGAATTTTATTATATTGTAGACGCTTGCAATTCGCATAAGTGAAAATGACAGGTACATGATGGGTATTTTAGGTACATAATAAGTATCTTTATAATTTGAAATATGTTAAAATTTAATATATGATTGTAAATGAAAAAATTTTTTTAGACTTGAAAATGGCTCGACGAGCCGAAACGTCGTCATTTTGATGAGTAGTCATTAAGTGACAACAAATTTTTTTAAATTGGTGTAAATATGGCTAATAATAAATTAACTTGAAAATTATTATTATTATTATTTCACGACTCTTTACAACATTGGTCATATGTTGTCACCAAATATAAGTTTTTGCCATCTTCTTCTGTCCTGCCAGTCTTCTTCAAGCATGTCCCTATTCATCATTCCTTCCTTTACACCCTCATGCCAGTTTCTCTTCGGGGAACCTTTCTTCCATCTTCTTTCTCGTTTCCAACCCCAAATTCACTTCAGCCATCGTCCCTCTTCCATCCTCATCACATACCCGTACCACTTCAGTCTCATAGTTTCAGTGGTATGGAGGAGGTTTTCCATTTGTTCTACTCGTTTCCTTATTTTACAATTTGCAACTTTTTGAAGGCAAGAGACACCACATGATCTTCTTTAATAATCCATTTCTAGAGCCAATAATATAATAAATATTTGAATTATAAATAATTCAAATAGTTCGTGCGCATCACACAACTTTCACTTACCACCCTTGTTTTTAGGATAAATAATTATAGGTATGTTCAGACAAAGGGAAGAAAAAGTAAAAATCACAGATGGTACAAAATATTTTTTTTTTAGTCAATTACCATATAATTTTCACAGAAGTCCAACGCATTTACTATTTTTTTCCCAGCTAATCATTGTTTATAACGATTGTATTTTTTAATTATTTATTTAAAAACGGAAATATTTTCAGTCCGATATAAGTGCTACTGATAATGAAGGCCGCTAAATTTATATATTACTGTAATCTATACAATTAAATATTAAATAATATCACTAGCATTTATGAAAATCTATGGCAAAGCTCAGCTGCATGCTCGTGTTTCGTTTGTTCTCTATTAATAATGAATTATATTGGTTGCTTCTCCTTTATATAATTATCGAATTCTTTCATATTTCATATTTAACCATTTTTTATATCAGGTTCAAATGTGAAATGATTAATTATTTCAAATAAAAAAAATTAAAGGTAACTTTAAAGGCAGAAATTAGGCATTTCATCCCTGGTAGAGAACATCAGTGAGAATAAGACCTACATTATATTAAAAAAATGTTTAATTTTACATTAAAAACTATTATACTCACGACCATACATATACTAACAGACAATCAGATTATTCCTGACCATCAATTCGTGTTTCGAAAATTACATTCAACAACACAATTACACAGGATAACTGACTACATTTCGACAGCACTTGAGCGGAAACTATATGCAACCGGAGTATTTCTGGATGTCACCCAAACATTCGACATAGTATGGCATCAGGGGCTTCTCTTCAAACATAAGACCATACTTCCACCAACCTACTACTTAATTCTTCATTCTTTTCTCTCAGACAGATTTTTCTCCGTTCGACATGGTTCAGGTCTATCCTCAATTCGACCTATTTTAGCTGGTGCTCAGGGATCAATCTTAGCCCCATTACTGTACATCACATACATACATGACATTCCTCAAAGTATCCATACACTTATAGCAACCTATGCAGACGACACTGCTATCATTACTAGACAAAATAACCCTACACAGGCATCACTTAACCTATAACATCACTTACAAAAAATAAACGATTGGTGTAAACTATGGAAAACTCAAATAAATTATCAAAAGTCACAACACATCACATTTACTCTAAGACTAGAAACATACCCTGCTGTATACTTAGACATCAAACCGATTCCACAAACAGATAGAGTACAATACTTAGGCCTGACGTTTGACAGAAAAATGACATGGGGTCCACATGTAAAGAAAAAACGTGCATCATTTAATCACAGATTAAAACTATTGCACTCATTGTTAAGACGACATTTTAAATTAAAAGCAAGACAGAAATTAAATATTTATACATATTTATTGAAACCTCTCTGGACTTATGGACTACAAATATATGGAATTGCAAAACCAACACACATAAAACGACTTCAAATTTTTCAGTGTAAGATACTACCACTAATTATCCAAGCACCCTGATACGTGAATAACAAGACTTTACACACTGACTTACACATGCCTACGATCAATGAACACATACGAACTTACTACAAACGATTCCATAATAAATTACATGGACACTCCAACCAGCTAATTAAAGAAATGGCCAGTACTATTATGCCGGAGAACTCCAGAAGACGACTGAAAAGGGTCTGGATGAGGGACCTACTTACATAATTGTATGTAAGTAAGTAAAAGCCATGGAAAGGATGCCGCTGGGTATTGCTTTTCCTCATGCCTATAAAGCCTTCTTATTTATTTATTTTTTTTATTTATTTTTTTTTTTATTTATTTATTTTCTCATGACTGTGCCAGAACAACTGCTGATTGTTGATAGTTGTAATTGACAGGTGCGGATAAATAAATGATAAAAAAAATTTTACTCTAATGTGATTAATTTAATCAAAATCTTTAGCACTTCCGGCTAACCGATTTTAACAAAAAAGTTGCTATAACATCTTCCACCAGCCACATGCAAACATTAAATATGCAATTTTAGTTCTGTTCCACTTTTCCTTTTTGAGCTAGATTAGACGCACACAGACCATTTTGTGGAAATTGGTTATTTGGACTCAAAACATGCATATCTGTTGAAAACTCAGATTAAAAAATTTTCACGATCACAATACTTTTCCTTACTATATATAAGTGCCGGCCTTGGATATTCGACGCCCCCCGGTATTTACATCGTCTCCCCTCTTCCTATAAATATTAAATTTATTTCTTAAGCTGTTTAATATTAATTAATATTTGAATTTTATTGCATTCAATATTTCTCTAATACAGTTGATTTATTTTTTGTTCTAAAATTAATTATTTTAATACGTTTTGTAACTTTTTTTTTATTTCTTACAAGTGGTGAGCCCAAAGATAAACCGGTACCCCTCCAGGTCAGTTCCCTGGGGCAATTGCCTCGGTTGCGCCACCCTAAGGCCGACACTGCTACATATTACATATATATGTAAGTGAAAGTAAAAATGGAGTAATTGTAAAATTAATGCATTGCAAAGGCATTAGGAGTGTAACATGTAAATAAATATACAATTTTTTAAATTCCATTAAACTTATTAATAAATCAATTTAAATTGATGAAAACAGTCCTAAATTTAGAAAATACTGAATATTGATCTTCTATTTAAAATCATTACATCTTCCATTCACCCAATTGTTGACCCTTTAGCTATTTAAAATCCTTTTGTGCATTTCATGTAATAATATTTTTTAACTTACTAAATCCAGTTCTTGAAACACAATCCATCAGAGAAGAAAAAAAAAATGCTAATGTACGCCTTCTGTGTGATACACATAAAAGATAAAATTGGACTGTATTTTAAGAAATTAATTTAATAGATTCAACAGTGTATTGAATACAATTTATAAAGAGTTTAATATATCTGAAGTGCCAAATAATTTAATTATGGATTTGTAATAATTTGGAGGTTTATCATAGGTCCCATCTTTTTTCACTATTTCTTTTACTTACATTCTATTCCCCTTTCTTTCCCTTATCTCCTCTAATACATTTATCTTATTCCTCCCCATATTTTCTTCTCTCTCTCTTCATAACTTAATCTATTCTTTCTGATAAGAAATAATACAATAATGACAAGAAGAAGAACAACAAAAGTGCACAAACAATAAAAAAACAAATACTAAATAAAATTAATATATACAAATACAATATTTGACTAAAATTACTTCTATTTCTCCTTTTCTCCCCCCCCCCCCTCCCTCCTTCTCCATGTATCTGCGGGATGTCAATCTGTTGTAATTAACTCACAGTGATTGGGGCATATCAGTGGTGATTCTACCATGTGTACTTAAATCAGGAATCTTTATGTGGGTTTCCAAGATGTCAGTAGCGACCCAGAGGTTTGGTCTATGGACAGTCTGTTGCAGGAAAAGAAACAAAAGTCCTGCTGACTATGAGCAGTCATAATCTATGAACCTAGACCATTATGTCACTATTCCTGAATCCAAGGGAGTCGTTGGAAAGAACTTTGCCAGATAAGGCCCCAAAGGAATAGGTTCTGAAAATTTGAATGACCTGCTGCTGCACCATGGAGACCACGTTTCGTAGCAACATAAAGTTGGATGATCCTTTCCTCACTATTTGTGCTCCTGCAAGCAACATAGATCTTTATAAACTCCGTATAGCATGGCCAAAGATATACATGGTCTATAGCACCAACCAAAAAAAAAAAAATAAAAATAATTGTATTTAATTTAAACAATTGATTTAAATTGAAATAGTGTATCATACATTATACTAAGATGTCATGTATTTAAAATTAAGAGTTCCTAAACCAAAACTGAACCCATATTCAAATTCATATTAAATCATCTCTAAATACCTCGGCTTCAAAACCACTGTTTTATTATATAAAAAGTAAACTTAATTTAGACTAATTTAAAATGTTTTTTAGATATTGAATGTTACTCTATTTCCTTTTTTTCATGAATTTAACTTCTAATATTAAAATTTCAAAACTTCCTTTTATTTTATTTTTTATTTGATTGTTTAAATATTTTTTTAATTATTATTAGTAATATAATAAAGCACACAGATTTATTAACTCTCACGTAATGTTTTCATTTTTATTTGAGTTCTCATGGTCTCTTAGTTACCATCTGTAAGAAAGAAGACAAGGGAATACCACTGTTAGGATTTAATACATGTGATCCTAGCAATATGTCATGTATAGCTTATTATTCAAACAAATTACTATTTGTCCCTTTTCTACTCTCTTTAAGTTTCAATTCACTTTTCAATATAGTATGTTAGCGTATATAGGTTCTGAAACTATGAATGACCTGTCATGTATAGCTTATGTTTATGCGCTAACTGTAGCTTATAAAACATTCATGCGATGGTAGCTATCTGGATCTGTTTCCAAAAAATGGTTGGCTAGCATTTTAGCAATAATAAATCCCTCAATTATAATTTAAAGCGTTAAATTTAGTTCAAATTGTAGACATTATTTATTGAATATGGCTGTAATACTTTGTGAAGACTTTAATATTCATAACATCCATTATCTTGTTTATAAACCTTCATTAACCAACCTTCTACCACACCAAATTTATAAAAAGAAATTGAAAATTATTTCAATTGTTTTTATAGGCCTTAGTTTAATTATTCCAAAGCAAATTATATTTTTCATTTTATCTTAATATTTGGCCATTATATGAGCATATGAATTCTTCAATTGGCCACCATACTGAAATCAAATGGATGGTTATGTCTGAGGATCATCCTGGAATGACATGTAACTTTGGTGCCTAATATGAACTTTAAAAATCCTGTCCAGTAGTCTTGGGAAAAATCATAGAGAGTGGTGGACAGATTTTGTTTTTTTTTAATTTGATTTTTGGATTCTACAGAAAACCTCGAATTTTGAGAGAAAGAGATTAAAATTTTTTTTCTTGGTCTATTAAAAAGGTTTGTTATTTGTTATCACTAGGAAATAAAAACATTCCAAGAAGGATCCTGTTCAAAGAGAAGTGCAATACTTCTATTCATGAAAAGGATCGCTCTTAGGAGCAAGACTGGATTATATACTGCCCACTTTTGGTTGAACAAACACGTCTTCAATCAGAAGTTGAGTTACAAATCTGCAGATTTTGCCGTATGGAGTATGGAATTATTTATCACATAATTTGGAGTTGTAATGTTTTGATTAGAATGTTGGCTGTGGCTGTATCATTGATTCTAAGTTGTGCAAATTGGCTGGTTCTAATAGCATATACTAATTCACAAACAATATTGGCCTATTTTTATAGAGTATAGAACAGCTCACAATAGGTCTCAATCAGGCTGCAGTGATACTATGCTACCAAACTTTACAACTTATTTTTAAGTCAAATCTTTAATGTAGGGCTGAAATAAAAAGAAGTTATATTTAGTTTAAATTTGATTTATTAAATTTAAGAACATATATTATACATATAAATTATAAATCTGCTTACATATTTTCCAATATTATTCTGGTTTTGTAAACTAACTAATGTATTTGAAATTTAATTTTGTATTTTTCAAAAATTGTATTATATTTTTTAAGCTGAACTGATTTCAGCTAAACCATGTAAAATAAAGCTTAGGGTAGCGTTTCCACCTTCAAAACTTCCATCCAAGAAAAATCTTTCTTTTTTTTTCTGTTACCCTGTCGTTTCTGAATAGAATTATTTAGTTTAAATTTTATTTTATTAGCTTTTATAAATATATATTTTATACATATTTATGAGATAGAGCTAAAGCTAAGACCTCTCTCTCCCTCTTCTACCTGTCAGATCATTCCTTCCATATGGACTGTTATTTCAAGTTTTTAATTAATTATCAACTTTTTTTATTACATAAAAATGCAATCTCACTCTTATATGCATTCATTATTACTTTAATTCTATTGCAGTTAAAATGTACATATTTTTTTTTCTGTGCTACTATCCAATCATCAGAACATTAATTAGTCATTCTATATTCTAAAGTAAATTTAAATAAACAAATAATGAATTAAAAAATTGCAAGGCTTTTGATGATTTATTGTGATTTGTCAAACAAGAGTCAACATTAAAACATTCTTTGTATCTTAAATCTTAAATGGTCTATGAAGATTTGAAACATTTAAATAAAGAATAAAAGAACAATTTAGTCTTTTTAATAAAAGGATCCTTTATCTTTTTGTATTTTAATAGATTGATCGAAATAAATTTAATGCTATTATTCCTGGAATGTGGGATAGACAAATTTTAACTTTGTGCTTCTAGTAAAAACATGTTGAAAAACTATAATTAGAGTAAGAATATTGGCAATCATTGTTTCAAAAAATAATAATTACTTGGTTACTATTGGAAAAATCCAAACAGCCAGTAATGAGTCTCTAAAATGGAGGTAAAACAAACTAACTCATCAACGTTTTGTCAATTTAGGCATCATCAGGACAGAAAACAAACCAAATCATATATAGTATGAACTGATAGTGGATTTATAATTGAATGTCCTAGATATATTAAAGAGAAGTTGGTTAGGGTTTTCAAACAGTGAAAATAAATAAATTATATTTATTTTTATTTCCTTTGTGCTGACGTTTCGGCCTAAGAAAAGACAAAATAATATATAAATATTGAGAAACTAGTTGACGGTAATAGTGTTTATATGTTTTACATTTATTTTATCTACAAATTATTACTATTAACGTCTACTAGTTTGACATTATTTATATATTATCTTGTCTTTTCTTAGCCCTGATGAAGGCCTGAAATTAGGCCGTTCGCACAAAAATTAGGCATCGTTAAAGCCATAGACCGAAACAACAGCACAAAGGAAATAAAAATAAATATAATTTTTACTGACTGAAAACCCCCAACCAACTTCTCTTTGATAGTATTTACTTAAGAGACATAGAGTATGTGTTAGTATGTCATGGAGTGTTTTGGTCAATGTGTTTTTTTTTTTTTTTAATGTTGATGAGGGATCTGTTGAATTTTGTATTTGTACTTTTGTATTTTGTATAACATGCACACACTCATACAATTTAGGGTGTTTTTATTATGGGATCTTGAGATTTTAAAACAAAAACTGTCGAGATTCAATGTTAGGATGCCCCTGGCGAACAGTCTCAAAATTTAATTTACATATCTTTTTTAATGTTTGCTCATTTTTTTTTCTCCCCCTTACCTCACCTTTTCAGCTAAGTCTTTCTGTGCCATGGGAGAGAGTGAGGAATTAATGCCAGAGTTAATTCCCTCTGGCCTGGTTAAGGCCTCTGAGCCTCAAACTCATAATATTCAGGTAATCAGGTACGTGTCGCAAATCACATTAACCTGCTTGGCCACCCCAGCCCATGCATATTATATTTGAAATGACAGTATTTTTTATTATCCTGGGACTGTTATTCCTTTAGAACAAATTATAAATACAGAGAAAATGCTTGTGTGGCCATACATTAAATTAAATATTTGCAAAATAATATCTAATTAAAATAAAAATACAGAAAAAAAAACATATATACTAAATAAACATTGGAAAATAAAATAACATAAGTTAACAAAATAGTTTCTGGGGAACTTAAAAAGTTCTTATATGTACATTTCATGATTAATCAGTTGGGAAAGCATTAGGCGCTTTAAAAGGAGAGATTTAAATGAGGAAACTGATTGTGCATGTTGGATATTGGCAGGCGGATATCGGAGATGGATTCCAAAAGGAGGCGGCTTGAATTATAAAGGATTTGTCAAACGCAGCAGTTCGGTGAGGAGGAGGATAGAGGTCGAAAGTACGGAATCTGGTGGGGCGGGATTGAATGAAAGATTTGAATTATAGGCTCTGAATAATGTTGGAGGGTCCCTTACCTCTAATTGCCTGGTATAGAAAGATAGCAAGGAAGTATTAACGGTGGTAGGATGGATAGAGCCACTTCAACTATTTGTAATACTGGGTAATATGCATATCTCTTGAGATCCCGAAGACAAAACGTATTGAACAATTCATTAGGCGTTTAAGTTTGGCTTTGAGTTTTCCCGAGAGCACACTGTACACCAAACAACCATAGTCAAAGTGAGAGAAAACAAGCGAGGAAACAGGAGTTGATAGGTTTTGTATGGAAGGAGATAGCGTAGACGGTTGAACTGTTTCAGGGTAGAAATAGTACAACGAGAAGTTTGGGAGATTAGTGGTTTCCAGGAGAGGGTTTGATAAAAAATAACAACAAAGTTTTTAATGGAAGTATGGAACGAAATAGGTGAGTTGTTTAAGAGAAGATTAGGAGGTACAGGATTTGATTAGTGAGGAGGATCCGATAAGGATAGCTTTCGTCTTCTCAGCGTGTAGAGTGAGATTATTACGATATGCCCAAGCACAGATTTAGTCTATATCTTCCTGAAGTTTTTGTGGCACCAATATAATCAACAGGATCGAAGGAGAGGTGAATTTGGACGTCATCGGCATACAGGTGGTATGTATTGACAGTGCTGAATAGAGGACGGAAGGTCATTGATATAGATAGAAAAAAGGGTGGAAGATAATGAGGATCTCTGTGGAATGCCATTGGATAAGGGTAGAGACAAGGGGCTCTATCATACTGAGAGCAACCTGCAAGGAAGGATTGGAATCAATTAAGGTCTTTAAAAGACAAGGAGATATTTTTAAGTTTGGTAAGGAGGATATTGTGATGTACTGAATCAAAGGCTTTGGAAAAATCAAGGAGAATAAGGATAGTGAGTTTCTGTTGGTCTATAGCTGTGTGGAGATCTTGGGAAATTGTAATGAGGGCATAATGGGTAGAGTAGTCTGGTCTAAAGCCAGATTCCTGTCAGTTCAGAAGGTTATTTTTCTCGAGATAGTGGGGTAATTGGGATTGAATTAATCGTTTTAGAGGTTTGGAATTCAAAATTGAAAGAAACTTAGAAAAAGAGGAGCAAATGTGGTATTGTTGTATATCTAGAATGAGATATACATCCTGGATTAATGTTCAGGAAAATTTACTATAACAATATCGGCAGGTTCTGGACTTAAAAGAAGACCCCATCTTGGTTAAAATCCTTTACATCCATACTAGGTTGAATAAAAGATTTAACAAGAAATGAATATCCTTGTTAGATCATTGGTTAACCCAAGCTAAGTCAATTTTAATACTAAAGTACATGAAGTAGAAATCGAACAAGAAGTGGCAGAATGTAATGGACTTTCAGTTTTCTCAGGATTCTATTGGATATCTGTGCACAAGCGGATCCAGAGGAGGGGAGCGTCTCCCGCTCTCTTCCTCTCCCTGGAAATTAAGAAAAAATATATATTGAAAAAAGTAACTAAACTATCGGTACTTTTATTATTATTATTTTAATTAAAAAGTGAATTGTACTAAACAAATAATTTGTAGTTATACTTTGTACTCAAATACAACAAATAATTTAAAATAGTGTTAATATTTACCAATATAAATTCTTCATTTATTGGTGAATCAAATGAATTGTTGCTGAAAGTAGTTGCTCGAGTGCTCTGATTCCTTGGAAACTATTTTTAATTAAATTTGTGGAAAAAATTATGCAAAAATATCATGTTTTAGTTTCATAGACGTCAATTATACAGTTAAGGAGTTTTGACCACTATTTTATGGCAAAATATTAGACAAAACAAAAAACTAAAACACACACATACCTTTGATGTATGCAATTTACCTGTTTCGCCAGTGCGACTTCCCCTCCCTCAGAACATTCCTGGATTCCGCATTGTAGATATCTGTGAACAAAGTTTGGATATTTACAACCATGCTTGAAACATTTTTGTGACACTATTTAAAAAAAAAAAGTTTTTTTGTAATAACGTTCTGGGTTTATTGAGTTACTAAGGAAATTCTCCACAGTCAAAAATTTTTTATTTACTTTTTAGATGAATTAATCTCTTTAACAGAGCTTTTAAATATAAGTTTTATAAAATCTTTGATTAAAATATTCCATTGAAAAAAGCTCTAGTTCTGAAAAACACAAAACAATTAAAAATAAACATTCCAGTCCTACCGGAACTGATTAAATTTCAATACATTTCATTTCAAGCCCTGTTTTAGAATACTGGTGAATGCTAGCATGACTTTTTTTATGCTTATAAGCTTATAACTTGTAAATAGGGTTCTGCTGTTTTTTCTTCTTTTTTTTTTGTAAGTCTTTTCAGAATATGCAGGAACCTCAGCAGAGGTTACAGTTATCATCATCAAGGGGTTTCAAGGAGAATTGTCCAAAATTTAAATTTGAATAGCCTTATAGAGGGGTGGATTTTGGAATTTAACATAAGATCTTCGAGTATGCAGATGTCCCTACAGTGTTTCGAAATCATTGGAACAAAAAATTGGTTAAGATAATCAAAACAAATCTTGTGTATAAAATTTTTTTTTTTTTTTATTGAGAGAAAGAAAAAATACATTTTGCCTCAATTAAGGGCATTGAGTATTTATGATGAATGAAGTACAATCATACCATATATACAATAAAAGAACAACAAGATTATAAGAAAATAAAATAAAATAAAACTTGGAGTAACAGAATAAATCAAACTGTGTATAAAATAAAATTAAACGATGAAAATAAACATATATATATATATATGTATATATATTAGGCATTAATATTAGGCAGGGGTGCCTAGATGGCGCAACTTGTGTCATCAACATTTTTGAGGGGCCGTATTTTGCCAGGTTTTTAAATGTTTAAACATTTTGGCGGGGTTGTGAATTTTCTGAATGAAAAGTTCCATACTAAGGGACAAGGGAAAAACATGGAACAGACGGCTACAAGTATAGTTGTGTATGACTACGATTTTTCTAATTATACCTTCGGTTGCTCTGTTTTAAAAAAAAAACTGCGCAATGAAATATCTTGGGAGTGGGGAGAAATGGGTTCTTGCGCCATAGACCTTGGGAGGAATGGGCACCTTTTGGCATTGTTTGGAATCAACCTATTGTTCTATTTTATTTATGCTATATTCTACATAGTCTTTATGTTTTATATACTCATACATATTTTATTACAATTAAAGCTTGGTGCATATAAGATATGTGTAAATGTAAGGAACATATAAGATACACCTAATAGAATATTTCTGATTATGGAATGTTACTGAACCAACCATGTAGCATTGAAGTGTATAAATAAAACTTTTTTAGTTTTCTGATATACACAAGAATAATTTAAAAGTATCAAAATTAAAAAATAAAATAATATGAGAAACTTTTAATTTTTAAAGCTTGTAATATTAAACTTCTAGTTGAATGCTAGGAACTTAGTTCCAATTTTGATTGGGAGATCCTCACTCTTTAAAAGGCAGATTTACCTCTGTAACAAATGGTTGAATCCGGCAAGTGTACTTATTGTTCCTTAACAGTATTATAACAACTATATCAAACTTCAACAATACTTAATTAAATGAGAAAAAATACTAATAGCCTGTATCTAAAAAAAAAACAAAAAAACATTGCATTTAACTCCATGTATGGGTTTGAGATCGATAATAAATAAGCTGGAATTTTAAAAATTGTATTGTACTTAGAGGGAACTGGGAAAAAGGGGGAGGCTAAAGATATCTGCTCAGAAGGCAGTCCAGATTTTATCAATTTTTTTTTATTTTAATTTAAACCAGTTAGAGATTGAAATGTAGATCATGATGGCTGAGCATGTTAACACTTTCAAGTCTAGCAGCACTTGCTTGAATCCGGCCTGGGTTGGAATTTATTTTGTAGTAGACCCATAGAATAAATCTCGACCTACCCATTCTGGTTAGTTTGGTTGTACTTCTCGAATTTGTACTTTGGAGTTGTCCTTCTCCAGTTTGCAATTAAGGTAAGGTATGGAGTAATGGTAAAAAGAAATAATTCAGATTTGAACTTTTTTATTTTTATGTATCTAGCAAATTTGTAAAAGAGCTTAAAATTTTTCCATAATGTTTATACTTGTAATGTAATTTAATAGGAACTAATTACCTGTACATTTTGTAAATATAACCTGAGCGAATTTGAAATATTTATAATATATTTTCATTTTAGATTTGACTTTTTAAGAGGTTTCCCAGAAATATGGCCAATTGAACCTATGAGTGCTGAAAGTAGAGTCAGGCTCAGAATTCCATCTGAATATCCTGATGGACAGTATCCTCCTGGTCCACGAGCAAGCAAGTTCCGCCTTATGTTGGAGCACTGACTATGTTATGTCTCGTTCAGCTAGACTTTAGATTGTTGGAAAGATATTACTACGTCTTTTATAATTGTTTCTAAAATAAATAATAACTGGAAACAAATTTTTATTTGGTTTTAATAAGAAGTATATATCAGTCATATAACCAATATACAAAATAAAAACTTATTTTCTAAAACTAAAAACAATTGAGTTCTTTTATATTTACAAGTTTTTACACAATTTGTCATGATAAAAAGTAGATTTATTAAAAGTCATAAGTTCTACAAATTTTAAAATATTTTTATTAATAATACTGATTAATATTACTATATATTTTGCTATAGCATAGGTTTTGTAGGTTTGTATCAGAGGGAATGGTTTTTATTTTGAATTTAATAATGACACGTTTAATAAATAGAATTATAATTTTTATATGATATTAATTTTTATACATATTGTAACTATAATAATGAACCTTTATATGCAATTATTATAACAGTGACATAGCTATTCTTTCTCCTGCCAATCGAATTCTTCCAGTTTATTATAAAAAGCTGAAATATTTATCTTTTAGGCGACAATTGGTTTTGCCTCACTCCTTCCTAATTTTTATCTCTATAGTTTTACTTTTTGGCTGAAGGTGCTTTGTACCTTATTTAGAAACGAAAGCCATGTTATAGTCTGGTCCATTTGTCTTCTTTTAATGGTTTTATGATTGCATCTACTTAACCTAATGAAGGACTTTTCTAAGTCTGCACATATTAATCGACTGCTTTGTTTATTAGATTCTTGATATCAATAATATTTTAAGGAGCTAAGCATTAAATTGTTTATTTCTGAATTCCAGTTATATTTATTGACATGAGAACTCATTAGGTGCATTGAAACAACACAAGTCCTATTATATGTCAAAAATAGTTGCCTAACAAGTGTATAACATTCTGATTTCAGAGAGGAAATTCATCAAGTCACTTTGTGATTTAAATATCTAAAATGTTAGTTATTGACATTTTGCAATAAACCCACTGTTTGTTCTATAATTGATATGGATAATGATGAACCTATATCAAAAGATAAAACTAAAATAAAAAATTATATGTACTTATATGTAAATAATGATCTAATTACTGGTGTTTTAGAACTAAAAAACTATAATTGTATTTCATTATCTGCTTCTTAGTCATAACGAACATTATATTGGTGCCATTATTGACCCCAAATTAGTTAATAGATAATAATTTTCTGAAATGATGTGATCAATCCAGTCTTAATTCTTTAATGACATTTTCTAGAGATGGTATAATTAGTGTTCTCTTGGTTTATAATTAGTTCCATGTCTGGAGCGTTTTCATCAAGTTAATGGAGAGCTTTATAAAACATCTCTTCATTCATAGAGAGAGATTGCAACTATGTAAACTTTGTCTTTCTTCCAAGTGCTTGTATCACATAAGTAAAAATAGTATCCATGCTGATAGGTTTAAAGTAATCAACTTGATTAACAGTGGCTGGTGCTATCTCCCACCAACAGATCCAGGATTTAATTTTGGGGAGTTTCAGCCCAAAAGATTTTTTTCATACAAATATATTAGAATAATTACTTCGGAACAAAGTAAGAAACTAACTACCCTTATGAAAAGGTCTTTAAGTGATTATTTAAGTCCTATTAACTGTAATTAGACGAACAGTAATACTTTTAGAGATAATTTTTTTTCATAAAATATGGTCATATTTCACCATTTTGGGGGAGAGCTTCAGCACAAAAGCCCTCAAAGACTTTAATGGCACAACTTGCGCCATGACACTACCTCCTGTTTACCTCTGATTCTGAAGAACAATTTATATGCTAGCAATAGTATTATTTTATTAATAATAAATTTTCCTCCCTAGCAATTAAGGTAACATTTGTCACATAATATTGGTAACTCGGTGTTATGACGTATTGTGATTTTCTAGCCCTTTTCTGACCAAATGCTTAACACCCCTTGGAACCAATCTTGTCATTATTTAAAGGTTACTATGATTTTTTTTATTTTTTCCACGAGTTAAAAGTGATACTGGTATGGATTTTCTGTTAAATTTAATTGTGGGAAGGCTACATAAAATTATATGTCATTTACGCCTCTTCTCTAGCGTAACTTAAGTTGAATACTCCCCGAGATGTTTTTTCTCGCCATATTTGAGCTATTTCACAATAGAAATATTTTTATTTTAATGAAATTTACAACTGTATTACGTGGAAAATACAACAAGTAAATGTGACATTGGTAACATGGCATGTACAACATGAAGAGAAAATACCCATTGGTAAAACTCAAATTAAAGTTCTATATTAGAAGGTCCTGAGGCCATCTTCTTTTCAGACGCCTCGTAGGGTTATCAGGGATCGAGGAGGAAGCTAGGTTTGAAACGAGAGGATTCGGATGGTTCTGCAGTTTGTTATGGAATGATAGGTATCTGGATTGGGCCGAATCGAAAACATATGGAACATTAAGATCTTTATGGATGATTTTATTTGTGACAAAGTAAGGAGCATTGAGGATTTTACGAAGGATTTTGGATTGTAAGGATTGGATACGAGAGGAATTCGATGGTTTAGTGGAGCCCCAAAGCTCAATTCCGTGAGTCCAAATAGGTCTTATTATTGTCATATATATGAGTCGTTAGTAATTGATTGAAAGCTTAGAGCGTTTGTCTAGTAAGTTTTGCAGTAGTCGAAAACGTCGGGCGGTTTCTAGTCGTTTCAGTCTGGTATGGGGATTCCAAGTAAGTCGTTTGTGAAGGTGGAGTCCTAAGTATCGGATTTGTTCGACAGAGATAGAAGGGCTATTGTTGAAGGATACTGTAGGAAAGGAAGTCATAGGTTTGCGACGAAGAGTGAAGGTAATTTGATGGGATTTATTGGAATTTATTTTAATCCTCCAGTTTTGGCACCATTTTTCAAGACTTGTGATGTGTGATTGAAGAGTTTGGGATGCAATAGATGGATCGTTATTAACTGATAGGATACAAGTGTCATCGGCATTGTGGTGATGACAGTGTTGGATTGGGTTGGGATGTCAGCTGTATAAACTGTGTAAAGGATAGGACCTAGGATACTACCTTGAGGAGAAATGAACCACTAAATAGTTACTAATGGATCCAGGATTTAATTTTGGAGGTAGCTTCAGCCCCAACGCTTTTTTTTTTTTTCATAAAAATAACGATAATTATTTTGGAAAACAGAAAGAAACTAACTACTTATATGAAATGATGTTTACGTGATTCCTTAAGTCCTTTTAAATGTAATTACACGAACAATAATACTTTAAGAGGTATTTTTTAAATTTTTCTCCCATAAAACTTGGTTATATTTTACCATTTTGGGAGAGGCTTCAGCCCGAAAGCGCCCCCCGCAGATACGCCCATGCTACCTGATATTCATGTAAATTATAAAATTAAATAAATTAATGATACATCTTTCGTTATGAAAAACTGTTTATTTTAATTAATTAATTAAGAGTAAACTAATGCACGAAATTATCTTACTCTTTTTTCTTCGGTCTTCCTGTATTGATTGTCTAAATTTTTTGGTTAATTAATTTAACTTTAAATTTGAACAATTACATTTTCGATACTTGAAACCCGGATTCGTCACACTAGGTAAACCCATAAATATTATTTCTCAAGCAAATTATTATAATCTAAAATATTGTTATTGGTTTTTCGTTATTAGCTACAGTAAGGGGTATTATACCGACATCAGCAGATATAAGCTGTATGAATGAGAATGAGGGGAAATGGCGTAGGGGAAGGAAAAACAACAACTGGAGAGGTCGTAAATGGTGGATAGTTCTATAAATTATGATTATGAACGGAAAGACCACTAATCACTGACGTCCAAAGGGGGTTTTCGTGCCGAAGCTCTTTCCCCCTTATCCTAAAGTAGAAATATGTTTATTTTATTCGTCCATGTTTATTTCTGTGAGTGATTTGAGGTTGATATGATTTCTTTTTAAATTATAAAACATGCACAGTAGCTAAATGTAAGCACATGTCAAGAAAAATATCTCTAAAAGCAGGGGTGCCCAGAAGGGGGTTTTATGCCGCAAGTTGCGCCATAAAATTTTTAAGGGGGGCACTCCAACACATGGGAAGAAATTTACATACCAGAAAGTGGTATGTAAAATGTACTAAGGTATCCGACTACACCACCAATTTTAAATATTTGTAATGAAGAGAAGAATAGTTGGGGTGGTCAGTCAAAAAGGAAGGCAAAAATAAATGATAATATTTATTTTTTACATATGCCGACGTTTCGACCTGAAGTTCAGGCCTTCATCAGGGCTAAGAAAATAACCAGATAACAAGGTATGAGAAACATAAGTAGTGATGGTAAAAAAATAAAAAAAATTAGAAAAATAAAATAAATAAATATAAAGTAAAATGAAATTGTTAGAATAATGACTAAGAACTAAGAGATAAATAATAATAACCGTCACAAAATGTAGAATGATGAAATAGGCATAATCAAAAAAGGTGACATAAGTGTTACAATGGGAATCTTAGAATAAAATGTAAAACATAAAAAAGAAATATGAAGTTATATAATAAATGAAAAATGATAATAAATGATGAATGACTTTTATTCTTCCTGCAACACTTAAGGAGACAGGTATTACTTCTTTTATTTCTTTGTTATTTCAGCTTTCTCAATTTCTTCCCTCCTTCCTTTCATTCCTTTTCTCTGTTTTTAACTCTTTATTATATTATACATTGTCTGTACATCTTGATAGACTTTACAATATCTCAATTTTCTATCTAACTACTCCATTCTCAATGTTTTAATTTTACTATTTATTTTCATTTATTATATAACTTCATATTTCTTTTTTATGTTTTACATTTTATTCTAAGATTCCCATTGTAACACTTATATCACCTTTTTTGATTATGCCTACTTCATCATTCTACACTTTGTGACGGTTATTATTATTTATCTCTTAGTTCTTAGTCATTATTCTAACAATTTCATTTTACTTTATATTTATTTATTTTATTTTTCTAATTTTTTTTTATTTTTGTTATTTTTTTACCATCACTACTTATGTTTCTCATACTTTGTTATCTGGTTATTTTCTTACCCCTAATGAAGGCCTGAACTTCATGTCGAAACGTCGGCATATGTAAAAAATAAATATTATCATTTATTTTTGCCTTCCTTTTTGATTGACCACCCCAACTATTCTTCTCTTCATTATCCACGACAGTCAACCAATTACCAATTTTAAATATTTGTAGACATAAACTTTTCTAACAATTTACAAATATGTTTAAGTAGATATGAAAGTACATTCCCTTAGGGTGGATAAGGTTATTTCTGTCTTCTTTTTTTTAATTAAAGTATTTTTTTTTAACATTTATAGTTTTTCTTGTATTAGGTAATGAACGAGCGGGCTAACGCGTGTGCGTAACATGCGTTGGCCTGCAACATTAAAAACAAGATTAAATGATAAAATAATCACGAGTTCTCATTTTGGTATCGAGGGAGTTTTAAGCTCTGGCATTAATTTCCCGCTCTTTCCCCTGACCGGGGATTAACTCTGTATAGCCTAAAAGGCGAGGACAAAAAAAAAAGTTGTCCAAATATTGACAATTTGAATTCAACACATATGACCACTAACTTACATGTGAGTCGGTTCCGAGAATAAACTAATTTCCACACCATGTTTTTAAATATTTAGATCCATTTTTTAAAAACAATTCTATCATCGAATTCATTGGGTGTTTTTACATGGGAATCGATACTTATTTCAATTTCCGTAAAAAAAACTATTTTTTTAATACTATTTTTTTCACATGAAAATTAATTTGAATCAGTAGTCCATATTAATTTAATATTAATAAAAAATCCTTGTATTTAGTTAGAACATTTAAAACTTGTTTACATATTTATTGATTAATTTTAAACAACTGAAGTTCGCCAGTGGGCACGTAACTAGCAACAATTTTTTATTTTATTTTAATAAATAATAAATCTTAGGTAAATTATTTTTTTCGTTTAGTGTAGGTTTGATTGTATTCAAGATAATTTATTTTTATGTAACTATAATTGTATTTATCCCTTGACTACTTATGCTCCAATTATGTAATACATCTATCTGTAGATAGATACAAGACGTTTGTTTGTGGTATCCGCATATTATTTGGTAATTTTTATATAGGCATGATTGGGACCAATGTAAGTGCTAGGGAATAGATGTGTCCCATTTTAAGTCAAACCAATGGACTAACAAGTTTATATATGACAGGAAGATCCTCAACGGCTCAGAGTGGACGAATGCTTTGAAATCAAACATTAACTATGCTTTTCTTCATGGAGTTCCAGGGGAGATGTTGGACTCCTCTGCCGCAAATGTGGTCGAGTCAGAAACCCTAGCTCATGTGTTGGGCAAATGCCCGAATAACATGCTCCTTGTCACCCACCGCGGCTCAATAATGTAAAGCATCGACTTGCCGAATTCCCGGAGACGAAAATGTATAGTTGCTTTCTTGAAGTATATTTCATAGATGCGGAAGGCTCAGTGAGATTCGTAGATATCTTAGCCTTTAGTGTGAAAGGAAAAGAGGCTCTGATATTCGATCCTACAATTCGATTTGAAACAAAAGATGAGGATTAAGATATTTAAATACAAATAGAAAAAAAAGAAATCTATAAAAAAAATGCAAGAATGAGAAATATCGAGATGAATTTGGTAAAAGAGAATACTTCGTAAGGGGATTTTGAAGAGTAATTCCACTTTTAACTGCTGGATTTTTGGAAAAGCTGGGCGTGGAAAGGAACCATCTGCTGAGCATGGTGGAATAAATTGTTTTGGACTCTTTGGGAGTCTTGTACCATCACATGTATTAATTCTAGCCGCTTCATTATGAACTCTTCGGACAGTCGTGAGAAGGAGAAAATTATAACAATGAATAAATAAATGATAACATTCTGTACCAGGGATGATAGTTCAGCAAAACATTATCCTTTTTGTTATCTCATTAAATATTGTCGATTAGGACTTAACAGTATGCAAGGTGATTTAGCAACTCAGTATGGTTGAGCAGCTCCTCACTTTTATTGTGCTTTTCTTTCTGCTATTTAAAATATATATTTAAAGCATTTATTCCTCTTGCTTTTTGACAGTATTTTCTATCAGTAAACAAATATTTAAAACAAAATTAACACTTTTGTTTATATGTACATAATATTATGTATAACAAGAGCAGCTCCTCACTTTTATTGTGCTTTTCTTTCTGCTATTTAAAATATATATTTAAAGCATTTATTCCTCTTGCTTTTTGACAGTATTTTCTATCAGTAAACAAATATTTAAAACAAAATTAACACTTTTGTTTATATGTACATAATATTATGTATAAATATATATGTATATAAGGCAACATTCGTTTTTTTTTCTAAGAACATAATTATTCAATTACTGTCAATCAATAGCCTCATTAAATTTATTAAGAAGTCCTTACTATAATTTATTGTTGATTTTTTAAATTTATTATTAATTTTATTATAATATTCGTCCTTATTATTAATTTATTTTATTATTATTTAAAACTATGTTTAATCAGCACTTATTCTTATTGCCTTTTGAGTGTATTGTCTATTAGTAAAAAAGTATTTGAAACAAAATTAAAATTTTATTGAGTCATAATCATGGAGTAATTAAATATCACTTTCTTAATAAGAACATTTAAAATTTGTAATATATTTATACATTTAACTTTAAAAGTTCCGCAGCTGCCTGGCTGCGCTGAAGTGTCTGAATCCGTATTACGGATTCAGACACTTCAGGTACGGGGTTCCGTATATATGTATGCACCGGGGGACGGTTATATTTTTGAGCCTCTAGGAAAAAGAATAAAATAAAAAAAATAATAATAATAAAAGCAATAGCGGGACTACTTATTAATTGGGATCCTACCGGATTTAGTTTTGGGAACTAAAATTAAAAAACAAAGCAATCATCTCATTAAAAATATTACCTGTTATTGTAATTTGTCCCCTTCCTGGCCTTTTCGGCTATACGTTTTTTTCCCGGGTCAGGGGCGAGGACTGAGGATTATTGCTAGAGGTAAAGGTTCCCTTGGCACCGGAAATCTTCGATTTATCAGGTTACCAGGTAACACGTGTTTTACACACGCGTCAGCCCGCTCGGCCACCTCGCCCCCTTTCATTACCTGTTACATGTGCTATTATTTTTCAATAAAGTTATTTAATTTTTTTAACAATGCCTCAGTTATTAGACTCCTGTAATAGGTGGTTCCTCCTTTGCTAGACACTTCATTGAACGGAAACGAATGCAGCTGTCCCATTTCTCAATATTTGCCGTTGCGGGGTTCATGGTTGGTTTTATAAGCGCTTGCATGCCACTGCCATCTTGTCTATAATCTAGTAGCCACATACAACATAGTTCTATTATCGTTTATAGTTGAGTATCTAATCAACATTTTTGCCCAAATATATGTCTCTCCTCAGGACAAACAGCGTGTGACATAAACTTGAGTTTATTTTATATATTTGGAACTTACTATTTTATATTTTAAAAATTTCAAGTAGAAGTAAATAGTTGATTTCAGGATTCCATTTTATTACTTCTTATTTTATATTTTATTTATAAAATATAGTTTGTTTTATAAATTTAATGTTGACTTACTTGATCGTAGACTGTAAGCCGGATCTTCATGCTTCTCCATATTGTTTAGAATGCAGTAAAAAAATATTAGACCATAGTCTATTTATTTCTCTCTGAGAAAAATATATGAAAATGATTTAAATGCAGAGCATATGTTCAGTTGAATCATGGCATATGGAGAATAAATATTCAATATTATCACCTGGGTGCATAATCTTAAGTTGGCAGATGTGAAACATCAAACGGTTTTTATAAATTATATGAATATATGTTTCAGGAATTGACCTACCTTATTGGTAAGCACTAGCGGATCCAGGATTTAATTTTGGGAGGAGGGGGCTTCAGCCCGAAAGCTTTTTTTTTCATAAAAATAACGATAATTACTTTGGAAAAAAAGAAAGGAACTAACTACCTGTATGATATGGTGTTTAAATGATTCCTGAAGTCCTTTTAAATGTAACTACACGAACAATAATAATTTGAGAGATACGTTTTTAATATTGTTTCCCATAAAACATGGTTATATTTTACCATTTTGGGGTGGGCTTCAGCCCGAAGGGGTGCTTATCCCCCCAATGTCGATGGCGCAAGAACCTATCCCCTCCCTCGTCCTAGATATTTTATTGCTCACTTTTGCTTAAAAACAGAGCAGCTAAGGTAGAATTAGAAAAAAGTCAGCTCATATACAATTACACTTGCTGCAGTATGTTCCATGTTTTCCCCTTTTCCCTTGGTCCGAAAATTCATAGCTCCTTCGGAATTTGCCTCCCTCAAAAATCCAAAAACCCCTCAAACATTTTTATGGCGCAACTTGCGCCATGGAATTCCCTTCTGGGCACCCCTGAGTACAACACTCTTTTTCCTTCTTCCGTCCCTGTAGAAAGATTATTCTCTTATGTCACTATGGTGAATTTACAAAAGCAAATTAACTATCAGATAATTTGGTTGAAAAAAGATTATTCCTAAAGGAATTTTTCGTCACTTGAAAAACCTCTCCTACTCTATTATTAACTGTTCAAAGTGATTCTATTTTTGTTTTTCTGTTATCATGTATTATTGTTTCATTTATTTCATTGCAAGCTATTTTATTAGATTGTTTCCAGAATAAGAAGCTTATCTTTCTTTGTTTAAATCAAGTTTTTTTTTTTTGTTAAATATATTTTTATAAGTATGAAAAGTTTTTACCCAGTCTCCAAAAAAAATATTAGATGGAATGAAAGAAAATATATATTTTTCATTATTACTCATGGTAATAAAATAAGTGATGAATGATTTAATCATGGCTAAACAATTAAGAATGGTCATTGATCACTCATTACCATGAGAGTAATTTATATTTTAATCTTTCTCGTTACTTATGATCATTGAATTTATTTAATTACTCATTAATTATTACTCATTTACTCGAGTAAACGCCCAACATAATATGAAAGTTTATATATATATATATATATATACATATATATATATATATATAAATATTAAAATATAATTATAATGCATTATTATTATATACTAATTTAAAAATATGTCGGAGTTTCCTTCCCTTACTCATTTAGCCTTCATTGATCTGGAGCAGGCGTAAGATAGTGTTCCTTGGGAAAGAATATGACCAGCACTCAGAAGAGCGGGTATTAATGAATCCACGGTACAAGCAATGCAAAACTTGTATGAAAGCGATCTGTACAGAGTGGAGATCGGGAACCGCCTCTTGGAACCGTTATCTGGAACCAAAGCGCTGAAGCAGGGGTTTTGTCTGTCTCCAAACATTTTCAAGATATACTTGGATGAGGTAGTGAAGAAATGGATGAGACGAAGTCGAGACTACAGAGTTTACTTTGACTACGACAAGCTCCATATCCTGTTCTTCGCAGACGATCAAGTAGTGATGGCCCGGAAGAAAGTCTTCCTGGAGATGGTGGTTGTCCAATTAAAGAAAGTTTATGAAGAGGCAGGTCTGAGGATAAACTTCCAAAAGACTGAGTATATGGCACTGGGAGATGAGGAAGACGAACTACGCATAGGTGAACAGGTGTGCAGAAGAGTAAAGGCCTTTAAATACTTCGAGTCCTATCTGGACGATGTTGGAACGTCAGAAGTAGATATCCGAAATAAGGTAGAGATGGAAAGAAAAGCTACTAAAATGCTACATCCTATTCTCTGAAACGACACTCTTTCAAACGCGAACAAGCGGCATATCTTCATAGCTATTGTCGAGTCCATATTAACTTATAAGTGTGAGACATGTACGGATGAGGTATCTACAATTAACGAGGTTGGACAGAGTCCGAAATTAAGTGGTGAGACAGAGAATAGGTGTAGTGGAGACCGTCTTTGAGAGGATCGGGAAACGACTGGTTGAGGTAGTATGGGCACTGCATGAGAATGCCGGAAGGAAGAGCATTGGCCGAACAGAGTCCTGGACTGGCAGCCACCCGGCAAGCGTAGACGAAGACGACACAGAACCACGTGGATGGAACGAGTCCGAGAGGAGATGGCCGGCCAAGGTCTACAGGAGGGGGACTGAGGAGGTATCCCTCGTTGAAACACCGGAAATAAGATGGTAAGTAAAAAATTGTTCTTTAATGTAGGTAATTGAAGTACCCGACTTTAAAAAAAAAAAAATTTTAAAATCGCGCACTGCTTAACATTAAAAAAAAACTATGGATATAGTTTCAAATAGACTCAGGGGTGTCCAGAAGAGACATCAACATTTTTTAAGGGGTTTCGAATGTATGAGGACAGCGTTTCTACTAGGTCATGAATTTTCGGAATGAAAAGTTTCAATCCAGATGACAAAGAGAAAAGCGTGGACCAGACTACATCAAGTTGAATCGTATATGATCTACGATTTCCCTTATGCTTGTATGTTTTTAAGAGGTGAGTAATAAAATTTCTTGTTGGAGGAGGGAGAGTAGATTCATGCACCATCTACTATGCTGCACAGTGGGGGCGAAATAGTGTATTTGGAAAAAATTACAACTGACTATGGATCTTTATAGAAAATTTTATGCCGAGTAAAAAATTTGAATAAAAAATACTTTGAATATATAGTCTAATTGAGGTATTCGTACACTTAAAATCCTAAATTTTTTCTGCAAAAAAATAAATGAACAAGATATAAAAATATTCTATCCGAAAATGTCATTTTCGGAACTATTTTATTTTTCCTTAAAATATTTTTCTATCTGAATGACTTTCTATATTTATTTAACAGCTTCTTAAATAAAATGAATAGATATTTCTAAAAATTTGTATTTCATGGATTTTAAAAAACTGTACTTATGAAGTTTTCTCCACCAATGCCTCACTGGTGTGGTGGGTTGGTTTCAATCTACTTTTTATTTTAAGGATTACTTTTAAATCAGTTCTGTAGCCTATATACGCTGACATAGTCATATTTAATAAAAATAAATAGATAAAATTTAAAAAAAATAAATAAGATGAGAAAATATTATTAATTCTTAGCTGATATAAATACGAAATGAATACTGATTTAAATTAATACTGAGGAATCCAGAAAATTAGTTTATGGAACATACACCCCAAAATTGAATCCTGGATCTGTCAGTGACGGCCAATATTAGTTTTATAAAAGCATTTTTCTTTTGTATTTGTCGCACTTTGGGGTATTATTTCTATATTTAATTATTATTATTATTTTTAATACATAGTTCAAGAAGGCTTTTGAATTATAACATCGCTCTTCCTACATTTTATTAGCAATTTTAAAAATGTTAACTACATAACAATCAGTTCTCAGACTACTAAACCTAAACAATTAATTTTATTTTTTTAAATAAATTTACCAATAACTTCAACAAGCTCATATTCTGCTTACGTCCGTAATTATAATTAATTTGGTAACATCCCCGTTTTATACAACATGAAATACAATGTGCTATTTATCAAATTTCTAAATCGATGTACTCCTTCAAGCTGTAATTTGTTTGGTTCGTTAAGGATTTACGCTTCTTAATAATATACATTTCAGGAACAAAACCAAATGATTACATATATACTTGCATATGTATACATGCAACGATATACATACAACCGAATTCGGCTGGACGGAGTGCAGTCCATATAGGCTGGAAATCAATTGATGAGTTATGATCAAATATACTCTTTAGAGCAATATAAGAGTGATTTGATGTTATACGATCTAAATACGTTTACTAGCGATAAATAATAGTATATTTTTAAAGTTATATTTATTATATTTATTCTCTTATGTAATATCTTGATAATTTTTCAATAAAAAACTCGAGTATTGAAAACCTCTAAAAAACTGTTCATCTTCTGCCTCTCAATATCAACCTTTCACTTTTATATTCTAGTGTGAGATATAAACATGTTTCCATTTCTTATGAAGGAGTGTAAAAGATGTCAAGGCGTTTTTATTTTTACTATGTTATATATTATACTATATTATCTATATAATATTTTATATTAACTACTTTATATATTTATGATAACTATCTAATGTTTATGTTGTTATATAATTGTAAAGATGGTTTAAGTTGTCAGGTCCTGCCTAAACAATACGTATTAACTATGTAATAATATCTTAATTATTTGGACTGAATTAAAAGATGTAATTATAAAAGTGATTAAACTTAAACGGTCTATGTGTGATTTGAAAGCTCTTTCGCCCGTTTTTGCCGACCATCTTCATACCACCGGAATAATTTTCCACAAGAGAATAAAATAATAATTACGCAAATCAATAAACTGTACAAAAAAGTTTAAATTAAGACTTTGTTTTCCTAATTTTTGTTGCTATTTAAATCACTTTTCTTTAACTCACTCCTTGGGAGTGTATTCAAATAAGTAAGCATAGTGGTAACTCAGGTCCCGAGAATAGATAAAAATTTGAGTTAGGAAATAATTTAAAATATATATTCATATTAAATTTCTACATAATGTTTCCTTGTAATGATTAATTTTATCTGATCTTGCAACTTGTATAGCTAATTTATGCAATATTAAATAGATTGAATTTAATCATATAAACATGTTAAATATGATTAAATAAACCTTTTTTATAAAACTTTCTTCGTCTTATTCTAGAGTGTTAGAACAATAGCAGTGTGATTATAAAAGTTCGTTATAATAGCAGAAAAATGAAATTGCTTATTTAATTTAACCCTAAAGGATTTAGGAGAACATTTAAATAATTTCAGGGGGGGTTACAAATGACTGACCCGACTACTTTGTGATAGCAAAAATTAATGGAGTGAGTGCCTGACTTTGATATGATTTCTTTATGAAACTGAAAGTTAGTTTTCTATAAACAGAAAGTTGTTTCTTGAAGTCGGAAAAGAAATTTCAGGTTTTGAAGTAATGTAATCCTCTGAGATGTTAATTTACCCTGTTTAACGTTACTGTTTTAATAGGATATGCAAAGTAATTAATAAATTCCAGTTGATGATATATTTTTACTTCTTAATATATTACTATAGTTTGCTGCAATATTTAAAGTTAATTAGGTGATAAAAAATAAAAATCAATACTTATTTCAGAATTATAAATAATTTTATTATTGACGGTTGATAACTTTTGTTCAATACTATTTAAAAAAGTAGTGTTAAAATGTTTGAAATCTTAGTTACTTTTTGGTTTACATCTTAAAATAGATAATATATTTGGAACAAATAAACTAATTATTGATCAGGGTATTATATATTTATATCTATATTTTGTTTAATTTTGAAGTCGTATTTTGATAAGGTCAATAATTTTAAATAATTGAGTTGAGTTGAGTTAGAAATTGAGTTGTGAGATGTTACAAAATTATAAATATAATAATAATTTAATTATTATAAAAATTTGAGCTATGTATCAATTCTATAAAAAATAAATATATAGGGGGATATTAATAAAAAGCGGAGAAAAGAAGTGTTATAAGCCAATTGACCGTGATACATGTCGTATTTCAATTCCTACTGTAGAATGCGTTGTTAGTCAAGTGAGTGGCAGGCTGGCGGCAGCCATCTTGTTATGATGTTTTGATACCACAAGACTAGTAGGCAGTAAGCTTACTGTCCTTCTTGGCTAGTTCTCCTTTGTCCGTTACGTTTATTTTAAATATATAATATTTTAAACCGGCCGCGGAGTGTATTAGTGTCAATAGTGTTAGTTTTTATTGTGCAAGTTGTATATGTCCATTGTGTCTAAGTGTTATTGTGAACCCGACGTCGGCCAGAGCCGTACATTTTAGAGATTTTGTTTGGAATAATTAATCGTCTGTGGGTAAGTTAATATTATTTTTCTTATAGAATTATACATTTTAGAATTTACTGCGTTATCAAATTTGGCGAGAACTGCTCTAATTTAGTCTTTTAAGTGTTACAAAGATGTGGTTACTAAGCTAAAATGGCGCTTTAAGGCCGTCTATGGTGGTGGCGGTAGCTAGCCCGCGTTGTGTTAACTGATCAATTCACCTAAGGTCGCTTTATTAATTGCTATTGCTAAAATGTTTAAACATTCCAATATAATATCATGCATTAGCTGTTTTTTAAGATATAATTATACAGAACTCAGTAGTTGAATTGCTTTGTGTTTTTGATAATTTTTCTTCTTATACATAAAAGTGGCTTAAAATAGTTATTTTTGTTACAGATGACAACTTTGGCCTCCAAAGAACTATGTGCTAGTAAAGAAAACAATTCTGTTGTAATAAGGTGCAAGTTTTGTGACAGTGCTTAATGTAAATATTGTTACCTTAAATGTTATTATTCTTGGTGATATAAGAGATGCTGCCTCCTTGGACACATGTTCTACAAATTTTTGTTTAATTTTTTCGATACCTTGAGTGATTACTGTTTATAAACAATGAAAGATAACAACTCGCAATGGCTAAAGTGGGTACTAGATGCCATAAAGAAGATAAGGACTCAAAAACAGAGGCCATCTGTGGAAAGGATATGCAGGGCTATTCGCCAGCACCAAGATCAGACCGAGGCAACTATAAAAGATCATTTAGAATCTCTTGTGAGGGATGGACAAGTTCTGAAGGTAGTGAATAAAGGACAGTGTTCATACAAGGATCCTGGTAGTGTTACTCGCCCTGCTGTTTCAACTCCTAGTAATAAAGCAACTCCGAAGAAAACTGAGGGAGATGATTTGTTACAGAAAGATAAATCTGCATCGAAAAGTGTTAAGCCAAAAAAGAAGTCCGTGCCATCTGCTGTAACAACTATTGAAGAAGAATCTCCCAAGGTACGTTTATACATTTTTGTTATTTCTTATAGATTTATTAAGTTGTTTACAGATTGCATTATTTTTACTGTTCATGGTGTATAATTTAAGTAATGATTGAGTTTTTGATTATGGTGATAAAAATAACAGATTTTGTTTGTTTACATAGAGACTCTTCATATTTTATCAGTTTAGTGCTGATAAAGTTTTCAAGTTAGGCTATAATTGTTTAATTTCTCTAAAGTCATACTACTCATATTTGAGCATAAATTTACATACAACGCTACCGTCATTATTAAATAGATCAGTTGACTGTACCATTTTAATTACCTAGATTTTAGAAATTTAAATCTGATTAAGTTGCTTTTGTTTATTAATGTACCAAAAGCGAAGGTTGTCACAAAAGATTATTATAGACAATATTTGATTTTATGGAAATATATTTTTTCTCGATTAAACTTATCAAATCTTAAAACTGTTTCAAACAGTATTTTACATTTAGCTTCACTTAAGTAAAGATATGAATAAGGTCCATTTATAAACTTATTTTAATGTTTTATTTTTATAATTGTATCAATTTGAAATAATATATTTTATTTTCCTTTTTTAGACATTTTGTGTTTTTTTTTCAAACTTTTTGGTTAATTGATCCTGATTATTTACAATTAAATTAAAACGATTTTCAGCGTTTTTTCTATGAATGTAATAGTGTTCTGCTTTTTTTCTTACTCCAAGAATGATGAAACTCTGGATGTATTTTCAATTTTTTTATAAAGATGTATTATAACTTGTAATTTTGTATATGAATCGTTTTATATGTCTTTCGAATAACATATTAATTTATATTATTACTTTTTACTCTTTTTTTCCGTGAGAAAAGTTTATTGGCACTGTAGACAAATGGGTTTGATGATTCATACCCGTTCAGTTTGACTGCTCGGCTGTCGGGCTCCTTTTTATCGCGTTCAAATATGTCTTCTCCTTTTTTTACTTTATTTTTTGCATGAGCTAGACAGTTGGGCCCTAAGATGTAATAAATTTTAATTAGGTCGTCTACTGCTATAATTTGTGCAATATTCCGACCTATTAATACAAAGTAGGATTATTTACAAATTATGAATATATAACGTTTAGTTTATTTGTAATGTACAAATTTAACATTAGCCTTATTTTACAAGTAAAATACGTTCGACTAAAATTGTGAAAATAACCTCTCCTGATAAGGATAGCCCCAATCCCCAAGCAGCTTTAAATTTTTTTTAGTTCTCGGATAATTGATATTTTTGGAAGAAATTTAAATTATATGTTATTAGTTAAAAAAATATTAAAATTCTATTTCACTTTGACTTTTTTTTTTTGTAAAGTGACTGTTACTGGTGGGGGAACTAGTCCAGCAAATGATCCTTTTTGCCAACCCCTGACGGTTATCTTGAGTTTGCCGCCGTGTACTTATCGGAATGGGAATGTCAACATTAATCCAGAGAAATGAAAACTAACCGACCCGGTTGGGAATCGAACCCACAACTTTCAGACAAATCGACATAACGTGCTCGGCTATCCTTCTATCTTTTGGTGAAGTTAACTGATTCTTTGTTCTTTTACTACGGTCGTTTCCCGTTTTCATATTTTGTTTATTATTATTTATACAAATATTTCAAGTCAGACATCCCGCTCTTAAAATATATATTACTTATTTATATCGTACATCATCATTTCATTGGTTTAAAATTTTAATTAATTTTCTTTTACGTAGTCATACGCATTTGGGTTCTTTCATCATACTTTTTCGTGTGTGTGAGTCATCTTTCGAAGGAAATTTATTATTATTATTGGACCAAATTTCCATTAGTTTTATCAAACAATTGATTTCAATAAGCAGTATTATTTTATGGTGTTTTAATTATAATTGTTTTCTTTTTTTTTTAATCCCTCTATCGCCATTTATATACCCGCGCGCGCATACATATTGATTTGATTATATTGCACCTTGTTATCAGAACAATGTATTGTAGATACATTTATTATTATTGAGGGAATGTGTCACGCATCTCTGCCCATGTTTTTAAATATTGCATAAGGGTTGCAATATTTAACAGGAACATTTGATTCTTTATAAAAGATATTTGAAGTATATCTTTTATTAAAAAATGCATTTACTTTTTCAATTGTTGTCGTTGTCTTTGATTCAATTTATGGTAACATATATGTTAGTTCACCTTCAGGTCCGGAATTAAATGAAATAGTTTTTGTTTCATTATTTTACTCGAACAATTTATTCCTATTATATCTATAGGTTAAGTATCCTTATGAATTATTTCTCTCTAACATATCTTCTTTGGTACGTTGAATGTTTTATTAAGACCATTGGTTGATCATTATGAAGAACTTACTATATCCACTAATACCGAAAAATTAACATGTTCTTAGAAAAGACCGGAAAAAAATATATTATAGAAAAAAATCGAATTAAATTGTCTGAAAAGAAATTAGGAAGGTAAATCAAAATCGGACTATTATTACCAGAGACCTGTTAGATTTATGTTGGCATTTCTTGTTTCGATTTATGATTTTCACTTATCAAACTTTGTGATCAACCAAAAAAAAAAAAATATTTGATCCTCCCCTTAAATTTATTCCATACCTTATTACTTTTATGATATATTATTAATATACCATATTATCAATATACCATACAAATTTTTCAATAGAATCAACTAATAGTAACATATTCAATTATAATTATATATTTAAGATATCACTAGGTCATTCCTGACCCAGAAAATCATACTTAAAGTGTGATTGAATTTTATTTGTGTCTTATTCGCTGTAACTATTTATATTTTATTATTTTGGATACAATTATCATAACACTATAGTAAAGAATATTACATTTTAAAACTGATGCGAATAATTTTAGCCGAAGAGTTGAGGTCGGCAGACGGTGCGTCGCAATTAATAAGACCAGAGGGGCGTAACGGATCGGTGCTGAGGGAAACACAAAAGGATTCCCAGGTGTTGGCATAATGGGGTGACCGATAATTTACCAAACCTTTTATTTCCTTTAAAATTAATCTTTTAACAATTTTGTTGGAAAGTTAATAATTTAGTTCATAAATAAACAGTACACAGAATTCAGCCTATTACATCTTCGGGATTTTATTTAATGTATTGAAGGTATAGGTAGGTATATAGACAACCAATGTGGATTTTAGCGGAACCGTTCAACTATTGATAAATTATTTTTCTTTCTATAAATATTAGATACAAAATTACAGTACAGTTCAACGGCATTGTTTATAAGCTTTGTATCGATGTAAAAAAAAAAAAAAAAAACATAATTCAATTGACAGTCAAAATAATGTCATAATATTCTTTTAATTTAGGATGGGATTCTGAAAGAGTTAGTTAATCCAGTAAGGATTTGCATGACGGAAACATGCAATAAAGTTTGAATTGGTAATTACTTTTCTGAAAAATATTGAGGTTCCTTCGGTTTTAAAACAGAGCGTTTGAAAGGTCTTCTGTCCTATTTAATTCAGCATTTAAACATGGCATTAGGAAGGTGACACGTACTAAAAAAGGTTAGCATATGGGTAAAAAAATATTGATATGAGAACGGGACTCAAAATTAATACAAATTGAATAAAATACAGGGTTGGCTGCAGAAACGACCACGATTTCAGCCCGATAGATTAAGAAAAGAAAACGTTTTTGTGCTGAAATTATAATTAAATAGAATTAATTATAATAATGAATTAAATAGACAAAATTTGCCAATCTCCAGATTAAAAACGACCCTATCCCGAAAATTTTTCGAAAATAAAATAGTTTAGGTAATAAAAGGTTACGATGGGATGAAGCTGTTTACCAAGTTACAGACGGATGTTAATAATTTGGTAACAAAGGATTTATACCTATAGACTATAAGTTGAAACACGTAGGGAAATTAATTATTTCGGATCAACTAAAACTAACCAATTGATAATGCGGAAAATAGTTTTTATTTTTCCGTTAGGAAATGCTTCGTTTCAAAAATTAAAATTTGTAATTTATAAAACTATTATACTTCCTACAGTTCTTAACAGATGCCAAAACTCTTACATTGATGGGAAAACAACGCCTTGAGTTTTTTATTTTTTATTTAAATGTTAGAACTAGTGGCGAACGAATGAGCAAAGAGCTATACGAATACTAGTTTGTGCTTTGCAGAGGGGTAATCATAAGCGAAAGCTGTTGTTGCACGGTTTGGTCTATACGGTGTACTTAGAGCTCTATACAATCCAGCGGGACACAAGTCAATGTAAATGAATTTTTTTTTTGTTAAATATTATTTTCGTTTAACTGTGTAAAAAACCGTTGATATTCAGTAAATATTTGTACATAATCAAAAGATAAATAGACAAACAAATTTTTGTTTGTTCCGATAGCCAATTAAAACATTAAAATTCTTCCTGAAAGGACATATGATAGGCTTAATATTAATAAGACGAACGTCTGTCATTTTCCAAAAATGGAGAAAAGATCAGTTTATGATTTATTGGTTCACATCAAACTGTTTCTGATAATTTTATTTAAGTATGTTCAAGTTTATTCATGAACAAAATAATTATATTTGGGGTTAAATTGAAGCCATGTTACAAAAATTGTCTTATTTTTTTCAACTTTTAAAAAATGACAGATACCAGTTTTTGGTGGTATGAGGCCACATATGTTATGTATTATGCTTATGATCACCAAACTAAGTAATCACTTAGTAAAACTATAATTCTATAAAGTATTATAATTACAAATATGTTAATGTGTTCAAGCCTCTTTCGTTGTCGATGCTGCTACATGAAATGTTGCTGTTATCTTGGATTTTACTTGTTCTCTTGAAAATGTAGTAGGATTCCAAAGGCGATATTTATGTTGTAAATATACGTAGAAAATATTTCAGAATTCCTGTTTCTTCTTTCTATTAATTACTTTTTGGTACTTTGAATAAATACAGCGGTAGTAGGTATTTGAAGTCAAAACTTCTTTGGGCCCATTTTGTACTTTTTTTTGGAAAGTGAATTAGACAGAGCCGTCAGATCTCCGATGTGTAAGGCCTCCGGTAAAGTCGGCTAATTGAAGTATTGTTGTATATTGATTAAAATATCTCAGAAACTAAAAATCGGACCTGCATACTGTAAGCGAGGGAAATGTTCAGCATTTCATCCTCTTTATAATGGGATATTATTTATAATTTATATTTCATGTTATTAATATCACCTTGTTGATGTTTTCACTTCTATCGTGTGGTCTAAAGATTAGTTTTTTTCCTAGGTGTGTTTTTTATTTTACTTAAATCAGGAACTTGTTAAATTGTATGTTATAAAAACCAATGCTTGAATTACTTACGTTCTTTTAATTTTATATTTGTAAATAAAAGGAAATACAAAAATATTAATAAAAATAAAATACAGCGGTCATTGACTTTAATATCATGCTTCTCAACTGGAACGAAGCAATGACAAATAGTCGGGATATGCATTGCTTATTAAGTTTGCAGATAATAAATCATTCCTTTTAACATGACCCGCATGCTTGGGGCGTCTGCAGCCGTTGCATATTACTGCTGTGAGGGTTTAGTTTTCGGTTATATTCTTAAAAATTTATCGCAACACGATTTATTACATCGCTCATTATTTATTACATCAGTGTCTATAATAATTAAATTTAATACTTTAGGGTAACTCCTTCGAAAATATCTTTAATGAATTGGTATTTAATAACTGTTTCTATTGATAGAGTTGAGTAGATTTATAATATATTTAATCATTATTATACAATCAATGTGAGATGGTATGTATGATAGTATGCTAAGCAGTGATCACACGGGAACTGAGAGGTGAGGTGGATAGAACTGACAGTAGACAGGTCAGGAATCGGTCCCCATCGGAAGGGGCCACACCCTACTATTTACGGTCATCTCTCCTAATTTAGGGGGGGAGGAGTGGGGGATCCTTTCATCTAGGAATATATATATATATATATATATATATATATATATATATATATATATATATATATATATATATATATATATATATATATACACGCACACACGTAAAGAGTCATTGAGTGACCTTTCATAACGTTAAATAACCTAAAAAATTGGTGAATATTTTCTTTGTGAAATCAAAAAAATGTTCGCTTACTGTAAGTACATTTGGTATATTGGGCTTGTGTCATTTTGATACATTTACTGTTGTTGTTTTTTTTTCCAATAAATGATGTCGAAATTTACAAGAGCGTTCTTGAAAGTTCAGCTGGATCAAAAATCTATGTAGAGACCTTTTATTTTTTTGTTGGAATCGTACTAAGTCGGAAAAAAAAAATAAATAAAATGCTGTGTGTACTTAAGATCATACGACTGAAGTAAAAACATCAACAGAGCGGGATTATTATTAAAATATCTGTAATAGAAACATTTAATTTCTTATTTTAGTAAACTAATTATAAAAATATCTATATTGACTTCTTCAAACGGGTTTATGAATTCTCCATGGCATTTAAATTTTTGGATATTTTAGTCAAAATGTTCAAAACAGTCTTTATTATTTTCTTAGCCCTCTTTTTCTCTTCCCGACTCTCTCGGCGTCACTTTAAAATACCTCAACACAAATTAATACAGATTAATTTGAGTCATTAAACTTAAAAATCCCTTCTGCCATTGACATAAGTGTGACATACTTATTAAACGTGCAACAAGTGCATTATATTTCTTGAAGCAACGCTGCAAAGATGAAAAACCTCAAAAGTAAAATTTTTAATATTACAAAAATTAGTATAGCCTTAACTGGCATTTTAAGCGTATAAAATTAAACAAGCAAGGAGTGGGTTTAGGTTGAAGTTGGTAGGTATTTTCAATTTCGGTGGCTCAATAATAAAAGTCTAAAAATTAATTAATCACTAATTTATATTTAGTTGTTTGTACTTATAATGATTATGCAAAAATTATTATATTTATTAAGAACTGCTTCGTTCTAGTGAGTTTAGGGTTTGACGCTTGGCGGGATTTCCCATGATAAGCAGTGGCTATCCTTTTCCGGTATGCATACCTCCATGTTTGTTAAAGATGATTCAACTACTAGAAGTTTTTTATAAGATGTAATTATTTTTTTTAATTACTTCATTTTATTTCTAAAAAAAAAAATCATCTAATTTAGTATACCTGCTTAAGAGGTTTTTATAGAATACCTCATATACTTGCTGGCCACCAACGTACAGCTTATCATTTCGGTAACCTTTTTTATGGGTTGGAACGAAATTAATTTGTAGTTTTGTTAAGATAAAATGCTATGATAGGATATTAAGCTTCGCTTGGATAATATTATTCAGAGTTTATTAAGGTTGAGGAATTTGAATCGTGGAGTCACGATATATGAGAATTTTTTATGGTTGATCCCATTCCTCTTTAACCTTGACTATTTAGGCATTTAGAGGGGGTCTAAAAAAATAACAAATAAAAATAAAAATGTTTATATGGACACGTTTGTTTTTTTCTAATGTTTAGTAGAATACAAATATGGATAAAATTAAATAAATAAAAAACATATGTCCTATATTTGAGCCCGTTAGTAAATTGTTGTTTTTAGTTAAATTGCATTAATAGTATCAATTAAATAATTTCACAGAGAGAAAATTGCTAATAAAACAACAACAAAGGTTGTCATTTGATCCAATAATTTTTTTTAAATAGTTTTTTATGCATTGAAGTTCTTATTATTTTTTTTTTAAATGTTGCCACCTTGGAAAATTCTCTATAATCCCTATGTCATTCAACAGTTCTGAATTTAATCATATATATGAAACTATTTAGAATAGAATAGAAGAGCAGTTGCCTAGATAATTTCTTGTTCCAGGCATGAATGAGCTTTCTGTTTTAATGTCTTTTTAAAATGTATATAATTCCTAGTTTAACGGATATCAGCTGGACATTATTTTGAACAATTTCTTAGGTATATGACGAATTGTGATGTTTAAGATTAGAAATTAGTTACTTAGTTTGTTAAATATTGATTTCTAGTATCGGCCAACATTATTTATTTTAAGTATTTTATCATTTACAAGTATTTTAAAATAATTTAACCATGTTTTATTAGATTGACAATATCTGATTAAAAGTTAATATTAATATTATTAAAATTAATTCTTTATTAACGCAATAAAAAGTATTAAATTTACCTGAATGAAGCATTGCTTTGAAACTGGTGAAATTACTGTAAATGAGGTATAAATACGATTGTTATCTATTTATTTATTCCTCCCCCCAAAAAAATCAAAGAAATGTAGATAAAATTCTATCATTTAATTATTCAAATATTTTCTAGTTAGATTGCTACCAATGGGTAGACCCTCTACAAGCCTTGTCATGTCATATATTTCTTTGTATCACATTTGCTGAATGTATATTAATTTGTACAATTGTTAATTTCATAAATAATAAAAATAAAAAATAAAATAAAATATTTTCTCACTATTCGCTATCATGCAAAATTTGAGTTAGATTTATCATTATTAACGTTAATTTTAATTATTTATTCCATTTCTTAAGTTTCTAAATTATTTATAAATATTTAATGAAATATTGCATATACTAACATTTTTATGAAATAAATTTGTTAATAAAATAGATTAATATGTGTGCAATATATTTATAATCTAAATCCAGCAAATATATATCTATAAGATATTTGTTTTCTCCTTTTTTAAATGTCAATATTTACTATTAAGAATATAATAATTACTATAACTTATATATACTTATAACTACTAAGAATGATATGTGGTATATTGTCAGGCAAAGGTAGAAGTGTGTGTTGGCAGACACGTCCACCACTGTATCATGCTTTCTTTGTAAAATACTACAGGCGGGAACAAACCAATGTCATCTTGTGTCGAGGTTATACCTGCGTCTGCTCTGGGTTTTTTTTTTTCTCTTATTTTATATTCAGGAAAACGAAACAATTTTCATGGTTTCCTCTATAAATTTTGTATAGGCACCAACAATAAAGGTGATTTTTTTTCATGTTCATCGTTATCAGTAATTAATCATCCATGCAATTTAGTTTTCTTTCAATTAACTATATATGTAATATATAATAAGGGTAAATATTGCGATCGTGAACAATTTTTGGATCTGAGTTTTAAACGGAAATACACGTTTTGTAGTACCCTGAGTTTAGCTCAAAAACAAAAAGCCGTACGGAAGTGAAATTGCATATTTAAGCTTTTTATATACTAGAGATGTTACAGCAACTTTTTTGCCAAAATCGACTAACGGGAATTATATTATTGACTAAACACATTTTTACGGTTATCTCGAAAACCGCTCTAACAATTTTGATTGAATCCATCATATCGGTGTAAAATTAAGCAGTGTTAATTAAATGTGGTTATTATTCTGATTGATGTTCTCTGAGAGGGCTTAAATGGCTAATTTTCAATATTAGCTTCCTCTAAAGTACCTTAATTTTTTTTATTTGAAACAATTGACCATTTCACATTAATTTCTAATATAAAAAATGTTAAATATAAAATATGAAAGAATTTGATAAATAACTAAAGGAGAAATAAGAGATCGTAACGGAGAATAGTTGTAATTGAGGAACCAAAGGAATACGAGCGCACCAAGCTCGCCCGAAAGATTAGAACACGCTTCCATACGTATCATGAGATTAATATAATACGGACTCCGACAATATTATATAAATATACATATGTGGTTTTCATAAATGCTATTGTTGGTATTATTTAATATTTAATTGTATAGATTACAGCGATATAAATATTAAAATTTGTATATATGAGGGTACTTATACAAATAAAAATACCCACAATGAAATATAAATAAATATAGAGTCTATAATTTTTACTTTCACTTCGCTTTGTCTGAAAATACTTATTTCTGCTAAGAAGAGGTGGTAAGTGAAAGTTGTGTGATGCGCGCACCGCACCAGAATTTTTATTGAGTAATGTTACATTTTGTTACAATATTGGATATTTGTAATAGTGAGGAACTTAAATTCATAAAATATACAGAGAATATAAATAAATTATGTAATATAAAAATCAAACTAATAATTAAATGTTAACATTTTCTCATCACTTAACAATGGTCCATTCACAGTAATAAAACACCAAAATATGTTTAGAAGTTACAATAGGCTATATCTTTACTAATAATGGTACCATTTTAATGTTGTTTTTTTTTCTTTGTGTAGAGAACCAAACAACCTTATAATCATGTAATATAATGACATTTAAAAAAAATATATAAATTAAACATATTATCTTTAACACAGGGATATAAATATACGCTATTTACAATAAGCTAGGAAAACTCTTAATCATGCTTTTTATGAACTTTTGGGTAATAGATAATATTGTCCCTTATTTTAAATTAATGATCAAGAGTGAATGACATCAAATAACATTCAGCTTTTATAATATCTATTATCATATTATATTTAAATTAATTTTCAAGAAGTAAAGATTTCATTGGCAAACAATGCAAAGTTAAATAAATAAAAAGATACATATATTTTTTAAAAGTTTGCAATTGTTAAATCAAAGCTTTTCTCACATCGTCTCATTTTCATACATTTTATGATAAGAACTTGCTATCAAAATCTGATGAGACTTGTTCCTAGATTAATCTATTATACTCTTATAATTAGATCATTCATTGAATAATAAATTAATAGTTGTAATAAAACGATTAGATAATAGAATTTTATAATACTGTAATTTTAGATTAATAATAATAACGTGTTTAGATTCAGTTCAGACTAATGATACGAATAGTTCTGAATATCAGAAGTATTATGTATTTTCTGCTTGCATTAAACAGCATTCATTTAACTAGTTAATGAAGTAATTTGCGTACTATAATGGTCAGTAAACAAGTGGCTATACAATATGAAAATGACTTAATATAATGAGATGAAAGAATTCATTTTACATTTTCTCGATCACTTAACAATGGCCCATTCACAGTAATAAAACACCAAAATATGTTTAGAAGTTACAATAGGCTATATCTTTACTAATAATGGTACCATTTTAATGTTGTTTTTTTTTCTTTGTGTAGAGAACTAAACAACCTTTTAAATAATCATAGGAATAATTGAGCCTTTCAGTAGACAGAATGACTAACTCCAGTTTCAACATTTTTGAGTAAAGTCATTTTAGAGATATTCCTATTTAAGAAAATTTATAATATCTGTGCATACAGTGAGTAAATTGATTGCAGTGTTGAAATATTAAACTGTGGATAAAGTTGTAAATTTTTCCACTGGAAATATCACTAAAATTAATAATCATAAATATTAAAATTGGAGTTAGTCGTTCTGTCAACTGAAAGACTCAATTAACTATAAACTGTATACTTTTTGATGTACACGCAAATTAAATTTCCTTTTCTTCATAATTGCTGACATTTCTGTGGGATGTGATCATTTTTCCACCAGAACATAATCTTCTGAATGATGGCCGACATTTCGACAAAAAAAAAACCACCTTTTATTCAATATATTCAAATCCATTTTACATTATGTTATATTCCTTTAATGAAGTAAAATAAAAATTAATATTTTTTTAATAATCACTTCTTAACTTTTTAGAATTTTAGAGCAATTAATTTTAGTTTTAATTGAATATTCAATGGTTGACCATGGGATAATATTTAGGAAAAAGAAGATTTGGGGATGTGGTCATAAAAAAATTCAAAATAGTGAAAACTATTTTCATATTTTATATATATACTAAACATTTATATATATTTTAAGTTTTTAATATAATATTTTTTTCCCTATTTTATGTTATTTTTCCAATTTTTATTTTTATTTTATTTGACCGCAACTCCATATCTTTCCTTAATTTTAGTTATCTATATTTTATCAAAAATTTATTGGAGCACATTTTAATGTTTTTTTTATGTTTACATGTTTTATTATATTTTTGATTTGCGCAGTTCTTTTTGTTATACATAAATTTTATAAAATGTATTTTAAAGCGAGACAGTACACAGTACCTTGACAATTGCATCGAGGTCTTGTTTGATTTCAACTACCTACTTACCAAACGCCTTGGCCTGATATTCCAATTAAGGATATTTTTAGCAACTTCCTGTATTCTTTGTTGAAGCTGTTTGCTGTAATTAAGTATTATTATTATTATTGTGTCTGTTTATTGTGTCAACCCTACATGTAAGATAACCATTTATTTTGATGTGTACCATACATTAAATGTACATCTCATGTATTCTGTTACAGAAATGGTAACGGGATTCGCTAGGCTACATATCATATTAATAATTTAAACTTAAGACAATAATTTTAAATAAATGTTAGCTAAAAATTAAGATGCTATGTTTTAATTTTTTTTTTTTTTTTTTTTTTTTTGAGGAGCATGTTTAAAAGCTATTTTTGTTTTCCAATGAATGAACGGTTTAGGGTTTTATTGTGACGAATTTGAAAATTGTATGACTTTATTCCTAAGTAAGGTTGTATTTTTCTTCAAATAATATAAAAGTACTATAGAAACAACTTGGTTCTATTTCAAATATATTAAAATATAACTATCTTGACTGTTAGAATACTGAGGCAATGGCAGTATTTTTTTATTTTGCAATACATCTGTGAGATATGTCCTTTCTAGACCTAGAACGAAAATAATGTTGCTTTATTATCTTAATAGGCTATTTTTTTTTTTTTTTTTATTGATCTTCAATAATCCTACTAATTTATTATATAATTTTCTTATCACATAACCAGGAAACCATCCAATTTTTTTTTATTATTTTTTTTAACGTAAAAACATTGTCGAATTAGGAAATATCAGCTAACTAATCTTAGTTGTTGCTTGTTTTGCCGTTGTTTGCTTTGCTTGCTGAGCCAACTTAGACAAAACAGTAGGATTTATTTGTGCCCAAAGGCATTATCCAAAACAGTAGGCCTTTAGGGAGGAAGTGTTGATGACTTCCCGAAATAGCAGAGACGCCCCCACTCTTGTCCGTTATCAGGAGATTCTTAAAGGTGTGTAGATAACGTTTGTCGGATTTATTTTTGTCCTACGTCAATATTGGTCTACATCCGCTCTAGAAATATCTCTAACCTTATCTAAATATTAGGATATTTTTGTACTTTATTTGGTATAAAACAAAATAATTAAAAAAATGAATAATAAAATAGTAATTTGCTTCTAAACATAATGTTAATTAATTATTATTATAAACTTGGAGAATACTCAATGGCCTTGGAGGGCAGTAGCGCCAAAAACAATAATGAATTTGAATACATATTTATGATCTTGTAAATAAACAAAGCACATTTCCTAGATGCGTCCAAATACGCAGTTGCAAATATAGTATAAAAATAAAAAATAAAATTATTTAAAAAAAATTTAGGAACTATCTGCTAGGAATTATCTGCTCTCAAAAGTGGTTGTGGGAAGAGTCTTTGTATGTTGATAATTTTTTTTTTTGTAATGTTTGATTTGATCTTGAAATGAATTTTTATAATTGACAATGTTAAAAAAATTGTTAATTACTATTACTTATTTAATTTTTATAAACTGTAATGTTCTATTTTTTTATATAGTGCCCATAAAAGGCTTTAGTTGAAGGGATTTCGGCTAAGTATAAAATATGTATCGTTATTAAAATATATATCGTATACATTTTCCTATGTATGAATTCGTAACATTATATTTTTTTTTTTATAATGAAAATTGTTGTTTTACTGTCTCTATACCACATATTATAACATTTAGTATTATGTTATAATAATATAAAATTTAATAATTTTTTCTGAGTTCAAAGTTTTTGTGAGAAGCTTAAAAAATTAAATTTTATTTCTTAAATTGTTCCATTGTTAATTTTTGTTATTTTATTCTCTTTATTATAAATCACGGTAGATTTTTTTTCACAAAAAACTTTTGTGTGTGTATATATTTCGCACAATTATTGTTTTATTTAGTTTTTTGCTTTTTGGCTGTTTAAACAAACTATTCTGCTTATAATTGTACCTACCTGATCCCCCCCTTTATCTTGTTTTACCCATTAATAATTAAAATAAATTAAATTATTAATGATAATAATAATTAATCATTAGGCATTAAATAATTACATAATCACAAATGTTTAATATAGGTTATCATGCGGAAATTAAACAGTTCAAGTGAACCATAAATAAATAATTAACAGATTAAAACGAAGGGATCTTCCATAGACTTTAATAATCATCATTTTTAGATCGGAAGGAATTCCTAAGGGTATTGCCATTCGTTGTTGTTATAACTACTTAACTATTATAATCAATAAATTTGAGTAGTAAATAATAAACTTCAACTGTTTACGAACCACGCTTTTAAATATTACTCTCAGGTGTAATTATGCTTTAAAACGAAGCCACATTAAATAAAACAAAAATGCAATGTATCCTAAAATTGTGTAAACAGTCAACTTTTTAACATTATATAATTAATTTGACATGAAATAATTAATTTAATTATTTCAAATAAGCGATTTGAAGAAAAAAACAAATGAACTCAAATTGTACAGTTTTCAAGTTTCTGAACTCTCTTTAAGGCGCTTTAAATGTATAGAACAGACTAACTGATCAACACAAATTTTTAAAGATTTGAAAGAATCAACTTTTAAGAATGTTGATTAAACACAAGCTAAATGAATGAGCCTTAGGAGTAGGTACAGTTGTATGACCTCATTATGTTGCATGACAACAGAGTTCCTCGGTTGAGATATGTCACATGTCATTGTACTCAGACAAAACCTAAGTGTGTCAGAGTAATTAACCATTGTTATCAACCTAATTTAATATTTAATCTTATTAACAATACTCAGGAAATTAAGAGGTAAAAGACTAGGGTAAAAATTAAAATTTATATCATTTCTGCTTTAGGCCAAAGAAACGCTTTATTTCTTTTACTTAAGATGTCTCCCAATCGCGTTGAACTATTTTCATAATCTCACATTCTTTTTTTTTCCTTATCAAAGTTTCAGAATTCAATCCATAATATCAGTATCAAATTAAAAAAAAAATAAAACATATAATTTAATTATCTGTCTTAATGAGTTCAATTCTTCCACTGTTTTCTTATATTAAATGGAAGGTTTATTTAATTATATGGTGTTTTTATGAATTTTTCGTGGTAGAAAAGATTTATCTATTTCGGAGATTGTCGTCGACGCAAGGGATATCAAATTTTACTTGTGATATAGCTATGAATATTTTAATATTTTATGTAGAGTCCAGTTGCTTAGTACACAATAGTTTATTTAACAATCTTGAAAAATGCATTTGAATAAATAATTAATGCAGTCGTCTGTCAAATGTTAATTTATTACCAGATAGTTTGCTTTGCGGCATGGTATATTCGTCGCGCCTGTGTGTGTTAACACATTTCTCTCAGCTCACACCTATGAATTAATTAACATTTAACAGATTAAAAATTTACTTTGATTTTTTTTTTTTTTTTTAAGGAAACTAATAGTCCTGTAGTATCTTTATATATTTATTATTTCTCATTTCATTTTCTAATATCAAATGGAATATCTATTTAATTATATTTATTTGAGTTCTACCAATGGGTAGTTTCTCTTCATGTTGTACATGTCATGTTACCAATGTCACATTTACTTGTTGTATTTTCCATGTAATACAGTTGTAAATTTCATTAAAATAAAAAAATATATTATATTTAAATATATTATAGTTAATTTAGTTAATTTAACAATCTTAAAAAAATTATTCAACAAAATAATTAATACAGCCCAATTTCTTGATATACGATACTTAATTTATCATTTCCGAAAAATTTATTTAAATAAATCATTAATACAGTCGTGTTAATTTACTAGCAGATAGTTTGCTTTTCGGTATGATATATTCGCTGTGCCTTTATGTGTTAACATTTGTTTCAGCTCACTTATGAATTAATTAACGTTGAACAGATTAAAAATTTACATTGATTTTTTTTTTTATTATAAGCGAACTAATATTTCTGTAATATCTACATATGTTAGCAACTGCTTATATTTCCAACTTATGGTGTTAATTTATTAGCAGAGAGTACGTTTTGCGGCATGGTATACTCGTCTCGCTTTTATGTATTTGTGTCATTTTTCTCAGCTCACCTATAAATTAAATGAAATTAAACAAATTTTTGAAAAATACTTATTTAAAATATATTAAATTAAATTATTTTTTAATTATTGATTACAGTCGATCTACTAGCCCAATATAAGATATATAAGGTATATTTATATATTATTTGTTATTTAGTCAGAGATCGGATTGGTTTATTGTATTTAGTCAGGAAAAAAGGCATGAAGAAAAGGAGAACTTTATCTGCGCATAATTCAATAAGTGTACACATTACGATCGATTATATACATGATATAGTAATTACTTCCTTGTAAAGCCAAACAAAACATTACAGTCGGGCTATTATTAACCAAGGTACTTATAACACTTAATAACTCATTCAATTCACAACTCAAACATTACACAATTTATGGTCATTTATATACATGATAATTTAAACATAATAAATTGCCTTCAAAATAAAATCAAAAAAATATGAAAGTCAGACTATTATTAACAAATGTACTTATGACACTTAATACTCCCGTTTCGGTTTATTATTTACAACAATTTGCGTATAACTAAAAAATTCCACAATTTATGGTTAATTGTATATATGATAATTTAAACATAATAAATTGCCTACAAAAAAACAAGAAAAAAAAACATGAAAGTCGGGCTATTATTAACAAAGGTACTTATGACACTTAATACTCATGTTTCGATTTATTATTTACAACAATTTGCGTATAACTAAAAAATTCCACAATTTATGGTCAATTAGATACATGATAATTTAAACATAATAAATTTGCTACAACACTAAAAAAATAAAAAACATGAAAGTTGGGACTATTATAAACCAACTAAGAGACAATTGTAATTTGTATCCATGTCTTGGTCTATTATTTTGTTCGAAAAATAATTCCTTCCCTTCATAATACTCTGAATTTACTTATTTCCACATTGTATCGTATTTTATTCTTTTATCAATATATTATGTGGAATATTCTCAAGGGCCAATTAGTCTTAGATCATTTAATTGAATATATCCACATTATATTATACATTAATTTTTATTGTATTTATTTACATTTTTACAAATCAAGTTACAAAAAGGCTGTCTCTGTGAAGAAATTTAATGATAATTAAATAAGCAAACGAAATATCTTTGAAAAATAAACAAAATATCTACATCTTTTGAAAGTTTAGGCCAGTTTCATTAGATGAGTATTTCACTCCTCGACTCCACAAGGTTTAGTAGAATCGATGATATGGATATTAGATAATTCATTTCACCGCATTACAGTTTCTTCGAGTGCTTCTTATAATATTCATTGTTTTAGACAGCGTTCCAACATTAATATAAATCGATAGTTAAGTATTAATAAAATAACGGATCGTAAAAAATTAACTTTTAATTATAAAACATTATCTATTTTCAGTATTCCACGCGTGACTCAGAGAGTGTGGAGTCAAATATAGGCGTGAGAAATCGACCTCATAATCCACATGTGTAATTTAAAAAAAAAGAAAAGGAAAAGCTGTGCTATTTTAACTAATCCAACAGGATGAAAGTAAATGGGCCAGTTAATTATAGAATAAAAAGACATTAGCTATTTTATTGAAATTTACAACTGTAAACATATATACAACCAATAAATTTGCTATTGGACTATATTACATGAAAGTACTTGTGAAGAAGCTACTGGTAACACTTCAAAGATAAATTAATTTAGGAGGTCCCTTGGCCATCTTCTTTTCCGACGCATCGGAGTGTTGTCAGGAATTGTGTTGGATGAAAGGTTACAAACTAGAGGATTGACCTAAGAATTTGGAATGAAAAGAGGTATATCTAGTTCGGGCGACGTCTTCCGCAAGTGGAATGTTGACGTCTTTATAGATAATTTTATTTGTTACATAATGAGGAGCATTAAGGATTTTACGGAGGATTTTGGATTGTAAGGATTGGATACGGGAAGAATTTGATGTTTTTGTAGAGCCCCAAAGCTCAATACCGTATGTCCAAATAAGCCTGATATTGGTAGTGTAAATGAGTTTTTGTAGAATATTGGAAGTTTAAAGCATTTGTCAAGTAATTGTAGTAGTCGGAATCTGTTGGCAGTTTCTTGTCTTTTAAATCTAGTATGAGGACTCCAGGTAAGGCGTTTGTCAAGGAGGCGTACTAGGTAACGCATCTGTTCGACAAGGATCAGTGGAATATTGTTAAAGGATACGTTGGGACAGGATGTTGTAGGTTTACGGCGAAGGGTAAAAGTAATTTGTTGGGATTTGTTTGTATTAATTTTAATTCTCCAATTTGCACACCATTTTTCAATGGCTGAATTGTGTGACTGCAGGGTTTGTGATGCAATAGTAGGTTCATTATTGACAGACAGCACACACGTGTCATCAGCTTAGGAAGTGAGGACGGTTGAAGGATTTTATAAAATTAAGTTAAAATCTTGATTTTTTTTAATCCTGCCAATCTCATTTTTCAGGTACTATATGTTTTATCAATACCACATCTGATTGATTGTATTAGTATTAAATGTTCATAAAATAGTATTAGTATTAAATCTTTATTAAAAAATAAGCCAAACTTATTTACAAAATAATTATTAAATAAACGGAAAAAATATTTATTTATATATATATATAAGTAACAGCGGATTTTAATAAATTGAAAATGAACCCCAAATTTTATAAATAAAGGAGTATGTAACGACCATAAGATGTTTAGACATGCTGAAAGAAAATATTATTTTTAAGTCGGATATATTACTTGCAATCATATCGTTAATTCTTTCATCTTAACTATCTGTACCAGCGTTTATTAATATTAACGTTTTGCCGGATATCCGATTATTACCCTGTAACTGGTCATATTTTGGAAACCGGCGTATACTTGATACCCAGTTAGTTTGTTTTTGTTTCGAGCCGTGTACCGAGTGGTTGTGATTATTACCCAGTAAACAGCAAAGGTTAAGTAGTACCTGCCTAAACTTTTATAATTTTGAGCTGGGTTTTTATTTTATTTTTTTGTTTCTTCGCCTTTCGGCTATACGGGGTTTATCCCGGGCCAGGGGAGAGGGTGAGGGATTGATACCAGAATTAAAAGCCTCCTCTCCCTGCACCGGGACGTGAACTCGTAGAACTTATAGAGCTGTTGAAAGTCAGTTTACCATGTTATCGGATACCCCCAACTATTATTATTACCAGATTAACTCTGTCATTGATAATTTTACTTTCATACGATACCTTAAGTTTGTGTGACCTAATTACCTGGTACCTGATATCGGTAAAAGGGTGTGTTTTCGACCGAGTTATATATATATATTACTATTTATGAATGTTATGTACTATAAACCGTAAATAGGCCGGTAGTGAGGACAGTTTACTGTCTGATAAATGTTATATAAACTGCTCATGTGCTTGTTAGGTAAGAGACCCTCACGAAATGACTTTCTGTTCATGACAGTTGGCAACCTTTTAACCCGGCAATTACTGATTCAGTATATTCCTTTAGATAAGGCCGATCCTATACATAACTTTCTTCAACTTTCCAATTTTCTTCTTAAGGTTCGAAAGTTCAGTTATTACTAACTGAACCAGGGCCGTACTTTATTATTATAATATTTTTTTATTTTACTGTTCTTATACTAATGCCGATAATATATATGTTAGACTACGTATATTCATATTGAAAAAATTTAATGTCTACTCTTCGAAACTTATGTACGTTAATATTGCATCGTTTCTTTAAACTCTTTTTATAATAAATCCATTAGCATTTAAATTTATTTTGATGTAACATTAACATTGTTTTTGTTTCAAGTGGTTATTGTTTATTTGTTCAATATAACGTTTATTTACAATTCTTATAATTTAATTAATAGGTCACCTTGATAAATGGGACAAATATGAGTGCTCTCCAATAGATATAGGTGCTTTTATGCTTTTAAAGTCCATATCCAACCTGAATCTCTTTACTCTTCATACATTTCGATAAGAACCTCTTGATTATACTTATCTGAATTCGAATATTATTTTTACCGGTAGAATGTTTATGAGTAATAAAATTAAAATTTGCAATGACTACTACACTGATCTGATGAACCATTTTCTGTATTTCATCCATGCACTTTGATCTGATCTTAGCAATAGATAGCTATTTTTACTTAGTATGCAGTTTATTATATTTTTTTTTCAAGTCTTTCCAACTTTCTATGAATCATATGATTATGATTACTCATTGTTCAGATTATAATTTAAAAAAAAACTGAATTTAATATAAAGTTTATTTTTAATCCGCCTGGAATATTTATTTATTGCTACAAATTCTATTCTAGTCAATATAAATTTTTAAAGAAATTTGTGTAAATTTACATATTTCTTCAAATTTCCACCTTAACGAAATTTTACATTATGTATTTTAAAAAAAAATTTATATCTTCTTGATCTTCTCCCTGCCCAAGTTTTATTATAATTGTTATGATAAACTGAACGTTAATAAACTAATAAACTGGAATATTATAATTATAAAAAATAAAATAAAATAGAAAAACATTTATGTATGATTAAAAAAATTACAATTAAAAAAAATATGAATATCTTTTTTGTTTCAAATTTGGTTTTACTTAAAACATTAAAGTAAATAATAACTGTTATGAATGATTTTGACTTATCTGTGGTTACTTGATATTGTTTTCTTTATTTTAGATTAAGTTGAAATCTATCTACTCCATTTTTTCAGAGTTTGTATCTTTCACTTATGGTAGTACAGCATTGTCGGTGAGCTATATATCCCGTATGGAAACTATTATGGTTTTTTTTCTCATAGTTTATTATATAATTGCCATGGTAATTTTAGAAACTGTTCTAAATATGGAGACATGAAATCTAGAAAGAAAGCTGGGAGGTAGGGAGAGATCGTTGACGGGTGTGGCAGCTGCTTAGAGCAGATGGTCTTCGTCAACAGGTGTTAACGATAACGGAACTAATATATTTCTTTACTTTAATTATTAAGTTCCAAATTTTAAATTCAAATTTATGGTATACTACTATACAAATTTATAGTATACAATATACACGATCGTAAAGCCTTTCTGTTCGTGAATTATTATTTTTGGTAATTCTTAACGCTTAATTTTGCAAGAATCTAATTCAGACTTTAAATAAAAAAGCATTTTTTGTTAATATTTTTTTTTATATCCAGATGAACTAATTTTCGAGCCGGTTTAATATTACCACTTGGTGTAATAAAACTCAAATATTAAGTAACGATAGTTAATAATTTTTTAAATATTTATTTAAATTATATTGAGTAATTTAAGATTCTGTCACATGGACAATTGCTATAGAGAGTAGTATTGCCCTAAATCGGTCTTGGTCTTCCACTTAGCAAGACCAAGACCAAGGCCGTCTAACTGTTACAAGATCAAGACCGGGACTGTTAAAAAAAATCGATTTTTTTAATATGAGTTAAGGCACAATTGTTACTAATAGTCGATAATTTTAGTTAATATACATTAATAATTGTTATAACCAATGTACTTGTAAATTTAGGCTCCTCTATTTGTTCATTCATTAGTTACGTTTCTCCTATCTAAAAAAAATACAGTAATATCTCTATAGTAATAAGCTAATAAGTAACTGCAAGACTGTTGCTAGACTCTTGCGCAAGACCAAGACCATGACCAAGACTGAGTTTGCAAGACTAAGACTCATCTCGGTCTCGCATTTGGGCAACACTGATAGTGAGGCACTAATGACAACATTCACACTATATAATCAGAAACTAGAATATGAACTGAAGCAAAATAACAACCAAATAATAATAAAAAAAAATGCATACATAATAAATAAAAATTAAGTAACTTAAAGATTAGTAAATTAAAAAAAAAAACACCCTTACTTGCCTATATACGCTAGATAGTTTTTAATTATATTATTAGCCAGTAGTGGTCAAGAAATTAATATTTTTTGGTGTGATAGTTTTTTTTTTTTTTTTTTTTTCAAATAACGCTAATTAATCTGGAAGAAATAGAAAAAAAACACCTGAAATAAATGATAATTATAATGACAATTTCACCTTGTAAGGAGAAAAAGATAAATAAACGGTAATTACGGGTACAAAAATTCTTTTAGATTGATTTTTTTTTTTTTTTTTTAACTTTTACGGCTCTTACAATACTTTCTCCTCCTTATTGCTCATAGTTTTTAACGGATTCGTATAAAAAGTATGAGATTGTTGTACTTTAATATTTTTTGAAGGACTGAATGTTGCTACTGTTTTGTTGCGATTCCCTGAAGCCAAAATTAATTAAATATACTCTTTTTTTCAATCAACTGGGTTACTCGATTAATGAGGACTTCGAAATTTATCAATGTTAGGATTTCTCTTTGTTAAATCCGTTATGCTCCAATCAGATGATTGCATTAGTTTCTGATCATTAATTTTATGTTCTTTATATTTCCGGTTTACCATAAAACAGCTATAACTAGCGAATAATTAAAGCAACTTTGAATAAATTGTTCACGGCAACAGTGAATAAATTAAACAAACCTCATTTAATTATACAATATAATTAACTGCTTTGTACTATGTAATATACTTATTTTAAATATCTAGAATTTTTTAAACATACACTAACAAATGGCGCTTATATCTGTCTTTGTTGTTTTTATATAGTATTTAATAGCACTCTAATAATCTTATCATATTAGTTTGTGATGGAGCCAGATCTCCTGTAGTTGTAAATATTACAAGATACAATAATTTGTTCTTCGTTCATTGTAGTGGTATAATGTTATTTACTATTTAATTAATTAGGAAGCTTAGATAATTTTCATAAAGGCAATCAACACAAAAGCGTCAACGAAGTTTGTGTATTTTTTCTTTCACTTATCTGTATAGATGCATTGATTTCTTCCGATTCCCGAAGTTTCGCAAAATGGTGTTAACACCATAGCTCTTAAATGAAAAGTCGTATTGAACTGAAATTACATATTTAAAGTGAGTGTATGCCAGGGATGTTACAGCAACTTATTCGACTAATCGAAATTTGTAATTTATATAATCGAATTCTTTCACTTTTACAGTTTTTTTTTGTTTTGTTTTTTAACTGATCCAATGATTTTCATGGAAATATTCTAACAGGGCTTCAATGGCGAATATTCAAAATTTCTTCCTCTAAAAGTATATTTAATTTATTTTATTTTACGTAATTAATATTTCACATTGTTACTACTAATACAAAAACGTTAAATATAGACTACGAAAATATTTGATAATAAATTAAAGGAGAAATAAGGGTTAGGAAGATAGGACCGAAGGCATTTCAGAGAAGAACCGAAAACGCCGAGAAGAGCATGGTCGGAAATTGTGAGATAACTTTCAAATGTTCATAAAATGATCTATCATAAACGTAGAATGCGTGGCCTCCATATACGTGCAGCTTCCATAAATGAAGCTATGGCATTATAGTGTTTAATATATAATTAGATGAATTAAGGCAATATGAAAACTAAAATTTGTTTACTTACCTGTACCTTATATATATATGCCTAATAAAAATACCAACAATGATAAAACACGCTTTCTGCATTAATGCTATAGTACAATATATTTTTGATAGCATAAGGGGATCACATCAAGCTGGTAACATTGATTTATTTTTTAGAGTAACTCGTCACAAGTATTTATTGAATATATTTGTTTATAATAAACACTAACAAATGCCGCTAATATCTGTCTGCGATTTTTTACATGTATTATTCAATAGTACCCTAATGGCCGAATCCTATATATTTTATTCCTGCCAGGGCACCTTAATCGGTCTAAAAATTTCACGGCTCTGTTTTGGGCTAAACAAAATAAAATGTCCGGCCTTGTAATTATATAAATGATTAAAATATTCAGTTGTTGAGGGAAATGGATAGTGACGGAAAACTAATAAATTTAGCAGATCAAGGTGAGTGAATAACATTTGATTATTAATTTTAAATGAATATATTATACCTCATATATGTTGTACTAACACTTCCGTTTATATGGAACTGCCTGTTTCTCCTCAAGGAAGGTAAATGATTGATCTATGATTTGCACTTCGTACCAGATTTGTTTTTGTGATTGGTCGTTTTGCTTCCCAAACACCAATTGTAGTCATTATTCAGTTAGTCAGATCAGTTCCTGTGTCATACATAACGCGTGTGTAGCGCTGGACACATATGATATCATGTAATATAAAGTTATTAAAATGTGATGACTTGATTGAAAGGCGGACGAGAATCCATGTAGCAGTGGTGTCGAGGCCGGAGTGCCTGTTGCTCATGGCGACCTGTCCGCTATCGATCCGCTTAGTGAAGCCCACGGAAATATATTCTAGTCGGCCATATTACATTGTCAAATGTAAGTCCGTTCTCACGGAAATTTTGATAAATCAAAATATAACTGGCCCAACGGAAATGGCAGTTCATGATTCAGATTAACTTTTACACCTATTAGTGAATAGCTACTAAATAAGCTATATATGAAGGCTTAAACGTCCAACCGTCAACGATGTCATACTAAATAATCATGGGAGGCACAAGAGAAACGATTCCATTAACAAATATCTCACACAATGCTTGCCGTTTTCTTGGTGTGGATGCTACGGGAATATCGTCGCCATTATATTTGTCTAGAAAATTTCGCTCCTCAATTCAATACTCTTTTCCACAAACCGAAACGCGCGTCAAAGTTAAAAGTTGTTTTCAGTATTATTTGATTCTTAAACTGTGTTTTCAAAATAAGTTGTAAACACACAATTTAAGTGTTTTTGTCTATTTTTCTTGAAAATAATAAATATTTGCACTGTATTGAAGGTCATCCATCACTTTGATGTGGGGTTGCATTTATTTTTTTTTATTCGTGTCAAATTTACTGTTACACAATTATATATAAATATATATATATATATATATATATATATATATATATATATATATATATATATTTATTTCTTTCACGTTATATTTCGTCTTCTCGAACGGATGGCTCTCTTTGGAAAAAAATAGCTGATATTCGGTATATAGTTTGTTTTCCAAGCAGAACAATCCCATGAAAGTTTGGAGTTATTTCAGCATATGGATCATTCTTATATTATTTGATCATTTAGCATTACTGAATTTAGCAATGCGGGTTAAAAAAAAATGTAAACTTTTTGGAGATAAGTTGATCTCAAATATTAATATCCTACATTACTAACTTCAGCTTCGATAGTCAGTTTTCTTATTTTAATTTATAATTGTTTTTTTTAACCATAACTTAATTAATATGGATTTGAAAATTATAACCTAAATAGACATGTGAAAAACTAACGTAAAGCTCGGAGACATTAGATGGTCAAATAATATTAGATTGATCCATATACGCTCGGGTTTTTGCCTTTTTCTCCCGTTTATCTCGCATCTCTACAGACCCTACTAATAATGTTGGAATGTTGAAATTTCTTTAGGTTTATATAAGTTGGCTTTGGAGAAGTGACCTTCTGAGGTCTCATCTCCAGTTGCCATTTTGATTCAAATTAACAGCGGAAAACATTGTTTCTATAGACTGTAACAGCAAAACGGCTGTAAAGATTTTTATGGATATTCTCTTATTTATAATGTCTTTCTATTAATACTATATAAATTTATGTATATGGCATGCTTCCACTATGGCTGGAAAAAAAAAGTTGTGTTGAATTCAAAATTAATTCTATGATTAACTTATGACTCTGTAAATTTATGTTCATGAAATTTTTCCCCTATAAAGAGCTGGAGTAAAGTCATGAATTCAATAATTTTATTTTATTTTCAAGTTAATCATATTGTGTTTTTGAAACTCGCGTTCCTTTCGAAATTAGGTCTCCTTTATTTTGTTTGTTTGGTAACTCAAAATTATAAAATTATGGTAACGGTGTTTTAATTATGGATATTAGCGTCTTTATTGAAAAATACTTATCCAGGTGTTCTAATACTGGTGAGTATTTGAACATCTTCAGTGCTCGAAACACGCCCTGATGATGATCCTCATGCTTGGGCTGAAACGTCGGCACCAATTAAAAACTTTAAAAATGACTGCATCCTGACTATTTATCATCAATGTTATCCAACGGTCCATATGGCTCAGTGTTAGACACTGACTAGATCCCAGGAACAAGTCCTCAGCATTCAGAAGGTGGGGCCTATGAAAAAGGTATTTAGAGGAGGAGTTACAGAATTAAAAGAAGTATACTGAGGTCTGTATGTATGCGTCTTAATTTAGTTATCAAGGCTTCGTTGGCCGGATCATGTAGCCATGGAATTATATAGATGGAACCAAATTATACCCCTTATAGAAGAAGATTATTCGCTTTCTGGGAGGTTATGATTTTTCCGATGCAAGGTTTATTCTTGGTGTCAGGAACTGAAAGGTTGTAGCAAAAACAGAGAGAGCGACAGGGTAGCTCGTGGGCGACTCAACAACTGGGTCGTAACGTCAGCTGATAATGATTATAATTGAATGTTAGTGATACTTATATGCCTGTCCTTTTAGTGATATCATTGATTTATAATAGAATATTGAAACTAGTTTTAGTAAGTACTCAATAGTATTAATACCTTGAATAATATAAGAGCCATTTAAAGTCAGTTAATTTCCGTGACTAATGGGACATATCTATCGCGCCGTACTCCTCACCGTGCAATCATTAATACGTTTGGAAGATAATTATCAATCCTGAGTAATCCCATTAGTATTCAACGGAATAATGGCTACGAAAAATTATTCATTTGATTTTGGCTACATCAATGCCTTTGAGGTTAGACTTTTTTAATATATTTATTTGTAAATATACCTGATGTTACACAATGTTGAAAATTTTTTTATTTGTATTTTTGAATTCACTGTTCACTACTATTAATTGTAGAGTTTGAATTCTTTCAGATATAGGAATGACTTTTCTGTAAAAAAAAAAAATTAAATTAGTCACTTTAACAGGGTACGCGCGCACACTAGGACTTAGTGTGCTTTCAGTGGTATCGCATACTCTTGAAATACTTAACTTTTTAGTGAAAATATCGCTTTCCTTCACAGTTTTTTAGTAACTTTTAAATATAACAAGTGTTCTCAAACTGTTACCTAGAAGCACTGTCGTTACTTTTATTATAAGGATAATTCAGAAAGGAAAGGAAACCTAGAATATAGATTTTTATTTTTTATTCCTTGAAGTCCTTGGTTACACCATGACAAACTATGCATGCATTTGTCCTCATTTGCAAGCTATTATGTTTTATATTCCTACAGCAGATTTATTTATTTTATATTTAAATCCCATGTTACCCTTCTTAGTAAAATTGAGAGTTTCAAAATTCAAACTGATACAGTGAATAAACCTTAACCTTAATCATAACAATTAGAAAAAATAAATAATGATCTTTATATTTATTGAGTTGGCCAATAGTTCGCTAATTTCATCATACTCTTTGTTTTGTTTAAAGGAAATGGTGTTTCTTACAGACTATCTAGTAGATGACTAAAAAAATCTTTTAGTGTACCCATTCTTTAATAATTTGTATTTTTATTTATTTCCATTTCATATAGAAATTTTGCATATCATGTTTTATTCTATATTTTTGTTTGGTTTTTAAATGTTAATATTTTAAAATAAAATAATATGACTTAACTTTGTACACTATACATCTAGCTGAAACAAAAATACTAGCACAATTGATTCTAAAATATAGCATAAACATATTTTATGATTTAATAAGTTGAGGAACAGTTAATTATAAATAATTACATATAAAAAATATATAAATATGAATGTGATAAACATTCACATATTTATATGGTAGGAAGTAATGAGTTTATTTAAATCGTGGAACATTGATATTTTCTGTTTTTTCTACTTGTGAGTTTCTTGGCTAAAGTATGCGATTCTATTCTAGCTTCGAGAGTCAATGAACTTCACAATAAAATGGAAATTTTTTTAGGTCTCTACTAAAAAGGTTTCGTTTTATTTATTATAATTTTTTTATTATCTATACTTATCAAAAACATGTGTCAAGCTTTTTAGCTTCCTCTGACAGATGTGTGATGGGGTAACATCTTGCGGTGCGCATTGAAACAGAATATTATATAAAACTTACTCCATGATTTTATGTAGACCATGTAAATTTATCGTTATCTGCATTTAGCAAATTTTTATTTTTCTATTTTTTTCTATGATTTTGTCATAGTGTAGGCCAAGGTGATTTTCCAGAGTATCTGCTAATCGTGAAATTTGGGAATATGTTTGAGATTTTGTGAAGTAAGATATTCACTCTTATTTTTCATTAGTCGAGAAATGAAAAGCTGTCTCATAAGTTTTCACCTTAGATCTATCGCTCTCCATTTTTTTTTTGTTATTATTCGTTACAGTTTTTATTGATAATTAATTAATTTTTATTATTATTATTATTTTTTTATAGTGAAGATTTATTATTTACTAAAAAAAATTAATCAATTAATTTAAATTAGATTATTTATGTTTCAAGATACATGGGATAAAAAAGTACCCTCTTCAGTTTGTCTCCTTTATTTTATTGTTCGTTCAATTTTTTCAAATTCAATTCTAATTGACAGGTCACCGAATGAAGAACCACGGAACTCAACGTTAATATCCACCATATCTTTTAAAAATCGGGACCGAATAAAGATTTTATATGCCTATGTTTTCTTCGAGACTGCTATGTCAATTTTCAATTTTTTTTAGTTTTCGCTCCACGGTCTCAAGTCACTCCGGAATAATCCTCTAACCATCCACCATTTTGTTTCGAAAAGGCGAAAAACTAGAAATTTAATATGCCCATATCTCGGTAATTTGTAAAGATATAGAAAAAATATGAAGTATTATTTTGGAATCACTAAACCGAGCATCATACTCTTTGTTGGATATTTTCCAAAACTTGCAAAAATCTGAAATTAATCTTTAATTTCGATTACCAAAATTGGTAGACACCAATTGTATAAATTAAGAAATAGAGAAGCTTTTTAAGGTTTTATCACAAAAATCATATCATAATATCTGCAGTTTATCCCAACGTTAATTTAACTGATTTCTATTAAAACCTAAATTAACAGATTTTTTTTTTAAAGTTTTAAATAATTAATCGTAATTCTCTATCTATTTACTGTCTAATATATACCAAAATTTCGGCCTAAGTTATAGTTCTTCATATTTATGAAAACAACGTAGTAAAGATGGAAGGAAGTATATATATGTATAATGTTATTTAAATGTGGAGATAATAAATTCCAATAAATCCCATCAAATCACCATTACCCTTCGTCGTAAACCTATGTCCTCTTGTCCTACAGTATTCTTTAATAATACCCCACTTATTCCTGTTGAACAAATTCGATACCTTGGACTCCACTTAGACAAACGTCTAACTTGGAATCCTCATACCAGACTGAAACGACAAGAAACAGCTCGACGTTTCCGACTACTCCAGCACTTACTAGACAAACGCTCTAAGCTCTCAGTCAATTACAAAAGACTCATATAAATGACTACAATAAGACCTATTTGGATACGATTGAGCTCAGGGGCTCCACTAAGCCATCGAATTCCTCTCGTATCCAATCCTTACAATCCAAAATCCTTCGTAAAATCCTCATAACTCCTTACTTTGCCACAAACAAAATCATCCATAACGACCTTAATGTTCCTTATGTTTCTGACCTGGCCCAATCCCGATACCTATCCTTCCATAACAAACTTCAGAACCATCCTAACCCTCTCGTTTCTAACCTTGCTTCCTCTTCGATCCCTGACAACCCTCCGAGGCGTCTGAAAAGAAGATGGCCTCGAGATCTCCTTTTGTAAATACATTTTTAGAGTGCTACCAATGGGTAGTTTCTCAGAAAGTGATTTCATGCTATTATATATTTTTGTTCACATTTACTGAATGTATTTTTACTTGTAATACAGTTGTAAATATCATCAATAAATAAAATAAAAAAAATGTGGAGATATTAAAAATTTCTGAATATGAATATGTATAGTTTTTATGTATACTTATTTAGTCTTTTAAAAAAGTAAAGAACTTTTAAAATTTCAATTAAATAATTTAAAAATATGATTCAAAAATGAAAATATGAAAAAATAAATGCCATCATAAATGGCCATTATACTCAACCATGAAGTAGTTAAATATAACTTTTTTTTCGTAGAAGGATTATTTACGTTTGAAATGGTATGACCCCTATTTCACTTTTGTTTCGTAATTAAGTATACCATGCGACAGTCTCCTTTATGAATATTTATATAGACTTGACATAGTGAGTAACGTTCGGTGTCCAACGCCATTTTCATCTCCATTAAACTTAACTATGTAACAATAACTTTTAATTATATATAGTTATATACAATATTTTCCACGTCACTTTTTTGTTTTTGATGTTATGTAATAGTGTTTAATAGAGGCAAATATTGTACACTGAAAGTTAGTCACTATTCGATGAAGTGAGAAATAAATACTTATAACGACCATGACATATAAATGGCTGCATATAACCTAAATTACATTTGTATATGTTACATGTATATGCACACAAAATGGTTTTCTTTACATGAACGATAATTAAAATACATATTACTGTTTTTTTTTCCTGCTATTTTACATTAAACTGGTTATCTAAAATAAATATAATTAAGAAATTGAACTAGCTTAATATAGTATTGACAAAAATGAATGAGTTGATTAGTGTTTGTAAACAGGAGATGAATGGAGGGCAACTCTAACAAGTGATGCCCCCTTGTTCCATTCACCCCTACCTCACCTAACTCACTGGGAAAGTTGTTGGGATAGGTCAGTCTAGCTATCAGCTGGTCCATGTTGTATCTATGTCTCTATATTTATAGTCCAATCTATTTATAGTTTTATCACCAACTGGTTAGTTATTTTTTATAGATTTGTCATCTGCATTCTTAAACATGGTCTTATTAAAAATGGAACTACAATGGAAATGTATAAATTAAGCTTGTTAATTCTGTATTGTATATATTCTGTATTTGGACACATTGTTTTAGGGACATAACTTTATTTAATATGTTAATGAAAGACTGAACAAAATACAAATGAATTGTGAAAGCTCATTTAGGATTCCAGGTCCCGCTCGTCCGGTTGTTGTCTAATATAATAATAGTATTTAGACTGAGTGTTTCCATATGTCGCTTAATACATTAAGAAACCTAATGATTGAGGAATCGTTTTGAAGATTGCTTTTCCTTATAATGGCGAAAAAGAAACATGCAGGTAAAAGTTGAATGTTGCATTTAAAATTCGGGAGCGGGCTAACTCAATAGTAAGCCATTTTCGCATCCAATAGGAGTCTACATTGAGTCCGGGAGTGGCATATAATTATTTATTTATTCTGGTGCACACGCAGGCTCTATAATGTGAGTACTCTCTATTAATTTATTAGTAAAGAGAGGAAATATCTGGCTGTTAAGCGTGATTGAGTTAAATCACTCACTTTGCATAACTGTTGGCCTATAAGTCGGACTTTCTCTATTTTTTTTTCCTGTTTTCTCCTACGATCTTAACGCCTTTGAATCTTGGGTGCATTTATTTTTTCTCCAGGTACAAGGAATATTTATCGGTTCATACTACTTCTCAAAGGTCGTTTTTGTTGATTCACTATATCTCCCTTAATACTTCATCAAACTAGTGATTGAGTCATCATTTCTGAGATTACCTTTAGAACTAATGACGAAGAATAATCAAGTCATAATTTCTTTTAAACATTAAATACGAAACGGTATAAATTAATCAATTAATGCTTAAATAATTTTATTTTTATATAAAAGAAATTGTTCGTTCATTAATGGACGGTTGTGTCAATTTATTAGTGACTGTTCCTTTCTTTTTTTAAAAATAATTATGTATTATATTATTATTATTTCTTTTATAACTTATTTATTTATTGTCCTCTTCCTTCCTTGTCTTTCGATAATATGGGATTCCATTTTATTGTATACAATAAAATTTAAGGCTTTTCCTGTACCATTCCTCTTTTATTTCTATCCTGGTGTCACTCAAGATCAAGTCTCCGTCTTACCTACCCCATATTGGGTGCGCCTATTACCTACTTCAACTCGTACACGAATGCCTCGTAGTGTGAGTAGTCACTAGCGGATCCAGGATTTAATTTGGGGGGAGCTTCATCCCGAAAGATTTTTTTTCATATACATATAATGATAATAATTTGAAAAAAAAAAGAAAGAAATTAATTACCTATATGAAATGGTGTTTAAGTGGTTCTTGAAGTCCTATTAAATATAATTACTCGAGCAAGAATACTTAAAGATATAGTTTTTAATATGTTTTACTTTAAAACGTGGTTACATTTTACCATTTTGGGGAAGGAGGGGCTTCAGCCCGAAAGCCCCCCCTCTCCCGGTCCCCAGTAGAATACGGCTAGATAGTTTTGCCACTATGTTAGCCTATTTATGGCTCGCAACCCCGGACCATCTCCTTCCTTTATATATTTTATAACTGACTAAGGTAAATAAAGCTTTTTTTTACCTTTGGCTAGCCTTGATATGCTAGATTTTTGGTTCTTAAGTGTATTATTTTAAACTTCACTGAAATATTCATAAATTAAGTCGGGTGTTGAGTCAATACTGTTTTATTGAGATATCTATATTTCAGACTATTGCTTTCCAGTTATCTGCGTGCAACTCTGATGCAATCTTTGTTAATTCGATCTATCCGTTTTTTTGTTATTTATGAATAATAAAGCTCATCAATTTCATAAATTAATATTTTATTTATTGAGTGATACAAATGTGTAATAGGGACACCTTACACTTAACATCAATAAGGAAAAAGCAATTTCTTAGAAACATCGTTGGAAATATTCATGTCTTCCGTATTAATAAGGCAGTAGTCCTTGGGAGTCGGATGAGTAACGGTGACATTTTCTAACCTGTTGAAACGCATTACATCTAATAGTTCATCATCGAATCATATTGAGAAAGGAACTAAAATATTCCAAACAATGATTATGTTATAGATAATTTATTTGAGCATTATGCTCATTGAATCGTTTGTTCATCTTCATTTATCATTTTATTTTCAGTCTTTGATTGTAAAAAAATAAAATAAATAATTGAAGAGAAGATTGGTTGGGGATGATAAGTAAACAAAAAAAAAAGTGAAAATAAATAAGTATATTTACAGCCCAAAACTATTATTATATTAGACAACACAAGACTTATTTACTGTTACTTATTTGTGTTGTCTTGCAGAAATCTTTAGTTTGACCAGCCCTGATGAACTTTAGGCCGAAACGTTGGCCAAAATAAAAATGGATATTTTTACTTTTTTTTTTTTATTTACTGATCAACCCAACCAGTCTTCTTTTCAATTATTCACTACATTCAACCATCAATCCACAGTTAAAATAAATAATATTAGTAATTACTTAAACGTGTTTTCTTTAGTTGTTAATACTAGAATAGACTTTGGCTGAAGTATTAACTTTATTTTCTGGGATAGTTGAATACTATATATACCATCTAGGAGTTTTAGTTTTCATCATGAAAACCAAAAATCATTCTGATATGCTATAGTATCCAAGGACTCAATTCAGCATATTTGTTCTGTGGAATTTTCTCTAAAATCTTTTTCGGAATGATGCCGGTTTGAGATTTTAATAAATATTTATCTCTAATATAAATAATCCTTTTTTCTAAACTTTTACAACTTATTTTTATTTTATGTATTTCCTTTCTCGCTTTTTTCATCCATCTTGCATTCATTCGCGCCTTTCAACGTTTTTTTCTTGGCGACCTTCATCCCTTTTTTCAGTCCACATTCTACAATTCTTCTTGGCCGACGTGTTTTATCCTCATTACCTACTCTAATCAATTCAAACTCGATGTTTTAGTGATATAGAGCTTTTTTTTATTTATTAAAAAAAAATCTGGAGCTGGGAAAAATCACTCGTTTACCACAATTATCCGTTTTATGTTGTCTCTGGTCTTTTAGCACTATTATCGTTAATTTTCCACGTTTCTGCAAAATAAAAAATTACAAAGTTCCAACTTTATTTTATTGGTCAGATTTTTTTCACATATATCCTCTGGTTGTAATATTTTATTAATGAATTAAATAGTGAAATATAAATTAAACCATATTCATAAAGTTATTGGAAGCACATAATTTCAACATTTAGAATTGACGCCTGTATGTATATATATATATATATGTATATATATATAGATATATATGATATTAAGTTATCCTCCTCGATTGAGGTGTAGTGCGAAGAGTTGTTTGCGGTTTACGAGTGTAATAATAGCCACTTGATGCACTGAATGCCAAACCGGAGTAAAGTTGTGCAGGATAATTTAGACTCTAGCATCCATAAACGGTTAATGCATTTTTTAAATAAGTCATTTCTATATTATTTAAAAAATCGTTTTTAGTGACTTTCATATTTTATATTATTTTATTATTAGGAAAGTAGGAGATAACAGGAGCTCAAGTAGTGCTGCTCTCCTTTGGCGATTATTCTGCAAATCATACTTCTGTTAATTTAATCACATATGTGTTGAGCCCTGTTATCTCCTACTCTCCTAATACAAAATAAGAATTTTAGACTAAACATTTTTATGCGAAATTGTATTCTTCTGGAGATGGTAGTTCAATTTTACTTGGGTGACAGCAGTTATTTGTCGATCTAGAAAGTTTGAATAGAATAATTAATTAAATTACAAATAATTAATTATTATATTATATTTAACATTATTTATATTATTTTGAAAATGGGCAACGTTGGCCTGAAACGTAGTCAAAATAAATAAAAATAGAAATAAATTGCAACCCTGGTGAAAGGGTTCTTAATGTTATTTCCTTGATATTATTAATTTTGTAAATTAAATAAATAAATACAAATTTGGAAAAATATTGTTTTTCTAATATTACATGTTATCTTTCTTTTTTCAATTATATTGGAATCGACCAGAAAATAATGCAGGATTTTGGATTTTCTTTAAGATACCCCTCAATGTAACAAACTGTTTACGTTTACTGGATCATTAATTTGTATAAATGTCAACACTTGTTAATCCTCCTCTAAACGATAATCTTGTTTATCTCTGTAGCCTTTCGCTGCTTAGAAATAATTCAGTCTTTACTGAGATGTCAACGGGTGATTTTCGTATAATTTGATTATGCGAGTTTAAACTCGGCCGAAATGGGGCCCAGACGGCCAGAAACATCAATCAAGTCTGGGTCGAGAGCTGCATTAATGAGTGCACTGTTCAACGGTGGTTCAAAAAATTTCGGAAGTGAGATTTCTCAGCCTTGAAGACAAAGAAGGTCGTGGAAGGACTTCCTTTCTTGATGATCTTCTGTGGGCTTTGGTGTAAGAAAATCCCATAACAACCGTTCGAGAACTTGCAGGGAAACTTAACCATAGAAAATCGACAGTCGATGGCCACCTCAAGGCGATTCGAAAGTTAAAACAAATTGAAAGTTGGGTTTCGCAGACATTAAACGACAGGAAAAAGAAATCATCGTTAGCGAAGTTTGTGCCACACTTCTTTGCCGAAACAAAACCGACCCTTTTCTGTATAGAGTTATTACTTGTGATGAAAAGTAGATACTTTACGATAACAGTAGCCGTTCTGGACAGTGGCTCCACGAAGGAGAAGCAGAAGAACATTTTCCAACGCCACCAACTCATTAAAAAAAAAAGGTAATGTTACTGTTCGGTGGGCTTCATCTAGTTTGATACACTACAGCTGCTGAAATCCTAGATAAACCATCAATGCCGAATCGTTTTGTAACCAAATTAATGCAATGCATCACAAATTTGTAATAGTAAAGCATTTGGTCAATCGGAAGGGGCCCATTGCGGACACACTGTATAAATCGATTAATCATTGGCGTCTTTCTGTCTCAATTATTCGGGAGACTGGGACCATAATATTCAGTGGAAGTTCTCTTAGCGGACAGTTCTTTATAGTAGAAAAATTAATAAACCCCATCAAATTTTAAATAAGTACCGGAGGCTGCTTTTTGTAACGATCGCGGATGGGTTTGATGCAAGTATTTTGATTGATAAGTTTCTCCATAATATAGAGCGATATCTTTTTATGTAAGCGTTTATGTTTACTTAAATCATAAGTTATTCATGGACTCTACTAATTTTTGCTTATTGAAATTCCCGACTTTTTCAGATGTTTATCCAAAAATCACCGATTCGCGTTACATTTTCACACACTCACACAATTATAAATAAAATCGTACATAAAATCATCTTTGCTATTATTTTTTATTACTATTATTTGTTTTGAAAATAAAACAATTAAAAAAACAGAGTTGAAAAGCTAAAACAAACATCTAATGAAATGAACAAAATTAGCGGTTATGTGGCGTTTTCCGCAATCTCTGTTTAATATCAGCTTTTTGTTAACGGATTTGCGACAAACACGGGGAAACATGCGAACCAACAACGACGCTTGTAAACGCTCGTGCTCTTTATGATTTTGGTAATGTGTAAACGTTGCTTTACTTGAATTAATGATAGACAAAGGAGTACTACGCACTTTCAATAATGATAGGAACTTATCTATTCTATTATATTTGTGAGGAAACTTATAAGATTTAAAGTTATTTCTGCTTTTGCGGGACCATTCAAAATATTGGTGGAGACAAATGGGACTAGGTCAATTATTAGTGGTCGCGTCTTCACCTTCCCATGCATCGATACTCCCCCTTTTGCAAGAAATGTTAGGTAGAGGGTTATCCAATAAAAAATAAATAAATAAATACAATTTAAAAAAAAAAGGATCGACGCCTATACAATTAACTGCAGGACTAATATTTTTTTCACCGATTCGTCCTTTAAATTTATTAACAATAAAACAAGCTTTTTATAATTGATTAAATGTAATAGTCCATCCGCATCTTGAACATCCTACATGTGAGAGGTTTAAGACTACTTCCCTTTCGCGTTTTTTTTTTTTATATGTGAGATATTATATTGTAATAATTGTATTATTTAAACTTGCTTACCCTATATACCAACCAATGAGCGTAATGAAACTAAATATAAAAATGAGAAAACTATAAATAAAAACTTCATAGTGAGTAACCACCTATAAGACAGCTGTGACCGAGGAGCGTGAAAGCTCTGTGTAGTCCGTCATCGATCGGCGAGTCCTGGCCGCTCTGCCGCCCTTATAAATACCTTATATCGATCTATTGTAACCACTTACGTAACTACAATTAGTACTGCATGAGTTTATTATATTAAATAAAATATTATGTGCCACTTTCTATCTCGTACTTACATTCAAAGCCTCAGTCGTTTCAGTCTCTAGTAATGATTTCTTATGAAATCAAAAAAATTGAAGCTTTGTTACTCGATACTGAAAAAAATCGCATCCAAAAAAATACAGTATATTAGCTCACAGATGATCTGCTTTCGCTAATTACTTATGAAAAATATTACGGCTCGAAAAGGCTGAACAGCAGTGTGGGGGAATTACTCGAGTAAATGAGTAATTAAATTGATTCAATGATCATGAGTGATGAGTGATTATTCTTAATTGTTCAGTCATGAGTAAATCACTCATCACATCACCATGAGTTACTGATAAAAATTATGCTTTTCGTTCATTTAATCTTTTTTTTTTAAAGCTAGGTAAAAATGTTTTATAATGATCAAAATGAAACAAATTGTTATTGCTGATAACAACAAATTATTGCTGATAATTGTGATTCAATTTTTTTTCTATTTTTATGTATTATTGTTTCATTTATTTTATTACAAGGGAGTGGGGTAGCTCAGTGGTAGGGCAATGCAAGGTTCCAATGCAAAGGTCCCAGGTTCGAACCCCGGCTCTTGGCAGAAAATTTATTCATCTGTTTCATTGGCCGTGGGACGACCCTGGGTCGGGAGACCCTCCTGGGACACATCCAGCATCTATAAAGTGGGTACCCTTAATTAAATAATTAGTTAAGGGGGAAACCTGGCGGTTGAGTGTACTCTCGGTCAAATCACCTCCTTGCACAACCGTTGACCTAGAAACAGTGCTTTCCCTAAATAGTACTGAACCCCAGATCCTCTAGTGGTACAGGTTTATTTTATTACAAGAGATTTTATTTTATGAGATTGTTCCCCGAATAAAAAGGTTATATTTCTTTGTTTAAATCAGTTGTAATTTTAAAAAAATACATTTTTTGATCAGTATAAAACTTTTTTACCCATCCTCAAAAAATATTAGATTAAATGAAAGAATTTTTTTTTTCATCATTACTCATGGACCATGAGTCATCTTGATAAAATGAGTGATGAGTGATTAAATCATGACTAAACAGTTAAGAATAATCACTCATCACTCATGATCATTGAATTTATTTAATTACTCATTTACTCGTGTGATTACCCAACACAGCTGCACAGCTTGAATACGCGGTTTTGTTATAATTTTTAAGATTTTTTTTTTTTGTTTGGAGGAAGGGGGAAAAGCTAACATGTTCCTAGACATTTATGCACTAACCCTTATCTGTGTTTTATGTTGTCAGGTATAATGGGATAGAAAACAGATCTTTATTTATCCTTAATATTTTGTCCATTTGGTGTATCTCGAAAAATTTCTAGATTAAACATTATACAATTAATGTAAATCAAAACCGAAACAATATAAATGTATTCAGCCGTTCGCTCGATAGTCGTTAAATATCTTTTAGCAAATCAATTTAACAATTTTTTTCTATGATGGGTCAGCGTCTTTAGCACAAATTATTTCATGACATTCTGAGGATCTCTCCGAATAATTTGAGTCATCAAACTTAAAAGTCGATCCCGCCGTTCGCTCATAAATCGTTACGTAGGTTTTAGCGAATAGCTCAAACACTACCCTCGTGTTGCTTTGCTTGGTCGGACAAAAATTACTAATTTCACACGTTTTCACTTACAGTAAAAATTGGTCCAATCTAACCATTAAAATTCAAGTAAGATAATACTACTTCAAGGTTTAATTTGTTTGTTGAACATTTTTGAATGTTTAAAAATTAATTGTAATCAAAAGGTTCTTTATTTTAGTTGTTAAAATCTACATACTGACCCCGACCTTCCAACAGTGGACCAACATATAATGACCCTTTAACAACGATTTTACACTAATTTAAACGGACATAATAACGGATTGATAAGAGACATGGCCACAGCTGACATATCCTAGAACATGAGCAGATGATTAAAAAGGGATTGGATGTGAGATCTCCTTCCTTAACCTAAGTAATTGAAGAAAGTCATGGAAGATGTGCTACAAGTACTATCTTTCCCCATGTCTGTCATGCGTTTTCTTATATCTTCATCACATTTGCTGATTGTCAAAAAAAAGTTGACAGGCGCAAATGCATTCTTATATAAAAAAAAAAATTAAAAATATCATTAGTTTTCCTTTAATATTAAAAATTTAAATCTAAATAAATTTGAAACTGAAGCATTTAGAATAATTATAAAAACAAAACAATTAAGTAACCAAGTAATTAAATTTAAAACTTATATTTTATAATACAAGTTTTTAAAATTTGAAGTTTTATCCGTTGACGCGCCCGGATTGTTTGTACTGTAGATATGTATTTCAGAGAATTTCGGTAACGATCTTAAATACGTAATCTGAAGGGTTAACTGCTTAACTACGGGTGCTTTGGCTATAATTATTAATTAATATTAAGCAAAACTATTTAATTTTTAATTAATTAACATTTAATAATTTGACCTGGTTATACAAATGGTTCGCCTTAAAATATCTTCAGTTTTCATTGTTACCGTCCAAAAGTAAGTAGCATTTTGTTTCTCATTTAGTCTTTGCTCCATTTCGCGAGTTATTCTTGCAACTTGTCGAAAGAATTCTTAAGACGCATTACTAGGCTGGCGGAATTATAGTGTGAGGAGGGGTGCTAATACCCCCTCCTCGTTATCGCCTAAATCGATATATTAACTCGATCAATGACGATATAAAGTGAATGCTACTCGATTGCTAATACGAAAGCTGCCAAGAGCGGTACTAATTGGGAAGCGGGCCTAGCTCTATTGATTTTGTGCGGGAAGCGCATGCCTTGGTCTGCTCCTAACCGAATGTCATCATCCGTCATCTGTCGTCAGCTGTATCTCGTGGTTAATTGCCTCCTAATGATGCTCTGAATTTTATTATACTTTTATAATTACATTTCCTTATCGTTTCTAAGTCCTTCCCTTTCATTTAATAAAGGATTGCGAATAAGGAAATACGCTGGACGAACGCCTTAAATAAAAAAAACAAGACGCTGGTGTTTCCCATAGTATGAAAATAAAATACATGCACATATATTTAAATCAGTTTGTTCTTACAGTCTCGTAAATTTTGGGTACTGTAAGAAAAGACGTACGTATATTACACAACTTTGCGTACTTATATACCATGCCAACTTTCGACGAATACATGCGGACTCAAAATAATTGGTTTCATGGCAAATTACTCTGGCATAGCACAATATCTGAGAACTTCAAAAGTATGCTCAATACGACATGGATTAATAATCCAAACTGATTTTTATTTATTTATTTATTTACATATGCCAGTACTATGTATGATAAGGGATAATGGTTATTTTCGTTTCCTCTTGCCTGACATGTCATTATTCTATTGTCGATTTTGACAGACCGAACTCAATCCGAGTACAGTTGGTTCCCGCTGATCCCGCCTTCGATTATTGGGACATCTGCCTAATTTCTATCTTATTAGAAATGTCACGATAGTGAGGCTGCGCCAGTGCCTTACTGCCATACCAGCTGACAGTCAATTAGTGATATTCGAGAAAATGGTTGATATAGAATTGTCGAGTCGCTTATTTTCAAATTGAATCCTAATAGATTTAATGGAAATTGAGATAAGCATCGATGTTCAGAAATAATAGAAAACTGGCAATATATGAAAACAATGTTTTTCCGTACGATCACCATTACAGTTTACAATGTCATATAAGTTAACTGTTTTTAAAAAAAACAACATATGATTGATCGTGTGATAATTTTACTCTGACAGGAAAAGCCATATTGTGCTACTGTTACTCAATCGAGATGGCTGCGATAGTTGCTAGCTATACTCTAACTATCGTGCTAGCTATCAAACTCAAAAGAAATAAGTATTATATTAATATTGTTATAAAATCTAATACAGAAAGGAGAGTAGCTCAGTCGTGCGGTACTGACTTCCTTAGTCCAAGGTCCTGGGTTCGAATTCGGCTGACGGCAGATAATTATTTATTCTGTTTCAACAGCCGTGGATCGGAAGAACCTCCTTGGGCACATCCAGCCTCTATAAAGTGGGTACTTTTAATTAATTATGAGCGAAAAACTGGAGGCTGAGCGTGATGTCAGTCAAACCAGCTCCTTGCTCAACTGTTGACCATGAAACAATACTGTCTTTCAAAATACTGAATCAAGACCCTTCATGGGTTGTAGTGGTTCTGGTTTAAAGCTGCTACAGATCTAGTACCCCAATGTCAACATTATTTCCCTCCTTTCACTAGTGGATCTAGGATTTAATTTTTTGGGGGAGGAGGGAAGCTTCAGCCCCTTCCCCCGTAGATTCGCCTGTGCCTTCTTTAAAATATTAAGTAAAAACATCGAGGCGCGATCATTTTTATTGATATTTAGATCAAAACCAGATGGAGTTCGATATAGAATCTAACCAAAGCCCCGTTATTCTGTGACTATTCGAGTAAGGTACCGTCGCCCTTGGAAACTACTGGTGGTATTCAATAATGAAAACTATTTCCTTTGAATTTTCTATTTCCAGGTGGTGAATCAATACATACTAGTTACCGCCGTCCTAGAACTGATACAGCCATCCATCTAGTTAAGTAGGCTACCTTAAGAGGAAGTCTGAGCTGCAAATGGCAGCTTTCTATCGATACACTCCTAGTTCTATTAGAAACTAACCTCCATCAGCTCTCCCGGCTAGGTGCTTGTGTCACCTGGCCCACTTCAGCCTGACACCTTTCCTCATCCACACTTCTTTCTTTTTCAATCAAAACGTTTAACCCGATTTGGTTTGTTTGAATGATCAACTTAATTTTATGATGAGTTTCAATGTTCTTCGAACTGGCGAAACGTCATTCTAATATTATTTGACGATTTAGCATTTCTGAATCTAGCTATTCGGGTTAAGAAAAATATCAACTTTTTGAAAAAAAACTAATCTCAAATTAATATTTGAGATATAGTATAGATATCCTAGATAACAGACTTGAGCTTCGATTCGATATTCACTTTTCCTAATATTAGTTTAATTTTTTTAAACCTTAACTTAATTAATATGGACTTGAAGCTTATTAAACAAGGATGTTTTTCTTCAAACAGTTTAAATAAACAAACTTTATTAGTATAATAGAAATATATAATGCCCATGAATATAATAAAGATAAAATCAAACCATACTTGGAGTCAACATGAGAAGAGGAAAAAAAAGTAATTTTCATTTTTTTCATCAATGCCTATCAGAAAACCAATTTTTTATTTATTTATTTATTTAGATATATAATATTCTGTCTCGTGGACAATAATTATAGTGATAAATGAACAAAATCACACCATATATATATATATAGAAAATACAAAAAGAAAACCTCATATTCTCTGTGTTTATATATATATATATATATATATATATATATATATATATATATATATATTATATATATATATATATATATATATATATATATAAATGTTTATAATAAAAATACTGATATGATCAATTGCTAGTAGGAACCATACAAATAAATAATATTAAATTTATACGAATAATAGTAACATTCGTTGCGTTTTCATACAAAATCGCTGTTACTGATTGAACCAAATTTTGGAAAGATATGAAACCTTAACCCTAAATAAATGCCTCCAAACTACTGTGTTAATTGAACAATGCTAAGTAAAATTATGGTAACAATCGTTGCGCATCATTTTTGTGACATAGCATATTTTGGAAGAAAAAATTTATAGTTCCTAGCCAGCTCTTTTATGCCTCAACATTATATATGGACTGATAGCTGGCGGTACAGACAGATGTTTTTAAGCCATTTTCAGTCATATTAAATGAAGAGTGTTGTAAGAAAATCCTGTAACATTCTTTACGATTAATGTTGCCCAAAATCGATCTTTTGGGCCGAAAACACCAAGGCCGCCTAACTGTTTGCAAGACCAAGATCAGGACTGGTAAAAAAAAATGTTTTAAATAAAAATTAGGACAAAATAGTTACTAATACTTGACAATCTTAGTTACTATACTTTAATAATTGGTATAACCAATATACTTTTGCATTTAACTCCTCTAATTTTTCATTCGAGCTTACTTAGGTTTCTCCTATCTAAATAATTACAGTAATATCTCTGTAGTAATAAGCTAATAAGTAACTGCAAGACTATTGCGCAAGACCAAGACTCGCCTCGGTCTCGCATTTGGGCAATACTAGTTACGATGTTTTGATCCAAATTTTTGGGGCAAACCAATTTTCCTTCTTTACAATCAAAGTATTTGAGACAACTAAAAATGGTATCTATAATTCGAAATACCACCACATAACAGTGAAATTATCCATGATTAAAAATTAATGGATACAGATTATGTCAGATCATAGCTTGAAGAACTTCGCATCCTCACCTTTTGGGCAGTAACATACGTTACCTTTTTTTTTACATTCACGTTGAGATATTTCCTCTTGTGATTGCGGTAGATTTATTTCAATTTCACCTTTCCGTTCTTTATAAACAATACAATAAATTAATACCATTACCTTTTTTCAACTTGAAAAGACATGAGAAAAACGAATGTGAAGCCCGAGGAGATCAAATTATCACATAATATTAGAATGACACTGTTAAGTGTTATCTGTATTTTTATAATAAAAATCTCTGCTTTATAACGTTATAAATTGTGTATAATGTTCAATCAATCGTAAAAGGTGTAGAATGAATTGAATCGTTTATTTCCAAAGTGAGCCCTAATAATTATTGACAAGTTTTCAGAAAATGCGAAAAACTATATTTTCTATTCTAATTTTAGCATCGAAAAAAAATATTTTGTTAAAAAATAAATTAAGAAAATCTTTATTTATAGTATGGTAAGCTCACCAGTGCTGGACATAGCTAAGGAATTTTTTTTTTTCTTATGCCGCCGTCATTATTTTCATTATAAACTTCTCCTTTGGACATTTAGAATCTGTAGGATCTTCTTCTTCTATTTAGTACTTTGTATTTAGTTCAGATTTTCTGTAATGGCCTTGTGTAATTCAGACTTTGTGTAACCAATTGAAATGATGAGGAAGCTATAATGGCCCTTCTTGACAGTCGTTCATTTTTCAGTATACATGCATTTTTCACTGAGAGGATTTATAGTTCCTGCCTGAATATTCCGTTATTCCTTTCATTGCTGATACTATTTATTCTGTGTAAAGTAAATGTGTACAAATATTTATTTATGTGAATATAGAAGTTCTTCAGCTTTTTTTTTTTGTACAGTCTTATATATTTATATTTCATAGGCTATGCTGAGCTCTTCTTTTTTTTATTTCAACTGTATGCAATAGAGAGATCATTACAGATTTTTATAAGACCTCCACTAGATATACTTGTGGATTACATATAATATTAAAAAATATTGAATGTTGTACTGATTATGTATAACGATTACAAATAATTATTGTTATTAATAACAAATCAAGCACGAAACAACTTTTTTTTTTACAAAATAAATTATATTCATCAACAGTAAACTGTAAGTCATTCTATAGCCTAGCTTGTACAGTCATTGTTTTTGTCGTTAGTTACTTTGTTATTCAATGCCGTTTGTTAATATATCCAAATTTTCTATGAATACCTGTAGAAGTCAGGAAATTCCGTAATAAGTTTTAGCTAGACATCCTGAAAGCAATTAGCTGATCATAAATTTCATTTTATGTAATTATTTTTAAGTGAAGTAAATAAATAATTGATATTATTCTGTTGACAAATACACAGACTTAACGATATATTATTGGTATTGCAGAAGTTCAGCCTACCTATCTGCGGGGAATGCCTCGGCACCGCCAAGAAGAACCGGGAGGGCGTGGAAGAACCGCTGAGCGAGTGCGCCTCCTGCGGGACCGGCCTCCACCCGACCTGTGTCGGGGAGACCTTCATCAGCCTCTCCGCCAGGGGCAACCTCTGGAAGTGCGAGGAGTGCAACCTGTGTGCCGTCTGCTCCAAGGTCGAGGATAAGGTGAGTCTGAGGATAGTTCATTCATTACTGTATCACAGCAAAATGTCGGTTCTTATCTGGAGCTAGTGGCATTGATGTCCCAGCGAACATCGGTCAGCCGTGCTGTCGTTGTTTTTTTTCGAAGCGTTTCTGGTTCCTAACGGGAATGGGCACAGTTGCTTTTATGGATACTTTCATTTATCGTCCTAAAAACTATTATTTCTTGTCCTAAAAACTATTATTTCTTATAACCGAAAAAAAAAGGAACGGAATGCTTTAATCTTTTTTCCTCTTCTGTCTCCTTACCTCATTGTCCGTGGTACAGACCCTTATCAAATCATTAACATCCGGCTGAAATTTCGTAAATAGCTTCATCTCATCGTAACCTACAGATATTTTATTTATGAACATTCTCGGAATTGGTGCGTTTTCAATCTGGAGGTCGGCAAACTTTGTCTATTTAATTAGGTACTAAAAACTGCTAAACATCCATTTGGTTTCCTCTTGGATCTTATGATAAATTGAGCACAAAGTCAAGAAAAAAGATAGCCTTCAAAAATATTGAGCCGTTTGGCCTATATAACCTCCTTATTTTGACAATTTGAGGATGTAGGTCATGTCAAAGGGATCAATATTTTTTAAGGTCCCTTTTTTTCTTGTCTTTGTGCTCAGGTTATCTTAGGGTTCAAGTGGAAAGCAAATGGGTATTTACCAGTTTTTAGTACCAAATTAAATAGACAAAGTTTGGCGAACTTCAGATTGAAAACTAATAAAATATTTTAGGGATGTTAATAACTCGATAAAAAGCGGTCTGTATCATGGACTATTAGTTTTAATCTTGATTGTCCATCAACTTTCAGGTTTATAGTTTCATAATTTGTTATTTGAAAATGATATATTGGTTAATAATATAATAATAATACTGCTTTCAGTAGCAATACTAGTTTTAACTGCATTGTCCCAACAGTAAATTGCTTTACCTCACTTTTATCTAAAAATCTCGCCTTGTTCAACAATTGAAACCTGAGACCATGTCGTCTGACCTCCATTCCCTTTTCCATAATACTTGAACTTTCATTTTAGTCTGCGCCACTATCCACTAAAATTATTTTGCTCCTAATATGTGTTATGTTTCTCCTGTATCATAAAAATTTCTTCTGTTCCAACATTCGTGAAAAGTACCAAGCAGAATATCGCTAATCAAGCCTTTAAATTTTTTTTTTTTACATTTTAACTTAGTGAATGAATTCAGTATTTTATTGATTTACCAGTTACCATTTTCAGCAGAAGGGTTTCTTTTTTTTTTTTTTCTTAAACATTTTTATATCACAGTTTATACACTTGTTGAATTTTTATTAGGTTAGTATTTTGACTAGATGTGATATTTGTTTTGACGTTCCTTACCACTCGGACTCCACCATGTGGCAGATTATTGTTCTATTTAATCAGTCGCCTTAGAATTGGGATCCTCCTCGAAAAATACTTGATTGGAAGAAAAACCTGGTGGTTGAGCTCAATTCTGGCTAAATCATTTTTATCCGATAATGAAGATGAATAAAGCATTGTCAACGAGTCTCATATATAGTATCCGGTTCCAACAGATCATTACTTTTCTTTAGAGCTGCTTGTGTCAATGAATAATTTTAGGTCGTTACTTTATTTTTGTACCTACACCACAATTATCTTTTTAACGGATTCACCAATTTGGTTCCCTTTTTTTTTATTGTAGAGTTTCTATCTCTGCGTTAAATCGGACACCCTTTGCACAACAGCCAAAAGACTTTTTTCTATTGATTGAATCGAAAAAACGGCCAACTGTCAATGATTTTGAAGACAGTTGCCTAAAATCTTATCCTTGAAGCCCTTAAACTTTTTATTCAGTGCATCGCTGAGAAAATACAGGAAATTGAGTTATGATGAAATATAAATTTTTTATACAACTCAAAAAGATTACATCTTGTGGAAAATTCTATTTCATCATTTAAAACATTAATTTTTGTTGGTAATGCGTATCCCTGTAATTAACCCTAGTTTAGTATGATGGCATCATTTTGCTCTGCTTATCTTGTCTGGCGATGGTTTTACTTTAAAATATGTTGCTTCAATTTACTTTTAGGACTTGACGAATAATTAGTCTGATATTGATAAGAATCTTGTTAGACAATTACCTGTCGCATATATCGTTTACAAGTACGTATGATAATACATGTCAAAATAGTTTCATACTGCGCTACCGTTCGCATGCATTTAGTTCTTACTTATTTTGTATACTACTTACCTAATGAAATTATATAATTTATATTTACATACACAGAAATAGTGTAATTTTATGTTGAAGTATGCTTGTGTCCAGCAGACCGACCTGTTCTGTTTAATAAAAGGACCATATAAATCGTGAACTGCGTGTTATAGCTCTTTAACACTAACAGCCAATGCTCTTTAAAGGATATAGTTACGGTCAAAAATACTATATTATATAATAGATTTTATTACATTGTCCAATGTTTTGATCTACATTGTAGATCATCAGCCTATAAAAGATACAAACAATATATATTAGTTATTTAATTATATATAAACAATATATATTAATTATATAAAGTTTCAGTATGTGTAGATGACTATGTAGTACATAAAAGTTGACTTTTATTATTATTATCATTATTTTCCTTAATATACCTACTACCTATAACTCTTAAAATACTGCAAATATCTTAATAATCCATTACCTTTCCATAATTAATATATATTGTTTGTATCTTACATAGGCATAGGCCTGAAGAAGACCTACAATGTAGGTCAAAACATTGGACAATGTAATAAAATACACTATTATATAATATAGTATTTTTTGACCACGCCTAGACTAACTTATTCTGTAATTCAAATTCTATTAATTAATACATTATTTTGTTATATGATAATTACATTTTCCTGATAATCGATACTTATACTTCCTTTTTCAGATCTGTCTCATTTGTTGCGGATCTTGTTCGAGATGTTATCATCTGCAGTGTATTGCATCTTCAATCGACAAAAAAGGGAAAGGTCCCTGGAAGTGCCAGAATTGTACAGAGGGCAAACCAGCTTCGGCAACCACCACTCCGCAGCCAACTACACCTGTACCAACTTCCAATTCGGTTTCAATCCCCAAGTCAAAACAAAAGAATCTCAGGGTACAACAACTTAGGAGTTTAAGGTATGATATATATTATGTATGTCATATTATCTTTATTTATGTATTACTTTCCAAATTTTGCAATGAAGGAATACTTTGTGGAAATATTCTCTTGGGCCTGAGGCAAAAATGTGGTTCATTAATTAAGCATATATTATTAAATTTGTATAAAATTAGAACAGTTCAGAGCGTTATAGCATTTCGTTCTTACCCTATGAGATCTGGTGTGTTTACTTCGTGGAAAGAAATTACTGTTCCTTTTCAATATTTGGATACTATCTCGCAGTCTGGAGCTTATGAAGCTGTATTAGTTCTTAATAGAGTTCTTATTATTAAGAAATTTTGTCTACCACAATTTTAAACATTTCTGTCATCAGGCAATGTTTATTTTGAAGAGTGATTTATTATGTGATTAATAACAGCTTGATGATTAATAACTTTAGCCAGATTGTTGTGCTATACCATGGAAGTCAACATTTGAAATCCTATTGCATTATATCGAGTCTATTCAACTTCTTTAGCCGACATTTGATATTGCCATTCTTAAATGTAGTTTCAGTAAGAGTTGTAAGCTACCACTTTCTCTCTTTTTATACTTTAAAAATCCTTCGGTTTTAGTAAAGAACCTTCATTTCCTTAACGACTGAATTAAATAATCATAATTAACATTCTTTCATAATTGAATCAAAGAATTTGTTTTGCTACTGTTTGCTTGCCAGTTGTATATGTATTGTTATAAATTACTCTAGAAGCAGTTTATTTACGTTCTCATAGTAATCGTTATCGAGGAAATAAATTTTCTGTCATATTTTCTAGTTTTTAGCACATTTTTCACAAACTAAATATTTATTATTCTATCATTCAAGAAACCATTATTTTAGGTATATGTCTCTTTATGTACTAAAAGTGCTTTAATTAAATTTTATAAAGAGTATCGTGAGTATTTTTCAATGTTGAAACTTCTTTTTAATCAGGCAACAGTTTCCATAGTTATAATTACAGCCAGATTTTATGCATTAAAAATCACATAAATACCACAAGCAATAATACAGCTTAAATATTTAGTTACATCAGAATTGAATTATACCAAAGTAATTGATAGTACCTACAAATAGTTGTGAACTAAAAAAATAATTGTTAAAAACATAATATAAATCACTTTTCAATCACTGAAATATCAAAATTATATGAACTTGCTTAGTAGCAAATGAATAAAAACAATATTGGATGATTGTATATGAAAAAGATAAATAACTAACTAACAATATAAACAAAAAAGAAATAAATAAAACCTAAATAAATGAATATGAAAATAGTAAAAACACAAATTGATACATTATTAACCATAAGTATGTAAATGTTTTAAAAATGTGCATGTTAAACCTTAAAAACATGCACAAGTATCTAAAAAGTATCTAGTAAAGAGATACTTTTTAAAAATCAAAATATGAAATTAATAGAAACACGATTTGTAATGAAATAAGCTTTACAATTATTATAATGGAAAACATGAACAAAATAAATAAAGTGGAAATGGATAAGTAACCATGTTCTGCACTAAAATTAAAATGAATTTGTTTCTCATCTTCCATAGTTTGAAGTATTTTATAAGAAAATGATCTTTCTACAATAACAGGTGTGAGATGAACAAATTTATATCCACTTTAATTTATCAGCTTGTATGTTGAATTAAAAACTTTTCTTAAACAATAGTTGTAAACACGAATCTCTCATGAGTTTTAAAATCTTTTTCATCTTTGGTATTGTTAGTGTTGGGACCATATTTCAGTTTTGAAACAAACGATGAGCTTGATTTTGGAATTTAAAACTATATAAATATTACCGCTTGTGAAGAATGCAAAAATAAAACTGAGTCTGGTGTTCAAAAGTATAAAAATATAAGAAAGAGGACATGAAAAACTGAAATTAAGAAAAAAAAATTTGTATTTTAAGAAGTCACTAACTTGTTAGCTTTGTTTTGTTTATTGAAAATGGAATGTATCTTTTATCTCTTATTAGTATTTTTTTAATAATTGGAATAGTCAATATAGGCAAATATATGCATTTATCATCGAACCTGCATTATATAATTTGATTAATTGCTTTTGGATACAATGATTCGTGAAGATATTTGATTAGCAGTTTAAAAACTGCATGTAAATAAAGTGTGTGTTTGTATAAAAATATGGGCTTTATTTACGATTTCAAGAACTCAACTCAACTCAAATCAGATATAATGATGCTAACATGATATTGATTTAAAGAACAATAATGAACCTGAACAACTTGAACTTGAAAGTAAATCCATAACTCTATGTCTCTCTAAATAGGATCATATCTTGGAAGCTAACCTTAAGGATTTTGGTTAATTAAACTTGTTTCCTTTTATACATTCTTACAAGACAACATCAATTTATTTTCTGATATATTGTGTTAAACACGTCGGTGAACAAAATAATAAATTTCTTTTTCATATCTGTTTGGATGTTGATTTGTTCAGGGAGCCAAGTAGTGGATTCTCTTTGTTAATTTCACAACTTGGAATAACCTCATTGTGATTGATTCACTTACATATTGGACATATATTATTTTCTTATGGTGAAGGATATTTCATTAGCATCCAGAAATCTGTTATCATCTTACTCATTTAAGAAAGCTTTTATACTGCAATTAATTTCATTTTATATAATTGTTACAGGAAAGCAGCTCGTGCAAGTTTAGTCGGAAAGAAGGGGAAAACGAGAACCTTGAGCTTGGATAGCAGCTCTGAAGATGGTAATGAGCCTTCCCCCTGTGCCTCCAGCCCTCTTCCCCCCTCCCCATCCCCAGGTGGGGGCCCTCGCGAGGAAATTTCAGATGTAATATCAAAGGAAAAACAGAAATTTTTCCGTGGGTCTGCATTTTATCGTGGGCCTAGACCAGAAACGTCCAGAGGCCCAACTAACCATGATAGGGACCCAGTCATTACTCCAGTCACACCGCTGACACCATTTCCCCAACATATACCTCCCCTCCCAGCGAGTTCTTACTCTGAAAAGGAGCTCCCATTTGGGTCACTTGGGGAGGATGACGGTCCGTGGGGTTTCGCTGCTGCTGCATTATCTGCTCAAGCTGATCCTGCCCCCCGTTCTCAGCAACAGAACTCTACGCCGAGAGAGCCGGAACCTCCTCAGCTAGTGTCTCCATTGATTCCTATTCTAAGGAAAAGGAAGAAGGACTCAGAGCCTCAGCCATCACCTTCCAGTCTCATCAAGTCTGCTGTATGTTGTAAATCGGCCGAGCTCGAGAGGAGGAAACAGCTGAATGGAGGGGAGAGGAGTCGAAACATGGAGGAGACGTCAGGCAGAGCGGGTAAGGTGCTCCCCTAGCTCCCTCCAGACCCCCTCCCCTCTGGTCAGCTCTCAACAGCTCTACATTATCTTGTCGGCAGGAAAATAATAATTATCAAATCAATGGCTTGAATTGAATTTTAACATACAATCAATTAATATTAAACAGCTTTTAAAATCATTAATTCTTCTTATTTCGCTTTTTCATAAACATATCTATTAAATAGATAAATTTTACAAATGAATATTTATCTGAATGAAATCGATTCAAGTTATCAAAGTAAATCATACAATCGGCTGTATATATAAAAGAAAACAAACTTAAAAAGAGTAAATAACAAAAAAAAACAATCTTCTGGAACAGAAAGGAAAAGATGGGATTTGTTAAAAGAATATAAATGTGGGGTAAATTGAAGTTGTTGAGAGAGCCAGTCCTGCCTTTGCACCCAGGCCAGGCATCGAGTCAATGGATCACTAATTGCATCTCGGACCCCCACCCCACCTTCACTGCTTCAACTTAACCCTTTCCTGCTTCCTTCTTACAATCATTTTGCACCTTTAACATATTACATATATTTTATAAATAACATTTTTAAAAGTGTTTTTTTTTTACTAATTATTTAATTATACTTTTTTTTTTTGTCCCAATCATTTGTATTTCTAGCACCATGTATGTGAGTCAAATCACTAGACTCTCTTCATTATTTGTTGATTTGTAAAATGTAGCAGCAGTTTATGAATCGTATTTTATTTTGTAACTTTTTAAATTTTTGTAGTACACTTCTTATCTATTTGCATGGATAAATGTATCGTATCATCAAGAAATTTGCACATGTCATGTCTCAAAGTTAAATATGTTTAAAGTATTAAATTGACTAATTGTTTAGTATTTTTACTGTAGGAAAAAAAGATTTGACTTTTTTTAAATTGTAGTTTCATTTAAATTTGACATAACTTGAAGTTTAAATGCATTAACAATTATAATGGTGTCATTGTAAGGTAATAATAATTTGTACAGAATGAAAAAAAAAATTTAAGTTCAATATTTTGTTGAAGATCATTATTAATTAATTTTCGTACCTGTAAACTTTCATGATAATAGCTTAATTATTTAAGTAGGCTGGGATTAGTTATAAACGTTTTAAGAATTTTTTTTTATTTGCCTCAAGAACTAATTGAATTTTATGTTGTGGCAACCAAGCACTTTGAGAACATTATGGGTCCAAATCCTACCCGGGTCAGTTACTATTTATTTTTTGGGGGCCACGTGAAATGAATCTTGACATTCCCATTTTACCTTCCTTTCTTTCTCTCCTTTCTCATCTTTTTGGCTATGTAAAGGTTTTCTAATGCCAGTGGTGAGAGTGAAGGATTAATGCCAGAATTAATAGCCCCCTTCCCCTCCCCTGCCACCAGGATTTGAACTTGTACTAATAATCTTCAGTTTATCAAATTGCCGGGCCACACACGTTAGCCCACTCAGCCACCCTAACCTGACTACACTCCCACTCTGGCTAGTGAGCGAAAACTATACTCATAGCAACTCACAGCACGAGGAAGACTACTATATGTTCCTCTTAATATCAGAATGCTAATAGATTTTAAAAACAGTTTACAATTCGTGCCAATTTCGTTCGTCAGCAACATTTAGTTGAAAAGTGCTCCAACATTAATATAATCATGGTAGCCCTAATAACTGAAGATTTGATGATACACAAATATTTTTTCTTTATGATGTTAGTTTCAAATAGAGATACGCAAAGTAAAAGTCTAATAAATCAGCAGCCTGGAATGTGCTGATAAAAATACTTTTTACTTAGATAAAATTTAGTGCTTCAATATTTTTTAACCCTTCTTAATAATATGTATTAATTATACATGCATGGTAGGAATAAGTTGTTATTTAGAAACTAATGGAAATCTGATACCATTTGTATTTTAGGCATAGAATTAACTTTCAGTTCGTCACATTAACCCTGTATTAGTTTAATTAATTTTTTGGTTTTTTTTTCTTGTTTGTCTCTTTAAAGATTGGTAGTGAAAAGTATTTGTTATCAATATAAGAATTCCTATTTAATTATGCTGTCAGGACATATAACATTTCTGTTCTGCAGAAATAAATGTAAGAAAATAATTTAAATTACTGAAACTTAATTATTATAAATCATAAATGTGTTATTGCCAACAGTAGAATGGAACTTGATTTGGTCATGGTAGCCCCATTTTCAGCTAAATTGGCTATTAGCTAAAACAGGCAACTAGTTTATTTGTTGCTCAATCGCCAGATTTTTCTCCCAATCAAGGGTACTCGGGTTACCATAGCTGGGCTTTGTGCCCCAGGAGGGTCTCCCAACCCCAGGATCAATCCATTGCTAATATAATTAAACAAGTAATTATCTGCCACAGCAAATCTCGATCTCTGGCACAGGAGATAAGTTCTCAGTTTAACTAATATTATTTTACAAAAAAAGGAATATTATAATTTGTAGGAATTTAAGGAAATTTTTAATTTCCTTACTCCTAATTTAGGAAATTAGTTAAGGAAAGTATTGTAATCTGTTCAAATTTTGGATGCTTGGTTATTAACCAAAACTCTGAGTTCTAAGTGAAGCTCCTAACTGAACACACCTCCCTGAAGAAGACCAGCAAAATCGGGTCGAAACGTTGGCTTTTGATAAAATAGTTTTGCCAATATTTAGCCTATTTATGACTGCCACCCCGGACCATCTCCTTCCTTTATAATGCACCGGTCAACTATTAAATATTCAATAAAAAATCAATTCATTGTATTTTAACTTCTTAGTCCACTGTCTATTCTATGATGATCTCTAATATGATGAGGAGGTGGACTAATATTTTTTTTTTCTATGATAATCTCTGGTATGGGTGGGTGTACTAATTTTTTTTTTATTTGGTCATCTGTTTTATAATAATCCCTTGTGGGATTAGGTGGGTGGACCAATCTATTTATTTATTTATTTTTTTTTATTTTTCCTATTTGTTTTATGATAATCTCTGGTATAGGCGGGTAGATTAATTTTATTCTGATTATGGCCTGTGAGGCTTGAGTACCAAATCATTCATTTTATGCATCTTGTGTGTTATAGAAAAAAAAAAAAAAAACTATTTTTTTACAGACTGTACCTCCATAAGGGCTCTTAACTATTATAATGAAACTTGTGTAAAACCTTTTCCTTAAACTCTTCATAAACATTTACAACATGTTACTTTTATTAGAAAATAACATTTAAAATTTTTTTAATTATATATATAGCAGCAGCTAATGAATTAATTGTACATCTCTGAGAAAAAGTTAGGAAAATGTAAAGCTGAAAAGTAATCTTATTTGTGCTTAACTCAAAAAGTATACACTTAATGAAAAAAATCCATTTAATTACTTAAAAGTTAATCAAATCATCTATCTACAAATAAAAAAGGACAAAAAAAAAAATCAGAACAGTATTAGCAAAGATATGGCATATTTTACTGGCTACAAAAATAAAGCAAGCAAGACTGTTTTATACTTCTAAATTTTAAACTGATGTATGAATGTATAAAAATTTTGTATTTTTTTGAAAACATTATACTTCTCGTATTGTTTAGCTCATGTAATTAATTGAAAATTCTGTTCTTATCTGCTTATAAAATTTAGGTGACTGATGCCTTATCTACTAGGCAATAAATAAATAAAATTTAGCTGTTTATTCAAATAATTTTTTTATTTAGATATATATTTTTCTTTTTCTGTGATTTCTTTTTATCAAGATCGTTATTGTTTTATATTACAATAATTATCTAATTAGTTATTTAATGATTATAAGTTTTAAGATGTCAGCCCTGCTCAGAAAGTTTGCTGCTATAAGATGCGAAAATTTTCTTACCGATAACACTCCATATCCAATTCTCATGTTTGGTTTCTTTAACATTCAGCATAGCTTCTGGAATATTATAGTATTTACTTTAGATGTTATTTTTCTTTTTGATGACACATCTAATATTATGGTATTTTGCCACAATTAATGTCTTTATGTGATCAGTCTTTTTGGTTTTGATCCTTGTATATTTGAAGCTTTTGTTTATTTATTTCCACCCTCTCATTCCAGGTGTATGCAGTAGCGTAATGTTAAGATTATATTTAAAGCTATAAGTGTTTTTATTTATTATGTAGTGCTTAATCTCCTGTCGGTTGAGAGGTATTCATTTTGAAAACTTTAACCCTTACGGTATCCCCATTAAGATCAGCTATTCTCATTCACAATCATGAAAATACTCGAGTAGAGAATCATTTGCTTCATTAATATTCCTGCAATGCTAAACTGTATGAATCATTTCATGGTTTATGTGAGATTATAAATATTTTAAGTAACAGTAGCATACATATCCTTTTATGATATAAATAATGTAAATTCTGTTCTGATGTTAACCATTTGTAATTCTTAGTCTAAACCAATTAATAAATGTGACAATTTAAAAAAAATCAATTTAGAGATGAGGTCGTATTTAACTCTTCTTTCAACTGTAAACTATACCGAAATTACTTGTATTTAAACTACAATAAAACAGAAATGAACAGACCCTACCACTCTCAAATTACATTTTCCTAAAATATGTGAAAATAAGTTCTCTAAACACCTGGAAAAAAAAACAGTAACCAAATTTGCCAATTTGTTCACAGGTTTTCATTGGTCATACTATCATTTGACTGTTCCAATAAGCTTCAAAACAACAATTCAGAAGGTTACCGGCCAAATTCATTTGGTATATTTCTTTATGCCAAATAGTTTTTTTGTTTTTAATGTTAATGAGATACATTTTTCATTTTTAAGTTTTCACTAATCATCACTCTTTTCTTAATATCTGAGTCCTTGGCAAAATTATTTTTTAAATTTTCTACCATTTCCAGTTTAAACTGTTATATTTTTGTTCAAATCAATATTTATAATTGGAATTGTATTCATGTAGATGTTTTTAAATCGTTATGAAAATGGAAGATATTTTTTACAAGTTAATGTGTATATATAAAGATATATTACTTTAGTCAATGGGTGATAAATATAACAGTCATTTTTTATAAGTGCCTATCAGGGCTTAAAAATTGTTTAATACAATCAGAGATATAATATTATAAGACAGATGGTGGTTAATTATGAAAAAATAGTGATTGATGATACATGAAATAGACAAATGAAATATGTAATATATTATACAAACAAAAAAATAATGTATATAATCAATTAATAAAATATGTCATATTTACTCTCACTAACGGTGTTTCGAACACTAAAGGTATTCAAGTACTAACACTTTGGTAGGTAAGTAAAAGGGTCGGTGGAGGATTTTCTAGATGTGCTTTTAAGGTAGGTAAACAAGATCCGAGAGGGGTAACATTTTTGTTTATAGAATGGAAATAATTTGATAACTAAAATATTCAAGATTTATACAAGATTTGTGTTGTTTCTCATAGTTAAAAAATTGTGACTGTTGGCTTGTATTGAAATAAAAATAAATAAGAGATGACAGTCAATACAAACATAAAATAGCTTGAGTGAAGTATACAATAGTTTGACAAATAATATTTACAATATAAACAATTGTACTGAATTGAAATGGTAGTAGAATATATTATAAAATATTTGAAGAATAACAATATTGATCACAAAACAATATATATATTTTTAAATATATAATATTTATTAAGGATTACATACTTCTAATAGTACAAGTATAAACATATCTGTGCCTGTTTATGGTAATTTGTATATATTTATATTGAGAATAGATGTTATATGTATATATATAATAAATGTGGGAATAGTTATATCTGTACGTTGATAAGGAAATGGGGAAAATGAAAGAAATATTTTTAATTATTATAAATTATTGTTTGAGGATGCAGAAAATATTTGAATATGTATTGCAGATTTTTTCTTTGTCTACTTTGTGGTTTACAGGATTTTTTTTTCTTCCAAATTAATAAATATATCTCCCAGAAGTAGTTGTTCTTGGTGGTTGGGAACTGTGGCAAGTATGGTTGGGTTGTCAAAATATTTTATGATCAATATTGTTATTCTTAAAATATTGTACTACTTACCATTTCAATTCAATTGTCTATTGTAAACATTGTTTGTCTTAATAATGTATACCTTCACTCAAGCTATTTTATTTTTGTATTGACTGTCATCACTTATTTATTTTTATTTCATTACCAGCCAATAGTCACAATTTTTTAACTATAAGTAACAACACAAATTTTATATACATCTCGAATATTTTAGTTATCAAATTATTTGCTTGCATTCTACAAAAATGTTACTCTCTCCTTCCACGTCTCCTGACTTAGTTTACCTACCAAAGTGTCAGTACTTGAATACCTTCAGTGTTCGAAACACGGTTAGTAAGAGTAAATATTACATATTTTATTTGTCTATTTCGTGTATCATCAATTACTATTTTTTTCATTATTAACCATCAACTGTCTTATAATATTGTATTGGACAATTTTTCAGCTCTGGTGATGACCCACATGTTCGGGTTGAAACATCGGCACTAATAAAAAAAAAAATCTTAAAAAATGACAGTTTCTTGACTATTTATCACCCACAATATGTAGAACAGTCGACTGTCTAACTTCAATAGTTTAGTCAACTGTGATGCAGATGTTAATTTAACAAACATATTGTGATATAGAAGTACAGCCAATATATAAAATTAATTTTCTGTTATGTTACAGCTGCGACCATTAACAGTTTGCTGTCTAGCGACTTGCCTGCTGGTTGTACAAATAAAGACTTGGAATGCTTTAAGTTAGCTCGAGAAAAGGCAAACTCTGTGAGTAAATATTTTATTCCATTAGTTTTTGTATCAATTTAGTAATATTAAGTTATGAAAGCAGTTTTATGACTGCCATAAAACTGCTTACTAAAGTAAACAAAATTAAACTGAAATTAGATAATATTAATTATTATTCTATTATATAAATAAAGTTATATATAAGTGTTATCACAGTAATATTGATATTTTTCTTTATATCTCAGGCTACAAAAGCGAATGTACCGGAGCCTGATCAGCTCCAGCATGTCCCTACGCCAAGTTTAATTACACCAAATATTGCTACCACGAGGTGTCCCGCTTCAATTGAGTTTGGAAAATACGATATACAAACTTGGTATTCTTCTCCTTTTCCTCAAGAATATGCTAGGTAATTATTGTTATATCTATAATTATTTTTTAGTTTATACAAATTATTATTTATCCATTTTATAATGATAGGATTAGGTTTGAGGAAGATGTAAATAATGAATTTAAGCACTATTTTTTCTGTGTTAGATATACGCAATTGCAATATTTAACTTCTAAGTTTTATTTTGTTACTTTTTTTCAGGTTAGGAAAGCTTTTCTTATGTGAGTTTTGCCTGAAGTACACCAAAAGTAAGTCAGTACTTGATAGGCATCTTGACAAGTGTACTTGGAGGTGGCCGCCTGGAACAGAAATTTATAGGCATAATGACATTTCCGTTTTTGAGGTTTGTTTAAGAAAGCCAATAAGATAAATTAAGAACACTGTGGCATTAAGTATGCAGTGATTATTTAATTTTTTTTTTTTTTTTTTTGCAGGTTGATGGTAATAGTTCAAAGTTTTATTGTCAAAACCTATGTCTTTTAGCTAAACTGTTTTTAGACCATAAAACCCTGTATTATGATGTTGAACCTTTCTTGTTTTATGTACTAACTCAAAATGACGATAAGGTAAATTTATATTAGAATATGTTGTACTTTTCAGAAAGAAAAGAATTATTTTTTAATTTAAACTTTTGTTTTTTAGGGTTTTCATCTAGTAGGTTATTTTTCTAAAGAAAAACACTGTCAACAAAAATATAATGTCTCTTGTATAATGACACTTCCACAGTACCAGCGTCAAGGGTTTGGAAGATTTTTAATTGATTTCAGTGAGTACTTTATTAGAAACATTGTTATTGATATCTTTTTTCAAGACTAATTTATTGATAATAATAACGTTAAGAGAAAATATAATAATTAGTTTTTAACCTACCTTTTAGGCTACTTGCTTTCTAAAGAAGAAGGGCAGGCAGGTACACCTGAAAAACCTCTGTCCGATTTGGGTCGAGTCTCATACCATGCTTATTGGAGGTCTATCATTCTGGAATACATTCACTACCATAGAGAAGAAGATTTTTCGGTTTCGTCAATTTCCAAAGAAACAGGTTTTATTTTTAATTATATTTGTAATGTTTTATAGAAATGACATATATCACTCCAATATAATAAAACTTCATAGAAAATTTTACCTATTTAATTACTATCAACTTAATTTTTAATTGACTGTCAACAACATTTAACATTCCATTACTTATCATAAAGAAACTAAATTAAAGTTTAAAATGAAGATTTCAATGGATATTTGATTTTAACCAGGTGTTGCACCTCAAGATGTAGCTGAGATGCTTCAAAATATGGGCATGGTTGAAGACTGGGACAGAGGAATTCAGGAAGAAGATGGACCTGGTATTGCAATCGTTGTCGATTGGAATATGGTCGACAAACATATGGAAAAGGTGAATAAAAGTAGAAGAATTCCGATTGAACCAGAATGCTTAAGGTGGACTCCATTGGTTTCAAATCTTGTTAACCCATTCCGTGTATCGGTATGTATTCTCAGACTCTTTGTATTATTATCTATAGGCTTGATTAAACATGTCATTTTTTAAATAATTATTATTTAGGATGCGGATGAGGGTGAGGAAGGTGATGATGAACTTGAAGAAACGTTTATGCAAGAAGAAGAAGTAAAACCCTCGACATCTGGTATCTCAAAACCAAAAGTTGCCCAAAAAGAAATCATCAAGGAAGAACCTTCACAATCAGTTTCAGTGGAAAAGGTCAAAAACTTGAAACAGAAGTGAGATTTCTTCTTTATCAATTTTTTTTTCTTAAATTTATTCATTGTCAGCTATTTGTCTGACCTGAATCTTTATATTTTATTTATTTTTAAAATTATTTTATAGATCTATATCAGAAATGTTTAAAGAAGAAACTTCGAAACCAAAGTCGGATATTTCAAGTTTTCCAGAGAAAAGAAAAAGAATACAGAAAAAATATAATGACGATGGTGATGCAGATGGTGAAGATACTTCTGAAGAAATGAACGTAAGAAAGAAAAAAAGGAAAGTAGAAGTCACCAATCCTTTGATTAAGCCTAGTAGGCTCAATGTTTTGGCTACGACTCCTGAACCATCGCCTTCACAGTTAGATGATGAAGTAAGTAGCCTAACTTTAATTATATTTAATTGTATAGTTAAATTATATCTACAGATTTAATCAGTAGTGGGGAATATGGGTACCTTGGGTCACTTTTTGTCAATGTCCCATAACTTCTAAAATAAAAAAAAAATTTAAAAGTTCAAAATAGAGTTTTATGTGTCATGCTTTGAAGATATTATGTTAATTTTAAAATTATTTTATCATCAGATTTCAGCGTTTAAAAAAATCTTTTTTTATAAATAATTAGTGGCCCGATGTACAATTATACCTTGGGCCACTGCTTATATCTTGGCTATGAATTGTATCTTAGGCAATATTTGTTATAATAGGAATTATAATTATTATTGAATAATAATATTACTAAAATATGACCTTATCAGATAGTCCGACACATTCACAAGTTATTCAGGGTTGAAATTTGGGCTAAAACTGTTGTTGCCTAAACGATCAACACTGAGTCATCATTTTTAGCATTGTATCTATCAGAAACTTCTTCTTTTTTTTTCTTGAGTAATACGACATTCTGCCACAATATGGACATCAGTTATACCGTACAAGAAAATAATTTTGCAAAATATTCAGCTTCAGGAAATGTCTGATTATATGTGTTAATATAAAAAAAAGAACATGTGATTGTTTTAGCCTTTAGCTCAAATCACTAGCGGATCCAGGATTTAATTTTGAGGGGGAGGGGCTTCAGCCCGATAGCTTTTTTTTTTCATAAAAATAACGATAATTACTTTAGAACAAAAGAAAGAAACTAAAACCTGTATGAAATAGTGTTTAAGTGATTCCTAAAGTCGTTTTAAATGTAATTATGCGAACAATAATACTTTAAGAGATAACTTTTTAATATTTTTTCCATAAAACATGGTTATATTTTACCATTTTGGGGGGCTTCAGCCCCTCCTCCCTGTGGCTCAGATTAATCTTAGAAACAATTATGGGCCATCGAGAAAAAAATATTTTCTTTTTTCTTCAGAGGGAGGATGGGGGGTGGGTCTTCATCCCGTAGTTCTGCCAGTGGTTTCTGTGAAACAATCCCGCACAAGAACTAAGCAATTTAAGGTTTTTCCTAGGAGAGATCTTTAAATGTTTAGGATCAATTTCCTTATTCATAAATAAAAAACTACTAAATAGGCCAAAAAGCCAGTTGAAAGTTTAAAAAAAAAAAAAACAGTTAAAGATGTAATACACATAGGGCGATGAGTTCTTAATGATTACTGTGTGTTAAGCATCCAAAATTTAACAAGTCATTGTTTACCATAGCAAATTTCTTATCATTAGTTTTTCTATTTTGGTAAGCTAAATTTTTCATGTCATCCCTTGAAAGCCCATAATATATTATGCTTGTGGTTAGTAAATACCATGTATCAAGAATTTATGCTCACAAGATGATTATATGACACTGACCCAATGATCAATGAAATGACCTTATTATTAAAGTTTAATTTTATTGGGAAGTCCTAACTTATTAGAGCTTGCATTCAAAGGAAGCTAAACAGATTACTTTATATCAAGTAAAAATAATAACATTTTTCCAATACACTATTCGATATTATATAACAACAGAGCGAATCTGAGCCACCAAAATCAGCTGAAAAGTGTTCTAGCAGTGCAGCCTGCTCAATGTTGCCACATAACACAGCCTATTATTTGGGTATAATGGTTAAAGGTTGTTAACAACTTTTTTTTTCTTTTGTAATTTCTAGGTTATAAATTCTGTCTATCTTTCCAAGTTGTGTCTTCAAAAATTGTATTTTTAAACCAAAAAAATATTTTCCAAAGGAATCCTCGTTACAGTTGATATAAATTTATTTAATGTTTCAGTCTGCTGTGGGTCGTGGGCGAAGGTCTAAGCGACCAAGGAGGCGGCTTAGCCCATCTTCTCCTGAACCAAAGAAGGAAAAGGAAGTGGATAAGAAACCTGATGTTTCATCTAGAATTTCTCCCGAAGGTAATATTATACAACTAACTATTTTATCATTAAGATTTTTCTCAAACAAGTCTTACTCTTCACAGACTCATTTTCTTACTTTCTCAGTAGAGAGCTTTGTTTTTTTACTCCAGGTGATGAATATGTATGTCTCAAAAGGATAAAACCTAAAAATTAATAAAACATCTTTTAATAAAATCCATGTTTTGGTTAAAAAGAGATTAGATCACTAAAATCCAAATCAGGGACTCGCAACCTTTTTTATTCTATAGTTGATAAAATTACTTTACTTCTTTACAGTGAAGTACAAATTACCTTATTGATGGTATTTTAGCTAACACAATATAGAGACTTTATTATAAATTTTATTTTTAACTCGTAATTTTTAAGTTTGCAGTGTTATCTTTGAGATTTCAAAGTTGGTCATGTCATTTTTTAAAATTTCATTTCATAGTTTTACAGAAATTAATGTAGTATTTAAAACATCTGATATAACGCCTGAAAAATCATAAATTTAGAGGTATGATATTGTTGCAGCAAATGAGCAATTGCTGTTATATTATAAGCCTATAAACAGATTAGGTAGTTCATATATTCATTAAGATTTAGTTTAGGCTAACATTTTTTTTTTTTTAATTGGTAAAGAGGATAATGCCCATTTGAAAAATGTGTTATATTTTTTGTTATTAATTTAGATTTTAATTCTTATTTTATTGTTTTTGCAGAAGATACTCCAGTTGTTAATAAACGAGTACTTGCTGCTCGTGAGAGATGGGTACAACGTCGCAAAAAGGAAGAAATGTTGAGGAAACAAAAGGAGTCATCGTATGTTGAACAAATCACTTTAAATTTTATTTATTTTACAGTTTATAATAAAATCTCTCATAAAAGATTGTCTATTTATAGGATCAAGAACGAAGCTGTAACATCTGCCACAGATTCGCTTAAGAAGACACCTAAAAAAGCTAGTACAAAGTCTCCAGTCCAAGACACACCTAAGGCAGTGTCTGAGGAAACCCAGACTGACAGATTGGAGTTAGAATCTACAAGAGAAAATGAAGATTCTGAGGTTGAATATAAAGTTGACTTAAATTCTACATGTGGAGCGAGCACTTTCAATGACAGTGTAGCCAGTGACAACATGCCTATGAAGAAGAAAAGAGGCTGGGTGAAAGGAGTATCTAGGAAAGGTTACACTCCTCAACAAGGGCTTAAGAAGAAGAAGATTCAAAGGAGATGGGGTGTTAAACCACGGAGGGTAAGTAGGCTTTTCAATTTTTTATTTCACAATGGCGGTGCTTTGCTCGGCCACTCTGCTCCCATTTTTTATTTTATTACTGTTCAAAATGGGTTTGAATTTTAAATTCAAATCCCAGTGCTGGGAGGTCTTTTAACTCTAGTATAATTTCCCCATCTTCTCCCCTGGACCAGGGTAAACCCCGTATAGCCTAAAAGGCGAGGGAAAAATAGTTGCTTTAGTTTTGATAATCTTCAAGAAGAAAAAAAAAAAAAAAAAAACTTTGATGATCTTGGAAACAGGATAGTCCTGCTGCCAGAAAAATAAATGTAATTTAAACTCATTAATTAGTAACCTTAACAATTGAGTGAAAATTGTTTTTTTTTACTACCAAAATACTAGTTGTTTCATGATTATTATTTAATTATGTTTATTACATGATCAAATACATCACAATCATAAGTGAGCATAATGTAACTTAATGTATATATTATATATAAGCTATATCTAGCTTCATAAGATTCGTCAATGGCACCCTGAGATGTTCTCGTGTTTCCCACTATTATGCTACTCCCCTCCTTCAGAAGATAATACTTCTTAGGAATATTCCTTTAGCAAATAATCAACAGCCATTGTCCGTCCACCATTTGCCTTCCTATCTTCTTGAGTCCTTTATCCATATGATCTCAACCATGTAACCTTTATACCTCTTTCCATAGATTTCCATTCCCTCTTAAAATTTGCCATATGTCCTCCTTATTCACATTTAAAACTCTCCTTTTCCAATTCCTCTTCTCAACTCACATCAGACACTAACTCGATATGTGCTATGTATTAAGAATTAATTTTTCTTTTTACGTTTTTTTTTTTTTTTTTTTTATAAGGAATATGAATACATCTTTCATATTACTATATACACTGCCCTTGGGTACAGATTACTTTTTTCTTTTATTACATTTTCGAAAGAATTGTGTTTATTAATTTAAATAACAGAAGTAGCATTTTTTTTTTTTTTTTTTTCATTGGTATAAATAGGTTGATTAGTAAGAACAATAAAGTTGGTATTTTCTATTCTAAATCTATTTATTTTCCTTTTAGGGAAGACCTCCTAAACGTAAAATATCAGAGGGTCAGGATGACGAGAAACCTCCTAAGCTTTCTAAAGAAGTTGGGCAGAGTGATGTTGAATTCACTCCTAAGCAAGAACAGGAAGATATGTCTGCTGAATCAGATGTAGAAGTTATCGATGATTCAATGAATGATGCAGAGGAACAAGATTTCAATTCTGATGAAAGCGAGAAAAATACTGAAAATAAAGAGGAACTAGTTAGCTCGAAAACAGAACCCTCTTCTCCCTCCCTAAAGGTAGTGTACTATCTCTGTCTTTCTATTACATATTGTTTGATTAAGGTATATCTCTCCTGGGTCATTACAACTATCAAATATATAAATAATACACTAGTATAGATTAAATACGTTTTCTGGTTCTCATCAGTGATGGATTTTGATAAACAAGATATCAAAAGAAAGACAATTTCATGGAGAAGTGACAATTTCTCTCCTTAAATTCTTACTAAAACTTATATTAAAGTCACTGAAAACAGTAGGAAGTTATAGAACTCTGATGTTGATAAGTGGATGGATCGGAACAGAACAAATTTTGTTTCAATAATATTGGCACAGATATCAAACATTTTAAAACTGTAAGATCTACTTATTTTGAGCAAACTGTAATTCTTGCTGAAAGGCTCCTTTGTGCAGCTGTGCCATGCGATCACATGTCGTTTAGGTTTTGAAAAATTAGAATATCACTATTCATTAGAGTAATCACTTAGAGTGTGTGTGACAGCTTACATTATTTCCCAATAAAGCTTTGTTCTCTAAAACAAAATTTTGGTCTTTAGTTGTTTGGAGTTATTGTGAAATAAGTTAGTTTATTTTAATTTTAAGTGTTTCTTGGAGCTGCTTTGGTTGTCACTCTCCTGCTATTTTATGATGGCTGTTTTGCCTCACAGAATAATTAGAACAGATATTGTTAATGTTCTGAACAGCCATGATAGAATGTTGAGTGGAAGGTGACAGGCAACATATTTATATTTGACATTCAAATTGAAGTGTAGTCCACCAAGAGAATGCCATTGTAATATCCTCTCTCAAGAATGTTAGATAGTCCTGCTCCTCTACTCAGAGGAATTATCTTGGTGAACAGACTATCGACATATAATTATTAATAACTTTATCAGAAAAACAATAATACAAACTAAAAAAAAACAAAAGAGGTGGACATTACTATTGTGGCAGACCCATTATAGTCCAATTTTCACTTTAAATAAATATTTTATCCTGAATTAATTCATAAGGTATTTATCTAAATATTGGTTGACAGTTCCAGGGACATAATCAAAAACGAAATTCTTCTGAATCTCAAGATGATGAAAAACCTCCAGAACTTTCAAAAGAAGTAGCAGATGCTCCAGAAGTAGAAACCAAAAAAGAAGATACATCTGGAGAGTCTGATGTTGAAATTATTGAACAAAACCCACTTCCTGAAAAATTGAAAAAAGATGAAGAGGAAGAAGGTAATAGCTTAGTTGAAAATGCAAAGGATGAAAATAAAGAAATCCAAAGCAGCAGTTCTTGCCCATCACCCTCCTTAAAGGTATGGTTAACATATATATATATTTTGTAATTCTTTTACTAGGTATTTTATTTGGGAAGTCATTGAGTTATTTTGTTTTTTATTGTTTTAGGAGGAAGAGAAATCTGATAAAAGTAAATTGGAAGTTCCTAAAGAAGATGATAAAGGAACTGAAGAGCTACCTCCTGTTCTGGAGTTGGCAGTTCCTCAGAAACCATTGTCACCAAAGAGGCCAGAACAGCTAAATAATGTTTTGGCCTCAGAGTCAGAGAAGCTATCTCCTCCTATAGAAATTAAAGGTCAAATCAAAGAGCATGAAGACCAAAAATTGTGTGAGAAAAAATTGGATATTGACTGCCGAAAAGTAATCAGTTCTGAATCTCCAAAAAGTCATTCACCACCAAAAGACAAAAAAGAAAAAGAAAGGACCATATCATCACCCATTGTTATCTTAGATGATGAACATATTAAGCCTGCTGAAGAAAAATCATCTGAACCAGAAGCAAATAGCAAAAAACCTGAAGAACCTGTTATAAATCCTGGCTCTGTGAAACCTCCTGAAATGCCAAGTATGGGAGTTTATACCCCTGACTCAACCACTAATTCTGTTCAGTCTCTTCATGGCTACGGTCAGTGTGACCTTGATGTAAATCAGCTTAGTGGTTTGGAATCTCCTCAGTCCATTTCATCCAACGAAATGCCTCCTTCAGTTCCAGAACAGCCAAGGCCTCCGTCTGTTGCAGCAGGCTATGCTGATTGTGCTCAACAGGCCACCAATATTAAGAGATCTGAAAGTATAGGAATCAGCCATCATCATTCTCATCACCATATTGCTCCTTCTCCTCATTCAATGCATCTTCCTGCCTCCCCTCATATGCCTCAGTACCAGCAACAACATCATCAGCAGTTATTAAAACCTAGTAGTGGTAGCAGAAGTAAGCAACAGCATGCCCAAAGGACTCGATCGACGCCGCCAGCACCTACAACAACTCCATCTCTTCATCCTCAACAATCTATGCATCTTCATCAAGCTTCTGCATCTTCACCTGGTCCTCCTCACTATCCACATCATGGTGTTATTTCTCAGAGTAATTACATTATGCCTCAAGGTGGAACATATGTCAGTGTTCCTATGACATCTGTATTAGGTCATCGCATGGCACAACAAACTTCTTCGCAGAGATTAGGTCCATCTCCTTCATGTTCTGGTTCGACCCCTAACTTTTATATTCAAACTGCTGTCCATACCCAGAGCCCTCAAGGCTCACCTGGAAGTAGCTTGGCAAAACTTCAGCAACTGACCAACGGCCTTGATACACTCCCACCTGGCCACTGTGGAACTATGACGCCACCTCCTGCAGTAGATCTCACCCCTACTCCACCCTCCCATGCCACTCCGCCCCCTCCTAATTTAGCATCTTATCATAAGTTTTACCAGAGCAATATGAGCTCTTCAAGTAGAACTGGAAGAAGTTCTGTACCTGTTCACCAAATGTCACCTGCAACTTCATCCAGTAGAACAAATGTTGCAGCGACTCTTAACCCTTCTAATTTAATGGCTCAATATAGTAGCTCATTTAATGGGTATAGAATTCCAGGCCAGCAGTCGCCAGCCACTGTCACTAGCTATATAACCAACCCAGGTTTTATCAATCAAACAAACCAAATCCCTATGCAAATGATGAACATGCAAGGTCAATATGGACAAGATCCCCAGCAGAATACTATGTATGCTACTTATGGATATCTGAATGGAAGCCTAATGCAGCCTTTGAATAGTAGCATGAGGCGGTAGGAGATGTCCAAAAATCTGTGATTTTGTGTTAGTTTGTAAATAGTGATATTGTTAAACTTTATTTGATAATTATATTCACAAGTGACCTGTAAATTCTGTGTATATGGTATAAAATCAAAATGTTTATTTTGATGGTCAGAATAATTGATCCTCAATAATTTAATTTTAGTTTTATATATAAATATATAAAAGTTTTATATAATAAAATTTATATAATAAGTATTAATCATCACGCAGGGTGCCTCTATGAGTGTTTAGTTTGTAGAGACAGTACCTTAATAGTATTATTTTGTAATTTTTTTTTTTTTAATCGTGTGTAACACTGTAGATTTTTTAACTTATAGAATTACTGATTTTACTGGTACTTCGAAAACTTATTTATTGCACAGAATTCTTTATTTGAAACCGGTTACTCTCTATTGTTTTGTTAACATTATTTGTTATTAAATTGTTGTGATTATACTGTAAATAGATATTGTCTTAATTAATTGTAATAATTTTGCTGTAGACATTTTTAACTATTCATTTCTACCATGCCTATTTTAAACTGTTAATTTGTAAATTTGAGTCATAAAAAATGTGTATATGCCTAAATCAGATGTTATGCTAGTTGCACCCATTACTTATTAGTGCTTGTAAAAAGTTTTTGTATGGCACTCGAATTTTTGTTTCATAATTGATGTAAATATTAAAGTTATTAATATTAAATTATTTTCATTTCACTTCAAAATCAAGGTATTAGTTACATATTGTGTACATATGTAATATATTTTAAGCTGTCTATACAGCTTCATTATATTCTCTGGAAAATTCATTATGGAACAGACTTATTTCTGAGGAAATTCTTGAAATTATTTGATATAGAATAGAAAATAACCTTTATTCTGGGACGAGGTCCCTTAGAATAACAATTATGAACAAAAAATAAAAACCACATTTGGCCAAAAATTACATTAATCAAAATTAAAGAATATATACAATATCTTCAGTGAAAGTATATTAAAAAAACATTATTTAAATGAAAAGAAAAACAGAAATCAGATAACACAAAATGATGTTATAAGCACTATGGGTTGATTCTTAAAATTAAAACTCAAACAATTTCAACAACCATTCATCTCAGTCAAAATTTAATTCATAATATTTATTTCATTGTTCGTCATTTTGGGATGTGATTAGGAATTGGTACAGATGATATTTGAATGAGGACAAGGAAGAAGCATGGCGGGTATCAGATGGCAAGGAATTTCAAAAGGCAGTGGATCGGGCAATAAAGGGATATTCAAATATCTTAGTTCTATGGGAAGAGATATAAAGGTCGGAAACACGGGATCTTGTTTTCTGAGAGTGGACCACGGGTTTGAACTGTAGATGTAGGAGGGGTGTCGCGTATTGATCGTTTAGAATAGAAAAAATCCAAGGAAATATTGTTGGTGGGAAGAGCAACTTTAATTTGTCGTAAAAGTGGAACACATGAGACGGCCTCTAAGTACCAAAGACAAATCTTAAGCAGAAATTCATAAGGTGCTTCAATGTAGACTCAAGTACCATCGTGATGCCTCCATACACCACACAGCCGTAGTTAAAGTCGGGGAAAATAAGGAGGATACAAGGAGCTTGCGGATAGGTTGTGGGAGTATGTGGCGGGTGCGATGAAATAACTTAAGGTTACCTATTGACTTTTGGGAGATGAGGGCGATGAGAGGTTTTCGTCAATTGTGATTCCTAGGTTTTTAACGGAGGAGCTGAATGTGATGGGATGATCGTTGATGACTAAAGGAGGAAGGAAGCAGATGGATTTAAGAAGAGAACTGGAACCTATAATAATGGCCTGAGTTTTCATCTCGTTTAGCTTTAAATTATTCAGACTTGCCCAGGCATTGATCCTATTTAGTTTTGTCTGAATGTTGGCAAACACGAGTAATAGCTCAGAAGGGTGAAAGGATAAGTAGATTTGGGAATCATCAGTGTATAAATGGTGTGTGAACAGTGCTAGATCTGGATTTCGGAAGATCAATTATATAGGAATTAAAAAGGAGAGGGGAAATGCTCAAACCCTTGGCCACTCTAGAGGACAGCGTAAGGAAGGATGATAGGTGTTGGTTCGGAAAGCTGAATGCTTGAGTTCTATAGGAGAGGAAAGATTGAAACTAAAGGATAGAGCTGTTGGAGACTGATAGAGATTTTAATTTAGTGTAGAGTATAGAGTGGTCTAAGGAATCAAAAGCTTTGCTAAAGTTGAGAAGTATTCATGCAGTTAGCATTTTTTCATCCATTGCGGTACATAAGTCATAGGTAATTTTTAGTAGAGCGGATTGTGTGGAGAAGTCAGGACAAAAACCAGATTGGGGAGGATCGAGTAGTTTTGAGTTTTCAATGTATGTTTCTAAACAATTGCACTCTTGAATCAAGTTCAATTAGCCAAATAATAGATGGTATATTACGGACATTTGGGGAAGACTTTTTAAGTATAAAATGTGAATTTGAAACAAAATGTAAAATTGATATTATCTGTCAGATATGGTAAGTTTATCTAATTTATATTTTAAAGTGACAAAATAATTAAAAATATTATTCAAATCTTGATTTTTATCATAAAACTTTTAGAATAGTAATATGTTGAAATATTTATCTTATTGTCGATTGCTATTCAAAACTTTATGAGTACGTACATGCAACTAGAATCAGAATATATATTAGTGAATAATCATTTATTCATTAAACAATTTTTTCTAAAAATTATCGATACATAACTTGTAAGAAACCCAAAACAAGTATTCTCAAATAAATTTAATTTACAGTCCACCACAGTTCTTGAAGGGCACTGAATAGTGTATAATGATTTAATTTTCCTCCAGATTTGTTAAAAATCTGAATTTAATAATAAGCATTGCTACCTCTATTCTATTTCTAGTTAAATGAATTTTTGTCATTACTTTAACACAATAGATACGTGTAATAATTGCCGTACAAGGTGAAAGGATGACAATATAAAACCAGTTATCAAGTAAAAAAAAAAATTAGGATTAAGAAAATTGTTATTGTCAGTTTGATTTTATCATATAAATACTTCATTAGAAACCTTAAAAGGTTTTCAACATTTAATTAAAAACTACCTCATTCAATAATTTTAAAATATATTATAAAAAGGTGCCAACTTTTAAGACCTCCAGTATAAGACAAGAGCATAAAACCGATATTGAATCAAAATATAACTGGCTTATTCACATTATTGATAATAAAATTTTTCATTTGCAAATTAATAACAAAAGAATCTGCAAGAAACAGAATTTAAAATGATTCTATTAAATTATTTAAATCATCATTTGGTAGATAATTTGCAATTTTAAATATACAGTCAGTGTTCAAGATACCTAATGTGTCACTTAAAAGACATAATTGTAAATCTTTCAATTTATCAAACAGTTTTGCCCTATTGATGCACAGCTCTATTCGCGGTAGGATAATATCATGGTAAATAGGATAATTATACAATATGTCTTTCTCCATGGTGTCATAGCTTACATACAGGGGTTTGACGACTTCTTTTTCTGTAAGTAAGTCAGAGATTGTTAAATATTTATTTACTTTAATGGTTTCCATCCGGTTAATTTCATCAACACATTTCTCGAGATAATCAGATATCTCTCTATGATTCGTAAAACTAATATAAGGGTCCAAGTTAATTACTTTCCTGAAATCTTTGTAATATTTTCTTATAATCATCTTTATGATGATTTTTGCACAATCTTTATAATCCCTCACAGCGATGCATAAAGGAGTAGAATATCCTAGAAATGATGAGGTACTCTTAATGTTAATGTCAGCACCATTTTCCAAAAGTTCTTTGATCGCTTCTAAATATTCATAAATTATTGCTAATGTGAGTGGAGTATTACCTTCATAATCAGTTGCATTAACATTTGCCCCATGTATCAACAGTTCTTGGATCACAGGCACCCCTTTTAAACTTGTTATGGCAGAATGTAGGGGAGTCAAACCATTAATATCTTTAGCATCTATATCTGCTCCATGAGATAAAATCAATTTTGTCATATCTGCCGTGGGAGCACAGTGAAGAAAAGGCCATTCAACCCAAATTTCTCTAGTTCTGACATTCACACAAGGTAATGTAAGCATATTTTTAACTTTCTCTGTATCACCTTTAAGAACTGCCGTAAATAATTCTTCATAAATATCATCGGTCATTGGAATGCCACTTATTTCTTACCATAACAATTTGAGGTAAAAATGATGTTTGATAACCACCTGATAAAGATATTATGAAATATATGACCACTGCTTGGGGTGGAACATACACATCGATACCGTAAGCTCGATGTATTCATTGGTTTGTTGTAGATTGGCATCTTGACACATATATCTAATCTTGGTATTTTATTCTTGATTTACACTCGCATTCATGAGAGATGTATACTGCAGGAATTTTTTTTTCAGTTGATTTCTATTTTTTGAAAATGTAACAACCTTGAAAAGCAAGCATGAACCATAACGAGGATTATTTAAATACTTAATATTAAATAACTGGTACTTCAATGATTCAGTTTCTCCATTACCCTTGAATACCGGGAAATATGCTGTAACAATAGTAAGTCATCGATAATTTTTAGTTTTTAGTCTGATACATTTCCATTAGTGTTAGCTTCGTGTATAAAATATCAAGAGAATTTATCTCGTATTTTCTGTACTACCAAGAAAAAAAACAATATATAACAAAGATCTTTCCAGTAATTTGGTTCATCAGAACTGAAGAAGGGGGGAAGAAGCCCTACGAAAACCGATATTTTTTAAGAACATATCTAAATGTCATTAGCGCATCCAGGATTTAATTTTTTGGGGGGGGGGACTTCAGCCCGAAATCTTTTTTTTTTTTTTCATAAAAATAACGATAATTTCTTTAGAAAAATGAAAGAAACTAACTACCTATATGAAATGGTGTTGAAGTGATTTTTTTTTTTTTTTAGTTCTCCAAAAACTAGATAAGCTATTTTATTGATACCTTGTGTTGTTCGCGGAGTTTCCGAGAATATTTTCAGTTGGCACAATATACATTTTTCACTGTTTTTATTGAGTAGTTCAATGGAAAAAAAAAAATTGATTTAGCCGATGTCGCGGGTTTTCCCTTAATCGGCCCACTGTGCGCCGCCACGAATCAGGAAAAAATAAGTATAAAAAATACATAATACTTTTGTAAAATCTTATTTCTATCCTCTTTCTACTTTTTAATGTTGGCTTAGATCATCATACATGACTAGCGGAATTATGATATCTAACCACAGTTCCATTTGTTGTTAGATAAATTAAAAGGTGACTAGAAGTTTAATGGTCGTAAACGGAAGTGCAAAAGTATAGTAAAGTTCAATACATATAAGCATGAGAAAATATATTACTAGCTAGAGTTCGAGGGATGTAAGGGGAAGGGGGGTGCTGATTTAATTTCGCCCCATGCGCAAAAAACACACGCGGCCCTGGTTGTATAAAAACTGATAACATACAAGTGTGTAAGATGTTATGGCATTTTTTTTTTATTAAATCTAGTTTCCCGGAGGTTCCGCTTTTTATCATATATTTATACTACTATCTCAAAAATTCTAAATGTTCCCATTTTTATTAAACTCGTTACCAAGTTGATATAAAATTAAATGGTGTTTAATATCAATGATGGTGTCCTCATTAAAATAGTGTGACAGGGCTTGAAGATTCAATCTTTTCCTCTCCCATGTTCCTTTACTTTTGAATATTATAAATTAGTAAGGGTCTATCATTGTTAGTAGTAATAAAAAAAAATGGATAAATACCCTAATTATGAAAAAAAAAATTCATATGTTGAAAACGAATTTCCAATAATAAGAGTAGTAATATAGATGTACAAAACACCATTGGAAAGTTAAGATTAATATCGAACATATCAATCATAGGAGGCAATGGAGTTGTATCAAAAACGAATGTCTTTTATTTTTGTAGTTAATAAAGATAACTTAGGCTTAGGCAGGGTGTTTCAGAATTAAGTGAACAAATTGCAAATATGAATTAAGATCCTCAAAAAAAAAAAAAAAAATGTCTTCAGAAGTATGTCCGCAAACGCTTTGTTTAGGGGATATTCACACCTAAATATTTTCATTGTTATGAATTATTAACGTTATATATTAAGTAAATAAAACCTATTTATTTGTTCCAACTACTTTATTAATTAAATGTAAACAATAACATTCGTATCAAATGTTGTTCAAAGTGATTTTCTTGAGAATTAAGACAGGCTCGGCATCTTTCTTAAACAGCAGCAGAGGCAGAACGCCACTGGATTTTGTTATTGTTTCACAAGATTCAATTATCCTTCTTCGTAAGGAATTAAGGTCATTGACCGGACTTGCATAGAATTTCTGTTTAATGTCACTCCAAACAAAAAATCTGGTGAGGTACGCGCACTACACAACTTTCACTTACTTTCCTCTGCTTAACAGAATTAAGTGTTTTCAAAGGGAAATTGAAAGTAAAAATTATAAATGCTATATTGATTTATATTTCATTGTGGGTATTTTTATTTGTATAAGTACCCTTATATATACAACTTTTAATATTTATATTGCTATAATCCATACAATTAAATATTAAATAATACTAATAGCATTTATGAAAACCGCATATGTATATTTACATAATATTGTCACAGTTCTTATTATATTAGGCTCATGTTAGGTATGGAAGCGTGTTCTAATCTTTCGGGTGCGCTGGTATTCCTTTGGTTCCTGAATTACTTATTATTATTCCTGAATTATCCGTTATTATCTCTAATATATACTTTAGTTAATCATTAAATTCTTTCATATTTAACTATCTTTTATATTATAAATTAATGTGAAATGGTCAATTGTTTCAAATATAAAAAATTAAAGGTTCTTTAGAAGAATCTAATATTGAAATTGGCCATTTAAGCCATGCTATTTTATTTAAAACAGCTTAATTTTACACTGATATCATGAATTTAATCAAAATGTTTTCGAGAAAATCGTAAAAATGTGTTTAGTCCATGATATAAAGTGCCACTTCCGGACGAAAACGTTGATGTAACATCCCAAGCATATAAAAACCTTAAATATGCAATTTCACTTTCGTAATTTTCGTTTTTGAACTAGACTGTTAACACACACAGACCACTTTGAGGGATTTGGTTATTTCGAATCTAGGGACCTCAAAAAATGTATTTTCGTTAAAAATTGAGATTCGCGATCGCAATACTTTCCCTTACTATATATTTCATATATAAGTAAGTGAAAGTAAAAATCCAGTGGTGTCAGGTCTGAAAAGCATGCAGGCCAAGCCACTGGGGCTGCACTGCCAATCCATTGATTAGGATAATTAACATTTAGACATTGTTGTGGACCTCTTCCATAATGTGCAGGACAGCCATCTATTTGAAGCCACATGTCCCTTCTCAGTTGTAATGGAACATGTTCAACTAAATCATAGTAATCATTATTAAAAAATTCCAGACATTCAACTAAACAAAGACTTTGCAGACATACCTTAACTTTGAACAACATTTTATATGAATGTTAATGTTTATATTTAATTAATAAAGTAGTTGGAACAAATAAATAGGTTTTATTTATTTCATATAGCATAAATAATTCATCACAATGAAAATCTGTAGGTGTGAATATCTCTTAAACAAAGCGTTTGAAATTTGATTCTTGTTTTGAGGTCCTTAGTTCATTTTTGCAGATTGGCCACTTAACCCTGAAACCCCCTGTATATTATGGAATGGTACAGGGGAACTCCTCAAAAGGAGAAAGAATGAACAAAGTTGTGCTGTCAAATTGTTTATGGGATTATATAAATTTATGGGGAACCCATATTTATGGGATCAGGAATTTTTGGAGGAACCATACTTTAGTGGGGTATTAATGGGTAGGGGTGTTTTCTAAACTAAGGAACATGGGGAAAAACTAAATTACAATTTTTATATAGAGATGGTTGACCGTTGATATAATATGAGAAGGGATCCCTTGGTACCTGCTTTTGCTTTTGTATAATTCCTTCTGATAAGATTACTATTATAAATTTATCATTAGTTAACTATATAATATATATATTAAAAAAATGAGTCACCAATTAAATGGTGAAAAAAATAAAATTATTATTGACAAATGTTAATAAATTATTAATGCTACTTGTTTATTGTATATACCCTAAAGAATCGATGGTGTTATAGTGTTTATTTTAATATAAAGAGTGACATATTTATTAATATACAATATTTAGCTTAGCTTGGCAAGTACTAAGAAATCTTATAACGCCTTGGAGCCAGGCTCCTAAAACCGACCTGATTGCAGGCGAAGGTTTGAATGTAAATTACGAAAGTGTGTTATTCTAATCCGCCTGATGACTAGTAATTTTTCATCAGCCGTGGATCGACCTTGGGGGTCTGCAGATTCTCCTGAGATAAACCCATCCTCTTTAAAGTGAGTACTGTTAATTAAATAAGTAATTAAGGGGGAAAACCTGTTGGTTGAGTGTGATATCAGCCCAATCACCTCCCTGCCTAACTGTTGGCCTTGTAAAAGTACTTTCTCAGTGTTGAACCTAAGACTCTTCATGGGTTGTAGTGATATAAGTTATAGTTACAGGGCAGTACCTTAAGGTTTAAAACGGGAAATAAATTGTGAAAAATGTGGGAAAAGTTATTTTTTTACTTATGTATTTGGGTTCAAACATGTAAAACCCCAAATTCCTAACGCCAACCGCCAAGCGAAAACTTTTCACAGCTGAAAAAGCCATCGATCTTTTTTTGTTTTTCACATACAACTCCGAAGCAATCTATCAAAGCAAAAAATTTGCTCTTTAAGAAATTGAAGAGCGTTAAATTGTGCATCGAATGAGTACCTAAACTTAATAATTTGGTTAAGTGGTATGGAACAAAACCACAGCCAACGAACGCTGATTTTTACCAAACTTGTTAAAAACTGTGACAAATTACTATAATTAGCTTTGTATCTTCAAAATGAGTTCTCTAAAAGGAAGAACTTATAGAATCAAATTCTGCGTCCACTGAGTGCAAACTTTTTTAATGTTAGAAAAATAATACCTTTTCCCACATTTTTTACAAAATATTTCTAGTTTCGATCCTCACGTTTCTGGGCTAATATACTTTAAATCAACTGCCATTTTTTAAAGAAGCGGCTCTGGAATGGCAGACAACATTAATTTTACTTAAAATAAAATACACTTTCTAAAATTTATATTCAAACCTTCTCCTGGGATCAGATTGATTTTTGGATGCTGGCTCCTCCAGAACTAATCGAGTGACATCCCCATAAGAGTAACTAAATTTCAAGGGAGACTACAGAATATCTGGTGGTCCAACACTTATTATTTTTCTATTGAATCTAAGGTTTATTGCTCTCTTAAAACCTAAAGAAAGATTCTTTTGTTTGTTAATGAAATAGATCTTGATTAAGCTCAATTACACAAGCTTGCTCTGGCATTACAGCAAGTTGAAAACAATTCAGTTTCAATCTGTACTCTCATACATTGCATAATAATAAATAAAAAAATATATTACGCAATAATGCATTATATTAGGTCACAGTAGCAAAGAAAAAAAAGAATAAAAGTATGAATAATTATAAAAAATATACATAATTTATTATTTTTTCTTTGACAGCTTATTCTTGAATATTTTCTTCATCACCTTTTAAATAAATATTGTCATGATTTTTTGAAGTACTAGCAATTGGTTCTTTACAGTCAACAGCATTTTTTTTTTCTAAATAAAAATTTAAATTATCAGAAGTTCCATTTTTATTATTTACAATCCCAAATGTTTCTTGATAAGAATTAGAAGTATTAGCATTGTTTTCTGTCCCATTTAAAGTCACAGATTTTTCTAGATTAAAATCTGATCTAGGAACAGTTTCTTCTTCACAATCTTTAGCTTTAGGTGTTTCTTTGCACGAACTTGAAGTCTGGACAGCTTCTTCATAATTAATTAAAGAAATGGCAGTTTCTGCAAGCATACTTGAGTTTTTAGCAATTTCTTCAGAAAGCATTGAAACTTGAACAGTTTCTACATTCAAAGTTTCATCAATTGCCTTCTTTAAATCCGCAATACAACGGTGCAAGTAAAAAAATCTACATTCCTTTGGAACAGTTTTCAATAAATTTCTTGCTTTGCCTATGTGGTCCAAGGCCTAAAAACCAATTACTGTTCATTACAATAATACTAATAATCATTCAAATGCAAATTTATCCAGAACAATTATCTGACTGGATTAATCAAAAATATTTTATCTAAAATAATAAGGTCTATAAATTATGAAAATATTTATAATTAATGATTATAAAGAAATAATTAACAAAACTAGAAACATTCAGTTGGAATCTTCAATTCTCAACCAAAAATAAGATCGAAACATTATAAAATGGGTTGAATTTCAGTAATAAAAATAAATTGGTTAATTTATACCCTTCCATAATTAAATTATTTTTAATATTTTTGTCAACAGTGTAATACAAATGAGATACAGATAAAAATATCTACTTCACTATAAAGTACCACTACAATTTATGAAGAGTCTTGACTTCAGTAATTTGTTAAGAAACTACTGTTTTAGTCAAGGCAATATAAGAAAACTAGAGGAAAGTTTTGTTGTAGTAAATTTTGATACACCCCAGTTTTTTCGGTTGTTTAACATGAATCTGAGGTTTGCTGACAGAAATGTTGCTAAGAACCTTGTTTTTTTTCAAAAACGAAACGTTAAAGGTTTTTTTTTCGCTTATATTTGAAAAATATATTTTTTTTTTAGAAGACCACTTTAAACAAGTGTTCACATTTTATGTCTATGATCAACGTTAAAGCTTTAGAAGGCAATGTAATGACCAATTTCCATGGAGACTTGTTAGTTTTAGTTAGTAACATGGGTATGTTATGCTTCTTTTGACCATAAAATTCATTATAAACACGTCTATATATCTGTATTTGCTATAGTAGAAAAATCATAAATATTGCAGCAAAATGACTGAAGCCAATTTATCCTAGAGATATTCCTTTGGTATGCAAAATTCTAATGCCATTGTAAATCTATGATTATGATACAAAGAACGATTCCTTGTTCAATATTATTTAAAAAATTATTTCAGGACCCTATACGTAGGATCATTCTGGCAAGCTTCACTCAAAATCATAATTTTTATGACACAGGCATTATGAGACCAGTAGTTATTCCACCTCCTATTCATAAACTGGCAAAATAAATGATAATATGCACTTCCACATAATATAATAATAAATCTTATTTACATCGATTAACATATAAGTTCCAAATATTGCCATCCATTAGGATTTAAGTATAGTATTAAAATAGTTTGTAATTCACAAACAAATAAATCATAATAAGCCAAATTGGCCTAAAAACTTTTAAGACGTGATTTCTATTCACTTAAAATATCAAAAAATGATGTCAAGATAATTTATTTATATCAAAATTAAAAACATAAACAATAAAAAATACCTTTGCTGCTGGTATGATGTCTTTATTCCCATAAACATCATGTTTGTCATACATTTCATTGTCTAGATGTTTCCAAAACACATTGACACCAATTGAAAAAGTGTTGCATAAAACATTATGAAACCAAAATGCAGGAATATAAAGTATATCTCCAGGCTGCAGTTCACATAAATGCTGAACAGCCCTGTAAAAATCAGGATAAAGAGTAGCGTCAGGGTTATCTATGTTCATAACCTCAGATTTGTCACCATTTAAATACATATAAGGTGCATCATTAGGATTAAATAACACAACACGTTTTGTTCCAGAGACTTGAATTAAAATATTATCCATGACATCATAATGAGTCCATATTTGTACTCCTGGTGATGCAATTCGTAAAACACTAGAGAAAAACTTATTTTCATCAAACATGTCTGGGTAATTTAAATCATTAGCTACCTGTGGAAAATCATGTTTAAAGTTCGCAACATTTCTTCCTCTTCTATCAAAGCCAATAGCTCTTAAATACAAAACTTCATTATCACACAAAATTGGTCTTAACCCACTTTTATCAGGTTTCTTACGGTTGTTTCCTGAAGTTCTAGATAAAAATTCCTCAAAGGGCATAGTTTTATATGTAAAATTTTTGTGCAAAAAATTCATTCGGCCAACAGGGGAAATATGGACCTTCACATCCATTTTCCCTAATTTCTCGATTAGGTAATCCGTTGACCATATTTGCAAGCATTCACCAATATCGAAATTCCTTATAATTAATGGCTTCCTATGAACAGCAATATAGGCTTGGAAATTGTCTTTACTAGAATATTCATAAATATCCACCGGTTGTGTTTTGATTCCCATTATCACTTTAAGGCTTTGATGGAATAAGGTTGTGTTTACCTATCAAAGAGCTATTAAGAACGAACAAAGATGAATAGATTTTGTAATTTATATATTTTTTTTTTAATTTGAAAATCCTTTATAATATTAACTTTCACTTATGTTTATTGCATATTAATAATCCGAAATGATAATTTCAATATTTGATCCCATTATTTTTCAATTCCTATGTTATAAGGTCTATCTAATGAACCGGTTAATAACAGTTTTCTGGGACTGACTGAGACAGACTATAGACACATGAAAAAGATATAGACACAGCTCTGATTTTCAATTTCCAACCGATTTATACCTTAATACGTTCGTCAGTTCGCTTCATGCACTTGTGGCCAAAGGCGGAGTGCCAAGGATAATGAATGGTTCCAGGATTTATTTTAATATATAATAATAATAAATATGATTAATGATAATATTTCTCATATGCACAAAGTTTTGATCAAGAAAAGACAATTCACGAACCAAGCAATTTAAAATATATAATTGAGTTTTCAACGAAAATACATGTTTTGAGGTCTCCTGAGTCCAAATAAGCAAGTCCGCAACATGGTCTGTGTGTGTGCAAGTAGGTGAACAGTCTATCTCAAAAACGAAAAGTCGTACGAAAGTGAAATTTCATATTTAAGGTTTGTATATAACTTGTATGTTACAGCAACTTTTCCGTCAAAATCGGCTAACCGGAAGTGCGTTTTTATATCAACGGTGAAGTACATTTTTACAATTTTCTCAAAAACGGCTCTAACGATTTTGATTAAACTCGGTGTATTATTGTATACTTAAGTGATCTTTAGTACCATTTAGGTCTTATGAAGTTTGAAAGAATATGATAATTGGAAACAGGAGAAAAAAAGAAAAATGGTTATCCAGGTCGAAAATTAATCTTCGGAAATAGGTATAATATATCGCTGGAAAGCGAAGAATTTTAGAAACGATAATATCAAATAAATAAAGTTGTAGAAGGTAACGGAGAGTGGCGAAAAATATATAAATATAATCTCAGAAAACTAACATTATTTAACGTAAATCATAGGTTTCCAAGGAAATTAAATGAAATTTTCTTATTAAATTTAAACTTTTAATTTTTTTCTAAGAAAAGTAAAAAATAATTTAAAATCTACCTAATCAAGTCAATGTCATTGTTTAAAATACTATTTCATTGTACTTGTGTGGAAGAAGAAGTGAAATGTAAAAATATTGCATTTATATTTATAACCTTAAATACACTTACTGTAGTTTGAAAACTCTCGCTAAGATATTATATTTAAATAATTAGGTATCTATCGACCGTTCATTCCAAAAAATCAAGTAAACTTTTAGAAAATTATATTAGTAAATAATTTGATGAATTTTCCCCTTAGTAAAATCCCAACATTATCCACCTAAAATTAGTGTGAAAACTTTTGACCTATCCCTGGTAGGCAATGAAAATCTCGTAATTTCATTTTAGTGAACTTTACAATGCAAAATAAGTAATAGTCCTACAATTCATAATCATTTATAGGTTAAATACTCAGACGTACTTTCAAATGTCTCTTAGGCATATATGAGCCTTTCGATTGAAAGAATTACTAACACCAATTTTAACATTCTTTATTATTAATTTTAGGGATGTTTCTATGTGACAAAATTTGTACCTTCATTCTCAGTTCTATGTTTCACCAATACTATTACTTACTCTGGAATCTACTTATTCACTGTCTGTATAGATATAACTTTTCCAACTAGAAATACCCTACCCTTGATTTTAATGGTCTTAATTATTTGTTATCTGTAAGCTTTTACCTTAGCTTCGTTTAAACTGCACTTCAAAAATTTTATAATAGTCCATCATTGCCAGAAAATAATTTCTATTCAAAGCAGAGCAGTAACTGAAAGTTGTGTGTTGCGCGCACCAGATTTTTTTTCTTTTTCTGTTGTTTTTTGTCCTTTGCCGTCTTAACAAGCATCTTCTATCTCTGCCCGTCTTCGGTCATTTCATTCCATTTATCTGCATGCAGCTCAATTGCATTTTTGTTGATTCTATCTACCCATCTGCTTTTTTACCTTCTACGTGACCATAAAAGACATTTTGTCTTCTATTGAGGCTTCCAGATGAATTGCTACGAGTTTCATGCCCAGCCCATCTTAACTTCTGTGCTCTCATATCATGGGATATTGACACTACCGGATCCAGGATTTAATTTTGGGGGGGGGCTTCAGTCCGAAGGATTTTTTTTTCGTATATATAACGATAATTAATTTGAAAAAAAAAGAAAGAAACTAACTACCCATATGACATGTTGTCTTAGTGATTCTTGAAGTCTTATTAAATGTAATTAAACAAACAATAATAGTTTAAGGGATAGTTTTTAATATTTTTTTCTATAAAACATGGTTATATTTTACCATTTTGGGTAAATGGGAAAATACTCCCCGTAGATCCGCCTGTGGATATTGATATGATATATTTAATAATATTAATTTTATTTAATTCTAGTCTAGGGGTGGGTTTAAAGCTCCTGCGAGAGTAAGGGCCGAAAAGACTGACATGTTTTAAGCAAGTTTTCAACCTAACAAGCAGAACTACTTTTTGGGGGGGAATTGTGAAAATACTTGTCTGCCAACTCATATCAGTCGATTTACACTTGAGGAGCATTAGCCCAATAAAATAAGTAAAATTTTGGGTGTTTTAAGCAAATTTTCGCTTAAACCTCTCTAAAATAGGTTGGCTGCGGAAATAGGCAAATGCTACTCTGAGTACTGAGCAGCAAATATTTTACTTAAATTAAATCACTATTGGGAATTCAGTCACTACTTCAGTTAATCGTTTGACATCAACTGAAGTAGTAATTAAGTTTTTTTGGTACTAAAAAAAAGGCAGTATTTGCGTAAAGTACTTGATACTCATTACTCAAAGTAGCATTTGCCCGCCTCTGGTTGGCTGGAGACACAAGGATAATACATCGTCTGGCAATCCAAAACGATCGTTATGCCTAGCAAAAATCTAACATTTTGGAAGAAAGGAGGTGAAATTTTGGGTCATTGAAGCCAAATTTTCTGTATTTGTTTCATTATGTAAATTAATTTTGTGAACAATAAAATATGTTTGTCAATATGGAAAATAAGTTTGTGAATATATAAAATAATTTTTGGAAATGTTTGGGAAGTTATTTGAGGGTTGCAGTAAGTAAAAAAAAACACATATAAATATACAGAAATAAAACAGTAAATTTAAACATCTAACAAAATATATAGGACATACTGATCAAAATGTAATTGAAAATTATCTAAAAATCATTAAAAAATAAAATAAAATCAACTTTTTAAGAGAAAAAAAAAATGGATCAGTACAGCAAGTCAAAATATACATCAGATTCTATAGATGGCAAATACTTCTACTCAATAAAAATATAAAAATGCTCAAACTAGGGATAGAAAATATTTTAATTGCGGTAATATATGGTTATGACATCTAATAACTGCTAATCTCCTTACTTTCACCTAGATTTTAAAGAAGTGTTTTCTTGGTAATGATCAGACTGATCTTAAATAAAGGTCCAAAACTGTAAAGTAGGTTTAACAGACTAGTTAACACACTGAAAAGCACAGTGAACCTGAGAGAAAAAAGAATACGTTAATTTATCTAACTAATTAGTACATAAAATATTGTGAACAATATTTTTTTTTTTTTTGTGATTCTAAGATGCTTATCATTCATCTTAATATTTTTCTGAAATGGTTATCCCATTGCTCCCAGGATAAAGACTGTCTATTTATGTGTTCATAAATTTATACTAGTTTCTACTATGTAATGTTCCATTAGAAATGTGTTATGGTGAAAGGGTAACAATCAGTAGAGTTCTAGCTATTAAGATTAGTTCACTTTAGTAATATTTTTCCTCAAAGTAAGTTTGTGCAAAATAATTGCAAGTAATAATACCGGTGTTGATTCAATATCTTCTGTTGACAAATTATTTTTCAATTTCAAACTTTCCTTTAAGTCAGCTATTTGTTTATTGTGTGGAACAGCATATGGTGTTCCTCATTTGGGCTAGTGTATTTTATAAGTATTCTGATGTAAGGCTCAATGAAACAAAAATTCTTTACAGGATTAGTCATAGTAATCTTATTCATTGTGTCCGTTAGCTTAAAGCAATTAATAGATAATATTGGGCATGTAGGATACCTCTGTCATCTGCAATTATAATTATTAAGGTATTGGGCAATTGTAAATGTAGTAAAATTATACACAAAAAAAAAAAAAAAAAAAAAGCACAAAACATTCTTTTTTGCTTACTGCAGCCTAGTCAGTGTTGTTTAAGATACTTTGTACACCATACAGAATATGCCAGTTTCTTATATTCCTTATTTATATAGATCAATGTATTTGCATTAAAAATAATTTTTTGTTTAAAATAAGTTTTAATAAACCACTCCTTTATCAGATGATAGCTATTATAACTATTATAGAAATCTAGGAAAAAATAAATAATTTTTTAAAAAATATAAATTTATTTACAAAATAATACTAAATTCAGGCAGTTCATTTAACTTGTAATAAAAATGTCTTAATCTGCATTGGTTGTACTGTGATTCTAAATGTTTCTCGGTGATCTTCAGCTGACAGCCGTATTTTATTATCACATTCAGATTTCCAACTTAATCGAGATACTTCAGATTTCTTCATATTTGCTCCTAAGCTCATTTCTTGAATTCCAGTTATTTCTAAACCGCTAAATAAATTCTGGAAAAAAAAAAAATTGAATTTAATAATTTTCCTTATAGCCAAAAAAGTTAACAGAATTTAATATAAATATGGAGTGAATGTGTTTATATATATATATATATATATATATATATATATATATATATATATATATATATATATATATATATATATTTTTTTTTTTTTTTTATTTTTTTTTAAATATGCCTCTCTTTATTGGCTTCCGCCATCAGAGATCTTGCAGCCCAGCACCATTCCGATTTGGATGACGTGGTATCTCTTAAGTTCAGCAAGCACAAGCATACACCTAAATGCGCTGTGTCCATATGTGTTCCCAAATAACATAGGTTGCAATGTAGAGAGTCTGTCACTCCTATTCTATGCAGGTACTTCCTAAGATAGCCGCAGATACTTCCCATGGACTCCTTTCTTGGCAGGTTCATGGGAACTCGATCCGTTTCATTAAACAAATTCTCCACTGCTTTTCGGCAATACAGCTCTTTACAGAATCCAGTAATAGAGCCTCACTGGCCTTATTTATTTATCTTTTGGCTCTCTGATATGATATCGTATATATATAATTATAACTATTTATTTTTTCATTCTAATACATTTACTCTATCACTTCATATTTTTAAAATTATGTTTAATTGAATGAGAAGAGTACATGAAAAATTCATGCAAAGTTCCTTTCAATATATTTCAAAATGTAGTGCTATTAACCAAGGATTAGTAAAGTAAAATTAGTTAAATTTTTACATATACGCATAGTTATATGCGAAAAAACAATACAATCACAACAAAAAACAAATATCCTTGTTTCAAAAAGCTGAGAAGAAATTAGAATTTTAAAATTACTGCTGCCTGCAGAAAATATTTTTAAATTCAAATATTACACTTTAGATGAAGGATTCCAAAACAAGCCAACTCCCTTATCAAATTTTTAATTTTTATTTTTTTAAATTGACATTTTTGGTACAAGATTTTCATGATATAAAATGATTTCTTTCTAATCATGATAATGTAGTTCCAAAACTGTTATTTAAAAAAAAGAATTGAAAATTTAATTGGCTGGTTTTGGAATTATATGGCTCAAATGTTTACTTCTACACCTTGATCATTAGCCGAATCATTAATTTCTATATCAACATACTTTTTCTAAGAAATTAACCTCATGAATAATGTAATTTAATTTATAGATATTGATGTTTCTTAAAGCCACTTAACCACAAGTGACAAATTTACTTTTTAAAATAATTTAATGATACTTACTTCGAGGTCAATTGTAACAGGAACAGCCAGTTTTGGATCACTGCTTGGATCCCCAATGTGTTCCAATCTCAGCAAAATACTGTTGTGTGCCCAGGGTTCAAAGGTCAATATTTGCACATTTTCAGGCAACTCATTGAGCAGGCTAGAGTACTGAAACATCAGGATCAAATTTTTGTAATATCGTAGCTTTTAAAAAATATAAATATTAAACCAATATAGGTATTTTTAAAAAAATAAATATTTCAGTGATGCAACCTATTTATAAAATTAGGTACATACGGTAGTCAAGAAGTTGGCTTCCCATTCAGCGAAGGAGAGGGAAGTAGTAGAAATGAAAATCCAAGGAGGTAAGATAGATAGTTCTTGCACTTCCTTCCTTGGTGAAGATTTACAGTCATCCACGAGTAGCCAATGAGATCCTCTAACTATCAATCCTTCACCAAACGCTGTTTCATTCAATGCTTCACCAACTCCGAAAGCATCGTCATGTGTTAGCCTCCTATGTACCTAAAGTAAAAGCTTATCATTTATCTCATAACTCTATTTTTTTAAAAAATATTTCATGAATTTGCATAAAGTTAAGCTTGAATTTTGGTTTCATTATGATTTGTAATCCTATAATTTCTGAATATATTAAATGATAGTCCATTGGGGATAATGAAATATATACTGTAGATAAATTATATGATTAATCTTTTTTAATGAAACTATATTAAGTTGGTTATTTATAATGAAATTAATATATTTTTAAAATAATATAGTAATAATAAACAAGTTAAGCTGATTTTGATACCAGTATAATAAAAATAAAATTCATTTTAAATTACGGGATGTCATTTTAAAACTCTATAAAATAACTTAAATCAAATTTTTAAATATTTTACCATTAATTCCAATTCACCATCAGCAAGGCTTGAACCTCCCTGTGTCCTGTCTGTAATTACTGTAACTTTCTTATGATCACTAATTGATATATCTGTTGTTATTGGGAAGTAATTCCCTGGAACTTTTTCTGCTAAATGAAGGTCCCAGTCCTCTCGATGATTTAACTTTCTCTTCAAATGTTGGCGTCCATTTGAATCAGTTTCAAATACCCCGCCTGTCTTCATGTTAGGCATAGTTAAATGCCAAACTATTTCCTTACCGACTCCTCTCCTAGATTAAAATTACAAGGAATTTCAGATAAATACATAATAGTTTAATAATTACCAACTAAAATTTCATTATAATTAATGAACATTACCAATTACCAATTATGTTCATTTGATTTTGAAAAACTGAATTCAACTCTAGTTTATTTATATTTTGTATATATATATTTAATTATAATTTTTTTTATAAAGTACGATAAATAGGCCAACAATGCTGTGAGATTAGTTACAAGCTCAGAGTTGCGTTTTTTAAAGTTTCTATTAAGCACTTCTTAAAAGTAATATAATCAAAAAAGTTTTTTAAAACTAATTGTGAGGTAAGAACATTAATTACTATAACTAATAACTTACTCGATAGGTATAGGTCCAACAAGCCACTGGAATTCAGCAATTGGAGATCCATTCACAATCCTTATCACTTGACTTACCCATTCGTTGTAAGTTTGGTGCATTTCAGTTACAAGAGGTCCTTAAAATAATAGTTTCATTATTATTAATATATAAATGGTTAACATTTTATTAATATTAGAAAAACTACGACAATACCTTGGTATATCCTGAGTTTAGAGGTATCTTGGTCAATAACTATTTCTGAACCATTTGGTCTAAATATGTAAGCTCCTGAGGATCGATTGATAAAAACTTCATTGTTGCCAACTGCAGGGATGTAAAACCTAAAGTCATTGTTAATAGGCTCATATTGATATTGCTTCCTGCCAGCTTTTATACCTTTAATGTCTCCTTCACTATTTAAAGTTAACGAAAGCTGAAAATAGAACGTTTAGTTATTAATTATGAACAAAGATTGTTTAATCAAATTAGGTTATTTATTTTCCAATACCATGAATTTAACTAGAGTGTTTGTTTATTCTTTTGGTTTAATAAGAAAATAAATAACTCTAATGGAAATAATTGCAATTTAAAAAAAAAAAATATGTATTTACATCCTTGTATCCAAGTGTGATAGGTATCTTCCGGAAAACAATTTCTTCACATGGAGGTGGTGGAGTGTAACGCTTTGTAACATGATACGAAGCGAATCCGAGAGCTGGAATATCTTTAGCCAACCACGACAGCTCAACTTCTGCTTTGGTAGGGCGACCAGGCAGATCCAAAACTTGTTCGGGCACAACTAACATTTGTGTTAACACTTCGTCCCCTTTAAAAATAGATGATAATTTCATTAAATGTAACAATAATATAGTATATTAATATACAATAATAATTTAAAAACTGATAATATTAAAAATATGAATGATATTAATATTATTAATTGAAGTAATCCATTTTATCTCCTCAAGAACTTTATACTGCAGAAATATGAGAATTAAACAAACCTATCACTTTAAGCCCTCGCTTAATGTACATGTTTTAGGATATCAGAGCATAATTTAAAAAAAATTGAAGTCATTCTTTTGATATTGTTATTGTCCTTATATCTTAGGAAATGCACAACCCATCAAATGTACAATAACTTGGGTAAATTGAAACTTATCAATCAGCTTTGTAGTTTTATTTTCTAAATTAACTGCATGGTTTTGTTTGATTGTAAAATATATTTGTTATGAAATACTAGTGGTTTTATTGTAAACTGAGATATTTAAGGTGGGGAGTATATGGCATGCCAAAACTTTTTTTGCCATGTCTTTATTTAAATCATTAATTAACGTCAGGATAAATGTTGAAATACCTTTAAATAAAGTTGATGTAAGAGATTTCAATGCTTACAAAAAATTAATTTTTATTAATGAATATAAATAAAGAAAAAATATTAATATTACAATAATAGAAACATTTTATTTAAAATTTTGAAGTGATAATTATTTTTAAAATAAGAATGTAGAAGAATTTTAATATAATTTAATAACATAAATTTTAATTTCAAGTTGCAAGTAACAACTTAGTTTTCAAAAACATAAATATTACATATATTAATGTAGAATTATTAAAATTTTATTTTACCATATTTAATAATAATAATAATAAGGTTTAGCGAACCCGAAGGTTCGATGCCGACACCACCAATCGCTTGTTACACACCTCCCTCCACCGTTCGCCGTCCAAACCCAGTCCCTTCAGATCGGCTTTAATGCAATCTTCCCACCTTCGCTTCGGTCTACCCCTCGGACGCTTACCATTCGGCACAGCAAATATTAACCTTTTAGGAATTCTCTTGTTACTAAGCCCAACAACTTTATAAGCCCATTTGATTCACCTTGATGAAATTACCTCAATTATATTACCCGGATACAGCTCACGCAATTCGGCGTTGTGTAACCATCTGAACTCTCCGGTTAACTCATCCTTCTTTGGTCCGAATATTCTACGCAATACTTTATTTTCAAAAACCTTAAGACACTGCTCATTCCTTAATGTAAGCGTTTAGGGGATTCATGGCGCAAGTTGAAATATTTTACCATATTTATTGTTTCTAAATCAAATTAAGAAAAATAAGAGATGAAGAATAATTTATTATTTCATATACTTAACTCAAGATTTTTTCAAATAATTCGCATAAGCCCCATGTATTTTATTTATTCATTTGCTATGATTAAGAAAGAATAAGACATGAAGATTGGAAAAATATGATCTAACGTAACTTAGAGCTGATATTAAAATAAAACTTCAAACCTCTTGGTGAAAGAACTGTATAGGAACTATCTTTGGCCACTGGTATTTTCACAAGATAATCAACTTTATGCGACAGTGGGTTGTAAAGTGTAACAACGAAGCGTTTGCTCTTCTCCGTTGGCTCACAAGAACTGATGTTTAATAGGAGGCAGGATTGCAGTTCAGTTTTAAGATCATCTTGTTTTTTCATTATTTTCCTGAAGAAAAAAAAAGACCAAAGTGAAAAATTAATTTTACAAATTGCAAAAAATGAAAAATAATTGTACCAAAAATTTTAATGTCAAAATTGTGGGTGTATTTAAATTACTAATCTTTTTAATTAAAATAAAAATTGATGAAAAAATTGTGTTTATATGATATTTGTCAATAAATACAAAGAGTAATGTTTAATAAAAATCTTCTATATAGCAAGAGTGGGCTAAAGACTTCCGGATTATATTCAGTCCCATAGAATAGATGAATGGATTACTATTTCAAAATCTAGATGACAGAATTTTCAAATTTTTTTTTGTAAAATCCGACAACAAAATTTGATAAAACTAGTAATATAAAACATATACTTGTGGGTTGATGGTTGACTGTCGTGAATAATGGAGAAAAGAATGGTTAGGATGATTAGTCAGAAATAAAAAGGCAAAAATAAATAATAATATTTATTATTCCTTCTCAACCATCCTTCTCTTCATAAAACATATACTGGTATTTTCAACTAGAAAAGTATCAGAAAATATAGTGGGTAGATCATTGAATTCATTTATTGAAATAATGAGGCTTTTCTTTTTTCTTTTAATTATTTAACAATATAAATATGTTAAACAGATACGAAGTACAAACTATTATCAACACAAAAATGTTTATTTGTGCCAAATAATTGAAAATTATGCCAACAATCATTTACGAATCTTAGGTAGATACTGTGGAATACAGAAGATAAACGTATACATCTAAACCTGGGTAAGAAGAAATTTTTTGCAAGTGAAACAACATTTATGGAAACATACTATTAAGAAATTAATAAATTATTAAATATAGTATTAATTATGGGTTGTTTTCTTTTCATAATACTTATAATTTAGAAAGTAATTATTTTATCTGCCTTTCCTTTATCTTGAATCTAACAGTTTAATTTTTAATGAAATTTCCTTCTGTAAATGTACACAGTTCCATATTGAAAACATTTACTTGATAGAAGAATCTATCCTAAATAGATAGCTTAACCCTTTAGATGCGCAATACCAATATAGTGGCTTCAGCTTTTTATCGTTTAGTTGTGCAGAACCAATACTCTGGCGAGTTACAGAGCTCTTTACCGGGTACCCCATGAGACATAGGTTGTTGCTGGAACCACCAGACAGCCAGAGATATATTATTTAGTCATGGGCTATACCTACTTCCACTCCTAAATCACTTTTCTCTAATCTTATTTAGCTCTAAAACTAACAGCAGTTGGTAGTGTTTTAAAGTGCGAAAGTTGAAAATGAGTTTTAAACTTTAAAAAAATTTATTTTTCCGAAAATATAATTTTTTTTTAAATTGAAATATATGTAATAAAAGTTATCATACAATAAAACGTGATCAGAAATTGGTTAATGGTAAAAAAGGTTAACAAAAAATATAAAAAATTTCAAATGAAAAAAAAAATAATGACACTATATAAACAAGAAAAAAAAAAAAATACATCAAAATAATGTAAATATTACAGTATAATGTAAAAGTATTGTAAGACGATTAATAAATTATAAAATTAAAAGAATGTTTAAAATTAAAAAGAGAACTTAACTGTTAACTGAAATATGAGCTAATATCATATTAAAGAAAAATGTAAAAGTCAGTTATAAAATAAAAAGCATATTTTAATGTGAAAATTGCAAAAAGATGGGAGTAATTCAATGAATAAATCCTGGCTAGACCTTCAGTAACCCGCATACACGGGACCTGACCTTAATTCAGGCTCCGCGCAACTAAAGAGTTAAGAGATCTCGTAAAAAGGTTCAGTTATTAATGGAATTACTATGAAAATCTAATTATTCAGATATTTTTGGAAATCATTAGGTTAAAATAATTAACACAATTATTCAAACTTGACACGTTTTTTAAGCTTTAAACATCGATGTTGATTCAAAAGATTTTTTTTATCCATTCCTGCCCGTTTTCATTTCACCAGAAATCAACAGTATTTGGTGTTGAAATATATTGCTCTCCTTCAAAATTTAGTTTATAATTAAAAGAGAAACACAGTTTTTGAGTAGAACTAGAATTGGCAGCTAATGTAATATATAAAAACATGATCTGATATAATCTTCATTATAGTAAATAATAACTCAATTGTAATACAAGTCTTCGACCATCACTTACATGAGGGCTTCCTGAACGACATCACCAGAGTGGTCTATCGCACTTGTCAAAATCCTAGCGTAATCAGCAGCAACATGTTCTTTCTCAGTTCCAGTAACGGCATCATGATGTTGTAGAGTTCCTAAAGCTTCTCTCAATTCGTTAAGAGCATTGGTTTCGCCCGTACCACTAGCACTGCTGATTTGCTTAACAACCTGTTAATTATGAATTTTTTAGAGGAAGAATAAAAATATTATTTCAATGAATAATTAATTTAATTTATTTACAATAAGAATTTCCATGATACTAAACATTTTCTTAAAAAGCTTATATAAAACATAATGTAAGCGTTTTTGAGCCAATTTTAAAGTACAAAGTTTTGTGTACCATAAAGAAGGTTTTTTTTTTAAATATAGTGTAGTGAATAAGGGAGGGTTTAAAATGGACAATTATTTTTCTATGAAAAGTCATGGATATGAAGTTTCAGAAAAATTATAATAGTGATTAAAAAATTATTATAAAAAAAGTATTAGTTAGGAAATATTATCATAAAAATAAAGGCAATTTTCCTTGTTCATTTGAAAATTTGAAGTTATCAATAACTAAGTCTTAATGAATATCATTTGTTAAATCTTTTTCTAATTTTAAAAGGTTTTAATTTAACTTATAACATATTTTATTTTTGTGCAGCTATAATATTAATATCACAGCAAGAGTGATTAAAATTAGAAGTTTTAATCTATAACTTGAAAACAGTTGTCATTTTTACCAAAATTTAAAGTATTTGTTGCATAAATGTTATATTATAACATTAAAAAATTGTTTTTTTTTGGGGGGGGGATAAGTGATAATATTTTCAGCCATAACATCAACTAAGACTGCTGTAACTATTAACTATGCCTACTTGTTAATATGCAATACATTTTTTTTTTCACTATTAAAATAGTTAATAATCTTAATACTCTGTGGTAAGTTAGATTATTGAAGGATGTTTCTTATCAAAAGAAAATATCTACAATTTAATTAATATTACCTATTTTATTTCTTTAGTGTACAAAACAAATCATATTGATTAATAGTATTATTGGGATCAATAATACTAATTATCTAAGATAATTAGAATGTAATATTTTTAATTATATATAGTTTATATTTACATATACAAATTCATCCTATCTTAAGCATATACTATTTATTCATTTCTGGTTTGGGGTAATATTTTATCTATACTAATATTTTATCTACACTAAAAAAAGATCATATATTTTGCATTATTCAAAAACTCACTTTGTACAAATTACATTAATTAATTCTTGTTTAGAAAATATTAAAAGTAATACCTGCAAAAAATTGTTACCCATCCTCTCGAATCTCTTAACAGCTGGCCTTGAAGAGAAATATCCAGACCAAAATGTGTATGGGTCAGTAGAATATGGCAGAAAATCGTCATTTTTCGTGGAAAAGGTAATCCCTGCTTCATGGACTGATTTCAGGTAACATGAAGGTGTAGAGTAAAAGGCATAGTATTTGGTGTCCAATAAATTTATTTGTCTGAAAAATTTATGAATGAATATTAGTCTAATAATCGCATGAAATGAATGTTATACATTATTTTATTTTTTTTAAATAAATAAGTAGAATCTAAAATTCATTTCATCAAATTCTGTATTTTGAAATTAATTTCATACAATCAGTTCATAAATTATTTTTAAAAAAATAACTAATTATTAAATTTATTTTGTTTTATCAATTATTCAACAAAATTATTCAAAAGTAATTCTGTCAGCAATATGGAAAGACAATGTTTTTAGTTAAATTATTCCAATTTGGTATATTTTAAAAGTAATTTTAGCTAATAAAAAATCTTTATACATAAAGAAAGTAAATATCTTACTTTATAAGTTTATCCATATTCTTGAAATTAATGTGAGCATTTTGGTAATTAAAGTCATTTCCCATTGTCACCAAAATATTTTCTGTTCTATAAGCTTTAGTATAGTTTTCCATTATTTTTAAGAAATCTCTTGTCTACAAAGAAGAAAAATCTTTTTACACAATAATTCAAATTAATGGTGAATTATTTTATATAAATCAATAATCTTTACCCTTTCTTCAGCATTATAATCTGGACTCTCTTTGTTGTCAATGATTGGCTCATCGTCACAATTTATATCAAAACAGAATCCAGGAGGGGGGCTGTATGTATTGTACAGTACGCTAGTGAACAGTTTACCGTCATCTCCTGAAAATAGAAAATACAGTAAAAATAATTTTATTATTACAAAGTCATACTTCTATAAGAGTGAAATTTCACTAGATGAAACTAGATGAGCTCAAATAAAATAATTATGGTAAATAAATAGTTTATTTGTTTATGAACCAGGAAAAGTAATCATGAAATAAACCTTTTTCGAATGGGTTTGCATTCCATATAACTTCCATAGTCTTCTTTTCTTCCCTGTTTGTCTTATCTTCCCAATCTATTCTTCCCAGGAACAATCCATCAAAACCAAAACCAGCGAATAAAGCAGCATTTTCCTTACTGTGACCAAATGGATCAATCTGCCATCCTATCTTAGGCCTGGCACATTCACCCAGCATTTCGTCCAATAACCTATTCATTTTTAAAATTACAAATGAATAAAAAAAAATATATAACCTTAGGTCAAAATCAAATATATAAATAAATAAATATCTTCATAATGAATAAGAAAATACATGTTTATTTAATCTTGTATGTTGTTCAGTTAACATAAAGGTGTTCAAGGTTTCAAGTAAAAGTATGGGCTAGTGATTGTCAAATATAGTAGGCAGGGTGACTGGCTGGTATATTCACCTGAAATTTGCTAATGCATATTGGCTACAAGTGTGGTGGTGCCTCAATCATTATAAACTTGGTATATTTTCGTTATAGCTTTAAGTATCGTATTCAATTTCCTTTGACTTTTTGATGGTTATATTATATTAACTAATTTCCTTTTGTTAAATAGCCAAGCAAAATAAACTTAGAGGTGAATAAGTGTTCAAAGACACTTATTATTTGTTTGGTTATACAATCAGCTAGTAAAAAATATCTATAAGGTCTTCTAAAGTAAAAAATATATCAAAAACAAGTTACGAATATAATTAAAACTAGAAATTAAAAAGTGCAGAAACTATTTTTATCTTATAGCAATAAAAAACTCAAAAATAGATGATACCTGAAACCCCATGTCATTTGATCTATGATAGAATGATAATGGGCTGCTGCTTCATCATTCATGCACCATCCACCACCTATAGAAATAGGAAATGGATTTTAAAAATACAATAAAATAATTAATATAAAACATAATGATAGTTGAGAACTACCAAAAATGATAATTTATTTTAAATAATAAGATAAAGTTATAGATAGGATACTTATCACATTGATCTTCTAATATGATAGTAATTGAGGAGTATATAAGTGCTTTGCTCAGTTTACGTAAAATCTAAACTTTGTACATTTTTTATATCTGGCAACTATTTAATTTACATGTATTAACTTGATTTTTATAAAAAAATATATGATAATGATTCCTCGTAGCTTGAGAGGTGTTAAATTTAATGTAAAGAGTAATTTAGGAAGAAAAAACAAGACAAGACTGTCTTTTAATTTATTTTTTCTTTATCGATAACCTTACTTCCTCATTTATAGCATATGGGAGTGTCCTAGAGATACAATCAAACCTATTCTATCTAGATTGGGAAGGTTAAGATTTAGTCTGTCAAGAAATTTCAATATCTATAGATTTTCTTTTTTGTGTCCACCTCTTCCTCGCCTTTTAGGATATACAGGGATTTATCTCAGGCCAGTAGAGAGGGTGGGAGATTAATGCCAGGATTAAAAAGCCCCTTGAGACCGGGACACGAACTCATAATTATCTTGTATCTTGTAACTTGAGTTTATCATGTGGTTGGTTGCTGGGGAACACCAGTTTTGCACATGGGCTAGCCCACTCGACCATCCCGCCCCCCGTATCCATAGGCTAACTAATCATGTTCTTTAAATGTTACGGGAAATAACCTAACAACATTCCATACTTACTTCTCCCTAATTCACCTTCCTGGCAATCCCTATAAATTTTCCTTATGAAATCTAAATATTGGATAATAGATAGCCCAATGTAGACTGATACTAATGTGTTTTTTGAAGAAAAATGTTTTCATCCATGGTTTTTAAACTAACTTATTTGTACGTTATGTATATCTTGAGACTTTAGCGAAATCTCAACTACAAAGTACTAAAAGTCTTTTTATATATCTTCAATTCCTTAAAAATTCTATGAGAGAGTGAATAAGAGATAGCCATTATTATTTCAACCTCATGAACAGGAAAACTACTTAAATTAATATTTTAAATATTTACCAATGATCTCAAGCCGTCCTGAATTTACTAGTTGCCTAACTTGTTGCTTCATAATGTCATCTTGCTCTTTCCACCATTTATAAAGATAGGATGTTTCAACATATATAAACCTAAAATAACAAGAAGTTAAAATTGTATATCCATTAAGATTTTTAAATAAAATATTTCATATTTAATTTTCTCAAACAGCTTATTACTGCTTCATGGAGTTTTTCTATTTCCTAAAAAGGTAATTGGCTTACTAATTTTTTTAAAAATAAATAGGAAAATTAAGTTTCAAAGATTCTCTTCAAATAGAGAAAGGTAGATTACTTACACACACAAAAAAAATTGATTTTTGCCAAATGATTTGTATAAGTTAAGAATAATTGTAACAGAACTATTGAAACTTATAACTTAATTATAAAATTAGATCAATTTTAAATGAAATGAAAATACCTTTTAGTAGGATCCTTAAGAAGTTCTTGTACCACGGAATCAATGATGTACTGAACCCCAGCACTTTGAATATTGGTTCTGCCTATTTAAACATTTAGCAAATAATTTAGTAATAAAAAAAATTAATTTTCATAGTTAATTATGAGCTATGAAAAAAAAAGTAAAAAATGTCTCATTCAAGTTATTATTTTTCGAATGGAAGACAAATAAAAACTACAACCCTTATGAAATATTGTAAAAATAGAAGATTTTTTTTTTATCAGTATGTTTTTTTTTTAATTTTCATTATAAATAAATAACTAATAAACCATAAATAAACTAACTAATTCAACTAATAAACCTATTTAAATTAAAAAAGGTTAAACTAAATTAATTTGAACTTTAAACTGTGTCTTGTAATTTAATTTAATGCCGATTTTTTTTTTTTTAATTGCTCTCTTTTTTTATACTCTTAAATCTAAGAACAATACAACTTACTGATTTTGGATAGTTGAAAAAGATTAAGTTTTCTTTTTTTTTCTTGTTGAAGGTGTTTCTTGGTTCACACAAAGAGAGAATAGTTTTATTTCTAATCTTGGTTTTATTGTATTAAAATTTAAGTCATTTAAAAAGAAATAAATAATTTATTTTAAGTGATTTAGTTATAAAGGGATAGGGGGATAGAGCACAAAGCGGGAAAATAAAAAAACGCTTAAAATTAATCCAGAAAACTAATAGATTATTAGTCAATAGAATGTTAAGTACAAAGAAAATGTAACAATATTTTATCATACCTATACTTAAACTAATTTTGTTTTAGCTCCCACATTTATTTTTTATTGATCTTAGTAACTCATTTTAATTATATATTTTTCTTGAGAACAATGTTTTCAATTCCAACATATAAAATAATCGTTGCACATTTCAGCTCTTTCATTGTTTTTTAAAACATATTCTGTTATAAATTTTGAGTTTTCTTTAAAATAGAAAGATTAAGTCTATGGTCATATAAATTATAACCAACCATATTTTAGTTTAACTGATGAAAAATGCAAAGTACCATTAGTTAAGCTATATATTGTTTATTTATGTTTTGGTATATTTGAGAGTTTATCTAGTAGATATTTTAATTTTTGAATCTTATATTAAAAATGATACTTATGATGAAAAAAAAATACTCACTTCCATAGTAATACTGATCATAAGTCTTTAGCCACCCGACATCATTATGAGTATGGGGAACAATGTGTAGATTTATTTTATCAAGTCTTCCTTTTGGGCAGGACTGAAACAAAAAATAGAAACACATTTAAAAGAATAATGTAATTTGTTGTTTAATTAATTGATTTTTTCCAATTATTAATAAACTAAATATGATTAACATTCATTAAATAATAATAGCTATTATGTAGCCTCACATACTTATGTAAAGACTGGGGCCTAATGACAATGTATAAGTGCCAATTCCATATTACCAAAATACTGTTTTTAGTTGAAGAAGCGAAGTTGAAATCATTATTTAAATGTAGTCAATATTTAATGTCCATCCAATCAGGTAGATGCACTCAAAAGCAGGGAACCTTAAGAAAGAAGTTCTCTGGAAGACTTCATTGCAACGAGAGTGAGCCAAATCATGAATGGATTAAGCCCTATAGGAGAGCCTTGTTAGGAGCCTCAGATATCCTATGAATATGATAATTTACAAAGTGGTGATCCTGGGTATCTTGAGGCACATCTCCCCCTTCTGGAATAGAAATCTCTCACAACGGCTGGATATTCTCCTGACTGCTGGATATCCCAGAACCTCACTGGGCTCAGGAATTCAAATGGAAATTAAACAAGCATGGCTATGGTGTAGATCCACTTTGTTTCAGCTGCGGAGTCCTGGAGTACATGAAATATGTATTTGCTTCTCAACATAGGATGATATGCAAGAGAGTTTGTCCACAAAAAACAAGCAATTACATTATAACAAGGGGCAATTTCCCTGAATTGGTGAAAGAAGAAAACTACACAAGTTTCAGAGAATCACTATGTGAATGAAAAGGAAGAATTGGACAAGGCCACTTCATTATTACCAGAAGAAGAGGTCCTATACTTGGCCTGCCTCATACCAGAGAAGGAAATGAAAAGGTCGTAGTTGGAGATGTGAAGGCGGTGGCTGAGACAGAGGAGGAGATAGATATAACCAGAGATGAACATAATGGAGTTATAAGAACAGGAGCCCATGCAGGAGTTTCACAGGAAGGGCAGTGGAGAGAAGCCATGGGATCCAAACTAGAGATAAATTTTCCCGGGCCCCTGTTAAATAATAAATTCATTTCTAAAATCCAACAACAGCCTTTATAACAATGCCGGGCTTAGACATTTGGCGCTCCGGGTCAATTACTCCAGTTGCTCGGCAATGCTTTATATGTAACAAAACGTGTATAAAGAAATTGCATAATTATTATTTAATATAATCCATAAACGTAAAGATATTTAAACATAAGGTAATAAATAAAACAATCTGCAAGCGTGTACCTAGGTCCTCTCTTGTTGGGTCTGATCATAGAGAGAGATTTCAATGATGCTAATCTCCAAACCTTATGGCTTTCTTGACATGGTTTGTGATGAAAAAATATTGATTTTCAAAAACATTGAAAGTCAAACATCGACGTTACCGATACATCAAGGTTTTTTATTTATTTCCAGTAATAGTAAATTAAACACTTTTGATCTTTAAAAATCGAAACATCAACTTTTTTTTTTAAATCAATAAATTTCATATTATGCTATGGACTGTATTTAAAATAGCAGGCCTAAAAAGAGCACTCATAACATCAGTGGTGCCCATCCCTCCCAAGATCGATTGCGTAAGAACCTACCATCCCTCCCCTCCCAAGATATTTTATTGCTCTCTTTTCTTAAAATCAGAGCAAGGGGAAGTAAAATTAGAAAAATCGTGTATCATACCCTATTACACTTGTTACTGTCAGTTCCATGTTTTTCCTTTGTCCCTTATTCTGAAAATTTCGAAAATTCATAACCCCGTAAAAATGTGCCCTCCCCCCTCAAAACTCCAAAAACCCGTCGAAATTTGCCACCTCAAAAATTTTGATTGCGCAACCTTCGTCATAAAACCCCATTTTGGGCACCTCTGCATAGCAGAAGAAGTTTTGAATGTGAATAAAGAAACTGTAAGTTATTTTGATTTAAAAAAATATTAGGCCAAACAGTTGAGGGTCGAAACCGGTGTAATAATGTTACGAACAATGTGGTGGAAGTTATAATTTTTTAAACTTGAATATATGGAAGCAAAAAAGTAGAATGCTAACACGGACTACCTCAGGAGAATTTATGTAACGCAGGCGAGCAAAACACCTTGATTTTTAAACACCTTTGTTATTTTTTCACCAATAACTACTGAACAGTGCATCCAAGCGAAAAAGTCACTCTCAACGAAATTAAAGAATATCAAATTTTGCGTCAAATTAATGACAGGACTTAATAACTTGGTACGTGATATGGTCGAAAATCTGCAACGGAGATTTTTGTCAAAAATTGAGATATATTTTAATAAATTACTCCGTAGTTAGATCAAAGAAAAACAACTTATGGAATAAAACTTGTATTTGAGTGATTTACGAAATTTTATATTTTGTAAATAAATTTTTAAAAAATACTAGGAAATTAGAAAAAAAATAGCGAAACATATTTGGAGACTTCTGATCTAGAATATGGCATTTCTTGAGTGGGCGCCGATTGATAATTTATATATTGAAATTAACGACAAATTAGCTTTATATTTTATATAAATTACATTTAAACTCTTTGTGAAATATTTGCGATTTGGCTTTGGACGTTGCAATTGTTAATTACTGATTCTCTTTATCAGGAATGCAAATCAGATAGATTTGACCTTAACGGAGGAACTGATTGCCAATTGCGATTTGTAACTGCAACATATATTTGTGATAACTCGAGTAATTTCAAGAATGGAACATAACTCATCATATTTCTCGTTTCCTGACTCTCTCATTGTTACTGGTTTTTGTATTATTCATATTGGGTCTTGTAAATATTTAGATTATTTTAGTGATATTCAAGTAATTTTAGTTTTAACCAAATTTAGTTCGGTCTCCCTGGAAGTAATTAAAAAATAAGTTATAGATTTAAATTTTTATTCCTGTACAATTTTTTTTTCTTCTATGTCATGTACATAAACCTTAGCTATTCAAACGCCCAGAAACCAGGAGCTTTATCTCATAAAATGAAATAAATTAATAATTATATTTATATTTTTGGACCATAGCTTACGTTGTTTATATTCGATAGACTGGTTAATAGATTATACTTAAACTGTTATGGATTTTAGCCCTAGCTATAAACAAGTCCTTGGTTCAAGTCAACTTCGTAGGGGCAAGTAGGTAGTTAAGGAGTGTCTATCATTGGCTCAACCAGGGAGAAACCCAAAATAACATTAAGTCGCATCTCCATCCTCTCAGGGTTGAATGGGAATTCATTAGTAGTTTTAGTCTCTATTTCGATTAATATTGGGGTAGTCGTATCAATTTTCTATTTTGTTTTAGTAGGCTATCATCATTTTTTTATCATTAAATATTTCTTAAATACTAAGCATATTATTATTTTAATTTACATATAAGTTATTATTTAATTTGTTTATTGTAATTGTAAAATTGGTTTAATTTTTTAATTTGTTTATTAATATATATAAATATTGAAAACATAAATGTTTAATCTAAATTTTTTTTAAATACTTATACTTAAATTACTTTTTAAATTACAATTTGTTTAATTCAAATCATAGTTAAGCTTCATTCGAAGATTAATTTAAACTAAGAGGGAGCTTAACAACAATAAAGTTAAAAAAATCTAAAATATAGATATTGAATGGCCAGTTGTTCTGGTATTTTTTTTAATCATCCAAACCGTCAATCCCGAACCTCAAATCACTCGTTACTCGTGTTAAGTCGTTCAGGTTTTATTAAGTCCCTGTTTTAAATAAATATTGAATAGTATAATAAATATATAATAATAGAATAGTATAGTAAAATAAATGTTTTAAATAGTATTGATACGTGGAATAAATTGAATAATAATTATATGTAAAACTTAATATTGTACTTCTCTACAATAAAACTAAATTTAAAGTCTTATATTTCGGAAACGAACATTTTTAAATTAAAAAAAAAAATGGTATTCCTTTCAATTATGAATTTTTTTTTTTTTTTTAGAACTTCCAAAACCTCTTCCTTTTCAGGAGGTGCTTCTATGCCTCCTCCTTCGTCTTTTTCTAGGGACTGATTCATTTCGAGGTCCTGCGGAGTTTCATTAACGTCTTCTTCCTCCTCGATCAGCAGACTCTGAAAATGCCGAGTCCGTCTGCTCATTATATCTCTCTGGCTGTTCAGAAAGTTGCCGTTCCCATCCTTTATGACGTCTTGTTTTGGCTTAAACTTGTTTAGTATGCCTAACAGCCTCAGGCAGACCTACGGCTACTCGGAGTTACAAGATGGAGGGCTGTTACTGTCGACAGACCACCCTGGTAGGAGGCTATCTGTGAAGAGGTCCATGCCCTTCGAGAGCAGTAGCGCCAAAAGTACTACTAAAAAATCCGTTCTAGACTTCTAATGGTACGGCACTGATTATTGTGTCAACTGATTTGATCTGATTTGGTCTCATGTTTGAGAGATGACTGTTCTTTGCATGGACGTGTTTGATTCAGCATCTCCTGGCTTTTTAAGACGAAATTAAAAACTACAAGTAGCAATTGACTTTTGAGATTCCTTCGTTGCAATTATTCTAGGAACAAAAGTGATAATTACGTTATTTACACTGCTCTCAGTTTAATTGTCGGGAGGCACTTAAGAACACATATTATATACTTGTAATAATTGGTAGAACCTAAGATAATTCGTACTAATTATTTTAAAATGGTTGACGTTGGTTGGGGTGTTCGGTCAAATAAAAAATGTTTCGGCCTAAGTTTCTTCTAAGTTTAAGCCTTCATCAGGGATGAGAAAAGAATATAAGAAGCTAGTAGAAGTATCTTATAACTGTAGATAGTGTAAAATTAGCATTAATAAATATGTGGAATGGCAAATATACGATATATAAAGTATTCCCAGCTGTGTCACCGTTACTTTATGGTTTCTTTATTTTTATATCATATATTTACCATTTCACATATTTATTAATGCTAAGTTTACACTATCTAGAGTTATAACATAATACAATATGTTGTTACATATTATTACTGTTACCGTCTACTAGTTTCTCATGTTGATGTTATCTTGTATTTTTTAGCCGTGATAAAGGCCTGAGGCTTAGGCCGAAGCGTCGACAAAAAAGAAATAAAAAATAAATATAGTTTTTTTTTTTAATTTTTACTTTGTTCTTTCTTTGACTGAACACCCCAACTTACTTCTCCATAAAATCGTCAGTCAACTATCAATCCACTATTTTGAATGATATTTCCAAGGAGGATTCTACTTTAAATAGTATTGTGGTTGACCTGAATTGTTTAATTAGTCAACAGTTGAGTTATAGAAAATGAGGAGTGATAACTATAATTACATCTTTCGAATACGGTAATAAAAAAACATTAAATAATTAAAAAATAATCTCAGTTAAAGTAAGTTCAACTTTAACGACGGTTCAAACATCAGAACTCAATCAGTTCTAAGGGAAACTTCTAGCTGAATACATCTCCCTGAAGAAGACCTGCAAAGTCGGGCCGAAACGTTGGCTTTTAATAAAGTAGTTTTGCCACTATTCAGCCTATTTATGACCGCCACCTCGGACCATCTCCTTCCTTTATAATGCGACGGTCAACTATTAAACATTCAATATCCATCATATGCGTTTGACAGGCAGGGGCGAAATCTGAAAACTGTTTTTAACAAGTACAACAATTTCAGACAACAGAGGTCATTTAGTTTTTCGGACGATTTATGAAATGAATTGATGTGTAGCTTGTATGCGGTTCTTTCTTCGACTGAACACCCCAACTGACTCCTCTTAAAAATATCTACGTCAATCAACTATCAATCCACTATTCTGAATGATAGTATTTAAATCACTGCTATTTTAGCTAGCTAACACTGATAGTGTTTATACTGCTATTTTATATCAAAGCTTCTTTGTATGCGGGTGAAAAGAAGCTATGGCTTCTTGGGAAGGCATGAAGAAGCAGTACCTGAAATGCCGCTGATCAGGACAGTTGAAGAAGATGGAGGAAAATAAAATCAGAGAGGAAATGAATCAAGAAGGCTTTGTGCACAGCAATTTATCAGAATGTAAAAAGATAAACTTGCAGCAGTGATTTGTCATGCACGAATGAGTATCAAGTCACTGCTGCTAACTCCCATATTGCCTTAAAGGCAGGGTAGGGAGGAAAATAAAATAAAATTCAAATTATTGACAATGGTTTGATGCGTCGGAAAAATAGATGGGCATATAATTGACTGTTCAAATTGAAAGGATGAAAAATGGTCAGGACACTAGCGGATTCAGGATTTAATTTTGGGAGGGGCTTCAGCCCAGGAGCTTTTTTTTTTTTCATATATATAACGATAATTACTTTGGAGAAACATAAAGATACTAACTATCTATATGAAACGGTGTTTAAATGATTCTTGAAGTTCTATTTAATGTAATTTAACGAGAATTAATACTTCAAGACATAATTTTTAATATTTTTTACCATAAAACATGGTTACATTTTACCATTTTGGGGGGAGGGGGCTTCAGGCCGAAAGCCCCCCCGTAAATCCGCCTGTGGGTCAGGATGTGCAGTAAAAGAATTATGTTTATTGAGTTTTACGATGTTTTGCCCCAAACATGTGGTTCATCATCAGGACAAAAACATTAAAAAAGACAAAGAAAAATACATATTTATCATTTTTCGGATGTAGTTTGATAATTTTTAATTTTTTATACCTGATGATGATCCACATGTTTGGATCGAAACATTGACAAAATCAATAATTTATTTTAATTTTTTTACTGCACATCCTGACCATTTTCCATCCTTCCTTATTATTTAAACACGATGTCATAAAAATGAAATGTTTTGTAGCATGCCGGGCCTTCTGAATTGACATTGATTAAAACCATTTTTATTAGAAACAACCGTCATTAATATTATTGTTATTTGTATTTAATAAGTTCTAAAAATGGAAATGTATAAGTTTGCGAAGATACTAATTATAAATATCTATTTTATATATTCACAAGACTATCATGAGGACATTGAGAGTGAGAGACTCGCCGAAACTCTGATAAGAGAAGAAGAGCAAATCTGTCTTAAAGTAAATGATGATAAAACAAAATATGTGATAGTAAGCTGAAAACAATACCACAATATCAAATTCTGGACCGAAAATTCGTTTGAATTTCTCTTCAATCTGTTTATTTCATTTCCTTTGTTTCTACGAAAGAGGAATAAATGATATTGTGTTATTTTCGTGCTGGTAGAATTTTTACCATGTATGATTTTTGATTGATTTTGGCGGGTGATTACCAAATCTGCTTCTGATTTTTGTATGTATCATCAGCAGAGGGTGCAAAGAACATTTTAATTCCAATCATATCGTGTTTACCCAAGTGATTATCGTATGGAAATACGAAATTTATTAAGAAAAAAAAAAACCTCTCAGGACTAAGCAACTAAAATGTATTCCCATACATTTTAGGTATTCCCTGATATATAACAAGTTACAAAATCAATGTGTAAGAAACAACTTATATATATATAAATATATATATATATATATATATATATATATATATATATATATATATATATATATATATATTATCTTACTGAAAATCTTAATATTTACTTTTATTCATGCTTAAACTTTTGGATAAACTATGTCACATAAAAAACACAAAAATATTGAACTGGAGTTTTGGCAGATCTGAGAGCAGTATGCGTCGTAATAATGCCATTTTTAAAAACATCAGTAAATATTCTATATTTGACCACATTTTTTTAATTAATTCGCTGTTATGCTTTATTATTACTACTTCTATTACGCAATTTAAAAAATAAACCTATTTTCTGATATATTTTTTTCTTTGTAGGTACTGGTTCTTAGAGTCAAAATCAAAATTCTTTATAACCAATATTAAATTCCACAAATTATTCTTAGTTTAAAACTTGGCACAACTAAATAATATTCGACGAATTCACTTATTTGGATGTATCATATTCAGTAAACCATTAAAAAGTATAACAGTAAGTATAAAAAAAAAATGTTAGATCAATCTTTTTATTTAAAAAACTATCAAAATTTCTAGAATTAAATAAAAACAATAAAAAAAAAACTTATACTTTTTTTATTAAAAATTATTTATTTAATAAATTAACAAAACAATAACCTAATATTAAAACACTGTTTTGTACTTTGGTCTGGTTACTCATCTGGTTACTAATCTAGAGGCAGATAGCGTTTCTTTCCGTTAGAAAACTTGTTATTGTTTGACACAATCTTTTACGAAATATAGAAATATATACATGTTATATAATATTATTGTCATTTTTATTTATTATTATATAATTTTTAAATGTGATCCAATATTTATAGCACAGACGAATTTACGGGGAGGGGGGCTTTCGGGCTGAAGCCCCCCAAAACGGGAAAATATAACCATGTTTTATAGAAAAAAGTATTAAAACTATCTCTTGAAATATTATTGTTCGTGTAATCACATTTAATAGGACTTCAAAAATCACTAAAACACCATTTCATATAGTTAGTTCATTTCTTTCTTTTTTTTTCAAATTAATTATCGTTATATATATGAAAAAAAAAATCTTTCGGGCTGAAGCCCCCAAAATTAAATCCTGGATCCACTAGTGATTTATAATGGTAATATGTATATAATTTGGGGTTAATGATACGTTAGAAAATGTTATATATAATTTCAAAGAATACATTATAAGAAGAGGAAAAAATTCAAATAATATTAAATTGAAAACATTTATATATTTAATCAACTATGTTTTTATAACATAATACGTGAACAAGCAAAGTCAAAATTTTATGATGATAATTGAGATGTGGAGGAATTCGAGCTCGTATTTGAACTTAATGATGAACATTGAAAACAAAAGTACCCCATTGTTGCACTATCGTGAATGCGACAATTATGAACTCATTTCTTACAGCCGTGTCATCCAGCTAATGACAAACGAATCCATTATAATTTAATTAGTTAATGGGAGAATGCGAAAGTCAGCTGGGAGAGCTTAACCTACAGGTCATTGGGTCGGAAGAGCCATAGGATAATGAAACTAGAACAATCGACAAAGAAGACTGCCCGTTTATTGTCTTCAAGTACTACGTCGATTTTCTCATTACAAAACCCTAAATGCAGAGTAAAAATAGAAAGGAAATAAACCCAAAGCTATCAATGTCAGTTTGTTTTTATGGTACAACTTACTTGTTTTAGCTCTGAGGAATAGCCCAGTCAAATTAGCACAAAAAAGTGGTCTAGCTTGCAAAAGTAATTCAAATTTCTTCTTTATATTGTTAGCTTTCCAGCTGAACCCTCCCTCCCTCCAAAATGGTAAAATATAACCATGCTTTATGGAAAAATATTATAAAAAGTATTATTGTTCGTGTAATTACATTTAAAAGGAATTAAGGAATCACTTAAACACCATTTCATATAGATTGCTCCCTCTTATGTTACAAACAAAACTCTACATCATGATCTTAACATCCCTTATGTCCTTGAGAAGCGCTAGGACCTCTTAAGGTCCTGCCTTATCTTCCACACGTGGGTGAAAAGGCCTGACTTGGAGATCCCTCAGTTGACTGTAAATATTGTAAATAAGCATGAATGTTATTATTTTTTCTTATTTATTTATTTTTTTTTTTTAATCTGCGTTGCATCATATTTTATTTCATCTGTTTTACTAAGCTTTCTTATTTTATTTTGTTCGAATTTCTATTATTTTTGTAATTGTATGTATTGTATGAATGAGTTTCTCACATCGCAAATACTCAATGCACTTGATTGAAGCAAAATGTATTTTTTTCTGAATAAAAAAAAAAAATTATGTAGATAGTTAGTTTCTTTCTTTTTTTCCAAAGTAATTATCGTCATTTTTATAAAAAAAAAAAATCTTTCGGGCTGAAGCTCCCCCCCAAAAAAAAATTAAATCCAGGATCCGCTAGTGGCAGTGACAATAAAAAATCCAAGTTTCCACCCTTGAAAGCCTTGTGGGTCCGCTGCAGCGCTCCAAAAACAAATGAAATTTCCAACTTTTTTGGTTTACGCTTAATATCTCCTTTTTGACATAAATAAAAAATGGTTATATTCAATCTTAAACAGGTTAAAATTATCTAACATTTTTTTATAAACCCAACAGGATGCGAACTATCGAGCTTTCAAAATGGGTAGAGTTTTTGAGAAAAAAAAACGACAATTAAATTATATTAATATTTGTTAATTAATACAATCATCATAGCATACTATAACTTAAACATTTATGAATACTTGACGATGTGGCAGAGAACTCTAGACGCCTGCGCCAGTGTCGCTTTTCCGCCGATTAAGTGTATTTACTAAGTAACTGCTCCAAATATTTTAAAAAGTAATCAGTGTTTTAGAAAGAGGAATGAATTCTCCAGATGTTTTCGTTATTGTTGGCCGTTTATTTACAAAAGGTGCTTGATTTTTAACTTCATTTTTAACGACTCGAAACTTTTGATTTTACTGGTGTTTTTTTATTGCCCGAGCTAATTATTTTTTAATATTTTTTTATGTTTTACTTCTAACTATTTAGCTTTAGAAGAAAGTCAATTATGATGAAATTAAGCCAAATGCTGAAACTCAGTGACCGAAAAACTAACTCAAGTCAAAGACGTCAACCTGCTATGTTTGAACGCCATTTTGGGACAGTTCGACCACTTTTTATGTGCGAACATTGGTTTTCATTTAATAAATAATTACAAGGAACACAACTATATGCAGTTTATTGGGACGTGCGGCTGCACGGTAGGGGGGTCTGGTTCATCGTGTAACATACTTTTCAAAACACCTTCCAACTACCGTCCATTCAATGGCTCATTATCTTCTAGAAATACCTCCAATTTCTCTGAACGAGGTTCAAAATGGCGTTACACAATTCTTCCGTTCAAAACTGAAACAGCACTAATATGAAAAAAATCAAAATGGGTAAAATTTGAAAAATTCAAAGTTAGCCTCTTGTTAATCTATAAAAAAATATTATGAACAAAAATGTTAGATAATACCACTTTTTATCTATGTTGTCCTAAAAAGGAAATATTTAGTGTAAACCAAAACAAAAGTTCGAAATTTCAATGTTTTTTGAAACACTACAGCGAACCCACAATGCTTTCAAGGGTGAAAACTTGGATTTTTTTTATTCATAACATACCTAACAATATAAAAAAGAAATTTGAATTACCCGACCTTTTGCAAGTTAACACGTCTAATTTGACTGGGCTAGTAACCATACCGAGAAAATGATTACTATAGGAGACAGGGAAAGTATTTGGACGTAAATTTAGCTTGACATAATAAGAAGAGGTTCGAGACTTTGGTGATAGGGTATGGTCCAAAACAATGAAATTATGCACTAAATTATTTATTACCGATAGATTTTGTTCGGCCGAAATACATGAACTTGATTGAGACAAAATTGATAAACAGAGCCTGCGGTTCCATGGCTGGAAGGTAGATTGACTGAGTTAATCGGCTTACTAATAAATAGATACTAGACTAATTTAACGTTAGTAAGCAGAAAAATACCGGATTGGAGCGATAAAGATTTGAGCAATGTTATCCAAAGTATAAAGGTTCGAGTACCTATCTGTATAGGCTCAAACAATTATCGGCTTTTGGAATGAAGATAATGACTTGAAAAAATGTTTGATTGCCGGGGATGACTACAACTAGCAGATCCAGGATTTCATTTTTGAGGAGGATCTTTTTCTACTTTTTTTTTCATTTTTCTTTTATCACGGTAAACACTCTGAGTGAAAACAAATAAAGAAACTATATCAAATGATGTATAAGAAATCACTAAAGAGCTGTTAAAAAATATAAATAATAATAAATAAGATAATTGCAGAGACAATAGCAATGAGTAAGCTAATTTTTTTATTAATTTTTTCCTTGATATGTTTACATTAAGTAACTGTACATGTGTTATAATTTATAATTTAACCTAAAAGGCGAGGAAGGGGAAGACAAAACAAAAAAAAATAAAGTATTTTTCAATTTCTTCACGTAGTTCTGAAGGTTGTAATGAAGGAATATTCTTATGGAACAAAAAAGTTTACCAAATAAGCTTATAAGGAACCAATTTCTTTCTCTACACACATGCTCTGACATTACCTAGTACCACTGATGGAGTTAACAATACTCGGAAATGTTTCAATGTAATATTAAAAATGAACTCTTCATTTAAAGGGTAAATAATTTTTAAAATAAAGTAAAAGCTGAATTCGGACATGCCAGATTATATTCGTATGTCGCGATGTAAGTAACTGGTATGGATAAAAATAATGAACAAAATATAAACAAAAAAAAAAAAAGAAAAATGGAATGTGAGCCTGCCACTCCTTCTTCAGAATGCTAATATCCTCTACGTTCTTATGAAGTAGTAAAGTGAAGGTAAACATACAAAGTTGTGAGATTTGGAAATCTGACATATGCATCAGAGATTATTCCATCCGTGAACTGACCCAAAATAGCGTCATAAAACAAATGCAATTACCTTATAGTAGTAAAACGGAAAAAGAAATGTTTTAAATGAAATATTTATTTACGATTGAGAAAATCGGCAGAAAAGGAAAAGCTTAATTCCGGTATTCTTGATCCTCTGCAGCTTTAGCAGCGATCTCCACTAGAGCTGTACCGAACTGCGAGTGCTGGGTGGTCATCGCAGAGGAGAGTCTGCTTCCAATGGCTACGTTACTTGTGCACAAGCTAGTCGGTGGTCTGGAGGATCTCAGGAACACCGCCGAGTAGACACTTTTAATCCCGAAGAAGAAAAAATCGAAGAAGAATGTGTCAGAAAAATCGAAATCAATGTATTGCTGTTTAGAGAAAAAAATGAACTGTGTTTTAACGAAAGAGAAAATGTTAATGAGGAGTTAAGAAAAGCCTTCGTAGGAGCGAGTTAACTTGAGTCAATGCATGATGAACAATATAATAAAGCAACATAAACAAATGCAAATCTAGTCCCACCTATATTTCAAAGAATTTTCAAAAGATACCATTTTATTGGAATTTCAATAATGAACATTTCAAAATGATCCAATCCATTAGAATTACTAAAACGTATCTCACTTTATTCATTATAAAGAAAATTATGGCGTAAAAGCGGAACTGCAGGTTATGCCTCTTCTAAATAAAATAAAAATAATAGGTCGTTTGGCGTAATAATCAAGGAATCTCTTAAGTTCTTTAAAGTTTAGCTGAGATATAGGCCGCACCGTAGGTGGGAGGATTCCTTTAAGCCTGACCTTGTGGAATTGAGTCAATGGAAGGAAGTAGACAAATGGTGATTGGTAGTATTAGCATTGAAACTTTGTATTCGCCAAGTTTTTATTAGAAAAATAATTCTATGGTGAAATTATTATCAACAGTTTTAAAATGCCCGCGCTGAATTAGATGAACATTCTAAAATTAAACACATTATAACATAGATAAAAAAAAAAATATATCCATCAGGAACAATATATATTTTTTAAATTTAAAATAGTTTGGCATCTAGTATTAGTACATCATAGTTTTAGTAGATAACGTTGTAAAACGTTCTCAATGATAGTGACAGTCTCACATACACTGCTAGTTATTATCCGACAGAATACGACATACCTCATAACCACATGTAGGTTTGGGTTGGCTGGGGTACCCTGAGCAGAGCCCCAAGACGGCTACGAAGAAAACAGCGACGTACATCGCTCTGACGACAATCAGAGCACTGGCGCCTCGAACTCAACCTCAGAGGTTAAATTGTATCTGCTGGAGGGGAGGGAGGTCACGTTGTTTATCCCCACCATCCCATTACCCCTCCTACAAACCTCAATTCTCAAGAGTTCTTCAAATTCAGACAAATTTCAAAAATCTCTGGTCTGCACTGGCGGATCCAGTATTTCATTTTGAGGAGAGGAGCTTCAGCCCGAAAGCTTTTTTTTTTCATATATAACGATAAATACTCTAAAAAAAAGAAAGATACTAGCGACATATATGAAATGGTGTTTGTGTGATTCTTGAAGTCCTATTAAATGTAACTAAACGAACAATAATACTTCAAGAGATAATATTTTTTTTTGATATTTTTTACCATAAAATATGGTTACATTTTACCATTTTGGGAGGGGAGGAGGGGGCTTTAGCCGAAAGCCCTCCCCCTCCTGTAATCCGGCTGTGCTGGTCCGTATCTTAATTCGGAGATTTTTGTACGGAAATTTACTTTAAATTTAACAACAATTAGGATTGTTGGATAATCCAAATCTACCCTGTACTGATAACAATAGTGCCGCTTTAACCCTTCTCCACAAACATCCTCTCCTACATCCTTAAATGATGCCCTATTTGCTCCTGTTTACATTCACTTCCGAATTAGTAGATTAGATGTATAAAAAATTCAAAAGGTTTTCATGTTTTTTTTTTTTTTTTGAAACGTTGAGCATTTGCATTCTTCAATAAAAATAGCTGTTTCCTCGGTTTCCTTAATAACTCATAACCTATGCATTTCTCGAAGAAATTTGAAAGGGCATTAAATTTCCTTTAGATCTCATGAAGATTCATAAATGACTTTTTTTTTTAATGTTACAGTAAATGTTAATGATATTTCTTCTGAAGTTCGCAAATAGTTGCTCTAACTCCTCATTCCTTAATTCTACATTAAATTTTATCTTCTTTAACTTTGCGTAGATTAATATTTTCGATGAAATGCATAGCTTCGGAGTTATGGCCAAAGACCCGACAAAAGTGAGAACATTTCGCTAAATTTTTTAATATATCTCGCAAAGCAATGAAAAATTTCGTTTGCTAACTTATAGTCCAGTAAACTTGTCATGAAGAGGGGGTCTAAGTTGCATCGAATGGGAAGACATATTTTTTATTTCTTGTAAGGGATGTGACTGAGATGTAAAATTTAAAAAGTGTATATGATCAAACAGGAAAATAGCTTAAAATTTTCAAGTTCGATAAATTAAAAAAAACTTTGAAAACCTGTATCTCAAAAATTATTAAACTTACTGAACCTGTTTTGGTCTTTGGAATTTAAATGGAAAATAAATATCTGTAATAAAAAAATTTGTATCTCGTGAACTATTTGATTTACTGAGAATGGTGTTGAATTGTAATTTATTTAATCTTGTTTAAAACTGTAAAGAAAATTTTTTTGTCGAAAACGTGCTCCTTCATAATCAAAGTGGGGAAAACCCGCAAAAGTGCGAAAATATAGCAGTTTTAGGAATTTTAAAAAGTGATCCGGGGGGGCGCCGAGGTCCAAAACTTGGATTTTGCATCTCAGTCAAACCCCATACTAGAAATAAAAAAGAAACGTTCTACCCCAAATCGATGTAGCTTAGAGCCCCTTTTCATGACAAGGTTACTGGGCAATAAGTTCATAAAAAATAATAATGTATACAAAGTTGAAGAAGATAAAATTTAATGTAGAATTAAGGAGTGAGAAGTTAGAGCAACTATTTGCATACTTCATAAGAAATAGCATCACTAGCGGATCCAGGATTTAATTTTGGGGGGGAGGGCTTCAGCCCGAAAGCTTTTTTTTTCATAAAAATAACGATAATTAGTTTGGAAAATAAGAAAGAAACTAAGAACCTATATGAACTGGTGTTTAAGTGATTCCTAAAGCCCTTTTAAATGTAATTATACTAATAATAATACTTTAAAAGATAATGTTTTTATATTTTTTCCGATAAAACATGGTTATATTTTACCATTTTGGGGGGGGCTTCAGCCCGAAAGCCCCCCCCCCGTAGATCCGCCCGTGAATAGCATTAACATTTACTGTAACATTAAAAAAAAAATGAGTCATTTATGGATCTACATGAGATCTACAGGAAATTTAACGCCCTTTAAATTTTCTTCTTCTTCAAATTTCTTCGAGAAATGCGTAGGTTATGAGCTATTAAGGAAACAGACGAAAACAGCTATTTTTATTGAAGGAGACAAATAGTCAACTTGCTTTAACTCTTCAGCCGTTGATCTTAAATTAAAAAAATTACTGTGAATGACATTTATAATAAATTTTATCTTCTTTAACTTTGTATAGATTAATATTTTTGATAAACTGCTTAATGAAAATTCGCTGTTTTTTTCATATATCTCAGAATGCAATGAATAATTTCGTACAGTTATTAATGTTCGACGTTCCAAAAATACATTAAAACTTTTTGAATTTTTTATACTTCTACTAATTCGGAAGTGAATGTAAAGAGGAGCAAGCAGGGCATCATTTAAGGCTGTAGGTGAGGATGTTTGTGGAGAAGGGTTAAAGCGGCACTATTCTTATCAATACAGGGTAGATTTGGATTATCCTAATTGTTGTTAAATTTAAAATAAATTTCCGTACAAAAATCTCCGAATTAAGATACGGACCAGCACAGGCGGATCTACAGGAGGGGGAGGGCTTTCGGCTAAAGCCCTCTCCTCCCCTCCCAAAATGGTAAAATGTAACCATATTTTATGGTAAAAAATATCAAAAAAATATCTCTTGAAGTATTATTGTTCGTGTAATTACATTTAATAGGACTTCAAGAATCACACAAACACAAACACAGACGCAAGTAGGGCATCATTTAAGGCTGTAGGAGAGGATGTTTGTGGAGAAGGGTTAAACCGCCACTAATACAGGACAGATTTGGGTTATCCTAATCGTTACCACTTCTTGGTTTTAGTTTATTATCTTCAAAAGTGAATCTTCGTATCTGACCAAGAAATAAGAAGTAAATACCACTCTAAAAATCATAGTCCAAAATTTGTATAATAAATAAAAAACTGTCGGATGGACGTAGGGGTACCCAAAGGGGGTTTCATGGCGCCATCAAAATTTTTGAATGGGGCACATTTCTACAGGTTTATGAATTTTGAAATGAAAAGATACAAACCAAAAGACAAGGAAGCATTTAATAAACTGTAGCAACTGTATTTGTATATAATCTACGATTTTTTTTATTCTACTTTCACTTGCATTGTTCTTAAGAAGAGTTGAGCAATAAAATATCTTGGGGGAAGGAGAGATGTGCCATTGACCTTGGGGTGGGAAGGAGATGACGGACGCCCTCCTCCTCCCCACCTTACCACCTGCCTTTCCACGAGCGAATTTAGTTATAGCCTTCAAAACAATCTCAATAAAGTTCTAAAGTCAAAAACTGTTTCTTCCATTTCCTATTACACACCCTTGCTGTGTATTCGTTGACTGGACTACAGTCAGTGGTACAGACCCCTTGCTTTCCAATTATTAACATCTACCTAAAACATCGTTAATGGATTCATCTTATCGCAACCAACAAATTTTTATCTACGAATATTTTCCAAAATGGGACGTTTTCTCATTAAATTAATTAATTTAAATATTTAAAAAAGATCATTAATACCCACTTGCTTTCCACTTAAATCGTAAGATAATTTGTTTACAAAATAGAAAAAAAAAACTTACAAAATTTTTGTGCCGTTTGGCCTATATAACCTCGTTATTTTGACATGTTGGAGGTGGGGTCATGCCAAATGGCTAATTTTTTGTAGGCCAATTTTTTTCTTGATTTTGTGACGATATTATCTTACGATTCAAGTGGAACGTAAATGGGTGTTCATGAGGGTTAGTACCTAATTAAAATTAAATTGACAAATTTTACCGGTCTCTAGATTGAGAACTCTCCAATTCCGAGAATATTCGTAAATAAAAAGGTTGCAAATTACGATGAGATGAAGTTTTAGGCGGCTTAATAATTTGATAAAAAGGGGTCTGCACCGCGAACTATATTTTAGTATTATATCTTAGTAAATAATTGATGATAGTAAAAATAAATGAAATGTGATATGATCAATCAAACAAAAAAAAAAAAAAAGAATGTCATTGTTTTTTTAAATATCACCAGTCAATATGGTAAATATATATATATATATATATATTAAACGTCAAACTTGTAACCTTTTTTAAACAAGCAATGATAAAGCGAACAGCATAAAATACTTTAATGATGCCCATATTTTTTATTTGTGTTATTTGAATGTCAAGTGTTTTCTTGTGATATAATACATCGTTTGTTTAAAATAACAAAATAATTGACAATACTGGGCCCTGTTTTCTTCTTTGATCTAAAATTTTCTGTTGTATTTATCAAAATCTTCATTTATCGTGACATGTAAACATTATTAATAATAATTATTAATATTGTTCGGATGGTAAAGTTAAGACACAAATTCTTTCCGACTGGTCATTAAGTCAATGAATTCGTTGATTTCTCTAGGAGAAAACAACTGTATCTATCCAAATATTAGTTTCATTTATCTATAATGAGATTTGTTTTTTCCATTCACATTCTAAAAATATATACACTCTGTATAAATAATTTAAGTACCTAAAGTAACACAATTTTTTCGTAAAAATGATTTAAGTTCTCAAAACATTATGGTATGTTTTCATATTTCATGCAACAGTGCAATAATAAATCTTTGGAGACAATCAAATTCAAATGTAGACACTGATGAGGCATACGTTAAAAAATTGGTATTTTATCGATAAAATGTGTGCGATTGAGTAGAAATAAAATCTACCATTCATAAACCCTGGCTGATACATATCTTATTTTCTCTGGGTATGGGGGGGGGGAGAGGGTGTCTTTCTTAGATTGTATTAGAGAGGTTCTTGTTGCTGGATCTTAAGCCCGTTTTTTACTGTCAAGTCTCTCCTACAAAGCTTTTTTTTTTTTATTTATTTAGATATATAATATTCTGTCTCGTGGACAATAATCATAGAGATAAATGAACACATTCAAACCATATATACAGAAAATAAAAAATTAACAAAAGTAAAATAATAACTAAATAATAATAAAAAAGAACTATGTACAATAAAAATAAAATAGAATAAACTAACGATAAGTAAATTAAAAACATAAAAACACAGTCATACCTGTATACAATATATACAATCAGGCAGGGAACCCAAAGCCAGGCTTCTCCCTCCAACTATAGATGGAAAAGCAGGACTCTAAGAGATCCCTGCGCTACTCTCTCTCTCAACTGCGTGGAGTTTGAGCGAGAGCGCTTTAGCCACATACACTCATGTCTTGAGTGGAGAATCTGGCCATTGCCAGAACTCCAAGATATATACTATAAAAGATCTCTGCAGGACAAATGGGATATTGAATTCATGATGTAGTGTTTTGTTGGTTAGCAACGGAGCATCGACTATTGTTCGGAGGACTTTGGATTGAAAGGATTGGATGCGTTTGATGTTAGTAAATTTTGCTGTTCCCCAAAGTTCAAGTCCGTAGGTCCAAACAGGTTTTAGGATTGTCTTGTAGATCAGTAATTTGTTGTCAATTGAAAGTTGAGATTTTCTAGTCATTAGTCTGTATAATTGGCCGTACCGTCGATTAAGTTCTTGTCTTTTAAGCTTAGTATGTGGATTCCACGTTAGTCATCGGTCTAAGATAAAGCCAAGATACCGAACTGTGTCTGAAAAAGGAAGCTGGATGGAATTAAATTGGACTGATGGACAGGAACTGCGTCGGAGTGTGAAGGTAATGTGTTTGGATTTAGACTCGTTTACTTTGATGCGCCATTTATTACACCAGTGCCCAATCAGGAAGAAGTTCCTTTGCAGATTCAAAGATGCTACTTCGGGACCTGATTCGGATGATAGGATGGTGGTGTCATCAGCAAATGTTGCCAGGAAGGTTTAACCATTGGGATGGAAAGGGATATCAGCGGTGAAAAGGATATAAAGGACGGGGCCCAAGACGCTACCTTGATCTACAAAGCTATGAAATTAGTTTGGTTGTAAAGCTTGTGGTGCCCTTTTTTATTTTTTTTTATTTTTAGGTCCTCCCCTTCCTCGCCTTTATGGCTATACGGGGTTTTCCCAGGCTAGGGATATGGGCGGGGATTTAAACGACTCTTCCGACACTGGGATGCGAACTCGCCGCGATTATTTTTTATCAATGTCTGATGTATCAGGTTAAGTGTGAAACTTGTACCGTGTAAAAGGGCTTTGTATAGTCGCGGGTCCGAATGTACATTCAACAATTGAAAATGCTGAAAAGTTAAGCTACATCAGCGCTCCTATACATACATAGTAACGTACTATGCTTGTACAAGTACCGCCATTTTCTATTGTTTGTGTTATTTTTGAATTGGAGTTAGCTGGGTGAAAATGTCTGTATGGAAACAAGAACAAGTTCTTAGATGTGTAAAAAGTCCTTAGATGTGTAACAAGTTGTTAGATGGGTCATACCACGGTAGCTGTCACACTGATGAGATGAGAAGTTCATCTCGGCTACGTCCAATGGACTGGTTGACGAGACCTGTTGGAGGGTGTGAAGAACGTTTGACTTACATTTTTTTATTTCAGAAAATATCATTGAACGTCATGGACTGCTCTGAGTTTAAAAATTTGCTCCTTAGGAATAGAACATTATCAGCGAGCCTCAGTGCATCCGCACCTGTTGCACCTAAGTGCACAATATTTTGAAACTACATACTTGTTGATGCAACTCAAAAGTATTAATTTTTTATTTGAACCAGGCCTTGAAATTAAAATATCTCAAAGTGGATTTTTTTGTTTTTAAGTATTCTTTTTTTTATACGTTTCAATATCAATTACATACAAAATGGCAGGACTCTCGAGTGAGAGAGATAACAAAGGTTATATATGTAATACGTAACGTAACATTTTCTTATAATAGTTTAAATTACAAAAAGGAGATGATAGATTCAAAATTTATTCAGACTATTGAAGAAAGCGCAAGAGTAAAAAACTCGTAAATCCCTCATCGATGTGGAGAGGAAGCGCCTGGTAAAATTTCCGGATGCTTACAACTTTGCCAACGGCTCCGAACATTTAGGTCATAAGGGAACTTGATGGTATAGAAGGTTGCTTTTGTCAAAATGATAAAGTAAACGGACAATATTTATAATGAACTAGACTGTTCAATAGTTTTTCTCTTTCCTGAAAAAAAATACAGAATAAGATATTTCTTGAATCTTCTTTATCAGTACAACATTTCTATGCAAACATTTTTTGTGGTGCTTATGATTTTTTAAATTTTAAGTTAATGGAAGACGGAATACGACTGATATGCTAAATTCAGTGCTCTGGAGCGAAGATATTTATACGAAGGTGAAGAAATTGATAAGGTCCTGGTAGAAAGTCAGTAGGTGCTCTATAGCTGTGAAACGGCGCCGCTCGAAAAATTATAGAGCAAAAGATTCATGGCTGTTGAGATGGGCTTATGTAGTGGCTGAGAGTATGGCAGACCGAGGACTGGTGGAAGAAGAAGAGATGGACAGAGAGAAGTGGAGGAACCGACTGAGTGAGTAATTCGACTGAGGCAAACTTCACTTCACGAAGAAAAGATCCTTAAATAAAAATAGCTAGTCTGGTTGGTAGAACCCACCCAGATAATTTGTCTGGTTTTATGCTTGATTCTTCTGGGAAGTTTAAAGACTGATATATACTATTTCCAAAGCGTGCACTTATAAAGTAATTCTATTCACTTTTGAAAAATCTTCCTCACCAAAGCCACCCTAAGAAATTGCTTTTAACTAATATCCCTCCGTCAAACCTTCTGCTGCTTATGAGGTAAGAAAAGAATTGCTAACTCCAGGACTATAAACATGGTAAGTTTTTGATTTCCTTAGTAACTAAAGTAGGCATTTGCTACCTGACGATTGAGTTGAATATTGATAGCTTATAATTCTCGGATTTTATAATGAAGGAATCTATTCGAATGTTATATGCACTAAGCCACGAGTAAACCTCCGTGGAGATCGAAAGCTGGTGGGGAAGATTGTTTATTTATTAGAAGGATGAAAGCACCCAATGATAAGTGAGTGGTGATGCCGGAATTGAATCTTCGAGTTCTCTAACCTTTTTTATTTTATAAACTTAAGCAAGACAACTCTCTATAGCATTTTTTGTAAAAATGGAGTGTATGCTCGATCAGTTTTGTGCATTATTTGTTATTGTTATTATTTAAACTGTCACAAACAATCTTGATTTGATAAATAATGATATATTATTACATGATATATATATTTTTTTTTTGTTGTTCAGTGTACTTGATAACTTTTTATCTTATTTTTGTTGATACACTTCTTAATTAACGTAAAGAAAAATAACTTTTTCCAAGTAAGATCGGTATAGTTTCCTAAGGATTAAACCAAAAAACGATGGATATACAATAAAGTCCTGGATTAAACCTAAATATGAATTATTTTGTAGGTGCTTTATGAAAACTATTAAAACAGATGAGGAGCACTCCTAAAGTCTATATCTCTATTCTCGACCGAAATTGAGATTTTGTTGGGGCCTGACACTGTTCCAACGCTAGTTATGTCAAGAATGTCTTTCCCATCAGTAGTGTGCCCAGAATGGGGTTGCATGGCTCCTTCGTAGTTTTTGAGGATAATTTTCACAGTTATGAATTTTTTAGGGGGTACATACTTATGGAGCTATGAACCATAGGCGTCGGCCCTATTGAAATATTGGAGAGGGGATCAGTATAACATGATAACAATATTCAATATATGGGAAGAGAAAGGGGATAGAAAGCCATATACAAAAATCATTAATCAGTTTATTAGATGTATTATAATATAATATATTATTTCTCAGAAATTTTTTTTTTTGCATTCTCAAATATTTGGAATATCTACATTGCCCAAAAAAAAACCTTTAAACGAATGCAAACTTAAGATTTTTTTATTTAACATTTTCAAAATCAAGTCAAGTCCAAGAATTTTGGAACCTTCTATTGTACTTTTCAATAGGTACTAGACCATTCCAAGATACTATTATGGAAATAATTTTTACTTTTTTTTAATGGTGTAGTTTTTAGACCGCTCTGCAGCAAACGTGGCCGGGAGTCAGAAACCCCAGCTCATGTACTGGGCAAATGTCCGAATAACGTGCTCCTTGTCACTCGCCGGCACAATAATGTAAAGCATCTATCCTGGAGAATTTCTGGAGACCAAAAAGTATATATACTTCCTGGAAGTGTATTTCCTTGATACAGAAGGCTCAGCGAGATTCGTAGATATCTTAGCCTTTGGTGTGAAAGGAAAAGAGGCCCTGATAGTCGATCCTACTATTATAGATTTGAAATAAACACTGAGGATAAACATATCAAAGTACAAAAAGAACACGAGGAAATCTATAAAAAATGCACGTAACTACAGGAGAAATATAGAGAGGAATTTGGTGAGAGAGGATATTCGGTTCAGGGACTACGTTTCGAGAGTAGAGGAGCGATTCCAACCTCAACTGCTGATTTTTTGGGAGAGCTGGTCATGGAAAGGAGCCATCTGCAAAGTATGGCGGAATTTATTATTTTAGATTCATTAGGAATCTTACACCACCATCTGTGTTAATTCTGGGTACTTTGTAGTGATCTCTGGGGGCAAAAGTGAGAGAGAAGAAAGTTGAAATCATGAATGATTAAATTATAACATTCGGTATGTCGGATGATAGTTCCGTAATACTTTTTCCTATTTGGTTAGCCAAATTCAGCATGTATTATAAATATTTTCAATACTTTAATTAAATTCAACAACAAGAAAATCTGGCCGTGGATAACTTAGACTTATAGAGTATTGGTAGTTTTAGTCTAGAGAAGAAGATAAAAAGTGTCATGTCCATTTGGTACCACTGTGTGCAGTCCATTATGGAGAAATTTTTCAATCAAAATCTAAATAGAAAACTAAAGAATGTGAAGGACGCGCGGCACTTGCTCATAATCTGTAAGTGTCCAAAATAATAATCCCTAAGTACCTAAACTACTAATAAACGCTTTTATGAATTTTATGTGCGAATCTAACATATGTGCTAAAAACATAAATCAATTAATTGTATAAATATATGTATTTATGCTAAATGAAGTTTAAAATTAACATTATATTCGTAGTAGATCAAGTATAGAAACAATTTTTGCGCCAGCCTATGGTCTATCGCTACTATGTTAAGCGTTATTAAATTACATTTAGCTTCGGCCGGTCGCTTATTTGATATTTGTTCAGGCCATGACGTCTCATTATTAAAAGACTGTGGGACAAGTTAATCACTGCATTGATATTGCTGTTTGATCTCCGTCGCTGTCATATCAAAGATTATGGAGGTTCCAAAGAATAAAATACGTTTCCCGGTGCTGAGAACCATAAGCATAGACTAATCATTTTGGTTGAGGGGTGAGTAGATTTAGATTTTATTTTCGTTCTTCGCCCCCTCCCCTCCCCCCGTGAATATCTTTCAATAACAGCAACATCATCATGTGCAGAGAGATTATTTTCTAAAGCATCATTAGTAATTAGAATACAAAGAAATAGGTTAAATGGTAATAATGGTCAGTCAGATTTGTATTACATTTTGGACAAAATTAATCGATGTAAGTAATGTAACCACACGTCAAAGCTATCGTACTGTAATTTAACCCAAATAAGAATAGCGTCCTTCTAGAAGGATATTTGAATTTACTACCTTTTTTTTTTGTTGTGCAGTTTCCTCACTGCAGTTTTAACCCTTATAAAAAGTATTATGATCGAATCGACGTTTCGATGTGCGGTTTTTGACAGATCTTGATGTTTTAGAGCCCCTGAGTCCGAAAAACACATTTTCAGCCGCTGGCCTGTCTGTCTGTGCCAAGATTATCTCAGAAACGAGAGGACCGACTTTGTTAATTTTTTTTTGTTTTTTAGGGTTTTGTCTACCCCTGCTTGTTAAACAAATTGGGCGCTAACTTCACCAATAACGGCTGTGAAATAAGAGAAAAATGTGTTTTTCCATAGACAGTAACGCAAAAACGGCTCTAACGATTTTAATGAAACTTTTCTCTAATTTTCTACTTAAAGACTTTTAAATTTTCGTATTTTTAGTGAATTCCCGAGACAATTCAAGAAAAAAATTATAAAGAAAATAAAATTGTTTTGGGGAGCTAACTCATCTCGTATCGGTTTTCAACGGATCTAAACGTTTTTATTTTTTGAAATATATATATATATAAACAGCTAAAAGTGGCCCGATTCAAACGATTTTTGACAATTTTGTCAGAAATTTAATGACCTTTCAAAAAATAGGCTATATATATATATATATATATATATATATATATATATATATATATATATATATATATATATATAAAGTATTTAGAAGCTAAAACAAGCATTTCTGATGATCGAAAAAAAAAACAACTGAATTTTATAATAAGATATCTCACATTATCGACCACACTGTCATTTATTTTGTATTTTCATATATTATTTCTGGTAATATATTCATTGCTCACATAATAGGATATATTTAGCAGTTTTTCTATAAAACGAAGAAACATGGAAATCTGATTAAAAATAACGAATTTATAGAATTATAGCCAAAAATATCCAGCTAGAGATCACTCACTGTACGGAAACTGTGAAGCTCATATTCTTAAAACATTAATCCACTTTACTGTCGCTTACTTCCATTATGTATACCAAGGAATCCGGTTTTGAAATAGAATTTAGAGTCTTGACCCTTTGTTGTCATTTACACAGATTTGATTGTAATATGTCAACATGGTTCCGGTTAAATTTCAAAGAGAAAGTTGTATTACTAATGAGTGTATCAGAAGGTTCAGTATTCACAATTTAGTCACTCGATTCAAACTTGGTGGTTAGACATTTTAAAGAAATAACGAAAACTGTGAATAGCGGGCTCAAATACGGGTCATGAAGTGCCGTATGCGTCCCGATTCATCCGAAAGAGAACGAAGGCGACCGATCTCTTGAGTCGGTTACTAATTACTTTCCCGCCATTAAAGTATATTTATACCCTTAACTATGAACAGTTTTACAGCATGAGCCGATTTTTACCTTTTGAGTGTGTTAACTTTTCCATTGTAAATATGTTTATAATTCTGTATGTGTTGTCAATTAAATAATATTTCACATTGTTAAATATTCTTGTTTAATGATAAGATTACTCAAGTTACAACGCTACTACAAAATAGTGTCCCTTATATTGAAGAAATTCAAAAAGTTGTATAAACTTGATGCGCAATCTCAAATCAGACAGTATTGTCATAAAAAGTACCCCAACTAGAAAACAGTGAATCCTTATCGAAGAAATCGAAAAAGTTACATAAACTAATTGTGATATTCTAAAAAAAGGCTTGTGCTAAAAGAAATCTTAAATTCAATTATTCCAACATTTATTGAAAAAACAGTACAACGAATAAAAAGATAATAGACAACTATGCAAACTATTAACTATCCAAGTGATTAAAAAAAATCTTTTATTTACAGCTATAAAAGATAGAAATCGTATTTACAGCTACTAAATATAAGCATTTGTTAATGAATTTTTTTTCCTAAAAACATTTTTTTAACAGGTGTCGAAGGACGATTCAAACATCATTTTATATATTTTCTTTCAGAATAATTACCATTATAATATAAATTTTTCAACTGTTGTTTAATTCAACAGTCAATCTTGACTTATCAGGAAATTACTTCTCCAAAAAATAATGGCATATAAATCCGTGCTCATAAAACTGGTAATTTCCGTTCTAATTATAATAAATATCTAATTAAAGTTAATGTTAGTAAATTGAAGAAGAAATTGAAGCAGCCTGATAAACCGAAGATCACGAGTTCATATCTCGGTATCGGGGTCTTTTAACTTTGCTATTAATCCTCCGACTTTTATCCTGGACCGGGAAAACCCACCAAGCCGAAAAGGCGAGAAAGGTGAGAAACATTGAAAACCGTAGTTTTTATTAATTAAAATATACAAAATGATTTGTATAGTTTTAATTATATTTTTTTTCTTTTGATTTCCTAAAGCGGCTAAATAACGCCTCTTAAAAGTATTTAATAAGAGAAAAAAAGATTAATAAATAAGGCACTCGAATTGACCATAAATATTTCCGTTCTGAAAAACAATCCTTCAAGAGATACCAGAAGTGAAGAGGTTTCGAGTGTATGTATTGATTAATCTCGACAACAAAAGATATTTATTTACGTTAGGTTCAAATTCTAATCAAGAAGTGATATTTAATTTAGTAAAAACAATAACCACTTGCAAAAGAATGCGGTCTTGACAACAATGAATTAAGGTTGATAGATCATTTCGAAAGCAACAAATTAATTAATCGAGCAATTATACAATTAGGTTTTTGATTCGGAGTTCATAATTGTACACAAAAAGTTACAGTTTATGAATCAAATAATTCAAACTAGTTGGAAGAATGTAATTAAGGTTTTTTAGGCAAACTCAACGAGGTCCGATGTTTCAAGGTTTTAAGAAATTAATTTCAATATTTTATTAGAGTACTTTGTACCATCATCATTATTAACCGAAACTATACATTTTATTTTAAATCCTCAGTTTTTAAAAAATATTCTAAATTTAATGCAGCATATAATCGGCTGTGCATTGCAACTGTTAGATGTCAACATTTAGTAATTCCCACTTAAAATAACTTGGAGAAAAATTATAGTCAGAGTTCGTTGCGAAACGTGGTTTATGGCATCTGGATGAGGTCTATAAACATCACTACTAGAAGGCGCCATGGATCGGAAACAAATATTCAAAAAATGATAAATAATCATTTTATAATAATTACGTCCATTGGCCAATAGAGGAAGTGTAATGATATAAAACTCGTGTGCTTGTGGTAATAGGCAACTCGCCAATGTGACAGGTTGAGGAGTGCACTTGTTAATTTTTTATTCTAGCATCTATATTACACGCGATGACCATGTAGAGACGCAATTATTTATTTGCATCACTACCTAGCTTGTATGGCAATACGGGATTCAGCATCAGCAGAACTTAGCTGAATGCGGAATACAACTGTTGACAATTTTCTCCTGGTTCCTTAAGATCTTCTATTTGCTTGATTCGCCATCTATCTTCCTGTGGGTCAGGCGCTCTAGCTGGTGAAACGCCTCTAAGAAGACTTCGGTTTCCGATGTGAAAGTGTGCCGACCACACTGCTGATTTCCAACTATAAAGAATTGTTTGAACCGCGAGAAATTGTTCTTAATTACTAATTGAGGAAACTCATTTTCAGTGAGATTGTAGATTCCCGCTCATCAACGTGGCTCTTCAAATTCGGTGCATTCGTGGTCAAATACAATACAGTTTGGTGCTAGGACTGTGAAGCTTGGACCGAAATCCTCGCTGCCCGGTGAGGAATTGGAAAATCCAGTTTTTTTCGAGAGAATCCACTTTGCCTGCAGCCTCGACTGTGCAGTGGGAAAGTATTTTCCATTACAGTTTTAATGTTCACGGTCGTATTATATCATGAGTCTTGGTGCTACAGAATACCACATCTCTCCTAGGCCTTCTCAGCAAGTCTTGGAAAGATAGCTCGACCTAATGTGTCGCCCTCGCCAGTTAGATGTTTTGTAGGTTATGGGCATTCCTAACAACGGTGCCCTCCCATCGAGCAGTTACCTTGGTGTCTCTTTCTCCGCCATACGTGCGACGTGGCCACCCCACCGCAGAGCTCCTATCCTGCTATACCACATTTCTTCAGCCTCGCTACAAAACTGGCAAATTTCCCAATTCATCGAAATATTTTTCCTTCATATATAAGGATCTTCCTCTCCTCATTACTAGTGATGGTCCAATTCTCTGATCCATAAGTTAGGACGATCCTCATAAGGATCATTTACAAGAGGGGTTTAGTACGGTGGGAGAGATAGGAACTTCTCAGGTACTTTCTGAGGCCAAGTACTTTACTGTTGGCTTTGATGAATCACTTCAAACAATAAAAAACAATTTTGTAAAATTTGGTATCATCAACATCGCCATTTATTTTAGCTTGACCGTTTTCCTACTAAATTTAAAATTTTAACGTTGAAAGAGTTAAATGAAAGACGTCCCTCTTTATAATACATACGGGCCATTGAAAGCAAGACATCTCATCGATCAAGGTTGTCGTTTTTGAATTTCTAATTTCACAATGGATGATAATAAAATGAATGGAAGAAGAAGAAGGACATAAACTGGAAAGAAAGGAGGGATAGGATCGATGAGACTGCAGTTAACGGCTCTGACTATCGATACTAATGGTGTATTAACGGCGATATAGAAGGCTGACACACTAGGCATAACCATCAATTAGGCTAGATCCTGTAGCCATTGTCTCCTCCAACCGGACCAGGCCCTCATTGTTAGCAACGGTAGCAACCAGTTCGTTATCTCTCTATTGTTTAAATTGTAACACTATTCCCTTCTATAAAACTAATTTCCTGGAGAGAAAATTCTTCGGCACAGTTCAGCTAACAATTTTAGAACATGGCTCCAGTTGAAAGATAATTAATTTATTAGAACACCTATCTATTAATGAATATTCAGTTTGTAAATAAGCTTAAAACCTATGGTCATCAAATGGTTTATCATCGAATTTATCATATTTTGAGAAGTTTCTTTTCAGGCATCAGAAGAAAAGTATAGTTGAGAAAACGTTTTTAAAGAGGTATGGTAAAAATTTCGACGAAACGATATTTTTTATTTATTATTTTCAATGTCGTAAACCAACGACTTCTTGTTCTGCAATAGTCTTCAGTAATATTTCTCTTACCCCCGTTAAATAAACCAGCTACCTAGATCTCCACTTGGACAAACGTCTAACTTAGTTCAGTACACAAAATGACTGCCACCATATCTATCTCAGCGAGGAGATGACCCTGATGAATAGGCATCTATACTGGCTCGCTCGACAGAAGAAAACCGTGGGAAAAATAAAGTACACCTGGTTTACTGCTGGCAGATTAAGGTGACGAAAAGACGACGGCTTCATGGACCAGGCCTAGATGTCTAGACTTAGATGTCTTCGGCTGACGGCTCGAATTTCGTTCACGTTCCAGCATCGGTCAACATTTAACCCGCTCAGTGGACTTTCATCGAAAATCTTACCATTGTTACTCACTGATTCATTTATTTCCTGGATTCTTTTATTTTATTTTTTCATCACATTTGCAATTCAAGCCGTCTCCCTCTGGAATTCCATCTCTGCTAATATTCAAGACGCATAATCAGTTTCCTCTTTCAACACCTTTCTCAATCGGACTGATTACGAAATATACCTGAGAGAACTATCTAAGTACCCCCCAGGGACTACCTCAATTTATTTAGGTTATTTTAGTTTCTTATGATGTATATGTGCAATTTTCTTGTCTTTTTCTCTCTCTTCTTCTATATTCTTATTTTCAATTAAGTCTTATTGTAAATATATAATTTATTTATGACCATACAGACATGCAATCTGTACTTATAACTTGTTCTAAAGGGACAACAGTCCCAGAATAATAAAATATATTTTCATTTCACATTTAAGGTATCTAATCTATTCCAGCGTCTTCCCATCAAATGCCGATTGTACTCTCCTAAATCCTACTCATGTCTAGTGTCCCTAACCACCTGTCATGTCAACTCCCAATCCCTTCCAGCTCAATGAATTCCTAGATTATTTTACCCATCAAAACTTTTACCACATCATTGCGATTTCCGAAACATGGCTCAAGCCTTACATCCCATTCTCTTTTGTTTCCCTTCCCAACTACATAGCACAGGCGGATCAACAGAAAGAGGGCTTTCAGGGTGAAGCCCTCCTCCCCAAAATGTTAAAATGTAGCCATGTTTATAGTAAAAAAAAGATCTCTTAAAAGTATTATTGTTTGTGTAATTGTGTGTGGGCGTGGTGGCCGAGTGGGCTAACGTGTGTGGACAGCACCGCCGTTGCCCAGCAACCTGACAACTGATAACTAGATAAAAATAGACAGGAGTTCGCGTCCCGGTGCCATCACTTAGACACCATTTCATTTAGGTAGTTAGTATCTTTCTTTTTTTACAAAGTAATTATCGTTATATAAATTAAAAACAATCTTTCATGCTGAAGCCCCCTTTTTCCAAAATTAAATCCTGGATCCCCTAGTGCTACATACTAATCCGCCACGACCTGGACAACCGGACTTAATGTTTGCTTCCTTCCAGAAAGCAATGAAACTCTTGAGAGAATTTTTTCAGCAAATAAAAAATGAAAGGCTGAGAAGCAGTTTTAAATTAAATTTTGAAAAGAAATACTTTTGCTTTAATTAATTTTGTCTTAAGTAGCTAATATAATGATCATCACCAAAATTACTGAAACTAATTAGCTCATATGATGAAAATTAAATGCAAAATTAAATGAATCTAAACAGCAAGCAGTTTTTAATTTAGCAAAATTTGTACATATATACATGCTTTTCTTCTCTCCTATTCCAAAAAAAATAGGCTGTCTGATTTAGGGCAAAAAATATTTGGTCAATTAAGGTATACCTGAGCAGGTTTGCCTGTACAGTCGATGAGCAACCATACGATGGGATTTAACCATCAATTGATCTTGTGGTATGAGATGATTGTATCTTGGTTGTTTACTTTTATCAAGTAGGTAATAAAAATCCATGAAACATGGTCATGGTATAAAGAATGGATGTTGAGAAAAAATCTACACCCTGCTGTCAATTTATTATGAGAACTAACTGGAAAATTACTTCACAATGGTTGAAACAGTGTACTCAAAATAGAAATAGAAAAAATGAAAGAATTCATTAGTATTATCGTTTTATAAAAACTGAAAACAAAATTTAATCCAATGTGCATTGTGTGCACTTCACATAACTCTTGCCTAGCCCCTTACTGATGATAACCCACATGCGTTGATTGAAAAGTCAGTAAACCAAATAAATCTATTTTCTCATATTTGTGAGATATACTTATAACTCTTATGCCTATTCTTAATGGTAAAATATGGGAATAAGAAAAGATAATTAATTATAAGAAGCTCGGTAATTACAGAGGCAGAGTAATCCTTCTGTGTTGCCATATGGCAAGGCAACAACCAAGCAGGATGTAGACAGGAGTGGTGGATGCATAACATGTGTTTGAAAAATGATAGGAAGAAGCTCAGGATGTGCAAGCCTTATTTGTCTGTTTTTGAAGCAGCTTATGACTCCATGGAGAGAAACTGTCTAGGGGAGACTGGGACAATATGTGAGATTGAGGAAAGCGAAGCAAGATAAACTTCTGCCAATGCTGTTCAACTTTTCTTCAAACCATAGCAAAATGTGATAACAATATCCTGTAAAAATAAAGGGATTTATTAATGAATCATAAATCCTATAAGTTGCTATTTATTATTATCTCTCAACATAAATGAAAATTTTAATAATAGGAATAGTGATGATTACAAACTATATGATGAGTTTAATCAAAATCGTTAAGAGCGAAGAAAATTTATTTTGTGTGCACATCGTTGAAGACTGCACGGAACTATGAGAGAAAACGAGTTCCCCAACTAATGTCTAGACAGAACTACACGCACTTTAAAAGCCCTGTGTGCGGGTGGAATGAAGCTGTGAGTCTAACCCACTTCTCCTTTTGTAGGAGAGAAGATATAGTACCTGGAAGACCGCCGGACAGAACAGGATTGAAAAAATGATGGAAGAAATGAAATGAACAATGAATAAAAGCAAGCTGTGTGTACAGCAATTTATCAATCTAACAGGTAAACTTGCAGCAGTGATTTTTTATGTAGGCATGTGTACCAACTCACTGCTGCAAACTCCTGTATTGGCTCAAAGGCAGGATAGGGAGGAAAACAAAATAAAAAAATTAATAGAGCAAAGAAAATTGTAAAAATGTGTGAAGTCAATTATATAAAATGCCACTTTCTGCTAGATTTTGAGAAAAATATTTATATATCAACATCCGTCGCATACCTACTTTCAAAATGAAATTTCAGTTTGGAACATTCATTTTTTAACAACGGCATAATAAGTGCATGTCATGACCAACTTGTCCAATAGATTTCAAACATTGAATTTATGGTTGCAGGAGTTATTACATTATCTAATTTTTTGGGAAATTGGATCCTAATTGTCTCACAAGCTAAATACAAATATTGGAAGATTAATAAAAGGACCAGCATAGTTTCTGAAACTCATTTCCTGAGAAAATGTTTAAAATTATGGGATTATACAAGTTCATATTATACATTAAAAAAGAGAATGCAGTGTAATAGTGAATATTTTATTCCCTAAATAACAAAATTTAAAAAAAAATGCAATTCATTAAACTTAAAGGTATTAATAATTATAGGATTGCATACATATTAATATTTTAAGTACTACATTTAAGTATTTAAGACTCATACATAACTGAAATATTAAAACCACCTTTGGTTTTTTTTTTTTTTAATTCAAGAATTTAAAATTTCTGACATTATTCTGTTCATATTTCATCATTAAACAAGATCAAAATACTTGAGTCGATGAAATTTGTTAAAACGTCAATTGAGAAACTGGAACTGTAACAAAATAACATTTATAGAGATATGTTTTCAGCAGTAATTAGCACTAGTGCATTTTTACATCCCTCAAATACTGTATAACGATATGTTGATTTTTTCAAATTAAACAACAAAACATCATAAAATAAAACATTTTAAAATAATATTAACAATGATAGTATTCTTATAAATTAAAAAAATAACAAACATCAAAAATTATAAATTACAATGATCAAAAAAAAAAATATAAAAATAACAGGAAGAGGAATCAACTAAAATTAAAACCCAAACATAAATTAATAACAACACATTAAAATTATAATATAATACTTTTCTTAATTTAATAAGTTTCTTATTTTTCAAGTACGTGTACAAAATAACATTTTACTATCTCCACTCTTATCTTACCTACAGTAAGTGAAAATTACTATTTTTTCATTTATTATTTTATCCTTAAACAAAATTCTTTAATTTCAAAACAAAATTAACTTCCCAATTTTTTATAGTTCAATACAATAAAATCAGTTCTAAATACATATTGTAAATAATAAGTATTTTGTTTTAATTTATATATATATATATATATATATATATATATATATATATATATATATATTGGAAATTATTAATTGTAATAAAGTCAATTTTGTAATATTATTATGTCTAAATATTGAATAATTTAAGGCAAACAAAATCCAAACTGAGATCTAAGATAAATATAAAAAATAACAATAATTTTTAAACAATGGAGTCAAACCCTAATGGTTATAAAAGCTCCCGATAATTGGCTCTTTATAATTAGTTAAGAATATTCTATATAAACTAAATCAAAATTATATTTTATAATTTTAATCTGGTCATGTTTTAAAAAAATAACATATATTAATATTTACATCCCAATGACTGAGATTGCAGAACAGGCTAAGATGCTTGCAATATGTAATCAGTGTTAAGCAAAATAGAGCATGTTAAGTACTTGGATAGGTTGTCGTCCATCTTGCAGCAGGAGAGGGGGGAGGTTGCTGAGCAGGCTAATGCATTGGCAATACATGGGTTGCAACTGGCAACCTAATAACCTGAAGATTATGAGTATGATTCCCAAAACTAGGGGGTTTTAAATCTGGCATTAACCCCTGTCCTCTCCTTAGCCCAGGAAAAAAACCATACAGCTGAAAAAGGATGTGCAAGGGAGAAAAGAAAAAAAAAAGAAAAAGACTGTCCACTGTGGAAAGTTATACCGCCTAGGCATAGAAGTTGACCCCAAATACTTTAATCAGAAATGGGCCTCTTCAGAGGATTGGTCAATGGATGATCTGTTTCAGAGAAAGAAGTACAGGTTTTTGTGGAACCGCTGACTCTGAGCAGCCATAATTTATGGATCTTTGTCATTGTTCTTGAACACAGGTCGGTGGGAAGGACACTGCCAGATTCGCTCCAAAAGGACTAGCTATGAAAATATGTGTATGATCACGGTAATTTGGTGTGGGCCAAGTATTACCCATTGACTTATAAATGTCTAATAGTGGGCTGATTAATGTATCAATTGGTGTAGATTGTATGGTCTTTGGACTCACTTGGTGTTTGAGAATTGAGCTTCATTTTGGCATCCTCTTCTTTCTCATACTTCCTCCAGCAGGCTGTTTCCTTTGGATTGAGCAACTCATATTTGTACGATCAGTTCTGGTCAAAAAATAAAACTGTGCACACATTACTCATGCCTGGGATTAACTGTACAGGAAAATCTGACTTCAAAAGTTCAGAACTACATGGAAGTGTTTTTCTACATTCTTTTTTGTATTTCAGGGGTTAATCACTGAACCACATCATGCAGCCAAAGATCTGTGGCCTATAGTGTCAACCAAAGAAAAAATATTATTGAAATCTAAATTGTTCAGGATTCCCTCTTTATCAATAATATAATTCTTTTCCTTATTAAATACAAATCTCGTAAATTTATAATTTATTTAGTGCTAAGAAAAGCATACACATATGTTATTGTTTGATATTTTTCTTCTTTAAATTTTCACCTGCTTGTTTTTAATTGATTTACTTATATCAATGTTAAATTTAAGTTTTTTTATTTATCTATTTCTGTTGGGGAGCTCCAGTTAACAAGGGTTTGACTATATAATTAATAATTTAATCAAAGTGTTTAGTAGCTACATATAAAAATTACCACTTTTCAGTTTTAAATTAAAGCCTTCCATAATAATTACAAGTATAGATATACATAGACATCTTTAAACTTTATAATGAAAAATAGAATAGAATATGTAATAAAGACATTTTTAGGGAGAAAAATATAAAAATGAGAATGATATTCAAATAGTAAGTACCAATGGCTCATATAATTGTAGACTTTAATAACCATAACCGTAAGTTCAAACTACTATAACATAAACTGATAAGACTAGTAAATCAAAGAACTATAGAAGGACATTTCATAATCTCAGCGTCACCACTAAAACTATTGATGATGAAAAACCAAATTATTCAAAACCATTATGTAAATAAGGTTTATAGCTCATTATTTAACAAAGTTGAATAGTCTTTGGAAAATTAGTAAACTATCAATAACTAAATTAATGCTTTGATTTTGCTTGTGAAAATAGGAATATTGTACATTACTCTTACATAATTATGACAACTCAAGTCATTAATTTTATGTGGTGGCTGAAATCATACAAAGTCACAGACTTGGTCAATTTTAATTCTGATAATGCTTATTAAGTATATATATTTAATAATGATTCATTTTTATAATAAACTACACTTCTTTATCTCATCCACTACAATAATAGTGTTCTATAAATATAAACTATCACTGTTATAAACATTAATTTAAATACAGTAGATAAAATTCATCTACAATCTAATTATTGTCAATGTAAAAAGCTTTGGCACAGGAATGGCTAATTATCAGGTAACTTTATAAAATGTAAGCATAAAAACCAAAGTAGTAATATACTATTTAAGCCGCAAGCAATAATATCTTGGTGTTTTGTTTCAATTTAATTAGTACAATACAAAAATAATTGAAATTTAAAATTATTTATAGTGCCTTCTTTTTAATTGGTATACAAGCAGTAATTTATTGATACAACAAACAATATAATATGGAATAAGTATGAATTGATAGATAGCGTGAATGAAAATATCTAAGACCTGTATGATACTTTATATATATATATAATAATTGAGCGATCCTATGCTAGTATGGCAGTGTAACCACAAATGGAAAATTACTGAAAGAAGAATTCTCACAAAACATGATATACATTTTGGAATTAATTTGAAACAACTTTTTTAATATTAATTCTTTAAGCTAAAGTCATGGCCCACATTATAAGTCACCCTGATGTCATCTACTGACAGTAATACACATATGCATTAGTATTTATTTATAAAGATGAACATGATAATGATGAGTTAAGATTTGAATTTTTAATTACACAAAGTAGATCGTGTGTATTTCTCTTCCATAAAATTAAAGTTTAGTTTTTTTTCTGGCTTTGATGTAATTTTAGATGTTTGAAAAACTATATCATCCCCTTTAGCTGGCATTTAAAGCAGAATTTATGAGTGAATTACTTGAATCATCGTTTTATGAAAGCTCACAAAATTAGCATTGATTTCGATTCGCCCTAATAGTATAACAATTAAAATGTTACTAAAATTTCAGATTGCCTCAAAAGGAGAAAACAGAGTACTGGAAATGAATCTTAGTTAAAGCGGAATAGAGGTTGTTTCCAAGTATTACGTAACTGTTACTTATACTTGTCTAGAAAGTTTAGTAAAATTGAAGTTACATAGTTTATCCTTAACAATATAATCAGAGAAAACAAACCATTGAGAAAAAGACCTTAAATAAAAACAGATTTTATTTCAGTTGCAATAAAAGAGTTATTGACAATATTTGCAAAAGGTAAACATTTGGCCTTAAACCATAATAAGAGAATGTGTATTCCCTTAAAATTTAAAAAGATAGATAATTAGAGATAGAGAGGAATATGAAGAGCTAAAACCAGATCTTTCTCATTTCTGAATCACTTGTCATTCATTCAGATCTTATGACTTATCATTCATTCTACCAGTTCAAGAACTGATATACCATCTTTAAGGATTAAGTTCAAAAACATTCTATCAATAACTCTCGTGATTACCAACAATGCGGGTTTAAAAAAAATATATACATACATAACAGCATTTGCATTTTCTTGAGCCAACTTGAAACGGTTTCCGATAATACATCTTTGAAATATAGTTTAAATTATTTTAATATCAAATAATTGACCTTCTATTTAATTAAGGCATTATTTTGGACTGGCCATTATTTTAAACATATTAAGCGACCTCTGCAAATGTTTTATGGCAAAAAAAAAAACCTTACCATAAAAATAATATAAGTTTTACTGACCTTTTAATTTATTTTGTGGATAAAATAGTGCATAGGTTCATGTCCAATGGAACCACACAAAATTCAAAACGATGTTAAATCATAAAAGCTGTTTTTTAATATTAAACATTTTCAATTGCTATTAAATTAACATTCATTATTTTATATCATTTATTAGAATACTGAAATTTATTTCTTGCTTTGTTATTACCAAAACTAAAAATATAAATAAAATTGACCTAATAATCATTGCTTGTTATAATTAAATATGAATTGCAATAGCAGTAAATAAAAGAAATGAAGCCATTTCATGATCAATAAAATTAAAAATTTATTAATGATTAAAATTATTTGATGATAAGTTATGCTAATATGGCGTGAAAGTACTTGAAAAGTATTATTCCAAACAAGGACAGAATTAATAATGAAAAATATATTATTTCTAAGAAGCATTAAATATTTTTATCTCAAATGAAATAAAATTTGAAATTATTTGAGCTAAGTAGTATTCATTGTTATAGTACATAGTTACCATACATTACCCACTAAAACCTAATAATGCATGTCTTGTAAGAGACTAAACACTTTGTAAATAAGATTGTCATTGATAAATATGAAGTACGACAATAGGCAGTTAGTTGTGGAAGCATTGGGGTAATGAACACAAAACATCGATGTTGGATGTTTCCAATACATATAGTAGTAAGTCGAGTGAGTACAAGAATTAAAGTATCGATGCTTGATGTCTCATTAAAAATCTAATTTCAAAAATACCACTGATTATGTTTTAACACTAAATGTCAGTAAGAATAAATTCATATTACTAAATGACTCAGTTTTATCCTTTTTTTTTTCCTAGTTAGGCTTACCGCTAATGATAATAAAGTTGTTAAAAATTGACTAGTTAAAAAGATACTTAAAAATTAACAATTTTTAAAACTGAGCAATTTAATGACTAAATTTATGTGGACAAATGATATTCATATATGTCTAATGAAACTTAATATAATAATTTAAGATTATGTTGGTCAGTCTGTTTAATTTAGGCATCAAAACCTCAATGAATAGACAAACTTTAACAGCAAACGCTTAAATAACTTAATTTCTTAAATAATCCATTCCAATATCACTTGTAAAATACAACAATGTCACAACACAAAGATTATTAACTTGGAGCTATGAATTTGATGACACTTTATAAATTTGTCAATTTCCATAATTTAACCCGATACTTTTGTAAAAACAATTATTATCATAAAAAAATAAATGAACTGGGAGCAACACCATAATATTGGTGCAGTAGACCCTAAACCTACAGCAAGTAATTTACACTATCAAAAAATATCGAATCAGTTTATTTCAAGTAATTTTTTTAAGAAATAGGGATAATCAACCAAGAGGGAGGAAGGGAGGAAATTTAACAAATATTTTTTTAATTTTGTGAAAATAAATCAACCTTTTACATGCTTGATGATAAACTCCATTGATATTAAATAGGAAGGTGAGGAATTGTCACTTTTAAAGAGACATAATCCAATCTAAGGCTCATATCAAGGACTCAGTTAGTCGAGTCACATTCGTCAAGTTAGAAACTAGAAATCTCTAGCAAGAAAGATTTGATGTGACTGGGAAAATTGAAATTAACTACACCCTAAGCTGAATACATCGATATGTTAAATAACTGTGGATAAGATATATTATGTTCTTTTTCATAAAATATCAATTAAAAAATATTTAGGTTTATAATAAAATTTGCAAATGTGTAATGAAAACTTTTAGTCGTCTTTGTTGAATAGATTTTACTTTAATCAATCCACTTTTTTTTTTTTAATTAAAAACAAAATGCTATTTCAGTTACAGTATTTATCCTAACCAGTAATACTGGATAAGAAAGAGTCAACTGTAGTCAAAGAATCAAAGAGTCAAAGATCAATAAAAATGTTTGGAATTAGGTTACAAATAATACTTCTTTACAAATATGTTAACACTTCACATAGGAAATCATAAGTTACTAAAAAAAAAAAAAAAAAAAGAAAGAAGCCTTAAATCATAAGTTACCTGCTGAAGATTCGTTAAAAATAAAATAGTTATGAGAGTTTTATACACCCCTCTTACTTATTACGATTTCATCGAGCAATGAATCCATACGTGGGTTTCCACCTAACCTTGCTACTTCATTTCTCGCTTCTTTTTCTAAATCATCAAGAACTTTACGTGTGTAATCAAAAGATCCAAATTCTTCCAAAAGAGAGATGCAGTAACGTTTCACTTCAACTGCCTTAGGTCTCTGTCGAAGTATGTCTATTTAAAAATTAAGGAAGAAACATGGAAATAAAAATAAAAATACATTAATATAATTTTTTTTATACTTTAAATTTTATAATAATCATAACGCTCTAAGTAGTAGGATTTAAAGACATCAAAAATAATTAACACTTAATTCTTGTAATCAGAGGAGCAAAATGTGATATAAGCTTAAAAATATTATATTAAAAATTTAAAATAACAACAGTATTAGGCAAGAGACCATGCATTTGGCCAAAAACCAAGCAGATAGATAAATCAGCAATAGCTATCACAGATGTAGATATATTGTAATATACACCTTAATTGAAAGTAGTTAAAAATGATTTAATAAATTAATGTAACAGTTAAAAAGCAAGCTAACCTAGCTAAGCTAATTCAGGAAAAAGAAAATAGCTGCTCTGTAGTTTCCTCAGAAAGGGAAATCCCAAAGAGGGGAGGGGAAGAACTAATGATTTTGTTTTGGCAAGCAGTTGTTGTTTGGCTGCAGTGAAGAGAGGATAGGAGAAAGGATTCTGGCTCCAGTGGGTAAAAACCAGTAATAGTATTACAATCTTGGAAGTTTTTGTTTGACAGAGTCACTAGTTGTTTTGAATTACAAGAGACAGGATCTCTCAGGGTGCTTGAGTTGAGTAGAAGGAAGTGTCACTACCATTTTGGAAGTTGTATTTGGCAGAAAATATGAAAACATTTGAAGACAAATGAATTTAGTGCAACAAAGGAAGAAACAGTTTCTATATAAAAAAGGTCAGCTTGCCAATTCATATTTGACTTTATTTTAAAATCAGTTAATTTTAGTATAAATAGTGTAATAATAGTTTGTCTGATTGTTTTGATCAGATTGTCAGTAACCCATACCTGAGATATAATAATTATAAATTTCAATTCAATATATTAATACTCTTATCATTTTGTTTATTATTTGATAACCTCTTATTTCTTTTGGAAGTATCCCAAAGGTATAACGTTGTCTTCCGAGATATTATTACTAGTTAAAAAATATAAGAAAGAGATATTACAATATATAATAACAATCAGCAAAGATACCACAGAAAACACACATCTAGCCTATGCTAAGAAGAAGCAAATCAGTCTATTTAAGGTGGCAAAGTGCTTCAAAGTCTGGAAAATCTATAGAAAAAAACTACAAAAATTGTATACAAAACAATAACTCAACTACATGTAAATGATAAAGTTTGTACAAACTTATAGCAGGAGTTGAAAAAAGTAAAGAATATTTTAGAGATCTTTCTCGAACAATTATTTATTGAATAAAACATAAGTACATTTTGCCAAAGCCATTATCATTGCATTTGACGAACACTAAATCATTTAGAGGAGTCTTATTCCACATCTTATTTATTAACTGTTATTTTTTCAGTTTTAACTGATTTCAATATTTGATTGAAATATTTAAAAGAAAAGTACTGAAAATCTTAATTTTTGTAATGAAATTAGATTTGTATATTTTTGTGTCCATTAATTAAGTTAAGTGTACCGACAATAGACACTTTAAGAGAATTTTACAACATTAATGTAAATTACAACTTAAGTTCTGACAGTGGATCTTAGCAAATGGATTCAATTAAAAGCAAATTTAGTCTTTTATCAATTTTGTTTTTTTTTATACAGCCAATTAGTTTATTATTCATGAAACACTTAGGAAATTCTGACAGTGTATTTGGTACCACTAAGACACCCAGGTTTTGAGGTCAACATATTTTTTTATATAATTAAATAAAAGCCAAAATAAATCCTCCACAGTTTTAAACAAATAAATGGCAAACTACAGATGAATAAATAAAAGATTCAAACCTATCTCCCAAAGAAGAGTGATAAGGAAAGCTCCCTGAAACAAACAACCGGCCTTGCCCATTGAAAATCAACTTAAATAATCAACCAGTTGTGGCATACCACTTGAGGTTCAGGTATTACCCTCTTAGGTGTTCTAGCTTCAAATCTAATCATATTTGCACTCTCTTTTGGACGTATAAAGCTTATTACATGTTAATGAGTTAAAAACTGTTCATTACTGGTACATTTACCCTAAAAAGTTTAAGGAATATTAATTACTATTTGGACAGTGTAAATAATTCGCATAGTATTTTAGGCAGTAAACAAATGGTCATTTAATAAACAAATAAGTACCCACTATGTATTCAATTTAGTAGAACAAACATTTTTTTTTCTTTTACAATTACAAATGTTCATAATCGAAAACACTAATCCAAAGCATATATACCAAATCCAATTGGTTGTAAAATGGTTAGATTTTGGTATTTTATTTTTCCTTTTGTAGCCAATGTTATTATCTTTAAAATTAATATGTATAATACATAACTAACCATAAAGTTTACTTATTGAGTTAAACATATATCCATTTTGTTCTGGAGAAAGTTAATTTTTTGGCACAAGTGAAGAAGGTAATCTTTAAAATGATAGCTTAATCGTTAGTTTTGATAGAGTGTTAAAGAAAATTTTTCACTAGAGATTTAAACTTTTTTAAAAAGTTCCATTGTATTAGTTTCTGTGAAAATTTTTAGTAAAAAAGTCCCATTTTAAAAGTTCTAAGGAACTTTTTTGTAATGAAGTTCCAGGTTTGTGATAAAAGATTAACTTGTATTTATTAAAGTTCATAAAAAAAATCCCATTAAATAAAATATTAGAGTTATAATTTGTCTTAAATGAATTACCTTTGACTCTAATGTGTTGTTTGTTTAAGTAGCTATTAATATAGGTTTAAGATGAACTTTTTAGCGAAATCGGTAGAACTTTGAATAAAAGTTCTGATAACCTTTATTTGAAAAGTTCCTAGGGAAAAAGTTCTAGTTCCAAAAGAACCGAAAAACTATCGACAATACAAATTCTAGTGATGCCGATACTTTTTAAAAATAAAAGTGTTTTTTTTTTCTGTTTCAAGCTTCTTGGCTTCTGTGAAACAATATATAAAGAATTTTTAATTGAAAATTAAAAAAAATTATTTCCTAAAATTGTATGTCTCTGGAAAAAAAAAAAAATAGTGAAAAATACTATTGATTAAACATCTATAAAAATAAAAAAAGGATACTGAACACCTTCTTGTCATCTGGTCGGGATAGAATAGCATGCATTATAGGAAAACCAAATTTTCCTTCAGTCAAATCTTCACAGAAACTTTTATTGTCAGCATACTGAAAAAAAAACAACGAAATTATGATCAGACATTACATAATATTTTATATGTATATACTAAGGCTAGAAAAGTAATTATTAATTATTTAATTAATAATTATTGAATGTGGTAGTTGCATTAATTTTCAATTTCTAGAAAAATACAAAAGTAGTGGTTAGTAATATTGGATATAGAACTAACGAAGGCAATCAGCATGGGCAATAGGTTGCAAGCTCCGCAACAAAACGCCCAAGGAAAGTATAAGAAGGTAATATGCTTTATGTTATAGATATTGCTTAAAGTGAAATGAAATAAATTAGTGCTTAAAATACAGGCTTTGAATACACAAAAAATAATGTAGGCAGATATTTAGCAAGAAAAGAAGATATAACAAATTAAAACCTGACTTCGGCTGGAAGATTAACAAAATTATTAAAACATTAATTGATTATTTTAAATTCTATTTGAAATAATAAATCTTTCTTATTGTTAGTAGCAATAACAAGATGGATAAAAATAAAGTACAAAGAAAATTATACGATTAACTAAAGAAAAAATATTAAATATTTCATCAGGTTGAAAACAATTGTCCAAATATAAAAATAGTACTATACTATGCAATAAAGTAGTAATTCATTGGATTCAGAATTTCACGGAGCATTAGAGAATTACACTCTGTTTTATGTCAAAAATAAATAAAGCCAATCTAAACATTTTACTAGGCTTCAAAACTGGGGCAGTGGTAAGTCAGTGGGTCGAGATGGGACAAAGTGGGTTTTAAGGGTGATAAATTTTCATGTGGTTTCTTTGGATCATAAAGAAGTATATTCAATAATTTTTTTGGTCTAATTTCATTTTTACTTTATTAGATATTTAAAAAAATAAATAATATTATAATCCTATATTTGATTAGGAACCAGTAAAAAATGTCATTAGATATTCTCAAAATTAAACTTTAAATTTGTTTACTGAAAATGTGTAACATGGTGTCATTTACTCCGATAATCTCAATTTAGATTAGGTAGGTGGGGTGGAGCCCCTTAATCAAAACTTAAAAAAAGATGTTTTAAAATTTTTATAATGAAATATCCTATTTTATAAAATGTTTTCATCATTAACACTAAACAATGATTTGTCTCTGGTGATGAGTGTTATTGATGCGCGGTAATGAGAATATTCGAAAAAGAAAGCACAGTTCCTGAGGCCTTTATTTGAAGACAAAACCATGAAATTACAAAAAAAAAAAAATTACAAAAGAATGATTATTGTGCAGTAATGAGACTAATAAATATACGCATCCGAGTATCACCTTTGCACGACGAACTGTTCAACAATACCTGTTGAAAAACAGTGGAAAAATCGTTTTTCCGGGTATTGGCATTGTTGCTCCTACAATATGATACAGATTGCATGAAATTCTCTCTTGTAGGTCCTCAAACGGAAAATATCAATAAACATGTGTTAAAGAGAAATTTTTTGGTAACAAACTTTCACATCGGTTATTCATATTACCAGTTACATAAAAAAATTATAAAAATTCATACCTGAATAGTGCATACTATAGTCTTTTAGTTTGTTAAGTTTTTCCATTAAAATAACGTTTTCTAAGGTCTCAGATAAGAGTTATTCAGTGAATTGATATAGTTAGATGGTAGTGATAATAATCGAGATCTTTAAGACCACAAAAATATGTTTATGGAAAAAAAAAATTTTTTTTAATGGATCTTGTAGACAGTGATAAGAAGAATGAAATTATATATATATATATATATATATATATATATATATTACTTATTAGAACAGGTCCAATTATATTAAACCTTAGGTTAAACTACTTTTGAGGTTTTTTTAATCACTCTTAATGATTTCAACATGTCCTTTGGAAAATACTGGCCCCAATATTATAAAGCTCTAAGAACTACCATTTTTGGAAATTATCATTTTATTTAGATTTATTATATAAATTTTATGAGAAGGAGTTAGTCGACAGTGCGGTCAATACAAAATTATATCATAAATACAAAATTAAAATAAATCAATTATTTTAATTTTTGCCGACATTTCGACCCACTTTGCAGGTCGTCTTCAGGGCGTAGGATGTGGCACTGCGGGAGGCAGTTGAAACACTGGCAGTGATTACTGTGACCTGCACGACCTGCAAAGTGGGTCGAAACGTCGGCAAAAATTAAAATAATTAATTTGTTTTAATTTTTTATTTATTTGACCTCACCCTCGACTAACTCCTTCTCATATTATATCAACGGTCAACCATCTCTACATTATTATATAAATTTTATTTAGATGTGCAAGCTTCTTCTTGGTTTGCTATTTATAAATATCCCAGGTAATTTATATTTTTACATCAATTTAATTGTATCTTGTAGAAAGAAGAATGCCCAGACCAATAATTGTTAAAAGAATGTGCTTATTGACTCTATTTTTTGCGTTTACTATTGACCTGTGTGAGTAGTCAATGTGCTGTATAATTTTATTAATGGTGGTTTAAAGTTAATTAATAAAATATAGAAATTCTGCAATTATGATGTACGATGACTGATATTGAAGCTTGTCTTTGACCCATACTCGATGGTCAAACATTTTAGTTTATTATTAATTACTTCAATTAATTAATTAACAAATGAACTCACCTCAACATCACAGAGGTTACAATAATCATCTCTAATTTGGAAATAAAGACCAAGAATACCGCTAAGAAAAGAAAAATCAGATTTGTTGCTACTGAATAGTTGCATCAGCCTGACAGCAAGCATGAATAAACCTCCAGTTTCTGTAAGCAAATGAAATATTATTGTATAATGTATAGCTATAAGTCAAATAACAGTAATCAACATATGTAATTTTAATGAACCATAAGCATATATATGCTAATTTATATATTTATTAGATATTTGATGATCATGAATTTTTTTTTTGATATATCATGTTTGATCAATAATACACACAAAATTGGATTCACTCAATTGTATATTTAAACTCAAACCATAAATTTATCATATTAAGTGCTAACACCTAATGAGGTTTTTTCAAAGAAACTTTTTGGCTTTTTATCAATAAACTAAAGAAGTGAATATATTTATTCTCTTGCATTCATTTTGGAATATTTTGTTTTTATGGAAAAATTAAATTCAGTTGGAGAAAAGTCTAGGGTACTTGTCGGTTAGGAGGCTTGGACAAAACCTCCCTTGTTATCTAATGTTACATCACATAACGTCCCTTCTTATCTCATGAAAGCTTTGAGTTATTCTATTGTTTATTTTTGTTCCATTTCTGTTATTTTCGTCAAATTATGGATGTTATTACATTCTGGGAATTGCCGTTTTCAGAAGAAAAGGCTATTGAATATTTTCAAAATGCTGGGATAATTCCAAATGTGAAATTGTGTGAAGAAGGTCATCAAATGAAGTTAGACAGGAAGGCGAAATGGAGATGCTTTCATAGCACTTGTAACAAAAAACTTTCTATAAGGAAAGGAACGTGGTTAGAGGGGTCGAGGATTTCGTTTTTAACGGCTTTAAAATGTATTTATGGGTGGTCCCGGTTGTTTTGAACAGCTGAATTACCTGAGTTTTTTTATTATTTCATTTTTTTTTCATATTATATTTATTTTGTCTATTTCATGTATGTGTTGTAAAATTAAAGTGTTTCTTCATTGTTGTGAGAATTATTACATTTCTTTTTGTCTATTTCAATTTCAAACCAAACTGTTTTGTTATTATTACATTTGTTTTCGTTTATTTAATATATATGTTGTAAAATAAAAGTATTTTTTTATTATTACATTTGTTTTTGCTTACAATTTCAATAATATGAATATAATACAATAAATATGAATACAAAGATAGGAATTATGAGATGCCCTATCAGAATTATCAGTGTTCAGGTCATAAACATTGGCAGATAGCAGTCTGTCCTGTCCAGCTAACCGACAAGTACCAAGTCTAGCATGTTGGATGGAGTTTGGATTTTCAGATTATGTATTCGTAAAGTAAAATGAAATGAATATTACATTACATGATTTGAAAATTGAGGTTCTATCATATCCAACATATTCATCAACTTACCATTACATTTTCCTAGCACTGGACACAATTTAAAAAAAAAAAATTTTCATTTCTCAAGTATCTTGATACTTCCATTGTCAAATGTTTCTTTGAACAAGGGATGAAAACTTTGTATGGCATTGACAGAAATATATTAAAGCAAACAGAAGTTATTTTGGACTAAAATAGTATTCATGAAGTTTGTTTCATTCATTGACTTTTAAGATCAAAATATTGATAGATAACTTAAGTTAAAATTTACTAATTTGATGATTCAAAAAAATCAAATTTGCCAACATTGCTAAAAATTAATTAATAATAACGAGATTATACCTTTTTTACACAAAATTTTGTATAACTTCAGATGTTGCGTAAATTATACAGGACTGTTCCAGTAAAAAAAAATAATACGATCACCGTTTAACTGTAACATTCTATTTACATGAATAACTTACTCTTCATTGTCATTATTTTATATTCCTCTTCAGTTGGGCAAGTAAAATTATCTCTCCAATAAATTTCCATCCCTTGACCTCTATGAAGCTCCAGAATTTGTTCTGTGAAAACTGCAGTCGCCTAGAAGTGAAATAACAAATAAGTATTTTTACTTAAATTTATGATAATTAAATCAAAAACCATAAAATACAAAGAATAATTATGACTAAGATTAAGAAGATGATGGTCACATTCCTAAATACTACCAGTATTTTATAAGCCCATTATATATATTTAACTCAGTTAAAAATAAACTTTAATATGTAATATGATTGATCATCTATAGGTCTTGGCCCACTAGAAAAGGTGGAGCACCATTTATACAGTGGTGCCAAAACAAGACAACTTTTTTTGTGTTCTTTCTGAAATTTATTTTTAAAATGATTTAAATATATGTATATGGATTTTTAAAATACTGGTAGTGAAAGGAAATGTTTTGACCACATCTTTTTTTTTTGGTATCAATAAACAAATGTCACTCCACTTTGTCTAGTAGACCCAAGATCGCATGTTCACAGTATAAATGGAATCCCAAGAGTAGCCCAGGATTGACCGTGTCCACTGCATAACTTATCTTTATATAAATTGTGATTTAGAACTTAGCAAACTCCCAACTGGTCTATTTTCAGTTGAAATTCTGATATTAATTAACTTTGATTACAGTGCTGCTTTCGACTCCCACTCACAACGAATGGATGAAAAAAAGCCTTAACAGATTGTTTTCAGTTGAAATAGGGGTCTTACCAGACAATTCAGGCACTTCCATCTACTTTTGAACAAACTCAGCCATTTACAGGATTCTATTTATGATGTGATAATGAGATATCGTGCCATCCATGAAATTGAAGTGACATTAGTGCAGTATTACCGTTGATCTCTTTGAAAACAAAAAGCGGAAATCAAATATCTAATAAAGGGAGTTTAAGTCCATCAATGGAGTTTTAAATAATCAGCCTCTTTCAGAATTCCAACTACAGAGCAATCATGTGATATTGTGCCCACCCATCTTGTTAGAGTGACCCTTATAAAATGATACTGAAAATTGATAAAATGTTACATGCAGACATGACAGAATGAATAACCCACCATATAAAGGTAAAATGTCATTAGTAGAAACAATTTAATTGTTCATGTATCAGAAATAATTAAGAATAAAATAAATATTACCCATAATTATAATATTATTGAAAGAAGTTAGTAGACTGCTCTACATATCATAACATAATCCGGACAGTCATTTTAAAAATTACTGCGTCCTGACTATTTATCACCCATAACTATAACATATTAACAGATCAAAAATAAATGAATTACCTCAGGGTGACCCAGAGCCAAAACTTTCTCTAGAGCGAGAAAAAACACATGATTTGCAGCATTTATAGTGCTTGCGATTCCAAAGATTGAATGAGCCACTGGGATTCCTCTTCTCAATATCGAATTATCTTGGATATCATCAATACTAAGAAAAATATATTCTTATTTTCAATAAAATTAGCAATATTTAAACTAAGGTACAATGTGAAATGTTGGATGTAAATGAAACAGGACAACTTACAGAAGACTTGAATTATGCAACATTTGTATTATTTCACCCACGCTGTGTAATTTGTCATTTGGAATATCCAACCAATAATTAAATGCATGAGTTAATTTGGCCCTAATTTGCTTCCCAGGAACTTGGAGCAAGTAAGTGTAAGGTTGGAGTAATTTCTGAAACAAATACAAGAACTCTATAGAGTTTTGAATAAATTTTCAAAAATACATGAACAGAAAATACATACTTCTTCAGTTTTATCATCTTGAAGTTTACTTTTGTGAATGAGATTTTTGTAATCACCCATTGCACGTTTTTAAAAGGTAGCAAGTTTATGATAAGTTATTGATCACAATTGTTTGCATTTGGACGTTCACGTTTGCGCAGGTATCTCTAGTCTTCGCTATCAGACCAAAACGTACTTTGAAGATAACTATTATCAGGTGTTTAATTCTTTTACTAAGCTTGTCAAATTACAATGCAAATGAAGGCGTGACGTGATTTAACGATTCGTACGACGTGATTCTTTATCATTAAAGAATATAATGAATTAATAAATAATTCCAATCTTCTTTATAGGGACGTAATTACTACAATTATTAAGAATTTGATTATAAGCAAATTAGAAGAAAAATTCGAAGACAACCCAGTTGAAGATAAACCGGTTGTTATCTGATAATTAATTCGAAGGTACTTGCCGCCATTTTATTCTTGTCAGTAAATGTAAATACATAAAAAAATAGTTAATAGTTATTAAATTTTATGGGATTATTATGGTTTGTCTAATTAATTGAATTACATACATGTTTATAATTATAAGAACAAATACATTTGTTATGATTACATTTATTTTATTATTTTTGAGATTAAATATATTTATTTAAAAGAATTTGAAGTATTACAATCTGATTAAACTCTGTTTAACATTCAATTATTACAAATAAAGTTTTAGGTGGCACCCGTGTGTTATACGAATGCAAGTTAGCTTGGTCGAGCAGTGTGCAGCGGCCAAATCAGTAGGGGCGAGTTGGAAATGAGCGTTGGGTTTGGGGTTTAGGATTTCTCTCTTATCGTAATATATGATGTGTAGTTCAATTTTTTGATTTATTTTGGCCCATATATTATTAATTTATCTCATTATACACTAAACATCACCAAAATGGCCGAGATTCGTTATACACGTAACTTGTTTCTTCGTTTCATTTGTGCTATTTATCTTTTTGCTTTTGCATCTCTCTACGTTCAAATACCAGGTAAGGAAGAATTTTGTCATTTTAAAGATTACTTTTATTGGTTTGTTTTACTAATGTACCTATTATCTTTTTAGGGTTGTATGGAAACAATGGGATCCTTCCCGCAAGAACTCAAATGGATGTTAAAGAAACCGAATTCGCCGCTAAATTACAGAAAAAACCAACATTATTATGGTTTGCACCATATTTAGGCCTTGATACTGAATATATGATGGATGTACTTGCATTGATAGGAATGTTGTTTTCTTTTACAGGGTAATGATAACATCATTAATTAACAAGTTTATTGTTATACAACGTTCTTAATATCAAACCTATCACCTCAATCATACCATGTTTCAGGTTTTTTTCACAAAAGTTCTGTTCTAAGTCTACATTCACTGCTCTTTGGTCCTTATACTATTCTCTTTACCAAGTTGGACAGACTTTTATGTGGTTTCAATGGTAACTATATTATATAAATTTATCAGTTATATAAATTTGGATTTTGTTTAGTTTTAATTTGTTTTGTGATAACCCACCTATCATAGATAAATTCTCATAGCATTACCATTGATTGACCAACAATTATTGGTCTGTGTTATATCTATTTATTTCATGTTTCGATTTTTGAAAACTGTTAAAAGGGTCATTATCTCATGCACGGGATTTGGCAACAGTCTGCAGCTACATTTAATTTATATATGATAACTGTTTTATTTATTTAACTTTTAATTACAGTTTTACTTGTTTTAATATCTATTCCATAAGTTTTTTATTTATAATTGAATATTCTTTTTCAACATTAAAGTTACTTTGTGCGATTGGTATAATTTGTTGCTTTTTTTTTTTTTAAATTTTGTATTGTTTTGATTACCTAACAGTTAAACTCTTACTACTTTTTCCAGACTCAGTATTTGCATTCGTGTATGTATATTTAGCATTCAGTTGATATGGTTACGTAATCTTGTGGTCTTTACTCAAAATATCTCGTTACAAATTGAAAACTGATACCTCTTAATATTTTTCAAAGTTAATAATCACTTTATTTCATAAGTTATTCATTATGTCAACATAAGCCATGTTACTTGATCATTATACTCTGATTTATTTTCAAATTATCTTTTTATAAAAGTAATCAATATTTGAATCTGGGTTCATATTAGTTAAACCTTTAGGACCAAAATCTATGACATCAAATATCATTTTGAGAAAAATATATTTGAAAGTTCTTCTACATCTGTTACTCATGCATTACACAAATCTAAATTAGTAGGTTTAGTGGCTTTTAAAATGTTCTTCAGCTGATAAGAATGCATGGGTTTTTAAGGAAGCTATAAATGTTGATACTTGAACAAACTATGCTATACTATACAGCTTGTAGTGTTGAACCTATTAAAGTGAAGGCAGGCTGTAACAGTATTAGTTTGCTTCAAGTATTGACATTCCTTCAAAAGGGAAAGGGAATAGAAAAGAAGAATAAAAGTTAGCAGTGTGAACAAGTTTAATTTTCTGTATCAAATTCATTGAAGGAATTACATAAGAAACTTCAGCATATTATAGAAATGTCTGAGAATAAATGATATTATTTATTTGAAACTGATTAAATCAATACAATATAATGTTGATTGATGATGATTTTTTAATATGTTTGGGGTGAATAGATTATTTAATGATAAGAGCCCTATTGCCAAACATAAATATGTATTAAAAAATTTGTTTGATAATATATCACTACGTTTATTCAACTTAAGAAACACATTCTAAGCTGATGCTAATTTGGTTGTTGTATGATATTGAAACCAAGCACACATAAATACTTGGATTTTTCTTAATCCAACAAATTATAAAACTGATAATGAGAACACAGCATACTCATACTTGGCTCACTTCTAACTAAACCAAGTTGTACAACTAGTTCCAATATTTATGGGGCCCTTCTTGATTCCTTGAAAGCTACAAAATCACGCTGCTGACTCATTTTCTATAAAAACTGCTATTAAGTGCTTTTATCTTTTGACCCTTCAATCGTTAATTAATTATCTACAGATTATATGTAGGTTATGTCAGATCATTACATAAAAAATACATCCTTAATTAATTGAAGTATAAATTAATCAAATTTTCTTTAAAAAAGTTTTAATGGAAAATATGGATATGTGACAGTAAGTCATTATAATCAACCATGAAAGATTTAGGAATGACGAAAATCAGAGTTTAATCTCAGCTCATAATGAAGAAAACTAAAAAGTAAATGAATATAGATATTCATATTTTTTTTCTTATGAATGGTTAGAAGAATTGTACATACCATTGATTCAAATGCTAACTATGAAATATGAAAAAATTTTAATCCTGCATTCTAGTGATTTTAATTGTAATGAAATATTTTTAAAGAGCGAGTAAAATTCTTCAAACATTCATAAAAGCACATATTAGTGTGAAAATTATAACATCCTCGTCGTTTGAGCTGAATTGATAATAATATAATATTATTATATTATATGAGTGGTGATTTTCATATTCGATAGATAGCATTTGTATTGATGATATGCATGAACCAACTCTCTATTTTTGACAGAAATCTGCTTCCTCTTACTTATTACTGAGTTAATATTTTCTTGAAAGAATTGTAGTGAGGATACACATTATGATAGGAGAAGTCTGAAGTTTTAATTTTTTTTTTTATTTTACAATTAAAATCTGTGCATGATATTTTATTATTAATTAATATTTATTTTTTAAATTAATATCCAGTACTATGACTTTGTATTTCAGATTAATTTCTTGTTGGGTTCTTTTAATTATTTATTATTTTTTTTTAGGGATATCCTCCTTTTGGAAACAGGCTTCTTGTGTATTCTGATTGCTCCTCTCCGTCATAAGGCAACAAGATCTGCTAAGAAGCAGCAGCCAGGATCACCAAGAGATCATGTTACATTTTGGCTAGTAAGGTGGCTTCTTTTTAGGCTGATGTTCTCTTCTGGTATTGTCAAGTTAACCAGTGGCTGCCCAACATGGTGGGGTCTTAGTGGTAATGTCAATATTCTTTATCTTCTATTATTTCAGTGTTGTTTTGTTTTTTATTCCTTACTCACAGACTTAACTAAGTATAAAGATACAACAAAGTACTTATTGATATTCAGTGATTTTGTATAATTTAGCTTATTAGTTTTAAACTGTAATATTTATATTACTTCTATAAGATCGCAATATTATTGTCATTTTCAATTTTTATGGTTTTTTTTTTTAATCTTGACCTGTTAACAATTAGGATAGAGACACACTGCTTTGAGTGGAGAGTCTTACAAAAATTGTTCATTGTATTATTGCTAATATTAGGACTATAATAATTATTACTTCCATTTGCTACATAGATATAAAAAAAAAAGAAGATAAATTACTCAAGAGTAAATCCTGACATAGACCAAAAAAGTGTTTCATGTTCATCATTGGTTTATTACAAAAAGTCTTTTAAGTACATTTATGATGTAGGTTAACTTTTAAGTATGCTTTTGTTAATTGACCTTATTTATCTGTTCAAAAATACAAGGAATGGATCAAAATGAAATAAAATCTTTTATATATCAAATATAGTTACGAGAACTACACAATGTTCTGATTTCACAAAGATAAAATTCATCGAAGTTGTAAGTAGTTTAGGTTATGAAACTTTTCGCTATAAGCCGATGATATAAAGTAAGAAAAAAATATTTTACATTAACCACATTAAATATCATCCTCTTCAATACCCTCTCCCTGAAATTCAATTCACTTGACATGCTGGAAGGCTCTTGCAAATCTTCTGCTTGATGGCCTCCACATCTCCCAAATGCTGTCTTCAAAGCACCATCTTGTAAAACAAGAAAGTTCATATAGTAGCAAATCAGACGAGTAAGGGAGAGAGATGTTCCACTATTGCAATTAAGCTTTGAGTAAAAAACTATCCACAACTTGTGAAGTTTGTGCTGGGATATTGTTATAGAGGATCTACGACCTTCCTCATCCCAGATTTAGTTTAGTATATTTTACTGTTCCATTATTGGATTTTGAAATTTTTATACTGTAACTTTTTACAATTAAATCTTGAAGTGCTCACTTATTAAGATATCAAAATACCAGATACCTTCTTGAGACTAACTAGTGATGGGAGGATGTTGGACCTTTTAACCATTGGTTACTCACATGAAAAATGAATAGCATTAATTTGAGTTACAGTCGAATTCAAGTGTTAAATATTATGTATGAGATTGGGATTACACTTCTTATATAATAGTATAACATGTATGGAGGAGATTGTAAGTGTGGCCTAAGTCCACTGTAACATGAGGCATGGCTGTCTAACACGATACTTTCATAACTCTCTCATTCTACTTTATAATAATGCATTTATTAAAGCTAATAAAATACATTTTAAACTAAATATTTTTATTCAGAGATGTCAGCGTGAGAGAATAAAACATTCCAAGATATTTCTTGGATAAAAGTTTTGATGCTTTAAACACTCTCATAAAAAAATATAAAACAATCAACAGTATGAGCCGGACACTGGCAGTCCATGACATGTCTCCCTATACTTGTTTGTTTTTTAGTTCTGTCTGTACTTGTTAATGATGCGGCCTCTATGGACTTCTATCTGCATTTATCTTGTTATTTAAAGTGTTCTTGTTGTTATTTAAAGTGTTCTTGTTGTTATTTATATTTCTTATTATTAAATGTTTATAACCTGAACACTGATAATCCCTATCTTCATATGAAATGTTGCCTCTTTTTTGTCTGTTTCTTATTAATATATATATATATATATATATATATATATATATATATATATATATATATATATATATATATATACATACATACATACATGTATATTAATAAGAAATATAAATAACAACAACAACAAGATAACTGCAGATAGCAGTCCATAGAGGCCGCATCGCTCACAAGTTCTGTCCCTACCTTTTTTTTTTACACTAATTAATGCTAGAAAATATAAATTAGAAAGAATTTGGAATTTTTTGCATTTTTATTTTTTTAACCTAATCTTCACTAACGAGCAAAAGTTGAAAATTTATACTTATTTTTTTCTATTAACAGTTTTGGTGATTAATTTTTCTAGCTCATGATAATTAATTCCAAAATTGTTTGTTATTAAAATAGATTTGGTTGATTTTGGAATTAACAACCCTGATTACGTTTTTGCAGTTCCCGTTAATTTCCAAGCTATGGACATTGATCCTTTTTGTTCCAAAGCACAAATATTTGTAAAGGATATCAACTCACTTCAAGAATATCAGCTAGATGGATTAGATATGACTCGATAGACTGATATCCTTGATGTTTATTGTTAATATCTATAATATTGAAAAAATATACATTTCATGTTTATTTTTATTTATTTTTTTAGCACTCTCAGTTCATTTCGAGTCTCAATGTATACCGACTCCAGTGTCATGGTACTGGCATCATTTACCACAGTGGCTCTTGAAATTAGGAGTTGTTGGTACTTATTTTATTGAAATAATGCTTCCACCATTTTTCTTCTTTCCCGTCAGAGCAGTCAGGATTACTGCTTTCTTCCTCCAGGTATGTATTTTTTAATACTTTATTTATATATATTTTTTTTTATGTTGAACAAATCTGACACATATACCATGACAATATGTACATGTGAATTAGTAAATAACAATGGTGTGTGTCTGTGGTTTTTTTTCTCATAATTTTTTGTTTTAATTGCAGTGATTATAAATTTTAATTTGATTAGATCTAACTTAGTTTATCCACAAGTAAAATATTTATAATTTTAAAAAAAGTTATTAAATTGTATTGATTTTTTTTCTCAGTAAAAGGAATTAAATTTTATTATAAAATGCTGAGTTTGAAGTTGTTTCAAGATATATATCTTTGGTGACATTCTGTCTAATTCATTCTATGAAAAATCTATAGTATTTAAACCTCATATAAATGTATGTAGCATACTATTTTATAGTAAAGCTTTAGTGATTTTTACTTTCTATTAAGTTACTCTTTATTTATTTGTAATATTAAAATGTTTTAATAGTTGATTAATCCTTAATAAACTGAACCAATATTTATTTCCCCCTTCAAATAACCATAACATTTTATTAAATTACATAATATTTAATATTATATTTATATATTTTTTCACTTTGGCTATTTTCAAGTATAACATTATGTATATTATCATCCTAGACGAAAACATATTCATTCTCTTGTATTGGAAAGTATTAAATTTAAATTTTTTAATAGTGGATAAATAATTGACTGTCGTAGAAGAAAAGTTGGTTAAGGGGTTCAACCACAAATAACAAATTAAAAATAAATAAAGGAAGGAGATGGTCTGGGGTGGCAGTCATAAATAGGCTAAATTGTGGTAAAACTATTTTATTAAAAGCCTTATAAAATAGTTTTACCACTATTTAGCCTATTTATGACCGCCACCCTTCCTTTATAATGCAACAGTCAACTATTAAATATTCAATAAAAATAAATAAATTATATCTATTTTTGCCTTAGTTTCGACTCAAGGCTCAGGCCTTCATCAGGGCTGCTCTAACGAAAGGTTCCGAATGAGAGACCCAACCAACCTTTCTTCAATTATTATTTTTTTAAATTTAAACAAGTTAATTTTTTATAATAAATTTTTTCTTATTAAAGTTGATATTTTTGTGTAATTGGTTATTGGCTATGGTATTTTATTCTTATATGAGTATTATCCACTAAATTATATTTGTAGTTTGCGTTGAAAACCTCATACTATCTATGTATATTTAATTAGAATCGGTGGAATTTTATTCTCAAGTAACAATAAAATACCAATAAGATTGTCCATTTTGTAAAGAAATAATAAATTGAATAAGAAAATTTTGTTTAGTAAACAATTTAACTTGTTTAAATTTATAAAAATTAAATTTAATACTTTCCAATATATAAGTGATAATATCTATGTGTTTAAAATGGTCAAAGTGAAAAAAACAAAATAAAAAGAAATGTCACTGTATCAAATTAAATGTAATTTAATAAACTTATTTTCAAAAAATTATAGTTTTTGGAAGGGGAGGAGAATAAATATTATTTCAATTATTAAAACAATAATAAATAATATTAAGCAAATATTTAAACATTTTAATATTCCAAATAAGTAATGAGCAACTTAATAAAAAGTATAAATTAGAGATCGATTATTATCGAAATTTTGGCTCATACCGATATTAAAAAGGCCAACATATCGTCTTTTTTCCCTCCTTTCTGTAATATTTGTACAGTTTCTAATGGAATACCCTACTCATTGCTAAATAAAAGAATTAAAAGACCATCTACACAAGAGCTCCGTGATCCACACAAGGCCCCGGTTATTGTCACATGCATCAAGAAGAGTAGAATTAGCTGGCTGGGGCATTTGGAGAGAATGGAGGAACGGCGTATTCCAAAGAAGCTTCTGGGCGGACACCCTGGTGGAGGACGAAGAAGGGGGTGTTCCAGATTGCGGTGGCTGGAGGGCGTGGAGGTGGAGAAGAGCAGCTTTGGTCAGGGACGAATGGCAGAGAATTGTGGAGGAGGCCAGGATTCTGCAAGAACTGTAGTGCCATCGAAAGAAAGAAGAAGAATGATATTCCAAATACCGATAAATCGTCCTCACGACCATATTTTATCCAGATTGGTAGACTTAGACCTTTTTTTTTGCTGTTTCTCTTCTTCCAATAATTTTTTTCTTCACCTAGGACCTATATTTTATCGAGAACAGTAGACAAAAATAATTTTTTATTAATTTTTTTTTTTTTCGGTCCTTCCCCTAATTAAAGCAGATGTCGGTTATGGTCATAGAGCCTGAATTTCGGTGTCTGCTCAAATTAAGGAAAGAGGAGGACCAAAAATATATATAATAATAAATAAATTGTCAAACTCTACCAATTTTAATAAAATTCTGAGAGATGCATTAAACCACCGGCCAAGAGGGTCATTTGCAAACAAATCGTCCCTACTAGCAAAATAAGCCTATATCATGCATTTTTATTATAAAAACATTTCTATTAAAAGAAGTTAATACCTTGGAAAATCCTGCAGATTTTCTGAGAAAAGGGAAAACTTAAAATGAAAATAACAGGAAGAAAATATGATAAAACTTCAGTATTTTACTTTATTTCTCTGACTGAACCGTTGATGAATTACATGTTATTATTTATGAGATAAAATGGTTGGAAATTAGTGATAATCTGTTTAGTTCTTTTTAGTTGGGTCGTAATGGATCTTATGTTACTTCCTACATTGAAAGGATTTGTTTTGTCATTAAAATATACTATGTGTGTGTATATTTATATATATATATAATTTTTATCAAAATAGTGATTTTGATTAATGCGTTCTAACTTTTGCTTATTTTAGAAATGTAAAATTAATATTTCTCATCAAGTTATGTTTATTGTGTTGATTACTAAATCCTTTGTTTGGATACTAACTGAATGTTTTAGGTTTTGTTACAATTGGCTATAATACTAACAGGAAATTACAATTTTTTCAACTTGCTCACAATCGCTTTGTGTCTCAGCCTTTTAGATGATGATTGTTTTTATAAAAGTAAGTATATTAGACTATTAAAATTGCCATTAATACACTTCCTCTCACCTAACTGATAATTAATTAAATATTTACATTGATTTTTAGCTACAAAGAAGTCTGGTATATTTATGAAGCTATTTAAAACAGCTATCACTGTTGGTGTATATTTAGGACTGATATATGCAACAGTTGTTCTGTATGGACTGAAAATCATGCCAGGAGGTGTTGTTGAGTCAAAAATAAGTATGTTTCGCTATTGTTTAATGTTTATCACAAACTTGTTAATCTAATTATTTAGAGGTAGAACCTTAGAAAGAGCTTAAGTTTTGTCGAGATATTTTTTTCGCATTTAGAAGGAATATATACTTTATTGAAATATAAATACAGTTGAGTTCTGCTAATCTGAACTATAGTTCCTTCACGGGTAAATTTATAAGATATGGAAATATTGGATGGGAGCTATTTCCAATACAATCAAAGGTTTTTGATCTGGTTTTCAGTTTCCACTGATTAAAATATGATCATTTCTTATATTTGTGGATGAAAATTTATATTTTGTATTTTTAGAATTATATGTATTTACTTACCTATCTTTCAAAACGAAGGAATTTATAAAATAAAGTTTTATTGTTGCTTGTCCAAAAGTTCTAAGATAAAATGCCACGATATTACACAAGATGATGGCTTTCATAGGAGCAACAAAGTAGGAACTAATGAAATAAACATAAAAGAAATTAGGTAACATAAGAAATGAAAAATGAATTATCAACGAGAAGTAGTGGAATGTATAAGATAATAAACGTAAGTGTAGACAAGAAAAATAAAATAAATGGGCTGACATAGTTTAAAAAAAAATTCTGTCATAGTTATATGATTAGTCATAAAAATTCCTGTGAAACATTAGAATTTCTAAATGGATTTTTTGGAATTTGCCAATACACGTAACGTAAGTACGTTGTTAGGATGATAGAATGCATGTGTGGACCCAGCTAAAGTCAAACCCTCTCTTTAAATTATGTTTGTTCTTACTTCTTGATAAATTAAATTTTTAGTTAACTAAATTTTAATTAATTTGCTTCAAGTTCCATCTGAATAAACCAAATTTTAGGCTCTCTATTAGAAGTACTTTACTGCAATTCTTCTAAAAATTCTCAATTACAATATTCTAATGCTCATTGATATTCTATTAGAGTTTAGTTCTATATTTTTTTTTTAAGATCTAAACATAGATTCTTTTCTTCACATTTACTGAATGTACTTTAATTTCTGGTAAAGTTTTTAATATCATAAATAAATAAAAAAGATATATATAATAACTTGTAGACCTTTCATCTCATGGGGGAAAGTTGTTTTGTATGGGCAATTTTTTATCACTAATATCCTGATAGAACATCATAACTTAAAAACCACAATTTTTTAATCAAAATTATCTTATCAGCTTATTGTTAAAAGCTACTAAATAAAATTTTGATGGAACTGAACTTTTAAGTACGTTTCTGTGATTTCCGACCTTATTGTTAAAAGAAAGCAGTAATTGTACCCAAAATGAAATGAGTTATTTTGTATATCAAGTGCACGATGTTTTGATTTTACAAAGGAAAATTCATCAAACTTATTTGTGATATAGAGTCTATTTAATGACTTTTAGCTATAAACTGACTTTATGGAAAATTGGAATTTTAAGATTAGTTAAGTTTCATTCATGTGATTCCAAGACCAGTCATGCCATTTTAAAATTTTATATTATTGTTTCACAGAAATTAATAATGATCAAATCAAATGCATCTCCTATAATATTGTGGGTTTTTTTTTTCTTTTCTTTTTCTGATATAATTCACAACTTTTATTTTCATACTATTGTTAGAGTTGAATATCAAATGTTAATTTTTTTGTTTCTTTTATAGCGTTTTCATCAGCACAGTTCGACAGTACTCTGGGACGGGCTATCCCTGCCCTCGTTGGTGTAGCTTTATTGTCTCTTCTGCTTGCATCCCTCAAAGCTTTGACTCAGGCCTGTACACAACCTTCATCTGGAATATTTTCTAAGATAGCTTCAATTGGATCTACATTGTTTTATATATTTACTGCATTGTTCCTGTTTGCAGACAGCTTGGTAAGTTTTACCAGTATTAAAAAATAACCAATCGCTTATCAGCATAATTATTATTCATTTGTTTATTTTGATATAGATCAATAATATTATATATTTTTTTTTAACTTTATTTTTTACATCCTCGCCTGTTTAATACATCATTGACAGACTAGTGGATTGTCTGGCAAGATTAGTAACAAAATAATAATGACATGTCATGCATGAGGAAGAAAGAAAGAAATACCCAGTGGTATCTCTTCCATCAATATTATTTTAATTCATTATATTGTATTTTATTTTATTTATTTTCGTTATCTTGTTCACAACTGTAACTTTTTAAATGTGTGCTATTAAATCCTACACCTTTTAAATCCTAGTTTTGGTTGTTGTCAATTATCTTTTGCTAATCAAATCAATATAAATGTTACATATTCATATAAGGTTAATGTGATTTTTTCATTGGTCAAAACTTCATAATTTGAAGAATATTGTTTAAATGTTAAGAAATCAACAGCTTTAAAAAAAAAAAAATTATAATACAACTTTTTTTAACACCGCTAAAAGCAGTTATCAGCGGCCATGGTGATCGCTGGTAAAGGCTATGTTAGCTGATTTCAGGTTTGGGGACTCCTGACATTAACAAAGCTCTCCTAATACATTTCAGTATTTGTGTTATTTTTTTTTTTTTTTAATAAACATGGCACAACCTTACTTACATTATATAAAATAAGTTGAAATGCCAAAAAAGTTTGTGTTCTTAATAATTTTAATAGTTTTATTACTGAATCTTCATTTTGTATGGTATAAAATGTAGCTTGAAATTCAAATCGAGAAATTCATTGTTTTTTTGCCTTCTTATTTTAGGTTCCGTTTTCAACTTTGCATCCAGCTGGAAACAAAACTGTCCTGCCAGAAGCTAGAGAATGGCATGATAAGCTGTCAGGTCTTCATTTAACAAATTCTTATGGATTATTTAGACGAATGACAGGTGTTGGAGGACGACCAGAGGTTATTATTGAAGGATCTAATGCCTTAGATGGCCCTTGGACTGAATTTCATTTTAAATACAAGCCGGGTGAAGTTAATAGGAGTTTGCCATTTGTTGGTAATTTTATTTTACTTAGCTAATCTAAACTCCTTTTAAATAAATAGTATTTTCTTATTCATGTGATGTTTATCGTTAATTTTCAGTGCCTCATCAGCCCAGATTGGATTGGCAAATGTGGTTTGCCGCATTAGGCACCTATCATCAGAATCCTTGGATAATGTCTCTTGCTTATCGTATTTTAACTGGTCAAGAGGAAGTCCTGAAGCTGATGGCCCCAAGTCCATTTTCACCAAAACCTCCGAAATACGTTAGAGCAACTCTTTATAAATACCATTATGTACCATGGTCATCCAGGCAAGTATTTTAAGTTTAATATTACTACTATTTGAATCGGTGAATTGAAAAGTCCCATAAATAAACCACAGAGATCTAAGTTTCTTCTATAAAAAAATAAGAGTCCAGGCTACGACAAAATCCGTGACTGACCCTGAATCTATTATGTTACAAATTATGACAATTACAGTCATTATGGTATTTAAATTAGTTTGATTTATGTTTTGTTGTTTTCAAATCAATTAACTTTACAAAAATAATGAAGATAATAATTACTTATGATTATGTAAAAAGTGTTCATGAAATAATTTAAAAGGAAATCAAAGCAAAAAATTTGATTGTGGCATTTATCTGACAGAAACCATTATATTTTTGGAGATCATCGCTTTTTTCTTATTGACATACTTTTTACTCTGATAGGGCCGGGAGTTCATTTGTAATTCTTTCACCTATTTTTAGTCTGTTGTAAACATGAATGGGTTACATGTGTATACTGAAATATAGCAAAAGAAATCTTTTCCATGAAAGAGAATCCCATCTTAGTTGTGGATTAGGCCTCTGTGAACGATCATTAAACTTAAATGATAATCAACTTCTATTAGCAAAAAACCATCAGACTTGAAGGGTTATGTAAAACATCTTCACCTTCTGTCTGTACTAATTATATTTAAGGTACTTCTCTGGGCAAATTGAGAACTGAAAAAAGATAAAAATCTTTTCCTTGTGAATCATTTGTTTCTGAACACATCTTCTTATTTCTACAATGTAGTTTTTAGTAATGAAAATGTTTTTTAATCGTTCAATTTTTTAAATCCCTATTGTTTAGATTGATAGAAAATGATCTCTGTAAAATTATGCTTTCTTTATGTAATGCTTGTCATTAATCTTTTTTTTTTCTTTTTTGGTTCTAACAGAAATTCAGCTGCTTATTGGACAAGAGAAAAGGTTGGAGAATACTTCCCAATTTTTGCAAAAGACCACACACCTCTTCTTGATTACCTCAAAAGTTTCAAAATCTTAGGCCAAGAAAAGAAAAAAGAAAGTGTATCACCCTTGGCCGTCAACTGTAAGTTTTTCTTTTTTAATAGTTGGTGCTTTAAAAAGTTAAAAACGGATTGATGAAAATAAAATAATTAATTGAATTATTTAATTTTTTTTTCAGACTTAAATTTAGTAAGACAAGGATTTTCTGCGATCGAACCACCTCTCCTTATGTTGTCTTTGTTATTGAGTGGTATTGCAATCATTTTGGCCTCATCATATATTGGAAGTGGAAGTCAACACAAACCAGTCCCTCAACAGACACAACAAAAAAAACAAAATCAGCGAAGAACTAAAAATTAAATGTGTGTTAATAGCTCTTATAACATATGTTGAGCCCTAATTTTTGTTCGACATTAAAGAAAAAAAAAATTTTAATTTCTAGTAAGGGACTCTAAAATAAAGCTCTTGTGTCAATCTTGTTATATTGATGTTAATGCACTATTAATGTAATTATTTGTAAGAGCTTTTCCAGCGGTTGCTGTATTGTCATTATTATAAAAATTAAATTTGTCTACTAATTATCAAGTATGCATACATAATGCTGGTACCTCTTTCTTTTTTTGATAATTAGGTGTGTTTTGTATTTTACAGTTTCAAAGACTGTTTTAAAGACTTTCTAGTGTTTTTTGAATTAATGTTTTTTAAATATTTTTTTTACTAAGTTATTTTTATTTTTTAAGTGTTATTAAGTTAAAATCTTTATAAGCTATTGTAATTAACTAACTGTCTAATTGTAATAATAATATAATTTATTTACTAGATATTGAATGTCAGACCAAATTATTTTATACTGTTTGAAAAGAATATCACGGATTTGTAAATTAACACAGATAATATGAACACGATTTTTGATCAACTGTAAGTAGATAATATGACATTTCCATTAGAAAATATAACAAGTAGAAAGTTACTATTGTTTCTTATTATTTATTACTCGTTTCCTTTCTTGTTCTTGTGTACTTCTGTAAAATATTCATTTTTTTTTTTTTTTGTGATGTTATTTTTTCTCATGAGTTAAATTTTTTAAAGAAGGAATTAACATAAACAAGAAAATTAATTTACAGTAATAAGTTCATTAAAATAAAAAATGATGCAGTGCGTACTTATGTTCACCACTTAAATAAGAAATGATAATAAATTCTGATATTATTACTTTAACTATAAATACAAACGTAGAACACTTCAATACACTGTACATTTTTTATCTGTCGAGCTAAAATTAGATTTTAGGAAATTCCTTTACTTAATAAAGTAGGAATCTATAACTACAATTATTAGTCATTGATGTCCTGTCACTCCCATTGTATTCTACAGATTTCAAACATAACATAAAATTTAGAAAATATTTTTTCTTCAGTTCATGAAGTTCTCTCATAGTTGGTATTTATCCATTTTTGCAACTACCGATAATTTGAGCATGACATTTATTTCAAAACTGAAGTTACTTGAGAAGAAGTCGTTATGAAAATTTATCATTTAATCTCAAACTATTTTACCAAGGATTTGACTTAGCTGATATTTAAGACCGTAATATTTAAGACCGTAATATTTAGTAAGTAAGTGATAATGAAAATTGATTGATTTCAAAGTAAAATTTCTACATAAAATTTGAAAACAGTTGGAACAAAAATGTTCTATCTCATTACAGTCTACAAAGTTTGTTAGATTATCTGGACCAATAATCTGCATAGTGTATTTGTTAGTGAGAAGAATGATAACTTAAGGAGTATAAAAATAAAATATATTCTGATCGTTAAAGTATTTTTTTTTTCTATAAAAGATGAAAAAAAACGATTAGAATATATTTTATTTTTTATGTATAAATTAAAGTATTTAGTTCCATTATTGATAAAAACAAATATGGACCAATGAAGAAGAGGACATTTTTCCATATTATGGTTTCAGCCTAAAGCCTTTGGCCCCATCCTCTAAGCTTTTTCTAGAATTCTATATTTTACCATTAGAGCCAACTACCAGCACCCTTGCTTTTGTCAAATCTTTCAAACAGGCTTAAATTTTCTTGTAATCAGGAGTTTGAATCTTGATTCTAACATTTCAAGTTTGTACACAGTTCAAAGAGCTTGCATTTCTAGATCTGTGTTTAATGGTGTGTTCTAAATAATTTCCATAGCAGTAGTAGGAGTACTGTTCATGGCAGCAGCTGTCATAATGCTTATTTGCTAGCTATTAAAACGTTTATTTGCTGCAGCCATATATCAATATATTATGGTCGCCAATGAGTCTAAATGTCTATATTTTGCCATATGCAAGGATGTTTAACTTCAAATATCAACTAGTGTACTTTCTAAACATGTAGTCCAGTCAATGAATTTTCGGAAAGGGGGCGCCGGGAATTGCGGCGACAATTTTTAGCTTTGGGATATTGTTTGGACTAGTAAGGAGGTAAACATAATAAAATTACCCACTCCTGGGCAGTGAGCCAGATGTGGGGGAGGGGCGCCTAGTAGGTCACTTTTTTCGAGTTTTCGCTTATATCAGGAAAACTATCCATCGCATCGACAACGACGTTCTATACAAAATTAAAGCTGATAAAATTTGCAATATGATTGATAATATACATTTTTTCGCTATCGCGCTTAGTTCCCGAGACATCCGTCCTCAACTACGCCTAACAGTGAAAACAAAAACATTTGCCTTGTGTTTATTGCTGTTTTTCGAGTTTTCGCTTATATAAGGAAAAAGTATTAAAACTCATGTAAATTATTACCTAAAAAATTAACAGTCATAATTCTAGAAAGCGATGTAGGAATCACTATTTAATCAAACTAAATATAATTTTAATTTAATAATAATAAGTTTATTTAGTGATATTTACAATTTAAAACATGTAAATTATAATCGGTCATGTTTTGGTGAAAAACATTTAATAATACAGTAATTCTAAAATTATTAACTTAAGTACCACCATTCCTTTGTTTTTAGAAAGTAGGAAAAATAATTGCTATTTATTCTTCTATAAAGTAACTCATAAATATGTTAAATGTAAGATATAAATACTTGAAATAATAATAAATTAAATAATAACATTGTTGTTAAACAAACTTGGCTTTATTTATAAAAAATATATATCTGCTTACGTACGCAAAAATGGTATACGCGGTAGATACTTGTTGATCAAATCTGGACATATAGGAGAATCCTCATACAAACGAAGTCACTGAATGTGAGACGCCACAAATTTCGTAGAAATAACGACAGAATAAAGCAAATTCCTTGACAGGAATTCATATTTAACAATAAATTAGGATTAACTTATGAAAATAAAGCAAAATTGTTACACAAATATTTTTGTTTAATATATTTGTTATTGTGAAGATTGCATTCTTATTTACAAAAGGGTAACCGTAAAAATTAATAGAAGTGTGAAATTTATAATACAATTTAATCACACAGATGAACAGCGAGTGAGTTTATTAGCATAATTAGGAATGAGAATACCAGAATCCACATTCTCTGAACTCCATACAGAGTCATCTCTTCCTACTTCTTTGGATGGACCTTAATTTTTATAGCTATAACCTTCAAGAAACATAAATAAGACAGCGTGCAGAGGGTATATTATACTGTAAATATACTTGTTCTTTAGTTCGGAAATATTGTGAAATTCATGTAGTCATTACCCAATTAACATTCTAAGTTCTTCATAAAAGGTAATTTTCTTGTATATTTTTGTTTCCCCCCCCCCCGAAGTGTTTCTACAATATTCTAATTTTAATGGATTAATATCTGGATTTTTCAGCCTTATGATAGTTTCAGTTGTGTATATTCTTTCTATGGTTAAAATGGCCCTTTAATACTTCTGTATATTACTTTATACTTGATTATTATCTTGTACCTTTAGTCACAAAGTTTTTATACACCTTCAAAATTTTGATCTAATATCCACTTCAAACAGACATGTTTAGTTCAATTACTATTTTTGTTATATTATTTTATGCAATATTGCATTAAAACAATACTTATGCGATGGATTGGATATTATAAAATTGGTATCCAGTTATAAATTGTTTTTTAAATGTATTTTATGAAGAAATGCATTTTGTTATATACCAACTTGAACAGTCTCTCTCCTATTACTTTGCAAGTGCTGCTCTACTACAATGGGTGTGCACAAGATCTCATGATCACACCGTAGATGGAATTCCTAAAAGTTGAGCAGTGATGTGATTAAAATTTATTAAAGCCAACATTTTAACTGAAAAGATCTAGTTAACGGTTTTATGAAGTAATCTAAATAAGGAGAATTAAACTGTTCTACACATCAATATTCAGTCATACTCCTTAGTCCATTTATAGTGTGATAAATGATATTTTATGGCCTCCCATCAAAGTGGAGCAATACTTGTAAAGTATTACAGTTTATCTTGACACATTAGTTCCCTCTCCTAGTTAGTACGGAATGTGTAAGTGTCAATGATACGCATCAGCGTTATATTTATATATATATATATATATTTTTATTTTAAGAATTTAAGATGAATTATATTTCACCAATCAAATTGGTATAATGTCTGCAAGACTTATCATTCTTCAAATTCATGCATTTTTCATAAAAACTAAATACTTACCATCTTATTAATTATTACTTAATAATTAACAAGTTAAAAATTTTAATCATTTAGAATTATTTTGTATGTACCAATAATTGCATATATCATATCAAACAGAACTAAGTAATAAAGCTAATTTAGAACAATTTACCTGTAGGAACTTATTAAACAACTAAATTTAATATAACATACAGAGCATTCTAAATTTTGCAGACCATTTATACTATTGTATAGCTACCTATATCAATAATTCCAGATAGATCAATTAAGTTATTCAATTATATATATTAAGTTATATCAGTTATATATATAAAAGTGATATATATATATATATATATGTCAATGAGGTAAAATATTAGAGGGCTTAATGATTTGATTATGTCTGCTTTGATTCAGAAAAAGAAAATGGGTAAATTTAAAAAGAATAAAACAACAGTTAAACTGTTGAATGTACCTTTGGATCAGCAACTTTCTGAGCCAACACAGAGTAAAAATCGTCAGAAAATTAGAAACAGGCGTGAAGATGATGATCAGGTGGGATTATTTCTTTATTTGTTAATTTAAATTATGTTACTGATAATATAACGACTTATGGTTATATATTCATACTTATCCTTTCTGTTTTACAGTTTGTGGACTCTGGCTTGTCTGAAAAGATTTTACAACAGGCTCGTAAGCAGCAACAAGAACTAGAAGATGAAACTTTTGAATCAAGTGAATTAAAAATTAACAAAATATTGGAAGATGATAACGAATTATCTGATGAGGAAGTTGATGCTCTTCATAAGGACGAAGAAGATTTCTATGACAACATCGTAATAATTTAAATTATTTATTTATCTTTAAATTATTTTATCCTTATTTTAAGTATCACATTAATTATTGATGTTTAGGAAATCAATGAGGATGATGAAAAGGCTTTAGAAAAGTTTATGAATAGGAATCCTGTTCCTAGATTAACCTTAGCAGACGTCATTAACGAGAAAATCACTGAAAAACAAACAGAACTACAATCTCAGTTTTCCGAAAAAGAAAGTAAGGACAACTTTTAATTTTATTTTAATCAATATTTAAAATAGTTTCATTCTTAATGTTTCCATATATTATATGGATTTTGATAAATTTTATGGTTATATTTAAACATATATTTTTCTAAGGTGTACATCTACAGGATTTGGATTCCCGAGTTAAAACTATGTATGAGGGAGTGAGAGATGTCCTTGCGAGGTACCGAGCTGGTAAAATTCCTAAAGCGTTTAAAATAGTTCCAAAACTTCGAAATTGGGAACAAATATTATATATAACAGGTAAGAGGAAAACATTGTCAAATGAACAAATTATAAAATTGTTTATATCTGGACTAATACTTATATCGTCTTATTTATTTAGCAATATTGAAGAATTTAAATAATGAATTAGTGAAAAATAAACAATAACTTTTTTAAAAAATTACATTTTTTGATGTAGATTAATACCAAACATTTCAGCAGCTTAATTCAGTGGGAGAAAAAATCTTACCTTTCTATAATGGTAGAGATATTGTTTACCATAGAATCAATCTTAGAAATTGGTTGGGAATAAAGGAAATGTATGATTTTTTATGTGTGTTCTTTCATCATTAACCATTTCACCTCCCTCTATTTAACTTCTTCAACATTAGTTTTAAAAAACCAAATAGTAGTTCTACGAACAAACCATACATTTTTCAAAATGTAAATAATGAGTATAAAATGAATTATTTTTAATTTAATATGTGAATTTTCTTTCTTGGAGGTGTCTGGAAAAGAAAACATTTCTTCAGATGTTTATCAACTTTCACCATATTTAATAATACCTACTCTGTATTTTTTCTTTTATCTTATTAAATATTTGAATTTTTTAGAACCATCAAATTGGTCAGCTGCTGCGGTGTACATGGCCACAAGAATATTTGCATCCAACTTAAAAGAGAAAATGGCCCAAAGATATTACAATTTAGTGTTATTGCCCAGAATAAGGGACGACATTGCTGAATATAAGAGATTGAATTTCCATCTATACCAAGCAATGCGGAAGGCTCTTTATAAACCAGGCGCTTTTATGAAGGGAATCATTTTGCCACTATGTGAGGTATGTTTCATTTAGTTAAAAAAACTTAAATTTTTAATTTAAGTAATTTAGGCGTTGTCACTTTACCACTCAGTTATTATATACTTGCTACTACGTTTTTAGCAAAATCCAAGTAAAAGTATCGTTCGATCTTGAATAGTTGGCATCCTGAAAGCAAACTCGTGCGGCATCAAGTTGAAACATATATTTTTTTTTATCTCTAAATCTCTGACAGACTTACAGTATTATTATTTTGTAATTAATATCAGAGAGTTAAGGAGAAAACAAATTATGAGTTCGCCCTCGGGCTATCAACCAATCACAGCATAGTATACAGTGAGTGTAAAACAGCATATCAAAACATCTCAATCCACATAATGTAAATTGTCTATTAGAGTTATTATTTGAAGTTTATCTTATGTAACTTATTTTTAATAGGGATTTCATATATAACATTCATGAGAAAAGGAGATTTTATAACTACTATACTATTATGTAATAGTCAGGGGGTGCATTGGTAAATGGTTATCGGTTTACTATGTTGGTGTCATATTTATTCATCAGAGCTTCCACCATTGTTGGACGAAAGCCCCTATAAAGACTACCAACGTAGGCTATAAGTTAATATTACACCAACATAGTGTGTAATTATTGACCGCACCCCACGACTGACTTAAATTAGAACAACGATCAATCATTTTCCTACCATCATTACCATACTATTAAATTTAACAAATTCTTGAATAATTAAAAGTAAATCTTAAACCTCCAAAATCACTACAATAGCATGCTATCCCATGTTCATATCATTATTGTTTTCTTGCTTGTTAAAAAAATTAATTTTTATTGTAACGTTTTGTATAGTATCCATCAAAAAACTCTATTTTGTTTTTACAGAGTGGAACATGTACATTGCGAGAAGCAATAATTATAGGATCTGTGATTCAAAAAAATTCTATTCCAATGTTACACTCAGCTGCAGCTTTATTGAAAATTGCTGAAATGGATTACAATGGAGCTAATTCAATTTTCTTACGAATTTTATATGACAAGAAGTATGCCCTCCCTTACAGAGTCGTTGATGCTTCAGTTTTTCACTTCTTGAGGTATTTACTTTTAAAATTCGAATGTATATGTTTGTTTTTATTGATGTCTTATTATACGCTGTTTAAAATATTAGGTTCGAGAGGGATAAGAGAGAGCTACCAGTTCTGTGGCACCAAGCATTGTTGACATTTGTGCAACGTTATAAGAGCGATATCAGTTCTGAGCAAAGAGAAGCTCTTCTTGGTCTTCTAAGGCATCAACCACATCCCACAATTACTCCAGAAATACGACGAGAATTACAGAATGCTAAGTGCAGAGATATAGAAACAACAGAACCTTCAAACATGGAAACATAGTTAATATGTTTATATATTATGTATTATAAATGTTAATTATAATGAATTAAATTCTTATTTTATTTTAATACTTGTTTTATTAAAGCAATTGTTCTTACCTTACATGATTAGCCCTGCCCATTCTTGTTACAACTTCGAAAAATATGTAAATATTTTTGCAAACCGAATCAACAACCCATCTATCTATATCATGACAAACATGAACTTTTCCAGTCTTCAAACACAGAAAATTTCAAATCAGTTACTAGCTGTATATTAATTATTTTTACTAAATATATATAAATACAAATAAGTGGTTCAATTTTACTTCTTGTCAGTAGGTGGGCAAGAATAATTTAATTAATTTCACTGCTAAAACAAGAAATTATTTTTTCATGTTGGAAACTTATCAACCAGTTTTAGAAATACACGGAAATTGTCACTTGGCAGAGAATCCCACTCCTTAAAGCACACATTGAGAAATCAAAACATGCAGCAATTCGCCTCAAAAAAAGGCCATCATTGATGTGTTGTGCACAAGAACATCCATAGTTTTACTAAATAAATAGTTGAAGCAAATAGATTTAATAAATAATTATGTATTTGATAACAAAAATATATTTCAACAATTTAAGAACCAATAATAATAATTTATAAAACTTTTAAAACAAATATTAGCAAACAATATTTGTAATTACATTAGTTTCTGGTTGTTTAATTTCTTCAGTAAGCGGCTTCTCTAATTTAGGAATTTGGAGATGTTTTATGGGTCCTAAAATCTTTTCGAAATCCAAGTATGTCAAGCCCTGAAAAAATTTTATTTCATTAAAATGTGTAAATTAGTTTTAATATTCAAAGTATGTATGTAGGAAGGCGGTCAGTACAAGTAACATTTTATCATGTTACTTTATTTTGGTTTCTATCATTAGTGACAAACCAAAGCTTACAATTTTTTTAGCCTAAAGATACTTGTTGGCTGGATATTGTTACATTAGTTTTACTACTCATTTTATGTTCTCAAACTTCTTAATATTTTTTATTTATTTTTTTAAATTTTATTTCTTAACGACATTTACAACTATATTAAATAAATATATCTAGTAAATTAGAACATAACGTATATAATGACATGAAAAACACTTGCTGAGTAACTACCCAATGGTATCACTCTAATGATATGTTTAAATTAGGAGATCACGGGGCCATCTTCTTTTCAGACGCCTCAGAGGGTTATCAGGAATTGAAGAGGAAGCAAGGTTAGAAACGAGAGGGTTGGGATGATTCTGAAGTTTATTATGGAAGGATAGGTATCTGGATTAGACCAGATCTGAAACAAAAGGAACTTTATAGTTTTATTTGTAACAAAGTAGGGAGTATTGAGGATTTTATGAAGGATTTTGGATTGTAAGGATTGAATACGAGAGGAATTCGATGGTTTAGTGGAGCCCCATAGCTCAACTCCATAAGTCCAAATAGGCCTTATTATAGTCAAGTATATGAGTCTTTTGTAATTAATTGGAAGATTAGAGCGTTCTTAATATTTAAAAATCAATTTAAGCTATTATATTTCATACAACTTAAATTTGTTGGGTAATTGATTAATGGACTAGAAACATTCCCTAATCAGTATCTTATTCAGTTTTTTTGTAACTTCTCATTTATTTCAAATGTGATTTTTTCTTATTATATTATTTGCACTCTTAATTCAGTTTTGATTACACAGCAATGTTAACTCTTGATTCATACTACTAGTAATTTTGCTACAGATAAAACATTTTATAAATAACTGAAATTCTATATTTAGAACAAAAAATCTTTACTTCAATATTTACCTGTGACTGAAGTTTAGACACAGACAAGGAAAGATATTGAGCAATCTCTGCCGGTGGGTAAACTGTATGAATACAAGTTTGTAAATGGGGCAGCATTTGGTCAGAAAAGCACAATACTAATTTAAACAACATTTCCATCTCAACTTTACCAAGAGCTTGTTGTTCCTGAAAATACAAAAACAAATAATTGAACTTAAAAACTTTTACAACAAATACTTTAAAAAAAAAAAGGCATGCAAGAAAAAGCAAAAGAGATAATTTTATTCTGAAATCCAAAGTTTATCGTTAATAAAGGAGATGATCTCATCAAAGATGATAGATTACAGATACTTTCATAATAAAATACTTTCATTAATTGTAATTCATTAAATACAGATGTTACTTTACAGTTTACACCATTATTTTTAAACTTAACTTATCAAATATTAATGAATTATATACATTTTTAATAACCTTAAAAGTAAACAACAAAGTATCATTGATTTTAGAGCTCACTTTTTTGTGGAAATTAGAAATGTGCTGGGATGCCAAGAAGAGAGTCTCTTCCACTAAACTGGTAACTGGTTGAGCCAGTGCTAATGGTGCACCATGGCGAAGATTGTTCAAACAGGATAATATTCCATTTGTTAGCCGTGCGAGAGGATAAAATGGAATGTTAAATCCACAGAGATCTTCCTACAGAAAAAAATGAAATAATAATTAAATAAAGACTAGCTTCATTATTAATAATTCTAAATATAATCCACGATAATACGTAAAACTGAAGAGTTGATTTTAAAGTGGTGATGCGCATGGGCGAATCTTAATAAGCTCACATTAAATATGGAGAAGACAAAAGCCATCCTGATCGAATCCCCCTCACTCCTCAAATCCATTTCAGTACCTCCCAATCTTCTTCTGAAAAACTCACCTATCTCCTTCCATACCACCGTTAAAAACCTTGGCTTTACCATCGATCAAACCCTCTCCTGGAAACCACACATCTATATTATTTTCTTCCGTTCAAAACCCATCAACTCCTGGTCTCATCTCTTGTTTTTCCACACATCGACTATGGCTATATGGTGTATGGTGGACTCTCGGGAGAACTTGAAGCTGAACTTAAACGTCTAATGAATTGCTCAATCCGTTTTATCCTTGGGATCTCAAAGGATACGCATATTACCCAATTTTACACCGAGTTGAAGTGGGTTTATCCGTCCTACCGCCATCAATATTTCCTTGCCTCCAAAACAACCTCCTCCCACCCACCCCTCCTCCTATACCAATAATGGCTAAGCAGTGGGTATTAAAAAAAAAAAAAAAAAAAAAAAAAAATCAAGGTATTATTACAGCCAAATCTATGTACTTGTTAGTGATGTGGAAAAAAATAGATATAGCAGACTGGAGTCTTCTTAAGAAAAGGTTGGTTTTTTTGTGGAAAACTATAAGTTGCCTTGTCTAGAAAAGATTGCAGAGAACACTATTATATTATATCGCAGAGAAAAAAAAAAAAAAAAATTGAATATTTAATAGTTGACCGTTGCATTATAAAAGAAGGAGATGGTCCTGGGTGGCGGTCATAAATAGGCTAAATAGTGGTAAAACTATTTTATTAAAAGCCAACATTTAGACCCGCCGACTTAGCAGGTCTTCTTCAGGGAGGTGTGTTCAGCTAGAAGTTTCACTTAGAACTGAGTGAAATTAAATATGCTGTTACTTAATTAATATAGTAAATTGATTACTTGTATACTCATAAGTGCAGCCTTGTCCATATCTTGAGGAAAATCAGCAAGAGAAGATTCTAAAATAGCTTTCATTCGTGTTGCAGTACCAGACAGAAAATAAGATGTAGAGAGTCCTCGTAAGTCACAGCCCACCCTGCCTAATGACTGTCCAAGATACATTACTCCTTCAAAACTACCTCCTTCGTTAGCCCAACCATCTGTGTCTGATAAGAATTCGTTAACCTGTAAAAATAATTTAATAAGAAGTCCATGATTTCATTAGAAATATCACATCAATTTTAAATATTTTAAAATATATACTTTGTATATTATAAAAATTAATCTTACCTTAATACTAACCCACTCCTCTAGAAGTGGGCTTTGCTTCTGTTTTCCTGAAATAACTGCAGCATCCGGAAAAACGCCTTTATATTGAGTTATAATGTTAAAAAGTTGACTCCGATAGATTTCTATCCTTTTCAATACACTAGTTTGATTCTGAACTGGAAAATAAACACAAATGGATTCTTCATTAATTTAAAATAAAATATTGAGTAGTCTGGAAATTATTGTAGGTTTATGGTTTTTAATTTTAAATAAAATTAGAAGTCCTTCAAGGACCATCTTTGTCTTAAGGCAGAAATATCTCTCTCGAAGTTTTTTTAAACCATTGTTGAATAATATACTCACTCGTACTGCAGTTATTAATGTTTCTGACCTTTTAATACTCATCCTGACTGAGTTTAAACTCATAAAGCAAAATTATTTGAAAATCATGTGATGACATCATTGTAAAGATTCAATTATTTTCCAATAGTGAAATGTTACAGAAGATAAAAAACATTATTTTTGGAAGAGGATTAATAAATGTAGAGACCCATACAAAAGAATAAGGACAAAAAACATAAACAGTTTGTTATATAGAGGGCTAATGTAAATAAAACAAAACAAAAAACATGAAATCCTCCATTATGTTCTGGACGACCCAATATATAATCTGTCGACAAACATGATGAGTGAATTCAAACAGATCACAACGTTAGAGAATATTTGTGTATTGGGTAGTTGAGTAGTAGATGGTAACAAAAAGTTCATTCATAAGGAGAGGACTCATTTGCAGAAAAGAAGTACTCTGCTATTAATGAAGCAATAATCATTTCCTTGGTGCTCAGCTTTTGAAACATACATATCACACATCCAGAATGAAAAAAAAATAGGCTGTTTTTGAGTTAGTAGCACTGCAGGATTTCATGAAATCAGTTTAGACATTGTACCTTACAGGCATTTTTAGAGCATTAGAATGTTTAAAGTATCGATTGTCTGGCCTCGTTGGTAAAGGTATTGCTTGAGATGAAAAGAACACAACTCAAAAACTCTAGTGATATACTGCACACTATTGGCTTAATAATAAATAAATAATAGATCATTTTACTAATAGGTTTCAACATTAAGATGGCCTGGCTATAAAGACCACGTAGCTGAAATAAAAATCTTGAACTTATAAAAAAAAAAACACTGGCAGCTTCCAATGTAAGCCTTTTTACTCTGATGAGACATACAAAACTATTATTTTAAATCAGAACATCCTGAAAAAGTGTTGCAATAATTTAATCACAAGTCTTGCAATCTCAAAGAAGCTTTTAAAAAAAGTAATGATATGGAGATGGTTGACCGTAGATTCAATTTCAGAAGAAGTTAGTCAGAGGGGAAGAGTAAAAAAATAATATATTATATAATCGAATATTTTATTACATTGTCCAACGTTTTGACCTACATCATTGGTCTTCCTCAGATCTATATAAGATATAAACAATATACAATTAATTACAGAAAGTTACAATATATGTTGATGACTATTGACATTCAGTTCAATCAGAAAAAGTTAATGGATTATTAGGATGACTGGAGTATATTAAGGATAATAGAGAGTAGATATAAAAAGAATAATAATAGTAATTAGAGTCAAAAACATGCCAGTTAGTAAACAACAATTCCGCCAGGCATTGTTGAAGGCCGTATGACATCTGGTGTCGGGTCAGGTAACAGAAAACTGACAGATAGAAAGGGACCAGGAGGTTGTGAAAGTGATGTTTCTTTTTGAATTATGTTTGATGTATATGCCAAAAAAGTGCAAATGGGCGAGATAAGAAAAGACTATTACACCTAAAGCTATTAAAGAAGTAGTTTCGTATATTGGTCTGTGTAATGGGTTAAATAATTAAATACATCTACAGAAGGTGGGTGTTAACTAGAATTTGTAAATTTTGACTAAGGAATAAGGAATTGGAAATCAGTGAAACAGGTCGGGTTTAGAAGGTGAATGTATAAGGAGTTGTCTACATATTGTAAAAATATATGTTTACAATTTTTATAAAAAACATAGTACGATGAAATGAGGAAGGAAGCAGAAAACGGTCGTTTATAAATTATTGTTGTTTCAATAGGTTAAGGATTTGAGAATAGGTAAGGGACAGATTTTGTTAGTCGGTTTTTAGATTGACAGCAGCTTGTTTTCTAATTGAATAAATATAATATAAGCGCTCTCTATGATGAGTCTTTTGTCGTAGTTGAGAACTGCAGCTCTTAAAAAAAAAAAACCTTGTTGATGTCCAAAAATGTTGAAATATTTTGGAAAAAGCCTTATTCCACAAGTATATTGTTCTTTTTATGAAAGCTTCTCAGATAAAGTTAATGTTTTCTTAATTTTCTTTAAGTGAATATTCATAATTTTATTTTGATATTCTCTTAATTTTCTATAAGTGAATATTGTTGCATTTTTCCAACCTCAACAATAATCTGAGATTATTTTAAATATTTTTTCATTCTTACAATTTTTATTATTTATTTTATTATTAATTTTGGTATGTAAAAAAAAATTATTCAATGTAACATATTTATGTTTATCTTTATACATTTTTTTTTTTTTTTGTATTTGGCAAAGGCTTGATGCAAAATAAAATGAGAACGGATTATCATTTTACTAAGAAAATTATAAACTACAATATTGTTATTTTATTAAAAAGGTGACACTAATTTAAAGAGATGATTGATTAATTACTTGTATTTCATTATTTTAAAGTAGTTTGTCATTGTTTACCATAACTTGAGTGGTAAGAGAAGGAAGTAACAATAGGATAAATCTGAAAATATAAGAAATATTTTAGTATTTCTTGTAATTGATAAAAAACGGAGGAAGATCAGATAGTGTAAAACTGGAGATACTAAGACCTAAAAAAATTCAAAATAGACGCAATATTACAATGTTTAAGGAAGTGTAAAACTGCACAATGTAGCTTCCGAACTGCTGTTTGCTTTTTTAGTTGAGCTCTTATCATTCTTAATGTGCAATATGGTACTTAGGTACATTTTTTTAAGTTGAATTAATTTTTTCTAACATATTATGTTTAACGAACCTTGAGGTGAAGAAAGTAGTGTTGATAAGTGATGACCTCTGGCTTGGAGAAAAATAAGCCTCAGTTCCGGTTCTGATAGAGCTCCCATTCTGCGTAAAACTCCAACATCAACTAAACATCTAGGGAGACTTAATTCTCCTTTCAATTCCGCTAGTAAGCGACTGCGTAGGACCACTGACCATTTTTCAGTTTCAACAGCTACTTTCTTGAAAAATAAAAATTAATTATAGAGGAGAAGGATGGTTGGGATGATCAGTCATAATACGATTTATATTTATATATATAAATAAAAAATATATAAGTGAACCTAGATATGTTAGTCATCAAATGATATGGTAAATATATATGGAGTAGAGTCCTGCTAAGGATTCCGATTGTTCAGACAACAGGAAGATTTTTTTTTTTTTAATTTAGTAAAGTAAAACTTTAATTTAGCAAACAGTATCTAAATACAACAATAATTTAAAGACAAGGTTTCATTTAAGCTGGTTTAGAATATCCATTTTATCAGATACCACAAAACAAGAAGTATTTTATTTGTGTTATGGCAAAACAGTAGTGTTGTAGGCGAATCTTGTGACAACCCATTTAAACAATGTTTTTTGCTGAAATGTTTAATTTTTTACTAAATCCTTGATTTTTATAATTCAATATTAGTTGTAACGATTTATTTGTTGTTACTGTACTATAAATAAGTTTTTAATTTTAACATGATGATCCTATATTAGTTCATTGTAAATATAGATATACACCATGCAGTAATGAAAATAAAATTAAGCTGAAGGAAAAGATGAATTTATGAAGAAAAACATGCCAAAATGTTCCTGGGCATTTCATAGTGAATTATATTTAATCATAACTTTCAGTAGTTTAACTACATTTAAAACATATAATAAATTTAACTGAATTGAAAATGCTATTTTTGAAATTTTACCTCACATATAATACAAATTTTTAACAGCACATCAGTAAATAAATTGAATTATTAAGAAAAATATAAAAAAATTAAAGTTAAATCAAATGTATATTTGCAAAACAAAATTATTGCTAATAATTTTATTATTATACCTGTAAAATTGGTATATTTGGATGGGACTTAGCAATTCTTTGAGCAAATGCAATAAGTGACAATGACTCCTCCACAAGAGCAGATCGTACTGAAGATTCAAGAAGTTGAGGAAGTTCAAGAACTTGTAACAGATCAGAATGTCTCTTTAAAGCAAGACTGCTAGCTTGCCGATCACTTTCAAGTGAGGAACATTGTCGAAGCAAGGATTCACATCCTGTTGTAAAGTCAGGTACATGGGAAATCAGTGAATTAAGACGCGATTCGATTTTCTGGAACTAGAAAACAAAGTTGTTGTACCAAATAATTAATTATTATTAGAAAAAAAGATTTAAAAAATTGATAGAAAATTTACTTGCTTGAATAACTCTCTTGAACACTCTGCAGTCTTTATAAAAGTCTTATAATTGGCAAAAGCTAATTCTTGAGTCTGATTAAGAATAGACATCTTTTCAATGTCTAAATGGTCAGGTTCTTTACCTTAAAATTAATAGATTAAAAGATATATCTCATTACCATTTCCAATTTTTATTTTGTGCACTAAACTTACTAATTTCCTTAATTATTCATAGTACTGATATGATCATCTATTGTTTTTCTTGATAATCAAGAAACAGAAATTAATAACAGAGTTTAATAACAAATGTTCAAGACATAATGGACGAATCATAAATCATTCTTATCAAATATGATGACAGTAAACCTGGGCCATCCAAAATTAAATTTCTAAATATTAGGAGAACGTGGTTCTCATTAATGACATATAACTAATTGCATATTTTATTTGAAGATAGTTTTCACTTCATAACACACAAACAAAAAAAAAATCATATACACAACAGTTAAAAATTAATCAAAATAAGGATAGTTTAGTAAGAAAGTTCTGTAATAACTGTTAATCATTATCAAATTATCGTTTGTTAAATCACTAAATTTTGAACTTACATAGCTTTTCTAAATTGTAAACACTCAGTTTGGAAAGATAGTTGTTGAAATCAGGATTATCAGTCCAAGCATCTGAAATAAATGTAGATGACAAATAAAGAACTTGACCAGACAAAAACAATCAATACTTCAAATTAGTGGAAGTCAATATACCTGAAACTCCATCTGGAAACATCAAGTTAAGAACACTCTCTGTGTCAATATCCATTTTGTTGATATACTAGGCACTTTAAATAATATCTGTAAAAGTATTTCTCATATAAATATTTTGAAGAAAAGGTTTACTTAAAAACCTCATAAAGTTCATAAAACAAATTTATTCATTTTAACAAATTACAAATAAACAGCCAATTATAGTTCAGAAGCAGCATCTTTTTCAACATAATTTATAAGTATATTTGAACAAAGGAGTCATTCTAAAAATCGGGATCTCTTTCAAATCAATAGGAACAGAAACAACAAGTACTATTGATAAAGATCAACTCTTTCGGGATCATATATTGGGATTGTGCATCATGTTCATCATGATCTATGAATGACTTAATAAAAGAGCAAATTCTAAACTCAGTGCGGGGTTCATCAATATCAGATTTGTTAAGGAGTTGGGCAAAACGATGCCATCAATCTACTCAGCACTGAGTTTAGGAATTTGGCTACACTCAAATCAGATATCACATACAATAAAAACAAGTCAATTAATAAGAAGTTGGGATGAATCAATAAGCTGAAAGCATGCAACTTTTCAGCTTCAGCAATAAATGTGATCTTCGAAATCGAGAAAGAACACTGACAGATCAACACAAAAATAAATTTCCTTAGACAGCAAGGAAAGGATGGATGGTCCATAATTATTAAAATCTCTTAAAAATCAGAATTACTTCATTATAATTAATAAAGAAGCTTAGATATGGATGAAAATATTAAAAATTAATAATCAGGCGCAAATAAATATTGATTGTAGGTTTTTTTAAGATTTGAATGAGATACATACAAAACTTATATCGTATTTTTTCTGTCTACTAATGTTAACATCCTCAATGTTAATTTTATTGCAGTCGATAATCTTTGCTAATAAATAATGTTTGGTTGTTTATAAAATAATATCTTATCTGACAACGATGAGGACAATCACGAGTTGTTTACTTCCAACATACATGGATATCAATCAAACTTCCAAGGAGGTTTTAATTATATCAGAGAAGAAGGATTGTTTCAACATAAAAAAGTATTTAAATTTACTACTTTTTAATTTATTCATCTTCTAATGGAGATCAGTTTAGAGGATCCTGTTTATAGAGCCTGATCCATTTACCTTTTTCTTGCACAAGGTGACCGCATCTATTCCTGTTCATTTGTCTCCTATCGAAATCCTCTCTGACTGAACTCTACGAAGTCTTTCTGGACTTTCCTCTTAGCATTCTTCTTTCCACTTTCACTTCATACATGATTTTGGCCGTGCTTCTCTCCTGCATTCTTTTGACACGGCCAAACCAGAGTAGTCTGTTTTCCACTGTTGTATTGTCTTCTGATTTTACTCCCAGATTGCTTCATGCCGTTGTTTCCCTAATTTTGCCCCTTCTAGTTTTTCCCGGAAACCGCATTTCCATTGCTTCAATTTTCCTTTTGTGCTTTTTGAGATAATAGTCCAGGATTCACAGCCGTAGGTCAGTATGGGGACAAATGTAGTTTTATGCATAGTTTCAATACTTCTCTCTTCGCAAAGGAGCCTGTTTTTAATGGATGGAAGTATTTCTGGCCAGTCTTATTCTCTCTATGATTTCAACTGAGTCTATCAAGCGGTTCTCATTTAGATGGGCACCCAAATACTTAGTCTTTGATGGACTCCAGTTCCTCTCCTTTCAATCGAAGTACTCAGTCTGTCCTTCCGTCTCCACTTTTTATCTTCGCTTCCATGTTAAGCAGTTCTAGTTTTTCCTACAGGACATGGAGGTTTCTTCCATTTTACCCGAATACCACAATATCGTCAGCATATGCCAGAACAGTGAGATGAATTGGTCTTAACTCTGTGGCCCAATCTAAGTGGTCTCATTCTCTCCTTAGCTCTCTTCAGTGCCATGTTGAGCACTATGATAAATAACAATGCGCTAAGACTACAGCCCTGTCTTATTCCATAGGTGCTCTGAAACTCCCTAGATAAATGGTATTTGATTCTCACCTCTTACATTTTATTTGTAAGAGGCTAAGAATGGCTCTTGTTAAGCCTGTATCGACTTCATGCTCGTTCAGTGCTTTGTTTTTTTCCATTTTTATGACCTTACCGAATGCTCGGATAAAGTCTACAAAACAGGTAAATACTCCTCTTAATTCTTTTCTACGACCTTTTCTGAGGCAGTCTCATTACGAAAATCAGGTCATAGGCGCTTCTTTGTGGTTTAAAACTGCATTTTAAATTTTCTATAGAAACAATTATTTGAGATGAAAATTACATTTATTAGTATGTTACATATTTTAAAATGTAGATAGAGGGAATACACTAAACGTGGTGGTTTATTTTGAGCGTATATATGGTATATTTACTTCTTAAAATAAAAAATGTATTTCAAAAACACTTCATTTGAAATACTGTCTAAGATCTGCTTTAAGTCGTAATGTTGGTTTGGCGAACCGTTGTTAGGGTAGCCAATCCTGTTATCTGTAGGGTTTGGTCCCACCCAAGAAAAGTAATTATAAAAAGAATTGTGGTGGCATGCTACCTCCTTATAATTTATATCTCCTTAAAAAAATCTCTGTATCCTACTATTAATATCGATTATTAATACTAATAGGATCATTGATGTTATTATAGAATCTTTTATCACTGTAATAAATTATACCATTCCTTATTATAAAATTGATAAGTTAGAATTTTTTTTTAGTGTATGGTTTCTTTCTGCCGTAGAAATTTATTGAGCGAAATTGATAGTTAATCAAATTATTACTAAATAGAAAAGCTAACTTACAAAGCTATGTACACTTTTGTTTGCAAAGTGACAGGAAAACGATTTTTTACATCATTCCTTGATATTTACTTACTTTAAAAAATAATCATTAAATTCACTTTTCTATATGGTATTTATTTTTGACAGAAGTGAGTACAGAATCACATAAATACATACAGTGCCGTCCTTAAAGTGGGGCAACGGGGGCCGATCTGGAGGGACGCCCTTCGGAAGCGCCGGCCGAACTTTAGCAGCGCTCGCAACTTGTTAAAAATAAAAAACGTATTAAATTATTTAATTTTAGCACATCAATAAAGCAACTGTATTAGAGAATTGTTGATTGAAATAAAATTCAAATATTACATAATATAAAACTGCTTAAGAAATTAATTTAAATTTTTAGAAAGGGGAGAGATGACGTCATAGCACGGAGAGTGGGCGCCGGATGTCTAAGGGCGGCACTGAGTACATCTTTGAGAAACTACTGAATCCACAAAAAACTAACGAAAAAACAATCTCTGCCGGAAGTGGAAATGTCTACTTTTGGTAACAATCTGAGGAGGTGATTAAAGAATTGTTACAAGTTTACTCAGATTAAATTATATTATACACATTGTTTTACATATATTTTTAAAAAATAGTTTGGACATATTACTAAAAATATTTGTATTATATAATGCAATACGCAATATGAACCAATAAATGACTTTTCTGCTTCTGGTGGATCCATGGAAGCAAAGGTGAGGAGACTTTCAGGCTGAAGCCTCCTCAAAAGGAGATTTTTTTTTCATTGATCTATATTTGTTTCTGAGCGGAATACTCAAACAAACAAAATATGTTATCTGTTTGAATTTTAACGCCTATGCAACTACTAACAAAATTTTCTAAAAGGATTGTTGTTTCTGTTGTTAACTATCTGTTTTTCAACTTTATTTCAAAGACCACTTAAATATCTTTTCATATTGAATATTTAATAGTTGACCGTTGCATTGTAAAGAAAGGAGATGGTCCAGGGTAGCGGCAAAACTATTTTATTAAAATGCAATGTTTCGACCCGACTTCTTCAGGGCTAGAACGGACAATATACAAAAAGATATAGAGAATTGTGGAAGTTAACTAACATTAAGACAAACAATTTTTCTTTCTCCACATTCCTTTATGTCTATTATTTCATATTACATCATTTTCTTTCAATCTCTCCTGTAGATTTGTAGAAGTATACTCACATTTGCATATATTATATGTTACACTACAATTGTTACCATCTATTTACTTCAGTTTAGGATATTGTTACTTAACTTATTCTGTTTCTATTTTAATGTACTTACTGGCTATAATTTTAATAAGCTTATTCACATTGTTTATAATTTTTTTTCTTAATTAGGCAACTTCCACAATTCTCTATATCTTTTTGTACCTTATTCGTTCTAGCCCTGAAGAAGACTTGCAAAGTCGGGTCGAAACGTTGGCTTTTAATAAAATAGTTTGCCACTATTTGGCCTATTTATGACCGCCAACCTGGACCATCTCCTTCCTTCATCTTTTCATATTGTTTCTTTCTTTATCTTTCAAAATAATCACCGTCGATTAATATGAATTTAAAAAACATTAATAAAAAAAAGCTCGGAAAATTAAGTCCTGAATCCGCTACTGCTTTCAGCAGCTACAGTGTACCCACACCTGTTCCTCCAAAGATATCTGGACTGTTGAACGATCTTTCATGAATGCAACATTTCTTTGGCAATTCAGTTTGCGGAAGAAATGTTACTGAAGTTACAACGCCTTAGGCATTAACAGAATACTAAGCCATCCAGACTTTTTCCTCCTTAATTACTGCCTAACCTGTTACCTAATATCAGGTTGCCTGAAGCACATTAGTATTGTGTAGTCATGGAGCCAGTGTCAGTTTTAATTAAGTCTTCTATTCCAAATTATTTATCAAATTTACCAATTCCTAATTCGATTGGAGGCTGGTTCAAGTTAGGAAGTAAGTATAGGTATACATGATTTGTCCTGCTAAATAATTTAATTCTAGTGAAAGTACAACCACCTTTCCTTATCTTTTAGTTAAAGATTGGGCCACATTAGTTCCTTTTTTTGCTGCTGTTGGAGGAATATCATATGTCACTTATAGGGCAATAAAACCAAAACAGGTAAGAACTAATACACACAATTAATAAAGCTTGTATCCTTGGTCCACATTTTAACTTAAAATGTATTCAAAATTGTAGGCAATAAATCCATGTATCAAGAAAGAAGTAGCTAAAGTTGTAGACATTGCAAACATAGAAGATCTAGGAGAAAAAACTGCTTATTGTCGCTGTTGGAGAAGTGAAAAATTTCCTTATTGTGATGGTGCTCATGGGAAACACAACAGAGAAACAGGCGATAATGTAGGTCCTGTCGTTATTAAACGAAACACAGCTAAATAAATGCAGAGTACATCTGGTAACAAATTGCCCTGTAGATAGAGATACTCTGCTTTTTCAGTTTAAAGTATTTATAAAGTTTTGTTATGTCCTTATGAATTGTTTTCCAATAATTTTAATATTTATATTAAATGCGGGCTGTTAGGATTCCCTCAAAGGGAAAGTTGTTTCTTAAATGAATCATTTAATTGTTATAAAATAATGGTAATAAATATTTTTCTTTGAACTTGCATTTTTATTCCTTACAAATTTTATTAATGTTAAACAAATATGTGATACAATAAACTACTATATATATTCTAAATATTAATAAGTAATTAGTGCTCTTTATATTATCATTACAAATACAATTTCATTTATGAATCCTGCTTGAAATTTAATTTTGTACTAATTAAATTAAATCAAATTTGGCTGGTCGCAAACATATTTTGGTGTTATTTATAATTAATTGACATGGAAGAAATAAATTAAATTAAGCTTTACTCTTTGGGACATAGGCAAAGATTTAGGAAATCACTACATAAATTAAAGTAATAATATAAAACATTTATTTTGAAAATATAAAAACAATTTTATTTTATATAACATTCAGAAAAATTGGTAACAAATTAAGGCACTAACCAAGTACATGAAGATTAAGTATCAATCACAAAAGTTACCTTTAAGTAAAAATATTGTATTAAAATATATTTGATATATACATATTTACATTTTATTTTATCAGTCAATCACAAGATGTAATACAACACACCAAACAAAATTTTCGAGCATTAAATTTAAGCTTCTATTTCGATGCAAGCAGCCTGAAAAAACAAAAACATATATTCTTAATATTCACATTTAAAATAATTTTTATAATGAAACAAATACTTTTAAGTTATGCAATGAAATATTTATTTATCATCTGTGCAATACAAACAGATAAAAGTACAGTTATCAACAGATCCTTCAGGTAATCATATAAGGAATTCATGATTTTTCCTAGCAATACTTGAAATTTAGAACAACACTACAGAGATCTAGTGAATGATAATTATATTTTTTATATATTTACATCAAAAATAATAAAAAGAATCATTGCATTAATGATTATTAAAAAAAAAAAAAAAAAAAACGCATTGTGATTGAACATGACATCTAGTTCAATATTTATATACATTTACACACACAGTATAATTTCATTAATATCAAGTTAAAAAGGACCACTGAAATTTTTTGAATGAAACAAGTTTATCTATAAAAGGCCCATGATCATTGAGTCCATTGACATACACTTTATTGATGTTCATGTTCGCGAGAAAATGTGGAATATTTTTGTGCAATTATAAAACGCCAAAAAAATAAAGTAAAACTAAGCAAAACAAAACTCCCGCATTTATTTATGCTTCATGAATTCCTAAAGCATTTTTGATGCTTCATTGAAATTCATCAAAAATGTGAACTGTGGAGACTGATGATTCTGTCATTATTATTCTTGCTGGTTATACAATTATGTAGGAAATAGTATTTATAAGTTTCTCGTAAAAATAAATTACCAGGTTTGTTTAACAGTAAAAATCTAAAAATTGAATTATAGACTTTTTTTTACATTGTGTTGAATAAAAAGAATCAAGGAACTTACAGGGAAGTAAAAATATTCGAATTATTCAAGGTCCACTAAGTTAAAAGGAAATGTGCATACTCTTGGATTGAGATCAATGTAACTCAATTCAATAAGTTGAAAATCATTAAAATAAAGAGAATTCACTTTATTAAATGATGTTACAATTAAATATAACTATGAAAAAAAATATATATCTGAGCTACTATTGTATTGTTAGTTGCTATGAGCCCAGTAATAATTCATTTTTTATCTGCTCACGTTCTGTTTATATACAAAAAGGATGTAATGTACAATAAAATTTGATTTCAAGTCTAACTCATATTACCATTTATCATGTATAATTATTATTATTAATACAGGACCATTAATTTTCAAAAAGAACTGAAAAAAACAAAACAAAATAATTATCATTAATAATTGTAATAATCAAGTAGGTTATTGTCTTCATTATCATAATAGAAACATGATGGCCATGAAGTGATAAATAAGAACAAAAAAGTAATTTAATATGAGTTTTCTCAAAACCAATAACAAGATTTTGTGTATTTTCCATAACTTGAAGGAGGCATGCCAAAATGTGAATAATAATGTTTTTCAGTAGTTTAAATAACAATTGTAATAGCCATTGATATACATACATATATATAAAAGAAATGATTGTATAGGTGCATTAAAATGTATACATAAGTATCTTCATACTCTACATTTTAAGATACTTCATATTTTCTAATAGTGATAACTGATAGTGCACAGAGTGAGTTTTAAAATAGGCTTCCTCTACTTGTGAAGTGCTTTTAAGGCCCATTCCACTTTTACCTTTTACTAACAAAAGGATGTTACGGATGAACGAGGATCACCAATTTGAGTGAAACTTTTTGGTGATACTAGGTCAAAAAATATTAGACGTATACCCGAGGGGGGTTCTGGCAAATGCACCCCAGGGGCCGAGATAAAAAAATATTTTATGCGATTTCAAACAAAATTTATGTTATAAACTTTTGCCGTTGCTTTGTCTGGATTGTTGTAATTATATATCAATCGATTTCTTTTTTTGTGCAGAATAAGAAAAAACAAAATATTGACTATGATACTAAATGAGTGATTAAGTTTCTTAAATAAAAAGAATCAAAAAGTGCTTCCAGCACAGTAGGTTAAATAAATTTTTGTTATGAAAGAAAGTTATTCGTTTTTAGTGTCTTTTAAAACTCATATATACAAAATTTTATAGACATCAAAAATTGTAAATTTTATTGCTTGATTTTCTGGTTGGTTTTTCTATGAAAAAAAATTCATAGCTTCTCAAGATTTTTTTCAAATTCAACGTTTTTGTACAATTCTTCGAAAGCTGAGTTGCTGCCTTTTTAAGCTATTAATAAAGAAAAAAAACATTTTTATTGAATATCTTTGGTTTTAAGTTGTTTACAGAGTTCAGGTTTATACCATCATTTTGAATAACATACAGAGCCCTAAGTCCCTAGTAATTTTTGTGTGATTCAATGAAATCGTTCTGAAGTTACCAAAATTTTGGTGGTTGGAGACAAAATTTCAAAAGGATCCAGCCTAGACAAAACTTTCATGAAAAAATTCTCATTTTATAGTTTTTCTTTGATGGAAAAAAAATTGATATCAAATTTGTTTATCCCTAAAAGTTCTTTACCCTAGAAAGTAGGTCGGTTTATAAAAAAATATTATATTTTGCATATAGCTATTGTATGGCAACAAATTTGACCAAATGATGTGGCAATGTGGAGAGGGGGGAGTTATTTTTTTTTTAGGGAGAAACTAAGTTGATATTTGTTTTTTGCATCTTAAAAAAATTGTATCAAATTTTCATATTAATATAGGCTTGTGGTGGCATTTTTAAACTTGAAAAAGAAGTAACACTAGTCCACAGCAGTTATTGGTAAAAAAAATCATAGATTGGAAAAATGTAATTAAGCTTTTAAAAGGCAAAAATTGAATGCACCACAAAATGTAAACAAAATAAGTACATATATACGTATTTAATTTATATAAAAAATAATTCAATAAAAATGTAATTTTATCTTAAGACCAACCAATGACTATTACTCCATACATTTCAAATCTTAGAAAAAGGAATATGATTCTTTTAATCATTACTAACTAGTGTTTCCTTATGTTCCCGAAATAACAGTTTCTTATACTTAGATCTCTAATGACCTGTTCTTCTCAGTAAACCATAGTAACCATATTAAGATTTCAAATGGACAGATTTTCAAAGAACTGGTTTTAAATTGTATTAGTTTTAATTTCTCACAAATTTAACATTATTTTTTTTAATTTCACACCTAAATTCTCAACTTTGTTATATCAATAAAACAAACTCGTTAAAATAAAGGATTTCTTTTTATCATCTGTATAATAATTAATCATCTGTATATAGAGGTTTAAGAGTAGAAATTATAAAGAAATATAATTACTATTCATTGATATTGATTTGAAATTACTTAGTAAATTATTTGCAATATGTACAAACATTACAAATAAAGTTATCATAACAAACCTTATTATAAAAACAATTTGTGAATCAATGTAACTATTGATCTAATAGTAAAAATGGACATTAACAATAAAAAGAAGGTTTCATCACATGAAAGCATTTAACAATAAGTAAAGCAACTTAAAAATAATAGCAACATAATATAGCTAGTACATAAACAAAAATAAATATTTGCGCTTGAGTGTTGAATTGGGGAGCATTTGAGCATGCACGAAAAAATAAATAAATAAAAATAGTGACACCATTACCCAACCCAATAGCTAATAAATAATTTTTTTTTACCATAATATGAAGTTATCACGGTTACTAATACAAAGCCACTTAGAGATGTCATCCTCTAGATGGTTCGATAACCTTACCATCCTTGTCCATGAGTTTTAACTGTTTTCAAAAATTAACACACACTTGTCATGATTACTACTTTTTAAATGAGGAATATTTAAATAGGTCAAATTACATTAAATAGTTCAATCTACAGTCAAATAAAAATTGGAATTTGAGAGAACATTAAGATGTCTAAATAACCCATAAATAGTATGTTATTTGTTTGTTTTTTTAGTAAGGAAGATTGTATATAATAATAAATAGAGAAATAAAATTAAACTCTTTAAATAACTGTAATCTATTTTTAATTCTAGAGGAAACAACACCAAACTTATGCTAACCAAAGTGAAGATGTCGAGAATGATTCTGTGGTCCGGCTTCGAAATAAATTTCAAAATGTCTAAGACGGATTTCAACTGAAGTCACTAGACTCGAGAATGTTATTGTTTATTTTATTTTTTAATACGCTTGGTCATCATGACCTCTGAATTGCGCGAACTGTATCTGATGAATATAATTGAGATGATAGCTTAGCAACAATTAAAATGAGCATTTAAACTTGTTGGATTTAGTGACGAGTGAATCCCCCAAAAGGTTAATATGAGCTGTGCCAATTGGCAAGCTTAGAATGAAGTGAAGGTGGAAGAATTATGTTTGGATAGATCTATCAGCTTTGGGATTGGACAACATTCAATAGACGGAGGTATGGAGACAGCAATTGGTGGTATTGGTATCAAACCTTAGCATCAGCTAAACCTATATATAATATTATTATTATTATATTTTACACAAAAATTAGTAATAATCACATTTTTTCAATAATTTATTTTCTATCATTTTACCAATTATCCATTATCATTAACCTATTACTAAATTTATCTTTCGAAATGCCGAAAACCTTAAAATGTACTCTAGGGGTAAGTTTTTTTAATTAAGAGGTATAACATGTGATTTTCAAATTCTAAATTTGTTTTTTTGGGAGGTACAAAAGGTTAGATGTTTAAATTCTAATTGACCTTTTTTTTTTTTTTTTAAGTAAACAGTAACAAGTTATATACAATCAAGCAAAGAAATTAAAAATTATTTAATGAGTGTAAAATTTAAACAATAATAACTTTATTAAATAATTATATATATATATATATATATATATATATATATATATATATGGTTGCATAAAGATCAATTTGGTTGCTCATAATTTATATAGATATATTATTTGTACTGAAAATCATCTACACAATCCGCCTATTTTCCAATACTTAGATTAGATTATATATTTGTATCCAAGTAAAATCAATTAAAATTAATTTTAAGTGTTAGAAACACCTATAAAGTTTTAATTATGCAGGCACTAGAAAAGGAAGAACCGTATTAATCAAAGGGTAGGGGTACAGATATTGTTTCGTCAATGAGACAGAGTAACATTATTTAGCTTTCAATGAAGCTTAATTATGATAATTGAGTAATATGTATTTTTACTATAAACAAACTTTAGGTGTTGTATTAATATGAATTTACTTTTAGATTGAAATTATATTGTAAAAAAAAATTAATTGATTTTCTTCAATAAGTAACAAGATATATATAACATACATACATAATCTACATTTACAACTATTAGGAACACCACCTATACAGAATAAAGTTCATCCATCATACAATTTAAAAATAATTTATTTATAATAAAGCAAATATGTTGTTTTGGTTTATAAATTAGATATGATTAGAATTGTCAACATACTCAACACCAGTATGTATTTCTAATCAATTCTACTTGGATGTTAGTTTTTGAATATGTATGTAAAGTTAATTGTTGCACAACAAAAATTAGATTGTATAAAAAATCATGATGGCTTATTGCGTATGAGACATAGCCCACTGTCGTCGTCAAAGTGTTAATATCTTATGAATATTAACAAAACAGTAACAATTAAATTCAGGGTTATTGAAAAAGACCTTTTGAATCAGCTTACTAACCTGGTTGATTGTTTCCATAAAACTAGTGAAAAACATGCCATGAGTCTTATCAACTCGAAATAATAAAACAAAGTAAAAATTTGTTTCTGCTCTGAATTGGTAAACATGGAATTTCATTTTGCAATGTAAAATTCTTTCTTTGCTCTAACTTTCTCTTAGCATTCTTTGCATTGCTAACAGAATGATGATACGTCATTTCCATCCTCTTCATTTCAGCTTCTGACCTACCTACATCTACAAATTTGTTGGGACTTATTTGCAACCAGTTGCTCAATTCTAGTTGAACAAATGTTAATATTTTTATTTTATCAACAAAACACTGACGAGATTTAAGAATAGCATCCACTGAATTGTTGATGACAATTAATGAAAGGATATCTTCAGGTACTAACACTTATTTTGTCATGATATCAACACTTTTATTGAAAAGAAGTAACAGTTCCGACCTGTTCTGGAACTCTGACCATACTTTTTAAGAGCCAATAAAAGTGAACTTCAAATTCTAATAAAGATTTTATGCTAAATATCTTTTCAGTCTTAAAACCAATGAGCGATCAGAAGTTGAAAATATAGATGAAAGAACCTGCCTTAATTAAATACTTTATTGCTATTGGTAGCCGACTATCCCTCAAACAACTATAATTTCTTTTGTGACAACTTTATTGTAATTTTAATAATATTGTTTCATCAAATTCAGTTTGAAAACTTAAGTGAAAAATTCATGTTTTAAAGCAAATTAAATTTAAAAATAATAATTAAGGCATTATATAAAATGGTATAAGGAATCACAACAAGCTTAAATATTATGCTTAATTTCAATAATATTAACTTTGGTAATAAAATAAGAGTGTCACATCTCAAAGACACATGGGTCAAGATCACATGATCACTCTTTTTGGAATGTCAAAGATAGCTGGGGCTGAACACATCTGTCTTTTAACAGGTTTGGTTAGATTACATTTTCAACACAAACAACTAAACCAATTGGACTAATTAAATTGACCAGAAGAAATAAATACAATATACTATCAACTATTTTGTTTTTTATATCTCAATAAAAACAATAAAATTTTAAAAATCAATCACTTCATACCAGAATAAAACTGCAAGAGCCAATACATAAGGAAGCAAATAAATCATTTGTAACAATTTGAGGCAAAGTAAATCACAAAATGAGATATTTAAGAACTCATTTTAAACCCTTTAAAACACATTTTATGGAAATTAGAGGGTGAGAACAATTTGATTATCACAGTGACATTTAAGGCAAGTAAAATGTTTTTAATACCAATCAGCGAGTGAAAAAATATTTAATTCAATATTTTTATAAAAGCTCCACTCAATAATTAGAAATTATAGTAACTAGAATATTTACATTTTTAAAAATAGTATTGCAATAATTCTAAAAGAGAACACATCAACAATGATTGATTTAGAATCACAAGAAACAATAGCATACCTCAAAATGGCGCATATCTTCATCGTTAATATCCCCAATATCATCTTCATTCAGTAAAATTTCTCGGTTCTCATAACTTCTACTACAAAAAACATTTTGAACATTAAATGCTGGCCCATATCAATAATAAGCTGAACTAATATATATGAAGAAAGTAACTAAATCCTTACTGAATAACGTTCCTCCAAAGTACAATGCCAAGGTATCCTACTACTGCTAAACTAAGGCATGTTGCAGCTGCGATAGCTCCTGATGTTGGGTTGAAACGACCATTAGTTCTTAATTTACTTTTAGCTTCTGATAAACTATCAATGTTGAAATAATTAGAATTATCACTTTTGATACTTTCTGTAGGGGCTTTAGTAACAGCTGCCATAGGTGAAGTTGATTTTAAATGATGAGTTGTACTAGTTAAGTCTGATACTTCTGAATCAGTTGCAGGACTGATAATACCCACATTTTTGTTGGCTTTACTACTGTCTTCCAACAACTTATTCCCATCATTTACATGATCAATTTTACTGATATTTAAAATTTTTGGAGTATTAATTGAACCATGTTCTTCTGATGCTGCAACATCTGTTGAAAGAACTAAAACAAAGCAATTATAAAATCGCGAATGTAATCATAATAGATAGATTACCAAGTCAATGGTTATGATTTTAAGTATCCAACATTGGATATTTAAAATATGCTAATGAACAACTAATTTGCAACTTACCAAAAAGAATTATAAGAATATTACAAATAATACCAAGTGAGAATAGCTTTTGGACATCTATAACAAACATCGTTGATATGAGAACAAATATAGTACATCATCACAAAACAGTTTGATCACAAAAACAAATTTAGACCTCTCAAACTGGTCAACAAAAAAAAATGAATGTGACAGTAATCCAGTCTCGCCAATAACAAAAAAAAAAAATGACTACGTAGCTAAAACAAAAATTACCTCAAAATGTTACGAAGGCAAATAAAATGTATAATGTAATTATTATCTTAATAATAATGTTCATTAATAAGGTTTTGCTACAAATGTGTTCTCATCAAATTTACTGAGTACACTGAAGAGAAAGTTTTCCTCAATAGCATTAGCAAGTTTTCACTTACGTTCTTATTTTAACTTAATAATTAAAGATAACTTTATGGATGCAATACAATCGCCACAATGTAGAAGCAATGAATATGACAAATCGTAGATTTTAGTAACGTTGGTTAACCTCCGGAGCCATACAAGGAAGCTCTAGCTATAGCTATGTTGTGTTAATAATTCAAAATATCTAAATTATGTGATTAGTAATTTTTTTCTCTCTCCTCTGAAAATTATAGAAACTCGCATTACTTCCTGGTGGATGTTTTAAAAACATTTCAATTTTTGTTATTCATTCATCTTTTCATTCACAAAGAAATGCTAAAAATGTAATTCGTCTATTTTTATCCAATAGCTAGGTGTTTTAAGACCCTTTTGGCCATATGAAGTCTATGACTCAACATACTTCACTAATGTTATGTAATTTAAGATAGATCAAAAGGTGCAAGACAGTCTCAAATTCTTGTTGACACAATAGGTTGGACTCAACTTAATTCAGTAATAGACTGAATAGAAAAGGGCTTATGCTGCAATCCTGTCCTATCCTGAGATTGGTTCTTTGAAATAATAAGAGGATATCCGCACTATATATAAGTTGTTCTTATAAAGAATCCTTATTGTTATTCTTTAAGTCACATGCTCTTCTGTTTCATTCTATCAAATGATCTTTTGAGATTCACGTGAAGCACATGCTCACCTTGTGCGAGCAGGAATGAGTCTTGGAGTTATGGGCAAGGCTAGTTTCTGAGAAAGTTCCTAGATGTACCTTCTGGTGGCTAAGAGAATTGCTCTCCTCATTGGAGCTTGGGACCAGCAACTATCTCTAGCATAAAACGGAGTTGGTAGAAATGAAAAGGTATATAACTCACAAATATAAAGAAAAAAAAATTGGTTGCTGGAATTAATTTTGGAGGGGGCTTCAGCCCGAAAGCCTTTTTTTTCTCTCTCTCTATATATATATACATATATAACGATAATTACTTTGAAAGAAAGGGAAAGAAACTAACTACCAACAAGAGATGGTGTTTAAGTGATTCTTGAAGTCCAATTAAATGTAATGAACGAACAATAATACTTTTTAGAGATATTTTTTTTTCCTTTGACATGGAAATATCCTCCTCCATTTGGGGAGGAGGGAGAACTTCAGTCCGAAAGTCCTCTTTTCCCCCGTAGATCCGCCTATTAATCCACCAGAATACCTGTAATGGCTCTGAACTAAGATCAAGTCCAACTAGTGGGTGGCTTGGCGGAACGGGCTGACGTGTGTGCACAGCACTAGCGGATCCAGGATTTAATTTTGGGGGGGGGGGCTCCAGCCCCGAAGCTTTTTTTTTCATCACGATAATTACTTTGGAAAACAGAAAGATACTAACTACCTATATGAAATAGTGTTTAAGTAATTCTTGAAGTCATATTAAATGTAATTAAACGAGCAATAATACTTTAAGACATAATTTGTTAATGTTTTTTACCATAAAACATGGTTAAATTTTACCATCTTTGGGGGGGGGGGGCTTCAGCCCGAAAGCCCCCCCGTAAATCCGCCTGTGGTGCACAGCACCGCCGTTGCCCGGCAACCTGATATATGATACAACGATAAAATATAGTCACGAGTTCGCGTCACGGTGCCGGGGGCGTCTTTTAAATCCCTGCCCACACTCCCTAACCCGGGGAAAACCTTAAAGGCGAGGAAGGGAAGGACCCTTCCCCCCCAAAAAAACGATCAAGTCCAACACAACACTTGCCTGAGAGACTTAGTGGATGGATATGAACCTTTCTGTCAACATATCGGGAAGGCTTGGTCCTTTCAGAAAAACAGTCGGAATAGAACAGCACGGTCCGGTGCACTATTAGATCTCGTTCTAATTTCTGTTAGGTTGCATCTTCGTTCTGAGCTCAATATGTGACATTTTGACCAACAGTTTTCCATCCAAACCATCCTCGGTACGTTCACATGGGGAAGTCTTACCAAGAGACGCTCACATTTATAAACTTTGTTTCCTTCTAATTTTCCAACAATTTTAAGTGATAATGACATATAGCTAGGGAAAATAAAATATAGACCTCTTGGGGTTTCTAATCATTTAATATGGAAGATTATGTTTGCATATCAGAAATACTAGTTTTTATTTATAGATCCAGTAGTGAATCGAGGATTAAATTTAGAGAGATTTCGGCCCTCAAGCTTTTATATATATAACGATAGTTACTTGGGAGCACTAGCGGATCCAGGATTTAATTTTGGGGGGGGGCTTCAGCCCGAAACTTTTTTTTTTTTTATAAAAATAACTATAATTACTTTGGAAAAACAGAAAGAAACTAACTACCTATATGAAATGATGTTTAAGTTATTCCTTAAGTACTTTTAAATGTAATTACACGAACAATAATACTTTAAGAGGTATTTTTAAAAAAAAAAATTCCCATAAAACATGGTTATATTTTTCCATTTTGGGGGAGGGGACTTCAGCCCGAAAGCCCCCCTCCCCCGTAGATCCGCCCGTGCTTGGAAAATAAAAGAAAGAAACTAATTACCAATGTGAAATGCTGTTCAAGTGAATCTTGAAGTAATATTAAAAATGTAATTGCATGAACAATAATACTTTTAGAGATAATTATTTCATAAGAAATGGTTATGTTTGGTAGTTGTATATGTAATATAATTTTAAAAAATAGAACACATTATTATAATTTAACTATTTGGCTTAGATCATTCACAGTAACAAATATGGGCCAATGAAAAACCTAAAATTTCCATTTGAGGAGGCTTCAGCCTGAAAGCTCCTCTCCAGTAGATTTGTCTGCATTTCAATATGATGAAGTAATTTGATTTAATTAATTATATTTGTTGTCAAATATATAGATCTTGTCATTTTAAGAATTGTGAATTAACGAGAACTTTAATGCTATTTTAATCTGATCGAGTGATTAATTTTTTGTAAGGTGTATATTAGGTAAAAATGTGCTAATTAAGGTTTACTTTTCTAGTGAACAACTATAATTAGAGTGGTTAGCTACTAGAAATTAGTAATTTTTTTAAGGAAACTTAAAAACATTCCTGTTCTAAACCATAGCGTGGTAGAACCTAATTATTCATCATAAAAAAAAAATAAATAAATTATATATATATATCAGGTTATAATTGGGAATTATACACAGCTTTATGTCTCCAAAATGCAGGTAATGAAAAAATCCAGTTGACTTTCACCAATTCAGGCATCATCAGGACAGAAGATAACAGCAAATAGAACATCACTCCATGATACCCAATTGCATACTCTGATATATGCAAGGATAATTACTTGGGGGGAGGGGAAAGAAACTAACTACATATTACATACATAACCACTTTAACAAAGTGGCCTCTCATCGGAACTGGGAGACAGATTGAAAAGAATCATGAATGGCTTAGTAATTAGTCAATGGAACCCCGAGAGGTTCTCGTGTATCTCACTACTACGCCGAGTTAGGATGGCTCTTCCCCTCCTTCAGAAGACAATATTTCCTAGGTACATTCCTTTACCAAATAATCCATAATCACCGTCCGTCCTACGCATTCAATCTCCTTCAATTTAAGTCATCTTTCCACTCCATCTCCACAAGATCTCGTCCTTCTGACCTTTATACCCCTTTCCACAAATCTGCCTCCTTTCAACACTCCTTTATTGTCCGCTCCACTACCTTTTGGAATTCCATCCCACTTAAAATCCGCCATGCACCATCCCTATCCATATTTCAAACCCTCCTATTCCAATTCCTCCTTACAATTCAATCAGATGCTGGGTAGCCATTAATTATGTAACAAAATTGCATTTTTCTCTATTTATCATTTGTATATAAATATATATTCTTTTTTGAGCATGGAAAATATGTCTAGTCACGTTCTGTAATGTAAATGTAATAAGATAAATACTTCTGCTATCACTTAGTTTTTAGTTATTTTTTTTATTGTAATATGTATTTTGGCCAGATGGAATGTTAATTTTTATGTACAAAATTGTTATTCTTAAGGGACTTTGTCCCAGAATAAAGTTGATTCTTCTATTCTATTCTATATGAAATGATGTTTACGTGATTCTCGTAGTCCTATTAAAAATTGAATTATTTTTATTGAGTTTGTTACTAACTTTATATATATATATTAATAAAAACTATCAATATATATCAATCAATCAAGCCCTCAAGGAAACCCCAAGGGATCCCTTGTCAGCGAATGTTGAACTGATAACAATTGTGTTTATTTAATTTATCAATAAAACAATATCTGGCTATTGTAAGAAATACAGATAAAATAAGTAACCTACGAAAATAAATCAAAACTGTTTAAAAATAAGTGAATCGGACATAAGATGGAAGGTCATGATTTTCAGTCAAAATTGTATTAAATTCTAGTTGTCATAGTTTTGATCCAAGCAATTTTCAATTTATTAAATATAAATAATGTTCAAAATTAGCAGTTTCAACAAGACAGAACTGATCTAAAAGTAATCAACTTATGAATAGGTATTTATTATTCAATTAAATTTTTTTTGGGGGGAATAAAGAATCTTTGAATTAATAAAACTAAACCACATAAATTAGTTAGATAACCAAACCCACATGCACAGACATTGATATTTTTTTTGTTACTAGCTCATAATTTAATGACAAAAATGTTAACTGACTTTAATTTCCATCACAGGAACAAGCCAAATGATAGCTTTTTTTAAAGGTTATTCATTATGCAATAAGAATAAAAACATTGAACTCATAAATAAGCTTACAAGTTTATTTAGTATATTAAAATACTTCATATAAAGCTTTTACACCAATGGAAAAAAAATACAAAAGATATTATAATTATAGGTGGATGGAATAAATATAAATATCATATAACAATAATAAACTCAGTAAAATTAACAACATGAAAAATAAATTAAATAATTCCGTCAGCAGCAAAGCTGTAAAAGAAAATAAGGTGTTAAAAACTATACTTATGTATATGTGACTAGTTATTCATATTTTTAAATATATCTCTTTGAGAAAGTAACAAATAAATATATACACATATATATTACTAATATTGGAATAAATTTAAGAATAAATGTCTGAACATATAATAATGCATAACTTTCACACAATTTTGTAAACAGAAGATGATTTAAAGTTTGTATATCTATTAAATAAAGAAAAAAAAAAAAAAAACTTTGGCTGTTTTAATGAAGTTCTTACTTCCATAAGTATGCACAGTGATAAAAATTAATGTTTCAATTTCAAACAATATGTCTAATAAAACTTCATTTGATTCCTTAGCAAGGGGTCCCTTAAAAAATTAAATCGGACTTAATCAATTTTGCTCAACAAAAGCAATAGCTTAAACTTTTGAGCCCTAAAGAAATACTTAGCAATGCATTAATTGAATTGACTCTAAAGGTCATAAACAGTTGTGGTTACTGAAGGGCTAAGTTTATAAACTCAGCCCTGATCCCGTTGTTAATATTAGGTCTCTCTCTAAACAGGGCAAAATTATGCCATTGATGAGCTTAGCACTGAGTATAGAAACTTGCACTATGCTTTATCTGAAATGGAAGTAGAAACTTCAAGATGAAACAATGGTAATACACATCTTCCTCAATTCCATTAACTCAAATAAATGGCTACAAATATTTAACAATAAGTTAATATATTAATATTCACAATAATTTTGGCATTAACATTCTTTTTCTTCTACACTACATGTACAATATTTTTATATTAAAACTTAATGAAAACAAGCAGTGCCCCAAGGCTATTGTAACAACAATCTAAGTTTAAATTTAATTTATTAAAATATAAAACAAATAAAAGCTAAGATTAAAGAAATATTTAATATGCTTGATTTCGGTTTGTAGTGGGTCAAGTGTGTTTTTCTTTTGAGATTAAAAAAATCAATTATACTCACACAATCTATAAATAAATTGATTATAATCATCCAAGAATATAATTGGTTAGTTACGGTACAGTTAAAAATTAATTGTTGATGATTTGTACACACAAATTGTTATTTTTGAATAATTAAGTTTTATTTATTAAAAATTGATTATATAAGTTCTTAATAGGATTGATAACAATTAAACTCATCAAAAAGGGGCCATGAACACAAATTTAATCATCTTTAAATTTGACCAAAGGGAAATTAATTGTTTCTTCACTTTATTAAATTAAATTTTAAAAAATACATTAAATAATTTTTTTAGTAAATAATTATTACAGCAGTATGAATACTGCTATCACAAAATATTTCATTTCATTTTATACCAATCACTAAATACATCCTCATCAAATTTAACTTTAACTTTACTGATTCAGTAGGAATAACTTTTTTTAACCTTTAAGTATAAGAATTAATATGTTTGAAACTACAAATTTTCCAGCAGAGAATACTTGTCAAGAAAAATCATAATGTTTCTAATAAAATATTTGATTTTATAACTTTTGATTATTTATATTATAATAATAGACTATTTAGCTTGATCCAAATAAAAAAAAATATTACTTACTATTAATAACAATTTTTTCCTCCTCTATATATTTTAAATATATAATAGATAATTTATAAAAGTATAAGTATTTCATGTTTAATAAAAAGATTAATTGAATGTGATTAAAAATTAAACACAAGGAATAGATAAAATCTTCAAATGCTATTACTCTATTTTCTATTAATAAATAGTAGGGAGGAAAAATGTTATTAAAACAAAACAATGAAAATTAATGAACTTAAGCTCCTTAATCAAGTTAAGCAAATTAGTTGAATTGATACAGAAATTATAAATAAAAACATACCTTAGAATAATTTTAGAAAAGTAACATAAAAGAACATTTAATTGCAAATATAAACAATGATTTTTAAAAATTAAAATAAAGCTAACAATGTTATAGGCTTTTAAACAGAACAAGGCTTCATAGAAATAAATGCCTAATGAAACTTTATTAAGGATAAAAAAAAAGAACAACTTCCATCAGAAAATAAAAAATACAAATTGAGTTTGATGAATAGAGGTATGGGCAGATTTCAAATTCACTGAATGTATACTTCGAATTTAGTTCAGAATGAAATACATGTTTTAATTAGTTATTAAAGTTATATTTCTAAATATTTCTAATGCTAAGCATAAATTCCATTGGGCAAAATGACATTATTGTTATAGGAATCCACTAATAGTTTTTATTTCCTTATAGGTTGCTAGGTATTAATGCATCCTAATATATGGTAACTATAAACAATTTTATTAAAAAATCATCTTCTGATATAATAAAAACAAATCTTTGTTATTATTTTATATTCATATCAATGACTTTGTCTTAAAAAAAAAAATTGAAATAACAATACTCTTACATGAATTAAGGCACATCTTAAATATACAGAGAGATATTTCTTGTTATTTTCTGAAATAATTTGTGATTGAATATTGATTTTTATTATTCTAGTTAAATATTAAAAAACAGATGGTATAATATAATTATAATTTTATATCAATACTTCTAAAAAATATTTTGCAAATCTGAAATGGAAAGAGTCAACTGTTCTTTATTAAATGTTATATATCTAAATAGACAATATCTTTATATTAACAAATAACCAGTTTTGAGGCAATATTTTTTTTAAAGTGACTTCAGATTTCTAAACGGTTTAACCAAGAAAAAGTGGTAATTCTAAGTAGAAGTTATTGACCATGCAGGTGACAATTGTACTCCCTTCAAGCGCTTTGCGCAAACCAAATATGCTTACCCTTGAATAACTAGAAAATTACATCACAAATATTAATAATTTTGTTTTTAGTAACAATCTAAGAACGACTTGGTATTTAAACTGTAAAAACAATAAAGCAATTGACTAAACGGGTAAATCTTAAATAATATTTAAAAAATAAAATAAATTCTCAATATGAAATATAAGAATATGAAATAGAATATAATCTCCTTCCTGATACGGTCTTGTATAGTAAAAGAAAATATAAAGTATTTGTAAGAAAATTTCTTACAATGGCCCAAAATAAAAGATCTTTAAAATTATATTAACCAAAACCATTCTTTGTGTTCATAACCAATCACCACACCTTAAAAGAGTGACAATATCATGAAGTCCTGATAATTTGTATCCCAATATTGTCATTTGAAAAAAAATCTCTGCATTTTTAAAAGCAAAAGAACTTTGGCAATTTATACTTATATTTTTTTATTTTATGTCAATAAAATGTCACACAAAGTGTATACCTAACTGAAAAATACATTTTAATTCATTAATTTAGCACGACTTTTATCTTTGAAATAGACTTATTTTACATATTTTTTCATTTCAAGTTTTCATTCCCGAAGGTTTTCATCCAACACACTTGAGAGATTCTATATATATAAAAAAAAAAAAATCTTTATAACTCAGGCTAATATATAAAACAAATTATATTCCAAAAAATTTCAATACAGCTCAACAAGCATTGCTCCTATTCAAGAGAATGAAATCGAAATTGCCTCTCTATTTTCAGAAACTAGATTTGAGACTGAAGGTGGTTAGATGATTCACTTAAAAGCTAAAGCTTAAGATTTCTATAGAAATTAATGTTGTTTTTAGCACACAAAACTATTTATTTATTTTTCAATAAAGAAGAAAAAATTAAAAACTTACTTAATGAGGCTAGGTTATAATTTAATTTTTTAGTACAAAAACTTTATTATTTAGTATTTTTCCAGTTATACTCATTATATAAGGTGACTGATATCTTGCTGATTCATATGTTTTACAATGGTCCAGAAAATCCGGTATACAAGTTTGTCAAACAATGGTAAGCACAAGCGTGTAAGTAGGATATTTAGCTTAGTGTGTGCGTGCCTGAATAATTTTGAGACATGGTTAGTTTTTTAATACAAATAAAATGAAGCTTGTAGCACATGCTATGTATATGGAAGTGTGAGCATGAAATTCAAGATCACCAGACCAGTATTAGCATATGTGTCTGTCCGCTGGACTCTCATTAAGTGCCTGGAACAGATGCTAATGAGATTCGAGAGAAGAATTCTTGGATCAAAGATGCATTGATAAATCTTGGAGTCAGCAAAGCAATAAGGATATAATGCTACCTTATGGCGGTGATATGAATATAAATCGATTTAAGTTAGAACATTTGTCTTGGCTGTACACCTGACCACAATAAAGTCAGAAGAGATTCCTCAAAAGTTTTTAATAACTTTGGAAAATATATCAAAGCAAGAAAAGAAATATCAAGGAGGCCAAGATGATCTCAGAGACCAGAGAGCAGTCAGAAAAAATAGAAATGAATGTGGATTTAACCTGTAAAAGGCCCTGACTCATTCCGAACTGTAGGATTAGGATTAGTTCAGTAAGTATTAGATCAATCATACTTTTATAATTCAAAAAATGTTTTAAAAAATACAAAATGGCAGAGCAGAATTTTTGTTAGTCTTCAGACAGTTATCAAACTTAAGCATTACTGATTCTTTCCCCTCCCCCAAATTTGTGGATGCATCACTAGCACTTACCCTGATCTTCGATTTGTTTGTGCTCAAAATGACACTAGAGGGGATCAGCCACTAACTCAGGTATGCTTCCACCAGCCAATCCAAATGTCCCATCCATACACTAGTGCTTGTGACCACATGGTAAGCATGTGATCCCTTTTAAGAGAAAAATTATTGGAATTTTCCTAAAATCATTTATTCCACAAAAACTTTTCTATTTAATATTGATTCAATCCAATCCAGGGTAAATTATAAAATAATAATTATGATAACAGGTATAGAACCTTAAAATAAACAAATTTAAAACTATATAATTATTTTTCTTACTCTACTGACTTTAAATTGACTATAAATCTTCTACAGTCTTTAGTTTAGTTTAGTTTCCACACACGATTTCAATATCACTAAGAAAATTACTAAATGAAAATAGTGGAAATCTTATCATAGATCAATCAGTAATTTTAATCATAATACTTTATTATTAACAATTCCATAACATTCATTTTATCACCGAATGGATTCACAAAAAAAAAAATAAAGTTCCACTTAAATTGGAAATGGTGCTCTCAGCCTTAAAATATAAAGCAAAATAAAAACATAAATTACTTCATAATCTATTTGTAGTAGTATATTATCTAATAACTGATAACAAGAAATAACTACAAAAAAAAGTTCAAATTCAGATTGGAAAAAATTTATAAAAATAACACTGTACAATTATGAATAATTTCATTATATAAACTTATATAAAAATATTTACAGTTAATTTCTTATGAAGAACTCTGAAATCAAAGTTCATTATCTTTGATCTTTTACTAGGAACACCTCACCAGTTCAGCAAAGATATTACTTAGAAAATAAATATTTTATAGGTTATTTTTTAAAGTGTCACCAAACCAAATAAAATAAAACTTCATGCATAATTGTGCAATATATAAAATAATATCAACAGACAGAGAAGCAAAACTATCCATAAAACTAGACTAGTTTGATAGACTTTTATCTAAAAAGATATTACCGACTAAACAAACAATTTTAATTGGAAATTTGGTGTTAATGAGTCATACATTACATCATAAAGGCTCATAGGGCTTGGTACAAAACCTCATTATACAAAAATATCTATTACTTGCGACTCATCTTCTTAGGTCAACGACTTTGACTGAGGTTGTTGGATCAATTTCGCAGTGTTTGGCAACCTGAAAGTAAAAACAAAGGAATTTATTTTATATTTATTACAGATTAGATAACATGAAAAGTCATATTTTGGAGTTAATAAAGTCTAGTAAATATAACAGAAGCACTTACAAGACCTGATAATTGACTAGCCCACAAATGGCACATTGAGGGTCAGATAGGGGATTTCCCTCTCTTGAGCTATATTCTCTTTGTAATAGATCGAGCCCACAAGGAATTCTACCGGCATGCCTTGTAACAGGTGTTGGAGCGTTTGCGGTAATTGGATGAGCGACCTTAGCTTATGAATTTCAATTTTTCTCATGAGCACATACATTTATGGTTTCTGATTCGTCTGTACAGTGATGATCAATAATTTTACTGAGGACATTTAAGTAGTTTTGGAATCAAAATGGCCAATTCAGAACTGTTTTCCACCCCTAAAGAAGTTCTCATAGAAACGGAACATCAATCGGATAAAGTCAAAGCTCAAATAAAACGATCCCCATGCATACTATTCTTTTTACATTTCTGCCCCATATCCTCTAGGTTTCACGTACTTTATCTAGTTCAAATTGACAAGACCGATCTTTTCAGGTAACATCCTACGAAGCCACAATGACTCATTTAATGCAAGTTCCGACTTGGCAACACAGGAGTACAGTTATCAGGGTACTCTAGTAACTGGGATCTGCTATTAAATAGATTGGCCATGAGTTGGGTAGCTGACTCACGCACAGCTTTTTCTCCTGAAAAATTAAAGAGTAAACAGGTAAGCGCATCACCCTGCCTTATATCAAACTACCTTTGCCCGGCCATGTGATGCTGTGGCTTAGCCTGGCAAAATGAAAAAGAAAGAAGATAGAAAGCACATATGAGCAGATTAGTAGCAAAGGACATCTGTCAAAAAGTTGGGAAACAAATTTGTCTGTAAAATGGCTTCAATTTAAACTAATTTTAATGATTTTTTTTTTCATGATTCAAATTGAACATTCATAATCATCTGAGTGAATACGCCGTCATTCATAATCATCAGAAACAGTCTGAGTTGAACTTATAAAACTAAATTAAAAAATTAATTTAAAAAAACGTATAATAGTATTGACCTACATAAGGAGAATCATATAACTTCTTCAAATGATAATTTCAATTACTGTAGTAATTATAAAATTTTCGATTAATCAATAAAAAAAGAAATGCTTGCCGACGTTCGGTAGTGAGGAAGCAAAAGGAAACAGCCTTTTCTGAAGAGAAAGCAATAAATGTTTAAAACTCAATAACTCTGGGACGAACCGTCCGATTTCGATTTTTTTTTTTATTTTGTCAGCGATTCAGAAATTTTTCAAATAAATGTGGGTATTATCAGTTAAAAATTGTGTACTTTTTTAGTTATCGTCAAATAAAATATTGAATTCATCATAACATTTTTCAGCTTGTTTTCAGGAAAGTATGTTATACACATAAATTAAAAGAGTTTCAAGGGGAAGACTTTAGCCAAGTTTCGTTAAAATCTGTAAAACCGTTTTGGCGCTACAGTTTATAGTGACACATTTTTTGCGGCTTTGAACAGAAAAACATTTACATTTTTATTTTTTTTACATATTTAAAATTATCGTAAGACAGAAGTAAGCCAGAAACCTTCCCAGGAGTGTACGGAACAACTTCCCAAAGTTTCATGGCGATCGGTTGAGTGGTTTAGTAATGCACTAAGGACAAACAGACGGACAGACAGACATACATTCATTTTTATATATATATAGATGATTTGTGTCAAAGGGGGTCTGCCAAGTCTTGATCAACATGTATAATGCACTTTGACTCAGATGTGATCCTCATCACTATTAGCATGAGCTTTTAAGGAACAATTACATTATCCTCTGAATTCATTTTTACTACATAAAGCTACCATGAAAAAAATTATATATATTCAAACCAATAAAACCACAAACTGAAAATATGTTACTAAAATATAACCAGCTTTTTATGACATTTATATTAATAATGCTTTGAAACTATAATGAGATTTTTGTTGTTGTTTCAAATAGATAACTAGTGAAACTAATGAAGCAACGCTTTAATAAAGGGTTCGGTTTTATGAGCTTGATGGTAGATTGACATACTATACCATAGGTGAGGAACCTTTTTATCATTAGAGGTTGCAATAAGGTTAGGTAGTGATAATGGAGGCTTATATTTTACTGTTGCTATTTTGATTGATAAGTAAATACACATAAATACATATATTCAACTTAATTCCACTGATTTTCAAATTTTCGCAACCTAAATAATTAACTAAAAATTAATTGTAGTGCTAGATTATACAAAAATGTTTGGAGGTCACCGAGGCTGCAGGTTATGTCTGCCCTGTTTTTTGTCTTTGCACTATTTTCTGCCATAGAGTGCAGAATATTTGGCAAATGAATATAAGAGATTTTCCAGTTTATCATCTTATAGCAAGTATTTATAAGTATTTATCATAAGTTAAAATATAATAGTTTTAACGGTTAAATTAGATTTAGCAATAATAAAAATATTACCGTGTAAAGTTCTGGCTCTGTTGGATGCGGATGAAAGCCTTGCTGCTGGCAGTTTGCGATGAAATCCAAGCCATAATCAGGAGTTAAGCAAAAGAAACTGTTGCTGTAATAATATAAAATAAGAAACAGAAATTAGAGCAGGGGACAATATTTTTCATTAATATATAAACAAAAAAGTTAAACTTTGGTTAATTAAAACAGCTACGATTTTAGCAAAGCATTAAATAGTTACTACTAAATCACAAAAAAGTTGAAAATGTTCTAAACTATTTATGTAAAATTAATAAGAAATGATTGATCTAGAAGTGTCTAATTATTGATTTTTTTAATATTTTGATTTACGGTATTGTATTAAACTGTAATATATTAATGATGAATTTGATTTATAATATAAATAATGTTTTAATATCATATATTCAGAAGAGATTCACTTGAAACCTTAGCCGTAATCAAACATTTTTGGTTAAGGAGATTTAAAAACTTATGTATATATATATATATATATATATATATATATATAATGACTTAAGTCCTTTTGACCAAAAACCAGTGATAACATTTATTTATTTTATTTTATTTTTTCCTTGCCTCTCGGCAATACAGATTTTTAGTAGAAGTAGCGTGATACTTCTACCGATTGTCTTCTGGTTCTTTGGTCTTTGTTAGTGGAGGTTGAAGTGATGATTTCTTCCACCCGTACACGAATGCTTCGCTTTATGGGTTGTTATCCTTACTTAACAGCTGAGGGCAATCGTTCTCAGTGATGATGTACAATCCGGTTTCCCTCAGTAGTTAGGCCCTTATTGTTTCAAAAGCAATTGTGCAAGTCGTGACGATATACTCAGCAGTTTCCGGAACTTCACAACACAGACAAAGGGGATTAATTTATTTCCCAAAGTCATGAAATTTGTTGTGAAAACCCCCATGCCCTGTCAGCAATTGTGACACCCAATAATCAGGGAGGACCCATTTCGCTTCCAACTTTCAATAGACGCTAGGTTAAGTATTTCCTCAAGGTAGAGCCTTTATGAGTAGTAACTCAACGTCGATTCCACTGTTCAATGGTGTCCTCCCGTATTATTCTTTGCCATTTAAATGGATCTGCTGCAATCCTTTCTGGGATATTTTTCGGAAGACTTGCTGAGCCTCCTTTCTAAAGAATATACTTAAGCTTGTCTTCTTGCAGGAGAAGGTCGTGATGTACACCTCCTGCTAAAACCTGTACCACTTCATGAACAACAGTCCTACAGGATTTTGTTATTCGCAGCAGAGCCGTTCTCTGGATTGTCGCCAATCTCCTCTTCTGTAGTTGCGAGATGTTATGATTCCATGCTGGGGAGGCATACTTCAAGATACCCAGTACTACTCCATTATAGATTGTTATCGTTGCTGAATACCTGAGGCCCCAGAAGGTGCCATCAATACGACTAATTCTATTGAGGGCTAGGGTCACCCTACTTCTCAGGTAATCCGAGTGAGGAGAAAAATTGGATCTTTAATCGAATCTCACTCCAAGATTGGTTACTACTTCACTCTATCCTATCCTTATCCTTTGTATATTCAAAACAATAGGGTGAGCTCTAGTAGTCATACCCTTTAGGAGAATAGCTTGGGTTTTGGCACCTGCCATTTTCAGCCTTTTCCTCTCACATCATCCTCCGACAAGATTGAAGTACCTTTCTGCTTCTACTTTTAAGCCGGCTCTGCTGCTGGATGCCACCAATACAGACAGGTTGTCAGCATAGGCCATCGTAGGCAACGGTCCTCTTCGAGTACCCTTATCAACTCATCGAATACTAATTTCCAAAGGGCAGGTCCGAGAACAGAGCTCTGCGGATATCTCCTTTCCACTCTTTCTTCGACTTCATAGAAATCATTGATAACAAGTATATTGTCAGTTTATTTCAAAATATCACTAAGTACACTTTTGGTTTATTTAAACCTGAAGATACATAGTTGTATATTTCGATCATATTTATCTATATAATAACTCATTAAACGCATAAAAATAATAGAAATCCTTTTATATATAAAAAATAGTTTCACTTAGTGCACGACATTCTTTCTGATTTTACAGAGCAAAAAGTTATCAAGTTACCTAATGAAATTCTTGTTCTCTAAATAAGGTTAAAGTACATCACCAAAAATTCACTATCTGGTACTTAATGACTTCTTTTCAATTGGATTAATTGATTAAATGGTTATTAAAGCTAACTAAGCGAGGTAATTCTAACTCACATTTTATGTGAGTACATAGAATGTACTTGCAGGATTATAATAAGTCCAGTAAATATAGTATAAGTATAAGTATAAGACACGTAAATAAGTCTCTATGTGTGTCATGGTTTCAGTTTTTTTCATTGTTATGTATACATAAAAATGGCTTGGACAAGAGCAGCAATATGTCCAATACACAAGCAAGGAGACAAGCTAGTATGTGAAAATTAGAGGCATTGCTCTATTAAATACAACCTATATGGCACTCCTACTTAAAAGACTGAAAGATTTCACTGAAAAAGTCATAGGAGAATATCAAGGAGGCTTTAGGCCTGGGAGATCAACAGTTGACCAGATAATCTCTCTGAGACAGATAATGGAAAAATGTTATGAATTTAACATAGACATGCACCTTCTCTTTGTGGACTTTAAGTATGACAGTGTAGATAGAAAGGGAGTTTTGAAGTCTATGATAGATGTAGGCATACCCAAGAAACTGATGAGACTTACAAAAATGACGCTAATGAAGACAATATGTCGAGTGAAATTCACGAATTTGCTGTCCAAAGAATTTCAGGTGGATACTGGATTGAAACAGGGTGACCCTCTATCTCCCCTTCTTTGTAATCTAGCCCTGAAAGTGGCTACTCGTTCTATTCGAACAAATCCAGGAGGAACAATCTACAATCGTCTGTCATATGCCATATACCTGGCATATGCCGATGATGTTGCCAATATCTCTAGAATCGAAGCAGCAGGAATTGGAAGAAGCGGCTGCTAAACTGAGCCTTAGAGTTAATGTAAATAAGACAGTGTACATGAAAAGTTCAAAATTGGAAAAGGAAGTGGACCTGCTCAAGTGAATACGGAAATAGCTTTAAGGGATCACAAATTTAGGTCTGTTGACCAGTTCAAGTACCTTGGAAGTCTGGTAAAATACAATAATAAAATAGAGAGCGAAACAAAGGACAGGACAGCAGCAGAAAATAGATGCTATTTCTCACTGCAAAGAGACTTGAAATTCAGATCACTCTCTAAAAGAATCGAAATCCTCATCTCCAAATCATAGTAAGGCCAGTGGTTATGTATGGGTGTGAGACATGGACCTTAACTCAGAATGCAACTCCTGGGAGAAAATCGTATTGAGAAGAATATGGGGCAGAATTTCTGAGAATGGAATTTGAAGAAGAAGAAAGAATGAGGAGCGGTGAGAACTTTATGGTGAACCTGATATTGTGGAATTGATAAAAATGATTAGGTCATGTGAAAAGAATGCCTGACCAAAGAATGGCAAAGAGGATGCTGCATGTGAAGCCGGATGAAGAAGTAAAGGGTGTCGTTCGAAGTTGGAGGGAAGTAGCACTACTGTGAGACTGTGAGGATTGGTTGGCTATAGTGGAGGAAATTCGGGTTCTTGCAGGACCGTAGTGCCATTATAATAATAATATGTTTATGTTAAGTACTTTAATTAATTGTCGGAAATAAAATACATATTTAGAATTTCAAATAGCAAAAGATAAATAATCAAATTGCTGTTTTAGTATTTTTTCTAAAAGTAATCAGTGTTTTAGAAAGAGAAATCTATTCTCCAGATGTTTTATTTCAGCACGTTTTGTGTTATTGTTGGCCGTTTAACTACAAATGATGTTTAATTTTCAATTCGAAAATTTGTTTGTTAAAAAATTGTCTTTACTGGTGTTTTTCTTGCCTAAGCTAATTATTTTTTTTTAATATATAGTTGCAAGGAACACAACGATATGTAATTCATAGAAATGCAGGGGGGAGAGGGAGGGAGGAGGGGAGGTGCACGGTAGGGGGTCTGGCCCACAGACTATAAATTGCATGAAAAAAATCCTCCCATAAAATTAGGTTAAAAAATTTATGTATTTTTATTTCAAAACAAACACGCATTTAACAGTTTTAGTGGACTCTAAAAATGAATCTGAATCGCTTTTTCATCTCAAAAATTTAATTGGCTTACTTTACTGGAAGGCATCTTTGCGTTTTTGTAATTCATTATACATTAAAATTTGTTTAATACAATTAGCAACAAGATTTTCTCTTTTTTTTTTTTACAAACAACTAAATTTATTGATATATAATAACATAGAAATCCATGTAGAGCAAACACAGAAAATAGTAATATAAAAAAATAATAATTTTTTTTTCTCTGCTCCTAGGGAGCATTAGCAAGAATCCACGGACATGGGTCTAATATTTTTCAACCTAGTATAACAAAAAGAAAAGTCCATTGAATTAGTGATCCCACGTCCGTAACCTCCCCTAATAAGAAGAATATACAGGCAAAATAACAATTACAAATTTGACTGATAAAATTATGAAGAAATTAAAGAACATCATACTTACTCTGAATATCTAGGAGCACATACGATAGCAATAGCTTCTGGCATCATTCTCTGATAAGAGCAATGCGTATGAAGATCAACACTGGAGAGGAATGCTGTTTGAGTTGGGTGAGTCTGAAGAAAAAATAAAAAAGTTCAGAATTAAAAGAAGCAAAAGCAAACTAGCAAAACATAAAATTTTTCTTAAGCTTTTAAGTCATTAACAGTTTAATGGCTGCACCTCTATGCAATCAAATGTCGCCATGGGCCAGCAATATTTTTGAAGAACACACATATTATGTGAGCTGACGCTAAAGGTCGACACGGTCTTCATACACTTGTCGTTTGAGCAGTCACTAAAGTTTTAATTAACAAATTTATATCTCATTTCAGTTGATTTTTGTGTTCAATATATAAATATCAAAATGTTCAATATTTTAATGTTCTTGATTACCAAGAGTCAAGATATGGGTTTAACTTTCAGAACAAATGAGGATTTTTGTTATAAAAATAGATCTGTAATAAGATTCATTCATTTATATTGAGGAGTTACACATGAGTGACCAAAATATCTTCATTGCTTCCATAACTAAAACCAGAACTTTTTAATAAGTAATTTGACTCAGAAACTTATAATACTGGAAGATAGAATAGTGAGGAGCTAATAATCAGGAGAAAAGGAGACATTTTTGAGAGCCATATGAACAGAATATATGAGATTTATATCAGTAAGTGAAGTCAATTAATTAAGCATTATAATATTTAATAAATAATTGACTTGATAGGTAACCATGTAAAGGTGCCACTGTCAAGTTTTTTAAATTTCGGATAAGATAATTATCGAATGGCATCCTGATAATTATCTGCGAATGAGATAAGTGTTCAGTCACATTGACCACCTCCCCATTCAGTTGTCCTCCAGGCTACACAAGGATTCTGTCACTCCCATCTGACGAGGAGTTGAAGAAGATCTACATCACAGATGTCTAGCCCAATAATTTCTCAACCTTTCACCATCTCAGGCATGAACACCGAGGATCTTCACAATACTTAATTAGTCCTATAGATATATATATATTATTATTAGCTACTTTACTCAACTAGTTCAAGGAAAGATCAACTGGAGCAAACTCCTCTAGCCCTAATGATGGCCCAAAATATCAGCTGCCAAATTTGGGCTGTACCACAAACAATAATTAATCCTTAAAAAATCATAATAATCAACTAATCAACTCTAATAATAATACTATATATATATATATATATATATATATATATATATATATATATATATATATATATATATATATATATATAATAATTAATGCTTTATTCATTCTGGGACGAGTCCCTTTAGAATAATACAGAGAGACAAAGATGTGGGCTAAGGAGCCTCAGAGATACATAAACAAGAATATAGTTTGATTAAATAGTCAAAATAAAAAAAAATAATAAAAGAAATTATAAGTTACTTTCTAATTTAAATCAGTTAATAATAAAAAATGGGGAGTGGAGTAGATCAGTGGTAGGGCACTGAGCTTCCAATGCAAAGGTCCTAGGTTCGAACCCCGGCTCATGGCAGGAAATTTATTTATCTGTTTCATTGGCCATGGGGCGACTTTGGGTCAGGAGACCCTCCTGGGGCACACCCAGTCTCTATAAAGTGGGTATCCTTAATTAAATAATTGATTAAGGGGGAAAACCTGGCGGATGAGTGTGATCTCGGTCAAATCACCTCCTTGCACAACCGTTGACCTAGAAACAGTGCTTTCCCTAAATAGTACTGAACCCCAGACCCTTTATGGGTTGTAGTGGTACAGGTTTTTTTTTTTTTTTTTTTTTTTAATAATAAAAAATTGAAAATAAACATGAAGTAAAAATAATGAAAAACGATCTAATAATTTATATCCATATTTAAAGTAGCAGCTATTTACAATTTTATGAGGGCTGGATAAAAAATGATTGAACAGTTGGGATTTAAAGCTAGGAAGAGATTTGGATTGACGGATGTGGGGAGGGATGGAGTTCTATTTGGTTGAGGATCGAATAATAAAAGATTTATCGACAGCGGTTCGGTGGGCCATTATATATAAATCTGAAGACCGGGAATGGGTATTGCAAGAGTGGACGGAGGATTTAAATTGAAGGAGCACGGAGATGTATGAAGTACGGCGGGAGTGAATTACTTGGAAGAGGAAGGATGCCAGGAAATACATACAGTGGTAGGAAGGATAAAGCCATTTCAACTCTTCATAGAAACAGGAAAGTCTCTTGGGATCCCGAAGATGAATCGTACAAAGCAATTTATCAAACCTTTTAGTTTAGCCTCGAGATCCCCAGAGACGCCCCCATATACCGTGCAACAATAGTCAAAGTGGGGAAATATTAAGGAGGTGACCAGGAGTCTACGGATTTCAAAAGGAAAAAGGTTTCACAGGCTATTCAAGTGTTTTAGGGTAGAAAAGATATGTCGGGAGATATTGGATATATGGTTTTTTGCAGGAAAGGGTTTGATCAAAGATTATTCCAAGGTTTTTGATGGTGGGATAGAATTTAATGGGATTATCATGTAGAAACAGGGTTTATTTATATATTTGTTTTTGAGATTGTTCTCATTAACAATTACAAACCCATATATAAATAATCATTGCAAATAAAAATAGACAATACAATAGCTTGTTGGATTAAATAACCTCAAATACAAGCCTATTTCATTAAAAAAACAAAAAAACTCACATGTATCCAACCAAAAGTGATCAAGTCATTTTGATCTTGATAATCAAACAACTCTTCCTCCCTCTGAGTAGTGCACGAGTCACAAGTACCAGTCTGTTCTGGAATTAGAAGATGTGTCACCACTAACTGATTTTTTCTCTGAAATACAAATATTAAATGCTAAAAAGTTTAATGGACTATCTTTTAAATATCAATGTGCTTTTTATACAATGACTATATGATGTAAATATAAGTTCTTATGTTTTAATTATCACATTTGGAGCTATAAATGTTGATAATTATCAACGATAATTATCCATAGACAAAGACTAACTGTTATAAAAAAAAACAGTCAATTTTTAATGCAGTTACTCGTAATTAGAATCATTATTGACAATCGCTCCTTAACTGAAAATTTAAGTTCCAAGTTTAAAATATTTTTTGTAATTTAAATCGGTTAATCAGTAAGCAACAAATAACTTAAATGAAGACCATATTTCAGTTCAAATCATGAAAAGATTAAAGTTTAAAGTTACTGAAATTTCCAATTACACCATTTTCGGAAATAAATGTTTGGCATGGACTAATTGATTTTTCAGATAGAGAATCAAGGAACTAAAAAATTAAGTAAAAAAACACAACATTAAACTAATATGTAATTAGTGCATGAAAAGATTTTAATCCATGTGAAAAAAAAATTACCAAGTTTCCAGCTAATATAGCACATGTCTCAATATTTCTGTCAGTGTTCTTTTGCGCTTTCAGTAAGAATTCTCTCATGAGGTTACCGGGAATGATGACTGAACGAAGTTTGCTTTGAGCATAAGAATTAGGGCTGAGAAGAGAGGATGGCTTAGTACAACGATCAACACTTGGCCTAAAACACACAATAATTGGTTGGTTATTATTGTAGGTAAAACCTGCTGGCTATCAACTCCATAATTAAGATTATATATATATATATATATAATTATATCTGCTGGGTGTGGATAATAGAAATAGAATTAAATTAAAAGGACGTAAAATGTACGTTAAGTTTAAAATTATTTAAGGTTAAATTAAGTTCAACTTGTGCCATGAATCCCCTAAAGCAGTCACCACCCGGAGACCCGAACGGGGGACTAGTTTACTTCCGGATAATGAGCGTTTTACCTTAGGGAGATCCATGACTTTTTGTGGTGTTTGGTGAACTAAAGATATGTGAGTAGGGCGTTCAATCCTACGTCACACCCTCCAGCAAGTCTGGTGGGCCCCTACCTCCAGCAAGTCTGGAGGTCCCCTCCCTCCAGCAAGTCTGGAGGGCCCCTCTCATTGTTGGTCAGCGAGTCCATCGGACTTAGCCGGGAGGAACTTCCAAGAAATTTCCACCGACCATCCCCACATCCGCCACCCGTGGGACGCTCCCCATACGCGGTAATGAGCCCGCGCGAGGATATTCGGATATAGAATATTCGGACCGAAAAAGGATGAGTTAACCGGAGAGTTCAGACGGTTACACAACGCCGAATTGCGTGAGATGTATCCGGGTAATATAATTGAGGTAATTTCATCGCGGCGAATCAAATGGGCTTGTAAAGTTGTTGGGCTTAGTAACGAGAGAATTCCTAAAAGGTTAATATTTGCTGTGCCGAATGGTAAGCGTCCGAGGGGTAGACCGAAGCGAAGATGGGAGGATTGCATTAAAGCCGATCTGAAGGGACTGGGTTTGGACGGCGAACGGTGGAGGGAGGTGTGTAACAAGCGATTGGTGGTGTCGGCATCGAACCTTCAGGTTCGCTAAGCCTTATTATTATTATTATTATTATTAAATTAAGTTCATGTTATGTGGCTTTACCGCTATTACTCATTCTCCACTGGTTTTAAACAGTGATGCGGCTGGGAGAGAAGCACTGGGATCTCTTTGAGCCCTGCCTTGCCTTTCATGTGAGAGCGGCAAGGCATGGTTCAGAGTTCCCTAGGCTGAATGTAAATATTGTACATAAGAAAGAATGTGTGACAAGTACTTTTTTTATTTCCTGCTTTGCTATTCTTTCAATATACTTTTTTTTCCTTTTTACAACATTTTAGCACTGCAAAGATTTATCATTTCTATTATTAAAGTCATAATCTTTCGATGAACATTAATAGTTGTAATGTATCATATATCATAACTAATTGGGTATATATATCATAACTACCAACAAGTTATAATAATTTATTTGTTTACTTAGCTTAGAATTTTACTCACTGTGTACGAGCATGTTCAGGTTTTTCAGAAAGAGTGGTAACAGCATCATTTGGATACAAAGCATCAAGTAATGGAGGAACAGGAGTTATGTTATACTTTGAGGTCTTAGGAATTTTTGGTTCTGATAAGTTGGGAGTAGAGCCTTTTATTGATTCAGCCTTTTCTTTTTCTTCTTTCAATAACTGTTTCCTTTCATTTGCCAAAACTTCTCTCCTGCGCTATAAAACAGATTCTAGGAGATAACAGACTAAAGGAATAAAATAAGTAAATTGAAAAGTTGTTGAACAGCAATAAATAATAAAAACAAACCATATCCTTTAGAAATCGTTCATACTCCCGCTTGTATTGTTCTAGAAGCCTAGCCTTTAAGTTCTCAGCTTTAGGCAGAACTTCTTTCAACTTCTGATAGTTCGTACTCTTAATTACTGAGGGAACTTTATCAAACTCAGGGTGCGTCCTAATTTTCTCAATAAACAGCCTGTAAACATTTTTTTAAACATTACCATGAGTAAAGACCATTTTTACAAGCTTGAGAGATAAACAAAACTCTCAATATTTATTTTATTTTGAATAAAATCATTCATTAAGCATAAAAAAACAAAGCAAACAAACCAATCACATAAAGTCATGTTATATGCATATAAGAAGACTAGTTGACAAGCAGTTTTCTTCTTGAATATTGATAGCGTTAAGCAGGTAATATTACTCTGTTGGTATTTAATTATCACTCTATACCACCATAACCCAGATGGGGGCTAAGTTCAGTAATTGGTATACTGCATCTAAGTTAAGTTTGAGTGTAGAGGAAGGAAGCTCGCGCAGCTTTCTCCCACTCAAGTTCCATCCCCCCAAGACCTCTCTCCTGTTCCACATTATCTATCACCATAGCAACTACCTTATACCGGGAAAGCGTTATTAAATTTTTTTCTAATTTCGCACAAATGTTTATTATAGGATGGTTAAATAATCAAATTGAGAAAAATATATATATGAATTCGTGACGTCTACTGTTCACATAACTCGATGTTATTACTAGAATCTGTAGATCTGAATTTACCAAGAGATAGATTGTAAAAAAATCAAGAAATAGATGGAAAATAAAGAACAGAAAAGAATCCGATACTACGTTATGGGATTTTCAATAATGGGGAGGAGACTTTTTCATTTACTTCTGAATGTTCACTTTACATTATTTCTTTTTTTCTATTGATTTTATTTAGGCCAGATGTAATGTTTTAATTTTTTCTAATTTGTTATTCTCAAGGGACTTTGTCCCAGAATAAAGTTATTTACTATCTATCTAAAAAATGTTAACAAAGAGCATTGTCCACATTATGTATAATTTTATTTTAGACTGTACTGTATTAGCTTGAATCAAATGAATCACAGTATGTATTTATCTATCACCATAGCAACTACCTTATACCGGGAAAGCGTTATTAAATTTTTTTCTAATTTCGCACAAATGTTTATTATAGGATGGTTAAATAATCAAATTGAGAAAAATATATATATGAATTCGTGACGTCTACTGTTCACATAACTCGATGTTATTACTAGAATCTGTAGATCTGAATTTACCAAGAGATAGATCGTAAAAAAATCAAGAAATAGATGGAAAATAAATAAGAGAAAAGAATCCGATACTACGTTATGGGATTTTCAATCATGGGGAGGAGACTTTTTCATTTACTTCTGAATGTTCACTTTACATTATTTCTTTTTTTCTATTGATTTTATTTAGGCCAGATGTAATGTTTTAATTTTTTCTAATTTGTTATTCTCAAGGGACTTTGTCCCAGAATAAAGTTATTTACTATCTATCTAAAAAATGTTAACAAAGAGCATTGTCCACATTATGTATAATTTTATTTTAGACTGTACTGTATTAGCTCGAATCAAATGAATCACAGTATGTAAACAGTCAATCTTTCTGTGAATCAATGTAGGAAATAATAAAAGAAATAGAAAAAAAAATGTTAAAAGAAATTTCTGCTTGTAAACAAAAATTTAGAAGTACGTATGAATGAGTAGAGAAGACAAAAGAGTGTGGTATAAGTGGGAAAATGTTTTGCCACTGTGCATCTCTACTCCCCTCTATCCATCCTCAAACTTATCTTAGATAGAGTCTTACAAACTACTGTTTCTTGAAAAACCTCTTCACCCAGGTGACGGGGTCAACATTCGCACTTCACTGCTACCATTATGTCCAATCATAAGTAGAGGTTAGGTGTGCCACTGGAGGGTATCCCAATCAAGAGTTAATGATGCTTAATATTTTGGATTTTAGAGACTGATTATGAAGAATATGTGTATTTTTAATAATCTGGACAGTACACAATAGGTTTTGTAGTATCTTCATTGAAATAGTCCCTTGAGAATCAATAGAACACAAGATACTCATTTATCTTGAGGTGGATTCAACAGATTAGGCCAGTGTTTCTGGAAGAAAAGAGAGCCATAACTAAATCAGACAATTGCTTTATTTCGCTCATACTGAGAGATCATTCATTTGTACTAGAGGTTGAGGACAAGATTTAAATAGTATGAAATATCCACATTAGTACAGAAATGTGGATATGGGGAAAAACCTGGTGGTTGAAATTGATCCTAGCTGACTAAATCACCTACTTCTAAAACCATTGGTAAAAAAAAAAAAAAACAGCACATATACTAAGTGTTGAATCCGAGGACCCTTCATGGGTTACAGTGGAACGGGTTAATAATTGAACTGGTCAGGTACTCCTAACCTATGAAATGAAGTACTTAATTTTTTGTGTGCCTAAGGTTTGCTGAAAATGGATAGGCGCTGTAGCAGCTTCTTAATTTTGTCAATTTCATTTAACTTTTTTTTTTTGTTACTTTTTATTAGTACGATTATTAATAACTCAAATATCACTATTTTTAGGTTCAAAGTTTAGCTTTTTTTATATGTCCTTCAATTTTATACAGAAATTTAATTTTTAATCTTATGAGTTATACCTAAACATGTAAGGAATTGTACTAAGCTCAACCAAGAATTAAATATCTTCTTTTGATGTTATCAAAATTGCAGAGGACTTTTTCAAAATATACTGAATTCTTGCTGTTGATAGTTGAGGATTAATTTATTTAAAATAAAATTGTTATGTAACCAACACACCCTATTGAGAGTTTTAGTTCATCTCTAGGGAGTGCAAATATTGTCATTTTTAATCCTGGCATAGTTTTAATATAATATAGAATAAGTAAATACACTATTTTTGATAAGTTTTGAGAACATTATAGCTTCAGAAAGGTCATACTTGTCGACAACTGCTAGCTCAAGAGCTAATTTTCAGTGAAGGCTAGAGACGTTTATACTAATTCTATTTTGTTATTCCAATATGGAGGCCGGTTTTAAGATCATCCAGACCATAATAATCCAAGATTTCTTAATTTGGGTGAAAGTAGAGAGAGTCGACTGATCCCTAACCATTGGTAATAATAAATTAACCACTGTTTTAGAAGAGAAATGTATACTCAACTATAAATAATATTTACTTTACATTAGGTCCCATCACCATCAAATTCACTTCTTTTTATATATCAATAAGATCGTGAACAAAATTATCAAAATGGAAATTCACTGCTTCTTGGAAAATAAATTGTGCATATTTATGAATTTCAAATTTATGACCATTAAAAATAGTTTTTAATAACTATAATATTCAATAATAATAGTTAAAATCATTATCATAATCTTTATCTTTAAGTACGGCTATGCAGTGTGATTGCTGTTTGTAGAATATGGACCAGATGTCTCACACTCTAACAAACTCTCTTTTCTTGCTGCAATTCATATGACACTAGCTCAATGCCTCTCAGGAAATGCGTGATCTTTCTCAAGGCATCCTTTCCTCCAAACGGGTCTTGTATGTCTTTCTGGCAGTTCTTTCTTGATCCATCATAAGGAGAGGTCTAAACCATCATAGCTTACAGAGGCCCGTTTAGCCTAGAGGCTAATCCCTATAGTGGTGTTCCAGATTCTATCTTGTCTAACATTTTCTTCAATTATATGAAGGTAATGCATCTCCATGGATAGGATTCAACTTATGTGTTTCCAGGCAAGGATGCATAATTCAGAAGAGTACAAAAGGATAGGGAGAAATGTTGATTTATAGACAGCCATTTTAGTCTTCTTAGTGACCTTATCGTCATCATCGTATAGTTAAAATATTGAAATAAATATAATTTGTAGGATTTCCACCTGATAATTATTCTTTCTTTTGTTCCTAGGAAACAAATCTACAAATAAATCAAGTATAATGAAGAATTTAAATATTAAAATATTTTTCTAAACGTATTTCAAATCATCAGAAATGGTTATTAATAACATATTAATATAAATATAATTTTAATGATGTCAACCTGATTATCACTTTTTAAGATCTAATAATTGGATTATTAACTACGTATAATAATTACAATGCCATGAATATTCGAAGTAGTCAAAATTTTCTCTGTATCCTGTAATTTTATTATGCATATTAGTCTATATATTTTCATTCTGCATGTCTCTGCATCTACCAGTGGGGAGAATTTGGGATTACAACTTAATTTTATTTAGATGTTTTAGCTTTCTGTTGGATGCAAACAAGCTTTTGTACTTAACTCATGAAGAAAGACTATTATATCGTATACAATGACATAATCAATTTACAGCCAAATGTTGACTTAATCTTCCTTAGAAAAATATTTTGGATGATATAAAATGAACTCATTCACTTCGAATAAGGAAGTTGGGTTTGAACGACAGATAAACACTTATCATTTTCTCTCTTTAAAAAGGAATGAACATAACCTAATCTCAATTAAACAATGCATATAAGTCACGGCAGCTTTTTCATTGGATGCAAACAGACCAATACTTGGGTACTTCTGGTATTCCTCAGGAATACGGATTCTGGATTATTATAAAACTGGCTGATATTTTGGAGTAGCGCAACAGAACTATTATCTTTTCTTTTAATTAATGATGCAGCAACTTCTAAAACTTTTGTTATTTTCATGTTATTTGATTTTTTAAAGCTTAAATATATTAATTTTTAATTGATGATAGCACAACAATTAATAATGGACAGTATAATATAGTAAACTTACGTCATGAATTTCATGTACAAAATAAAAGCATTTTCTAAACTTCCTTCATCAAGATAAACATTGGCCATTCGAACCATTTCTAATCCGGATTTGTAATACCTGTAAAATACATGATTCATTGATGCGAAAATCCTATACATCCCAAATAACAAATTATCACATTAATGTAATTTAACAACCTTCTTGGTGGAATACTAGCATCAATTTCAACAGTATTACTATTTTTAGTGATAAGCTTTAATCTAACTTCAGGATCAAGAACTCTCTGATATTCTCTGTTTTCATCAAACTTTTCTGAATCCATTCTGCAGGTTGATGATAAAGAACCAGTTTTATTTGGGCGCATAAACTATTTTTTTTTTGGAAATCACAATCAAAGAGTCAAAAACAGTGATTAAATTTTCCCTTCATCATATGAAGCAAACATGAATCATTCCAAAGAGGTTCGCATGAAAGAGGTATTTTGTAAAAAAGCAAAACAATAGGACACTTAAGTATATGTTTGTTTAATTTACTTAATTTATATTTATTACTTATTTATGTAAATTTAGGCTGATAATAACTGTTAAATATATAGTTTATATAGTGAATTAATAATTGACTGCCACCGATATATTGAAGAAAAGTTGGTTGGGGAGTTCTGTCAAAAAGTAACAAAGTTCACTTTCAAATGAAGAAATTATATTTATTTTTGCCGCTATTTCCGCTTAATGTTCAGGCCTTCATCAGAGCTAAGAAAAGACAAGATAATATAGACATGAGTACATTTCACCGTCTTCTAGTTCCTCATATCTATGTTATCTTGTCTTTTTTTTACCCCTGATGAAGGCCTGAACATTGGATCGAAACGTCGGTAAAAATAAAAATATACATAATTTATTTAGTTTTACTTTTTGAATCATTTACTTGATGTATTCATCCTAATACAGTTGTAAATATCATAATAAAAGTTTAAAACAAAAACAAAAATTTGTTGAATGAACACCCCAACGAATTAATCTTCAATATCGTCTATGTAATTTAAATGTGTAGGAGTATAGAGTAATTTAAAAGAGGATGTAATTAAAATAAAACGTTATATTCTGGGAATGCACGAGAGAAACTAATCTGTTCTTCATCCATGGCTCTACAACCCGTGAGGGATCACGGCCGCCTGAAGTAAGGTCCGCCATTCATCTCGATTCCTTGCAGCCGCCCTCCAGAATGATAAGTGCATCTATGCGTGGTCATCACATCCATCCAGCGTAGGCTGGGCCGTCCACACTTTCTGGTGGTGTGAACTTCTTCATTGAGGAACCTCTTTAGTACCGAGTCGGCATTCATTCATTCCAACTGAGTCGACCCTGATAAAGTTCAGAGGTCTCGGCCTTATCCTAATCCGCCAGGCTAGCTCGTTGACATCAAAAGTCGCTCCGAAAATTCTTCTTAGTACCTTTCTTTCGAATCGAAGGAGTTGAGATTCCTGGGCCTTGGATAGAGTCCAACACTCTGATCCTTAGGCAGGCACTGACCTAATCAGAGTTGTACAAACGCAATTTGGTTGTGTGAAACAATATTTTACTTTTCATCAGTCGCATTAGCCCAAAATAACATTTATTAGTTGCAACAATTTGGTTATGGATTTCCTTTCCCGTTATTTCGTTTTTAGATTTTGTTATCCTGAATTATTAAGTAGCCAAGGTATATGAATTCCTCTACTATCTCAAATGCACATCCACTCAGTTGTACATGGAAAGGAAGCATCCTTTGTGAATTCTTTACCATATATTTTGTTTTTGATTGGTTATCTTGAGAACCCATTTTGGCAGCTGCAGCTTGTAAGTTCTCAAACGCCTCTGCCATTGCTTTAAAGTTTGCTTTGAGAGAAACTAGTGGAATTCTAAAAATCCAGATGTTGGGGTATTCGTTAGTGTTATGAAACTCCTTGTTTTTATTTTTACACATTTCTGATGTGAACTGATTCGACAATCCAATTTGGCTTCGTTTTTAAAATATTTTAACTCTTGAAAAATAAAATAAATATAAGGGAATATTTATCGACCAAACTTTATGACAGAAATACATATGGCATACTTAGAAAGTAAACTGAATATAAATATTTAATATAAATTGAGAAACAACACCAGTGAGGTCATATCCAACGGATCCATCGACCTTTTTCCCCAATCGATCTTCTTCCTTATCTTTTTGAACCAAATAACATTCAAAATTTCAGCCACAATTTGCTCCCATTAAAAGCCTCCTAAAAAATCTAGTCCCCATCAAAAATTTTGATAACACAACTTGCGCCATAAAATCCCCCTCTGACAATTTCAAAATATAATATTATTCAAAATACAATACTTTTTCTAAAAATAACTTAATCAAGTTGGAAAGCGTTTATATAACTCTTATAGGATATTTTTATATTTGTAAGGTTCACGAATATCAAAAGATAAATTTATCTTTGAGGTAAAAAGTTTAAACAAATGTCGCATTAACAATGTATATTTCATTTTGTGTTTGTCTCACATTGATTCGATCAACAACTTCATCTGGTATTTTATCTCTCTCGTGGTCACTTGTAAACAAAGAAGGCAGTCATTGCTGTAAAGAGATTTCTTAAGGATTGCTTCGAGGTACGCCTCTTTTTAATCTTTTTGCTTTCATATCATGAAATATCGATTGACCAGTTTCTGTAAGCAGTTCTTTATTGATTATTCCCCGAAACATGGGTTAGTATTCCCCAAATACTATTCTGTTGAAATATATATATATATAGATTTCAACAGAAAAATCATTTTTTTCAAAAACTTTATGAAAAAATAAAATATATATCTATAGAGAGTAAACCAACGGCCCCCTTTTGCCTTGACACGTATTCAATCTCCGTGGTCAGTCAACAATAGCAGTACGCAGCACTTCTTGAGGAAAGCGCTCAACTGTTCGAACCTGAGATTGTTTGAGGCTTTGAAATTTAGGTTGTGCTCTGTGGCATGCCATCCTCTCCAGTTCGGACCAAAGCTGATAATCTAGTGGGTTGAGATCAGGGCTTCCTGAGGTCAGGGCTAATCCGAGGCAGAGATGAACTCTGGAATGTTCTTTTGCAGCCACTGCTGGGTTGACCTGGTATTGTAAGCTCTTGGCCTTTGCCTCTCCGAATTCTGCTGGAAAACGCAATGACTTCCAGCAAAGTGAGTATCATTTAGAAGCTTGACAATAGCTTCCAAAACATCGTTCCGATAGTTTTAGCGGCTGTTTTAACTCCTTTTTCACAAAAATGGAGCTTTGTGGTGCCATCAAAGCAAACTCACCACCAAACCATCACTGAAGAAGGGTGATGACCTCTTTCCACTCTTCCAATGGCTTCCAGGGCTTCTTCGGAGCTTTGTGCGTACACACGATCATTTTGGTGATTAAATTTTTCTTCAATTATAAAAATTTTCTCTTCGTTAAACAAAATCTTTCAATGAAGACCATTGGTGTAATGGCCAAGGAGCACTTTACATCTATCCACTCTATTTTTTTTTAGGGAAGTGGTTAGCCCTTGTCCTGTCATTCTTCGAAAAGCACCCATCCTAAGGTCACTTTTTACTACTCGAGACACGATTTGTTGTTTTAGAATGGGATTTCTTCTGATTCCACCACTGCTCTCACTGCATTTGCCGTTCTGACATGTAAAGAAAATAATCTGATAGAGGTAAGGATTATCTAAATAATACCCAAGGAAGTAAACCAAGTTCAACTTTTGTAACAGTATTTATGGCAGCACTAGGTATTGTTAGATGATCAGCATATCCTATCAGAAAGGAAACTAGAATTTTAGTCCAGAGAGATCAACTTAATTTTGCCGCCTCATCATCAACAAGGCAACAACAAGGCAATGTAATGCTGATATGGCTGATTTATCGGCTAAATAATTAAAGTGATTGAAAGTATTGGAGAGTTTTTATTAGAGAGTTTAGTTTTTTATAGTTTATTCTATTGTTATGAAAAATCCTTGTCTGCAATAAGAGAGGCCCACATCTAACTGAAACCACTTCTTCACCTCCTATTAGTGCTCCATATGCCGCCATGTTATTTTAAATATTACTTAAGAGAGGCTTATTGGTCTGTATACTGTTATTTTTTTACTAGACATGGTCATATTTAGTAGTTATGTGTGTATTATAATTTAAAAAATAGAACACATTGTTATTGTTTTAGTCGGGTTCAGATTTTGGGGGGAAACTTTAGCCCGAAAGCTCCTCCCGCACAAAGCTCCGCCTGTAAGTTGAACGAAATCCACAAGGAATGTAATGTTTATTGACTTGTCGGTTTGTAAGTATGTAGCGATTTTTTGAGTGAAGTGGTCAACCAACAATTTAGATCCAATACTAAAAATACTAAAAAAAAACTTGGATGTACTTTATTTTTGCTTCCTCACTACCGAAGGTAGGGAAGCATTGTATTCGTGCGAGAGATTAAAAAAAATGTGCTCGGAATCGAAAATTTTCACTCGCGTTTTATGTTTCAGACATCAAGGATCAAATTTGGTTTGGTGTCTGTCTGTCTATAGTTAAATCGATGAAACGAGCATATCACCTACTACCGTTTATCCGATTTTCATGAAATTTTCAGGAATTGTGTGGGTTGCTGTCTAGATCGTCCCATATCAATTTTATGTAATTTTAACCAGCACTTCCGCTTAAGCTTGTGCAAACGCATTTTGAAGATATGCCAATATTTCAGAAACTGTTAGTTAGGTCGTTAGGGGTGGAGGAAGGTTTATGCGCTATCGGCCTTGGGGGGAATGGGCTATCCTGATAGTTTTTATCTAAATCCTTCATACTTTCAATTTTCTTTTTATTCAACCCAACAATCTTTGTCAAAAATAAATGTTTTATTTTTGTTATGATATAATTGGTCATATAAAATTATCCAAAGTTAATTCTAATAGATTTTTTATAAGTAGAGATAAATATCGAATCTCATGTAAAAACATCGAATGAATCTCATGGTGGAATCATATATATATATATATATATATATATATATATATACATATATACATATTAAAAAACGAACCTAAATATTTAAACATGTGTGCAAATAAATTATTTCAAAACTGGCAATTTGTTTTTACAAGGAATGTAATGAAACACGGGCGGATCTACGGGGGGGACTGCTTTCGGGCTGAAGCCTCCCTCCCAAAATGGTCAAATAAAACCACGTTTTATGGAAAAAAATATTAAAAAATGATCTCTTAAAGTATTATTGTCCGTGTATTTACATTTAAAAGGACTTAAGGAATCACTTAAACACCATTTCATATAGATAGTTAGTTTCTTTCTTTTTTTGCAAACTAAATATCGTCATTTTTATGAAAAAAAAGCTTTCGGGCTGAAGTCCCCCCCCCCAAAATTAAATCCTGGATCCGCTGGTGTAATGAAAGTTACGTTTCATAAGTATTCGTTAAAAACAATTCATTATAAGCTTTTTATTTTATTCAGATGCAAATTAAAAATAAATTGATTTTATAATAAAGCTATTTTTTTAATAATACAAGTTTTAAAACTTTCTTCCCTTCCCCCTCACTCCCCGAATCATGGACCATTTTTTCGATCCAAATCGAAGCTAATTCAACTTTTTTTTAGTTGTAAAAAATCGGCTTTGAAGTTTAATTATTTCCAAAAAGCGGGGCTGTTCAAATTTCTTAGTTACTATTGAATTAATTAGTGATTTTCGGAAATATGTGCTTCGAATAAAGAATTTCTTCTTAGAGAAGTTGGTTAGGGATCATTTGAAGTACACAAAAATAAATTTTATTTATTTTCTTTGTGCCAACGTTTCACTCTTCAAGTTACAGACATTCAAATACCAGATAATGAATATATACTGAGAAAATAATAGATAGTAATAATAATAATAATAATATGTAGCTAAAATAGTATTGTAAAAAATATGTGGGTAGTTAAACTAAATATTATTAAATATACGGAATGGAAAATATATTATATAAATTTATAAAGTAATGGTTACAAAGCTGTGACTTATAAAATAACTGTTTCAAAGTTAGGAAATTATAAAATAACGTAACAAACTTAGGAAGTTATAAAATAAAGGTAATAAAGTGATGAAGTAAACAATGATGAAAGTACTGTTACAACTTGATGAAATTAATAAAGCAATGTAAAATAAAATAACAAAGAAATGAAATGGAAGATATTTATTTTTATATACTTCAAAAGAATTTCTTAATTTATTTTAAAAAAAAATATTGGTATTGGTTACTATAAATGAACATATAGCTCAAAAAGGGAACTCAAGTCATTAGGTTACAAATAAAAAAAGCCAAACCACGAAGCCTTAAGTCTCTAACATACATGTGAACAGGCAGAACAGAAATTAAAAGATAAAAAAAAATACATTTGCAAGCGACGTCTCACCGAGCCATCCAAATACATACCGGTTTTGATGTTACAATGGATCAGAAAATTTTGTTTTTCGTGTTGCCTGAAAATGTGTCATATATTATGATTTCGAAGAGCCGAACTCCAGGTTGGGAGATTTCGCCAATAAGGTTCAGTAGAAGAATACATCAATTAAGAGGGGGCTGAGATAAACAAGGTCCAAGTGTTATCTATGGGAGCGAGCGATAGTAGCCAGTGACGGTATGGAAGCCAAGCACAACGGGACCACTCTTGTACTCAAGATGAAGGATTACTGTCCATCAAACGAATGCTCTCTGGCAAAAGGAATCGTAGGTAAGTTTATAAAGATGTCTAAAATCATATCTCCATGCAGTAACTACGTAGTATTCCTCCGATCAAAAATAGTGCGATTTACTTATTGTCCTATATCCGTGTTGGTTGTTTGTTTTTTTGACGTATCATAGCTAAATGGGAACAGTATTTAGCATTCATTCGAGACATCTGTTATTGATTTGTACGAAAACATTTTTAATAAGTCTCGACCACCACAATCTCGGAAATTAAGAAGGTTGGTAACCTTTCGGATAACTCTCCCTTCTTCCTGTTCCGAGCTGGAGTACACAAGAACTTGAAAACAAATAAACAAACTTTTTTTTTTTAAACATATTTTATATTTTTTTGTACATAATCAATTTATAATACTGGGTTGTATACATTTGTTATAGAACAGTCCAATAGTGTACGCGCGTTGAACTACGAACCGATATACCTATTGATCAAAAAGATAATTTAAAAAAATATTTTTAACTTGCAACTACCATACAATAATAAATATATGGATTATAAATATTGCAGGACAGAATCTATAATTTTCTTTAGATTAGGACATGAATCTCTTATCCTTCTAGTTTTTTTTTTTAAATTGTATGCAATTATTTTCAGCTGTTGAAAGCATATTTTGTATTTATCTTTTATGATATAATTTTCATAATATATGTTCCATTATTGAAATATACAATGTATTTTCCGCTGCTCCGTGTTATGAAGGGTGTATTCATTTTTCAATTCATATACAAATAATTGAACCGAGAATTAATATCTAAGATTCTTTCACACATACGTATATATGTGGTTTACCTCTGAAATCATGCAAGTCCATAAAAGCAAAAAATAAATAAACAAAAAATAAACTTAAAAATAAACTTTTAAATCTTCGCTTTTTGTTTGAAAAAAAAAGTCTATATTAAACCATAAATTACTGCTTAAAAAGTACAAAAAAACTAACATAAAATAGTTTTTGAAAAGTGGAGTCAAGTGGGTTATGCAAAACAAATTCATACATAGTCATTATTTTGTGGGAATGTTTTGGATTTAGAAAACATGGAATACAATTGTTTCAGTTCCTTATTCTATTAACTACAAATTTTTAACAACGACATAAGAACTGTCCTACTTTTGTCTTTTATTATCCTATGATAAATATGTTAATTCATTGGATGATAAATTCATATTAAAAAAAAAATTATAAAGATTTTGTTTTCATTATTTAATAAAAAGAAAAGATTTGCTCGGATCGAACAGAACATTGCAAACTTAAACTGTTTAATAGAAAAATATTGCTGCGAAAAGATATAACAATGTTTAACATTTAATGCCATATCACCAAAAACATAAAGAAAAAAATAATAAATTGTAAATAAACCCTGTAAATACAAATTGTAATTTTAAATAATAAGGAGAAATAATTATAAAATAACCGAAATAGAAAGTAATAAAGTTTATAGTAATGACATTTATTTTTTAAAAACGTCTATCCTTAATAATAATGTTAATTCAAATAAAAGTAAAATCCATGTTGTAATGCTCCTTAGTAAGTGGGCCGAGGGAGTTTTTTTTTTATTGAAATTTGATTTTTACAAACAGATATGTTCTTGTCTGATAACAACAATATATTATTATTCTATAATAAAATTATAAAAAAATAAAATAAAACCCTATTTATGGGCTATTTAGATCCTACGTACTGTCTTCTGTTAATTTCTACATTGTCCAATTTTAATTATCTCATGATGTTAAATAATGTAGGGAGTTGAATATGGGACATGCCAGAACATTTCTGTGAAAGTTCTATTAATAATTACTAAATTAAAAACGAAGATAGCATTCTCATCAATGTTACAAAAGTTGACCTGCGTAATTAATGCACAGAAATCGAAAATTAAAAGCAAATAAAACAAAACCTAAAAAATCTGTTATTTACGAACATAAGTATCTTGTATCCGTTACAAAGAAAGAAGAAGAAAAGCTAAGGTGTGAGCTTTAGACCACACGATATAAGTGAAAACATCAATGAGGCGAAGTATAAATTACAAATAATAGCTTCATTGTAAAGAGGATGAAATACTGAACATTTTCCTCATTTACAGAAGGCAGGTCCGATTTTTAGTTTTTGAGATATTTTAATCCATATGCAAAAACACCTCAATTATTTCACTCCAGTCGACGTCACCCGAGCGTTACACATCGGAAATCTGACGGCTCAATCTAATTCACTCTCCACAAAACAGTGCCAAATGCGCCTAAAGAATTTTTCACTTCAAAAAAAGTTCTCTTAATGGAATACCTTAGAATCCTTAACTAATTCTCATATAAAACTATCAAGGAATCCTGTCAAATCAATTAGAACGTAGAGAAAATAAAGTCGGAATAAGTCGGAAAGCGTAGTTTTGGAAGTTAGGCAGATGAATAGGAATGGGCTCGAAGGATACGTCATGTTGGGATATTAAATTCAAACAAGAGAACTTTCTTTGCAGAATAACAAGTCCCATGAGCGAATATGGCAAATTTCCAACTCTTCATTTGTGATTCTGTCGAGGATGTTTGTCTGAAACATAGAGGTGATCGGACATGCTAATTGAAATTTATTTATTCTATATCGGTTTTAATAATGAAAAAAATCGCTATTTAGTTTTGGGCTTTATGGTATTTGCGACCTACAACGAAGATTTCTTGCAACACTTTTGATTTCATTTCATAGTCCTTCTTGCAAACGAGTCCAAACAATTAGAACTGCCATTCCTCTATTGAGATTACTCTTAAGAACTTTTTTTGGTTTCAGCTCCAATCCGATCACGCTTTTTCTTACATCAAACCCCTGAGGAACATGGGTGTAAATACGTATCTTTGGTTGGTGAGATAGGCCTGCCATTCAACTCCTGCAATTCATACCGATCAGAAAGGAGTTGAGATCAATTTAGTGTCTTCCTTACGGTGATCACATTTTTTATTGAATAAAAAGTAAATTCCACAAAAACTGTTTCCTACATTCCTTACATGTCGTGAAGCAGCGTTGGGTTGAAATTGATGGACCATTCTCTGCGTTATCTTGAATTGGGCCTAAAATCTGATTTATTCTTATCAGGGGCATTTGGTTACCTAAATTTAGTCTGAGGAATTTCAATTCTGTACTCATAATTTACTGGTAAGTTTATCCAGGATAGTTTAGATCTCTGACCATTAAAGCAGCACAAAAATGATGGTGGACTTACTAAGCTTGAGCTTCGCTTAGGGTCTTCACTGTTACCTTGTATGCCACCAAGGGTAATATTTGATTGAAAAAACCTTTGGAATTTCTATAACGATTCGTTACCTGCTGATAGTTCCTCCCACATTTTTTTAAAATACATTCTAGGATCTAAGACCTGTCTATAATACAAACAGATTTTTTTTTACCAATCGTGGTCTTGGTCTTGTAACAATTCGGTGGTCTTGGCCTTGGTCTTTAAACAATTGGGTGGTCTTGCTCTTGGTCTTGTAACAATTCGGTGGTCTTGGCCTTGGTCTTGCAAAGTACAAGACCAAGATCGATTTTAGGCAACATTATATATGATAGATGAATAGATGCATCCAAATAAATCTCAACAAAATTCGGAAAGATAACTATTTGTTTTTCTTAAGTCCTAAGTACTATATGAAAATATGAACATGTTCTCGAATTTATTTAAAGGAAGGCTAATTTTTTATTTCTCTCTTTTTGAGTATATTAAACCTATTAAAACAAACTTTGTGAATTTATTTGGGAAAATATTAGACAGATTGTTATTTTTATGAAGAAGATCATTATGATCTACTATAAAGAGGATTTAACTAGCTTTAATTAAAATATTTATATGTATAATGCTTCGTGAGATATCCTGCGTTTATTCCTCAGGCCGTCATAGAGGGCATTTTCAGTTAATATCTAAATCTTGAAAAAAATATTTGGCTGGCTATATAAGTTGCATTTACCTTGTAAAATAACTTAATGTTGTAAATATAATTAATAATGAAAATTGCCATATAGTTCCATTCTCAACAAAACCTAACCAACGCTATTTTGCAATTCGAAAAAGAAGGTTTAATAAGATCGAGGAGCTTTTAAATTTTTGGTATGTTGTTTGGATTTGAATCAATAATAAAAATTCAAATTATAACCTTGGCGTTCCTACCTGCGACTAAAATAATGGTTGCAGAATTTTTTTTAAGAATTATAATGCTGAAGGCACAGATGTCTTCTGAAGTGAAGTCTATTTTTTTTATAAAATTAAAATTATATACATTGATTAAAATATTGAAATGGAGGGATGCAAAAAAAAAATAATAAAAATAAAAAAAATATGAGGATAGCTCTCCTCATATTAATTTTTTTTTTTACTGATAAAACAGTATTCTCATAACTATCTTAAACCGTATTAACGATAATTATTGATAATAAGGTGGCTTGCATTAACATAACCGTACTGCGCCGTATTATGATTTCTAAACTCACTCAACAAATAAACAAACCTCCAACCGGTTTCTAGTAGTCGGAACCTCATATTTATCCTTGTAAGCGTATTTGTATATACTTGTAAAGGTCATTGAAACTTACACATTTAAAAACCAATTAATAAAAAACGCAAAGGCATAGGCATATAAAATAAAAAGTGCGTAGGCTTAGCTAACCAAATGTTCTAGGGGACCAAGTCCTACCTACAAATATCGGTTGCTACATACAATCTATTATATAAGCTTTGTACGAGTTCATAGGAAATATGTAAAAGATTGGAAAAAAAATATTTTCCGAAAAAAAAATATTCGGAAAGATTTGGCACGAAAACCTCGAATATTATTATTTTTTTTAATATATTCAAAATATCTAAGTAACCTTTGTTCATATGTATAAAATTCCTTGTTTGCTTCATTTAAAAAAATACGAAAATTCTTTGATCCTCATATCTTGTCATACATGCCGTAGCAAGCGCTTTTAATTTAACCTTTCTACAAAACCTTATTTAACAAGCTTTAAGTCAATAATAATTAAGTTGATGTTGATAACAGAATAAGCTGAGATGATCTATTTTTTGTAAAAAAAAAAGAAAAGGTATGTAATGTGAAAATGTTTCCTTCAAAGCACATTGTTTGCAGTTTTTCAGCAAAAATAATTACAGATCTCGACTTAATTATGATGGATTTAAAACTTAATAAACTAGGATTTAAATAGATTTAAAAGTGGAAAACCTATAGCCCAATATAATGCATCTGAAAAATCTTAAACAACTTTCTCTTATTATAGTATTTTCAGTAGAAGTTGATTTTTTTAAAAAGTAAATAAGCCTTAAGAATGTTAATTTAATTATAAATACAAAATTAAGATAATTAATATAAAGTATTACAATTTTGTTCACTGTTTATTTTGTTTTTTCACGGTGAAAATAATTTTTTTCAGCTATTTTCGATGAAAATTTTATTTAATTTTCATGAAAACCTTTATTTCTCATTAAATGTTATAAAAGTAGACATTTCTAAAATTATTAGTTTTTCTTTACCCTCCAATACATGCAATATATATAATATGTTGTATATTAATTTTTCTAAACTCACTTGTAGCCTCAATACTACCCTCCAAGAATAGCAAATTATACTATCATTCGTTAAAATAAATTTTAAAAAAATCTAAAATATTTAACTTTAAATCTACTATTACTCTTTTTTTCATATAGCAAAGGCATTTCTTCCATTTCTCTCCATTAATTATCTCATAATTAATCACATAAACAATAGTTATCAAGTTTTATCGTGGTTCATGCCTAGCCATTGTTTATTAATATTACCAGGGATAGACAAAAAAAATTAATTATTAAACTTGCTCATGAGGAAGCCATTTTCAAAATTTGGCATTTAAACTCCATTAGACAATTACAATGAGAATAAAACCTGGCTAATAATTAATACAATTTAATTTCGTACGATATAAAGATTTTATGAGTGCTATTTTCGAGATAATTATAAAATCGATTATTTAAATTAGTTTTTCTGTTATAGTTACCCCAACATATGTGGATTTTAATGAAATCAACACTGTACCATTTGTACGACAACCTCAACTCTTTAGCAGCTTTAGAAAAAATTTGATGATCAGCGCTCGGATATTTATGGAGTAAAAAACTTCAAAATTTGCCGTGTAATATGCAATAACAAACTTTCAAATATACAATGAAAAAGTTTCTAAATATGAAATAAAACAACTAAAATATTTAATTGTTTTGAACTAAAAAAAATACAGTCTACAGAATATAGGATAGAATACAGGATACAGGATACAGGAATAAAAATAAAATAAAATTATTTCATGTTTTTATTATAAACCAAAATAATTAGAACATTATGATATAAATAAATACATTTATATTTATTAATGTTTAAAAACATGATATGAAACACTTAAAAAAATAATAAGATAGAGTTGTGCTACTTGATCCATGTATCATATTGTTATAAATTAGTAACAAAATAATAAAGAGACAGAACATAAATGTTAGGTTATTATTGCAAAAATTCCAAACCACACAGCCTTATGCCTCTAAAATGCAGACAGAGAAGAACCAGTCAACGTTTCGCCAATTCAGGCATCAACAGAACAGAAAAAAAACAGCTAGTTTTTACTTAGCTTAGATTTTTTTTTTTTTTTTTTTTTCTGTCCTGATGACTGAATAGCGAAACGTTGACTGATTTTTCTTTTTCTGCATTTTAGAGGCATAAGGCTGTATGGTTTGGAATTTCTCCAATAATAACCTAATATTAGATTATATATATTAGATCCATAGATTAGATTATATATATTTGATAGCATGAAGTTTGAGGAAATCGTTTTGTTTTTTTTTCTTTAAAATATCTCATACGTATGTATTTAGAATTTGAATTGATTTTTTCTTACCCTCCAAAAAGTTTATTGAAACAATTACATATATAGTATACAATAATACAATATAATAATAAGGTTATCTATAGAATTTGAATTTGAATTGGGCGGATAATTTGTGAATTTAAGAGTTTCACATGCTTATTACTTAAATGGGCGTGCGTTGACATATTCTGTTTCAATCATATCCCCACATACATTATTACAGTAAGGTTCGAAATCGGTTTTGTAGCAAATATAAGCTCCTCTCATGCTCAAATACCATGAATCTGGTACCGTTGGATTCAGAATTTCACGGGGGGGTTAGCGAATCGTATTCTCCGCTTTTGTTTTTCTTTCTAAAATAAATAAAGCCGATACAAACATTTTGCTAGCCTTCAATACTGGAACGCTGATAGGTCTGTAGATTGATACGGGATCTTGAAGATTTTGATGCGTACAGCAAGACCGGATATTTCCTCCGGAACTATCGGATTCTCCGTTTTTAAGCCCAAAAACGTACTATTTTCGAGATAACTCAAGGCATTGCGTTCGCATCCACACAACTTTACATTGATTGTAGTACTGTCATTGAATACATGTCTCGTTTCGTCGACTTGAGGTCTCTATGATCGAGAGAGGAGGAGTTTATATTATTTATGGGTGGTTTTTTTTATGGTCAAGCCATATCATCTTTATTTTTTAACCAAATCTCAAGATTGAGCCACCAATTTCGAAGGCTTCCTTCTCCTTCAGGCGGGCAAAATAGTCCAACCACCCCGAAAATTCAGGCAAACAAGTTATGAAAGAAAACAAACTTTATTTGCGAATAACTAAAAAAGTACACATTTTCCCTCGGTTATGCCCATGATTATATAAAAGATTACTAAATTCCATACAAAAGAACAAAAAAAATCATCGAAATCGGACAATTTTTAGCAAAGATACAGCTTACTGAAATTTGTAAACATGTAGATTCCAAACAAAAATGTAGATTTAAATTAATTTTGTTTTCTTTGTCGATTATATTTATCGATAAAGTAACATTGTATTTCTTTATCTTCTGATATGTTGCATTATTTTATTTTCTTATTAATTTGGCATTTGCTAACAATATGCTGTGCGAATTTCGCGCACTACCTACTAGTATTCAATTAATTCAATATGATGAGGTTTATAAAATTGTCCGCTATATAGAAATGTCCACGTAGAGAAGTTCCACTGTACATTTTAGTCTCCGTTCCTCCCATAATTACTATGACTACGGACTGACACTGAATCAGAATTTTTCTTTGACGGCTAAATGTAAAGCTCGAGTGAAATGTTTTGACTGTGGTGAATATCATATTATTTACGTGCTGTATGCATACATAGCTCTTCTACCTTCGGAAGTGAGGAAGCAAAAAAATGACCGGGTTACGTCGTCGTATTTACTTATTTTGTTTATCTTGTTCGTGTTTGAAAAATCTCGTAATGAATTCGTACACGTGCGATTAAAATGATATTTCTTAGTTTGAGATATTTTATCTAAAAAATGAAAGCACTTAAAAGATTATCGAGGGCTTGAATAACATTTAAGACTTCTATTATTACCATCACTTATCGAAAATCTTTCACCACGTTGCAGTAAAATGTTATCATCAGACGGTTCATCCACTTCCATTGAGTAGTTAATAGATCTGTTGGCCGATGATAGTTCCCTTCCGGCAATAGCCTTCTTTCGTATCTTAGCGTTACACTATCTGAAAAATATTTCAATTTCATGGGGAAACTTATAGCGATAATCGATTATTCCATTTCTTAGCAGAAGTCTTCAGAATTTTTTACTTATGAATTTACTAATAAACTTTAACATAATTGTTATTACTTAATTCATAGTTACATCGTGTATTATTGCAGAACAATATATATTGATTATGGAACAAAGACCCTAAACCGTTCCAAAGATGACTACTGTAATTAGTTTTATAACTTAAAAAGTAATAGATTTTCTTAGATTATCGCAGTTAGTTAACCTCATCAGATTAATCAACCATTGATTCTTGCTGTGTTTTTATATTCGTGGTAGAAACCTTGGAGATGTCAGAAAAATATCGATACATCGATATTTTTGTCTTGTGTTATTTGTATCGATATTGAAATTTGATTATTGAGCATTATACTTTTTCGAGAGAAAAAAAAAAAGAATTATTGCAAACATGTCCCTTTCAAAATCCAAAGAACGAAAACATACTTTTTAAAAGTAAACTAGAGGCACGGGTAGATCATAAAATATAACCAGATGGTAAAATATAACCATGTTTTATGGACATTTTTTTTTTTAAATACCTCTTTAAGTATTATTGTTCGTGTAATTACATCTAAAAGAACTTTAGGAATCACTTAAACACCATTTCATATACGTAGTTAGTTTCTTGAGGTGTGTGTTATCTATACGGGCTGTGGTCAAGCCAACCGATGTTCTCCATTTTCTTGTATGTGTTTGGTAACGTAGTTGTCTTTCGTGAGATCGAAATATTTAACCAGTGATAAGTATTTATTGTAACAAAAAATGATTTTTTTCATATCCCATTATTTATTTTTCCGGCATAGCTCAATGTTTTGGAACTTACCTTTTTCTGCAAGCATAAAAAAATTACTGCTAAAATGTCATATTTAATTTAGTAGGAAAAACGAGTCGAAATGCCGTACTGTTTGCTATCCTAAATTGATAATTCATTTGTGATAAGAAATATATTAATATTTAATTGGTGCTCTCTGAGCTATTATAAATCTAATATTAGATCCTATTCTCCTTGTTTTAATGAATAAATTAAAAAAATAATAATTAATTAAACAAATCAAGGCACAATTTTTACGAAAATTATAAAAATGTTTTTTTTTTCTCAAAATTTGTGTATTTCAAATAAGAAAGTTTCATAGCTTGAAGATATAGATAATTAAGAGGTTGACCATAACTTGTTTTGGCATAGTCTGACATCTTGAAGGTTTGCTTATGGGTTGAATTTTTTTTTTGTATATTAGGTATTGATTTGTAAAACAGTAAAATTCCAAAATGAAAATTATAATTTTTCTCTAGTAAAAGAGAAAAACGCCAGTCAAGTAAGGTCAGTATAGCTTCCTCACCGTTTTCATTGGCTAAAATATATCTATATTACAATGTATATAATTTTTTGTATAAGAATAAAATCTCTGAGAGAAGTCGATTCGGAAATACAGTTAGCGTTCAATATTCGCTGGTTTAATATCCACGGATTTCGTTTAACAGCTAATATTAAAGTGCGAAAGAGTGCCGTATTTGAAGAGTCCATATTTGATTATTCGTAATTAAAAAAATATATACCAATGCATACTGAACATGCATTTCACTACTGTTAGTGCAAATGTCCCATGTAAAAATTGCTTGTTTTACAAGAGAGCATAAAAACTCATTAATTTTTAATGCTTTTTTAGTATAATTTTATATTATATTGCCATCTGCTATTTTCCATTATAGCAGATTATTTATATCAGTTGTAGACTACAAATTGTCACCGTTAGCACAAATAGAATAAAAGTTGAAAATTTTTACACACGACCTTTTGCACTAATTGTAGTGATATATACCTAATAGATATGTTTTCACTCGTCAAATGGATGGAACTAGAAAATCCCTAGGAAAAGTTCAACTTGTAATTGTTCCGAGTTAACGAGATCAATACTTTTCTTCAGTCAGAACAAGAGCAATAAAACCTAAAATTTTATAACCCCATAACAATATTGTAATAACCTAACTCCCACTCTATATGATCAGTGCCTTCAACATTTCACAGCCATTATATTGTTAACAATTATTTATGTTAATTTTAATTATTGAATGGAATTAAATGAAATTGGTACTCAGTAATTTCTATACTTTTCTCCAAATTTCCTCCAAGTATGGGTAAAATCGAATGCGCCGTTTTCAAACTATAGGCATATCAAATAACACATTGTTTGAACTAAAAGGGGAAGTATTTTTTTTGTATTAGATAGAATTTGATAAAATCGGTGCCTATTCCATTTTACGTTTACCAATCTCTAAATTCCCTCCAAATTTGAGCCAAATCGAACTTGCGGTTTTAGAGATATAGATGTATCAAGGAAAACACGTTTGCGCATATATAAGAGAAAGCAACGGACAGAATTCAATAAAATTGGCCTTACAATATTTTTGCACAAATATCTACCTTTTATCAAACTGAGCCAATTCGAACGAGCCGAAATATTGGTATATCTAAAAAAATGTGTTTACGCGTACGTAAGCGGAAGTGCTGGTTAGAATATAATAAAATTGATATGGGATCATCTAGACACCAACCTGCACAATTCCTGAAAATTTCATGAAAATGAGATAAACAGTAGTAGGTGATATGCGCGTTACATCGATTTGACTACAGACAGACACCCAACCAAATTTGATGCCTGAAACGTAAAACGCGAGTGGAAATTTTCGATTCCGTGCACATTTTTTTTTTACCTCTCGCACAACATTTTCCATCACTGATATTAATAAATATTTAATTACATAGCTAACGACATTAAAATCAAAGTTTATACATAAATAAATAAAAACAAACAGCGAAATATAAATAGATTTATTATCACAGTCAAACCTAAAAGAGCCCTCCTTTATCACTGCCTAACCTAAATACGGCATCAAATGATAATAAAGGTTCCCCGCCAATGGAATATAATATATCAATGGCTTATGGCGAATTTTATACTTTGAAGTAAAAAAATATTTCAGATTTGACAGTAATTTCTATATATTAATATTTTTGCTTCTTTTTATAATTATAATTATATTTTATTGTCCTTTAATTGTTCAGCATTAGATCTGACATTTTCAGATAGTTTTCAATACTTTATAAATTGTTACCATTGATATAATGATTATATTATAATCACATTGAGGCAAAAACTATAAGAAATTCTTTGGCTTTTCTCTAACAACAGTTCAGTAATATCTTCGTATCCATACTTATCTCATGTGACTCACATTCCCTGATTATTTATTTTAACGGTCAGAAAAATAATCTAAAACTTACAAGGCCGAGAGATTAAAGTTTTCCTTTGAACAATGTTAAAATTTAAAATTGAAGCAATGAGGTTAGATTAATTAATATTAATCAGGGTCAATGTACGACACAGACGTAATAAATTTCAATGACGTTTTATCGCTTTCCACTATTAGTTTTTAATTTCGAGGAAAATTGTGAAAAACATAAGATTACTTTTGAACAGAAATGAAGACATCAGGACAGAAATCAAAACCTAGGTTTGATAAATGCGTTGTTACTTGGAACAATGCTCGAATTCAGATAAATAATTAGAAAGACACTTTCATTGCGTCAAACGATAATTTTTTTCATGTTATTTTAACATGATTATTTTGAGTAGGTCGGCGATGTAAGGCTTTTCATAAATTTCTTTTTGATATTTTATTATATGTTATATAGATTATTTGTTGTGTGTATAAATATATATATATATATATATATATATATATATATATATATATATATATATATATATATATATATAATAGAATAGAAGAATCAACTTTATTCTGGGACAAAGTCTCTTGAGAATAACTATATTGTACATAAAAATTAACTTAACATCTGGCCAAAATGCATATTACAATAAAAAAAACACACAAAAAAAAAATTTGAAATGAACGACAAATTACTTTTGTTGTCATATCATTGTATTAATGAAAAAAATAAAATAAAATAAAAGAGTGGATAAATATTTACTTTAAACGATTTACATATGTACTTTAATATGTTAAAAGAATACAATAATAGTATTGTGAACATTATACAAGTCCTATATAATCTAAATCCTAAGATGTAGATTGATCGGTGAAAATATACATATAGACGAGATTATATACATATATAATATACATGATAAATGGCTACCCAGCGTCTGATTGAATAGTAAGGAGGAATTGGAATAAGAGGGTTTCAAATATGGATAAGGATGGTGCATGGCGGATTTTAAGAGGGATGGAATTCCAAAGGTGGCGGAGCGGACAATAAAGGAGTGCTGAAATGAGGCCGATTTGTGGAAAGGGGTATAAAGGTCAGAAGGACGAGATCTTGTGGAGAGTTTATTACAAAATCATTTAGTAACATTTCCTAAATTATTTGTGGAGATATATATATATATATATATATATATATATATATATATATTAAAATATTCATAGCAAGGCCTTTATTTGTATATATCAGGGACATACGAGTATTTTGATGGGTTTTTGAATTTTCAAAGGGTTTATTAATTTTAATTTAACGGAGTTATGAATTTTCGGACTAAGGGATTAGGGGAAAAACATGGAACATACCGCAACGAGTTTATGATCTACAACTTTTCTAATTCTACCTTAGCTTACTCTGTTTTCAAGAAAAGGTGAGCAATAAAATATCTTGGGAGGAGGGAGGGGGTAGCTTCTTGTTCCATCGATCTTGGGTGGGATATATATATATATATATATATATAATTATATATATATATATATATATATATATTATATATATATATATATATATATATATATATATATATATATATATATATATATATATATATATATATATATATATATATATATATATATATATATATATATATACCCCTGGTATATATCGTCGGTTTATTACAAAATCATTAAGTAACATTTCATAAATTAAATAGCTAAGTACTTTGATGATTTCCCCTTCTATGAAATCAGGACGTTGTGCAAATGGTGAACCTATATTTGATAAATAAGTCCTTGGTTACCGTTATGGCGATGTTAACAACCTAAGTAATCAAAACCTCAAATGTCCACAAAACGTGATTATTTTTATTTCTATATTGTTCTAGATGCCCAAAGAATTTCAGGTGTATTCACTTCTGTCAATTTCTCCAATAGATCATGTTTTGCCAGTGACTGCTATGGTTAGCGATATTTTAAATTTTAAAAACCAAAACAATATGTGATGAATATTCCATGGGAACCGGAGTGTCTAGGAGGCTGTCGTTAAAATTAATGTTGGCTTCTGCATAATCCCGAAAACCGATTAATTTTAAAGTTTTAAAATACAGTACTTATTCTTGATGATCCTCTTAAAATCTTTAAAAACCTCGATCCACCAACTTAGAACCGTCGCACAGTGGGCTGTTTTAGTATTCTAGCGGGAGCAAATTCGAAACAGGCATGTACATGAAAAATCACGAAATGTTTATGATATAACTAATTATTATAATATAACTGATAAAAATTTCACTAATTAAATTTTTCTGATGAGTTTTATTATAAATTAATTTTGGTTAGTTCTTCTTATATAAGTATATATTCTTCTTAGATAAAGAAGTATAAAATATAATTAATTTAGTCATAACATTTGCTCGCCACTTCAAATATTTAAAAATATAAAATTTATAAGCATAAATTATTATTAATTATTTTATTGTTTAAAATTTTTATTATTTTAAATTAAAATAATAATGATAAATTTATTATTATTATTTATTAATATCAGGTAATTATTATTAATTATTTATCAAACAAATACTGATACATGTCACTGCGACGGACAAACTCCTCAGACATTTCATCACATTATTTATCTCTGCCCTATCATTTTCACTTACCTATTTATGAAATATATAGTAAACTGAAGTATTGCTATCGTGAAAATTTTCGAATTTCAGTTTTCAACGGAAATACACGTTTTGAGGTTTCCTTTGTCCAAATAACCAAGTCCAGCAAAATTGTCTCTGTGTGTGTTAACAGTCTAGCTCCAAAACGATAAATCGTACAAATGTGAAAATAGATATTTAAGGTTTTTATAAATTCCAACAAATCCCATCAAATCACCTTTACCCTCCGTCGTAAACCTATGACTTCTTGTCCTACAGTAACCTTCAATAATACTCCACTTATTCCTGTTGAGCAAATCCGCTACTTAGGACTCCATTTGGATAAACGTCTTACTTGGAATCCTCATACTAGACTGAAACGACAAGAAACTGCTCGACGTTTCCGACTGCTCCAACACTTACTAGACAAACGCTCCAAACGTTCTATTAATTACAAAAGACTTATCTACATAACTATAATAAGACCTATATGGACATACGGAGTTGAGCTTTGGGGCTCCACCAAACCATCGAATTCCTATCGTATCCAATCCTTACAATCCAAAATTCTCCGTAAAATCCTTAATGCTCCATACTTTGTCACAAATAAAACCATTCATAAAGACCTTAATGTACCATATGTCGCTGATTTAGCTCGAGCCAGATATCTATCCTTTCATGATAAACTTCAGTCCCATCCAAATCCGCTTGTTTCCACTCTTGCTTCTTCCTCGATTCCTGATAATCCTCCTAGGCGTCTGAAAAGGAGATGGCCTCATGATCTTCTTACTTAAAATTATTTAGAGAGTGCTACCACTGGGTAGTAACTCTTCAAGCCTGTACATGCCATTATTTATATTTGCGCATATTTACTAGTTGTATTTGTATACAGTTGTAAATTCCATTAAATAAACAAAAAAAAAAAAAAAGATTTTTATATGCTAGGGATGTTACAGCAACTTTTCCGTCAAAATCGGCTAACCGGAAGTGGCACTTTATATATTGGACTAAACGCATTTTTACGATTTTCTCAAAAACGGCTACAAAGATTTTGATTAAATTCATCACATCAGTGTAAAATTAAGCTTTCAGATTGTAAATTAGCTGTGCACAGGTCATGTATATTTAGAAGCTGTTGCTTAGAACTGAATTCTACAGTTTTTATTCTGTTGTATTGCTAAGTTGACATGGAAATAACTCCTTGATCTGCTTTTCACCGTGCCCCTTAAAGACGACCATACTATGAAAAATCCTTTGGAGCTCAGCCTAAAATTAAAAATATGTTAATCAACAGTTAAAATCTTCACATGTGTACTGCTAACCAATTTTGTTATTTAGCCATAATGCAATGTAATCATAACTGGTAGGTACATCATTTTAAGAATTAAATTCAAATTTAGTTTAATTTCTTGTTAAAAATATCCTGAACCATTTCGATGTTGTATAAGTTAATTAAAAACTTACGTAAACTCATTTTGTAATCTTTTGTGTTCATTAGTACTGTATTTTTATCGTTTAAATGATAAAAAAGGGTGCTTCTTATCGCCACAATTTTTGGAATTAAAATATTTAAAATTTAATTATTTCCAAAGCCGGAAAAACCCAGAAACCGTGAAAACTGGATCAAAAGCATTAAATATTTAATATACAATCTTTACTAATTATATAATAAGTTGAATATTTATGTGAGAAGAGATTCCTCGAAAGTTATAACATTTTGAAATAACATATTGAATATTTTTCACTCTTACTTATAAGACTGGAATACTTATATTTTTATCTGAAAAATAGCGAGAGTTTCATTCCATTGATATTAGTTTTATAAATTACATACTTTTGGAATTAGTATTCATATTTGGAAAAATTAAATGAGGTAACAGAATAAGCACAATATTTACAAACAGAAGCATGTTTCATGGCGCAAGTTCAAAATTTTTAAGGGGAACACATTTTGACGGGATTTTAAATTTTTTTTTGGGGGGGGCACATTTCGAGGTGTTATGAGAGCTCAGTGGTGGTGTACTGAGTTTCCAATGCTAAAGGTCCCACGTTCGAATCCCGACTCATGGCAGAAAAATTATTTATTCTGTTTCATTGGCCGTGGGGCGACCTAGGGTAGGTAGACCCTCCAGGGGCACACCCAGTCTCTATAAATTGGGTACCATTAATTAAAATAATTGGTTAAGGGGAAAAAACTGGCGGTTGAGCGTGATCTAGGTCAAATCATCACCTTGCACAACCGTGTACCAAGAAACAGTGCTTTTCCTAAATAGTAATGGACCCAAGATCCTTCACAGGTGACAAGAGGAAAGCACAGAATATACCAGTGAAACTGTGATTTATATGACATATGATTTCTAAAATTATACTTTAGCTTGCATTGTTATTAAAAAGAGGATAGCAATAAAATATTTTGGAAGAAGGGGAGGGGGATTTCATGCAACCTTGGGGGATGGGTACCCCTGTTTATTGCGACAGGACAAATGTCTTTAAATGGACAGGTTGGACTTTAAATGTTAATAATAAGCTTTCTTGTTGATTTAAAGGTTCCAGTTTTTTTCTAGATTCAAGTACACTGCCCTCTATTGACAAATGTATGAACTAAATCCCAAGAAAATTTAAAAATGCCTGTCATTGTTTGTTTCGACATTGATGCAAAACTAACAGCTTTGCTAAGAGTAAGTTGAACAATATATTTATCTATAAAATATGTATCAAAATTAAAATCACGTCCACAACACCCTTTGAGTTCAAAACTATTTGATGAAGGATCTGGTAGGCGAGGGCTTAAGGAGATAGAGGGAAGCACATTTAAAGAAATAATTTATAAAACGCTAAATAATTTGAACATGGATTTGAACTCAATTAGACCCATCCCTAACCTCAAAATACCTAACTGGAAGAACAGTAGACAGACTATAGATCTATCAATGACAAGAGATAACAAAGAATACCCACTGAAAATTTAAAACTACTTTTTTGAATTATTGGAGAAATACAAAGGTTTTAATGTGATATATACCGATACCTCCAAAATGGAAAATAGTGTTGGCTGCGCTGTATATATTAATAAAAACCAGCACCAACTTCTGTTTAGCTTATCTGGAGAAAGCTTTATATTTACTGGAGAAGCTACTGCGATCATAAAGGCAGTAGCTACTCCATTGGATATAAAATTCCAATGGATGATAGCATCAGACTCCAAAAGCGTCATAGCAGCAATAGGTAACCCATAGCCAAGCAATTCAATAATAATTGATATATTGAATCTATGGTGGGAATTAAATGAAAGAACGGTCAGAGTGATATTTGTCTGGGTTCCATCTCATTGCGGCATCACAGGCAATGAAAGAGCAGACCATGCAGCTAACTTAGCAAGGAAGGGAGAGGCACCAACCATAATTTCAATAAATTATACCACAGTAGAAGACTGGGTACACGCAACAAAAAGGAAGTTGTTGGAAAATTGGGTAAGTAGATGGAAAGATAAACAGTCAAAATTATTGGAAATAAAAACAGACTGCAACAAGTGGGCTTGTAGCACAAGAATTTCCAGAAGAGAAGAAAACATATTGTGTAGAATAACGAATAGGTCACTGCCTGTTTACTCACGGATACCTTCTCAGAGGTCTAGAAGCACCAACGTGCCAAAAGTGTGACAATAAACCGCAGTCAGTAAAACATCTGTTAGTAGAGTGTCACGAGTTCAACAACATTCGCTAAACATTGAAACTACCAATAGCAATGAAAGAGATATTAAGAGACAACGAAGATGGAGTCACCACTTTATTCCGATACTTAATAGAGACAAAATATTACAATAGAGTATAAAAAACTAGCTGCCAATGACCCTCTAGGGTAGAGGCGATTACGAATAAAAAAAAAAAAGTTGAACAATTATGTTATTTTATAATTTTCGTTATCTTTATAATTAAAAAAACAATTCGAATTTTTTCTGGGGTATATCTATTACTCGTACCGACCCTCTGTCAATTACTAGATTAATTGTATTTCCGAGTATCCATCTAGTGCAAAAAGGTGTTATTTTTTTTAATGAAGACTATATCTGCATAACCATTTTTTTTTTTTTCAATTTTAAAGGAGAACAAGTTTATAACTATAATAATTACGGTTACATAGGCCTAAATGAAAACAATTTCCTTAGCTATTTCTATCACTGTTGCGCTTATCCTACCTGAATCAGTCCACTTTGCGCCATGGTATTGAAACTACATACATTTTTTAACCACTTTTATTAAACTGTAGTACGGATTTAAAGATCATCATTGGGAAATTCTCTTTTCTTTTTTTTCTTCTGATACTCCGTTTTAAAAAAAAAAAAAACATCACTCCTGATATCTGGAAAATGGATCTATTATATTAGATAAAATAGATTAGATGTTAATTAAATTTGATGTCTTGGCACCTATCAATATTGCCATCAGAGGATTGGAAGAAGACAAGCAGCCATCAATGGGATAGTAATTAGATAGATGAGATATATATACTAGCTTCCTCTTGACCTTTTATCGAAGACGTCACGATATTAAGATAGCATATTTTTTATTTCTCTCAAGATATAAATGTGTTAAAATACGTAATAATGGTATTTACTTCAAGGTTCTAATATAGAACATCTTTGTATCGAAGGAAAGATTAAAGTGATAATGTGCAATAGTACATCATCGAAACTCAAGCAAAGTACAATAAAATGTACAATTGATAAGCACACGGCTTAAAAGAACTGAAAATTTATTATAAATTGGAAAAATTAAACACTTGCTTATCTCAGAAGCTAATGATAAGCAATTGAGCCCCATGTCAGTATCTGGCAGGTCAGCAGTCTCTGAAAGACGCCGATACAACGGGATCCTAAAAAACGATGAATTTATATTTTTTGCCATATTTTTTAGGTTCGTTGCCATTTTTTAAAAAACTATCAAGCCAAAGATCACCATTATAAAAATTTCATTCTATGTATTTATTAATCAACATTTCGGTCTCTCGAGCCATTTTCAAAATTTTGCAAACAATACTTTATTTAGTCATTTCCTTTAAAATATATATTATAATAAAACATCTAATAATTTATAAACAATCTGTTACATACATAGTGCTTATTAAATATTTTTTCCTATTTAAGAAAACAAATTTTATATCACATAACAATTTTTGAATATTTTGGTTTAAAATAAGTGCAAAAATTATCTACATACCACGCACCGTTTCATATTTAAAAAAAAAAAAACATGTCATTATAATATAATTCAGGAGTGCCCATCCTCCCGAAGGTCGATGGCGCAAGAACCTCTTCCCCTCCTCGCTAGATATTTTACTACTCACTTTTCTTAAAAACAGAGCAAGTTAAGGCAGGATTAGAAAAATTGTAGATCATATACATTTGCTGCCGTATGTTCCATGTTTTCCCTTTGTCCCTAAGTCCGAAAATTCCTCGCCGAAATTCGCTCTCCTCAAAAATTCAAAAACCCTTCAAAATATGCCCCTCAAAAATTTTAATGCGCAACTTGCGCCATGAACGCAGTTTAAAATCTGGTCTTTTATTAGTTAACTGGTGTTCCTCAAGGTAGTACCTTCGGTCCCATCCTCCACAGATTTTCTTTAAATATCTTAGCACTGTTATCACCACGTGTAGTAATATGATGAGCGAATTTTTATGTAGCAAAAATCCGAATTATATGCCATATAATATTTAAAAAAACACGTAAATTATGCAACCAATATACAATAACATATGCAACCAAAAATCTTGAAAATACAGCTCCCGTATATAACCCGAATTATATGCCATATAGTATTAAAAAAACACGTAAAATATGCAATAAATATACAATAACATATGCAACCAAAAATCTTGAAAATACAGCTTAAAAAATTAAATATACTGATGTGGCGACTAAAAGTCCTGAACTAACAAAGGAATCAGAGTTAGGATTAATGATTAAATAAAAATCATACAATTTTTTTTTACATAAAATGAGGTAATTAAAATACAATTTTAAAAATAAAAACTAGAAATAAAAATATATAAGCACAAATGGTTACAAAATCGATATGAAACACGTTTTAAAAACTAAAATATCGATTTAATACGAAGTTTTAAGTAATAACAAAAGAAAAGCAGCAATAAGTAAATATTAACAGAACATCTAATTCATAATATTAAAAAAAAAAAACGTAATGAATTCGAAATAATAATGGCACACAAGAAACAGTAATTATGGAAATGTATTAAAAATATTACTGTTTACAAACATAACGTGAAATACATTTTAAAAAGTAAAATATGGAAGTAATATAAATTGAAGACATGCAATTTAGTTATCAAACTGTTAATAATGATTTAATTTCAAAATTAATCAACAATATAGGCAAAATAAATAGAATCGCAATGTGTTCGAACGCGGCATATCCTACATTAAATGTAACTAAAGAATCTCTAAATTTGTATCTGAAAAACCCAAACAAATATCTTTTGAAATATTTACATAATTATAAAATGATATTTATATACCAACAGACATAAAAGGAGCTAATTTATATCCACTTAAATTATTGTCTTGTTTACGCTGTAAACCTGTTTTGTTAAAAAAAAAAAAAGATTTTACACGAATTTTAAAAACCGCTTTATCTTTGGTATTGCAAGAGTTCAATATTTAAATTTTGAAGAAAAAAAATTGAAAATTATTAGTATTTATTATTATATATTTGATAATATCATTTGTAAAGAAAGTAAGAAGCAAACTGAAATTGGTTTAAAAGGAATAAGAAGGGGAGATAAAAAGGCAGTAAATCACAACTTTTAAAAAGCAATCCATATTCTAAGGAGTCGATTAATGAAGGTATTTTCGTTATTATTTTGCTGATTTCTTTTTGTTGTTTTTAATTACACGACTGTAATTTCTTTTTTTACTTAATTGAAAAAATAACTACAGTAATACTCAATTTAAAATTTGACTAAGTGCATCTAAGTACACTGATTCGTAAATATATTTGCTCAGCAGTTTCAAGACTGCATGCAAACAAAATATCCAATTGCATAAAAATCCGAGCTGATGATACATGTGTGTTATCAATGAATAATGACCCATTAACTGTATCTCCAGGCTCTTCAATCACACTTGAAGAATCATTTCAAAACTGGAACATTAAAATTCCAACAAACCCCATAAAATTTGCCGCAGACCTACAACTACCCTACTACAGAAAAGTTTTTCTTCTGTGAGGAATGAAATAATATTCCTTAATAATAATAGAAGGAATGAAATAATATTCCTTCAATTTATGTTGAACTGATTATCTATCCAGAACTTCAGCTTGGCAAACGTCTTGATACAAAGACTGGAAAGGCAATTGCTCGTTGTGTTTTACTGCTTCAAATATACTAGACAAACTCTCTAAGATTCCAATTAATTATCAAAGGATCATTTACATTTATATAATAAGGAGTTCGCCACTGAATTATGGAAATCTCTTCATATTCTTGCAATCTAAAATCGTTAACGCTTCTTTGTCACAAATCAGATCATCCATAGTGACCTTAATTTTCCATACACTTGGCTCAATCCAAATTCCTACCCTTACATAATATTCTTCGGGTCTATCCGAGCCTTCTAGTATCTATCTTTGTTTTCTCTACGATTCCTGATTATCTTCATACACGATTGAAAAGAGGATACCTTCGAGACCTTCTGACATAGAACTATTTGGAGTGCTACCAACGTCTAGTTCATCATGTCATTATGTCATAGCTCACATGCATTTGATGTATTTTTAATACTGCCTTATATTTAAATAAAACAGGTTTTAATTGTCTTGGGAGAGGGGTGACTCAGTGGTAGAGTAGTGAGCTTCTTCCAATGCTCACAGGTTCGAATCTCGGCTCATGGCAGAATATTTATTTATGCTGTTTCATAGGCCGTGGGGCACCCTGGGTTGTGAGAACCTCCTGGGGCACACCCAGCCTCTATAAATTGGGTATCCTTAATTAAATAATTAGTTAAGAGGGAAAACCTGGCTGTTGAGCGTGATCTCTGTCAAATCACTTCCTTGCACAACCTTTGACCTAGAAACAGTGCTTTCCCTAAGTAGTACTGAATCCAAGACCCTTCATGGGTCGTAGTGGTACAGGTTTTTTATTGCCTCACTTTATATCTCCTAAAGCTTGCGCTTGCGTTTAATCGATTTGGTCCAAAGCTAGAGGATATTTGGGCAGTAATCTTGTATGGTACAATTGGTAAGGTACCATTCCATTATGGTGTCATAATTAAATTTAAAAAAAATTATTTTCTCATATTGGAAGTATTCCAAATATAGTGAAGCTTTATTAAACAGCAGATACTAACTGGAAGGCATTTGTACTAGTCTATACTATATTTTTAAAAAAAGGCTCATACTGGTACTGGTGGATAATTTATTCAATAAGAGATAATTGAATGGATTGTTTCCCAACCTCTGAGAGCTACCATAAATATTTAAGAATGAGAATAGACTTATAAAGTGTAATACGGAAAAAATACGAAGAAAAAGTGGGCCAATAATTCATTACTAACACTAAGGAAGTGTGGACTTATTCAGAAATCGTACGGTTTGGGAAACAAACCAGTATGAGCCTTCAATCCGACCTGTTCCTCTGGTGCCATTCAAAAACTACAGAAAAATATAAACAGAATTTGTATTTGGGCAAAGCTCAATCAAGACGCTAAGAAAACGAAACTCCTAATCAGCACTCCCTCACTCTCAAATCTTTACCGCCACACCTCAATCTTTTCCTGAACAACTCACCTATCTCATTCCTTAATTATGTAAAAAACCTAGGTATTACTTTTGATGAAACCCTCTTCTGGAAACCACACATTTCCCAAATTTCCTCCTTACTATCTCTACCCTGAAACAGATCAACCGTCTTCGCTATCTCCTTCCATACAAGTCCCGTCAACTCCTGGCTTCCTCTCTCGTATTCTTCCATTTTGACTGTGGTTGTCTGGTGTACGGCGGACTCCCGGGAGAATTCGACCAAACTTAAGCGTTTAATGAAATGCTCAATACGTTTTGTTTTCGGAATCTCAAGAGATACGCATAGAACCCAGTATTGCACCGAGTTAAAGTGGCTCTAACTATCCAATCGCCGAATGTACTTCCTTGCTACCTTTCTATACCAGGTCATCAGAACTCAGCGACCCTCCTATATTTTTCACAAATTTAATTACTCCATTCAATCCGGTCCCACTAGATTTCGTACTTCCGACCTCTATCCTCCTCACCGTACTGCTGCGATTTGACAAATCCTTTGTAATCCCAGCTGTCTCCCTCTGGAAACCTCTTCTCTATAAGCACCTACTCCTTTTCTAATCTGACTGTTCATGAAATGTACCTAAAGAACTCTTTAAGTACACCTAGAGACTATTCCTGTATACGTATGTCATCCTAGTTTTCAATGTTTGTTTTATATATATGTATGTTTTTTTTCTATCTCTCTTTCTCTTTCTTTCTGTATTTTTATATTTAATCAACTATTATTTTGTAAATACTTAATTTGTCCTGTACTTATAATTTGATCTATAGGTACAACAGTCACAAAATAATAAAAATATTTTCATTTTATTTGATTTTTTAACAGTATTTTTAGCACTTCATTGAACAGACTAAGTTCAGAATAAAATAGGCCCTATTTCATAAATAAAAGAATTGTAATATTGAATATTTAATAGTTGCATTATAAAGGAAGCAGATGGTCCGGGGTGGCGTTCACAAATAGGCTAAATAGTGGCGAAGCTATTTTTTATAAAGCCAACGTCTTCTGCTGCAGGTCTGAAGAAGACCTGCAAAGTCGAGTCGAAACGTTGGATTTTAATAAAATAGTTTTGCCACTATTTAGCCTATTTATGACCGTGATTGTAATTGTAAATTACAATGAGATGAAGTCGTTCTCGAATTTTTAGACGAGTGTTAATAATTTCATAAAAAGAGATCTGTGCCACGGACTGATATCTAGTTCACCTATCACATAAGATTCCGTAAAAAGGAAAGAAAAACAGATGAAGAAGAAGCAATAAAGAGACAATATAAGTTGTTTATAACATGTAAATATATATATATGTATATCTCAGTCTGGCCTGAGACGCCCTGGTGTGTACATCGGTGTAATTCGTTAATATAATAGATTCAGTTTACTTTAATTTAATTTTCAGTTCGGTTAAGTTCAGTTTTTTTTTCTTCTCTTTTTTAAAAAAACACTATTATTAATCACGCTATTAAGTGTCGGATCTTCACAATAATCGGAGTAAAGAAAGCGCAGTGAGATTGATAGAGTTCTGGGAGCAACGAGCTGGCAGGCGTCTACTAATCCTAACAGCATTAGACCAGCATTAGACGTTGTTTACTACCGTCAACAGTCTTGGTATTTATTTATATTTTAATTGCGAAGTAATTCTCATTAATAAATTTAAAAAATGGTGCAGTGTAATATTTGCAACAACTCTATCGCACGCGAAGATAAGAACAATATACACTGCGTTAAGTGTAAAATAATTTTTCATGGTAGGTGCGTCAACCTTACTGATAAAGACACCGAAGCATTAAAAATAATTAAAAAAACAGGGGAGTTCTCTAACTGCGAACAGTTGAAAAAACAAAATACCGAGCCGTCCCCCTCAGACATCCTTGCGGCAGTTACTCGTTTAGACGCTACCGTGAACGAAGATAAAAAAAACATGAAAACAGCACTAGATAAATACGGAGAGCTCAGTTTTGAACTAAACGAAAGACTGACGAAGATTGAAAAACATCTGGAAGGTCAAGCTAAAAAGTTTGAGGAGATATTATTAGAAAACAAAGCACTCAAATCCCGAGTGGGCGAATTAGAGGTTCGCTTGAATAACGCAGAGCAAGGACTATTGAGTAGATCACTGGAGATCCGCGGTATACCGGAGCGACCGGGCGAAACGCCCGCTGCTTTGGTGACCAGTATAGGAGCAAGCTTGGGGATCAGGCTTAGTGTGGAGGACCTGGACAACGTACATCGCCGCAGAAGCCGAAAAGATGACTCGCGACCACCGCCTGTTATCGCACGTTTTGTCAGGCAATCAATTAGAGATGATTTAATTACGAAAAGGAAAGTGAAGAGGGATTTCTCCACGCGGGATATCGGTTGGCAGGAAAATGACTGCCACCGAATTTATCTGGGTGAAGAGATGACTCGCACAAACAGACACCTCTATTGGCTAGCCCGGCAGAAGAGAGCGGCGGGAAAAATCAAATATACGTGGTTTGCTTCCGGAAAGGTGCGGTGTCGAAAAGAGGACGGACATAGAGTCATCCTGATAGAACAGGCCTCGGATCTAGATGTATTTGACTGACTACCTAGAAGCCGTCAACCCCTTAGCCGCATTAAAATAGTCTTACTTCTCTTAGTGCTATCTCTACACCGTCACTCATCAATCTATTTATTTTCAAGTACATTCTCTTTATTTATTTTTAATGTTAATATTACTTTTTCTTCACTTAGTTTCATGTACGATAATCGCTTTTCTGTACTTTCTACTCGTTTTGTCTTCTCGCTACCAAACACTGACTGTTTCTCTCCAAATCCACTGTATGTCTAGTTCCCTAATCACATGTCAAGTTAACTCTCAATCACTTTCTGCCCATTATGACGAATTCCTGCAATACTTTACCCAAAACTTTTATCATATCATAGCAATATCCGAAACCTGGCTCAAACCTTATATTCCATCATCTTCAGTCTCCTTGCCTAATTACATCCTGCTCCGTCATGACCGGGTAAACCGGACTGGCGGTGGAGTAGCTATGTTTGTCCACAATAGCCTAAAGACCCGAATCCTCGATTGCTCCCCACCTTCCGATCATCCTCATGTAGAATACCTCTTAGTAGAAATTCTCAGTAATATTTCTCCTATCCTTTACGCCGTGGTATATCGCCCTCCTCTCGTGCCATTTGACCCGTCCTTCGAATCAACTCTATTCAACTTCGTTCCCCTCTATCCCAGAATAATTATCTCCGGTGACCTCAATACCAATTTCCTCTCAAAATCCAATGACAAATCCTATTTAGAAAATCTGATTTTCTCACTTCACCTATTCATCGTTCCTTTTTCCTCCACCCACCACACCAGCAGATCTGACACTTGGCTAGACTACTACATCATCGACTCAGCACAAAACCTCCTCTCCGCCTCTCAATTGCCAGTATCCTTTCTTTCATCTCATGATCTGATACAAATAACGTATAATATCCGCACTCCTCCAATCCATCCTCGAACTATCACTTTCCGCCAACTGGATACCCTTACTCGAGAAAAAATATTACCTGATCTAGTAACATTGGATTTGAATGGAATATATCATTGCTCCTCTGTCGACACCATGGTTGATATTCTCACCACCAATCTTCTCAATATACTCAATACCCACGCTCCTCTCAAAACCTCCACTTTCCGTCATCGTCCTGCTCCTTGGATGTGTCAGGAAATTAAGGATCTGCAGAAGAGACGCGACGCTGCACGCAGACGCTTCAGACGGACTAGGCTTGCAGATGATTATAAAATATTCAGAGTGCTTCGTAACACGACACAGATAAGGATCCGACAAGCGAAAGCGAACTACTTTCACGAAGCCCTTTCCTCAGCTCCTGATATCAAATCAAAATGGCTTCTACTTCGTAAGCTTTCCCTCTGTGAACCTTCTAGATCCCCTTCCTCAGTTTTCCCAATATCACCTGATGACCTAAACTCCCACTTTATATCGGTTTCCACCTCTTCTTTACCATCCCCTTCTGGCTTTTCTCCAGAGGTACCTTTTAACGACAATAATTTTTATTTTTCCGACATTTCTCCCACAGACCTTATTACCGTTATAATGAAATCCCGTTCCAATTCCGTAGGCCCAGATGGCATTCCTATCAAACTAATAAAATTATGTCTCCCTGAAATCCTCCCAGCACTCCTTTTCATCTACAATTTCTCCCTGCAGAATTCAATATTCCCGACATCTTGGAAAAAAGCCATTGTCCTTCCTTTAAACAAAAAGCCTAATCCATCCTCTCCCGAAGATTTCCGCCCAATATCAATCCTTTCCAATCTTTCTAAACCCCTAGAAAAGTTAGTGCGATCCCAAGTTTCCAACTACATTGAACAATCCAACCAACTCGATCCTCTCCAATCTGGCTTCCGTCCTGGCTACTCTACACAATCCGCTCTGATTAAAATTACTAGTGATATCCAGACTGCAATAAATGACAAAAAACTAACCATACTTATACTGCTTGATTTCTCCAAAGCTTTCGATTCCATTATCCATTCCATCCTTTTCAACAAACTAAAATCATTATCCTTCTCCAATAGTTCCATCTCTTGGTTCCAGTCTTTCCTCTCACAACGAACCCAAGCAGTTTCCATACCTAATCAACCTCTATCTGCCTACCTTCCTTTATCCTCAGGAGTTGCACAGGGTTCAAGCATGTCTCCTCTTCTTTTCAGTTCTTATATTAATGACCTAAATGATTCAATTATCCATTGTTCCCACCACCTATATGCCGACGATTCTCAAATCTATTTATCCTTTTCTCCCGCTGAGTTATTGGTGGCATTTGCCAAAATTCAAGAAGATTTAGATCGAATTAGTGCCTGGGCCAACTTAAATGGATTACGGCTAAATGCTGCCAAAACTCAGGCCATTCTCATTGGTTCCAAGCCCCTTCTTAGATCCCACACCAACTTTCCCTCACTCTATCTAAACAACCACCCCATCACCTTCTATCCCTTTGTTAAAAATTTAGGCTTTCTCATAGATCAAACCCTTTCCTGGAATCACCATATCTCTCATATATCCCGCCGTGCAATTTCTACCCTCAAACTATTCCATCACTTCCGCCATCTTCTACCCCAAAATACCCGTAGACTCCTAGTTTCCTCTCTCATCTTTCCCCACTTTGACTACAGCTGTGTGGTGTACGATGGCCTCTCGGTGGAACTGCGTGATAGACTCAAAAGACTTATGAATTGCTTCGTAAGATTTGTAATTGGAACCCCGAGACGCTCCCGTGTCTCCCACCACTACACTGAGTTAGGGTGGCTCTTCCCCTCCTTAAGAAGACAATATTTCCTTGGCACTTTCCTTTATCAAATCATTACCGATCATCGTCCTTCTTATGCCTACAACCTTCTCCAATTTAAGTCCTCAATCCATTCACTCACTACAAGATCCCGACCCTCTGACCTATACATCCCTTCTCATAGATCTGCCTCATTCCAAAATTCCTTTATAGCCCGCTCTGTCAACTTTTGGAATTCCCTCCCGATCAAAATTCGACATGCCCCTTCCCTATATACATTCAAAAACCTCCTATTCCAATTCCTGTTCCAAAAACAGTCTGATACCAGCTAACGATTAATATTATATATGTATTGTGTAGCAATCATATAATCATAACACTTGGTAAGAGATAGTACATGCATTTCCTACTATCGACGTAGGAATTTCAATACATACATTTTTTTTATTTTTTTTATTCAATTATAAGTAACTGTTTATTTTTATATATATATTCAAGTAAAGTTTTTTTTTTTTTTTTGTTTTGTTTTTTATGAAATGAACTCATTGTATCTCTTTTTCGTTCTTCATTTCTCAAAGTGTATGTTTATGTTGTTCAACCCTTAAATATAATTTTGTTCATAGTTCAAGTGATTCGTTCATTGTTTTAATTGTTTTGTTCATAATTTTAAATGCTCTGTACATAGTTTTATCTGTATTGTATATAGCTTGTGCACCTAAGGTTTTCTTTACTTTTTATTTTATTTTATCAATTTTATTTATTGTTTCAACATTCAGGCCAGTAATATTCTATTATTTTGTACATTATTGTTATTCTGAAGGGACTTAGTCCCAGAATAAAGTTTTTTTTTCTATCTATCTATCTATCTATATATTTATATATATATATACATATATATATATATATATATATATATATATATATATATATATATATATATATATATAGTTATAAAATCTAGTAATCAATATAGAAATAAATAAAACAGAAACAATTGCAACCGACAGAGTACACTGACAAACAGGGGATAAAATTATAAGAAGGATCACGGGAATCAGGAATGACAAGCATGAGGAAGGGAATTGGCAAGTGGCTGTCAAGGTAACAGCTGCTTTTCAGCCTTCTGCGGATATTGCTGGCCATGTTTGTTGTGGTCATATCTCGGAGGAGTCTACTCGTGTCACCTTGGACTTGGTTATGCAACTTTTTTATTTTTATTTTTAAGTTCGTGGGTGTTCGTCAGCAAGTTTATTTGTAGAAAACGAATTTAGTCGAGTAGTCTTCAATCATGCGTCTAAATTATACTCAAATATCCAAATTATGGCGATTGAAATACGTTTTGAACCACACCTCACCAATATAATACAATATAAAATAGTTTTCATCAGCGAAGTTGAGATTTTTATGGCAAGAACTGGGCTAAATAAACTTAACATTTCATTCAGGTCAACTCAAAACGACATATATATATATATATATATATATATATATATATATATATATATATATATCGATCCACAACAAAGTATAAAAAGGACTAAAATATTTTTTTTAAATACATAGTCAAAATAACCAAAAAAAACAAAACAATGGAAAGCTGAAAAGAAGCTACACGAGGGACCTCCTCGACTAACAATTAATGTTGTCGTTCTAGGAGGAATTGTTTCCCCCACTAGCGGATCCTGGATTTAATTTTGGGGTAGGGCTTCAGCCCGAAAGTTTTTTTTTCATAAAAATAACAATAATTACTTTGGAAAAAAAAGAAAGAAATTAAGTACCTATATGAAATGGTGTTTAAGTTTTTCTTGAAGTCCTATCAAATGTAATTACACGAACAATAATACTTTAAGAGATAATTTTTTAATATTTTTTTCCATAAAACATGGTTACATTTTACCATTTTGTGGAGGGGGGGAGGGGAGAGCTTCAGCTCCTACCCATCCCCACCTGTAGATCCGCCCGTGGTTCCCCCCTCTGACTACCATTGCATGACTTTGTGCTGGCACAAAAATATCCGTCCGATTCCCATGTTTCCAATTCCATTGATTTATAAGTGAGAATAAACAATTTAAGTTAAACTAAAAGAAAAAAAAAAATCATCCAATATCACGCAGATATGTACAATATTGCGTTTTCGACTAAGTTCGTAAAAACTCTTTATTCAAGAGTTGTATTTCAGTGATCGTTATAGTTTATAATCAGTTGTTTATAATCAGAAATAAAAAATAAAAACATTAATTATAGCTCTAAAAAAAAAAAAAAAATAAAAAATAAGTCATACACAACTCTTAATGTAGATCAAATAAAACTTATATAAAGGAAAGTGATAAGTATTGAACGTAAATTTAATCCAATAGTTTCAAGAATCCGCAGTTTTATTGACACTAGATAAGGCCTCTATCGTTATCAATAAATTGGACTACGGTGTTGTTCTGTTCTTAAGCACAATTATACACTTCCTGATTGTCAATAAGTTTTCAAATATTATATGTATTTAATTAACCACATTAAGAAAACCCTTTGGTTTCGTTATCGAATTTAGAAGGAGGCAAATTTAAACGGGATTAATAATTATTGATAGGAACCAGGGTGCCTAGAAGGGAGTTTCATGACGCAAGTTGCGCCATCAAAATTTTTGAGGAGGCACATTGTGATGAGATTTTGAATTTTTGAGAGGAGCACATTTTGATGAGATTTTGATTTTTTGAGGGAGCACATTTCTATGGGGTTATGCAATTTTCTAGCGAAAAATCTCAAACCAAGGAACTAGTAGGAAAACATGTACCAAACCATAACAAGTGCAATGGTGTATAATCTACGATTTGTCTTAATCTATTTTCGCTTGCAATATTTTTAAGAAGAGTAGAGCAATAACATTTCTTGGAAGTGGGAGAAGGAGTTCATGCGCCATCGACCTTGGGGGGGGGGATCCCTGGTGGGAACCATATTTTGAGAGGTTTCAATTTGAAGAAAGTTCAAATTAGCAAGGGAAAGACATGAAGAAGGGCGGGGTGGTTGAACGCGTTAATGCGTTGTGTAAAACACGTTGTCCGAAAACCTGGGGAATCGAAGATTACGAGGTTGAATCCCGGTGTCGGAGGGAGGAGAGAGGGACCTTTATCTCTGGCAATGGGAGATTAATGGAGCATCCCTCTCATTGAAGGCTTCCCCATGACATTGGGAGCAATCTCTCTCTCTGGTTCGGGAAAACACCGTTAGCGTAAAAGGCAAGGAAGGGGAAGAAAAAAAAAGTAGTGAAAGACGTGTTACTGATTAATTGTGCTTAAAGTGTAATTGTGAATGAACTACATTTTTTATAATTTTATTTTCACTTCCCTTATTCTTAAGGGATGCTTGGGCCATCGACCTTGTAAGGTATAGACTCTTGGTCGGATTTGACTCGACCAGAAACTGATGGCCGAGCTGAGCAAGAGTGGGGGGATAGAATGGAATAAGTAAAGAGTGAAGACTTAGTACGTACATATGTACATATTTGGCGATCACTAAATTTGGAAATCGATTTAATAAATACAAATATTTATATCTCTATCCATCCATAATCCAAAATATCCGTAAAAACGTTTTATACCTTGGCGAAATAGTGCAGCTTATAAATTATGATGCTTTTTGACGGAATACTGTTTCTTGATTTATAGATAATTAAAAGAGATGTATTGCTAACCCGCAACTCATTGCTATATTTATTTTAGTTGTTATTAACAGCTCATTAGGTTAGAAACAAAAAAATAGGTTACCATCCCGTCTGGTTCAAACTAAACATCAATTGTTATGGGCTGAACTGAACTCTTACTTTATGTTAAGGTTATAATAAGAAATTTGGAATATTATAAGAGGGGGGATTAACAGTTCCAGTTGTTCCAAAATGCATAGTGATCTAATCTTAAATAATAATGGAATTAGTGAAATACCACTCCAGTTCATACTTTTTTTTCCTTTTTTATATAGATGGATCTAAACAATTCTTAACCGCCGTTTTGAAATAAAACCATATTTCCAATACAACGGGATGTGAATGAAGAGACCAAAAATTGTTTCATTAGATTTACCTCAGGCGCTCTTACGTTTTCAGTTGGTATGCTGAGTTAAAGTGGATATATCCTTTTTTCCGACGGAAATACTTCTTAGGTGATTATATTTTCCGACTGGTTTTACAACCGAAAAGGCTGGTTGCATCCTCAATCTATCCATCCTATCCATCCCCAGAGGGGAGAGAAGATCCCATCTATAAACACGAGATTCCAATCTATGAACTTGTACACCCATTTTCACAGAACTGCTTCTTAAAACAATTTCTTTATCATTCGAGCACTCGTTTTGGAATTTCTTACCCATTTCACCCTCGTAAAACTCCATATTTTCATCATTCTATCCATCATCAATTACATTTAAGCATCAATTACTTCTCCATCCTCTCAACCATTATTCTTCCACATATACAAAAAAAGACAATATTTTTTTTCATATTGTATATATTCATACTATTATCCAGAATAAAAGATACTTTTATTCATTGACACAGGACTACTATAGCCTTTTCCCCAAATCTGTTTTCATGGGATCTTTACTAGCGGCCTCTTTATATAGCATTTGATCTTATCATGATCCGGGGAGAGGAAGGCAAGTTTCTTTAATTGAATTATCGCTGATGTTGTTGTTGTGTATCTTGCTTGGATTTCACAGTTTCCTTCATAACAATGGATGCCAATTATAAATTCCGAGCGAACATTGATGATATCGACACGGCATTCTATAAAATTTGAATATTCATCACAGTTTTCTTCATTTGACGTGCTTGGGTTCCATCTTCTCATTCCAAGCAAACAGAGGTGTTATACCTGTATATATATTTTTTTAATTCTAGTAGTATTTATGGATCGGCTTTAATTTTATTCATTAGATTGGAATAGGAAGGCATCAAGGATCTATTGTTTTCGGAAATTAGGACCTTCCTTGCTCGAAATAACAGTGAGATATGTATGAGCGACTGAAAACATCAAAAATGAATCTTATATACAGTTCAGTAATCTAATTTTTTATCTGTATTAATAGAATTAAATTAAGTTTATTCTTCTTGCAGATACAGAAGCATAAATTTAGGTAATAATATTAATTATGAGTATGATACAAAGATTTTGACAAGTACAAGGATAATAAAAATCGTAACCTGAATGATTACAATAGTTCATTATCCTTTATGTGTATTCAATTTTAATTTCTAAGAATCAACAGAAGGGACACACGTTTCAAGTGTGATACGCGTTGAACAAATAAGTATCTGTATTGACTATTAAAATTTATCGTGTTAGATCTTGAACTGATTTTTCAAGAGTAATTACAATGAAATTAACTATCATGACAATTAAATAAATGGTTGAATAGCACAAATACAATTAGAAAAGTACGTATAAATATCAATGTATTCAATCATGCATCTAAGTATCAGTGAATAGACTATAATTATACTTTAAACATAAAGTATAAACATAAAGACAATTTTTATTAAATAACAGTGAAAGATTTACACTAGACACTTAACACATATTCCCCATCTCCAGCCATCATATTATTGTTCTTTTGCTCATTTTTGATAAATAATAAAACAGATTGAAATGAATTTAAATTCTGGTATTTTGAACCTCTGAATGTAATTTAATTACATATTGATAGCAACACTGCAAAGGCTTGTAAGTTCAATTTTATTAGAAATTTCGATTTTAAGCTTATCTCATTAATCGAACTCCCGCAGATCAGTAAATACAAACATAAATCGTTATGCAGTAAAAATAGAATGGAAAATCTAATTCATAAGATAAATAAGATGTTATCAAACTATTTTTTGCTTTATTTAAGTTTCATAATTATATATTTTTCTATCATGTTTATGTTTTTTTATATTATTTAATTTTCGTAATTATATTTTTTTTCTAACATTTTTATTTTGAATTATTGTAATATAATAAGGTCAATGCACTTGTGGATAACGGGGTGTATAAAAAAAGTAAATATCAAATTGTTATCATCAAAATCAATTTTATAGCCATGAGTGAAGTGTTTTGTTTATTTTTCTTGTAATTCTAGATTAGATTATAGTTGGTGTTTACCTACTAATAAGTCAATTATAAATATACTCTCAAAACGTTCAATTTCAATAAGGCATTGGCGAATTTACGCACTGGCAGATTAGATCTTTGCCTGTAGAAGCAATATTTGGGGAGCTACAAAATTTGTATAAAGTTTTCTTTTTAGATTGAAGCGTTTTTTAATTATAAATGACAGGTTTTTTAAATATAAAAATTATCTGTACTTAAAGGGACGACTGCAGTCTGTAGATCACCGATTTCAACATAATTTTCTTTTTAGTGATACTACATCGAAAAATATTAGATATATATCTCAGCGTTCGTTCCAATGGTCTCTAGGAGCCCAGAAAAAAAATATTTTATATAATTTAAATCAAAATATATGTTATTTATTTTTGCCTTCGCTTTGTCCGAATTTTGAGGAAATTACATATATTTATCGATTTTTTTTTTTTTTCTTTAGAATAAGAAAAAAATAGTGCCTAATCGAAGGAAAAAATAAATAATATAAATTTTGTTTGAAATTATATAATTTTTTTTCTCGCCTCCTAGGGCCCATTGGAACGAATGCTAGGATATATTTATATAATATTACATATACAGGATATATATATATATATATATATATATATATATATATATATATATATATATATACAATATATTTCGATGTAGTTTCACCATAAAAAATTTGGTTGAAATCGGTGACCCACTGACAGTAGCCGCCCTTGTTAGTTTTTAACTTTAAAACAATATTTATTCTCGGAGATAGGAGCGGCTGGAAATGGCGGTATTATCTGTCTTGCCTAAGAGAAGTAAAAACAAATCCCTTTCTGATGCCAAGTTTAATCAAACTAATTTCAAATCTTTTTTCTAATTTTATATTTTTTACGTTTGCCAAGTGGGTCAGCATAGCTTCATTACCATCATTTCCTATTGAGTAAATAAGAAAAACAAATTTACTATTCGACATGTTGCAGGCAACATATTCCACACTTGAGCGTTGCTGCAGCCTAACATAAACTATTAAACTGTATGGGGTACATTTTTAACCCTTATTTGTCTAAATATAATTTAAACTAATAAAGGAAAAATTAGAGATACGTATATTCTCATACACACTAACAATTAAATTTGGAAAATTAATAGAACATCCCAACAAAAAAAAAAATCTGGTGCGCGCAACACACAACTTTCACTTACCGCTCTACTTTGAATAGAAATTATTTTCTGGCAATGCTGGGCTATTATAAAATTTTAAGTGCATTTTAAACGGAGCTAAAGCTTAAAGCTTACAGATAACAAGTCATTAAGACCATTATAATTACAAAATGTCTATTTAATATATCGACGGTAGGCAATAAAAATCTAGTCACTCCATCTGCTTTTATAAACCACACAACTTTCTTTGCTTTTATAAACCACAGAATGACTAACTCCAATTTCAACATTTTTGAGTAATGTCAATTTAGTAGTATTTTAAGTTGAAAAAGTTATCTATGCAGACAGTGAGTAAATTGATTCCGGAGGTGGTGATTGTAGTGTTGAAATATAGAACTGAGGTTAAAGGTATAAATTTAGGTACTTATTTCTTATGAAAGATGTTCTGAGGTAAGATACTTACTTCTTACTTTATCTGTAGAAAAAAAGTTTTTTAGTCTCAACAATTAAAAAAGTATATTTTAAATTTATACACATTTTCGCCTCTTCAGGGGAAAAAACTAGAGACCATATCTTTTCTCCTAATTGTCCGATTTTAACGCATTTTCTTTGTTTTTTTAAGGAAATTCCATAAACTTTTAAAAACCATATACAAAATCAACAAAAAAGTGTATACTTTTTGAGTTATTCGGAATTTAATGTTACCATCCCTCGTAACTTTTTTTTCAGCTTCTTTCCGTTGAAGTATGTTATGTAGATAAATTTAAAGGGTGTCGAGAAAATGACTTTAGCGAAGTTTCATTGAAATCGGTACATTCGTTTAGGCGCTACAGTTTAAAGCAACGCAGGTTTTTCTGCATTTTTATTTTTTTACTGCTTTATTAACTTATCAACTTCTTTCAAAAGTTATATGTAGCATTTTATCGTAACTCTGAATAATGCGAAATGATTAACTTTTTAAAATAAACCATATTAAAGGTACTTTAGGGGAAGACATATATGAACAATGGGCACTTAAGCCCTGTAAAGTGACATCAACGGGGATAAGACCTAAATGGTATTAAAGACCACTTAATTATACAATGAATTATAGGATTTGATAAAATTGACACCTGATTATTTTTTCACATATCCTTAATTTCCTTAAACTTTAGGCCATATTGAACGAGCCGTTTTTGAAATATCCGTCTAAGAATAACATTTCTTCATGAACAGGTGAAAGAAATGGATGGAGTTCCATGCAATTGACATCAAGGTGAAAACCCTGAAAATCAATAAAATTTTTATCAAAATTGGATGAAGGGTCTTTAGTCGTTATCACGTGGATCTAAATGCAGAGACAGCGACCCAACTTGTTATCTAATAAGTTAAACGTGAATTTTACTTTATACAAAAGTTACATTCAGTGATCATCTATCTATAAATAATTAATAAACATCCAGTGTAATTTCATCTTATTATGACAATTAAAATATTTTACTGGCAAGTCTGGTAACTTGGTTTTACAAGTCTTAAAGCCAAAAAAAGAACACACACAAAAAAAAAAAAAGGTATACAAAAATAATCTCATGTACTTATACCGTTTGTTCATTTACAAAATATTTTTTCTATTTTATATGACGGCGCAACCATTTCTTTTATCATCCACTAGCGGCCATAAGAACATTTTTTTAATTTTTTTTTTAAAGTCATATTCAAGCATAATAATTATTAACGAATGATTATTTAATTTTCAAACTACAAATCTTCCAACAGGACTGCCTGGAAGCTATCAGAATACTTTGGCAGATGGAAAAATCCAAAACATATCCAGGCCTGGCGGATTACGTTACCCCATCCTCTTTCAAGTGGGCCTACTCGAATATGTCTTGCTTATTGTCTTGAATCTATCATTATCATTCCTATCAGCAATAGATTAATAGACCTTTGGATATTGGGATAATAATAGAATTATGAAAAAAATATAATTGATTAAATTTTATAATTAATTAGTTCATTTTGAAGAACATTGTTTTTGTACGGTTGAAATAGATTAATGTCAACAATAGTTTAAAATAACAGTAAATGACCTTGAATACCTAGGAAGCCATTTTTTTTTTTCATATAACCAACCCTTCTTCCTGATCTAGAGGAATATCCAGCTATTCTAACCAGAGTGAGAATTCTGTGGGTCCACCAACAAATACATTTCATCCCGCTGAAGCCGGATTCTTAGAGGAGGCGTTCTAATGATAGAGGTTAGGCCTTAAGGATACATTTGGACATTTTCGAAAGGGTTTCATTCCTGATATAAATTCTGCTCGTTCAGATTTAGGAAGGATTCAGGAACATTGAAGAATAATGAAAACACACATTTGTTGTCCTTTTTTCATTTTATTACATCTGACAGCTTGGTATACTTGACATAAACCTGTTACATATAATTGATGTTACGGCATAACGGAGATTGGAAAAGGACAGCTTCAATGTCAGAAAGGATAACGAACAAACCACTAATTGATCAATTAGCCCTAAACAGAAGGATTTAGCATATTAGGAGTCGGCCGAAACGTTTATGGGAGGATCGTATTCGGCCCGATCATGAGTGGAGGGTAGTACACCACCTAGACTTAGCTTAGGACTGTTAGTGCTACCATGATCTATGGTCATTTATTAATAAAGAGGACATTTAGGTATCTGATATTATACCCATAATATTATTATACACATATTAGATGTCAACATTTATTTAAATGGTCAAATATTTTGAAATATATCCTAACGGTGAGAAATGAAAGAAGAAGGAAAAGTATTTTCAGCGCTATAATTAAAATTTACTATATTATTAGTTTATATTTGACTACAATTAAAATTTTCAATATCAAATGTTTAACATGAAATGGATCTGAATAAGTATATAAAAATGATCTCAAAATCAATGGAATGTAAAAAAATAAAATAAAAAACTATAACTTAATTTCTAAATTTTCTATTGTTGGGAAGTCTCTTGTTTTACAGGTGAAGATGGCAATTATATTTTGGGAAATTTTCTTTCCATCGTTAGAGACATATATACCTTTTTACATATTAAATTAATAAAATTACTTTAATATAGTTATATACTGTATACTATTCGGGGAAATATATATATACATATTGGCAAACAATTGGTCACATAGTAGCAGTTGCAGTTTTGCCTGTAAATATACTTGAAATATATAACTTTTCTCATTAAAAGTGATGAAAGGATGAATAAATCTAATTTAATATATTTGGTTTTTGCTTATAACTATTGTTTGCAAATTACTAATAAAACTAATTGCAAGGAGCTATAAACAAAGTATAATGGCAAAATGTATTGAATTTAAGTACTTTCGGTTTTTAAGGGGAAATAAAATCAGTGTAATGTAGGCATCAAATTTTAATCTACAATGTATTGACCACTATTTAGTATAGCCTGTTCCCATCTTTTTACTGATTGCGTAATGCCACATTTATGTCACGTCTGCGCCTTATTGTCAGAAAAATTATATTTTTTCATATTATAAAAAAATATAAAAATTATATTTTATACGTTTTGGAATTGCTTTCGATTCATTAAGTTCTGCAGATGTCAAAATAAGTCGGTTTAAGCTAGGTCCGGTGAATAGGTACGATTGGGTAAAAGATCCCATCAAAAGCTTAATAATTTATTGCGAGTGACCAATGAGGTGTGAGACCAAGCGTTGCCATGGCGGGGAAACAAGTCCGTTCTGGGTAGTTTTTTAACCTTGTGTGCGACACATCTAAGGTCATGGCAATCTCTCGCAGCTATTAGGAGGGAGTTCGATCAACAATGAACTTGGAATTGCGCTTTTTAATTTCTTGTGGGCGAACTGACCATGGAGCGCCATTGGTTTCGAAATTCTCACCACGAAATTTGACAAACCAATTTTGACCCACTCGTTCGATTAAGGCATCATCTCTATGAATGCTGCAATTTTTTTATAAGCCATTGCAGTAAGCTAATCTTTTTTTAACCCTTGACTACAATCGTTTTTCAATATACCTTAAACACAAATGTTCGTAAATTTTACGACTTTGAAGCAACATTTGTTTTTCCAAAGAAATAAGACAAAATTTGTTAAAAGTAATTGTTTATTAAATTAGAAACATTCATAAAATTTATAAAGATAGGATACAAACATTTGAATTGAATTTGATTAACGATTTCAGGGGGAGCAGTTAAAAAAGATGAGGGTAATAGTTTTGCACGTTTTCTAGAACAAGAAATTTCAATGTCACTTCCATAAAAAACTAGGACTCCTTCTGGAATTTCAAAGTGTTTCTCTTTACTTTCTGTGAAAACTACGCCATCTACAAATAAGTTGCCAGACAGATCGCTACCAGAGTCTTCAATATCGCTAGCATCATCTAATTGTTTCAGAATTTCGAATAACGATTTCACTAAAGTTCGTAAATATTACGAGTCTGAGCGAGCAATGTTCTGATTCCAAGAAACATATCCAACTTGTAGTTGTACAAGTTTTTTCTATGAAGAAATTTGAAGATATTGAATGATATTTTCATCCATATTCACAGCGCAACAGCAAACACGCTACTAATCTAATTTTAACAAGAGTTTACAGAAATTGCTGTTGTCACATTACAAATGGGATAAACAATCCACTTTTGGGATTAATTCGTCAGATAAGAATTGTATGGTAGTGACATAAAAATAAACAGAAAAACCGGAAGGACTTATTTGCCAATCTTATGTGGGTTTAACTATTAATCTTTATTAACATTGATAAAGATACAGTTGTAAAATATTTAATCGCGTTCTCTGATATTCCAATACTTTGTTTCAATTGTAATAGTTAAAGCTTTGAAATGGATTGAAGGAATTTTCCCCTTTTTCTGGTGAACGAATTCAAGCAACCTATAGCTTTCCCGCCCTTGATGAAGGATCAATAAGAGGCAACAGAAGCTCTTCGATGCTCTTGGAATCCTGATACGAAATTTTCCAAATTCCACTCTTTTGGGAGATTTTCAAGACAGGTTTTCCGATTAATTAATATTTATTTCAAATTCTACTCTTACGAAATTCGTGATTGCAAAACTTAATCAAGTTGTTATTCATAAAAACATCATGAGAAATAAGACATTATGAACATTTATATATTTGTATTGTAATGTTAATCATTTTATAAAAATGAATCTTCCCGATAAACTAACTAAAACGATAACTGTTGAAATTGTTTGTAAACCGACGTAAGAATTGTGAAACAAGAAGAGAGAAGAATTGTTAAACGTAAGCTAAAATTACAGATTTCTATTAAAAATTTACAGAGGTTAAAAGCTTCTGAAAATTTAATTTATGTATATATTTTAAAAAACTATGATTTTTTACATGCATGTATCATATGGTATAAACGGACCAATCCCAAATAAAAAAAAAATAGACATCATAGGTTTCCAGAAGAAATATGGAGTATGAAGTGTTGATCTGAAAAGGGGCAGAAAGAAGAAGTATTGATAAATTATGATGGAAAAATATGATCTTCTGGCGCGTTATTACACGTATTTTTTTCATCCCTTTTGATTTTATTGAATCTTTGTCTTCTATTCATTTTTCTATGTTTTTTAATTTCTTGAAAACTCATTTTTCGTGGGTGACTCGGCAAGTACTTTGATATTTTAAGTTTTGTACAAGTGGCAATGACGTTTCATTCAGTCATTCTTCATCAGCAGCAACTTCTTAGTTTTAAGCCATGTTTTTATTAAAATTAATTTATTTATACATATAAATTTTTTACTTTTTTAAAAATAACATCAGTTTTTAAATTTGTTTATTTTTGTATTATAAATAAACTAATAATATACGTAATTATGTCATATTTTAATGGAAGATGGAAATAAAAAACGCTCCAAATTATTTCACAATGGTTTATTATTTCCAAAAATTTTACATCTAAAGTAACATTATTTTCCTAGTGACAAAGAAAAAGAAATAAAAGGTGATTCCAATTATTTTTCGTAGGACTAAACATTTTCTTTTAATCATTAGTAATACGCTAAAAAAATTCGCATTACTTCAGTAACACATTCAAAAACCTAAACAAAGGATATAACCTTTGCAATATAAAATATTAAAAACATCAAGAGACCATATATTTGCTCCTAATTGTCCGTTTTTGTGAATGAAGTACATTCGTTTAGGCATTATAGTTTATAGCAACGCAACGCAGATTTTTCGGCCGCCATCTTTAAAGGAAAAGCCGGATAGAAATGTCGATGAAGGAGGATCATCCTCGAGTGACCTCTGATTTTAAATCCAAATTTGAAAAAAGTCGGTTCAGTAGTCGGAGAAAATGCGCGGACGGCGGACGGCAGACGGACAAAAAAAATTTTATTCGTTTTTCGAATTCTACATATCCTGAAAAGTAAAATCTCAAATTTTGAGAGGAGGTTAAGTTTTTGAATTATTGTTCGATCACAATGGTTCATTATTTAAAATAATAAACCAAAAGGTGGTGAGATACAGGATTACTATTACAGAAATATCAAGCAATCTTTTTTATCAAAAATCATTTAATATAATATCTGAGGTAAAAATTTGTTTTTTAGTAGTCCTCATCATTCCATATTTTCTAGATCTACTTGTAGACGCAATCTGAAACTATATACTTGTCTGCAGTTAATAAATCGATTGTTGGACTTAATAGACTGTTATTTATTTTATTTTTTTCAAATTTCAATTATCTGGATGTTGTTAGAAGGGATTAGCCTAATTCGATATAATCGTAGCTATCAACAATCGCATCCTCCGCCCTCTCCCTCTGGTCCGGGAAAACACCCGTAAGTCTATAATATTAATAGGCGAGAGAGGAAGAAAAAAAGTTATCAACCATAGATAATACTTTCGATTATATAGTACTAGTTATCGACCTTTCTACATTTTTTTAAGACAGCAATATTATAAATACTAGCCAATCTAGAAAACGGGATCGAATCAACGAAGTACCAAGCTGGCTTAAAAATAGCTTTGAAATTTCGATATAAAAATTCTACTTACATTTTGATCCTTTTTAGCTGATTATTTCTTCCCCAACATTGTGAAAATAATATATAAGATAAGACAATTTGAACAATTTATCAAATTATGAAAAATTCGACAACCAATTTATCACAACGTCAAAATGTAATGACCTTTAAAAAAAAAAATAGCTAAATCAAGTGGAATACGTTTACATAACTCTTAGAAGATATTTTTCATTTGTAAGGATCACAGATATCAAAAGATACATTTATCTTTGAGATAAAAACATTTAAACAGATATTATTTCAACAATATATATTAATTTTTTTTATTATAAACACTTAATTTAATTTTTTATTTTCATCAAGCCGAAAGGTTTCGGCTGTCGTCACAATCTATTTATTTACTCCACGTGTCTTTTAATACGTTATTTATTTATTTTACTTTATTCTTTTTTGTTCAGAATAAATTTAATTAAATAAATTATGTAAATCATCGGATCCCTTCGAATTACTGTTTGGAAATCTTAAACCTCAAGAAATACGAATTAAAGACATAAAAAATGAAGATTAATCTGTAACCAATTGGGAGTCATACTTTTCGTAGTATAAGTCATGAACTCTTTCACGGCGTTGCCTCAATCCTTTGAAAGAAAATAAAACATAAAATAATACAAAAGATCTGCCGAAAATTCGAGAAAATTAATTACAAAAAACTGTAGTTCTATATATGTATTTTATTTGTCATTTATTAATATTTATAAATTGTGATGATAAACTATTACGAAAAAAGGTGTCTGTCTAATAATATTAAAACATTTATTAAAGCATTATATTTGTCGTTTCATACAAATTTTTACTTCGAATTCGTTTGTTCCTATGTAGCTATATACATATTAATAAGATATAATACTAATCCATTTGCCAGACTTCTTTTTTTTTTTAAGCTTATCAATGTAGACAACTTGCCTTAATGATGACTAAGTGGCCTATGCTCTTCATCCTTATTAATACCCATTATCAGTACTTGATGTAAATTTATCCGGTTAATTATTAAATTTTCAAAAAAATATCATGAATTTCTGTCAGAAAATGTTAATGACATCAGCATTAACTATTCCATTTTTTTTTTTATTAATATTAATATTTCTCATTTCTTTCTTTTTTTATGGTTTTCTGTTTTATTGACAAAAAATTTAATCACTAGAATTCAGATTTAAAAATTACTTATATTTGTGATGTTTTTTTTAATCAAATCTTTAAAATATCTTACATTTTAATAATTCAATCAAGATATTTTAATTTTCAAATGGGTGAAATAATTTCATAAAAATTTATTTACCACAGCTCGATATTTGCATACATTTATTTAAATTTCACAATCAAGAAATAGAATAAATATTTATTTACTATAGCCGGAAACTAAGCTAACCCATTCACCTACAAGTCCAAATACACGGCATTCTCAACTAACTTAATTCATTGGCGGATCCAAAAATGTTATGAGGGGGCGTACTTAGAACTAAGTGAATTCCAAAATTGAATGTCAAACGCATACGGATCGTCAACCAGAACACCACCATGAATACGTCAGAGGGAGTTCACAGATCCGGGAAGTAGCCCTAGGCTCACAACCATACAGCAAGACTGGAGGCACTAATAATATCTTATAACTCAAAGACATATCTTTGATCTTCTGGGGAGAGCTCTACTTCGGAACTGCCTTGCCATAGAAAAATAGCATCGATTTGCTGCTATGATCCTACGTCTCGAGTTACCAATGAGCGGAGATGTACAAAAATATTAGTCTTCTCGAATTGGTACTTTCCGAAGGTCAACTCCTCTCCATACCTAGGCACCTCTCCTGTAACCATATATTTTGTTTTGGCAGCGTTGACTTCTAAACCAAGTCTTCTTACAGGACCCGCCAGAGCAAGGAAAGCGTCCGATACAGCCAGGAAGGACAAACCTACGGTGTCTATATCAACCACTACGCAATGAGCTGTACAGACCTATTAAAGATGTTACTTTTGGTCAGTATGCCAGCATCTCTTACTGCTTTCTTGAGCTCAAACTCAAAGAAAACCCAGACTAGGCGTCTCCCTAGCGCAATCCTTTTCCTGAGAGTTATTCTTCCGACCGTGCTCCATCTATTTGAACCATACAGCTAACGTTGTTAATTCTAAGCTTCACAAGACTTATGAACTTGCTAGAGATCGTAAAATGTTATAGAGCCTGTTACAATTATTCCCCATTCACGCTATCATAAACTGCTCTAAAATCAATGAAGAGGTGTTGAATTTTTATGTTGAATTCCCTTCCTCACTCCAGGATCGTCCTTGGGCAGAATATTTGATCGATCATAGACTTGCCTCTGAATCCACACTGGTACCAGCCGAAAACCCTTTCCACATGGGGTAGCAAATGTTTGAAGAGTATATTTGAGAGGACTTTGTATCCAGCAGATAGGAGGGAGATCCCTCTGTAGCTAGAGCATGTTTAGTCAATCGTTCCTCTTAAATATAGGACTGCTGAGCGACTTAGTCCACAGATCTGGTAGAACTTCGTCCGTCCAAACTGTGATGAGGAGTTCATGCATATCTTTAAACAGTTCGTTCCCACCACTCCTGATGAGTTCTGCTGGGAGTCCATTAGCACCCGAAGCCTTGTTACATTTCAATTGGTTGATGGCATCGAGGATCTTATCTTCGAATGGTGGCTCTTCAGGACATTTAGTTCTACTAATTAAAGCACTGTATAGACTGCATGGTGACCGGCAATATAGTTATTCTCGAGGCGACTTCCCATTTCTAGTACCTATCTTGAGTGACGTTAGTTAGCTTTTATTACTTAGTGCAAGCACCTTAAGCCCACTAGACTTATAATATGAGTAAAAAGTATAAATCAAAATTAAATAAATTAATACAATTAATTTTATAATTAAAATAATAATAATAATAAAAGCGCCGGAATCGTAACTACTTTTTGCAACATAAAATCTTTATCGAAATTTATAAAAATATTGATATTTTCCTCTCGATGTTCGACATTTTATCATCGATAGTATCTCTACTTCGATATTATCGACTATCGACATCGTCCTTTCTATATTTTAATTTTAAAATTAATATTAAACTAACGTTTCCGGAAGGCGCCAGGAATTATATAAGAATTGGATCGTTAGATAAAAAAATATATTCATCTTGTTAACTCATATTTCTATCAAATTTTGAATCTGATAGAAAAATAGATTTTTCACTACCAATACCGGTTCCGTAACAAGATTTAACCGCTTCTTAGAAACTGTTTCATGAGAATGAAACCACAATCTTTACTGATAAGAAATTGATAGTTATCTTCTGTTCCCAATAATACTGTCAAAAGTCAAACAGTTCATTGCCGCTTTTAATTTCTGTATACATGTATTTTTTTCTATTACGTTGGATACTTTTCGGTTATCTTAATATTTTTATCTAAAAGCCAAAAATTAGTTATCTTTTTTAATATATAAATTCAGTTTAACTTGTTTTATTATTATCTGTCATGATTTATTAAATATGAAATGTAATAGTTCATTTTCTTTATTATTATTTTAAAAAAACGCCTCTTGGGATCGAATCAAAGCCGCTCACTCTCTCGCTAGAACTATTAGCGCTTTTATGGAAAGCTGTTAATACTTCACGATTTGCAGAAATAAAACATAGCTTTTAAGATTAATATGACCGCCTTTAAAAAAAAAAATAAAAATAATTTGCTCAGAAAAGATGGAAATCTGTCCGATTGTTATATTTACAAATATGTATATACATATGTTTTTACGAAGTATCGTTTACACAAATGAACCACATTGAAAATTAAAGAAATGTAGGAAAAAATATCATTTAAAGTAATTTGTAGCTAAAGATTTGTCAGCATAAATAAGTTGATTTTTTTAAAGAATATGTTACATGTAATTTACATGTTCTTTACAATAAATTTACTAGGTACTTCATCAAACAAACATTAATAATACTATTTATTTTTAAATAGTATAAAAACACATTTACTACTACTAAAACGATATACAAAATTTCCTAATGTAAAAAAATGCAACAGTCGATTTGGGAGAATCTAAAAGATTAAGCAAAATCCGTCGCTGGTTTGTGAGATCCGAGACTGAGGTAACAGTTGTCAGAGAATATAAGCAGCGGTACCCATCCCCCCCCCCCCGAGGTCGATTGCGCATGAACCTCCCCTCTCCACCTCCTCCCAAGATACTCTATTGCTTTCTTCTTCTTAAATAAAATTAAAACAGAATTTAAAAATTATAAATCATAAACAATTACACTTAATGTGGCCAGTTCCACGTTTTCCCATCGTTCCCTGTTTTGAAACTTTTCATTCCAAAAATTCATGACCTTGTCAAAATGTGCATCCCTCAAAAAATTATAGCCTTGTCCAAATGTACATAGCCCCCTCAAAAATTTTGATGACGCAACTTGCGCCATCAAACCCTCCCTCTGGGCACTCCTGATGATAAATCATTTTGACGTTTATAAAGAACAAAAGAAAAGCTCATAATGTTGTGAACAGTTGTAATAAATCCAGCGAAACGAAAGCTAAATAATCTATGAGACGTCAACACAAGGGCGTGGATATGATATACCTTTTAACTTTATTAGGTATCAAAGTGTACCATCCAAGATAAAATCAGCTGTAGATATCGGCTTATCTTGGAAGCAATAACTGTTGTCAAAGGATTCCACTGGTTCATTAACGTTGCCCCTTGGCTTCTGATTGTTTATTTGACCTTTTATTTCAGTGCTAATGTGGTTTGTTTACAAGAGAGGATTAATGAATCCAAAAAATATCTTAATTTATGTAATTATTTGATGAAGTTTATGATTCTTTCAATGTTTTGAACTCTATTACTTAAAGTTTTGAACTCTATAATTAATTTTTGTTCAGAAATTAATATATGATAATTGTTCTTATCTGTAAGATGAAGAGATATCTTAATTAATTTACTATAAAAAAATCTCTAACAAATATTTATTTTTTTGGAAAAAGAAAATTATAATTATAAATTCTATCTTATTGCTTGATAATAAATATTTAAATTAAATAGAGAATGTAATTTATAAAATAATAGATAAAATACAAAACCGAAAAATATATTTTATAATCATTTTTCCCCATAAATAGGTACCTCCTATAAATATCTTCTTTCTTTTTTCAGTTTGTACGTTACTGTCGCTTCTATTCATTGGAAGTTTCAGTGGAGCTTGCCTGATGTGGTTCACAGAAATATATTACGACGAGATAATTAATGTAAGTAGATAAATATTTTTAACAAATATTATTCCTAAATTATAGTCTGAACTTTTGAAAGACATTTCATCATTTAACATTAAAACAATGGGTGGCATTATGGTCAATTATTATAAACATTTGAAAATTAGTCCAAGAAAAGAGTAGGAGAGCTATGGGAAATAACATGTTGGTACAAAGGGTGTGATTTTTCAAACGTAGTTTTTGGGGGTTTCACAAAAATATGGAAAGACAGCTTTTCGGTTTTAATATTAGTAAAACACTTTCTCTAGGTATAGTTCACTAACAAAAAAGAAATAATAGAAAGAAAAGAGATTTATAATGTGTGTGTTTATTACCGACCTGAGAGATAAAAATTGTTTTATCAGATTATTTCTCTAAATAAAACAAAACCTTAACTTTTTATAAAAGGAGGTTGTTGTTTTCCCTTTTCTTTCACAAAAATAGATGGTAATTGTTGAAAAGAAAATAAGTTTATTTTTCGGAAGCGAGGATTTGACCAGACAGACGATTGTGAGAGGTCTTGTTCTCTTTCCTGTTATTCTGCTAACATATATAATAATAAAAGTCGTTATATAATAATAGTATAAATCGTTTTATTAGTGCCATGTAATTAATAATGCAAGTCCCATAAAATGGAAGTTTGTGTACTGTGTGTACGTTTTCAGTCTAGCTCAAAAACGAAAAGTCGTACCGAACTGAAAATACATATTTAATGTATGCTACCTGATGTTGCAGCAAATTTTTCCTGAAAATTGAAAAAAAACCGGAAATGCCACTTTGTATCATCAAATTTACACTTTTTTTTCAAAATATATATTGCTTTATTTCACTTTAAATCATATGTTATATTAAAACTGATCCCGTATAGACTATTTTGAGATAAATATATGTTGGAGAAATATTAAATCAATTTAAGCTGTGATTATATTAATTAATTATGTAAACTAATTATACGAATTAAGAGATGAATTCACAAAAAGCATTGGACATCTTAAGTGTCATTGCTCATTCAAGCTAGGATTGCGATAGACAAACTGTTATCAAAATATACGATATTGTAATAAGGAGTAAAATTGAATATGGATACCAAATATATGGAACAGTCAACAAAACGTTGATAAAAACGCTAGATTTCATCCAAAATTCCACTGTTAATTCTAACGGTATAGGAGCTTTCGGGACTTCTCCAACCGAAAGTACATAAACCGAATCTGAGGCACTATCTTAAAAGATATATTTATCAACAAAATATACAACAAAATTGAAAGCACATCCACAACATCAATTAGGCACAAAACTTTTCATTAAGGAATTAGAAAAGATTAAACAGATGACTTATAAAACATTATATAATATGAACATGAATCTGAACACAGTTACACTAATTCCTGATCAAATAATTACTTAGTAGAAAAAAAATTATTAGAAACTTGAGAGAAACAAACAGAAAATAAAACGATTTAAACTATTAGAAATATAACGTAGTGCAACATATGGACTACAAGCTCCAGGAAATCAAGAAGGGAAGAAACCATATTGTACCGAATACGGATTGGCCTGTCACTCTGTTCCAATACATAGTGGAAACCAAGTACTAAAATAGACCCTATACCATAGAGACGGATGTAAATAAATTTAAAAAAAGTTTATTAAATATAAATATACCCGGATAAAAAATATCTATGTATTGTTCTTAACACAAAGATTGAAAAACGCAGAGTTTGTCTACAGCACAGTAAAATTAGTGAGCAGCAGTTCTAAGGGAAACCTTCCGTTCTAGCCCTGAAGAAGACTTGCAAAGTCGGGTCGAAACGTCGGCTTTCAATAAAATAGTTTTACCACTATTTAGCATATTTATGACCGCAACCCCGGACCATCTCCTTCCTTTAAAATTAGTGAGATATGAACAAAGAACCATTTTCTCCTGCTTTTGTTAAAAGTCTGTTGTAAATCTTTGAATAATATTTGTTAAAGAAATAGGTAAAAAATTTAAAGGTTAAAGACCGAATGAGACGAATATTCATGGCAAACAAAACAATGTTATCTTTGCCCCATGTTTCCGCAGTTCACTGTTCATACTTGACATTAGTGATATACTGTTTATTCTCAAATAATAATCTTCTATTTTTATCTGTTGGAATTGTTTATATTTTCATTTTCGCTCATGCATTGTTCTAAACGTTTTATATAAAAAACAAATTAAATATGTTAACACATCACAATAAATGATGTATTAATATGTTATAATTTTTTTTTATAACTAAAAGGAAAAGATTATATCTCAGAAGAAGTTAGTCGGAGGTGCGGTAAAAATACTATATTATATAATATTATATATATTTATTTTTGCGCTACGGTCCTGTAAGAATCTGGGCCTCTCTTATAATCCTTCGCCACTCTCCTCTATCTTGAGCGAGCATTCTCCATCTTCGAATTCCCATCCTTTTCAGGCTGTCCTCTACCTGGTCCAGCCATCTCAGGCGTGGTCTTCCTCTTCCACTTTTTCCAGCAGGCCGATCCTCTAGCAAGCGTTTGGGAATCACGTCTCGGGGCATACGCGCTACATGGCGCAACCCTCTGATCTGGTTTCCCCTCACAATTGAGACCAAATCCGGCCTCGCATACATTTCATATAGTTCTTTATCAGTGTGAATTCTCCATTGTCCCTGTTGGCACACCGAGCCATAGATCCTGCGGAGAACCCTTCTCTCCCACCATGCGAGTAGCCTTTTCTCTGATGCTTTGGAGATCACCCAATATTATATTACTATATAATATTATGGTAATAAATATATTTATTATATATATTTTATAGGATGATATATATATATATATATATATATATATATATATATATATATATATATATATATATATATATATATATATATATATTTATTTATTTATTACGTTGTCCAACGTTTCGACCTACGTTGTTACTTCTTCAGAGTATTCCGTCCTGGCACTGCTGGCTGAAAGCAGTACGGCTACTTTTAAGAATATTATTGTCATTAGTTAAAAATAAAAACTTATAAAATATAAATATATACTTGTTTATGAAATTCAATTTTTAAGCATGAATAATTTTTCAGCCCGAAAGTGAATCTAAATGATCAGGATGAGTTAAGAATTTAACTTAACGATGCCTTAAAACTCCTCCTGTACTTAATCATTAAAATCAACAACACTTGGTAAAATGTTCACTACTACTTATCAGATTAATGCCAAAAATAAAAACATACATACTACAAATTCGGCATTGGCTCAATAATATGTCGATACACATAGATCGTGTATGGACCCTTTAGAGGCTTTGTGTTAGGAATATTTAGAAATGACATTAAAATAAGTTGTAACTTGACAAATGCTATATTCAATGATATTGGAATAAAATTTACAATAAGAATAATCCTTTTTAAATATTTGTATTCCATATATTAGAGGCTTAGCAAAAATACTGATGTATAGTTCATATATTAAATTAAAGCCTTCCAGATATTCTGCATTTAATCATTGAAATATTTAATCGCTTGTTGGTGCATTGAAAATATAGAAAGTAGGAAGTTTTTAGTGAATAAATAAAAAGAAACAATTCTTGTGAACTAATTCTCCAAGTGGTCCCATCTTATCTTGATACACTCGAAACGCCACGAGCTTTATTGAGGGCTCTCAAACGTAAAAAATATTGGTCTACGTTACCAACGTGCTTTTCCAATAATTTTACCATCATTATATAATATATATGTACTAAAACAGGATTTGCTAACAAATCTTGAGGGTCATTTCAATCAGTAAATAAATAAATAACATATATGTATATAGAGTAGAATAAACAATCTGGTGCACGCAATACACAACTTTCATTTACCGCTCTTCTTTGAATAGAAATTATTTTCTGGCAATGATGGGCTATTATAAAATTTTTGAATTGCATTTTAAACGGAGCTAAATCTTAAAGCTTACAGATAACAAAAAATTAAGACCATTAAAATTACAAAACGTCTATTTATGATATCGACGGTGGTAGGCAATAAAAATCTAGTTACTCCATCTTCTTTTATAAACCACATAACTTCCGTCTCTGAGCCTTTCAGTTGACAGAATGACTAACTCTAATTTCAAAATTTTTGAGTATTGCCGGTTGCTCCACCCTAAGGTCTGCACTGGAGAGGTCTCCAACATTTAGAAACACATCACCAACCATGAAGAAAAGAAGTCAGCTACGTGGTTTACTATTGGTGGCGAAAATTCCACTCCAGGTTTTCTCCAGCATACCGCCTCCTTCCGAAACCAAACTTTTCATATTTTGACCGATTAGCCCATAAAAATTTGTTCCATTCTACGCCGTCAAATTTTCGTGTTCTTTGGCTAGCTTAAGTCGCTTTCGCTCGTTTAAAATCTTTAAATACAAATGGTAGAACCTTTCTTCTGACTAAGAAGGAAGAAACTTGAATCCTGTAGTATCGGCAGTGGATGTGGATGACATAGCAGTGAAATTTAAACAAGAACGTAGCATTATCAAGGGATGAAATAACGTTAACATAATGGATAGGTGGTCCCTTGGTTTGTTATTAATTAAAAATAATGCTAATTTAAATATCTATTACATATTTAAATATACATAGCTGCAAGGTTGAATCGGATACTTTTCACACTACTGTATGTATGTATGGATATGTATATACACAGGATGTCGCGTAAGTAGAGGGAAATTTTTAGGAGATTGATAGTAGACATCAAGAAATACAAAAAAGTTCATGTAAACTGTTTCCCAATTTCCAGTAGAAAAGTAGGAAATTAAAGTTTTGTTTTTTAAAGCTAGTCACGTTTTTTTTGTTGAATAGGAAACGATAATTAAAAAAATAATTAATTTAAGTACTTACCAATGGCGTCACAATAAATTTAACAAAATTTACTTTAAATGAAAATAGATTTTGTCATTGTTAAAACCATTTAAAGAGATCATTTGATCGACTAAACTAAGCTAAGTTCCGTTCTTGAAAAAATCATAAATTACAACTTGAGACAAATCTCAAGTTTTTTGTTTAAATAAACCGTAAATTAATTAATATGTTCTTAAAGTTTATTAAATGAGGAGGTTTTTTCTATAAGTGAGGTATATATACTATAATTGGAGAATGATTTAAAAAAATCTCGAATAATTTATGATTTTTTAAAAAATGTTTGAATACTAAATCCTTTTTTGAACAAGCAGACTATTATATTCAAAAATGAATCCGCAGTTCTCATATTCATTTGAAAGAAAAAAACTTCTTTATTAATATTTTATCATCAAATGAAAACAGCTTCACTCCAATCTGACGTAAATCTTGTATTCTCTTTATCTATTCCACTTAAAATCTTCGAAACAGTCCTTAATGATGTCTACATCTTCATCGCTATCTTATCAAGCCAATAAACATTGTATTATTTCTTAGCCTCACAAGCCTACTTATAATTTAAAAAAAAAATCTTTTCCCATCGACTTTCTCGTTTATAATTTAATTTAGATTTAATGCCATTGGTCGTATTGAAAATGTATATACTTTATGGATATTATCTTCATATAGTTCCTCTCAATAGTTGCCATAAAATAAACTTGTGAATTCCAATCACTTCTTCTCATTCTAGGTGGGTTTTTTTCAGGGGTGAGGACGGGGGATTAATGCCAGAATTAAAGGACCCTCTTCTCCCCGACATCGGGACACGAACTCGTAATTATTTTTTCATAGTATCTTCGGTTATTAGGTTGCCGGTCCATGCGTGTTTTCTACACGCATTAGCCTGCTCGTTCAACTTCTATCTCCCAGGAAGCCTCATCATGCCCTCTCTCCAAAATTTTTGGGACTTACTTTTGCTTTCAGATTTGTGACATTTTCCACTTAGAGAATTTTTTAATGAGACAAACAAGTAATAATCGGATGGGACAAGGTCTGGGGAGTAGGTGGCATGAGGTAGAACGTCCCAATCAGATTAAAATTTCTGTCTTATGGCCAACGCTACATGCGGTCTTGCGTTGTAGTGAAGAAAAACAACACTTCGTTGGCTTGCCAATTCTGGCCCTTTTTCCGTTATGGCGGCTTTCAATTTATCGAGTTGATTGCACAATATTTTGCAGAATTGATCATTTCACCATGTGGCACTAGCGGATCCAGGATTTAATTTTGGGGGGGCTTCAGCCCAAAACCTTTTTTTTTCATAAAAATAACGATAATTACTTTGGAAAAAAAGAAAGAAACTAACTACCTATATGAAATGGTGTTTAAGTTATTCCTTAAGTACTTTTAAATGTAATTACACGAACAATAATACTTTAAGAGGTATTTTTTAAATTTTTTTTTCCCGTAAAACATGGTTATATTTTTCGATTTTGGGGGAGGAGGGGGGCTTCAGCCCGAAAGCCCCCTCCCCACCGTAGATCCGCCCGTGCCATGTGGAAGAGGTTGGTAGTACATTACACCTTTCCAGTCCCACCAAATCCACAACAGAACTTTCTTCGGATGAAGTCTTACAGAGAGATGGGCAAATGCTACTCTAAGTACTGAGTACCAAGTATTTTACTCAAATACTGACCTTTTTTTAGTACCAAAGAATTTAATTACTACTTCAGCCGATGTCAAACGATCAACTTAAGTAGTTATCGAATTCTCAATAGTGATTCAATTTGAATAAAATACTTGGTACTCAGTACCCACAATAGTATTTGCCCATCTCTGCTAAGACACTCTTACACTTTGATTGTGACGTTCTACCTCAACCTCCCTACTCCCCAAACCTTGCCCCATCCGATTATTACTGTCCTTTAAAAAGTTCTCTCCGTGATAAATGTCAGAAATCGGAAAGCGAAATAAAAACACATCTCGATGAATATTTTACAAGTCTCGACAATTTTGTAAAGAGTGAGTACATGAGACTTCCTGAAAGTTGGAATAAGGTAATAGAGCAGAACAGTCCATATATAATATAGTAAACCAACCGAAACAACAAATATTGTCTATTGATTTCGTATTAAAAAAAAAAGGAAAAACTTATGCCACACCTTAATACATTTTATAAAAAAAAAATAAATAACTTTATGAACGAATTTTAGATTCAAAAATTTAATCTTCATCCTTATTAACGATTTGAATAAGGCTGCATTTTAACATTATGTTTTTTACTTTCCTACCTATACTAGGTAAGGAAAGTATTGCAATCGGGTCAAATTTCCGACATGCGGTTTTCGACGTTTCAGAGCCCCCTGAGTCCGAAAAACACATTTTTAGCCATTGGTCTGTCTGTCTGTATGTCTGTGGCAAGATTTTCTCGGGAACTACTGAACCGATTTTGTTGCTTCTTTTTTTATTTTGTAGGATTTTGACTACTGATGTCTGTGACAGAAATTCGTTTCTCCATGCGCAATAGCTAGATAAATGAATAAATGAAAAACATTTTTTTCTATAGACTGTAGCGCGAAAACGGCTCTAACGATTTTGATGTCATGGGGCCTAACTCCCTAAGTATATATTATACGGTAAAATTTATAATAAAACTTTTGAAATGTATTTAAATAACCAACAAAACAAAAAAAATCATCGGAATCGAACCAGTATTAGCGATGATACAGCTTATTCTATTTTTTACACATTTTTTTAATTTATTACTTTCCTAGCTATACTAGGTAACGAAAGTATTGCAATCGGGTCAAATTTCCGACGTGCGGTTTTCGACGGATCAATACGTTTCACAGCCCCTTGAGTCCGAAAAAACACATTTTTAGCCATTGGTCTGTCTGTCTGTCTGTCTGTGCCAAGATTTTCTCGGGAACTACTGAACCGATTTTGTTGCTTCTTTTTTTATTTTGGAGGATTTTGACTACTGATGTCTGTGACAGAAATTCGTTTCCCCATGCGCAATAGCTTGCGCGTAATAAATGAAAAACATGTTTTTCTATAGACTGTAGCGCGAAAACGGCACTAACGATTTTTATGAAACTTTTTTATGATGTTCTAATCATTGTCCTTTCAATTTTCGTATATAGACTAAATTCCCGAAAATTCAGAAAAAAAAGTTATAAAGAAAATAAAAATGGTCACATTTTTAACCATTCCTCTGTTAAGCATATCATTTGAAAGGTAATGAAATTCCCTACAAACGTATATAAAAATCGTTTATTTTGGACAACTATTAACAAGTTACAGCTAAGTGAAAGTAAGAAAATCTGCCCGCATCACACAATCTTCACTATTTCCTCTACTTTTAACAGAAATTATTGTTTGCCAATACTAAGCTATGGCTATATATTAGTGAGTATTGAAATTTTTACACTGATCTATCCTAAGTCGGTTTCATTGCTTTAGTTTATCAAATAAATCGTACTCAAATCTTTTGTTTGATCAATTTTCAGGAAAATAAATTTAGTTCAATTCTTTTTTGTTTGTTCATGTACATATGTAAAAATATAAAAACTTTTCTGAAATAGGTAGAAAGTCGTGTGAGTGGACACACCAGATTTTTTTCTTTTTTGTTTTGGATGGTTCGTCCAAACCTTCAATTGAAATCCTTTACACGCCATATGTTCTAATTATTACTATATGTTGCCATTTCTCCTGTGATGAGTTGTATTTATTTGTTCCCCGGCTATAAAATAAAGATAGTTTAAGTTTTTTTTGATGTTTAAGATTTTTTTAATCTTAAGCTATCTTAAAATAAAATAATTCTTAAAAAAATATAAATATATGAATATGAATAAAATAAATTTGTTGAGTTTAGACATTTGTTTCTGATTGGTGTGATCGTGGAAAGACAAACATATTATTTCATATAAATTTTCAGGTATATTTTTTGTACACTTCAATAATTGCATAATATTAAAAAACATTAGAAATCCCATGTCTATTCTCTGTATTGTTATTCATTCTTATTCGTAGAGAAGACTAATACTATCAAATTAAAATTTCATTGTCGGCTGTTTTTGTTTCTTTGCAGGTCTTATCTAACCAGATAGGACGAACAGCCATCTTTAAAATTAAGATTGGGTAATTCTTTTATTCCATCCATATTCACAAGCTAATCAATAATTTCGACTTGAGAAGCATTTCTTATGTTTCATCTGACTTTTACGTATTCAATAAAAATTATTGCGTCGTTATACCTAAGAAATTCAAATTGAATTTTGAACAGCATCTACTGGATTTGTACGTATGTGATTGTTTAATTGTTCTACGGTGATATATGGTTGATTTACTGATTCTATAGGTTATTCCAGATTTTTGTATCTGGCTCAAAATCGTGATATTCTCTTATGAAAGTAGAATTTTGGGTTTATGAAGCTTTATAGTTTCTCGTTATAACACTGTAATATCATCTAAGCAAATCAGTTTAAATCTCCATTTAAATTTTTCTTCAGGATATTCTTGAAAATTGGGTAGATTACTAAAACCCAAAAGTGATTTAGTTATAAAATGCCAACGATTATCACTTAACCTGTTGTCGCTATCGGAAATGGTCAGTTCAATTTTTATAAAAGATAAGATTTTGAAAAGAAAAGGATTTAGATTTAGGATTTAATGCCTAATAAACTAAGTGAAATGGCGCAAACCAGACTAAGAGTAAACAAATTAGAACAGGAGTTATAAAATAAGAACGCCAACAAATCTAAAAGTTATTGATATAGTTTGGAAAAGCAAAAAGCTTTCCAACGGTTTTAGAAATGTTGACTTTAAGAAAATCCCGCATAGAACTGAAATTTATGGTAATATAGTTATTCTAGGGATAACAAGGACAGGTATTAATTAAAAATAACTCCATGTTTTTTAACAGAGCTATTAAAGATGTGGGTGTGAATCGATAATGGACCACTAAACAGGAAATATTAAAAACGCAATAATTAATATTATTAATATATTAATGTTTACAACAAATCAAAAGTAAACAGGGTCATTTTTCGATTACAATCCACAGAGAGAATCACATTATTTTCATAAAAGGATGATGCCCAATTATATTGAGTTGCTACAGACACAGCATACTTAACAATCGATAAAATGGATAATTCTTAAAACTAATATACAGATATACAGTATCATCAATATATATATATATATATATATATATATATATATATATATATATATATATATATATATATATATATATATATATATATATACATAGTAAACATTTTTTTTTCTTTTTTTCCACTCTCTCTTCTTAACCTGATTCATACTTTCTGACACTAACAGAATCGGGATTTAATGTTTTTTTGGGGGGTTGGGTGAGCTTCAGCCCGATAGCTTTTATATATATATATATATATATGACGATTATTACTTTGAACTAAATTAACTACCTATATAAAATGGTGCTTACGTGATTCTTGAAGTCCGATTAACTGTAATTACACGAACAATAATACTTGTAGAGGTAATTTTTTAAAATTTCTTCCATAAAATATGGTTATATTTTACAATTTTGGGGAGCTTCGGCCCGCAAGCCTCCTCTCCTCCTCCTCCCCCAATAGATCCTCCTGTGCTTTATGATAACAAATTATACAATAATGATAAGTAAATAAAAAAGTGGACCAAAAATAGAAAAACTAAATAAAATTAATAACTACAAATAAATTACCTAGACGTGTTCAATAAATAAAATTAAATTAAATCTTAAAAACCGACGTTGAGCGGCCAAAGAGAAAGGAATTTATATTATTGATAAGTTTTACTTGTTTTTCATCATCAATAAATTTATGATTTCTTATTTTTCAGCAACTAACGATCAGAGATGGCTCTGACGTATACGAAGCCTGGAGGAAGCCTCCAGTAAAGCCACTGATATGCGTACACGTCTTCAACTACACCAATTTTGAAGAATATGCGAAAAAGATAGACAAAAAGCTTAAAATTGAAGAGGTTGGGCCTTACTGCTACAGGTACCTTATTGAGTTCAAACAGCATTTTAAAGTTTATAAATCTCTATTATTACTTATTATTTGCTTGACACAGAATCCTAAATCCCATAAATATTGTTTAAAATCTTCTATTAATTATTATCGTTGCGTTACAGAAAACTGTGACCACAGTTTTATCTTCATAATTTAATTATCTTCATCGATAATTCTTCAGTGCATCGCTCTGTCACAACTGTTTTACAATCAATCACATTCATTCCTATGTACATAGCCTTATTCTTGGTCTGGGGCTACCCCTGGAATGGTCCAGCTTTATTGAGAAATTGGTTATCCGTTATTCTGGAGATATGGGAGGCCCAACTCAACATCCAAAGACCCACTTCACAGTTCCGCCGTCTTCATCATTGGTTCACTGCTTAACGGGTACAAACACTGTTTTTTCTCTTCGTAAATAATAGATAATTTCTTTTTCATCTTTGGCTGTTAAATTCCCTATTTCGAATCAAAAGCAACAGCCTGATGAGATGTTTGTATATTAAACAATGAAACCGCCGATATATCGAGGACTCACTAAGGTGCTTCTTTAAGGAATAATAATAAGCTATCATCAGTCTCTGGTTAATTAAAAGATATTGTTTGGGCTAAGTTATCATTCAATTAAGGGCAGACCCATGTCGTTGGATCTACTAATTAAGTGAGAGTCGAAGTGGGCTGATCCCTCTACTCCTTTCTAGGAACGCCACTGCTTTTTTTTTTTTTTTTATTGCTATAAAAATCGGTATATCGATTTTTTTCCAGATACGAAAAACCAATTTCAATATGGTTTCTCCTTCATTTGGACTTATGGTATATAACTGTGGGTTTCTGCTAAACCCTCAAACATTAAGAAAATTCAGACTTTTCAGTCCAAAGTGTTGCGAAGGATATTTGACGCACCGTTTTATGTTGTAATTTAAATAATACATCAAGACTTAAAACCCCAACAATTCAGAACTTACAATAACTTTCATCAAATACATACTTACAACATGAACCCACTGACATAAATTCTTAAATGCACGAGACACCCCTAGTGCCCCTCCCCCTCGATCATTACGTAGGCGATGGGCAAGAGATACATATGCTGAGCTGATTCATATCCTGCGATGGGACGCTAAGATGCCTGTGATGTCAGGAAATCACTTCAGGAAACAAATGAGGCTTTGTTGAAAAAACCTTATACCACAAATACACAAAACATCTTTATTCCTCTACATAAGCATCACACTATCAGGAACAAAGGACTACTGCTCTCTGGATATCATCGCTCAAGCCAACCTGCATTTGTTTACAACAGCTACAGTGCTGCCAGATAGCATGCATTAACTCTACAATACCGTCAATAAAATTTTCCCATTGCAAATTTTATTTTTTTTTTGGTTAATAAACAAATACACCCTCGTTACATAGATAATTTAGTATATTTAGTAGTGATAGTATAAAGTTAAAAATTACGAAATCCGTTGAAAAATAATGGAGTTATGGGATTGTAAACAGAAATATCGAGAATGAGAATTCCGTACGGCCCTCGGCTTCAGCCCGTATTTGTAGTAAAAAGGCGGAATCCGGATAGATTCGATAGGCGCGGAGCGGACAAACGAGCGTTCTCCTTAAGGCATCTCGTTGTCTCATTCCTCTTGTCAAGTCGAATTATAGTCCCAACTTTGACTGTTCATCTATTATAAATTTAAAATTTGTTGATAAATGTCAGTTTTCGTAAGATCGTGAGCTTTGGGAATGTATCGTAGAATTCTGACTTCTTGATGCCATGCACCATCTTAAAAACAATAAAAAGATTATTCTGAATTCAGTTGACTCCTGTAATAAATACTGTATACTGAATATTTGATTTGTCGCGATTTTATCAATTCTAAATCCCGTCTTATACTATCCTATTTCCTAGTTTGAATATAATGCATTTGACCTTACTTAGTGTGCACATTGGGGTAGGTTTTGTGCCTCGATAGCAATTCAAAATATTCCCTTTTTTTTGGTAAATGAAGCAAATTCAACTGATCAGGCTTATGTTTCACAGCCCAAATATTCAACAATGTCATAAATGAGCTTATGGAGCTGCTCACTTTAGTGCTCTAAGAAAGCCGAAATTTTATCGTCACTTGGAGATTTGTAATAGCTAACATTCAGGAAAGCCTCCAGAACGTCATCATATGAGGTGCAAGTTATTAAGCATTGAGTATTTTACTTTGTATTTATCTTTTTTATTCAGTAAGACCCATCTTGACTGGATTTCTGTCTTTCCTTTTACAGAATTTCATCCTGGGTTTGAAAGATGCCTTTACCTATACTCGAATGAGTAGCTTCCGTTCCCTTTTGTTCTTCTGAAAATGAAATCTCTTTTATTATCTTTCTCTAGACTTATTGTCTTCCTCTATACTTATTGACTTTCGATGTCAAAGGTTTTTGTTCCTCCAGCTTATATTTCTATAATGTTAGTGCATTCTTCGCCCAGCTAACATGATATTTTTGCGCACGCATCTCCTCACCAGCTTTTTTTAACATTATTGAGCATTTATTTCATCGTTTCAATCTATTCTTTTTTTACATATATTTACACATAAATGATAAGGTTGTGGCCTTATGGTTATAAAATACAGAAATATCTTTTAAGATTATCAATGGGTTTAATTAAAAACGTCCGGAATTGTTCAAAAAACCTCTTGATATTGCTCAAGGATAAATGATAACAAAATGTTGGATTATCTGAGTAACTAATTTTTTCCAAAATATCTTGATCTTTCAAAAAAAAAAAAAGTTAAGGCAGCACAGGCGGATCTACCGAGAGGAACAGGGTCTTTCAGGCTGAAGCCTCCCTCTTCTCCCCCCACAATGGTAAAATATAACCATGTATTATGGAAAAAAAAAATATTAAAATTTATCTCTTAAAGTATTATTGTTCATGTAGTTACATTTAATAGGACTTCAAGAATCACTTAAACACTATTTCATATAGGTAGTTAGTTTCCTTCTTTTTTCCCCAAAGCAATTATCCTTATATTCATGAAAAAAAAAAGTTTTTAGCTGAAGTTCATCTCTGCCCAAAATTAAATCCTGGATCCACTAGTGTAAGGCAGCTATCATTTTTGAATCATTCCTTCTTCACGATTTCTGTACAACATAATATAAATCCTTCATGGAATAGGGATTCCAATTTCCAAGTGATATACTTACCTTTATAAAGTTAGACATACTGTCTTTTGTACTGATGAAATGTGATATGCATTCTCTAGATAGTATTAATCTTGTTTATTTCGGAGCTCATGTTGCCTGAATTGGCAAAACATTAAGTTTTTTTTACATCCTACTATTCGAGCAACATGAGTTGTTTTGGAATCTTCTAATAACAACCAATATTTAAAATAAAAATTCACCATAACAAGCGATTTATCTCTTTTGCAGGGAAACATTAGAAAAGAAAAATGTAACCTTCAGTGAAGATGGGAAAAAAGTAACTTATGGTGACACCAGGAAGCACAAGTTCGAACCAAGTCACTCTAAAGGAAGTAAAGATGATATACTTGTAGTCCCCAACTTAGCTTTAATTGTGAGTAACCAAAATATATTTTAATTCTATATATTCACATACCCTACTTTTCCTCCTCCCTCAGCCTGATCTGGTCTATACATAAGGTTTAATTTTTTACTTCTAAATTCATATCAAAATAAAATATAGATAACCTTACTTATATTATATAATAATTGTGTAATATATCTACATTATATTTTTTGTTATATACTTTATTATTAAAGCTCCAGTTACGTTTCAAATTTAATATTTGAGAGGATTCCAGAAAATTATACCTGCGACTATTGGTTTATCTTCATAGTGTAGAGACATATTATATTCTACTATATTTGCCACTCCTCACTTAAAGGTGTTACTATTTATTTACTTTTTTACTTCGTCACAGGGATGGAACAGGAAATTCTCTTTAGACGTCACAAAACAAAAAAATTAAAAATCATAAAGCTCTATTATAGATAATATAATTACAAAGAACTAGTATTAATAAATACCTCCAACAAGAGCTATTTGGGATTGAATATATGTTCGCGAAGTGGGCAGTATCTTGAAAACTAATATTTTTTAAATAAGTTTTTAGTTTTTCCATCCCTCCCATACAACATAGAATCATGAACTACACAACAATGAAGGGAAAGTAATTTTAATATTTTAAAGAAAGGTTCTTAGATGCATCTTTGGGCTAGTGTACCTCAAGAGTAAGATCGTGAAATGATTATGAAATCTGTGATTTATGGTGGGTCTCATGTTGAAACAGCAGCAATAATCAAAAGAAGGCATTGATAGAAAGAACACATCATGCAGATTGTTTAAACAGCACAACCTAAAACGTCCTCCCAGAACCCTTTTTTTGAACCTGAGGAACAGAAAAATTAAGATTGAGGAAGTCAGAAAGGAGTATCAGCATTGGCTGGAAATTGTTATATGTTGGAACCTAACATAGTGCTGGACTATAGAGTTAGTAAGTTAAATTATTTAAAATTGCTTAGCATAATAAGTTAATTATAATAAAGGAATGTAAATTATGATTAAAAATATAATTAATCTACTTGATAAATGGAGCGAAAAATTGGATATATGCTTTGAGTATCTGCTGGGAAATAATTATTAGGTCTCACATATGAGGATCTGCTATGTACAGTGATGAAACCTCATGTTTCTGTATAAAATCATTCATTTGTATTTTTAAACCTGAGTCAATAATATAAAAATGAAAATATATCCATCATACACATTATAACCAGCAATTAGTTTTAAATCCTGTCATTTTATCTCATTTGAAGGCTAGAATAGAAAAGTTGCTGTGTATGTTCTAATTAGTATTGGGAAAAATAAAATAAAATAGAGTTTTAATATACTTTTGTATCCATGATTTATTTATTGCAGGGCACTATTGCTGTAACAAAGGACATGAATAGATTTTCTCAAATAGCACTTTCATATTTTCTGCGCTCACTGCTCCGTTATTCCAATTCAATGATAACTGTAAAGGCACATGATTTCATATTTGGCTATGATGATAAACTTGTTGAGCTAGGCCTCTATGTAGCCAAGCTACTTCAGAGAGATGTTCCTTTTGAGAAGTTGGGGATATTATCTCAGGTAATTTAATTTTTTTTATAGTATATTGATAATATTTTTACTTAAGATTATATTTCATCCATACAATTATTTCTAAAGCTCTGATCAAAGTTCAAACCATTTTTTTTTCAAATTATAAAATGAAATCGATATCTATTGTGTTATTTATTACATAAACTTGTTAATATATCATTGCAGCGAGCCGCGGATACTGATGACACTATTACAGTTTTGACTGGTACAAATGATATTGAAAACATTGGAATTGTATCTGAAATAAATGGAGAAGATAGGCTCTATGTATGGCCAGAAGAAGAATGCAATAGAATTGACGGAAGTGATGGTGCTTTCTTTCCGAGGCACACTTTAAACAACAATGTTACTCTTTACCTTTTCCACAACAATATGTGTCGTAGAATGCCATTTGTCTATGATAAAGAAGTTTTAGTAAGATTTTTTATAATTTTTTTTTACATTTTATTTATTTTTAAATAAGCTGATTACATTATGTTTTATTAATATTATCCATTAATTTTTGCTGCAATATTCAATTTTTTTAATCAATGAATTTATTAATGATATTTGGAAAATATAAAAGGTTCATTAGTTTTTTTCTCATTTTTTATTTGAAATTTTAGTTTCAAGGAGACGTGACTGCCATGCGCTTTCATGCTGCACCAGATGTTTATAATACCAATGGTACTTGCTACTGTCCAGAAAGCGGATGTGCTCCTTATGGGCTGTTTGATCTATCTCCTTGTTCTGAAGGTATGTTCTTAAAAACATTAAACATAAATATACCAAATGTTGAGGGTCTGTGTTTATTTTTTCCCCCAAGATATCTGTTTTATATTAAATAACTATACCAATACAATAATATTGTTCACTGATAATAATTTAATTGTAAAACTGCTATGCCAATTGACCTCATATATATTGGTTTTCTATTATATGTTTGTATATTATATGATAGATATCCAAGCTTTGTTTATGCCCCATAACAGACCTGTACCATCGTTGTGCTTTATTGAGTAAAGTGATTAATAATAGATAATAATATAGTAATTATTTTTTATTAATCATAATACATTTGTAGAATGATTCTAAAATTAATTATGAGTTTATATTTCAATAAATTATTCACTTACTACCGTTTCATCCAATAGTCAGTTGTTAATTATTAATATCTTCTATTCTTGTTAAACACTCAATTTCTAATATATTCAAAATTCTAGGAAGAGTCTCTAAACAATTTAGTTATACCTACATTTTCAAGGTGGCCTGGTGATCCAAGCAGGCACTGTGCTTAGTACTGCTATTCATATACAAATACTTCCGTACTTAAAATAATTTAAAAAAATAAATAAATTTAGCTGACAATGCTTGTCTTAATTTATTTTTTCAACTATTTTTTCATCATTTTATTTCACTTCTTACAAAAATCTTCAGTGTTAACCTTCAGATCCCTTTATTCAAAATTTGCTCATCAAAGTGGTAAACCAAATGAAAGTGGTAAATCAATTGATATTATTCTATCTAATTTAATTTATATTCTGAAAGGTATAACCAAAGATAAATATCTTAATGTAATTTTATTAATGTTATTACAATTTTCTTTTTTAAATAATCTATTATGGCACTATCCAATTTTTTTTCCTACCAACTAGAATTTGTAAAGTAATTGGAAATATATGATAGTAGTTAAATGAATATGTTGCTTTTCAAGCTTATGTGATACGTAAAAATAGCACTAGCATTTCATCTCACCATAATGTGCTAAGTGTTTTGTTGATGTTATCTATTAAGAAGAACTATCACCATTCTTAGTACAAACAGGGCTTACATATTTGGGTCATTGATTTTTAACTAAAGTTCCTCTACTGTTATCACCATTTTTTTACTAAATAAATTAGTCTGGTCCTTTAACGTCGGGGGGTGAGGTGGTCGAACGAGCTAGCTCATACACGTGCACATCACTGCTTATTGCCTGGCAACCTGGTAACAGAATTTGGAGATAAAAAAAAATTACGAATTCAAATCCCAGTGCCCAGGGGAACTTTTAACTCAGCATAATTATCTCGCTCTCTCCCCCGCCAAGGGAAAAATCCTGTTTAGCCTAAAGGACAACAAAGGGGGAGACAAAAAAAAGTCTTTTATCATTTAATTAAAAAGATACAAATGACTTCTTGAAGTAAATGAATAATAGATTGGCATCAGGCACTCTACCAAAAGCTTTTGTAACCCGAATAAGAAAATTCTTTGAAGACTGCTCTTTTACTCCTTTTAATTTAATTGTTGCAAATAAGATTTCTGTGTTTTTCTCCTCTTATTTAAAATATTAAATCAATAGGGCTGTTTATAAAAAAATATAGCACATTCCTTATGTAGCAGGATTTGATTCATCTATAAATAAATGGAACCAGAATCTGGTTATTACAGACTATATGAGGAGCTCTAGGTCAAAATGCATTTTGTCCATTATCTAATAAAATTCATATTGCATAAGAATTGCAAATTATTTTTTACAAGAAATCTAATTAACAAATGTTTTGGATCATATCACTTCTTGTCACAGATTGTGAGTTATAACAATTTTAAAGAGTGTTTATCACAACAAAATGAATTTTGTTCCGTTCAAAATGATTTTGTGAAGAAAAATGGAAATGTTGTAACTGCATTTTGATCTAGAACTCTTTTGATAGCATTGATATTTAAAATCTAACTTTTTTTTTCAGGTATTCCACTTTTAGTTTCTTTTCCACATTTCTTAAATGCTGATCCGTCAATTAGTGAGCCTTTTGAAGGTCTTCATCCTGATTCTGAAAAGCATGAATTTTACATCGACATTCAGAGGGTATGATTTTTAATACTTCTTCATGTAAACATAAATATTCATAATAATATTCATCATGAACTTCAAAAGTTTAAAGATAAATTAATTTTAATTTTCTTTGTTCAAGAAGGAATTTTAAAAATATCTTTCTAGTTAAATTGTAATAAGGATAAAAAAATAAAATATACATTTATAATTTCTTTGACATCACAATTGTATTATTTTACTCTTTTGGGATTCATAACAATATTTTTCTTTAGTAAAATAAAAATTATAACTCATATTTATCTTTAAATTCATTTTTAGTTACTTGGTTTCACTTTGGGTACAGTTTCCAGACTTCAGATGAATATGAGGATTGAAAAAAGTAAATACACCAACTTACTGAAAGAATTTCCCAATAACCTCATACTTCCTCTCTTCTGGATACAAGTGGTAATTCTAAATTGTATTGCTTATTAAATAGTAAATTGTAACTAGAATAATTTTGTTTAAATTAAAATTTACATTTTGAAATTCTTTTCAAAATGTTTTTCTGTGCTGACTCATCTGTAGCCCCTGCAGATGGGGACAACAGCAGTGACCAGTATCACGAACTAATATTGGTCACCAGTAAATATCCTTCCAATGTCTGTGTGTATAGGATATTTCTGCTTCGGTGTCCAGACTTCCAATTGGTGATGGGCCACTAAAATGAAACTTGGATAATTTTAATAACAACCAGAGGGCCAGTAACAGATTTGCTTACTATGGCCTTTTGGATAAATACATTTACAATATTAATTTTAATTTAAATATCAATGTGAGATCATTGTACACTCAACATAAATGAAATTTGTTGTTTACTTTAAAATATTTCAAAGATGTTTAGGTAACATCTTCTTTGGTTTAAGCATAGTCTGACATAATTTTTAAAAATCAAAATTTTCAATTAATGAAAAACATGTGAACTGAGCTAGGCTGTTCACATACATAGATACACACACAGACTATTTTGTGGGACCTGGGTATTTGACCTCTGGGAACCTCAAAACGTGTATTTCCATTGAAAACTCAGATTCAAAAATTTACACGGTTGCAATACTTATCCTTACTATATATTACATATATAGGTATGTGAAAGTAAAGATGTGATTTTTCATATTTGTTACTTTAACATAGTACCGACTATATGTAATATTATAGATACTTTATATTTAATTTATTTGGAACTTAAAAAATAAAACCTTATAAGCCTCCCACCTCCCATTGGATCTGCTTGAACCAAAACATTTTTTGTAGCCTTTTGAAAAATATATTTTTACATCCAAATTTAAGAAATCATATTGAAGATATTATATCTCTAAATTGAAAGATGATATATTTATTTTAAAATATTCACAGATATTTACATTTACAAAAAACTAAAAAAGTAAGTGCTTTTGTAGCCTTTTGAAAAATATATTTTTACATTCAAATTTAAGAAATCATATTGAAGATATTATATCTCTAAATTGAAAGATGATACATTTATTTTAAAATATTCACAGATATTTACATTTACAAAAAACTATCTATTTAAATACAGCAAATATTTTTAGTATAGATATAAAAAAAAAAAAAAATTTGGAAATGGCCAATAGGAATGCCAGTGTTTTCATAAATACAAAAAGATTCTCAAAAACTTTGATACACATGTATGGCAAACAAAATCTTATTAATAAGTCACCAGAGTGGAATCTGAGTCAGATGAATGAAAAAAATTGTAAAAATAAGTGTTGCAAATGTCAACTAAAATTTACTTGTTTCTCGTGAGAAAGCAGGTTCAAGGTAAATTTCTATCAAACTAATTGTTTTCATCACCAGAAATATTCCTCACACCACTTGAAATATCTAAGAGGGCATAAATAGTGCTCAATAATAATAAGAATATGTATGTTTCAGTCAGCAGAAGAAATGCCTCCAGAATTGTACAACATTATTTATCATTCCACATTTACCGTGAAGAGGATGCAAGTAGTTTTAAGGTGGGGATTGCTGTTGTTTACATTACTCTTGCTTTACTTTCTGGTTGTATATTCACGTCTACTGATCGGAACAATTAAAAGAAAAACGGAAGAGTTGAAAGACAAAAAATCTACCTGTTGTCAAGAAATGTTACCAAAACATATAGATATTAAAACTGGAACATGTGAAATAAGCAGGGTATGAGTGCAACAAGAATGTTAAATATATATATAATAAAAAGAAAATGACGTATTAGGAAGTACGTAAATGACTGGCTATCATTGCTGTACTAACATTTAAAATAAACTTCATGGATAAAGTAGGTTTTTCTAAATATTACCATAATATTTTTTAAAATATAAAATCGGCATGAAAAAAAAGGCGGGGAATTGCCTCAAGTGAGCAAAAGAAGCAGTCTCGATATTCATGTAGTTAAAATTAAGAGATGAAGGTGGAATGATGAGTAATAATAGCATGTTTCATTCACAAATATTGAATATTTCTCGAGACCTATATTCATAATCATAAGCACGTTTAATGTAAAGAAATTAAATTAAAAAACTAAAGCCTTAAAAATTCAATTTTTATTGGTTAACTATCTTATCATAATAATAGTAGCAAATTATTAACATTTATTTTTAGCTAAAAGTTAGCAGAAATTTCCAGTTGTTAATAACCTTAAAAAAATATTATAGAGATAGTTCATAGGGTCCATACAGATGTGTCACATTATTCATCACAAAAGACTGAGTGATATAGTAAAATTTAAACTGTTTATTGTATATAGATATATATATTTGCTCAATTGACGATATTTTAATATAGTTTAGATGGTAGTTTTATATGTTTGAGATTAATTTAGTATCCACAAGTTCTACATCACTAGCAGCCATGGTCAATTAAGTTAACCAGTAAGAAACATTTTATGTCACATTCTTGTCTACATTAATATTTTAAGTATTAATGTGATTAAATATTGTAAAAATGTGATTTGTTTTGAGTTCCTTAAATAAACTGAAATGAGCAATATCTTATTATCATATTTTAATTTAAAAAATTTCAGTACTAGTATCTTTTATGGATTCTTATTCAAATTTATATTAAAAACAACTTAAAACTGTATATTAATCATATTAACAATCTTCTATAAAGCCAAAGAGTGATATATGTATATAAGCGACGAATGTATTTTTTTTAATATGAAAAAATTCATAGATGTATAATTCCTTTTATAATTTTTAAGAATAAAGCTTATGTTAGTAATTTCAAAATGACAAATTAGGGACATAACTGCTGAAAAAACATATTTTCATTGTTATAATCAAAGCTTTAAACTTGAGTCATGGCTGAATTATTACTTCGTTTATGGCATAAGGTGAATTTTTAAATAAATCATCCTTAAAGAAAACAACTAATGACTGTAGAATTCCTATAGTTAATTTTAAAAACATTTGGGAATGGCAACTTTTTTTTAAAAACAAAATGAAATTTTATAAATTTGAAAGTGGACCCCTTCATCAAATTTGATGTCCTAAAAAAACAAACTCAACTTAGAAAGCCTTCCTGCATTAAGTCTGTTCACACCTTAAAAACTATGGGGATGTCCACTTTGGTACTAGTTATTTGATTTTATTAATCTGTTGCAAAAAATTCAAGCAGCCTGACACAATAATTTTCTCCTAAAATACAATGATAAATGTGTTTTTAATATTTCCTAATAAGATTTAAATACAATAGTTACTATTAAGGATAATTTGTAATTAAGTTTTTAATTATTTATTTTTTATATTGACTGACTGATTCTTAATGTAAATAAACTGTTTTGTTTTGTTTTTTAAACCTTTTTATATATATAACCTCTCTCATATAATACTGTTTCCTCTAAATTAGTTACTTAAATTAGGGTTTATATAGCCATCACTGGGAGTTCATGAAACCAATTCGACATTTATTTTACATCCAGTAACTTTTAAATTTAGCCAAGTAACTCATTCAATAAACATTCTACATAGATTTTTATGGAAGACTTCATGTATTTGTTTTTACTAAACTAGTTATTATCATAAAACTGTAAAATACCTTGGGTTAGGTTGAGGTCCAAAAAAAAAAAAAAAAAAAAATGTTCAAGAGGATGCCCAGAGACTACATAAGTATAAAAACTGCTCTAAGGAATGAATAAAAGCCTATGTGGTTTTCCTTTTAAATCCTTCTCAATAAAATGTCTAATATGATTTTTAATAAAACTTATAAAATTATGGAATTGTTTAGTAATTCATAGAAGTTAGTGCCATCATTGTAAAAAAAAAAAAGATACCTCCCAACCAATATTATTTGTGACATTAATGAAGTGGAGGGGATTTTCAATTTGGGTTGGGCATGTTTTGTTTAAGAGGTATAGAAATGATGATATAAACCTTGAGAGTTCATTGGATAACGCAGTTTAGATATCGGTCAAAGAATCAAGAAGTTTGTAACAATAGAATTGTAGGCTGAATTGGGTTTGCCCTTTACAACTATTAACAAACACCACACCCCGCATGATTATCAGGTTTCATTTACACCTTTAAAATCTAAGTGAAATATAATTTCTTTGAGAAGGACTTTACTACCTTTATTTGCTGTAAAAGAGAAAAAAAAATTTTAACATAAAAATTTTGGTGGAATTATATGAGTATAACATATTTTAGAGCCAAACTGGTGAGCAATTATGCCTAAACTGTACTCTTTTCAGTACTAGTGCCGATACCCTGTTTTCCAATGAAATAAAAATACTTATACCAATCAATGGTAGCCCACCTACTTCACACTGAAGATTTCGGTTTTATTTATTTCTTCAACCAGCTTATAATTCATCAACAGGTAAATCATTTATAAATATACAAATTTAGGATGTTACACTCAATGAGAAAGGAAAGTCTTCTAAATAAATTCAGACAACTACCTCCTTCAAAGCATGAGTCCATCAAAATGTCATTTTATAAATTAATTACCTATAAAAGAGACCATGCATTTTTAAGTCTAAACTGGAAAATATCAATATTTTTGTTAAATTATTTAAGGTTTTAAATTTTCATTTCCTTATTTATTTTGGTAGAACCCCATGAGCTTCCATTGCTACAAGTATGTTCTTGTAGAGAACGAGTGGGTTTACATTAGTGATGGGCAAAAATGTTTATCATGAGTAGCAGTTGTAACAGTTTCTACTACTTAAAAAAAACAACAGATACAAGTGTTTCAAAACTTGACAGGAGTAAAAAAAAAAAAACCTTGTCTTTTGCTACCTTTACACTATTTTAAAAGATATATGAATATTAATTTTTATCTCCCAGGTAATTATCGATTTAATTGTTAAATTAATTCCATATAACATATTTTGAAGATAATAAGTAAATTTATTGATGAAAATAATGAGAAAATAGTAATTAGATAGAAAATGGGTGTATTAAACTGTTCATTGAACAGAAACTGCATAGCTCTTTGCAAAAAGTGCAATGGTTGCTGTTTCATTGAAACAACTACTAAAAAATTTGGAAAGTACAGTAGAGCTGTATCAGTTTCAGAAAACTGTTTACGTACCTGTTGCAAGAAGCTATTGAATGAAACAGATTTCTGTATCTTTATAAATTAAACAGATTCAGTGTTTTCCTCTTTTCCTGTCAGTACCACTGTCTTCACCTACTAAACCTGTACTATGAGATGGCTTGGGTAAGTTCCTAAATTCACTGCTGAGTTTACCGATGGCATCATTTTGCTCAGTTAAGAGATATATTCATGCCATAGTTGAATTCAGGGCTGATCGTAAGAACCTGCCTCTTCCTAATGGAAGGTAATCCTTGAATGTATTTAATTTAGAGTGAAGCAGTTTACTATATCTGTTTAATGAAAGAAACTGTTTAAATTAAACAGATTGCTACTATACATCCCACCACTAGTTTGGATTAAAAAAATTCAGATGAGGTGACATGAAACTTGAAAGTAATGTATCATCAGGAAAACCTAGATCAAGTTTAGAATTAGAGTGCATTAAGTTGGAGGTACAGACAATTGACATTCGGCCGCTATTATGAGAAACATACTGATTTATTTATTTTTTTCCACCCCTAAATACTGTATGAAACAATTTGTTAACCAATTGCAGTGTTATAATTTTGTGTATTGTATATAGTTTTGGCTTGCCGAATTTATATATTTCCATTACATAATAAGCAGAAATTATTAGTAATTAGTTTTTCATTACCTTCATATGTTATATACTAATTTCCTAAAATCTTTAGGTTTCCGGTGGTATATAATAGATTTCTAATACTACTGTTATTGCCTCAAATATTCTTTCTACCTGAAAAAATATTTCTCCTTATTATAATCAAATTCTTTCATAGTCTATAATTTATATTCTTTTTATTACTAATAATAAAAAGAGATTGTTAGTTATTTCAAAAAAAGAAAACTTGGTATACCTTAGAGGAAGCCACTTTGAAAATTACTCGCTTAAAGTGCCACTGTTTTAATAGGGATAATACCTACCTGGTAATAAAAACTCTTTAATTGTACATTGCAATAAGTTTGATCAAAATTATTAACAGCTTTAAAAAAAAAAAAAAAAAATGTGTCAAACCAATATTAGGTGGCACCATCAATTAATGATTTTTTGAAAGCTTATAATTTTTGCCACTAATTATAAAACTGCGGTCTCAAAAATGTCTTGACCAAGTAACTATAGGGTTGGAAACTTGTGGATTTTACTAACAATGCTATCTTTGTATACTTAGAGAAAATTTGATCTCCTTATTGTTGTTGTTTTGCATTTCATACCTCTATAATTCCAAGTAAATATTTCGATAATCAAATTTACAGTTTGATATTCAAATTCTGTTTGAAATGAAAGCTCAAAGTGCACATTTTCCACATATTCTCCTTCATTACTTTCATAAAGGAAAACTGCTTCACAAACACACAAAAAGTTATGTGCTGTGTACAATACCAAAATATTAAAAGAAAAGCAGTGTCAAAATTTTAGCGACTTTTCACAGAAAGACGAACAACGCTTTGTCTACCGAGCAAAAATTATTGGAGCTAGGTTGGGTCGTGTTGCCACATCCACTATGCATTTCTGTAGTTAGTTTTCTTTTCAGCACTATATTTTACAAGACCATTTTAATGTAATTACATAAGATGTTGTTTTCAAGAAACAAATTACCCTTAAAATCTTTTCATAGAATTATTTTAATCATTAGAAGAGGAGGAACTACCTAAAATCAGGTTTATGAATTGAAATTGATATTGGATTGTGTAATATGGCAACTTGTTAGGCATGTAATGAACTTTTGATAGCTTTAAAATGAGCTAACTGGCTCAACACGTAATAACCTAAATAAGTGGAAAAATTCATTCCTTGAAAACACCTTAAATAACCATTTATTTCGTTCATTGAATAACTTTTTAAATAGCAAAATATTTATCAATGACGGTGATGTTAAAACACACTTGGATCACTTTTTTGGAACAAAATATCACAATTTTAACATATATAGAATGATGATGCTGCCAGAAATATGGTAAAAAGTCATTGTTAAAAAAAGGAGAACGAACTACAGATTAAATACACTTCGTAATGAAATATTGTTTTTTATTTTCCCAAAAATCTGCAGGTAATTAAATCTGCAAAGCCTATAAATACAAAAATATGAACTAAATTACAGAAATTACAAAAAAAAACAAAGTTTCTGAATGAATTTAGTAGAATATCGGCAATATCCAAAATGTACATTGAATACAAGTTATTTCATTAAAAAAAAAAAAAAAGGAAAAAAAATTGCTATAAGAAAGTACAAGACATTTTCATTGGCAGTAAGGGTGAATATCTTCAGCCTTGGATTAGGTTACATTTTTATGTCACATTAAATTCTGTAGATGGGAAAATATTTTACTTACATTACTTTCCTCTAAGTTCTAAATTCAGATTTTATTTATCATAAAATATTATGACGAATAAAATTTAAAAATCACAGCCTCTTTCCATGTTTTTTTTTTTTTTTTTTTTTTTTTTGAGTGCTGTTGATTTAAATAGTTTTTGAATAAACACAACCATTATTCACTTGTAGCATTATGAACTCCAAGTATGTCTTTATTGTGTTGTCTTATCGCACTTGACTACACTCACGTAATATTCACATCAAAATATTGTCCAACAACACTAGATTAATGGTAAAATAAGTATTTACAATTAATGTAGCTTACTCATAAAATGTTGTGCTTGACTAGTTCACTTAGACCTGAGGCATTGAAAAGACAATAAACCTTGTCTTTTCAGAAACAGGCATGTAACCTTTTAACAGTTAAGGGTACCTGCACTTATCAAGAACAAATACTATTAAATTTAATAGATAAGTAGGAACTTGAGACACACAAATCTGAAAATTGAGCTAAACAAAAAGAAACACAATCACCAGAAATGTACAATATCACTAAAAAATAACTTATGACCATGTTTACTGATTCTATTCCTTTCTTTATCGTTATAAATTTTACGACAAAAAAGCAAGTATATGAAAAACTAAAAATGGTAAACTGTATCAAAAAAAGCCTAATGGTTGGAACAATTTACAGACTAATAATTGTAAACAAATTTGGAGAAAAACAGTAACAACTAACATTTCTTAACTGTACACTTATCTAAAAATCCTAACAAATACATAATGTAATAATAATGATCACATTTCAATTATCTCAATTAGATTTAACAAACATTACATTTACAGAATTCAAACCAATATAATTTATTAATTGAACGTTAACAGATACCAAACATGACAGTAATCATTATTATTACAAACCAATTAAGAAAACAGATCAAAATAACTACTTGATATTATATTAACATTAACATTAAAGAAGAATAAATATATAACATACATTTAAACCAAAATATATTAAATCATCATCTATATATAACTAAATATATATTTATATTTTTTTTATACATTTATTAGATACTTTAATAGACTGGTATTATCACAAAGACCAGAAATGCACTTAAACAACTGCCAACTCATTCATACAAATTTCAGTATAAGTACATCTTTCTTTTCAAGATAATGTCTTTTAAAACAATTTAACTAGCCAATTCCAATAGCGTTAACAGGTACAAGTGTTAATCCTTGCCATTTTATAACTGTTACACTTTTGGATTGCAAAAAATTCAAATGGAGATTAAAACTGAATTATCTATATGAGACTACAGTGTTCTATTGAGAAACTATAAACCTTTATAAACCCAAAATTCTACTTTCATAAAATTTTATCACCAATTTTGAGCAATAATGTTTTCGTTTAAGGTAGAAAAAGTCTGATAAAGTCTAAATAGTGAAATAATTCAAGATCCATACAGTAAAAAAAAAATGGCACTATTTTACAACAATGTGCTTAAGTTAATAGGTAAACGTCATATATATAATATTTACAATTATATCAAACAGTCTCTATTCTCAATGAGTCCTGTATTGGACTAGATTTCACAAATATTTGGTGTGTTGTGTTTGAGCTTAAAAATTTAAAGTCATAACAGAAAACAAGCAGTTATTGTTTTCAAATTTATTTTACATATATTATGTGTATATATTTATAAACAAGTTTATGCAGATTCTCTTGCATTTAAGAGAAAACAAAGGACTATTTTAGTTTTTTTTGGGGTTTTTTTCTTCAATGAGATCAAGTTGATAGTTGCAGAATGAAGGTTATCTGATGTGAGGTATATAGACATATCGTGTCTTATACTGTCCGGCCAGGCAACAGCTCTAGACTAGAGTGAAAGTCCTTGGATCGACTGGACGACGTCGTCAGGTCCATTCGTAGTGCCAGTAACAGCAGCTGTATCAGGATTACGGGGTGTTACGGGTGGTGTCAGTGCCTGGGACAACCCCAGCTCTTCTTCTTTAGGAACAGGCAACCACTTGGCATTTCCTCCTCCTCTGCTCCCACCTCTTCCTCCTCCCTAATGATTAGTTAAAATTATGTATTAGAATTTAAAAGAACTAAGAAATAACTAAATATTTTATCTAACAGAACAAAATGATTAATTAATTTTTTTTTTAAATCATTCAATTTATAATTTTGAATTTTATTACACTCTTTAAAATGAACTATAAATTTATCTGTGATTTACAGATAATTTATTTAATTGTTGTATAAAGAGGGGCCCGGGGTGCTCAGTCCTTTACTTCCCCTGTATGTAAACAAAATAGATTAAGCTACAACCAAAATATCCAGTTTTTAACAGAAAGTTATAGTGGTCAGTGTTCATTTGGCCATGATTCTTTCCTTCACACTCGCACTTAAAACTACAACTTAACTGTACTGAATTGAATGGTAATAAGCTGCATTATTATAGTAGTCGTTCTCTTTCTTAAGACTGAGTGAAAAACAAAACTTCTGCACAGAGATTGCAGATTGTACCCACTAAGACATGCTGATTGCCATTTAATGATCCAGATTAACAACCTGTCGTTTTGGAATTCGTATGCAGCAAAGCCAATCGACATAGTCAGAGCAGGAGCATTCCTAATATGCATGAATTTTTTATTTGTTACAAAAATATTTTTTTTATCTACTTATTGAAACTTATTTTCTATTCAATTACCATCAATTTCACAAAAAATTATTTATAAATTGTTCCAAGAAAGTACAAAAGTCTATTTGGCCAAATCGTGGACAATTAAAGAGTCAATCAAAAAGATTACACTGCTCTACATTGATATTGTATCTCACTTGAAAACAGTCTTATGTTTTGTTTTTTTTTGGAGTGAGAAATTCGAATTTCCACATAAAACCATCAGTTAGCTCTAGTTTCAAAGATATAGTTACTTTTTGCGTAATAAGGCGAAATTTCCTGCTCCTGGGTTGGTAGGATTGATTTCTGTCTGTGAATCACAGAACCATTTTGCTGACAGTTGTATGCCAGTGTTTACGTTTCAAGTTCCTGTTGACATGGTTTTTCTAGCTTCAGGCATTCTTTCAACAATTTTGTTGTGGTAACCCATTAGTTTTGGTGAAGTTACAATGCTCTGGAAGTATGTGAATGCTCCTGACAACTTTTGTTACATTTGTGGGAAGTGATCTTTGCAAGTTAAAAATGTTCTACCACCCAGATGATCAAGACAGCATACCACAAATATATTGGGATAATGGTTGGTGGCCAAAATAATTCGTTGTGTGGGCCCCGCACATATGCTGCATCACATGTAGCGTAATCTTAAGAGGATGGTTGAATAAGAAAGATTGTTCTATGCGTTTTGCTGTTCCCATGGTGTATAGGAAGCCTGCTAATCGCACTGACAACTGCTACAACTGCTCTCTGCTTCATTATGGAATGTTACAAAAAAAGAATTAGAAAGTTAAGTACCCTGACATTCCTTCTGCAATATAATCAATACTACACGGGGACGAAGGTCTCCTGAACACTATGGCTTGATTGAGGACGAGGATAATGAAGATGAAAAGCCCCTAGGAGGAACCCCATCAGATGATTCTGATTTTTCTTTGGAACAAGAAGAACAAAAATCACACTTCCTTATTCAAGCTGAACTCAGTGACTTGATTCTGGACCTGGATCTGCCCACAGAGAAAGCAGGACTTTTGGATTCAAGATTGAAGCAATGGAACTTCTTACAACCTAGTGTAAATATTACAATGTAAGAAAGACTTGATCCCCTTTTTCAAGAAGTATGGGAACCTTGTTGGCTGTTGTGACACGGACCTACTTGCAGTATTTACATTAGAGTTGCATGTTAGATATTGCCTTAGAGTGTTGAGTTTGCTTGCGAGCCAGCTCTTTGGAATTACAGCAATTGACGTAATCACTCGCAATACTTTTTGGCAAAAGCTTATGAATTTTACTCGTCATGCCTGGATTTGTTATCATTTGATCCATCTAACATAAGCAAGATTCATCAAATTTATTTTTATCCTCATATTAGGCATTTTTATAAATTTGTTTCACCTTTTTTTAATATTTTTTTTTTTTTTATTAAATCCTTTATTTTTATTATTCATTATTTATAATTCTTATTACAATTGTATTTTTTATTATAAAATGTATAAATAATTCTTTATACATTTATTTCTGACAGTTATTAATTAATTTATCAGATAACAATAATTATGACTTTATAGCATGTTTTAATATACATATATATATAAAAAAAAAAAAAATAAAAAAACCTGTACCACTACAACCCATGAAGGGTCTTGGGTTGGGTTCAGTACTATTTAGGTTAAGTATATGACTGAGATAACGCTCAACCGCCAGATTTTCCCCCTTAATTAATCATTAAATTAATCGTACCCACTTTATAGAGGCTGGGTGTGCCCCAAGAGGGTCTCGTAATTCAGGGTCGCCCCACGGCCAATGAAACAGAATAATAAATTTTCTGCCATGAGGCGGGATTTGAACCGAAGACCTCGAGGATTGGAAGATCAGTGCCCTACCACTGAGCTACCCCACTACCCATGTTTTAATATACTACTGTAAAAATGGAAACAATGATTAATTAATTATCTACTGTACTTGTAAGATATTATAAGAACATTTCGAGCAGATGGATTCCCACGTCGTAATTTTTTTTTTTTTTTTTTAAAGTCAAATTTTCATTTATAATTCAATAGAGCAGTATTATAACAGGGAAACCCATGGCAGAACCACTTTTTTCATGTAGAGTTTGAATTTCTAAAAAATACCCTTGGTGGAGTTTTCATACATATAATAATATTATTCATTTAAATTCAGCAACAAACCAGGTGAATAATAAGTAATAAATAAATAACAAACTATTTATATATTGAAATAAGAATGGCACATACACATTAATGCCTTAAAAACCCCAATAATTTAGGCTTTTAGGATAAGCTTTTTCGTATAGTGTAGCACATTTTAGTAACACGCTCCCTAGATGATATTTCTCAATGATATTCTTTACAAGAAAAAGAAAATTGTACAGCGTTGTAGGATGGCAAACTCTCCAAAATTCTGGAGACTGGTCACTTTTCAAATTATTATCATCACCTATCCAGTTGGTTTGTTACATTTTTATATTCGCTTTTTTTTTATTTAATTTTCCCTCATTTTTAAAGTGAAACCATTTTCTTTAACACACACACACACATATATATATATATAGATAGATAGATAGATAGAAAAAAAAACTTTATTCTGGGACTAAGTCCCTTCAGAATAACAATAATGTACAAAATAATAGAATATTACTGGCCTGAACGTTGAAACAATAAATGAAATTGATAAAATAAAATAAAAAGTAAAGAAAACCTTAGGTGCACAAGCTATATACAATACAGATACTACTATGTACAGAGCATTTAAAATTATGAATAAAACAATTAAAACTATGAACGAATCATTTGAACTATGAACAAAATTATATTTCAGGGTTGCACAACATATATATATACAATATATATATGAAAATAAACAGTTACTTATAATTGAATAAAAAAAAAAATACAAAAAAATGTGTGTGTTGAAATTCCTACGTCGATAGTAGGAAATGCATGTACTATCAATATATATATATATGTCTTTGAAAAATCATTACTGAATTGGGATTTCCTATTAAGTTGGCTAGATTGAATAAGGTATGTACAAATGATCCTAAAAGTAGAGTACTAATACAATGAGAAGTATCTGAAGCCTTTAATGTTCGAATGGGTTAAGAGCAGAGAGATGGACTATCACTAATGTTGTTCAGCTTAGCCCTGTAGAATATAATAAGAACATCACAGGAAAATGGAGGGATCCACATCAAAATGAATCATAAAATCCTTGGATTCGCAGATAATATAGCTGCCTGAAGAAGGAGATTCTGATAGGAGAGGCAGAGCATATCGGCCAACAAATAAGTAAAGACAAAACAAAATATATGATAATAAGCCGAAAGCCGAAAATTCCACTTCAAAAACTTCGGCTTCACAATGACCTTAATGAATTACCAATGGGCAGAAACAGACCAGTGTAAAACCAGCGCAAACAGGGCTTTCTTCTCCCTTTCAAAGGTACTGAAATTTCATAAATCTCAAATAAGAGTGTACATACAATGCTATGATAAAACCAGTTCTAATATATGCCTGTGAGACCTGGACACTAACTAGCACCATAGAAAAAAAGTATTGAAAGATTTGAGAGAAAAATCCTCTGCACAATTAACAGAGTGATCTGGGATCAGAATACTAACATGTGGAGAAGAAAGACTAATAAAGAACTGCTTACAGAATCTGGTCAATCAATACCCCATGATATGAAGACACGGAGGTTAAGATGGGCAGGGCATGTAGCTCATAGCAATCCATCTGTAAGTCTATACGTAACAATGAATGTCTCAATAGAAGGCAAAAGACCACGTGGAAGGCCAAAAGGCAGATTGATAGATAGAATGAACAAAGATGCAATAGAGCTGCCTGTGGATAACTGAAAAGAAACAGCCCAAGACAGGCAGAGATGGAGCAGGCTTGTTAAGGCAACAAAGATCTAAATGGTCTGTAATGAAAAAAAATAATAATAATAATATATATATCTAACTGTTTGGCCCTTTTGTACTCAATACCTAAAGCCTTTGAAATTCCACATAATTTATAAGATAAATAGATAATAGATCTATTCCTGATATAATAAATGGGAATAATAAATCTATGAGTAGATAACAGTTATCACCATACCAACAATACTGGTAAAAGTTACTAAGAAAAATGCCATAAAAATCTCATTACTTTAACCACTGTTCAGCAATAATTCATTAGCATTCAGAGACCCTGTGATCGATAAAAACTCCTAGATCATTTAATCCTAAAATAACTAATCTCAAGCATCAATAATGTAAGAACGTTACATTCTTAACATTTTTTTTTTATTACATCATAAAGAAAAGCTTCAAATTAATCAACAGCATTTTTCCTTCATTAATAACAGATTACTTCTTAAATTATTTGTTAACTATTCATCATTACGATGAGTTGAGGCCAACAGGCGGCTAATCCCCGTCAACAAATAAATAAATAATTCTCGCAACAAATCATGTAAAAATGTATTGTAAGTTATAATACAAAAAATAACAAGAAATAAAACTGCTTTGCTATTTAGTGGCACGACTGAAAATAGTTCTTCCATACCGATTGAGTAGGCTAGTTGTATAAAGTAACTATATTCTAAAACATAACTATATTTGAAACATTAGGATGAACTTGATAACTTTAATGCAACTTATACTTAATGCTTATTTCTTCTTTCACTGCAAAAAAAAAAGACTATTTTTGAAACATTAGAATGCACTTTAATATAGAACTTATACTTAATGTTTATTCCTTCTTTGGGTGACTGTCAATGCTAAGTAAATAACTGGGGAAAAGAAAATTCCACCAACAAGAAGAGATGTTTATAATCTTAAATATATTAATTAAAATAATTAAACTGAGTATATTAAAACCTAATAAGCTAGAAACAACTGATAAAAAAATAAACAAATAAATACAAATTTCTCAATCTTTATTAAACTGGTAGTAAAATGAGAGGGTTGGAGAAATTCGATAACATAAAAAATTAACCAAAATCCAGACAGGCGGTCAACTAAATACTTTAAAAAAAATATATATTTTTTTTGTAAGCAGTATATCTTTAAGAAAATATATATAACATATAGTGATGAAATACTCCAGTTTTAGAAGAAACATATGTTCTTGTTGGTGAAAACACAAAATATTTTCAAAAAACATAGTTTGGCTAACAAAAACATTATCAATTAAATAAATATAAAGTAAAGATGGCCAAAAGAGAGACAATTTAAACAAAACTTTGAAAGTTAGATTTTATGTAGTAAGTGATTTACTAGATGAATTCAGATTTTGAGCGAATTTCATAGGTGACAGCGTTTGAGGATAATTTTCAACTGCAGGAATGGCCAATTTGGAAAGTTTTGATGAACCATGGTTGGGAAAAAAATAAATAAAAAAAGAGAGGATAAGAAAACAGATATGAACAGAACACAAAATGACAATTTTTTTCCTATTCTTTCATTTAAAGTTACACGTTCTTATTAAACCATATTAATTAAGTATTATTATTGTAATTTCGAACTTCTGACAATGAAATTGTATCAAGTTAAAATTTGACTAAATAATTTCTACCCATAAACATATATGGTAAATGGACTATTATCATCTCTTGAATAAATTAGTAGTGTCATAACCATTTCAGATCTACTTTTTTTAATAAAAAAAAAAAAAAAATATTTTGAGTTTGGCACCAGAACCAACTTGGTATAGTCAAAGTTTTTGTTACAGCTCACAACTAATAAAAAGGATTTAGTGACTAGCCTGTCTGCTGCCTATATCTAACAAAGGGTGAAAGCTTGTTGCCATAGAAAACAATAAATATATATGAAATTAATAGATAAGATGGAACAAGAAGCATTGTGGACATAAAAAATAATCATCCGGGTATGAGATAAGAAATAAATAAATAATTTGAAAAATAAAGGTAATATTCTATATTAAAAAGAGGTGTCATAAGAATTCATAAACTAAAAAATATTCCGAAATTAAATGAGCATATGAACTAAAGAAGAATTCTTAAAATTAGTAATGGCACCAGCATCAAAATGAAAATCAGAAACTTTTTTTTTTTTTAAACTAATTATGTTTTTTTCATCATTTTCAAATGGTGACATAACCAACACAAACAAGAGCTTTATTCAAATATCACAGCCCAAATAATCAGTCAACTGTAATACAAAATCATTTCAACTATCGAATAAGACTATGAAGGATTACGAGAGCATTTATGAAATTAATATTGATGTTGGAATATCTACAATGATTTATTTACTATCGATGATAAGGTTATAAACAACATAATCAATAAAAAAATATATTTAATTGAACAAGGGAGGTTAAGGATGTGGGGTCACTGACTACAACGAAACTTTTTTTGATGACTCAAAGTTGAAAAATATTATACCCACACCTGACGGTTCTTGCCAAAGCGCTCTAGGGGCAGATAAAAAAGTTCTTAACATTTTTTTAAATTATTGTTTCCTACCTTTGCAGTGCATAGTATAGGTTATTATGTATCAATTGATTTTTTTTTTTCTTTTTCCAAATTAAGAAAAATAAATAAATTTTTGTCATGAAGATTCTATTCAGATTCAATTTTAGTGTAACGTACATAGGTTATATATATATATATATATAAGGAACTTCAGTCCAGGAGGAAGTGGAGGAAGGAGAGGAAGAAAAAATTTAGCGATATCCTCAAGCAGAGATGGGCAGAAAAGAGGAAATTGAAAAATAAACCACTTTCATAGTTGTGTAGTCCTTCAGGGCTGTTTCGCATCAAATAAATAATATGAATATGTATATATATCGGGATATATGTATATATCCCTAGCCCTGACTAAAAATTTGACGGTTTTTTTTTTCTTCAAATATTTATCGCTTTTCCTAACTTTATATGAGCATATCATTTCCTCAATTGAAAATCTTTCCTGTTCTTTTATTTCTAGAAATATCTATTTTTCTACAGCAGGCATAATTTTCAGAAATCTATCTCCATCAGAAAACTGACAATCATAATAAAAATGAATAAAACATCTGATTTTTTAATACTTACTGAATAAAACTTTTTTCTGGACATAATGAACACAACTTTTTCATAGTAAAAATCTTTACTTCAACAGTCCTATTTTTCTTTGTGAATTGGTGTAGTCATGTTGAAGTTTTAATTACGTATTTTGTGATTACAAAAAAAAAAATATATCAAAGGCTCCAACCCTTGGCAAAAAATTTGATCAAAAGATTTTGATTTTTATGAAAATCTGTATTGAAGGGTTTTTTGAGGTGTGAAATACAATCTTAATTTTGTTTCTAGTTTAAAAAATATTTAAATCCACTTTGCTCCTTCATTCAGTACAAATTGTCTTAATATTGTACTCACACTGAATGATAAATATAATTTTAAAATAGGGAACCTAGAGTAAGGCTGCATGGCAAAACCTGGTATATTCTCTAGATTCGGTCCAAAAATAAGAATAAAACATCTATGTACATATCACACATCCAGATTCCATTCGATTCTATTGTTTCCTAATATTTTGTCTTCATTTAATAGTTTTTATGAGATCTATTGTGTGTTTACAGCTTTATTGCTCATACTATAGATAATGAAAAATTAAGGGAATCTTCGTAGTCATAGAAAAATAGAAGTTATTTTTTTTTTAGTATTTTGCTATGTCTAACAAGTAATCCCCATTAATAGTTAATTACAGGTTATACGTATAAGAACATTTATATTTTTTGATATATAAATGAATACGTATTTAAAAGTTTTAAAGGACACTAAAAATGAATCTGAACAGATTCTATATGATAAAAATTTATTTGGTGTACTTTACTGCATGGCAAGTGTTGTTTGTTTTTTAAATTTATTTATTTTTCTTAATTTGCACAGAAAAAAAAAATCAAATGATATAACCTAGAAATCTATGAAGAGGAAATGTAGAAAACAATAATTAAAAAAATATATGTTAAATTTTCATTTCTCATTTTCTAGGGCACATTGATAAGAATCCTTAGTCATATTTGTTGACCTCGTATCACCAAATAGTCATTGAAATCGGTGACACAACATATGTATGTAACCTACCCTTGTAAAATTACACTTAATTATTAAGAAAATAAATTGTTGGTATAACTTAAACATTTAAAGCCAATTTTTTATAAATTATAATTTATAAAGTTAGTATAATATTAACAATAATAATATTTAATTGTCATGTTATTAATTGAATATAAATATGAATTTAAAAAATTGAGAGCTCTCATACAACTCATTTGAGGTTAAAAATTTACCATAAAAAATTTTCTAATAAACATATTGGCCAGACCTGATGAATAGATTTGAATATAAATTGCCTCTCTGATACCACCAGCAACTTGATATTAAGAAGGCATGCTTTACTCACATATCTCGGCCTGTAGTATGACCTAGGCCGGGCAGGTGGTGGTGGGGGTGGGTAGAAAGACGTGAGGGCTGTAGGAGGGGCGAGGACCTGGCGGGGATAGTACGGGAACTGAGGAACCTGTACAGGAGGGTGTCTTGGGTTAGGACAAGTATGGTTGGCTGGAAATGGGGGAACAGAGGGGGGAGTGCCACGCCTTGCATCATGTTTCAAGTTCCTGTTAGCAGCATCTGGATTATTATTGTTCAAATGATGATGCTGCCTCCTCCCCTCGTCGTGTTGGTGGTGATGTTTCCTTCGAGGCTGGTCCTCCTTTCCTTTACTCATTTTAACGTAGGAAACCACAGGGGCTGCCTCACGGGTTCGCCTCGGGTTTTGGGCTGGTGGTTCTCCCTCCTCCTTATTTATCACAGCCATACCACCTCCATTATGATTGATCATACCATTCTCCAATTCACATTTTGGCTAACAGAAAATTCTATCTTTCAGTATATAAAAAAACTATAATTTTGAATACCAAACTTCGCATGCACATACAATAACTCTTCATATATAGAAAATTAATGAAAAAAAAGAAATGGCAATATGTTAAGGCAAAAGAAAACTGATCATGAGAAAAAAAAATTAACTATGTTAGCTAATAGTCACACTTCAAAAATATTTGATCAATAATAATATTGTTAACAAAAATTGCTAGAGGTGAATGGATCAAATGGTATCAATATTAACTCAAAACGTAGTTCACAATGTACCATATTGTTTTTATTCCTTCCTCAATGGGCAGAAATCCCAAGATAGAAAACAAATAAAATTTATGAATTAAATTTCTATAAATACATTAAGTTTCTATTAGAGACCGACCGATACCGATATTAATATCAGCATATCGGCCGATTATCGGTATCAACCAATATCAAGCACCGATATGCTGATTTTTTTTTCTTCTTCCATTCTTGCATATTCTCTTTCTAGATTTTCAGCTGATATTGATATGCGAAACACAGATATATTCACCTTTGAGATTGGTAGTTTGACATATATATATTTAATTTTTTTCTGGTCCTTCCCTTATCCTAATTTGAACAGATTCTGACATTCCTAAGGCCGAAATTCATATATCGGCCGCAGAACCTTATTTTATAAATATAAGTAAAGTTTGAATATTGTTTTTTATTTGTTTATTTACTTATTTTTTGGGGAGGGTGAGGAGAAACATCTTCCAAATTTTATGGCTTTCCCAAAAACTGATATACCAGACCAGTCTCTTTCATATTGAATATTATTTTGATAGCTAATAAATATGTCAATCATTCGTCAAGGGATCAACATGAACATAAATTTGAGCAAAGAGCGAAACATCGGTACTATGATCTCATTTTATTAAGATTGGTAGAGTTTGACAAATTTTTATTTAATTTTATTTTTCTGATCTATCCCTTTCCCAAATTTGGGTAGATAGCGACATTCCAAAGACCAATATATCGGGATTACGACCTTATTTAATCAAGATCAGTAAAGATTGACTTTTGTTGTTTTGTTTTTTTTTATTTAATTTTTTTTTTAACATCTTATAAATTTTCTGGTCATCCCTTTGAACCGATATATCAGTCTCTTTCACTTTGAATATTATTTTAATTGCTAATAAATTTGTCCATCATTCATCTAGGTTTTAAGATAAGCCCAAATTTGAGCAAAGACCGAAATATCTGCCTTATGACCTTATTTTATTAAGATTGCTTGAGTTTGAAAATTATTTTATTTCATTTTATTTTTCTGATCCTCTCCTAACAGAACAGATTCTAATATTCCAAAGACTAATATAACAGCCTCATGACCTTATTTTATCAATATAAGTAAAGTTTAACTATTGTTTTTTACTTTATTTTGTTTTGTTATTTTTTTATTTGTGAACATCTTCCAAATTTTCTGTCATTCCCTTGAATCGAAATATCGGCCTCTTTCACATTGAATGTTATTTTTATCGCTAAAAAAATGCATTAATCTTTCGTCAACAGATCTGTATAACATCAATTTAAGCGAAGACCGAAATATCTGCCTTATGATTTTATGTTATTGGGATTAGTGGAGTTTGACAAATATTTATTTTATTTTATATTTCTGGCCCCCTTTCTCTAATTTGGGCAGATACCGATATTTCAAAGACCAATATATTGGCCTCACGATCTTGTTATACCGAGATTCTAAGAATTTTATTTTGAATATTATTTATTGCTAATAAATGCGTCAACCGATCTGCATAATCATAAATTTGAGCAAAGAATGACATACAGCCTCTTTCACTTTGAACATTATTATTATTCCTAATAAATGTCTCAATCGTTCGTCAAAGGATCAATATTCAACAAAAATTTGGAATAAAGCAAGCACAAAGAAAAAAATTATCAAACTCTACCATATCGATAAAATTAAATCTTAAAGCTGATATATCGCTCTTTATTTACATTTATGTTTTATATCGATTCCAAGGCCTTTGAATGGCACATTTATTATCAATATCAATAACATCCCAAGTAAAAATCTATGAATCATGATAAAATAAGGTTGTATGGCCGATATATAAGTGTTTAGAATATCATCTGCTCAAGTTTTGGGGACGATAAAAAAAATAAAATAAAATAAGAATATAAATCAATTTTAAAAAATGGTCTGACTGTAACAATCTTGATAAAATGAAGTCATAAGGCTGATATATCTTGATGATTGATTGGCAACAATTTTCTATGCAACGTTGTACTGAACTAGACAAATAGAAATAAATCACAGAAATGCTGAAAAATAGGCTTATCGATCTTTTATCGGTCAAAATATGCGCATAGGTCGATATTAGATGGTCTATTTATTCTTTTATTTAGCAATAAGTAGGATATTCCATAAAACTATAGAAACTTCCTATAAATCGGTCGATCCCTAGTTCCTATAAATACAAAGTGTAGTTTAAAAAGGAGAATAACTTGAAAGAGGAAAAAATCTATTTTTAAAAAAGAGATCATTTTGTTATTAAATATATATACAATAATTGAATCATTATCAGTTACTTTTGCTATATAATTCACTAAATATTTTTTCTTTTCAAGAACATTTAATTAAATAAATACTGTAATATAACTAAAGAATTCTTTTTTCTTTGTGATAATGATAATTTTTTTAAATGGCTAAGGAAACTAATCTTTTGGAAATCAAAACATGTTGTGTCCTTGAAAAGAAAAAAAAGTACAGCAGGACCTCAATAATCTAAATACGAAATCTTTCAGAGAACATTCAAACAATTCTCTACTTCTTTTGGCTTATGGTTATGATGTGTAAATTGAATTCAACTTTGTTTCCCAATTGGTTCATTAAGTGATAAAAAAACTTTTTTAAGTATAGAATTGTACAAGTTATTTAAAAATTAAAGTGTTAAATATAATGTGGAAATGTATGTCTATTTAAAAAACATTGTACATAAACAGTAATCTAGACAGTTCAGTAATCTTTATGACCCATTACCAACTATTCCTCAGGATTATTGAGGTCCTAATATAATAAATAAAAAATACATTCACAAAAAATATAATTTAAACATTATCTCTGGTATATCACATATTTTAAGTTTAATATATAACAGAAATGCTTTCGGAATAAGCTGAACAAATTTTAACATGCAACATCAATAAAAAATTAAAAGAATTACATTTCATAATGCATGAATGCTCATTTTTGTGAAAATCACAAATAATTGGAAAAAAAAACAACTAAAATTAAAAATTATGTAATTGACTATGCTTTGTAGAGACAACTAATTTGTTAGCATGGTTTTATTTATGAAACAAAATAAAAAATGTAAAATTTTACTTCTTTAGCTAGCATAATCGAGACTGAACCTTTCTTAATAATGAAAGAAATTAAGACAGTGAGCCAGTATGCAAAAACGACTTATTCATTTCATACAAAATTTGATCAAGAGCTCCATAATTTCATCTTGTACAAGAAAGGATTAAAGCGAAATATTTAACCCAGAACTCAAGACTCATTTTATTTTTGATTTATAACTAACTTAATGTTTATTTAAGGCAATATATTAAAAATCATCACATAATCCTTTGAGGGCAGCATAGAGGAAGCATGGGAAGAGTTTGTACGATATATCGATAATGATCATGGAACAGAGAGAAGGTCCAAACATAAAAGAATCATATAGAATTAGAGGAGAGCCAGCTAAAGATGAAAGAGGTGCTGGAAGTATAGCACTGGTACTTCTCAAGACAGTTTGAGGGCAATCCAGAAGGAAGTAAGAGATCATCCTGATGGAGGAGCCAAGGCTAAGGATACAGAGAATAACCTGATTCAGGGGGAGGAGGCTGGGAAGATTATTACAAAATTGAAAACAACGGGCTAAGACAATATAGTCCCAGAACTTTTTAAATATGGAGGACCAGTGTTAGTAGGAGCCATAAAAAACATTTTCAAAGAATTTGGAATGAGGAAAGGATTTTTCAGGACTGGGAGTACATTACAATTCCCATTCACTAAAGGAATGTAATTACAAACATACTTGCCTGTCTCCCGTGCTTTACTAAGTATTTACCACCATTCAAGAAAGGCAGCCAGAGAAAACCATTCCACCAAGCCTGACCTGCCGAAAGAACCAAGAGTTTTAAGATCCAACTAACAAATTCAGGTTCATATCTTCACCCTGAGAAATAGGATACAGGAAACATATAGGGAACAGGAACAAAATAATTCTTGCATTCTCGAAACTGAAGCAATTGATTTAGAAACCTGAAAAGAAATTTGGGTGTCCCTGAAGGCAAAGAATGTCTCTCTAAGGTTTTCAAAGGTTATAAAATAATCTTGCCAGGAACCATAGGGTGTGCGAAGCCTGGAATGGTCAGGAATCAAGAGTTTAGCTTGGAAAGAGGACTAAAAAAAAAGCGACTCTTTGAGCCCCTTATTGTGTTATCTAGATGAGATAGCTTCCATCTGCATAGACCAAAAGCAAGAATGCACATGTGCCAGTGGAGTTATCCTGCCCATATTTGCAGAAGGCATTGAGGTTATCGCCGAGTCCTCCAAGCAGCTTCAGCAGGTAATAACAGAATGAATGAAACACAGGAATATGAAATTGGAATTGGATGATAAAGACTATTAAAAATACCTCCAAGTTGAAAGCCACCTGGATGAGAGAAAAAGGAGTGTACGGTTAAGACTCATACCAATATGAACCTTAGAGTTAAAAATCAACCAATTACATTAAGAGTAAAAATATTCAAAGCAAAACACAAAGCAATAGGAATAAGAAGCAATTGAATGCACAAATGATGCTTGTATGATTTAGTTTCAAGTTACATAGCGTAAGAAAAACTTTAAATATTGTATGTTATTTAATAAGTTAAAATATCCTGCTTACAAAATTTATGGAAGAATTCTTATAAATTAAATTTTCTGAAAAGCATTTCTGTTATGTATAAAAAAAAAATTAAATGAGATTTAAATGATCAATGGTCATACCTCCGTGGAATAGATAATAGCAGACTCATAAGTCCTAGGTGAAGCATATAACAAAGGTGGCACAGATTGTGGTGATGCCTCTTGCGGGTGCACTGTAGCTGGCTGGTAAAAAGCCAATTCAGGTGTTGGTTGATGTGTCAGGTAATACTGAGGAATAACCAGGCTTCCGTCAGTAACCATCACCTGGCTTGCTTCGTAACAGCCTTCATATTGCTGAAAATCACAATTATATAATCCAGTAACCATCACCTGGCTTGCTTCGTAATAGCCTTCATATTGCTGAAAATTATAATTATATAATTATTTCATTTAATACTAAAAAGTTGTATCTGACTAATGACCAGATAAAATTGAGACATAAGGTGTAATTATAGCACTGTTCATAGCTTAAATTTTAAGTTAGGAATCAAGTTGTGAGTGGACAATAGTAGTCTAGTATAAAAAAGCTAAAGCTAAACAATCTTCATTAGCAAAAGAAAAAGGTAGTACATGAGGTGGGGGAGAGGGTGAAGGAAGGAGGGTTAAGTTGTCGACTTATATACTGAAATAAATTATTTCTATTTGATAAGACTTATTAAATCATAGTTGCTAATACAGTTGAAGGTTTGAAATAACTATTTTTAGTATTTCTATGAGATGACAAATTTTTTTTTTAAATAAAAATAGTTTTTGCAATTCAAAAAAACTGCAGTCATGAAAATTAAATCTTATTTAAATTAAACATTGAAATGATTTTCATGGAATTTTGTAACTATCAAATTGCAATAAACCAATAATCCCGAAGAAATATTGTAAAAAAAAAAAAAAAAAAATATTCTCATAATCCCTTTAAGAGTCCATTTCCTAGAAATAGTTAAGCAATTAAAACCACATACACAAAAAAAGAAGCAGAGTGGTTCATACTTTGTGCGACTTTGAAAAATTACAACTGCTTTGCTATCAAGTTTAATGGTTCATCTATCTGGATATTATAAACTTATCTGTAGACATCTGAACTCTTAATTAAGAAAACTACAAAAAACGTGAAAAAGAAATTGTCCAAAATTTATATCAAAAATATTGAATGATCTAAGAGGAAAACAATTTTATAACGATTATTATTATAACCAAAGTGAAATGGTTGATGGAAAAAGAGAAACAGGGTTTCTAGTTGTGAAAAATAAAATGATAAAAACTTTGAGGCGCGAGAATTTCAAAATCCTACACAGATATTTTTTTTTGCCAACACCTTATGGTTGCTAGTAATAACTGTTAGAACTCATACGGAGAGGGCTTCAGAAGGTTTATGCAAAAAACTGTAACAATGTTTCACACAGAATTTATATTTTATATACTTTTTATGAAATATATTTATACAATTTTTAAGAAAAAACTCACATTATAGATTGCACATCACGTTTTTGTAACTTTTCGGATTTATTCGATATTAGGGTCAATTATTATGTTCTTGGAGGCTCTTTATATTTGATGTGCAATATTCAATTCGACACAATTTTCATAAAAAGTACCCACTACAACTTAATAGTACACCCTAATACTGATTAAATCCGAAAAGTTAGGAAGAATCAATTTTAAAATAAATCAATATTGTGCAATATTAATTTTTTTTTTCTAAAAAAAAATCTCTTAATTACTTAAAGGAATAGTTTTTTTTAATGTTAATTTTATAAAAATAAATTTATCTAAATTTTGCATGATTTATGCAAAAATAAGTGATTATTCAGTGAATATTTTTGCTGAATAAATTTATATTCAGTGGATATTTTCTTAAAATAAATATTTATTCAGACATATGCCATGCTTATTGAATAATTTGTTCTTACCAATAAAAATACTGAATGATTCTCAGGAATAAATAAATTTAGGAATCGTCGATCACTAAAAATTTTATGATTGAAAATTTATTGAATTAAAATTCATTCAATAACGCTCGACAATGTTTGCCATGTCGTACACGCCCGGGGTTCAAAGTTGACATATTTATTGCCGGACAGAAGATATTTAAATTATTAAAATTTTGTTAAGTCATCTTTTTTGGATAAAAAGGTATTTCAGACCTGGCATGTCTGACACATTATTGAGCTACCTCCTTAATAGTACAGTAAACTTAGGGATTGACCTAAAGATAAAAAATAAATAAATAGAAAAGATGAAACATTTGAAAATGTTCATAACCCTTCCCATAATAACTGGTAACATTCCTAAAGTTTCCTGCGTCAGATATTGGTGGAGAGAGGGGAAGAATGACAGAAAACTGACATTTTAAAATTCCAAAAAAGTATCGATTATTATTACTAATATTGTTTAGTACAATATTAAAGTACTTCAAAATCTTTAAAGAAATGATCTTGTAATATTTTTTATAGAGTCAATTGGTATGTAGCTATTTGTCTCTCTACTATATAAAAAAGTTTTTAGTAGCTTCTATGTTTTATTTTATTTTAGTATTAGAAAAGTAGATTACAGGAGCTCTCTTATTAGCTCATAATCACTAATTATACAGCTGTTTATTTAATGACTAGCAGGCCCATGCGAAAAATTCGCACAGCATATTGCTTTCAAATGCCAAATCAATAAGAAAATAAAATAATGCAACGTATCAAAAGAAAAGAAATCAATTGTTACTTCATCGATAAATATACTCGACAAAGGCAACAAAAATTAATTTAAATCTTCATTAATGTTTGGAACCAACATGTTTACAAATTTCAATAACCAGTATCTTTGCTAAAAATTGTCCGATTTCGATTTTTTTTTTCCTTTTGCATGGAATTTAGAATCTTTTATATAATTATGGGCACAACCAAGGGGAAAATGTGTACTTTTTTAGTTATTCGCAAATAAAGTTTGTTTTCTTTCATAACTTGTTTGCCTGATTTTCGGAGTGATTGGACTATTTTGCCTGCCTGAAGGAGAAGAAAGCCTTCGAAATTGGTGATTTAATCTTGAGATTTGGTGAAAAATTAATGATGATATGGCTTGCCAATCAAAAACACCATCGATAAATAATATAAACTCCTCCTCTCTCGATCATAGATACCTCAAGTCGACAAAATGAGACATGTATTCAATGACAGTACTACAATTAATGTAAGGTTGTGTAACGATCCGATAGTTCCTGATCTTGCTGTATGCATCAAAATCTTTAAGATTCAATTTGTCCCGTATCGATCTACAGACCTACCACCGTTCGAGTGTTGAAGCCTAGCAAAATGTTTGTATCGACTTTATTTATTTTAGAAAGAAAAAAAAAAAAGTGGAGAATACGATTTGCCCCCCCCCCCTATGAAATTCTGATTCCAACCGTATCCCATTCATGGTATTTGAGCATGACAGGAGCTTATATTTGGTACAAAACCGATTTCGGGCCTTACTGTAATAATATGTGTTGAGCCCCTGTAACCTCAAATTATCCTAATACAAAATAGAGATTTACACTCTGATGTCTTCGTTACAGTATTAAGCTCCTGTAACCTTCTGTTATTCTATACAAAATAAAAATTTTAGAGCAAAAATTTGTACGGAAAACGGTTTTCATCTGGAGGTGATAGTATGACTTCACCCAGGTGACAGCAATTTTTTTTTATCTATATAATTTCCTCTTGAATATAATATAACAATTATTATATTATATTGATATAATTATTATTATAGACGTCAACTCAAAAATATGAGGAGAAGCCGGGTGAAACTGTAACTGGCACAATTCTTAACATCGGAGCGGGTCTGGGCGTCAAGCTGAGTCCGGAAGATCTTGATCACGTCGTGAGACTCAAGCCCAAGCAAGAAAGGACACCAGGCCCAATTATTGCAAGATTCGTTAGACAGACGGTGAAAGAGGAGTTAGTTAATGGGGCAGCGAAGAACAAAGAGAGATTTCTCCACGACATCTAGGCTGGGGAGAGAATGACTCGCACCGCGTATATGTAAGTGAAGCCACGATGCTAGAAAGATGTTAATAATTTGGTGAAGAAGAGATCTGTACTTCGGAATATTCTATAATTCATTCGTTAACCTAAAATAAATTCTATATTAGCATCGTATATAGTGTTAAAGTTTTATGCAAACAGTTCACTATATATAAATGGTACTAGGACAGAAGCTAAGACCCACCAATAAACACCTCTATTAGTTAGCCAGGCAGAAGAAATCAACTGCAAAAATAGGAAAAATTCGCTGCAGACAGTTAGATGGATACCCACCGGTGATTATAGGAAAACCGAGTGACCTGGACATATACAGTTGAACGTTGTTTACAAGTTACCCTGAGTCTGTATTTAAAGAAATATTTTTACTTTATTTTTTTTATCTTCAGGTTTTTTTATTTTTATATACATTTATTTTCGCCAGAAACATTTTTACTTAATTTTTTTTTTAACTTCAGGTTTTTTTATTTTTATATAAATGTTGCTGTTTTAATTTTTTTATTCTTATTGAAGCTTTTTTTATTTTTGTATACTTTTATTCTCGACAGAAATATTTTGATTTTAATCTTTTTTACTTCCAGCTTTCTTTATTTTTGTATAAATGATTTACAACTTTATTTGGTTATTTACCAAAATGTACCAATGTATTTAAAACAAGGGGATATTTATATTTTCTTATGCTATAAATTATATTCAACAGAATATTTATTTCGAAATACTGGATATTCAATGTTTTCATTTCAACTTTTATTTTGTTTGCAATTTTTTTAATATATTTTTAAATGGAGTATTTGTTTAAAAAAATGTTATATCCTATCCTGTATCCTCGATCCTTTTCACCAAACCTCTACTTCCCAACTCTACTATTATGACTAATATTCTGAATTCCTGTCACATCAACGCCCAATCCCTTATTGCACACTACGATGAATTCCAGAAATATTTCCTTGACATTTTTTACCACATAATAGCAGTATCTGAAACCTGGCTAAAACCTTTTTTTTATCTCATCCTCCCAGATTTCCTAATCAGATTACTCGTTCCTACGTCATGATAGATGGCATCACACGGGAGGTGGTGTCGGATTATATATCCATGACAGTCGTCAGGCCAAAATCCTTTTACAGTCTCTTTATCATGATTTTCCTCACATTGAATACCTGTTCGTTGAAATTTCCTCTCTTTCCTCTCCTTTGTAGTATACCGTAGTTTACCACCCTCCTCGTGTTCCATTTGACAACCTCTTTGAATTTTCCCTTATTAACCTGGTCTCCAACTACACCAATATTATCATCACCGGTGATTTTAACATGAAGATGCTTTCACAATCTCCCGAAAAATACTTCTTTACTGACCTGTTATTTTCCCTTAACCTTCATCTTGTTCCTTATTCTCCTACCCACCACACGCAGTTTTCCGATACTTGGTTAGACCTTTATATCTTTGACTCTCCCATTAAAATCCTTTCCTCTTCTCAACACCCAGTTCTATTTCTTTCATCACATGACCTGATCCAAATTACATACGACCTACCCGTGAAATCCTTCACTCCCAAAATAGTTTCATACTGCAATTTAAATCTTCTCTCCTATGAATCCCTTCAACCAGACCTTAATTCTGTCCAATGGGACACCATATATTCCTACAACTCCATTGATCCTACGGTATCCACCCTGACCTCAAACCTACAATCCATATTAAAAATCCAAGCTCCTCTGAAAACCAAAACCTTACGCCGTCCCACTGCACCTTGGCTGACCCGTGAGATAAAGGAAATGATGAGGGGAAGAGATGCAGCAAGGTGCAAATACCGTTGAACCCATCTAGCTGTGGATTATGCGTCTTTCAAGGCGCTTCACAATGGAACCAATCCGCAGTCAGACTGGCTAAAACCACCTACTTTCATAATACCCTGTCTAATGCTCCCGACTCCAAATCTAAATGGAAAATACTCCGTAACCTATCCCTACCACAATCCATTAATCGTAGTTCCCTCTTTCTCCACATGATTTTAAAAACCATTTCTTATACTTTACTCACTCTTCCTCTCATTCTTTCGATATTAAACATCACAACTTCAAACCTGAAGACTTCTTTTTCTCCCACGTGTCCTACGATGAATTACTTTCCACTATCCTAAAATCCCACACTAATGATCATGGCCCTGACAATACTCCAATTTTTTTTAATATGGTTCTTGAAATGAGATGTATAGTCTGACCCAAGGAAATATCAGTTAATACTTTCCGTTAGTTTCCTTGTGGTCTGCCCAATATAAATGGCAGACTAAGGTCGAGTAAAATCCACTCTAACACATCAGAGTAGGGCATATTTGTCTCTTTATTCTCCCACAATTGTATTTAAAAACATGATATAGAATATTGTTTTACTCACATATTATCGATAAATATTCTTCTTTATTTAAAAAATATTTATATTTTTTCAAATTTAAAAGTCTAAATAGATATATTTGCTATCGTATTCACTCTTATAAATATGAATATAGCTGTATTTACAGTTGCAGTAAAGAATATTGTGAATTCACATAAAAGTATGTATACATATTCTCAATTAAAAATTAAATATTAATATTACAGCAAATTTCCTGGTCTAAATACAAATATTTGCATTAAAATAAATGCCTTTAAAAATGTATACACTTGTAATTATAGAAGTGACAATGAAGACAATAATATTCCCATAAAATTATGATGAGATATTCTTCTTTATTTATGATATATTTATTTTTACACAAATTTTTAAATAGATATTAAATTTGAAAAAATTAATAGATTCGGAAATCCATCTCCTTCTCATCAGGCATTTTGTACCTGTTTCCCTGACCGGGCTCCCATAGAGAAAGATGGTATTTTTATCACAGAAAAACCAAATGACGTCAGTGACTTCAAAGGAAAAATACTGCCACAATGTGACTGTTCAAAGGCTGTTTAATAATTAATAAAAATATTTAGCCTTAAGATTATGTGAATATGACAATATTCTTTATTATGTATGTAAATACAAGATCATTTATTTTGTTACAAAAGCAACAAACCAAAAAAATAGAATAACATTAAATTTTTTTTTTTAAGTTCCCTTACAATTGGATACCATGAGAAACTTACATGGGGCGGATCGGAGGGGCCCACGGGCTGTAGATTAGAGACCTCTGGTATCTATCAAAGGTTTTGGCTCTATCACACAAGTCCTTCGAATCTCATTCGTCGAAAACATAAAATCAGTATAACTATAATTTTAACAACTTATGATAATTTCTTAACAATCAATTCTCAACAAACACTTGCAAAATCACTAAAATATATGTGTGTAAAAAATATTAATTTTGTTTATTTTAATTTAACTTACAGGAACATGATATTGATACTGTGGAGCTTGATAAAACAGTTGTCCTTGCGGCGCATACGGAAATGGGTATGCTGGTCCAGGACTGCTAGGCGTCATCGCTCCATATGGCGGACCTGTGATATTAATCATATTATATGTGATTATCTATATATTACTTATTCTATGTATGATATTACAAATTTATATCTGATATGTTAATGTCAAAAATAAAACAAAAATCATTTAACTAAGCTTAAACTTATAATTTTCCTGCTGGGCCAATCACCCAGTAGAGCTCAACTGATTCAGAGTATATCAAATGGCCTGAGACTCGGACAGTTTGATCGGGTTCGACGCTTGAAAGAATATTAAGACTTGAAACATGGAATATCAAGACTTCAACTGGCAAGGACGTTGAACTGATGAAACAGAAGGAGACGTTCAGGGTAGACCTCCTAGGAATTTACGAAGTGAGGAAAAAAGGAGATGGTGAAGTACACCTAAACAACTACTATGTGCTTATCTGCTCAGGAGTATCAGCTGGATTCAGAGCCAAGGAAGGTGTTGCCATCATCATGAAAGAAAACCTATTCACTAAAGTAGAAGATTGGCAGCCAATCTTCAAGAATCATAACAGATCGTATCTTCAAAAATTATAACAGTGTATATGGATTTGTCAATAGGAAAGACTGCGCTAATACAAGTTTATGTCCTGACAGAGGATGTAAATGTTATCAACAAAGAACAGATCTATGCTGATTTAGAGAGAGGTCATCAGAGGTTAGAACTGTAACAGATGGATTATCTTAATGGGTGATTTCAACTAAGGACCGAAAAATAGCTTTTAAATTCCCATGATGTTATGGGTCTACATGGAGGAGAACGCACCAAAAATGGAAATGGTCAAAGGCTCATCGACTTCTTAAACAATTACGACCTCATTGGAAAGATGGTGCACAAAATAACCTTTTCAGCTGAAGAAAGAAGCATTAATAGTGTTACAGATTACATTGCCTACAGTAGAAGTATAAGGAGATACTTTACTGATATAAAAGTAATAAGAGGTGCTGAAATTGGTTCGGACCATCTTCTGTTGATTGAAGACACCCAGATAATACGACCCAGAAAGAAACAACACAAAACATACAAGAAAATTGACATTGCAAAGCTGCAGAATCCAGATAAGAAAAGTGACTATGCAGAGCTTCTGGATCAGAAACTCAGGTATGTGAATACTGAAGGAAATGTCAACAATACATGGGCTGCATTGAAGAATGCAATACTTCAGACTACTGAAAGTATATGCGGAATGAAGGTATTCTACACCAAAGGTAAAAGGCCTGAGTAGTGGTGGAGTTATCTGGTGAAAGCTGCGGTAGTTAGGAAGAAGACAGCCTGGAAGGAGTATTGTCAACTCAATACTACAGTCAACTGGGAGCTCTACATCAGAAGAAATTCAGTAGAATGATTACAAGGAAAATACTAAGATTTTCTAGAAAGAATTAGGGCAAAAAATTACTGAAGATGAGGAAATATTAGAGAGATGGCGGCACCAATATTCTGTATTGTTCTCTGGCGGCTCGAAAGAAAGAATGGAGGACAGGCAAGAAACAAAAATAGAAGTACATGATGAGGTGATTTGGGAAGAGGGTGTCATCTGGACTATAGAGAAAATGGAGATGGGAAAGCAGTAGGCAAAGATGGTATTGTTCCAGAACTTATAAAAATTTGGAGGTCCACAATTACAGAAAGCTTTACAGGACCTGTTTCAGAATATATTTCCTTCTAAATCTATGTCTAAGGAAGGGGGGCCAACATCATCATACCGATCTACAAGAAAGGAAGCTCTAGTGAATGTTAAAACTATAGGCCTTATGTCTACAAACTTTACTTCTCCATACTGGAAAGAAAACAGACTAAATATTGAAGGCAAATTAGAAGAGGAGAAAGTAGCTTTTAGACTCCATCGTTAAACACAGAACCACATCTTCTCACCCAGAACGATTATTGAGTCATGGGAGAGAGGAGTTATTATTTGTAGTTGGTGTTTCTGGACATAACAGCAGCATTCGACTCCGTCCCCAGAGAAGAAATATGGACAGATTTAGCCACTAAAAATGTTCCCACAGAATTAATTAGTGCCATAAAATCTAACTACTATGACTCTAAAGGAGTAGTTACGGAAGAATGTCTGAGGTCTTCGCTATGAGAAAGGAGGTTAGATAGGGTGACAGCCTTAGGAATTGGAAAACAGTGTAAAATTACATATCTTAAAGTCCATATACTTATACTTATCTATCCTTATTTATGAAAGTGAGAGCTGGGTACCCCTGGACAGGCACTGGAGTAGAGCTACTGCGGCAGAAATAAAGTACCTCCGGAGAACAGTAGGCTAAACAAGGAGGGACAGTTAGGAATGAAAGGATACGGGAGACCTGGGAGTACCATCATTGAGGAAAACAGTCGAAAAGAGGCAGTTGGGATGGATTGGTCATTTAAGCAGAATGGATAAGGACTGTGATCCAAAGAATTTTTTTGAGGACAGGCCTAATGGACGCCATCCTCGAGGAAGATATAGATTGCTATGGATGGACAACATCTCCAGGATTGGTGAAAAGAAGGGGAAGCCTATGAATTCAATGAAAGCGCTGACTCAGGATCGGGAGACTAAGAATATAATGTAACTATATCGCCACCAACAGGAATATTGTACTGCCGAGACATATTGCATTCTGTGTATAGGGGGCTCTTTAACGTTTTTGGGTCTTAATTTAAGTTTATAACTTGAACCAAACAAACAGTGTACAGAATGGGCATACACAATAAATATGAGCTAACTAATCCTGCCACAAACATGTCTCTGAAATTCTTTTATGCACCAATGAATTTTCTGTTTTGTAGGATATATTTATGGAGTTTGGGAGCCTGGAGGTGGCTTAAGAAAAAAAAATTTAGTCAAGACAAGATTGAGGGGCGACTCCCGAGCCGACATCTGGGCAGTGCAGTCTCCGAGGCAGAGCCCCGACACCACCTGACCCGGGTGGAGATGTATGTTAATGAGAGAAGGAGGAGATGACACCATGTGGCCTATGGGTACCGCGGGTAGGGCTGACCACTCGGTCTGTTCGCATGAGATTGAGAGAAATGTTTTATAATATACATGAGGTTGTATTATATACACATATTATGAATTTAGGAGGGGCCTAGTGGCGAAGCGGAGCGGCATTGTCCCAATTTCCCGGCTGATCCTGCGAGTAGTTATATGTTTGTCACAAAACTTAAGCCATGCAAGTCTCAATATGAGCTGACTTAAAGTGAAAACGAAAAAGGCTCAGTAAACTGGTCATAGTTTACCGGATATATGCCACTCAAGTGGATAAGTGTGGTAATTCTAGAGCTAATACATGCAACCAAGTCCAGCTATGGAAAGCATGTTTTTATTGGATCAAAATCATTCTCCCGAGTGTCTGCTTGATGACTCTAGATAACACCAGAGATCGCATGGTCACAGTACTGGGAACGTATCTGTCAAATGTCTGACTTATCAGTTGTCGATGGTAGACTCTGTGTCTACCATGGCGCTCACGGGTAACGGGAAACGGCTATCATTTCTTTAATTATTCACTCAACTTTGACTGTACATGACATTCATGTTACTACGGCAAGGGAGTGTAATAATTGAATTTTTATTAGGAACAGATGAGACAAGATATAGTCTCTTCATTAAGATATTGGCAAGGTAATGAGTGTTTCTACCTCATCACCCATAGTTTTCAACTAAGCAGTTTTTAAAACGCAACACTTGGTTCCTCACCTACACCTCTGTCCCTTGCTACATCAACAGAGTCTAAACAGGAAACAGCCTGCATCATGGAAATTGTATAATCCTATGGGAGTATTCAATTTTACAAGGCATAAAAAACATAAGCCAATTTCAACTTGAAAGAAAATCGTTTTAATAGTATAACTCTCCTATCGAGAGGACGAAGGAACCAAGCAAGACGACAAAAACCCACCAAATAAAGGATTATTCAAGTTTTTTGAATAAAAAAGCCAATAACCTGATTGGAAGACTGGCATATGTTCAATATGGGCTGATGGAGGTAATGATGGAGTTGGTTGTTGAAAAAAAGCCATACCGTTGTGAAAAGCATATGTAACGCCATTTTGACGGTACAGTTGAGAAGGAGATACTGGACCACCCGCTGAACAATCATAGGTACTGCGACCGAAGCTCTGTAACAGAAAAGATGATTTTTATAGATCACAAAATATTAAAAAAAAAAAAAACATACATTATTTCAAATTAAACTAAAGAAATAAAAAATAAATGCCACATAGGTTCCAAGTTGGGAACAGAACTTGGAAAAGTTACGCAGTAGAGGTAAGAAAATATTTAATCCTATACATCCACAATATTTTTATATTATTTTTTACAATAAATTAGGCCAATTTTCACCAACATTTTATTGATATGCATTAATTTGACGTTTCGACCATACTAAGGGTCATTTTCAAATCTGGAAAATTGTAATATCTCATTATTAGTTAATATTCAACAATTACAAAAAGAATTCCTTATTACATTTAATTGACTTGTTTAACGATCATGTCATATTATTTTCGGTACACATAAATTTATCCAAAACTATACATGAAGTATACACTTTTTCTTGTAAAAAAACCATACATGTACGTAACTTTAAACATTAAACCTTACATTAAAAACAATTGACTATTACCTTGATGAGTCCTCCATTATATGTTAATCATTAATGTTGTAATTAATATGTTCAGTGAACATTAATTTGTCATGTTATATAGAGGTTTCGCCTACGTCATTTCTGGAGGGACTGACTTATATCGTCCTGGTGGGAATAGTCAAAAGGAGAGGGATTTTCTTTCTATTGTTTTGTATTGGTGGATTATTATATTATTATATGCGAATTTTGTTAATTACATTTGCGTAAAAAGTATTTATATTGTCCACATCTGTATGGTTGTTAACGGAATTCTGTAAATTTTTTTTGTAATATATATACACTCTATAATCTTTCTTTTATTGTTACTACTTTCCTTGTATATTATTTTGGCATTTTTAAAATCAAATTGGTGTTTATTGTATGTTGCATGTTGTGAAAGGCCGTTTGATGTGTTTGATATGGACTTGCAATTTTGTTCATGTTGTTTTATTCGTTTTGCGAACCATCGTCCCGTTTGTCCTATATAAGATTTATTAGTGCAATTTTTACAATTTATTTTATAAATAAGGTTACTTTTCATGTCACGTGGTATAATCTCTTTGGTATTGGTATACAATTTTTTAATTTAATTTCAGGACGATATAAGTCAGTTCCTCCAGAAATGATGTAGGCGAAACCCCTATATAACATGACAAATTAATGTTCACTGAACATATTAATTACAACATTAATGATGAACGTATAATGGAGGACTCATCAAGGTAATAGTCAATTGTTTTTAATGTAAGGTTTAATGTTTAAAGTTACGTACATGTATGGTTTTTTATGGTCCCGTTTGTCCTATATAAGATTTATTAGTGCAATTTTTACAATTTATTTTATAAATAAGGTTACTTTTCATGTCACGTGGTATAATCTCTTTGGTATTGGTATACAATTTTTTAATTTAATTTCAGGACGATATAAGTCAGTCCCTCCAGAAATGATGTAGGTGAAACCCCTATATAACATGACAAATTAATGTTCACTGAACATATTAATTACAACATTAATGATGAACATATAATGGAGGACTCATCAAGGTAATAGTCAATTGTTTTTAATGTAAGGTTTAATGTTTAAAGTTACGTACATGTATGGTTTTTTATAAGAAAAAGTGTATACTTCATGAATAGTTTTGGATAAATTTATCTGTATCGAAAATAATATAACATGATCGTTAGACAAGTCAATTAAATGTAATAAGAAATTCTTTTTGTAATTGTTGAATATTAACTAATAATGATATTACTATTTTTCATATTTGAAAATGACCCTTAGTATGGTCGAAACGTCGAATTAATGCCTATCAATAAAATGTTGGTGATAATTGGCCTAATTTATTGTAAAAAATAAAAAACTTCAAGACACCAAAATTAGAAAAAATGAACAGAAGAAATATTTTTTTGTTTCCAAAGATTGAATGGCCACAAAATAAAAAAAAACCATTACCAATGTATTTGGAAATTAACTTTAACAGATTATTTACGTTCCAGTAAAGACAAAAATATTTACTTCTAAATTACCGAATGTATCTCAAAATGTGAGTTAAATGTTCAGTACTCGTGAGTAACACGGGCTCTGCTAAACCTCCCTTCTTATCTTATCTTACGTAACCTTTCTATTTTATGTTACGTCACCTTCTTATCTTATCTTATGTTACGTCACGTAACCTGCCTTTTTACATAGTGTGAGCTGTTGCATGTGTGTATATTCATTGTGTCTGATTAAAATGGACGTAATTACATTGTGGGAATTGCCGTCTTCAGAAGAAGAGACCATCAAATATTTTCAAGATGCAGGGATAATTGCGAAGGTGAAATATTGTGATGAAGGTCATGAAATGAAGTTCAACGGGAAGACGAAACGGAGATGCTTTCGTAACAGTTGTAAGAAAAAGGTATCAATAAGGAAAGGGATGTGGTTAGAGGGGACTACCTTTTCAACCGCTTTAAAATTTATTTATGGGTGGTCTCATAATTTGACAACAATAAAGTGGGGCAAAGAGCAACTGAAACTACCGAACAAATGTATCGTAATGTGGAAAAAAATTTTAAGAGAGGTTTGTGCCCATAACATGTTATACAGGTCAACAAAGAAAATTGGAGGGCCTGAGAAAGTGGTTGAAGTAGACGAGTCTTTTTTCTAAACAAAAATAATGTAGGGAGAGTTCTCCCTGAACAATGGATGTTTGGCAGAGTTAGTCGAGAAACAGACAATTGTTTCATCGTAAAAATAAAGGACAGAAAGGCAAGAATTTTATTAGAATATATTAAAAATAATATAGAAGAGGGAAGCACTATTTATTCGGACTGTTGGAAAGGATACAACACTCAACAAGTAAATGAAGCAAACTACAATCATTTTCAGGTGAATCACAGTTATAACTTCATTGATCAATCGACTGCGATACATACTCAACATATAGAATGTTTATGGGGCTCAGCTAAGTGGAGAAATAAGAAACAGCGAGGAGCCGCGAGGCAACACCTCGATTCATATTTATGCGAATTTTTGTGGCTGTGCGCTCACAGAGAAGAGGACCCGTTCCTCGCTATTTTGCCTCCCAAAATAAATAAATGAAATGAGTTATGTATGTTGTAAAATAAAAGTGTTGTTGTTATTTATATTTCTTATTATTAAATTACTATATTATTATTATATTTATATTTCTTATTAATATATATATATATATATATATATATATATATATATATATATATATATATATATATATATATATATATATATATATGTATATATATATATGTATATATACATACATATATATTATAATTATATGAGAGTCTAATTTTATATGAAGATAGGGATTATCAGTGACTTATCACAATTATCAGTGTTCAGATTATAAACATTGGCAGATAGCAGTCCATAGAGCCTGCGTCGCTCACATGTACCAAATGTTCAACATAGGATTATGAGACAAATAACTAGTTTAGCGTGGATACTAGAATACTAGAAGTCATAATGGCCCAGGTACATTAGGTAAATGGTGCCTGGTACCTGATTGCCCCGTTTAGAGCAGTGTAGGTTCAATTAACACCAGCTTCCATTAATATTTAATCCCTGACCATCCTACAAAATAAACCAAGACACTTCCATTCTGGTTTAGACAGAGTTAAAACCTCTGTCTTATAGAGGGCTTACCTGTGGTTAGAAATAAGGAATAGCATATCCTATTTGCTGAGCTATTTCCTCCCACCAAGCATAATAACATAAATAGGTACTAAATGTTTATTAGTTCAAATAATGAATGCATATTAGAAAACTGGTTACAGGACCAATTTTAACAAATCGATATTAAAGAATCGATAATTACAGTGAAAAATGTATCCTTTTATTTTAAGTGCTTACTGCTTAAAGGTAGTCAGGCTAATTGTATATATATTTTTTTTCGTTCGTGCTCTATTTCATTTTTTTAAATCTGAGTTTTCCCATATTGTAATTATTTGCCATGTATATTGGCTACCTCTTTTACACTATTGCTTTTGTATTATTTTGTCTTTTTGAAAACATATTTTAACTAGAAATGTACCACCACATCTTGCGGAATGGAGTTCACTTGTGAATCAATAGTGGAAAAACCTAAGCTGGCTGTGAATTTAAAAGTTCTAAAGATACGACTAAATCTATTTTAACCATAGTGGGAAGGTTGAAATTCATTGTGTGGGTTGGTTGGTCTGTCACAAAATATGCAGGAACAGTTCTCGGCTTGAGCCCTCGGTTCAAGTCGTCCTTCATCAACTGCGGATGTGCAGGCACCCTCTTGCACTATCGGCAGTTGATGTAAAGCCATAGCGATCGCAATGATCGCAGAGCCTGAGACCAATCATGCTCTAAGGTCAGTCAGGTAAGATAAACTTAACTGATCGAATTGGTGCTACGGGGCAGACTTCTTCAGGGCTAGAATGGACAAGATACAAAAAGATAGAGAATTGTCGAAGTTACATAATATTTAGACAAAAAATTATGAACAATGTGAATAAGTTTATTACAATTATAAACAGTAAGTACATTAAAATATAAACAGAGAAAGCCAAGTAACAAGATCCTAAACTGGAGTAAATAGATGGTAACAATTGTTGTAGTGTAGTATGTAATATATGCAAATGTGAATATACTCCTACAGATCTACAGGAGAAATTGAAAGAAAAGGAAAAAGGATATAATAGACATAAAGGAATGTGAAGAAAGAAGAGAAAAAAGAAAACCAAAAAATTAAATAAGTAAATAAAATTAGAAGAATAAAATTAGAGACTTACAAGTGTGTTCAGCTAGCAGCAGTTTACAGTATCAGATACTGTAATTTACTAGGTTTTTTTCCTATTACACAAACAAGTCAGCTAATTCTCCAATACCTGCCCTTACCCTGGTTTTCCAGTTCTAAGTGAAACTCATAGCTGAACACACCTGTAAGTCTCTAATTGTATTTTTATAATTTTATTTACTTAATTTTTTGGTTTTCTTTTCTTTCTCCACATTCCTTTATGTCTATTATTTCATATTATATCCTTTTTCCTTTTCTTTCAATCTCTCCTGTAGATCTGTAGAAGTATATTCACATTTGCATATATTATATATTGCACTACAATAATTGTTACCATCTATTTACTTCAGTTTAGGATCTTGTTACTTAGCTTTCTCTGTTTATATTTTAATGTACTTACTGTTTATAATTTTAATAAGCTTACTCACATTGTTTATAATTTTTTGTCTAAATATTATGTAACTTCCACAATTCTCTATCTTGTCCGTAGAGTATAGAAACCATACCTGAATATTTTTTTTATTTATGAAAAATACAATAAGATGTCTTTCTATATTATCCTAGATACCTTAGATCCAAACAATCATCCTCCTCCACTTTTCGATATATTTTTAGTTTGTCGAAGACTAACATAAAATGCAATATTCGAAATTTTTAAACCTAAACACGTGATAAGTATCCTGGCAACTATACTCCCTAAGAGTTATTCAGCAAGAAGTATAACTTATCAAGAAAACAGAACTATTTGGGCTTTAAAACGCAATGGCTAGACAGTTCCTTTGGAATTATAACGGTCTTGGTGAGTGTGTTGAGATCTTTAAAACACAATTTTTTATTATGTCATAATTTGATGACTTTGAAACCATCTTGAGTTTTGAAATTTCCTAATTTTTGAATGACTTTTATCAAAGTTGTTGAAGGGATTAAAATCGAAATTGGGATTCGTAACTTTTCTATGAAATTCCCTTTTGTTTGATTCATCATTCAACAAAATTCATCACTTCTGAGAACCGCAAAAGGGACTTATACTACCCTATATATGTATATATGTATGTATGTGTATATATATATACATATTGTAGATTATTATTTGAGAACATGAAGTTTTCAATGATGTTCATGCCTAAATTAGGTATAAATTAAACTCATTTTAGACCGCCTATAACAATAATAATTATTATTTTAATTTTAAAAGAATGTTTAGTTTAGTCGTAGTTAAACAAGCATACATTAATTTTTAGCTAATACCAAACTGTTTCTTCTGTTATACTAAAACAGTGTGTTTCAGTAGATACAAGAACAACTCTGGGATTTATATTTTATTTTTTGTAGTGGTATTAAACAATAAATAAATTAAACAATACACAGATATATTATTTTGTTAACCTGATCACAGTTTGTATGTTGAAAACAGAGATTTTCGCATAAGTTATGTAGTATTAAAATAATATTAAGTTTAAGAAAAAGGTTTATTTACGCAATATTTTTTTTCCATAATATAGTACTATGTGCATTCTATAGAAAGTACATTTAGTCCAGATTAGTAAAACTGTCATAAATAGGACAAATATATATTATATAAAATAAGGACATTTTTACTATTAAGATTATCAATCATATTTTTAATTAATATTTGGTCTACAACACTACGTTTCTGAAATTTAACTAAACTAGGGACCATTTTAAATCTTTGAAAGAATTTAGAGAGCAGACTGAATTTAAAAATGTTTCTAAATATTCAGTAACTGTCATTAACTATCACAATGTCTAAATAAAAACTTATTTACTTAAACATATAAATTTTTGTTGAATTACTTGAAATAAATCATTATTAATTTCTAAATTTAATGAAGAATTACACTATCACAAGTTAGAAAAACATAGATCATACCTGTTTCTTAATGGCAGGTGCTATATTCAGCCGTCGCTGTCCTAATACGATATTTTCTGCCTGAAATTTAAATTACATAGATTAATACAGGTTAATGAATAAAAATACAATACAATGAAATAGTTTTTTTTTCTTACATCCTTTTGTAAACGTTTGGCTTCCTCTTCGGTCTCGAACGTAACAAACCCGTATCCTTTAGAAACTCCTGCACGATCAGAAATTATTTTAGTGCCAGTAACATTTCCATAGCTGGAAAATAAATGAACTAAATCTAATTCGGTTGTTGAAGGTGAAATTCCACCAACAAACACTCTGTTAGGAATCACAGTCCCATGTTTTGGGGCATTTAAATGGTTACTACTGATATTTGATGCTGTATCAGTGTGTTCTTTGTTGATGAGTTCTTTATCATCATTTAATGCTGCCAAATTCTGGAATCAACAATAAAATATTACAAAATTTAAAACTAAAAAGAACAAATAATACTAGAAGTTTCTGATATTACTTTTTGATTTTTTATTGGAGCAGCCATATTAAGCAGTAAGAGATTCACTCACTTCTGCCTTATAAATTTCCAAGTATCTTTACCAACAATTTCACCTCAGATCAAAACTGTAACAGACCAAATGACACCATGAATTGAAATCTCAGTAATATAAGAACAAAAAAATCATGCCTGATTAGTATAACTTACTATTGTAAACTGAATTATCTCTAATCTTTTATTGTTCGATAAAACAATCAACACAGTTTTCATTTCAGTTAATTTTCATTAAAATCTATAGGAATAAGAACATAAATGTACCTTCAAAACTATAAATCTTCTAAAATTCTTCATTGATTGCTTTGAAATTTTGACAGAATGTTGTATTTGAATAAGGGAGTGTATAAATATACACCCATGGTAGGTAAAAATTCATTTTTGTTGCAGCTCCAACAATGCCATCTCTTGGACATTGTTGGAGCTAAAACAAAAACAATATTTGACCCATTGTCAAACAAAATAATTGTAAATTCATCAGACACATCAAAATAGTATCATAAAATATTTATTATAGCATGTGTTCACATTTTAAATCAAGTATATGATGGTTCTGTTTTTTTGAAAGAAAAAAATTAAAGCCATCAGTGAAGAATTTTGGGAGATTTTAAGTTTTTGAACAAACAAATGTTTACATTTTTATTCCACATTTTTAAAGTATTGTGATATTTAACAAATTAGAAACTATAATTTCATTTTATTTATTTTTCATTAAACCAGACTGAACCACAGCTAGCTATATGCGAACACGCATATAAATTGCAGTAAAACATGAATTCCATAAACTTTTGTCGGTGAAAAACAACAAAATTTATTAGAAGTTAAACTGAACAGCGGAAAGACATCTACTTAATAATTCACCATGAATGTAATATTTGGCATCAAAATATTTCTCCCAGAAGTTTTAATAACTTCACACTCGAGGATGCTAATCCAATGTAAAAGTAGTGGTATAACTAAAATCGATTATCTAATAAAATTTATGCCAATCAAACTGATTATTATTGACATGTAAAAAGATAAGAGTTCATAAAAACCATAGCTGTCACCACATTTCCTAAATGTACCAGTAAAGATCTACATATAAAAGAAGAAAAATTGAGATACATTTTGATGACAATAAAAAATAACAAGTTAAACAAATTGAAATAAATTATGAAATAATCAAAAAGAAATTAAAACATATTAAATGTATTTTAATTTTTTACAATAGTTAGCTATTTTGTACAAATAAATAAAGAAAAATTATATGAATTTATATATAGCTTTAGTTTTATACTAGGTAATTCATCATAGAATTTTTAACAATTTTTTATTTTAAAAAATATCAGACTTTAATTTAAAATGACTTTAGCAAAAATATACTTAATGAAAACCCAAGTCAGTAGTTGTATTTAAAATGTTATTTAACTTTAGATGAACTTCCATGATTTTTATTTTAAACTAGGAGTAAACATATTATCTATTAGCAGCCACAGATAAACTTCAAGAAGACTTGGATAGGATTTGTGACTGGGCGAGAGCTAACAAGTTGAATTTGGATGCAGAAAAGATAAAGGTAATCTTAATAGGCTCCAATCACCTCCTTAAAACTGCTCCTAATATTCCAACTCTGTTCCTACATGATAATCCCATCAAATTCTATCCTTCCATCAAAAACCTTGGAATGATCTTTGATCAAACCCTTTCCTGGAAAAATCATATATCCATCTCCCGCCGTACCATTTCCACCTTAAAACATCTAAATTACTCCCTGTCACCTATTTCTCCTTGAAACCCGTAGACTCCTAGTAACTTCCTTAATTTTTCTCCACTTTGACTATTGCCGTGCGGTATATGGGGGCGTCTATGGGGATCTTGGGGCAAAATTAAAACGTTTGATAAATTGCTTTGTAAGATTCATCTTCGTAGATCCCAGGGGACGCCTCTGTTTCCCGTTTTTATGCAGGGTTGAAGTGGCTTTATCTTTCCTACCGTCGTAAGTATTTCCTGGCATCCTTCCTCTTTCAGGTATCCTCACCGTCCTTCAATTCAAATCTTCTGTTCGTTCCCGGTCTTCTGATTTATACATAAGGGCCCACCAAACTGCTGCTTTCGACAAATCTTTCATTATCCGCTCCTCATCCTTCCCGACATACGTCAATCCAAAACTCTTCCTACCTTTAAAACCCGCCTGTTTAATCATTTCTTATCCATCCAGCCCCATGAAATTGTACTGTAAATATGTATATATAAATTATCAGATTGTTCCTCATTATTCTTACTTTATGTTTATTTTAATTTTTTTACTTTTATTATTAACTGATTTAAATTTGAAAGTAACTTATAATATCTTTATTATTTTTTTTTAATTTGACTATTCACTTACACTATATTTTTGTTTATGTATCTCTGGGGCTCATTAGGGGCACGCACGCACCATTTTGCGACACTTAGTTATTGAACTCAGGGGACCTGGGACCTAAAACATGTATTTTCGTTGAAAACTGAGATTCCAAAATTTTCACGATCGCAACACTTACCCTTACTATATATTATATGTGGGCGGAGTGACCGTATGGGCTAACGCGTGTGCACTGCACCGCCGTTGCCCGGCAACCTGATAATGAATCAAAGAAATAAAAATAGACACGAATTCGCGTCCCGGTGCCGGGGGAGTCTTTTAAATCCCCGCTCACATCCCCTAGCCCGGGAAAATCCCGTTTAGCCTTAACGGCGAGGAAGGGAAGGTATAAAAAAAAAAAAAAAAAAACGTAACGGAGTTTAGTGGTAATGGAGGGACCAACCGTAAGCGGACCCTACAAGGTCATTCGGAATTGCACTAATGACGTTCCAAATTATCGTGTAAGGTAGTGAATGAAGTACTGATGGTGGTGCGCGGAGGATTTCCGAACATCCGTAAATCAAAGGTTCATTCACGAGAAGTGGAGGGGGGACTGAGGTAAAAGTAGTGGGGAGACTAACCATACTGTTGGATAGGTTAGGTTACCTAGGCCTCACAACCATTATAAATTTCTGATTTTCATTATATGTAAATAGTTGAATAATTTTTCATATCAGTTGTTTATAATTTTAAACCATCTTTAACTATTTCTTTAAAATAGTCAAACTAATTAATTCTTAAAATGGGCAACAAATTAAAAAAAAAAAGTGGAAACTTCACAATTTATTTTAAGAAAAAAAAAAAACTTTAACGTTGTGTATATTTATCAGTTCTTTTCCAATTTTCCTCAACAAATTTATTATTTTCGCAATACCTTTCCTTAATTTTTGTAAGTAGTAGACTTATATTTTACTAACTTTTGTCAAAACGATTTTCTATGAGACTAACCTTACTACTAGATAGGTTAGTTTACCTAGGTCTCGTTTAAGTAAATAATTTCATAAAAGTAAATAGTTGTTTATATCCCTAGTCTATATTATTATTAACCATTTTTTCTTTAGATAGCCAAGTAGGCAATAAATTGAAGAGAAAAAAAAGTGGAAACTTCACAATTTACTTATAGAAAAAAAATCTTTAACTTTGTGTTTATTTGCCATTAATTTTTCCATTTTTCTTAACAAATTGATTATTTTCGCAATACTTTTCCTAGATTTTTGTATGTAGTTGACTTATATTTTTTTAACTTTGATCTAAACGATTTTCAGGTACTAGGAAGTAATTATTATATCTCCGTTTTTCTCTTGATGCCCAATATTATAAATGAAAATGTCCAAATAAGCATATCTATGCTGTTTCTTTGTTTACAACTGAGCTAAATTGGTATCAGCAACGATAAGTAATGATCAGTAATGATTGAACGTGTAAGGGTCTTCATGATCAAAGCGATCGCGGGCAATCTTGGCACTTCTTGTGACGTTCATTCATGAATTACCGTGTAGAGTCTGCTATCGGAATACGAGCTCTCCCGATCTCACCCGAAAGATTATAACAGGCTTATATTCGCAACATAAGCTTAATATAATGCGGACTTCGACAATATAATAAACATAAATATATGCGGTTTTCATAAATACTATCGTTAGTAATATTTAATTGTATGGATTAACAGCTATAAAAATTAAAATTTGTATATACCGGTACTGGTGGGGGGAACTAGTACGGCAAGTGAGCCATTTTGTCTATTTTACCAAAACAAAATGTCTACTCGTATATACCGGCACTTAAACAAATAAAAATATTCAGAAAGAAATTCAGGGCATTATTATTTAGTCGGACTAAAAATATTTCGTAACACTTTATTATTTATTATAATCTAATTAATAATTGGAATATACAGTCGTAAAAAAGAAATTAATAGTGTCAAACAAAATTAATACAATACGTTAGACGGCTATGAAAAACATATAGTACCTAATTAATATTTTTAAATAATGTTTCGTAACATTTATAAGTTTTACTTTCACTTCCCTTTATCTGAAACTAGTTATTTCTGAGAAGAGGGTGGGTAAGTGAAAGTTGTGTGATGCGCGCGCCGCACCAGATTTTTCTCTCTGAAAATTGTTAAGCAATATATTATGGGCAAACTTGTGTTTAAGTTATATTAGCTTCAGTAAGAAAACTCTGCACATTAGTTTTTACAATGAGTCAACCTGTTTGTACATCTGCATAAATACCCATCTCATTAAATTCAATGTCATTTATATAGCACAATGAAATGCATTTTCCAAAAATTAATACAGACATGTTTACAATAATAATTATTATTAACTTTCATTGAAAAAAAAATAAAGAAAAAAAAATTATTGAAGGAGGCAACAAATATTATTTTAATGTGGTATTTACTGTGACATTTATAATTAGCTCATTGTTTTCAACAAAGTAAAAGAATTTCATGAAATGTTCCAAAACAATAAACTGATGGGATAATGACGCAATGAGGAAAACACAAACCTTTCAAGATCAACAGTTGTCAAACAATGGCAGTTTAAATATAAGGAGTACAATATGTTTATTTACTGGGAGAATCAAATGGCCAGTGATCCAGAAGATGATGGCTGCAATCAGTAACAATTTGCACTAATAACAGTAACAACAGCACTAATACCGGTAAAATTGAAACTAATGACTGAAGCAACAAGGATGCAAAAAAAGCCTAAAAGCAATAGTAACTACTAGCAGGGAACCTATCTCACAACTAGAAGGAGGAATTGTTAGGCTTCCTCCCCTCCAATTTCCAAAAATTTGACTACCTGAGGAAAATAAGTCATACCCTTTTTGGAGGGAAGGGGGAGGTTTGTACCTGAACTATCCCAAATCACATATTTTTCTACTTGTAAGTGCACTTAGAGCCAACTTCAATTCAAGAATTTATTTTAAAGTAAAGTTCCAAAACAACTTGGTTTATTGTAATGTAATCAGATATTGTTTCAATGAAAAAGCATTTAGGGTTAGCAATGGGTTATGGTTTTAGACATCCCAAATTTTAATTATTCATATTTCGCTCCAAGAACACAACACTATTATGAATAAGAATAGAAAATAATCGAGTTAAAATAATTTGCATTAAGCAATGGACTACAGAATAAAAATAATAATAAACTTAACAATAGCTGAATATGGTTGGAATATAAGTCAAAACTGTTTATTTATCTCTGTACTATCTGCAATAAACTATTTCTCAACCATTAAAAAAAGTTAAATATATATTTTAAGTGGTTAGCGCGCTATACTCGTAAAGCAAAGATCATAGGATCGAATCCCGGCCCTACTTCCCAATTCGCGGGAAGTTAGACCATTACTCTCTTAATTAGGGAAGGCCTACACATTGCAATATACTAGCAAGAACAGGATTAAAAAAAAAAAAAAAATATATATATATATATATATATATATTAATAATTGATCAAAAATTAGAGAAACTAGAACTTAATTAAATTTAAAGATCACCTAAACTATTTTTAATTTCTTTGACATAATATAGGCTAATAGATAAACCCAACTGAACAAAAACTTAAATTATAGTGACGAAATTTGACGTTTCATTTAATAGAATATATGACGACCGAAATGTCCCTAAAAAAGAATTTATCTTGACTGACGATTTACTCGGCTGCTTTTTGAAAAAAAATTACATCAAGTTTTTTGGGGAGCTGAATCTGAATTTGAAGTTCCCCAATGAAATTTTCCATCGTGTTCCGAGATAAATAGAAGAAGAAAAAACAGTGAAATTTCTGTACTTTTAAAAGTTTTTTTTTTACTATGGTCCAAAAGTATAAATTTTATCGAAATCATTATTGTACACAAAGTTAAGGAAAATAGAAAAATCTACTATAAATTTCTTAGGAATAAATAGCTTTTTGATATAGGAAAAACGGGCGAGTATTTAGTGCTAGAGTTCACTATTTTCTTATTTCACAATAAATAACCGTGTTTTCGTCGTTTTTTTTTTTTTTTTTTTTTTTTAAGCAAAAACTTTGAATCTATGTATCTCTCGAAGAAATCCATCACTATCTATTTCAAAGAGCATTATTTATCATTATTATAGCATATTTATAACAAATTATTTAGCTTTTATATAGCATTTCCAAGTCAATTTCAACCTTTTACAAATCAAATTAAACTTTTTCCAAGTCAAATTCAACCTTTTCCATTTCAAATTAAACCTTTTCCATTTCAAATTCAACCTTTTTTTATTTATTTAATTATCTTTAATTTTTCGATGCGTGGGTCTGTTATCGTATCAGTAGTTTTTTAAAATATCCTCCTTTTTAAGATTACGTGACTGCGTTTCGAATTATTTAAGTTTTTTTGACTTATTCGATATAAGGGTGTATTTTTATGTTTCCCGATCAGTAAATTTTTAAAATGACATCTATTTTATGTTTAGGCCACTGTGTTTTGATTTATTTAAGTTTTTAGAATTTATCCAATATAAAGGTCTACTTTTTTGTTTCCGGAGCCGTAGATTTTGAAAACGACCTCCATTTTAAGATTAGGCCACCGCGTTTCGACTTATTTGAGTTTTTCGGATATTTTTCATATGAGGGTGTATTTTTATGTTTCCGGAGCTGTAGATTTTGAAAATGACCTCCATTTTAAGATTAGGCCACCGCGTTTCGACTTATTTGAGTTTTTCGGATACTTTTCATATGAGGGTGTATTTTTATGTATCCGGAGCTGTAGATTTTGAAAATTACCTCCATTTTAAGATTACACCACCGCGTTTCGACTTATTTGAGTTTTTCGGATATTTTTCATATGAGGGTGTATTTTTATGTATCCGGAGCTGTAGATTTTGAAAATTACCTCCATTTTAAGATTACACCACCGCGTTTCGACTTATTTGAGTTTTTCGGATATTTTTCATATGAGGGTGTATTTTTATGTTTCCGGAGCTGTAGATTTTGAAAATGACCTCCATTTTATGATTACGCCACTGCGTTTTGTCTTATTTAAGTTTTTCGAATTTATCCAATATTAAGGTCTACTTTTATGTTTCTTGAGCCGTAGATTTTAAAAATGACCTCCATTTAATGATGACGCCATTGCATTTTGACTTATTTAAGTTTTTCGAATTTATCCAATTTAAAGGTCTACTTTTATGTTTTCTGAACCGTAGATTCTGAAAATGACCTCTATTTTATGATTACGCAACTGCGTTTCAACTTATTTAAATTTTTAGAATTTAACAAGTATAAAGGTCTAATTTTATGTTTCTGGAGCAGTAGATTTCCCCCATTTTGTAAATGATCCAATTTAAAGTTTATGCCACTGTTTTGGATTATAAAAGTTTTTTTTTTTACTTTTTCGGTATAAGGATCTACTTATATGTTATCCGAGACGTATTGAAATTTTTCTAATCTTTAATATTTAAATTTATCTAATATTTAAGCTCCATTTTATGATTAAGCCGCTGCATCTTGATTAATTAGGCTTCATTTTGGATTTTTCCAATACAAAGTTTCATCAATATGTTTTCGAGTATGAAAAATAAATAAATATTATGAAGCTAAAGTTAAATTAACCACAGAATACAAACTAAAAAGCCGAAAAGCAACTGGTAATAAATTTAACCTTCCGTATTCAGATTTTTCAGCTAATTGTTCGAAATCTTATAATTTTGTGATAGGAGACCACAACATTAAAAAAGATAACTAAAATTAAATTAAAAATGAGACAATACATATTTTATTTATTTTGATTAGATATTTTTATTTATTTATTGAAAAATAAATTAATCCTTCGTATTATGTTTTTTATCCGAAGGAAAAATAAAAAACACTCAACAAAACCGAAATGCGGTGGCCTAATCTTAAAATGGAGGTCGTTTTCAAAATCTACGGCTCCGGAAACATAAGAATACATCCTCATATGAAAAAAATCCGAAAAACTCAAAGAAATTGAAATGCGGTGGCCTAATCTTAAAATGGAGGTCGTTTTCAAAATCTACGGCTCCGGAAACATAAGAATACATCCTCATATGAAAAAAATCCAAAAAACTCAAATAAGTCGAAACGCGGTGGCCTAATCTTAAAATGGAGGTCATTTTCAAAATCTACAGCTCCGGAAACATAAAAATACACCCTCATATGAAAAATATCCGAAAAACTCAAATAAGTCGAAACGCGGTGGCCTAATCTTAAAATGAAGGTCGTTTTCAAAATCTACGGCTCCGGAAACATAAAAGTAGACCTTTATATTGGATAAATTCTATAAACTTAAATAAGTGAAAACACAGTGGCGTAAACATAAAATGGATGTCATTTTCAAAATTTATTCATCGGGAAACATAAAAATACACCCACATATCGAATTTGTCAAAAAAACTTAAATGATTCGAAACGCAGTCACGTAATCTTAAAATGGAGGTCATTTTCAAAACTAGGTACAGGACAGCATAATACTAGTCCCTAATAAATCCGAATAGGTACAATAAATCGATATCCGTAAGTGAAAATTCTACTTAGGAGAGCATAATAATAGATTTTCATATTGGAGGGGGGAGGGGATGGCCATTATTTAAAAAAAATATATAAAATTTACAAAAACTTAAAACATTAATTTGAAATGAAAACGGTTGAATTTGAATTGGAAAAGGTTTAATTTGAAATGGAAATGGTTGAATTGACTTGGAAAAAGTTTGATTTGATCTGAAAAAGGTTGAATTTGACTTGGAAAAAGTTGAATTTGACTTGGAAATAATTGAATATCACATAGAAATATCACACTGAAAAAATCTAAAATGTTAAAATAAATGGATATGCAACTGCGTAATCAAATTTTTTTTTTGTATTTTTTAAAAGCTATGCCTTCGATAATATAGTAAGTGGCCTTCATTTCGAAAAAAATCGAAAATTGACAAAAATTCTAAAGTTGAATTTGAAATGGAAAAGGTTGAATTTGAAATGGAAAAGGTTTAATTTGACTTGGAAAAGGTTGAAATTGACTTGGAAATGCTATATATTCTGTTGGCTTGAGAGACATCAACATTCATAATAATAAAAAAATTAATAATCGAAATGCCACATTTTTCACTGTTTTTATTTAATAGTTTAATTGAAAACCTAGTCATATTATGGAATTTCGCGCGATTTGTAAATTTTGTAAAATTGCTTGGTTGGAGCTGGTGGTTCATACTTTTTTCTTGAAACTTAATAAACTTTTTACTGTCATACTGATTGATTAGGAAATTAGAAAAATGTATAAAACTTGTTTTATTTCAGATCTTTTTTCACCTTTTATTGAAAAATAAATAAATAAATAAAAAAAAAAAACCTGCGCCACTACAACCCATGAAGAATATTGGGTTCAGTAATATTTAGGGAAAGTACTGCTTCTTGGTCTACGGTTGCGTAAGGAGGTGATTTGACCGAGATCACGCTCAACCGCCAGATTTTTTCCCAGAATTATTTTAATTAAGGGTACCCACTGTAAAGAGGGCTGGGTGTGCCCCAGGGTGGTCTCCTGACCCAGGGTCGCCCCACGGCCAATGAAACAGAAAAAATAATTTTTCTGCCATGAGCTGGGGTTCGAACCTGGGTGAGATCTTCAGCATTGGAAGCTCAATAGCCTACCACTGAGCTACCCCACTCCCCGTTAACAAAAATATGTGTTTTTAAATAGAATTTTTACAAAGATGGCGATTAAAACAAGCTCCGATATCCTTCGGAAAACTGATTTCTTACAACTTTTTAGCAGTTATTGTTAAAGATAAATTCGTATTAATTTAAACCACCACATTCCGCCTGAAGGCACTTAAAATATATTTAAAATTATTTTTCCATGTATAAATGATGTCCGAACAATTTCTAGGTATGTACTAGAAATTTCAAATTTAGTTTAGAGAATTGTATTGAACATAAATAAGATAAGATTCTCTAATTATTCGTTTCGAAAAATACTCCAAACCAAAACAATAAAAAACAATTTCCATTAAATATTAAATCTTTGTTTTCATTGTTGTAAAATCTTAATTTTGTCTATTTAGAAAAGAAATAAACTTTTATATTATTATTTTAACTGTATATAACCATCCTTTATTTTCGCTCTAATCTAAATAAATAAAAAACCACGACAACGTTAAATGAACCAAAGTTTAAAATTAAATTAAAGATGGGGGAAGGAGGACTGAGGAGGGGGTCAATGGGTACTCCCATAATACGGGCCTCGAGGAAAAACAACGTTTATCAACTTGTTCCACTAATATACTGTCTATTAGTAAAAAAATATAATTTTTTCCAATCCCTAATCCTTATTCTTTTTAAATGTTATATCTTTATAACAGTAAATTGAATCTGAGAGTATTTGGTGAGAACCTTTATGACTTGATCTGCATCATTTATTTGTTGTCAATATAATCTTTAAAAGTAATGAAAAAATTACATATTTTTTCATCTGAGAATCTGAGATATATTATTATTAGTGAGGAGAAGAATAGTTGGGGTGATCAGTCAAATAAGAAGACAAAAATAAATGATAATATTTATTTTGTCATTTGCCGACGTTTAGACCTGAGGTTCAGGTCATCATCAGGGCTAAGAAAAGAACCAGATAACAAGGTATGAGAAACATAAAAATTAAAGTAAAATGCAGTTGTTAGAATAATGACAATAGTAAAAACAAGAGATAAATAATAATAACTGGTATAAAGTGTGGAATGACAAAGTAAACATAGTCAAACAGGTGACATAAGTATTGTAAAGGGAATCTTAGAATAAAATGTTGTAAAACAGAAAAATATGAAGTTATATAAGAAATGGAAATAAATAGTAAAATTAATATATTGTGAATAGAATAGTTAGATAGAAAATTGAGATGTTGTAAATTCTATCAATCTGTACAGACCATGTATGATAAAATAAAGAGTTAAAACAGTAAAAAACCATAGCTGTCACCACATTTCCTAAATGTAACCGTAAAGAACTACATATTATTATCGGTGATTTTTAAATTTTTTTGCAATAAAAATAAAATAAGATATTTATCACATCATAAGAACTAGTATAAAATGAATATTTATAATTACTAAACGACACATTTTTTAAGTTTTACATATACATATATTATAATTATATTTTGTGATTTAAACATAAGGATATTTAATAATAAGGATACACGTTTAAATATAAGGATATAAATAAATATACCTTGACGTCACCGGATTCGCAAACACGAAATCAAATCGATCATGTCTTCATACAACATAGCTGGCAAAGCAGTACAATTAATGTACTGCACAATTAATGTGCAACATGTGGGTCGGATCATGAATCAGTAATCGCGAAACTTCGACAAAAACTTAATATAAAAAAGAGAAACGAAAACTGTTTCGATATCGAGAATTTTAATTTGGAAAAATTAAAAACTCTCTCAATTAGAACTCGATTCGAGCCACGGGCGGATCTACGGGGGGGGGGGAGAGGCTTTCGGGCTGAAGCCCCCCCCCCCCAAAATGGTAAAATATAAGCATGTTTTATCGGAAAAAATACTAAAAAATTATCTCTTAAAGTATAATTATTCGTGTAATTACATTTAAAAGGGCTTTAGGAATCACTTAAACACCAGTTCGTATAGGTACTTAGTTTCTTTCGTATTTTCCAAAGCAATTATCGTTACTTTTATGAAAAAAAAGCTTTCGGGCTGAAGCCCCCCTCCAAAATTAAATCCTGGATCCGCTAGTGATTCGAGCTAGATGTTAAGAATAGGTTAGGTTTGAAGCTTTAGAGCCTTCTGACGAGGACCGCGATGATATAGACAAGTTATGGGTAGAAATCAGGGATAATATTATATCAGTCGGTAACTCATATATTGGGAAAAAGGAAATTCAAAAGAACAGACAAGTTCGATGAACATGTATTTAAACATGTGTGATAAAAGAAAGCCTGCTAAATTAAAAGCTCTAAATGATCCTAGCGAAGACAATTTCGAATACTTCCGAACCTCAAATAATGAAACTACAAAATTGCTCAAAAATAAATAAAGGGAGTATTTCAAAAATAAAATAATAGAAATAGAAACTAATAGAATCAAAAATAACATAAGAGACATGTACAAAGTAGTCTCTTGTTGTCAAACCACAGTCATAGTATTATTCTGAATTTTATGCCATTTGTAACAGACATTATGAATAAAAGTGTTGCTTATAAAGTCCTTACTGCAACCGATACGTTAACTTACGATAGCTAGAAAATTTAAGAGAAGATTAAAGTTAGGCTGAAGGCGGGAAATGTTAGTTATTTTTCTGTGACAAAACTACTTAGCTCGCGCCTCCTGTCCCGACAATTAAAAATTAGAATATATAAAAGCATTTTCCTATCTACGGTTCTTTATGAATGCGAAACGTGGACGCTTACATAAAGGGATGAGCCACGTCCTAAGGGTTTTGAAAATAAAGTATTGTAAGAATATTCGGACTGAAGAAGGATAAGTTAACCGAAGAGTTCAGAAGAATACACAACACCGAATTGCGTGAACACTAACCGGTTAAAATAATAGAGGTAATTACATCGCGGCTAATCAAACGGGCTTGTAAAATTGTTGGACTTAGTAATCAAAGAATTTCTAAATAATAAAAAATATTAACAAAAGTTAATATTTGCTGTGCCGAATGGTAAACAAGAGAGGGGAAGCCGAAGCAAAGGCAGGAAGATTGTGTTAAGCCGATCTGAAGAGACTGGGTTTGGACGGCGAGAAGTGGAGGAATGCGTGTAATAGGCGATTGGTGGTGTCGGCATCGAACCTTCGGATTCGCTAATCCTTTAATTATTATCATGGCGAAAATCAAGGAATTACGGTTTGAACAGCTTCAACATCCGCCTTACTCACCAGATCTAGCCCTCAGTGACTTCTTTTTGTTCCCTTATCTAAATATTACACCCGGAGGACAGAGATTTTCGTCAAATGAAGAGGCAATCACTTTCGTGAACAACAATTTTCAATCAAATTGATTATAAATCTATTGAAATAAGAACATAAATATGCCTTCAAAACCATAAATCTTCTAAAATTCTTCATTGATTGCTTTGAAATTTTGACAGAATTGTATTTGAATAAGGGAGTGTTTAATTATACACCCATGGTAGGTAAAAATAAACAAATTGAAATAAATGATGAGGTAATCAAAAAGAAACTAAAACATATTAAATGTATTTTAACTTTTTACAATATGTTTTTATTATTACATTTTACAATATGTTAATATGTTTTTTAACTTTTTACAAAACATATTAAATGTATTTTAATTTTTTACAATAGTTAGCTATTTTGTACAAATAAATAAAGAAAAATTATATAAATTTATATATAGTTTTATGCTAGGTAATTCATCATAGAATTTTCAATAATTTTTTATTTAAAAAAAATTAATATCAGACTTTAATTTAAAATGACTTTAGCAAAAATATACTTAATGAAAACCCAAGTCAGTTGTTGTATTTAAAATGTTATTTAACTTTAGATGAACTTACATGATTTTTATTTTAAACTAGGAGAAAACATATGAAAATCTTTAATTTTATAATAAATCATTATTTATTTTTATGATCCCTATTTTATAATAATAATAATAATGATATTATATGTAAAAGAAAAAAATTAATAAAGTATTAGTATAAAATCCATATATTTTGCAAAAAAAATTAGCCAAAGTAAAAGTGTAATTTATTGTTATAGGGCTGGAAGGAAATCTTATGCCAGTTCAGCAAACCGTTACAGTTTTCAATATCAATTTGTATTAATTTGATGTTAGACTCAAGTTAAAAACAAAACTAAATGAAATGATCAATTTAATAAAAAATAGAATGAAACACCATCATGCCTGTCATCGAACGACTACTTATTCGAACAAAAAAATAGATTAATATTACTTTCACTTAGCTATATATGAAATATATGGTAAAGGAAAGTATTGAAAATTTTTGAATAGCAGTTCTAAACGGAAATCCTTGTTTTGAGGTCTCCTGAGTCCAAATAACCAAGTTCAGCAAAATGGTACGTACTAACAGCACAGCTCAAAAACAGCTAACTGGAAGTGGCACTGTATATAATCGATTTTACACATTACTACGATTTTCTCGAAAACGGGTTTAGCGATTTTGATTAAATCCATTATATCAGGGAAAAAGTAAGCAGTTTTTAATATAATACAGATTTTATTCTCATTAATGTTCATTAACAGGGCTTAAATGGCTAATTTCCAATATTTGTTTCTTTTAAGTACCTTTATTTTTTTTAATTTAAAATAATTAACCATTTCACATTGAACTCAGATATAAAAAAATGGTTAAATATGAAAGAATTTGATAACCATTTAAAACATAAATAAAAGATCGTAACGGAGTATAGTTGTAATGGAGGGACCAACCATCGGAATACGAGCTCTCCCGATCTCACCCGAAAGATTATAACAGGCTTATATTCACAACATAAGCTTAATATAATACGGGCTTCGACAATATAATAAACATAAGTATATGCAGTTTTAATAAATACTATTGTTAGTAATATTTAATTGTATGGATTACAGCCATAAAAATTGAAATTTGTATACACCGGTACAGGTGGGGGGAACTAGTCCGGCAAGTGAGCCATTTTGTCTATTTTACCAAAACAAAATGTCTACTCGTATATACCGGCACTTAAACGAATAAAAATATCCAGAATGAAATACAGGGCCTTATTCATCATTGGCACTCTTGTCGGACTAAAAATATTTCTTAACACTTTATTATTTATTATAATCTAATTAATAATTGGAATATACAGTCGTAAAAAAGAAATTAATAGTGTCAAACAAAATTAATACAATACGTTAGATGGCTATGAAAAACATTTGGTACCTAATTAATAGTTTTAAATTATGTTTCGTAACATTTATAAGTTTTACTTTCACTTCCCTTTATCTAAAACTACTTATTTCTGAGAAGATGGTGGGTAAGTGAAAGTTGTGTGATGCGCGCGCCGCACCAGATTTTTTTCTCTGAAAATTGTTAAGCAATATATTATAGGCAAACTTGTGTTTAAGTTATATTAGCTTCAGTAAGAAAACTCTGCACATTAGTTTTTACAATGAGTCAACCTGTTTGTACATCTGCATAAATACCCATCTCATTAAATTCAATGCCATTTATATAGCACAATGAAATACATTTTCCAAAAATTAATACAGACATGTTTACAATAATAATTATTATTAACTTTCATTGAAAAAAAAATAAAGAAAAAAAAATTATTGGAAAAAAAATTATTGAAGGAGGCAACAAATATTATTTTAATGTGGTATTTACTGTGACATTTATAATTAGCTCATTGTTTTCAACAAAGTAAAAGAATTTCATGAAATGTTCCAAAATAATAAACTGATGGGATAATGACGCAATGAGGAAAACACAAACCTTTCAAGATCAACAGTTGTCAAACAATGGCAGTTTAAATATAAGGAGTACAATACGTTTATTTACTGGGAGAATCAAATGGCCAGTGATCCAGAAGATGATGGCTGCAATCAGTAACAATTTGCACTAATAACAGTAACAACAGCACTAATACCGGTAAAATTGAAACTAATGACTGAAGCAACAAGGATGCAAAAAAAGCCTAAAAGCAATATTAACTACTAGCAGGGAACCTATCTCACAACTAGAAGGAGGAATTGTTAGGCTTCCTCCCCTCCAATTTCCAAAAATTTGACTACCTGAGGAAAATAAGTCATACCCTTTTTGGAGGGAAGGGGGAGGTTTGTACCTGAACTATCCCAAATCACATATTTTTCTACTTGTAAGTGCACTTAGAGCCAACTTCAATTCAAGAATTTATTTTAAAGTAAAGTTCCAAAACAACTTGGTTTATTGTAATGTAATCAGATATTGTTTCAATGAAAAAGCATTTAGGGTTAGCAATGGGTTATGGTTTTAGACATCCCAAATTTTAATTATTCATATTTCGCTCCAAGAACACAACACTATTTTGAATAAGAATAGAAAATAATCGAGTTTAAATACTTTGCATTAAGCAATGGAATGGACTATAGAATAAAAATAATAATAAACTTAACAATAGCTGAATATGGTGGAATATAAGTCAAAACTGTTTATTTTTCTTTGTGCTATCCTTAACCATACTATCTGCAATAAACTGTTTCTCAACCATTAAAGAAAGTTAAATATATATTTTAAGTGGTTAGCGCGCTATACTCGTAAAGAAGCAAAGATCATAGGATCGAATCCCGGCCCTACTTCCCAATTCGCGGGAAGTTAGACCATTACTCTCTTAATTAGGGGAGGCCTACACATTGCAATATACTAGCAAGAACAGGATTAAAAAAAAAAAAAAAAAAAAAAAATATATATATATATATATATATTAATAATTGATCACAAATTAGAGAAACTAGAACTTAATTAAATTTAAAGATCACCTAAATTATTTTTAATTTATTTGACATAATATCTTGCCAAGTGTTTATTCGGGTAAATTTTTAATTTTTTTTTTACGTATCGCTATTGTTAGTGCAAAATATCGCATGAAAAAATTTAATTTTTTTACAGAAAAGCATTTTTCTTTATTATTTATTACTATAATTTCATATATCATTTCTCTCTGCTATTTTCCTATTTAGCAAACTACTTATAGCAGTTGCAGACTACAAAATGTCACCTATAGCACGACGAGAACAAACATGTAAAATTGTTACCTACGACCTTTTGAACTAACTCTGTATGTTTATTCGTGGTTTAAAATTCCATCTAAAAATGTATTCGTTTTTTTAGCCGAATAAATTTTAAATCAACTAACACCCAACTCCGTAGTTGAATATACTTTCTTCTTATCATTATATTGTTTTTGTGAATAAATGCGTATCTCTAATGTTTGAGCTCTTTGAAATATTATTAAATATTATAAGTATTTTTTTACAAGGCATCCAGTAATGTGAAGTAGTGCAGTATGTAAAACCTACAATATAGTGAGTGCCAAGTACATGAAATCATGATTGATAAAAATTGTAGGAGCAAAACATTTTATAGAAAAATGCTGGCAAAATAGACTATAAGCTACCGACCATTTCATTTAATTGAAGGACTTAAAGCTAGTAACCCTTTTAGAGAATTTGTGTTATCAGATGAGGTTTTTCTAGAATTTAAAATGGTTACTAGCTTTAAGTCGATTTGTACCAAGCGAAGGAGTAAAGTGTATTTAAATTTTTTAAAAAGGTGAAACAGAGTTGAGATTTGTATTTCTTAGCTCGAAAGACCCTAAACACAAATTATCATAGCAATCGAAAAATAAATTTTTACTTTTATTAGCTAATAACGCAAAAAGTATGTATTTTTTTTCTCGATTGTACCCATGATAATAAGAAAGATTACTAAATTACTTACTAAACAAAAAAAAAAGTTCGAAAAAATCGGACAATTATTGACAAAGATAGAGTTCATTCGTTTTGGAATACTTTATAATTTCTTCCTCTTCAAAGATACTGCATTTACTATTCTACAACCCTTTATTTTTAAAAATAATTTAGAAAATCCCACGATGGAGGCTTTATTTTAAATATTACCTTCCCAGTCAGCGTTTAAAAATAAACTCTAAGAAAGCAATTTGTACAAATAGTTTGGTCTATTATGTTAAATGGAATATTGTAATCGACCAAAGAAAAATAATTAATTTCTCCCTCACACAATACACAGGATCTACAATACTTATTTTCATATTGTTTTGCTATTCCTTCATTAAACAAAATTTTCTGCGAATTATTCCCATGGGCCAACTTGTTTCTTTTATTTCTCTTGATACCGACAGCAGAAGGAAAATATCAAAAAACAAGAAACAAAAATACTAGGATAATGAAATTACTATTACTTGTCCCATAGATGGTGAAATGTCTGCCGATGGTTGGAACTAGCCAGAGACCCCTTCTCTGGTAAGTAGTCTAATCTACTATTGATGGCCAGCACCATAAGGAGAGGAGGCGAAGGTGACAACAAGGGTTGGTCAGGCTCCCCGTGCCGCGGGCGGGAAACGCCTCTTCGGTAGGCTAGAGCCTGGCAACTCGCCCACGAGCCTGTCAGGAGGCAGCCCCTATACCTGACCAGGAGGGAGAGGGCTGATAACCCTCCCCTCTGAAACTTCTTCATCCCGAGAACTCAACGAGAAATAGCCGGCAGATCATATGGTAACAGACACGGAAACCGTCAAATGGACTTCAGACTAGGAATGTGGAACATTTTAACTTTATATAGACCGGGTGGGCTTCAAGTCCTCCTTTCAGAACTGGACAAATACAGACTTGACATTACCGCTCTTCAGAAGATCCGCTGGACCGACCATGGCCTATTGGAGGAGACATTCCACACAGAATATTATAGCGGCCACGAGAAGAATCACTCATTTGGTACTGAGTTCGTTGTGAGAGGTTGGATGAGACAACAGGTTATTGGATTCATTGATCGCCTATGTTCCATCCGCATCAAGGGAACCTTCTACAATTACATGCTCTTTAGCTGTCATGCACCCACAGAAACCTCAAGCGACGATGAGAAAGAAACCTTTTATGATGCCCTAGAACAGGCCTTTGATGCATGCTCCAGATCCGATATTAAAATCCTACTGGGGGATTTCAATGCAAAGTTTGGAAGAGAGGATGCATATAAATCCACGATTGGCTCATTCAGTTTGCATGAGGGAAGCAATGAAAACGGCAAGAGGGTCATTGATTTTGCGGCATCGAGAAATCTAGTAGTTGGGAGTACTCTATTCCTGGGCCGGCTGATTTACAAGGTTACATGGAAATCACCCGATGGCGTTACCCCATAACCAGATTGACCACGTCTTAATTAGTGCACGTCACAAATCCAATCTTCTTAGTAGTAGAACTTACAGGGGAGCAAATGTTGACTCTGACCATTACCTTGTATGAACCATCATGAATTAGAGCCAGGACTGCCAACGTCAGGAGCCAAAGGACTGAAAGGTCCAAAAGGTGGAACATCGGAAAATTGAAGGACCCAGAAAGCTGCCAAGCATTTCACCAGAAAATAGAAGAATTGGTGAGAGACGGGCTCAGAGTAGCTGACGTCGAAAGTGTACAGGATGTCTGCGACCAACTGGAAAAGGCTTTGGAAGGCGGAGCAGAACAAATCCTTGAGAAGGAGGTTCTTGAGGGTCGAGGTAAATGGTTTGACGAGGAGTGTAAGCTGGTCAATGATACGAAGAATGAAGCTTACAGAAACATGATAAATAAGCGCTTCACCAGGAGAGCCACGGAGGAATATAGAAATAAAAGAAGGCTGGAGAAGAAACTCCTCAGGAATAAGAAGAGAGCATGGGAGAGAAAGGAGCTGGAGGATATAGAGGCCCATTGGAGTGTAAAAGAAAGCAGGAAATTCTTCCAGAAGGTCAATAGTGGAAGTGCCGCTTTTAAGCCTAGGATACAAACATGCAAGAAAGAAGATGGAACACTGCTTACCGATAAGTCGGATATATTGGATCGGTGGGCTAGGCCCTTCCGTTTGTTATTAAATGAGAAAGCGGTTATAGAGGATATAGAGGCAGGCGATATTGCTGGGGAAGATGTGCCTAACAATCTTGGAGATATCGAGTCCCCGGACTTTAAGGAAGTAATGGATGCAATCCTTCGCATGAAAAACAATAAGGCGCCGGGACCGGATGAATTGCCAGCCTAGCTCTTTCAAGTATGGGGGAGATGAGTTGCATAGAGCACTGTCCGATATAGTACTGACAATTTGGGATCAGGAAAGAGTGTCACGACAGTGGACTAATGCTATAATATGTCCACTGCATAAGAAAGGAGACCAACTTGATAGCTTTGTTGTCTTGTGCCTACAAAATCCTCTCGAATATCCTTTTCAGCAGACTTACCCCATTTGCGGAACGGGAAATCGGGAAATATCAAGCTAGCTTCCGGAAGGGATTCACTTTTAGGTGTGTTCACTCTTAGGACAATTTTGGAACGGAGTCATGAATATAAAATTCCTACACACCACCTGTTTGTCGACTTTAAGAGTGCAAATGACAGCATCAAACGACCTAAGCTGTATGAGGCATTGGGAGAAATGGGTATCCCATGCAAACTGATACGTCTCGTGAAGTTAACAATGAAAGATGTAAAGTGTCAGGTACGGATTCAATCTGACTGCTCTGAAGCATTTTCCTCCAACAAACGATTAAGACAGGGTGATGGACTGGCGTCTTCTCTTCAATCTTGCACTGGAGAAGGTTGTGCGGGATTCAGGAATCCAGACAAACCACACGATATTCACCCGTACTGTACAGATATTGGGATACGCTGACGATTTGGATATCGTAGCCAGAACACGACCGGCATTGGTAAAGGACTTTAAGAAACTAATGGACGCTGCATCAGCCATGGGATTGGCCATAAACGAGGAAAAAACGAAATACATGCATACAGGAACTGGTGGCGACGAGGAACTGAATGTTGGCCCTTATAAGTTCCAAAGGGTGAACGAGTTTACATATTTGGGATCTCTAATAACTGCAATAAATGATGTCTCTGCTGAGATAAAGAAAAGGCTGGTGGCAGCAAATAGAGCATATTTTGTCTTACTGAAAACTCTCCGCAGCAGATCCATTACCAGGGGCACTAAACTGGTCATATACAAGACGCTTATACGCCCGGTTCTTACCTATTCTTCCCAATCCTGGACCATCTCAAGAAGTGACGAAAAAAATCTTCTGATTTTCGAGAAAAATCTTACGTCGAATAGTTGGCCCAGTGAGAGATGGAGATGGATGAAGGATTAGGAGGAACCGAGAGTATCGTAAATTTTATTAAGCTGGGGAGGCTCAGTTGGGCTGGCATGTCGCTAGGATGAAAGCGGAAGAAATTCCTAAAAAAGTGGTGGACACCGCCCTTCATGGTACGCTACGGCCTGGTAGGCCAAGGCTTCGGTGGGTTGATGGAGTGGCAGCGGACGCGCGGAGCCTGCTACGGATCAGAGGCTGGAGAGCGGCAGCACAAAATCGGGCCGAATGGCGGCGGCTTATTGAGGAGGACAAGACCCACCCAGGATTGTAGCGCCACGCAGATAGATAGATAGATAGATTGTGAAATATCTACCCATCTTAAAGCATACTAGGTTTATAGACCTTCACGGTCTTTGTCATTTATATGAAGTCATCTTGGAATGAGTACCTGCCGCGAGAGAGAGAGACTAATAAGCCAATAAAATACAGTCACATTTTTTTGGAGAAAGTTAGTTGACTATTCTACGTATCATGGATAATAAATAGTCAGGGCGGAGTCATTTTTAAGGTTTTTATTGGTGCCGACGTTTCAACCCAAACATGTGGGTCATCCCATCAGGGCGTGCTTCGAGCACTGAAGGTATTTAAGTACTCCGAATGAGTACACATTCGTGAGTACACAGTCAGCATTTCACGCACTTATTGCACGCATTTTAATTCCAGCACTTAAAAATAATGGGTGGGAGAGTGCACGATTAGAAAGGAATACTTAAATTAGCCCAATAGGCAATTTATTACTATTGAAGTAATATAAGTATTACTTGTATGGTTTATTTAGCTCTTTCGTGGGTAATGTTTTAAGTAAATGACTGTGAAATATTGGAAAGCAACTGAAACTTGGACCCCTTCCATAAAATGTTGGAGGAAGGGCAGAAAGTGACTTGCTTTCTCTGTGCTATGGATAGTACGTCTTGTCGGGAACAAAAAGCGAATCAAATAAACTGGATCCTTTAAAAAGAGAAACCAAACATGTTATCGAATCGGGAATAAATCCGAAATAAAAAGTTGCATATTAACACAGCTCCACCTTACCATTCCGTTTTACACTACAAACTTGATAAAAATAGTAAACCATAATTTTATCAAAAACCGTTCACTTCTACAACGGATGATAATTTAAAAAAAAATATTATTTTATGAATATTCGATTCAATTCATACATATATATTTTAAAAGAATTGTTTTTGTATTTTTCAACCACTGTGCGACGCCTAAGTCGAAAAAGTGAGAGTTAAACATGTAGGATGAAAAAACAGCTGCTGATGTTAAAAAACGATAAAGGTTAATTTGCTTTTGTCTCTTCTAAAAAGTGATAATTTAGTATAAATACTCATTTTTTGTGTAGCAAAAGTGTTTTTTGAAGACAACAGAGCTGAAGACAAAAAACAAAACAAAGGTTGAGCGGATTTCACCGCCAACGATGGTGGAACGGTCACAACACGAGGAGGTAAGCAATATGAACTTAGCAAATAGTGATACAAACACTGACGTTGGCTCCTGGGAGCTGGTTATTGGTCGTAAAAGATCTATGTCAGATTCAAGCGAGCCAAGAGCACAAAAACGACCAACAAAACCTATTCCAACCTCTAACAGTTTTGAGGTTATAACCAAGATCAACTAGCTAACTGAAGAAATAAGACAACCGCCTCAAAATGATAAAACCCCACCAATTTTTATAAATGGTGTGGAGAATTATCATGCTTTAATTTCATTCTTAGAAAATGAAGCTGGCCCTAAAACATTCAAGAAAAAATCGAAATTAAAAGGAGTCACTGTTTACCCACAAACACCTGATATATATCGAAAATTAAACTCAAGCCTACGAAATAAAGGTGCCGACTTTCACACCTACCAACTCCCACAGGACAGGTGCCCAAGAGTTGTTGTTAAATATCTCCATCATGGAACACCAGTCGAGATAATCAGAGAAGAATTTAAAAATGTGGGCTATAAAGTAACCAATGTAGTCAATGTAATATCTCGATTTAAAAAATCTCTTTCTATGTTTTTCGTAGACGTTACAAAAGAGACATTCAGAGAAGATATTTTTAAAATTGAGTTTTTATATTATTCTCACATTAAAATCGAGGAACCACGTCAAAAGCGAAGTATTCCTCAGTGTGTTCGGTGTCATCAATATGGGCACACTAAAACATATTGCAATCATCGACCACGCTGTGTGAAGTGCGGCGAATATCACGAAAGCAGTTCATGTTTAAAAACTAGAGAGACCCCCGCTAAGTGCGTCAATTGTAGTGGTCAGCACCCGGCTAACTACAGAGGCTGCCAGACGCTGAAAGATCTCAGGGTTCAGCGCAATGCAAGAAACCGTCTTCAGCATCCCACAGTAGCAGAGCTACCACAGGGACCTCCAGGCACCATGAATTCCCTCCAATACGGCAGCGGAACCACAAAACATCGCTGGACCTCAGCAGCAACATAATCAACCATCATCGAACTCAGCACCCCAGAACCAAAAAACATGTACAGGTATGAGGGGAGGCATTACCCAGACGGTACCTCCGGTAGATAATAGCTCTTCCCAATTATTTAATATAATTAATGGGTTAAATAACTTAATCCAGCCCCTTTTCATTCTTCTTCAACAGCTATCACAGTTTACACAGGTCTGGTGCCCTAATTATGTCCCACAATAATTTAACTGTGGATTCTCTGTCAATTCTTTTGTGGAATGCCAACGGACTGACGCAACACAGTACTGAACTTGACTTATACTTGCACGAAAAACGGATTGACGTTGCACTCATTACTGAAACACACCTGACACCTCGATCAAAAATTTACATCCAGGATTACTCTATCTATAGAACTGATCACCCAGACAAAACTGCACATGGAGGAACAGCAATACTCATAAAAAATTCACTAAAACACAATCCCATAGACTTACCTATTACACCCGACATACAATCAACAGGAATAACGTTATACACTAAACATTACACTATTACATTTCCCTCAGTTTACTGCCCCCCTAGGTACAAGTTTACATCCACGATGTTTTCTGAGTTCTTCAAACGCCTCAGAAGATGCTTAATCGCAGGTGGAGACTATAATGCTACGCATCAAGGCTGGGATTCAAGGTTGTGTACTCCAAGAGGCAGAAATCTCTGGTCTGTCCTCCATGAACTTTCATTAGACACAATAACTCCAAATTCACCCACTTATTGGCCCACCTCCAGACACAAAACTCCCGACTTACTTGATTTCTTTATTACAAAAGGACTTAGAACCGTACCTTTCTTTTGCCGTCAATACAAGCTCTGATCACTCCTCGGTGCACATGGTTCTCTTCGACGCGCCTTCTGAAGCACAAAAGAGACCTAAGCTCATAACAGGTTGCATCGACTGGGACGCATATAGAGACCATTTGAACAACAATATTTCTGTTCCAGGTTCAATTAAAAATCAAGGGGAACTAGAAGAAGCCGTTGAAACTTTTACAAAAAGTATACAAGATGCAGCATGGTCCTCATCAACATCTAGGTCACAAAGAGCAGTGAACTTGCCCCATTATCCAATGTTCATAAGGGACTTAATCAGGGCAAAGAGAAGAGCTCGTAAAGTGTGGCAGACTAATAGACTTCCTTCAGACCGACAAACTTTTAACAGATTGAATAACGAACTTAAAAGACATATTCAAAAATTCAAAAGCACAAACTACGACAATTTTATTAACAACCTTTCGACGGACGATGGAAGTTTATGGAGACACACAAGGAATCTTTTAAAGCATCGTGAGGTGTCAGCACCTCTACGAAGAGAGGATGGTTCTTGGGCTGTTTCGGACGAAGAAAGATCTGAACTCTTTGCTACTCATCTTTCCTCTGTTTTTAAATCACATACGGACTTCGTTAATACAGAACATGATATTTTTGTACAAAATAACTTAGACATACCACTACAGCTCACACTACCACCACCTCCTTTCACACCATCACAAGTTGCACAAGAAATTAGACAATTACCGAAAAGAAAAACCTCTGGTCATGACTTGATAAATGCTAAGGCGCTCCAGCAAATGCCAAGGAAAGCTCTAGTGTTTCTCACCACAATCTTCAATTGCATTCTTAGGACCACAAAATTTCCAATACAGTGGAAATACTCTCATATAACCATGATTAAAAAGCCAGACAAAGAAACTAACAATCCTTCTTCATATAGACCGATTAGTCTGCTTCCAGTGTGTTCTAAATTATTTGAAAAACTATTATACTCACGACTATTACATATACTAACAGACAAACAGATTATTCCTGACCATCAATTCGGGTTTCGAAAATTACATTCAACAACACAACAATTACACAGGGTAACTGACTACACATCGACAGCACTAGAGCGAAAATTATATGCAACCGGAGTATTTCTGGATGTCGCCCAAGCTTTCGACAAAGTATGGCATCAGGGGCTTCTCTTCAAACTTAAGACCATACTCCCACCAACCTACTACTTAATTCTTCACTCCTTTCTCTCAGACAGATTTTTCTCCGTTCAACACGGTTCAGGTCTATCCTCAATTCGACCTATTTTAGCTGGCGTACCTCAGGGGTCAATCTTAGCCCCACTACTGTACATCACATACACACACGACATTCCTCAAACTATCCACACACTTACAGCAACCTACGCAGACGACACTGCTATCATTACTAGACACGATAATCCTACACAGGCATCACTTAACCTACAACATCACTTACAAAAAATAAACGATTGGTGTAAACTATGGAAAACTCAAATAAATTATCAAAAGTCACAACACATCACATTTACTCTAAGACTAGAAACATGCCCTTCTGCATACTTAGACAACATACCGATTCCACAAACAGATAGAGTACAATACCTAGGCCTGACGTTTGACAGAAGAATGACATGGGGTCCACATGTAAAGAAAAAATGTGCATCATTAAATCACAGATTAAAACTATTGCATTCATTATTAAGACGGCATTCGAAATTAAAAGCAAGACAGAAATTAAATATTTATACATAACTATTAAAACCTCTCTGGACTTATGGACTACAAATATATGGAATTGCAAAACCAACACACATAAAACGACTTCAAACTTTTCAGTCTAAAATACTACGACTAATTACCCAAGCACCCTGGTATGTGAATAATAACACTTTACACACTGACTTACACATGCCAACGATCAATGAACACATACGAACTTACTACAAACGATTTCATAATAAATTACATGGTCACTCCAACTAGCTAATTAAAGAAATGGCCACGACTACTATGCCAGAGAACTCCAGAAGACGACTGAAAAGGGTCTGGATGAGGGACCTACTTACGTAATTGTATGTAAGTAAGTAAAAGCCATGGAAGGGATGCCGCTGGGTATTGCTTTTCCTCATGCCTTTTTATTTTATTTTATTTTTTTATTTTCTCATGACTGTGCCAGCACATCTGCTGATTGTCAATAGTTATAATTGACAGGTACGGATAAATATATGTAAGTGCAAAAAAAAAGAACATGAAGGATGAAGTGTTTGATAAATTCATTGAAATGGTATATCAAACTATATTTTTAACATTAAACAGATATTAATTATTTCAATAATTAAATTTTAAAAAAATTAAAACCAAAACAGTTTTCAAAATATTAAAAATCTCCAAAAGAATAACTTTTATTTGTCTTAAGAGTCAAATATAGTTGTATAACGACCATAACGACTAAAAGTTTTAGTCGTTTAAAAAAAAAGAAGATTTTTTTCAAGAATTTGTTTTATGTTAGTCGTGGCTAACGAATAAAAAATAATTCATTAGTTGTTAACTTTTTCAATAGATTTTTAATTTATCATAGATTATAACAGATAGTGATATCCAAATTTTTTAAATGACAACTTTGGCATTTAGGAGGTTATCGCTAGAAATAGGGTCCTGACCGGATCTCTTTATATCATCTCAAAATATTTAAAACCAGACTTACCCAGTCTCAATCTGCTAAGTTACTACTGTTGGAGTATTGTTATCATTTTAATTATTTTTATATTATAAATGTAAGAATCAAAATTGAGATTTATCACTTTTCAATGATTTTTTTTTTTTTTGCACCTCATTTGTCAAAATATATAAATCCTTTTATTTGTCTTAAGAGTCAAATATAGTTGTATAACGACCATAACGACTAAAAGTTTTAGTCGTTTAAAAAAAAAGAAGATTTTTTTCAAGAATTTGTTTTATGTTAGTCGTGGCTAACGAATAAAAAATAATTCATTAGTTGTGACTATTTTTTATGAATTAAAATCAGTCGTAATTCATCAATCGGATAATTTTCACACAACCCTGTTCAATAATAAGTGAAGCTACATACCTAACTAAGACAGCTGAAGTAAGTTTACTTCAAAAGTAATTACTTTGCTCATTTTAAAATAACTCTTCAATATAACAGTTAACGGACTCAGTTATCCATAAATTTTAGTCACCCAGCATTACTTTTATTTTATTTTACTCCTCGAGAGAGGGTTAGTGCCGAGGAGAGGAATTCTTTTTTGGTAGTTTTCTTACTTATTAAAAGTAAAACTAACTAACAATCAAGCAAATTAAAATATACCTAAAACTGCTATTTTTTATCAAAACATTTCTTCCTATATTACCCAAGGATCTCAGGGATGTTATTTTTGTTAACTTTTTCAATAGATTTTTAATTTATCATAGATTATAACAGATAGTGATATCCAAATTTTTTAAATGACAACTTTGGCATCTAGGAGGTTATCGCTAGAAATAGGGTCCTGACCGGATCTCTTTATATCATCTCAAAATATTTAAAACCAGACTTACCCAGTCTCAATCTGCTAAGTTACTACTGTTGGAGTATTGTTATCATTTTAATTATTTTTATATTATAAATGTAAGAATCAAAATTGAGATTTATCACTTTTCAATGATTTTTTTTTTTTTGCACCTCATTTGTCAAAATATATAAATCCTAAGAGACAGAAAAGAAATCCATACTATTAAATCATAAATGTAGTATGTTATAAAATTATTAGATATTTATTCAATTAGATATTCAACTTATGTTAGCTCAAAAGAGATAAACAAACGAATAATGGACCCTCTCTAAGAAGAAACATTGCCTCAGTCTACTTTCAACTATATTTGGCCACTTTTGAGTTTCCACTGACAGTGTGATCTTGGACCACCTGTCATGTTGGAGCGACACTTGAAAAGTAGTATGACCATACTTTCAGTGAAGTTTATAAGGTTTTTTATTAGACAGTTATAATACGTAAACCTATTATCGGAGGAATGAGGAATTTTGTAAGTTCTGATATTAATTATTACTTATCACAAAAAAATCTATTAACATACCTCAATCTATTCAATACCTTTATATGTTTGACATGTCATATGGATACTTGTGCACAAATCACTGATGGGTAACGTTTAATAACGATCTTTAATAACCTTCTCTAGAAACACTATAATTATGTTATATAAACCTTGCTGAGCACAGAGTAGTAAGATCATTCAAACGCCGAGTACAAGAACTCGGTATTCGGTGATATTTTCCAGGAAAATTGAACATACCATGGAAGCAGGTAAATATAACTTTGAAAAAGTTATAAGATTCAAATGACTTGTCATTATCAATAGTGACTGCAGATATATGCAGACTACATATGCACAATTCCCTCGACAGGTAGATCTTCCTGGGGCACAACCAGCATCTATAAAGTGGGTACCCTTAATTAAAATAATTAATTAAGAGGAAAAACCTGGCTGGATCTCGGTAAAATCACCTCCTTGCACAAGTAACCAAGTAACAGTGCTTTCCCTAAATAGTACTGAACCCGAGACCCTTTATGGGTTGTAGTGGTATAGATTTTTTTATTTTTGAAGTGTTTGAAACTCAAAATAAATGTAGATCAATAACAAAATTTATAACTGTGCTCTGTTTCAATAAGAAACTTTTTTAGTTAAAAAAAAAAAAAACTGTAGATGAAATAAATATACAATTCGAATCCTCCCAGTCGGTGTCCTTTTTTTTTAGGAATAATATAAATAACTCACAGTTATTCTTATGATAATTTTCCGTTATTTTGCTTTTAGAAATGAGCAAATACACAGGATAATGAAGTGTTAAGGGATTGTCGTTCTAATTTTTGGTTGCCACGTCAGGCAGGCATATGTCTCAATTAATACTTAATTGACAAGTAATATTCTTGTTTATAAAATCATGATCAAAATAAACCATTAATTTTAACTAACCTAATAAGGTACATTAATCAAACTATGAGAAACTAGAGAACGCTAATATCATATAGTTGCAAATACCTATAAGCATACACAGCCTTTGTGGTATAAAAGACATAACAAGATTTTTCCATGTATAAAGGCTATTATTGCTTTACCTTAAAATAAACATCCTACCAATACAAAGAAAATTAACTAAATAGTGTGAGATGTATTATTTAGTCGCAGGTATATCTACTTCTACCCCCCTTTTTTACCTTTTATAGTCATTTGAACATAGTTTAACTCTAAAACTAACAGCCGTTGGTATGTTTTGAAGTGTGAAAGTTAAAATGAGTTTTAAATTTTTTTAAAATGTTTATAAAGCTTTTTAATTAATTTTTTTTCGAAAGTATATATTATTTTTACTTTCGCTTACCTATATATGAAATACATAGTAATGGACAGTATTGCAATCATGAAAATTTTTGAATCTTAGTTTTCAATGGAAATACATGTTTTGAGGTCTCCTGAGTCCAAATAACCAAGTCCTGCAAAATGGTCTGCGTGTGTGTATGTATGTGACCAGTCTAGATCAAAAACGAAAAGTTGTATGAAAGTGATATTGGCTATTTAAGGTTTGTATATATCTGAGATGTTACAGCAACCTTTTTGTCAAAATTGGCTAACCGGAATTGGCACTATATAATCGATGTTACACATTTTTATGATTTTCTCGAAAACGGCTTTAAAGATTTTGATCATACGGACATACGGAGCAGAACTTTGGGGTTCCGCAAAACACACACACATAAACAAAATTCAAACCACACAATCCAAAATCGTCAATGCTCCTTGGTTTATTTCAAATCACACCATACACACAGACATGAACATACCAAAAGTAAAATCCTACATACACAACAAGTACACATTTCACTCTCAATCATCCAAATCCACTCGTTCTATCTCTATCTTCCTCCCTGTTACCTGGTGAGCCTCAAAGACGACTAAAAAGGCAGTGGCCTAGAGATCTGCTGAAAAGTTAAAAAGATATCAGGAATTCAAGAAGATATAATTAACGCCAACACATTTGCTTGATGCGTTCCAACGCAGTGGCAAATTTAAAATAAAAAAAAAATAAAATAAAAAAAAAGATTTTGATCAAATCGGTATATCAGTGTATTATCAAGTGGTCTTTAATATCAGCTAGGTCTTATCCACATTAATGTTACCTTACAGGACTTAAATGCCCAATATTCAATATGCCTTCCTCTAAAATACCTTTAATTTGGTTTATTTAAAAAAATTAACTGTCTCTGGTTGCTAAAAGTTATGAAAAAATGCCTAATATAACTTTTGAAAGAATTTGATAATTGAATAAAGGAGAAAAATGCTATCCAGCTCGAAACTGAATCTCCGGAAATAATAGTCAGAAGGTTAACGTATAATATATCGTTGGAAAGTGGAGTATTTTAGAAAAAATAATATCTGATTATTAAGTTGTAGAAGGTAACGTAGAGTAACAAATAAATTATAAATAATAATTTCTAAAGACTAACATTATGTAACGTAAATCACATGTTTCTAAGGAAATTAAATGAAATTTTCTTACTAATTGTAAACTTCTACATTTCTTTTTAAGTTTGAAAAAAAGAAAAAGTATAAAAAAGAACAGCTGTTAATGTTAAATAAGGTGAAAGGTTAATTTAATTTTGTCTCCCAAAAAGTGTTAATTAAGTGTAAATACTTAATTTTTGTGTAACAAAAGTGCTTAAGACAAGATTGCTAAGGACAAAACACCAAACAAAGATTGAGCGGATTTCACCGCCAACAATGGTGGAATCATCTCAAACTGAGGTAAGTAACATGGACTTTAAAAATAATGATATAAACAATGAAGTCGGCTCCTGGGAACTGGTTATTCGTCATAAAAGACCTATGATAGATTCGAGCGAGCCAAGAGCTCAAAAACTACCAACAGAATCGGTGTCCTTCCGATCCCAATCTCGAACAGTTTTCAGGTTCTAACCAACATAATTAATTTACAAACAGAAGAAGTTAGAAGAGCACCTCAAAACGATAAAACTCCACCAATTTTTATAAACGGTGTTGGAAATTACCATGCATTAATCTCATTTCTAGAAAACGAAACGGGTCCTAATATGTTTGAAACGAAGTCTACATTGAAAGGTGTCACTGTGTACCCAGAAAATCCTGACGTTTATCAAAAATTAAATTCTAGCCTACAAAATAAAGGTGTCGCCTTCCATACTTACCAACTTTCACAGGACAAATGCCCAAGGATTGTTGTTAAATATCTTCACCATGGAACACCAGTCGATATCATTGAAGAGGAATTTAAAAAATTGGGTTACGAAGCCACCAATGTAGTTAACGTCATATCTAGATTCAAAAAAACCCTTCCTATGTTCTTTGTGGACATTACAAAAGAGACATTTAGAGAAGAAATTTTTAGTATTGAATTTATTTATTATTCACATATTAAAATTGAGGAACCGCGTAAAGAGAGAAATATTCCACAGTGTGTTCGGTGCCAGCAATATGGGCACACTAAAACTTATTGCAACCATCAACCACGATGCGTAAAGTGCGGTGAATATCATGAAACCAGCTCTATATGAAAACCAGAGACACCCCTACCAAATTCGCCAACTGTGCCGGCCAGTAAGCCGCTAATAACAGAGCCTGCCAGACACTGAAAGAACTCAGGGTTCAGCACAGGGACCTCCAGGCATGCATGAATTCCCTCCAATACGGCAACGTCACAACCAAGGGGAACCACAGATCATCTCAGGACCTCCGCAACAACAAAATCACAAAAAATCATGTTACACAGGTCTGGTGCCCAAATTATGGCCCACAATAATTTAACTGTAGGCTCCTTGGCAGTTCTTCTATGGAATGTCAACGGACTGAAACAGTACAGTACTGAACTCGACTTATACTTGCACGAAAAACTGATCGACGTAGCACTCATTACAGAAACACACCTGACATCTCGATCAAAAATTTACATTCAGGATTACACAATTTACAGAACTGATCACCCAGATAAAACTGCACATGGAGGAACAGCTATACTCGTCAAAAATTCACTGAAACACAATCCTGTAGACTTACCCATTACACCCCACATACAATCGACAGGAATAACACTATACACTAAGCATTATACTATAACATTTGCCTCAGTTTACTGTCCCCCTAGGTACAAGCTTACACCCACAATGTTTTCTGAGTTCTTCAAACGCCTCGGAAGATGCTTAATCGCAGGTGGAGACTATAATGCTAAGCATCAAGGCTGGGGCTCAAGGTTGTGTACTCCAAGAGGCAGAAATCTCTGGTCTGTCCTCCATGAACTTTCATTAGACACTGCAGCTCCAAATTCACCAACTTATTAGGCCCATGTCCAGACGCAAAACTCCTGACTTACTTGATTTCTTTATTACAAAAGGACTAAAAACCGTACCATTTGCCGTCAATGCAATCTCCGATCTTTGTTCTGATCACTCCTCAGTGCACATGATTCTCTTCGACGAGCCTTCCGAAGCACAAAAAAGACCTAGGCTCATAAAAGGCTGCATGGACTGGGAAGCATATAGAGACCATTTGGACACCAATCTTTCCATTCCAGGTTCAATTAAAAATCATGAGGAATTAGAAGCTGTTGAAAAATTCACAAAAAGCATACAAGATGCAGCATGGACCTCATCAGCATCCAGGCCACAAAAAGCAGTGAACTTGCACCATTATTCTATGTACATAAGGGACTTGATTAGAGCAAAGAGAAGAGCACGTAAAGTATGGCAGACTAATAGACTTCCTTCAGACCGACAAACTTTTAACAGATTGAACAACGAACTTAAAAGACATATTCAAAAATTCAAAAGCACAAACAACAACAATTTTATTGCAACCTTTCGACGGACGATGGAAGTTTATGGAGACATACAAGGAATTTTTTTAAGAATCGTGAGGTGTCAGCACCCATACGAAGAGAGGATGGTTCTTGGGCTGTTTCGGACGAGGAAAGATCTGAACTCTTTGCTAATATGCGATATATGTATATGTATATATATATATATATATATATATATATATATATATATATATATATATATATATATATATATGCGATTTTTGGAATAAACGGATGTTATAATATCTGACCTAACCTAAACCTAATGAATAATCTAACCTAAACGATATAATTTCTATATTTATTTAAAATGAAGGAGAGGTGGAGGAGGCAAGACTACCCCTCTGCAATAGTAGCACTGCGTGGTGTTATCTGTTGTAAACCTTATCTGAAACATTGTGGATAACCTGGCATCAATCAAGATGGCAGAAAGAGTAGTGATTCGGAACAGGTACCAAATTTATCATACAATGAAACGTTTTTTAAAATTTTCAATATCAGAAATTGGTTAATAATAAAAAAGGTTAATAAAAAAATTCAAATGAAGAATAAAAAAATAATGACACTATATGCAGAAAAAAACATCTGATGTGTCCACTCACACGACTTTCCTACCTATTTCAGAAAAGTTTTTATATCTTTACATATGTTCATGAAGAAACAAAAAAGAATTGAACTAAATTTATTTTCCTGAAAATTAAACAAACAAAAGATTTGAGTACGATTTATTTGATAAATTAAGGAAATGAAACCAGCTTAAGGTAGATCAGTGTAAAAAATTCAATACTCACTAATATTGCTGATCAAAAACTTTTGCCATAGTATTGTAACAAACTTAGTATTATCAAACAATAATTTCTGTTAAAAGTAGAGGAAATAGTGAAGGTTGTGTGATGCGGGCAACAGAATTTCTTAATTTCACTTAGTCATCTTTATTCTCTTATTCACCCCTTTCTGACACCAGGAAATGAACTCGTAATGTTTCATTGCAAATTGAATCGCTGTAACTTCGTTAATAACTGTCCAAAATGAACGAATTTTATATGGCCATGCAGGGAATTTAATTACCTTTCAAAAGATAGGCTAAACGGCGTGTTTTTCGAAGCAAACGAACAAAAAGAAGCAACAAAATCGGTTCAATAGTTCCCGAGAAAATCTTGGCACAGACAGACAGACAGACCAATGGCTAAAAATGTGTTTTTCGGACTCAGGGGGCTGTGAAACGTATAGATCCGTCGAAAACCGCATGTCGGAAATTTGACCCGTTTGCAATTCTTTCCTTACCTAGGTAGGTATAGGTAGGAAAGTAAAAATATCAGAACATATCAAAAAATAATGTAAATTTAATGTAAGACAATAAAAAAAATTATAAGATTAAAATAAAGTTTAAAGTTAAAGTAATGTAGGACAATTAATAAATTAAAAGAAAGTTTAAAATTTAAAAAAAATTAACTGTTTATTGAAGTACTAACATCATATCAAAGAAAAATGTTTAAGTCAGTTATAAAAAAAAGAATATTTTAATGTGAAAAGTGCAAAAGACGGGAGCAATTCAGTGAATAAATCCCACACACACAGGATCTGACCTTGATTCAGGCCCTGCGCAACTAAAGGGTTAAAAAAAATATTGTAACAGCAATTACTTTAACTGATCCTGAGAAGAATCATTCATGCAAGACATGTAAACGAAGTCTGGACACAGCAGACTAATGCTGAATTAAGGCAGCTATATGGGGATGTTGATATGGTGATCTTTATTAAAGTAAGTTGTTTCAGATGTGCTGGATACGTTATAAGAATGTCTGAAGATCTGGTCCAAAAAAATAAATCTTTGGTAAATGAAAAAGAGGAAGACCTACGTTGCAGTGGATTGATGGCATATCTACAGATGCACAATCCATACTGGGGTTCCAGAACTGCAAGACGGCAGCATGGAATAGGAATGACTGGGGGGTCAAAGTTGCAAGAGGCCTCGTCTCCACATGAGACGTAGCAATGTGCAAGAAGAAAAATTACTTCAACAATGGACCATAGTTGAAAAATCTGGTGCAGTGTGAGCACCACACAACTTTCAATTACCAAATTTAGAATAGATAGGTATTTCATATATAGGGGACACAAACGCATAATGTGAAAACGACTGTATAACTTAATTCAAACTGTATAATTTAAAATTATTAAAGTTTTTTTAATCTGTAAAATTTATATGTTTGCATCACTTTTTATTTTATTTTACGACTATGTATAGTACCAAACAATAACAATGATTACAGAGAAAATATGATCTTTTGGAAAATTTTTTGAGTTTTATCAGGAACAGTTATTACAAGAATAACTCAACGTTAGTAAATATTGTGTATTATTAGGTTTATGTTTGTAGATTCTCAACACTTAGCGTGAAAACCTTTAAAGAAAGTTATAGATAAGTGATATATAAAAGTTAAACTAACAATATGAAAGTCCTGTACAGAGGGGTGTCAGGTATCTCTAAAGAGAGGGAATTCGGAAAAGTTGGGCGCTCTCGGCTATATCCCTTTAGCTTCGAACCCTTATTTCACCGTAAATTACCAATCAATTTTCTTCAATCATTATACTCAACTAATTTTTATAATACTTAACAATGTGAAATAGTTTATTACTTCAAATAAAAATAATTAAAGGTACTTCAAAGGAAGAAATTTTGAAAACTAGGCATTTAAACCCTGCTAGAGAACACCAATGAGAATAAGACCTACATTCTATTAAAATTCACTTGACTTTAGACTGATATAATGAATTTAATCAAAATAGTTAAAGCAGTTTTCAGCAGCTTCTTTTAAAGCAGATTCTAAATCAATTATATAAAGTGGCACTTTCGGTTAGCCGATGTAGATGAACAAGTTGGTGTAACATTCGATGCTTCCACAAACCTTTAATAAGCAATTTCAGTTCTGTACAACTTTTGTTTTTGAGCTAACTTTTCACACACAGACCATTTTGTAGGACTTGGTCATTTGGACTTAGGAGATATAAAAACAAGTATTTCTGTTGAACACTCAGATCAAAAAATTTTCACGTCATTGAAAGTAAAAAAAAACAGAATATAAATTTAAAAATGTCTTAATGTACAATGGAAGATTGTGTATCTACCTAATTAGGTATATAGTGAATAATCACTTTCTTTTTCGCTTTGTTCTTCATTAATAAAAAAAAATATAGATAGATTATAATATACTTTCTCTATCACATAACAGAATTATGTGATTCTGAAAAAACATGTTTGTTTAAAGCTATTTCCTGTTAAATATTCAATTTCGAAAAATTGATATAACAAATGAATGAATATGGACGAATTAGAACTAAAGAGATAATCAAAACATGGAGGAAAATGGAAAAAAAGATGGGAGAAAATCAATAAAAAAGATGAAAAAAGTTTATTAACGATTTACATACCTATATAAAACATTGTTACTGGTTCACAAGTTTCATATCGATTTTATGGTTAGGTGAAGATCACAAAGATTACACTGTACATAAGATATGTATGGAATCCCAAAAGTAGCCATGTGTTTCCCGAAGTATAATGAAGTGACAGATATCCATACCTTATTTAGAAATAAATTATGGAAGCTATTAGATGATTAACTGAAAAGAACCCATCAATATTAACAAGAACATCTCTGCAGGATAAGGTGCCAATCGCAACTAAACTGGCTAGCAGCAGTAAGTATATCGCCTGAGCAAGCCCAACCATCAACATAGTAGTAAACACTCAGCTACTTTCAGAAATGTATCTACAGTATGAATGATGTCTCGATGAAATGTCAAGATAAAATACTGGAAAAGTAATAAATAATTTACTCTCTTAAGACTTAAAACATGAAGCATTATCTACTAATCCATTCTGGCAATATATTGTGGTAAATTAAAAAAAAATTACATTATGGATAAATATCTTAAAAATAAAACTACTTTTGAAAAGAAACATACTGAAAAACCCAACTAATAATTATTACAATTTCAATGAAAAAAATTGCCTATTCTCTGATAAAACTAGCATTAATAAAGTTTTTAACTGAGAAATGTAATACTCAGTCTAAATAATAACTGGTTGTTTTCAAAATGAAGAAAACAAGAAAGTCAATTAATTACTACTCATGAATATAAGGATTGTTTAAAAAATCAAGATTGAAAACAAAATAACTTTCAAATGACAAACTATAATAGAAACAAGATCTACTGATTAAGCATCAATGATAAGTAGTCTTCAACTTCAATATAAACAAATCAAAGTGAATAATGATCCAACAAATGATTATCCTACAGTAAAGAAAATTAATCCCTAATTAATATATTGTTTTAACTTGAAAGAACCAAATATAGATATATTCAAGTAAATTATTCATTTATAAACGTCAAATAATTATCAGTAGATTATACATCTAATTAATGGCATTGAAAAAATTTAAATACTTACTTCTAAAATACCTTCAAGTTTAAACAGTTCTTACAATTCATTTTCACTTATTTCGGTTAAGAAAAAATGACCTAAATAATATGGCGGCAGACAAATGAACATCTATTATTACAGATAACTAAGCGTTACAAAAATCTTTAAAAAAATTAAGTGACAACATAACAAAAATACGGAAACTAGTTTAAACAAGAGGCGCGGACACACAAAAATAAAAATAAATGCATAAGTAGAAAATATAACGACTAAAGAAAATAAAAAAAACACAACACACACTCTAACGTCAGGCTTAAGCACCTAACAGATTTTTTTTAGGTGGGCATCTTGATATCACTATCAAGGGATTTTCAAAATTAAAAAAAAATAGGATTTCTTTCAGTATGAAAGGTTTTGCTTCCATATTTAAAATTAGGTTCTTATCATGATACTCATTAACTAAATTAAAACATTGGTTTTAATTCTTAACAGATTAACTTAATTCAAGTTCTTATTTAGGCGCCAAGTTGACAAGTAGCTGAAGTGAGAAACTTCTATAATTTAAACAGAGAACTGAGACGTTTCTAGAACATTTTCAGATGTTTAGTCAATTCATTCAGAAAATATTTTGACTCTGGATTTGAGAAGTAATAAGAAGTAATAAAGGAATATAAATTTTAAAAAACTTTAGAGGATACTATTAAATTACCAAAAGTGTATATGACCCCCCCTTTCAAGATCATGAAGATTTATAAAGTTCTAGCTAAAAAACTAGGGTTGTAGCCAAGTGATTGAGGACTTACATAAGAGTTTTCCATGACAAGTAAGCTGGAAATTACTTTAATCCCTTCGGTATTGGTCTAGAATGAACATAATTACATGAGATTTCACCCTCCTACTAGGCGAGCGCAGTTCGTTGCTTAAAGATTTGTCTTCCTAAAACCTTTTTTTTTAAATTTACATACTATTTCAAAACGAATCGATGCTATCAAAAACATTGTTGAGACCAATATAATAGAACTTGAAATTCTGAACCAAATGCGTATCCAATTTTAATGTTATAGTTTAGCATTGAACTAACAACAATATTTAAAAGATGTAATAAACGCCTCAACATACTAATTTACCTAAATGCCTTGCTTCCAATTGTCATATATTTATCGTATACATTGGCGTTAATAATGGCAAAGCAACCAATAAAACGCAGCAGCGGGGACGTCGGGAGGGCGCAGTGCATGGACTCTGTCGGATTTAAGGGGGCTTTTGGACTGAAGCCATCTAAAATGAAAAAAAAATAAGTCCATGATTTCATATTTGTTTCTACCAGTGATATGAGCCTAACAATTAAGAAATATACTTCTGTTATTAGATGTAAGCACCTGACAAGAAAAAAGTATCCCAAAAAGCATTGTTGTTCCAATAATTGAACATTCAAGACATTGAACTTACAACAATATTTCAAAGATGTAATAAACGCCTCAACGTACCAATTTAACAATCTCTTGCACCAGCTATCAGGTATTTATCGTATACAATGACGTAAATAATCGCAAAGCAACCAATAAAACGCAGCAGCGGGGACGTCGGGAGGGCGCAGTGCATGGACTCTGTCGGATTTAAGGGGGCTTTTGGACTGAAGCCACCTAAAATGGAAAAAAAAGTACATGATTCCATATTTGTTTCTATTCACTCATAACTTTTAAAAACATGATCATAATTGAACTTTACAGATATTTCTATTCTGTAACGGCCTACCAATTCATAATTACTGATTCACTACTCACGTAATTAATTAATAAAATATACTTTACTTTTAGAAAAATGCCTTCTTATATTTTCAACACTTAGAATAAGATAAAAGGAACTGAGAAATAAAGGGTTTTTGAGTGTTAACTTAGAAACAAAGTTATAGGGTGAATTGTTGGTGAAGGGAGGAAGATGTTTACTAGTTTGTGTCTGATCTTCGTCGAACAGACGTGACCTTAATATTTTCGATAAATACATTCAGCACCTAACACTTTCTCTTGTCTTATAAAAAATAATAAACATTTATAGAAAAGTCTTTAGATCTATAAACTACGACCCACCGATCTGCAGCATTCGACAGATCTTTGATTATTCAATCCTTGTCTCTATGGATTTACATCCGTCACTCCAATACCCGACCCACCTTTAAATACCGCCTATTCAATAACCTGCTATTCATCCAGTTCACAAAAATAAAAAGCTTTTTCCGTAAATATGTATATAAATTATTATATATACTCCACCCATCCGACGGCCTCGTTTACTTTTATAAACACGATCTCTCGTATTCAACACTTAAGCCCACCTTATACGGTCAATATTATTGAATGAATAATATTGGAGTAATGTTATTGAACGTCGTATATGTCGGTATAATCTTTACAATATATCCCTCAGACGACCAATATATTCGATATTGGTCGATATTAATCCCTTTAGAATAAGATACAAGGAACTGAGAAAGGTTGTTGGGTGTTCACGTGTAAGCAAAGTTATGGGGTGAATGGAGGGATGATGCTTACTACTATTTATATCTGATCTTCGTCGAACAGGCGTGGAATTATTATTTTCGCAGAGTTTACAGTTTTCTCTTTAAACACTAAACAAAACAAATATTTATGTTAGGCTACGGTATTATAGTATGGGACATTATTTATCTATTATAGATTCAGAGGATGTTTTTATTGGCATAAATTTGTTCTAAAAACGTTCTGACTACACATATTTTCTTGGCTAACTCTGATTTAAATCAAGTTTTATTTTAACAGTTTTAATGTTTGCCCCCGATCCGTGTCGCCCAGCTAGACGCGGCTCCGCCCACATGACGGCCCTGAGGGTAACTGACTATTATTTCATGTTTTATGACGGTAAATAATATAAATTTAAAGCGTTAGTAGCTTTTCTATATATATTATGTATATAAATATATATATATCTGTGCTCCAGAGGTAAACCACACCATGTCCATTTTTCCATTAAATAATTTAGAAACAAATACAACACGACTATGGTCCTGACTAAATACCTGTGAACAAAGTTCCCACTCCTTCATTAGCTTCAGACTTCAGACCCATTTCCATTTTATCCAAACCTCTAGAAAGTTCACTCCCAGTTGAACAACTTTCTCGAGCAAAGTCGTCTCCTCAATCCGGCCTTTGTTCCCAATATTCCACCCAATTTGCCTTGTTAAAGATTACCCAAGACCTCCAATTATCCATAGATAAACAGAAAATCTGTCCTCTCCCTTTCTGATTTATCTGAAGTCTTTGATTCTGTTAAACATAATATCCTCCTTTCCAAACTCCTAAGCCTGCCCATCTCGAATAGCGATCTAAAATGAATAGGATCTCCTTTTCATCCTATCGCTTCCCGACAATTATAATTCCCAACAAATATCCTTCCTCGACCCTTCAATTATCAGGATGTGTTCCTCAGAGCTCTTAACTCTCTCCGATCCTTTTCTCCATTTATATTAGGAACCTTGCTGACTCCATTGATCACTCCCACTATCACTTGTATGCAGATGATTTCCAAATTTACCTACCGTTCCAACATTCTGAGATGCCTTAAGCTACTCGAAAACTACAAAAGATATTGACGGTTCCATAGATGGGCAGAAAAACAATTAACTGAAGCTGAACGCAGATAAATTAAATTAAGGCTATCATAATTAGCTCCCTTCCTTTCTTTCCTCTACTTTACCTCAACAACTGCTCCTTACACTTCTTTCCAGCAGTCGAAAACCTGGGAGTAATCTTTGATCAGAACCTCTCTTCGAATAACCATGTTTTCCAGATTACCTGTAAATCCATAAACAATACTTAAGATTCTGTTCAAAAAAACAAAAAGCTCCTTGTGACATATCTTGTTTTCTCTCACTTCGACTATGGTTGCTTGGTGAATGGAGGGCTGTCCACAAGACTGAAGAGACTCATGAATTGCTTCATAAAATTCATCTTTGGGATTCCCATGTTTCCTGCTTGTACACAGAGTTGGCTCTATCCTGCTTCCCGACAGTATTTTCCTTTTCCAAGTCCTCAGACCAAAAATCCTTACTTTATGTTCCTCTATTTACTCTCCTGATACCAGATTTTGAACAATTGATCTATACATCCACTTCCATAAAACCACTTCCTTCATCATTCGTGCCATCTCCTTTTGGAGCTTCTTTCCTGCCCCCTTACGTCAATTCACATCTACGAATTCCCACAAACAACTCCTATTCCAACACTTACACATATATTAGTACCAGAACAGTAGTTCTACCTATATAAACATGCATTTATAAGTATAAACGGAAAGATATTTCTTGGATGGAAGTTTTGAAGCTTGGAACACAATTCTGAGCTAAAAGGATGGCAGGATAGCATGATATAGCAGAATCCCCACCAGCGTTTCCACATTTTTTTTTCAATTTATTTTTTTCACTCATTTAAAAAATCCCTTCTGCCCAAATATATTCAAAATATTATATGTAACTTCTTGTTTCATGTCAGCATAATTATATTACTAAAAAAAAATTATTAAACTGTGCTAATCATTATTTTCTTTTTTCCCTCTAAAAATTATGGAATTTTCCAAAAAAGGGAACTTTTTCACAAGTGGGAAACCCTGCTCTTCACACTCATGATGTAACTCACTCCCCACCACTTTTTTTTAACACTAATTATCTCTGCAAAATCCATCAGAAAAATTCGGGTCTAATTGTCTTTTTAATGATATAACCTAATTTTGACTGACCAATAAAAATTTAAAATTCATCTAAGTATAAAATTTAAATAACAAATAATAACTCTTGTTGAAATAACAAGTGATATAATTAATTTTTTTTTTTCACTTTCTCAATCATTGCCAACATCGTTTGGAGTTTTTCAACATTCAATAATGTTTGTTGTTTTTTTCCCTAAAAATATAAAAAATGAAGGCCAGAAGTAATTAAAAAATAAATTGTTAAGTTCTCAACATACGTTACCTATATTAATCAACTTGACAAATTATGATTAAACGTCTATTATTCTATTTAGATAATATATGATCAGTGGCATAACACTCAAAATGTAGCAAATATGCTACCATAATGGTACCATGAAAAAATGAACTGATTACAAAAGACAAAGCAACATGAAGTTATCGAAGATCTGGACTTTGTCGAGTTTCAGAGATATGTAGGAGAAAGCTTAAAGTGTCGGCCTCAAAAGAAATTCTACCAAAATGAAAGAGATGCGAGTGCATAGTAGGAAAAATCTTGTTTACATCAACCAACTAAACTCGGGAGTATTATGAGTCAGGAAGGAGGTGCTGATGAAGATATTTGGAGCGATACAAGGAAAGCCCAAAAAGGTCATTACATGTTGAAAACAGAGATGGCTGGGGCAGACGCTTGAGCTCCACGTTATAATACGGCAGAGTCTAGAGTGGAACACCAAGGCCAGCAAAGAAGTGGACGAACCTAGAACAGGAGTCTCTAAACTTAATGGACATTGATATCGAGAGCTGGACTACGCTCTACAGGCTGCGTTCAGACCTTTTCTGAAGTCCCGTGTGCCATGGCTTCTCCCAAAATATCCAGTTCTATAAATGACACATTTCATCAGCCAAATGAGCTTTTTAAGTGAAAAAAACAACAACATACAATAGATGTTTTAGTAACATTGCGTATGGGTAATTTGCTAAATTTCATATTTTTAAACTTACATCATTTCATCAAAGAAACATAGTTTGGAGGACCCTAGTATATCCATATCTATCATACATTGCATTTCTGACCGTTTTGTATTTCACTTTAATTTAGTTATGTATCATTTGTCAATAATTGCGTTTCCATCTATATTGCCTTTTATTTTACTATAATTAAAGAATACTGTAATTAATGCTAATTTTGCTTACTACTTGCCATTTTTCACCTACTACTATAAATCTGTAAATATTATCAGGTTGCCTGAACAGATTTCTTATTTATTTGTACCTAATACCAATATTTATTTTTTGTATCATGCTCTTTTAGCAATGATGAAGACCTACAATATAGGTAAAAAAATAGCAATTAAAATAAATGCTACTACAATATATAGTGTGTGTCTACTGACCACACCCCTAATAAACTTCTTACAAGTGAAGTTCTGACCTCCAAACCATTATAAGTTATTTTCCCATCTATTAATAATCCCCTCCATTGCTCCAAGCTTAGTCCTCTAATATGTGAAAAAACAAAAAATTAACGTAGTTTGGCAATGGCAAAATTTACTGAATGTTATCAAATAAATGGTCAAAGGTGATGTAAAATGAATTTTGATTCAATCTATAAATCTTGTGAAGGTAAAAGTCAGAGGTAATGGATATAAAAACAGGTCTAATGCTTACAAGAAATATTAAGAGATACTAAAGAATAAATTTTGCAAGATTTACAAAATTCTAAACCAATGAAGATATTTTCATAACTTTGATTTTTTCCTTAATTATTAAATCTGTACCCCAGAGATAGAGGACACCATGTTACATTTTTGTATTTGATCGGGAAGCTAATTTTCCATAACTAACAGCTATTAAAATTTGTTTCCTATTTACTGAATTATTTGTATTAAATGCAATTGTATTAAACTGGATAGAAGTTTTTACATTATAAATTACAGTTGATCAATAGAATGTTCAAGTAGTAATATTTAAATTATGTTTATTAGAAATAATACACAAGACATTCAACAATTACAAAAACTATGTTCAAATTGAATCAAATCCTTCATTGAAATTACATAAAAAAAGAAAAAAGAAGATAAAATAAAAACATCCATATAATACATATTTTGTAATTGATTTAATATGTTTAACTTTTTAAATTAACAATTAAAAACAGTTGTTCTGGTACAAAAACTATTTGTCGTCTTCAACTGCCATAGGCTCTTCACCCTTATCTTCTAAATCTATTATTTCCTCCTTAACTTCCGGTTCAGCTTTAGGTTCTGGTTTAGCTAAAAGTGGCCTAATTTTCTCACTAATTTCATTTAATGTCCTCATAAACTGTCTCTCTTTAGCCTAAGGGGAAAAGATGAAGTTTTTTTAGTAACCATGTTAATAATAAAATTAATAAACTGTAATATCAATTCTCAACAATAAAAAAAAAAAAAAGCGGATGGAGAATTGATAATGTAGAAACATATTAATTACACAAAATAATTAAATTGTGGTGAATTCGTCAATTGTGAATTCTTAAATGATGATATATAATAAATAATGTAAAAATACAACATATCGTCGGCACCAAGTTACGGCAGGTAAGCATTTTTACTAACATGGTGCCGATAATATCTGCAATACAAAACATTCATAATTTACTTTTAATTTGATTAATAGGCTACATATAGAATAAATATTATAGTGTAATACCTGTAAAACTGACAACTCAGAACTAGTCTGTGAAAGACGATCTCGATAATCCCTTACATCTGCATTGAGATCTTTAATATATTTTTCAGACTTTGATGAAGTTTCTTTAATTTTACCTACAAACAAAATAATATCATACTGATAATATCCATTTAATCATTTATGTACAGATAATGGATAGACTAAATAACTATGATAACTATACAGTTTATAAAAACAGAAAATAATATTCTTAAACACTAAGGTCCAAAATTCTTATTATTTATTCTACATACTTAATTCATCACGAAGTTTCCCAAGAGATTTTTCAGTGTCTAATCTGGCACTTTCGCTCCTTGCTAATTGTTCCATCAATTTACCAACATCTACGAGTGTACCATTGAACACAATCATCTCTGAAATAAATTCATCGATTAATATATAAATACATATCTATTGTAAAGATTTTTAATAAGTTTTAAAAAATTTAAATATTTACAATTGAAAAAGGAAAAAAAAAAAAAAATCATTGTATATTTTAAGAAATTTTTTTAAAGAGACGATTAAAATACAAATGAACAATTTGTTTCACTATATAAATAATTTTGATTGCATATTGTTTTATATGAAATACAGAATTTATTATAAATATATATATATATTTTTTTTTTCATAATAATACCCAGTTATTTAATACCATAATTAAATGGGTATGAGGAGGTGAGAGGGAAGAAGTTCTTGATTAAAATTTGGTTCATTCATTAAGTCCAAATAATAGTAAGGGCGAGGGTGGCAGGCAACCTGATAACCGTAGTTTGATAGAAAAATAATTATGTGTTCAAATCCTGGTGGGACTTTTAACTCGACGTAATTCTCCCGCCTTCTCTTATGGCCTGGGAAAAAACCCGTGTAATCTAAAAGGCAAGAAAGGAGAGACTTAGGTCCAAACAATAATTCAAATTCGTGTTACAATAATTAATTTCACATAATGATAATCTGATGCAAATATTAATCAGGTGACAGATATTAAGCTGTAATAAGGTTGAGAATTTAGTTCTGAAGGCGAATTTGCGAGAAAGAATAATTTGATGATGTATTTGATGTCTAATTTATGACTTCAACAATAACACAGTTTTTAAGATTTACATGTTTTGTGCCAGCAGTTTGTAAACATTTAAGTCCCTCTTTTTCAACTTAATGAAGGTGACAAAATTTCGGTAATCGGAGTAGTAAATGAAGTTAGTTTTCTGATGGCCAAGATTTAATCTTTTCCTTATCAATATATATTTTTTTAATTATGATACCTCATTTAAAGGATCATTTTCAGATTCTTTATTATCATCAAGTCCAAACAATGGTGGTCGAATTTTAGTAACCGATAAACTATGCGAACTTTGCTAAGCAGTTCTTGATAATAACTAAATAAATAAATATTAATGTTTAACATCATCATATCCTGGCAAAATAACTACATAGCCGCCGAAAACCGTATATTCTCTTCCCGTTCCCTAGCTTGTCATGCATTCTTTCCGAAAATCTGGACTTATTCAAAACGCCACAGGACAAATTGTTAAAAATTGAGACATCTGCTCACTTTATACTAAATTGGTATCAATATTTTTTAAGCAGAGTAGTACATACAGTTAGGGCAGTAGAAGTGATGTTGAATAAATTTATAAATTTTTGTGATGTTCGTAATAAATAGATAATTTTCCATACTTGACCATTTATTTATGGCTAATGTATTAAAAAAACAAAAAAAAATTAGTATCACTGTCTAATGCTAATAACCTAAATGCTACCTCTGATGATAAAAAGATCCCACATCATTAATGTAATAGAATAATAGTTGATGATTACAATGACAAAGGATTATCATTATGAATGAAATTTTATTAAAAAACAAAAACACATTGTACTAGTTGAATATATTTGTTTTGAAATTATTAAATTGATTTCAAATAAAATGTCTTTAAATAACTGGAAATTTCTAAGTCCTGAAGATGAAATTTTTTGACTAAAATAAATCCAAAAAATCAGCACTACTCACAATTTCCTTTCTCTCCTGGAATGTACTGATAACTTATATTGAGTTTTTATGTACAAAAAAAAAAAAAAGAAAAAAAGATTGATGTGATCTTAGAAGACTAGTAATACACTAAAGTAAATTTAGACCAAAACGTAGCTTCTTTGCCTTGAGCAATGAGAAATTCTTGTTCAAGCATAAAGTAGCTCAAATAAAATACCATAATGAAGTTATTGTGAAATGAAATTTCATACTTACGGCCTGTTTTAATTTCATTATCCTGTCTAGTACCTCCATTTTGTGAGGCTTTTTCTTGACTAGAATAAGGCAGCATTGGTTTAAAAGCTGTAAAATAAATTAGCATTAATAATACAAAATTAAATGACCCTATGATAGAATATTATTAGTGGAGAAATTAAGAGTTACTCACCAAGGAGCTGTGATAAACTTAGATGCTCAGGCATCATTGTACCCTCTGTCCTATCAGTTAGCCTCCTATAGTAGACAGCATCTCTTGAGACTACTTTACTCACTAATTTTCTTACTTGAGACCTGTTAAAAAAAGTAATCAATCTGCTGCCATCAAACTGTTACAACTTAGAACAGTTTACAAGAAAAACATAAATTTAATTAAAAAAAAATAACAGAATTTTTCATTTCTTTTTTAATTCAATAGGAATAAAGAGAAATATATAACAAAGGACACATTTTGGGTATTCCGTAAAAGGGACATGAAGTGATATTTTCCCTATCACGTGGGGAGAATCTCCTAGGACGATCTTCAAACATAAAAGTAAGAGATTTACAGTTTTTATATAACGGCCATAATTCAAGTTCTGAATATAAAAGAACTTATATCTGTTTATTTTATATGTTCAAAAAATCATCATCCTTCTCATTCCTACAACCTCCTCCAATTTAAGTCCTCAGTCGATTCGCATGCCACAAGATCTCGACCTCCTGACATTTACATACCTCATCTCAGTTCTGCCTCATTTTAAAGCTCCTTTGTTGCCTAATTTGTCAATTTCTGGAACCCCCCCCCCATCAAAATCTGACCTGCTCCGTCCTACTCATAAAACCGTCAGATGCCTTTTGACAATGTACATGTATTCCATATAATTTATCATCAAATGATAATGCTGTTCTTTGCTAGGGATATTACAAAAACTTCCTACTCTCAATACCACTTAAGATAACTTTTTCTTTATTCCTAATTTTTTTATTTATTTTATATAATTAAATTCTTACGTGTATTTACTTATTATCCAGCATTTAGATACTTAGGCATTTTATATTGATAAGTTCAAGTTTCCTTTTTCTTAGTTGAAACCTAGAGCTTATTTATAAGAATTTAATTTATTTTTCATTCTTCTTTTCTTATAAATGCATATTTATATTGTTTAAACATTGTATATAGTTTTAAGCGTTTTGCATATAGCTTATTCACTTAATGCTTTCCTTACTTTTTTTTTTGTTATCTTTTCTATTTGTACAATTTTGTTATTCTCAAGGGACTTTGTACCAGAATAAAGTTATTTTCTATCTATTTATCTATAACTGAAAGTACCCATTTTGAAGAATTTGTCATTTTTACTGAACAGCCTACAGAATAAAAAAAAGAAGATAATTTAGGTGGGAAGGGCAAGAACACAAAAAAAACTGAAGAAACTTTTATCAAATGATGACATTTCAGCCATAAGATAAGCAGGCCTTTATCAGTGAGTTCAATGATTTATCCCAAAAATAATACAAATAAAGTTTATAAAGATTTAAGCTGGAGGAAAGTTGCTCCAGATAGGGGGATCTGGCATTGATGCCTTGAATACAGCAGTTCTATCAAGTAATCAACATTCAAGATAGCACTATTTTCATCACAAACTACACATATATAAATTCAAACATCCTGTTATACCTGGATAAGGTCAGTCCTAGGGAAAATATCAGATCTTCGACATCTTTGTCATAAATATACCCACATCGAGTAGTGTCAAAAAAATTGAAAGAAAGAAGAAGTTCTTTATGAAGAGTGATCAATTTCGCTCTCTCCCTACGCGGCTCTTTCTCATTTTTCTTATCTTTATCATTTTCTTTGTTTTCTTTATCTTCTTTATCACCCTAAAAACCATACATACAAACAGTGAAAGCTACATGAAATAATTTTTTTAATAAAATATATCAGGTGTTCTTTCAAATAAAGATTGATATTTTGGCATCAGATTATTTTTTACAAGAGATTAACTTTATTAACCCATTATTTGTTACATACTGGTACTGCTAAATGGAAATATAAATAGAATTTTTTTTTTTTTAATAACATGATTTAATGACTTTAGTAATTGATTTCATGTAAAAAATTAACTAAACAAAAAATACTTGGATGTTAACTAAATTTGTTTTATAACTGCTATAGAAAGTTTCTTAAGAGCAACATAATAAAATAATTTCAGTCCTTGAAAGGTTAATATAGATACAAAATATTTATAATTAAAATTATTATTTAAAAATATTATACAAAGAGATTTCATAATCTTCCACTGGAAATGTGAAATTATTTAACCCATCGAAATACAAACTACAAATTCAATTTTGATGATAAATTGAAGTAATATCTGCTAAAAGTATTTTTTTATTTTTTTTTTCTGCCTGTAAAATAATGAATTTCAAAGCTATATGACCTATATTTCATTTTACCTCTTCCATTTCCTCAGGTTCATCAGCATGAGCCTCAGATTCTTTATCTTTGGCCTTATCTGTTTGATTTGAGTCTTTGCTATCACCAGATTCTTTATTCTCTTCCTTAACATCTTCAACTACTTCCTTTCCATCTTTCTCCTTCTTAGTTTCCTGGAATTATAAATTGCTCGAATAACAAATGCTACATAAGTTACATCACTTATTTCTCCTTATATATCCTTTAGGAAGCTTATACTTATCAACCCACTTCTATCATACAATTTTTAATTATATGATGTAGAACAAAAATATGTGAAATAAATGTCATTTTGTCACCACCTAATTGAGATTGGTATATTGGTCTAGTATTTAGCATCAGATTGATTTTTATTAGGGATTAACTTTGCTAATCCATTACATACTGGTATTGCTAAATGGCTATTATTGCTAAACAAAAGAACTAAACTAACATAGTCAACTGTTAATTGTGATCTATTTAATGAAGAATCTCTATATCTGGGGTTATCACGAAAGAATATGACTCATTGGGTGAACCGGTCATAAAGGAACATCAGACTTACTGTCTCCTACAAAATATAAATTCTCTGAAATAAAGGATGGATCACGATAAATTCTTGAAAATGATTCAAGAAGCTGAAACGGCAAATAAAGAAATAAAATAATAACCTATTTTATTGGTGAGCTGTGGAATAAAACCAACTATTATTTTTTATCACCAATAACTATATTATATATTAATTTGTTTAAAATCTTTATATTTTTAACGATACATTGTATATCAATATTTATTACTGTTATGTGAACAGGATAGCTCAGTGAAACCAGGCACTGTTTTCGTATTCTCAAGAGCCCATGTTCGAGTCATGCTGTGGCGGATAATTATTCTGTTATTTATTTCTGGAAATTTGATTTTAGACTGGAACCATTAGTAAATAATCAAAATTTTTTCTAGTATATATTTATCCATATTATATCACTCCTAACAAAGAGAGATGATTTAATTAATTTCAATTAAACAAAATGAAATAAAGGTTCTTGAGAGGAAGCTATTATGAAAAAAAAAGGCATTTAAAATTGTAAAATAAAAAACTAAAGTTTAATTTTTTAATTTATTGCATGTGTACAATCGATATTCCCGAAACTGCATACCATGAATGACCTTTAATTTAGTACATAAGTTAAATATTATGTGAGAAAAAATGAAATAAATCTTACTTTATCATCTTCTTTTTCTTTTGGCTTTTCCTTTTCTTTTTCCTCCTTTGATTTATCTTTATCTTTCTCTTCTTTAGTTTTATCTTTTTCCTCCTTCTTTTCTTCTTTCGGTTTTTCTGGGGCCTCTACTATAGCTCGGTAAATGTTGAAGCCGAAATCTCTCATCAGCATTTCATTAAAAAGTTCAGCAAAAACAGAGACTTCAAAACTATGTTCCTGAGGGTTAAAAACTATATTTAAAAAATATAAGTAAGTATAAAATATGAATGCATTTTAATAATCATTGTTATGCAAAAACCATTGAAGTTATCTGGACTGGTTAGTTTTTAGTGAATAAATAAAAAATTTAACTTTTCAAGTTTAACTCGCTTTCTTTCTCAAGTAGCTACTGTACTTCATGTGAAAACAACTTAAACTTTTCATAAAACTAAAACAAACCTTAGTTTCATCTTGTCTGTAGCCTAGAAGGACCGATAATGAATAACAATGGCAATCAAACTTGCCAGATTTGGCTGTTCTGTTTGGATGCACCAAGATACTAGGTTTTTTGGGCAGCTTATACCTCTTTTCCAATAGCAGTCGCTCCTTCTCATCAAGCTTTTTAGGTTCCTCTTCCTGGAAAGTGGAAATAGATTTACAATAATTAGATTAGTATAATAATTATCAGACTCTAATGATATTTGACAGCAATAAGAGTGAGGTAATCTGATAAAATCATTGTAAGTAGTCACTCACTTAGAGCAACGAAAATTATAGTGAGTAGTCACTCACTTAGAGCAACGAAAATTATAGTTTGTAAACCTTAAGGTACTATTTCAATGGTACTGCCCACGGCAGCGACCGCCATCCCACACTTTCAACTGTTAATGTTTGTCTAATTCACTGAAACTGCTCACTGTAGCGGCCAAATTTTGATTTAGCATATTAGTTTAAAATAATTTTGAATAAAAATGTTAGCCTTCAATATAATGGTTTTTATTTGTATTGGAAGGGTAGCAATACATGTGATAGAGAGTCGACCTTATTTAACAAATACACCTTTTTTTTTCTTGTTGCAGTTATAGTTGAATAACAAAGTTAGGTTATGTCTACAACAAAATATCAACAATTATCTACGTATTAATGTCAAACTTCCACAAAACGATGGTTTCTTATAATATTTTAAGAACTTAGTATGCATTACTGATTTCAAATTATTATTAGTATGATAATTTCAAGAATAAATATGATATATTTGTAATGAAACACAGCAATGTTTTACCATTTTATCAATAGCTAATCAGCAAATGAGCATAAATAAATGATCTTTTAATATCTTGATTTGAGTATTTACCTAAGGTTAAAATTTTTGGGATTTAGGTATATTTGAATTCCTCTATAAAATACTTTGTTGTCTTAAAAAGATGATTTACAATAGCTCTGTTTAAATTGTAAACAATTCTTCATATAACTTTGGCTTACTTGATGAAAAAAAAAAAAGGAAATGAAACGTATCAAGATGACTGTTATCATCAAAACAATTCTCCGATATGATAACATAACCTAAAACTGCGGCATTGCCAACAGCTTTGCTGCTTCAGGAGCGGTCAGAAAAGAGAAGAATGATATGACTGTGAAGAAGTGCTTATGGAATAGGCTCCTGAAGCAATGTTTAACTGCTCAGTAGGTGCAGTGGGCAGATCTCATCATTATCATAATGAGATATTATCATACTATGGTTTGATATTAAAGCTTCAAACCTCTTTTGAGGACTCAAGAAAATTTTACTCAATCATATAAATATGAGGGAGTTAAGCCTAGTACACACTAAACTTGTCTATAGATGGTTTCGAGCCACGGTCTATAGACACCGTTTTTTGTCTTGTCCAACGTCCACACAATATGAACTTCTCAGTTTCATCTTTGGAGCCCACCATAGAGGATATATGTTTTGTATGGAATGAGTTTCTGTTAAGTGCTAATAACAATTGAAAGAACGCACAAGACCTAGGGTAAATAATACACTATTCAATAAATTAGGACTATGAGACAACATTTGAATTGATTTTAAAACTTTCTCGTTAGACCATAAGTTTACAAAAGAACAGTAAAACTTTGGAAAATAACTATTAACAGCAGAACCAACTACTCATTAGCAGTTTACAGATTGAGACGTGTTTCGTCTCTAGACACCAAGTGACGTCCACTAGGTAAAAATGTTGTACAACATGTCGAATGTTGCATAATGTCTTCCATCCCGTTGGGGAGGCTTTAAACCTGCAATTTTGAGCCTTACACAGGCCTGTAGACGAGGATTAATCTTTAGACATGTCTACTAGCATGGACTAGGCTTTAGAATGACAGTAATGTAAATGAAACAAAATGACACAAGTGTAATTAAGTACATCAACAAAACACTCATTTTCTCACAACAAAGCCAACTTGATTTACAAGACTATCATTTTTAACTTTATATATTTATGTATGAGTAAACATATATAATTAGAAGTTTTAAAGAGCAAACCTCTTTTTTTTTCTTTTCTTCTTCTTTTACTTCTTCTTTCTTAATATCCTCCTTTTTCTCTTTAGTTTCTTTGATATCCTTCTTAGTTGCTACAGATCCATCCTCCGGTGTTGTTGCTTTCTGTTTAGTGTCTTCCTCCTCCTCAGTTTTAATGACTTTAGTTAATCTTGCAGCCAACTGAGATTTAAGTCCTTTTGGAGATAAACAACGAGCTTCCAATTCTTCCCTCAATTCGGAGACCTAATTAATCATATAAATACATTAAGTCAAGTACGGATTGAAGTATATTTTATCAGTTAAGAAGATAAACTACTGCTTTCACAGTTAACATATATCTATATAAATAATTAAAGGACATTATTGAAGTTTCTTTTGATTTATATTCGACCAGTTTAAAGAAAGCTTAATGATGTATTACCCCAGCAATAAAAAATAACCATAGGCTTAGGTAAGGCCTTTTTTATGCTTATGAGTATGGAAAGTGGCATACAAAGTCAAAACCAAGGTAAAACATTTTGGAGAGTTGTATAATAGCTACAAGAATTGGCTAGAGCTGAAATATTTATTTTACAGGAATGCGCAATAATTCTCTAAATAATGAACAAACACAGAACTGGTGTTTTACTTTGCTAACTTTGTTGGACGAATAGTGTAAAAAGAGCTTCATCGATTCATAAATGTCAAAAAGTAATCTTCAATTATTCGAGCAATCATAGAATGCAATTTCACAAATTTGACTTTCTTACGACTCGATCCTGGTTGAAAGATTTTTTATTTATTTGTGGGTAAATGGTTGACTGTCGTGAATAATGAAGAGAAGAATAGTTGGGGTGATCAGTCAAATAAGAAGGCAAAAATAAATGATAAAATTTATTTTGACATTTGCCGACGTTTCGACCTGAAGTTCAGGCCTTCATCAGGGCTAAGAAAAGAACCAGATAACAAGGTATGAGAAACATAAGTAGTGTAGGTAAAAAAAAAAATTAAAGTAAAATGCAGTTGTTAGAATAATGACAGTAGTGAGAAATAAGAGATAAATAATAATAATCGGTACAAAATAAACATAATCAAAAAAGGTGACATATTAAAAGTATTCTTTTCATTTATTTCTTCAGAAAATCATATTATAATAGATATTGAAAACTACACTAAAATTATAGCTCCATAATGATGGGTGGATACATCTCATCCTCAGGAGATGCCATTCCAAAATTGGCTGAATGAGCCTGAAAGTAGGCAAAACCCTCAATATACTCTAAGAGTGAGCAGTAATTAATTAGACATTAGCTATACCTACACCATGACAAGTACTGTATCAACTATCAAGAAACACCCGATAGCGAGACAATATGATTAAGAAAGTAAATGTATCACTGTTTTTCAGTATACATAATGTAAGTGAATGACAGGTGGAAACAGTCTTCGTAAAAACATGGTTTAACTGAACCGGGCTTTATTCTTGTAGGGCTTAATATCATGAAACTCCAATAAAAAAATCTGGTGCTTGCAACACACAACTTTCACTTAATAATCAACTTTGAATAGAAATATAATAATTGGTAATTGGTTGACTGTCGTGGATAATGAAGAGAAGAATAGTTGGGGTGCTCAGTCAAAAAATGAAGGCAAAAAATAAATTATAATATTTAATTTTTACATATGCCGACGTTTCGACCTGAAGTTCAGGCCATCATCAGGGCTAAGAAAATAACCAGATAACAAGGTATGAGAAACATAAGTAATGATGGTAAAAAAGATAATAAAAAATGAGAAAATAAAATAGATAGATATAAAGTAAAATGAAATTGTTAGAATAATGACTAAGAACTAAGAGATAAATAATACAGACCGTTACATAGTGTGGAATGATGAAGTAGGCATAATCAAAAAGGGAGTGACAAAAGTGTTACATTGGGAATCTTAGAATAAAATGTAAAAACATAAAAAAGAAATATAAAGTTATATAAGAAATGAGAATAAAATAAATAGTAAAATTAAAAACATTGAGAATGGAGTAGTTAGATAGAAAATTGAGATATTGTAAAGTCTATCAAGATGTACAGACAATGTATAATATAATAGAGAGTTAACAACAGAGAAAAGGAATGAAAGGAAGGAGGGAAGAAATTGAGAAAGCTGAAATAAGAAATAAACAAAAGAAGTACTACCTTTCTCCTCAAGTGTCAAGGGGAGAATAAAGTCGTTACAAAGAAGGTGGAGAGAGAAGGGATGTGGTGTAAGAGATAATTGGAAATAATATTACAGATGGAAGCGCGTGACAACTCCTTATTTTCTTTTGAAGTGGTGAAAAAATCTTTTGAGGACTCAAGAAAATTTTACTCAATCATATAAATATGAGGGAGGGAGTTAAGCCTAGTACACACTAAATTTGTCTATAGATGGTTTCGAGACACGGTCTATAGACAGTTCAGTTTTTTGCTAGGAGAGTTTTTTGTCTTGTCCAACGTCCACACGATATGAACTTCTCAGTTTCATCTTTGCAGCCCACCATAGAGGATATATGTTTTGTATGGAATGAGTTTCTGTTAAGTGCTAATAACAATTGAAAGAACGCAATAACGTTGGTGGATGCACAGGACCTAGGGTAAATAATACACTATTCAATAAATTAGGACTATGAGACACCAGTAATTTGAATGGGTTTTAAAACTTTCTCGTTAGACCATAAGTTTACAAAAGAACAGTAAAACTTTGGAAAGTAACTTCTTCCGATAACCGTTAGAGATGACGCCACCTCCACATCCCTTCTCTCTCCACCTTCTTTGTAACGACTTTATTCTCCCCTTGACACTTGAGGAGAAAGGTAGTACTTCTTTTATTTATTTCTTATTTCAGCTTTCTCAATTTCTTCCCTCCTTCCTTTCATTCCTTTTCTCTGTTGTTAACTCTCTATTATATTATACATTGTCTGTACATCTTGATAGACTTTACAATATCTCAATTTTCTATCTAACTACTCCATTCTCAATGTTTTTAATTTTACTATTTATTTTATTCTCATTTCTTATATAACTTTATATTTCTTTTTTATGTTTTTACATTTTATTCTAAGATTCCCAATGTAACACTTTTGTCACCCCCTTTTTGATTATGCCTACTTCATCATTCCACACTATGTAACGGTCTGTATTATTTATCTCTTAGTTCTTAGTCATTATTCTAACAATTTCATTTTACTTTATATCTATCTATTTTATTTTTCTTTTATTTAGATCTATTTTATCTAGATCTAATCTATTTTATTTTCTCATTTTTTATTATCTTTTTTACCATCATTACTTATGTTTCTCATACCTTGTTATCTGGTTATTTTCTTAGCCCTGATGATGGCCTGAACTTCAGGTCGAAACGTCGGCATATGTAAAAAATAAATATTATAATTTATTTTTATTTTTTCCTCGCGCGGGCTCATTACCGCGTATGGGGAGCGTCCCACGGGTGGCGGATGTGGGGATGGTCGGTGGAAATTCCTTGGAAGTTCCTCCCGGCTAAGTCCGATGGACTCGCTGACCAACAATGAGAGGGGCCCTCCAGACTTGCTGGAGGGAGGGGACCTCCAGACTTGCTGGAGGTAGGGGCCCACCAGACTTGCTGGAGGGTGTGACGTAGGATTGAACGCCCTACTCACATATCTTTAGTTCACCAAACACCACAAAAAGTCATGGATCTCCCTAAGGTAAAACGCTCATTATCCGGAGGTAAACTAGTCCCCCGTTCGGGTCTCCGGGTGGGGACTGCTTTAGGGGATTCATGGCGCAAGTTGAAATATAGGGATTTAAATATTGGTACGTGGAACGTAAGGAGTTTAAACACAGCAGGGGGGCTAAAATCGGTCGCGAATGAGGTAAATGGGTACAATTTGGATGTCGTGGCTCTGCAAGAGGTTCGCTGGCCAGGGGAGGGCTCGATGAGGGAAGGGAAGTACACTATTTGGTACGGAGGAAGCGGGAATCATTGTTTAGGTACCGGGTTTCTAATTAGGCGTAGATTACTATCCGCTTTGAGGGACGTACAATTCTTTAGTGATAGAATTTCGGTAGCTACATTTCAGGGACGTTGGTTTAAAATCGCATTAATAAACATACATTGTCCGACCGAAGACAGTGACGATGAAGTCAAAAGTGAATTTTACGATAAACTCGAATGGGTTTATGATAAACTACCACGAAACTACATGAAAATAATTGTAGGTGACGCGAACGCAAAGGTAGGAAGGGAAGAAGTTTATATTCCGACGATTGGTAAAGAAAGTTTGCACGAATATAGTAATGATAATGGGATCCGTCTGATAAACTTTGCCATCTCGAAAAACCTGATAATTAAAAGTACGACGTTTAAACATAAGGATATTCATAAATATACTTGGACATCACCGGATTCGCAAACACGAAATCAAATCGATCATGTCTTGATACAACACAGCTGGCAAAGCAGTATAATTAATGTACGGTCTTATCGCGGAGCAGAATGTGGGTCGGATCATGAATTAGTAATCGCGAAACTTCGACAAAAACTTAATATAAAAAAGAGAAAAGAAAACCGTTTCGATTTTGAGAATTTTAATTTGGAAAAATTAAAAAATCCATCAATTAGAAACCAATTCGAGCTAGATGTTAAGAATAGGTTTGAAGCTTTAGAGCTTCCTGACGAGGACCACGAGGATATTGACAAGTTATGGATAGAGATCAGAGATAATATTAAAGCGGTCGGTAACTCGTGTCTAGGAAAAAAGGAAAATAAGAATAACAAACCGTGGTTTGATGAAGATTGCTTAAACATGTGTGAAAAAAGAAAAGCCGCTAAATTAAAAGCTCTAAATAATCCTAGCGAAGACAATCTGGAATACTTCCGAATCTCAAAGAACGAAACGACAAAATTGCTCAAAAATAAAAAAAGGGAGTATCTTAAAAATAAAATAATTGAAATAGAAACTAATAGAATTGAAAATAACGTAAGAGAAATGTACAAAGGTATAAACAGATCACGTAAATATGTAGGGCCCGTAACGTCTGGAATTAGGGATGATAATAACAATATTCTGACCGATCCGGTTGACATATTGAATAAGTTTAAGGACCACTTTGACAATATTTTAAATACGGTAAATTATGATCTGTGTCCTCCTTCTGAGTACCAGAGTGCTGAACCATTAATAGAAGGACCAAGTAAAGAGGAAGTTGAAGTAGCTATCGGAAAATTAAAATCATATAAAGCAGCGGGAATCGATAATATTCCTACTGAACTAATTAAGGCATGCGGAGAAGCTGGAGTTTCTAAAATACATCGGTTGGTTAAAAAGATCTGGGTGAACGAGAAATTACCTGAAGAATGGAAAGAATCTATTCTTATTCCGATTCACAAAAAGGGTCCGAGGACGGATTGTAATAACTATCGAGGAATTTCACTGCTTCCGGTATGTTATAAAATATTCACTTTAATCTTAACCAGTCGAATCACGGAATACGCCGAGGAAATTATCGGAGACTACCAATGCGGATTTAGACGGAATCGTTCGACTATTGATCAAATATTTTCTTTACGGCAAATATTAGAGAAAAAATTGGAGTATAACGGTATTGTTCACCAGCTGTATATAGATTTTAAAAAGGCTTACGATTCTATTGACCGCCAGAAACTGTATAATATTCTAATCGAGCAGGGGATTCCAAAAAAACTAGTAAATCTAGTCAGGATGTGCTTGACGGAGACACTCAATAAAGTTAGAATCGGTAATAATTTGTCCGAAAAATTTGAGGTTCGTTCGGGCTTAAAACAGGGGGATTCTCTTTCGCCTGTCCTGTTCAATTTGGCATTAGAACATGCCATTAGGGAAGTAATGCGAACCGAGAAAGGGTTGGATCTGGGCGGGACAACATCCGTGCTGGGCTATGCTGATGATCTGGTACTGTTAAGCGAAGACGTTGAAACTATAAAACTAAATACGACAACGTTAATGAAAGCCGGTAAAGAACTAGGACTCGAAATAAACGTGGATAAAACAAAATATATGGTTAGCTGCAAAAATGGCGATACTACTGGTGATATCGATATAGATGGTAATATGTTTGAACAGGTAGATAAATTTAGGTATCTAGGTTCTACGATAACTAGAAAAAACGAAATTGAAGAAGAGATTAAGGTTAGACTGAAGGCGGGGAATGCTTGTTATTTTTCTGTGACAAAACTACTTAGTTCGCGCCTCTTGTCCCGAAACTTAAAAATTAGAATCTATAAAACAATTATCTTGCCTACAGTTCTTTATGGATGCGAAACTTGGCCGCTTACATTAAGGGATGAGCAGCGTCTTAAGGTTTTTGAAAATAAAGTATTGCGTAGAATATTCGGACCGAAGAAGGATGAGTTAACCGGAGAGTTCAGACGGTTACACAACGCCGAATTGCGTGAGATGTATCCGGGTAATATAATTGAGGTAATTTCATCGCGGCGAATCAAATGGGCTTGTAAAGTTGTTGGGCTTAGTAACGAGAGAATTCCTAAAAGGTTAATATTTGCTGCGCCGAATGGTAAGCGTCCGAGGGGAAGACCGAAGCGAAGGTGGGAAGATTGCATTAAAGCCGATCTGAAGGAACTGGGTTTGGACGGCGAACGGTGGAGGGAGGTGTGTAACAAGCGATTGGTGGTGTCGGCATCGAACCTTCGGGTTCGCTAAGCCTTATTATTATTATTATAATTTATTTTTTGCCTTCCTTTTTTGACTGAGCACCCCAACTATTCTTCTCTTCATTGAATAGAAATAATTTTCTGGCCTTATTGGGCTACTATAAAATTTTTGAATTGCATTTTTAACTGAGCTAAAGCTAAAAGATTGCAGCTAACAAATCATAAATACTATTAAAATAACAAAAATCCTATTTATTATATCACCGGTTCATTACGGATTGTACGATCTGTTGATTATAGATTGTAAGACTATTGGTAATTAAACTGTTATTTTTCATAGCAAAGTTTACTAAAACGGAATTTAGAGATTTGCATTGTATGTCATAGACAGGCCAAAAGTTGTCACACTGATTGTAAGTGGATTCTGTTGCAATATCGGACGCAAAGGGAAAATTTATCAAATTATTAACCAATTTAATTTTTTAAAAGGTTACATAACGATTTTTCGGAATAAACAGACGACAGATACATAATTATTTAAATATAACATCAGATCGAGAGTTATCAAACTGTAGTAAATATATTTCAGGTTATAAACGTACCCATGATATATTTTTATATTTCACTTCTTCTTTCATACAAGTACAATGAAATAGTATCTTACACAATGTCACTACCATGAATCAGTTTAAATTTAAATATAATATCAGATCTATAATCACTAAACAACAGTAAATGTATTTCAGATTATAAACATATACTTTAAACATCCATGAAATGATTTTATATTTTACTTCTTTCACACAAGTACAATGAAATAGTTTTTTTAACAATGTCATTGCCTTGGTTAGGGGATTTTAAATACTTTTTCAAACTTAAAAATATTTTAAAAGTTTACATTTAGTTAGTAAATTTTATTTGATATCCTTGAAAACATGTGATTTACGTTAAATATTGTTAGTTTTAAGAAATTATTCTTTATAATTTTTTCACCACTCTCAGTTACCTTCTACAATTTTCTATATTAGATATTGTTTTATTCTAAAATTCTATGCCTTCCAACGATATATCATACATATACCTTCTGATTAGTATTTTCGGAGATTCATTTTCGACCTGAATAAGCATTTTAATTTTTTTATCCTTTATTTAATTATCAAATTCTTTCAAAAGTTATATTTAGCATTTTGTCATAACTTTTTATAATGAGAGATAGTTAATTATTTGAAATTAACCATATTAAAGGTACTTTAGAGGAAGACGTATATGAATATTTTGCATTTAAGCCCTATAAAGTGACATCAACGGGGATAAGACCTAAATAATACTAAAGACCATTTAATTATATAATGATACACCAATTTTAAATCAAAATCGTAAGAGCCGTTTATGAGAGAATTATAAAAATGTGTTTCAGCGTTGATATAGTGGCATTTCTGGTTAGCTGATTTTAGGGAAAAAGTTGCTATGACATCTAAGGCATATACCTATCTTAAACACGTAATATCAGTTTCGTACAACTTTTCGTTTTCGAGCTAGAGTGTTCACATACACACAGACCGTTTTTCGGGACTTGGTTATTTGGACTCAGGGTACCTTAAAACATGTATTTCCATTAAAAACTCAGACTCGAAAATTTTCACGATCGCAATACTTACCCTTACTATATATTGCGTATATAGGTAAGTGAAAGTAAAAATAAAATAAACTTGGTATTAATATCACACAGCTGTATTATAATAGCCATATTTAACATGAACCCTTTAAGGTGTGTTCTTCTTATGCCAAGCATATGGAGACATGTTAAAGTTATTCCAGAAAATTTGTAGCATTATAGGGAGGGGGGGGGGGGAGTTAGAATATATTTAATATAATTTATTATTATACCATTTCTTATCCTTCACCCATAATCCTTTTCCTACTTCCGATATTTAACATCGTAATTTCAATCCTGAAGACTTCTCTCTCTCTCTCTCTCCCGTATATCCTATGACGATCGACTTTCCACTATCCTAAAATCCCACACTAATGATTATGGTATTCCAGTAAAACTAGTAAAATTCAGCCTTCCTGTCCTTAATCCTATATTTTACTATATTTACAACTTTTTCTTACAAAATTCTATGTTCTATCTTCCTGGAAAAACTGCCCTAATCCGATTTTTGAATAAAACTTCTAACCCTTCCTTACTCCCATCATATCTTTTTAACCATTCAAAACCACTGGAACAAAATCCAAAAATGAATAGAATGAGCGTCGAAAGATGAATATGGTGCAGAGCACAGACAGCTCCATCAGATAAAAACAAATGAGACTGTAGAAAAAAAGGGTGTTGTTATTTGTTAGTTCAAGTATAATTACACAGTCTACCTAATAAACGTAAAAAGGTTTAATGACATAAAATTTAATTAATGTAGTCAAAACAGTAAAAATGTTCATATTATATACCTTCATGTTCTTGGGATCTAATTCAGAATGATGTTTAGGTTCTCTCTTTGGTTTATCAGGACTCTGCTCACTTTGAGATTCTTTTTCGCCCACCTCTTCTTCCTCTTCCTGTAATAATTAATTACTAATAAAGAATAGTAAGGGAACACCTGATAGTAGCCCCAACCTATTTGAGTCGCTGTCAGTTCTGGATGCCTTGATTTCTAATCTCTAATCAGGTTAAGTACCAGTTAGTAAGGATTTGGTTAAGATAGGAAAGGTAACTAAATCTAAAAGTATGCAATTTCTATGAATGTAAATAATTTTATACTGAATGGGTTTTTAGATCAATCTAAATTTAATTTAAATTAAAAAAAGGAAAAAAAAGAACTAATTAAAATATCTATGTAAAAAATGATGAGATAGACTGGGTGCCTTTTGGTCGTGGTCGTTGAGTTTCCTGGAAAGCGCCTTCTGGTAGCTGAGTTGAAGCCCATCCCACTCCAGGCGAGTAGGGACACATGACCAAACGTCCGGAACAAAGATGACCACTGTCTCTACCCTTGCTGGGTAGGTCTTCCCTCGATGGATACTCTCCCCTCGGTGGTAGTGGACCTCCATAAACCGAAACCTGTAAAACCAACTCGTCTAGCTCTCTTTTTCAACAAGTAGGAAACAAACCAACAGGTACCAGGAGTACCGCCATGATGTCTGTGTATAATCTCTCCAAAATGGAAAAAATAAGTTAAAATAAAAAATAAAAAAATTAAGAAAAAAAGTTTCCCCACTTTCAACAAACACCGAACTCTGACAAATTTAAATTAAAGCATCATCCATCCAGTTGTAGAAAAAGTATAATGTATTAGCTTTCGAGAGGACCCATGCAGAAATCTTCCCTGAAGAATGGTGAGCTGAGTGTTATTTGTTTTAAATAGATTAGCGCATTGAATAATGATTTAACTGAATATTCCAAAGAAGGGCTGAATGAGAAAGTTAAGTAAAATAAGAAGAAGGTGGAACCAGTGAGTTTGGTAAAAGGAAACAGGATCCACAACAAGGTTGCTGTAGCCGGTAGCTTTGTTGATAGATTGATGTTAGAATAAAATCCAGGAACACATTACGGCGAGGTTAGTAGTAGACAATAAAGAAAGTTACTTTTAACTAGGATTTTTAGATAGATAGGTTTTTAGATAACTAATAATTTAAATTTTTAACAGATACAATAAATTGTACCAGAATGTAATACCCCAAATATGAAGCTTACTAAGAATTCTGTCTCCACCGGTAGTAACATCATAATTAAAAAAAAAAAAAAAAACTATACTGAGCTAAAATTCATATGAAATTAAAGTATACATAGTACTTCTAAAAGAGAAAATACATGATACACAGCAAATATAAAATCAACTACATTTCAAAAATATATTTTCAACATTCAAATTAAATTTTGTAACCTACAAAACATGCATAATGTGAAAATATTTAACACTATAAATTAGAGCTAAGTCTATTATTGCTTTCAGAAGAGAAAAAATGTTTTTAAAAAAATTTGTGCTTTCATAAAGAAACAAAAACTAATGAAGAAGAAAGACTTAATTAAACCAAGCCCACATAGTCTCCATGTTGGGTATTAGAAATTATATTCCAACTAACATAGTTAGAACCTATTCCCTAAATTAATATAAAGATAACAAAATGCAAATGCAGTTATTAAAAGGATAATAAGAAAACGAAGTAGTAACAAGATTAAGGACTGGGAGCTCAACAAAAATAAATTAATGACAGGGATCACTTTTTTATTAATTGTAACTAACTATAACTATAATCTATCAATAAAAAATATTACACCACAAAGGTCTCCCAGTATAATACATCAACAAATTAGGAAAAAAGTGGGGGTGGGAGAAAAAAGTTGAGACCTCCAAAATGCAGAGTTCACTAATACCACTTAATGTACATACAAAACTTCAACCATTTAACTTTATTTGGAGCAGCTGTGGAAATGAAACAAACTTTGGAAACTGGTAAAAATTGCTTGGGCGAGTCATGCCGAAGTTTTGACAAAATTTATCCATTGTTTTATGGAATGCCATGAAACAATGGTTCTGCTTAAAAACAACCTCACATATCAACAACTAACTTTCATATTATAGGATTTAAAGAGAACTTTTGTTTGCGACTGGTCAGAGTTGCCAAAATGTAGCAGTAGAAAAAATATATATAGGTTTATATATATATATATAAAAACTTCCCCAAAATATAACAATTCTGTTCTAGAGATTTTAAAACGGTTATAAAATACATCTTCAACTCTCTCCAAAGACCTTCAGTACAGTGAAGAATCTATTTTTTTTTTTTTTAGAGAGGGTAAGAGAAAACCTTAGAAATAAAACAATAAAAATAGCATAAGAGATATGTATTGGGTACATTTTTAGGAGCCATAATAACTGGAATTAGGGATGGAAATATGAGCCTGGTTGATCTTTTGGAAATATTAAATTAGTTTAAGAATAACTTGGTCATTATTTGGGTAACGGGATTATAACGGTCTATCTCCTCCTGAGCATCAGCCGAATGGTGAACCATTGATAGAAGAACTGACTAAAGAAGTGGAAATGGTCATAGGAAAATTCAGGGCATGTAGGAAGTTGAAGTTCCTAAAATACATCTTTTCATTAATAAGATTTGGAAAAATTAGAGAATGCTCGAAGGATGGAAAGAATCTAAGCTTATTTCGATTCACAAAAAGAGAATAAGAACATATTGTAATAACAATTGAGGAATCTCACTCCTTCCAGATATAAAATATTTACGTCATTCCTATAATAAATCATCCTTAGCTAGTAAAATCATGAAATATGCCAAGGAAATTATCAGCGTCTACCAATTGTGGTTTTAAAACGGATCAAATATCAAATATTTTTGTTAATATAAGTCACAAATATTAGAGAAAAAACTTACGTTATTTTGACTCAGAACTCAAAATATGTAATTCCAATGAAAACTCGGATTACAAAAATTTTCCCAATTTATATAGGTAGGTAAAAGTAAAAATTAGGAATATGATGGTGATTTTTTATGAGCTTAATATAGATTCCAAAAAAGACTCACAAATCCATTAGCCACCAGAAGCATTATAGCATTCTGATTGAGCAGGGAATTCCAAAGAATATGGTATATTTAGTAAGGATCTGTATGATTGGAACAGTCAATGCTTGCTGTAACGTTTAATTATTTTTCCAAAAGTTTGAGGTTGGTCTGAATTTAAAACAAGGTGATTTCCTTTCACCTGTTTCATTCGATATATCTTCAGAATATGCCATTAGAGAGTTAATATGAACCAAAAAAAGTAAGAAAAAATATTCATATTCAGAGATACTGATGAAAGAACCGGTCCTCAAAATAAATGTAGTTGAAAAAATATATGGTTAGCTACAGAAACAGTGACAATTTTGATGATTTAGATAAAGAGAGAAATACATTGTAACATTTTGAAAATAAAGTAATTGAGGATGCTAGTTATTATGCGGGAAATGCTAGTTAATTATCAGTTTGAAAATTTATTAAGCTTTGAGGAGAGCCTTCTGTTTCAAAACCTAAAAATTAGAATTAACAAAACTATTACACTTCCCGTAGTTTTATATGATGCTATACGTGGTGACTTACATTAAGAGAAGATATTTGGACCGAAGAAGGTCAAGCCAACTACAGAATTTAGATGGCTAAACAATGGCTAAATGATGTGAGCACTGTTGGGCTTAAAAGAGAAAGAATTCTAATAAGGTTAAGAAACATGCCGACTGAGATGTAAACCAAAACCAAGTTGGAGGAGTGCGTTAAGTCTAATCTAGCTGAGCTGGGTTGGACATTGGTATCAAACATTTGGCTAAGCTAAGCTTTTTTTTAAAGTTTTATTTTTTTTAATTCAAACCTAGCATGAGATGAACTAAAAATATCAATTTATACATTTTGATATTTAGAAATAGTAGCTTTTTTAAAATATTATGATTATCACTGAGTGCTCCCTGAACACATCATTGAGGATACAGCCCTGGTTTGTTTTCCAAGTAGTCCTACTTCATTTCTATAGCCATATCATATCAGTTATTGTATAGATTTTTCTTTGATAAATAGCCCAAATAAAGAAAAACACCAAATGCCTAAGCATTATTACTGGCACAAACTTAACTGTAGTTAGCATTAGGCAGAGATCAAAGGAAAAACAACAGCCTTTTTGCCAGCAAAAAATTATCTGAAACGAATGTAGTTGGAGATACCTTGTTTTTCATTCAACAAAAAGGTTATGCAATGGATTTATAGAGCAATAATAAGAATTCATGATGGAAACATAAGAGTGGCACCCAATATGATTTTTCTTGAGTGAACACCCTGTCAAAATCAAAAATGAAAAGAATGGTCTGTAAAGGCACAACCAGAGCAAAAATGCTCTTAAATCTAATAGAAGTAATTATGGGTTATTTGAGAACTAAATATAGCAGACATTGGCAAGAGACAGGAGAACCAAGAGACAGGATATTTTATGAACCAACAGGTCTGCGATTTCTCCTGGTAGATGGAAACCAAATTAATTTAAATATAATTTCTAGGCCAAGAAACTTAACTGTAGAAACTAGCCTTTACAGTAGGTATATGAAAGGTTTGGAGACAACTGGTTTGATTGTTTAAAAAAAAATAAATACATATATCTTTCCTTGTCCAAAAAAGATAGATCCTGTGAAATGGGAATGGAAAAACAATGGGAGATAATAAATAGTAAAAAAAGAGCAAATCAGGAAATGTACAAGCGGTTAACCCTGAAACTACAAGTCTTCAGATGGGTTGAACACTCAACATGTATGAATGAATATATAACAGCTAAAATAAATCTTACTCCAAACAAAAAAGAAATTAGATAGATGGGTTGCTGCCAACATAAGCTGTAGCAGAGAGATAAGAGTTCATTGGGATGCTAGAAACCTGCAAGGTATATAGCCCTGGAGCCATGGCCCAAAAATAGACCTCATCTCACGCAAAGGTTTATTGTTGTATATTGTAAATTACGAAAGTGTATGTTAGGCCGACCGGGCACCGAGAGCACAGCGGAGCCGAGCTGAGTCAGCTTATAAAATCGAACCAAAAGTTTGCAATGAGAGGCCAGCCACCAGAAGCTGAGCGGCATAGCAAGGGTCAGCTTCCCTCACCATACCTACTCACCACTGTCACACAACTGTGGGGCTATGTTCCTCAGTATCACTCCTTTTATCCCGCTACTTTTTATTGCACAACCTCTAAAATTATTTTATTTAGGTTCATTGTAAAATATGCTATGGATGAGAAAGAATTCTTAATTGGATGTGTAAGGGAAAATATTCTATTTTATATACAAATATTAAATTTTTCTTTTCAGCTTCGACATGATCATCTTTGTAATTTTTTAAAAATATATTTTCAAAAATGTTATCCGCTTGTTTTCACTGTACAACCTCTCATCAAATTACTCTATTTTGGTTCAGTGTAAAATAGACAATGGATGTGGAAGAATTCTTAATTGAATGTATAAGGAATTCCAACTCTGACACGATCAACTTAGCTATTTTTAAAAAATGTAATATATGCTATATATACTTTTTAAAAATACTATACAGAATATGAGAAGTGTATCGATGCAAGGCAAGTTGCTGACTGAGCTGAGCTCTGCTACACAATCGGTAGCTAGTCAGCCTTATTCTGAGTATAAGGAACCTTGTCTGCCGTTCCAGAGCTGCTGATTTAAAGAATATTAGGCCAATAATTTGAAGACCGGAGCAGGAAATCCATTATGAAAAATGTAAGAAAAGTTTTTATTTTTTTAACTAGTATAAATGAGTTTAGACATGTAAAAAATAAAATTGCTAACGCGGGCCGGGCCACTGAGAGAAAGCTTTATACAGCTTATAAAAGTCAGATTTTTTTCGCCCACAACCACTAAAGGATGCACCAAAGCGAAAAATGTAAACTTTAATAAAGGACGTTAAGTTGTGTGTCGAAAGAGCATATAAACTTTAAAATTTGGTTACGTGGTAAGGTAACTACGATCAACCAACCGACACTGATTTCTACAAAACTTATCAAAAACTGAAACAAATGACTATAAATGGTCCCGTAACTTGGAAATGAGTTCCCTGAGAGGAAACATCGATAAAACCAAATTTTACGTCCACTGTAATCTAAATGGAATAGTAAAAATCAGAGTAGATTGACAGTGGTTTTATACTTTATCACGTAACCAAATTATAAAGTTTATGTACTCGTTTAATTTATTTAAGAGTAGATTTTTCACTTTGATGCATCGTTTAGGAGTTATAGGTGAAAAAACAAACAAAAAAAAATATCTAAAAATGTGACTTTTTTGGATGTAAAAAGTTTTCCCTTTGCATCAGCAATTTCGTTTTTTAAATATATAAACCCATATGTACAAGTTAAAAAAAAAAAAAAAAAAACAACTTTCCTCACATTTTTCATAATGGATTTGCTGCTTTGATCTTCAAATTACTGGCCTAATATTATTTAAATCAGCTGCCATTTTTGAAAGCAGTGGCTCCGGAACGGCAGACACGGTTCCTTTTTACTCAGAATAACATGAATTTTCATAATTTACAATCAAACCTTCTATCTTGCAATGAGGTCGATTTTTGGGACCTGAATCCAGAGCTAATAGAGGAATGGGGAGAAACTGTATAAAAAACCAATGACAAGCAACAAACAATAATTGGGACTTTACTATACATAGACATATATAAATAACATGTAGACCTATTAAACATATTTAATAGGTCTATATTTTAATGGCTCTACAACTCATCCCTGAGTAATAGACGTGGAGCCAGGGCCGAAAAGGCCATAGCATTTTAAGCAAAATTTCAAACTAACAGGCTGATAGCACTCCTTTTAGGTATTAAAAAAATGCTTATCTATCAGCTCAGACAGATTGATTTAAGCTTTAAGGGGCATTCAAAGAAAATTTTCTCTTTGTCATGTTAAGATACAATCTTGAAAATATGTTGTTTTGAATTTTCAAATTTAAAACAATTTGGATAATAAATGGATCACTGGAGATCTGGGTCTAATATCAATGTCTAAAAAATTAAATTTATAAAGAAGTGGATGGTTTATACCATGGTGGTACAATGGTTATGCTTTTGGTCATTGATACGTAAGTTTGAGAAATAAATCTCAATTTGATGTTTTTCTTTGCAACATGCCCACCCAATAACTGCCTCCTAATAAAAAAAAAAAGGGTTCCATCTTTTATACAAAGGATATTCAATATTCATGAAATTACTATCTCCTTCCTGAGCTAATTTGTATGGGTGGAGACATATTTGGCCTAACCTACTTCTACTTGGGTAGGAGAGAGAAAGTACCGACAGAGAAAATAGAAGAGAACGGTAGGGAATAGAACACCAAGCTAAGCAAACTGTGTTCATAGGCAGGAAAATGTAATTGTTTTGATTGCAGTATTGGATAGTTATGCATGCACGTGTTTCTATCCACTATGACAAACACTCGTATTGCCTAATAGGCAGGGAAGAGATTTAAATAAATAAATAAAATCCAAAAATAAATATCTTAACACCTAATGCTCAGCTCCTTAAGAAAGAAATAATATCAAACAAAATTTTGATATTCTCTTACAAAGGTGCTCCATTCATTAATGATTTTTATCTAGCTTTTTAAGTCTTAGACCAATAGATCTCTTTAAAATGTTCATATAACCATCTCTTTTTCTTTTTAAATTGAAACTGAACGGATTATTTTACTCTCCATTTTTACTCCACACCCTCCCCCCAACTTAACTATAATTGGGGAAAAAGCAATTGAGGGGAACTAAAATTCTGACTAGTGGTTTCAACATACCAATGATTTAATAATTTTTAAGTCTATTAAATAAATAAAAAACCTACTCTAATTTAAATAGTTACTAACTAAAATTTTTTGAATATCAGATGCTAGATTTCATAAGTAATTGAGAAGTTAGCACAAGCGAGAACCAACTCAAATAGAAAAGTGTACTTACCACTGAGTACAATTGGACAGATCTATGCCAGTAAGTGCCTTGGTGGTCCTTATGGCAGTTTTGACTAGAACCCCAGGGTCCTCGTTAGGGTTGGGACCATCTAATGACGGAGACCATGGACCACCTATGGCCATGTTCTCTTTACCTCTAGTCCCTACGAGGAAATGGATCAGTCGAGAAGGATGGGATAGAGAATCCTCGTCCACTGTGGATCGTGACCCTTCTCTATCCTCTGCCAGGACTATGCATTTTGAATAGAAGTCTTCTAAACCAGGGCTGGCCATTAACATTACCTGTTGAAATATAAAACATTAAATTTTTAAGAACCTACAAACCAAAATTTAATCAAAAATTTCAAGGCAATTTTGAACTTGAAGAAATAGAATTTTCAATGAACTAAATGATGACAATTTAATAACCAATCAAAGAATATTTACCCGACAAAGTACTTCACAATAATAGGTCCCAAGATCTAAACAAAACCTTTAGTCCCTTCAATTTTTTTTTTTTGGTGCACGACTTTAGCTAAACGCCACTAGACAAAATTTGTTGCAGCTCTTTGGGCTTAACCTCTCTCATCATACCGCCATAAATTATATGTTAATCTTAAAAGTAAATCAGTGTTCGATGATTGTTAGTAATATTATGCTTAGCACACTTCAGCTGTTAAACCTCTGTTAAAAAATAGGTGAAATGACTGTTAAATAAATAAGGATACTTTTGAAGTTTTTAAATGCATTCTAATTCTTAGGCAGTCATGGATTAAAAAATTAAAACCACTTTTCTTCATGGCAGAAAATTTATTTTTTGGTGAATCCAAAACATATCCACGTATTGCATTTTTGCAATTTCTTTATTTACCAGCTACTACTTAAACGAGTATATACATAAGTATTTGTAAAAAATAAGCCTTATTAATTAAAGCTTAGTAGAAGAATATTTGACAAAACGCCACAAGATAGTGAGAGGTTACAGGGAGTATGTCGGCTGATAGCTAGCAGGACTGAGATTTTGAGGAAAGCTTCCCAAGCTACTGCAGGGAGAGAGCTTAATCAGCTTCTTGTAGAGGTAAGATTAGCATACTTTTTTCTCCAAAGCTTGTCTTAAGCGATTCCTGAATGCAGATCGGTTAAGTATACTTTGAAGGTTTCAAAGTTCTTATAATTACTCTCTTCCCTCCCTGTACTTTTAATTTCATGTTTATTTATTTATTTTGATTCAATTTTTCCGGTTCGCATCTCTTAAGTCTCATCTATAATGTCTAATAATAATAATAATATATATCACTGTACCAACTAATGGGAACACCAACTCAGTCTGTGGCGAAAAAATTCGGAAATATCAAACTCTCGCAGCCGAGTTAAAAGATCTGTACAGACTGAACAAAGTGACAGTAAGGGCTTTATTGATCTCTGGCAATGGGCTCATTCCAAAATCCACTGTAGAAGCTACCGAGAAGTTGGGCCTCCCAACAGCTACGATAAATGAAGCCCAGGAAGCTATGCTGCTGAACACTGCGAGAATAGTAAGGAGCTTTCTAAATATCCAATAAAACTACAAAAATTAACATGAAGTGGTTGAAGTTAATTCTTCTCCACTCAAGGAAAATACTTTTTTTTAAAGTGATAAATAATAATAATAATAATGTAACTCTTATAGTACTTTCGTCTGTAAGGAAGGGCCTTGAGCCCGAAGACAATAATGAATCATTCAAAAAATCAAATCACTAAAGTTGTTGACTTTTGATAAAAGGTGGTGGATTTATTTTTTTTTATTATACCATTTTGTCTTTTATCACATTAAGTTTGCATGAATAGAACAAACATCTTCTTGCTTTCTTCCGAATTCATAATGTCAAATAAGAGCACAGGAAAATTATTTGGAATACAGCAATTATTAAAATCCTTGATTCAGCTGGGTCTTAACAAGTATACTGTAATTAGAATTAAACATAACGTAGTCAAAAGAGTATTGTAGTAGTAAACTGAAAGAATGAATGAGTATTACAGTAGAGGTGAGTGTTAGTAAGGGCATGTTCTTTAACTTAGCATTGAGTTTATGGATGGCATCATTTTACCCAGTTAAGAGAGAGATCCAATGCCATTGATGGACACAGCACTGAATTTCCACTCCTACTAGTGGGGTTGATCCCATCTTCTCCACCCACCGCATCCGACAACCCTGTCCAAATCAATCTCTTCATAAAGAGCTTGAATTCACAAATGAAGAGGATTACAGAGCTTTAGTGCCATGTTGGAATTAAGCTCATTTAACAAATTAAATACTGTTTTAGCCAGTGTGATTTAGTAAAAGTTGCTATCTCTCATACTGATAGTTGTAATAAAGCGATTATCAATCTGCGAACTGGCCCAATGTGGAATCACGGCACTAGGCCCTGGAGAAGGTCTTGCAGACCTATATTTGTGAAGTGAGCAACCTCTTAATTATAGGTAAAAGAAAGTCAAGTATGAAGTAAAAGAAAGTTGTCTTTGACCAACTCTAAATCTAAAACTGATATCATTAATTAAAATATAATCACCTTAGCACAGAATAAATAGTCAGCATCAGGAGGTTCTAAGACAGCATTATTTTCAATAATATTATCAACATCCTTATGCAGCACATGAAAAGCACAAGGATAATCCAGGGAAATTGGCTTGCCGACAGGAAAAGTTTCAGTCCATTGGAAAACTGACAGGAAGAAGTCCGATGGTATGTACATGTTTGGATAACGTTTTTTAACTTCCACAACGTCAGCATCATGGCTAAATAATATTAAAAAAAATTAATTTTTATTCTACATATATCAAAAGGATTCACTACTAATTCAATGACAAACCAAGTCTAAGCTAACACAAATATATCTTCCAAATTGATAATCACTAATTTAAAAATTGTTATTCTTACGTATTTAAATTTGTCTTAGGAACTGTAACACTGTATCTTGGGACAGGTCTTCTTGGTCTCCTTGCCTGCCTGTTAGGCGACTTACTTCTTTTTCGAGGCGGAGATTTGGCTTTTTCATCTCTGAAAAAAAAAAATATATATATATATATAAATAAATAAAAGTATGATCATCAATGACAATATTAATATTAAGAAGAAACAAAATGCAGGTGAAATATCAATCAAGGAAATAGAAAAAATGGAAAAGGGAGGAGATAAATGCAACTGATATTGATACCATCACTGAGATTTTAGTGTTACAAGTCTTGTTCAATATAGATGTTTCAGTTGCAAACCGAGATATTTAAAATCTAATAATGATGCTGCAGATAAAAAAAAAGAAGATGCAAAGCAGATAACAGAAATATTTTCAATTTTCTCCAGTATAATCCAGGAGAAGAAGACAGAGTACTATGAGGGAAGGTTTAAGAGAGAATTTTAAGTTGGCGAAGTCAGGTCTGTCGACAATCAAAGTCTCCCCTTTTTTTCTAACCAAACAAGATGAATAATATTTCTTTACACAATTCATTAAGCTTGTTAGGTTTGTATTACACGTATAAAGTATTGTACACTCAGAGAATGCGTAATGTTTAACTGAAGTCATAGGTTGGAAGGTGCATATACTTGTACATACAGACATAAATTAATTAATCTCTTGCATTGGAGTGTTTAACACGTTAGTTGAGGTTATGATCCCTGGGAGTCTGATATTTGTCTCGAATACCAAATGGCCGAAATTTTTTCGAATTTTGTTTATCTTATGAAGTCTCTAAAATGGTAATATTTAAAAATATTTGAATGGGAGTTGGACATCGTAACCTACAAATATTTTATTTACGAAAACTCTAAGAATTAGGGTGTTTTCAATCTGGGAGATCAGAAAACTTTATCTATTTAATTAGGTACTAAAAACTCATGAATACCCATTTGCTTTTCACTTGAATCGTAAGATAATATGATTTCAAGATTGAAAAAAAAAAAAAAGGTACCATACAAAAATATTGGGGCATTTGGCCTATATAACCTCGTTATTTTAATTTTTTTAATAACTTAAACTTATGAAGGGTGAAAGTCATGCTAAATGCCCTAATAATTTTGTAGGGCACTTTTTTTTTTCCCCTTCAATTTTCTAATCATATTATCTAATGATTTAAGTGGAAAGCAAATGGGTATTCATGAGTACCTCATTAAACAGACTAAGTTTGCCGATTCCCAGATTGAAAACGCCCCAATTTTGAGAATTTTCATGAATATAATATTTGTAGATTACGATGAGATGAAGCCATTTACGAAGTTTCAGGGGGATGTTAATAATTTGATAAAAAGAGGTCTGTACCACGGACTAATTATTTAGTGTACAATGAATGAATGAAAATAATTTTATTATTCTGGGACTAGTGTCCCTATAAACTACATATTTAAACAAGAGAAGAGCCGATAATAATTGTAGCTTAATATTAATAAATAAGTAACAATTTTAGCTTTATATTAATCAGTAAGTCACAATTTAGCTAAATATTAATTAATAAATCACTACTTCAGCTTGATATTAATCAGTAAGTCACAATCATATTTCGATCTGCTAGAAATGAGAAAATAAACATGATTTAAGTAGAGAAAACTACTACTTAAATGAAAAAAAAACTCACTTATCTCTGTCATCCCTCCTCCTTTTCCTATTGTCTTGCTCATCTCTCCTCATATTCCCACCCATTCCCCTTCCTCCTCGATCACCAGAAGCATTGCTGAATCTACTTCCGCCTCCACCATACCTATTGCCAGCAGGGTTTCCACTATTCACCTCTAAAAAAAAAAATAAGTTAACCTTAAATTGCAGCAATAAGTTAAGTGAAGTTTTTAGTACTAATACTAAATTATTTTATAAAGATGATATAAAACAATAAAAGAAAAGGAAAATAGGAGGCAAAATCAAAAGGAAATCAATAAAAATAATGATTAAATTTATAACAAGGTTTTGTTTTTCAAACACTGAATTAGTAGCCAACAATATACCAATTCTTTAAGTTTAGTAAACATTAATCTTTTTTTAAATACATAAATTAGCAGTTAAACAGTTGGATTTGCAGGTAAGTTACTTTTTTTGATTTTTAATATACATACACATAAGTAAAACATAATATATTTTGAAGCAAAATATTTAATAATTATTGTTTTCAACAATACCGTCCAAAAATCCCACAGTTATTTTATGTCACATTTAAATTGTAATACGATAGTAATTTTTAAATAGTTTTATATAGGAAGTCACTGTGAATAATTTAGTAAGTTACACTATTGCTTGCCAAAAAAAGAATGTAAAATGAAGTGGAAAAAAGTTTAGTCATAAAAGTCCATTAATAAAATGTCGAGGAAGAGCCACAAGTTTACATTGCTTACTGATCGTATCTTATGGAAGTGGTATTTTCAACTAATTTAAAACTTACGTCCATCCCAATACATTCTTTCTTGATAATAATGCCAGGGTTGATAATGACCTGCTGATTAAATATCATATTAGATTTAAAAATAAATTTAATTATTATAGCACTAACTGCAACTAGCTCGTAAATTAGGTAGTAATAAAATAAAACCAATATTATTCATGAAGATTAACCTTTCAACGAAAAAATATAAATAAATATCTGGTTTGGACCCTAATATGACTTTCTATACCATTTTGAGTACGATACTTACTGTGTACAGAATAACATCATGTTTACTTTCAGGCTAAATTGTTTGATATTACTTAAAGAAACTAGATAAAATGAAGTTAAATCTAATGTCATAGATAGCTCAAACCATAATAAATGTGAATGATATAGTTTTAATGGATAAAACCCAGGAAGATTTACAAGTATTAGTGAATGCATAGACACAAGGCTTAAGCTGAGAGAAATGTCTATCAATGCCTCAAAAAATGAAACAAAGTGTGTGAAGAAATTCTACAAATAATTTTCAATGGTGAACTCCTGCATGCAGTTGATTCATAAGATGTTAAGGTACAATTATCAACAGAGATGATACAATGGAAGAGGAGAGAAATTAAGTACACAGAGTCAATAAAATGTTCTATCAAATACCCTCAATACCATATGAATACTTTTAATTGTTATTTTTCTTCACCATTTAATGTTTGCCATAAAAACAGTGATGAGAACAAATGGATTTACAAAAATAAATTTTAAAATATTGACACGCATTTTCTAACAAAATTACTTATTATAACAAATCACTAATTTAGAACAATCCCCACAATTAGAGTAGATAACATAATGCAAAGTAAATAACATCGTTTTTCAATGCGCCTATACTTGCAAATAATTCTGTGAAGGATTAGGAACTATCACTGATCGCTATTAAATAATGAACGGTCAGAAAGCTGCATGGCAATGGCAAGTTGCTGTGTGGTCTGAATCTGCAAATATAGACCACCTATAGAAAATATATACCATAAAGAAGCAATGCTAAGTATGTCATTAAAGTATTTTTTCCATATATCTTTCACCATTTTATCCAAAGTAATCCAAGTTCATTATTCAGAGTTTGTATTATCATAAGTTTTTAAACTTGTAACTGGTCTGTTATAAAAAAACGAAGCAAAGAGGCGAAGAGATAACCAAAGAGAAAATGGTTAATATAAAACTATCACTAAACCTTACAGTAATGCTACATGGTTTAGAAAGCTGGACCAAACTTGATAGGCCCATGAATAAAGTTACCACCATGTAAATAAAATATCTGAGAGATTAGAACTGGATCAGTGAAGAGAAAGCAACAAATCCATGCTTTGCATCAATATGGAGGTAAAGAAAGGTACGGTACATAGGGAATAATTTTGTTTTTCTAATACTTCGTTAAACAATGGTATAATACATATATCTTAAGTTAAAAGTCATCAACTGTAATTTTTTTGAGGATTAGATAGTTTCCTTTATTCTTGTTGCTGAACAAAATATATGACTTAGTAGTGACAAAATTATCAATAATTATTGATTATTTTGTTAAAATTTGGTGCACATTTGGTTCAAGCACAGGTTAACAATCTCACTCTCTTGAAAATTGAAGCCGGTAACGTTTTATCTCCAACCCGACTATACATACAGATATCATTATGAACTAGAAAAAAAATATAAGATACCACACAAAAATCCTCATTTCTCTATGTCAATAAATTTTGACTAATACTTATGTTTGGTATCTAGTAATTTTTTTTATTTCTTTGAAGTAGTAGCTATGTTTAAATTAACTTACTTGGTGGGGGTACAGCATTATAGTTGGACTGTGATCGCCCATAATTTTGACCGGAACGCTGATCTTGCATGGATAAAACTTGGATCCTAGTGGCATTCCATTTGAAAGGCATATTGGCATTGTAGACTGCTTCAACCAGGACCTGATCACCAACCTGAGGAGAAGACCCTTTCACACAGCAACTGAAATAAATATTTAATTACAAATGAGTAATTATGTAAATGTGAAAAAAAAATGTTTTTCATAATTGTGGGTTGATGGTTGACTGTCGTGAATAATGAAGAGAAGGATGGTTGGGGCGAGTAAAGATATTTTCCTATTAAAATACTAATAAACAAATATAATATTTTACAATACAATGTACATAGAACTTTCTTTGAATAACAGGTACATGAACCTTAATATAATTAGACTTTCGTTTAGAATAATACTTCTGATCCATAATACATCAAGATACAAAATTACAAATCAACACCATTTCTTTGATAAAGTGTAAAGCACTGCTGGGCAATGTAACAGAATGCCAAATAAAATTAGACTTAATTTTTTTAACATAATAAAACATTTCTTATTTAACTAATAACTCGAGTTAAGTGGGCATCAGGGAGATATGATGAGGACTAGAGGAGGATACTAAGAGTAAGATGTACTTCTGACTACGTTCCTGTGAGCCCGCCATGAAATAAATTCTAAAATGTATAGCCTTAAAGACAAGGAAAGGAAGAAAACAAATGGCCACAACAGGCAAAACTGAAACTGAAAAATTCAGGCTTAATGTATTTATCTTTTTATTACCTGATCTCCACAGATGAATTAAAGTTGAAAATTCAATTAAAAATGGAGGTATATATAAATACAAAGATTATCACCAAACTCTGGAGGATGATTCTAGACGAAATTTCCAACAAAAAAAAGTTCATTTGATGCATGGGCCGATTCGGAACGAAAAAGGAGTTAAGACCAATTTTGTGTCTTCCATGAGGTGGTCAAGTTTTTTATTGAATAACAAGAAATTACCAAAAAATTATTCAAGATAATTAAATTCTAAGCATACCATCGCAAAGTAGACTAAGTTTTCTCTCAGAAAAGAGTGATTAAATTTACTAAGGTCAATGATAAAAGGGACTTCTAGTCTATTTTAACATTGACCTTAGTAAATTCAATTACTATTTTCTTAAAAAAAAATTTTGCCTGCTTTACGATGGTGAAGATCACATGATTACGCTGTAAATAGGATTTCAAAAATAGGCAAGGATTGACAACATGTTTACAGCATTACTTCGATAGATCTTAATTTACGACTTCAGCTAACTTCGTGCTGGTTCTTTATGGTTAAAATAGGGGCTATAATTAGCTTTAATTACATTGTAACTTTAAACTCTGGATCACTATGCTCACTCAAAAGGCATAAAACAAACCTTCAGATTGATGAGGAAACTATTGAAAGAGTTAAAGTCTCCCCATACATAGGTAGCCTTGTCTCAGAGAAAAGAAGAACTAACGAAGATGTCAGAGAACGCATTCGAAAAGCCGATACTGTGTTTATCCAGCTCTGTCCCTTTAGGAGAAACTGGACTGAGTCCGTGAATAGGAAACTGAGGCTCTATACAACCAGTGTAAAGTTTGTACTTTTGTATGATACAGAAACTTGGAAGGGGTGTCACCACAAAGTTGAAGGTATTTACAAATTGCTGTCATCGCCTCATCCTCAACATCTAATAGTCCGAAAAAGTCTCATATTAAGAACTAGTTGAGCATCTAGTGATTGAGCAAGACAAAAGAAGGAAGCGGAACTGGATTGGCCATACACTCTGAAAATAGCCAGCAACACTGGAAATGTTGGCACTTGATTGGAACCTCCAAGGAGCACACGGAAAATGATGACCTCGCATCACCTGGAAGAGATTCATGCTGAATGAGGCAGAGCAGGCAGGAAAGACTTGGAGTGAAGTGAAGGCTTATAAGAATAAGAAGAAGACTTATAAGAATAAGAAAAAAAACATGTATTTCTTTTGTTATCTTATACCGTTCCTGGATTTTCAATACTTAATTCACTTTATAAGTATTTATATATTTTGTTGTTCTTGGCTCTGATGAAGGCCGACAACTAAAGCCAAAACAAAGTAATCACGTGTAGAATCCAAGACCCTTAATGGTTTGTTGCAGGTTTTTAACAAAAAATAAAAAATTAAATGATACCTTCAATGATAAATGGAGAGGTCATCGTGCTTCGGTAATAATCAATGAAAGCAATGCCTGACCAATTAAAAATTAGAAATTTATCATTAATTAAAAATATCAGATGATACAGTGAAGAATTTCATATTTTTCAGTTATTGGTGCCAGAGTACTAGAAATATTCGGGTAACATAGAAGTACTAGAAATTCATATTCAGGAACTATACTAAGTTAAGAATACGATACAAATTAAATAAACTTCAAATATTGAGCTGATTAAAAAAGTATTTCTAAATTATTGAAATGGTTGATTTAGATAAAAACAATTCAGTTAATCTTTTTAAGAGTATGGGAAAATAAATAACAAAACTTAATCTCACCTTAATCAGAAACTATTAAAGAAAGAGGTTCCCCTTATTATTTGTCCAATGTGAACTTAACTTTTAATAACTTATGGGTTTACTTATATTAACACATCAAGTAAATATGAAACATATGATCACTATAAATACAGTAAAATAACAAAATCAAACTAACCTATAAAGATGTCAAAACAATAAATAAAAACTTATGCCACGAAATAAATTATGCTCATGAGATTTTGTAAATACCAATAAAACTTTTAAATAATTTTTTTTTAAAAAGCCATTTAATAAAAACCTAGAAAAAAATCCAACAAAAGAGCACCTGAAACCTTTTGTGCTAACTCAGAAATTTGATGTTAATCATTATTAAATAAGTATTTTTTTTTGGTTTGGTTTTAATTATTTTTCAATCATAAAAACTACTTGAGGTAGGTACAAGTGGGGAAATTAGAAAAAATAAAGTCATATAAGATGGTAAATATATATAAATCATATTTGTCTAAATACAGAAAAAAAAAAAAATGAAGTGAAACAATATATCTGTATTACTCTGGGAAAAAGTCCAATTAGAAAAAATTAAATGAGCATCTCATAATTTCCAAAACACAATGCTGGTTGGATACTATCTCAACAGTGGATTTTGAAGACGGTAGAGAGAAAAATTAATTTTTACCACCACACCTTTAGAAAGAATGAAAATAATACTTAAAGGATAAATAAAAGGAAATTTTTAAAACAAAATACTAGGGACTATAATAAATAATCAGTTGAAAGATCATAATTATATTGGCCACCAGGTGCCAAAAATAATAATTATCAATAAACTTTGATTAAAATAAATAAAACTCTTATTCATAATCCTAACTTAATTAGAAAATCCTGGTGCGGTGTGTACATCATACAACTTTCTCTAACCCCCCTTTTTTTAAAAGCAGAAATAGGTATTTTCAGACAAATGGAAGTGAAAATAAAAATTATGGAAGGTATAAAATATAATTTAAAAGAATTACCATATGTTTTTCATAACCATCTAATGTACTTATGCTTTTTAGGTCATTAACCAATTCGTAAATGTTCATTTGTTCAAAACCGCTAATCTCCGAAACTTCTTCACTGATTGATTGCTTTGAAATATTAACATAATGTTTTTATCGCATTCAGGAATATTTTTATCTACATTGAATCACCCTCCTTTCGGAAAGGCGACCCAAAAACCTGTGTCACTATAAACTGTAGAGCCTAAACGACTGTAACAATGTTAATTAAACTTAGCTAAAGTCTTCTCCTCGAAGCCTTTTTAATTTATGTATATTACATCCTTCCCCGAAGAGTATGAAAAAAAAGTTATGGGTTCAAAACTATATTTGCGAATAACTCAAAAAGTACACAATTTTTGTTTTATTATACCCATCATTATTTGAAAGCTTCCTTGATTCCCTGCAAATCAAAACAAATTCATAAAAATCGGACGATTTGGTGCAGATATATAATGCTTTAAACGTTTAGTAATTTTTCTTGGGAGATTTAGAGACCGATTGCTTTTTATATAGACAATTATGTGATGTGAATTCTAGAGTTGGAAATCCAAACAATCTCTATATCTATATATAGAATGGAACAACAAAGAATGTCACATATCCACAAGTATTGTTAAATAAAATATATTAAAAACATCTGATTTCTTTTTTATTTAACCAGAATGAGCCACAGCAACGCGTGGCCGGGTAGAGCTAGAGCCTATTCTAACTTTTAGTTGAAGTTGGGGTTTTCGGTATATTACGATTGGAATTTCTTTAGTTGATTATCAAATTCTTTCATATTTTATATTTAACAATTTTTCACAGCAGGGTATGATATGAAATGGTTAATTATTTCAAAATAAAAAAAATTAAAGGTACTTTAGAGGAAGATATCTCTGCTAGAGAACAGAAATGAGAATAAAACCTACATCGTGTTAAAACTACTTAATTTTACACTGATATAATGAATTTAATCAAAATCGTTGAGCCATTGACAAGAAAATTGTAGAAATGTGTGGAACCGATGATATAAAGTGGCACTTCCGAGAAGCCAATTTCGATGAAAAAGTGGTTCTAACATCACTATCATATAAAAACATTTTCAGTTTCTTGCGGCTTTTTGTTTCTAAATTACACTGTTAACACACACACAAACATAAAGACCATATTGCGAGACTTGGTTTTTAGAAAAATCAGATCCAAAACTTTTTATGATCGCAATAATTTCCCTTACTGTATATTTCATATATAGGTAAGTGAAAGTAAAAATATGAAAATGATAAATAACAGTAAAGATAGAACTAGCATTAAAAGAAATGGGATAATAGTAATTTTTTGGAAGGATACATTAAAAGTAAAGAGTAAATGGTCATTCCTGGTCAAAATAACAAGCATATTTATAATAATTTATAACTAAAAATTTTAAATACAAAATTACCTTGATTGGAAAAAGACGTCTTCGTCAACAAAACCAAAGTTGTCCTGAACTTTAGTGACAGTACCTGTAAATACACGTTGTTGTTTATTGCCTGACTGTGAACCACCCCCTTGTTGCTGTCCTTGTTGAAATGCTGCGGTGTTCAATGCTCTGGTTGGGTATGACACAGCACCATACATCTGTAGAAATGCAAATTTAGTAAAAAATACAAATAGGAAAAAAAACAACCAAATGTTTAAAATGAAAATACAAACTATAATTTGACATAATGAAAAATGTTGAAAACATGCAAATTCATTCATGTTTTACATGTTTTCAACATTTTTTTATACTCTCATATATTTGTGCTTATGCTATTATATATACTTACAATATAAAACAATGCAGTACCATTTGTGTACTTTAGGATTTATATTCAAATAAAATTCTAAATTCATTGTTAATTTTTTCAAAATGTATTTGAGAAAAGTAATTATGTAACAGCAGCCAGCCAGCAAACATAAATTTACAAGTAAGATGTTGCTAGGTTGAGAAAAAACTTCACATGTAAAACTCAGCAAAGGGTTTTAAGAGACGAGGGAATAGATTATAAAAGATAGGGCAGAGAGTTACTAAATATTCCTGAAGTTCAGTATTTGTCATTCAAGAAAAATATATAAAATAAAAGAGTCATGTTGAATATTTAATAGTTGATCGCTGCATTATAAAGGAAGGAGATGGTCCGGGGTGGCAGTCATAAATAGTCTAAATAGTGGCAAAACTATTTTATTAAAAGCCAACGTTTTGACCCGACTTTGCAGGTCTTCTTCTGGGAGGTGTGTTGAGCTAGGAGTTTCATTTAAAACTGAAACTTCTAGCTGAACACACCTCCCTGAAGAAGACCTGCAAAGTCGGGTCGAAAAGTTGGATTTTAATGAAATAGTTTTGCCACTACTTAGCCTATTTATGACCGCCACCCCGGAACATCTCCATCCTTTATAAAATAAAAGACATTGAATAATAAATAATTCTTTTTTATTAGTTAAAATGAATTAGTAAAGAAAGAAAGAAGCTTATGTGACCAGAGAGGAGGGTATATTAAGTCAGACAAAGCATGTAAATTTTTGGGAACTTACAAAACCACCTTGAACAAAAAATCCCTTATACTGATAAGATTAAAATCAATTATAAGGCTACATTTAATAAAATTGGATACATTTTTAGGATGTAAAACAAATAATAATAACTTATAAGAGAACATAAATATGGAGGTATGTACAACAATGTTTTAAAAGCTATATATTTATCCTAACACAACCTGTATCACTACAACCCATAAAGAGTCTTGGGATCAGTACTTTGTAAGGAAGTGCTATTTCTTGGTCAATAGTTGTGCTAGCAGGTACTTTGACCAATATCATGCTTGACCGACAGATTTTAGAAGAAAACAAAATAATAACTTTTTGTGCTGTGGAACTCTTCTTCCAAACCAAGGATATATTACTATTAAGTGGGATTACATAAAATCAATATTCTCAATTTCAGTTTTAGAAAAAGTAATAAATCAGAAAAAAAAAATCTATACAACTAAGAAATCCACCCAAAAACCACCTTGTGATAAATCATATCAAGTCAAATAATTTAATAAGCTTTTAAGTATGTATGACAGCTAACCATAGCATGCAAAAGTAAAAAAAAAAAATGAATTTAGAATTTATTTCTCTGTAAGAACAGAGGGAATAGCTCAGAATAGTATATATTTTTGATTACATATATACCCTTAATCCTGAGGAACTAAATTCATCAATAGCCACAAGTGCATTTAATCTTAAAACAAAATGATTAATATTTTAGAATTTTCAAATTTAAGGAGCTAAAAATAAAATATAATTAAAAAAATAATTAGTATAAAAGCTACGATTCTCCTGTTTGCAGCAAGGTTTAAGTATGTAAAACCATCGGTAATTTAGACTTCTGTAAAAGTTCAACAAAACCAACTATAACAAAAAATTAAATTAATCTTAAAACATCGACCAGAAGTAAAATACATAGAGTATACTATGATCTACCTGCTGTCCTTGAAAGACCTGAGGATATTGAAGCATACCAGCAGTTTGGAGTGGGTTAGCAGCCATGAGGGACTGGGTAACAGCTGCAGTATTTTGAGCTACACCTAAATTGTGGTCTATAATTAAAATTTGCAGGCCATAGCTATTAATTATGAATATAGAAATTTTTTTTATTAAAATACCTGATCTGACCCAAGGTGGAGTTTTAGGAGAATTTCCATATTGTGACATTATTTCAAACCTGAAAATAACATTTATTAACTAAACAGAAAAATGCTTGAATGTCATTACAAACAAAAAACCACCAAACTTATAGGTAGAATCACAAAAAATTACTATTTCCATTTCTTCTTTCACTTAAAAAATAAAGCGAGGGAAAGTATTGCGCTCATGGAAAATTTTGAATCTGAGTTTCAACAGAAATACATGTTATGGGGTTAACTAAATCCAAAAAATCAAGGCATGTGTTTGTAAATGTCCAGCTCAAAAACAAAAACCTAAACAAAATTGAATTTAAATATTTAAGAAATTTTATGCCTGGGAGGACATTACAGCAACTTTTTCACCAAAATTTAATAACCAGAAGTGGCAGTTTACAACATCGGCTTTACACATTTTTACAATTAAAATGAATCTCTAACAATATTGATTAAACTTGTAACAATATAAATTCAATTATGTGAAATGAGATTAGATAAGAAGGGAGGTTTTGATGCTACCCTCTATTAAATAAGTACCATATGTTGTAATGTTTTCACATTATATATGTATAATTTTTTGGTCTATTTAATATATATCTTGTAAAATAAAAGTATTTTTGGTACTTGTTTAATAGCGGGTAGCGTCAAAACCTCCCTTGTTATTCAATCTTATTTCACATAACCTCCCTTATCTCCTCTAACCTAAATTATTCCCTTGTTTATTTTTTGTTCCTTGTGTAAGCTGTGAGTCTTATTTAATTATGGATGTTGTCACATTGTGGGAATTGCCGTCTTCAGAAGAAGAGGCTATTCTTATATAAATATTTTCAAGACGCCGGGATATTTGCAAATTTAAAATATTGTGATGAAGGTCATCAAATGAAGTTCGACAGAAGATTAAATGGAGATGCTTTCGTAGTTGTAAAAAACTGTTTCTATAAGGAAATCCTACCAAAATAAATTAAGTTAAAATAAAATTGTTTATATTGTTTGTTTTATATGTACATATGTTGTTTATAGTCTTTATAGTGTTTCTTTTATATGTACATATGCTGTTTAAGTGTTTTTTAATTATTTCATTTATTATATATGTATAATGTTTTAGTCTATTTAATATATATCTTGTAAAATAAAAGTATTTTTTTTATTATTACATTTGTTTTTGTTCACAATTTCAATAATATCAATACAATACAATAAATATGAATACAAAGATATTATCAGTGGTTTATAAGAGTTATCAGTGTTAAGGTTATAAACATTGGCTGATAGCAGTCGGATGCTACCCGCTATTATACAAGTACCGTATTTTTTTTATTATTACATTTGTTTTTGTTTACAATTTCAATAATATGAATACGAAGATATTATCAGTGTTAAGCATAAACATTGACAGATAACAGTCGGACCCGACCGGCAATTTAACAAGTACAGAAAAATAATATTAGGACTGATAGTTTGTGATTATTGATATCAAACCCAATTCCCAACCCAAAAGATTGAAGTATTATTCTGAATATTCAAGGAATTAAAGCCTGCTAAGAGTCCTGTAAAATATGTGACTGGGTAACTGATATTGAAATCTCAGGAGATAATTCAATTTTGGAAACAATACTTTATAACAAATAGCTAAGTACATAAAATATCTACCTTCTATAAAAAAATTTTTCACATCATAGGTAGATTTATGAAACAACCATGAAAAACAGCAAAATTTTTGCCTCTGAACCTGCTAGATCGCCAAAGCATTTTTCTTTATGCAGAAATGCATAGGCACCAAAACAATCAAAAAACAAAAAAATGGTCCTTTCATCTAAGTTAATAGAAATCAATTTTATGATTTGTTTTTCTTAGTTTGATTTGCTTCCAACTTAGTACAAGATAATCTAAATTTTTTTTTTTTAATTGTATTCGGCTCTATCCTAGAGGGCCTGGCAGTAATTCTTACATTTTATATTCTGTTATAATAATTTGTTTCCATTAAATATTTGAAGAGAATGATGACATCTTCCTCCCTGTCTCCCAAAATATCGTTTAATGTTGTGGAAAACTGTATTTGTGGTATTGGGGACACTCTGGTAATAAGTAACTGACTGAGGTATGTTGTCACACTTTTGGCAGGTGAATGCTTTGAGACCTCTAAGGTATCCGTGTGTGATTTCCATTGCGGCACAGTATTATTTCTTCCCTTCTGGAACTTGTGGCCCATGTGTTGCACTCGGTTTTTATTTCTGTTAATTTGGCTCATTGTATTTTCAATTGGCCTTCCCAATTTTCTAGTAGCTTTTTCCATGTTTCATGGATCAAATCTTCAACGTTGATGTAATTTATTGGTGTTATGCCAAATACTTCTCCCTTCCTCGCCAAATGAGCAGCTTGGTCTACTTTTTCATTGCCCATTATGACACTATGGGATGGAATCCAGACAAAGAACACACTCACTGATCTTTTTCTCATCTACCACCATACGTTTAATGATTCTCTAATGAGAGAGTTGCTTGGCCATGGGTTACCAATGGACGCCAAGACGCTTTTGGAGTCTGTAGCTATGATCCAGTTTTTATCTTCGGATTCTGATATCCAATAAAGAGCCTTCATTATCGCAATCACAATTATAATTTATTTATTTTAATGGTTATACTGTTCTTTGACATCAAAATATATGGTGAGAAACATTAATCAACACCGAATGATCATGTTTATTTGTCATAGATGAAATATAGGTTAATATAAATAGTGTTAGACACAAACTGTATTAGTTCCTCCACCGAGTTTGTGTTCATGAGCGATTATTCTAAATCCATATCACTTTTAAACAAAAATTGATAGTCAAGAACTCATATTTACACTAGTAACTTATGAGGCATACGAATATTGATCAATCCTATAATTTTATTGAAAATAAGATAGATTATGGATCATTTATAAATTTCTTATCACAACTGATCTTATCCTACTGATTTTCATATTAAAGCAGATATTCTTTATCTGCTTTAATATGAAAATCATAAAGGGGAAATCATAATATAAAATCCCCTTATAAGGGGAGTCGAGAGAGGGTTTAACCAAGGGAAAGGGTCTCTTAGCATGTCTAATTACTTAAGACAAAAATGGGCAGAAACTAAACCAAATATTTCACAACATTAAAAGTAAAAATCAGATATTAGGGCCTTTAGGGAGGGTTCAGTGACACTTTGAAAACTCAATCTATAGTATCATCATAAGCCACCCGTCATGGTGGAGTGAAACTAGTGAGGTATTTTCTTCAACTATATCAACGCCAGTCTTGAGAAGCATATCTTACAAATAACACAGAAGTAAAAGCTGATTTAAAATTGTCAAGCCACTCATCCATTAACTATTATATACTACATTGTTATTAATAGAAATGTCAGCTCATAAAACAAACATATTAAGACAAAAATCAAAGACCATAATGCACCAAGACTCACATTATAGAACCAAAATGAACAGGCTAATAAACAGTAATTATTGGCACAGTAGTGGAATGAGAACATAATTCAAAAAATGCAAAATTCTAAAATACCTTACGAGTTATTTAAGATTCCTGGATCATGCTTAGAACTAAACTTTGTCAGATATGAAAATTGTTGGACTAACAATCACAGAGTGCATTAAATTTGCAGTGTCACACTAGGGGTCTAAGACTAATTAAAAACAAAATTAAAATGAAATAATTTCGACTAAAATAAATGAGAAAAAGTGGGTTAAACATGGGTAAAGAGGTTTAGATAACATCTTGGAATACAATTTTAAAATCAAATCAGAGTACAATAATATATAACTCCAATCATTAAAACGACAAAATATAGTAAACTTTTATAAAATGTAAAAATTAATCACTTACTTTAATATAAACCACTAAAAAAATAACGAAACCGGACAGAACGAAACCAATGGCGTCCCTAGAACCTCATCAGTCGTGCATTCCTCAACAAAATTGTTGATAGTATTCATATATCTCTAAATATTTCCTTTATTTAATTTTTTAAAAGTTATTTTAAAATATTTATTATAGCTAGTGTGTCTCAAATTATTATAGCTAATATTGTATTTTTTTTTGTTATTTTACGGTTGATATCTATACCCTGGGCCCACACTTCAGGCAAATCGAGGCAAATTCCCGCATTTTGCCTCAGTTTTATGGGAATTTGCCCGAGTTTGCTAGCGCCACTGTCGTAGAGAACAAAGGAAAGGGCGAGAGTGGGAGAAGGTGGTGGGGATATTTTGACCAGCTGGTGGAAGGTAATGGGCTGTTTACCCCGGTTTGTTGCATATCCATCCGAAATGGAAAACTTAGGCAAAATCCAAGCAAGTTTTGCATTATGGCCGTTGCGCTACGCTAGTGATGCATTGAATAGCCACTGTGATTGGCTGACACAGAAACTTCCATTTTCCGCTTTTTTTTTGCAATATCCGGAATAAAACAAAATTAGTGCGCACAACATACAACTTTCACTTACCTTTCTACTTTGAATAGAAATTATTTTCTGGAAATGTTGAGCAATTATAAAAAATTTTAAGTGCACTTTTAACGGATCTATAGCTTAAAGGTCTACAGCTAACTAATCATTATCATCCCTAAAATAACAGAAACCCTATTAATTATATCAACGGTAGATAATAAAAACCTCCCTACCCCATCTTTTTTCGTAAACCATATAACTCCGGTCTCTGAGCAATATACATATGTCTAGAGAGATTTTCAAGCATATCTCTATATTCAACCTATAAATTATTATGGATTCTACGCCTATTAGTTATTAAACTGTTACTTTCCATTGTAAAGTTTACTACAAAGAAATTACGAGATTTTCATAGCCTGTCATAGATAGCTCAAAAGTTGTTACACTAATTTAACAAAGGGAAAATTCATCAAATTACTCACTAATTTAATTTTTTTAAATGTTATACGACGATCAACGGACGTTGATACCTAATTATTTAAATATAATATCAGATTTAGAATTATTAAACTACAGTAAATGTATTTAAGGTTATAAACATAGGCTTTATACATCCATTTAATATTTTTATATTTCACTTCTTTCACATTAGTACTATGAAATAGTTTTTTAACAATAACATTGCGTTGATTAGGTGAATTTTAAATACTTTTTCAAACTTAAAAACAATTTAAATTTAGTTAGTAAATTTCATTTATTTAATTTCCTTGAAAAAATGTGATTTCCGTAAAATAATATTAGTTTACACAAATTATTATTTATAATAATTTCTCTCCATTACTTTCTATATTTCATATTGTTTTTTTCTAAAATTATCCGCTTTCCAACGATATAACTTCTGACAAGTATTTCCGGAAATTCATTTTCATCCTCAATACACATTTTCCCTTTTTTCTTCATTTTTCAATTATCAAATTCTTTCAAAAGTTATATTTAGCATTTTTTTGGTAATTATTAATAATAAGAGATGGTTAATTATTTACGATTAATCAAATTAAATGTACTTTAGAGGAAGATATGTTGAACATTTCGGCATTTAAGCTATGTAAAGTGACATTAATGGGGATAAGACCTCAATGATATTAAAGACCACTTAATTATACAACGATACACGAGTTTAATCAAAATCTTTTCAAAATCAAAATTTTCTGTGCAACTAACTTTCTGTCTTTCAGTAATAACAAACAAATCATTATAAACTACAAAAATTAAATGAAGATATTATTTACCATTAAATGAATTATGGAAGTTTGTTAGCAGAAGGATTCATATAAATAAAATCAAATAAGATATGAAATATAACATATTATATCTTTTAACATTTTTACATAATATATTTTAAATATCAAAACTTTTAATCCATTACTTATTATTGCCATTTTTCATTACTTATATATATTTATTTGATTTATTATATTTCCATATATTTGCCATTTTGTACTTATCATCTTTTTGTGTGTAAGGCATATATATCATAACCTTTCGTACTTATTCATTACCTGTTATTATCATAAACTAAGCTTTTGTTAATTCATCTAATTACATTTTATTATTTAGATCTTATTATTCCATTTCATGTTTCTTCTTCATCTAATACTACTCTTCATTATTTATTTCCGTTTTATAGTTCAATTGAAATACTCTATAAAACCAATTATGTCAAGTTCCACTTTTGGTAAAATTAATTCAGCCAACAATTTGCAATTACATCGCTGCCATACTCCTATCAACCTTAATAAATAAGTATAATCACTTAACTTTTCAATTTTTAGTTTGATTCTGCATTTACACAAAAAAACCATTACGCAAAATTTTTTTTTTATACAGGGAAGTGCTTACAGAACCCTACAACATGTTTTTCAATTGAAAACTCAGAGTTGAAATTTTTAATGATCCCAATACTTCGCATTACATTAAAATAAAATAATATCCATTTTCAAATATTATTTACAGTCAATATAAAAAAAAAAGTTCAAAATTTATTTATTTTTTAACCTATGCTTGTTCTACATTTAGAGAGTTGAAAACAAGTATTCATTATTTTTTTTAAATGATTAGTTTCTTTTTCAGTGTCCATATTTGTGTCAGGCTGTCTACTAATTTTACATTTCACAGACATTAGTGTTAAGCTATATCTCTTTTTTTTTCTATATCTTCAGTTCAAATAAAACCGAACAACTCACAAAATTACTAACCTAGACTCTAATAAAGTTGCATTAATAACATTTTAAGCACATATTGAAACACCATAATACAATACTATATTTGTAATTAAATGACTGTATCATGGTTAGAGACTAACATCATACAGTGCCAATTTTGATGCCTACTTCAATAAATAATCAACCATCCTAAGCCTAAAAAAGTTATATTTGTATAAAACATTGTCTGATTAAAATAACAATTAAGTCTAAGTGTGGAAATTTTAACCACATAGTGAGACTGCCTTTGTTTTGTTATTCGCATTTTTAATTTTAGAAATTTGACATATACCTATCATTTATTGGTTATTTATACACAAGTTGTAATATATATGTTTGAAGGGAAATGATGGAAGATGTTATTTATAATACATACAACCCATATATTTGCAAAATATAATAAATCATATACATAAACTAAATTTAATAATTATAATGTTGCTAGAAAATTAATCTTTATATCTTAACTTTGTTATTATTATACAAAATAGAAATTCTATTAATGAACAAATAAATATTTTTAGGTTCAAATATACAATACAAAATATAAATGAATTAATACAACATACAAATTAATGAATACAAGATATGTTTTTGTTTATACATCATGAATAAAGGAATTTAACATTACAAATAAAGCATTTTTAAATGCATCAGAAAAATCTGAATAACTAATGAGTATTCTAATAATTTACTGGATTATTCTCCATCTTCTTCAAACACCTTTAAAAAGGCTTTATTAATAATATGTCTTTTTGGAGGTACAACCTTACTAGTATTTACAGAAAAAGTGTCTGTTTTATATTTTTTAAATGGCCCAGCATGTTGCTGGAAAATCACTCTTTATGGTGCATTCGCAATACCACGGGCACAGGCTGCCATTTTGTTTAAACTAGTGCTGGTTTCAAAATTACAAATATTTTTATTCCACAAAGTCCGCACACATCTTCCCCAAGCCTTGTTCCATTTCACATATGCACAAACTTTGTTCTGGTTGAAGTAATTGGTCCAACCCTTCTCCTAACATGGACCCACAATTCTGTGCAATTTTTTTGGGTTTATTTGTATTTCCGCACTGTTTTTCTATTATTTGGACGAGTTTATTGAACGGGGCCATAATTTTCTCTTCGCCTTTGTTTGATTTATTTTTTGTCTTAGGCTGCAATACATACCGTTGTTCAATAAAGATGAATCATCGAGTACTTCAGCCTGTCCTTCATGTTCACACTCAACAGTAGGGGAACGCTGAAAAAAAAAAAAAATTACCAATCTTAGGCCTGGTATCATCCAACTAAAAAATCAGATTTTTTAATTTCGTTATAATTTTTTCCCTTCTATTTTTTGCGATGCTTATAACACATTTAGTTGAGATTTTCATTTTTAGAGGAGGGTCTATGTCTGGCACACTTTAAGACTCAATTTTACAGAGAACAAATAAAAGCTATGTAACATTTACATTAATAATGAAAGTCGAGGAAAAAACAAAACTAATCCTTAATTGAAATAGGAAACAATGGAATCAAATTCATAACAGAAGAAAATAAATAATTTGTTACGGGTAAACAGATAATGTGGAGGGTTAAGGAAACAAGACAGAATGGCTAAGGCATCATAGGGCATTTTCTCTTTATAGTCATTACCCTATGTACATTGTTTTGCTATATGAAAAAGTATAAAAAAAATAACTTAATCATAGACTAGGAGGGATATCGAAAACTAACAATGAACTTCCAATTAACTAAATATAAATAACCAGTTAAATGCTAAATAATTAACACCCCTTGTCCATTGTTTCCTTTGAGATGATGTACTTAAGTTGGACGTTAGAAAAGAAAATAGAACTAAATTAACTTACTACAGACTTAATTGATTGTTTGAATTGAAAAATAATAAAGTAACACTTGCAAATTTAGTAAAAGAGGAATTAACCATTCACTAAATTGTAAAAAATGTCTATACAGTAAATCAAAGAACCTCATAAATAAATGAAGAAAAAAATTTTTAAATGCATTCCTTGAATCAAATAATTCAAAAAATATTGGCAGCTCATTGCAAAGTAATTAAGTGAAAATTCATTATTTCTTAAGTAATCAAGAACTTTGAATATCTTTTTCTTTATAAAATCAGAAAATTGTGTGCTTCTTGTAAGTATAATTGATGTATAAAAGGGTTTGTTTCATTTCCATGCCCATACAGTGTTTTTGTATAGGTAAATAAAGTCAAAATTCAAAAAAAAAAATCTTGAAAGTTAACCTATATCAAATATGCACATAGTGCATGAATTGAATGCAGTAAACGGAGGATATATCAAGAATTTTCACTGGTTAGAGAATTAATAATTGACTATGTTTAACGGAAGGAAATTGACAATCCTAGCAATTGTGTGTGAAAAATTACATAAAATCGCGTTAATTAGCTTTACAGAAATATATTTTGAAAAACAAGGTAAAATGTATTTATAGAGAAATGTCATAGCAAAGAAATAAACAACTGATATTAATAAGGAAAACTAAGATCAATTTTATGCTTACCTTGTATGATTCTCATGAATTTTCGACATCTGTCATCTTCTTTGTTTTCTCCACTTATTTTCTTCTACTTGCTTTTATTTTATAGAAGACATAACCAAAAGTAGCAATCAACTCCACGGTAATTCTAGAAGGTCCATGTTGTTTGCTTGGACTGACTCCGTCCTACTGAGCACATTTTCCATGGTTAACGAGCTTCGATTAGTTCCTTATTTTGCCGCAAGTTTGCCAGAAATTTTGCCAAACCGAGTTTGCCTGTAGTGTGGGCCCAGCATTGATTTCATATCACATACAAATATATTAAAATTATTTTTGAACATTTTTAATCTAGTAAGATAATGTTAAATAATAAATTTCTGAATTGGATTAAGAACACACTGCTATTGACAGATAGGTTTTGGCGGAGGATTTAAGTTGTGTATAACCTTCAATTTTCCTATTTCTTGGTTGTATTATATTTAAATATAGTTGTTTATGGTCAGTTCATAATTTGATTTTGTGGTTTTATAAGAAAGACCAAAATGAGTAATCTTGACGATTTTTATAAAAATGAGTTGGAATTTGACTTTTATGGCTTTACTGCCTTGGAAGTGATTGATGAAGGTTATGTTGTTCAAAATATTACCTTTTTATATTTAAAAAGCTAAGAAAAGTTAATCCAATATTTAATAATTATAAGTTTTTATTAACTGTTTAATGCATAGTTTTCAATATTAAATGTAGGAGTGTAGTTGAAGCCTCTTAAATTTGCACTTTGTTGGAATTATGGACTGTCATTTAAATTACAAGATTTTCTATAAAATAAGATAAACAGTATGGTATTACCACTTCAGTTGGTGATTCTCCATGACTTGTTTTATAGGCCCTGTATTTAATTCCTCTCGATCCTCCAGCTGTCTATTCATATTTTCGCTAGAACTCTCCTGAGGTATCTCATTCCTATGGCCGTAACTTTACTAGCATGTTTATCCAGGACCGTCCAACTCTCTGCACCCTACAAAAGGACAGGCAAAGGTACTGTTATAAACAAAGCTATTTTGGTTTTCTTCTTTACCTCCTATTTCCTTAATATTGTAGTGCAGATAGAGTAAAACACACAATTGGCCTTCTTGACTCAATTTAAAACCTGGTAGTTATCTAACATTTCTAATGGCTCATTATTACTTTTTATGAGAACTTGGTCTTCCACATCTTACTTTTTATAGGGTTTATTTCCATTCCCTTCCTCTGGAGTTCTTCTGACCATTCATTGACAGCCATCTGAAGCCTTTCTTGGGTGTCGACAATCAGGACCACGTCATCTGAATATAGGAGTACTTCTGCCTCCACAGGAATTAAATTCCAGTACCCCACTGTTGCTCTGGGTGTCCTTCACTTACAAACCTTCCGTACTTCATTCATGCATATAATAAATAGTAGTGGGCTTAGGCTATCACCTTGCTTGACGCCTTTTTAATACCTAATAGCTCCGATTCAAATCCATTAAACCTACTATTCCCTTGGGATCCTGGTATACTGATTTGATAGGGCTGATGAGATTGGATGTCACCCGTTTTTCCTGTAGAGCATTCCAAATCTCTTGGTGAGGAATCAAATCAAATGCAGCCTTCAAGTCCAGGAATGCCAAAAATAGCCTTCTTCCTCTATCCCATGCTTTCTCAACAACCATTCTTAAGGAGAAAATATGATCCTCGGTTTGCCTCCCTGGTCTAAAGCCAGCCTGCTCCTCTTCCAGATCATGCTCCACCAATCTCCTGAGCCTCTGTTCCAATATTCTTGTATATAATTTATATGCTACAGAGGATAGACATATTAGTCTATAATTCTCGCATTTTGTCTGGTTGCCTTTCTTGAAAATCGGAATTATAATATTATCTTACACTTGGTTCTCTTGTAGAGTAATGTACTTGTACAATTTCAGAGACATTATTTTGGTTACTTATAATAATTTGAATCATGAATGAAACATGAAAAAAATTCCTCTGCATAATTATTGGGGTGATTAGATTCTGAATTTTAAAGTGGAGGAGAAAAAGATAGGATAATGAAGGAACTCTAGTGATTAGTAGTTCAAATAGTTTAGATGAACTTATGACTGAGAGCTGTACTTCTGAGAGCGTGAATCTATGTAGCGGTTCATACAACTGTTGTTGGCAAAAAAACGTATGAGAGTCCCAAATACAGATGGAGAGAAGAAATAACAGGAGCTACCTGCAATGAAACTATCCAGTAAATCTAGTTAAGGGAACATGTTTGGGGCCATTAGTTTGCAACTAATTTTATTTTAATGTAGTACTTTTTAAAAAAATATTAATGCACCTTTAATAGTAACATCTTGACAATAAAGAATAATTTATATTATTTTTAGTTAAAGGTTGTATTGAGGATTTGGTCGACGCTGCTGTCGAAGATAGCAAAAAGAAGCTGTGCAATAAGTTTGGTTCTAGTAATGATAAGGAGTTTGCAGAAATTAAAAAATATTATTTGGAAGCTGTTGAAAACCATAAAATAGAGATGGAGGCAAGTCTAAGTAGTTAAGTTAATGCCATGAATTTGAATTTGTTTTTTATTTACTCAGAAAATGTATGTTTAGTATTTAACGAATTATGATATTTAATGATTTTATTTATGTTACCATCATTATCCATATCACTATTTTGGTGACTGCTTGTATTAGCCTTCTCCACTTGTGCTTGATACATAATAAACATGAAAAACTGCTACAACATTAAAAATCAGGTGCACGCAACACAACTTTTACTTACAGCCCTACTTTGAAGAGAAATTATTTTCTGGCAATGTTGGGCTATTATAAAATTTTTGCAGTGCATTTTACACCGAGCTAAAGCTTAAAGCTAACAAATCATCAATACCATTAAAATAACAAAAATCCTATTTATTATATCAACTGTTGATTGTATGACTATTAGTTATTAAACTGTTATTTTCTATTACAAAGTTTACTAAAATGAAATTATGAGATTTGCATTGCATGCCATATATAGGTCAAAAGTTGTCACACTAATTGTCGGTTGATACTGTTGGGATATCATAAAGGGAAAATTCATCAAATTATTCATTAATTTAATTTTCTAAAAGTTCACATGCTGATTTTTCGGAATAAATGGACTATAGATACATAATTAGGGGGCTGAGTGGCCAAATGGACTATTGCGTGTGCACAGCATCGCGAGGTCCCCAGGCAAGTAGATAACTTAAGTTATTTGATTAAAAAAAGTACAAGTTCGCTTCCCGGTGCCGATGGGGATTTTAAATTCCCCGCCCTCACCCTCCGGCCTGAGAAAATTCTGTATAGCCTCTGTATTCTGTATAGAAAATTCTCACCTAAAAGGTGAGGTGGGGAAGAAATAGAAAAAAAAAAGCGATAGATAACTAATTATTTAAATATATCAGATCTACAGTTATTTAATTACAGTATATGTATTTTTTTTTAAATGTTTATTATGATATTTACATCTGTATTAGTATAAATACATCAAGTAAATGTGTACAGAGGAATATAATCACATGAAAAATCTTGTTGAGAAACTACCCATTGGTAGTAACTCTAATAATATGTCTACATGAGGAGATCACGAGGCCATCTTCTTTCCAGATGCCTTGGAGGGTTGTCAGGAATCGAAGAGGAAGCAATGTTAGAAACAAGAGGGTTCGGATGGTTATGAAGTTTATTATGGAAAGATAAGCATCTGAATTGGACCAAATCGGAAACATATGGAACATTAAGGTCTATATGGATTATTTTATTTGTGACAAAGTAAGGAGCATTGAGGATTTTACAAAGGATTTTGCATTGGATACGAGAGGAATTTGATGGTTTCGTGGAGCCCCATAGCTCAACTCCATAAGTCCAAATTGGTCTAATTATAGTCATGTATATGAGTCATTTGTAATTAATTGTAAGTTTAGAGCATTTGTCCAGTAAGTGTTGGAGTAAGTGGAAACGTCGAGCAGTTTCTTGTTATTTTGGACTTGTATAAGGATTCCAAGAGGGACGTTTGTCCAGGTGGAGTCCTAGGTATCGGATTTGTTTTACAGGAATAAGTAGGGTCTTATTAAAGGATACTGTAGGACAGGATTTATTGGAATTTATTTTAATCCTCCAGTTTTGACACCATTCTTTAAGATTTATGATGTGTGATTGAAGAGTTTGGGATGCAATTGATGGATCATTATTAATTGACAGGATAATGTGTCATCAGCATACGTAGTGATGACAGTTTTAGGATGGGTTGTGATATCAGCTGTATAAACTGTGTAAAGGATTGCTACATGTCGATTATGTTTTTTGAGAATTTTTATACGGGATGCCACTGGATAATTATCCAGAATTAATTAATAAAATATTAGTTAAACAAATTATGTCATTTGACATATTGGTCCATGATTAATTTATTGGATTACTTCTCACAAAGGCTTGTTGTGTGTTTATCTGTTCTCTAATTACTAAACATTACCTGTGATTTTAATGATATCAATAGGTGGTATGATTAAAATAACTTTTATGTACAAATTATGATTATTTACAAATTATATAATAAAGACTGTTATATACATTATATTTACAAAAATTAATGAACTAAACAATTGGTTGTGAAGACATGATTCAGATGGATGGAATTTAAAATTACATTGCCATTAAATATTTATACATCTTTAAAAAGGAATTGTTGGGAATTACTTATCTAATATGTTATTTGAAGTGGGAAGTTGAGATCATCTTTGTTCAGGTAGATCTTCAACAGTCCTCCAGCCAGATAAAAACATCAGGGACCTCCTCAGGGCCGGGCAGCTACATCAGACCTCTCTTCCAGGCCAGCCATAAGCCATAAGACTTCTTCTTTATCAGCCTCTCCTCATCCAGCTGTCCTCGCTTCCTTCCCAGCTTGAAGTCTCCTCAACTGAGTCCCAAAAACAAAGTGTCTTAGTCCAAGTCCTATATTTTCCACCTTTCTTCATCCCCTCTCTTTTGGTAGTCTTTTCTGATTGGCTGAATATTCCTAGCCTAAGGTATGACCACGCCCTCTCCCCCAGGCCAAGGTATATTCCACTAACCAGGTATATTTCAAGTATTTCTGGTGGAAGGTGTTAATGGTAATTTGGATCCTGTTTAAACACTCAGCCGTGAGACTGTTGTCGGTCTCTTGGGGTTCTTAAGGATTTCTATTACCACTTACAAAAGGTTGGGTCGGGGGTCTCAGGTACCCGCCCAGATGTTAGGAATTATTTTTAAATATTATTAGTTACCATTAGGCAATGTTCAATACATAGCAGGATAGAACCAAGGATACTACCTTGAGGAACACCGGCAGATTGAGAAAAGAGGGATGAAGAGATATTATTGTGATTTTCTTTGAAGTGTCTATCAGTAAGGTAGGAACTTATGATAAGAAAATATGTAGGTGGAAGGAATTTACAGAGTTTGTAAAGCAATCCCGGGGGCCAGACTCGATCAAACGCCTGTTCAACGTCGAGAAAGACTCCAGTGTAATACATTCCGTGGTCCAATGCAGAGGAGACAACGTCCATCACATGATAACATTGCTGGATAGTGGAATGGGATGTGCGGAATCCAAATTGGTGATCAGGGATTATGTGGTTAGAATCTAGGATGGGATACAGCCGTTTTAAGATGAACTTTTTCAGGATTTTGCCCATGATGGGTAAAAGAGAGATATGACTGTAAGAGAATGGGTATTCTGGTGGCTTTTTGGGTTTATGTATCATTTTAACTACACATAGTTTCCAAGGGTCAGGAAAATATGTGGAACGAAGTACGTCATTATATATGTAAGTAAGGATTAGAATAGCTTTTCGAGGAAATAGTTCAAGGATATGGGATGTGATTAGGTCATGGCCAGGGGCTTTGCGGGAGATTAATCTGTGAATAATATTGGATATTTCTGAATGATGAAATGCTTTAGTAGAAGGAGTCATTTGGAGTGGAATATCCAGTTCTGCTTCAATACATTCAAGCTGATTTAGATTAAGGATATCAGGATGTGGATTAAAAGTTTTGAAGAGGTGATGAGCAAAAATTTGGGATTTTTCTTGTCAGATTTGGACAAATTTTGAGCTTCAGTAAGAAGTGGATGATTAAAGCCTTTAAATTTAAGGAGCCTTTTAGTTGTCCACAGTGATTTGTCGGTATGTGTAAGTTTTTCAGTAAGATTTAGTAAATTTTGAATTTTCTAATTTTTGATTTTAGTTTGTTAGTCAGTTGGGTGTAATGAGTTTTATCTGTTGGATATCTAGTTCTATGCCACTTCGATCTGGCTCTGCGTTTTTCCTTTAATAAGATATGAATATGCTGTGGCAAACTATTCTTTTGTAAATTGTTAATCTTACTGTTAAATGTGTTACTATTTATACTGTCCGTTATTGATGTAAGTTTTTCTATTCAACATTAATATCTTCCCTTGCCTTTAGCGGAATTTTTAAGTCTAGTTTGTTTTCCAAATCATCACGAAATTTGTCCCAGTTTACTCATCCTGTGATCAATTTAGGAGTTGATGGTTTCGGAGCATAGCTTGAATGTAGTGAAAGCAGTATTAGACTATGATTTGATTATGGTTTGTGAGAAGAAAATCTGGGAGGTGATAAATATATTCAGGATATCGGGACATTTTTTGAGTGATGTTGGCCAATAAGTAGGACACATGGGCGAGAAGATTGAATAACTGTTGGAAGATAAGACACATGAAAAGATGTTACCGCGGGAGTTGGATGTTCGACTCCCCATAGACCTCCCAAACCCCATAGTTGGTGTTTTGCATTGTAGTCTCCTCCAGCAATAAAGCGTGATCCGAGGGATTGGAATAAGGATTCAAGGAGGTATAGGAGATGGAATTATCAGGAGGACAGTATACAGCTGAGAATGTGAGATGGAAAGGGTGAGTTGAAAGGACTACAGAAGTTGATTGAATGGTATCAGTTGGAGTGGAAGGAATAAGGGAGTGGGATAAAGGTTCATGGATAAGGATGCAGAAACCAGCTGGGGAAGTGTTATCTGGGTGGTCAGGTCTATAAGTGATGTAGTCATGTATGTAGAAATGTGTCTGTTGAGTGAAGTGAGTTTCCGTCAGAAGGGCAATATCAATGTGATTGTCATGGAAATAAGTCTAGTTCGTCTCGTTGGTTAAGTAGTCCATTAGCGTTCCATAAAAGGATTGATAGGGGCTTTATATTCATTGAGGGAAGTTGAACGGGATTTTTGGAAAGGAGTCTAGTGAGGAGGGTAATGAGCAGTTTGATAGTCTCTTGAAGATCTAGCAGGAATATTGAAAGGACAGAATTGATGTCGGAAGGTTTTTGGCTGTGAAGTGGATTTGAGTCAGGAGGATGTGATGGGTAATTTGTGAGACTAGGATTGTTGGAAGGGGGATGTGCCAGACATGGAATGCGAGGAGTTGGTTCTAAATTCTGTTGGGCTTGTGATGGGAGGTTTATATAGGAATTAGGAATGGATGGAACTGGGTGTGGATGCTCTGATGGGAGTTTGACCCTTAAGGGTAGATGATGAAGAGGGATTTGCTGACAAGGAGGTAAATGTATTTAAGTTTATAATTATATCCATGAAATATTTTTATATTTCAGACAAGTACAGAACTAGTATACAAGAAATAAACTATAAATAAATAACAAGAAATAGTATTTTAAACAATGTCATTGCCTTGATTCATTGGATTTTAAATACTTTTTTCAAGAAAATTTCATTTAATTTCCTTGGAAACATGTGATTTACGTTAAATAATGTTAGTTTTCATAAATTATTATTTATATTTTTTTCATCCCTCTCAATTACCTTCTGCAACTTAATTTATTGGATATTATTTTTTCTAAAATTCTCCACTTTTCAAAGATATATTATGCGTATACCATACCTTCTGACTATTATTTCTGGAGATTTATTTTCGACCTGGATAAGCATTTTTCTTATGTTCTCCTTTATTCAATTATCAAACTCTTTCAAAAGTTATATTTAGCCTTTTTTCATAACTCCTAGCAATGAGAAATAGTTAATTATTTAAAATAAACAAAATTAAGGTAGTTCAAAGAGAGACATTTTGAACATTGGGTATTTAAGCCCTATTAAGCGACATCAATTGGAATAAGACCTAAATGATATTATACCACTCAATTATACACTGAATTTAATCAAAATTGTTATAGCCGTTTTTGATAAAATTGAAAAAAAAATGTGTTTCACCTTTGTATAAAATGGCACTTCCGCTGAGCCGATTTTAAGGGAAAAGTTGCTGTCACATCTAAGGCATATACTTGTCTTAAATCTTACTAATAGTGAGATGTTATGCAGACATGCAACTACAAGCACTCCCTTTGCCTAGCACGGCAAAGCACGTTAGGGTTTTTAATAAATAAAGAATAAAAAATAAGTAGAATAAGAAAAAAACTTAATAAAAATAAGTCAGTCCGAGAGAGATTGACGAGGAGCATTGAAAATTTAAGGCCTAGCATTGTTGATGTTGGCATGAATTTCAATTCTAAATAGAACTCTTCAGAGTTCTACACTATTTGAAATTATGATAATTGTTTTCATGAATTAATTAATATTTATTTTAAATAGAAATTTATTTATAATTATCTTTTTAATTTTAATGAGATAATGTCATGATGTTTTCATTAAATAATTTATTTTTCAGGAATTGATAAAAGATTCTGTTAAATTGCCATATTCAGCAGAATCATTGAGTAATGAATCGCAATCAGATAAATCCAATTTAGAACAAGAAATAAAAGATTTACAGTTACGGTCTGCTGCAGTAAGTCTAGAAATTTACATTAAATACATTTTACTTAATATGAATTAATTTAATGCATACATATAACGCAATTTCATCTTAATCAAGTTTTTTCTAATTTCATTAATTGATTTTTTTTTTTTAGTTAGACATTTATATGAAGGAATTGATGAAGGCAGAGGCTGAGATTCAGGTTTTCGCTGACACAGATTTATCAGAATTGCATAATAATTTTAAAGAAATAGAAATTAATATATCTCAGCTATCAGATAACTTTCATCTGGCTGAAGAGCTCTTCTCTGAAGCCATTCAACAAAGTCATCTAGAGCAATCCTTTAATAATTTGTCTATTAAATAAATTTTGTAAAATAGAATTTTTATAATTGTAAAGAATTATTTGTCATAATAAATGAAGTATTGTATAAAAATGATTAAAGTATATATCATTTTGTTTTGTTTACCTCATCACTGATGGAAAATACAAAATTCTAAATGGTTAATAAGTGACAGTTGATGTATGTGCGTAAACAGTGATTAATGGTATTGGCGTTCGCTGAGCTTTTTATTATTATGAAGAAGAAAAACAAATGATTCTAATTAAGTGACTTGTGTTGGTAATTTTCATTTAAATAAAGAAAAATTAGATTTTACCAGATTCAGTTTAGCTAGAACTGTTTATTTTATTCAATAACAGTTTGCCTAAACTAATTATTAAAGGTTCTCCACAAGACACTCCCTCTCGATTCCTGTTGCTCCACTCTTCAGTAATTGCCCAAGGTATAGCTGGTCAAACCTGATCTCTCTCCATTAACTGCTTGCTCAAGAACAGACATAACTCCATGAATTAACATCTGTTGAGTACATTACCAATTCTTGTGATGTTGGTAGTGACAAAATTAAAGGGTATTACCTTAAATAATTATTTTGTCTTCATGAGCCTGAGGAGTAGACCTACTTTAGAAAGACAAGATGATTATAAATTATTCTGGTGTCTGTATAAATAACCGCAACTCATCTAGCATTACTGATAAACCATAAATATGTAATTTGTCAAGACTTAGCCTTTATGAGCGAATGACACTTTCGACATTGTATCTCTACCTCAACAGTATGAATATGAAAAATGCTTTCTTTCCATCGGATTCTTTACAACTGAACTGATGTTATGCTTATTTTGTTTGTATCCTAGGCCAATAAAAGAATCCATTACATTGACTGGAATCTTGTTCATTAAAATTGTAATACCATTTATGACCACTGGATAAAGAAGAAACAATACAGAACATTCAATAGTAGCCATTTATAGAACATCTATTCTGATGTCTCTTCTTATTTTATATAGTGATTTTGCTGACTCATAAAAGATGGCATATATGACACCACAGTCAGTTGGTAGTGAGAGGATAAACTTGTATGATAAGTTTAAACTGATTAAATTTGTTTTTCCCCAACAACATTCATATCATGTACAAGTTTATACATACATATATTTCATAATTACTATATCATGATATAAAATATATGTACATATTTGTAAATAGAGAACATTTGTATACCTTGGAAGCCTGGTCTCATGCAATAATAAAATAGAGTGAAAAAAAGGCCAGGATGCAGCAGGAAATAGATGCTATTTCTCACTGCAAAGAGACTTGAAATTTAAATCACTCTCTAAAAGAATTAAAATCCATCTACAAAACCATAGTAAGGACAGTGGTTATGTATGGGTATGAGACTTGGACTTTAGTCAAAAATAGAACGCATGCTCAACTCCTGGGAAAGGAAAGTATTGAAAAGAATATGGGGCAGGATCTTTGAGAATGAAATTTGGAGAAGAAAAAAGAATGTGGAGCTGCAGGAACTTTATGGTGAACCTGATATTGTGGGCATTGATAAAAAGAGCCAGAATAAGATGGTTAGTTCGTGTGAAAAGAATGCCAAAGAGGATGCTGCATGAGAAGCCGGATGGCAAAAGAAGTAGAGAGCGTCCTCGGATCAGATGGCTGGAGAACAATTTGAGGCAGTTGGGTGTTCGAAGATGGAGGGAAGTAGCACAAGACCGTGGAGATTGTTCGGTTGTAGTGGAGGAGGTCTGGGTTCTTGCAGGACCATAGCGCCATTATAATAATAATTTGTAAATAAAATTGGAAGGCAAGAAAAAACAAATGTAATGTTCAACTTATTGCATGATTTAATACCCTCTGACTGCCAATTAATTGGGGTCGGGCTCTAAATCTGCCTCAGTAATGAACTAAGCAATCATAAATCATATACCTTTGAAGGATTTTCATGGGAACATTATATTATGTGCATGGGTTTACCACAACCAAATTCGTGTAATTATGAATGGGTGCGAATAGGAGGATTCATTTTTCATTTAAAAAAAAGTAACATATGAACTATTAAATAACTTGTGAGTAAAAAAATAAAAACTTTATTTTACAAGCGCATTAGATGATAAAACATTGTGCTCATAATAATTTATCCTTTAAAACTTAAAAGTTTCTAAACAAAGATAGTTAAAATTGTTGGAGTTATAGCATAAGATATATATGTGCTTTATCGTCTATAGAAATTACATTTTTATTTTTTTGACTAGGTATTAAATGTTTAAAAAAAATCAATTTGAACATTGAAATAATACAGATGAGTACTGAAAGACTGATATCTACAATAAGCATATCACAAGTGAGACAAAACTAAAAACTGTTGGATATTTTTCTTCAGGAATAATACATTACTTATCAATATAATTAATAACAATAATCATCTCAGTAAAACTTAGCGGACATTATACTGAGGAACAAGTAAATATATTTTTAAAATACTGATTTATCATTAAAATATAAATTAATATCACATTTCATAAATATTTACATCAAATAAACCAATAAACTGTATATTAATAATAGTAGTACTTAGTCCTTGCCATAAAGCATTTATATCAACAGAGAAATACAAATATGAAAATCAGGTGAGATAAAATCCAAATATGATAATAATTCCATACATATTCATCAGAAAAAAACCTTACTTGGTTCACTTATTAATATTAAAATTCCTTGTATTCAAAACTATAAGATTGGTATATTTTTTGTTTAGTTTTATATTAGAAGTTTTAAAAGCCATTTCAGAAACCAGCGTTTTTTTACTGATACTAGTATTCTTCCTAAGCGTGATATGTTTGGTCCTTTATCTTGTTCATCAACAACATTTCTAGTTTTATTTTCAAGAAATTAATTTTGATGTCGAGATTAGGAAATTACTAATTTAAAAATAGACATATTTTTTTTTTAAACTAGAGAAATTATTTAATTAATTAATCTTAAGAAAATATAAAAAGAAAAAGTCAGTCCGCTACGTAGAGATAACATCTGTGATATTGTATGGAATATAATATTTATTTTAGGGTAATATTTTCAAAGATTCAATTAAAAATACAACTCCAAATGCAACAAAACTTGGATTGCTTAAGGCAAGACTATAAAAATGATACAACTTTGGTTGAAAACATAATTATGTATACAAACAATATCAGTCATTAATACATTAAAATGTAAATAAATCTATACTAAGATTAATAAAAATATATGCATTAAATACTAAAAACTGTAAAATTAAGTAGGTTTGTGTGAGACCTATGGTACCAATATTAACAATTTATCCTCTGTAACTATAAGATATCAGTTTAAGTAATGAAAAGTAAGAAAACTGGTTATTATTACACTCTTAGTCATGATACATTATTATATAAATTAAAAAACAACTGGAAATTATAATAATAATAAACTCTGTTAAATTTAGTCATCTATACATATAGTATGCTATGAAGAAAATTATTTTCTTAAATATGACTAAATTTAATATAAACTGATTTATAACAAGAATAAAAAGAAAGGCAAAATATTTACAACCAAGATAAATCAAAGCATAAAAGTTTGACTGAAGAGGAAATAATTAGTTGATTATCTACAAAATATGTACATAATGATAAAACGTCAGAAAATATTCCTTCAAATTATTTACTAATTTTAATTAAAGTAAATTATCTCCGTATCCATAGTTTGACCGTAGTGATTAGTTGTCAGCCTAAATGGGAACTCATGTAACACAAAGTTGAAAATCACATTTTATTTTTCCCTAAATATCTAGTATTACTTACAAAATATTCACAAATACATATCGAAATGTGATATCACAATTTTCCAATTTATTTCTATGTTAATAAATACTTTCGAATTAATGATGAGAAAGTCACACAAGTTCGCTTCTAGATTACCAACTAATCAAGGTGTGACTATAATCATGATACAACTGTTGATAACAAATACTTTTTAAATTTTAAAATAATAATAAGGACTGTTTACTGATTATAGTTTAGCCTTAGGTTGACCGGCCACCGAAAGCTCAGCTGAGCTGAGCTGTACATAGATGAGTCAGCTTCCAAAACAGAATCAAAGGTTTATAATGAAAGGCCGGCCACCAGACGCAGAGCAGAAATGAGCGTAGTTGAGCGACGTTGCAAGGCGAAGCTTCGCTCAGCTTTGAAATTATGCCCAGCTTCCCCCACCACATCTACTTACAACCATGTGGCTTTGTTCCTCAATGTCATCCTTTCTTTCCGCTTGTTTTTACTCCACAACCTCTCAAATTATTTTATTTTGGTTCAGTCTAAAATATGCAATTTTATTTTTCAACTCCGACATGATTTTTTGGTGTTATATATATTTAAAAAAAAATGTTAAATGGAATATGAGAAGGATACCGATGCAAGACAAGTTATTGACTGAACTGGGGTCCACTATCACAATCAATCGCCGACTCCCTCTTGCTATACTCAGCTGCGCTTTCGGTAGCCAATCAGCCCTAGTTCTAGATCAAACTTTGACTCAGTCCTCATTTTTTAAAATTTAATCATGTAGTAAAAAGATATGTAAGCCAGATAATGTGATAGATAATTTCATTTATGGCAAAAACTTTATACAGAATTAATGGTAACTACAATCCTTCATTGAAATAAATGAGTCAGTCTTCGATAGCTTTCCTGATCAAGAAAATTTTATTTAAAGATATTAAAAAAGTCAACACTAAAGTTAAGGCACCCATCTTTGTTGATGGGTTCAGAATTTTGATATATCTATTCAATTTTAAAATTCTTTTAGAAATAAAAATATAGAAGTTCATCTGAAAATCTAATATTAAAGGAGGTATTAAGTTCTCTTTAAATTCATCCTGTTCTAGTTAAAATGAATTTTGAAAAAAAAAAAAAAATCTTATAATCACGTTCATTACAAAAAAATTAAAATTTGACCAAATAAAGCCTTTCCATGTTCCTAAAGGGGAATAAGTTATTGATTTACTAATCAAACAAAAGATGTGCAAATATTTTGTAGAAAAATGACAGTAACAAACTTAGCTATATCAATATTATATTTTAAAACTAAAACATAAATAAAGCATTGATAGTTTTTTCTTTCGATATATACACCATATCACATGCATTTAATTATATTTTTTAAAATGTTATTTAGTTGAAAATAATTTCCTACTGTTGTGTTTACGTATATATTGTGTGACATACGATATATATACTTATTATTAATTTATAGTTAAAGGTATTTTTAAATTTAAATAAAATGATTTTAGGTACACAAATTACAAAATTTCACTATAAATTAACTGAAAGACTCAATGTGTCCTATATTACGAATAAACATCATACAAATGGAAACCTCACATAATTTAAGTCTTGTATTACAACACTACCACTTAATCCCAGCAGTTGCCTCATTTAATATTAATTAAACACCTCATTTCCTTGAATAAAATAAAAAAATATTAATCATTTTTTAATCAAGTGGAAATTTAGATAATTATTCCAACTTTTAGGAATGGCTAGGGATTTTAAAGTTACTAAATTCTTCCACAAAAGAGAACTAAAAATGTATTCTATACTAAACTATAAATAACTAAATTTCATTAAAAAATTGAAAAATAAAAATCTGCTGGTCACCAATATCTGACCATAAAATCACTTTTCCATAACACTCATCGTTTCAAAGTCTTTAAGAACTATCTATCGTACAGCACAATAAAACTAGGAAAATATGAAAAACCTGCTAGACTATGATGGCAGTGATACAGCCTGACTGGCAGTAAGGTCACCATTTGTACTATGAAATAAAATACTGGACTAGTAAATTCGTAACAATTAATTAAAGTTCGCTCTCCTATTATTTCAATTTTTATGGTGGAACCCATGACTGGGTTGACCATATTATAGGGTAAATATGATTAGAATCTATACTATCTATGATATAGTTTTCTTTATACCTAGAAATTAATTCTCGATAACCCCTTCCAAAAGTTGCTATGATAGGGGGTTGAGCAGAAGGAAAAGAAAGAATTGCAGAAAGTTCTCCTTCATATGGACGAAATACTGTTATAGGACGAAGAGACCATGTTTCTGCAACAACCATACAGCCCCATGTAGTTCCTATGTATAGTTCTTTTCCTAACACACAAAGACTTGTTACCTGACATCTTCCAGGACTTAAATGTTCATCAATACTTATCGATTTCAAACTTTCAGAACACGGTACAAGTTTTGAGCAATCCAACTTATGCAATATATGTTTAGAAACACCATCCCATTGATATACAATACAACCTGGATAAACATATGTCCATATATACTGGTTGTCAGCTACAAGTTGAACAACATCTACATTTGCTATAACAGGATTGTAATGATTAACAGTCTCATAATTTGTGACAATATTGTCTTCAATGGTATAAATGGACATTGCACCATTACCTTCACCACACCACAACTGCACTGTATTGTTATTAACATATAAAGCAATCATGTCATGAAGTAACGTAGCAGAGCCCAGCTCAGTCAGTACAAATGACCCTTCAGCCATGGAAGAAGTAGTAGGAGGTGTGTCCGTAACGAGGAATATTCTACCACTTCCAAGAGCTATAGCTAATCTTCTTAAAGGCTCTAACCATAATAAACGGAGCACTGGACTTCGATCTTCACCTTCTACCATTCTGTACCACCACAATCTTTTTGACCCACATACAGAATAAGCATAAATACAAGAATATTCGTCGCCTATCCATATGGTATCATGAACTACAGCAGCAGCAGTAGCTGTTACAGAAAGTGGTGTTAAACTACAACATTGCAGCCATGTGTGATCAGTGGCTAAAAGCTGATAGACCAAACCATCTGAACATCCTAACCATACACTGTGGTAAGTGTAGTCTGAATTAATGATAGGAGTGCAAGCATAAGAAAGAATATTGGCAGTTGTGCGCAAGGAAACAACATCATATAGATGAGTGAACTCTGGAGCAGATGAAATGCTGACAATTTGAGAAGCAGTAGGGCGATCACAAGGCTGATGACTCCAACACAATACCATCAAATCCAATATATTTGCAGGCCAAGATGTTTCCCTGTGAGTTAATGCAGGTCTGCCTCCTTCAAGAATGTACTCTTTAACGGATTCGTGACTTTCAAATGGTTGATGGAGGGTCACTAACTCATAAATAAACATACCAAAAGAGAAGCAGTCAACCTTTTCATTATATTCCTCTTCTCCATTGTATTTCATAATTTCTGGTGCCATGAATCCTTCTGTACCACCAAAACCTTTTGTCCCAGAAGGAAGAGTCAGACGGCTAATACCATAATCTGCTAACTTAATATGAACTTCGACTTCAGAATGAGCTTGAAATGGAGCAGGCATGGACCAAACAAGCACATTTTCAGATTTCAAGTCTCTATAAATGATATGCTGTTGATGGAGGTATTCTAATGCTTTGGCTGTTTGCAAAACAATGCCTTGAAGTGTATTTGGATGTAGTGATGCAGCACAACGCCTGTAATTTTTTAATACAGCATGAAGTGCTCCCATTGGAGCTAATGCAAGAATCAAACATAAGGGGTCAATACAAATTCCGATCAATGGGACTATATTTGAATGCCTAACATTGAGAAGAATTCCAAGTTCCTGCCTTGCTGTAGAATAAGCTTTGCTGGCATGCTGGATGGGATCTCTTTCCCATTTTACCTGTGCATTCTTGTAAGCAATTATTGCTGAATTAGATGCCCCAGAAGGTGGTGCTACTGGTTGTATGGCTTTAATGGCAACAGACATTTTAGTTCCAGTAGTTCTAGAAGTACAAGAACCTTGAAAAACAAATCCAAAAGCTCCTCTACCCAAGAGACGTCCTCTGGTGACATAGTTACTACTTATGAGATATTGTTCACCAACATCTAAGAATAATGTATCTGGAGCTACATGAGCCAATGAAATTTCACCATGTGTTGGACATCGCAGAATTTTTTTCTCAATTGCTGCTAAAATACATTCTTCAACCATCCAGCTATACTGAGGTCCAGATGTTCTAAGATGAGGACCTTCCTCAGAATTCTTACAACTAGATGAGGGACTGTCAGGATGTCCACTGTCTTTGTCGCTTTCCTGAGATATTCTTACAATATCTATCACTTCTTCTTCTTCCACCAATTTTTCTTGATGATATGCTTGGGATAAACATGTTGGACATGGTACAATTCTTGTAACTAATAATTTACCTTCAGAAGTATGCACAAATCTTGTTCCAAGTGTAGGATACCAGTCTTCCAGAAGGGTATCTATATGGTCAGTTGCTAAAGCTAAGAGATGAGCAGATTTTTGAGGTGAGGGCTCTAAGACTATCGCTTGGTAGCCTATTACTGAACCAGTTTCCATGACAGGTCTTTTGATCACAAGGGTATCTAAAGGTAGGTACAATTCAATGAGACAAACACTCCGCAGGTTAACATCTGTCCAATTGCCTTCCTGTTTGATTTGAAGTCTCAAGGATTGATAATCAACAGAATTATTATTCGAGTGTATAATCTCTTTCATTGAAAACAATGGTGTATCTGCATATCGTAGCTCCATGCCTGTTTGCCATAAACTCCATTCAGCCCTTACATCCAAAAGCCTAGCAAGCTTCGCATCTTGAGACACTTCTTTAGGAACTACAAAAAATTCTCTAACAATTTGAATTATAATATCATCTGCTAATAACCTAGTAATTAGTCGAGACCAAAAACCTGATGGGACGTATGACATTAAAAGCAGTCTTCGAATAGCAACATCTGGATCATGACGTGATGTTAGTTCACATTCACTTTCCTCATTAACTATTGTTTTTTTGTTTCTAACAGCCCAAGCACGAGATCTCACAGGAATTTTCACTCTCACAGGTGGTGTATAGATGTCATCCTCTGTAGGAAGAAGTGAAGGTATTAATAAGGTCCTGTTATCCCAGGTTAAGGCAACTTCAAATTTATTCAAAAGATGAACTATATAACCTTTTGTATCCATTTCTCCCAAACATGAAGACTTAAATACATGTTTCAAATCATCAAGCCTCATGACACCATTCCGCGCAAAAGGATTAATCTCACGAATAGTTACAACATGAGCTAACATATCACAAAGCCATTGTGGGTCTAAAAAGTAAAGATCTTTTAAAGTCGAGTCTTCATAATGCAGCAAAACTCCATTTTCATGAAGAAATAGAGTAGCCTGATGAAGTTCTGCTGCATCCCTCAGATTAGTAGCATGACTAACGACTAAATTGCGATATTGCTCAGTTGTTAGGACAGGATCTTGCTTAGCTTGTCTTCGTTCAGCAACTATTTGACCAATAACATCCTCTAATGCCAGGTAACTTGCAGGAACACATTGCTGCAACAGCAAAGTTTTACTTCCAGGACTTCGGAGGCTAAATACAGTATCATAAACAAGATTGCAAAGTATTTTAATATTATGTCTTGATTTACAGCTTACTTCTATTGTATCTATAACTCTTGGTAACCCACATTTTTCAGCATCGACAACATTGATAAAGCGTTCTCTAATGGATTGCTGCAGATCTTCAGCTCTTGAAGCTGGATAGTTTTCCTGCATCATGTCATAGTGAGTACCCACAATAAGAACAGGAGAATTCGGAGCTCTTGCTTGAATATTGACAAGCCATTGAAGTATTTCTGATATACCTTTTTGTCCATCTGGTATTCTCCATACAACAAGGTACAAACTCCGCTTAGACAAAAAATATTGATGAGTTGCATAATATTCTCGCTGACCCCCAAAATCCCAAGTTCTGAAAGTTACTGGTCCATATGAAGACTGGCCTCTAATTTTCTTTTCATAAGTCCAATCACCAATATCAACACCGACTGTTGATAAATTAGTTCCCCTGTTATTCTTGGTATTAATACTTTTATTGCCCATTCTTTTTGCCCAATGTTCAACTGGCTTCTTCTTATGACCCTCACTTCTCAATTGCTCTAATAATGATGTTTTTCCTATTCCTTGCACTCCTACTATCATAAGTTTCATTCGAGCATATGGTTTTGCATCTTCTAATACACTTTTTAAATAACCTATGATATCCATTGTTTTATATTTTTTACTTTCTATCATTGATTTTAGTGGCTCTTGAAGGTTACATCCTTTCATATTTAGATTCCACAATCGAGACAAAAGTCCCATTTGAGGAGGTAAATCCGAAAGTTCACAATTTCCGCTCACATTGAGAACTGAAAGGCTAGATAGCTCATGAATGATAGGGGGTATTTCTTTTAGGAGATTATTACTCAAATCAAGCATGCTCAGATTCGGAAACATGAGTTTAGATTTTGTTGCAGTCATACCGACCGTTTCCCAATCCTCTGCTTCTGCTGAACCATCATCATCGGTAGTTAACTGTAATCGAGTAATAGCATTATCAGCAAGAATCAATGTACGCAAGTTGTCGAGCCTTAAATGCCTTCTATGGCTACAAACAGTATTAAGTATAGTGCTACGAAATGATCTACCACGAGCTAATTTACTGGGCCGGGACCCCTGAGCAGGTGCATAGCAAGCAATGGCTGCTTGTTCCATCATATCCAAGCAATCTACCTGCGGTAAAGACATCCAACAACATATCTGATTTCCTGATAGTTCAAGCTGTTTAAGGGTTGCAGGATATGAAGTGATATGACTCATGCTTCTTAATCGGTTATATGAAAGATTAAGTCTTGAAAGGTTGACTGCTAAACAAGGAAGAAGCGGAGGAACTGAAGTAAACTGATTATGAGCGAGATTTAACCAAGTGATTTGGCAAAATTGAGAATCATTATCACCATCATTTACCACTGAATGTTCAATTACTTCAACGTTTTTATTCCATAAATTTTTATGCTCCAGTTCGTATTGCCTATAGAAAAACAAAACAATATAAATAACATAAATAATGGTTAAAATATATATATGAATACCCATACTCTTTTTATCTCAGATGAATAGTCTATTAGCAGTTTTTACAAAGCATTCACCATCATCTTAAGGAAAAGAGTTTGAAACCAATTAAGTAAATTTTCTGAATATCATTAGACCATTATTCATCGGAAATAAAGTTATCAGGAAGAAAAAAAATTGAATAATTATTACTGTAAATAAATTTCTTGTTCCGCATTATTAAATGCCTGTGGTATGTCCTGCGGAGTCCCTAGATCCGTATCAGCGCTTCTAGAAGAATCCAAAGAACAAACACTTCCACATTCACTCGTTTCCTGGAGAAGGTAAAATATTATTATAAAAATCAAGTATCTATTGGAACAATTCAAATCTAATAATTGATAGCATACTTCACAAGGCATTGTCGGTAATTCTTTTAAAAGATTAAAAGCAGCATTTAATTCTTTTAATTTAGGAGATTTCCACATCTGATAAGGAAGGCTGGATAATTTGTTGTTGGAAACATCAACAATACTTAAAGATGGTAAAGAAAATATTTCAACAGGTAACAAATCTAGACGATTGTCCTGCAAATAGATGAGTTTTGTCATTTTATTTCCTTCCAAAATTGTTATATTGTTACATTCTATTTTCAAACATTTACTTTGATACTGAACATTTTATTTCAGATTAAATAGTGCATTAACATTACCAATTCATACATTAATAGAAGCACTAAATAAAGCATTTTATGATTTCTTGAGACAGATAAGATTTCATTAAATATTGATAATATATAAGGAACATAATTTATTAAATTTTGTCACAAAGAATTCTATTTAAATTGGTCAAAATAAATACCTGAATAACAACAAATGAAGTAAAAACCTACCTGCAAATAAAGTTCTTCCAAATAAGGAGCAGAATACCCTTTTGTCTGATACTTCATTTTATATTTCGAACTATCATCAAAATCATCTACAGTTGGTAATCTCTCAATTTTATTTTGAGCAATATTCAGAATCCTAAGAAATGTATTTTAAAATGTGAGTTTAGGGTTAGTTTAATTTACTCATTAATGTATGATAATTTACAAAAAAATAAAAATAATAACTTTGCTTTCATTACCTGAGACTTTGAAGTTGAAAAATAATTGGTGGTACCCAAGCTAAACAGTTATTTGAAAGATCTAATCTTGTAATGGCATATAGAACAATGTCCTGACTTTTAGGATTTAATTTTAGCTTAGGGTTCACATGTAAAGCAGCACCAACCTAAGGGCAAAACAATGCGATAATAATAATAATGATGCCACTGTTGATAATTTATATATCGTATGAAAAATTCCTTACCAGCCATTGACATCTGATGTATGGAAGTGAAGCCTGGCCTCCATGCCAGTTGACCATAACCGGTGTGTTGGCCAGAAGGGATGTGAAGCTTAGTCCTTTGTTAACGGCTTCTGTAATAGCCTTTTTGTTAAGGTTATATTCTGGATCGGTATGCGCCTAGACAATTAAAAGATTTTTTCTTTATGTTCATAATAATGATAATAATATAATCTACATATGAGACATAATAAAAGACATCAAATAAAACACTTTCACAGCCAATTCACAAAATGAATAAAAAAAAAAGTAATTGTGAACATGCAATCTCTATGTACACCAAACTCTCATTTAATCAGTATGCTGATAACTTGAAATACAGGTCACTTATTTCGGTTTAATTTAATAATATATAACTGATATATTGATCGGTAAAATAATCTTATGTTTTTTTCAAGCAATTATGATAAATAATCCCCACATATATTATTACAGTAAGGCTCGAAATCGGTTTTGTACCAAATATAAGCTCCTGTCATGCTCAAATACCATGAATGGGGTACCGTTGGATTCAGAATTTCATGGGGGGTTAGCGAATTGTATTGTCTAATTTTGTTTTTCTTTCTAAAATAAATAAAGTCGATACAAACATTCTGCTAGGCTTCGATACTGGAACGGTGGTAGGTTTGTAGATCGATACGGGACAAATTGGATCTTGAAGATTTTGATGCGTATAGCAAGACCCAGATAGTTACTCCGGAACTATCGGATACTGCGTTTTAAGCCCCAAAACGTACTATTTTCGAGATAACACAAGGCATAGGATTCGCATCCGCACAACCTTACATTAATTGTAGTACTGTCATTGAATACATGTCTCATTTCGTCGACTTAAGGTCTCTATGATAGAGAGAGGAGGAGTTTATATTATTTATCGATGGTGTTTTTGCCAAAACACCATATCATCGTTGATTTTTCACCAAATCGCAAGATGGAGTCACCAATTTTGAAGGCTTCCTTCTCCTTCAGGCGGGCAAAATAGTCTAATCACCCCAAAAATTCAGGCAAACAAGATATGAAAGTAAACAAACTTAATTTTCGAATAACTAAAAAAATTACACACTTTTTCCTTGGTTATACCCATGATTGTATAAAATATTACTAAATTGCCTACAAAAGGAAAAAAAATCATCGAAATCGGACAATTTTTAGCGAAGATAAAGCCTATTGAAATTTATAAACATGTTGGTTCCAAACATTAATGAAGATTTAAATTAATTTTTGTTCCCTTTGTCGATTATATATATTGATAAAGTAACAATTGATTTCTTTATCTTTTGATAAGTTGCATTAATTTCTTTTCTTATTAATTTGACGTTTGAAAACAATATGCTGTGCGAATTCTTCGCACGGGCCTACTAGTAACAAATTATTTTTAACAATTTTTTATTTATTATTAATAATTCACACGTTTTAACTTAAAGTAACATAAAATAAAAGCTCTTTTAAAGCCTTTGTTATCAATTACTCATCTTTGTATTGTTAATGGTAGCTGCGATTTGATAATTTATATTAGTTCCTTTACAGAAAATTAATTCACAGTTTGTATTATCCAATCCTTTTAAACATAAATCCAAAATGTTTAAAATATATGAGATGGAGGCGAGATTCAAAATTTATAAGCACAATAATAATATTAGTATCTTGCGTACAATAGACCTTCATGGCCATAGTGCATTTTGCCACAAAAAAAAAAAATTACCTTAATGGCGAGTAGCTTTGCAATTAGGATGTCATCTTTACTGCTAATTGCAACTGACAATGCTTTTGAGTCATGGTCATGGGCATTATGGCGCAGAAGCAGGTCTACCATTGTTATATTTCTTTGCTTACAAGCCTCTACTAAACAAATGCAGTCCTAAAAAATTGTAATTTAAAATGAAACAGTTTTTAAAATACAGGTGAATTTTATTTTTTCTTAATATTATAGAAACTAAGTTTCACTATTCATACGAATACGTATTCTAGTTTATTTATCACCTAACAAACTAATTTAGGAAATATATATATTTTTCTATATAACTATATGAATTCAGATGAGAATATTTGTTTGCAGAGTAGAATAATTAATAAATCAAAAATGCATATTTAGAAATAGATGTCATTAATTTATTGTTGATATCTTGATATAAATGGCTTCATAAAAAAAAAAGGAGACGACCCAGGTTTAGGGGAAAATGAGTTGATATCCTAATCTTTTGAGTTTTTGGCTGCTTTCAAATCAAAATTTTATATTTTAAAAATATAGATCTTATGCCAAAAAAATAAAATAAAATTTAAAGATGACTATAAAAAAAAAAAAAAAAAAAAAAAATATAAAGAAAGGGCTTCATTCCACTAACTTCAATTAATGTTTATAAATTGATAAGATATTTGTAGATGAAACTTGCTGGTAAACCAAGTAGCAAGTAGCACTGTAACAGCTATTTTTTTTTAATAGATAAATTTGAAAAGCATATGGTAATTGGTGTTTTCATAAAAGTATCTTTCTATGGAGTGACCTCCTTTCTTTATTAAGCTATTCATATGATGATATAATTTTCTGTCATGCGTATCTGAAGGTGGGATAATGAGATTACTTTATTAGAAGTTTCTATGACTGTAAAGGTAAGAAACTCCCTCATGAGGATAAGACTCAATTATTTTCTACATTTATATTTTCATCATATCGAATATTACAACAAAAATATGAGATCATAAATTATGATTATAACTTACAGTATGAGAATGAAGGTTAGAATTCGCCCCAGCACTTAAAAGTAAAGAGGCTATTTCTGTATAATTATTCTTCACCGCTGCATGCAAAGCAGTCTCTTCTTCAATATTACAAGCTTCATCAAGGGCCCAAGGACTCAGCTGACGCTCTGTTGGACACCCCTCGGGCCCCCCTCTTGAGCCTAAGCTCAGCCTAGTCATTAATGTTTGTATACCATCTGAAATACGTCTCCTTGTTCCTAACGGGAGTGCAGCCTTTTCATCTCTCTCCTTTTCTTCTTCTTCCACCTGGTAAAAATACATTCACAACTATGAAAGAAATATATTAAGATAAATGTATTCAATACAGTTTGTTTTCTGCAAACAAAATTAATTGGAAATGTAACCTAACGTTCCTGTCAAGAAGAGCATTAAAAAAAATAAAAATAAAATAACCAACAATATGATACGATAAAGCATTAACAAAGAAAAAAATACTTTTACCTACAAATTATTTTTTCTTTTTAATTTTTTAATGTTAATAGTTTCTCATACCTGTTGTTATATGGTTCTTTCTTAGCCCTGAACTTTTACAACAATTCATTATAATTTTATTTATTTTTACTGATCACCTCAACCAATCTTCTCTTCAATTATTCACTACAGTCATCCATCAATTTAATTTAATAACCAACAAGATTTGTCAATTTAAATGTTGATGCATATAAAGTCCTTTTTTTTCAATGATCGATATGAAGGGAGTATCAAAAGTTTACCAAAAGACTAAGTATAAACCATCAAAAAGTAGTGACTAAGGAATTGGCAAAACAAGAACAGCTGTCCTAAGAAAGGATTGTTTTCCGTTATTCTATTTATAATTTTCTTCAAAGAATTGTTCAATTTTAGAGATTATAATGATGATTTTATTTTGTTATAATCCAAAATTATCAATAAAAAAATATTTAATTACTAACAAGAAATAAAATGAAAATAAATAGTAGTGGTCATACCAATATGCAAGAATAACAAAGAGAGAAAATTTAACCTTAATGTTTATCTAATAAGAGAATTCCAATAAAAATGTCTCTATGTGGATTATCAAATGATGGAATACTTGATCTTACAGATGAGTGGTGCCTGATAATATTAAGAAACACATAACTGAGGATTAAGCAGTTTGGTAGTCCAGTCCGATCCCAATAACAGGTCTGGGCAAGTTCAAATTTATATTAGTAACAGTTGGTTAGTTAATATTCAATCAAAACGTGTATTAATGTTCGACTCAAGAGTATGTAATTTCTTTCAATCAGTCTTATCAGTACTTGATAATTACTGATTACTAACAATAAAATTTGCAGGGCATAAGCTTTCTAGACATCAAGTAAAATTAAAAAATAGGGCAACATCATTAAAAAATACCCAGTTAGTATCAGTATAGAGTTTTTTAGATGATGTATAGAAGGTCATATTTCGAAAGATCTAATTTATCCTTTTACTTTTATAACAGCTCAGATCCTTTACTAACTTCATTTTAATTATTTTTACAGGTTAATACAGTTCTAGAGAAAAACTAATTCTAGAGTCTCTAAATGAAAAATAATCTTGACTTGGGCTTGGAGTTTAGTAACATTTGTCAGTGGTACCATGTTACTGATTTGACCTTAAATACAATACATTTAAGAATATTTATCCAATATAAGGAATTAAGAAAAAAAATAAAATTACAACTAACCTTAACTCTTACAGCCTTCACTTTGAACTTTAACATTATCTCTACCATTTTATGATTTCCAAGAAGACATGCTATATAGATAGGTGTTTGGCTAGTTACATCCTTAAAATTGACATCAAATGGTAGCTCATATTCCCATTCACCATGGCTGCTAAAATGTTTAATTTAAATTAAATACAAAAATATGATAAAAAAAATATAAATATAACAATAACAAGATTTTATTTTTGATTACCTGTATTTAATCATTACAGATTGAGGATAGGGAAACTTTAATAATGTTTCCATGATAGGTACATGACCATTTATACAAGCTGCGTGTATTGGAAGCCATTTTTCAACAGTTGACTCACTAACCAGCTCTGGAAATTTCTATAATAAAAAATATCAATTAAATTCAAAATTCTGTTTAGTTGCATCATGTGAAATGTCCGTTTCAGCTATAACATTCATATGAAATGCATTATTGTAAAAATCATATTTAACGGGAATAGCTTGGCTTAAGCCAAAAGCAAATCCTGGCCAGTTAATAGTTAACTTAAAAATAAATAAATAAATAATGCTCTGAATAAGGAACACGAATTTCACCATTCTTCTAATAAAACTTGAACAGGCAATGATGACCTTATGGTATAACTTCTTTGAATAAAAAAGAAATTCTTGGAATAAATTTTTTAGAAGATGGTCCAAGGCTTGAAAAAAAAATTGATTGTCAGTCAGTGATACATCTCATGAATAAATTAGGCGGGAAAAACAATTTTTTTCAATCAAACCAAATAAATATTGAAAGTGTATTAAACCAACCTATCCCCCTTCAAAGTTGAAAAAATAAAAAATAATCTTTAAATGCCTTCCAGAAATCAAGCATGTGCTTGGAATTATTTAAATTGAACTGCAACAGAATTCATATAAGAGAGAGACTAATTGTTATTGATTATAAAACTCTAATGTGATGCATGCATCACAAAATTTTCTCTTACTAGTCTACTTGGCACAGAAACTAATTTTAAATAAATGAATAAACTATTAATTTACTGTAACAATAAATATAAACCAATTAAAATCATTATAAAGTTTAATAATCTTGTGGACTATTTATTTTTGCATGCCAAGCTGAACATAAATTTTAAAAATTTTCATTTAGTTTCTATGAAAATTTCATTTAGATTGTATGGAAACATTTATTTTCTATTCAAGAATATTTTTATATTAATATTAGATATTATCAACTACAACAGTAATTAGTTATTCCTCACTTTCCATTATCTTCTATGAATGTATCTATTTTCATACTAGATATTATTTTTTCTAAAACCTTCAGCTTTCTAATGGAATATTATAAATCTATATTCTTCTTCTTATTCCCAGAACTTTGCTTTCAACCTATAAAAATATTCCTCCTTTACTTAATTATCAAATTCTTTCATAGTTTATATTGATCCCTTTTTCACTAGTATTAACAATGAGCGATGGTTAATTATTTCAATGAGGGTAAGAACTAACAAATATTAAAAATACTATTATATTTAACATTGATATAACGAGTTTAATAAAATTATTAGAGCCATTTTCAATTTTTTTTTTTAAAGGGTAAAGTACCATTTTTAATAAGTCGATTTTTTATCAAAATAGTTGCTCTAACATTCTAGGCATATACCTTCCTTAAGTATGTAATTTCAGTTTTTTAGGACATTTTGTTATTGAGATAGGCTGTTCAAATACACAGACCATTTTACAAGATTTGATTGTTTGGACTGAGAAGACCGTAAAACATGTATTTCTGTTAAAGTTGGATATCAAGTTTTTATAATTAAAATACTTTACCTAACTATACATTTGATATCTAAATAAGTGAACATAGAAAAGGTTCATATTTATCTAATAATTTGAAATGATGATTTATTGGGAAGGTATGAGAACAGGACACTAGAGAGATGTGCACTCCTAGTGTTCTGTTTCTATATTTTTATGGCTACTTTAATTTATTTATAAACGCTAATAAAACACATTTTAAACTAAATGTTTTTATTAAAAGATGACAGAGTGAAAAAAAAGAAGATATTTCTTAGGAGAACGATTTGAAGCTTGAGAAACATCACCAAGCAAACAATTATAAGATTGAGTAAGGCGCTTGCATTCTGTGGTATAGCAGACCATCCCACACGATTCCCTACACTATTCTTATATTTCTCTTTGCAAATATACATCTGAAAAAATGTGGAGTCAGTGCTTTTCTTTTAATAACTTAATCTTCACTGATGAAAAAAAAAAAAATGAAAAATTTGATCCAGCACCTCTTTGATTTATAAGTACAACTCAAAGGATTTATATGGAAGCAATTAAAAGGTAATCACATGATAGACCATCAGGTAGCCACAACTTATTAATAAAGCATAAGTTATTGTAATTAATTTTTAATGAATAATGTCAAAATTAAAAGTAAAATATTATATGATTTATCCAGATAACAGCTCAATCTGAAGCCCAAAACAGATCAATTTATAATTAACAAGATGTCGGCACGATAATAATCATAACATAATTACCCGAAGCAGAAGTTCTACAATATCCTTTCTTCCTTTGACACATGCTATGTACAATGGAGAATATCTTGTTACAGGATGGGATCGACCATCAGCTCCAGCATCTAACAATAACTTAACGATTTCCTTCCTACCACATTCACAAGCACTGGACCAAAAAATAAATAAATACAATTACTTATTAAATTTAACAACTCTTTATGGGCATTATAAATAATTTTACAATAGTTAAATATAATTTCCAATAAAGTGATTAATATTTGGTAAGCTTGAGAGCTATAAAACATTTATAATATGAAATTTCATCCACTTAATAGTAAATTGTCTTATTAATTTTTTTGTAAGAAGATTGATCAATCAATTTATTGAATAAGTAAATTTTTTAGCTATTAATCAGTCTTGTCCACAAATTATATAATGGAAGATAATTTTTTTTTTTTTTTTATGATAGGTTTGTCAGATTAAATAAAAATTAAGGAACATTTAATTATTAAGTTACGTTAATCGTTTAAACAGGCTTTAAAATAATGTAAATTAAGACCTTAAACATTAAATATGAAAATATTTACAAAACCTACATACAGATATAATAATGTACTTGATCCATGAGGCTGAATATTGACAACAGAGGGAGCATCGTCAGCTAGTTCCGTGATCACTTGGCGAGCCGCAGCTACATCGCCACTGATTATTGCTTCTCTTAGGGTTCTGTGACTACTTTGCCGAACACTTTCTCTTGCCTCTGGATAACAAAAACACTTTACAGAAGAAGCAGAAATAAAATAAAAATTGATTTACAATAATAAACTTCAATTTGATACTTTAGCCTTGCTTTATTAATTTCTGACACTTGCATTTAAGCCCTTCAGAATTTTTCAAGGATAAAAAACTTTATTATAATTGAAATCATCTGGATTAATGTTTTCATTTAACATACTGGTAGTAGTGAGTGCTATTGGTAGGGAAATGGACTCGACAAGTGGACCACGGGGTCCTTTTAGCCAATCCCTGACGGGTATGGCTACCTTGTCAAGATTCATTTCCCAGCGCCGCTGAGTCTGCTTCAGTAGTATTGTATTTTGAATAAAAACTTAGGCCAATTAGCCCAAATTAATTGACTCATAATAAGGTTTTTTCTTGAAAATGGGTTAAAGGCCTGAAAAATTAGTTGAATATATGTCAATTATGGCAAAAGGATCAAATTGATGTTTATTCTTAATATTGTGGTCTTATAGTCAAAAAGTCAAGAACTTTGAATCATTCATATGTATTTACTGTGTTATAGCACCGATAAATAAGATTGAAATTCACAAAAATGTACTTAAAACTTTAGCTTCCTCAAAAATGCAGTTAGTGACTTTTTGCAATAAAAAAATTATATATTGAAAAAAAAAGTATTCAAACTGAAAATGAAGAGTACATCATATTTTCTTAAACCCCGAATGTGATATAAATATTTTTATGGTCTTCAAAATGAAGCCATTTCTTTTATTTTATTTTGTGCTGATGTAATTAATATATATAAACTTATAATTTCATTTATTTAAAATATCTAAGTTGTGTTACTTGATTATATAATAATGTATTAACAAATCAAGCAAATTTTTGACCCAAATGAAACTGGTTATGTAATTGGTTAAAAATAAAATATATATTTTATTATATAAAGTTATTTAAGTTATTAGCTGAAATTGATTATTTCATTTTACTTCTTACATGTACTTAATAAAATATTTATTTACTTCATTAATATCATTAAGATATATACAATGCTAATTTTTTTAATGAGAAATTAGCTTCAATATTGAGTTTACTTTACTTAATTGATTTATGAGATTAATTTATTTAAATAATTTAACTTGTGGAATAACTGTATTACAGCAAAACCATCAGTTATTAAAGAGTTTATGTCATGAAAAGTAATAATATAATTTCACTGTTGTTGAAAATTCAATTAATATTGAAATGCAACAAGAACAAAACATGATATGAAAATAAAACTATATTATAATAATATTTTATTAAAAAGATAACCTAAAGTAAAAAAAAAAAAAAAGTGTACATATTTATTAAACAATAAGACAAAGTAATTTTAACACAGATTAAAAGTTATTATCACTTATTTATTTACCTGCATCTGGAGAAATTTCATCAATGAAAAATGTATAAGCATCAAAGCCACATTCAATTGAAGGGAAATCAGTCAACTCTAGGTTATGATCAGGTGCTATCATAATGTTTTAACAAACTAAGTAGAAGAATGGTGTGTAAATATGCTAATTGATTAAAAAAATATGGAGAGTGCCAAGGATATTGTACATGTATCATAAGATCCAGACTAAACATTTTCACACCCCCTATTGAAATGAACACAATTCCTGAATATGAGGGTGGACTGTTATTCTAAGAATCCTGTTATCCTTGGTTTCTGGTGGCTTCCGTTATATAACAACATCAATATTTTCCTTAATTGGGTTAAAGTATTCTGCACGGCACAAATTGATTTATTATATGTAATCATTATTATTACAATAATTTAGAAATTAGATAAAAAAAAAAAATTAAGTATACTAATTTGAGAATTCTTTATCATATTTTCAATAATTATTAAATATTCTTTGATAAATTTTAAATTACATCAGATTTATATATTGATAATGCAATCAAAATAATTCTAAACCTTTCTATTTATTTTTTCAGTCAAGGATAGAATTCAAAATTTTTGTGTTTTCTTAGATTAAAAGGTTTTATAATTTTTATAAATCAGATGAATATTTCTTAAGTGTAATAATAACCTATGTGTGAGTATCGAAGGAGAAATAAAATGAATGATAATATGGAATTAAACCACTCAGCCAAAAATCTACATAATCTTGATACCTACCTGCAGCTTTCTTTAGTATTTTCATACATTCTGCATGTTCAGACTTTTCGGCTATATCGAGAGCAGTTAATCCATTTGCATCTTTAGCCATCAAATCAGCTCCGTTTTGGACCAAGAGAATTATATTGTTAACAAACCCATGTTCAGAACAAACATGTAAAGGCGTCTGAGAAAACAAATAAATATAAAATAAAAAATAGAAATAAAACCAATTAAATATCAAAATGTTCAAAAATTATTTTACCCGACTGTCCCCTCTAGGGCCACAAGGTATATTTGGGTCAGCTGTGAATGATTTTTGTAATAAGTAAAAAAAAAAAAAAAAAGAAAGAAATATATACAAATAATTTAATAGATACATATATATCATACCTCCAACTTGTAAAAGAATTCTTAGACATGTAGAGTTTTCAGTGGTGGCAGCAGCATGCAGAGGTGTTCTTCCCCAAGAATCCTGACTGTTCATATTACTTAACTGATCTCCTCTCAGGAGATCTTCCAGAAGTTCTGCATTGTCCCATAATGCTGACTAAAATTAGAAATTATTACTTAAAATAACAAAATGAATATCAGATAGAGAGAATATTTCTAACAAACTTTAATATTTTGAAAAGTAAAATGATTTGAATTTGTCTAAATGAAAAGGTCACAATCATTAAAAGAGATGAATAATATTTTACAAAAGAAAAACATGCAACATTCATTTTAATGTAGATATATAGTCCAATATCTCTTTCTCAATATTCTTATTTAAAATTAATCTAAAAAAAAAAATAATTGTATTATTCCTAAATATACAAGGCTGCTTAAGTCAAGGCATGAAAATTTAATCTACTAAGATTAATATACTAATCTTTGTAAAATTGCATATAGAGAACAAAATTATTTGCAATATGTATTCATGAAAGTCTATGTTTAAGATTTAATGCACAAATACACACAGAATCAAGCATATAATAGTATTCAACATTTTTTTTTCATCAATATAAACATTAATATCATACAGTAAAGATAATCAATCAAAATATTACATTGCTAGTTATATCAAACATATTGTTGCCACCAAATTTAAATCCCTTTAGTTTGATTAATTAATTTTTAGAAAGTAAAGCATTTTTGAAAAGTAAAGCCTTATAAACTGAATTATAGGATTCTCAGAAATAAAACAACCCAGAGATAAAAACATTACTTGCAAAGAAATATTAAAGCATAAAGTTGTTTTTGTGGTATAGTGAAAATAAGCTATATTTCCACTTGTAACTTAAACAACACAGCTAAAAACTTAACAATGTTTCAAAATTAAAAATAAATTATAAAAAAAAAAGTAATTTTTAGCTACCGCATAAACAATGTTTTTATGTTTACAGTGTTTTAACAATTATAATTTTAAAATAATTTCTGTTCCCTAAAAAATTAATTCATAGAACATGGACTAAATCAAAGTAATTATTCAATTTATAATATTAATACAATCTCCCATCTTATAAGGAAAAAAAAACAGCTTTATTGAAAGGAATGTGAATTTGTAAACAGTCAAAAAGACAAATGATCAGTAGAAATATTTGCCCTTAGTTTCAATTAATGTATTACTATAAAAATAACATGAGGAGAAATATATTATGTTAAGAAATTTGTTTATTTCTAAAATTACTATTAATTTCAAAATCAAATCATGCTTACAAACAATTAGGATAAGGATTTTAGATTTAATGCTTCCTGCCAAATTAGTTGAATAATACCAACAGATTTACAGAATATAGACATGAATAAATGGATGGACAAATGAGGTAAGTTAATCAGGTATTACAATGCTTTGGAGGAGCCTTGGGAAATGGAAATTAGTTATTTGTAGGAGATCACAGAGTAATATGAAACATTACATTGATAAGATAACCGAATACAAAATCTGAAATTGAATTTGATTAAATATTATTTGCCATCCATAGTTTCAATTCAAAAACTCATGTAATGATTGAAAATATGGTGCAAAATTTTAATAAAACTGTGATTAAAATAAAAAATAAATGTAACAGTATAAAAGTAAACAATTACTGTTTTTGTAAATGATTATTCACCTGGTGAAGCAATCTGCCACTGAAATCCTCCTCTTCAGGGGTTAGAGGCTCCATTTTGAACATCCTACGATAAAATAGTTTTCATATTCCAGAAGGGGATATTGGTCAATTTGAAAGGAAGACTAGTGTGTAATTTATCAGGGGCTATCATTTTTCAGAGAGAAGAATTACTGCACCAGTAACCCTTCCATAACCTCCTACCACTCTCTCCCCCCCATGTTTACCAACGTCATTATAAACATTTCATTGACAATGTCATTTCATCTTTTATGTCATGAGGTTAATATCAAATGTTCATTTTAATTCATAATATTGAATTGATTCAATTGTATGCACTCATAGTAGGTAATAATTAAGGAAAGCATAATGAAAAATAGTATGGTAAAACTTGAAGTATGAGTAAATTTATAAAATTCAATAGGGGGTAGCTTTAACCTGTCTGGTTAAAACGTATTTTATAACCAGGCCCTTTTTTACATCAAAATGTATAATATAGATAAATTGTGACAAAGGTATCTATAATTTGTCACAATTTATAAGTTTGAACGAGATTAGTAACTGAATTATAATAACTGAAATAAACAGTTTAATGAACCGGAAACTTCCATTTCGACCACCTGTATTACAGCTCACAAACCTTCCTCCAGCAAGCGCCAGCAATCAAGCCAAATCTAAATTAATATCAGGTCTTACAAATTAACCCTCTTACTTTCTGTTTTATCTCTGTGACATTTATCTGAGGGTTTAGCTAAGATTGTGCCGTCACAATGAATACCAGGTACTCGTATAAATATATTATCATATTAAAGTGAAGGCTACGAGAAGTCGCGGAGACCAGTTAGTATATATATATATATATATATATATATATATATATATATATATATATATATATATATATATACTTCAGTTCGAAAGCTTTTTTTTTTTAAATATAACGAAAATTATTTTGGAAGAAAAAGAAAGAAACGAAGTACCTATCCGAAATGGTTTTTAAATGATTCTTGAAGTCCTATTAAATGTAATTGCACGAGCAATAATACTTTTAGAGATAATTTGTTAATATTTTTATAATCAGACATGGTAATATTTTACGATATTGGGAGGGGAGAGCTTCAGCCCGAAAGTCCTCTTTAATTTTAAAGTCCTATATTTAAAGGGTCAAAATATGCTCCTCTTTTTAAATTATGACACATATACACATACTTCAACTGTTAAATGCAAGCACATATAAAAAAAAAATATCCTTTAAAGCATTGCTGTTCCTTTAATTACCGTTATTAAAAAAAATAAAAAATGGTTAGCCCTAACAATTAAATCCTAAATTTGAAGCTGACCTATGGTTTACGGAAAATAATCTTCCAGTGGATAAAAAAGGTTTTACTTTTTTATGTTTTTGATTACCCCTACCTACCTCGATATTATTTTTGCTTAGAAAATATTAACTCATAAAAATTCCCGTACATCCTACCCTAGTTAAAATCGGGGCCATGGATAGAAATGAAGGGCCAAAGAGATCATTTTTCCAGAACCTGAAATATTTAATTTAAATCAAATATTTAATTTACCACAAAAATCCAACCGAAATATTTTATAAAGTATCCAACGAAACTGTTATGTGAACATACTAAAAAAAGTAATTTTGTATGAATAAATAATATTATCTACACTTTATTTTAATATAAATTTATAAGTCATAAAACAAGAATTTGTAACAAGATAGGCAAAACTAGTGTTGCCCAAAAACGGTCTTGGTCTATTAAAGTGCCAGACCAAGACCAAGACTGGTAAAAGAAAATCGATTAGTTACTAGTTACTAATACTTGCCAAATTTAGTTACTATATGTAAAGGATTGATATAACCAATATATTTTGTATTTAACTCTTCTAATTTATCAGTCGGGCTAAGTTAGGTTTCTTCTATCTAAAAAATTACAGTAATATCTCTATAGTAATAAGGTAATAGGTTACTACAAGACTGTTGCGAGACTCTTGAGCAAGACGAAGACGAAGACTGAGTGGTCAACACTAAAAATGACATTAAACCCCATAAGAACAAACTTCAACTGTTATCAAATATTGGTAGAGATCAGATTGGGCATCACCGAATTGTGTAGTTCTCGTTATTTAAATTGTTTTCAACAATAATTTAATTGTCAAACGTAATAGTTTTATTTACATTAATAGGATAAATTTATTTCCATTTTTTGGATACGATCATAAAAATCATCAGCCTGAATCAACCAAATGGAATAACATTTAGATAATCGATTTTAAAAAATAATAAATTTATCCTGAGAGTGATATTAGGGAACGAAAAGGATAAGCTGATCTGAAGTTTGATATCCGGGTTTAAATCTAAGCGTTGGTCGAAAACCTTTTGACCTTGAAGATGATGCGGCCCTGTGGAAACCCAATGGGTAGGATTCCATCGCTGCGTTACATCATAGCTCACCTCGATCTTGAATATTTGGATCTCTTATATATATGTATATATATATATTTTTTTTTTTTTTCTCTGCTGTAGTAGCCCTACAGAAGAGGCGTATATTTTTATAAGTGTGCATACACCATGCAAAAGCATATTATATGCATATATATATATTGATAGTAGGTAATAGGTAATAGATAATAGAAACCTCGTAATTCCATCAGTCTACTTAAACCACATAACTCCAGTCATATACGTAGACTTACCATTATTTGATTACAGCTTATGGCGCCATATACAACAACATAGGCTAGAGGCATCGAGTTCTAGTTACATAATTTAAATCAGTTTATAAAGATTGTTCTTCAAGAACTGGAATATGTTGTTCTGACTTTCTTGTTTTAAGGCTTGACTGTAACTGAAGGAAGTACAACGAAATTCAATGAACACAAACGCTGACAGCTTTCCAGGATATGTTCTGCAGTAAAGGCATGTCCTGTATGTAAAATTATACATATATAAAATCAACTTATTATTGTGGAACGAACAAAACAAAATACTGAATATTTAACAATAAATTAATATAGTTGTAGGTTTTTCTCCCCCTTTCGTATAGATATATCGTCCGTTTATTGTAAAAAGTATTTAAGTGGTATTTCATAACCTCAAATAAATAAAAACTATGATGAATTTTCCCTTTGTGAAATCTGCAAATTGTGCACTTAGGTTAGCATAACTCATAATCATCGGAATTCTGGCATCGGGACTTACTCCATCTGTCCATTTCAGCTTAGGTCTTCTTTATGAGTTGAGATTTAGTCCATCCGTACAACCTGGCCCTTAGTGCATATAACATATACTTAGTGTAACAATATATTTTAAACAAAAGGCTGTGTTTCATTTTCTTGTGGTGCTTTTCCCTAGATAAATATAGTCGAAATTCACAAAAACATATTTGAGCGTTAACCTATATCAAAAACACACTTAGCGAAAATGATATTCTCGCCCCTTCAATACTTTTATTGGGAGGGAATCCCCTCTTCGCCTCTTCCTCCTCCCCAACAATGGGAAAACAGGGTCAGGCCTCATCAAGAGTAATTGTAATTATCTAAGATTTTTCAAATTCTAATTTCGCTTGAACTGTTTTTTTACAAGGAGAGAGCAATGCGATATATTGGGAAATGGGAGGGAAGAGGTTCATACGCCATCGACCTTAGGCACCCCTGGATCATATCTTGAGATTTTGGATGGACAAGTTTCTGTAAGCAGTTCTTTAATTGTCTTTCGCTTTCATGCGTCACTACTGAGATAGTTCCACTTATGGTGTGGAGGATTTTTCTCATAAATCTACTGTCGATATATTATTTGAAAATTCATTATGTTACTTTCTTTGAAGTTTGCTGAAGTATCAGAAAATGGTGGTTCCTTAAGGTTAGGTTGATTTATTTATAAAATATAATAATTTTGTTGAACTAAATAATCATTAAAAAAAAAATAATAATAGTAAGAGAAGTATTTTAAATATCAAGGCAAGTAAACTGATTATTAAAAAAAATAAAATTATATTCTTCCAAGTTTTTAAAATGTTAAAAAAAAATATAGATCATTGTTGAATTCAATTCTTTAATAAACCAATTGTTTGAATACCTGGAAGTTTTCATTGCCGAAAATAAAAAATATTACACAGCTTCCCAGTCAAAAAGAATAATTCAATTTTTCGCATTGTAGCTCCTTGGAAGAATGCAGTTTTTCCTTCTGAATCCACGCCATTCCATTAACTATCTATGACAAAACGTTAATAAGTTTTTACCCCATTAACCTCCATTCATTAATTATTAAAATAAAAAACCACCAGACTGAAACGACTAGAAACCGCCCGACGTTTTCGACTACTGCAGCACCTACTACACAAACGCTCTAAGCCCACAATCAATTACAAACGACTCATATATATGACAATAATAAGACCTATTTGGACTTACGGAATTGAGCTTTGGGGCTCCACTAAACCATCGAATTACTCTCATATCCAATTCTTACAATCCAAAATCCTTCGTAAAATCCTCAACGCTCCTTACTTTGTCACAAATAAAATCATCCATAAAGATCTTAATGTTCCATATGTTTCCGATTTAGCCCAATCCAGATATCTATCCTTTCATAACAAACTGCAGAATCATCCGAATCCTCTCGTTTCAAACCTTGCTTCCTCCTCGATCCCTAATAATCCTCCGAGTCGTCTGAAAAGAAGATGGCCTCGGGACCTTCTAATATAGAACTTTAATTTGAGTTCTACCAATGGGTAGTTTCTCTTCAAGTTGTACATGTCATGTTACAAATGTCACATTTACTTATTGTATTTTCCATGTAATACATTTGTAAATCTCAATAAAAAAAAAAAAAAAATAAAATAAAAAACTAAAGTTAAATCACACACCTTACGATAGAAGTGAAAATACCAACAAGGCGAGATTAATAATGTGGGGTATAAATTATAAATAATAGCTCATTATAAAGTGGATGAAATGATGAACAATATGTTGGTCCGAATTTTAGTTTTTGAGATATTTTAAACGGCTCATTCTAATTCACTCTCTACAAAAAAAAGTGCAAAACGCGCCTAAAAAAACGTACTTGAAAAATCTACGTTAGAGATATACCTTTTGACATGCCCTAATAAGTTAATAGATAGCCTTCAATGACGAGATTATCGCGTGGTACGACTGTTTGTGAAATATTAGTGTGGTAACTGGTCATTCGTACTACGATCTACCCTATCGATAATATCATATATCGAAATATATAAACCTATCGATGTTAGTGCACTTACGACATATTGGTGGAAGGATCAAGGTTTGAACTGCATACAAAAAGTAGCCCATTCATCACTTTATTATATGTAATAGAATATAGTTATTAATTTTATTGTATCTAATTATCAAATTATTTTGGTGTCCCTCCATTCCCCAAAGTAATTCAAACAGTACTGTATATAGGTGTAATGTAGTTATTTCTTGTTTTCAATGAATTTGACTTTCATGGGTATTTTTCATTATAAATATATTTTCCTATTTATATATATATATATATATATATATATATATATTGGTACCCACAACATCCAATTAATGTATCTAACAAACATTAATTATTGTATTATTACATTATATTAATTTGACAGGCATCTAAAATTTATGGCTCATTCCACTTAAATTATTAAAGGTATCCTCAAATTCAGTCACCTCCTCAAGATCTTAAACCTCCGGTTCATTAAAACTACTCATTTACAAAACCATTCTTTGTCCTTCTCTCCTCAATCACAACCCTAATATTAATGCCTTTCAGTGTGTTGGAATGTATAATTATTCAATCAATAAAACAAATTCTTCTCAATGGTGTTACAGCCCCATATATCACAAAACACAAGCAAGAGACTTCAGCCATTCCAAAATGTAATTTTAAAAAGGATTCCTAAAAACACGCTATTTGAAAAAGAGAAGTCAGACAAACTTTATTAAATTTGCCCAAAGTAAATGAATTTATCAATAGAAGAATTATAAAATTTTACGACTCTCTACAATACTTAACGAATAGTGAATTTAATGCGGTTAAATTTGTGTCGATTCCTCGGAATATTGAAAAAAATATAGATTATAAGTTAGTATGGAAGAAAACTATCAAGATAGAGGTGAACCCCAACACTCTGATAAACAGTAAATAAATAAAGCTTATTTGGAATGCTCAGAAAAACCTTAAAATGTATTTGAGATACTAGTGTGAACATCAAACGGTGATTATTCAGAAATAAACCATAAACGAATGTGAAGATATGAAAAAAAAAAAAATGCTGCAAATTATTTCACAATGGTTTATTATTTCCAAACAATTATACATCTAAAGTAACATTACCTTCCGAGTTACAAAGAAAAATAAACAAAATGTGATTCCAATTATTGGACTAAAATTTTGTTTTTAATCATTAGTAATATGCTAAAAAAAAAAATAGCATTAGTTCAGTAATACATTCAAAATTTGAAAACCAAACCAGGGATATAACATTTGAAGTAGAACATATACAAAAAACCGAAGACCATATCTTTGCTCCTAATTGTCCGATTTTTTTGTTTTTTAGGAAATTTCGTAAACTCTTAAAAAACTATATACAATATCCCCAAAAATTATAAACTTTTCGAGTTATTCGGAATTTAATTTTACCATCCCTTGTAACTTTTTTTCCAGCTTCTTTTCGTTAAAGTATGTTATATAGATCAATTCAAAGGGCGTCGAGAAAATGACTTTAGCGAAGTTTCATAGAAACCTGTACATTCGTTTAGGAGCTACAGTCTATAGCAACGCAGGTTTTTCGGTCGCCATTTTGAAAGTAAAAGGCGGATAGTAATATCGATGAAGGAGGATCATCCTCGGGTGACCTCTGATATCAAACCAAAATTATTGCAACGAAGTTTACACAGCATTAAAACATTTTGCAACACATTGGTGAACCATTCAGTTAAAATTAAGAACTTCTTTGAAAAAGTATGTAATTATAAAGACTTAGTGATTTTGTGAGAATCCCGTCGAGTTGTCATCGAGTTAACCAGAAATAAACGCATATCCGCCATGTTGGGACAGTACCCTGTCATTTTCACCGTGTACCACTTTACATAATAGTCCATGTTTCTGCTATCTCTTTACAACAAGAGAAAGCAGTCTTTAGATATTTTTGTTTCTTACTATGCTTAGTTAGCATTGTTGATAAATTTTGAATAACCAAGTTATGATAGCGAAGTAATTTTCCATACTCCTTTAAAAGTGCAGGATTACTTTGCAATAGACGTAAGATTTATTTTACTTTCACAATTTCTTTCTATGTTTTAATACTGTCACTTATAATGCATATGCTACAATATTACGTGATTTGAAAATTCATTCATATGAAAATTCAATCCTAGGTTAGTTCTGATTTCACTCTCAAGTTTCAGAATATTTATCAATATTGCTAATTAAAAAATGCATATAATTCTTAACAGAGTAATATATGATGCAAACTTTCAAGAAGTCTTGACCTTGTAGACCTCCCCAATTGATGTGTTGGTCAGACTTCCCACCATGAGCATCCGTAATAGAAAGTAGTGGTCGGGATTGGTTTCGACCAGCGATCTTTATATCAACTTTTAATACTTTATTTATATTTAAATTATAATGCTATTCTGGGATCCAACATTAAGCGCTAGGTTTTGTGTTAAATCAATAAAAGGCCTAGTAGCCCGGTGAAATTAGCACAAAAAAAATGGGACTAGCTTGCAAAAGGTAGGGCAATTCAAATTTCTTTTTTGTATTGTTAGGTATGCAGTGATTATAAAAAATCCAAGTTTCTTCCCTTGAAAGCCTTGTGGGTTCGCTTCAATGTTCCAAAAACCATTGAAATGTCAAACTTTTTTTGGTTTATGAAAACTCACTCGTTTTTGAAGTGACATAGATAAAAAATGGTTATATTCAATATCAAACAACTTAAAATTATCTAACATTATTACAAATAGTATTTTTTCTAAACCCATCAGGAAGCGAACAATCGAATTTTAGGATGGTGCTCTTTCATCGGCATTATTATCCGCCTTTTATTTTCAACATGGCGGCCGAAAAACCTGCGTTGCTATACACTGTTGCTAAACGAATCTACCGATTTCAATGAAACTTCGCCAAAGTCTTCTTCTCAACGCCCTTTAAATTTATCTTTATAACACACTTCAACGAAAAGAAGCTGAAAAACGAGGTTACGAGGGCTGATCATTTAAAAGTTTATGGAATTAAAAAAAAAAAAATAAAATAAAAAAATAAATAAAAATAAAAAAATTATATCGGACAATTAGGAACAAAGATATGATCTCTAGATTTTTTAATATGTTCTATTGCAAAGGTTATATCCTTTGTTTTAGTTTTTTTAATGTGTTACTGAAGTAATGCTATTTTTTTTAGCATATTACTAATGATTAAATAATGATAATGATTAATAATAATACAGCAGCTATCTCAGTTGAATAAGCAGGCAGTTGAGTTGGAGGGGAATGAACTGTGGGCATCCACCAAATAACTCCCGAGGACTGCTCACGATTTTGCAGCTGTGAGGGATCTAAAAGCACGATTTTGTTGGATGAAGTATATTAAATTCAAAATACGAATCTTGTAATTCACGAAGGATTTCGGTTACTTAATCTTAAATAATTCAATCCATCATGCAAATAAGTGACATACTTTTCGTTACGTATGTGGGATGAACTCCGTTGAGTACCTTTTGTCTCATGGTAGTTTGGGTGTCGATGGGACATACGTTACGTGTTGCGTTTAATTAGTACAAGATAATTTACTGGTATTTTTCAGGTCGTTGCGTTCAATAGGTTACAAAACGTTTGCCGTTCTCCTTCTAGTGTATTGCATTCGATTTTAGCTATGATTTTATTTAGTAATCGACTTCAATTTCAAAAGAAAATTATATAAAGTCTATAATATTAATATGAGACCTATTGAGCCGGTTATAATTACAAAAGTTATTACATATTTGTAGCAAGTGTTAACTATTATACCATCTCGGAAACTCGCACATTTTAAAATTACTCCTCCCCCTAATGGATTAGACGTGTAAGCTACACTTTTTTATTAGTAAAACAAGCAAAATTTAAAGTAACAGTTTATTTAATAAGTGATACTAGTATATCCAGGCTTTGATTATGGGGGAAGGGTTTCAGTCCAAAAACCTTTTGTTTGTATATATATAGAAATAGAAATAGAAAAATAATTTTATTCTGGGACGAAGTCCCTTCAGAATAACAAAAAAGTACAGAAATTAAAATTTTACATCTGGCCAGATAAAAAGAAACATAACAAATTAAGATAATGATAGGTCATTAAAGAAAAGAAAAGAAAAAAATATTGGTTATACCTACTATATACAAAATAAAATAAAAAAATCTATATAAAAAACTCTTGAAACCATATTAAGATACTTAAAACTATGTACGATGCTAAAATATAAATAAAACCTTTTAGAAAAAATAAAAAATACAGAAAAAATAAATGTATATTCTTCTTAACAGTAAAATCTGTTTCTGTTGAAAAAGAAAAAAAAAAAAAAAAAAAAGAGAGAAAAAGAAAGTCGAATCTATAATAAGTATTCAGGTCATGAGCTATATGTGAATATGGTTTTATATATAATGTGTAATTTTACATAAAAGATTAGCTGGTGTCTGACTGTTTTTGGGACAGGAATTGGAATAGGAGGGTTTTGAATGTAGATAAGGATGAAGAATGTCGAATTTTGATAGGAAGGGAATTCCAGAAACTAACAGAACGTGCAATAAAGGAGTTTTGGAACGAGGCAGATCTGTGAGAAGGAATGTAAAGGTCGGAAGGTCGAGATCTTGTGGAGAGGGAGTGGACTGAGGACTTGAATTGGAGAAGGTTGTAGGCGTAGGAAGGACGATGATTGTTGATGATATGATAGAGGAATGTACCTAGGAAATACTGTCTTCGAATGGAGGGGAAGAGCCACTCTAACTCAGTGTAATGGTGAGAGACATGGTAGTATCTCGGGGCACCAATTACAAATCTCACGCAACTGTTCATTATTCTTTTCAGTCTGTCGCGGAGCTCCACCGAGAGTCCATCATACACCACACAGCAGTAGTCAAAGTGGGGGAAGATGAGAGAGGAAACGAGGAGTCTGCGCGTATGTTGAGGTAGGAGATGGCGGAAGCAATGGAATAGTTTGAGGGTAGAGACTGTCCGTCGGGAGATGTGAGAAATATGGTGACTCCAGGAGAGGGTTTGATCAATAAATAGTCCTAAATTTTTTACAGAGGAGTAGAAGGAGATTGGCTGGTCACCAAGATTTAGTATGGGAAAGTCCGTATAGGATCTAAGGAGGGACTTGGAACCAATGACAATGGCCTGAGTTTTTGAAGCATTTAACCTTAATCCGTTTAATTTTGCCCAGGCACAGATTCGATCTAGGTCTGCTTGGATCTTAGTAAATGCTACCAATAGCTCAGGGGAGAAAAGGATAGGTATATTTGAGAATCGTCTGCATAAAGGTGGTGGGAACAATGGAGAATTGAGTCATGGAGGTCATTGATATAGGAACTAAAAAGGAGAGGAGATATGCTAGATCCTTGGGCAACTCCAGAGGATAAAGGCAGGTAGGCAGATAGTGGTTAATTAGGAATGGAGACTGCTTGGGTCCGTTGTGATAGGAAAGATTGGAACCAAGAGATGGAGCTATTGGAGAAGGAGAGTGATTTTAGTTTGTTGAAAAGGATGGGATGGTTAATGGAATCAAAGGCTTTAGAGAAGTCAAGAAGTATAAGGACAGTTAGTTGTTTCTTATCTATTGCAGTCTGAACATCATTAGTAATTTTGATTAAGGCGGATTGTGTGGAGTAGCCGGGACGGAAACCAGATTGGAGAGGATCGAGTTGGTTAGACTTTTCTAGGAAATTGGAAACTTGGGATTGCACCAATCTTTCTAGGGGTTTTGAGAGATTGGAAAGAATTGAGATTGGGCGAAAGTCTTCGGGAGAGGATGGATTAGGCTTTTTATTTAAAGGGAGTACAATGGCTTTTTTCCAAGAGGAAGGGAATATTGAGTTCTGTAGGGAGAAATTGTAAATGAAAAGGAGAACTGGGAGGATTTCGGGGAGACATAATTTTATCAATTTGACAGGAATGCCATCTGGTCCTATGGAATTGGTGTGGGATTTCATTACTGCGGTTAGTAAGTCAGTCGGGGAAATGTAGGAGAAATAAAAGTCATCATCATTAAATGATGACTCAGGAGCAAAGTTGGAAGAGGAGGGAAGAGAAGAGGTAGAGGAGGCAGAAATAAAATGTGAATTTAAATCGTCAGGTGAAACGGAAAAGAACAGTGAGGAAGGGGATCTGGAAGGTTCACAGAGGGAAAGTTTGCGAAGGATTAGCCATTTAGATTTGGGATCTGGGGCAGATGACAGGGCTTCATGGAAGTAGGAAGCTTTAGCTCGCCGAATTCTTGTTTGTGTCAAATTGCGGAGCACCCTAAACGCTTGATAGTCATCTGTAAGCCTAGTACGTCTAAAGCGTCTGCGGGCAGCATCACGCCTCTTCTGCAGATCCTTGATTTCTTGACACATCCAAGGTGCAGGCCGGCGGCGAAATGTTGAGGTTTTTATGGGAGCATGGGTGTTAAGGATATTGAGGAGATTGGAAGTCAGGATCTCAACCATGGAGTCGATGGAGGAGCAGGAATATATTTCGTTCAAGTCTAAGCTTTCAGGTAGTATTTTTTCACGGGTGAGAGTGTCTATCTGACGGAAAGTGAAGGTTCTCGGATGAATCAGAGGGGTTTGGATATTATATGTTATTTGGATCATGTCGTGAGACGATAAGAAGGATACTGGCAGTTGAGAAGAGGAGAGGAGATTTATTTCGGAGTCTATAATGAAGAAATCTAACCAAGTGTCGGCCTTGTGGGTGTGGTGAGTAGGATAAAAAGGAACAATAAAGAGATGGAGTGAAAAAAATAGGTTTTCTAGATAGGTTTTGTCTTTGGAATTAGAAAGGAAATTGGTATTGAGGTCACCGGCGATGATTATTCTAGGATAGAGGGGAACAAAGTTGAGTAGGGTTGATTCTAAGGACGGATCAAATGGAACAAGGGGAGGACGGTAGATCACTATGTAAAGGAGAGGGGAATTATTACAGGTAATTTCTACTAGAAGGTACTCCACTTGTGGATGTTCGGAGGGTGGGGAGTAATCAAGGATTCGGGACTTCAGGCTATCATGGACAAATATGGCCACCCCACCACCAGTCCGGCTGACCCGGTCTTGGCGGATGAGGGTGTAATTAGGTAAGGAGACAGATGAGGACGGAATATAGGGTTTGAGCCAGGTTTCTGAGATTGCGATGATGTGAAAAAAGTTTTGAGAAAAGTACTGCAGGAATTCATCATAATGGGCGGGAAGGGATTGCGAGTTAACGTGGCAGGTGGTTAGGATGCTAGACATGGGGAGGATTTGATGGGAAACAGTGAGAAATTAGCATAGAGGAAATGAGGCATATATCATATTCTGAAAAAAAATTATGGAAAGTACTGATAAGCAAAATAAAAGTGAATAATGAAAAAATAAGTGAGAAATAAGAGTAAGAAAATAGACAAATTAGTAAACTGGAGCTATGAGAAATTTTAACCAAAATCTTCAATGTTATTTGGGCACCAATAAAGACAAAAAATACTTTGAAGAACGAGAAGAAGAGATGAAACCTGTGCAGTCAGGCGAAAACTTCTAGATCCGATGCCTGATTAATCAAGATTACTTGATGGCCGTCTTCTTTTCGGCAACGCACAATGCCGGCAGAGAACCATACGTATCTTATCTTCCCGGCTGCTCTCTTCTGCCGGGCTAGCCAGTAGAGGTGCCTGTTTGTTGGGGTCATCTCCTCGCCGAGATAAATTCGGTGGCAGTCGTTTTCCTGCCACTCGATATCACGCGTCGAGAAATCCCTCTTCACTTTCCTTTTCGCTATCAGGTCGTCCCTCACTGACTGCCTGACGAAATGTGCTATTACCGGCGGTGGTCGCGGGTCATCCTTCTTGCTTCTGCGGCGCTGCACGACATCCACATCCTCCACTCCGAGCTTGATGCCCAGCCCTGCGGCTATACTGGTCACCAGAGCCGCGGGCGTCTCGCCTGCTCGCACTGGGATCCCACGGATCTCCAGCGATCTACATAATTGACCCTGTTCTGTTTTGTTCAGGCGGATCTCTAAATCGCCCACTCGAGCTTTGAGGGCTTTATTTTCCAAAATGATCTCCTCAAAATGTTTGGCTTGGCCCTCGAGATGTTTTTCTAATTTAGATAACCTCTCATTCAGTTCAAAGCTGAGGTCTCCATATTTATCGAGGGCTGTCTTCATATCCCTTATTTCCTCACTAACATGACTATCCAGTCTATTAACTGCTGCTAATATTTCTGATACAGGCGGTTCATTGTTTAAATTTAGTTTCTTTGTTTGATCGCAATTTAGGCACATCCATGTTTTTTTTGTGCTTCTCTGAGCTTCTATCTCTTTGTCTGTGAGATTAAAACACTTGCCGTGATAAATAACTTTGCACTTGGTACAACATAAATTGTATTTATCTTCACGGGCAATAGCGTTATTACAAATCGTGCACTGGACCATTTTTAATAATAAAAAATAACTTACAGTTAATGTCAAGTGAAGTTTATGTTGTGATCCGCCAAGCAAACAACTGCTAATACTAATAGGATTATTAGCTTAACACTCACAAGGCTCGTAGCACTCTCACTATATTTTCTTTACGTTGAGTAGCGCGAAAATACGTAAATATAAGAAGTTTTAAAGATTACGTTCGATAGTATGACACTGTTAAGAAAAGAAACAACGAAAGAAAAAACCAAAATTGGACTCAATATATGAAATTGAAAGAAAGCGCTCCGTAGATGTTTACTCACTGCCGTCTCTGGCCAGACTGCAGTATATATAACGATAATTACTATATATATATATAACTATATATATATATATATATAACGATAATTACTTTGGAAGAAAAAGAAAGAAATTAACTACCTATATGGTGTTTAACTGATTCTTGAAGTCCTATAAAATGTAATTACACGAACAATAATACTTTTACAGATAATCTTTTAATATTTTTTTCATAAGCCATATTTATATTTCACCATTTTTGGGGGGGAGGGGAGAGGTTTCAACCCGAAAGCCCTCCCCCTTCCCGTAGATGCGCCTGTGATAAGCGATTAGCTTGTCTCATTGAAAAATATCCCTTCAGTTTAATAGTTAAGCAATATCACTGCCACAGATATCACTGAACTTATTCTAATTCATTATTGAATTTGCTCTAGACCTATTTGTTCGATGAAAGAATTCTTGGCTTGTATTTCTTTCGCTTACTAACAGTGTTGAAGTCTCTTACTGAGAGCAGGGTCGTGGCCCCCAAGTAAGGGGCCCATAATCATTGTTTTATATTTTTCTAGTACCCCAAAAATAATTGTTTTGTATTAATTTATTTCCGCAAATTTTTGGGGTCTCTCCGTTGGCCCTCCGATATAAAAGTTTTGTACATTTTTATATCCATAGAATGATTGGAGCTCCCCTCCCCCTCTGAGGGCCCGAAATCATTGTATTATATTCATCTAGTACTTATAAATATTATTTATCGCTATAATATAATATTTATTCGACGCTATTATATAATCTATTTATTTATACATGGCTATTTTGTAAGAAAGCCGACACAGTAAAAGTGATTGACAATTTTTCATCTTTGGATAATCATAATCAACCAGATGATTATGATTTTGCAAACGTTTTAATTTTTGAGCTGTGCGGCCTTCATCCGAAACAGCGATATGAAATATGTTTCATTTATGATATCGAAGGTGTTTTTTGTTTTTTTTATAGATAAGTATTTTAACAATAAAAATATTTTTTTCTGAAAAAAAAAATACCGATAAATTTGATCGAAATTCGTTATTATTAATAAAACTTGATTTGTAAAAACACATTATGATTAAAAATATATTCATTGTAAAAATAATAACAGTTATCGCCAGAGGCACAATTAAATTTATTTCCTCATTTGGTGAACGACACAAAAACCGTTCAAGAGATTTGTGCTAAGATTATCTCTTAATGACCAATGGCCGAAAATGGGTTTGTTAAACTCAGGTGATTCCGGAATATTAAGAAACGGATACAAAAAGTTTTATCTAGTTATAATACCTTATTAACGTGGGTTATAAGGAAAGTAAAAACTAACCAATTAATTTTAAAGATTTTTGTCGATCATAAATTCGTTTTGGCAGGCAACATTGAGAAAACTGAATATATAATATTGTTCTCTTAACAACGTGGGTCAGCAATTTATTAAAATGTCTTTTAAACCAGCTGTGTAATGCTGGTCAGAAGTAAGGAGTTTTTTTTTTTCTTAAAGCTTTCATAAATTATATACGTGTATACAACAGAAAGATTGCCTTTGACCATAAATTCAAAAATATCACTGCTGAGGAGAAAAGTAGACTATGAATCGTACTCTGGCAGAAATCCTGATCTGGCCGTGTTACCGCGTTGACACCAGAACTGTGCAAATTTCTCTTGACACACATCAAAAGAACACGAAGAAATCATATCTTGAAAAAAACAAAAAAAAAAAAACGGATGTTTGGACATGAGTGGACATTTCGACTATATAACTTAAAAAAAATGCATGCAATATTTTATTATTATAATTTAATCATCTGACAATAATTAGTTTTTTATTTATATTTTTTAACATTACTTACAAAATATCTAAATGTGCAACCTAATTATTATGATACCATAGTTTTATTGAAAAAAACTACTAATTTTACCGAACTGTCATGTTCTTAGACCATCTTTTCCGATGTCTCAAAGAATTATGTGGGAACAAGGTCAGAAACTAGTGAATATAAATGAGCTTGATTTTTTTAATGGAAGGAATCGTGTCTATTTCGGAAAGAATCGACAATATAGGTAAATAGGATATTGGTCGGGGTGGCCGATCGGGCCACTGATTTACTGATTAACGAAATAAATAGATGAAATAATTACGAGTTTGTGTCCTGCTGCCAGAGGCTTTTGAACTCTGGAAATCCCCCGCTCTCTCCCCTGGCTTGGGAAAACCGCGTATAACCTAACAGGCGAGCATAAAAATATAGGATATTAATGTCTTTACTGATAATATTTTTTTTTCTCATAATAATTGGATATGAGAAGATTCGATGATTTTGTAAAATCTTAAAACTCAGCTACGAGTGTCCAAACATAACAGGCCTACATATTATCTTTTTGACAACCTTTATTTTCCGTGATTCCTCATCCATTTCTTTTCCGATTCAAAAGTAATGGCAGGTTTGATCAAGGTTTTATACAGGGCGTCTCAAAATTAATACCCAAACTCTTGGGGTTAATTGAAGACAAAATATTGAAGGATACAGAGTCAAATCAAACTATTGATGCAACTTGTCCATGATTCGAAGAAAGAAGCTTCCCTTAAAGCTCTGAGTGTGTAGGCCAATCAGTCCCATGCTGGACTTAAACGATATAATAAGAATTAATCATCCTATTCGTAACCTGGTGAATCAATAACTCTCGTTATTTTGCATATTATTATTTGCTTATTGTTTAGATACTTCAAAGATAAAATGATTAGTATATTCAGAAATCGAAACGGTAATGACACACCCCACTCCTGCTAGTGAAATCAGGACTGTTCCTCGTACATATTCAAGTTATGCAAATATAAAATTATCCTTTGTTCAGGAACGTATGTCACCAATCCTCGTATAGTTTCACTGCTGCTTCGACAACTATTTATTTCTAACATATCGACGATTTTATATCGAAAGGCGTAAAAGAATTGACTCCAAGGTATCGAGAATAGAAAAGAAACACAAAATATGAGGAATAAAGGTCAGTGAGACTTGCGGTAACGGAAAAGGAAGTGAGCCTTAACATTTGTGGTCAGGTGTCAACAGTGTGATGCCTGAAATAACTATAACATCTAAATTTGTACAAAAATAAAAAAAATATTTTTCTGTTGTAATCATAATAAAAAAAAAAATATTAAAAAAATCTGTAACATTGCAAACCATGACAGGTCTTGGGTTCAGTACTTGGTAAAGAAGTATTGTTTTAAGAAGTACTGTTGTACTGGCCAACGGTTGTGCAAGAAGGTGATCAGGGTGGGATTACGCTCAACCATTCTCATTCAATGTTCTCACTTAATTAGTTATTTAATTAAGGATAATCACTTTACAGAGGCTGGGTGTGCCCCAGAAGAGTTTCCCGACCCCAGCGTCGATCCATAATTATTTATTACTTATTTATTTGCTATCAGCAGGATTCGAACCCATTATCTACATCCCTCCTTGTTGTAGTCATAATGATCACACATCAACAATAAGCATATTAAATGCAAAAAATGCTTACCAGTTTGGAGTAATTTTTTAGTGAGAATAAGAAACACGTCAAAAAGATTATAAAGAATAACTTAACAAAATTTAGAAACGATGATTGAGTTTTACATAGCTAGTATTTCAACTTTAAAAAGTTTGTGAAAAACATTTGAGTAATTTTTAATTATTCAATTAAATCATTAATATTTACGTCTACACCATGACCTCAACATCCCATTTGTCATAGACCTTATCACAGAAAAATTCTCCAAATTTCACCAGAACCTTACGCATCATCCAAATCCTCTTGCAAAATCCCTACCAAGCACCACCCATCCGTATAATCCTACAAGAAGTTTTGTAGATTGTATATATTGGGGTTCTGGCAATGGTCAGATTCTTCATTCATGACATGACTGTGTGGCTAAAGCGCTCTCGATTAATCTCCGCTGGCTTCAGTACTTGTGATGCGGTTGAGAGTAGCGCAGGGTTCTGCTGGAGTTTTACTTTTCCCTCCATAGCTGGAGGAACAAGCCTATCTCGGAGTTCCATCGCCTGATTGTAAATAGTGTATGTATTTATTTATTGTATATTCTTTTTAATTATTATTTTGCTACTATTCATTTTATTTTTTTGGACATATAGTGTGAATGTTATCCTACCTCACTATAACTAATGTCCAAGTTACAGATTGTTGTAATACTCAATAAATAAATTGGATGGTATTCGAATCATTAACATAAACAAGTTTTTCATGATCGGACAAGTCTTTTGCAATGGAAGAGGTCATTCCATTTTGTAAAATAACGTGAAATATATGAAAATAAAACTATGTCAAAGTAGAAAACAGACGCCGAAAAGTTTCCGAGAATGATTATTACCAACACATGGTGCCAACATTACACTTTACACTTTACTACATTCGCTACAAGTAATTACGCAAGTATTCTGTGCCACGGAAATATCACAAAACCTTGACAAAAAGTAAAACTGCTGAAGTCAAACAGCGCCGAGACGACTCTAACGATTTTCTTTTCAAACTGAAATGTCAGCCAAATAAATCAATGGAGGTTCCAAAGGCAAGTTGGTTTTAAAAAGTTCTTTGTCAGAGGAACACCCGTTTTATAATGGCAGCGCTACAATGGCTTGAAAGGATTTTCGTAGCGGTCTCACCCCAGATGATGCAGGTCTCGAAATCTTTCTCGAAATATGTGATACAAGGTTTATTTATTTTACAATATTCAAAGTGATTAATCTTCGCCTTTTATCATACCTGGGGTGGAATCGGAACAAGTCGGAGTCCTAATACACGGTGTGCCAGACCTCCCCTACCGCGCACCTCCACATCTGGAGAATATATATCTCTTTCTAAAACACTGATTACTTTTTAAAACATTTGAAGAGTTCTGTAGAAAATGCACTTAAGCGGCAGAAAAGCGGTACTGGTGTAGGTTCCTTCAGGCCTCTACCACACCATTCATTGCTCATAAATGGCTTAGTTAATAGTGCTATAATAACGTTTTTGGTACATTATATTGATCCTATTAACGAACAAATATTAATGAAATAATTTAATTGTCAACAAAAATTAAACAATTTTTATTTTATTTTTAAAATTTATTTTCCTTTATTCTATAGGGAGGTAGTTTAAGAAGACCTCTGTTGTAATAATGATATAATTATAATAATAAAACTTAATTCAAAAATACTTAGCTGAATATCTTGTTTTTTTATTATATATTGTTCACTTTTTTTTTTTGTGAGAACATTGGCTTTTTTTAAATAAATAGTTACAAAAAATACAACGATATGCAATTTATAGGTATGTGGGGGGTGCACGGTAGGGGGTTCTGGCTCACAGACTATAAGTGGTAAAAATGTTGGGGCCGCCGATTGTAAAAGTTTAAACTTATAATCCATAAGTTACTAATATTAAATACCTTATAAATAATACTTTTTAATATAATATTTTTATTTTATTTTTCGATTATTTTATGATCTTTTTCAGTCTTTTCTAAAACTTGGAGGTAATGATATAATAAGACCTTTGCAATCCAAGGCCCTACAGGCTGCTTACTCTGATTATCAATCAATCAGTTTTATTATAAAATAGATTGATTGATCAGAGGCAGAGTTGGGTATTAGCTATTTATTTTTTATAGCTTTCTCAATTTCTTCCCTCCTTCCTTTCATTCCTTTTCTCTGTTTTTAACTCTTTATTATATTCTACATTGTCTGTACATCTTGATAGACTTTACAATATCTCAATTTTCTATCTAACTACTCCATTCTCAATGTTTTAATTTTACTATTTATTTTCATTTCTTATATAACTTTATATTTTTTTTTTATGTTTTACATTTTATTCTAAGATTCCCATTGTAACACTTTTGTCACCCCTTTTTGATTATGCCTACTTCATCATTCCACACTTTGTAACAGTTTTTATTATTTATCTCTTAGTTCTTAGTCATTATTCTAACAATTTCCTTTTACTTTATATTTATCTATTTTATTTTTCTAATAATTTTATTTATTTATTTTTTATTATCTTTTCTACCATCATTACTTATGTTTCTCATACCTTGTTATCTGGTTATTTTCTCAGCCCTGATGAAGGCCTGAACTTCAGGTCGAAACGTCGGCATATGTAAAAAATAAATATTATAATTTATGTTTGCCTTCCTTTTTGACTGAACACCCCAACTATTCTTCTCTTCATTATTTATTTATTTATTTTTTAGTTGATTATGATTAAACAGATAATGAGTTGCATAATTAATTGAGATAAATATGCAGTTAATTTAGTTAGTAACTGTTGGCTCGTAGCTAATTTTTACAGATATATTATCTGTTTATTGAAATGGACAAATTTTGTTTCTTAGCTATAGAAATTAACTACTTAACTGAAATTAATTAACTACAGCCATTTTAGCTACTGACAATAAACTACAAGTAATTATTTTCTTATTTGGGTGGATTTTTGGAGTTGTTAATAAGTTAATTATCTATGCTATTAATTTATCTCTCCGTATATGATTTATTCAATATTTAAACTTTCTGTCGTATATTTATCGAATATAAGATATATAAGAGATGGAATTTATTGACCGTCTTCGGGGGGAGAGGAGATCCATTTTATATTTGTATTGTTTTTTGTTGAATGGGAAGCGATAACTTAAAAAAATACTTCATTTAAGTAATTAAACATTGTTCCATAGTAAACTATACAAGTTTTTTTTTCAAACTAAATTAGTAGTCCGTGGTACAGACCTATACTTATTGAATTATTAACATCCGCCAGAAACTTCGTAAAGAGTTTCATCTCATCGTAACTTCCAACAATTTTATTTACGAAAACTCTTGGAATTGGTGCGTTTTCAATCTGGAGGGAGGCAAACTTTGTCTATTTAATTAGGTACTAAAAACTCGTAAATAAACATTTGCTTTCTACTTGGATCGTAAGATAATTTGATCAAAAAGTTAAAAAAAAGGTGACGTTCAAAAATATTGAGCCGTTTGGCGTGACCCACAGCCCCAAATTTTTACAATAACGAGGTTGGTTATATAGGATAAACTGCCCAATATTTTTGTAGGCCACCTTTTTTATCGATTTTGTGATAAATTTATCTTAAGATCTAAGTATAAAGCAAATGGGTATTTACGAGTTTTTAGTACTTAATTAAATAGACAAAGTTTGCCCCACTCTAGATTGAAAACTACCCAATTTTAAGATTTTTCGTAAATAAAATAGTTGTAGGTAGCGAAGTTTCAGGCGGATGTTAATAATTCAATAAAAAGGATTCTGTACCAAGGACTATAGAGTTCATCATTGTTAAAACTATTTAAAGAGGACTATAAAGCGAACAAACAGCAAAGTTCCGTTTAAAAAAATGTCATAAATTATTTCTCGTTTATAAAAAAGAAAAACTTCCTGGTTTAATAAGCTATAAGTCAATATTATTTATGTTGAGGTTTGTTTAAAAAAAAAAAATGAGATTCACTTCAAGTTGTGTAAATAAATTATGTGATTAAATAAGTACCCGTGTTTTCAGCAAAAATGACTAGAATTAAGTGTTGCAAAACTTTTATTTATTGTTTTTCCGCGATATGGGGTGGATTGTAATAAACATGATTGCCTAAAAACAGTTTTTTCTTTATAAAAATAAAAAAATTAAAAATAACAATTTTTCATGTTAGGTGGTTATGAAATTGTGTTTTCCCCCCAGATCTTCGTTATAGGAGTTGATATGTATTTATCAGAGACAAACTTGATGGTTCTTATTAAAATTTATGTTTAAAATAAAGAAATCTATTGATTGTTTCAATTATTTTCATGAAAACGTAAATGTTACGGATAGAAACATTAAGTTTGTCACTACTACGCATCAATTCCTAGGATAGAAATCTGGGGAAAAAAACACAATTTCATATCCACCTTAAATAAAAAATATTTAAAAAAACATTATTTTTAATTTTTATAATTTAAACGTGTCTTTTAGGCAATTATGTTTATTAAAATGCCATATCACGGAAAAATAAGAAATATAAGCTTTGCAAGAGTTAATTCTAGTAATTTTTTCTAAGAACAAGGGTACTTAATCACATTTCTTTACACAACTTGAGCTGAATCTCAATTTTTTTTCTCTAATAATATAAACTTATAGCTTACTAAACAAATAGGTTTTTCTAAAATTAAATGTAGTCTAGTTAAATAGAGATAAAAAAAAAATCACAAATAATTTATGACTTTTTAAAAGTTTTTAAACGGAATTAGCTGTGTATGTCAGCTCTGTAGTTCTCTTTAAATAGTTTTAACAATGAAAAACTCTACTTTAGGTTAAAGGAAAATTTGTCAAGTTTACTATGGAGGAATATTTAATTATTTAAATAATGTATTTCTTACGTTATCGCTTCCCATTGAACAAAAAACAAGACTTGTTTAAAAAAACACAAATCTTAAATTTATTACTTTTATACTGGAAATTGGGCAATTGTTGATGTGAACTTTTCGTAAATCCTAATGTCTAATATCAACCATTTAAATATTTTCCTCTACTTACGGGACACTCTGTATAATTTGGAAGTGGAGGATCCAGCAGGTCTGAAAAAATAGTATATAATTCAATAGGCCAAAGGGCAAAGGTAGGATATCTTGTAAAATAGTATGGTATAGGAAAGAGCCTAGGAAACATTGTTTGCCAAAGGAAGGGTTAGAGGTACTTCAGTTCGGCTAAGAACAAGGCTAGGACGCCTGAAGAACTGATCTGATAAAGATTGGATACAATGGTTTTGAACCATTTGAGCTTAATGGAAGAGTAATATTACTTTTAATATAAAGATAATAATTGTTAAGAATTTAATAAGCTCAATATATAATTTTAATTCTTAAACCTATCCATACTTATAAAATATTTTATAATTTTAATACTTTCAATGATTAAGTGATAATAAACTGTTACGAAAATATGAAAAAACAATTAGTGAATACGGCTAAAATTTTGTTAGAACTGTTTTATTTTTTTTAGTTTGATTGTAGCCATTACTATGAGATGATAATTCCCGAGGTGCATTCCGAAATAAGCCTACTTCTTCTTCATGGTGGAGGGGTTGTTGGTGGGGCAGTAGAAGACGTACCATCTTCACTCAGTTCACTGACAGCCTGAAGTGACTAACGTACAGTTTAAAAAAAGGTATATATATCACGTTTTCACGTACTATATGTTTGTTTATTTCTGTTTATGTTTGATTAAAATCTGTGTATACATTTGATATGATGTATTTTAGTATTTTAGTTAAATAGTTTTGTTTTCGTTGTGATGTCAAATGATTTGTTCGACTTATATTCGATTTCAGATATTAACCTGAAAATCATTTGAATTATAAAATTATATATATATATATATGAATGACAGCTTAGACAGATTTATCTAGTATTCCCCACTTCCGGTTCTCCACTTTGTTCATTATTATTTGACCTTCTCTTTTTCCTAAAAAAACATATTTTTATCTCTTGATATATATAATTTAATTTTATTTATGTTAAGATTCAAATATTCCAAATTAAAATAACAAAAATCAGATATGCTATACGTGCATTCTTCCTCAACCTTGTTAAGTTGTTAAATGAAAATTAAACCTAGCTTGATTCTTAAATAATAATTATATTAATTATGTTTAGATGTTTCATATTTTCAAAAATTATTTATTATCCATTTTAAAGTATATATATATTTTTTGTAGTTATTTTGAAATATTCTTTTAAACCGTTTGATGGCCGAAACGTTGATCGAATTCATTTCAAAATAAACATTTTCATACCAAAGCAATTTTTTGTATTGAAATTTTTTATTAATCAAGAGAACCAAATAACAACCACGTAGATAGTACTACAAATTTTTATTTATTTATTTATTTTTTTTACAATATCAGATCAAATTACAATTTTTAAAAGCTCCCTTATCCCAAGAATCCTGGTACCAGGATTTTTGTGTGTGTTGTGAGTAAATATATCAGGATACATGTTTTACAAGTCATACATACTTAATGGTTAAGATAAAGATATAAAGATATAGATACTTCAATTTAAATCTATAAAACTTTTTTTATTTTATTTATTTATGATATTTACAACTGTATTAGTATAAATACATCAAGTAAATGCTTACAGAGGAATATAATCACATGAAAACGCTGGTGTTGTAGTTGAGAAACTACCCATTAGTAGCACTCTAATAATATGCCTACATAAGGAGATCACGAGACCATCTTCTTTTATCAGGAATCGAAGAGGAAGCACTATAAAATTTTAATTATAAAATCCTACTAATTTCCGGCTCTCTTGAATCACTGGGGTTTTCTACCATGAAATATGGCCACGCCAACCTCCTCCCACCCTATCTAGAAATTATTCATTCGCACCGAAAAAAATTGCTTAGAAATTTTTTATTAACTTAAGATATCATTAGAAAACATATTTTAATTTAAAAGATCATTTACATATATATATTTTTTTTTCTCACAAAACTCCAATTTTTCTTCTTTTCTATGAACTAATACATTACAGTTCATCGAAATAGCTTCAAACGTTATTGTTAAAAACCAACAACATTTTTTTAATAATAAGTCCCATATGGTAGAGGCCATCATTGATTTAAAACTGAATGATAAATATATTCCAAAAATATTATACATTTTTGTTTCATCATACAAGAACTTGTTGCTTTTATTAAAAAAATTGTCGTTTTATTGCATTACATGTATTTTTGTTCAATTCAACAGAATCTAAAAATGTTCCCATGTTATTGACCTCCTCACGTTGAGTTTTCCATCCTCCCCTTAATTACAAGGTAGCTATCCACCGATTTCTATGTCTCTTCTCATAGATTCCTTTGAAATATCCTTTATCATTCGTGCCTCCTAGTTTTTAATTCGTTATCCCTCTTCCACTCGGATGGCTCCATCGGAAGCCGCATTCAAACACCATGTCCACAACTCTCAAACTTCTAAATTGTACATGTAATGAATAATTAGGCCAAGTCAATTTGGTTAAGAAAAAGCAAGTTAGATTAATTTTTAGTATCCTTTAAAACTTTATTATACTATTTTTTTTTATAGAAATAAAAAACTGTAAATTTTAATACTTCATTTTCTTGGAGGATTTTCTTTCCGGTCGTTAGTTAGTTTACGCAATTTTTATTTAATTTATTTATTTTTATTTAATTTAGTTTTTATCGATTTTATATTTTATATATTATCGAGTTATATTATTGAGTTCTAATAATACCAATTGAACTCCTACTACTTGAATTTTGCACTTTCGTTATTCTTATCAGACTAAATGTTCCAAAATACAGATCAATTTTGGTACAATTAATTTACATGACACGGCAAAATATAGGCTGGTTATTTATTTAGTACTATTTGAAAGAAATAAGGCTTTTAAAATGTCCCAGTAACAATCTAATAAAATCTTATTCTATTTTTTAGTGTTTAAATTTTACTCTCAATATGAAATAATTCTATAAGTATCGATTACATTATTTTTAAAAATATAGAATCGATTTATTGCAAAAGTCATTAGGTAATATTATATTAAATTGCATCACTAGGTACTTTCATGCAGATCGCTTCCGCGAAACCGGAACATTGTGCGCTTACTAGGGTAGGTTAGAGTCAGTGGGTCACTGATTTCAACCAAAATTGTTTTGGTGAGTCTATATCGCTATGTATATTAGACACATATTATATATTATACAAATATTATATATTAGACATATGTTCCGGCGTTCGTTCGAATGGGCCCTAGGAGCTGAGACAAAATTATTTTATATAATCGAAAAACAAATGTATGTAATTTTTTTTGCCCGGATTTCTAAATTATTATATTAGCCTTTGGGTTGACAGAATGACTAATTTCAATTTAAACATTTTTCATTTTTAGTAATTTTAGTGATATTTCTAGTGAGAAAAGTTATGCCTTCATTCGCAGTTCCGTATTTCATCAATGCAATCACTAAAAATGGAATCAACTTATTCACTGTCTGTAAAGATTTTATAAATTTTTAAAACTATAAATACCACTAAACTGACTTTACACAAAAATGTTAAAATTGGAGTTAGTCATTATGTCAACTGAAAGGCTCACATACCATTTGCTTTCTCTTTTTCACAGTATTAAAAATGTTATAATGTATCATAAATTACAAAAACTAAATGATGCTTCTTGTAAAGTTAGCCAAGTCAATTTTTGTACAGAAAAAGCAAGATAAATTCGTTTTTGGTGTCTTATAACTCTTAAGTACGATTTTTTATAGAAATAAAAAAAATATTAATTTCAGTAATTGATTTTCTAGGATTTTCTTTTCGGCCATTAACTAAATCATTCATAACTCCTCAGAATTCGATGTTGAGTTTATCTTTGGAAAATTAAATTACTGCTCTCCAAAAATAACTTTTAGATTTTTTTCATTTGTTTTTGGTACCATGTATAGTAATTACTTTTTATATAAAATAGCGTTTGTATCATTTTGATACAATTATTGTGTGACAAATAAGAATAAAATTCACGAAAACGTACTTAAAGTTAATTTATATCAAACATGTATTAGCATTAATGATTTTTTTGTTATTAAACGATTATAAGTTCCTATCTTTTTTTTTTTTTATTTCTGTTTCTTTTCTATCAGTTTGTTTTTGAAAATGTTTTTCGTAGAAATATTTCAAATTCAGTGCTAAGAAAAACTAATGTTTTTGGAAATGTAATATGTATTACAAACATGAGTAACATCATAATTGATACCATATTGATTGACAAGTTTTTCAATTTGAAATTTGAAAAGGCCTGAAAAAAGTTTGAGCTTGGATTTCAGGAAAAGAGATGCTTTACTTGAAAAAAAAAAACCCTGAATAATTGAGAATAATCAATCAATATTGGAATAGTAATTTTATAAAAATACCATTTGCAAATGGTCTTTTGAGATCAACTTGGATTTCTCTAGTTATTGTACTATAACTAACTAATTAATAAACTAGTCGAACTAACGACGTAAGTAGTCTAAATAATAAACTATTATTAGTCAATTTACTCTAATTGTTGAAAAAGTATTTTATAAATGAAAAAAGATTCTTTGTTTAAAACCCAAAATATTTTAGGAATCCGAACGCACATGCATGACAAACTATAGAAAATTTCAAATGTTACAATATAAATGCTTAAGATTAGTTGGAAGCTAACCAAGATGGACACCAAACGATATGAAGTATTAAATATTCCTAGTATCAGTACTTTTATTTATAAAAATGTACTTCTTCAAATCATGTGACAATTTGTTAAGTCCATTCACTCATTAGCAACCATACACTATTTAGTTAGTAAGTTTGTAAGAAATATGGTGTTCTAAGAAATAGTGGAGGACAAAAAAATTTATCAAGCAACTATTTCTAGACTCAGATTCCCAACAATATGTATGTAAATGAAGAGGTATCTAGAGAAATAATTTTTTCTTCTTTTTTTTTTTCGGCCACACTTTCTCTTATTTAGGCAGTTGAGGAAGTAAACATAATGGCTGCGAGGGGTCGAGGAATTAATGTTCGTGTCTTCACAATTCGTTGGTTCCGGCAATATCAGTTCTTATCATTCAGATACCGATATTCGAGTTTTCTCAACAGCGCTAGTTACCAACACACGCATGGAAAGATATAACTAACTAAATTAAAGTTGGATTAATTAAAGTTGATATAATGAAAAGTTTCCATAAATTTAAAAAATGTTGATAAGAAATACAATTCCTAAAGAGTGTTCCTTGGGGCAACTATATGGGAAGTTCGAACTTTTTACCGTATGTTATAAAAGGGTAGGGTGCCGACTTTCGTTCCAGGACGTGGATATGTCGGGCATCTCCAAGAAGACGATGGATGTGATTAGCATAAGAGTCTTTAAAGGCTCTTACATGAACAGTAAGTACGTGGTTCAGGCTACGCACCCGTTTAGAGCGATATCCAACATAGTCGTTACTTTTTTCTGTAACATTACTTCTAACTCTTTAACTAAATAACGAAACGTATATTTATCCATTTATTTCTTTTCTCCTTTTATTCATAACTGTTTTTTTAAATTGATATTCGCCGTTATTTATTATGGTTTTGTTATTTCAATCTGTATCAATTTTTATTTTAAATTATCAGTGATTAATAAATGGCATGTGTAACCTATCTATTTAAAAAAAATTCTATATTTTTATGATATTTTATACATTTTTAGAATACGTTGACGCAGTTGTTATGATGGCGAAGGTACCATAAAATGTATTTCATTTTAAATAATGCATGTTTTGAAAATATTGAATATAAGTTTATTTTACGAGCCCAGCGATGTTATGATAGTAAATGCTATGAACAGCAAAGTATTTTAATGTATTGATGTTAATATTTTTTTATTAATCTCTGGTTTCAATATCAAAATATTGTTTAAGACAGTGAAGAGAAAGTAGCACCAAATAGAACTGAAATCTATGAATGGAATTCTCATGTGTCAAAAGACATTTGTATAAACTGAAAAATAAATAATTGGTAGAAGTTCAAGACAAATAAAATTTCCATAGATTGATAAAACATAATTATTATTTTACTATCTATTAATTCCCGTTTTCCACCATTTAGGTTTATATGTTAATCATCTTTGAATAATAGCAAAGTATTAGTCCGTAATATAGACACCTTTTTATCAAATTATTAACATCCGTCTAAAACTTCATAAATACCTTCATCTCGTCGTAACCTACAAATACTATATTTACACAAATTCTCGGAATTTGGGGCCTTTTTAATATAGAAATCGGCAAACTTTGTCTATTTAATTAGGTACTAAAAACTCGTATATACCCATTTGCTTTTTACTAGCACAATACTAGAAAAAATATGGCCTATAGAAATATTGGTCCGTACGGTGTGATTTCTAACTCCAAAATGTCAAAATAACGAGGTTATACAGGCCAAACAGTGGAAAGCGAATGTGTGTTTATGCCCCCTCCCCCCTAGCGGGCACCTCTGCATTAAAATGAGGCAGCGGATAAACCTGCTAAAGAAGCTGCTCATATGAATATCCCACCTCTCCAAATATACGAGCCGAGTGACGTAAAAACATTGCTAAAAGACAGAGTACGGACAAATTGGGAGTCAATGTGGAATGAAACTCCACTGACTAATGAACTTGGAAAGATTTAAAAAAAGTACAAAATAGTGGGTATCAGCTGTAAGAGGAAACAGAAGAGAAGAAGTAGTGACAAGAATTGGTCATACTAACCTGACTCATGTCCATTTAAAAACAAAAGAGGCCTAACCATATTGCGATACTTGCCAGTCCCCGCTAACCATAAAGCATATAGTAAAAGATTGTACATTGTATTGTACTACATCAAACCTTTGTTAAAAAACCAAATACCCCGTTGTAGAGAACTAGTATTAAAAGACACAATGAATTCAATAGAAAATATTATAAAAGTTTTAAAACGAACACAATTTTACCATAGAATATAATAATTAATGCAATACATAAAAAGAAACTTTTTTTTTATACATACAGAAATATAAGGTAAAAATAATATCATAGCTGAAGGGCTTAATAACGAAGTTGTTGATCGCCTAGGATAACTCGTAACCTACCAACCAAGATGGAATTTGGTAAAATTGGTACAGAATCAGTTTTTAATTAATTTCCAACTTTTATCTACATTGAAAAAAATCGTACGAGCCGTTTTTGAAATATGAGAGCTTCTATAGACAGAAACGGAACACAGCTTATTCCTTGTCTTAAAAGTGGAATGCGAATGGAAATTTGCGATTCTGAGCACAAATATTTTTTTAATATGACTACAAAATCTCTTTACCTTCGTTAGTGAGGAAGAAAAACGTTATTTTAAAGGAAAAAGTTCCATTTTCTCCCAAATAAAAAAAAAAATATCCCCATCAAGTACCACGATAATCACAATTTCTTTGTAAACTTGAGAGTTGTGCTTGTGTTGATGTAAAAATATTTATTCGTTTCTCTTGCGGTTCCTCGTCCTTATGTATTGCAGCTAGTATAGGAAAGCGGGTTATCAAAAAGTGAAATGGAATTTAGGAAACTACGCCCAAATATCTAAAATTACAAAACCACATAATTACTCACGCGATCGTGGAACAGATTTCTGTCGGGCACATTTCCTTTCACAATACTGGAGTACAAAACACAATCTCATACGTTGTGGCCTAATACATAATATAGTCCGCGGTACTGTTCCATTTTTTTCAAATTATTAACATCCGTTGTAAATTGATATTATCGTAACCTTCAACGTATTTATTTACAGAAATTCTCAGAAAAAGGTCTTTTTCAACCAGGAGATCGCTGAACTTTGTCTATTCGATGAGGTACTAAAAACTCATGAACACAAATTATCACAAAACGAGAAAAAATATGGCATACGAAAACATTGGACCTTTGGCGTGATCTCCTTCTCCAACATGTCAAAATAACGAGGTTATTAAGACCTACCGGCCCAATATTTTTGTAGACTACTTCTTTTCTCTCGATTTTTTGCTAAAATTATCTTACGATGTAAGTGAAAAGCAAATGGGTATATAAGAGTTTTTAATACCTAATTAAATAGACAAAGTTTGAGGACCTCCAGATTGAAAACGCCCCAATTCCAAGAGTTTTCGTATATAAAATAGTTGTAGGTTATAATGAGATGAAGCTATTTACGAAGTTTTAGACGTATGTTAATAATTTGATAAAAACTGGTCTATACAACGGACTATAACATTTCAAGTAAACAATATTAAAGATGGTAACTTAAATATCGAGGTTATTTTGGCCATCCGGCCTAATATTTTTGTAGGCCTCCCTTTTTCTCGATTTTTTGCTCAAATTATCTTACGAATCAAATGAAAAGTAAAATTTAATTAATATTTTTTATTAGAAAATGCATTTTCTGAGAATTTTTGTAGATAAAAATGTTGTAGGTTACGATAATATGAAGCCATTCGCTAAGTTTTTGACGGATGTTAATTTGATAAAAGGGGTTTGTTCCGTGGCCTAATATGTTTAGCTGATTTGCAAACATATTAGTTTAGATGCATATATATATTCATACTTTGTGATTAAGAATAATCAGAGAGCAATCAATGGAGGACATTAAGCTAACAAATTCAAAAGACATTCTATACTGAGAGAAAAACAAGATGCAAGACTGCACATAAACATTTGACAGAACTGAAACTTGATTCACAATTTTTTTAATCTCTTTTATTGAATAAAGTTACAATCTGGCATAATTAAGAACTGTTATAATATTGATGAAATAGTAAATTTACATCATATTTATAGAAAATATAAATAAATGATAGCAATATAATTCTTTTCAAATTACTAGTGTGAATTAACTTTGACAACTTATGGGACTGAGAGTGTGTAAAATTGTAATTATTACGTTTTATAATTATTTACGGCGTATCAACATTTTTAAATTTATAGGTTTTATTATCATCTAAAAACACTAGATAAATGGCATTCAGTACATGTTTGTCGTGCGTTAAATTTGTTTCACGAATTTAATTTTGTTCCAAATTCGCGGTAATTGTTAATTCCATTTAAGTCCCGAACTTCGATTAAAAAAGGAGTCCATTATCCGAAAGAAATTATGTACTTATCTACTTCTGCTTAATGATACTGTATTTTACATTAATACATTTATTTTAGTATGCCAACTAGCTTTTTAAATATATTTATTTGTCATATCGATATTTTATGATTTTTATTTATAAATCTGATTATTTTATTTAAACATTTTGTTTTATTTCATTAACAATATATATTTTTTTAAATTCATTTATTGAGTAATATTACATTCTGTCACTTGGACAATAATTATAGCAAGGTAAGATTACAATTCATAGGAGTGGCTTTATGTCACATCCGTAATTTTTAAAAATTGGAGAAAAAGGAAATTTTCGAAACATAGCTTAAATTTAAACCAATTCTAATGAATTACTTTCATGATTCAACTTGAAAAGTCTTGAATAAATCCACCAGAAACAGTTTGAATTGAACTTATAAAACAAAAAGTGACTTTTAATACACTTTCTGAAAATGATATATGTCCGCCTTTTATATGAAGCCACTCATATATATAATAATAATGATTTACTTTCTATTGAAAAGCTAATAATTTCAAATGTATTAAAACATTATATCAAATTTATCCATTAGAGAGATTATCAAGTTCCCTAACCAATAATATTTTCTTAAATCTTCAGAATTATTTATAAAAGGAGGAACCATATAACTGTCTATATCGGTTTTGATGGCGTTATAGTCAACCATGCTTTCCACTTAGTGCATCGAATCTACCGTCTTGTAAGCCAACGTCGATTTTTCTTCGTGGACTTGATTGGTCAGGTCACTCACTCATTGGTCCACCAGCTCCTGATATGTTCTGAGGATATCTTGGCTATCATCTTGCCATGTAATTTTCTCCATATTTTATTCCGTGGATCGAAATTGGACATGTAATATTCGGGATATGGACAACTAAACTATTTGCTATGAGTGGTGTTCAAGAATGAAATGACGGATAAGCCTTTTATGAATCGACCGAAACGTAGATGTGAGAATTTATTGCAATTTTTTTTTTTTATGGATTACTATGTATGGAGTTCAAACACTGTGGGCGCTATCAGGATCGGACCTGATCTATGTCTCAGCTAACTTTTAAATTTTATTATGATTAGAAAAATAAAATTGAAAAGTTCAAAATAAATACAAAAAGGATGTCATTATTTTGTTAAAAATTAATTACAATTTAGGTTCATGAAAATATTTATCTTATCACGGAATTAATTAACTAATGTATAGAGGGTTTCTCGTAAGTAGAGAAAAATATTTATAGAAATGATAGCAGATCTCAAGAACTACAAAAAAGTTCTTATAAACAATGGGCCAATTATCAGCAGAAAAATAGCAAATCCAAGTTTTGTCGTTTTTTAAGCGAGACGTGGTTTTTATTGAATCGAAAGCTCCCATAATGAACCCCATTGTCTAAACACACGTTTTATTTATAAAAAAAAAAAAAAAAAAAATAGTTCGAAAAATACTGTTTTTTCAAATATTTTTTCCGGTAAATCGGTTATAAACTTTGCTTTTAACCCAGAGCTCTATTATATGAATCGATCCGATTTTATAATTGACAGACTAAATGTTCTTGATCCTAATAATAACGCTTTAATTAAAATAATTGATGCAGTCAGCAGTTTTTTATTTTTATTTTAAATATAAATTTTAGGACTAAAAACTTTTATTTTGTCACTCACAAATACAGATCAATTCCTATAATAGAGATCTGGGTGAAAAACTCAGTATAGAGATTGGGTTTATTAAAATACATCCCAGAACATATAAAAACAAGAAATAAAAGTTTTGGAACACGTAATTGTTATAATTTTAGCTAAAACAGAGGTAGTTTTACTTGACAGGATAAAACATTTCATCCTTTTTTTTTTCACAAAACTTGAAGTAAATCTCAAAATTTTCTCTAAGAAACCTCAACTTAATTAATACGAACTTAAAGCTTATTGAACGAAGAAGTTTTTGTAAATGTGGGGAAACTTGCATGATGATAAAAAAATGGCGAATAATTTGTGATATTTCTAAAAACAGAACTTAGCATAATTTAGCCGCACAAAAGTCCTCTGTGAATGGTATTAACAATAATATGTATATATATATATATATATATATATATATATATATATATATATATATATATAATTGCTCTATATTTTTTAGTTAATTGAAGATCCGGGAGCGAACAGAGATAGCGAGTGTTGTATACCAGGGCACCTTGACAGGTGCATCTTTAACAAGGGTTACATAATGACTGAATGCCTATCTCGAGGTTTTTTATTATTTTCAGTATCGATTCTTCTTTTTGTTTTTTTCTTCATCCTATTGAATCACTTAAAAAGATATCTCAGAAGAACACAAAATAACTAGTTTCAACACAGTTGATAAGTAGTTTAGACCCTTACATCATTAATCACTGAGTAATAACAATATTTATATTAATGTATTCCACTCGATTTGTATATTAATGTTTCACCACTAAGCAGCTGAATAAAAATTGATAATCTGAATAAAAAAGAAGAGATTAGAAATTTGATTAAGTAAGTTGTACGAATATGGCGATAGAATTGAGATTTTGTTTTTAATATAGATCGTGTTTTGGATTCTAACCTTGCTTCCTCTTCAACTCCTGATAATCCTCTGAGGCGTCTGAAAAGAAGATGGTGGCGTGATCTCCTTTTGTAGACATATTATTAGAGTGCTACCACCGGGTTTCTCAGCAAGCGTTTTCAAGTGATAATGTTTCTGTGTACACATTTGCTTGATGTATTTATATTAATACAGTTGTACATATCATAAATAAAAATTAAAAAAAAAAAAAGGAACTTTAAGCTTTATATGAATTAAAGGGAATGTTTTGCGATTGAGACTTTTTGTAAACACAATTAACGAAACCCACGTATCAATGATCCAAAGCAGAGGCATGATGAAGGCAGGATGAAGATGCTAATGTGATAAGATAGCCGATATATCTTCAGCGGTGGTCACAATCAAAGTGGGATAGAGGTCTCGTGTAGCCGCGCTGTGTAAATTAAATGTTGTGCGGTTTGGCATTTAGACCATTACACCAATCATATTCAATTGGCTTAAAGGTCATTAGAGAAGATGGGATTTTTAGAAAGCATATCTTCTAATTACAAGCACATACCCTGATCAAGGTATCGAGCATTAGTTGCGATGTATTTTGTGGTAAACCGAGATTCAGAACGTGGCAAATCGTTTTAGTAAGGCGTTGCGGCTTTTATAATGCCAATTTTATCGATAGAAATACGGTGTAATAATCCTGATCTCAAAATTAGCGAGCGAAAAAAGGGAATGCAATTTAAATATAATACATCTGGTATAATAGACCATGAGGGAATCCAGCACCCACTGTTAACTAACCGAACTTGACATTTCACTCGTATTTTATACAAGCAGAAAATACCAAACTTGGGAGGAGGCGGTCCTAGATAACTAGTAGAGTTGAGATTTACTACTACCTTTGATTTGATTTGTAACCATTCATTCAACCATATAAGGTTGTCATTTCTACTAATAATTTTTCTAACGTATTAATTTATAACTACTAGATGAGGATATTTAAAACATTTAAATTTCATAAGAAGTTATTTATTTCTGTTAAATACGACAGCACTTCAAGCCCTCCCCGCCTGCTGGGTATCCTGCGGCCTGACGGTGGTGTTGGTGTGCTGCACGGTCACGTCGACGACCCTCATGTTGGGGGTGAGGAACTGCGCCAGCGTGTCCACCCTCGCCCTGGGCAGCCGGTCGAACGGGTAGCCCATCGACCTCTTGTCCGGGTACACCTGGTTCCTGATCCCGCAATAGCTGACGGCGTCCATGCACTGCGGTGCGGTTCCCGTCTGGTCCACCTGCGGCGTTCAAGAACTTGTTTAATGGGAGTAATTAGATAGTACGTAGGAAGTAATAAGATTTGGCTATCAGTCAATATGGTGGTAATGAGATATTTATAAAGGAAGGAGAGAATGACTTGCTTTTATGATGGTAGCATATATTGCACATCCAGACTGAAGGGATACAACACAAATTGTAAAGCATTTAATGGCAGTGGTGGAGAAATAGTTAACTAAAGGCAATATGGTTGGGAGGTCGCAGTCAAAGTGAAATATAAAAATAAAAATATATTCGTGTCGACGTTTCAGCCTATGTTTTTTAGTCCAAAAATGAAAAAAATATGTATATAAAAAATAAATAAAAAAAAAAGCTTTGGATCTAATGTGGTAATAATAAATGGAAATATGGTTACTTTGTCATCACTGAAGTTGGATATCATGACGAAAAGCTGGCAGGGGAAGCCTTCAGCGTTGCCTTTGCAGACCAACATGTGCTGCGGCCAGCCGCAGCCGCAGTAGTTGAACTGCTCTAGATCTTCTCCTTCAGCCGGCCTTCCCTGGTCCAGGTTCCTGAACGTCTTTTCGAACGGGATCGTCACAGACGATTCTGTCGATTTCCGAGTAATGGTGTTCTTGGATCCTTTCACTAAAACAAGAAAAGTAACCTTAGTCAGATATTATTAAGGAATTGAGTAGTTTTTTCCCACCCAAAGTTAGCCCTTATCATTATTGACCATTTTTCAGGATTGTAATATCAAAACCAATATTTTTAAATTAATATCAAAATAATAAATTCTTGATTTATAGCAAGTATTTCCGAAAATCACTGATTATTTCGATAGTAAAAACATCGGAAGTTCAATAGAGTTTTGTAGAATATTTTATATATTTGAAGGAATAATTTAACTTGAAGTCCCGTTTTTGAATAAAAAAAAAATTGATTAGAGTTTGATGTGAGGAGGAAAAATAGATTATGATTCTGGGAGTGGAAAGTTATAAAAATTAATTTTTTTTTTTTTTTTTTGATAATGGTATGCTAAAATAAATGTATTTATAGTTTTCAGTCAAATCCAACTGTTAAAAAAGCTTTTGATGAATTACTTTTTTAAGAATACCTACGAAATGCAGGTTCCATTACATTCCTTGATAGAAAGGCCGGTTTTGGAAATATACTTATTTTAACACCTCATTTTTAAAAATATTTATTTTCGTGTTTGAAAAAAAATTAAAATCGATATTTATCTAAATTTCCATAAAAATCGAAACGGGTTAACTTACTTAATGACTTCATTTATATCATAGTAATGATATTAATACGTTTTAAAAATCCCTTTGTTGCTTACGGTTAACAGTAAATTTATCCAATTCTACGAAGAGGTTCTTCTGGTCTCTGAATAGCATCGGTAGCCCCCTTTCATCGAACTTGGGAGCAATGAAGATCCTGCATGTTCCAGTTTTGTTTCCTCCACTATTCTCAACCTTAAAAAAAGAATTGAATATTTAATTTTTTTTTAAATATAGAAATGACTTAGGTTCCATTATCTGTTTGTCCATACTTGGATCTTGTAAGTGAACGGCCTGTGCTGAAGGTGCGTGAACCGAGCGAAGACAGGTCCCCTGGGGGAGAAGTCGAGGCCCCTCGACAGATTGATGTCGTTCTGTTGCCAGAAAGTGGACAGTCGATTTTTAGGATTTTGTCCCTCAGTTTGGATTTCGACTGACGTAACCCTCACTCCGGAGAAGTCGAGCTGAATTCATCGTTCATTGTTAGTTTATCTACATAGTAATTGTCATCTAAAAAACACATTAATGTCCTTTATGAGATAATTACTGACCTGTTGGGTAGTGTAACGTGGCAGGGTGTTCTTGTGTTCCGCGAATATGTCGTCGATGAAGGCGTGCCATCTGTAGAAAATTGGGTCCCTCATAGCTGTCGCTGGATCTCCCATTATACTAAATGTTTCCTGAAAATATCGTTCATCGCAGGAACCTCATTACAACTAATAACAATCTGATAGGAATGACAAAAAAAAAAAAAAAACTTACCAAATGCTTCGCTTCTGGATCATGGCACAAAGCTATCGCGACGTGGCCCAAGTTGTGAAGATCGCCGTATAGGTTCCTATTGATCGATAATATACTTGCTTCAAGTAAGTTCCCAAGTATGTCGATTCCACGCGATTCAGTCAGTTCAATAAACTGTCCTTGTTCCTTGAGAAATGTTTCAAAGGAAGACATTATTAAATTAAAAGTTTAATTGTATACATTCTATATTTGTTTCATGGTTTGAACAAATACTTTGCTGTACAATAAGTGTGTTAAATTATTCTAAATTCCCTATAGTCAGTGGTACAGACCCTTTTTTATCGAATTATTAACATACAACTACCTGAAACTTCATAAATAGTTTCATCTCATCGTAAGCTACAACTATTTTATTTACGAAAACTCTTGGGATTGGGACGTTTTCCATCTGGAGGGGGGAGGGGAATTTGTTTTTTTTATTAGATACTACAAACTCGTAAATAAACATTTGCTTGCATGCATCTATTGATCACACAATAGATAAAAAAGGCTACAAAAATATTGGGCCGTTTGTCCTATATAACCTTGTTATTTTGAAAATTTGGGGGTGTAGGTCACGCCAAACGGCTCACTATTTTTGAAGGCCACCTTTTTTCTCGATTTTTTCGAATTTTTAAACGCATGTTAATAATTGGATGAAAAGGGTCTGTAACACGGAGTACTATAAAATCATTGGTTTTTAAATTCAGAGCAAGCGACTAAACTTAAGGCCTGTTTTTTTTTTCTTTTGAATTCAGATTTAGTTAATTTAATCAGACTTGAAATTCTTGCTAGTTATTAAAAAGACGGTGATAATTGTCACAATGAATAAATTTAGAAAAGGTAGCATAATTATAGGAATAAATCAAATTCGGAATTTCTTCCGTAATTTAATTCGCAGATAACATCGAATCATTGACTCAGAGATCGATTCAAACTATATAAAATCATGTTAATTGTTTCTAAATAAATAGAGTGAATTATTGATGTTTTAATATTAAGATAACAATACAGAAACATGTTTTCCCTCATATTAAAAGTGACATTTATTGAATGATATAAAATATATATCATGTATATATAGATAGTGAATATATAAAAAATTAAATAATTTGTTAAAATTACATGAAAAAAATTACTTCGAATAATTAAAAAAAAAATTTAATTTAAAAAAAATGTTGCCGAATATTTTTAAAGATGGGGTTTTCTATTCTATATGAATGTTATTCCTAACGAAAAAAAAATATAAAAATAATCTCTTTACTGTAGTTTTTAAATAGAAAATGTCGCTCATTTAATTTTCTTTTTTTATTTATAATATCTATTCATTTAATATTTTATTCTTTGTTTACAATATTGTTCAACCTTATTTAAGTTAAACCAATGTTTTCATTAAAAAATAATTTAATTTTCTGATAATTATTGTTATGATCTGATTCTGTTTTCCCTTCACTGTACATACATACCACAGTGTAAAACAAACATACAAATATGTAGAAATGTAGAAATATCTAACATTTTTACATAAGCAATTTTAAATATCTTCCAGGAATATTTATATAAAATTTGAAGAAAAGTAGAAGAACCGTAGAATAACTCGTTTGGGCGACATTACGTAACTAGCAGACGCATAAATGAAATGCCGGATGGTCTAGATGAAGGTTAAAAGAGGATCTTGTTTACACTTGATCGATCATGGGATTTCGTAATAAAATTAATTATAAATTATCTCCGTCTATTTAAAAAAAAAAATTCTATTCCTTTTTGGAACTGTTCATTACCAACTGTCATACTTTGGTGAAGCAAATTCGAATTAGTTTGTGAGAGAGAGAAATACTTTATTGAAAGTAATGCTTCCCTATTACATAGGTTTGCTTTAAACACAGAATACCTATCCATATGGACATAACAACCACAATACTTTTTCCTATTATTATATATGTACATTTTTTTTTCTTTCTCCCTTTTCATAATACTAGGCCTATAAATTATCAACAATAAACCATATCAAGCTATTAACATTGCACAACATATATATTTTCTTTAAAATATATCAACGGATATATTATATAAAGTAAATCATCGGAAGTTATAGCATTTACGATTTGCATATGTAATCTATCACTTACATCCACTACAGTCCCGCTATGGATGGCAGCGAATATTCTGTCCCTCCATCTCTCCAAGTCTTGAAGATCGAATTTAATTTGATCTATTTCTCTGTAAATATCCTGCAAAAAATTAAGTAAAAATATGTATAAAATTTTATAATATAATTCAATAATTATTAATTACAGATTGACAGGTATTGTGACGAATAATTAGTTTATGGGTCTTCAGATGGTTAGGCAATATTGATATTTTGGAATTTCCTTAAACAGCGGATTAAAAGCTCACAATAAGAAATAATAAAAAATAACAGTGTCTTCTGTAGTTACTGGTTTGGAAGTACGTCCGAATTGAAACCTCACGAAAAGATGATTACCTCGCAAAATTCTTAAGCTACTAAAAATGTAGCCTTTTAAAAAAAATTATAACCACGTAAAAATGTGCTCATCTCAAAATTTGTCATCTCTAATTTCGTTGCTAATGACCTTTTTTTATAATTAATAGAACTTTTCAACCTTAAAACTTCTTGAAAACATTATATATATATATATATATATATATGTATATATATATATATATATATATATATATATATATATATATATATATGTATATATATATATATATATATATATATATATATATATATATATATATTTTATATATGTATGGTTACCATCGATTGGGCGAGAAAATAGTAATCCAGTTATATATCTAGCTATTTATATATTAATTACTTATAGTTGATAATTGTCCTTTAGGACAGAATGTAATATTTAAAAAAAAAATAGTTGATAATATTTCTCATAATACTATTAATCATAATAATATTATTTTTATTTAAATTAAAATTGACTAAGAAGCAGTACTTTCTCTAAATAGTACTGAACTCAAGACCCTTCATAGGTTTTAATGTTACAGGTTTTTTTTTTAAATTTAAATTTACATATTTGTCCATTTTAAATTTACAGAATTTGATGATACATAGTTAAAAGTAAATGGGTGCAGCGATATTTTGTCAATAAAAATATTTTTGTTGTATTTTCATGGTAAAGAAATATGTAATCATCAATAAGCAATACTCTTATTAGAAATAATAGACAAATGATTACCAATGATACACGAAATATATATCGTTATCTCAATGGGGAAAGAGGAAATACAGAGATAAGATAGCTCGGATAACATCTCAGTCTGCTTTCCTTATTACATTTCAAGGCTTGATGGTCATCTATAATATTTTTCCGAAACGGTAGTGAAAAACATAATATTTATATATTTATTAAATAATTAAAAAAGGAAAAAAAACACGTTGTAGAGCGAGTTCTCGGTCAAATCACCTTTTACATCCGTTAACCAAGAAACAGTACTTTCCCTAAATAATACTGAACCAAAGAAAGGATGGGTTGTAGTGGTGGAGGCTTTTTTTGTTAATTTTAAATATTTTTTTTCTTTTAATGTATTATTGGTTGTTTATAAGTTATAATTTTTTGTAAAGATTTATTTTTCATTTATTTTGATTCCGGTTCGATAGCCCGATGCAAAAAAAAAGAGAATGTTTTGATATGCGTTTTTTAGTTATTAAATGGAATATCACACAGTTTTCGTGATAATAATGTTAAAGAGCAACTTTTCGCTAATAAAAGGCCTTTGAAAAAATCAATTTAAGACCATTTCGGGGCTTGTTCGAGCAGTTTTTCGATAACAACTCATTTTATAATATAGTTATTTTTATAAAAATCACAGTTATTGTTATTTTTGGGTACATTCTTTCTTGCAGGTCTTCACTAACGGTTACGATTTACACTTTAAAAAATTCCTATGACAAGCCTTTTTCGTCATTTTCAATTTATTTCCACGAAAAGTTGTAGACTGATTGCAATTATCCAACGCTGATATATTTTGCCTTTCTAAGTGATATTGTGTATGTTCGTTCTTTTTGAACAAAACAAAATTTTAATTAATTTATCTAATTTTAAAATTCGCATTAAAGGTGAAAAAACTTTTTGGTTCTGTTTTTCACCAGGTTGCTTCATATAAACTTTTTCTCTCCAAAATTTGTACAATTCGTTTCTATTACTTTTGTTCCATCAAAGCCATAAGAATTTGATTTTTTTAGAAAATGGCCAGGCCTATTTTTAAGTTTGATGGCTCAAATTATTCGGTGAAAGGTATTAGAGAAGTATATCTAGAGTATTTTTTAAATGATTTCAGCTAAAAAACTGACTGACATGATGGAATGCAATGTTTTCAACCAATTTACCAAAAAATGTATATGACAATTTTAGGAGCGAATGATTGAACCGCTTTTTAATTTCGATGGCTCCAATCGTTTGGTATGAAACTATTTGAGCTAAAACACGAATAAATTCAGCATTCCACTACATATTACTGACAAATAAATTTTGTTCCATGTATAAGGAAGTTTCGTTCGGGGTTTAGTAGGCATCCGAATACTAGACTTGGTTTAAATATTCGTGGATGTCAATTTTTCTAACAATCTACAAAAATGTTTAAGTAGATACGGAAGAACATTCCCTAAGGATGGGAGAGATTTCCCGATTTCCGTATTCGGGTTTATTTTTATTTTTTATCAACCTAATTATTACGTTTAAAAATTCCATTTAAGAATATCTTGAAAAAATCTTTTTTCCCTATACCATGTTTATGAATTAAAACATTTTAAGCAGGAAATAGTTGAAACATTTTGATTGCCAGTGTAATAAGTTTAAAACAGTTGACTAATATCGTAAAATAAATATGATTTCTTTTATGTATATTAAATATGTATATTATATATTATATAAAAGACGGGATGCATTAATGATAGTTTATCAATATTTAATTAACAGTAATTAACAAATTTTTGAACCCATTTTCATCCCAAAAAATATAACACATAAAACATTATTTTATCAATATTAAAAAACTTTTATTTAGTTAAATCAACATATATTTGTTTGTAACGTTTCGTTGATTTGGCCATTTTTAAACATTTCTTTACACATATCATCAGGGCTGTCCAGAAAGGAAGGGGTTTCATGGTGCAAGTTGCACCATCAAAATTTTGACGGGGTTTTGAATTTTTAAGAGGGCAAATTTTGAAGGAGTTTATTCAAAGAAAGTGAAATTGTATATGACCTATCATTTTTAACATTCCACTTTAGCTTGCACTGATTTCAAGAAGGGGAGAGTAAAATATCTTCAGAGAAGCGGAGAGGAGGGTATCTAAAATTTTCTGTAAAGTTATTTGTCAATTACTATATCTAGTCAATTTTTTTTTGTCAGTCAGGATTTTTGTTGGTAGTTATTTTTTCCATCTTAATTTATATGTAGATAAACCATTTGTCATTTAACAGTTGTTGAAAATACAGGCATGGTAAATATGGTACATTGTAGTAGTAAATTTGAAAATAGATAAGTTTCAAAATGATAAATGGTTTATCCACATATGCATATGAATCAAGAAAGAAAAAAATAATCACCAACAAAAATCCTGACCAACAAAAGGATATTTTTGTTCTTGATGTTATTGACAAATTATGCAGGAAATTTTAGACAGGTGGTATATAACATGTTTAAAGGAATGTTTTAAAATGGTCAAGCGGCCGAAACGTTACAAACAAATATATGTTGATGTAACTGAATAAAAGTTTTTTACTATTGATAAAAGAATTTTTATGTGATTTTTTGATGGAATGAAAATGGGCTCAATCTTTATTAATTACTGTAAATTAACTATTGATAAATTATGATTGTATATATAATAAATCAATGAATTTAATAAATAATAGTCTTATCTCACGCTAAGTTTGGTGTTGGCGAATCGAGGAGGCCATACCCTGCTGGAGACCAAGCTGTCCAGTTTGGGGAAGTAGCCCTGCTCCAGCGGCTCCCGCAGGTGGGTCAACCTCTTCACGCGGGCCAGGTTGTTGCACAGCCTCTCCATGTTGTATCTATTTATGTTATGTACCATTGCATATATATATATATATATATATATATATATATATAATTATAAATAATTGAGCATATAATTAATAAATTGCAACAATAAAACTAATTATCATTGATAGTTGAAATATTATCAAATAGGATATTCAGATCTAACGGTACCTCGCCATGATTTGCTGGTGCATGTAGTAGAAGAGCTCTCCTCGCCTGTCCTTCATCACGACGGAACGCGGCCCGTCGAATGGATACACCAAGTGCCAATGCCAATGGTGGAGGTTTATCCCAACGTCTTCTCGGAAGTAGGCAACCCTGTGCTCGATCTCTAGATCGGAAGCAGTGTAGTCCCTTGGGATCTCTAAGGGTTCCTGTGGGAGAGGATCGTTAGTTTCAAATATTTTATAAGTTCCCGCAATATAAAAGGCCAGGGCAAAGGTTAGTTCAACATCAACACTATTAAATGCATAGGGGAGGAAGGAGGAACAAAATGCCATAGATATAGCTTAGAAATCAGTTTATTATCTATATAATCTAATATATAATTTCTCAAAAGATTTTTTTTTTTTAATTCTTCATTCAATCCAATCACTTGTGGATCCAGGATTTAATTTTTTTGGGGGACTGGAGGCTTCAGCACGAAAGCTTTTTTTTTTTACATAAAAATGAAGATAATTACTTTAAAAAAAAAAGAAAGAAACTAACTATCTATATGAAATGGTGCTTAAGAAATTCCTTAAGTCCTTTTAAATGTAATTACATGAACAATAATACTTTAATACTTTATAATCATAATACATTTGTCCATAAAACATGGTTATATTTTACCATTTTGGGGGAGGGGGGAAGCTTCAGTGAATCCAATGATTGAGCTATCATTTCGATGATTCAGAAAAATGAGGAAAACAAGTTATGCGGAAAAGGAATCTTTATTTGAGGATAACTTAAAAACATATAAAAGTAATGGACCATTTTTAGCATTAACGAATGAGCGATAGGATGTGATCATACTGATTGTGTTTGATCAACCGAAAGTATACAGATGATGATGATTATCATTAGACGAAAATATAATAATTATATATATTTTGATATTAATTTCAAAGGATGAAGATTAAGTTTCGACCAACAGCTGAAAGAACGTTTCGATAAGTCGCTTCACGCTATTATTTTATATATAAAAAGAAGCGAACCAAATGTGAACAGCTGACAGCCTAACCAAAAATTTTGCAGTGAAGAGCGTGAGATCGGTTTCCTAGGTCTATTTTCGGTTACACTGTCGTGGTTGTTTCAGGATTTCACCTTCAGAGTGGTCAATGCGATCTTGAAATCAGCCATCTTGGAGTAGCGTTTAGGAAGTAATTCAAAAGAATATGTCTTTCTCTAGTCATATGTTTTTATAATCAATAGAAAAATGGGTAATTATTTAGATGGGGACCGCGAGGTTCACAATCACTTCGGTCACACTTGTTCATGGAGTACCGAGTGCATCCGGACTTTTGCTAAAGCCTGTTCTATTCGGTGTTTCATGAACAAGTGTGACCGAAGTGATTGTGAATCGTAACCCGTGAATTCCTCATCTATAAATAATTACCGGAAAATGGCCTGAATTAACAATTAACAGTTTAAATCAAGAATAATCTTAACCAAACAGCATTTGAGCCTATTCTTTCCTAGGCATGGTAACTTCGTCCTTAATTACATTTTTATCCAAGTTGTAAAATATGTAAGTATTTTTCTAGATTAGAATTGATTCTAAAGGCACATGTTTCCAGTGAAAAAGGACAAAGGACCCTAATATAATATTTATGAAGCAGTGTAGCTAAATAAATTCTTAAATAGATTAATAATAAAAAATATAGACCAATCTTTTGTCAAGGTATTTGCAATAAGTATCAGACATACCCGCTGTTCTTCAGGTACAATGTTGGATTCCTCCTTTGCCCTCGCGAATATTTCACTGTTCATGTACTTGTCCGGGAAGACTTCAGCGAAGGAAGGCACTTCGAGGTTCTGTGTATCAGGCCTGTGGATGATGGCTACTGACAAGGCATAGATATACATGTAAGGGTTCATCCGGTCACGGCACAACACCGAAGCGCTGAGGAAGTCATCTAAGGTTCGCATTCCTGAAATTTCCAAGTGAAATATGCATAAACCTATGATGGTTATTTATTAAATTAATTGATGCAAAGATCCTTTGATATACATAACTTAGGTATTAGTATTGGCGAGGTGCTTGTCTAAAAGTGGGCCATTGGTGAAATATAACAGTTAAGCAAACAACATGAAAGCCCTGTACAGGGCAGTATCGGGTATCTGTAAATGGAGGGGGGTCGTTAAAGGTCGGGCACAGTCTGCAGTTTGTATATTTTAGTTCCCAAACCTTTTTTCTCCTTTAGTTAATGATTAATTATTTTTAAGGATTATATTTAACCAGTTTTTATTACTAGTGAAAGTACAAAAAGGTTATTTTTTTTTTAAATAAACAAAATTGGACATTTAATAAACATATCACCTGTCTCAAAATAAATACCACTTGATTTTACATTGGTATACGTTTCTAAGTCATAGTACCACTTCCGGTTAGTCGATTTTGAAGAAGTACTTGCTCTATCTACCATAAATACATAATTTCAGTTTAGTACGACTTTTATTTTTTGAGCAAGGATGTACACAGACAGGAGAGAATTTCGCGAAACTTGTTTTTTTTTGTACTCAGAGAATAACAAATGTGTATTTCCATTAACAACTCGAAAATCTTCATGATCGCAGTCCTTTCCATCGGCATTGCGGAGGAAATGAGCAAGCGGATAGTCTCGCCACGAGGGGAGCAGAATTGCCACAAACAGTCCATCTAAAATCCTACGATTCAATTCGACGAATGTTGAGGATGGTAGTGAAGGAGGAAACAAAAAATATACACAAAGACAAGGTGGAAGGGAGACGTTATGGATGTTTGGAAAACCCGATCCCAGCAGACGTACCAAGAAGAGATGCAGTAGCCTGCTTCCGCCTGGCCACTGGCCACTGGTTTTATTTTAATCGTTTATCCGCATAACTTTGAAGGTTTTAGTTAAAATTATCTCTATGGCTACAAGGTGCTGTGGTCCATACCCATGAAGACTTCGACCAGCCTGGCAGCCATTGCTCTGTGGGATGGGAGGAAGAGGGAGAACTGTGCTCTACGTCCAAGCTGTTCTGGATAACTCAGATCGGGAAGGTTGATCTTTTTCACAGCAATCTTCTTCCCGCTCCCGAAGCGATTGTCCAAGTTGTTCTTCAGCGGCTTGAACCGATCGCTCTGCAATATGACGACAACTGATTAATTTTTATTGTTTAAAAATAAAATAAAAAGTATAATTATTTTAACATGTTTTCATACGAGGAACTCCTGAGGGATATCGAAGGTGGTGTTGTCACGACCCTTGGGCATGAACACGGGCTCAGTAGGCCTGTCGTATAACTTTAGCAGATTCTGGCTCGCCATCTTAGCACTGAAATAATAATAACAATATTATTTATATACAAAAATTAAACAAGCTTTATATTATTCCAATGAAATTTCGCAAAAGCAAACAGTCATCACAGTTATACAGGTACAAAAAATTCATAACGGAAATTCAATAAATCATTCCAGGCTTATAAAACATTTAATAATTCATATTGTGAGATTAGAAATCAAAGTCTATAGTTTCTAAAACGGATTTATAACTGACTGATAAAATTTCCTGAAGTTAGGGAATCATTACGACAACGAAATATAACATCATATCGATATATTTTAACATTTAGCAGGAAGCCATATTTTAAATCTGTATAATGTACTCGGAATAAAAATAGTGGCATAACTATTAATTATAAAATGATACAAAATAATTAATACACATTACAATATATTAAATAAAATAAAAATCAAATAATAGGAAAATATTAATAAAAATAACTAATAATTTAACAGAAAATACAATAGGGTGTAGGAAAAAAAATATATAAAGATTATGATAGTTTTAATAGGTAAAGTGTGCTGGGAATATAAGAACATTGATTTTAATGTATTATGATTTAATGAATAATTAATTTCACTTGAAAGATGACTTATCATTTGTTTATTAAAACGACAAGGTAAAAGATTTATCATTAGTTCATTTAGCCTTTCAGTTGACAGAATAACTAACTCCGATTTCAACATTTTTTATTATTAATTTTAGTCATATTTCTAGTGAGAAAATTTATACCTTTATGCAGAGTTCTATAATTCAACAATTCAACCACCTACTCTGGAATCAACTTATTCACTGCCTGTACAGATATTATAAATTTTCCAACTAGAAATACCACTAAAATGACTTTACTCAAAAATATCGAAATTGGATTTAGTCATTCTGTCAACTGAAAGGTCCAATTAATAATAATTGACAAAATTTTGAAATCATATCTCAAAAAACATAAGACATAAAAGTTGTTTTCAATATTAAAAAATAAAACCTTTATTTGATTGCATCAACATAATTTTTTTGCAAAGCTTCGGCCACTTGGCCATTTTCGAACACTTCTATTGTACATGTTATTTACCACTTGTCGAAATATGTTTGTGAAATTACCAATCAAATATCATCTAGACAAAAAATTGTTTTCTGCTTGTCAGTCAGAATTTTTGTTGGTGATTTTTCTTTCTTGTACAAGTAGATTAACTATTAATTACTTTGGATCTGCACAATTTTTCAAAATTTATATCACATACCACATTTCCTATGCATTTCATATCAACAACCGTAATAATATCTTAGTTATTATTATATAAAGAGTTAAAATAAGAATATTGTAAAGTATGGTTAAGTGATTTTTTTTTTCAGTAATTTAATAACGAATAGTTCTGATGGTGGGAATTTATTTTATAACGTTAACCAGCATATTTTACTATTAAAATATATAATAAAGGGATGGAGGTTAATTGAAGTGCCAGAGAAATTATATAAAATCACTTCAATACAAACTATATAAAATAACCTCAATCCGATATAAACGTCTGAATATTACTATATTATATAACAGCGAAGCGGAAACGAACGAATAAAGATTGAAAAGCTCACATCAACATTTTAAAACATGTTTGAATTTAAGGAATGGTTTTTATCCAAAAACATACAATAAAAAATTAAACATTAATTTAAATAATTGGGATATAGTAAGTATTACCAGTACCGAGAGGAACACAACGAAAAAAACGTAGACTGAATGATCCGTACGAAGGTGGATGGCTATTTATAATATGCGAGGAAGGAAGTCTTATAAACCGCACTTCTATCGGTCAACTATAAGGCACCACATAGTTTATCAACGTCCTTTAAGAGGTATGAACTCTTATCACGACATTTTGGTAATTTTAAAAATATCTATTTATTATTTACTGTATCGATGATTCTCAAAAAAACGGGAAACTTTCAAGTCCCGATTGAGCAAAGTGTTTTCTAAGGATCGTTTTTTTTTTTATAATGTTAAAAATGGCTTTCAAAATATGACACAAAAATGTCTTGGATAATGAAGACGGCAAATTAAAAACCTCATTTATTGCATTTAGGCTGGGGAGAGTGAATAACATTTTATTAGCTATTGTATTATTTTATTGTATTATTATTATTATTATTATTAATTGTATTATATTATTGTATTATTATTTTAGTAGAATTGTTATTGTCCTGGCTTAATATACTAGAGCACTTCTGTTAAAGAAAAAATAAATGAGATCTTGAAATTAATGATTGGAGAGATATCCAGATTTTAATGTTTTATCATTGTCGCGGTTTCTTAAACATTTTCACGATCTTGGCCACACAACAATCAAAATTCGATTGTGATAACTTCCTTATTATCTCATCTGTATATAATTGAAAAAAAAATATTTGGTTCCCACACGTTCAACCAAAGACACCAAAGAGCGAATTTGATCGGGTAACTGTCACTGTAGTGAGACTTATGAAACAGTCGTAAGTTAGGATTCGTAACTCCTGCTCCTTTAAATCTGATTTTTTAAGAAAATTTCTGAGGGAAAAAAATCCCAGCATGATCTCTTAGTTAGTCGCCAGAATTAATTGCAAGTGGAGGTTGAGCGAGAGGGCTTTAGTGACATACGCATATGTCTTGAGAAGAGATTCTGGCTATTTCCAGAACTCTGATATATATACATATACTTAGTATAAGTCGCGGGACCATTGCCTTTCGAGTAGGATTGTAGAGATAAGTGAAACTAGTTATTGATTGCGCTACACAATTAGAATGATAAATAAAGTTTTGTTGAAACTTGTAGAATTCAAGAACAAGAGAACAAAAGAGATATTAAGGTCATAATGTAGGGTTATGTTGATTACGTAGAATGGAGCATTGGAAATAGTTCGAAGGACATTAGACTGGAAGGATTGGATGGGTTTGTTGTTAAAAATTTAGCTGTTTTCCCCAGCTCTAGTGCGTAAGTCCAGATAGATTTCAGGAATGTGTTTTTGTTCATATATTTGTTTTCAATTGTGTGCATTGACTATTATTCGAAGGATTTTGGATTAGAAGGATTGGATGCGCAGAAAGATGAGCGGCCTATATAATTGGATTTTAAGTATGATACACGCACGCACACACACACACACACACACACACACACACACACACACACACACACACACACACACACACACACACACACACACACACACACACACACACACATATATATATATATATATATACATATAAATCCACTTTCATGTTAGTCTTCTTTCTAATAAGAGGCCGAGGTATTGCGACAGAGAACGAAAGGCAAAATGAAAAGAAAAAAATTAAACTCTTAAAACAAAACTTTTCTACAACAATTAATTTTCCATACTTACGAAATCGATTAGTGCATCTGTCATAATTACTACAGCTCATAGCAATTATAAAAGAAGCCTATTAATTATCGTTTAAATGAGACGTATTAATTAATAACCGGTAATTATGGATAAGTTTTGAAATAAAGCTGTCACTGGAAGGTTCCAAGGCTTGTTAGATCATGGGTGTGTTCCAAGGCTGTAATTGCCTTCTCAATACCATACTCTTAGACATGGCGGTTTACACAACGTCAAACACAGTTCTCAGGGTGACTATATTTTTATGCACGAATACAAACAGGGTTCTAAATACAACATGAAACGGTGGGAATATGGATAAAATGAATTTTAAATATTGAGGAACGTATCTGTTGGAAGGATGCTATCATCGGTAGGATAACATCGGTCTAGAAGACTTAAAAGGGGACGAGATATTTTACCTGATACGTATCGTTCATGATAAAACATTGTCACGTTTTGTTTTAATGTCACGTGTGTGTGAGTGTCAAATGTTTTTTTTTCTAACGGGCTCACACATAAACATTGAACGTGATACGAGATTTCTATTTTCTACACTACTTATTATATTTACAGCAGTTATTTTGACACAATTTAATTATTATTATTATTTCAACAGGTTTTAGTTAATTAATTAAAACAGTTATTTGTAAAATTATTTATACAGATTATCTTTCCATCAAGAATGATAAATAGATGTAAAATAGCTCTATATTTAAATTATTAAAATTCAGCGTTAAAGAACTACAAAATGATAATTAGCAATTTATAAAAAATAAACGATGAAATAATTTCAAAATTACTCCTAAAATAGTAGAAAATAAAGACGTTTCGGTTCATTTTTAAGGCCTTTTTCAAGGCTACAAGAATGAGGAGCTTATCAGTATATAGACGTAAATATAATGTTATAGTAATACAAATATGAAACTAAAATAAACTGCAAAAGTAGAATACCCCCCTCTTCACAATTCCCATTCACTTTGTCTTCTAAAGCAATTGATCCCTCTGAGGTCAAATACCTTTTACGTAAAATCACTCCTCGTGGTAAATTTTCTGGATACGACCTTTTAACCCCACGACAACTTCCATTCAAAGCTATCATATTCCTCACATATATACACAATTGCATCTTACTAACCCACACTTTCTTCTCTTATGAAAACATTCTAGCACCTTCCTTTTCCTGAAACCAATTAGTCTATTACCAATCCTTTCAATTTTTTTTTTATTAAAGATTCTACAGAAACAAATTCTTCCCATAATAGAATCTAAAAACTTCTCTATCCATCAATTCAAATTATTGACCACATATCTTCAGCCCTAGAAAGCAAGTAGTATGGCACGACAGCTTGCTCTTCAAGATTAAATTCCATCTACCTCAGACTTTATATTTAGTACTCTGATCTTTCCTCTCTGTCTGTTCCTTTCGAGTTCACTATTGTCGAGAATTCTTCAACTTTTATTCAATTGAGGCTGGTGTTCCACAAGGAAGCGTCTTGGATCTTATCCTTTACATCTTATCTACCGCTGATAGTATATTAATAATAGAATTAATTAATTTTCATTTTAATCACTTATTCAGTTTTCTTTTAACTATCTTTATTCATTTGTTATCTTGACACGTCTACAAATTTCGGTATGTTAAAAGGGAGGGCTAAATTCGTACACAGATATTATTTCTGTGTATTTCATAGTTTTTTTTTAATAAGCACAATTATATTTCAATAAAAATAAGGCAAGTTAATTATGTCAATGGAATATAAAACAGTGAACATTCTGTAATATACGTTCGTTGATTGCGTTAATCACGTTTGGAAACAAGTTTAGGAATACATTAATCAAGTTTTATGAAAGCTTCAGTTCGCCCATTGATGCAGAAATAACAAAAAGATGAAGAAAGAAGACTGAGACGCATATGTAAAAATATTACAGCGAATGTTTTTAAATACTAAGATTAGGTATTTAAAGTTGATATTAACTTTTTATTTTGCTAAAGCTGTTTTAAGGAATGAAAAACGTGTTCTGCTGGTGTTTTTTTGTTCAGTTCATGTTTATACCGTTATTCATACAGTTATCCTGATAAACATTTCGTAATATAGCACGCCTCTTGTCAAGAAAGTTTACAATATTGAAGGAATCAGATAAAATAGTTACATCAGAATTACAATTATTAGAAATCATAATTTGTTAAATTTTACAAGGCTCAGAAGAATATCAATCAGTAGGATGCAACGAACTCCAATGGTAAATTGTTTGGTATTAATTAATAAGATAAAACAAAAACTTTCTATTGAAAACAACAAAAAAGCAGTTTAAATGGTCTCAACAAGATAGATGGTTCGAATACTTTTTTTTTAAAATATTTTTTGATTCTATATTAGGTTTATCAGAAATTATTGCAAACGCAAATTTTATCCATATCTTCTCTGAAAATGAAGTATTTTTGTACTGAATTGAGGGTCATCAGTAGAAGCGAGGTTACGTTATGTATACTTATTATAGAACTCGATTATTCAGAGATGCCTGAATATTACAATCGAATACTTCACATCTTAGTCCTATTGCTGAGGATGGGATATAACCAGTGCTTAATGGAATATAATAAATGCTGGCGATTACCAGTGGCGCATCCAGGAATTTTCTCAGATGGGGGGCGCACCTCTGTATCACGTGCTTCCCCCATCTCTACCCATTCCCCCACCACTTCCCATTTCCCCCACTCCTAAGCTGAGTTTAGCCGCTCAAAAGTCCTCTTTAAATCGTTTTAACAAAAGCAAACTCTATTTTTATTTAGAGTAAATTTTGACTTGTTTTCAGCGAAGCTATCATTAATTACTTAAAATATTTTTTTATTACTTTCTATTTAACAAAAAATGTGCTACATAAAAAATCATAAAACTTTAATTCCCCCTACTTTCCTGCTAAAAATCGAACCATTGTTTATATAAACTTTTTTTGTATTTAGTGAGTTTAGCTATCACTCCTTTAAATATTTTCCTCTACTTACGAGACACCCTCTATATGGGTTTAGACATGTAAAAAACTGAATTGCTGACACGGGTCGCCAAGAGAAAACTTTTTAGAGCCGAAAATTCCAGATTTATCTGATCATTTTTTTTTTTTTCATGTATTACCACTAAACAGTGCATCAAAGCGAAAAACGTCTTCTTTAAGAAATTAAAAAACGTCAAATTGTGCTTTGAACGAGAACCTAAACTTAATAATTTGATTAAGTGATATGGTCGATAACCACGATTAATGAACGATAATTTTTACAAATATTATCAAAATCTGAGAAAGATTACTGTAAATGGCACTGCAGCTTGGAAATGGATTCTCTAAGAAAAAAAAAACTCAGAATAATTTCAAATAATAATTTGAAATAATGAAAACGTTCCCAACAACAGCTCTTTTAATAAAAGAACAACACATTCTAATGAAAAATACACAAATTATTATCGTGACCAGTTTTATGATTCCCATGGATTCTTCAAGGAGATTATAGTTGCTGAAGGTTGCAATGCGTTGAGATCTATTGAAACTGAGAAAAAACTGGGTCCGGAAGAAAATTCGTATTCCGAATAAATGTAGTTTTTTTTTTTTTTTAATAAATTTTCCTCCATCATGTATTTCACCTGCGATACTCAGTTCGTAGTCTTTTCATTAGTTAATTCGTGCATTAGGATGAATTTTCCCTATATCTCTTTCCTTTAAATTGTTGTTTTTTCGGATTTTTTTCCACCATCCAGGGGGGGAGGGCGCCCCCTGCCTTGATCCGCTAGTGGCGATTACTACACTATATTAGTAATTAATTATTGTCAATTACTACCCGATTTCAGATAAGGTTTGCCTAGCCGAATAATTTTCAATAGTAGGAAAAATAGAGCAATTTCGAGTAAAATGTTTTAATTATGTTATCTGTGGAACACCAATGTAGCATTGGGGCTCTGCAGACTTAGAAGAACGTGATTGTACTAATTGGTTAATCATTGTATCAATACTGCCATTTGCTTAATAAGAAATAAAGATAGATATCTGATGATATTGGATCAGGCTGCCTCTCAATCATTGAGGTAAACTGAATTTATTCACTTTGTCATCTCTGTTCTACTCCTCTACTCGAGAAGATTGAATTAAGCTCTGTTCACCTGGTCTGTTCTTTTATTTACCCGCACATCTCACTGCACTACTACCTCCAGCTCATCTCCTCCACATATTGCAACATTATTGTTATGTTTGGAAGCGTTAGGTTTTGGCGTGTCCTTCGGGATTTATTAAATCTCGTAGTAGCTCATATCAACACCTATGAATCAATATAGGCCAAGTTGCTGAAGGAAATCAATTTCTAGGTCCTTAAAGGGAATGATTTTCCTCAGCTAGCAAAGAAAGAGTGTGTGTATAGATGTATACCTGCAGTGGCTCAAGCCACTTCAAATTCAAATGAAGAGGACGAAGAGGACCACTCCTGTAAGGTCCTGAAGTGAGAAGAAATGGAAGAAAACAAGAAAGTTTTAGTATATATGCTATAATCAGTATGTTTCAGTTCTACTTTTTAAACTGAAAATTTGAAAGTCTCCATTTTCATTCATTGAAAACATTATTTATTAACTCGAAACAAAAGCCAAATAATGAAGTTGTATATTAAAAAAAAAGTAGATTTTCCGAAAACGGATACTTAAAGCATTGGCTGGTATTTCTGGCAAGAAACAGGTATTTTCAAATTAGTGGGCAGGTAATTTTATCTTGGAATTATCAGCAGCAGTGGATATAACATTATCATACTTTTCCATATCAAAATAATTTAAAATACTCCTGAAAACACCCTATAATTAAGAAACTATAACTTTAAGATCTATCCTAAGGAAAAAAAAGTATATTGTATCAGATACATCTCAGCAGTACATCAATTAATAAATATATGTCTACATTGTTTCACCGGTCAATCCACGGGTTGGGAGGAGGAAAAAGAAAAAGGCTTTCAGGTTGAAACCCTCCAATATGTAAAAATATGTTGTTTTTTTTTCATCGGTGCATATATATTTCTGTAAATGATCTGAGTTAAATATTAAACAATCAAAATATGTATTCTTTTAAAATAATAACACATCTATTTTAGCTACTTAATGTAAGCACATGTCAAGAAAAAAGATTATTATTATAGATAGTAATTTAGACCTTGATAAATTAATTTATCGTACAATATCCATAATTTATGTATTTCTGATGATACCTGAAGTGGTGAAAATTTGGATAATTTTATAATAAATTATTTTATTAACTGAGACAACTATGGCCTAAATTACTACCTATACTTATATAAGGCTGTTTCTCGTTATCCTTATAAACAAATAAATTATTATTTTTTTGACAGCCATTCAAGCACTATTATTTTTATAAACACTAATTAAGTTTCTTCCTTTTTCTATAATAAAAAATAATGTAATTAAAAAAACATACCCACCCCAAAATTAAATCCTGTAACCATTGCTATATTATTTGCCATTAAAATAAAAAAGAAAAGAAATACCATAATTATTTTTAAAAAAGATACAAAAGTTTCAGTAGTGTGAAACAAAATCATTTTCGTCAACTAAATTCGTTCTTGAGAAATGCCACTCTCATGGTAACGAATAAATAGGACAAGTATGGCATATGTTTGAATGGACTTAGAATTTCATGAATGGTTTTATAGAATACATCCCTAAAAATGCAGCAACCTTAATAAATATTTATAAGCTTTGTACACAAAGAAATGGAGATGACAATTAACTACTTATTAACAAATATCTTTGGATCAGGCTCATTATACATTCTTACATGAAGTTTTTATGATCCATTGTTCTCGTCGAAGCAAAATTAACATCACATGACACATAATTGACAAAAAAATATCTTTAATCTTTTCATCAAAAATATTTTCAATAAAAATATTTCATCAAGAAATCAAAAGTATTTTTTCCTTATATAGTATATTGTTTAACTTATATAATCTTAATTATTAAAGATCTTCTAAGACTTTGTTAGTACTGCCTCCACAATTAGATTAAATCCTTCTAACATAGGATTTGATGAATGAATTCCTTAATTTAATAATAATTTGATATAAAATCAAAGCTACTTTCATGACATAAATATGTACATTTATTATAACATATACAAACATAAATAGTATATAGAACTTTTAGCTTAACCAGACTGTTATTAATTTTAAACATAGATATTCCATATAAAACAAATTTACTTTTATTTTTATAATAACATATATTTGAAACAGTCAATGATTTACATATTATTTTTCTTACTAACATTGTATTAAAAAGAATAGCCATAGTATTAGATTAACTAACAAATATTCAAACAAAAATTTAGGTTAATTCTTCTCAGGTTGTAGGTTTATTATTTATTTAAAACGAGTGTTTTATTCCTATTGTTGTTATTATCGTAACTAGCGTTTGCCAATAATTCATCTTTCTTATCGAAGAGAAGGTTGGTTGGGATTATCAGTCAAATGTAAATGATAAAAAATAAATAATTCTATTTATATTTACATTCGCCGAAGTTTCAGCCCGAAGTTCACGCCTTCATCAGAGCTGCTGTACAAGAAGTAAAGTCAGGCCAGAAAAAGGAAAGGACGAAAAAAATGGTCTGACTTTACTTCTTGTACAGCAACCCTGATATGAGCCTGAACTTTGGACCAAAACGTCGGTGAATGTAAAAATAAATAAAATTATTTATTTTTTACCATTTCAATTTGATTGATCATCCTTCTCTTCAATTATTCACTACAGTCAACCATAAACGCACAATTATGGATCTTTCTCATCATTATAATGAAAACTTTTACCCAAAGATTATAGGTTGCTGGAGTTGTAACTATGGTATAGAATCAATAAGATGAATCTCAAAACATTTTAGATGATATTTACTGTTATGGAAGAAACAAACAATAATGAAATCACTGGTATCAACCTTTTCTTTCTTCCTCTATTACTAATATCCTTTTTTGTCATTGTTATAAAAATGTTATTGGCCAACTCAATAAGTTCTTACCGTCCCTGTTCCAGGTGGCAGCCTGTCATGCCTCGACTGCTTTGGTTCTGATGGACTCCCGAGATGTTACAGGCATTGGTAGTGGCAGCTTTGCTTGCAAGTTCTGCCGGCCAACAATTTTTGCCTCAAACTAGGTTCACGTTCAATCCATATGATGTATCGACATACTTGGTAATAAGCTTGGATGAACCTTATATTTAATCATATAAGTTGACATATAATTGATAGATCAATTCAAGTAAAAATATTTGATTTGGTCACTTATATGAATCTTTGGTCTCTTAAAAATTGTTTGCACTTTAAAATTAACTTTATTCAATTAAAATTTTATTTTTTAGCAATGAATTTCTTAAATATTACAATAGTACAGCTAATGATTTTTAATTATTTTTGTGACAAATTTTAGGCAACTAATATGATTTTATGAAGAATCAAGAACAAATACAATCTATTTAAAAGAAATAAATCAACAAAATAAAAATATTTAAAGAAATTTACCTTTAATAAGTATGTAGAATAGAATCGACGGATTTTAAGTAGACTACTGTATGATATGAGCTTATACAGAAGGTTAAGAAACAACAGATGAAATTTTAAATGGGACTAAATCTATCTAATTCTTAAGAAAAAACAAAAAAAAACATTGATTTGTAGAAGGAATCTGAAAAATCAATACTATAGTATGTAAAATATAAAATATAACAGAATTTTAAGAGCATTATATATATAGAAGTTATCGATAATCAGCAGAAAAGGAAAGAAATGTTTTTATTGGATTCAGAGAATCTTTTTATTCTTAAAGATGTTTGAATGATCAACAGTTTAAACTAATATAATAATATTTAAAGAATTTGATTTTATATTAGAATTATAATTAGAGAAAAATAACTTTGTTAATAGAAATCTGCCAGGATGGCAGAGGTAAATCCAAAGGAACAGGAGAAGATAGCCAAGCAGGTGAAGTTCCCATGTTCTCTTAAAAAATCGTCCAAAGTTCCAGACCGAGTGGACAGGCTGAGGCCAGGAGATGTCGCTGTAGTCGCTGCTATGGGAGATTCATTAATAGCTGGCAATGGGGCATTGGAAAACAATGCTTTAGGATCTTTCATTGAGAGTAGGGGTGTTTCATGGGCTGCAGGTATTTCTAAACTAATTTAAAATTTAAAAGTTTATAAGCATTACTTATTAGTAATGATATCTATGAATGAAAAAGTGGTAATAAAAATACTTTCAGAATTTATCCATACTTAAAAACAATATCAGACATTATTGAGACAGTTTAGAACAGTTTTGATCACACTAACTTCCAATAATACTTTGTGGCAAAGAATTAGGCTCCTCTTCCAGTATCATTCTCATAGTAAATACATGGAATGAGGTTTATAAAATACAGATATCTGAAATTTCCTTTATAAATTTGTAACATACAACTAAACTTAAACTACATCAAAACTATCTATAATTTTTTAATTAAGATTTTTCAATTAATTGTTTATTTGAATTATAAAATCCCAGATGTATAAACCAAGAAAAAAGATATATCAATTAAAAATAACTTAATTTTGTTCATAGACATCAGCCAAGAAGGCAGATGCGATTTCAAGGGAATAGAAGATTAAAAAGCAAATAAAGTTTCCATGTTCTACTACATCTTGCATACTCAAATAACTCATGGATTTATTGATAAATAATAAATAGATAGATTTTGTTAGTACATGTCAAATCCCACTTGATTTTTTGTGTTGATGCTCTGAAACAGTAAATAAATTTTATGCATTTTGTTTATTTAGCTATATTTGAAATAAAAGAAAAAAATTAAAACATGCAAATCTGAGCATTTAATACTCTTATATATTACAATTAAATCGTAACGAAACAAAAATTAAATATTTTTAATAATTTCAATAACAAATTTTGTATTGATGGAAGGTTGCATAACATTTTTTCTATTTTCTTCACTTCTCTTCTAGTCTTGCATAACCATGGATTGTAAAATTTTTATTATTTTAGTATTGGATGAAGATTCATTTATGTTTGTGAACTCCATTAAGTTCTTTTCTTTTTTTTCTGTATACTTTATCTTAACAGAATCAAAAAGTTTTTAAACCATTTTTTAATTTTTAAACCATTGAATATAGAGTGGCAATATTAAAATAAATGAGTAAAAACTCACCAAGAGAGCCAAAATAAATGTTAGGTCATAATTGGAAAAATCCAACAACATAATCTTGTTTCTATAAAGTGTAGGTAGAGAACAAAATAACTTGCCTATGTTTCGCCAATTCAGGCATCACCAGGACAAAAAATAAAACCTAACCCAACTCTATTATATATTTATACGCATACTCTATTTATATTTTGAAATTCTCATGTTAAAGAAGTTAAATTTTGACAAAAAGTTAAATTAATCTGTAGGGGGTGATGAAGATTGGCATAGTTTTCTTAAGCTTCCTTAAAATAAATTTTAATAATAAATTAATCCTAATAGAGCAATGCAATTGGATGTCATGGGGTAATGTGATGTTGGGTTTGGCTTTATTTTCTGCCCTTATGATGCCTCAATTGGCAAAATGTTGACACATTATTTTGTTCTGTACATAAGTATGGGAAACAAGGTTGTGTGGTTGGATTTTTCCAATTTTTCCTCAAAAATACAAGTTATACCGCTTCTTATTTCTCTTGCTAAGTCAGTTCTCACTTTCCTCTAATTTTCTTTATCCAGTACCCATTTGTCAGAATTAGAGCCCATACTTTACACCTAATATTTATTAATGGTTATCAGTGGGGTCTGGGGGTTATTGTCATACTTGAAATTTGAATTTGAACATTATATAAAAGTGATGAATAATGTACATAACTAACCATATATTCTTCAAAATATATAGTATTTTTAATATAAATTTGGAAATTCTTCATTTAAAGCTGTTACGTTTTGAAAAAAATCTTAAATTAATTTTCAGGAGGTGATGAGGATTGGCATGATTTTCTTACACTTCCAAACATTTTAAAAGAAATGAATCCTAATCTAACTGGCTATTCACAAGGAAGAGCTGAATTCTTGACTCCAGTTTCTGCATTAAATGTTGCTTTTCCCATTTCTGCTGATAATAGCGCTCTTAGCCAAGCTAAAACTTTAGTGGCTAAGATGCGCCAAATGCTTGGCAAAAGATATGCAACTGATTGGAAGGTATATTTTCTCTTAATGAATATTTTTCGTAATATAAAACCTTCATAAAAATACTGTAGCTGTATTTATACTTACCTATATTAAAATTTAAAACTAATATGACATGATCTTCAATAAAATAATTATTCAACCAATTTTAATGTTCAGACTAAGATAGATACAATGTTTTTTGAGAATCTGAAACACAAGTTTGTGAATATAGATTTTAAGGAAACTATTTGTTTTTTTCAAGGTAGTAACAATTCTCTTCGGTGCAAATGATCTTTGTTCTGGACAGTGCTATAATGCTAGAGCATCTTCACCTTCAGCACATGCTTACAAGTTACGTCAAGCCTTGGACTATCTTCAGGACAATATGCCACGAGCTTTTGTTAATTTAGTTTCTGCTCTTGGTAAATTATAATAAATAGTTGTTTTTGTATGTTTGCTATTAATTATTATAGCTTGATATTATTACTGTAATTTCCAGATGTGACAGTTAGTGTTCGTATAAAACGCTCAATGGTCTGTAGAATTATCCATAGATTCTTCTGTTCTTGTTATCATATGATGTCTAATCCTCTAGAGACATTAGCAAGAATGGCAAGACTTTATCAAAAGCATGAGAAACAACTGGTAAGCAAATTTATTTGATGAATTTATTCACATCTAAATTTTAAAAGCTGCACATTAAACAAATTTATCAACAAAAAATACTTATGAAAAATATAGATATTTCAAAATAAAATACTTTGACTGGAAATGAACTAATTTTATGTTATTAATAATTCTGTGCATCCTCTCCAACATGTTTTTTTTTTTTTCATAACCTTTAAATTTCACGTGCATAACTTTTTCTTCACAACTTTTGCTGTAAGTGAAATTGAAAAAAAAATAACCCTATAATTTATAGCATACGTTGCATATCTATTTGTATGTTTCGAGGATGCTTTGTCTCCCTATTCAGATTCTGGGTGAGTCTAACTAAGAATAAGTTTATTCAATGACTACTTATAAGAAACTTAGTTGGATTCACCCAAAACTATTATATATTAGATGTGTACAATATTAGTACACAATATTAGATGTGTACAAATGGGAATAAAAATGCTATAAATTACCAGTTGTTTTTTTTTTTAATTTGACCTTTACGCAAATTAGTGGAGAAGAGGTGGAGAATGATGAAGAAAGGGGAGGAATATAAAATTATAAATATTTAGTACTCATTATAAGTATTCACAGATAAAGCAATTTTAAGTAAATTATTATGAGATCCCATTAACTTCATAAATTGAAAAATAAAAGCTCAACTGATCATTTTGCTAACCAAAAGAAATATTTAAATTAAATTAATCAAAATTTCAATTAATAGTATAATAATAGTGCATGTTATGTGTTAAAAAATAAATGAAGATCAGAGTAGGACGTATTATACTCACAATTACAAATACATAGTACTTCTTGAAAAAAATATTAATGGATATCGCTTAAAATTGTATTTGGTACTCATATACGTTGACACATATGCTCGCATATGCTAAGGAATAACGATTACTTCTTGTATTTATACATATCATTAAATTTTTGGATACAGTTACAAATACTTTCTCAAATTGCCTATGTTTTTCCATATTCGGATAAAAATAGTTTGAATAAAATAGACCATAGTATGGAAGAAATCCTATAAATCGAAATAAATCAATACCGAAGCACAGAATCTTAAAATTATTTTTTTGTTAATTATGTCTATGATAACACAGTATCGGCCTGTAATATGGAAAAAGTCAGATAAGTTTAAATAGATCAATAAGCAAACGCAGAATCTCAAAATCCATAGGATTTATATAAAAGTATTCCTCCCTTTGCGAGCATGATAATAATAATCCTTAATAGTTTTACTGTGACCATAAATTAAAGAATGTTCCCATCCTCTTATATTCCATTCTATTGGAAACAAGAAATTATCATATTATCATCCTATTTTAAGATTATTTCATCATTTTGGCTAGGCATGATCTGTTCATATTTGAAACCAAGGATAACGAGGATTTACTGGACAAACTTGTAAACAATAATGAGTATTTAAATTTCTATAGTTAATTCTTAAGTTAATCTAATTGTGATATAGATTTAAAAGAGTCTAATTCACCTTTTATATTTTTAATTTTTGTTTTTAAAATTATAATTGTCTTATTCATTGCTGACCTTAGACACTCGGCGCTCCTGGGCAATGACGCCATCTCTCCCTCCCCTAAAAAAAATTAAATTTATTTCTTAAGCTGTTTTATACTATGAAATACTTGAATTTTATCGCATTCAATATTTCTCTAATACAGTTGTTCTATTGTTGGCTAAAGTGAATTATTTTAATACATTTTCTAACTTTCTTTTTATTTCTTACCTGTGGTGAGCGCCCCTGAAGATCGGTTGGCACACTGGGGCAATAGCCACAGTTGCTCCGCCCTAAGGCCGGCACTGGTCTTATTCATGGAAATCGAGTTCTGAGAAGAATTTATATTTGCCTGGAAATGCAAGATGATTACAAATGAACTATTCAAAAGTAACTGAATATTATATTTGTATTCAAGATTACATTTTTCTCCAGATACTGCCCAACTCTGATAAGGATTATTCTATTTAAAGTTAATAAAACCACTTCTTATAAATTATGATTTTTTTGACCAATTAAAACTATATATCCAAAAATTATTTAATTTATTTTAAAACATATTTATTTATTTGGTTACAATTTAAGGTACCATGTATAACAACATAGGTTAGAGGCATCTATGTTTAATAGTATATATATATTTTAATAATTATTTTTCTTTAAGTTTTTCTGATTTCAAATAAGTTCTTCTTTTAAAACTTAAATTTTCTACTCTGCATTGGACGGAGTTGAGCTTTGGGGCTCCACCAAACCATCGAATTCCTATTGTATCCAATCCTTACAATCCAAAATCCTCTGTAAAATAGTTAATGCTCCATACTTTGTCACAAATAAAACCATTCATAAAGACCTTAATGTACCATATGTCGCTGATTTAGCTCGAGCCAGATATCTATCCTTTCATGATAAACTTCAGTCCCATCCAAATCCGCTTGTTTCCACTCTTGCTTCTTCCTCGATTCCTGATAATCCTCCTAGGCGTCTGAAAAGGAGATGGCCTCGTGATCTTACTTAAAATTATTTAGAGATTGCTACCACTGGTTAGTAACTCTTCAAGCCTGTACATGCCATTATTTATATTTGCGCATATTTACTAGTTGTATTTGTATACAGTTGTAAATTCCATTAAATAAACAAAAAAAAAAAAATTTTCTACAGTTAAAAAAGTATCACAAATCAATATTAAAAAAAATAAATAGAAATTTTCTGCTCCATAATAGTTTTTAATTATAATTTTCTAAAAATGAATATATTAACTTATGACAAATTCTCCTCAAATGTAAAAAAAAAAAAAATAAAAAAAATAAATATATTCACAGAAGCACTGTATTGTAGCATTATTATTGATAGTAACAGATTTAATCAGTGATTTATTCAGCTATTCAATTCTGATTCTACATATAAAATACAATTAAATGTGATGCTGTTTTTGGAAAATTCCTCCAGTCAAGTTTGAATATTAATGAATTGGAATTTATAAGATGTTTTTAATTTTTTTTTATAGATTGAAAGTGGTCGATATAATGTAAAACCCGATTTTACAGTTGTAATTCAGCCATTTATGACTGCTTACAATATGCCACTAAATGAAAAATACAAACTGCAAGAGGTTATTGACATTTCGTATATTACTTATGACTGTTTTCATTTCAGTCAGAAGGGGCATGCATTGGGTAAATATATTCAATAATTTAAGCCTAATTACTTTATAAATATTATATAATTTTTATTTCTAAAAGAAATATTTATTTAACAAAAATATTGTTTTTAAATTTTCAGTTGCTAATATGCTTTGGAATAATATGCTGGAACCAGTTGGTTCTAAGTCAACTAGAAAAATGAAGAATATGTTTGACAAATTTTACTGCCCCTCTGAAGATAATCCTTATTTTTTTACAACTAATAACTCAATTGCCTTCTATAAAACAGGAAGGCAAGATGGCATAAAAAAGATGGTTGTAAAAAAGAGGTTATTATGATTTAATGCCTATACTGAATATTTATGGGATTCCTCAAGAAATCCTAATTCTCTCCAGAGAATTGTGAGAATCCATCTGATCTAGTTGACATATAAAGTTTATCATGAAGAAATGAAATGCATTAGATAAAGCCAGTGCCCTTGTTGGACTTATTTTTGTAAAGTAATTTATTCAAAAATGTATTTGTAATTTAGTACAGTTCACTTCTTTAAAACTGAAAACTGTAAACATCAATAATTATTGAAAATGTAATTTTTGGTAGAAAATTAGAATCTAGTCTGAATAATAATTAAAATAGATATAATATATTAATAAGATAACCTTATTTATGAACTGTGTTAAAAAGTTGAAGTATTTATTTATTTGCACAATATGAATAAGTTAAGATTTGAATGATTTTTTTTTTTATTTAAATGATTTTTTTCTATTTTAACTATGCATTTATATTGCTCATTTAATGTATAATATAAATTTAATAGAAACTACCTCAAATTTCGATTGAAACCTTTTTATAATAATTTATCCTCACCTACTTTTATCACTTCAATATTAAATTTGGATGAAATTCATTATATAACATTTCACAATGATAAAAAAAAAAGTTGCAATGGTTTAATAAAATGTTATTTTTATATTACATTTTATATAAATATTATTAATGAATAAAAAGTAAATATTTAAATATTTGTAACAATCTTTTAAGTGAGTATTACAATAAAATAAATGAAACTAGACTAAAACTGGCTCAATAGACTTTCATTTCTGTTTCAAGTGTAAAACATTATATTATATTTAGTGTCTAAATTTAGTATCAAGTTAAATTTATTTATTTTTCGAGACACGAATTTAGCTGTTTCTGTTTATACATATTCATCTGGTTGTATTAAATACAATTTTCCACATAACATTAATGAAACATTAATGAATGAATAAGTGATTGACATTTAATTTTATATATTAGTAGATATTTACTAATTAAAATTAAACGTGCTTTTATACAATTTTTGTAATGTACAAGCCTGTTAGTTACATTTGCCTGAAAGGTTGTAGCCTGAGAGAAAAGAAATTTATGATAGGCATTTTGTATAGGTTTTTGGAAAAGAATAGAAGCAGGATAGCTCAGTGTGTCTGGCTACATCAGAAAATTATTCATTCTGTTAACTTAGCTATTTCCTTGTAAGGCATAGCCTTTATAAATATGATACCATTACTTGAGAGAAGTGTGATCCTGGTCAAACCACCTCCCTACCTAGGCCTCCATTTGTCGATAAAAATTACTTAAATTAGTACAGAATTCAAGACTCTTCATGGTTTCTGGTGCTTTAAGTTTTTTTTTTTTTTTTTTAAATTTTCTATATTTCAAAAATAGGTAATCAATTAGATATTAATCTGGTGGGCTTTGAAAATAAATTATTTTTAAACCCCGTAGATTTTAAAAAATCTATCAGAAGATATATATCAATTAATTATATCAGGAAATTGCCCTTGCTAACTCTTATATCAATTCCTTACTTCTAATACATTGTAAATTTAACTGCGGGCCTATGTAATTACAAGATTTTGGTGGTAATCTATTGAGGCCAACAATTGGGTTGGCATATAAGTGCTCGGTTTTTCAGATTGAAATAAAATCAATGTATTATATATATATATCAAATTTAATGTAATACACTGACCAAGAATACTTGTTAATTATAGTATCACCACTTCTTATAAATTAAATTATTTGAAATAAAATAATAAAAATACATGCATTCAAGTAAAAATAAACAAAACTAATTTTTATTTATTTCTAAACAAAAATCTTTTATAACTACTAAAATTTGAAAAAATGGATGTGTTTCTTTAAGTTGAGTGTGCCACAATTCTGCTTAATAAAATGCTAGGAAATTACGACTTGTTCCCCTTCTTTTATTTTCCCATTTAGCTGATCCCCATCATCTTTCAATAGTTTGCGTATTTGCTAATGCCTTTGATCAATTTAAAAAACAAGGAACGTATGTTTTAACATTAGATAAATTAATATTCTAGAATGGCGATTCTATAATTAAAAAGTACTACCATTATTTAGTATGACCAGTTTCCATATTTCCACTAACTACACAATACCATGTTCATTGAACATATGGGATTTATTATAAAAAAAAAATATTTAAGAGTTTTTGATGTTCTGTTTGTTTTGGAATTGATTTAGAGTAATGCAGTTCAGCAGAGACCAGAAAGCAGTAGTCGGTTGGAGGTAAATCTTGCAGACAGGAAGGGTGGGGCAAACGGCCCCAGGAAATGTGTGTTGTCAAGTTGACTTTGGTTAGAGTGTGAACATTTTTTAAAAGCTTCTGCAGCAAGCTTACTTTTTTAAAAATAACACAGCAAAACATGTCGAAAATGAATGATTTTTTATTTATTGTGGATTGATGGTTAACTTTAGGGAATAATTGAAGAGGAGATTAGTTGTGGTGATCAGTCAAAAAAAAAAAGAAAAAAAAAAGAACAGGAAATTAAAAATAAATATGATTATTTATTTTTACTATTTTTTTTTTACTGATCACCCCAACCATTCTTCTCTTCGATATTTTCTTTAATAATCACATTGTGAAAGCAAACACAATGTTACTCTACTTTTAACAACAGTTTACATAAGTGGTTATTGACATATTTCAAATAGAATTAACAATCCATCTTAGGGATTAATTCTTCAGACAAGAAGTGTATGGTAGTGACATAAAAATAAATAAAAAAACCACAAGGATTTTCGCCAACCCAATATATGCATAAAACAAAGATATATTTTGCACACTATATCTCAAATATGGATCACTATCCAATAAAACTGAAATTTTGAATGTAGATGTATATTAAGGCTAGGTTTAAAGTGGTTAAAAAATATTTCTGAATTATTGTGTAATATTTCATTTGAATGACTTTGCATTTAATTTCAAGTCTATAAAAAATATTAAAGCACTAGTCTCTGTTTTAACATGTGTTCAATTAGTATAATAAAAAAAAAAAAAAAATAATTTTAAGAAATTCAAAAATTTTCCATGCTTGACATGTCATTATTTCTTGTATTTTCAGCACATTTGCTGATTGTCAACATAAAGTTGACAGGTACAAATAAATGTTTAAGCAAAAAAGAAACAACAAAATACATATATAACATTAGTTATTAAATGCAGCCATGGAAATATAGTAAAAATTGAATGGATGAAAATTACTCAGGATATGGCTTAAATAACGGTGTTCATTAAGTTGGCCAAAGTTACAAAATAAACTTGTGGTTCATCATTAGGGGAAAAGTTTGTTGCAAAATGAGAACTCAATGCTTGGGTTGCAACTTTGGTTAACTTAATAAACATGATTATTTACTGCATATCCAAACTATTTTTCAACCTTATTTATTATATGCATCATGCACTCATTATAAAGTAAAATTTAATGGGAGAGATGAAATATTTTGCTAGTGAAGCCACGGGGGTAACAGCTAATAAATTAAAAAGATAATAAACTTAATAATAATATAAAAATTGAAATTAAAAACAAACACAGGATGTCCCGTAAGTAGAGGGAAATATTTAAAAGGTTAATGGTAGACATTAAGATCTACAAAAAAGTTCATATAAACAATGGATTGATTTTCAGCAGAAATGTAGGAAATTTAAAATTTGTGGGGGTTAAAGGGTTTAATAAGTAATTTCTTTGAAATTATTAATTTCATTAATTATTTTTTTTCTTGAATTGGAATCAAAAAGTTAAAAAATATTTCATTTAAGTAATTAAACATCCATAGTAAACTAGACAAACTTTATTTTAATAGAAAGTAAAGTTGGTCATCATTAAAATTATTTAAAGAGGACTATTGAGTGGACAAACACAGCCAAGTTCCGTTTAAACAAAAGTCATAAATTATTTGTGATTTTTTTTATAACTCTTCAACTGTACCACATTTACCCCACTTTCAGAAAAACTTCCTCGTTTAATAAGCTTTAAGTCCATATTAATTAAGTTCAGGTTTATTAGGAAAATTCAGTCACCTTTAAGTACCTGAGTGTTCAGTCAATATGCAACAATTAACTGTTGCAAAGCTTTTATTTCTTGTTTTTGCATGATATGGGATGTATTTTAACACTAATCATACCAAGACTTAATATATACCTATTTCTACCATTGCGGGTCAAATGACCCGACTTTATGTTTCATGCTTGAATGTATGAAATATGGATGTTAGGAAGGAAATAAAAATATAAATTAAATTTATTATGATTAAACAAAATAGTATGTTGAGCATTTCTATTACAAAAGCAAAAAATAAAAACTTTTAATTGCCACCTACTTGCATTTGTTGCCAAACAGATCCATCATTCGCAACATTTTCTTCATTTATTTCTACTTCACTTTCTTCCGAACTTGTGAGTAATCTTATTCTTTTTCGGCCACTACATACATTCACAATATTTTCCTCTTCATCGTACTCATACATGTAGAGAGTAAGCTTTATTAAACGAGAAAGTTTTTCTGAAAGTGGGGTAAATGTAATACAGTTGAAGTGTGATAAAAAAAATCACAAATGATGACTTTTGTTTAAATAGAACTTAGCCGTGTTTGTCCGCTAAATAGTTTTAACAATGAGCAACTATACTTTTTTTAAAAGTAGATTTTATCCAGTTTACTACGGAGCAATGTTTAATAACTTAAATCAAACATTTTTTAAATTATCGATTCCTATTCAACAAAAAACGGAACTCGCTTAAAACGAACACAAATTTTAAATTTTTCACTTTTCTGCTGGAAATTGGACCATTGTTTATATGAACTTTTTTGTAGATATTCATGTCAACAATCAACCAATTAAATATTTTCCTCTACTTATGGGACACCCTGTACATGTGTAAACCACCAACTTATATTGACTTCTACTAATGACAACGTTACTGGTGTCATCACCAGTATGTCTTAATTATATTAGTAATCATTATAAGATGATATTCATTGATTCATTATATAATAACAGGTGTAAATAAACTCAAAATGAAATATTAGAGCAATATTTATAAATAAGTTTTAATATACATATTTCAAAACATATGATAAATTATCAATATTAGGCAAAGGCCTCATTAAGTTAAAGCAGCGATTTAGTGAATAGTGGTACTCGATTGTATATCAAATTCTTTCTGTTTTATTTTAAGGGGGCTCAAAATTATTAGCTTAAGTTGAATTAGCTAAAATCGACATAATGGAGGCAGAAGAACAGAAACATGATCCCGAGGAAGAAGCCAAAACTCCAAAAAAACGAGTCAAATTAACGGTTGCCGAGCTCAAAGAAATATCTAACCGTATGCTGGAACCGGCTGTCGAAGAGCAGAAGGCGATGGACATTAGAACAGTAATACGAGCTATCAAAAATCCAGACTCGGTCATCAAAGGAACAAAACCGCAAGCGAATATTGAAAAAGAGGAAGCGGTTCGTATGAACAGGAAGAGCATGCTGGAAAGGAACAAGGAGTCCCTCCACAGCCTGTACAAGCTGCCGGGGACGGATATCAAGATGGCCAACATCAAGGGAGATTCCATTGGCTTTTTGGAGTGCATGTCGGGTCCGAGGGTTCCGAACTTCGATGAGACTGAGAGTGACACCACTTTCGAAAGGTTGTCCAACGATGATGAATCTGAGGAATCTCCGTCCATTCTAAAACTTATTAAAAGTGAAACAGATGAGGAGGAGGAGGACGTAGATAAGAAGCCAGTTAAAATTCGAAAAGGTAATTTAAAAAAAAAATGTCTATATTTTGCTACTAACTGTTTGTCCTAGCAGGAAATAATTCCGTATTCTCGTACAATTTTAATTTATCCTAAATATTTTAATTGAAATTTCTTCACGGTAGCGAACTGACGAAGAAACTTCGAAATCGTATTAATGGTAAACTGCGTTGAGTGTGCAAAACTTTTTCAATTTTTCCAATTATTGCTTAGTACAAAATAATTCGAATTAATTTTTATTTTGAGGGATCTTCAATGGTAAGTCACGTATTTATTATTTCCCAAGTAATAAGAAGGATTATGGAGATGCTATATCAAAAGAGCCTTATTTGCCACTATTCTCAATTTGCTGAACAGTCAAGTTGATTTATTAACACTTCCTAAGGTAATTTACATTTCAAGAATATTCTCACTTTCTAGCAATTTCATCAATACCTTAATTTTATGGAATTAACTTTGGTGGTTCTCCGATTTAATTTCGTCTTTGAAAAAATCTTAATTCCTGGTTAAGAATACGGTTAGATATTTCGTCTTTAATTCGTCTTAATTCCTGGATTAAGAATAACTACTTATATTGAACACTGCAGACAGCCACATTCCACCATGATCAAATGCACTAGCGGATCCAGGACTTAATTTTGGTGGGGCTTCAGCCCGAAAGATTTTTTTTTTTTTCATATATATATAACGATAATTAATTTGAAAAAAAAGCAAGAAATTAACTACCTATATGAAATGGTGTTTAAGTGGTTCTTGAAGTCCTATTAAATGTAATTAAAAGACCAAGAGATAGTTTTTAATATTTCTTTCTGTAAAACATGATTTTATTTTACTATTTTTTGGGTGAGGGCTTCAGTCCGAAAGCCCCCTCCGTAGATCCGTCTGTGATCAAATGAAAACATTTTTTTTACTTAACAATATTAAGGCATTCATAAGAAGTTGTGACTGGTGTGAGTTGTTCTTAAAATCTCCGATTTAGTACAAAAACATAATATTTTATAAGATCTTTTCTTCTCTTTAGGATCTTTCCTTTTTTTATAAGCTTATCTTCTCTAAGTGATAAAAAATGTGTGAACTGAATAGGATGCAAAAAAATGGAGGAGATTTCAGATGAGGAGGATGAACAAGGCAAAAAAGGAAAATCAAAGAAACCGAAGTTAAAGAAATGGAAGCCTAGAGTTAAACATAGTGGGGTATTGTATATTATGAGTAATATTGATAAGTTTCAGAGTAAAGAAACAAATTGTATATATATATGCAGTGGTACCCAGAAGGGGGTTTCGTGGCGCAAGTTGCAGTATAAAACGTTTTGGTTGGGGCGTATTTTTTAATTTTTGAAGGGGGCCAATTTCGACGGGATTGTGAATTTTCGGACTAAGGGACAAGGGGAAAAACACGGAACATACCACAGCAAGTGTAATTGTATATGATCTACGATTTTTCGAATTCTACCTTAGCTTCCTCTGTTTTTAAGAAAATGGTGAGCAATAAAATATCTTGGAAATGGGAGGGGAGGTAGGTTCTTGCGCTATCGACTTTGGAGGGAATGGGCACCCCTGTGTATATATAAACTCCCAGGCTAATAAAGAAAGGTTATGAAGTCTATAATAAACTGGATATAAACAAGTTTTATTAAAATAAATTACAATATATTTCTTCCATTAAACAGAAAAGTTGGAAAACTTACTTTTTAAAATTTTCTTTTTTTAGAATTTTGACTTTTAAATTACAATTTAATTTTTTTATTTTAGTTCAATATTAAGTATTGCCTCCTCTAGTTTGAATGACTGCTTCAACTCGTCTTAGCATACTTCTAAAAAGATTTTGAAGAAAATCTTGGGGTATATTGTCCCACTTCTCCAATACATCTTTTTATTGGTGGTGACGTTTCAACCCAAACATGTGGGTCATCAATAAGGCATATTTCGAGCACTGAAGATACTACTTCAAGCGTTAAGTACTTGAATACTTTCAGTGCTGATGATGACCCACATATTTGGGTTGAAACGTCGGTACCAATAAAAACTTTATAATGACATGACTGCAAAACAGTCGACTAACTTCCTTCAATAATTCATAAATATAAAATAAAACTTTACAACATTAATTGCTATGGCGGATATAGTCGTTTGCTTTTTTTGGTCAATTTCAACTTATCCTGTCCTCCTAATGACTCATGTCTTTATAACCAAGCTTTGATGGATTCCGAGCATGTCCGCTTCAACATTCTCGAGTCTAGTGGCGCCGGTTGAAATTGTTTTCGTATGTAACATGAATCCAAGCAGTGAAAGACCGCATTAAACATTCAAAATATTGACATAAATACATTTAGTGAACGCATTTTTTTTTAATATTCCCGTAAATGAATGTTTTCATTATTTACAAGTTTTCGAATTATTTCAAAAATTATTTTCATTACTTTATAGTCACATAAACTAAAATTTTGTTTGATCTCAGTTAATGGCTTAATACGATTTTGGTCAACAACGCGATTTACTCATTTTATTTTCCCTATAACCAATTTGTTAAACATATGGACAGACTATGATAATTGAAGTCATCTAAAAAGAAAAACAGTAAAATTATAACTCTTATTTGCCAGATGCACTGCAATCCCAATTAGGGTGCAAGTACTCTCTGCTAAGTAAGAACCACTTAAAATCGTATAAAGACAAAATTTTTATAAAAAAAAAAAAAAAAAATTATAATGATGTGCGATGGTAACAGAGATTATTATTTTTTAATGATATGACCACGAGTAACAGAAAAATAATATTTTTCGTTTATATTACGTAGTGTAAGTTTTCGGAAAATTACACAAGCAACTTAATGCCATAAGAACACAATCAAAACCAGACACTAACCTTCAAGAACGGCTTTTTTTTCCCCGATCTGGTGCAGCCCATTTAGTTTTTTCAGTCTTCCTTATATGTTTTCTAAGGTAATGAAGGTAAATTGACTCAGTGATTGCCATTACCCTGAACGCAAATTTGTCTTAAAGACAAAATATATACAATGATAAAAATTCTGAATAAAGAACTATAGGATACGAACATATGGCCTGTTTGTTGGTCATTTTTAAATTGAATAAATATCACAAGTTTAAATCTATTAAATTTTTCAACATAATTCTGTAGTGTTGTTGGGAAGTTCTCCTGGCCAAATAGACCAGAAGCTACCGACTATTTCGTTTAATGGAAGGACTTGCTAGCATAGCTGGTAACCATTTTAAATTCTAGATAAACCACATCTGAACACACAACTTCGGTCAGTTGGTTGAAAGCCGTGATACATCGTCAGCCAACGTGAATTCTCTTTCAGGGCCATATTCTTTACATCACATCAAAATTTCAGCTGTACGTTCTTCCGTTAAATGAACCATCAAATTTTACCTCTTTCATTTAAATTTTGGGATAGAAAGCAACGGCTTTTAACGGACTGACCGAAGCCGTGTGTTCAGATCATGTTTATTTAAAACTAGCTGACCCGTGCGAATATTCCGCACAAACCTAATATTTGTATTTGATTTCAACACATTAAGGGCTCAGCACAACTTCCATTCAATATCGTTTGATACGCAAAGGTTTAATACTTATATTTTGTAAGCCAACAGTTATAAATATGATTTACAATCTGCCATGGCTTAACTATTACGTTTCCTTAAACTTATAATGTAAATATTACCTTCATCCTTCAATAGATTTCATAAACTAACAAAAGCCTCTAAGCATTGCTATAACATATAATGACAGCAAAAGACAAAAGCCTCAAATTCTTAAGGTAAAATAGTTAGTGCAATCAGGATGAATGTTACTTTATCATAAAAAAAACCAAAAAAAAAAAACCAAAGTGTATTATTCAAGTGATAAACTCCAATAATAAAAATCTAAAAGAAAAATCTAAAGTAATTGAATCACATTGATTGACAAACATTCCAAGAAGTATTTTAAGGAAACACACTTACATAAATAAAAATAAAAGTAATAATTGAATTATTAAAAAAAAAAGAGAATAAAATGTTTTCAAATTAAAAGAATAATTACAAGAATAATATAATAATTGATGGATTAAAAAAGGGCAAATTCCAGAACCTTAAATTCCCATGTGCAACAAAATTTTTGTAATGCAACAAATATTAAATGTTCTGAACGCTATAACTCTACACCAAATCCTCCGATTTCTATGCTTTTTTTAATGATTTGTCGGGTATTTAGTAAGCTTTCAAATACTCATAATAATGGGCCTTATTTATTAAGAGTACTGTTCGAGTTATTTGTTAATTATGAATTCATTTGCAACGTGTCGATTCGTTGAGACGTCACCGTGAAACCTCCCACTTTTACATTCACTTTAGTCCAGCTATAGAATTAGGAATAAAAATTACGATTCGTGCACTGTACATGATATTCTCCTTCTATTAATAACCGATTCGTCAAAATCCATCACTCCTGAGTAGTGTTGCCCAAATGCAAGACCGAGACGAGAGAAGACCGAGTCTTGGTCTTGCAAACTCAGTCTTGGTCATGGCCTTGGTCTTGCGCAAGAATCTCGCAGCAGCCTTGCAGTTACTTATTAGCTTATTACTACAGAGATATTACTGTAATTTTTTGGACAGGAGAAACCTAACTAAGTCCGAATGAAAAAATAGAGGAGTTAAATGCAAAAGTATATTGGTTATACCTATTATTAACATATAGTAACTAAGATCGTCAAGTATTAGTAACTATTTTGCCTTAATTTTTATTTAAAAAATTGATTTTTTTTTTACCAGTCTTGGTCTTGGTCTTGCAACAGTTAGGCGGCCGAGAAAAGGAATATATATATGAGAAATAATATATAATATGGTTACTAGCTGCAAGTCCTTCCGTTAAATGAACTGGTCGGTAAGCACCTAGTCTACAAGGAGATCCATACAGTCTGGACTGATTCGACACTTCTGTAAAACCATTTCTTCGTTTGTGATATAAGAAGACAGACTGTTTAAGCAACTTTTGGATTTTGCAGGTTTCTTCAATAACTTACGACTTGCAAACAAAGCAGACCTTCCTAACATCACGAGTATCAAAATTACAGTTTGTTACGATAAAATATCAGTGTTTAGTTGATAAAATTTTTAATTTATAGATGTCACCTGATCCACTTATGATCGAGTACGCCGAAGGAGTTTCTAAATATCTCAATGAAATAGGAATATTCACCTTCATGAAAGACTGGTTGTACCACCTTTATGGGACCAACCCGAAGCCCAAAGACCCCGTCAAGTAAAGACAAACGTAGAATTAAAATTCTTCATTTTAATTTACATTTCTAGTATCGCAAAACAGTTTCATTAATTGATTTCAGTGAAAGTTAAGTTGGCTGTAGATCTATGGGAAATATATGATGCTTGTATCGTTTATTATAAAAACAATATATAATATATAAGGTAAAACGTATATTCATATTCTTTCTGTTGTCATTGCAGACCTTTTAGATCTTTTTTCCCTGCTTTAACAAGCCTTCTCCGTCTCGACCTGTCTTGGGCTATTTATTTTCAGTTATCTGCACGCAGCTCTGTTGCATATTAAATATATTAGGTGAATTAAGCTGAAAAATTTAAAAAAATAAATATATTTGAAAGGGTTAAAAGAGGTTGAATGTATCAACAAAACTCATTATTGAAATCTCAAAGTGACATCTAAATATACAAATCCTTCAATTTTGTTTAAAATGATTTTCATTAGTTTATAAATATGAAATAATTAATATTTTTTGTGTTATCAACATTAGTTCGATAAAATATGAACAGGAAGACTGCCCGACGCTCTGAAGAAGGTGCCATTTAAATATCGTTCGCGCAAAACTTAATACTACTTGGGTTGTTTCCAGCGAAACGGAGCGGGGTAACTCAGTGAATAGAACACTGTGTTTAGTGTTGCCCAAGACAAGTCTTCGTCTTGTGCACTCAGTGTTATTCTTGATCTTGATCTTGCGCAAGAGTCTCGCAACAGTCTTGCGTACCTATTAGCTTATTACTATAGAGATATTATTGTAATTTTTAGATAAGAGAAACCTAACTTAACCCAAATGAAAAATTAGAAGAGTTAAATGCAAAAGTATATCGGTTATAGCAATTCCTTACATATAGCAACTAAAATTTTCAAGTATTATTAACTATTTTGCCTTATATATTGTATTTTTTTACCAGTCTTTTACAAGACGGATTTTGGGCTATCCAACTGTATTCCTGTGTATGAGATCTCAGGTTTGGGTTCAGCAATATATCTCCGGTATATTTCCGTTTTGGAATGCAAAGCTTTGAAACATCTATGCCGGTCCATAATTTCCTATCTACATCATACGAAACGATACATTAGCTTGAACACGATAATTCACATGTACCAAAAAAAAAATTGGAGAACAGTCCCTTTAAAATTCAACAATTCGACTGTGTAATAATATCTGACGGTACTCTATATGAGCACCCAGTAATAGGGTATCTAATTCCTGTATTGTCTACTCTTAAGAAGAATAAAGTTGTGGAGTGCAGAGAAGAAAATACCATAATTCGTAAATTATGATGAATAAATTATTTTATTATGTGTGCCAACGTTTCGCATGAGTTACTGGTCTGATGAAGGCTAGAGAGTTTTAGGACGTTTCAAAATCTCCACTATTTAGACTATATGGGGTCCGAAGCGGAACGCCCTTTTCGGCACTCGTACGTCCCTCAACTTTTTCTGATAAAAGCCTCCGAAAAAATAAGATAGCCAAGCAGGCTAACTTGTTTGCACTAACGGATCCAGGATTTAATTTTAGGGGGGCTTCAGCCAGAAAGATATTTTTTTGTATAAATATACTAGGATAATCACTACGGAAGAAAGAAAGAAACTACTTATATGAAATGGTCTGTAAGTCCTATTAACTGTAATTAGATGAACAATAATACTTTTAGAAATAATTTTTTTCATAAAACATGGTTATATTTTACCATTTTTTGGGGAGGAGAGGGGGCTTCAGCCCAAAAGTCCCTCCCTGCCCGTAAATCCACCCGTGCTCGTTTGCAATAAACGCGTTGCCTCGCAATCTGATAACTTGAAGATTATCAGTTCGAGTCCCTATGCCAGGAACATTTAACTCTGGCATTGATTCCCCATCCTTCTCCTCCCTGGTCCGGGAAAAATGTGAGAAAAGGGGAAGACAAAAAAAACCTCTAAACGACTTCCACTTAATTCCTTTTAAGATAAATTATATCTCCGCCATTATCATAGTGTATTCTTGTAGATTTTATCATGAATAATGTTTTTAGCTTAGTATTAATTAGTATAATTTGGGCTCACTGGATTCCGATGGGGTGTAATTATTTTAATTATCTGCCAAAAATTATTTATGTAAAACCGATTTCCGATGATAATATTGGATATTGCCAATCTCAGATTTGTAGCTTTAGATACTGATTAACTATTATTGTTATTACTGATGATTATCAGAGTGTTAAAAATAATGTTTTTTGTTTAGCTTGCTTCGTAAATACATAGAGGATTCGTTGGGCAACTCAGAAAATGAATCCGGAGTCTCTCAATTAGAGAAAGAACTGCAAAAGACGCTGAAACAAGAAGACGAAATAATTGTGGAAATAAGTAAACTAAACCACCTGGCCCACCTCCTGGCCCCCGAGATCTACGATGCCGATGGCAATATGATCACTTACGAGCCCAGTATTGAGGAGGAGCAGTTCTTCTTGGAAGAGGAATCTGGCATGGTGCAGAGTGTTGAAAATGAGGAAACTGCGTCTTCTAATCTCAAGGTCCGCAAACCTTCCAAGAGTCGTTCGGTGAAGGTAATTACACTCTAGAACAGTACTGGCTTTTCTTATGTATTTTGGTTCGTAAAGTCTAACCTTGACTTCAGACTTCCTACAGAATGGTCTTAATTCGTAACAAATTATAATAATTATTTTAACTGTGCCAATGGGTGAATCATATATTGACAATACCCATAACCTTAAGGACAAGGCTATCTCTGATTAGAAATAGTTATCTAAAAGACACCGACTGGACACAGGACTCATCCATAATCAAGACTTAAGAAAGAATAACAGATTTCAGCAAAAGGTCCCTTTTACTAAAGGATGAGAATATCAATCTTCAATAACCGCTCGATTGTTAATCAACTCGATCCCTTCGCAGTCCTCTTCCGACTTTCCTAATCCCCTCAACTATTCCTGGGTACACTGAACCCCATGTCGTCCTCTTGCCAAATCACTCTTGCAGTTACATTCTTATAGTCACACTCTCGCCAGGAGACCTAGATCCATGATCTTGTTGCCATACTCTTGTAGGAGACTTGGAGTGAACTCTTGTAGTCAACCCATAGTTATTATACTATTCAGTCGCTTAGATGCCCAATGTTTAAATAATATAAATAAAAATCCTCACTGCCTGCGATTCGTTAACGTACGATAACGGATAGGGATACGAAACGTATAAATAATTTTTATTAGTTAATTGTAATTTCATTAAATTATTTCAATATTTTTTATTTTGTTTTGCAGAAAGTTAAAGGAAAGGCCCCCGAATTATCTGCGGTTCCATCGAAAATAAATAAGAGTAAGCAAATTAAGAAGAAGAAATCAGCAGCTAAGGTGAGCTGAGATTGGCAGACATGTTTTGGAATAATACATTATACAATAATTATCATTTAAATTTAGATAGCTAATTTCATTAATCCCTCACTTCACCTACTTACGTGCCTCTACGAAGATTCTATATTTCTTCTGGGAATTTTCAATATTGGGAAAATATATATATACGTATATCGCAATATAGACATTTCCATTATCGATATATTGATATTTTTATCCGATATTTATTTATAACAATATTTCGAAGTTAAAACCTGGCTATCAAAACCGATATAAATAACATAATATTAAGAAAAATAGAAACATCTAGAAGGAAATTTGTCTCACTGGTAATCACAAAAAAATTAGATTATTTTGTTGATAACAAAATACTTGAGAAATATTGATTTATTTATTTTTTTTTAATTTTTAGTAGTTTGTTTTTTTGGTTCATAATGAAAAAGTAAATTATTTTGCAGAATTATTCAATTTTGATCTTCTTTGTTTATTTGTATGGAACAATTTAATTCATTTTTCTCTACATATTCTTAATAAGTCTTTTTAAATAATAAATGTTCATATTTATATAGATTTTAATTCGTTATTGTTTTACTTCCCTCCTTTATAATTTTTTTTATGTGATTTTTTTTTTTTCAATTTATATTACCTAGAAATAAATTTTTATTTTCGTTATTGGGATACTTTCATTTTTCGATTTTTTAAAAAGTATTATATAAATATTTAATTGTTATTATTAAAACTATTAAAAATTTAACATTCTACACTGTTGATTTTTTTCAATGATTAAATACATCAAGGCTCGAAATATCTAATTTATATTAATATTTTAATATATTTGATAACTATCAATACTATATAATTATAGTATAAATACTACATAATATTTACATCAATACTCTTTTTAAAGATTGGTAATCGAAATATCGTTATATATTTTCGATATTCTGATTTACTGATGCGATATATTTGAAAAATATCGATACGATGTACACACATCCCTGAGGCTGATATGATATCTCATAAAGTAGGGGTCGGCTAGTTATGGCTCTCGTTCTTATATTTCTTAAGATTGTCGAACACAATCCTAGAAACCATTTTTCTATGAAACGAGTTTGTAAATTTTGTATTATGGATGAGAATATTGTTAAGAATTTTTATTTTATGCTTTATTATATTTATATTGACTTAATGATTTTCTGTTAGATTTACTGTTCATATCGTCCACGCGCGGATCTACTGAGGGAGGGATATTTTTTTTTAAATCTAAAACCATGTTTTCTAAAAATGATCTCTAAAAATATTGTTTGTCTAACCACATTTAATAGTACTTCAAGAATCACTTAAACACCATTTCATAGGTACTTGGTTTCTTTCTTTCTTCCGAAGTAATTATCATAATATATACATAAAAAAAATCTTTGGGGCTGAAGTCCCCACCAAAATTAAAAACTGTATTGGTTAGTGTGATATCGTCCATAAGTGCTAGATTGAAATAGGTTTTAATGACAACTGCAATAAAATTACAAATAATTAGTAGTAGAGTAGAGTAGAGTAAGTAGCTGAAGAAAACAGTAATGATTTTCATTTATCTAAGTAGGAAATGAAAACTTGAGTACTTACAAGGCTTTAGATTAGCTTCTCAACAAATTTTTAATTGAAAGAAAAAAAGTTAGACTTTAAATTTTTTTGTTAGAGAGAGCTAAAACAACATTCTTCTTTTGGTCGTTACATTCTGCCACGTCTTCGGCAGGTGTTTTCCGCATGGCAACTCGGAGACTCCCTCCTATCTGCACCAGATACCTTGACCTTACCAAATTATGTAACGGTTAAATCAGATGGACCAAACATGTCCCTTCATGTCTTTCCGAATATCGGAGACTGCACTATGCTAAAAGTTTTCAAGATTCAGACATTATATACTTTCAACTAAATATTTTCGTTAGACTCGACGCCGGTTCGAATCCGGTCTGGATGGATTAAAAATTATTTCGTGAATAAATCTCACCCACGGAATGAATCCTGACATTCCCACTCTGGTTAAAATAGGTTTGGTTTTACCTCTACAACAACTCCACTTACATCAAAAATAGCGAGTTAGGAGTATCGGAATATATATATATATATATATATATTCCCCCTAACTCTAAGGGGTAGAGGCTAAATAAATAAATAAAATTATTTATTTAGCCTCTACCCCTTAGAGTCATTGGTTAATGTCTACATTTTATAGTCCGTGGTACAGACCCATTTTTATTAAATTATTAACATCCGATGAAACTTCGTAAATAGCTTCATCTCATCGTAACCTACGAATATTTGATTTATGAAAATTCTCGGAATTGGGACAAACTTTGTCTATTTAATTAGGTACTAAAATCGTTTAAATATCCATTCGCTTTCCAGTTGATTCGTAAGGTAAGTTGAGGACAAAAGCAAGAAAAAAGATGGCCTTCAAAAAATATTGGGCCGCTTGGCGTGACCTACATCCCCAAATTTCAAAATAACGAGGCTAAGCGGCCAAATGTTTTTGTAGGCCACCTTTTTTATTGATTAAGTTATCAAATTATCTTACGATCCAAGTGGAAAGGAAATGGGTATTGACGAGTTTTTAACACCTAATAAAATAGACATTGCCGACCTCCATATTGAAAATGAGATGAAGCTATTAACGAAATTTCAGACAGATGTTAATAATTTGATAAAAAGGGATCATTGTTATTCTATGATACGGACTATTATATTCTATAATAAAAATCTATTTCAATAAACTGTTTCAATATTTCTTTTTTCTAATCTTGCTGGATTTCTTCCATTTCCATTCCAATTTGTAGATTTTCCCTTAGGGCAGTGTAGCTACTCCATTCTAACAATTTAATAATAACAGTTCTCGTTATTTGGCAATGTGTAATAGTTGGCTTCTAATCCTCAAAGGAGGTATCCATGAGAAAACTCACAAATAGGAATTATATGCTATAAATTTATTCAGATTAGAAACCGGTAAAAAATATTTTTATTGCTTGGCAGTACATTTTATAGCGGTTGAAATAAATTTTATTTGGAGATTCGAGTTGATTTTACCTTATGTCACACCATAACTTCGCAGGATGCGAACATTTCAAGAAGGAAGATGGAGTCCTTCAGATTTATATATAGCTTGATGTGCTGACAAACTGTTAATTTTATTTTACTGCATATTTTTGTCAAGAATAATTACACATTTTAGAGGGTAACAATTTTTATTTATGTAGCACTGTTTGTATGACATCTACAAATGTTATAAGAGGTTTAATATAATAAGAATACATTAGAACATTTCGCTTCTCACTATAATCTGGCAACAGAAAAATAATGATTGACTGTGATAAATCGTGATTTATCAGTTATTATTGGCAGTCCTCATACTAGCGAAACTATAAGGAATAGCCGATAGGCTTATTAGGAAAAAAAAGAATGTTGTGTCTGCCTGAACGTATTTAACAGTGTTGCTAACGCGACATTGATGCTAGTAAAGGTCTTCATTACTTTTTAACAGACAAAAGTAACTATTTTTATTGTATTAATTAATAGTTGTATTTATACATGTACAGATAGAGTAATGAACGTTTTTCATCGTTATTCGCAAAACATTAGTTGTTAACTATCACTGATTAAAGTACGAATATATAGCATGTATCAGAATGCTATTGGCACGGACAAACTTTCAAGACATTTCATCATATTCTTTACGACTGCCCTATCTTTGACAGTAAATGGCATAATTTAATAAGAAGCATTGTTCTCCACGGCGATAACCGGTCGCTAAGAGAAAAGGATATTATAAAAAAATACAACAAGGAGATGAAGAAATTTACCCTGGAAGTTGATCACTAACTCCTCCAAAAAGACTGTAGTGATTAATAATTTTACTGTCGATATTATGGTTTTTAATTAAGTATTTTCTGTTTTAGTTTCTTTATAATTATCTTATGTATTGTTTATTTTATTCATTAAGGAAAATTGAACTTTATAATGTATAACTTTTATAGGAATTGTAATACTTTAATTGATACATGTATTACGAGTAATTCATGGAGTATGTAGAATTAACAATACACGGCCTTCGTACAATGATCCTGTACGAAGGAAAGATATAAAAAAAAAACGCAATAAAATATCCTTTTTTTTGTTGGTTTTTTTTAGTTCATTTTTTAAAGGTATAATACTTATAATTTCGGTGCTGATACAAATTAGTATTCAACTAATGAATCATCGAAGGCGAATATTTTCGAGGGCTGGGCAGATATATGATAATTAGCTGTTAATTTTACCTTCGATGTGTTGAATACCGCAACATCAACTTATAATTAATTTGCCACTTATAGGATATGTTTTGAATAACAATAAAATATTTTATATGCAAATGGCATGTCGCTAGTTTTCATGATTAATGGATCTTGCATTACCAATAGCCCTTTTCCCGGGAAGGATAAACTATTGTCAACGAGCCAATGAGGGTCGGTCTTTTCAAATTCGTTAAATGCTAATATATATATATATATATATATATATATATATATATATATATATATATATATATATATATGTGTGTGTGTCTAAGTATATATATATATGTGTGTCTAAGTATCAATAAAAAATATCCATATTTTTAATCTTTAGAAGAAGAGGAAGCGGGTTAACATTTTATTAGTAGAGTAATAATTTTTTTATATTTTAATGTACATGACTATATACAACATTTAGCTTTCGTAAGTTTTTTTCTTATCCATAACTAATTAAATAAAAAAATTTCCGAGCGTTTCTCACCCAGGAAAAAAGTGAACTCATATCAAGGCCGACATAACATTCTACAAGTACACCGCTCAATGACAAAACATGATCTCCATGTTAAAAGAAAACGCATGTCAGTAATCGCAAGACATTTGGCGTCATATAACATAAAAGCTACGAATAATACCATTACAGTTGACCAATTAAAGAATTAGGGAGTCCATGGGCGACTGGTTAAAAGTGCCTCATTTATTTATAAATAAATATTGAAATAAAATAAATAAAGACAGACTATTGGATATCTAGTGGACTATTGGATACCTTTCTAGAACAGCTAAGATAATACATTATTAAACAGTAGTTAAACCTGTATTATTATATGGAATGGAGACCTTGGGGTTAGCAAGTACCGAAAAGCTACTCATCCTTAGACCAAGAAAGGTAGGAGATGAGTAATGGTCTAAAAAGAATCAAGAATTGTATGACGATGTCGAAGATCTAGAAACAAGAATGAGAAAAAAAAAATTAAATTCTTTGGTTTCATGAAGAGAATGATTAAAGATAGAGAAAGCCGACAAATATTAGACAAAGTAATGGGAATGAAGAAAATCAGAGGATACCCTTGAACCAATTAAGGAAGAAATAGTAAGACTTGGGATAAAATAAATTGACTACCCCAATAGGGGCGTTTTAATCGCGGAGAAGAGGTTGCTGTGCGTAGGTTAGGAATAGGTCATTTTTACAAATGACAAAATATTTGTCACGATATTTAGACAACTCTTAGACACGATATTTCAGTGATATTAGATAATAACAAATCAAACGTAAAAACAGTTATAAATCTCATTAAAACACATGTAATTTTTTATATTATATTATTTATTATAATTTTTCAATTTTTCCCTTTTTTTTCCTTCTTCTCCAAAGGAGTTTCTGGACTACAGAGGACAAAAATAAATTACCAACAGGCGTTGATGACCCTAGAGTTTTATGCCTCAAAACCCAAATAAACAAACCAAAATAAGGATAAATTCAAGGGAACAGTGAATAAGATGAAGGTCGTTGGATTAGAAAAGAGGAAACGTGCGGAAGAATAGAAAACAGAAATGAGTGAAAGAATGAAGAAACTTGGTGAAAACCAAGAAATAATGATGTACGCGCTCTCCTTTATCGTAAAAAAAAAAGTCATACCTAATATGACCTCGAAAGATTTAAGAGTACTCAAAACATATTTTGAAACAAATTCGAAGAAACGATTAATGCAATAGCATGTTATAAGTTATAGAGAAGAGCAATAGTAAACAAAAGGTTTGGATTAGTAAACGTTACATACCGTAACAACAATAGATATTATTTCATTGAATTGTTAATTCTTGCTGTCGACGCTGACACCAATATTTGAAAATAAAAATCTTTCTTTATAGTTCTATCGACTTCTGACGTAAATTGACTGGCTCTGGTCTGGGTTAGTGTCATCTATTTTTCTTTCGTCGTGGTACCTAAACTTTGATTACTTATTTATTTAGTGGTATTTGTGTGACTTATAACTCGGTTTTTGGATTTTTTTGGCCATATTCTAACAATACTTTTTATCACTTATCTGAATTATAGATTAGGACTAAATTATTAAGATAGCTCATTGCTGTTAATAAGAAATTTTGAAATTGGTAAACAAGATAAACAATTCTACTCACTTTCACTAATATCAAGGTACAATATTTTATACTTTTATATATTTTCATAATAAATTGTATGTCTAAAAAACGTTTCTAAAATAAAAAAAAAATTCTCGTACCAGCTGAAAACTAATGCGCACACTGATCGATCAGATTTGACAGCAGTAAACAGTGCGCCATAACCTACATATTGTATACAGACAATAGTGATTAAAAAAAAAATAATAATAATGATAACAATAAATAAGGGTTGGATTATTTTTGTTTTTGATTGCAGTGGGTTTGATAAAAGTGAAAAGAATCCAGTAGTGTATACCGGAAATTCAATTTCAAATTTTTTTCTTGATTTTTTAAAACTATTTTAAAATAATAATAATAATAAGCAAATTATTTCATACGTTTGCCTGTAAAATAAATTTTGAAATCTTTAGAAGGATTTTGTTAGAATTTTGGAATAAGCTTTTTAGAGCCGCTGAAATCGATTTTTGTAACTCTCTATTCACGAAACCTTCTATTTGGTCATTCGGAAAAACATGTATGAAATAGATCGAATTGGTATACAAGCTAACCGAAGCAGAAGTTATGGAACCTTTTCAGAGCAAATCTTTTAAAAATAAAACTTTGCTAATAACAAGACTTATCAACATGTTAATGAGTTAAGGATAATAGGTACATTATATCCGCTAAAACCTTTCGTTTGTTTTTGTTGGCTTATGGGTTCACTTATTGTACGTTCTCAGAGCTTTCTTTTATTGAATATGTGAGGGCCTAAAAGTTAAATTTGGACAAATCAACGTCATATTTTCGAAGACCCGAAGAAAGTAGAAATATAATATATAATGTAGAATTTCGTTATTTATTGTTAATATTATTTTTATTCACAAGTATCTTGAATACGAAATATCTCAAATCTGACTAAAAAATAATTTTAAATTGAACTAAGGTGTCTGATATTAACAAGGAGACATCGAGTTCTAAAGGTCCGTGGTACAAACCCATTTTTATCGAATTATTAACATCCGGCTGGAACTTTGTAAATAGTTTCATCTCATCGTAACCTACAACTATTTTATTTACGACAACTTTTGAAATTGAGGCATTTCCAATATGGAGGGGGCAAGCTTTGTCTATTAATTTTTTTATTTATTTATTCAGAAATGTTATAATCTGCCACAATTAAGGACATTTATAATAGTGTTCAGGGAGCACATTCACACTCTATTTACAATAAATAAAAATAAATAATACAGAAACTAATAATAATAACTAATAAATATTTATAAACAAAAGAACCATACTAATCCTCCCCTTCCTTGCCGTTAAGGCTATACGGGATTTTTCCCGGGCCAGGGGGTATGGGCGGGGATTTAAAAGACGCCTTGGCACCGGGAAGCGAGCTCGTGACTATTTTTATAACACATTTGTCATATATCAGGTTGTCGGGAAACGGTTGTGCTGTACACAACGCGTTAGCCCATTCGGCCACCCCACCCATGAACTAAACTAATCAAAATAACAACTAAAACACATGCATACTATACAATATTTAAAGAATCCATTCACTCAGAAGAACTCCGAGCAAAGCCTTTCTCCCCACTCGTGAAGGTAAGGCAGGACTCGAGGAGATCCCAGCACCTCGCACTAAGCCGCATTATTGGTATTAAGGACCAGTAGAGGCTGATGAGAGGCGCTATAATCACACATACTTGGCTTGAGTGGAGGATCTGGCCATTGCAAAAACTCCAATATATGCTTATTCACAGAAGGTCTCTGGCCACTGCCGCTTCAACCAAAAAAGAGGCGTTCAAAAATATTGAGCCGTTTGGCGTGACCTACACCACAAAATTTTCAAAATAACGAGGTTATATAGGACAAACGGCCCAATATTTTTGTAAGCCACCTTTTTTTAACGATTTTGTGATAAAATTATGTTACGATCCAAGTCGTAAGGAAATGGGCATTTACGAGTTTTTAGTGCCTAATTAAATAGACAAAATTTGCCTCCCCCCTCTAGATAGAAAACGCCCAATTCCAAGAGTTTTCGTAAATAAAATAGATTTAGGTTACGAGGAGATGAAACTATTTACGAAGTTTCAGGCGAATGTTAATAATTCGATAAAAAGGGGTCTGTACCATGGACTATTCAGTGATGCCGCTCTCCGTTTTAGCCTTGAATAATACATTAATTTCTACTTAAAAAAAGTTGAATAATTTCGCAAATGTACTTAGAGACAAGAACGCAGACGAAATATTCACTTTTTTTTTCACTTACGACTTAATGTAACATATCGCTAAGACTATTGAATACTGTCATGCAAAACAGTTAAATAATTAATGGCAAAAATATGAAAATTTACTTATGCTTTTTAATTCGGCCTTGTTTCATTATTTTGTAAATTTCCACTGTTGTTGACTTTGGTTGGGCCTTCCCGCTATTAGCATATAGGATTCCATTAATCCTTGAAACTAAAGTTTAACTTCAATGAGTCACGATGAAGATTCCACTGACCCTCAACTACAGTTTAACCTGTTGATTCAGGATAAATTTCTAAATCCATTATCCACTAACACTTATAGATTGATATGATCATTGAACGAAAGACCTGATTTTTTTTGTCGCTTAAAGGTATGTCGTTTTATACAGACCTCTGAATTCAAATAATAACCCAGTCTACAGAACTCAGCCGTCTTGATTTTACTCCTGGACAATATTTAATTTTCAAAACTTATAAACACAAAACGTGAGTTGTCAGCCGTTTAAGAATCTCGAACCCACAGACCATAATCTTCAAAATAAATCTTACATAGAAGATAAAAAATCTGCAGTGCCTATAAACAATATATATATATTTAACAGTCTACACCATCTTCTTCTCTAGTGTCCATCATCCAAAGTACATAGGGAGAGATACCTGCAGCAATATATATCCCATTCACCTTCTTATGTTAATGTAAAGAACATCCTCAATGTAGACAGTATCGAGAAAGAGAACCATATATATTTATTTTTATTATCCGTAGCCAATATGTACTCTATTCCCGAAATGATACCACCCCATACCAATTGAATGGTTATTAACACTGTTTTTGTCATTAGGGTATTGATTCGGTTAATGCTTGTTTTATTATGATTTTTGTATTGCTTGATGTCTATGTATGTATGTATATGTTTATAAATATATATATATATATATATATATATATATATATATATATATATATATATATATATATATGTATATATGTATATTAATAATTGATTCGTAAATGAAGTACAATTATGTATCTAATATCAGATGGCCTACATTTATTATAGTGAGAATGATTATTGATTTAAAATGTAAGCTTTATTATGAAGTGCGGGAAACGACTCACATGAAGACATATGTTGTGAATATTTTTGAATTAATTGTATAAGAAATGTTCTTTAACAAATAAAGGAAATCAATCAAGATATGTCGTTTTGCTATTGCTGTGTGTCGTTATGAAACAAAAAAAAAAAATCAAGTTCTCTTTTTAGGATGGAAGATTATTTTAGACTCGGCGTGTTTGACATAGTTGTAAAAATAACAAATTTTCAATTTTTTATATTAAACATATTACTTATTATAATAGAAACAATAGGTGTTTATTATTTTTATTATTTACGTATATTCTCAAAATTTACAGAAGGAGAAAAATATTTCATAGGAACAAAATTTTATACAAATAATCCTGTGGCACCTGTGAAAAGTGCGTCAAGTGCTCTTTTTTTTTTATGTTTTATGGCTATCACCAGAAAGCTATTTTTTCTCTCTTTCTTTTCGTCTAATGGGCTAAGTTATGCAAATACAATTACAAATACAATTTTATACAAATAATCCTGTGGCAGCTGTGAAAAGTGTGTTAAGTGCTATTTTTTAAATGTTTTATGGCTATCACCAGAAAGCTAATTTCTCTCTCTTTCTTTGTGTCTAATGTGCTAAGTTATACGACTATTACAAGATGAACATTCATATGAGAACTATGGATTGAAACTCGAAAACTGAACTGAATTCCGTTTTTCCAAAAGTGTGATTTTGCACTAAACATACTATGCATTCATCGTAAACCTATGACTTCCTGTTATACAGTTTTCATTAAAAATACCCCACTTATCCCTGTTGAACAAATCTCCTACTTAGGACTCCACCTGGACAGACGTTTAGCTTGGAATTCTCATACCAGACTGAAACGACAAGAAACCACTCGACGTTTGCGATTACTTCAGCACTTACTAGACAAATGCTCTGAACTTCCAATTAATTCAAAAAGACTCATATACATGACAATAATAAGGGCTATTTGGACTTACGGAGTTGAGCTAAACCATCGAATTCCTCTCGTATCCAATCCTTACAATCCAAAATCCTTCGTAAAATCCTCAATGCTCCCTACTTTGTTACAAATAAAACCATCCATAATGACCTTAATGTTTCTTATGTTTCAGATCTGTCCCAATACAGATACCTATCCTTCCATAATAAACTTCAGAATCATCCCAACCCTCTCGTTTCTAACCTTCCTCTTTAATTCCTGATAACAGTCCGAAGCTTCTGAAAAGAAGATGGTCCCCGTGATCTCCTAATGTAGACATATTATTAGAGTGTCACCGTTGGGTAGTTATTCAACAAGTGTTTTCACGTCATTACATCCATATGTTCAAATTTACTAAATGTATTTCTTTAATACAGTTGTAAATATCATTAAGACAAAAAAAACAAAAAAAAAAAACATACTATGTACAGGTGCCAAAGAATTATTGAAAAGGTGGTAGAGATAAAATGGGGAGGTTTACAATTATGCGCAAGCCTCAAAGTTATAAAAAGATTGGGCACTCCTGTTACATTTATATAATTAGTAGTATTGGCACTGGTAGAGGAAACTAGTCCGGCAAGTGGGCTTAGTGGCCCTTTTGCCTTTTGCCTTGCCAACCCCTGACAGCTACCTAGAGGTTGCCGCCCCGTTCTAACCATTGTGCACAGGCGGATTAAGGGGGGAGGAAGGGGATTCGGACTGAAGCCCCCCAAAATGGTAAAATATAACCATATCTTATAAAAATTAAAACATTATCTCTAAAAGTATTATTGTTCGTGTAATTACATTTAATAGGACTTAAAGAATAACTATTTTTTTTTTATTTATATGATATTTACAACTCCATACAAAAAAATACATCTAGTAAATTCGCACATGGATATAATGACATGAAACACATGTTGAGAAACTACCCATTGGTAACACTCTTATAATATGTCTATATTGGCCATCTTCTTTTCAGACGCCTCGGAGGGTTATCAGGAAATGAATAGGAAGAAAGGTTAGAAACAAGAGGGTCCGGATGGTTATGAAGTTTATTATGGAAGGAAAGATATCTGGATTGGACCAAATCTGGTATATAAGGAACATTAACGTCATTGTGGATGATTTTATTTGTAGCAAAGTAAAGAGCATTGAGGATTTTAGGAAGGATTTTGGATTGTAAGGATCGGATACGATAGGAATTTGAAGGTTTGGTTGGTGGAGCTCCATAGCTCGAAAGAATAACTTAAATTACTATTTCTTATAGGTAGTTAGTTTCATTCTTTTTCTTCCAAAGTAATTATCATATATTTATAAAAAAAAAATCTTTCGAGTAGAAGCCACTCCAAAAATAAGTCCTGGATCCGCTAGTGCCATTGTGGGAGTGTCAAGGTTAATTTCTAGAGACCGCACACCGGGACGAGCTAACGCTGCGTTTGGACAACGGAAGAAAAAAACAAAAGTTACAATTTGGAAGTTTTACTGCATTAGTGACAAACTGATATTGTTTCCCTTTCATAATCAGTAATTTTAAACTTAATTATCACATTAATAATCAGTGAATTATTCTTCCAGTAAAGTTTTTCTGTAGCAAAGTTTTCAGACCTTGCCTCAACCTATCACCTCGGTAGTTATTGAGGATTTAACTCGCGGGATCATTGAATTTAGAGTGACTGACATTACTTTTTATTTATTCAATTTCTTTTTACTAGCGTGTTCGAGTTATTATCAACCCAGGTTTTGACTAACTAATATCTAATTGTCTATACACAAGAACTCAACCGATACAGACTACTAAACAAAAAATCTAAACTTTCCATTGAAAACAAGCTACTGATCTACAAGACAATACTGAAACCTATTTGGACCTACGGACTGGAACTGTGGGGGACAGCAAAATTTTCTAACATCAAACGCATCCAATCCTTTTAATCTAAAGTCCTTCGAACAATAGTTGATGCTCCGTTATATGTAACTAATAAAACCCTACACCATGATCTCAATATCCCATTTGTCCTAGACCTTATCCCAGAAAAATTGTCCAAATTTCACCAGAATCTTACCTATCCTCCAAATCCCCTTGCACAATCTCTATCCAGCACCACCCATCCTTACAATCCTCCTCGGAGGTTGAAGCGGCAATGGCCCAGAGACTTGTAAGAATATATTGGAGTTCTGGTAATGTCCAGATTCTCCACTCAAGCCATGCATGTTTGGTCATAGTGTCTCTGCTCAGCTTCCATTGATAATACCATTGATGTGGCTGAGTGAAAGACGCTGGGATCTCCTACAGTTCTGCCTTTCCCTCCACGAGTGTGGGGAAAGCCCACATTAGTTTATTTTATAGATAAGTTTATTTTTGTTTAGTTTAGTATCTTTTAGTTCATATACATTTACGTTTAGTATTGTTTTATTGCTGTTTATTACTTTCAGTTATTGTGCATAATATGAATGAGCTACTATTTATCACTATTACCATTGTCCTTGAATGTGACAGATTGTAATATATCTCAATATAGAATTAGTATACTTATATTGAATTGTCTATACTGACAAAATTACAAAAATATTACAAATTTAATAGCTAATTCAAAACAAATAATATTTTTGCCTTATTACATACATGTAATTTAATATATATATATATAATAGCTTGTTATGAAATAGATAATAAATTATACAATATCTAAAGAATGTAATGTTTACAATACAAACCACAAGACGTGGATTTTAAACATTATATTGCTATGTACCGCGAATATTTTTACAATATTTATTTTACGTGAAATACCTATAATCCAAATACTTACATTAATTATTTTGCACGAAACAATTATTATTTAACATAAAATAGTTGATGTAAATAGCAATTGATGAGTTAGAGCAATAATATTAAAAAATATTGTGTTTATAGAATTAATTAGGTTTATGTTAAATAATAAGTGTTTCATGCAAAATAACGCAATGTATGTGAGTATTTGAATTATAGATATTTCACGTAAAATAAATATTGTATAAATATTCACAGTACATACCAATGTAATTTATTTACCTAACCCATAACGACCTGTTATAATAAAATATAAATATATAAAGTTACATGTATGTAATAAAAAATTATATATTTTTTTAATTAGCTAGTAAACTAGATACATGTTTGTAGCTTGGTCAGTGTAGGCAATGATGTTAGTCAAAACATGGGATGATAGTAAGACGAAGAAGGTTGTAAAAGACTTTACTTTGCAAGACCAAGGCCGATTTAGGTCATCATTAATGGTAGTGACCTGCACGGGCGGACCTACGGGGGGAGGACTTTCGGGCTGAAGCCCCCCCCCCTCCAAATTGGTAAAATATAACCTTGTTTTATGGAAAAAATATTAAAAAATTATCTCTTAAAGTTTTGTTGTTCGTGTAATTACATTTAAAAGGACTTAATGAATCACTTAAACACCATTTCATATAGACAGCTAGTTTCTTTCTTTTTTTCCAAAGTAAATATCGTCATATTTATGAAAAAAAAAAGCTTTGGGGCTGAAGCCCTCTCCCCCCCAAAATAAAATCCTGGATCCACTAGTGGTAACCTGAAAACAATATCCCAGCATAAATTTTTAGTCACAAAATTGTTTATATTATTTCTCTTGAATCTTTTCCATTTTCGTTCAGTTTTTTTTGTTTCTATACTTTTCCTCCAGTTTTCTATAACGGGAAGGAATAAATTATATCAGGAGGTCTGATGAACTCTTGTTAGTATAACTTTCTTGACAGAATTTCATAAAATTAATTTTAATTTATTCTAATCTTTTAAGAGTATTTGTTAATTATCCCTTACTTTTTGAGGCCGACCTAATTTGAAATGGGGCTTCTTCCGAAAACAAATTTAAAAAGTAATGGAAATGAATATTATGTAAAACTCAGACTATAAATTCTTGAATGGTTTCAGCTATTTTAGTTATAGTGACACTGTGGAATCACTTCAGGACGAAACCTAAGTCTAAAATGACATTGTTTACGTTACAGCTCCCAGTGAAAACCAAAAGCGCTCTAAAGGAATGAAGCGGCCTCTAAAGGAATGAAAAGCCTCTAAAGGAATGAAAAGCCTCAATTTGATATTGTGAAAGGTTTGAATAAATTCACATTCAGGAAAAAAGTTGTATATATTAAATCAATATTTGCTACATATATATATTTACAATAATTAAACATTATAGTAATTATTTTTCTAGAATAAGAAATTATTTCATTAATTTCAGATTTGGGTGATTTATTTATTATTTATATTTTTACTTTCACTTACCAATATACTTAATATAGAGTAAGGGATAGTATTGTGATCGTGAACATTTTTGAATCTGGTTTTTCAACGGAAATACACGTTTTGAGGTCCTTTGAGTCCAAATAACCAAGTCCCGCATAATGGTCTGTGTGTCTAGCTCAAACAGCTACTCTCAGCTCAAACTGAAAAGTCTAGCTCAAAAAGAAAAGTCATACAAAACTGATTTTATGTATTTAAGGTAGGTATACGCCTAAAAAATAAATAAAACTGGATAAATACTTATTCAGTTCGAAAATGAATCTTCGGAAGTAATAGTCAGAAGATATAGTCTGTGGGCCAGACATCCCTACCGTGAACATCCCCTCCCCCCCCCCCACATCCCTAAAAATTGCATATCGTTTTGTTCCTTGTAACTATTAATTAAAAAAAAAGTGAACTCACTGCCCCAAAATAGCGTCCAAACATGGCGGACTGACGACTTTCAATTTAGTTAGTTTTTTTTGGTCACTGAGAATCAGCATTTGGCTTAATTTCGTCATAGTTGGTCTTTTATTAAATCTGAATAGTCAGAGAATAATAAAACATGAAAAAATATTTAAAAATAATTGGCTTAAGCAATAAAAAACACCAGTAAAGTCAATTTTTTTAACATAATTATTTTCAAGATGAAAATCAAGTGTTGTTTTTTAGAATAGAATAGAAAGTAAACTTTATTCTGGGACCAGGTCCCTTATGAATAACAGATATGAACAAAAAAAAAATAAATAAAAACTACATCTGGCCAAAAATTACATTAATCAATATTAAAGAATATATACAGCATCTTCAGTGAAATTAAATTACAACAAGTAAAAATAAAATAAAATTTTGAGAGAAAACGAAATATAAAAAAAAAAAATTATTTAAATGAAAAGAAAACAAAATAAATTAAGCATGGGTTGATTTTTTAAATTAAAACTCAATTAATATTATCAACCATTCACCTCAGTCAAAATCTGTTTCACAATATTTATTTTATTGTATTTTATTGTATAACGTCATTTTGGGATGTGAGAAAAAATTGGTAGAGATGATATATAAATGAGGACAAGGAAGACGCATGGCGGATTTCCGATGGCAAGGAATTCCAGAAGGCTGTGGATCGGGTAATAAAGGAATATTCAAACGTCTTAGTTCTATGGGAAGGGTATAAAGGTCGGAAATACGGTATCTAGTTTTCTGGGGGTGGACCGCGGGTTTAAACTGTAGGAGACTGTAGATGTCGGACGGGTGTCTGGTGTTGATTGTTTGGAATAGAAAAGATCCAAGGAAATATTGTCTGCGGAAAGAAGGGAAGAGCCACTTTAACTCGTCGTAAAGGTGGGACACATGAGGCCGCCTCGATGTACCGAAGACAAATCTTAAGCACGTAGATAATTGTTTGTAATTAAACGACCAACAATAACGCAAAAAGTGCTAAAATAAAACATCTGGAGAATATATTTCTCTTTCTAAAAAACTAATTACTTTTTACAATATTTAAAGCAGTTCCGTAGAAAATGCACTTAAACAGCAGAAAAGCGGTTCTGGCGTAGGTGCCTACAGGCCTCAAAAACACCATTTGGTACTCATAAATGGCTTAGTTATAGTGCTATAACTACACTACAACGTTTTTGGTACATTATATTGATTGTATCAACGAACAAATATTAATGCAATAATTTAATTGTCCAAAACAATTTATTTTTATTATTATTTTTTTTAAATTTAACTTCCTTTATTCTATACGGATGTCGTTCAAGAATGCCTCTATTGTAAAAACAATATAAGTATAACAATAAAACTTAATTCAAAAATACTTTGCTGAATATCTTGAATTTTTTATTTAGCGTTTGCAAATTAACACTTTGTTTTGTATATTTACTGATTCTTAGAGGGAATTTAAATTGTATATACTTCCTCGGAATGGAAAATGAACTACATATAATGAATAGTTGATGGGTTGTTTTGTAAAACTCGTATATCATTAATAAAAAAATTAATTTTTATTTCATTTATTTTGTACGAAATTTGGACCATATCATAAAAAAATAGGAAATTTTAGTATTTAACGCATTATTCTCTCTGCACTAAGCAAGATAGAAAGGGCGAAGCTATTAGTTCTTCTAGGTAACCGGAACTGATTGTTAGTATTTGGTCTCAAAATGAGGGAAAACGCGAAATTGAACCCAAAAATTAGAAAAATACATTAAGCGAGCGAGAAAGGAAGTGCCGAAATCTCGGAAAAGAAAAGAAGGATCAGTATCCATTATACAGCTAAACGAATGTATAGTAGATAGATAAACAGAATATTTCAAGATGCTGCTAAAAGGGTGTCAAATACTGGAGCAGTTTGGATGATATTAAGTGGACGATGCAGGTTTATTATGGTGAACACCATTTTATCAGCAAGAAAGATTTGTTCGAAGCAATCGGCAAGTCAGTAGGTCTTAAAATCCACCGAATCAATCCAATGCCATTGTAAATTACTATTTCATTGTACTTGTGGGAAAGAAAAAGTGAAATATAGAAATATTTGATGGATATATTTATAATCTTAAATACATTTAATATATTTACATAGGTAACAAAAGAAAAAAAAATCAAGTAACCTTTTAGAAAATTAAATTAGTGAATAATTTGATTGATTTTCCCTTTGTAAAATCCCAACATTTTCCACTTACAATTCACACTAATTGTACTTTTTACCTAAACTTTTGACCTATCAATATATAAATTGTATATAAATGACCTGTAAATATATAATTATTTTATTATAAATTAAATAAAAACTAATTAATTACTCCGTTAAATTAAATTTTAAAATAACACGTGCTCTTTTAGCAAGATTTTCACTTATGTTATAATTAGTCATTATACATGATTATTTCATAACATAAAAGAAAGCTTAATTTGGATGGCTGAGCACGTGTAAATAATTTTGATTAAAATATATTCTAAAAAAGGCCATATATCATTTATAAAAGACTCTGAAAATATGGAGAATGTTTTATTGTTTGTAAATGGATCAGCCCATAGAAGACTCATAGTGAGACATTTATTACTTACTTTTTCAAGGTAATGACAATAATAACTGCCCTACTGGTGACATTTTACTGATGCAATAATATTTGATGGGAACACGTGAGGAAATTTTCCACAGTATCGTTTATTTTAAGAATTATTAACAACCTTTAAGGTAAGATATTTTGGATTTTAAGATATATATAGTATCAAAATACAACCTTATAAATGATGTTTCGTAAAATGTTTTTGCCAACTGAAGAAAAAACAAATTGATATAATTTGACGATTATTTATATAAAAAAATTGATAATATATTGTTAATTATACTGCTCATATAATTAAAAAATTTCGACTTGCTGAATCAAGGACACGGGGTCCAATACTGATTCGAATCCATTCAGTGTTGATCTATATCTTCCGTTTAATGCAAAAACTCCCTGACATAACTACAATTTAATTTAGGTACTTTATCAAGGACTATTTTAAACCCTTTTTGTTCAAATTAATTTACTTTATATTTATCAAAATAGTGATCTGACAACGTTTCATAAAAGCATATTTTTAACTTTTGGTCGTCCGTGAGTTTAAAATCAATTCGAAGTCATTGTCGTAATTTTATTTTTAGTTCATAAGCTTTTTTTGTCTATTTGTAACAAAGTTTTGTTGTAATTAGAAGACAGAGGAACAATTGTATAAGAAAAAGATAAAATATATATATATATATATATATATATATATATATATATATATATATATATATATATATTTTCCCTTTGAGGTAGCCCCACATAAGGATCGTTTATTTGATTCGCCTTCATGCTCGGTGCCTTAAAGGCATACTATATGAATTACAATTTTTTACATGACTTTGTTTTTTGTTTTACATGAATTATATGAATTATGATGTCACCGATATGCTTTTATGGACTTCAAAAATATGGCCTGAAACCAATGTTTATACGAATTCAAATGAAATAAAGCAATTTGAACATAAGGGTTTTAAAATAGACCTTGTTAAAGTAAACTAGATTAAGAATCAAAATACTATTTTGAAATATATTATTAAGGATATGAGTCACTAAGTAAATTTTTGAACGAACTAATCTTCCACGTACGTTTTTATGAATTTCGACATTATCTATCGATACAAAAACATGATAAGTTCATACAAAACGTTAGATATATCAAAAGTATTTTATTTCAAGATTCGTTATTAACAACCTTAAATAGGTAAGGTATTTTTAATTCTGAACATCTTAGATCAGCGGTCTCCAAATGTTTTGGCCCGCGGGCCTCATTGAGAACTCCGCATTATTTTATTTACTGGAAGCGCGTTTGGTTTTCTAATTTATGATATATAAAACTCATTTAATACAACAGTGAATATTTTTTTCTTATTCTGCACAACAGATATAAATATATATTGATGTATAATAACCTAAATATCCGGACAAAGCAAAGGCAAAAATAAACAACATAAATTGTGCATGAAATTATATAAGATATTTTTTTTTCGGCTCCTAGGGCCAATTAGAATGAACGCCGGTCATGCGAATGGTATCGATAACAATTCAAAATGACTGTAGGAAATTTGATTAATATCGGTGACCCACTGACTGTAGATTCGCCTCGTTAGTATGTTTATCTTTAAGGCACAGGCGGATTTACAAGGGGAGGGCTTTCGGACTGAAGCCCCCCTCCACAAAACGGTGAAATGTAAACATGTTTTATAGAAAAAAATATTAAAACTATAAAATATTATTGTTCGTGTTAATTACATTAAATAGGACTTCAAGATTCACTTAAACACCATTTCATATAGGTAGTATATTTCTTTCTTCTTTTTTTTTCAAATTAATTAATTACGTTATATATATATATATATATGAAAAAAAATCTTTCAGACTGAAGCCCTCCCCAAAATTAAATCCTGGATCCGCTAGTGCTTTAAGGTACATCACATCTACAACATTCACCAGATCGTCTTATTGAATTTTGCTAAGCCAGAGCCTTTCGTGTACCTGATTAAAGGGTCTGACCCTCGACTTAGCTGAAAAGGGTTTGGAACCCAACTCGTGCTGTCCAAAAGATACTGCGGGACCCAATTTAACCTTTTTTTTTTTTTAGGAATTCCTGACCCAACTCGTGCACTCCCCCACACAACGGGACTTGTGGTTTGTGATAGAAAAAATGACACTTCAGCTCGAAAATGAACTCTTTAAGCGATAAATATTGTAGTAACTGCGTGTGTGAGTATTTTTCAAAATATATTTCTAAATAGTTTTTGAAATTTTACCATGCAAGAAACTTTCGCGGGGCGGATTTGAGGGTTCGTAGTTTGGAGACCAAGTAGTGAAAAAGTAGGTTGGTCAAAAAAATGTTCCCATTTCACAGAGAGAAAATTGATCAAAGTACTAAGTGATTTAATTTTTAAAAAATGTTATTTAATGGATTTTTTCAGTAAACCCACGATTTGTATTAAAATGCAATGGCTGCAGACTACACGACCTTCAATTTTTTAAGTTTCCTACCTCCACAAGGAAAGAAATATAATTAAGTCGGCACTTCCACATCTCTAAGTCTTAGGGCTCCTCGCATCCAATAATGATATTTCTGGCCATTGGTGTGTTCAGGTGTCTGTTGAAGTTTAAGCTAAACTAATGTGTTTTTCTTTCGGAGTGTTTACTCCCATGATACCTGTGTAACCAATTGGTATCTTCTGAGATATAATCGTAAAACGTGTATTACCGTTAACTTATTCAAACAGAAGGAGAGACTTTTCTTAAATGTGGTCAATTTATTTAAATTGGGAAATTTAGTAATTACAAATATACCCCGGTGAGAATTCCACGCTTTATTTTACTTAGCTATTCTTCTCCCTATTGCATTCGTTGTATAACTTGTGTGTATATATATATATATATATATATATATATATATATATATATATATATATATAAACATGTTTATTCCTATATACAGTATAATATTATCAAGATAGCCTATTCAACAAAGTCTATGCACAAAATTGGTGTAACTTAATACCAGACCTGGACAAACGGTATTTTAATTATTATTTTAAAATACAATATTTATATAATATACCAAGTATTTTGTCTTTTTAAATACAGTTTATTTTAATCACGAGGTATTTAAATTTTTTCAGAAAAGGTTTGTAAAATACAAAATATTAAGTATTTTTATAAAAAAAAAAAATAATACAATACGAATACAACGATCAACCTATAATACAGGATACCTAATCTATTTATTAATTTATTTTGTGTTGTATAAATTACGAATATTTTGTACCGTAGGGGCCGAGTACTAGGGGCTTGAGCCCCCTCTCCCCTCTCCGCGTGCTTTGTTTGTGAGAGTTCAGCCCCAACAAATTTCTGTAGTATGAACTTCATGAACGATGGTGTGCATTACAATTCCATTACAAAGGACTGTATCTATCAACTAGCAGGTATAATAGAATTTGTTTAACGGTGTCCTATTTTGGATTTATGAACTCAACTAAACTGTAAAAGGAATGATATATTAAAATACTGTACTGTTTTAGTATAATGTATTTGGTTACAACACTTTTTTGTCATCAAGAAGGGCTTGAAACAACTCTCAATACCTACCTGATTTAGTAATTTTTCATATAGGTATATATATATATATATATGAAATATATATGCATGAAATATATATAAATATGAAATATATATATATATATATTATATATTGCATATAGGCAAATATGATATATTCCAAACAAGATCACCACCCTCCCAGACCCCCTGCTCCGTGATCTTATAGTTCGGCTCCCCCAATAAGTTTCATAAGTCGGCGCCTATGTTTCGTGTTTTAAAAAGAAAATACTGTTACAGACAATCCATTTTATATTTTACACGTTAAAATTCAAAATACAAAATAATGTATTTTATATAATATTCGAAAATACGTTATTTGAAATACAGCCCAGGTCTGTTTTATACCTTACTACGGCCGAAGGATGTTTCTTGGCGCAAGTTGCGCTATCAAAATTTTTGAGGGGGTACATTTAAACGGGGTTTTAAATTTTTGAGGGGAAACATTTTAACGGGGTTATTAAGTTTGGAATGAAAAGTTTCAAACCAAGGGACAAGGAGAAGACATGGAACAGACCGGATCACGTGTAACTGTGTATGATCCACGAATTTTTAAATTATACTTTCGCTTGCATTGTTTTGTATAAGAATAGAAGAACAAAACCATATGTTGGAAGAGGAAGGGAGGTTCATGCGCCGTCGACCATAGGTGGATGGAAACCCCTGATGACAGCTAAAGTAGCCATTTACTTAATAAATGATCCGCTTCTTCCGCTGAGAAATATCCTTCCAGTTTAATAGTCAAGCAATAAGACTCAGCTATTCCTGATCTGAGACTAATCTATAATTTATCCGTTTATGACTTATGATTTAATGCAATAACCTTGATGTAAATTTTTGACAGTGTGTATAAAGCCATTCCTAGATATTTTTTACAGTTAATAAAGATTTCAAAATATCTCATTCTATATATCACACAGTGCCTCAAAAATCATAAAGTAATTCTCCACGAACTTTCCTTCCATTTGATACCTCATTCAGCAAAATCCATCGCTCCTGAGAGCCAGAAAAAACTATTCATACTCTCGTATTATAAATACTGTACATTTCGTAATAAGTTTATTTCGAAACGTTAAAATACCATCTTCCAAACTGGGGCTGTTAAATAATTGTTTATAAATTTGTTGTTATTTTGTTTTAACTTATTCCACTTTGAAAGAAGGAGCAGCTAGCTAACGTTACCGCCTCCATTCCTCCTCCCTAGCCATGCTTGAACGATTAGATCCAAAGAAAAAATATTTAAATTTTTAAAAGGGCAGTGTTGTTTATTTCAAACGCACATACTTGTCCAAGGCTATATTGCTTGTTAAATTTTCAAACTAATGGATTAGCTAATGGTCAGAAATAAGGTAAATGAATGTATATAATTTAATTCCTGCATATTTTAATATTTAAAAACTAAACTTGGGGGAACCTGGAAGCAATGGCTACCTTTCTAGAATATAGAAAGGAAAATAATTCATAGGTGATTATATCAGCTGATTACTATTTCTTTCTTCTTTTTTTTTTTTTGCGTAATTTAGATATGCTTTCTATAATGAAATAAATTATTAAGATTCAAATAGTGATTACATATTTCAAGACAGCGATTTAATGCTCCGTCTACAGGATAGTATGAATATCAATATAAGAATAAAGGATGTCGATTTATGAATTCAAATATATTTCATGAATTGAAAATAAATAGAATGTACAGTAAAACTATTGTACTATAAATATATATTCTTCTTCTTAGTCAATTCCTCTCCCACCGTTAATGATTGTGGAGGATACTGTTTATAGAGCCTCATCCATTTATCTCGGTCTTGCACCAACTGATTGCGCCTTTTTTCTTTTTTTTTTTTTTTTTTTTTTTTTTTCTTCCCTACTTCGCCTTTTAGGCTATACGGGATTTTCCCGGGCCGGAGGATGATGGCAGGGAATTTAAAATCCCCTCCGGCACCGGGACGCGAACTCTTACTTTTTATATCATCTCAAATCTCTGTTATCTGGTTGCCAGGCAACTAGCGGTGCTGTGCACACGCTTTAGCCTATTCGGCTACCCCGCCCCTAACTGATTGCGCCTATTCCATTTGTTTTCTCTCAAGTCGAAATCCTTTCTAAGCTGACTTCCAGGTCGTTCTGAACCTCCCTCTTGGCATCCTTCCTTCCACGTTTACTTCATATTTAGTTTTGGTCATTCTTCCCTCTTGCATTTTTTGACAAGCCAAAAACAGTGTAGGCTGTTTTCCTCTATTGTATTTTCTGCCGGTTTTATTACCAAATTGCTTCTTATCGTTGTATTGCAGATTTTGTCCCTCCTAGTTTTTCCCTCTATTCATCTCAGAAACCGCATTTCCATTGCTTGAATTTGGTTTTTATGTTTTAAGGTTATAGTACAGGATTCACTACTGTATGTCAGTATGGGGACAAATGTATTTTTGTACACGTTTTTTAAACATTTTTTGACACTTCTCTCTTCGCTAAGAAGCCTGTTTTTAGTGAATGGAAGCATTTGCTTGCTAGTCTTATTATTTTCCTGATTTCGCCATCTATCCAGCCGTTCTCGTTTAGATGGGCTCCCAGATACTTGAAGTCTTTGGCGTGCTCGAGTATTCTCCCCCTTTATTCGAAGTAATCGGTCTCCTCTCTCCTCTCTTCTCCCTATCGTCATTATTTTTGTTTTGTTGCTGTTTCCATGTTTCATGTTAAATAGTTCTAGTTCTTCTTGTAGGGTTCGGAGGTTGTATTGGAGATTTCTTTCATTGTTCCCGAATACAACAAATACAACAATACAACTGGTCTTAACTTTCTGTGGCCCAACCTAAATGATCCCATTCTTTTCTTAGCTCTCTTCAGTGCCATGTAGAGCACTATGATAAACAATAAAGAGCTTAGACTACAGCCCTACCTTATTCCTTGGGTGTTCTGAAACTCCCTAGAGGTGTGGTTATTGGTTCTGACCACGCTTATTTACTTTTTATATGGGCTAAGAAAGACTCTCGATAGAACTCGATCGACTTCATGCTCGTGGAGTGTTTTGTTTATGCCCATTTTCCTGGCCTTATAGAATGCATGAGTTAGGTCCACAAAGCTTTATACTTATTCTTTTCCACGACCTTTTCTGAGAGCTGCCTCATTACGAATATTACAATAGATCTTGGATGCTTCTTTGTGATCTAAAACCGTATTGTTCTTCTTCTAAGGTCCTCTCAATGAATTCTCTTAGTCTCTTCTATATATATGTATCTATATTATTAGATGTATTTGCTTAAAAATACTCCTTCCATAAATACTCCTAATAAGAACTTTTTTTTTATATATATTTTTATTGAGAAATAATACATTTTGCCACACTTAAGGGTACTGAGTACTAAAGATGAGTGAGGCACATCCATATCATATATACAATACAATAAAAAAAAAATATATATACATCTATATAACAAAGGCAAAAAATATAATAAACCAAGGAAATGTAAAAGTTAAAATTATATGAAATACAGAAATTCGAAGCAAAATTAAATAAATTATAAGTAAAAGAAATAAATAGAAAAACATTCATACTTAATTATACTTATAAGAACTAGAATTCCATCATAATCCAAGTTTAAAACTTTGTTTTAATAATTTTAAATATTAAAAAAATAAATGATACCAATAACTGTGGCATTTACGACCACAAATCTCCTGTTCTTGAAAATAGTAGCTAGACCGGTTGTCCAGGAAGGTAAAAGATCTGGAAAAGAAAGGAAGACCAGAAGGCTCAACACACACTAGATCGTCGGTCCCAATAATGTTAATAATAATATCAACATAGAAATATAGTCAAACATTATTGCCACTGACCAAAATCAAATAATTAATATCCAACGCTTTATGTTCGAGTTTCCTTTGCATATATCACTTAGAAAAAACAAAGTCAGATAAAAATTTCAGAAACCAGTATCAGAAAGATATAATGATTGAAGGAGCAATATGTTTTCTCATTCCAACAAGAAATAAATTGTACACAAATATTAATTAAACAAAATTTTATGAGAAGTCCATCGATTCGTTGGGCGCTTCATTTATTCCTGAAGAAATTGTATCATTGTCCTTTCACTTTTGTAATAAATAATCATTTCAGAAGATTTGCTTTTTAATTATGGAGTTGTGTTTGAATAATAATGAATTATAGAAATTTCATTAATCATTAACATTAATAAATTAAATCAATAAAATTAAGCATTAAAATATATTAATCATAAATAAATTATGATGTGTATTTATTAAGAAGGATTTAATAGAATGTATACGAAAGTTGTGATAGTGTTAAATAATTCATTGTATTTAATCTTGTTTTTTGCAAATGAAATACATTGAATCGAATTTCAGATTTTTTTATACTCATAAAAATCGAATTAAAATTGTTTGTGTCTTAAATTTGAAGATTCAAATTTCATCTACTCAATTTATCTGCTACAAGACTTTTTAAATTGATATTAGCTAAATTTCTTCTTCTAGTTTTTGTATTTTTGTAGTGCCTTACATTCTTCGAAAAAAAAAAATATATACGAATTCCCAACTTCATTATTTTTTTTCATCAAATTCTCTACAAGACCAACGGAAAAGCAGGCAATACTTTAATTCGAGGATGTCTTATATTTGATAAAATACCGTGTTTATTCCGCTATGACGAAAACCAAACATAACAATTGCAAATTACCAATTTCAATCCAACAAATATGAAATTGAATGAAAAAAATAAAATAAATATTTTTTTTCTCTTATCCTCCATTTTATTTTTCAACTAATGCAATATAAGTACATGCAATATATTGTATCTTTTCGCTTTTTCGTGTAATGTAAAATTTGTTTTCACGGATAGTGAGATACTATTCTGCGAAGAACGATGTCTAAAAGGAAGGGATCTTTTATGATTTATGGTTTTCCTTCATAGACAGAAATATGTTTAAAGTTTTGAAGTTTAATCATTTATTTTTATAAGTCTGACACTGTATTTTTATGAAAAATTGTTGTAAAACTTTATTGTTGTTTTAAACCATTTTTTTAACGAATCACACTAACCTGTATATTAGCAACCACTGGTGCGAATTCGATGTGTTTTTTCTCTTTTAAATAATTCTGGTTGTGATACAAAATTATACGTTGTGAGTTATTCGTAAACAAAGTTTCTTTTCTCTTTTCCTTCATAACTCCCCCCCCCCCTAAAATCGGAGAAATTGGACTATTTTTTCCACCTGAAGCAGAAGATGTTCAAAATGAGGGCTCAATCATTATATTTGATGAAGAAATGGAGAATATATACGTATAAATGTATGTGTTTATATATTTAAAAAATAAAGTTTTTGTAAAAAAAATAGTTACACATAAACTTCACCGGGATAGTTTTTAGCAGTAATAGTAGTTTATATTAACTCAAATGTACGCATACTCGAGTTACACTATAAAGTAGTTACACATATACGTATAAATGTATGTGTTTGTATTTTAAAAAAATAAAGTTTTTGAAAAAAAAAGTAGTTACACATAAACTTCACCGGGATAGTTTTTAGCAGTAATAGTAGTTTATATTAACTCAAATGTACGCATACTCGAGTTACACTATAAAGTAGTTACACATATACGTATAAATGTATGTGTTTGTATTTTTAAAAAATAAAGTTTTTGCAAAAAAAGTAGTTACACATAAACTTCACCGGGATAGTTTTTAGTAGTAATAGTAGTTTATATTAACACAAATGTACGCATATCCGAGTTTTTTTAAACAGAAAAAACAATTAGCTATAAAGCACAGACAGTCATGCACGACCGTGTGAGACAGAAAACTACAGAAATCACCCTTCCTGGAACAACCTCTGTGAGTAATATGGAAATAATGTATGACCTACATCGCTGTGTAGTGTTCCAGGGTTAATTCATACCTGTGTTCTTCTTCGATGAATTTCTGCCAAAGATTTTCCCGAAAACCAAACGATAAGACAGCTTTGATCTCAGATAAAGCTCCTATGAAGATTTTTGCCATAAATCGGAGAATTTGATGAATTGTTGACTTGTATTTAAATGTATGCTTAATGCATGATATGTTTTAATTTATTTCATCACACCAGAACTTTAGAAATTGTGATATCATAATTAATCTTCTCAGCTTCTGATCGTTTATTGCTGATTTAAATATAACACTGAAGGATTTTGATCGGCTTACAAAGATTCGGAAGAATCTGGAAGATTTCTATTGGATCAAATATGTAGCTTCCTTTAAACATCCATTTTTTTTTTTTTTTTCTGTTGGCATGACTGAGCTTGGAGATCTTTAGCCGCCTTAACAAGCCTAGTCCATCTGCCAAATTAGTCCAGTCAATAAATAATAATAGAAGGAAATGGTGGAGACACAATTTTTGACTTTGGAACATTGTTTGGACAAGTAATGAGATAAAAATTCTAAAGTTCCAACTTCTAGGTGGTGCCTAGAAGATAACTTTTTCCGGGATTTCGCTTATGTCAGGAAAACTATCCATCGCATCGATGAAGACGTTTTACACAAAATTAAAGCTGATTTAATTTGCAATATGGTTAATTATATACATTTTTTCGCTACCTTGCTTAGTTCCCGAGATATCTGTCTTTAACTATGGCTAATTTTAAAAAGAAAATTTTGCCACATGTTTATTGCTGTATTTCGGGTTTTCGCTTACGTCAGGAAAATTATCCATCCATTTATAAAAAAATATTTTATTGCGGTCTTAAGGTTTTATACAAAATCCTATTTTTCAGTAATTTATCTTTTTCAATTATTAAAGGCACAATTCAGTTTTTCTTATGAATTTTTTAAGTTGTTTGTGTCCTTTTTGGTTTCACTCTTTTATTATTTTAGTAATATTAAGGGCTGACACCACGATATATTTCCTCCTCTCGTTACAAAACTGCCCACATTATATCGCTAAATGTATTGGATCCTCGATTATATATATTACTAGCTGATGTACCCATCGTTGGCGGGTGTATATTTAAAATTTGAGCATCTTTTTTTGAAATGGATTTTGTATTATGGGTTCCAAAATCAATTTCATAAAATTGATTTGGGAGAGCGGAGATTTGTTTTGAAATTTTTATGGCGGGGCTTATGGAAATCAAGGTTTCGGAATAGTCATAACATAAACTTTGTTATTCGGCTATTTGTTTAGGTACCACACAATTAAACCGACCGCCACCGATCTATTAAAATGTACAGACAAAATCTTTATTTTATTTATATAGATATACACATATACTATGTAATAATAATAAAGAAACTAAAAAACAATTTCGTTGCTTGAAATAACAATAAATGAGTGGAGTTCTGGTCAAAATAAGTATATACATCTTATATTAATAACGTTATTAGGATACATGGATGAAGAAGTTTTGTAATGGAAAAGTATAAGTGTAAATAAAAACTACTGAACTCAATTTCACCATTAGTTCTGGTTTAGAAAAACTAATACATTATTAATATCTGAATATTATCACAAGAAGAAGTTTGTGTATGCAGAGTGTGAACATAAAATCCATTCATAACACATTCCCTTTCGCTCTGAACGGGGTCACAATTCAAGGCCTATGAAATCAGGAGTTGCATTGGATCAATTAGTGATGTTTTCTTCCTTCTTGCTTGCAAGTGCATAGCAGCAGAGTAAAAACAATGCAAATTCTGGAGTATTAATTCAAACATTTCAATTAATGACTTTTAGATTGTAAATTATGGGGTTGTCTTTTTAGTTATATTGGAAATCTGATACTGATAAATAAACTTTCTGTTTGAATAATAGATAAATAAACAAATCTAATAAGAAAAGATCAGATAACACAATAACAATGCCGTAAACAAAAATATTGGGCGTTGATCGAAATTTCCTAGTTTCATGGTTGCCTATGAAACTCATAAATAAGAGATGAATAAGTATACAAAATATTTAATATTTGCAGGAAAGTCGACGGTTACAGGAAGAAGTTGTTGAGTCGGAAAATTGTCCTTATGATTTATGTTTATTGTAATCATCTATCATCATCTAAAGCCTTCCTCTCATTGAGCACAGAAACTTGATAAATGATCACAATACATAGAACTCATAAGGACATTTTTAAATATAAATTTATTCCCTCCTATGATAAATACATGTATATATATATATTTGGTGATATATAGTGTATGTACACACACCACCTTCCTTACCGCTTTGAGTGTAAGTTCAATTTAAACTTTGTCCTATTATTTTTTGTTTTAGTAGTAAATTTAATTAATCTCTCGAACGAGAAATTGATTGTTCCAGGCAATGCTTATTAATAAATTATTGAAAAAAAAGAAAACGGTTTTCGATAATCGTTATTAATAAAACAAATAAGTCTTTTGGAAACCTACACAAAATACTTTTAAAGACTAAAATACTGGGAGTATTAAGCCTTTAAAGTACTTCGAAAGGGTAAAATACAAATGGCCATATATTTCCAAATACTTATCAGATTTAATTTTTTTGTTTATTATTTTCAATAAAAAACAAGTGTAATCGACCAAAAAACTTAAACCTCCCTCAAAATTTGAGGTATTACGTTTCAGGATACGTAGAACTCGAAAAATGTAAAAAAAAATAAAACTTGTTTGTCCGCGGTGTGTTTTTATAAAGTATTTAACCATTTTACAATGATTATATATACAATATACACAAGTATTTTTTTTTTCCCTCACAATTTTTATTCTGGTTTGTTTTTCACGGTGATTTACAATGCCTGAAAATTTATAGGCACTTAAAGTAAAGACTTTAGGCAAATTTCATCAAAATCATTTTGGTTAACGATTTATCGAGAAATATGTTTTTCGTCTACTGTTCTCAGCATACCAGATTCTATAAACAGACATCATGGGGCGGAAGAAACTCTATAAAGATGGAATAAAAATATTTTAAATTGTTCAAGAGATGATCATGGCTCAGACATACTGACAGACCCGAAAAGTTTTTTTGGCCTGAGGAAGCTCTGAAACGCTTGATCCGTTAAAAATTCACGTCGAAAATTTGAACCGATTCCGATACTTTTCTTCCTTAATAGCGGTAGGTAGGTAAGGAAAAAATAATTAGCCTATTATATAGCATCTCTTATATGTTACTTTTCCTTCCGCATTGTCCGTTTTTTTGTGTTTTTTTCTTAAGTAAAGCAAATAAATAATTTTAAGTAATATATGTTGGTATAGTTCAGCATAACCCAAATTTGCCAATTTTGTTTTTGGATCCATTAAATTAAACCAGTAACTATAATTCTTAATATTATTGGAACTCAATATTTTAAAAAAGGCACATTAACGATTATCGAATTCAAGTAAATTATCACAATTTGAATAATGTTGGACAGTAGTAGAAGCAATGTTAAAGGGATATTTACGGCTTGCTGATGCGTAATTATTCAACATAACTAATGACAGAATTATGCGAATACTGAAATGTTAATGACTTGGAGAGGAAACTTGGGATTTCGGTATTCGTTTTATTTATTTCTTCCATGTTGGGAAATGATAAATTACGGTTATTCAGCATTACTTTCTCTCGTTTTAGAATTTTATTACTTTTTACATAGAAACTTGAAAATTGCTTCTCGAATGACCTTGGTTGTATAAATCTTGCAGTAAAATCCTTCGCCTCGTACATTTTATTCATTGTTTAAAATTCGAATTTATAAATTATTTTAACACCAGTGAGTTTGTTAGGTGATGGTAACGAAATCCAACTTCTTCCATAGGATCATCTTAAGGATAATTTCGTCCAATGGATATAATCTTCAGCACTATGAACATGATGGGAAAATGAAGTAGAAGAAACGTAGCGTTAGAAAAGGATGAAGAAAAGAGAAAGGAAGAAAATAAGAAATAGCTGAACAGAAGAATCATTGAAGAAAAAAAAGATTTTTAGCGCTTCAGTTTGACCTTGGCCACTCTCAGACTAAGAGTCACCAAGAGCTTCGATTGGTTTTGAACTTTTTTTCCCCATGTTTTTGTAATTTCTTGAAAATTAATTTTTCGTGGACACCTTACCATACAGATATATCTAAACTGTGTAATAAGAAAAAAAAAAATCTTTAAGGTAAATGCACCAGTGATAGATACCGTACTAGTAATAGAGAGTATTTAACTCATTAAAAAATAATAAGCTTTATGCGTTTTATATAAAGGGCAAATACGAGTAGATTGTCAGTTAAATCACTTAGAAGAGTGACAACTTCGAGTGATATTATGGCACAGCAGCAGGTAAGTAGTTGATTTTTTAATGGAGCCAGGTAGAATGTTCGTTTTAGCAAGGTTTTCTTTTCCCGTTTCTTTAGGAAATATGTTTGAAAATTTGATTTATTTATCTGCGGTTTCATTCATCTTATGCAAGTTTCCTATTTCTTAAATTAAAACTGTGAAGAATGTATTTCTTTTTTATATTATATAAAAACCTATTGACTCTAAAACCTGGGTGACTATTACCGATGCAATACACGTTGTAGGAATTTCTTAGTTTTTCATTAATAATTAAGTGTGACTGACGAAACATTGTTGGGATAAGGAACTGGATGAGATCCACGCAGGACAGGGACGTTGATGGAAGCTGCTGGAGGAGGCCAGGATTCGAGACCGGGCTGTAGAGCCATGTTGATGGTGATAGTGTGAATTTAATATTTAAACAGTTCAATACTAATTTTAAACTTAGTTAAAATATATGTACTCACAAAGAATAATAAAAGTGCAGTCACTTCAAGGCCGACCAACTTTAGACGATTGATCATTTTTTAGGTTTCCTTATAATATGATGAGCTAATTACATAATAATTCTGTATTTTTAATCTATTTTATTTATTTATAGAAAGGTTTTGCCTTTTTCGATCACTAGTGTCATTTTAGCCCTATATTACAGTTATTAAATCAATTACTACTAATAGATACATAACAAAACTATAGATAAATACAATTTTACAGTTGTTTATCATAAATTTAAAAAAATAGCTATAGTTAAATATTCAAGTAAAATTAAATTAAGATCAGAATAAAACAAAAATAAAATATTTGTATTACTAAAAATATTTATATATAATCCAAACTAATAAAGCTATGGGTCTCTTACATGCATTGGAACAGTTAGTTTGCCAACGTTTCACCAATTCAGGCATTATCAGGGCAGACATTTTTTTCACATATAAGCAGAAAAAGAAAATTGCTATTGACATCTCATCAAGCCATCCAAAAACATACTGAAGGTAGCAGAAGAGGGGAGTTATATAAAACAGCTGATTAGCAGGGATACAGGGGGAAAAATTCATAAAGGACAAATTAATATTTACAAAAAAAAAAGGTCGAAAGTGAATAAAACATACATACCCTCGCTCTCCCCTCTCCATTCCCCACACACAACTAAGTGGATACACGGCCATTCCACAAATAATATTTCTAAAATAAGCAAAAAGCTCCAAAAGAGGCATTATGAATGGAACAATCCAAACTGATAAAACCACAAGTCTCTAACATACAAGTGAACAGATAACTTGCCAACGTTTGGCCAATTCAGGCATCAGGTCTTCGTTACGCTACAACATATTTGTTGAGCTCCTGTAATCTCCTATTCTCCTAATACAAAATAGAGATTTACATCCTGGTGTCTTCGTTACGCTACACCATATTTGTTGAGCTCCTGTAATCTCCTATTCTCCTAATGCAAAATAGAGATATACATCCTGGTGTCTTCGTTACGCTACAACATATTTGTTGAGTTCCTGTAACCTTCTATTCTCCTAATACAAAATAGAGATTTACATCCTGGTGTCTTCGTTACGCTACAACATATTTGTTGAGCTCCTATAATCTTCTATTCTCCTAACACAAAATAGAGATTTACATCCCGGTGTCTTTGTTGCGGTACAACATATTTGTTGAGTTCCTGTAACCTTCTATTCTCCGAATACAAAATAGAGATTTACATCCTGGTGTCTTCGTTACGCTACAACATATTTGTTGAGCTCCTATAATCTTCTATTCTCCTAACACAAAATAGAGATTTACATCCCGGTGTCTTTGTTGCGGTACAACATATTTGTTGAGTTCCTGTAACCTTCTATTCTCCGAATAAAAAATAGAGATTTACATCCTGAGGTTTTCGTTGTGATACAACATATTTGTTAAGCTTCTGTAAACTTCTATTCTCCTAATAAAAAATAGAGATTTACATCATGATGTATTCGTTACGGTACAACATATTTGTTAAGCTCTTGTAACCTCCTATTCTCCTAATATAAAATAGAGATTTGCATCCTGGTGTCTTCGTAACGGTACAGCATATTTGTTAAGCTCTTGTAACCTTCTATTCTCCTAATACAAAATAGAGATTTACATCCTGGTGTCTTTGCTGCGGTACAACATATTTGTTGAGTTCCTGTAACCTTCTATTCTCCGAATAAAAAATAGAGATTTACATCCTGATGTTTTCGTTGTGATACAACATATTTGTTAAGCTTCTGTAAACTTCTATTCTCCTAATAAAATATAGAGATTTACATCATGATGTATTCGTTACGGTACAACATATTTGTTAAGCTCTTGTAACCTCCTATTCTCCTAATATAAAATAGAGATTTGCATCCTGGTGTCTTCGTAACGGTACAACATATTTGTTAAGCTCTTGTAACCTTCTATTCTCCTAATACAAAATAGAGATTTGCATCCTGGTGTCAATTGCATCCTGGTACAACATATTTGTTAAGCTCTTGTAACCTTATATTCTCCTAATACAAAATAGAGATTTACATCCTGGTGTCTTTGCTGCGGTACAACATATTTGTTGAGTTCCTGTAATCTCCTATTCTCCTAATGCAAAATAGAGATATACATCCTGGTGTCTTCGTTACGCTACAACATATTTGTTGAGTTCCTGTAACCTTCTATTCTCCGAATAAAAAATAGAGATTTACATCCTGGTGTCTTCGTTACGCTACAACATATTTGTTGAGCTCCTATAATCTTCTATTCTCCTAACACAAAATAGAGATTTACATCCCGGTGTCTTTGTTGCGGTACAACATATTTGTTGAGTTCCTGTAACCTTCTATTCTCCGAATAAAAAATAGAGATTTACATCCTGATGTTTTCGTTGTGATACAACATATTTGTTAAGCTTCTGTAAACTTCTATTCTCCTAATAAAAAATAGAGATTTACATCATGATGTATTCGTTACGGTACAACATATTTGTTAAGCTCTTGTAACCTCCTATTCTCCTAATATAAAATAGAGATTTGCATCCTGGTGTCTTCGTAACGGTACAACATATTTGTTAAGCTCTTGTAACCTTCTATTCTCCTAATACAAAATAGAGATTTACATCCTGGTGTCTTTGCTGCGGTACAACATACGTGTTGGGTTTCTATAACCTCCTAGTTTTCTAATACAAAATAAACATTTTAGACTCAAAATGTGTTCGTACGGTTTGATTTTACGTAGGTGACAGCAGTTATTTTTGACCCCTTGGATACAATACAATTGCATAACCTAAATAAAGTTGTTTACCATTAATTATATTGTATAAAATATGATTTATGTTATATTATGATATAATTATTATGAAATAGAAAAGGAAGCACAATATAAACACAAATTATTTAAGGTTAAACATTAAATATTTTTAGTCTATTTTCTAGAGACATGAAAAAACAAACACCATACACACTACGCTCCACATCCAACCCATTAATTAAAAAAGCATTCAACTTTTGCAGAGATAAGATTAAAATTTATCTTTTCATTATAGTTTTGGTCATCTTATTTTGTTTGAAAAAAATTATATAAAACGATACACAGGAGCACAATCTGTTTATTTTTATCGCCTTTATATTGACCTATAAAATGAAGCCATTATTCACGGAACTAAACTGATTCCTCGAACTCTAAAATCTAAAACGTGATTTAAAATTTTTCATCCTGGGAATTAAAATTATTTTTAGTACCTTCATAATTACAAAACTTCCCTACCTTAGCTACTAACACAGAAACATATTTTCAATTAAGTGATGAGCTAGTCTAATTAGTTTAAATTAATTAACTAATTAGTGTTATCGGTTTTAATTGTTTTAAATTAATAGTATCGGAATTGTGAAATTGTAATATATAAATGAAAATTAATTTTTAATTAGTTGTGTTGTGATCTGTGACATATTACGGTCAATGATTTCTCTTCCGTTAATTTCTGAATAATTTACAAATAATTTGTATTTTTTCACAAAGATCTTATATGCTAGTCCTAGAAGAGATAATATAAATTGATTTTTTTTTTCAGAGGAGAAATGCGATACATTCATCAGATTTGACATATGCATTCCATTACTTATAATAATGGAAAGCAGAGCAAAGCAGACGCAAAATTTGATGCTCTACAACTTTGATTCTATGGGTTTTTCCTCTTAGAGAACTCATTTCCAAGTTACAGGGCCATTTATAGTAATTTGTGTAAGTTTTTGACAAATTTGGTAAAAATCAGCGTTGGTTGACCGTGATATACCTTAATAGTTAACCAAACTATAAAGCTTATGTACTCGTTGGACGCAAAATTTAACGTTCTTTAATTTATTAAAGATCACATTTTTCGCTTTGATGCATCGTTTAGGAGTTATAGATGAAAAACCCAAAAACTGTGGGAAAAATCTGACTTTTTTGGCTGTAAAAAGTTTTCACTTGGTGGCCCGCGTTAGCAATTTTGTTTATTACGTGTCTGAACCCATGTATACAAGTTAAAAAAATAAAAAAAATTTCCACATTTTTCACAATGGGTTTCCCGTTTCGATCCTCAAATTACAGACCTGATATTCATTAAATCAGCCGCCATTTTTGAAAGCGGGGCTCTGGAACGGCAGACAAGGTTCTTTTTACTCAGAATAACAGACACTTTCGTAATTTACAATCAAACCTTCGCCTGCGATCAGGTCGATTTTCGGGCCCTGGCTCCAGGGCTATTAATCAAAACGGAGCTAGTTCGTAATTGCCTACCAAGGGTGGCCCCCTCCCTCAAGCGCAAGAACCTATTCCCCTCCACCCAAGATATTTTATTGCTTACCTTTTCTTAAAAACAGAGCAAGGTAGAATTTAAAAAATCGTAGATCATATACAATTACACTTGATATGGTCTGTTCCATGTTTTCTCCTTGTTCCTTAATCTGAAACTTTCTGAAACTACAATAAGGCGGGGGAACTTGCCCTTCCAACTATGTTGGGAAAAGCATGACCAGTTAAAGCTGGAAAAAAAAATTAGTTTCCATGTATTTTTTATGTTAATCCTACTTTATTTTAATGGAGACGTTTATTCCCCATTGAATAGTATAAAAGCAGACTTTATAACCTACAACAGTTAAAAGTTATTAATTTTTGTCAATCTCCATTATCTTCTCCGACCTTATATGTTAGGTTTTTTTTTTTAGACCTTTTTATTGAGAAATAATACATTTTTCACACTTGTGGGCAATGAGTACTAAAGCTGAGTGAGGTACATTCATACTATATATACAATAATATAAAAATATCCCCTCAAAAATTCAAAGAACCTTCAAAATATGCCTCACTCAAAATTTTTGACGACACTTGAAACCCCCTCCTGAGTACTTCTACAGTTTTCAGATCAATTGATGTTTATGGTTATCGTTCCGTTCCTGTGGGTCGTATCGTGGTGTCATAAAGCCTTAAAGTGTTCCTCAACAAGAGGTATGTCTAAAGTAAAAATAATTTTTCAAATCAGAATGATAGCTCCAAAAAATAGCTTTTAAATAAATAAGTACTATGACCAAAAAAAAAACAGATGAATAAAAAGATAATGAAATAAGTTTTAATAAATATAATTTTCTATCGGAATTTTTACTTGTTGGGCGGCTGGCATTACCAGTCTTTCATCTCTAACCAGATAAATATAGAAATTATAAGTTACTTACCCATTATTTGGCCATGATTAAACATTAATAATCCTAGGTTAGAAAGTGTTAGGTTGGATATTTTTATAAAGCAGCAAAAAAGGTTAAGAGATCTATTTATAGAATTAATACCATGTACCAGCAAAAGAAATAAAATAAAAGGAAAAAGAAAGATTTTAAACATAATTACTATATACAATTAAAGATAAATAGGAAGACACTTAAAATTATAAAGATAATAAAAATAACAAAAAGATACTTACTATTCTATATACAATAGAATAAGAATACAATAGCATGCCATAAACATCAAGAAACGATAGTCAAGATATGAGATATCAGAGCACGTGTGCATGCTAAAATAGGAATCAATAATTAGTCACAGGAAACAAAAGAGAGAAGATTTCTATTTTTTTTTTCAATGCTTCCTAAATCTTGGTTACAGTACAGATTAAATTAAGTGACCAAATATTTAAATTAAATGAATAATTATCGAAGAAGTAAGTCCTTAGGGATAAAGTGTTTCATTAATACATTTAAATATCAGAAAAAAGGTAAACTTCTATGATAATAACCATTAGATATTTCCTTAAACAATTCTGTGCTCCAGTGCATTTTTCGATAAGGGGTCATTTTTCAATCCCTAAAATTAATGTCAGGAAATTTCCTGGCACCATGTAGGGAGCATCCGGTAACACATGATCACGTGGACAATGAAATAATGACAAATTAATTATTTGTTAATTACTAGATTATCACCAAATCATGTGACAAGTTCACCACAGATTATAGGCTCTCTGATAGAGAGTGTTTGACCCGTTAGGAAATCACCCCCTGGCGTTATGATAAGCTGATAAGGGTTGTCAGACTTTATGTAATATAATTTTACTATATAAAATAAAATTTAAATGAATATTAGTACTCCAGATGCATGGCGATAATATTAAAATTTTGAATTTTAATGTATTTTCAGTATTTTTACTTTCACTTACCTATGTATGTAATATATAGTAAGGGTAAGTATTGCGATCGTGAAAATTTTTTAATCTGAGTTTTCAATGGAAATACACGTTTTGAGGTACCCTGAGTCCAAATAACCAAGCTCCTCAAAATGGTCTGTGCGTCTGTGTGTGTATGTTAGCAGTCTAGCTCAAAAATGAAAAGTCGAACTGAACTGATATTACGTAGTTAAGATAGGTATATGCCTTAGATGTGACAGCAACTTTTTTCTTGGAGGACCGTAGCGCCATTATTATAATATTAATAACCACAATGCTAATACATTTATGAAATATTGTTGATTTGTAATTAGCTAATGAGATTTAAACAAATCAAAATCTAATGAGAATATATGAATTTGTTTCCCTGTTTAACCTACTCTTGGCGTTTGCCCTGTTCTTCGCGACTCACTCGTCTTAAAAAATATTAAGTACTCTCTAATCCTTGAAATTTGTATATCCAATACCTCCCCCCATAATAATGGACAACGTGACCCGAATAGCGGCTCAGGAAGTATGATCACTGTGGATATGGCAAGAGTCAGAAAATATAAGTGCATACATTGCAGTTTAATCACAGAGCGTTATTCGGTAATAGTGATATAAAAGTATATCTAAGATAATTTTTCCAAACGTGATATTATTCTCTGTATAAAAGTATTATTGACCTTACTATGGTTTTGTACATGAGGATTTTGATTCTTTTAGAGAATAATCTAAATTTCAAATCTTTTTGCAATGAGAAATATCGCCTATTTCGTACTGCTATTCTGGACTGTCGGTATCGAAGTATTATTTTAACAAATGTTCGAAAATACCACCATTGACTTTTAAAAATGTTTTTCGTCGTCTTCGAAGGACGACAGTTGCTCTTCTGATAATCACCTCACAGCAGACTACTACTTAGACTTTGTACGATTCGAATCACAAGGAATATAAGGGTGTAAACATAACAATACAAACGGACTTTCACATGACGTGGCTCCCGCTCATTTCGCTTGTAAGGTGAGAGACCATTTGATGAAAAGTTTCCAGATCGTTGGATTGGTCGCGGTAGTCTAATTATTTTGCTTCCAAGATCTTTAGACCCCAAAGTACAGGATTATCACTGATGGGGCTGGCTCAAAGATGAATTATACAAAGTAAAAGTAGACACTCGGAATGCACCAATTTAGCGTATTAAAAATGTTACAGTCGTCATTAAAAGAAGATATGAAACAATCCGGAGGGTGACTGTTACTCTTCAAAATACCCTACGGAAAGATAACGATTGCCTTTCACTTAGATTTATCGCTGATTACGAACATCAAGAACAAAGAGATCAACAAAATATATATGTATAAAATTATTCTGCAAAGAAAGATCGCCAATTATCGCATCATGTCAACATTTCAAATGAAATAAATATATCCGAAAATGGGATGGTATTATGATATTCCGGAACTATAAGATATTTAGATTAAAATAATATTGAAAATTCTATAAACGTCAGATTATCACAGTTTATAATCTTCAAATGTTTTTACGTATTAAAGTTATGATAAGAACAATCGTTTGACGCACGTATCCATTTCGGTATTTAGGTAAGAGATTTAATTTTAAAAGACAAACAACATAATATTCTTATCACAATATATAAACAACGATAAAATAATTGAAATAATTTTTTATTATTCTTATTAATTTCCTTTCGTAACATTACTCATTTCAGGTTCAAAACTCCGAAAGCTAGAAGTATAATTTACAAAATATATCCCTGATTCTTATTTAAAGTTAATTAAATGCTTTTAAATAATAACCTATTGTTCTTTAATAATGCAAATATGCACCACCACTTATATTAACCAGTGAACGGCGCCAATGAAGTTTTCGAAAATATATTATGGTTCAGAATATTTGGAGAAAAAAGAGCACTCATAAAAACCAGAAAATGGTAGGTATAATTTTAACATATTGTTACAGGGAGATATTGTAGAAAGAGTTTAAAATGGGAAATTAAGCGTCAACAGAGAAACGAGCTGGTGTATATATATATATATATATATCTATTGAATGTATTGAAGATCGTTTTAAAACGAGGGAAGAATGTAGAAGTTTCAAGATTTGATGGGATACTCTGAGGAAAAGTTGGTAATAACGATTACAATATTAATAAACGAGATTGTACCAGAAGAAGAAACATCTGAGGAAAGTAAACTATAATAACTACACCCTTCTTACCAGAAATTTGTACCTCTTTCATAAATCCTTCCACGAAATTATTAGGTAGCATTGTTACGAATGTGGTAGAAAGGGAATATTGTGTTTCAGAACACAAAATGGCTTCATTATTGAAAGATCATGCTCAGATGCCATCTCCACTATGGAGTAAAGGAAAAAAGCTTCTAGCTTACACATGCTTTACAAGAAATTTCTATCTTTGGTTGTTGAGTTCAGAAGTATCTGGGATTATTCTTCAATTTTCCATGGCACTTCCACCAACGATATTAAAAATGAGAATAAAATGAAGGTCGTGATATGCAAATCTAATGATGATTTGAAAAAATCAACTAAAGGCTTTGATATGTCTTTTGAGAAATAAACATTGAAGTCTCCACTCATAATCATTGGTAATGTATAATGGTTTCGTTTGAGAAGAGCAGCTTCTTTGTAGATCTCTCCTACTTTGTTATAGATGAATTTCTTTATACTTTGATTAGGTGAGATATAAATAGCTACCATTAAAATTACTGGCGAATTTTCTACTTTACATTTCGCTATACAAATTTCTTTTATTGACGATATATTAACTCCACATGATCATGAGTTATGAAATGCAACATATATCTGTATTTTTGCATGTATCTGTATCCATGTAACTAAATTTTAAAATATTTTAATTCAAATGTTCAAAACAGCCGTTACTATTTGGTTTTTCGACGCTATCTTTTTCCGACTCTCGGCGTAACGCCAAAACACAATTTTGAATTATAGCTCATTACGAAGGAGATTTAATGCTGAAAATTTCTCTCACTTACTTTATGGAGGTTTGAATTTTTGTTTTTGAGATATTTTAATCCAAATGTTTAAAAAAACTTTTGCTTATTTGGTTAGAGAGTGGACCAGGGTATTTAGATGATAACAGAATTTTGTGACCAGCATAAGTTGAATACAATCTAAAGAAATTATACAACAGCAATTGAAATGGGATTTAATGTTTTGGTAGAATAGTGAAGGGATACCATTACCACATAAATTCAAATCATCTAATAACTTGAGAATAAAATGAAGGTCGTGATATGTAAATCTAATGTTGATTTTAAAAAATCAACTAAAGGCTTTGTTAATACACTTTATCACTTTTAGTAATTTCCGATAGTAAAAACATCCGGAGAGACCAAGGCGTAAGCGAGAAAATTATTTTCGTTTTCAAGTAACAAGCTCATGTTTAGACCTAGGCATTGAAGGAATGGAATCATGTATGGAGAGATTAAAGATAAAAAAAATCAAGGAAAAAAGATTGATGTATAATATATTTTTTGTCTAGGATAATAGTTTTTTTCTGTCCAGATATTACGACAAAATTTATCTAATAATCTAAAATAAAAACTCGAAGGGATTAATCATTCAGTTATAAATATATAACTTGGCTCAGACGATAAAATTCAACCTTTTGTATTTATAGATGGATGATTGGATCAATGTCAATAATATTTTGAAACCTATTAATTTGATTGAGATATACTTATTGGAATATGTAAATATTTATAAAATATAGCCTTCCTTGAAAATGTTTCTTAAAAAAAAAAAAAGGACCAATTCTATAGAATCATACCAGACTGAAACGACAAGAAATAGCTCGACGTTTCCGATTACTTCAGCAATTACTAGACAAACGCTCTAAACTTCCAATTAATTACAAAAGACTCATACACATGACTATAATAAGGCCTATTTGGACTTACGTAGTTGAGCTATGGGGCTCCATTAAACCATCGAATTCCTCTCGTATCCAATCCTTACAATCCAAAATCCTTCGTAAAATCTTCAATGTTTCAGATCTGGCCCAATCCAGATACCTACCCTTCCTTAATAAACTTCAGAATCATCCCAACCCTCTCGTTTCTAATCTTGCTTCCTCTTCATTTCCTGATAACCCTTCGAGGCGTCTGAAAAGAAGATGACCCCATGATCTCCTAATGTAGACATATCATTAGAGTGCTACCATTGGGTAGTTACTCAGCAAGTGTTTTCACGTCATTATATTCATATGTTCAAATTTACTAAATTTATTTCTTTAATACAGTTGTAAATATCATTAAGAAAAAAAAAAAAAAAAATTTATTCTGGGACATTTAGTCCCCTCAGAATAACTACAATAGACAGAAAAATGACAATCGTCTGGCAATTGTGAAAAATTAGATGACAATTAAAAATAAATTAATTTACAAAGCTGTCTAATCTTAATATTAAAATAAAGACACATGTAAATTTTTCATATTAAAAATTCCTAATATTAAAAATAAAGACACTGTAGTAAACATATGATCTTGACGTTGACATATGAATTTTTTTAAATTTCTTAATGACATTTACAACTGTATTAAATAAATACATCAAGTAATTTGAACATAGTGGATATAATGACATGAAAACACTTGCTGAGTAACTACCCAATGGTAGAACTCTAATGATATGTCTACATTAGGAGATCACGGGGCCATCTTCTTTTCAGACGCCTCGGAGGATTATCAGGAATTGAAGAGGAAGCAAGGTTAGAAACGAGAGGGTTGGGATGATTCTGAAGTTTATTATGGAAGGATAGGTATCTGGATTGGGCCAGATCTGAAAGAAGGTCATTATGGATAGTTTTATTTGTAACAAAGTTGGGAGCATTAAGGACTTTACGAAGGCTTTTGGATTGTAAGGATTGGATAAGAGAGGAATTCGATGGTTTAGTTGACCACCAAAGCTCAATTCCGTAAATCCTATAGGCCTTATTACATAAAGTCAAGTATATGAGTCTTAATTTTACATTTTTAAATTTTACATGTGTCAAGTATATGTGTTGTGATGACAGTGTTGGGATCGGTATTGATGTCAGCTGTATAAACTGTATAGGACCTAGAATACTACCTTGAGGAACTGGGAAAAAGGGGATGAATAGGCGTTTTTGTGATTTACTTTAAAGTATCTATCAGTAAGATAGGAACGGATAATGAGGAAGTGACATGTGAATTTAAAGAGGATTACATACGGGTGAGTTCACGTATTTGTACAAATAAGCAATATGACACATGACATGACAATATGACATGGAAAATAAATTATGTTTAAATGAGGTCCAGGATGAGGATTTCCGTAAAGAGGTTGGTAGGGAATTCCAAAACGAGGTAACACGTATGACGAAGAATTTTTTAAAGGAAACAAGTTCTATCAGAAGGAATTAACCAATTTGAGGATTGGGATCCCGTGTTGAACGAATGAACAGAGGAACAAGGAGTAAAGTAATCAAGAAGGTAAGAAGATTTTTTGGTTGTAAAGGTTCGAAAAAGGAATACACCTAGGAAATATTGACGACGGAAAACTGGATAGAGCCACTTCAACTCGGCATAGCAACTCGAGACGTGGGAGCGCCTGGAGACTCAAAGTATAAATCTAATGAAACAATTCATAAGCCTCTTTAATCTTTTAGAGGGGGAGGGGGAGAGAAGATAGGTGACATCATTGCCCGGAGGCGCCAAATGTAGCAAATTAACATTTATAAAAAATGAATTCACCTTTTATTGAATTATTTTCATGAAAACAGAAATATTAGGATCAGGAACATTGATTTGGTCACTTAGTACAATCAATTCTCATGACAACGATCTACGTAAAAACACTTATGGATTACGAATTACAATAAGATGATTAATGATTGCAAAAGTTCTATTTAAAAAAAAAAATATGTAGATAAAAACGCTATTTTTTTAAATTAATTTATTACAATACATCCCAGACCAAATAAAAAACGCTGCAAATTATTTCACAATGGTCTATTATTTCCAAACAATTAAACATCTAAAGTAACATTACTTTCCTGGTTACAAAGAAAAATAAATAAAAGGTGATTCTAAACTTTTTTTTTATTCATTAGTAATATGCTAAAAAAACTAACATTACTTCAGTAACACATTAAAACACGAAAACAAAGGATATAACCTTTCCAGTAGAATATACAAAAAAACAAAAAAAACAAAAGAACTATAGACCATATCTTTGCTGATAATGGTCTGATTTTAACGAATTTTCTTTTGTTTTTTAGGAAAATCCGTAAACTTTTTAAAAAACCATCCCCAACAAAGTGTATAGTTTTTGATTTATTCGGAATTTAATTTTACCATCCCTCGTAACTCTTTTTCCAGCTTCTTTTTGTTAAAGTATGTTATACAGATAAATTTAAAGGGCGTCAAGAAAATGACTTTAGCGAAGTTTCATTGAAATCGGTACATTTGTTTAGGCGCTACAGTCTATAGCAACGCGGATTTTTTGAAAGTAAAAGGCGTATAGTAATGTCGATGAAGGAGGATCATCCTCGGGTAAGCTATGATTTTATGTTTAAATTTGAAAGAAATAGATCCAGTAGTTTCGGAGAAAATGCACGGACGACGGGCGGCATACGGGCAAAAAAAATTTATTCGTTTTTCGAATTCTACGTATCCTGAAACCTCAAATTTTGAGAGGGGGTTAAGTTTTTGAATTTTTAGGTCGATCACAATGGTTCATTTTTGAAAATAATAAACCAAAAGAAATGTAATTGTTTTAATAAAATCTTGTTTCTTTTTCGCTAAAAACAGAAAATTTGTGGTGATAGAATATTAAATTATATAATTTTTTTTACATAACTAGAGGAGAATCTTGACTTATAACATAACAAACTTGTGGTTTGTTAATGCTAACTTAACTTAATTAATATGAAAATAAAGCTTATTAAAAAAGAATTTTTTTCTAAAAGTGGGATCCGATGAATCTTTAGTTGAGTTGAAGGAGGATCAAGAAATCAATGATTTTATAAAAAAAAAACTTATTGTAGTTCCGTAAATGTTCCCGTTATATATATAGAGAGGACGTGTGTATGAGAGGAAAAGAGAGGGATATTTATATATACATATATGCGTATAAAAGGGATTTTATCATGTTTACTCTTTTAGAAAAAAAGGTAGATATGTACTTATACAAAAAACGTTAACAAGTATAGCATTGTATGACTCCGAAGGTCAGAATAACAAATACTATTTTAGGATGTTATAAATAGCTCTAACCTTTAAGGAAATATTTGCCATATCACATGAGCACGCTTCTATTACGAGCGTGTAAATACAACTGTGTAAATAATTCAGATATTTTTTGGGTTATGACGTTGTATTATATTACGAGCGATATGCGATTCAAAAACTGTACTTTGATTGCGCTATAACTTCGAGTTACTACGTATGAAAGGTGCTGTTTCTTGATTAACGGTTGTTCCAGGAGGTGATTTGACCAAGATCACGCACAACCGCCAGGTTTTTCCCCTCAATCAATTATTTAATTAATGATGCCCACTTTATGTAGGCTGAGTGTGCCAAAGGAGGGTCTTCCACTTCGATTGACGCCCTATCCGTTAAAATGACTGCAATTTTTTGAGCAAACGGCTGGATCGATTTTTGAATTTGATAGCTCAAATTGTTCAATGAGATTCCATAAGTGTTTTGAATCAATATGTGCTAAAATACTGGAAAAAGCATTTGATTATATTATAATACATTTGCTTATATTACTAATTTTTGTTAGCTTCTTATAATATCTTATATAAGTTCTTAATCATATGTTATGAATATAAATTGTTTGATTGAGGAAGTTGGTTGGGGACTCCATCAATATATAATATTATATATTACAATAGTATTTTATTATATTTGCCAACGTTTCAAAAAGCAGTGTACATTTTATCTTAACTGCCAAATGTTTTTTTTTTAATTTTAGATCACATTGATAAATACTGTATACTGATCATTTATAATCTAGTGTAGTCCATTTTATATATATATATATATATATATATATATATATATATATATATATATATATATATGAGCCTTTCAGTTGACAGAATGATTGACTCCAATTTTAACGGTTTTGAGTAAAGACATTTTAGTGATATTTCTAGTCGGAAAATTTATAATATCTGTACATACAGTAAGTTAATTCCAGAATAGGATATTGCAGTGTTGAAATATAAAACTGTGAATAAAGGTAATAATGTCAAATGGTCTCAAAACTGGAGCATTAGAATAAATTCCAATAAATCCCATAAAATTAGCTTAACTCATCGTTGTAAATCTATGACTTCCTGTCCTACAATTTCCTTTAACAATACCCCACTTATCTCTGTTGAACAAATCCGATACCTAGGACTCCACCTGGTTAAACGACTCACTTGGAACCCTCATACCAGATTGAAACGACTAGAAATAGCCCGACATTTGCGACTACTGCAGCACTTACGAGACAAACGCTCTAAACTTCCAACTATTTAAAAAAGATTCATATATATATTACTATAAGAAGGCCTATATGGACTTACGGGATCGAGCTTTGGGCTCAACTAAACCATAAAATTCCTGTCGTATCCAATCCTTTCAATCCAAAATCCTTCGTAAAATCCTCAATGCTCCCTACTTTGTCACAAATAAAATTATCCATAACGACCTTAATGTACCACATGTTTCTGATTTAGCTCAATGCAGATACCTATCCTGCCATAATAAACTTTACAACCTTGCTGCCTCTTCTATTCCTGATAATCCTCCGAGGCGTCTGAAAAGAAGATGGCCTCGGGACCTTCTAATATAGAAATATAATTGGAGTGCTACCAATGGGTAGTTTCTCTTCATGTAGTATATGCCATATTACTTGTTTCATATTTACATGTTGTATTTATCATTTAATATAGTTGTAAATTTCAATAATCAAATATATATATATATATATATATATATACATATATAAATGGGCTAGGCATAAAATGATCTTTCAGGTAAATGGTTGGTAATATGGTTTAATATTTTTGGGGTTTGCATTTTTATTTACACCTTTACATAACCAAGACCGGATGTTTTCCTCAAGATGAAACAGAAGCCCAGGAGCAAACAGATCTGAAGTGTTTGTCATTTTGCGTCGCAAATACTCGAATATTTATTACTCGATATTTTTTATTTGTATTTATTCATTTCAAAACATTGTCGATCAACAAGGGAGAGATGAAGGCACTTGCTAATCTCAGGATGCAGATCTGACTTCAAGCGGTTTAGTTTGGCATACGTTCACCTTGGCTCAGATACTATTGATAACAGTACTTTAAGTACACGAGTATCTTAGACTAGCCAAGATTCGATTATTCAATTAAATTATATGAGAACATATAGATCATTTAACTGACAATTTTCGAGAACATATCTCCCATTGATACAATTAAACCATATGTATACCGGATTTTATATACTAAAAAAATCTGTAAAAACAAAAAAAGCAACATAAACTTCATCCAACGGTAATATGTATGCATATTGGTAATAAAGTTTCTTAATTATGCCATTCTTGAAAAATAATGAAGAATAGTCCATTTGATGCATTTTTCTTTAATTTCTTTATAATGGTTTGTTATTTTTCTGTGACAAAACTACTTAGTTCGCGCCTCTTGTTCCGAAACTTAAAAATTAGAATCTATAAAACAATTATCTTGCCTACAGTTCTTTATGGGTGCGAAACTTGGCCGCTTACATTAAGGGATGAGCAGCGTCTTAAGGTTTTTGAAAATAAAGTATTGCGTAGAATATTTGGACCGAAGAAGGATGAGTTAACTGGAGAGTTCAGACGGTTACACAACGCCGAATTGCGTGAACTGTATCCGAGTAATATAATTGTGAAAATTTCATCGCGGCGAATCAAATGGGCTTGTAAAGTTGTTGGACTTAGTAACGAGAGAATTCCTAAAAGGCTAATATTTGCTGTGCCGAATGGTAAGCGTCCGAGGGGTAGACCGAAGCGAAGGTGGGAAGATTGCATTAAAGCCGATCTGAAGGGACTGGGTTTGGACGGCGAACGATGGAGGGAGGTGTGCAATAAGCGATTGGTGGTGTCGGCACCGAACATTCGAGTTCGCTAAGCCTTTTTATTTATTATTCTTTATAATGGTGAGGAGATGGTCGACCATGATTATAATTGGAAAAAGAGTTAGTTAGGAGGTGTGAGGGGTGAGGGGGGGGGGGGGGGAGGAGAGAGTGCGGTCAATATACAGGCTGTCTCAGTGCTTAATGACCAAACTCTGGGGGATGATTCTAGAACCAATTTTGTGTCTTCCAAAAGGTGGTCAAGTTTTTTATTGAATAACAAGCAATTACCCAAAAACTATTCAAGATAATTAAATTCTAACATTCCATCGCAAAGCAGTCAAAGTTTTCTCTCAGAAAACAGTGATTAAATTTACTAAGGCTAATGATAAAAGGGACTTCTAGTCTAGAAGCTCTAATACGACTGTTTTACTGCTGCATTTACAGTACCCATACCTGAGCACATCTCTCTGTATTCGTAATTCATGCGCAACAGTACAGCGTTACAGTGGTCGTCGTCTTAGACCTCTTGAAAAGTACCTTTTATCATTGACCTTAGTAAATTCAATTACTGTTTTCTTAAAAGAAAATTTGGCCTGCTTTGCGATGGTGAAGATCACATGATTATATTGTAAATGGGATCCTGAGAATAGCCGAGGATTGACAACATGTTTACAGTATTACTTCGATAGATCTTAATTTACGACTTCAGCTAACTTCATGCTGGTTCTTTATTGTTAAAATAGGGGCTAATTAGCTTTAATTACATTGTAAAAGAAGATAAGACTAAGAAAAAGATAATTCGTGTGGTCACGTTTTTTATTAAATAAGAAGGAATCACCCCAAAACTGTTCAAGATAATAAAATTCTAAGTATACTATTGTAGAATAGACGAATAATTTTTTTTTTTTGAGAAGCGGTGATTACATTGACTATGCTTAATAATAAAAGGGACTTTCAGAAGGTCTAATGCGGTCGCTGTACAGAGACATGCTACTCCTGTATGGGTACTGTAACTGCAGCTGTACAGCGGCCGTATTAGACCTGAAAGTCCTTTTTTATCATTGAACTTCAAAAGTTTACTCACTGTTATCTTAAAAATATTGTGTTTACTTTACGATGGTGTACTTAGAATTGTATTGTCTTGAACAGTTTTTGAGTAATTTCGTCTTATTCTACAAAAAACTTGACCAGCTTGAAGAAGACGTAAATAAATCTAAACTCCTTTTATGTTCGGAATCGACCAATGCATCAAATGAACTTTTTTGTAGGGAATTTTGTCTATAATCACCTCCCCCTCCCAGAGTTATAATATTATACTGTATATTACAATAGTATTTTCTGGGTGATAAAAATTCAGGACGCAGTCATTATTAGGTTTTTATTAGCACCGACGTTTCAACACAAACATGTGGGTCATCATCAGGGCTGAAAAATTTTAAATACAATCAGGGATATAATATTATACGACTAATTAATGGTGAATAATACAAAAATAAGGTGATTGATGGTACATGAATCTTAACTAATATTAAAATGCAAATATTATAAAAAATATGTAGAATGTTATACAAACTACAAAATAATTTATATAATACATTTATAAAAATTGTAATATTTTCTCTTACTAATCGTGGTTCGAGCACTGAAGATATTAAAGTACTAACACATTTGGTAGATAAGTGTGAGAGGTCAGGGCACAGGACGATTTACGGGGGGGGAGACTTTCGGACTGAATCCCCCCCTCAAAACGGTAAAATATAACCATGTTTTATAGAAAAAAATATTAAAACTATTTCTTAAAGTATTATTGTTCGTGTAATAACAATTAATAGGACTGCAAGAATCACTTAAACACCATTTCATATAGGTAGTCAGTTTCTTTCTTTCTTTTTTTCAAATTAATTATCGTTATATATTTGAAGAAAAAAACATTCGGGCTGAAGCCTCCCCCCCAAAAAATTAAATCCTGGATCCTTTAGTGGATGTAAGTCCTCATCAGTGTGTTGTATCTGGGACTGCTGGAACAAGTTGGGAAACTGCCAAGTCTTCCATCTTTTCAGTCCTTATTTCTCCATTTGTTAATTATTAAATTATTTCATACTTTATATTTAATATTTTTTATTAGTTGTTAAAATTTTAAGCAGTTAATTATAGCAAATAACCAAGATTAAATGTACTTAATAGAAAGAAATTATGAAAATTCAATGTATGAGCCCTTGCTTGGGACTAAAGATTTTAATTAAAATTCGAAAGTCGTTTTCTATAAAATTGTAAAATTGATGACATAAAGTGGACTTAAAAAAATATTTCTGTAACATCCTAGGCATACACTCGTAGTTAGCTTAAATAGGTAATTTCAGTTTCGGCTGTTCAACAAAATTAGATTATTTGGACTCAGGTAATCCCTGAGTTGAAACGTTGAAAACTCGTATTCTAAATTTTTCAGGAATGCAATATTTTTATTACTAATATTTCTACAAGCATATATTTCATGTGTTGATAAGGGATAGTAATAATCATTATTTATTTGTACTTTACTTTACGATCCATTTTCGTGATAAAAATTGCTTTTATTTCCTAGCAATAATTAGGAAATCGCATATAGATATTATATTTTAAGGTGCATTTCTTAACGAGTTTTAAATTTAAAACAATTGAATAGTCAGGAGATGGCCCATCCACGCCCTCTTGGAATTAACGACATTGAACTATCGAATACTTCCCTTTTCCAGTTCCTTCAATCCAGAATCCTTATTAAGAAACATGAATTGATCCCCCAGCGTCCTTCAAGTGCCAATGACTTGTGCCAATATGTTAGCAGATAAGAAATTGAGTGCCTGCTGTTTCTTATTACTTTTTTTTTTGTTTTGCTTGAGTGTTTTAATTTTAACTTATTTATAGAACGAAAAATAAAATATTAGGCAGTTTTTCTGATGTAAACATGTTGTTTATAATTAACCGTATCATTATTAACTAATGATGACTGTTTGTATTGTCTTATTTGAAAATTCATTATTCTGTAGTTCTTTCCTGCAATATAATTTCAAATAGCTTACTCTTGAAGATGCTTTTGAAGATACTTTTTGATGCTCCATTAATACTTATTATACATGGATTTTTATTTTTTTTTACTATTACTTTCAATACGAAATTTTTAATACAATTAATTATTAATCCACTTATTTTGATTTTTATATTTTACTTCTTTTAAGAACAACAATTTTTAAAGGCTGGGAAGTTAGATGGGAGTTGCAGTCTCCGAAAAAAAATAAAAACCTTTTGTCTATAATCGATCATATCATGTTACCTATAGTCAAATATTTCTCCAATCTAATTTTTTAAAGTTTAAATATCAAATTTTATTACAAGCTAGATTTAATTTAGGATTTTCAAGAAATAAAATAATTATGAAATAATTAAATTAAACATTTTGAATTTATTTAATGTGAATTTATTGATCTAGAAAATAAATGTTGAATCCTTTACGTATTTGTTGATATATCTCACAAAACCGATATAAAATCTTACAGTTCAGAACATTAATGCGAACATTAATTTATTAATACCTCTCATAGATCTCACGATAGTAATAGCTATAGGAGTAGATAACTGGAGGGAACATTTTCTTGAGCAGGGTATGGTCAATATCCACGTTTAATCAACAGGTTTATACCTCATTCTTATAATGGGTCAGGTATTCACTTTATAGTGATCTCTCAGTAGGACCTCCCACATAGATGATCTAAAGCTCATAAAACGAAATAAATAGATATTACTTAATCTGCCATATCCCAACTTAAACCCAAATAGTCCGATTAATGAATGCTCGAAAAGGGTGTATAGAAGGAAATGGCGGCGACACATTTTTTGATTTTGATGCATTGTTTACACTAGTAATGAAATCAGTATATTAAAAGTCCCCACTCCTGGCAGGAAACTTTTTCCCGGTTTTCACTTATATTAGGAAAACTATCCATCGCATCGATAAAGACGTATTTTACAAAATTAAAGCAGATAAAATTTGCAATATGATTAATTATATACCTTTTTTCGCTACCTTGCTTAGTTTCGGAGATATTCGTCCTCAAATATGGTTAATTAAAAAAAATAAAAAATATCCACGTGTTTATTGCTTTTTTTTGTCGAATTTTATGTATAAAGAGAGAAATATAATAATTACGAATACTATAAAAATTAATTTTTTTTTTGCAAATACTTGAAATACTCGACATATAAAGTTATAATTGATCTAATTTTTGAACTGTTTGGGATAAACTAGTAAAATAATATATATTCTTGAAGAAAATTGAATTATTAAAAACTGTCTTCACCATGACTCGATCGTAAAACGAAGCAATCAAGAGTTAGCTAGTTAAATATAGTAAAAACCATGAGGTAACATTTTTTTTTTTACACATTACCGATAGCTGTGGACGAATATCTCGGAAACAAAGCGAGATAACGAAAAAAGATATATAATCAATCACAAAGCAAATTTTATCAGCTTTAATTTTGCATAAAACGTCTTTGTCGATGCGATGAATGGTTTTCCTGGTATAAGCGGAAATTGGAAAAATTACAATAAACACGTGGCATTTTTTTCATAATTAGTCATAGTTGAGGACGAATTCCCTCGGAATTAAGCAAGATAGTGGAAAAATGTGTAGAAGCAATCATATTGAGAATTTTATCAGCTTTAATTTTGTATGGAACCTCTTTGTAAATGCGATTGATATATATAGATATAATCATTTATATATATATATATATAATCATTCATTGACTGGACTAAAACCAATGAGTAATGATTTCTGTGCCTCACTCGCAAATCAACGCCACTTTTAACTCACCTAATAAATATTTAAAAGAAGATCTTCCTCTGATCAGTGCGAAATCAATACTTGTGAAGTAATGTATTGGCAATATATGCAAGAAGCACGTTCAGAGGCAATCTGCCGTGGCGAGAGCTGAATACTGAGAAGTTCAGGACTCGACTTTCTAAATCTCGTATTGGATACATTTTATTAATTTATCTGAACAATTATAATACATAAAAAATAATTATTATTCTCTGTCACCTATGAAATGTAATGATTTTATTAAATTCTACCCGGCTAAATCAATATCGCAAAAAAAAAAAAAATAATAATAATACCAAAATTAGTTCAAAAATTATGTAGGTATAATATTCTTCAGATTGAATTAAAGATATATAAAAATTGATAGTCAGTAAATTTTTTATTCGATGGTTTGTCCACAAAATACGTCATTTTTCAATTTTATGAAAAACAATTCTTATAAATAATAGCATTATATTAAGTTCATAATTAACAAATACTTTATATTTTTAACGAGTTATACCGCACAAAATAAAATAAAATTGAGTAAGAAAAAGGGGTAATTTTCTTTTTTATGTATCATAATAAATTTTTGCCCCAGTGACTTAAAATAAGGATTTAATAAAATAGTAATTAATTTTCGATATTTGGAAGTTTAGAATAATTAAAAATAATGAGAGCAAACAATTTTGTTTCTGTTAAGATTTTTTTTTTCAGTAGAGTAATGGGTATTTTCAATAAGTGGCGCTTTCTGAATTTATTGTATTTAGAGCTGCCCAGAACTGCCAACATATGATAACATACATCACAAAATATGAACTTATGTTCTGATACCCTGATGATGCCTAGGCTGGCAAAAATTTGGATTTATTGAAAAAAATATATATACAATAAATAAGAGGCATATACTTTCTCATTTATAACTATAATAATAAATAGCCTCTTTCCTGTTGTCACCATCGAAAAATATCCTTATCCTTTAGTATCGATATGAGATCCGTGAGAAAGGACCTTTGCTGAAATCTGTATTGTTCCCTTAAGTCTTGATAATGTGTCTTATCGGTGCCTTTTAGATAACTATTTCCAAGCTACAGAGATAGCTTTCTTCGTAGAGTTATGGGAATTGTCAATGCATGATTCATCAATGGATACAGTTAATAAACTCAATTATTTAAATAATGGTTACATTAACATAATTATTTGTTACGGATTAAGTTCATTTCGTTGCTATACAGTTTTGAGTTCTTTAGTAGTCTTAAAAATTGTAATTGAAACGTTTGAATTTTTCAATTTGTGTCTTATAAGTTGTTAAATAAACTTGGCAAGCATAAATCTTTATAAGTTTTAGTAAACCGAATGTAATACTCTAGTTAGAAAGATAAAGTATTATGTTCCTTCTTGACGCATAAGACCTATATCGTTTTAAACCCAAGTACTGTCTTACTGTTCTAAGATTACTTACTGTATCTCTTTAGATATCAGGTGATTATCTATGTAAACTGTATTGCAATGTAAATGTAATATGTTGTGAGGTCTTGGTTAAGCTTTCGTAATAATTTGTCATTAGTATTCCATATCTTTACTCCAAAACTGTATTAAAAGTATGTATTTCATTATATCATTAAGTAATACATCTGATTTTCAATAGATGTTTTACTCAACAATAAAACGCGAGATAGTAAATAGGAAACAAAAGCTGTAGTTGGAATAAGTATGTGTAAATAAACAATAATGTGTAAATAAGATACAGACTCTTTAGAAAAATTACAAAAAATAATTACACAATAATTTCTAAAGTTCGTTCGACAGATATTTTGACAACTATAACTTTAGTGTTTATCCACTTAAAAGGTTTTTTGTTCATTATAGTTAAATATTTAATTGGACCGTCATTTTGTTGGAAATCCCAAATGGAAATGTAATTATTATCTTTGTGTGAAATCAGAAGAGATTCTGCATGCGTGAATATATTTCCTGTTTACAGCAGACATTTCACGATTTCAAGGCATTTTTTTCAGCTTCGGAAATTCTCCGAAATTTTGTGAAGGTCACATAAATGAAAAGGAAATTGACAGTTATATAATATTTGTGGTGGTGGGTTTAATGGAAAATAAAAAAAATTAAATTGAAATATTTTATATCAAATTTATATAAATTAAAAATAAATATATACATTAATAAATAGTATAAATATCGAAAAATACAAAATGCTCCTTCATCAAGATGGTTTGGCGAATACTCTCAGTTCTAGAAAAAGGGGGCTTCAAGTGCGATGAATTAATCTGTAAAGAAAAAGAAAAAAAATATTAATTTTAATTTGTAATTATTATATTTTATAATAAATAATATCATTCTTTTAGTAAATTGTAATGAAATAAATTTAAAAATGAAATAAATAGATATTTACCATCTAGGATACTGCCCGCCAACATTCTCATATACTCGTATTCATCACCATTATCCAACATAAATATATCTGTAAATAGAAAAAAAACAAAACATAAATATAAAAAATTGAATAAATTTAACTCTGATGAATATATTATAATTAGGAAATCTATAAACACGTTACTCATGGCATCGAGTCATTTTAACGTTGAGCTAAGTATTAAGTTTGTGTACAAAAAATAAACGGAAATTATTATAAAATGCAATTTTAATAAAAACTTCACGGCCATGAAACCAAGTGTTTTTTCTCATACATTATTTTCTTTCCCGGTATCGCTTAATTAGTCGGTTAACGAAGCAGACTATCCGATCTCATAAAGGCGGTTAAATATTAACCTAAGATATAGAAAAATCACCAATTTGAAGTTTATTGATTTTAGAACGGCTTCGAATCCGAATAACAAGGGCGACTGCAACTTCCTTCTGGCTGATTTTTTTTCATTTCGACAGGAATTATAATGTTAAGATAATCTATCATTGGAAATATGTGAAATGCCTTAATTAGTCCAAAGGATTTAGATAGCAGTTAATTTAAACTAAGGTCGATCATCTTAAAAAAAAAATCATTAATCTATTTTCGATTAAATTTTGTCACCACTATTCATCTTTAAAAAAATATTAGATTTTAGAATTTTTTTAAATATAATATTTTATTTAAGTCCACGCGTTAAAATTGCGTTTAATTTAAAAACTATAAAAGCAAATCCATTAAAATGAGTGATGTTTATTATGCAGAACAACAGTTATTAAAATCCTTAATGTATTTAATAATACCGTATAATCTGTATTATTAATACATATTTTATTTTTCTCACTTGCGAAAAAAAAAAATTCGGTTCAGCAGGAACCGGTTCCGGGAGTTTCGACCCGTTCCAGAGCTCTCATTGACATTGAGGCCGTTTCTTGACGTCAATGGATAGTTTATTTTTCTTCAACACTTAATAATTGGTCTAATTTCTCAAGGATTCGCGCATTCTCCCGAGTGTTGTATTCATTATTCACCAATAAAATACCTATACTACGATACTATGAAATGTGAATAGGTGATATCAATTTATAAGTACGGAACAAAAAATTATATGACCATGGTTCATTGTCAAGACCAAGGGTTGAAGACCTCCGTATCTTCACCGATAAAATTTTATTTTTGTTATTATTTTGAATAATAGTATTTAAAAACATTATCACCCCAACTAAGTCTGAAAGCAGGTTTACTAGAGTTTAAAGTTTGTTTTTTTTAGTTAATTATCTTATATATGAAAAATAACCAATTAAAGTTTCAATGATATCTGTATTCACGCGGAATCATATTTGACCATGAATTAACAAGCTTTTTTATCGACAAACCTTGCGCTAGATGCAGACTAGTGCATTATAAACATAGGAAATTCAGTTTGACTTATTAAAAATTTAACACGAAATTTATTTTTTCATTTCGTATATATTTATAGATTGGTCATCGGCCTTCTTGATTTATTAAATCAAGGCAATCTGGATCTTAAATGGCTTATACTTTTTGCCGGTGTGGATGGGCTGGAAGCCCGTTTTCCGGTGTTTGAGGCAGAGATTATGGCTTCCTGTTCCGTGAACCAATAATTAGCATCCAGGTCTGTCAAGTCCAATGTCTTCTGTTTGGACATTATACTTCGCAAGGTTGGCATCCTTGAAAAGTGGGAAAGTTTCCTTAATAAATAGGGACAAGTAGACTTCCTAAGCCCGTACATACATCCCGGTACTTGGCAATATCCATTTAATTTTCTGGATAAATGGTATATTATAAAAGGGAATTTGATCTTGAGAAATTAACAGCCTTGATATTACTTTTGAAATTAGTTTAAAAAAAAACGTAAATAGTAGAACAAAAAAATTTAGACTGATACGAGTATATTTGTGAGTGATTAATTATTTCTTAAGATTTCATCATCCTAAAAATGGAATTAAAACCAGTTCTTGTCGTGTTACACGTTTAAACTATAATCTATTCTTGTTAGGGAGACCTTAAATTTATCTATGTGATCTTACGATACACATGCCATTTTTTTACATAACTTATTTATGAAAATTCACATGAAAGATTAAAAATAAAAATTAGAAAAAAAAAAGCGATAAATTGTTCAACTCCCCGCCCCATTAATGAATAGATCCCATTATATTCCCAAAGAGATAAGGGACTATCACGGCAAACTACGACCTTATTAACGGGCAATGTTTGGACTGATAGCTTATCTGTCAAAGAGAACTTCCAACTAGATTAAAACTTGTTGAGAAAATTTAAATAACAATGGACGAAATATTCAAGCACTCGTAACCAATTGCTGCTAAACAGGACATAAACACTTAAGATGTCTAAAGTGGGCTGGCTAGTCCAAGCGAGGTTGAGTCTAATCTTAGGTTACGGTCTATTTTCGTATCGAAACCTTTATCTGGTTTAATTATGGTACCTAATTTTTATAGCCGATAAAATGAGAGGCCCCGGTGATAAGAACCTTCGAATATAAAAATCACAACATTTCAATGAAAAATATTATTTTAAAATTCAAGGTTATTTTTTTTTATATTTTATATTAAATCTAATTTGTTTAAGCTTTACCTACAGAAATGAAAAAAACAATATATTCTACGAATTATTTTAAAATTTCGCTACGGTGTTAACATCAATATCAGAGTAAAAAAACATTATAATTACACGCTTACAAAATTATAGTATGGTAAGAAAAAAATTCATTTAAAGCAATAAACTAAACTACTAGATTTTATTTATGATTTGGTGCCTTAAATTTATATAAAAAATGAAATACAGATTTCGACTTCTACTCTGGTATAGTGACTAAAGGGGCGTACAAAAAAATGTTAATTTCTTGTCTTTATTTTAGTTCTCTACCAAAAAATCAATTGAAGTGAAGGCTTTCATTATCATAATTAAAAACTTGATTTAATACAGTTTACAATATTTAATAATCAATAGGATGTAGAAATTTGTTTCAAAGTAAAGTAAATAGCAGCATTATATTAAAAAAATTGAAGAAAATTTAAGTTTAAGCTTAGAATATATTTGAGATGGCAAAGAAACAAAAAGATCGAGTGTTTTCTCATTAATTTTTTTTTTCACTTTGATCAACTGCACATGAAACGAATTTCCCCATCACTAGACAATACAAAACAAACACAAACAAAACAGTACTCACCGACAATTTCGAAGCAGTCTTATCTCTCGCACAAACACACTCCACCAAAGACGGAGGCTTCATACCCTGACCTGCTTGGCCGAGTGAACCTTGACTCCCGAAGACGACTTCTTGTTGTTGTTGGAGTCCGGCCTGAATATCCTGTCGATGACCTGCCTGATGGTGGAGTGCCTCCTCTCGAACGGGTTTGGGTACATGATTGTGATGTTGCTGGCACGGATTGACTCTGGGTCTATGCCGGTTGCCATGCCCACTTGGAGTTATATAGTGGACGTCCTCGTGACGTCAGGGACCGCGCCCCCACCACGAGTCTTCGCTGTTTTGTTTATTTACATTTTTTTTTAGCTTATTTCGAATTCGATAATTATAGAGCAGACGTATAAAATTGTTTAAAAGAGGATGGCTTTCCTTTTTGGCTGAGCTTATCCAGATCATGTCGATAAAAACAGAGACTTAGTGTTATCTTCGTCCGCGTTTACATAGTATGTATCCTCTGCTTAGCTACTGAGATCATTAAAGCTTTAATTTTTGTAATGTGGACTAATTTCAGATTAAAAGAATATGTAGATTATTATATTTTGCAAACACGAATGAGCATTCTAGATCAGTAATGATAGTAATATTTTTTGTTTGTTTTGGGGTATAATAAGCAAGATTAATCTATGTAATTCTTATTTTTAGAATAAAAATTACAAAATATAATGAATAGAAAAATAAAAATATAAGACTGAAACCAGGGCCGAAACTAGGGACAGGAAAAGGGGACATTTTGCCGTGTGGCAGAATTGTGATGGTGAGAAATTTCGAGAGAAAGTTTTTTTGGCATAAGTAAAAAACTTGTCTGCTTTTTAGTTGTTTTGGTATCAATTTAGTTTATAAAATGAGATATTTGATGATTACATTTATTTCGAAATTTATTACCTATTTAAAATATTGTTATAAGATATTGATTTTTATTGGGGGGGGGGGCGATGAGAGGTGAAAATTCAGCTGGCCTCCTATCAACAAAACTTAATCTTTCGGCCCTGACAAGACCAAGAAACGAAAAAAAAACATTATAAATATAAAATATAAATTTTAATGAAATATTTTTTCTTATATAGCAAGATATTATTTCAAAATATATATTAATTGTTATTTTATCAATTTACTTACATTCCAAAGTTTAGAAAATTATCACTTCGTTTCAAAATTATGAAATACTTATCTCAGAGGAGAGAGGGAGAGACAGAGTGAGAGAGATGAAACTTAACTCAGGAATAAGATCAAAATGATTCATTCATTGCAACGATCTTTTTAACTTATTACAAAATGTTATGTTCCGAGTTAAAATTAATAAAAAACATTAAAATAGTAATAATAATAATGAATATTGATATTATATTATAATAATATAATTATGATAATAAAATTATAATTATAAGATATAATAATTATATCATTGATGATTTGTTAGTTGTACTTCATTTTTACTGAATAGTTAATGGAATTCAACCAGTGACAATAGTTAATCTCTCGTCTCTACTGGAGATTCTATAGTTGGACTTTATATACTTAAACTTAAAGTTATTTATTTATATTTTTTTCTGTTTTCTTTTTTTTAAATTTTCATCTACTATTTGGTAACTAAGAAAAGTGCGTTCCCATGTTTCATGCTTCTTCCACTCTTCTCGAGTTCGGCCTTCTCTAACTTTCCTACTAGAAAATTATATCGTTAGGAATTTTTTCTTACTTACCTTATCCAATGTGTTTGCAATATACCGCATTTAAATTTATTTTATGTATGTTTACCTGTTTTTTAATTTATTAATTTTCTGAATACTACCTATATTAACAAAATAAAAAAATTGAGAAAATCTCTCTGGTTCCTAGTTTAGAATTGAAAATAAATTTTAATACTACATGAATTACATCAGCAAAAATCAATCAAACAATAAATATTATAAAAGTCATAAAATTATAACGAAATTAATCTTCTGTCTATAGCTCAAAACATGGATGGAACAGATTGCACAGATTTTATTTCTAAATATTATACTGCCCTTTAATGTGGCAGAATGTATTAATATTCAATAAAAAAAATATATATATTATACTACGTTACATTATAAAAACAATTATTTAAAAAAAAAACAGCAACGGAATATCACCAGGAAAATCCCGCTTCTGGGAATTTTCTGAAGCTAACAATATGTGCTACTTTAAATGTAAACACCGTTTTTTAATGAGACGTATTAAATTATGTAAGAATCATATACTATTTTTTTGAATTATGTAAACTCCAGTATATTTAGTCACAATATTACTATGACTTTGTAATGGACATTGATTCATAATTGCTTAGATTAATAAACTTGTTTTGTTTTTTTGTATTATATTTTTTAATCACAGATCGTATCTCAATATATTACTTTCATTAAAATTATTCCTGTAATTATTCATGCTATATATAATATTTTCATATTTTTGTTAGGTATAGTTTTACTGATTACGTCTCTGCTCCTAAGGTTCAGACACGTCCAGATTATTATTTTCAAAAATGGATCGAATAAAGGAAAAAAATAATTATAACTCCCAAAAATTTGAAGTTTTAGATATCAAGATACGTAAAATACGATATTCAAATAAAAATAATCATCTCTTCCGTGGCTATTACCCGAGACTACTGGACAGTTGCTTATTCTCTTTTACAGATTTGATCTCAAAGTCATAGGTCAATAGAGGATGATCCTCAACATTATAATCTGTCATTTTGTTTAATTATCTCAGCCAATTAGAGGTTTTATATACCTATATAAATTTTTAATCGTACCATTATACTAAATTATGAAGAATAATTATTAGAGAAATGAGTAAAAAAGAAATAAATTTTTTTATGATGGTCGTCTATTTGGAAATAATAAACCATTGTATATTAATTTGATATGTTTATTTAATTTTCCATTGCTATATTCCAGTATAATAATTTAAATGCTTCAGAAATTTAAATTAAGTAGTCAAATCCTTTCCAGTATTTTCCAGAATACTTGCTTTGCAATTTGAAATTACCATGGATATTTTTGAAAAATTAATACTTTCATAAAATATATCACCGTAATAAGCTGTAATTGTTGAACGTGAAAAAAAAATGGATTTTCATGTGAGTACTGTGGCCTAATCACGAATTCTTGGTCATCATAGAGTACCTGACAATTACAAATTACTATTTATTACAAAATGTGATTTTTTATAGAACACTTCTTGTTTTAGACCTGTATATTTGTAGTATGCGACTGCATGTTAATAGTAAGAAAATATTGAACAAAATATAATATTCAATTACAACAATCACTTATCAATTACTGTAATTACGAAAATATAATTCGAATTACAAATAGTAATAATTATCTAAAACGATTACAGTAATTGTAATTGTGTATTATAGTGACTTCAGTGTATTCGCACTATGGATACCATCTCCCCAAGGTCGATGGCGCATAAGCTTTCCCCTACCTCTTCCAAAATATTTTGTTGCTCTCGTCTTCTTAAAAACAGTGCAAGCGAAAGTGGTATTTAAAAAATCGTAGGCTACATATATTTTATACATCCTCGAAACAGTCTCATTCTTGTTCTTGGCTTTTGATTTGAAACTTTTCATTTCGAATGTTCATAATTTTCTCGAAATGTGCCCCCCTCAAAAATTTCAGATCCAGCTAAAATGTGCCCTCCTAAAAAATTCTGTTGGCCGTAAAGAGAACAATAATATAATGATATTAATAGACTTGCAGAGAAGCTACACATACTATAATTACAATTTTAAATTAGAAGATCTCGAAACCCATCTTCTTTTCAGACGCCGTTGAGGAAATATTAGTAAATAACATTACTTTTTTAGCATTAACCGAGGAACACATTAGCTTTTTTTTTTTGTTATTTTTAAATTCGGCAGTTTTACATAGAGACGATTTACGGATTTTATATTTCCATTTTTGACATGATGAGCTTGATTTATGTCTTTATATGTGCCAACTTCTAAATTAGAGAATTAACTCAACAACATGCATGCCGATCGCAAAATGCACCTGCCTTCTCATATTCCGCAAGTTAATTGAGCTTTACATAACCTGAGTTTGTATTTACGTTAGAAGCAAAACAAGAACGTAACCACCATTTGACGTGGTTCCGTGCATCCTTGTGTTGCTTATTTTGATGCGAAATCTCGGCCTATCATAATTATTGAAAACCAACCACAATTTCGCTAATTGACGTAATGGGATTTTGAAGTGCATAATTCATTGCAACTTCATCTCGAACTAACTAAACCGGATCGTTGTTTCTTTGTACAAAAAAGTTGTTATGATATCTTTAAGTGGTTTTCGCAGTTTGAGTGGCACAGCAATAATTTATAGTAGCACTCAACATGGAATGTCAGAGTGATTACTAATGACTTTCGACTTATTCCTAATGACGGTAATTGAAACTATAAAATATATTAGCATAAACAAGCACTTCATAAAGTCATCAGAAGATACTTTGAGGGAAAACCTATTCCGTAGTTTCAATTGAAATATTATCATTAAATGGCTTCTTAGAAGATTAATTTATTTTCTGCTATGCTATTCTAAGATATGTGAATTGTGATAAATGGAAATAGATATGAACGTTGTTGATAGATATGAATTTTATAGGCCATGTGGAATATAAAAATAAAATAATGGTCAAAAAGGTATAAGGACACTATATCAGGCAGAAATATTAAATATATTCTGTTGCAGAAGGTCAAGGTTTATCTTGAAACGTCGAGGCTGTTCGACGTGTGACTATCGCTATTGATAACAAATACTACCGATTTACGCTGTAGTTTTACAATAATTTAATATTTATAGAAAAGATGTTTGTTATAAATAATTTAATATTTATGAAGGATGTCCGTTGCATCTCCTTTCTAAAGTATTTTAAAATAAAATAAGGTTTTTATATTACACTTTAAAAAGTCTTTAAGACCAAAACTATTTTCAGGCGCTGTATATAGTATCCTTAATTGCGAATATTCATTAAGCAACATTTAATAGGAATACATCCTAAGAACTTTGATGAATTTTTTCTACGAGAAATCAGAACTTAAAATCTAAAAGATATATATATGGTGGTTATATATATATATATATATATATATATATATATATATATATATATATATATGTTCACATGTTAACAGGGGCCCATAATATCTATGGTTACATTTTATATATATATACATATGTGCGTGTGTGTATGTGTGGCTTGGAAGAGCAGTATTTCAAAGTTAATAATATGTTTACGTATACGTAATTATTTGTTAACAAGTATTAACGTTGAATTTGGAAAAAATCCTGAGGAGTTGTGAATACTGTAGTAAAGGATTGAAAAAATAAAACAGACGTTTGGGTATGATATTTGATCAGGAACTGACACGACAATCCACACATTACGACACTTAAATCAGCAGCAACAAAAAAATTAAATATACTAAGAATTTATAGTGACTCCTCCTGGGGCTCAGACAGAACAACACTACTAAAAATTTATTACGTTTTGGTTTGCTCAAAACTAGACTACGGGTTTTTTGTCTTCGGTTCAGGCCGTTACCGGATCCTAAGTAAACTTCATGCGATGCACCATACCGGGATTCGGATTGCAACTGCGATTTGCAACAGCGTTTCGAACCAGCCCTGTTCTCAGTTTATGTTACGAATAAGTAGTACACAGCCATTAATTAGATAGAAAAAACTTGCAGTGAATTACATTTCCTGACTAAATTTCCAAACCGTCCAACACACAGATATATTTTTCAACCAAAATTGTCTATAGATTTTGCAAATAAAACGCCTCCTTTTTCAGAGAGACTTAATTCAGCTACAACGTTCCGAAAAGGAATACCTTTGGTCAACTAAGAAACTCATAACCCACCACGGACAAACAAACTACCGAAAACAATCCTAAACCTAACCAAAAAAGAAGTCTCCACTTCTCCATGTAAATAACCTCCAAAACCATTGCAGTAATAACAGAATCTTTAAATTTCCTAAAAGGTATAAATAGAATGTATCCAAAACACCCAACTATCATATAAACCCGTACATATCTAAATATACTAGAAACATTGGAAAAAGGGGTATATATTTTCTTGGTGCCCAGTCACATAGGAATCATTGGAAATGAGCTCGCAGATGTAGCAACCAAAAAAACGCTTATCCTTTCAGGCCGGGGCGCTGCTGTTTCAACTCCTCAAGATATAAGTCTTCCCTTCATAACATAAATAATTTGTAGCTGGCAAATATCTATCCGGAGTGAGAGCCCGCCAAAAAAATTAAAAACAAGAAAGCCGTGGCCAACATCAAACCGACCTATCCGCAGAGAAGAGGTTGTCTTGACCAGACTGAGAATAGGCCATACCAATCCAACCCATTCCCATCTCATTAGCAAGCAGCCATCACCGAAATGCCAACACTGCAATAGTATATTTACTGTCAGTCACTAGCGGAACCAGGATTTAATTTTGGGGGGGGGGCTTCAGCCCGAAGGATTTTTTTTTTCATATATATAACGATAATTAATTTTTTAAAAAAAGAAAGAAACTAACTATCCATATGACACGGTGTCTTAGTGATTCTTGAAGTCTTATTAAATGTAATTACACGAACAATAATACTTTAAGAGATAGTTTTTAATATTTTTTCTATAATACATTGTTATATTTTACCATTTTGAAGGGGGGGCTTCAGCCCGAAAGCCTCACCCCCCCGCGTAGATCCGCCTGTGCTCTCAGTCACATTTTTTAAGAATGCTCTTTTTATATAAAAAGCTTGACAAGTTCAGGACTCCCACCCCCAATATCAAACATCCTAAAGACTGACGATGACTCAGTATAGTCAGGATTACATTTCTTAAAATTAAACAATTTGCTAAACAAAATTTAAAAGTTGAAATTTAAATCTAGTTCAGTGATAAACAAAACACTGGCTTTGATGACCTTCAAGTTTTACGCCTTAAAACCCCAACCAGCAACAATGATTGAAAAAAAAATCCGCTATGAAAAGCAAGTACTAATTTTCTTTGAAAATTCATATTTATGAGTTCAAAAAGATGCTTAAAACGAATATAACGTATAGATATTTTTAACATCATATTAAAATCTATAAAATAAGGTAAATATTCAACTAAAATATTTTCCATTTTTTGTTTTGTTCTTCTAATACATAAATATTTTCGTTTACAGTACCGAATCGGATGTTTGACAGAAAAAAAAGAAAAGGATAAAAACAAAACAGAAAATATTTTGTTCGATTTTTTTTTTTTAACGAAAAACATTTTGTTTAGTATCGTATGTTTTCAAAACAGTTTTAAACCCAACATTTACATATAGTTGTTGGCTGTGTTGCAATGTTTATATCATTGATACTGCTGAATAGATGGACAATGGAAAAAATACTGAGTTTATCTAACAACCAATTACAGAGGAAGTAGCAAGTTCTTAATTGTTTATGCAATTGATGTAACACTAGTTAATGGAAGGTAAAGAGATTATTATCTCCATAATACCTCTAAATAAAAACAATAAAAAAAAAAAGAATGAAGTATAATAGCATTTCCAAATCAAAACCTTTTCCATTTCAAATGCAAACCTCTCCAATTCAATTGTATTTTTTTCCATTTCAATTGTAATCGAAGCGGGCATGAATTAATTCGTAAATATGATATTTCATATAATTTTTATTTAAGAATAATTATATTAATTTCAATAATGACTTTTGATAAATATATATTTATTTAACAAATGCATCAACCCATACCGGGCTATTAGTATATACTACATGGGCTTTGGTATAAACAATATTGGTATTTTTCACCTTGGAATATTGTATTATTTATAGTATCTTAATATAGTAATATAGTTTATGAGAACACTAGCTCACTCATATATCTATAGTTATTCTTCTCATATAAAATTTGTGATGTTTGATTTGTCTTAATAAGATAATAGTATGTAGATGCTTTTAAACACTTAATTAAATTTTTAGTAGCAGTCTCAGTGTTGCAAAGAGGTGTTAATGTTCAGCTTGATATTAATGTTGCAATTTCTACTTGCTTCCGTTTAGGGCCTCGCAGTCCAGCAGAATGGGTTCCACGTTGAGAGTCGCAGGTCTTGTATGTGGGAGGGTACAGTCCATTTAGAAGATAAGATGTATGTCCGTTACGGTCATTGCCAAGACTTCTTCACAACGATTTCTTCTGTCAGCTGTTCCAAAATCCAGCCCCGTGTTTAATTTACTACATGTTTGGCCTCTTCTGGTATAATAAATAGCAGGACCTCTTCAAGATTTAGTATTTATTTCGAGATTCTAATATATTCCTGTATTTTTAATTAATTAATTTTTTTTTTAGCCGAATCAATAGCTATCATCGGTGAAAAATCTTCTAAATTAACAATATTTGCAACGTTTTTATCGGTATCTAACATCAGGTTTCATTCTATAGTCGATGCTGTGCAAGATGCAGGGCAAGAAGAACATCGTTTGAAGCCCGAAACCAGCGTCACTTTTGATAAATAATCTCACCACATTATTAACTTCTTCGTTTCGTTTATTATATAGGTTAGGTTCAATATTATTTTTAAAAAAGTTATTAATTTTTAAATATTTATAATTACTTGTCCTCTTTTTATCCTTCCGTATTTGGAGTACCTTTCAATAGGGAGGTAACTCGATCCATCTGATCCATTCTTCTGTCTCTGCGAGTTATCTAATTTAAGCAAGATTGTTCCCTTTTTTTCCTCCTAGCTTGAGGACATGTTCACTATATATAATCCTGTGTCTTCCTCGTGGCCTCGTGCCTCTAGCTCTAGTCTCTAATACCTTCCATGAGTTTCGGTCCTGACCCATCCTCCATTTATGTCCCCATCGCAGCTACCGTTTGTATCTTTTAATGTAGGGTTCTCCAAGTCTTAGATTTCATTCCTAACACAATCTCTCATCGTTTTACTTGCTTCTGGAATTTCATCTCAATTGATAATTCGGCCGACGTTTTTGCCACTAGCAATCTAATTCTCACTTCCATACATCAGGGTAGGGAGGAACCCTGCTTTAAAAATATGAAATTTAACGAGATTACTCACTCATCTTTTAAAATTGACTAGAGTACTTCTTTTTTGTACTTTCAATAATTCTAACAATGACATGTATAACATATTTATCATTACACTTACATATTATATACGGTATGAATGCAATCTCTGAACTCTATTATAAGTGTCCTTAAACTGTGACAAATTGTAATATTTCTGAATAAAGTGTTTAATAGTTAAAAAAACAATTACATATTATTTGTAATTTTTAGGGATGAGGAGTTACAATTTCATCTAATTAGTGATCGATCATCGAGTTTCCGAATTCACTATCAGTAATTTACTTCTCCAGCAGTATTTCAAATTAATTTTTAGTTTGGAAAATTCTTCGCTACAGATATTGTTTTTTGTTTTCAAGGACTTTAAATCCAAATTTACTAATGCATTATCGACCAATTACTATTTTACTATCGAAATGCGCCTGCACTTAAAACTTACTGACTGTAACTGTTTTCTTCGCTACTGAGATCGTTTATTAGGTTCTTAAGGACGCTCAATCAAAATTTACCATCAGATTTTCGATCGCGCAAGCGGATTTCGATTTACTGTGACGTAGTTATTATTAATAAACAATTTATCGTTTATCAGGTTTTCAAGAACTCTGAATCCAAATTTATGAATGAATTCGCTATGAATTTTCGGAAGGAACAATATTTTGCGTAGTTTCGATTTGAGGATCTTTATAACAACCAGAAAAAAAAACAAGAAAAACATGGAACCAACCACAACTATTGTAACTCTAAATATACTACAATTTTTATAATTTTACTTTCACTTTATACTTTTTTTAAGAAGAGGAGAGACTTAAATTTACTGGAATGGGGTATCCACCATAAAAACATTTAAAAAATAAAATAAATATTTGCCTGCTAAACATATTTCCCGAGAAATCGTGTGGATGGTATCTTTAAACAAATACTTCCTATATATGTACATAAAAACAACATAAGAAGATTGTTTAGATTTAAAAATAAACTGGAAATGACGACAATTTTTACTCTTTTTTAATTAAATATTCAAAGACTTGTCCTTGAATCCTTTCGAGCAAGGTTATTGCAGTTTTTTCGGTGATAAGCGGGATATTTTCAAATTAAGGAGAATTTTAACCATTATGAGTGTTTCTTTAATAGCATATCAAATACAAATACGCTTTGGAAAAAAAACAAGTAAAAAATTATGGTCATTTAGTACTTGCTTTGAATTATATAAACAAATTATTACGGTGCGATTTAAAAAGAAATTAGCAGCGTAATACACAGTGCTATTTGAGTAAACATTTATTCTATTTGTTTCTTCGGAGTTAAAAAAAAGTGCATATAATTACTTCAAGGATCGAATAATAAATTGAAAAAGAAATATCCTTATTGAATTTTGTTTTTTAAAATTCAATTCTTTATTTTTAACGAATCTGAACTTCTTTCTACAAAAGAAATAAAACATTAAATAAAATTTCAATGCTTAATTTTAATTATTCGTTACGACGATGAAGAACACAAATTGAGAGCTAGAAGTTTGAATATTTTTAAAGATCTAATACCCTTATATCTTTTCTTCTTTTTGATTATAACTCTTATATTTTATGACATCTAAGAAAATTTTAAAACAACAACCAATCTTTTTTTATATTCCTACCGTTACTCGGTAAGGAAAATATTTTAATCGACTCTTTTTTTTTATGTGCACTTTTCAACGCTTTTAAGTGTTTCAGAACATCTAGGTTTAAAAAATGCACCGTTGTCTGTTAAGCAAAGCCCAATGATTTTTAATAATTAGCACATGCACAAAAAAAGGCTGGAATATAAGTTGAAACGAAAAGTAAATTTGCGCATTACTCAAAAATTACACAGTTTATGTTGTTTTTTTTTATTTACTCATTTTAAATACAGTGGTATTGCGTAGAATATTCGGACCGAAGAAGGATGGGTTAACCGGAGAGTTCAGACGGTTACACAACGCCGAATTGCGTGAGCTGTATCCGGGTAATATAATTGAGGTAATTTCATCGCGGCGAATCAAATGGGCTTGTAAAGTTGTTGGGCTTAGTAACGAGAGAATTCCTAAAAGGTTAATATTTGCTATGCCGAATGGTAAGCGTCCGAGGGGTAGACCGAAGCGAAGGTGAGAAGATTGCATTAAAGCCGATCTGAAGGGACTGGGTTTGGACGGCGAACGGTGGAGGGAGGTGTGTAACAAGCGATTGGTGGTGTTGGCATCGAACCTTCGGGTTCGCTAAGCCTTATTATTATTATTATTTAAATACAGTGACATTTTCTACAGACGGAAAAAAAAGAGTTTAAATTGGATCAGTTTTAGCATAGATATTAGCCTTTCCACTTATTAGTTTTTATTACTACATCATTTGGAATTCTAGATACTCTAATATTCTATTAGATTCTAATATTTTAGATACTAGTTTGTAATATAACTAATTTTTATAAAGCTATATAAAATTTATTTTCACACCGGGTATTTTCAATTTTACGGATCTAATCCACATTTTTGCGATGATTTCATATCATAGATCTGATAACAGAATGAATACATTTCATAATTGTTGCAACCAAGATAGAGTTAGTGTTGCAATTTAAATCTCTTAGATTAAAAATTATAAATCTGATAATGTGTTAAGATAATTGTGATTGAGTTCTAAACTAAGTAATTATGTCAAATTTCAATCCCTTCTCAGTACAAATAGCGACATCATTTGTTATTCAATGATTCTTCAGTAAATTATTCTAAAAATATGCGATGACAATTGGTAATATATATATATATATATATATATATATATATATATATATATATATATATATATATATATATATATATATATATATACAATATTTAGTGCAATCCAATATGGTACAATTCTGATTTTAAACATGTGTACTTAAAAGAAGAATTTCCGATGATAATGATAATGGGAAAGAGAACAAAATTGATATAAGCCGCCATATCGATTGTTTCTTCGGGCCTGTCGTAAGAACGAGAATTTTTTCAGTCAGAGATGAAAAAAACAAATGCATAACATTTTTACTGAACACAAAGTAAACTTCGAAAACGGTTTATCAATATCAATTTCAGTACGGCTATTATGAAAAAAAACTTACATATAGTATGTATCACATAAGTAATAAAAATGATTTTGATTTATTACAAAATTATACTAAATTTTTATATTTTGTGAAGTAAATGTATTATTTTACTCATTTTCATCATTATTAATTTTCATTTTATTTTTTTTATTTTATATCATTTTTATTCAGTTTACTTTAGACTATATGGTATGTTATAATATAAATGAATAATTATCGTTCCACTCATCTATTGCCCTCCAGAGGTTCTCCAATAGAAAACTTTTAAAAACATCATAAAACAAATGTATTTAGAAATCGACAATTTTTTTAAAATTTTAATTAACTATATATTTTAACGAGATGTCTATCATATATACATATCTCACTTCCATTTGAAATTAATTGGAAACCGAATAAGTGTTTAATTTAGTTGTTGGATATTCCCTATTACGATCTTAATTTTTTAAACACTTAGGTAAAACAACCCATTGAACTGAATCGGCAAAAAATAAAAGATCAAATCATCAGAATTTGTATAAATTCTTTGTTAATTAAACATCCGTTAAAATGCTAATATGTTTTAATATTAGTAATTGAAATATTTTATATAATTACAATTTCTCAATTAATTTATAATTTTTGTCTCTACGTTTGTTTATTGTTTACATTTACTTATGATTTTTTATATTATGTTTTTGTAAACATCATAGACTCCTAATATTCCTGCCAGGTGAATAATTATTTTATATATAAAATTTGTTATATTTCTTTTGAACGTATTGATTGGTATAAGTAAATTTTAAAAGAAAAAGTGGTTACAATTTATTATACAAAACTAGGCATAATGCGGGACGTTCGCCGTTTGTTGGAAATTAAAAAAAAATACAAAAAGCGTATTAAAATAATCAATTTGAGCCTGCCAATAAAGCAACTGTATATACGTGAATAAAACAAAATTCAAATATTTCATAATATAAAAAAGCTTTAGAAATAAATTTAACTTTTAGGAGGGGGAGATTACGTCGTTGTCCAGGGGCGCCGAAAGTCTAAGAGCGGCACTGAGTAAATCCAATGTGTCATGGGAGGGAGGAATTAATGTTGGGCGATTTCAATAGTTCATTTAAAATAATAAAACAAAACGCGCGTACGAATTGGTTGTATCTCAGCCAACAACAACCTTCTAAAAAATATCATAGGTAAAATTGTATACTTTTTGAGTTATACGAAAATAAACTTTTATTTTTTTCCGGGCTCCTATGGGAGTGTTTATTTTTGCCACTAAAGGGAAAAAATCTCTGAAATGATCTCCCAATCATTGAATTTGACGAAGAATTAATGGAGTGTGACTTATCAACAATAAATATTATATAAAGATACAACATAAGCCTGAAGAATTTGAGGGGTCTATGAGGAGTAATAACCATGCTACTGAATTCATTTTGGAATTTCGCAAAATTCATTGATAATTTTTTAAGAACTTTTTTTTAAAATTTCCAAATTTTAAATATTTTATTCTACAATAAAAAATTAACCGCCCCCGGGTGGGCTCGAACCACCAACCTTTCGGTTAACAGCCGAACGCGCTAGCCGATTGCGCCACGGAGGCCATGTGCGCAGAGTTATTAAGTGCTAATAATAATGAATGTAAAAAGATTTTATATATATATGTTTATCATATTTTAATTTTTACAATTAATATAAAATCTAGAACAGTATAACAACATTTGAAATATTCGTAATGATTACCAGTAGGCTGTTTCTAAAATTATTTTAGGGTTAGAGGATATTTGATTTCTCTCATTTCAATCTTATATTGATATGAAACAAAACAGCATTGGATTTAGTAAATTGTGATATTTGCTGAATTTAATTTTGTTTTTTATAATTTTCAAAATTAAACCATGTATATGTGGTTACAGCTTCGTGCATAAAAATAAAACATTGACAACACTCGGGTGCTGAAATCGAATCGACACATCAGGGATAAAAGTGGAAACTTTTAACTCATTTATATTAGACTAATATTTTACATACACGCGCAAATAACTAATTTTTTGTAGCATACTTATACATTAGACATCCCATCATAATAGATATCATAGATATGTATTTTAGGTATACAAAAAAGTTCTAGATTTATTTCTCTGTCAGTCCTCATCCGATTAAAGTTATCTTAATGGTTATTCGATTTGTGTGATTTTCAAAATTATAAATGTTCGTATTTTACTAATAGATATAGCTTGGAAGAAGAAAACAATCGTTTAACATAATTAGCTTATTGACGTCAAATATACAATTTGGAAAGTCTTGACGCACGCACGCATTTCGTCTAGAAGCCCTTTCTAACACTTTCACGCATAATTTGTGGCATTGTTTAAATTCTTTTAATTGGAGTTGAGAAAAAAAAATTGGTTTGTATTACGTAGTTCTTTCCAACCAATTTATTCAAGTGATCACATAGTTTAATTCAAAGTGTTTATCAAATATACTAAAATAAAATTATGTACAGATTAGCAAGGTATACTATCTATTCCCTTCCACACACAAACAAGGGATAATTTTTGATCAATAGCTGCCCTGGAATAATCATATTTTCCACATTATTCGAAAATCTATTGTTACTCCCCAGTTCCAGTAGTTTCCAGAGACTCTGATTCTATGAAACCTTAATCCATAAACGTCTTTAAGGTTTTTAAATGGTCTTTATTTTACGCCAGACCATTGCCACGTCCACTGTTCATTGTAATTAGTCCGTTAAAACTCAATTTTAAATTTGTCTATGATGGCAATACTTTCCCTTACAACTAGTTTCATGTATTTTTATATGAAAATAAAAAAAATACATTTTTTATCCGAGTAAAATTTTTATTTTTATTCATCGCAATAGAATTTTAAATTATTGTGTGCGAAATTAGTTTTTATTTCAGCGCTTTTGGGTCTTAATTTCAAATGACTTTCTCGCCAATAATCCATCTTTACAACCTGGGTCGGTTAATTTTAAATTTCCCGGCTGTCCCGGAAAAATTAATCTGAGCATTACAACTCTGGTAAATAAGCTGCCACAAGTTAGGCGTCAAGGGTTGATCCCACTAGCCCAGTTAGTTCTTCCCACCAGTACCAATACCAGATACAAAACATTTGAAAATCAGAATTACTTCACTTCTTACAGCCCTAATCCACTGTTTTGAGTCACCTTTGTTAAGGTACTATGCGTGGTCCACGACCGCGACTGCTCGCAGTTGACCACTGCTTTAGTGGAATAGAAAGGAACCTATTTCGCTGGCGCTGCTCGGCAGTCTAGGTATGACGTCATATCTAAGCTGCTCGTATCTGACTCCTATTGAAGCAGTGGAGCTGTTGGCGGTTCGGCGGTTGTTGGTTATGTTATCATGCCAGAGTATTGTTTTGATGATAACAGTCACGTCGATACATTTTATTTCGTATGTTTCTGTCAAGTCTGGCAAAATTATAACAAATATTGTTTAAAACTGAAACAATGCAATAGTAAATTATTTTTTTAAGGTTGAAGTAACAAGATTATTCATTTATTTATTCCACCAGCAATATTTTACAGCGAAATACAAATATACCTAAATCCAAACGATATTAAATAAATTAAAGAATCCAACAAATTTTAACGTCAGGTAAATACTAAAATCCACCCATTGAAAAATGGATTTGTATTTTTTAATTAAAGTGGTAATTTACTGATTACTATTGATAAAACATCGCCTGCTGGGATTTAATTACAAATATATGATATTTATTAATAATCAATTATGTATTAATTACTATTACTTTTCTAATATCTAATATCAGAGGGACTTTGATGATGAGCATCACATCGAAATACTGATATTCCTTCTCTTTATGAACAACATTTTCTCTTCTTTTTCCAACTCAAATAAAAAAGCGGTAGTCAGAGATGTTCATTATTATAGGATGTTCATTTTTATTATTGTATTATGTCCATTTTTTTATCTTCGAAGATACAGCGAAATGTTCGAACGTTATAGGCAGGTTAAAACAACCCCAGTGAACAGTTTCAGCGAAATAGCTACGCCAACAGCGGTTGGCAGCGTGGAATAGCGGTCGCTGCCGTGGACCGCTCCAGCCAAATAGTACCTTTACTGGGATAACTTGAATTCAAATTTTCGACTGAAATTCTCTGGTATGAAGTTACTGATGATCATTTCATGGTTTAAGACGATATTTACTTCCTAACTAGAGCTTTGCATGTTGCTCTAAAGTTAATCAAGTTGCTCTAGGTTTCTATATGTTGCCTTGGCGTTAAATATAGGCAAACTACCAGCGTTCTCCTGAACTATTGTTTTCTCATTAAAGAGTTAATAGTTCTTTTATACATTTTTGCTTATCTCTATTTTTATCTTGGGACTAATTAAAAATTAATGACTTCCACTGAAGTATTAGATTTTTTTTAGGGAAATCCTACCTTAACGAGTTCTGTATTTTTTTCATAGGTCATTAAACCAGTTATTAATAACGTTTTAAATTTGAAAACTACTTGTTTAAATTTTTTTTTTGTCTCAATATACTAGGGTGAACGCACCAGTTATGGACAGGGACCCAGTCGTGAGCAGATTGGACTTAAAATGTAAATAATTAGCTTTCTTGTTGATTTGAATCTTCCAGTTTTTTCTAATGCTCTCTATTGACAACTGCATGAACAACCTACCAATATATACCTTCCTGCTAACAGTTTTGTTAAGATCAAGTTGAACATTTGTTTTATCTTATTTATATCGTTATCATTGTTGTTCCTGTCCTACAGTTTCCTTTAACAATACTCCACTTATCCCTGTTGAGCAAATCCGATACCTAGGACAAACGACTAACTTGGAATCCTCATACTAGACTGAAACGACAAGAAACCGCTCGACGTTTCCGATTACTTCAGCACTTACTAGACAAACGCTCTAAACTTCCCATTAATTACAAAAGACTTATATACTTGACTATAATAAGACCTATTTGGACTTACGGAGTTGAGTTATGGGGCTCCACTAAACCATCGAATTCCTCTCGCATCCAATCCTTACAATCCAAAATCCTTCGTAAAATCCTCAATGCTCCTTACTTTGTCACTAATAAAATTATCCATAAAGATCTAAATGTTCCTTATGTTTCAGATCTGGCCCAATCCAGATACCTATCCTTCCATAATAAACTTCAGAATCATCCCAATCCTCTCGTTTCTAACCTTGCTTCCTCTTCAATTCCTATATAATATAGGATAACCCTCCGAGGCGTCTGAAAAGAAGATGGCCCCGTGATCTCCTAATGTAGTCACATCATTAGAGTGCTACCATTGGGTAGTTACTCAGCTAGTGTATTCATGTCATTATATCAATTATGTCCAAATTTACTTGATGTATTTATGTAATACAGTTGTAAATGTCATAAATAAATAAAAAAAAAAATAAAAAAAATCTTTGTTGTTAAATAATGATTTTAGAATTTTTCTGAGGTATATTTATTACTGGTACCGACTCCCTATCAATAACTGTAACAATTGAATATACCCTCTCTCAATATCCTCTTGATTACTTCCGAGGACTATTGATATCATCCGCATATGCTAGGATTTTGTGTTTCATTCCACCCGGGGCCGGAGTAGCCGTACGGGCTAAGGCTCTTGCATATGTAATCAAAGTTAAGCAACGTCGAACGTGGTCAGTACTTGGATGGATGACCGCCCGATTTGGGTGGCCGTCCACTATGGAAAGACACGCTGCCCGAGATCCCTCTCCCCTTGGATAAGTCGTCAGCCTACTGGATGCAACTCAAACCGCAGCGAGGTGAGTGACCCTGTTGTAGACATAGCTCCTGGTCCTCCAGGTTGGGGATTGGGCATAAAACTAATAATCTTATCCCGTCAAAAACACTATATTAGGAAACCAAAATCCAGCCTCGGAAAATCTGACTGTCTTAAAATAGTAACGAATCCGGCTTTGTATAACGGACTCCATATCGGATCATGGAATGTTCGGAGCTTATACAGATCAAGAGCTGCCCAAACAGTAGTTAATGAAGTAAAAAGGTACAACATACCGTTAACAGCCATTCAAGAGGTAAGGTGGCCAGATGGTGGCGAAATCACTATGGACGGCTACACACTGTTCCAAATGGAGATTATACCTGCATAATTGAATATTATTTCAAGTTTAAAGTGTTAAATAGAAAAAGGGAGCCCTAGGGATTCCAAATGTCCAACGGAGAAGTTTATAACTGTAATAATTACGATAGCATAAGCCAAAAAGTTTCCTTGGCTATGTCCATCACTGGTGTGCTTTCTCTACTATCATCTTACCAAAAAATTGTAAATGTAACTAGTTACAAATATGTGGTTTTTATTACTTATTACTTTACTCTACGTTATAACTGATAAATAATAACTTATAAGTACTTTTAAAATAATGTAACAGCTTTTGGCTCTTTATACTACCAGCTTGGGATCATAGCCCTTCATATCTCCCCAAAAAAGCACATGTGCTAATTCACCACAAAACACGTTGCTATTCCCGACGTCCTGATATCGCGGGGCTATCAAGGGTCATGGGATTGGGGCCGCAGACGATATCCCTATCATCGGGGGTCGCCCCGATTAGAACGGAGTCGACAAAATGTTTAATCAGATTGTCCTGGGGCCTTCTCTTCGAGGGTATACTCGTATTGTATATAGCTAATCGATGGTTTAGAAGTGATACATCGTAACTGTCTCAAAATTGCAGTTTTTGAGTTTCGAAGCTAATAGTAAATAGTCCGCCGAACAAACCCATTTTTTTATTTTATCAAATTATTAACATCCGTTTAAAACTTCGTGAATGACTTCATATATTTGTAACCTACAACTATTTTATTTACGAAAACTCTAGGTGAACTGAATTGGTGAGCCGTTTAGTGTAAACTACACCTCCACATTTTCAAAATAACGAGATTATATATGACAAACGGCACAATATTTTTGTATGTCGCTTATTTCCTCGATTTTGTGATCAAATTATCTTACGATCCACGTGGAAAGCAAATGTGTATATGCGAGTTTTTAGTATCTAATTAAATATACAAAGTTTGCCGACTTCCAGATTGAAAACGCCCCAATTCTAAGAGTTTTCGTTAATAAAATAGTTGTAGGTTACGATGAGATGAAGGTATTCACGAAGATTCAGGCGGATTTTAATAATTTAATAAAAAGGGCACAACCGGTCTGTTCCACGGACTATATTATGTTTGACCTTGTAAGAGGGCTTTTAAACGAAGTATTTAGGCAGACATTGGCGTTATCGTTGATTGGACACAATTTAATAAAATTATTTTATTCTTTATTTGACTAAACTTAATCACTAAATCAATAATTATGTATACGATTATGATTGGGTAATTCCATTACTAAAATGCATTGTTATGCTGGCTCAAATAAGTTCAATGACATGTGGTACTAATCACACATTATAACTCATTTGTAATGACAGCCGTAAATTATTCTCAACCTGCAGATCTCCCAACCAGGCCACACTTCTCACGTTACAAGGGCAAAGCCGGTCTTGGGGAAGTCCCAGCGCCTCTCCCACAGCTGGTAGTAAAACCAGTAGATGGTAGAGAGCTATAACCGCATTCTTGAAGTTGAAGTTGCATATTTCCAATTCTCAATAGCTGTATTTTACAAATTATCTAGGGGTCATGGCCATTTAATTCTAATCCAAGATAAAGATTCTTAAATACATATACACACACATACATATATATATATATATATATATATATTTTTTTTTTTTTTTTTAAGGTTCTAGCAAAATATTACGATTGATATTTTTTACGACTTCATGTTGATTATTGATTATATAACAGTTTTAGTCAATAATTAGAAAGGTGGATAACTTTAAAATAAAGGCATCAAACGATTATTTTAGTTACAAACTCCTTACTGAATAAAAAGTCATTACAAAAATATTAAACATCAACAAATAATTTTTTTCTTAATCATTTATATTTATTGAAATTTACAACTGTATTACATGACAAATACAACAAGTAAATCTGAAAACAGTAACATCAAAAGTAACTTGCTACATTTAAAAATAGTTTTTAAAATTTAAACATGTAATCAAAGAAACTTTCGTAGACCGAAATGTTTAGAAGTAATCGCATAGTTTAATCTATCCCTTTTTTTTCTGAATAATTTTCTCGGAAAAGCTTTAATATGTTATACTAAATGACGTTTTAAAAGATATTTTTAAAAAATAAAACGAAAAAAGGAACACACTATTAACAGTGGCGTAACTAATATAATGACGACTGGGCCCTAATGCAAACCTATTATTCCCTGTGCGCTCTCTCTAGTTTCAGAAAAAATAACCTTAAGATTAAAACGATCCGAATCGTAAGATAGTATGGTCACAAAATCGAAAAAATAATGTGACGTTTGCCCTACGATATCTCGTTTTTTTCATATTTTGGGAATAGAGGTCACTGTCAAACGGCCCTATATTTTTGTAGGTCCCTAATTTTTCGATTTTATGAGTTTAAGTTTTAGGCAGATCTTGGGATGTTAATAAATTGATAAAAAGGAGTCTGTACCACGGACAATTATACATCGCTACTCTAAAAGGCAACACAACTAAAACAAATAATGGATTTCCCACTTCTGCGTAGTGATAACCAACGAGATAATTATTTTTTCAATCTTTTTATGATGTATTTTTTATGGTCACGATTTTTTTTATTTTTACATTTTGGTATTGTGCATGTGGTTTATATAAAAATTCATGGGATGAAAAAAAATTTACTTTAATTAGAAGGGAACTAAAGTTGCACTGTATTGGCTGCATATTTACAATCTAGTATTAACTTATTTTTTTATCTTAAGATTTTCAACAAAGAAAGATTAAAGGATGAGAAGAGCGGTTTTACACAGATATTTTGATACTAAAAACAATAGAAATCTGTTTTACCTTTTATCTTTTTTTTTTTTTTTAAACAAGACCCTCGTATCTGTTGATCAAATATGTTTGTCACCGCCAGTTTATCAGTGATTAGCAGAAAAAAAACTCTCATTAATTCTTACACAACGCTAGTTAAAATAATTCTTATGATAACCTTTAACAGTAAAAAAGGTATATGCAGAATCTAAAAAAAAAAAATGTAATTGATATCTGAAAATAGTTTTTACTGATGTTGATAACAATATTAGCATTACATAAGCGATAGTTCACTCAGATCTAAAATAGATTTTACGGTAATAGTTTCCATAAAATTCTTTATTATACCTTTGAACTGATACAATATTTATAGATTTTGTTCTTGATTAATATTATAACATGTTAATACAAAAAAATATTAAAATAAATTTTACTACGTACCTAAATCTTTCCCAGGTTTATATTTAATTTGTATACAATTTTTCTCTATTTTAACATAATAAGCTGAAGACGACAATGACTGTTGTTGTTTTATTACAATTTTTGTTGTATGAATATTATAGATAGGAGAGCGGGCTAAAAAACCTGTAATAGGCAATTAGACGTTGCAAAGTTAAGCAACGTTAAGCGTGTTAAGTACTTGGGTGGGTGACCGCCCGGATTGGGAGACCGTTCACCAGAGAAAGCCACATTGCTGTTTTTGTTTAATTTTTCTATTCTTAGATAGGATTTCGATTCTTTAGATTCTTAAGATACAATCAGACCTATTCTAACCATTTTGAGAAGGTGGTTCATTTCGTGGGTCCGCCAACAAATAAATTTCAACTATCCAGCCAGATTCGAAACAGTGCCGCTAGACTCAAGAATGTTAAAACGAGCAAGGCAAAGCCTCAAAACGCTCGGCTATCAGGGATAGGATTTTTTTTTTCTTTTAGACGAATTTAATGATAACCTCTTCAAAAACATAGGATTTGTATAACACAACGATGATGCATTTATTTATTATTATTATTTAGAATTAAAGATATGGTCTTTATAAATCTCGAACAAGCATGCGATAGTGTCCCACAGAAATTATTTTGGAAAGCCCTTGAAAGAGCTGGATTGGAGCCGATTTAGTGGCAGTTGTAAAGGAAATATGTAGAGAGAATAAATGCAAAGTAAAAATTAGCTCCTTCATATCAGAAGAGTTTAGAAATAGTAAAGGCCTCCTTCAGGGATACTGCATGTCCCCTACCTTATTTAAAATATATATAGATAATTGCTTGAGGATTTGGACACTTAAAGTGTGGCAAAACGGGCATTCCAATGAATGACAGACATTTATGTCACCTGTTATTCGTGGATGACCTGGTGATAATAACGCAGAAAAAGTTTGATATCGGGTATATGTACATATATTAAGGTAAAGAAATTAATAAATAAGGTCCTGGTAAAGAGCGTAATGCTCTATAGTTTGGAGAAACTATAAAGCGCTCAAGAAATCACAGAGCAAAAGATTTCTAGCTGTGGAGATGGGTTTTTGGATGAGGTCGGCTAGAGTGTCAAGGACGCAAAGAATCAGAAACGATACCATTATAGAAAGGATGGAAGTTAAGAATAATATACTAGAAATAATGGAAGAAAGAATATTACAGTGTTATGGACATATGCATTAGCGGATCCAGGATTTCATTTTGGGGGGAGGAGGAGCCCGAATGCTTTTTTTTCATATATATAACGATAATTAATTTGAAAAAAAAAAAGAAACTACCTATATGGCATGGTGTTTAAGTGATTCTTGAAGTCCTATTAAATGTAATTACACGAACAATAATACTTTAAGAGATAGTTTTTAATATTTTTTTCTATAAAGCATGGTTATATTTTACTATTTTGGGGGGAGGGAAGGAGCGTCAGCCCGAATGTCCCTTCCTCCTCCCTCCGTACATCCTCCTGTGGACATATGAAAAGGATGAATAGCGAAAGACTTCCTAAAACGGCATTTGAGTGGAAGGCCGAATGTAGGAGGAGAGGAAGACCTCGTATCAAGTGGAGAAATGTGGCTGAGAGTATGGCCGGCCGAGGGCTGACGGAGGAGAAAGCGTTGGACAGGGAGAAGTGGAAGATCCGACAGAGGGAGAGGTTAGGTTCAGGGAAATTTCAATTTATGAAGAAAAACGCTTAAATAAAAAAAAATATTTATTATAGGATGCGATCTGCAAACGTACTTATTTATTTATATTTATCAATCTAGCGCTAAAATTAGTAAATATTCAATTACTTATGTTACGAAAATTTGAAAATTAATGGAATTAAGTGGAACGCATGTATTGAATGTATTAAGTGTGTGGAATTAGTGATAAATAAAAATAGCAAGAGTTAAATAAAATAAAAATGTCGTGACCTTCATTAGAATTGCCTAACCTTACTGCGGCCTCTAATTATAAAAAATTTCCCCACCTTAGGTATATGAGTTCCGTGGAGCAGAAACTAGAATAATAAAGACCATTTATTATTGAATGAGATTTGATTATTGCTTAGTGAGGCGGAAAATAATTCATTAAACTTGTAAACAGTCCTAACATCCCTTAATACATTCGGAGTTAAGTTTAACCTTGAGAAGCAGCTATGAACCTTCAGAGTTGATGATCTTCGCTGAATTACCGACCATTAATTCAAATTAAAACAGTGGAAAATTATGAAAGGTCCAAGCAATGATGGAAATTTCCTCGATTTAGCAGCGATATATCATTAAAGAGCGGTCTTCTGTGATGATTCTTCTGTTCATACAGAAATTCGTTCTAAGTGCTACTCTCTTTCTTTTGTTTTCTGTTTAATTGGTATGGTATAGTAGTTTTATTAGTATCTGTTTCTGTTTATTAGTATGGTAAATCTAAACAGAGTCACATGAAACGACCATTATTTATTTATTTATATTCTATGCAATTTGCACCTGCGCGGGAGCAAATTTGTTGTATCTATACTGATTTGGTGTATTTGCTTGATTTGGATTTTATCGATATAGTAGGTGCCTTGGCCATTTTTTTTTCTTAATCTGCGTCGTCCAGGAAGCAGGAGATAAAAAGAACCAGAGGATTGGAGTGATTTTGGGTTGAAGAATGAATTGTAGTGTATTGAATTGGATGTAGGATTTTACTGTTGGGGTGTTTAAGTCGTTATGTATTGTAACCAAGATTAAGAAAGTATTGGAAAAAGATAGAACTCTTCTCTTTTTTGTTTCCTGTGACTAACTATTAATTCATATTTAAGCATGTGCATGTGCTCTTACATCTTATATCTTGGCTATCGTTTTTTGATGTTTATATGTGGTATGCCATGGTATATAGAATAAGTATCTTTTTTGTTATTTTTATTATCTTCCAATTTATCTTTAATTATATATAGTAATTATGTTTAAATTCTCTCTTTTTTCTTTTATTTCATTTATTTTGCCTGTAAATAGTATTAATTCTGTAAATATTTCTTTCTGTAAATAGATCTCTTAACCTATTTTTCTGCTTTATAAAAATATCCAACCTAACCCCTTCTCACCTGAGCTAGCATGGTAGAATACCTATTTAATGATGGCCAAATAATGGGTGAGTTCCTTATGTTTTCTAGATTTATCTCTTTAGAGATGAAATACTGGTAAGCCTGGCGCCAAACAAATAAAAATTCCTATGGAAAATTATATTTACTAAAACTTATTTTATTATCTTTTAATTTATCCTTTTTTCGGTCATAGTATAGTATAGTATGAAACGATCATAAACTTACAAATCGAAGAAATTAATACATCACGAGTAGAGGGAACTAAATTACATAAGAAGTAAGGATGCCCGGAAGATAATACTGCATTTCTTTGTCATGGCTGTTCTGTCATTTGTAACATTATCAAATGGTAATGCGCTAATTCTAAATATTTCATTTTAGACGTTATTATTATAAAGAGATAAAAATACCGGACTACAACCTCTTAACTTAGGTATCCTCTTATTCAGCAAGATCGAATCTCTTATTTGGCCTGAGGATGTTGATCGAATTACAATCCAACCACAAAACCATAAAATGTTAAACGTTTCAAGTTATTCTCTAATAGTTTTAACAAGTATGAGTTCTGATTCTTGACCAATTAATTTCATTACGTCAAGGTCCTCCTTGGAGATTTCAACAACCACTCCCGCGAATGTAAATTTAATCTAATTGATTTAATATCCCCGAGATAAGTTAATAGGTACATCTGACGTACTTGAGTACTATAACTAATGACGTGCGCCACAAGATAATATGCTGCGGTTGGCAGATGACATAGAACAGTCCTGATGATACGCAATAAAAAGCTCATTACATATTCAATATATGCAGGCTACGGCTGATGATTGGTATACAGAATTATCAGGAGGCGTTAACCTTACCCTTCGCAATTTGAGTACTGCACAGATTGTGGACTGAGTTGGTGTGTGCAACCTTACAATTATTTAAAAACGCAAATCATACTTGGACCTTGCGAAATTTATAAAATGCAATGAATTACTAAGAACTGAATTATCCAGAATATCTGATATTAGGAAGGACATAGGGACCACTTACCCCAGGTGGCAGAATTTAGAGGGCGACAAATTTCAAAAATTATTTTTAAGGTTATTAAAAAAATCTTACTACCTATTTTATGGTTGTTTTCATCTTAATATAATCAATCACATGAGTTAATATTATATTATGATGATATTTATTTTCATTTTATCTCAATATTTTAATTAGTTTTACTTAGGGGTATTTAGGTAGTTTTACTTAGGGGGTACTTATATTCACCTAAAACAACCTAAAAAAGTAATGTAATTTAGAAAAAATCATGTATAAGTGAGATTTGGTACATATAATTGTTTAATCATTGGATGTCCAGCTTAAAACTGAATGTAACATTGACATTGTTACTTAATGAAGTTACATAATGAATATTATGTTCAGGCTTGTGTTTATTCTTAATGATGCTCAGATTAGTTATGTATCGATCGGTTGAGTATTAACTTCGATTTAAGAGACTAAAGGTTGTTTTTTATTAATTTTTGTAAACTTACTCTCATTTTATATTATAAGTCATTGTTTCGAAAGCAGTCCCGGGCTTTATCCAGGGTCTATCCTCGCCACACAAATTTTAGTTTTTACCATCTGTATACATAACCATCACATATATTTTATAACAATTACGTAATATCTTCAGATAGTATTTTTGTTGGCTACATTATAAATAAAGATTCAGTGGAAAATTTAATACTTGACAAGGTTCCAAGAAAATTTGTCCCTGGGGTTTCTCTCCACTGCCCTGACTTCCAGAACTATTAACAAGGACTTAATGTAATAACAGACAATTAAAACAATGTATTTTTTTAAATATTTCGGCTTAATTAAGGGTTTTCCCGTGTAGGTTCATCAACACCATATCCGTGTTTTTCTGTTCTGCTTCGTTTCATTATGAAAATAATTACATTTAATAAATGTGACGCAATACGTTCCCTCTCATCAATGAACATAATTTTTTTATAAGCAAAAATCTGCAATTAAGATAGAGTTGAAATGAAATTGTTCAACTTCTCACTTTGGCTTAGTTTCTACAAATCGATTAATTTATCGTAGAGTAAAAAAACAACTACAATAAGCAATTTGTACTTATCCCAGTATATGTTTATCTCTCATGCTCTTCAAATGAGTTATCAAAATAAAATGTTTTAAGTTTATTTTTATTTCTCTTCAATATTTTTATTTACACCTGTCTTCAATGCGACAATAAGCAGATGTGTTGTTGATTTTGAAAAATGGAATTTTAGGTACGCGAATGGATTGAACACAGCGGTACTTCTTCCTGGTCTTTGTCTGCTTCGTTAATTAAGAAATGGAGATCTCTCCTTCAGCTCCTTTTCAGTAGCCTCTGATGGACAGCCATCCGGAGCCATGTCGGTTACAATTCTACTGTTCCGCGTTATTTAATATAACGTCGAGAGCACGTAGGTATTCGTCAGTTAACGAATCGAAGGCAGTGAGGACTTCAGAAGTATGACTTCTATTTATAATGTCTGTTGCATATGACATGTTATATACTGAATTATTATAAAGTCTTTATTTGTACTGTACCTGTAAAACATAACATTTCCGGCAGACTAATAATATCGCTGTATAAATGTTCTGTGTCCTTTGAAATTTATAAATTATGTATATTTAACAATTGGAAATATATATCCTTATCCTTTAGTATTGATATGAGACCTGAGAGAAAGGGGTCTTTTGCTGAAATCTGTTATTTTTCTCTAAGTCTTAATAATAGGTCTTGTGCCCAGACGGTGCCTTTTAGATAACTATTTCAAAGCTATCAGAGATAACTTGTCCTAGCTATCTAGGAATAACTTCGTCCTATTGTCCTATGAGTTACAGGAACGGTCAATACATGATTCACCAATTGGCACAGTTGAACAAACTCAATTATTGAAATAAAGGTTGAATTAATATTTTTTATTTGTTACGGATTAAGTCCATTCCGTAACTGTCGATAGTTGGTTGTAGCAAATCGGTATGTAAAGTTACGTTGTTCGTGATGTTTTTTCGAGACCTATAAAGATGAAATCTTTTAATTAATTTATTTAATTCTAAATAATAATCATAAATAAATAAATTCTCGTTATGTTAAACAAATCTTAAGTTCGTACCAGGGATCTCTGGTTATAAGTTTTGAATTGAAAAGTTTATGGATTTTTTAAGTGCGTATTTTTTTTCTGAATCGTCAATCTGTCAGGGGTATATCCATATGGACTTAAATAGGTATTTGTAGGTATTTAGTTTTTGTCTGATTTTACCATTTTCATTTTTAAAAAAACGAAAAAAACACAAAAAAAAACAAGAGTACAATATTTTTAATCTTTCTTTTCGTTTTGACGTGTAAGTTCCAGGTTATCCTTCTGTCGAATATTTCTCCAAGATAACGTAGTGTGTCCGTTCCAGACGAAGATTATTTGAAGTTTAAAGAGTTGTGAAGTTTAAACCTTATTCATATTGAGTTCAATATCAGTGATAATTGCAAAACAGGACTTGTTTTGACAAGCCTTAAAGTAAAAATATATATATTTGTAAATGATATAATACTTCGTAGTTCTCATTCATCTGTATCGACATTTTTAGTATTACTCTTAGCATTCACATTAGTATTAATGTATTCACAAACTAGTGGTTCCACCAGAATGTGGGTATTCTTAAGGATTGACCCCTTGAAGTTGGAAAGCTAGCCGGTAATAAGCTGGGATTCCCGAAGGGCAAATTAGATGTTTACTTTTTGCAGAAGCTTTCTTGATTCAGGGAATTTCGGAGCTGTAGGTTTTTCTGTTTGTTCTGACTAAACATGTTTTGGAACAGGTTATAATATCTATTGTAGGCAAGTATTTCTATCAATTAGCAATATCGTGGGACTGTCTGTTTAATTGAGTTAATAGGCGTAAAACCCCAAGACCATCTACTACTAGCTGATCTAAAGAGGGAGTTGCTTTCGGACTGAAATCCCTCCAAAATCGAATATATTTTTTTTTTCATTGGTACATATTTGTTTTTGTGTATGATATAAGCTATAATACTTAAACAATCACAATATATCCTCTTCAAAATTATAATGTATGTAAAGCTACTAAATGTAATCGCGTGTGAAAAAAAAATATAAGAACTTTATACAATCATTAATGTTTCTGTAATTACCGGTTTTTTTTTTTTGTGTTGTTTTTTCCTTCAAGGACTACTTAAACATCATTTCATATAGGTATTTTTTCTTATTCTTCATAGTAATTATCGTTTAAAAAAATTAAATCCTGGATCCCCTACTAACATCAATCGTAGAATTCGTAAAATTTGGAAAAGTCCTCATTAGTAGCCAAAACATCTTTTTATTTAATGAAACCAACAGTAGAGGAATTGTATATTGCTGTCAGTGAACGAATAGCAATGTTGGATACTTATATTTTTGAGGAAGGAGATGGTCCACGGTGGCGGTCATAAAAATACTAAAATAGTGAAAAAAAAAAACTATTTTATTTCAAGCCAACGTTTTGACCCGATTTTACAGATCATCTTTAGGGGCGTGTATGAAGCATAGAATTTCGGTTGAAACTCACTGCTGGGTTTCAACCGAAACTCTACATTGCATACAGGCCACTTTTTAAATTTTTTTTTTACACATACACACCCCTGAAGAAGACCTGAAAAAACGTATCGAAATATTGGCCTATAATAAAATAGTTTTTTTTTTTATGAATGCCACCCTCGACCATATCCTTCCTCAAAAAAATCAATATAATATTGAAATATGTAAATATAATATTGCTAGGGTTTTCTGAGACAACCAAGAAGAAATATACAAAAATATTTCTTTTCTCTTAAGACTTGTCTACAACAAATGCAATATATTATGAGAGGGAGGAATTAATTTGCATTCAAAATAATAGAAAAATATATGTGTACAACTTACAGATGGCTGGCTGTGTTATTGCTAAGAATAGTTCGATTGCGATGCTTTTTTTTTAAGTGAAAACTTTTTTAGGCGTGTTTTGCACTTTCTTGTGGAGAGTGAATCAGATTGAGTCGTCAGTGCTCCGATGTGTAACGCTCGGGTAAAATCTGTTGTTTTCGAATAATCGAAGTGTTTTTATTATTGTGTAAATTAATATTTGACAAGAAACTAAATGATTGGGTCCCGTCATTTTAGTATTTAGACCGTTCGAGGTCGGAGCGGAGTAATGTTTGCAGCTCCCAAAAAAACTTAATAAATAAAATTAAAAATATATAAAATTATTTTATTAAAACATCTACGTTCTTTTCTGGAAAATGTTTATTTAATGTTCTTGCATTAAAATATCATTTAATTAAGAAAAAAAAACTAAACCCCTTTTTGGAGGTCTCCATTAGGAATGTCATTAGTAAAAGTTAAAGTAATTTTTAATTAATATAGTGAAATTATTCGTTTGTTGTAATTTTTTTTATCTTTATCATCATTTTTCACTATTTGTTTGAATATTATCATGCTTTTTAAGGCTTATTATATGATATTTAAAGGTTTTTGTTGAATATACATCCAAGTTAATGATCAATAATCTCTCTATCCTCCGAGGCGTCTGAAAAGAAGATGGCCTCGTGATCTACTTATGTAAATATATTATTAGAGTGCTACCAACGGGTAGTTTCTCAACAAGCATTTTCATGTGATTGTATTATTAATGTTTGCACATTTACTAGTTGTATTTTTTTTTTAATAATACAGTTGTATATTTCAATGAATAATAATAAAATAAAAAAATAATCTCTCCCAGGACGAGAATGCTATTTGTTAGAGAAACTATTAAAAGAATGGGATTGGTACATGTTTACTTTAAGTGTTTGTTGATGGAAGGTAAGTATTTTTAAAACAGAGGCTAAACAACAATGGTGCAACGGAATAAAGTGAAAAAAGGAAAAAAAAAACTACAAAGAATACTGAAATATAAAAAAAAGTAACTAAAAACATTATTCAGTATATTCTGGTGTTAATGAGATGAGTTATATTACATAAGTTATAACGCGGAATTAATTTTCTATTTTTGTCACATTAGACATGGTATGTTGTAAACAAATTGAAATGCACTAGTTGGCCTGTGAGAAGAATTCGCATAGTCTATTGGTCAGTAAACAAATGGTTATATAATATGGATAATAAGCAAATGAAATGTATTTATTTCAGGGATGAATTCATTTTAAAAATGAAAGATGAATACAAGATTAAAAATGGCAATTAGTAGTATTATTGCTAAATATTGTCCGGTTTTTCCATTTTGTAGAGAAATATGAAAACATTTAAATTATAATGGATATAATCAATAATATATTGCATAATTTTTGAGTTATGTGAAACAAAAGTTTTCTTTTCTTCATTTTTTTTTGTGACTTTTCTAAGCGTGTTTATTTTCGCGACTGAAGGGGAAGATTGACATAGAAATTATTATTGATCTCAATCATTTTTATTTATTTATTTATCAACCCTGCCGTGCCTAGTAGGCAATACGGGTGTCTGCAATAGTAAGATGTTAGGCAGGTCAGCTCAACATCTCACTGCTGCAAATGAATTCTTCTGCTCTTTCTTCATTTTTTCCTCTTTCTTCGTGGGTGCTTTCCTCATCCGTTTCACGCCAATGGTATAGTACCTCTTCCTCCTCTTCTTAAATTAAAATGGGCTAGCCCCACCGCGACTTTCCACCCGTACACAAAATCTTTGTAGTACGGGTAGTTTTCCGCAGTGACTAACTGAGGAAAATCGTTCTCTGTGAGAATGTAGAGACCGGTTTCCCTCAGTAACTTAGCCCTTAGTTCTTCAAAGGCGGTGCAGTCCACTATGATGTGCTCAGCAGTCTCCGGAACACCGCAGCTAGGGCATAGGGGGTCGATGTCCATCCCATGGCAATGAAGCTTTGCTCGAAAGCCCCCATGGCCTGTGAGAAATTGCGAGATCCAATAGTCTGGGACGATCCACCTTGCTTTTAAACGTGACCGGACGGTGGGGAAGTACTTCCTCAAGGTAGATCCTTTGGGGGTTATCACCCATCGCCGGTTCCATTCCTCCAATGTGTCGTCCCGTATAATGTTTTTCCATTTGCAAGGATTCTCGTCAATTCTCACCTTAAGATGTTCCGGTAGACCTGCTGAGCCGTTTTTCTTAAATATGTGCCTCATCATATCTTCTCGCAGGAGAAGGTCGAGAGGTACCCCTCCTGCTAATACCTGCACCGCCTCATGGGATACGCTTCGATACGACCTGGTGACCCGCAACAATGCCGTTCGCTGTATTGTCGCCAACTTACTCTTCTGTCGGTGCGAGAGGTTCTGGTTCCAGGCGGGAGACGCGTACCTCATGATACCCAGAATCACTCCCTTATAAATTGTTAAGGTTGCTGGGTATCTGAGGCCCCAGAAAGCGCCCCCAACCCGACTGAGACCGTTCAAAGATAGGGCCACCCTGTTTTTAAGATAGTCCAAGTGAGGGGTAACGCTGAATTTTTTCCCAAATTTTACGCCTAGATAAGTGACCACCTCACTTGGACGTATTCTCGAACCTTGAACCGTTATGTTAATAGGGTGAGCCCTGTCAGTTTTCCCTTTCATGACAATTGTATGAGTCTTTGAAGCGGCCATTGATAACTTTTTCCTCTCGCACCATTCTCCGACCAAGTTGGCGCATCGTTCCGCTTCTTGTCTTAAGCCGGCTATGCTATTGGAGGCCACCACTACTGCCAAATCGTCAACGTATCCAGTGGCAGGGAACCGCTGTTCTTCTAACACTCCCAATAACTCATCAAAAACGAGCTTCCATAAAGCTGGACCAAGTACCGATCCTTGAGGACATCCCCTCTCTATGAAAGCTTCAGTCTCATAAGAACTGCCACGAACCTTAACACGTCTATCCTGTAAGTAGCTTCTTATCAAGGCATATAAGTTACTGGGAGCATCATATTTCTGCAGCTGCTGGAGCACAAGAGGCCACCAGACGCTGTCGAAGGCGGAGGATATGTCGAATAGCATCAACATGACATACCGCTCCGTCCTCAGTTCAACGTCTTCACGTACTCTCAGCAGGGCATCAGCGGTTCCCTTCCCCTTAGTGGAGCCGTATTGCCGTGGATGACTTGCTCTGGCAAGAACTGGTGCTAGACTGGTCATGATAAGGTTCTCCAGGACCTTGCTCATCACAGGGAGGAGGCATATTGGTCTATAGGACTTGGGGAGCTGTTTATCCCTATTCCCTCCCTTGTAGAGGAGTCTCAAATCGGCGATCTTCCAGGTTTTGGGAAAGTATCCCCTCTCCAGACAATCATTATATATTCCCAAAAGTCTCTCATCAATGTAGGGAATACTACTCTTTAGGATCGCCGCATCTATAGCATCGAGTCCTGGAGCACGACCGATTTTCTGCTTATCCACAGCAATACGGAGATCATATATGTCCCATCGTGGGCACAAGTCCGTATCCGGTGGGTATGCCGTGGTGCGTCTCACGAAGTTTTCCTCATCGCTGTCTTGAGACGGATCATCCCTGGGGTACGTCCTCGCAATGAAGATTTCGGCTGCCTCCTCGAAGTTGGTTGCCTGAACGTCTCCGTGCTTGAGGGCTGCCAATGTTTGCTGCGTACTAAACTTCCCCATGGCTACCCTATAAGGAATACCCCAGGGATTCTTCGTGGACTCTTCAACAATGAACTCATCCCAGGACTTTTTCTTCTGTGAACGCACCTCGTTTCGGTACACCCGGGCCTTGGACTTGTACTGATCACGGAGTGTAGAGCGCCTCTCGTCGCAACTACACCTCTGATACAACCGCCGTGCCTTGTAGAGCTCTCTCTTAAGGTTTGTTAAGGCCGGCGTCCACCATGGAACAGGTCGAGCTTTCGCCTTCCGGTGCTGAAGGGATTCCTCAGCGGCATCACAGACAATATTAGTGATCCTAGACACCCTGTAATCCAGGTCATCAGTCTGTTCTATTTCCGCTTTATCCCATTCATCTTCTACCAATTTTCCCTCCAGCGTCGACCGGAAGGCATTCCAATCTGCCCTTCGGGTTAGATAACCCTTGGCAGTACCGTGGGAACTTTCTGAATTTTCCACCAGCCTGAAGGATATCGCTTGGTGGTCGGAACTCGTCTCAGATCGGAGGGTCCAATCAACGATGCGATTGGCTATTAATGGCGTTGCAAATGTAACGTCAATCCAACTCTGCCCCCTAGCGCTAGAGAACGTAGGGGTAGCAGAGGGATTGTTTAATACTACTAACTGGTTCCGCGAAATAAATTCGCCTAGCTTTGCGCCTCTTCTATTCGTTTGATTGGATCCCCAGACCGTGTTCCAGGAGTTGGTATCTGAGCATATGATCACATTTCTGGTGGTAGCCGTGATCATCTCCATAGCGGATATGTCTTCGTCAATATCGTTGCTATCAGGTAGGTAGGCTGATACTAACGTAAAAGCTACATTACCCCACTTGAAATAGCAAGCGACGGAATCCGCCATAGTATGTTGCCTCAGATCCATCACATCGAGGTTTGGGTTATTAACCACTATAGCAGCCCTGGGCCTCCTCTCCCCACTGCTCAAGGCGATAACCCTCGATGTAAGGCCAAACCCCGTGACTATGTTCCCACGGCAGCTCGGTTCTTGGACCGCCATTATGTCGTATCGTTGGGAGAGAACACGAAGTTCATCTGCCACAATGTGTCGGCGGCCCATGTTGAGCTGGAAGATGGTAAGCTTACTCATAGAAGGTTCTTTTAGCTACCTCTTTGGCCCACTGTAGATGCACAGGGCATTCCCTGCTACCCGCCTTGTGTTTTCTTTGAACAACGGGAGCATTTGCCCTCGCACAATTTATGCAGGTTGGGCTAGCCTGTTCTCTTTTCTTTGGACACTCTTTAATTACAATCTCAATCATTGATTTGACGAAGAATAAACGAAGATATACAAACAAAAACAGATTTGAGAAATAATAATAATCCTTTATTTATTCTGGGACATGTCCCTTTAAAATAATATACAAAGATAGAAATATGGGCTTCGGAGCCACAGAGAATAATAAAAAAACGCTGCAAATGATTTCACAATGGTTTATTATCTCCAAACAATTATACATCTAAAGTAACATTACCTTCCGAGTTACAAAGAAAACAAAACAAAAGGTGATTCCAATTATTGGACTAAACTGTTTTTCTTTAATCATTAGTAATATGCTAAAAAAAAATAGCATTATTTCAGTAACACATTTAAAATTTAAAAACCAAACCAAGGATATAACATTTGGAGTAGAACACATAAAAACAAACCAGAGACTTTGCTCCTAATTGTCCGATTTTAACTATTTTTTTTTATTTTTTTTTTTTATAAAATTTCATAAACTTTTAAAAACCAACAAAAAAGTTAATAACAACAAAAAAGTAAAAACTTTTCGAGTTATTCGGAATTTAATTTTAACATCCCTCGTAACTTTTTTTCCAGCTTCTTTTCGTTGAAGTATGTTATATAGATAAATTAAAAGGGCGTCGAGAAAATGACTTTAGCGAAGTTTAATTGAAATCTGTACATTCGTTTAGGAGCTACAGTCTATAGCAACGCAGGTTTTTCGGCCGCCATTTTGAAAGTTAAAGACGGAGAATAATGTCGATGAAGGAGGATCATCCTCGGGTGACCTCTGATTTTATATCAAAATTTGAAAGAAATCGGTCCAGTAGTTTCGGAGAAAATGCGCGGACGACGGACGGCGGACGGCCAAAAAAAAATTTATTCGTTCTTCTATTTCTACGCATCTTGAAACGTGAAACCTCAAATTTTGAGAGGGGGTTATGTTTTTGAATTTTTTGGTCGATCACAATGTTTCATTATTGAAAATAATAAACCAAAATAAACAGACTTATGTAGTGACTAAACAAAAGAATGTCATTTACCTTCAAACTTCAATTAAGAGGAAAATAATGAAATGAAAGTATTTAAAACAAACAGATTATTTATATATATATATTTACAACATCTATTTATAATTTTATTAGAACTGAATGGATAAGAGGTAATTGGACAGGCGGGATTTAAAGGTGGGAGAGGGGGTATTTGAGCGACGGACGTAGGATGGATTAGAATTCTATAGAGATGTGGATCGAATAATGAAAGATCTGTCGAAAACAGCGGTTCGGTGGGATCTTGTATACAATTCTGAAGACCGGAAACGGGTTTTAAGGGAGTGGACAGAGGTTAGAATAGAAGGAGCTCGGAGATGTATGAAGAACGGAGGGATTGGATGACTTGGAAGAGGAAGGATGCTAGGAAATACTTACGTCGGTAAGAATGATAAATCCATTTTTATGGCTTTACAATATACTATATACTAAAATAATATAATATATATTGATAGACTACAATAATTAGGATATTTTAATTTTGATGTTATTAAAATTCCATGACGAACTTGGCATCAAGATTCAATTTCGCTAGAATAAGGTTGGGCTCATGAGTAATATAGAAAACGGTAAATTTTGGGTATTTAAATCGTAGGAACCAACATTGTTCTAAAGAGCTGCACTGACTTATAAAAAAAGTTATCCCGTCTCGATCTTCCAATGTCTGAAACCACCTGTTTTTAAGCTTCCTTTTTTTTTTCAATGACTATTATTGTAATTGAAATAAGGTTTAAAGTTTTGAAATTATGATTCGTCACTTCTCTATGACATTTCCTATAGTTTGATACCACATTCATCAAAATTCATCGTTCCTGCAACCCGGAAAATGGATCTGTACCATCGCATTATATATCGTATAGTACTATAGTATAATATTATTATTGAGGGCGGTCCCTCCACGCCCAGTGGTATAATAAAAGGCCTCTGGCCACAGATGCAAAGAACGTATACAGCGTGCAGAGCCCTCTTACCTTAAAATGCCCTTGGGCAATAAAAAGAAAGTTGAAAATTTATGTATATATACATTTATATACATACTGTATTTATTCAAGAAATTCCTGGGGGGTAGGAAAAAAAAAATATTATTAAAAAAATATATATATTTTTTAATGCAGGGCGGTACCTCCACGCCCAGTGGTATAATAAAAGGCCTCTGGCCACAGATGCTAAGAACGCAAACAGCGTGCATAGCCCTTAAAATGCCCTTGGGTAATAAAAGGAAATTGTAAATTTATGTATATATATATATATATATATATATATATATATATATTGTATTTTGTAATCAAGAAATTCCGGGGGGATAGGAAAAAAAAGAAAAAAAAGTATAATATTATATATATTTACTACTTTCGCTAAAAAAATAGTATTAAATTTTAGTCAGTACCATATTCTGGTTCAGTTTATATTTATTACTTGCGATCCCCAGAAATGATTCTTTACACTATTACTATTCTGGCTATTATAATACAGGAAGGCAACAACGGTGGATGGTATTAGGACTTGAGGGCCAACTTGCTAAAATACTTTCCTCCATCAATAGCAGTACTAGCAAATACCTCTAAGTAATACTTGTTAGAATGAAGTAGGAAAAATAATTAAAATTGAACTGATAAGGTCAAAATGTTTTTTTCTGTAAGCACTACAGACCTTGTACATCTTTTGCCGCCTTAACAAGTCTATTCTATCTCTGCTTCTATTGGGCGATTTCTTTTCAGGTATATGTATGCAGCTCTATTGTATCTTTGTTGATTCGATTTATCCATCTGCTTTTTGGCCTTCCGTGTGGTATTTAGCCTATTATTGAGGCAGTTATTGTCGTGTAGAGGCTTCCAGATGGATTCCTATGAGCTACATGCCCTGTTAACCTTGCCTTATTAGGTAGGTAAATTTATCCGTATTCAGTAATATTGTATAAGTAAAAGCATATGCCATCAGTAGTACAAATATGCTATCAGTATTAAAAGTATAAGCTATAAGCTATCAGTAGTACAACAATAAGAAGATACTTGTTTAACCGGTCGGTTGTTATGCGGCAAGGTATACCTAGAGCGCCTGTCAAAGCCGCGAAAAGCTTTAGAAAACCAATTTATTTACTAATTTAGTAATGTCTATCATAATATAATAAAGAATCAGATTAATTGTTGGAAACTCTATTCCAATCTACTTTCTACTTGCTTTCTTCTCACATTTATAATTCAAATTATTAACTTAGAAGATATTCGAATCAAGATATTCGTTTAATGCATGGTATTTGTTTTGACTACTCAGCTATTTAATGCAATATTATTGGACACGTTTGTGAAGCGTATAAAATATAAGTGGTGTTAAGCTCCACTAAGGCTTCCAGCAGATTACAGTTGGAGAGACTCTGATTGAATACAATTGCTTCCTGCTAGAACTGGCTCCAACCGCCGTCCCATCCTTCATTAGCAGGACAATGATCTCGTCCCATGCTCCGGGGTCCACTCCGAAAATAATATACGAAGACATTTATGAGAGGCTCATTCTATGTTGAACTGACGATTTTCAGAAATTATTCCATACAAATTCACCGAATTTGCTTAACCTCACGCATCATCAAAATACACTAGTACAATCCCTGTCGAGCTCTATCACAACTATGTTCGGAGGTTGCAATGACAGTGGTATTGCAGTGGTACGGAGGCCTTTTGTAAAGTGTTTTCTGCGCGTTCACTCGGCTTCCACGTTTTTAAAAAAAAATTTATTTATTTTTAATATCAATGACGTAGATGAGATTAGGATTGGATTAGATATTGGATAATTAATAATGGATTAGAATAGGAGATAGGAATGTTGAGATCTCTTCGAATGCTGATTTTTCCCTCCACGGGGTAAACATCCTGTTTCGGTATTTCTTTTGTTGTTTAGTGTCGTATCACGAAAGTGAGAGGAAATTATGAATAGTATAAATAAATACATCTTCTGATTCCATGGTGTTTGTACTAATCCCAATCCTTTATTTGATAAAAAACAAGAGGATGTTATTGTTGGACAATTTATTTGTGGATCTGTGGCAACACTGTCTCGACCACGTTTATGTGTTTAACCTTTACATTGTTATTCGGGTTGTTGTTATTGTGCCGTACCTATGTCGCACTTGATTGTATATAATAATGATAATAATAATAATAATGCTTTATTTATTCTGGGACGAGTCCCTTTAGAATAATACAGAAAGACAAAAATGTGGGCTAAGGAGCCTCAGAGATTAGTAAACAAAAATATAGCGTAAGTGAATAGTCAAATTAAAAAAAATAATAAAAGAAATTATAAGTTACTTTCTAATTTAAATCAGTTAATAATAATAAAACAACAATGAAAAATTGAAAATAAATATAAAGTAAGAATAATGAGGAACGATCTGATAATTTAAATACATATTTACAGTACTGTTTACAATTTCATGGGAACTGGATGGATAAGAAATGATTGAACAGGCGGGTTTTAAAGGTAGGAAGAGTTTTGGATTGACGGATGTCGGGAGGGATGGAGTTCCATAGGGATGAGGATCGGATAACGAAAGATCTGTCGAAAGCAGCAGTTCGGTGGGCCCTTATGTAATGTGTAAATTGTGTACAATAAATATAGCCATATATCCATGACCTGTTTCATCTTTTGCCCTAATCAATAGAATCCTAGATTCAACAGTTATAACTGAATGAAATAGCTTGTAAAATAAAGTTATCTGCCTATATCGTTCAGACTGTAAAAGTGTAGGGTAATCTAATGAAAGATCAGAAAGATATAAGTATGTACAGTACCCAAATAATAGAGGATCAAATTTAAAATGAACTACTGATTTGAAGGTGCTCGTATATTCTATTGAGGCTTATTGGATGTTAAAGGATTTTAGGACAGTACAGTACTTATATTCCGGTAAACGGTTGACTTAATGCCGGTGGTATTAAAAGATCAAGGGATAGTCTCTGTCATCTCTATCAGTTCAAAGGAATTAGATAGAAAAATAAGGAAATTAGTCAAGATGGAGGTAGGTTTCAGAGCATTAGAAGTTGTAAATAATATTTTATCGATTCTTAATATAATTAGCTAGCCAGGAATAATGACTATTATTTGACAGGGATGTAGGTACAATATATATGCTTGAGATGTTTATTTTACTATTTCCAAATGCTCCAACACTTACTAGACAGACGCTCTAAACTTTCAATTAATTACAAAAGACTCATCTACTTAACCATAATAAGACCTTTACGGATATACGGAGTTGAGCTTTGATGAAATTCGATGGCTCTACCAAACCATTGAATTCCTATCATATCCAATCCTTACAATCCAAAATCCTTAATGCTCCATATTTTCTCACAAATAAAACCATTCATAAAGACCTTAATGTTTCATATGTCGCTGATTTAGCCCGAGCTAGATATCTATCCTTTCATGATAAACTCCAGTTCCATCCGAATCCACTTGTTTCCAGCCTTGCTTCTTCCTGTATTCCTGATAATCCCTCTAAGTGTCTGAAAAGAAGATGGCCTCGTTGTTCTCACTTAGAATTAAATAGGGAGTGCTAGCTACCACTGGCAGTACATCTTTAAGTCTATTTATGTCATTATTTCTAATGTGTGCAATTTTACTAGTTGTATTGTTTATACAGTTGTCAATTTCGTTAAATAAAATTTAAAATAAAAATTTACTTTGATCTTAATATTTTTTTCCTGCTTATTATTTTAATTTATTTATTTATATTTATTTTTACGTGACAAAATATGATATTACTCAATTAAAAAATGTGTTAAAAAAAAGTATATTTTTTGTAATTAGGGTGTTAAGAACTCATATCTCACTAACACCGCCCTTAATTGTGGAAGCATGGGATATTACCCAATGAAAACAGTTCGACAATTAAATCATTCCGCGAATTATTTTCAATGAAAAATTTTAATTGATAAGAAACAAAATTTTTTAATTAGTCATTAAATCATTCGAAATCTCTTACCGGAATTAATGCCAAACGTGTGATCAGCATCTCCCGATCCCAGTGTTAATATATTATCACTAGACGACCTGCTGGACCCTTGCATAAGATGAGAGGACTAATGAACCAGATTAAATTGAAAAAAAAATTAAATAGTCATAAATTAGTTTGGAAATTGCTATTTGATAACAGAAAGCTATCTTCTGCATTTAATCGTTCTGCAATTATGTCTTTCGCAACTGGGAAACAAGAAGACATGATATAACTTATTTAATTAGAGTCGATTACAGTTTTATCGCTTTAATTTTTTGCAATTTCATCCTAATTCCGTTCTTGGCATTCGTTGACAAAGGAACAAATATGGAATTATGTTTCTTTGAGAAAATCCCATAAGGTAAATCACATAATTTTAAATATTTGACTATGGATGTTTGTACTGTAAATTATGCACGGATCGCTGAAAATTACAATAATTTAAGTATGTACTGATAGCGATTCATCGAGGTAAGATAAAAGAAAAAACATCCTCGACGCATTGTCTCAAGGGTATCATAATAAAAATAAAATAATTGTAAACGTTTACATGACTTTCATTGATGATACTAAACAATATTATAGGGTCATTGTCATGACTCCATCAGTTCATGGTATATTTTTCTTCATTCGTCATTCAATGACTTCTCGTATTTATTTATATGAAATCGGTTGTAAAAGAACTTGCCATTACTATCAACAAGAGTCAAGGTTTGATGGATATTTATTACCTATTAATAAATTATTTATGGTAATAATTTTATGGAACGTTAGTCACGTTACAAATAGTATTATTTGAATGATGCCTAAATAAATTTTCAGTTTTTATTAAAGATTAAATCTATCGGGTAAAAACATCGATATTTTTTCAACACACCTAAGATGATGCCAAGTATCAAATAAAACAAAAAAAGTAAAAATAAATAAGTATACTTATTTTCTATTTTTGCTGACGTTTGGGCATCAACGTTCAGGCCTTTATCAGGAATACGAAAAAAACGAAACCATAGGTTATTTTTACTTTTTTTTTTACCGATCATCCCAATCATCACCTATTGTAATCTGTTTTTTTCGTAGCCCTGATGGAGGCCTGAACTTTGGGCCGAAATGTCGGTGAATATCAAAAATAAATATACTTATTTATTTTTACTTTGTTTTTCTGTTACCGATCATCCCAACCATTCTTTTCTCCAATTATTTACTACGGTCAACTATCAATCCAAAATTATTAAATTAAATAGTTGCAGTCCATTACTTTTATAGCCATTAAAATAATTAAATGCCTTTGGATTACTTACCGATTAGGTGATAAAAACTACCTCAGATATCAATAATTATTCATCTGAATGGAAAAACAAAGTATTAATTATTTTCGTAACATATAAATAAGACAAACCAGAAGTAAATAAACATTAGTAACATAAAATATACACATTGGATTAGTTATAGATTAATATATTTGCTCAGGCATGATCCATGAATTTTTCTTAGCTGAACATAATTATTTCCAAGTCTTACAAAAGATCCATATCTCTCAGAGGTTAAAATGTTTCTCTTACCTCAATACGAGGGATTTATATGATCTCTTATAATATCTAATTTAACGAAAGAATTTTTAAAACATTAATATGCGCTGTACCAACTAGCAAGCGAGGGGTAGACCAAAGCGAAGGTGGATAGATTTCGTTAAGGCTGATTTGGCGGGGTTAGGTTTAGATGGAGCTCGGTGGATGGAACAATGTGGACATCGATTGGTGGTATCGGCATCGAACCTTCGGGTTCGCTAAGCTTTATTATTATTAATAATACCTAATTATAACAGTAGAGGGTTCTGAACGTAGGTGATTCAAATTTTTTTAAAAATTATTTAGATAGTAAGAACACTTGAGCTTATAAATATACATTTTTTATGCATTGTGCATTTTATAGTTTTATTTTTAGTTAAATAGGATATATTTTAAAAGGTAATATGGTTTGAAAATAATTTATGAATAGAATTAAAAAAAAATTACAATTTATCAGATTGTAATAATATCTAATAATTATATCGAAGAGAAGAATAGTTGGGGTGCTCAGTCAAAAAAGGAAGGCAAAAAATAAATTATAATATATATTTTATTTTTTTATTTTTTATTTATTTATTTTTTTTTATTTTATTTATTTTTTATTTTTATTTTTTTTTAATAATAATTATATCATTAGACAGGATCTAATAATATAATCATTCAATTATAATAAATAATTTGGATAAATAATTAATAACAATATTTAGTTTGTGTAGTGGAAATAAAAATTTCCGTATGCTTTAATATTTTTTCAAAATGTGCATCAGGATCCTTATCTTTTTGAAATTAACAGTGTTAAATAGACAACTTTCCTTGAAAATTTGTGATTGTTAACAATTTGTTTATAGTGCTGTTGGATTTTCTAGCGGGCCGGATAACAAGCAAAATTATGCTGAAAACCACGGGCGGATCTACGGGGGGGGGGCTTTCGGGCTGAAGCCCCCCCAAAATGGTAAAATGTAACCATATTTTACAGAAAAAAATACTTTATACTATCTCTTAAAGTATTCTTGTTGGTGTAATTACGTTTAATAGGACTTCAAGAACCACTTAAACACCATTTCATATAGATAATTAATTAATTTCTTTTTTTTCAAATTAATTATCGTTATATATATATATATATATATATATATATATGAAAAAAAAAACTGTCGGGCTGGAAGTCCCCCCCCCCCCAAAACTAAATCCTGGATCCGCTAGTGCTGAAAACAACTTCAATTAATAAATGGAGATAGGTAAAGAGTTTAGCCGTACAAGAAATTAAATAAAATCAACATCCACCTTATAATTTAAGATGAATCATTTAAAAACAACAGAATGTGAATTTCAATAAAAAAAAAAAGTATGAAGAATGGAAAGTACGACGGTCTGAAGAGTTTCATAGAAAATAGAATAAATGGAATCCAAACAGGTGAGAAAGAAACCGGTAAGCATACTGAGAATCACTTAAAATTAATATCTGGAATGACTCGTGAAATACATGACCCATGCCAAGGACAAATACGGCCTGATCTTGTGTTAAGAGCACCGCGGAGAGAGGCCGGATAACTCGAAGCCTGTTTCATAGCTGTTGGTAACGTTTAGGTGTTTATTCTCAACTAGTAACTTATTTTATTAAATTTAAATTTCTTGAACAGGTTTTTGACCTTTCGCCCAAAGCAAGTAAAAAAAATATACTGACATTAGAACCAGAAAAAATCACAGAAGTCCAAAAAAGACTGTTAATAACATAATTCGGGGCAGTGGACTTCTGTGAATATCTCTTCCTATTAAATAATGCGTCTAACAATGCGTCTTTTAGTTCATCCGTTTACTCTCCAGCTGCTATGAAAATAAATTTATTAGCTTCCCAATAACTTGTGATTTTTTTGTGATTTCTACAAATCTGGTGAAATAGACATATGATTTATAAATGGTGTTTCCAAACACAGGCGGATCTACGGGAGGGAGAGAAGAGAACTTGGGACTGTAGCTCCCCCAAAATGGTAAAATGTAACCATGTTTTATGGAAAACATTTTCTCTATAAGTATTATTGTTTGTGTTTTTTAATAGGACATTTAATAAGACTTCAAGAATCACTTAAACACCATTTCGTAGGTAGTTAGTATCTTCCTTTTATTCCAAAATAATTATCGTTATATATATGAAAAAAAAAAAAGATTTCGATCTGAAGTTCCCAAAATTAAATCCTGGATCCACAAGTGTTTCCAAGGATGTATATAAGTTAAGGATATATCTTGTTTAACATGAACTGAATTCTTAATAGTCTATATTAAACAATAGTAAGAGAAGTTAGTGCCGAGTTCCGTAATTGACAAGCATTATACAATATGTGAATAAATTGGAACATGGTAATTTACATTGATCTAAACCAGAAATAAGATATAATAGAATAATATTATAGAAATATTTTGAAATTATTGAGTTTGATGACTTGAAAACGAGCAAACTGTTCGAAGGTCGTTAAAAATTACACAAAATCCTTACAATCCAAAATCCTTCGTAAAATCCTAAATTCTCTTTATTATGTAACAAATACAATTATCCATAAAGACCTCAACATTCTTCTTGTGAAAGACTTGGCCCGAACTAGATGTACCTCTTTTCATTCCAAACTCTTTGGTCACCCCAATCCTCTAATTTGTAACCTTTCATCCAACACAATTCCTGACAACCCTCCGAGGCGTCTGAAAAGAAGATGGTCAAGGGACCTCATAAATTAATTTATTTTTGAAGTGTTGCCAATGGGTAGCTTCTTCACAAGTAGCTTCTTCATATAATATATCCCTATAGCAAATTTACTGGTTGTATATGTGTTTACAGTTGTAAATTTCAATAAAATAATAATAAAAAAAAAAGAAAATAAACTTTATTCTGACGATGTCCCCTTAGAGTAACAATAATGTACAGTTACAAAAGAAAAAAAAATACACATCTGGCCAAAAACTAACTCAATAAAGATTCAAACAGTATATACAACAATTTCAATAATAGTATGTAAATTACTAAAAATTAAAATAAAATCTTCTCAACCATATCTATAATTTTACTGGAAAAAATAACAAAAAGAAAAGGAAAAAAAAATGAACTACATGTATGGAAAAATTTGTAAGTACTAATACTTAATTGCCCTTGAAAAACATCTACCAAAGATACTAAATAGACATATGATTGAGCATGCTCATCTACTTAGATTGAATGATTTTCCACTTATTATTGTCATTTTTCGAGTGCAAGAATCCTATTTTTTCTTCAATAATTTCCTTTTAATATACATTATATAATTCTAAAGCTTAATCTCAGTAGTCAACCCTAAATTTATGAAAACGATAAACATTTTTGCATAGGCATCGATTCCAGAGATGGTAGCAAGACTCCTCGAGCACAAAAAAACTTAAAACCTTACATAGTCGTATTAACTAATGCATATGAATAAATTCGCACAGTATTAATATTGTATACACAACTCCTTTTTCTGTAATCAATTCCTGTTTAGGCGAGTAAACATTACTCAAAGTATTGCGAGCAAGGGCTTTCAAAGGTGTAGATGTGTGAGTGGCCTGAGCAGGTTTATATAGGCGAGGAGTGCTCCTTGTTCTCTATGTACCATAGTTTGTAGTTTTAGAAATTTGTTTTCTTTAAAATGTCTCACACCTGGGTTTTAGAATTTGAATTGGGCTCATAAAAATAGAACATTAAATTAATCTCATAGTTATAACTTAAAATTTTCCGCTATAGAAAAGTGTCCGCTAATAGTAGTTTTATTGCATATTATGGTACCCGCCCCCTCAATAATCGGCACCCATCATTATTTTTATGTTGTTGTGCATATCATAATAAATGGGGACAGGGAAATAGTATCGAATCATAAAAGAAATTAAGCCAAATTGTGAATTTAAACAAAACAAAGGACTGAATTGAAAGTTCCAGTGACTTGTTCGGTTGCTCCGAGGTGTAGTTTTTTTTTTTCCGATTTAGTTGTCCAAAAAAATCGTGTACTATAGAGAATGTTACAATTAAAATGAGGTCGTTCAATGTTTTATATCTCAAACAAGACAAACAGAGGCTAAATTTTTTCTAGCCTCCTAATTATAGCCGCAAGTTTTAACTCAATTCTAAGAAGATGGTTATAATCTTCAACGTCCTTTGCATTCTCCAGTCCTGACCACTTCCTATCCATCATGGCCACTAACCTGCAAAGCCCGTTCTCCTTGCCCAAGCTAAGAGTGATACATCGGGATTACCTGACAAAAAACCGATCCAAAAAGCCTTATATTGATCTTAATGAGTCAAATATCTATTTGCTGGCCGGTTCATAGAATATTTGAAAAAAAAACGCTATTAATAGCTTCTGGTTTATTATATCCATATATTTAAAACAAAAACTTGTACTTTTTCTCTGTTTTCATAAAAGGGTCAGATATACGAGCGTATGAAAATTCTTATCTGCAGAAAAAAATATGGCGAACGGCAATGTTGAATTCTGAGGATCAAGTCGTCAACAAAGTACAGACTTTTTTAAAATCAATTTTTGTATTCAAGGTCTTCTTAAAAACATAAAGCTTCAAATTTGGAGGGGATGAAATTTAGTTTCTTTTTTTTTTTTGGTCAATTACATTGATTCATTATTGAGAATAAACATGATGTCAAGTTTTCCACGGATGAGCACTTCTGAATTCTCAACAACCGATACTTCTACACTCAAATTAATATTATTACAATTATTTTCAGAAAAATTATTGATGTCTCTTGTTTTACGAAGAAAAAATCGAAATAACTGATATCTTTGCGTTCTTCTAGCCATAAAATGTTATTTGATTATTGGCCCTAAATATTACTTTATTTTATTTTAAAATATTATCTAAATGTATTATTTCTCTAAGATGTTTCTTTTTGTCGGAACGCTGGATGTTATTTATTCTTCATCGAACCCAATGGTTGAGTCATCATTTGAAGGTTATCTCCTCCAGTAGGGAAAAATAATTAGTCACATCGCTTCACAATTTCAGGAAAAAAAGGTTATTAAAAAAAAATTCTAAAGTCTATGCTTTAGACCACAAGGTGAGATTAATCATATGAAATATAAATTATAAATTATCTATCTATCTATCCATCTATCTATATATATATATATATATATATATATATATATATATATATATATATATATATACAGAGATAGATAGAAAGATAGATAGATAGAAAGTAAACTTTATTCTGGGACAAGGTTCCTTTGTGAATAACAGATATGAACAAAAAAATTAAAACTACATCTGGCCAAAAATTACATTAATCAATATTAAAGAATATATACAGTATCTTCAGTGAAATTAAATTAAAACAAGTAAAAATAAAATTTTGAGAAAAAACGAAATAAAAACAACAACATTATTTAAATGAAGATAAAAATAAAATAAAATAAGCATGGGTTGATTTTTAAAATTAAGACAATAAATTTTATCAATCATTCACCTCAGTCAAAATCTGTTTCACAATATTTATTTTATTGTATAACGTCATTTTGGGATGTGAGAAGGAATTGGTAAAGATGATATTTAAATGAGGACAAGGAAGAGGCATGACGGATTTCAGATGGCGAGGAATTCCAGAAGGCTGTGGATCGGGAAATAAAGGAATATTCAAAAGTCTTAGTTCTATGGAAAGGGATATAAAGATCGGAAACACGGGATCTTGTTTTCTGGGAGTGGACCACGGGTTTAAACTGTAGGAGACTGTAGATGTAAGAAGGGTGTCTAGTGTTGATTGTTTGGAATAGGAAAGATCCGAGGAAATATTGTCTGCGGAAAGAAGGGAAGAGCCACTTTAACTCGTCGTAAAGGTGGGACACAAGAGATCGCTTTGATGTACCGAAGACAAATCTTAAGCACGTATTCATGAGTCGCTTCAATCTATCCTGGAGTACCATCGGGATGCCTCCGTACACCACACAGCCGTAGTCAAAGTGGGGGAAAATGAGAGAGGATACAAGGAGCTTGAGGATGGGTTGTGGGAGTAGGTGGCGGGAGCGATGAAATAGCTTAAGGGTACCTATTGACTTACGGGAGATGAGGGCAATATGGGGTTTCCAGTATATATATATATATATATATATATATATATATATATATATATATATATATATATATATATAGATATATAATAAGTTTATTATTATCATAATTAACCGTGAAAAAGAAAATTAATTCCACCATTTCATAATACGTTGCATTATCTCATATTGCTCTCATGTTACATATTTCTATATTATTTTGTCATTCGTTCACTAATCAACATACATTTCGAACAATTAGCGCCAGCTATTTTGTATATATTTCAACATAATATTTTCATTTGAGGTCTATAAATTAAAACAATATATTGTTTTTTTTTTTAATTCGAAATTTTCATTTATATCATCAAATATCAGTACTTTATTTTTATTATATATATATATATATATATATATATATTGCATGAAAAAGGAGATGATGACCAAGTTTAGTTAGTATAAAAATTAATATATACCAGTTGGCGCGTGCGAATAATTCACAAGGTGTATTGGTCAGTAAGAGAAATAATAATGCAACGTAATATAAGATGGAGGAATCGATTCTGTTTTCTCAGTAATCGTAATCAACCAAGAAAAAGGAAATTAATTTAAATAATCATTCATGATAATAAATCAAAACATGTTTACTAATTACTATAACCTCTATCTTTGCTAATAATGATCAGATTTCGATGATTTTTTGTGGAGAATTCAGTCAGAATTCAGTATTCTTTCAACATTATGTAATCAACCTCTGGTTCTTTCTATCTCCTACTCCCTGTTACCTGAACAACGCAGATTAAGAAGAAATTGGCCAAGAGACCTACTATATCGAGAAAAACAAAATCAAGTAAATACACCAAGACAGTATAAATACAACAAATTTGCTAGATGAGCAGCCGCAAATTGCATAGAATATAAATAAATAAATAACCTTAATAAGCATACTTTTTGTGTTTTTCGCAAATAAAGTTTCTTTTCTCTTGATAACTATTTTTTCTGAAATTTCGGGTTCATGTGACTATTCCTGAAGGAAAATGAAATCTTCAAAATGGTGGCACAGTCATTGGTTTCGATGAAGAATTAGCGAACATATGACGTGCTAACAAAAAAATAACTTTGATGAATAATATATCATGAACATTCTCTAAATAATATTACATTAATATTAATATTTATTACATATTCTAATAAAAAAATAAATAAACAATTACTATTACTACATTAATGTATAAATTTTCTTCTGTTGCTGCTGTATTACTAAGAGATTAAAACTAAGTTCATTGAGCTATGTAAATGTATGATATTCATTTTAAAATATTCAAGCTTTGATTTTTTCAATATTAAAAAATAAAACAGGAATATTGAGTACTCAATGGTTGACGTTGTATAATTTATAGGAAAGAGAACATATACAAAATTAATATAGAGAAAATCTATTTTATTTTAAGCCCAAATATCGACATAATCATGAATATAATATTTATATCATCCTCATCTTTATAACATTTAATTTTTTCTTACCCACGATTATTGTTACCAATTTTATTTTAGTTCTGGTTACTTAGTTTTATACGAACTTTAGGTAATCTTAAAACTTTATTTACTGTGTTTATATATTTTAATGTTCTTAATACTTTTATATAATTTTTATTTACACTGCTTATAATTTTTATGTAGGACATTGAGAAACTCGCTAAAACTCGGATAAGGGAGGCAGAGGAGATCGGCCAGCAAGTAAATGAAGGCAAAACAAAATGTATGATAATAAGCCGAAAATTCCACCCAAATAACAGGATCTGCGAAGAAGGAAAATCATTTCCAAGAGTAAAAAAATTGAAATACCTCGGCTCCACTATAAACTCAATGAATGACCAGCCGGCAGAAATAGACCAGCGTATAAAAAGCGCAAAGAGAGGTTTCTTCTCCCTCTCAAAGGTATTGAAATACCGAACAATCTTAAGAAATCTCAATTAAGGGTCTACAATTCTATGATAAAAACAGTTCTAATATATGACTGTGAGACCTGAACACTAACCAACACTCTAGTAAAAAGTGTGTACTAACACATGGAGGACAACAGATACTGGTCAATCAATATTTCATGATATGAAAGCACGGAGGTTAAGATGGGCAGGGCATGTAGCTGTTTGCAATCCATCTGAAAGCCTCTACGTAATAATGAATGAATGCCTCAATAGAAGGAAAAATATCACGTGGAAGGCGAAAAAGCAGATGGATAGATAAAATCAACCAAGGGGCAATAGAGCTTGGTGCAGATAAATGGAAAGAAATGGACCAAGACAGGAAGAGATGGAGCAGGCTCGTTTAGGTGGCAAAAGATCTTACGTGGTCTGTAATGCCAACAGAAAAAAAAAAAAATTATGTAAACATCATGAAATTTCCACAATTTTCTATATCTTTTTGTATCTTGTATGTGTTGTATCTTTCTCGCCCTGATGAGAACCCTCAAGTTGAGTCGAAACTTAAAACAATAAAAAAATCTTTTATTTTTAATAAAAGTTTTTTTTATTGTTTTATGTTTTTTTATGACCTCCACATACCATCTCTTTCCTCTAAAAAAAAGAATACCACTGAATGGAAAGTTACTCTACATTAATAACGTATTGGAAAAATATTTAAAACGATTTTAGGTTTTATTTTATTATTTAATAAATGGCGGGGAATCCCAAAGGTGGATTTAAAAGGACATGATTGAGGACTTCCTACTGACTGCTTTCTAAGAGGTCCTTCAAGAGCTTTCATTACATTCAAGGTCACTGGGCAATTGTGGTCTATAACTGTCCCACCAATAGTCAATATTTTTTAACCTGAAATTTTTATTTTTTTTTAAAAGGTCGGACAAGTTTTTGTTTTCTAATTTGGACCGATATGATACCTAATATGAAATTATCAGGGCAATAAAACGAAGGTTGATGGTTTGAATGTTCCTAGTTTTTTTTACTGTAGTTCTTTTGTATTCGAACAACGCATTACTTGGTTCAAATTACACATTATGTGAGCCATTATTTTTTAGAAAAAAAAAATGTAATTTTAATAAGATATAGGTATTTTCCTTTTATATTTATGTAGTATAATAACATTCGTTGGCAATTAAATCTTTTGAATATATTGGGATATGAACAAATGGACTTAAATTTTAAATTATATGTTATTTTAACTTCACTTACCTATGTATGAAACGTGTAGCAACGGAAAGTATAGCGTGAAAAATTCCGAGGCAGAGAAAATTGAGAAAAATCTGAGTAAACAAATTTTCAATAGAAATATACCTTTTGAGATCATCTGAATCTAGACAAAGTCTCGCAAAATGGTTTGAGTGTGTGTGAACAGATTTCTTTGTTTGGTGAGATTTTTAAATTAATAATATCTAATTAATGTAGTAATTAACAGTAGGTATAAGTGCTATAAAAGAATTTGATAATTTATTTTATTTCTTCCATTTTTTCCTGATACATATAGTTCTTCAGAATGAAAACAAATTTTCGGAAATAATAATACTCTATAGATGCATTGAAATATTTTAGAAAAAATTAAGTTGTTTTCATTAAACCACACGATAGAATTGAAAAAAACAAGGCGAGATTAATAATATGAAATATAAATTATAAATAATAGCTCATTACAAAGAGGTTGAAATGCTTAACATTTCCCTCGATTTTAGTTTCTGAGATATTTTATTTCATTGGTATCTTAATTATTATATCTTCAATTATTATATATTAAATTATATCTTCAAAACTATCAAAACTATCTCGTTATAATTTGATTTTCAAAACAATTTTTTCCCTTTTCCCCTCTTTGACATGGCCTCGTGTTAAGAGACAATTTTGAATAATAGTCCATTACAGAGAGAATAAAATGCTTAACAATTCCCTTGCTTACAGTGTGCAGGTTCGATTTTTAGTTACAGATTTTTAGTTTAACCCGTTACAGATAGGATAAAATTCTGATCATTTCCTTCACAAACAATTTGATGGTTCAATTTTTTGTTTTTGAGGTATTTTAATCTATATGAAAAAAAAAATCAATTAGTCGACTCCAGCCGACTTCATCCGATCGTTATACATCTGAAATATGACCGTCCAATCTAATTCACTCTCCAAAAAAGTGCAAATCTTGCACTTGAATATAAAGAAGCTTCCACTTCAAAAATAAATTTATAAAATATATATTTAACATATTATTGTTGTACTTATAATTTGTTACTTAATTTGGGTCGTATGTCAAAACTATTTTATATTTGATACGAGATGTATTGGTGCATTTGAAACGAGCATTTCTAATTCTGTCCTCATTCCTGAACTGGCGAAACTTTAAGTTATAAGTTATTTACTGATATTTCATGTACCTTCTGACTAGTATTAACGGAGATTCATTTTCGACCTGGATAAGCATTTTTATTTTTTTTTCTTCCTTATTAAATTATAAAATTATTTCAAAAGTTATATTTAGAATTTTTTCGTAACTCTTAATAATGAGAGATAGTTCAATATTTGAAATAAACTATATTAAAGGTACTTTAGAGGAAGACGTATATGAACATTGGGCATTTAAGCCCTGTAAAGTGACATTAACCGGGATAAGACCAAAATGATATAAAAAACCACTTAGGAATACAATGATACATCCAGTTTACTAAAAATCGTTAGAGCTGTTTTTGAAGAAATTGTAAAAATGTGTTTCACCGTTGATATAAAGTGGCACTTCCGGTAAGCCGATTTAAATGAAAAAGTTTCTGTGACATCTAAGGCATATACCTATTTTAAATACGTAATATCAGTTTCGTACAACTTTTTGTTTTTGAGCTACAGTGTTCACATACACACAGACTATTTTTCGGGACTGAGCTGAGGTTACCTCAAAACGTGTATTTTCATTGAAAACTCAGATCGAAACTTTTCACGATTGCAATACTTTCTCTTACTACATATTAAATACATAGATAAGTGAAAGTAAAAATACTGAAAATCTCTAAAGTCCGTTTCATTCTAAAAAAATATAGCCTAAATTTTGTTGGAGTATAATTAGTAAGTGAGTTAATTATCAAATAAAAAAAACATTATTTATACAGCTATTATTTCTGAGGATCCTGTAAATAAAAATTATATTTAGTTTATTAATGTTGACTCATTCTAAGTTCAAGTGGTCAATTGTTCTATATTTGCCATCAAGGGCGATGAAGTTCAATTGTTCGGAGAGAATTGGATGCCTATCAACAACTCATTGCATAACTCCAGTTTCATTCTAGCTACACGTGATGTGGAAAATATATAAACTCATTGACCTTATTATGAATAAATATGGATATTTTTATTTAAGTTTTTGGAAAGAGAAAAACACATTATTTATTTAAATAACTTGCAGAGTTAATCCTTTTATTGGAATTCTCTTATATATATCAGAGGTACATAAACTACGGCTCGAAGGCCATTCATCTGGTCTCTGATGATCTTGAATCTATCTCCCGAAAGTTTTATTGATTACATGGTAAAATTTTTAATATATTTACAAAATATGAAATTCAGAAAATAACTCAAATACCAGGTTACTACAACTTTTATTGCATAATTTTTTTTTTCTCTTAGAAATTTTGTTTTACAATTGTAGTGTCATTTATATAAACGTACCTCAATTTTTGACAAAGTTAATATAAATCGTCGTTTGTTGACCAAAGTTTTCGACCCGTACCATTCACACAAATTATTAAGTTGTGGTCCTAATTTGACGGATTATAGAAGAAAAACAAAAAATGTTTCAACTACAAGGAGTGGCCTATAATATCATTTTTGTTTTTTTACATGTTTGCACCCAAATATGCAAATTTAAAAAATGAAAACTTCTAATACATTTTTTAAACATATACCCATTTCGATTCTCAACTGTCTAACCTCATATTTTTTTATATCAGCGGCTTGGGAATGGTAAATTAGGTTTATTACCATTTAAATAATATACAATTTCCTAATTCTCATTCAGAACTTCTCCTGCTAAGATTAATTTTTTTTTATTCACTGCCTTTAGGTTTTGATTCGGTTTTAGAGAATCTTTAATAAAGGTCATGGAATTTATTGGAATTAAAAAAAAAAATGCTAGATGAACCAAAACATGTGTTAATGTTTCGGCTTTTAAAAGTCAATTATAAGAAGTAACCAAATTACGTAAAGGTCTTCTTCTTTCCATACTTCATATTCTACATCTTCAAGTTGCCACAAAGTGTAGAAGTCTATCTTCTGCCAATCTTCTCCTATAGTCGATATTATTCGCCATTTTCTCATTTTCTACCAGAGAGCAGACTCTTATTCTTCAAAGCCTGGTGAGTAATCCTTAAAGATTTGCCTTGGTCGGCTTTGCAGAGGCTTTCCTTCTGATTTGACCTCCATTAACCATTTAATCTTTCTTCCATCGCCTATTCTAGTCACATGGGCGTACCATTTCAGTTGGCGCCGCCCCATCACCTCCCCAACAGGCGATATCTCAAGCTTCTCCTGGATACTTTCATTACGAATCCGGTCCCTTCTCGGTTTTCCCAGGATCTTTTCATGAACCTCAACTTTGTTTTGGTCTCTTTGCAAGCCGGAATAGGACACCAATTCTTCGCTTCATAAACAAAACTGTTAGAAATACTGTTAAAGAGCAGGAATTTTGTCTCGTCGTTTATTTCCTTCTTTTTAATGACTATGGAGTGTATTTGGGAGTATTCCATCTTAACTGATTATTGTCCCCAGGTACTCTTAGGCATTATCAAATAGGAGAGACATTAATCATTCACAGGTTACCACTTTCTCGTCATCACTACTTCCAACGAGCATAGCTTTGCTGAATTACTACTACAGGAAATAAATAAAACACATAAATATTTTAATACTCTATCGACAACATCGATTTTTCACTTTCAAAAAATTTTAAAATCGATGTATCGATATTTTTGTCATCAAAGGCTGCGGCCCAGAAATAGATATGCTATCAAGTTTAAATAAGGCGTGCTGCTGTTCCAGTGTCTGTAGCGTGCCGCAACTACCGTAAAATCTTCGTGGCGTCTAAAAAAAAAAAAAAAAAAAAACGGAATGGATCTTCTAAATTAAAGTAGTTATTGTGTTGCTACAAATAGAAAAGGGTAGTTCCAATCCATACTATTAACAATTACTGCATTCTTGTATCAAATTTACTTATTGATTTTTTAATAAATCTCAATAATGAACAAAAATAACTTTTAGCTATTATACATATTTCAATATCTTTGATGAACACCATAAGATATTTTAAAAACTGAGATGTAAGAAAAGAGCAGATGAAAATTTAAAAAAAAATATGTGTACCTACATATACAAAAGAAAGTGGTGAATAAATAAATTATTTCTGTTGCTTAAGAGATTGATTAATATTAATCATATAGTATGTTCATTGATATCTGTAAGCACAATCGATAGCTCTAGTGAATAAAAAAATTCTCTCCAATACCCTCAGTGAATAAAAAATGTTAACTAGCATAACTTTAATAAAACTTAACATAAAATTATAAAATCCTTCTCGACCTTGGAGTATTATTCAATGGATCCATTCATAGACGGAGTTATCACCGAATTGAAGGGCATAAGAAATGATAACAGATATCAGCTATTTTTCTTGGGTTCTCTGAAAATCTATGACCCGTGCCGTCCTGCCAGTACATTAATTTTGCTCTTTTTTTTTTTTTTTTTTTTTTTTGTATTTGAAATAATTAATTCTTTTTCTTTTTATCCCAGAAAGTGGGCGCTTATGTAGTAAACATTTTAGATAGCTAGCCAGTTTTAGTGATAGCCCCGTCTTTATAGGGGTTAATTGGTTCATTTTCTCGGTTTAAAAGGATAAAGCATTATTGAACGGCATAATTATTTGCAAATAATGATAAAAATGGTTATAATCAATCAATAATGAAGCAGACATATTAATTTTAATGATAAGAATAATATTAGTACACAATTTATTTCCATTGCAGGCGGTCAAGTAATAAATATATTTGCTTATTATTATGATAAAGCCAGTTCTAATATATGGCTTTATCCCATGGTAAATCATGGAGTTTAAGATGGGCGGGGCACGTAGCTCGTAGCAATCTTCTGGAAGCCAATAACGTAACAATGAATGCTTTAATAAAAGGCAAAAGAACACCAGAAGGCCAACAAGTAAATGGATAAATAGAATCAACAAAGATGCATTACAGCTGAGTGCAGATAAATGGCAAGAAATAGCCCAAGCCAGGCAGAGATGGAGCAGGCTTGTTAAGGTGGCAAAAGATCTACATGGCCTGTAAGGCGAACAGAATAAACAAAAAAAAAAATTAATATATATATATATATATATATATATATTAATTGGCTTCCAGAAGATTGCTACGAGCTACGTGCCCCGCCCATCTTAAACTCCATGATTTACCATGGGATAAAGCCATATATTAGAACTGGCTTTATCATAATAATAAGCAAATATATTTATTACTTGACCGCCTGCAATGGAAATAAATTGTGTACTAATATTATTCTTATCATTAAAATTAATATGTCTGCTTCATTATTGATTGATTATAACCATTTTTATCATTATTTGCAAATAATTATGCCGTTCAATAATGCTTTATCCTTTTAAACCGAGAAAATGAACCAATTAACCCCTATATGGGCTATCACTAAAACTGGCTAGCTATATATATATATATATTAATTTTTTTTTTTACAAATTACAAACAATATATATATATATATATATATATATATATATATATATATATATATATATATATATGTATGTATAAATATATGCAACTATATAATGATGGGAGGAAGAAGGAATTATCATCAACAGTTATAAGCAGTTCGGGATTTAGTGTAATTCCTAAGGCGCTAGTTACAGATATTTTGTACCATTCATAACTTATATATATATATATATTGTTTTTTTTTTCACGGTAAAAGGTTTTGTTTGTTGTTGAACGTCCTTAAGTATTCCAACTACATGGGCATACGCAGGAGTGGAGAGGGAGTAGCTCTCTCCCCTAAATAATTACAAATAAAATATATCATAATATAATACAAGAGGTCTGCCGAAAATTCGAAAAAAAAATTTTGAAAATAAAAATGTTTATAAATTGTAATACCAATAAACTTTTACCCAAAAAATGTTTCCATCTTTCCCCCACCCATCTATGAAAGCTGTGCCCTTGTCCAGGTTGGGCCGGAAGGAATGGTTATCCAACAGGTGACCGATCTGTTCAAGTCAGGATGTGAAGGTCGACATTTCTTCCGTGGATCCACTTCAAAACAGATTTCGAAGAGACTAGTCAGGGTACAAAAAGCTATGATTTTGCTATAGAGAAATCAGATATCGCTGAGTTTTCTCTAGTTACATCTCTAAGAGAAGTCAAGCAAAATCTAAAAATGATACTGTTGATTCAGGTTGCTAAATTAACAGAACTACAAACCCAACTGAACCGGTTTATTTTTAGACGGTTCGGCAATACCCTTCCTACAGCACTCAATACGCAGGTTCAAGGCTGACGGCTGATCGGTCAAGTTCCGTGGATTATTGTTGCATAGACCCTGAGCTGCTTCTGATGCAGGGACGGGTATAACTTCCTTGAGGAAACTGGTATTAGACTGAACATCAATTTTAGGCAGTCATCTACTCAAACATTAAAAAATAAAATAGAATTCCTAATTTTCTAGCCTTGCTTATTCGTTCCTACATTTGACTTATACTTTATTTTATTTTATTAAACATTATGTACAAAATTTCGGCATCGAAATTAATAAATAAATAATGGTTTCATTTTATTTCACATCTACATCTCATTACTTACACATCTACATACTCCATATTCAAACTTCCGCAGACATTTAAAATTTACTTGCGTCTGTTCAAAGTTTAATTCAATCAACCGCACAATTGCAATAACAACCAACAGTTAATTAGTTTATATTGTGTATTATTCAAAGCCAGACTAATGTTCTTAATTAACTAACTCTGATATTATTCTTAAAGGACTGTAGTCCCAGAATAAAATTATTTTTTCATTTTATTCATTTCATTTCATTATTTATAAATTTCATGATTATTGTTTTTTTTTTAAATGTACAGCAAAATTAGTTCTTTCTACTGATTTAAACTCCATTCGAAACTCCTACTTACTTCAAAATAGCTCAAGAACAACTGAAAAACAGTGTATTTGTATCGAAAGGACCAGATTAAAACCGTCCATTCCACTTTCTCACGAAGAAACAAGCAATGCATTTAAAGATAATCAGAGGCATTTTCTGATCATAATTGTTCTTCACAATTATTCGTCTTAAATGAATCATATTTGCTACAATAAATAGTCCCGCTATTGGTATAACATAACTGTTTTAAACTTTACAAATTTTAATGTACTGTTTTCCAAAATAGAAATCAATATTTGGAAGTGGAGGTAACATTGAAGATTCCTGCGTGATTTAAAAAACTAAACTGTTACGGTGGTAGATCAGTGAACTGAAGGAGTAAGCATATTAAGCATATGTCCGTCGGGAAAAAACTTAAGCCTTGCATCTTTCGAAACTTGCAAGTCGTTTCGATTCGCAAAAGAGCGGTTATAACTACATTTCAGGACTTGTCTTCCACTACAAAATCTGTTCAATAACAGAAAAACAGAGCAGGTTCCTTCTCCATGATTTCATGAATGACTGATCGGAGTAAAGAGACGAAGATCCTTTCACTGAATTACGATCTGCAACTCCAGGTAATCTACCTTTTTTAGCCATATTGAGACCTCCATCTGAGTCCCGTGGGCCATGACTCATGATGAAAAATAAATCTTGTTTTACAAATGACACTTCAGTTGTGAAATGAGATTTATAAGCGAGAAAAAAAAAAAAAATAAATGTTGAAGTAAGCTCTTGTGTGAGTTATTCGCGAAATTTGGTATTTTTTAAAGTAGTTATTAAAATTGTACCATGCAATAAAGAATTTTTTCTGGCTGGATCAGAAGTGTTACCGAGCCGGATCGTGTCCGCGGAGATTGTTTGGAGACGATCTCCATCGTTCTTCCATGCCTTGTGGGTGATACTGATTCGTCAGGAGTGGACTACCGGTTCAAACTACTCTTCATATTATGATGTATATTCCGGATTATGGTTTATAGATGAATTAAAATGCCTTTTACATTTATCAGAAATTCTATGGTGGATAAATATTAAATGACGGTGAAGTTCCATTTCTCAATAGTATCTTCCCGGATTACCTTCTTCCAGGTTGCTGAGGACCCTCTAAAACCTTCAAATGGTAGTTGGCGAACATAGAAATAGATATAACAATAGTGAAAGACATTTTGGAAAGCCTTCTTTGTTGAACATTGGTAAGGTCACACATGTCCTAAGAGGTTGATCACCCCCAAATCCGCTACGACCTGGACCGCTTCATGTGAACTTGACCTATATCCTACGTTGAACAGAACCATTCTCTGGGTCAAAACCAACATTTTCCTATGGGGCTGTGTGAGATTTTTCTCATCTCCATCTTATACATCTGAATATCATTAGTATAAAATATGGACGTGGATAGACATTGGATAGGTTTTGAGCTTTTGAAGTACTGAAGAAAGGTATCACATCGAGTTGTGCGACATGACGAATCATACAAAGAAATTTGAATATTTCTAGAATGTCGATGTTAGCTAAAAACATTGTATTGTAGTATCTTTCAACCAATACTCACCGTATATTAAATTTTGGTATCGATACTTAATCAATCGTACCGTTGGCAATCATTACAGTCTGTTGAGATTCATTACATCCTGACACTTCCAATAAAAGAATTATTTCACATGGGAATGTGTACATTACAGTTGTCTGAAATATTAGGCAGATAGTAATTGAGATTTCAATGGCAGTCCCACCATTAGACAAAAGCGTCATTAACGGTAGGAATGTTCTGGAAAACATCTATTAACGAACTACGTCAATCATGTTGATACGCCTTCTTTAAGCTCACCTTGAACTTGTTATTAGCCGGTCTGGGACCGGAAACCTATGCGAAAAAAACAAAACATAAAGCTTATTTACCGTTTATCATTCTTTACTCTTGTCCTTACTGTTTCACAATTGAATAAAACTTTTCTAATGTTCAATAATTATATTTATATACTACTACAAGAAAAGGAAAATTACTTCCTACACGATAATCATAATTATGTATAGTAAGAAATGTTTCAAGGATTAGCTACTTGCCAGTAGAGGCGGATCCAAAGGAGAGGAAAAGGGGAACTTTCTCCTTCCGAAATAACCATCGAGAAATAAGAAATTAAATCATAGTCGTTTAAAATCTACTAACTAGTACCCGTAGAATGTCTTAATAGGAGGAAAGAGATAACGTGAAATGTCCAAAACCAGATGGATGAATCTAATCAATAAAATGCTGCATGCAGATAACTGGAAAGAAATAACCCAAGATAGGCAGAGATAACGAAGGTAGCAAAAGATCTACACGGCCTGCAAAGCGAGTAAGAAAAAAAAAAAAAAGAGAAGAAAAAAAAGAGTATCAATGAAATTCGTGAAAACGCTAATAAAGTACCATTCCCAATGTAGGAGGAAATTGAAAATTTTACAAAATAGATCGTAGATTCCTTATATTTGTTTAATAAATAATATGCCTACTGTTTTTTAGATCAATAAATAAATGATGAGATAATTTTTGACAATTCCAAACTTGTTTATCCACGAACATCTAATGATTTAGTTATAAATAAACACGAAAAGTGTTTGGTTGTTTGAATTTCACCTTGAGGTTTGTATTGGCCGCACCAAATCTGACCATCCAGGGAAGTATACTTTTATATCTCACGTGGGAATGAGTCTTATTAGGTGGGTAATAATAATGGAGAGTTCTTCCAATATAATTGATCACTAAGAAAACTATTTCAAACTGAATCTTCCTACTAATGCATCTAGCAAGATGAAAATTGAGGTGGGAGATGAGGGGCCTGTTTCTCACATTATGGATACATTAAGTGGAACCCAGAAAGCATTCAACGAATACCTTCAAGGAATCAAAAATATTCACAACTAAAATGACGATCCTGAGGACCTGCACAAAAATATGTGTTCTGCGATTGTAAGATCTGCAACAGATTGCCAGATTTCGCTTCAGCCGAGGAGTTCCTCTGACGTACGAAACAAGAAGACATGGTTCAACGAGGAATGTAGAGAATCCCGGAGAAAATTTATAATGAATATTGCATAGCGAATTTCCTGAAATTAATTTTGTAAAACCAAAGTTGTCTTCGAAGCAAGTCCCAGATGAGACGACCTCCACCCGGACTAGATCATATGGCCATTGAATATGTAAATAACGTCACTTACCTTGACTTACCCTTCAGGAAAGCTTAAACAAGCAGCTGATTATTTAGTATTTCGTGGTACAAAAGTTTTTTTTGGTAAGGTGAGGGAGATATTGGTGAGAAGGAAAGTGAGATCCTTCACTAACATTACATAGTGAGCGGCTTCACTAACATTATTCCAATCCATTATTGCTGCAACTGCGTTGCACGCCTCAGAACTTTAGGCTCTGAATTATCTTGAGAGGCTCCAGAGTCTACATACAATTCTTTAAAAACATGTAATTACTGTAATTTACCTGACTCAACACCAAAACACTTCGTAAGAATGGAATCTGGAGGCTCACCATCAAAAGTAATCTTGATGAGAACGCTGAGTTAGTGAATTACTCTTCAGTCATGGGTGCCGAACGAACTGCCAAAAAAGGGTTATAAAGTTAAGAGTTATAGAACTGCCTTTCGTCCTGAAAATTCGATTCGTTCGTTCCTCCGATCTCATCTTGATCATATCTTCCAATATGCGAATTGAAACTGGTTGCTTAAAAACAAAAAGATGGAACAACCATCCATATTATCTGTAGATGAGTAGATACACAGTTCCTTCATTTCCTTGGGTGTTGGCAAGGAGTAAATCATACCAGAAGTGCCCATATTATGAAAGAAACTAACACTCTACAGAGAAAGTGAGCTGCGAATTTATCTCAGAGGTCACTTATAGAGTCAACAATGCGCTGGATTAAAATAATTTGTTTTATTGTTTGTGATGCTTGGTTACCACAGAGAAATTATTTATTGGAATCATAACGACGATACCATTTTAATGTTAATTATTATTAACATTATCATAATAATAATTATAATTAATATTTGCTTATCTCCTGATGTCATGTTTTATATTTCACTGTAAATATTTTAAAATTGCCAACATTCTGATGTTAATTATTCTTTATTGTGAATAATTTAATGTTTAATATCTTATACAGTGAATATTTTAAATTTCAGATATTTTATGCTGCCACTAAAAGATTTATATAAATACTATAAATATTCTGTATGCTCTATTTTATACTGTCATCTATTTATTTACAACTTTAATGAGTAGTACATTTGTGATGTACTATTGATGTCTAAGGGAAGAATTTGCCAGCCAAATCCCCTGTAATTGTTCTATGCAAAATGCAATTTTCTTCTTTCTATCTACACAGCTTAAATTATTATATTCTTACATAGTCAGAAGTGAGGCCTTTTGGCTCTATTACTTTTTCAACTGAAGTAGAAACGATAATCAGACGAACTCAACTATTATTAACTTGAAAAAAAATCTTGCTGATTTGATAGTTTTACCATTAGATTTTGAATTATGATCCCTTATCACTCTCTAAACGTATTGGTCTTAACAGAATTAAATATTTACTTGGTAGCCTTGGAGGCAAAGCACTCAAGGCTGTCTCCCACCTCATATTTAGACCAGACAACTTTGAAACTGCACTTAAATCACTCAAGGATTTGCGAATCCCCGTAGAGTAATATCAATCCAGTAATAGCTTACTCAATTTACCAAGTGATGGCAGCTGACTATTCGACTTTTTAATTTAAATAGGTATAATTCATATTATTATTCCTTGAAATATCACCTAGCTAAAGAGCATATTAAAGATATACCTAAGAGCATGAGTCCCCTAACTTAGAGCTCGCGTGACATTGTTCGTGCCCGCGAGTAAACTTGTGCCTGCCTATTTCTAAAATAATCTTTATGGACGATCCTCTTGGCAACAGTTTTACTGCCGACTGCTGCATGTCGACAAGTTTTCTATATAATATACAATTACTTCAAAAAAAGTAAGTTTCAATTGTAATTGTCATCTACAGAGAGCTGTGATATTTGCCTAATGGTCGGTCATTTTATAACATAAATTACGCTTTTTTTAAAGAAGATTCCCCGGTTATTTGCAGAGTAACCACTTTTACCCTAAATCTCTTCAGCCTGTCTATTCGAGCGCAAATACTAGATTAATTTCGTTAATAGCAAATAGTAAAATCTTGTTACGTGTAATATTTTTTTACATTATCATCTTAAATATTTCGACTGACCATTTAAACACCAGTGCTCCTACCACTGCATTTAATGCAATAATTGGAATTATATATATTTTGACGAATTACAGTTCACTTCTTAATTCATCAGGACAGTGGTTCAATGGTTGCATTTTAAGATAAAATATTCCTTTTCTAATCCTAGATAAATTACTGCTTTACATGTTTCAGAAGAAAAGGTTATACACATAAATTTAGCCGAACTTATGTTTGTTGTTACCTCCAATGGACTGTCAACTGCCTGCCTATGTGCTGTCAGAGAATGTTGACAGAATCAATTCTGAAGCAATGGAGATGATATAATTCTGACGGAGTTAGTATCAACACCCATGGATCATCTCCAGCGAGTCTTTATGAATCCTGGGATTGCGGCTATTAGTCGGTCCGTCTTTCTTTGCCGTAGATAAGGATCGTAAATTATTCTTAGGATGCTCTTGTTAGAATCTTCAGTTCGTTTAATCATCAATTTACCAAACCAAACAACACTTTGGCAGGTTTCTAACAGCTGTTCCCGAAAAATTGGGATCCACTGCGGTCTAGCGTTTAATTCAGTTTGTCAATCTTGGGAGTTGGGCATATATAGTCTAATTCTTGTATTAGTTTGAAATATTAAACTACTTAACTAAACGTCATAGCTATATGTTCTTACTTGTAATCCAGCTACGGCTAGTTGACCCCAACTCCAATTTCAACTTTCTCTCTCTTACTGGATTCTCGGTGTGTCAAATTATTTGATGGCCGATTCATAAATGTATCACCAGTTTCAAGGTTCGTGTTAAACCTACTTACCCACTTATTAATGGCCTTCCGTCATGCACTCAATCTCCGATTTCATCGGGCCATGTTCGCTAAACATTAAGTTAAGAAAAACTGTCCTATTGTATGGTATTTAATGTATTTTTATTCACATATCTTTATTATTTAGTTCATCGAATTTTGCAAGAGTTCAATCTGAGTTCAGGAAAAGTTGATTTAGCTTTTGGAAAACTAGTTTATTTTTGTTTTTATTATTTGGATTTGTTATTTTAATTCGGTCTGCAAATTATCAATTGCGTGGAAATGAAAATTTCTTGAAATTCATGTTTTGACAGTGTCATAATAATATTCATGTTTAGCGATTCAGATCGAAAGCTTAACCAGCTCTTGGCCCTTGACCCGATTACCTTCGCAACCTAGTGATTATCAAGTCCTTATTCAATGGCATTCCTTCCTTAATAGGATGTTATTTAACAGTTCCTCCTGATAAATATCTTAGCCTTCTGCTACATTATTAACGCATCCAAGCATGGGTTCGGCGTTATTGGAGGCAGTGGCAGAGGTAATACCGCTCCAATAAAAAATTCTTATATTTCTCTAAGATATCTTGTAAAGAAGAAGGAAAAAATGTTTCCAACTTTGTCTCAGCTTCTCAACCATGCCATACATGTATTTCTAAGTAAAGTAGAGGTTGTTCTCCGGTTTTTTATAAGAACCAAACCAAAGAAGAGAGCACTACGAATGTCATTTGATTGAGCTGTGTAAACTGAACATAAACAATTATTAATTTTTTTTTCGTAAAAAGCTTTAAGTACTTTTTACGTTACACCCACTTGGCAGTTTTTGTAGCAATTTTTTTTTTATTTTTGTTTTCCTTGTACAAATTTAAAAATATTTATTTATATGTGCCTTTATTAAGTATGTTAATTTTAAATGGATGTAATAACTTTGCTATTACTACTGCTTTGCTAAAAATTTAGCCCATGTATATGAAGATATTGAACGAAAGGAAGACGAGAGGGAATAGAACGGTGTTTGGCACTATGACTTATGATTATTTTGACCATTAAATTTGTCAAAGTTTTCCTCATCTCTTTGGAAATCTATCTTTTTTTTTTTTTTGTTCGTTGATTGTTTATCCTCCACCGTACAATTTAAGTACGTGAACAATTTAGAGACAAGAAAAGTTATCGTTCGCGGTAAAGTTCATCCGATCACTAAATGAAGTCACAACCGGAAGAAAAGTGAGGAATAACTAAATTTATTTTCGGTAACTACACAACAGTTCCAGAAAATCATATCGTAGAAAACGACCTAGAAAACGCATGTATAAAGATTATCAGCCATTTGATCTATAAACTGACATTCATTACTTCAATCACTGATACCCCTTTTACAACATATTTCTATCATGGCATTGAGAAGCCAACTTGAACCTTATTGTTCGGTATTTTTATACTATGGTCAATTCAAACTAAGATATTTTTTTTTTAATTTACTTTTTTTTTATTTGTAGGTTTTTAACGTACGGGGTTTTATTTCAAGTACCCGAACAAGTAAAAACAACAAAAGTTACAAGAGTGGAGCAAGCCAACCTCTCTATCAGTTTTTATTCCGTTTTTCTTTTATTTGTTCAGTTGATACTCCCTTCATAGGGGATATCTATCGAAGATAATTTTTGTATACTCTTTTACGTAAGTTCTTCTACTTCCCTTCTCGTTCTTCGTTGAACTGAGCGTTTATACCATCATTAATCCAAGAGGAGACGGATTAATTGATTCTTAACTTCTAATTAAGTAACCAATTGATTAAAATAATAACATAATGTAATAAAAATACTGACGACCAACATCATAAATCTTTTGATAATTTCAAAATCCATTATGAGTTGTAAGAGAAGTCGAGTTTCTCATCAGGTTGTTTTTCTGAACTGTTTAGTAATGGACAAAAAGACACTAATAAAGGCAGTATTTGAGGAATACAAATGACACTGAAAGACGTAGATGTTGACAACAAAATCCTAAATTTTTTGTAAAAACAAGCCATTTCACATAACAATACAAATTAAACTAACGAAGCAAAATAATGTATGCATTTCGAATAATGTTGGATTGAATTTAATTTTAAAAATTTCTGGAACTTATACTTAAATTCAGTAATGAAATTTGATGCTGGGGTTTTTCCATCAACTGTCTTTACAAAAAAGGAGTGAAACGGGTTTCTAATCCATCTAGATGGGAACAAAACAATGTTTATAACAGAAAAAAATAAATGGGAGTTGAAAATGACGAGCCGTTAAGTCAGACTCATTGATGATGGTAAACGGTGTATATTTCCACAGCAAAAATGAACCATATCATTGCTATTGGTATTTACTGGCAGATGGGAACAGTTGTCTTAACCCCTAAAATCGTCTCATTAAATTCCAGTGTCCTATATATTCGAGCTTCCTATATTTTTCACAGCATACAATTTAAATATTCCATTCAATCCCCTCCCACTAGATCCCGTACTTCTGACCTCTACCAACCTCCTCACCGAACTGCTGCGTTTGACAAATTCTTTATAATTCAAGCCATCTCCATCTGGAATACCATCCCTTCCGATATCCGACATGCGCAATCAGTTTCCTCATTTAAATCTCTCCTTTTTAAGAACCTACTTCTTTTCTAACCCGACTGATCAAGAAAAGTAGAACAGAGCTTTTTAAGTTCTCCCAGAAATGATTTTGTTTACTTATATTATTTTATTTTCATATGTTTGTATTATATATATCTGTATATATTTAATGTTTTTGTTTTAATTTCTTCCAATATTTTAATGAGAATTGTAAATATTTACTTTAATTTAATGGCCATGCAGGCATTTTCACTGTATCTATAATTTGTCCTAAAGGGACAACAGTCCCAGGGTAATAAAAATCTATTTTCATTTTCATTTCATTTCATTTTCATATATTATATATAAACTCAGTTCTACTTTCAAACAGGTTTCTAATATTATTATTTGTTTCAATACTCCTTACAATTTATTTTAGCTGATAAAGTGATATGGTGCACTATATTATTTTTCTGAAGTAAAATTATTTTAAAATGTACTATTAATGTGGTTAGATGCTGTCAAACTGTGGGGTCGTTGCCGTCAAGATTTACAACAGTGAATTGGAAGTTATTTAGATGTAATCAAAGAACTTTACGTGCCTCCGTAAGAACTTCGTATGAAGTTCGAGGAGCTTCAGTTAGTTGGTCTACTCAGAAGTCTGTTCTCACATTGAGGGGTGCCCAGAAGCAGATTTCATAGCGCAAGTTGCGCCGTAAAAATCTTTGTGAGGGCACATTTTGATGGGGTTGTTAATTTTTGAGGGGTGGGGAGGGGGATGGCACATTTTGACAGGGTTATGAATTATTGTAATAAAACGTTTTAAACCAGAGAACAAGAGGAAAGTATAGAACAGACCAATGAAAGTGTAATTTTACATGAACTATGATTTTTTAAATGCTACTTCAACTTGAACTGTTGACCGGTTCAAGTGCCATCGACCTCGGGGGAGGGGGGGGGGGAGAGATGGGCACCCCTGCTCACATTGACTGTAAATGGTATTTACAACAAGAAGCTGTAGTGAAACCCTTTAGATACGGTCTCAAAAAGAAATAATGATCTGTAATCATTTTTCAAAAAACAGGCTAAAAAAACAAAACAATGCAATTTGCCCATACTCACAGCCAAGCCAAATGTTTTTTTTTTATTTTTTTAATAATTCGTGTGATGTGGAAAAATAAAATATCGTATTTAGCTTGAGGTATAAAATATCTCCTATGCATGTCTCAAATCACATCGCGGCATAAATGATTGGCGTGGATCATTAATATCCTTAATGGTTGCCTTTTACGTCATAAGGTAGGTTTTGTATTTTTTTTTATTTTCCACAACCTCAATCATTTCTGTTCTGTACCTAGCAACATAGTAAATTTTCCTCATTTGATCTGTTATAATCATGTAAACTGCATGTAGCAAATGCAGGGGTACCCATCTCCCCTCAAGGCCGATGGCGCATGCCTCTCCCCTCCAAAAAAAATTATTGACCCCCCCCCCTCACTTATATAATTAATATGTATCGATATGAGATATCAATGTTAGTTTATAAGATAGTAGAGATAATATTGGTTCGTTTCTCGAGAATATTAAAGACACAATACATTAGGCAATTACAATCATTAAGTAACATCAGTAATATTTAGAGGAGGCAACGGCTCTCTGCTGCCCTCCTCTGCGTATGCCCATGCCAGGAATTCATTATTATTTTGTTTTAAAATATTTTTTCCTTTTAAACAAGAATTTAATCTGAAATAATTGCGAGAGCGATGTCAAAAGGGGGTACATTATTTTAAAATAAGGGGCGCAATAAATTTTAGGATTCAGAAATTAGTCTTTATTTCCTAATTAGTTCCTTTTAGAATGTTGAACTGACCTGTCACTGATGATTATATTTCATAAGTTTTGGTTTATTATTTTCAATAACCAACCATTGTGATCGACCAAAAAATTCAAAAACTAACCCCCTCTCAAAATTTGAGGGTTCACGTTTTAGGATGCGTAGAATTCGAAAAACGAATAAACATTTTTTTTGTCAGTCCGCTGCACGCCGTACACCGTCCGCGCATTTCCTCTGAAACTACTGGACCGATTATTTTCAAATTTGGATATAAAATCAGAAGTCACCCGAGGATGATCCTCCTTCATCGACATTACCGTCCACCTTTTACTTTCAAAATGGCGGCCGAAAAACCTGCTTTGCAGTAGACTGTAGCTGTGCCGATTTCAATGAAACTTCGCTAAAGCCATTTTCTTGATGCCCTTTAAATTTGCCAATATAACATACTTCAACGAAAAGAAGCTGGAAAAAAAGTTAGGAGGGATGGTAAAATTAAATTCCGAATAACTCGAATTTTACACTTTTTTGTCGATATTGTATATTGTTTTTTAAAGTTTACGGAATTTCCTAAAAAAAATCGGACAATTAAGAGCAAAGATATGATTTCTAGTTTGTTTTTTTTTTTCATATTTTCTACTCCAAATGTTATATCCTTTGTTTGGTTTTTAAATTTTGAATGTGTAACTGAAGTAATGCTATTTTTTTTTTTTTTTTAGCATATTACTAATGATTAAAAAAATAGTTTAGTCCAATTATTGGAATCAACTTTCATATATTTTTCTTTGTAACTAAGAAGGAAATGTTACTTTAGATGTGTAATTGTTTGGAAATAATAAACCATTGTGAAATAAATTCCAGCGTTTTTTATTTGTTGCTACTTTATTTTAAATTCGTTTCCGTATTGTATAGCCAAAGAGAAGGCATTAGTTCTTAGCATTATTATATACACACAATAAAAGTACATCATACCGATATTTCAAACAAGCGGCAACCTTCGATTAGTGCTCAAAAAGACAATGCTCCGCTTGTGTTGAGTACTTAGGATAAAGTCATATCTGTCGCTCTTCTAAGTATGCGGCGCCCTAAGATATTTTTTAATATAGATGCAAATCTCATAGTGCCTTTTTTCTCTTATTTCCTGGTTTAAATGTTCTCTTAAAATTGAAAACTTAATGTACTCCCTCCAAAAAAAAAAATTCTGATAGCGCAACTTGCGCCACGCAACCCCCGTGTGGGCATCCCTGAGGGAATGTAAATATGTACATAAAAACGTCTGAAGCGGTGAAATTTACTAAAATAAAGCTCAGGTATTTCCAAGAGCATCTTTGTTTCTGCCATTATTTCAGATTATAACCATCAGCCATTATTACTGATCGGTATCTGACTATAAACATTAGAATTTGATAATAGAAACTGAATTTATTTTTCTTGGTATTAATGGCAGGTTTAAAATTTCCGTAATTAAATAATATAGATACATCTCTAGGTACATTATGTAGTTTGATTTATTTACAGTTTGCATATGCACGTAGAACCTTGAATACAACAGATTATAGCTTTAAACCATTTCAAGGTATTATTTAATTAGAAAGTTACCACTCGACTTTGAAAAAATGAATAGAAAAGGAATGAAAATATGACTAGTAATCTAGTTAAATATCATCTCGCCAAATTAGCCATAATACAGTAAGTATTGACGTCAGACCACTGCTAAGACGTGCTCTCAGATCAGTGTACTGTAGTTATGCTAAATCCCTTCAATTTAGATAACCATCGTATCGGATGAGCCCCTCTAATTTGTACCCAAGCATATAAAAAAAAGTTTTAATTATAATAAAACGGCTTGGAAATACCAAGCCTTTGAATTTCTCCGTTGCTTGGTTGCCATTCTTTTCTTAGATGTGGAAGGAGTAGCCGACCTACGGTTCAACTTTTATTTATTATTTTGGAGGGGGAGAGTGGTGGAAAGGGATGAACTAACAACGGGTGTCTGGGTATAGAAATACCTCATAGTGACAGGAATTTTATTTGCCTTAATTATTTGTTTTCATTTCGAGTGGGTCATGTGATGTGGATATATAATGGAACATATACTATTATCTCTTGTACAAAGCTACATAAACTCATAAAGGATCTTGGGTTCGGTACTTTACAAGGAGTACTTTTTCATTGGCCTACGGTTGTGCAGGATGGTCAACGGCCCAGGATCACTCTCAACAGTTAGATTTTCCTCCAAAATAATTATTTAATTAATAGTACCCATTTTATAGAGGCTGGGTGTGCCCCAGGAAGGCCTCCCGAACCCAGAGTCGATCCATGGCCGATGAAAAATTACTTGACAGCCGGATTCTAACCCGAGACCTTGAGGTTTGGAAGTCAGGGCTTAACCATTGAGCTATTCCACTCCCATATTTATAATTAATGTTAGTTTTGATTTATTATTTTCAATATCAATAGAAATCAACGAAGAAAAACGAAAGGTTAACCCCTTTAAAAATTTTATGTTACACGTTATGTTGAATGCGAAGTCCTTAAAAAAAAAATTGGACCATCTACTGTGCTTTTTTTCGGTTTCAACCTACTTCGCCTTTTCGGCTAAATGTTTTTTTTTGGGGTGTTGGGAGAGAGGACGGGGGATTAATGCTAAAATTCAAAATTTAATTTTGAAGTTTATGTGCAATTAAAGCTTATTAAACAAGAAAGGTTTTATAAAAGTAGGATGTCTGTAGTCCAGTTGTAGAATGATAAAATAAAGATATCGAATAATTCACGAATTTAATAAAAAAACACGACAAATCGCAGTTTAACCACTCAAAAACCACCTTTAAATATTGCAAGGACAAACTCAACTTGTATTTACAGGAAATTTTGTCTAGTTTACTATAAGTAATTGCTAATTACCTTAGTTAATTAATCTATGTTTTATTGCTCCTATGAAATAGGATAAAAAAAAGACAAAATTGGACTTAAGTTCTTTTCCGTTCGAAATCGGCGAAATATCAAAATGACTTTTTTGTTGAAAGTTTTGTCTAGTAGTTTGGCCATCAAGAACTGAATGATTCTGTATAACATGATTCCCTGAAAATAAGCTAGAAAAAAAGTTACGAAGAATGCAAAATTTTACTGGCGAATTACTAAAAATGTACACACTTTTGGGTTAATTGTGTATATAGTTATTAGAATTGTAATAAATGAATTTTTTTATAATAATCGGAATCGGACTACATGGCGCAGTGATATGGTTGTACATTTTGAACTTAAATCTCTTTGAACGCATATCGGTTAGTGCAAAAGCTCGTATGTAACTTTATTACATATATCTGCTGTTTGTGCTAAAGGTGATATTTTTTAGTTTGGAACTGCTATTAGTAGTCTTCTAACAAAGAAAATAGCCGAGGGAAATAAAATATGAAATTATATTAATAAATCATATAGAAATTATGAGTATTTATGAACATCTGTAAAAAAAGGAAATTTCGACATAGAATCTTTTGGACTACAGTAACGATATGCTCTAATATATAATGTCATATCGACTTTGCATTATAACTTGGAAACACTGCATCTATTCTGGAATGTAGCGTGACACAACACATATTTGATAAATAATTATTTGTATGTGATAAACCATTGTGTAAGAATTTGCAGGGTTTTATCATGTGATAGAAATAGTTTAGATTTTTCATTCCAAAGTTATAAAAAAAAAATACAGGATATCTTAATTTAATTAAAACATTACTCGCTCTTCATTCAACTGTCTCATGAGTAACTGGAATATACAGAAGCATCTTATATTAATCATCCTGAGGAAGAAGATAGTAGAATTCTTCTATGAATACCAATGTGTTACTAATGGAAACTGTCGTATCAGTTCTGTGACATACCGAATGCGGAATATCCTCATAGCGTCATATACCGCAATCAGATGACGTCTTAATATTCCCCAATTTCAAGATATTGCAATTTAAAAAGAAAAAACAAAACAATGAAATTTATACAACACCTAAATGTATATACTTTTCTAAAGTTTGTATATACTTTTGATTATTATTTTGTTCTATTTATTTTATTTTTTTGTACATATAGTGTGAAAGTCATCCTACCTCACTATAACCGATGTCCAACAGACAGATTGTTAAAATACTCAATAAAGAAATTTAAAAAAAAAAAAAAAATGAAAATACTGAGGATGCGTTTAGAAATTTGTTTTATTTTTTCAAGATCCAAAAACGGAGTACTTATGTGATAGGAGCATTGGACTTTCTATTTCGATTGGGAGAAGGGGCGTTGAAAAAAAAAAATGACGGTATTTTTTATTATGTGTAAAAATTCAACGTAATTATTGGGAAACGAACAAATATAATATTGGATATTTAAAATTAATTGTTTATATAGTTATAAGGATTTTTTTTTGTTTTACTTTTTACATATACTTGAAAATATCTTTAAAAAATACAATTGAATATATAACGTATTTGTTTAGGTTAAACAAAGGAGGGAGGGAAGAAAGCCTTCATATCATTGCTACATTTCTATAACTTTTTCAGCTAAAAATGAATAATCTAAAAAAGTGAAAAATATATTTAATTTATTAGTGTGTATAACCTCCTATAAAAATACAATGTTTTTTCCAATCCAACAAGTTTGTGATAAGAATATCACGTAAAAATTGAGAGATGGTCAAATCATAAAATCCTAGAATATTTTGATATATATTTTGAATATTTATCTTTGAATATACATGAAAATTTAAATAAAAGTAACGTTTAGGTTTTAATTAAACAGTTCCATACCCACTAGGCTTCAAATTAGCCAGCTAGCTTGTCGACTTTTCATTTATCGATTTTTGTTTACACATTTTATTCTTGTATCTAACTTATTTATTATAGATTTTAATTTTTTTTATCTCAAATAATTGGGGAGAGGCGACACGATATTCTCGCCCCCAAGACATTTCTATTGGTGGAGCGATCGCTCCCTCTCGCTCCTCCGAAGTCCGCTCCTATGGATAAGAGTACCTTGACTTTATGCCGCATTTTATTTTATTTTTGTTGTTTTTTAAAATAAATGTTCGATGTCTTTTGTAGAAAGTCTCACGAAGAACTGATCTGGTTCCGAAAAGGGAGAAAAAGCAATCGCAAATAAAAAAAAATCACTTATATAAGAACCGATTGAAAATATAAGTCAACTTTTCATTTCAAACCTTGTAAAAAATAACCTATCCAACGGCACCACGAAGAGGCAAAAAATACAGAATGTCAGAGAATATCTATTGCAACCTCATTAACCGAATTTTTTTTATAAGTAGCATGGACAGCATTCCAGCGGTGTGCATTCTACGTCTGCATTCTGGCCTTGGAAATCTTCCAAAATGCGAAGTATTTCGGCGCAGCCCTACAATAATAATCTTAAACCTGACATTTCATCGATAACGTAAACTGTGTATGTCGATAAAATGAATACGATAGTTAACTTTTTTAAATTTCCTCTAACAGAAATATATTTTCAGTCCAAATTTATTATTTATTAATAATTAAAGAGTTTTTCCACACTTACGTTAGTTACTCCTTCCTTATATTAGTTCCTATATATGTTTACGCCTACATGTTATTGTATCCAAAACAACTGAATATTACAGCAACACAACGATGCATCAATCTTATATATTATTATTGGACTCCTCCGGCACCGGGAAGCGAACTCGTGACTATTTTAAATCCAATTGTTTCATAGATCAGGTGGGCGTGCAACGGCAGTGCTGTGCACACACGTTTACGCCTAAATATTATGGTATCCAAAACAACTGAATATCACAGCAACACAACAGCATATTAAAAATCTGGTGCGGGCAACACACAACTTTCGCTGACCGCTCTACTTTGAATAGAAATTATTTTCTGGCACTTTTGGGCTATTATAAAAATTTTAAGTGCATTTTAAACGGAGTTAAAGCTTAAAGCTTACAGATAACAAACCATTAAGACCATTAAAATTACAAAAATTACTATTTATTACATCGGCGGTAAGCAATAAAAATCTAGTAACTATGTCTGTTTTTACAAATCAACACAAATTCAATCTCTGTGCCTTTCAGTTGACAGAATAACTAACTCAAATTTCAACATTTTTAAGTAATGTTATTTTAGTGATATTTTTAATTGGAAAAATTCTATCTATACAGACAGTGAGTAAGTTGATTCAAGAGTAGGTGATTGCAGTGTTGAAATATAGAACTGCGAATAAAAATAGAGGCATAAATGTTACCATTAGAAACATCACTAAAATTAACAATAAATAATGTTGAAATTGGAGTTAGTCATTCTGTCAACCGAAAGGTTCATATATGCCTCGAGAGATTTCAAAATATATCTGAATATTTAACCAATGAATGATTATCAATTGGACTATTAGTCATTAAACTGTAATTTTCCATTGTAAAGTTTATTAAAATAACATTACGAGATTTACATTGTTTGCCATGGTCGAAAGTTTTCACCCTAATTGTAAGTGGATAATTATACAATAATATACCGAGTTTAATCAAAATCGTTAGAGCCGTTTTTGAGAAAATTGTAAAAATGTGTTTCACCATTGATATAAAGTGGCACTTCCAGTTAGCCGATTTTAACGAAAAAGTTGCTGTCACGTCTAAGGGATATACCTATCCTAAATACGTAATATCAGTTTCTTACGAATTATCGTTTATGGGCTAAACTGTTCATATACATACAGACACGCAGACCATTTTTCGGGACTTGGTAATTTGGTCTCAGAAGACCTCAAAACGTATTTCCTTTGAAAACTCTGATTCAAAAATTTTGGCGATTGCAATACTTTTGTAAATCTTACATATTATTATTAGCCCCGACCGGTAAATGTCCGACCATATTGTTATTATTATTAAATAAACTCTATAAATTCTTAATAAAAAAATCTATGTTAAATACATACTAATTAAATTATAACACTCGATAATAAACTTCTATTTAATCAGCACATGAATTCAAAATTCTAATATCCCCGAAAAATAACGACAATTATAAAGTTATTTCCCTATTTCAATAATGCCAAAAAAATCAACCAGAAATAAAACATAAAAATTAATTCTTTATAAATCAGCAATAATATCGATCTTAACCTGCTCCCCATAAACTACAATTTTCTCAAAACAAATGCCTAAGAATTGTCAACAATTATCGCTATTATAATAAAATATACAAAGATGCACTTATTAAATATTACGAATTAATTATGGCCTACATACAAGAATATATTTATCAAATAACCTTTTTGAGATTAAAATACATACCTTCTTTCAATCTCAACAACACTCATCAAATTCGTTAATAACTAAAATAGCCAATCATACAAAAAGAACACCCAAATGTAAACATAACAGAACGGAACATATTCTGCTCTAAAATAGTCTATATTCTACTTAATTGTAAATAGCATTGTTTTGCTTTTGTCCTTCCTAGTGTTTATTTTTTATCAGTAAATTTAATATAATTTATTATGAATTTATTGTAAATATATATAATATAATGTATTGTACAAGGGTACTTTAGCAATTATAAACTTGTGAAAATATGAATTAATAAATCATCTATAAAAAAAAACTATAACTCCAATGGTTTCCATAGAACATCCTACAACCACTGCTTCTTGATCTTGTTGTATTTTAAAATTATTTTTAAAAAAATTGCCAGTCTTTGAATCGCTATTCATATATTTATTGAAGAGAAGAATAGTTGGGGTGCTCAGTCAAAAAGGAAGGCAAAAAATAAATTATAATATTTATTTCTTACATATGCCATTATCATATATTTATTAGTTTGTTTCACCCAACCCACCATTCACAGGAAAGGTCATATTTTTTCCTCTTCACACATAGAAAACTAAAGAATCATCATGCAGTTGGACAATCCTAGGAATATTCTGGTATGTCAACATTATATCATGTTACGAGGAAAGTAACAGTTAGACAGATATTCAATGAGTTACGACACTGGCAAAATAAGGAAAAGATGACATGTTGAATTTTAGATATCGCATGGCAGTCACATACATTATGACGTTTACTTTATCTTTTGTTCATGGTCTTTTGGTCGATAGTATAAACATTTTGTTAGTACTAATAAGCCATCAAACTAATTACTTTTTCTTCCATTTTAAAGATGGGAATTTTATTTCTCCCCGTACATTTCAGTATTTATTCAATTAATAATACTTGATCATGCATTCATCAAGTGTATGAAACACTTGGGGATATACAGGGTGTCCCGTAAGTAGAGGGAAATATTCATACGATTGATAGCAGATCTCAAGAGCTACAAAAAAGTTCATATAAATGCTATATTAAGTGGGATTACGACCCACTTGTTGAGTCAGGGGAGCCCAGAGGGAGGTTTTATGGCGCAAGTTGCGCCATCAAAAGTTTTGAGGGAGACATATTTTTACTGGTTCTTGAATTTTTGAGGGGAGCACATTTTAACGGGATTAGAATTTTGCGAATGAAAATTTTCAGAATAAAGGGCAAGGAAAAAAAGTTGAACAGACAGCTGCAAGCATAATTGTGTATAAGGTGGGCGGAGTGGCCGAACGGGCTAACGTGTGTGCACAGCACTGCCGTTGCACGCCCACCTGATCTATGAAACAATTGGATTTAAAATAGTCACGAGTTCGCTTCCCGGTGCCGGAGGAGTCCAATAATAATATATAAGATTGATGCATCGTTGTGTTGCTGTAATATTCAGTTGTTTTGGATACAATAACATGTAGGCGTAAACATATATAGGAACTAATATAAGGAAGGAGGAACTAATATAAGTTTGGAAAAACTCTTTAATTATTAATACATAATAAATTTGAAGTGAAAGGAGTGAAAATATATTTCTGTTAGAGGAAATTTAAAAAAGTTACCTATCGTTCAGCTAGGTATTCATGTTATGGACGTACATAATTTACATTACCGAGGAAATGTCAGATTCAACAATATTATTGTCGGGCTGCGCCGAAATATTTCGCATTTTGGAAGGTTTCCAAGGCCAGGCGTAGAATGCACACCGCTGGAATGCTGTCCATGCTAATTATAAAAAAAATTCGGTTAATGAGGTTGCAATAGATATTCTCTGAATTCTGTATTTTGGGCCTCTTCGTGGTGCCCTTGGATAGGTTATTTTTCACAAGGTTTGAAATGAAAAGCTGACTTATATTTTCAATCGGTTCTTATTTAAGTGGATTTTTTATTTGCGATTACTTTTTCTTTCTTTTCGGAACCATATCATTTCTTCGTGGGACTTTTCTGCAAAAGTTATCATAGAACATTTATTTTAAAAAACAACAAAAAGTCTATGTGTAAAAGCTCTTTCTCCGAAAAGTAAATATAAAAACATGGTAAATACATAGAACATTATTAGCAATCCAACAAAGAAAATATAAGAGAATGCGATTGAATCAAGCTAAATTATATCTGTAATATAATCCCATTTACTGTTTTAACATACCTTCTTCCAAGAACATAAACAATTGTAAGTTAAGATTTTACGTTAAATAAAGAACTTCATTACAAAAGAGTTCCTTGGAACATTAATTTATAAAACTTGTTTTTTAAATTACATTTCGAAAAAAAAATGTAACATCCAGAAATGTTTCAGGGTATTGTTTTTCTAATTATCTAAAAATATCCACGCTCCCAATTGCAGTCGTAATATTATTTGGACTTGGCTTGCGAGGAAAAAATGGGACGTAATTTATTACCCACCCAATCCGTGGTAGAAATAAATGTAATGTGGAATCAAATTTAAGTTAGGGAGAATACTTTTTTATCAATATATCGAGAGTTCAATTCTGGAACTTTGTTTTAAAAAGCTAAAGACCATATCTTTCTTGCTAATTGTCCGATTTTAACGATTTTTTTTTTTTAGAAAATTCCGTAAACTTTTAAAAAACCATATACAATATCAACAAAAAAGTGTATACTTTTTGGGTTATTCGGAATTTAATTTTACCATCCCTCGTAACTTTTTTTCCAGCTTCTTTTCGTTGAAGTATATTATATAGATACATTTAAAGGGTTTTGAGAAAATGACTTACGCGAAGTTTCATTGAAATCGGTTCATTCGTTTAGGCGCTGCAGTCTATAGCAACGCATGTTTTTCTGAATTTTTATTTTTTTCTCCTTTATCTGAATACTTTTAAATGATTAACATTATAATATAAACCATATTAAAGGTACTTTAGAGGAAGACGTATAAGAACATTGGGCATTTAAGCCCTGTAAAGGGACATCAATGAGGATAAGAACTAATTGGTATTAAAGATTACTTAATTATACATTGATACACCGAGATTAATCAAAATCGTTAGAGCCGTTTTTGAGAAAATTATAAAAATGTGTTTCAGCGTTGATATAAAGTGGCACTTCCGGTTAGCCGATTTCAAGGAAAAAGTTGCTGTCACATCTAAGGCATATACCTATCTTAAATACGTAATATCGGTTTCGTACGGCTTTTCGTTTTTGAGCTCGACTGCTAACATACAAACACACAGACACAGAGACCATTTTTCGGGACTTGGTTATTTCGACTCAGGGTACCTCAAAACGTGTATTTCCGTTGAAAACTCAGATTCCAAAATTTTCTCGATCGCAATACTTACCCTTACTATATATTACATATATACGTAAGTGAAAGTAAAAATGAGTTTAATAATGACATATTCTGTTTTCATTTGATGTAAATTTTGTCTAGTTTATAATGCAGTAGTTGTTAATTACTCAAATTAAATATTTCTTTCGTTATCTCTTCCAATTGAATAAAAACACGACTTACTTAAAAAAAACACAAACCTTGGATTTCCTACTTTTGTACTGAAAAATTGGTCCATTGTTTAAATCAACTTTTTTATAGCTCTTGAGATCTGCTATCACTGTTTATAACGTTGTTAAATCGCTGGGCACGGATAGTTATTATTAGCGCTACTGAATCTTTGACCTAGAAGAAACTTGATTGGTTTTTCTTTTCTTTTATGACTGTAATAAATATTATAATTGAATTTTTATTTACTGTCAGAGATTGTCGTTTTTCCGAATTCGACTTGAAATCTTATAAATAGTCAGTAATGAAAGATGACAATTGTCTTTTCGCTTGGCTTTGAACATCATTATTTGCAAAAGGCATTAGCAAAGATCAAGGGCGGGGAATTATGTGCACGGAACTCGTTCTCGAGAAATGCTTGAGGTTTTCCTCAGATACAATACAAGATACAACATGCGGTAACAATGATTTAAATTACATAATGATGGGAATGTCACTTTTGTAAATTACAGAAGGCAATTTAGTAAGTCTGGATGTGCATTTAATACATCTCTTAATTGCATAAAAATAACGTTTTGTTTAGTCAAGCCTGATCGTTATTAGCATACTCATTTAAAAAAAAAAATATTTTTCAATTTCTAATATTTCAATTCTAAATTAAAATATTTAAAAGTATTCAAACAGTATAGTGCTGGAAATAGTTTATGATAATTTTTTAAATACAAGTTTATTCAAAATGCGATAATAAGTGTGAAGGGCACTTACTTGGACTTCTATGTTTGGAGTTGTTGCACCTCATACTTTCCTAAAACAAATATATTTTCATACAGTTACAGTCTCTTAATTAAGTTATTTGTAAAATTAGGAATTATGGGATCACAAGTCTATAAGTATTTGAAATATTTTATTCATTCAATAATACAACGCTTCAACTTTATCTTTTGTGTCCGAATTATTAAGTATAGCAAAGTGATCTTTGAGTCTATAAAGGCAAAAAGCATAGCTCGAAAACTGAAATTACGTATTTAAATGATGTGCATGGCTGAGATGTGAGAGCGGACTGGGTCAGATGGGTAGGGTAATGACTTTCAAAGCTCAAGGTTCGGGTTCGAATCTGGCAGATGGCAGGAACACGATAATAGTGTTCAATGCAAGGGAAGGGATGGGGTATAGAACGTCATATATAAAGGAGTATATCAATTCTTCACCAAATCCAATAATTTAGCTATAATTTTAAAGTTTCAGAAAAAAATTATAAAGAAAAAGGAACCTAACTAGCGCATAACTCAAAAGCTATACAATTAATGGTATACAGAGTTTGAGAAGTTTCTTAATACACAACAAAAAGAAAATTTGTTTTGTTTTTTTTTGCTTCGTCTAGTATCTAGCCATACAATGATGGTCAAAATTCCTTTACTGGATAATTAATAATTTACATCTATGAACCTAAAACACGACATTTCTGCATAATATATTTTTTGTATTCATATTTTTAAAATTGATCTTTAGTAGTAAAGTATAAATAAAAATTAATTGCTTTATACAATTCACTTCAAATTAAAATAAATATAGTAAAATTGACAGTTGCTTAGTTAATTTTTCAAAATTAACTTTAAAATTTGTTTTTGTCTCCTTCCAGAGGGGGGGGGAGGGGGTGTACCCGTATTCCCTAATGATTTGTTTTTAAGGCGAACACATTTTATGACAAAATATAATTGTATTACAAATTTAACACAATCGACCCGAACAAATTTCGAAGCTCGATTTTCACTTGAATCGAGCCATAATCATACAAACTACCATCCTTGCTATAATATTTAAAGGAGTATTCAATCCGGTAATTTATTTTGTGAATTGCAAAAAAATACATTTTTGGGATTTCAGTATCTTGGAAAGAAAATACTAATATTTTTTTGTATTATGTCTTTTTCAAATGCAAATTAATTCACAAACATAGTATTTTACTTCTTAAAATGCAAAGTATGATGCATTTTATTTTGTATTTGAATATACTTTATTTGATTCACTACCTTGGTCTGTTGCTGTCGTGTAGATTCAGTTTAGGAGAGGTTACCGACCCCTGTTCGAACTCATGAGGGATGTAGGTACTTAGCTTGACTGACGTCTCAACTCAGTTAGTTCAAATAATCTTGTCAGTTCTTCAATGTTTACTTAGTCCGTAATGAATAAAAACACAAATATTATTTAGGGCGATCATTATTATTTCTTGCCTCTACTAAATTTAAACAAATTTTACTTCGACAAACGAATAAGAAAATAACCAAATGCTTTGCTATTATTCATTTAGGTGTATGTTCTGCGATCATGTCCATTTGCCAATTTATGGTAAATTAATTTTTGGCCATTTTTAAACGAACGGCGATGGATTGGTAAACAAGAGGCAAATACCTAAACTCAGCGTTAATCAATCCATGAATTTCGGATGCTAATCAATGATCTCAGCGCTGAGTTTATGAACTTGCTCAAGGCTTATTTTATATAGAATTATGTATTATTTCATAAATTAGATTCAAGTCTTCTCCTAGAATGATTACTCTCCCTAGCTTATTAATTATTTTATTATACCTATTTTTTTCTGAATGTTTATAGTGCTAATTAAGTTATTGCAATATATACCCCAGATCACAGAAAAATAATAGCCTTATGATAATGTATTGTTATTATTTTTTCTGAAAATACAGATAATTTAATTAGACTGAAGTTCACATCACATAGTCTTCATAATATTGGTTCAACGAAATCGGAGAAATTTATTCCGTGACATACTCGAACTTAATGAAAATGTATTTAAAGCTTTAAGTGGGTATCCTGAGTTCAAGTAACAGGCTGATAAAAAATATATATAAATCGCGAATGATCCATGATTTTATAATAAAGAGAACTATTAATAATTTATCGACTTCAAAGCCACCTTCACACAGTTTAAACAAAGACAAATTCTAATTGTTTTTTAGGGACATTTCGTCCAGTTTACGATGCTGCGATTGGGGATTACCAAACTTAAATAGCTTTTTAATTATAGCGTCTAATTCAACAAGAACGTGACAATCATTAAAAACCACATAATTTAAATTTATTCCTTTGGGTTTGGAATTGGACTCCAATTAACTTTTCTGTAAGTTTTGAAGTTTATTATTACCGACTTAAGTTTCGGACATCATTTACGTTACATCTGTTGTCTTAGGCTGCCTTTGATGGTTGGCGAAAAAAGAAACTCCAAATGTACCCAGAGCCATTTGTGATTTGTATAGAAAGAACTTTGAAACTTACGTATAATTTGTTAAGGAACGATAAAAATGTTCCTGTAAAGAATCGACAGCTGCCAATCGATATCATCGGGAAATAGAGCCACCAAACTGTAGTCAATCCGTTGAAGAATTTATTCTCTTGGACCTCTGAACGAACTAAATTCGTAAATTAAAAATAAATTTTCATCCAAAAATTTTATTGTTTTTGAGCTCAAACGACCTCTAGTTAGAAACAGGACACGGTAATAATTACAAGTATACGCGCACATGAACATACAACAATTTAAATTATTCAGCACAATATGTGTATTATATAATATATTGTGCAAACAAATTTTAATACTTTAATTTATTCATATTTTTGACACGTGTTTAATGTTCGTTAGACCAGAAGATCAACACTTACGATCTGCCAAGCGAGAATGCTTTGACGTCAACGAGCGGTCTTCAAGAGGTCAAGTTCTTTGCTAAGTATTATAATGGCTTGTTCGGCATCTGAGGTTTAAGGTGCGGTTTTATAATGGCCGGACGTTGAAATTATTATTATTCTTTAATTATTTTGGGTTCAGATATACAGCATAATTAATAATAATCAATTATATACAGAATATAGAGAAAAAAAAATGTTTTGAGGTTAAATCTTCATAAATAAATTCAATATCAGGACAACTTTACTTGCTATATAAGATATGCAATACGAACAGGAAATATATTTATTTAATTATTTACAAATAGAATTAAGGGAAACAAGAGAGTTATTATCAATATCTTGAATTGCATTAACATAACAATGCTGATGAAAAGAGACAATGAAATACAAAGTGTTCAATATTCATTTAACAAATGCACCACGCAATTTAAATGTAATACAGTCAATTTTAAGTTGATATCTAAATAACAGCATTTATAATTCATTAATATAATTAGTTTTAAAACCATTTTCTTGATTTTAAGGACTATTTTGAAATTATAAGGTTTTCATATTTTTAATACAGTTAGTATATATTACCCTTCATTCAGTAATTAAAAAAAACTATAATGATTGCAATTTGCAACTTCTTATTATATATGCAAATAAGACGAAATTTTCATTATCTAGGACAGCAGTTTTTAACCTTTTTAGTGGTCAGCACCCCATTGAATCTGAAAATAAGCTCTTCACCCCATGAAAACATTGGTGTATATTTATTATTTAAGAAAATATATTTATTAAATAAACAAATACTGTGTTTATTTATAGCAAATATTTCTGTATAATATAAAAAGTAATATTGAAAAGGTAACGGCTAGGTTGTTTTTGTTTATTTATAATAATTCTATTAAAAGGAGGCTCCTTTTTTTAATGAACCACGCGTTTTCGCACCCCTGAAAATGCTCTCTTGCACCCTCAAGAGTTCATGCATTCCAGGTTAAGAACCATTGGTCTGGAATAATGATAAAGAGTGATTATAAGCAGTTTTATATGTACATAATTTATACTGATTCTTGTCTAAATCAATTATGAACTAGAATAAAATATTTCGTTCATTTTATTTTTCTATTTTTATCAAATAATTTCCAATAACGTAGTGTAAAAACAATGATCTTTTTTTTTAAAGCTGCTGTTTGTGTCAGAGAAGATAATAAAGATTTTTATATGATGCTTAAAAAATTGTGTAAACATCCAAAATTTAAAAAACAAAACATTTCCCAATAAAATTATGCTTATTGGAGTGTTTCATTTTCTGTGAAATCTAAAAAAACATGGAAGTAATCCTTTGTTTCGTTTTAAGTAAGAAATAATTGTTAATATTTATAGTGAAATAATAAATAAGGAGAAATGCAAACTTTGTCTGGATTATTACATTGACAAAAGATGATCATCCAATTGGAATGGTAATAAATACAGAAATAAAGTTAATGAATTGTCTTTAGAAAGACACAGCTAGTAGTCATTTTAAGAGGAGAACTACGGATAAAATTAGATAGATACAATTTAAACTTCTTAAACTTATTAATGAAGTAAATAATTTTCAGGTAGGGGAGAAGAATGGTTTTGAGGTGGCCAATTAAAAGGAAAAGAAGATTGATCAATTTAAATGTAAAATAAACTAACTTAAATATATATATATAAATCTGTTTACTCGGCTTTTATTCAAGACAAAGTCGATAGAATGTATTTAAAATTATAATTAATCAGTCGAATAAAATAAGTAATTGTAATTCATATCTTATTCATAATCCAAACTAATGCAATGTATCCATTACAGTACTTTTTAATGATTAATACATCTCCACAACCACAATTATGCAATGATATTTTACCTGGAGGCAATTTTGACATCTAAGAATTTTCATTAGAACCAGAAGAAATAATGAATTCTGACGTTTTGAATAACATAAAATTTGAAAAAAAAAAAAACCAAGCCATTATTCACGCACCTATTAGCTATCTGGCGGTTAAAACTAGAACTGTTTATTACCGACCTCTGTTGTAATTTAAAATAACTAAAGTAGATTTCCAGTGTTGACATTTTTTTTTTAAAGAAACGTTAAGTACAATTATTTAGCCACTTACTTCTAAGTTGATGATACAATTATTTTCGCAGGAAATATAAAAAAATCAATAAGTATGTATATGAAAACAACTTTAAGGAAGCAAAATTTTATAATTTAATTTTTTTACTTGCTTAAAAATTTATTTTAATTTAATGTTCAAAGTACTATGGTAATTTTATTTTAGTTGCTACTCATTATCTTGACCCAATAATGATTAAAGTTTAGCTTTTAAGCAATATTATAATCTGTTAAAAAACTACATAATGAATAATGCATAACATTGAGTGTTCTCTAATTTACTATTACTATTTTTTTTAAAATATTATTTATTTTATCATTAAACTAATCTGACATAAATAAATTGTTTAAAACTTATCTATTATTTTTTGCTTGCTCACTACCGAAGGTAGGGAAGCATTGTATTTTATTTGGTGTTGAACAATCAATTTATGACATTAACAAAAAGTGGTTCTTGCTAAAAGCTAAAACTGGGATAGATTCATAATTATAATTTGTAATAACTTGTTTCTTCCTACCATATTTTTCTTCCTTGTTCTAATCAAGTTATTAAAAGTTTTTTTGAAAAATCTACCAAGTCAAAATGCTTAGTTGTTTTTTCTCTGGTTGTATTCCTGGTTTTTCAATGAAATATTGCTCATGAAATATTCAGCTTGATAGGTCTCCCCTCTCATTCATCCATAGATCTGCCTGTGGTTAAATGCAGAGATAGGCAAATGCTACTCTGAGTACCGAATACGAATTGTTTTATTCAAATTGAATCACTATTGGAAATTCAATAACTACTTCCGTTAATCGTTTGTTATCGACTGAAGTAGTAATTAAATTCCTTGGTTCTCAAAAAAGGTCAGTATTTCAGTAAAATGCTTGGTATTCTGTGCTCAAAAAAGCATTTGCCCATGTCTGGTTAAATAAAAAAGTGAATAAACAATTTAGGCAATTTTATTGTATCAATGGTTATTATAATCATTGATACTTGATCCTTACTAATCAATGATGCTTTAATTTTATGCATTTAATATCTTTTTAACAATACTGTACTACAATGGTATTGTTAGTTATATAAATAGTAATAGTAATAATATTTTTTTCCTTTCTACAGGACAAAGTGCTGCTAAAAGCCTCAACACTATTTGCTGTAAGGCCAGATAAATAAGGAAGTAATAGGAACTGGAGTCTTCCAGAATTATATGAATTTGGATGCTGACACTTTAAAAGGTTAATTGATTTCTTTAAGTTTTCCAGAAAATTATGATAACTTGTTTGGCTGGTCAATAACTTACTGGAAATTTATTTTCCATTTAAGTTCAAGCCTATACTCAAGCAAATAACTAAAATAATTTTATCAAATGATATATTTTTCCTGGTATTCAGATGGATAGTTGTAATCACATTGCTGTTCTATGAATAGTTTTTGATTTCTTGATTACACAACATTTTTCATATATAAACATTTAAGTAACGGTGCATGCACACTAGTTAAATCCTTGTTCTTCAAGGCATTGACGAATGAAGATTCAACTAGTGTGGATTAGATGTAATATTCCCCAATGAGCTGGTTTGCTCAAATGCTCCTCCACACTTAGAAAATTCTTGGTGAATGAATGGCTAATTTAATTAATCTTAATGAGAATTAGCATTCGTCAATGTATTTTTTGCAGTTTGACCTGCTAGAGGTAAACATCATATGAATCTCGTTGGTTCCTAGATTTTATTAATTAAATGGATTAAAAGAAAATAAATATTTTTTATTGACTATTGCAACTAAACTTGAAACGTAATGTGATTGACATATGCGGTGATCATTAATATGATTATTTAGTTTTTTAAAATTTCAAATAAGCTTTCATCAGTTCTTCTATCCTTCTATCTATCCATCTATACAACTTTTCGTTCTTCTATCCATAAAACTTTTGTAATTTTAATTTATAAAACTTTTTTATGTTATAATTTGAAAAAAAGTTTCATTGAATAAATAAAACAGAATTTGATAAGGCAACAATGATAATAAATTTTATTTCAGAAAAATAACTCCAAATATAAATAATAATATTATTTAATTAATATAATTTCGGTTGTGCAAGAAGATAATTTGATCAAGATCACACTCAACTGTCAGGTTTCCCCCCCTACCTACGTTGACAATCTAACTGCTGTGTTGGCCTACAACAGCCAAGCTGGTGTCAAGAGAGAAGCAGAGCTATGCACTGGCCTAATCGCAAGATGTTGTGAGGAGAAGAAGATGACGATGACTGCTACCAAGACTCAAGCCAGCCTCCTTAAGGGAAAGACTGATAGGGAAAACCCAATAACAGTGTGTATAGAAGGCCAGACTATAATTACAAGTGAGGTGGTAACCTACCTACGAGTTAAGTTAGGTGTTAGCCTAAATGTCACGCCTCACTTGGAATATCTGGTAGGTAGGGTGGTCCTTGCAATGAATGGTCTAAGTTGTATGGTGGGCGCATTTTGGGACCTCAGTTATCCAACCACAATTACTATTTATAAAGTTGTTGTGTAGGGTATCCAACTCCCTTCTGGTTTCGGAACCTCACACTAAAACAGAGAAATAGGCTAGAATTGGCTCAGAGGACAGCTCTGCTTCGGGTTACCAGAGCATATAGGTCTACATCGCATAAAGCAGTGCAGGCTCTAGCCGGAATGGTGCCTCTCGACCTCCTCATGTGAGAAGAAGTGACCAGTTATGATTACAAAAGGGAGGACTCAACAGGTCTTTTGGATAACCCATGGATGGGGATTGTTAAAGAAATGGAAAAAGATAATCTGGGAGGAAACAATTGAAGAGTGGAGCAGATGATGGGTCACGGCTCCGAAAGGGAGGACCTTAAGAAAATTTTTCTCCACCCTTCAATCTCGGTTACAAGCCAAATAGGTCCTCCCGGACTATTTGTTGGTTTCAAAATTCCTCACGGATCAAGGGAGTTTTAGAGCTAAACTACATGGTCTTAGACAGGATATAGATCCCCAATGTGCCGCTAGCTGTGTTCTGGAGACAGTTGAGCATGTGGTCCACGGCCTGCACTGCTTTGGATAGATTAAGAGCCACGTTAATGAGAACTGCAGGAATTTATGTCATCACCAAGGAGGAGTTTCCTCATTTAGTCAGTGAGGAAAACTTCTCATGCTTCAAAGACTTCATAAATGGCAGGAAGACGGTGGAAGGTCCAGCTCACTTCAACCTAAGGGCCTGCAGAAGGAGAAGAGGACCAGTGCTAGGAAGACCTCCTAGTTCTGGAAGTCAGACTTAATTCATTAAAGAATGGAAAGTAAAAAGAGTGTGCACTGCTGTGAATTTTGTATACTGATACTATTTTGTCAACAGTACTATTAAAAAATAACAAATTTGTATTTTGTACAATTTACTTGAAATACATTACCTGAACAATATAAGTTAAAAATTAATTGAAACATTAAAATTGATTTTAATTAATGAGCAGGCAATAGTTGAGTAAACAAATATATTACTTTTTTCTTTTTTTTCCTGGGAAGTTGTCAATTTATTTAGTTGCTTGGCAATAATAACTTCCAACTATTAACAATACGAGTATATTTTTAACGTTACATGTTAACAGTCTAGTTTACGTTTCGGGACCTTTTATTCCCATCTTCAGAACTGCAATTCCAATACTCTTGTGGTTGCAAGGCTTAATTCTAATAATAAAAATAATAATGTGCTCCATCGTCAATTTTTTAATTTATGTTCTAAAATTTATCATCTAGAGCAACATTCTCCTTTTGACCAATAATTGGGTTTCTGCCATAGTGAAAATTTGACCTTTGGATCTAAAATTTTCCTAAAAAGGATTTTAGATCCAAAGGTCAAATTTTCACTATGGCAGAAACCCAATTATTGGTCAAAAGGAGAATGTTGCTCTAGATGATAAATTTTAGAACATAAATTAGAAAATTGAGGATGGAGCACATTATTATTTTTATTATTAGAATTAAGTCTTGCATCCACAAGAGTATTGGAATTGCAGTTCTGAAGATGGGAATAAAAGGTCCCGAAACGTAAACTAGACTGGTAACATGTAACGTTAAAAATATACTCGTATTGTTAATAATTGGAAGTTATTATTGCCAAGCAACTAAACAAATATATTACATATTTATCAAGTAAACATAAATAAACTTGTGGGCATAAATGATTATTTATCTTTCATTATATTATAAGTAACTCTTTAAAATAATGAAAATTACTGCACATATTGATTTCAAGTAATTATTTTAAATAAATTATATAGAAAAGGATTGATAAAAAAGAATCATTTATATGATTTATTTAAAATAATGAGAGTGATAAAAAAAGAGTGAAGAAATCAATTGTTACTTTATCGATAAATATAATCGACAAAGAAAACAAAAATTAATTTAAATCTTCATTTTTGGTTGGAACCATTGTTTACAAATTTCAGTAAGTAATCTTTTATATAATCATGGGCATAACCAAGGGAAAAATGTGTAATTTTTTAGTTACTCGCAAATAAAATTTTTTTCTTTCATAACTTGTTTGCCTGAATTTCCGGGGTGATCGGACTATTTTGCCCACCTGAAGGAGAAGGAAGCCTTCGAAATTGGTGGCTCAATCTTGAGATTTGGTGAAAAATTAACGATGATATGGCTTGCCGATTAAAAACACCATCGATAATTAATATAAACTACTTCTCTCTCGATCATAGAGACCTCAAGTCGACGAAATGAGACATGTATTCAATGACAGTACTACAATTAATGTAAGGTTGTGTGGATGCGAACCTTATGCCTTGCGTTATCTTGAAAATAGTACGTTGTTGTGCTTAAACACGCAGGATTCGATAGTCCCGGAGGAAATATCCAGGTCTTGCTGTACGCATCAAAATCTTCAAGAACCAATTTGTCCCGTATCGATCTACAGACCTACCACCGTTCCAGTATTGAAGGCTAGCAAAATGTTTGTATCGGCTTTATTTATTTTAGAAAGAAAAACAAAAGCGGAGAATACAATTCGCTAACCCCCCCATGAAATTCTGAATCCAACGGTACCCCTTTCATGGTATTTGAGCACGACAGGAGCTTATATTTGGTACAAAACTGATTTCGAACCTTACTGTTATAATATATGTGGAGATAATAATTTATCATCAATTGTATACCTAATACCATCAGACCTTTCGCCTAATTTTAGTTTCCCTTCCTCCTAAGCTGATGCACTAAGCTTCAAATAATGTATCCCAATGGATGTAATAATTAATTATTGTCATTCACCAGGTGAACACATTCCATAAAGAATAGAGGAAAGAAGTCCTGGTGATCTTATCCTTTGAGCTCAGATAAAACTCTAGAATAAGACACTAATCATGAAGGACCTTTTACTAGCAGGCAGTTCTTTTTGATATCACTTCTTTTTATGGCTGCTATTTTTTTTTCTGCATAAACTTTTTTGTGGTATAGAAATAAAAGTTAATAATAATTTATTTAGGGATAAAAAATATTTATTTAATGGAATAAAATAATTAGAAATCATACAATATTAGAAATTAACAAAATATTTACTCGTGAAGGATAGAAGAATGAAATACAATTTATGTTTATATTTTTTTTCTCTGAAGATTTTCAATACAAACATTATTTAGTAAAGAACTAGGGAAATATCTATAAAAATGAAAACATACTAATTTAGTAACATCTTATGTAAACTACACTCAAGGTTACATTTGACAAACTTTCCTTATTCACTTGGTTATTCATCTTCAGGATGTCCTTTGTTTTGTTATGATTCTATACTTTTTCTATTAGTACTTTCCTAATAAATTTATTTTCCATGAATTTATGTTGGTAATTAAAGAAGTTACCATTTCACAAGCTCTGGTTAACATCATGCTTGGTCAATTTTAGGGTCAAAACCACATCGACCTCACCATACATTGAATCTTGAAAATAGCCTACTATGTAAACTTTTTTAAAAATATTTATTAATTGATATTGATTGAATAGTTATTAATTAAATGCCAATTATATTTACCCCATCAATTAATTATTGTTTGAATAGATATCTTTTTCATCTCTCTTTGTTTTTAAAATATAATTTAGTATGTTTTAACAAAAGGAAAATAAAGTGGAAATTATTATAGGGCAATAATAAACATCTGATTTGACAACTTTTATTATAAGTTATTTATTGCTTGTCAGTTATTTAACCCTTCCATCCTTTCTTTCCTCCCTTGCCTCCTTTCTTGCCTCCACACCTGACATCTTTTTGTCCACCTTCTGATCCATTTGCCTCGGGTTCTACTTCAAATTCTCCAAGATCTGCTGCAGCTCCGAGGGACTGCAAAAAATAATTCTTTGTTAAAAATTTATCCGAATATATTTTCGTTCAAAATTTTTAATCATGAATAAAAGATTATTTATAATTATTAAATTTTATCCAGTTAAAAAACAACTAAACAATCCAAATAAATTTTTGGTCATTGACTTTAAACTAAAATTATAATCGAATAAAAAATTAATCCAACAACAATTTATCAAATAATGAATATATATTCAGATGGATAAACAACTGATTAACTACATCAAACGAAAGCCCCGCAGCACCAACACTTTCAGAATGCTTAGATTCGTGTTGGGTATTCATTTTTTTATGGAAATTAATTAGATGACTGTATATATAAAGAGAGAAGAGATAGTCCAGAGTGGTGAACAAAAAAAGAACTTGAAATAGTATAAAATATTTACTGAACCAACGTTTCGGCCCACTTTGCAGTCCTTACAGTATATCTCTATTGTAAGAAATGACATATATAGAATGAAATACTTAAAGGTGCCCAGAAAGGAGTTTCATGGCATGAATGGGGTTTCCATCAAAAGCTTTGAGCGGAAGGGAGGGAGAGCGCATTTTGACCGGGTTTTGAACTTTTGAAGGGCACATTTCGACAGGTTTATGAATTTTCGAAATGAAAAGTTTCAAGCCAAGAGACTGGAGGAAAGTATAGAACAGACCAATGAAAGTGTATTTGTATATGACCCATGATTTTTTAAATTATGCTTTAGCTTGCACAGTTTTTTAGAAGATAAGAGCAATAAAACATCTTGGGAGGAGGAGGGGAGGTTCATTCTAGAAGGGGATGGGCATCCCTGGAAATACCTATGACGATAGTAAATGGTTAACAATAAGGACAACAAAATTTAGTCAATAATAGCTAAAAAGAGCTTGCAACTGAAAAAAAAATTGTATTAAAAACTTTAAAAGTTCGATATTAATGAAATTTTTATTTTTTATAGTTTTTTAGTCCTTTTGGAACTAGAACTTTTTAAAGACTACCATGATAGTAACTCTTAGCTTCAAGCTCTTCACACAGAATCCTCCCCCCCCCCCTCTCCACCGACCAACTCCTCATATTATATCACGGTTAACCATCTCTACACTATGATAAAATAAATAATTGAATTACTGTATAATATTGCTATGTTTGAAAACTTTTGCTGCATTAAAATTTTTAATTTTTATTAAAAATATATGCATTTATTGTTAGGCAGATGTTTTGAGAAAATTTATAAGAGTGGTATTAAAGTTATAATTAAGAGTTTAAATAAAAAAATATTTAGGAAAGAATTGTTGTCGATTTTTTTTTATCTCCTATCAGTACACGTATGAAAACTTTAGCTGGCCTCTGTATGTGTAGCAAAGAAATATTCAAACATTTGATACTCACAAAGACAGCAGAAATAGCCAAAAAGACAAAGAGGAAAAGAAATTTAAGATCCATGTCTGAAAACTGATAGTTAGATTACAGAGATCAGAGTTTATATAGGAGAGAACAATGAATTCATTATATCATTAAATATGTCAATAACAACACATGCTGAACAAAACAACAAATATTTGCTTAGTGTTCTTCACTTGAAAAAAAGAATATGAGAAATAGGATCTTAATTTTTTTTCTTTTTATGATAAACATGTATCTGTGTAGAAGGAATAGTGCAGTAATGCAAGGCTGCTTGTTCAATACTTCTTGATTTATTACTTTGAAGAGAGTAATTTATAAAAATTTGAACTCACTAAAACAGAGTCTTGAATTCTGTTTTTCGACAAGACTTGAAAAAAGGAAAGGAAATGATCTAGATAATCTATAAAGGCATTTATCTTTATCATTAATTGGACAAAACCCTTAAGTCCATCTTTTCAATACCTGATACATTGTATAATTTTAAAAAAGTATTATGATATATGAATAATTTACTGTATAATTGTGTCAATCGTCTTGACAATAAGCCTATTTAAAATTTATGTTCCAGGTTGAAAAAAATGCTTAAAATTCCAATCTGCTGCTTAAAACTATTCATATGAATGCACTATAAGTGTGTTACTCCTTTATTTGCAATATGTTTCCTGTTAATGTTCACTTTTCGCTACCTCAAAATATTTCATCATAAACCAAAAAGAGTATTTGTGAGTAGAAGTTTATCAATGTAAAAGGTAAATTAGGAAAATTTGAGTCCATAAAAAAAACATATACTTTACACCTAAAATAACTCAAAACTCTTCCTTAAATAAATTATAAACATTAAATAATATAAAAGGAAAAAAATTTATATTTGATAAAAAAAAGTATCTTTTTAGGTAAATTTCTCGGCATCTTAATATTAAATGACAGAAATTATTTTTTTCAAAACATTAATTGCCTTTTTAAACCTAATAATTTAAATTTGAAAGAAACAATTACTTTTATATATATACATGTATGTTTTTTTTATACCTACATTTTAATCCAAAAAGTTTAAATTTTTATTATTTTTTATTCATTGATATTTAAAACTGTATTATAAAAAAAAAAAAAAAAAATACAACTAGTAAATGTACACTCAGGAATATAATAACATGAAATCTCTTGTTGAGAAACTACCCACTGATAGCACGGGCGGATCTATGGGGGGGGGGCTTTCGGGCTGAAGCCTCCCCAAAATGGAAAAATATAACCATGTTTTATGGGAAAAGAAAATTTAAAAAATACCTCTTAAAGTATTATTGTTCGTGTAATTACATTTAAAAGTACTTAAGGAATAACTTAAACACCATTTGATAAAGGTAGTTAGTTTCTTTCTGTTTTCCAAAGTAATTATCTTTATTTTTATGAAAAAAAAAAGGTTTCCGGCTGAAGCCCCCCAAAATTAAATCCTGGATCCGCTAGTGACTGATAATAATAATAGCACTCAAATAATAAATTTACACAAGAAGATCACGAGGCCACCTTCTTTTCAGATGCCTCAGAGGGTTATCAGTGATCGAGGAGGAAGCAAAGTTTGAAACGAGAGGGTTCGGATGGTCCTGCAGTTAGTTATAGATGATTTTATTTGTGACAAAGTAAGGAGCGTTGAGGATTTTATGAAAGATTTCGGATTGTAAGGATTGGATACAAGAGGAATTCGATGGTTTAGTGGAGCCCCTAAGCTCAATTCCGTAAGTCCAAATAGGTCTTATTATTGTCATATATATGAGTCGTTTGTAATTGATTTAAATCTTAGAGCATTTGTCTAGTTAGTGTTGGAATAGTCGGAAACGTCGAGCGGTTTCTTGTCGTTTCAGTCTTGTATGAGGATTCCATGTGAGTCGTTTGTCCATGTGGAGTCCTAGGTAACGGATTTGTTCAACTGGGATAAGTGGGGAATTGCTAAAGCATACTGTGGGACAGGAGGTCATAGGTTTGCGACAAAGGGTAAAGGTAATTTGATGGGATTTATTGAAATTTATTTTAATTCTCCAGTTTTTCACCATTCTTCAAGGTTTGTGATATGTGATTGGAGAGTTTGGGATGCAGTTGATGGATCATTATTAACAGATAGGATACATGTGTCATCAGCATAAGTGGTGATGACAGTGTCAGGATGGGTTGGGATGTCAGCTGTATAAACTGTGTTAAGGATAGGACCAAGGATACTACCTTGAGGAACACCAGCAGACAGGGAAAAAAGGGATGAATAAGAGTTTTTGTGATTTACTTTAAAGCATCTATCAGTAAGGTAGGGGCGGATAATGAGAAAGTATGTAGGTGGTAGGAATTTACGGATTGTACATCAGTCCCGGGTGTCAGACCCTATCATAGTCTTGTTCAACATCGAGAAAGACTCCCGTGCAAGTTTAAACTTAAAGCTTTAAAGAGAATATGATGGAGAAATTGTTGAATGTTGATTCTTATAGGAGATTTGGTTGGGGATTGCAGTCATCGGAAGTTCACAAAAATAAATTATTGTTATTTTCTTTGTGCAGAGATTTCGGCCCAAGTTCCAGGCCCTCATATTGGATATCGGACAAGTAAAAAAATATATATGTGATCAAGGTGCAAAACTTTTATCAAGTTGAAATTTAGAATTAAAAAAAAAAAGGTTTAATGATAATTTTAATTATGGATCTATTGTTTAGTTTGGAACGCATTTAGTCATCTGCACACAGACATTAAAATTGACACTGAGAGATCTTTGGACGAAAGTTTTCAGCCTGAAGCCTCCCAAAATGGGAAAATGATTTTTTTTTTTCATTGGTGTTTATTTGTTTAAATGTTATTATTATTGTGTTTATTGTTAAATATTATTTGTGTAAAACCCACGTTGAGAGGCAAGCTGATAAACTGATTAAGAGATCAAATCTTGGGTCCAAAGGGACTTATAATCTGGTGTTAATCTGCCGCCCTCTCCCTTTGGCCCAGGAAAAATACCCATTTAGCCAAAAAGCCGAGAAAGGAGAGAGAAAAAAAGAAACTAAATATTTGAATAATTACAAAATATTCTCCTTTTTAATTATAATAGATATGTTAGCATGTGTCAACAAAAAATATAAGAAATTTATCTCTAAAACCATTATGTTTCCTGTAATTCCTGAATTTTTTTTATTTGTTCTTATTATTTTCTTTTTAAACTGACCAATTAAACTTTATTGTATATAGTTTCTTTCTTTTTCATCCAGTGTAATTACCGTCATTAAAAAATATATATTTTAAAAATAAATAATCCAAGCCCATATTTAAATCCTGGTTCCGCTGATTAATTTTTAAATTAATTACTTTAAAAAGATCGATTTATCGATAGCAAAATGTTTTCATGCTAAACAATGTTTGAACACACTATATTAATTAGTGTTGGTATTTGTATACAAACAAAACAAATTAATATAATTAGCTGATTTGCAATGAATCAGCTTCCAGTCAACAATCTTGAAAAAATTAAACACACAACAGTTCTAATCAAACATTTGCAAATAGTATGATATAAAAAAGTTTCCACCCGGAAATGTTATAGGGAGTTCATTTCAACAATAAATATGATGGTAATTACACATTCACCGTTTCAAATCAGCTAAAGTTCATTAAAAAAAAGACAATTATTAAATATTGTCAATCAAAAATATTTAAATATATAGAGACCTATATGGGGGAAAAGTCAAGCATCCTTTAACAATTTTTTTATTATATTTTTTTCTATTTAATAAATTAGATTAATCATTAACAGATTAATATATCACAGAAGGATATATTACTGAGAAAATGTGCCTTATACAAAACAGATTAGTACTTTAGCAGTAACTATCGACATAAAAACATGAAAATATTAATCCATTGAAAACAGCAAAAAAGTATCAATCATCATTTTCCAAGAACAAAACTGAAAAATTAATTAAGTGCTCATTATGCAAAAATCATTTGAGGTAGGGAATAGAGTGTTGGACATTATTAAATGAATTTTTATTTAAATTTTATTAATTGACGATTATTAGAATAAAATAATGTTCTGATTTATTCTTAGAATTATTCCGTATTGTTCTATGAAAAAATAATTCAATAGATATACGCTCTGAATAAATATATTTATTCTCAGGAAATATCCATTAGATAAATTTTCGAGCATTAATCATTCTAGAAATGAATTTAAATATTCACTTTTTTTTTTTTCAAAATAAGGGTGCATTGAGGTATAATAGGAGATTTTATGGAGGAAATCGATATTAAATTCTACAATCGATTTATTTTATGATCGATTTTTTTAACTTTTTGAAATTCTTATATATAACAGGCCATTATTATGTAGTCAGAGCAGTTACTTATACTTGTAATTTTTCGGATTTCTTTGACATAAGAATCCACTATTAAGTATGTCATCAAGGGCGCTTCTTATGAAAAAAGAATCGAATTTAAGATTGTGCAATCGCACATCGAGTTTTTCGGATTTCTTCGATATGAGGGTCCATTCTAATGTTGTCCAATGCGCTATAAATGAAAATACTTTCGAAATTAAGATTAGTGACTCTACAACATGTAGACTTTAATAATTAATCTTCACCTCTATATAATTCGAAATTCTATCTTCTCAAAAGAGGGTGAATTCAGTAGTAGATAAAAAATTGAAATCATTCCGAGAGTATACCTACAAAAGCTACTAACTCTCATTTTTATTAACATAGAATTTTTGTATTTCTATACCAATCACAATGTCCCGGTTCGAATGGAGTGTGTGTTTTTTTTTGCATTATCAGCGTTGTTTATAACTGGTTGTAGGAAACCACAAGTTTTCCGAGGAATTGAAGATTCTGAAGGGTTGAAGTTTTTTCAATATGGTGGAGATATACCGAAAGATTATAACATAGGAGCAGAATTTGGGGGCGATTGCCTCCCTCCCCAATAAAAATGTTGAATGTGCGAGAATAACATTTCGTCCTCCCAATAATTTCAAGTAAAAAAACAAATTAAAATTGATAACAAATATCCTACATGAATGAATAAAATATGTAAACTAAAATCTTTGTTTATTTTTATTTTGAGTTTGTACAAACTTAGAAATCAAAGGAAGGAGATGGTCCGAGGTGGCGGTCATAAATAGGCTAAATAATGGCAAAATTATTTTATTAGAAGTGTTTTTAAGTGAAACTCCTAGCTGAACACACCCCCCTGAAGAAAACCTGCAAAGTCGAGTTGAAACTTATAATAAAATAGTTTAGCCACTATTTATAAGTCTGCGCCTACTTAAAATAATAATACCAATAATAGAGACTGTAATTAGTAAAAATCCTGATATTAAATATATATATATATATATATATATATATTTAACGGTCAAAAAATAAGAAATTTTATGATCAATGTTAAGAGCTTTTTTATTTTATTTATCGATTTCCTTGACTCTAATCTAACATTAAAACATATAGATTAAAGTTGCTCTATGGACAGACGGATCTATTACTCTTTGGATAATTTTTTGTAATAACATTGAGCTCCTTGAGAACCAAACAAGGAAAACTTGTGAGTCAATTCTGTGTTAGTTGCATCATTATGGAAGGAATACTCTCTTGGCCAGGCCTTCGCAAGAGAATACTTTTGCTCGTCTTTTCTGACTTTGATTTATCTTTAATGAGAGCTCCCACAGACGTGACTAGGCTCTTATTAACGCCACTTTTGAGACATGAATTGAAGATGCTATTCGAATTTTACATTTTAGTCCGTGGTATAGACGCCGTTTATCAAATTAACATCCACCTAAAACTTCATAAATATAAATAAAGAAACTATTTTATTTACTAAAATTCTCGGAATTGGGGCGTTTTCGAAATCGAGAAAAAAGTTGGTCTACAAAAATATTGGGCCATTTTTCCTAAATAACCTCGTTATTTTGTTTTTGAAACGAAATTAAATGAAAATATTTTTTTATTATTATCCTTGGACTGTTGTTCCTTTAGGACAAATCATAGATACAGAAAAAATGCCTGTGTGGCCATACATTAAATTAAAATATTGGTAGAAAAAAAATACTAAAAACTTACAGATATATATAAAACAAATATCGACAAATAAAATCATAAGAAAACAAAATCATTTCTGGGGAACTTAAAAAGTTCTCTTATCTACATTTCGTGATCAATCGGGTTGGGAAAGAAGTAGGTGCTTAAAAAGGAGAGATTTAAATGAGGAAGCTGATTGTGCATGGCGGATGTCTGGAGGGATGCTATTCCAGAAGGAGACGGGTTGAATTATAAAGGATTTGTCAAAGGCAGAAGTTCGGTGAGGAGGAGGATAGAGGTCGGAAGTATGGGTCTAGTGGAACGGGATTGAATGAAATATAAGGGCTGTGAAAAATATAAGAAGTTCGCTGAGTTCTGATGGCTTGGTATAGAAAGGTAGCAAGGAAGGCGGTTGCATGGATAGAGCTTGGTGTAATACTGGGTTATATGCGTATCTCTTTAGATTTCGATAACAAAACGTATTGCGCAATTCATTAGGCGTTTAAATTTGGCCTCGAATTCTTCCGAGAGTCCGCCGTACACCAGCCATAGTCGAAGTGTGGGAACACAAGAGAGGCAACCAAGAGCTGACAGGATTTATATGGAAGGAGATAGCGGAGACGGTTAAACTGTTTCAGGGTAGAGATAGTACGACGGGAAATTTGGGAGATGTGTGGTTTCCAGGAGAGGGTTTGATCAAAGGTAGCACAAAGGTTTTTTACGGAAGTAAGGAATGAGATAGGTGAGTTGTTCAAGAAAAGATTGGGGAGTGTCGGTAAGGATTTGAGGAGTGAGGTAAATCCGACCAGGATGGCTTTCTTATTCTTGGCGTTTAGAGTACTTCTTTTGTGGTTTATCCTGGCACAAATTCCGTTTATATCTTCCTTTAATTTTTGGATGGCGTCAGAGGATTCGGTCGGATTGGAGGAGAAGTAAACCTGGATGTCGTCGGCATACAGATGGTATTGAAAGTGTAGGATAGAAGATGGGAGGTCATTAAATGTAGATGAAAAAAAAGATGGGAGATAAGGAGTTGTTTGGGTATTTTTTTATTTTTGGTGTTAGGGGTATAGGTCACGCCAAATGGCACAATATTTTTGAAGGCTACATTTTTTCCCAATATTTCGGCTCAAATTATCTTACGATTCAAGTTCAAATAGATATTTACGAGTTTTTAGTACCTAATTAAATAGACGAAGTTTGCCGATCTTCAGATTGAAAACGCCCCAATTCCGAGAACTTTCCTAAATAAAATAGCTGTAACCACTAACGGATCCAAGATTTAATTTGGGGGGGGGGGCTTCAGTCCGAAAGATTTTTTTTAATGTAAATATTAGGATAATTACTTCGGAAGAAAAAAAACTGGTGTTTAAGTGATTTTTTAGGTCCTATTAAATGTAATTAGACGAACAATAAAACTTTTAGAGATGATTCTTTTCATAAAACATGATTATATTTTAACATTTTAGAGGGAGGGTTTCAGTCCGAATTCGGAATTACACTGAAGTATAATAGTGTACTACGGACTATTAATTTGTAAGCAAAACCTGTAAAAGAAAAAAAAAATGTGAATAAAAATACTGCAATTTTCTTTTCGAAATCGCATATTCTTTCATACAACCGAATCATTTTTTAAAGATTACAAAAGGATATGCAAGTACAGAACCCGCAATGAACAATGTCGACCAATATTTATTTTTTAATGAACTAAGGACAAACAAATGACATCTTTTCCAACACAATGTCTATTTAATTTTTTTCTACAAGAAAACCGAACTTAGTCTTTCAAGGAGATTCTTATGACCTTTGAACTGTTGTCCATGCAATCTACACTGTGCCCCAAGGACATGGTGTAATCATTGTAGTCATTCTATTATTAATGTTTAAGGATTTTCATTTGAAAAAAAAGATCATGTTGCATTCGTGCATAGACAATAGAAAGTGCATAGAACAAAAAAAAAGTGTTTAACGAATATGACAATTCCAAATTATTATTCCAACTCCAGAGATAAATGAATCATTTTAGTATTATATTTTTTATAACGTCGAATACATAAGTATTTGGCCCATTCTCTCTAAGTTTGTCAAATTCGCATCTTTGCAACTTATTCTATAATTCGAGAGAAAAAACATCCAAATTTTGTTTAAAGGAGCTTAATAGTATAAACAATTTAAGAATATTTTCTTCTGATATTTTAGTCTTAGAACTGTAATAGGTCTGGTAAATTTTGGACTATAAAATTGAAATATAAAATTGGCTCCCCTGCAATATTGACTTCCTGCAACTATATCCTAGCAGTGTATAATTTCTTGAAAAAATATCATTTTTGAAAAATGTTTATGTTTCCCACAACTCGTAATTCATCAATACATCCTTTAAATTTAAATGTCAATGGTATAGTACCAAAAGGAAATGTCAGATTATTGGTCATACACGTCAATATTGTTTTCCTTGCTTTTTTTTTTTTTCATTTTTGACAAAAGGGACCCTAGATAAAATAAATTGAGTAAAAGCATATAGATCATATCTCAACACAAGTCACTGACGCCTTTAAAATGTCCTAACTTAGACGGATTTGTGATACAATTTGAGTTGAGGTCTTAAAATACGAATAAACCAAAAGTAACGAAGATAAGAGACATTCACTAAATGTTGGATTATGTGTAATGCTCCAACGAATACATATAATTTATAATTAATTTGATGAGTTGTGGCAAATGAAAAGAGAGTCTCTAGTCAATGTATTAAATTCAAACCATTAGGATATATGATTATTTACGAGTGATTAGTGATTATTATGATTATTTAGGAGATGTGTGTTTCACTAATTTACTGCTTTTAAAATAATTCCGGCAAACGAGGTAGTAGCGTTTTTAGGTTATTCATCTGGAAGAAAAAGAAAGGAATTAAATAAAATGTTTTACAGTAATTCTTTAAAATTTTCTAAGAGTACATATTACTAAATAAAGTTTATAATATCGAGGAAAAAAATATTTATTTTAACTCTTATACATTTTATTAATGCTTTAATCCATTTTAGACATCTCGACGTCACTTATAATTATTGTAATTTATTTTATAAATATAATTGTCGACTTGAAAATGGTCAAAATTGCCCGAAACGTCGTCGAGATGTTAAAAATGGATTAAGCATTAATAAAATGTATAAGGATTAATATACTTGTTTCCTCGATATTATAAACTTTATTTAAATAAGATGATGTTTAAGTACTAGTGGATCCAGGAACTAATTTTGGGGAGGGCTTCAGCCCGGAAGCTTTTTTTTTTCATATATATAACGATAATTTCTTTGGAAAAACAGAAAGATCCTAACTACCTACATGAAATGGTGTTTAAGTGGTTCTTGAAGTCATATTAAATGTAATTAAACGAGCAATGATACTTTAAGACATAATTTTTTAATATTTTTTACCATAAAACATGGTTATATTTTACCATTTTTGGGAGGGGGGCTTCAGCTCGAAAGCCCCCTCCCTCGTAAATCCGCCTGTGTGTTTAAGTGGTCCTTGAAAACTTACTAAAAAAATAATAATACTGGAACAATAATGCTTTTAAGGATAGTTTTTTTTTTTTATTATATGCCTTATAATTCAAAAAGAGTACACATGTTGTAATTGTTTAAGTATATAGCTAAGATCACCCACAGTAGCAAATAAATACCTATGAAAAAAGAAAAGGTTTTTTTTCTATTTTGGGGGGAGTCTCCAGCCTGAAAGCCCTCATAGATCAGCCAGCGATGAGGAGAGTTTGGTTCGTCCTAACTATAGCACCGGCCTTAGACATTCGGTGCTCCTGGGCAATATCATATCCCCTCACCCTCCCAAATAAAGTTTCTTTATTTTTCTTCTAAAGTAATAATCGTTATAAAAAGTTTTAGGATGAAGCCGCCCCCTCCCAAAAAAAAAAAAAATTAAATCATGGATCCGCTACTGCCCTTACGATCGGCACCCCGGGGTAATTGCCTTGGTTGCTCGATAAGGTCGGAACTGACCTATGGGGTTTTGCTTTGATATAATTCAATGATGAGAAGTTTATTAGTAATTGCTGCTAGTTTTATCCATCTATTTTTAAATGATTAAGATGAGTTATTTTTAAAACCGATGATTTTGTCGGCGTATAGATTCTCCGAGTTCGCAAAGCCTTTTATAGATGTATTTAATACTTATTGCTATTTTATCCTCTGCTTCATTAAATACAGCTATGTTAAATATTGATTAATCCTTATAAGCTTTCAAGAAATGTGGTACAAAATGACTCATATAATTTAAAATTATAAAAAAAAAAAAAAAAGTGTTATTATTGTAAATATACTTCCCACTCTTCAGCAAGGTCGTTGTTCCAGGTGTGAGACCAGTCAGAGCCGGTTTGCCTTAGTGGAGAACAGGTCCAGAGTATTTACTGAATTTGCGGAATCGGTGAGTAATTGGATTTTTAATCTATATTCTATTATTTGATAATAAATTAATACAGATGAATTAATTAACTTATTTATGGGGACCCTTCTTAGAATAGTTAGTGAAAAAGACTTGATTTATCATCAATCATTTATATTTACAAACATGAATTCGACTCGTATTTATATTCCCTTAAATTAAATTATATTCATTAAACAATAATAAAATAAAATCAATTGAATTAATTACATAAATAATCGCAAACATTATATTTTAAATTTATCATTCTAAATTGATAATTAATCATTTTTCGGTTTATCAGTTTTATTGAGATAAAAAATGAAACTGAAGGTTAGAATTTTTGGTATATGTTTCTCTAATATAGCAGAAATACAAGATTAATCACTCAGGAGGGGTGGCATTACTAATTAGCGGAAACGTGATCAAGTTATCGACGGGAATCATTTGGTAGGTAATAAAATAATCTCAGTTTTTAGTTTATTTTTTAAATTAAAAATCAAAATATCATTAATTTAATACTTTTAAATTTAAAACCAAGTTTATAATTCATGACTAACTGTGATCACGAACTATTTTTTTAAATTTTAAATATCATATATATTTCAACTGTTAAATATTATGTTATATATGGAACGCCGAATCTCTGTATGTATACTTTAAGAATTATGTATTTATACTTGAAAAACATCTGAATAGCAAAATCTATACTAGTTGACCAGTGCGAAATAATTCGTTAAAAATAATGGTCAGTAAATTGATGATAAAATAAAAAATAAATAAATAATACAACGCATCATAAGATATATGAATCATTTTCTATTTATTCAGTAATTGTAATTGACTAAGGAAAACAATTATTATAAAATTTCTTTATGTTTTAAATAATTGTTTTTACGAATTTCAATAGCCTGTATCGCAGCTAATAATAATCCATATGCAATATTTTTTTTTTTTGTAATGAATTTAGTAATCTTTCAAATTATTATGGTATAACCTAGAATTTTTCAATTATTCGCAAATAAAGTTTCTTTTTCCTGAATTTTCGGAGCATGGTTAGGGATGGTTAGATTAGGAGGAATATCTTCAAACGTTATACCTCTTTTAGCGTACAACCTTAACATATATCACTCGTGTCGCCTCGCTTTCAAAACACACGGGGAATCTCACCGAAAAAACTAAGATATCAAACTTAAAAATCTATCCAGCCGTTTGATCGAAAAATCTCTTAAAATATCTTTAAGCAAATAGATTAAACATATTTTATTTAATCGCGATTCAGTATTTTTAGTTCGAATTGCTTTAAAAATAACTCATGGATTCTCACCGAATAATTTGAGCCATGAAATATAAAAATCAACCCAGCAGTTCACTCCAAAAAGCGTTACATAGCTTTTAGCGGACGATCCAACACATTATCTTGGTTTCGCTTCGCTTAGTCGGGTAAAAAGTAGGATGAAAACATAGGCTTCGAACCCTGTTGTTTAGAATAGTCAGTACTTTTATTTATGGTCCTGCACAAGCGTAAAATAACCTAAAATCTTATATAATTGTATTGACGAATGGATAAGAATAAGTTCACTATTATTATTGTAGATGGCAAGTATTCCTTTTTTTTTTTTTTTTTTTTTCCTGTTTACACATTCTCCAAAACAAGGTGAGGACGAGCATTTAAAAGTGTAATTGCGTGACTCCAGATAGAGGAATGTTGCTTGACCTCAATGGTTTGACATTTTTTTTCATTACTTAACTTAAATGGACGCCGATTTCCTTTTTGTCAATCAGTTCTGTGGGAGAACTAACAACGAAAGATTAAACCAATAATTCATACCAACAAATCGAATACTTTGATTAGATATCAATAATCAAAAATATCACCGTTAAAAATCTAGGTGTTACTTTTGATCAAACCGTATCCTGGAAACCACAAATTTCCCGTCGCACTATCTCCACTCTAAAACAGTTCAATAGTCTACGATATCTCCTTCCATATAAGTCCCGTCAACTCCTAGTTTCCTCCCTTGCTTCTCCCCCCCCCCCACTTCGACTATGGCTTTATGGTGTACGGTGGACTCTCGGGAGATTCCGAGGTTCCACCAGATTCCAAAGAAGATTCCAAACTTAAACCCCTAATGAATTGCGCACTACGATTTGTTTTCGGAATCTCAAGGGATACGCATATACCCAGTATTACACTGAGTTGAGGTGGTTCTACCCATCCTATCGCCGTCAGTACTTCCTAGCCACCTTTCTGTACCAAATCATTAGAACTCATCGACCCTCCTATATTTTTCACAATTTTACAATTCAAATACTCCATCCAATCCCGTCTCACTAGATCTCGTACTTCCGACCTCTATCCTCCTCCTCACTGAGCTGCTGCATTTGACAAGTCCTTTGCAATACAAGCCGCCTCCCTCTGGAATTCCATCCCTGCTGATATTCGACATGCTCAATCAGTTTCCTCTTTCAAACCTCTTCTCTTTAAGCACCTACTCCTTTCTCAATGAGACTGATTGTGAAATGTACTTAAGAGAAATATCTAAGCACCACCAGAGACTACCTCAATTTATTTAGGTTATTTTAGTTTCTCATATATATGTACAATTTTCTTGTTCTTTTCTTTCTCTTTTCAGTATTTTTATCTTTAGTCAACTCTTATTGTAAATATATAATCTAATTGTAACCACACAGACATACAATCTGTATTTATATTTTGTTCTAAAGGGACAACCGTCCCTGAATAATTTTCATTTCATTTCTAAATATAGTTGAACTATGCTATTAGCAGAATAGAATTGATATTCTCAAAATATGAACTTCACTCACTTGTTTCCTGCTCTTCATTCCGGAGAAACTTATCATATTTAATTATTTAAAAATTTGATGGGGTTTATAAAATTTCTATAGAGAAGTGTCTTCTAAAAGAAGTTTCACTGTATATCATGGTTCCCTTCTCTTCGCTACCTTCCAGTAATTGAGACAGAACTACACTACTGGATGTAAAATAAAGATGTAGCAAAAACTTGTTCCCAACAAGCATGGTATCAACAATTTAAAAAAAACATCTTTCGGATATTTCAAGATTACTTGTTTATATATTTTTCTTTTTATTATCATTCTATCAAATAATTTCGATTTTGGTAATAATATATTTAAATAATTATTTTGAATTTACTTTATACCTATATATTTATTCTTGTAGGTTTTACAAAAAGAAAAACATGGAAAAAAAAATCTATGGAATGATTCAGGTAAGCTATTGAATTATGACAAAAAGCAAACAACATTTATAAAACTAAGTAGATATTTATTATACATTTCATATTCATTATTTCCCATAATTATAAACCTTACCTAATGATGGTAAGCCATACCTGCAGTGCCGGCCTTAGGACCGAGCAATTGTCCCAGGGCGCCAACCTGAAGGGGGCACTCACCACTTGTTAGGAATGAAAAAATAAATTACAAAGTATATGAGAATAATTAATTTTAGCCTATTAATAAAATAACTGAATTAGAGATATATTAAGTGAAATACAATTCAAATAGTACTTAATATAAAGTAGCAAAAGAAATAAATTAAATTTTTTGGAAAGACATGACGTCATTGTCCAAATGTCTGTGGCCGGTACTGTTTAATATTAGTGTTAACAATAAATATTAAGAAAAAAAAAATTGTATAATAGTTGTCAGCAAAACGCCCCATTATTTCATATTTAATAAGAACGAATGCTCTGCCAAGTAGAAATGAAATCAATAATTATTCCTCAAGTTTTATCGATTTTCAACATTTAAAATAACTAGTTTCATAAAACTTGATTTTGTAAAACAACCCTTGAAAATCCTAGGTTGAATTAATTATTATCGAAGTGAACCGAGCATTTGTTAAATATATATTATTAAAATGCATTGAATATGGTGATCCTGAGCTGAATTTTAAATAAAAGCTGACAAAGCATTTACATTTAATTTCCACCAAACAATAGATGCTTTGTAATATAACTTTTTAACAATAAAATAAGAAGGTTTTAATTGGCATTAATAAACTGTAGGTATTGATATTTGCAATTGCTGGAGTCTTGGTGTCAACCAGCCCAATGAAACCATATGAAATGTAAGTAACTTTATAGAGTAATGAAAATAAAATTAAGAATTCCTAATAAGATCTGAAATAGCTCAATTAAAATTTACTGGCATGCGAATATATTATTTTCCAGGTTGTAATACTATGAATTAGTATATTTCACCTATATTAAATTTTCTTTATTTATAAATTTTTTTAAATAGAATTTTCATATACTGCATGATACATTAATTAATAAATTTAAGATTTTTATTTGAAAAACAAATGATCCAATCTCCTTAATGCTAATTAAATATTGTTCTCAAAACTGTTAGCTGTAGAAACAAAAATTGTAAGGAACTATTCATGGTGTTATCTAATATAAAGATATAATATATAATAAAATATAAAGAACATACTCATACAATATTCATATATAATAATATATAATATATAATACAATATTCATAGTATAGAGAGATCATGAAGTTTAAAATAGATTTATCTCTTATATATTATACAAATTTTTAATTTTTTGAGGGAAATGAGAAAGTATTACACATGAAATAAATAAATATATTCAATGAAGTAAAACACTAAAAAGTAACCAATATTGAAGTTTTCAAAACATTTGCAAGTTCACTAATGACATTACTTTACTTTTATCTTTTTTCTGTTTATTAATTATACTTTTTTGGACAGTTTTGTGAATAAATTTCTTGTTGTCACTTAAAAATAATATCAAATAGTGGTAAATATTTATTGTTCACTGTTATTTTTTAACAATAACTGGACCAGCTGGATTTTCCATAAGGTCAATTCTTAAGAAGAAATGTAGTCCATTTCTCTTTTTTCCTTTATATGAAATTCTTCAATAAAGCAAACGTAATTAAGAGAAATCAGAAGATCTATTTAAAACTTGCTCAAAAACTTAAAATTAACAATTAATTTATATTGTACTTTACCTAATAGGTGTCCATTTTTTCTAATATTATTTTCCAATAAAGAGCTTCCACTCTGTTTTGTTAATATCGATAAAATACTAAAACACATTTGACCAATAAAATCTTTTATGGATAATACCACATCCCTATATAAATTTAACTGTCACAGTTTATCTATCTTACTAGAAATTTGATTCCTGTTTTTAGATTTTGTTTTTAATTTATGAAATTAAGGGTTTTTATTTTTTAGTTCTCCTACCACGTCAGGACCGCCTAGAGATCTGAAAGCAATTAAAGATGAAGTTAAATCCTGGCCTAAAATATTCTACTTAAGCATGGATCCAAATGATCCCATTGTTTGCTATTCAGGAATAAAATTTAATTTCACAGAAAATGAGAACAAAACAACTTCTCAGGATGAAAAGTAAGCAAATATTAGATGTATGTTTAAAAAATATTATTGGATAAATTAGTAATCAAACAGTGGAGGAGGAATGTTAAAGCTAAGAGACATGGAGTAGGGAACTGTCTTAGATATAATAAAAACATTTTCATGTAAATTACAGCTTACAAATTCAATTCTTATGATTCACTGAGATCCTCAGTTCTCAAGCATCATTTTTTTTTTCTTTGTTCTTTCCTTCAAAAAGAGCTAGAAATAATAACACTAACTTTCTAATCATCAGAGAAGAAAAAAAAAGAAAGGTTTTAGAACAGATATATTAAAATGTGGATGAATGTCTTATACATAAAATAACATTCTGATATTTATAACTTACACATGTTTTACATTGATGGTTAATTGTACTGCATTTACTTTTGAAATTTGTAAAATTTGAGAAATGCAAACATTATTTTTTTATTTAACCCATTATTTATGATACGTTGTGGCCACATCCAAGATTTTTTCCCAGGCTTTAGTAATTCTTGATAAGCCTCTGTTATCAAATCTCATATGCCATTAAACATTTTTTTGGGGTTATGTGGTTTGTAGCAGCATGATAAAACAATATGTGACTTTATTCAATAGTTTTAATTTATTTAAAATTTAATGTTAAAAAGTTAACCAGTTAAAAATAGTTAGGCATTACAAACCCACCAAAAAATAAGTTATTACTTTTTTTTTAATTATGCTTCTCTTTATCGGCTTCTGCCATCAGAGACCTTACAGCTCAGTACCATTCCGATTTGAATGACGTGGTATATCTTATGGGATATTTATTAAATAACTCTATATTTATATCTAGAGACTGGATTTTCATGCTATTACACATTTTATTTATCTCTGTATTAAGTATAGGGACATCCAATATGAGACCTGCATGTGGTATGGTATGCTGAGCGTTTGGAGTTGGTATGTGGCTGGTAGAAGATTTTAAATTCTTTTATTAAGTTCTCTTTATGGAATGAAAGGGTATTTCATAGATTCAGCATGCTAAATATTGGTAACAAACATACTATCAAGTACATACATTTTAAAAATAATGGTATAATTGGCGGTTACTTATTAATTTTATAAAACTTTTCATTTAATCTAGATGTATACGGTCACAGCTCCTTATCTCGGTTCTGTTATCCACAGTTTCAAAGCATGCGTATGTTGCTTGGACAAAAGTTCTTTGATAGAATGCCACTGAATTACAGTCATATAGTCAGGATAGAATATTTGGATTTATAATTGTTGGATATTTATATTGATGAAATATATTTATAATGATTAGATTTGAATTAATTATACCTATAAGGTAATATTTTATTTATAGAAACAACCAAAGGATATTTACTCTTAGCAAGGATCCATTATACCCTGTGACATGCAGAAAAGGTCCTGTTCCAGTAACTTTAATGGATACTTACACTGTCCTGGAAGAAGACAATGGAGGCAATATCACTAACGGTTGGTATCAGCCTTGAGCGCTACATCACTAAAAATTTATTTAGTGACATAATAAGTAATCTTTTATTTATTATCCATTTATTCATTATGTCTTTATATAAACATTTATTCTTATTACCAAAATGATTCAATTTTATAAATTTGATTTTGTTCTTTCCTCACGAATCCTTTGGTTCAATAATATTTTTTTCTATCTAGAAAGACCCATTTTCGATCATTGAAAGTAATTGTGAAATCATTACTTTCTTTAAAAAATATTTGATTTCTATATTAACTTAAATTTTTGGTTTAAATGTTTTCCCTTACATACCCTTATTTTCTAACGTTTCGAGGATACTTTACTCTCATTTTTAGAAATAATTTGTATGCCCTGTATTTGTTGTTCTTCAGAGATATTTTTTTTCTTATTCATCTTACAATGGCCCTTTTAGTATATTTCTCCTTTCTCTTTATCAAAATTATTTTGCATTAAAAAAAATATAATTAAAAATTAACATTTTAATTACTGCATTGTACTTATTGGATAGTAAATACAATTTACCAATTGATATTACTAATCAATTTAATTCAGAATATGGTAATTATAATGTTAATGAAAATTGCAACTTTAAAAATAAACAGTTAACAAAACATCCTACACAATAATTATTATTATAATACTGTGTTACTTAGATTGGACTCTTCTTTTATTTGTTCCTAAAAACTCTGGGCTGTTGTATCACGTTTCTAGCCTCAGCTGAGACTCCAAATTCTTATAATTTTTGTCTCAGTTGAAGTCAGGGATAGAATATCTGTTATCATAGGGATGCTTTACCCTCTCCCATTTCCATTGTTTTAAAGTTTTCTCTTAGTCGCCACCTTATGAAAAAGGTATTCAAACTTTGTTTTTCTGTTTCAGTTTCATTTTAATCAATAGTTTCTATTTCGTTAACTTGTCAACAATACAAGTTGTTTCAGAATCACCTATCAGCCTCTTGGTCTATGTTCCACTGATCCTAACAAACCCTTAATAGACTTTCTTAGATGACAGAGTTTCTTAGAAAAGTGAATCGGTGGCATCCATTGTTTTACTTGCTAACATTCTGAAACCAGTTTATATCAATCTTTTGATGTCTTATTCTACATTAATTCTTTTAGGTCAAATATAACTTCTCCTCTTCACTCCACTTCTTATGAGCCTTCACTTTTATAATATTAGGATATATTTAAATTAAAAAAATTATTAGGTAAATGACAAATAAACAATTATGGAATGTTTGATACTTCTTAATTATGTTTATTTAATAAATAATTATTTTTAAAAAATTATATCCAAGATACATATATATATATTTATATACGTTTGTACCTTGGAATAAAATTGGGCCAATATTCTTCAATCATTAGCAACGGGGTTTAACTAATAATATTGGTACTTGGTGGGGAAAACTAGTCCGGCAAGTGGGCCCTGTCTTGTTGTTTTTTGCCAACTTCTGATGGCTATTTTGATGTTGCCGCCACGTACTTACCAGAATGGGAATGTCAAGATCCATTTCCCGGGGCCCCCGAGAAATGGAAATTATAAGCATTTTACTTAACCGACCCAGAATCGAACCTTCAATGTTTAGAAATGGGGACTCTGAGATTCATGCCCCAATACTCTCGGCCATCCCATCCTCCTAACTAATACTCACAGGCGGATCTAAGGGGGGAAGAGAGGGAGGCGCTTTCGGGCTGAAGCCCTCACCAAAATGGTAAAATATAACCATGTTTTATGAAAAAAATTATCTCTAAAAGCATTATTGTTGATCTAATTATATTTAATAGGACTTAAAAAATCACTTAAACACCATATTTCATATAGGTACTTAGTTTCTTTCTTCCGAAGTAATTATCATAATATATACATAAAAAAAAATCTTTCGGGCTGAAGCTCTCCCCAAAATTAAATACTGCATCCGTTAGTGCTAATAGTAGGAATACTATTGAATCATTGAGTTGACATAACACATCAGTTACCTTTTGGACTTATTTGAAATTAGACAGTTCTTGAAATGGATGCATGTTTTGGTAGAATAATTCATGTAATTTTATTCACTTTTGCTATTTTATAATGGTTTATTATTTAGTTGAAAAACGGCTTTAGTCAGTGACTCAAAGGATTTCTCTTCTCTGTAAGCTTCATGTCTAAATCTGATGCTCTCATTTAAATAATTAATTATAATTATACAACATGTATAATATATAAATAATTACACATATTTTGTTTATTTCTTAGCAGAAGCTGGAATTGAAAACATAAAAATGCTTTTTATAAGGTGATACCTATGGGTGATATTTTCAAATCATTATTTCAATAATTTATTTTATATAGATATAATTAAAAATAAATAATATTTTTAATCTCTAGTCAATAAATAAATTTGGGTACACCTATTTTCCAGTGACTTGTATAAGAAGAGATTATGAAAAAAATATTTCGGCAATATTCATCCATCAAACTGGGCCTTTACATACAGCATGGAATATTTTTAACAGCTCCATTCCTTATGGCTTCATGACAGCTACAGATTTAAACAACATTGATGAAAAACATGTTTTAAAAGAATACGAAGTTGGTGAGTACAGTCTCATTATTATATTTAAATTATATTTAGTAAGGGAGTCTTTAGCATTTTACTTGGTTGTGCCACCCTAAATTTAAGAAGATCTTGAAGCCAAAATTATGATATTTTCCTCAAGAAGTTATCGGGCTACGGGCATTTTTACTAATATAATATTAGTCCTGGTAAAGGGGGAGAAGAAACCAGCTAGTAAGTCTATTGATTCCATTTAGTCCAATCCAAAATGACTATCTAGAGGTTGCGAACATTTTCTAATCAGAGTGTTAAAGTCTATTTTATAGAACTGTCACGAAATAAATGTTAATTTATTACTTTTTGGAGTGTTGGAATTAAAGGTTGAAAAGAAAAATAAACAATATAAAGAAAAACAACAGTATAATGCCTTTGAAAATGGATATCTAATATGGAACGTCAAGCAAATAAGGGTTGAGAATTTTTATGAAGGTCATTATCTCATCTTCCAAAAATATTGTACATATGATGTATGCTCATTACCAGCTGCTCAATATTTGTTTTAATTAAACACTGAATTTATAACAAGTCAATGTATATTTGTTTAACAAATTGAATTCATGAAGCAACAGTATTAGTAATTAATTGTTTGAAATCAAATTTAACAGGTCTACCAACTCTCAGAACTTAACTTTAATGACTATATAGTTCAAAAAATACTTATACTTTAATAATTGTATTGTACATAAATTATAATATTAATTTATCATATTTTTCTAATTATGTTTTTTTGCAGTTATATTAATGAAAATATATTAAATTTTGGATAATTTCAAAATATTTTTTTTTATATTGAAATAACATTTAATTTTCTTTTAATTCATCTACAGACTGTGGAGAGTATGGAATCGATACTGGTGATAAAGGTCTTTGTCCAGGATTAGCTGCTTCTTTATGTGGCTAATTAGATGATTATGGATATCCACACGCATTTAATAATATATATATTATATAAGCTAGGTTAATGAAGTGTACCTTACACAATAATGTTACTTAAGGAAATATCTGTTAAATTATTTGTATTAATTTATATTAAAAATGTTCTATTTATAACTATCTGTATTTTTATTACATTATCAAAAATTACCTTTATATGTGTATTGTAAGTGTCATTGATAATATTATTGAAACAATTATTTTAGATGTATATTACTTTCACTTACGTATATATGTAATATATAGTAAGGGTAAGTATTGCTTGAAATTGAAATTGTAATTGAAAATGTGAAAATTTTCGAATCTCAATTTTCAACGGAAATACATGTTTTGAGGTCCCCTGAGTTCAAATAACCAAGTGTTGCAAAATGGTCTGTGTGTGTGTGTGTGTGTGTGTGTGTGTGTGTGTGTGTGTGTGTGTGTGTCTGTGTTAACAGTCTAGCTCATAAAAAGTAGTACGAAACTATTTAAAGTATTTAAGATTTGTATATGGGTCGGATGTGACAACAACTTTTTCGTTAAAATCGGCTAACCGGAAGTGCAGCTTTATATGAACGCTGAAACACATTTTTACAATTTTCTCAAAAATGACAAACGATTTTGATCAAACTCAGTGTATCATTGTATAATTAAGTGGTCTTTAATATCATTTAGATCTTATCCCCGTTGATGTCACTTTACAGGGCTTAAATGCCCAATGTTCATAAATGTCTTCCTCTAAAGTACATTTAATATGGTTTATTTTAAAAAGTTAACCATTTCGCATTATTAAGAGTTACGAAAAAATGCTACATATAACTTTTGAAAGAATTTGATAAGTTAATAAAGGAGAAAAAAAAAAAGGCAGAAAAACCTGCCTGGTGGAACAAAAAAAATGGTCCCTATTAATTTATTTTTGTTCAAAACTCTGCTTCTATGAGGTAACAGAATTTTATGTTATCTAATTTTTATGAAAATGTTGGTGATTCAAAGCGTATAAAAATGAGCTTTAAATAGTAAAAGAAATTTTTAATGGTAAGTAAACTGGACCAAGTGAGATTTTGATATGAAGAGTGGAAGAATTGAGAATTAAAGATTCAAAACTACTTCTATGGAGGGAAGTCGTTACAACAATTTGTTGGAAATAATCAATTTGTATCATGATGATCACAGGTAATGTTAGTAATTAGAAAGCATGATAAACACAAATCAGCCTTTGAGAAAAGTTTATTAATCCTGGATCAATTAGTATATTATAGATTCAAATTTATTTAAGTAATCTTTTTTATTATTAATTTTTATTTCTGGATAATTATCATCAATAAATATCTAGTGGCATCCCGAATAAATTTCACTATCTAAAACATAGCATTTTTATGGCATCCCTTGTGGGGATAAATCATAGCAACATTTATCACATTATAGCTATCTCCAAAACTGCATTCAAATCTTCCGACCCATCCTTGCCTACATCGAGCTGCATTGACCGACTGTTGTGTAGTGTTTGCTCAGAACATCCTCTAGATCCAGTATCTCAATTTCTCTCCATCATCCGCAAGTTGAGTTCCTTATTGTTGACATTCTCTCTAATGCTTCTCATATCCTATATAATGATGTAGTATATCGTCATGCTCTAGTTCCTTATGCTCTAGTTGATCCGTCATTTGAATAAACTTAATTCAAATTTATTTCCCTCTATTCCAAAATAATCGTCTCTGGAGACTTGAACACGAATTTTTTCTCTGATTCTGATGAAAAACCCTTTCTAGAAGATCTATTTTCTCATTTCAACTTTTCATTGTTCCTTTATGATTAACAGCAAGTCCGATAATTGGTTAGACCTCTACCTTATTGACTACTCACAAAAACTCTTTTCCTCTTCTCAGCTCCCTTTCTATTTTCTCATGACTGGACCCAAATATTATATAACATCCAAAAATTGCCTACTCCATATAGTTCCTTATTTATATATTACTTTGGGTTTCTAGTTCATCGATGTATGCATTTAATGTTAATTTATAACATTCCTGCAGACCAAGATTACACATTTTGTAATCTGTTTTCCTATCAATTCCATGATTGCCATTCTTGCTTAAAGTCTTCTCAGTATCCTTGATATCCACATTCATATGTGTCAGAAAATGAAATATCTGCAGCAGAGGTGGGATGAATCCTTTAGACATTTTTGATATAGTAGGCCTGCTTATGACTACCAAGTGTTTGGGTATTCCGCATCTGAATATGAATAAGAATTTGGCAGTCTAAATCTTGAAACTTCCTAGAAATCATCTTGTCAGCTCTTTATTCCAGATGTAAATGGCTACTAATCCTTTGCCAGGATCAGTCCTGTTTCCGCATCCTTCAACTAACTTGTTCTGGGACGTCCCCTCCTTCCTTTACCTTCAAAATCTTTCTCATCACTTGTCCTTCTGGCAAACTTTCAATGTGCCCAAGACAATGCACTCTTCTTGATTTATACAAATACTATTATAAAATGTAGAATTTTATTAGTGACCGCTGAAGGTACAAGAAATAGCGGTAAATTTAAGCTTGTTGCTCTTAGCAAAAATCCTATTCCGGCTTTATAGCCCTGGAGCAAGAGCCTCAAAACGGACCTGATCGCAGGCGAAGATTTGAATGTACGTTACGAAAGTGTATGTTATTTTGAGTAAAATGAGCCTTTTCTGCCATTCCAGTGCCGGTGATTTAAAAAATTTAAAGAAGACGGATTTAAAGAATATTAGACCAGAAGATCGAAATGGAGAATGTATTGCGAAAAATGTGAGAATTTTGTTAATTTGTTTAGCTTTTATTTATGGATTCAAATACATAAAAAACAAAATTGCCAAGGCGAGCAACCAAGGGAATAGTTTTTACTAACAAAAAAGCCAGATTTTTTTTTTTTTATCTCGTTTTATTTTTTCGCTTGCAACTCCTGAACGGTGCATCCAAGCACAGTAAAACGTGCTCTTTGATAAATTAAAGAATATTAAATTGTGCGTCGAACGAGTACATAAACTTAATAATTTTGTAATGTGGCACAGTAGAAAAATATGTTCAACGGACGCTGATTTTTATCATATTGGTTCAAAAACTGAGATAAATTACCATAAATGGCTCTGCTGCATGGAAATAAGTTCTCCAAGAGAAAACCCTTGTAGAATCAAAGTTGCATAGCATCAAATTCCACGTCTACTGATTACGAACATTTTTAATGTTTTTCGATCATATCTCTCGTAATTGGTAATCTCCCGATGGCTGGAAATTGATAACTGTGATTTTCAATATTTCCGTAATATAGTATGGGTGTCTATTATACTCAGTTATTGTGGTTAAGAGCCCGTTATATGCAGTATAGGCCTCTTTTCCATCCCTCAGCAGCGAATTATTGAACGAAAACATTTTTTTCGAATTCATAGTTTTGATTTTATAGTCAAATTCAGGCTCATTGCCAGGCAGGGCATAGTGCGAGGGAGGACTGAAAGAAAAATTCCTTGAGCTGTTTATGTAATAAAATAAGCTTATATTACTGAAATGTACTAGTAAATTTCATTTTCGTCAAATCTAAATCCATTTATTGAAAAAAGCAAAACATTAAATAATGTGTAAAAAATTAATAATGTGGAGTGGAAGAGGAGTTGTATTGCTTTGCTACGATTAACGGCTGCGCTGGAATTAGAGTAATACAAACCTTTAATAAACTTTGAGCTTATTTCTTTAATAAATTAACTGACTAATTAAATAAATTTTAAGTAATTTAATAAATTACTTTTTCGACATAATATTATTGAATATATTGTGATTGTGAAGGCTAATGACGATAGCAAATTATATTGAGTAAAGAAAAATTTACATGTTTAAATAAATGTATGGTTTAAAAATTTGATTTCACTTATATTGACGCATATGTTGGGATGCAAATTGCAAATTGTGCAGCATAATGACGACAAAACTGGTTACTAAATAAATATTTGTTGTTTCCCTCAGCCAAATTTACTAATGATATAATTAAATTCTTGCTCTTACCTATATAAAGTACATTTTCAGAAGCCAATCTATCAGTTGCCTAAAATGGATCTTAAATTTCTTTTCCTCTTTGTCTTCTTGGCTTTATCTGCAGTCCTCGTAAGTACAATTTTTTTATACATGTCTTTGCTTTATTTAACAAAATAATAATAAAAATTAAAAAGTGTATTGCATATTTTATTTATGCATTTAATTATGGTACACTGAATGTGCGTGATGTGTGATGTGTGGGGAACTGATTACATATTTACCAGGTATTTGAATAAAAAAAAAAAAAAAACTGAGAGAACTGAAACATCATTATGGTATTAATAACACTATTCACTATTGAATCTACGTTTCTTTGACTTATCAAATTTATCAATGACTTAAGCCTAAACATTGGTAGATCTGGTAATCAGACTAGATGTAAAGTAGCTGACTGTGAGTTACTTGGTGAAGGGTAAAATGAATGAACCTTAATTGTATTTGCAGTCCCTGGGAGCAGCAGCAGATCTTGGAGAATTTGAAGTAGAACCAGAGGCAACTGGATCAGAAGGTGGACAAAAAGATGTCAGGTGTGGAGGCAAGAAAGGAGGCAAGGGAGGAAAGAAAGGATGGAAGGGTTAAATAACTGACAAGCAATAAATAACTTATAATAAAAGTTACTATCATGAAAGGTGTTTATCATTGTCCTATAATAATATCCGTTTCGGTTCATTGTTTTAAAAATTAACCTTATCAACCAAGACATTTGTTTTTTAATACCAACCACAAATTCGAGGTTTTACATTTCAAGAGACATGGAACCTAAAAATACGTGCCTTTTCTCTGAGGCTACTATGAAGATTTTTTGGAATTTCCAGCTCAAGTCACTGGTCAGCCCAGGTTCATATACGGATTTCGACAATGCCGTTGCTAATTGATTGAATCTCTACAAGTAGTACATACAGTAGTGATTTGACAAAGATCACGGTCAACCGTCTGGTTTTTCTTCTATTTATTTAATTAAGAAGTAACCTAATTTTATTTTCAACTAACTCAAAATTAAACATGTAAAATATATTATATATATTTCAAATTAGAAAATAATTAAATATAAACCTGTTCTACAACAACCGATGAAGGGTCTTGGATTAAGTACGGTAAGGAAATACTGTTTTTTAGGACAGCGGTTGTGCTTGGAGGCGTTGGGTCTAGACCATGATCAGCCGTCAGGTTTCCTCCTTAATTAATTATGTAATTAAAATAACCGGTTACTGAGTCTGGGTGTGCCTCAGGGGGGTCTCCTGAACTCAGGATCGATTCACGTCTGATGTAGCAGAATAAATTATTACCAGCCTCAGCTATAAGGAAAGTCGTGTAAGAGGAAAAGGAGTAGATATTTTTGGTATACAATAACTATTTAGAAATGATAAGCCATTGTTTAACAAATCACATAGTTTTTAGTCACATTTTCGTCGTTCTGGAGTTTAGAATAAGGACTTCTGAAATTTTAGAACTGTTATAATTATAATTTTATTTTATGATTTGGACCTCGTGAAAAAACAAAATTGAAACTTTTGACTATGAATAGTATTATGAATAATTCATGAGTTAATCTTAACAGAAAATAAAGTTATGATATTCGAATCTAATAATTTTAATCTAGTTGTACGTCAATATTTGACGAGAATAATGAATCTTAATCAAGACGAACTATTATATGAATACATTATAGGTACGCTGATCAGAGGTAAAAAAAAAATATATTCAACAATTTCAAGTGGAAAAATAATGTATTATACATTGACGGTAAACATTTACATACCGCGTAAGTTATTAATCATCACATATATTAAATCCAGAATATTAGAACTTATCGTGATGATCAAATAAACTATAGTCAGAACACATTAGTAAAGCGATAGTAAAAGAAATCACATTTAATTTTGAAGAGCTAAAATTTAAAAAGGAGTTATGAACTAATGGCCTGGGTATAATTTAATAAATCCAAATACAAAGCCTCGAGTCTCTAAAATGAAGGTAAACAATTAACTTGCCAATATTTCTTCAACATATCAGGGTAAATAATCGAGATCACGCCCATCATGGTACGTTGTTGCGCTCAGTATTTTGTAAAAGTGGTCAGTTTCTTCTGACTCCGAATATTATACATTCATTTACTTGACGATAACTAATAAAAAAGTTTCATAAACCTATCAAGTAACAATTACAATATTTATATGTTCATATTCTTGACCTTTCTTCATTAAAACTTATTTCTATCCAATTAGCCTATAGACAAGGTATCAAGAAGAAATAACAATTCTATTGTACTACAGGTAATAAATTGGTGACTGAGTTACTTAATGTATGTCGTTCTAACCCTCAGGGGTGCCTTCCTCCCCCACGTCGATGGCGCATGAACCTCCTCCCTTCCTCCTAAAATATTTTATTGCTCTCCTCTTATTAAAAACAGTGCAAGTGAAAGCAGAATTTAAAAATTATAGATCATAAACAATTACACTTAATGTGGACAGTTCCCGTCTTCTGATTTGGAACTTTTCATTCCAACAATTCATAACTCCGTCGAAATGTGCCTCCTCAAAAGCTCAAAGCCTTGACAAAATGTGTTGCCTTCAAAAATTTTGATGGCCCAAGATGCAGGATTAAACTCCCTTCTGGGTACCTCTACTAACATAATATTTTTAAAGTGACGGCGCCACTAACGGATCCAGGATTTAATTTTGGGGAGCTCCAGCCCGAAAGATTTTTTTAAATGTATATATTACAATAATTACTTCGGAAGAAAGAAAAGCGTTTAAGTGATTCTTTAAGTTCTATTAAATGTAATTAGACGAACAATAATACTTTTAGAGATAATTTCTTTTATAAAACATGGTTATATTTTACAAATTTGGGAGATATTTTACCATTTCAGCCCGAAAGCCTCCTCCTATTCCCCTGTAGATCCACCTATGGTCGGAGCGATGATCGTTTATATTTTTCAGTAGTTCCAGATAAGGATAATAAAAAATTAAAGTTATTTGGATATTAATACCGCTTACGTATATGTGAAATATACAGTAAAGGAAAGTATTGTGATCTTAATAAAAATTCGAATCCGCGTTTTTAACTGAAATACAGGTTTTGAGGACTTCTGAGTTCAAATAATACGTTTTGCAAAATGGTCTGTGTTTGCGTGAGCAGCCAAGCCCAAACAAGAAAAGTTGTACAAGAGTAAAATTACCTATTTAAAAAAGTTATATACCTGGAGTGTGACAGTAACTTTTTTGCCAAAATCGACTAATCGGAAGTGGGAATTTATTTCATCGAGTTTACACATAGTGATATAGATTATTTCCTGCTATGGTAGATTCCAAAGCTTTCTGTGAACACTATTTGTAATCCATCTCGTTTATTTAATTTCCAAATTATATATAAGTTTTATATTCTTAACGTAAAAACAAACTTGTTCGATAAAAAAAAAAAATTACTATTTATTTCTTAAATAAAAATTAGCTAGAGAGCTGTACAGCTAGTATATTTTAACCACTTTTACTCTTTCTATTTGTTTCGACTCTAAGAGCTTTACACTGATTTTAAGAAATAGTAAAAACATCAAAAACTAAATGTGTTTTTATAAAGCGTTTTTATAAAGGGCGGGTACCATAGTCGTATTTTTGTGCCGATTACAACTAAGATTATTTGTGTGAAATAAATAATTTGATGTTGTTATTGTCTTGTTTTCATTTACATTTCTTCTAATTTTATTTTTTGTCAACAAAATGCTCAATCTGTCTTCATTTATTTTAGTTTCGTTCTTAGTCAAGAAAAAATGTAGGTAGTCATATTTTGTTTAGTGAATGTTTTGTATTGGTAACACTGTTTATTTTAAATCAGTATTCTTACTCAAGTTTAATTTTGGTATTCTGAGTTTTATAAAAGAAATTCCTGATGAACTTAAATTATGTTTTTATTTAGGAAACAATCATAATAATCATCTTTTAGGAAGGTATTTCTGGTTCATGATCTTTAACTTTTAACTTTAAGCAAACTTAATTGTTTGCTTTCAAACTGACGAACTATCTTTTAGTTGCAAATAGTAAACTTTCCTTATTAGTGTAGCAAAGTATCTAATATTTTAGAGTTTGCTATTTGTTCTGGAATTCATTGATTTTGGATTAACTTTCCTAGGTTAAAAACTCTGGTTTTCACCTCTATTGAAAGTTTTCTTTTTCAAAGCCTTTCAGTTAATCTTAAACTCAAAACTAATACGATAGGATGGGAATAAAAAGATATTAAATTTTAAAATATATTTTAGGCAAACATAGATACTTACAGTTTATAAAGAAAAATGAATAATACCTTAATCTAAACATAACTATTAACATTACATTACAATAAGCAAGTTTACAAACATTCAAAATCATATATATATTTATTTACACAAAATAATGAAATTTTAGCAGGTACTTTATAATAGCAATTATTTTTTTATAATACAACTTATCTACAATTAAAAGTAACCAGTTTATTAAGTTACAGTTGAAATAGCAAAATATTTATAATTGCATCAAATTACAACAAAGCAACAAATTATTCATTTTTTAATTCAATAACAGTTTTAGTTTAAAAGATACATAGATAACTAGATCAAGTTAAATTTTATTACAACTGTACAATTTAAATAAATGTTTTTTCTAAACTAGCATTGCGCTAAAAACTATACTAAAATTGATACTACAAAATAAAAGTATTTACTAATCATTACTCCATTTACATGCACTGAATCTTCAGAAAAATTCATCACAGACAAAAATATGATGGTAAAATTTTGAAAAATTAATTTACTTTTTTAAAAAGTTAGTATATAAATCTGATGGTTCATAAAATATTTAGAAAATGTATACCTTTAGAAGATTGGTTCTATTATAATACTGGATTGAGTCATCATTAGTTAAAATAATAATATCAAAAATTAATTTTCTTTAATGTATTAATAATTGTTCAGCATGTATGAGATCAGAAATGGCTTACATCATCTAGATAAAACAGTTATTCAAGCAAAACACCAAGAAGAAAAAATTCTATATCTTATGAATAAAATATAAGAATTATTAAAATTATATTTTTTTATTAGCACATGTGACTAAAATAGATCTAGGAATCTGTTATTATTATTGTAAGCATTGAAACAGAAACCATTTATAATTATTCAGAATGGTTTTATATCTCACTGCGAAGATAAGAGTCATACTTTTTAATTTTTTTTTTTTAAATGCTCAGTTGCTTTGAGATATATGGCGATTAAGAATCACTTTGGACTCATTAATGAAATAATCTCTTACATGTAACAGTACATCACACCATATCAACTCTCTGAGACAATACAGCCATTGTTTCCTGACATATTTTAAGCCACAAAGACAACAAATCTTTAGTTACTTGGTGGTTTTAAAATAATGTCAAAGACAAAAATATAAATTCTAAACAAACATTGATGACATAAATTAGGCAAGTGTTGTTTGTGAAGCCTGAATTGCAGGGTTCATCTTGATACTATTGTTTACTGTATGTGTGCTGTTAGTGCTATTTGTGTTTCTCGAACTGGCTCCTGACCATGTGGTTCTTGGACCTGAACTGATAGTTTCTTTTCCAAAGCAACTGCGAATTTTAGACCAAACTAGTCTTCTTACCCTCTTCTTCCAAACGAAAATTAGAAATATGAAGAGACCTTGTAGTGTATTGGTGAAGTCAGGAATATACCATAAGTAGCTTGGACCCCCAGCTATGGAGGAAAGCAATTCCATCACCCAATTTATGCCCATCACAATGAAGAGCTTCAGATAGAGAGTGAATCTGTAAATAAATAAATAAAATGTTATGAATAACTAATTAAAATTATGTATGAGATAAATTTGTTGCTTAATTTACATATCTAAGCAACTACTATTAACAGCAATACTTATAAATACACTTTTCAGGTTCATCAATAAATGTGCTGAAAAAAGATTGTATTGAAAATATTTACGAATATCATTTTTATTGAACATTATAATTAAATACGGTAGTTCAAATATTTATTTTTCTTAATTCACACCATTGATTCAGTTGTTTAGTTTTTTATTATAGCTATAGTAGTAATTGTTTTATGAGAATTAAAAGATATTTCTTCTGTATATGTTTGCCATAAAATCTCTTGTGCTACTAAGTTAATTTATTAAAGAAAATAACTTTTAAAAGTAAAATAGTTGTTTTAAATTACCCAACACCAATCTTCTTTTCTTAAAATAATCTTAATTAATGGAATGTTTGTGGAATCAAAACTATTAAGCTTACAAATTAGTGTTTATGTTATCTATTTGTTTACATATTTTAAATGTGGAGATGCTTTTTTATTAATTACTATTTGAAGAGTATTATTATTATTATTTTAAATTATTGGAATTTCAGTTTTATTAGTTATTATTCTATGATGACTAATGATTCTACCATAACTATTTAGGTCTTGAACTTATTCTCCTGTGAATTATTATAAGAGGATGTCTGTGGCAAAAACAATTTATTTTAATTTAATATTTTTTAACATTATTTTAACAATATTTAGATTTATCTCATTAAAACTTTGATACCATCACTAGTAGACTACACGATATCTAACAGTAATATCACATCCAGACAATTAAATTAATCACTCTTCCAAGTTTTGCCTATTCATCATACAACTGATCTATGTAATAGGTAAATTCATACTGATCTACAGATTTAATAAGAAAAACTATATCTGACAGAAATAATCATAACAAAAACTACTCACTATTTACCACAATTATTTTTTATTTGTGGTAACTATCATTATTTATATCATTAATGCTGTTTTATTTATCTTTTTGTTATTTACTTCTATCTTTGCACATAGCACATATCTTTTGTATACCTGATTTGATTTTAGCTCAGATGATGACCCACATGCTTGTATCAAAATGTTGCTATAAGAAGAAAAATAAATTGTGTCTAATTTCCTGACTATTTATCAGCCATAATGAGAATCGTTCTATAAATAGGTATACCGTCAGGTATACCTTACTATCTTATTTAGAGTTAATACTAATCACAGAGAAGAAAAAAATAAGTGCAATCTAGATGATTATTATAGAAGTTGCGGAGGATAAACCGGCAATAAACTAGTGACAATACAATGGAAAGTACTTCAGAACAAAGAGAAATTGTCTGCATTAAATTTATAAATTATATAATTAAATAAATCTGTAAATATTCACATTAAATCAAATTTTTTAACAGTTAATCTTAAATGAAATCAGATGAATTTCGGACTGTTTTGTCGTCAGATGCTTCTGAAAAAACTCCTGAAAGGCAAGAGGATTATTCATTTCATTGTTAAAATTTTCAATTATTTTCAAAATCCTGGAAAAGCTCATCCTAAAACGCCTGCACCCCATCCTAGATTCTAATCACATTATCCCAGATCATCAATTTGGATTCCGCAGATCCCATTCCACTATCCAGCAATGCCATCGTATGGTGGATGTTGTCTCCTCTGCATTGCAGGGCGGAATGTACTGCACGGGAGTCTTTCTCGATGTAGAACAGGCTTTTGATCGAGTCTGGCACCCAGGACTGCTTTACAAACTCCGTAAATTCCTACACCTTACATAGTTCCTCATTATCCGTTCCTATCTAACGGATAGATCCTTCAAAGTAAATCATAATAATTCCTATTCATCCCTTTTTTCCCAGTCAGTAGTATCCTAGTCGGTAGTATCCTAGGTCCTATCCTTTACACAGTTTATACAGCTGATATCCCAACCCATCCTAACACTGTCATTACCACGTATGCCGATGATACATGTGTCCTATCAATTAATAACGACCCAACAATTGCATCCCAAACCCTTCAATCACACATCACAAACCTTGAAGAATGGTTTCAAAACTGGAGGATCAAAATAAATTCCAATAAATCCCATCAAATCACCTTTACCCTTCGTCGTAAACCTATGTCCTCTTGTCCTACAGTATCCTTTAATAATACCCCACTTATCCCTGTTGAACAAATTCAATACCTTGGACTCCACTTAGACAAACGTCTAACTTGGAATCCTCATACCAGACTGAAACGACAAGAAACAGCTCGACGTTTCCGACTACTCCAGCACTTACTAGACAAACGCTCTATCAGTCAATTACAAAAGACTCATATACATGACTACAATAAGACCTATTTGGACTTACGGAATTGACCTCTGGGGCTCCACTAAGCCATCGAATTCCTCTCGTATCCAATCCTTAAAATCCAAAATCCTTCGTAAAATCCTCACAGCTCCTTACTTTGTTACAAACAAAATCATCCATAACGATCTTAATGTTCCTTATATTTCTGACCTGGCCCAATCCATATACATTTCCTTCCATAACAAACTTCAGAACCGTCCTAACCCTCTCGTTTCTAACCTTGCTTCCTTTTCAATCCCTGACAACACTCCGAGGCGTCTGAAAAGAAGATGGCCTCGAGATCTCCTTTTGTAAATACATTTTTAGAGTGCTACCAGTGGGTAGTTTCTCAACAAATGATTTCATGCTATTATATTCTTTTGTTCACATTTACTGAATGTATTTTTACTTGTAATACAGTTGTAAATATCTTCAATAAATAAAAAAAAAAAAAAAATATGATGAACAGACGTTCAAGCAGGTGATTTGAGAGAAATCATTCTTAACAGCCAGTTTATCCATTTTAATTAATTTAGCTATGAGTATTTATTTAATATAGGCTGGGTGTGCCCCATCAGGGTCTTCCAACCTCAGAGACAACCCACAACTGATGTAATAGAATTAATAATTATCTACCCTGCCACACTCTGACTCAAACCCAAGACCTGGAGCATAGTAGCACAGTGATTCACTCACAGAGCTACTACATTCCATATCAAATTAAAATACAATTCAGAAATTAATTTTTAGGTATCATGTATTCATAAATGATGAAGTTAAATTTATGGGACTAATTTATTAAAAAATTGAAATGAAAATATTTTAAAATACATGATTTCAATGATGGTAGCAACGATAATTCACTTTAAATGCTGGTTACGAATCAGTTTTTTTTTGGTTTACTTAACTTTTTTCTAACAGTCAGATCCTAAATAGAGTATGCCTCCGAGCGTCCCGAAGTTTTAAAATATTTTAACCCATATATTTTGGAAAAGGCCAAAATGGTTTGAAAAATTCTGCATAATAACATATATTTTTTGGAGTATTTGAAACTTGTATTCCTTGTTGTCTCCACTTATTTTAATACATCACTGGGTCAAGATTAGTTTTAGTAAAAACTTTCTCTTTTGTAAGTTAATGACCTTTAAGATTGAATAATTTAGTTTTGCTGATAGCATTTTCAGATTCTTTAAATATGTATTAAAAAAATTCAGAATATATTTTTTAAATTAGAAAAACAAAAAGAAATTACTTTATGAAATAACTTTAAGTGAAGCTAAAATCATAATAAAATCATTTACAAATAAATGATCCATATTATTATTATTATTATTATTATTGGTTAATAATAATAGCATATAAGTAAGAAAACACTTCTGGGCTTGTAATAATAGTAATGCTGTTAAGTTCTGCTAAGTTCAATTGGTATTGAATAGTATCCTTTATAGAGAGTACTCCATTTCCAGCCAATATGATTCATTTCTCTCATTACCGATTTCTTCTATAAATTCCTAGACTTTTTGTGCTTCTCAGCATCTTTTGGATTTTAATACTCAATTTCTTTGTAATTGAATTTTTGTTTTCTTATGTTGGTATATACAAAACCATTTCCATTTTTTTTTTTTTTTTTTTTTTAATCTTGATAACTTTAGAACTTATTTCAGTCCTTTTTTCCAATTTTACATCTGAAAAACTTCAGTCGACTCATTACCAATGATCACATGCATTATATTTTTCCTTTGTATTACATTTAATGACATGCCCTCTTTTATTGATAATTCTTTTACATATCTTGCTTTAAAATTAACATCTAAGAAACATTTCGCAAAGATTTAAGAGGATAGTATGTACTTTTAATGTATTTAATATATTTGCAGTTCGATTTAGGTAGGTTTTCCAGAGGCGTAAAAAAGCATACTATTTAGTCCTACCATATAGTTCTGATAGGCAAAGGTTCATGGACAATTACGTTGAAAATTTAGCATTTTTTAAATTTTATTTTAATTTTATTAGTTTTGTTGTATTTTGTACTTGGGAGTAGTTACTATTCACTTTAATTTTTTCCACTTTTATTACTTTATATACTTACAGGTATTTCTCTGTACTCGTCTTTGGACCTGAATACCACGGTAGATAAAGCTGTTCTTCATGACACTCCATAATAACTAGACTAAAAAATAAGGATATAATATTCAGAATTCTTTCAACTAAACATTTTTTTAATAACGTGATGAACCCCTGGAAACTATAACTTTTAAATTATTATGTCAGTAAATTTAATAGATTTTTTAAATTCCTAAAATTCGGCTTATCATCTGTCATCAAAGACGGACTTGTGTCATTTTTAAAAATTTGAGAAAAAGCCAATTTTAGTGAAATAGCTTCAATTTAGGCCAATTCTAATGATTGTTTTTAAAAATTAAATTTGAACATTCTTAAATAAAATCACCAGAAACAGTTGAACCTATAAAACAAAAATTGACTTTTTCTCCACTTTCTAAAAAAGACAGAAGTCTATCTTTGATATGAAGCCTCTCAGATATAAAATACTGTGATATGATTATAATAAAGCAAACATTAATAGAATGATTTAAACCAAAAACTTTGCTGTTACTCTAGTCTTCAATGTTTAATCAGCATTACTGTTCTTAGATAATTTGTGTTATTAATAAATCAGATAAAATAAATAATTACAAACAAATAATAATAATAAAAACAATAGTTATTTTATCTCTATAATAACTAGAATGAAAATCCTGAATTCTTTAAGATATAGTTTCCTGGGGAACATGACGTATAAACACGTAAAATGTCCCACAAACCTTTAAATTAACAAATATTTAAGTGATAATTACAAAGTGAAATTATTACATCAATTTTAGTAAAGCACATAATTGTTTTTTTTGTATTAAAACTTTAATATTATTTTAATGTAAACTTATTTAATGATGTTATTGAACATTGATCTTTGTAACGAGAGTTTCATAATTATATTTTAGTGGAATGTTTTTAGGAAAGGCTTTTATATTATACAAGTTAAAAAAATGAATAGATATACAAATATATGTCAAAAATGAGAGAAAAAAGATTCATCCAAAAAGTTTTTGGTACTTTTAATGTTGCCAATATGTAGAGAACCATATTTAGGAGAGAAAACTGTAATTAGTATAGTAGTAATTACACTTAAAAAGTGTGAAAACCTATTTTTGTATAAATATATATTTTTTATACACATGATTTATGAATGCGACTCCACATTAAGCACATTTAATACAAATGTTAATTCCATACCAGTTCTTCCCCACAGTTTCCATACCACTTTATAAAGCAAATAACATTTATTGGTTAGTTTAAAATTTGATTTTAATAATCTTATACATTATTAATAGCTTTTTAACTAAATTATATACAAGGTTTATGAGTGTTTCAAATTCATATTAAGAAAGTGATAGATAATACACTTAGTAAACTTGTATTTCAAAAGCATAAGTCTGCAATGCTTATCACTTTGACCCACTGCTAAGCCAAAAATTCAATGTCCGTTCCATTTTTAGGTCTTTCAGTTTATCAAATCAATTTTTGTGGTAAATATGCCATTTATATTTTTAAAAAAAATATTGTCATTTATATATTTGGCTAAGAATTGGCTAAGATACTTATTTATTTATTTACTGAATCAGTTTATAATTGTAACAAATTTAATTCTATAACTCAAAAATATTTATCTAGCTTTGGTATCTCTTAATCTTGAATAGTTTTTACTTAACAATATTTAAAAAAGAAGATTGGGGTAGGATGATGTGATGGTTTTCTTTAGCAAATATACTTAATTGCACAGAAGATTTTATCATAAATAACATATATGCATAGTAAAATATATAATTCAACCTATCAAATTATATGTATGTATAAGATGGTAATTGTCTTCATTTGAAATGATTTTTTAGAAATGAAAGGAAAATATTTCATAGAATTTCACAAAGCAGTTGCTAATTATTTTTAATCAAATAGGAAAGAATATTAATTATTCCTTATAAAATTATCACTTAACGGGAGCCAATAAATTTAGAATATCAAAATATATAAAATCTAGAAGTTATGCTACCATGATATTATAAAATAGCAGTTACAATATAATTTTTTAAAAATATTTCTGAATCAATATATATATATTTGAAAATTCTGACAAAACCAACTGATTTTGGGAAAAAAAGAGTTTAGTTTGTGTAAAATATGACATTTTCTGGAATTTTTATCCCGTTCTAGTTAAAATATGTAGAATATGATTCAATACATCTAGCTTTTAAGATAAAATTTAATATTATGAAATTAAGAATTTCAGTACTTTGTGGTTTATTTAAGTGTCACTCTCCATTGAATTAAAAATAAGCATACAGTTGGAAAATAGTAGAGACAAATACTAAGTATAACAAATATGAAAGTTTGAACTGATTAAAATTATAAATACGATCTAATTGAAATAATAAATATTATCTGTTTTTAATATTAAAAATAAACACAAGATAATTATAGAATTATATTAATGTAGAACAATGTTATTAAAAACAAAGTTTAATATCTGGAAAAGACAATTGAAATTACTACTAAAGAAAAAAAGTTGAAGCTTAATTAATTTTTGGCTGGAGTCATAAGGATTAAGTTAGCAACATGAAATAATAAGTAACGATGATATTGTCGAATATAAGATAACTTTAAACACCAGGTATGAAACTATGAAACCGGAATTTTCATCTAGAAAATATATGTTTATTGTATAAAAATCTTAAAAAATATTTAATTCAAAATATTATCCGCCACTAGATATAAATTTTTTCAATCTCTCTGGAAATTTATAAATGCCATTTCAGAAAAACTGTTGCAATTTTATGGTGAACTAGTCATAAACCATTTTCGTACATTTTCATTTGAAGTGAAGCACTGCTGAACAAGTACGTGTCCCATCGTTGCAAATAATCAGGATGGAGCCAAATCTGATGATTAAGTCATATATATGCGCTAATATTTCCCAAGTCAATGCCTCATTCATTTCCTTCTCTGGTTTTGGTTTGTGTTACAGTGATTTATCATGATTAAAAGGAGCAATCATCAATCAGCAAATCAAATAGTGTTTTCTTTTTTGATATTCTGGTCATTTTCTGTGCTATAATCAACTCGATAGTCTATTATACCATCTAAGAATAGTCCCCCTCGCGTTCCAAATTTTTCTTTTCTCAAGTCACAATCTCCATTTATGAATTTTTTAAATCACTATGATTTAGGAAGAGCATACTCACTATGAGCCTTGGCAAGCATTCAAATTCTCTAAAGGTTTTCCTTGAATGGTAACAGAAAACTAATGCTGTTCCCAAATCGTAGTTTGTAGGTACAAAACTCAACATGCTCAACACTATTAAAACGATGTTGTTGTATGAAACTTGTATTGTTGTGAACTAAAAATCTTTGCCAGCTGTCGAAATAACAAAATAGTACCAATAATGTGGTTTAACGATGACTATTATACATTAACAACTAGAGCCATTTGCGGACAAATTCCAGTTTCATATTTACATGCCTTATAATATATTTATTACTCATAAATATACTGACTGGAGTACAAAGCATCAAACATTTCCTCAAAAATGATGGTTTGATATCATTATTAAAATTAATTTTAATATAAAGCACATCTGCATTTGTTTCAGAGAAAAAATATGGATTAATCACCAGGTGCCAATGTTGAAACTGAGTGCTATAAGTGCGGTACATGAATAAATAAATTAGTTTAGCTTGGACAAAACATTTTGATCACTACAACATGAGTGTTTATCTAAACATATAAGCAAATGTGAACACAAATTAAGCTGTGATTGCTCAGGTATGTGATTTTCAGATGATTATTTCATACAATTAAAAAAAAACTAAGGCAATGAATAAGAGAAAATATAAATATGAAAGGTCCATTTTTCAATCACAGAATGTGCAGTAAAATAATTAAGTTTATTGAGTATTACAAAGTTCTGACCCAAACATGTGGGACATTAACTGAGCTAAAAATTAAAAAATATAAAATTACATCAGAAAAATGAAAAGTATAAAATTATATGAATAAGAGAAGAAGAAGCTGGACCTTCCATGAAATATGGTAACATAAAAAATATTTTAGTACTGACAATGAGCCATATGTTTGAGTCAAAACGTCAGAAAATTCAATAAACATAATATTTTGACTGCACCTTCTGACCATTTTTAATCCTTACAATTTCAACAGTCAACTATATATCCATCTCTGAATTATAAATTTGAGGTTAATTATTAAAAACAACAATATTTGTAGAATCAAACATATCATGATAAACCAATTATATTATGACATATTTGCACAACTTAATATAGAAAAAAAAATTCTAACTTTTTTATTTACTTAATATAGAATATTTTGAGTAAAATTTATGATACAGAATCTCTGTTTTTAAAAGAATAAAACTATTTTATTTTTTCAATATTTAACACCAGGCTTACATAGGATGAATCTGATCCAATTCATTGTTAGTGTAGGAGTCATTTAATGTGCATATTTCATTATCGAAATTGCAAGTAATTAATACTAGCTTCTAATACCAACTTTATACTTGTATATTATTCAGTCATTTGAAAATTATATAAGTTGCTTGTAATTTTTCCTTGAATTTGAAATAATATTTAACATTGATCAGCAAAATAATTAAATGGAGATAGATAATTATTAAAAGAAATCAATCTCAAAATCATAATAAATCATTCAGCGAAGTCATATCATAGCGTGGATAAGCATCATGATATAATAGCAAATAATTATTAACCGAACCACAAGACAAGATTGGTTTATAAAAAGCCTCAGTGCATCATGTTTAATATCCTCTGTCCAGAAGCAAAACAGTGAATTTGAAGGAAAAAAATTTTCATTTAACTATATACAAAGTTTAAAATTATTTCTCCAAACCTCTTTTTCTCAAAATTTGGATTTTGCTATCGAACAGGAAATATGTTATGTTTGATTCTACAATTGGCCCCTGACTTCTAAATTGTAAAGAGTTAAAGATGGTAAGGCCATAAAGTTAATAGCAAAATAAAATATACAAATATAAACCCTTATGAATGTAATTTATATTATTTATGACAGCTGAAATTCTTCAGGTATTTATAGAAAAAAAAATCAGTTTAATTATTCCATCAAAACAATGATTATTTCATCTTCAAATTGTTTTAACGGTTTTATTACCTTTCTTTGTCATTCGTACTATCGTGTTTTCGAGAATCTCCTCTCTTCAACACTGCTGTTTCCCTTCGATGGGACCATATCCTGAAAGCTGTAACTCCAAATAGAATGATGTTGCTTAGAATAATCAAAGCCATCGGAAGATAAAAATATATCCAAGTGGCTCCTTTTTCTGAAAGAACAAAAAACAAAACAATTAAACATGTATTTAATTATTTTATTTTAATATTATTGCCACTTCATTACACATTTGTAAACATTGGATTTTCTGAAATATAGGATAATGTAGTTGAATTGATTATGAAATTTAAACAATCCATATCTTTTAATAATGGAGATATAATTGATCTTTGATCAAAGCATCGAGTCTAATTTTCATTTCACATACTTTTTTTTGTTACCGTTTGATTTTAATTATTGCATAACATTTTCGTGACAATGACACCCAAATATTCTTAGCTCTCTGTTATGCTTAATACTCGATTACAACATGGTGTTTTTTTAGTTTCTTGATTTGTTAAAAACACCGAATCGCAATACCTGTGGATATGTTTTCTGTCACTAAATTGTTTTGTAGTAGGTGCTATTATTATTGCCTTTAATTGTTACAAACACTATGCCACACTATGTTGGACTCATTTTCTGTTATTTTGTATTAGTATTATATTGGAAAAGAAAATGGTAAATTTTTTATTATATATGATGTCTTCAAGGAATATATAAGCCCTTATACTTATCAAATTTTTGATTTTACTTCCGACGACGTTTCTAGCTGATTATCTCATTATCAAGTCATCAAAAACATTTTTATATACTATAATGTATTTCAATATATAATTTCATGAACAACTATTTGTAGTACACCAATTGTCATAGATAACTATATTCCTCGTCACTATCTCCCTTAAATTTTTGCGCATTAATTGATGCGCGTCCCCAATACTGTACTACCTCCTCCGCCTACTTTTTAATATTAAATAAAGTAAATTTTTGATTTTTTTTTTTTAAAGGAAAAAGTCATTATAATTTTTAATGGACAAAGTTCACAGTATTCGAAAAGTTAGTTATCAATAATGATGATGACACTTGGCTAATTGATTGTATTATATTATAATTTATTTGAATTTTATTTTTGCTAACACTAAATACCTTTAAAAAAGCATTTGTCTTCCCCTACTCTTGGTTTGAAAAATGAGGTGACTGGCACACTTGGGGAGAGGTCCACAGCGACTGTAATGACTAGTATAAGAAGCGGTGTGCACCAGGCATAGATGGAGTACACAATTAGTTTCTTTCTTTCCCTTTCCTTCACAGATCCAGTGAGATTCCTCAAACCACTGAAACCAAAGTACACAAATGTTTTGTTGGGTCTTACATAGAACAGCACAAATAATTATATTCCAACATTCTTATATACCATTATATGCTTACATTAATATATATCATTAAATGCTTACACATATCTTTAAAAATAAAAAGTAAAATTGTTTTATTAAGTACCGTAATTAGGACTTGAAATCAACATGTAATAATCTAAGAGGTTTTAAATTTTTTACTTGTCTAAAAAGTTAAATTATACAAGTATTTGCAGACCAATGATTGTGGAAAGCATTGTTATTTAATAATTTCTATACCTTGCAACAAATAGGACTAATATGTAAAACTTGGAAATTTAATTGGACTGAGCGAAACAAATTAGGGTAGAACAGCATATATTATTTGTTAAAAAGGCAAATTTCCTCTAACTATTAGCTATCACGACTCATAAAAGAAGAACATGGCTCCTTTTTACAATTAATGTCTATCCAATCGTGGTTAATTTCACACAATTTCAAATTTTCGGAAACTTTTTTTGTTTTAAGATACAGATTTTATCATGCTGATCATGTCAATCCTTTATTCTGGTTTGTTATAGATTTTAAATTTTTTGTAATTGCTTCTCTTATAAAAAGTTGAATCGGATTATGTTTTTTAATCGAACATTTCAACTTCTTATTTTATTAGGAAGTTGTTGAATTTATTCAGTGGTTGTCAATAAAAACATTCATGAATGTAAAACAAATTCTGTATCTGTTACGTTTAACTTGTAGTTGACATTTTCGGAACCATTTTCCCGTCATCAGAACAATTCTTGACAATCATATATATAGTGGCTCTGGATAATACCTTTGATGGAATTTACAAAATAAGATGAAAAAGCTCATATTGGAAATTTATGTAAATGATTTGCATAAATAGTTCTGATGATGGGAAAATGGTCCCAAAATGTCAACTTCATGTTAAATTAAGTAATAAATACAAAATTTTGTTTTGGATTCATTGAAGTTTTATTGCCAACCACTGAATGAACATTTTAAGTTGTGAAATAAAGAGGCAGAAAAAAAAAATGACAATTTTGTTGGTTTATTGCAAAAAGTCACTGAGTACATTTTTGACAGAGCCGAACTTTTAAGAAGGTTTTTGTGAATTTCGTATTTATTTATTGATAAAACAAAATGCAGTAAGTACAATACAATGACTAACCCTTTCATGTATGCAATATTTGCAAATATAAAATTTTACAATTAGTCAGTAGAGCACAATTTTCTGATTTCACAAAGAGAAAATTCTTTGTAGTTTAAGGTTATGAAATGTCTCTTAATGACTTTTTGCTTATATAAATAAACCGACAATTTAAACAAATTATTCAAATAAATATTACTGTTTTCAACAATTATACTTTTCCCATGCACGCTTTATTTTATAGAAAATTATTGTTATCTTTAATCTATTTTGCTACTTAAGTTATTATTATAGAAATATTAATATCACTGAGACCCGAAGATCCAATACAAAATTTAATCATTACCTGAATGCCCAGTAGATATCAAAGCACATGACATTCAGCCAGAAAAATGTAGCCATGAAGAAGAACTGGATTGCATATCCTACAAAAAAAAGAGAATTGTTAATTTATATATCGCAAAAATTTGCTGAATAAGCAACCAATGTTTTAAAAATAATAGTATAGTGATCCATTAAAACATATATGAAATTACTCATCTAAATCATTCTATTCACTGCGGAAAAACTTTAAATTGATAATACATATTTAGTGATCTTTTTTTAAAGATATAAATAATTTTTATACAGATTGTATTAAAAAAATGTCTTCTAGCCATAGACTTTGCCTCAGAAAGGCTAAACTTTCATTAAAAGTTTTTGTTTGATTTGAGATAAAGATGTGATATAAATAAAATTAGAAGCCAATATATTATCTATTAAAGTATATACTTAAATCTATGATGATATTTACAATTTTTTTTAAAGCAAAATCTGCTGATTCTTGTCAAAATAATTACAAAAGTCAACATTTAATTATGATGTATAAATAAAATCATATTAATAAAAGGAATGGTTAAAGATAATACGTTTTTGAGATTGCAAATACCTCAAAATTAGTATTGAATTGTTTTAGTAAATAATAACAGGTTAATTTTGGATTTACTATAAACCATATTTGATAAAGCAATATGTAAAAAACAATTTAAGCAAGGATTAAGAATATAGTTGAAATTCTTTATTTCAAACATTAGTTCTAAATCTGTTTTTAAGTATATGTTTTTTTAGAAAGCATTGAAAATTGCAACTTGACCATTAGGAATGATCATGAAATTGAGATTTTAATGAATAGATCAAAATACCCAGTAATAATTATACACATTTATCGATCATATGTTGTTATTTTTAAAAGAATAATGCACTGTTTGGTTAATTTTTATCAGGCCATAGAAATGAAAATTTCTATTTTCCTCAAAATTATGGTTTTATATATTAAGTCATGATGCCTAAATTATTAACGAATGGAATGTTGATCAGTAAGTTATTGACTGTTATTAAGGATATTAGAGACATTATTTGAAAATATTCAATACTAATCAAAGAATGCAAATTTTGCATAAAGAAAAGAAAAGGGATATTAAATGCTCAAATGTTACTCTGTATTATTGCCTTAAAAAAAAAAAAGATAAATAGTTTCACCAAACAGTATGACCTACTTATTGTCCATTTGCAATTTTAAAGTCACCATATTTCCATGTCACATTGAATAGAGATCTATGTAAATAAAGGTCAATGACTTCAATAATGTGGGTTAACTAGAGTAAGTACCAAAAATATAACTTGTAAAATATCAAAATTAAAAAAAGTCAATGAGTAACTTCATGAAGACACAGAGAAGGAGAATGAGAGGCCAAGCTCGGATGTAAGGCCTATTGAAGGCTTGGATAGTAAAATGTTTATCCCTTCTTCCCGAAAATGTTTCAACATGAGGATATTTTTTTTTTTGCTTCCTCACTACCTAAGGTAGGGAAGCATTTTGTTACTGTGAGAGGTTATAAACAATTTTATGCTCAAGATCGAAAATTTCCATTGGCGTTTTATGTTTCACACTACAAGGATCATATTTGGTTTGGTGTGGTCTCGACTTCGGTATTTTAACCTTAAACATCAAAGTTTTGGGAACTTCACTTATATTTTCATATTCTAGCTTAAATTAGTTTTGTTCTGAATGAAGAAAGTGTTGGTCTCGTTAACTCCGAACAAACAAAAAGTTGAATTATTCCTATCAATTTTTTGTTCCATCCATTTTGCATGTGAAAACATACCTATTAAGTATATATAACTACTGTTAATGTAAAAGATGGTATGTACAAATTTTCAATTTTATTCTATATTTGACATTTTTTAATCTGTAACTGATATAAGTAGTCTGCTACAATATAAAATATTGTTAATTATGACAATAAAATATGAAATTATACTAATAAATCATGATGAAATTATTAGTTTTTATGCACTAACAGACTGATATACATGTTCAGTATGTCCCACTAGTGGATCCAGGATTTAATTTTGGGGAGGCTTCAGCCCGAAAGATTTTTTTTTTTCAAATATATAACGATAATTAATTTGAAAAAAAAAAGAAGTAAAAAAAGAAAGAAATTAACTATGACATGGTGTTTAAGTGATTCTTGAAGTCCAATTAAATGTAATTATTTTTATTTGTAATTTAATAATGTAATTAATTAAATGTAATTAATAAGTAATTACACGAACAATAATACTTTAAGAGATAGTTTTTAATATTTTTTTCTATAAAAGTGGTTATATTTTACCGTTTTGGGGGGGCTTCAGCCCGAAAGCTCCCCCCTCCGTAAATCCGCCTGTGGTATGCCCTGGAATTTTTTGTTTTAATCACGAATTATCAAATATGCAATCTGCAAACGCGGAACTCTTTCACATTTTAGTATTCGCTGATGAACAAAACTCGTGGATATCAAACACCTATGTGTTGAGGGATTACTGAATTTCCGAGAACAGGTTCTCTCAGAGATTTTATTCTCATACGAAAAAATTTAGATCTTTTATTTAAAATATTTTGTAGCTAATCAAAACGGTGAGGAAGCTATACTGACTGACCTTACTAGGCAGAATTTTTTTAGATTTGTTCGTTTAAATGGAAAGGCTTTTTCGGTTGATTGCAAAATCTACAAGTCAACAAATTTGCATAACTTTCGAGCCACTTCATGGCCTTTTGTTATATGAGGCTTTACCGGACCGCTTAGCGCTTAATCCGCTTATGGGTTCCAGTGACAAAAAAACAACCAGAAAAAAAAATATATATATGACCTATAAATTTCGAAGTATTTTTTTTATTAACTTAAAAACCGCACAGTGTCGATCCTTGAGGTTTGGTAACTTCTGGGTAAGGAGACAAAATATGTAAAGCGAAAGTGCTGACTGTATATTGGCAGGCATGACATCATTCAACCCAATATTTTTTTTCAGGAGCAAGGTATTTACAAAGCACCTCATAGAAGGCTGTTATGTAACTTAAGTAGTCACGCTGTGTTCCTTAAGATCAACAATAGAAGCGAGAGTTGACAGTGCGCCAAAACGCCTTTGTATTTTCAGCATCTAAGGGAGAAAATATCCAGGATTTCTTCCTGTGTAAAACGTATACAAAACTTTTTTTAACCTTTAGGCATGATTATACCGAGATCATAATTTCTTTTTAGCGTTCTGTAAGTGGAGAAAGATAAGTTCTTTAGAACGTCAATACACCTTTGTCATTCCTCATTGGATAAAGATAATTAACCAAATTAGTGGCGCGGATAGAATTACTTAAAGTTATTAGTTACAGTTTTGGCTTTGTAAATAATGTTCGCTTAACTTTTATTTATTTCATGAAATGTATATATGTTTAACATACGTTACACACACACACACACATATATATATTAGCTATATAGCTCAGACTATTTTATGAAAACCTCCAAAAACATTTATGGAAATCAACGAAAGCCATTAAAAGTTGTGGGATTATGACATAAATTAGGAGTAGGGTAACTCAGCGAGTAAAGTACTGACTTCCTATTCTAACTTGGCTGGTGTTTAGTAATTATATCAGCTGTGTATAGACCATGGTGTGGGGCACGGGCGGATCTACGGGGGGATGGGGAGCTTTCGGGCTGAAGCCCTCCCCCTCAAAATGGTAAAATATAGCCATGTTTTATCGAAAAAAATATTAAGAAATTGTCTCTTGTAAATGTATATGTATAATTGGAAATGTACAATTGTTCGTGTAATTACATTTAAAAGGGCTTTAGGAATCACTTAAACACCAGTTCATATAGGTAGCTAGTTTCTTTCTTATTTTCCAAAGTAATTATTTTATGAAAAAGAATGCTTTCGGGCTGAAGCCCCCTCCCCCAAAATTAAATCCTGGATCCGCTAGTGTTGTGGGGAGAACCTTCTATGGCGCACTCAGCCTCTATAAAGTTGGTTAAATAATTAACTAAGAGAAAAAACATGGCGGTTGAGCGTGATTATTGCCCTATCACCTCTCTGCATAGTCGTAGAACTTGAAACAGTATTTCCTTACAAAATACTGAACCCAAGACTACAATTGTTTTGTTTTTTTATATCACAAATTGAGTAAAAAATTAGAAGATTTCCAAACAAGAACCGAATAGTTCGAGATTGATTGCCTCTAAATTAAACCAGGATTACTTTTGAAGCTTGGAATTCTTGTCGGAACGCTGGATATGAGAAAGTGTTTGAGAAGGAAAAAAAAATCTTAATTAATATTCTTAATAATTGAATATTTTTTTAATGTTGTACCTGTATCACTCACTCACGTTCTCGGTTTTAATCAACGAAAGGATTTGAAGCATAAACAATGGTATGGCCTAAAAGGAAGATTGAAGAGATAGCTGAAACACGACTTTTAATCAGTTTACTGCATTTGTCGGATTACTAGATCGTGTAAGCCTGTGTGTGTCACGTATGCCGTCGTTATGATAATACATAATTTATCGGGGTGTGGTCTCTCCTCTCTGTTTCTGTATTTAAAAAAAAAAAAAAGAAATACGTAAAAGGAGAAAAAAAATTCCATTAGGGGGTTATCAGGCGAGTTTAATCCTCGCCTACCGATAACTAGGGTAATCATAAATCACAAGTGATTTAAAGCAATATCACTTTTGGTTGCTCTGGGATTTAGATGAGCCGTAATGATTTCGGTTGAGCTCTCGTCGAGATATATAAAAAAAAAATTCGGGGTTTGGTTGCAGGGGCCTAGCAATCGAAAATGGCGACATCAAAGTTACGCCTCTTCGTAAATCTTAATATAAAAACAGATATACTAAATAAAATCTAATATAAAATAAAACAGAATCATAAATCTTTCAAAACATATTTATTTTATTAACGATATTTAGATATTTAATGAAAGAAAGTCCATAAAACTGTTATACTTACAATTTCCCTTAGGCATTCGGCACCCACGTTTTTTAAGAATATAAATCATCTCAATCGGTCTAAAATAAATTTTAAAAAGTTGATCTTTTCGCTGTTTTTCCCAATCCCATTTTTCAATATAAATAATGAATTGTGTGTTATATCCACAATTTTCTATTGAATTTTACCAGTACTAAGCCGTTCGGATTCTCTCCCGCTCGTTAACCACTGCTCATCAGGTACAGGAATCGTGACATTATTTGAATGTGTTTTATTATTGGTTTAGTTGGATTATTAAGTTTGATGCTTAGTAAATTTTGCGCCCCCCCCTTTAAATGGCGCCCAGGGTACGGCTCTATTTGTCCCACCCTACATATGCCACTGGCTGGCTGTGTCAGAGACTTGGTCGTGTGTTTAACGTGTAAACAGCATAGGCGCCGGCAATTAGGAAATATTGGGGGGGCCAAGGTTAGTGTAATATGATAACAGTGATCAAGGTATGGGTGAGGGGGGGATATGGCGCCGGAGGAAGGGGGGCAGAAAGCCCCCCTTCCAAATGCCGACGCCTACGGTTTACAGATTGATTTTAATGGTAATTTTTGTTTTTTTCAGACCTTGCCATAGGTCATTCATGGACACCAAGAATTCTTTCACATCTTCATATATTATTTGTGTTTGAATTGTGTTCTTATCACGAAGATTGAAGTATCTTCAAGATCATTTATAACGATTGAAAATAATATTTTTATAAGTGATCGATCAACCTCAATATTAAGCTTAAAACGACGAACTTTTACTATTCTTACTCGTATAAGTCAACGCTTTAGCCAATATTATAAGACCATCATCAGGGACTTAAAAAAATAATTAGTCCATCTGATAAAAATATTATCTTGAATCACCACCACTAATTAGTAATATTTCGGTAACTTATAGTGTTGCCCAAATATTAGACCGAGACTAGTCCTGGTCTTGCAAACTCATGTTTTAGAAAACTTATGTTTTCTTCAAGCATTAAAGCCACAATTTTGTTTTTCTTATGAATTTTCCAAGTGGATTGTATCTTCCTTATTGTTACCCAAATGCGAGACCGAGACGATTCTTGGTCTTGCAAACTGAGTCGTGGTCTAGGTCTTGGTCTTGCGCAAGACTCTCGTAATAGTCTTGCAATTGTCTATTAGCTTATTATTAGAGAGATATTACTAGATTTTTTTAGACATGAGAAACCTAACTACGTCTGAATGAAAAATTAGAAAAGTTAAATGCAAAAGTATATTGGTCACACTAATTCTTTAGACATAGTAACTAAAATTGTCAAGTATTAGTAACTAATTTGCCTCAATTTTTATTCAAAAAATGATTTTTTTTACCAGTCTTGGTCTCGCAGTTTGCAAGACCAAGACCGATTTTGGGCAACACTAGTAACTTATTATCTTCGCATATTTACGAGAAATAACTTTGCGAATCAAAACCAATAATTCTTACTAGAAGAGCCAGGTTGATTTTAGATAAGTTTGTAACGACCATTCAAAGGATAATAAAGATTTAGTCAATTTAGTTAATAACAGTGATTTGTCGATTACCATAATTTTAGCTATTAAATAAATGTTAAAAACTACTATTACAGGTTTTGTTTTTCAAGGAGCCTTTATTCAAACTCATAGCTCATTTTAAATCTCATTTTGCGGTTGAGTGGGTATTGAGTAAGGTACAAAAAATAAAGTAAGGAGCTAGAATGACAGGCCTTCTTGAGCGACAAGGAACAATATTATCAGAATCGAAAAATATGTCAGTTATTTTCCTCATACCTATGATGATCCTGTAATATTTCAAATCTCATTCGCAGTATCGTGTACTCAATTAAGTAATGAATGGGTACAAATATAAGTTATTTTCAGCCATTGTAATCGTGTTATAAAATATCTAACACGGAAAAGAATAATTCGTTAATATGTTTCTTTGCAATCGATAGTAATTAGTTAAAGTAAATTCATCTTTCACGGCGAAGAATTTATTTACGCGGCCTTCGACTTAAGAGATCCGGGTCCGATTCCGTGAATGTCTCGGGAATTTTCCCAATAGGTTCAGGTCTGAAACTATGTCTACTGCTTTTCCTGAGAATAACTGAGTATTCATTTGAATAAAATAGTAGCGGATACTCTTTAAGATATATAAATGAGAGTATTCATTATTCATGGATTTTCCTTCAAACATGATTGAGGAAATGGATCTCTGATGGAGTAACATCATCAAGTATATAATGATTAGAACACTATTAGTATGACATACGCAGTTTCAAACCAACAGGTCCCATGATGTCATACCAGGACATCCCACTTAGTTCAGGGTTTCAATGTGGGAATTGTTGGCAGTTTTGGATGCGTGCCATAAACATTACACACATTTGCAACGTTCAATGTTGATACCAAACAGTTTGGAGAATGTTTTCAAAGAAAAAAAAGGAAGAAAAAAGAAGGAGGAAATTAGGGCATCTAAACAGATCGCTTTTAGTATTTGGTTCATCAACAAACTCTTAAAGTGCGTGCATTGAATACTTCATATAGTCTCCATAAATCTACATTACAATTTGAGAATGTAGGTCTTTTGACCATTCTTAATCAGTTTCTAATCAATTATATATACATATATAGATCACTTTATTTTGGATTGATGTAAAAAATTTAATCTTGAAAATTGTGAAAATGTAGATAGTCGATGATAAAAAGAGGTACTTATCCTCAACAAATATTTTAAGTTGTGTACGATTTTTCGTTTTTTTTTTTTGTTTTTTTTTTATATAGGCTGTTAAAACTTTCGTTAAAAACTTGGATTCGAAATGTTTAACGATCGCAATACTATAACCACACACACACACACACACATATATATATAAATATACTATATAAATATATTTATACACAGCAAAGTGAATATAAAACGTATTGTTTGGGTCTTGGGATTTCGACCACCAACTTAATTTATAGTTATTAGATAAAGATTCTAATAAATTCTTAAATATCTCAAAGAGGATTTAGCGAATTTAGGCATCATCAGGACTTCTCAAAATCGCAAAACTGTAGACCAACGATGGCAGATTTCTCTGCTATAACCAAAGATTGATCACATAGATAAATTAATCACAATTAAACAGAGCAATATGCATTAAGAAAGAAATAGTCCAGTCAAATCGTAATACACCATGAACGTTTGGAGAAATTCTGAAAAGTTCCTCACTAAGTATGGTTTTTGTGGTGCTGATTATATGAATTTCAACGACTTCTCCACTCATATACCCGATTTTTTTTAGTTAGCTTGGAAGAATGCCGATAAAACTCAAAACTTTATTTTTTGTAGATTGTCTTCATTTTTATCCAGGTGAAACTTTTTAGAAAAAAGTACTCAAAATTGAAATTTTAAGGAACTTTTTTTGGAATAAAGTTCCAGATTAATGTTGAAAATTTAACGTTTATCTATTCATGTTCTTGAAAAAAGTTCCGTTAAATAAAAAATAAACAGTAATTGGGATTTGATCAGTGTTATAATTTGTTTTAAATGAATTACACGCGATTCTAATGTGTCGTTGGTTTGAGTAGTTATGAATAATAGTTATGTTTTACATAGAATTTTTAACGAAATCGACAGAACTTTTAAATAAAAGTTTTTCAAACGTACGTTATTATTATTAATAAGATGGTTATCATTATGCAAACGTTTAATTTTCGAGCTGTGCCGGTCTTCTTCCAGGCCATCCATATATTTTATAAATGAAATATAATACGTATTAAACATATGTCTTCAAACTTAGTAATAATACTTCAGATTAATAGCAATAATAAATACTCGCATTTGATCACATAATCCTACTTTATTTTTTTTTCTACTCCCACGTTTCAGTCCCTTAGGCCATTTTCAAGAGAAGAAAATCTATTTTAAACAAATAAAAATAACATGGACTGAATCGGCCTAATCAAACATAACTTAATTAGTCAATACTCATCCATACTAATCAGTACGGACTAAGTAAGTTGTGTTTGACAAAGGCAATTCAGTCCATATTAATTTAAATTGTTTAAAATAGGTTTTTCCCTTTGAAATGGCCTAAGGGGCTGAAATGTTGGTGTATAAAATAAAATAAAGTAAGACTAAGTGATCAAATGTGTGTGTATAAGGTAACTCGTTGCTGATGAAACTGGTGAATAATAATTAATTATATTTATTCACATCTCCGTGTTGATGAATTTCGGCAACCTTTTAATAAAGTATTTCGAGCGCTTATAATTTATAGTTATCGTATATTTATCTTAATACCTTGACGACTTAAATGGTGCAATTAATAAATAAAATAAAAAAAAATTTATTTTTCCAAGTTGGACATTTTGACCATACTTGGTCATGGATGAAAATATCGTGACCTTATATATACCGAGATGTTTTCTCAAGAAATAGTGACCCATTATACTATTTCAAGATATCTACAATGGAATCGTTACCCTCTTTCCGTCCTAGATTATATGAGAAATCTTTCTTGGGGAGAATACAATGTCCTTGTGTTACAAAACAGAAATACCGAATAAAAATCATAATAACTCGAGCAGTTTTCGGTACCTAAACAGATAAATGTAATTCTCTAACTGTATTCATTTTCATTAATACTATGAAAAATATATTTTTATTGTGCATATTACTTCAAAACGTTATAGCTGATTATGATATCTTATCACAGAGTATAAATTTAAAGAATCCAAAATAAAAAAACAATTAAGATTGAATTATAATGGAGTAAGTCGAAACCATGTTAAAAAAATTTATTTTCAATTATCATTAGCAATTGACAACGTGACAGAAAAAAAAAATAAACAATTTTAATTCAAAGTTTTACTTTATGAATTCGCAACTTAATCTTATAGTTTCTGAAGACAAACATTAGAAGAAATTTTGTCCAAGAAACATGAGAAGTAAGTTCAGAAAGTTAAATGAATTGACCACCAAACTCAAGCTAAAACTCAAAATTAAGCTTAACCCTTATAGCTTCGTTATATTAAATTAAAAACTAATTTAACTAGAGTACTATTTTTTTTATAAGATAACTAATGTCAAAATAATTATCCAGCCTATAACTTAATTAATAGAAATAATTATTATTAAATAGGGAAATATATGTAAGAAAGCTCAGACGTCTACGTTTATTAAATATATTGTAAACGTATGCGATAAAATAAATTATCTATTCAGCCAAGTAGTGTTAGATCCTCTACTCCGACATTTGGTTTAGGGCAGGCAACATAGCATCTGTTGATCAGATGCAATCAGATGCGGTTGATATGATCCACAATCAGTTATCACACGACTGCATCAGCTGCTGAAGTAATTAAAAAAAAAATAGAAGAATGCTACGTTGTCTTTAAAAAAAAATAGTGGTTTTCACGTTGCTAGGTTCAGCATGGTGCCGAGGATACGAGTAAAAACGAGATAAAATATAATTGTAGATGCAATTCAAGGAAAAATTTAAACATTGTGGAAATATAAACTTATGAGTATATTCATAGGTATAGTGTAGATTGGTCATATTTAAAGTTCATATTTGGTATTTTTAAATTTATATATTATATCTTGTCATTTTTGCATCAAATTTCAATTTTAATCCACTGTAAATCGAATTTGAAAGTCAGCTTTTAATGATCGTTACTAAAAAAAATTATAAGAGGAAGGATCGATCTATAAGACGTTATAAATTGAGAGTTTCACTTTTGAAAATTTAAATTTTCTCAGGATTACTACGTTTCGTCCTATAGATGGGCAAATGTAGGAAAACAATAGTATGTATAAACAAATTAAGATAGCATTTTTTTTTTTAAATATACTAATAGCTTAAGTTTCTTCAATGACAAATATTTTACTTTATATTTGAAGATTTTTTTTTTATTAGGTAATATTAGACTGTTTTATTTATTTTTTGAAGATCAGGATTTTTATAGAAACTGTCATAGGTAAAAAAAAATCATATTTTTTTTTTTAAATTTTTATATGAATTGAAGTTCAAGGAAATATCATATTCCTCAATGACATTTTGAAATGTCAAAGTGTATTGTACTTTTGGTTACGGATTTGCATAAGAATCCGGACGCGATTTTCAAGATAGCAGTGGAATCTCCTTGTAATATTTTTTGAACAGCAAAATTTTTGAAAACTCATATTTAATTTACCCTAATCATATTTTAGTCATTAATTCATTAATATATTCAAGAATAAAAAACTAATTATTAGAAATAAAATTCAAAAGTGTTATTTTTTATTTATTTTTCTTTTTTTACAAAGTTTATTTGTTTATAAGTTATTTTATTATTTTATGTTATTTGCAACTTCCCAGTAGCACATCCAACAAATTTGAAGTAAATAGTTACATTGAAACAATTATTTTGATTTTATTTGAAAATGGTATTAATTTAGTTATCGGTGAAGCGGCATATTTCTAGACCATTTAATTTATAGTTCGTGGTACAAACTCTTTTTTATCAAATTATTAACACCCGCCTGAAGTTCGTAAAAAACTCCATCTCATCGTAACCTACAACTATTTTATATACAAAAACTCTTGTTTGAATTGTTTTCAATCTGGAGGTCGGCAAACTTTGTCTATTTAATTAGGTACTAAAAACTCGAAAATATCCATATGCTTTCTACTTAGATAGTAAGATAATTTGATCACAAAGTCGAGAAAAAACGTGGTCTTAAACAATATTGAGCCGTTTGGCGCATGCAACTTATTATTTTGACAATCTGGGGAGTGTAGGTCACGTAAACGGCTCAATATTTTTGAAGGTCACTTGTCTTCTCGATTTTGTGATCAAATTATCTTACGATCCAAGTAGAAAGCAAATGAGTATTTACAAGATTTTAAGATATTATCGGAATATAATCAAACACTTTCTGCCTCTCGAATAATAGTATATATCTAACCAGTAAATCTTATGCTGCTTATCAAGTCATCGGGGTAGAGAAGGTAAGAATGTATGCTTGTCAGAGATGATAGTACATCTCACATCTAGATTCTAAAAAAAACTAACCAAATGGAGGTAGTTCATAATTTGAAGAGACAGTTAATAACTCATAAAACATGATTAATGATTTATTTACTAGACAGATTAAGACTTTTTATTAATGTTTTGTTTATTTATGTATATTAAGAATTAATGTTTTAGCACTCTAATGATATGTCTACATTAGGAGATCACGGGGCCATCTTGTTTTCAGACGCCTCGTAAGCATTGCACGAAGTACGGCTGCATCTTGAATGATGTTTTTAGCAACCTTGGGCTAGCGTGCTTGGAAAGGGAGATGAATAAATGTCGACGGTGAACGGACAAACCACCTCAGATTCATCGATAATAAATCATTAGTAGCCTCGGGAAGCGATTAAATGTTAGCTGGAACCAACAATAAAAAACGACATGTTGATTGAACAAATAATACGAAAAACCCATACTGGTCCTATTTATATCGAAGGCCGAATCATGACAGATACCGATTCCGTTGAAGACGCGAGAGTTCGTATATCTAGGAATCTTAAAAGGACGTCAGGAAGGTAATTTAATCGAATACCTGTAAAGGAAAGAAATATCTTAAATTTAAGTTTTGATATAAATCAAGTGTCGAATAAATAATAATGGTTGGCTCGTGCGAATATTTCACGTAGAATATTGGTCATATACAAATGACAAAATAATAACTTTAATTTTTTAAACCAACAAGTTTATAATAAGCTGTATCTTTGCTAATAATGGTCTGATTTCGATGATGGGAGGTGGAGAAGAGAAGGACTTTCGGGTTGAAGCTCCAAAATATATATTTTTTTCATTGGTTAATAATTGTTTATGTAAGCGATTTAAACTAAATACTTAAACAATCACAATATATTCTATTTTTAAATTGTAGTGTTTATACAGATATAAATCTAAGTACGATCTAAGAAAAAATATAAGAAATTTATTTTTAAAAGTATTATTGTTTCTGCAATTAGCGTTTTTGTTTTGTTTTGCTTTTTACCTTCAATGAATACTTGAACACCGTTTTGTTATAAGCAATGTATCGTTTTTCCATCACCGTTAAAAAAAAATAAAATCCCTTCAAAATTAAATTCTGGATTCGCTACTGGGGACACAGGTTTCAGTAAGTTTTACCCGAAATAAACCTAAACATAAAATTTCTAATTAACTTTATCTAATTTAAATAAAAATAATACATAAATCTGCGGTATAAACATATTCGGAAACAAAAAGAACGAAAAGTGTTGCACGGGATTCAGCTGCTTATTCAAAGAAGTTTAAATTCGCATAGGAAATTGGTCGTAAAAAACTGAAAAAATAATATGACATTAATTTTTTAAACCAAAACGTTTACAATAAGCTGTGTCTTTGCTAACAATGGTCAGATTTCGATGATTTGTCTCAGTTTTTTTTAAGAGAATTTAGTGATTTTTCAGATAATCATGGGTGCAATCAACAAAAAAAAACTTTTTGAGTTATTCACAAATGAAGTTTCTTTCCCTACATACTTTTTATTTATTACATACATATTATTTTTTGCAATAATAAAAGGTTTATAATTATGTAAAACTTAAAATAACACTTGAAATAAACTCTCTAAAATAATCTCAGCTTATTTTATTTATTCATAAAAGCTAATGATATACATTTTGTACCAAACACATTCCCTCAGAGAAAAATTGGAATGATATTTTTTATATGGAAATTTTGAAGCTGATGTTTTTTACGCCGAATTTATTATGAAGAAGGATATCTAATTAATGTGAGAGTTCTCACGGTAATACATTAGTAACATATTATTAATGCACAATATAGTTATAAGAATATTTATTGAATTGTCTTGAAGGAATGCAATAACTCTGTTTAGTTAGTCTTTTATTTAGATGTTGAGGTGAGATGTGCATACCTCAGGTATAACATATCTCATCTTATTTTAAAAAAATTTATTTATTAAGTATTACAACAATCTGTCACATGGACATTAGTCATAGCGAGATGGGATAACATTCACACTATATGAATTTCTTATTTAGTGATTTCCAAAGGATTTCAAGCTTTTGTTTTTAAATCATTAAATACAGTCCTAACCTAACACCACCATAATCTTAAAACTGCTCTCCTTTTCGCCACTCAATTTAATTGAAATTTTGCTGTTCCCAATGAGTCATTTAAAACATTAAGCAGTGTGAAAAAATCCACCCACTTTTTACTCTTATACATCTCTATGGAATTTTCTATTATTAAACTATAATATTTCGTAAAAAAAAAAAAAAAAAAAGAAATAAGCTATTTATTCAGGAAAAATCGATGTTGAAGCCGGTACTGGGACAGAACCTGTCATTCATCAATAAAATTTAAATCCATAGCTAAACATGCTTGAAAGAAGGACAAGGCCAAACGAAACCAGTGCCACTCTGTTGCCTTAAGGGATCGGCCATCTATCAGTAATATGATATATATATCTATACAAGTGCCTCATCGATATGTTCTTTCTGATCTTCTGGCGGATTAGTTTGCCGCTTATTTTATTATTTCTTTTTTTGGGCGTTTAAGATTTAAAAAAAAAATCGTTTTTTTGCCAGATATTTACGTTTTCTTCAAGTATTAAAGTCCATTTTCCAAGTCGATTGTATCTTCCTTAGTTTTGCCCAAATGCGAGACCGAGACGATTCTTGGTCTTGCAAACTCAGTCGTGGTCTAGGTCTTGCTCTTGCGCAAGACTCTCGTAGCAGTCTTGCAGTTACCTATTAGCTAATTACTAGAGAGATATCACTGTATTCTTTTAGATATGAGAAACCTAACTAAGTCTGAATGAAAAATTAGAAAAGTTTGATGCAAAAGTATATTGGTTACACCAATTCTTTACATATAGTAACTAAAATTGTCAAGTATTAGTAACTATTTTGACTCAATTTTTATTTAAAAAATCGATTTTTTTTTACCAGTCTTGGTCTTGGTCTTGCAACAGATAGGCTGATTTCGGGCAACACTAATTTTCCTAGATCTTGCTATTTATTGTTTTAGGAATTTTGAATGCCAATCCCTCAAAATATTCCCTCCTCTGGTTGCTAAAACGCTTACAGAATATCGCGAAATGTTGTGAATCCTCGACTTCGTCACACAACTCACAATTTCGTGTCGACTTTATTTTTATCATGATTAAGAATTTATTTGTATTTTCATGGTTGGTTCTCAACCTAATTAGATTTTCATCTCACTTATTTCCGAATATATTCCAATATAAGAGAAGAACCAACAGGGGTGTTCATCTTCCCCAAGGTCGATGGCGAAAGAATCAACCCTCCCTCTTCTCTCAAGATATTTTATTGCTCATCTTTTCTTAAAAACAGAGCAAGCTAAGGTAGAATTAGGAAAATCGTATATCATATACAATTGCAATTGATACGCTCTGTTCTATATTTTTTCCTCGTCTCTTTGTCCTAAAATTCATAACCTCGTCCAAATTTGCCCTCGTCAAAAATTCAAAACCCGCAAAATGTGCTTCTTTCAAACATTTTGATGGGGCAACTTGCACCATAAGATCTATTTGGACTTACGGAGTTGAACTTTGGGGATCCACTAAACCATCGAATTCCTCTTCTATCCAATCTTTACAATCCAAAACCCTTCTTAAAATCCTTAATGCTCCTTACTTTGTAATAAATAAAATAATCCATAATGACCTGAATGTTCCATATGTTTCCGATTTGGCCCAATCCAGATACCTATCCTTCCATAATAAACTTCGGAACCATCCTAATCCTCTCGTTTCTAACCTTGCTTGCACCTTGATCCCTGATAAACCTCCTAGGCCTCTGAAAAGAAGATGGCCTCGTGATCTCTTAATTTAGAAACTTTATTAGATTGCTACCAATGGGTAGATTCTCTATAAGCCTTGTCATGTCATGTATTTATCTATATCACACTTGCTGAATGTACTTTAAATGTACAGTTGTAAATTTCATAAATAATAAATAAAAAAAAGTTCTGTGTTAGTCTGTTTTCAGTCAAATTCATGCAAGCATAGAACAGTGCACACTATTTTACAAGAATTGTGAGGGCTGGTTTTTAGATAGCGCAATGCCAGTTTCGTCAAATTCCATCAGCTACTTTAACTTTAACATGCGCAAAAGTTGGTTTGTAGAAATGCATATATTTTAAAACCGGATCATTCAATAAGGCTCAATTTTGAAGAAAAATGATGGAATTAGTACCAATTTAAAATCGTATGGATATAAAAATATACTTAGATATTATTTCTTAGCTTCTTCTACACGCAGACTGATAAGAATATACCCCACGGCGCAGCAATAACAGAAATCTTAAATTGGTAAATATATTTTCCAATATGTGTCGAAGTAGAAGATTAAAACAGTAAACTAGGTTTTCCTTATTTACACAAATAGAAAGGTTGAATATACTGGCCATCTTGTAGAAAATTAATGGGATATGTAAATATCGCTAGATAAATTGTAGAAGATGAAATAAACAATAATGCACCTGGAGATGCAATCTGCGAATTCATGGAAATCGTTGACTTAATCTGCATTCATTATTGCGTGTTACTCAATCATTAATTTATCTAGTATATTTAATTAATGTGTTAATATATAATAATTTAATATGTTAATATTTCATTATCTAGTATGAATGAACTAGTAAGTGAATCCTGTCAGGATAGTATTCCAAAAATACAATATTATATAAAGAAATTAATGGAATACCTAATTATATGCAAAAGAGATAATCAAATAGTGTATCAGAGAATTATGTGTATCAGAGAAGAGAATCGAAAAAAGAAAAAAATACATAGCTACATATCCTTCATTTGGAACAATAACGTACGACGTTAATTGATTATATATGATAGAATACTAATAGCCCAACTATTATAAATTATTATAATTTTCCAAGGCAATATTAATATTTAAATTTAATCATAACTTATTATGAAATAATTATTTGTTCTCTTTTATTAAACAGATTAGTGGTAACGATTTCATATAAGATTCTGAAACATTCATTCTCTAGCGTTACTACTGCGTAAATTACAGATACATTATAAGTTCAATTTAGATATAAATATACGTTCTGTAGAAAAGAAAGACGATCAAATCATTTAAAATTTAAGGCTGGTTGGTTTTCGTATATTTTGGGACAGTTTTAAGTCTTAATGAATAAACCGACGTAGTATTTTTTTTCTTTTACCTTAGATGTAGAGATCGACGAAATTTGTCAATCTTCCTACTTTGTTACAGTTTGATTAGGTAAGTAGCAGATAACCAATATGTGACAAAATTATAGAAAAATATTCTATCAGCGATAACTGGATGATATTTTCATAGATCAGATTATTTTTTGTACTATATAGATATGACAGTAACTGTAACATTTACTATTTCGTGTATGTAAGTGATTCAATTTGATTCAGGATTTAGAAGTAATACATGCGTGAAAAAAATGTCTTTGAATGTCGAGTAAAAAGCAGTTGAAATCGTTGAATATTATGCCCAATTCTTTTTTTTGTGTGTGTGTATAATATTTGTCTTTCATTCTACAAATGAAACAAAAATTAATATTTTCTACGATTTAAGATGCTGAAGATATTATTAAAAAGTTTCTGCCTTCCCTTCCAAAATAAAACCATAGATGTCTTTTAAACATCCTTAAGTAACTAACCATTAATGGTATCTCGCCGATTCAGATACCATCAGAACTGATCAAGGATTCGTTCCCGATTTTTATAATATCAGTATTTGTTTCAATTTGGATACAGGCAATAATAATATAATTTTATTAATAAATGGAATACCTGCAATGCCACAAATGATGTTGAAGTGGGCATATGATTTTATGATGCGTGTAGCTATTAGTCCCATAAATATTGATGCAACAATAAAATTGGACATATTGAAGACGACAATACGCCCATGTAACGAATGTAGCTCCCTAATCCACAAGTAGACGATGACGGTCGCCATGGCAAAAGGGACAGAAAGGAAGAAGCCGATGCCCATCAAGAAGTACCTCTCGGCAGGTTCGTCAGAATCCTCTACGGCACAAAATAGCGGGTACGTCTCGTTGAAATCTATGAAGAACTCGAGACAATAAGGCGTAGTTGGGTCGTAAACGTTCCCTTTTCTCTCTATGGTACCGTCCGAATAGATCCAAAATTCATCGTTATGGAGGGTTCTCTCGCCAGGTCCTGTGCAAGGCAGTGGCTTATGGCTGAAGTTGAACTGAGCATTGACCGGTGACTGCGTCGAGGAGTACGAATACAAATCCACCGACCAAATAGTAGAATTGCCATCATCCGGGCTGCAGGCCGCCCCCGAAGAACCGATGAGCAAGGACATTCCCAGAGGGCAGCATTTGGGAAGGAGGACGAAACCGGCGGCCGATCTGACCAGGCACTGGAGTACGGAGTAGAGTACGAGCCGAGCCCACGGCTGCCCAGCCATGACTGCTCCCCACCTCCGCTCCTCCAACGGCCGGTGGCGCTTCCTGGACAAGAAGGCTGTTCGGATCCTGTCCACCGCCAGGGCAGTTCCTCGGATAGGGCGTCCTTGGAGTCCCATATCCGGCAAGCATCTGGAAAGTAGTGGACTAGGGCACCTTGGCGCAAATATTTATTATAAGTAACACTAGCAAGTTCTTTATATAGAAATACTTATCTAAAAACTTGTTGTAAGTTAAGATTAAGTTTAAATGTTACTACTTCATAGTTTATTTCCATTTAAATGTGTTATCTTATTATGATATAAAGACGAGTGACCTCTAAAGATGGAATCGGAAAAGAAAATACATATAAGAGTTTTAGTCTCGACATTCAAACGATAGCCCTGATGATGACGCACATGGTTAAGTCGAAACGTCGGCTAACTCATTAAAGAAATTTTTACTGAAATTCCTGACAATTTTGTGTCATCAAAATACATATTATATTTTACATATACAAATATATATTATAAATACATATTATATTAAATACAAAAAATAAATAAATCAAAAATATCATGATACCTACAAACTAAGAATAGAATATTACATCTCCATTATTAATTTTGATATTTATTTTATGTTTCTTTGAGAATATAAAAATATATACAAAATAATCTTGTCGAATAACGACAATGAACGAACGGTTCTTCGGGAAAATTAAGTTCACTAGATCCACACAATAGACGAAAGTTTTGATTCTATTGATGACTTTTTCACTGATATAAATTTTAATGTAGATTACACACAACAGTATTACTTATTCATATTCAACTAAATTATCAAACAAGTTTGGTGGTAAAAGTTAACTCAAAGAAGTTTAAAGATTTCTTTTTTTTTTTCTACTTCATCCTTACATTTTTTTTAAAACCCTTAAGAAACAATTCTTGCAACTACAGCTATTCACTATCCTTTTCCCTCGAACTAGTCATCTTCCAACCCTTCCAAATACACCAATTGTCTATTTTCTCATATATGCGAATTATACTTTGCCCTTTCACTAATACATTTCGAATCTTTATTCAACTTGGTTTTTTTCTAACAACAATAATTGGATGTGACGTAATAATAATATTTATGATACAACTGATAAATGGTATCTTCAAGGAATGATAAACCCTTATAATGAATAAAAAAGTGGATTGCGGATAGAAAATAGATCCCTGTTTTCATAAATATTATAAATAGTTTAAAACCTAGATGATCGCTCCAATTATCCCACACATGCAACAGATGTAGGAGATTAATGAAATATACCAATATAATAAATTCAGTGTATTGGATTGAATTTTTCCCGAATCTGTATTAAATGATTTATAAAAACCTTTTCATTTAAGTACAGCTCGAAAGATATCCGTTGTTCAAGAACTACTCTTTAGAAGAGGTTTTCATGGCGCTAAGTGCTTCAATACAATTTTTGAGGGATTCACATTTCTACTGGCTTATGAATTTTCGAAATGAAAAATTTCACACTAGTTACCAAGGAGAAAACGTGGAAATTACCATAGATAGTGTATTTGAGGGGCGGGTTAGCCGAGCAGGCTAACGCGTGTGCACAACACCGCGCGTATCTCGGCAACCTGATAACCAAGTTACAGACGACAAAATAATTCCGAGTTTGCGTCCCGGTGCCCGGGGGTATTTTAACTCAGGTATTAATCTCCCGTACTCATCCCCTGTCCCGGGAAAACCCCCGTATTGCTAAACAAGCAAAAAATAAAAAAAATGAGGTATTTGAATATGAACAACGACTTTCTAAACGATCCTTTCGCTTGCATTGTTTTTGAAGAAGAGAGCAATAGAATAAAAGAGAACAGCGAAAAAACGTACTCTTTAAGAAATTAAAAGATAAATTAATAGTGATCAGAATATAAAATGTAACATTGATAAAAATGAAAGGAAATTAAACTGATAAACTGGCTCGTTTTAATTACAACGGTGTTTGTCAACATAAGTTATAAAACAAAAACCATTATTCTTCTCCTTACGATAAGAACAATAAAAGCACTTCAACATTACATTTTCGAAATAGTTACTAAGTTTGTGGTTAAATACCCGTTCAATATTGAGTAACAAGCTGTTTAAGAAGCGACGGACCAACTAAACTGTCTTGTGAATACCCATTGTGGATTAAATATATTAGTTTACCTACTGAAGGTACTTCAAGCACATCACTCATTTCAGACTAAATATTCCATTAATTAAAAAGGAAAGTCTCTAATCGTCGAAAGATTTGTTTCTATGATTTCTGTGTTGTTCAATATTACGAACTTATCTTCATAACCGTCGTAATCAAGACAATTCTTTTTTTAAATTGAGGAAACCTTTAAAAATTATTTAGGTAAATGAAAACCTTTTAAATAATATATACCTTTTTCTCCCTTCGGGACTATGGCCCATGAAGGACCTTGGCCACCTAGACTATTCTCCTTCACTCAGACCAATCCTCTGCCGCTTCTCTCCAATCTATCACACCTATTCGCTTCGGGTCTTCCTCTACATCATCTGTTCATCGTAGTCTAGGTCTGCCTTTTCCTCTTTCTCCATCTGGACGTCCTTCCTTTATTTCCTTTGGGAGTATTTTTGATCCATCCGATAAACATGACCCAGTCATCTTCTTATCCCCTTTTAATGCAAGAAACTATGTCAGGTTTAGTGTGCCCAAATGCTAGACCAAGAGGAGTCTTGGTCTCACGCAAGAGTCTTGCACTTATCTACTAGCCTATTAATGTAGAGATATTACTGTAATTTTTTAGATAGGAGATACCTAACTAAGCTCGAATGCAAAATTAGTAGAATTAAATGCAAAAGTATATTGGTTATACCAATATATTAACAAAAATTGTCAATTATTGGTTACTATTTTTCTTTAATTTTTATTCAAAAAATCTATTTTTTTTTACCAGTCTTGGTCTTGGTTTTGCTACAATTAAGCAGTCTTGGTCTTGGTCTTGCAAGATTTTGGGCAACACTAGTCAGGTTGCCCATTAAGTCCTCAAGTTCTCCATCGGTTTTTATGCTGTAATGAACTTCTTCTTTGTCTGGACCGTATATTCTTCTTTGTATCTTTATCTCACACGTACTAAGCAACCTCTCATGCTGCTTGGTTAGGGTCCACGCTTCGCTACCATACATGGTAATGGGACGAAGTATTAATTTATATATCCTTATTTTAAGATTTAGGGGTATCTGTTTATTTTGGGATAGCTTTCAGAGCGACCAATAATATTTATTTCCGCTCTCGATCCTTGTTTTTTTTCTTTCATTATATATATATATATATATATATATATATATATATATATATATATATATATATATATATATATATATATATATATATAATTTAATATTTTTCATTATCAGAAAAAAAATATTAAGCTTATTTTATAAAATATTAAGAATGTTTGCTGCTTTGTTGAAATCATTCACAATCAATCATTTAATTTTTCCACTTGATTTTTAATGTTATTGCTTGATTTTACCGAATTGATATACATTATCATTACCATATTTAATAAGGCTGTGACAATAGATAGATATATTAATAAATAAATGACATTTGCGTTTTTGAAATATTTCCTAGCGATAAATGTTATTATCGGTACCGTTTCCTGTTGCGATGGGGGGCAGAGATAATAGTAAAAACATTTTACTATTTATTTTGTTACAATTATTAGAAGAATTGATAAATTCGTATAAATATTTTTGACATCTGCCGTGAATGGTAAATGTTCAAATACAGATACTAAATTATCAGAGAATTATATTCGGGCTAGCAATGTGAGACAAACATATCAATCAACTGATTTATTGTTTAATGATAATACTGATTTAGGTTTTTATGAGTGTAACGAACAGTGTTAATATAGACAGTTGCAACATATTTTAAACAATCCAAATCTACATTTTCAATTTGAATTTCGTAAACAGACTACATTCTTTGGGAGTACTAGAGCAACCGGAATATGCAACTGACATGTTTCTGGAGATTATCTGTGAGATGGATCTTCCAAGAGGCATCTCTTCAAACTCAAAAAATACTACCATACTATTCTTCATTCTTTCCTTTGTGAGAAGTCTTTCTCTATTCTACAAGTCTCCAATATTTTTTCAGTTTGACCGTTGTAGACATGAGTTACGGAAGAATCAATACTGGCTCCTTATATAAACAATCATATTTTCACATGATGTACCTCCATACGAGACATTGATAGCAACAAACCTTGACGATATGATATAATTATTTTAACTAGCCAAATGGTATTCGATTCAAAAAATGAGATTAAACATGACCATATAATGTTCGCTCTCTGACGATATGGGTTTACCTGGTTTTATTGGTTTACCTTGCACATTGGTAGTTCAGGCGGCCAATGATCTAAAAGGTCTTAAAAGCCAACATAAAAAAAATAAATAGAAGTATTTAAGTTTTTAAAACATTCATTACTACTAGGGGACCATAAAAGGTGTATTTGCATTAGAAAATTGACATTCTAGATTTATCAAGATCACAAAATTCACCCTTACGGTATAATTCATAGATAGCTATGTGAAAGTAAAAATTATAATCAACTTATGAAGAAATCAACTTGAGTTGATATTGAGAGGTAGCAGTTGCTATATCTGAATAAAAAACAAAACATGTACTCAGGGAAAAAACTTAGTGGTTCCACGAAAACGAGGGTTTTTCCAATTTTCATTTTCTCTAATTACAAAATTATATAAACACAAGATAATGATAGCTAATTACCAAGCCCTAATGTAATTGAACGTTTACGCCCGGGGACCTTCAACTTGATGTAATCTCACTCTCTAGAGGTAGCTGAAAATTACCGACAAAGGACTCCCGTTGATTAACGGGAAGATAAGGTTATTGGGCCCTCCACGGAATATACGACTTTTTATCAGATCATCCTGGGCCATATGGCAGTGATAAAAACGATACTGATTAAACATTTTAAATAATTTAGCTGATTTTTCTTCTTTCTCTTGACATCCTTCCAACAGAAAAGCCAAAAAGATTAATATCAATTTTTTAAAATATTAATAAGAAAATTTTTGAAATTAGGCCTTTGAGGGGTAGGTAGCATTTTTTGATCGAATTGTATGCAAAATTCAGATTTTTAGCATACGAAAAAATATTCATTGACGTGCCTAGGGAGGGGGGAAAGGCAGAGGGGGTACCCGCCTCGGGTGTAGTGTCGCCCAAAATCGATCTTGGTCTTGCAAGATCGGTCACTTTGCAAGACCAAGACCAAGGCCGCCTAACTGTAGCAAGACCAAGCCCAGAGCTGGTAAAAAAAATTGATTTTTTAAATAAAAATTGAGGCAAAATAGTTACTAATACTTGACAATCTTAGTTACTATATGTTAATAATTGGTATAACCAATATACTTTTGTATTTAACTCCTCTAATTTTCCATTCGGGATTAGTTAGGTTTCTCCTATAAAAAAAATTACAGTAATATCTCTATAGTAATAAGATAATAAGTAACTGCAAGAATGTTGCGAGAGTCTTGCGCAAGACCAAGACCATGACCAAGATTGAGTTTGCAAGACCAAGACTCGTCTCGGTCTCGCATTTGGGCAACACTACTCGGATGCCACTTACTTCAGGTTCTACACCAGGAAATTATTTTTATAATTTAATGATAACTTCATTGCAGAAACATTTAAAAAAAATTCTTTATTCAGACGAACATTTGATTTTTTATTTTATTGTAAATTTTGTTTGTAGTGTGAATTAATTCAGATAATCATATTCAAAACTCGATATCCATGGAACAGTGGGGGCGCGTCCCCTACTCAAAATGTTTGAAATGGTCTCGTTCGACCCCCGATATTTGAATTGTCCGCCCCGTACAAGCGTAAAATAACTAAAATCTTACAAATTAGTATTAACAAATGCCTAAGAATAAATAGGCTCATCAAAAAGTGCTCTACGGAAGCCCCACTTGAGCGCTAATATTGCTTGACATTTCACCAGATATTCCCGTTTCTGCTCTGTTTTTATTTAAAAATTGTTTTTCTTTTTCAAAATAAAATTTGTTTAAATAAAATTAAAAATTAAAAATATTTCACTCTAACACACTTATGATAATACCTCCCCACAGTGATTGGAGCAGCAGTGGTGTCTAGGAGTTCTTTTAGTATAGATCTAGCAAAATATATAACATTAAGAGAATAAGACTACTGTGTCCCACACTTTTTAATTTTCTTTGAATAGGGAGCCAGGCCAGAGGAATGTTACTTCAACTCGACAGCAAGGTCTGAAATTTTAGAAAATTGATTATTTTCTTTTTAAAAAATGTAATTCTTTTATTATTATTATTTATATGATATTTACAAATGTATAAAAAAAATACATCTAGTAAATTCGTACATGGATTTTAATGACATGAAACACAAGTTGAGAAACTGCCCTTTGGTACCACTCTAATAATATGTCTACATTAGGAGATCACAGGGCCATCTTCTTTTCAGACGCCTCGGAAGATTATCAGGAATCGAATAGGAAGCAAGGTTGGAAACAAGAGGGTTGGGATGGTAATGTAGTTTATTATGGAAGGATACATATCTGGATTGGGCCAAATTTGATACATAAGGAACATTAAGGTTTTTTAAATTTGAATTGAGCAGGTAATATATTTTTCACGTGCACTTAGCTCTAATGGACATGCGTTGGCATATTGTCAATTATCCTGTATGAGAATGAACAACGAAAGATTAACTATAATCCCTACCACCACATCGAATTCGTAGTTTATATAAATAACTGAACTATGCTATTATAAATTGATGTTCTCAAAATATGAGGCTCACTGGTTTCCAGCTATCTGTTTTGGTACAACTTATCAATCAAAATACCTCCACTAAGCCCGTCAGAGTCAGTTGTGGAGGGCATCCGCTAATGACCATAATACTATAAAATTATTTAATATTTGATGGAATTTATAAAACTGTCCGCTATAGGAAAGTGATCGTTTAGAGAAGTTTAGTACCTCCTCCTACTTACTACCCTCCCTCTCCCCACCCAACATTTAAGACTGGATTATGTTCATGCACTAAAACTTAACATTTTAATAATGATCCTAAGCATAGAGCATGGAAGAGATTTTTTATTCACCTGATTTGTTTTAAGAAATGTTTTATATCATATTTATATTCATTTATCTAAATATTCTACTGAACATAAAGAACAATTAACATAATGATAGAAGTAGATGAAACACTTCTTTTTAATTTGAATTGATTTTCATATATTTTTTTTAAAATTTATTTTGTTAGGCTTTTTCAAAAATAACTCTGCACCTGACCCAACTCATTGAGGGGCCCACATGCCAGGATTTTTTTAAGTACGCCACTAGTAAAATATTTTTATGGAACATTTTCAGTACATTAATGAAAGAAAACTAGGCAGGATTTTAACTAATATATAGGCTCAAAACTGAAGAATGAAAAATTATTGTTCCATTATTTTTACAACAAGAATATTTAATATCGTTGATGTACTTTCGAAGTAATTAACTTCAATACTATCATTATTACTAGATGATTTACTTTTAATCCCACTTATAAGAAATGTTGTGCGTTTAACTATTGTTATACCGAAATTATGCATAAGGTGAGCCCCATCACCGATTATATTACAAATGTAGAAAAGATACTCAGAAACCACAAAAAAAATCAAAATATACCTTACAATGCTTTTTAGCAGTCAAAGGATTATTAAGAAGACAACAAAAATCCAATGATTCAAGATAAAGATAAATAAAAAATAATAATATAAGAAAATCAACAATACTCAATAAAATTTAAGGAATTATTAAGAATTTAAATTCAAATCAGAAAACAATTGGTCAGTTTTGATATATCAAAGTATCAAAGTATGAAGATATCAAAGTACATATTTTTTATTAAAACGTGTAATATTTTTATCGTATTTAATACAAATGTAAAATTAAATATTTATTTTTATTCTTATGATGATCTGATAAATTAAACCCAATTAGCTAATTGCTAATTGAAAATTTTACTATTTACTAAATAAGAATTGTAAATGTTTTTATTTAGAATTGATGATTGATGCAGAAGCTCTTGCTCTCTGTTGGCGAAACCAAGAACTATCGTCAGTAAGCAGTTCTAAATAAAACTGTCAGTAGCGCCACTTACGACACAGCCATCTGGCGGTAACGGGGTAAGCAAGATGAATTAGTAAATTAATTTAATTAGATTTAAGATTTCAACTAAATTTAATTCGCACTGATAAATTTCAAGTTAATATTTATTTTTCATAAAAAAGTGAAACAATGTTAAACATTTTTTGTATCAATTTTATTACATGGAAAATAATGTATCATTGTCATTCTTAATAGTGATAATAGAACTTTAATAATTGATGTCTTGATGAAAAATGTAAAATATAGATTTACATACTCACATTTAAGATTAAGAATGTAGATTCCTAATCTTAAATGAAAGTTTAATTCTTTTGGGAAAGCATTTAATGAACAATGTTCCTTCTGTAGTAAGCATGTCAAAGATAAAATATTACATACTGCATTAAATATACTGGTAACTTATAAGTTTATTACAATAGTGATTTCACATTAAATGACAATGAATACTATAGATTCATATATTTTATTACTAAGTTAATTTCTCCACAAGTCAAACCTATACCATACAAATGGTGGCCTTCGAATGACACCATATAATTTACAATAAGTTACAACTTTCCTATGATATTTCACGCACAATGAACGTTAACCCAATTTTCGGATTCCTTGACATTCAATGACCTAACTACTGACATGGCTATTTCGTGAATTTCGAATCGAGAAGGAATAAAGATTTCCGGTAAGATAGAATTACTTTTGGTTTACATACAAACCGTGTTTTTTTTTCAATGGCTATCGGAAAGTATTTTAGATAGTGTGACGAAATTGCCAAAATATTTGCCAGTGGTCTTAAAATTATGATAAAACTGTGGCCAGAATAACATGTAATATATAAATGTACATGTAATACAATATATAAATGTGGATGTTTTACGAAAATCAACTAGGACCAGTTTCAAAATAAAAGTCTGATAACAATCCTGTTGAGATGTTGAGGAATTACTACTTTAAACAAAATTTATTGATGTCTAAATATATTTGGTCAGGGAAAGCCGCTTTGATGGTATCGTTTTTTACATTTTTACGTCCTCGAATCCACAATGTAAACGAATGACCAAATTATGAATATTTATGGAACTGAATGAGTTTATCTATTCAAAACTCGCCCTTTTATACTACAAATTCATACAAATGATGCTATATATTTTTTATTTATTAAATTTGTAAAACGCTCATAAATCTTTATGTTGTTTAGAGTTTACGATCATAATTGGAGCTCAGAGATAGTAATATATTGCATAACACATAACCATTATAATTTGAATAGCATCTATAAAAAAAAAGCAAAAAAAAAATGCGCTTCAAGAAAAAACTAACAATATCTAGTCAAACATTTCTATGATGTTAGGTACTGAACATAAAACGTGTAGGTTGTGCAATAGGCCCTATTAAATTTAATGGAAGATATAAGGATTATTGGTATTAAATAATTTAAAAAAGTAACATGTACTCATTTTAGATAACCGTTCGAACTCATTTCATGATTAGTAAGTTAATGAACTTCATATCTCCAAAATTTGTTTATTATAACAATTAAATTATAACAAATAAATATAAATGAAACAATAGTTATTAATGCGACCATATATACAATATGAGGCATTGAATGAAGAAGAATTAAACTTTGTATTTGCCTGAAGTTACCAATCACTGAACAACATATGTGTGCTCCAACAACTTTGGGACCTCATCTTATTCAATAGGTTTAGTATTTATATTACTTTAAATAAATAACAATGTGTTATTGTGTATTCAATCAGCTTATGTTAAGATTTTATTTTTATTTAGAAAACATAAAAATGCTTGATTTAAAATGCATAAAATCACAAGATGAAATCAGGATAGTATAATGAGAAAGTAAGGATAAATAATGTACAAATATTTATTACCTGACTAAGCGAAGCGAAACAAAGGTTACTTAACATATGAACCCCCACAGACGTAAAATAAGAGGTTTATCTATTCGCAAACTGATGCACATTGTGGCTGATTGCGAATCCAGCGGGACAAAAGTCTAAAAATGAAGTTCGAGAATATGATGAGGAACGTGTTTGTACCATCAGGTAAGATGTTACAAAAAAATACACAAAAATAATCCGAGGACAATGCCAATTGATCCTTAACAAAAATCGCAGAATAATAACTTTTCAATTCTTTCATAGGTTGAATATATGATAGACCGTTCTGTCTCTTAGTATGGGAATGACGTATTTTTTTTTTCTATTTAACGATATGGTGGAATTAAAAAGGTATTTAATGATACGTTCTCCCCCATTTTGAGCTATTTTAGATATTCATGTCTACTTCAATCAGCCAAGTTCACTTAAATAGAAAACAATTCAACGTTTTAGTCTGTGACTTTTTACTTACGCCAGGGTGCGATTTTTGATTCTTTGTATCTAGCAACACGTTACATTAATAAGTGTGTGAAACTTAATTGTCAGTTCTCGCTCTTATGAAAGCAGTGGCAATAATTGTGTAATAGCTGAAAACTCTTGTTTTTGGAAGAAAAAAATAGGTGATAACATGATTAATCGATATTTTAACAGAAAATTAGATACTCCAAACAGCTTTGTTGATCATCGATAAGACAATGGATTCGTAGTAATAATACACTGGAAAGATTATATAGTAAATCTAAACTCAGATTAGTTGCTAATATTAAAATATCTTATTACTGTAACCCATCTAACTTTTTTTTTTTAAATGCATGGCCTATTCTTTACGCAGTCTGTACAGCTGATGTCCCAACCCTTCAAAACACAATTATTACAACCTATGCCGATGACGCATGTGTTCTATCAGTTCATAACGACCCAAAAATTGCATCCCAAACCCTTTAACCCCACATCACAAACCTTGAAGAATGGTGTCAAAACAGGAGAATTAAAATACACTCCCATAAATCCTATCAAATTACCTTTATCCTTCGTCGTAAACCTATGATTTCCTGTCCTACAGTATCCTTTAATAATATCCCACCTATCTCTGTTGAACAAATTCAGATACCTAGGACTCCACCTGGACAAACGTCTAACTTTGAATCCTCATACCAGACTGAAACCGCTCGACGTTTTCGACTACTTCAGCACATAATAAACAAACGCTCTAACCTTTCAGTTAATTATAAAGGACTCATATACATGACCATAATAAGACCTATTTGGACTTACGGAGTTGAGCTTTGGGGCTCCACTAAACCACCGAATTCAATCTTTACAATCCAAAATCCTTCGTAAAATCCTTAATGCTCCTTAATTTGTACAAATAAGATAATCCATAATGGCCTGAATGTTCCATATGTTTCCGATTTGACCCAATCCAGATACATATTCTTCCATAATAAACTTCAGAACCATCCGAACCTTCTTGTTTCTAACCTTGCTTCCTCCTCGATCCCTCATAACCCTCCTAGACATCTGAAAAGAAGATGGCCTCGTGATCTCCTAATTTAGAAACTTTATTAGAGTGCTACCAATGGGTAGATTCTCTACAAGACTTGGCATGTCATGTATTTATCTGTATCACATTTGCTGAATGTATATTAAATGTACAGTTGTAAATTTCATAAATAAAAAATAAAATAAAATAAATGATGGCAGGCATAGAACTTCAAATTCTTGTCATTTTGACAGTAAAAGTGTTTATTCATATGTTTCGATATTACGCAAAGTTAATAATTTCATCTTATTATTATGATCTGAAATAAAAATGATGCATTCGCTTCTGAAGGCCACTGCACGAAAAAGGTTGAGCGTTGTTAAGTGATTGTAATGTATTTGCTTGTAAAAAGTATATGTGTATTTAATAGCAGGCAATGGAAAATATATCGATGATCTCGAGTTAAAGTGATATTTTATTATAGAAATGTTAAATGTGGATTTTAGAATTTTCATAAAATTAAAATTTTTAACAATAACAGATTAGTCTGGAGGGGAAGGAAATATTTTATTATCAATAACATGACTTCTAGACTTTTGTCTCATTAGATTCGCAATCGGCCACACTGTGGAATATAAGTTTAATTAAACTTAATCAGATAAAGGTAAGTACTACATAAAAGTATTAAATAATAAACAATTAGTATATTTCACAGTTATGCACTTGATATATGTCTTTTTACATTGCTCAACCGTCAGAGAAAGTTTTGAATAGGTTTTCATGATGTGGGCAGGCTATGTACCAACTCTCTTGGCAAACATAAATGGGTTGATGCCCAAACAATGAGGGAATTTCCACATTTAAACTTGTTACCATAGAACAGATCACAAAAAAGTTTATATCCATAATAGTACATCATTTAGGAATTATCTATTCCTTTTTTCTGTTTTATGAAATCCTTTTTAAATATGCATTTTTAATCGTGATTTCATCACAGACAGCGCTAAAACTGTCTTTCGCAGGAGTATCTAGAAGGAGGTTGTCCAAATCAAAATTCTAAAAACATTTTTGCGGGATTAGGAGAGAACCATGTTTTTGCGATATTTCAATTTAGAGAAACTTTTAAATCAGGGGACAACGGATAAAACATGGAAGAGACAGCAAGTGTGATTGTATATAATTATATTTTCGCTTGCATTATTTTTAAGAAGAGAAGAGAAATAAAATCTCTTGGAACAGGTGGGGAGTGTGGAGTCAGGACGGGAACTCATACAATTTCATTAAATCTAAAAAATATTCAGTTGATGGGAAACAAAAAATTAAAAAACGAAAATTAAAAAAAAACAAAATAAAATAACCATTTCCTGGATACTCGTTCGATACTCTCGGCTAATTGAATCATGTAGAACAAAATTATCAATACCCAAATTCCTGAAAATCCTGTAAAAAGAAAAATCAGTGTATAGTGTTTATGATCTAGGAGGATCAAACTTTTAACGAAGAGCATAAACAACTCAAAAACATATGCCTGAATAGGGAGAGAGATTTTTTAATTTAATTTTTCTTGTAGACTTTTGGCCTTTATTCGTAATTAGTGTATATAACTTAAATATCTTAAAATAGTAACGACCAATTTTTCATAAATTTGTTATTTATTTTGATTTGTTTCTACGTTGGAAAGAGGGGGAGCTCTCCCACCTCGAATTCTCTCTGTTTATGCCCATGCCATCAAACACCGTAGAGCTTACGTATTATTTGAATAACGTTGATATAAACGATTATGCACTTTAAGATTAGTTAGATATATTTGTATTTGTGTGTTGTGCTCTCGGTGAGTTTTCTCTGGCTTTTAATACCAATGATGCGGTTGAGAGAGTAGCGCTGGGAATATCTGGAGTCCTGATTTTCCCAAATTTGAGGAACAAGCCTAGTACGGAATTGGCTGATTGTAAACATCACTTAATCACATAAACTACTTTTTTTAGTCTCTTATCCATGCTCCAGTTTGGTCCATAATATAACTCTTTGCGTTCAATGGTTCCAGTGAAACGGTGTTTCAATAAGTTAGCTGCACATTAAATGAACAAAAAAAAAAATAGAGTAACCACCGTAATTTTTTGTTGTTGTAAATTTGATGGAAATTACTGCTCATACGAGTATTTTATAATAATTATCTTCGTTTTAGCAGTTGTTGCTATGATAAAATTCCAAATTGAGGATTTCTCGTGATTAAAAAAAAAACACTTTTCCATGACTTTTCTAACGTTATATTTCAAAAGAGCATAACAATTTTAAATCTTATTTATTTCAATGAGGACAACTTTAAACCCTTTTATTGCAATTAATTTATTTATATTTTTCTTCATATAACCTTCCGATAACGTTTCGGGCTTTATTTGCCCATATTCATGTCCAAAAATACATATCTTTAACTTCTTAACAAATATTATAAATATATCAAATTTAAATAAACAACATTAAGAATAAAATAAAATGTTTTCAACAATCACTGTTATTGACAAAATTTTTATCTTGTCAACCAAAACAATGATATAAGAGTCATAACTAAAATGCTACAAAAAGAAAAAAATAAGAATAAAAACTGGCGAAAAATATATTATACTAAAAAAAAAAAATACTGTATTTATTATAAAATTGTTATAATAATTACCTTACGGTCGTGAATAAGTTTCAATTCAATACAATTTCATTCAATTTAGTAAATTTATTTTGGTTCTAAACTATTCCATAAGCTTAATTATTTTTGTTATATTTATTTTGGGTAATTTTTAATTTTAATTACTACAATATTTTTAATGGATTAAAATCTTTGGGCAACCAACGGATCTTTTATGAGTTAATTATTCTTGTCCTCGGGTAAGTAGACTTCTACAGGTTTCGTTAGGTGGTACCGGCATCGTGATGGCCTAATATTTTTATTATATAATATATAATTTTATTATAGTTTTAATATATTTATATTTTATTAATAAAATATGAAAGTTTCTGATCACATACCGTAAATATCATATATATATCTATTGGTTCTTTTTAGCATTGTAAAGTATTTTTACTTTGATGAATGCTGAGATTCTTAGCGGTACACTTCTTTCATATCTCAATTATTATTTTCTTTTTAATTGTTTAAATAATTAATCTTCTTTTATATCAACTAAAAGTTTGTATTTGTATTTGAATATCTGTAAGTATTTTAAAATTTGCAGCTAAATTTTATAAAAAATTATTACAAATGTTTATAGTTACATTTTTTTAAAGTATCCTGGTGGAATATTCCCAGGATGTCTCCAGTGATCTTCACGATAAAACTGGAACCTATTTTATCGGGAGACAGGAGGAAAGTCCATCCATAGGAATGAATAACATCCTCTTCCCCATTGATAAGTTTTAATCAAAGGATACAGGACAGAATACATTAGTAATACTAAGAAGCATTTTATATCAATTATGCGTCAACTATTTCTTTCAATGGGCTCCATTTCTTGAAAACGTGAGGGGTATTGGTAATAAGGAGAAGTTATAAAAATGAAGCTTCGGTTACTTAGTACATATCGATTTGTTACGTAATATGCTTCGTACAATAAGCAGTTATAATAATAAATGATTATAAAATAAATGATGCAATTTTATGCAATGCTAAATAAACGTCTATCTTAACAAATATGATTAAAACTTCGTAATTGTAAGCCTAATCTTGAGACAATTTTCCATTCATAAACATTACCTTTTCTCTAAGCCTTAAAGGAATAAATAAAATTAAATAAATTTAAGCATATAAAATAGAATAGAATATAAAAATAATTTTATTCTGGGACGAAGTCCCTTCAGAATAACAAAAAAGTACAGAAATTAAAATTTTACATCTGGCCAGATAAAAACAAACATAACAAATTAAGATAAAGATAGGTTATTAAAAAAAAGAAAAGAAAAAAATATTGGTTAAACATATTATATACAAAATAAAATAAAAAAATCTATATAAAAAACTCTTGAAACCATACTAAGATACTTAAAACTATGTACAATGTTAAAATATAAATAAATCCTTTTAGAAAAGATAAAAAATAAATGTATATTCTTCTTAACAGTAAAATCTGTTTCTGTTGAAAAAAAAAAAAGAAAAAAAGAAAGTCGAATCTATAAGTATTTGGGTTATGAGCTATATTTGAATATGGTATACTAAAATACTAAAATAAGCATAAAGCCTAAAAAGAGACAAAAGGTAATTACGTTTTAAATGGAAAAATCCAATTGTTGGGAATAGATGTTAGACATCTTTGAGCTTTTCCTTTTGAATTTATTAATTTGTTATTTTATTTTATCTTACACGTTTTGTGTTATTATATCTTAGTCATGCGTATATACACATTTTTTTTTGTAGTCTTACTAATCAGCTGTGGTAATAGAAACTTCTATTTCCTTCATTATGTATTTGGATGGCTTCGTGAGATGTCCATAGCAAAATATATATATTTATTTTTTTTCTTGTTGTTTTCCCTTACCCCATAAGTGATCTGGTTTTGTTTGCCTGATTATGTCTGAATTGGCGAAACGTTGGCAAGCTAACTATTTACTTGTATGTTGGAGACTCGTGGCTTTCTATTTATAACGTAATTTAAGCATGTATTTATAAAATTTCAAAAACAAACAGGCATCTTCATTACCGAAAAAGGAAAGATCATGTAAATACAGACTCTTATCCCGCATCAACAGTAAAGGTAGGTAGCTGCATCGTGAAGCGAATCGATTCCTCTGTTAGAGTCTTACTCTCAAGAGATTCACTATTTACTCGTAATCCTTTAACTAGACATCAGTGCTTTTGAACCAATACATAAGGTATGTGGGTGAGAGTATTTATACTTAAAATATGAAGACATACCTTGTGTTGGCTTTTTATCAATTAGATACTAGATAAAATAATTCATCGATTAGTTCCTAAATTACGTAACAAATAATGAATCAATTGTCATGGAAGTGGTCTCATTTAATTTAGAAGTAACCTTGAAAGAGAGAGTTCTCGTCCCGAAAATTTGACTTGCTCTGCAGATCTCGATTTGATGGATTACTACCAGGATGAGTTTTTGACTAAAGTTACATGAATTTCCAAATTCGTAGATTATGTTATCTATTTTTACTTGCACTATATGTGTACTTTTTATTATGACGCGGAACAAACAAATATGCTTTTAGCATTCAACAAATATAAAAAAGTTTTGTCATCTTGTTTTCTTGGGCTTTGATAATATTGTCACCTTCGTTGAATATTTTAAAATTTCTTGGATCATTAAAAAAACAAATCGGTAATTTTAGCGTATGAATATTATATTTTTTAACTAGCGTTTTATTAATTGTATGGTGCATTTTGGACATATCATTAGTAATTTATATAAAATCTAACGCTATCAAAGGAATTTGTAGCTAAAGTGAAAGAACCATTATTTATTACAATCAGCACAGAGATATTTGTTTTTCGAAAGAATAAGTTTCTACCACAAGTAACGATCATCTGAAAGAAATTCGAGCAAAAGATTCAAAAGATCATGGCCCAATTTATATATATATATATATATATATATATATATATATATATATATATATATATCTTCAAATATCCATCGGCACCTGTCATGATAGTGACAATTAGCAAATTTTTTGTTATGATACAAAATGGCATGATAGACACGATGAAGAATATTACCCAGCAGTACCTCTTACCTGGTCTGTTTATATCCTTAAATTAGGAAAGGAGATCTTTCATCCATCTCCTTTTCACTAATGAACATGTCAGCCGTGGCCATGTCGTTGATAACTCCGTTGTGATGTCCGTCTAGTTTAAGATGAAATCGGGTGTAGAGATTACGTATGTGTTGGTCAATAGTTGGTTCTCTAAGGTCGTATGTAAAGTTTTGTTGTTGGCATACTTAAAGTTTCAGATCGAAAATATTCTTTTTTTTTTAAGTTTTTGTAAGTGAGTCTTTTTTGCTGAACCGTAAATCTATGAGGCGTATGTCCAAATGGGTTTGAGCAGATAAGTCTATGTATTTAGTTTTGTCTATCTATTCGAATTTATTTTTTAATTTAACTATTTCTCCATGTTTAACATGTCACTAGTACAGAGCGACCTTCTCGATTTTAAATTTGTTCACATTTGTAATTTTTTTAATGAGTTTAAAATATTATTGAAGAATGTGAAGATAATTTTCTTCGTCGTTTCCTATGGATCACACAAAACTAACGTCACTATATTCAAAACATAACAAGCCGAAGGAAAGTAAAAGTGAACGTTATTTGATTGAAATCGTTCTTATTATAATCTTCAGGAAATGAAAATCCTGATCTGAGCACACGTTTCTTCCACACGATATGTTTACGCCATTAAAAACGTAGGTGTTTTATAAAATGGAAGACAATTTTAGTTGATTACTTTTCTGAATGACCGATTCGATTGACAAAATTCTAGTATAAAAAAGTTATGTTTTGAATTGTAAATAAAAATCAGTTGAAGTAGTTGAACAGGAAAACTTTTTTTGTTAAGCGTGTTTAAAAATAATAAACCAAAAAAATTAATGTTTGAGCAATATTTCACTTGAAAGGTTAATTTAGAACCATCTCCGGTTAAGAGAAAAGGCCAATTTATTTAAAGAGGAATGCGAAATTGATTTAAGTGTTGTCGACATCCTTCTATTGACCTTTTCAGATACGAGATTTTTTTGGTTCTTTTTCTTTCTTTTTTTTTTTTTGTTCTGAAACATCTTTGCCTGTATATAGGACCAAAACGAAAACATGATGATTTACGCCAAATAGAGTGCTGAAGGTATAAGTACTTTCCTTATTTTGTTTTCGAGTCCTCTTTGTGCGACTGTGATTTATTTATTTGCTGGCGGCGTGAACTTATCTACGCGAAAGGAATGTTTTCGCAGCTATATATAAGTTCAGTATAATTTATCATGATAGATTTTTTTTTTTAAAGGATTTTATTTATTATATATATTTTTTGTGTTTATCATTGGAATCTGTAGTATTCACAGCTGGTAAGGTGGTGACATTATAGACGCCGACTACTGGGGACTCACGGGGCTTGGTCCAATGCATGCCGTGGTTGTGGCTCATCCATCCTCCTCCTTCTCCCCCCTCTTCCTCAAAAAATTGCTAAAGTATGAACTTCATGGACAATTCCATTACAAAGGACTTTATCTAACTACTAGCACGTATAATCGAATTTGTTTAACTGTTTTCTATTTTAGATTCATAAAATCAGCTAAACAGTAAAAGGAATAATCCATTAAAATACTATACTGTTTTAGTTTAAAGTATTTTGTTTGACTTCATACTTTTTTATCATCTCCAACCGATCAATATCAAAGTATTGAAACAACTCAATACTTATCTTAGATGGTAATTTTTCATACAGGTATATATTATACGTTGCATATGGGCATACAGGATATATTTCTCACCATCCCTTGCCCTTTACTCCTTGATCCTATAGTTTGGCCCCTCATCTTTTTCATAAGTCGGCGCAAAATGCGCATAGGCGCCCGTAGGGGTGACATGACCAAACAATTTTTGAGGAGGCTTCATTTTTACATTTCCTATTTCTCCCCAGAGTTTTACATTCCCTGGCACATTCTATTTCAGGGAAGTGAAAAAAAAAAAACATGCAAAAGACGTGGTTGTAAGCAAACTATAATGTTCATAATTCTACTTTACTTTGCACCGTTTTAGAGATGAGAAGATTAATAGAAAGTAAAAGTGATAATATAAATGATTTTCCTTTCTCTGTTCAAAAAATAAAAAAAATAAAATAAAACGAAAGTAAGAAAATAACAGTTATATATTTTTGATTTGTTTATAAATAATCAATAGGTACAGGATGTTACAGAAACCCTTTCCCTAAAATCGATTATCCTCTTTTTGAATTTTATTTTATACTACTTGGCAATTTGGTCGGAAAAAACTCTGACGATTAAAGTGGATACTTTTGATTAAATTTTAAATAAAAATAAAATAATTTATTAAAGAGAAATACTTGGCCATTGGGCGTGATTTCAACAAAATCACTCCACAACCCTTGGCCTCATAACAAAGCAAGACCCTCCATGGGTTGTAGTAGTACAGGTTTTTTATTCTATGGTTTATAAATAATAAAGAAATCCTGTTTCAAAATAATAGACAATTCCCTCTAATTTTTTAATTTGGCTTTTTCTTACCGAGGTACGAACAATTTTTCTTACCGCAAAAAAATGTCTTTTTGATCCATTGTAGTTGATTAGTAACACAAACTGACCCAGGATTTAATATTGCGGGCTTCAGCTTTTCCATATATATATATATATATATATATATATATATATATATATATATATATATATATATATATATATATATATATATGACGATTATTACTTTGCAGGAGAGCCCATAAGTTGATTTCACGGCGCAAATCACGCCATCAAAATTTCTGAGTGGAGTGCAGTTTGGCTGTTTTTTTAATTTTTGAGGAGAGCATATTTCAACGGAATTTTCAACGGAAATGAAAAGTTTCAAATCAGGGGACAAGAGGGATGCATGGAACAGACCACAGCAATTGTAGTTGTATATGATCTACAATTTTTGAAGTTCTACTTTCGCTTGCATCGTCTTTAAGAAGAGCAGAGGAACAAAATATCTTGAATGGGGGTGCTATGGATCTTGGGGAATGGGCACTCTAACCACCCCTGTTACTTTGAAAGATGAAGAAAGAAATCAACTACCTTTATAAAATGGTGTTTAAATGATTCTTGGAGTCCTGTTAAATGCGATTACACAAACAACAATACTTTTAGAGATAATTCTTTAAACATTTTTTCATAAGTCACTGTTATATTTAACCATTTTTGGGGTATTCAGCCCGAAAGCCTCTCCCTCTCTCTCCCCGTAGATCCGCTTGTGATTAGTAATACATATTTAAGTTACTTAATAATCTTCGGTACTTTTAGTCTAAGGGGCCGCTACTGACTGCTATCCGGCAATGTTTATAACCTGTTTTATAAATTGTTTTGTCTTAAAGGCAAAATTGTTTTATGCTACTTAAATTACAACTTACATTTTGAAAATACTGAATTGCCTGTTCTTCTGAAGACGGTAAATCCCATATTCTAAGATGATCCATAATATGACGAAAATAAACGAAAAAAAAATGAAAAATAAACACCAAGGGGTCACAAACTAAAACAAAATGTAAAATAAACACAAACGGGCCAAAAACTAAAAATAAACACAAACGGGCCAAAAGTAAACAATTTAATAAGTGAATGTAATAAGGGAATAACTGAAAACCAAACAATGCAATAACTCAAAAGTTTGGCGGGATAACAAGAGGGAGGTTATGTAACAGGATGACAGACGTTAGATAAGATAGATAAGAAGTGAGGTTTCAAAACGGCCCCTTAGACTAAAAGTACCTAATCTTCTTTTGAAAGTAAAATCATTTCTTCCTGTTCAGTTATTCATTTTCACCAGTTCAAAGTCTTTTTTTTTTATTATATAATCTATCGTTTATAGAAATGTCTGACTGATCCGAACTTTGTTATCATGAACCATTCTGGATTAGTAAGAATGTATTGTATTAATTTATTGATATTTCTTATTACTTAATACTTTGTGAACTGACTTTTTCTGTACCAATAAACAAATTATTATTTTAACAAAAAGTATTCTACCTTCCAACTAAATCGGTGTTAGATCCATGGGACCAAGGTAACCTAACTGTTGCAAGACCAAGACCAGGGCTGGTAAAAAAAAAACGATTTTTTAAATAAAAATTAAGGAAAAATAGTTACTAATACTAGACAATCATAGTTACTATATGTCAATAATTGGTATACCCAATATACTTTTGCATTTAACTGCTCTAATTTTTAATTCGGGCTTAGTTAGGTTTCTCCTATCTAAACAATTACAGTAATATCTCTATAGCTATCTCTGTAGCTAATGAGTAACTGCAAGAATGTTGCGAGATTCTTGCGCAAGACCAAGACCATGACCAAGACTGAGTTCGCAAGACCAAGACACCTCTCGGTCTTGCATTTGGGCAACACTACTTCCAACACGCAATTTCAGAATCATTAATTTATCGAAATTCGTTTCTCTGGCCATCAGATTGACGTGAACATTTTAACCTGCTATCATGCACGCACTAAAGGCTATTATATATATATGTATATTATTATAAGCTAGAGAAACAAGATATGATGAAATGTAAAAGTCCACGTCCTTAGCAGAGTCTTATCTCTGTTTTGATTGTGGAGGTCGCGAAGGAGAGCGGAGCAATTGTAAATATGGTCCTTGGGCGATTTTTTGAGTTACAAGGCTCTGTCTTGGAATTAATGCCAAAGTCGAAATAGTGGAGTTCAGAGTGGATATTCTAATAAACGGCTTTCGGATTTTGGAATGGAAAGGAAATCGGCTGATCTGAAGGTGGGCGGAATATTGTTCCTTGTTCGACAAGTTTCAGGAAATTATGTAAATAATTTATTAATCAACCAATTATAGAAGCATAACCAATTATACATACCTCAATTTTATTATATTGTTGTATGGGAAAAAACATTTTAAATCTTCTCTTATTTACTGTATATACTATTGCATACTAAAAAAAAAGTATCGGCTTCTCCAAGTCTGTAAGCAAAAGCTGTTTAAGTATGGTTTTATCGGACAGTCTCCTGATAAACGATCTAGGTTGTCCATTCCCAACTGGAGCAGGCCACCTACTGCAAATGCATCCTACATCCTAACCAACTGGTTTCTGTAGGGAACTTTAAGGTAAAGTATATGTTACTTATGGCAACTGGCGCTATGAGCACAATTTTGTTGCCATGAAAGTTCTTGTGAACGCAACTCTACTGCACATAGAAGTAAAAATCTAACCTCTTAGTACTGCGTAAAAACTTGCAAATATAGGAACAAGATCCAAATCCCTAATTTTCCAGGCATATGAGAGCCTCTTTGAAAGAAATGACAAGAATCAGATACTGGCAATGCACTAATAAAAAACTATAGATACATGTCAGTACATAACAATTACTTCGGTTTTGGCGAAGCTGAGGCTAATACCACAGATGGAGGTCTGGTGCTTTTTGTAAGTCCTGCCCATCTTTACACTACAGTTAGTGTAAAAAAATACGTGGATGGTATACATGACATTATTTTTTTGGTATTTGATTACCCTCTACACACAGTTTCTGGCATACGGAAGAGAGGGTGTTATAGAGGTACAACCAAACATATTCATAACAGAAGGGGAAGGTCGAGTTCTATTTTGAGGGGAAATGAAAGTCAACTCTTCTCAGGCCGAATTCGAACTAGTGTTGCTCAAATCGGTCTTGGTCTTGCAAAGTGCAAGATCAAGACCATGGCCGCCTAACTGTTGCAAGACCAAGACCAGGACTGGTAAAAAAAAATCGATTTTTTAAATAAAAAATAAAGGAAAAATAGTTACTAATACTTGAAAATTTTAATTACTATATGTTAATAATTGGTATAAACTTACTTTTGCATTAAATTATTTTTTCATTCGGGCTTAGTTAGGTTTCCTCTATCTAAAAAATGACAGTAATATCTCTATAGTAATAAGCTGATATGTAAACTGCAAGACTGTTGTGAGACTCTTGCGCAAGACCAAGATCACGACCAAGATTGAGTTCGCAAGACCAAGACCCGTCTCAGTCTCACATTTCGCCAACACTAATTCGAACCGGCGTCGCTAGGTACGAGAATGCTATAACGGGCTAGGCACCACTATTCGGCCATCATGACCTCTGTGCTATACATGACAGTGTCGACTAATAACTTTATATATAATAATAACTAATAACTATGAAACATGAAACCCCTATCATATACATGTGATTGGTGACATAATACGCAGATGTGATATTTTAGCTAGGATGCGGTGCTTCCATTTTCGTTGTGACTGCCATTATAGTTCTCAGACCCTGCGAACTGGTTGAGCCTAACAGTGTATACAAAATCGCCAAGGCTATTGGCCTGCTTTGACAGAGCATAGGACTAAGCATAATAGGTCTCAGGAAGGCCGCGTTGTATTGATGACGGAAAAAAGGTTAATTACTAGATTCTAAGAATACAATGTATCAAAAAAAATAATCTAATACAAAACAATCTTTTGTATCGTACCTGGTCTCCATAGAGTATCAGCATTCACACGATGACCAGCAGCGACAGGTGTTGGAAGGTTGCAACGATTTAACATACCAATCAGTACGACAGGTTTGACCTGATTTTATTGATAAATAAAATTAGTACGTCGGTTACTTGGTCTCGAGTTTAGGATAACAATTTGACGTAGTTCAAAATACGTTTATGGATTGATAATCCCGTTTTCGTATAAAAAGAAGGAATCTACGTTTTAACTTAATTTCTGAAATTTTCTTTTAAGATTGGAAATGGCGGATTGCATATTGGTTGAAAACGACGTTGAGGTAAAATTAAAATAATTAAAAACATACTCAGAAATGAGTCCCGCCGTTTCCTAACTGTGCTAAATTTTGCAGAATCTGATAGACTTGAAATAATACACTTTTGGAGTTTGGCCAGCAGAGAAGCTTTGTTACAAAGGTAGGCTTGAAAAAAAATATTGATTAGGGTAAAAATAGGTTTGGGCCAGAAGTCTCAGATATTATAAATGGCGTGTTTGATGTCCTAAAATATACTAGCCTGGTTTACTGCCTTTGTAGTTCAGTCGAAATCAAACTCAGGGTAATGTGTCTTCAAAAATATAGTGAGTTTGTATCCTTCCATTTTTACCATTCTTTTATAAATTGAGGTAACTGGCAATGCCTGTTTGATCCTTGTCTCTATACAATAACTTTTGTTTTAGAATAAAACCCTTGTTCTTAACTTTCATACCCCAAATTCAGGTAGAATGACTTGAAAATCCAATTTGAGTGTATTTAACTGAACAAAAAATTACAAATATTGGCAAACAATTCTTCTATTATCCTTCAATTAAAACCAGCTTTTGTACTGATAATATATCTATGGCATTTAGAGACGAAAATACTATCAATTTCTCCTTATATTGATTATATTAATATTATAATTATTTTATTTCAATTTTAGATTTTTTAAAATTATTTTAATTTATATTAATATTAAATTTATATTTATAATCCTTTATTTTACTTTGTTCCCATCTATAAATTGTAAATTATAAAGATATTAAGACTTTTCTGACAAAGCTTATTTACCCTCTCAGAATGAAACAAAGAAAGATTGTTGTTAACCAAGCCATAAAAAATAACTAATAATGAAAGGGGTACAAAGAATATGTGTTTGAATTGATATATTGTATGAAAAACTAACAATTTCGAAGATGGTGTATAAACAATTAGATGGAAAAATCTTTTGCACAGTTATACTTTGTTTTATTTGTTTCTTTTTTTGTCCTCCCCTACCTCGCCTTTTAAGCTATACGGGATACATTCCAGAGGTATGGGCGGGGGATTAATGTCAGAGTTAAAGCCCCCTTGCACCGGTACGCGAACTCATAATTATTTTATTGTCTTGTGTTACCGGGCAGCGCGGTGAAGTGCACACGCGTTAGCCCGCTCGACCATCCCGCCCCGTTAAAATAATGATAACAGTTATTATACCTATTTATTGATTCATTTACTGATTTAAAGTATTTTTTGACCAAAATATTTAAATGGAATCAATATTTTTTCCTGATACAGTCCCAAATATCAATCAAATGGAAAGTTGTGGGTTTAAATTAGGTTTATGCGACTGGTCTGACCACTCATTTGTTAATGAGCTCGTTGTTTTCAAAATATGTAGATTAGATTAACTTTTTAGAGGCCGATTAAGGAATAGGATATATATCCAGATGTGTCGAAGGTTCGCATATAATTATAGGCCACAGCGTGTCACACATTTATAAAATTGGCCCATGTCTGTTTTCTTCTTTTTTTTATCAAAAATTAGGAAAACATTTCCGATACCTTGTAAGGTATTACTTATAGTATTACTTGTATGGTTATAATTAGGGTACCCATTTAAGTATAAGGTTTGAATGTGGATCACGAAAGGGTATAGTCATCCTAAGTAAAATGAACGTTGTCTGGCATTCCATACTTGTTAAAAATATTAAAAATAATAGTATCGAAACGGGGATTAAGTAGCAAAAAATTGTGATATTAAAAAAAAAATTATAATTTTATTTATTTTTTTGTTTTCTCTACCTTGTAGGGTTATTGGTAGTGTTGCCCAAATGCGAGACCCAGACGAGTTTTGGTCTTGCAAACTCAGTTTGGTCATGGTCTTGGTCTTGCACAAGAGTCTCGCAACAGTCTTACAGTACTGTATTTTGTAGATAGGAGAAAACTAACTAAGCCTGAATGAAAAATTAGAGGAATTAAATGCAAAACTATATTGGTTATATCAATTATTTACATATACTAAGATTGTCGAGTATTAGTAACTATTTTGCCTTAATTTTTTATTAAAAACATCGATTTTTTTTCCAGTCCCTGGTCTTGGTCTTGTAACAGTTAGGCGGCCTTGGTCTTGGTCTTGCAAAACGCAAGACCAAGACCGATTTTGGGCAACACTAGTTATTGGCAACACCTTTTATTAACAGTTATAGAAATGTATTCTTTTTAAAAATTCAAATGTTTTTTTAACAGCTATTTCACTGTCACTTAAAATTTCTTTTAGGCATGTCCAACTTTTTTCCAACAGTTTCAAATACAGAATAGTTCAAGTTAAAAAAATTTTAGTTGTACGTGTTCAAAAATATAAATTACAAAAATGCTAAAATGGGTAACCTTGAAAAAATTCTTTACTTCCAAAAATAGCTAGATTTTTTTACCTATGACTCCGGAAGCGAAAAGATTTAAAAAAAAAATTAAAATACTTTAAATTGTGCATGGAATACCTATATCTAAAAATTTGGTAATTGGCAAGTTCGAAAACCACGGTCAAAGAACGATTTTTTAAAAACAGATTTGAGAAACCTATTGCTATAAGTGGCTCTACAGCATGAAAATGAGTTAACTAAGAGAAGAAACTTATAGAACAAAAGTTGTAGAGAATCAAATCCTGCGTCCCATAAGTACCAGTAGTTGATCCTTGATTCGTTTTTTTTTTTTTAATCAACGTAATTGATAAACGTAAATAAACGTATTAATGGAACGTAAAGATAAAATTATTTAAATTAATATTTCTTGTCCTTGAAGACCTTTTCAAGTATTTAGCACACATTACTTTCTTATGTTTCTTGTTGGTACACCGAGTTGAAGTAATTTATCCTACTTTCCGACTGCAATTCCTTCTTGGTGTTTTTCTTTTTCAAGTCCTCGAAATCAAAAAACCTCCCTACATCTTAGAACTCCTTACTTTACACTCCCCTATCCACTTTCTCAACACCAGATCTCAACCTATATGTTTATATATCCTCTCTCATACAACCACTTCCTTCAGTAAATCCTTCGTCATTCGTGCTACCTCCTTCTGAAACTCCTTACCCATCTTCATACGTCAAACCACGTCCATAAACCGACTATAAATTCAAACTTCCGCAAGCTTGTAAAAATTTCAGCGTTATATACTTACGTTGGCCACCAGCAGTTAATTGATAAAAGTCATTTTATTTTTATTTATTCACTTTTTTTATATCTCAGTATTTATTATATATGTTTGTATTTTTCGTTAGTATTTTTTGTAGATATCTATATTTTCCTTTATATATATATTTTTTTTTTGTATTTTAATTAGTATCTTTATATACATAATTTTAACTTTTTATTTCTCTTCTATGTAGTCAGTATGTTTTGATAGATTGTACAGTATCTTAATTTTCTTATTTAAATCTATTATTTTCTTTATATAATTTCATATCCCTTTTCTCTGTTTTACAAATTATTACTGTTATTAATTTTTTTCATATGAACATTAATATTATTTTTTCATAATTTAATAGTTTCTCATATTATTATATGGTCTTTTTTTAGTCCTGATGAAGGCCTGAACTTTGGGCCAAAACCTCAGCAAACATAAAAATAAATATCATGATGAATGAATATACATATGGATTTTTAATATTCCAACAATATAAGTGTTTAATATGCTTGCTTGTTTAATGCATAAAGCTCTTTTCCACGTCTCAGCAGCAATGGTATCGACCCTCATTTTACTGGCTTGATATTCTATAAGTAAACGTCCATTTTTTAAAGCGATGGTAATGGTAGAATTGGCAAGAAATATTTTACTTAAAATAACATATACTTTAGTCATTTACATTCAAACTTCCTTCTGAAATGAGTACCCTTTTCCCAGGGCTATTGTCCTTTGTAGAAGAATATGTAACGAAGGTACAATGTGAATATCTCTCTAAATAGTTGATTAATATTTTCACTATTGTTTTAAGTACACCAAAAATTCTATTATAATCCGAACGTATCCATGGAACGATATATATTTTTTCATAGTGGATTGATGGTTGACTGTAATGAATAATTGAAGAGAAGTTGGTTGGGGTGTAAGCAAAAAAAAAAAAATAAATAAATGAAATTTATTCTTATATTTGCTGACGTTTTGGCCCAAAGTTCAGGCCTTCATCAGGGATAAGACCAGATAAAAATATGAGGAACTATTAACTTATGAAAAAATAATAATATTAATAATAATAATGTACATATGAAAAAAGTTAACAACAGTAATAATTTTTAAAACAGAGAAAAAGATTATATAAAGAAAATAATAGATTTAAACAAAAAAATTAAGATACTGTAAACTCTATCAAAACATACTGGCTACATTGAAGGGAAATAAAAAGTTGAAATTATGTAAATTATTTAAATAAAAGGCAATGAGTAAATGTATCAATATATACAAAATATACGCAGAGATATGGAAAAGAAAGTAAAGAAAAAAAAGGTAAATGAGGAGAATACTGAGATAAAAGAAGAAGACCAACCTGGACTCACGAGAGGTTCCTGCAAGACAAGATTTTTTGAACAGTGTGTTTTCTTAGCCCTGATGAAGGTCTGAACTTTGGGCCGAAACGTCGGTAAATATAAGAATAAATATCATCTACTTAAAGTAAGTATAAAAAAAAAGAAAAAAAAAAGAAAGAGATCGAACTTAAGACCTCAACTAAGTTGATTTTGTACATATAAGAGATTTTGTATATTTTTATCCATTGTTTTTTCATTTTATACACAAATAAAGGTTATTATTATTATTATTATCATCATTTACTTATTTTTAATTTGTTTTTTTTTTACTGGGCACCCCAAAAAACTTCTTTTCAATATATATTTTGGTTTATACATGTAATCAATATTTCATAGATTGAATGTAACACGTGTCTACTTGGTTTATCAAACTTATAAAAGCAGTGATCAAAACATTACATAAGGAATAAATATCTCAGGAAGAGTATTTATTAACCTATTAGTTTATCAAACCCATGAATAATATTAACATTTATGAAAATATATTTAAAAAAAAAGTCGACATAATTTATTATGTAAATAATACGAATAAATCATTTCGAAGCATCTACAGGAGAATGAGTGTATAAATCTTCTCACTGTTTTTATGAGAATATTTCAGAGAAGGTTCGTCCAAGAGATTCGCGAATATTAAAATAACCGCTACTCCAGTAATCTGACACTTAGGTTTTTTAATGTCACTGTTACGGATGACATCTCCAAAGACCAATGCGTAATCCGGTAGCCTGGGACATGGAGCCCAAACCGGTTAATAAAAATTCTTCCACATCCGCATTGGAATGACCTCTGGAGAGCCCTAATGTATATATCGAAGAGGCAGCCAAGTCGAGTCCGCCTGTTTACATTCCAGAGTGCCTTAGCAGAAATGTCCCCCCCGGTTATATAGGGGCTTCTATTTCTGTACGCGACCTTGGCTGGCCTCTGGAGATTTATATCACTTCCAGCGGGTCCCAGCCCCCTCGAACGGTGACTCCAGATCCTGGTCATCTCAAAGCGAAGAGAATGGAATTCAGTGGTAGGTATGACACATATCATAAAAATTTTGAAAATAGGATAAATGAATTATATGTAATAATGAAGCAATTTCGCAAATATTGTAGTGATATTTTTTAAAATTTTATTTATTGATATGAAAAAAAACATCCATGTCTTAAAAATTTAGTAAGTCGATGTAACATACTTCGAAGGTCTTATTCATATACTTCGTCCGTTCAATGCAACATCATGAATTCAAATGTTTGCTACGTCACAAATAATAACTGAAAAAAAAACAACTAAAAAATCGGCTCAAATTTTGTGTAATTGATATTATTGAAAGATTCCAAAAAAGAAAGAAAAAAAGCCTAACATATCGTTCAGTCACCTCTGGAGTTACCGTACTAGAAAAAAAGATGACAGCATCTTGAAGTAGACCAAATATATAACACCTCAATGATCAGCACTAGTATTACAATAAAATTATTATATTATAATTATAATATTATAATATAAAATTATAAGTTAAAGAGTTTTATTTCAGAAACTACTAGTCCGATTTGAAAACTTCTTTAGATCTTTCACTAGACCAATTAATAATGAAAGCCTGATAACATTACGATACGATACATAGGATGGAAGCTCTAACTAACGTTATTCATTATGGAAAACTATAGGCTTCTGGATAAATATAGTTTGCAGTCATGATATATAAAGCACAGAAACAAACGGATGAAAAAATTGGTTAACTTTGTAAGTTCTCTTCAAACAGTTTCAAATATATCGTGTTCGGATATAACTTTGTCATTATAAAATCATCAAACAGAAAATGTAGCCCAGTCAAATTAGACATGTTGCCTTGCAAGAGATCTGGTAATTCAAATATATTTTTTATACAGTGAATATAAAAAATCGAAATATAAAGTTTCCGCTCTTGAAAGCTTTGTGGTTCTCTGCAGTGCTCATAAAACCATTGAAATTTCGAATTTTTTTTGTTTTATGATTTTACAAGATACAAAATATCTCCTTTTTAGAGCAGCATAGATAAAAAAATGGCTATATTCAATATTAAACAACTCGAAATTACCTAATATGTATGCATAACAATTTTTTTTTTACCCAACAGGAAGCGAACTAATAAGCTTTCAAAATTTACTAATTTTAAACAGAATTCTTTAACACCATTTTGAATCTGGTCAAGAGAATTCGTAGTTTTTTCTTGAAGATATAGAATGAGCCATTGATTGGACCGGTAGACGGTAGTCGGGAGGTGTTTTGAAACGTATGTATGTACACGGTAGGCCAGAGCCTGCAACCTCCCCCACATCCCAATGAATTGCATATATATTATTAGTGTTTCTGGTAAGTATTTATTAAAAAAGAACCAATGTTCCCATTTAAAAAAGTTGCCGCCCAAAGGGGATTCAAACAGGAAAGATTGACGTCTTTGACTTAGTTTTTCGGTCACTGAGATTCGGCATTTGGCTTTATTTCGTTATAATTTCGCATAATTGCCCTTTGATTAAAGCTGGATAGTTATAGAATAATAAAATATTAAAATAAAATTGGCTTTGATAATAAAAAACGCCAGTCAATTCTAGTATTTCAATTCGTTCAAACTAACGCTGAAAATCAAGCGTCTTTTGTAAATAAACGACCTAGATAACAAAAAACGCCCAAATACATAACATCTGGTGATTATTTTTTTCTTTCTAAAACACTGATTACTTTTAAAATATTTGAAGCAGTTACTTAGAAAATACACTTAATTGATGGAAAAGCGACATTGGCATAGGCGTCTAGAGCCCTTTGCCATATCATTAAGTATAAATGGCACAGTTATAGTGCTATAATGATTATATTAATTTTTGATTGTATTAACGAACCAATATTAATACAATAACTTTATTGCCATTTTTTTATATTTATGTTTTTTTAAACTACACATTTTGAAAGCTCGATAGTTCACTTCCTGTTGAGTTTAGAAAAAATATTATTTGTAAAAATGTTAAATAATTTTAATCTTTTTAAGATTAAATAAAACCATTTTTTATAGCATTGAAAACGAGATATTTAGAGAAAACAAAAAAAAAAAGCTCGAAATTTTAATGGTTTTTGGAGCACTGCAGCGAACCCATAATGCATTCAAGGGCGGAAACTTGGTTTTTTTTATAGCGAATGCATACCTAACAATATAAAAAATAAATTTGAATTATCCGACCTTTTGCAAGCTGGACCACTTTAATTTGATCGGACTAATCCTTGTGTCCTTTCTTTTTTCGACAAAAATTTAATATTACATTCAGTCATTCAGATGCATCAGGTCAATGTGGTTATGGATATACATATATACATAAACGGGCATGCATAATCTAATTTAACGCGAAGTAAATCGCTGGGCACAGTTTAAGTTTTTTTTTCAAGTGTTTTGACATTTCAGCCTTCTTTTGGAATCTTCTTGAGAGCAAAGAAAAGGGAAACGAGTATTTTTATTGATTTTAATCATCTCTGCCGATTTCAATAGCTTTTTGATGTTTACTTTTTGCAACACGATTCAATAGAGAAATCGTCATATTATGGAAGATTAAATTTACGAACATATTCGCAAGATAATATTTTCTGGTAATTTTCAATTTAAAAATGTATAGAAAATCTTTTTTTCATCAAATGTTAATAATACAATGAGAGTAACAACTATTTTCATAATTTACTTATTTGTTGGTTAACATTTCCGATGGTATTTGAGAGTTTTCTGTTATCCTACCCAATGTCAAGGAAAATGTTTTTCAATGGTAGATATTCAAAAATATCAGAAAACGACAAGAAAGGCATATATAAATTGACAAGCGGTTTGACACTAACGGACTCGATTCTTCCTACCAGTAGCTCCTGCTATCTTAATGGTTATTGCTGGATTTCGTTTCATTTTTTTTAGTAACGTTAATAGGATCGGTATAACAGGTTAAAGAATTTGCTTAAAAATAACTCTTTTCCTTATTAAAATGTAGCAGTATAAATTAAACACATACAAACGACTATGAAGTTGTACTTTTTTCTTTGTATGTGCAATATCAACTACGATGAATGCCGCTACACAACTGGGGTTGGAAATAAATAGAAACAAGACAAAAAATACGGTTAGCTGCAGAAATGGCGACAATTTTGGTGATACATATCCTATAGAAGTATTCCTTTCTATATGTTTGAACACTTTAGAAATTTAGAGAGATTTAGATATTCAGTGGTTACGATAATTAGAAAAAATTAAATTTTAAGAAGAGGTTAAGGTTATGTTGAAGACTGGAAATACATATTTTATTTCTGTAACAAAGCTAGACCATTTAAAATTGTTGGGTTTGGTAACGAAAGAATCATTAAAAAACAAATACTCGCAGCGCTGATGATACGCGCTGGTTCGGTTGAGTTTGATGGATGGCAGCCAATGGATGGAAGTACATAGAGAACGATTGGTGGCATCGGCATCGAACCTTCGGTTCCGCTAAGCCTTTTTATTATTATTATGCACTACAATAATTATTATTATGCTCTGTTTCATGATCAAAATGAAAATATCTTGAGGTCTTTGTATATTATTTTGCAAAGGTGGTTTTGTCGGAACGATATGTGCATGTCCTCGTTTATTCTTTAAGAAACAGAACGATTGAGGATTTAGAAGATTGTTTCTTCCCAGATAAGTCAGGAAAAAAATGTACGATTAAAAGGAAATTTTATTTGCGCATACCTAGAAAAAAAAAACAACAACAAAAACAGTTTATATAACATTGCACTCGTGATATTAAGGTTTTTAAATTTCCAATACGAAAGAAAACTATAGAAATTTTTGGATCTCTTATATTGAATGAAACGTTGCGGTCGAACAAGGAAAAGAAAATTGATTACTCACTCTTATTATACATTTGATTTATTTATTTCAATACAATATTGTCATTATATTGTTTACTGAACAATAACTGTGTGATTTATCCTCACGAGCCAACAAGTTTAACTTTAAAAGTATAGAATAAATTATAAAAAAACATCAACGATTTAAAAAAAAAATTGGGGTCAAAATACATTGAATGAAAATAAATTTATATTCACATTTTATTATTTTGCTCTTTACTAGATACATTGCTCTCTGCTAATCTTGAATAAAGTCATACTCACGCATTCTAATAACCAACCACTAACTGCCCTGAATGTTGGGGTAATAATGGAAAGTGACCAATTACATCTTTACATACTAGACTTTAGATTCTTGTATCTAATGGCATTACTATCATGTGGTAGTTACCTGCTTCTGTAATTTCAGGCAATAGCAATGTAATGAAATTGTCTATATTCCATATGTCCATATTCCCGATTAAAAAACTAACGAATACAAAACGTCCATTTGATAGGCTGTGAGCGAGAGGAATCCATTTGTCACATCATCTGTATGTCACATGATTCAGCTTTTGAGCAAAATAAAAGAAGATGATAACATTGTAGATTTTTCTTATTCTAGTAGCTGTAATCTTAAAATGTTTTTATTATCTTTACCCTGAATTATTTGACAGAATGAGAGCAAATATACGACATTAAGTTGATTTTTTTTTCCATCACCTCAGGACACTGGTGGATCTACGTGGTGGGAAAAGGGCCATTAGGCTGTCCAAAGTAGATTTATATATTTTTTTTCAAGCAAGTATTACTCTTTCATTAATTACTATTTTAATTTTATTTTTTTGTACCGGCCTTCAAGGACTATTAAAATATTTAATATAGGATAAAACCTCCAGTTTTGGTACCCTTACGAAACGTTAAAATATGTTTGTCAACAATTTCGGTTATGTTTAGTTTGTAAAGATCACTAAGTTAAAAATATATAATTGAAACAGTGTCTTTAATTTTTTTTATATATTTTTTTTACAGTACAATGGAAAAATATTAAAATATCCGTAAAATTCTACAAAATGTAACAAATACATCATATTTTATTATTAAACTCTTCATCCCCTGTTTTTTCCCCTTTCTTCCTCTACGTTACCGGGTCATCCTGAATGAAGACTAAAAAGCTAGTGGCCTAGAGATACTGCACACTAATGACTCAATTAAAAACAATTAATTGAGTGTGTATTGAGTGTTTCAACTGCCTCCCGCAGTGCTACATCCTACGCCCTGATGAAGACCTGCAAAGTAGATCGAAACGTCGGCAAAAATTGAATAATTAATATTTGTTCAATTTAGTGTTTATTTGACCGTACCCCCCGATCATTTCCTTCTCATAAAAACAATTAACATTTATCAATTATGCCAGTTTTCGGCACTCTGAAGTACCAGTTTCAGACTCTGAAGTACAGTCGATACCGTTTATCCAATTTTCAAAAACCAAAAAAATTAGCTCTGAGAGCCTTGAGAATGAAAAAACTACAATGATATCGTGCAGAAATTTGCGTTTATAGCCAAAAACGTCCTTATCACAGGTCCTTCCTGGGCGATAGCGTTCGGGTTTCTAATTTTTTCGACATATGAAACTATATAAATAGTGTAATATCCTAGAATCTGCGAGTGCAGGAGAGATCCCCGTTTTAAATAAGCCATTTCTAAGCATAATATTCTTAAATAACTGAAGTGGGTGCCAAAAACTGGGGGGTTTATTCTAGTCTCTTTATTTTTCATTCAGAGTAATTTATTGTAAAAAAAAAACGCTCAAAATTATTCTGAATCTGCAACTGCTCTATAATTTACAAATACGTTAAAACTTGCTTTTTGAGATGGTATTGTAATTTTGTAATATATGTATATACTTGTAAATATTTTGTAATATCGGAGAATAAGAAAAAAATCATTAATTTTAGCTTAATTCCGCATGGATTCTCCAATGGTATGCCAATTTATAGTGGACAAGCTGTAAATTATTATGAGTTTTTTTTTTTTTTTTTTTTTTTTCCTACATTGTAACTTAAGAAATGTGAATTTTCTTCAGTGCACGGAAGATGTACTAATGTAAACAGGATTCCAAGCTCTGAAATTGGAAAAATATATAAGTACATAATTTAGAATATAAAATAAAACGCTCATGTAAATTTGTCAGAAGGCCCGTTTTCAGATGAAGACCAGATAAGACAGTTCAACACCCACACAACGGATATATACATATATATATATATATATTGCCGGTGACGAAGCACATATATCTGTGACAAGACTGACTTTCTTTTCTTTTATTTTTATGGTTGGAAAATTCCAAGCAGGATCCTCCTAAATAAAATTTAATAAGATCGCCATTGCATTCAAATAAAGGAATTTCAATGAATTTGTTATTGTACTGCATTAATAATAATTTGTCTTAAGGGAATAATTTCTTGATTTAAATCAGCAATTTGAATAGTACGCATAGTCAACTACTCTAAAGCAGATTCACTATATAAGATTTATAAACATAAGAAACATTAACATATGTGATTTACATAAATTATTGCCATTTTATTTTCATATTTATTCATTTTTTTCTTCGATGTTTAAATACACTGTAATGTTGTTGTAGTATGTATGAAAATATATCAACCTTATAACGTTTTGATATATTCTAAAATATTTCGCCATTTATAATTGTCAATAAAGAATTTAACAACAATAGTATACCTAAAAGTTGCAGAAAAGAAATAATTTATTCAGGTTTGTAAATAATATTTTGTTATAACAGATGATATTTTATAAATTTCATTAATATTAGGATTAGTAATATATTTTCAGAAGGTTATTATTAGGAAATTAATTTTTTAATTGTCAACTAAATATACAGAACGACATTATATTTTTCTTATCACACATCAGTGATGAAGATTCCCAACTTCTAATAATAATTTATATAATTTTTTTTTCGGTTTCGTGATTAAATTGATAATAAATTGATTTGCCCTTCCTAATATACTTTCAATTGTAACTATAGTAAATATATTTTGCGGTATTATGATTTGTATCTGACTACACGTTCTTGTTTTATTGAATTTCTTAATTTAAATAAAAATGCTCTATACCCTTAAATTCTATTACTTCACAAATCAGGAATGAAACCAAAGGTTTCATGGCGCAATTTGCGCCATCAAAATGTTTGAGGGGAGCTAATTTTAATAAGGTATTGAATTTTTGAGGAGGCATATTTCGACGAGGTTATGAATTTTCGGAGTGAATACCATCAAACCAGGGAACAAGGAAAAAAACATGAAAGAGACTACTGCAAATTATACTTTCGTTTGTGCTGTTTTTAAGAAGAGGAGAGCATTGAAATTTATTGGGACGGAGGGGGAGTTCATAAGCCATCGATGTTGGGGGGAATGAGTACTCCTGAATGAAAACATATATAATATGAAATAGACAATAAAGAAAGTTATGCTTGCTTACCACTTTGCTCCAACTAAAGTATTTGTTAAAATTCATAAGGAACACGTACCTGTAACAAAATAAAAACAAATAATTATACCATTTGTTGATTGCTGACATCTAAATAAAATTATCTTACTGTAATAATAGTGATAATGAGAAGCCTAGTAAAGAACAAAGGATACATCTCTTTTTATCTTTGAAGACAAGTTATCATTTTTTTATCTCTATACTTATATATTAATTTTATTTCCATTCTTTATTAATTTAAAATATATTTACAATTGGATTGTAACACATCAAGTATATTTGTTGGCGTTCGTATCAAACAAATGTTTTCGATATTCTTGATAAATGTTAATTGTTCTTTTTATTTTTATTACTAATAGGGAGAAAGATATAGAACGATTTGAATAGAATTATTAAGAGTTTGTTGCGTATTTGATGTAGGATTTTATTGTACGTTTTATTGTATGTTCATGTCATTATGTATGGTATGAAATAAACCAAAGTGAATTTATATTATATTATATAGATGAGTTTCTTTTCTTCTATAACTTTTTCCCAGAAATTTCGAAGAATATCTTCAAAACGAGTGGTCAATCGTTGGATTTGATGAAGAATTGACAACAAAACTCATTTTAGAAATAATATATAGGATACAAGAGCTGTGCTGAGATAGTGGTCTTGGCAACGACTTCACTTTTCATTATGATGTTTTTTCCTGCATTTAACTAAAACATTCATAACTCCTCAGGATTTTATCCTAAGTCAATGTTTCTACAACCGTTGGAAAGCTGGATTATCGCTCTTCAAGCCCATATAAACTTTTTGATTTAACACGTCTATAAGGAGTAAATAAATAAAAACTCCTAACAGGTTTGTATTTCATAACTCGAGTTCTAAATTATTTAGGAAGGTACAGTTTGTGTCATTTCGTGTAGTTTATAAGGCTCTATATTCCTGGAAAATTTCGTGTAAATAGGTGGAAGAATACTGAAGTTATAACACTTTTTGTGATTTTCGAAAAAAATATCAAAGGTACCCCCCTTAGGTCAAATAAGTACGGAAATTTTTTTTTTTCGATCGCAATGAAAATTCGTATTCGTGGGTCTTTCGAGCTGCGAAATACAAATCTCAACTCTCTTCCTGCTTAAAAAATATTTCAACACACTTTACTCCTTCCGTAAATACAAATTGTTTAAATTTTACATATTTCTAATAGATTTTTACAATTTTTCACTTATTTTGAAGGTAATTTAGTAATCCTATATTTTATTTCTAAAAGGTGTTTTTTTTTTTTCGGTACGCCATAACTTCGTCAATTCTTCATTAAATCCAATGATTGACAACTCAGTTTGAAGATTCTCCTCTACATGCGAAAAATAGTCCCATCCACCCGAAATTTCTGGAAAAAAAGTTATGCAGGAAAAGAAATATTATTTGCGAATAACTCAAATTTTCTTGATTGTACCCATGATAATTAGAAAAAAATACTAAATTACCAACGAAACAAAATAAAATCGTAAAAATCGGACAATTATTAACATAGATATAGTCCATTAGTTTTGTTATACTTAATAATGTCTTCCTGTTTAAGGAAATTGCATTTACGTGTAGAATAGTCTACTACATTTTTTTTTCCTGGCTGATATATTAATTTTATTGTTTCTTAAAGACATTTGGTTGTCCTTACATTTTATTATTTTTTAATAATTTAGAAAATCCGATGATCGAGGAATTATTTTCCCTTTATTACTTTTATTATCTTTCCAGTCAGTGTTTAAAAATAGGCCCTAGCAAAGCAATTCGTATAAATATTTTGGTCTGTTATGTACGTTTAGTGGAATATTGTAATCGACCGAGGAAAAAATATTGATTCCTTCCTTGCATAATACATACGAACTACTTATTTCCATATTGTTTTGCTATTTTTCACTAAACAAAATTTTAAGCGTATTATTCGCATCTAGTCTTTCTAATTATCATGGGTACAATCATAAAAAAAAATCATACTTCTTGAGTTATTCGCAAATAAAGTTTCTTTTCCTCTATAACTTTTTTTTCGAGGGATGAGACTGTTTTTCGCATATGAAGGAGAAGAATATCTTCACAATGAGTGGACAATCATTGGATTCGATGACTGAGGATCTATTTTTAAACGCTGACTGAAAAGATTACCTTTATTCTAAATTATTAAAAAATAAAAAATAAAATGTAAGAACAACCAAATGTCTTTAAAAAATAATAACGTTAATATAAAAGACAGGGGAAAAAATGTAGTAGACTATTCTACTCCTAAATGCAATATCTTTAAACAAGAAGACATTATTAAGAATAAATAAACTAATGGACTGTATCTATGTTAACAATTGTCCGATTTTTTGTTTGTTTTGTAGGTAATTTAGTAATCTTTCTTTCTTTATCATAAGTACAATTCAGAAAAAAATGTATACTTTTTGAGTTATTCGCAAATAAAGTTTCTTTTCCTCTATAACTTTTTTTCGGGAGGATAGGACTATTTTTCGCATATGGAGGAAAAGAATATCTTCAAAATGGACAACCATTGGATTTGATGAAGAATTTACGAAGTTATGGCGTATCGACAAAAAAAAAACACCTATTAGAAATAATATGTAGGATTAAATACTAAATCTTCCTATTACATACCCAATATATGAAGATATTATTTATACCCAAGGACAGGGTCTAATCCCCCCTGGAGACAGACAGAGGCGGACAAAGACAAGAAGAGCGAATTGGGTCAGATTTGGGGGAGGTGCAGAAAGGTCAGCCGCCGGACCAGTTGGAGCAGAAGTGGGGCGGCCTTGGTGTCAGCTGCCTGGAGGGTGTGGGGCCGCCGGCCTAGCGGCTATATCCAAGTCCATATGTATAGTCAGTATTATTGAATATACTTCAGTATTACCCAACAATACTGACGGGAAACATACAAACGAGATGATGGTCTCAACTGATGAAACAATGCAATGGTTCAAACTTTACATAATACGGTATTATTATAGATCTCTTCTGACTTTCAAGAGCCATGGATTTTGATGAATGAGTATCCTAAAAGGAATTTCCTGAAGAAGTGGTGAATCAATTTCAATCCTTAAAAGATTACAACTAGTATACAAATCAGTGAATTAAACGGAAGATTTCAAAACTCGATTTCAAACGCCGGCGGATCGAAACGAGATAAACTGTGTACATAGATATTGACCCGGAGATCGAGAACCTATCCCCACTCGAAATCAGTTTTGCACCAAATATAAGCTCCTGTCATGCTGAAATACTATGGATGGAGTACCCTTAGAACAGAATTTCACGGGGAAGGGGGAGTTAGCGAATCGTATTCTCCACTTTTGTTTTTCTTTCTAAAATAAATGAAGTCGATACAAACATTTTTCTAGGCTTCAATACTGGAACGTTGGTAGGTCTGTAGATCGATACGGGATAAATTGGATCTTGAAGATTTTGATGCGTACAGCAAGACCGGATCCAGCGTTTTTAAGTCCAAAAACGTACTATTTTCGAGATAACGCAAGGCATAGGGTTCGCATCCACACAACCTTACATTAATTGTAGTACTGTCATTGGATACATGTCTCATTTCGTCGACTTGAGGTGTATATTATTGAGAGAGGAGGAGTTTATATTATTTATCGATGGTGTTTTTGATCGGTAAGCCATATCGTCGCTAATTTTTCACCAAATCTCAAGATTGAGCCACCAATTTCGAAGGCTTCATTCTCCTTCAGGCGAGGAAAATAGTCCAATCATCTCGAAAATTTAATCAAACAAGTTATGAAAGAAAACAAACTTTACTAGCGAATAACTAAAAAATTACACACTTTTCTCTTGGTTATGCCCATGATTATATAAAAGATCACTCAATTCCCTACAAAAAATCATCGAAATCGGACAATTTTTAGCAAAGATACAGCTTACTGAAATTTGTAAACATGTTGGTGCAAATAAAGATGAAGATTTAAATTAATTTTTCTTTGTCGATCATATTTATCGGTAAAGTAACATTTGATTTCTTTATCTTTTGATACGTTGCATTATTTTATTATTAATTTGGCATTTGATAACAATATGCCTACTACTATAATATTATATTTGAAATTCCAAGGAACTACACTGAGTTCTGTGTTTTTAAAAGCCCTAACCATAGTAGAACCGAATCTCTAAATGGCTACTGAAAATCCACATCACGATTACCAATTAAATTACAAGGATAGGGTCATCACTCCTTTTTGCACGGGCAATGTGAGTTCCCTCCAATGACTGATAGATCTCACATTTTGGAGGGAGAGGGTATTGGGCAGCATGACTTACGGCAGTGGACGGTCACCCAACCATGTTCAACGTTGTTTAACTTCGATTACCTATTGTAAGGGCATGAGCCCGCTGTGCTGTCTGGACCAACGTCCTTTATGATCCTCTAATTACTACTTATAATCCTCTTGTTTATTATTTCTCTTTAAAAATAACTCTCTCGATGAACAAATAAACCCTCAAATAAAGGAAGGAGATGCCCCGGGGTGGCGGTCATAAATAGCTAAATAGTGGCAAAAATATTTTATTGAAAGCCAACGGTTCGAACCGACTTTGCAGGTCCTTCTTCAGGACTAGAACGGACAAGTAGGATACATTTTATTTTTCAGAGAATGTTGATATATTTCGTTAAATTTATATTAGAGAGACTGCTTTTTAATGGTTTTAATAGAGGAACAAATTTGTGATATCTTGTACTTAAGTTTTGTAATATTTTCTTCACCAATAATATATGTAAGAAATGTGGTGAGGGAGGAAATTTTTGAATTAAAAGAATCTAATTCCTGTATGATCTCTCTTGTTTTAAAATTTAACAAAGCATTTTTGAAATTTAATACTGAATGTCGTAAATAGACTGAAGACCTGTAAATTCGGGTCGAAACGTTGGCTTTCAATAAAATATTTTTGCCACTATTTAGCCTATTTATGACCGCCACGCCGGAACATCTTCCTTTGTAATGCAACGGTCAACTATTAAATATTCAATAAAACTTCAAATAGTTTTTGCAAGATAATAGGTGAAGAATGCAAACTAATTACAGATGGTGTACATTCGGGTGAGTAAAGAAAAACAAAATAAATGTCCATAATTCAAATAGATGTCTCGATTTGTATTATCGGATTTATTGTAATGGTTATTGGGTGCGTACATATTATTTTTTTGTCATTAATTTAGCCTCAGAATGAGATAAGCTATAGCGTAGTGATATAGCATTCATTTTTAATCTAGAATTAATCCTGTTTAGTACCGAGTCGTTTAGCTACGGGTAGTAAATTTTTATTATTCGAGGATTTAAATCTTGTATAAAAACATGATAAGCTTTAACGCAAATACACACTGTTGACATAAGTCGTAACGTATTGGCTTAAAGAAGCCATTTTATGCCTTTATAACTTGTCGTTGAGCGAAATGACGGTCAGAAGTACTCCGTCAGCATGCCGTTTATGATAGCTATAAAGATTTCTCATGATATGGAGATCATGAAAAAGTTAAGTACGATTTTTTGTTTTTATGAGATTTTTATATATTAATGGCTGAACACACGATGTTGCCACTGTGCCAGGAACACTTTTATATAACTTTTTTTTTTTTTAATGAGCCGACCTAGTAACAAAAACCAATAGATAATGCATGAAACATGAAGAAGCGACAAATAATAAAATTATCATTAGAATTTTCCATCAAAGGGGAAAAAATTGGTAGCTTCATTGGTTGGCGCCAAGGGAATTAAGAGAAGTTATTGGGGAAGGGAGATTACGGTCAACAGGTTTGTGTGGGTGTTTTTTTTTTTTTTTTTCTTTAATGAATGTATAGCAATCTATTTCTGAGCAAACCTTTATCTTATGGGATATCGAGGTCATTCCGGATGACTTGGTCTGTGATTCGATAGAAATGGAAGCAGATGGTAATTAAATAATGCAAACATGGATTTGTTTAAGATTTAAATTTTAAAAAAATTATGTAAACAACTTTCAATTAGGAGAGTATAAACTATATTCAATTTTCGTTGGGGTTGAATTCACCTCCTCTTATCTCTCTTCATTTTGGGAAAATGCGGAAGAAGGAGAAGGGAGTCGGATAGCTCAGTGTTTAAGCACTGATTTCTGAAGCTCAAGGTCCCGGATTCGAATCTAGATATTGCCAAGTCATTTTCATCAGCCCTGGGGTCGGGAGACCCTCCTTGGGCACAACCAGCCTTTATAAAGTGGGTACATTTAATTAAAATAAATAAGAAGAAAAACCTGAAAGTTCTGCGTGATCCCAGCCCCGATCATCTCCAAGTCCAAACTTTGACCTTTGCTGCTTGTTGGCCGTTGCTTGAAACAGTATCTCCTTACAAAGTACTAAACCCAAGACTTCATAGGTTGTAGTGGTACAGGCTTTATATTATTTTTTTTTAATGGGAGGAGGAGAGACGTAACATTCGCCCAGGTACCTTAGAGGCTCAGGATATGCCCTGTGTTACCCAGAATATGCTCGTTAAAACTATTGAGATATAAGAAATGGGCAATGTAAAGCAAATTCTGTTCTGACAGAAAGACAATAAATATCATATAAAAATTAGTAGAATATTTTTTTATACTTACATGGTTTTCGTTACCATCCTCTGACCAACCTTCACCAACATCAACAAACCATAACCTGACATGTGGGACTTTGGCACGGTCTGACTGCGGTTGTAGGGCTCGAATTGGTGAATAACCAACCAACATCAACTAAGGCCAAATAAACCAACTGTCATTGATGGCCTGGCTAGTTTACGCCCTACTAAACCCGAACATATATTGACTGATTAATACAAAGAAGTTTCAGTGGAACCTTCCAAAAAACAATTAGTGTAGGTTTATTTTCTGGACCAAAGAAGTGTACAAAATACTTCTCATAATTCTTATTCATATAATTGTGAGGAGAGTTACCGATGATTTAAGTAACATTAGACAATATGCCATGGTCTTCAGAATAAGATGGCATAGTGCTAATGGTTCCATCAAAATGTTTGAGGGGTTATGAATTTCTGAGAGAGAGAAGAGTATGTATGCATTTAAGAATTCATAATTTATTTGAAGGACCCATATTTTTGTTGGATTTAAATTACAGAGGAACATTCAAAACAGCAAGCATTATAAGACAAAAATTTCAATTTTTTTTTAAGGAAATGATAATAAGAATTGTCATCTACTTTAGGTCTATTTTTTTTCTCTTTACTAGACAACTAATATCTGTGCCTGAATAATACTTCATTATCTCTCTCCCTTTTGATTTTGATTGGTTAAAGTTTCCTTTAAACTGTGAAGAAACGTCATGCATTGGTTTTATCGTTGAGTGGGGGTAGCTTTCTAACGATTCTATTTACAGTTACTGATATCGGGAAGATTAAGATGGAGATCCTAATAGAATGAACAACACGACCATGGGGGCATATTTTGCATAGGCATAACCCTGTTAGAATATACCCGTTTCCCGTAGCACTACTGTATATGGAGAGTTCGAGGAGGTAAGGAGGCCAAAGAGAGAGAATGTTAACAACACAATAAACAGCTGTACGCTAATCCTACAACGAAATTGAGCCAAGTTTCTAATAAATTTTTGCATACATTGCAATCACAGTTCTTGCAATAATTATACTGAATAAAAATGAACATAAATATGAAATTTTTATAAAGATCGTATTTAACGTATTTAATATTTACTAGTAGGCCCGTGCGAAAATTCGCACAGTTTATTGTTCAGTAATCAGATAATAAATTAATAAGAAAAGAAAACAATGCAACATATCATAAAAGAAATCAATTGTTACTTTCTCGCAAAATATAATCGATAAAGGAAACAAAAATTAATTTAAAACTTCATTGATGTTTGGGACCAACATGTTTACAAATTTCAATAAGCTGTATCTTTGCTAAAAATTGTCCGATTTCGATGATTTTTTTTCCTTTTGTAGGGAATTTAGCAATATTTTATATAATAATGGACAAGCGAGGGAAAACTGTGTAATTTTTTAGTTTTCGCAAATGAAGTTTCTTTTCTTTCATAACTTTTTTGCCTGAATTTTTGGGGTGATTGGACTATTTTATCCGCCTGAAGGAGAAGGAAATCTTCAAAATTGGTGGCTCAATCTTCAGATTTGGTGAAGAATTAACGATGATGTGGCCTACCGATAAAAACACCTTCGATAAATAATATAAACACCTCCTCTCTCGGTCATAAGGGCCTCAGGTCAACGAAATGAGACATGTATTTCATGTACAGTACTATTAACGTATAATTAACGGAAGGTTGTGCAGGCGAACCCTTTGTCTTGCATTATCTTAAAAATAGTACGTATTGGGGATTGAGAACGAAGTGCCGGATAGTTCCTTCAGAAGGAACTAACCATGTCTTGCTGTACGCATCAAAATCTTCCGATTTGTCCCGTTACCTACAGACTTAGCACCGTTCCAGTATTGAAGCCTAGCAAAATGTTTGTATGGACTTTATTTATTTTAGAAAGAAAAACAAAATCTGAGAGTACGATTTGCTAAATCCCTGTGAAATTCTGAATCCACCGGTACCTCATTCATGGTACTTGAGCATGACAAGAGCTTATATTTGGTACAAAACCGATTTCGAGCCTTACTGTAATAATATATGTGGTGATAATAATAGAATATAACCATGAACTATTCTGGTAAAACTTGATACAGACGTTTCATATTGGTCAAATGTAGGTGTTACCCACCCTCTACTGAGAAGGTAGTATACAGGAACCAACCCCAACCCACCGATGTTGATTTTTATTTATTGATTGATTGAAATATACAACTTTAATAAAGCTATTAAAAGTAAATGCGCAAATACTTATTATTATTACATAGCAGTAGCTTGTGAAGAACCTACCCTTTGGAAAATCTATAAATTATTATTCTAAGTTAGAAATTTATGTGACTATTTTCTGTTCAGTCGCCAAGGGGGGTTGAAATATAGTCTCAATCATAGAAATCGCAAAAAAAATTATTTTATTTACCAGATTTCTATCTGCAAGATCTCCAGATATTTCTTTGCCAATTTTGAAACAATATAAGAAAAACAACCCCACCATTAAGCGGTCAAATTGAGCTTTTGTTTTTTTCTCTTCCCAGCTTCTTTATTTTGCTCCATGACGCTTTTTTTTTTTTTCAAAACTTTAACTACCGTTTATTGGTGGTATTCTTTCCTCGTTAATATCTCGGGAAAATTTCTTTATTTCATGTAACGTCACAATTTTAATAATTTCTGACGAGGAAAATTATAGAAATTGTAACCTAAAAAAGTAAAAAACATTCTACCTTATCAACATAATAATCAAAAGAAACAGGTGATTGATTTTCTATTACCATGACTGTAGGTCAGGTTTGTTTGCGACACATAAATTTTTGAGGTCTTATGGATTATGGATAAACTCACTTGTGAAGTAATAGGGAGCATTCAAAGGATAATGCATTGTAAAGGAATTGGATGGTTGATGTAAGTTCAGAGAGCTTGATAAATATATGTTGGAGAAATTGGGAAACACTTCTCGTGAAAGTGTTAAATCTTGTATAAGGATTGCTAGTCAGGATGTAGCTCTTAGTAGCTGATCTGTTCAACAGGACAACTGAAACGTTATTAAAGAATAATGTAAGCCAGAGGGCCCCTGCTTTTTCAACGAACAATAAAGTGATTTCATGAGATTTATTTTAATTCTACAATTTAGTGCCGTTCTTTAATGGATGTTATGTGTCATTTCAAATTTTGGGATGGAATAGTAGGATGAATAGATCTGTCATTTGCGAATAAAAACACATATCAGTATAAGTTGTGAGAACACTGAATAAAATGGAGTGAAATGAAGATTTATAAACTGTGCAGATAATGGGGCCTAGGCTCTTACCTTCAGCGACACTGGCTGACCGAGGAAAGACTGATGAGTAAACGAGACCATGACCGAGACCATCTAGACTTTTGAGGATCCGACAGTGAGAGGGAAACCGATAAATGTTTATTGTAGATCAAGAATATGAACTCTAGTGTTCATCCCGCTCTCCAACATCTACCACACGATGCGTGTTGAATTGTAAAATGAAAAGTTTGAAATCCAATCAGGAATTCTGTGATTTGAAACGAGATGATTAAATTTACGAAAGGGGTCACTAAACGGTATTTTAAGAATATTTCTGAGGATATGTGATCAATATTTTTGAGTTAAAGAAACGAAATTCCTTCTGAATGCAGCCCAAGTTTTATTTCTAAAGTTTGATATTGATCTACTATGCTAATATGGTTAACACACGACACTGATGAGGAAAAAACAAATACATCAACCAACTAAATGAAAATGAGCCGAAAATTCACATGAGATGACAAGTCATTCCCGAAAGTAGAAATTCCAATACTTCGGATTCACAATAAATTCAATAATTGACCAACTAAAATACTAAAAGTTTCTATAATTCCTCCGAGCGAACGCCATATCCCGTCAAATATTAAATTCACTTCTGAAACTCAACCTCTTGCTAAATAATGCATAAAATCAAATAAAAGTATGACGGAGGAAGCCTAGATATCAGCTGTTTTTTTATAAATTTCAAATTATCTAGAAATTACAAAAAGTGTAAATATTAAAAGTTAGAAAGCACTCCCATCTTTTTGTTTATAGTTTAATTTGGTACCGTATAATAGACGATTCAATTCATTGTTTATTATTAGACAAAAGTATTTTTAAAAATAATACAAGAAGACATGTTATCGTTTCTTGAAATGGGCTTTGCCATTAATATCATAAGTTTTTCAACTAAAAGTTGTAAGATAAATGAAATGTTGGTTGTGACCTACCCATAGTCTCCCGGATACGGCCGTTGAGCTTTCTCCATTCTAATTGCAACTGGAATCACAACTAGTCGGTGGACTTATCCAATTCCAGCTGCTAAAACAGGACAGAGTATCGTATGGAATACCGGAGCTATTTAGCACTCTTCTATATAACGAAATAATTTTGTCTTTTATTTTCTTTATATAACTTTATTTTATTTTCCTAACAATTTAGTAACAAAACGATGTCAATAGATGCTCAAAAAATTAATTGGTAAATTGTCCCATTTACTAAAGTTTCCCTAAAAGGGATTATTTATTTATATTATTATTATTTTTTTTCTTTATTGAATGACAACCTCATTGTAAAATCAATACAGATTTTTTCCCCTTCAATTAGTTACTTTAATAACTCATAGGACAGACTTCAATCCTAAATTCAAATCCACTTATTTAAGCTCTATCTACTGCCACAAATCCATATAATCCAGAAGACTGCTGAGGCGCTGACCTAGAGACTTATTGCATTGAGCTACTTGCTGTATTATTTATTTTTTGTGTTATTATGTTGTCTTATTTTCATTTTACTACTTTTCTTTTATATGTTTGTTTTATTATTATTATTTTTTTTTATTTATTTTTTTATTATTATAATTTATTCTCCTTGATATCATATTTGTTGAATACCAAAGTAGATGGCGAATTTATTGTGCACCTGGAATATGTTTTAACTAATAAATAAATAAAAAATCAATTAGTTAGATTCATTTTCATTGTTTTTATTTAAAAAATTGTTATTTTTTTAAATTACAATTTATTTTATTTTATTTTCTTTAGTATGCCTTAAACATTAATCTGCCAAGTATCTCACATGGACTTAATGAACAAAATTAATTCAGCGTTGAATACAAGTAATAATATTTTTCGCTAAATTATACGAATTTTATTTTTAAAAATTTGTATTGACTGTAATTACTCGGGAAGGAAAATTAAAATAAATTACCTATATTAAATGGTGTTTAAGAGGCCTTTGAAGGTAAGTATTTGCTTTCAGGGATAAAATTCTTATATTTTTTCTTGGAACATCCTTCCATTTAGCAGCTGTGTATTGTTTAAGAATTTAGCATAAATCACTCACATAAACAAATATGAACCAATAAAAAATAAATATATATTTTCCCATTTTGGAAAATTTATATTTTTAGTATGAAAACTCTTTTTTCTCCATACATTCCTCAATGACTGCTTCTATTTTTTAAAAAAATTATTAGGTCACTATTGAATCATTAAAAATGATGAATGGATAGATATGAATAATTCAACAGTATTTATTGCAGTTTCTTAAACCGGATTGGCGGCTGTTTCCAAGAAGAAGCGATTCTCGTATTCAATAAAAAGGCCAAGACAATTTTGGTAATATATTTAAAATAAAATTGATAAAGGTTTTCTGTAGGCCATGTTTTAAAGTTTTATTTCATTACATTAAAATACATAACCTGTTTAAATATACCCTCTGACCTTTCACGCCGATGTAGGTAATTTGGTAATATGTATGATTGTTAGCTAGAGTCATTTTCAATGACAAACGTCATGTTGATACAGCTAAACATAGAAAAAGCTTTTGAAACCGTATGACACATTTGTTGAACGGACACTTTCATTTTAAAAATGACCTTGTTACACAACACAAACAGAAAATTTCAAAACAGCTTCAAGAACTCAACCTGGCTCATCCATCTTCGCTTGTATGCTTCAAGGACCACTTCTCTGCACGCATAAATCCGACAGATCATGCAAACGAAACTTCACGTTTGGAACTCAATGCTAGGAGTGATCTAACTGAGAAGGTCACTCGTGATTTAAGCCCTGATGAAAGGGAAAATCAGAAGTTCGACTCGGGATCAGGAAAAAGTGATTATTTCTGTTTATACCCGAAAAATAACGATAATACTTCATTATTTTAGCAAGAAAGATAATACCGCAATAATCAGAAAATTTGGTAAAAACAATACGGGATCATCTAACCTTGGGTCTACCATGAGCGTCAGATGCATTGTGATCCGACGAAGTATGTGCGATACGTAAAGATAAAGTAAAATTACTAAATTCTAAGCTTATTATGTTTTATACAAAAGATCCTAAAATGTTATATATTTATCAAAGGTTTCAGGTCTTCCTAACGTTTGATTCGTTGACAGGCTCCGCACAGAATTAAGGAGTTTTTAATCACTTAACGGCTTATCCTCCATTTGTATTGGACTATTCTGTTGTTTTAGTTATTAGGACTATTCTGTTATTTTATCCGTTACTGCTAAAACGTACTTTTCCAAAAAAAGTAAAGATTACCTTTCCATTCGAGAGTACAGTGGATTCTCGAAAATTCGAACTTTACTAATCCATACCATTCCATGATCTGAACAAACCCTTCAAAATAAAAATAATAAAAATCGATAACAAAAAAAAAAAATAAAAAATGGATAAATTATTCTACATTAAGAAGGATGAATGTAGTTGCTTTTAGTTTTTGGAACAGAGTAAGGTACAATACCAACCATATAAAGGAAATCAGAAGGAATTTTTGTGGAAAATTTTCAAATGTACTACGATAGAAGTTAGTAAATTGAAATTCCTGTTGAAGAGGCAGAGCCTCAAAGCGTTGATTATGATACCATTTTTTAAAGAAATGATAAAATAAATAAAGTAAATAAATATTCAAAATCGAAAAGCAAAATATAGCCGTGTTATTTCATTTGTCATTTTGTAAAAATATTAAAACAGAGTTGGTCTGAGTTGGTTAAGCATTTTCTCAATAGAAAACGGGCAAGACGTCTAGGTGCTTAATCCTCTGCCATTTTGTTAAAAGGTGACGGGAAAAAAAATTGTCCAGATACTGATCAGCCTGTTTTTTTTTTTTTGTTAAACGGAAATTATGTTTTATTATGTTTATAGTAATAAAAATATTGTTATTTTTTATTTATAGAATAATAAGAGAAAGGAAATTTTATTTTTAATTGATTTCAATGAAATCGTAATTATTAACGTACAAATTAGAAAGCTAGAAAAAGTATTCTAGAAAGCTTCTTGGAAAAGGATTACAGAATATTAATGAAATCTGGTAATGGCTGAGGCTGAAGTCCTTAAACCTTTTCTCTTTTCGAATAATTTTCTTGTTTACAAATATTTCCAGTCAGTTATCGAATCGCTTGTTTAAGATGGTTTACCATTGGTACCTTGATTCGGTCCTGGCTAGTCCTTCACCTTATATCTCTTCCAGACCGCGGTACCATTAAACTATCGGCAATGCAACCCTAATAAATATGCCGAGCTATTAAAAGATTAGATTGGTCTTGCATTAGAGCGGCAAGCATACAACATAATGGCATTTTACATGCGCCTATAATAGCATACATACGTAGTACATGCATCTATAATAGCATACATTATAATATAAATTTCTTGTATCGTGTAAGTGGCAGTTACCGAGAATAGTCAATGCCATGATTCTACTCGCCAACCTTGTAAGCCTAGGTTTTAATCAATCAATGCTCCTAAAAAAAAATAGGTTTAAGCACCAAAGATACACGATAACTGAAACTTTAATATGGGGAAGAGGTTTATAATTATATAAAGATTATAATTATTTATTAATAATTATATAAACGTTAAAATTATTTATAAAATAATCATATATATTTTTTAATCATATTTAATAAATAATTATATTTATAATTATTTATTATAAGGTCTAACAAGGACGGCTCGACGGGATAAGAGGGTCTTCGAGCCACGAAGCTCAGTTCCCAAAGTTTTTTTTATTTTTCTTTGGTTCATATTTGCTTCTGAATGGGCTTAGGTATATACTCAAAGAGTCAAATATGCACCGCTTTTTCAAATTATAACGCATTTATTTCAGCTACAAAATACTTGTTTACAGGCCTTTAAGATTTACTTAAATATTATTTTATATAGTTGTTTTGTTTTCCTTGCAGAGTAATTAGGTGTTATTATAAAAAAAAAAAAGTCTCCCCACCAAAATTAAATCCCTTACTGCTAAAATCTACTTTTCCAAAAAAAGTAAAGATTACCTTTCCATTCGAGAGTACAGTGGATTCTCGAAAATCCGAACTTTACTAATCCGTACCATGATCCGAACCATCACTTCAAAATAAAAATAATAAAAATTGAAGATTTCATTTTAATTATTTAAATTTAAACGTGATGAAATCGTACCATGTTCCAATAAACGGTTCAAATCGTCGAAAGAACAAGATATGATTATAAGCCAGGTGCGTATATTTTAAATTTCATATCTTTGGAAAAACGAGATAGGGAAAAACATTTTTCATGTAGTTAAAGGGCTTGAAAAAGATTATCTAAAGTACCAAATAATCGAAAATTTCACAGGAAAATAGTTAGAAAATAAATTTATGAACAATGATTAATTATTATGAATGTATTTTTATGTAAATATATTTATAATTTTTGTTTTTAAATTAATTTGTTATTTATGAAGTGACTTTTTTCCTGTTTGGTAATCCAGTTTTTTTTCTAATCCGAAACCCCTTGCTTTAGAGTCAGTCCATTGTATAAGAGACGCTCGAAATGAAGCTTCTACTATCATCCATCGCTTATCAGACCTAAATTGGAAAAATTTATAATTTTGAAAAAAATCATGTGAGTTTGCAAGGCATACTTACATCATTATTTTACGTTTAAATGCCCTAAAAAAATCATGCGAAAACACCAAAAAGATTTACGATGCGAAGCAACTAGATTATCAGAAACATCAGCTGTACAGTTGTACGTTGAAAGCAAAACGAGGCTGTAGATCAGATAAGATGACCGTAGAGATGGAATCATCAAGAGTTCCTTGCTTGGGTAGTGAGTTGATGGAGACCTACCTTGCAACAACTCCATTATTCAGTTAATAATGGATGGTAGAAATATCTAGCAGTGTTTGCAGAGAGGGTGCAGTGTTTATTACAAATAAACATTAAAGTAAAAAAAAAATATATATTTTTTAAGAAATTCTTGTCATATTTAAAAGAAAATAGGTCTGCGCATTGGAAAGTATAAAGATTTTTTACATCCTTCAAGTTTAAGCCAAATTTATCATGAGGTTTACGCCACAAAAGCGAAGGAAAATGGGTTTGCACATAACTTAATAGAACTTTGAATGGAATTTGATAAAATGTATACTATTTTATTTTTTCATTAATCCTCACGTTTTATCCGATTTTAAACCCAAGTAGAACTAAACATTATAGTTATTACAGGACTCTTTTTATGAAATTATTAATATCCACCAAAAACTTCGTAATTAGTTCCATCTCATCGTAACCTACAAATATTTTATTTACGAAAATTCTCATAATTATAGCGTTTTCAATCTGGATATCGGCAAACTTTGTCTATTTGATTAGATAATAAAAATTCACGAATACCCATTTGTTTTCCACTTGAATCGTGAGATAATTTGATCAAAGAATCGAAAAAAAAGATTGAGCTGTTTTTCCTATATGACCTCGTTATTTTGACATTTTTTGGAGTGGAGGTCACACCAAACGGACCAATATTTTTTATAAATCGCTTCCCCCCTTTTTTTTTTACTCTGTTATCAAATTGTCTACTATTCTCGTGGATAGCAAATGGGTATTCTTGAGTTTTTAGTACCTAATATTGTTTACTTTTTTTCTTTTTATTTACTTTCTTCATCAGTATTATTTATTTAATTTTTATATTTATATTTATTTCTCTATTATTTGTATATATTATATGAATGAGAACATTTAGCCCTAATACTTATAGCCCTCCAGCAGTGGCTGATTGTATTATTATTCAATAAATAGATTATTAAAGAAAGTACCTAATTAAATATACAAAGTTTGCCGATCTCCAGTTTGAAGTAGCCCCAATACCGAGAATCTCCGAAATAAAATATTTGTAGGTAACGATGAAATGAAGCTATTTACGAAATTTTAGGGTGATGTTAATAATTTGATAAAAGGGGGTCTGTACCATGAAATATTATTTCTATCGTAGCATATTTGTGATTAAGTTGAAGATAATCAGTTTGCTTGGGATTCCTGAGTATCGACAGCCTGAAAAAAAAACCAGAAGTATTCAAAATCTTTTGGAAACATGTTCGAGTCTTTGAATTTTATAATATCCATTATTTTTTTTCATAAATCAATAAATAATATACTAGATTAATAGCTACTCATAAACACACGTTTTTATTTTACTTAAATATAACTCTTATTGAAGCCTACTCAATTCGTTTTGGAACCAGTTTTTTTTTCTTTCTTAAACAACGCTTAATGTGTCACTTAATTTGCCCCTCTCGAAACAAATCCTGATATCAAGATCATAATCTAGAAGGTTTATAGCACTTGCGAGATTTTAGCCTTTCATTCCAACACGAAAATGTTGCGCTTATAGATTAATTAAAAATTTTGGTTTCCCTGTGAAAAAAAAGAATAAAAACCAAAGATTGCGAATTTTATGTTTATAAAATAAATATATGCTACCATAATATTTTCTTTTACTTTACGAAATTTATCCTAACAGCTGAAGCTAAGATTATGAATTTTATGATTTTTAAAATAAAACTATGATTTCATAATATTTTCTTTTACTTTATGAAATTTAACTTTAATTTAACAGCTGTTATCGATGACTCCATCCTATTGACTCCATCTTAAATGGAATAAAATAATAGATATTGAAATGAATGAAAAAAATTATTTTATTTTGGGATTTAAGTCCCCTAAGAATAACATTGTACAAAAAATTAGCCCATTAATATTAAGTGTTTTATTTTTCTATTATTTAAATACTTCCTTTTCTTTACATATAATATATTAGTACATAAATAATCATCTTTGCATAAATCCTATCTTATTTCGTTTAGATTTGAAGTAGTCAAGAGAGAATGGGATATGAGGATATCCTGACCATACGTTTTAAGTGATTTTATGACATTACAAACTTACACCACTGATCATAAATCCAGCATTATAAATAGCAATAATAACTTGAGTGAACAATAAAATAATAACATTTTATGAGCATAATTTTTTAATAGCCGGATAGCTTTTAATTCAAAACATTTTAACAGACATAAAAAATCTCATTATTAATGATTTCACAACATGATATTTTTTTAATATTTTAACAATATGGTTCTGAAAGTAACAATAATCATTTCAAATATATAATTTGTTTAACATAATAATATATTTTCAAACCGAATGACGTTAATCGTCAAAACTTATAATAATACAAAAAATGTAGCCCATTAATGTATAAAGAACTTAATCAAAACCCCAAAACTGAAAGGTATTCTTAGCTACGAAAAATAACCGTCTATTGTAACTATCATCAGTAACATACCTTCAAAATTGACCTAAATTCTTAAAAATGATATTTAAGAAGTATATTTCAGCATGTATAATCACTTAAATAAGAGAATGTTTTTTTTGTTTTTTTTATTAGGCGCAGCTGTTCGAAGGTTTGCTATGTATTTCATAAAAATTGTATTTTTTTTATATTATATTGCTGCTAATATAGCCGAAAGTCAGAAACAAAAATGTAATAGCTTGTGTATCAGGCTAATTTTTAACATGGTACCTGCCAATTGTGACGGAATTATATAAAAAAACAAACAAGCGAACTGCTGCAAAAAAAAAAAAAAAAAATTAAAAATAAGTGTATTGTATAGGTATGAGAGGTTCGACTAGATTTATATATTTGATATATAACCAAACCTAAATCAAAATCAAACTTTATTAGGAACGTTTATTGAGGAATCTGTCGAGACAAAATTTTCTATGATTTTGTTGAGGAAGTAGCTTAACGATTCTTTCTACAACAATTATTTTTAATTTTTAAAAACAGTGTTGAAAAGAACTAGATACATAGACATCATGGCGAAAACCATTCCACTACTTTTTAAGTTTGTCTTTCAGACTAATAAGTATGTTGTGTTTTTTCGAATTCTTCATCGATCCTGTATTTTATTTGCTCGTTTAATTCCAGTTCATTTTTAGCAACTTTCGCTAGAAAATATCCTTCCGAACTGTTTATTTCCTATTTATATCAAGCCAAATGGGACAGTCTTATGAAGAATTAACTAAAACAGATAATAATTGTGATTAAAAAAAAATTACTAGCTGCACTTTTTCCTCCCTCGAAAAGGCGCCGAACACAGTGAAATGTCAACTTAAAACCAAGATCTAGATAATTTTTACGACTTTGTCAAAGGATGAAACTACTCGATAACATAAGCTATTAATGAAGCCGGTTCTTGAATTCTGTGTTATAGTTACCACAAGTTTTTTTTTTAAGTATTCGTCAGCACTTCAATTGGCTTGATAACTTGTGAATAGATTTTAGTTGTTTTGAGAGAAATATTTATTTTTACCGAAGTAATATCTTGTATTATTAAATACACATTATCCTTATTGATAATTTTTCGGCCTGAATTTTTATATAGTTATTTGTTAAAAACAATTTTTTGAGACTAATTTAGTTATCAGAGAGTAATTGACATTTATATATAATTAGTAACGTAATTGGACGATTTATATAACTTATAATTAACAATTATTGCTATAATACTATTAATAGTACACAGTGCTTATCTTAATTGAGGGTTTTCATTTACGGTGGGGTCAAAAACACAACCCTACTTCTGTGAGCAGGTTCGCCTACTCACGAATGCCAGACCTGTTATTTACACGTTTGAAGAAGATTGTTTCTGAAGGATATGTTTAATGATTAATTATCACCTCAAAGCAAACAATTAATAAATTATATGGAATACTAATCGTTTTTAAAACAAACTTACACTCAGTGTTTAATTGCCAATTAGAGACTGTTCCTAGGGTTTAATGATCCACTTTCGTTATTTTATATTTTTCCTTTGCTATATATATATATATATATATATATATATATATATATATATATATATATATATATATATATATATATAAAGAACATAGTTATAGACTTTATATGTATTTAGAAACAATACAATGCGAAAACTGTTAAAAATTGGTAGTCAACCATATAAATTATCTAGTATAAAGAACTTAATCAAAACACCAAAACTGAAAGGTATTCTTAGCTACGAAAAATAACCGTCTATTGTAACTATCATCAGTAACATACCGTTACAATTTGAGCTCGCTGTAGATATATTTTTTAGGTCCGTTGAAAATAATAGAAATTCAAATAATACAATTAAAAATCGTTATTTTTTTTTATCTTACTTATTTTTTTCTATTGACCAGTTGAATAAAAATATAATAATAAGAACTCCCGAAGACAATTCAAGTAAATAACAATAAATATATATTCTCGTTAATGAATAGTTATACTTTATTAAAGTATAATAATAATTCGCAAAGAGTAAGGTCCTAAAATAAAGAAAGATGTCTTACTCCTAGAGACACAATTTACCAAAATAACTTTTAATAATAAATAACTATAATTATTAATTAAAACATTTAGCGTTAACCAGAAATTTCTGTAAGTTATATTGTACAAAACATGTTTAAGCTAATAGAACTTTTTACAAAGCATTTTTTTCACCTTTATGTTCAATTTTTATAAGATCGCTACTGTGTATACCTAATACTTCATAAAAAACAATAAAGTTACAATTAATCATTAAAAATTAAATCTTTTTCTGATGCTACAAAAATTCAGAAATAATCTGAGTTTTGAAGATCGACGGTTAAATATGTTGACATTATAAATGACATCGAGCCCACCACAAACGGCTCTGACATCTCTATGGCTTGAAAATTAGAATAACTGAATTTTAAGATTATTTGTGTTTTCATGTCATTATATCCATTATGTTCAAATTTACTAGATGTATTTATTTAATACAGTTGTAAATATCATTAAGAAATAATAATAATAAAAAAAAAATTATTTATTGATTTTTTGTCAATTTTTAACACACAGAGATATCGGATGACACATTTTCATAAAATTTGAAAAATAAAAAATAAATTACGATAAAAAAGTAAGTCGTGAAGCCATCGATAATTTTATTTTTGACAACAGTCATATAGATACAGACACAAAATAGTGAATTAACTATAATAGTTTGTACTGTTGAAAGCAATGATCCTGTCACAGCTTTTATGTAATATAACACAGAATAATATTTTTATTATGTAAAAGGTGTATAAACTAACATATACATAGTTATGTACAGATAAATAAACCTATACAAATATTCATTTCTATGTATAAACAAAGTTTATTTACGAGACTTTTGATCTTTAGATTGAAGTCAACAAAATCAATACATGTCCCAAATAAAGTACCATTATAAGAGATTAAATGAAGTAACTAGTTTCAAAACGGGGCTCAATTAACTTTTTTTTACGTATTATTTTTATATTATTTCTAAAAGGTCTTTTTATTTATCTGGGTACGCCATATCTCTGTTATTATTTCAACAAAACCAATGTCAGAAACATTATTTTATGGTTCATCTATTACACTGATTCCGAAAAATAAGCAGATCCCCAGAAATGAGCAAAGAAAACTTTATTTGTGCATAATTAAATATGTGTACAAAATTTGGTAGATTATTTCCAAAAATATTTTGAAAAGTGATTAAATTCCATAGGAAACATCGAAATCAGGCCATTTCTAGCAGAGATACAACCTGTTGAACTTCGTAATCACGTTTTAGTTTTTTATTTTCACTATTGTACTCTTTTATCAACCAAACCAAATAATAATAATTTCCCCCGTTAAAAATTTATTGTTTTCATTTATTTATTCCCATATTATATTACCATTTAGTCACTGACTAATATGGTACGCGAATTATTTGCACGAGCGAACTAATGTTTTTTATTTAATTTTTCACAAGTTCTGAATGCATACTCATTGACCAGTAAACAAATCGGTTCAAACTCATAGGATTACCATGATCAAACCCTATTTGATTTTGTAGATTCAAAAATAAAATACTACGTTTTTGGTTTATGAACTGAACTATAACTGTAATGCATACACTATATTTATAGATATAAAATTAAAATTAAGATACTTCAAATAATAAAATTTTTGACCATTGTAATTTTAATTCCATCGCTGAGATAGTCGGAACAGGAGATATCAGGCGATTTATAATTTTCCATTTTGTGCCAATCAACAGTTCTGTTGGTACATAATACTAATTATGACTGAAAATAATTTAAAAAATAAATTTTAAGAAATTTAATGTACATTTAAAAATATTTGAATTATTAAATTGTAAGTTTTAAATTACTTACAGACCCTTAGAGATGCATTATTGAATTTATTTCCCATTTTATCATCCAGAATGATAGGTTCCCTGTACAATTTACAATTTAATTCATAGATTCAAAATAATAATAAATAAAAAAAGAGAAAAATACTGGTGGGATATAACTGGAAGATTTAAAAAAACAAGACCTGTAGTCTCTTAAATAATCAGTAAATAACGCATTAGTTATTCTGGTAATACCGGTTAGTTATTTGCAGATATTTGAAAGACTTTGCTCTTTGTTTTTCGAACCTCATATTGTTTGTTATGAAAAATTATAATGTTTCACTCTAGTTAAGGACAGCCGTAATAAAGAAGAGTATTGTTACAAACTAACACCGAAGGTTAAAGTTTTGTTAAACATGCAAAGTTAATTTTCTGTATGCGATGGTAATTCCAAAATAATATATTGTATTAAATATGTAAATATACATAGCCTATACAATAAATAAAAGCTAATGTTTTTGATTACTTGGATTTTAATTTTGAGCGATAAATAATTAACATGAAAATGATCGATCTTTGATTTTTTTAGAGTACAGTACCTACAATAGACATGTATTTCAAACCGACGTTTCGGACCTTTAGGGGTTTGTTTACTCTCATTTGAATATTGTTGTTGTTGCATATTGTCTGTCCTGATGATGACACACGTTTGCCAAAATGTCGGTTTCTCGTAAAATCTATTTAGTTCAGTTGTTTTTTAAAAGTTTTTTCAATGATACAATTCAAGTGATTACCATGAAAATTTTAAATTCTAAAATATTGGGATATAATGAAATACATATTTTATAAATATTGAATATTTAATAGTTGACCGTTGCATTATAGATAGTGTTGCCCAAAATCGGTCTTGCACTTTGCAACACCAAGACCAATGCTGCCTAACTGTTGCAAGACCAAGACTAGGACTGGGGAAAAAATCGATTTTTTAAATTAAAAATAAGGCAAAATAGTTACTAATACTTGACAATCTTAGTTACTATAAGTTAATAATTGGTATAACCAATATACTTTTGCATTTAACTCCTTTAATTTATCATTCGGGCTTAGTTAAGTTTCTCCTATCTAAAAAATTACAGTAATATCTTTATAGTAATAAGCTAGACTGTTGCGAGACTCTTGCGCAAGACCAAGACTGAGTATACAAGACCAAGACTCGTCTTGGTCTCTCATTTGGGCAACACTAATTATGAAGGAAGAAGATGGTCCGGGGTGGCGGTCATAAATAGGCTGTATTGTGGAAAAACTATTTTATTAAAAGTTTCGACCCGACTTTGCAGATCTTCTTCAGGGAGGTGTGTTCAGCTTAATTCAGCTTAAGACCTGCAAAGACGGGTCGAAACATTGGTTTTTAATAAAATAGTTTTGCCACTATTCAGCCTATTAATGACCGCCATCCAGGGCCATCTCCTTCCTTTATATTTTATAAATGTTATGATGTTGTACTCACCCATGACTAAGCATATCCTGTAAGGAAAGGCGGTGGTATCGATTTGTATTGTTGCCAACAGCGAGTAGCCGATGAGAAGACAAGTGACATGGCACACCAAGCATCGACCATGCAGGTTGGCCAGCTCCTTGAAGAAGGTGTACACGACGAGGGTGGCCGCCAAGAAGGGGATGGAGACCAGCATCCCGACCGGGTAAACGGCAAACACCCCGACACCTTCTTCCTCACCCTCGGGGAAGCAGAGGACGGGGAGCACGGCCCCCAGCTGGGGTATCGCCTCCAGGCAGTAGTTGCCCGGGAGCAGGGGCTCCCCGCTGACCCTAACCACGACCCCCGAGCTGAGGAGCCAGAAGACATCTCCGGGCTCCCGCTTGGGCTCGAGGTAGTAGAGGAGGCGGCACTTGGGGAGGCGGCCATAGGCCACTTCGAAGGTGGCGTTGGGGAGGAGCAGCCCCCGCCTGCGGTAGATCGGGGGCGGTCGGAAGGGGTGGAGCAGGGCGTGCTCCGAGGGAACGCAGGAGTCCTTGCCGAGGGTCTGCCCCCGGGGGCAGCACTTGTTCACCGCCAGCCCCCGGCACGCCCCCAACAGGCCCAGGAGCAGTACAATCTTCATCCCGCCATCCGGTCTTCGACTGATCCGTCGCAGCGCTACCTCCTCCCTCCTCCCACCCTCTCCCTACCTCTCCCTGCGCCACTTCGCGGCTTTAGTATTCCATTAGTTCCTATATTGGGCACCACTAGCGGATCCAAGATTTAATTTTTAGGGGGCTTCAGCCCGGAACCTTTTTTTTCATAAAAATAACGATAATTAATTTGGAAAAACAAAAAGAAACTAACTACCTATATGAAATGGTGTTTAAGTGATTCCTTAAGTCCTTTTTGTAGTGTACTTGCACGAACAATAATACTTTAAGAGGTACTGTTAAAAAAAAAATTCCAGAAAACATGGTTATATTTTACCATTTTGGGGGGGGAGAGGGGGGAGCTTCAGCCCGAAAGGTCTGTCAGCCTCTCTCCGAAAAAGATACCTTCTTATTTTTCTTTTTTTTATTAGGAAGCCTACGTTTATAATTTTTTTCATATTTAAGGCAATAATACTTCCAATTTTCTTCAAATTCTTTTAATTACATTTGTTATCTCTAACGTTTCTGAAGAATTTTCCCATCATCAGAGCAATCTTTATCTTCACTGAAATTATGCACATTTTATTTTAAATTTTTTAAACAATATCATTCTACTTCATCTATTGTACAATTATTTACCTTTATTTTTTTTGATGTGGCACCATTTGTCAAAATCAAACATTTGTCACATTTTTTTAAACTATTTTTTGCAGTTACACATCTTTTCATATTCATTGATACACTAACCAACATCATAAAAATACAATAGTAAAACGATCGAAAACTGTAATTATTTTGCTATTCAGATGCCACATTATAAAACTCAGTTTATTTAGTATTCAACTAAAACTAAGTCTTATTATTAAACTTTTATTCTCGTGTGATTACTAACAAATCATAAGCCAGTTCCTCCTTGAGGCCTGTATACAAGGCAGGTCAGGCTGAGGTAGCTGTCCCCCTTCCAACGTGAAAAAAATTAAAATAAACAACACATTGATTAACAGATAGATAGATAGATAGAAATTTATTTATTTTGGGGGGGGGGGTCCCATAAAAATAGAGCCTAGATTGGCTGTTGTAGAATAATATGGTTTTACAAGTTTTATACATATCATTTAAAAGTAAATAAAACTAGTTGGCCCGTGCGAAAAATTCACAGAACACTTTCTTTAGTGAAATAATAGCAAAACAATATGGGAATATGTAGTTCCTATGTACTAAGTAATGAAGGAATTAATACTTTTTCCCTTAGTCGAGTACAATATTCCATTATAAACACAATAGACCAAAATATTTGTACAAATTGCTTGCTGGGACCTATTTTTAAACGCTGGCTGAAAAGATTACTTTTATTACATAAAGACAAAATAATGCCCTGATCATAGGATATTCTAAATTATTTTTAAAAAATAAATGTAAGATAAACCAAATGTCTTTAAAAAATAATAATGTTAATATAAAAAAAAAAAAAATGTAGTAGACTATTCTACTCCTAAATGCAATATCTTTAAATAGGAAGACGTTATTAAGTATACCAAAATTAATGGACTGTATATTTGCTAATAATTGTCTGATTTTACATTTTTTTTTTGTTTTGTTGTATGCAGTATTTTTCTAATTATCGTCAAGAAAGGGTGCAATCAAGAAAAAAAATGCATACTTTTTGAGTTATTCGCAAATAAAGTTTATTTTCCTCCATAACTTTTTTCACAGAAATTTCTGGAGGACGTGATTATTTTTCGCATGTGAAGGAGAAGAATATCTTCAAAATGAGTGGTCAATCATTGGATTTGATGAAGAATTGACGAAGTTATGGCAAACCGACAAAAAAACACCTTTTAGAAATAATATATAAGATTTACAATATTTTACGTTTAGAATGGGCTATAAAAAACATGAGTAACAATTCAAATTTAAGACAAAAAACGATTACTGCGTAATAATAGTTATATGAACCTGTTACTATGGTAGAAACAATAAAAAAAAATTATATATATAAACAAAACAATAATTTTAAGATAAACCTAAAGCAAACACTTAATAGAATATGGGCTATGATCAACTATTTTGTATATGCACTTTGTGTACTCCAATTATATAATAGTAAACTTTATTTTGCTTATCTATACAATCGATATTCAATATGATTGATTAACAGCGACAAGTTTATTTTTAGTTTCTAAACATATTGAAAGATACTAATTACGAAACGACTGATTTTCTCCCACCTGATTTTTTTTTTTAACCTTTTGGCTTTGATGTGCTAAGTCCTTGTCTCCCAGAAAATTTGGATTGCTGAGCGAATGGTTCCTATCCTATAAAATCCCCGACATTAAACTGTCATATATTTCCATATATATTCATACAAAATATTTCCACACAATCAAAAGATAAGAAAATTGTTTAGGATGATTGTTTAGTCATAAAAGTTCTTCTCCGTTAGCCGGTGTGCAAAATGTCGATTATTATTAGGATAACGTTTTAAAGAAATATTATTGTTAAATATTCTTGAATCTCATTACTAAGGAACCAACTACTAGATAAACCATACGCTATAAACTTACTAGGTTAAGTAATATAAAGATTTTTTCTAACTTATTAGAAATGTTGAAAAATTAATAATGGGAAAAAAACATTAAATAAATAAAAAGCATTGAAAAAATCTATGGCAAAACATTCATTTCTGTACTCGTGTCTGACGTATTACTATGTATTTTATTTAGTACTATGTATATTAATTCAGTAGCATAATCCTATTTTAATTTATCTTTCTTTTTGGGATTTCTTATTGCAATACTGTATGGCTTTATTAAATTTTGCTAAATAGTTATATACGTCTACACATTATACGTTTACCCACCATTAGAGTTAATAGTTGCGATCTTATATATTGGCACCTAACCCTACGTATACGAAAGAATAAGTATAAGTTCAGTTAAGTTTATAAACATAATAAAAGTTTTTACTTAACTATGATTTATTTTCAGATGATCATTTATTCAGATATAAATTAACTACTAAATATATATATATATATATATATATATATATATATATAAATTCCATAGTTACATAATTTATTCATTAGCCCGGATCCATTCCCTTTCTATGCTGAGGGTTTCTAGACCATTTAACCTTTACTCATGGTATTCCTCCGTTGAAGTGAGAAACCTCCCCTCCTCCACCATTCAAATCACCCCTTTGAACCAATCCGTTCGTCTCTCTTCTTCATTCCTCTTTCGCCTCTTGGGATCAATGAGTTTATTTGTTGCCGATACACCCTCAAGGGGTATTATTTACACCACTGTTACCCCTTTAATAAATTTCTAATATGCTTGTAAACGATGCCTGAGAGGACGAAAATGTAAATATTTAAATAAACTCAGGGTTCATAGTGTTGGAAAATTCCAATTTCTGATATATAATTTTCAGCCAATTTTTCCTTCTCGGTGTCTCTCTCCTCACCCATAAATATTATAATATATTATATTTTAAAAAGTCAAGCTTACTTGCTTATTCAGTTTTAAAGCCACTTATCGATAGTGTTGCCCAAAATTGGTCTTGCACTTTGCAAGACCCAGACCAAGGCCGCCTAACTGTTGCAAGACCAAGACCAGGACTGGTAAAAAAAATCGATTTTTTAAATAAATATGAAAGCAAAATAGTTACTAATACTTGACAATCTTAGTTACTATATGTTAATAATTGGTATAACCAATATACTTTTGCATTTAACTCCTCTAATTTTTCATTCGGGCTTAGTTAGATTTCTCCTTTCTAAAAAAATACAGTAATATCTCCATAGTAATAAGCTAATAAGTAACTGTGAGACTTTTGCACAAGACCAATACCATGACCAAGACTGAGTTTGTAAGACCAAGACTCGTTGCCGTATCGCAATTGGGCAATAGTACGTATAGAATATGAATTATGCATTCAATTTGCATCCGACTGCCACAACCACTTTATGGTTAACCACTTAAAATATATATGTATATAGAATACTGCTCTATGATTGTTATTTTATTATTAAATATAAAATGTTTTGTTTTATTTTAATTATCTTTCGAAATTCCACAAAATTGCTCTGCTCCTCCTCATTTTATCTCCACTGAACTGTGGTCTAGGCTGAATCCCTTAACGTTAAGTATGTCAGCCCATACTACAGCTTAGTGGAGATAAAATGAGGGTGAGCAAAAAAGAAAAGAAATTAAGCATTATGTTTTTGATGAAAAGTGGAGAAATTTTATTGAATTTCTGAATAAAAATAAATATAAAACAAAACATTTTATATTTAATAAAACAAGTACTACCATTCAGTACTATTCTATATACATATATATTTTAAGAAAATCTTAGAAATAATGTGTTTATACGACTGATGTTTTGTTTTTTTAAGAAAGAAAACGAATTTTTGAAAATAGCTCTTGGAGCCGAAACATTAAAAAATAATAATTCTTGAATATTGTAAAAATGTGTAATAAAAGAGTGTGAGATAAACTAGGGATATGATTAAAAATAATATCATATATAGATTAAATATAATATGTTTTTCAGGTATTTAGTTTTAGTCCTTTTATTATTAAGCGCACACCTATTTTACAATTTGTTTCCCTATCGAATAACAGTTATATCATATAATTCTGTAATTACTAATTTACATTGATTCATTTAAATTAATATCAGATTAAATAAAAATCAGAGACATCCTTGGTACAACTAAATCTTGAAACATTCGTAGAAGTAATAAGACTTAAAAAAAAAAAAAAAAATCCGGAAGAACTTGATACATCTGGAATTTGTCCAACAGCTCCAAAGCATTTTTTTAAGAAGCATTTTCGCACAAACAGAACATGGCAGTTTTCTTATTTTGAAACCTATCAATTTAGTAATCACCCATTAATAGAATATTTTGAAATAAATTGATCTACTATCGTGTTTTTCTTGAAATTCGTTTATTTTGATATATGTTAGGATGAATTATTAAATTCGATATAAAAAGCTTTAATTTATTATTAATCCATTAATAGCGAAGTTTGTGTGATATTTGTTCATTCTCTAACAATGGCAAACGGTCCAAAAAAAAATAGCCAGCAATGCTCCACGCAGAGGACATTTCCTTTCTCTTTGCTTGTTCTATATTTAGAATTTAACACCCTTTCTAATTATAAACCGTCTTCCGTATAAGGCTCGACAACCGTCAGTAACTATGGTTCTATAATAAGTCCGCTAAATTATGGTTTTTATGGCTTACTCCACCATGTCGTCTCCCGGTTTTATACCCTCCTGTAACATAATAAAATGTTATGTCGTGAAATAAAATTTAACCAAACCCCACACATCCTCATATATTCCTATTATGGTTAAAATATACCCATCATGGACGAGATCGTAAACTAAGCTAACTTTATTGAAACCACTCAAGTTGATTTCCATTATGATGTTCACCGTACAATTGGTTCAAAGCTATAATATTAATAATATATATATTTATATATAGTTACATTAAATCATTTTAATATTCATACTTAAAGTTTTCACTTTAAGCCTCTTTAATATTTCAAATACAAATAAGTAGAAAAAAATGGAAAACAGTTAGGAAGCCGATTAATTTTATTTAGGTAGTTATAAGCATGATTAAAAAACAACATTTTATGAATCAATAAATGAGTCATTTTTATCAAATTGTATGAATAATATTCACTCAATAATTTAAAAAGTATTGTATCATTTACATATAAAACAAAAAAATAATCAAAATTGGAGCAGTATTAGCAAAGAAACGAGATGTGGAAATATGTACTCATGTTATTAAAAATTTTATCTAAACTATTTTGCATTGTTTCTATGAAAACCCGTTCACTTTTTATTTTTTGTTGTTTTCGGTTGGCAATATTATGTAGATGTTTCGCCACGTGACGTGAATATGTATTGTTTGCAAGAGCACAGATAGTCCCAACTTGATGCTCACCCAACCTCTTGTTGCTATGGGCCATAGTCTTCATGGTACAGCGGCTTCCCGTAATTCCCAATCCAGTCACTTTGGAGCCAATCTGTCAATTACCTTCCTTGCTTGGGTGCATGGACAGTGACGGTATAGATCCATGGATTATGGCTGCTCGGAGAAAGATGGTGCTCGAGGATCTATATTTCTTTTCCTGGAACAAATCTGATAGCCACGGCCAACACATCTGATTAGCTGATGTGTACCGACATCCTGGAAGACCAAATATCGATTCCCGAATAAAGTAAATGGAGTAGAGTCGTCACTTCTACGCCGGCTTGGTGAGAGTTTCCTCTAATAGACTGTTGGGACTCACATATCCGGTGATGAGGATCTCAGAGATTATGGCTTCCCCCAGTAGACAGTTATCGAATCCTGTGGTCACCCATCCAAGTACTTACCATGCTTGACGTTGTTTAACTTTAATAATCTATTTCAAGCGCACGATCGGCCATTCCGAACCTTTCTTTATATGATATTGCAAAGTAACTAAATTTTCTACAAAGATAAACTAAACTCTGTATTTTTTCAGTTGGACTATATTTGCAAAGACTGAGCAAATAATTTTGTATTGAATTACACTCTTAAAGGGGTACGGATAGCCGTGTGAGTCGGTACACCAGATGTTTTTCATATATCATCAAATATATATTTAAAGTATATGTCATTTGGTTAATTTTTCAAAAAAGTATCGGATTCATCTACTTCGGCTGTCACCTTATAGGCAGCTAAAGCGGAAAATTATTCTTAATTTTGATGAAAAACAAGAAAAAAAAAATTCAAATTACAATATTCGAGCGTAGCCCAGTAGCGCAAAACCAAAGGAGCTATAAACATCTCCCACATCCGCATCGAAATGGCCTTTGAGGGGCGCTAATATTTATATCGAAGAGGCAGCGAAGTTGGCTGGCTCCGCCTGTTTACATTCCAGAATGCCTTAGCAGAAATGTCCCCCCGATTATATAGGGGCTTCTATTTCTGTACACGGCCTTGGCTGGCCTCTGGAGATTTATATCACTTCCAGCAGATTCCAGGCACCTTCATTGGCGCCGTCTTATCCACTCGGAAGAGACTAATAGAATTTTAAGTCCGGCAAAATCCGCTTTATTATGGAATGCGGTTCTCCTCTTCTCAGTAGTTTATTCCGATTCTTGACCCAAGCGTATTCAACCCTCCCTTTAAATCTGTTCCAGTTTTCAAGGACCTTTCTAAAAATTGTTCCCAAACCAATGAACATTCATTCGATAGATAGAAATCCTTTAGTTGGAAAGTTCTTATCACCTTAAACCACGAAATGACCGGTAGTAACTCCATACCCGGAGATTTCTGGTCGAAATTAAAATTTAGTCAGCACAGAAACAAAACGAAGTTGTGTTGCAAACAGTGGCGTAGCTGGAGAGAACAGCGCCCAAAGTAGATGTTTTTCTTGCAAGACCTTTCTCCTTCCGGAAAAATACCCCTTTTTTCTTAGATACAACTTAGTCTCACTACATTTTTCAAACTCATGTATTCAGAGATTTAACATACTAATCTGTGAATGACTACTCATACGATAAATAAATAGTTAATGCTTAAAAAAAATGTTTGTTTATTTGCATTAATTGCATTGACGTTATTAAAGCCACTGCGACTAGTTGAATTCCAGACATATTATACGTAATGATCTCATTATTAAATCTCCAAATTTTCTACCTTCATTCCCTTGGGCGTTTTCCACTTTCTTGAAAATATCGCTAAGAATAAATACTTCTTTCAGTTTATTTTCAGTGACTCGGCTACTAAATAGCAAAAAGATATTTGTACCGATCTTAAGCAACCTTAAATTTTTTGTGTTTTTATACACAAGCCGGGGAATCTGAAACTGCTACTGGGCCCCTACAAACAGCAAAAAGAGTAACGTATGTACTATTTTTTAGTTTTTAAATTCGTCAATATGGTCTAAATTTGTCATTTGTGGTGGTGACAATGTTTTTATCCTATCATCCTAAAAGTGTTTTCGGATGGAAACCATCCAACCTTCTAAAAAATGCAAATATATAACCATATCTTATGAAAAAATATCTGTAAAAGTATTATTGTTCGTGTAATTATATTTTAATATGTAGGACTTGAAGAATCACTTTTACAGCGCTTCATATTGGTAGTTAGTTTTTTTTTTCTTTTTTTCCCAAAGTAATTATTATTATATATATTAAGCTTTCGGACTGAAGCCCCCCAAAATTAAATCATTGATCCTCTACTGCTTAGAATTAGTTTATAGTGCAGTTAATTTATTATAGAGTTAGAACTAGTTTATTATAATAAACTCCAAGAAGTATTGAAATAATAATTTTAAGGGTCAGGATCAGAATCTAAAGATCATCTTCAAAACTTACAGTTGGTTCATTTCTCAATATGTTACGCGTTCCCTAGTTCCAAGACAATACCTAAAAAAATATTTAGACATTTCGATTATCGGATCTAAAGCCTAACCAACTAGAAATAAATGAAATCGGATAAATATAAATACAACCACCCTAAATAAAATCAGTTTATAGAATTCCTAACATCGGTTCGGAAGAAGATACCCTTCATCATACTGATATGGCAATTTCCTAAAGTCAACGCTCAGAACATCGGTGGCATCGTCAAAAAAAGATTCGTAGTATCGTCGCGATCATGTTCAAGCTACAATAATGGATATAGTTAATTTAGAGGAAACCAAAAAAAAGCTTTACATTTTACTTTTTACTTCATTTTTTTTTAATAAATAGTTGGCCTAACTCCTAGATTTGTGTAATAAAATGCTTTGGGTAAATTAATAAAAGCAATTGGTTATATTAAGTCCAAAAATGCGACTTTTTATATTTGATACTTGAATGTAGGGGCAAGGAAATAAAATATTTAGAATTTTTTTTTACTTTAGCGGCTATAGAAAAAGATTATTTAAATGAAAAATAACATTTAGGGTATTAGGTATTAAGTAAACAGTTAAAGTTTATGTAATACAGGTAGCGACATCTCTTGGCCATACTCAGAACTATCTCGAAACCGGTAAGTTAAGCACGGATTTGGTAGATAGCGCTGTGCAGGATATCTCATACAGTGGCTTAATAATAATAATAATAATATAAGCCACTGTATACCTCAGTGTCAGTATTATTTAAATCAATTCATTATCTGTTTAATTAATATAATTAGCAACTAATTCAGATCCTTTTTAGTTAATGAAATTAGCTATTTTTTTGTTATTTCGATTGAATATTTTTAAAAATTGTTTCTTTGTTTGTTAAAAAAAGTTGTTAAATTTTAAATGGCTAAATTCGTAAAAGTAATTCATTCCATTTGTTTACTATTAATTTATTGATTTCTAAGGATTTTGATATGTAGCATTTAAATCAAAATTGCCTCACCTTCAAGTTTGTGATAAAGAATTATAAAGTAAAATTTTAACATGTCCATAGTTTCTAGAGGTAGGATGTCCTATATTTTAATTGAATAGGTTATTTATCACAAAATTAGGAATCAAATGTAATCAACTGCTGTTTGTTTTTTGATGAAATTAAAATGCTTCAATAGTCTTTTCAATATTAATTCATTATTATAACAGTGTATTAATTCATTGGCAAGTATAATTGCTAAATACTTTATCAATTTTAGAGATCATAAAATTCCTATTTCTCAGTTTTCTTTTTTGATTCTTGTGTAAATATCTGTTATTGGGCTGAAGCCCCTCCCCGCCCCTCCCCCAAATGGTAAAATATAAACATGTTTTATGAAAAAAATTATCTTTAGAAGCATTATTGTTCACCTAATTACAGTTAATAGGACTTCAACAATCACTTAAAGACCATTTCATATCCGTAGTTAGTTTCTTTCTTTCTTCTGAAGTCATTATCCTAATATATTTATACAAAAAAAATGTTTCGGGCTGAAGCCCCCCAAAATTAAATCCTTGATTCGTAAGTGTCTGTTATAATTGTGTTTGTTTTATTACAAATAAATTAGATGGGCTAAAGAAATATCATAGAATCAAATAACCCAAAACAGTAATTCTTGAATCTTAAATCATGTCAAAAGACTATTTATTTATTTATTTTTTAAGATCTTGTTATAATTTTATTGATAGTAAAATGCTAACACAAATTAAAAAGTATTATAATTTATTTATTTACTATGAGAAGTGTTATGTGCTATGGCTATATTTGAGTTACATATTTACAAATTCCATATTAAATGTGGATCCATTATGTACACAAACTCAATCTGGAATTCAGTAACAATAGAACACCTTATAAATATACACATTGTTGGAAACATATAAGTGAACTATTCTATATTTGTGTCTAAACGATGGAATGAAAAACTGGTGAAACCCAACTGCCTCCTTTTTTTCTTCAGAAGTTCCTCATTCTTTATGAATACTGGACTATTCTTATCTCAGTTCAATTTCCACTGCTGAGATTTTTTGTTTCCTCTACAGAAATTCTCAATTCCAAACTTTTCTTTCTGTATATTTCCCTATACACATCTTTCTCTCTCCTGTTAACTGATTCATTTGTATAATATATGTTAGTAAAATTATAGCCGTTGTTTTCTAATTGTTACTTCCAGGTCTTCAGTCATATTATATATTTCTTTGTTTGATCTCCATGTTATTGTGTCCTTTCTGGATCCTATAACATTGATAAAATCATTTGTTTAATCGTGAGCAGGTTTTTCCATCCAGTTATCAGTCCAGCCCTGGAGGCCTATGAAATTTTCTTTTTTTTGCATGATAAAAATTATTTTTAAAATATGGAATTTATTAAATCACTTATACATAAGGTTAATACAACTGATGCATTGTATGATATTGCATGATTGCATGATTCTTTTTCTCTTTGAAAGCTCATTTCACAACTGAAGATCCATTTATAGAAAAAGCTTTTTCTTTTTTTTCATTACAGACCGTGGACCCACAGAGCTTAGTGGAGACCCTAAAGTGGCCAGCAGGCCAAAATGTTTGGAGACTCCGACCATACAATATGACTGGACTTACAAATGCACCATAATTTTACATTTATAGAGAGGTTATTTTTATTGTTTCGATTTTGTTGTTTCAATTTTTGCTTTTTTTCTTTCAATCACTGGTTTGTCCCATTTCTATGAATTAGTCTTCCAAGATATTTAAAATGATCCATGATCTTTACTTTTCCATATTTTATTTGTACTGTCGTTCTGAGATATTTACTGTCAGTTATCATCATTTCCTTTATATGGAAGGTTTCATTTCAATTATTTAAATTTAAACATGAAGAAATCGTACCAAGTTCCAACAAATGATTCCAATGGGTACAAGAACAAGATGTGATTATAAATAGGGTGTGTATATTATAAATTTCATATCTTTGGAAAAACGAGATAGGGAAAAACATATTTCATGTAGTTTTTTTTTTTTTGTTCTTGTATGAATTCTATTGCAGAAACTGGTGTGATTAAAGGGCTTGCTTGAAAAAGATTATTTCAAGTTCCAAAAAATCGAAAATTTCACAGAAAAATAGTTAACAATGATTTTAAAAAATTTATGAACAATGATTAATTATTATAAAGGTATTTTTCTGTAAATATATTTATAATTTTTGTTTTTAAATTAATTTGTTATTTATGAAGTGACTTTTTTCGCCATTCGGTAATCGAATTTTTTTGGTAATCTGACCCCCTTGGTTTTAATTAGTTTGGATTAGCGTTAGTCCACTGTATAAGGTACGCTCGAAATGAAGCCTTCTACTATCATCCATCGCTTATCAGACCTAAATCGGAAAAATTTATAATTTTGAAAAAAATCATGTGAGTTTGTAAGGTATACTTACATCATTATTTTACATTTAAATGCCCCCAAAAAATAAAACTGCAGGCCTATTTTTTCAGATGAATAATTTATTTGATAGCTTTTTGTTCTGACTCTGCAAATAGGGCTAGGTCATCAACAATGGCTAGGCATTTAATTTTAATGCCCTGGTTCTTTCTTCCTATTTTTAGACTCCAGTCATTGTATCTCCAAGAAGTATAAAAAGCATCAGTGAGAGACTATCTCCTTGTCTTACTCCTTAATCTCACTCATAAAATTAACCTTAGACACCATATTGGTAAATATGAGTTTTATTTAGCCGTTATTGGTATTCTTTTGAGCCAAAAGCGTTTTAAAAATCAACGAATGAAGTAAAAATTTCTTTAGGTCTTCTGTTGTATCTTAACATAATTATATCTCATTCATTAAAATAAATAATTTAAGATAAGAATAAAATACTAATCAAAAAAATAGAAAGCAAAGAACAGGAGAATAAATAAAATGAAAAACAATAGGAAATGGATGCTTTAGATGGCCATTGATAAATTTTTTTCCCACTTTTAAGCATATTTTAAACCTAAATGAATATATTATAATGTGTAGAATTTAAATCTCCAATATTGTTATTTTATTCAACAGTCAGGTCTATTGAATCTCCATTAGGAGTAAACCTTTTACACATCTGAATTTCAAAACAGTACTTTAGTTACCAAAATAAAATATTGGTGTAATTTACTGTATTTTGGTAATCCAAACGATTTATTTTTATATAGAGATATAATTGACATTCTTTCTTCGTTTGTGGAATGTCCTTGGTATAGGAGACCATTGGCCATGCTCAGAATTCCTCAGTCCTTTGAATCAGTCCTCACTGGGAGATAAACAATATTCTCTGATCCTATTAAAGTGTAGACATTTATTATGATATTTAAATTTCTGTTATGTGTTAACTACTATATTTTTTTCTATCAAGTTTTTACATAATTATCCCTTGCCTTTCTTATTTATTTTTCCTGTTGCTATTAACTAGCTATACTCTTACAATGGTACTAATTTCTTTGCAAGTAAAATGATCAAAACATGTTGTAGCTGTTCATCCAACATAATGAAAACATTGGTCTTCTTAGAAAGTTTTTTAACTCTTTTCAAATCCAAACTGTTCTATGGCCTTACTTAGGCAATACAATAAAAGTATCTCCTTATCTTCCCACCTCATTCCTGCATTCATTGAACATAATGGAGGAACTGGTTTTCGGGGTTTCCCACTCTTTAGTGAAACCTCCTCATTTTGATGGAGATTGAGGCATGTATGTCAAAGCCAAAATTAGTCACCATGAAATTGTAAAAAAATATGTTTTATTTTTCCAAAACTTACAGTTCGTTAAAAATTAAACTAATGTATAAAATTTATTTTATGATAACATAAAAATAAATGATTAATTCTTTCTGTATTTTTTCCCAAGGACTACCTTGTGAAATAAGATAGTTATCTTGCATCTAGACAATGGCTGGTAATCAGTTTAAGTATTTAATTTTCAGTGAAATATAAATACCCAAAATATTTTGTTTCTTTATTTTTTAAAACATAAAAAAAAAACTAAATTCGTCTTAAATTATTATTCATGTAAATTATTCTATGAAATATCCATCTATTTTTCCTTCTTTTAATATTGTAGACTACTCTTTTGGTTATTTTTCAAACTGAAAACCTAGTACTGTGTGAAAAAGAAAAAAAAATAACTTTTAAAATATTCATTAATATATTCTAAGAAAGATCTTCACTATTCAGTTTCCATGATAATGTTGGAATTATGAACGTTTAAATATAACTATAAAATGATTTTTTAGATTTATTTTCATCAGATTAAATCGCTTTCTTCAAAGTTCAAGAAATTTAGAAATAACTTTTATTTTATTTTTAGAATACTAAGGGCTACAAATATTATAATACACCCAGTAATATAAAAATAAAATTTAGAAATATTACTAAAAATTAAGAACATTATTTTTAGTTTATCAACCGTCCAAAAAAAAAAAAAAAAAAAAATTAAAAGTTTCTATTTCTCTGTGTCTTGGTATTCAAATAGCATTTTAATTCCATCTGTCTACAGTAACATAATGACAAAAATTGAAATAAAAATCATTGTACATTTATTTGAATATATATAGAAATATATGTTGCAAATATTTCTAAATAGAAATATATGGTGTTTAATAATACACATATATTAAGAATTTAATATTGTCAGTGTTTTGTTTTTAAACTTATTCCAAGATTTTGAAATTTAACAATATTTTATAAAATTCGTTTTTATCGAATATATAGATATTGATCAACGTTGATTAAAATGAAAAATAAGTATCTTTAAAGATAAATGATGATTTATTTCCTAATGATAATTCATTATTTAATGATAGATTATACAAGAATAAATCATTCTGAGAGCAAAGTCTAAATAAAATATTTAATCACAATTAATTCAAACTTCATTTCATTTTCTTTGAAAATTGGTATAATGAGTCAAAAACGTATCTAAAACCTACAGTGATTTTTTAAATAAAATGCCCCACTTCAACAAAGTCTTCACTTCGAATTTTATCATACACAGTTAAGCTTTATGGTGCTTATCATGTTTATATTGACTATCATATGACATATCTAAAAGCATCATTTTTTTTTTTTTCTAGCGTCACTATGAACCACTCAAAACCTATGATATTACCATCATCATGCAGTTATAACTCTGTTTAAGAAAATGGTTTTGCAAAAATAACACTTACCGAGAATACCGCAGACGTTATCTCCCACATTAAGGAATCCGCCGATATGATTGACGAAAAGTACCAGATATGCAAGAGCCATAGCCAGAGCATGGTTCATTAGAAATTTCCCAGGATTGTTTTGGAGTTCTTCAACGATCGCATAGACGAAGAGTAGAGCAAGCAGACACAAGAAGGAGACACCACTTCCAACAGACAGGAGTAAGAATTCCACATCCTCCTTTTCTCCTCCATGAGCAGAGGGCACATCTTCGACGCACACGAACACGCTCGGGTCCGTGCTGACGTTGTCAGACTCCAGACAGAACTGCTCCTCGAATTTCCCATTTAAATAGAGAAGTCTTCCGGAATCAAGTATTTGGTAGCGCTCTTCCTTAACCTGGTCGGGAAGTAGTGAATACAGGTGGGCACAGTTCAAGGGCTCGTATATTAGGCTAATCTTGCTAGTGGAGAGAATTCCAAGTGAGGAGTAAATAGGAGGATATCTAAAAGTACTGTTTGCCGCACCACATGTAAAATGAGACGATTCCGTCTGCAACCACTGCTGGCCTAAGGGACAGCACTTTCGCACTAGCGTTGAGTGGGAGCAACTGACGTGTCCGAAGAGTAGAAAGAGAACCAACATCTTCGCACGACTGCCTGATCCGAATGGCCTGGGAGGAAACGTTGCGTCACGATCTATTGTATAACAGTAATTGCTGGATCATATTGTAGTTGGCAATGCCACTGTCATATACAATGACAAATCTGATCAACTGAAAATGAGGAAAATAATAAACTTATTCACAATTATTGAATTATCTTAATATAACTTTGGGGTCGGATGAAATGAAGACCTATACATCTACATACTTGTCAAGCCACATTTGACTAGTTTTGTTTTCATTTTTTACATGAATAAATCATAGGTTCTGTCTCTCTTACTCTCCAGTGAAGGCCAGTTGTGAATATACCTATTCAACTTTAATAGCCTCGTTTTCATTGAAGACTTTTTTTGTCCCTTGTACGTTTTTTTAAAACTTATTTATTCAGAAATATTACAATCTGTCACAATTAAGGACATTTATAGTAGTTTTAATAGAGCATATTCACACTCCAGCTTGTACCTTAAAGAGAAAAGTGATTCACATTTCCAAAAAAAAAAAAAAAAATATTAAATCTATAAATCGAGTTGCACACGTTCAATCACATCTATTTGACATAAGCAGTTACGCTTTCACCTGAATCGGTCATTATTTGAATCAAATTTATTGAATAACGAATAGTTTCCTTATATTCTTTTAATAAATAATAATTCGATATCAATAAAGCTTTTATTAGTTTAATCAATTTTGATCGAACGGAAAATTCAAAAACTTAACCCTCTTTCAAAACTTGAGGTTTTACGTTTCAGGATACGTAGAATTCGAAAAACGAATAAAAATTTGTCCGTCCGCCGTCCGAGCATTTTCTCAGAAACTACTGAACCGATTTTTTTTTCAAATTTGGATTTAAAATTAGAGATCACCCTAGGAGGATCCCCCTTCACCAACATTTCTATCCGCCTTTTTCTTTCAAGATGGCGACCGAAAAATCTGCGTTGCTATAGACTGTAGCTCCTAAACGAATCAACCTATCTCAATGAAACTTCGCTAAAGTCTTCTTCTCGACGCCCTTTCAATTTATGTATATAATATACTACAACGAAAAGATGCTGGAAAAAAGTTAAGATGGATGGTAAAATTAGATTCCGAACAACTCAACAATATACACTTTTTTGTTGGTATTGTGATAAGATGTTTTAAAGGTATTTCAATTTCCTAAAAAATGAAGTAAGTTTCATCTGAATCAAAGCACTACTAGTAAAGATATCGCGATTTTTAAATATTTTTGTATATATGTTTATTTTTTTTTATATTGTTATTTAAAAGTTAACGGAATTTAAAAAAAAAACAAATCGTTAAAATCGGACTATTAGGAGCAAAGATATGGTCTCTAGATGGTTTTTATATGTTATACTGCAAAGGTTATATCCTTTGTGTTGGTTTTGATTTTTGTATGTCTTACTGAAGTAATGCTACTTTTTTAAGCATATTTTTAATGATTAAAAAAAATTTTTTAGTCCAATAATTGGAATCACCTTTTATTTATTTTTCTTTGTCACCAGGAAGGTAATGTTACTTCAGATGTATAAATGTTTGGAAATAATAAACCATTTTGAAATAATTTGCACCGTTTTTTTTAGTTTTTTTTAAAATAATATATAAGTGGCTTATTATAATTTAAACTAAAAATTTTTTTTAGAAAGGACAACAGTGTGATTCCTATCAAATAGAACACTTCACTTGCGCAAGATTTTCTATAAGGCGGCAATTTTCTAGAAGCAACAATATCTGATTGAAATCGCATTTTTAGATTTAAACAGATTTGTAATTACAATAAGAAATGCTCAATTCAGCACAAACATTTAATAAATACATCGACTAAATTTTTAAACTATAAATAATTGATTACTCTTGACATAGGAGCTGCTAAATAGGGCGGTATAAAAAAGTTAAACCTTTGTAAAACAAATTTGCTTTTTTCTACACTCCTTATTAGGCCATTGAATATGCCTTTCCTTTCTCATCGCTATACTGACTTTTCTGCCAATTTGGGTCGTATACTCAGTAAAGGAACTCCAACCATAGGCGTCCGCCCTTGGGAAATATAATGGAGGAAAGGGAAACAATTAACATGATAACTATGTTCAATGCAATGGTTGGAAGGAGGGTCATAGAACTATGAATAAAGCAGTAGTTCAGTAATCAGTTTATTACCTGCTACTACTAGAGGAATTCCAACGTCGGACTAACCTCTATTTTAAAATTAAACAAATGAAAGACAGAAATTGTTAAAGAAGAGAATAGTTGAAAACTTACATCCTGAACAGTTCGGAATAATCTTATCTGGGTGATGGAATTAGGGCGCAGTTTCCGGAAACCCGCACGGCGGCGCTGCTCTAAGGGCATTCCACCTTATATGTAAAATAAACTATTACACGATCATTAAACACTTTTTTATTATTAACTATAACGTTTCATCAACTTTTTTGAGTTATATTTAAGTAAATGACTGCGAAATGTTAGAGTGGTGAGCTTCTCTTCATAAAATATTGGAGAGAAACTGAAAGTGCAAATGGCACCAAATCTCCTGTTTAACCATTATCAGAATTACGAGGTTTTCTAGGACTCACTTCTGTCCAAATTCTAAAGTCTTGATCCTCTTTCTCTTTATTGAAAATCGTGCTATTATAAATTTGTATGTTAAAAATGATGATTTATTAAATTATTTACTAAAATTAATTATAAATTAATATTTGGTTTCATAGATAGTTATTCCTGAATGAGAAATTAAATTCAATATGTATACAAATTTTTCTCAAAATTAGAAGTGAGGAATACATACATTATCTTCATACGAAATAAAATTTATTCTTTGAAATGCAAAAGAAAATTAATAAAACATCTAAGCTCAAAATATTGTATGCATTTTTTTTTTATAATCCCAGTGAGCTCCTTCAAAGCTAAAATAATTGAAATTAATGAATGTTCATATTGACTTTTAACCTCAGTAACTCAAGAGAATATCATGCATTGAAGTAGATGCGATAAAATTTGCTACTCCATGAAAGAATAATGTAAGTTTTCATTTCTTCTTATTTAGATATTACTCATTGTTATGATCACATTTTATGACTATTATATTTTATATTTTTCTATAGATTTATATTTTTATTAGTTATACAATGTTTTTTTGTTAAATAAAAAGCTAAGGTCCTAAAAAAAGATCAATATTTTATGCATTTGAAAATTCCATATGTAGAGGTCAAACACTTTTCTATTTTAATATTATAAATAAATACTTACAACCTGATATATTCAACATTCATCAGAACAAAAGTACGTACCTGGAATAAAAAAAATAATATATTAGTCAAAATAATATTTTATCAAAAAGAAATAATAAGGGATTTAATTCAATATTAAACAGATCACGTGTAGAATATATATTTTTATCTTAAATCACTTATATCTCTCTTTAATTGCAGGTTTAGGCAAAATGTAAGTATGTTTTTTGTATAAAATAAGTAGCTGACGGTCTTGTGATAAGTAATACAACAATTGCTGTACTCGATGGAATACTGAGGTAAATACTGGAGTGTTTATTGACTTGAAGGAATTGAGTTAGCAGAAACAGAACAGCTGGAATAGACAAGAGGTAAGATATAACAATGTAACCTGTTTTGAAGATAAAAAAAGACATTCATTGCGGTGCGTAGCGAGTCATTAAATAGTTCAATCCTGTGAGTGAGCAGGTTTTCCCACGTCAACACTTGGGAATTGTTGAACCTACTTCCAGGTAAATTACTTAGATTATTTATAAGATTATGCATATTATGTATGAGATGACTAGGTCGTTATAAGTTTTAAAATGCTAATTTAATTTTTTTTTTTTAGTAAAATATTAATTCATCGTTTTATATGTTAATGAATAATGTATTAATGGTGGCATAACTAAGTTTCTGCTTTAAAAATCCGAGAGTCTAATAAATTATGTTGAGTATCTGTTCCCCAATATTGGTATTTTTAATTTATAAAAAAGTACTAATTTGGGGAAAGCATGGTAGCTGAATGTGTTCGCCTCATAAGAGCGGTAGCTCATATGTTGCGGATCTCGTGTATGATTTGAGCAATATCAGCGATCATCAAAATGATCTTCCGAAGCTAACAATATAACTATTGGGTTGGCAAATAAGTCCTTTCGGTTTTTCATGATGAAATAAAACTCAATGTATTATAGACATACAATTTATTTTAACCTACAATATATTGGACATTATTCAATATGACTTATTCCCATTTTTCAATTAACTGCACAATGCCATAGAATATCTGGATTTCATTGTTAAAAACTGATCCAAGTGGTTTTTGATCTTTCTATTGGAATTTCTTTCCATTGGAATTTCATGGAGTTCTGCATAGACCGGAATAAGTGGTAGTCACTTAGAGCTAGGTCTGGTGAATAGGGAGGGTGGGGCAAAAGGTCCCATCCAAGGCTCAATAATTTATTGCTAGTGACCAATGAGGTGTGGGGCCTAGCGTTGTCTTGGTGGAACTCAACACATTTCCGATTATTATTCATAACTGTTCAGGATGTTCTCCAAATTCGATGTTACTATATCCGTTGGAAAGCTGAATTATTTCTTTTTAAAGCCGTATGATTTTTTTTTGATTTTTTTATTTTATGGCCACATAAGGAATAAATACACAAAAACTTCTTGTAGGTTTTTATTTTTATCTCCATTTGTAGTTTATGTGGCCCTAAACTCATGCTAAATTTCTTGTAGATAGCTAAATTCGTATTAAAGTTGTTATTTTAGAGAAAAAAAAATCATGTGAAGGACCCAAACATCAAGCCTGGAAACATAGCCGAGCTTGGGCAAACGGTTTTCTACTCTTGTATGCGACATATCCAGGGCCTTAGCAATCTCTCACACTGATTGGGTGGAATTTTGATTGGGACATTGCTCGTTTCAATTTCACGTGGGCGAACAGATCGTTGAGCATCATTGATCAAATTTGGCAAATTAATTTTGACAGGTGCGTTCGGTTAAGGCATCATCCCTATAAACACTGTAAATAAACCACCTTAGGGATTAATTCATCAGATAAGAAGTGTATCACAGTGACATAAAAATAGATAGAAAAAGCGAAAGGACTTATTTGTCATCCCAATATATCAGAGCTATGGCACCTGGCACTTTTTATTGACCTTCATAAATCTAGCGCTAGAATTAATTATTTAAAAAAATATTAAAACTTAATAAAATTAAGTTTAAAAAATTTGATAATTAATATAATTAAGTTAAATATATGCGTGTAATATGTATTTACTTATAAATAAAAGTAGCAACAGTAAAATGTAAACTATTATTGCGGCCTCCATTATCAATGTCTAACCTTACTAATTATTTCTCTGATGATAAAAACATTCTCAACCTACGAACTATATGATCAGAATTTATTCTTACAAACAAGACGTAGGAATTAAATATGTCAAAAATGATACATAATTTTTTCAGGCACGTCTATTCAATAAAGATTATAACTGTGTGTCCAAAAATTTGATGAAATTGCATTAACCATCTAATTCATGACTATTTGTCTACATCGTAGGAAAAATAATTATCTGTACACTTAACTGAATAAAATACAACTGCATTGTCCATCCAATCCATGTAATGAAAAAAAGAAAGCAAAAAAATGCAAGTAAAATTCAACTATCATAATTAATTATTTATTCCGAGTTTTTTTACTTTTATTAAGGAAGAATAAAAACAGGGAATCGTTATAATAGAAATCCTTATGCACACTGGCCATAGTAAATTTCTTCCATGAATAAAGAGTTAAAATTTATTCTCTTGATTTCTAAGTTCAGAAATTTTTACACGAACAATTCCGGAATCAAACAAGTATAGTAATATATTTGTTTATTTATTATATATTTATTTAAAACTTTAACAAAATGCCACCTCACTCTGGTTTTTACACAAATACTCTAAATCCTCATGTGAAGTAAACTTTTTTTTGTTGTATAATTTAAAAACTGTAAATTAGGGCAAAAGATACAACAAATAGAGCTAATAATAATAAAAAATTGTAAACATTAATCGTAAACCTAATGATTAAAGTTTAGCCTCCATTTTATCTTCTCCAAGAGCTTTCAAACTTCTTTTGCTCGATAAAAAAGAATATTAGTTAGGCATTTGGGCAAAGACATGAGTTATCTAAAGGGAAATCTATAGTGTAGTTAATGATATTTATTTTTACTTTCCTACCTATGTAAGGAAAGTATTGCGATTGGGTAAAATTTCCGATATGAGGTTTTCGACGGATCTATACGTTTCAGAGCCCCCGGAGTCCGAAAAACACATTTTTAGCCATTGGTCTGTCTATCTGTGCCAAGATTTTCTCAGGAGCTACTGAATCGATTTTGTTGCTTCTTGTTTTTATTTTATAGGGTTTTGAGTACTGATGCCTGTGACAGACGGATGCTCTATGCGCAATAGCTGCTGCGCAATAAATGAAAAATATATTTTTCTATAGACTGCAACGCAAAAACGGCTATAACGATTTTGATGAAACTTTCCTATAATGTTCTAACAATTGTCCTTTCAATTTTTGTACATGGACTAAATTCCCGAAAAAAAAATCAGCAAAAAAAGTTATAAAGAAAAGAAAAATGTTTTGGGACCTAACTCGCTAAGTGTATGCTCTATGTTAAAATTTATAATAAAACTTTTGAAAGGTAATTAAACTGCCAACGATTAAATTACCAATGAGCAAAAACATAATTAAGTGAAATTAAGAAAATCTGTTGCCCTCATCACACAAGCTTCACTATTTTAAACAGAAATTATTGTTTGACAAAATTAGGCTATAAGGCAAAAAGTTTTTGATCAGTAATATTAGAGGGTATTGAAATTTTTACACTTATTAGTTCAACAAATAAATCGTACTGAAATCTTTTCTTTGGATCAATTTTCATGAAAATAAATCTAATTAAATTTTTTTTTTGTTTCTATATGGACATATGTAAAGATGTAAAAACTTTTCTGAAATAGGTAGGAAAGTAGTGTGAGCGGACACACCAGATTTTTTTTTATTCAGCACCAATCATTAAAAAAATAATAATAGTCATTCAATGGAAAAGTTACTTTTTTATATATAGAATTTTCGATTAGTATCTGTCGAGAACCTGTATGAAAACTCTTCATTTAGAACAGGAGAAACCGGAATATATTATTCCTTCATTACTGTTTAAGGTGGAGAGATTTTCGTGAGTGGGAAGAACAACTTTAAAAATTCATAACATAATTTTACCCAATAGAAAAACATAAAAGGAATCGGATGAAAGATCTACTTTCATATTCTGTTAGGAGTCCCAGTTTCAAAACTTAGGAATATGGAAGAGGTACATTTAGGTATTCTTATAAATGTAATTTAATTTTTAGAAGAATAATTACGCCATACAACACAATCCTATTATTAATAAAACAATTAATATATGGAATAAATAGTATCTCTATAAAAGTTCTCATATCGCAAGCTTTCAAGAGCAATATCAAGATAGAGAAATAAAAAAAGTACTCAAAAAGAAATGAATCATTGATGACAGTTTAAAAAAACTTATTGTTTCGGAATACGTGTTCACATTTCGGATTTATGCTAATCACTTTCCCCCCTCAGTCCTGTTATACGTACCGTTATAATAGTCCTGCAATAACCTGGATGGCTCACATGGAGTAGTTTTTCTTGTTTCGTTCATGTTGACATTCTGACATTTTGAAAACAGCGTATTCAATATTCAGAAAAATTCCCTAGAAGACAATAGTGATGAACAAGGAAAATTCAGTGGACATCAAAACATTAGAAATCATGGTATTGTTAATGTATAAGAGACTACACAGTAAACCTTGAATAAATAAATATTTCAGACACGGGTAATTTTGTTTCTAGAACGACTTCTAGAATTAATAAGAAATCGACTTTATGTTGGTACAACTTCCTCGAAACTGCTCAGTATAATATACATTCCGGAAGCGGGTGTGGTTGTGAACAATCTAAGTTGTTTTTTTAATTTTTATAATGTTAATTCCTACAAGAATAGACTTGTATTGTTTAATTGGGAGTACACTATATTATACTACGTTGTTTGATAAATTCTAAACAATTACATTTAAAAAGCTTATAGATAATTTGCTGCTACTTACATCCTCTGTTAGATCTTGGATGGAAAAATAAACAAAACAATGCAAAAGCATGTCGGTCACTGTTATCTATTTAGGAGTGCATTTACAGTTATTGCAACCGGATACACAATAAAACCCAAAAATAATTTTGGATTATGTATCATGTAATAAAAATACATAAGTTAATTCCAACAAAATTGCCACTATATTGGTAGTATAAATAACCAATTGTATAGATAATAGTAAAGTTCCTTTTTCCGATTGGAACGAAGGATTTTGACGAGTCAAAAGAAAATGTATTTTTTGGAGAGGTGATGCATTCCTGGACCTTTAAGAGCACTCAGAGCCATGGGGTTTATCACTCTCTTTGAGATGGTCAATGAATCTAAGTTTTCAAACAAACGGCATTCCATTCTGCCAAGTTATCATCAGCGCTGCCTGGAGGGGGGACTTTTAATTCTAGATTCAATTCAAGTCCTCAATCCATTGCTAGCGTTAATGATCTCAGCAATCTGACCTTTATGCACCTGCATATTTTACTGCATCATTCCAACACACCTTTATTGCCTTCTCCACCACTCACTAGTTGATCCAGGATTGAATTTTGGGAGAGGGCTCCAGCCCAAAAGTTTTTTTATAAATAACGATGATTACTTTGAGAGAAAAAGAAACAAAACTAACTAATTACCTATATGAAATGGCGTTTAAGCGATTCTTGAAGTTTTATTAAATGTAATCATTAATAGTTTTAGAGATAGGTTTTTAATATTTATTTCATAAGACATGGTAATATTTTACCGTTTGGTGGGGGAGGGTTCATCCCGAGTTCATTTCTTCTTATTTAGATATGACCCATTCTTATGATCTTATTTTATACTTTAATTTTAAATACCCATTCTTATTATATAGAATATATGTTAAATATATATATGCTTTTTATATAGAGTACATTCACTTATGTCACTCTTTAATTGCAGGTTTACGTAAAACCTAAGACAATTTTTGGTCTGAAATAAGCAGTTGACGATGTTGTGATTAGCAATACAAAAATTGCAGTACTTAAAAGTACTAAGGTAAATACTGAGGAGCTTATTAGTTTTAAGTGAGTGAGTTAGCAGAAACTTATCTTGTTTTATCTTATGATATATTTTATAACAATTATATTTTTTTGTTGATGTATATTTTTATTCAATGTACAGATTATTTATTTCCAATAAAAATCTAAGGCCTTAAAAAAAGTTGGCATGTCAGAAAAAAAACATTACATACAAATAAATTAAGTAAAATAAAATAAACTTATAGGACAAAAATATAGTTGAAATAGGTACTCCTAAATTCAAAACGTTCAATTAAGAACTGCTGGAAGAAATAAGTTTCTGTTAAAAAAATTAAAATTTTCTCGATACAATACTAAAAATTATCACATCTTGCTATGATTAGGATCTTCAGGGATTCATGTCCTCAATCCACAGCTAGCTAGCATTCGCGACCTCAGCAATCTGACCGTTATATACCGTCTTCTTTTTATACACAATAAGACTCTCCTATTTCTTTTCTCTATTCTTAAGTCAGATTACTAATCGAGTATTATGTAATGAGAATTTGGTTTCATCAGTAACATTTGTAGCGGTTACTAACGAACATTTCATATTTATTTTTTTATATAGCCGATTCTTCGATAATATATATATAGTATACATATATTACTATAAATTTTCCGTTTTTTATGTTGTTTTTTTATCTACGATTTTATAAAACTAGATTATATTTGTGTAAGTTGTTGCGATCTACGTTTCAGGTTATATGGCATTTAAAAGTCAATTGTAATCTTTTTCACATCAATTGTTACTTTTTCCATTCCAAGTAACTTTCCTCATTTCATATTTATTACTTTTTGATTCAATTGTAACTTTTTCCATTTCAAATTTAACTTCTTCCACTTCAATCGTGACCCAAAGAGGCAGCAATTAATTCTTACATGTCCAAAATATCATATTTTATTTAGAAATATTTATTTTAATTTCAACAATCACATTGTGGTAATTTCGCCATATTCTCACGATGCATTTTCCGTTTATCGGATAATTGGTATCAAGTATTAATTTCAACTATTAAGATTGAAGATTAAAAAAAAAGTTAGATAAACCCTTCCATAGTGATGAACTTCGATGAAAGTTTTGACAGTAAAATTAAATCGAAATGTGGACGTGCTGTCAAATATCATCGATAAAATTCACACACAGACAAAAAAAGGTAAGAAAATGAAGAAATTTTGTCAAATTTGGATGTTGAAATTAAAATAATTATTTTTTAAAAAATAAGTAAAATATAGTATTCTGAATCAATTAATTAGCGGTTGTACAGGAAGATGTACGGGGAGGAGGCTTTCAGGCTGAAGTCCCCCCACAAAATGGTAAAATGTAACCATGTTTTATTAAAAAATTGTCTAGCTCTTAAAGTATTATTGTTCGTGTCATTACATTTAATAGGACGTTAAGAATCACTTAAACACCATTTCATATAGAGAGCTAATTTCTTTGTTTTTTTTTCCAAAATAATTATCGTTATACACATGTAAACAAAAAGCTATCAGGCTGAAGTCCCTCCCCTCAAAAATTAAATTCTGGATCCACAAGTGCCCGGTTGGGTTATAATTGAAAAGGAAAAAGTTATATTTGAATTGGTAAGGATTTCATTTGAAATGGAAAAGATTATGATGACAAAGGAATGATACATATTACTATTCTATTTTTTATCATACAATTATGTGTATTTTTTAAAGTATTTTACTAAATTATTTTTATTTATTTAATTACTCTAATAGATCTTTCTTAAAGTTTTTTTTACTTTTAAGGGATTTTATCTCATTTATCTTATATTAAATTAACTTGGTAATAAATATTGCGTAATTTGTATCAAATAACTATGATAAAACTTAGTATGCTAATGTACCTTTGGGATAGAGGAAGAATTAGTAAATATTGCACAAAAAAAAACAAAACTGAAAGTTGATTAGTTTTTAAATTCTGTTTTGATGGAAGTATATATGAAGTTTCATTTGAAATTGTAATCTACTTAAACCCGTTCACGGCATATATACTTAACGCTTGTTTTTAATTTATTCGAAAATTTTCTTTTGAAGTGGAACGATACATTATCCGAAGAAGGAAAAAACAAATGGAATTGTTTTGACGCCTCAAGACGTGTTTGACTCAGCTCGGAGCCATCTGGCCTCTACCACACCCGCATCATTCACATCCAGGCCTAAACATCCTCGTGTCTACATGCAGTCATTCCTAGAAGTCTTCGGATTCTTTCCTTCCTGTTTCATCGTAATATATTCGTAATACTCTTGTTAAAATAACATTTATTGATTTTAATAGATGGAATATATTTTTGCTACTAATTGTAGTATTCTGGTAGCTCAAAGAGATGTCTTCTAGTCTTGGAGCACGTGGCAAAAAAGTTGTCATATTTCATACAAAGTTTTGTTGTTATAAATTAACCATATACAGAGACCTGATGAGAAAATGTACGTCTGCCGACATATAGCCGCTGGAATACAAAATGGCGGCCATGTGAAGATAGATAGAGGCTCTACATAGGTTGTAAGCGCCTATATAAAAAGGGCTTATAGATATATAAAGCTACCCTAACCCTTTCAATTAATAGTATTTGCAGTCTTAAGACATTAAATAATAGTCAGTTATACCATACTCGTCGTTTTCAAGTCAAAAAATTGAATTTACGATTCAAATACTTTTTTCGGTTTTTCGCTTATATCAGTGAAACTATGCGTTCTATCTATAACATAGTCATATGTGAAATTAAAGCTGATAAAATTTGCAATAGAAATGGTTTTATTGTTTTTTTCACTATATTTGATAGTTTCCGTGATATCCGTGTTCGCAATTCACTAACGTAAAAAAAATATATATATAAACACTTTATCTTTTCATATTACACAGCTCTTAATCTGTATATAAGACAGTATATATATATGTAAGCCAATGTATTCATATGTATGTTGTCTTATATACAATTTTAGAGCTGTGTAATAACGAAAATTACTGTTTCGGAGTTTAATCATTATGTTATAATTGCTCTATCCTTTAAATGGTTGAAGATCAGATAGGCAAGTAACATATATTCTTAAAGCTAATTTAATATTAAACAACTTTCTTCTTTATGACTTTTTTGTAAAATGAAAAGAGTTAGCGAGTCAAATAATAATAAAAATTCGAGACCAAAACAATTTTTTTTAGAAATTAGTGTTACACCATACTCGTCGTTTTCAAGTCAAAAAATTGAATTTACGATTCAAACACTTTTTTCGGTTTTTCGCTTATATCAGTGAAACTATGCGTTCTATCTATAACAACGTCATATGTGAAATTAAAGCTGATAAAATTTGCAATAGAAATGGTTATATTAGTTTTTTCGCTATATTTGATAGTTACCATCATATCCGTGTTCGCAATTCACTAACTTAAAAAAAATATATATATAAACACTTTATCTTTTCATATTACACAGCTCTTAATCTGTATATAACACAGTATATATATGTAAGCCAATGTATGTAGTATGTATGTTGTCTTATATACAATTTTAGAGCTGTGTAATAACGAAAATTACTGTTTCTGAGTTTAATCATTATGTTATAATAGCTCTAGCCTTTGAATAGTTGAAGATCAGATAGCCAGTAATATATATTCTTAAAGCTAATTTAATATTAAACAACTTTCTTCTTTATGACTTTTTTGTAAAATGAAAACAGTTAGCGAGTCAAGCAATAATAAAAATTGGAGACCAAAACAATTTTTTTTAGAAATTATTGTGTTACGAGGACGGATATCAGCGAAAATATCAAATATAACGAAAAATTAACTGATAAACATTTCTATTTCAAATTTTATCAGCTTTAATTTCACATATGACATTGTTATAGATAGAACGCATAGTTTCACTGATATAAGCGAAAAAAATGGAATGAATCGTAAATTCAACTTTTCGACTTGAAATCCACGGTTATGGGGTAACTGACTATTGTTTTATGTCTTAAGACTGCAAATATAAATTGAAAGGGTTGGTAGCTTTATATATCTATAAGCCCTTTCTAAACACACTATACTGCTATAAGAACTCCCACAATTTTAATTTCAAACTCCTCAGTTTTTCAGCTATTGCTCCCAATATTTTATTGATTATTTGTTTATCTTGTTCAATTTATTGATATTATAAGCCCCCTGGCCATTCGTAGGTACTCCAAAAGTGAACTACTTCCTGCTTTTGCCTGTGATTCAATGTGGTTCTAACCTTCATTGAAAGACATTTTTTGACATATCCGGATTATCATTGAGGCATTTAAAATTTTTTCAGAAGCGAAACCAGGATACTGACTGAACTTGCCATTGATAATACTGATTAGGAATAAAGTAGGAGCAGTATAAGTTGGACAAAAACTATTTTTGTTAAAATTAGTTAAATATATGGAAAAGTTTAAGCCTTTGGATATTTAAATAACTGTATTCAAAAAATATTATTAATGTATGTTATGTTTTAAGTTAAATCTTTGACTACGAGTAATATCAATAATAATCTTAAATATGACTTATAGCTGATTTATTGATAGTATTTCTCCCTTAGGGAGGTAAGGTATTCTTGTTGTGAATTTACGCAGTCGCCCAAAGACCTTGGGGATCTACGTGCAGCGCCTTAAAAGTTTACAAGATTTCTTATGTACATGAGGCGTTATATAATTTAAATATTTGATTAGGGGATATTTTTTTCCTACGTACTGATTTCTTTCTTACAAAGAGTTTTCTTCTTCGGTTAGAATACGTTCTGTAACTTCGGTGACATTTACTAAGCCTTATCATTGGTTTTAAATTATTTCATTTTAAAATCTTGCCATCAAATTTTAGTTTACTTTTAATTGTCCGATGAAGTTGAAATTTGTTTCAAATACAGTAAAATATTATGGTATAATTCGGTCAGACGGTCAGACGGTGACATATGATATATATATAAATATATGATATCCTATATATAAATACATAGGAATGATATACCAATACTGTGGTATTCTGAGCGGTCCAAACCGAGTTTATCGGCATATCTTGGTTTTACAATCAGATTACGAGACCTCCAATCATCTCTATTGAAAGCCAGATATCAGCCACATGTAATGGATCTGATAACCTTCGATGATATGAGACGTCGACTAAAAATAATTTGAATAGCTCCAAATTGTAGAATCATGCAAAGCAAATATAAAAAAAAAAAATCTTTTAAAATCTTTTCCGTTGATAGTTTAAATAAATTCTTATGCCTGGGTCTATCCTGATTAATGAGGTTTCAATAGAAAAGGAATTTCATTGAGAAGTAAATTTCGATACTTAGATTCATATAACTTTATTTTAAAAGGTTTTGAAAATATTGGAGAGTTTAAAAGGTCAGATGGTTTCAAAACTCGACGGATCGAGATGGAATAAATTGCGTTTTAACGATTTCGACGAAAATATCAAGACCGAAGGGACTATACAAGGGCTTGCGTTTTATATCCCTAAAATGTTCCGTTTTCGAGGTACTTATTATTGCCGAAAGCCTCTTAAGTCCTACGTTTTCCATAGGATATTTATCACATACTAAGCTTTTGAAATATTATTGTTTAAGATCTAATGAATAAATATATAATGAAAAGTTTAATGGAGGAGAATAGCTCTATGATGCTTTAGTTACTTCGGATAATCGAAAGGAAATTAATAAATACAGAAATGTCAAGGTACGGCTTCTCAACTTTCACAGAGTAATAGACTTTTATACTCTTAGTAGGCGAGAGAACTGCACTGGATGTCTTAGTTCTTAGTAACCAAACTCTTAAGAGTGTCTAGACAAAATATCTAACAAAATAGTTCACTTGGAGCATGGTACTGATTCTAGACGGAAAAGGACTTTCAATTTGGTCTGTGTTTTTAAGGCGTTCACAGTTTTTATTGAATAAGAAGGAATCGATCAAAAAATGTTAAAGATAATTAAATTCTAAGTACACAATCGTTATCAGGAATTGAAGTGGAAGCAAGGTTAGAAACGAGAGGGTTGGGATGATTCTGAAGTTTATTATGGAAGGATAGGTATCTGGATTGGGCCAGATCTGAAACATTAAGGTCCTTATGGATGGTTTTATTTGTAACAAAGTAGGGAGCATTAAGGATTGTACAAAGAATTTTGGATTATAGGAATTGGATACGAGAGGAAGTCGATGGTTTAGTGGAACCCCATAGCTCAACTCCGTAAGTCCAAATAGGAATTATTATAGTCATGTATATGAGTCTTTTGTAATTAATTGGAAGTTTAGAGCGTTTGTCAAGTAAGTGCTGAAGTAATCAGAAAAGTCGAGCGGTCTCTTGTCGTTTCAGTCTAGTATGAGAAGGTCAATGATAAAAGAGACTTTCAAGAGGTTTAATACGGCCGCTGTACAGCTGCAGTTACAGTACCTATACACGAGCAACACATCTCTCTAATCCCGATTCGTGAAATAATTCGGCATTATGGTAGGCTTTGCGTTATTATACCTGCTCCAAGACCCTTTTATCATTGACCTTAATAAATTTAATCAATGTTTTCTCAAAGACATTTTTTTCTCTTTTATCTTTGGTGTACATGGAATTTAATTATATTAAAGGAAGCTAGTCGACTGTTCTACATATCATATAGGTGATAAATATTCAGGACGCATTCATTATAAAAATTATTTATTTTTGTCAGGCTTTTAAGTACTGAACCCAGTCCCCCCTTTTAAGTAAGTACTTAAAAGCCGTCAGTGCTCGAACCACGCCCTGATGATGACCCACATGTTTGATGACTGCCTCCTGAATATTTATCACCCAGGAATTTAATTATCTTTAACAGTTTTTGAACAATTTCTTCTTATTCAATAAAAAACGTGTCTACCAAGAAAACAAAATTGATCTTAACTCCTTTAGCGTATGGAATTAGCCCATTCGTCAAATGAACTTTTTTGCTGAAAATTTTGTCTAAAATCGCCTCCCAGAGTTTTGCCATTAAGAACTGAGACACCCTGTACACGCCAAGGCTCGTCTTCACCTAACAAATATATTTTCAGTGAATACAATGAATTAGTACAAGTTGTAAGACGTGTCTTCTTGTTTAAATAAATTGTTACTTTAACAGTGGTAGTAAGCTACGAAGCTTCACCAACTGTTTGTTGAATAGACTATCTTATATTGTATGTATGTATGGAAAAACATGATGGCTGAAGTATATAGGTCAAATATGTTAGGAACAAGAATAGCCATCTAACGTGAGATTTCTCACTGGGGTATTCTAAACTTTTAAAAAATATTATGTATATAAAATAAAATTAAAATGGAATAATACATTAAATGTTCACACTCAAATTTCCAGCCTAAATCGCAACTGATTGCAATAAGGTTATAAGTTCCTTAACAGACCACTCACCCCTTGGCAGATGTGAACGTTTTCTGTGAATGGATTTGTTAATTTCCTAGCTGAGTATACAGAGAACAGTGTCGTCTTTTGTGACTCAGCAATTGCGACAGGCAGTCAAGAAATGACCGAACAGCCTGGAATGTTGCTGTCGAGGCAAGGCCAACAGACATAGCAAGCAAGGCATTAGGGTTTTTCCACAACTAGCGCAAGGCAGTAGGTTCCGGCAAGTTTGGTTTAAGAATTTATAGAATAAAAAACAGCAACGAATTAATTCAACCGAAGAATGTAAAGATAGCAATCCTTTACTTCTAAAGGACTTACCGTCCCAAAAATTGAACCGATTCAATAGTATGGGGGAAAAGCCACGGACGACTTTAAAAAATATTTTCTTTTTTTGTATTCTATATATTCTATATTGTATTAATAGAATTTCTTACGTATTCAATCCTTTCAATCTAAAGTCCTTCGAACAATAGTTGATGCTCCGTTCTATGTAAATAACAAAATCCTACACCATGACCTTAATATCCCATTTGTCCTAGACCTTATTCCAGAAAAATTCTCCAAATTTCACCAGAACCTTACCTATCATCCAAATCCCCTTGCACAATCTCTATCCAGCACCACCCATCCTTACAATCCTCCTCGAAGGTTGAAGCGGCAGTGGCCCAGAGACCTTTTGTAAATAAGCACCTATTGGAGTTTTGGCAATGGCCAGATCCTCCACTCAAGCCCGAGTGTGTATGATTAGGTTAGTTCTTTTGTTTATATACATTTATTTTATTTTATTGTATTTATTTTTATTTTATTCATTGTATTTATTATTATTAAGTTTCTGTATTATTTTTTTTATTTTTTTTTTATTGTAAATAGAGTGTGAGTGTGCTTTCTCTGAACACTATTATAAATGTCCTTGATGTGACAGAATGTAATATTTCTAAATAAACAAATAAAAAAAAAAAAAAAAAAAAAAAAATAGAATTTTTTAATTCATGTATTTTAAAAATTCAATCTCGAATGTTCAGGAGCATTTATTATTAAGTTGAGGCTTCCAGATGGATTGCTTCGAGCTACATGCCCCGCCCATCTTAACCTTCGTGCCTTCATATCATGGGATATTGATTGACCAGTTTTTCTAGGGTACTGGTTGTCTAGGTCTCACAGTCATATAATAGAACTGGCTCTATCATAGCATTGTACACCCTTAATTTGGAATTTAATACCTTTGAAAGGGAGAAAAATGTTCTGTTTGAGCTAGTTATAAGCTGGTCTATTTCTGCCCATTGGTCATTCATTGAGATAATTGTCGAGCCGACGTATTTGAATTTTGCTACTCACGGAAATAATTTTCCTTTTATTGGGGTAAAATTTCCGGATTGTTATCATATATTGTTAATACACAGTTGTAATATATTAAGAACATTTTTAAATTTAGATGTAGTATTTTTAAATTTATAAAATAAATCAGGTTGGTGAAATATTCAGATGATGTATTTACGGATGAAGATACTCGTGAGATGGCTTCAAGTATTTAATATGTATGTTTTGTCAGTTCACTGGCAATAATTGTAAGATGTTTAAGGAATTTAAATTATCAAATAAAAATAAAGATAATATAAAGTGCTTGGACTTGGACAGCACGTGTTATTAGCAATGACGATGTATTTACGCACACAGTTGCCCCTGATTTGGTTACAAGTTGCCCTCTACGTTCAATATGGAGGTTTTATCGCCCTGCAGCCATTGTGAGGCGATTGTGGTATTTTAATGATCAGATTAAAGTAATGACGAAACTTATCATATAAAGTTCTTAAACCTGAACTGCATGCGATGTGTGCAGCCCCGCAGTGCAAAAAAACAACAACTAGAAATTGCCCAATCCGTGTGACTATATTTTGCGGATATAACAAGTACGGGTTTTCGTATAGCCGAATCTTCGGAAAGCTATGGACTTGGAATATGAAATATGATAGAGATAAAAGGAGAAGGATTATCAAAATTTTCTTTACAATCGATAAATAGAGTAATACGTAATTTTTTCTCGGTCAGATTGAAGTTGCTGTTCTTTTTATCCTTTGATGAAGCTATATCATTATTTTTTTATTTATCTTTACGGCCATTGACATGAAATTTAGAATGGTTATTTGTTTCGAACTTGATAAATTTAATGTAATTTCGTATCATTAAATTCAACTACTTCAATATGACCTATGTTATCAATGAAAAGGGATACGCTTCCCAAACCTATTTTGTTTGTTTTTTTCGTTTTGCAATAGCTGATATTAAACAAGTTACACAAGATAGTAGAATTGGCGCCCGGATGACGACCATTGGGAAAACCATCAGTCCGGCATTTGATATCCGTCATTAGAAGCAGATGGTAGAAGCAAAAAAAAAAAAACACTAAAAAAAACTTAACAATATGGTTTGTCGATATAAATTATACAACTAAACTACATAAATATTAAATAAATTACATCCTAATAAATGTTAAATAATTACATCCCAACAGTAAAATCCAATATCCACAACAAATACAATTCATTTCACTCTTAAATTCTAAATCACTTCAATCCATTAGTCCTTTCTATTTTCTGTTTACTGTTACCTGATCGACGTAGACCAAAAAGACGACGACCAAGGTACCTACTCGTACAATAATAACCAAATAAAGCTAATCAAACAAACTTACAGCCAATGCTTAATATATCAAATTTGCTAGGTGCAGTATAAATGAAATAAATGGCATAAATGTTAAAATAAAACCAAATTAAAAAAAAATATTCCATTTTGAATGAATAAAAAACTATTCTATGACTGTTTTTGCAAAAAAACAAAAAAAACAATAAAGTTGTTTACTAGGTCGTACGCAGAATATTGTATTTACTGATTGTTATCCATTAAATTTCGTTCACCAAGTCCTATCACCTAATGCTCAAACGGCTATCTAGATAACCCAATTCCTTTAATAAAAAGTGTTTACGATTTGTTAGTTCTGATAAGCATCATTGTGCATTCACGTCAGTTTGTTGAAAACAGTGATTTGTCTTTTTTTTTTTTTTTTTCTTAGCCGATATTATTTATATGATATTTCATTTGATAAAATATTACGAAATTCCACACTATTGAAACATGAAAATAAAAATTTGAAGGTTGATTTATTTTTTAAAAATATATATTTTGTTTATCATCAGAAGATATGGTATTCTACCATATAGTGGTATTCTACCACTTTTTTTTTCTTTTTCTTGCTTGTAGGCATTTATGAGTATTTCATTATTATATCAATTATTTTACCAAGATGATGAAAGATGAACACTCAATACTTTTATACCTTAAAGGAATTAAGAAAAAATAAATATCTATAACATTTATTCGATATTCTTTAACCAAAATATCATTTTAATTTTAATCAGAAAAAATTGTCTGCTACTACAAACATTTGCGTGACTGGTACTGTTCCTAGTAGGTAATAACACATTTTAATGTAAATCTCATTTAAATATAATATAGGATAATGGAAATCCACTATAGGACGGACACCAAGCTTCATGCTCTAGTAGTGCCCAAAATCGGTCTTGGTCTTGCACTTCCACACTTGGTCTTGCAAGACCAAGGACAGGTCTAACTGTTGCAAGACCAGGACTGGAAAAAATCGATTTTTTCAATAAAAATTAAGGCAAAATAATTATTAATACTTGACAATCTTAGTTACTATATGTAAATATAGTATGGCTGTCTATTGACTATGGCTGTGTGGTATATGGTGGCCTCTCGTTGGAGCTTGAGGACAGACTGAAGAGAATCATGAACTGTTAAGATTTGTCTTCGGCACTTCGAGATGGTTTCATGTGTCCTACCTATATTCCGAGTCAAAGTATACCTATATACCCTCTTCCCGCCGCCTATACTTCCTTGGAAATTTCTTATATCAAACGATCAACTCCCAGCACCCTTCCTATATCTACTGTCTCCTCAAGCCGAAACCTTTAGTCCACTCAATAAAAACGAGATCCCGTGATTCTGACCTCTATATTCCATCCACAGGACAAAAACCTATGAACGTTCCTTCTTAGCCCGCTCCGTCACCTACTGGAATTCTTTGCCACATAACATCCGTATGCCTCTTCACTGTCAACCTTCAAATACCTCCTTTTCCAATATCTCCTCACATCCCAAACAGACGATTCGCAACCATAAATTTCATTTTATGAACTGAATTTGTGAGAAGTAAATGGTGATGCCTACTGTTTAAGCTTTAACATAAAACCGCAATGATTTTTTACTATTTATTTGTATTTCTCTTCACCTCAGGTTGTGCTTTTTCTTTCATGTATATATAAGTTTATATTTTATACTTTTTGTCTCACTGTGTAGCAATATGAGTAAGTACGTATATGTAGTTCCTTTTTTACCTTTATACCACAATTATTCCTAAAATTTTATTTTATCTTAGTGTTTGCTTATTATTTTATGAATCACTGTAAATATTATTACATTTTGTATTAAATTATGTTTCTATTAGATATCTATTATTTATAAATTTTGCAGTTATGTATATATAGATATGCAATTTCTTTTCTGTCTTTTTTTTCTTATTTTTTTTTTTTTTTATCGTAATAATAAGTAAATTTGGAGAAGATTGTATGTACATACGTATGTGTATATATGTATATATATGTTTATGTGTGTGTATGTATATATATGTGCGTGTGTTTATATATGTGTATATTTTTTTTTTTTTGTTTATTTCTTAGTGGTTACATATTACTTTTTAAATAATGTATATTCCGTTAGAATTTTTTTAAGTTAGTTTTTGGCCAGATTGGTATTTTATTTTGTATTAATTCATCTTTGTTATTCTAAGGGGACTTAGTCCCAGAATAAAGGTCTATTTTCTATTCTATTCTATTCTAAATAATTGGTATAACCAATATACTTTTGCATTTAACTCCTCTATTTTTTCATTCAGGCTTAATTAGGTTTCTCCTATCTAAAAATTACAGTAATATGTCTACAATAATAAGTAACTGCAAGACTGTTGTGAGACTCTAGCGCAAGACCAAGACCATGACCAAGACTGAATTTCCAAGACCAAGACTCGTCTCGGTCTCGCGTTTGGGCAACACTAAGCTCTAGATATATGGCTAGGAAATCGTTGAGCACGTCATACTATACTAATTAGTAATAATAAAACATGTCGCCACCAAAACACTTTTGGGTTGAACAGCGGTCTTTTTTTTTCAGACGATGCATTAATCTTAATTAGCCTCAATTTTCTTTAAGCACACAAAAATGTAGCCTTATATATACGTAGCCATTCAACCATTTATTATGCTTTTTTATGTTGTTTTTATTATATGCTTTTGTTTTTTCTCTTTCTTTGTTTTTAATTTACGTATGCATTATATTATTACTTATATTGTGGATGGGTTACTACTTTCATATTTAAAAAAAAATGATTTTATATATATTGTATATATATATATATATATATATATATATATATATATATTCAAACTTCACTATTTTATTGGGAATAAGGTCACTTAATTATTATTTAATAAACTAATTAATGTTCATTTCTTCTGTTTATTGACGTTTCGATCCCGGTATTTTCTTTTTATTAGTCAACCATGGGATCCTCTTCAAAGCTAGAATTTAAAAAATATAGAGCTTCGATCAGGCCAGGGACACACCGACAGCCTCAGCACCGTCCACTAGCACATATATTAAGCTACCCTGTGCTAGAGTAGCTTAATATATGTGCTAGTGGACGGTGCTGAGGCTGTCGGTGTGTCCCTGGCCTGATCGAAGCTCTATATTTTTTTAAATTCTAGCTTTGAAGAGGATCCCATGGTTGACTAATAAAAAGAAAATACCGGGATCGAAACATCCGCCTCAAAACTTCGTAAATAGTTTCATCTTGTCTTAACCTCCAACTATTTCATTTACGAAAACTCTTCGAATTGGGGCGTTTTCAATCTGAAGGGGGGCAAACTTTGTTTATTTAATTACTTACTAAAAACTCGTAAATACCCAGTTGCTTTTTACTTAGATTTTAAGATAATTTGATCACAAAATCGATAAAAAAAAGTGGCTTACAAAAATATTGGGCTTACAAAAATATTGGGCTGTTTGTATAACCTCGTTATTTTGAAAACTTGGGGTTGTAGGTCACGCCAAACGGCTCAATTTTTTGGCTCAATTATCAAAAATTTGTATCCAACTATTACAAAATCATTGATATATTCATTGCAATTAGGTTTATAATTAGTTCTTATTTATTTAGAAAATTCGTACCTACAGTAATGGAAGCTTTATGATATCGTTTGGTTTGACATCAGTGTCTTTTTTATTTTCTTCTGTAGTCATCCGCGATTAGTCCTGTCAATGATTTACTTCTTGGAATATATTTATTTACAAATTTATAAAGCGTTCCTTTTTACATCGGATAGCTAACAATTTCACAACTATAATAATTTATTCTCTTTGTTTTATTTTGAAAGGAAGTCATCGAGATTATTATTTAATAGGAGTTTGATCAATAATATATTCATTTATATTTTATATATAATTTATGCTAGATTATTAATGTTCTGTAAATTGAAAAAAAAAAAAAGGAGGGAGGAAACAAGACACTTCTGCCCCTATTCATTACTATAATAATTATATTTTATTACGAGTAATAAACTGATGACAGGGCTTCTTATTTTTTTCGTTTTTTATTAAATAGATTTATAATTTTCGTCTAATATATATCAAATTAACTATATAAAATTTATTTATTTTTCTTTTCTATTTAATTTATAAAAACTTTGAATTAAATAAATTATGTTTGAATTATGGTATACATGCTTCAAAATTGTATTCGAAGAAAAAAATTTATTGCAGAAACTATTCATGGAATCGTATTAAGGAAATTCGCAGCTGTCGTTTTCGGAAAAGCAATTATATATACCTGTTGTTTCACAAATGTGCTTCACTTTTCAACTGATAATTATATGACGTGTTGCCTATTCAGCTAGAAGTGGTATCAGATTTTACATAAATACTTTTATTTTCATCATCCATTTAACACTTAAAAATTTTCAATAGTTTTTAATTATTAAAAAAAAAAACTCAATGGAAGAAAAAATTGAAGAACGGCACAGATTAAAAACTAGAACATCTCCTTTCGCGAATTTTATTTTTGATCGAATAACTAATAACCATCTAAATTTAATTCCTAGTAGAAAATTTTCGCACAATTAGTTGAATTTGAGAATCTCATAAGCTTTTAAAAAATAAAATTTTATTATTTTATTGCATTACGTAATCTTTATGAAAAGGAAAGTAATTTATATTATCGAATAATTATTTTATTATGTCCGAAACCATAATTATAATAAATGGAATAAATCGTTCTAGATAACAGTAATGTTTCTTAGGACTTATACATAACCTCATTTGATTTCATTTTTAAAAATAATAAAAATAATTTTACGAAAATTAAAAATACTGTTATTTCTTATTTTTTAGAAACCTTTAATTAGTTAAAAATGTTATATCACATTTTTTTTTTCTTTTATAGGAAATTTTTGGTAGAATTTAAAACTTAGCATTACACTGAAATACAATTACATTATTATTGAGTCCATGTTTTGCCAAGTTAGATATCGCAAAAAGAGAACAGCACAGACGGATCTACGGGGGGGGGAGAGCTTTCGGGCTGAAGCCCCCCTCCCAAATGGTAAAATGTAACCATGGTTTATAGAAAAAAATATTAAAAACTATCTCTTAAACTCGTGTAATTTAATAGCACTTCTTCTTGAAGTGCTATTAAAAAAAAAATCCTTCGGGCTGAAGCCCCTCCCAAAAATAAATCCTGGATCCGCTAGTGGATCACAGAGATTCTTCTTGGAGCCAAATTCAACAAATGGAAACAGTGCATAACTACAAGAGATTTAAACAGATAGTATGATGATTGTTTTGTTTTTTTAATTTATGCTCGCATTAGGTTTCTTAATTGGGTTCTTAATTGGGTTAAACGTTATTGCATATTATTAATATTTCGATGTACATTTTGATAGTGCTTGCTTCTCCTCCCCCTCTGATTTGAAAGTTATCTAAATGGGAAATAAATTAATATCATCCGAAAATTAATACCTCTTTAGCGAATGGTTCATACAAATTACCAAACAATCATTTTAACGGTACATTGTGATGTTCAGATGGAAAAAATCTACACCTGGTGTGATTTATTCAACTAAAATATTTACATTGTTCTCGAGAATTCTTATCTTGTCCATCTTGAGCCATACGATAAGATTAAGGTGTTTAGTCAGTAGGGGTGCTGGCACAAGTCAGTCGACTAAAAGAATTATTCGGAATTTTTTTCATACAAAAACATTTTTTTATTTCATTATTTTGTGTCATTTTATCGTGGTCGAGCTAGTAGAGATGAGATATCGAAGGCCTATTATTATTTATTAATAACTGTCATAGAAATTAATATTGGTGTATAACTATCGATGCCATCAAAATATCGGACTTGAACTATCGGTGGTCGATATTACAAACATTGTTGAAATATGAATATTAATATAAATATTGATTGTTTCGCACAGTGGTGTTAAAAAAAAAAAAGATGTTATTTTCCTCTTGAAATAAATTAGTGGAAATATTAATTCTTCTATTTTCCTACTTCTACTTATCCTGACCATTTCCTTCCTCCATTAATTCCTCTACCATTCTTATAAAATTAATTTTCTCCTTCCTTTCTATCTCCGTCATCCTCAGCTTTTTCCAAGAAATTTCCATTCAACCAATTATGCCTCCCATTCACTCATAGATAGGATTCAGCGAAATGCTAATTTATTTGCAACCTAAATAGATTTCTTTGAAAATTTGTGGCCTTAGTTTGAGGAGGTTCTTACTAAAAAATTTGAGCAAAATGAGTTTAAGTCCAAAAAGAAGGTTCCCACGCACGCTATTCAACTCTACTAAAGGATGGGCATCGCTAGTCGATGTATCGATATTTTCGTAACGATCATATTCATATATAATTCCTAGTGCTTTACGCACACGATACTCTCGACGGTAAAATATCAAATATCGAAAGGAAAAGATCGATATTTTGATAATATCGATTACCTATGGCCAACCCTAAAATCACGCATAAAATTATAATGTGTGCATAATTATTATAAATTATAATGTACATTCAGGTCTATGTGGAATTTTCGGAAGTCAGATTTGAACTTTAGGTAAACATTTTATTGAAATAACTAACCCGTTTTTATTTGTATGAAACTTTGAATATATATATATATATATATATATATATATATATATATATATATATATATATATATATATATATATATATATAGAGAGAGAGAGAGAGAGAGAGAGAGAGAGAGAGAGAGTAAAACAAAAAGTAACGAATTACCCTAGAATGTCATACATAAATAAAACAAAATAACTAAGTATTTTATAAATCCTAGTCATACAATGGAGTTCAATCATAGCATGATATCATTTGTATGACATCTTGTGTTTTTATGTCACAATAATATGATGAATCCCTGTGTATGATCAGCTACATCATACCACAATATTACTGAGGCGTAGATAAGTAATATACTATAATTATTACGGTGATCCTTCGGCTGAATATATACCACATCAATATTTCTGTGGTTCTTCAAAACAAAACATGACAATAATAGATAAGAAGAAGTGAAGTCATTTAGCTAGCAACGGAAGAGATAAAAAATAAATGTGAATCGTACAAGATGGATATATTCGAGTGTTACACATAAACCACAATTCACTTATTAATGATATCAACAAGTCATAATAAAAACCAAGGCATGAAACAAACGACTAGACGACTCTATTTTTTGCAAAACATCAAAATTGAAAATTATACATATATCTAACTATACTATACTATCATTCGTCACTGAAAACGATACTATCGTACGCCTTACAGATTCGTAAATTCAAAATTTCTGTTTTAGATATTGCTTAAAGTAGACCTATGTACGATAATCGAGTGATAACTGAGCTACTATGCATTTAGTTCGACGGTCAGCTATTTAAATTTCCTTCGTTTTAGTACAAAATAAAATCTAAATATTTAATAGTAAATTACAATAACATTTCATTTACCTTGCTAACTCACAAACTACAATTTCCTGGTATATTTATCGTTTTTCTAGCCTGAAACTTTTTCATTAAGCAAGATAAGTGTTTATTTTTTTTTTCCGAGGAATAACTTTTACTAAAATTTAGGCAAGGTATCTTATGCAAATGTATACATATTCAATTGCTAGTTATGAAAGACAACGAATATTATAATTTTTATGAGATAGGAGAGCCTTGAAAAAATAAAAATGTTGAAAATCAGTGTGCTATAATCTATTTTTTATTAATACTTAAAGCAAAAAAAAACTTTCTACTCATAAGGGCGATGGAGCGACTTATCCCCTCCAACACTTCCAAAAAAAATATTACTCCTCTTTTCTTGAGAACGGTATAAGTGGAGGCAGACTTATTAATTATTAAGTTTATTTATAATTACTTGTGTTGTCCGTTTCATGTTTTTTATTAGTTAGTTACCTGATTTTAAAGTTCTACCTAAATTAAATCTCACTTTCAAAAATTTATAACAACCTAAAATCTATCACCTCAATGCTGTTGATGGCGCAACCTGCACCATACTAATCCCTTTTGAGCACTTTAAATAAACAATCTAGATTTTTGTATATTATCAGAAAATTCACATCTTTTGAGCGTATAACTTTTTTCAATCCTCAAAACTCTGAGCTTTCCTCGCATATTTCGTAATTTAGAACAGCGAGAAGCACTAACGGATTCAGGATTTAATTTTAGGGGAGGCTGCAGCCCGAAAGACTTTTTTTCATATACACATAACGATAATAAAGAAAAAAAAAGAAAGAAATTAACTACCTATATGAAATGGTGTTTAAGTGGTTCTTGAAGTCCTATTAAATGTAATTACACGAACGAGAATACTTTAAGAGATAGTTATTAATATTTTTTTTTTGTAAAACATAGTTATATTTTACCATTTTGGGGGCTTCAGCCCGAAAGCCTGCCCCCCCACTTTGTAGATCCGCCTGTAGCAAGAAGTACTTTTAGAGGATACCAGGGGTACCTAACCCACCCAAGGTCAATGGTGCAAGAATCTACCTCTCCCCCCTCCTCCCACCTCCAAGATATTTTACTGTCCATAATTTCTTAAAAACAGAGCAAACGAAGGAATTATTAGAAAAATCGTAGATCATACACAATTACACTTGCTGCGGTCTGTTCTATCATAGAATAATACTAATCAATCAACCATAGAGTGTAATACTAAGGGACAAGAAAAAAACATAGAAGTTCTATGTTTTCTCCTTGTGCGTTAGTATGAAACTTTTCATTCCGAAAATCCATAATCCTATCAAAATGTGCCCCCCTCAAAAATACAAAAATCCGTAAAAATATGCGCCCTTCAAAAATTTTGACGGCGCAACTTGCGGCTGGATGACACTGACAAAACATAAACTTTAATCAAAAAAGATTCTTAGGGTCTTGTTTAAATTAGGTCCGCCAGTTATTTTATCTAGTAACAGTTACTATTGATAAATTAAAAAATATAGGTTAAAGAAACATATGATTTATTTAATAGGAACTTTTTAAACATAACCAAAACCATACTTTTAATGAGTTACTCCAGGTAGCTCTGAAGACCAAAATTCTACTATGTCCTTAAAGATTTTATCAAAAACTTCATTTGAGTATTTCTGCCTCCAAATGAACTCACATAAATACGAGTCAAACAAAGAGCGATAAACCCCACATTCTTTATTGTTTTTCCTTTTGGCCGTCGCCCACTTATACTCAACTCTTTGAGTGTGAGCACCAGTCTCTTGGTCGTCGAAATTGTTGGAGTGATTTACAGTATAATGCCTGTAATCCTTTCCAATCATTTCTTCTATCCCACTATAGAACTTCCACAGGTCAGACATTATAATGGAACCCGGTCTAATTGATGTTCTTATGCACAATCCAGTGTTTCTCTTCTCCTATGACGCACTGCGTACAAAAAACACTCTTTAGTTTCACAGATCCCGCCTAACACCCATTGCTGTGGCTAGGTGCGTCCTACATTATACTTTCGACGAGAAAAACAGGACTCGTCTATCTAAACTGTCAGTCCTTTCCCTCAAATATTAATCGAGTTTTTCAGCAAACTAGCTGCGCACACTTCCCGCAGATAATTTTTCCAATCTACAATTGTAGTGGAGCTGATATTGAATTCTTCGGAACAGAATTTAAACGTCGTATACTCCTGTTCCCATGAATAAATGAATAAAAGGGCTTTATTTAACAGTAACCAGTTGTAACATAGCCACGTACCCATAAACATGCCACATTCATACCGGCATTGTCTTTTGTTGCTCCTATATTTTTTCATATCTTCGTAAAATTTCATAATGTAGCCTTTTTTACAATAGTTTGCCTTAGGTATAATTCCTCTTTTTTCAAAGAAAATCTTGGCTCGTTCCTCTTCTTTGCATAAATAGTAAACTTCAAAAATATTCATCGTGTCATCACTTTATAACCGCAATTACACAAACGATACTAAATTAAATAATATTTAAGCATGTGATTTTATTTCTATATCCATGGTATCAAGTTTCATAAAAACTGTTACTAAATATCATTAAAAAATTCACTGGTGAGAGTAATCTTAACGAGACCCGATTCTTAAACTAGTCACTCATAAAACATTATAAAACTGTTATTTTTTTTTTAAACAATGTCTTTACTTCCTCCTAGGACCTAATGTAGCACATTTACATTTAAACATATCTTATCAACAAAACAGACGTTTTTGCGATGTCGATGATGGACAGGAAGCATATGCGTATGGGAAAAGATAAGAAGCGCCAAAGGAAGGTCTTCATTCGTCATTCGAACTGATTCTGGTATCAAGCATGATTCACATTATTTATCAAATCCATATGGAAACTATCTATTTTCTTTTTTATAACTGTTGGATTATTCCATGTCAATTCAACACAAAAACATACCATTTTGAAGCATACCATCTCAAATCATACTTAAAATTTAGAACAGATGTACTATTATACACGGAACCTCATCTCCTAAGACTATTGAAGACCGTATAATGCCTCTTATAGTTTGAAGGATGTGTTTAGAATGTATTGTTGTAAAATGTCCTCAGTTATTCAATGAGCTCTTTGATTTGGATCATTTTTTTTTTTTTGTCTGTCTGTATGTCCGCATTGAAACGAAATTTTGTCAGCGGTAAGGTCAGCAATGGCTTATTTTAGACTTTTGAAATTTTAGCATTATATTAAGGTTTACTTGACTTAAAGCATAGGCTTTAAATGAAAAGCAAATATTGAGTATAACCAAAGTTATGAATTCTTGAGTAATTTGTCTAAAGATCTCGGTTAATGTTGATAATAAATCTTAAGAATAAACATATGTTTATAGGTTAAAAAAAAATCTCTATAAATAAAATAAAGATTTTGTCTGTACATTGAATAGAATCAACCCGTTTTATGATATCTTTCCGTTTCATATGTTGTAGACACCAAATCGAATTTCAAAAAATTTTTTGTCTTTATGCCCTCATTGCAACGAAATTTTGTCAGTGGTAAGCTCAGCAATAGCTCACTTTTGAAATGTTAGCATTATATTAAGGTTTACTTGACCTAAAACATAGGCTTTAAATGAAAAGCAAATATTGAGTATAACCAAAGTTATTAATTCGACATAGGAAAACATAGGCTTTGAATGAAAATCAAATATTGAGTATAACCAAAGTTATGAATTCTTGAATAATTTGTCCAGAGATCTCGGGTAATGTTGATAATAAACCTTAGTAATAAACATATGTTTATAGGTTAAAGAACGTCTATATAAATAAAATAAAGGTTTTGTCGGTACATTGAATAGAACCAGCACGTTTCATCATATATTTCCGTTTTATACATTACAGACGCCAAATCCACTTATAAAAAAAAAATGTGTTTGTCTGGATGTCCGCATTGTCCAACGTAATTTTGTTAGTGGTAAGCTCGGCAATGTCTTATGATAGACTTTTGAATTTTTGACATTACCTTTAGGTTTGCTTGACTTAAAATATAGGCTTTAAATGAAAATGAAATATTGAGTAGAACCAAAGTTATGAATTCTTGAGTAATTTGTTTAGACATCCCGGTGAAGCACTTACTACTATTCTAATCCCAACCTACTCTACCGCAACCCACATTTAAAAGTTGTACTACTCAAATGATGGAAGAAATTATCACAACTCAACGAGAAAAATCCGGAATACCGAACATCTGTAACGCGTTGTCACATAAAACGGGTAAAACACTCCTTTTTCAACTTTCTGTGATCTTCACGTTCAAGGGGGGTCATTCGATCCAACTTCCCGAGCCTAACAAATGTCGTCGTATACATTTTTAGGATTAGCCGGAAAACAGGAAAAAAAATCCAAAAATTTCACCCAGCCCGCCACAATATTCAGATCAAGTTCTAATTTTACACGGATGTAGGTGACTCAATGTCCACTGTTATTTTGGTTATTTTACTAGCGATAAACTCAGCAGAGTTTAAAGAAATGGAGAGACTACAACTCTTTTTGATTTATTAATCGATTCAACAATCCGCTTCATCATAAATGAAAATTAAACACTTAACAAATTTTAATGGATCGGTGGTGGTCGGTTTAGTTGTGTAGTACCTAAACAAATAGCCGAATAAGAAAAGTTTTGTGAAACCTTGACTTCCATAAGCCCCGCCATAAAACATTTAAAACAAACACCCTCCTCCCCCCCTCGCTCCCGACTCAATTTAATGAAATTGAATTTGGATCCTCCTCCCCCCATAATAAAAAATCCATCTCAAAAAAAGATTCTCAAATTTTAACTATACACCCGTCAAGGATGGGTACATCAGCTAGTATCCTATGAAATATAAACACTTATGGTATATTTACTCACTCATATACCCTCACATATCAGATGGAAGGGTGCCCAAAAAAACATAGAACAAGATTCCGGTCTTGGGTTTTGGGATCCCTGCAGTCGCTAAGGGAACATAGATTGTAAACCCACAATTCATATGTAAGAAAACTGTAGTAACTGTTAAATTGTTTAGATATCCTAATTTGTTTGTTTTGTGTTGGGCAGCATCTTCTAGTTATAAGATTCCACTATTCCGTAATTCGTTTCCTCATTGTTATACTTTTTTTTATACACATATTAATATTTATATCAGCATAAACAATAAGAGTGAAACTATGGTGGACTTAATATATTCTTTAATACACCGTTACTAGAATGTTCATGTTACTTTAATTACGTTATTTTACTAGAGACCAAGAAAGAACTTCATGTTTAACATTGTAAATGATATTTAAGAAAATAGAAGAGATACAATATGCAATAAATAGATCAATTCTAGATAGGTTATTCCGATTCCGAAAAATTTTTAATGAATAAATAAATAATAAATAATAAAATTAAAAAATGTTAAACAATGTTGCTTAGTTTATAGCTAGTTTAGTTTTCTCGCCATTTTCATTCGTCAAAAGTAGAAGAAGACAGAAGCTGTTTTTGAAATATAACAATCCCATATCAACCGCGGATTTGATATCAGCGAGTTTTGATCATCATAGAATTTTAAAATATAAAAAAAAGTTCCACAATGCGAAGTATATATTTAACTATAATGATTAAAAAAAAAAACAGAATATGAATCGGTACAGTATGTACAAATTGAATATGCTTATACTAAATACGTATTTAATTTACTCGTCAAAATCTCTTAGTCGTTCTGAAATTAAATTTTTTTATCTTTTTTTTTTGTTCTTTATTAACAAGACAGGCATTTTTCATCAGTTATAATCAGAACTGATTAAGGAGGGATAACTAAATTAAGGGAGAGGAAACTAAATTAATGAGAGATATGGAAATATGAGTGATTTTTATAATCACACGTAAAGAAGGTCTAAAAGTAGCTCTAGCGGATTCAGAATTTAATTTTGGGAGGGAGCTTCATCCCGAAAGATTTTTTTTATTTATATATAGCGTTAATTAATTTGGAAAAAAAAAGAGAGATCTTAACTACCTATGTGTGAAATGGTGTTTAAGTGATTCTTGAAGTCCCATTAAATGTAATCACACGAACAATAATACTTTTTAACAGATAATTTTTTACCATAAACATGGTTACATTTTACCATTTACGGGAGAGGGAGACTTAAGTCCGAAAACTCCCTCTTTCCTACCGTAGATCCGTCTGTGAAGGTTTAAACATTCATAAAGTTTATTAATGTCTTTATAAAAAAAATACCTTTTATAGGTTAGAATATAGGAAAATAGAAATAATTTGGATTAAATGGAAAAACGTATCCACAGCTATTGCAATTGAAATGTTTATCACTTATAAGTGGTACTATCTGAGATAAAGTGGGATATTATTCTTAATGTATGATTTCATTTTGAAATAAAAGAAATTTTAAACTGGCTTACCGACTATTATGCAGGGCATTTCCTCTTGGAAGTGACCGTTCTGGAGTAAAGCCAGGAAAATGTACGAGAGAAGCATGCATGAGGTATGGTAGAGAATGCATTTGCCGTGAAGGTTCCTCAACCTCTTGAAGGAAGCGTAGACGATGACAGTGGCCAGGAGAAAAGGTATAGAGAAACAAAGGCCTATAGAGTACGCTTGTAAGGTCGCTTCCAGGACTTCTTCTTCGTTTGGCGGGAAGCAAATATAGGCGAATGTTGAGTTGAAATCGTTCTCGTCCAAGCAGAATTCTCTTGTGACAACCTGAGTGTCTCTGTCTGTGTACATCAAGGTACCATTGTAGAATATTTCGAACTCGTCCGAGCCAGGTTCTAGGTAGAACATGGGGCATTTGGGACGGTCGACTACGATAAGCGTACCGTTGGGTACATCTAGCCCTAGGCCACCAGGCACGCAGGCCCTCGGTCCTATCTTCTGCCCTTCCGGACAGCACTTCCTGACGCAGCTCTGTCCTGGAGGACACTCGAGAAGGACGTCCTGAGCCCGACATAGCGGGAAGGCCGCTACCAACAGCAAGAGTAGACGATGCATCTCTCGTCGCCGGCTGAGCACTGACTCCCCTTCCACTGCCTACTCCAGCTTATCTGCCACTCCCCACGGCTTTCCTCTGTTTCTCTCCTCATTGATACCTCTCTGTCTTTTTAGAGCAATCGAATTATATGAATGATTCGTTCATTGATTGTATATTTTGAAATCTTAATCTTATTCAATACAATGAGTCGTTATTCAATCATATGAGTCGTTTGTTACTAAAGTGAACACTAATAAACATAAATAGTTTTTTAGGAAACGCGATTTGAATTTTATCATATTTAAAAAATAAATTAACAAATTCTTTATTAGAAGCACATATTTTCGTAAATCTTTGATTACATTAATAGAAATTAAAATATACATTACAACTTAAAACAAACCTTTTTCGAAACGAATTAAAACTTGAGTCCTGTTTATGAAAAAAAAAAAATGTTGATTGGGTTTCAGTTTGGAGAGAAAAAAAATTGTATCATTACAATTTTACTGTAAAAAATAAACATTTTCTTTACAATTATGGCACAATGAAGTAAATATATATTTTTTTTTATCAATCGAATAAAATGTAATATTCTTTTAATGATATATTTTTAATAATACTTAAGAAATGCAAGTATCGTTTCATTCCTTGAAAAATGAGCCGATTTTCGAAATAATATATATTAACATCACGTTTATTAATATTTATAATTATTATTCAAAAACAAATAACTGCACCCCTTTTTATCGAATTATCACCATTCGGTTGGAACTTCGTGAATATATCTCGACGTGACTTAAAAATATTTTATTTATGAAAACTATTGGAATTGGGGCGTTTTCAAACTGGACGGGAACAAACTTTGTCTATTTAATTAGGTACTAAAAAGTAGTAGATACCCATTTACTTTCCATTTGGATTTTAAAATAATTTGATCACAGATCGACAAAAAAAGTGTTTTTAGTACCTAATTAAATAGACAAAGTTCGCCCTCCTCCATATTAAAAACGCCCCAATTCCAAGAGTTTTTGTAAATAAAATAGTTGTAGGTTACAATGAGATGAAATTATTTAAAAAAGATTCTGTACCACGAAATAGTTGTTATAAATTGAATAAATAATAAAATTATAAGATACTATATATAAGAAATCTAAAACTTACTGATAGCAGTAATTTAGCTTCTGCTGTTGTACTAACGTGGAATTTGGAGAAAATCCTGAGAAGTTATGAATTATGAAATTAACGGCCGGTGAAAACAAAGCGCTGTAATTCAGAACGTTTGATTTCTATAAAAAATTCTATTTAAGAGTTTTAAATGACACTAAAAAAGATTCTAACTGCTTTTTATAACTAAAATTTACTGGCCTACTTTACAAGAAGTCTTTTGTAAATTATTATACATGGTGTATTATTTAATACCATACCATAGCAATATTTTTATTATTATGGGCAAAAAATAAATCGATTGGTATACAATAATCTAGAAATTCTGGAAAAACCAAGGAAAATAACATAATTAAAATTAAAATTATATAAAATATTTTTTTCCCGCTCCTAAGGACCATTAGAAGGAATGCCATGTGTCTGATATTTTTCGAAGTAATATCACAAAAAAAAAAATCATTTAAATCGGTGGATCCCTGAACGTGACCTCTCTTGGTAAGCGCGTGAGTAGTTATTTCGGAGGACTCAGGATAATTTTCCAAGGACTACCAAATTCCAACTTCTCTTCAAGGACTCAACAACACAATAAGGTGGAGCGTAAGTGAAAAAACTTGTATTGCTACTTTTTGGTAAGAATGAACTATTTCACTATGTTTTTATTTAAGTATATATTATGCAATATAATTTATTTCTTGCTTGGTATCCCTAAATGTAAATGAGTTTAAAAATATTGAAAATTAAAATAAACTACAAAATCTTTCGGAAGTAACATATGTCTATAAGAAGACCTCATCGCGTGGTCAAAGACCTTACATGATCCATAACGCAAACCAAATATATCAAATATATATATATATATACGGTAGCGGATCCAGGATTTTTATTTGGGGAGGGGAGAGGCTTCATCCCGAAAGATTTTTTTAAAAATATATAACGATAATTACTTAGAAAGAAAAGGAAAGGATCTAACTTTCTAAATAGAGTTTAAGTGAGTACTATTAAATGTAATTACAAGAACAATAATACCTTTAGAGGTAAATATTAAATATAAATATGTTTTTCATAAGACATGACTATATTTCACCATTTTGAGGGGAGGGAGGAGGCCAAATTCAGGCTGAAAGGTCCCTTACACCCCCCTCCCGTAGGTCCCCCCGTGTATATATATATATATATATATATATATATATATATATATATATATATATATATATATATATATATATAATTTATAAAAGAAAGACAATAAAATATTAAGGAGTACTGGCAGACTGGAAATATAAGCATATTCTAAGTAGATATTAGGAAAGAAATAGAAGGATATAGAGCAAGAAATACACAAACGTGAGGAAAAGATGGCGTTCTGAAGATACCAAAAGAAAAGATAAGATGTTATTCAACTTAGTACTAGAGAAAGTGATAAGAACACAGCATGGAAATTGTGAAGTACAGTTCGAAAGGAAGTATAAAATACCAGGATATAAAGATCATACAGACGTGTTTAGAACCAATCAGAAGGATATTGAGAGACTTATTCAGATTCTGATAAGATCGGAAATATACCCTCTAGTTACTGAAAATACATGATAGTAAGCCGAAAAATTCAGCTCATCGACAGAATCTTGTAGAAGGAAAAAAATCTTTCCCGAGAGGAAACAGATTCGAATATTTTAATGTTAATAAATGGCTAATTGTTAGACAATAGCACATAACGGAGCTTTTTCCCCTCTTTTAAAGGTATCGAAATCCCGAATAATCTCAAAATAATGGAGATGAATCTGGTCAGCGTACTCACCAGTATACTGACTAACTAGCACGCGGAAAAGATGCATCGTAAGACTTGAGAGGAAAACCTCCGCAAGATATCCTATTTAGTACTGAACCAGAGTACTAACGCATGAAGGTGAAGGATCGATACAAAATTACTCACAGAATCTTACCAATTAATACATCGTGTTATCGTTTTGGAGGAAATAAGATGGGATGGACATGTATCTTTAAGAAATCCATCAGGAAGCATCAATACAACAATGGATGCTTCAATAGTTAAAAAACTATAACTCGTGATAAGGGGTAGAAGGCTAATTCAGGCAAAATAAGATATACCTGACCAGCAAACACAACCAAAAAAATCCTCTGGCAAAAGCAATAACTTTAGCAGTTTTTGTACTTAGCAAATAACGATTTAAATACAATAACCTTTAAAAACAGTAAAAATAATAAATATATTTTTTTTAAAGTTCTGATATGTAATAGCAATATTTTATAATCAAAAGAACTTTTATGGAACGGATTAAATTATATTTTTTTGCATTTACGATTAATGTTGCAGCCATTTGTATTATGGCACGTAGATACCTACCAGGAATCCGCCAGTTAGTTGTTAGCGTCAAAAAGGTGGAAGGAATGGAATGAGGAAATTCGAAGAAAAAACAGATATAATCGCTTGCTATAACATAAAATATATAAAATTTGTTTTCCTGATTATTCGCATAGTAGACAAATGAAACATAAAAGATTTATTACTTACAATATGCTAATATCTTTCTGGAATATGTAATTGGAAATGATAAGCGATGAATGTAAAATTTCATGAACCACATATCATATTATAAAAATACAAATAATCTTTTCCCCATTTAATTCTTTTTCAGTATAATGATAATTGCTAATTTAATAATTATTATCAAACGTAGAAATTTCCCCAACTTCCTGCGAGAATGGAAGCTTAGGTCTTTTGAGTAAAAATAAAAATATTTTAAATGTTGTTATTGTTGCAGTATGTTGAATGCTAAATATTAATATATGTTACTGTAATATATAAAAGTAAATGAAACAAAGAAGAACTCGAGGTATTCACGCTTTCGCAGTTCAAAAATGATGTCGCCAGAATAGAGTTAGCGACCAAAAAGACCAATCGTTATAGTGTTATATGTAAATCTACAAGACCTCTTTTAAATAAAAAAGAAAATATTCCTAGGTTAATAGAAAACGAAAATTGCATCACTAGTGACATGGAGGATAAATCTAAAATCTATCTTTTTCCAAAAAAAAAAAAGTTCTCTAATACAATAAATGAGAGAGAAAAATCAGGAAGCTATATAGAAAACAACGACATTTACAAGTTCCTAGAATCATCTGTATCAACAGCACAACAACCAATGGAATATTCAAAGAATATAATAAGAAATTCGTGCACTTATTTGTAGCCTCAAAATAAGGGAAAGTCCTGCCCATGATTTGATACCAGTCATTTCTATTAAAAAATTACCAAGAACAGTTTTTGCACAAATAACTTAAATTTTTAATTTTTTTCTAGGGATTTTTAAATTTACTAATTCATGAAAGAAAGTAGAACTGGTAGTTATCCACAAGTCAAATAAAAATAATCAACAAATTAGCAATTATAGATCCATAAGCTTACTAACGACCCTTGGGAAAAATGTAAGAATCAGTTATAAAAAAAAGCGTCTTTCTCCCTTTTTTCAATCTATTGAAACTATTCCAAACTTTTAATTTGGTTTCCAGTTTAATCATTCCATATCACAACCTATCAAGACTGCCAGAATATGTGGTGAACGGATTTGAAATGAGAGCCCCATATACAGGTTCGACAAGGTCTGGCATCAAAGTCTTCTGAATGAACTCAAGCAAGTTAATGCTCCACAACACTTATACAATATTCTGTATTCCTTTCACAATGACCGAACCTTCACTGTCAAAATAAATTATATAAATTCAGTTGAAAGACCGATTCATGCTGGAACTCCTGTTTCAAAAACAAAATTCAGTTCTTTCGCCCACCCTCTTTAATTTTTGTCTACATGGCATCATACAGTCCACGACTCCTTCCATTCTCTGATGACACGGCAGTGTTTTCTCAGCATGAAGACATAATAACGACGAGAAATATCCTTAAAACTCACCTCACAGATTTCAGCAGTACTTCAGTAAATGGATGATCGTCCTCAATGCACAGAAATGCAATACCAAATTTTTTACGGCCGATAGACCCACTCGAACTGGTACTTAACAGTAACCAATTGCCGTGGAATCCGCTTAACGAAGCAGTAAAATACCTCGCTATCCATCTAGATTGTCGCCTTATATGGAGTTACCATATCAACACTAATCTAACTCAAAACTCCGCATTTCTGGCAATGTTATATCCCATCAACGGAAAATCAAGCCTAAAATTAGAAATAACCATCGTAATTTACAAGACAATTCTTGGGCCACTAATGATGTACGGTTGTCTATCCCAAGGCTGTGAAGTGTGGGGTGCAGCATTCTGTAGGAAACAGAAAAAGAATACAAACCTTCCAAAATAGGATCCTGAGAATTGTAGTAGATATTTATAGTGTAGATTTGTTCACTAATCTATACATTATTTAAATTATTCGTGCGGGGTATAATAGTTATTATACTTATTATATTATAAGTAGTAATATGATAGCGGGGCTTATTATCAAATCGTATGTTGCTATTATGTTGCTAATGTATGTTGCTCAACTAGTTCTCTCCTCACCAGCATTGAATACAGTTTTCATGTAATATAGTAACCTTTGTTAAAACTAACCTTGGCAGCCCCCATTACTTACCAGGTGCTGCCACCTATGATGGTCAGTATTCAAGCTCGACCTCCATTGTTATCCATCAAGGTGACCAATTAACATAGGCCGCTTGTGCCAGAGGGGAGCTCCCGGACGGATTGCATGGAAATCCCACTCTAATGTGAACCATAGGTAGCGAATTAGGGTGTTCGGAAGTAAAAACTGTGAAAAATCTACTTCAATTAGCCTTAAATGGCGACCGATTGGTGTAGGGTTTCGAAGTTATTTCAGACTTGAACGTATCCTCATCTTTTAAGCCAAGCGCAATGCACTGTTCTAGACTTAAAATTGGCCCGAACAAAAGTTGAAGTTTTTTATTTCAAATGAGGGTTTAATATATATATATTTACAGTCCTCTTATATTCAGAGTACATCGGTTATAAAAAACAATGAGCCTTTTATAAAAAAAAAAATGTTAATCATTTCTGATAATAATATACAACTCACTTTTCCCTGCATAGTTCAAGGGAAATACCCTGGTTCGGAGTTCCCCTGACTGATAGTAAATATATTATCTACATATATAAATATATTGAGGGGGCACAGTGCAAGAGATTTTGAATTTTATTTATTTTTTTATTTGTTTTTTATTGTTGCCTCTACCCTGCAGGGTCATTAGCAAGACTTCTTATTTATATTCTATTGTACAACTTTATTATTTTTAAAAATTGTAAGGTTTTTTCCACGGCGTTTTCGTTGTCACTAAGGTTTTCTTTTAGGCTCTGAGCCATATCGAGATTTTTCCTTACATTCTGAAATACTGGGCAGTCTTGGATGATATGTTGGACAGTTCTTTCCACCTTACAGTTCTCGCAGGTCGGTGGGTCTAGTCCTCTTAGTAAGTAGGCATGTGTAAATTCACAATGCCCAATTCTTAAGCGGCAGAGGACTGTCTCTTCTTTTCTGGAGGGTTTTCCATTTGGAACAGTGGCTTTTTATTCCTCTTAATTTGGTTTCTTTTTGTTGCCATGCGTTCTGCCACATTACCCGCAATTTTTTTTTATATGATGTATAAAATCTTCTATCGGGATTTCATTAATTATATTATAGCTGTGGGATTTCTATCTAGCCTTCTCGCCGTATTTGCTGCTTTGTCTGCCTGTTCATTTCCGACAATTCCGCAGTGTGAAGGGACCCACGTGAATATTATTTCCTTTCCCTTTTCAATTAGTTTCCACCAGATATTTTTAATAGATCTCGCCAGTATTCTCTTTTCGATGGCCAGAATTGCGCTCTTTGAGTCCGTTACCACGATCCATTTGTTACTCTCCGTTGAATCAATGTAAGTAAAAGCTTCTCTAATAGCGATCATTTCTCCACTAAACACAGAGCAGATCTGTGGAAGTTTGAAGTACTTTTCTATTTGAGAGTTGACAATAGCACATCCTGTTTCGTTGTTTGCTTTTGAAGCTTTGAATTTTACGAGAGAATAATTTTTGTGAGATTTTAATATAGAGGAATTTCCATAGCAGAGAACAAGTGGAAAACTGACAGCTACCACTTTCGCTACCACCGTTATTAATATATGGATAACAGTAAAATTTCTTGTGCAGGAGACACAAGCCACAAGCCAGATCTTTGAAGGGTTGGCTACAATCCTATGCCATTGGTGGGCATAATCATAGTCAACGATTGGGGTTACAATAATCATGGTGGGGCGGAGGGATGGCCGAGAAAGCTAAAGCGTGTGCACTGCACCGCGCGTTTTTCCCGGCCTTATATATTATGAATCTTATAATTTTCCCAATTTAGTCACCCTCCGCTTCCAAATGAGGAATGAGGGGTTACCCAAGTTAAAGATAGGTGGATTTTATAATTTAAATTTTATTGGTTATTAAAATTTTAAATATATCATATCACCAGGTGTATCCTATTAATTATAAACTGTTATGGTATATTTACTCACTCATATACCCTCTCATATCACATGGAAGGGTGCCCAAAAAAACATAGAACAAGATTCCGGTCTAGGGTTTTATGATCCCTGCAGTCGCTAAGGCAACATAGACATGAACCGTAAACCCACAATTCTTATGTATGAAAAATGCAGTAACTGTAAAATTGTTTAGATATCCTAATTTGTTTGTTTTGTGTTGGGTAGCATCTTCTAGTTATAAGATTCCACTATTCCGTAATTCGTTTCCTCATTGTCATACTTCTTTTTTATACGTGATATATTAGTATTTTTATCAGCATATACAATAAGAGTAAAACTATGGTGGAGTTAGATATTCTTTAATACATCGTTACCAGAAGGTTCATGTTGCGGATGTTACTTTAATTACTTTAGACCTGTATATAGGTATGAATGCGTTTTTACGTTTTTTAATTTACTTATATTTAGGTTTATTTTATTTGTTTGTTGTACATTGTTTTTGGTTATTATTTTACTTTTGTTAATTTCATATTTTCTGTATATATGGAGTAAATATATTCATATATCACTATAATTATTATCCACGTGACAGATTATTATATTTGTAAATAAATAAATAAAAAAAAAACCAAGAAAGAACTTCGAGAAAGAATTTTTATCTTCACCATTATGAATTATTTTGTTAAATAAAGGCCTTATTCTCTAAGCTTGGGTTTGGGAACCTAGTAAGTTAATAAATGATAAAAAACGGTTTTTTACATTCATTATTCCAATATGTTGTCGAACTTATGAACATTGTAATTGATATTTAAGAAAATAGAAGAGGTACAATATGCAATAAATAGGCAAATTCTGGATAAGGTACTTCGATTCCGATAAGATTTTATGACTAAATAAGTGAAAAATAATAAAATTAAAAAATGTGAAACAATGTTGCTTAGTTCATAGCTAGTTAGGTTTTCTCGTTATTTTCATTCGTTAAAAGCAGAAGAGAGAAGCTGTTTTTGATGTATAGCAATCCCATAACAACCGCGTGTTTGATATCCGAGAGTTTTGACCACCAGCGAATTCTAAAATATGAAAAAAGATCCACAATGCGAAGTATATATTTAAGTATTAATGATTAATAAAAAAAAACAAAATATAAATAATCCTCGGGACAGTATGTACGAATCGAATATGCTTATCCTAAATAGGTATGTTTTTACTCGTCAAAATCTCTTAGTCGTTCTGAAATTAAATTTGTTTCCCTTTTTTTTTTTGTTCTTTATTAACAAGACCGACATTTTTCATCAGTCATAACAGAACTAATTTAAGGAGAGATATAGAAATTTGAATGATTTTCATAATCACAAGTAAAGAAGGTCTAAAAGAATCACTAGCGGATCCAGGATTTATTTTTGGGGAAGGGTTCAGCCCGAAAGATTTTTTTCCATATATATAGCGATAATTACTTTGGAAAAAAATAAAGAACCTAGCTACCACTAGCGGATCCAGGATTTAATTTTGGAGGGGGCTTCAGCCCAAAAGCTCTTTTTTCACATTATATATATATATATATATATACAATAACAATATATACAATTGTATATATATATATACAATAATTAATTTTTAAAAAAAGAAAGAAATCATATCAATTCATATTACCTATATGAAATAATGTTTAAGTGGTTCTTAAGAATACATTAAGAGATTATTTATTTTTATTTATCAACCCTGCCGTGCCTAGTAGGCAATACGGGTGTCTGCAATAGTAAGATGTTAGGCAGGTCAGCTCAACATCTCACTGCTGCAAATGAATCTCGTTCTTCTGCTCTTTCTGCTCTTTCTTCATTTTGTCCTCTTTCTTCATGTTTGCTTTCCTCATCCGTTTCACGCCAATGGTATAGTACCTCTTCCTCCTCTTCTTAAATTAAAATGGGCTGGCCCCACCGCGACTTTCCACCCGTACACAAAATCTTTGTAGTACGGGTAGTTTTCCGCAGTGACTAACTGAGGAAAATCGTTCTCTGTGAGAATGTAGAGACCGGTTTCCCTCAGTAACTTAGCCCTTAGTTCTTCAAAGGCGGTGCAGTCCACTATGATGTGCTCAGCAGTCTCCGGAACACCGCAGCTAGGGCATAGGGGGTCGATGTCCATCCCATGGCAATGAAGCTTTGCTCGAAAGCCCCCATGGCCTGTGAGAAATTGCGAGATCCAATAGTCTGGGACGATCCACCTTGCTTTTAAACGTGACCGGACGGTGGGGAAGTACTTCCTCAAGGTAGATCCTTTGGGGGTTATCACCCATCGCCGGTTCCATTCCTCCAATGTGTCGTCCCGTATAATGTTTTTCCATTTGCAAGGATTCTCGTCAATTCTCACCTTAAGATGTTCCGGTAGACCTGCTGAGCCGTTTTTCTTAAATATGTGCCTCATCATATCTTCTCGCAGGAGAAGGTCGAGAGGTAACCCTCCTGCTAATACCTGCACCGCCTCATGGGATACGCTTCGATACGACCTGGTGACCCGCAACAATGCCGTTCGCTGTATTGTCGCCAACTTACTCTTCTGTCGGTGCGAGAGGTTCTGGTTCCAGGCGGGAGACGCGTACCTCATGATACCCAGAATCACTCCCTTATAAATTGTTAAGGTTGCTGGGTATCTGAGGCCCCAGAAAGCGCCCCCAACCCGACTGAGACCGTTCAAAGATAGGGCCACCCTGTTTTTAAGATAGTCCAAGTGAGGGGTAACGCTGAATTTTTTCCCAAATTTTACGCCTAGATAAGTGACCACCTCACTTGGACGTATTCTCGAACCTTGAACCGTTATGTTAATAGGGTGAGCCCTGTCAGTTTTCCCTTTCATGACAATTGTATGAGTCTTTGAAGCGGCCATTGATAACTTTTTCCTCTCGCACCATTCTCCGACCAAGTTGGCGCATCGTTCCGCTTCTTGTCTTAAGCCGGCTATGCTATTGGAGGCCACCACTACTGCCAAATCGTCAACGTATCCAGTGGCAGGGAACCGCTGTTCTTCTAACACTCCCAATAACTCATCAAAAACGAGCTTCCATAAAGCTGGACCAAGTACCGATCCTTGAGGACATCCCCTCTCTATGAAAGCTTCAGTCTCATAAGAACTGCCACGAACCTTAACACGTCTATCCTGTAAGTAGCTTCTTATCAAGGCATATAAGTTACTGGGAGCATCATATTTCTGCAGCTGCTGGAGAACAAGAGGCCACCAGACGCTGTCGAAGGCGGAGGATATGTCGAATAGCATCAACATGACATACCGCTCCGTCCTCAGTTCAACGTCTTCACGTACTCTCAGCAGGGCATCAGCGGTTCCCTTCCCCTTAGTGGAGCCGTATTGCCGTGGATGACTTGCTCTGGCAAGAACTGGTGCTAGACTGGTCATGATAAGGTTCTCCAGGACCTTGCTCATCACAGGGAGGAGGCATATTGGTCTATAGGACTTGGGGAGCTGTTTATCCCTATTCCCTCCCTTGTAGAGGAGTCTCAAATCGGCGATCTTCCAGGTTTTGGGAAAGTATCCCCTCTCCAGACAATCATTATATATTCCCAAAAGTCTCTCATCAATGTAGGGAATACTACTCTTTAGGATCGCCGCATCTATAGCATCGAGTCCTGGAGCACGACCGATTTTTTGCTTATCCACAGCAATACGGAGATCATATATGTCCCATCGTGGGCACAAGTCCGTATCCGGTGGGTATGCCGTGGTGCGTCTCACGAAGTTTTCCTCATCGCTGTCTTGAGACGGATCATCCCTGGGGTACGTCCTCGCAATGAAGATTTCGGCTGCCTCCTCGAAGTTGGTTGCCTGAACGTCTCCGTGCTTGAGGGCTGCCAATGTTTGCTGCGTACTAAACTTCCCCATGGCTACCCTATAAGGAATACCCCAGGGATTCTTCGTGGACTCTTCAACAATGAACTCATCCCAGGACTTTTTCTTCTGTGAACGCACCTCGTTTCGGTACACCCGGGCCTTGGACTTGTACTGATCACGGAGTGTAGAGCGCCTCTCGTCGCAACTACACCTCTGATACAACCGCCGTGCCTTGTAGAGCTCTCTCTTAAGGTTTGTTAAGGCCGGCGTCCACCATGGAACAGGTCGAGCTTTCGCCTTCCGGTGCTGAAGGGATTCCTCAGCGGCATCACAGACAATATTAGTGATCCTAGACACCCTGTAATCCAGGTCATCAGTCTGTTCTATTTCCGCTTCATCCCATTCATCATCTACCAATTTTCCCTCCAGCGTCGACCGGAAGGCATTCCAATCTGCCCTTCGGGTTAGATAACCCTTGGCAGTACCGTGGGAACTTTCTGAATTTTCCACCAGCCTGAAGGATATCGCTTGGTGGTCGGAACTCGTCTCAGATCGGAGGGTCCAATCAACGATGCGATTGGCTATTAATGGCGTTGCAAGTGTAACGTCAATCCAACTCTGCCCCCTAGCGCTAGAGAACGTAGGGGTAGCAGAGGGATTGTTTAATACTACTAACTGGTTCCGCGAAATAAATTCGCCTAGCTTTGCGCCTCTTCTATTCGTTTGATTGGATCCCCAGACCGTGTTCCAGGAGTTGGTATCTGAGCATATGATCACATTTCTGGTGGTAGCCGTGATCATCTCCATAGCGGATATGTCTTCGTCAATATCGTTGCTATCAGGTAGGTAGGCTGATACTAACGTAAAAGCTACATTACCACACTTGAAATAGCAAGCGACGGAATCCGCCATAGTATGTTGCCTCAGATCCATCACATCGATGTTTGGGTTATTAACCACTATAGCAGCCCTGGGCCTCCTCTCTCCACTGCTCAAGGCGATAACCCTCGATGTAAGGCCAAACCCCGTGACTATGTTCCCACGGCAGCTCGGTTCTTGGACCGCCATTATGTCGTATCGTTGGGAGAGAACACGAAGTTCATCTGCCACAATGTGTCGGCGGCCCATGTTGAGCTGGAAGATGGTAAGCTTACTCATAGAAGGTTCTTTTAGCTACCTCTTTGGCCCACTGTAGATGCACAGGGCATTCCCTGCTACCCGCCTTGTGTTTTCTTTGAACAACGGGAGCATTTGCCCTCGCACAATTTATGCAGGTTGGGCTAGCCTGTTCTCTTTTCTTTGGACACTCTTTAATTACATGGCCACTAGCTGAACACCAAATGCAGACTACTGCATCTACTGTGCACGTGGCCTTGGTGTGACCGTAGCCCTGACATCTACTGCATCGAGGAGCATCGACGTAATCTTTAAAGGTTATGGTCCACCATCCTCCGTCTAGGCTTCCTATTTCGAGAAGCAAGAACCTGACTGTTGGATGCACCTCTAGTACCCAATTTTTAGTAAACCCGTTTCTGGCCACTGAAGAGAATAGTGGCCGCAGGTCATCCATGATCAGCGGAGTGGGGCCCGACTTCTCGGGTAATCGTTCCCATAAAAATCTTGCCAACTCAGCTGAATTCCATGTGTGAGGAACACCCCTTATTTCCAGCCTGGGTTTTTTCTTCAGAGCTAACTTGGCTTGCAGGCCATGGTCCCGCAATCCCTGCCATCCAATCACTTTCGTGGCATCATTGATGTCGTCCATACGAACCAAGACAGAACCTGCCTTGGTCGCACGGACTATTGCAGCATTTACACCTATTTCTTTTGGTGACGGTAGCCCATTTATAATATCAACAGGACTCTTTCCAGTCCCACTTATGGTGATGTAAGTTGGTCTCAGAGTCTGAGTGGGTTTCTTTGGCAGTGATTTTACAATCTCTGCCATACTTTTAGGTTTCTTCTCATTTGATTTCGGTTCCTTCGAGCTATCATCTTCACTTTTAGCAGCTGCTTTTGCTTTTCTCTTATTTCGTTTACTCACCACTGTCTCGAAAGGCCTTGTGTTTGCCAAAGACAAAGCTTGGTCTATATCTCCTCTTGGCATTTGTTGCTCTACCTCTCTGGAGCTCTCTCCAATAGGTTCACTAGCTGTAGATTGCAGCTCTCTAGAGGACCCAGGATAAATGTGCTTAAGCTGAGATATATTACTCGTAGCTGAAAGAGCCTCAATTACTTTCGGCACAGAGGCCTCAATTATAATTTGTGTAAGCATATCACGTACCTTCTGTGACAGAAGTGTCTCGTTAATCGCCTTTTCTACAAAAGATGAAACACTTCCATCTTTTGTTCCGTCTTCAAGGGTTTCTATCATATCAACAAGACATTGTATTTTGTTGCTAATATGATTACGAATTGACCCAACGGATTTTTTATCGTTCCGCTTTAAATAAGCCCGGAGACTCTCCTGAATTCGTCTAGCATCACTAACTAGCGTATTTGCTTTGCCATCTTTTGCATTTTTACTAACGTCAGGAGAACCATTTCGAGCTCTTTTAGCAGTACGGGTAAGGTTGGTAGGAGATTCCGAATCTTCCATCTCACTGGTTTAATAAACAATACAACGGTAATAGTCTTATTAAAGTAGAAAATTTCACTAACCTGTATAACCTTCCACTATAATTACGTTTTCGTTTCAAAATGTCTTTGTGCGTTTAAAGGAAACTTTTATATAGCAGTACTTACCTTATAACTAGCAAGCACCGCAAGGCAAATCAAGACTAAGTCGCTTTGCACTATACAACACAAGTTCAACCTAACCTACAAAGTTCAAGTCTATTTACACTTTAAAATAAAAACACAAAAACTAAAAATGTACATAAAAACAACAAAACGAACGAAACTAAGGCATAATGAACAAGAACGAAAAACATGAAACAATAATAAACACAAAAGAAAGCTGGTAAATAACAATCTCACATACACTGGTTAATACACTTGGTACTATTTAATACAGATCAATGTGACTCTGTGTCCGACGGTTGTGTATTTTACATTAAGAGATAGTTTTTAATAATTGTTGCTGTAAAATGTGGTTATATTTTACCATTTGGGAGGAGGAGGCTTCAGCCCGAAAGCCACCCCTCTCCTCGTAGATAAGCCTATGCTAACTACCTATATGAAATGGTGTTTAAGTGATTCTTGAAGTTCTATTAAATGTAATTACACGAACAATAATAGTTTAAGAGATAAGTTTTTACCATAAACATGGTTACAATTTACCACTTTGGGGAGAGGGGAGCCTGTAGTCCGAAAGCCCACTCCCTCCTCTCCCTGCAGATCCGCATGTGAAAAGAAGGTCTAATCACTCATATAGTTTATTAATATCTCTGTCAAAAAATACATTTCATAGTTGAAAATATAGGAAAATAGAAAAAATAATTTGGATTAAATGAAAAACATCTCCGAAGCTATTGAATTGAAATGTTTATCACTTATAAGTGGTACTATCTTAAATAAACTGGAATATTATTCTTAACGTATGATTTCGTTTTAAAATACAAGAAATTTTAAACTGGCTTACCGACTATTAAGCAGGGCATTTCCTCTTGGAAGTGACCGTTCTGGAATAAAGCCAGGAAAATATACGAGAGAAGCATGCATGAGGTATGGTAGAGAATACATTTCCCGTGAAAGTTCCTCAACCTCTTGAAGGAAGCGTAGACTATGATGGTGGTCAGGAGAAAAGGTATAGAGAAACAAAGGCCTATAGAGTAAGCTTGTAAGGTAGCTTCCAGGACTTCTTCTTCGTTGGGCGGGAAGCAAATATAGGCAAATGTTGAGTTGAGTTCGTTCTCGTCCAAGCAGAATTCTCTTGTGACAACCTGAGTGTCTCTGTCTGTGTACATCAAGGTACCATTGTAGAATATTTCGAACTCGTCCGAGCCAGGTTCTAGGTAGAACATGGGGCATTTGGGACGGTCGACTACGATAAGCGTACCGTTGGGTACATCTAATCCTAGGCCTCCAGGCACGCAGGCCCTCGGTCCTATCTTCTGCCCTTCCGGACAGCACTTCCTGACGCAGTTCTGTCCTTGAGGACACTCGAGGAGGACGTCCTGAGCCCGACATAGCGGGAAGGCCGCTACCAACAGCAAGAGTAGACGATGCATCTCTCGTCGCCGGCTGAGCACTGACTCCCCTTCTCCTATCTACTCCAGCTTATCTGCTACTCTCTACGGCTTCCCTCTGTTTGTCTCCTCATTGATTTCAAAGAAATGTGAATCCTTTTTGTTCTTGTTATTCTTTACTGATTCAATTTTAATTATGTTGATGTAGAGCAATTCAACGATTCCAATGAAAGTTTTCTTTGATGATACTATGTCGGAAAATATTAGACTCTTGTCCATAGATATTTGCCCAGGTCCAGACGAGCTGAGAAAAAATGTTTTATAGAATTTCAACATTTTTTTAGATTGTTGTTTTCTCGTTAGATTTTTAATTATTCAAAATACCAATCGGTATGTTTTTTTATCATATTTTTTCATTATATTAAAATGATTAAATTTTATACGAAATAATGAAAACCAAAAAACGCTTTCTGAAAAGTAAGATAAGTAAATTTCTGTCGTAAAAACACAATACAGATTTGTTTCAATCGTAAGACTATTAAGGAAGGAGGTGGTCCGACAATGCGGTCATAAATAGGCTTTGCAGGTCTTTTTCAGGGAGGTGTAGAACTGGAGTTCTAAGTGAAACTCCTAGCTGAACAGACCTCCCTGAAGAAGACCTGCAAAGTTGGCGTAGAAACATTGGCTTTTAATAAAATAGTTGTGCCACTATTTAGCCTATTTAAGACAGCCACCCCGGACCATCTCCTTCCTTTATAATGCAACGGCCAACTATTAAATATTCAGTAAGACTATTAAATATGAATTTGTATTGAAATCTAAATATATACATTTTTGGAATCGATTTTATTGGAGGTTTTATTTCAGCGATTATCTACACCCTTTATAACTTTCCACGATAAAGATTATCTAGGGAAAAAAAAGTTGAATATCGTTTTTGCACCTCAAAAACGGTTAAACATGAGTTTTATAGGAATCAACAATTTTCTACAACAAAAATTGCTATAACTTCAAGACAGCCATCGATCCACATGAAAGTTATCCGAGATTTAAAGCTCAATATGCTAAACGAAATGGTACGAACCCAACCTCCTTATATAAGTTAAAACCAAAGATACAAAATTGTTTTAGTTTTTTTCTTTAGCTTGTAAAGGAATAAAATCTAAAATTTGGATTCTGTTAAGTTCTCACGGTAGTATGGAATCATGAATTGAATCGTCACTAGATAATTTATGATCATTGCTTTTTGACTATTTGTAGGTAATTGAAAATTACCAAAATAGCTCGAATCGTTTAGTCCGTGGTACAGAATGCTTTTTATCGAATTATTAACATCCGCCTGAAACTTCGTAAATAGTTTCATCTCATCGTAACCTACAACTATTTTATTTACAAAAACTCTTGGGCTTGGGGCATTGTCAATCTGGAAGAGGACAAACTTCGTCTATTTAATTAGCTACTAAAAACTCGTAAATACTCATTTGCTTTCTTCTTGGATCGAAAGATAATTTGATCAAAACATCGAGAAAAAAGGTGGCCTTTAAAAATATTGAGCCGTTTGGCGTGACCCAAAAATTTTCAAAATAACTAGATTATGTTGGACAATTAGCTGTATATATATACATGGGAGATCCAGTATTTAGTTTTTTTTGGGGGGGGGAGGCTTCATCCCGAAAGATTTTTTTAAAAAATATGTAACGATAATTACATACAAGGAAAGGAACTAACCTATATGTCTATATGTCTATAGGAACTAATCTATATGAAATAGAGTTTAAGTGATTCTTTAAATACTATTAAAGGTAATTATTAAATATTCTTTTCATAAGGCATTTTTATATTTTACTATTTTGAGAGGGTTTCAGCTCGAAAGCCCATCTCCCTTGAAAGTATCAGAAATCCTCATCTTATTAAGCCTAGCGCAGCGGACTGTTCTGGATTTAAAATTGGCCGGAACATAAGTTGAGGTTTTTTATTTTAAATGAGGGTTTAATATATATATTTAGAGTCCGCTTATATTCAGATTATATCGTTTATAAAAAATAATGAGCCTTTCATAAAAAAAAAAAAAATTATCATTTCTGATTATAATATGAAACTCACTTTTCCCTCCGCAGTTGGAGGGGAATACCCTAGTCCGGTGTTCCCCTGACTGATAGTAAATATATTATCTACATACATATAAATATATTGAGGGGACACAGTACCATGAGGTTTTGAATTTTAATAGAGGATAATTTTTGTGGATTTTTAATATGGAGGAATTTCCATACCAGAGAACAAGTGCAAAAACGAACCACAGCAAGTGTAATGCAATTTATTAATTTTATATTATTCACAATTGTTCTATTTCTATTTTCGCTACCACCGTTATTAATATATAGATAGCAATAAACTTTCTTGGGCAGGAGACACAAGACACATCTTTCGAGGATTGGCTATGTGACTATAATCCCATGCGTCTCCATATAATCATAGTCAACGATTGCGATTACAATAATCATAATGGGGAGGGCGGAATGGCCGAGCAAGCACTTAAGTTGTGTAGTGTACCGCGCGTTTTGCCCGGCCGACTGATAGAACCGTACAGATACCTGCTAACCGAAGTTAGAAGTAGAAAAATAATTACGAAGTTCAAATCCCGGTGCCCAGAGGGACTTTTAACTTGTTTTATTCCCCCCGCCCTCTCCCCCGGCCCGGGAAAAAACCAAAGGCAAGGAAGGAGTGAAAAACAAAACTCATACCGTGCTTAAGATTGTTTTTTTACTTTTTCTTTTCATTAGACCATTCATTTTGCTTTTGCTTCTAGTTACTATATTAATGTTATTAAAGTAATTAATTTATATTAATTTAATTATATATGCTAATATATAATTATATATATTTTAATTATATATGCTTCATAGAACAGAAGAAAATATTTTTCAATGAAAGATATTTCAAGAAGAAATCATACTATATGAAGTTTTCTTATTTAAAATAACTAATTAAAAATATATTATAAGATGTTGAACGATAAAATATTTGTGATAATAAAGAAAGAATGAATAAGAAGTTTATAACAGTCTATTTATACTAAAATATTCTTTTTTTAGTATTTTAGGCAATATGAAATCCATAACTAGTTAGCGAGCTTGATAAGGCTTATCAGGAAATAAAACCTGTGTAAATCATATAATTTAATGTTAATCTCTGTAATTTTGTTGTAACTGATTGGATTGTTATCCAGCGTTGTTGGTTCTGTATTGAAGCTGTTGAACTGTTAATGCATACATAACTTTTCAATCACTTGTATTTTTTTCAGCACTAATGATGGGCCACATGTTTAGGTTGAAACATTTATATAAAACAGTCGAAGAACTATAATAAATGATTCAGTGTTTTCATAACACCTTATTATAAAACGTAAAAGCAGCATCTGTCCCTGAAAGGACATACTGGGTATACTGGGTATATATATATCTGTGGGTGTGTATTTTTTTTAGAGAGTTTATTAAATAAGTATTATATGCTCCATGCTTATTGTAACTAGGCACACTAGTAGTACATGTTACATTTTACATTGAGATATGTAGATATTTACAATATTAGTTTTTAAAAAAAATTTTAAATAATAACAGCATAAACAATGTAAATGAAATAATACTTAATAAAAAAATTAAAATAAAAGAAACAGAACTAATAAGAAAAAATAAAATAAATCTATGTGTAGTATGTTAAAGCAAGTTAGATATTGTTCGGTAAGAATTTGTGTCAGTTTGAAGTTGTGGTGTGTGATTAGAGGAATAAATCTCTGAAGAAGGCTTGGTGATTTTGATGAAGGGGCCCAGGCTTGGTTCCATTTGACTATTGTTTCCTTTCTGAGATTCACCTTTATATATGAAATTGAATCCTTACTATATGATAGTGGAAGGTTACTATGAGCAGATAACTTCACAAGGTAATCCGCTTATTCTTCTATCCCTGAATGCTCCCTAATCCATTTTATGTTAATGTTTTTGGCATGATAGTGTAGTTAAACCAATTTTTTTCTTATGTTGTCTGTAAATTCGTCATGGATTTTTGTATTTAGAATTGAATGAATAATGTTCATGGTTTCAGTGTAAATAGTTATTTCTGTATTTGTGTCTTTCTTATTCTCAAAGAGATAGTCAGTTACTTTAAGAACTGCTAATTTCTCCGCCTGATTATTGGAACATTTGTTACCCAATTTATACTGAGTTTTTATCGGTGTTTCGGTTTCATATTTTAATAATATCTAGGCATATCCCACACTATCTCCATCCTTGCTTCCATCTGTATATATTTCTGTCAAGGTTTCTGCGTCAGTTTGTTCGTTCAGCAGTAGTTGAGCCTGTCCAATGGTGGTGTCCAATAGTCACATAGTGGGTCCAATATTTACAGTTACTTGGAAGGTCTTTATTTTCGTGTAGTACATGTTTGTAGTTAGCAAGTCGTTTTTTAATGACACATGGTTGTACTGTTTCTTTTATTTTTAAAACTATTGGAATCATTCCTGCCAAGACGTATGAGAGATGGCATGGAATGATTTACAGATTTTAATGCCAGTGAGTCTTTAAAGCCTTCGGAGTTTCATAATAGTATAGTTTTAGACTTCTTAAGATTAAAATTGAGTGGAATGTCTTGTATTGTATGGCGATTAGTTATATGAAAAAATGATGATGAATTTATGGATTTACGTCTAGTGATATAGTATAGTCTGCATTTGGTACCAATTTTCGTACCTCTATTATAAGGGTAGTAGAAGTAAGAAGGGCAGTTTTTATCATAAACAGAGTGTTAATTCATTCATTAATTCTTCTTGGCATTTTCGTTCTTGGATTCTTGTTGACGCATTTGAGATCTTGAGATGTGCATTCGCTCGATGAATGTCCTTGTCTACATCTTGAATATTTGAAACATGTTCATGCGACCTGTTCTTCATCGTAATTTATTGTAGAGGGTTGTAGTTAGGATTGGATGCCAATTTCTGGACGCTTTTTTTTGTTTCTACTGAACTTGTTGTAGTTTTCACAGATGATGCATTTCATTTCTTGATAAGTCCAGTCACTAGCGGCCTGTTGACTTCCGCAGTTCGAGCATGCTATTGTACCTCTGCAATGGTTGCTTCTGTGGTGAAATTTAAGAGACATGTTGCATCTTCTTATTTAGAAATAATCCTGTATTATAACCTTTTGATGCCCGAGGCTGATCCTATTATACAATAGCAATTCTCGAGTCATAGCATCCACTTCCAACACAGTCATACCGACTGTTATTTTTTTTTACTTGTAGTAAGAATAATCACAGGTCTTATTTTATTTTTTTGTAAGTGTATATCCTCATTTTGAGAAGTTAAGTAGTTGGTTATATTTTGTAAACTTATATCTTCCTCAATGTATCTCACAACTTTTCTTTTATTTATTTTATGATATGATATTTCAATTGATTATCTTTTATGGTTTCAGCAATTTTTTAAAGATTATTTCTCTCGGTCCGTTTGTACTAGTAATGAGGCGTATTTAGTTTCAACTACTTTTTGAAAAGGAATATATAAATCTTTTGGATTTACTAAAGATTTAAGTTCGTTACCAATATCATTTCGTTTAATGGTATTTAAGGTTTAATAACCACCTTATGGGCAGGTTGATTCTGTGCTTTCATCACAACCTTTTGGGCTATTGCTGAGTAACTAATTATATTGTTGAAAGAGAGGTTATCTTTTTTAACAACTTTTCCACTTTCTAAATGAAAAGAGTGGTCACAAAGATTGCTTCAATAGCTTTTACAACCTTCAGTCGCAAATATTTTCTTAAGCGACTGTAATCTAAAACATCTTTCAAAGTCTTGATAGTTTAATTCAAATCTCGAGCACTTCGTCGGCCATCTCGCTGGAAACTTTATAATATATATGTATATATATATATATATATATATATATATATATATATATATATATATATATATATACATATAGGTGTCCAAAAGAGAGTTTTATGGTCCAAACTGATGCATCACAATTGTTAAGGGAGGCACATTTCGACGGATTTATCAATTTTTGAATTGAAAAGTTTCAAAAAAGAAGACAAAGGGAATATATGGAACAAACCTCATCAAGTGTAATTATATATGATTTATGGAACTTGTATTTCTAATGTTTTTAAGAAGAAGAGAACAATAAAATCTCTTGGAGGGGGAGGGGAGAGAGGGAGAAGGTTCATTCATATATATATATATATATATATATATATATATATATATATATATATATAATATATATATATATATATATATATATATATATATATATATATATATATGGAATTATCTATCTTAGCTGATGTCAGTCTGCTACATCGACGACTTTCTGAAAAGACACATTAACCAGTGTAAAATAATTCTTATTAAATGATGACGCCCTCTAGGAGCAATCATGGCAACTAACCCGGAATACAAATAAGTCACTATTAAGGAAAAATGTTCATTTTTTTAACCTCTTGAGTATGCGGCTTCTGAATCGCTAGTTTCGAAAAAAAAAATTAAATTTCGAATTAATAGAACTGCTTGCAGATAACTGGAAAGTGATCCAAGATAAACAGAGATGGAGAAGGCCGATTAAAGCTACAAAACATTAACAACGTCTGTAACTTTAACAGAAAAAAAAAGTTTAAAGGTGCGTTTAGACATTTCACAAACTATGAAATACACAATTATCTAACTTAATTAATATCGACATTTTTTATATGCTTTACCATAGTGTTTACTTAATTTATAACAATACCGACAGCAGATGAAAATATCAAAACCAAGAAAAAAAATTCTAGCATAGCGAAATAACCATTTATATGTTTGTTTGTCCCATAGTTTGTGAAATTGTCCAAACAATTGTTGAAGTCTCATACTTACCACTGTTAACTACATTTTACTTAATAAGTGCTTGTCCCTCTAGAAAATATGCCTCCAGTTAGATAAATAGTTAATTACTAAGACACAGCCATCCCTCAGCTCATTTTTTTTTTTTTTTTTGAGCAGAAGAGCCTTGGTTTGTGCTTCTTTCATTTACTTAGAATATTGGAGTTTATTTGCACTTACTTAATGTAGATAAAAAAAGTAAAAAATAATTTAACCTATTCTGCTACAACCCATAAAGGATCTTGGGTTCAATATTTTTTTTTTAAACTCATTAATGTGCAGGGCAGTATTATTTTTTTTTGTACTGAACATTTTTCTCCTTATTCGATTAATTAATAAAGGATATAGAGTTATAGAGGCCGGGTGTGCCCCAAGGGGATTTCCCGACTCCAGGGTCGATCCACGACTGATGGAATGGAATAAATAATTATCTGTCGGACTTTTACATAGATAAAAAATAGTAAGTATTTAAGTGTTTAGTCCCAACAAAAGGTTTAGAATGTAGCCTAATTTCTATTAGTAATCTGGCTTTTTCTTCAGAAGACAACTTTAGGAGCTATTCTCCGCAAAGAAACATTTTTCGTCTCAGAAGAATTCCCCTGAAATATCAGATAGAAAAAGCGTCCTCTTGGAAAAAAATAAATTAAAATATGACAACTTAGAGAAGAATATAATGGCTTTTTTCATCAAATACATGACAAAATGTTCTAAAAAAAAAAAAAAAAGCTTACCGGAAATCACGCATGATAATCCATGCCAAATAACTTTTGTCTGAACCAGTCCTAGAATTACGTACAAAAAGAAAATGGCCAGATTATGGCATATCAAGCAGCATCCGTGTAAGTTCCTCAACACGCTGATGGAAGCGTATATCACAGCTGTGGCAAGAAGTAAAGGCGCGGATGTAAAGAGACCGATCGAATAGATCATCAATAGCACGCACTGGTCCTCTTCACCTCCCCAGACAGACATATCTTGGTCCGAAACACAGACGAATACTAAATTACTGTTGATTTCTGTCGCGTCCTCGCAAAACTTGTTCGTATCTTCGGAAGAATCATTGTAATAGATGGTCAAAGATCCGTTAAGATGGACTGTGAATTCATCTCCCATAGCAGCGTCCAAGTAATACATGGTACACTGAGGCCTGCCTACAATGATTTTGACCGTGCCATTGTACACGTCGTAGCTCGACTCGCCAGGGACACAACCGTTGCCTGACATCCTCATGTTGAGAGGACAGCATTTTTTGATGCAGTCCTGACCGACTGGACACGAACCTAGGCAGCCTGCCGCGAGGGCGAGAAGAAGAAGGCAGAGCGAGCACATATCCGTTTAAAAACCCGAGTGCGACTACCCCCTTTAGAAGGAGGAACAGGAAAATGTGGCCTCGGTTCTACGTCATTGGCGGTCTCTCCACCACAACGTGAGCGTGGACCGGGTTTTCCGCCCGATAAGGTAGAACCTTCTTCCATCCTGATGCGGGATCACATTAATTTACAGATAAAATAACCTCAAGTGTTTTTTTTTTTTGTTTTACAATAGTGCGAATGATGTCAGAAGAAAACATAACTACTACTTTGGTCGACGGAGCAGTATAAAAAGAGAAGTTAAAGTAAATTATTTATAGAATCCGCACCATGCATCAAAGGAGTATCAATTGTCTATATCAGTAACTGAAAAAAACATCGAGATCGAAGTCAATGACTCGCTTAACCTTGAGGTTTTCTGAGCTTATATAGCTATGAAATTAACTCCTACAGTATAATAATTGAAAATTATGTACATTATTCATTTCTTTTTTTTTTTTGCATTTGTATCTCAAACTATTACCTTACTAACGATCACATTATACATTCAAACTTTTTTGTTTTGATAATGATCGAAAAATCAGATGATGAGATTTTATTAACTACAAATAGAAAGAAATCCAAACGCATCAAACTAAATAATTATATTGAATATTCATTTATTGTTTTGAGTAATTAACCTTTGAAATTTCTGCCAGGTTAAACATCATTACGTCGCATCTTATATCAATAATTTTCGAAAACTTCATCAAAAAGAAAGTATTTAATAATTACTGAGCGCAGCTTTTTAAGAAATAAATATTTTTATTTATGATAGGTACAACTGTATTAATAAATAAAATATATTTAGAAAATTTGATAACAGAAAATAATAAAATGAAATCAGTTCTTGAGAAACTACCCACTGGTAGCACTCTAAAAAAAAATGTTTTTACAATAACAGATCTCGAGGCCATCTTCTTTTCAGACGCCTCGCAGGATTTTCAGGAATAGAAGAGGAAGCAAGGCTAGAGACGAGAGGATTCGAATGGTTCTGAATGTTTATTATGGAAGTATAGGTATCTGAATTGGGCCAAATCGAAAACATAAGAAACATTAACATAATGGATTATTTTATTGGTGACAAAGTAAGGAGTATTAAGGATTTTCAGAAGGATTTTAATTTGTGAGGATTGGATACTAGAGGAATTCGATAACTTAATGGAACCCCAAAGCTTAACTCCGTAAGTCCAAATATGACTTATTGCAGTCGTGTATATGAGTCTTTTGTAATTAACTAGAAGCTTAGAGAGTTTGTCTAATAAGTGTTGGAGTAGTCGAAAACGTCGAGCAATTTCATGTCGTTTCAGTCTGGTATGAGGATTCCAAGTTAGACGTTTGTCCAAGTGGAGTCCAAGGTATCGGATTTCTTAAACAGGGATAAGTGGGGTATTCTTAAAGTATGTTGAAGAACAGGAATTCATAGGTTTATGGCGAAGGGTAAAGGTGATTTGGTGGGATTTATTAAAATTTATTTGAATACTCCAGTTTCAACACCATTCCTCAAGATTTGTGATGTGTGATTGAAGAGTTCGGGATGCAATTGGGTTGGGTCCTTATTAATGGATAGGACACATGTATAATCGGCATATGTGATAATAACAGTGTTAGGATGGGTTGGTATGTCAGATGTATAAACTGTGTAAAGGATAGGACCTAGAATACTACCTTGGTGAAATAAATATTTAAAAATTAACTTATAATTTTTTTATTGTAATTTCTCTCATTATGGGAACTGCTCCTTCAGCTATTAGCTTACCACAAAGGTGTTCCTGGAGTAATTATGGAGGGAAATAATTTAAAAAAGGACTAGTTAATTTAAGGGTGGATGAATTTTCTGTCCTCCAATACTTAATAAATGGGCTCAGAGTTTCAATACCTTTCAAATAATTATTATCAAAATATTTACTTAAAAATTACTCACAAAAAAGTGAAATAAACCATAAAAGCAATAATTAAATTGTATTACAGGTAATAAACTCATGACTGGGCTACTTTATGTATGTTTTTCTAACTTTCTCTCCTCCTATAATCCTGAAATTCACTACCTCATAAAAATATGCTCAATCAAAAATTTTGACAGTCCAACTTGCCTTCAAAGGGTGAAGAATAATCTCATAGTCGTGGGGGCCCAGAAAGGGTTTGCATGACGCAATTTGCACCATCAAAATTTTTGGGAGGGGTATATATTGATGTGTTTATGATATGTGAATTCCGGAGGGAACCATATTTTTGTGAGATAACCACTTAAGTAAGGAGCTTTCAACTAACAATGAGTAACAAGAGGGAGAACATCGAACAGGTCACACAAATGTAATTGTAGATAATCTGCCATTATTCTACTTTCGCTTCCACTGTTTTAAGAAGAGTATTAATTTATAACAAGAAACCCACAAAAAAGAGTATTTTTTAAATTAAATCGCATTTTCTAGAGGACGATTATATTGTAATAGGATTTACAGTAAGTTTTTATTAAGTAAATCAATTTTCTAGAGGACGATTATATTGTAATAGGATTTACAGTAAGTTTTTATTAAGTAAATAAATTATTACAAAATAATAATAATACTTTCAAATAATTTAAAAAAATTGTTCAATGGAAATAACTAATATTTACACTTCTACATTAATTATGCAATACTTGTCGTTGTTTATTGATGTTTTTAGAGTTACCAATTATTTCAGGAAATCTATCCACCGCATCGACAAAGGTATCCTATATGACATAGTTGATAAAATCTGCAATATGATTAGTTGTATATTTTGTTTCGATATCTCGCTAGGTTTCTGAGATATCCGTCCTCAGCTATCGCTAATGAGGAAAACAAATTTTTACCTCATGTTTTCTACTGCATTTGACTTGCTAACTCTTGATTGCTTCTTTCTTCGATTAATTCTTGGGGAAGAAAGCTTTTAATAATTTAATTTTCTTCAAGAATATATATATTATTTTACTAGTTTATCCATAACAGTTCAAAACTTAAATCAATTACAACTTTATATCTCAATTCCGAGACTTTGCAAAAAAAAATCATTTTTATAACATTCGATATTATTGTACTGCTCTCTCTCTCTCTCTCTCTCTCTCTCTATATATATATATATATATATATATATATATATATATATATATATATTCATATATATATATATATATATATATATATATATATAGTTCCAGTTCCATTCTTCAGGTTCCATTCTGGGACCTGCACCCAGATCATATATATGAGGTCGTTTAGCTGTTTAGTTAATTCTTCTCCTCCATTTATTATTAGCTCTGCTGGTATAAGATCCACACCCGGTGATTCGTTGTTCTTTAAAGACATAATTTTTTTTTCTATTTCTACTTTTTTTTCTGGCGGTATTTCCTCATCCTCACATATGTTTGCTCTATTCCTATGTGATTCTTCTTCATCATTACTGAGTTCTATGTTTCCTTGGTTTGATACTTTGGAAAGGTATTCGGTCCATCTATTTAATATATCTTTCCTTGATCTCAGTAAGTTTCCTCTTTTATCTTTGCAGTAGTCGATGTTCGAATTAAAACCGGCCCTTGCATTCCTTACTCCTTTGTAAAATTTCTTAGTTTCATTTGCTGCATAGTGCTCTTGCATATCTTTTATGATTTCGTTTTTCCAACCTCTCTTTTTCTTTCTACATATTTCTTTGACTGTAATCATTTGTATTATATAGTTTTCCTTTGTCGCTCTTATTGCCGTCTCCAAATATTTGGCTCTCGCCTCATTCCTCTCTCTAATTGCTTGAGTACATTCTTCATCAAACCATTCGGATATTTGTTTCCTCTGTTTATATCCTAGCACTTCCGCAGCAACCTTATTCAACACGGTCCTTATCTTCCGCCATCTCTCTTCAATTGTGTACCGTTCTTCATTGCTTTCAATTAATCTATGAATGACCTTTCTTTTAAAAGCCTCTTTTATTTTCACGATCTTCAGGCCGTCCACGTTTAACATTCTCCTGGTTTCTCCTCTGCTTTTCCACTCCTAAGATATGCACTAGTTATATTTAGTTTCTACCAGAAAATGGTCACTGCTATAGCCCGCCTCTCTAAAACAACGAGCGTCTAATAATATATGATTTCTGCTTTTCATCTATTAATATGTGTTCGATTTGATTTCTAGTGTTCCCATCAGGTAACATCCAAGTTTCTTTGTGGATTTCTTTATGTTAGAAACACGTACTACTAATTTTTTTTTTCATTTTTAGGTCCCTTAGCTGTTGCAAAATAAATCAGTCTGATTTCATATTCGCTTATTATTTCACGCTTGCTATATTTTTGAATAGTAGGAATAAAAGCACTTTTCTTTCAAATTTTGGCATTGAAATCACTCAGCATCATTTTTGCATCATACTTGGATAGGTCATCATACGCTCCTTCTTGCTTAGTGCTTCATGAAGCATATTTTTCTTCTTTATCTTTATCTTCTATCGGACCATGTGCACTGATTAAAAGGTTAACCAATATAAAAATGTACCTTTTGCAATGGCCAATTAAAAATTAACATAATAGTGGACTGAAGGTTGACTGTAGTAAATAATAAACCATTCATTCAAATGTTGCCTTACCAGACAAGTGATATGAGTGGAAGCTCCATCATGCTGAATGTGGATTTAAATTCTGATGTTTAGAGGAACATTCTCTAATAGTTCTTGTAATTCAAATGTAAACAAATTAAGTAGTGGTTTCCTGTGATGCATTTTTCTAAAATGAAATTTGTGATACATATTAGTAATTAGTAGGGAGTGGGGTAAATCAAATTTAAAGAAATGAATCGGATAGGAGAATATGAGTTTTTTTTATTATTTTCCTGAGTACAACCCACTCCTGCAGTATTCCCCGTTCTTCTCAGCTCACCATGTATATTTCGAATTCAGATTTTTTTTTTAAATAGCTGTTTTTATTAATTATTCAGTTAATTCACGTATTTTAAATCGGCCCCCAGAGGGCGATTGTTTTATCAAAATCGTTCTTGAGCGATCAGATCGGAATGAATCACTCTCCGGGAAAATTTACCTTCCTTAGTCACTGAAAAAGACATGGTTTGATGACAATCTATTCTCACTAAATAAAGTTTTCCTTGTTGAGTATTGAACGTAATTGTGTAACTAAAAAGTGTTTACCAGAATTCGTAGATAATGAAAAATATTGACATACTACAATATACAGACTTCACTATTATGATTGATATATATATATATATATCGCTATTTTGTTCCAAATAAAACCATCCATAATGACCTTAATGTTTCTTATGTTTCAGATCTGGCCCAATCCAGAATCCTATCCTTTCATAATAAACTTCAGAATCATCCCAACCATCTCGTTTCTAACCTTGCTTCCTCTTCAATTCCTGATAACCCTCCGAGGAGTCTGAAAAGAAGAGGGCCCCGTAATCTCCTAATGTAAACATATCATTAGAGTGCTACCATTGGGTAGTTTCTCAACAACTGTTTTCACGTATATCCATATGTTCCAATTCACTAAATGTATTTCTTTAATGTAGTTGTAAATATCATTAAGAAATAAAAAAGAAAAGAAAATGTATGTATTATGTCCATAATTGTCATTTATATCTAATTATATAGTGACTATAGCATTCTCGCTGGATTTTTATTCTTTTATCGATTTTAGCAACATTTTATTGATGCAGTTGAGAGAGTAGAGCTTGGATCTCCAGGTGTTCTATTTCTCCTTCCATAGCTTTATTAATCCATATCAAAGATGAAAAACATCGCGCTCCGAAAAATTATATACTTCGAAATATTTATTGGTAACATATCGACAGTTTATCGCAAAAATTCAATTAGTACATTTTTGATATAGGTTAAATTTCAAAGATGTTTTTTTGTGAATTTCGACCTTATTTATCGAGAAAAAAATTACAGTAAATGCATTAAAATTACAAAACCCTTTTATTTATCAAATAATGTTAGAAGAGGCGCTATTTTTTTAGATTTCAGGATAAATTAATCAAACTTCATAGTGGTTTAGGTTAGGAAATGTCGCTTAATAGATTTTTGCAATAAACCGACGTCTATTTATAAAATAATAAATCAACAATTATAAGGTTAAGATTTATTTAAACTTAGACTAAATTCTAGTTCCTAAACTTGGCTTTTCAAGCTCCCTGGTAGATTTTATTCTTATTTTGTTCTATCAACAGTACAAAATACTAAGAAGTTCGATATATAATCTACAAATCGTTTATTAAATTTGAGGTTAATCCAATTTGTGTTCTATATTTTCGTGAACCAACAAAATTAAAGCACAATCTACTTAAGTGTCAATTTGCAACCTCCCTCATGTTGATGTCTGACGATTCGTTTCCTGATCGCAGTTTCTTCAGAAACGTCTTTCAGTCTGAGGAAGGAATCAAGGAATCATCTACTAAACAGTTCATACATTTCACTATGCTACGAAATCACGTTAATAACAAATTTAATAACATTTGGGACTAGATAAATGAGGTCAGTTTTATTTAAAAAATTAAATTACTGAATAATCACATGAATAGAATCATATTAGACATACAAACACTCAGTATTGATGTACAGTTAGATTCACTTCAGAATCCTGACTCTCAAGGTCAGAAATGATCTTTCTAGAAATAAGGCAAGAAAGTTATTGTTTTTATATGAAAACTTATTTGGTAAATGAATTTTTTATAGGATAATATAAATAATATTTCAATCAAACTATTTGGCATATTTTCATACATCAATAATAAAAGCAATATGAGCTTACCAACGGTATGACACAGTACTCCATTTTCGGGTTCGATGTTTTGGAACAAGGCCAGCCAGAAATAAGCGAAGCTAAGAGTTACTACATTTCTCTTAACACAGTCTCCGTGAAAAGTCTTCAGTTCGTCAAGAAAGTAAGTGGCAACGAAAGTCGCCACGAGGAACGGAACCGAAATGAACATTCCTGCAGAATAGTACCTAAACACTTCAGCTGGGATTTCAGTTAAGACGAATACTGAGTAATTTCCATTTAATTCCATATCGACGCAGAAGTCTTTGGTACTATGGTTGTTGTAGTGAAGCGTTCCACTCTTGTAGTCGACAAATATGTCATCTTCAGCACCGAGAGGAACCATTAAACTATTGATTTTATGAAATTCCAAGGTTATACCTGGAGGATCCTGATGAAGACCTGGAACACAACCCAGGCCTTCATCAGTGCTGTTCATGAGCGTGCCCTCAGGACAGCACTTCCTAACGTAGGTGTGTCCCAGGCAAATATACCCAACGATAGCGAACATGAAGATGAGGCAACATGATGATAAGAAGATGACGAAGAAGACTGCAGGAGGTCTGGACATACCGGCTGCCGTTTAGAGACTGCTCTTGTTTCCTACTCCATTGAAGGAAGAGGGGAGACTGTCCATGTCCACTTCCTTCAGCGACTGCTTTCTCATCTACTAGCTAAAATATTCAGAAACTTGGCAAATCCTATTTCTGCACTATTTCTAAAGAGCTTTATGAATCTGGACACCCAAAATTGGATTGTATGACGCATGTTGTCCCATCAAAATGTTTGAGGGAGCACATTTTTTCGGGGTTTTAAATTTTAAGGACATTCTAGCGTGGTTGGAATTTTCGGAAGAAACCATACTTTTGTGTGGGATTTCATTTTTAAATTTTCAAACCATAGGAAAATATGGAGAGTGAAATCTACATTTTTTTCACATTCTTCATTCGTATCCACTGTTTTGAGTACAGAAAAGCAATAAAATTAAGTGGTGGTATGTGCCATCGATCCTCGGGGGGTAACCCCTCTTATGAATGCTGTTCTTCGACATCCAAGACACAAGTAATAATACAAGTTTTATTGTATTAATAGTTAAATGATATACATTTTTAAATAAAAATTAAAAAGAACAATAGTAAAGACTAAACTGGATATTTACAATATATCAAAATAGTATTTAGTTTATTTCTTTTCGAGAATAGTCATTTATTTTTTAGTTTAATATTGAAATATCGATTGTGTGGCATTGTATGAGTGAAGAATTGACCGATTTTCGTATTATTTTAACTTCTAATAGCTATATAAACTAAATATTTTCATCATGGGTTTGCATATATATATATATATATATATATATATATATATTATATATATATATATATATATATATATATATATATATATATATATATATATATATATATATATATATATAATTGACATAAACATATTCAGTTAAAAAACTTTCTTCGAAACTGAAGCGTTTATCAGTAAATAAATATTTTTATACAAAATAGAACCTTTCTACCTATACAGATGTGGAGCATTCATCTTTAAAAAGCCATTTATTAAAAATTGACATGGTATGAAGAATCACAGGAAAGCTATAAATTTTTTTTATGCAATTTGGAAATTTACTTACTTTGACATGTACTACACTAATTCCTCCATTATACAATAAGTATTTTTATCATTAACGCAATATTTTAATCTCAATGAAATTATTGTTTGTCTTTTCAGTAACGATTTTAATTCGATCTGTAAACACACCAAACTGTAGAAAATATTTTTAGTTTTGTTTCCCGATTAGTCAAGTTAAGTACTTCCATACAGAGGCGTAGCAAGAAGTACTGATTCCCGGGACAAAATCTAATAGTCTCTTCATCTCATTCAGGCGGCAAGATAATACAAAAATGTTTAGCATTTCTCAAACACCATTGAACACCATTCTTGATTATATCTTCCAATTCGATTGAATCTAACTGAGAATTAACTGGTTCCATTGTTTAAGGATATTTAAAAAATTGCTGTCTCATAATTTGTAGTTGGCCATGCGGATGGTTACAATCTGACGCACGTACGGAGCCTCCCACCTCGAGTGAACCACGTCATAATAAAAACCTGAAGCAGAATGACCTACTATGTCATTTTACTTTCCTGAAATTTCCTTGAAATGTATCTATTATGACATTTTGTTTCTTCCTCTCCTCATTTTATAATCATTGTTATTTCTAGTGTTTTTCTTAACTCCAGAAAATACTTAAAGAAAAAAAAAAGAATATTGCTGGTTAATCTCGAGTTTCCTATGTGCCCAATTCTATGTACCTGTACTCCTACTCAGTCTTTCCTAGTGAGTTAAAAAATATAACTTGAAAACTACTTCTTTTATTAAACGATATAAAATTTCCCATGTAGCCATCTTAGAATTTGTACATTGATCTTGAGTGTTCTTCTTTTTTCTTTGTGCAGCTCACATTCTATTAATATATGTTTGATTGTTAACTGTTGCCGGCTAATGGTTCGCATTGGCAGGGGTTTTCCTTCCATTAGGTAGCTGTCAGTAACCTTCGTGTACCCTATCCTCAACCTTGTTATTGTAATTTCTTCTTTTTTTTTTTTACTGAATACTATATTCCAAGGATTTGACCTCTCTATAACTGCTTTTAGTTTGTTACCTTTGTAGAGCCAATTTTCATTTCATATATTTTTTGTTTTCTTCTTTACGGAGGACTTGAAATCTGGGAAAGGGACAGAAAGTCGTTGTACTGGTAAGAGAGTGCAAGCTTTTTCAGCATCAGTATCAGCAAAAAAAATACCTTATTAGCCCTAGAGCCAAGGCCTAAAAAGGGTGCTTTTTCTCCCTCGTACTTTTATTTTTAATAATACCTATTGAACAGCCCGATTCTTTTATGTAAGTTGCTTGAGAGTATAGTTATTTCGGAGGAGTCTCTTTGATTCGGTACTCAATTCACCTGCACATCTCTAATACAAACTACTACCATGATATTATAGTAATGCTAACATAATACATCCATTATAATATTTTACCCTTGAAATCCTTTAAAATCGTTTCAAAACTAATTAATATACTTCAAAGCCTGAAGAAAAAGTGTTTACACATTTTAAAGTCGTTATTAAAATATCGAATTATGTCTTTTTCGTCGCGAGTTTTCCCTTACTCGTTCCAATATTGGTATGGGTGTGATGTTTACTTTTCAATATTTTGGCCAATCCTCAGCTTACTTGCATCGTCACTGATAAGACTCATGACGAGCGTTAGAGATTGGAGAGATTAACTTTGAGATCAATTTTGAAAATTTATTTACGCCATGAAGTTTAAGCCCGTTTAGGATCCTAGTTAATTATTAAAAGTAGTTTATACCTTTAGGTTACTTGCACTTACTTTAGGATATAATATTTCAATAATTTATTAAAGTGTATTCGAATTGTTATTGATATTAGTGTTTATCATTATCTTTTTACAAAATTGTCTATAAATCTATTTCATTCAATTAATATTATAACAATAAATTCTCTTAACATCATCAAAATATAGTTGTATATTTATTGAGTGAATCTCAAGATCCTACATTGGCGGCCGCACTTGAGAAAGGATGCAAAGGAAGGCCGCCTAAGCAAAGAAAATTTGCTAATAACTCAAAAAGTAAGCAAGTAATGGAGCTATATAGTTTATAGAGTTTGAAAGGTTTAAAAATGTCCGACAAAATTAAAAAAAAAATCACGAACTCCATATCGGACTATGGAATGTTCGGATCGGTAGTAAATGATTAATCGGTAATGACCGGTAGTAAATCGGTAGCCGCCCGATCGGTAGTAAATGAAGTAAAATGGTACACCATGCCATTAACAGCCATCCAAGAAGTAACGTAGCTTGATGATGGTGAAACCATATAGACTGCCACATAATGTTCTAGACCGGGCGAAACAATAAAAATGGGATAGCTGGTACTGGATTTATTATAGTGTAGCTAGTCCGGCCGCAAGGAAGTCAGTAATAAACTTCACTCCAGTTAATGAATAGATGGGCTCCGCGTAAGAGGTCATTGGTTTAATATCACAATTATTAACATATATGCACCAACCGAAGAAAAAGAGGATGAGGTGAAGAACGATTTCTACGATCAGTTAGAAAAAGTTGTGAACCAGGCTCCAAAATATGACATAAAATTAGCCATAGGAGACTTCAATGCCAAGATCGGTCGAAAACCCCAAATTTTCACGAAACCAGCAGTGATAATGGAGTGAGATGTATCAGTCTGACAGCAGCAAAAGGTCTAGTAGTGAGCAGTACGATGTTTCCGCACAAGGATATACATAAGTACATCTGGGTAAGTCCTAAAGGAGCAAAAAGCCAAATCGACCACGTGCTGATAGACAAGAGGCATCAAAGCTTTTTACAGGACATAAGGAGTTATCGTGGAGCAGACACTGATCCGGGCCATACTCTGATTACAATCAAATTCTGTCAGAGGCTAAAGCGAATCCATCAAATTGGGGACCAAGTAGAAAGAAAGAGGTACGATATCCGTAATTTGATAAACCGAATAGTACTAGCTGAATTCCAAATTGAGCTGAAAAATAAATTCGAACCCTAGAACGCGGAAGGTCTCACGGTTAACCAACATTGGGAGGCACTAGAGCCAGGACTACAACCATAAGCTAAGGAAGTAATAGGGTTTCAGGAAAAAAAGAAAAGCCAAGAAATGGTTCACAGAAGCATGTGAAAAGCGGTGGGGGAAAGAAGAAAAGTCCTCTGCTTAGCAAAAACTGATCGAACTGTGCTCGACAAATACACAGACACTAGGAAAAATATAAACAAAATAATAAGAACATCAAAAAGAGAATTCCTCAAAGAAAGATGGCAAACTATTGAGAAAAACTGGCATGCTGGAAATATATGCAAATTCTCCGCAGATATCAGGAAAGAGAGGGTAGGATATAAAGCCAGGAATACGCAAATGCAGGGAAAAGATGGAAAATTAACGGCATCAAAAGTAAAGATCCTTAGCATCTGGAAGGAACATTTGCAGCATCTCCTTAATCAAGGGCACCCCACAAGCGAAAAAGACATGGAACACATTGAGGTCATCGATCCACTTGAGGTTGAAAAATCAGATATTCTGGAAAGCAATCGGCAGGCTTAAAATAAGAAAGGCTCCAGGGCCATCCCTGCTGTCCATACAACCTGCCATCAGAATTGTTCAAGGATGGGAGAGAAGAACTCAGAGCCAAGCTGTTAAAACTAACCCAACAAATATTGGAGGAGGAACGGATACCAGAAGCCTGGAACATAGGGCTGATCGATCATATCCTTAATAAGAAGAGCTCCATGTATGAATTTGGCAATTACAGAGGCGTAGCACTTCTTCCGGGTGCCTATAAGATAATGACTAATATTCTGCTAAGTCGAATACATCCGTATTATGAAAACATAATAGAAGACCACCAAGCAGGATTCAGGAGAGGAAGGAGTACGATAGATCAGAACGTGCAAGGCTTATTTGTCAACTTCAAATCAGCCTATGACTCCATGGATAGAAACTGTCTTTGAAAGATTATGATTGAGCTGGCTATTTGTGGAAAGTTAGTGAGGTTGTCGAAGCCGTGTTCAAATGATCTTAAATTCAGAGTACTAATACAAGGAGAAGTTTCTGAAGCCCTTGAAGTTCGAACAGTTTTCAGGCAGGAAAATGGACAATCACCATTGCTGTTCTACTTAGCTCTTTAAAAATTAATTAGAACAACATTATTCGAAGCTAGAGAGGCGCACGTTGGAATGAAATATAAAATGTTAACATATGCGGATGATATAGCTGTCCTCGGAAGTACCCAAGAGGATATTGCGACACTCGTCCTCTACACAGACCATTTTGCGAGACTTAGTTATAAGGAGTCAGAGGACCTTAAAACGTCTATTTCCGTTAAAATTTTGGATTCGAATGTTTTCACGATCGCAATTCATTCTCTCGTTGTATATAGGTAAGTGAAAATAATAAATATTAGAATTTATGAATGGATCCTTTTTTTGACAAATAATATATACAAAAACAACTTATTATGAGAAACTAGAAAAAAAAAATCAGCAAAACCGCTGAAACGTAAATAAAAAAAGAAAAAGGATGAAAGAAAATCTATATTAAATGGATTATTGAAAAACTATAAAGGTATTAACATTGGTTATTAAAATGGCTAATGAATATGAACTAGAGAACATTTTTTTTAAATCACTCAACATTAAGAAAATCAAAATCGTAATAATAATGACTGAAACCTATAAAAATAATAAATTTTTTCATTATAAACATAAAAAAGTTAAACTAATGTTTCTCTTTCATCAAGTATTGTGTTCATATTATTATTATGTGGTCATCAATTAGGCGGCTTTCTTAGAGTATACTCAGGAAATATGGAATATACATAACCCAAAGACAATTTAGTACACCAATTTAAAAATATTTTGAATAATAAAAATACTTAATTTTATAACCAATATAATAAAAATAATATTTCTTGTCTCTTTTCTTGATTTCTCGCTCGCTTTATGATGTTAACATATTTGTATGTTTATAAAAACTATAACATGAACAATATTAAGTATCACTGACCAATTTTTTTCCAAAAGCGAAATGGAATATTGGGTCACACAAACACGTTTTACGTCGTTTTCGAATTTCATATTTTAAATTTGACGGAAATCAAAGCTGAAAACATTACTGATGCCACCTCACGTTCGAAAATAATCATAGATCTTTAACCCAAGGAGGGAACGTGATCATCCAACCACTATTTTTTTTATAATGGCCAGCAAGGAGCAGAATAAAGATTCAACTTGAAATGACATTCATCATATTAAAAAAAAAAAAAAAAGATTATACCGCATTTTCGTCCAACTGTCTGTCCAATTCTCGTCCAGGTGCGTGTATAAAGGTAAAAAAAAAACTGTTTGTATTGATGCTGCATACATAATTTGAAGTAGAAATTGCTTTCAAAAGTGAATGTTACTCAGACTAAGCTGTCAAAAATGGATTGTGAAGGATCCTAATAGTGGATCTAGATATTTAAATATCCTAAATCAAAACTTTTGAAAATGATTTGAAAGGTAAAAAAACCATGCATAAAATAAATCACAAATATTGCACTCTTTAATTATTTGCCTGAATGTTCTTTAAACCTTTTCTTTTATCTTGGGAGGAGGATGGTTAGAAGATTTAATACTTAATTTTCATACTATTTTTCACTGGCATTGAAGAGTTTAGTTCTACACTAAATCTTCCCTAAACTATCCTAATTAATTTCTACATTTAGCTTTTATTAATGAGAAGAACTTAGAATTATATTCACATATACCCATGTATGTATATTATAATCTACTATAAAATTATTAGATTATAATATTATAACCTAATAAATATTTTGTAATTAACATATACATGTCCATTGGCCACTTTTTTTTCATGGCTATGTCTCATCTGCAGTTACTTCATTGCAATATGTTATTAATACACTCTAATTGATATATTTTAATATAACCTATACATTTATAATAGACAATATGGCCAGCTATGAGAAATTCTGCTGTAGAATAATAAATAGAAATACTCGAATTTCTTTTCACCACAAATTACTGACATACAAAATAATCCTGTAACCTATTTTTAAGTATGGACTAAATCTGTGGATGAAAGCTTGAATTTTAGTCGATTATCTTATTTAATTAACAAAACCATACATAATGACCATAATATTCCATTTGTTGTTCAACCTTATCCTAGACAAATTCTTGAAATTTCATCAGAATCTTACACATCATCCAAATCCTCTAGATCAATCTCCATCCAGTCTTCCAATCCTGCATAAAGGCTGAAGGACAGCAGTGGCCCTGAGACATTTTGTCAATAAGTATACATTGCAGTTCCGGCAATGGTCAGATTCCATTTAAGCCATTTATCTCCGTAGTTATAATGCCTTTGCCCATCCTCTTAATTAATACCAGTTTCACGACTAATAGAGATGTGCTAGGATTTCCTAGAGCCCTGATTTTTCCTCCACATGTGGTGAAAAACATTGGCTCAAAGTTTCCGTGAACAATATTTATAAATATTCTGTATAAGTATGCTGTGTTCAGGTTGTTATTTCGATTAATTTAACTATATGGCTCTTTATATATATATATATATATAATATGTTAAACAAATCAGTAATACATTATATACATTTTATGGAGTTTAGATATTTAAATTTATTGGTTTTATGTACTATCCTATGTTTCCATGAAAATATTAATAAATAGAAATATTTTAATAGGATGAATAGTTTTTATTTTTATATCTTAATGCTTGTGAAGTTTTAAATGGAAACCCACAACAGTGAGGCGCTGAGGAGTGCTGCTCTCTGGGGGAACTTACAATAACAATTAGGGAAAAAGATAAGGAAAATATATCTCAGATCTGAGTGATTCTCTAAGCATGTAGGGAAGAGCTTCCATTTTTTCTATTGCAATAGCCATAAAGGATGCATAATTACGACACACGGGAATAATATAGCAGAGAAGACTGGACTAGTTTGGTTTTGGTATACCGCCCAGAGGAAATTCAGTCTTATTTTGAGGTCTTAGGTTGGATAGGTTTGAGTTTTCTGTTTTATTTTGATGAGGAATTTTGAAATCCCAGTTTGAGGACATATTTTGGGGAAGCTCTGAGTCCTTAGTAACATTTTGAGTTTGAGTTTACTTAATGATAACAGTTTTCTCCAACAAGGTGTCAACATTTGACAGTCAGTACCAATATGTAAGATTTCCAAAATTTTGAATAATGTTTTTTTTTCAAATTTTTGATATTCAGGTGTTGTGGTTTTAACAATGATAATGAGATAGGAATAATAAAAACATAAGAAAACAAAAATAAAAATATGATATGAATAAGTATAACTATTATTTTAAATAATTTAAGAACAATAATTTGAGATCAGGATATATTTAAGATTATATAGAATAAAATAATAAATAGAATAAAATAATAATAAATAATTTAATTATTGGAGTACATAACTAACTAATATAAACATATAAATATGGTCTAATGATTAGAATATATGACTAACAATAATAGGAGTGACTAGTAAGAATAAATATATAGAACTAACATAGTGATATATGAATAAGATCTAACTAATTGGTAATTAATAAGATTTACTGAAATATAATACAGTTGAAGCAAAATACTATAATAATATATGCAGCTTGAGAGAAAAACAACACCAGATCCCTTTTTGTATTTGTTTAAGGGAACCAATGTTCTGTAACTTTCAGCTATTAAAATTTGTTTCTATGTTACTAAATCTGTTTCCCCGTGATAAACGTCACCATGTCACATTTTTTTATTTGTTCAGGGGGCCGATTTTCTATAACTTTAAGCTATTAAAATTTGTTTCTTTGTTACTAAATTATTTAATGAAAAAATGGACATGGTTTTCTTTAACTCCTTATCACAAATATAAAACAACAAACTAAAACACTAAAACTAATTCTGAAACACTGAGATTTTTCTATTACATGTATTACAAAAAAAATAATCTGTATTTCAAAATTAATGTATTATTAGATTATAATTAGCTTTACTATTATATGTTGTTAATTCTTTTATAATATTATATATAGTTAAACCTCTTTAATTATTAATTAGTCAGATCTTATTCTTACTTTACTATATTAGTTCTATTCTTCTATTCTTACCTTACTAGTCACCACTGGCCACTCTACAGGAGGGGGTGGAGAGGAAAGGCTTTTGGGCTGAAGCCCTATCAAAATAATTTTTTTTCATTAGTGGATATTTGTTAGTGTGATCGAAGCTAAATACTTCAATAATCAAGATCTGATCTATATTAAAAAAAATTATAAAGCATATAAAACTACTAACCATATCCACGTCTTATCAAAAAAAATATAAAAAAATTATCTCTAAAAGTATTATTGTTCATGTGATTACCTTTTAATAAGAGATCAAGAATCACTAAAATGCTATTTCATATAGGCAGTTAGTTTCTTACTTTATCTTTCCAAACAATTATCATTATAGCTATATAAAAAAAAAAATCTTTGGAGCAGCAGCCCTCCAAAATTAAATCGTGGATCTGCAACTGTTAGTCACTCCTAGTATTTTACATAGTGAAAATTTACTGAGATTATGTATATTTTTTAATATATATTCTATATAAATATATTTTATATATATTCTATAAGTATTATTGTTCATATGATTACATTTTTGATAGGAGTTCAAGAATCACTTAAACACTATTTCATATAGGTAATTAGTTTCTTGCTTTTTCTTCCCAAATAATTATCATTATTGATATATAAAAAAAAATCTTTAGGGTTGAAGCCCTCCAAAATTAAATTGTGGATTCGCTACTGTTAGTCATTCCTAGTGTTTCACATAGAGTAGATTTTCTGAGGTTATGTATATTTTTTTATTTAATCATAATAAGGATACCAGGGTTGAATATAAATAATGATAATAGTTTTTTTTTTATATGTAAAGGGAAGAAGTGTGTTAATAATTTTTTAATTATACATTTGTTGTGAACGTTAAATTAATTTCATATTTTTCTTTTATTTATGACAAACTGAATTAAAATATTATATATTTTGTTGGTTTTATGCTATATCACTTCCCAGAATACTAAGGATTAGTATGTAGCCATGTATATATTACTAAATACTTATATTGTTTAGGTTTCAATCTATTGTATTCCGGGATATACTCTACCTGCTTCATATTTTGTTAAATTTTTTTAACGTTTTTTGACGCATGAAAGAACATCTTAGAACATAAAAATCAGGTTTCAAGTTAAATCTATTTATAGGCGAACACGAAGCCTCAAGAATGAATGGACAATAAATCAAAACACTCACTGTCGCATTAGTAATCACGTTTTGCATTTTTTAAAACATAATGAAGTTGGGTTGAGAGGATTTAGAGTATGCTTAGTGCGTCATCTACTTAACTAAATGTTAAGCATTGAGTTTTCCTTGTTTTAGACTTTCTCTTTTTCTATTTGCTAATGCTTAAAGAACGCCAAGTCCATGGGAGAAGGATGAAGCGAAGACATATGTAAATCCATAAACATCGCGTAAGAACACTTATGGAAAATAGCACATTAAAACTTATTTAAAAAAAAAACCAGTAAAGCCGTGGTCAACATCATATCGTTCTATCCGCAGAGAAGAGGTTGTCCAGACTGAGAATAGGCCATACCAATCTAACCCATTCATATCTCATTAGCAAACAGCCACCATCGAAATGGGAACACTGTAAAAGTACACGTACAATTAGCCACATTTTTCAGGAATGTTCTTTTTATATCTCGAATTTAATTGGTTCAGGACTCACACCCCATAATCAAACATCCTAAAATAATACAAGTTAGTATTATCAGTAAAGTTAGTATTACGTTTCTTAAAATTAAACAATTTGTTAAACAAACTTTAAAATTTGAAATTTAAATCTATTTCAGATAAATAAAATTAAACACGGGCGTTAATCGCCTCGAATTTTTACCCCTTAAAACCCCAACTAACAACAACTTATGGAAAATAATTAAGATATTCATTGGGTTTAGACTGGGCGATGTGGATCTTCAGAAAAAGAGCTCTATCGTAAACAGTTTATCAACCCGTATTAAGGCCCTCTTCATAAAATCCATAAAACGTTATAAGAAAAAACATTGTTCTGATGCTGTTTTCGTAGTTCTCCAATCACCGCTTTAAATATTTCCTCCAAATCATGTGAAACCTTGTATATATATTTTGCATACGGGAATATACGTATTTTAGAAAAAAACATTTAAACATTTTAAGGAAATCTAGATTTACATTACTGCTGTTTGTTCCTTGTTTGCCCCATTCACAAAAATATTGTCCCGTCCGAAAATTTACAACACTTTGTGTTCCCCATCAAACGTTTTGCTATTGTAACATGCTACTAAAGAGTATAGAATAAATCCTTAGTTTATTGTGATATTTAATACTAGTAGGCCCGTGCGAAAAATTGGCACAGCATATTGTTATCAAATGCCAAATTAATAAGTATATAAAATAATGCAACGTATCAAAAGATAAAGAAATCAATCGTTACTTTATCGATAAATACAATCGACAAAGGAAACAAAAATTAATTTAAATCTTCATTAATGTTTGGAACCAACATGTTAACAAATTTCAATAATATGTATCTTTGCTAAAAATTGTCCGATTTCGATGATTTGTTTTTCCTTTTTCAGGGAATTTAGTAATCTTTTATATAAACATATACATAACAAAGGGAAAAGTGTGTTATCCCGTATCGGTCTACAGACCTACCATCGTTCCTGTATTGAAGCCTAGCAAAATGTTTGTATCGACTTTATTTATCTTAGAAAGAAAAACAAAAGTGGAGAATACGATTCGCTAACACCATGTGAAATTCTGAATCCAACGGTGCCCCACTCGTGGTATTTGAGCATGACAGGAGCTTATATTTTGTACAAAACCGATTTCGAGCCTTACTGTAATAATATATGTGGGGATTATAAATAATACTGTTTTGTTTATTCAATTAAACTTTTCCGCTTCAAAATTTCCTACTTTTCTGCTGAGAATTGGACCATTGTATACTTTTTAGTAGTCCTTGGTGTCAACTAGTACCACTTTAAATATTTCCCTCTACTTACGAGAAACTCTGTAAAATATATTTGCATATTCTGTAATGACAAGAGATATATATATATATATATATATATATATATATATATATATATATATATATATATATATATATATATATATATATATATATATGTATATGTATATATGCAAATATATTTTACCGCGTTTAATAAAATAATGAGGATAAAATTTTAATAGAACCAATGTTAAAAAAATAATTATATGGGAATTGCACCCGGAGACATGGACCACCAAATACTTTAATTTGTTTCTAAATAATTTTAAATACCAATTAGGCATGTTTTTTTTAATAAATAAGTTATGTTTTAATTTGCTATATTAATTATAAAAAGTACGTAAATTAATTTTATAGTAAATAAATAAAAAACATATATTTTTTAAATAAAACATCGATGTTATGATGACGATATATGTTATAATTATTTTACCATCACTATCCACGGCCTCCTTCTTCAAGGATATGAGAGGCTGTCCCTCACCATTTTTTATTTATTTTTTCCAGATCACTATAAATGTATCATGAGCAATTCTAAGATCAGTTATAGCTTACAAAAGAATCATAAATTTATGTAAAAAAAAAAAGAGACATGGACTTCAACGACATGTTTGTGATCATCGGTTATGTTTGTATGAAGCATGTGCACAGTTTATTACACTATTTTTTTTTAGAAACACCATCATGCTTGTTGATGCTCTTTATGTGTTTTATCATTGTGACCTCATTTCCTCGATTAGTCACTGAAGAAATGCTATTAAGTTAACTCCAGTTTTAGAATGGCTCCATTATTCATAATTAATTCTCTGTTGGAACAGGGTTCTCCTAATTTGCTTTTGTATTAAAAACGTCTTTAATTTATCATCAGTCGTTAAATTTAAACCGATTCCATTGTTCTAAAAAATTCCTTGTATTAATATAATATCAATATGTATTATGAGATTTATCAACATAATTAATATTTCAACTTGAGTAGACACTTTGTTGAAATGAAAATACCTTTAGGAGCCCTTGGCACTATTTTTTATTGTGGATAGTGAATGAGACGCTAGGATATGTAACGCTGATTCGGATGAAGTAGGCTCGAGTCCACTAACTGAAGTGTTTCTGTATGTTGATTAAAATATCTGAGAAATTTAAAAATCTGACCTGCATACTGTAAGCTAGGGAAATTTTTAGCATTTCGTCCATTTTGTAATGATCTATAAATCAAAATATTATTTGTATTTTGAGGGGGCACCGAGTTAGATAATCGAAAAAGAGAAAAAGATAGCCCCAAAGAACCAAATAATAACAAGTGTTTTGAACATTTAATATTTTTAATTTTACATTATTAATCCCGCCTTGCTGATATTTTCACTTCGTGTGATTTTAAGCACACGCCATAGTTTTTTATTTTTTTATTGCATTCAATAACTTTAAGTACATACAATTTAAATAAAAAAGTCGACATAATGTTATCATAACATAAACATGTTTGTAAAACATTAAGTTTCTTCGCCGATTAAGATTGAGTTTCAACAGTACCGGATCATATGTTCCCCAAGAGTCTTAAAAAAAATTACTTTATCTGATTAAAAACTAAAGTATTATTCCATTGTATACGTAACTTATTTCCAATTTGTCCATATACAGAAAGAGGACTGTATATAGGTAGATAGCTAATAGTGGCGTATCCAGGATTTATTTATTTGGAGGAAGGCTAAAATCGGGGTTTAATGACAAATATAATGTACTTAGGTATGAATGTGTTCAAGAAGATTTATTTTATTTTAACTCAACTTCAATCTGTTATTTTATTTTTAATTTCATTTACAATATACATGGAATATATAATAAAGGAAAGTATCGCGATTGTAAACATTTTTTAATATAACTAACGTTTAAAGGTCCCCTGAGCCCTAATAACCAAGTCGCACGAAATAATTTTTGTGTCTGTATGTGTGTATGTTAACAGTCTACCTCAAAACTAAAAGTTCTCCGAAACTGAAAATACATATTACACTTCCGACCTCTATCGTCCTCCTCACCGAACTGCTGCGTTTGACAAATCCTTTGCAATACAAAGGTTATGCAATACAAAGCCGCCTCCCTCTGGAATTCCATCCCTGCTGATATTCGACACGCTCAATCAGTTTCCTCGTTTAAACCTCCCCTCTTTAAACACCTACTCCTTTCTCAATCCGACTGATTGTGAAATATATTTAAGAGAACTATCTAAGCACCCTCAGAGACTACCTCAATTTATTTAGGTTATTTTAGTTTCTCATATATAAGTACAATTTTTTTGTTTTTTTCTTTCTCTTCTTCAGTATTTTTATCTTTAGCCAACTCTTATTGTAAATATATAATCTAATTGTAACCATACAGACATACAATCTGTATTTATATATAATTTGTTTTAAAGGGACAACAGTCCCAGAATAATAAAATATTTTTTCATTTTCATTTTCATTTTCAATTCATTTAAGGTTTGTATACACCCGATGTTACAGCAAGTTTTTCGTCAAAATCGGCTAACCGGAAGTGGCACTTTATATCATCGATGGAACACATTCTTACTATTTTCTCTAAAACGGCTCCAACGATTTTTATTAAATTCTTTATATCAGTGTAAAATTGAGCAGTTTTTAATATTATGCAGGTCTTGTTCTCATTGATATCGCTTAACAGTACTTAAATCCCCAGTGTTCAAAATTTCTTCCTTTAAAGAACCTTTATTTTGAATAATTAACTATCTCTAATTGTCAGCAGTGATGAAATAAAGCTCATTCCTTTGAAATGATTTTATAGATGAATTAAGGAGAAAAAAAGGAAAATGTTTGTTTAGGTCGAAAGTGAATCTCCGAAAATAATAGTCAAAAGGTGTATGTATAATTATTGTCGGATCGCTAAAAATTTTAGAAAAAAACAAAAAACAATATCTAAAATAGAAAGTCGTATAAGGTAATGGAGAGTGACGAAAAAATTATAAATAATAATATCTGAAAATTAAATTATTTAACGGAAACTTTTATTAACAAATAATCAACATTTATTTTAATTATTAATTTCCTATTTCCATTATTATATAAAATAAAAAATTATTAAACATAAATTTACAAAGAAATTAAACGAAATGTAAACTTATAAAATTATGTCAAATGTAAAAAAAAAGGTATAAAATCCTCCGAATGAAGAAAATGGACATTGTCTAAAAAACTATTACATTGTTGTTTTTAATTTAATTTATTGATTTAAACTATTTCATTGAATTTTGTAGTGTCACTCCTTTGGATCCGTTAATGACACTTGTTACATTCGATGATACATATGTGAAATATATATATATATTCAGTTCATTTATCCGAAGCCAAAAAGTTCCAACAAAGAAGGGATATCAAATTTTATTGGGCATGGTAGTAATGTACTGAAGCCAACAGAACTTATTATAAATAAAAATAATTATGCTAAAGTTTATTTTTCTCTTATTGACATGAAATGAATAGTGTAAAGAAGAGCGCTATATCTGTAACAATGACTAAACCGGTTAAACATCCACTTTCACTCATCTTACCGTCCAACCACATCCTGCAACTTATGTCATAATGAAACACTTGGAAAAACAGTGTGATACTGCTCGAGGAATCGAGGGTCAAGGTCTGTTATGAATTCCCTTACAAAAAAAATCAGTATTTAATTAAGAATTTGAAAGTGTAAGATAGGAAAAATTGAATATATACACAGCGACTATCGATAATTTTGGGAAAATATTATTAAGGAATCTAAACTGTCTGGTTCTGAACTGGTCTAAAGAGGAGGTTATTCTAGTTTTTCAATCAATCCTAACCAGTGTGGGAAGGTCGATTCCGTCGAAGGTTTATTCCGTGGGTCCGCAACCAAATAAATTTCTACCCGCCAAGGCCGAATCAGAACCAAAATCCCGAACGGCAGGCTACTAACCAAAAGAACAACGTATTGTATTATTTGAGTAGTGCAGGGATGAAATCATCAAAAGAAAGGACAGTTCGATATCGCTCCCTAATGTAGTAAAGGAAAACAATTTTTTTTTTTCATTTAATCCAATACAAGCTATTAATTAGAATTTTCTTGTCAGTGTAAATTTTGAATATTTTGAATTTCTATCCGGTTTATTGAAACTTTTGTGAGTTATTTTAAGTAAATGACCATGAAATATTAGGGAGGTCCCATGTATAAAATATTGGGGGAGGGGCAGAAAATGACTTGCTCTCCCCTTCCAGTACCAGTATCAGTATGTATCAGAGTACGAAATACACAATAATTATTAACTTGCTACTCCTTGCAATAAATTTTAGCAGTAAAAGGGTTATTAAGTTTGAAGAGGATTGAGCAGTGCTCATAAAAAGTAAATACAAAAAAAAAAAGGCTGATATATCATTGGGAAACCCACTCGACAATACTTGTATTATTGTGCTGATGTAGTATTCATTTCTGTTAAAGTTTTCCCAACTCATCCTTGAAGCTGATTAATTCATTAGCAGTATTCAGATGGTTCCAGCTATTGGCGCAGACTTCATTCTGGTTGAGGGGTGTGGGGGGGGGGCGGCCGGAGGGGGAGGCGATGACCAAAAAAAGTTTCAGAAGCTTATATCATGTATTAAAATTATGAATGGTAATTAACATAATCATTGTAAAGCTAACAATATTGTTCTATGTTTATAAATTATGTTTTTTTGTTTTTACGGATAGATATATTTGAAAATATGCTGACTAAGCTAACGAATATATTACATATTTTCTTCATTTCTCCGATGTTTCAAATGTGCCGCGGAAAATATGATAAAATCTTCACGTGAAAATTGAAGGATGCACGTCAATGAACCATAAAATCCTAGGATATGTGATTACATATAATTATTTTTTAATATAAACTAAAATTGTATTAATAGGAATATACGGCGTGGTTAAATACCATGGTATATACTTATTGGTTGGCATTATCCAAGGGATCTCACGGGGACTATTAGCTTAGTCATCTATTCGAATTTTTCTATTTTCTTAATTGATTTTGGCATAATTATTTTCTTGATTCACGCAGATTAGTTGTTATGATTTTATTTATTTATTTATTGAGTATTACAACAATCTGTCATTTGTACATTAGTTGTAGTTAGGTAGTATAACACTTAAACTATAAGTACAAAAAATATAAAATAAATAGAAGCAAAATAACAATAAATAATAATCAAAAGGTATATAGAATAAATAAAATAAAATAACATAAAAATAAGAAAATTATAACAAATCAAAAAACACATGCATGCCTATATACACTATTTACAATCAGGCGAGGGAAGTCCAAGGCGGGTTTGTCCCTCTAACTATGGAGGGAAAAGAAAAGGGAAAAACTATGGACTCCAGGAGAACCATGCGCTACTCTCTCAACCGCATCACTGGTACTAAAGCCAGCGGAGATAGATCAAGACCACTTTAGCCACATACACTCATGTCTTGAGTGAAGAATCTGGCCATTGCCATAACTCGAGTTATGCTTTTAGATTTACTTTTTGTTTTTCGAATTATTGGGGAGACGGGAGGGGAGAGGGATAAAGGAGCGAAATGATATTCTCGATCCCACTCTATTTTTTCCAGCCATCAGTAGCGGATTCAGTTTTTTTGTTTTGTTTTTTTGTAACCGTTATTTATTAATTCAATCAAATACAACAGAAATTAATTTATAATTCAGAAATAAATAAATTTTTGATATAGAGCAAGATTGAAAATGAACCAGTTCATTATCTGTCAATAAGCATTTATTCTAGAAAAAAAAATGTATGAATGAAATGATGATTTAGTTGAAGGTCAGTTAAAAAATATATGTATAATAATAATAACTGCATTCACAGAAACAATAACGCTTTCAAGATTTTTTTTTTCTTGACGCGTTCTTACATTTACAAGGGGTAGCTACAATTTGTGGGTCACCGATTTCAACCAATTTATTTATTTTTTCATGATACTAGGTCGAAAAACTTTGGACAAATATCTCAGCGTTTCTTCCAATGGGCTCTTCGAGCTAAGACAACTTTTTAAAATATAATTTCAAACAAAATTTATGTTATTTATCCTTTGCTTTGCGCGGATATTTAGGATAGTATATATCAATCGATTTCGTATTTAAGGTATTTTTAGGTGAGAATAATAAATATCAACTTTGTTTCTCCTTAAAAAAATACATAGTCTAGATACCAGACCTGTTTTGAATAAATATTGTATTTGGCAGCTACAATACGGTTACTGTTTAGACTATCCGAAATAGCAATGTGGGAGCAAATGTGTTTTTAAGGAGATACTGAATTGATATTCGATTTTCACACCTCAAAAAACCCTTAAATACGATTTTTTATATCAATCGAAATTTTTTAGTATGAATAGGTACAGACCACTTTTTATCGAATTATTAACATCCGCCTGAAACTTAGTAAATAGTTTCATCTCATCGTATCCCACAACTATTTTATTTACGAAAACTCTTGGAATCAGGGTGTTTTCAATTTGGAGGGGGACAAACTTTGTCTATTTAATTAGGTACTAAAAACTCGTAAATACCCATTTGCTTTCTACTTGGATCATAAGATACTTTGGATCACAAAATCCATAAAACATGTGGCCTACAAAAATATTGAGCCGTGTGTCGTGACCTACACATCCAAATTTTCAAAATAAAGGTTATATTGGACAAACGGCGCAATATTTTTGTAGACCAAATTTTTTATCTATTTTTTGATGAAATTATCTTACGATCCAAGTAGAAAGCAAATGGGTATTTAGGAGTTTTTATTACCTAATTAAATAGACAAAGTTTGCCTCCCTCCAGATTGAAAACGTCAGAATTCCAAAGGTTTTCGTAAATTAAATAGTTGTAGGTTACGATGAGATGAAGTTATTTACGAAGTTTAAGGCGGATGAAAAATAGAAATTGTTGGCTAGGCTTGGTGCCTTCAAATTTTGTCAACCATCACAAACATTGTGATAACTTTAGAAAGATTCCACCGATTCACACAAAAATTTTGACGAATTTAAGTCACTATATGCTCGACGAAACGGTGCAAAACTGACCTCCGTAAGCAAATTAGAACCTAAGATATAAAATAAAAATGATTGGGAAGTTTTTCTTTATTTCTAATTTTAAAATAAATCGATGTGGGTGAGAAGAGTAGTAATTCAGCTTTCCAGTGGTTGTACTAACGTCGAATTTGGAGACAATTTTGAGAAGTTATGAATGCTTTAATTATCGGCCAGAACAAAAAATCCGCTTGGAAAAATAGGAAAGTATTAAAGTTTTCAATTGTTAATTTCTATAAAAATTCGTATTTAAGAATTTCTAAGGATATTAAAAATGAATCTAACCTGCTTCTTCATAAAAAAAAATGTATATTTGTCCTACTTTACATGAAGGGCCTTTTAGTTTTTGTGATTTGTGGTACGTTATAGTTCATTAAATACAATAGACAATATTTTTCTTATTCTAAATAAAAAAAGAAATCGATTGATATATAATACCCTAAATATCCGAGAAAAGAAACAGAAAAAATAAATAGCATAATTTCGGTTAGAAATTATATAAAATATTTTTTTTCTCGGCTCAAAGGTGTATAGAACGAACGCCGGATGTCAAATATTATTCTATGTAATATCAAAAAAAAAAAATTGGTTGAAATTCATGACTCACAGACTGTATGCTTTTCTTATGAGTAGGTGGAGTATATGCGTATTTATTATTATTTTTATTTTTACGTTTTGGGAATACTTTCCCCCCCTCCTAAGCATTTAATTTGACTGGACACTGGAGAAATCTTAGAATAATAGTACTGAGTCAAATTATGTGCTCAGAAGGAGAACAAAGTGTCTCCGAAACACTGAAATAAAAAGGCTAAAGAATTACAATAAAAATTAAGAGTGATTGTTAATTAAATTGGACTTATTAGGAAAGACATGACGAGGAAATGATTAAATGAAGAAAGTTTCTACACCATAAACCAATAAATTACCTAGACAGCAACTAATTTGCCGGAAAGTATCGATTCGCCAATCGATCAATGCAGCCAAAGCATAGTAAATAAAAAAAATTCAAGAATTTGATCGAATCTCAAAAAATAAAATTCGAGTTATGACCTTGGAGATTTTCAGAAAAAAAAAAAGGTGTTTTTTTTTCCTAACTTTCCAGTTTTGGACAGGTTCTTTTTCGTTAGCTCTTAAATCAACCAAATAATTCGTTCCGTTATGTAGTTCTCTTTTTATATTTCTGAAAATATTATTATTTTGCATAGTTTTGTAAAGAACACGTTTATTTAAATTAATGTTTGTTATAAACCTTAAAACAGGTGATCTACTTAATTTTGTAGATGTGCACACTTACCCAATCTTGTAATGTAGTTTTTCTTATTTTCTTCTCATTCCTTTTCCTGGTAACTCTTTCCGCACCCCTGGTCAATAAGACCAATGGCCAAAGAGTGAGGAGAAAATAAAAATTAATGAAGACATGTCTAGACTAAACTGATAAATTAAAAAACAACAGAAAAGTAAGCACACGTTTTTAACCACTGGTGTTCACTGAAATCACAACCTGCATTATAGCCAATGTTTTTCTCTTTCTTTACCGCCTAACTAAAACGCTACAACTATCTATGTGTTGGTGACAGGATTATCTCTGAAACGAGTTGACCAATTTCGCATTTCAAACTGTTTCAATTTCTGTTGTTTATGTACCTTATCGGTGCATCTACAATATTCGAAAAACGTGAAGTTAGGAAGAACAGTATTTTCACGACGACATCCGCCATATATATGTAGGGTATCGAGTAAGTAGAGGGAAATTTTTATAGGAATGATAGCAGACCTCAAAAGCTGCAAAAAAGTTCATGTAAACAATGAGCCACTTTTTAGCAGAAAAGTAGAAAATCCAAGATTTGTGTTTTATCAAGTATTTCGTGTCTTTTGTTGAATTGGAAGCGATCAATAAAGAAATATTTAATTTAAGTAACTAGCAATAGTTTCACTGAAAACTGGACCAAATTTCCTTCAAATTAAAATAGAGTTTATCATTGTTGAAACCATTTAAAGAGGAGTTTTAGAAAAAATGACCGGTTCAATAAACTTTAAATCCATATTAATTAAGTAGAGGTTTATTAGGCAAAAACTTCACTTCTTGAGATTCAGCTCAAGTTGTATATAAAACTTATGTGATTTTTTATCTTAGCACGCAGTGTTGCCCAAATTCGAGACCGAGACGAGTCTTGGTCTTGCAAACTCAGTCTTGGTCATTGTCTTGGTCTTACGCAAGAGTCTCGTAACTTATTAGCTTATTACTATAGAGATATTACTGTAATTTTGTATATAGGAGAAACCTAACTAATCCCGAATGAAAAATTAGAGGAGTTAAATGCAAAAGCATATTGCATACTGATTCTTTAAATATAGTAACTAAGATTATCAATTATTAGTTACTATTTTGCCTTAATTTTTATTTAAAAAATCGATTTTTTTACCAGTCCTGGTCTTGGTCTTGCAACAGTTAGGCAACATTGGTCTTGTAAAGTGCAAGACCAAGACCGATTTCGGGCACCAGTAACTTAAAAATACCCGCGTTTTCAGCAAAAAGTAAAACAATTAAATGTTGCAAAGTGTTTATTTTACAGATTTAAATAATGATTTTTCAAATATTTTTTATCTAAAGTAATTATGAAACAATTTTTCTCCTAGTACTCAATCATAGGAGCTAATGCTCATAGTATTTATAAGTGAGCAGATTAATGTTTCTAGCCCTAAACTTTATGTTTAAAACAAAGAAACTTGCTGATTCCTCCAATTATTGTCATGAAATCGTAATCAGGAACACTAAAAGGGTCACTTATAAATACGGATCAATTACTATGACAGAGATCTGGAAGAAAAACATAGTTTCATAACCAGTTTATATAAAAAATATTTGAAAATAATTTTTTTTTAATTTATATCTTTTTTTATTAATAAAAAGTGTATTTAATTTTCTAGTCCCATTCTTCGGGTTTGGTGCCATTTTCTCATAATCTAACATATGTCTATTATAGGCCATAGGCAGTTATGTTTATTGTAATACATCCTCTATCATAAAAAAAATAAAGAATTTGTAACAGTTAATTGCAGTTATTTTCGCTAATTTTCTGCTGAAAATTAGCTCAGTGTTTATATGAACTTTTTTGTAGCTATTGAGATCTGCTATCATTCCTATATATATATATATATATATATATATATATATATATATATAATATATATATATATATATATATATATATATATACATACATCCTTTATAGAATAGAAAATAATTTGGTTCTGGGACCCTTAGAATAAAAAGAAGTACAAAATTAAAATATTATATTTGGCCTAACTAAAAACCAACACAAAAAAGTAAAAAGAAAGAGAAATAAGTAAAGAAAACTTTAATCAAACATACTATGTACAAAATAAAAAATTCTAATATATAAAACACTTGAAACTATGCCAAGGCACTTAAAACCATGTACAGTGGTAAAATATAAATATACAATTTTAGAAAAAAATATATAGAAAAAATAAAAAATACATTACATTCTTCTTAGACTTAAACTCTGTATCTCTGTAGAAAAAAAAAAGCCGAATCTGATAGTAAAAATTGTCAGAGCATTTAAGTGATGAATTATATGTAGATACATCATTATGCTAATCATTATGAATAGTAAGTAATTTACATAAAAGGTTAGCGGGTATCTGACTGTGTGACAGGAATTGGAATAATAGTGTTTTAAATGTAGATAAGAAGGGGAAATGACGAATTTTGATAGGAAGGGGATTTCAGAAATTAACAGAGCGAGCAATAAAAGAGTTTTGGAATGAGACAGATATGTGTTAAGTGATGTAAAGATATATATATATAAATGCATTTTTTTTTCATTATACCTACCTCACAATTTCCAGCATACAGGGGAGTTGTTCTAGAAGTACAACTAAACCAATTCAGTATTCAAATATTTTGAAAGGAACTAATCATGAAAAACGACACCATCTACTTGAAAAAATCTATATTAAAAAAAATTAAACCTCTCGCATTTTAGGGAATATTTTTCGAACACTTGGAGATACTCTTCCAAAATATTTAATTTTGTTAAATGCTTGAAGGTTTAAAAATTTAGTAAATCGTTTATTACTTCTATCCAATATTTTTTTTAGATATAATTTCTTATTGAAATATATATATATATATATATATATATATATATATATATATATTTTTTTTTTTTAACTTGTATTGAGTATTAATACAGTCTGCCACACTGAAGGGCATTGGTACTAGGACTATAGTATTCATTCACAAAATATGTACATTGAAATATTTTTCCTGTCATGTATTTTAGTTGATTCATGCAATGCTAAGTAATGTAACAGGAATCTAAATGTTGACAAGCAGCATTCACCACCTGTTGTGTCACAGTTTTAATTTATTTTTCTGAAATGAAATTCTGATTTTTTTTCCTCGATCGATGATTTCATTCATTATGATATTCCTATTTTTATTTTATTTTATTATTTTTTTTTGGTTGGAGGCCGGAGATAATTGTTACCTAATTTCACTTCCTAATAAATCAGAGTATTATTAACTGAAACAATATTGTGATTTATTGTAGATAAAAGTTAATGGCTTAAACATTTGAGAGGGTGGTGAGTGGAAACACATTAGGAGACCGTTAGTGAAGTCTTTTATATTAATATACAGAAACACAGGCGGATCTAGAGAGGAGGGGGAAATGACTATCGGGCTGAAACCCCTAAAAATGGTAAAGTATAACTATGTATTTTGAATAAATTATTAAATAATTATCTTTAAAAGTGTTATTGGTCGTGTAATTATATAATAGCACTTCACTTTTACCTCGACACTTGGAGGGAAAAGCCTGCCTCGGAATTCCCTCACCTGATTGTAAATCTTTAAGTTATTTTATTTTTATTTATTGTATATACTTTGATTATTATTTAGTTATTATTTTTCTGCTGTTTATTTTATCTTTTCTCTATGTATATTATAAATGTGGTCTTACCTTCCTATAATTATTGTCCAAGTATTACTAAATAAATAAAATTAAAAAAATGACTTCAAGAATCACTTATATGCGATTTAATATACGTAGTTTGTTCCTTTATTTTCTTACAAAGTAATTATCGTATATATATATATATATATATATATATATATATATATATATACACAAAAAAAAAACTTTCGGACTGAAGCACCCCAAAATTAAACCTTGGATCCGCTAGTGTTGAGAAATGTTCATTCATACTTCGGTTCAATCAAACCGTATCATTACTCGAATGAGTCTCTAAGTGAACCATTCGATGTAGTCTATTTCGGTGATACATGGCATTCTAAACTTCCTTTATAGGCCCGTGTCATTTTTTGAAAATTGCTTTAAGCAGTACCTCTTTTTCCCGTATAGAAACTGAGTCATCAATCTGCCCTAGTAAATTAATTTTCGAACAGTGTTGAGGAGTATTAAAACTTTTAAAAAAAAATTAATAATACTGTTATCATGAGTTCAGCACTTTGTAAAGAAGTACTATTTGTTTCAAGGTAAACAGTTGTGCAGAGAAGTGATTGGGCCGAGATCAAGCTCAAACCTTCAGGTTTTTCCCTTATTTAATTAATTAAGAGTATCCACTTTATCCAGAAAGTATTCCTGATCCTAGGGTCGATCCACGTCTCATAAAACAGAATAAATGATTACATGCCTTCAGCCGGATTCGAACCTAGGATCTTGAGCATTGGAAGTCAGTACCGTACCCAATCAGCTACCCCGTTCTTTACTGGAATTTTTAATAATAATGAAACTCTTCACTATTTAAAGACGTCACTCCACATTTCGTATATTTTATAAATTAAGTTTCATACATGAACTGTGTTTAAAATTGAAATATTTAATGTTTAAGCAGGGAGTTTCCTATACCAAAAAACATATTGCACATATCACCTAAAAAAAATAGAACAATTCAAAATTGTATGAAGGAACTAACTTACCTAGTATAAAACATAGAACATCGTCTAGTATCAGGTTGTTTTGAAGTATGCCCAAGAGTAAATAAGAGAGAAATAAACACAGATTGTGATACATAACGCACTTTCCATGAAGGTTTTTTGTAAGCTTCTTAATACAAGCGTAGACGAGGAACGTTGCGAATATGAAAGGTAAGGATATGAAGAGACCTACAGAATACACTCTGAGTTGCTGTTCCTTCTGAGTGTCGTCCTCCGCTGGCGGGAAACAGACGTAGATGAATGTCTTGTTGAGTAAGTTCTCATCCAAGCAGAAATCATTCATTGGAACCATGGCATCTTGCTCTTCCAGCATGAGGGTACCGTTGTAGAACAGCTCGTACTTGTCTTTATCCGGTTCGAGGTAGTACATACTGGAGCAATTTGGTTGCCTTTGGAGGACGAAGACGCCTTCTGGAATATCTAATCCGTTTCCTCCTGGAACGCATCCAAGGCTGGTCTTGATCTTGCCTACGGGGCAGCACTTGGGTACGCATTGGGTACCATTGGTACACAGGCAGCTAGCTGTATAGAACTGCCACACTAATACAACAGAGATACAATAATAGAACTCCGAACGGACCGAACAAACGCACCGCATCGTGGAAAAAACGGAATAACACTGAATACCAAACGAACTCCCTCCCCTACCACTTCAGCCGCTATGCCTCACCTTCCGATTAGATATAGTTCTTAAAACTGAGTTATTTGCTATTTCAATATCATCGTATATTATCTCTACGTTTTACGATCGCTTTTAATATGTTCAATATTAGCTTTGGAATCATTGTCCGTAAACATACACTATAATCTTAAACTAATTTTTTATTACTAAAATAATAAAGCAAAAAAAACGTTTCATTTAAATCGCGACTACTGATTTTGAACACTGTGTTAATACATTTATTTTATTTTAAATCATTATTTTCGAGATATGTAAATAAAGCATTATTAATATTATTTTATAAATCACAACTTTAGCAGTAATTAATCGTGTTTTAATAAATGTATTGATTCTTGACAAAAAAATTTAATTACAACATCAGAAACCTGTGACAGGGTTTATAACTGAATTTGATATATAATTGTATATATTAATACAAATATTGTATTTTTTTTTAACATTCTTAGTAGTTTAAACTAAATAAATTCAAATAAATTTTCGTTACTTAACTTTCCAAATTATTTAAGTAAAATTAAAAAAAAAATATTACTCTGAATTTATGTCTCCGGGGATCCTTTAATGCTTGAGTTTTAATCCGATAAACACTGAAGTTGTTAGGCGTCAGTAATAGTAAAATTCTAAACAGTATCAGTAAACTACAGAAATATATTACAGTAACAAAAACATTTATTTACAAAGTTGATTATATTGTATTGAAAAAGTTGACAAGTCTACTGATATTTATATAGCCTTCCAGGACTGTATATTTAAGAAATTCCTTATTAATCTGGAATACATTATTTATTCTTTATAATATATTAGTGCTTTTCACATGTCGCATCCTATTTATTTTATGCTATGTGAATAAAAGTTAAGCATGCAGCCTGCTAATTCTAAATACTACAATCTTCGATAAATAAATGTAATCTAATCTATCGACGGATTTCCTAATTTTTATTTACTTCTGAAAACTTGCATAATATTACTTATAATATTTTTTATGTCTCTTATCATTATGAATATATACAAGTGTTATCACTAATACATCTTGATTATTGTATTTTTTTTTTAATTTTTGGGATGAAAAACTAAATTCAGAAGTGTAAAAACTGTGATTTATTTTCTTTCTTTTAACTTAGAAATTACGTAATGCATTTAGGATAACTGTACTAATCACTGTGAACACTAGTTCATTTGTCAAGGTAAATTCACATCGTAATTACTTGAGCTATGAAATTCATTTCCAGTTTATATATTTAGACCGTTTAGGTAAATAATAAAAGAAAAAGAAAAAATTCTCTTTATGAATCAACAACAAATGACTAGACATAAATCGTCCTGTTTGATGACTGTAAACTAACAATGTTTTTTTTTTTTTACTATCATTTTATGTTTTAAATCATTTAAGGAAAAATGACTGAACACGACGATATTAGTCTAAGATGTTTTTAGTTTTTAATGTCATTGGTATAAGTACATGTTTTCTCTTCAACCAGACACAGATAATAATATAACCTATAGTTTCTCGTCCCCCAATATATTTATATTAATAGTTATCAGGTGTGTGTGTTTAGTATTATTATAATAATATTATATGTAATATGTATTATATTTACTCATAAATATAATATATTTGGTTATATTGATAGTTTTTCGCAAGAACCTACACAGTATATAAGACGATATCATAGATTCCTTTTCCTCAGGAGCAATGTATTTTAATGAATGAGGTATCAAACGAAAGGAAATTTATAGTGACGAATGTTAATTTCTTAACTTGAAGCGTTAAGTAACTATAATAAAATCTATTAAGGAAATTAGGAAGTTTCAAAACTGAGATGGTTTCAATAGACATCGTATCGAGTCTGGATAAATTGTATTTTTAAGATTTTGCAGCGGGCATTACTGATCTACAAGATAATCCTGAAACCTGTTTGGACCTACGGACTAGAACTGTGGGTGACAGCGGAATTTCCATACATCAAACATATCCGATCCTTTAGTCCAAAGTCCTTCGAACGATAGTTGATGCTCTATTCTATGTAATCAATAAAACCCCAAACCATGACCTTAATATCCCATTTATCCTAGACCTTATCCCAGAAAAATATTCCAATTTCATCAGAATCTTACATATCATCCAAACCCGTTGCACAGTCCCTATCTAGCACCACCCATTTTCCTAATCTTCCTCGAATGTTGAAGCAGCCCAGAGATCTTTTTTAATATATTGGAGTTCTGGCACAGGCGGATCTACGGAGGAGGATGTGGGCTTTCGGGCTGAAGCCTCTCCCTTCCCTCTTCCCCCAAACTGGTAAATTATAACCATGTTTTATAAAAAAAAAAAAAAATATTAAAAACTATCTCTTAAAGTATTATTGTTCTTGAAATAATATGTAAAGTGACTTCAAGAATCACTTAAACTCCAGGACATGTAGGTAGTTTCTTTCTTTGTTTTTTTTAAAATTAATTATCGTTATACGTTATGAAAACAAAAGCTTCCGGGCTGAAGCCTCCCCCAATCGGCTTTATCTTCGGGATCTCAAGGGATACGTCGGGTGGCTTTATCCGTCCTACCGCCGTCAATATTTCCTTGCTACCTTCCTATACCAAGCCATTAGAACACGGTGTCCTGCCTATATTCTACTGATCCTACAATTCAAACGCTCCTTTCAATCCTGTCCCACCAGATCCCGTGCGTCCGACCACTATCCTCCTCCTCACCCAACTGCTGCGTTTGATAAATTCTTTTTAATACAAGTTGTCTCCCTCTGGAACTCACCTTCAGATATCCGAAACGAAAAATCAATATCCTCTTTCAGATCTCTCGTCTTCAAACACCTATTCCATTCCCAATTCGATTGATCACTAAATGTACTTAAAAACCTAAGCTGTAAAAACCTCAAAGTACACACAGAGACTCTGATTATTTTGTGATTCATCGATATTTCGTTTACTTAATTACTGTCTCAGTATATTTTATATTTTCACGTTTTTATATCTTTTCATTATTTATAACGTTATTGTATTCCTTATCAACCTGTAAATATTAAAATATATATTCTGCATTTGTTAATTGTTCTAAAGGAACACTAGTCCCAGAATAATAAAATTATTTTCATTAAAAAAAAAAATCCTGGATCTACTAGTGAGTTCTGGTAATGGCCAGATTCTCTACTCAAGCAGTGTATGTCTATGGTTATAATTAGAAACCGGATTTCCATGTTATTGCACATTTTATTCGCTTGCGTGTAAAAACTCCGGACCCGACTATCTATCTGTTTCAGGACCTTTAGAATAACATATTTAATTTTTTTTTTTTTTTTTTTTTTTTAATTTGTTGATTTAGCCCCTACCCCTAAGGGTCATTGGCTTAATGTTTCCATTTTATATTCGTTGATAAAAGTGAATATTCTTTAAATATTTGAACAGTTTTTCTATTTCATTCTCTCCATCTTGCAGAATTTCTTTCCTTTCCGTTCCCATTTGAATTTTTTTCCTTATATTAGTGTACCTTCTAAATTCTACTAATATATGTTTTACAGTTTTTTATATTGCACGAAATTGCACGTTTTGCCGTTTTTTGCTTAAATTGCACATTTTTGCACGTTTTTGCTAAATTATACGATTTATAAATACAAATGTATAAGCAGAGTGTGTTAATATTTATTTTACTATTTACTTATTATTACTTTTTATTTTACTATATTGTTCAAATTAAATTCATTTTACAAAATAGAAAAATAAGAGGAAGGCAAATAATTCTGTGTAAAGCAAAAATCGTATTCATTACAAAAGGAAGAAGTAAACACAAGTGGAATTGAATTTGGCTAAAGTATTGGATAATAAAAAACTAGAATTAGTTGCTTTGTTAGTAAGGCATTTATAGTTATTGTTTTGGCTTGAATCCTCACTCACCGTTCAACCGTTCTTTTAGTGATATAAAAAAACGGCTTCAACACTAATATTTGAACACTTAAAAATCTCAAACATTACAGATTATTTCAATTTTTTTTAATTATTTAAATTTTAACAACAGCATTTTGAAATGTATAATATTGGAAATTTCAAACTTAATAAAAAAATAAAATTTTCATTATTATTCTAATAAAAGTTAAATATCTAAAATTGGTCTGGTCTATATAATACATAGATAAGTAATGGTTCCAGTATGCTGCCTTGGGGAACTGCTGTCCTAACACGTTTTATGATGAATAATTCGTTGCCTAATTTTAATGTTAAGTGTCTATCTGTCGAGTAAGAAATTATTATAAAATAGTTATATTAAATTTAAGTTTAAACTTTAAAAAAAAAAATAGGTCATTTTTGATTACGATTAATACTGTGCCAGTCTTTTCAACGTATAATATGCACCAGTATACTTTAACATGTTAAACTATACCTCAATAAGCCACAGTTAGTTTATATCTTTGTTTTTCGACAGATCTTTACGTTTTACAGCACCATGTTTAAAAAAACAAAACATATTTTCAGTCATTGGTTTGTCTGTACCATGATTATCTCTGAACGGTGGACCGATTTTATAGCGTTTTCCGGTTTGTGACTCAATTATACTAAATTTGTGGCTAACGGGTTGATGAGCAAAATTCGGATTTTCTCATAAATCTTAACGCCATAACGACTAACGATTTTAAGAAACTTGCCTGTAGTCTATGCATTAATTCCTTTTTAATTTTCATGTATTTAATACATACTATGCATTTATATAATATAATATAAGGGTCTATATAATATATAGGTACCTATAATTCCTGCCTTCATTTATTCCTTCAAACCTTCAATGTTCTGCATTATTTGATAATAATCTTTATTATAATCTGGAATTTCATTTTCAATGTAACATTTCAATTTTTTTTTCTAAAACACTCTCGGTTAACTGAAGCTCTGATAATATTTTGATGCATGAATGTTATAAATTAAATAATATTGATGATTTTACACGTTATTAGGTGTTAATTACATAAATTTAAATATTTTGGATTTTTACTGCACGACTTTGAGTTTTTTACTGCACGTTTTCCGAATTTTTACTGCACGAAAATCCGGTCTCTTGTTGTAATATATAAATAGCTCCACAAGCGAAACCAGGATTTAATTTTTTGGGGAGGGGGCTTCAGCCCGAAAGCTTTTTTTTCATTAAAATAACGATAATTAATTTGCGATAAAAGAAATAAACCAACTACCTATATGAAATGGTGTGTGATTCCAAAGTCCTTTTAAATGTGATTAAAGGAACAATAATACTTTAACAGATAATTTTTTTCCCATAAAACATGGTTGTATTTTACCAATTTGGGGGGGAGAGACGTTGAATTCCATCCATGGTTTTCATCGATGATTTCGCTCGGTTATCGTAGGTCTTTCTAGCGCTTCTGTGATACATTCTAAAGAAAACCGGTCTTACTTCAAGATTAGCCCTTACGGTAATTTTTCGGATTCTATGTTAGTAGATCTATCCTTCCTCCCCGCAATTCTCTTGTATTTTGAGTTGGTGGTCCTCGATTCGGAAGGGTATGAGAGGGCAGGCAGAAACTTTTTTTTTAGACAGTCGTTTTGTTATTATTTTTTCCTCTCATTTACTGATGGCCATCCCCCTCCGCTCACCCCTTCCCTTCCCACAAGAAATCGAACACTCCAACTTTGTCATTCACTTCCTCACCGATGTAATCATTCAATGAGACGATCATCAAAATATGTGAAATTATCCACCCGCTCTAATCTCCCTCAGTATCTCATTATTTACCAGGATTTCTTACCTATACACATGCACTTGATGCATAAACAAATTATTAATTAAATCCAGTATATATTATTTTTATTAAAGATCTGGTGAGTTATTTATTGATGATTTTACTTGAGCCTGATAATTTTACCAAAATTCTGATAACTTCAGATTAAATCATAAAATTTCAGAGAACCAAAAATGTTTTTCGAATGAAAAAAAAATTAATCTCTCTATCATATAGAAAAGTTTTTATTGACTTTTATATTTTATTTTAGTTTGGTTTTAGGAGAATATATTACATGAGCTCTCCTACTAGCTCTAAAATTAGCACTATATATACTGATGTTCATTTAATTACATATGTCTTAAGTTCCTCTAACTTCTTATTATTCTGATACAAAATAGAGATTTACATTCTGGTGTCTTCGTTACATTATTGAGCTCCTGTGACCTACTACTCTCCTAATACAAAATAAAGATTTTAGGCTAAACATTTGTACTGGAAATTGAATTTCATCTGGAGGTGATAGCTTCATTTTATCTAGGAGACAGCAATTATTTTTCGATCTAGATATTTCTCTCTTGAATACAGATTAATTATTTATTATAAATAACATAATTTATATTATATTGCGACGTAATTATAATTATTATAAGCACAATATGACGTGCAATGAAAATATTAGGCTTTGTTCAGTTCATTTTATATTGCTAAAAAATAATACTATCTGAACTACAGAATACATGTAAATTACAGTTATGCAATTTGGCCAATGAGTAGTACTATTAAATGAACAGTTGTATAATTTTTAAAATGGGGGCTGGTCCGCCGTTAGACTTTACCGAGTAGTATTAAATGATTTTTTTTTTAATGAGGGAAGTAATAGTTACGCAAGCAAAGTGATGTAAATTCTGTGTTTTCCATCTCTAAGTGAAAGTTACCCTTTAGATATTGGCAAGACAGCAGTTTTTAGTTTCCTTAACAGCCAGGTAAGAAATGTAGGAGCCAAATTTTATAAATTCATTTGTGTGTTTATTTCATGGAGAAACATATTAAGTTTTTGTTAATCATTTGTTAATTATATTCCATTGTCAACATTTCGGACATTTAAACTTCATGTACGATTTTGTTTTTCTTATTTAAATTTATAGCAATTCCACTCTTTGTGCATATATATATTTCTCTCATGAATCCTTTATTAAAAATACATTGTTGGTGGAATCTCTTTATTGTTTCATTGTCACACTCAATCATACTTTTGGTATCCAGTTTTTAATGGTTGTTTGTTAAAAAATAAAAGGAATTTTCAGATTTTGTGTTTGAGTGTCTGTACCATGAAGAAATTTACGATGAAGAGTAAATTTAATTAACTGATATCTAAAAACGAATACAGTTTATGGAACATCGTATGTATAATTTTAAAAGGGTTAAATTATTTTCTTGACCATAATGAAAATCTTTTTGAATAAAATATGCAACAGTGTTAATTTATATAAAAAACATAACAAGTTGTTACTAAAATTTACTGTATATGTAAGTATTTATTTTAAGTAACTTGAGTTAAATATCTATCTGTAGAGGAAAAAAATACATAAATTGGACCAGTATTAGAAAAATATATAGTGGGCTTGGTAACAAACTTTTTAAAAAATATTTTAGCATTAGATGAAGTATTTTATTATTTTTAATATTGAATAAATAAGGGAAACATATATATATACATAATTATTTTTAGGTTATTACTGGAAAGTTTCACACACCAAAAGCCTTGAGTCTTGAAAACTTAGATGAAAAATTTACTGGAGAACGTTTCACCATAGCAAGCATCAACAGTTGTTTCTTTTCTTCTATCTAATTTTTTTTTTCTATTGCCAAAACATTGGATGATTTGTTTTTCACCTGCACATTAGAGTCTCAAGTCTTTTATTTTTTGATTACATAGTTGTTTTTTTTTAATTTATTTATTTCGAAATATAGTAATCTGTCAAGTAGACAAAAATTATAGTGATATATGAACACATTTCCACCATTTATACAGAAAATATAAAATTAACAAAAGTAAAATAATAATAAAAAATTGTGCACAATAAACAAATAAAATATCCTAAAGGTAAGTAAATTAAAAAACATAAAAACACAGTCATACTGATTACATAGTAGTTATTATTTTTTTTATTATATACTGGTAAGTTATTAGATATATAAGTTGTTAGATTAAACATATCCGACAGACGTAAGAGGTACTGTACTATATGCAATTAACTTAAGTATCAATACATTACTTTAAATGTATTGATACTTACTGAGAATTGCGGTAACATTGCAATTAGTAAATCAGGATATCGGGAGGTGGGATGGCCGAGCGGGCTAGCGTGTAATGTCATTACGTCTTTGCATGGTCACCTAATAACCTGAAAATTACGAATTCGAGTCTCGATGCCGGAGACATATAATTCTGACATTAATCCCCCACCCTCTCCCTTGACCCAACGAAAAACCCGTGTAACGAAAAAGGCGAGGTAAGGGACAAGAAAATAAATCGGGACATCGATTTTTCTGTCGGTAGAGACCGCCGAAACATCATAGAAAGTCCCTAATGGTACTACAGATGGAGGTAGGAATATAAATAAAGTATTTTTTTTTAGTTTTCCGAATAATTTGAATAAATATTCATTTCCTCAAACATTTCAGATACACTTTGGAAAAAATAAATAAATTCACAATAGATCTATACTGAAAAATATGAACTGCAAACAATTGTTGTTGAGTGGTTCTGCACTCACAGCCTTAAGAAAATTAATGTTGATAGAAAGATCTGATATTGACATGTAACAACAAAAATGAGACAAATTTTCGTGGTATTTTCAAACAAATAGATCGTTTTGAAAATGGGTGTGTTCTAACAAGCAGTTCCGGACTTGGCATGCCCAGTACTGTTTTGTGTCTTGTTAGGCTACCAAAACTGTCCTGCGCATGCGAAATCAGTCCAGAACTGCCAGTTGGAACATACCTGATATAATCACACCTTGTATTATTGAATTTGAACCCGCCAAGTATATTCTTGTGGCTTCAAGTATCCTGTACCTGAAACAATTATCCTTGCCCAAGTTTCACCTTACAATGTAACCATAAAAATAGGAATGTCTAAATCCTATTCTATTAGATTGGGCGGCAAATATAATGATATACACATTTTTCTTGATACATAAACGTATATTATCATTATCATCGTGTATATCTTCTGAAAATGCTCCTACGCAAATCATCTGCGTCTGACGGCATGACACAAATGTCAAAGGATGCATTGGCCAATAGCTTTTAACAGCCTTCAACGTCATGAAACCAATTAGTGATTTTATAAAATACACCAATTTTGAATTACCATTAACAAATGCCAAATCGACGAGATGGTTTTTTTACGTACCTACCCATTTTATAAATACATGTTACAGAATAATGAATAAAATTAGGTTTTTAAGAAGGTACCATATTCGTTTGCAATACATCATAATGTATGTTTTGATAAAATAAATAACATTTACATGTAGATACGATTATCGTTTGAAATATATATATATATATTTTTTTTTTTTTTTTTGCTGTGTATCTGTTGATTTTTGGCTTCATGTGCAGTGTATTGGCCGAAAGTTACTGGTTTTGTTTCAAGTCTTGATCTAAGACATTTAATAACAATAACAGAAAAATAAAATAAATTTTATGGAAGAAGTTAAATTTATAGTTCGAAATCTCATTTCTGATTTCAATTTAAATTCTTAGTGAAAAAGTCTCATAGATGAGGTTCGTTTAATATTTTTAATTGTTACTCTTTTATTAATTTATTTTAATTTTCAATATTACTATTTATATATGCTTTTCAAAATAAGTTATTTTTCGAACAAGAAATCCATATATATGCATTATATTTGTGCTCTGAGGCAATGGGTGAAAGAATTATTTATCTATACATTCAATTTTTTTATTATTATTATTTTTATTTTCCATTATCAGCATTTACAGCATTCATTATTGTATATAATGCATTGTTATTATGAAAAATTGAAGTTAGATATCTGTTGAATAAGAAAAACTTTCTGTGTAATCATTGAAGTTGCGTAACTATACTCATAAAAATTACTAACCACTAGCTAGTATTTCACATTATCTTCAACATCCATCATCAAAATAATTCATAATGACTGCATGAGGTTTTATGAACTTACCTGATATAGTGCAGGTCAAGTCAGAAAAATAGGCAGATGTCGCCTGAACGATAGCAAGGATGACGCTTCCATAAAGGAGGCAGAAAATATGAGAAGCTAGATAGTAGCCATGAGCAGACCAGAGATCTCTGACAAATATATATGTGAGAAGGGTGGCCAGGAGGAACGGAAGGGACAAGCAGAGACCGATCGGGTACAATACGAATTCTGGGGATGGTACGTCATCGACGGTAGGGTCGGTGCAGATGAAGGTACGAAGACCATGGTCCTTCAAGTTCTCGACACAGAACTCCTTAGAAGAATGCAATTCGCCATTCCAGGCTAGCACTCCATTTGTGAGTATGTAATGTTGATCGTCTGGAGAGGATGGATCTAGCAGGAATGAGTTTTTGCAGATGGAATGTACAAGACGCACGGCCACACCACGAGCAAGTGTCCCAGGGGAATAGTATATCGTAGGAGCGGGGTCCTGAAGATGGAAGGACTGGCAGATGGAGCCGATATAGGCCTGGCCGAAGGGGCAACACTTGTGAACGGCGACCGTCGAAGAGAGGACCATGGTCGGTACTGAACCTGTTCCCTCCAGGAGTATCCCCACCCCACCAGGTTTCTCTTCGCTATTCTGCCGGCCCGGGTGTCCTAGCAGCCTCGCTTTTTGGCGAAGCAATCTCTCAAAGGATATGATATGAATAAAACATCGATAACTTACAATTAGTATCTCTTAACTACTTGTATACAAATAATCTTTTTCTGAGAAATCGTTACTACACTATATAAGAATACTGAAAGGCATTATTACACTTTAATTTGCCCATTTAGAATCGTGAAAAATATTCAGAAACTATATTAGATATGTTAGTAAATTGCGTTCTAAAACATTTGTATGTATCTATTGTAAAGTCGTTTTTTTAATTCTTACTTTTTAGTCGGCAACATATTTATATTACGGTAGACGGTAATCAGGAGGTGTTTTATTGTATGTAATTTATGTTATGAGGTGAAAAGTATGTAAGCAGGGTGAAGAAGAAACAATTCAATCTAGTTCTAATGTTGTTTTCATTTCATGACTCTTTAAAAAACAAAACTGCAGAAAAAATAAAACATTCAATTATCAGAAAAACATGCAATCATCAGAATAGAAAATGAAAGGCTTTTGGAGAAATAATTTCTTTTTTGTGGTGTTTCAAAACCAGCTTAGTACATTTTGAATTTTTTATTATATTGGGTTTTTCTTCAACAGTTGTTTTATAAAAATCATTAAGAGATAAATTTTCTTCAAAATTAATAAAATCGTATGATGGAAGAAATCCAGCTCATGAAAGCTTTAGGGAAAAAATGGAAAATTGACTTGGCTTGGTTTTTGGAGTGCAGCGCATCTAAAATCAATATAATTGATTCAATTATAAATATAGTAAGTACTTATTACAATTTAGATAGTCATCCACAGGCTGTATAGTTAAACTAAAAAAAAAATCAATCTTGAATATCCAAATGACAATCTGGATAGATTTGAAACATTTGCTATAAAATGGACAAATATAATATTCAAGGCGTGTTAAAAGTTGAGTTATTATATAGTGAAGATCAAACTGATAATGGAATGTACTTGGATAGTAAGAACATTCACCACACATATCAAATACCTCATTGGCAAAATGATACCCTCTGTCAGGAATCGGTTTACATCATCTCGGTGGTCAGACTTATCAATTGAAAATAAACTGCTACTGGCTGGACTCTTTTTCAAATATTTTCCAATCCTACTTGGAGCTGGATAACAAGCCTCTTTGATTGTACTCTGGTTGAAAAAGAGAAAAAAAATATATATTATAATGGTGTGGAGATAGTTGACTGTAGATTCTAATTTCAGAAGACGTTAGTCGGGAGAATTTCCTTTCAACTTATCAGAGAATTTACTTTTTCTAATAAGTACTATTTCAATATCAACAAATATATTCATGAAGTTTCGTTCAGATGTGAAAGGCACTCGACTACTTAATCAATGTCCAAATATTTCAATTTTCGTAAATCACATTCCCTAAAATCTCCCCAATGTCCATAAGTAGGTTAGCAAGTATGAACGGATAGCGTAATATCCATAATCAAGTATATAATATATACAGTGGGCAAAAAAAAATATTAGTAGACCCTGTTTTTTGGCCGAAACGGTTCACTATATTTTTTTAAACTTGAAATAACAGCAGATATCAATTACAAACTTCATTTTGTGTTAATTTAATATAGAGTTTAAAGTCTCATACAACTTTTATAACATTAATATTTCAATAATTTGTTCACAAAAAAGTATTCGTACACTAGAGCAAGTATTAATAATACAATGTTTTTTATTATCAAAATAGTGTTTTAACGTTATATTAATAATCCTTTACTTCAGAGAGTTAAGCGATAAAACGGCACAAGCAATTGCTAGTTCAGTTCAGTACTAAGGAAAATTTCTTGGAAATGGGTCTATAAGTCCAAAGAATTGAATTCTCATCTTAAAGATGGCGTAAAACATATTCAATAGGGTTTAAGTTTGCAGAATATTGGAATAAAGTTCGGACTACCTCATATGACAGTTCATTACATTATAAACAAATTTAAAAACTTTATCAGTGGACAATAAACCCCGCCCAGAAGAAGAAGAAGAAGACGCTTGTTGACAGTGCGATGATCTTGTGAAATTGCATGTATAGTGGCAAAAAATCCCAAATTAAGTGCTTGAGAGGTTTCTGCTCACATCGCGTCAGCTTATGGAACATCTTTGACACCTCAAACCATGAGAAATCGACTACAAGAAACCTTTCATACCCAGACAAAAACAGCAAAAAAAAAGACTGGAGTTTGCCTGAGAACGTGTAAATAAACCATACGTTTCGGGGAAATGTATTTTTTTCAGATGAAAGCAAGAATAATATATTTGGATCTGATGGAAAAATATGTTTGGGGAGGAAAAAAGGAAAGGCATTTGAACACCAAAATCTACAACTCACAGTGAAGCATGGAGGTCGCAGTGTCATCATAGTTTGGGGCTGGAGTTTGTGAACTAGCCATTATTGAAGGGATTACGAACGCTGACAAATATGTTAATTTAAATAAAATTATGCGAAAGTTAGGAATAGAGGACACATATATGTTTCAGCAGGACAATCATGACAATGATCCCAAGACCACGGCCAATAAAACCAAAGAATGGCTGCTATTTAATGTTCGCAAAACACATCCAAAATCACCGTATCTTAATCCAATTGAAAATTCATGGGTGCTCCTGGAATTGTAAATCCGAAAATATTCTTTTTCTTCTCGGAGTGACTTAATAAACAATTTTAAGAAAGCTTGGGATTAAATTGAACCAGAGGAGACCAAGAGGCTCGTGGAATCGATGCCAAAAAGATCCAATGCTTTGATAACCGCGAAAGGATACTCTACAAAATATTAAATTAATTGAGACTGGTATTTATTATATTTTCTTTGGATTGGTTAAATTTACGAATATATATATATTTTTTTTTTGTTCATATTTCAATATTTTGATATTTTTCATACAACATGAGTTATAAAATTTTACTTTTTAGTACAATTAATGCAAAACGAAATGTCTAATTGTTATGTACAGTTGCTTCATGTTGAAAACATAAATAAAAAGATTTTCACCAAGAATAGATCATGTTCAAAAATAGGCAAATAAAGTACCTTCAAATTTTCTTTCTTCTCTTACTTGTTCAAATGTTTTTATGTTGAAGTATCAAGAAATCGTTTTGTCTTCAGTACTAGAAAACGTATCATCGCTTGAAACTCTTATAATGTCAACAACCGTAAAAATGTGTCATAAAAAAAAAAGGTTTTGGTGAATGACTCTATTTTCTATATACTGGTGATTGTTTAGGATATACATGACAATAAGAGCCTTAAAAAATTCATACCAACTGTTAATGACTCATTATGCAAATGTATGACGAACTTATGAGTAGTGCCCATTAGTGCTTTTCCCTATTTGAATCTTTTAAATTATATCCATTGTTTTTAAATGTGCTTGGAGCCTTTAGTAGTATAATAAAATAAATTATTTTAATATCCTCATGTTTATTTTGTTTAATTGTCTGTAGTCCTAGAATTTACGAAAGTTAATAACAATAACAAATATATTCCTAAAAATATCAATAATTAGTAGGCTCGTAAATTATTATAAAACAAGTTCAGATTCTTTTAAAGGACAATGACCTGCGTTCCAAAGATTTCACTTTCTACCAGGAAATATACATTCGAAATATTAAAATCTGCTTTATGCTTTTATAATCTTAACTTTTGAAGCAGTCTATTAAGTTGTATATTGCGAATAACTTGTTGAGGAAAAGAAAATGGTTCATAAAAAAAAAATGGAAAAATGAAATTTTCTTGGGATACTGGAATACATAAATTACACCTTAGGGGTTATAAAACACTATCACAAACTCATTTCACAAATAAACAATCTTTTTAACAAAAAAATGTAGTTTCAGAGAGGGGTATTCAGAAAGAGATCCATGACTAAAGTTAAGCGCCATAAAAATTTTTGAGAGAGAACATTTCGATGAAGTCTTGAATTTTTGAGGTGGACATATTTCGACGAGAAAAACATGGACCAGACCAGAACGAGTGTAATTACATATGATTTGCCATTTTCCTAATAACACTTTCGCTAACACTGTTTTTACGAAGAGTATATTCGATACCCAATAATCAATAAAAGCAATAATAATTAATAGTTGCGGTAATTATTTAAATGAGGACCTTACGGATTCGCTTGGTTCACAATCACAGTGTTCATGTAGTGTCGAATGCTTCCAGGTTTATCCGAAAGACAGTTTTCGCCGTTTCATGAACAAGTGTGACCGAAGTGATTGTGAACCACGTGTAACCTTAGTTGCTAACAATGAGATGAAATAGCTATTACTGTCATCTTTACACTGATTTTTTTTATTATTTTTGGATTACCCACTGAATAAATAAAATCGTAATTAATATTGATTTATAGGAAAACATGAAAAAAACAAAACAATTTTAATACAATTGAATATATGGTAATCACACAAATAATCGATCCGATGATCGTATTTGATCAGATCTCACGAATTACGGTTCCAATTCCGATCGGAATAATACAATGGTATACACGGTGGCATACGACGTCTGATCAGATGAATTACGGCTCTAATGTAGTCAAAGTCTTAAACCCAAATAATCTTAGATATCAACAGTATGATGAGAAAAATGCATGTCTATTTCAACAGTTACCTCTGTCGCCACAAAAACTAAGCAACTTATAGGTATGGTCATAAACTTAAGAATTATCCAACGGCCGCAAAAGAAAAAAATTATGGAGTACTTTAAAAAAAGATCCACAGGATTTTAATCTCAAGATTAACACATATTGACGATTTATAAGTTTTTATATTTATTATGTTTTCATGTTTTACTTTCGTCTTCTAGAAACGTTTTAAGTCTCCTTGACGACCTGTTTACCTGAGCGTTTCGTTACTGAAAGTTTAGACTTTTAGCTTTAGTGGTCTCTGTAAGAGTTTTAAGAGGATGAATGCTCAGTCCAATTCAAATGATATTCGCACATATTTCAAGATTTTTCAGACGCAAAGTCGTACTTTTCATAATTTTATTCTGTTCTATTGGTTATTTTATTCTTAATTTTGTCATCGAAGTATGAATAATTTATTATTTTCAATTAAAAACCTACTTCTCTTTAATTAATTAATATTTTCATTTCATAGCCACATTTTTCTTCTACAAGCGATATGGAAAATACCAATTTTATTAATTTTGACAAATTAATATGGCACTCTGATGATGAGCCAGCAGACAATTCTAGTGCTGTAATCACCTGTCGGAATTCTGTACAAGGAAAAAGTTTGGTAGTCGATGACAGAGGTATAACTTTCATAATATTTAATTTTCCTAACTCTTATGTATCACAGAAACAAGAGACGATTATAGGCAATATTACTTCTCTTTAGGTTATGTTTGCTCCAGGTTCCATGTCTTAGGGACTGGTTGTTGTGATCTTAAAGCAAAGAACGTTAGATATTCATGTGAAACCTGCAAAGGAAATGGATGTTGTAGCATTTATGAATTTTGCGTATCTTGTTGCCTTCAGCCCAACAAGGTTAGTCACGATGATTTCATTTTTTGATATTCATATATGATTTCATTATTATTTTATTTATTCTGGTGATGTGGATGAAATATAGATTTAGAAATAAAATCATTATTTTTTATAAAATGAATCCATAAATACTCCACATCACAGGCAGTTAAACTTGATTCTGGTCGCCATTAAAATTACTTTTTTAAGCAACTGTTAGCATAGAAACAGTACTCCCATCTAAAATACTGAGCCACAGGAGTGCTCAGACATTTTTGAGGGTGACAGATTTTACAGGGCTTAGAATTTTATAGAGAATTATATTTTTGTTGGATTTCAATTTAGAGAAACTTTCAAATGATCTAAGATTTTTACAACTCTACTTTAGCTTTTTTTTCTTTAATTACCCTCTATCTTGCCTTTTTCGACATACAGTGGTATACTCTACTTTAGCTGCTTTTAAGAAAAGAAGAGAAATAGAATTTTAGTGAAGGAACATCTTGCGCCATTGACCTTAGGGATGGGCACCCCCTGTTGGGCCAAATCCCGTCATAGGTTGTAATCTATCTTAATGGCTCTACAAATCTCAGTGAGTCCTGGCTTCCTTTATGTTGTAGTGGTTCAGATTTTTAAAAACATGTATAAACAAGTTTCAGCTGTCATTTTATATTTTTTACTAATACATATAAATATTCATATTTATTAGTAGTATTATAGTATATTATTAGTATTATGTTTTTGTATGTGTCTTAGAAAGAGTTGCTTCAAGGTGTTCTAAGAAGAGCACCATCAACATTTCATGTGGTGTTTGCATCAGTGACAGATCATTACGAACTATGCCTTGCGAAGTGTCGGACTAGTTCATTGAGCGTTCAGCATGAGAACTCTTACAGAGATCCAACTGCAAAACATTGCTTCACAGATGCTGTTTCATAGAAATGGTCAGATATAATTTTATTTTTAATTTATTTATTTGTGTTCTTTGAAATGTGTAATGCTGTTTTATGAACCATCTGTAGTAGTAAGGGCATGTTACTTAGGTATTACAATCTATGATGGCTGAAGAAGTTTTATTTTGTGAGATTTTTCCAAAATATTTGCTTTACTTTTTTCCTACATCCTCTCTTAGTTACCATTAAGTATTTATTTATATTAGTGTAGAGATGGTTGACCGTGATGATAATATGAGAAGGAGTTGGTCAGTGGGTGGGGTCAAATGAATACTATATATCAAAATAGTATTTTATTGTTTACGCCGATGTTCGACCCACTTTGTAGGTCTTCATCAGGGTGTGGTATCAGGCACTGCAGGAAACAGTTAAAAAAAAAGAAAAAATAGTGTCTAAAACCAAATGATAACCAGGTTTGTTGAACATATGGATTAAAATAATTCAGATACTATAAATTGGACCTGTATACTGTAAGCGCGGGAAATGTTCAACATTTCATCTTCTTTGTAATGAGCTATTATTTATAATTTATATTTCATATTATTAATCTCTCCTGGTTGATGTTTTCACTTATACCGTTGTGGTCTAAAGCACACACCCTTAGTTTTTTTCTATATTCTATGATTTACATTTATTCCTTATTGTGGATTTATTAAGTTCCAAATACTAACTGCGCTCCTTGCAATGCAAAATTAATATAATGGGGTGTGTGCCTCAGTGTAATACAGTATTTTTTTTAAACTCTCTGCAATGCGGTTTTAGCTTTAACTCCATTGGGAAACTTCATCTATGACCGAAAATTTTGTCAGACTAAACCAGTGAGTAAGGAACTTTAGTTTTTTTAATAAAGGAGGGAATTTTGCAACCTCTGTTTCTCCCTGTAACTCTCCTTTCAATTAATCTTTAAACTCATTACATACTTATAAAAAAATTACATAGTTGAAAACTGTTTGTTGCTGATCCTAACAACATTATGAGTAGTTGTGAGTATGTCAGTTATTTATGATATTGTAATTAATAATGATAAAAAGATGATTGTATTCTATAGTAAACAGAATACAGATTTGGCTTCAAGGAAAACTTATCTTTATGCTTATTATAGTGCTTTTAAACTTAATGTTAAGACTTCAAATCAAAATATTTACGGATCATGAAGCAGCAATTACAGAAATGCTAAATTATTCCCTAATATTAAAAGAATCTTGATAAAAACTATATTTTTTGTTTCAGATTTTATCTACATGAAGAATTTGTTGGAAATATTGAAAATCTATTTGTCTTCCCCTAGTGATATGTGCATGCTAATAACGTGTGTATGATATTTATTTTTACACATAACTTTGTTATTTTATTTATAAGTTGACTAGTATTTTAATAACATAATTGAAGAATCTCAAACAATCATTTTAGCCTCTCATAATATGATCATCCATCTTAGTCCTTGTTGAGAAACAGAGGTAAATTAAGCGAAATTACCTATTGATCTTTCCCATTCCTTTCGACACCAGACATTACAAAAAAACCTACAATAACCACAGCGGTAGAGGAATGCTCAATATCAAATCGCCATCTTATTTATTTACGTCAAACATTCACTGTTAACGAATATTTCACTTCCTCTGGCTGCAACATTAATGTTTCAGAAGGGAGGTGGTTGCTAGATCATCTACTCTTACATAATTTTAATGGAACTTTCTGGTCACCAACATCAAAAGGGTTCAGCAGATTTTTGTGATGTGACAGTCTCCCTCACATTCATCATTCATAGCATATCATTTTGGATTTAAAGAGTTCCCCTTTCTTTAGTGCACTCTCCACTATGCGGATGACAATGACTTAACATGTAATATTTTTTTCTTAAAATTTGTTTTAAGAAAAGTTGTTTTGTTCTGTTATCGGATTCCCTGTTAATATTTATTGTTGAATGTCTCCTTTTTTTGTTTTTTTAACTGCTAATTTTATTAAATGAGTTTTCAATTCATTATCTTCCATTTTGAAAAATGAAATACATGTGATATTGAACAGTGTACAACCATGAATTTAATTCTGGTGATAGTTTTTCAACACAGGTCTATTCTCAGTATTGCTATAGTTAGCTGTTATGTACCAACTACCACAGGCGGGTCTGACAGGGAGGGGAGGGGTAAGGGGACTTTCGGGCTGAAGCTCCTCCCCTCAAAATGGTAAAATATAATCATGTTTTATAGAAAAAAATATTGAAAACTTTCTCTTAAAGTATTGTTCTTATAATTACATTTAATGGGACTTCATGAACCACTTAAACACCATTTCATATAGACATTTAATTTCTATCTTTTTTTTTCAAATTAATTATTTTTTTATGTATATATATATATATATATATATATATATATATATATATATATATATATATATATATATATATATATAAGTTAAGCGTCGTCGGACTTAAGAAATAAAAAAAAGAAGGAAAAGGGAAAAGATGTAACATACACGACTTCTGAAATAACACTGCTTTATTCGTTCCATAAGCCTCCTTATATACACTTAGCCTGTTTATTTACATTACCAGATAGTATTAAGGCTGATACCGCCAGTCTCCGGTCTTTATCTCCCCCCCACCAGTTTACGAACAGGATTTTCGGAAACTTAAATATTGCTAGATCGGAGCCCACGGTGACCAGCCTTAACACTTTACAATTGGTTTTACAGTATATCCTTAAAAGAAAATAAAATAGTTCCACTCAACTGGAAAAATAATAAATAAAGAAGAAATAATTAAAAACACTGAAACTAAACACAGCACTTTAGAACTCCTACCACTTGAGAACTCCTAACAACAACAAAAAAAAACACAATTTCCTCTATACATGAAATAATACAACAAAAAAAAAATCTTTTACAACTTGTTTTGTTTTGACAGCCACAAAAAACCATATTTCTCTGTTTTATATACAGCGGTGAGGGTACTACGAATCCGTAGGTCTATGTCCCGACTCTATCATTGGGAGCTTTAATTGTTCGATATGAACGGTTCTCCTCTTTCTGGGCTCATTCACGCTCTCAATAGTTACCAGGTTATGCTCCCTAATAACAACCACTCTGAATGGACCCTCGTACCGTAGCAATTGTTTCCCTCTGTTGGTTCCCAATTTCCGGTAAACTATTGTTCCTATTTTTAGTTCCCCCATTTGGTCGCGAACCTGTACATTCTGCCTTTCCACCCGCTTCTGCTTTTCCCGCTTAATTCTCGCCGTTATCTTTCCCCATGTTTTCTCTACCTCTACCCTATTGCTGAGAATTTGATCCACTAACGGTTCGGTAAGCGTAGTTTCCCCATAATCCCGCCTTGGCCTGCGCATCCCGAATAGAACTTCCATGGGTGAAAACCCCGTTACGGAGTGGATCGAGTGGTTATAGGCTGTTACCGCTTTCCTCATTGCCACATCCGGCTCCAACCCTTTTTCACCCTGATATACACGGACGTGGTCGCTTAACGTACTGTGCAGCCGTTCAATACCGCCTCTACCTTTAGGATGTCCTGGGGTATTATAATGCCACGCAATTTCCAATCGCTTCACCTCCTCCCTAATCGCGGCATTGTCGAACTCCCTACCACCGTCCGAAGTAATCCTCTCGGGGACCCCATAGAACTGCACCCAGGTTTGTAGGGCTTCCGCAACTGCATTGGCTGACTTCTCCATCACTTGGTATGCCATCGCCACCTTGCTGAATATGTCGATTACCGTGACCCACTTAAACCCTTTCCAGGTAAACGTGTCAATCTGAAGGTCCTGTAGCGGCATATTCCCTGTAGGTGTCTCCTCCTGAACTCCTCTGGGGGGGTGTCGATCGTATTTTGTGCGCATGCATATCTCGCATTTCCCAATGACTTCCTGGATGGACCTCTTCATGCCCCACCAGAAATACTTCCGACGCAATGCCTGCAGCGTCTCATTAACGCCTCGGTGATTGGTTTTCCCCTGGTGATATGCTACTGTGATTGCTTGCTGCTGCTCTTCGTCCTGTACCGTCTCCACAGCATACTTGCACCGGATGAATGTCCTGTCCACGCCTATTCGCTCGGACCTCCACATTCGCTTGATCTTATCCCATACCGTATTGTTTCCTACGTATAGGTAGTGCGTTTTACCCGCTTCCGAGGCATCCCTCAGTGCCGTACAGATTTGTTCTTCGCTGACCCCGGGCTGCGACCAAATGACGCGGATCCTACTTCTCCCGTACCTTCTGAAATCGATCTTCATGATTCCGGTTGTTCGTGTCTTCCAAATCACCTGACGGTGTTTGTCGTTCACGATCTCCTCTATTTCTTCCATCTCCGCTGCCCTTTCTTCCGCTGAGCTCTCCTCTTCTGGGGAATCTCCCCTGTCCTCAATCCCTGCGGTGTCATTTGCCCCTTCGCCATCGGGAGTCCATTCCCTCAAGAATTGGCGCACGTCCTGCGATGGTCCTCCCCTGTCCTCTTCAACCGCGTTGATCATGATGGCCCTCGAGAGCCAGTCTGCCACCACGTTTTCCTTTCCCGGCTTATACACCACCTCTATGTTGTATTGGCTTAGGATCTCCTTCCATCTTGTGACCCTAGCTGAGGTTTCCTTGAGTTTTCCTACCCACTGGAGGGGTTTGTGGTCGGTATGGACTCGAAATTTTCTCCCGAATACGTATGGCCTGAAATGGTCGATAGCCCATACTATCGCGAGTAGCTCCCTCTCCAAAGCGCTGTACCTTGATTCCGCACCCGTAAGCCGACGGCTCGCGTATGCTATCGGTCGTTCACCCTCACTCCCCCCCTGGGACAAAACGGCCCCTAGCGCGTATTCACTCGCATCAGTGGTTATATTAAAAAGCTTCTCGAAATCCGGGAACGCTAACACCGGCTCCGTCGGCAACCTATTCATACATTTTCGAATGTTATTCACCATCTCTGGTGTCACCACAATCTTCGCGCCTTTCTTCAACAAATTGTTAATGGGTACCAAATACTCTGCCATCTCGGGTACGAATCTCCGGTAATAATTCAGCGTCCCGAGAAGCCTACGAATCCCCTTGACGTCCCGTGGTACCGCCATCCGCGTGATTGCCTCCACCTTTGCCGCATCCGGTCTGACCCCCTCGCTAGAGATAGTGTGGCCTAAAAAATTGATCCGCGTTTGTCCCAGCAGAGACTTCTCGCTTGACAATTTCAGCCCGAATTGCCGGAGCCTTTCGAATACTGCCCTCAGATGTCCCACGTGCTCGGTTTCCGTTCTGCTAAAAATCAGCAGGTCATCCATGTATACCTGGCATACCGAGTCATCGATGCCCCTCAAAAATTCGTCCATCAGACGCTGAAATGTTATGGGCGCATTCTTCAGACCAAACGGCATCCTGGTGAATTCATAATGCCCCCTTTCAAATGTGAACGCTGTTTTGTGTTGGTCTTCCGGGTGCATCCGTATTTGGTGGTATCCCGCCTTGAGGTCCAGCGTGCTAAAGACCACGGCCCCACTCAACCTATCGAGTATATCCTCGAATCTCGGGATCGGGTACTTCTCGTCTACCGTGTTATCGTTCAATTTACGATAGTCTACTACCACCCTGTATTTTTCCTTATTATCCCCCGGCGCTGCCTTCTTTTTCACCGCCCACAGGGGACTATTGAATGGTGAGGTGCTATCAACTATGATTCCCTGTTCTTTTAGACTATCTAGCTCCTCCCGAATATGCTGTCTCAACGCCTGCGGGTATCTTCTCTCTTTCACGTAAGTTACCCTCTCCTGTTTCAGTGGGATTTCGTGCACCGTCCTCCCTGTTACCCCTAATACCTCACCTTCCCTGAAGAAGATATCCCTAAACTCCTCTTGTAGCAACTTCCTCCAGTCCTCCACTCTGTCCACCGCTCCTATCCGCACCCTTCTTTCTCTCGCGACCCCTATACATCCGAACTTCCTCTTTCCTAACCTAACGCTCCAGACTCCTCTACGATTTCTAATGCTCGCCCCTACCTGACCTAACAAATCGCACCCTACTATGACTTGGTATTCCCGAGTCATGTTCTCCACCACATGCACCGTTAGCTCACCCTCTTTCCCTGTCCACCGATCAAGCCCAATTGTCGCCTCACCCTCTACACTACAGGGACCACCCAGAGTGATCAGCTGGCAGTCACATTTCTGTATCCGGAGTACCCTCTCGCTCCCGCACCCTTTTCCTAACGCCCTTCGAGTCATAATAGTGCTCGAGCTACCCGTGTCCACAAGACACTTTACTCCCCCGTCTACTTCGATAATTGGCAACCAGCATGGCTTACCTCGGATGTTGTTGCATATTGCTGTGCGGTCGCCTCTCTGCCGACACACTCCTCAGATGTCGTCCCGCTTCCTCCTTTCTGCCGCCGCTCGTCGCTGCTCACTCCGTTGGCTGCGCCTACCTCCTTCACCTCCGCTGCTGCCTGGTTCGTCCGTCTCCGTTCCCGACGCTCCTGACTCCTCGGTTGCCTCCTCCGAAGATCCGTCCCGCTGATGTACCCTGGCTCGTCTTTTCATCCTCTGCACATTCACCTCCATGGGTTCGTCCTGAGGTCTCTCCCTCCTGTGAAATATGTATGGGCACTGCCTTGCTATGTGCCCTTCCGTCCCGCACTCGAAGCATCTGGTGCGCGGACATTGCGCTACTAAATGTCCCGGCTTCCCACACCCGTGACATTTTCTCTCTTCCCTCCGGGGCCCATTCCTCGGCCTCGACGACTGTCCCGATCTTCTTTCCCTCGTCGGGGCTTTTTCTCCACTCGGCTGCCTTGTGTCCCTCTTCTTCCAACCTGTCGGGGCTGTCCATGGTCGTCTATCCGTCACTCGGGTCCAACCCGGTTCTTCCACATCCATCCGTGTCTCCTCCTCTCTGGCACTTAGGTCGATCATCTCCTGGGCGCATTCGAGGAACGATCGCTCTCTGGGCAGTCCGTCCCTCTTCCCCGTTTCTTTAGCCAGCTGGACTTTCAATATTGTCGACAGAAACTCCATCCTGGCTTCGACCTCTCCCACGCTCATTGTTTCCCGCATCTTCTCGGTTATGCGATTGTACTTCGCCACGAGTACTCCCGCATATTGCCCCCTTGACTGTCGTTGGGCCCGCCGCTCCCTAAACATTTGGAATATGTCCTCTTCCGGTGTCCACCTACCTCCTCCAAAAGCCTTCTTCAGCCGCTCCTTAATCACCGGCCACGGAGTCTCCTCGTCCGCTTGGATCTGGTTCAGGACGTTCCTCCTTACTCGGCACACAAGAGCTGCTTTTAGTTCTTCCGCGTCCCCTAGGTTCACCAGGTCCTCCGCCACCTTCACCTCGATTCTTGACATAAGACGATCTCCGCCTTTCAAGAAATGGTTGAGCTCGCCTACCTCGCCTCCGAATCGTTCTAGGTCCGCAATGGCCCTCCGTAAGTCCTGCGTGGTTGTTGCTCTTATTTTCATCCATTCCAAGGCATTGGCGTGTGCTTCTGCCAACGTGTCCCTTGGTAATGGAGGGATCTCCTGGATCTGAGGGATCTGTGCTACCTGAGGGACTTGAGGTATCTGAGGTACTTGAGGCGCGATCTGGGGTACCTGATTGATCTGTGGAATATCCTGAGGTTGAGGAATTTCCGGTACGCTTAGTACTCCCGGTCTAATCAATCCTTCTGTCGGCATTTCACCTTTTCCTTAAACACCAAAAAAAAAATATCTACTTAAAAAAAATTACTTCCCTGACGTTGTCCCGGGTTTCGGCACCAGTTAAGCGTCGTCGGACTTAAGAAATAAAAGAAAGAAGGAAAAGGGAAAAGATGTAACATACACGACTTCTGAAATAACACTGCTTTATTCGTTCCATAAGCCTCCTTATATACACTTAGCCTGTTTATTTACATTACCAGATTGTATTAAGGCTGATACCGCCAGTCTCCGGTCTTTATCTTATATATATATATATATATATATATATATATGTATATATATTCGGTTGACGTTACAGACCTTCTAAATCTTCGACCGTGAGATGTAGTCTTCTAGACCACATCCCGATTCGTGATTTAAGTACACGGGAGTAGGGTTATCAGTCCTATGGTCATCAGTCGGTGTGAGTTGCCTCCAGTAGACTGACAGGCCTCACAAAGCCGCAGCATGCCTTTCCCTAGTGGACGGTCACCTCTCCAAGTGCTAACCACACTCACCGTTGCTTAACTTGGTTACTTATGGCAAGTGCCTTAGCCCGCCATATGTAATATGACAAAAAAAAGCTTTCGGGCTGAAGCCGCTTCAAAATTAAATCCTAGATCCGCTAGTACCAACTATCAAAGCTGGTATTAATTAAATTTTCCAATTTAGTATCCTTAATTTTATTCGTTATAAAAAGCTAATATTTTATGATTTTATATTCCTACTTTGAAAATTAATTTATTCATGGTAACTATGTGTTCCGTAGATGTCAGAAATGAAATTTAGATTTTACCTTTTCATACTTCATCACTTTTATTGTATGATTTGCAGACTTTTTCATCAACTAACTGGAAATATATTCCTGTAGTTTTATGTTTGAGATCATAAATGCCTATTTTAATTCATATTTATTATTACTTGAACTATATAAATTGTTGTATCCATTATTTTATCTATCTTTCTCTAGTATATCCCCTTTCGTAGTTTGGCTAAATATCCAGACCATTCTGGTTCTTTGCCAAAACTGACCTAAGTATTAACAATTTTTCCAAATTTTTAAAAATGATTGTTCAAAAAACTGATGGTGTTAAAAAAATCAAAATTTCGATTATCTGCTGTTATTGTTCATATGGCTGAATAGTTGACATTGTCAAAATCTTGAATTGAGCTTGTTCGAACATTTGGTGAACCAGTTATAACATTGCTGGGGAAAGTCTCGGCCCATTCTAGTTCTGAACATCCCACATTCTCTCTCAACTGCTCTAAATTGAGGTCTTGTCCACATTCTTGATTATGTGAGATATGACGTCTATCATTGTTTTTACTCTAAGCTTGTGCCCAATCATTCTAATGTGATATTGATCTACTTCTGTAAAATGATCTAGAATGTGAACTATATATTTTTTTTTTCAGGGGTTGCATATGAACGTTGTTTATATTTTTTGAATATATTATCTTTGCCTAGTTTCTTTGTAGTTTACTTTTTACATCTTTGTGAGCAGTTGTCAAAGAGTCAGATCTTAATTCAAATTCATTACTTGCAGGATATTTAACACGGATAGAAGCTTGACCCTACACAGGAGTGACTTCAGCTGTATCATACTTTTTAATTTCCAAAATCTGAAAGAAACAAATTTACAAATCAGTTACAAATGAGCAGATATAAATTCTGAAAAGACTGGAGTGAATGTGGATATACATAGCTAGTTATAGAGAAATGCAGAGTGAATGGATCTATTTATTTAATTGTGTTAACCAGTGCTTCCATTTATAAGTGATTTTAAATTTGGATTCAGATTTTATTTTTTGATCTTATACATTGTAATTATTGAATTGTTTTATTTGACCTATCAAAGGCTGATATGTCATGCAAATTCTAACAGTACCTAACTCAATTTACACTAAAATTAGTGATGAAGCTATCTAGATTAGTTTCTTCACACTTAATTGTATGGTAATCATGCATATGTCAAATATATGTTTCCAGGATGTTTTGATGTTGAAATGTGCTACAAATTATAATAAGGAAGTTATTAGCTACAAATATAGGTGTTTTTTTTTTTTTAACATCTTTTGAAGTTGGAAGAGTCGAGGTGGTGCTGTTAGAATTTATATGGCAATATGATTAATCTGTTTATATTGCTGTGATTATTCTTAAATAGTATTGTTTTGATAAATGATAATTTACCAGGGTATTCTTTGATGTTCAGATTCATTAAAGATATAATGAAATTTAATATAATTTCGACACCTAAACAATATTACATCTCTGTATTTGTCATAATTTAATATTTATTATTAATTATTATTAGAAATTTAAAAAGTGCTTGTTACATTTTAAATTTGATAGATTCTAATTGGTATTTGTTTTTTCAAGATATGAAACAGTCTATAACTCAATAAAAAATTAATTTCATAATAACGTTTTTTTCTTTTTATACTTCACCTTTCCTTCTATATTTAATATTATTTAGAAGTGAGGCCTGGTGAATAGAGCATTTGCCTCTTATAGTGAACAACCTAGCTCAAACACTGGTGTGATAAATTTTCTTTTTACAGAAAATTAATTGGTTTTGTAAAGATTAGATCTGTGATTAGGCAAATAGTTTATTGAGGGCACTACTTTCTATTTAATAAAATATTATAGCTGATAAAACAACTAAATTATTTACCACAATTATGACTTTATATACGATTAATGTTTTATTGCACAAATTTATTCAGATTTATAATAATGCTTAAATTCAAATTTTGTATGCCTAAATTTGAAATAATTGTAGAATCATTTGATTTAAAATAATTATAACTATAACAAATAAATAAAAAGCCACTTAAATTATATATATAAATTGATATTTTACAATTATATTTGTTAACTCCTATGAGAAGTCATTTTAGGTTAGCTTATTTTTATCTACTTTTAAATCCTTGTATTTTTTAATTTTCAAAAATATGTTGAAAAGATCTTTCTCTCAATGTGTTTATATTTTTGAAGTATACAAATTCTGTATTTTATGTATAATCTCTAATATCAATGTGGAAATGGGTTTTACTTTATTGGATTGAGATGTTTTTATATATATATATATATATTTATATATAATTGGTGACATGACCCTAAGTAATTTTATATTCTTAAAGATTTTGATGAGGGAGTTACATTAAAGTATTATCTATTTTTGTAAGTGCAAGACTGTTGCCAAAGCTAATTTTGAATACAATGATGGTTTATTTATTTTTTATTAGGTTTTTGAATGACTATATCTTACAATTTGTTTTGCAATTATCAAAACCAATTGCATTTCATTATTTGCTTTAACACTCCAATAGTCACACCTACATATATAGCATAAGTAGTCACATGTCATCTGTGAGATGCCTTTTCCATTTTGTTCAACTATACTCACGATATTACTTTTAATACTACAGGAAATCAGTAAAATGGTTGAAATATTTAAATTTCTAATTGTATGTGTTTAATGAAAAATGTATGAAAAAAATATAAATAAATAAAACATTAAGGGAAAAATTTTGAATGTAAAATATTGAGGAAAAGAGAGAGAGTGAGAGAGAGAGAGAGAGAAATAATTCATTATTAAAAGTAGAGTGGGGCATTAATATTCCCACAGAGTTGATAGGTTGTGTCAGTGAGAGAACCTTGGTTTGACTGACAAATTGTGGGTTCACTCAACCAAAAAATGGTATTTACTCTTTCATTTTATTTATACTGTGATCAAATAACATTAATTCTGTTGAGGTCATGAAAATATAACATAAACAAATAAATTGTTAATTAGTGAACTAACTTGAAAGTTGAATTTTGAAATAAATTAGTTATTAAATTAAATGATAATTTAAGGAATAATAAATTATAAATAAGATTTTACAAATGAATTTTTCTGTTTGTATATTATTGTACCTATGTGTGTATATAAACATACATACACCTATATTCAAATATCTTTCTCAAAATTTATGGGTGTATATATATATATATATATATATATATATATATATATTTGTAAGATATATATATATATATATATATATATATATATATATATATATATATATATATATATATATATATATATATATTTGTAAGATACAATTTTAATCACCAAATATCTATATTGTTTACAGAGATAAAGTATTTTGTTTTTAAAATTTAAATAATTATTATATTTAAGAATTTAGACAAGTAATTTAAAAGTAAGTAGTAATTGAAATACTATGCCATTAAAATTGTATTTTAGAAAAATAAAATACTCTGTATTTTAAATAATGTATGTTAAAATACTTTTCATCCAGGTCTGTTAAAATTATTTTTGTTACAAAGTAAACTTGAATGAAATGATTGGCCTTTATTAAATACCATTTTCCTTTGCCTCTCAATTCAATTTTTATTCTCACTGTAAAACAAGTGAATGATTCCATGTAAGAATAAATTTTTTTTTAAAGTTAATTTAATATCAATACAATCTGTCATATTGAATGGTAACAAGTATCAGGGTTTTGAATGTTTATTTATACAATATATACCTACATAAGAGACATTAATATAAATAATTAAAAAATAGAAATAAAAAATAATATATATATAACTAAACTAAAAATAACAATGAGAATGATAATAAATAATAATAAACAAAATACACTTTAGAAATAAACTTGTTGAAATAAATAAATCTTCAACATATTCATACCTTTGTACAATATTTACATTCTCCCGAGATCTCAGAACCAAGCTTTGTATTTCACAATAATTAAGATTTTGTTGCAAGAACAAAGTAGATGATTGGCGAGCATGTTAAAGTGTAAACTTAAACATTCTTGAGTCTGTTGATGATTTAATTGTGGACCCACAGAATAAATCTTGATCTTCCCAAACTAGTTAGAAGAGATTAGGTTGCATCTCTAGGACAACCTCCTCCCCTCCGTAAGCCAAAAATGGTGAAATAGAGTGTAATTAAGAAAAAAAGAACCTAGTAGATAAACTTTTCATCAAAATTGAAATTTGATTATACCTACAATTAATATTTTCTGGAATTTTTAAAGCAAATATATATATATATAGATGCTTCTCACAATTTTCACTCACATTTCTACTCTCTGTATAAATTAATTATTTTTAAAGTTAATACATTTTAGGAATATCACTTCAATCATAAATATAAACTTAAGACAATCAATATAAATTATCACAATTCTGTGCACAATATATTATTGGCTTATCGGACTATAAAAAAAATTTAACTTTATAGCTATATATCATGGATCTATATCACAACTCTTATTTCTGGTTATTTGTTTTCAACCTGCAAATATATAACTCTCCTTATTACCTTTAGTTAATTTTTACATAGTTCATATTTATACATTTTTTATAAGTAAGTTGGGAATATGTACTGGGAATATATATGGACAATGGGAGACCTTCAATTGTTTATGATAAACAAACTTAAACATTTTTTAGAGGAAGAAGTTTTGAAAATTTGGTATTTAAGCCTTATCGGACTATTTCAATGAGGATAAAACATAACTGATAATAAAAATAATTCAATTTTTTTTTAATTGAGTTTAATCGAAATCAGTGACTTTAAGCTGGTTTTAATAAAATTATCGTTAGATGTGTTAAATTAATTTTAAAAAGTGGTACTTCCAATAAGTTGATTTTAGTTAAATTTTATAATAGCATCCCAGGTAAATACCTACCTAAAATATTTAATGTCAATGTTGTATGTCTTCTGGTTCAGAGTTATATGTTCAAATACGTACACATCACAGGCGGATCTACGGGGGAGAGGAGGGGAACTTTCGGGCTGAAGCTAAAGGTAAAAAATATTTTAAAAATATCTGTTAAAGTGTTATTGTTCATGTAATTACATTTAATAGGACTTCAAGAATCACTTAAACACTATTTCATGTAGTTAGTTAGTTTCTCTTTTTTCCAATGTAGTTATCATTATATCTATGAAAAAAAAGCTTTCGGGCTGAATTCTCCCAAAATTAAATCCTGGATCCACTAGTGGTACACACAGATCTTTTTGGGAGACTTATTTGTTTGGACTCAGAGGACCTTGAGATATGTACTTTTGTTGAAAATTCAGATTCTAAATTTTCATTTATTTATTTTATCACTTTCCACATATACCAAAGTTTGTCAGGTAAATTTGTGTCTTCTAAATTTTTATGATCATAATAATTTCCCCTATTACATACTTCATAGACACAGGTAAATGAAAGTATTAAGCATGCATTTATTCTGCTACAACAAAACCTGTGTTTAATAAGGGCACTAACGGATCCAGGATTTAATTCTGGAGTGGCTTCAGCTCAGAAGATTTTTTTTTTATGTATATATTATGATAATTACTTTAGAAGAAAGAAGGAAACTAAGTATCTATTTGAAATGACATTTAAGTGATTCTTTAAGTCCTATGAAATGTAATCAGATGACCAATAATACTTTTAGAGATAATTTTTTTTTCATAAAACATGGTTATATTTTACCATTTGTGGGGACTTCACCTCAAAAGCTCTCCCTCCTTCTGTAGATCTGCCTGTGATTAAGGGAGTCATAATTAATATACTGGCAGAAATAATTATTTATAGTTATACAATCCTAACTTTTTTTAGCTCAATTTTGCTAATGAAACAAGCAAAAATAGTGTTTATGTACTCAATCCTTCAATTATAACTTACTATGATTAATCTTTCTAATTTTTTATTTATAAAGAATAAGAAAGATTAATCGGATTTGTTTTATAGATATAAAACAAACTCGTTTTTGAGTAATACCATTAAATAAGAATAACTTATAAAAGTAACAAAAATATTTCAAAAGAGAAATCATTAAAAAACTTATATTCTTTGTAATCTAATGAGTTTATTTCATTTTATATTAAAATAAAAATATGTGCTTCAATCTAATTTCACAATGAGCCATTTAACAATTAAATGTTTTGTTTATTGTAACACTAATATAGTGGTTATAATACTTATTTAGGTTCTTTTATTAAATTTATTTGTCTTAAATATTAAATAAAATTCTCTGACAAAATTAATTAGATGAATATTCAAATGAACAGAATGACATATAAATGTATTGCCTCATTAAATAAAAATAAATTATTTAAGATCTGTAATTTAAACTGTATGTTTTAATTAGTACATAAAACTCTTGGAAAAAATTCTTTAATTTTTTAACTCACACACACATACATATATTTATAACTTAAAAGTAGTTTAGTTGCTTTTATATTCTGTAACCATTTCTCTTACTATGTAGGTTACTGGAGTGGATTCCAATTTCTGGTCTTCCCATTGCTAATTTCACTTTCATTAGGCTCACAAATCCTTGAGGTCTGTTTAGTCTATGATAGATGTGACAAAGGGTACATAACTGTTTTCCTTGGTGGGGTAAGAATGGGACACTGATAACTCAGAACAGGGATCATTAGTTCACTGACAGGATTCAGCCAGGTAAGGCAAGTCACAAATGGGAATATGCAAGGCAATATCTCGGTAAGCAAGTCCAAATACTTTTCTTTTTTTTTTTTTGTATTTTTATGTTAAAAAAGAAAATTAATATTTATGTTTAAATTGGTTATTTTTAATATTTTTTTCATTAGTGTTCATTGACCTCATTATTTATTTTTCTCATGTTTTCAAAACATTCAATCAAATATAACAAGGAATAAAAATTAATTTTGTATTAATAAAATTGTTTGGGTTCGATATTTCATAATATAAATAGAATTAATTCATTTTCATTAATGTAGTATAGGATATTAAATATTTAAAAAATAAGAATGATTTTTTTTTTTTTTTGGTTAATTTAGTTTGAAACAGTTAACTCCTCACTTTCTAATACTTTCTAAATTTATACCTATGTATTAAAATAAAGTTGATTTCTTCAATTATGACGTGAATTACAAGTTTTATACATTTTATTATATATTTTGTTTTTGTATTATTATTTTTTTTTTTTTTTATGTACTATGGATAAAAAAAAGAATAAATCACAGGAATTAAATATTTTTTAATAACAAAGTCCAAAGAACATTAATGAAACTTTTCAATTACTTTTACTATAAGAATAATGAAAACAAATTTATAAATATAAATAAAAGAGTTTGTATATGTTCAGATTTTTGTAAATTTGTCCATAACAATTATTTATGTGTGAATATACATATAACAAAAACTTGTAGTGCTACAACTCATGGAACATGCTTGGTTCAGTACATTGTTAGAGTGTTCTCTCTCTCTTCTTTTTTTCACCCCTCCCCTTCCTCACCTTATTGGCGGTATAGAGTTTTTACCAGGCAAGGGAAGAGAGCAGGGAATTAATGCCAAGTTACCCGTAACCTTTGGTTTATTAGGTTGCTAGACGCGGATTTTACACTCCTGTTAACTCAGTAGCCCACCCCACCCCTATGGTTATTTATTTATTACTTACTAGTTAGAAAGTACTGTTTCTAGGCCTATGGTTCTATAAGAAGGTTATTTGGCCAGAATCACAGTGAACCAAGCCCTCTGCTTCCAATCACGGGAACTCCAGGAGGGTCTCCTGACTACATTGTCACTAAACACCACTGACTACAAGTCACTAAATGTAACAAAATAAATAATTAATGGTCACAGTTGGGCTTGAACCTGGACTTGGCAGAAGGAGCATGAGTGCCTTGCTCACTTAGCTTCCCTGTTCCCTCAATATAAATAAAATATACGATTTTTAAAAAAGTATTTATAGAAGTTGAAAAACTATACAAAAGTAAATTAGAATACAATATCAAGAATAAATAAGTAAATGTAAATATATATATTGTATTAATTTTATTTCATTGAATTATATAATCTTTATATATTTAATACAATCAGGATATGAGACAGTATTTAATATATTATAAAATTGAAAATAAATAAATACAAACAGCTATGGATGAATGAATCTATGTGTAATCATCCACAAAGTTTATTATTTTTTTTAAACATAAAATCATTCATGCATTACTTTTCCACAATGATTTATCATGATTAAAGTAACTAAAATATCATTGTTAAATAGTTATTATTTTTAATATAATTTTGTACTCTGCACAAAATAAACGATAAATACAAAAAATCAATAATAGTTCAAATATTAATTGATTTTTTCTGATAAGTTCAATTGGAGTTTCGTTTTTAAACACTATGCTTACAAATATTTGAAAATTAGCATATCTAATTTATTATTATGTTAATAAATTTTTATTTATTTTTAAAAATGTACAATTAATTCATTATGGTTTGGTTTGAAGTACAGGATTAAATTTAATTGTGTTGATAGAAACACATGATAGCATGATAGACTAAATAAAATTCATGTTGCATTTTAAATATCTGTTAAAATTATAAAATTGTTTAACTTTTATGCTGAAAATATTGATTTTGTATAAAAAAAAATTGTAATGTTATAGTTGTAATATAGGAAAAGAAAAATATATTTACATTTCATTTTGTTTTTGAGATTTCTTGCATGCCTTTTTGACTGATTATTTTTAAATTGAATATTTTAGAGTAATAGTTACAAATCAGCAATTGGATTTAACTTAACACACATCAGATAATATTTTTTAAAGGCTCTTGTATTAAAATTATAGAGAACAGTTAGGGAATTTTGCAGTTGCAGCAGGGCTAATGGGATGTGCTTCAGCATATTTATTTTACATGATTATTTAAGGAAGTTGTTTAAATACTTATGATAAACTAATACATTTAATTGCAATTGAATACATTCTAAATTTTTTATATTTTTTTATTAATGAATATGTATTTAATTAAACTAATGAATCTGTATTAATAATAATTTATTTCTAATGACTAAAAATTATTTATATTTTAATAAAATGGGGTAAAAAAAAGTTTTAAATGAAACATGAGGGAAAAAATAGTGGAATTTCTTTATTTTTGATCCAAATGCTCGAGTGCAGAAATTTTATTCCATACACGTTAGTTGATGTATAAGTTGTTTTTTTTCCATTCAGAAAAATCATTTAAGTGGCAGAAGATTTAGCTTTAAATGTTTTTATTTTAAATTGATGATACTAATCTTTCTTCCTGTTGATTTCTTGGAGACTTAGAGAAATGTTTTGACATTATTTTCTTAAATTGTTCTATAACAAAATTATTTTTGCTTCAACAATATTTAATAAATTTAATAATTTACTGTGAATGTTTTAGACAACATATAAAATGGGGAATAGGCTTGCTTATTGGAATTGTTTTGATTATCCTTGTAGTCGTATTGACTCAAAAATCAGAAGTCAATCAAGTCGATGATGAAAAAACCTACACTGAGAAGTGGGTCCACCCAGCCGAAACTTTGGCAAAAGGAGCTATAGTCAGTAATGGAGGACCATGTGCTGACATCGGAATGTAAGTACATTTCAAAGGTGTTGGTCTCAAATTAATTTAAAACTAATTAGCTTGTTATAAAACAATATTTTAGCATGAAGTTTTAGACCAATTTATATAATAATTATACTGTAGGAGTAACAATACAGTACAAGTAAAAATAAAAAGAATTTCTTAAAATTCTCCCGTGTCAAAGTATTACACATCTCAAGTATATTTAGAATTAATAACCAGTTTGTACTAACTAACATCTACCTAAAGCTTTGAGCTTTTTTAACCATTAAAAGGTGGTGGTTGGTTTTTAATGTAAAAATTACATATCATACAGATTTATTATGCACTTTGTTCAGCCCGATATTAGGATACTAATAAAATGTTTTTTGAAAATTGATTTTGGAATAATTTTTGATGACTTCCCAATCAGAATATAAAAAATAATGGGAAATTGTAAATTTTGGATATGATTATGATTGTTCAAGCTATTTAAGGCATTATATTTTTACTGTATATCCAATTGCTACCAACCAGCTGTGGTTCATGAGGAATGGTTGGTCAACTTCATATATAGAAATTAAAATACCCTAAAAATCTATTGCATGCAAAAGATATTATATCAAGAGATATTACTAGGATAATATTTCATATAAAAAATAATATTTTGAGGGTCTTTCTGATATATACTGAAATGTTGTCTCTCAACAATATTCTTAAACATCACTTAATTTCATAAAGATATGTTTATTATATATTCAAGTCTTAAACTCACATTACATTTAACAAGGAAATAACGTTAAAATATTTGAGAATTATGAAATTCAATTTTATTTTTAAAATAATGACAATTTCTCAAAAAATCAATAAAAAACAAACAATTTCTCAGAAACATGAGTACTGTATGTATATATACATGAAATTTAGCTCCTGTGGAAAGTTAGAATTACTGATATATATATTTCAAATATTAAACAACATTTTTATATATTTTGTCTGTTAAATTAAACTAATAGATATTTTGATTTTTAAAGTAGACTGACAAACATAGAAAAATAAAAATGATAATGATAAAAAAATAATAATAAAAAAAGAGAATGAGTTAATTGATTCAAATTGAAAAATTTTCTTTGAACAAGGAATAAAAATTGTAGCCCGAGAAAAAGCTCCCCAGTAGATCCAACATTATGTTTCTTCATAGACTCTTAAGTTGTAATTTACAACCATCAAAATAATTTTCAAGTTATTGATAACAAATAACGTTTTTCTGTTTGCATCAATTGTGTTATAACTTCTGTCCATAAAATAAAACCTTAAATTATTATATAAATATTTTATTGTTCTCCTCTTCTTAAAAACATTATAAATAAAAGTACCGTAAATTATATACAATTGCACTTGCTGAGGTTTGTACCACCTATTCTTTTTATCTCTTAGTTTGAAACTATATACCTCCCTCAAAAATTCAAAATTCATTCAAATGTGCCCCCTCAAAAATTGTGATGGCGCAACTTGCGCCATGTAACTCCGTTGTGCGCACCCCTGAGACGAAAACACAAACAATTTATTCAAGTAATATTAGCGACAGGAAAACCTTAGGCATTTTTTCATTGATCTTTTTTAATTTGATTTAATAGGCTTTGAGAAATTTAAAGTAAAAACGATTAAGTAATTGAAATTGCAAAAGAGATATAAAAAGTACGACCTGAAGGTGACGTCCCGAAGTCTTAACCACAAACAAAACAATATTTACTCATTTAACTTCTTCTCTGCAAAAACCGTGAGAAGCAAATTCCGACAAACAAATAAGCAAAAGATTATGAAATTGTCATGATAACCGATTACTGATTTAAGTAGGCTATTTTTTTATTACGTAGAATTGATGAAAATAACTCGTTCCATATTTCTTTTCGTAACAAATATTGATAAAAAGTACCATTTAGTTATTTAGTTTTTATCTACAATCCATTTTTTCCTTAGTGCTTGCTATTATAAAAAAAGGAATTGTGATAAACGAATATCTTAACGATATTTTTGTTTTCTTTACATGTTTTTCTCACTTGTTTTGTTTATTGAGATATTTTTACCGATATATATATATATATATATATTTTACTTTTACTCCAATTAAAAACAATCAATGAAAAAAAATGCATTGTGCATGCAAAATATTTTTTTTCCAAAATGTCTAGATTTTTATCATGATTTCCAACGTTTCAGTGCAAATATATGGTTCATCTTCAATGAAGATTTATCAGGGCTTATGAGTTAGATATGAAAAGAGAAGTGTACTTTACTTTTTTCATTTCGTTTAGTTTTTCGCCAAAACAAAAATGGCGGTGAAAATGCTTTGATCGAAAAATTTACATTTTTGAACATAAAACACGACTTTTTAAAATTATTTTTTTCACATGTTCGTGTTAAAATAGTTTCCATGTGATGACAGCACTCTAGCAACTACTTTCAGCAGTAAATAATCCTCAGACATTTTACCAATAAATGAAGAATTGTCAGAATACATATTTAGATTTTTTGGGTTATTCCTTGTTTTATAATAAAATTTAATTGGTTAATACAATTAACTTTTCAATCAAAATAACAACAATAAAAGTGCCGGTTTTGTAGTTACTTTTTTCAAGATAATGTTTTTATTATCTTAATCGCTATTGCTCTTTTTAAGCATTTTTAAATAATTGTTTCTTCAAATACTACTGATGATTTTTTATTTGTGTATACATGATTAGAGCATAGAAATATTACTATTTGCCTTATTAACAAAGCAACGATAATAATAATTTAAAATTTAATCACGTTGATGACAATGAAGTTTGTAAATAAAAAAACTTCGTATGACTTATTGATAAGGTTTTAAAATTACCCATGCTTCGCCAAGGCCGTCAGACAGACGTCTTTGAAACACTGTTATCACTAATGTGTCGCAGTTAATACGATAGTAGTATAACGAATATGATTTTTGTATCGCTCTCAATAGTTTCAATTTAATGGAAAATGATTAATAATCTTACATGGATTGATATCATTGTCTGTTATTAATTTTTAACAAACTTTCACGGGATCGCTTTTTGTGCTGGATTGCTTCGAAGATGAAAGTTGTACACACATGTCAAGGATAAATACCGTTGTTTGTTTTGGTTCCCGACTGCGCAATTATAAAGATATAAAGATGAAATATCTAGAACTGCTGAATAATGGTTTATAATTATGATTTATTAATTTATGTACCTAGTTATTATGTAGGATTAAATTTTTAAATTCATAAACTGGTTGCGAGATAGTGGGAGTCAGATGCAGATAAAAAAATATTTTTTTGTTTAATTAGGGCATCTAAAATGTGGTGAATAAATATATTTTAGTATTTCTAAACAAGACAAGAATATCATACTCATCAAACATCCAGCCTAGCATATATTTGTTTTTTTTATTTATTCAGAAATATAATAATCTGTCACACGGACAATAATTTTAATCAGATACGAACGCATTCAGGCCATATATACTGGAAACATAAAATTTACAAAATAACTAAATAATAATCAAAAACTATATACAATAAAAATATGATTTTAGTTATTATATATTTATTAAATATTAATACAATCTGCCACATTCAATGGCAATAAACATTAGAGCTAAAAGTATTCATTCATAAAATATATACATACATGAAAAATAATTGAAGCTAATTACAGAAAAAAAAATTAGTAAATAAATAAAATTCTTCTAAAGCTCATTTACACCTATATATAATACTTACATTTGCCCTAGAGACCCCGAGCCTGGCTTTGTCTCCCCCGTGTGGCAGATAAAGCCTAGCTCCACGAAGTCCCAACGCTTATTTTTCAGCCGCGTCATTGGACTGGAGGCCAATGGGACTGAGAGAGGGCACTCGAGTCAAATACATGCAGACATTGAGTGGAGAAGCTGGACGTTGCCAGAACTCTATTAACATATTTATAAAAGATCTCGAGGCCACTACCAATACCTCCGGGGAGGAATATAGGGATGTTTGAAGCTAGATAGGGATTGAGATAGAGGATTGGGATAGTGAATAAGGTTCTGATGAAATTTTTTGAATCGGAATGGGATGACGTCAATGATATATGGGATGTTAAGGTCATTTTGTAGGGTTTTGCTTGTGATATAATATGGAGCGTAAACTATTGTTCGAAGTACTATGGGCTGGAAGGATTCAATACGTTTGATATTCGAAAATTTAGCTATTACCCACAGTTCAAGTCCGTTGGTCCTGGTTTCAGCACAGTCTTGTAGATTAATAGTTTGTTTTCGATCGAAGGATGAGATGTACTGTTTAGTAATCTGTATAACTGAGCAAATCTTCGGTTACGCTCTTGTCTTATAAGTCTGGTGTTTGGGTTTCAAGTCAGTATTTTGTCTGAAAGGAAGCCGAGATATCGGACTATCCCTGAGGTTGAAACCAGTGTGGGATAGAGTTAATTAGGTTTGGCGGACAGGATCTGCGTCGGAGGGTGAAGATGACATGTTTACATTCTGATCCATTTACTTTGATGTGACGATTGTTGTACCACTGCTCTATCAACCGCGTAACTGGTCCTAAAGCCAGTGGAGATCGAGCAAGAGCGCTTGTTAGCACTCCAATAAAATTTCTAAATTAAGAGATAACGAGGTTATCTCCTTTTCCGACACCTTAGAGTGTTATCAGGAATCAAAGAGACAGCAAGGTTAGAAACGAGAGGATTGAGATGATTCTGAACTCTATTATGAAAGGATAGGTATCTGGATTGAGCCAAATCGGAATCATATGGAACTTTAAGGGTCTTTATGGATGATTTTATTTGTAACAAAGTAAGAAGGATTGAGAATTTTACGACGATTTTGGATTGTAAGGATTGTACGCTAAAGGATTACGATGGTTTAGTGGAGCCTCAAAGGTCTTCGCCGTATGTCAACAAGATGTATCAAATTTTAATATTGTTTCTACAAATCTGTATTTTATGTACACTGGCCAACAAAAGTTTTCATATACGTATTGTTTGAAATTTAAAAAATCAATAATAATACTACTCTCCAACATATTTTTTTAACAGTCTAAATATAATTTTAATGCCACTGTTAATTTTATCTAAAACATTTACCTAACAATAAATGCATGTATTTTAAATAAACATTAACAAATAAAAGTATAAAACGAGAGTTTCGAAGCAGCAAAAGTTTTCGTACATATTCATATTATCTAATAATTTATTCACTTTAGCTCAAATTTTTTAACAAGAACAAGTCCTTTATTTTTAGTATTATTTTAAGTCATTTGGTCAACGATGGGGTCATCTTCTAATTCAATTGGGAGGGCTCTTTCTTCAAACATTTCAGTTTTAAGATATTATAGTAACGTTATATTTTCAATCCATAAATTATCGATAGAATTTAAATCTGGATTCTAAATCGGAGTTTCTTGTTCATTGCAATAATTATATAGCAGCCATTCCCGTATTAAGAGAGTTAGGGTTTATTATTCTGGTAAAAATTTAATGTTCTTTCCATGAGTGCCCACAACTTGGTCTCGTGGTGCGCCAAGTTGCGCCATCACAATTTTTTAGGGAGGCGTATTTTGACGGGATTTTGAATTTTTGAGGGGGATACATTTCGACAGAGTAATGAATTTTCGGATTGGAAAGTTTCAAACAAGGAGACAAAGGGAATACATGGAACAGACCTTAGTAAGTGTAATTTTATATGATTTAGGGTATCTTAATTTCTAATGTTTTTAAGAAGAGGAGAGCAATAAAACATCATGAGGGGAGGGGGAAGGTTCATGCGACATCGACCTTGGGGGGGGGGGGAAGATGGGCACCCCTGGTTCTTTCTAAACTCATTTTTGCCGCACTGGTCCTAAAAGTCTACGGAAATAACAGCAAGAATAAATGAAAACTATTATAAAAATAAGCTAGACAAGATAAATTTCGGATAATATTAAAATAATATGAAATTAAAGCCAGAGTGAATAGAAATATACCTCTCATAAATTTGATGAGTAAGAAAAATAGGTTGGTTTTTACCTAAGAGTTTAAGAATAAAATTTAACAAAAACAAATGTAATATCATTATTGTTTAGAGCCTTCCTGATGGATTGCTTCTCCCATTTTGTCCTGTAACCCTTCACTTCACGAATTACAGACAGACCAGTTTCTGCAACTGCAAGCAGTTATTTATTGTTCCTTCTACTGCTATTATTAGTTCTCTGAACCCAGATCGGTCTGGTTATCTTGCGGAGGTCATGCAATATTGTGCGATAAAATTTTGTAGCAATTCAATAATTTTAAAATCCAAATTGAATCTGAAAGATTTTTTTTTCCATCACTCTATCGGAGACGTGACAGAAATACGAAAATATATCAAACAAGAGATGATTCTAAGATCCAGTAAAAGTTCCAATTTTCTGGTTTAAATATGATTTTCAAGATTTTGTATTAGGATGACTGAAACAGATTGAGCTTCATCCTTTGGCAAAGGAGTATTTTGGATCAGTTCTCTAGTAGTTTTTTTCTTTGACTTATTTTCTTAATAATTTTCTTCAAAGTTATAAAGAAAATAAGACTATACTACTAAAATCCTTGAAGGTCTTTGAGCTGAGTTGATAGGAAGTACTTTTTCTAAGCCAATTATGGTACAATGCCTGGATAACAGGATGTAGCCAGGATGACGCGAAACGATCAGATTTTAACCACAATAAAGATTACCCTTCAATGCAATATTGTGGTACCATTGAGATCTTCTGATGATGCATTAGCTCTGTAGAACGACAAGACTGATTTTGAGGGATATTTATTTGTTCACACAATTTTTTTGTAAGATTGAGGCCGATTCCTTCGGGTTGTATCAAATAAAATCTATAGATGGTGGGGTAATCAGCTGAGATAGAAACACGTTGTTTTCATATAAAATATAAAAACTTACTGCCAAATTATATTGGGTGGCTAGACACACAGCATACAAGTTAATCCGTAGGACAATAAATACAACTTATATATAAATATAAAGAAGTTGTTAGTATATATGAGTATAATAAATAAATATAAATATATATACCTTTTTTTTCCTTGTTCATGCTTTTTTTTTTACATTTAATTTCCCTTTCTCTCCCTTCTCTCTCTTTATACATATCTCTTATATACCGTATTAAAATGCTCAAGATTATTCAATAGAACGATAACAAAAAACATGAGTGTATATATAACAATATTGATACAAACATGTCTTATAAACCTGTTTACGATTCCCACGGTGGAATATTATACAATACTTACAGAAGGGATTATAAGCTTTCTAGAACAGTGCAGAAAAAAAGCTTTTCGATTACTTAGTTGAACTAAAATAATAAACGAATTTTTATTTATTTTTTTTTTAAATGAAATTTGCAACTGTATTACATGAAAAATACAACAAGTAAATGTGACATTGGTAACATGACATATACAACATGAAGAGAAACTATCGACTGGTAGAACTCAAATTAATTCTATATCAGACGCCTACAAGGGTTATCAGGAATAGAAGAGGAAGCAAGATTGAAAACAAGATAGTTCGGATGGTTCAGAAGTTTATTATGGAAGGGTAGGTATCTGGATTGGGCTAAATCGGAAACATATGGTACGTTAAGGTCGTTATGGACGATTTTATTTTTGACAAAGGAAGGTGCATTGAGGATTTTACGAAGGATTTTGGATTGTAAGGATTGAATACGAGAGGAATTCGATGGTTTAGTAGAGCACCAAAGCTCGATTCCGTAAGTCCAAATAGGCCTTATTATAGTCATATATATAAGTCTTTTGTAAGTTATTGGAAGTTTATAGCGTTTGTCTCATTAGTGCTGCAATAGTCGAAAACGTCGAGCTGTTTCTTGTCGTTTCAGTCTTGTATGAGGATTGTATGTGAGTCTGTTGTCCAGGTGGAAACCGAAAAATTGAAAAATAAAATAAAAGGTTATTGATCATGTCATATTTTCTTTATAAATGTTTTTAGATCTATCGAAATTGTTTTTTAATAGACGTTTGTAAATATTTATACTTCACATTAATAAAAAATTTGTATGCAATGAACAACTTTTCCTTCAAAGCATTTTTTGAAAAAATATGCGCGTGTCTCACTGATATTCCGAAATTGAATTCTTTGATATTAATTTTGGATAGCCAATCCAATGCCAGACGAATTTTCAAGGTAAAGCTTTTGTTCGTCCTAAATAAGCGTAGCAGGACAACTTTATTACGTTATTGGAATTACATCATAGTTCATCCTGCCCTAAGCAAAATATTTTATGTTTATACTCTAAACGTTGTACGGGCACTCAACAGTCGTAGCTATAGATTAATAATGTAAATCTGTTTTCCTCATCTTATTGTATTTGTATTATTAATTGAAAAGTTTCATTTTGGACAATAACAAAATAAATAAATAAATTATGAAGTGTAATATAAAGCTTGCTTACATAACATAGAATCTTACTGCTGGTTCGTCAATAATTTATTAGAATTACGTATCATGACTGAAACAAAAAAAAAAAAATAATAATAATAATAATGAATGGTATTAATCAGTATCAGCATTATCCTATTTTTGTTTAAATGGAAGCTACTATAAAATAAAAAGTAGGTGTATTAATATCTGCAAATTTTCCGATTGCGAAGATATACAACAAACTCTCGCCTTACCTTGTTTGGGGGAAAAATTCATTGAATAAATAATTATTAATTATTTCATAAAATATTCATATTATATTAAATGTACTTAAAAAATTTCAACGTCTAAATATTTTTTTCATTTTTGAAATTTACAACTGTATAAAAATAAATATACATCTAGTAAATGCGATACAGAAAAATACAGTGGCATGAAAACACTTGTAGAGAAAGTACACATTGATATTACTTTTTTTTTATTTATTTATTTCTATTTATTTATTTATTCCTATTTATTTATTTATTTCTATTTATTTATTTATTCAGAAATATAACAATCTATCACACGGAAAATAATTATAGTGAGATATGAACACATTGACACTGTACGTATTCCTGTAATAAATATTGTTACAGGGAAATATATACAGATTTCAACAGAAAAATAACTTTTTTCAAAAACTTTATTATAAAATAAAATATATATCTATAGAGAGTAAAACAAAAAAGAAATTACTCAAAATGTCCCCCTTTTGCTATGACACTGGCATTTAATCTCCGTGGCCAGTCATCAATAAGAGGAAAGCGCTCAACTGCTCTGACCAGAGATTGTTTGGAGCTTTCCAAGTTAGGGTGTGCTCTGCGGCATGCCATCCTCTCCAGTTCGGACCAAAGCCGATAATCTAGTGGGTTGAGATAAGGGCTTTCTGAGGGCCAATCCGAGGCAGAGATGGACTCCGGAATGTTCTTGTGATGCCACTGCTAAGTTGACCTGGCATTGTAAGCTGGAGCAGAATCCTGCTGGAAAACTTAACGACTTCCAGCAAACAGAGTTTCATTTAGAGGCTTGACAACAGGTTCCAAAATATCGTCATGATAGTATTTAGCGGCTCCTTAACTCCTTTTTTCACAAAAATGGAGGCTTGTCCCTCCAACTATAGAGGAAAAAGCAGAACTCCAAGAGATCCCTGAGCTACTCTCTGAACGCGTCACTGGTGATAAAGCCAATGGAGATTGAGCGAGAGCGCTTAATAGCACTCCAATAAAATTAGAAGATCACGAGTTCATCTTCTTTTTCCTCAACTTCGAGGGTTATCAGGCATCAATGAAGCAGCAAGGTTAGAAATGAGATGATAAGGATGATTCTGAAGTCTATTATGAAATGACAGGTTTCTGGATTGAGACAAATCGGAATCATATGGATCATTAAGCTCATTATGAATGATTTTATTTGTAACAAAGTAAGAAGCATTGAGAATTGTAGGACAATTTATAATTCTTATAAGTATTGTACTCCACGGGCGGATCTACGGGGGGGGGGAGGGCTTTCGGGCTGAAGCCCCCCCAAAATGTAAAAATATAACCATGTTTTATGGGGGAAAAAAATTAAAAAATACCTCTTAAAGTATTATTGTTCGTGTACTTACATTTAAAAGTACTTAAGGAATAACTTAAACACCATTTCATATAGGTAGTTAGTTTCTTTCTGTTTTTCCAAAGTAATTATCGTTATTTTTATGAAAAAAAAAAGGTTTCGGGTTGAAGCCCCCCGCCAAAATTAAATCCTGGATCCGCTAGTGTTGTACACGAGAGGAATACGATGGATTAGTGGAGCCTCAAAGCTCAACGCCGTATGTCCAAAAAGGCCTTATTATAGTCATGTACATGAATTTTTTGTAATTAAATGAAAGCTAAGAGCGTTCGTCTTGTAAGTGCTGAAGTAGCCATTAACATAGAGCGGTTTCTTGTCATTTCATTTTAGTATGACTTCTAAATATTAAAGAATACTTTTATTACTGACCTTTGTCATTGACTAAGATTAGAATCATTCTATAACTTGAAGCAAAAAGAATCAATTTTTATTATTTCTTGCTCATTCCTCGCAAATTTAAATTAACGGGATTATAAACTCACTTTTCTGAATTTCATGTTCCCAATAGAAATGGTTAGACCTCCGGATCTATGGGGGGGAGTCTTTCGGGCTGAAGCCTCCCCCCCCCCCCCCAAAATGGTAAAATATAACCAACCATATTTTATAGAAAAAATATTAAAAAATTATCTCTTAATGTATTATTGTTGATGTAATCACATTTAAAAGGACTTTAGGAATCACTTATACACCATTTCATGTAGGCAGTTAGTTTATTTCTTTTTTTCCAAAGTAATTATCGTCATTTTTATGAAAATAAAAAGCTTTCGGGCTGAAGCCCCTCCCCCAAAATTAAATCCTGGATCCGCTAATTGTTAGAGAGGTGCATAATACTGGTCTACTTGATATAGGTTTTTTATTTATCAGTTAGTAGGTTTTTTCTTGACCAATTTTATGCCTGTTTCCGTCAGATGGCCAACGCTCGTTTCAAGTGTTGTCCAACTTCCAGAAAGATGTTCCGTGAATCGACTTAAGAGTTGCGCGTGATTATTTCCATCTACTTAAAGTACCATGGTAAACGATTGCAATGTGCATGTGACGCATAGCAGTGGATAAAAAGTGATTTTTATGAACTTCAAATGGAATGACATAGTACCTATAAATAAATCGCAATAAATAAATAGTATCTATAAAAATCTATTTATAATGAAATAAATAAAAATACTTGGAATCCGCATACAAGACTGAAAAACAAGAAACTGCTTGACGTTTCCGGCTGTTTCAACACTCAGTAGACCAACGCTCTAAACTTTCAATTAATTATAAAAAAACTCATTCATATGACTATAAGACCTATATGGACATACGCAATTGAGCTTTGTAATTCCACCAAACCATCGAATTCATATTGAATCCAAAGTCCTTCGTAAAAATCCTTAATTTAACCCCATATTTTGTCACAATTAAAACCATTCATAAAGACCCTAGTGTTTGATAGGTTGCTGATTTAGTCCAATCAAGATATATATCCTTTAATGACAAACTTCAGTCCTATCCGAATCCACTTGTTTCCAGCCTTGCTTCTTCCTCAATTTCTGATAATCCTCCTATGTGTCTGAAAAGAAGATGGCATCGTGATATTCTTAATTAGAACTTTTTAAGGAGTTCTATCATTGGGTAAGTGTCTTCACAAGTCTGTTCATATCATTAGTCTTGATTTTCTCATATTAACTGGTTGTATTTATTTAGTACATTTGTAAATTTCAATAAATAAATAAATTGACTCAAATGCTCGGCCATGCTAAAGCGATATGGCATTAGTTGGAGTGAAACGTTTGAACAGGGAAATTAATGCAAACTAGTGAATTTTGATTTGTGTGTTTCTAACCATTTTTGTTTTCTGATTCTCTGTGTCAAATTGATAAAGTTATATAAGTAGTTATATGACGAAGATCATTTCCTCTTCTTAATAGCCGTACAATTTGGCCCATTAGACAGATAGAACGAGAAAAAAAAGAGTTAAGTTTACAACGCACAACTGTAAATCTACAAAGTTGTTCTTAACTCTCTATTTATAAGGGATAGGATGTTACAGATATATTAGCGTTGGAAATAAACCCAATTTATCTGATTTTTTTTTTTTAATTTCATATTCTCTCATTAATGTGAACTAACAAGAGGTTTGAAAAATTAATACTACTCTTCTGAACATATTCCCTAAAGTCAGTTTTTCTGTTGTTTTTTTTTTTTTTAAGTATCTCACTATCATAATATTGTACAAAATCTTTCGACGTAAATTTAATGCAAAGTTCTCACACACGAACCTTTCTTTCAAATTTAATATTGTTGGACTTATTGCGCCACTCAATGACACCGAGTTTTTAGTACAATGATAACACTGATAAGAAAATCAGGGATGAATGCCGTATAACTTTGCATAACATAAGGAAAGGAATCTTAGCGCTTTTAGAAGGACACCTAACTTTTTATTTTATTTTAAAAAAAATTAGAATGCTCTTTTTGACACTCAGAAAACATGTATACTGCATCTTTTACGCCGACCTTGTTTAAGTGCTGAAGAAAATAAATAACTTGTTTATTCCTCTATTAATGGCCATAACTTGTAACCGAATACGAAAACATATTATGAACCTACTAGGACGGTTACCAATCTATTTTAAATACTTAAACCTTTGATGAGGTCCAATCACAAACTAGAATTTGTATAAAACGAGCTCTTCAATAGATATTTTGATAAAGTTTCGGGAATCTTTTAAGGACGGTCATATAGCCTCATACTGACGACGAATTGTTTGAACGATGGAATTCCTTCATGTTATCGTCCATTAGATAAGAGTTTTAGAGGGTCCTTCAAAGAATTTTAGAAATCAACTGGAAATTTGGCATAAGACATGTTAAAGAAATTATATCCATCAGCAGATTGAAGAGATCCAGCCAAAAGTGACGGGTGAACAATTATATCCTCAGTATATCTGAAATTATTGGGATTTATTGTGAGTAAAAAGTTTGAAGATATCAAATATAAAAACTCCCAAAATGAAGAATTTTTGACTTACTGCTTTTGAACTGTAAAATAGATTCGTGTAGTGATAGTAATAGTACTCGAAATCATTCGACTAATGAGACCATGGCTTCTCAGAAATAATCTTGTTTGCCCCCCATAAAACAGTTCCATACTCCTTTGCAATGATATACTAAAAGATAAATAAACCTAAACGATTTTTATTTATTCTTCTTGTAAACAAAAAGACCAATGTTAGTATAACTACCTGTAGTTTTATACTGTAATTACTGTAGTTTTATTGTCCTTGCAAAAAGTCAATTTTCGGATTAAAACGAAGTTAGAATCAAAATCGGTTATTCATTTTTTCTATTGTAATTTACTTTTTTTTTTTTTTAATGGGATAGTTTTAATCCTTGCACTCCGACTTCTTTGTATAACCATGAACACTAAACAATACTTTCTTAATAAGCTCTAAATTTAAGAAACTCTATGTTTTACACTAATGTATGGTTTATTTATTTATTAATCCGCAGAGTGAATCGAAAATAAAAATTATATTTCTCTGGTATTTTATTTGAAATCGATTTTTAAAGCTTATTTCGTCGATATTTACAAGAAAAGTTATTGTTTAATATATAATGGTTTATTGAATGTTGTCTTAATAGCGCACACTAGCGGATCCAGGATTTAATTTTGGGAGGGCTTCAGCCCGGAAGCTTTTTTTTCATATATATATATATATATATATATATATATATATATATATATATATATATATATATATATATATATAATTAGTTATATATAATTAGTTATCGTTATATATATATATATATAACGATAACTAATTAAAAAAAAAAAGGAAAGAAATTAACTACCTATATGAAATAGTGTTTAAGTGGTTCTTGAAGTTTTATTAAATATAATTACACGGACAATAATACTATAAGTGATAGTTTTTAATATTTTTTTTCTATAAAACATGGTTATATTTTCTCCATTTTGAGGGGGACTTCAGCCTGAAAGCCTCTCCCCCCCGTAGATCTGCCTGTGTAATAGCGATATTGAAAAATATGCATTATTCATGTTTGTAAAGTTATGATTTATATAAAACTTTTTATAATTTCACCTCCATTATGCGGCCCTGACATCCGAAAAATAATTATAAGGTTTGTTAATTTTTGGCTAAAACGTCTGTAAATATTTCGCTGGTCGCTGCTGGAATGACTGAAGGACGGGCGTATTCTTAATGACTAACGACCGGATTTATTTGTATTTACATTTTTTCTGTCTTGTACATACTTCGATGGTTTATTTTACGTTTCATTCAATTGAAAAGCGAATAAAGCGTCTTTTATTTCACATATCTGAAGGATATTACTTATTTAGAATATATCTACATACATAAAAAAAAAAAAATTGAACAAATAGAAAGAAAGTATATTAATACAAAAGAGAAGAAAAATAATGCTAAGCAAGCACTGTATTTCTTTTTTAGAAAGCCGTTAAACTATTTTTAATATGATAAGATCTGGGTAGAAATATCGTACTTGCTTTAAACACTAATAATTTAACTTTATTTTATCAATAAAGATTGATTTCCATAATTATTCAATTATTTTTTGAGAATAATTTTTCTCAAATATCTGTGATATCAAACTAATCTTTTCCACTCATTTCAGTGTTTAACTCCTAATTAGATGAAAATGGTGAATACATTGAGCAGTAGATAATATATATATACATAATAAAAGAAACAAATAAATACATTTACACCCTTAAAAAAACTTAGATATACAGGAGAAAACACCAACCCGGCAATACTAAGTAGCTACCATAACAGATTGATCCACACATAATAATAATTAATGTCAACCAGGGATTGAAACAGAAAAAAACTTTTTATTTGTAAAAAGTTTCTTATCACAGAAATTTTTATTGTTGACTGTTTTTTTCAATTTTTTCGGAACTAGAACTTTTTCTCTTGAAATTTTTGAAATGAAGATTTTATATAGCTTTATTTAAAAGTTCTGTCGATTTCACTTAAAAGTAAATCTAAAAAATGATTTTTATTCAAAGCTACTCAAACAAATGACACATTAAAATCATGTTTAATTCATTTAAGACAAATTACAACACTAATATAAGCCAAATTACTGTTTATTTTTCATTTAATGAACCTTTTTTTTTAAGAACTTACATAAATACAACTTAAACTTTTACCATAAACCTGAAACTTTTTTTCTTAAAAGTTTCACAAAAACTCTCTTAAAAAAGAACTTTTTGAAGTAGTTCCATAAATGTTTCAACATCTCCTTGGTCATTATCTCCTTAGTGCTGCAACATGGAAGTTCTATTTATATTTTTTTGTTGGACTAACACAATATAATGCTCAAGAAATATTTTTTCAGCTAATTTTATTTTTAACTGTGAGTTAGCCAAGCTTAACATAATCAAAAACTATTATTAAAATTGGTGGTGGGTTTTCAGGTTGCTGGATCTATAAATCTTATTAAATTCCTTCATACAAGGTAATCATATGTTATTAAAACAAAGTTTATGTTTTCTTTCCATAATTTCGATTTAAAATTAACACATCATTTTAGGAAAATCTTGAAAAAATATGGCAATGCTGTAGACAGTTTGATAGCAACGATGCTCTGTGATGGGCTGACCTGTATGCAAAATATGGGCATAGGAGGAGGGTTTATTGCCACTCTGTATATTAAATCAGAATCAAAAGTAATAACTATTAATGCTAGGGAAACTGCACCAGCAGCCGCAACTTTTGATATGTTTGTCAATGATACCAAATATTCTAAGAAAGGTATAACTTCTTACAATTTTATTTATTATATGTTAAAATTGCTTATTGTCTTAACATATACTAGTTTAGGAGGAAAATCTGTTGCTATACCTGGGGAAATAAAAGGATATTGGGAGATGTACAAAAAGTATGGTGGCAAAGCTCCTTGGAAAGAACTCTTTCATGGAGCAATTACTCTGTGCAAGGAAGGAGTGCCAGTAAATAGGCATTTAGAAAAGAATATAGATTCATACAAGACAGATATCCTCGAATCACCTTGGCTTCGGTAAGTCTGTATTTAATTCTCCCTTTTTTATAGTTTAATTTTTCATTCAAAATAATTTCCATCTTAGAATACATTTAATAATGCATTATAAATTATTAAAATGAGCTCTTTTGCAGTAAGTTATTGTTGAATGAAAAAGGTGAGTTACCAAAATATGGAGATAAAATCAAATTGCCAAAACTTGCTGAAACACTGTCAATAATTTCTGAGAATCCTGAGGCACTGTATAATGGCCCTCTCACAGCTGGGTTAGTGAAAGATATTCAAGATGATGGAGGCATCATTACTGTAGAAGATATGAACTCTTACAAGTAAATAGACTTTTGATCATATCATAATATTAATTTAATTAATTATGCTAAGATATTCAATCTATTTATTTAGATCATACTCCTTTGTTCCCTTTAATGTGACTAATTGACAACAGAAGGATTTGATATCATAATAGGTTTATGGAAAGTCAATTTTTCTTCAGTTCCTTCTCACAGTGCTGACCACAAGCTGTTCTTACTTATATTTGTAGCGTTAAAGCGAATGTATTAATTTATTGTAATGCAAGTACATTGAAATGGGTGTATCTGGGCCATTCCATTAATTTATGCTATGGCTATTCAGATTGACCTCTATTAGAAATTTTTAAACATTGTCGTTAGGATTCTATTTTGAAGTGAACTGTGAAAAAATAAACTGTTTAGACTTTATTTTTTTGTGGAAGTCAAAACTCTAAAATCAAAAGAAGTGTTAAAATCTATTAATTTGTGGCATCATATTTCAGCTTTTTTATTTAATTCATCTTATTTCTAATTCAGATACAAGGACTAATAAATTTATGACAATATAACAATAATGAATTAGTATATAATAATATTACATTACTAATTTATTTTATTAAAAATAAAAAATAAATAAAAATTGGTGATTTTAGTTTCAAAAATGCTGAATGATATTTTTTAATATGGAAATTTAATTTCTTAAAAATTTTTGAGTTTTATTTTACAATGTTCTTTGAAACTTTTAAACAACAACCAAAGATAAAAATATTATAAAAAGTCAAAATTTATAAAAGTACAACAAATAATTTTAGAATATAATATTATACTAATATATAATATTATAGAATAGAATATATAGAATAGAATATTATTATCCACAGTGGTTTAGGACCCAACTTGATGAACTTTCCTCACACCATAGTCCATTATTACTCCAATTATCTCTAGCTCCTATGTCCGGGGATGCCCATCTCCCCCCAAGGAGTAAGGATATATGATAAAGGAAAAGATAAACCTTCCTTCACCTCTACTAAGATATTTTATTCCTCTCTTCTTCTTAAGAACAGTGGAAACGAAAGTAGAATTTGAATGTTCGTAGATTATATACCATTACACATCCTGTGGTCTGTTTCCTGATTCCACTTGTCTTTTACTTTGAAACTTTTCATTTTGAAAATTCATAACCCCATATAATTGTGCCCCACTCAAAAATTGAAAACCCCACCAAAAAGTGCCCCCCTCATTAATTTTTATGGCGCAACATGTGCCATAAAACTCCTTTCTGGGCACCTTTCCCTATTCCTAAAGCGTCTCCACCATCCTTCATCAGAGGTCCAGTTAACTAGAAACTTTTTCATAAAATTCTTTCCAATAAAATTGACCTCAGAATAACCTTGAAAACCTCAGAAGACCTTGACAATGGCGTACATTCCTTCACCACCACTATTCAACAAGCAGTATGGACAGCTTCCTCTCCAAACCATTCCTCAAGAATTCTTAAGAAAAATATTTTATCCTCATACATTAAACCACCTCATAGACCTAATCCACACCAAACGCCATGCCAGATTATGATGACAACATAGCAAACATCCCATTGATCGCCCTCCTACAATTATTATTGTAAACTATTAGAGCAAGAATCATCATCCTTCAGATCCCAATCCTTTGGCTCCTGCCTTAGTTCCCTCCCTGTTCATGACAATGCCCTCTGGCAAACCACCGAAAAAATCCCATCATATTTCCCATCCCCTCTGTCTATGCGATGGCTCCTAGGCAGCATCCAATGAAGACAAAGCTGAGGAATTCGCCAGACACCTCTCAAGTACATATACAGTAGTCCTCTCTTCACGAACCCTTCTCACCTTACCACCTAAAGCAGTTAATCCATCTGAGGTCAAATATCTTTTAGGGAAAATCACTCCTTGTAAACCTCCTGGATGCGACCTCCTAACTCCACAGAGTCTAAGAAAACTTCCACCCAAAGCTATTATATTCCATCATATATTTATAATTTCATCTTAAGAACTACTCACTTCCCTCTCCTATGGAAACATTCCACCATTGTCCTTTTGCTAAAACCAGGCAAACCTGTCAACAATACATCATCCAATTAGCAATTAGCCAAATAGCAAATACCAATTAGTCTACTTCCAATCCTATCAATAATTTTTGAAAAGAATCTTACCCATAATAGAGTCCCCAAAATTCCTACCGATCAATTCGGATTTCGTTCCCAACATTCCACTGTCCAACCAGGACTTTGAGTTGTTGACCATATATTCTCAGCCCTAGAAAAGAAGCAATATTGTTCAGGTGCATTTCTGGACAGAGCGCCGGCTTTTGACAGGATATTGCTCCTTTGATTTCCTACTTTAGCTCCTGATGTTTCTTTTTCCCATAAGATCCTCATAACTTTGTCGAGAACAACGTTGAAGAGAAAAGGTGACAGTCAGCCCCATTGTCTCACACTGGCTTTTATCGGAAATGGTTTGCTTATATTCCCTCTTAATTTTATTTTTTACTTGGTTTCTGTTAGAGTTTCTTTTATTAGGTTTATGGTCTTTTGATCATTCCCTCAGGATTTTCAGTAAGGTTTCTCTGTCTATGGAGTTATATGCTTTTTCAAAGTCCACGAAAGTGATATAAAGGCTTTTCTTTGGTCTATTCAGAGAAGATTTCATGAGAAGTTTCAGACTAAGTATCTATTCTTGGCAGGATCTCCCCTTCCTGAATCCCCCCTGATATTCTTCTATTTTGTGGTCTATTTGGGGCTCTATCCTGTTTAGTAGGGTCTTAGAAAAATTTTTGTAGGCAACTGGCAGTAGAGAGATCCTTCTGTAGTTGCCTACCTCGGTTTTGGCGCCTTTTTTGTGAAGAGGGTGGATTAGGGCAATATTCCATTCTGCTGGTATTTTCTCTTGTTCCCAAACGTCCATTAGTAGTTCTGTGACTTTTCTCCTGAACACCTCACTGGAATTTTTCCACATTTCTGCTAGGACGCCATCCTCACCAGAAGCCTTGTTGTTTTTTAGCCCCTCAATGATTGCCTCTATTTCTTCCTCATCCGGTGGATCCGAGTCGATGTTTTGTGGAGTATTTTCTCTTATCTCCATTTTCTCACTAGGTTCCTCACAGTTTAGAAGTTTCTCGAAATAATTCGCCAGAATCACACAGTTCTCCTCATCCGTCATTGCCAGAGTACTATCTCTTCTCTTCAGCACAAGTCCTCTGGGGTATATATCTATACACATTGTTTTTTTGTTTAATGAAGTACTAAAAAATATTGAAATAAATGTCATCTTATCTGTATTTCTTCGTGCAGTATAATGCATTTTTTCATTCTTAAGAAGCAAAGATTTATACATAAGACCATCTTTATCAATTTATAGCATGTAAGAATGTATTTTAATTTGATATAATTAATTTTTTATGTAATTCTTAATTTTTTTTAGTGTACGTTGGGAGGAACCTATCAAAATGGAACTTTTATCAGGATATGATCTTTATTCAGTTCCACCTCCTGGTTCAGGGGTCATATTAGCCTTTATTTTGAAGTTAGTTGAAGATACTCTTCCCAAAGATGAAGAAAAGCCTGAAACAACTTCTATAATAACAGAGGCTTTTAAGTACGCTTATGCTATGAGGTCCTGGATGGGAGACACACATTTTATTGATAATAGCAAGGTAAAAGGGGAACAACACTACTTATTTATTTTTACTTTTTATTTTTTAAGAATTTCCAGTTAGACTGATTAGAGACACTGAATCTGTTTAGGATTTTTTTTTTAATACCTACACGTGTAATTAAAATAAACCTATTGTGTCGGTGTGATACATATCCTTTGTTACAAGAGTCAAATTTATTTTTGAAAAGTTGTGTAATAACATCATTTACATCATAATTACATTGTTTTTATTAATTCATTCAATATTCAAGATGTGGCACCAGTTTTTAATTAGCTAATAGAAGAGATAAATTAAATATTTGTCAAAATATTTAATTAATTAATCACACTTATTACTAATAATGTAATTATACACACATAACAATCCTAATCTGCTTAATATTAAAACTTTTAATTACCTGTTTTTAAAATTTCAATGGTTTACTAAAATTGGAGCCTCTTATACAAATGAAATCATGAACAATTGTTAAAATTGATCTTTTTTGTCATTATAAATAAATTAAAAATTATAGATTTTTCACTCCTATGGTCAACTTGGTTAAGTATTTTTTAAATATAAGTACAAGTATATAAAAATTTCATGCATGCATAGTATCAAATATTTCTATTGACTAGAGCAAATTATTTGAAAATTTGACTGAATTTTCTTTTAATGCTAATATATTTATTTAATGATAATATCAAATAAATAACAAAACAAAACTTTGATTTAGATTCTCGAAAGGTTGAATGATACAAACTATATAACCACAATTAAGAAGAATTTACTAGTAAATCATACATCAAATAATCCAAAAGATTATGGTTCTGATTATGTTACTGAAGACCATGGCACTGCAAATAATGTTGTAATTGCTCCAAACGGTGATGCCATTGCTGCAACAAGCACCATTAACCTAATGTAATTATTTTTTTCAGTATAATATTTTAGTATTGCAAAGGTCTACTGCACAACAAAGTATTATTTCTAATTTGATTTGTGATTTATTTTTACTAATGTTTTTTTTTAAATTAGCGGATAAAACTACTTCTACAACTATTTGGCTTTTAAAATTTGTTACACTCTATGAGCATTTGATTATAAAATTCAGAGTCAATATTACTGCCATCTGAAACTATTTCAAAGTTCAAAATACATTCTTAGTTTTACTAAAGGAATACATAGAAGCATAGGTGTTGCTATATAACATTGTAATTCTTCTTATTTATCCAAGCTCAAATTTCTTTTCGTCGTAAACCAACGACTTCCTGTCCTACAGTTTCCTTTAACAATACTCCACTTATCCCTGTTGAGCAAATCCGATACCTAGGACTCCACCTGGACAAACGACTAACTTGGAATCCTCATACTAGACTGAAACAACAAGAAACCGCTCGACGTTTCCGATTACTTCAGCACTTACTAGACAAATGCTCTAAACTTCCTATTAATTACAAAAGGCTCATATACTTGACTATAATAAGGCCTATTTGGACTTATGGGGCTCCACTAAATCATCGAATTCTTCTTGTATCCAATCCTTACAATCCAAAATCCTTCGTAAAATCCTCAATGTTCCCTACTTTGTTACAAATAAAACCATCCATAATGACCTTAATGTTTCTTTCGTTTCAGATCTGGCCCAATCCAGATACCTATCCTTCCATAATAAACTTCAGAATCATCCCAACCCTCTCGTTTCTAACCTTGCTTCCTCTTCAATTTCTGATAACTCTCCGAGGCCTCTGAAAAGAAGATGGCCCCGTGATCTCCTAATGTAAACATGTCATTAGAGTGCTACCATTGGGTAGTTACTCAGCAAGTGTTTTCAAGTCATTATATACATTATGTTTAAATTTACTAGATGTATTTATTTAATACAGTTGTAAATGTCTTTAAGAAATTAAGAAATAAAAAAAAAATGTCTTTAACTATTGGCTCTTTCATATTTTTTTTTTCGTGGCCTTCCTTTTGAATGCATATTTTACTACTAAATGGATACCAATAGACTCAATGGGAATATGTTTAATCCTGTACTTTTCAAACTGCATTTGTTGTAGATTTGGTAGCTGTTTAATATCTGAAAGTACAGGTATAGTTTTAAACAATGAAATGGATGACTTTTCTACTCCTGGTCTGGTAAATGCTTTTGGAGTATCACCTTCTTCAGAAAATTTCATTGCTCCTGGTAAAAGGCCCATGTCCTCTATGTGCCCTTCATTGATCCTTGACAAAGATGGTGACGTACGATTAGCAGTTGGGGCAGCAGGAGGTACTAAAATTACAACTGCAACTGCTCTGGTACGTTTACCTAAAATTATATATAATATTTAGTATTATAGTATAGTCATGCTATAAAGAATTGCTTATGGCCTGTAAAATTAATCATAAATTCAGTCTGGTTTCTACATGAAATTATAAAATTCTCCTTTAAGTAGCACCATACAGTAAGTACTGGTAACTGTGGAGGGAATGTGTCCAACAAATGAGCAAACTGAGCCCTTCATTTACTAAGGATTGATTGTTGAATAAAACAGGGTGTTTTAAATTCAGCGAGCCATAGAACAGGAGGTGATTCCCTGCCTCATTTGCAACAAAAAATTCATGTAGACTATGGTCTGGTTGTACAAATAAAATAAGGCTATTTACATGTTGTGTGTTTTAACTATGTCACATTTTTTGTTAAACAGGATAACTAATAAACTAATTTAAGTAATAACAATTGCAGTTTATTTTATGAAGAGACTTTTTTTTTTCAATTTAAATATAATTGATCTTAAAAGTATATTAAAAAAGCTTTTATCATTATTTCTGTTTTTTATAAAATCATAAGTATTAATATTTTTTATTATTATTATTAATATTCTCTTCATCACCTTCTTACTGGACAAAAGATTCATCTCCATTTTTACTTTTAAAAAATGATTTGATGATACAGCAAATTTTTTTGGCATAGTTAAAAATAAAAAAAAGTTTGTTTCTTCTTTTTTTGACACTTAGTCCTACGACACCTTTCGTTAGATCAGCCCTGAGGAAGGCCTCAACGTTGAGCCAAAACGTCAGAAAAAATAAAAATAAATATAATTTATTTATTTTTACTTTGTTACTTATTCGATTGAACACCCCAGCCAACTTCTCTTCAATATGTTTCTTCTTTTTTTATTGTTTTGACTTTAATTCAGTTAATCAAAAGAATTTAATTTCTAAGATTATATTATTTTTTGAAAGATATTACCTATATTAATTTTTAAAAAATGTGTTGACAATTATTGGGGGAGAGAGGGAAAAGGTAGTGAAAGAAAGAGCAAAAAAATTAATGTTGCTCACTAAAAATCCTAGTTCCGTCTCTGATCCATGATATATTTCAGTAAATTAATTATTAAAATACACTTTTTATTCATAAAAAATGCCATTTTTTCAAAAAATTAGTATTTAGAAATGAATACCTAAATTGATAGTACACCACCGGCTATACAGCTCTCTATTATGAGAATTGATTCTTATGTTATTAGCTGACCAACTAAAGCTTGCCATCTTCTAATCCTCATTATAATAAATAATTGATGGATATTTTTAATTATTAGTAATGAGTTATTGGTTGTTATTATTATTAATAATAATAATACCTTATATTGGTATTCATGTCTCCTTTGTCTTGTAGAATGAGAATTTGCATTTTGTCAAATTATGGCTATTGAAATTAAATACACCATTCTGGTAAAAAAAAATATATCTTCCTACTTCAGTAAAGGTTCCTTTCTTAAATTTCCAAATAGAGCAATGTTTCTTCTGAATGCAGCATTGATTACCATTTATCCTGATACACTCCATATTCTTTTTAGTATAACACATATGCAATATAATCTCACTTTATTTGTATTAATTATATTGTCTTTACAGGCTACAATCTGGAACTTGCATTACGGAAAATCAATTTCAGATTCAGTGAGGAAATCAAGGTTTCACCATCAGCTAATGCCAATGATATGGAATTATGAGGCTTCTATACCTGAGGTAAGTTTGATGGGTAACAAATTAAAACAGCCATTTTCAGAAGGATTTTCTGTTTTGTTCTTTTTGTAATCTTTTATTAGTCATGGGATGAGTAATAAAAAATTGGCCCCTTTTTGTTATATGAAAATGGTGATCCTGATTGGCTTTTTTTTTTTAATCTAGTCAAAATTTATATAACTTTAATACCTAGACTGTACAAAATAAATTTGTAAATAACATGGAAATAAAATTTAAAATATTTTTAACATCACACCAATAATAAAAGATGTTTTCTATTACCAAGACAAACTGTTTTGTGCTGAAATTGGATAAAGAAGATGCTCTTTTTGATTGATTTGTGATAGGATGTTTCCAAAAATTCTTAACTACTGGCATTTGCCTCAAGATGAAAGTGTCTTTGAACAAAAATTATCAGTCAATGAGAAAGCTCTGCGGTAACTGAGTTGAAGCAAATCCAATGGAAACTACTCAGCACTAGCGGATCCAGGATTTAATTTTGGGGGGGGCTTGAGCCCGAAACCTTTTTTTTCATAAAAATAACGATAATTACTTTGGAAAAACAGAAAGAAACTAACTACCTATATGAAATGGTATTTAAGTTATTCCTTAAGTACTATTAAATGTAATTACACCAAGAATAATACTTTAAGAGGTATTTAAAAAAAAAATTGCTCATAAAACATGGTTATATTTTTCCATTTTGGGGGGCTTCAGCCCGAAAGCCCCCCTCCCCCCCCCCGTAGATCCGCCCGTGCTACTCAGGAATTTGGAATAAAACTAAGAGTTTCTCAATCCACTATAAATCATGTTCTGAACAAAGTTGTTAGCTTATCAAGAGTGGTTGACCAATGAGCAGACAAAATGTCATGTAGAAATTTGATAACAAATTTGATTAAAATAATTGTTCCTTGAGATGAGAAGTAGATATATTTAAGAAATCCTTAAATGAAGAAACTATGCTTAAATCGCAATCAGCCTTCTATACTTACCACTAACCAAAGACTATTCGAACAAAGGTATAATAATTCATTTTGGGATCATTTCAGAAGGTCAAATTATTGATTCGGAGCTTGATAGTGTTTATTTACAAAGAATGTTTGACCCAGATCTACTGAGTATTTGTAAACAGAAATGAAAAGTTTTGTCTAAACAAGATAATGCCCAACACCACACTTCGGTTATGTGAAACTAAAAAATTCAGAACTTGAGCTTCTCCATCACCCTCTTTACAATCTGGAGTTGCATTGCCAAACTGCCATGTGTCAGTGGCTCAAACTATTTATCTACAAGCAAAATCCATCAATAATAGAGGCAAATCTAAAAATCGTAATGTTTGAAATCCTAAAAGTTGTACTGTAAAGGAATCCAACAGTTATATAGCAGTAGATAATGCAATACTGAAAATGTTAAGAAATTGTGTTAAAATAATTTTTTAATGTGTGAAAAAAATTTTTTTTTTTACTCATTCCATTATTATTGAATATCTAAAACTACTTTGATTCAAACTCAGATCTGCAAAGGGACACACTTATTCTTTTCTCAGAGTGCTAGTTTTTGAGGGGTGGAATATTTTTAGGTAAAAGGAAAATTTGAGACAAGGGAAAAATATTTTTTTTATTTTCATTAATGTATAATAAATCCTACAATTTAAATAAAGCAAAATGTATACTATTTCGCACTTACCTCCATATATTAATATGGATAGTCATGAGAAAATATACTATAATATTAACTCTAAAACAAAATACTTAAGAAATACATTTAAAACTAGTTTAACAAAATAGAGTATGCTATAACTCATTTCTTATAAACAGTTATCATACAAATTATATCAAACTTGAATCATTAATATGATAAGAAAACATACTAACTAATCTCTATATGTAATAGGCCTAACCACTGACTAATTTTTTGTGGACCATAGAAAACACTGTTTTATGTTTTTTTAACCCATTTTATATTTTTAAATTATCAATACAATATTGAATATGATTGGTTTTATTTATAATTTAACATTATATTAAGAAAATCAATGTTTATAAATACTCATAAGTTTATATAACATTTTTATTGAAACAAAAGTTACTTACTTTTTAATATGATTAACAGGAAATTGTCAAAGATATGGAAAGACGTGGTCATAATGCCACAGAGTCAAAACCTAACCAGTCATGTGTAACAGCTATCTCAAAGAATGGAAATTTATTAGGTGCTTCTTCCGACATGAGAAGGCCAGGAAATACTTCTTATTTATTGGACTTGTAGTTGATATTTCATAAATTATTTATCTAAATAATAGATCAATTATATTTAATTTTGATTATAAACCAAAAAGAATTAAATTTAGCAATAATTAATAATCATTGTATCAACCAAAGACTAAATTGGTTATTTCTGATGAGATGATTTGTAAAGATGAGTGCCATGGTTTGTTATTATTAAGATTGGAATAGTATTAAATATGTGTTCATGATTTAATACTTTTCTCAATTATATAAAAATTCATTTGTTACATAAGATCAGAGTATTATGACAGTTACTTATTAAAAATAAGTCTATTGTTTTCATTTCTATTTGTTTATATTCCAAAACCTTACTATTTAAAAATATTTATGAGTCAACAGACTAATTCTGTGTTTAAAATGAAAAATTGTTACCTCTAACCTCTAGTAAGATTTTTTTATTTGTAAGATATTATCAGTGTGATTTGAATTGGATTTTCAAGTCATCCTATGAAATAGACATTCTTAAACTAGGGTCCACGGACCACCAAGGGTCCATGTAGCCATTACTGTGAGTACTTATTTATTTACTTATTATCCACAAAACAATTTTGACATTAGCGTTACACATCCTCCAACTTTTCAATTTTATTTAAATAATTTATTTGATAAAAAATTGACATGGTCAAGATGTTTTATATTTATTGTTTCTTTACTATTACAAACAGTGCTGGCCTTAGGAATTCAGTGCCCCTGGGCAATGACGTCATTTCCCCTCCTACTCCCAAAAATAAAATAAAATTTATTTCTTAAATTGTTTTATATAATGAAATATTTGAATTTTATTTCATTCAAAATTTCTTGCAATACAGTTAATTTATTGACAGGCTAAAATTAATTATTTTAATATGTTTTTTATTTTTTTTTTAATTTCTAACAAGTAGCGAGCACCCCTGAAATTTGGTCGGCGCCTCCAAAAAGCGCCTACCCAGGTTGGCGCCCAGGCGATTGGCCCCGGCACTGAGTATAAATCAAGAAATGTAAAATGGTTAGGATTGGGATGGATGGGTCCTACAAAAAAAAAGATTTTTTCAAGTATAGGTGGAATATTTAATATGTAATATATAGAATATGTTAGTTGAAAAACACTGGATGGTTTAAAAACAAATGAATTTCCTAGAATTATCAAAGATTGCACTGAAATCCAAAATTATTTGAAATAAAGTAAATAAATTAATAAACATGAATGACAGGTTATCTCCAAAACAGTAGAAGACTAATAGTGGGTGTATTAATGGAGTATTATATATAGGCATTAACAATTATTTTTAGGATGTTAAAAAAAAAAACACAAAAAATAAGTCTTTATTGGACTAGTTACTATTGAGCTCAGCCAAACAAATCCTTTTGATAATAAATAATTCATCATTTTTGCACTGGGTTAATAGAATGCAGTTTATTAATTACTCTCAATATTGAAAAGATTGGGATTTTTAAAATAAACCTAGAGGAAGAAAGAGGTAAAGTATAATATTAATAAGAAAATATGTAAATATTTGATTTTACATAAACACAAATACTGATTTGTAAGTTTTACTTAATTTTACTGTTTTACACCTTTCTTAACACTTATATGTCTTTGGTTATAATACTGTAGTATGTTATATCACATACTATCTATTATTATATTACAAAACTGAACTTAATTCAACAATTAGATAAGGCTTTAAATAATGTAGTTTCTTATTTCCCTCAGGTTTTCTATCCGATAGATAAATAAAAATAATTCTTCATTTTTATTTTCTTCTGATCAGAATTTATCCTTGAAAGGTTAGATTTTAAATCTGAAATTAGAACAACATAGAATTGTCATTGGTTTATGATTCTTCAAATTTCTCTTATCTCTAAAGAATTGGACCCATGCAGTGCAATTAGTGCCTTAGCCCTCTCTTCCCCACCTGCCTTTTGCTATGAATATAATTTTTGCTTATTAACAAAGTGTCTGCATTAAAGACATATTGAATTAAATAAAATTGAAACATTACTTCATAACAAACTGAATTAAGAAATAAATTAATTTTGTATAATAGGTAGACTGTATAAATTATTCTTGAAGTATATAAAAACACCTTTTAATTCAGTTTAAATTTTATTTTATTATTACAAGGAGCTTTCAGTACATTGCACCACTTTCATCTATTTATACTATGTATCCATTTGCTTGGACATCGTTTTTTTTTTGTTTTTTTTAGCTTATTTTTCTCTCCATCCATTCATTGATTGTCTTACTGTTTATTAAAAATATATTGTTGGAGGTGAGAGAACCTTTTCCATGCTAAAAACCCGTAAATGACCCAGTAAGAAAGGAAAAGGCCCTCTCTTTTCCCATATATTTTTAATAAACAATGACAATCAATGAATTAACAGAAAGAAAAAAAAAATTTTAAAGAACAACATCCAAGCAGATGGATACAGATTAGAAATAGGTAAATATGGTGTAATGCATTGAAAACTCCTTGCAACAATGAAATAAAATTGAGACTGAATTAAAGGGTATTTTTCTATATTTTTAAAAGTAATTTTGGAGATACGCCATTGCCCAGGGGTACCAAACTTCTAAGGCCGGCACTGTACCCATGTAAATTTGAGCATGGTACTTCTGCCCTGAAGAAGCGCACAAAAGGGCGACGCGTGGTACCAATTGAGGCGTTAACATTTTTGAAGGTTGGCACATATTTATGATGTTAAGGATTTTTTAGAGAGACACAAATATATGTTAAAACCAACTCCTTTATAATTACTTCATTATATCTTCACTGTTTGCTAAGTATTAGTAAAAAAATGTGTTAATTTATTAAATTTCCTTCCATTGTCACTAGTCTTCCATCAGATAAACTGTTTGACTGGAGATGTGCTATATTCTGAATGTTGCATAATTTAAATCTTACAATAGTTTCTCTTCTAGATAATAAGACTTTCTCTTATTTGATTGTTGGTCATTGTATTTTCTTAATAACTTTATTAAGATAATGAAAAATAAATTATCAAGCTATTTTCAAGAAACGAAAAACGTGAATATTTTTTTCACTCTTCTTGATGAAGAATTTGAAAAATTATTAAGTTCATAATTACTTTAAAAGTGAGTACTAAAATTAGGAATTTCTTGATAAATTCCTCTACAGTAGTCTATGTTGCAAAGGTGCCAGAAGGTTTTCTTTAAAGTGTACATAAAGTGCAATATGATTTATGATTAACAATTAGCAGAGTATCCGAATAGGTAATAAAGAAATTGTTTCATAGTATAAAATAAAAAGCTATTAGACACCACTGCTATCTCCTTGGTTGAGGTTTTAGACTATGAAATTCGGTTTCTGATTCGGATGGTTGTCATCTCCTTAATCATATCTAAACCTTAATCATAGATAATCCCTTAAACCGATTAGGAAATCCAATTAAATTCCACGAATTACATCATTTCTATAAATCATAGTCTTACCTCTAATAACATCGAAGCCAATTTAAAGCCTATCTCTGATAATTTTTTATTTTTCAGTAATAACTAGATACTTTAAAGGGATTTTTCCCTCTATCTGTTGTTTAAACTGAGAAATCTAAGATTCGAGGTTTGTTTTATATTTTAAGTAATGGCACACAATGCAGTATTCATTAAAACAAACGAAAACGGTCGTTTATTAATTAATTTTGCGCCATCAAAGATATGGTGAATGAAAACACTATTTCCTGGGAAATATAATCACCTGGGCGGTCACATGACGATAAGGTAGACTACAAGATGCACCACATTCTAATCATCGCTCAGCACAAATCGAATCTTACCAGCTGCAATACATAAAGAGGTGCAAACATGGATACTCATCGCCACGGGCAGATCTACTGGGAGAAAGAAGAGATTTTTGGGCTGAAGCCTCCTCCCTCTCCTTCCCAAAATGGTAAAATACAACCATGTCTTATGAAAAAAATATTTAATAATTACCTATAAAAGTATTATTGTTCATATTAAAGTATTACATTTAATAGTACTTAAATTATCATTTAGACCCTATTTCATATAGGCAGTTAGTTCCCTTCTTTTTCTTCCTACGTTATATATTTAAAAAAAAAAATCTTTCGGGCTGAAGCTCCCCTTCCCCTAAAATTAAATCCTGGATCCGCTAGAGTGCTGATCACTAGAAACCGGATTTTCGTGCAATAAAAAAACGAAGGGTGTGCAATATAAAACTCAAAGTGTTCAAAATCGTACAGTAAAATAGTGTACATAATATGCATAAATCATAGTTCATACTTAATTTATAATATTAATGCTATTCCGGGATACAGACCCCTTTTTATCGAATTATTAACATCCGCCTGAAACTTCGTAAATAGTTTTATCTACCAACAACTATTTTATTTATGAAAGCTCTTGGAATTGGGGCGTTTTCAATCTGGAGGAGGCCAAAATTTGTCTATCTAATTAGGCACTAAAAACTCGTAAATACCAATTTGCTTTCTACTTGGATCATAAGATAATTTGATCACAAAGTCGAGAAAAAAGGTGGCCTCCAAAAATATTAAACCGTTTGGCGTGACCTACACCTCCAAATTTTCAAAATAACAAGGTTATATAGGGCAAATGGCACAATATTTTTTTAGGCCACCTTTTTTTATCGATTTTGTGATCAATTTATCTTACTATCCAGGAAGAAAGCAAATGGGTATTTACGAGTTTTTAGTACCTAATTAAATAGACAAAGTTTGTTCCCCCTCCAGATTGAGAACGCCCCAATTCCAAGAGTTTTCGTAAATAAAATAGTTGAAGGTTACGGTGAGGTGAAACGATTTACGATGAAGTTTCAGGCGGATGTTAATTATTCGATAGAAAGCGGCATGTACCACAGACTAGAACGTGTAGAAAAATCTAATTCTAATTTAAAATGAACGAAGATTAACCTAATTCTGTACGAAAGAAAACCAGCTTACAAAAAATTATTCATATATTTTTTTAAAACGGTGCATTTTTGAATTGAGGCTTGATTTTACAGCTTTATGTCAATTTAAATTTTTTAAAAATTAGATTCTTAGTTAAGCCCCACAGCTTTTATTAAAATCCATCGCCCTTCGCGTAGTTTGTCAAAGAACATAATTGTCGTGGCGGCTGTTTGTCAAAGAACACTCAGTCAAGTGGGGATAAAACGTTTGTTTACAAATAATTTCATACTTGTTTGTTTGACAACTGGAAAATAAATATACACGTTTTGGAACAGCGAATAACAGAACTACAAGGATAAGGGGCTTTGTAAGTGACTATATTCGCTTGCATTAAATTAAATTACTAAATAACTATATCAAACAATACAAGTCTAAAATATTTTTTGATCCCAGAAACATGTAATAACTTGAAAATATTATTTTGAATAAAAAAATTTAGAACAAAGGTTAAAAACCATTTCCTGCCTTACGCCATCCATCGGTTGGACGCTGTTTCTAACTACAAACCTAACATAATATACAATAAATGTACATGAATATTTACATACATACCTATGTACATCTTTTTGGTTCAAGTATTTTACTTTATGCAGTTAAAACTGAAATTTAGCCCTTAAATTTTAAAATTACAAAACGTGCAATTTCATGAAAAATGAAATTTGAATATGTTATTCTACAGATCGTGAAACGGATAAATTGTCAGATTTGATTTATTTACATCTAACCGTACAAAATGTGCAATAACATGAATATTCGGCCTCTACTGATCACTACCACAGCAGATACCGATGTGCCCTATCAGAATTGACATATCAGAGCACGAATATCCAATGCAAGAAAGCCGAGTCAGCGAGTCAATAAACTAGAAAAATAAACACATCCAATCTAAAGGAGTCCGAAGCAAGCAATTCTTTAGGAAGACATTGGACCAACTTCTTGCGGAAACAATAACGGAGGGTTCAACTCATGGCAAACGGAGTGTAGGCCCACAAATTATCAGATGTACTGCCAGGGGAACTTTAGGAACAGCTGTGGAAATTAAGAGATCGCCATGGTTCGATGCGGAATGTGCAGCTATCACGGAGCGAATAAACAATGTCTATAAGAACATGAATCAGAAAAATCATGCAAAAAGTCTTCAGAGGAATATAGCGCCAGACGACGAGATGATAAGAGGATCCATAGAACAAAGTAAAAGCAATGGGAGTTGGAACTTCTTGGGAAATACAGAAATATTTTGGATAATGTCAGATTGTTCTATCGCTTGGTAAAACAGAGCAAAGGTCCATTCAAACCTCGTATAACGGCTTGTAGAAATGAGAATGGCTCCTTAATAACAGATCGGGCTGAAGTACTGACAAGATGGGCGAGCCACTTCGACTCATTGCTAAATGAAGACACTGGGATGGAAGCCGTACCGGGTATAGACATTGTTGAAGAAGAACATATTGATCCTACAGAATTTCAGGAAGTGATAAAAGGAATAAATGAGCTTAAAAACAACAATTCTCCGGTTGATGACGGAATCCCAGCAGAACATTTGAAACAGAGAAATGAAGAACTGCATAAAGCCATCTACGATATAATTTTGTCAACCTGGATTCGATATGGAATACCCGATTGTTGTAGAAAGGGTATATATGTGCAATTCACAAGAAAGGCGATGTCTTGAAATGTGACAATTATCGTGGCATTACACTCCTACAATGCATATATAAAGAGCTATCTAATACTCTTTGATGAGAAACTGACATACCAGTCTGGATTCAGAAAGGGCATATCCACGGTTAATCAGATATTCGGACAGTGTATGATTCTGAAAAAAGGTATAGAGTATAAAATGGTCAGACCATTAAAATGGTATCACATTTTTATAGATTTCTGAAGCGTATATTAATAATTTCAAACCAAAATCTTAATTTTCTAAATTTTACTAAAACTTTTTACTTCTCTTGGATTCGAAAAAGCAATCCTCACCCGAAGACTCGAACAGGATACTAGATTATCACCGGATATCGAGGGTTTAACCTCAGAGAAATTCACTTCTTCAATCTTTTGTGGACTTTTTTTTATTTTAACCTACAACACACTACGTTTGAGGACATCTTAGACAATAGACACATAGGTCAGCGAGTCAATAAGACTTAGCCAGAAAAATTTAACTCTTAAAGAAGGGCCATCGACTATTCTCGGACACCCTCCTACGCAGTAATGTAATCTGAGGGCCAGATATGTGCGGAAAAATAGAACATATGGTTAGTAGTGCAAACATAGATGATTGTGGAGATGTACATATCACAAGGAACTCGTTTTAATATTATGTAAATTTAAGTATCTGGAACTTTAAATAATAGAAAAGAATGAAATTCAGAAGAGAACAAAAGCGTGAAGAGGAGTGGCCGAGTGGACTAACGCATATGCACAGCAATGCGCGTTGCCTGCCGACCCGAATAGAAGATAATGTGATAAAATAATAATGAGTTCGCACCCCGGTGCCAAAGGAGGCTTTTAAAGCTAGCATTAATCCCCCACCTTCACCCCTGGCCCGGAAAATCCTCGAGTAACCTAAAATGCAAGGAGGGGAAAGAAAAAAGAGAGAGAAGAAATAAAAACAAGGCTATCGACGACTATTGCTTTTGTCATTTCTCAGTTTTAAAATGATTTAGTGCGTAATACCTAGAAACCTGAAACATAGAATTTGCAAAACTATCTGGCCTTTCTACTATTCTTCATGTGATTGCAAAACTCGATCGTTCACATCAAAGGTAGAAATACATATTATGCAGAAACACTTAGGTTTCCAAAAATTAAGTATTACGCAGGACATTAAAAAAATTAAAATTAATAATAACAACTTGTCTTACTAAAATGTTTTTATTCTATATTAATTCAGAAGGTCTGCCACGCTATAATAAATTCCGTTTTTTAAATATCTTACCTAAATTGAAAGTTTCTTAGGATTTTTGACATGTTTATGCTTTTTCCGAACAGTGTGCGGGGTCGCGTTTAAATACAATTTTGAATAACAGCCACTGCAGAGAGAATGAAATGCAGAACAATTCCCTCAGTTACATGTCGCTGGTCTGATTTTTAGTTTCTGAGATATTTTAATCCATATCTTCAATAAAACTCGTTATCATTTGATTTTCGACACTATTTTTTCCCTTTTCACCACTTTAATACGGTTTCGCTTTAAGATACAATTTTTAATAAAAGCTCATTACAAAGAGAATGAAATGATAAAAATTTTCCTCGGTAACAATATGATGGTCTTATTTTTATTTTTTTTAAAATATATTTTAATCCATAAACAAAAACACTTCAATAACTCATCTCCAGCCGACTATACCTGAGCGTTACACATCGATCTGACTGCTCAATCTAATTCATTCTCCACAAAAGTGCAAAACGCGTCTCAAGAGGGTTTCATTTCAATAAGAAACAAAAACAATAACAGAGAATAAAACATTTAAATATTTTTTTTCATAGTTTGCAAAATGTCTAAACGCACCTTAACAAATTCTTGATGACAAGCAGTTCTTTACAATCTAAGGCTCACTCTCTTGTCTCTCCCATCTCATCCCGAAAAGTCTTTATTTTTCAATCAGGTCTATTCTTCTTCGGGTTTGTTGCCCTGCCTTCAGTTTGAAGTTTATCTTTCCTCTAATCTTCTATTGTTTATTCCAAGCTGAAATATCGCGATCTCAGCAGCAAGCTATCATGTAGCCAATGAGAGCCATGCGTGGTGATCGAAGTATTTCTAATATTTAAAAAACATCGGTATATTTTCAGATTCTGGTGATCTATTTTTGAAACAACTAAATATGCATAGAGAAATAATTAAATTAATCTATATTCCTTTAGTGAATATGAAAGAAAAAAATCTGTAAAAAATGAAAATTATTACATTGGTTTTCTTGTCCTATTATAGCAGTACTAAAAAAAAAAAAAAAAAAAAAAAAGAGTATAATAAAAAAAACATCACAAGGCACTATACACAAATAAAAAGCTAAATTACACCAACGTGTTATATTTTATTTTATATATATATATATATATATATATATATATATATATATATATATATATATATATATATATAAGATAAAGACCGGAGACTGGCGATATCAGCCTTAATACCATCTTGTAATGTAAATAAACATAGCAATTGTATATAAGGCAGATTATTGAACGAATAAAGCAGTGTTAATTCAGAAGCCGTGAGTATTGTTTCTCGTTCCTCTTTCCTTCTTTTTTTTTATTTACAAAGCCCGGAGACGCTTAACTGGTGCCGAAACCCGGGAGAACGTCAGGAGAACACGGAAGTAAAATTTTTTTTCCTTTCTTTATTTTAATTTTTTTTTCTCTTCTCCTAGTCATAAGGAAAAGACGAGATGCCGACAGAGGGCATAATTCGACCAGGAGTGTTGAACGCACCTGAAATGCCGCAACCTCAGGAAATGCCGATAGCGCAGATTCCTCAGATCGCCCCTCAGGTTCCGCAGATTCCGCAGATACCTCAGATACCTCAAGTACCGCAGATACAAGAGATCCCTCCCTTACCTAGGGACACATTGGCAGAGGCGCACGCCAATGCATTGGAGTGGATGAAGATAAGGGCAGCGACCACGCAGGATCTACGGAGAGCAATCGCAGACCTGGAGCGATTCGGGGGCGAGATAGGTGAACTTAATCACTTCCTGAAAGGTGGAGACCGCCTCATATCAAGAATCGAAGCAAAGGTGGCGGAGGACCTCGTGAACCTGGGAGACGCAGAAGCACTGAAGGCAGCTCTCGTGTGCCGAGTGAGGAGGAACATCCTCAACCAAATCCAAGCGGACGAGGAGACACCATGGCCAGTGATTAAGGAGCGTTTGAAGAAGGCTTTCGGAGGGGGCCGATGGACGCCGGAAGAAGATATCTTCCAAATGTTTAGGGAGTGTCGGTCCCAACGCCAAACAAGAGGACAGTATGCGGGGGTACTAGTGGCGAAGTACAACCGCATAACTGAGAAAATGCGTGAAACCATGAGTGTGGGAGAGGTCGAAGCTAGGATGGAATTCCTTTCGACAATACTCAAGGTTCAGTTGGCTAAGGAGACTGGGAGAAGGGACGGACTGCCTAGAGAGCGATCGTTCCTCGAGTGTGCCCAAGAAATGATAGATCTGAGTGCAAGAGAGGAAGAGACGCGGATGGAAGTAGAAGAACCAGGGTGGACCCGGGTGAGTGACAGACGACCCCGGACAGCCCAGATCGGGTGGAGGAAGAGGGAAATGAAACACCCGAACGGAGAAAAAGCCACGACGGGCGAGAGAAGATCCGGACAGTCCAGGCCTAGGAATGGACCCCGGAGGGAAGACAGAAAATGTCACGGGTGCGGGAAACCGGGACATTTGGTAGCACAATGTCCGCGCACTAGATGTTTCGAGTGCGGGACGGAAGGGCATATTGCCAGACAGTGCCCGTACATGTTTCGCAGGAGAGAGAGACCTCTAGACGAGCCAATGGAGGTGAACGCTCAAAAGTTGAAAAAACGAGCTAGGATGCAGCAGAGAGACGGATCTTCGGAAGAGGCAACCGAGGAGTCGGGGACGTCGGGAACGGAGACTGACGAGCCAGCCAGCAGTGGAGGCGAAGGAGGCAGGAGCAGCCAACGGAGCGAGCAACGACGAGCGACGGCGGTAAGGAGGAAGCGAGGTGGCATCTGAGAAGGGTGTCAGCAGAGAGGCGACCGCACAGCAACCTGCAACAATATTAGAGGTAAGCCATGCTGGTTGCCGATTATTGAGGTAGACGGGGGAGTGAAGTGTCTCGTGGACACAGGGAGCTCGAGTACTATCTTGACTCGGGGGGCGTTGGGGAGAGTGTGCGGGAGCGAGAGGGTACTCCGGATACAAAACTGTGGCTGCCAGCTAATCACTCTGGGTGGTCCCTGTAAAGTAGAAGGGGAAGCGTCAATTACGCTTGATCGGTGGGCAGGGAAAAAGGGGGAGCTAAAGGTGCATGTGGTAGAGAGCATGACGCGGGAGTACCAAGTCATAATAGGGTGTGATCTGTTAGGACAGGTAGGGGTAAGCATTAGAAACCGTAGAGGAGCTTGGAGTATCAGGCTGGGAAAGAGGAAATTTGGATGTATAGGGGTCGCGAGAGAAAGAAGGGTGCGGATAGGAGCGGTGAACAGGGTGGAGGACTGGAGAAAGGCGTTACAAGCGGAGTTCGTAGATATTTTCTTCAGGGAGGGCGAGGTATTGGGGGTAACAGGGAAGACGGTACACGAAGTTCCACTGAAGCAAGATAGGGTGACCTACGTAAAGGAAAGGAGATACCCGCAGGCGCTGAGGCAGCATATTCGGGAGGAATTGGAAAGCCTAAAGGAGCAAGGGATCATAGTCGATAGCACCTCGCCATTTAATAGTCCCCTGTGGGCAGTGAAAAAGAAGGCAGCGCCGGGGGATAATAAGGAAAAATACAGAGTGGTAGTGGACTATCGTAGGTTGAACGACAACACGGTAGACGAAAAGTACCCGATCCCTAGATTCGAGGATATACTTGATAGGTTGAGTGGGGCCGTGGTGTTTAGCACGTTGGACCTCAAGGCGGGATACCACCAAATACGGATGCACCCGAAGGACCAACATAAGACGGCGTTTACATTCGAAAGGGGGCATTACGAATTCACCAGAATGCCGTTTGGTCTGAAGAATGCGCCCATAACGTTTCAACGCCTGATGGACGAATTTCTGAGGGGGATCGACGACTCCGTATGTCAAGTATACATGGACGACCTGCTGATTTTTAGCAGAACGGAAGCCGAACACGTGGGGCATTTGAGGTCGGTATTCGAAAGGCTGCGACAATTCGGGCTGAAACTGTCAAGTGAGAAGTCCCTGTTGGGACAAACGCGGATCAATTTTTTAGGCCACACTATTTCTAGCGAGGGGGTCAGACCGGATGCGGCAAAGGTGGAGGCTATCACACGAATGGCGGTGCCACGGGACGTTAAAGGGATTCGTAGGCTTCTCGGGACGCTGAATTATTATAGAAGATTCGTACCTGAGATGGCAGAATACTTGGTACCTATCAATAACTTGCTGAAGAAAGGCGCGAGGATCGTGGTGACACCGGAAATGGAAAATAATATTCGGAAATGCATGGATAGGTTGCAGGCAGAACCCGTATTGGCGTTCCCGGATTTTGAGAAGCAGTTCAACGTCACCACCGATGCGAGCGAATACGCGTTGGGGGCCGTTTTATCCCAGGGCAGAAGTGAGGGTGAACGTCCGATAGCATACGCGAGCCGACGACTTACGAGCGCGGAATCACGGTACAGCGCGTTAGAGAGGGAGCTACTCGCGATAGTGTGGGCCATCGACCATTTCAGGCCATATATATTTGGGAGGAAGTTTCGAGTCCACACCGATCACAAACCCCTTCAGTGGGTAGGAAAACTTAAGGAAACCTCTGCGAGGGTCACGAGATGGAAAGAATTCCTTAGTCAGTACAACATGGAGGTGGTGTATAAGCCGGGAAAGGAAAACGTGGTGGCAGACTGGCTCTCTAGGGCCATCATGATCAACGCGGTAGAAGAGGACGGGGGAGGTCCATCGCGGGACGTGCGCCAATTCTTGAGGGAATGGACTCCTGAGGGTGAAGGGGCAGATGATACCGTCAGTATAGAGGACAGGGAGGGGTCCCCGGAAGAAGATAGCTCAGCGGAGGAAAGACCAGTGGCGATGGAGGAAATAGACGAAATCATCAACGACAAGCATAGACAGGTAATCTGGAAAACCAGGACAACAGGGATCATGAAAATAGATTACCGAAGATACGGGAAAAGTAGGATTCGCGTCATTTGGTCGCAACCCGGGGTGAGCGAGGAGCAAATCCGTACGGCACTGAAGGACGCCACGGAACCGGGAAAGACACACCATCTCTATGTTGGGAACAACACGGTATGGGAGAAAATAAAGCGGATGTGGAGATCCGAGCGAATAGGCATGGATAGAACGATCATCCGGTGCAAGTATGCAGTGGAAACCGTACAGGATGAGGAGCAGCAACAAGCAATTACATTGGCATACCACCAGGGGAAGACCAACCACCGAGGCGTCAACGAGACGTTGCAGGCATTACGGCGAAAGTATTTCTGGTGGGGAATGAAAAAATCTATCCAAGGAATCATCGGGAAATGCGAGGTATGTATGCGCACAAAGTATGATCGACACCCCCCCAGAGGAGTTCAGGAAGAGACACCTACAGGGAATATGCCGCTACAAGACCTCCAGATCGATACATTCACCTGGAAAGGGTTCAAGTGGGTCACGATCATCGACACCTTTAGTAAAGTAGCTATGGCACATCAGGTCATGGACAAGTCTGCCAATGCAGTTGCGGAAGCCCTACAAATCTGGATACAGTTTTACGGAGTTCCCGAGAGGATCACATCAGACGGTGGCAGAGAATTCGACAATACCGCGATTAGGGAGGAGGTGAAAAGGTTAGAGGTTGTGTGGCATTATAACACACCGGGACACCCTAAGAGTAGAGGAGGAATCGAACGTTTGCACAGCACGTTGAGTGACCACATCCGTGTATATCAGGGAGAGAAAGGGTTGGAGCCGGATGTTGCGATGAAGAAAGCCGTAACAGCTTACAACCATTCGATCCACTCCGTAACGGGGTTTTCACCTGTGGAAATACTATTCGGGATGCGCAGGCCAAGGAGAGATTGGGGGGAAACAACGACCAATGAACATCTCGTAGAGCAAATCCAGAGTACTAGGGTAGAGGTAGGAAAGACGTGGGGAAAGGTAGCGGGGAGAATTCAGCGGGAAAAGGAGAAGCGGGTAGCGCGGCAGAATGTGCAGGTACGTGACCGAATGGGAGAATTAAAAATCGGAACAATAGTGTATCGTAGAATTGGAACCAACAGAGGGAAACAATTGTTACGGTACGAGGGCCCATTCAGAGTGGTTGCTATTAGGGAGCATAATCTGGTAACCATTGAAAGCATTAACGAACCTAAGAAGAGGAGAACTGTTCATATTGAACAATTGAAGCTCCCAATGTTAGAACCGGTACAGAAACCAACTGATTCGTAGTACCCTTATCGCGTATTATAAAAAAATATGTTTTTTTTATTATTATTACTGTTGATGATGTCATTTTTTTTTATTATTTTTGTTGTTCTTGTAAATAAAGATATGGCAGCATAATAGAGGTGATTGTAATTTTTATAGGATTAAGAGTTCTGTTCCATTGTTAATAAGACGTTGTGTGTTTACTTTCTGTGGTTTATTTCTTTTTATTTATTTCTCGTTCCAGCGGAGTGGAAGTGAGGTTTGGTGTACTTTAAGTTTATACTGGTACGAATAATTGTAAAGGGTTAAGGCTGATACCGGTGGCTCCGATCTAGGAATTTATAAGTTTCCGAAAATCCTATTCGTAAACTGGTGGGGGGGAGATAAAGACCGGAGACTGGCGATATCAGCCTTAATACCATCTTGTAATGTAAATAAACATAGCAATTGTATATAAGGCAGATTATTGAACGAATAAAGCAGTGTTTATTCAGAAGCCGTGAGTATTGTTTCTCGTTCCTCTTTCCTTCTTTTTTTTTATTTACAAAGCCCGGAGACGCTTAACTTATATATATATATATATATATATATATATATATATATAAGTTAAGCGTCGGCGGACTCTAACAAAAAAAAAAAAGAAAGGAAAGGGCTTGAAAAGCAACACTCACGGTATCAGAAAAGATACTGATTTATTAATTTAGTAATCCTCCTTATATACATTTCATATGTTTATTTACATTCAGGACGGTATTAAGGCTGATATCGCCGGTCTCCGGTCTTTATCTCCCCCCCACCAGTTTACGAACAGGATTTTTCGGAAACTTAGATATTCCTAGATCGGAGCTAACGATTATCAGTCTTAACACCTTACAATTGTTTTTACAAGTATAAAGTTGAAAGAAAGTAAAACTCACTCGAGACATACAATAATACAAAGAAATAAAAAAAACAGAACTAAACACAACACTTGCTTCCAAAAACAGAACTCTTAAAATCCTAAAAAAAACAGAGAAGAAGAAAAAAAAAATAATACACTTTCCTCTACTGTATTGCTATGATTCTATTTACACATAAAAAAAAATACACCATATTTTTGCTTAGACAACCAAAAAAAACATATTTGTTATAACGTGGTGAGGGTACTACGAATCCGTTAGTTTATGTTCCGGTTCTATCATTGGGAGCTTCAATTGTTCAATGTGAACCGTTCTCCTCTTTCTAGGTTCATTAACGCTTTCGATCGTTAGTAGATTATGCTCCCTAATAGCAATCACTCTGAATGGACCCTCGTATCGTAACAATTGTTTCCCTCTGTTGGTCCCTACTCTACGGTACACTATTGTCCCGATCTTTAGATCACCCATTTGGTCACGTACGCGAACATTCTGCCTCTCTACCCGCTTCTCCTTTTCCCGCTTAATTTTCGCCGTTACTCTTCCCCACGTCTTTTCCATCTCCACCCTATTGCTCTGGATTTGCTCGACTAATGGTTCATTAACCGTTGTTTCCCCGCAATCTCGCCTTGGCCTGCGCATCCCGAATAGTACTTCCACGGGCGAAAATCCCGTGACGGAGTGAATCGAGTGGTTGTAGGCTGTTACCGCTTTCTTCATTGCAACATCCGGCTCCAACCCTTTTTCCCCCTGATACACCCGGATGTGATCACTCAGCGTGCTGTGCAACCGCTCAATGCCGCCTCTACCCTTAGGATGTCCCGGGGTGTTATAATGCCAACGAATCCCTAGTCGTTTCACCTCCTCCCTAATCGCGGCGTTGTCAAACTCCCTACCACCGTCCGATGTGATCCTCTCGGGGACCCCGTAGAACTGCACCCAGGTTTGTAGGGCTTCCGCAACTGCGTTGGCAGACTTGTCCATGACCTGGTGTGCCATAGCTACCTTGCTAAAGACGTCGATGACCGTGACCCACTTGAACCCTCTCCAGGTAAATGTATCAATCTGGAGGTCCTGTAGTGGCATATTCCCCGTCGGTGTCTCTTCCTGAATCCCTCTGGGGGGGTGTCGATCATATTTCGTGCGCATACACACCTCGCATTTCCCTATGACCTCTTGGATGGATTTTTTCATGCCCCACCAGAAATACTTTCGACGTAATGCCTGCAGTGTCTCGTTCACGCCTCGGTGGTTGGTTTTCCCCTGGTGATAAGCTAATGTGACTGCCTGTTGCTGTTCCTCATCCTGTATAGTTTCCACTGCGTACTTACAACGGATGAGTGTTCTGTCCACCCCAATTCGCTCGGATCTCCACATCCGCTTTATTTTATCCCATACCGTGTTATTCCCCACATAAAGATGGTGCGTCTTTCCAGGTTCCGTGGCGTCCTTCAGTGCCGTACAAATTTGCTCTTCACTCACCCCGGGTTGCGACCAGATGACGCGAATCTTGCTTTTCCCATATCTTCGATAATCTATTTTCATCATCCCTGCTACTCTCGTTTTCCAGATTACCTGACGATGCTTGTCATTGATGATGTCGTCTATCTCCTCCATTTCCACTGCTCTTTCCTCCGCTGAGCTCTCCTCTTCCGGGGACTCTCCCCTGTCATCTATACCGACGATATCCTCCGCTCCTTCGCCGTCGGGAGTCCATTCACTCAAGAATTGGCGCACGTCTCGCGATGGTCCTCCCCCGTCCTCTTCTACCGCGTTGATCATGATGGCCCTCGAGAGCCAGTCCGCCACCACGTTCTCCTTTCCCGGCTTATACACCACCTCTATATTGTATTGACTAAGGACTTCCTTCCATCGCGTGACCCTAGCTGAGGTTTCTTTAAGTTTCCCTACCCACTGCAGGGGTTTGTGGTCGGTGTGGACTCGAAACTTCCTCCCAAATACGTATGGCCTGAAATGGTCGATAGCCCACACTATCGCGAGTAGCTCCCTCTCCAAAGCGCTGTATCGCGATTCCGCACCCGTAAGCCGACGGCTCGCGTATGCTATCGGTCGTTCACCCTCACTCCCCCCCTGGGACAAAACGGCCCCTAACGCGTATTCGCTCGCATCGGTGGTTATATTAAAGAGCTTCTCAAAATCCGGGAACGCTAACACCGGCTCTGTCAGCAACCTATTCATACATTTGCGGATATTATTCTCCATCTCTGGTGTCACCACAATCTTCGCGCCTTTCTTCAGCAAATTGTTAATGGGTACCAAATACTCTGCCATCTCAGGTACGAATCTCCGATAGTAGTTCAGCGTCCCAAGAAGCCTACGGATCCCCTTCACGTCCCGTGGTACCGCCATCCTTGTGATCGCCTCCACCTTTGCCGCATCCGGTCTGACCCCCTCGCTAGAGATAGTGTGGCCTAAAAAATTAATCCGCGTTTGTCCCAGCAGAGACTTCTCGCTTGACAATTTCAGCCCGAATTTCCGGAGCCTCTCGAATACTGACCTCAGATGTCCCACGTGTTCGGTTTCCGTTCTGCTAAAAATCAGCAGGTCATCCATATATACCTGACATACCGAGTCATCGATACCCCTCAAAAATTCGTCCATCAGACGCTGAAATGTTATGGGCGCATTCTTCAGACCAAACGGCATTCTTGTGAATTCATAATGCCCCCTTTCGAATGTGAACGCTGTTTTGTGTTGGTCTTCCGGGTGCATCCGTATTTGGTGATATCCCGCCTTAAGGTCCAACGTGCTAAAGACCACGGCTCCACTCAACCTATCCAGTATATCTTCGAATCTGGGGATCGGGTACTTCTCGTCTACCGTGTTATCGTTCAATTTACGATAGTCTACTACCACCCTGTATTTTTCCTTATTATCCCCCGGTGCTGCCTTCTTCTTCACTGCCCACAGGGGACTATTGAATGGTGAGGTGCTATCAACTATGATCCCTTGTTCTTTTAGACTATCTAGCTCCTCTCGAATATGCTGCCTCAACGCCTGCGGGTATCTTCTCTCTTTCACGTAAGTTACCCTATCCTGCTTCAGTGGGATTTCATGCACCGTCCTCCCTGTTACCCCTAATACCTCACCTTCCCTGAAGAAAATGTCCCTAAACTCCTCCTGTAGCAACTTCCTCCAGTCCTCCACTCTGTTCACCGCCCCTATCCGCACCCTTCTTTCTCTCGCGACTCCTATACATCCGAACTTCCTCTTTCCCAACCTAACACTCCAGGCTCCTCTACGATTCCTAATGCTCGCCCCTACCTGCCTCAACAAATCGCACCCCACTATGACCTGGTATTCCCGAGTCATGTTTTTTACTACGTGTACCTTCAGTTCGCCCTCTTTTCCTGCCCACCGATCAAGTCTTATTGTCGCTTCTCCCTCTACGCTACAGGGGCCACCCAGAGTGATTAGTTGGCAATCGCATTTTTGGATCCGGAGTGCCCTCTCACTCCCGCACACTTTCCCTAACGCCCCTCTGGTCATAATAGTGCTCGAGCTCCCGGTATCCACGAGGCACTTTACTCCCCCGTCTACCTCGATAATTGGCAACCAGCATGGCTTACCTCGGATGTTGTTGCATGTTGCTGTGCGGTCGCCTCTCTGCTGCCACACTCCTCAGATGCCGCCCAGCTTCCTCCTCCCCGCCGCCGTTCGTCGCTGCTCGGTCCGTTGGCTGTTCCTGCCTCCTTCGCCTCCACTGCTACCTGGTTCGTCCGTCTCTGTCCCCGAAGTTCCCGACTCCTCGGTTGCCTCTCCCGAAGATCCGTCCTTCCGCTGCATCCTAGCCCGTCTTGTCAGCTTCTGCGTGTTTACTTCCATGGGCTCGTCTTGAGTTCTTTCTCTCCTCCGGAATATGTACGGGCACTGCCTAGCAATATGCCCTTCGGTACCGCACTCGAAACACCTAGTGCGCGGACATTGTGCAACTAAATGTCCTGGCTTTCCGCACCCATGACATTTCCTGTCTTCCCTGCGGGGTCCATTCCTCGGCCTCACTTGTCCGGATCTTTTTTCACCCATCCTGACCTTTTCTCCGCTCGGCTGTACCGTTTCTCTCCTCTTCCAACCCATCGGGGCTGTCCGGGGTCGTCTGTCATTCACCCGGATCCACCCTGGTTCTTCCACGTCCATCCGAGTCTCTTCTTCCCTTGCGCTTAGGTCGATCATTTCCTGGGCACACTCGAGGAATGATCTCTCCCTGGGCAATCCGTCTCTCCTTCCCGTTTCCTTTGCCAACTGGACCTTGAGTATCGTCGAGAGGAACTCCATCCTGGCTTCCACCTCTCCCACACTCATTGTTTCGCGCATTTTCTCCGTTATGCGGGTGTACTTTGCCACTAGTACCCCCGCATACTGGCCCCTCGTCTGACGTTGGGACCGGCGCTCCCTAAACATTTGGAAGATGTCTTCCTCCGGCGTCCATCTGCCTCCTCCGAAGGCCTTCTTCAGTCGCTCCTTAATCACCGGCCATGGTGTCTCCTCGTCCGCCTGAATTTGGTTCAGGATGCTCCTCCTTACTCGGCACACCAGAGCCGCTTTCAACGCTTCCGCGTCCCCTAGGTTTACCAGGTCCTCCGCCACCTTTACCTCTATTCTAGACATGAGGCGGTCTCCACCTTTCAGGAAATGGTTGAGCTCACCTACCTCGCCACCGAAGCGTTCCAGGTCCGCAATGGCTCTTCGAAGGTCCTGCGTGGTCGCCGCTCTTATTTTCATCCATTCCAGCGCGTTAGCGTGCGCTTCTGCCAATGTGTCCCTCGGTAAGGGAGGGATCTCCTGGATCTGCGGAATCTGCGGTACCTGAGGTATTTGAGGTATCTGAGGCACCTGAGGGGCCTGCGCGATCTGAGGTATCTGCGGAATTTCTTGAGGTTGAGGGATTTCCGGGGCGCTCAACACTCCCGGCCTGATTAAGCCCTCTGTTGGCATTTCACTCTTTCCTTATGACTGGGAGAAGAAAAAAAAACCAAGAGAAAAAAAATTACTTTAAAAAAAAATTACTTCTCTGTTCTCCTGTCGTAGTCCCGGGTTTCGGCACCAGTTAAGCGTCGGCGGACTCTAACAATAAAAAAAAAAGAAAGGAAAGGGCTTGAAATGCAACACTCACGGTTTCAGAAAAGATACTGATTTATTCCTTTAGTAATCCTCCTTATATACATTTCATATGTTTATTTACATTCAGGACGGTATTAAGGCTGATATCGCCGGTCTCCGGTCTTTATCTTATATATATATATATATATATATATATAAAATATACTTAATAGGTATGTTTTCACTCGTAAAATGGATGTAACAAAAAATCCATAGGAAAAATTCAACTTTTTATTTCTTCGGAGTTACGAGACCAAGACGAATTGGTTGAACTTCAATGGAAATAAACACAATCACAAATAAGACGTATTGCTTTTTTTACGAACTTATAATATAAATTACTTTAAATGTATTGAAAATTACACGAAATCTAAGTAACGGCAGTAAGTGGCATGCCATTTGGAATCGACAAAACAATACTTTATCAAGTAATTTTTTGATTAAAACCTTAAATTTTATAACCCCCACAATATTGAAATAACGTAACTTCCACTCCATATGACCAGTGCCTTCCAAATTTCCCAGCCATTATATTGTTAGCAATTATTTATATTAATTTTAATTATATTCAATTCAATTGATACTGATCATTGAGGAATTCAATGAAATGGATACTAAGTAATTTCTATATTGTTCTCCAAATTTCCTCCAAGTTTGGGTCTAATCGAATGCGCCGTTTTCAAACAATAGGCGTATCAAATAACACATTTCCTGATCTGAAAGTGGGAGTTTTTATTTTTTGAAGTATTAGATAGAATTTGATAAAATTGATGCCTATTTCATTTTACGTTGACCAATCCCTAATTATTCTTAGAAAAATACAAGGAGTATAACATCTTGTATACGGATGCTTCAAAAGCAGATAAGGAAGTAGTAGACTCTTCTCTCACGATCTTTAATCTTGATATTGGTAAACTATTTAAACTCCCGGAGGTCTGCTCAGTTTTTACAGGCGGTATGGTAGCGAAAAGAGAAGCTCTAAAGTACATAGAGACGACTGAAACTACCAAATGGGCCGTTGCGACGGACTTGATGAGTACACTTCTTGCTATTGGAAATACTAGACCAAAAAAGCAGCAGAAGTACAGTAGCAAATGAAATAAGAAACGTTTGGTGGCTGCTAAGAGAGAAAGCCAAAGAAGTAGTGTTCGTCTGTGTCCCTTCGCATTGCGGGATCATCGGCAATGAAGAAGCCTATCAAGCAGTCAATATGGCAAGAAAGGCAGGCACAACTCCGGTGGAATTTATCAATCAAATCCCCTTTAGAGAACATCTTAAGAAAATTTAAGAAAGACATTTGGAAAATGTGGCAAAATAAATAGAAGGAAAAATAATCAAAATTAAGATAATTATTGGAAACCTCCTCTATCGGTCCTCCAGGAAAGAATTGGACACTATATGTTCTCGCACACCTACCTACTAAGAGGACTTCATCCTCCGACATGGGAGAACTGCAATGTCCAACGAACCGTAAAATAAATCATACAACACTGTCCTATATTTGAAACAATTAGGATAAATTTGGACATGCCAAAAAGCTTAAAAGAAATCTTGAATGACAGCAAAATAACTATTTTGAAAACGTTTGAATTTTTAAAAAGAATAAATTTCTAAACCAGACTGTATATAAAAGGTGTCACCAATGATCCTACAAAAAAAAATAACAGACAAAGGGAGGTTGTAAAGGCTACAAATAATAACGGCTAATCAATTAAAAATGCATTTAAATTAAGTAAATAGAACCAATACATGGTGTTTCCATCACTTAAAAATATATAAAAAAAAAGGCAACAAAAAAAAAAATTGTTTTTATATACAGTATTATATCGTTCGCTTTACAATAATTATGTAGATTATCACTTATAATTTTTTGTATATTTTTTTTTTGGGAGGAGGAGTCCATTCATTGTCATTCATAAATGCCATGCCAGTCATTCATAAATATAACCAACGACTCGTCGTAGATGGACTAAATTTTTGGGTAGCTAGATGATTCATTCTTACTAATCAGGACAGTACAGACTAACAAACCAGAGATACGTCATCGATAGGATCTAAATTTTTTAAATTAAAGATAAATCTACACGCTAATTAGCTGTGTAAACTATTTTAGCCCTTCCCTCCATTTTGTTTTTTATCAACCTCAATATTTATAGTATATAGAGGTGAGAGTGTTATTCTATGGGTAACTAGTCTGCTATAATAGTCCGTGGTACAGACCCCTTTTTATCGAATTATTAACATCCACCTGAAACTTCGTAAATAGTTTCATCTCACCGTAACCTACAACTATATTATTTACAAAAACTCTTGGAATTGGGGCTTTTTCAATCTGGAGGGGGCAAACTTTGTCTATTTAATTAGGTACTAAAAACTCGTAAATACCCATTTGCTTTCTATTTGAATCGTACGATAAATTGAATACAAAATCGATAAAAAAGGTAGCCTACAAAAATATTGGACCGTTTTCCTATATAACCTCGTTATTTTGAAAATTTGGGGGTGTAGGTCACGTCAAACGGCTCAATATTTTTTAAGGTCACCTTTTTTCTCGACTTTTTGATCAATTTATCTTACATTACAAATAGAAAGCAATTTGGTATTTATGAGTTTTTATTACCTAATTAAATAGATAATGTTTGTTCCCCTCCAGATTGAAAATGCCCCTATTCCATGATTTTTCGTAAGTAAAATAGATATAGGTTACGATGAGATGAAACTATTTCTGAAGTTTCAGGCGGATGTTAATAATTCGATAAAAAGGAGTCTGTAATACGGACTATAACCAAAGTTTAATGGTCATAATTCATTCTGAGAGCCCTCCACGAAATATGTTAAAATTTTCGATCTCTAGAAATGGGTATAAAAACCAGGCAATCCGTTACAATGATTTTAATGGTGATCATACTCTATGCAATTTGACGTACTGAATCGAATACTAAAGTACGTTTGATGATAGGAGTAACGTACATTTTTTTTTTTTTTTTTTGAAATTCCTCACATTAGTATTTTTTTTTCTAATTCCTATTCTAAACTAACCAATTCTTAATCAACCAAGTCTAAATAAATAAAGAACAATCATAATCTTCAACAACAGATTTTTTTTTTTTAATAGATATAAATGAAAACACTGTAATAATCTGATGAATAGAAAGTTATCTTAAGACCATGAATCAGAAAAACTGAAAGTAAGTTTGTAGAATGAGAAATAGATCATTGAGACTTAACAAGGCAGAATAATTTCTTTAAATTCAAGTGCATTAATAATTTTATTTATTACACTGTAGTATTCAACTAAGCGGTATTTCAGTTTAATAAAAAATAATCTTTTTTTTAATAAAAAAAATAAAGTTTAATAAAATAATAATTAAACGACATGTAAGTTTATTAGTTAGTTTTTTTTTTTTTAATATATGGTTTTAATAAACAAAAAATGCAAATTTTGTTTCTGATTATGTATATTTCAATAATAATTATACATTTTTATATTTACACAATATATTAATACACTTAAAGTCAAAAACTTTGTTATATATATTTTTTTAAGTTGAATAAGAATACTAAAATATTAATGACTGAGGGTTGATGGGGCTGTAGTGAATAATTTAAGAGAAGAATAAATTAATAATACTATTTTTATAATTTAGTATTTATTTGACCGCCCCCCCCCCCGATCAATTCCTTCTCAATTTAAGAGAAGGATGTTTGGGGTGATCAGTCAAAATAAAAATAAATAATAATATTTATTTTTACATTTGCCGATATTTCGGCCCGCAGTTCAGCCCATCTCTCATTAGGGCTGAGAAAACAATTAGATAACAATAGGTATGAGAAACATAAACAAAGTAGATAAAAAACTTAAAGTAAAATGAAATAGATAGAGTGGACATTAAAGTATAATAAAGTAGGTACAATAACAGAGAACTAATAATAGTTCACATAAATAGTGTAAATATTTACAATATTGGTTATTTAAAATTAAAAATACAGACGGAGAGAGAGAAAAGGATATGAAAAGCGTACATATATATAATACAAACAGAGAAAACTAAAATAACAGAAATATTTTCTGCTGATCTATGTCTGTATGAAGGTCTTGGGAAATTTTGATTTGGGCAGACTGAGTGGAGTAGCCAGGCCTGAAGTCGAAATGGTAGGGGTTTAGGAGATTATTGTACTCTAAAAAATGGGATAGCTGGGATTGGGCTAGTCGTTCAAAAGGTTTGGAGAGGTTTGAAAGAATGGAGATTGGGCGGAAATCATTAAGAACTGATGGGTTTAGAGATCTTCTTCAAGGGGCGAACTAGGGCTGTTTTCCAGGATGTTGGGAAGGTAGCATTTTGAAGAGAATAATTATAGATATGATAAAGGATCGGAAGAATGGATGTTATTGCGGCTTTGATCAGTCTGACTAGAATGTTATCGGGACCATAATCGTTGGCATGGGATTTCTTATGAAGTAAAAAGATTATAATGAAATAAAATATTAATATTAAAAAATATTAAAATATTAATAACGCCTAAAGTGGACCGAGATGGGACAAAATGTTTAGCAATCACCTTTGCACTTTACCTTACCAAAATTTTTCGAAACTTTTTTCAATGAAATTCAAAAGACTCTTCCAGTAAAATAGGCCAATTAAAATTTCGTCATGAAAACGTATTTCAGATGAGTATATCTTTTTTTTTTTTTTTTTTTTGGTTCCTCTTAAAACTGTTAAATAGGCATTTATTTCGAAATAAAAAATATTAATTTTTGAAATTTATTTTAATGAAGGATTTATTTTCATGCTGTTCACTAAACTATTTATAACTTCTCTGGATTTTTTCTAAATTAAACGTTACTATAACCGTTGGAAAGTGGAATTAATGTTCTTCTAAACCTTATTCATAACTTAAATTTTACGCATTTATAAATCAATAAATAAAAACTCAAATTTGGAGAAAAAGCAAAAAAAAAAAAAAAACTAATAAATTCGTTAAATCCAGTCTCCTGAGGATAGAAACTATATGATTCTTTAAAATTTGAATCTTTAAGATAATAAAATGTTTCTTCCAAGTACCTATTGAAATATAGCGAGTTTTGCAGATTATGGCCTTAAATCAACTACTTGGGTGCTTAAAATGAAGTAATTAGACTAAAATTGATGATATATTAATGTAAAGTTAACAAGTAAATGAAGGACGTACTTTTTCTCGTGTACCGTTAATTCTTAACATTCCTAATCCGTGTCTTATTAATAATTGGATAACGTACTTTGCATATTCCCTAGATTAATTCACGTTGTATTTTAATTAGCAAGGAGATGGATTAAAGTGGGAGATACAGTACGGAGGAATATGGAGAGGTGGGATTTGTAGGGGTGGGATATGAAACTCGCTTAGGATAAAAAAATCCTTGCTTTAGTTGCCAGTCGACCATCGCACAGCAATCATGGCCTTCAAGCCGGGCGAATTAACGAAACAGTGAGTCCCGTAGTGTTAACACATCATAAACGTAAATTAATTTGAGTAACATAAACCTAAATAATGCTTATAATTTTTAATTTTGTTATGGATTATTCTCAGCTGCGGAAATTAACGTTCCAATTGTCTGTTTTTCATATGTCCGGCACAATTTTTTTTAATTTTATAGATTGTGGTGAAGAAAAGAAAGTGTTCTTTTAGTCTACGCAAACACTGGGAAATAGGTTACCTTAGGTCTTGTAAGACATAGTATGAAATAATTGCATATCCTGTATGCAAGAATTTTTCAATTGACCTTATATCTTTACGAATTAGTTTAACCAAGTGAAATTAGTCGAATTTTATTTTACATATTTTGATTATTACAAGTTAGTAGAACTGGAAATGTCAATTTAAAAAATTAAATGTAACGATGAAGATAAAGCAGTGTCTTCCTTTAACCAACCTTTAGTGCCCCGGGCAATGAATTATTGTTTTAATAATTTTATTTGCGTAATATTTGAATTATATTTCATTCAAGATGCATCTAAATCACTTGCTTTATTAATAGGCTAAAAGTAATTATTCTCACACACACACACACACACATATATATATATATATATATATATATCACACCCTTCCTCTCACCCCCTTCCGATATCAGGCTAGCGTCCCAAGACAATCGCCTGGGTTCCCTTGCTGTAAGGCCGGCATTGGATGAAAATCTAGATATCCAAATCTTTCAGAATAGACTGTGTTAGCGATTGTATAGACAGCCAACTAAAAAACGCAAACTTGTAAGAAACTGAAATTACGCCTTCAAGGTATTTATATTTCTCCGATATTACAACAACTTTTTTACTAAAATCAACTGACCGAAAGTAAAACTTTATCGATTGTACACGTTTTTACATTTCCTGAAAACGGCTTTGACGGTTCAGTACGAACTCGATATGTCAATATCCACTCAGTATATACTATACCATATGGCTCTCTCTCTCTCTCTCTCTCTCTCTCTCTCTCTCTCTCTCTCTCTCTATATATATATATATATATATATATATATATATATATATATATATATATATAATATATATATATATATATATATATATATATATATATAAAAGGCGCTTGCATTAGTTAAACAAGTTAAGCAACGCCGAGCGTGGTTAGCACTTGGATGGGTGACCGCCCGATTTGGTTGACCGTCTACCAGGAAATGCCGCGCTGCCCGAGAACCCTCCCCGGGTTTGTGAGCCTCATCAGTCTACCGGAGGCAACTCACACCGACCGGGCGTAGAATGATGACACTACCCCCGTGTACTTAAATCAGGAATCGGGATGCGGTCTAGAAGACCACGTCCCGCGGGCAAAGATCTAAAAGGTCTGCAGTGCCAAAAAAAAAAAATATATATATATATAAGGTTTAAATTTATATTTAATATGTCTTTTTAGTAACATTAATTTGATTTAATTGTAATAATTAACTCCCTGCCATTATTAAGCTCAATATAAACTATGAGAATATTTGATAACTAACTGAAAGAAAAAAATAGAGACTTCTTTTTATAAACGAATTTTCGCAAATAAATATACAATATATGTGTATAATGCATCGTTAAATAATACATCTATAGCTCAATAACTTCAGATAATCATTTTTTATTTATTTATATTTTATGCGATTTGCACGTGCGCGTCTAGCAAATTTGTTGTGTTTGTACTGTCTTGGTGTAATTGCTTGATTTGGTTAGACAATAATAGATTTAAATAATTATATATTGTCAGTTTACTACAAAAAGTCATTAATTTTCAAAAATTAAATCAGTAAATAATTGGATGAATTTTCCTTTTTTATAAGCACAAAATAGTATTTTCAATCAGTTTTTGCATTGGTAAATATGACCGAAATTCACAAATATGTTATTTAAAACTATCCCCCATTAAAAATGCACTTCAACGAAGTTTTGCATTAGATTTGGGCAGAATTTGATTTCCACTCAAAATAGAGTGATAAGAGATAGTTGTGTGATACTCGCGTCAGCTTTTTTATTATAGTTATACTATAATACTATACATATTATCACACAATTAAATAAATAATATCATCATTTCTCTATCGAAAAATACTGCATATGCTCTTATTCTGAAAATTCAGCAATTTGATTGTTTCTTAATTTAACATTTTATCGTACAAGATATTTCAGAAGTTGTTTTCCTTGCCTGTTTATTTTTCTCAAGATCTAAATCCACCATATAACTGGATTAGAGTTGTTAATTCACATTTTATGCCACTTTGATAGATTCAGTTAATCTTCGATAAAACTTTTATTTTCTGTGAATTCTTTCAGCTATATTTTCCTAAAACATAACGTGGGCGAAAAAAAAGTTTAATAAACGTAGTTAACCGATCAAATTCAATTATATCCAATATAATATTTCTCAAAAGAGTTTTTTTGTCGGTACGCCATAACTTCGACAATTCTTCATCAAATCCAATGATTGACCATTCATTTTGAAGATATTCTTCGCCTTCACATTTGAAAAATAGTCCTATCTCCTTTTGGGAAAAAAGTTATGAACAAAAGGAACTTTATAAGCGAATAACTAAAAAAATATGCATTGTTTTCTAAAAGTATGATTGTGCAAAAAATCGTACAATTATTAACAAAGATACAGTCCATTAGTTTTGGTATACTTAATAATGTATTTCTGTTTAAAGATATTGGCGTTACATTTAGGAGTAGAATAGTCTACTACACTTTTTTCCCTGGCTGATGTATTAACATTATTATTTCTTAAGGACATTCGGTTTTACTTACATTTTATTTTTTTATAATAATTTAGAAAATCCCATGATCAGTTCATTATTTTATCTTTATTACTTTCATTACCTTTCCAGCCAGCGTTTAAAAATAGGTTCTAGCAAAGCAATTTGTATAAATATTTAGGTCTATTATGTTTAATAGAATATTGTAATCGACCAAGGAAAAATTATTAATTCCTTCCTTACATAATACATAGGAACTACTTATTTCCATATTGTTTTGCTATTTCTTCACTAAACAAATGTTTTTGCGAATTATTCGCACGGGCCAACTAGTATTATTTGTTTATACATTCGATTGACAGTATTACATTATCAAAGCTCAAGAGAAAATCAATTGCATTAATATAAAAATCACTAATGATCCAAAATAAATCCTCTTACAGATAATTATAATTCATTTTCAAGCTACAGAAAATTATAAATTATTTACGTTTCACTAAAATCACGAATTCATCTAATGACCAATATTTTTACCCATAATGTCTTAGGCATCTGGAATATGCGCAAAAGCGAAAATAGAAGATTAAATCGGTTTTAAGCAAGTTTGTTTAGTGTTGCAATAATGACCAGCTCTTTAATAATCAAGTGATCATGTCACATGATAGTTCAAAAGTAAGAATTATAAGTTTAGATTCAGCAGCTCGCTGGTATGTTAACAACAAGACTTTACATACCGACCTAAGACAACCAACCATTGACCAGCACATACGTACAATTTACTCCCGATTTCATCTGAAACTACACGGACGTCACAATGGACTTATCCACGACATGGCCACGGCTGAAATGCTCATCAGGAGGCGACTGAAAAGGAGCTGGATGAGAGATCTCCTTTCCTGATTTTAGGATGTAAACAGGCCAGGGAAGAGGTGCTGCTGGGCTCCATTCTTCGTCATGCCTATCAGGCCATCTTCTACTTAAAAAAAGTGAGCAAAATTGAAAAAAATTGTTTTAAGGTTGAGTACCTAGTCATGAAACAGTGGATGGTGCGATTCGGACCCAATATTTCCAATTTTCATTGTTTTGCTTCCTCACTAGGGAAGGTAGGGAAGCTTTGTGTTCGTGCGAGAGGTTAAAAAAATGTTGAGCTGCGAATCGAAATTTTCCACTCGCGTTTTACGTTTCAGACATCACGGATCAAATTTGGTTCGGTGTCTGAACATTACCAACATACCTTTTCTTTAAATTTCTGCTGTGGTCTTCTAAGTGACAACGTCACCGGCCCCTTCTTCTTATCAGGTATATCTTACTTGCATTTTTTTTTCAAACGAAATCTTTGCCTAGAAGATATTCCTCTAGACATTAGGCAGAGGCTGTGGTTTATGCATGGCTGTGCTCGAGCTCACTTTTCTAATTGTGTCACTGAATATTTAAATGCAACTTGTGGAGACCGATAGGTTGATCGAAACGGACCTGTTAAATGGCCACCACGATCTTCGGATTTAATGCCATTAGATTATTTTGTTTGGGGCTGGATTATTAGGTCTATGGTTTATTCTGCGGCAGTTGGCACTCAAGAAGAAACAAGAAATCGGATCGTGGAAGCCGCAGTAACTATCAAGCACCATCCTGATGCTATTCGAAGAGCCAGTGAAGCATGGATTCGTCGTGCTGAATGTTGCATTCAACAAAACGGAGACCCATTTGATCAGTTATTCTAAATGTTTTAATAATAATAATAATGAATCTTTAACCTTTAATATTTGTTTAATAAATGAGTTTGAGATATATGTTAATATGAAGTTTTTGGTTTATTTTGTGTTAGTGAACACATACCTAAAATAGTGCCGTGCAATTACGAAACACCCTGTATATCCGCAAACGTGTTTTCCTCAATACATCTGTAAACCTATAAGTTCGGTTTGACTCAAATTTGGAGAGACGTTATGGATTGGTTAACAGATAATTAAGTGTTTATCAATTTTGTCGAATTCTGTCCGTTACTCTAAAAAAAAAAAAAAACTCCCACTTTCGGATCAGTATACGTATTATTTGATATGCCTACTATATAGATGAAAAATGGCTCTCTCGATTTGATCCAAACTTGAAGGAAATTTGGAGGATAGTTTGGTAATCGTCTAGTACCAATTCCATTCAATTCTATTTAATAATTAAAATTAATAAAAATAATTGTTAACTTTATTTATTACATAATCACCGCATAATAACTTTCGTAGTATGCAACTGATGTAGGTAGTCTGGTACTATGGAAAATAGCAGAGGAAGAGAAAATATGAAATTACACTAATTAATCATGAATAAATAATTTATTTTCTCCTCTAAAACACTCAATTTTTACACACGACTTTTTGCACTAACAGTAGCGATATTCTGGTTCAGTATGTATTGGAATTTATTTTTTTAAATCACAATTCATCAAATACGCGATTTGCAAATGTGGAACTTTTCCGCCTATAGCTTTATGTAATTCATTCCGTTTAGAATTCGTTATATAGTAATTATATATTCAACTAAAATTACAATTATTATTTTAAGTTATTTCAATTACTCTTACCTCTAAGTAATTAAAATAACATTTAGTTCACGTTAACATGTTTTTGATTCCTCTTATGTTAATTTTAAACATATAATTTTTTTCCGATTTCCATTAAGTGTAATATATATTTTTATATTACCTTTTTTTGAGCGTTATTTAGACGTAAACTTATTGAAGTTACCTAATAAATAGCCTGAACAGACAAACATATTTTCTATTTCTAGAAATAAACTTAGAATTACACACACTTGTTGCTAATTGCTTTTATTTCGGCTCAACTGTTAATTGTAATTACTGATAATAATTACAATTACTGGTATTAATAGATGCAATTGCAGTTATTTGTAGTTGTAATTTTAATTCTGCAATTTATAATTATAGTAATTTTATAAATACTAATCTTAAGTTATTGCAATATACTCAATTTAATGCAACAAATACCAGTCCAGCAACAGTATAGCTAATGTTCTAAGTCGTTGACGAAGAACATTAGTTTAAATCATTATAAAATTTAGGGAAACTATTTATGAATTATTCCCAATGAAATTTTTTTTTTGTTATGGTGTTTTATTTTTAAACATGAACTTTTATAATCGACTAAGAACGAAATCTCTTAACATCCTGGAAATCACATTATCTACGTTATTTACGTAGTATTCGCTGATGTATAAAATTCGTGGATATCAAACCCGCAAGTGTTATTTGTTTAACCACGGATTACTGTAAACGGCTTCTCCAGGAAACTATTCTTATACTAAACATTATAGTTTTTAAATATAGATATTTTCTAGCCGACGAAAACCGTGAGGAAGCTATATTGGTCTTCCTTGGCAGACGTTTCTTGAATAAAATAACAAATGTATATTGTTATATTGGGTCTGTCTGTTGTGCCTTTTTGGCTTCTTGAAGGTAAATGAAGCGGGTGAGTGAACTCGGCAGGGTTAAAAACTCGTGTAATTTAAATCAATCAAAACCAGTAATTTATCTTATACTCGGTGTCTCATTCTAATATTACCCTCAGTATGACAATTGGGTTTATTGTGAATTTCGCTTAATAAAATCTGCCTGTCGTGCCCTTCTGGATAAAATGCAGTAGTCTCTGAAAAAGAACCCGGGAACAGATCTTATTTGCAGTGCAGTGTGATGCCAAGAAATTATTTTGTTTTTATCCTACCCTTCCTATTAGGCAATATAAGTATTTATAGCAATAGGATATTACTCATGTCTGCGTGAAAACTGACTGGTGCAAATAAACCATTTACAATTTCATCTTGAGCTGTAGACACAGCAACAGACGGTAGATCCGTTTATCCTTATCCTTCCCTCTTCATCCTGTTTCTGAAGTTGTCTTCTTGAGTCGAGAGGTACCCTTTCCTCAAGACTATCCACAATCACTCCTTTTTATTTAAACATTGTCTCTGGATATCTGAGGTCTGAAAAGGCGTCTCCGATACGACTGAGTCCATTTGAGGCTTGTTTTATCCTGCTTCTTAAATAGTCCAAGTGTAGTTTTCAGCTATGGATTATACTCCAACCTAACTTCAAGGTTGGTGCCCATCTAATTTAGACGTATTTTCACAACTACAATAGCCAAGGTCATAGGGTAAGAACTATCAGTTGTGCATCTCTGGAGGATGGGCTGAATGCTGGCAGCAGCCATTCTCATCTTCATCTACCTACTACACCTTCATCCTCGCACCACTCTTTCAGCCTGGCACCACTCTTTCTGCCCATTGAGGCCACCAGAATGGTCAGGTCATTGAATTTTGCCGCTCATATTTTTAAATGCATAACATCCAAAATTATCTGTAACAAAAGGATCAATACCTGAATTCACAGAAAACATCTTCCGTTTGATGCCTTTGTAGTAACAGTTTCTTTGAATACTTTACATAGTTTTTTGTTCACCAAAATAATATTAAATCCCTAAGAAATTAGACAGATTTCGGGGTCGCAGAAATTAGGCTGTTCAAACAAATAAATTCTTCTGCTTTATGCAGAGATGGATTAAGGCGAGTGAGAATCCTTTGTGGTAAAGTTTTTAGAGCCCAATAAAAAGTTACAAGAGAACTAAAAAAATATTTAACTAATTTTGTAGCAATAAATTTCATAATTTTTTTTGGATTTATTTAATTACTTTATGGAAGTGGTTTCAAACACTTTCGGTCATTCTAAAATCTTTAAATTAGTATTCTATTATAAGTTAACTTCTTGGAAGATGAGGTCGAGGGGCACCCTTCCTGCAAGAACTTGCACTTCCTCATGAGATGAGAACCATCGCCCTGTCGTGGCAGGGGTTGCAAACCTTAGAATATCCACAATCATGTGATCTTATAATATATTGGAAACCTTTTGCTCTACAGAGCCTCAAGCGGTCGCCCCCCTCCCATCCTTCCCCTGGCTTTATTTATGATTTTTTTCAGTATGAATTTCGGATATTAATCAGTCAGTTCAGCACATTTGAGCATGTGCTCATCATGTGTATGAAAGTATTAGACATCTGGGAATCTAATTCAAACACTGTATTCATCCTTGGAGATAAACCATCAGATTTACCATATTCCGAGATATCATTTGATAGAGGGGTGCTCAGAAGAAGATTCCATGACGCAAGTTGCACCATCAAAAATTTTTAGGGGGTACATTTTGAATTTTTGAGGAGCACGTTTCAATGTAGTTATGAATTTCCTACATGAAAAGTTTCAACCAGAGGTCAAAAGAAAATCATGGAACAGACCGCAACAAGTGTAATTCTTTATCATCTACGGTACTTTTAATTCTACTGTTATTAAAAAATGAGATCAGTAAAATATCTTGGACGAATGAAGGGGAGAGGTTCATGCGACATCGATCTTGAGGGGGACGGATCGGGTATCCTTGATTTGATATCATTACAGCACCTTCTGATCCGAAACATAAACATTAGAATTTGCAAAGATATTACACTTCCTAAAGTTTTGTACGGATACGAATATAGTTTTTGAAAATAAAGTATTTTAATATTTGGACCGAAGAAGGGCGTGTTAACCGAAGAATTTAAACTATATACCCAATATTCCTTTGTGCACCCGAAACCTTATAGTTAAAACCTTAAACCATCAATGCCCTTTTCCTTCTTTTTGTAATAACTATAGTTGAACAAGAAATCTACGACATAATCCGAATGTCTACATGTTTAATTGAACAAAATGAACAGAAAACTGAGAGCATGTTACTGCATTATGAAATAATTGATTATTTTTGGAGTAATATTTAATTTATTTTTTATTTTAATTTTGAAAAATAAAAATTGACTGCGGAGTAGCTCAGTGTGTAAGACGCTATTATATACTTCCATTTTCAAGGCTCTCAAATCGAGTCTGGCTCATACAAATAATTATTCATTCTATTCCATCACCTGGATTCAACTAAGAGATCCTCCTTGGGCACAATAATTCTCTAATGCGTTTGCCATTAATTAGTTAATTGAAGAAGGGAGATGTTTACAATAATTTGGAACACAAATCCGTGGTACAATCTTTTTTTTTTTTTAACAAATATTCATACACTTTACCAACATCCGAATGACACTCTGAAAACATTTAAGTAATTAATCAAACTTTTTGAGGACACTAGTGAGGGAAAGTAAAAACATCAAGTAGCTATTTACATGACTCTCACGTAAAAATTTTGTTTACAACGCTACGAAAAACAAACTTTCTTATCCTTGTGAAAGTCATGTCTAATTGTAAATCAATACAATTGTATCTGATAATGTTTTTGTACAAACATAATATCGACAAATATAACCAATAAAACAACTATACTCAACAGGAAAAGTCCAAAAAAGCACAAAAGAGAATATAACTCTTTTAGCGTATTAGAAACATCCTTGTGAAAAATTCCCTTCCTCTCCCCTTCCCCCAAAAAATAATATATATATGTATATATAAAATGATATATAATTATATAAAACGATATATAATTATATATATAATAAAATGATATAATGAAATGCTTATAGCAGTGAATAAATGAATTATAACAATAATCTTCCATCTTTTTGTCTGAATTTCTTCTATTTGATTTCCCTTTTCAAATCTTCACCAGGCTGTTCTTTTCAATCTTTGGCTAACATTAGTTTTTCCACACACCTCCTCTGCTGCTCCCAACAGTATTATATAGCTGATTTATAATTATATACTTTATTTGCTTATAATAAACATAAATACACATTTTATTTATTAAAAACAATTATTTTTCAAGTATTTATCATTTAAAGCAAGAGTCTACAAACCGTTTGGTTACATTGAGATCTTCACAAAGTCCCACAGGCCGCACTGATACCTCCACCCAGGGGTACCCCCTTATAATATTAAATTCATTAATAATATAAGGCCTTCAGTTAGCTATTTAATCAGAAAATTAAGTATATAAATGAACAACATTGAGAAAATTTATGATTGATCTTTTTTAATTATTAAAGAGGAGGTCATCAAGAACAAATTTAGTATCACATTTCTGCATTAATACATTTCATTAGCTAATTACAAAACATCTCTCCTGTGTTGAACTAATACTTGTTTATAGGGCAATAAACATATTACCTTTAGGGTCCATATCTCTTGGTTATCGTAATAGTAGCCATAACGACAATTACGTATGGGAAGGGAAGTTAGGAATATTTACAAAGATTATTTTGTTTAAAAATAATAAAACGACTCGTTGTGAATGACTCCTTTCAGGAATTACCTGTATTTTGTTTGTCTATTTCTTAAAATTTCATTTTGAGTCAAGCATCTTCATATACTCCAGCTACTGAAAGGATGAAACTAAAACACTAAACTATTCAAGGCATGGTGAAAAGGGATCGCAAGATTTGCGAAATCGCCAGGCAAGAGAAAAAAGTTGTATATTGTTGGATATTATTTTAAATTCTAGGTCGTTTAATGTTTTTGTTTTAATAAATTTATCGATTACTACACTGAATAGAAACAAAATTGGTTTTGCTTTAATGAAGGATACAGCGAAATTGATTTGTGGTAAGGAAATAATTGGAGCCCTACATAAGAGCAGTGTAGTTGTTCAATGAATTAACTTTGTATTTGTAAAAAGAAAACTTGAGCGATGTATGAGATAAAGGAGCGATGCAATGAAGAAGGTGGTTGAACGCATGAGGACAACTTGGACAGACTTAAGAAAAAATTGGAATCAGATTTACACAAAAAACAAAAGGACAGATCCCGAAAGATTGGGAAATACTCCTTCCTGTTCTAATATTTAAGGAGGAGGATACAGAGATTGTAACTATCCTCAATGTTATATCTCTCTAAAGCATTCCAAGATCCTAGAGAATAGAATAAGAAAGAATTCGATGGATTGCTTGTAGAGGAACAATGTGATTTTTATGAAAATTAATTTTCTAAAACCTTATTTTAGCCATGAGGCAGGTCTAAAACAAGTATTCAAATATATATAAGGAAATATGGATGTGTTTGTTGATCTTACAAGAGCTTTGCATCGAGTAATATCGATAGATATCTAAGAGACCTTAATTGAATAAAAAGAGAGGCTAAAAGTTCCTTCTATTTAACAGTGAATCCTGAACTCACTTTTGCGGTACGAAAAGCATTAACATCTAACGACTCGAAACAGCGGATTTACCCCTTCTATTATGTAACACAAACATTCTTAGCTCACGCAATTTGTTATATAATGTCTTATATCTTTTGATTATTTTCTTACTCTCGCAACATGACTGGTCCAGACATTAAAGGGGGTGGAGTCTTTTAGGGAGCGCCTTCTGGGACCTCAGATACCCAACCACCATGGCTATCTACAGAGTACTCCTCTGATAGTAGTCATAGAGGGTATCCTGATGTATGCACCCACTTCTGGAACCCAACCCTAACACTGCTACAAAGGAATGGGCATTGAATGGTTCTGCCGTGGGACACCAGAGTCTACGAAACAATATCACATGAATTGGTTCAAGCCTTGGCAGAAGTGTCCATCTATCAACCTCCTATGAGAAATGACTAAATATTTATATAACAGAGAGGGTACGACAGTAAATTTTAATTTTTATATTGCTGTAATCTATTTAATTAAAAATAAAATAAAAGTTCGCGGAGACCGCCCGTTTACCATTAGTGGCTACAGGTTCCTCACCTCTGTTATTAGCTCAACATATATAAAAATCGAGGTCGCTTCGGTCGTTCCATCTACACCACATCCCACCTGTCAATCTTACCTCTTAATAGAATGGGCTGAGTTTTGACAGCAACCATCCTCAACTTCTTTCTATCCCACCATACTCCTAATAGATTGGTGCACCTTTCAGCTTCATTTTTCAACTTGAGTGCTGTTTGAGGCTATAACAACGGCCAGATCTTTTACATAAGCCATGACAGGGAACTGCTACTGTTTCAGCACACCCAGCAGCTTATTGAAGACCAATTTCTACACATTTGGACCAAGAAGAGAACTCTGCGTATCTTAAAGAAGCTACCAACCAAGTATCTTCAATGTTCGGTCCCAATGGTAGCTTCTTTTCTTGTTTTTTATTTTATTTTTTGCTTTATGTGAGGACACATTAGCCAATACACCAATCATAGGTAGCTTATTAAAAAGTTTTTAAGTTACTGAAACCTCAGTCTTCACAGATATTTTTTTTTTTTTTTTTTTATCAAACAGTTATTTTATTATATATTTTTTAACTCATACCTCATGAATGGAAATACGAAAGAATACCACATGAGTCTGAGAAACAGTTTAATAATGTTACTGATTAAATCATTACATAGTTGAAGGAGGTTTGGATTCCAGGTTAAACATTAACATTTCTTTTTCAATTCTTGATCCCCACCTGAACAGGAGTAATGGATCAAAACAAATAATCAGCGGTCATCTAAATATTAAAGATTATTTTGATCTTGTTACTTGCAATATTAAAATTAACTGTAGCAAAAATGTTTGTGTGTTCTTTTGACAATATGTAATTTATTTTAATGGATTAATTTCTTTAATTAAATTAATATTAATTTGTATATGTCTATTTTATAATGAATGATATTTAATGTATTAAATACATTAATTTGGAATAGGAAATACTTGAAATGTGTGCTGATCATTTTATTGCTGCTTGTGTTGGGAATAGTGGTCATCCTATGCTTCCTCTTAACGCCCTTTTCTTCTGTTGTCATTTCGGAAGATGATAACACAAAATGGATTTACCCAGATCCTGTAGTTGCGAGGGGTGCTATTGCCAGCAATGGTGGACCTTGTGCTGCCATTGGACAGTAAGTATATTATATTTATGTGGTATAGTTGAATAATGTAGTTATTTAATTCTTTAATATTCTTCGTTACTCCAGTAAGGATAGTAAAAGCATACCTACAGCTAATTTATAATGCAAGGTGCCTCAGATATTATCAAAAACATTCTCACAAAAATGCTTAATTTTACTTAATCCAATCAACAAGCTTTCAGGATAACAATAATGTTTGTCAGTAAAATCCAAATTAATTGTAAAGTACAAATGAAAATGTGAGTACCAATAGCTCTGAATCAATATATTACCAAATAAACATTTGTTGTTATTTTAGGAAAATTATGAAGAAATATGGTAATGCTGTGGATAGCATAATTGCGACGATGCTTTGTGATGGTCTTACTTGTCCATATGCTATGGGAGTAGGAGGTGGTTTCATAGCAACTTTATACCTGAAGAGCGAATCTAAAGTGGTAACAATTATTGCCAGGGAGACAGCACCTGCTGCATCAACTGCCGATATGTTTGTTAAAAATTTCACGTTAGCCCAGAGAGGTAATTTTTTTTTTCTTAAACTGAAAGATTACAATGACCGTTAGTAAGAAATATTTTGTATCTTTGCTTAAGAGATTGAAAACTTTATTAGGTGGTTTAGCAGTGGCTGTTCCAGGAGAGTTGAAAGGTTATTGGGAGCTATATAAGAAGTATGGAGGCAAAGCCCCTTGGAAAGAATTGTTTACTGATTCTATTAAATTGTGTGAGGAGGGTATCCCTGTAAGTAAACGTCTAGCTGATGAAATAATGAAGAACAGAGATGAAATTTTGAGAAATCCTGGGTTAAGGTGATGATTTATTCTTAATTAATCCCATTCTTCCTCACTGAATTTTTATTAAAGATAATAAAGTTGTATTTTTATAGATCTTTATTTATTCCAAATTAAATTTAAAACATATTTAAACTTTAATATTTACATATAGTAGGGATCGGTTCATCCAGCCTCATATTATAGTGACCATAGCTTCAACTTATATAGTTTCAGTAATTTTAAAAATTGGGTTATATTCACTAGCTTTTTTTAGATATATACCCTATGCCATGGTCAATAAGTTATACTACTACTAATTTTGTAAATTCCAAATTACAGGAAAGCATTTGCAGAGTATAATTAAATTTCTAAAATCAGGAGATGGAGAAAAAGGTCTATAACTTTTACTCCCCTACATTAATTTCTAAGAGTCTGATAGTTTAAAGCAATAATAAACTTTTCCAACTTAGTAGTTGATTAACATATTTATTTCTTCTGGACCGAATTATTCACTAATTCATTGGGGCACAGTTATATGAACAATTTGGCTTTGTAGTACCTGAGATTAGTTTGGCAATTAATTAATTTGTTGGTCCTTGTATAAAAAGTTCTTTTTTAACAATTTCTGTGAAAAAAATTTTAAAATAAAAATTGTAATTAACTTTTTTTTTTAAACGTAATAGGTTTATTGTAAAAGTTTAAGTTTTATTTAATTATGTTCTTAGAAACATGTTACAGAAATAAAAACTAAACAGTAATTGATTTCAGATTACAGTAATAAATTAAGTTAAATGAATAACTTTGTTCTAATAAGTGATTTGTTTGTGTAGCTAAGAACATGTCATTTTTTAGGTAAACTTTTTGGCAAAATTAACAGCACTTTCATCTAAAGTTATTTATTTTAATTTTATTTTTTTAAATAGTTCTGTAAATAATTCCAAGTAGCTTTTACTTAGAAATTTGAAATAACAGCAAAAAAAATTTAAATTCCAGTCAGACCAAAACTGATAAAAAATAAAATTTAAAGCTTCGTTCCAATCACTAATAAAAAACCGTTCATTTATATATTATGTTTTTCAACTTCAGAAAGAGGTTAGAAAACGATAGAGGAGAACTCGCCCAATTGGGAGATGTTATTAAGCTACCAACATTAGCCAAGACATTTAGAATAATAGCAGAAGACCCTAATGCACTCTATAATGGTTCACTCACTGCTGGGTTTGTAAAAGATATTCAAAATAATGGAGGGATCATCACTATAGAAGACATGAACTCATACAGGTAAGTTTGAATTTTCCTTATTTGTATCATCAATAATCCAATTCTAAGCTCTATTCTATTACACAGAAGAATTTAATACAAAAGATAAATATTTCTCCAGTCTCTGTATAAATGATGTAATTAAATGTAATTTTGTACTATTCACGAAAATATTTTTTATTAAAGTTTTGAGCCAATTTACAACCAGTTTCCTAACTTTTCTAGATACTAAATCTCATTATTTTTTTCCATAAGCTATTGTGAACACTTTCATAAGCTAACACGGATTTAGTATTTTCCATATTGTTAAAAAAATCTTTTTGTCAACTTTAGTAGAATTGTATATTATTATTTAGTTATTGAGCAAAGAGAAATTGATATTTCCAATTGTTTACCTTAGAGCCTCTAATATACATAATAGAAACATCTTATAATACATAATAGAAACATAATAAAAGCCTCTCTAACTCTAGTATAATGTAATAACTAGCCAATAGTGAATCATCGTCAATTAAGAATTACAGATAAAATAAATTTATATATTAAAAAATCAATTTAATTAAATTTTGGAATTATTTTATAGTTATCCTGAATAAAATTCAGAGTAGAATTAGCAAATACAATCTAAAATTTCTATATATGAAAGTGTTATTGAAAAATAGTAAATTAATAACAAAATTGGCTAGAAAGGAAGAATGTAGTAAAAGATTAACTTTTTATATGATCATCCGAAATCTCAAATAACTGACACATTATTACTCATGATAAAATTTTCAAATTAATAATAATACACAAAATGAGAAAAATCAAAAATATATTAAACATAATATGGAACAATGCTCAAAATCATTTTATAAAATGACATATGTCCCTGATTAACAGATATTTTTTAAAAATAATTTCAACCTATTGTAACTGTAACTACAGTAGTGAAAAAGTCCTAATAAAATTACAACCTATGACCTCAGAAATATAAAATTAGACCTAGGTACCTTAGTACCTAGGTACCTATTTAATAATAATAAATTAAGTAAATACATGAAAAATATAAAGGAAAGAATAGACTATCTCGATAATAACAACACATCGACAACAGTCGAATGTGAAAAAAAAATTGTACAGGTGATACATTAAAAAAAATTAAAATTAGCTTTTCACAACATATATAAGGTTGACAAAATATTAAAAACATAAAGTCCTCTGCACTTACATGTCACAATATCAAATGGTAGCAGAAATTTAGCTTTGAAAAATCCAAAATAATTAATAAAGCACCTTAAACTATGAAATACAAATAATGGAAGCATTTTTCATATTGGCATTTCAATGATAATAATATAAAACAGTTAATTACAAAGCAGTTACTAAAAAGTTAGGAACTATTTAATGAAATTAAAACATAGTTAATACAAATAACCAAAGTTAACAATTTAAATATACTAATATATTGATTGGAAATTGGTTACATTAAAACTTTGTAAATTACTAAAAACAAAAATTAGAATAAAAAGTTGTCATGCAGAATACTGGAATTGGATAAAATTCAAATGAGATATTCCAATCAAGTACTTGAAAAATAGTAATCAATAGTTCATATCCAAACAAATATTATCATGTGACAAGATGTTATTTTATATTAATCAAATGACAAAGCCATTAGAAAATATATATTTCATGTTATTTAGAATTAACTAATGCTAAATTATGATTGTATAAAAGTATTTTAAAGAATGAATTGATACATTATTAGATGTAATTTGAGAGAGGATGAGTCATTGATCTGAGGTTTGAGCCACTCCCTAAAACATTAACATTCTTGTATGTTGAAGAGAGTGGAGGATTAGAAATAGTTAATTTTTGTACAATATTAAATAATAATACAGACTTCTTAATAAATTTGAAACAAATTTATTAATATTCACAGCAAAATGGTATGAAAAATATTCTATAACATTTTTGATTACTTATTATTTGATGAATTTGTTCTTCAGAATAATCTTTTAATTTAGAGTTCGTTGGGAGGAACCTGTTCACCTGCAATTGAATTCAGGACTCAATGTTTATTCTGCTGGACCACCTGCTTCAGGCCAATTACTTGGTTTCATGTTGAGAGTGTTAGATAACACTCTTAAGCCAGATATGGATTCAATTACAAATATCTCTATAATTACTGAAACATTCAAGTATGCTTATGCTATGAGATCTCACTTTGGAGATCCATACTTTACAAATATCAGTCAGGTAAGACAATTATAAAGTCATTTTTTAATATATAAATTATTTAAATTGTAAAGCCTATACATTAAATGTGTGTATATATATATATATATATATATATATATATATATATATATATATACAGGGTGTACCATACATAAGGGTGTACATAATACCTCATACATGGGTTAAGCCATTCTTCTCTTATGCATTGTTTTCAGATGACCACATCAACGTAGCCTGTTTTCCTCTATAGTATTTTCTACTGGTTTTATTCCCAGATTGCTTCTTATCGTTGTATTTCTAATTTTGTTCCTTTTAGTTTTTCCCTCTATTCTCTTCAGAAACCGCATTTCCATTGCTTGAATTTGACTTTTGTGCTTTGATTCAATGCCGTAGGTCAGTATGAGGACAAATGTAGTTTTATATACTGTTTTCTTAACATTTTTCAACACTTCTCGTTTCCCCAAGACTCCTGCTTTTAGTGAATAGAAGCATTTGCTGGCCAGTCTTATTATTTTCCTAATTTCTCCATCTATCCAGCCGTTCTCATATAGATGAACTGGCTCCCAGGTACTTAAAATCTCTGGTGTTCCAGTTCCTCTTCCTTCAATCGAAGTACTTGGTGTCCCTTCTTCTCTCATCTACCTATTCACATTACTATTGTTATGTTGATGTTTATTTTCATGTTAAGCAGTTGTAATTCTTCCTTCAGGACTCAGAGGTTGTATATTTCTTGACCGGGCAGCCAATTAAAAGCTGGCTTTCAAATCTATAAATGCAAGACAAACACCATCTCATGTCTTCTATTATAGAACTTCTTGGTGACCATTCTAAGAGAAAAAATATGGCCATGGTCTAAATGCAGTCTGCTTCTAAGATTATGCATGAATAAACACTGAAAAGTACTGGAAGAAATTCTCAACGTAATTGGCACAGGGTTCAATTTTGATATATCATTTTGGCCTTCAAATCTATCTGTCATTGAATATGTATCATTTGAATTAAGAGTGAATAATTAAAAATAGCAAGAATCCATGCAAATAATCCATAGAAAATGATGCAGAAAAGGGTTTATGAAAACATAAATTGAACAATGAACCAACTGATGATCGAATTATGACATGAAAATCATAGCTGTGAACTTCAATGCAAATTTAGTTTGAGAAACTTTCTACTTCCCAACAATTGGGCTGTATAGTATCCATCAGGAGGCTAACATTAATGTACAAAGACTCGTTGGGTTACCTGCTTCTAGAGACTTGACATTTGGAATCAAATTCTTTCCTTATAAAAATATGTAATAAGTTGGACATATAACTTGAAGATCCCCAGATGGACAAAGAGTTAATCAAATTTACCATTTCCTGATATCATTCTGAAACTGCTAAAATATTCTCAAACCTCATCGAAAAGTAATGGACTCTATCAGATTCTTTTTGCTGAAGAATCAAAGCTTAGAAAGGGTCTTAAAACTCAATACTAATAAAAGAGGAATCCTCTGTGTAATACCGATTTAGCCTAGAGTAACATCTCGAACTGATTCTCACCTCAGAACTTGGTATGGATGACAATTGGACTGTGATTAGCAGAGCCATGACAGATAGTGAAGAGGAAATATTCAGACTATAACAGTCATAACATCTTCCAGGAGCACACCCAGCATCTGGAAAGTAGGTACTCTTAATTAAATAATTAAGGGGAAAAGCCTGGCTGTTGAGAATGATCTCGGTCAAATCACCTCATTAAACAGTAGTTGACCAAAATACAGTTCCTTACAAAGTACTGAAACCAAAACCCTTCATGTCTTTGAAATTACTGAACCCAAAACCACTCATGAGTTATCGTGGTACAGATTATTTTTTTTTCAATTATTATTATTAAATTGTTTCGTAATAAGTATTTATATATTACAGATTCTTCAGAAGATCAATGATCAAGTTTTTATTGATAAGGTTAAACAGGAAATATTATTAAATAAAACTAATAATAACCCAGCACACTATGGAGCCCAATATTATGGAAAAGAGGATTTGGGGACAGCAAATATTGCAGTAATTGCTCCAAACGGTGATGCTATTTCAGCCACAAGTACCATTAATACTGAGTAAGTCAGCTTTATCTATGATATAAATCAAGGTATTCAAAGAAGAATTATTTTAAAACTATTTTCTGATTTTATTTTATAGAACAATTTCTTATAGTGGAAGAATTTTGAACCAATTTATGATTATAATCTTTATAAATACCTTATTCTCTTATAGATTTGGAAGTTGGATTGTATCAGAGAGTACTGGCATATTATTAAACAATCAAATGGATGATTTCTCAACACCTGGTTTAGTGAATAGTTTTGGAGTTTCTCCATCAGATACAAATTTTATTAAACCAGGGAAGCGCCCTCAATCATCAGTTTGCCCTACCATCTTGGTTGATAAAAGTGGTGATGTTCGTTTGGTTGTCGGTGCAGCAGGTGGAACAAAAATAACAACAGCAATTGCCTTGGTTAGTATCCTACAAAATTAATTGAATTTAAGCCTAAAAGGAAGTAATGACCTATATAATAAATTTTCAGACAATTATTCAAAACATTTGGCACCACAAATCCATTGTTGAGGCTGTAGATCTGCCAAGATTTCACCACCAACTTATGCCGATGGAATGGCGCTATGAACCATTAATGCCAAAGGTAAATAAGTTAAATTAGTAAGTTCACATACTTGTACCTTTCATTACTTTAAACTTTTATGACGTTCTCCATGGGTCACATTGCCATATTGGATTTGTGGTCAAACTTGGAAGTGAAGTTTAACAAATTACATGTATTGATAATATTCCATCGGTTAACAAATTCAATTGGTAAAAGTTTACTGTAGTAATTGAACAATGTTAAAATGTACTCATAATTGTAATAGTATGAGTACTTGTTCAGAAAATTCTTTAAGAGGTTGGTTGATGGAACATGAAAGCTTAGATATTTACTTTAAAACAAAACAATGTGTAATTTCCATCCTAAATACTTTATTTGTGATTAGTGCTTCCCTAATATAAAGGTTTCTTTAATACAAAGCATACTTGTCTATCCTTTTCAGATACAACATTAATAATAATAAAGTGTTTATTTTTTTAATATAAAACAAACAAATTTACAATATAGAATTTACATACACTATTCATGGTGTATGTGAGACCTCCTGCATAATAGTTAGATGCTTAACAAAACCTAATAAAATTCACAAAATAAATAAATAATGTAGAACAATCTTTATTGTATTTACTTAACTAATTATGATTTATTGATTTACATTTTTTTTTTCTACATAATATTAATATTTTTCTCCATTTTTGTATCAAATATCATACTACAGCATTATAATGTAATATATATATGGTCAACAATCTATATATAATACTACAAATAATCTGTTTTATTTATTTCTATTATTCTCCCCTATCACTCAACGAACAGTTATATGATCTCGCATTTCTTCCTTCCAAACTTGATCTTTTTTTTCCTCCCCTTCCTCGCCTTTTAGGCTACAGAGAGGTTTTTCCTGGGTCAGGGGTGAGGGCCGGAGATTAATGCCAGAGTTAAAAGTTCTCTGCCACTGGGTTACGAACTTATTCGTCATATAATGTAATCATTTTATCATATTATTTTCAGTTATCAGGTTGCCAGGCAATCCGAGGCAAAATTTTTGTTGTAACTGTTATTTTAATTATTAACTAATGACTTTTGTCACAAATGACATACAGGCAAATATGGTGTCAGTAGAGAATATTTAAAAAATAAATGGATTTCTGAATAAGGAGTATACTATAAGAGAAAGAGTAATATATTAGGAACAGGTATACTCAAATGACTCAGTGAAGTAATGATTCTGTTTTTAGCAGGTCCAATATGTTTGAAGATAAGATAAGATAATTTTATTATAGTATGCCCATTTTATGATTGAATAACTCTATTCAACAAATGTTTTAAACATTTTTCTTTCCTCTTTTCTTTAAACATGAAGTATACTGTTTTTTTTTGTTTTAGGAATTCATCTCGGGTATGAAAGCTCGTGGTCATAATGTGACTGTCTTGAATTCAATTAGTGTAGTAACGGCAATATCTAAGAATGGAGAAATATTCAGTGCAGTATCAGACAGGCGTCGGCCAGGAAACACATCCTACTTGTTGCTCCCTTGTAGTTGTACATCGTGAATTAATGCTAAACTTTTTATTTTCAAACAATCTACACATACAAATCTTGAAATGGATTGACTGAAGGTCCATCCAGGACCCTGTAAGATAGGTCCAGTTTTAAGTTTTATGATTTTTGTTGTTGCTATTTGAATGATTAACTTTATTGTAAAAACATTACACACACTTTTTTTTTTTTCAAAAGGACAAGAACTTTATTTGTCTTTAATTTTTTTAGAGACCCTTAAGCATTAGTTAACCAAGGGCCTCAAATAGTCTAGGTAATCCACTGACTGAAACAGTTTATAGAAATTTAGGATATCTACTTATTAAGTAAGGTAATATATATTTAAAACTGTTTTTGGTAAAACAAAGAATTGAAAATATTTCACTGTCATTAAATCATTGTAAAAGTATATTGAATATGGCCTTAACAGGTAAAGAATAAAAAAAAAATTGTGATTGAACTAAATTATTTTAACAAAAAAACTTAATTATTTCTGTGATATAATTTATTCTAAAAGGTTTTAAGCAAGATTTCCATTCTTTGTAGGATATATGTGTTATCTTTAACAAGAAAATGCACAATTTAAACAGTCATTCCAAAAAAGATATTTCTTTCATAATGTAAAAGCATAATTCGAGGGATATCTATATGACTTAAAGGTTTTAAGTTTCTTTATATGATAACAAATCAAGGCACTAATATTGTTGTCATATTAACATAGACACTAATATATTATACTATAGTATTATAGGTACTAATTTATTATGTAATAACAATGAATGTTATTTATAACATATAAACAGTATATATCCTTTATCAATGGAACATATATATTCCATTAAAATCCTATAATGCAAAAAAAAAAAAATGTGCCCACCAAGTAAGTAACAATAAATTCAATAGAATTTACCAAACACAGTTTATAAAGATCACGAAACTTTGTTACCATGTATAAATGTTTCCCTTTGATGTATACTAATGATCTACAATAACTTGTAATGAGAGCGGCAAATTGGAAATAAATGTTTAAATTTGACTAAAAGTATTTCGATTTTCTTTTTTTATTATTATCTTCTAACAAAAGAATCACCAACTTATTATTAATATATAGCAATAAATGTCATTATTTCACAGGGGCTACATAGGATGCCAAAGGAACATACCTACTTGTGTTTAAAAATAAATGAACAGTATAAAAAAAGCACAATAAAGAAATAATTATGAATTAATCTGTTTTACTTATTGTTTGTGATCAATACATTTTTGAAAAGTAATAACTTATCTCTCTGAGCCAGTTTTCTACTTTACCGGTGATTGCGATGAAGTGATTTATTCACCTCACAAATATATTATCACCCTACTTCATGTGGGAAGGTACATAAACATGTTGTATAAGAAGGATGGAGTATAAGGGAAAATCTTAATCCCTACACTTAAGGGTTATCTATGGAGTGTGAAGCTAGGAAGTGAGGATTTGGCCAACCATCGGCACAAAAGCTTACTTAGGGATTTGACTCTCTAATAAAGTTTTAGAAACAAAAGAAAAACATGATTATGTTTTCCACACATTTCTGATTTGTTTTGTAGTCCTTGACTTGACAATATTTATGCCCGTGGCTTCAAAATTCACTTCAATGAAACTAAGTTAAAAATTGCTTTAAAATGGTTGTTTGTTATTTTATATATAACATGGCAAGCTATGAAAAAAAAAAGGGCAAAACGTGAAGCTTATTTCAGTGACACACATTACACATTGCATTTAGAAATATCCTTTTGGTTCTGTTTCTAGAAAATGTTTGCCAAGATTTAAAATTCTGTCACTTCTAACTTCAATAACATTGCATCGAGTATCCAAATGTCTTTTAACACTGTTTAATTCCATTTGTAAGGTTCTAATATTTATATTATCCATATATCTATTTACCTGATTAATTATATAGGAGTCCTATATTTTAATATATATAATTAACAAGTATATTATCATTTTTATTTTCTTCCTTATAACTGCCTTAAATACTTTCTTAGAATTTAACAACGAGAGAAATCTCTAGTTAAACCATTGCATTCTTTGGTAGGTTCAAACCGCAAATCATCAGGTTAGAATTATAAATTAGATCAGAGCTTCACTCATTACTTCTATTCATATATTTTAAATCCTTTTTACATTAATTTTGTTTAAGTTAATGGGTTAAGAAGTAAATTGAGTTTAAGTTTAGGCACAAAATTAAATATATAAAAAAGTACATACATAGAAAATATTAGAAAACTCCACAAAATTAAAATAAAATTTTTAAAGGACACAATATTCCTATCATTATTAAAAATAAATGGAAAACACATTATTATGACATATTATTGGAATTAATAAATATTAAATTTTATTTTTATTTTGCTAAATAAGGGATATACTTTTATATATTTTATTTTATGGCTGCAACTGAAGTTTAGCTTTCATGTCGCTCTATGTTTGTCACTTAATATTTAAAATTCTTGAGTGAGACTTCATCAATGGTGATTCTATAAACAATTGTACATTTTCTGGTTCATGGATATTCAGGTGAGTTGCTATTTATTAACAATGAACGTTTATAAATTGGTGCTTATTTGGTTAACTAAAGTGACTGGTAATTTCCTAGTGAGTCTTATCTTACTTGCGTTAAGGTCACTCTCAGGCCTTTATTTACATCCTTAGGTCGGCTGATCCAGCTAATACTGCATCCAGCTAATAAATAATAATAGTATATTATTTTATTAAAAATTATTATTAAATCGTTTTCAGAAAATGTATTTGAAATACAAAATGCTAAAATTATTTTGCATTTTAATTACAAAAAAAATAAACTACAAATTACTTTCTGGTGGATGATCAGCATTTAATACAGGGAATCTACTTCATTTGGTAATTTATTTTGTGTATTTAAAATACAAAATAAAGTACATTTTGTGTGTTTTAGTATCTTGGAAATAAAATAGGAATCCTTTTTTCTTTTAAAAAGAAAATATAGTTACAATATATCTTATATTTTACTTCTTAAAATGAAAAATAAAAATTATTTTGCATTTTGAAATACTTTAATTGAAATACTGAGCAAGTCTGGTATATATTTGCACCTCTAAAAATGTATATTAAATAAACTATGCTCCTTTCTTATGCAAATAATAATAGAGATGGATATAGAATTGACTATTAAAACTGAGGATGATAAATAATCAGGATATGCATGCACTCTTTATATGATTTATTACAAAACGTCAGCAAACCAAATAAATCATATAAAGACTGCATAACCTGATTATTTGTAATCCTCATGAATAATCATAATTTATTTCCATAAGGGTATCAATTTATTAATTCAATTGTATCAATATATCAATCAACTGAAGATATATCGATTTATTTACAAATAAATATATGATCAAGAAAAATCCATAAAAAACTATATTTCAATTAATTTAATTTTTAATTAAACCATTAATGACAATGTTTTAAGATTTCTCCACCCACTTTCAAGTCATAATTTCTCAAACAAAATTTAAAAAAACAAAAAACCATTAATATATATTTGTTTTCCAATTGCAAAATATTTTTTTAAATTAGATTTTTCCTGAAGACAACCATTCACAAAAAAATCTATGCTCCATATTTGTGGCTGAGATATCTATCCTAAAAGAATTCAAGTTAGAAATTTCAACCAGAGTAGATACAATAATTATTTGTTTGGATTTTCTAAGCACCTTCCAACAATTGGCCCGTTCATCCTTTAAAACAAAAAAAACATGTAATCGTGAAAGTACTTACTATGTAAATATGGAAAAGTCTCTTTATGAAGCCTTCACAGGAATGTTGAAAGTGGTTCTCATTTATGATTCAAAGTACATGATATTTTAACTTTGTTACATTTTGGTCTACCTTCCATTTATTAATATCTCTATAATAAAGTGATAATGGATTTTATTTTATTCCTTAATAATATAAAACATCAAATATGGATAATTTATTTCTCATTCAATAAAATACAGCATAATTATACATTCATATAAAATATCTTTGGTATCATTAGCACTAACAACACATACATTTCTTTAGACTTATAATAAATGCACAATTTAAATATTAATAGTAAGTAGCTTGCAAATTTTTTGATAAAAAAAAAAACAACAAAAGAAAAACTAAACAAGCAAATTTAGAATTATAAAAATAAATAAATATGGTAATCAAATAATGTACAAAAAATATATATATACATAAATCACATCATAAGTTGATTACAATATTTCAGCATCGAGCTCAGGGACCACATGTAGCTCAATGAATTTGCTACCTTTAGCAGGAAAGCAAAATCAGGGAATACATCATTATATTACACAGTAGTAGTATACAGTACTCCACAACACCATAACAATATCCACGTCTATTTGAGCAAGATATGTACCAAACAGAAAAATTAAACTGTAAAAATGTTCCTTAGATAAACAGTGAAAAGCAATAATAACTTGATGTATATTGCATAGAGTACAGAATCGAGAAGGAACTTTATTAATGCTTTGATTGAGTTATTATTAAAATCTGTAAATAAAAACACTCATCCGTAAATAATTTATCATTTTTTTAAATATCTTTAATTTATGACTAAGAACCTGTAACTTATTGAGTATTGCTTATTTACACATGTATAACCTATTAAAAAAAGAAAAAAAACAGAAAAACAACGTTAGAATATAAAAAAAAAATAAAAAATAAAAAAATAATGAAGTAACCGCGTAATAAGGTAGATGAGGTTTTGATTATTATATAGCATACATCAGATTAATGGCCAAGCCAATGTTGAAAAATTATTATACATTCTTAAACTTAAAAAAAAATTAATTAGGGAATTAAATAAATATCTATTAATTTAAATTATTTTATTATTTCATTAATTTTCAAACAAAAGTCTTTGTTCGGACCATCTAGAAAAAGTCATGATACATGACTTTTAGTCTAGTACAAAAAGTGAAACTCTAATCAGGCATATGAAACTGTTTAATACTATAAAATGTCTTATTATTGTCTTTTTAATATAATTTATTTTAATTTACTAATATTGTAAAACATAATATGTTACATTTGTTACTTTCTGGCTATTAATAATCCGTTATCAGAGACTTATTCCAGAGAAGTTGTGCAATTAGTGGCGGACACCTAAAAGTTCTAGGAAATAATTTATGGTAGGTTAGCAACATTATATGGTAAACAGATTTGGGATAACTAGAATCGACAAAAATTAAAGTTCTTCTTATCTGCTAATGCAAAATATTTCATGTATTTCTGTCTAGCACATTTACAAGCAAAACCAATTTTTGAATAAAAAGAATAAGAAAACAAATAAAAGGAACAATTATCATATACATAGAATGAATAGGTATACTAATAGAATTCCTATCTACCATCACCTTCAAAAACACATATAACATTTTTATAAATTCTGATTAACAGAAACATGTACAAAAATAATATGTTATACAGACACTCTGCTAAAGGATAATATTCTATAAAATCATAGTTATATTTTGCTTCAAGTTACACGCATGTATGCTGAAACCATTAGCTATTCATTTGAAGCACACATAAACAAAAGATTTCATGATTTTAAGACCGTAATACAATTAATTATTTTTATGTTTCACATAGGAAAGTATAATTATTTGGGTATTCAAAAAGAATTATTTTTATTCATAAGAAAAATAAACTTCACACGTTTTGATTGAACCATTTTTGATAAAAAATGGGTAGTTATTTTATTTTTTAAATTTCTATTTGATAGGAAATCTCAAACTAAAACACAAAAAGTGATTGAATTTGTGTTTTGTATGAATTAAATAAAAAAAGTAGGAAGTTGAAGGAAGCTCACAAAAAGGTTAATACCTGTTTTAAGGAGTATTTTTTCTTACAAAGTTATACAAGAAGAGATTAACGTATTTTTTGTATGAATATGAGTATGAAGTTGACTAGGTTGGACGATTTGCTAAAAAACTTTTTTGGTCGAAAAACTGTTTGTTTGAAAAAAAGGATCTAATAAAAACAATAGTCTCTGACGACCTTCTCACATAAAAAAAGCCTCCAAGCACAAATATTTAACTCATGAACTATCAAAATCACCCAGAGATTAAATAAATAAAATCTCGATGAACATCTCCAATTCTATTATTATTCATTCTTAAAAAATAGGTGAATAAAAAAAAATTAATCACATTATCAAATCAAGAATACCCTGTAAATAATCATTTATAGTCCTTAGAAATTATCATATGATTGTGTCCACTTGTGAATCAAAATGTTTCAAGAGGAGAATAGAATATCGTATATTTCTTTCTTTCTCATTAAAATTAATGGAATAAAATCATTTCTTAATCACTCGGAGACATTTAAATTATGTTTGAAAACATATATGGAAGGCGATATACAACCCTTAATATCATTTCGTAGAATTTGTTATTTACAGGATTGTATTTGAATCAAACATTAATTTAAATAAATAAACAACAAGTAGATTATATAATTTTTTTTAAGCATCACTCAATAACTACAGAGTATATATATTCCATGTGTTTTGCAGTCTTAAAGTCATTTTCATCATTTTACACATGTTGTATTAATAATAATAAATAATAGGTCTTCATCAAATTATAAATTCATGAAATTTTTTCCAATCGTTACAAATTTCAAAATAACAAAAGGCATCATTATCACTTAACAAATTCAATAACAATTCCTAAAAACATATTAACAACTCTAATGAGCACCATTGATTAAATGTGTGCTTTTGCACACATTCATTTTTTTATACTTAGTGCAAGATAATTTTAGTTATATATATGGCAGGCTTTTAAGCCTTCTATAATCATTATGCAATACGACACCACATAGACACTTAATGATATATTTATAATAAAAAACCTGCATATGGACCGATTTCATACGTCAGCATACGGCAGGTAAAAGCTCAAAGTGGGATAGTACATATAAAGACCATATTGTTATACAAATAACATATTTACACATAAAGATCAGTCATTCTGATAAAAATTTATTTACATAGCTCTGATTGAACTTTGACCTGAGGTAATTTGAATAAAGTCTGTCTTCAACATAGTCATTCCAAGAAGTGAAAATTTATATCCAACAAAAGCACAGAATAGACACAAGACAAAAGAAAGGATGACACAATATAGAAAAGGAATTGAATATGAATGCTTACAGATTGGAATGAACTATGTAACTGAAGGTGAAGAAGCTTCAAGTTCCCGGAGAGGAACATTAGGGCCGAGATGAAACGGGATTAAGCCCAGAGCAGACCGCGCGGAGAGCGTAGCTTGAGACTAGAGCATTGGCAGGCCTGGCTGCGGCTGAACCTAGCCTCACCTCACCTCTGGGCTCTTGGTGCTCGCTGATTTCACTGCACCTTTAGGCTGCTCGAACCTCCTTTGTAGTGAGGCTACTTTTGACCTCGGAGGTGGACCGGCAGCCTTGATTGACGGCTTCGGAGCTAATGTTGGCTGCTTTGTTTTACTAAGCACATCAGGAGACTTGGCATTTTCTGGTGTACAAGATGATACTAGGTCTGGTTTCGCAAGAGTGAGAGGAGGACTCTTTTTCTTTACAATTGATGGTGGTGTTTTAGTTCTTCGGAGACCTCCTTTATTTGGAATTGATGCACCAAGTGGTCCACGAGGACGTTGGTCAGGGGCAGACATCTCTGGCATTTTAGGACCCTTGACTTCTTCTTGACTTTTCCCTCCACCCGCTATCGGGCTCAAGTAGCCAGAATTGGATGAAGTGGTACTCGAATCACCTCTCCATGATGTATTAACATATGTTCCATTCTTACCATCTGAGGCATCTGTGACAGTTGAAGCAGTCTCATCATCAGTATCCTTGGAATCCTTACCATCTTTTTTCCTTTTTAGAGTTGATGCAGAGTAAATAGATTCTGTATTTCTTGCTTCGATCTCTGAGACGATCTCATTTAGTAAACCTATATCACTTTTGGTGGGGTTTTCTTCAATAACTGCATAAATGTTCTCTTTAGGGTTTTCATCAATATGAGCAAGAGGAGCAGTGCCTTCTGTCAAAAGATTTAAGCAGTCATCATAAGCATTTGGATCCGCTGGAGGTTTAGGAGGAGGGGATGTAGGCCTATGGCTAGCCGGTATACTATTTGGTCGTTTGCTCATTCTCATCGAACCAAAGGTAGGTATTGGAGCCCTTTTTATAGGAGTATCTCTCATACTTTGAGCCCTTGTAACTTTTTCTCCAGCTGGTAAAGTAGCCAATGGTATTTCAATTTCTTTTTGAGGTATAGGGGCAGAAATCTCTATATTCCTCAATGCTTCCCTCTCAATTTTTGGTTTCTCCTTCTTAATTTCTGGTTTTTGATTCTTCATGAATGATGCAATTCTCGTGAGTGAGGGATAAGCATTGATGGAGTTAGCCTGCTGCAAAGATTTTTGTTGCATAACTGGTTTAGGTGCAGGAGGTTCTGCTTGTACAGTGGTCTGTTGGAGAATTGGCTTTTGTACAGGAGGCTGATGTTGATTAGGGGGAGCCGCAGGTGCTGGTCTGGATGGTGTCAGTGGATATAGCTCTCTTGCTGTGCTCGATGTTGTTCCAGATAGGACGGGAGGGCCTATGGTCGGTCTTCCAAGTTGGGACGCTGGTCTGCCATTGGCGACATTGCCGTTTGGTATCGGCGTGTTGGGTATACTAAAGCCTTTGAACTGGGTGAGTAGGCCGACTTGGAGCCCCTCACGAGGTAAGAGGCTCGCTCTGGAGTGGTCGACAGCAAGTGGTCCAGAGATTTCAACCGTAGTACTTGACCGATGGCCACCACCCATTCCTGACTTTTTCTCATGGTGGCTGTTTAAAGAATAACAATATGTTACACACAGGAAACAAAAAGAAACACAAAAGAAAATAAAACACATAGGAGCAGTGTATTTCAAAATGGGAGGATCAAAGTAAAGAGGAACAGTAGGTAATATGGTAAATAATAAACATTCAATGCTAAATTTATAAGCTAATTAATTATTTAAGATGGGAGCATGGTAATCCAGTTGAATTTTGTAAAATTATAGTTAGAAATACACTGCTATTATTTAGCCAAAGTATAAATATTTCATTTTTAGATTTAGTTTTTACTTTTAAAAAAAGCATTTAATATATATTAAATAATCAAAGCAAAGCAAACAAGTAAATATTATTGGTCAACTAAATTTTAAAACAATTTGTTTTCATCTTAAAAGGTGAATTAAAAAATATTATGCTCTGTAACTCACATGGATGCAGCCAAACAACAATTTAAAATTATTCTGAATCAAATTATATAGTATTATTAATAAGTAAACAGTAATATTAATTTAAATAAGTAATGAAATTAAAAACACATGCCTTTATTGGGTGCAGAGTGAATCATATATAGATAAGGATTAGAAAAACAGATAAATCAAGTAAATTATGCATGCTACAACAATTCTATAGTAATATAAAGAAAAAACAAACAAAAGAAATTGGTACAGAAACACGTTATTAAAATTAGGATGTTTTTCTCTTGTTGCTAATTAATATTTCAGTAGGGATGATGAATACAGTAAAAATTTGTTTTAACGGACACTTATGAGGAAATTCAATTTTGTTTGCTAAGGAATCCTTCATTCATTTAAAAAACATTTTTATTTTTAAATTTAAAATTTTAATTATGAGAAATAAGGTATTTTTTATAATAAAAATGGATATGTAAAACATAAACTTAAAATCATTTTGATCTGAAATATGAGTGACTACCATACTAAAGCCGTTCAGTTGATCAGAGGGCCCCAGATACAGGAACATTTAAGGCTCGACTAAACTGGTCGTATGTTCTGAAGTTATAGGAATTTTTTCACATTAACATTTCTGTATTGATTAATAAAATTATTTTTTCTCTTTGAAATGTCACATAGCTATGTCTCTAATTTTGAATCGAGCAACTAAATCACAAATAATAAATTTTTCATTGTCACCCGAATTAATAACATAATTTTTTTCATTCAAAGTTCATTTAACGTGAGTTGACATAAAGACTATCAAACCTGTTGGAGAATTGACAACAAAACTTTAAAATTTTAACCCCTAACGAAATATCAAACCTCTAGTTTACAGAATTGAAATAAGCTATCATAAATTGGAATAATTTTCTTGGGATACGAGGCTCACTGCAGTTTGATATAGATAAGGTCAATTAAAATCCTTCCATCAAGCCTGTACACATCATTCATGTGTCCATCATCATCCATTATATAGAACATCCTTTAAGTTATTATTGAAATCAGATGGGAATTATAATTTTTTGGCTAAAGACAAAACTCCAATGTAAGGAAGTGTCCGCAACAGTAAGTTTCATTGTATACATATTATACGTTTTTATTCATTACTTGAAACCTTTTCCCCTTGGTTATTATAAATAAATTCAAATTGATTCTATAATTAAAAATATAAACTTTATATTTGTAGAAATAATTTATTTATCTCTTTTATTGTCCCTTTAGTCCTTTTTCAATTATGTAATAAGTATTTAAGAGAAATTTAGGCTAAATCATTTTTTAAAATATAAATATCTCTACAAATGCAATACTATGGGCTGAAAACAAAATAATAATATATTTTCTGACTCAATTTTATTTTAGGATAAATAATAAGTTTGTAATACAGTCAAAGCAAAATTGGGTATCAGTCTAAACTGTTTATTGTATTCAATAAGATGTTATTATGAGGATTTTGTTTTATTTCTAATTTAATGACAGAGGACATGTTTTATCTCAATTCTTTAACCCAATTCCATACTAAAGTATTTGGTAAAATATTTAGTTTATTTATTGTCAAATATATTCATATCACATTATAGGGAAAAATTTATGTTATTGTGTAACTGCACCTAGGACATATTAAACATTTCAAATGATTTAATTTAATTTTTATATGGAGTTAAATTATAACATTTTTTTATATTTTTTATTGTTGTTTTTAATCAGTCAAGTTTGAATAAAACCAAAGACAGTATTTAAGTTATTAATGATTTTCATCACTGATATTAATCAATGTGATTGTTTTACTTACAAATAAAAAGGATTGGATATAATTATTAGGTAATAGTACCATACAGAATTATTAATTATTTATTATAAATAATTAATAAATTGATTAATTTATCTAATAATGCCAATTAATTAAAAAATAAATAATAAGAAGAAGTATTTACTACATTATTTATTACAAAAAGAAAAAGAAATATTTCAACGATATATAAAATTTAAAGGTCCAATTAAAACAGTGAGAAAATAATAGATATATAAAAAAAAATGGCTTCCAATAAAAAATATATTATGAAAATAGATAACAAATAACTTTGGTAAACATGATACTAATAGGGAGCATGCAGAGGAAGTCTATTATATTGGTAAACAAGAACTCAACACAATAAACTAACAAGTGTGCATAAACAAACAAAAGGTATTAATAGGAAAATTGAGAGAAAGGAGGGAGGAGGTAAAAAAAAAAAAATTAAAACTCATGAATATTAAAACAGAAATAAATAATGAAACACTACTTGTTAGATTTCAAAAGCTTCAAAGCCTGAGCATTTGTGGTCGATACTAACTGATGTTTTGTAATGAGTGGCTTTGGTTTTGTGGATTTTAATGTGCAAGATTCATTCTTTTGAACTTCTTCGAAAGGAACTGAATCGTAGATGGGTTCGGGAATCTCAGCGTACACTGGCTCATAAGGGTCAGGTGGTGCTGGCAGTATAGGAGTCTTTTTAGTAATCATCGCATGCTTTTGATCTATGGTGTCTATATGCTGGGGGTGTACGTACATTGTCTGGTGCGGCTTCTTGGCGAAGACGGCAGGGTTCCTCTTGCTGTAGTAGACGAACAGCGATACTAAGGCGATTCCAGGGATAATTCCAAGGAATACTATATAGAAAGCGGTGATCACATCACGCCGAGCTACAACCAAGCATAAATAAATTCATACTTACTTTATGAAGCATTATGTACATATTAAAGCAATAAAATATAGCATAAATATTTCAAAACAACAACAAATTTTATAATATCAACATGTGTATATTTACATTAGCTACTCCTTCACCAATAATATATATCAATTTGAAAATTAAAGTGATAAATTATATTTTTATTCTTAAGTACTAATTAAAAAATACTTCAAAAATTTTGGCTGAAATCAGCATCAATAATTGAAAAAGTAATGAGATGAATCTCTCATATTATAGATTTAAGGGTTTCCCAATATATTAGAGAAAGCTTATATATCAAAAATATTTATAAAATAAGAATGACAAATTTGTCACAAAACATAGAGGAAGTGTTGACAACACAGGGTTGTAACAGACCTACAGAAAAAAAAACACCCAAAAAACCTGATTTTTTACATTATCCAAATAAAATATTCAGATTGGACATACCCAAATTTTTATTAAACTCTTAATCATTTTTATTATTAGTTAATCAATTTATGAGAAATAAAATTCAACTACCAAGCATGGGAGGAGAAAAAAAACCTTAGTTTGTGTTGTTTCTTCATTAAAAATAATTACATTTTGAATTATAAAAAAATAATAAACTTCTACATTGTTTTATGAAATGTTTTTAAAATAATTTAAAAAGTTTTCTGAGCGGTGATTTTAATATTTTATGAACAGTATCTGATTATTTTTGTTTATTTCACCTTTCACTTTCTTTAAGAAAATAATTTAATTTTGACCAAACAATTAAAAACACAACAACTTATTAACCAGCTTTATCATTAACGACAAAAGAGAGATTCCCAGATTTTAACCAATTTCTCTAAATTTTTCTACTTTTCCCTGAGCGATTTGAAACTACCTCATGTATGCAGATAATCCTGCAATTTACAATTCTTTATCAACCATGCTATATGAAATAAAATTAAATCAAGTTTAATTATTTAAAAAATTATGATACTGAACAACATTTTGTGACAGTGATGGATAAATATGACCAGCAAACTGGAAATGCTAATAAATTATTTTATACTTTAAAATTTCACTTTACAGAATTAGTGGTTTCAAATTCATAAGAGAGTATAAAGAACATTTGGAAATGTAGCTTTATATACATTCTTCACATAATAATTTTTGAAATATACTATTAAGAAATACAATGATTTTTTTTTTGTGTATTTGTCTCCACAACTAGCGATGTTTTCCCGTCACTGGTAAATGTAAAAAATATTCAATATAGACTACAGTACAATCTCAGTAATCCAAATCTCAATGGATTCAACATGACAACAATCTGAACTTGTAAAAAAAAAACAACCGTTATGCTACCATCTAAGAAAAGAAGCATCAAGAAAGGACATCCAATCGGCAAAAAACAAAAATAATTGAATTAATTTTTTTTCTCACTGAATTAAAAAAGAAAGTAAAGCCTTCCATGTGTAAAAATTAAATATATCTAAATGAGTACACACAAACATATCCAGTTGAAAATATTTATTGAGTTTAGCCTTTTATTGCAAGGAGTTTTTCCAAACAACTTCTGTAATCCGAATACTCCTTGTAGCAATTGGTTCAGATTACTAAGATTGCACTATACATAATTTTTTCTGTAATCTTTTAATACAAATATAAGATTATCACTTATTTTGACTTTATTGATATGTTATTTTTCATTTGTCTTTGTTCATGTTTTTGATACATAATCTAAAATTTATGTATTAAAGCAAGCATAAACAAAAGGCGTAGTCAACCACTAATTTGCTTGCTTATAAAAAAAACAATAATAATAAAATGTTTTAACAAATGATAAACCACAAAAAGTTCAAGACAATTAATTCCAAAAGATTTATTTCTGTTCTTTTAGAGGATAAATTCTAAAAGAAAAGTTGAATTTTATTTTCACTCTTTAAAAAAAAAAAAAATTATAATAATAAAGCCGTTACTATGAATCGTCATAAAAATGAAGATTAGTATTTTAAAAAAAAATTGCTCATTCTTTAAGCTACTAAATCCTCTCGGGAATTGTAAATTTATAATTTGCAAAAACAGCAGCTTTTCAAAATGCTATAGTCTACATTTGCTCTATTACTGTCTCTAAAGCCAAATGGAAATTATTTTAAAAAAAAACAAACCAACCCTTCAATGGTGTACATCGGCCCCAAAAGTGAGCTTCAAAGTAACAAAATTAACTATGTAACACTATATTTGTGAATATTTACATTCAGGTAGAATTAATATAGCTGTTATGTTCTAAAAAAACCTAGCAAATTAGGAAGAATGTGCAATGAAACCATCAACAAAACTATATTAGCTCCATTCATTATTTTATTAATGTTAGCCTGAAAAATTGGAGGTTGGAGTCATAAGATCATATTTTTTTTTTAAATACATTTTAAATTTTCGAAATTTGATAGCTACACTATCAATTTAATTTTTTTTCTGAACTTAAATAATATTTAAGGACTTAGTAGGTTATAGTGTTTACAATTATTTAATTATTTTATTAATTTGTTTCTATCAATTTATTATGGTTGTCTTGTAAATAAATATAAATGAATTTTTAACCCCAATAATAATTAGCAAAGTTACAACTCAGTTTTTTAAAATTTATTATAATAGTATATTAATGGAAAAATGAAACAAAATTTTAATTAATTTTTCATTTATAAACAAACTCTTGATAAAAATGAATTTACTCACAGATAATAGTGAAGAATTAAACAATGACTCCCATACTTGTTGAAAATGATGGCTGTCTCAGCCAGTGTACATTATTTGAATGAACTATTATCAACACAACAGATAACCCCTCCCCCACCACTTCCCTTTTAGATTTTCACTTTTATTCTTAATCCCTTCAATCAATCAATTATAAAACAACTTTATTTATTCAGACTTAATGGAACAATTATAGATTAATTTTGACAGTTTTCTGACAAAATAAATATTTATTCCTGAACAACTTTACAAAACCAATATAAAATAAGCATCATTATTAAGATTCGATTTGTTTTATTAACTGTTTATGTGAATTAGAATTTTATTTGAATACTTATTCATTTTGATTTTATTTCAACTTATAATTTTTTTGTAGCTCCCCAAATATCTTTCTGAATCAGTGGATTTAGACACAAATATACCAATTATTATGACATGATTTTGTAAACTTATAAAAAAAAACAAATGTTTTCCACATTGTAAAGTACAACTCTGTTAATATTTATAATACCAAAATGTCAAAACAGAAGGAGACAACAGTGTCGTACATTTGGGGCCCGGATTTATTTTAAAGAATCCTTTAAAAAAAATTATGTTACAACAACTTTTATTTCAAAATGAAAAATGAGATCAATAGTTCATATTTATTATAATTCTACTAAATCCCAGCTTTTTTTCCCCACTTAAATGATCATAACATAAGCCTTTTGACAAAATATTTAGCATATCTTAATAATTTTTTTTTTTACATATTTCAGAATTTTTTGTAAATCTGGTTCAGTATATTTAATAAACATAACTTAATTTACACACAAAAAAAAAAAGAAATAAAAGAAAAATTCTTTCTAAACATACATCTTTGTTAGTATATAAATTTATCATATTAATATATACATTTCTAAATTTTTGTATAAAATATTTTATTTTTATTCTTAAAATTATCTTATTTTATTGTATTTTTTAATGGAAAAATTTCAGCAAAAGAAAACCAAAAAATATTTATCTAATAAAAACAAATTTTTAAATATTTAACTCATAAAAAATATTATCCAACAGGAAAATTATTCATTTATCGGTTACCAAAGGATATGATCTAATATGTCATACTTCAATGAGTAATATGGATGAAATAGGACCCAAATATACAGGGAATGAGTAAGACTGTAAAATTAGAATTAAAAAAATCCAAAATGCGAATAATAAAGAAGTTCCCAATTCATTATGTCTAATTTACTTGAATTTTATATTTATCTGAAATGGTTATTGGAATGAATGGCACAGTTAGAAAATTTTGTAAAATAAAAATAATGCAAACGACCTGATTTATTCAAAATCATGGAAATAACTAAAAAATAGATAATAAGAAAAAACAGGTAAATTGATCATTAATTTATATTTCTGAACCAAATTTATAAGCTTAATTAGAATAATTGAAAACTGACCATTGAAGTTAAGAATCAAACTTTATAATCAAATTTAGTTCTGCATTCCCTCTTCACTTTCATAAATCAAAGTTAAGTAAATTAAAATGAATTACTAAATTTAAAATCACAGTGAAAAAAAAAAATTCCTACCTCAGTAAATTTAACCTAAACTTAAGTAAAAATAAAGTAATTTTTTAAAAGAGTGGCTGAGTTATGTGAACCATAACTGAATATACGGTCCTAAATTCTTTAGGATCAGAAAAATTATTTGAAACAATTTTTTACTTGATTTTAATTTTTAACTATTAAAAATATTTTGTTTCTAAAGACATAAGATTCCAGATTATTCAGTTAAAAACATATAATCTTTTGTATATCAAAAATAGTATAAGGATCGTCCCGAATAATACAGCATAACTTCAGAAATGTTTTAGTAATAAATAATATTTGATATATAATAAGATGGACCAATAAATAAGACAAGATTTGTCTTAAATGCTAACATTTAAATATTAAACAAAACAAAAACAAATAATTAACATCGGATAGTCACCATTAGGCTGAGTGGCAGGCCCACTGTCCTCAGACCCTCCAGTGCCAGGATCGTGGCAGTACGGAGGCGCGAACCCTGTGTTACAGTGGCAATGCCCGAGGCTGTTACAGACACCATTTCCGTTGCAATTGTCTTTACAAGCTGTACCGGCTGTCAGCGCTCCAACAGAGAGGCAGCGTTGTCCCACGCACATCTGGAGCAAAGGCATAAAAATGATTTAAAATTTCATATAAAATACTGTAACAAAAATCTGACACCATTGTGAATAAAATCAGGTTCGCTTGTTTAAAAATAAAATATAACTGAATGTTAATATTTAGTAAATAAACCATGTTTAAACAGAAATAATTTGTAAAAGTGTTTTCTGTTTTTATATTCTATATAGAATAGAATTTGAATATCTGGCTACCAACAGTAAAATTAGGACTGCTGTCATAAAGGCTGCAGAGGATAAAATGAGAGAAGAAGGGAATGAATGAAAATGTCACTGGTTTGATCAGGAGTCTTCATGGATGAAAAAAAGAAAGCTCATATAAAGAAGATACAGAGAAAGATTTAAGGAGAAGAATTAGAGTTAGTTAGTTCACACCTAGTCCATAATCAATAGCACTGAATTCAGACTAGTATGTTTTAACCAGAAACCTCCTCATATAAACTACTATGATTTCTGAAGAGTAATTTAGTTTCAAATCTCATATGAGAATTTTAGTGAAGTTGGGTCATTGTTCAAGAGATTCTGAATCATATACAAGGATTCCCTGAAGGGTAACTAACAGGTTCTTTTTTGAGGCTTTGGACAGTATGGTACTCATATTAGATGATTTAGGAAAAAGTATTTTTCTCTAATTCTTCTTGCAACTTTTACTATTGAATAGGTGCCATAATCAAACCCTTTCAAATTATTATATAAAAATACAGTGTGGATCTGTGGTTAATTATCCCTTTCTTTACCTTCTTATGATTTTTATATTTTATTCTATCAGAATTGATAATAAATTCTGTTCCAGTGTCTTGACAGCTGTGAATAGCAAAGTCTCAATTATTTTATTTTAGATTAAAAAAAAAAATGATTGATTGATATGCACAATATTGACATTTTTATACTTTGAATAATTACTAGAATTCATAACATTTAGAAAAATATTTGTCTTCATTTAATTAAATTACCTTTCCATCCGCACACTTAGAACCATCAGGCGATAATCCTGGATCTACTTCGTTCAAACCAAGGTCTACAACAGCAGTGCGACAGGCTATTACTTTGCCATCATTATTCAGAAATGAATGGGACAAAATAGCGACTGATTCCATTCCAAACTCCAGTTTTTCATTTAGATGAACACAATGAAGCATACCACAATATATGTCCCTAAAAGTGTTATATTAAAATAATTCACATAACAATATTATGATACACAACAATGGTAGATTTTTCATGTTTTTTTTTTTTTCAAATGATAACTTACTCATGGACACACTTGACGAATGACTGATTGAGTCTGTTGTAGCCACAATTACCATGTCGATTTCCGATTGTGTTCATTTTATAACAAAGGAGATCTGAGGATTCACCGCTGGGACCCCAAAGAAGTTTGCACTGGTCATTGTGACTTCTGCATGTGCCCTTAAAAATATTAAAATAATTTAATCAATATTTCTTTTAAAGGTATGAATGTTTTAATACCACCTATGGTTGTTTAAATAGATAAAAATTTAATAGAATGATTATCCTTTAAAAAAACACAAAGATACACATTTAATAGACATATGTTAGAACTATTAAAACTTTATCAATTTTACATTAATAAATTTATAAATTATTTTCAAGAATACACAAAAAAAAAATTAATAAGAGAATATTTAAAACTAATACAAAAATCAGCAGTAATTTTCAGATACCTTATAACAGAATGCTTTACTTCGATCGCAAGGCTCCCCGTCCATTTTGAATACATCATCTGGGCAATATTCAGAGTGACCCGTGCAATATTCTGGTAAATCACATTCATGATCCGAACTTCGGCACATAGTTCCAGCAACTTTTGGGCGGCATGTCTTTAAAAAGTCAATCATTATATCATAAATAACAATAATACAAATCTATTTTATTAAAATATGAATTCTATAATTAATATTCTAATAATAATTCTATATTCAAAATTAAAATAATAATCTATAATCAAAATTAAAATTTATTTTTTACATTTATAATTAGTAGGCAAATACATTTGTAATTGTAAAAAAATTACAATGGAGTTTTACGTTGTACTGAGGAAGAAGTTACTAAACTATTAGACGTGTACCAATGGTGGTCTGTAAGAATTTTCTGTATACCATGTTGTATGCAAGCAAGGAAAATAAATCATGAGTAACAATGCTTTTTCTAAACATTCACTGAGAGAAAACAATTTTTAAAAAAATCATTATTGAATTTATTAACTATAAGATATATAAACATAATATGTATTAATAATAATCTATGAGGACTATGATAATCAAGATAAAAGCACTCATTGTTGAAGAGGACATGTGACTTCATCAAGCTCTAATAAAAAATAATGCTTCTAACAGAAAAATATTGATGCTTTCCATCGAAATCTCAAAATTTCTTAATTTTGTAGGATAGATTCTTATTTGCAGATTTTTTAATTTGTTTTCAGTTTTCTTACTGTTGCGTTATTTTGTTAAAGTTTAAATTTTTGATATTGGTAAATTATTTGATATTTATTTGAATTTATTGTTTTCTGAAACAGATTTCTTGCAGTAAATATTTGTTTGTTTTTAAATAAACTTAGTTTAAAATAAGTTTATATTTTTTTATGAAGGTGAACGAACACTCAACACTAAAATCATAAGATCAGGTGGTGGTATACCCAGTTTTCTGAAAGCGAACTGTTACAAAAATGACATCAAATCTGAGAACTCCTGTTCTCAGGTATAATCTAGCTTACAATGCCTGGATCCATTTATTTAATACAATTTGATTAAAAAATGATGTGATTTGATAATTCTGGAAGGAAAAAGATCAATTAAGCTAATAACTTTAATGCAAAAGTATTTACAGAAAGATCACAGCATTCTCCGGTTGCACATGATGCATTAGAATATAACATGCAAGTGGAAGCATTGCAGCAAGGATTTTCGCAGTGCTCTTTAAGACCACAATCACACTGTTCGCCTGGTTCAACGAATCCATTACCACAAACAGGGCTGTCGAATAATCTGCAAACATCAATTAAGAAAAAGGATTGAAATACAAAAGAAATTATACAATACAAAAAGTAATAATATTAAAAACATATCAAGCTGAAAACCAATTGTACCTATCAGGTTTGTTGCGGAGACAGTAATCCATACCATGCTCGAAGGCCAAAGCCAAGTATTCTAAACTGCATGAGCTCCAGTGTGATGGGCTGGTCAGGCTTTAAAGAAATATAAATATATAAGTCTAGATAAGTGACAGTAAAGAGAATACTTCAAAAAATATTGGGAGTAAAAGATACTTCATGTTGAATTGGCAAGATTAAACCTTAAGTTCTGAAATTTGTAGTTACAAAATTAACTATTGTTTAACACTGAAAATAATATTGTTAACAGCACAAGTTATTTACATGTAACTAAAATCGTTTAAAGGTTTATGATTTACTCTAAGCAATAACTATTGCTAATATTTGTTTGCTATTGAAATTTATTACTAACTTTCTCAATAATAGTGGATTGATGGTTGACTGTACAATAACATTACCCAATGGAAGTGGGTTTATTCTGAAATCTTACCAATAATATTGTTATTAATAAAATGTTTACAGTATAAATATATATATATATATATATATATATTTATTAACATTTTAATGCCTACTCTTTACATATATCAATAGTGAATGTTATTTTGTTAATTAAAATATTATTGGTAACGTTTCAGAATAAATCCACTTCCATTGGGCGTTATTATTGTTACTAATCTAGCGAAACCATGGTTTACAATTCTAAACAATCAATGTTAAACATTTTATGAATATTTAAAATAATAGCAGAGGCACTGTTGACCATTTTAGGATTGGCATTTTAGAATGAATTTTAGATGTTGGATGGAGGTGCAGTGTTTGATGAAATAAAACAAACAAGAAAGCTAATTTTATTGTGTAGCAAAATTTTGGCCGCAATTTTTTTCTTATTTATTTATTATTGCAAAGCTTCAGCCAAAATTTTAAATAATAATTACTCTAAATGATTATGTATATAGATCATTAACTAACATCTCTGGCAACAATTTTATGCCCTTTTTAGGACTAAGTAAAAATAAGAAATAACCAATAAAAAATAGTTGGAAAAACAGTATAACAGAAAGATAAAAAACGACACGAAATGAAGAAAAATTAAAGTTGATTTTTTAAAAATTTTATTTTAGTTCCAATAGAAAAAAAATATTATGTTTGACTATTTATCATGAATTTGGTTTATCATTGGAATTTTTTTTACTGTTTTTGTTATATCTAGTTATCTTGTTTTTACTTAGCTCTGATGATAAACAAAGGCCTAAAAATTAGGCTGAAATATTGGCACTCAGGAAAACAAGGTTTCTTTGTTTATGTATTTCAGTAATGACTGTACCCATCCCTTCCTTCTAACAACTTCTCTTACAACTATAAATATCGAAAATTTCAATGATTTAATATGAATTATAAGTTTAATGAAAATGGAAGATTCTTGTTACCTTGATGATGGAGCCATTATACACCTATCATCAGGACAGTTGCACGACTGAGAGTCATGTTCCATACCAAAATTATGGCCCATTTCATGAGCGACTGTTGTAGCAACGAGCCCTACTTTAGTACTATGGTCCATGCTAACACCTCCAGAGAATTCAAATGTGCATATCGGCCCTTTTAAGGCTTTTCCTACGACACCTCCCTCGAACTGAACTTTCCTGTAAACAAAGAAACAATTGAAATATTTCATAACAGGAGATATGTAGGAGAAGCAATAAATTAGTTTCCCTTTGAAAACAAAGGTAGGTAAGGTAGAAAGTAGATGATGAATCTTCAACTTTTGAAGAAAATGTTTCGACACAACAATATTAAAAGCGTTTTCTTTTGATCCATAGAGGTGTAAAGTTTAATTGATAAAACTTAAAAGTCAAATTAATTTTAGAGAAGAAATATTCAGAAGTTTTGTTGTGAAAAGTTTTCAAATACTAAATTATTATGTTCTAAGTGAGTTTCTTTTATTTTATTACTTTGAATGCGAACTAGGTTTTAGAGGAAACATGATGAAGTTTTTAGGAGAATTTCGCTTTAAGATATATCAAATAAAAGCATAAATGACAATCAAGATACATCTATACAAACAATAATAGGCATGTGAAATATTAAAAAAATAATTCTAGATACATAGAAAAGTTATTAAACATTTAAAAATTTAGTAAGCAGACATAATTTAGACAGCAATAAAGTTAGAATCTATTAATATTTATGACACTGTATTTTCATTAAAAATTACAAATGAAAAAAATATTGAATATATATCTTTTTCTTTCAGAATAGATGAAGAATTAACAGATCCTGAGACTTATAATATTTACAAGTTCAATTAAAATGTTTACAATAAAAAAATATTTTTCACTTTATAGTTTGGAACATATCATTACAGTTAGTGCAAAATTGTATATAACAATTTTACATTCTTATTCTATTTGGGCCAAAGGTGACATTTTGTAATCTGCAAACTGATAAAAGTAGTCTTCTAGTAAGGAAAATAGTAGAGGGAAACAAAATATGAAATTACACTGATTAATCATGAAGAAATAATCAATTGTAATCTCTTGTAAAAAAAAACTCAATTTTCATATACGACCTTTTGAAATATTAGAAATATTCTAATTTTCAATTAATTTTTAAGTTCAAATAAAATATTTGTTTAATAAAAATAAGTAAGGTGGAAAGATGGTGCTGTAGATTGAAAGAATACAACAATCAATTTTTTCTTTCAGTGATACATTAATTTAACCCAAAATAATTTAATTTTATCCAGACACTCAATTTGGAAGTGATTACTGAATTAATAAATGCCCCTGTCCATAAAAGTTAAAACACTTTCCAATAACCCAACTCTTTTAAACTCAAATTTATACCCAATCTACAAACAGATATAAATACAATTCCATTTACACCACTTGATAATAATTACGAAAGTTAATACTAAACAATGAAATAGGATAAAAATATGTTTGAAACTTTGTTGAAAACTTAATTAAGTTATAAAGTAAAAAAAACTGTTATTAATTTTAAAACAAAAATAACTGAATTAAAGAAATGAGAGATTGTAAAAAATTCAAATAAACTAAGAAAAATAATACAGAATTAAATTATGTGAGAAGGAATTGGTTAGGGGGTGGTATTGTTAAGGATTTGGTATTGTTAACGCTGTTGTTTCGATCCACTTTGTAGGTCTTTATCAGAGCTACAAAAGATACAAAATATAACATCTGCTTTAACAATAAAATACTATAAATATAACATCTGCATTAACAATAAAATACTTGTTGAATAGATAGTATTTATTTGACCGCACCCCCCTGACCAACTCCTCACAGTCACGGTCAACCATCTCTACATCATTTTTAAATTATGGATTTTTTAACAGAAAATTTGATAATTGTTTGAAGACTGTTCTTGTAAATAAAAGTTTAGGCTCAATAAAAGTTTTTGGAATTCATAAATATTTCAAGAACTGAAATAAATTTTCAGGAGCAACTTCACTATTTGCATAAAATAAATAACTAAATCATTAAAAACATTTTTTTTAACAGGCATAACTCTAATTTAGTAAAAGATACAGCATGAATTAGAATGTACTCTTAGAGAGAAAGGTTAACATTTAAATTAGAAATGGAGGTAAATGATTTAGAAAAGGTTGTATAATAAAGGTACTAACGATGCTCAAAATGTATAATGTAATATGTTCAATATATAATATTAGAGAATCAACAAATTTTAAGGATTTGAAATTTGATATTTATTGAATAAATAAAATATAATGATTAAGAAATTATAATGAATTTTATTAATTAAGATTTTATTATTACTATATTTTTTTTACAGTCTATAAACAGTTTATTAATGGTTTCTATAAAATTATTACTTTAAACACATATTATATTATAGATTATGAATCTTAAGTTCTTCTAAATAATTTTCAGCATATTAATCAGTATGTCAAGAATATATTCATCTGTAAGAAAGTATGTAATATAATTAGTAAATTTATTATATCCAGTACCAATACTTATTTCAACTAATACATAATGAACAAAAAAACTAAAAAGAAAATTGATACATACGTTAGGAGTTGAGCATTGTCATTGGGATGTTCTTTGACCAATCTTTCTCTCCTATAGTGCAAGAAATTGGTGAGAGTGGTGTCGCCTTTAGTGGAAAGTGTTATTTGATCATAATCCACCCAAACAACGACGCCGACCAGAGCGATGAAAATATTTAAGGGCATAAAAAGCTGAAAATAAACAACTAATATTAATAATAAAGTTCATTCGAAATCTTAGAATTAACCAACTAAAAAAAAAAATAATTATTCTTCAACTAATTATTAAAATTCACTATTGGATTATTAATTTTTAGACAGATTCATAAACTGGGATCTGCAGAACAATTTCGAAATTGACATCTCTCAACTATTCGGTTTATTTAAGTAAAAATCCTAAATGGACAATACTTTTTATTTGTAGATACGTAGATAGTTTTTAAACATGAAATGCCTAGGGTTGGTTGGTTATCAGAAAAAAAAAAGTTCATAAGGGGGTTTGTATACTACATGAATCTCAGATTCCATGATATAAGATAAAGTAAATATAATTTAAAAAATAAAATATAATAAAAGTTGTTAGAAACTTTTTAAAATGATAATACAAGAATAGTTGACATGGTGATATTATTCAGTGATATTAAACTAATGATATGATAACTTAAATGATGGATAGAGAAAACTCACAATGAAGAATGTCGCCAGGTGCTTATTAGATTTGATAAAATTATAAGCTTTTGCTCTGAATAGAATTATTTGACAACCTCTAATTTAGCCTGTCATGCCTGCTCCAGTTGGATTACATAGGCCATTAAAATACATAAATAAACAACAAGTGAGCTATATAATGGCATAATATATATGTTTAAAATAGATAATTTTATAGTATGTAAATGGAACATTTCAAACACCAAGTCTTGAGTCTCTAACAAACACATCAATGTTTTGACAGTTCAGACACCACAAGGACAGAAAAAAATCACAAATTGTATTTTAATATACAGATATAAAGTTTTGAGTGCCTAGATCGCCTATTGACTCACAACAACTTCCTACAAATTTTGAAAATAAATTATTTTGATTGTTGATCAGCAGTGGTACGCCTAGGATGGAGGGAGAGATACATTCTGAGCCCCACAACAGATACTGTTTTCTTTTCTTTTTAATAAAATAACAACTTTATTATTTATATAATACAATTTTTTTAATCAGAAGAAGACTTGACTTGTTTTAAAAAAAATTGTCATAAATTTTATTTATTTCTTTAAGATGTTAAAAATAAATCTGTATTAGGCTCTAAATGGGCTAAGTATATCACAGTTTATCAGTGGAAGTTTGCTATTATTTCTATAATAAATAAATTCATTTTACTTGTGCTCTATTGTACGTCAAATCAAAATTATAAATGATAAAAAAAAAGTTGTACGATTTTATTAATTAAAAGTAAAATAAAATAAAAACAACATAAAATAGATGTATTAATAAATTTCTTTCATTATTTTTTTTTATTCAGATCTAGTTGTTTTTATTGTTGTATAAAATATTAGGCAACTATTTCACCCTTTTAAAACTTCTTCTAGCACAAGTTCAGTTAGGCTTATTTTAATAGAAAAAGAATTTATAAACAATTAAGAGAATAAATTTTATGAAAGATAAGCAGATAAGGAAAAGTTTTTATTTTTGAATGAAGAGTTGTTTTTATTATAAAAATGAAAAATAAAATAAAATATAAAAAATGGTAGGCTTGAAGATGGGCAAATTAACCAATTATTTCCTTGGCAAATTAGCCAAAAATTATTTTATTGTCTGAAGAAATAAATAAGAAGAAAATAAAAAGAAGTTTTAAAAGAGTTAATTTTTTTTCTCTTGTATATCACTATACATAACATATGTATGAAAAAAGATGAAACTTTTGTATATAAAATATTTTTATGTATACATAAAAAGAATTAGTAAAAAAAAATAGCAAGATATTTTTTGTTTTTTAAACAAAAATATTTTAATTCAAATATTGTTAATTATGTTAAAAAATTATTTGAAGAATTTATTTATAATATTTCACTATCTGAATAGTGATAAAAATCCTATTGACCTAAAAAAACACTAAATAACAAACAGAGAAGGACTGAAACTTTTGTCACAGAGGACATCAATATATCAAACAATAACATGTCAATCAATTCTTTGATGAACGATGGCCGAGAAAAAAAGAAAAAAGAAGAAGCTTTATATCCAGAGCAATAAATTTCCATAAAGGTCGAGAAGAGAAAATGAAAGATGGAGGGAACAGTTGAGGTTTGGAGAAGCCCCCTCAGGTAAATGGGACAGATAGCCTATCAATCACGAGGAATTGATGTATTGCCCTGGCGGTTAATGAAAACATCAACTGCCTGGCGCTTGGCGCTCTCTCGATGGGATAGATAAAATGTAAAAATGAATAGGGCAGGGGTTCATAAGAGCAAAATCAATGGGCGTTTAAATAAAAGAATATTTAATGGATAGCTCACTGATAGGGTTTATCAAGAGAATAAATTTCAAATCAGTTCTATAAGAACCCTGAGGGATGAAAGTATTCATACCTTTGTTAAAGTTTAATCAGCAGAAAAAAAAAAAAAAAAACTCTAGACTGGAAAATTATCGCAGATGAAATCTGTAGTGTTTAATTTAGAATTACCTATCACTACCTCAAACAATAATGTTGACCAGGAAATATCATCTAGATAATTTTTGTTTTGAAATAAAAATACACAATATATACATTAAATTATTCAGCTTTAATTCATAGAATGTATTATAATAATTATTCTATTTGTATTAGCTATTAATGTTTGCAAATTGGTATCCACATAATAGAAATGTATAAATTTGTTATAATAAAATTATATTATTTTATCTCATGTTAATTTGATTATGTTGTTTTACATTTTTATTTATTTGTCATTTTTTTTATTAGAACATGTTTTATTTATTTAATATATTTAATGTTTATAAAACATAATTAAATACTAAATTTAGATGGTACAATACATGCATGTAAAAAACATTAATGGGGTTATCTGTATGAAACATTCAGAAAATAAAACATCCTTTCAAAGGACTACTGTGCAACTTTTTTTTTTTTACTCCTTGTGTAATTCCAGTATAATTCATGATGTTCCTAACAGTATGAACTGTCGATTTGGTCGATTTATAATTTATACTATTAATAGCAAACACTTTGCATTAATTGCTCCTTGTCAATGAACTGATACATATTTAAAAATATTTTTTTGAATTTAAAAAACAAAAGGAAAAATTAGGAAATAATTATTGAACATTAACAATTGAATATTAGCAATAAAATGTGAAAACCAAATCTTGCTTGTTAATACTTCATTTGAAAAGCTTATCAATGTTTAGTGACTCTGCCTCATCAGGATTATACTGATATCTTGATTATCCTTTTCTTTTCTTTTTTTAAATGTTTTATGTTTAATATCAAACCTAATTGTACTATTTTTATCCATATACAATATATTGCCATTACAATTACCAAATATTATATACAAATTTTATATAAAAACAGATTAACTTTCTGGTTCAATATCAATATTAACAATTTTTTAAAAAATCAACTTATTAAATAAAATATGAACAACGAAGATATATATTTTTTCACATTTCAGTTACGATATTGCCCGTAACTTCCAATAGAGCAAGGTAGATTTGATATGGTTATTTGAAAATTCCATATTTGGAAGGATCAGAATATCATTGAACTCTCAGCCTGGATGAAGTTAAATAAACTAATAAAGCTGGCTCATAACTATAGATATCTATTGATCCTGAAAGTTAATTATTAGTAGATAAATTTGAAGAACACTATAAAAACTTAAAATTGATGTTTTATAATAATAAGAACTGTTATATAAACTATTTTTATAATTTTACTTAAATATTTTAATAATATCCTTAACATTTTAATTGCAGGTGATAGAAAATAATGTGATTACTTACTGCATTGATAATGTTGGCAATGTCCTTGCAATGAGCATAGACAGCTGCCAGGTTCTTATTCATAGACTCATAGAGTTTGTTGTCGACAACTAGAACAAGCTCGACAAATCTAGATCTTTTGTTAGCATTATATGGTCCTCGGATCGGGGTGAGGGATCGTTTGGCCTAAGGAAAAAAGATGCATTTATATTATCAATTTATAGAAGGTATTTCAAGTATATCATGATACAGTTACACAATTACACTGACATGCAGTCTGACGTTATCAACAACATTTAATACTTTTATTTTCGAAAAAATTATAAATCTTTTTTTTTTATACTGTTCTACTAGATAAAGCACCCAAAATAGATTTTTTTTTTCATTGGTCCAAATTTGTTTCAGTGAGTGGTCTGAGCTAAATACTTAAACAATCACAATATGGAATCCTTTTAAATTATAAATCATATACTACTGCTACTGTACTAAATGTAATACTAAGCACATGTCAAGAAAAAAGACCAAAAATGTATTCCTATAAGCATTATTATTCCTGTAATTACGTTTTAAAAAATATTTTTATAGGCCCTTAAGGGAACAATATATGTAAATGTATAAAAAAGCTAACCCAAAAATGAAATCCTGAATCCGATACAGGGGTTCACTATTCCTTTTTAAATATTTTTATTTATAATATTTTTTTTATCGGTTCTATTCTTTCTAGAAAATCTTAGAAAACATACAGTATCTAGGTTAATAAAACTATTACATTTCAAGCGAGGAAATAATATTGATCTAAATCAGTGGTTTCTAATCGGTGGTTGGCAAAAGACTTAGTGGGATCCGACAGAACATAAAAAAAGTTGATAAATAAGGGAGAACTTTGAAATCGAAGTTCATTAAACGAGATGAGACGAAGATGTGCGATGAATACTATGTGTTGAATTAAAAATTTTAAAAAAGTAGTTGGGTTTGCCCCTCCCCCATGTCGGAGGTAGGCGTAGTCGGAATAGTTCGAGTTGGGTCCAAAGATCCTCTTCTTGAGCCTCCAACAGTTTTTTTCCGGGTACTCCAATTGAGTCATTTCCCGTATATCGTGAATTTTCAAGCAAATTCAATAAGTTCGTTATAGTAAATAATTTACTATGTATATACCCACCATAATACGCGGAATAATTGAATTTTGACAACCATAAATTATACAGCCAAATAAGGCATTGAATAATTTAGTTATGTTACCAGGTTACAATATTAATTAGAAAGATGGACCGTAAATAAAAAAAGTGAATTTTTTATAATTTTGGAGCAGGTGACTTTTCGCGGAATGCCCACAATACATTTCCCACAAACTTAGTAATACATATTGGCAAAATAGTCCTTTGTCATTCCCACCACTCAGTTTATGGGAGAAGATCATATGGTACTTTTTTCCATGAAAATTCAGAAAAAAAATCTTAAAACTGGATTTGAATGAGTATTTGTACATTAAAAGTTGTACAAAAAAGTTTAGAACATTTCGTAATGACAAAATTTCTTTGAAAAAAATTGCATTCGGAAGATAAGAATATATGAAATAGAGCTTAAAACTTTGAAATGTATCGTCATTATATATATTACATTAAATATAAGACCAACGATTTTAAAGAGTTTTATTTATAAGGTATTAATAAATCTGTTAAAAGTTGGGCATTAAATAATATGGAAATTAAGTATTTTTAAATCTTTTGATCCCATCTCATTAATTATATATACAAATCAACTATTTCCAGGAGGTTTAAAAGAAGAAACAACTTTTTGGATAATTATTAGATAATTTATTTTCGGATTTACTTAATTCATGTCGATTCATAAATTCAACAGTTGAAATAATTTACCAAACATAACCAATAAAAGGACAAACAAAATTTATAGTAAGTGATGAAAAAAAAAATTCTAGTAATCTTATTTGGCAACGCTCGACATGAGAAGATATATAAGGTATAAATAAAAAAAAAGTTTGTTTCAAGCTATTACTACCACTAATTGAATTTCTCCTTTCGATTACGTAAGAAAAATTACATACTACCTCCGATTGAATTTAATTTAGGGAAATGTTTGAGTGAATAAGGGACCTCCAGAGAACTGAGCGTTTTGTCCCTCAGAATGGCGGGACCCAATTTGAGTGTTGGAAAGAATCTCCAGAACCCAATTCGTGCTCTGTGCCACCTCATGAAATATTCTGAGACCTATTCGAGTACATCCGCGTGGTCGAAACATCGTTCAATTTTGGATTTAGTACTCCGCTGAATTCTACGACTAGTGGACTATTGGTTTCAATAAATATTTAAAACAAAAGTTTCAGATAATTTGTAGTAGGAAAAAAAAAATACAGAAATGATTACTCAAAATGAAAACGGTTCGTTCTTTAGTAAGAAGGTTAGCGTTTTTTCCTAATTCATTTAAGATTTAATACGGGATTGGCGTGAGAGCCGGCAGTTAAGGTCAGGGAGGTTCCCCAAAACCCTTCCTTAAAGAAAGATAATCCCCTCACATGATTCAATGAACAGTACCTTCAGAATAAAAAGGCATAAGCAAACAAAAAAAGATTAAACAATTTTATTATAATACGCCTATTCGGAGAAGGCATAGTGTTTATAGATATCAAATCTACCAAGAAGAAGTCAAAACGAAGTTATTTGAAATACTTTTAAGTTCAAGTTCACTATATCTAGCATAAACTCAGGCTTGCCAGGCTCTGATAGTTTTCATTCTAAACTCTTCTAGGAAGAGTTAGGCTTAAGTGGACACTTTATTTTCTGACGTGTCAGTTGAGAAATGATTATCTTACAGATTACTCAGTACAATTCTCTTCATCCAGCTATCGATTTGTTTGCTTTCCCTTCCCTCTATTATAAGAAACGTATTACTATATATGCAAAAGTAATAGTGGTCTTAATTAAAATTCAGAGCAATTTTTTCCGAAAATATATTTTTTTTCTTTTTGGTGTTGTCTTGTAGTTCTAAAAGTGATATTTTATTTACACTTTAGAAATCTTTTTTTGAGACAACGAAAAACAAAAAAGATTTTTTTACAGACAACACTGTGCAGACATCACGTTATGTAGTCAAGAGACTCTCTGAAGATTTATTGTCTGTTCAACCTTTCAACGAAGGCTTGCATATTTATATTGTGTTACGTTATAATCCTAAAATTATTTAAGGAAGCTGATCGACATTTCTACATATCATGGGTGATAAATATTTAGGACGCAGTCATTCTAAAACTTTTTTATTTGTGCCGACGTTTAATATTAGTTAAGATTCATGTACTATCAATCACTATAGTTTATTATTTATTATTATCGGTCGTATAATATTATATCTCTGAATGTATTTTAAAATTTTCAGCCCTGAAGAAGACCCACATGTTTGGGTTGAAACGTCGGCACAAATAAAAAATAAAAATACAATGACTGCGTCCTGAATATTTATCAACATATAATCTTAAAAGTGTACTTTTATTTGCATTTTGAAAATTTCGGCCTCTTGCACACCTTTTTAAGAAATAAATATTTATTATAGACGTGACACTGCGCAACAGAAATTGTTCATCGATATGCGTTCAGTCCACTGTCCCCTTCTAGATACACGTTTTCACTTTTTTATACGTCACTTCGATATTAATTCAAAGTTATATTTAGTACTCTTGTCCCAAACAGAATTTATTTTGAATAAAAAATTAACTTTTTCTCATTAAACTTGACTTCTGTACCATAGTGGAGGAGCGTGAATAAGTGAGGTAAAATATTTGTTATTAATTTTGGCCATAAAAATAATTTGTAGAGTTTCATCTTAATTTAAAGTTTCCATTGACTCCTTTGTCCGAAATCAAAATAAAAAAAAAATTCTTTCGCTTTAAACTTTAATAATGACATGAACTAGAATTTTTGCCAGGAGGCGCGACCTCAACTTTATAGCCTTAAGAACATTAATTTATTTTTTCTGTTCATTATTTCTAAAATTGGTGTCTTGATGTTTATTTGTTATATAAATTAGGCCATTATTCACCGACATTTTATTTATTAGCTATTTTATTACGGCGTTTCGACCATCATTAGGGCGGTTTTCAAGTCTTATTGAGTCCTCCATTAGATATTCATTATTAATGTCGTATTAATTTGTTCAGTGTAAAATTAATACGACATTAATAATGAATATCTAATGGAGGACTCAATAAGACTTGTAAATGGCCCTAGTGATGGTCAAAATGTCGTAATAAAATAGCTAATAAATAAAATGTTGGTGAATGATGGCCTAATTTATATAACAAATAAAATTAATTCATTTTATTGACAGCATTAATATCAAGATAATCAAAAATCCTCATAGATTAGCTAGTCATCCAACGGGTAATTAAGTATATTCTGTTTCATCTAAAACGTGTCTCGAAGTTTCGCAGCTATTTCATAACATCATTTTATAAGTTTTAATGAAAAGTTTCACCGGACTCGGGATGGCACTTCGGTTATACCATACCGCATAACAAACTATTCCAGAGGTAACGAACGCCTTAAAGAGGGAAACAACAGCAAAATAAAATGTAAAAAATTCGAAAAAATTAAACATTTATTAGCTGTAGAGTAAAGGTATTTAGAGAGGAGAACAGTTGGGCATTTTTCATAGCTTCGAAAATACCGATTTTCATACTCCATTGTTTATTATTATTCGTTTATTTTTGCAGATAAAATTCTAGAAATTGTAAAATTTCAAGGCTATGAATACCTCAATCAATAACTAAAATAAAGAGCGACGATTTATCCATTTTTTTATTTTCCAGATCAATTTGAGCTAAAAGAAAAAATATCTGCATTTCTTCGGTTGTTTGTTCATTTCATCTTAATTATTCTTTTCTTCCAGGTCTTACACAAAGAGTCTAATTAATGTTTACAATCCACAAGGTCCCTCAATCCAAGGATCTCGAAAACAAACCCTTCGTCAACAGTGAAGAAGGAGTAATCAGCCCACTACGAAAGGAAAAGGTACCTCAAGTTCTCAAGACAAAGACAGTGAGAGAGAACATTGGAAAAGATGGGCCGCAGTTGGGTCGCTTTCCACGACCCGAAGGAATAGGACTAATCGGACGGAATGGAGGCAACTTCTCAGAAAGAAAACTAAAAAAGGGGAAAGGAACACTAAAAGGGTTCTTTGATTTGGAGGTCGTGGAAGTATTTCAAAGGCGACCCCCAAAGCTTTTTCCAAAGTCTGCCTTGAAGAGGATGGAGTCAGTAAGTCTCCGGTCAATAAGGCCGCTATAACAACCCCTGCCTTTATAATATTAACGCCATTTATACTTTATTTTACTCCCTCAAATAGCCAAGGCCACCGGAAAAAAACCTGAGCAACAAGACTGTATTTTTTGGTTATTTCAAAAGTTATAGAGAACAAAAAGAAAATAAATGGCTGACAAAAAAATACACAATGGAGTATTATTTCCTAATATGTGGAAGTAAAAAAAAAAAAAAAAAAATTATTTAGATATTTTCAAAATTTTAGTATTTAGTCAAGGTTGAATAATTACAGAACTACACTTTCCCTTCATCTTCGATAATAGCTGTAATATGTGACGTTTGAAGTCTCGAATCAAGTGTTGCCGAAAATCGGTCTTGGTCTTGCACTTTGCAAAACCAATACAGGACTGGTAAATTTTTTTTTAAATATATTACTGTGTTCTTTTTATTTCCTTATTTTTAGGTTATTTTATTATATTTATTGTACATAGAGTGTGAGTGTGATTTCTGAATACTATTATAAATGTCCTTGAGACAGATTATAATATTTTTCAATAAATAAGTTTTAAAAAAATATATAATAATAATTTAAATAAAAATTAAGGTAAAAAATTAATTATACTCGACAATCTTAGCTACTATATGTTAATAATTTGTATAACCCATATACTTTGCATTTAACTCATCTGATTTTTCATTCGGGCTTAGTTAGGTTTCTCCTATATATAAAATTGCAGTAGTATCTCTATAGTAATGAACTAATAAGTGACTGCAAGACTGTTGCGAGACTCTTGAGCAAGACCAAGACTGACTTTGCAAGACCAAGACTAGTGTCGGTCTTGCATTTGGGCAACACTACTCGAATCGCTTTTTGAAAAGAATGACGGTTGATAATGTTGAATTCCTCCGGTAATGAAGATAAACAAATATACTCATCCATTGGCTGGACAACTAACAGATAATTAAGTACATCATGTTCAGTATAATACGTGTTTTGAATTTTCGCAGCTGTTATATTATATAATTTTAAAAGATCTGATGAAAAGTTTATCCGGACTCGGTCAGGCGCTTTGGGTACACCATACCGCATAACAAACTATTCCAGACGCCTTGCTTTCGGTATCATCTGAGGTAAAGGCTCGAAGTGAGCAAAAATCTACAAAATAAAATCTGAAAGATACTAATTGTTTATTCTAATTGATAATCTGTAGAATAAAAATTTTAAATCGTTTAGGCGGAGACGAGGGAAAATCATACGGAGCAATAAATATGGACAGTTCGATACTGTTCATAGTTCCGAAGATTTCTTCCTCCATTTCTTATTGTAGACATTGTTAATAACAATTATAATATTTTTAATAATATATAATCATTTTTTTTTTTCATTGGTTGAGTTAATTTATGGGAGTGATCTGAGGTACTCATATTTTTTTTTTCTTGTATAGTAATCCTAAGTAGGAGTTTATTTTAGAAGTTTTACATATTCCATGCGAATTCGCATATTATATGTGTAGATGTTTAGTTTATATTTTAGCTAAACAATTGCGTTCATAGCGTGTGTAAAAATTTAAGCAAAACCGTAAGAAAAAGTAACTAAAAAAAAAAAAATAAATAAAAGCAATACATGAAATAGTAATTAAAGAATTTAAAGTATTGTGAACAAATAAACAATTACCTTAATTTACGTAAGTGAATTTACAATTTTAAAGAGATTTTGTGTAAATACACACAATCAAATAAAACATAGAAACAAGTGAATAAATTATGCATTATTGTGAATTTAACTGAACGAAAATACTGGTGAACACATTAAAATGTAATCAGAAAGCTGATACATAAACAATCACAGTATGCAACCTTTTTAAATTGTATGCAATATAAACGTACATTTTTTTTTTTATACCAGGCATTCAAGGACTACTTAAATATAATCTTCTATAATGGATGATAAATATTCAGGATGCAGTCACTATAAAGTTTTTATTAGTGCCGACGTTTCAACCCACACATGTGGGTAATCATCAGGGCTGAAAATTTTTAAATACAATCAGAGATATGATATTATCCGACCGATAATGGTTAATAATAAACTATAGCGATTGATGGTACACGAATCTTACCTAATACTACAATACACAATATTACAAATGAAATGTGTAAAAAGTTATACAAAATAAAAATAATGTATATAATCCATTTAAAATGAGGATGAGAGCAGTTTGTGGGAGACTGGTCAAGATGATGTTTGGATTGATTTTTAATTAGGATTTTTATAATGTGATAAGGAAACACGTTGGATTTCAGGATCTTGTGTAGTTTAGTTAGGTTATTGTCGTGGAATTGGTTAATGTTAGACTGCGGTGTATCAGGTTTTTAGCTACACTGATTTTTTGGTGGAACTGGGAAATCCTCTCCCGATCCTTTTACATACCTACCAAATGTATTAATACTTGAACACATTCAGTGCTCGAACGACGGATAGTAAGAGAATATAAATTACTATAAATGGATTATATACATCATTTTTATTTTGAATAACTTTTTAAATATTCCATTTGTAATATCGTGTATAGAAATATTAATTAAGATTGATGTACCATCAACCACTATAGTTTATTATTAACCATTATCGTTCGTATGATATTATATCGCTCATAGTATTTAAAAATTTTCAGCCCTGATGATGACCTACATATTTGCGTTGAAATGTCGGCACTAATAACAATTTTATAATGACTGCGTCCTGAATATTTATCACCCATTATATATAAAACAGTCAATTAACTTCCTTCAATAATAATTTCATATAACTTCTTTCAGAACTATAACCGTTAAAAAAAAAATAATAATAATAATAAAAAGGCTTAGCGAACCCGAAGGTTTGATGCCGACACCACCATAAAAAAAAAATAATAATAAAATAAAAAAAATAAATAAAAAAAATAACCTCGAAATGAAATCTTGAATTCGCAACTAGCGGGAAGCTGTGAAAAAATTATAAAAACCGCTTTGCCTGGTTTTAGAATTCGACAACTCAAATATAATAAATGAGATTTAATAAATATTTTTTTAAAGTATATTCATCAATTTGTAAAAATTACAGATACATATACAATGCATATATATATATATGTGTGTATTTGTTAGGGAATTATTATGGTTGACTATTAACAATTAAATCGGCCAAGTTAGTTAAAAGTTATAAGAAAGTTATTTAATTAGCTAAGCATAAAGTTTGCCTAATGATTTTCTGCCCATAGACTAAATGCTTGATCAAGTCCCAAAACTTGCCTTATCAATAACCCATGCGTGAGAGTAGGGCCCCGAGTTGATGGCGGTTTGCAATTACAATGTTGTTTATTAAACTGTTCTTAGCTTCATGTTACTTTGAGTGTTGTTAGAATTATTAAAGGCAAAGTTTTGTTTAAACAATTTTGTGTTGATCTTACGGACTTACCCTCCTACTCCTTTGCAGGTGTATGTTCTCCAAGACCTCGTGGCTCGTACCTTCGAATCCTGCAAAAGACAATCAGGCTTTTTAAGGTGTTGCAATTAAGGAGTTATCCATAACCATAACAAAAATCGAAGAAAACTGAGATAAAACACTATAAAAAAAAAAAAAGGAAATTAGTTAATAATATTTAATAGTGAACTAGTAAAACTTATTCAATGAAAATATTCGAGATATTTTTTACTTGTACATACCTTCATATGAAACATATAGTAAGAGATAGTATTGAGATCGGAAAAAAAAAATCGAATCTGAGTTTTCAATCTAAATAAACTTTTTAAAATATCTTGAGTCCAAATAACTAAGACCCAAAAAAATGGTTTGCATGTATATAAAATGCTAAAATACGAAACTTAGGCTGTTAAAGCATGCTTTTCGTTAAAATCTCTTTTAATTGCCGTAAGATGGGATAACTTTGGAACTGGGTGGGTAACTTTGGGATAGCGGGTAAAATATAGTTTGTGGTGATTCCGTCATTGATACACTGTGTTGGTTCAGTCTGCAAAAAATTGATTTGTGTAGGCATGTACTGCTCTACCTTACGGCAGTTTGAGAACCCTAGTTCACTACATTCGTTGAGCAGTTAGATTTTATTTATTTCCATTGTTTTTTTTTTTAAATTCTCGTTTTCATGAAACTTTCGTTTGTACCTCAAGAGTAGTGTGCCGCAAGGTAGCAGCAGTACATGCGCTGTCTATGCTGACTGAACCAACAAAGTGTATCCAACACGGGATTACCATCAACTAAATTTTACCCACTATCCTAAAGTTACCCCATATTAAGGTATATATATTTTTTTAATTATCTCGAAAACGATTCTAACGATTTCGATTAAACTCATTACATCAATGTACAATTAAATGATATTTAGAATAAAGTCTTATTCTTTTCGAAAAAGTCCGACAGGGCTTAAAGACCAAATTTTCAAAATAACTTTCTCTCATGTATCTTTGAAATAATTATCCGTTTCTCATTGTTATAAGTAATAACTATAATCTATGAAATAATTTGATAACTAACTAATGGTTAAATATTTATCCAGGTTGATAACAATTTTATTTAAATAAAAATAGTAATATGTATATAAAATATGTATACACCGTTGGAAAGGTGAAAAATGTAGACAAAAATTGCATCACTGCAATTGTTTAATAAATTATTTTATTTTACTTTTATCAGTGAAAACGTGAAGAAGTGCATACTGTTAAAAATATATCACGAAAAATGCGGGATAAATATGGTTTTAAACTTTAATAAATTCAGTTTGATAACTTAGGCCCTGATTTATACATGATTTAACGTATTTTAGAAAAAGTAGGGCATTCCGAAAATTTTTTGTTGATACCTGAATGAGGAAATACACTTCTAATATATCATAGTTTTTCTAGTTGTCGTGAGCTATTGAAACTGTTTCAGTAAGTTAAACTGAGAACATAGCGCTTTTAATTTATTTTTATAACCTTAGCATAGAAATTGGTATATGTTATATGATTATTTATTCTAACATACAAGATATGATGCAATACATACCACAAGTTAAGTTCTTCTTCAGGTCATTGTGGCTGAAGAGGAGGTGGTCACCATCTTTCCCCTTCTCAATGTACTTCATCTCTTTACCATCGAAGATCACTCCACTAAAAGACAGAATTTTAATGTTATAATAACTTTATAATTCCAAACAATTTTAAAATTTATTTATCTTCAAAGATTGCAGCAATATTTCCTCATATTTTGGATCTGCTATTACTCCGAAATAAACCACGGTGAATTACAATATTAATAAATAATTAAGTTTGTTACACTTAGTTTATTTGTTATCTTACCTTGCTATAATTTGTTTTTTAATTTATGAATCTCCAATTGATTTATCCGTATTTTTTATCCATATTATATATTAAGGTATTATTTTTATATACAAATACTAAAATCTCCATGCTTCACTTCACCGTAATACAACTTTTGATTCAGTTTGTTTATTTATATTTCAATAAATATAATTTTTAATTTAAAATTAATCCTTTTTAAATTCTTTTCCAGTTTTTTTTTTCCTCAAACTATACTTAAATTAGCAATAATTTCTTCAAAATTAATTCTTGATTTGTTAACTAAATTTTAATATTTGATTTTCAAAAGAGGCGGTTACAGTTCATGGTATTATTTAGCAATTTTTTTTTTGTTATAGCTTTTTATTCATAAGTATGGCTTAAGAGGAAATAAATATTGGATTTCGCGAATTTTTTATGTTACTTATTTTAAATAATAAATTTGCTATTTCATAGCGGTATTACAAGTATAATACCACATATACTAGAATATATTTGAAAATTATTTATTTATAACATCAATCATTTACCTGATCCCATCGCATGTAGATAAAGCGACCCAGCTATCGGCAATGCCTTTTATACTCCCTTGATAGTGGCATAATTCTGTTTCCTGCAAACAAAAAAAATAAATAAAATATACTTTATTTAAATTTTTTTTTAGATATGTACATTAACGGCCGTAACGATTAAATTCACTATATCAGTGCAAAATTAAGCAGTTTTAAATAAAATGTAGTTTTCATTCCGATTGATATTCTCTAACAGAGCTTAAATGGCTAATTTTCAATATTAGCTTCCTCTAAAGTACCTTTAATTTGTTTTATTTGAAACAATTGGCCATTTCACATTAATCTATAATATAAATGATAGTTGAATATAAAATATAAAAGAATTTAATAATTAACTAAAGGAGAAATAAGAGATCGGAACGGAGAATAGTTGTAATTGGGGAATAAAAGGAATACGAGCTAAACCGAATTCGCCCGAAGATTATAACTCGCTTTCATACGTAACATGAGCTTAATATAATACGAACTCTGACAATATTATATAAATATACATAAGCGGTTTTCATAAATGCGATTGTTGTTATTATTTAATATTTAATTGTATATATTACACCGATATAAATATTAAAATTTGTATATATAAGAGTAATTATAGAAATAAAAATAACCACAATGAAATATAAATAAATATAGCGTCTATAATTTTTATTTTCACTTCCCCTTTGTCGGAAAATACTTATTTCTGCTTAGAAGACGATGATAAGTGAAAGTTGTGTGGTGCGAGCGACGCATCAGATTTTTTTACTTAACATTGTTCAATTAACATAATGGACGATAATTGTAAAATATGTAGTTTCGAGGCATTTATTTAGGTTCATGGTTTCATATCTATCCAATAATTGGTTAAATCAGTAATAGCAAATCTGTATGAAACCGTAACGAATGTTACTATTATTCGTACATATTAAATATGATTTATTTGATCCAGTGTGGGTCAAAACGTGCAAAGTGGGTCGAAACGTCGGCAAAAATTAACATAATTAATATATTTTAATTTTTTTATTTATTTGACCGCACCCTCGACTAACTCCTTCTCATATGTTTTATTTTAATTGTTCCTACTACCAATCGATCATATCAGTATTTTTTTATAAACATTTAGAGAATAGTAGGAGGATTTTAGATGTTTTTATTATATGCATTGTTAAAAGAAACGAAAATCATATTCTTTTTTTTTTTTAATTTTTATCTAGTCGACTTGAAATATTTATAGTTTACTTATATCTTTATTATATTCATATCCATTATATGTTTCCAATATACAAGTAAAATTTGTCTAATTAAACTGTTTGAAGAAAAATATCCTCGTTTAATATGCTTTAAGTCAACATTAATTATTTTATTGTTAAAAAAAAAAGAAGTTTTCAATTCAAAAACAGCACCAACATTAAATTAAATTTTTTATTTCCTTGCTTTTTATATTGTTCATTAAGATTTTAAAGTACAAGAGAAGTTACACGAGCCATTTATTTTTCAAGGATTATTTCTAAATCAAGATTAATTTCAGACAAATCCTGGTAATTATTTAACGCTGAGGATCCGTGCGTGATATATATTAGAGTTATACATAACACCTGTAAAATAGGGAGTTGGGCACAGGTGCCTTGATGGCGGGAACGTTTTGACCATAATTTAGATTGGGAACTATTGGTTTGGAGAGGGGCATTCAGTCCGAAGCTCACTCTGATTTATACGTCATCGCTTTGATTCCTTTGATTATCGATCAAGCCCATTCAATGATCCTCTGTCAGATCGCGAATATATATAACGGGGGTATAATAACTAATAAAATATAGTTTTTACAAAAATTATTCCGATTAAATAGAAAAGAAAAAAAAATTAATTTTATCCTGGGACATTTAGTCTCTTAAGAATAATAACAATGAACGATATAAGTATCATTTTTCTGGCGTAAAATGAAAAGAAATAATTAAATTACCGAGGGATGTAATTTTATTAATTAATATAATTAATTACATTAAGAATTGAAATAATCATAAGCACAAGTAAACTAATAAAATTATAGAAGTTAGGCGGGGGTACGGTCAATATATAAAATACTATCTTCTTCTTTTTTTCTTTCTCTAGGAAGCTTCGGTTTATATTGTTAAGGTTAAGGCAATTAAACTTCCGTTTTTCATTTCATCTTTTTTTAACCACATCTGACGTTTCGGGATAATTTTCCCATCTTCAGAGATTCCTCGACTTTGTAATGTGGCACCAATTGTCGAAAATTACAATAACTGTCATATCAATTTTTATATAATACTTTTTTTGGTGTTACACATTCATTTTCTATTTATAACTATACCAACCAAAACTTGGTTATTTCAACTTCAATTCGAACTTGAAGAATGGGAAATGATCCCGAAACGTCAGATGTAGTAAAAAAAAAAGAAAGGAAAAATGGAAGTTTAATTGGCTTAACCTTAAAAATAAAATACTATATTATATAATAGAATATGTATTGCATTGTCCAACGTTTCGAAATATATTGTCGGTCTTCTTCTATATACTATAATATATAAGATACAGCAATATATATTAGTTATTTAATTATATATAAACAATACATATTAATTATAGAATGTTACAGTAAATGTTGTTTGTATCTTACATAGCCCTGAAGAAGATTATTTAATTATTTTATTTAATACTTTTAATTGAATGGAGTAAAATATCTTAGAAACAAAAATTCGGACCTGTAAGCGAGAGCAATGTTCAGCATTTCATCCTATTTATAATGAGCTATTATTTATAATTTCTATTTCATGTGCTACCATTGGGTATTTACTCAGCAAGTGTATTCATGTCATTATATTTATTATGTCCAAATTTACTTGATGTATTTATGTAATACAGTTGTAAATGTCATTAATAGATAAAAAAAATAAATATTTCATATTATTAATCTCGCCCAGTAAATGTTTTCACTTCTATCGTATGGTCTAAAGCACACGCATTAGTTTTTTGTTTTTTTTAAAGTTAGTAATGTTGAATGGATTAAGGCAGTGGATCAGCTGATGAGAAGGTTGTCTCCTCAACTCCTCTCTCAGTTTTTACCAATTTTATAGCGGAATATCTCTGATTATTCACGTGATACAGTTAAAGTGTATATCAGAGCAGTTGATATTTACTGTTGACATCTTTCTTTTTTTGTTATTTTAAGAAAAAAAAAAAAAAAAATTTTTTTTTTTTTTTTTTTTATTTATTTATTTATTTTTCTCTTATGATATGCGGTATGATCAGCAAGTGATGGCCAGTAAGGTGCCCAAGAGGTCTCGGTCAGACGGAGTTAGCTCACCAGCCAAACAAAGGACTCGTCGCTGCCTACGAGAAATACCTCCAGTGACCAAAATGAACACTTCAGAACCAGAACCTCAGCCCCAACCAGGTACGTCTGCACAAGAAACGATTGAAGAATCACCTTTCTTTACTCCAAACCCCTACCAAGTGCTTCAAAATGACAGAGAAGTAATGGAGTCTGCAGCAATACCCAGAGAACCAAAGCCTCCTCCGATATTTGTGAAAAATATAAAAAATTTCCAGATGTTCTGCACCCAACTAAATAAAATCTGCTCTGGCAGTTATTCATGCCTTAACAGAACCAATGACACCAAAATAACACCTGATTCTGCAGAAGCCTACCGAAAAATAGTGAAGTACTTATCAGAAACAAATGCGAATTTTCACACTTACCAGCTGAGGCAGGAAAGAGCTTTACGAGTAGTGATAAGAAATTTACATTCCTCAACCCCCACTGAAGTTATTAAAGAAGAACTAACGACGCTTGGTTTCAATGTACGCCAGGTAACAAACGTTTTGAAGGAGGACAGGGAGCAGCCAGGATTACGAAATAGGATCCCACTACCATTGTTTTTCGTGGACTTGGAGCCATCACCAGGTATCGAAAAAATATATGATATCACAAGAATATACTACACAATGGTGAAAGTTGAGAAGCCATATCCCAAGAGAGACATCGTGCAGTGCCATAATTGTCAGACCTATGGCCACACGAAGACATATTGCTACCATCTGCCGCGTTGCGTGAAGTGCGGTGAACAGCACAAATCTGTAGAGTGCACCAAACCTATACAAGATCCAGCAGTATGTGCCCTATGCTTGGAGGGACACCCGGCCAACTACAAAGGCTGCCAAATTTACAAGAATCTCAAAACCAGACACCAGAAAAACCGGATTCAAGATGAAGCACTAAGAACAAGAAGAGAGAGAGAGCCTTCCAGAATTGTAAACAATGATGTATCATTCTCCCAACTACTTAGAGGTAAGACTTTAACCGATAAATGTCAAGCCCTGCCACAACAACAACCTCAAACCCAACCTCAAAATCCTCTTCAGTCTAATATACCTAACCACCAACAACAAATTCCTCATATTCCTCCTCCTTCAAATGCAACAGATCTCACAAGTTTGTTAGCATCTTTCCTCACCGATTTCAAATCCCTTGTTACTCCACTCATATCACTCCTCACGAATCTCGTATCTCACCTCATCCCTCCTTTGAAAAATCCTTAAATGACTCACATCCCTAAACCCATATCCATTCTCCTTTGGAATGCGAATGGTGTTAGAAATCATACAGACGAACTATCTACTTTACTACTTGACAAGAACATTGATGTGGCACTAATTACTGAAACTCGACTAACCACTAAACAGCACTTCAATATACCACAATACCTGACATATCGTACTGACCACCCTGACGGAAAAGCACATGCCGGTACTGCTGTAATTGTACACCAATCCCTCTCCCATCACGTACTCCCATTACCAATACATGATTTCCTACAGTCCACCGTTATCGTGATAAAAACCTTCTCCTTTCCGGTCACTCTTGCATCAGCGTATTGCCCTCCTAACCGATCCATATCCAATGCCCAATTCAGTTCTCTCCTCGACTCCTTAGGACATCACTTCATCTTGGGTGCAGACCTAAATGCCAAGCACCAACAATGGGGTTCCAGAACCACGAATTCTCGTGGCCGAACCCTGCTGTCTGCACTCAATTCCCAACGTTTTCACCTCCTTTCCCCCAACTCTCCTACCTACTGGCCCACAGATCCCAACCGTAATCCTGATCTTCTTGATTTCTTTATCCACAGCGGCTTAAGTCCCCTCAATTGTTCCATTACACGTCTAAATGAACTTTCCTCTGACCATAGTCCTCTAATCCTTAATGTTTCACTTGAATCTGTTCCCAAACCTTCTCCACCGTCATTCATTAGGGGCCCAGTAAACTGGGACCTTTTCCGCCAAATAATCTCCGATAATATTGATCTCAACATATCCCTCAAAACTCCCGATGACCTTGATAGTGCCGTAAATTCCTTTACTACCACAATCCAACAAGCCGCCTGGACTGCCTCCTTCCCAAAAGACTCCTCCAGAATTCCTATAAAGACCATTCTACCCCAACACATCCTTAACCTAATCCGCACCAAACGCCGTGCCAGATTATTATGGCAACGTACCCGACATCCTACCGACCGCTGCTCCTATAATTACTACTGCAAACAACTAAAACTGGAATTAGCCACCTTCAGATCACAATCCTTCAACTCCTACCTATCCTCCCTCTCTTCTCGCGACAATTCCCTTTGGAAAACCACAACAAAAATCCTAAATCCTCATCGCATTTCCCATCCTCTCTGACGAGGTGATGGCTCCTGGGCAGCATCTGACGAAGATAAAGCTGAGGAGTTCGCCATTCACCTATCCAATACATTTATTTCACATCCGGAATCCCATCCTGCCCACACCGTAACAGTAGAAGAACTCCTTACATCACCAATCCCACTTTCCTTGCCCCCAAAAGCTATTCATCCTTCCGAAGTAAAATTTCAATTAAAAAAACTAATCCTCCGTAAAGCTCCTGGACATGATCTCCTTACACCTCAAATCCTTCGACAACTTCCATCCAAAGCAGTCATATTCCTTACATATATCTACAATTGTATCCTACGCACCACCCACTTCCCTCTGTTATGGAAACACTCCACTATTATCCTCTTCCCAAAACCAGGAAAACCTCTCAATAGCTCAACATCCTATAGACCAATCAGCCTACTCCCAATCCTTTCAAAAATTTTTGAAAAGATCCTTTTGAAACGAATCCTACCCATTATAGAATCCCAAAATATTCCTTCCCATCAGTTTGGTTTTCGCTCCCAACATTCTACTGTTCAACAAGGACTCCGAGTTGTTGATCATATTTCCTCAGCCCTAGAAAACAAGGAATACTGTTCGGGTGCATTTCTGGACATTGCACAGGCATTTGACCGGGTATGGCACTCCGGACTGCTCTTCAAGCTTAAAATCCATTTACCTCAGTCCTTGTACCTAGTCCTCCGATCCTACCTCTCTGACCGCTCCTTCCGAGTTCGCTGTGGAACAGAATTTTCCAATATCTACTCCGTTAAAGCCGGTGTTCCCCAAAGCAGCGTCTTGGGTCCCGTGCTTTACATCCTCTTTACTGCTGACATCCCTGTTCATCCCGATACTTTTCTTGCAACATTCGCTGACGACACCGCAATCTTATCATCCAACTCTGATCCCAACATAGCATCCTTAAATCTCCAAAACCACCTCACCTTGATTGAGCACTGGTGTAATAACTGGCGCATTAAAGTTAATGAATCTAAATGCCAACATATTACCTTTACACTCCGACGCAGTTCCTGTCCACCAGTACACTTTAATTCCATCCAGCTTCCTTACTCAGACACAGTCCGGTATCTTGGCTTTCATTTAGACCGAAGACTAACGTGGAACCCACATACTAGACTCAAAAGACAAGAACTCAACCGACGATACGGCCAGCTATACAGACTACTAAACAGAAAATCCAAACTTTCTATTGAAAACAAATTACTTATCTACAAGACAATACTGAAACCTATATGGACATACGGACTTGAACTGTGGGGGACAGCAAAAGCTTCTAACATCAAACGTATTCAATCCTTTCAATCTAAAGTCCTTCGAACAATAGTTGATGCTCCGTTCTATGTAAATAACAAAATCCTACACCATGACCTTAATATCCCATTTGTCCTAGACCTTATTCCAGAAAAATTCTCCAAATTTCACCAGAACCTTACCTATCATCCAAATCCCCTTGCACAATCTCTATCCAGCACCACCCATCCTTACAATCCTCCTCGAAGGTTGAAGCGGCAGTGGCCCAGAGACCTTTTGTAAATAAGCATCTATTGGAGTTTTGGCAATGGCCAGATCCTCCACTCAAGCCCGAGTGTGTATGATTAGGTTAGTTCTTTTGTTTATATACATTTATTTTATTTTATTGTATTTATTTTTATTTTATTTTTTTGTATTTATTATTATTAAGTTTCTGTATTATTATTTATTTTTTTTTTATTGTAAATAGAGTGTGAGTGTGCTTTCTCTGATCACTATTATAAATGTCCTTGATGTGACAGAATGTAATATTTCTAAATAAACAAATATAATCTTTAAAAAAAAAGTAATGTTGAATAGAAAGTGATAACTAAAGAAATATTTAATACAAGTAATTACCAATTGCTTCACTGTAAACTAGACAAAATTTACTTTGATTGAATATACAGTTTGTCGTTGTTAAAGAGTACTCTTTACTCATGTGATTTTTTCTTTTTAAATAAAAAGTGTGTTTATGCATTTGTATTTATTATTTACATCTTAGATTATCAGTCTATTGAATTATTTATCGTAATCATCTAGATTAAAAAAATAAAACTTAAAATACATATCCATATGACAATTGCCTTTAAAAGTTAAGAAAAATAATAATACCCTTAATTTCGGTTTTAAAAAGTGTGCAGCTGATTTTCAATACAGCTTACTACTTAATTATCATGGATGAGTGAACCCCGTTTCAGACATAACCTCATCGGTCTCAATATACGTAATTTTAGGTATTTAATTTTTTTTTACAAATTGTTTTACACTACGATATATAACGAAGTATTTTATTATTTTTTCATCTTTTAGTTACCTCTTTTAGACCCGATAGGAGTATAAACAGTTTATTTACTGTTGTCACGTTTCTTTATGACGCAATAAAAAAGTGTTGTAAAAACAAGCCTTTCTTTAGAGCATTAATTGGAGCATGACAAAAAATTAACCAAAATAAATAAAAATAAAAACGTATCAATATTAAACAAGGAGTTTAATCCTGTTTTTTGTTTTTTTATTAAGGACCGTCAAAGTGGAACATTGCAGGCAATAGAATCAAATTAGATTTTCTAATCCGGCGAAGAGTATAATACCTATGTCGAGGAATATAACTTAATATGAACATAATATTGTATTATAAGTTACAGCCCTCTGTACTAAAAATTATAAGCCAATAGATACCATTAAAGTTTTTTTTTTCATTTATTTTGGCATGGCATTAGTGCCAATTAGAGAATTTCTCAAGTCTTTAGGTATATTTTCTGTGCATACAATTAAATATTTTTAATTCCCACACATAATTATTTGATTATTTACTTTTATATAATATATACATATATCATTTTACTTTATATAACTGAAGATATTCAGAGAATAATTTAAATTTTAATTACATATTTCAGGGGAAGCTGTGGTAAGATGACGGATTTAGCAGCATAAGATTTGTGTAGTGGCGAACAATGAAACTCATTAGTATAAAAAAACAAAAACATAGGTGAGTGCTTTAGACCACATGATAGAAGTAAAAACATGAACAAGGAGAGATTAATAATATGCAATACAAATTACAAATAACAGCTCATTATAAAGAGGATGAAATGCTGAACATTTCTCTCACTTACAGTATGTAGGTCCAATTTTTTAGTTTCTGAGATATTTTAATCCATATCTTCAATAAAACTCGTTATAATTTGGTTTTCAACATTATTTAAAAAAAAAAAAAGTCCTATAAAGACAACTTCTGCATTTCAATAAATTTTACTTTTTGTGCAATTTAAAAACAGTTTGTGGTTCCTTTCACAGTTTTAAATTTCTTAAGTAAATTGCCTATTAATAATTTTTGATAGACGTTATTGTTTAAGGAATTTGTTACGATGCTTTCAAATCCATCTTAGTCATCTTATAGCTAAGGAAAGATGACAAAAATGACAATTTTCGGGAAAACTCATGTTTTATCACTTTAAAAATGAGTGAAGCTATTTGAAAAACTCATAGCATTAGGAACGGTATTGAAAAAAAAAAAATTCAGTTCTTGAATCCATTCATAGTGGCCAGGAAAATTTGCAATGGCTTATCCCCACCATTTTACCACGCCTTCCCCTATCTACATAATTTTACGAAAACTAGTCGTTTAAATTTCTTCATTAATCTTTTACTATTTTTATTTTAAGAAAAAAAATAAGGACTGATTAACGAACAAAGATAAAAAAAAAGAAAAGAGTTTCATTTAAACGTTGTAGATAAAATACGATTTATAGACTTTTTATAATCACCTAGTTTAGAGGAAAAAGGTGATCTTTATATATTATTTATCAATGATGTTTTTCTGTCGGAACCCTCGATCTTCCATAGTACTTAATCAAAGATTATCTTTCCCACCAGTGCCGAAAAATAAGCGCATACTCCAGGAAAAAAAAATGGAAAAAAGTAAGGAAGATAAGAAAACTGTACTTGCTCATTTTATGGTCTATATATACACATAATAAATTGAAAGATTTCTAAATTCTCAATAAAACGAAAAAATTATTGAAATAGAAAGTCTAATTCTATTTACCCTAATAGCCCAGTAAATTTAGGATTTGGTATAAAAAAAAATCCTAATTAGCTGCAAATGAGGGAATTAGTTCCTTATCAAACGTAGAACAAACCAAGAAAAGTCCCCTAAAATCCCATGTTCACTGCCACCCAAAATAGAGGATCAAAGATGACGACCTAACACTTTCTGTCTTATTTTATGTTTTTCCTCATACCTCCGTCAAAAACCATCTTTCTTGAATTCCAAAAGCACTGATATAAGCGACAAAGATGCTTGTTTTAGATTCAATCGAAGTTCATTTGATAAAAAAATGATAAACGATTAAATTGATCTATTTGGCGTCAATAAAGTGAAATTTTCTTGATTTTATTTCTGTCAACCCTCATAACTTTGTAGCTACTGACAAATGTGAAATAATTTTCTCATATATTTTCTGTAGTCCTTAGTACGAGGAATAATCGAAAAATTTTTGTTTTTTTAATATTTGCTGAAAATTGTGAAGATATGTTATTTTTTAATAAAAAAGACGCGATCTCAAAGCTGAATTTCATCGCGGACTTAGGGATGCCCATTCTCGATGGCGAAAAACCTAACCCTCCCTCCTCCTCCTCCCAAAATATTTTGTTGCACACTTCTTGTAAAAACAGAGCAAGCTAAGTTAGAATTATCATATATAATCTGATTATATGTCTTTATTATAAACTTCATAACCCCCTCAAAATTTCCCCTCCTCAAAAATTCAAAAACCCGTCAAAATATACTTATTACTTCTTTAGTTAATTATCAAATTCTTTCATTTTTATATTTAACTATATTTTATATCAGAGTTAATTTTGAAATGGTTAATTACTTCAAATTAAAGGTACTTTAAAGGAATAAATGCTGAAAAATAGCCATTTAAGCTCTCTTAGAGCCGTTTTCGATAAAATTGTAAAACTGTGTAAAAAGTGCCATATAAAGTGCCACTTCCGGTTAGGCGATTTTAACAAAAAATGCTGTAAAATCCCAGGTATATACAATCCTTAAAAATACAATTTGATTTTTATAAGACTTTTAGATTTTGACCTAGACCTAGACATACATACACATAGACCATTTTGCGGGACTTGGTTACTTGAGGAGACATCAAAACTTGTGTCTCAGTTGAAAATTCAGATTCAAAAATTTTCACGATCGCAATGTTTGTTCTTATTATATATTCTATATATATATAAAGTTAAATGAAAATAAAAATATATCATGTACAGAGATTTAGCACTATATTTTTTTATGTGTCCACCTCACTTATTCCTTCGGTAATGTTTTTAAGATATACGTGATAATAGAACAACGAAATGGCAACTAGAAGAGTGTGGGGGAGAGGCGTGAGTAAGCTTAGATGCCAACACCTCGTTTATACTTCCCTATGATATCACCAACATGATAGAAGCCTGATGTGTAGAAAACATGATGATATCATAACATGATATCATATATGATGTTTGGGTAAGGTTACAGGTTTCCTTCGTTGACAACTTCAGAAGGCAGCTCATAATAGAATTAGAAAACAATTCTTTTTAGCAACACAAGACCTCTGAAATTCTGGAATTTTCTCAATATCCCATAGCAAATGGAATGCTCAGGTAATTTTAAATTAGGGAAAACAGCGGACGAGGGTTTGGAGAAAGTGGTCTAATTCCCTGAGAGCTGAACATAACAGATGCCTTTAGCCTCTGCTCAGTTCGGCAAACTTTTATCATTAGCCTTCTCTCCCTGCTTCGGTAAAAAGGGAAACTTTCTGAATAGGGAGTTGGCAGCACTGGCTCCCCGTTTCTAGCAATAAAAACAGTGTAAACTTTCCATTGTCGAAGGGTGGCGGGAGGAAGGGAGGAGGCGAGGGAAATTATTTAAAATTACTCACATGAGGTTCTGGCCTCCAGATCTTCGGTTCTCCCCTGTGTTCCGTCCTCAAGAAGTGACCCTTTGGTAGAAGTTCTCTGGAAGATAAGAAAAAATAAGTATTTTAGAGAGAGATTTTTTAAAATTTTCAAGGATAATGTATAATAAAAAGTTCCAGTCAAAAGGTCGCCATCATAGCAAAGATTTCTGTCTAGCGTAACATTAACAACTCAGATTCTACAAAAGAATCAATTTTAATTGAGTCCTTGATGGTACGCTAGACAGAAATATTTGTTCTCATGAAGACCTAAGTGCTTTGGTCAAAACGTTCAGCAACCTGGATCAAACTATCTCACTGAAAATCTTGATTATACAGTGTCCTGTATAGATAATTAAATTATTTTGCATATAAAAAATCTAAAAGATGTTTATATTTTGATTTAAAAAATAATAAATTATTTAAATTTAAAAAAAAATGTTTGACTTTCATTGTCAATCCCTGGGATCATGAAATCTCAATCAACGTAAATTGTTTCCAGAAAGCACTACTTTTAATGAGGTTTTAAAATTTAATGTTGTTAAACAATCCAATTTTAAAATACTGATGTAAAGTTCAATCATACAAGTATTAATTAAAATGTTATAGATTCATGTTAAAATTCGACATTGTAAATATGATGTATTATTCGACATTTATCTTTTAAAAAAATGGAACAAATGAGAAAAATAAGCGACTCACCTTCAGAGTTGTGGATAAGTTAGTTGAAAATGTATTCGAATAAAGAAACGACTAAATGTTCGCTATTATTTAATAATGAATAAAAGTTTTTTTTGGGTGATAGATATCCAGGACGCAGTCATTACAAGGTTTTTATTAGTGTCGACGTTTCAATCCAAACATGAGGGTCATCATCAGGGTGTGGTTCGAGCATTGAAGATATTCAAGTACTACTAACCCAAGGGTAGTATTAGGGTTGTACTGTATTGTACAACCTTAATTGTATTGTACAACCTTACTGAGGGTTGTACTTGTATTTTTGTACTGTATATTGTTCCAACGTTTTGAACCTTACAGGTCTTCATTAAAACTGAAACATGGAAACTAGTTGAGGTAAGAAATTATTTGATGTTTTTTCGGGACCGACTTCCGTAATTTTTTAACTGTATATACAATTATGAACGTTACACAAAATTACTGGCGGCGAATCGCTCACAAATTTCATAACAATTTATGAGTAAAATATAATTATTTTGGAATAAAGACTGTTAAATGAACTTAATGAAAACTTATGTATAATTTGCATCAAACAGTCACAGATGAAAAAAAAAGAGGAATAGATAAAACACAGAAATCAGCGACAAAACCATATATAATCAAATATATTATCTCTTTAACCGGATATATCAGTGATATTAAATAATAATGAATCGAGCATAAAAGTATTTATAAGTTTCCTTAAAACCCTACTAAAAGAAAAGGTTATTTAACAAAATATAGAAATGTATATAATTTTTATATTTTGTAAATTGATATTTATTTATTTAATATTTATTCATATTTTTTATTGTTATTTATGGATTTTATTTTTTATTTTTTTTCCTTTTTCCTCTTCTAAGGAGTTTCTGAACTTCAGTGAACAAAAACAAATGACCAACAGGCGTTGATGACCCTGGCGGTTTTACGCCTTAAAGCCCAAATAAACAAACAATATAAACTAAGTGGTAGTTCTATTTAGTTACTAAGTGCTATCGGGCCATCACTTTGAGGCTACTTTAAAGATTAAGTTACCGCAGAAGCCGCACGATGTAATCTATACCATCTAGCTGTGTAACTGATACCTAGCAAACGTATCACCGCATTTTTAAGTTAAATAATTTTAAATTAAACTCTGTATAAAATACTGATACGTGAAATTGATTACAATAATAATATTTATATATTAGGTTTATCTATTTTGTGTGTAGGTACGTTAAACCATTGTTTGTTGTTTGTTTCGATGTCTAGGCGCAAAACATCCAGGTCATAAGCGCCCGATCAACTAAATAACATCATTTAATACTATTTGGGTGATTAATAAAAAAAAAATAATAATAATAATAAAATAAAAAAAAATAAAAAAAAAATAAAGAAAGAAATGGATTAATAGAATAAAATAAATAAATAAGGATAATAATAGACATTTATAGGTAATAAGATGTAGAAAAAATGTAAATAAATAAATAAAAAAACTTTAGAAAATAGCAGTAGAATCAATAAATGAATTGAGATTAATAAACAAATGAATTTAAAATGAAATGAAATCAAGTGAAAAAATAAATAAATAAATAATAATAAGAGAAAATATAATAAAAATAAATAGATAAAAAAAATTAATAAATAAAAAACCATTGTTGATTCTTCATCTAACCCGATGATTTAGACATTATTTCGCTAATAAATAAGCAATCATTCAGAAAATTTCAGAACAGTTATGATGAAAACACAACAAATAGTTCTTATTATAAAATAAGGCTGTGTTTATTTCTTCACCAAATTTATATCAATTTACATAGCTACGTTTCGGCCGGTAAGCCATCATCAATTAGCTATGTAAATTGAAATAAATATGGTGAAGAAATAAACACAGCCTTTTTTTATAATATTAGAAAATTTTCACCTAAAACAAGCACATATGGATTTAAACAGTATTTATATTATGATCTATTAAACCCAACAAAATGAAAACAAAAAATTAACGTTATCGAACAAATTTCAGCATGAATGAAAATCGATTCCTCCCTTACATAATACGTGGCCTTCACTAATATCCATATTATATTGCATTTGTTCACTAAGTGATATACTATACTATTTATTTTCACACGTCTATTAGTCATAATTGCTTTTTGAACTAATCGTTTAAGTTTTTTTTTGGAAGATTGGAATTGATATAAATCAATCTGTCGTTAATAAACTCTGTTGAGCATTAATGATTTATATTCACGAAATCTCCCTGCTTTGTTACAAATAAAACCATTTATAATGTTTCTTATGTTTCAGATCTGGCCCAATCCAGATACCTATCCTTCCATAATAAACTTCAGAATCACCCCAACCCTCTCGTTTCTAACCTTGCTTCCCCTTCAATTCCTGATAACCCTCCGAGACGTCTGAAAAGAAGATGGCCTCCTGATCTCCTAATGTAGACATATCATTAGAGTGCTACCATTGGGTAGTTACTCAGCAAGTGTTTTCACCTCATTATATCCATATGTTCAAATTTACTAGATGTATTTTTTTTTTTTTTTTATACAGTTGTAAATATCATTAAGAAATAATAAAAAAAATTACAAAATAAAACGCGAAACAATTCCTCGCGTAAAAGCTTTTCTTTATAGCGTCGATTAGGAGATACTTTGAAGAATGTATCAAAGATGGATTCAAGAGCAGCCCCTCTTAGACTCCTGTCACTTACTTGTATTTACAAGATTGGACAGAAAGGAAAAAGGAAATGAAAAGTAAAAGTAGAGAGAGAATAGGAGAAAGAAGGGGCGAAAAATCTACAAACGACGAAGGCTTAATAAACGAATCAGAATTTTCCTCCTCATTCCTGTTTTATTTTTTTTTTTTTTATTTTCCCCCAAGCGAGCGGAAAATGGGGAGAGGTGTCGGGAAATGAAAATTATAAACATTGTTACAGCGGCCTTTTATTAGTAGAGACCAGAGGACCGTAATGAATGCAAATGAAGGACTGAAATTAGAGTTGTGGAAGGCGGAATAGACCTCCAGGTACGGTTGGATCCTTCTCATTGTCAGTTCATGAACTTGCTTCATCTTACTCCAAGTTATTTATTTATTTCAATGGTTCTCTAATCAGAAAACTGGATGAAATATATCAATTAACAGTAATTAAAGTTTATTTGTATGGTTTCAGCAGAACTAAAATGTAAAATTTAACTTGAGTGATGAATGGCATCCCTTGTGGAGACTCTTACACATTGGAAACACCGAACGTCAAACCATTGAGAATAAGTAATTATAAAAGTTATAAATAGTGTTTATATTTCTTTTTAGATGTGATAAATTTTAAAAAGTATCCCTATAATAAAATAATGAATTTAAAATTCAATTACTATTTCCATTTTTTGTATTTATTTATTGACTTATATTCAACGTCGATTCGACTTCTGAGACCATTAACTACTACTGTTCTTAAACGTGACGAATCAATTTTGTCGATTTGAAGTATTTAAGAGTTGTTTCAATGCCACTTTTTTCTTTTAACGGTGCTACGTCTTGAATTTTGAATTTAATTTGTTCTTTTCGATTTTTTTTACATTGAAAATGTGTTGCCCTCTGAGAATACCCCTTTACTTTAACTAATTACCCCTCTGTCATGGCCAAAAGTAAAAAAAAAATGGCTGAATATAAACTTTTGTTATTGACTAAAGGAAGAAAAAAAAAGAAAAATGTTTTCTTCTTTTTTATTTGGGAAGTTTATATAATTCATTATTATATTAAGGTTGGCAATAAAAAATTTCAATTATAATTAGTTAATGTTATATTTCATACCATATGTTGATGTTTCGGGACTTTATCAGCAGAGCTAATTTTTTCATTAAAATGAAAATATCTTTTCGAATTTTTTCACATTGAAAATGTGTTGTACTGTGAGATGTTCATTGTCAGATTTTTGACTTGCTTGTTTGTTCGATTGCTGCTAGAAGATGTAGATGAGTAGACAGATGTAGATGAGTTAGTTTGGTATGTTTAATTCTTAGTCTGCTAATTTCTAATAATGGAGGATTTCTTCAACATGAGGTTTTTCGGAGGTATCAAAACAATATTGTTCTATTGGTAAAGGCGGAGGTGTGATTCAATGGCAGTCGTTCCCGCTGTTCATTCCAAATTTTATCCATCTTAATTCTAATTTATTGTGTCCATTTTGAAATGCAGATCTTAAATAAGGCGAAGTAGAGCTTCTCACAGCTTCCTTTGCTGCTTCAACAGCTCTTTCATTACCAATTATGCCTATTTGTAAAAGGTCCCACAGCAATGTTATTTCATGATAATTTTTATGTATTTTTAAGTTTTAATTATTTGTTGTTAATTTAAATTTACGAATATAGGTAGCATATCATAAAATGATATACATATATGTTTTCTGATTTTCTCTCTCTCTCTCTCTCTCTCTCTCTCTCTCTCTATATATATATATAATATATATATATATATATATATATATATATATATATATATATATATATATATATATGTTTTCTAACTCTCTCTCTCTCTATATATATATGTATATATATATATATATATATATATATATATATATGTATATATATATATATATTTGTAATATATATAGTACTATATTACAGTATATATTACAAAAACTAAATTTTTGTAATATATATATATATATTCAAAGTCCCTTTTATTAATATATTTTTATTCTTTAGTTCTGAATAATTTTATGTACACCTAAAAGGCCTTTTACTGCTAAAAAAAAAATTGTAAAGTGAATTAAATTTTAGATTTTTTATTTTGTTATATTCTCGGTGATGGGGCTTTCCTAAATCTAAATAAAAAAATTAATCTTCCATTAATTGTTGTTTCTTCTATACAGAGTCATTAATCACATATCAATTAATAATATAATTAACGTTCTCGCAGATTATATATTTTTGGCGTTGCTATCTTTGATAGTGACGTGAGACCACTATTAACTTCCTCTGCTTGTTAAGCTTGCGCCCTTTAATACTGTTGGGGTCCATACTTATCCCTTGGGCCAAACCTCAGCAGTTACTCTCTCGAGTGAGGGCAGCGTCGCGCTGACAAGCGGACCTCCTTTCTTCCTTCATTCGTGATGGCGAACCAGAATGAGAACCTTCCTATGGAGATTCCAGAGCCTGAGGCCTCCGAAGATAAAAGTGGGAAGAGGATTCACGAAACTGACAGCGAAGGCCTTGGATCGGATATTGAAGGCTACGCCCCAGTAGCCAAACGACACACGTTTCCCGCCCGTACCGTCCCGGAAAAGCCTTCCCAGATCCCAATTGCCAACAAGTTTTCCGTGTTGAGAGTGAATCTACCGGAGAAAAACAGACCGCCGCCAATCATCATAGCACCTCCGATAGCCCAGGCAGCGCTGAAAAATATACTGATCGAGAATAATATAACATTATTCTCTATCAATTCATCATCAAAAGAAACTCGGCTGTATGTCAACTCCGAGAATGACCACTTTCAAGCCACTTTACTGTTGCGCCAGGACAATAGGGTACAATTCCACAGTTTTGCTCCCAGAGGCACTAAGCGATCTCGAAAATATGTGCTTCACGGATTCGATATTGATTTCCCCGTCGAGGAGATAGTCGAGGAGTTAAAAACCAGATTACCAGGATTCAGACTCGCCCGAAGACTCACAAAGAGATACAACCCGAATGAACCACCAAAACCTATCGAGCTGATCCAGATAATTACAGACGACTCGGTCAAGCTGACAGACATTGCTAAACTTTATCATATATCGCAGTGTAAATTTCGTGTGAGCATCTTTAAAGAAGATGGGGTCCCAGCACAGTGCCGAAATTGTCAAGAATACGGACACACTATGAAATATTGTGGCCGAACATGTGCGTGCCCCTGGTGTGGAGGTGTCCATACCCTTGAACAGTGCCCGAAGACAGTAACTCCCTGGTGTAAAAACTGTAAAGGTGCCCACCCCACCTCCTCCAAAGAATGCTTGAAGAGACAGGAGTTGGTGAAGAAAATTAGGGAAATCACCAAAGGAACACCGACGAAAACGAATACCAGCAAACAGAGTAAGTGGGTCCAGGAGGGCCTGGCATACAGCACAGCAAGCGGAGGAGCGCCGGTCCAATCAGAAGGAACCTCTCCCCACCACCAGTCTCATCCCCACCACCAGCACGCCACCCAGTTCAAGGAACAGACTGCACCAACGCAATCGCCTCAGCCTTCAACAAGTACCGATGCCTCCCTGACGTCTCTAGTGATGACGATGCTGACAAGAATGGACAAGCTGATGGATATAGTTGCCCGCATGCTAGATGCTATGACGAAGAAGCATCATGATTAATCATCTCGTCATGAATTTCAACACCAGAGGCCTCTTCCAGAAGCAGGCTGAAATCGAGCTCCTTCTTCAGCAGCATAGACCTTCAGTGGTGGCGTTGACAGACCCCATGCTTCACACCTCGACTCGTCCATACTTCCAGGGGTACACTATATACCGAGAGGTGTGTGCACCAGGGTCTCGAGAGGGAGTAGCCATCCTGGTCAGAAAAGATGTACCTTCGAGATCCGTCCCGAACCCAGTGGAACCAACCGAGGGAACTCACTTACTCACAGTTGACGTGCGACTTAAGAGACGGTTCACATTCACTTGTGTCTATAGGAGACCCAGGGCTGGACTGACATCTGTTAAGCTGCTGCTACAACATGCCCAGGTGACGGGTCGGCATGTAGTCCTTGGGGACTTCAATGCTCGACACACTTCCTGGCTGTGTGGTAGCGACAATCCACTGGGGAAGTACATTACCAAGACTAGGTTGGCCGTCTTTCACCCAGGTGTACACACTTTCCGGCATTCAGCCCGACCTGATTGGACATCAACGCTGGACCTGCTATTAACCAGGGATCTGCACATCATTACGGATTGCCAAGCGCTTCCGTATGGACCGTCGGATCACCGGCCTGTGCTCTACACGATCGAGGGCACACCCGCCAAACCACCGGCGAGTAAATACTTACTCCACAAGGCCGACTGGAAAGGATACAGGTCTAGCGTTGAATCCACTTTACCGGCGGTAACGCCGTGCCAGACAGTAGAAGAGGTAAACGAGGCGGTGGATGTCATCACCACCACTATCCAGGATTCAGCCAACCTGAACATCCCTAGGTTCGCTCCGCAGCCCAACGCCATCAGGAGACCACCACGTCACATCCTCGCCCTGATCAGTCAGAGGAACAACCTGAGGAACATCTTTCAGCGCACGCGTGACTACAGCTTGAAACCGGCCATCAATGCGATGACCCGGCAGATAGCCAGCCTCATGCGAGACTGGAAGACCTCACTCTGGCATGACCAGCTCCGGAGGACTCATAATGACCACCGCCAGTTCTGGAGACTGGTCCGAACGTTCGTTAACAAGAAGAGGACTGTCCACCTGACGTCGGGGAATGAGCTGCTGACACCTAAGGAACAGGCTGAACTCCTGGCCAAAAGCTATGAAGCGAGGGATGCTGAGCGGACGAGAAATGCACCACCAATGCCGGAAGGACCACTGCCCAGTCCCAACGAAGAACCCGTCTTCTCTACCTTCAACCAGCTGGAGTCGACGCTACGACGCACCAAAGGAAACAAAGCGTCTGGACTGGATGAGATTCCGTACGTACTGTTGAAGATGCTCCCTAGGAAGGGTAAAGCCTTTCTACTGAACATATTCAACTCATGTCTTCGAATCTCATACTTTCCTACCGCATGGAAACAAGCGATCGTTGTACCGTTACTCAAGCCGGCGAAGAACGGGGACTCAGCTGAGCACTATCGTCCGATCAGCCTCCTCTCGCACATCAGCAAGATTTTCGAGAGGCTAATCCACCATCAGCTTATGAAGCACTGCTGGAAAGAGAGCATCATACCACCAGAGCAGACTGGTTTCCAGAGAGGGGTCGCGTGTGAACACCACCTAGCTAAACTTCAGGCCCACACAATAGATGAAATGAGTCTCAACAGAGCTACGGCGCTCATCTCTTTGGACTGCAGTCAGGCCTTTGACTGCGTGTCACACACGCATCTACTTCGCCGTCTGGAAGAGTTCAGGTTTCCTACCACTCTATGCCGACTGATCCGAAGCTACCTCAGCGGAAGATCTCTCGTCGTACGAGTTGGTACAGACTACTCAAACCCAGTCGATACCACCTGCGGAGTACCTCAAGGGTCTGTGTTGGGGCCAATACTGTTCGTCGTTTTCACGGCGCCAGTGGTGGCACTCAAGCATCCAAAGGCGGTGGTAGCAGCCTATGCGGACGACATTGGCATATATGCTTCCAGCATCAACGCGGAGACTGCACTCACTCTGGCACAGAATGCTTCAGCCACAATTGTTGAAGAGCTAGAAGAGATCGGTATCAGAGTGAATCCTGCGAAGACTGATGCTATTGTCATGTCGTTTCAGAAGGGAAAGAAGCATCTACCCACACAATTCACCGTTGGAGGAGTTTATCATAAAATTTCTACCTCGATTGTCTACCTCGGCGTCACGCTAGATAGACATTTGACCTTCTCCAATCACGTTAGGCAGAGGATCAAGCTGGCACGAAAGAAGTCGCACCGGCTCTACCACCTACTGACGTCGCCGCAGCTCTCGCTGAGACTCAAGCTCCAAATTTATAAAGCTGTTATAAGACCAACACTGCTCCACGGGGCCCCTCTCCTGCGATACCTATATAAATCCACGCTTACGAGTCTACAGGGCTTCCAGAACTCTATCCTTCGGCGAATTGTCCGTGGCACCACCCTACAAAGGGCTAAGAATCAAACAATACGCGAGGAGCTCCAGCTCCCCTCGGTACCTGAGTTCATAGGCCGGAGGCACATCAAATTTTTTGATGGGCTGAAGGCCTGTGCAAACCCACTGTTCAATGAGATCTCACCACCACCCAGACCTGGGAGGTGGCAAGGTAAACTCCCTTTGGTGGACATACTCGCCGAAGGATGTGGTCTGGTCTCTGCGGCCCAAACTCATTAATTTGTATATATTGTAAATAATAAAACATTAGCAGAACGGTCCTTCCCCGTTCAATGTCAAAGTCACAAGGCCTTCTGCCACATATGTAACCTTTAGCTATCCCCAATCCTTAAAATGCCCTCGGGCAGTGGAAGGAATTTATTACATGTTTATATTGTATTATTGTATACTATATATGTAATTGTTTCAATAAACTTTTTGGAGGGTAAGAAAAAAAAAAAAATAAAAAAAAATAAATAATTGTTGTTAACGTTTGAATACGACTGCCGACGGTTGTCTGTTTTTTTATTTTTGTAATGTCCAACGACTTTATCACGTCTGCTCGTTTTACGTTTACAGTCTACCTATAAAACGAACGAACGAAACTGACATTACCTATTTATGGTGAGTACATAGAATTATATTAAACTCGGTACATCAATGTATAATTGAATGGCCTTTAATATCAGCCTTTATTCTCATTGATATCTCTTGACAGAATTAAAATGCTTGATGATTGAAATTTCTTCTTTTAAAGTACCTTTAATTTGCTTTATTTTAACTAATTACCCCTCTGTCATTGCCAAAAGTAAAAAAAAAAATGGCTGAATATAAACTTTTGTTATTGACTAAAGGATGAAAAAAAAAGAAAAATTTTTTCTTCTTTTTTATTTGGAAGTTTATATAATTCATCATTACATTGAAGTTGGCAATAAAAAATTTCAATTATAATTAGTTAATGTTATATTTCATATCATATCTTGATGTTTCGGGACTTCATCAGCAGAATTAATTTTCTCAGTAAAATTCAATTTCTTGACATGATAGGAATGATTTAATTTCATTTGTCATATAACTGATATAAAAGTTTCCGTACTTTTTAGCTGGGCTATATATTAACTGATCAACGATTGATCAGCTTTAACAAATTTTAATCTTTAATTGTTGGAAATTTTGTCTAGAATCTCCCCCTCCCACAGAATTTGCCCATTAACAACTGAGATAGCTTGTATAGAGACTGGAGCTAAGTGGTTCAAAAAGAATGATGGATTTACGAGGTTTTTATTGCTTGCCGCCGATATAATAGGGTTTGTGTTTTGTGATTTTAATGATCCTAATGAGTTTTTACAGTTAGTTGGTTGCAAGATTTAAAGTTTAGCTCCGTTACAAATGAACTGTAAATTTTTGTAATAGTCCAACTATGTCAGAAAATAATTTCTGTTCAAAGTACAACACGGAAAGTGAAAGTTGTTTGATGCTACAACAGATTTTTTTTTTTTTTTAAATGTGTATTTATGTAGTTAATATAGTTTATTATTGATATTTTTCAGTACTAGTGTTATGAAAAAGGAAGAAAAAAAAATATAATAATGGACGAATGTAATGTAAGAGTTATGTTTATGAATTGATTAGTATGCAGTGTATAAAGCAACACTATATAGTAGGGCAGCATTACTTTCAATAAAGTATTATTCTCTCACATGATTATATCTGTGACTCAGAAGTAAAGGACACACCATTTCCATTTTTTTTATTAAATAATATAGTTACTAATAATAATAAGGATATGCGACTCCGAAGATACGATGCCGATACCACCTTATTCATTCCACCGAACGCCGTCTAAACCACACATCCTGCCGGATAAGCTATTTAACGCAATCTTCCCACCTTCGCTTCGGTCTATCCCTCAGACGCTTACCAGTCAGCAGAGCGCATATTAACCATTTTATTCGCCTAAACATAATCATCTCAATTATATTAACCAGTTAAAGTTCACGCATTTCAGCGTTGACTCATCTTTCTTCTCATCTGAATATTCTACGCAATAATTTATTTTCAAAAACCTTAAGACGTTGCTCATCCCTTATTGTAAGCGGTCACATTTTACTTACATAAAGAACCGTAGGAAGAATGATGGTTTTGTAAATTCTGATTTTTAAATTTCGGGACAACAGCCGCGAGCTAAGTAATTTTGCAACTCATAAATACAAATTTTCCTGCTTTTAATTTATAATACCGAAAGTGTCGCTATTTTTGCTGTTTATCTATATAGTTTGTCTTGTCCGTATTCATTTCGAACTCCAGTTCTTTACCGGCTTTCAATAACGTTGTTGTATTTAGCTTTATCGTGGCTTAGCATTGAAACGCCCTACTACCAGTCATGGATCTTCTTAAGGCAATTTACCAACTACGAAACAAATTTTAGTAGTTCAAAGTTATGGAACATCGGCTCCCCTGAACAAGTACAGAAAGGGATGTGATGATCTTTACCTCCGAGGAACAGATATTCACAGTATATTTTTTTAAAATAAATAAACCGAGAGCGTTCACAAAAAAGTGACGGGTGAATAAAATCTCACTTGAGATTCCTCAGAGCGAACCAAATCTGGGAGCAAATGGCATTAGCATGCCTTAGGAGAGGAAAGTGCCTTTTAACGTTTGGCTGAGAACAACCTATTCCATTTCCACAATTTTTCCTTTCCGAGAACAAGGAAGGGGATGGATTAAAATCAGCAAAGCATGAGGATGAGGAGAACATTAAATGTTTACTTCTGCTTTGCAAATTATACAGTAAGCACGAGTTTTCTCTCAGCCTCTCTGCGGGCTGTTCCATTAGTAATTATAATAAAAATGATTTAAAATAAGAGATTTCCAATCATTTCATTAAAATAATCATCGAAGATAATAAACAGTAATACTCCATAGCACCGCCTGACCCCTTCTTTTTGTCAATAATAGAATCTTAGAATAGAGCTGTGTACTGATTTTGAAAACTCCATATCATAGGTACAAAAGATGGATTGACAGATTGAAAATTCGGATATAAGCTTAAAAATTCTAGAATAAGGATACGTGTATATCCAAATAGTTCGACTCCAACATTTTAGGCCTAAAGTATTATAAAAATTAATTATAATATCAACGCTAGGAGAAAAATACAGTTTTATAACCATTAAATTAAATATTTTTTTTTAGTTATAGCTTCCTATCCTATAAATAACACGATTTACTTAAAAAAAACAACACAGGACTTGGATTTCCTACTGTCTTGCTAAAAATTGTCCAATTGTTCATATGAACTTTTTGGTAGCTCTTGAATTCTACTATAACTACAATAAAAATTTTGCTCTACTCACGGGACACCTTGTATATTAATGGAGTAGGAATAGCGTAAAAAAAACCTCTTAATTTTCATTTAGCTCAATTCAAAACAATGGTATAACATTAAAGTACTCACTTGTTTAGATGTAAATCGATCTGCTGTTCTTTTCCATCTATCCTCATTTTGATTGTAAGCTCGTCATGATGGTACAGGGAATCCTGCAAAATAAATGAAAGTGTATTAGTACTAAAAAAAAAATTAAACAAATATAAAAATATACATAATTATAAATTTTAAAAAATAGCAATCACATCTTTAAAACTGTAAATTAATTAATCTAAAAGCTTTCGACAATATATGGTGACGATCATACGGAGGCAGGCATGTGCTTCCCCTTGACGCAGGTCCTGTGACGGATGTAGAACAAATGTCTGGAAAAAAGTGGATTACGCCATGAGAACCGGGAAGGAAAACATTAAATATGGAGTAGATGGTCCAAGGGTGAGCTTTTTTTAATTTTTTTTTTTTGCCACTGCCTCTTCCAGAATCTACTGCACAAGTTCAAGACTAACAACAAGTAATATGATAATGCGAGAAGAAATATAAAGTTTTGTATTATTAATATTTAGGTGGATAGAATAAAATGAACGATTGTCACAGTTGAATCGATATATAAAAAATAAAATGAACAAAAAAAGTCTAGTTTTCAATAAGCCACCATTTCCCCTGCTTTTAAAAAATTAAATGAAATAAAGCACTTTGGAATCAACTGCAAGCAATTCATCACTCGACAGAACCGAGTTAAAGTAATATTTCTGTCAAAAATGTATCGTAATTCATTTAAATATAATTACTTTATTTATGACTAGCTGATATACCCATCGTTAACGGACGTATAGTTAAAATTTGAGAACCTTTTTTTTTTTAGAAGGATTTTGTATTAAGGGGGAGGTCCAAATTTAATTTCATGAAATTTGGTGGAAGGGTTGTTTTGAATTTTTTTATGGCGGAGCTCATGGAAGTGAAGGTTTCGCAATAGCCAAAATAAAAACTTTGTTATTCGGCTAATTGTTTGGGTACCACACAACCAAACCGACCACCATCGACCCATTAAAATTATTCAAGTGTTTAATTTTCATTTATGATAAAACGAGGAGATTGTGTAGTCGATTGAAATAATCAAAAAGAGTTTATCGCTGGAAAATAACTGAAATAGGATTGGACCTTGAGTCACCTACAACCGCGTAAAATCGGAATTTGATTTGTATATTGCGGCAGGCGGGGTGAAATTTTTGGGAGTTTTCTTCCAGATTTCCGGCTAATACGTTTGGTTAATCCTAAAAATGTATACGACAATATTTTTTAGTCTTGGGAAGTTGAATCGAATGACTTCTTGACCGGGAACTTCGGACAAAGTTGAAAAACGAGTTTGTTTTACCAGTGTTTTAAAGGACAACGCGTTACAGATGCTCGTTATTTCGGATTTTTCCCGTTTAGTTCTGATAATTTTTTCTATCAGTTGAATAATACAACTTTTAAATGTGGCTAGCGGTAGAGTAGGTTGGGATGAGAATCGAAGTAAGTAACTGCCTAACCGGGATCTCTAGACAAATTACACAAGAATTTATAACCTTGGTTCTACTCAATATTTTGTTTTCATTTAAAGCCTATGTTTTAAATGAAAAAAAATAAAATATTGACATGCAAATAGACAAAATTTTTTTTTAAAAATGGATTTCGTGTCTATAATATATGAAACGGGTTGGTTCTATTCAATTTACAGACAAAATTTTTATTTTATTTATATAGATTTTATTAAGTTTAAGGTAAAAATTCTTTATTACTTGCTTAAAGACGACATAATGGCCGAAACGTTGCTATGAAAACAGACATTGTGGAATGAATAAATATAAAGTGGAAAAATAAAAACCCAAATTATTTCATTTTTGGTTTATTATACAATCATTGTAATTGAGCAAGAAAACAAATTTAATCATTCCCTTTTCAAATACGTGATATTATGTTTTATACTGCTTTTCTCCTTGACTACAAAGCCAGTTTTTTAGTTTTTGTTTTCTTTTAAAGTTTCAAAAAAAAAAAGATAATTTATTCTTTCTTTCTTCTTTCTTTAATTATTCAGGGTATTTAAACAGAAATGATATACCATTTTTTATAATTTGCAGCGTTTTAATGGAAATAATTTTTTTCTGTCTCAATGCGCCAATTTGCATCTTTCTACGAACTGATATATAAAATTTAATCTGAATCCGTTGCCCACGTTTTATTTTCAAAAGTAACACACCGGAATACGAAATAATTACAACGGATGTTTATTAAAAAAAAAAATGTATCAAAGAATAAAAAAAAGGGAGTTTTCCAAGAACCGAGGCATGAAAGGCAATTCCGAATGAATTTTATGTATAAATAAACGCGGAACAAGGTAACGGTTTTAAATTAACAGAGAATAACCGGCATATATGTTAGAGGGCTTGTATTCTCATAAATATTTGAAATAACTCACTAATAAGTTACATAATTAAATATTTCGTAACTGATGTGTTTTTTAATTAAAAATGTACACTGAAAAGCTTTAATTTACGGTAATGTAGTGGGGGATCCCTTAAGTGAATTCCAGGCCAAAGTGAAGGATCATGTTTCCGCTTAATAGAGGCCAGGGATTAATTTAAGTAGGGCCTTGTGGTATATTGGGGAGGGGGGGGGGTCGGGCGAATATTGGGGGGGGGAGTCGGGCGAATATCATTCTTGATGAAATCAAAATGTAAAGTATAAGTAGAACTTATATTTCTAAAATACATTCCTCTTTCCTACAAATGAGAAAAAATACTGGAATGCTACAACCCATGTCTTGGGTCTTGTACTTCATAAAACAAAAACAAAAAAAAGTTTTCCTAGGTAAATGGTTAAGCAGAGAGGTAATTGGCCAATGATCGTGTTTAACCGCTAAGGTTTTTGGTCCTTTCAATTAATATAATGAAAAAATATCTACTACTTACAGAAACTGGGTGTGGCCCCAGGAGGTTCTCCAGATACCAGGATCGGTCCACGGCAGATGTAAGAGAGTAAATAACTATCGACCACGGCCGGTCTCGAATCTCAGACCATGAGATAAGGAGTTTTTTTATTCACTGAGCAAAAGCATTACTCATTGGTTACTTTGAGTATCTCCCTTTTCCAAATGAGGTGTGAGTAAAATTTACATCCGCCCAGGTGACAATGAATTAGGTATAAATGAATAAAATAAGCTACATGCAAGTAATACAATTTTTTGACGTAATTGATACCATGAAACTACATACTTTAGTTATATGAGAGATCTCGGATTTTAGTAAAAAACTGTCAAATAAAGAATATTGTCAGATCAGAAATTTAATCTGATGAATTAAATTTTGTGGTGAAAACTCGTGTTACAAATTCTCTTATATACCATTCAACGATTTCTTTTTAATAAGTCTTATTTAGGTTTTAAAATTTGAGAAGCTTTCAGTGTCCTGAGACTAAAAAGCGGGTACACTTAATTAATTTTTTTTTATGGCGTTAAGATTTTACACAAAATCTTATTTAAATTAAATATCCTATCCTAATTAAATAATTAATTAAGAAGGAAAACTTGGCGGTTGAGCATGATCTGGGTCAAATCACCTCCTTGCACAACCGTTGACCAAGATACAGTACCTTCCCTAAAGGGTGAAGCAAATTAAAGAGTTTTTGAAAATTTTAACAAATTAATTGTCTGTATTGGTCACCATTTAGCATATCGGTACTGTTAGTACAAAAGGTCGCAAGTAACAATTTTTCATATTTATTCTATTTGTGCTAAAGCTGACATATTGTAATCTCTAATTGCAAAAAGTAGTCTGTTATTATGAAAAATAACAGAGAGAAATTAAATACAAAATTATACTAAATCATGAAGAAACAATTATTTTTTATGATATTTTGCTCCTTTAAAATACAAAATTTTTATATATAACCTTTTGCAATGACCTTTTGAGTTTGTACATATTTAAATGAGATTAAAAATAAATCTGCTAAAGAGTTTTTGGTCTTATTTAATTACTGTAACCTTTCTTATATTTTTCTACGGAGTCTATCAATTTCACAGCGAGTCACTATACATAATAAATGGCTACTATTTGAAAAAATAAAATAAAAAACAGATATCAAAAAATGTCATAGATGAACCTTTTTTTATAATTTTCTTTTTAGATTTTATATTCATTGAGGAAGATCGATAAAACATATCGAACCCAACAGAAGATCGACAAATCTTACGACAACTTCATTAGTATTAATTCATTTCAATTGAGTAATTACTTAAGAATATTAATTTCTAGATATAAAAAATATAATTATGAACACGGAAAAAAAGGGAAACAACATGGGATTAATGGATTTTTTTTTAACCGGTAAATATTTAAAAATGAAGGGATTGATAATTAGAATTTTCTGCATTCCAGTTAGCATTCCGAGAAGCCGCTGAACGCTTTCGGAAGAGAAGAACTAAAATTCTTTAATTATAACAGTAATTAAAATATTCCAAGCTCCACGCTAATTAATCTTGTCCCTTTATTTTAAAAAATTTTTGATTAATTTTACTCGACAAACCTTGTTGATGATTTAATTTTGAATATTATTTGGGTGATAACTTTGCAGTGAAACCTACTTTAACCAGCTCTTTCGATTAACTGACTAAAACAGTTAAAAAATTAGATACATTTTTTCAGAGTCGAATAGTTTTAGCATTAAATTTAATTAAAAATTATTCTTATTGTTACTGTTTTAGCTATTTTAGAGGAGAAAAAAAAACTTCAACAGCTAAAATATACAAATTACCACCATAATAAACTGTACGAATTTGCTAAATGCAATGCATAACTACTATTTTTTTTTTCATAGGCCTTTGTTGTACTTCTATTTTTCATTTCTGTAAATTTTGTGTAAATCTAAATTGGCGATGGGGTTCACCTCAGGCTTATCTATCTCTTACAACTAAATTTGAAAACTAATCTTGTGTTAGTTGTTGCCAATGTTTTATAACGTTCGCTGGTATTAAGCTGTTGAAAATAGAGTTATCCAACTGTTGAGATTTTTCAAAATATGATTTCTCACACTTACTGAAAAATGCTCTAATTATAGATATATTTAGCACTACTTGTATTTCTAATGTTTTCATTCTCTGCATCGAGGTTCCTATTAATATTTTCCTAATTATTCAATTTTGGAAATATGATAACCTGTTCCCATTTGCTTTGCTGATATGAGCGAACAAAGGTGGATCATACAGCAAAGAAAGCCGCATTATTCTTGTATAGATGAGGAGCATTAGGAAAGATAGGTTTGTTGTCCTAATTAAATTTTGGAGTTTGTACGTCTAAGATCTTAGCACTTTAATTTTTTTGTCAAAATGTCAAGTAAATGATAAATGTATGTTGATGTGTATACCGAGATATGTCAAATCAGTCGATAATTTCTTTGGTCAACTTTGAATTCATTTGGAATTTTGTTTTTTCCTTTTCGATATGAAAATATAATATTTTTTTTTTCATGATTAACATCTATGTTAAGGTGTTTTGAATATTTTGAAATTTTTTTAAAGCTGTTTCAGCCTTCTGCATAGCTTTTTTGGGATTTGTACTGCTACTTGAGACAGCTGTGACATAAGAGAATGCTGTCACAAGAAGCATTTTGTGCTTAGTACCCACTATTTCCGCGGTATAAAATAGAAAAAGAACGGAATATATCTCCTTGAGATACCCCACAGGTGAAATCAACAGAGTTTGATTTCTCATTTACCACTTTTACTAGGTTTAGAAACAATTTTAACAAAGAGCAAATTTATGCAGAACAATCTAGATTGATAAGATAATTATCGCAAAATAAATGTAAGAAAAAATTCGATACACATTACGAGACAGTCCGTGTTATAGACCCCATTTTATCAAATCATTAACATCCGGCTGAAACTTCCTAAATAGCTTCATCTCATCGTAACCTACAAATATTTTATTTACGAAAATTCTCAGAATTGTGGCGTTTTCAAAATGGAGGTCGGCAAACTTAGTGTATTTAATTAGGTAATAAAAAGATGTAGATTTCCATTTGCTTTCCACTTTAATCGTAAGATAAGTTGAGCACAAGGTCGAGAAAAAAAGGTGACCTTCAAAAATATTGAGCCGTTCAGCGTGACCTACACCTCCAAATTGTCAAAATAAAGAAGTTATATAAACCCAAACGGTTCAATATTTTTGAAGGCCACCTTTTTTTCTCGACTTTGTGCTCAAGTTATCTTACGATTAAAGTGGAAAGGAAATTGGTACTTACGAATTTTTAGTACATAATTAAATAGTCAAAGTTTGCCGACCTTCAGATTGAAAACGCCCCAATTTCAAGAATTTTCGTAAATAAAATATTTGTAGGTTACGATGAGATTAAGCTATTTACGAAGTTTCAGCCGGATGTTAATCATTTTATAAAAAGGGGTCTGTACCACGGGCTAAAAGGATAACAATAATATTTTGTAAAATCCACATCAATAGCAATAACGAAAGCAGTCATTGTTTCTTCTCTTAAGAGGAGTATCAAAGAAGATATTGCTGGCACTGATAGAGGAGGAAGGGCGTAGGTGTGTTTCCTTTTTCTTATTTCCTCTGATCCCTTCCTTCCATCAAGTATCTTTTGAACAACAGGGTCCTATCCCGTACTTCTGGAGGCAAAGCTCGGAACTTGTTTCAATACCTTTCTGGAGAAGACAGTTTTCGGCAATTTAATATTCAAATATACCTAAATAATAAATTCATAAATAAAATAAAAATAATACCGAAAAAAAGTTAAGTTTGAAAAAAAATGAATTAATCCATTTTTTTATAATTTTTGTTCGGTATTATTTTTTTTAATTTATGAATTTCTTATTTAGGTATATTTCTATATTACATATTAAATTTCTGAATACTGTCTTGTCCAGAAAGATATTGAAACAATTTCCGAGTGCTTCCTCCAGAAGAATGAATTAATTAATTTTACTCCACTTTAGTGCCAGTGACGCGGTTGAGAGAGTAGCGCAGGGATCTCTTAGTGTCCTGCTTTTCCTTCTATAGTTGGAGGGAGAAGCCTGGCTTGGGGTTCCCTGCCTGATTGTATATAGGTATGGCTGTGTTATGTTTTTATTTACTTATCCTTAGGTTATTTTATTTTTTATTATATTTTTTTTATTATTATTCAGTTATTATTTTACTTTTGTTAATTTTATATTTTCTGTATATATGGTGTGAATGTGTTCATATATCACTATAATTATTGTCTACGGGACAGATTATTATGTGTCTAAATAAATAAATAAAAAAAAAAATATATATATATATATATATATATATATATATATATATATATATATAATTTTAGATTCCTTAAATAGTATAGTGAAGACACCCCATTTTACTTTTGTTAATTTTATATTTTCTGTATATATGGTGTGAATGTGTTCATATATCACTATAAATATTGTCTACGAGACAGATTATTATGTGTCTAAATAAATAAAAAATAAAAAAAATTTATATATATATATATATATATATATATATATAATTTTAGATTCCTTAAATAGTATAGTGAAGATACCCCATGCAATATAAAGGGATTCGTAATGCCCCAAATAAAAATGTTGAAAGAGCGATAATATCGTTTCGGCCCTCTCCAATAATTTAAAGTAAAAAAAAAAAATTAAAATCGATAACAAATAAGATAAATGAATGAATAAAATATGTAAACTAAAATCGATTAAGAAAAGTCGACTAGTTGGCTAAGCTAAGGCTTATAAGCAGATACATAACTGTTTTATCAGAACCTAAATATTCATATTATTTGAATTTGAATTTATATTTAAGGATAATAATATAGAAACATATCTTTGGATCTGATGATTCATTCACCTCTTTTTTTCGCGTTATTTTCTTATGAATTATCTTCATTAAAGTTAAAAAAAAAAAATGTAATAAGTACAAATATATTTTATAGAGAATATTTAATAGACATTTTTACATAAGTAGTAGACTGTGAAAACGTTTTATTTTTGTTTGGGTGTTGTAGAATGTAAGAATCAAAAGTATTTTGCAGTTTTTGATATTATTCATTTTTAGCTGAAAAAGTACCTATGTTATGGAGGCAGTCCCCCTTCTCAACATGTTTAATGTATGCATAATTGTGGGTTGATGGTTGACTGTCGTGAATAACGAAGAAAAGGATGGTTGGGGTGATCAGTCAGAAATAAAAAGGCAAAAATAAATAATAATATTGATTTTAACATTTGCCAAATAAAATAAAATAAATAAATAAAAACAATAAATAAATAAATATTGTTATTTATTTTTGCCTTTTTATTTCTGACTGATCACCCCAACCATCCTTCTCTTCTTTAATGTATACAATTGTTTTATTAAGATATTTTCAAGTATATCCACAAGCACTTAAATAAAAATATCTTACTACTGTCTGAACATACATAAAAATTTATTTTCTAATATCCAATATTACATTTTTTTGTTTCAAAATAATTATGTTGAATTGTTAGCACACATAATATGAACTACCACCATTTCTTTTCTTTTTTTTTTTTTCTTGGTCCATCTTCTCCTCCTTCCCCAATTAAAATAGAAAATCTGCGCCAATGCTAATAATCCTTGAATTCTGCGGAGAAAATTAGATATAACAACAGAATAAAGTTTCATCAGCAAGCCGGTAACTATTTATTTACAAAAATATTAGAAAGGAATAGATTCTTCTGAGGTTCAAAATAATAGCTGAATTGATGCAGGGAAAAATGTTTCAGCCATCAACAGAGTTTAAGGTTATAAGGAACTGATTAAGGTCACAGAAGGGACTAATTAGTTGACTGTTTTAAGGCCACATCTGTCCTACCATTTTTACTATTTGCTGGTACTTTTGTTTCCTCTAACATGAATCAAACTGTTGACAATGTGCAAATGAACTGACCATTATAGGAAATAAAACAGGAAGTACCATTTAATACCTCTTTCCTTACGTGATTCAATGTACTTAGTTTGTTAAGGAAGAAGATTTATCATCCAGTGCCTTTTTTAGTCACGTCGCATTCACGGATGTCCTTTACTAGTTTTATATATCGGACAACTGTTGATAAAAGTTGGTATGGAGAGTTATATTATTTTATGTTGGAAAATCTCATGTTATATTAAATAGAATCTTTTTGGCTGTATCTTAAATCTGTGAGAATGCTCGTATTGGTTAATTTATTCAGTTTCTTTCTCAGTAATAGTTTTAAACATTAAGAAAAATATGAGTGAATTAGTTTGATTTGTTTTTGAAGGGTTTTCCATTTTGTTTTAACAATCGAGCCCTCGTAATCCATCTATCAAGGCCTGTCCTTTTATCAAAGGATAGTCTAATGCATACTTTGGTAACTGCGGCCTCCGTGACGTAGTAGTGGCCTCCAAACGTTTATGAGCGATATTTATTAATTTTGCGCTAGAATTAATTAATATTTAATAATTTAAGTAGAGAACATTAGTAAATTAATAGAATTAAATCGAATATATATATATATATATATATATATATATATATATATGTATGTGGGTGTTTGTATTTAGTAATAAATATAAATAATTGTTGCGGCCTCCATTAATACTGCCTAACCTTACTGCTGCTTCTAAAGATAAATAGATTTCTCACCTATGGTCTAGTATGTCCGAGTCCTGGAAGAGGAATTTGATAATTTTCGATATAAACTGGAGGGTGCTTCGAAGAATAAATGCTGTTTTCCTATTTATCTAACTCAATCGAATTTACCCGTTTGCACCAGGTTGAGTATTGTCTAAAAGCATGTGCGTATTTAAGTAGTTATTTTGATTAGTTTAGTTTCTTTTTGTTTATATACATTAACTTTTATTATTATTGTTTTTTGTTTAATTTATTTTCATTCATTGTACGTATAGTGTGAATGAGCTACTCTATCACTTAGAGTTCTCCATTCCTTACTTATTTTTTCCATGTCCAACTGAGAGCTTCATTCCGATGATATTTCTTTAATATCGTATTGCAGATTCCGATCCCGTAATAGGGGCCACAGTTCCATTTCTTGCGACATCGGCTTTCTCGTTACCTGTTATGAATAGAGACCCAGACTAGTTCCACTCCTAGTGTCCTTAGATGAGACAGATTGTAATATTTCTCAATAAAGAATTGATTATTATGAACCAATCGAGAACATATGTCAATGATGTATAGTTAGCGATACCTGTGTAGCATCTTGATGTTCAGTGAGAAAACTCTATCGTAAGTACCATATATACTGGTACCGATAAGATGGGAGACCGATCCAGCAAGTAAGTGGGCTTTACTCGTTTTTTTTAACCCCAAAAATCATACCAATGTTGATCTATATCAAATCCGTCTTTCTCAAATCTTTTCTCCTAAAGAAGTTCAAAATGGATGGCCATTTGATGGAGGAAGGATTCTGTCAAGCATGCATCAAAGCGACACGAATATGTAACATTCTATTATATAATGTAATGCACAGTTTCCGATGCTTGTTCCCACAATGGCTTAAGTTTGTATTGACCTGTGGGAACTCCGATAGTTCAACGGATTTCATTTATATTTAAGCCCAGCGTCTTCTTAGTTATAGAACAAGAAATGTTTTAGTTAATTGTTTGTTTTGTATGATCCCAATGCACGCTCTTCAGTCCTTACCTATTTTTCCGTTGATGTATCTTTGATATCCTATTGCAGATTCTGATCCCGTAAAGGTGGTCTCAGCTCCATTCCTTGCGACGTCGGTTTCTCGTTACCTATGATTGAAACCGAGGGTAGTTCCACTCTCTCTCTTGGAGCAAACCAGTGTCTTCAATTTCTGTTTATAATCTCTAAGCAGTGTGGATGTAACCTCAGGAGATTTAAGGGCTCAAAGAGCAGTCTCACTATCGGAGTAAATATGTAGAAGAGGAATCAGAATTGAATCTTGGGAAAGATCCGCCGTCACTAGAAGAACTGAAAAAAATTTCTGAAGCCCGGCTTACTAAGAAAAATCTAATTTTTAATTTAATTTTTTCCTTGGAATGAATTTTTTAAAATTTTAATTAGATAATTGATCAAGAAACAGACGGAAGTTATACCGCTGCCGCAGAAAGAAGCAGGAGATAATTGGGAGAACGTAGCAGAAGAGGAGATGAGGAAGGAGACCGCAAGAAAGGATATAGAGCAACAAAGGACTAACAGCAAGCCCCCGTGTAATCCTCTTACTGCTACAGTCCGGGATCTCTTCTACGTCCACTCCGCTATCTCGTCTTGTCGCTCTTCCTTCAGTCATAACGAAACAAGTCATTAGTCTAGCGGATATTTAAATGGATCCATGTTACTTATTTTAAAAAAAAATGTATTTAAAATATTTCCTCAAGTTTGAACAAAAAAAATTATTAAAAAAAAATTGACAAAATGGACACGATCCGTAACAAATGATCGATGATCAATTTCATCATCATTTAACCTACTGAGCTTATTACATAAGCCAATGGGTATATAATTTATTGACAATTTAACATAGCTCAAAGGACAAAGTTATCAGAAAAGCACTGACAACTCATCAAGACCTAAGGAATAATAACAGATTAGGGTAAAATGCATCGTTCTCACAGATCCCACATCAATATTAAAACATTAGAATATCAATTATTACCAACTTCCTCTAACAGCCCTCCTCAAATTCTCTTCATACTCTTTACTATTCTTAACTATATTTAACCCCATGGTCCTTAGAAAAAATCATTTTTTTAGTTACATTCTTGTAGCCATTAGTGTTGCCCAAATGCGAAACAGAGACGTGTCTTGGTCTTGCAAACTCAGTCTTGGCCATGGTCTTGCGCAAGAGTATCGTAATAATCTTGCATTTACTTATTAGCTTATTAATACAGAGATATTACTGCATTTATTCACAATTTGGGTGTATTTTAAATATTATTATTAGAATTGTAGGATTCTACATGCGCGTTGTAATCCTAAGATCTCTACTATTTGTTTTGCTTCGTTGTGTTCTACATAGTAAATTTTCTTTAGTATATATGTATTTTTATTCATTTAGGATATCTCATTTATGACATTTATTATATAAATAGTAAAAATATTTGGAGTATAAAATTTTTATGATGTTTGTTATATAAAAATATTTTTGTTTTTGTCTTCTTATACTGTACTTCTTTACTTATTTTCTTCTACTTATAAAACTAATCCCTACTAACACTAAATGGCCAGACTACATGGCTACGATGTATATTAAGCTAATAAAATGTTTCTATTTTATATTACTGTAATTGTTTAGATAGAAGAAACCTAATTTAGCCCGAATGAAAAATTAGAGGAGTTAAATGCAAAAATATATTGGTTATACCAATTATTTACATATAGTAACTAAGATTGTCAAGCATTAGTAACTATTTTGCCTTAATTTTTATTTAAAAAATCGATTTTTTGTTACCAGTCCTAGTCTTGGTCTTACAATAGTTAGGCGGCTTTGGTCTTTCATCTGATTTTGGGTAACACTAGTAGCCATACTGTTGTCAGAGGACCTATTTATAAAATATAATATAATTTAGTATATAAGATGCCATATGTAACTGCCATAATGATCAAAAGAGCCAATTCTAAAAGTCTTCGCTGTGTTTGATTCGTTCACCAAACCATATAAATAAATCAAAATTTCATAAATCAAAATCAACGTGATTCAGTTAAGTCGAGAAACTTCTTTTCCCGTATAGTATGTAAGAAATAATGCTTAAATGCGTGCCCAGCATAATAAAACCAGAGGATTGCCACATTGCAATTAGATTGTATCAGGATAATAGTTAATGCGGTAGAATCACTGATAAGATGAAATTAGTCCTAAATTAGATTCGGAAAAACAAGAAAATAACTACTAATGAACCCTATTACAGTTGTTCCCTATTTATAGGAGGTTTAGGATTTGCATTAAATCCTTGTAGAGGGACCCTGAGGAGGTGGTAGCTGAGGTGCATATTTCTAGGCCGAGGACAGCAATCCGCTACAGGAATTACTAATAAAAAAAAAAAAAGATGCCTTAGCTTGATGTACAACTGCTTCAAGTGGGTTTGGGATGAAATTGATGAATAATAAAACTGTTTTTTTGTTTCTTTTTTTAAAGAGAAATAAAAAAACACTATGATGAACGCACCAGTTATGGACAGGGGGCCAACTGATGGACAAGCTGGACTTTGAATATAAATAATAAGCTTTCTTGTTGATTTAATGGTTCCAATTTTTACTACATTGAAGAACTATGCCCTCTATTGACAACTGTATGGAAAAATTCCTAATAGAGAATTTTAAAATGCCTATCATTGTTGTTTCTAGAGTATTCTTGGGATAAGTATGTTTCAAACCTTCCTACTAACAGTTTTGCTAAGAGTAAGTTGAAAATTTATGTAATCTTATCTTTATAGTTAAATAAAAAAAATCAGAATTTTTCTGAGGTATGTCTATCACTGGTAACAAACCCCTGTCCATTACTAGAACAGCTGAAGTTCGGGGTGTCCATCACTAGTGCAAAAAGGTGTGTTTTTTTAATGGAGATTATACCTGCATAACTGATTTTTTTTTTTCAATTTCAAAGTGCTAGATAGAAAAAGTAGACCCTAGATCTTCAAAATATCCAACGGAGAAGTTTATAACTATAATAATTACGACGGAATAAGCCAAAAAAGACAAAAAATTTGTTAGATATGCCCATTACTGGTGAACTTACCCTACTAATAGGTTTTAATAATAATAATCTTTCTAAAAAGCAGTCCTGCTCGATATATGCAGGATATTTTTGCCGGAATGTAGTATTTCAGGTTTCTGAGGGAGCGAAGCGAACAAAATATAATGATATGGAGGAGAAATGGTTGATGTTATGATAATTATCTAGTCTTAGTTTTTTTCCCGATGAAGGCTTAAACTTTAGGCCGAAATGTAAAAGATAACAAAGATATTTTTTTGTGTACTTCCTGACTTCAATCCTCAACCACCGTTTTCTTCTAAACCTCCTGTAAGACCCATGAAGTGTCTTGTAATTCAGTACAATGTGAGAAAGTACTGTCACTGGACCAACGGTTATGAGAGGTGATTGGGCCGTGATCACTCTCAACCGCCAGGTTTTCACCCTTAATTAATTATTTAATTAAGAGTTCCCACTTTATAGAGGCTGGGTGTGCCCCATGGTCGATCCACGATAATTTTCCTTCCAAAATAATATTAAAATAGTGAAAAAACTAAGTGTTAAATTTTAAATATATAATCGATATCATTCAAAATTATAAATGAGGACTTCTTCGTTTAAGACATGAGCATAATTCATTTTATAGCTAAAAGCTAAAAAAAAAAACATCGTATTTTTACATATGGGTCCAAACATATTCTTATACCTAAAATTTAAAAAACAAGAAAAAATAATTTAATATAAATTGTGGGTGATATTCTGATTAGTGGTATATCACGTAACTTTTCCCTCTAGAAGGTATTAAACAATTTCAAAATAAAAAAATGCTGGATAATAAATTATATCTTAATATTGAATTATTCATTTGACATTAATCATACAGTTTTTTTTTTGTTTATCAATTATTTATAAGACAGCATTTCAATTTAAGAATCTTATTTTCGCTATAATTTCCATTTCAAATGGGTTAGATTCAGATCCTTTTAAAGCTTGTAGACTTTACATTTGTATCTACAACAGTATTTCTAACCTGGAAACTAAGCAAGAAAAATAAGGTAATCAATAGAGCAAAACAGTAGCGGATAATCTTTTAAATTAGAAACTCATCTGTCGTTTAACAATAATATGGTAAGGTGGAAATGAAGTGAAATAAAATATTAAGGAAGGAGAAGGCTCCGGGGTATATATAGCATAAATAGACTAAATAGTAGCAAAACTATTTCATTAAAAGACAAAGTTTCGACCCGACTTCGCGGGTCTTCTTCAGGGAGGTCTCTTCAGCAAGGAGTTTCACTTAGAACACCAGTTCTAAGTTCTAAGTGAAACTCCTTGCTGACCACACCTCCCTGAAGACCTGAAAAGTCGAGTCGAAACGCTGGCTTTTAATAAAATAGTTTTGCCATTATTTAGTCTATTTATGACCGCCACCCCGGAGCATCTCTTTCCTTAATAATACAACGGTCAACTATTAAGTATTATAAAATAAAATATGATTTAATTAATAAAATGATGTAGTCGAAATATTAAATTTTATTTATCATAAAATTTTAAATTTTATTTTATTTTAGAATCTAGAATAGTCCGCTGAATTAATATCATATTATATCCTGTTACATGCAAGGGAATTAAGTAAAAAAAAAGGTCGACAAATTTATAATATTGAAAAAAAGATTCTGGATTAAAAAAAAAATTCATTATTTTTGTGTTATTAAATACATTTAGGGATAAATTTAAAGAAAAATCAGAAGTCGCGGAGAGATGAGAAAGGCAGACATCTCAACAACTTTGGTTCAGTCAACAGGAGAAGAGAAAAAACATTTACCGAGCCTCATATCATATCATGACCGACCCATATCAAACGCTACGGGTTTATTCATTCAAATTGCAAAAGATTTTTTTCTTTTTTCAGAATCCATTTTAATTATAACTAGTCGAATAGCTTTAAATTAGAATTTTTAATCAATAAAGAAATATATATAATTAGTACATTTTGCTTTAAATTAAAAAAAAAAAAGTGACCTTTTTTTAACACAGCAAAGACTGGAGGCACATTTATTCAAGTTCCTTAAATTAGGTTAATAACTTTGAAAAATATTTGTGGAACGTTTAATAGATTTTATATAGTTTTTTTTTTATTTCTAAATTAATAAATACGTTAGTAAAAATATTACATCATGAGCTCGTCGACAGGCGGAGATAAATATTTGAAGACAAAATAAATAAAAAATAAAAATTGTTATTAATTAATCCACAGATAACAGGATAACACCAACCGTATATAACTTAATTCTTGGTGTTTATTTATTTTTATTTTCTTATAAATGTTTTGGGCTCTTCAACCACCTGGGTCATTTTCGCCCAATACAATTGGATCAACTACTATATAGGCATACATAACAAAAATACAGCTAACAAATACAATTTAAAGTTTAAAATAGTTACAGATGAATATGATACTACAATTGAATTAAAGTTAAAAAAAATTGAAAGCTAAATATTAAAAGAAGATAAGCTAATAAAAACAATTAAAATAAAGATTAATGATTTTAAGAACAAAAGCTAAAAATACGTTTTTAAAAAAATAAAAATTAATATTAATAGAAGAGAAGTTAAAGAGCAGAGCTTGAATATTAAAAAGTACAAGAAGAAAAGTTGACAAAAAACATTAAAATTAAATATTAAAGATTGAAAAAAGATAAGTTAACAATGACGTTTAAATAAAAGGTTAATGATTTTAAGAATATAATTTAAAAATACGATTTAAAAAATAAAATTAATGTTAAAAAATAATAGTTAGAAAGTAAAAATTAAATATTAAAAATTACAAGACAAATTGAAAAACTGTTATAATTAAAAATTAAGTTTATAAGAAAAATTAACAGGTATATTCATAATTACAAGATGTGATTAAATTTTGTACAAATTTGTAGATGTGATTACAATTTTGTGATTACATTTTGATTTCCTTAAGAAACAATAAACACAAGAAAGGCGTGGTGACTTCAAATCGCACTCATAGGCAACCCCGCACGACTTTAAGGTATGTCTTTCTTTCCGCCTTCGATTTTGCCCGTGAGTTGAAGTTATAACAATTTTGAGAAAACTGTAGACAATATTTAATTATATTACTAAATACTTTAAGGAATGAGCAATATTAGAACGGAAAATACTAAAATATTCCAAAACTAGCCTAGAATATATAATGGAATCAAGTTTTACAATAGAGTCTAAAACACACGAAATGCCAAAGAATATCTTCGAGATAAAGGCATTCCGGGAAAAAAAAAATGATAAAACTAGTCAGAAAAAATATCTTTTAATTATTTCAGTTTTATTAGTTTTCTCTGAAATTAATAACAAATGTATTTCTAAAACTCTGTATTTTAATTTCAATCTCCATTGGTTTTTCTTAAGCATGATATAAATGAACTTAATTAATTAGATAGTCTATAGTGGGTAAGTTCTTAGATTTTTCTTCTGTCCTTACTACTGACTTTTTTTTTTTAATAGAATAGAATAATTATACTAATGTATATAATTAATCAGGTATATATAGAAGCATTACTGAAGATTAAAATCAAGCCATATTAAACAATATATTTAAACATTTATAAGATTGATATTTACATAATAAGAAATTTTAAAACAACTGTAAGATATCACAGTTAATTTGTATAAGTGATCTAGCTCCTGGTTAACTAACGTAGTGCAGCTAAGAATTCTCTCCCCTCCCCGCCACCATTTCCCCACCACTTTCATTAAACCAGTGAAGAGACATCTCACCACTACTACTTAACTATATGACGTTCTCAGCCAACTTCAACATTACCAAGAGTTGCTTTATAGAGTAAAGTAATTGATTTAAAATAAAAGTCACAAACCTTAAAATGTTAGCGGGCGTGGTATAATTTAAAGAAATGGGTTGAAAACCATAAAACTATAAAATAATAATAATAAAATTTGCAAGCGGGAAAAAAACTGTTTTTTTAGAGAGGGGAGGGAAGTCAGCTAATATTAGGTCGTTATGTTAATAATAATTAGTGAAGTTACAACACCTATAAACATCTTTAGACCATGTAGGATCTTTATTAATTTTTGTTTTATTAAATGATTCAACTCTTTTCAAAATATGGTTAAAAAAAATTACGCCCATAATAGAAATTGTTGAGGAATTTAATTGTTAAGGAATATTAGGCCTCAAGAGCTAAAAAAAAAGAATTATTTTTTCTTAAATGTTTTTAGTTGGTCACTTAATAAAATAAGGATCAATTATCATGAATTAGATTAAAATAAAAAAAAACAATATTATTAAAGGTGATTAATTTTCAAAAAATCATTATTTTTGTTTTACAAATCTTTTTTTTTTTATTTTATTTTTTTTTTTTGTATTATAACAATCTGTCTCTTAGACATTGGTTATAGTGAGGTAGGATGACATTCACATATAGTGTGAATGTCATCCTACCTCACTATTAATTTGTTACATCTCAGATCACAGGAAAAAAGAATATACTTTGTAGTAATTATTTTCACTGAAATCATAGGTAATTTATGATGAAAGAATATCAAATCACATATTTTTTTACATAAATAGACCAGAATCTCAATTTATTAGGTAACAAACCTCACTTTAATTAATATAAACTTATAGCATAATAATCGTGGAAATTTTTACAAAAAAAAAGAGCATTCAGAGTCCAGATGGAGGTCGATAACAAAAATCACGAATAACCATTGTTTCTGAAAAACAGAACTTATCATAACTTAGTAACTTAAAGCACTAACTCTGTTTGTTTTTAAAGAGAAATCTTGTCTAGTATACTATGAAGCGATTGAAATCACAGAATTAAATATTTTTTTTAGTTATCACTTTCCATTCTACAAAAAACGTGAATTATTTTTAAAAAATCCAAAACTTTAATTTCCTACTTTTCTGCGTTAAAAATCCGACCGTTGTTTATATAAACGTTTTATAGCTCTTGAAGTATGCTACAACCCATTTAAATATTCCCCTCTACTTACAGGAAATCCAGTATTTAAATATTTTTTTTATTCTATTTCTGCTATAGTTATCTAAGTTCAACATCTTACAGAAACAAACTTCTAAATTTTACTTGATAACTGATAAAATATATATGAAAATGACTGTTGTAAATATGAAAAGGAATGCTTCATACTGTAATTTTGGATTTAGGAGACCACTTAGAGTTGACTCGATTCAGGTTCGACTGCGAATAAAATATTTATTTCTGTTGGGATTGGGGTCTTCCTAGTACACACTCATCCTGTACAAAGTGGGTACTTGTTCCTTCATTGCGTTGGAGGAAAATCGTCGCGGTTGAGCTTGACAATAACACCTCCTTATATTACAATAGTTCAGGAATTGTTTAAAAAAGAATTTGTTCCATAAAACACTGAACCCTTCCCAGACTGCAGTGTTGCTGTTTCTTTTTATTATTACTTAAAATATGCAAATAGATGAGAAAGAAAACTTTATTTTTGGGAATTCGGCATAATATATAAAAACAAACGAAACAATTATAATTGTTTAATTCTATACATAAAAGATAAGTTATACAAACTAATACATTTTTTTTATTGATTTTTATTTTATTATGGTCTTTTTATTATAATGTTAATAATTTTCGAGGGTGAAGAACCCTAAATAAATTAAAATGGTAAGCAAGCATGGAAGAATTTTTGTTTGTTTATTAATGTTATTACTTTTTTAAAATTTATTTATAACAATGAGGGGCTCCTCAACCTTTTACGGGTCATTTTAGCCCTTACACATATTTATATTGCATAAGATGAAATTAAACAATAAATTCCAAAGTACAAAATATTTAAAACATTAAAATTTCCAATTTTTTAAAAAATTAAATGGTTCGCATCTTTTTAAAACAAGTTAAAAATTGTATGTACATGATAAAAATGAAAAACATTTTCAACAAACATAGCTTAGTAAAAAAATAATATATAAGTAGCGCAGAAGCAAATCCCGGGTTTCATTTTTTTTTCATCTGTAATTATTTTGAAAGAAAAAAAATGTATATAAAATTATATTTAAGTACTCGTTAAAAACCAGTTTAAAAAAATACAGGAAGAGTAATGTTGTCAGAGGTTTAACACGTGCAAAAATTAAGTAGCTGAAATACATGAATACAATTAAAATTTACAAAGATTACATATAGTGATTGTTAAACTATTCCGCTCAGATTAGGAAGTATTGCTTTCTTTATTGTATTTATGTAATTACAATTAGATGCGTAGTTGCTATTTTTAATAAACAAAATATACATTTTTGAATGTATTTTCGAAATTAACCGAAACGTAATCAAATTATAAAATAAAGATGAGTTTAGATGATTTATAGGCGTTCTACTTCATTGTAATATATAATTTGGACAATGCCTAAGATTGCAGCAATTATTTGTCATTTTTATTAATTTCATTACTAATGTGAATAATTATGTATGAATATGATGATAGCTCATTACTTTTTTAATGGTAATGAGGACAAGACTGCATAGCTATGCACAAACATGTTGTGTGAGTGAGGACTACAAAGGGACCACAGTCAGCTTTGATCTACTAGGCCGTTGGTTAGCTTTTGATTGCTAAACTCTAATCATAGTATTAATTATAATTAACACTAAGCAGGCCATTCTCGGATATCCTATTCATTATACCTAACAATTACAAGGGTCTATTGTATCTACACAGCCTGTTAATAATTATGAAACTCGTATCTGACAGACTATATTATAATCGAGATGTTACAAAATGTTTCCATACATAATCGATAACAAATATATAATTAGTTAACAATATACTATGATTAAAATTTTGTCAGTATTTAACCTTTTTCTAGATTATAAAAAAGAATTCGACTGCATGTGTTAAGGAAGAGGAACATCAGCCCAAGAATGCGCAAGATATTGGAAGACGTCTTCAAGATTCATCGCCAGGTATAAATTAGAGACAGAAAAGATTACAAATTTTTATTTATCTTTTAAAGAGTACGACAAACTGATATCCTTTCTTCTAAAATATATCAATCCTTCATTACCTCGTGCAAACGATGAATTGGCAGAACAAAGGAATAAAAAATTCTTTGAGAATGGCTCAACCATTTAGAGTTTGCAGATGATCAAGTTCTAATAAGAAAAAGCAACGAAGAAATCCTAAAGATTACAAATTAATTTATAGTAGCAGGAGAAAATGTAGGGCTCCAGATAAATTATTAGAAATGTAAATACAAATCAATAAATGTTGAAGGAGAACTAAAAATGAGTGAGCAACATGCAGAGAAAGTAGAAACATTTCTAGATCTCGGGCATCTTATTTCTATTAAAGGGAAAGTAGAAGAAATAAACAGGCGGCAATGTACCCAGGGACTGCGCGCCATTGTTCAAGTTTGAAGACCTCGGTGAGCTCAGAGGTCAAGAAAAAACTTTGGATGGGCAAAGTACTTCCCGTTATGGGTAAGAGACAAGAAGACTTGTCAAAAATTCAAGGTAACAGTCGAAGGAATGGAGCGATGCCTTCTCGAAATATCAAAAAGAGATCTCATCGTAAGATACAACTTTTGTATTTACGAAAAGTCTCGGAATTGAGGCGTTTTCAATCTAGAGATCGGCAAACTTTGTCTATTTAATTAGGTACTAAAAAACTCATGGACAACCATTTGCTTTCCACTTGAATCGTAAGATAGCATTATCTCAAAATCGAGAAAAAGGGTAGCCTATAAAAATATTTGGCCAACATGTCAAAATAACGAGGTAATGTAGTCTAAACGGCGCAATATTTTTTTTAGATTTTGTGATCAAATTATCTTACTAAAATGGTTATTTATAAGTTTTTAGTACCACTTTAAAGTAATTAATTTAATAAGAAAACGCCCAATTCTGAAAATTTTCGTAAATAAAAAAAAAATTATAGGTTACAATAAGATGTAGTTTCAAACGGATACTAATAATTTGATAAAAAGCAGTCTGGACTATGGACTACACAAAAATACTGCTTTAAATCATGGAATTTCCGACTACTCCAACACTTACTAGACAAACGCTCCATACATGACTACAATAAGATCGATTTGGACATACGGAGTCGAGCTTAGGGGATTCACTAAGCCATCGAATTCCTCTCGTATCCAATCCTTACAATTCAAAATCCTCCGGAAAATCCTGAATGCTCCTTACTTTATCACCAATAAAATAATCCATAACGACCTTAGTATGTTCCTTAAGTTTCCGATTTGCCCCAATCCAATCCTTCCATAATAAACTCCAGAACCATCCGGATCCTCTCGTCTCTAACCTTGCTTCCTCTTCTATACCTGATAACTCTCTGAGGCGTCTGAAAAGAAGGTGGCACCGAGATCTCCTATTGTAAATACACTTTTTTTTAAAGTGCTACCGGGTAGTTTCTCAATCAACAAGTGATTTCATGCTATTATTTTCTGTTATGAAAATTAATAATTGTATTTCATTTATTAATACAGTTGTAAATATCATAAATAAAAAAATCATTGAAAGACACGAGACGGTCGAAAACTTGAAACATAAATATGAAAAACATAACAAAAATAAAACTCACGAGGTGAGCAAAGTTGACACCTTCGATGACCTGGCTATACTATTTAGGTCCTTGATTGAGAAGTGTATTCAGTCCAGCAGTAGGATACGGAATGATGACCGCAACGAGATTGATCAGACAATCCTCGGTGCAAATTAAAGGAAATAAATAGAAGGGAAGGTAACGGAGGGGTCGAGTGCCCAGGATCGATCGGCAATGAGTCAGGTAAAAGCCCAGACGTCAGGACGGAGCAGTTATTTATACTGCAATTTCCTTCGTGTTTGGTTCTAGCCGCTACAGGAAATTCTCAGGGCAGTATATCTGCGGTGAACGCTCAAGCTATAACGTCGTACAATCTTCCCTCTGTTTTATTTATTGTTTCGGTACAACTCTGAATTGGGGTGGGAGGAAAAAGAGAGGTTATTCATTACATAGTAACAAATAAATAATAAGCCAGATATAGTAATTTAAATATCATATAAAATTTTTTATTAGTTGAAAATAATCGAATGTGATTTTCAAATCTAACCACTGGAGAGAAAAATTCCTTTTGAAGTACTAAAAAGAACAATCAACGCCGATAACATAAAGATATCAAATGGAGCATTAAAAGATCCAAGCCTAAAACACTCTTGTATCAAATATTTTGAGAGAGGAGGCCACCTGTTGGCAACAAGTGATTTAAACAGCTTTGAGGAAGTGAGAATGGGATATTTATTTATGAACAATTTGAGATATAGGTTTGATAGCCCATAAGTAGCTGCCAAAGAAATCATCACAAAGATTTTTGCTCAGTAGCGCATTGCTTTTTAGTGATAAATGTACTTGTTTCCTCCAACATGTCAAAATAACGAGATTATATAGGTCAAACGCCTAATATTTTGTAGGCCACCTTTTTTTTCTTCTATTTTGCAATCAAATTATCTTACAATTCAACTGGGAAGCAAATGGGGAATTATTTGTATTTAATACATAATTAATTATTTTAATTAGAAAACCTACTATTTTTGAGAATTTTCGTAGATAAAAAAATTGTAGGTTACAATTAGATATTGTACGAAGTTTTAGGCGGATGTTTGATAAAAGTGATCTGTACTACTTACTACCAGGGAAGAGGTGCTGCTGAGTTCTGTAGTTTTCAATGCCTTACATGAATTATTTATTATATTTTCAGCACATTTGCTAATTTTCAGTATATAGTTGACAGGTGCAAAAAAAATGCTGAAGGTAAAACAATGAAATTTAACATGAATGAAAAAAATTATTGTGTGTACCAATCCACATTGCAATTTATTAAAAAACTTGTTCGAATTGAAATATATCGAAAACAACCAAATTCCTCATACGGAAACCGTACACTACCTTGATGTAACCTTTAACAGAAGGATGACATGGGGCCCACATGTCAAAATGAAACGAAAGACCCTCAATAGACGACTCAAATTACTTTATTCACTTTTTTCCAAATCTTCAAAACTAGAACTGATACACAAACTAAATACATACCTATACTCACTTAAGCCAATATAGAATTACCCGTCACAGATAAACGGTATAGCTAAAGAGACACTTATACAAACTTCAAACTGCCCAATCAAAAATATTACGACTTATAACTAAAGCACCTTGGTACATGTCAACAAAACCTTACATACCGACTTCCTTCTACCTACAGTTAACCAACACATAAGAACACTATGCTAACGATTTCATAATAATTTACAATAACATACTAATCAGAGATATGGCTTCATCTGTCGTTCCCACCAATACGGGGAGGAGACTAAAAAGGAGCTGGATGAGAGATCTCATTCCTTAACAACCCTGGGTAATTGATTGAGGACAGGGAAGAGGTACTGCTGGGTGCTATCGTTCCCCATGACAGGCATGTCAGTTTGTTACTTTAATCAGACCATCTACTGATCAACAGTCGTCGATAGGTACATATCGATATAAAAACTTGCAAAAAAAAATCATAATATATTTATAAATTGTTGAAGCAATGAATCTTTTCTAAAATAGGTCCACTGTACTATCACATCTGTGAGATTCTCACACTTTAAGTTCGGTTCACAAAATTTGTAAATGATAAGAGGTTTGTTTATATAAAAACTGGATCTGAAAAGTGTTCGTTTGATCATGTCGGGGCCATGTCAAAGAAGAAAAAAAAGAGATAAAATAAAGGTCAAACCAATCAGTGCACAATGTTCCCAAGGCTACAAATGAATGGTCATTTTCTGTGAAAATATGTTCTAAAACTCCTTAATAATGCTTTTGAAAAATCTCAATGCTTTTAAAAAAGTAACAGATAAATATATATATATATATATATATATATATAATTACAAAACACTGACGAATATAAAGCATATCAGCAACAAATATAATGGAACTGGAAGCAGTGGGGTCCAAATAATTAATTTTCAGAATTGGGTTAAGCGTAGTAAGTGAAACTAGGCATATACATTTAAATTATAATTTAGGTCCAGGTGAAGCCTTAGATTTTATTTTATTTTTTTTCGAAAAACGCGAAAATTGTGATAACTATAACATTCCTCTATCTATCCACTCAAAAATCAGCATGATTTTATGGCCTTATAAATCACATTGACCAAATAACTAAAATGAGTAGTTGAGGAGTTTTTATAAATTTGCTTGTAAATAAATGAGTGAAATCTATATGCTATTTATTTGGTCAGAAGAGCAATAATTCAGCTTGCCAACGATTGTAATAACGTCAGAAGAAAGCCTTGAGGAATCATGAATGCTTTAATCGTCTTTATCACAACAAACATATTGGCAATAACCCTCAGTTATGAATCGAATATTTTTCGACCTATTACCGCCAAAAAATGTTTTATTTTTTGAAAAATTGGCGACCATATGTCCGTAATCTCTCCTTATCAGTTATTGAGATTATAAAAAATATTATAGCTCCTTTCGATGAGTGAATAATTCTCATTACGAGAAAGAGCGTTTTTTCCGATGGCTTTAAAGAAATCATTTTATAATACAAAATAGTTCATATCCAAGAGGAAGTAATTTTAAAGAGATAAAGGAAGCAGCCCCCATACTCCAGGATACTCCAGAACCTGTAAGAAGCTCCCAGAAGACCTCAGAAGGCGGTGAGCTATTGACCATCCTGCTCTGTATGCGCTGCACCGCCGATCCGCCGTACATTATTGAGCCTGGAGGATGTTGGGGCCAAGATTTATTCCTTTGTCTCTTCTATTCTCCAGTTTTATGTTTAAATAAGTTCCAGCCTCCTCGCTTCCTAGTTCGGCCGCTTCTTCCAGGTTTCCATCAATGATTTACGATCATCCTCCCCCTTATGTGCAGGCTGTCGAGCCTTCCAAAGAATAACAATCGACGTGTGACAGTTATAAAATGAAATTTAGATCCTAAAATTCAATTTATTCAAACAGAATCAATGTGCTTTTTTTATTATCAACGGCATAAATATAATATAATTATATAAGGATGAGAATATAAATAGTACGTGAAAATAAATGAAAATAATTGTTTTTCTTTTTTTTTTTTCCAACTCTACTCTCAAGGGTCATCGGCGTTGAACCATGATTTATATTCGTTTTTTGTTAACTTAAAAAATTTATATAAAGTAGTGACTAGCTGTTCACAATCATATAGGATTTCTCTTAGGATTTTTACTAGGCCTGTTTTTTCAGTCGTTTTCGAATTAGAGACATTCTTCCAGTAGGTATTTCACTGTTGGAGGTATGTAACTGAATTTTTCACAAATGGATGCTTCGAGCCCTCTCATAGTGTGTAAACTGGTAGTGTCCAATCCTAAGTCGGCACAGCATTTCTTCTCTCCTAATTAATATTAATAATTATCAATTATTAATAAATAATTTATTTTTTATTTGATAATAACAAATTAATTAATAAATGGAATAGCAAAAAAAGATGCATTTATATTTTCTAGCGTTGAATATTTTTGTCTTTTTTTTTATTATGAGATTTATAAATAATAGAATAGAATAGCAAATAATTTGGTTCTGGGACAAAGCCCCTTTATAATAACAAAAAAGGACAAAATTAAAGTATTATATCTAGCCTAAATAAAAACTAACATAAAAAGTAAAAATAAAGAGAAATAAGTAAAGAAAATATTAGTTAAACATATTTTATACAAAATAAAAAAAATCTATATACAAAACACTTGAAACCATGGCAAGACACTTAAATCTATGTACAGTGGTAAAACATAAATATACACTTTTAGAAAAAAAAATACATATTCTTCTTAGAAATATACTCTGTGTTTCCGTAGGAAAAAAGAAAGAAAAAGAAGTCGAATCTGACAGTAATTTTTTAAGTGATGAATTATATATGAATATATCATTATGTGAATCATTATAAATAATATATAATTTTATATAAAAATTAAGCGGGTGTCATCTGACTGTTTTTGTGACAGAAATTGGAATAGGAGGGTTTTAAATGTAGATAGGGAGGGAGAATGCCGAATTTTGATAGGAAGGGAATTCCAGAAATTAGCAGAGCGAGCAATAAATAAGTTTTAGAACGACGCAGATCTGTGAGAAGGGATATAAAGGTCGGAAGGTCGAGATCTTGTGGAAAGGGAGTGGACTGAGTAATAATCAGTGTTTTCCATTTTAGATTTCTTTTATTTAGCTCCCTGACGTTTCGGCCTAAGCATGTGTGTCATCATCAGGGAATGGTTACTGTATAAGCTTCTACTCTAGGAATTTTAGAGTTAGACCAGACAGTAAACACAGCGTATTTTTCACCTTGGATATGAATTATTTTAGTGATATAATATCGACTTAAGGTTAGTGATGGAAAACTGCTCTTTCTAGAAATGGAATTGATTCATCGCAAGGAGCTATGATCAGATGGTGTTGTGGATTATTCGCTTGTTTCGTAGATTACGTGGGGATCTGTGATGCAGAAGATGACGGAGTTGATTATATCATATCATCAGTTTATATCTTTTAATGTCACTACGGAGAAAGAAACGATTTTTCGGTAATAATAGGTCCAAAAATATTAGACCAATATATGAGGGTTCTTACAAATGCGGCATAGAAGTCGAAGTGATAAAAGAAAAAAAAATACATGATTCAATACAATTTTTTTGTCTTTACTTTTACAAATGTAAAATACTTTACTTTACCGAATTATTAGGTTTTTATATCCCAAACAATTTCTTAGTTTGTGCAGTATAAGAAAAACATATCGGCAATGGTATCAAATGAGTTATATATAATAGTATCTTAAAAAACAAAAGGTGCTTCGATTATAGTAGGCCATATAAATTTATTTTATGAAAAAGAAAGTTATATTTGTTTTAAACGTTCTTTAAAACACGTAAATACGAATTTTTATAAATTTTAAAAATTGTGAAATTTAGTTTTTCCGGCCGTCATATAAATCATGCACACGTCCTCAAGACTTTCTCCAAATACGTTAATGTATCCTTCGGAAAGCAGAATTAGTATTCTTCCAAACCACATCAATAGGTTTTAAAATTCATTCCTTTTTAAGCTATAACTTCTATTTAGAAAAACTTCTTAAATATTTTTTTTTATATCTTTAGTCGGCACTGGATTGTTGTCGATGGTAAAAGATAGACATGCAGCTTTCCTTAAAAAAAAAAAAAACTACGTGACTATTTAAAGGCATCAATTTTAATTTAATTTTCACAGATGCATACGTCGGTTTGGCATGGGAACATAGTGTCAGCGAAACTATCTTTATAGATTTTAGCATTTCAAAGCAACTTTATTTGCAAACTTAACCAAAAACTTTCAAACTATACAGCAGTACATCATGATCGAAGCAAGGAGGTAAATTGAATATACGATTTATACCGACCAGGAAATGGAGTTCTAAGTCTAATTATAAACTTCATAATACTGCGAGGTGGTGCGCCTTGCGAACACGAGGTAGGTCCTAAGTCTTGTACTTAGGGCGAGTATAGGGCCTCATTAGGGAACATCACGACCAGGGTGGAATACAAGGCGCTTTGATATCAGTTGGGCGAGGGAACTGTTCAAAAATTACTTTTGAATAACTAACACAATAAAATATACAAATAAAAATTATAAGTAAATTTTTGTTATATACTATTTGCTAAGGAGAAGAAGAAAGTTTAACTTGAAATATTCATTTTTTTTTTGTCGCAGGAATAATTGCTGCTTTCATATTTTCGTTGTTAGTTTAACTTGATATCTGCTAAATAATATGTTTTTTTTTTTTTAAGGATCTTTAGGTCCATTCAATGAATTGCATCTATACCTAATTCTTTATCCAATCTGAATTATTTTTGAAGTAAAAACTTCATTAGGCGCGTTTTGCACTTTTTTTTTGGAAAATGAATTACATTGATTCGTCAGATTTCGTTCGGCATTAACGCTCGGGTAAACTCGGCTAGAGTCGACTAATTAAAGTATTTTTAAATATGGATTAAAATATCGCAGAAAATAAAAATAGGACCTGCGTACTGTAAGCGAGGAAATTGTTTAACATTTCATACACTCTGTAATAGACTATAATTCAAAATTGTATCTTAACGCGACATCGTGTTAGGGAGGCGAAAAGGAAAAAAAATAGTGTTGAAAACCAAATGATATGGTTAGTTGAACATTTGGATTAAAATATTTCAGAAACTAAAATTCGGACCTGTATACTGTAAGCGAGGGATATGTTCAGCATTTCATCTTCTTTTTAATAAGCTATTATTTCTAATTTATATTTCATATTACTAATCTCGCCTTGTTAATGTTTTTACTTATATCGTGTGGTCTAAAACACACGTCATTTTTTTGTTTTTTTTTCAGTATTTATATGCCTAAATCCGTTCAGTTCACTATTTGAACTACTATTTGAGAGACTAAAAATTATCTTGGATAATATTTGATAATAACTAATGACCCTTCCAAAATTAATAACAACTGCAATATTCGTAATTAATTTTAGAATAGTTGCTTAGATATATCGGATTTTTACCAAACCCGACAAATCTTGAAGAATTGAATATTTTATTAATATCTAAATTCGGCAATTTAAAATGTTCTATGAAAAGGGAAGAAAATTTTGAGAGAGATATAAAGTTCTAGAAGTAAATATTTAACAATAAAACTAAAAAAATAATTTCATAATTGTTAGGAATAATGCAAATAATTTAAAATAAAAAACTGGGTAATTGAAAACATTTTTTTTTTTCTTTCAAATTAAACAAGGAATTTAATATCACAGTGTACATAAATAAACTCGTCCATTAAAAAATCATTGAGTAGGACAGATTGGCAGAAAGGTTTCATCTTTCAATTAGGCTCAATAAACCTCATTCCGTCTCCTTCCTTATTGACCTACAGAGTCCTTGTTTTATCGAACCCAAGAATCGCCTTGATGAAGAAGAAGGAAGAAGAAATTGTAGTAAAAAAAAGTCCATCCAATTATTAACTTTTGAGAATTGACGAGCAGCTTTTCCTTATTGTAACTTTTTATTGTGACTTTTGAATAATTTTGCTTTGCTAAATGTTTTTATACTTCATCGTTATCTTCTTTTCCGTTTTACATCACTTTTTTTTTTTGTTTATTAAAAGATATTTAGCCATTATCACAAAAATCGTGAAAAAAAAGTTTCACAAAACTCTTTACTTTTTTTTTTAATGGAATTTCAATTTCTAATATCTTAAATAAATAAAGACACGAAGGGTGTAAATGGGCAGGATGACCCATATAATAAATCTATTTACCGGGTCCCAAAACTTTTAATTATTTCTAAATTTAAATTAATTTGTTTCTATTTGTTAATTTAATTTAATTTTAATCCACATACTAGACTTAAAAGACAGGAACTTAACAGACGAAATGGTCAGCTATATAGACTACTGAATAGAAAATCTAAACTTTCTGGTGAAAACAAATTACTGATCTACAAGAAAATACTGAAACCCATGTGGACTTACGGACTAGAACTATGGGGAACAGCTAAATTTTCAAACATCAAACGCATTCAATCCTTTCAGTCCAAAGTCCTCCGTACAATAGTCGATGCTCCCTTCTATGTAACCAATAAAATCCTGCACAATGACCTTAATATCCCATTTATTCTTGATCTTATCCCAGCCAAATTTTCCAAATTTCACCAGAACCTTTCTCATCACCCAAATCCCGTTGTACAATCCCTATCAAGCACCACCCATCCCCTACAATCCCATTCGTAGGTTAAAGCGGCAGTGGCCACGAGACCTTTTGTAAATATGGATATTTTGGAGTTCTAGCAATGGCCAGATTCTTCACTCGTCATGATTGTCTGTGGCTGTAGCGCTCTTACTCATCCTCCGCTGGTTTTAAATACCAGTGAAGTGGCTGAGGAAGAAGCGTAGGGATCTCCTAAGCCTCCCTTTTCCCACCACATGTGAAAGGGACAGGATTGGTTCGGAGATCACCTGGCTAATTGTAAATAATGTATATAGGCATGTTTTATCTAAGATGTTTACATCTATTTTTATTTACTTATGTGTATATATATATTTTTTTCTTTTTTCTTATTCTTTTGTTATTACTTTATTTATTTATATTTTTGTATATATGGTATGAATGTACTCTCTGAACTCTATTATAAGTGTCCTTAACTGTGAAAAATTGTAATATTTCTCAATAAAGTGTTTCAAACTAAAAAAATAATTTAATTTTAGTTGTTTGTGTAATATTAGATTATTTTCTACTTGTTTTTATTGTTATTATCATATGCATTTTAAATTTTTTAGTAAAATAGTTGATAATTTAGGTAGAGAGTATGATTCAGGTTAATAAAAAAGAATAAGAATAGAAGATTTTTTATTTAATTTTTTATAGTATATCCAATAAATAAAAATAAAATAACTAAAGATAAGTAAAAAAAAACAAAACAGATATACCAAAATACACTGTTAACAATCAGGCGAGGAAACTCCAAGCGAGGTTTATAACTAAAGAAGTAAAAGCATGAATCCATGAGTTCCCTGTGCTACTTTCTCTCCCGCGTCAACGCATTTTCTTCTGGACTCCGGGATTCAAGGGAATGAAGCAGTGGATAAAGCTGCTAAAGAAGCTGCTCATATGAATATCTCACCTCGCCAAATATAAGAGCCGAGTGATATAAGCATTGCTAAAATAGAGAGTACGGAAAAATTGGGAGTCTATGTTGGATGAAATTCCACCGACTAATAAACTTAGAAATATTTAGAAGTACAAAACAGTGGATAAGAGCTGGAATAGGATACAGAAGAGAAGAAGTGATAGTGACAAGGATGAGAATATGTCATACTAACCTGACTCATGTCCATTTAATCACAAAAGAGGACCAACCATATTGCGATACCTGCCAGTCCCCGCTAACCATAAAGCATATAATAGAATATTGTACAGAACTGCATCAAGCCTTTGTAAAAATACCCCGTTGTAGATAACTAGCTTTAAACGACTCAGAAGATTCAATAGATAATATTATAAAGCTTTTAAAAAAACACAATTGTACCATACAATATAAGAATTAACGCAATACATCAAAAGAAACAATAAATTACTTAAAGACCGTATGACTTATTAAAATACATATTGAACATATATATATATATGTATATATATATATATATATATATATAGTGTGTAGAAAATTGTAGTAACCTCCAAACAGAATTGTGAATTTATACTTTCGTGAAGATAAATTAAATAACACAATAGCTCAAGGGCGTAATAACCAAGTTGTTGATCGCCTAAGATAACTCGTAATCTAATCTCAACCGCGTTACTGGTGATAAAGTCAGTTGAGATTAAGCGAAAAAAAAATAGAAGATATATGTATCAAAAGGGAAAGTGAATAAAAAAATATATACTTGTTTAATATATTTGTATATGTTGAAATATTACTGTATATTTGTTTATAAGCTTTAAAATACTGAAATAATTTCAAAAGTATGATGCGTCTGTACGTAACATACAATAGTTGGACAGCACCATTTTATGAAAATAAAGTGTTCTCTATCTCTAACGATTTCTTTTTACCGAAATAATTCTAAGATATAGGATTATCTTATCCTAAGATAACATGTAGTTTATTAATGTAAATTGTACCAAAATCGAGCAATACAAGAACAATAACACGATATAATTAAACGATAACAATACGTACATAGTACACAATAGTACCGGTACCAGCTCCTCTACTCATAATCTATTTAATGTCGACCACGGCAATGTTTCCTCCATGTTGTGGAGAACAAGGTGCACGACAGGAGCTGGGCAGACCAAGGCAAGGCAATGCCAGCAAGCACTGATTGCGCTGGGCCAATATGTGCGGTGGCTGTTTGAATACGGTCACTGATTCAGGCACATAGGGGCTATATTGTAAATCAGAGGGGGGGGGGGAAGGATATTCGCTACAAATTGGTTTCTGATCGACGGCGTCCGAATTTGCATACAGCCCCGGTCATCCGCGTCCCAATAAACTGTCAAGGCAATCCATGTTTTATTGGAGATTTTTTTAAGTTTTTTTTTTTTTTTTAACAAGCACTTTATTAACCGTCTCTGTCAGATCAAGCTCTTGGCATCAATATCTCTATCCCTGTTCCGATATACAAATAAAAACTTGGTTCATAAAGCTACACATGGCAATAAAACTTGAGGAGACCAATAGTGGAAGAAAAGGTTGGAAAGCAAGAAATCGTTACGATGGTTTTATTCGACGTCAAAAAAAAGATAAAGAAATGTTTGGGCTTTATTCTGTTATTGATTTATAACTCACTCACATCAAAGCCACAGGCTGCCTTCCTTACTGGCTCATCTTGCTCAAATTAGAAGTTTTCAAGTGTTTGTTTCCCCGTTTCATACCTTTTCTGATCAAAACCTATCATATATGGTCAGTGGTACAGACCCATTTTTATCAAATTATTAACACCCGCCTAAAATTTCGCAAATAGCTCAATTTAAAAACGTAATTATAATAACTTACATTGTAGAAATTACTTAATAAGCCTGTTATACAGTTCTTCATCAGGGCTAGAATGAACAACATACAAAACTGTAGAATAATGTATAACTCCTCTTCCAACCATAGTTTATTAGTATTTTTGGTTCGCACTTATTAGTCTGTGGGACAGACCTCTTTTTAAGTAATTATTAATATACGCCTGAAACTTCATCTCATCGTATATCTACTTATAAATAGCTTCATCTCATTGTAACCTACAAATATAATATTTACTAAAATTCTCGGAATTGAGTCGCTTTCAAGCAGGAGATCTGCAAACTTCGTATATTTAATTAGGTACTAAAAACTTACGAATTGCTCCCGTTTGTACTCCTGTAAGATAATATGATCAAAAAGTTGAAGAAAAGAAAAGATGGCCTACAAAAATATCGATCCGTTTGGCGTGACCTTCACCCCCAAAAAGTTAAAACAATGAGGTTATATAAGCCAAACGCCCCAATATTTTTGTAATCCACCTTTTATTTTTCTTTCAAATTCATGAGCTATTAGTACTAAATTAAACAGACAAAGTTTGCCAATCTCCATATTGAAAACGCTCCAATTTCGAGGAAGTTCATAAAAAAAAAAAAATATTTATAGATTGCGATGAAATGAAGGTATTACATAGATATAGATAAATAGATAAATACATAGATATACGATGAGATGAAGTTTCAGACGGATGTTAATAATTTCATAAAAAGAGGTCTGTACCGCGGACTAATAACCGCAAAACCAAAAATACAAATAATCTATGGTTCGAAGTGGCGTTATACATTATTCTACAATTTTGTATCTTGTTCATTCTAGCCCTGATGAAGACCTGCATAATAGGCTTATTAAATAGTTTCTAAAGTGTAAGTTATTATAAATAAATTTTTAAATTGAGCTTTGGGGCTCCACAAAACCATCGAATTTCTATCGTATCCAATTCCTAAAGTCCAAAACCCTTCGTAAAATCCTTAATGCTCCATACTTTGTCACAAATAAAACCATTCATAAAGACCTTAACACATATGGAACACCTTATGTCGTTGATTTAGCCCGAGCCAGATATCTGTTCCTTTATGATAAACTCCAATTCTACCCAAATCTCCTTGTTTCCATCCTTGCTTCTTCCTCGATTAATGATAATCCTCTTAGGCGTGTGAAAAGAAGATGGTCTAGTGATCTTCTTACCTAGAATTATTTAGGGAGTACTACAACTGGGTAGTATCTCTTCAAGCCTGCCCATGTCATTATTTCTAATTTGTGCATATTTACTAGTTGTATTTGTATACAGTTGTAAATTACATTAGGTAAACAAACAAAAAATTTAAATTATAACAACTCAGTTGAAAACAATTAGGAGAGACTTGAAGCACCTATAAGAGGAGCGGCGTTCCCTCTTCCATTAAGAAAGGACTATTGTCATCGCGCCTCGGGCCTCCTCCATTGGACCACCCTTCCACGAACCCTCCCTCGGAGGCAGTAATAGGCGGCTGCGGTTTTCCCAGAGAACGGCGGCGTCGAGATGAACCCATCTCCTTCCAGAATCCAATCAGCGGAGAAGAAGGAGATGGATCTGGTAGAGGCTGTGCCAACAACTCCGACTCCTAATCAGCTGATACCGCATTCAGCTTTTCAATATAGCTCCGGTAATCCGGACCGTTTTTACTACCCGATTAAACTGGCGGATGGTTCCTCTCCGGTATTTATGCCGGGTTGAGGAGCGATAGCTTCGGATAAACGAGGTCGCTTCGCAGGTAAAATATATCCGGAGAGAGGGAGAGGCATTAAGGGGTTTAAAATCTTGAAACTTTAGAGCCCATCTTTTCTCAATTTAGACTCCCGCCCGCTCGGGAGAGTTTGGGAGTTATTCGTTCCTCCCGGGGAATTGAATAAAGAGTTGTGATATTATGTAAATAGGCAAGGAAAAAGAAGAGATATGTCAAAGGGATCTTGTACATTTTTAGAGAGTCGATAATAAATTAAAAAAAAATAAAAATAAATACGGTCCTTTTTTTGGTACTTGTTACTGTAATTGAAAATTCTGTTAAGTATATAATAAACATTTCTGCATAAGGTCATTTGCCATTTCAAATAGTATCCATCTTTTTTTCGTCATATATTTTATTTATTGTATATAGGTATGTATGTGTTCTTTTTATTCATTTATTTTTAGGTTATTTTAATATTATTTATTGTATATATATATTATTTTTCTGCATAATTTATTTTATTTACTGTACATAGAGTGTGGATGTGATCTGTAAACACTATTATAAATGTCCTTGAGACAGATTGTAATATTTTTCAATAAATAAGCTTTATATATATATATATTATATATTTTATTATTATTAATTCCTGTTTGATGTTTCGGGGCAACACTATCTATTTTCAAAACATTCTATACTGAAATCATGAACAATAAAACCATTTTAACATAATTTACATTATTCTTATTTTAATAATAATAATTCACATATGTACTTTGTCATTATAAATAACTTTAGATGAAACATCAGCATATTCAATAAATATTTCCTTCATAATAAATGTAGATATGATGAAAAAATAGATACTATTTGAAGTGCCAAATTACCTTACATATAATTAGTATGGATCCCAAATAAATTTGAAAATACATTTTATATCTATGTTTTTAATAAAAACGTGATACCAACATATTAATAAGAAAGTAAATATTAGGTATTTGTAGATTACATGTTTCATACCACAATAGACACTCCTCTGCTAATAGAAAAAGTATATTGAAAAAAAAGAAAAGTTTATTAAAATATAGGTATTTGAATGAAACAACTATTGTTTACTCCTATTAATTACTAATATTTCTTTTTGGAATGAATGTTCTTCAAGTATAATTAATTCAAGCATTTCGATGTATACATTTAGGATATCTTCATAAAAGAAATAAAGAAACCAGGAAATGAAAATTTGAATAATACACTATATTATAAATTTAAAAACATATTATGTTAGTTAAAATAAAAATACTATGAATTGGTCAAGATAAAAGTAACTAGCAAAATTAAAACTGAGTTAATATTTGATTTTTTATAAAAATTGGGATTCATAAGCAAATTTGTAATTTCTATCAAAACTTTTCACTTAACATCATATTATTGATAAAAATGATACTTCAATCATTATTAGAATATGAACTCAAAATGTCACCACTGCGTTAAACTAATAAACGTAATTTTTTTTGTTTTTAGTATTAATTATTAATATAGATCCACAAGAGGATTCGGTTCCCGATCTCAGGTTCGAATCCGGCTGGTAATTATTTATTATATACAACAGCCATACATAGATCCTGAGTGGGTACTGTAAATTAAATAATAAATTTAGGGGAAAACTTTTTTTTTTTTATACATAAATTAAAAATAAATTTCCTAGATTCAAAACATAAAAAATAAAATTAAACTTAATTACTAGACAGTATCGGAAGAAGCATTAGGCATAAAAAAAAACCAAAAAAAAAGTTAAATACAATAAAAGCTATTTAATACAAATTACACTTTACTTCATTTAACGCATTCCAATGGAAAATATTATTTTTAAATAAATGGTAAACTAAGAGTCTAAAATTTATATTTTAAGTAGGAGTGTGTTTTTATATATTTTTTTAATGTTGTCCAAGTTTCATTTTTTTTTTGTTTCATTAACTTTTATTTTTTTTTGGTTATAATTATTCTATTATTTTTGCTATTATATATGGTATAAATGAGTCTCGCACAGCTCTATTACCCAATGGCCTTAATTGAAGAAAAGTGTATTATTTCTAAATAAAATAATAATTACAAAAATGTATACTTAAATTTATTTGCCATCTTAGCGTTCTATAAATTGATATACGATGCCATCAGAGGTCTGACAGACTGTTTAAAAAATAGTTTTGATTAAATAAAAAAAAAGGGGGGGGAAGTAAAAATATCTCAGGGTAACGATCACAGACTGTTTCGCGAAGAATTACACGACCCGACCCAAAACTTCTGAATGGAAACTCAAATTCAACGATATCACCCCGTCACTGAAGTTTGAAAAGCATCAGACGATGACAGCACCAAAACTTCCCAGTTCCCAATTAAAAAAAAAAAAAGACCGATATTTTTTCCTCTCAGATATGTCCACCACAAGGGAAAATAAATTGATGAATGGGTTAATTAATAACAGTAACAACTAATAAAAAATTAACATAAAAAGAGTATACGCTTAATTTATAGTATTATTTAATCTTTATTATGTTAATAAGTTTTAGTCTACTTATATTTGATGAGCTGTTTCTGACCTGATAAATAAGATCTTACATTTTTCTTTTCTTATTATAAGAAACGTTGAGTATTTAGCTATTTACTATGATCCGTAGTACTGACCCATTTTTAAATTATAAACACACGTATAAAACTTCGTGAATGAGTTCCTCCTATCCTAACCAAAACGTTTTTATTTATGAAAATTCTCAGGAATGGGGCGGGCGTTTTCAATCTGGAGATCGGTAATCTTTGTCAATTTAATTAGATACTAAAATATCATGAATTTCATTTTGCTATTTAAAAATATTGAGCATGACTTCCACCCCCAACATGTCAAAATCACGAGGTTATATAGGCCCTAATACTCATGAGCTTTTAGTTCCTCATCAATTTAATGAGAATTTTCGTAGATAAATATGTAGATTATGATAAGATGAAGACTAATACTGTTACTACTTTGATAATGGGCATAGATAAAAAATAAAACAAAAAAATATAATATGATTTATCAAATCAACTAGTTGACCCTGTGCGAATGAGCTACATAATTTAATGGCCAATGACCAAAGGGTAGTATTATATAATATAATATATTATATAAATAAGTAAATGCAATACATTATAAGAAAGAGACGTTGACAAGATATAAAATTAAAAAAGCATAAATATTTTTCTTTGTGACTGAAACCCCCAACTAACTTCCCAACCAACAATAGATTTTTTCTTACGAACGAACAATGTTAGAAATTAAACTCTAACTTTATTAGACCTTAACAAAGACAATAACAGTAACAGTGACAATAGTAACTCATTTCCTAGTTACAGTTATTGTCACTATCAGTTCCTGGAACAAGTGCCTCCATTTCCTGATCCATATCTGTGAATGATTATCTCGACCGCAGCGTCCTGTCAGGGCGTATTGAAATCTGAAAGGCTCCCTGTCACTTTTCTAACCCTTTTTTTTGTTGGTCCCCTTCTTTGTATACCCAAGGAGGGGGGCGAACAAAAAGTCCCCTAAGATATACAAGACGACGTGAGCTGTGACGGTCGTAAGCGAGCCATCTATTTGTGGTACTATTGAGCAGCCGGCTACTATATTCCTGGCAGTATAAGTACCTTTTTCTTTTTTTGTTTTTACTAAAAGAACTTATAAATAAATATCATTTAAAAAAAAAAAAGAAAAGAAAGCACTCAGGAAGAATATGGAAAGCCTGAAATGTTTGGAATATAAATCCCATTTTATGGTCCCTGATTCAATACATAATTTTTTATCCTTCCACAGTCTCTTAGAATAATCCCTGATTTTAGTAAGCTGTTCTTATATTAGATAAAGCATGTGTTACATATTTATGGAGATAATACAAAATATGTATTTTACGATTTTTTTCACACCTGTAGACCATGTTAAAAAAAAAATTAAAATGACTATTAAAATGTATTTATTCAGATATTATAGGGAAATTAATTTTTGGTATATGAGATATGTAATAAATATTATAGAGAAACAATTTTTTTTTTCTAATATTCTGAAAGGCTTCCGGTACACTGTCATATACATATATAATATATTATTTCATTATTATTGTATTTAAAATACAAATACAATTATATTTGCTTGCATTTATTGGAAGTTGTCACTTGACTTGAAGGAATATAATTTAAGCCGTGCGAATGATTGTAGGAAATATAAATAGGATTTTTTAAAATAGAAAAATATATAATGAGGAATACAATGAAAATTCCTGACGTTCTTGGAATTTTCGCTGTATTCTTCGTTATACTGGTACGATAAAAAACTTCAAATGAAAAATTTTATTCCACAACAGGTAACAAAAAGTTAAGCCCTAACTCACCATAAACTGGTGCTAATTTACAATCCTCAAACTTCACTGATATTTCAACTTTTTTTTTTTTTCCCGAGAACCAAATGTGACCCCTACGCTTTTTTCATATTCGTCAAAACTTTTTATTTATCAGCGTTTTAAGGGCGTCAACTGTTGGGCCCTGGAAATAACTGTTGGGAAGTTTTCAAGAGGAGAAAAACTACCTAAAGCTTTTGGGATTAATCAAGTTGAATAATTAACGGTTCCCTTTGCCTTATCAGAGGAGGCCCTTAATCGATAGTAAGCTGAGAACTTAGCCCTCTTCCTTTCTGGAGGTGGCACTTTTACGTAACAAAAGGGATAAGGTGGATAGCTTTTGAAAACTTGTTCGAATTTATTTCAATATCAAATACCTAATAAATTTTGATAAGTATGGATTAAAAATATTTAGTAAAGGGGACAGATAAATAAATTACACTTTCAGGATACGTTAACGTATTCAATATCAGCTATTACCTACGTAGTACTGAAATTAAAACATTTTAAAACATTTTAATGAAATGAATTTTGAAATTAAATTAAATTAATTTTGAAATGAATTTGAAATTAAAACATTTTAATGAAACATTAAAACATTTTAATGAAATGTTTTAATTAAATAATTTAAAATAATCAACGATTTAATCAAAAGTAAAGTAAATATATAATGAATAAACATTTGAACTGAAAACTTGATATTAATTAAGTGTTTTAGTTAATTAAATTAAAAGTAAAATAAATATATGAAAAAAAGTTTCGATGTTAATTAAATGTTTTGATTAATTATTATTATTATTATTAAAATATAAATATAAAATTAGACATAAAATTAAATTAGCGATCTGCAAATTTCTTTGCAATGAGCAAATTTTTTGGCAGCTTCACAGATCACAAATGCAGGAAATAGATCAGTTCAGCAGGTCTCTTGGCCACCGCCTACCTAATCGTAGAAGTGAGCTGTACGGGTTTCTAGTGCGATTAAAGTTTTCTTTCAGAAGATTTAAGTAAGTTAGTCTTTGATGAAAGTTATTGTAGTTTTCTTTTGCAGTGTCTAAAATTGTTGGGATGTTCAAGTCTGTATGTAATCTATCGTTTGCGAAATAATAAAAATTTGGATTGGAAAAACTGGATTTTTTTAATATTGGATGTTTCAGTAGAACCCCACAGTTCTACACTATAAGTCCAAATTGGTTTAAGTAAAACTTTATAGAGAGTTAGTTTGTTAGTCAAAGATAATTTTGAACGTCTGTCAGATAACCTAGATAAAAGACCGTCTTGTCTGTTTAATTCCATACGTTTTTGTCTAATGTGTGTCCTCCAAGTTAGTCTTTTGTCCAGGTAAAAACCCAAATATTTAATTACATTGGATGCAAGGATGTCAATGTTATTAAAATATATTTCGGAGGAAGGGGTATGATTAAGTTTTTTTTCATTCATTTTAATTTTCCACCTTGTGGCCCAATCAGCGATATCGTTAAAGTGGTTTTGAAGAGTGGTGGATGCTCGAATAGGATTTTTATCTGAGCTGAGGTTTGCGGTATCGTCAGAAAAAGTAGCCAGTAGAGTGCGGTAGGTGAGACATGTATATATTAAACAATATTAGTCCAAGGATACTACCCTGAGGTACTCCTGCTTTAATAAATTTAACGTCTAAATATTCTGTCCTTACTTTTACTACAAAATACCTGCCTGCTAAATACGAGAGTAGTATTAAATAATAGTAATAATAAATTAATTAATTGATTTAATCAAATATTTTATATATCTATTAATTACAAATGGATGCAATATCGATTTTTGTTTTTAACACTTAGCATACTTACGAAAACATATTACTTTTGCATAATTATTACATTTTATCAGATAGTTTTGTAGCATTACACAATTGCAAGTTTTTCCACAATTATGACAAAGTTATTATTATTAAACTATAAGCATTCAGTACTTGGATACTACAGGAGAAATATTTTTTATATTATTTAGTTTTTTGTTAACATTCTTCTTGAATTGTTTACTATTTTTAGTACCTATATATTAAATTTTTAACAATATCGGCGTTAAGGAATGAAGTATATGAATACCTCTTACGAATGAAAGTTCATTGTCAACAAATATATGCAATTTAAAAAGAATACACTCTAATAAGATCCTTCTCCATTTTTGTTGGTTTTACACTCTTTGTAGATCTTATGTCACCTTTACCAGTTTTCTTTACCACTGCTTATCTTGGGCAATTTCTTACCAGTTACATGCATGCAACTGGACAGCATCAATGCTGATTCGATCTATCCATTTGATTTTTGGCCTTCCACGTAACATCTTGCATATTACTACTATAAAGGCATTTATACAGACTATAAACTAGAAACACATGTCACGTTTAATCTAATTTATTAAAATTAGACAGAGGCCTCTGTCTACAACCATCCCTCAAAAAGCCTATTCAATGAGCATTTAATGAAGGACAATATATTAAATTCTTATATTTTAATATCCCTTTAGTGCAATTATAAAACTAAAGACGAACAAATAACATGTTGCATAGCAGTTTATAAAGAAGTTAAACAGTACTTCATTATCAATAATTAAACCCAAGATCTTCATGGTTATAAGTACATAATTTTTTTGTTATAGTTTGTACAAACATACATTTATTATTAACTTTGGAACACCAATGTTTGGGAAAACAAACATGGAATATACATACCACAATCCACTGATCATAAAACATTTTCACGTACCTGAAACAAGATAGAAAACAATTAGATTTTTTAATTAGAAAACATAAAATAAAAGTAAGAAAATAAGAGAGAAAAAAAAAAGCAAAATTAGGTATAAATTTATTTAAACAGAGATAAAAAATATATACAAAAAGAGTGGTGAAACAAATTTCATTCAGTCGTTGTTGAGTGAATCAGGTTTGCAGGGAGTAGGGAGTTGGAGATCTGATTTATCCAAATGATTTACTTTTGAGATCCTCAACGTTTATATATATATATTGTGTGTGTATGTAAGTATGTAAGTATATTAGGGATTTTGCCGTATGGTCAAACACTACTGTGTTGTAATTTTCATTATGTGTATAGCTTTGTGACATAATTATATAATATATGAAGTGTTGAGGTAATTAACAAGATAAACATAAATATAAGGATTAAAAACTATAATGATGAACTGACTAAAAATAAATCAAAAAATACCTATGAAACAAGCAAGAATGGCAAGCTATTAATACAACTCAGTGATGTCAAAACAAAAAACAAACGTCAGAATAATAAATAATATTACGATTTGTCCAGAAGAAATAACTGGGTAGCTAAAACCTAATAATAAACATTTCCTGTATTCAAGATTCTTTATACACCAGGGATGTACATATGAAACCTGAATTTTTGTATAGAAAATTCATGTCCATTGCATAAAAATGTTTAAATTTTTTTTTAGTACGGCATAAACCTACCAAATTTCATATATACTTCGACTAATACTTTTAAAGCCACACTTGTTTATTAATTGGAACAAGAAAAGCAACGATAAAAACAAATAACCCATTTGGGTCTAGTATGGAAAAGAAATATTGTCTCCCTTAGTGGATTGTGTTAATTGACATAGATGGTCTACATGTATCTGGTCCACTATGGGGACAGAAATGTGATTTAGGGACGGCTCGGCCTGATGAAATTTCGCCTGTCCCCAATAAGCTCGTCCCGATTGCAATTTAATAGATCTCCCTAGGGACTTCATCGCCTCTACCCAATTCAAAGAAGCACCTCACACTGCCTCAACCTCTTTTTTTTTTTTCTTTATTAACATTTCTTCTAAGGGAATACCATAAATATTACAAGCTGATTTGTCAGCAAAAAAATCTCCAATTACTTTTTAATAGCGGATTAATAATTTATTATCGTTGATATATTAAAGAAGGCTGGTTGGGGTATGCAGTCACAAGTAACAAGGTAAAATTAAACAAATAATTTTTATTTCTACTTTGTTACTCATGACTGAACACCCCAACAAACCCCTTCTCAAATACTTATAAAATGAAACAGTTGCCCTCCGCAGGAAATTCGCGTAGTATACTGGCCAGTGAACAAATGTTGAGGAAGAAAAGTTTTTTAATTTTCATCGGAAATTACAATGCCTCATTATAGAAAATAAGAAAAGAAAACATTTACGTTAACTACAATGGGCTGGAAGTATATCAGGTAAATTTTCTTATATTTATAGGTTATTTACTTAAATAAAATTTAGTTTTTCTATGACCTCCACGAAGAAGGTCGTGTAAAAGTAGAAAAACTTAATAAATTATTTAAAACTAATAAAATTAAATAAAATTAAATTTAAATGACTTAGGTAACGATATGCTTTTAAATCGTAATAAAACTGGAATGACATTTATTAAAGATAGTACAGAACGTAATACCTTGCCCAGTATTTCATCATCCTTATATATTAATTCGGAGCCAATCTACGGTCAAAAATTGATGAGGCAATGACCCTAAATCAACAAGAAATTAATTAAATAAGGAGCGATAGAGGGTGGGGCAAGGGCCCCCGAAATCCCTCCCCCTGATTGCCGAACAAACGATATCGATCAGCCGGGTCCGGTTAAACACCTCAGCGACTTGGGTTAATTAGGGACAGCCATCGATAGAGTTTGGCTCCGGGGCTCTCCGTCTTAATCTGTTAGTTAGTGTAATTGGCGGTGAGTGTTGGCCGACGGGGGAGGTAGTTGACAGATTTCTTACAAGTTTTAAAGTAAATAATCGAATTAAATATATCACATCTTCATTTTGTAGGAAGTCAGCATTTTTTTATTTTCACTTTCCGATGCATGAAATATATAGTGAGGGAAAATATTGTGATGGATGATAATTTCGATTCCCAGTTTTCGACGAAAATACACGCTTTAACGTTCCCTGAGTCGAAATACCAAGTTTAAAAAAAATAGAAAAAACGACAGATCTCACAAGATCCAACGTAAGTGCACCATTGATGGACATAGCTAAGGATTTTTTTTTTTTTTTTTTGCTTATGTCCCCGTAATTATTATAGTCACAAACCTCTTCGTGGGACATTTAGAATCTTTATGGTCTCTTTTTTCTATTTAACGGTTAAAAACCGTTATGCATGTATAATTTCCATTAAAAAAAAAAAACACCTTTTTGCACTAGTGATGGAGACTCCGAAATTTAATTGTTCTAGTAATTGACAAGGGGTCGGTACCAGTAATAGACATACCTAAGAAAAATTATAACATCTGTATTTAACTACAAAGATAACATAACATAAATGTTCAACTTTCCCTTAGCAAAACTGTTAATAGAAAGCTATGGAACGCACTGATCTCAAGACCATTATAGAAACAAAAATGATAGGCATTTTAAAATTTTCTTTTGGAAACTTCTTGAAACTACAAAAACCTGGAACAACAAGGAAGCTTATTATTTTCATTTAAAGTCCAACCTGTCCATCACTGGACCTCCTGTCCATAACTGGTGCGTTCATCCTATCTATAATTAAAATGCAAAACATCCAGTTTATGCAAATACCATACAGTTTATGGTCACACAGACGATACACAAACAGACCACTTTGCGATGCATGGTTTTTTTTACCCAAAGATCCTTAAAAAGTAGTTTTGATTTAGAATAAAAAAATCTTTAACGTATACAAACTCTAAGTGTCAACTAAAAAAAAATGATAAAAAATGTTTAAAAAAACGAAAGTGAAATGGAATATGACTAACCTAAAAAAGGGAATCTTATTGGGGCTAATGGAACCCACTCCGATAATCCCCAAAAACCGCGTTACTTCCATCACGGTTTAGTTTATATTTTTGAATAACCATTTCCATCCAGGCCCTGTTTTCGCCAAAATGAAGTAGGCCATCTCAGAGTGCCATCAACTTTCGCCAAAAACAGCCAAGCGGAAGACCATCGAATTGTTAAAAGGCTAGGCTGAACCATCCTAATATTATCACAAGATACCAGAAAAATATTACATAATAGATCATCATGTTTATTTACGTTATGAAAACGTATCATGTTTATTTATCATTATAGATTATACTGTAAATGATAATTATCAATCTAGTACAACATAATTTGTCAAAGTATTGTATTGGCAGATCTGCTCTCATATTTATTATCATTTCATTTGAAACCAATAATTATAATTTGTTAACGATAAGAGGTAACTTAGCTATTGTATAGATGTTAACAGGAATTATTTTATTTATCCATAGAATTGTATCACATAAACAATATTCCGCCTCTGACTTTGTGGTCCTCAAGTTTGTTATCTGGAAACGACATGTGGGATAATTCATACCCAGACCCTCCTACTTACCTACTACATAAGCGTCAGAACTTGAACACGTTCAGTACTATAAACATGATTAGTAATATTAAATATTATATTATATAAGTTGATTATGTATATTATTTTATAGTCAGTATACCTTACTATTACGTATTTCACTTGCAATTTCATGAATCATCCATCACAATTCACCACTACTATTTTATTTTTTTTTAATATCTCTGAAGTCATTAAAAATTGTTTCAGCCCTGATCGTCCACATGTTTGGATTGTAAAATTTGCAATATAATTATTTATTTTTTTCGCTTTTTTTCCGAGATATCCGTCTTTAGCTATCGCTTATGTGAAAAAAAAAATGTTTTCCTCATGTTTTTTACTGTATTTAACTATAAAACTTTCGATTTCTTCGTTTTACGATTAAGTCATGCACAAGAAAGTTAATAATAACTAAATTTTCTTGAAGAATATATATTATTTTACTAGTTTATCTCCAACAGTTCAAAAGTTAGATCAGTTATAACTTTATGTCGATTCCGAGAATTTGTAGAACAAATAAATAATTTTTATAATAAACGTCATTGTATGTATGTATATGTATATATATACATAGATTATTATTTTTTGCTAATTCTCAGAATCAACATAGAAAATGGTAAATGATCTAACTTTTGAACCGTTAGAGATAAACTAGTAAAATAATATATATTCTTCAAGAAAATTTAATTATTAAAAACTTTCTTCCCCATGATTTAATTGTAAAACGAAGAAATCAAAAGTTAGCTAGTTAAATACAGTAAAAAAAAATGTTTCCCACCTTAGCTATAGCTGAGGGCGGATATCTCGGAAACTAAGCGAGACAGCGATAAAAGGTATATAATCAATCATAGCGTAAATTTTATCAGCTTTAATTTTGTATAGAACGTCTTTGTCGATGCGATGGATAGTTTTCCTGATATAAGCGAAAACCCGAAAAAAGTGACCGACTCCCACATCTGGTTCACCACCTAGGAGTGGGGACTTTGGTATGTTTACCTCCTTACTAGTCCAAAAAATGTTCCAAATTCAAAAATTGTGTCGCTGCCATTTTCTTCTACACCCCCTTTTCGAGTATTCATTGAATGGATTACTTAGCAAAGCCTCGGTTATATAGGAATAATTTCTTTCATGACAGTATTTTCTAAACAACGAGACAGGAGTTGTGTCTTCGTCTACATGCTTTTTGTCTCATACTGGCTAGTTCCCGACCCTACCATTTCGTATTAATTATCCAGAAAAATTAATCAGTATATATTTATTAATATAAAAATATGTATTAAATATATTAACATATTTAGGTGTTGAAAAAGCTATGCGGATAGTGAAATATGCGGCGACGAGAAGAGGAAGCTATAGAGGAACCTCGAACCTCGGGGAGTGGGGCGGTCAACGGCCAATTTAATTTGTGAGGTTCAGCTCCGCCCAGAATACCGCTCCCTCATCAACCATTTATTCCTCCTCCCCCCCGCCTTACTCCTTCCTCGATAGCTCCCTTCGTCAACAGCTTTCTTCTTCAACCGTCCGAGCCGAAGTCCTTTGGGGCCCAGTTTTGTGTCATAAATAAACTAGAGAATAATTAATAACGAGACCAACTCCGATAATTATTAAAGTATATAGTAATAGAAGCGTAAGAAAACTAAAGCACTCAATGAGAGAAAAAAAGAAGAGGCTTGATGAGTTTTAAATTAGTTACATTATTTTTAAAAAAATAATAATAAAGCGAGAACACTAGAGCTTCGACACTGATATCAAATATTTGGTTACCTTTGTTTGGGAAAAAAAAATGGTTGCATTAATAAAGACCTGAGGTAGTTAAATCGTACTTTGGGGAGGCGATCGCTTCCTCCCCTCCATAATAAAAATAGAGAGAGCAGGAATATCATTTTGTTCTCTCTTCCTCCAAGTCAATATTTTGAAGAACAAAAATAAAATCATGAATGAATACGATATGTTAACTAAAATCAATTAAGAAAATAGGAAAAGTCAACTAAATAGCTAATTGAAAATAGATAGCTATTTTTACATGGTTACTAATTTGAAGTATTTAACTGCCTTAACTTTTAAATAATTATATGTAATACATTCAATGGCTCTGTAAAAATTTCTTCATATAAAAAAAAATATAAACATACATTATTTTTATATATTATTAGTTTTACAATAATTAATTTTACAATAATAAAAAAATTTCCTCTGAAGGTATGTCCGCAAATAAAATGGCATGAAATAAATAAAACCTATTTATTTGTTCTAATTACTTTATTAATTAAATGCAAACATTAACGTTGATATTAAATGTTGTTTAATGTGTTTAATCCTTGAGCACTAAGACAGGCTCCGCCATCTTTCTTCTACATCAGCAGTGGCAGAACTGCATTGCATATGTGTAATTGTTTCACAAGATTCAATTATCCCTCTTCGTAAAGAATTAAGGCCATTGACCGGCGTAGAATTTTTGTTTAATGTCACCCCAAACAAAAAAAATCCAGTGGTGCAGGTCTGGAGAGCGTTCAGGCCAAGCCACTGGTCCTGCACGGCCAATCCATTCATTGGGCTATGGCATATGATTGAGCAAGTCCGGTCAATGACCTTGATTCCTTACGAAGAAGGATAATTGAATCTAGTGAAACAATGACACATATCCAGTGCCGTTCTGCCACTGATACTTTTGAAGAAAGAAGCCGAGCCTGTTGATGTTTAAGGAAATCACTTAGAACAACATTTAATATTAATGTTGATGTTTACATTTAATTAATAAAGTAGTTAGAACAAATAAAGAGTTTTATTTACTTCATAACAACGAAAATCGTTAGGTGTGAATATCTCCTAAATAAAGCGTTTGCGGATATACCTTCAGAGGAATTTTTTTTTTTTGTTTTGAGATCCTTAGTGCATTTTAGCAGTTTGGCCACTTAACAAAGAAACACCCTGAATATACATATAATTTAAGAACCTCTTAAGTTTGAATTATAATTTAACTTAAATGCAGTTAAATGAACATCTTTATGAGGGTTGTTAAACAATTGTATAATAATTATTCTTACAAATTGTATTATAATAACTCAGTAACAACTTGAATCCTGTTAAATGATGATAGAATCTTGAGCTGTATTAACTGTCCACATTGAAAGAAAATATTTTAGCCTTCAAACTTAGCTCCTATTTTAAACTACTTATTTTTAAAGTTAATATTTGACGATTATTATTTAACAATACTATTTGTCCTACCTTAGAAAGGGCATGGCTAATTCAATTTATAAATAAATCTGCAACGAAAAAAACATAATTAAGTTTTATAAATAAAATATTTTACGCAGGTAATACAGGGCGGACTCTCACCGATGCCAATTTTCAACTTTAACGTTAAGTGCTCATTTTAAATGGATGAGAAACTTTATAATTAAATTAAGGTTCCATTATTAACTTTTCCTGAGGTTGACTTAGCGGTTCCTTCTAGATCGGGCGATAGGAGCGGGCTGATTATATGCAAATAAATTTAGATAAAACGGGAAGATTTTAGCCGTCGCCGATAGAATTTAGTCCTGTCTTCCTCGCTCGAGCTGTTGGTCAGGTGAATTTGGTTAACATTTGAGGAGGAGAGTGGTAAGGGGTGGGGGGAGTAGCGTTCTGAATATTCAAGGTTTAATTAGAAGTTTGTGTTATGACTTGTTAACAACTATTCCCTATGTTAATGAGGGAACGGTTCCAAATTGCGGTCGTAGCGTTTAATTTGTTTTAATAACTGTGATTTGCTTATTAACCATAAACTTTTAGCGATTATTGTTTAAGTAACGTACAGTACCTTAAAAATAACAATTACGTTTCTCGAAACATTTAAGTAGCCGTAATCCATTTTGTAAGAACATTTAAAAGTATGAGCAACATATAACCACCACGATGTTTAAGTAACTAAGGTGAACTTTTTTTTCATTTATGTACACGAAGCATTTAATGACAAGTATTTAAAAAAAAAAATAATTTTATTGAGGTATAATACATTTTACTACGATTAAGGATACTTAGTATTAAAGCTGAAAGGAACATTCATCCCATTTTTTTTTATTATTAACAACTCGAGATAAAACAAAATATCCAAAACCAGGAAGTCAAAATATGAAAGTAATTTTCATTTATGGTATGGAAAGAAGCAATATTTACATTTTTGGTTCGAATACAAATTAAAAAATGTTTTTTTTCTATAAAATTGAACTACAGTTAAGCAGGCAACTTAAGAACTACCTTATCATCAAGGCGACCTTAATATAAAATTTAATGGAATTCTTTAGAGATTAAACAGAAGAAATTATAGTTTATAATCTGAAATTATTGTTTACGGGAGGTAATTGAAAGGAAATGAAAATATATTTTATTTTTCTGGGACTGTTGTCCCTTTAGAACAAATTATAAGTACAGATTGCATGTCTGTGTGGTCACAATTAAGTTATATATTTACAATAAGACTTAATTAAAAATAAGAGTATGGAAGAAGAGAGAAAAAAAGACAAGAAAATTGTACATATATATAAAAAACTAAAATAACCTAAATAAATTGAGGTAGTCTCTGCGGGTACTTACATGGTTCTCTCAGGTATATTTCGTAATCAGTCGGATTGAGAAAGGAGTAGGTGTATAAAGAGAAGAGGTTTGAACGAGGAAACTGATAAGGAAACTGTGTCGAATATCAGCAGGGATGGAATTCCATAGGGAGGCGGCTAGAATTGCAAAGAATTTGTCAAACGCAGCAGTTCGGTGAGGAGGAGGATAAAGGCCAGACCTGCGAGATCTTGTGATACGGAATTGGATGGAGTATTTGAATTGTAGGTTGTGAAAAATATAGGAGGGTCGATGAGTTCTAATGATCTCGTATAGAATGGTGGCTAATTGTGTAAAATTGAAGGTAAATTTAAGTCAATCGTCCTTAAGAAACCTTCCTTATGAATGTTCATAAAAATAGCATTACAGATGTTTTTTTTAAGGTAACCTTAAGTTACATGTTTCCACGGAATCTTCCTTAGACATTTCCATAATAAATGATTTTGACTCAAAAACCAAATTTACTTCTACAGGTAATAAAATTGACAACTGCATACCAATCATTTTTAATTGCCTTTAGTATTTCACTGATTTGGTTTCATACAGACATGGACAAATACTATTCTGAGTACTGAAGATAAAGTGTATTACTCAAATATCGACATTTATTGGGTAACAAAAAATTTAATTACTACTTCATTTGATGTCAAACGATTAATTGAAGTAGTGATTGAATTCTCAACAGTGATTCAATTTGAGTAAAATATTTGGTACTCATACTCAGAGTATCATTTGCCCATCTCTTGTTTCAAGACATTTGAAATAAAAATTCATGGTGAATAAAAACATTAATCCGATGTGGGTATTAAAAAAAAACGTCCAACAAGAACATGTATCATACCGACACATTAAACATTTTGAAATTGATAAATTGATGTCAAAAAAGTATTGATTTAAAACTGTAAATATATTTTATGGATATTTCTTTATTAATTATATTATATTAATTATGTACAGTACAAAACAGAAAGGGTGCATAATAAAGTGAATAAGATTTTTAAAAAGCTCTTTAACGTGATTTTATTAAAACAAAAATATATGTTAAGTAACTATATGGACATACGTCGCAAAAATTTAAGGTTAAGAAAAAAAAACGCACTTACAAAAGCTAAAATCTTTTTAATTTAAAATTTTAAGGCTAATAACACAAGACTCTACAATATCACCTAAACAATTACTACGACTGGTGCAAACTCTGGAAAATTCGACTCAACCAAGACAAATCACTACATATCACTTTTACCCTTCGACGTGAAACTTGTCCCCCTATTTATCTTTAAAAATCCAAATTTCTCAGACAGAAAAAGTTCAATATCTTGAACTGACCTTTGACACAAGAATGACATGGGGCCCACATATCAGAAACAAAACGAAAACTCTAAATCTAAGACTACGAATATTGTACTCACGCCTTGCAAGACATTCGAAATTAAAACTTGATAGATAGATAGAAAAATAATTTTATTCTGGGACACAGTCCCTTGAGAATAACAAAATAGAACAAAATTAAAAGATCACATCTGGCCAAAATAAAATCAATCGAAAAAAATAAATAATGTAAAAAAAATATAAGGTAAACATTCTATATAAAAAAAAAAACGAAACTATATACAAAACAATTATTACTATGACAAGGCACTTAAAGCTATTTGCACTAGTATACACTTTTAAGAAAATTATAAAGAATTAAAAAAAAATGTATCAATGAATCAATCAATGAATTTGTATGTATCAAATTCTCTATTAAAATCAGCTCGAATGGTTAGCAACTGTCTGACTGTTCTTGGGATAGGAATTGGAATAGGAGGATTTTGAATTTGGATATGGATGGGGAATGTCGAATTTTGATAGGGAGGGAATTCCAGAAATTGACAGAGCGAACAACAAAGGAATTTTGGAATGAGGCAGATCGATCTTGTGGACAGGGAATGGACTGAGGATTTGAACTGGAGAAGATTGTAGGCGTAAGAAGGACGATGACTGTTGATGATTTGGTAGAGGAACGTACCTAGGAAATATTGTCTTCGGAAGGAGGGGAAAAGCCACTTTAACTCAGCATAGTGGTGAGAAACATGGGAGTATCTTGGGGCCCCGATCACAAATCTTACACAGCTGTTCATTAGTCTTTTCAGTCTATCACGGAGCTCCACAGAGAGGCCATCATACACCACACAGCTATAGTCAAAGTGGGGGAAAATGAGAGAGGAAACTAGGAGTCTACGCGTATGTTGAGGTAGGAGATGGCGGAAGCGATGGAATAGTTTGAGGGTGGAAATTGTCCGTCGAGAGATATGAGAAATATGGTGATTCCAAAGGAGGTTTTGATCAATGAAAAATCCTAAGTTTTTAACAGAGGAGTAAAAGGAGATTGGCTGGTCATTATTACATATAACATTACATTACACATTACATTAAGGTGAAGGATGGGAAAGTCTGGATGGGATCTAAGAAGGGGCTTGGAAGCAATGACAATGGCCTGAGTTTTGGCGGCATTTAACCTTAATCCATTTACATTTGCCCAGGCACTGATTCGATCTAGGTCTTCTTGGATCTTGGCAAATGCCCCCAGTAACTCAGGAGGGGAAAATGATAGGTAGATCTGTGAATCGTCTGCATAAAGGTGATGGGAACAATGGAGAATTGATTTAGGTAGGTCGTTAATGTAGGAGCTGAAAAGGAGAGGAGATATGCTTGAACCCTGGGCAACTCCAGAGGATAAAGAAAGGAAGGCAGATAGTGGTTGGTTGGGTATGGAGACTGCTTGGGTACGTTGTGAGAGGAAAGATTGAAACCAAGAGATGGAACTATTGGAGAAGGATAATAATTTCAGTTTGTTGAAAAGGATGGAATGGTTAATGGAATCGAAGGCTTAGACAGAACTTAGACAACTTAGACTTAGACAACTTAGACAGAAATTGAATGCGTATACTTACCTATTTAAGCCGATTTGGATCTACGCTTCACAGATATACGGAACAGCCAAAAAGACTCACATACGTAAACTACAGACTTTTCAATCTAAAACTTTCACGACTATCACCAAGGCTCTATGATACGTTAGTAACATTACTTTACATAAAGACTTACAGATGCTAACAGTTAACAACCACATACGTACACACTACAAGATATTTCATAATAACTTACACGGATATACCAACTCATTGATTCGAGGCATGGCCACAACTAATATGCCCAAAGCACCCGAAGGAGGCTTAAAAGAAACTGGAAGAGAGATCTCCTCCACAAACTATAAATAATACATTCAAGAAAGGAAGGACGCCGTTGGGCTGTCTCTCACGCCTATTCCAATACATATTAACCTTCTACATCTTGACATCACATTCGCTGATTGTCGGAACTTCTGACAGGCGTAAGTTTAAAAATTAAGTTAATAACAAATGCACACTAGTACGTAGAAAATATAACTAAACATACCGACTTACACCAACCAACTAACTACCAACACGTAGTTACCGCTTATCCCCGATTTAATAGTAAACTACAGTGGCACAACAGCGGAATTATAAACGAGATGGTCACGGTTGATATATTTGTCCGAAGGAGAATGAAAAGTAGCTGGAAGAGAGATCTCGTGTGCTGAATTAAGAAAGTAAAGAAAGAACAGAAAGAGGTGCTGCTGGGTACTATCCTTCCCCAGGCCTGAAATATTATTTTCTTGTCATTGTTTGTCAGAAAATTTGTATATTGTAATTATCACACCGACAGCCAACCTGCTTGTAGATAGAAAGATTAACTACATCTATTTGTCTCCTATTAGAGCAGGTCCTTCTTCTCACTATATCGACTCCACGCTTCCGTCTTACCACTCCTCCTTATAATGATTCCACTCCCCGTCCCGACAAGAAGGAACAAGAGATGTATTTAAGTGCAAGGCCCAAGCTGCTGTTGAAACAATGGACAGCTGCAGCAGATGGTGTCCGCTTCAGCTGCCTTTCGCTCCATTTGAGTTTCCTTCTTTTTTCCGCTTGAATTTTACGATCTATTTTATGAATGAATTTTCACCTCCATTCCAGTTTTTTTTTATTTTTATAATATTATTGTTGTAAGAAAGAAAATCCGAAATTCTTTTCTATAATTTACGCCTTAGATGTTTTTTTATTTTTTTATTTCCAACTCTGAACTAAACAACAATATAAATTTGAGTATATTAAAAGGACAATTGTTAGCAGAAGAGAGCGGTTATATACGGATGATAAAAGTTTTCTTTAGGAAAGACAAAAGAAGTACTTTTCAAATCTCACGGAATATATATATATATTCTTATCAATTAAAATTATCTTTGTTATTCTTATCTCAATAAATAAATTGCAAGAACGAATTAATTTATATGAGTTTGAAGTTTTTTTTTTGTTTAAGCCAGATATATTTTAATTCGTATTTCGAGGTAACACAGGGCTACACCTTAAGCCCTCGCTTATCTCCGATATTCCATCGTAAGCGATCCGCAACCTTAGGGACTCGGTTAGATTACATAGTCCCCTGGTCCAATATAAACCCAGGGCCGGGGTAATCCAGTTAACCTGAAACAACAGACTACGGATTCGGTCCAGTCTTGGATCCAATCCTCTGGACAAATGTTATCTCAATGCAGTATTCAAATAAGGGGATCAGGTTGTTTATATTGGTTAAATAATAATGTATTTAAACAATTGCAACATGCAGATTTGATTTGCCTAGTTACCAATTAATATAATTAATTTTATATGTAAATTAATAACAATTAATTCTCACATAGCTACCCTTCTTGATTATTCAATGAACATCTGAGCATCAGCGAAACATGTGTATTCGTATATAAATTATAATATTATCAAAATAGTCCATTTAACACATAAATTTGAAGCAGCTTCATACTTTGCCACGAATGTAAAAGCAACAAGTTACTGAATAATTTGCCCCAATGGAAAATATACCTCCAGTTTTATATTGAAGCAAAAAAACTAGTTATTCCTGAACTTATACTAATACATTATTGTAAACGCTGAAGATCGATTTATTTGGTGCATAATAACCATGGTTTGTAATTATTTCACTTAAGAAGAGTCAATTACTGTAAGTATAAAACCACACCTGGACTTTTTTTTGCTATAAAAAAATCAACAAGTTTCTCTTTCCTTCTTCATCTAGAATTATCTAAAAGATCTTAGAGCTATTATCATCCATCACCTTTTTAAATAGATTTTAATATCGCCAAAGACTAAATAGAATATATAAAACATAAATATAAATAGCATATATAAAACATGTATTATATAAAAACAAATCCCTTCCAATACTGACACAAGCGAATCTTTGACCCTGACGATTAAACAAAAGAATGAAAATGATCCAAGCAATGGAAATGAGGTATCTTAGGAAGGTCGAGGGAAAGACTAGACGGTTCCGTCGATATGAGCGAGCTTTGATATGAGACATAGCTAAGAAATATTTGAAGAACACTGCTCGAAGGAGTTCGGACAAATGTCTCGAATATTTGAAAATCGTATTGCTATGAAGCAGAAGAGAAAATACCGTGAGAAAGGCCCAAGACGACAAAGGATAAAGGGTTGAAAGAAGCCTTCGATTGTAGAGGTCTCCAGTGGAAGAGTAGAGAACAGCTGTACAGAGCCGGGATTTATGGATCAAGCTCTATTGAAAGCCTCACATTGCGCAGTGTTAGAAGAGGGAAGACCAAGAAGGAAAACTTATGCATGTTGATAAGTATTCAATGACAACGATAGTGCCAAAGAAGGAGGCTTCAAAGAATCACAGTTTATCTCGAAAAAATGGGGGCGGGGTGGCCGAATGGGCTAAGGCGTGTGAACATCACCGCGAGTTGCCTGGCAACCGGATTACAGATTTGAGAAGATTTAAAAAGTACGAGTTCGCGTCTCGGTGCCGGGGGGGATTTTAAATTCCCCACCCTCACCCCTCGGCCCGGGAAAATCTATAGCCTAAAAGGCTACGTAGGAAAGAAAAAAAAACAAAAAAAAAACAGCAGGGCCGGGTTTGAACCATTTTAACGTAAATTTCCTTTCGTTTGGTACATCATTTATCAAACTTTATATATAGCACTTCAAAGAAATCCATACTATCATGGTTAATGTATATGTTGTAGATTTAGATTCCACACAAATAGACCAAGGAATCGTGAACCTAATGAATATTGGGCATTTAAGCCCTGTAAAGTGATATCAATGGGGATAAGACCTAAATGATATTAAAGACTATTTATTTATACAATGATACACCGAATTTAATCAAAATCTTTAGAACCGTTTTTGAGAAAATTGTAAATAAAAATATGTGTTTCACTGTTGATATAAAGTGGCACTTCCGGTCAGCCGATTTTCACGAAAAGGTTGCTGTAACATCTGAAGTATATACAAGCCTTAAACATGGAATTCCACTTTCGTACGACTTTTCGTTTTTGAGCTAGACTGTTCACACACACAAACCATTTTTCGGGACTTGGTTATTTGGACTCAGGATACCTCGAAACATGTATTTCCGTTGATAACTCAGAGTCAAAAATTTTAACGATCGCAATACTGTCCCTTTCTATATATAGGTAAGTGAAAGTAAAAAAGATGAAGATTCTTTTGATTAATGAGAAATGATCTGGAAATATGTAATATCTTTTTATTATCATGTTGTTAATGGTAGTTATTAATATTTATAAAGCAGACCCATCCCATTCATGAAAATGTACATAGCATTAAGGAGAGAGAAAGAGAGAGTGGGGAGGGGGGAGGGAAGGAGGAGGAGGGAGGGGAGAGCAAAGAGGCCTTTAGGGGATGATATACTTTTGGTTGTTAGGGGAGACTGATGATCATTAGAAGCCCCCTCATTGGTCAGCGAGGGACCATTTTTCCAAGGCCGCTAATTCTAAGTTATCAGTGCTCTTCCGAATCACTCCCTCGGAGCTTCATCTATATTTCCTTCCTTCTGTGGAGAGGAACAAAAAAAATATCTCGGAGGGCTACCTCTCCAAAGTCCGTTAGTCATTGTCTATGACGCTGATATTTCTTCACAAATCGACAAAAGATTTATTTAATAACCGTTATTTAACAACCAGAAAAGCTAATATAGATGCGGAACAATGAAAAACGAAACATCCATTGAATCCGATAAATTTAAATGAAATAGTCGTATTCAGATTAATACTAATACAAACCTAATAATAATCACTACATGAAATTTTTCGATGCTGTAAAACATACTACAAGCCCCCTTTTCAGTACCATTATCCCATCCTCAAGATCAGTACGTTGGCAATAAACATTACTGAAAGCTAATTGATCAAACTTGAAGCCACTCTAAAAAATCAACAACATGATTGAATAAAAAATTAGGCTTAGGTTTTAGATATTCTCAAACCTCTCGCTAAACAGAAATAATGTACGCACCGGCATTTAAAAGGAAGCAAGAAATAGAAAACATAGCTGCACAATAAAATCAAAATCTCCTTCAAATTCAGTGTCATTGAAGAAAAAAGAGAAAATGGATTCAAGATGTTATAATACAAAACTCACAATAACAATAAAGGGGCTTTGAATAAAAAATAAATAAAAATTTACTAATAATTAGTTTATTTTGTAAAACTTGAACTACAATGAAGTATTCCTTTTTAATGAAAAGTTCGTGGCACAGACCCCTTTTTATCGAATTATTAACATCCGCCTGGAAATTCGTAAATAGTTTCATCTCATCATAACCTACAACTATTGTATTTACGTAATCTCTTGGGATTGGGGCGTTTTCAATCTGGAGGGAGGCAAACTTTGTATATTTAATTAGGTATTAATAACTCGTAAATACCCATTTGCTTTCTACTTGGATCGTAAGATAATTTGATCACAAAATCGGGAAATAAGGTGGTCTTCTAAAATATTGAGTCGTTTGGTGACCGTGACCATGGTCTACACCGTGACCTACACTGCCAAATTTTCAAAATAACGAGGTTATATACGACAAACGGCTTCATCTTTTTTATCAATTTCATGATTATAATTATCTTACGATCAAAGTAGAAAGCAAATGGGCATTTACAAGTTTTTAGTACTTAATTAAATAGACAAAGTTTGCCTCTCTTGAGGTTAAAAATGCCCCAATTCCAAGAGTTTTTGTAAACAAAATAGTTCTAGATTACGATGAGATGAAACTATTTACGAAGTTTCAGGCGGATGTTAATAATTCGATACAAAATGGTCTGTACCACGGATTAGAACGTTCAAGTGGAATTGTAGAATCTTTTTTTTTTTTAACTATTAAATAAGATGTGAAAAAAAAAAATTTTAAAACAACTATAATTTGTAAACGGTTTTGAATAAAGTTTTACCTCTTACATGTACCGCCAACGAATGGTGTTATGCTAATGTTCAAAATATATCATAAAAATGTATCATTTTGAATTGATGCGGTTTAAAGTGCAGACTGTGCCATAACAAAACTAGGTCAAGTAGGGGAAAGCAGTAATTTTCCTCCTCGTCGAATATTTCGAAATAAAGTTTTATTTCTTATGGTTACACCGCAACCTCGAGGAACTAATGGTTATTTATCGACGGCTTGTCTATTCATTGTGGTTAGCTATGACATCTTCACAGAAGAATCCTGTAAGATAGCGTAATCGTTAAGAAGAAAAAAATAAATACCAGTAAAAATAACTTGATGCAGATATATATTAAGTTTCAGGCTAACTAATTTTTAAGATCTGAAAAACCTACATTAATAGATACTTTATTATTATGGGTGATAAATATTCAGGATGCAGTCATTGTAAGGTTTTTATTAGTGCCGACGTTTCAACTCAAACATGTGGGTCATCATCAGGGCTGAAAAGGTTTAAATACAATCAGAGATATAATATTATACGACTAATAATGGTTAATAATGAATAAAGAATCTTAACTAATATTACAAATGAAATAGAAATATAGAAAGTTATACAAACTACAAATAATGTATATAATTTATTTATAAAAATTAGTAAAAAAAATACTATGCAGTACTTGAATATCTTCAGTGCTCGAACCACAGTCAGTAAGAGAAAATATTAAAATTTGTATAAATGAATTATATACATTATTTTTATGTTTTATAATTTTCTACATATTTAATTTGTAATATTTGTATTGTAATGTTAGTTAAGATTTACGTACCATCAATCAGTATATTTTTTCATTATTAGTCGTATAATATTATATCTCTGATTGTATTTAAAAATGTTCAGCCCTGATGATGACCCACGTGTTTGGGTTGAAACGTCGGCACTAATAAAAACCTTATAATTACTGCGTTCTGAATATTTATCACCCTTGATTTGTAGAACAGTCGACTAATTTCCTTCGATAATTTTTTATAGAATCGATACTCATATATATAATCGGTATCACTTCTTGCTTTAATGATAATCTGCCTTAGGCTTTCAAGGCACGTTTTTTAATTATGAAATCCGGATTGTCCTCCATGTCGTTTCGGATAGAGTTTGGATAAAGAGGTAAGCGTGAAGTTCGGTTATCGTACGTAGTCCGATTGATAGCAGCAAGCCCACCGCAGATTGCGCCGAGCATGGGACAATGGAATCGCCTATTACAAATCATTGGTTTGGAATGATTGCCAAGCCCTCCATTCATTGGCTGGTTTCAATTTTACACCGCTGGTGGTATTTCGCTACAAACAGGTTTACCTTCGGCTAGTATCCATATAGGGCCTATTAAGCCGCTCGTATTGGCGTAGCTGAAAGGAGGCGGTTTTTCAAATATTCCAATTTCACCAGAAAAAAAAAAAATAATAATAATAATAATAAATAAAGTAAAGTATTTTAAATGGTTTCTAATTAGAAATATCAAACGGTAAATGTTTGACAGCGTCTTAAATAATAAATTCTTTTTACTGTTATTATTTACTTTCCCATCTTAGTCTTCTTTCACCTTAAACAAAAATATTTAAAATGAAGTAGGCATTCTAAATATAAGGAAAAACTATTTTTGAATAAAAGAAAAAAAATCGAGTTTTGGTTTTCAATGGTTACTCGTAAATCTCTATACAAAGAAGGAGGGTGTTATAAGCTATATATATATATATATATATAAATGAATGTATGTATGTCTATCTGTTTGCCCTTTGTGCATTGCTAAATCATTCATCCGATCGCCATGAAACTTTGGGAAGTTGTTCCGTACACTCCTGGGAAGTTTTCTAGCATAGTACTTCTGTCTTAAGATAATTTTATATATGTAAAAAAAATAAAAATGTAAATGTTTTTCTGTTCAAAGCCGCAAAAAAAAAATGTGTCGCTATTTACTGTAGCGCGAAAACGGCTTTACCGATTTCAAAGAAACTTGGCTAAAGTCTTCCCCTTGAAACCCTTTTAATTTATGTGTATAACATACTTTCCCGAAAACAAGCTGAAAAATGTTACGGTGAATTCAATATTCTATTTGCCGAAAACTAAAAAAGTACACAATTTTTGATTGATAATACCCATATTTACATGAAAGATTTCTGAATTGCTGACAAAATAAAAAAAAATAAAAAACGGTTCGTTGCAGAGTTATAGAGTTTAAACATTTACTGCCTTCTCTTCAGAAAATGCCGTTTCCTTTTGCTTCCTTACTACTGAAGTTCGGCAAGCATTTTTTTAAATTTTTTTATTGATTAGTCGAAAATTTTATAATTACTACAGTAATTGAAATTATCATTTGAAGAATTATATGATTCTCCTTATGCAGGTCAATACTATTATACGTTTTTTAAATTTAGTTTTATAAGTTCAACTCAGACTGTTTCTGATGATTATGAATGACGGTGTATTCACTCAGATGATTATGAATGTTCAATTTGAATCATGAGAAAAAAAATCATTAGAATTAGTTTAAATTTATGCCATTTTACAGACAAATTTGTTTCCCAACTTTATAAAAATGACAAATGTCCTTTGCTACTAATCTTATTATGTGCTTAAATATGTGCATGTTAAATATTATAATTAAATATGTGCTTTCTATTATCTTTGTTTTTAATTTTGCCAGGCTAAGCCACAGCAGCGCGTGGCCGGGTAAAGCTAGTAACATATAAAATTTGATTGATATGAAGGCTTAGTAGAATATTAATATTACACTTTCAAATGTAATTTACTAAATTAAACAAATTATCAGGAAAAAAATAGTTTATTAATTTCTACATGAAAATAAATTTCGTTTACATAGTGATATCACAAGCCCATTTGACTTTAGTTAATATACTGCTTAAACCTTTTTATTTTTTAGGACTTCCTTACAGTATATATATATACATATATATATATATATATATACATATATATATATATATATATATATATATATATATATATATATATATATATATATATATATATATATATATATTTTCTTTTCAGAGAAGATTATAGAATTTTAAAGATAAAAACTGAATTTGGATTTTTTTATTATTGAGACTATCCTACATAACACGCTTTCCTTCCAGATCCTTTTATTCCAAGCTAGACATTAAAAAAAATACCTCAAGTCATATTTTATTTAAATTTAATTTTCATATTTTAATATATCCAACAATTATAATGCAATAATTATCCAATTTAAATTTTTTTTTTTTCTGTTTCTTCAAAACCAAAACTAAGACAGAAACTGAATACATATACTTAAACCAGTATGAGCATACTCATGACGAAAATTCGGTATCGCTAAAAAGACACCTAAAAAAACTTCAAACCTCCCAATCAAAATTATTGTGGCTCATAACAACTGACTAAAACAACTCTACACACTGACCTCCATCTTCCAACAGTTGACAAACATATAACGACCCTTTATATTAATTTAATTTTGTACTCATTTAAACAGACATCACTTAATAAGAGGCATACCTGACATAACCCAGAACATGAGGAGCAGACTAAAAAGGCGTTGGATGAGAGATCTCCTTCCTTAAACAACTTAAGTAATTGAAATAAGTAGGGTAAGAGACGCTGCTGAGTATTTTCCTTCCCCATTCCTGACATGTCATTTATATCTTGTATTTCAAACACATTTGCTGATTGTTAAAAAAGTTGACCGGCGCAAATACATTTTTATATTTTAAAAAATCTCATAAAGGGCTCCTATTTACTTACATATTCATTTAACATATCATACATATATAAAAATAAATGCTCGCTATTGATACAGACCGATCGATATTATCATAGAATACAAAATATGATAATAGCCATTAAGTTGAATTAACATTCATACACAGCAGCTCTAGGATTATACAAAACGGATCATAAATCCATGGAATATAATTTATTCCACTGCAACGAGTGATAGTAAAGCACAGCTGATCTCGCGTTTTCAATAAGACGTTACTTTATAGGGAAACGTGTTTAATTATTGTAACAGCTGTGGATACATTAAAAAGAAATATAATGGTATAATATAATACAAGGACTATATTATAACCATCTATTAGGGAATGATCAAGCAATAAATATTTATTTAGGTATAAGACTGCGATGGAAAACGGTGGCGTATTAAACATGGTTAATGTTTTACACCTTAAATGACTTGAGTTTTACATTAAAAAAAATCTTCCACACATCCAAAGTGAAGTTAGAATTTAACATATTGCTATTTATTTATAGTTAAAATTTAATTTTAACAAATCTTCAAAAACGATGTTTGTTTTTTTGGCTATAACAAATATTTGAGCATGTCAACTTATGTTTAAAATTTAAAATGTATTAATATTTACATTACGAATAAAAAATAGGGAAAAAACGAGAAATGAAAAAATATATTGCATTCAAATAAATTTAATTAAACTGTTTGTCACTTTCATGACAGGCGCGGATGAAGGTCTTAAGTGAAAAAGATATATATATAAATAAATAATATTAAATATATTTTGTACCATATATAAAAAAAATGCAAAGAAGCCACAAGATTAATATATTCCATTTATAAAATCAATTCGATTAAATAAAATTTGGTTTTTAATCTTTAATAATGCTAAATCAAATGAAAAAAACTATTTCAACAAAACTCTAAATAAACAAAGATATAGTAAATTTGAAGAAAATATATAATTTAATAAAAATTAGAGGAAAACATTCCTACCACTATATATAGTTGTATATATTATAAGAATAAAAATTCACACGAGCCAGGGGGAAAAAATACAAGATGAAGCACCTCATATGATTATGTAGGTATGAGGAAGGAATACACCCATCCCCATTTGTTCCGCGGGAGGAATAAGTTTCAAATGGACACGGAAAGTAATCATTCTCTTATTGTATTCTGTTTTTTTTTTCTACTGTTCTCTAATACGTGAGCTTAATACGTTTTATATCAGTTTGCTATGAAAATTTCAGATATAATGACGAAGTTTGATGAGTCAGATATCATTGTTCCAAAAATTACATATTATAATTTTAAAATATATGAAAGCTTTTGAAAAAAAAGGACTTGATTGAATTAATTAAACTAAAGCTTAATAAAGATAAGATACGTTATAATTTTGAGAACATTTTTGTTGTATTTTCTAACCTTTCTTGAACAAATAGTGAGGCCCATAAATAAATAAATAAAAGTTTGACAAAAAACAAGGTTAATACACCAAAGGTTTTTATTGCAGATCAATTATACAAAAGATAGAAGGGGATAACTTCTTTGCATATATTTCCTACTTCAAGCGGTTACTTTGATTACACAATTTTTTTTTAAATAATTAAATGAGCTCAAGGTTTGCGGAAGAATGACTTCCAGATGGTACGATAGGGCGAGCTGATCAGATGCAAATAAATTTAGATAAACTTGAAACTGACTAAAAAGTTTCCTTCCTTAAGATTCCATCGAGCCGTTGGTCAGGCGAAAATTGGTTAACATTTGGTGACGGGAGGGAGGGAAGAGAGGGGGATGGTTTAGCTTTCTGAATATTCAGGATTTAATCAGAAGTTTGGATTATGACTAATTAACAACTATTGCCTATGCTAATGAGAGAACGATTCGGTCTTGCGGAAATCGGGTTAATTAATACGAGAAAAGTAAGATATTGGTAATGAATATACCTGTAATGATGTCAATAAATAAACAACTATATTGTTATATTAATTGACTAAATCTCAACACCTTCAGAAAATATATGCCATCTAACAGTCGAGAGAATAGAAATCTCTCTCTTTCTCTCTCTCTCTCTCTCTCTCTCTATATATATATATATATATATATATATATATATATATATATATATATATATATATATATGTATAAACCGATGATGTTAGAAGGATGATAAATAGCTAGTTTTAAAACTTATCAGTTGGACTCTCATTTGATACGTAATCTGATAATCTGAAAAACAGAAAATTTGTTCACTTCTTATCAATTTTTTTTTTAAATATATGTTTTACTTAGACATACTTTGGTTAGATTTATTCCAAATTTCATGATGGAAAAATAATGCCAGCAAGACTAAATGTTAGATAGTTGCTATTATATTATACTTTGCTATATAATGTTGCTCTATTATATTTTATAGTCATCACATAAAGAGAAACCGTTACCAAATTTTCATATTAAAATTTGTATATTCATAAAGGATTCAGGGATAAAACATTTATAGAATGACATGAAGCATATTATTCAAATTATTTACTGCAATCAAATCCTTCATATTTAGTAGTATTATGATAGCAGTACTATAAAATAATATTAATTATATAGAATATTATTTTAAAATATTTCATCAAGATAATATGCTTCATATGAGTAATTAAATGTTTTATGGATGAATGAGTAAGCAAAATATGATAAGAAGCACTATAACACCTACAATTTTATTTTATTTACTCGTCCGGAATATTTGGTAATTAATTGTTTTTTTTTTTAAAGAAAATCTTTGATGGCGTTTTTTCGTGATGAGGGAATTTTCAAAAAGTAGTAAATATTTTCTTGTTTTGCCTTTGTGACAACTGAAATAATAAGTTTTAAAATTAGCTAACAAACGTCATTCTAGCACCGTCAGTTGTAAATCTAAAAGTGTGATCGTGATAAAAAATATTGTGAAATTATTAGCTTCCCCATTTTTGAAAAATCAATAAAAGCGACCTCTCCAGACCAATTCGAACCTACATTTTTCCAACCTTGTTTTCTCCTCGATTCCAATAAACCGTCTACGTATCTGAAAAGAAAATGGCCTAGGGATTTTTTAATTTAGAGCTATTTAGGGAGTCCTACAAACGGCTAATTTCTTAATTAGTCTACTCATTTAATTATTCTAGTTCTGTTTACATTTACAAGTTATTTTTTATTTTTTTACATTTGTGTTACAATTTTTTTTTGGCATTGCAGATTATGTAGGTCTTTTGCCGCCTTAACACGCCTGCTCCATCTTTTCCTGGGCTATTTCTTTTCATTTATTTGCACGCAGCTGTATTGCATCTTTGTTGATTCTATCTATCCATCTCCTTTTTGGCCTTCCAGATGATCTTTTGGCATTGAGGCATTCATTGTTACGTAGAGCCTTCCAGAGGGATTGCTACGAGCTACATGCCTCGCCCATCTCAACCTCTGTACCTTCTTATCGTGCATGGAATATTGATTGACCAGTTTCTGTATTATTTATTTATAGTAAATAGAGTGTGAATGTGCCCTCTGAACACTATTATAAATGTCCTCAAGTGTGACAGATTTAATCATTTCCTAATAAATGAATTCATAAAAAAAAATAATAATAAAATATGCATAATTAATACGACATGGCAGGGTCGGGAACTATGCAATGACCAAACAGCGTGTAGACAAATACACTTCTTTTGTTACATTGTTCAGAAAATACTATCATGAAAGAAATGATTCCTGTATAACCGAGGTTTTCCTGATGCATTAAACCAAACTCTCGAGATTCTGTTTTATTTTGCTAACTCATATATTGGCACGGTGTTGATTAGTTAGTTATTAAATTGGTGTTTTTTGTCTTCAATTGAGGCATTCATCGTTACGTAAAGGCTTCTAGATGGATTGCTGCTCCACCCATCTTAACCTCCGTGCCTTCATGTCATGGGATATTGATTGAATATGTTTTGTAAGCGGTTCTTTATTGGTCTTGAGTTACAATAAATAATTTTAAAAAATACTTAAGATAAACATTAAAAAATAGATTTATAAGATATTTAGTTTGTATAACTGATACAAGAAAAATCATGTAAATTAGGACATAGAGGCGAAGGCCTCAAGCGATTTCAAATGGAATGACCAATAAATTGTGGTAATATTTCAAAGGGGACCCCTCCTCCCACCCTTAAAATATTTTAAACCATCCGTCCAAGTTACCTATGGACTTGGAGATGGGATCCAGTATTGGAATAGATGGGCTAACAAATCTAGATTCATTTCCAGAGCAATTGGTTGGGATCCCAGAGCAGCCAGGCTGTATGTCAGGGGATCAATCGGATTCCCTGAATTACATTAAAGTATCCTCCCAGAATTAAATTCCAGCCTAGCGGAAGCTTTGGCCTCTCCAGCAGGCTCCATTGGCCTCCTCCAGTTCAACATTATAACATCCTCAAGTTTCTTAAACGGTTCGAATCAGGAAATTAAAATAAAATAAATTTATTTAGATATCATATGATAAATATTAATTTACAAATTCTCGGTAATCACTTAATTCAATAGAAATAACTTGATATGTCAAAAAATGGTCATCATGAGTTATTTATATAAGTCTTCTGCACACCATGAAGTAGTTTTCCTCTTGACATCCTAAAGATTTTACTGTACCACAACCCATGAAGGGTCTCTTGGGTTCAGTACTATTTAGGGAAAGCACTGTTTCTAGGTCAACGGTTGTGCAAGGAGATGATTTGACCGAGATCACGCTCAACCGCAAGGTTTTTCCCCTTAATTAATTATTTAATTAAGCGTACCCACTGTATAGAGGCTGAGTGTGCCTCAGGAGGGTAGCCCCACGGCTCCATGAAACGGATAAATAAATTTTCTGCCATGAGCCGAGGTTCGGAGATGGGACCTTTAGCATTGGAAGCTTAGTACCCTACCACTGAGCTACCCCACTCACTTTAAGATTTACTACTATGAATTATAAATTTCCACCTGAAACCTAACTTGAAGAGTGCAGATTTTCTGATTGCAACAAACACTTTGTAATAAATAAATAAATAAATATTCTTTTGCCATACGAACGTAACTTGGAAAAATATATAAAATAAAAAAATCTTAATGTTTCTATATATGATATGTTGACAGTTCAATTATTCTCTTTCTCCTGCAACCTCAAGACGCTATGAAATATTCTTGACTCGGAAAGGTTGAAAGCATGTTTGAGGTTAAGGAATCATTGCTAAAGAACAAAAGACGATATTTAGGATGAACAATAACGTGGAAGAGGCACACAATAAGCACGCCAAGAACCACAAATAACAGGTCAAGTGTTTCTCGGTCTATGCCTTGTTTCTTATTGCTTCCAAATTATTCACTGACTGAAACACTTGAGTTTGTGAATGTTTTATTTTTCTTATATTTGATGCATATTATGTACTTCCATGTAAATATATCACACATAATAAGAAATGCATTAGTTGAAGGAATCTAGTCTACTGTACTACATATCATGGACGATAAATATTCAGGACGCAGTCTTTTTTTTTAAAAAGATTTTTTAATTTTTGTTAATGTTCCAACCTCATCTTCAGGGCTGAAAATTTTAAACTACTATCAGAGATATAATATTATACGACCGATAATGGTAAATAATAAACTATAGTGATTGATGGTACATGAATCTTAACTAATATTACAATAAACATATTAAAAATGAAATATGTAAATAGTTATACAAATTAAAAATAAAAAATAATGTATATAATCCATTTATATACATCCACTCTCAGTGCTCGAACCACGTTTGACACGTAACCACTTTATATACATTATTTTTAATTTGTACAACTATTTACATATTTCATTTTTAATGTCTATTGTAATATTAGTTAAGATTCATGAACCATCAATCACTATAGTTAATTATTTACCATTATCGGTCTTATAATATCTCTGATTGTATTATAAAATTTTCAGCTCTGAAGATGACCTACATGTTTGGGTTGAAACGTTGGCAAAATTAAAAAATCTTTTTAAAAAAATACTGTGTCCTGAATATTTATCACTCATGATGCATCGTTCTTTCCACCAACATTCAAGGTTATGTTAGGTTACTTTGTTTTTAGACACACAACATCTTGGGTTATTGCCGTCCTTCTTTTATTATTTTGAGTTAATTTTTTTTATTTTACTGAAAATATTGTTTTGTTTTATTTAAGAAACTAGGGAGTGCCTCCTGTCCGGCTAGCGGGGGACCAACCCCCATTTTATAAATTAATCAACTGTTCATTTAATTGTACAACTCGTTGCTCAATTATATAACTTTAATTTACATGTCTTCTGCAGTTCAGATTGTATTATCTTTTATCAACATAGGATAAATTGAACGAAACCACAGTTCGGACTAATTTTTAATTTCTTTAAAAATCTATAATATACATCACGCGTTATTGCCAATTTAAATTATTGCACAATTAATTAGGCGTTTAAGTTTGGCTTCGAAATCTCCCGAGAGTCCACCGTACATTGAGTGTGAATCAGCTACTCTATCACTATTACTAATGTTCTTAGTTGTATCAAAATGTAATATTACTCAACGAGAAAATGTTTAATTAAAAATATATATATATATATATATATATATATATATATATATATATATATATATATATATATATATATATATTAGAGTGACATATTGAGAAATTGCATTATCTTTATTTTAAATTTTAGTTATAGGAGTGCAACCAATAGATAGTTTCTCTTCATATTGTACATGTCATGTTACTGATTTCAGATTTACTTTTATTTGTCATGTAATACAGTTGTAAATTTCTATAAATATATTTTTTTAATAGTAATTAATGTAATATGAATATTTTTAAAAGTCCATATACCATGGTTCTTTCATTTTACACAGGAAAACAGGAGATGTTTTTATAAGTAAGTCTCGTCTAATGTTGAAGAGGAAGAATTAACAAAATACTATTTTATTTATTTTTAACATTTTTTTTTTATACCAAGATCTCCATTATGTAAATTGATCCTTATCATATCAGGTTACTAACTACACTACTTACTAAAACGCTACTATCTTCTTTAATTTATCCTATCTTAACTTTAATATTTACATTTTTATGAAAATAACAGCCTATTGACGAGTTTCAGGTAGCCTGTATAATGTCAACCTGTAGTAAAAACTATAAATATACATAAAAAAATAAAGTGAATAAAAAATAACTAACGAACGAAGTAATTATCAGCTGTAGCAGCCCGTGAAGATGACGACACAGATAATAAAACCAGAAGATTATTCGATGCTCTGTCCACTGAGCTTAGTGAACGATTAACCGAAGCGTTGGTCCGGAGACCCGGAGTCCAACATAACGATTTACCGGTCTCTTCAATGTTACAAAAACTATATGGAGGCTTCCTCACCAACATTAGATGAGCTTTTTTTTCAGCAAAGGATAGAACATCGATCGATTTTAAAATAAAAAGAAATACAAATAACAATACTGCAGTAAACAAATTTTGCACATACAATAACCAGTTTAACATTCTCAATTGATTTGCTCTTTGATATTCAGTGTGAATTTGGAAAGACAGAAACTGACATGAGGTAACGCATCTAATAAAGGTTATATCTAGTTCTGCCATAAATACTGTTACAAAAGTTGATTTTTGCTTTCATTTAGATGATCCTTACCTCTATCAGGTTATTTTCTTTACATGTCAGAATAACAATCCCAATTATTTTTCTTTCGCTCAGCTAACATGGAGTGGGGTGATAAAAAAAACCGAATAGCTGTTGTCTTACCCAAAGTTGGAAAATGTAGGTAAGAGATTTTCAACATTTTCAAACCTTTGGGTATCAGCCGTATGTTCGTGTACTCCACTATAAATAGATATAATGAGACCCTATCTTTATGTGACAGACCACGACCAGGCCGTCCTCGCACTGTGAGAACGGCAAATGCAGTAAGAGCAGTGATTGTATAGTAAAAAGTGACCTTAGGATGGGTGCATTTCGAAGAATGACAGGACAAAGGCTAACCACTTCCCTAAAAAAAAAAAAAAAAAAAAAAAAAAAAAAAAAAAAAAAAAAAAAAAAAAAAAAAAAAAAAAAAATAGAATGGACAGATGCAAAGTGCTCATTGGACGTTACACCAATGAAAGTTAAATTTTTACAACTGAGGAAAAATTTAATCGCAAAATGATTGCGTGTACGCACACAGCTCTAAAGAAGCCCAGGAAGTCATTGGAAGAGTGGAAAGAGGTCATCGCCCTTCCTTAGAGATGTTTTGGTGGGGAGTTTGCTTTGGTGGAACCACAAAGCTCCACTTTTGTGAAAAAGGAGATAAAACAGCCGCTAAAAACTTTCACGACGATATTTTGAAACCGGTTGTCAAGTCTCTAAATGATAATCTGTTTGCTAGAAGTCATTGGGTTTTCCCGCAGGATTCCGCTCCAGCTCACCAGGTCAGGTCAACTCAGCAGTGGATGCAAAAGAATACTCCAGAGTTCATATCTGACTTGGATTGGTCCTCAGGAAGCCCTAATCTCAAGCCACTAGATTATTGGTTTTGGTTCGAAGTGAAGATGATGGCATTCCACAGAGCACACCCTAACTTGGAAAGCCTCAAACTATCTCTGGTCCAAGCAGTTGCGCGCTTTCCTGAAGAGTGCTGCGTGCTGCTATTGATGACTGGTCACAAAGATTAAATGCCTGCTTCAAGGAAAAAGGGAGACATTTTGAGTAATTTATTTTTTGTATACATTTCCTTGTAACAATATTTATGACAGGACTAGGTATTCAAACAGCTGATCAGAACAAGAAAACATGTAACTAACAACCACAATACCTACACAGGGCACACAAAAAAGAACAAAAGAAAAAAAAAGTAATCAAAGTGCACATCAAAAGAACGTTATCAATATCAATCAACGCATCACAAAAGCTTATCAAAGTAAAATAACTAGATTTATTAGACTAATCCAAGAAGTTTCAGAATGATAGTTATTCATACTTCTACTGTCAGTCCTATATTTGAGCCTTTCTGCTGACAGAATGACTAACTCTAATTTCAACTTTTTTGAGTATTCATTATAGTGATATTTCTAGTTGGAAAATTTATAATATCTGTATAGACAGTGACTAAGTTGATTCCAGAGCATATAGAGTGCATAAAGAAGAAACCTCTGTTTGCGCTAGTTATACGCTGGTCTATTTCGGGCCGTTGGTCATTCATCGAGGTTATTATGGAGTCGAGGAATTTCAAATAATCTTCTCTCGGGCATGATTTTCCTTCTACGCAGATCCTTTTATTGGGGTGTAATTTTCGGCTTATTATCATATATTTTGTTTTGCCTTCATTTACTTATAGGCCGATCTACTCTGCCTCTCTTATCTTGCGAGTTTTTCAATGTCTTCTTGATTACTTCCAAGGACAGCTACATCATCTGCGTATCCGAGGATTTTATGATTCATTCCGACGTGGACCCCTCCATTTTTGGGTGATGTTCTTATCACCTTCTCCAGGGCTAAGTTGAACAACATCGGTGATAGTTCATCTCCCTGCCTTAAGCCCGATCGAACTTCGAAGGCTTTAGATACTTCTCCTTGTATTAGGACTCGATATTTAGTATCATTTGTAAATATTATTCTCATTATAATTAGTATTTGTAATAATGCATTATAGGATTGCATTGATAACAATAGGCCCAATGCTAATAAAAAAAAAAAGAAACACTAGATAAATAGCTAAGAACTAAGACGAGGGACACCTGCCAAACCAGAACGAAAATAGAAAAAAGAGCAGAGAAACTTCAAGCTATAAATCCGAAGCTGTGTAAGCCAGGCCCCGATTTTCCCTTAATTTGCTGCACCTCATCGATCTACTACACTGTCCTTTTTATCCACCATTTTTACCTTTCTCGGCTTCTTCTTCACTAACAGCAATTACTAGGATCGGATCTAGTTTGCTATTCCATTTCGAGCTACGAAATCGAATTACACCGAAAAGGGGTCTTCAACTAAAAACAATTTAAGCTAAGCTTATCCTAACCTATCGCATTTACAAGAGGAACCACCTTCTGCCTTTTTTATTCAACATGATCAATACCGTTTCAAGTACACCAAGCGTGGTTAAATAGAACATCCTTATGCAAAAAAAAAGAATGATTTAATCAGGATTTGAAATCGATAATTGAAAAAATCAAAATAAAATCAGATCAAAATTTTTATCTGAAATTTTTAAAAATCATTTGATGATTTTTATCAAGTGCGATTTTTATTTATTGATCATAAGTGAGAAATATCGTATCCTGATTATTATTTTTGATAAAAAAAAACATTAATGATATTTGAGTAATACTTTTTTAAATCAGGAATTTCAACTTTGTGAAGAAGCTCTATGATATATTTTGTGTCTGGATTAGTAGGTGGGACATATTGCTATCAACCATGGTTGATGTTATCATAATTAAGGTGATTTCAAAAATTAAAAAATATATACATTAATAACGTACACATATATATATTAATATTGTATTTAATTAGTGTATAAAAGGTGATTTTTATTTTACTATTTAAATTTTTTTTATCACAATTTAATCATTATTATTTATGTAAAACTGCATCACTTACTTTGTGATCATTATTTTTAATCGAATAAATTAAAATCAAATATAATAATTATTTCATGATGTTGTAGAAACATATAGATTTCAAACCCTGGATTTAATACCATCAACAGTTGCATGCCAGATTTCTGTAATTGAAAACCATTTAATTACACGAAATATTTGTATTTTTTTTTTAAATAAACACATGTTATTCTTGAGTAATATTGCATTCTGCCACATTCAAGGAAACTATTAAATTGTGCATTAGAAAAAATAGTAGTGAATCGGCAGAAACGAGCTAAAATCTATGTTCATACGTTAAATTTATTTAATTCATTAAATTTGATTGGATTATTAAAAATAAACAACATTTCATAAGCAGACCCTACACGGTAATTCATGAATGAACGTCACAAGAAGTTCCAAGATTGCCCGCTATCGCTTTGATCATGAAGACCCTTACACGTTCAATCATTACTGATCATTACTTATGTAAAGTTTCCACTTTTTTTTCTCTCCAATTTATTGCCTACTTGACTATTTAAAGAAAAAAATAGTTGAAAATGGTTAATAATAATATAGACTAGGGATATAAACAACTATTTACTTATATGAAATTATTTATTTAATAACGAGACCTAGGTAAACTAACCTATCTAGTAGTAAGGTTAGTCCCATAGAAAATCGTTTTGACAAAAGTTAGTCAAATATAAGTCTACTACTTTCAAAACTTAAGGAAAGGTATTGCGAAAATAATAAATTTGTTGAAGAAAATGTGAAAAGAACTGATAAATATACACAACGTTAAAGTTTTTTTTTACCTAAAGTAAATTGTGAAGTTTCCTCATTTTTTTTTTTTATTTGTTGCCCACTTGACTATTTAAGAGAAATAGTTGAAGATGGTTTAAAATTATAAACAAGGGATATGAAAAATTATTTAACTATTTACATATAATGAAAATCAGAAATTTATAATGGTTGTGAGGCCTAGGTAACCTAACTTATCCAGCAGTATGGTTAGTCTCCCCACTACTTTTACCTCAGTCCTCCCTCCACTTCTCGTCAATGAACCTTTGATTTCCGGATGTTCGGAAATCCGCAGCGCACCACCATCAGTACTTCACTCACTACCTTACACGACAATTCGGAACGTCATTAGTGCAATTCCGATTGACCGTGTATGGTCCCCTATACATGAATTAGGCTAATTCGATTAGCATTTCGGTTATAGAAATATTATTTTAATAAACGTTCGAAAATACCAGTATTGACTTCAGAACATTTTCGGTTTCGTCTTCGAAGAATGGCAGCTACCCTCCTGATTGGTTTATATCTTCCATTACATTACATTTGTCTTATTTTAAATAGGAATCAGTGCATCCAGAGAATCTACTTCTATTTTGCATACTTCGCCTTTGAGTATGCATGTCTCACCCTATGTCTCACAAACAATAATTCAGCACTGAGGTCTAGAAATGTTAGAAGGCAACATGTTGGACAACCGCGACCAATCCAATGAAATGGAAACCATTCTTCCAATTGTCGGATGCATAAATAGCAAGCAGCTGTAGCACTCCCGTTACAGAAAAAATAAGAAACCAACATACTTGCATACAATATGTGAGGCTTTAATAATAAGACCGAATATAAGACTGAAATCACTGTGATGATCACTAACACATGTTCAAATATGCCCGTAACTGGTTTAAAGTCTATTGTAAACAATATCATAATGCGAATACTTTAAATTGTTGTCAAGCCTTCAAGTACCAGACAAACATCGTTTTATACAGTATTTATATTTTTCTTCCAGAGTTAGCACCGGTATTATAATAAAAAAAATAAATAAAAAAACAACAAGTCCCCACCATAGTTGAATCCTGGATCTGTTATTTATCCACATCAAAATACAAATAATTACGATATTTGTATAAATAATGACATGTAATCTTACAAAGAGATAGATATGAATAAAATGACACTCGGTGTTACATATAAAGGTGTATTTACAATATTTTCCAGGCCAAAATCACTAAATATTCAAATACATTCTATAAAATGTAAGATGTATTCTTCCTCCTACGTTTTTGTTGCGCAACTTGACTGCTAACAGAAAAGTGCCGAGTTTAACCGCTTTCTCAAAAACAACCGATGAGCTTATATCAACATATTCTCTATTCTTGAATTAAATTTTTGAATCTATGTTATATCTATAGAAACACTTCCTTACACAGACTAATTATTCTAAAAAAGTAATTAGAATCGTCATTGCTATTTTTGGTAGTTATTTATATTAGTTATAATTACTATATGAAAATAATGATTTTCTTCATCTATGGAGTTAAAAATTTGATATTTAAATAAATTTAAATGAACAGAAACCCACACATGGGGTAGACCATAGTGGACAAATTAGTGTATAAAGTAGACCCTGGTACACCAAAAGAGGCTGAATGAGATAGAATATTCTATGAATAGCCAATGAGGGCTGTTTCGGAAAGAGTAAGAGGATAGAGAACGGGAATTAAGGGATGAATTAGCAGAGGAAGGATAATACAACCCCTCCTCCTCCCTCCCAGTACCAGAGTTATGTAAAGTTATCCCTCCCCCCCTCTACTTCCAGGTCTGGACGAATTGGTTGGGCCCCGGAGCACTCTAGGATATCGGGGAGGAGTTTTTATAGCATCGTCAATAATATTTAGCGCCTATCTCGTTTTATTGCCTTTTTACCGAAGGAGTTCCCCTTTAGAGGGAAAGCCAAGTAGGGCTGAGTGGATGGCTGTAATAATACATTTATTTTACAGTTCCGCAGATTAAAGAAGTGAATGAAGCAATCTCTGGTGATAATTCACCGAATAGGAATCATAAAAATTGGATTTACAAATTATATATATATGTATAATTTCTTTATTTTTATAATAAATATATATATGATTTAACATTCCCATTTGGTGAATTATCAACTTGAAACTCCTGAGCTCCTGAATCAGCCTCCTCAACGACTACCTATCTTGGGCCATTGCTTTCCAGTTATCAACATGCAGCTCTATAGAATCTTTGTTGTAACCATCGACAGGTTTTTCGCTATCTAGATGGTGTCGTGCTTATTATTGAGGTATTCATTGATGTGTGAAGGCTTCCTCATGTATCGCATATCCTAGCCTTTATATCAAGAGATACAGAATGACCATCTTTCTTTGGTAGTCTGTTCCTATACCGCTCTTATTATCTTGCGGAGGACCTCCATTTTATATTTTTAATTCTTTTCTCGAACTATCTTAATTTAGTGGTTCAATGCCTAGGGACATTACTGCATTCTTTTACTCGATTTTTTTTTTAAACAATTTATTGAGAAATATTACAATTTGTCACAGTTAACACACTTATAATTACACACATTTAACACAGTTAGGACACTTATAATAGAGTTCAGAGAGTACATTCATACCTTATATATAAAAATATAAATAAATAAAATAATAACAAAAGAATAAGAAAAAAGAACAAAAGAAAAAAAATATATATACATATCTTTTACTCGATTAGATACAATTTCCCAAAATTTCAATAATTGAAAAAAAATTAAAACAATTCAGTATATGTACCGCAGAAGCGAATACAGAATGTCAGCTACTTCGAGAAAACAAAATATCAAATATTTCGTCTATTTCGGAATGAAATTTGACAGACATCTAAAATTTAACGCTCATTGCACTTCAAAACTATCAAAAGTTAGACAAAAATTCTACAAATTCAGTCACCTCTTCACAAACTCAAACCTCAATCTCAGGTTAAAAGTACACATCTACAAAAGCATTCTTCCCCCTTCCCTTCTCTATGGTGCTCCTCTATTGCTCCACATTTCAGAAAATACAAGCAAGAGACTTCAGCGATTCCAAAATAGAATATTTATAAGAATAGCTATAATAACATCATTTGAAAAAGAAAAATCAGATAAACATCACGCCTTCTTAAATTTTCCCAGCGTATCTAAATTCATAAACAAAAGAATAATTAAATTCTACGATTATTTAAAATATTTAACCAATGGAGAATTCGATACGATAACATTTCCGCCGGCTCCTCGGCGATGGTAAAATATAGATATAGATTTTTAGTTAGTCCTAAGACAATTATCAAGATAGATGTGAGCCCCATCATCCAGATTGAAAGTCAAGAAATAAAGATAAACAGAACTAAGAAAGGCTCAGCACGACCTTAAAATGTATCTAAGCAAAAGGAAAATGTTAAACATATGTCAGAAACGAAACATGTTTGAAACTGGGGATAAGAGGAAAAAAAAAAAAAGATTCAATAATTGGAACGAAATTCATCACTATTCCAATCATTGCGAAGAAATTTACAAAAAAATTTAAAAATTGTCCTTTTCAAATTGTCTACCTTTTTGGATTTTAAAATATTTGTATGATACCGACCGAAACAATTTTCAGAAAACAATTCGAATTGAAATGTTTTTCGGTTATAATTCCAAGTCCAACTCTATAGTACGATGATGATTATAGACTGAAGAGAAGATTGATTGGAGTTTTCAGTAAAAAAAAATTATATTTATTTTTATTTTTTGTCAACGTTTCGGTACCACGTTCACCCTTCATCAGACGAATGATTCCGTAAGACCAAGGATATCCTCTTCAGATGATTATATACATTTAAAGTTCCATTTCTATTTGTATATTAACAAAATAAAATTATATATTTTGTATTTACTCAAGTCATTTGTGACCTAAGTAATTATTTTCAGCTCCCGGGTTAAATAGTTAAATATTATATTCGATTTCACATCGATAATAAATATTAGTAACTATTTCATTTCAGTAGTATTTTATTATCAGATAAAGTGTTAGAAGGTAAGCTAGTAACATTTTCAACAGAGTATTCACAAAACGAATTCAATTATCCGAGAAAGTTAGTTCTGTCTCTGTATAACGCCTGGAGTCACAGAACGGGTATAGTTTTTCACCAAGCTTGGATTCTGCTATCATCAATAGTGAGAGAGAGGAAAAAAAAGCTTTTTCTCTTTTAATTGAAATTCCCGCTCCTGATTGAAACTGATTCTAAAGTACAAATCCTCTTTGAAGAAAACATTTTTGTTAAAAGAATCAAGCAAACGTCATTAATATTTTGTAAACAATCTGAGGATAAATTAACAGTGATTGAAGTTTCAATTAGTTCAAAATAACAACTCCATCATGTAGCCTAAGTTAAAAATAATCATTTTGAAATACTTAACATAATAACAGAAAAAAAATATTTTTATAAGTCAATGTTTTTATATTTGAACGTTACAGATATCCCCGTCAGCATTTAATACGTGCCAACAATATTGGAATAAGTCAGATTTATAATACACTTTACTAAGCTAAGATTTATTCATTGACCAATCTTAATAATGCGTATTGTTATAAGATGGACTTAACCTAATAATGCTGGATATATATTTTTTAAAAAATTGTATTTAGAAATACAATAATCTGTCACGTGGACTATAATTATGGTGAGATATGAACACATTCACAGCATATATACAGAAAACATAAAATCAATTAAAATAAAATAATAATCAAACAACTATGTACAGTAAAAAATAAAATAACGTAAATATAAGTAAATTAAAAACATAAAACCTCAGTCATACCTATATATAATATATAGATATATTAAATGCTGAAAAATATCATAATACTAGCAGACCTAGTGGGGAGGTCTTTAGGGCTGAAGATCCAAAATGAAAAAAATTATTTATTTTCTTCAATGGTCCATTTTTGATTATGTGGGTGATTTAAGCGAAATAATTATACAAACACAATACTACTATATCTGTTTAAATTAATGTATAATGCATATGCAGCTAATAAAATGTAAGTACGTATCAATACAAAATATAATAAATTTATTTATACCAGATTTTTTTTTGTTTCAGTGTAGGCCCGCTTAAACATCTTTTCATAAAGATAGTTTTTCCTGTTTTTCTTAAATTAATAATAATAATAATAAAGCACCCCCAAAATTAAATCCTGGATCAGCTTCGTTCGAAGTTACAATAAAATGATTTAAAACACAAATGTGTTTTTTTTTTTTAATTTAAAATTACAAAAGCTTTTCCCTCCACAACTGCAGGGACAAGTCTGCCTCGGAGTTTCCTCGTCTGATGTAAATAGTGTATATAGGTTTGAATGTGTTCTTTTGAATTTACTTATCTTTACATTATTTTAGTTTTATTTATTGTACAAACTTTTTATATAACTTTTTAAAAATAATTTTGATTATTATTTAGTAGTTATTTTTCTTTTGTTTTTTTTTTATGTATATATGGTATGGATGTGATCTTACCTCCTTATAATTATTGTCCAAGTGACAGAAAATTACATTACTAAATAAACAAATAAGAAAAAAAAAACAAAGAACATTTTTAATTTATATACGTTAATTTAGTCTTTGTAAAAATTATTTCCAAATCTGAATCAATTTATGAAACGACTATGAATGTAAGCACACATCATATTAAAATAAACGTCCTGTTGGAAACGCTTTGAATCTCATGCAGGGATCCTTTAACGCTCTATCAAATTAATGGAGGAAGATTCACGTACGAGGCCAACAGATATAGTCTGTGGGCCAGACCCCCTTACCGTGCACCCCCCCCACATCCCTATAAATTGCATATCGTTGTGTTCCTTGTGACAATTTATTAAAAAAAAGCCAATGTTCCCACAAAAAAAAGTGAACGAACTGCCCCAAAATGGCGTCCAAACATGGCGGATTGACGACTTTGACTTTAGTTAGTTTTTTTGTTACTGAGAATCAGCATTTGGCTTAATTTCATTATAGTTGGTCTTTTATTAAAGCTGGATAGTCAGAGAATAAGAAAACATGAAAAAATATTAAAAAATAATTGGCTTAGGCATTAAAAAAAATCGGTAAAGTCAATTTTTTTTACAAAAAAATTTTCAAGTTGAAAATCAAGCGTCGTTTGTAATTAAACGGTCAACAATAATGCAAAACGTGCTGAAATAAAACATCTGGAGAATACATTTCTCTTTCTAAAACACTAATTACTTTTTAAAATATTTGAAGTAGTTCCGTATAAAATGTACTTAAGTGGCAGAATAGCGCTACTGGCGTGGGTGCCTACAGGCCTCTACCACACCACTCAGTACTCATAAATGGCTTAGTTATAGTGCTATAATAGCATTATTGTTATATTTTATTGATTATATTAACGAACAAATATTAATACAATAATTTAATTGTAAAAAATTAATTTTTTTTTTATTTATTATTTTTGTTTTTATTTTTCATTATTATTTTTTTTTTAATTTAACTTCATTTATTCTATACGGAAATCGCTTAAGAAGGCCTCTATTATAAAAATTATAAAATTATAATAATAAAACTTAATTCAAAAATACTTTGCAGAATATCTTGATTTTTTAATTTAATATTTGCAATTTAACATTTTGTTTTATATATTTACTGATTCTTAGAGGTAATTTAAATTGTATATACTTCCCCGGAAATGAGTCATATTAATACCTGTTTTATAAACTAAAATAATATATACCTAATCTGAACTGCTTTTAATGAATAGGTGATGGATTGTTTAGTAACATTGTTATATCGCTATTAAAAAAAACATTTTTATTTCCTTTATTTTATTCGGAAGTTGGACCATATCATAAAAAATTGGAACTTTTAATATTAAAGTGCATTATTCCCTCTGCACAAAAGAAATATGGAAAGGGCGAAGCTATAAGTTCTTCTAGGTAACTGGAACTGATTGTTAGTATTTGGTCTCAAAATGAGTGAAAACACGAAATTGAACCCAAACATTGGAAAAATACATAAAGCGAACGACAGTGCCAAAATTTCGGAAAAGAAAACAAGGATCAGTATCCATTATATGGCTAAATGAATATATAGTAGACAGATGAACAGAATATTTCGAGATGCTGCTAAAAGAGGGTCAAAATGCTTGATGAGTTTGGATGATATTAAGCAGGTTTATTATGGTGAAGACCACTTTATAAGCAAGAAAGATTTGCTCTAAGCAATTGGCAAGCAGGTCTGGAGGAAGTAAACGAGGTTGATAATGTTGTAAACCACTTTATATTAGATTGCTATTGAAGTTGTACATTGGTACTATCTTCACTTTGAAGCAGGTTATACAGAGGTCTATCGATAAAAGGAAATAGCTCTGCTCCTGCTTAGTGCAATTGCAAAAGATTTTTGAAGGAATCTGAAAGGAAAACGAGCTCATCCTTTCAGAGCCAAAGTGTGAGGCACTAAGCAGATAGAGAACCATTTTTCTTTCTCTGTGGACATCTCTATAACCTAAGTTAAAGTGAAGACAGTCCCAATTTGCAACTTATGTTCCAATGTGCAACTTGAGTTTCTCAATCCATATCGCTCAGGCAATCGACAATATTTCTAATTTTAGCTTATACGATTCTTGAGTAGACTTTCTTTGGTACTATAAACAGTAAGGAATCTCGAATAACATTTCCTAGTATCTCATTTCCTGGAAAGGGACAAAACTGCAGTCCTTCTATTCCAGAGGTTACTTCTTCCAGACCAGCTGACTTGCCACTTGCTTAGAACAAATCTTTCTTGCTGATGAAATGTTCTTCACCATAATAAACCTGCTTAATATCATCCAAACTAATCAAGCATTTTTACCCCCTTTTAGCAGAATCTTGAAATATTCTGTTCATCTGTCTACTATATATTCATTTAGCCATATAATGGATACTGATCCTTGTTTTCTTTTCCGAAATTTTGGCACTGTCGTTCGCTTTATGTATTTTTCCAATGTTTGGGTTCAATTTCGTGTTTTCACTCATTTTGAGACCAAATACTAACAATCAGTTCCAGTTACCTAGAAGAACTTATAGCTTCGCCCTTTCCATATTTCTTTTGTGCAGAGGGAATAATGCACTTTAATATTAAAAGTTCCAATTTTTTATGATATGGTCCAACTTCCGAATAAAATAAAGGAAATAAAAATGTTTTTTTTAATAGCGATATAACAATTTTACTAAACAATCCATCACCTATTCATTAAAAGCAGTTCAGATTAGGTATATATTATTTTAGTTTATAAAACAGGTATTAATATGACTCATTTCCGGGGAAGTATATACAATTTAAATTACCTCTAAGAATCAGTAAATATATAAAACAAAATGTTAAATTGCAAATATTAAATTAAAAAATCAAGATATTCTGCAAAGTATTTTTGAATTAAGTTTTATTATTATAATTTTATAATTTTTATAATAGAGGCCTTCTTAAGCGATTTCCGTATAGAATAAATGAAGTTAAATTAAAAAAAAAACAATAATGAAAAATAAAAACAAAAATAATAAATTTAAAAAAAAATAATTTTTTACAATTAAATTATTGTATTAATATTTGTTCGTTAATATAATCAATAAAATATAACAAAAATGTTATTATAGCACTATAACTAAGCCATTTATGAGTACTGAGTGGTGTGGTAGAGGCCTGTAGGCACCCACGCCAGTAGCGCTATTCTGCCGCTTAAGTACATTTTATACGGAACTACTTCAAATATTTTAAAAAGTAATTAGTGTTTTAGAAAGAGAAATGTATTCTCCAGATGTTTTATTTCAGCACGTTTTGCATTATTGTTGACCGTTTAATTACAAACGACGCTTGATTTTCAACTTGAAAATTTTTTTGTAAAAAAAATTGACTTTACCGATTTTTTTTAATGCCTAAGCCAATTATTTTTTAATATTTTTTCATGTTTTATTATTCTCTGACTATCCAGCTTTAATAAAAGACCAACTATAATGAAATTAAGCCAAATGCTGATTCTCAGTAACAAAAAAACTAACTAAAGTCAAAGTCGTCAATCCGCCATGTTTGGACGCCATTTTGGGGCAGTTCGTTCACTTTTTTTTGTGGGAACATTGGCTTTTTTTTAATAAATTGTCACAAGGAACACAACGATATGCAATTTATAGGGATGTGGGGGGGGTGCACGGTAAGGGGGTCTGGCCCACCGTGTAATAAGTTGTGGAAATATCGACACGTTCTCGACTGAGTCATCAACACTTTTAGTATGTCAGGGTTGCCACGTACATAGGGGAGGGAATATTTTATCGTGTGACTGAGGATGGTATGCCTGATAGCACCAATTCGGTGAGCCAATCACATGCGGTCAGCCGAGATTATAGGTCGTAGTGACCACAGGGTACTTGAGAGTGGGGCACGATGTTACCTGCTGGTGGATTTATGTTGCAGAAGATGTAAACAACCGAACGCGGAACGTGTTTCCATAGAGTCTATTTTCTCATAAGCGAGGTGGATTCAAAGCCTACAATTCAAATGTTAAGAGCATCTTTTATTTCGGCTAATCCAATACATCATACAAGAATATTAAAGCGTTAAAAGATTTTTATCCTCCCTCACATGCATTCAAATATACTTAAATGTTAATCAAGCAGTAACAAGTTAAAACAGCTTCTCCAATTAGGTGATTGTGACATCAAAAAAACACGGTATTTGAAATATTTAACAAAGGAGTTAGGTAAAATTGCTGAAACTTTTACATTACAAATATTATATTTCCACTGACAATATTATACGCTAAAATTTTTATCCTACCTTATCACAGTCAAAAGATTGTCAAGAAGTTAGAAACAGTGATTATGTTTCATGATTATAGAGTCAAAGTATGTGTCATGGGGCTCCACTAAACCATCGAATTCCTCTCGTATATAATGTTTCTTATGTTTCAGATCTGGTCCAATCTGACCCTTCCTTAATAATCTTCAGAATCATCCCAACCCTCTCGTTTCTAACCTTGCTTCCTCTTCAATTCCTGATAACCCTCCGAAGCGTCTGAAAAGAAGATGGCACCGTGATCTCCTAATGTAGACATATCAGTTAATGTAGAGTGCTACTATTGGGTAGTTACTCAGCAAGTGTCTTCACGTCATATCCATATGTTCAAATTTACTATATGTATTTCTTTAATATAGTTGTAAATATCATTAAGAAAAAAAAAAAAAGTATGTGTCAATAAAACTGTATTCAAATTTCAACTTTAAAATAATTGATGAAGATAATGTAGACGAAGATTTATACCAGATCATGTTTTAACAAAATGTCCTATATATTATTTAGTTCGTCATTAATGTTTTACTCCTATTTCATAAAATTAAAAAAAAGAAAACTTGTTTCATCAGAGCTTTTGTTCTTTGAATGCGCCCAATAAATGTAAGAAAATTAACAGTTAATTTACAGAATACGCTCACTATGTGTAGGTGATTAATCTATTGGGGAAAGAAATTTTTCTCTCTTTATATCTTGTGTAAATATACATATAAATATTATTTATTAACATAAATAAGTAATCTACCATTATTAGAGAATTTTTTATCTGGAAAGTGTTTTTTGCAATAAGCAAATCTGTACCCTTCCGGTTAGGAATGAAGTTAGAAAGTCTCTTGGCCACATTTGTCACGTAGAATAGTGCGTCTGCAATTTTTTGCAAAACTTTTGATCGAAAAGTTTAAATTTTGGGTGTATTAAACTTTTTCGCAGTGCCGCATCGCTCTATCCCGTAAGTCCATAAAGCTTTAACAATTAATTTGTAGACAAATATTAATGAAAAGTAAAAAAAAATCTCCCACTGGTGTAAGAGATATTTTGATCATACGGATATAATATAACATGGATGAAACTTAAAATTCAGAGTGTTGCCATTTTTTTATAAAATGCTCCAAAAATCATTTTTAGTAGATATATCCATCCAAATAACTCGCCTACAGGAATCGGACATCCTCCAGAAAGTAGATACCCTTCGGAAAACAGGTGCAGGTGCATTAAGCACTATGTCTGGGCGCCTACCTGCGCGTCTCATGTATAATGCATAATGTCTTATGCTAATGTTTTTCCAAACGCCATGACACTTCCGGTCTAATCTCCAGCCTTCCGGCTGGGCGTGGTTATAGTAACATTCGTTGTAATAACGCTTTATTAATAATATTGAAAAAATAATTTATGCGTAGGAATTATTCATATTCAACAAATGCGGATCAATTGACGAATGATTTTAATATACTGCCAATATATTAAGAACGACTTATGCAAAAAGCAAGGTAAGAAACGAAGTCTGCCTAGACTCGTGGGAATAAGTGAGTAGCTACCTTAGAAAGTAAACATTCGAAATGATAATCATGAATATTGATGAATAACATAGCTCCCTCTATTTTATTAATACTGATTATAATTATTAAATAAATATAATAAAATATGTATATCATGTGAAAAACAAGTTTTGCTTCAACAACGTGAAATGTGAATGACTAACAACTTTAAATTATTAATTTTAATTTTTGAATAAAAATCATTTGTGATTTGTGTTTTTTTGCCAATTTCCAAGTAAAAAAGAAAAAAAAAATGGTTAGTCTTTTAAATATCAATAACAAAAAAAATAAATTAGAATTAAAGACCATTAGTTAGCATTATAATTATTATTATGGAAACGTAAAATAAATATTAAAGCACTATACAGTATTAAATAAATCCCAATGGGCATAATAAGAGCATAAGATTCAAATTTGGACATTCGTATATCATAGCTATGTTGATTTTTATTTTAGTATTATTTTGAATTCAAAAATCCAAATAAATAAATATATATATATATAATTACAGAAAAGAAACGAAATAAAAATGATAATCCTATGAAATACTACATGACGAAAATGAACTACATTATATTAGATTTAATTTTTATTAAATTTGTATAATGAAATGTGTTTTTTCCAGCTCTTATCAGATCTTTTAACAGACAAATATGGTTATGAAAAAAGTGGTAAATGATTCTTATATTGTTTTCTTCTCTCTATCTGATGAATAATGATAAGTTTTATAATTCCTTAATAATAATTTTTTTAAAAAATGGTGTTATGTTGAAAAAATTTTCATGTATAAATAATAGTTGTTATAGTAACAAATATATTTTTTTATATTTGAAAATGGACAAATGAACCTGAAAATTGTCATATAATTTTGTAAAAGGAAAATTTATCAAATTATCTTTAAATAAAAGGACTTTCAGTAGTTGCAGAATTACTTGAAGAAAGTAAGGATTTTAAAAGTGTATACTACCTTTTAAAAAAAATATATTAGGGCTATTATAGAGTACTTTAACAATATGTAAGCTACGTACCACAGCCTTTGAACACTCACCTGAAACAAAGAAAAAATATATTATAGAAACACCATAATAAACAAGAGAAACGAATAAAAACAAGAGGAATAGGAAGTTATTTTATACGTCGGTCGTGAGAGTATAAATATTCTCTCTGGACCAATGGTCGTTGAAAGGAAGGTGATTTGGTCAGCATGAAATAAGGAACGGGTTTTCTCTCGAGATAAAGTAAAACAGAGCTACCCGATCAGATCAATGAAAGAAATTTCCTGGAGGAATTTTTTCTTAACCCCTCCAAATAAATTTCTTAATACACCATTTCTGTATTTATAAGTAATGTTAAATTGTAATTTTATAAGGTTGTACACAAACATAAAGCTATAATACCTTTTGATTAGGGCAGATTGTACAACAATTCTTCCAATAAAAAAAAAAAAAAAAAAAAAGTCTACGACAAGGAAACGTCTGGTAGACGACTGGGCACAAAGAAATAATGTTGACAAAAAAAATATATATATATATGCATTTAGTTATATTAATGTAAATAATTGTCCAATCAACAGGTATACTTTAAATGAACAATTCTGAAGAAACTTTTCCAAAATGAAAACCATGTGGAAAGATCAGGATAGCAAATAAACCTCGGAAAGTTCGGACTAATTTCCTATAGTTTAAACATTTCAAAGACTAAATTCGCACTTAAATAGGGTTTCAAAGAAAAAAATTTTTTTTAAATGTTGATAAATGGAAGGATGAATGTCCATACTAAATTTTATGTTTCATTATTTTCATTATTTATTAATTGCGTTCATACATATAGGATATATATAACCTAATAATATCACGCAGGTGAATTTATCATTTCAGAATAAAAAACACGATTAACGATAAATAAAAAATCTATTTACTGAATGTTTATAATATCTATAGTGATAAGTGAACATATTTAATAAAGTTTAAACTATTGTAAAATAAACCACTAATAATTATTCATAATTTGGCACCGCTAGTAAGTTGGTTCATTTCTCTTCAAATTGGAGATTTTTACAATTTTTAGAACAAAGTTTCAGGATTAAAAGATGGGTTGATAAAATTACAGACTAAAAATATAAACTGGCAAACATTATATAGTTACAGAAAACGGTAATAAATTGGAATTAATTAATTAAATTTGATCCAATAAAAAAGAATGATTAAATATGAATAATTTGAGTTTAAAATAAAATTCACTGATTAATATGATCATAATTGGAAAGTTTAAGTAACTATAAGAATTAATAAAAAAAATAAATAAAAAATTAAACAATGGTTAATTTCAGTTTTACCTCAATTTTGGAACACGAACGAACATACAAAGCAATGAATTAATAAAGAATAAACCGATCAGATATGATAATGAGTGACACAGATTTTAAATAATTACCTCGTAATAGGACGATGTCACCTATCGTTAATATATTCATTGAATAATTATTTCGTAATCAATAGTGGAATAAATTGCGAAAATATGGGCAAGCAAGGACGACTTTGTAAGGTTCTCGATATGGGCTGGCTTACGTAACAACCCTCCCTTTGTTCCAAACCAGTACTGAATAAATTTTGCGCCACCTGTAAAGTGTCAAGTCATCAGGCATAGAAATCAATTAGAAAATATTTGGCATATTATTTTTCAGGTCACTAGTTTTCAAGGATACCGAAACTAGGCAAGATTTGAGAACATTTTAATGAGTATTATTCAAGAAAAAACATTTCTACTATCTGAAAAGTGTAATATATTTTCTTCATAAGTCTTAAGGGCGATGCTTTTTATCTGAGGTATATAAATAAAATTTAATAACAGCATTTACTCTCCTAAAAAGTTTTCTTTATTTTTATGAAGTTTCGTGATCACTTTCTTATCCCATTCGCAGTGTCTGACTAGGCTCTCCGTAGAGGAGTTCCACAATATAATTAAGAGATGAATTATGAAAATATAAAAATAAAAAAATTACGACAAACCTTTTTAAAAATATGAGATGGCAGAAGGGTGAGATATTGTCTGAGGATGGGTTAAGAAAGTGATCCGGAAACGTCATAAACATAAAGAAAAATTGTTGTGAAAGTAAATGCTGTTATTAAATTTTATTTATATACCTCAGATAAAAAGCATCGCCCTTAAGACTTATGAAGAAAATATATTACACTTTTAGAATTAAGTTAATTCTCCAAAACCGAAGTAGCTTATGAAGTGATTGTTTAGAGTAAAAAAGAATGGATAATTTTAACGTAAATAGTACTCTGGAATGGAAATAATTAAACACCAAAATTTAGCACACAGTTTTTATCACATTGAAAAAACAAAATACATTTATTCATTCACTGAAATGCGTTTCACTAAAAGACATATTGTATAAGCTTACATAATTAAATAGAGCGATAGAATTTTTTTTTAATTTAATTTTAAACAGTTTTTTTCATGATTGATACATTTTTTTCTAATTAGGTTTTGGTTATATTTTGCATTATACGATGGATTTTTGAAATGTTTTTTCAAAATTTAAACACAATTTTCGTATTCAAATCCCACTTGATCCCAAGATTTTCTTTCAAGCGGACATAATTTACCGTAGTTTGGATTCCATGTAAAACAATAGTATTCCTGTTTCATTGGATTCAGCTAGAACACACCACATTGCAAAAGTTTTGGTAAGACAAGATAAACCGTGTATTTCTTATTTTATGAAAAATTTTTATTTACAAAAATTTCAGTTTAATTTTTACTGTATACTCAAAACGAAGATTGGCCAGAAAAACTTAAAACTGTACGTTCAAATAAAATTCTGCTTACAGGATTTTGAAGTGTGGCTGTTGATAAGCAATTGAGTTTTAGACTTATTTTATTATACTATTACAGCTTCTACCTTTAATATTTTAGGTGCTTTTATTCTAAATATATCCGATGCTCTCTATTTAGATCGATCATCAGATAAACGAGGAATTATCTTCTAAAACAGACACCATAAAATAAACCACGGTCATTGAAGGTAACTCTCACTGTTGATGTAAGGATGATCTAACAAATAATTAAGATGAACGGAACGCTTACCTAAGGATCATTAATGCAAAACCGATAGTACTCATCGATGACCTCATCTCGTGGCTTCATGATTTAATCAATAACAACTATTAAAACAAAGAAAAATTTAGATACGTTCTTTCCGGAAAATCTACATCAATATTCTTTATCCTCGCGCTTTTGTATCATAAAGATTCGTCATCTTAAGACTTGAAATGAAAAAAGAAAAAAAGTAGAAATTATAAAAAGTTCAATTTTCGTACCGGGAAAAATTAGGCAAAAACAAAAACAATTATGAAAGTAAATTACAGAGCAAATAGTACAAAGGCGTTTTAACAGAAGTCGCTGAGCAAGATAAGGACTTTCATTATTAGATTGTTAATAAGTAAGAGAGCAAGAAACTTCCCGCTTCGTAATCGCTAGCTCTGAAATGATGTTTGTGATGTTTATGTAATTAAAGTAAAGATAACGAGGGCTCAAAGTTGTCTTTAGTGTTTATAATAACTTTAAGGCATTAGAAAACGAGTCACAGTATACCTAATATGTATCCTAAAGAAAACAGAGATCTGATCATACATAAAACTGATATGAGGAAATACACTTTGTAATGAAATACTGCTTCTTGGTCAACGGCTCTGTAAGGAGATTTGATCAAAATCACGCTCAACCACAAGGTTTTTCATCTTCATTAATTAAGAGTACCCACTGAATGAAGGCTGGGTGAGCCATAGAGGGTCTCCGGACCCCTGAAAATATATTTTTTATTTCAATATTCTCAAGTGATCCTCTTTTGTTACCAAGGAACATCTTCAGATTTTCTCTTTCTGCCTATATTTGAAATGGTAAAAGAAAACCACAGAAAATCATCTTCGGACGTCTCAACAACAAAAGAAATATTAACTAACCTAAAAGAATTGCGAGTAGTCTGAAGGGCGGAAAAGGTTCTTCAGGACAACTCTTAAAAATCTTGACTGCCACAGAACTTGGTAACAGACAGCCTGATATTCTTAAGACGAGATACATAGAAAGAATAAACAAAACACCCAGATACGGGAAAGAAACAGGAAATAGAAAAACAATAAAGCAAGAAAAACCTGAATCAGGCGGTAAAATGTACATATTAAAAATAGCAAGAGTTAACATGCTAGTGAAGAATAATAATTGATTATTAATATAAGCAACTAAGTATTTTTTAATATTTTGATATTCATTGATGGAAAAATAATAATGGGGAGAAAAAGAAAAAAGCTACTTAATGTAAAAAATATGATCTTGTAAGGAATCTCGATTTGAAAAATAACAAGTCATAGTGTATATTTTCGATATGTGCTATATGGAGGATGGCAGAAGAGTAGTGTGGCCCAAATGCGAGACCGAGACGAGTCTTGGTCTTGCAAACTCAGTCTTGGACTAGCGCAATAGTCTCGCAGTTACTTATTAGCTTATTACGGTAATTTTTTAGATAGGAGATACTTAACTAAGCCTAAATTAAAAACTAGAGGAATTAAATGCAAAGGTATATTGGTTATACCAATTATTTACATATAGTAATTAAGATTGTCAAGTATTAGTAACTATTTTGCCTTAATTTTTATTTAAAAAATCGATTTTTTTCCAGTCCTCGTCTTGGTCTTGCAACAGTTAGCCGGCCTTGGTCTTGGTCATGCACTTTGCAAGATCAAGACCGATTTTGGACAACACTACAGAGGAGGTCAAATCTGTGAATATGATGTAGAGGAATACTAGAAAAGGATTTATAAATTTTAACGATGGAGTGTAGTAGACATGTTAGTTATAGACAAGATTTAAACGACTTGTCTGATTGTAAAGCAAAACTATACGGAAAGGTCCATTGGCAACCTTTAATCGGAATCAAATCCGGGGCAGCTATGCAGGAGTACCGAGTAGGGATACTGAAAGTAAAAAGAACAATAGAGGAAGGGCTAACTAGACAGTTAAAGAGACGAGTACTAACTACTAACTACTAGACACCTTAGTTACTACTAATGATCCGGAGGGACCACTAACAAGGCTATTCTCAGCACCACGCCTCGCTCCTATAACTCCTCTTCGGACAATGCCGGGCTCCACTTGTTTTTTTTTTTCCAGTCCTTTTTAAGAGAGGGGTGTTGTGTTGACGGTGCAACTGAAAAGGGCCAAAATAAAGAGTTTTCCTTCGGCAAACTTCTCGGCCAGTTAATTGTCCACTGGTTTATTTTTTACTTTGGTTCCCCTTATAGAGTTAAATTCTCAATAGGAGATATAATGAAGTTAGGTGGGAGCTGAGAACCATCAAGGATTTGTACATGTTTAAATAAATTATAAGATTATTATTATTATTATTATGTTCGGTTTTAATACCTAATTCAATATAACATGATTTAATAAATATATATTTTTAAGGAATTATAAATGCTAAAGGTACATTTATACCGTATTCCATCAGTCAGTACTTCGTATAAGCAGAAAATTATTGTTTTATGATAATCTAAAACAATAAAAAAAGAGAGAGGCATTTAAGAACCCTACTTGTGATCAGATACGTTGAAATTGAAAATAAAATTACCAACATAAAAAAAAAAAAAATCGAGAAAAATAACGATGAAGATCGACTCGAAAATATTTTCAAAACATAATGCTCTATTTACAAATAAATACAATTAAATTTCCAATTAATTACTTATTAGATATTTTAATAAAGTACTGAATGCAGTTGCCGACTTTCATGGTGATATCTATTATAGGTTAGGGATAGGCGGTCAAACATGACGTCACGGGCATTGATTTGAGATTGGATCGCTACTGTTGAAGATTATAGAGAGCATAATCAACGATTACATGATCGATTAATGTCGTGATAAATTGAAAGGAAGATCTCCATAACGGTTATATAGTACCAATTACCAAGTAATTTGAACGAAATTACATAATTTGTTTAGCAAAAAAACTATAATATAAAAGAGAAATTCAGTAACAAATGATCAATTGAAAATGAAGCGTTAAGAGTATTTAATACAGCTTGAATAAACCACAAAATCCAGATTATTCTTCCATAAAGGCAATCACGGACCCTCTGGTGCAGAAACTGATTATAGAAACAGTTCGTGATTTATAAAACATAAGAAACCGTAATTGTTATTGCTAATTATTTTACCAATAAATAAAATACATTTTACTAGGGAGGTACCTCCAGACTCAATAAAAAAATAAAATAAAAAATAAAATAAAATACGAAAGTCACTAAAAACTTTTTTATTTAATGAAGAGAAAGAGATATGTAATAATGTTGTAATTGTAAAAGTGTTTTGATTACCGAAAAAAATATAATTATCAATTACCCATATCACGGACGTAGATAAACTCGAAAAAAAACAGTGACAACTGAATCAGAGCAATTCGGCCTAAAATCAAATAAAGGTAAAACAAAAGGAGCTGAAAACAATAACCCAGTATCAATTTTGAGTGACAAGATTTGTTTTATTTCTCTTAAATCTGCCCCTTCATATTTTCTTTCAGTTTATTTGTTTCTACGCCTTTTCTCCATTTTTCTAAGATGGAAAGGAATAAATTATATTAGGTATAAATTTATTTATGCATAGGTAGGATGTCTGTTTTTCGAACAGCAGTTCTTGAATGAATATACCAGATAATTACCAAAACCGCAGCTGATTTTTGTTTCCATCATTCGCACAGGGCTTAAAGAATGTTTTGATTACAGTAAGACCTTGGCGGTCGTTGACGCAAGGTACTTATCCCTTAGAAATAAGAAATTCCAGTATCCGTTAAGTGATCACCTATCCTATGAAATTTTATAATTCATTAAAAAAATAATTAATTTACCAACTTATTTGATTCATTTAAACAAATTCCACAACAAAAAATTATTTTCAGAACTGAAGAAAAAAACAAAAATATATTTATTGGTATATAATAATAATAAGGCTTAGCGAACCCGAAGGTTCGATGCCGATACCACCAATCGATTTCCACATTCTTCCACCACCGGGCTCCGTCTTAACCAAACCCCGCCAAATCAGCCTTAACGCAATCTACCCATCTTCGCTTTGGTCTACCCCTTGGAAGCTTGCCAGCGCATATCATTTTTTAAAGAATTCTTTCGTTACTAAAACCAGCGATTTTACATAAATTGTATTAACCGGATACCGTTCACGCAATTAAGCGTTATGTAGAAATTCTCCGGCTGATTCATCCTTTTTCGGTCCGAATATTATGCGCAATACTTCATTTTTAAAAACTTTAGGACGTTGCTCATCTCTTACTGTAAGCGGCCACGTTTGGCATCCATACAGAACCGTAGGTAGGATGCGGTTTTGTAAATTCTAATTTTTAGGTTTCGGAACAGGAGGCGAGAACTAAGTAATTTTGACAAAGAAAAATATTCCCGAAGATAAAAATTCCCGCCTTCAGCCTAACCTGAATATCCTCTTCAATTTATTCAATTATTTATTCAATAGACTTAAAATTCTGTAAGTGTTCTATATCGATATAATCGAAATTGTCGCTGTTTTTGCGGCCTACAATATATTTTGTCTTATCCGACTTTATCTCGAGTCTTAGTTCTTTATCGGCTTCCATCAACGTTGTTCTATTTAGTTTTATTGTTTCCATGTCTTCGCTTAACAGTACTAAATCATCAGCATACCCGAGCACAGATATTGTTCCACCCAGGTTCAAACCTTTTTAAGTATGTATCACCTCTCTAATGGGATGATCTAATACCAAATTAAATAGCACAGGTGAGGAAATCTAAATCACCTTAATGGTATATAACTAGTTGCAAAATTAATTTGGTAGAAACAGGTTGTTTTTTTTTAAACTTTAGTGAAGATAATGGAAACCAATACTTTTCTTCATGACCAAACTGTTGGAATATATGAGTTAACTGTGTCCCACATTGCAAACATGGAAAGTTAAGTTATCAGAATATCTTAAAAACAAGGATTTTAGACCACTGTGGGCTGTATTGAAACAGAATTACATAGTTTTATTTCAGTTTTCGTAGATAATCATTGACAAAAGTTTTGATTTAACTTATTTAAATCTAGATTAAAATAACTGGCTGAAAGCATCCCTAATAAACAGAACAGGGCAGGAGCAAGCAGACATAAGCAGGTTTACCAAGTTGGATATTGTTTAGGCCCCCACTCGTGCCAACTAACAACTATACAGGCGAAGAGGGCGAAGTTGTCAATTGGGAACAGGGCGCTGAGCCTGATTCAAGTATCTTAAAAGCAGAAGGGAAGTCTAAGGGAAACTTTAGTAGGCCTTGCATTATCCCTTTATGGAGATTCAGCCAGTCCCCGTCAATCTTCAATAGACCTCCATCAAACTAATTTACACTTTTAAAATCCACTTCTAAAGAAGAAAGGGAGAGGATGGTATTAGGGGCTGTGGTTATTTTCAATAAGCCTTAAAGTTTCAATATGATGGAGTTCAATAATGCTTAGAAAATTGGAAAGAACTAAATTAATCTAGAGCCTGTAAAAGAACCCATCCGCCTGATACATGAAAAAAGAATTTAGATAAGTTAATTAGATACATATATATAGGACTGACTTCAAAAAAAGTAATGTAGGTAAAAATAATAAATTTAAGGTTCAATGGGCTCCAGATCATATAGGTTTGTATAGGAATGAACGAGCTGACATGATAGCATAACGGGATTCATGAAGAGTAAAATATTCAAAACAACCTTATAAACGAATATATTACGTATGTTAAAAAAAACTTTATTAGTGAATGGCAGGACGGATATGCCTAGGAGTCATGTTCGAAAGGCAAAGATCATTATACGTCACTATACTATATCTCTTTACGCCCGTGCTTTCCAACACAAGTGTAACGCTGGCCAGAAAAGAAATATCCATATTTATAAGACTGAGAAGTAACAAATCGCAATAAAATTATGTCCAAAAGTATTTTTTTTTCCAAAAAAAAATGTATTTGCGCCTGTCAAATTATTGTAGACAATCAGTAAATGTGCTGGCGATACAGGAAAGTACTCAGCAGTACCTCTTCCCTAACTTGTCCCCATTGCTTAGGCTGTTTAAGAAAGGAGATCACACATCCAACGCATTTTTAGTCTCCTCCTCATGTTCTGAGGTATGTCAGCTGTGGCCATGTCGCTTATTAGTTATTATGTCCGTTTAAATTAGTGTAAAATCGTCGATAGAGGGTTGTCATATGTTGGTCAACTGTTGGAAGATGGAGGTCAGTATGTAGAGTATTATATTTTAAAAAGTATTATTTTTCGTATGATTGCATTTGTAATAAGAACTATAATAAAAAACATTTCATATAGGTAGTTTAGTTTTTTCTTTTTCTTTCCTAATAATTGTCGTTATATATATATATATATATATATATGTATATATATATATATATATATATATATATATATATATAATATATATATATATATATATATATATATATATATATATGAAAACTCCGGCTGAAACTCCTCTCCACCAAAATTAAATTCTGGATGAGCGTGATCTGCGTACGTATATGTGAACAGTCTACCACAAAAACAAATATTCATACGAAACTGAAAATATGTATTGAAGTTTAGTATACCTGGAACGCTACAGCAATTTTTTCTTTAAAATCAACAGACCAAAAGTGCCACTTAATATCATCGATTTTTAAAATTAGATTGTCTTTAATAACATCATAGAAATAACCTGACAGGGCTTTTAATAATCTGGAATTTTCGAAATGGCTTCCTCTAAATTACCTTTGATCTAGTTTGTAGTTCGTACCTTTCATTGTTAATAGTTATAGGATACGGCTAAATATAAACAATGGGTATACATTTTTATTATTTAAGGGAAAATGAATGTTTCCAAGTAATGAAATGGAACTCACAAAAACTGTGGATTTTTTTATTATTTCTTAATGATATTTACAACTGTATTAAATAAATACATCTAGTAAATTTGAACATAATGGATATAATGACATGAAAACACTTGCTGAATAACTACCCAATAGTAGCACTCTAATGATATGTCTACATTATTAGATCACGGGAAAACTATATGTAAAATTTTAATATTAAGTTTACATAAAGTGTTTTCATGTTATTATTTTCTGTTATCACATTTACTGAATATATTATTATTCTAAATACAGTTGTAAATACCATAAATAAATAATAATAATAAAAAAAAAGTTTAAGTAATCGTTCAAAAAACTATTCTATATTACAATTCTGAGCGGACATGAAAAACTACATGGCACTTAAAATATTTATATTTAAAGTATTAAGTTCATGGGTAACGCTCTAAGTCACGAATTATTTACAAAAGGATAATTTACGTGACTATAGTAAAACCTATTTGGAAATATGTATTGACTTGATTATCTAATTCTTCTCCTTACAATCTAAAAGCCTCAACTTTCCCTACTTTGTCCCAAATGAAATTATCCACAACGTTCCCTATGTTGCCGACATAACCCAATTCAGATAGCTGTCCTTCCATCATAATGTCCAGGCCCATCCAAACCCAAAAGTTTTTAACTTTGAACCCTTTTCGATTCCTGATCATAAGATGCCGTGGGGACTTACTAATATAGAACTATTATTGGAGCACTATCAATGGGTATTTTTCTACAAGTCTGTCCAAGTCATACATTATCTAAATTCACATTTACTTATTGACAATCCTAAATCCTTCATGAAAACCTAAATGTTCCAAATAAAACCATTCATAAAGATTAAGGTTAAAAACCATTTAGTTGATTTGGTCCGAGCCAGATATCTATCCTTTCATGACATATTCCAGTTCCATCCGAATACACTATTTTCCAGCCTTGCTTTTCCTTAGGTTCCTTATGATCCTCCTAGGCCTCAGAAAAGAAGATGACCTGGTCTTAGAACAATTTAGGGAGTGCTACCAATGGGTAGTGTCTTCACATCTCTGTTCATGCAGGGGTACCCATCCCTACCACTCTCCCAGAGTCGATGGCGCAAAAATCTGTCTCCTCACAAGCGAAGATAGAATTAGAAAAATCGTAGATTATATATGATGCGGTCTATTCCATCTTTTCCCCTTGTCCCTTGTATGAAACTTTTTATTCCAAAAACCCATAATCCCACCGAAATTTGCAACACCGAACCTCCTTATGGGCACCTTTGTGTTCATGTCATTATTCCTGATTTGTTCATATTTATTAGTTGTATTTGTTTAAATAGATGTAAATTTCAATAAATAAATAAAATAAAAAAACATTTACTTATTGAATTTTGAGCATGTGCAACTCGTATGTATAAAATAACACGGCAAATATACTCTTTCATCAAGTTCATAAAAAGAAATATTAATAATAAAACTATAAATAAATATATATATACAAAATAAAATAAAGCCCTCAAGCGGGAGAACCTTGAGGAAGCCAGAGCCTGGCTATTTTAAGATGCTGTTATTCTGGTTAGTTCTCCATCACGATGACTCGGACGCCAGAATGTCTGCCACGCCAATTAGTATCTTCCAGCTTCCAGTTTCCTGCTTAGCGAACGGGCAGTGGGCAGTAGTTGATCTCAATTAGTAAGCCAATTGCTACCTCCAACCTTCATCTTCTCTCTAGAACAGCGCGATTCTTACAATACACCGTGTCATCCTATCCGTATTAATTTGGCTAAAGTACACTTCGACAACGGCAACTTCAAACTTAATAAGATAACCGCCTTAAACCTCTTATTTAAAACTATATTATCGCCATCCCCCTCTCTCTTCGAAGTCTGCGCTTATGCGCAAAGCTTCACTCGATCCCAGCGCTTCTTTCACATGAGTCTGCGCATATGTGTTTAGATGTCATGAATTGAAGTGTTATTGTCCTAATGATGCCTGAATTGGCGAATAGTGAACTAGGTTAGTCAGTTTTTTATCTGTATTTCTGAGACACAATGCTGTGTGGTTGGATTTTTGTAATTATAACCTAAGATTTAATGCTTGTCTCTTTGCGAGTTTTTTTTCTCATTTAAAATCAATCGTAAATTGAAGATTTTATGAAATGTCTCCAAATTTACCTAATTGTTAATTAGGTCAACATAGCACAGGCCACTAGCGGATCCAAGATTTAATTTTGGGGGCGGGGGCTTCAGCCCCAAAGCCTCCCCTCCCCGTAGATCCACCCGTGGCAAAAGGGACTTTCCTAACTCCCACTCAATCCACAAATAATTTGGAGTATGAACCCTCTAACTTTATTCGGAGGGGTTGTAGAGATGCGTAAAACTTTAAAAACAGAGAAAAATCTATATACCCGGTGAGAAGGGAGGGACGGGATAACTCCAGGGTTGATTCGTACACAGAAAAATTATTTTGAAATACCCATATGTACTTTTGACATCCGATTTCCATTTCTTTAAATTTTATTGGCTGATTACAAAGAAACAATATTTCATACATTAGCATTCCGGTTATCGAAGTCTTATTTGAATAAATATTTAATAATAACACCATAATACAACCATACTACCATGATAATACCTACTTAACAATTTTTGCTTCATCTTCAAAGAGCGACGGTTGACTTTCAGTTCATTTTAGAAAACCGCCTCTCAAAAGACTACTACATATATTTTATACTATTTGACAAAGACTAATAGAGGATTTTTCTCTAAACCTCAGAATGCAAATGGACTTGCAGCAGAAAGGAGCTTTCGCCCATTTTTCTTGTCAAATGGCTATATATGGATGAAAGATTTCAAGATCGTAGGATTGGTCGCAGTGATCCAATTATTATGCCTCGGAGATCTCCAGACCTCACAACACTGGATTATTATCTATGGGGCTGGTTTAAACATGAAGCATGTAAAGTAAATGAAGGCATTCGAGATTTACTAATTCAAAGTATTAAAAATGCTGCAGGTGTCCATCAAAGGGAGAGATGAAACAATCTTCAATCAAAAATCTGACTCACACTGTCTAAATCCCACAAGGGTCCGATGACCGTCGACACAATGGTCCATATTTTGGGGGAAATACGATTAAAAAAGAGTAATATTAGCTTTCTCACATCCTGTCGTTGTTTTCTTAATTATTTAATTAGGTTGTTAATCTTAATATCTATTTAGTAAAAAAAAAAATCCTCTTCAGCTATGTAATAAAACGTTAAATCGTCTCGAAAGAAATAAGTTTTGAGGACTTCGAGAAGAAAGTTGAAGCGGCACAGTTGGAAGAGAGGCACACAAATTAGTGGCTGGCTGACAAATGGAAGGCCAGTGGTTCACCTCCGATTGATGACCCGGGTGGCTCTAATATATCCTCCGCTGAGGCAGCTCAAAGTGCCTCCCTGATCCCTTTCCAGTTACTAAGCTTAAGTCATTAAGCCCTTTTCTCTAAACTTTTTCGACACGGATTTAACTCGGGCGATGTTAATAGTGGACGAACATGTGATTTATTTACAGTAAAAGTACAAAAGGTTTTACAATATTGTTATTAAAATTGATAACTTCTAAATAGTTTAGGGAATGTTTGCGCTCCAGTGTATATTTCATGTAAGAATGTCTCTCACAAGACAAAGTGGGTCACAGATTTAAACTAATTTTTGTTTATTTGATTCTAAATCGAAAAATATTATACATATATACAACTTACCGTTCACAGAAAGTCTGCGGTTGTGAAGCCTCGCTTTCTCGAAATGGAGGGAAAATTTTGTTTCAGAGCTTACCTTGCTAAATGTAAAACTCGACTGACGCATCTCCACCCCGTAATTTAATTATTTTTTTAAAGTTTTTTATTTAATTATTTTATTTCGTTTATTTATTTTATTATTATTTTTTATTTATCTATTTTATCTTCGTATTATTATTATTTTAAATGTATTTATTTATAATTTTATTTTATTAATTAATTTATTTTTATTTTTTTGTACATCCAGCTAAAGAGCCTCGATAACCTAGATGTTTTTCATTTAGATATCGAAACAAACAAACAAGATAAATATAAATATTATAAGTATGCCTGTGTTTTTACGGTGTTAGTTTAATGTATTTATTTTTTATTTTGCTTTAATTTCATTTATTTATATTTTGTGCAAATATAATGTGAATGAACTCTTTTCTCATTACTATTCATATCTTTATACTGAATGTATTAGCTCTTCCTTAGGTTCTTAAGTTCTTTCCCTTATCCTCTTTATTTGATGTTTAAGGTTCATTAAATATATCACGAGGCCTCTTATGCCATTTTTTTTTTCAAAATTGTGTGTACTTACAAAGTTTTCGCTTTCGAATTTTTGATATTTATACCAGGGAAATTTTTTTAACCAAAGAAACAAGTAATAACCGGATGGGGTAAAATCCGGAGAATACGAAGGATGAGATAGAAAGTCCTAATAAAACTGTAAGAGTTTCTGTCTTATATTCAACGAAACATGCGGAATTGGCTGTAAGAGGAAAACGCTCACAGTTTGATAGGGAAATTATTCCTCATCCTCCGTACTCTCGAGACTTTGCCCCATCCGATTATTATTTGTTTCTTTCGTTAAAACATTGTCTCCGTTATAAATGTCAAAAGTCCCAAAGCGAAATAAAAACGCATCTCGATGAATATTTTGCAGGTATTTTCTCAATAATTTTGAAAAAAAAAGAGTATAAGAAGCCTCCTGAGAGAAGGAAGAAGGGTTCATATATAACACAGTAAGTAGAGATTAAACAACAAATAAAGAAAGGGGAAGAACTTATGGGACAACCTAATATTACTCAATAATAAGCGTTTCACATATGACTAACCAAAAAACATAAATTTCAAATAATTTACACAATTTAAAGAGGAAACATGATACATGATATATGTTAACTAATAATTCATTAGCAATAAAAGGGCCATCAGGCTAATGGGCCAGGAAGGAGCTCCAGGTGTGCCAGAGGAGGCAGCCACGTGCCAGGCCCCGAACTCAGCACCTGGTCCCCGAGGGGTATCCACTCAATGCTTCGTCCTACCTTCTTATAACGTTACCTCACTGTAAGGATCTCTCTTATCACGATTGCTAAAAGAAAATATTATCTCCCTATTATATTTAAAGTTTCTAGGTTATATCATATTCCCACATATATTATTACAGTAAGACTCAAAATCGGTTTTGTACCAAATATATGCTCCTGACATGCTCAAATACTACACTGAGGCACCAATGTGGCCCTACAGTGGATCCCCAGCCATTGTGGGATTCCGGGAAACGTTGAGGCTGATATTCTTGCCAAGCGAGGAACAGATTTGTCTCAGGCGATACATCCAAAACCTTACGACTCAATCCGGCGAATGGTAAAGATGGTAGTGAAGGAAGAAATAAGAAAAGCACATTTGAACGAAGTGGAAGGGAAACGTTATGAGTGTTTGAAGGATAATCCGATTCCAGCTGAACTGCCGAGAAGAGATGCAGTTGCCTGCTTCCGCCTGGCTACTGGTCACGACTATCTGCAGAGTCATCTCTACAAGATAGTTGTGGCTGAGAATCCTACCTGTAAATTGTGTCATCTAGGAACAATGGATGCAGATCATCTAGATGCATGTCCTGCCTTGAGGGACATAAGAGAAAAAATATTTTCAAATATATATATTAGAAAGTCTAAATTATACTGGGCAGCAAGATGTCGGATGGCCAAATAACCAACGACTGGCATGAGAGAAAACAAAAAAAAAAAAACATGCTCAAATACCATGAATGGGGTAACGTTGGATTCGGGATTTCACGTGGGGTTAGCGAATCGTATTCTCCACTTTTGTTCTTCTTTCTAAAATAAAGAAAGTCGATACAAACATTTTGCTTGACTTCAATAATGGAACGGTGGTAAGTTTGTTGATCGATACGGGACAAATTGGCCTTAGAAGCCCCAAAACGTACTATTTTCGAGATAACGCAAGGCAAAGAGTTCGCATCCACACAACCTTACATTAATTGTAGTACTGTCATTGAATACATGTCTCATTTCGTCGACTTGAGGTCTCTATGATCGAGAGAGGAGGAGTTTATATTATTTATCGATGGTGTTTTTGATCGGCAAGCCATATCATCGTCAATTTTTCACCAAATCTCAAGATCAAGCCACCAATTTCGAAGGCTTCCTTCTCCTTCAGGCGGACAAAATAGTCCAATCATCCCGAAAATTCAGGCAAAAAAGTTATAAAAGAAAACAAACTTTATTTGCGAATAACTAAAAAATTACACACGTTTCCCTCGGTTATTCCCATGATTATATAAAAGATTACTAAATTCCCTACACAATGAAAAAAAAAATCATCGAAATCGATTCGAAATTTTTCCAATATTTTATTTTTATTTTATTATTAATTTTTCTTATTTTCGATTAATATTCATTAGGAAAGTTCAATTATAGCCCATTTCATTTGAAAATAACTATATATTTGGCATATAGCTATAGTATCAGTACGATGTTGAAACAATTTGTACTGAACGAAGGAGGAAAGTGGGTTCAAATATTTTTTTAAGGGAAAACAGAGTTGAGATTTGTATTTCGCACCTCTATAAAGTCTCAAACACGAATTTTCATAGAAATAAAAAAAAATAATACACACTTTTCCCTCCATAATTATATAAAAGATTACTAAATTCCCTACAAAAGGAAAAAAAAAAATCATTGAAATCGGACAAGTTTTAGCAAAGATACAGCTTATTGAAATTTTTAAACATGTTGGTTCCAAACAAAAATGAAGATTTAAATTAATTTTTGTTTTCTTTGTCGATTATATTTATCGATAAAGTAACATTTGATTTCTTTATCTTTTGATAGGTTGCATTTTATCAATCTGGCATTTGATAACAATATGCTGTGCGAATTATTCGCACGGGCCTACTAGTAATATATTAATAATATCCCATCATAGATGTATCTCTCTGCAATACCAGAAAGGCATCCTCGAGAGCTACAAAGCACAGTCAACAACTAACTACTTATGTCGTCAGCGTAACCTAACAATTGAACCAAATTTGTAAATGCCATGCATGTAGTCTGAATGCCAGAATCCCTTGTCACCTTCTCCAGTGCCAAATTAAATAATAAACACGCCAAAGCATCGCTTTGTCTCATTCCTTTATTGATGGCAAACTCCGAGTAGTATTCCAAATGAATGCGTATTCTGCACTGGACATCCAGCATTGTCATTTTACAGATCATATGACCGCATATTTCTATATAAGAGTCATTCTTTCCTGTCTCCAGATGGTGAATTTCATAAATGGTCTAATAATAGCTCTTTGCCACCATATTTAAGTAGGTGGTAATTCCATCACCTCCTGGATCCTTATGAATTTTCATCGGGACAAAAATTCTATTTCACTATCATATAACAATCATAGGAATTTCATGACAATACTGAAGCTGGCCAAAAGCCATTTTTTAATGAATTATATTAAATTATGCATATTTAAAAATCGCCGTTTTATCGTGAAAAGTCATTATGTAAGAGATTGAAACCTTAAAAAATAAAGAATTTTAAATAATTTTTCTTTTAGGAAATCAGAAAATTGTATGCCTGTCGTTACTATATTTGATATATTTTTTATATATATATATTTATTATTGAAATTTGCAACTGTATTAAATGACAAATACAACAAGTAAATATGAAATAAGTAACATGACATGTACAACACGAAGAGTAACTACCCATTGGTAGCATTCCAATTATATTTCTATATTAGAAGATCCCGAGGCCATCTTCTTTTCATACGCCCCGGGGGGTTATTAGGGATAGAAGAGGAAGCAAGGTTGAAAACAAAAGGGTTCGGATGGTTCAGAAGTTTATTATGGAAGGATAGGTATCTCGATTGAGCTAAATCGGAAACATATGGTACATTAAGGTCATTAGGGATGATTTTATTTGTGGCAAAGTAGGGAGCATTGAGGGTTTTACGAAGGATTTTGGATTTTAGGGTTTGGATACGAGAGAAATTTGATGGTTTCATTTGATATTTAAAAGATTTTGTGTCATTTTCATTCTTTTATGGGTACTTTAGTATCGATAAATTAAGTCGAAATTCACAAAAACATACTAGAAATATAACCCGCAAAAAAAAATTTCACTTAGTGAATTTTTGCAATAAATCGACTATATTTTATTCAACATAAAATCTTTATAAGCATTCTTGAAAATGAATTATTCTGGCACATGCGAATACATAGTTGTATTTACTGAAAAACAAGAAAACTTCAGAGAACAAGTTTGCTATAACAAATACATTTTCAGAGTTGCATTTAATCTCTTCACAGACTCAAAAGAGTGCCCATATTTCTCTCAGCTGAGTGTACATTATGAAGAAGGCCTCATTACCACCTTGTTGCGGAAAGGAGCGGTTCATCTTCCGGCAGTTTGTCGACCGAAATAACCAGGAAGCTAATGAAGATGGCCGTTTGTAATAAATCCTGGGCTCAGCAGACGACCTCCCCGCCCCCCGCGGCCCCCCCTATCATCGGGAGATAGGCCTAGGCAAATTATCTTCTCTGTTGATTTATGGGCTCCTGGGACCTTATGCCCCAACCGGAGGCTCTTCGTGGCCGAGGCACGACCGCAGCTGCAACTTGATAATGTTAGGCTGTGGGGCTTAGTTGTAACTTAAATTCAACAATATAAATACTTTATAATTAGGACACAATTTATTTTTAAAATACATAATAGCTTTGTGGTACTTTCAATACTGTATTTTTTAAAAATAATTTACAATCCAAAATCCTTCGTAAAATCCTCAATGCTCCTTACTTTGTCACAAATAAAATAATCCATAAAGATCTTAATGCTCCGTATGTTTCCGATTTGGCCCAATCCAGATACCTATGCTTCCATAATAAACTTCATAACCATCCGAATCCTCTTGTTTCTGACCTTGCTTCCTCTTTGATTCCTGATAACACATCGAGGTGTCTGAAAAGAAGATGGCCCCGTGATCTCCTTATATAGACATATTATTTGAGTGCTACTAGTGGGTAGTTTCTTAACAAGCGTGTTCATGTGATTTTATTCCTGTGTACACATTTACTTGATGTATTTATATTGTAATACAGTTTTAAATATCTTGAATAAATAGATTAAAAAAAAATTAAAATTAAAATAATGGAAGGAGATGACCGCCGCCATGGTCATAAATAGGCTAAATAGTGACTCAAAACTCCAGTTTTAAGTGAAACTCCTAGCTCAACACACCTCTCTGATGAAGACCTGCAAAGTCGGGTCGAAACGTTGGCTTTTAATAAAATAATTTTGCCAGTATTTAGAATATGTATAACCACCATCCCGGACCGTCTCCTTCCTTTATAATGCAACGGTCAACTATTAAACATTCAATAATTAAAATAATATTTGTTCAGGTCACTTTCAATCGACTAAATCCGTCTTTTTGATGTTCCCTTCGAAAAATGATAAGTAACCACCACGTTAGATCAAGTCAGGAGATTCGAATCCGTCTAACTCATTGGTTGTTCTGTAAATGGCCACTTCTGAAACGAACTGAACACTCCTTATTTACTATACGAACTTATTTTTTTGTTTTAATAGAAACTGATTTCCCAAACTGATTTTAAAGATTGAGACAAATTCAATAAGATTCAATTTCTGACCCAATGTAGGTATCCTTTAGTTATGAGACCTCTATAATTGGAAATCGTAATAATTATATGACTTATTTTACATTATTTTTGTTTTCTACGGGGGTTAGGGAAGCTTTGTATTCATGCAGGAAATGTAAAAAAAAAAATTTTACGTTTTTGTTATAGATGAAGGAACAAAATTGGTTATCTGTAGTTTTTATTCATTTGTGTGTATTTTATTTGTTTCTATTATAATTACAAACAAATGTTTTCTCACTCGAATGGGAAGGTCGAGATTCTGTCGGTTCGCCGTGAAATAAATTTCAACCGACACAGCTAGACTCGAGAATAATAAGGGTATACTTTAATACGCTTGCCCACAACGGCCTACGTCTGTCTGTAGCTATCTGCTTATATCAAAGTGTTTTCATTTTTAGAAAAGCTTTGACCACCAATTTCGCTCGAGTTTGCATGAAAATGCCTTGACACGCCTGTATTTCTAAAATGTCTATAAAGGATAAAGGAAAGGTAGGAATAAATTTTAAAAATATATATATATATATATTCTATCTAACGCATGAGAAAATGACGTTCCGTCGAATAAAAATGTTTTCATAGTGAAAAGAGAAGCAAATACTGAAATAATTAGTCAAAGCTGTAAATTATTTTTTTTTATTAATTATGAGAATAATTGTAAAACGAATTTTATACAAGAAACTAAAATACTATATTTATATAAGAGAAGATAAATTTATGATTAGATTAGTTCTAAAAGATGTCTTAATAAATCATAAAAAATAAATTTAATTTTTAAGCACTATTTAATAATTTTAGTTTGGACCAGGATCAAATTTAAATACAATGGGAAAGGCGAATAGTTTATATTTCGAGGTCTAAAAGTCATCAAATAATTTTAAGCTATTTATTTACAGTGCGTTTATAGAGAAATATAAATTTTCTGACAAACAAAATACATCGAGTCGGCACAGAACTGAACGTTTTTAAATCCATAAATTATATTCAACCAAATTTTACAATTATTATAATTCAATCAATAAAAAAGAATTGTCAATTTTCTATAACTACAATCACACTGGGTTTGGAAGAACCATTATTGTATCGAATTATGATATTACAGTTTCGAAATTTGAATCATAAAATTTTTAGATCTGAAATGTGACACAATTTTATTTGACGCGAGAAAATTAAAAACATAGTAATTTAAAATTGTAAAAATAATCTTTCCTATATGTCCTACAAGATACAAACCAGTTCGATTTTTATTTTTTATATTTTATTTATAAAAGGTCAAAAGTTGAAGGATTGGTGATGTTGTTGCCAGTATGACATCAACAACACGCCAGCGTTGAATAGAAATAGATTTCCTGAACCTTGAACCTGATGAGGTCAACTGAACTTTGATAAAAATTACATCAACGATTTTTATTTTTTTTATTAACTGCTAATGTACTTTTCTTCGTCTTAAGTATCCTCTTGTATGTCCTAACAGACTTTCGTACAGTTTTTTTTTTTTTTTTTTTCATTCATTTTCATACGCTCTCACACTTCTCATTCAATGGTTCAATCTGGCGCTATTATTTTTACGTATCCAACAATTTTAATATTTTTCATTGTCTGGATTAATGAATGCTTCTTTCTAGTCCACTCCAATATTTTATTCTTTATATTGTACTGAGCTTTCAATGCTAAAAGTCACAGGTTCGAACCCCGGCTCATGGCAGATAATTTATTTATCTGTTTCATTGGCCGTGGGGCGGCCCTGGGTCGGGAGATCCTCTTGGGGCACACCCAGCCTCTATAAAGTGGGTACCCTTAATTAAATAATTAATAAAGGGGGAAAATCTGGCAGTTGAGCGTGATCTCGGTCAAATGAGATCCGTTGACCTAAAAACAGTGCTTTCCCTAAATAGTACTGAACCCAAGACCTTTTATGGGTTGTAGTGGTACAGGTTTTTTTTTTATTCTTTATGGGTCATTCTGCTACCGCTCTTCAGAAGTCCATTTAAGAAGCTAGTAACAGTCTTTTGTGGAGTATAGTATTAAAAATGTTCAATGAAGTTCAACTTTGAATGAAATAAGTTGAATCATAAACAACTACAACCAAAAACCATTTTTTTTTTTTTTGTAATTGCACTTTTTTAAAAATGACTTATTATTTATAAGATACCTGTTTAGAAACAGCCTATTTCAATGTTTAAAACGTTTTTAATTTTTGTTTTTCTCATCATACCTTTATCAGAACCTTTCATAAGATTGGCAATTAGTAGATTTGGTGGAATCATAGATGATAGATAAAGACATTACACGCATGAGGAAGGATAGTACTCCGCGGCACCTCTTCCTGTTCTTTGTTTGCTTCCTTAAATCAGGAAAGGAGATCTCTCATCCAGCTCCTCTTCAGTCTCCTCCTAACGGGCATGTCAACGGTGGCCATGTCGGTTATAATTCTGTTGATGTGTCCTTGTAGTTTAACATGAAATTGTGATTAAAGAGTACGTATATATTGGCCGATAGTTTGGTTACCGCAAGACATTATGTAAAGTTTTGATGATAACGTACCTATTTATTTGTATTTAATTTTAGATTATTTCAATTTTTTTTTTTTTTGCGGTTGTATTTTCAGAAATAAAAAATGAATGGTGACACCCAGGCGATTTGCTATCATCTCAGATCATTCTGCAGGATAACATAAACTAACCTATGGCATATGAGTCATAACTTATTGTTGGGTTAAATAGTGAAATTAGTAATTGGGATTTGAAATAACATAACGAATGACAGCTGAAAGTGCTATTAGGCTGTGGGAAACGGATACGAATCTTCTCACACAGGTAACAAAAGGAAAGAAATATTACACCATCAATACATGGTTGGTTAACCACACTGAGTCATCAGAATATTGTGCATCATTCAGTGTTATTTTATTTTTTATTATTTTAAATATTAAAAGGTGAATAATAAGAAGAAACAATGTAAAGAAGGAGAAACAATATTAATAATCGAAACAGGACAAACATTTTAAAAAAACAATTAAACGTAATAATAAATATGCATTGTGAACAATTCATCAATTATAACTAGAAATCAAAAGGGGTGGTTATTTATTTATTCATGTTTTTTAAATTATGTCCATAACTTTCTATATACATAACAATCTTCAATTCTATATTTATTTGGTGCTTAATGTCAATAAAAAGTAATTAGAAATCTATTTATTAAAAGCGAGTAAACATCATATGTAGCCATCATATTTTGTCGGCAACGTGAAAAAGATGTTGCTAAGATATGTTGCTCTTGACTTTGTCTAAAAGTAGTCAACATTTTTTTTGTAACAATGATGCCAACTCATGAGTAAATGCGGCTAGTATATATAATATTCTAGCATTCCAAATTCTTATCACTTATAATTTTGAGAAATTTACAATGGGTGTAAATTTAACATACTTAAACATGTTTTTTGGAATCGAAAATCTTTCTTTGTATTTAATTTAATTAATTAAATACAAATAAAATTATATTTATATTATTTAGAATTTATGATACATGTCATTTCTTTAATCAATATTTTTTTTTATTTACTCTAAAACATAATTAATTACTTTCTTTAAATGAAACAAGATATGTAATAAGGAGCCTAACAAAATGTTTCAGAAGATATATTTTTACAAGCTATATGGATATATATTTTTTTTTTTGGTTGGCTTCGCCTTGTGATTTTATTTTTTTTTTTTTTGGAATGAAAATTCTTGAAAAACTTATGGATATAGCTTATGAAATACAATATACTAACAATTTCGGCTGTTTTCTTATTTCATATGTGGATTAAATTATCTTCACATGATATTAACCTTGATAATGTTATTTTAACCCTATTGTTTCCTTATTGGTAACGTTAGCTATTGTTAGCTTTTAAATATGAAGATTGCATTTCACAAGAATTTACATCGAATGCCATTTTTTATCTGTCTGTGATAATATCAAGTTCAAAAGGTTCAAGGGCACTTCTTGACTTCTTCTAAGGATTATTTTCTTTAAAATCCTAAATAATTGATGATATTTACGTCATTTTGTTTTTACTCTATACAAGGGATTGAATATACTTTAAAATATACTTTGATTTAGAACATTTTTGCCACTTAGATTTATTTATTTAAGCGTAGAATTCCAAAATCCAGCAAATCGTATTTTCATTTATTTTTTTAAATGTTATCATGAGAAGAAAGGACTGCATTTCTGCTAATTCAAACTTTTAAACTTGCTGTGTTTTATTCCTCTATTTTAGTATTCATGATTTGTAAAGTTTTGTTTTTATATTTATTTGTTAAGAGTGCTACCAGTGAGTAATTTATAAACAAGTGTTTTCATGCTATTATATTCATATGTGCACATTTACTAAATGTATTTTTATTTGCATACAGTTGTAAATATAATGAATAAATAAATAGAAAAAAAATATGATTTTAAAATATAACGTAATTTTTAACATTCATCATTATAAACAATGTGTTAACTTATGTATATAATATTCTTAAAAAGCAACACTCTTCTTTTTTATAGTCTCATTTATTTTATCGGTTGGAGCTTTCGGTGCTCTACACCATATTCAACTAAAAAGAATATATATACTTGTAAGATACATTTAAATTGCTAATTGTTACTTATGATTGTGACTTATTTCTAATATAATTGTTCAAGTTCATTCTATCCATTTTTTGGATTTCGTTCTTTAAATTTAAACGAACTAAAGAACGAAATCCAAAAATGGATGGAGTGAGTGTGCAAAGTATGTAAAAATAAGGCAAAATCCTATGTGACAATTAGCAATTTTACTTTATTTTAGATGTATATATATATTATTTTTATTTTTAGATGAACATGGTGCTAAGAACCGAAAGCTCCAAAATATAAAATGAATTAGACTATAAAAAAGAAGAGTGTTGGTTTTTTCATACTACTGGTATAATTGACAGTCTGCCTACTAAACATAAACTTATTTTTTTATTGTAAAACAAAAAATACTATACTGAAATTCGCTAAATAGTGGCAAAACTATTTTATTAAAAGCCGACGTTTCGACCCGATATTGCAGGTCTTCTTCAGGGGTAGAACGGATAAGATAGAAGACCTGCAAAGTCGGGTCGAAACGTTGGCTTTTAATAAAATAGTTTTGCCACTATTTAGCCTATTTATGACCGCCACCCCAGACCTTATAATGCAACGGTCAACTATTAAATATTCATTATATTGAAATTTATTTGTTTATTTTAGGTATCCATATTGCTCTAAATAAGAAATATAATGAAAACATTAATTACAATTAATACACGAGAATAAATGATTACGTACATAATTTTCTTGCCATATTTTTTACGTTCATTGCTATTGTATTAAGTTGTCATTTAAGACCACAGATCACCATTAAAATACGTTTTTATTGTATTTTTTTATTTTCCAACGTTTCGGGTTCTTGAACCATTTTCAAGAATTTGCAAATATTTTTTAATTTAGTTACTTTTCATTAAAATAATAATTTCGCCATCTTATGATCTATACAATGATTATTTTTTTTGTATTTAAATGCTGTATATTTGTATATGATTCTAATTCATTAGGAGCTTTTCAAAATATTTTTAAAAACTGTATTAATTTTATTACATTTGCGCAGTAGTTAATATTAATTAAAAAATAGCCAGTTGCGATTATAAATAAATGATTATCCAATTCTTCTGTGCTAAGCCAAGCTTGAAACTAGACAGTGATTACGTAAGCAAGTAATGATGACATAAATGCAGAACTATTATTATGAAAAGGTTGAAATAAATCTGCCCCTGACATGTCACTAATAGGGTTAGATCAGGTCGAAGAAACGCGTTGAGAATGGCACGTTCCGGACGCCAGATACATCCTCAGCTCCTGGAAATAAGGGATAACGAGGAAAAAGAAGTCAGTAGCAGAAAGGAACAGGGACATGAACACAAAGCATAATGGATGTCGCAGGAGTACCATTCTTCTGTCAAAGCAATATTAACAAAGTGCTTCCGAGAGTAGCCTTATTTTTTATACAATGGTATGTCGTGTACGCGAGATTACATGTGCGTCGAGGATGTAAAGGAATCAGAATATAAAACGGGATTGCTACGATAGAATCCCCGAACACAAAATTACATTTCTAACTGTTTTCTGTACTCAGAAAAATAAAAAAAACAATAAAATATTTTTTGCTCTTTTATTGTCTATTTCCTGCAGAGTTATACGTAGCAATTTTTATCCCAAATTTTATATAAGTGCAAAAGTGTTTTCGTAGTTCAATGTTCTGACAACTCAACAATTTCTTTCGAATGTTTATTAAGTCCATGCCATAGGAACATGAGGTATTTTTATGAAATTTTATAATGCCAGTATAAAATATATCTATTGTTAAAAAAGATTTAAAAATTAAACAAGAAATAAAATATCGACAGTTCTATATAATTTTATTCTTATAACTATTTTATTTTATTAGGTAATTTTAGACTGTTTTTATATTCTTATAAGTTCAGGATTTTTTACCATTGCCAGTCTTTATTTTATTTTAAAACTTTATTGGTAGAGAAGCTTTCGGTGTCCATCTCTATAATTATCTTTCAGTCTCCACTGGCTTCTAATACTAGTGATGCGGCTGGAAAAGTGGCACTGGGATCTCCTGGAGTCTTGCTTTGCCTTCCACATGTGAGGGAAAAAGCCTGGCTCGGAGATTCCTGGGCGAATGTACATATTGTATATAGGTATGATTGTGTTTAGAAGTTTCTATTTTATGTTATTTGTTTACTTTTTTTTTTCTTTTATTTACTTTATTCATCAGTATTATTTATTTGCTTTTTATATTTATGTTTATTTCTCTATTATTTGTATATATTGTATGAATGAGAATTCTTAGCCCTAATACTTATAGCCCTCCAGCAGTGGCTGATTGTATTAGTATTCAATAAATAGATTTAAAAAAAAATCTCTATAATTCATCCCTATAATTATAATACTCCAATTAGTATAAATTAACTGTTAATTAATAACATTAACAATATATGTATTACATAATTTTTGAATTATTTTATAATATTAATACTTTTTTATATAATTACTTCTATTATTGTTTATTTTTACTTTTATAGCGAATATCGTAAACTACTCAGCAATAACTTTATTCTTAGCACTACTTGTATCTTATTTATGTGACACTAGTTGGCCTGTGCGAACAATTCACAGAAAATTTTGTTTAGTGAAGAAATAGTAAAACAATATGGAAATAAGGAGTTCCTATGTATTATGTAAGGAAGAAATTAATATTTTTTCCTTGGTCGGTTATAATATTCCATTAAACATAATAGACCAAAATATATATACAAATTGCTTTGCTAGTACCTACTTTTAAACGCTGACTGGAAAGATAATAAAAGTAACAAAGACAAAATAATGCACTGATCATAGGATATTCTAAATTATTAAAAAAAAATAAATGTAAGAACCAGCAAATGTCTTTAAGAAATAATAAAGTTAATATGAAAGCCAGGGAAAAAATGTAGTAGACTATTCTACTCCTAAATGCAATTTCTTTAAACAGGAAGACATTATTAAGTATACCGAAACTAATGAACTCTATCTTTGTTAATAATTGTCCGAATTTTAAGATTTTTATTTGTTATGTTGGTAATTTAGTAATCTTTCTAATTATTATGGATACGATTCAGAAAAAAATGCATACTTTTTGAGTTATTCGCAAATAAAGTTTCTTTTCCTGCATAACTTTTTTTCGAGAAATTTCGGGAGGATGGGACTATTTTTCGCATGTGAAGGAGAAGAATATCTTCAAAATGAGTGGCCAATCATTTGATTTGATGAAGAATTAACGAAGTTATGGCGAGCCGACCGAAAAACACCTTTTAGAAATAATATATAGGATTTATTCTTTTATTTTTTTCTTTACCTATGTCAAAAAAAAAAAAACCTGTACCACTAAAACCCATAAAGGGTCTGGGGTTCAGTACTATTTAGGGAAAGCACTGTTTGTTTCTAGGTCCACGGTTGCGCAAGGAGGTGATTTGACCGAGATCACGCTCAACCGCCAGGTTTTCCTCCTTAATCAATTATTTAATTAAGGGTACCCACTTTATAGAGGCTGGGTGTGCCCCAGGAGGGACTCCTGACCCAAGGTCGCCCCACGGCCAATGAAACAGATAAATTAATTTTCTGCCATCAGCCGGGGTTCGAACATGGGACCTTTGCATTGGAAGCTCAGTGCCCTACCACTGAGCTACCCCGCTCCCCTAATTTTATCTATGTCATAATTTATTTAATTAATGGATCCCTTATTTTGTTTTTAATGGGTAATAAACGACCCATACCCAAGTTTTAAATTATTTTGGTATTTCTTAAAGTTTTATAATTTTTTTTTCGATGTTTAACTCATTACCTTTATAGTTCCTACTCACTGGAGCATTTATAACGTTTTAATAAAAAATGAAAAATACAAAATTTACAAAGGAAATAATTATCATTGATAATAAAAATAGATAACTATAAAATACTAATTATAAGTGGGTCTTTTAATTTTGATTTAATATTTTGTGAACGTAACAGTTATTTTGAACATTTTTATTATGAATATGTATGAATGAAGTTTTATAAATTTTTCTTAGGTAACTTTTTTTATTCTTGATGAAGACTTGCAAAGTTGGCCGAAATTTTTGCATACAATATTACAAAATAGAAGTGTGGATATTTTTTTCTTTTTCCCCTTCCTAACTGATATTTAAGTGTAATATAATATTAATAAACTATTTTTTTTTCTTTCTTTTTTTTCTTTTGACTGGTCAAAGATGGATTTAAATAACAAACTATTTCAAACCGGACAATTATGGCGCCCTAGTGTTGGAACTGGACAATGACTCGCTGACCTCTGAGAGCCCTCATACAATGAGCTCGATTGCATCCTTTCCCAGTCGCACGAGTTCATCACTCCGTCAATCCATCTCTCTGAGTCAGTTAGCGAGTCAAAACAGTTGTTGATTCTATATATAAAATCAACTGAAATTTAAATAAATTATAATAAAAGCAATAAAAACTAAGACGATTAGAAAATGTCTTAACATAATCGTGGCCAAAATTACTTAAGTAGTAAGCAATCAAGTAATGTATATGAATTAGTTAACACGAGATAACAATTCAAAAGCGGTTTCAACGATATGTGAATACATTTATAGTGTAACTTAAATCGTTAATCATCCAAAAGTAAAAAAAAAATAATAATGATAATTTATAAATTAATTACACCTAACACAATCTCACCTCAGATTTTTTTGACGAAGTCAAGTCCCTTTTGTGCCTGGGCTGATGAAGTTGAGGTCGAACGATCTCGTACCTCGAGAACTCAGGATCTGAAAAAGATGAATAAATTTATTATATTATCAAAAGCAATTAAAAAATATATACACTAAAAATATTTAAGAAATTAAATTAAATTGTGATTTATTATTTTAACAGTTATCAAGCAAGACAGCAAAGAGACTAAACGTGTCAGACATTCAGGATATAAGGACAACATCAAACCGCCCAAGTCGTAGAGAGGAGGTCGCCGTGACATCTTATCACTAAGCAGCCACCTCCAAATCGTCAACACTGCAATAGCCTTCTCACAATCAATCATATTTTCTAAGAATGCAATTATTATACATCAAACCTAAATCGATTATCTCTAAAACCGGATATATCAGTAGTATTAAGCAAAAACGAATCAAACATAAAAACAGTGATACATTTTCTTACAATACATAGGCTATTAAATATAATATAAAAATAAATATAATTTTTATTGTATTGTGCTTCATTTTTTTTTTTTAAATATTTATTTTAATCTATTTCATTTTTATATGTTTTTGATTTATTATTATATCTTTTAGTAATTTTTGATTATTCAATCGTTTACAAATAAATAATATATTATTATAATATGAGATGGCTTATAATTATAATAATATTATACTCATTATAATAATATTATAAATAAATAAAGAGTTTACAAATAAAACCGACTCACAGGCGTTGACGATCTTAAGGTTTTAATCCTTAAAGCCTAAATAAACAAACAAACATATTCGGGATATAAGAACAAACTTTAAATACGGAAACTTTAAGGACATCATGCATGCTAAAATGGCTAAATTATAAAGAGATAAAAACAAAAACCATTTTTAACAAGATATCAATCATATATTCAATCGATAATCAACAATATATTCATTGTATGTACTCCTTTGCTACAAATATTTTTAAGGTTCAAATCAAGAATTGAGACGGATCATATCCTATCGTGTTAAGAACAGTAAGAGATAAGATACACTCTCGAGTTGGAAACTCTTTGAGAACAGTAAGTTAGGCCAATATACTTTTTTGTAAGATATAAAACTTGTTCTGTTTTTTTGTTTTGGTACAACAAAGTTTGAATGGTCTTTTTCCAGAAGAGTCGTTTCTTTAAGAGGAAAAGATCCCGCGGTCCCAGGAGGCAGCATCCATCCTCGTTTGTGCCTCCGGTTTTAGAGCAAATGTTTTTTGAAATTTTTTCAGCCATCTCATTACTAGAAATTTCCTCATATGTTAAGTACATGGGCAAGGATTCGCTATTTTATCAATTAATGAAACTATAAATCACACATGTGGGGATTAAATAAAAATAAAAATTGATAAAAAATAATATAAAAAACCTGTAATGGTGGGTAGAGATTACCCTCAACCATTCTCATTTAATTAATTATTTAATTAAAAGTACCCACATTATAGAGCCTAGGTGTGCCCCAGGAGGGTCTCAGAAGTAACTATATCTTGATGTCTTCATTTCAACGTCGAAATCATTCATAAATTATATTTAATATTTAATAGTTGACCGTTGCACTATAAAGGAAGGAGATGGTCCGGGGTGGGAGGCATAAATAGGCTAAATAGTGGTAAAACTATTTTTATCAAAATCCAACGTTTCGGCCCGACTTTGAAAGTCTTCTTCAGGGAGGTTTGTTCAGCTAGGAGTTTCACTTAGAACTGGAACTTTTTTTTCGCCAGTTCCAGAATCAAAAGTAACAACTAGTTCTAAGTGGAATTCCTAGCTGAATACACATCCCTGAAGAAGACTTGCAAAGTCGGGTCGAAACGTTGGCTTTTAATAAAAATAGTTTGACCACTATTTAGCCAATTTATGACTGCCACCCCCGGACCATCTCCTTCCTTTATAAATTATATTTATTTCGCCTTGGTAGGTGAACTTCAAAACCATCTCTAATATTTATCTCTTCTTGATTATTATTTATTGTTATTTTGCTTCTATTTATTTTATATTTTTTGTACATATAGTGTGAATGTTATCCTACCTCACTATAACTTATGTCCATGTGATAGATTGTAGTAATACTCAATAAATAAATTTAAAAAAAAAATATCTCACAGTTTTTTTATGACTATTATAGTTGGAATAGGGTTTTGCGGTATAAAATTGGGATTCATTGCCTTTTCATTCAATAACTCATTAGTTAACACCCATCACTCCAGATAGTGCAGATGTATTCAAGGATTATTTTTTAAACAATATTCTTAAATTTTTAATTAAAAAAAAAATGAAAGACTCGTACAGAAAGGGAATAATAATAATTACAATTTTCTAAATATAAATGAAAATCTGGTAGCTCCTTTCAGTGACACGTCAGTCCCTTTAGTCACAATGACAACTAACAATGTCGACTTAGATAATGACAGCAATTACAGCTAATTGTCCGAATGGTGAACTTTTTTTTCACTCAGTCATTGCATTTAGAGGTGACAGCTGGGTATGACGAGTCAATGGGATGTTCAAAGGTCATTCATGAAACTTCGGTTAAGTGAGAAATACGAAGGCGTTGGTTAATTTTAATTGATAAACATTAATTAATAAAAAATAAATTTTAATTTAAACCACTAAAAATTGAAACTAATTATAATTTTATATCATAAAAATAATTAACACTATCACTCAGCAGTTTTTGATCAGTGGTTAACACATTTTCAACATTATTTATTTATAACAATGGGGGGCTCCTCAACCTCTTACGAGCCATTTTGTTTTAGCCCTTTGACAGTATTTATACATCATCAAATGAAACTTAACAATCAATTTGAAAGTACAAAAAATTTCAAAACATTCAAATTTCCAAAAAAAGTGTCAGCAAAAATTAAATTTTGTTATAGAGTTGCGTTATTTGAAAAAATAAAAACAATTTGTTTGCCAATTTGGTGGTGTTTTTTTTGAATTTTCAGTAATATCATTCTCCAATTCCACTTCATTCCGTTGTACTTCACATGCATAACACTCAGTTAAAATGTGCCTGGCTGTTAAATTGGTTCAGTTGCAGAGACACTGAGGGTGTGTTCCCTTTGCCATTAGGTGCTCATGACTTACCCCTGAGTGTCCGGTTCGGATCCTTGTCAGTATTATTTCTTCTCTTCTGTTCAACTGGAGATCCGCTTGACTTGGAACTACAGAGGGCTCGATCTCCCTCAACTTATTGTCTCTTAAAACATTCCAGAGACCCAACCATTTCTCCAGAGCCTTTCTATTTACCAAAGCTACTACTTCCTTTGGAAAACCATCCCCTACTGGAGTTCCTTCCATGATTGTTTGTTTTCCATGATATCGGCTAGCCACAAAAATTGCATCTTGTATTCAACACTCTCCAATATTTTTTGTGTGCCTAACTGTGTCTGTGACTAATGAGTTAGTTGAAAATGGATTTTTCATAGCTTTAAGAGCAGATTCTGAATCTGTACAAATACAAATTAGCTATTAATAACAAGCTGCAGGATTTATACCAAACAGTTCTGCATCGTAGGAAGTGCAATTTTTAACATCGTACTTCAATGTTCTTTCGAAGTCGTTTTTTTTTTTCTATTATTTCAGATGGACTGATATAATTAAAAAGTAACTTGTATACAATATAACAAATTTTCCAAAAATAATTTTTAAAAGTACATTGATTATGCTTATTTTAAGTAAACGTTAAAATATTCATATTTTTTTTTCAGCTTTAGTGATTTATATTCTTATTTGAATTCAAGCGACCAGCGTATTTAAAAAAAAAAAAAAATGTCGAACAAAAATAATCGATTTGAAATGATTCCTGCTAGAAAACCATGAAATGAATAAAGTTGTCTTTAAAAAATATATAATTTCATATATACAGTCTTAAAGTTAAGCAAAATATTTTCCTGTAAATGTTCTCTTAGCGATATGCAAGGTGTATCTTAAACAAAGGATTTATAATTATATTTCATAAAAAAAGAAAACACTTTAATCTATTTGCTTCTCTTTATCGAGAAAATATGCTGGGCAACAAAATAAAGGATTTCATAAATCTGTTTTTGTTTTAAATTACAATTGTAATAGAAAATATAGTTTTTCGCTGAAAATTTGTCAATGATTATTAGGATTTACTTTGCAATTAAACGAATAATTGTAAGGAACTAAAGTCGGTTTTTCTAGTTCTTTTAGATCCCTAATATCTAATTTTTTTATCCGATGGATATCTAAATAATTTATTTCAAGACCTAATTAGGAACACTTTGATTAGAACTCATAAGGAAATATTATATTAGAATTTATTTTGGAAATAAAAGGCAAATATTAAGGTGCTAAAGAAAACGACTACGTATCGCAAATAAATAGAAGAAGTGAAATATTTTTGTAAATTTTAACTACAAAGTTATTGAAAGAATGTGAAAAATGAGCAGCATTGTCCATCACCCATATCCTTACCCTGAATTACTTCTTTAATTTTGGTTATTCTATAAGTAGTTATTAATGAACCGAAAACTAATTTTGTTTTTAATCCATATTCAATCCGAGATCTGGTTCTTTCGCTGCTGTCCACCTCACTGTATCAAATCATCAACCTCGCGTCAAAACATTCTCGGTACGAATTACTTTTTAAGAAATGTATTTCAGAAAGAATAAACAATAAAGCTAGGCCAAATTAATAGTCCGTGGTGCAGACAATATTTTATCAATTTATTAACATCTTCCTAAAACTTTGTGAATGATTCTATCTACAATTTTTCATCTTCGAAAATTCCCATAAATGGCTAGTTTTTTCATTAATTTAAATTAAATTCATTAATTTAATGAGGTATAAAAACTCATAAATACTCAATTGCTTTCCAGTTCATTCTTAAGATACTTTAATCATAAATTTAAAAAAAAATGTGAATCCGTTTGGCATACATATTTTTGTAGGCCAAATTTATTTTTTCGATTTTTGGTCAGATTATCTTACGCTTCAAATGGAACGTAAATGGGTGTTCATTCGTTTTTAGTAACTAATGAAATAAACAAAAGCTTATCGATCTCTGGATTGGAAACTCCCCAATTCCGAGAATTTTCGTAAATAAAAAGTTGTAGGTTACGATGAGTTGAAGCTATTCACGAAGTTTTAGGCGGATTATATAGGGCAAACGGTCCAATATTTTTGTAGGCCACGTTTTTTATCAATTTCTTTATCAAATTATCTTACGATCCATGTAGAAAGCAAATGGGTATATACGAGTTTTTAGTAACTTAATAAATAGACAAAGTTTGCCCCCTCCAGATTGAAAACGGCCCAATTCCAAGAGCTTTGTAAATATAATCGTTGTAGGTTACGATGAGATGAAACTATTTACGAAGTTTCTGGGGATGTTAATAATTTGATAAAAAGGAGTCGGTAACTAGGAGAATAATTTTATATGGAAAGAGAAGGGTCAGCAAGATTTTCTCTAAGAAGAACCACCAGCCAAGAAACGATTGAGCTGAGCCAAAGGAGTTTTAAACCTGGACAAAGACTACCCAGGTCACGTAGGGCGTTGCCGAAGCTACACCTGGCGACCAGCGCCTTAATGATATCCCCTAATCACGGGTGAAATAGCCCACTCCTGCCCTAATCCCCAACAACTGCCAACAACTTAAGCCCTAAGAGACCGTTTAAAACTATTAGTAGTGCGTTGGGGGCGAGCTGCTAATCTCCAGGACGGAGCCTAAGCCTAGCCAGCCAACTTAAGTCTATGTTAACGAAGGCTAATGGATAAGAGAGAGGAGGGAGGAGGGAATATCGCCGCTGAGGCAACAGATGGAGGAGGAAGCTTATTGCAAAAATGGGACGAAAATATTTGGTCCAGCGATGAACAGAAATAGACTATAATAATTTATATATTTTCATTACATGTTCCGTATTGAAGATTTTAAAATCCTCAATGTTTCTTACCTTGTAAAAAAAAAAAAAAATCATCCGCAACGACCTTTATGTTCCTTATGTTTGAGATTTGGAGAAATCCAGATACCTGTACTTCCATAATAAACTTCGGAACCATTCCTACACTCTCGTTTCAACACTCTCGTTTCTCCCTCTTCAATTCCTGATAACCCATCGAGGCGTCTGAAAAGAAGATGACCCCGTGGTCTCCTAACGTAGACATATTATTAAGAGTGCTAGCAGTGGGTAGTTTCTCAACAAGTGTTATCATGTCATCCTATTCTTTTAATGAATTATTCGGTTACTAACTAATTAGTAGTCCAGTCAACGAATGCTCGAGGTATAGAAGAAAATGGCGGGGATACATTTTTTTATTTTGGGAGATAGTTTGTACGAGTAAGGAGGTAAACATACTAGAAGTCCCCACTCCTAGCTGGTGAGCCAGATGTGGGAGTAAGTCAGTTTTTTCCCTTTTTTTCGCTTATATCAGGAAAATTATCCATCACATCGATAAAGACAATCTATAAAAAATTAAAGCTGATAAAATTTGCAATAGGATTAATTATACACCTTTTTTCACCACCTCAGTTATGTTAGTTTCCGAGATATCTGTCCTCAACTAAGGCTAATACTGAAAAAAAAAAAAAAAAAAAAAAAAATACTGTCTCAAGTTTATAGCTATATTTCGAGTTTTTGCTTATCAGGAAATCCATCCATCGAATCGACAAAAAAATTCTATACAAAATTAAACCTGATAAAATTTGCAATATAATTGAGTCTAAACCTTTGTTCGCTACCTCGCTTAGTTTCCGAGATATTTGTACTCATATATTGCTAAATTGGAGAAAAAGAAAATTTGTCTCGTGTTTCTTGTTATATTTCGGGTTTTCGATTATATCAGGAAAACAATCCATCGCATCGAAAAAGTCGATATATACAAAATTAAGGCTAATAAAATTTGCAATATGATTGATAATATAAATTTTTTCGATACCTCGGTTAGTTTCCGAGATATTCGTACTCGTCTATTGCTAAGTTGAAAAAAAAAATTGTATCTCACGATTTTTACTGTATTCGACTAGCTAACTGCTGAAGGCTTCGTTGTAAGATTGAGTCATGCAGAAGAAGGTTTTTAATAATTAAATTATATTCAAGAATATACATTACTTTACTAGTTTATCCTCAACGGTTCAAAATGTATATCAATTATAACTTTTTATGTCAATTCCGAAAATTTGCAAAACAAAATAATTTAATCTTACGTACTCGGATTTCAAACGTCACAAATTAGTATTTCCCATCACCTGTTGATACTTGTAATGATTATTCTATTGGAGAAATAGATCATTTAATTTATAGATTTTTTTTGTATAAAATTTGACGTATTTAATTTTTTTATTACTGAAAATGTTTTAACCACCAGTTTTCGATTTATAACCGAAAATTGGAAAAAACAAAACATTAATTCTCCCCTCCCTCTCCTCTCTTTCACTCTGCTCAAAAATTTCATTTATTTACTAATACTCTTTCAATTTTTTTTTAATATATTTTTTTTATTTATTTATTTATTTTTTATTTTATTTTATTTTTTTTCTAAGGGATATTATTGCACGTGAATCATTGCTCAAAGGTTATAGTTTGCATTAATCATCAATGGATTTGATTTATAAGGGAAATTCTCCCCACTTCCCGATATGACTGTACTGAATCTTAATGACAAGCCGGCTCTTCGGTACACCACAAATTAGTCGGTGACGACTTCAAGTTCCTACCGGTTTATGAGTCACTCGCAAGTTTTATTAGGGTTACTGAGATTAGTCGTGCGAAAGCTTCGAGTAATCATTTGGATTTCTTATTTCGAAAACATTAGCTAGAAATTTTTTTCGAGGCGATTAGGTCCCATAAGGAGACAAAATGGTTTTGCTTGTGTTCCCTTTGTGCTAAGCGTCGGTCTACCTGGAAAGGCATCTTTCACAGCTCACTGTGGAGAGGTGGTCGTTTTTAAAAGTACAAAAATCTGTGATAAATATTACTGTGGAAGGAGAGATCACAATAAAATAATAACAAATTAAATTTCCTACGGTTAAATTAAAAGCTTGTTAATGTTTTTACTTCTAAATTTATAATTATAAGCGCTTGAAGACTAAATTATTTCATCTAAATTGTATTAAATTTTTAATTATAGCTATTATTTTTTGCTACCACGTTAATATGAAAAATATATTTTACATTTTTCATCTATATTTGTAAAAGAAATTATAAATTTTTTTTCAGAGGGATTTACAATGGACCACAACGAAATCGATACATCCCGTAGAAAAACATAAAATCAAATTTTAATGGTTATATTAAATAAATAAAACCAGAAATTCTTCAACAGATTTATTTATAATCTTATTTTAAATATGTACAAATTCAATGGAATTAAAATATTCAACTGTGATTAATAATCGTACATCACCATATTAAGAAACATGACATATGAGAAGAACATAAAACATAACTTATAAGAACAAGAAAAAATAACATGAGAAAATAAGACTTTACTAGGATGATTAATGATTATAATAAATTATTGTTTTTAATATAATATAAATTGAACTATTTATTTATTCAATAATTTTTATCAATAACAAGATACATCATTTCTACCGTGAACAGCTGTATGTAGTGTAGTACGATAAAATCCGTTTTTTTTTTTCTGAAAAATATAATTGGATATAATCTTCAAAAAATAAGTTTTACATATTTGTATAATTTTTTTTTGTTTAATAGATAAGTAAGTACCATTTTAAATTAGTAAGAAAAATTAAATTAAATAAAACAAATACCTATTATCCAAAAATATTCCATATACATTTAAGAAACAAATGTTTAATACTTAAAATGATACTTTTTTAAAATAATCTTTTTATTATTTTATTTTTTCAAAATAATTAAAAATAATCACAGAAATAATCATTAAATTAATTTCTGTTATTGAAGAAAAAACTTTAAAATTATATAATCAAATATTATAATTACATTTTTTTTTTTAAAGTTAATGCAAATCTTTGTGCTACAATATAATTTCAGAAGCATAGATAGTTTGTTATGTTGTATTGGACTGTTAATTTAACTTAATTTGTATCTAGGATCACATATGAGCAGTATGTTAAGAAAAAATTTTGACATGGATAATAGGCAAAATAAAAAATAAAATCTGTTTTTAAAAACTGTTTCTGATATGTTGGTGACGGCGAGTGAATTGTAAATCATATACTGAATTTACATACCATATCGAATAAAATGTTTACTAAATTATGGTCTGAATCTACTCCAGTTACAAGCATCATACAATAAATCGTAATTTACATTTCATATAAAATACATTTTATTCTGGAAACTTTTGGTTGGTTGTTTTGATGTTATAGGAGCAAAACATCTAGGCCATATGCGCCTTATCCATAAAATATTTAGCTGATAGGTTTAATTAGAAAAATAATAATAAATCGAAACTGTTAGTGGGTGGCCTTTTCATGACGCACTACTGCCGGTAATCAGAAGGTTTCGTTAATACCGGTTCAGTAGATTAAGTGAGCGCGCATAACTACTGCAAGAGAAAACATATTTAAAATATTAAATAACCATACAATAAAATTCTTTTAAACATTCAATTAGTTTATTCGGGATTTGAGAGATGGCGATTTTTTTTTTCTTTTGACTCATTTTCTAGGGAAAAAAATATAAACCTCAACTCTACCAACGATGATTCACTAAAGCTACGATGAGATCAGATGAACGATTCCTAATTCCCTTCACTCGACAAGGACAACCAAGTAGTGTTCGACTTCCTTATTCTTCCGAGTAGATCAGGTACAGTCATATAGTTCTCAACTTTTTAAAATATTAACATAGACGATCGTAATTACAACAAATATTTTTTTGTTTAAAAAAAAATAATAAAAAAGTGGAGTTGTACTATTTCAGAAACACTTCCGTATATTCAACACGTTTAAGATGACATTTTTTTATTAGAGACATGTCATTCCTGAACAATATTGTCCGTGGTACAGACCTCTTTTTATGGAATTAATAGTATCCACCTGAAACATCGTAAATAGTTTCATCTCATCGTAACCTACAACTATTTTATCTGGAGGGGAACAAACTTTGTCTATTTAAATGGGTACTAAAAACTCGTAAATCCCTATTTTCTTTCTGCATGGATCGTAAGATAATTTGATAAGAAAATCGAGAAAATTGATGACCTACAAAAAGATTGGGCCGTTTGTCCTATATAACCCCGTTATTTTGAAATTTGGAGGCGTAGGTCACGCCAAACGGCTCAATATTTTTTAAGGTCACCTTTTTTATCGATTTTGTTATCAAATTATCTTACAATCGCTGTAGAAAGCAAATGTATATTTACGAGTTTTTAGTAACTAATTAAATAGACAAAGTTTGCACCCTTCCAGATAAAAAAAGGCCCCAATTCCAAGTTTTCGTAAAAAAAATAGTTGTAGGTTACGATGAGATGAAACTATTTACGAAGTTTCAGGCGGATGTTAATAATCCGATAAAAAGGGGTCTGTACCACGGACTAAGAGCAAGTCTTTTAAATTTCAATATTTTTTACTTTCGGAGAAAATATTTTCTGATAGCCACAAGATCCATTGGCTTTTCTAACGATATTTTGTACAGTTTTTGATATTTTCAACACGAATGATTATAAGTTTATGCGTTTATAGAAGCAATCGTTAATACAATTTCAACTTAATTTCGTTACTGTCGGGTTCATTGGAGTGAACTACACTACGACATAAAATCGATAAACGTATTCATGTCAAATCATCGGTACAACTATCACACACTTCATATTATAAAATATTCAGCACCAGAAACATGCACCCGAACATAATTAAGCAATTATCAGCCAGCGAGTACCAGATGTTTCAAGGTCTTTCATTCAGCCCACTCTGATGTTACACATTTGTAAGATGGCATCAAATATGAAAATTATTGATAATTAAACACGTCAATACGATTAATATTTATTACATAAAATTACAGTATCATTATTTTGGGGGATAATCCATATTTAAAATTATGGATGATGCAGATGTTCATCTTTTGTAAAGAAATATTATCATAGGGTCCGTCTTAGAACTTTTCATTCAATTTTCCAATACGACAGAGATGTAAATTACCAGAGAGGACATTTTTTTAAATCATTTAATAGTATTTCTCTATTCAAACCTTTTTTGTTTGTCGACCTCTTTTGGGCTATACAGAGGTTTTCTCGGGCCAGGGGAGAGGGCGGGGGTTCAATGCCAGAGTGTTTTGCAAACGTATTAGTTCGCTCGGTCTCCCCGCCCCAATCTCTACTCATACCTGTCAGAAATACAAACAATCAATGAATCTGCTGCTGGAAATAATAATAATAGTTTGATAGACGTGAGAAAAAAGAGTGCAGTTGCATCTCCTCTTATCTTGAAATTACTTTTTATATCTAAGCGAGGATATCCCACATTTAGCTTCTTTTGTATTTCTTACGGGTGCTATCGGTAGTGTTGCCCAAATGCGAGACCGAGACGGGTCTTGGTCTTGCAAACTCAGTCCTGGTCATGGTCTTGCGCAAGAGTCTCGCAATAGTTCAGTTACTTATTAGCTTATTATTATAGATATATTACTGTTATTTCTTAGATAGAAGAAACCTAACTAAGCCCGAATGAAAAATTAGAGCAGTTAAATGCAAAAGAATATTGGTTATACCAATTATTAACCCATACTAACTAAGATTGTCAAGTATTAGTAACTATTTTACCGTAACTTTTATTTTAAAAAACCGATGTTTTTTTACCAGTCCTGGTCTTAGTCTTGCAACAGTCAGTTGGTCTTGGTCTTGCAAACTGCAAGACCAAAACCGATTTTAGGCAACACTAGCTATCGGGCACGTTAATTGCGGTCATACCTTGCACGAGTGTATTAGTATGTTCGTGTGTGGTCGTCTGAGACAGAAATAAAGTTAATATGTCTTCTTGTTTATTAAAATCAATTTGGACATAAATATGCCTACATAATAGACGTGTGCAATAGTTTGATAATTAGAATACACACATTTTATTATTGTGAATTCCGAATCTACTCACCAATTCACAGAAACTATATACGGGTTTTACGACTGATTAGTCGGAATGGGATGAGAGATTTATTTACACAATGCAATTGTGCTGACGATAAGGTGGATCCATTATAGGGTGACGTAAGCTTTAAACAAACAAACAAAGCTAATAATGAATAAACGTAATTGAAGTTGGTAGATATAAAATGTTGAGTTATTAATGCGTTGAGGGTATAATTAGAACCCAAACAGATCGAATAGGCAGAGGAGGCGTGATGCGATTGGACAGGGCTTTTAGCCGCCGCTTGGGGTGCTCAGCAGCAGGACCGGATAAAACTCGACACGCTCGGCAACTCAACCCCCTCCCCCCCATTACAGCCACTCTGCGGATTTGCATATCGGAATTTCGAGTACACGAATAAAACAGAAAATATAGCCTAGTGTGAGGACAAAATATTGGATCGATCCTGTAAAGAAATTATTTAATAATTGTATTAATGTCTTTTACAGTGTCAGGAACCATACTACAGAAAAAGGTTGAACTCCATAGTTTTGCCCAAATGCGAGACAGAGACGAGTCTTGCGCAAGTGTCTCGCAATAGTCTTAATTATTAGCTTATTACTGTAGAGATATTACTGTAATTCTTTACTTAGGAGAAACTTAACTAAGCCCGAATGAAAAATTAGAGGAGTTAAATGGAAAAGTATATTGCTTATATTAATTATTAACATACAGTAACAAAAATTGTCAAGTATTAGTAACTATTTTGCCATAATTTTTATTTAAAAAATCGATTTTTTTTACTATTCCTGTTCTGGCATTGCAATAGCTAGTCGGCCTTGGTCTTGGTCTTGCTAAGTGCAAGACCAAGACTGATTTTGGACAACACTATCCATAGTATACATGATTAATAATAACTTGTTTACCAGTGAAAAATCACACTTTAGCAAATATACTTTCACAAGCGTTTAAGAGACGTCAGTAAGACAATTTATTAGTAAAAACAATTTAATATTATCAAGATAGTCAATACAACATACACAATTGGTGAAGCTTTACACCATGACTACTAAAGTAACAATTACTGAATAAGTGACTGAGAACGAGAAAAATATCCTCCAGTTTAATAATTACGTTAAAATGAACAGCTATCTCTGAATCTATACTAATAGTCCGTGGTAAAGACACCTTTTAATCAAATTATTAACATCCGCCTGAAAAATCGTGAATAGCTCATCCCATCGTAAGCTACAACTATTTTATTTAAGAAAACTCTTGGAATCAGGGTGTTTTCAATCTGAAGACCGGCATATTTTGTCTATTTAATTAGGTACTAAAAACTTATAAATACCCATTTGCTTTCAACTTCGACCATAAAATAATTTTATCACAAAATCGTAAAAAAAGGTGGCCTACAAAAATATCAGCCCCTATGGCCTATACAACACGACATTTTGGGAGTAGGTCTAGAGAAACGGCTCAATATTTTTTAAAGCCACCTTTTTTCTCGAATTATTGAGCTCAAATAATCTTATGGTTGAAGTGGAAAGTAAATGGGTATTTACGAGTTTTTAGTACGAAATAAATAAACAAAGTTTGTCGATCTCCAGATTGAAAACGGCCCCATTCCAAGAATTAAAAAAAAAATAATAATTGCAGGTTACGATGAGCTGAAGCTATTTACAAAGTTTCAGGTGGATGTTAATTATTTAATGAAAAGGGGTCCACTGACCATACCCTTAGCAAAGATTTTTCGAATTTACAACACCATCTGAAAACCCTATGACAGTAGGATTTGAACGGTAGGAAACTAAGACAAAAAATCTCTGAAACGCTACACAAACAAATTAGCAAATACCAACCACTAATTCTCTTAAAATTAAAACTAAATAAAGTAACGCGTGTTTTAGATTAAATAAAAATATGTATCATAAATTTCTCTGAATATTTACGAGGTTGAAATGATCCTGGGCGAGAATATTTTGTAAGATTAAAAAAAAGATAAGTGAACATCATTATTTTATATTTAAAATAATACTTTATCAGGGTTCGATTTCAAAGAATTTAGTTTGTCAAATATCAGTTATAAGATAAGCAATACTTGGATAATTAAAATAACATAAGCAATGGCGTAACAATGAATGACTGCAACGTAAACTTGTTGATTTCTGTGAGTTCATACACCTCCCTCCCCCCTCCCAGAAAAAATACAAACTATGCCTTTATCATTTAGGTTCTTCTTTACCAGATTTTGTTCTTCTTCCTTCTAAATAATTGCTGTCACCATAAATAAATAAACAATTCATTTCTAAAAAATGTTTTTTACCATTAGGTTAACATAAGTTACAGTATATCCGTTTCCGCATTCCCCACATAGGCTCTAGTCTCTTTAACTTCTTTAAAATAATAAGTAGGTAAATAAATGGTGAAGGCAAAACTTAAACTAGCCGACTAAAAACATTTAGATATGTTTATTATAACGTAATAATAAATAATAAATGCCTCATAATTTCTAAACAATTCAACTCAAGATTCGTTATTAATTTGACGAACTTAAAACATGACGGTTGCGTCTAAGTGAAAAAACGAACAGGATTTAATTAATATACAACTATCTTAATTGAAGAGAAGGATGGTTGGTGTGATGAGTCAAATTAAAATGGTAAAAAATAAATAATTTTATTTATTTTTACATTCGTCGTTTTACGTTTCAGTCCGAAGTTCAGGCCTTCATCAGGGCTGCTGTACAAGAAGTAAAGTCAATTATTCAATATTAAATTATTCACTTAAATTAGTCAACCATAAATCCACAATTATCCTAATAATATTTTTTTTTTTTAAATTAATACATTCTGCCGCATTGGAGGGCATTACTATTAGGGCTACATTAAACGTTTACACAATATATACATACAAATGACAACTAAAATAGAGATAAAAGAAAAAATAGTTAAACATACATAGGTAAAAAATAATAATAATAAATAAATAAAACAAGAGAGAATAAAAAATAGAGAAAAGCTAAATGAAATTGAAATATATAAAACACATCCATACCTAACCTAATAATTCTATATTATTAATAAACAATTTTCCAGACTACGGAATGTAACAGAAATATTACGATTGTAGAATAATTAAACATTTTATATTACATAATTGAAAATGTAAATAATGTCAAGAACAAAGGGGATGATAGGAATGTTCCAGGAAGCTAATGAAACGGAATGGAAGTTCTTTACCAAGACAGAAGAGATTCCAGGAAATATTAAGCGCCCCTGGAGACAGAATATAATGAAATATAATTAAATGATGGAAGCTATGCTGGAGAGGTACTCTGGTCTCGCAAGTTCGCGCAGTAGTGTAAATTCCTTGGTATCATTCCGTTCAATTAAATTTTATTATTTTTTATTTCATATGTTTACCTATTTCTATTATTATTATTAAATATTTTTGTCATTGTTTCTACTATTTTAATATTTATATATGTAAATTTTGATATTGTCCGAAAAAAAATTAGGCCAAAACCAATAATGAATTAACCAAAGAATAAAACCAATTTTTACATATAAAAAAATTAAGACGTTATATCAATAATCTTGGTGCTTTACCAGATGAATTTTATCTTCAAGAAAGATCTTCAAACGAATTAATTATTCAGTTTATTTGCACACAAATTTGGTCAATTTTATTTTATTTTTCTTGAAATACATTCTTTTGTTATTTTTAGATGAATGTATATTTGTTTAAAACTTCTATAAAATTGTCAATTCATTTATATCAGTTTAGATGATTTTTTTTTTTAAACACAATATTATTGAGAACTACTACATTCTGTCTCAATTTAAGACATTTATGGAAGATATCAGAGAGCACATTTAAGGGGAAGGGAGAGAGTTTTAGGGGATTTGGAATTTTTGAGGAGGCCACATTTTGAAGAGTTTGTGAATTTTTGAGAAAAGCATATTTTTGTAAGATTTCGATTTGGAGGAAATTTCGAACCAGAGAACAAGAATAAAAACTTGTAACAGACCTCAGTTAGCGTAATTGTAAACTGGCCACATTTTTAAAATTCTTTTTTTCGTTTGTATTGTTTTTTTTTTTAATTTCTTATGACATTTACAACTATATTACATAAATACATCTAGTAAATTTGGACATAATAGATATAATGACATGAATACACTTGCTGAGTAACTACCCAATGGTAGCACTCTAATGATATGACTACATTAGGAGATCACGGGACCATCTTCTTTTCAGACGCCTCGGAGGGTTATCAGGAATCGAAGAGGAAGCAAGGTTAGAAACGAGAGGGTTGGGATGATTCTGAAGTTTATTATGGAAGGATAGGTATCTGGATTGGGCCAGATCTGAAACATAAGGAACATTGAGCATTGGGAATTTTGGATTGTGAGGATTGGATGCGAGAGGAATTCGATGGTTTAGTGGAGCCCCATAGCTCAACTCCGTAAGTCCAAATAGGTCTTATTATAGTCAAGTATACGAGTCTTTTGTAATTAATGGGAAGTTTAGAGCGTTTGTCTAGTAAGTGCTAAAGTAATCGGAAACGTCGAGCGGTTTCTTGTCGTTTCAGTCTAGTATGAGGATTCCAAGTTAGTCGCTTGTCCAGGTGGAGTCCTTGGTATCTAATTTGCTCAACAGGGATAAGAGAAGTATTGTTAAAGGAAACTGTAGGACAGGCAGTCGTTGGTTTACGACGAGGTTTTAAAAAGAGGAGAGAAATAAAACTTCTTGAAAGGGAGGGTGCAATAATCGATCTTAGTGCGATGGGCATCCTTGCAGGGTAGAATAAACATACATATGGCTTTAGAAAATCCTCGTATGTCATAAATGATGACTTTGGGGTGGGGAGAGAATGGTACGTCCAATAAGTTATATTTCCCCGAAAAAAATTTAAAAAAAACTATCTATAATTAGAGAATGAACTACCCAAACCATTCTAGACGTTATCTTCATTAAGGCAAGTTGTACGCTCCGGTTCGCCTTTAGTTAGCTTCAATTTGAAGGATATTTTAGTAGAGAGCCCAGACGTTACCAAGCGCTCAAATACAGTAGTTAATTAATTTACCGTCAGTTGGGCAGCGATATCCGCGACGTCCCGGCAACCAACTTGCCTAATTAGCTCACTTATTAATCCGCCATCTGCCGTGCGAGAACTTCCACCATTAGTCCATCACCCTGCCGCTCCGAACGGGACAACCGACGCCCGATATCCTCGACTCCACGGGCCAATAGAGTAATTACCAGTTACCGATCCAGCGCTTTCGATTTCCTTTCAGATAGCCTGGCCACTTTCCTCTCCAGCCGGGGTCGATAGCGTACAAAGACGGGAGACGCCGAAAGGAATTAGCCCGGCCTCCTGTTTATCCTGCCTGAAAGGAGGCCAAGTGTGTTAGGGATCATTCGAGGTTCGGCTTTCGGCAGCGGAATAATGAAATAGGCTGTGTGGGTCGTGTTGTATCGCGATGAATACTTGATGTCCACCACCTCTCAAACATTGACAGCTACATACGCAGACGATACAATTTTAACAAATCACCACGATCCCAGATAAACCTCACTGAATTTACAAAATCGATATTAACTTTGGGAAATTAAATGAAATCATGATAAATCACAACATATGACATTTACACTTTGACGAGACACCTGCTCAACTGTTTATATCGACGACAACCAAGTCACTCAGACGGAAACTGTACACTGTTATCCCGGGCTAATATTCCATAGCATGATGTCAAAATGAAACGATTGATTTTGAACAAGCAACTGAAAATACTATACTCATTTTTTTACAAACCAAAACTGAAAATCAGACAAAAACTAAATTCATACACTTACCTACTTAAACCCAGCCTCACAATTTACGGTTCTGCAAAAACGGAATCATTTCAAAATGGAATTTTAAGAAAAATAACCAAAGGAGCGAACACGCAAAGGTTTTCAAATGTCAGTACTTTAATAATAATTTTTAAAAAACCTAAAATAAATAATTTCATAAAAGAAAATAATTCCAAAATTTTCAAATAATTGAAAAATATAACAAATTCAGTATTCAACCAACTTAAACCTTCTCGACTACCTCAAAGTTTGCAAAAGCTGTTTCAAAGTTAATTTATTAAGTTCAACACAAAAAGAAGGGGGAGCTCCATCACCTTATTAGAAATATAAATATACAATAAATTATTATGATAATATAAACATCCTAAATGCAAAATATGCACTATATAGAAAATATTAGGCCATACAACAAATCAAAAAAGTAAATAAGGGGCTATGAAAAAAAAATAATAAAATAAAACCTTTTACTATTCCCTACTACTTACTACCTACAAAATTACAATGGATCATAAAAATTCAAAAATTCACATCAATAACAAAAAGTAAAAACACAAGATAAAAAAAAACTTTGGATACTGCCAATAACTTTAACAGAAAGTCTCAAGAAACAATTCTCTTATGAATAAATTACTTTGGAAAATTTTCATTAAAAAAAATCAGACAATATTTCTGGCTTTTTGCTGATTTTCATATCCAAAAATACCAGGTCGTCAATTCTAATTGAAATTCAATAAAATGTCATTCATTTTTGTCAATTCATTATTTGTTTTTATTATGTACCATAAGATAATTCTTTTTTATGTTACTTTTCTTATATACTTATATCTTGCTCCTTCATCTTCTAACTACAACAAACTAATGGCCCTATTTAGAAGATAAATTATGATATTATCGTTATATGTATAACGAACAACTATAAGAACTACAAGGAAAGAAATATATTTATAATACAGAATAAAAAAAATAAATAAATAAATTGATGGAAATAAATGACATTTTATTGAACATACAATCATGAGAGCTATTTTTGAACTAGAAAATGGGTAAATCGTCATTTCAATCCAAAATTTTAAGACTAATAACAGCAGATCTCTGGTACTTAAACAAAAGTACTTTACATATCGACTTAAGACAACCAACTATCGACCAACACATACGTACTCATTATTCTCGATTTCATCTTTAACTACACGGACATCACAACGGACTTATAAACGACATGACCACAGCTGAAATGCCCATTAGGAGACGATTAAATAGGAGCTGGATGAGAGATCTACTTTTCAGAATTAAGGAAGCAAACCAAGACAAGAAAGAGGTACTGCTGAGTACTATTTTTCCTCACGCCTAAAGTGTCAATTTTCTTGACAGTAATAACACATCTGCTTACTGTCAAGATTATGGCAGGCGAGGATGTAAATATGAAGCGTAAAGTGTAAATATGAAATAAAAATTAAATTAAAACTTATTATGAGTGACATTGGAATGGATTAATACATTTATCAACAAATCTCTTCTCAGGCGCGTCAGGTTTACCATACCGCATAACACACTATTCCTGACTCATATTGCACTGAATAGACGATAAATAGCCATATATTTTTGATATATTATACAAAACATACATGACAAAACATATTTCAAATATCAGTCTTTTGTAATAATTCAAAAATTGTTCTGAGCTATATTTCGCGGGAGTGTTGTTTTTACAATAGCCTGGGAAGTATATAATACAAGAGACAGTATATATTCTAGCCTTTATGTGACTAAATTATTTTAAACAACTAATTTTTGATATTATAAGAAAATAAATTATGATTGAAACCCAAGTAGAAGAAATTGATATGCAGTATTTAGTAAAAATAATGATTTTTACAAGGAAAAATAATGGACCTTCCTTCACATCATCTTGTTTAATCTTTCTAAACCAGTAGTTACATTTTAAAATATAAGATTGAGGTATCTAGTCAAAAACAGGAATGAAAAATCATTTAATATATTTTTTCTAGATTTTTTTTTTTTTTTTTCCTTATTCTCGCCTCTACCCTAAAGGGTCATTGGCGTTTTCTATGATTTATACTCTGTTATAGTAGTTTACAATTTTTAAAAAATTTAACACTATCGAGACTCTTTCTTCATTGTCTTTTAGTATTTCTTTTAGTGTTTTTCCTAGTTCTATTTTTTCTCTGAGCCTTTCGAATTGGGAACATTCTACTAGAAGGTGTTTCACAGTTTGCGGTGTATTGTTACATTTCTCGCAAGTAGGAGCTTCTAGACCTCTTAAAAGATAGCCATGAGTGAACTGGCAGTGCCCAATCCTTAGGCGGCATAGTATAATTTCTTCACGCCTAGACTTTCTGTTGCTAGTCAGCCATTTATCGCAATTGGGTTTCACTTCTTTCAGCTTACACTCTTTGATCCTCCACTCTTTTTCCCACTCTGCCAGTTGTTTTTTCTTTATTTCGTGTACCCAGTCTTCTAAAGTGATATATTTCACTCTAGTCACTTCCTCTTCTTCTCCTCCACTTCTTGCTAAATGGGCTGCATTGTCACCATTTTCATTTCCTAAAATTCCGCAATGAGCTGGTACCCATACCAATACAACTGTTATTCCTTTATTTTTTAGATCCCACCAGATATTGAGTATTTCCCTAATTATGGAGTTTTTAGGATATGGATTGTCAATGGCAGTTAAAACGCTGTATGAGTCCGTCACAATTACCCAGTAGTTCTTTTCAGTTTCGCTTATAAGATATAAAGCATTCATGATGGCAGCGGCCTCTCCTGTGAATACTGAACATTCTCCAGGTAATTTAAACAGTAATTGTTTCTCTTTACTCGCTAAAGCACATCCTACGCTACCTCCTTCTTTGGATGCATCCGTATATATAAAATCGAAATTTGTATACTGTTCCGTTAGCTTTAAAAAATATTTTTGTATTTCAAGCGGATATGCCTTTGCAATTTTAGTCATAGATTTATTAATAAATGGTCTATCTTTTTTCCAACGCGGCATTTTTAATTCTGGGATGGGTCTTATAATGGTCGTATCCATGTTTATTTTAGTTGTTGCATTGTAAATTGCTTGTTTAAAAATGTTATTTTCTATATTTCTAAGTCCGTTTCTTTCTGATTCTTCTGAAAATAAATATGGAGTTAATGGGTGGTAGGAAGATGCTTTCAATTTGGCAATGTATTTCAGAGATAGGTATTCTCGTCTCAAGTTTAAGGATGTTTCTCCAGATTCGACGTAGATGCTGTCGATTGGAGAAGTTCGAAACGCTCCAGTGCATATTCTTAGGGCCGAATTGTGTATAGAATCTAACATCCTCAATATTGTTTTGTTGGTTGTACTATATATCTGCGCTCCATAGTCTATTTTGCTGCGTATTATAGACTGGTATATTTTTATTAGAGTGCATCTATCGGCACCCCAGCTAGAGTGTGAGAGACATTTAAGAATTCCGAGTCTTTTTGTGCATTCTTCCCTCAAATATGTAATATGTTGTATCCAATTCAGTCTCTTATCAACTATCATTCCTAGATACTTGTGTCTTTCTGTATATTCAATTGAGGTACCTTCTATAAATATTTGTGGATTATTCTGCTGACACTTTCGACTTCTACAAATGTGTAAACATTTAGACTTCGAAGATGATATCTTAAATCCAGTTTCCCTTGTCCAATCTTTTACTCTATCCATCACTTCTTGCAGCCTCCACTGTATATAGGGAATAGATTTGATTTGGCTGTGATAACAATATCATCGGCAAATAGGAAACATTTGGTCGGGGTCTTGATAATGGACCCTATACTATTAATCGCAAGAAGGAATAGGGTCGAACTAAGAGGAGATCCTTGTGGGGTACCCCTTTGTAAGCGATGGTTTGACGAGAAAGTATTTGCTACCCTTACTGAAAATTCCCTATTGGTTAGAAAATTTTTAATGTAATACCACATATTTCCTCCTATTCCTAGTTCCTCCAAAATCTTCAACACACGTCCTCTTTCCATTGTGTCATAAGCTTTTTCAAGGTCCAGAAATATTGATATTAAGTGTTCTCCGTGTGAAAAAGCTTCCTGCGCTTCTAAGCTTAATGATAAAAGAGAGTCAATAGTTGAACGATTTGGCCTAAAGCCAAATTGGTATGGATAAAGTACATTCTTACATTCCAGCATACTAGTCAATCTTATATTGACCATCCTTTCTTGAATTTTGGAAACGCATGAGATAAGATAGTCCTTGGGAACGGTGCTCTTTTCTTTTTTTGGTATCGGAACTATGACAGATTTCCTCCACTTAGTTGGAAATGTTCTGCTTGTCCAAATTTCGTTATATATATTTAAAAGATATATTTTCCCTGCTTCTGGTAGCTGTTTTATGAACTCTCCTGGAATTTCATCGAGACCAGGAGCTGATTTTCCTTTGCACTTATTAAGCGAAGAATTTAGTTCATCTAGTCGAAATGGTCTATTATATTCATCAGAGTGGCTCTCCCCTGAAATGTAATTTTGATGTAGTTCATGGTCATTTATCGCGTCATCGCTACAGCTTGAGGAAGATATTTCTCTGAAATATTTTCCAAAGGCTTCAGCAATGTCCTGTGGATCCGTTATGATCTGTTCGTCAATATTAAGTCCTGAAATTAAGTTTTGCTTCCTAATTCCTCTGATGGCCTTGATCTTGTTCCATATCTCATTCGTCGGGGTAAGGTAGTTTATGGAAGAAACATATTGTTTCCACGATGCTCTCTTGCTTTCTTTGATTATTCTGTTTGCAATAGATCGCAGTCTCTTGAACTCGATTGCATTTTCAACAGTTCTACTTCTTCTGTATCGATTTAGGGCTCGTTTCTTTGCTCTTATAGCTTCATTGCAATTGTGATTCCACCACGGTACATCATGAGGTTTCATATTATTTTTGACTGTAGGAATAGTTTCTTTTGCTGTGTTAATAATTAACTCGTTAAAATAAAATATTTTCTCTTCTAAATTCTGTCCATATGGTATGGTTCGTAAGCCTTGGATAATCGATTTTTTATAACCTTCCCAATTTGCTTTTTCATATTTCCATCTGGTGTTCGATGGCATAATAATACTGTTTCCCCATGTTTCAATTATAATTGGGAAGTGATCGCTTCCGTACAAATGGCTTTTAGTACTCCAATTTTTTACTTTAGGTGAGTATCTTGCATCAGAGAAACTTAAATCTATTGCGGAGAAATTATTATTTTTTGAGCTGAAATGAGTGTTATCCCCTGAGTTTAGAAGTACTGTTGAAGTGTTGTTTTCAAGGAATTTTGTGATATTTCTACCTCTGTGATTATAATCTGGAAGCTTCGAACCCCATAAGGTGCTGTGGGCATTGAAGTCTCCTAGCATTAGAAAAGGTCTTGGAAGCTGGTTTACAATTGCCTCTATGTCTGTATCGGTGAATTCCTGTGAAGATGGTAAGTATATATTGCAGATTGTCAAAGGTTCGTTTAAGTGTATCTTGACAGCTTGTGCTTCAATTTGAGTTTGTAATGGTAGTTCTTCGCAATAGATGTTCTCTAAGATAAACATGGCTACTCCTCCCCACGTTCTTTCAGACAGTCTATCTTTTTTGAATATTTTGTAATTTCGCAATTTTACTATTTGCTTATCGTTGAGGTGTGTTTCTTGTAAGCAACAACAAATAGGGTTTTCTTCAGTCATTAGTTTTCTAAAGTACTCGATGTGTCGGTAGTAACCATTACAATTCCATTGAATCGTTTTTACCATGTTTGAGTTTTTCTTTTTTAAAGACTCTGTTGCCGGTTGATATCTTCGAAAATTTCTCACCTGGTGTGATCTCGGTGAGGTCATTTCCATTCAGTAGTTTCAAAATTTTTGTTGACCATATTTTTATACCTCTATGATCTACGAATCCCTTAATGTCTGTTAGCATCCTAATTAACCCTTCTTTATCCTTTGTGAATTGTTTTATCAAATCAGGTGTGTTTGATGACAATTTTTCTATCTGAATTGTTTCGTATAATAGGCAAATTTCTTTAAATTGAAGAGGGTAATTGTTTTTCATTAATAAGTCACGGATTGGTTCTAGTATATCTTTTGTGGTCGGTTTTGTTTTTTGCTGTAAGTTATTTTTTTCTTCAATTATTTTTTCCTTTTTATTTAAATCAGTTATTTTTTTCTCTGGTGTATTAAGAATGGTCTTTTTGTCTGTAGTAATGTTTTGTAGAGTGTTTTTTCCTTTTGTGGTTTTCATTGTTGCCGATGAGCCATTTATACTTTCTATTTGCTTAATATTGTTGCTATTGTTATTTTTTTCAATTAACGTTGTGGGAATTTCTTTTTCTGTAATTCTGTTAGTAGTTAACTCACTATTTTGATTAACCGTGTTGGTTTTTATAATTTCAGTTTCGGTTGAAAGTTTGGTTTGATTGTTAGGAGTCATTAGTGGACGGGTTTGTAAACATGGTTCATCGTCTATATCGTCCGAGTCAGGGCAATTTGCAGCGAAGTGTCCCGGTTTTCTACAGATGTAACAAATTAAGATATCTTCCGCTAAGAAGATTCTGTGAGAAAGACCTTCATTTTGGACTACAATTGATGTTTTTAGGTGACTGATATCTTCAGGATTAATAAAGATTTGTCGCCTAAAGCTCATGATGTTACTTGTTTTGGGGTCCTGGTATCCTGCCCTTAAAAATGACATTGGTGAAAGTAGTTTGATTCCCATTCTATTGAGTTCGTTTTCTATTACGTAATTTGGAATGCTAGGGCATACATTTGATATTATAATACGTTTTGCTGAATTTACTAATCTACGAATTGGAATTATATGTTCGTCTATCACAACTTCTCTATGTTTGGATAGTAATTTATCTACCTGCTCCTTGTTCGATAAGTGAATGCAAAACCTATTATTGGATATACGTGATGCAAATTTAATTGCATTTGGTTCTACTAAGTCTGCAATTTTTGCAACATATTCTTTCTGTTTAATTCCCTTAATTGTTTGTAACACAATGGCATACTCACGGCTTGACGGTTTTTGATTTGACATGACTTGTGCATAAGTTGGGTGGCTTGTTTGTTTTTCCAGTTCTTGGGTCATTATTCTTTCATTACTTTCTTCAGTGGTGTTTCTATCTCTTTCCAAGGTTTCGTTAACTTCTGCAGCTACACACGGTTGTGTACCCCCTCCCTTCTTCATTTTTGCCGAGCTGCGCTCAGTAAACGCAAACTCGATTTATCTCTATCAAATCGATTCCAGTGAAGGTTTTTATTACAGGTATGGCTATGCTCCAGCCAACTGTAAAACAAAATGTCCCTTCTTTATGCTGATTACCCGAAAATCAGCAATTCAGTTATGTGAAACTATTTTAAAACTTTTCTACAAAAATAGGTTCCAGCTGTTTTTTTTTTTTCTAGATTTATGTTTTTGTAACATGAAGTGTTTTTCAGATCTCCAATTATAATGTATGACTTGTTTACTTCTTTGAAATAAGCAAAAAAAAAATCGAATAGACTTGGAGAGTTCATTTTACATCTTATTGCTATGAACCATGTTATCCATGACAGGAGGTTAACCGTAACCCCGTAAATGAATCCTTTTTGTGGTTTAATTTGAGAGGGTCTTTCCAAGCCCAACTCGAGTTCATGGACAATGATAATTCGGTCTAGATCGATGTAATATTGCCGCCAAGGGTCAGCAGGCAAACGAATTATGGAATGCCACAACTTTGTTACGATATTCGTAACCATTAGAGTTCATTCACGAAACTGATAAAAATTATCTTTAATTACAAAATATAAATAAATAATTTCAATTATATACGATGTCAAATAATATTTATCTACTAACGATCACCAAAGGAAAGAGCAATGAATGGATATTGAAAATGATTACAAATAAAGTGAGAACATCAAGCAAAATTGAAAAATAACTAATTTTTTATAAAAACAATAAAATTTCGCGATGTGTTTACTTAAATTAGGCCACTAAAGCTATCTAATTGTTAAAAACTATTGCACATATGAATTATGACATCTTCTCATACGAGGGACTTTAAGATTAAGGAATATAGTCAGAATTTCAGATTTTTTTTTATTCAATCTATACAACTTAAAAAAATCAGAAAAAAAGTTATTTATTCTAATAACAATTTCATAGGTTTTATAATTTAAAAAGATTTTTTTTTTGTTCTAATATCATAATGTTTCCAAAGTAATTAAATCAGTAAAATGTTTTGTGAATACAGGGAAAAATACATTATGAGATAATTGACTACTTCAGAAAAAAATAACTACAGGTTATTGCTGGAGTAACTACAAATTCTAACTCAATAAAAATAACTTTATGACGAGAAAAAGTAGGAAAAGGCCCTAAATCCATAAAACAGAGAAACGAGGCAAGTTGCGGGAATTGGTCATAAATGGAACACAAACATCTCTCAGGGTTGGAAGGGGTGTATTTCGGTTTAACGACCAATGGGAGCCCTCGAAAAAAAAAAAGTAAATACCTGATCCAACAGTGTCGTTCCGGGTAGCTGTTAACACAAACATAAAATCTGCGTAAACAGGTCTTTGCGAAGGGTGGTACTTTCACGGAACTGGTCAACAAAACAGTCCTATACAGGTCGGCTGAAAGAGATCTCCTATTCATGGATCCATTTGATGCAGTGAATATATTATTCAAATATATATAGAAAAATTATTTCTCTATCTATCTATCTATCTATATTTAGTGATATCCAGTAGTAGTGTATATGCAGATTAAGTAGTTTTCTAAATCAAAACTTAAGTTTCTAAAAGATGTTTTTATTATAAATTTGTTTATTCTAACACACAACGACACTAACTCCTTTAAACTAATTTAAAATATATAAATATTAATTACCACATGAATATTCATTGAAATTAAAAAGTTGCCAATTAGCTATCATTAACTTCATCAGTGGATTAACTTCATTTTAAGTTAAAGTGCTGAATGGTTTCTTGGCTCAGATGACTGGACCAGATTTTATTCACATAAATATTTAAGGGAATTATAACTTTATTTTTTAAAAAGGTAAATATAATATCACAGTGGATATATTCAAAAGAGTTTAAGTCCTTTGTGGTTAACTTACTTTTTTATACATGATAAGGTGAAATTCACAAAAACATTCTTTCAAATTTCAGCTCTGTCAAAAATATGCTTATTTGAAGTTTTATAATAAACATACAAATATATATATATATATATATATATATATATATATATATATATATATATATATATATATATATATATATATATAAAGCTAGAAAAGAAACATAAGTTAATCAACTTATACGTGTTATAAATGGAAAAATGCAAACAACAAAGCCATGAAGTAGAAAGTAATATACCATATTGATATTTCTTCCTTCCAAATACAGATAATCATAACTGAAACAAAAACTAAACTCCTTCGCCTCTCCTAAACCATAAAAAAATGCGGTAATATAAGTGGAAAAAGTGAAGAACATAAAATTAGCTAAAATGTGAATATAATTAGTAATATATCGAAAAATAATATAAGTAATTTTTATTCTATTCTGGGCTTTCACATGTAAAGTAAGTAATATTAATGTTATAAATAGAGGATTAAATATTGTCTTTATTGTAAACCTAATTGTTCCAGTCTATCGGTATAGGCCATAAGTGGGGAATCTGCGTTCTCTAGGCCGCATGTGACCTCCATGTAGCTGAGGCCTCAATATTTTAGCTGAGCAATCAATATTTTATGGCAGCTATTTTTATTTATCACTAAATACACACACCCACATAAAAACATTCAACTTAATTCTATTAAATTCCAAATTGTCGTTACTTAAATAATTAAACATTAATTAATTCTAGCACTAGATTAATAAATATGGCCCCAGAGGACGCGGTTCCCCACCTACGATATAGTGCCTTGGTCAACCTAATATATTTGTTCAGCATTTCTTCTTAAAGTACTTAGTTTTCTTCTGTTCTTGGTTTTAAGTAGCGAAGGCAGGAGTCAAAGGTTCGGATCTGATTAAGTCGAAGTTGCTGAAAGGTTTTGTCTCGCGTGAGCGGACTTTTTAAACGATAAATCTCTTCGCTCATCTTTATGGCCGAGTCTCACACACCCTCCGGGAAAACTCGGTAACAAATCCTTCTTTCCGTCTTATCGCCTTTCCGTACCACCAATCGAATTAGCGGGCTCTCAACAATACCAGTTCGTGACGAGGTAACCGGTGTTGGGAGTTAGACTTTCGGGTTCATTAATTCGACGGCTGAGGAAATTTAGCGAACAAGAGAGTTTGGTTGATCTTTGAAAGAAAGGACCTGAAGAAGCAAAGTAATTCAGCAATGCTTCTTGTTTTTTTAGCATTTGGACTTCTTTTTTTTATTGATGGAAAGGGACAATAAAAAAAAAAAATGTACACAATATAAAAATTAAATCAGAAAAATGAAATAACGGTAATTTAAACATAACAGTAATTCTTGAGGCACAGTTATGTTTATGCTAGTTGGTCCGTGCGAATAATTCGCAGAAAATTTTGATTACGTCAAGGAATAGCAAAACAATACGGAAATAAGTAGATTCTATGTATTGGGTGATGGAGAAATTAATTGTTTTTCCTTGGTCGATTACAATATCCCGGTTTAACATTATAGACAAAAATATTTGTACAAATTGCTTTGCTAGGTAGGGGCTATTTTTAAACGCTGACTGTAAAAGTAACATTCAAAATAAAGCTATGATCATGGAATTTTCTAAATATTATTAAAAAACATAAAATGTACAAAAAAAAAAATGCCTTTAAGAAATAATAAAGAATATTTCTTTATAGAAAAGAATATAAAGCCTAATTTAGGAGATATATTTTGAGGTACAAAACGTTTTGCCGATGCAAAGTAAATATTATAGATACTGTGAGTTTTAATGTGATTAGAAAATGAAAAATAATACTGGACATCATGCCTTCTATTGATATATATTATTAGTAATTTTAGTTTATATAATTCGTTGAACGGGACATTTTTCAGGTGTTATGTATCTTTTGGAAGGGAGAGGAAAAAATGTAACTAAACAGAGCGAAAAATCTGTTGTTCGTGGAGTGGTTTTACCGAGATGGTCGGGAAAATAAACCGAGTTTTTTAGTCCTGGTGATAAAAAAAAAAAAATCTTGGATCGATTGGACGAAAAAATACTAAATCACAACAATATCTGCAACAAATTACTAAAAATCAGCAGAAAACCGAGGAGCTTAGTCATTTGTCAAACACTATTACTTCCTTCTACGTGCTTAAGTGTAATAGTACAATTCCAAGTTATAAAATAAAATAATATATATATATATATATATATATATATATATATATATTTTGAAGAAATGATATTTATAGAAGACGTTTATAGAGGACTAATAGCCTCTTTTAAATCTATAACTAAGTATTAAATGAACTGGGGGTAAAAATGGCTGTTATGATTGGATACCGACCACGTAATGATTCACTTATTGGTGTAATTGTAGATTCTTCTTCATAATTTTGTTTTTTTCCATTCCATGAATTCCATAATTAATTTTAATAATTTAGAACGCTGTTCGAGAACAAAATACAAACGAATCTCTGCACATCGCACTACCATATTTCGGAAAACTCAAGAATCGATTTTTTTCTAGGAAACCTTGAATTTATAAAATAATCTACTAAACAAAAGAAAAATCATATATAAAAAAAAGTAATAATCAGTAATAAGAAGCTTTAGACGACGTTTCTTAGAATAGGTAATAATTAAATAATAAATAAAAAAAAAACCTTGCCTTTTTCACAAAGTAACGAGAATTCTTGGAAGATCTAAAGAAAAAGTAATTGACGTATTTACAGGAGTGCGATTCTCTGAATCTCTTACCTAACATAGAGTGAAATCCTCATTTTAACTTTAACTTTATTCTTGTAAATATAGTTCTTAAACGAAAATCATTAAGCCTGAAAGAAAAGTTCGGCTTAAGAAAAAATAAAAAAAATTATAAAGTTACAAGTCAGTGTCAGTGGCGGATCCACGGGAGGAGAAGGAAAAAGGGAAATTTCCCTTCAATAACCACCATTGGGGGGAAAATATGGTAATTTAAAAAATATCTGAAGTAACAATATTTGTGAGTAACTGTGAATAAATTATCACTCATTAGGTAGAAGAAAATTTAAAAAATCGATTCTTCTAGTTGCCTCAGTTAAATTAATTAATTACTTTCTTCATGTCTACAAAAATCGAGTCTGAGTACGATCTAGTTAGAAAATCGATTCCTTACGATTTTTACTTGAGGCAAGGTAGAATTTCGGCTGAATTGAGTGGTCATTTTGAAAACTGACCTGGAGTATCGCCTACGATAGGTGCGGTATCAACAACTTCCAAAAATCTACAATCTGATAATGTGTTTAAAAGATGGTGGAGCGATTGGAAATCAGTAATACTATATGTAAATCAGTAGAAAAGTCTAATATATATATATATATATATATATATATATATATATATATATATATATATATATATATATATATATATATATATATCTGTGTGTATTTAATTTTGTGTATATTCAACTCTTTTATTTTATTTCAACATTCTTAAATTCATTAAAAAAACTAGTAAATTTTAAAGCTGTTAATCAAATAGAGTACTACAGCCATAATTTTTTTAGATTACTAGTTTGATAAATATTACGATCTGTCTCAATAAAGGAAACTTATAATTGAGTTTAGAGAGCACATCCACACCATATTAACAAAATCAAAAAATTAATGGCTAAGCCACAGCAGCCCGTGGCCGGGTAAAGCTAGTTGTATTATAAAATCGATTCCACTTCATCATAAATATGTTCTACAGGATTGTATTGCCTTTTTTATTCAGTGCATTTTATTTTATATTTTTTGAAGGAAGTTAGTCGACTGTTATACAAATCATGGATGATAAATATACAGGACGCAGACAGTATAACGTTTTTATTAGTACCGACGTTTCAACCCAAACATGTGGGTCATCATCAGGGCGTGGTTCAAGCACTGAAGATATTCAACTACTGACATGTTTGGTTTGAAATGTACATATAATATGGGAAGTTAAAAAATAAAATAAAACAGCATCAGAGTCGATCGCTAGTAAAATAGAAAATAAATTGCTGCATCAGCCACAATAATTTTTGATATATTAAAAATAATGTAATATGTAATAGAGAGAGACCGAAATAAATAAACAAAAAAAAGTTATCCAGAAATTGGAAATCTAATTTTACTGTTATTTTTTTTGCTGATTAATAGTATTTTGTACGATCATTAATAAATAATTCTTGCATTCTACTCCAATATATTATATTGTTTGTGGTTGCGTGAACTACGCCATTAATTATTTCTCTTTTCTTATAAAATAAGAAATTTTAATTATTAACTGTAAGATAAGTGTAGGAGTCGCATAATTCTACACATTTGTGGAGAAAATGAGACTCTTTCTACGATAGTACAAATTTGCATATGAAGATGTTGTAATATGCAAATATTATCTCCATCGTACCTAAGTATTTACTTTGTATGCTAGAATTGAAGAGAATTTTTTAATGTTTCATATATCATTTAGTTTAATAATTACTGTATTTGTTTAACTTATTTAATAAGGATGTTAGATAAATGGTGTATTCAAGAAATGCATATCTAAATTAATTCTATCGTTGAGTTTATTTGGCAATAATATTAATTCGGTCCAAACAGATGGCAATATCTTAACCCAATAATAATTTATTATACACAAGCTTACTATTTTTTTTTTTTTTTTTTTTTTTTTTTTTTTTTTTTTTTTTTTTTTTTTTTTTTTTTTAGTTTTAGATATTCAGGTTTTGTTGACTCAACAATCACAATAAGATGAGACTAATAAAAAGTATGACCTATAATATAAATAATAACAATAACAACAAAAGAACAAAATAATACAAAATAAGGTATAACTAATATAATAGATAATGTGAACTAATTAATATGAACATTAATATGATATCATAATGTAATAAAAATTACAAATAAATAAGAAATAAAAACATTATATCGAATAAATAATGTATATATATATATATATATTTGTTTTTGTTTAACTATTTATTCAAGATATTTAAAACTGTATTACAATATAAATACATCAAGTAAATGTGTGCACAAGAATATAATCACTTGAAAACGCTTGTTGAGAAACTACCCACAGGTAGCACTCTAATAATATGTCTAAATAAGGAGATCACGGGCCATCTTGTTTTCAGACGCCTTGGAGGAAATAAATAATATTAAAATAGGATTATATAAGTAACAATAATATCTCTTTGGCTAATATTACTAGTAATGATATGTAGTACAATAAATCAAAAAATTGGTTTGCCAAGTTAATGGCTAAATCAAAATTGTATATCATGGCTTCTTAATTCAAAATTTTATTGACAATAATAAAGAACAAGTAGTGTAATCGGAACCGAAATAATCATTATCAGTCTAGAAATAGTTGCATCATTAGACATGATTTTGGTCTTATAAAATATGAGAAACTTTCGTATTTTAGACAACCTGCAGATTCATCTTCTAGTTTGTAAATTATGGTTATGTTCAAACTTTTCTCTTGCTTGTTATAGTGAAATGTTAGTAAACCTTTTTGGAATAATTAATCCCTAATGAAAATTTATACAAAACACATGCGTTGAAGCTTAGAGGCCAAACGTAGTTGCGGCTAATTGGGGAACGGCCCGGAATCAGAGGCGCAGAAGAGACTGTCCCATTCGCGGATGAACAAACTTCAACTGGAATGACTGACGTGTTCACTGCGGTCACCACAATTGCCCATGAAGCACGCTGGAATCACACCGGACGGCACATGGCTCTGGTGCTTGTGCCTACAATCAGCTGGCCTTGTCCCGGTTGATGCCCCTCCATTAGCTCGCGACCACAAATGCATGAAGCCTGTTGAAGGCAAACCTCCCTCGATAATGAACCTGAGGCAATGTTCTCCGTTCGATTGGCTCCCATTAACGACTTTGAGGTCTTGTTAATATCGTTATTATATTCATTAAAAAATTACATGAAATATTTTTTAAAAATAAAATTTCGAGTTTTTCAATCACCTGGATTATTTTCGCCCTAAATTGCAGTTATTAATTCAAAACCGTAAACAATAAAATATTATAGTCCACAAAGCTACCTAAATTTTCATCTTAGCCTATTTCATTTCATTTATCTGCATGCAGCTCTGTTGCATCTTTATTTATTCGATCTGTCCATCTGGTTTTTAGCATTCCACATGTTTTTTGTTTACTAATGAGGTATACATCAGAGGGTTGAACCTTTTATAAAGTTCTATTTTAACAGTTTCTGTGAAACCTTTTTAGGTAAAAGTTTAAAAAATAAAATTTTTAAGTACCTTTTCTGTAATAAAGTTTCAGGTTTATCTTATCAATTTAACGTTTATTTATTCAATTTCTCGAGTATACGTATTTGGGATACCTAGTGTCACTAATAAACGATGCCTCTACTGACATAAGGAAAAGGCTGGTGGCGGCAAATAAGGCATATTTTGCGTTACTGAAAACTCTCCGCAGGAAGTCCATTACGAGGGGCACTAAAATGACTATATAAAAGACTCTATACACCCTTTTATTACCAATGCTATCCTGGACCATCTCAAGAAGTGATGAAAATAGTATTTTGATTTTCGAAAGAAAAATCTTAAGGCGAATAGTTGGTCCAGTGAGAGATGGAGATGGATGGAGGATTAGGAGAAACAGGGAGCTTTATGACCTTGACGAAGAGATGGACGTCGTAAAGTTTATAAAATTGGGGAGGCTCAGTTTGGCTGGCCATGTCGCAAGGATGGAAGCAGAAGAAATTCCTACAAAAATAGTGAACACAGCCCTTCACAGTGCACGGCGGTCTGGGAATAGTTCGTGAAACATTTAATACGACTTCAAGAATCACTTAAGCACTATTTCATATAGGTAATTAGGACCTTTCTTCTTCTCCAAAAGTAATAATCGTTAAATACAATAAATAAACAAAAATCTGGTTGGCCAACAATAACAATGTTGGCCAGATATTAGCATCGTATCATGAATCTACTAGTATCAATACCATAGAATGCAATATCCTGAATTGAATTGTTATAATTAGTTAGTTATATGCTTTCTCTTTAAATTTTCATCTGTACATGTCATGGATATGATGATCAGCATAAGTCGTTGCATTGGTAATGGCATATACGGGATTATGAAGGATAGTACCAAGCAGCACCTCTTACTGGACTTTGTTTATTTCCTTAAATCAGGAAAGGAAATCTCACGTCCAGAACCTTTTCAGTCGCCTCCACATGACCCTGTTAGCGGTGGCAAGGTCGTTTATAATATAAATCGGTAATAAATAATACGTATATGTTGGCTCATGGTTGGTTGTCGTAAGTTGGTAAGTAGTATGTTTACGTCCTCAAGAACTGCTGTAATCTTTTGGATATTGTAGTTTTTGAAAGTGCGTCTTTTTTGTTGAAACATAATTCTGTGAGAAGTAAGTACATTTGGGTTTAAATAGATATGTATTTATTTTTTTCTGGTTTTTCAATGACGATTTGGAAGAAGTGAACAAAGTATTTTTAGATGTTTGTTTTGTCGTCGTGTGGTGGACGTTGTCTCCTCTGCATTGGTGCGCGGATTGGACTGCACGGGGATCTTTCTCGACGTCGAACAGGCGTTTGATAGGGTCTGGCACCCTGGACTGATGTACAAAATCTGTAAATTCCTTCCACCTACATACTTTCTCATTAGCCGCTCCTATCTTGCTGATAGATGCTTTAAAGTAAATCACAAAAACACTTATTGATCCTTTTTTTCCCAGTCTGCTGGTGTTCCTCAAGGTCCTATCCTTTACACAGTTTATACAGCTGACATCCCAACCCATCCTGACACTGTCATCACTACATATGCTGATGACACATGTAACCTATCTGTTAATAATGATCCATCAACTGCATCCCAAACTCTCCTACGACTCACAAGGAATCCTCATACAAGACTGAAACGACAAGAAACTGATCGACGTTTCCGACTACTCCAACACTTACTAGACTAACGCTCTAAGCTTTCAATCAATTACAAACGACTCATATATATGACACTAATAAGACCTATTTGGACTTACGGAATTGAGCTTTGAGCTCCACTAAACCATCGAATTCCGCTCGTATCCAATCCTTACAATCCAAAATCCTTCGTAAAAGCTCCAACGCTCCTTACTTTGTCACAAATAAAATCATCCATAAAGACCTTAACGTTCCATATGTTTCCGATTTCGCCCAATCCAGATACTTATCCTTTCATAACAAACTCGAGAACCATCCGAACCCACCCTCTCGTTTCAAACCTTGCTTCCTCCTCGATCCCTGATAATCCTCCGAGGCATCTGAAAAGAAAATATTCTCGTGATCTACTTTTGTAAATATATTATTAGAGTGCTACCAATGGGTAGTTTCTCAACAAGCGTTTTCATGTGATTGTCTTATTACTGTGTGCACATTTACTAGTTGTATTTTTTTTTTAATACAGTTGTAAATATCAATGAATAAAAAAAAGTTGTTTGTTTAAAGTTATTGTTATTTTTTATTAATTCTAGAAGGAATAGACATCTCAGATATTGAGATTCATTTATCACGAAGACTCAAGGAGCAAAATATATGAGAAAGCTCATTCCCAACTCTATCGAAGTTGCCACGGACGTTGGCGTACTCATCTACTAGCCGCCAAAGACGTGCACAGACTCTGCAAACAAGTTATGAGACGATACATATAGACCGTTGCTGAGAAGGAGGGAGGAAATGAGGCGAGTGGGGGGTGAAGGATGGCGTCCTGATGACCCGGAGAAGACTGTGGTGTGATGAGCTTCTCGCTCTCCCGCTCTTTGACATTCTCGGCTACTTAGAGTCGAAGAGGCGGCGGTTTCACAACGCGACCTTTTCCTGACATTTTCATTCCCAAGCTGTGTAAAAGCGGGTAGTGAGAGAAGAGATATATATTGCAATAGTATAGGTCAACGCATTTTTATAACCATGTTACGTACTTTTCTTTGTTCCTTAACTATATAGATGAATCAACAAACATATTTCAAAGTGAGCCAGACTTTAAATAATAAATGAGATATGATCAATTACTAGGAGAGGAAATAATCGCTTTTAATAAAGATCTAACCGGAAAGATTCACCAATTCAGAAAGATCGTTTAACGTTTTTGTAAAACGTTAAGGTTAAGACCTTTTTTCCAAATGGTGTCCTAGTATAGCGGATCTGTTCAACTGAGAAACATGGAATATTATTAAAGGTACTGTAAGACAAAGATTCACAGTTTTACGACGAAGGATAAAGATGATTTGATGAGATTTATCGGAATTTATTTTAGTCTTCCAGTTGACACCACTCCTCAAGGCGTGACTCAAAAATTAAAAAATAAGTTAAAATTTTTGCACTAAAGTTCCAAAGCCGATGATTATATTCGTTTACGTTGACCTTTCGAAACGTTTAAATCGGTATTTCATTCTATATTTATAGAGATTAAACGATTTATTTTGCTGCGCCTTTCATACACGGGATGAGATATTCCTGTAAGTATCTGGCCTATCCGGGAAGGAACTTGGCGTAGGCGAATAGTAAATATTAACCCTGACAAATTGTGTTGTTTATTTTCGAGAATGTGTGCCTGTTAGTTGAGCACACAAACCAGGTTTACTTTATCTGCTTAGTTAACTCCGGTATATATATTTACCTTTAGCCTAGAACTGTAGATATTAACTGAAGAGCTTGTCGGCGAAACATTTGATGGTCGTGTAAGCACGAATTCTTAGAAGTGGATTTATTTTTAAATATAGCCAGTTGTGTACACTATATATAAACTGCACAGAAGTGCCTTGATGTTAGGCGAGTCTTGGTCCTGTACACTCAGTCTTCATCTTGGTCTTGGTCAGTTTTGCAGTTTTACTACTACAATTAGATACAAAAATATGACGAAAACTTATCAGAACTCATTAGTATCTTTTTGCATAAATTGATGGGTTCATGTTATGTCGAAATATGAATTTCAGATGATCATTTTCAACATTTTGCAGAAAATAACATTTTTTTTTTGGTGATGAGTAAAAAAAAAAAAATAGTGAAAATAAATAATTATATTTATTTTTATTTTTGCCGACGTTTCGGGCCAAAGTTCAGGCCTTCACCAGGGCCATAAATTCATCAGGTCAAATAAATATAATTATTTATTTTTAATATTTTTTTTTTTTTACTGATAACTCCAACTATTCTTTTTTTTTCAATTATTCAATATAGTCAACCATCAATCCACAATTATTTCATTAAAACTACATGAAAAATTAGTTGTTTTTTTTAAAATATAATTTATCATTTTTGTATGCTTAATCTAAACGAATGGCTGGGCTTATTACTACAGATATATTACTTTAATTTCTTAGATAGGAGAATCCAAACTAAGCACAAATGAAAAAGTAGAAGAGTTAAATGCAAAAGTATGTTGATTATGCTAATTCTTTACATATAGTAACTAAAATTTTCAAGTATTAGTAACTTGTTTTGCTTTAACTATTATTTTGAAAAATGAATTTTTTTACCAGTCTTGGTCTTGATCTTGCAACATTTGGCCGGCCTTGGTCTTGCACTTTGCAAGAATTTGGGAAACACAACTTGACATTTCTGAAAAATGAACTTGGACTACACTTTTATAAAGTAGGCCCAGAAACGTTAAACTATCACACATTAAAGATGTGCTCATTATTTGATTAAAAATGATAAGTATTCAATTTTTAAAACTACTATAAATATCATTGTACAAAAATTGTTAAATTTTATTTTAATATCTATCAGAAAATAACCAATCACATTCTGTTAGCTACTCAGTTGATAAGTAATTTAATCCTTTAATGAGGCCGTACCTTTGTTTTTCTTCATAACTACGGACAATTTAGCATTTTTAACCAAGGTTCCACGGTGACAGGTATCATTGGTATGATGTAAACAGTACACAGTATGATATTTACTGACTCAATATCACTGTTGCACTATCAGATTTCAGGAGATAGTTGACAGTGACTATCGGGGCGGTGTAGTGATTATCACGTTAAGTATTACTACTCATACCAGACCGAAACGAAAAGAAACCGCTCGACGTTTCTGATTACTTCAGCACTACAGCAGCAGACAAACAATCTAAACTTCCAATTAATTACAAAATACTCATATACATGACTATAATAAGGCCTATTCGGACTAACGGAGTTGAGTTAGGAGGTCAACTAAACCATTGAATCCCTATCGTATCCAATCCTCACGATCCAAAATCCTCAATGTTCCCTACTTGGTTAAATGAAACCAATTAATCTGACCCAATCCAGATACTTATCTTTCCCTAATAAACTTCAAAATCATCTCAACCCTCTTGTTTCTAACCTTTCTTCCTCTTCAATTCCTGATAACCCTCCGAGGCGTCTGAAAAGAAGATGGCTCCGTGGTCTCCTAATGTAGACATATCATTAAAGTGCTACCATTGGGTATTTTCTCAACAAGTGTTTTCACGTCATTTTATCCATATGTTCAAATTTACTGAATGTATTTCTTTAATACAGTTGTAAATATCATGAAGAAATAAAACAAAATCAGTGATCTTTCGGTCTTGTTGATATTAACTTATATTTGATTGCTTAGGATTATTGCGTTACTTTTAAGGCTTGAACAATGACGTGTTCAATATAAATCAAAAAATAAGATTTTATTTCACAGTCATCAAAATAAAGCAGCACAAAAAATTGACTTCCCAAATATCCTTGACATGAAGAATTAAATCTCATCGATGTGAAGTCTTTCATATCGATATATCAAATTAATATACCGATATAAATTTGATATCCATAAATTAAATTAGGAACTGAGAACCCAATATTATAATTCTAGAAAAATCTTCTGTATTTCAAAATTAAAATAAATCTGATTATACCATTCTTCTTTCAATTCTCTCATATCCATAAATATACTCAACCCTCCAAATCAAAACTGGATATGAATGGTTTATTGTAGGTATATGAAATTTTTGGTTGGGGTCCTCCAACCTCCAACCTATATACGAAGTTTAATCACTAGGGGTTCGGTCGTTTTGTGGCAGCGGGCCTTTGGATATGTTCCAAAAACGGGGGGATGGCCTAGTATGAAGTGATAACGGTGTATCTGTTAGGACTATCTCCAATCGAATATTTTCAAATATATTCTGTATGGATTATACCAAATATATTATTGACTGAAATGGAACTAGATAAGCCAAATACTATAGTAAACACATAAATATCTGTGTCGAAGAAACAAATTTTGAAATGAATTAAAAAAAAAAAAACGCTGCAAATTATTTCACAATGGTTTATTATTTCCAAACAATTATTCATCTAAAGTAACATTACCTTTCCAGTTACACAGAAAAATAAATAAAAGGTGATTCCAATTATTGGAGTAAACATTTTTTTTAATCAGTAGTAAAATGCTTAAAAAAAAAATAGCATTACTTCAGTAACACATTCAAAATTTAAAAACCAAAGAAAGGATATAACGTTTGGAGTAGAACATATAAAAAAAAAAAACTGGAGACCATACCTTGCTCCTAATTCCCGAATTTTGTTTGTGTATTAGGAAATTCCGTAAACTTTAAAAAAAAACATATACAATATCGACAAAAAACTGTAAACTTTTTGAGTTATTCGGAATTTAATTTTACCATCCCTCGTAACGTTTTTTCCATCTTCTTTTCGTTGAAGTATGTTATATAGATAAATTTAAAGGGCGTCGAGAAAATGACTTTAGCGAAGTTTCATTCAAATCGGTACATTCGTTTATGAGCTATAGTCTATAGGAACGCAGGTTTTTCGGCCGCCATTTTGAAAGTCAAAGGCGGATAGTAATGTCGATGAAGGAGGATCATCCTCCGGTGACCTCTTATTGTATATCCAAATTTGAAAAAAATCGGTCCAGTAGTTTCGGAGGCGGTCGGATAAAAAATTTTATATTGGTTTTTCGAATTCTACGCATCCTGAAACGTGAATCTCAAATTTTGAGATGGGGTTAAGTTTTTAAATTTTTTGGTCGATCACACTGGTTGATTAATGAAAATAAGAAATCAAAAAAAAAAAAAAAAAAAAAAAAAAAGGATAACTAAGTTTTGAGATAATAAGATATATACCTTTAAAATTCTGTAAAAACTGGTTACATTTCTTCAAAATAGGAGAAAATAATATAACTATAAATACCCATAATACTTATATATTTTTTTAAATTCATTTATCAGAATTTAAAACTGTATAAATAAAATACAATAAGTAAATCTGCTATAGGAATATAAAAAATGGCAGTAGCTTGTGAAAAAAATTCAAATTAGAAGGAATTAAATGATTATTTTATTTCAGGAGGTTCCTTATATACTCAGAGGAGGGTAGTTAGGAAGTATATTTTGTTAGTTGTCCGAATAAAAATATTTCTTTTTTTATATTTTTAAACTATCAATTATATGTAAATAAAAAATCGATTATTCCTGGGACTTCGGGTATTAATAGAAAAATATGAAAACACTTTTTAATACGAGGAAAAACCTCGTAACACTAAAAGACAAAGATCGTTACAGGTTTGTTTTGTTTATGGAATTTATATAATATTTTTTGTTTTTTTCGTAATTTTTCAATAGAATTCGAAGAGTTCTCAAGGCAGATTTTTACGTATAATTGTAGCGGGACTAGCGAGAAATATATTGAAAAACTAAACAAAAATAACTCAATGGAAATATTCAATTATATAAGCAAATCTACTGGAAAAGGATTCATTATATAATAAAAAAAAAAGTCATAATTCATATTAATTAAAAATAGGAACACTGAAATAGATAAAAAACGAAACAAGATAAAACTAATAATATTAAAATAAAAATAGATAAACTTGTACAGGGTGAAAAAAAAGAAGGAACGTACAAAGATTTTATTCAGGTTTTCTTTTTTTTTTTTTTTTTTTTTTGTTAGTTTTATTGTAAAAAACTGTTTTATAGAAAAGTCCGATCATAGGAAAATTCCCCTTTGAAAGAACTAAAATAATACTGCATAGCTTCTGAACTATGTCGAATTACTAAATCACACAGCATTAAGACTGTATAGAGTTTGGTTCGATTCACAAGGTTCCGAAAAAAGACTTTTTAGAGACAGAACTTAAATGAAGTTCAATTTACATCTTCAAAGGAGCTAATTAATTAAAATTTTATGATCTTACATTCACTATAAAAGATAAAGAACATTTTGATTATATAGATATATAACTTGATGTATACCAATGTTGGCTTATAAACATTGCATAGTTTAAGAGGAAAAAAAATTGTTTATAAAATCCAATATTGAAACTATGAGACAGGACCTTTACAAAATGTAAGTCGCTAAATTGAAGTCGCCAGGTGGAGCTGGCATGTTTACTGCTAACGGCGTAGGACACTGATCTTTGAAAAAGTAACAAGAAGAAGGCATCCTCCTCGAAAATTAAATCCGTAACGACTACGGAAGAGTTTAGAGGAGGGAAGGAAAGTAATTTCAACCACCTGCCCGCGATCTTCTGGAGGAAAAGCAACTAGGGCAGCAAAAGGCAGTATCATTCCAACGTTATCACTTACCTAACTTAACTTGAGTATAACATAACATTTTGTACAGAGAGTATAGATATAGATGTAAACTCGCATGTATATATGTATAGACAGTATAGTATGACCGCCACCCCGGACCATCTCCTTCCTCAAAAATATGCAACGGTTAGTCATCAAGTATTCACTACAGTAAGTATAGTATGTACTACGGGCGGATCTAAGGGGAGAGGGGCTTTGGGGCTGAAGCCCCCCGTTCCTACAAAATGCTAAAATATAACCATGTTTTATGGAAAAAAATATTTTAAAAAACTATCTCTTAAAGTATTATTGTGCGGATAATTACATTTAAAAGGACTTTAGGAATCACTTAAACACCATTTCATGTTCATGTAGTTAGTTAGTTTTTTTTTTTTCTAAAGTAATTATCGTTATTTTTATGAAAAAAAAGCTTTCGGGCTTGGGATTTGGGGGAAGCTTCAGCCTGAAAGCTTTTTTTTCATAAAAATAACGATAATTACTTTGGGAAAAAAGAAAAAACTATCTAACTACATGAAATGGCGTTTAAGTGATTCCTAAAGTCCTTTTAAATGTAATTATCCGCACAATAATACTTTAAGAGATAGTTTTGGCAAAATATATATATATATATATATATATATATATATATATATATATATATATAATATATATATATATATATATATATATATATATATAAATGTAAATAATTTCTATTTTATTTTGTAATACATAATTATTTTATATTAAAGTAAATTTTGGAATACTTCAGGGAGCACTTATAAGGTTTTCATAATCTGTTGTTATGTTTCAAGTGGAATGGGATGTAAGGAAAGATACGGAGAGAATCCGAAAAACCTAGAACAAAAGAGAATAATAATATATTTACATAGTTACGGAAAACCTGATGTAGTTCGAAGTGAAATTTTTTTTTGGGAATTTCCACTTAAATTAATAATTATTTAATAAATTAAATAAATTTATGGTTGTCACGCTTAATATATAAAATAGTCTTGAAATAAACGAAAAAAAAAAGTCCTTAAAAATTCAATACAACAAATGAAGCTCAAGTTACCAGAATTGGAAGTTTTAACTTTTTATTTTATTGTTTGAGTAATATAACGCTTTGTCACGAGGACAATGGCTGTAGTGAGAAAAAAATACATGCTCACTGTATATGTATATATATATATATATACACTAGAAACAAAATAATAATAAAAAATTATAAACAATTAATAAAAATAAAATAACCTAACAATAAGTACATTACAAAAAACACAGACATATATATATATATATATATATATATATATATATATATATTATATATACAATCAGACGAGGGAACTCCAAGCCAGGCTAGTCCTTCTAATTATATAAGAAAAAGCACGACTCTAGGAGATCCCTACGCTACTTTCTCAACCGAGAGCACTTTAGCCACACTCATGTCTTGAGTGAAGAATCTGGCCATTTCCCAAACTCCAATATATACATATTAGAAAAGGTTGCGGAACCACGGCTATTCTTGGAGGATAATAAAGATGGGTGGTTCCATAAAGGTATCGTGGAAGAAGATTTGGATGATATGTAAGGTTCTGATGAAATTTTGAGAACGTTTCTGCGATAAGGTCGAAAACAAATAGTATGTTGAGGTCAGATTTAAACTTACTATAGCTAATAACAATTTAGCAGGATAGCACGAGTATTCGTTTTCTCAAGTGGCATGATAACTGTTTAGCACAATAACACATTAATCATTTAGTTACGTATGTACCCTCACTGTAGAGAAACGTAACAAGAGTAGCTTATATGACATTGGAGAAATTTACCAATAATTTCTATTGAGTCGTAAAACGATTTGTAGCCAATTAAGAATCAGAATTCAATCTTCAGCCTCCATTAAGATATGATTGGAAACAATCGTGACTAAAAGCAATCAGGAGCTATTCACCTAACTAGCGATTGTATACATCTGTAATGAAGTGATGTTTACATTTCGAATCGATGCCTTTGCAGATTAAATCATTTCGATTTGGAATTAATAGCAGCTGATGGAGGAAATGTATTATCAATAAGGTAAAATAAAATAACCTCACCTTCTTCCAGGTATGTGATGGCTCCCTCATTGTTTAATGCGAAATCTGCAATGATAAAAAAAAAAAACAATGGTAATATAAATTGTATTCTAAACATAATAATAATGTAAAATTTATAACATTGATATAGGTACACTGACTGTGCATAAATAGTTAATTCGATTTATGATAAAACTGAGTTATTTATGCTAGTGGTTTTTGAAAGTTGACTTCATTGTTAATAAAGGACTGAATAATAAGCGTATGTATTAGGAAGATGTAGCTACTATATTTGAAATTGCAATATTAGTAGCAAGTATCATGCTTATTATATTATAATTTATTTGTAAAAATTTTCACAAAAGATATTTTGTTTACCTAGAGGGGAGGGGAGGGAAGGGGGAGAATCAACACCAACCACCTCAGTTATGTTCTATTTTAATTTTATTGGATATTAAGAAAGCTCCTCAACATTCCGGCAGCATTCAACAGCACAGCTTTCTGGATTTCATTTATTACCCGTCTACACAGCAGACACTGGTATCAGTGCATTGCTAGAGATCTCAACTCACAATGCCCCTAACAGTTACATTATTAAATTTTTACAGGCCTTTGAACTCACCAGCTAGACCTTAACTCTTTTTTTTTTTATGCACAGAGAGAGTTAATGTTTCCGTCAGTTAATATCATTATTACATTATTTTTAAGGTATCGCGTAATTGGTTTCTAGAAAAAAAAAATCGACTCAACCACTAATTCAGAGATGTTAAAGAGATAATTATTTTTAAAACATGAGCTTTTAGAGTTTTTCTTTAACTGTTGACGCTATACGTAACAGTATCTATTAGCAATACATTTAAGATTTATTTATTTATTAATAGAATATTTTAAAATTATTTTTATCAATTTTGTATATGTGTGTGTGTGGTATGAATGCAACCCAGTTAACACTATTATTAAGTGTAAAAAAATGAGTGATTTGAAATTTCTCAAATCAAAAATAAATAAATACAAAAATTTTAAATTGATTAATTATATATATTATATATGATAATATGTACACTGATATTATTTCTTTCCCAAAGAAAGAATTCTTGATATTAAGATATACTCAAGAACTATGTATATTCAGCTTTGCATGGAAAATATCTGGTAACAAGTTGACAACGGTTTTGTTTAAAATTAATAACAAGAATCAAAGCAAAACACGTCCATGAATATATTTATGTATAATTTATGATTATATTATATTTATAATATAACGAGTTAAAGCAAACTATCTGAGATGTAATTACACTGGGCAAGCTTTGCCTAAAATAATTAAACAGAAGGACTGAATTGTAGATCGGATATGTTAATATATTTTTTATACCACGAAACCTTCTTTATTGAGTCTATATTGAACTATCAGGAGAAGAAAAGTAGATGATGTGATCGGCTTAGAAGGCAGGTACAGTAACTCTAAATATTAAAATCAAACTAGAGCATCACTTGGATTGGTGACAGCCAAGGGGCAGGTTGGCAACCATCCAAATATTCTGGATTTCTGAAACTCGTCAGTCTGCAGGAGGCAACTTACACTGCGTAATGCCAACGACGACATAGGTAGAAATTAATTAGTCTTTATTGGCGTTTTCGAAGATGATTAGGTGCTTTAAGCAATAGAAGAAAAATAAAAAAATGTATGACTTATTCTTTAGCTTTCGATAATCTTGTTACGCACCATAAAAAAGAGAAATCCATTCTAGAAGAATACAAGGCACATCCAAGGAAGTGTGAAATTCAGGATTCGAGGCAATCTCGTTTCCTCGGAATACGCCATCTGAAATATGCAGACGAAAAGAGGAGAACTATTATCAACCCTGGCATAAAATTCAATATGTGCAGATCTCTTCATATGATTCAGTTGAGTGTGAAAATATAGCTGAGCATTTCAATTATTAAGAATGGCTCATTTTTTATTCTTATATTACATTTGCATAATTTCAAGCTTAATAGCGGAATATTAAATAGTTATATTGCAATTCCTTTCTTCGTAACTAAGGGAGTCATAAACTTTAGATATTTTGGTATCAATTGTTTTAAAAGAAAAAAATCGTTTTCCATTCTCCTACTGTTGTTATTTTTTATTATTTATTTATTCATAAGGTTTACAGTTATATAATTTAAAAATACATCCAGTAAATGTGCACAAGGTAATAATACAATCACATAAAAACACTTGCTGAGAAACTACCCATTGGTAGCACTCTAATAATATATTCACATAAGTAGATCACGAGGCCATCTTATTTTCAGAAGCCTTGGAGGGTTATCAGGTATCGAAGAGGAAACAAGGTTTGAAACGAGAGGGTTCGGATGGTTTTGAAGTTTGTTATGGAAGGATAGGTATCTGGATTGGACTAAATATGAATTTATTTTATTTGTGACAAATTAAAGAGCATTGAGGATTTCAGGAAGGACTTTGGATTGTAAGGATTGGACACGAGAGGAATTCGACGGTTTAGTACAGTCCCAAAGCTCAATTCCGTAAGTCCAAATTGGTCTTATTATAGTCATGTATATGAGTCTTTTGTAATATATAGGAAGTTTGGAGCGTTTCTCTAGTAAGTGCTGGAGTAGTCGAAAACGTCGAGCAGTTTCTTATCGTTTCAGTTTTGTATGAGGACTCCAAGTGATTCGTTTGTCCAGATTGAGTAATAGGTATCGGATTTGTTCAACAGGGATAGGTGGGGAATCGTTAAAGGATACTGTAGGACAGGAAGTCATAGGCTTACGTCGAAGATTGAATTAATTTAAACTTATGTTTCGATAACAGATCCAATACTGCAATCAAAGAAATCCATAACAGGTTTTTGAAATATGACATCGAATTACCATCCATTAACAAATATTTTTTCTTTGCTGTTATTTTTTTTCTTCTTGTTGACCTTCAGATCTTTGGCTACCTGAATCACCTGGTCCAAATGGGCTTATCTTAGGATACTTTCTTCCACTAAGTTGCATGTAGCTCTGTAGCATCTTTGTTGATCTTAAAATGTTTCCGGAAAGTGTAGCAATAATAAAATCTACCGATTTCTCATGAATTTTAATAATAATTTATACATTTAATACATACTTTTTCCAAACATTAATATGAAATCGATATTTTAATATTAAAAAAAAAATCCATCACACAGAAAAGGCGATGTAAAAAAAAGGTTATACTCGTTGATACTATAGCTGTGCTACTAACTACCTGCGTGAAAACTACTAATTTTGAGAGTACGATTTAAAATACAACCTACTCAGGTGTATTATAAATTTATATATTTTTTTTTCTGACAGTACATTTCTGAAATATTAGAGAATAATTAACAAAAAAAAAAAAAACATAAATTATTAGTTAAAATTGGGTTACAGCGTCGCTTTGACATGAACCCATTTAAAAAATGCATTCAAGGGAATTCCTTTTTGCGAAAATGAAGCGTAACGAAGAGGTCCTCCAGCAGACAGCAGAGCGATGCACTCTCCAGTCTCTTGAGAAGTGAAGTGGATGCACTCATGCAGCTACAGCGCGTTGAGTCGAAACGCACCAGGCAAAGGCAACGCATAATTGAATCAAATACTAATTCCGTAACTCTGTTCCTTTATGTATTTATAAAACAGTATTTATATTACATACAGTATTTAATATAAAACTTATTTTGGTAAAAAATATTAGTTTTTATTCATAAAAAACAAAACGTTAAACGTACATCTTATAGAAAATGTATATGTAAATTAATAATGAACCAGTGTTTTTTTTTGAAGTGCAATCCAATTGGAGGGTAATAAAAAAAAAATCGAGAATATTTCAGGATTTTATGAAAAAACAGAGCTTACCAGAGCAGAGTTTACGTAATAGTAATTAGCAGAGATTAATTGTCTCATTTAGAGACAAATTTGTTGTTTGTGGAGGTTTCAAGGCGTAAAACACCAAGGTCATCAACGCCTGCAGATTAATCTTGTTTATTTGTGGATTAAATTTTTAAACGATATTTAATTTTATTTAACAAATTGTTTGTGTCTTCGTCATCAATTCGAATGTTTGATATTGGAGGTGTAAGCCCTAGACTATTTAGATTTTATATGTAAAAAGAACATTCCTATAACATGTGTCTGACTGTAAATGTATTATTGCAACTTTGAAATTGTGGTGGTGGCTGCTTGCTAATGAGATGTGAATGGATAAGATTGGTTTGGCATATTCTTAGTCTGGTTAAGACAACTCCTTCTCTGCGGATATGGCGATTCGGTGTTGACCATGGCTTTACTGTTGTTGTTTTTTTTTAATATCTTTTAAATTGCTTGGCGGACTCTCATTCCACATAGCTTCTTGCTAGCTATACATTTTTTTTTTTTTTTTTTAGGGGAAGACTTATATCTAGTGGTGTTAAAATGGCAGCATCCACTGCAGCATAGATTGGTTCGCTGCTACATCCGCGAGCTCATTTCAACGATTCCCACTAGGATCGGTACCCAAATAAAGTATACTGATTTTCCTAGGGCTTCCAGTATATTTAGATATTTATGAATTTTTAAGATGGTTGGATGTTTGGAGTATAAATTATTCATCCCTTTTAGAGAACTTAGAGAATCAGTTATTATTGTAATGTTTTGGGAGGTTATTGTCATAGAAAAGTGGAGGGCTGAAGCTACTGCTTGAAGTTCGATAGTATATGTACTGCACACATTATGTAGTTTTATTTTTAAGTCGAATTTTGGATGAAAAAAGAAGACGCTGTGGATTAGATCCATCAGTATAGATTAAATAAGGTTCTGTTATTTTTTTTTAAGGTTATGTGAGAATATGGTTTTGCACTCAGTAGGTGAAGTTGTAGTTTTGTTTAACAGAGTTAGGTTTAGAATTATTTTAGGTGGTTTGTTAATCCAAGGGGAGTTGTGAATTTCATGCTTGATTTTAGGTATTCCTCAGAGGAATGCAGTATCTGAACTTATTCTCTCTGATAACGGAAGGGTTGATTTCGGTTATGTTTTAAAAGCTTTGGAAAACTTTTGTTTGAATATGAATCTATGTGTAGGGTGGTTCGGTTGAAGAAGAATTTTAGATATGTAATTAAATTCTTTTTTTTTTCTTCAACATTAAATAGGATGCACTCCTGCTTCAGAACACAAACTGAACAGAGACAAATTCTACCTTCATTTGAAGTAAGTGTTTTGTCTAGTTTACTGTGAAACAATTATTAAAAGGTATATAAGTAAGATTTAATAACATCATTTACTCTCCCAACAATTTTTCTTATTTTTATCGGGATCCACTTTCTTATCCTATCTTCAGACTAGAAGTTAGAATATTTTTTAAGTAAGTTAGTCGACTCTTCTACATATCAAAGGTGACAACTATTCAGGACGCAGTATTTTTAAAAAACTTTTAATTTTTTATTTGTGCCAACGTTTTAACCCAAACATGTGTTGAAATCTTGGTTATGTTCATTTCATTACTAACCAATATTCACAATTTTGTAACCATAAGAAACAACGCAAATCTTGTACACATATAAAATATTTAGTCAGCAAATTATGTACATTCTACTAACAGAAATGTTACCTTCTTCCCCCTCTGGCTATGTTTACATACTTTTTGCAATCTAAAAAAAGGGACAACTGGGAAATCCTCCCCTGACCTTTCCACTTACCTACCAAATGTGTCAGTACTTGAAAGCATTCAGTGCTCGAACCACGGTTAGTAAGAAAAAGTATTACAAATTTTTATGAATAGAATATATATATATATTATTTTTAGTTTGTATAACTTTTTATATATTTAATTTTTAATATTGTGTATTGTAATAATAGTTAAGATTCATGTACCATCAAATCACCATAGTTCATTATTTACCATTATCGGTCGTGTAATATTATATCTCTGATCGTATTTTAAAAATTTCAGCCCTGAAGATGGCAAAAATAAAAAAATATTTTTTTTGTTTAAAAGACTGCGTTCTTAATATTTACCAACCATGTTAGAATATTTTTGTTATTAATATTTTTATGCTATCAATACAATATTTGTTTTTATTACTTTTAAAAACGATGACAATTTTATCAGTATCTCATCCTAATCCTAATCATCTTATTTTTTTTACGAAGAAATTATTAAAAATTTAAATTAATTTTATATATATATATATATATATATATATATATATATATATATATATATATATTGCTTCTTATTCAATAAAAAACATTGACACTTATTGACATAAAATTTCGATTTCCTAATTTTCAGTGGAAAATTGGTTCATACATTATTTTAAAATTTTTTGTAGCTCAAAATGTCTGCTATTATAGCTTTAAATATTTCTCTGTTTATGGTCCACCCTATATATATATATATAGAGTTAACAAAGATACAGTCCATTAGTTTTGGTATACTTAATAACTATTCACTACAGTCAACCATCAAAGCACAATTATAAAAGAATAATTTTTTTTTTAACTTTTATTATGATATTTACAACTGTATTAGTATGAATACATCAAGTAAATGTGTACAGAGTAATATAATCACAAGAAACACGCTTGTTGAGAAACTACTCATTGGTAGCACTCTAGAATAAATGATAAACATGAAATCTGTATAAAGTCCTTAATAAAATATGTTACAGTGTGTGTGTGTGTGTGTGTGTGTGTGTATACAAGCATATATATGCTTGTATATTTATGTATGTAAAATGTAAAAAAACTTTTACATTAGGAACGCCTCTTGTCAGGAGCAAAAAATGTGTCACCATTACTCTACAATATCCACAGGTTTTACCGCATTTCCATAGAGTGAGAAATTTAAACAATACTTAGTAGAGTGTTAACGCGAGCCGACACTCAATACTGATAAGCGGCGAACGTAAATCAGCCCTAAGCAGATACCACCTTCAAATTACCATTAGAGCTTATCAAAGGTTCCAACAGCCTTTGGTGGAACACTATCAGTCCAATTTCCTTTCAAAGGCTCAAAAAGAATGGAAACAGTCCGGAGATAAAATGCGGGTTTTCGATTACCCTCTTGGATTGTCCGGTCCCTCTTGAGATCTGTAAGGCCCGAAGTCCAAGGCCGGTGCCCCAAAAAGTCCCCTACAAAAAGGTTGGAGGATCAACCTGAATCCATCAGTGGAAATGTGTTCAAAACATAATCTGTTATAAATTTGATTTATTTCTAAAATGCCATTTACAGTTGATGTGCTAAAAATAATTTTAAAATTAGTATAGCACCAGTGATGCGGTTGAGAGAGTAGCGCAGGGATCTCTTGGAGTGCTGCTTTTCCTTCTATAATTTGAGGGAGAAGCCTGGCTTGGGGTTCCATGCCTGATTGTATATATTGTATACAGGTATGACTGTGTTTTTAAGCTTTTTAATTTACTTATTGTTAGGTTATTTTATTTTCGATATAATTATTTATATTTTTTATTATTATTTTGTTTCTTTTTATATTATATTATATATGTTTTTTTTATTGTACATAGTTTTTTATTATTTTTTTTTACTTTTGTTAATTTTATATTTTCCGCATATATGGTGTGAATGTGTTCATATATCAATGTAATTATTGTCCACGTGACATATTATTATATTTCTAAATAAAAAAAAAAATAGTGTAATGAAATAAAGCAAATATACTATTATGTAGGTATGTTAAAAAGTAAAATAAATATTTAAAAAAACTAAGGTGCGTGCTTTACTATTTCCTATAAAATTACTAAATTCCTTACAATCCCTCTGAGATACAGAACAAGGAAGATCAAACAACAAATAGAGGAAACAAGCTAAAAATGAAGCTTGGTTAAAATGATCGCAGAGAAAATTAAAACAACTACTTTATCGGATTAGAATAGAGTCATTATTATTTTTTACTGTAATATGCTGAATTGGCAAATTTGTTTAATAAGTCATTGGCAATGTGTGCATTATAGTACCCCATGCCGATAGGTAACGATCGTTTCATAATTTAACCTACAAAAGAATCCAATTAAACAAAAGAAAAAAAAAAGGTTAAAACAATCAAACAAATCTTTTAGTAATTGCAGATATTCCTTTAGTGTAGCACCTTGCCTACGGAGAAATTAATAGTTAAAAAACTACACCGCAGACATAATTTTTATTTATTATACATATTTCAATTCATAAAAAAAACATTATATAAAACGAAAATAAAAAACAATTTATCGTCTCCTCCCTCTCTTCCCTTTCACTAACCATCCACAACAATTAATACAGAAATAACTATCAGAGTAGACCAAATGAAGAAAGATGGCATAAAAATTCTAGAGAGACAGAAGCCCCGGAGAAGATGCGGTAGATTGGAAACGCACGTGACAATGACAGATGACTCTGGGAGAGAAGATATGATTAGACAGAGGAAACCTGATGGGGTCTCCAACATCTGCGAGGACCTCAATTGGTTTTATTCTCTTCTTGAGGTAGAAAACCATCGTAGTTGTCAAGAGTGTTGTTAAATATTCAATTGTCCAAATGATATTTTGCTCAATAATTCTATTCAAGGATCAGAATTAAGAGAATAAATCGAAGGTTATTCCAATGTAATGTTTAATATGAAAAATTAAAATTGTTTTAATTTATTTTTGTGGGTCCTTAATACCAGTAATGTGGCTCAGTAAGAGGCGCTGGGATCTCCTTAATTTAATTTTCTTCCACGAGTGAGGAGGAGAAAGGCTTGGCACGGAGATGGTGAGTGAATGAATGTTCTAAATATTTTACAAAAGTATGTGTGTATTTAAGTAGTCATTTTGATTAGAGTCGTGGGAGTGGGGTGGCCGAATAGTCAAACGCGAGTTGTCCGGCAACCAGATAACCGAAGTTATGTGATTAAAAAATAAAAGTACGAGTTCGCGTCCCGATCCTGGAAGGGGATCTTAAATTCACCGCCCTCACCCTACGGTCTGGAAAAATTCCGTATACCCTAAAAAGACGAAAAAAAAGAGATTAGTTTAATTGAAGGAAGCTAGTCGAATGTTCTACATATCATGGGTGATAAATTTTCAGGACGCAGTCTTTTTTAAAAAAGAAAAAAATAATTTTTGATTTGTGCAAACGTTGAGTACTTGAACACCCTCAGAGCTCAAACCACGCCCTGAAGATGACCCACATGTTTGGGTTAAAACGTTGGCACAATAAAAAATTAAAAATTTATTTTAAAAAGACTGCGTACTGAATATTTATCACAAAAGATTAGTTTAGTTTCTTTTTGGTTAATTTACTTTACTTTTAGCATAATTATTTTGCTGTTTATTTATTGTACAAAGTGTGAATGAACTACACTTCTATCACTATTACTATTGTCCTTCGATATGACAGATTATCATATTTCTGACAATCCGTTTTAAAAAAATATATATATTTGAGATTTGGGTATGTCTTGGAGATTAGATTAGTATAATTTTAAGTATTTATGAAAGTTCTTACCAAATATTATTCAATAAGCATAGTACTTGCATTCTTAAAAAACATATTTTGTAATTTGTCAGTCCTTTACAGTGCATGTCATACAATTTATTTAATTTACGTTTCGTTTTTTCATTTAATTTTCTTAGAAGTAGTTTATTCAGTATAACATAAGACTCGAATAGTCAGAAAAAAGCTGTAGCATTACAAAGGTTACGACAGATTTGATCACCAACGGAAGTGATCTGGCTATAATCATAATCGACCGCCAGATATTACAGAGGCTCAGAGCACCAAGAGCTTCTCCAGAAAGCAGGGTCGATCCACGGCTCATTTAAAAGAATATATATTTATCTGTCATGGCTAGATTCGAAACTGGGTTCAGAAGATCTCCTCAAGACTTTTAATAAACATTTTATATTTACCTATTTTTGTTTTGATATAGCTATTTTATTATAAATTGGTAAACCTATTTTCATTGAATTGAGTCGAGTAATATAGTGCATCAAAATTATATTATTTTATAGTTGCATTTTTGTTTAACGAAATCGATAGAAAACCACATAGTCCGTGGTACAGACCCCTTTTTATGAAATTATTAACATCTGCCTGAAACTTCGTGAATCACTTCATCTCTTCGTAACCTACAACTATTATATTTACGAAGACTCTTGGAATTGGGGCCTTTTCAATCTGGAGATCGACAAACTTTGTCTATTTATTTGGTTACTAAAAACTCGTAAGATAATTTGATCGAAAAATCAAGAAGAAAAGTGGCCTAAAAATCATTGGACCGTTTGGCCTATACAACCTCCTTATTTTGACATTTTGGGAGTGTAGGATACGCCAAACATACGCAACATTTTTTCTTGATTTTGTGATAAAATTATCTTACGATTAAGATGGAAGCAAACGGATGTTTACTAATTTTTAGTACCTAATTAAATAGACAAAGTTTGCCGATTTCCAGATTGAAAACGCCCCAATCCAGAGAATTTTCTAAAATAAAATAGTTGTAGGTTACGACGAGATGGAGCTATTTACGAAGCTTCAGTCGCATGTTAATAATTTGATATAAAGGGATCTGAACCACGGACTAACACGATTTCTTTTAATTTCGCTGTTTCTTTTAATTAATCAACATTTTTTTATACTATTTAAGCATGCAGTGAGCGAATTACGAGGAAGTATAAAATAAAAAAAAAATGAATGTGCCAAGTTGGTCACATACTAAGAATTTTCTTTAAGAAAGTTCATCCACAACTATGAAACAATTAAGTCAAGATTAAAAAAAATATATTTGAGCAAACAAAATTTCAGTTGAATTAATTAATTGAAATCTTGGTAATTAATTCGTATTGGTATTCTTAAAAAAAATATGATAATATTTCGGAGCGTATACTACGTTAGATATAAATAAAAAAGGAAAGATAAATGAAAAATATAATTTAAAAGAAAAAATAATCCAGAAAAGGAAAGGCAGGACGAAAAAGAAAAAAAGAAATCCACTTTGACGGAAAGAGGTCTCCATATGTGCGCACTTTGGCGACCGTTTTATTGAAGAGTTGGGCTTTTTGTATTTGGTGCCTTCAGGGGATCTCGTTTTAAAGACTTGGGGACCCCTTTTCAGTCAGAAGGGCGCCATCCGACTCTTGCTCCATTTTGTTTGAGAAGTCGAGGCGATTTGGTGTTCGCTCGTGTGTAATATTGAAACACAAACCGATACAGAACGCAAGAAGTATTTACCAATAAAAAACAAAAAGTACTAACGCATATTTCATATTATCTCAACCGAACAAAGGGTTTTATCGCTATCCGACAGTTCTTTTATTTTCTCAAACAAGGTGAATTATTACATAAGTGTATAACAATAGGAACAGTATAGGACTTCAGGAGTAGTCTTGGACCGACGAGAAAAAAAAATAAATACATAAGAGTATAAAAACTCATATTTAAATGAAGTATAAAATTATTTACTTATTACACTTACCCCAATCAAAAATTCTAAAAATCCCTAATTTCAAATAAAATTATTAAGAACGGTTAGGTCCGTCCGAATAGTTGGTCAGTTACCAAATGATATGGGATAATTAATAATATGGGAATCAAGAAAGGCAAACAATTTTAAGGAGGAAGAATCAATTTATTTATTTATTTATTTATTTTTTTTTTATCACGGACGATTAAAAATGGATTTTCCTGATTTTTCTAGGGAATGTAATTATTATTCGGTATTATCAAAGAAGATTATATATAGAATGATGACCTAATCACTAGTTATGATAGTGTCTTAAGGAAAAATGGCATACCAACAAAAATAAAAAAAAATACCTTTGAGAAATAATATAAACAGGTCTAGTGATTTACAATAATATAAACAATTTTATTTTTTTTAAATTAAATCAAATTTAACAAACAGGAACAAAAGAAATAGATATATAGTAGTTGGCCCCTGCGAATAATTCACAAAAAATCATGGTCACTGAAGAAATGGCATAATAATTCAACATATCATAAGATGATGGAATCATTTCCTATTTTTTTCGGTTTATGTAATCGACCAAGAAAAAAAAAAAATATAATAGAACTTCCTTCATGTATTAAACCAAAAAGTTTACGAATAACGATAGCGTGTATCTCAGTTAATAATGGTTTTATTATTATGTAATGTTTTGGTTTTGTAGGGAATTTAGTAATCTTTCATTCAAATAATCAGCTGTACAATCTTACAATGTTACAAAAAAAAAAAAAGTAATGCTAATTTTCGTGTGGATGGTTGGAAACATCTTGAAGTTTGTGATTTACGAAAAAAATAATTCCAACGCGGTAGCCTAAGCAATTTGATGCAAAAAACTTTTGTTTTTCGATTGCTCAAAAACACTTTGAGAAATAATATATAAAGAAAAACAGCAATAGAATATCCATCTCCTGACGTTTGATTTAAAATAGCTATAATTACTTAAGGTACATATACATAACATAGCATAGATTTTGTATATTATAAGACAAATTTATAAATAAGATAAAAAAAAAAATTACAATCAGATTTCTTTATTTTTTTTTTTATTCGCTGAGTTTGGAACTAACCAAATTATTAAAATATTTGGATACTACGAAACGAATGTAGTGTTTAAATTTATAAACTCAAACTCCACTGGCTTTAGCACCAATGACGCGGTTGAGAGAGTAGCGCAGGGATCTCTTGGAGTCCTGCTTTTCCTTCTATAGTTGAAGGGAGACCCCTAGCTTGGGGTTCCCTGCCTAATTGTACATATTATATACAGGTATTACTGTGTTTTTATGTTTTTTAATTTACTTAACTTTAGGCTATTTTATTTTTTTATTGTACATAGTTTTTGATTGTTATTTTACTTTTGTTAATTTTATATATTCTGTATACATGGTGTGAATGTGTTCATATATCACTACAATTATTGTCCACGTGACAGATTATTATATTTCTAAATAAAGAAATAAAATTATTAACTATATCTTCTTCTATCAGTAAACTTATACTGAAATAAACCCTAAACCCGTAAGCACTTAAGCCTAATAACAATTAAACAATAATTTTTTTTTATGTTCTAGGTGTCACAACCAAACCCATTCTAACCTGAATGGCAATAGAAGGTCGGAAATATTAAAGTTTACACTTTAACACGCTCGTTCGTCACAACTTGACTTGATTTATAGATCTTAATAATAATTCAAAATTAAATCAAGAAAAAGATAACCTTGGGCAAATTCAATTGGATTATTCTGAAGGAGTATCCCTAAACACTGGTTATTTAAAAATAAAAACATTTAAAATTTCAATAATGGTGAATGTTGAATTAACATGCTAAACTGACCATTTAGAAGTTAACAGAGCCCGCTGATAAGTAGCCGAGTTATCATCCCATCGAGCTCTCGCCTATCTGGCTTCTGATCTCTTTAGGGTGGCTTTGTCAGCAGGCTGGGGGAAACCTTAGTTCAGGATCCTCTCGAGGGAGAATAACGTCACGTTACACCCGAATTGCTAACTTCCTCCAGGTTGCTTTTCAGCAACATTTTTCTTCAGGACTTACTAGTGAAATTCATATTTAAAAAAAAAAAAGTTTTTGTTTTAAGCTTTATATTTTATAAATTTTCACTGAAAATGCATATGTGGGTTTATGGAAAAAATTCATAAAGTAATATTTCTTAAAGTTTCACCGATTTCCACCATTTTTTTTTTTTTTTTATGATGCTACTATCTTTTGACTAACATTTTTAAAGGGAGAACAATAGTTGATTTTCATTTTTCCACCTCAAAAAAAAAAAAAAAAAAAAAAAAACAGTAAAATAAGAAATTGCATAGCAATCGAAGAATTTTATTATTATTTATCTACGAAATTTTTGACTAGGCTGGACCCTTCGAAATTGTGTCACAGAAATTGTGATAACTTGAAGCCAACCTCCAATTCATACGAATATAATTAGAGCGTTAGGGATCTATTTACTACATAAAATGGTACAAACCCTCCATGAATACATTAGAACTAAATATATCAAATAAAAATGATTGAAAAGCGTTTCTTAATATCTAGCTAAAAAAGAAATGAAATCTAATAGAATTCGATGTTGGTTGGAAGAACAATAATTTAGATTTCCAAGGGTTGTACTAACGTTGAATTTGGAGAAAATCCTAGGAATTTGTAGATGCTTTAGTTATCGACCAGAAAAAAAAAAATCAAAAACAAATATTAAATGATGAAATTTTTATTTCTATAAAAATTCGTATTTAAAAAGACACTAAAAAACGAATCTAACTTGATTTTTCATAATATTGCTTTCATTGGCTTACTTTACCGAAAAGCCTTTTAAGTTTTATAATTTACGGTACATTATAACTCATTTGATACAATAATCAATATTTTTGTATATTGAACAAAAAAAAAAAAAAAAAGAATCGATGGATGTATAACACCAAAGAATACGAGCAATGAAAAGGCTAAAATAAATAACTTTTGTATAAATAAAAATTTTGTTGTAAATTATATATATATTTTTTCTTGGCTTCTAAATAATATATTAATTATAAAAGGGTTTGGCTTATTTTGGTTCTTTTACATAATAGTATAGTTTGAAAAGCGATTTCAAATCATTATATTTTGATAATTAATTGCAGAATAATTTTTAACAGATCTGAAAACAGTTGAAAAAATATTAGATATTTAAAATATATTTTAGAACATTTTTAGATCATATGAACGTAACGACTTTAATAAAATAAACAAAATTTTCAAATAAAATATTTTAAAAAACAATTACATATGTAAACAGTTGCGAGTTGTACAGACTAATCAACATACACAGTTCTTAGCAGATATGAAACAGGCTTATCACTGTGTCCGTCATGCACAAGACATTATCTAACATGCTTAACAATCAGCATGATTAACAATCTATTAACATGCTACCATTACAAAGACAAATGCAAAGTTTCATCTATTTATTTAATAATTGCAATTTGCAATTGCTATGCTTGCAATAAATGACTAACCGATAAAATGTTAAAATAAAATAATTTTACTGGTGGGAGATATGGAGATAAAAAATTAATTTGTTTATTTAAATACATATAAAAATAATATTTTAGTTGAATAAGGATAAATCCTTCATCTTTTACATAACTTCAGACAGCTTCCCTCGTCAAATATACCGTCTTCAATTTATTTTTTTTAACATTTTGATTTATTTAATTTTTCTTAAATAACATGAGGAGCTAATAAAAACGGCTTGTGGTAGATCAATGTGAACATTTCAATATCTTCTAATATTACTAATCAAAAACTTTTTGTCATAGCCTAATTTTGTCACACAATAATTTCTACTAAAAGCAGAGGAAATAGTAAAGCTTATGTGATGTGGGCAACAGATTATCTTACTATCACCTAGATTATATTAGATTATAAACTTAGATTATCTTATCTCACACCGTCCATACAGTATTAAGTAGAGATATTTAGTTGATCGGGCGCTTATGACCTGGATGTTCCTAGACATCCAAACAAACACACTTAGTTTTCTTTTTTCTCCCTCATTCACTCCTTTCTAACACCGGTATGTTAACCCATAATCTTAATTGCAAAATTAAATAGCTGTAACTTCGTTAATAGTCCGAAAATAACGATTTTTATATAGATTGTTTTCATATTTTACCATAGATTATATACTTAGCCAGTTAGGCCCCAAGATATTTTTCTTCTCTTTATAACTTTTTTTCATGATTTTTCTCGGGAACTTGGCACATGTACAAAAATTGAAAGGACAATTATTAGAACACTATAAAGTTTCATGAAAATCGTTAGAGCCGTATTCGCGTTACGGTCTGAAGACAAATAGGTTTTCACTTATTGCGCAGGGAGCATCCAATTTGTGTCACAGGCATCAGTAGTCAAAACCCTACAAAATACAGAAAACTAGTTCCAGAGAAAATCTTGGCATAGACAGATAGACAGACCAATTGATAAAAATGTGTTTTTCGGACTCAGAGCCCTCTGAAACGTATAGATCGGTAGAAAACAGCATATCGGAAATTTGACCCAATCGCAATACTTTCCTTACCTAGTATAAAGTGACATTTTCGGTAAGCCGATTTTGACGAAAAAGATGCTGTAATATCTATAAACCTTAAATATGCAATTTCACTTTCATACGGTTTTTCCAATTTTGAGCTAGATACATAAATATCCAAACACGGACCATTTTGCGAGACTAGGTTATTTGGACTCAGGAGAGCTCAAAACATGCATTTTCGTTAAAAACTCTGATTCGAAAATTTTCGCGATCGCAATACTGTACGCAATATATATATCATTATATATTTCATATATAGGTAAGTGAAAGTAAAAAGTTAAAGGTACCTCACCTACCACACCGCTATTCGTCTTATGTTAACAGATATGAGTACAATAAATGTGTCTGAACAATAGCTCCCTCCCACACCCACACACACTATGAATTGAGGTACATCAGAACTCTATAAAATGGCGCCGAGGCGTGGAGAATATAGTTATCGTGAAGTCCGAGGAGCTCACGTAGTCTATCCAGGGTGTGGCGGCAAAAACTGGACCTCTCGCCCAGCCCTCACGGTGGAGGCAGTCGGCTTGCTCAAAGGAAATCTCAACACACCAAGGGTCACTGGGATAGGGTTATTAGATCCAGAGGTTGTAGAAATCACATGTGAATGCCCATTCATTGTTTGTTTTTTTTCCATTCAAGTATTAAATTAACGTTATTAGTAAAAACAATAGTTTTATTTTTAACTGGTCAATTCATTTAACTAAACCATACAAACAGTCGGTCAGAGTCAAAATAATACATTAGGATATTGATATAATGGAATTAATGAATTTTTATTGAGTATTTATACAATAAGAAACAACAAAAGTATCCAAGCTCAATAAAGAAATATTTACAGCTTGCATCTTGAAACCGTCAGAAAGAGGATACAATAATATAAACTAAAACCTACTATGATAATGTTAATAAATACAATGTAAACGCTAATAAATACAGAAATACAATATATTAGGTCTTAATATCACAATTATAAATACACAATACAATTTTAATATATATAAATTACTGGAGTTCTGGCAATGACCAGATTCTCCACTCAAGTCATGAGTGTCCGTGGTTGTAGCGCCCTTACTCAATCTCCGCTGGCTTTCAATACCATTGAAATGGTTGAGGAAGAAGCGCAGGGATCTCCTAAAGCCTTGCTTTCCCTCCACGTGTGGGGGGATAAGTATGGTTCGGAGTTCCTATGGCTGACTGTAAATAGTGTAATAGGTATGCCTGCGTCTAAGATGTTTATTTTCATTTTTTTTCTCACTATGATATTTTATTTTGTTCTTTTGTAGCTTTATATTATTTGAAGTTAGCTTATTTTTTTTATTTATTTATATTTTTTAATTTGTAAATATGGTGTGAATGTGCTCACAGAACTGTATTGTAAATGTCCTTTATTGAGACAGATTGTAATATTTATCAATAAACCATTATAAAAATTAAAAAAAAAAATATATAAATAAATGCAGATTTTTAATATAGATATTTTAATATAATTACTTAAAAAATTGTCCATTTTTTTCCATTACAATGTGCAATAATTTCTTCAAATGTCAGATTTCCATCTTTTCCAAAATATTTTCTCGTAAGTTCCGCCGGGACAGGACATACACCAAGAAAATGCACGATATTTTCTATTGCATAATGAAAATAATTTATTATTTGTTTCGTAATACATCCCACAGTTCAATTTTATTAGTTCTCCTCTGGCCTTAAATTGTTTCATTTACTCCATTTGATTATTGTTTCATTATATTTCTTATCGTAATAATTGTTTACTGCTATATCATGATTCAAGTTTTTTTAATATATTAGTTCTATCTGAATTTTTTGCTAGAGTTTTGAACCTATTTTCTAATTCTATTGTCAGTATATCTCTTACTTCCTGAAAAGGCATATTCCATTTATTTAGAATATTGATATAAATTATCGAATAATATTTATTAAAGGGATCCGAGCTTTGGACAACGGTCATATTTGCTGATGAAAGTAAATTTTATATATTTTCCGATGGACGTTCCTATATGTCGAGGAAACCTGAAGAAGGGCTTGCAAAAAACATTTATTGCCAAACCGTGAAACATGGAGATGACAGTGTTATGGTGTGGGGGTGTAAGGCGGCTTCTGGTGTAGGAAATCTTCACTTTATCTTTATCTTTATCTTCACTTTATCTTTATCTTTATTATCTTTCAAAAAATTGAAAGATAATACGGGAAAAATGGGACTCAAAAACAAATATTGTTTTCATCGGGTTAATGACCCCAAACACTTTGTCATGTTAGTTAAGGAATGCCCTAAGGTTATAGGAAAAAATTAAAAAACACCACATCTTAATGTGATAGAACACCTGTGGAAAATATTGGAGGTAGAAATTAGAGAACTCGAAATTTCTATCAAAGAAGACTTAAATCAAAATTCCTCGAAGATTGGAACAGGCTAAGTCTAAATTTACCAAAAAATTGGTCGAGTCTATTAAAAACAGACTGAAAGAAATGGTAGAAAATAAAAACTTGCCCACAACGTATAAAATGATATTTATAATATTTAAAAGTTAATAATTAGTGAAGTGAACCATTTTGAAAGTAAGGTAAAACTTTTCATTTTTAATAAATTTTTTTCAGGAAATCAAAGTGGAATATTTTAATTTTATTGAGTTTGTGCGTATTTAAATTGAGATTATAAATAACTAAGTAGAAGAGTTTCTGGTTTTACTTGTTGACTGTAAACATTTAAGTCTTTTTTACTTTCACGTACTTATATATTTAATATATAGTATTGCGGAAGGGAAAGTATAGTGATCGTGAACGTTTTTTAATCTGATTTCTCAACGGAAATACACGTTTTGAGGTCCCCTGAGTCCAAATAATCAAGTCCCGCAAAATGGTCAGTGTTTCTGTGTGTATGTGAATAGTGTAGCTCAAAAAAAAAAAAGTCGTACGAAATTGATATCACGTATTTAAGGTAGGTATATGCCTTTGATATGACAGCAACAATTTCCTTAAAGTCGGCTAAGCGGAAGTGCCACTTTATATCTACGCTGAAACAAATTTTTACAATTTTCTCCAAAACGGTTCTAAATATTTTGATTAAACTCAGTGTGTCACTGCGTAATTAAGTGGTCTTTAATATCATTTAGGTCTCATTCCCATTGATGTCACTTTAGAGTGCTCAAATGCCCAATGTTCATATACGTCTTTCTCTAAAGTACCTTTAGTATAGTTTATTTAAAAAAATTAATTCTTTTTTATTGACAGTAACTATAAAAAATGGCTAAATATGAAGTTTGAAAGAATTCTTTCTTTTTTTTATTTAATTTGATTTTTTTTGTTTATTTATTTAATTATATATTTTTTGGAGATAAAATAAAGCTTTCAATGGTCAAATTGTAATATATATATATTTTTTTCCGATATTTTTTTGTTAACGTCTATATTATATATATATTTTTAAAGTCAAATAAATATAGAGGGACACCTTATTAAAGGTGATGATCAAAGGGAGTACCTTTAATATGGTTTATTTAAAAAAATTAATTCTTTTTTATTAACAGTAACTATAAAAAATGACTAAATATGAAGTTTGAATTATTTAATTTAATTTTTTGTTTATTTATTTAATTATATATTTTTTGGAGAGAAAATACCGCTTTCCATAGTCGAATTGTAATATATATATACATTTCCCGATATTTTTTTGTTAACGTCTAAATTATATATATTCTTAAATTCAAATTAATATAGAGGGACACGTATAGCGAACCTAGGAGTTACTTTACGAACTAATTTAAAAACGTGATTTAGCATACTAATTTTCTTTCTTAACTAATTTCTTTCGAAACTAGTTGGCTCAGTCAAGATATGAACCGAGGTTAGACACGTGCTTCTTGGGTAAAATAAATCCAAGATATGTGTCATGGGGCGTCAAACCTTAGGATTACGGTGCTGGTCATACCGCTGAATAGATTTTTGTAAAATTAATTTTCAGTAAATCCATGGAACAATTTATATTATAATTTTATTAAAACTTAAAAAAAAATTAAGAAACTCATTATAAAATACACAAATGTAAAATTAAACTATTTGATAAATTGGCAAGTAGATAGAAAATTATTAAAACTCTAGTCCCTCAAATAAGAATTGATAATTAACCATGTTTTTTTACGAAAATATAATAGTAGCCGGAATGATAAAAGTATATCTCACTTCAACATATGTAACGGGTTTCTCGACCATATAAGGAAAATACTAGAAAAATCTATACTCCCCTCCCCTGAGCATCGTAATATAGTACTGTTTAAAAGTGCTATATTAACCACTCATGGGACTTATAGGGCCCATAAATATCATCTTACTGGGAAAAACCTTTAGGGTCCGATGTTTGAGGGCACTTAACCCCATCTGCCAAACTGAAAATCCAACTCTTTTTTCCAACCATTTTCCAAGAAAAGAGAAAATACCAGGAACTAATACAAAATGTTTTAACAAATTTATCTATGTCTATAGAGAGCAGGGATTTCTTTATAAGATTATTTTATTAATTTAATTAAAGATATATTAGTTATCTTAACATTTTATTTAGTTTTCAGAAGATCTTATGAATTACACAAACAAAGTCTAATTTCGTTATTTTACGTTTTAAAATATCTTAGTTTTAAGATTATTTGATTATTTGTCACTTAAATTTATGTATTATTAAAAATATTTTTTATGTGGTATTTTATTAAAAAACACAATGATTTGAGAAATAACAACTAACAAATACCTAAACCTGTTTTGGAATTAAATTCGAATATATATATATATATTTATACTAGTTTATTAAATAATAATAAAATATGCCATATTGAAGGTATGAACAAGTATTAATGATAGTACTATTCATTCATATCATATGTACATACAAAAGCAAAATAAATATAAATAATTTAAATTGAAATGTAAACATAATAATAAATAAATAAAATAAACTTTAGATGAGAAAAAAAAATTCTAAAAAACAGTCATAGCTATGTACAATATTTACATTCGTCAAGCAAGAATCTAGGAGATCCCAGTCCGCAAACTGGTATAGGAATCCAGTAGAATATAATTTTAAATGCGAAATTTGAAGCTATTTGAAATTTATCCTGTAGTCATAATCAGTAAAACATTTAATAATAAATTGTGTTTTAAGGCTTTTTAAAAATAAATTTGATCTTACTAAATGCATTTAACTGAGAATTCAAACAAAGTATTGTATATTGGTCACCAATATCGTATAGCAGCTATATATGAACGCTAGGAAACACGTAACAGAAATAATGTAAAGATTGTTTAATATGCTATATATTTTGTTTAACTTTTTTTTTTTTTTAAATCTGTATGCATGGTTTAAAAAAGTGTCACATTGGTCGTTTCTAAAATAAACGACTCTACAATGTTAATAGTAATAGGGCTTAATTAGCGATGGTACACTAACTTTCATAAACATCTCGGTGTATCCTTCGGTTTGATCTTAAAAGGACTACGTTCCACGCTATTAAATAAAATGGAAAACGCTCACCACTGTACCTAATATATTGGTAAATTCTTTCAGCAGAATTGAAAAAAAAAATATTGACATTCAAGTGGCCAAACACATGTAAGCCGTCAGGCTGAAGACTAAATTTATTAAGACAAGAAATAAAAAATGCATTTTTTAATTTCTGTTATATTTTTATTGCAAAATTAAGATAAATGTGTAATATTTTAAATAATTCTTCATTTTGACTATGTACGGAGCAATGATTTATCAGTAAACCTCAAAACCTTCAAATAAAATTGTTTTTACAGACTTTTGCAGCGTGCTTGTCGATTATAAACTGTAACATTATTTTACAACAGATAAGTGGCAGTAAATATTGGTTAAATCCCAATTCATAGTGTATATAAATAGTATTTTATTTTATAAGTATTTAAGTAGTATATATTTAAGTTATTTTATTTGTATTTATTGTATATACTTTTCGATTATTATTTTGCTTCTGTTTATTTTATATTTTCTGTATATCCAGTAGGGCCTTACTATAACAATTGTCTATGTGACAGAATGTTATATTACTCAATAAAAAAAAAGTAAATAAAAACTCAATGTAATAAAAGCATGAATATTTATGTTCTTTATTATGTTAGATTTCAATAGAGCTTCATTAATTTATAGAACGCATTTCTCTCTCCATTAGTTTCGTTCAGTTCAAAGTACTGCAAGTAAGTAAATACAATAAAGTTCATTACAAGTTTGAAATGGATTATATATTTTTATTATTAAATAACTAAATTGGTAAGCTGTGAGCCTTATAATGAATTTGTAGCGGGTAACGCCTGTCACAGTTGGAACTGGTTATAATGTTTCGTTCCACATTTTGTAACGACCGCATCGAATGACTCGCCTTTCTTGTTACCGCTACTATTTTTTTTATAGAGCTACAACGTAACGCATGAAAAATAATATTTTCAAGCTTAATAAAAAATTTGAATCTTCTAGTTTTCGTGAGTTCTTATCATAATTTATGGATAAAAAAATATTTTAAAAACAAAGATAGGTAAAGAATAAAAAAAAAAAAAAAAAGGAAAGACGATTATGAAAAATATTTTTTATACTTAAAACGTAGTTTGATCAAACTACTGTAAACACTTTTAATCTCTGGTATGGGCCATTTTTTTTATATATAAAAAAAAGTAAAAAAACAAAACAATATATTTCGGTCGAGTTAATAAGGACGGCAGGATTTTCATTGTTTGAAATTCCACATTAGCAACGAATATCGTAAAATATAATCAATATGTCCGTTAAAAAGTAAAGTAACAATTGTTTGAGCGAATGGCTTTACTGATTTTTAAGTCCTCACGACTTAAGGCTTTGAAAAATCCTGACGAAGTACTAAACCTAAAAAAAATAAATAAACAAAAACATTACATATATAGAAAGAAAAATCAAATCCTCCAGAAAAAAATATATATCACAATTAAGTAAAGAAAAAGTATTGACTTCTTATGTTAAGACATAACATTTAAAACATAAACATAGCTCAAAGATATATTAATGAAAGCAGCTATGGGATCACAATATTGCACTAACGCGGCTTAAGAGAAATAATATAACAAAAATAAGTAGATAAATAAAATTGGAAAGGGACATTAAATTAATTATAGTAGTGAGATAACAATTATTGATTATATTTTTATTTTGATTGCACTATGTGCTAATGTTTTATGCATGATTTGGTTGACTGATAAAATAAATTAATGTTCCAGCACTCCATCCGCCTCCCACAGGCGATATTTCCTGACAGCCGCGAGCGAAGCAAACAAAAGTGGCCTACAATGTAAACAAGAGGTCGGAGCCCGCCATTGTAGAAGAGTGATAGATAAGGGCGAGAGGCATCAAGAAGAAAGCAACCGCCTCAGATAGCAGCTCTAACGAACTGTTAACTTAGATAAGACCCTAAAAGTGATTAGCAGCCTGGATAGGTTTAAGTACCTTTCAGTAAGTGTCAAGGGGGCTTTTATCTTACTTAATAAGCCCATTACGGTTGAGATAACCGTCAAAACTTAAACAAAAAATATGTTGTTATTATTAATATTTATCTGTTAAATAATTATTTAATGTAGGGTAACCGTACAAGTAATCGTTCAGCTAATATTTATATCAGTTAATATTTATTCAATTATAATATAACTCATATACCCCAATGAAAACTTTGGCATTACATAGTTAAAGTTCTTGCTCTTGCATTCAACGTATTAACGACACGAGCGGAACATGTTTATTCTTATATAATTTTATAGTGATAGTCTATTCAACACATATAATTGGTGAAGTTCCAGACTTTACTACAACTGTTAAAGTAATAATTTACTTAATGAGTAATTAGCTTGTTCCACTGGAAAATATGACTAAAGTTTAATAGTTAGGCAACGAGAGAACAATTATCCCTAAACTTATACCAATTTTATTGTTGTACTAGCTCAAGACCTATTTGCTTGATGCAGATGAGACTTCCTTTGTACTTCTACCACTTACGAAGGGTATAGAAGTCTATTAATAAGAATATCACAGTAAAATTGATACACCCCGTAGAAAAATAGAAAAAATACTTCAATAGTTAAAATTAATATCAGTAATAATTTGTAAAACAGAGAAAAGGAATATGAATTTATATAAAAGAAAATAATAGATTTAAATAAAAAATTAAGATACTGTAACATCTATCAAAACATACTGACTACACAGACGGGGAAGTAAAAAGTTAAAATTATGTAAATTATTAAAATAAGATGTAATAAGTAAATGTATCAATATATTTTTTTCCCCTTAAGTTTCAAGTTTCTCATATTGTTGTATGGTCCTTCCTGAACTTTAGGCTGAAACGTCGGCAAGTATAAAAATAAATATTGAATACTTAATAGTTGACCGTGGTATTATTAAGGAAGGAGATGAGATGGTCCGGGGTGGCGTTCATAAATAGACTAAATAGTGGCAAAACTATTTTATTAGAAGCCAACGTTACGACCCGACTTTGCACGTCTTCTTCAGGGAGGTGTGTTCAGCTAGGAGTCCCACTTAGGACGGGGAGTTACATTTAAAAGACAGTTCTAAGTGAAACTCCTTGCTAAACACACCTCCATGAAGAAGACCTGCAAAGTCGGGTCGAAACGTTGGCTTTTAATAAAATAGTTTTGCCACTATTTAGTCTATTTATGACCGCCACCCCGGACCATCTCCTTCCTTATTAATAAATATCATTTATTTATTTTTAATTTGTTTTTTTGACAGAACATACCAACCAATTTCTCTTCAACCCTAAATTTAGTTCGACACCTTATAGACAAGGCATTATTTTCTACCACTCCTTTGTTTTGTAATGGAGTCGACCAAGTTTTTGGTGATTCCGGGCTTAGCCTGATACATTCTTTGAGAGGATGTTTTTTGAAGTCTTCTTTGGAAGCAATTTAGTATTTTCTAATTTCTACCTCCAATTTCGTCCACAGGGGTTCTATCACATTATGGTGACTGTGGTGTTGTTTTTAAAACAGTTATTACGTAGTTTCCTTACTGACATGGCAGAGGGTTTGGATTCATTATTCTGAAAATTTCTTTTTTAGCCCAAATTTCCCACAATTTCTTTTCAAAATGTCTATGTAAACATGTTTATTCACTATATCACGTGAATATTTTCACTATAAAGTGAAGATTTCCTACACTAGAAACCGCCATACATCCCCACACCAAGAAACATAACATAAGAAAAGAACATAAAAATAAAATAAGAAAATTTAGATGTGTATTGATAACAATAAATTATTGTTTTTAATGTAATATAAATTGAATTATATTACATATAAATTATGGAATGTTTATTTATTCCATAATTTCTATCAATATTCAGATGTATTATTTTGACTGTGAGCCACTGTAGAAGCCATATCTAAACATTTTTATTATTTATTAAAAATATCAAAAAGTTCATAACTAGTAATATTGTAAATTATTAAATATTTTATAAGCAAGAATAGTACCTATTAGAGTTTCGGCAAAAATTACAATTAATTTCGAAAATTATACATATTGTGGATTTAACATCAGCAGGTCTTGTTTTTACCTCAACTTAATCCACCATATACTACGAATGTAAAGAACTGTTGGGAGTAAAATAGTGTTTTACAGCTGAAGTGGATAGCGTTTCTAGCAATCAGCCATGCTTCCTCTAAAACGATCTTTCTTTTAAAGAAAACAGTTAACTTTAATTAGCGTTACCGACTGCTAATGCTAATTTAATTTAACAGTTGAAAGTAACAGATAAAAAAAGAAGAAACGTTAAATTGACGAAATAATGTTTTTACCATTTCACTGCTTTATCCTATATTATATATCTTATATCTTTATTACTATATTTTAACTTTAATATAGTAAGGCTTATTTGGACTTACGGAATTGAGCTTTGGGGCTCCACTTAACTCCTCTCGTATCCAATCCAAAAACCTTCGTATAATCAATCCTTAATGCTCCTTACTTTGTCACAAATAAAATCATCCTGACGACCTTAATGTTCCATATGCTTCCGATTTAGCCTAATATGTATACTATTATTTCATAACAAATTTTAGAACCATCCGAACTCGATTCAAACCTTGCTTCCTTCTTGATCCCTTATAACCTCCGAGGCATCTGAAAAGAAGATGGCCTCGTGATCTTTTTATGTACATTTATTATTAGAATTCTACCAGTGGGTAGTTTCTCAAGAAGCGTTTTCATGTTTTTATATTCCGGATTGCACGTTGACTAGATGTATTTTTAATTTAATACAGGTGTAAATATCTGAAATAAAAAAAAAAATGTCTAGTAAATTTAGACTTCCTTTTTTTATGTTTATATTGTCGAAATCATTCATTTTAGTTTTTCCCTTAATTATTTATATATATGATTCTAGTGCTTAATTCATTTGCAAACAGCTATCATAAGAATATTAAGCAATGAAAAAATAATAACGAACCTATAAATTGCAATAAGAGGAATGAAATGCACATTATCAGTGCAGACTCCAGGCACCCCTCTCTACCGCCCACTATTCATCCCGATCCTTCCATTGTCTCGTTCCATTTGTGTTGTAACAACAGTATAATCCTCCAACAGACATTGGTTATGGAATTCTGGATAATTAAATGTAGGGATTACACTCCTTTTCTGCTCCAACAGATGAATTTATATTCAAATTGAATACGGTTGATGAGCGTTAGTTTCCTTGTATACGGGATAACATTCGGAAAGGTACTGGCGGAGGGAAGATACAAGAGGATTATATGGAATTCACTTTACCACCTCCTCGTCACGTAGCTTTAAATAAAGGTCAAATATGGTAAAGGCGTTTTCCTCATCAGGATATCATCATATTGTTAACAACTTTAAATATAAGAAATAATCCTGAAAATTTATTTGTATGAAATTTCTGTTATACTTATTCAAACGAGATGACCAAGCACGTTGTGGAGTGGGTCCCAGATTGCCAGGTTCTAAACGTTGTGAGATCGATTCTCACCTAGGAATCTTGACATTGCCACTACAGGCAAGCACATAAAGGTACCTCGAGGTAACCGTCAGAGGTTGGTTAGAAGAACCATATGGCCCACTTGTCGGATTATTTCCTCCCACCAGTACGAGTACGAGTTAAGATTGCTATGAGAATCCACTTAAATTTATTTAATTGCTAGAATTCAAATATTGGAATTACTTGAAACAAATCGTCAATTTAGTTTTTTTATTTATTAACCTTGCTGACTCAAGAAACTATGGCTCTACATTCAACAACATCGAACCCACGTTTACCAAGGAGTAAACTAGGTATCTGCCCAGTTTGCACATTTTTAAGTGGCACGATTATTGAAGACCTACTTTAAAATTTTGATGGAAGAGAAAAAATATATAATTTCTTTAACGCTAACAATTTTTAAAACTATATACAGGGTGTTTCTGGGTTGTATCAAGAATATTTTTTTTATTTGAATCACGACGTCGAGGAGTTCACGGACACGGAGCTCGGACAGCCAGCCCTCAATGGTAGTATTATGTCGGGTTAAAGCAAGAAATGATCAATAACAGTAACTCATTAATCAACCCATTTCGTACTCAACCAAAATAATGCCATGAAAAATAACACAAAGGTGGCAGTCCATCGTAAATTCATTATTTACAGACATATATCCAAGGGGAGAAATGAGCAAGTACATTACAAACGTTAAACTTTTAAAAATTCGTTTTCTTTCGAATGAAGTCGGTTTCTTGTAATGAAAACTGATTGCCGATTTTAAGATCTCACCTAATCAAAGTAAAAGCTTTTTTGGAAACTAATCACCAAAGTGCTCAAAATCATTTTTCTAAAGAATTGTGAATTCGTCTTGATTCAATTTACTCTTTCCTGCGTAATAGCTAATATAAACAATTATACAAATAATGTTAATAACTAACTTTCACAATATTGATTTACGTTTTGACCAATTGGACATGCAAACAGTTAAGAAACCGAGTAAGTAAAACATGTCAAGTTATTATGAAAATTTGTAATATAAGAAAAAGAACTTCGAAGATTTTAAGAACATATCAACGGTTTATTCCAAAAAGTCATTGAGTAATATTCCATGAATTTAAATTACTAAGTATTTTGATGAATTTTCTCTCTGGAAAGCACTAGCGGATCCAGGATTTAATTTTGAGGAGGCTTCACAGCCCGAAAGCTTTTTTTTTTCATAAAAATAACGATAATTACTTTGGAAAAAAAAAGAAACTAAATATCTATATGAAAAGGCGTTTAAGTGATTCCTAAAGTCCTTTTAAATGCAATTAAACGAACAATAATATTTAAAGAGATAATTTTTTAATATTTTTTCCATAAAAGATGGTTATATTTTACCATTTTTTTGAGGGGGAGGGGCTTCAGCCCCAAAGCCTCCCCCGTAGATCCGCCCGTGCTTGAAAGGACTTACTGGGTTTTTTCATCGAAAAATAATGTAAATATTTAGCTCCATACAAAAAAGGACCAAGTGACGTTTTTCAATAAGCCGTCGATATTTTATTTTCGCCTTCACATTTTCCCTTAGCAATGAGTTTTCCCCTTAAATAAGTTAATATAAACTGATAATTTTCTTTCTTATATATAATAAATACATCGGATAAGGTCGTAGACATCTTAGCTATACAGAAGGGTGTAAAATGAAACCATTTCTTCAGACTGGAGCCAACGAAAGTCAATGTCCTCCTGTGTATTTTCCTGTTGTTGAAACATTACTCTAAATTTTCCTTGGTGACAGTAAGTATCAGCTCTCTGATTATTAACTTTCTGTAATACTTATTACCAATCGTACAATTTATTAACAAATAAATTTGCTAAAAGTTAAAAAATGTTCCTTTTTTTATTTGTGAAAGTTCAGATGAAAAATAACATAAAATTGAAACAATTATTTTTTTTTTACTATATTCCAATATGTTTTAGTTAAGTTTTCTAATAAATATTTTTACCTTTAAATGTATTTTGGACATTTTAGTGTAAATTCTTTGTAATTAAATTTTATTTGTAATTTCAAATATTTTATAAGGGCTCCACTTCATTTTAGCATTTTCCGTAAAATGAATACTTATATTTATAAACTGAATAGTTGTAAATGTAAATGAACATAAACACTAAATATTATGGGTGATGAATATTCAGGAAGCAGTCTTTTAAATTTTTTTATTTGTGCCAACGTTTCACCCAAACATGTGGATCATCTTCAGGGAGTGGTTCGAGCACTGAATGCTTTCAAATACTGAAGATGACCCACATTTTGGGGTTGAAACGTTGGCACAAATAAAAATTTTTTTTTAAAAGACTGTATCCTTAATATTTATCACCCATGGTATGTAGAACAATCGACTAGCTTCCTTCACTAAATATTACTTCTTTTTTTTTAACCTAATATATCGTTTAATTTACTAAATAAGGTGATGAGTACAGATTTTTTATTTTTTTTTTTTTTTTTTTTTTTTTTTTTTTTTTTTTTTTTTTTTTTTAGCTGGACATATTTAACAGGATTGATAATACAAATAAATAATTTTCTATTTTTCAATTTTGAGATTTCAGTCGGAAATCAGACATTTTTTTGGGGAATAAAATATTTCTGAGGAGGACAGAGATTTACCGAAGCGTCCATAAATAACTATCAAAGACTAATTTTAATCATTATTATACTGATCTTAAGGCTAATTAAATATAAATAAATAAATTTTAAAAAAATCTTCTGAAACAATATGAATGATAAGAAGAGCAAATATATATATTAAACGCATACATTAAACGAAAACATTATACTGGTTAATGTTGAAATATCAAAGGAACTGACAGAATAAAATAAAATTGGGCAGTTTACAATTTTTTTGTGGGAAAAAATATTGACAATTATTTATTATATATATTTAAATTTAAGCATCGCTTGCAGGGCCTCGGAGATTCCTAGAGCCCCGTTAACATGAAATATGGCTACCACACTATCAGGAACGGACCCCGAACATTTGGCGTTTAGATTAATAACAGATGCTGAGCCAGGGGATTTATTGGGTTTACAAGAGTGGTCCCTATAAATCATCGGTTTATTAGTAAATCTACTAAAGTCATCTATCTCTGACATCTGAAGGTGCCATAGTAATTGCTAACGGGCTGTAGTGACTTAGCGAGTCAGCAGAAACCTTGCTATTTAGCTGCCGGGGAGTGTTTAAAGGATTAATTCCAACTTCTGTACAGTCCATACAAAGGCTTTCGGGACATACGGTGTTAAATTTTATTTTTCTTTATGCTAAACTTTGGTAAATGCTGAATACCATCTAAAATTGTTTATCGAAAAACCTCTAAATGCAACTAAAACTCTACCGAAGGCAGAACAACATTCTAGATAAAGAAGATCATAGCAACACAGCAAAGAAGACGAAAGAAATGCATTTTTTTTTTTGTTCCTAAAATCCCAATATTTTTTTATTATTTTTTTTTTGTTAACAATCACTACAAACAATCCTCTATATTAGATAATTGAAAATAATTATAATCTAAATACATAAACTTTATTAATTTGAAATTTATTAGTATTTGTGTAATAAACCCAACATTCTTAGAATTTATAAGACATTATTTTTTTTAAATTCAGTGAATTATATTTTGTCAATTAAACATATGTATTAATATGTAAATTAGGAACTTTCGAGGTTTTTAAAGCTGTGTGCAATTGATTTCAACTCTATTACAGATATGTTTAGTTTCGAAATGTGCCTTATGGTTCCTCATTACACAATGAGTACGTGTTTCAAGATTGGTTAACAGCTAAACCATGAAAAATAGTTACTCCACCGAAAGCTAATTCGAAACAGATTTTTTTTTTTTCAGTAGTCAATAAAAGTATACTTTCGATGACTTCAAGGTTAAGAACTTCCTTGATAGATCTATATTTTTAATCCGTGGAAGATCAGAATCATATTGGAACTTCAATTTCCTTAATGAATTTCAGCATCGGCGACTGTACCGTGATGTTTCGAAACCGATCATTCAAAGGATTGATGTAAAAACCAGGCTTACGTAATTACAGTGACAAGATTTCTGATTACGATTGAAATAAAGAAATCAGGAAATCGTGTCACATTTTTGCTGTGTTGGAGTTTTGGCAGTGGCCAGCTTCTTCACTCAAGTCCTGAGCGTATGTGATTTTAGCGCTCTCACTCAGTCTTCACTGACTTTCAAACAGCGAAGAGGCTGGGAGAGAAGAGCTGGTATCTCTTTGAGACCTGCTTTGTCTTTCACATGAGAACGGCAAAGCATGATACAGATATTCCCAGGCTGAATGTAAATACTGTGTACGTGAATGAATGCGTGACAAGTAATTTTTTTCTTTTTTATATCCATTTTAATATAATATAATTTTAATTTTCTTCTTTTATCAGTCTTTTATATTTTTGTTATTCTTTTATGGTATATATATTTTTACTTAAATGTTTGCTTCTTATTTTATTTTTTATCAGCTAGTATATAATAGTACGTAGGTAGACATAGAACCGTCAACAACAAACTTATCCAATCAACTTGATTGTGGCAGATTGTATTATTATTCATCTAATAAAAACTTATATAGGGTGTTTCAGGATTAAGCGGCCAAAATGAAAATATGAATTAAGAACCTTAAAACAAGAAAAAAAATCCCATGATGGTATGTTCGCAAACGCTTTGTTTAGGAGATATTCACACCTAAACATTTTCGTTGTAATATATTTTTTAAAATTATTATTTATGAAATTTACAACTGTACATTTAATATACATTCAGCAAATGTGATACAGATAAATACATTACATGACAAGGCTTGTAGAGAATCTACCCATTGGTAGCACTCTAATAAAGTTTCTAAATTAGGAGATCACGAGATCATCTTGTTTTCAGACGCCTAGGAGGGTTATCAGGAATCGAGGAGGAAGCAAGATTTGAAACGAGATGATTAAGATCGTTCTGAAATTTATTATGGAAGGATAGGTATCTGGATTGAGCCAAATCGAAAACATATGGAAGATTCAGGTCATTTGGATTATTTTATTTGTTACAAAGCAAGGTGGATTAAGGATTTTTGGATTGTAAAGATTGGATACGAAAGGAATTCGATGGTTTAGTGGAGCCCCAAAGCTCAATTCAGCCAAGTCCAAATAGGTCTTATTATGTTCATGTATATGAATCTTTTGTAATTAATTGAAAGGTTAGAGCTTTTGTCTAGTAGGTACTGAAGTAGTCGGAAACGTCGAGCGGTTTCTTGTCTTTTCAGTCTGGTATGAGGATTCCAAGTTAGACGTTTGAGGAGTCCTAGGTATCGGATTTGTTCAACAGAGATAAGTGGGTTATTATTGAAGGATGCTGTAGGGCAGGAAGTTATAGCTTTACGACTCATTGTAATATGAAATAAATAAAACCTATGAAATAAAGCGTTTGCATCAGAAGAATTGTTTTCTTGTTTTGAGGTCCATAGTTCATTTTTGCAGTTTGGCCACTTAACCCTGAAACACCCTGTATTTCCATACATTTTTGCTAAATTTATAGAGCTATTTAATCAAGTTTAAAATTGACGTGGTCAATGAGTTTTAATCATGTAATCATTACTTCCGATTTTCCCATCTCTGCTTTTAAGTAACAAAAGAGAAAATAATTCTAGCTTGGCCTACTATTATTTATGGGTCTATGCCGAATTCACATTCTTTTACAGCTTTAACAACTTCAAAACTGATAGTTCCACATTCATACCGCGAGGATAGATTTAAATGAAGCATGTTGCTCATTGGCTTACACCGATTGCTCATCAAGATAACTCTCTGCCCTGTTGGACGGAAGGAGAGAGCATTATAATAATTGTATATAATGGTCTTAGGGCAGGATGCCTCCACCGGAAGCCTAGGCGCGGCCACTGCCCCCTTCATAGTGAGTGTTGCCAACCTGAATGGATCATCTGCTTTCGATATAATCGATTATCTGTTCCTAATTTTTAAGCTGTTCAAACTTCAAGTCATATAATTTTAGTATAAAGTTAATTTTATTATATATTGACCATACAGTAAATCTAGAGGATCATCTCAATGACTATCAAGAATAATTGAGAATAAATATTATTATTATTATTAAATATCGAAGTGCAGTTCTTCATCATTGAATTCTCTAACGGTTTCTGGCCTATGGCTCCATCTTATAACCTAATTACAATTTTCATTATTTCCATAATGAAAATATATTAAATTATATCTTTGTTACTGATATTATTTTTAAATTGTAAGCTGTTATTTATTAATTGCTTTAAAGTGTAGTATGTTATATAAGTGGTATATCGGTAACCTGTAAAATAGCCAGTCAGACCCCTTTAATTATCTTATGTAAAATAGAGATCTTTTTTAATGTAAATTTGTATCAATATGATCATAATTGTGTAAATTTATTTTTTAAATTCCTCAAGCACTAGGGACATTTATAACTGTCTTTTGTGGTTTACTAAACATACTGAAATAATAAAAACAAATTAAAAAAATAAAAAAACCTGTACCACTACAACTCATTAAGAGTTTTAGATTTAGTATTTTGTTAGGAAGTACTGTTTCAAGGCCGACCACGGGCGGATCTACGGGGGGGGCTTTTGGGCTGAAGCTCCCCCCCAAAATGGAAAAATATAACCATGTTTTATGGAAAAAAATATTTAAAAATACCTCTTAAAGTATTATTGTTCGTGCAATTACATTTAAAAGTACTTAAGGAATAACTTAAACACCATTTCATATAGGTAGTTAGTTTCTTTCTGTTTTTCCAAAGTAATTATCGTTATTTTTATGAAAAAAAAAAGGTTTCGGGCTGAAGCCCCTCCCCCCCAAAATTAAATCCTGGATCGGCTAATGAGGCCAACGGTTGTGCAGGGAGGTGATCGGACCGAAATCACGCTCATCTGTCAGATTTTTCTCTTAATTAATTATTTAATTGAGGGTACACACTTTATAGAGGCAGGGAATACCCCAGGTTGGTCTACCAACCCCAGGATCGATCCAATGCTGACGTAATACAATAAATAATTTATCTGCCATAAGCGGGACACGAATCTTACTCTTTGAGCATTGGAAGTCAACGCCTTACCACTAAACTACCCCACTCTCGTATAATAAATAAAAATAAATCAACAAAATATATAATAATAGCCATAGTATGAGTTATGAACAGAGAGAAAGGAAGCACTAAGCATATATAATATAAACATTCATTTATTTTCAAGTTAATTTATTATTAGCCATATTTACACCAATTTAAATTTTTTTTTTTAAATTGGTGTAAATATGGCTAATAATAAATTAATTTGAAAATAAATAGTATACACCGAAGAAGAATTGAGTGTGAATTCATTTATTTGTTTTGAAAAACTAAAAATATATATTTATATATTTGAAATTATGGACGAAAAGAGGCCAGAGAAAAGCTGAACCTTTATGGAGAGGAAGTTCTTTAGAGAAAATTAAATTTGTATTACAGATACTTATTTAAAAAAAACACTAAATAATAATTAAAAATAAAATAAATAAAAAAATTCTAACCATATTTGAGTATGGGTAAAATTTTTAATGAACAGGAACCGATAGTTTCATCGCCGTAATAAATCGGAAAACTGTTATAATATCAACGTTTATAAAATAAATCAAACGTTACCTTTTTTGAACAGCGATGCAAGTTCTTCTCGTGGGGTGTATTCTGTAACAAAAATACATTCATTATACACCTACGGAATAAATAAGTATTTTTATTTTTATCAGAATTATATGATTACATTTATTTACAGAAATGAGTAAATATAGAAGAAAAAACAATATAAACAACAATTTAATGTTTAAAAATGTTCATTTGAGCGGACAAGCAATGTCGAAGATATATCTAATCTAAAGCGTCTATAAGAAGATAACATCAATCCTGTCTGATTAACTCCGGTTATCAAGGGAAACATGCGAGAAACCAATCCATTTTTAGTATTAATATAACCAAGAATTCGAGTCCTTTTTCGAAACATAATTTTGGAATGTTCATTCGTCTTGCAGGTAGCCACATACTCTTTACGACATCGTTTTTATTTTAATTTAGTACAATCAAGCTGGTTAAAAATTATTTGCTGTTCAGTAACATCAGTTATTCTTTACTTCCTCAAGGTTATAGCACCGTGTGACTAAACCCGTAGACTGTACTAGATCAGACGGCATCTAACTGAAGTCACTTGAGTGCCGAATTCGCCATCGGAATAAAACTCCAGACATAACTCCCATACAAACTTTCCTATTTCCTGAGAAAGTTGACCAATTTAAATAAGTGTCCCGACTGGTGTCGCGATGGTGTAGGATGTCGTTTGTCAGGAATCATAGAGACCTCTTAAAGGTACTTTCTAGAGTTGATTTGATTCTGTCAGGTGAGTTTTAAATTGTTTTAGAAGTAAAGTTTATATATAAATTTTAAAAGTTATATTAAATTTCAAAGGGTGTTATGATTAATAATGAGCATGTAAAAAGTTCAAATTCATTTTTTAAATAATGAATAAATACTTAGATCAAGGCAGATTCCCAATAATTAGTCTAAAAGCAATGTTGCTCTCGATGTTATATGCCTAGATTTATTATAACATGAGTTAGAAACTGACGATGAAGCACATTATTTTCAAGACTTGTATCCACAAGATCATTGGGATTATAGTTCTGAAGATGGGAGTAAATATCCCGAAATGTAAACTTGTAAACATGCAATTTTGATAATACAACAAATATATTCAATTGTTGCTAATTGGAAGTAATCATTGCTTGCCAAATAACTAAGAACTAAAAAAAAAATTGTTTATCTCTTTAAATCTAAATAAAAATCCATAGCATTAAAGTTTAAAATGTGTAAACTTTTTTTAATCATTATGACTATAATGAATAGATATTTCGATCAATACATGACCATATCCGAGAGAGATTAAAATAGAATCAAGAAATATTTTTTTCTAAAACATTAAAGTTATTCTTTAACATTATTAACTACAATTCTGATATTGAAAACACCATAAAGACAAAAAAAAATGAATAATTTAGTTACTTTATTACAGCGGTAAAACGAGAAAAAAAGAGTAACTATTGACAATTTAATTCAATTTAAAAGATAATTTTAACTATAATGGCTATGAGGAGTACAGATCGAGAGGAAAAAGACCCCTAAATCTGCTTCTAACTATCCGTAATGATTATTTAATTAAACAATCATCCAAAGACCCTATTATAGGGCGGTCTATTAACTAAACCGATTGATTTATCAATTTACTTGCTCCATTAATTTAGTAATTTAGTACTGAGCCAGGAAGGGATACCAGCCTGGGCAGGCTTTTATTTAGAACAGGTCACAATCAGCTAAATTGAATTAAAATTTTAAATAGTTCATAAATCTCTCTCTCTCTCTCTCTCTCTCTCTCTCTCTCTATATATATATATATATATATATATATATATATATATATATATATATATATATATATATATATATATATATATATATATATATATATGTATGTATAGATAGTGCGTGTGTGTGTTGTTAATTAAATGCGATTTGCACATTACCAAGTATTATATATTATAATGGTGTAGAGATGGTTGACCGTTGATATAATATGAGAAGGAGTTATAAATCCTGACAACTTTGTTTCATTCTAATAATTGATAAGTCGACTAAAAACTTTATTTTGTTTTTTTTTCAATGTACAGATATACATTACTAATAAAATATATAATATATAATATGAGAAGGAGTTAGTCGGGGGTGCGGACAGATAAATACTAAATTAAAATATAGTAATTATTTTATTTTAATTTTGCCGACGTTTCGACCCACTTTGCAGGTCGTCTTCAGGGCTACAAAAGATACAAAACATGTTGAGAATAAAAATTAAATATAAGTAGATATAAAATAAGAAGTTGTCAGATACAGATATAAAAGATGATATCAGAGATATAGTGGGTGACAATGTAGTAAAATATTAAGTATTATATATGTAGAAGATACAAATAAATGGAAAATAAGAATGAATAAAAAAAAAAAATAAAGGAGAATATAGCATGTAAGTTAAAACATAGCATGTAAGTTTTGTTAAAGTTTTTATTTGTATTCATTTTTTATTCATACTTATTTTCTATTTATTTGTATCTTCTACATATATAATACTTAATATTTTACTACATGGTCACCCACTATATCCCTGATATATTTTATTTCTGTATCTGAAAACTTCTTCTTATTTTATATCTACTTATCTTTAATTTTTATTCTCAACATGTTTTGTATCATTTGTAGCCCTGAAGACGACCTGCAAAGTGGGTCGAAACGTCGGCAAAATTAAAATAAAATAATTACTATATTTTAATTTAGTATTTATCTGACCGCACCCCCGACTAACTCCTTCTCATATAATATATTATATATTTTATTAGCAATGTATATCTGTACATTGAAACAAAAACAAAATAAAGTTTTTAGTCGACTGATCAATTATTAGGATGAAACAAAGTTGCCAGGATTTATAGTCAAGAATTTCTATAAGGTTAGACGACGTTTCGACCCAAACGTGTGGGTAATTCTCAGGGCTATCATTTGGGAGTAGAGACAAGAACTGAAATGTTGACTAACCTAATAAAATTTCTTGACTGTAAATTTTGACAGTTTTGTTCCATCCTAATAATTGATCAGTCGAATAAGTACCTATATAGGTAATATGGTTGAGAAAAACTTTACTTGAAATTATTTTATTTTATGCCTACGTTTGAGCCAATGTTACAGGTTTCCATCACAGCTAAATACAGACATGACAAAAAATAACTGCACAAGTATGCTAAATAACTAGCAATATTTCTCAGTGTTTCGGTAGTTCTCATTGTGACTGAAATACTTAACTAATTTCCCAAGCATAAAGATCAAATTATTTATTGTAGATTAAACATCGACCATTAACTCTCTAAGATAAGCGATACCCTTCATTTATACACCAATATAATATTTATCATTAAATTGTTGAAATATTCAGTAGTTAAAAACAAATAAAAAAAACACATTCATACACAGTCCTGAAAGCCAAAATTCAAGAAAATAGTCTATTAATACGAAGAAAAAAAACCATCGCAACACATGATTCGGAATTGAATTTCAAAATTTAAAACAACCAATAAAAAAATACTATTTTTGATATAATTTAACAGAAGAATGGTAGGGGTGATAAGTAAAAAACAAAACAAAAAAACGCTAAAAATTATTTCACAATGGTTATTAGTTGCAAACAATTATACATCTCAAGTAACATTGCCTTCCGAGTTACAAAAAAAAAATAAATAAAAGGTGATTCCAATTATGGGGCTGAACGTTTTATTTATTTAGTAACACATTCACAAATCAAAAACCAAAACAAAGTATACAACCTTTGCAGTAGAACATATAATAAACATCGAGATACCATATCATTGCTCCTAATCGTCCGATTTTAACGATTTTTTTTTTTTTTTTTTGTTAAATTCGTAAATATTTACATAAGCAATATCAATAAAAAAAGTGTATACTTTTTGAGTTATGCGGAATCTAATTTTACCATCCCTCGTAATTTTTTTTCCAGCTTCTTTTCATTGATGTATATTACATAGAAAAATTTAAAGGGCATTGAGAAGAAGACTTTAGAGAAGTTTCATTGAAATCGGTACATTTGTTTAGGCGCTACAGTCTATAGCAACGCAGGTTTTTCGGTCGCCATCTTGAAAGGAAAAAGCTGATAGAAATGTCGATGAAGGAGGATAATCCTCGGATGACCTCCAATTTTAAATCCAAATCTGAGAAAAAAATAGGTCCAGTAGTTTCGGGGAAAATGCGCGTACGGCGTACGGTGGACGAAAAAAAAATGTTTATACGTTTTTCGAATTCTAGGTATCCTGAAACGTAAAACTTCAAATCTTGAGAGGAGGTTAAGTTTTTTAATTTTTCGTTCGATCACAATTTTTCATTATTGAAAATAATAAACCAACATAGTAAAAATAAATATAATCATTGATTTTTAGGATATATATACATTTTTTTACTGATCACCTTAACTATACATCTCTTCAATTATTAACTACAGTCAACCGTCAACCCAAATTATTTTTGATAAGTTAAAACAAAACAATTTGTTTGTCATAATATTAGGGAAAAGTTTATTACCTTATTTGTTTTATTTTTTTCGTTTAAAATTGTTTTGTTTTTTTATTAACTTACTTTATTCAGATTTGGTAAGCTCTAAGATATTATATTCAAGAAATTTTTAATATGAACTTAAACTTTACCTCTGTTCTTCAAAAAAGAAATTATTTTTTTAAAAATCAAAATAGAATATTACACTAGTAATCGAAAATAGATTCTTGATCTTTAGTTTTGAGGACAGTACGAAACTAATAGGTACAAGGCGAAGTTCATTGAAGCCATAGTTCAAAGTAAACATTGTACAAGACTACCCCACGGTGCTAACAAGAAATGTATGCACATAACAGATCAGTTTAGCCTGCCCAAACAGGCTGATCCAACTAAATGAAGTACTCGAACAAGAAGGGGGGTTAACCTGGGGATGGAGCTCCCCCCCGCATACATTTTGTTAAATTGATTTAAACCTAATGAATATTAAACCCAATCTAGGCGGCACAAAGGGCTTATTGCAACTCCTGATGGTTGATTACACCCCATTGTACCCTAGGAGTTCGGTTATAATCCCAATGGTTCCTGCAGAAACGATGAGTTTTGGCAATTACTGGATGGTAACTATTGGAGAGGAGTGGGTGGGTAGGGTTATTTAGGCTATTGTATCATTTTAATAGCAATTGAGGCAATTTCAATGTTGCTTTTGCGAAATTGGCAAGGGGCATTATAAAATTAAGCAAAAGAAACAAAATCAATGACTTAAAAAAACAACAATCCGTAAACAAGCCTATTTCTAGATCATCTCCAACGTTTCTTATTGTTAGTTTATTAATCAAATAGTTAGGAAATTTACAATAACGTTCGATTAAAAAACGGGCAATTGCCAATTTTCGTTCCAAAGCGGATATCTGTATTTTCAAAGGCGAATTTGAGTAGCTTTAAAATCTATATTCATATGAAATCCTTCACAGTATCAATAAATAATGTTTAAGCTGGATTATGAAAAAAAAGAGCGTGTGAGCTCACTGGTGGGCGTTGGTTTGTTATAGTTCGATAATAAAGGACCAATGGAGTAAGGTAATTTTTTAAGTTCATATTATTTAGAATTCAACAAATTAGTAAACAAAAAAAATATAATCCATTAAAATAAATTAATAATTAAAACTAACTGTTATAGAAAATAATAAGCTTATGCAAGAGTTTATATATAATACAAATTGACGAAAACATTGCACTGAATCTACATTTTGTGATGACCAAAACGTAATTATTAAAATAAGTATGCTATATGCTATTAATAATTACGTTTTGGTCGTCACAAAATTTAGATTCTGTGTATATATATACATATATATATATATATATATATATATATATATATATATATATATATATATATATATATATATATATATATATATATATATATATATATATAGCCCTTAGTCCTTTATTTTCCAATAATTTTGATAGGGATAGTAAGTCAATTATGTGATCAATAAGTTTTATATTTTGTTATAAATATTTTTTATTAGTATTTCCAATCCAAAATTGTACGAAGGATAGTTGACGCACCATTTTATGTCGCAAACGATAGATTACATCAAGAATTGAACATCCCAATAATTTTAGACACTGCAAAAGAAAACTACAATAACTTTTACCCAAGACTAACTTACAACATAAATACTGTGACAGAAAACCTTAAACGTACTAGAAAAACGTACAGCCCATCTCGATGATTACGTAGGGGGTGGCCAAGAAACTGAACTGAACTATTTTCTGGATTTGTGATGGGACGCTGTCAAGCTGTCAGAAATTTGCTCATTGTAAAGAAATTTGCAGGTCGCAAATTTAATTTTACGTTAATATATCAATAAATTAAATTAATTAATCATTAGTGTAATTATAAAAGTTTTATCACATAATAATATAATAAAGTCACGGTCATAAAAATTGAATCACCTATTTCTTTTGATTCTTATCATGATAACCTTGATTTCATTAAATGTTTTTGTTTTTCTTTGCTTATTAAGTTTACAAGAAAACTTCAACAATGTTAACTATTGACAGGATAAAAACTCTAATTAACAACTATATCAACAACTGTCCTAATAAAAAAACATTAAAATTGTGACGTTACATGAAGTGAAGGAATTTTCACTGGTAATAGTAACGAGGATAACCAATCAACGGTATTCAAAGTTAAGGGGAAAAAAAAGCATCATGGAGCGAAAGAAAGGAACTGGGAGGAGAAAAAACAAACGAACAATTTGATCCCTTAATGAAGGAAATTATTTTAGAAAATCGTTTCAAAACTGGTAAAGAAATATACGGAGATCTTGCAATAGCAATCTGGCAAATAAAATAATTTTTTTACTGAGTTATATAGTTGCAAATAAGTATTTTTTGCGAACTTGAGGTGAACATAGAAAAAAAAAGCAGAATCTAGAATCTTCGTAATAGGTTATTATGACAAAAATAAACGAGTTGTTCGCCAAAGCATTCACCTAAACAGTTATTATACCGGTAAATAACTGAAATAAATAAAGCTGGAACCCCAAAGCTGTCAACATACAGCTCGATTCTAAAAATATTTTGACATCCAAAAATAGATTCCTCCAAACTGGATAATATTTCGACAAAACATCTATTAGTGAATGACTATCGATATTTTAGGATCGATATTTTTATCTTTTAAACAAAAATATATGGGACCTTGGCCTGTGCCCTGTTATTCTGTACAAGAAAAACATGTTTGTAGATGAACTTTTTCCGATAACCAGGCTTTTAGGTCGGACTCGCGCGTGGAAAAACCAGAAACTAATCTTCCTACGTTTTTTATTTTTTTGATGATGCTTTAATGAAAACGATAGGAAAAGGATAAGATAATTTTAAAGATGGAATAAGGGTCGTGTAAATAAATATAAGATAAATATAAAATGATAAAGAAATTATTGATATATTTTTGATCTGATAAAAGTTTATCGTTTAAACAAATTACTTTAAAGCACAAACAAGTTGGAAAAACATAAAAGATACATTAGCTAGCAAATCAATGTAAAATACAAATATAATTTGGACAGGGAAAAAAATGCAAAAATTAAATTAAATATAAGATCACATAGGTACAAATTATAAAAGAAGACAACATGATAAATGGGGGAGAAAAAAATTAAATAAAAAATATAAATATTAATTTTCTATTTTCCAATTTTTTTTCTTAAATATATTTTTACACTTATTTGCCCTTAGGTAATTTTAATAAATAATCACAACTAGTCACCGTTTATAACAAAATGTATTCCCCGAAATGTTCATTAATAAATATGGGTGATAAATAATCAGGATGCAGTCATTATACAATTTTTTTTTTATATTTTGTTTATTTATTATTACTTTTTTTAAATATCTAAAAAACTGTCGACTAGCTTCTTTCAATAATTCATAAATAAATAGTGATCAAATAATAGTTGTGATTATTTATTAAATTGATTTACAGGATTTATTAAAGATAACCATTTATAATCGTATAAAAATAACATATTTTAATGCATACGGATTTTTAAATAGTGTAGTACCACGAGACCATATGATCTTGAATATAATTTATTACCCATAAGTCACATTTTTCCAAAAATAATACGCTACCTACAGTGGTTTGAAAAGATTCTAACTGGTCCAATCTTAATTTTAAAGAATATGTGATTTAAATTGATCGATCAAATCTTTATTAAAGATGGTTTGATAACTAAATAAATTATCTATGATTTAATATAAATTTTTTTGGCATATTGTCAAGGAGAAAATGAGTAAAAATGAAATTGATACCGTCGGAGCCTAAGATGAACTTTTTAAAAGAAAAAATACATTGAATTTTCAACAACCAATCATTTTAGCCGAAAACATGAAGCACCCTAATTTCGGTTCTCAACTTTTTTTCCCCACCTCCACCATTTTAATGAATTAACTTCGGAAACAAATTACAAGATATCAAAAACAAAAAATAAGAAAAAAATGTAATTATAATTTAAAAATTATATTCCATTTTCTCGAGGGAGCACTAATGAAACATTTAAATTGTTTCCCAAGTAAAAGGAAAATACGACTGCAGTAACGCAATTCTACTGGTGACACTTTTTAAATATTAATATATTAAATAGCCTTATTAAACTTTTACCAAGATTCGAATTATTTGTAAGAATAATCAAAATCAAACTTTCTTTTGTGATATATCAGTTCCAAATACTTTTATTTACATTTTGTATTTAATTAAATAAGGCACTTTTATATTTTTGTAGTTTAAAAAATAAAAAAATACATAGGATGATTTATTTTAACCTTCATGATGTTTCACAATAATTTATGTATTAAGATTTTATATATTTTTTTTCTGATCTTCCATAATTTTATTTTTTAACAACTATAGATTTTTCCATCTCCTATTAAGAGGCGTTAATAACAAAATTGAAATTCAATTAATGCTGGAAGCCGTTTTATAACAAAAAACACATTGAATTCATTAACATTCTTTGTTAAACATATTTGCATTAAGAGAAACACAAAGAACAAGTATGCAAATACCACAAAGCTGTTTTTAACTTCCCTATAAAGTTTTCTGAGCCGACTGAAATAACTCCTGTTCGTTCTAAACAAGAATTCCCGGAGCAGTAAGTTCCAAAAATATGCTAAATTATTTTTAAAGTCATACTTAAAATGGGAGAAATTAAATAAGTGGCTGAATGTAATTGAACTGAAACGTAGTGTGTACATGTTTGAGGCATTATATTTTAGAAAAAATTGTCTTCAGTTTTCTGACTAGGAGAGTCTCTTAGGGCATTCCAGATTTGTATAAAATGGGTAAATAATCCTTCAATGTTTTGAGGTAAAATGCTATCCGTGGTTCCATTCATCATTAAATAATAGATATTTTCTCATATAAGTATTGAAAGACAATTTTATTTATTTTTTGTCTGGATTGCTGTAAAAGGAATTGAAATTTAAATAAAGCATCATATACTAGTCGATTTCCGGAGTGTTTGCGACATGAATGTAAATATAAGTATCCCGGAGATGAACAACAGCAGGTCCATTTTAATATTTGTTCTAAGGAACTAATGTTCCATAACTTTAAGTTATTAAAATTTGTTTCTTAGTTACTTAATCTGTACTCTGGAAGTAAAGGATACCCTGCCATATTTTTTTTATTTGTTTAGGGAACCAATTTTTTGTATGACTTTGAGCTATTCAAATTTGTTTAGTGAAAAAAATGGATATAGCGTTTTTTACCTTCGAGGCATAGATATAGCTCTAAAAGAATCTGGGGACAATAAAACTACATAAACTAAGCAGCATATACACAGCGGAACTTCACGCAATAGCCTCAGCCCTCCATTTCTGTATGTCAGTAACTCCAGTTACAATAGTCTTGATAACCGACTCCTTGAGTTCATTAAAGGGTTTAAATGATATATACTCAAACATCCAATTATTCTTAAAATGAAAAAGTACCTTCACACTCTTGAATATTTAGGAAAATCGGTTTGCTTTATATGAATTCCCAGTCATGAGGGTATAGTTGGTAATGAGCTTGCGAATACGGCAGCTAAACAGGCACTCGCGTTCCCAGACCGAAGTACTCCTATCCTGACTCCTCCAGAAATGAGTTTTCCTCTCAAAAAAGAAATATTGGATAGTTGGCAAACTATGTGGAAAGCTCACCTAGCAAATAGAAAGTTGTTAAAAAATCAGTGAAGGCCTGGCCCACATCAAACCGCCCTAATCGTAGAGAGGAGGGCCCCGTGACCAGGTTGAGAATAGGACACACGAACCTAACTCATGTACATCTCATCACACCCTCTCACAATCAATCATATTTTCCAAGAATGCACTTATTATACTTCAAGCCTAAATCGATTATCTATAAAACCGGATATATCAGCAGTATTAAGCAACAACGGATCAAACATAAAAACAGTGATAAAATTTCTTAAAATCCATATACTATTAAATAAAATATAAAAATAAATATAATTTTTATTTTATTTTTCTTTCTTTTTTTTATATTTATTTTAGTATATTTTATTATTTATATGTTTTTAAATATATTTTTTCATTTATTACTCTATCTATCTATTATTAATTTTTCCTTGTTTGTTCCTTTTTTCTATTTCTCCTCTAAAGAGTTTACAAATATAACCGACTCACATGCGTTGATGACCTTAGGATTTTACGCCTTAAAGCCTAAATAAACAAACAAACAAGAATCTGAGAACAATCTTAAATATTTGATATCTTTTTTATCAAATATTTAACTTAAAGTTTGATTCTTCCGAGGTCAATGTGAAGTTTTGAATCATAGAGACACTCCCTTAAGAAATCTTTATCCTTGATCTTTACAACCTGATCAGAATCCAAAGCATCTAGACTGAGATAATTCATTATTTTATATTAAGTTCCATTCATATATTCACAGCTCTGTAGTAACGACGAAACAAAGTTTCGTCCGAAATTTAAGTTATATTACAAGAAGAGTATATCGGAAAGAAAAATTGGATACCATACCCAAGAGTATTAATACTTGGGAACATGGTCCCAAAGATAGAGTAACAACATAAATATAACCCCACCATATTTCATCAGAACGGAGCTCCGGCGAATTAAGGGGTCAAAAACGCCCAGAGGCTAAACGGAAAGATACTTACCATTTTTCATCGGAAAAATATTTAAAATAAAATATAAGGTCCTAAAGCTTGGAAAGCAGTGGTAATTTTTAGAGTAACCGCTTAGTTACAAAGAATATAAATTTTATATTTAAAAGTAAAAGAAGAGAAACAACATATATTTAATAGTAAGCGAATAGAAAACAAGATAAACGCAGTATGTTTTTCGGAGGAAACATAAATGAAATGCGAAAATATATATTTCGCATATAAAAGCTCAAACTTCATAAGATTTTTGGTTGTGAGTGTGGTAAGAACTAAATTTTAACATTGTCTCCTTAAGGTAGATTTATATCATCTTACTGTAAGGAGTTTTAAAAGCATTTTTTGCTTTCAGTAAAGGTATTGAGGTGAGCTAGTCAGAAGAATTTGCTATCTGGCTAGGCTATAAGTAAGAACATAACTATTTTGCCACGGCTTAAATATTCCTATTATTTATATTTAGTGATAATAATTCACCTCTGTAGACACCTATATTTTCGTATTACCTATCCTTTCATAATAAACTTCAGAATCATCCCAATCTCTCGCTTCTAACCTTTCTTCCTCTTCAATTCCTGATAACCCTCCGTGGCGTCTGAAAAGAAGATGGCCCCGTGATCTCCTAATGTAGACATATCATTAGAGTGCTACCATTACTCAGCAAGTGTTTTTATGTCAATATATCGACTTGTTCAAATTTACTAGATGTATTTATTTAATACCGTAGTAAATATCATTAAGAATTAAAAAAATTCGTATGATTTTCTTACAAATGTTTTGCGATAAAATTGGGATATATAGAAGTATACATATATATTTATATAGACTGTTTTGTAGAAATGTTTACAAACTAGTGAAGTTGTGAAAACGTTTTATTTTTATTTGGAGGTTTTACAAACTAACAAATCAAAATTATTTTACAGTTTTTAACATTACACATTTTCAGCTGAATAAGTACCTATGTTATGGAGGCTGTTCCCCTTCCTCCCATGTTTAATCTAAACAGGGGTACCCATCCCTCCCCCCAGGCCCTATGGCGCAGGAACTCCACTCCCCCCTCCCGTCCCAAGAAATTTTAGTTCTTCCTCTCCTAAAAAACAGTGCAAGTAAACATAGAATTTCGAAGATCATATGTAATTACACTTACTGTGGTCTGGTCTATGTTTTACCTTTGTTCCCTAGTTTGAAACTTTTCACTTCGAAAATTTATAACCCAGTCGAAATGTGCCTCCTCCAAAATTCAAAACGTACTTCCCTCAAAATTTGTGATGGAGCATTTTGCGCCATAAAACCTCCTTCTGGACTCCCCTGAATGTATATAATTTGTAATTTGTCCAAATGGTATATTCAGATATTTTCAATTCACATAAAAAAAAAATCTTACAATTATTCAAATATAAATATATATAGATTGTCAGGGATGGCGGTCATAAATTTATTTTTAAATATTCAATATTATATTTGCTCGTTTCACAATAATAATGTTGAATTCTAAACCTAATATGAACTTCTAAAAATTTTTTTTTGTCCATATCCCCAAAATGGAATGTTTACGCCTATGGTTTTAGATATGTTATACATAGTACTAGCATATGCTGGATAGTATTTGAGAAAATGAACCAGCATGACAATAAAACCATCCACTAAGAGAGCTTTTAAAGAAAATTCATGAAAAAAAACTGAAGCTAAATGATTTGAACAACATTTGGTCTTAGGTTTCAGCTTTGATGACCTAACGGCTAAACAAGAGACACTAAACCATCTGACAATGAACTTGAATAAGAGAACGAATCCACCGCTGAGGAACAAATAAGTGTTTACAGACACAAAAACATTTTAGTTGTCTCCTTTGTTAAATAGAGCAAGGCGATAATGATGCCTCACTGACTGAAACCTTAAAAAATAATAATAGATATTATGTAAGTATTCAGTAAATATTGGTAGGATAGTATCTACCAGCATTTATACAATGCGTTCAGTAACGGATTTAGGATTCAATTTTTTTTTTTGGTGGGGGAGGTAATAAACACTCCTTTATCTTTATTTAATCCTTTTATTATAATTATATTTTTAAAAACGGTAAATATAGAAACAATAATTTATTCAGATATAAAATGTGTGTATTTTTAATTGGCACGTACATACATTTAGTAGCTGAAGTACATGGGTTATAATTCAAAAATAGCACTTATTATGAATTGGCTAAGATCACTGATATTAACAAATATGGGCAAATGAATGAAAAAACTTTTTTCTTATTTTTAAGAAGGGAAATTTTATCCCACTAACTTAATCAAGGCTCACTTATAGCGCCCTAGTCATCCGACCCCCGATTCAGACCACAGTACAACTGTTATTGAAAATAGTATACGTCACGTGTGGCATAAATCGTAAGTGGCGTTCTCAATACTTTAACGCATCGCATCAATAGTATTTTTATCTCCGCTAGGCACGTTTTGCAGTTTTCTATATTTTCTGAAACGTTTCGAGATCAACAGATACCGCTCTGTCATCTTAGGACAAGACGAAAGTGATACTTTCCCGACAATAGATAAAAAGTTGCGAAAAAAGAAAGAGCATTACGTTTCTCCGACTTCTCGTCACAGCATGAGATTCGGATGAATTACTACATGCCCGGATCACGTGCGGAGATGACATTAGAAAGTGCTAATCCGCTTGGGAAGTTTAGCGACAGTGCGGAAAATGGAAAGGCTTGGAGGAAAAATCTAGTTATGAAAGAAATATTTTCTAGAATTATGACTATCCTCTGCACTAAGCGGAACAATGCGAATTATATTTCAAATCTTACCTTAAAAAAGATATAAACATTAAAACAGTAAAATCATTTAATCATATGTCATTCTTCAATTCACAAGCATCCCGATCCACTAGTTTAATCACTTTCCTACTTCCAGTTACTATGACGAGGCAGATTGAAATGGAGAGCTGTGAATAATTAATATTAAGAAAATCAAAGCTAATTTCAAGCAAGTCGAGGAAAAAAACGATGGACAACATAGCAAAACAGATTTGCTGGATGCGCAAAGTAATAAATTTCATACAATGTGTTCTACAATTTTGGTGTATTATTTTCAAAAATGAACCTTTTTAATTGACAAATAAAACACAAAACAAAAAAGTACATACCTAATCAAAATTTAAGACTTTACGTTTCAAGATACGTAGAATCCGAAAATAGAATTGTAAACAAAGTTGTCAGTCTGCTGCGCGCAGATATTCTCCGATACTACTGGGTCGATTGTTTTGAGATTGTCCCAATATCACCCAACGATAATCCTCAGAACTGGGCATTAACATCCTTTAAGGGAATTATCCTTTCCTTTGAAGATGGAGGCAGAAAAACCTACACCGTATAGACCAGATATCTCCAAGTATCTTCAATCCGGCCAACGAAAGCTTCTTTGATAAGATTGTAAAATTTGAAATCTATTTAAACATTAGAAGTTTATCAAATAACTCACACACAAGGTTGATCCATTTATATCTGTTTTTTGCCCTCTTAGACAGCTCATTTCATTTTACAACTGAAGTGACATTTATAATTTTTTTTCATCACAAGTCATAGCCCGGGGGACTTAAACGAGATCTAAATGTGGTCTGTGGGTCAAGAAGTTTAGAGACCAATGCTAAAGACTGTAGCGCCTAAACGAATGCAGAGATTTCGACGAAACTTAGCAAAAAATCTCCTCTTTCGTGGCCCTTTAAATTTATATATATAACTATCTACACTTATTTAGCTATAATTCGCTGAAAGGAAGTTGAAAAAATAAACAAAAAAACAAGAAAAGGTGAAATTAGATTTTTGAATAACTCAAAAAATATATACTTTTTTGTGATGGTAATTTAAAAGTTTACGAAATTTCTTTCAAAAATAATTGTTGAAATCAGACGATTTGGTGCAAAGATGTGTTGTTCTAAATATTTTCCCAAAGTTCTCCTACAAAGCTGATATCCAAAGTTTTACATCACCTGAACCAATCGAGATTATCTAAATTTCGTCTCAATTGCTTAGCCATACTTATAAGTTTTGTACATGTTGGACTGTAAAACCAATCTCCTTTGTTTTAGTATTTAATTAAGTGAAAACATTATTACATTAACTGAAGAAATCAAGAATATTGTGTAAATTTCATAACAAACAATAAAAATAAATTCTTAAACTGGCCAATATCATCAAACACCTTTCAGTTATTTTCCCCAAAGAGTTAAGGGAAGTAGTGTGACATGGTACAAATATTTGGTATATACTGTTTAGAAATAACAAACCGTTGTTATTAAATTATAAATAATCTTTAGCGTTTTGTATACAACTCACGACGGAAAATGAATGATACCGGAAACAATATTCAGATGGATTAAAAAATGCCGCATAGCCTAATGGTATTTTGGAACTGAGGGCGCTAAAGTCGAAGGTTTACTCCCTTTGGAACTTCTTTGAAGAGAAGTTGGCCCTACAGACTCCGACTGCTCGGGAATACTGAGTCGCTACTTAAATAAAGAAGTAGAGAATCAGGACTCCAGAGAATAAATTCCGTCGCATAGGGTCTTGGAAACGGCTTACATAAAATCTATCGTCTGCCACTTCTCATTCTATCTCTAGCAGTAAAATTTTATCATCAATAGAAAGTATATTGCTCGACGTAAAAATCAGTATGGTCTTTTAAATCCCACCCTAAAGTCGGAAAATTATTAAGCTCCGCTTGAACGATTCCTTCTGTCACAGAGAACCTACCCTTGCTCGGGTAGTGATAATGGAAGGTAAACAATTAGAAAATTCAATCAGCCGAGCGCTGTGCCAAGAAATTAGGACGTTTGATGGAACGGCTTTCACAACGGGGAACGATAACACAATGCGTTGAGAACACAAAGCGTTACGCTTTAAGCACCAAAGGCACACTAAACACAGGTGAGTCAATAATTCAAGTTAATGAAAGATATTAGAAAATAAAATTTTCCTTTTAATTATAAATATTTATTTAAAACAGTCAGGCAGATAGATAAATAGTTTTACATCAAATAAATTTTAAATTTTTTATATTAATTAAAACAATATTGGCATGGAATAAAATCTTCTGCACAGAATTATCTAAAATATTTATTTTATTTTATTTTTTTTATTGAAATTTACAACTATAAACATATATACAACCAGTAAAATTGCTATAGGAACACATTACATGAAGGTACTTGTGAAGATTGGTAACAACCATTGGTAACACTTCAAAGATAAATTAATTTAGGAGGTTCCTTGGCCATCTTCTTTTCAGACGTCTCGGAGGGTTGTCAGGAATTGTGTTGGATGAAAGCTTACAAACTAGAGGATTGGGGTGACCAAAGAGTTTGGAATGAAAAGAGGTATATCTAGTTCGGGCCTAGTCTTCCACAAGAAGAATGTTGAGGTCTTTATGGATAATTTTATTTGTTACATAATAAGGAGTACTTAGGATTTTACGAAGGATTTTGGATTGTAAGGATTGGATTGTATGTATTGTATTGTATTGTAAGGACGAATGGTAAAAGTAATTTGTTGGGATTTGTTTGGAGTAATTTTAATTCTTCAATTTGCACACCATTTTTCAACGGCTGGAATGTGTGACTGCAGGGTTTGTGATGCAATAGTAGGTTCATTATTGACAGACAACACACACGTGTCATCAGCATAGGTAGTGAGGACGGTTGAAGGATAGTTAGGGATATCAGCTGTATATACTGTGTAAAGGATGGGACCTAAGATGCTCCCTTGAAGAACACCAGCGGAATGGAAAAAGAGAGATGAATAAGCACTTTAAAGGTTACAGTTTACTTTAAAGGTTCTATCTATGAGGCATGAGCTGATTAATAAGAAATATGTAGGGGGCAGGAATTGACGGTGCTTGTACAGTAAACCTGAATACCAGACTCGATCAAAGTCTAAAATATAGAATAGAAAATAAACCTTATTCTGAGACGAAGTCTCCTTAAAATATCAATAATGAAAAATTACAAAAGATTCAAACAATATATAATAAAGAAATTTGAATAATTGTATCTAAACAACTAAAAAATAAAATAAAATCTTCGCAAGAATAATTATAGTTATAATGAAAAAAAATACATATATATAAAGAAAAAGCAAAACCTCCAGAAAAGAATAGAAATGAGTACTAAAAAATATAAATTCTGTAAATAGAAAAAAAAATGGATAAAAACAAACAATCTATTTTTTTTTTTTCTTAATCACAGTGCTATGTCAAAACTGATACTGAATATTTTCCAATTTATAAATAATAAAATAAAATAATGGTGTATGAAAAGAAAAAACTAAATAAATACTCCTTTTTACATAATACATAATTAACCAGCGTTAACGATTTTGTTTTATTTCTTATATTTTATTCAGATAAATAATAAAAATAAGAAAAACCAAATAAGTATTTCCTCAACCTCCATTATACACTCTTTTCCATTCCGCAAAACGGAATTCCCCAGAAATTGTATTGAAGGCCTTTGACATATTCACAATGATATATCCAACACAATTTCCTTAACATGGTATGAGACATTTCATCGGAACCCATGGAAAGGGAGGCTTTATATAAGAATATTAAATTCTTTTAAAAGATCCTGCGAGGAGAAAACCTGAGGCCCTGAGCCGATGCAAACAAGATCCATGATGTAGTTCAATTGAAACATAATTCTTAATTTAGCGGAGCTTTTTATTGACTCATTTTTTTTTCTCCTTTTCTTTGATTCGAGCCCTTATTAAACTTTTGCTAAAGAATACTTCAATGAAAATCTCCCCCACTTTTCCGACTCCGGATCTATTTTCGGCTTTCGCTCTTGGATATAATGAAGACAGGAGTTATTCCCGAAAGAGCCCTTTCCTAATCTCACCGACTCACCCCTAAGCCATAAACCTTTACCTTTATATACCAAGGGGTGAACCCCAAAAATCTGTATGGGGAGAGTATGTTGGCGGTGAAACCCAAAACCTTTCCCTTTTTTTTGAGTGAATTGTAATCCACTTAATCCAAGACACTTTAGTGTCGCAGGTATGTATAAATAATTTACATTTCCCTTCAGACAAAACTATACTGAAGAGATTTTTTGTACTATTATTAAGGGGAAAAAATAATTGAAATCCGAAAACGTTTATCTTACAAATGAATGAAATTGAATTAAATAATAAAAGATTTATTAAATTATTTTATAACAAATAAATAACTACACACTCTTTATTATTATTATTATTATGGGTGATGAATATTCAGGACGCAGTCATTATAAGGTTTTTATTAATACCGAAGTTTCAACCCAAACATGTGAGTCCTCAATAGTGCTCGAATCACGACCTGATGATGACCCGCATGTTTAGGTTGAAACGTAGGTACGAATAAAAACCTTATAATGACTGCGTCCTGAATATTTATCACTTCAATACTTTATTATTATTGTAAAAGATATTCTTAAATTTCTGGATAAATGAAAAATTCCTTCATTTTATTTATAGATATTATACAATAACGCCATGTTGATTTTATACAGCATTAAAACAATTGTATTTTTAAACTATGCTACTTAAAAAAAACAACGTATAAAATCTTGTGGCCAACATGAGAGTCTAATATGATCATCATAAGTTAAGAGTGCAAAGTTCACAAATTAGGTATTTATGGCTTTCGATGATTTATGGGGATTGATAAAACTAGGACGATTAATGTCATCGTAGAGAGAGAGTGTGTAAGAGAGAGGATTTTTGAACAAGACAAAGACGCCATTTAAAAATGTCGAAACTTAATACTTATAGGACGTGCTCTACTATATAAGTATTAAGTGCTCTACTATACTAAGAATACTTGTAGCTCTTTCAGATACCAATGTGATAACATGAGTCGTCAGTATTTGCCAATTATAAATTTAACGATATATATATTCTTAGATCCCACACCAACTTTCCCTCACTCTATCTAAACAGCCACCCCATCACCTTCTATCCCTTTCTTAAAAATTTAGGCTTTCTCATAGATCAAACCCTTTCCTGGAATCACCATATCTCTCATATATCCCGCCAGGCAATTTCTACCCTCAAACTATTCCATCACTTCCACCATATTCTACCCCAAAATACCCGTAGACTCCTAGTTTCCTCTCATCTTTCCCCACTTTGACTACAGCTGTTTGGTGTACGATGGCCTCTCGGTGGAACTCCGTGATAGACTCAAAAGACTTATGAATAGCTTCCTAAGATTTGTAATTGGGACCCCGAGACGCTCCCGTGTCTCCCACCACTACACCGAGTTAGGTTGGCTCTTCCCCTCCTTAAGAAGACAATATTTCCTAGGCACTTTCCTTTATCAAATCATTACCGATCATCGTCCTTCTTATGCCTACAACCTTCTCCAATTTAAGTCCTCAATCCATTCCCTCACTACAAGATCCCGACCCTCTGACCTATACATCCCTTCTCATAGATCTGCCTCATTCCAAAATTCCTTTATAGCCCGCTCTGTCAACTTTTGGAATTCCCTCCCGATCAAAATTCGACATGCCCCTTCCCTATACACATTCAAAAACCTCCTATTCCAATTCCTGTTCCAAAAACAGTCAGATACCAGCTAACTATTAATATTATATATGTATTGTGTAGCAATCATATAATCATAATACTTGGTAAGAGATAGTACATGCATTTCCTACTATCGACGTAGGAATTTCAATACATACATTTTTTTTTTTATTCAATTATAGTTAACTGAATATATTTATATATATAAATATATATATATATATATATATATATATATATATATATATATATATATATATATATATATATATATATATATATATTCAAGTATTTTTTTTTTTTTTTTTTTTTTTATGAAATGAACTCATTGTATCTCTTTTTCGTTCTTCATTTCTCGAAGTGTATGTTTATGTTGTTCAACTCTTATATATAATTTCGTTCATAGTTCAAGCGATTCGTTCATAGTTTTAATTGTTTTGTTCATAATTTTAAATGCTCTGTACATAGTTTTATCAGTATTGTATATAGCTTGTGCACCTAAGGTTTTCTTTACTTTTTATTTTATTTTATCAATTTTATTTATTGTTTCAAACGTTTAGGCCAGTAATATTCTATTATTTTGTACATTATTGTTATTCTGAAGGGACTTAGTCCCAGAATAAAGTTTTTTTCTATCTATCTATCTATCTATCTATCTATCTATATATATATATATATATATATATATATATATATATATATATATATATATATATATATATATATATATATATATATATATATATATATGTATATATATATATTCCATTTGTGTATTTTTTTTTATTAATTTTGAAATGTTGAGCCATGATTGCTTGGATAGCCAGATTTAAAAAAAAAAAAAAGGCAAGCAAATTTATTCGTAAATCTTGTGTTAAAGACCATGCAGTATAGCAAACCATATAAGTGCTGTTAAACTCGCCCTAGAAAAAAGAAATTAAAGTGTATATCCTCATGTATTACAAAAAAACAAAAAAAAAAAACAAATTCTAGTCACACACGGTACTAAAGTCTTTAGGGCATTAAAAGAGTCGGGACAAAAGCCCTAGGACCAATAACGGTTATTCACAACGGTGATTCGTAGCAGTAATTACGATTCTGCTCCCAGGAACCGCTATTCCACAGTTTTCCTTTCCACTTTACGAGGTAGAAAAATAACAATTAGGAAAATTCAACGTTCATAAAAAATAAAATAAATTTTAACTTCTTTATTAGATATAACTTTAAATACTTATTGAAACCCATATGGATATACGCCTCACAGATTTTCGGGTCAGCAAAAAAGACCCGCTTACAAAAACTACAATCTTTCTAATCCATAATTTTAAGAATGATAACAGCAACTCCCTGGTACGTAACCAACAAAATAATAGACTTACGAAAACCAACTATCGACCAACAGAGTACTCATTACTTCCAATTTCATATTTGAACTACATGGACACAACAATAGACTTATGAACGACATGGTCGCACATGCCCAACAGAAGGCGACTGGAAAGGAACTGGATGAGAGACCTTCTTTCTTGAATTAAGGGAAGACTAGGGAGAGGTACTGCTGGTTACTATTCTTCCTCACGCCTATAATGTATTTTCCAAGTTCACTGCCGCACATCTGCTTATCATTAAATTCAAGAGAGGTGCAGATTTAAATTTGAAGAGAAAAAAATAATATTGAATAGTGTGAATAGTTACTCCGTGTGAGTTATTCGATACGAGAGGTCCAAAAAATAAAAGAACTCTCAATGGACACTTGGTTCTGTGGACGATCAAAGAACAGCATTCACGGAGCATCTGTGGGCAATAACTGCTCTCAGCCATGGCCACTTCTTAGTAATCGGATACTCTAATCAGAAGTTCATGGCTCGAGGTCTTTCTGAAAATAATGAATATAAGCGCTAGTAAACTTTATACAGGCTTTCGGGCTGAATCTTCCACCTCTTTCCCCATCAAAAAAAAAAAAAATTGAGAATTTTTTTTTACATGTCCATATATTTCAATGAATGATCTGAGCCAAATTTTTTTTTTTTTTTTTTTTGTTCTTCCCTTCCTCGCCTTTTAGGCTATACGGGATTTTCCCGGGCCGGGGGGTGAGGGCGGGGAATTTAAAATCCCCTCCGGCACCGGGACGCGAACTCGTACTTTTTATATCATCTCAAATCTCTGTTATCCGGTTGCCAGGCAACTAGCGGTGTTGTGCACACGCTTTAGCCTATTCGGCCACCCCGCCCCCTGATTTGAGCGAAATATTTTAACAATCACAATGTGTTGTCTTCTTAAGTTATAATAATTCCATATTAATAAATTAATATTTAAATGGGGTGTAAAGATAGAAACAAACGCAAATAGTCATTGTATCTGACATAAAGCTATGGGACGCCGTGGACCGTGACCGCAGTTAACGTGTTAAAAGTATCTTTTATATATTTTTTTACAGGCCTTTGTATATTTTAATTTTTTCCCTTCCAGAGTAATTACTGATAATTAGAATAAGCCCCTCAAAATCGAACGAATAATAGAAATATTTTAACAATCACAATGTGTTGTCTTCTTAAGTTATAATAAAAGTAATATTTTATTATAAAATTTTAAAATTAAATCGTGAATCCCTTGTTGGACATAAATTATTTATGTCCATTTAAATATTAGGACATAATTTTTAAAAAAATAAGATTTTTATTTTTTATTATAGTTTAATGTCAAACTAGATTGTAACACCAACATGGCATATTGCCTGACTTTCCACTAAGCAGTTATTAATTATGAACTGTCACGAGACTGGAAGGTCACAAAAATTAAAAATTATGTCCTAATATTTAAATGGCGATTGGTGGTGTCGGCATCGAACCTTCGGGTTCGCTAAGCCTTATTATTATTATTATTTTTTAATATTTAAATGGGGTGTAAAGATAGAAACAAACGCAAATAGTCATTGTATCTGACATAAAGCTATGGGACGCCGTGGACCGTGACCGCAGTTAACGTGTTAAAAGTATCTTTTATACATTTTTTTTTAGTTTTCGACAGTCCTTTGTTTATTTTATTTCTTTCCCTTCCAGAGTAATTACGGATTATTAGAATAAGCTCCTCAAAATCAAATCTTTTATTTAGTAATGCTTCCAGATGAATGTATAACCTTTCTAAAATCTCGATATGCACTTTGGGGACAGTTCCTCATAAATAATAGAAACAACTTGCCACTCCCTTTGTAAATTCTTCATTTTTGTTTGACCCTTGCCAGTTGTTGGACACGTGGACTTGTTAAGTAGCCCCGCACGAAGTCCTGTGTGAATTTAAGATTAGTTAAAACCAACTTCACTCTTTTTTTTTTTTACAGTGAAGTTTTCAGTAAAAGTTACCGGTGACAAAATTTTAAGTGAAAAGCGCTTGAGTGAGGGACTTGGTTCTCTTCTCCCTTTTAAGTGCTTTTTTTATGTTGTTTTCAGCATATCCTGCTTGCCTGAGTGGTGAGACTAATAAATATCAAAACGAATATTTACTACGTTCCTGTTTGAAGGACTGTGTAAAGAATGAAATAAATAAATTAATAATCATTTATACAACTTAACGGATAAGTGCATTCAGAGGTTGAGTGAAATAGACTTTTGATGAAGGTGTGTGGATTTTGGTTGTTGACATAGGCAAAGACTTCGGAGGCAGGAGGAGTGAGAGCAGCGAGGGGTGCGATCCCACTTCCCAATAAAAACAAAGAGACTATAGTCCTCCCCCCAAAAATCTTGAAGGACAACAATAAAATCAAAATCAATAACAATTAATCTAGATAAATGAATAAAATATGTAAACTAAAATCAATTAAGGAAATATCAAAGGGCTAAGTTTAGGGCTAAAAGTAGGCACGCAAGGAACGCCTAGGTTCCAAATGTTGAAATTCCAGTTTACATTAAAAAATAATTATATATAGCAACCTTGGATTTTATAATTCATTTATCGGGATTCTTCTATTTTTCTTGAAATTTTTGTTACATTTCTCTTGTTAAATTTTAAGTATCGGAGAATTTAGAGTTCATCTTACTGCCTCAAACCTTTAAATAAAAATAAAAATATGCAATATATCAAATTGAAAAAAAACGCTATATACACATACACTTAAGTTTATATTTATATATAGTATTACATTGTTCATTTTGCAATAATTATATTAATTATAACTCATAATTTTTCTACTTAATATAAACTCCCAAGACTTTTTTTGGAAGTCTTCCTCTCTTCCCCAATCTTAGTGGAAAGTCTACGCCAATGGATGTTGAATAGTATCGGTACAGTACCATTTATTATTCCACGTTTATTAAATATAATATGCGATCTTTTTGATACTATTCTTCACGACATGTTTCGACTCCTTTCCGTTTATGTCCAACAGGGGATTCACGATTTAATTTTAAAATGTATAATAAAATAGAAATAGTACTTGTATTATAACTTAAGAAGGGAACACATTGTGATTGTTAAAATATTTCGCTTTTCGTTCGATTTTGAGGGGCTTATTCTAATTATCAGTAATTACTCTGGAAGGGAAAAAATTAAAATATACAAAGGCCTGTAAAAAAATATATAAAAGATACTTTTAACACGTTAACTGCGGTCACGGTCCACGGCGTCCCATAGCTTTATGTCAGATACAATGACTATTTGCGTTTGTTTCTATCTTTACACCCCATTTAAATATTAAAAAATAATAATAATAATAAGGCTTAGCGAACCCGAAGGTTCGATGCCGACACCACCAATCGCCATTTAAATATTAGGACATAATTTTTAATTTTTGTGACCTTCCAGTCTCGTGACAGTTCATAATTAATAACTGCTTAGTGGAAAGTCAGGCAATATGCCATGTTGGTGTTACAATCTAGTTTGACATTAAACTATAATAAAAAATAAAAATCTTATTTTTTTTAAAATTATGTCCATTTAAATATTAGGACATAATTTTTAAAAAAATAAGATTTTTATTTTTTATTATGGTTCAATGTCAAACTAGATTGTCACACCAACATGGCATATTGCCTGACTTTCCACTAAGCAGTTATTAATTATGAACTGTCACGAGACTGGAAGGTCACAAAGGTTCAAAGAGTAATCTGTTAATTAGAAACAATAATTATAACAGAGACTGCTTAATTATTTGTATGTCTGCAGATCAAAAATTAAAACATGTCAAGGCATGTACGTAAAGCATTTTTTCTATATTTTTACAGTAATTTTTTTCGAACCGAAACATCCTTCCTCAAACCTTAAGGAACACGAACGGCTATTCTAAAGAAACAGTTGCAGGACCACAAGATGGAGGTCGGAGGCGGGGGTGATTTGGACAGGAAGAACCCCTACGTGATCTGGCGGGACGAAGACGGACTTTATACCTGCCCTTTGTAAATTCTGGATTAGAGCTGACCCAAGGGCCCAACCCGCAGCACTCTGTGAATTAGCAAGGGAAGGAGAATTCTTCCCGGAGCAATGCGGTATCCATGGTATCATCAATGTAACCTTAAATAAATTCTATGTAATTTTAGAAATTAAAATATATGTATATTTCATCTTATTCTCGAAAAAAAAAATTATTTAGAGTTACCTAGTTTAAAACGTCCGCGAAAGGAATGCGATACGATATAAAACAGCGTAACTGAGGTAATATAAGCCTCAAAGCAAACATACTAATCATTAAATAATTATAACCAGATATTAACGTTAATTAAATAAAACGTTAATAAAGGTTAAAAAAAAAAAGGATTGTGCTTTAGAGCAGAAGTGAAAACATCAACAAGACGAGATTAATAATATGATATATAAATTATTAGTAATAGCTAATAGCTCTTCTTCATCTTCAATATTCTCTTCTACTTTTCGGTGTAAAGATTTTGTACAAGGATTTGCATCCGTCTCTGTCGAGGGGCTGCTCTCCTTGAGATCATCTTCCCAAGTAATTCTTGGTATTTCTCTAAGTCGTTTTCCCGCTGGTTTAATCTCCATAACTTTTTGCGCTGAACGGCGGTCATCCATCCGCAATACATGACCGAATCATCGAAGCTGCCCTTTCTTAATTATCTGGTTGAGTGGTTGAATTTTTAGTGTAGTCCTTATGGTTGTGTTACGTATCCGGTCTCTCTTGGTCTTTCCCTCTATTTTCCTCAGATGCCTCATATCCATGCTTTGGAGGCGGCTGCGATCACGTTGCTTCAGGATCCAGGATTCGCTTCCATAAGTGAGGATAGGCACAAAGATCGAGCGATAGACGGCTAGTTTTGTTTCTTTTGCCACTTCTCTCTTACTTAAATCTTCCTATTGTTGGCAGAGAACATCCTTCCTGAAGTAGCAACTCTCGTATTAATTTCGTATCTGATCTTTCCGCTCTCAATGATCGTCATATCCAAAGACTTGAACGTAGGGACCTGCTGTATCATCTCCTCGTGAATACGAATCCCAAAATTCTTCTGGTTTCTAGACACCAGCATACACTAGGTCTTAGAAGTGCTAATGACAATATTTCTTTTTGCTAACTCTTCTGTCCAGACATCTAAATTTGTCATCAGCAAATGCAAACTATGAACAGTTGACTGGTTGCAATTTCTAATATTCAAGTGGTGTCTCCCTAATTTTCCTCTTACATCCCTTAATAACATCATCCATGAGGGTGATAAAATAGCTCATTATAAAGAGGATGAAATGCTGAACATTTCTCTAGTTAACAATATGTAGATCCAAATTTTAGTTTTTGAGGTATCTTTTTTTTTATTTTTTTTTTATTTATATATACATTACATCATGTAAAAAATGATAGATTCCATGTTTGTGGTTGCAGTAACCGATGAGATATTTTAATCCGTAAACAAAAACACTTCAATTAGTCTGACGGCTCAATCTAATTCACTCTTCACAAAAAAAGTGCAAATCGTCATGTTTTTATTATTAAATCTGTTTATTTTAATAAATTATAATTGTAGAGTAAACTATGCAGTGAAATTAGCCAACTCATAATATTTCAACTCATAACACATCTATTTTAAATACTCGAAGACCTATTTTTTGAAATTACTATTACATGCGGAGAGACCACTATAATAATCTACAAGCGTGATTATCTCAACGTTTATTATTTTGATTTTATAAATTTATAAACGCTCAAGACCCGCGTCTATAAGCATTTTAAAATAAGAAGAAGAGAGAGTCAATATGACTCTATATCTAGTATTAGGTGATGGCTATGTTCGGATAATTTTTAGCGAAAGAAAAAAAAAAAAGATGCTGAATACAAGTAATTGCAAATGGAACCAATTCTTGCTTTCCAAAAATTCAAGAAAATTATGGATTGTATCTGACATATTTTATTATTTACTATGTCTTATTTTTCCAATTAATTTTTTATATAATTTTTGTACTTATTGCAAGCAAATGTTGCGCTAACTTTTTACAATTCACAATTTCACATTGACAATTCCTGTAAGCTCCATTATATTACATTAGAAATCATAAAATATTTTATATATTCATGAGATATATAAATGTCAAATGACATAAAATATCTGCAAATGAACCTCTTTTTCATAGACTCATTATGGGAAGTAGAAGAAAAACTTTAGAAGACAAGGGTAAGTTTCTAAACTCAGTGCTAATTCTATCTAAGGAGCCCATCAATCGATTGGATCCAGCAATAATGCGAGTCAGTACTGGAACGCCTGCTGGATTCAAGCAGAAGGTTATCCCTCCAGTTTAAAGAACAAATGTAAAATAAAAATTATATAAAAAAATATTAACCTACTAAATTTTTGAATTTCAAAGAAGAAATGAACACATCATCGGTTTATTGCAAAAAGTCGCTAAGTGCATTTTTGTTATAGGTTAACTTGCAGAAAGGTTTGGACTTCATCGATTGCATACAAATGAAACGAACTCTTTTAAACTTCAAATATAATTACTAGCACAAAATTTTCTGAGTTCAAAGTTTTAGTTAAGGTCCTGAAATGTAACTTAATGACTTTTTGCAATAAACCGGCGATATAATAGATAGAAGTAAATTTAATATAAATATCTGAAGTGAATTGAGAAATAAAAAAAAATTAGGTTATATCCAGCGGATACATCGATCACAATAGCCGGAACCATCGGAAATTCAACCAACGAATGAAGGGACGCTCTGAACTTAATTTATGGATCAATAAAAGAGTTTAGTAAGTCCGATTCGTTTCTGATTAGCATCAATGTGCAAAGCGCTAAGTTTAGGAACTTGTCGTTTTTCATGCTTAATCACGAAATAAAACATTATTTGAGAGATGAAAAATAGTCAGGACGAGCAATAAAAAATTTCTTTATTGAGTTTGCCGATGCTTCGACCCATAAATATGGTCCATCAGCACTAAAAATTAAAAAGAATGCAAAGTTAAATTGTTTATATGGGAGGGCCTGGACTCTCCTGTATTTTGGTTTGTAAACAACTTCGCTCATGTTGGTTTATTCGTGTTCCGAGGGTATTTTTCTACATTAATGTTTTACAATATAAAGAAGAATGCTTGTTTTAAATACAATAATAAATTATCCTGGGACCTCTTGTCGTTTATTTTATGATTATATATACATATTTATATTCTATGTTATACTTACATTATGTTAAAGTTAGTCCCAATTCAAACCATTCAGACTCGAAACTTTTGAATTTTATTATTATTTCTGAAGTATTTTCAAAACATAAAGCAAATTGAGGGACAGGGGTTATATAATTTTTTTGAAATTAATTTATATAATGAAATTTACAACTGTATAAACAATACAACTAGTAAAAATGCACACATTGGAAATAGTGACATGAACAGATTTGAATAGATACTACCCCGTAGTATCCGAGAATTTTCGTAAATAAAATATTTGTAGGTAACGATGAGATGAAGTTATTTATGAAGATTCAGCCGTATGTTAATAATTCGATAAAAAGGGGTCTGTGCCCTGTTATTAATAAAAACTTTCATTTACTTAATTCCACGCTATGCAACTTCTTTGACTGACCATTGATTGAATATTGATGACTGACCATTAAACCATGTGAATCAGTTTAATTCTATGAAAAATTTTCTGGAGCTAATTTCGTTTCATTTTAAATTGATAACTGCATCATAAAGTTATTTCTTCGCAGGCCATCAAGTTTGACGGTAAATAAGGAATTCAGAAACCTTTTTTTTCTATTTGGTCCCTATCCAAATGTTTGTGTGAGTCAACTGCGGAACCTTAAATAGCAAAGAGATGGAAAGAGAAAAAATAAATACTTATTTCTTGAATCAGTCAGATCTAGTAACTAATTATGGAAATACGAAATATTAATTAGTATTAATAATATTTTTTTGTTTTTTTATCAAAATGACTAACTGACTGTACAAATGAACAAAGTAGATCTTTAAAAAAAATATTAAGTATGATAAAAAACAGAGTTAATAGATCGATGCGAAAGCACGCACGTGACCCGTATAAACGTTAATCTTTCGTTTTGAAAGGACTTCAAGCTGCGATAAAAAGGCTGTTTTAAATCTAGAAGTGGCCTCTCTATTATTGACGAAGCGGATTACCAAACCGTGCTCAGAGCGTTTCAACTAAAGTGGTATATACTGTGAGAACTTTTCAAAATATAATCATATACACAAGGAAGTCAGGTATGTTGAACGAACCCATCTAAGCTAAATGTCAAGAACCTGAGCTGGGTTCAAGGTTTTCTATGACATTTCAATTTTACTATACAACGTCCCCTATCATTGTATTAGAGACACGATTGTGATACAATTAATTAATCATAAAAAAAAACCCCAAAAAAGTATGAAAATCAATGAATCAAAGTGAAGAACGTATGATGGGCATATCTACTACTATAATTAAATAAGACCGTCGGACGATTAAGAAGATTATATGTTTTTAAAATGGAAGGAATGGGTTAGCTTAGTGGAAGGACTGATCTTCCAATGCTCAAAGTACCGGTTCGAATCCCGGCTCATGATAGAAAAAATATTGATTCTGTTTCATCAGCCGTGGAGCGATCCTGGAGTCTAGAGATCCTCCTGGGGCACACCCAGCCTCTATGAAGTGGGTATCCTTAATTAAATAATTAATTAAGGGGAAAACCTGGCGGTTGATCTCGGTCAAATCATCTCCTTGCACAACCGATGACTAAGAAACAGTACTTTCCCTAAATAGTATTGAACCCAAGACTCTCATGGGTTGTAATAGTGCAGTTTTTAAATACAATTTTCTTATAATAGTATATAAATAAATCCTATATTTTATTAATATCAAGAATGTGCGAAACCCGAAGTTCGATTCTAATACTAATAACCGTTAGCAGCTTCCACCACCGAAACACCCCAATAGCTCAACATCAGGCATAATACAATCGTGCCATATAAGTCACAAACTGGTTATATTAATTGCAATTTCTTCTCTATCCTACACAACTATTCCATACTTTCAATTCAATCAAGGTTATGCAATCACAAAGATGGTTTATTAATTTAATTCATTACTTTTTCAACTTAACAGTAACAATTTCAGGTTTTAATTTGGAGAAAACTTTTTTATTATTATTTTTTTTTATAAAGGTGATCACAGTAACAATAGTATTTATACAGTTTTATAATTTGTTGTTGAGCTTAAATGCAGTAGTCTAAGAACATGCATTAAGCAGCTCTTACACGGTCAATATTATTGAGTCAATAATGAATATATTTACCGCATGAAGGCTATATTGTAACAATTATATTATCGTTTGTAATATGTATACCACGTTATATAATATTGCTTCAATATTATTGATTCAATAAATCGTGTAAGGTGGGCTTTATAATTTATAAAGAGAACATATTGTGATTGTTTGTGTATTTGGTTCGGATCACTCATAGAAGAAAATATGGACCAATGAAATTGTAGCATATTCTAAATCTGATATTTTGGGTGTTTTATGGAAGTGTAAATTAGTTCATGTTTTCTGTTGCAATTTAATTGTCTAAATCATATTTTTTTAAAAAGGACATATGTTTTTATTAGTTATGATGTAAACCAGTTTTTGGATGATTTAATAAATGAATTAAAACATTTATTTTTAATTAAATTCTAAAAATATAATAGAAATGATGGAGAAATAGTCGACAGTAGATAATATGGTTGGGAATTATTTTATTTTGTGTTTTGGCCTAAGTTTTAGGCCTTTATCAGGGCAGCTCGTTGAGTTATCTCACAATTACGTGATTGGGAACACCAATTAACTTTTCAACCAAAAATTATGTTTGGAGTATCACTTCAGTCCAAAAGACTCCCTTAAAACTGAAGTGCTTCTTTACACACTAATTTATTCCTATTTACTACTTATATTTTTCCCAACTTTTATAATAAAATAGGAAGTATTTTCTGCATAAAAAACTTTTATTCGTGAAACAGAAAGTTCATTTTTTTATTTTTTAATTTCGTTTATTACAAAAGCATCCAAACATTATGGGTTACAGAAAATTCTCGTATATACGTATTACTTGTAATACTATCCAGATTATATATTATGATGATTTCTTTTTTCCTGTTTAAAACTCTACGGAATTTAGAACACCTTCAGACCAACATCACCTATAAAGACCCGGGTCTATTACTACCATAAACGGAAATGTATTAGAGAGAGGGGCGAAAGGGGGTGTAAACAACGGTAAGGAAGAGGTCTTAAAGAGAGAAATAAAAACATTAAACTTGAGTTTTTACGGCCCGGATTGAATGAGCTCAGCTTTGAGGATAAACACATCAACCTCCGTATTTAATAAGGCCGAAAGTACTTCAAAGCAAAATAATATGATTAATATGACAGGATTAAATGGAAAGGCATTAACAGAAGGGGACCATCACATGTTTTGAGTAAATTAAAAGTTAATGGTCTTAAAAAATCCGAAAACTTTTTCAAATATCTAATTTTATTCTTCATTTTTTTTTTATCCATTTATTATTATATCCATAAATTTATTAAAAATTGACTAGATTATTTTTTGAGATTTATATATTTCTTTTTAATGGGAAATTGAAATAATTTATCTCGACTATAATTTTCCATTGAAAATACCTGAACCAAGCGATGGTCCTTTTCTGTTAAATATAATAATCCTAGACCCTATCCAAAAACAAATCTAACTCATTTTTGCATACTTTGTTGACTGTCTTCCTTTTACTGCACCCCGACCAAATTAACTCATTAATTATAATTATATCTGATGATCCATATCGTAATAAAACAAGTAAGTGTTGATGAAAAAACTACAATAGATTTCGATATATATTCTACAAAATATAGATAGAATTCTACAAAAACTACGATATATTTCGGGAGTAAACTTGAAGAACATAATTGAAGAGAACATTTGCAATAACTTTTATCAGTAAAACAAAAAAATATAAAATTGCCTTGAAAAAATAGGAGTTTTTTGGAGCGAAGCGTCTCAAAAATAACTTTTGGTTAACCTCTCCTTCGCATTTTAGGCTATTTGGTTTTTTCTCTGGGGCAGCGAAGGGAGCGGAAAAATTATGTTAGAGTTAAAAGTTCCTCGGGCATCGAGATTCGAACTCGTTATCTTCGGTTCACCATCTGGTAGCAGTTTTTTCACATGAGTTAGCTCTCTCGGCCACTCCGCCTCTCTCTAAAAAAAATTAAATCCTTATCTATTACCGTTGTTTCAGACTGAAACAAAAGAGTTATTTTAAACCGTAACCGTGATATTTTTTTCTATGACTATTCATACGTTTAACATATAAAATAAACTATATAATAATACTGAAATTTATGAAATAAAAAATTATTCAAGGCAATAAACAAAACTACAAGGTGACGTATTGATAACTAGTTCCAACACATCGTAATAGCTGAATAGCTGGAAGTAGGGTTTACGTTATAAACAAATTATGATTGAAAAAAAATTATATAATAAAGTCGATGGGAAAAATATAATGAGAAAATGTGTAATATAACAAAAAATAATTGGTAATATAAAAAACTTAAAGAAAAGATGTGTAATTGTAGCATTCCAATTATAGGTCTATATTAAAAGGTTGCGAGACCATATTTTATTTCAGACTTCTAGGAGGTTAGGAATCGAAGAGGATGTAAGATAAAAAACATTTGGGTTAAGAGTTGCAGTATGTTCTGGAAGAATATGTATCTGGATTGGACTGAATCGACAACATAAGGAACATTAAGGTCATTATGAATTATATTATTTGTGACAAAGTATAGAATTTTGGGAATGATTTTTTTTTTTTTCTTTTATAGGAGTCCACTTCAATAAACGTCTCACTTGGAATCCGCATACTAAACTAAAACGATAAGAAACTGCTCGACGTTTCCGACTGCTCCAACACTTACTAGACAAACGCTCTAAACTTTCAATTAATTAATTACAATTAATTACAAAAGACTCATCTACTAAACCATAATAAGACCTATATGGAAATACGAAGTTCAGCTTTGGGGTTCTACCAAACCATTGAATTCCTATCGTATCTAGTCCTTACAATCCAAAATCCTTCGTAAAATCCTTAATGCTCCATATTTTGTCACGAATAAAACCATTCATAAAGACCTTAATGTTCCATATGCCGCTGATTTAGCCCGAGCCAGATACCTATCCTTTCATGATAAACTCCAGTCCCATCCGAATCCACTTTTTTTCCGTCTTTCTTCTTCCTCGTTCCCTGTAATACCCCTGGGTATCTGAAAAGAAGATGGCTTCGTGATCTTCTTTACTAGAATTAAATAGGGAGTGCTACCACTGGGCAGTATCTCTTCAATTCTGTTCATGTCATTATTTCTAATGTGTGCATTTTTACTAGTTGTATTGTTTATACGGTTGTAAATTTCATTAAATAAATTTAAAAACAAATACATTTCACTTTTTTCCAAAGAGGCTGATTACTCTAAAGGCTCTTAAATATCTTCAAACCCAAACTCTCCTAGATATCTATTTCAATATGGCGTATTGTTGTTGGCCGCAATAGTTGGTATATTAGTGAGCCTTTGTTAGCTGCCTTCGTGACATAGAAGTACTTGGACAGATAATAACTGGGTTCAAAGCCCCCATAAAACACGGGTTATGGCCTCAAGCTGGAAAGAACCGAACTTAAACATGGCGATGGACGCATGGGGCAGTCACGGAATCCCCTTTCTTCTATTCCCGATGAGGCTTCGACAGAGATAGGGTCAGGAGTGAACTGTTGGGGCTGACTCATCCCAACATACTTGGCTTACTCCCCTAGAATTTTTTCATTGCTCCTGCCAACAAGCCAGCCGCTGATGAACAGCCTAATAGGCTAGGAATGTCCGGGAACTGGCGCCTAGGAACCCCGTCTGTATCTGTTTATTATAGCCATCTAAGACCGAGGGCGATGAAAACGAATTAACTATAATAATAAACCAGAATAACATAGCCTAATCGGTACTGAACTGGTTATTGAAAATTCGTCATGAATCGTCAAAAGTACAATTTTATTTTCTAGTTCACTAAAACAACATATTTTTATAAAATACATTTTTCTCCCTATGAAATCATAAGAAATGTAATGGTTAATTAAGCGAAATTTAAGGACAAAAAGAGTCATAGGCATACTTTATACAAATTAAGTTAGAAAAAGAAAAGAGGTAAAATGGTTTTATTTTATTCCGGAAAATTGTCAGGTGGAAAACTAATAAATGGGATTCAATTTAGGAAATTTTTCTTTTTTTCATTTCTCTAGAATTTCACTTTAAGAAGATTATTAAATACTTCTCACTTACTTATAAATAGTTCTTTTATGAGATTTTTTCTTTACATCATTTTCAATTCCAATCGGAGTGAATTTATACGATGAAGTTTTTAATTAATCATGGTGATATTTTGTTCAATTTCAAACATCATACGATTGTATTTAGAAGATAATGAAGTTATTTTATTTTTTTTTTTTTTCGACAGGAACAATAGGTAAATCTTATAATTTTTTTTTTAAAAGGACTCATCATTTTAAGAGCTAAAATGCTACTCTAAAATAATCCAAGCATGAGCCTTTTAGATAAATGTGATTACACCGGCAAAGAGATCGGGCAGGGGAAGAGCTATTTGATTGGAAGAGAGTCAGACTTTATTTAGCCTCTGTCGGGGGATCAAAGCAATTTAACTTTGCCCCTTTCAGGAGGACTTTTTTCCCGGGCTTAAGCCCCTTAGCATCCCCAAGGATAAGCAAGGATGAAGGGAGGCAATCAAGACCTACCATGATGAAAGACAAAGCACAACCAGATCCAATTTTCTTTGTATAATATTCCCTCCTTATGAGTTTAAGGACCGGAGAAGACATAAAGCCTAAAATCCACTGGGTTTTGACAGTTCTAGATCAAGGTTTTTATAGCTTATTGAAGAACTGTTATCTCATAAATAGCTTCAATTAATAGTCAGTATTAATCGCTTAATAGCCGTGTTTTAGAGATGTAAGCCTAATTTTTCTGTTACCTTACAGATAACTATATATTATCTATTGTTGAACATGCTCATATACATACATCTATGATTAAAATGTTAACTTTTGTCTTCCAATCATTTTCATTTCATAACTTGATAACAATAGAATAACAATTAAATTTAAAAAATGTCACCAAATTGTTCATTATTATTATTATTCTTAGGGGACTTTATGTGGCAGAATAAAATTAATTTTTCTTTCTTTATTTATCAATATGCTGGAATGTTATTTTAGCTTTTGAAAATAGTTTAATCACAATGTGAAGTTTTTTAAAACTTTAAAGGATTTGAGTGGGTACACAGTTTAATATAGAAATACAGATAATTTCTGGCAAATATTTAGGCCACCTTTTTATCTCGATGTTGTGGTTAAATTATCTAGCGATTCAAGTGGAAAGCAAATAGGTGTTCATGAGTTTTTAGTAACTGATTAAGCTGACAAAGTTCGACAATATCTAGATTGAAAACGCCCCATTTTCAAGCATTTTACCGATTAAAAAGTTGTAGTTTATGATAAAATGAAGCCATCGTGAAGTTTTAGACGAGTGTTAATAATCTGATAAAAAGGAGTCTGTACCGCAGTCTATGCCATCTTTTGTGAAATTCCTACACAGAATTTTCCTATAAATTTTAGCTGTTCGCAACATCTTACGGGATGTTTGCAAAAACTATGGGAAACACGAATTAGCGATAGTGCCACATTTACAAATGTCTTTACTGTTTAATTACTTGAGAAAATTAGCATAATTTAATAGTCTCTGGTAAGTTTCAAATGGATTTTTTAATCCCTCTCATTTTACAAATTTTACGGCTTCTTTTAATGTTTATTGCATATTTTAAAAATAAAAATAGGTTAGGAAAAATGGGATCCATAGTCCATAAAAAAACCATGTTTTTTGGAGATGGGGAAATTCATAAACGTGTTAACACCTTGTTTGTTTTCTTTTTGAAATGTGTTACCCCAATTTAAAGTTATTCTTAAAATATTCTGCTTTAATTCATATTTCTGATCAGTTCTGGAGTTTTTGACTTCGCAATTATTTGTTTTTATCATTTTATAGTACCTTTAATGTATTATATCTTCATATCAATATTCCAAGTTTTTAAAATAATTTTTTTTTTTATGTATTGAAAGTTACACCTTTACTACTAGAAATACAGCAAGTAAATGTGAAATCGGTAATATAACAAGTACATACTTGAATAGAAATTATCTAATGTTAGAATTCCAATAACAGGTCTACATTAGAAGGACCTGAGGCCATTTTCCTTTCAGACGTCTAGCGGTATTGTCAGGAATTGAAGAAGAGGCATAGGTTTGGATGTGGATGCGGTTTGTTATGGAGGGATAGGTATCTGGATTGAACTAAATCAACAACCTAAGGGCCATCAAGGTCATTATGAATTATATTATTTGCGACAAAGTAAAGAACACTGAGGATTTTGTGAATGATTTTTGATTGTAAGGTTTTTAGAACTAAATTAAATTGATTTATATTTAATTGGTTGACCAGAATGTATTCGCTATCCATAAAAGCATTCTCAATACTGCTACAATATCTACCATTATACTTTTATTGATGTTCGTTTTTTAAATATAAAGGAAAGGTTCTAAGTAAGCAGACAAACCAAAACAGGCCATATTATTTAAATACTATCCAATCAGAGGTGCTAAGTACCTTGTTAAATCGGCACTCTAGGTGGATACCAGCGGTCGGAAGTAGATGGTAAATCCTCTTCGGAAGAGAAGGGTAACTGTTTAATTGGAGCAAGTTGGAAGAGACCAATTAGGGTGGGCCATTATAAGATGGTCTTCGGACCTGGCTAAGCCCACGCTTCCTACTTGAATTTGGGTCAAGCTTGGCTCAACCCCTATCTCTCTACGTCCGCTAACTAATACCCGGGAAATACTTAATAATATCACCAGTCTCTACCTCATTAGGGGTTTCCAAAAGGGGTATGAAAGTCATACGTCAGTCCTATATTTGGATACAGAAATATTTCCTGATGTTAAAATACTTGCAGAATTATTTGTTCAAAAACCCAATCCACATATGATGCATACCCTGGAGGCAAAGTCGTATAATTGCATTTTCGTGAAAATATTATGTGCGTGGCTTTTATGCAAATTTATCGATCTATTGCGTGTTTAAGAATGAATGAATCAATCAATGAGAAATGTTTTAATAAATATGTATAAATTATAAATTTCCAAAATACAAGAACATTTATACGGCATGATTACTCCTCTGCCGGAAATGTTATATGTTTTATATGTACAGTACAAATAAAGACCCTATAACAACGGCATATACATGTATGACTGATAAATAATAAAACAAATAACACAATATAAAATAATAATTATTTTTAATAATTTATGTCTAAGAAAGGAAAATAATGGAAATAATAAACAATAACTTGAATAAAACTGACCACAAATAAATTAGACGGATCATTGTTTATGCTGGGTGTAGCAAATTAAAACGGTGTTTCCACCCACGTCGAGCAAAACCGACAACTTTACGGCATTCACAGAGAGAGGAGAGAAATTAGGATACATTTCGTACCGGGCTAGTTCCAAGAAATTCGATCAAGCATTGAACACTCAGCCAAAAAATGGAATAGGTCCTCCTTTACTGGTAGGTTACAGAGCGAAAAATCCGCATATTCCCTGTCGAGCCATGGGATGCAATTCAAATATAGGAGCTCACACCTGAGCTTGAACAACCAACTCAACTCGCGCCCTGTCAAATCCCAACAGCAGCCATCAACGGATTTCAAAATTTTAAGATCGTGACCCAATTCCCTATATAATAGAAATCGATCAGAATTCAATGGCACTAATTTACACTGTTTCCAATGTTGCTGAATGATTGCAGACCCAATTGCGGCAGACTGGTCTTCCAATACGAAAATTATTCCAAAGACCTGTCGAACCTGTAAGAGTATATTTCTGCCAAATTGCACCAATTTTTAAACCAAAAGGTACTACGTGCAATCACTTCAACGGCGATAAGCCTGAAGAGACGACTTTCAGGCAGGCACAGTAACTTAAGGCAATACTTAAAATGCAACTGCGTAGTTAAGAGATATACCTGTGTTGTCCATTTCGTACTGCGTTATTGTACCTGATCAAAATTTAGACAATCAACAAAATTAAAACGATTAAAACATGGCAAGCATCATAATATGTAACTCCATACTTTCTTTTCTCCTCAAAATCTATGGTTCAACCACCAACATTGAAACCAGATGTCAGTTTTCTTCTGATCATTTCATGAATTAGTGAGATCGAAATTACATAAATGTCGACTATTCTTTCTCAAAGACATCTTTTTTCAAAGACATCCCTATTCACACATAAATCATACAAACCTGAGAACTGAATTAAAATATTCATAAGGACAACTTATTGGACTTTGGATGCGCCCAAAGATTGATTAAGTGTAAACTGCCATAATTTCAGCCTCGGATAGATTGTTGTGCGGTATGGTATATCTAACGCGCCTGATGCAGTCGAAAGAATTGTTTATTAAGAAGTTTACTTAATTTTACATTATTTTAACAATATAAACCATTTAAACGAACCGACTTGAATGAATAGCAAATTAACCTTTAGCAGATAGATGATTAGAATTTCCATGATTACTGCATATACTTGTATGAATTATTATGAACTTAAAAAACTAAACGTATGGCCATATGATATATTTTAAAAATGATATATATATATATATATATATATATATATATATATATATATATATATATATATATATATATATATATTTCATTTAAATTAGATTTAAAAATTATCCTTTCTACATATAACACAACTTAGCTTACCGTTACCAATTTATGACAACAAGATAAGTCCATACCTGAAACAAGAAGAAGTTTATTAGTTTCACAGTTTAAATATTTTAAACACTACAGATGTATTTGTTTATATAAATAAGACATACTATGTGCAAACATTCATTTAAAAAGCAAATAAACTTTTCCTTTTTTAATCCTGCAAAATTAATCTAAAATATTTTCATATTTAAGCAACAATTTCACATTAAATGCATGCAAACTATTGCAAAATTTGTATTGACTGATTTAAGAATGAATTATTTTGTTATAGGAATATATAACATGAGGGTACATGTGAAGAAGCTATCCATTGGTAACACTTCAAAGATAAATTCATTTAGGAGGTCCCGTGGCCATCTTCTTTTCAGACGTATCGGAGGGTTGTCAGGAATTGAGTTGGATGAAAGGTTAAAACCTAGAGGTTTGGGGTGACCAAAGAGTTTGGAATGAAAAGAGGTATATCTAGTTCGGGCCAAGTCTTCCACAAGAGGAATGTTGAGGTCTTTATGGATAATTTTATTTATTACATAATAAGGAACATTTAGGATTTTACGTAGGAATTTGGATTGTAAGGATTAGATATGGGAAAAATTTGATGTTTTTGTAGAGCCCCAAAGCTCAATACCGTATGTTCAAATTGGCCTGATGATGGTAGTGTAAATGATTTTTTAGTAGAATATTGGAAGTTTAGAGCGTTTGTCAAGTAAGTGCTCATGTGTCAAGTAGTCGGAATATGATGGCAGTTTCTTGTCTTTTAAGTCTAGTATGAGAATTCCAGGTAAGGCGTTTGTCAAGGAGTCCTAGGTAACTGATCTGTTCGACATGGATCGATGGAATATTGTTAAAGGATAAGGTGGGACAGGATGTTGTAGTTTTACGGCGAAGAGTAAAAGCAATTTGTTGGGTTTTGTCTTGATTAATTTTAATTCTCCAATTTGCACACCATTTTTCAATAGCTGAAATGTGTGACTGCAGGGTTTGTGATGCAATAGTTGGTTCATTATTGACAGACAACACACACGTGTCATCCGCATAGGTAGTAAGGACGGTTGAAGGACTACAGCAATATTTTTTTTTTCTTTTCCGCTTTTTTTTTTCGACTTTCTGCATATAAGTGATCTTAGTTTTTCTACTCTGATGATACCTGAATTGGCGAAATATTGAAAGCTAACTATTCACCTATACGTTGGAGACTCATGGCATTGTAGTTTGAATTTTTCTAGTTTTATGCCAATTTTAGTAAGGTTAATATAACGTTAATATGAGTGGTTATTTAAATTTTAATAAAATGCTTGTCAATTAATTCTAATATGAATTTCGATTGTAATGCTTTCCCTAATGTTAAGCATATTTAAGCGTATAACATGTATACGGTTTATGATTAGGATAATAAAGGAAATTTCGCATTATGCTACATAATTAAACCTTGATGCAAATAAGTAATAAAACAACGCTCATGAAATTAATGGCCCAAGTATGATCAGTGAAAGCTAAGCTTAAACATTCACCATTTATAAACGTTAAAAGTCGTAAAAAATTAACGTGCGCAGTAATTCGGGATTTGGAAAAGAGGAAACCTAAAGCCGAGACTTAGCCTTCAGCCCCAATAAACAACCTTCAATGGGAACCGTAATGGCTTACTGATCTGATTAGTATTGGAGCGATGGGGGTTTTAGATCCGCAAATATTAATTAGTTTGTAAAACTATTTTGTAACAGATTTATTATTTTAACAAGAACAATTGTAATAATAATGGCATGGAAATAGTTGACCGTAATTTCCATTTAAGGAGAAATTGGTCGGGGATAGACAGAAAATATATACATTTGTTTGTATATTAAGCATGTCATTTGTAAGTCTCTTCATCAGGACTAATAGAAATATATTTTAAAAAATTATTATTTGGTATCAGGGTACAAATACATAATGCATCAGTTAATGCTAAATTAACGCAAGATAACATTTATCAGTTGCAATATTTTAGAGAATGCAAAATGACAAGTACTAAGTGAAATGAATTTTATTGAGCATACAAATTTTCTGAGGAAATACAAACTTCTAATCACCTATGAAACAAAATGGTGGAGTAGAGTTCTAAGGATTATCTTGAGTAGACAATCGATTTACCAATTTCTTAATTCTAAAAAAACAACACAAAAATAAAATTCAAACGTAATCACCACACAACCTTTCAATGAAAATGGGCGCCTATCATTCTGTTATTCTAATAGTTTTACCTACGCAAAATATTATTATACGATTTTGAAATAAATCTACGCAACGAAATGAATGTATATCAAGAATTTTAAGAATTGCAATCACAATAAAACTAGCTTTTGATCGTGAACTTCCTTTTTTAAGATGACGTCTAGGTTATGGTTCGGTAGCACAACTCAGTAATGTAAATATATCCTGGCAATGTATCATAATTTTATTAAATTATGTTTTATATTTAAATTTCACCAAAATTATTTATTTTTTATTTTATTCATGTACATTTGCAACAGCGCATCTAGCAAATATGAGATTGAACGTTTAGTTTCTGTACGTTTTTCTAGGTAATGAATGGCCTTCATTTATTGAGTTATTGAGTAAGGTGAAGAAGCCGATCTCTGGACCAGTTTCTTTCAATCTACGTCAATCAGATAACAGGCAGTAATAAATTGATAGAACGAATGCATTTAGGTGATTTTTGGGTTGAAGTGTGAAATGTGTTTACTTGATTTTAGTACTAATGTTATTTTGATTGAACCATAAATATTCAAAAGTTCCTTCTTTTTTTCTTATCAAGTATTTTTCATGAAGTACTTCTTTGATTGCCGACTTTCCACAGAAACTTGTTTTATTTTTCAAATGAACACGCTTGGTATTCTAAATACATATAGATGTTTTATTATATGAGTTTAAATTCAAATATACACCGACCATGAATATTAATTCTCCGTTCAGTCGAGCAACCCTTCTCAGGACTATAAAAAAAAAGTTTTCATGATGAATGCCAGCTTAATTTTTCTTTCCTCTGGGAACCGACCGCCCTCTTCTAATACAGAAAATGAAAATGTTTAAACAAATTTTTCAGCGGAGTCCCCGGACAGAGCCCCAATTTAGAAAGGCTATTCCCGAACAAAAGCCCTCAAGGAGCAGCGTATGCATTTTAATGAGGGAACAGTAGTGTTATTAATTGCTACTGTTGGTCACGTCCGAAACAAGGACACGATCACGGTGGATATTGTGGGTAAGGGACGTGGAGCTGACCACATGGCGGGCACAGGTAGTCTCCATTAGGGTATGGAGTACTGAAAGTAAAGATAAATTAATAAAGGTGTGGATGATGTTGATTGCAGACGTAAATTAAGATGTTGATTAGGAGTGTGGTCAAATAAGTCTAAACAAACAAGTTGAAGTAAATAGATCGCCGATTTTTTTTTGTTTTGGTGACACTACATCGAAAAATATAGGGCACATATATCGACGTTCCTTCCAATGGGAATTTCAAACAAAATATTTTTTTGTTTTTCCTTTGCCTTGCCATGATTTTTAGGTTATAATGTACAAATCGATTTACTTTTTTGCGCAGTAGAAGAAAAAAAAACGCTGCAAATTATTCCACAATGGTTTATTATTTCCAGACAATTATACAACTAAAGTAACATTACCTTCATGGTTACAAAGAAAAATAAATAAAAGGTGATTCCAATTATTGGACTGAACTTTTTTTTTTAATCATTGGTAATCGGAGACCATATCTTTGCTCCTAATTGTTCGATTTTTTAGGAAATTTCGTAAACTTTTAAAAAACTATATACAATATCAACAAAAAAGTATAAACTTCTCGAGTTATTCAGAATTTAATTTTACCATCCCTCGTAACTTTTTTCCCAGCTTCTTTTCGTTGAAGTATGTTACATAGATAAATTTAAAGGGCGTCGAGAAAATGACTTTAGCCAAGTTTCATTGAAATCTGTACATTCGTTTAGGAGCTACAGTCAATAGCAACGCAGGTTTTTCGGCCGCCATTTTGAAAGTAAAAGGCGGATGGTAATGTCGATGAAGGAGGATCATCCTCGGGTGACCACTTATTTTATATCCAAATTTGAAAAAAAAAAAAAAACAGTCCTGTAGTTTCGGAGAAAATGCGCGGACGGCGGACGGACAAAAAAATTTGTATTCGTTCTTCGAATTCTACGCATACTGAAACGTGAAACCTCAAATTTTGAGAGGGGGTTAAGTTTTTGAATTTTTTGGTCGATCACAATGGTTGATTATTGAAAATAATAAACCAAAAATATCGAACATTAAATTTAAACTTCCAGATTCCTCCCTTATCCAATCCATATAATCCAAAATTTTCCTTAAAACCTTAAAATGTTCCTAGCTTTGTCACAAATAAAATCATCCATAACGCCCTTAATTGCCTAATTTTAATTCAGATACCTACCATTCCATAATAAAATTCAGAACTATCAGAACCCTCTCGTTTCTAATTTTGCTTCCATTTGATTCTTGATAATCTTTCGAGGCATCAGAAAAAAAGATGATCTCGTGATCGAATGTGGATATATCATTAGAATGCTATGAGATTGACTAATTTCTCAACAGGTCATTTATTATCATTATACTAATTCGCTCACATTTGATAGGTGTACATTTCTTTAAATACAAAATAAAATACCTTCAATAAATTTTGGCAAAGAATTACTTAGACAATATCCTGAAAAATAGATGGGCACCTTTGATATAGTATAAAATGTAAATGAGTATATTCTTACATATAACGTTATATTTATATAGGGTGAAGTGCAACCACAGAACAAGTATGGCAGCAGGTTTTTGTACTAAAAAATGATTATTTTTTAGAAAAAAACAGAAGGTTTGTAATTTTAGAACATTTTCTTTTAATTTCCACCAAAGAGTTTGAGAAAATCAAGCTTATACATATTATTATTTTTTTTTTTTTTTTTTAATGCTTACATTTTTGCACTTAAAGAAAGTTCGATCATAAAATTTTGGAATTTTTTTTTTGTGTGTTTTTGACTATCACCCCAGAATAACCAAACTTTGTATTTTTATGAAGTTTAATGTGTAGTTATCAGATATGTATCTTATTTTGGTGATGGATTAATAATTTACAAAAGAGAGCCATGGTTATTTTGACCCCGTCATTTTTGTACTTGTTCCAATGAAAATCTCTCGAAAAATCTAAATATAATCAAGAAATCGCAATAAAATATAATTTTTAAATTTTACCCGTTTTTCCGATCACGACTAACGAAAAAGTTCTTATCTCTCAAACCGTTTTACATAATCAAATGAAAAAAATAATGGATTAATCAGTGAAAAACAAGCTATAACACACTTCTTACTGTCATTATATTGCTTCTTAAGGATGATCCTAGAGAAAGGTTGCACTTGACTCGGATGTAAAGTGCAACCAGTGGACAAGAAATGTTTAAAAATTTACAGAAAATTATAAAAATATTCGAATTGCGGGATAATGTAGCATGAATACCCTAAATATTGGGTGATGAACTGTATTTCCATATTCATAATAGTTACCTTACCAGTTTAAAAATGGAAAAAAAAATCTGGTTGCACTTATCCCACTTCACTTTAATATATTTTTAATTCAGTTCCTAATCAATAATTTTGGGCAGATGTGCGTGGATTCCCTAGTGATTGCTAGTAGTTGCCCTAGTGATACAAATTCAATAACAAAGTGCCGGTCAGTTCGTATTGCAATAAAATTTAGACAATAAAACCCAAGAATCATGGTTTTATGACTGATTCCCGATTATTATTCAACTGAGGACACTTAATTTTCCAATATTGATAACGAATGATAATCCTAGGAATCATAAAAGGGTATCGTAAATAAATTGCAGACTGATGGAGCCTGGGGAGACAAGCCCCGTTAAATATCCAATAAACCGGCCTCGGGGAACGAGCGGCATCCAGCGGGCTTGAGGAAATCTCCCATCATATCCTCTTTGTCTTTATGGCCAGCTATAGTCCTCCACCAATCTCATCTCTTGCAGGGATTCTTCCAGGATACGGGGCTTATAGATTTCTGCAGGATAAGGGTATCAATTCCATATGTGTATCGGTTTCGCTTCCAGAGTAAAATATGTCAAAACAGTGATAGGATATTACAACTTGCAGATCTGGAAAGGACTTAATGATGTTATTAAATACAAAGGGTTGATAGCCTATCGAAAACTTCCCTTGGTACGGACCCCTTTTTATTAAAATGTTTAACATCTGCCTTAAACCTTGTAAATGGCTTCATCTCATAATAACCTACAACATTTTTATCTACAAAATTTCTCATTAAAACGTTCAATTTAATGAAGTACTAAAAACTCATAAATACCCATTTGCTTTCCACTTGAATCGTTAGGTGGTTTGATCGCAGAATTGATAAAAAAGGTGATCTACATAAATGTTGGGCCGTTTGGCCTATATAACCTTGTTATATAGACGTGTTAAGTGATAGCCTATCGCCAAACGGCCAAGTGAGTCCACAAGTCACGCCAAACGGCCCAATATTTTTTTAGGCAACATTTCTTCTCGATTTTGTGATCAAATTATGCAACGATTCAAGTAGTATGCAAATTGGAGTTCATAAAGAACCGACAACGTGTGCCGATCTACAGATTAAACGCCCTAAATACAAGATTTCCGTAAATGAAAAAGATATAATATAATGACAATAGACGACGCTTTATTCTACCAATGGAATAACTCTTTCATAAAAACAGATACGTCTCTAACTGAGAAAATAAAAACTGACGACGACCAATTCGTCAAAAAACACCTTTTTACAGAAATGAAACACAAATACCTCGGACACACAACCCTTTATACAGATGCATCAAAAAAAGATAGTGACGTAGGATGTGCAGTAATACTGAAAGACCAGTGTCTCAAATTCAATTTGCCCCAAATAAACAGCGTCTTCACAGGCGAACTATTCGGCATATATCAGGCTTTGTTATTAGTAACAGGAAAAAACATTAAAAATGGCCTTATAGTTACAGACTCTTTAAGCTCATTAATGGCCATTGCCGAAGGGAAAGCCGACAACGCCATTTCCAGGAAAATCAAAAACTGACTCTGGGAAAGGAGTCGTCGGACAGAGACATCGTCGTCGCATGGGCATCCTCACATTGTGGCATATCTGGGAACGAAGCTGCAGACAGAGCTGCGAACCTGGCAAGAAGAAAAATTAATGGAACCACAATGATCAATTTAACGACCACTGCTGACTGGAGATTGGAATGCGAAAAAATCCTAAATGAAAAATGGCAATTCAAGTGCAACCAATCTACGAATAAATTGCAAGAAATAAAAAAAAATACCAAACCGTGGACGACCTCTTTCAGAAAGAACAGGAAAGAAGAAACAATTTTAACTCGGCTTAGAATTGGACATGCAGCCTTTACCCATGGCTACCTAATGAGAGGCCTGGAATCACCATTTTGTAAAACATGCAACACATCACTTACACTGAAACACATTGTAACAACTTGCAGACTATACTCTGACACCAGAACAAAACATAATATACCTTCCAACATATCTGAAGCACTTTCAGATGACGAAGAAAAGATACAAAAAGTGTTTGAATTTATAAAAGACATTAAATTTGTACACCTAATTTGATTACATCTAAAGCCGCTAATGACCCGATCGGGTAGATGCGGAATGTAAAAATAAATAAATAAATAAAGATATAGATAACCATGAGATGAAGCTATTCACGAAGTTTTAGGGGGAAGTTAATAATTTTATAAAAAGGGGTCTGTACCACTTAGTAAGGAAAATGACGTTTTCAATGAACTAATAAATTAGATTTGTAAATTATTTCTGAGTAATAAAAAAAAAACTACTACTACTGCAGACCTGAGCAAAAGGTATTTTAATTTTTTTTAATAAAAAATGTTTTTGTAGTTTTTAATTACAGTGAATTTTAATTACAAAGAATTCTGTGAATTTTATATCTTATAAAGCAAAGTATTTTGCATATGCTTGATTATTGCGCCTTCGTGCTGGCTACTAAGATTACAAGCTCAATTTAATTTTTATTGAAACCTATGAATAATTTACTATACACTAGCACTTTAAGTTGTTAAAATAGGATTAAAATAAGTATGGATAAAAATGTCCTAATTGGCTAGGTAAATGTATACGCTGACTTTACCTGTCTCATCGTCGGTAATAGTAGCAACATTTACATTTAAATCATTGCTTCTATTTTGAAATAATTGTGTTTTATTTTTATGTAAATGTTCTAATTTTATCTCACACCTCATTTTCATTTTTCTAATTTTCTAATTTATTTTTTGTTTTTGAACACACGTCGGAATACTGTGCGCCCACATCAATACCAGAACAATACGCAACATCAATACCAGAACAATACGCAACATCAATACCGACTATATCAATATAATGGTAGAGTAGAACTAGGTTGTATAGCCTCTACCGATCCTTCAAACACTTAATGTGGCTAACTCCATAAAAAAAAAAAAATAATAAATGTAAAAATAAATAATTCCTAAAAACATTTAGAAGGAAAACTACTCACTATTTAAATTAAAATAACCAGTTGTTCTTCGTAAGTTCTATTCAGTATTCTACGAGTAGCTCAATTTTAAAGGCACAACTAATAATGACAGATTAGTCATTATTAGTACAGCTAGCAGGATTACATAAATTAGTTGAAATGTTAACTGCCTAATTATTATCTCGCCAAAAATAAAGTAATTGTTACGGGTCAATGCACGAGTTACCCAAAAGCCAACTATAATAACTCAACTTTCTAATTTTAAGTGATAGGATACCTAGTCCCTAATACTCATTGAGTGTGGTAGAAAGTTAAATAATAAATCACTTCAGGCTTTAGGTTTATTTATACAATAAATTATAAATAATGTTATAACACATGTTCAGTGACCAACCCATGAATGACTAAAAAAAATTATTCATAATTCTGAGGCTCACCACCATTTTGTTGGCCTCCAATTTGTTCGAGATTATTCCTGTACAGTTAAGTCCCATGCTACGGTGAAGCGTGCACACTTTTATCAGGTATTGTGAAAAAACTATAATTTACTAAAACCCAAGTCAAACAACATTGTGGAGGAAGTATAGGGGAAATGAAGAGAACAAGGAAATCAGAATCATCTTAAACACCGAGTTAGACCACAAGATTCGGAACAAACCAGACTACCATTTTCAACCATGGAGTGTACAAATTCAAATTTGTATTCTTCCCCCCCCCCTTCTGATTCATAATTTTATTTTTCATTTCTGGAAGTGATCAAGCGCACAATTTTTTAAAAATTTATTTTTATTTTATTTTTTAATTTATTATTTTAAATATAATCTGTTATTGTTTAACTTCAGTGAAAGATTCAAACCATATACAGTCCACTGCAAATTCAAACTTGGACCAGCCCAAAAATACACTTATGCGATCTGTGGGTAAAATTTGACCCCCACCAAATTACCGTGATGAAACAATATAATTTAATAATTAATATCATTAAACAAATATCTCCTAAATATTACTCTGTAATATTCTTTTTAGGAATAATTAATAAACCTTTCATAATATCTTGATTCCTATTCTTCTTTATTGACATTTTGATAATTTTTGTTGTTGTTATTTTTTATGATGTTTTTTAGCTTGATGTTACGGACATTTTAGATAAGTTATATGATGAACATCAATGAATAGAAAAATATTAAATTGATTTCACTAACATCTACGGTGCGCTAGATTCTTAGGTGACAATTTTAATAAATAAAGAAACAAATCAATAACAATGTGCGCAACGTTCAAAATAATATGAAAAGAAAATACTAAACAATATGTTAAAAGCTTTTGAAAATAGGCTACAAAAGCACGAAACGTCGAGCTAATAAAAATGGTAAAAAAATTATATGATGACCTTATTAATTATACAAACAAAAATATACAATAATAACGATTTGTGGGCCTTCAAGTAGGATAAATTTTAGAAATCTTGTAAAATAAAATAAATCCCAAATTTTTATTTAGCGACCGTTCCTGTTAAGAAGTTAGAATTACTGAAAATAACAAGTATTGTAATAAGATCGTGGAAGGTTCGAGCCTTATTCACTATATAAACCCGGAATTATTTATACTCAATCAATCGCATGTCATAATTTATACTCAATGATTCGCATACAACAATAAAGAATAAATTAATTGGACAAAAAAGCATACAATTTTCGTGTAAATCTGAACCATTATATTTTTCTGATAAATAAGATTTTCGAACGCTTGACGAATAACTAGTTTAATCAAAAGTAGTTTATTTCAAATCTATTTTTTTCTACTATTAATTAAAAGTAAAAGAGAAAATGTCATTCGCGGTATTGTTCATAATAGATTTAAAGTTTCATGATACACGTTATGAAAGTGTTTAGAAACAGTCACTAATGGTCATGCTATTTATAAGTGCAGTTTCAGTAAGAAAAAAATTCTTTAAAACTTTCACTGTAACGCATAGTAAAAGAGAAAATTTGCAACGGAATTGGTTCTTCTGTTTTTATTAGTGGAAAATGTAAATTGCAATAGCAAATTTAGCAAGTTATATATCCAATTATATAATAAAAACATGCATTAATCACACAAGTTAATTACTTATTGTCTTATAATATTTTTAATTAATTTAATACTTACAATTAAGATACATTAGTTTCCTTACATCTCTATAATTAAAATAGGAATGTTCTCTATTTATTTTTTCAATAAGTTAAATTAAAAATTAAGCCATAGATAATTAATTATATTTAATTAAAAAAGTAATTTTCTATTAGTAATTTTATTATATTAATTTTCAATCACACGATTGATATTATTGTTTTTATTTTTATATGAGGTTATAAGTTTCAAACTGTATTGGTATCAAGTTGTATTTGTTTTGTTTTTTTGAGGTAGGATAGATCTTTATTTGAATAATAATGATAATACTACCTGAAACAATCAAGGTATAATGCCTCTATATGCATACTATTTATTTGTTTGTTTGGATGTCTAGGCGCAAAAACATCCAGGTTATCAGCACACCATTAACTAAATAATACTACTTTTATATTGCTTGGATGGTTAGTCCAAAAAATAAGAATAAAAAAAGGATAAAAATAATTAAATAAAAGGATTAATAGAATACATAAATAAATAAACTTTTTAAAAAAAGAAGCAATAAATCATGAAATGAGTTGAAATTAACAACCAAATGGATTTTTAAAATATAAAAATAAAATGAAATAAATGCATACTATGTGTATTTGGTACTATGGCTCTACGCTTACATGTTATACACAAATGAAAATACAAGCTGAGAAAAAAAATAAGAACAAAACATGTAAGTAAAAATATATACACTAAAATAAAAATAAAAATAGGAAAAATACTTGTAAAAAGAAAACAAAAAATATATTTCAAAAAGAAAAAACAAAAAATCGTATCAAGTCTAAAACTGGAGAAAACCTATGGCTTGGTCTTATATTTTATTAATCCGAAACGCATTAATAAAATATGGTATAATAAAATGCCAAGATTGCTTGTTTAAAGTTGACATTTTATCCTTTATTCCCAACTAAGATTATTAGCCCGTGGTACACACCCCTTTTTATCAAATTATTAACATCCTTCTGAAACTTCGTAAATAGCTTCATCTCATCGTAATCTACAACTATTTCATTTACGAAAACTGTTAGAATTGGAGTATTTTCCAGATAGATAGTGGGGTAGATCCTTGAATCGTAAGATAATTTGACCACAAACTCGAGAAAAAAGAGAGCCTCAGAAATATTGAGCCATCAGAAGTGACCTACATCCCCAAAATGTCAAAATAACGAGGTTGTATAGACAAACAGCCCAATATTTTTGTATGCCATCTTTTTCTCGATTTTATGATCAAACTATCTTACTATCCAAGGATATATACGAGTTTTTAATACCTAATTAAATAAACAAAGTTTGAAGATCTCCAGATTGAAAACGCTCCGAGAATTTTCGTAAATAAAACAGTTGTAGGTTATGATGAACCCGGGACTGCTGTAAAAACTCCGAAAATTCCAACCATCTACCTACTTCCTCATTATCCGTTCCTACCTTACTGATAGATACTTTAAAGTAAATCACAACAATGTATATACATCCCGTTTTTCCCAGTCTGCAGGTGTTCCTCAAGGTAGTATCCTAGGTCCTATGCTTTACACAGTTTATACAGCTGACATCCCAACCCATCGCAACACTGTCATCACCACATATGCTGATGACACATGTATCCTATCAGTTAATAACGACCCATCTATTGCATCCCAAACCCTTCAATCCCACATCACAAACCTTGAAGAATGGTGTCAAAACTGGAGAATTAAAATAAATTCCAATAAATCCCATCAAATTACCTTCACCCTTCGTCGTAAACCAATGACTTCCTGTCCTTCAGTATCCTTTAACAACATCTCACTTATTCCTGTTGAACAAATCCGTTACCTAGGACTCCATCTGGACAAACGTCTAACTTGGAATCCTCATACCAGACTGAAACGACAAGAAACAGCTCGACGTTTCCGACTACTTCAACACTTACTAGACAAACGCTCTAACCTTCCAATCAATTATAAAAGACTGATTTACATGACTATAATAAGGCCTATTTGGACTTACGGGGTTGAGCTATGGGGCTCCACCAAGCCTTCAAATTCCTCTCGCATACAGTCCTTGCAATCCAAAATCCTTCGTAATATCCTCAATGCTCCTTACTTTGTTACAAATAAAATCATCCATAATGACCTTAATGTTCCTTATGTATCAGATTTGGCCCAATCCAGATACTTCTCCTTCCATAATAAACTTCATAACCATCCCAACCCTCTTGTCTCTAACCTTGCTTCCTATTCGATTCCTGATAACCCTCCGAGGCGTCTGAAAAGAAGATGGCCACGTGATCTTCTAATATAGACTTATTATTAGAGTGCTACCAATGGGTAGTTTCTCAACATGTGTTCCATGTCTTTATACCAATGTGCGAATTTACCAGATGTATTTTTTGTATACAGTTGTAAATATCATTTAAAATAAATAATAAAATAAAATAATAAGGTTATGATGAGATGCAGCTATTTACGAAGTTTTAGGCGGATGTTAATAATTTGATAAAGGGGTCTATATCACGAACCATATAATTACAATCACTAAAGTTTTTTTTTTTTTTTAAACGATGCTTTTTCTGTACTATATTCTATTATAAGTTGTAAAAATAAAACCTAAAATTTATTCAATTCAGAATATTGTCAATAAAATAAAAAATAAATTAAATAATAACCCTCATGAAAAGTGTGGGTATAAATGTATGAATTTAACTAGATATTAATATTTTTACACCTAAATGAAATGAGGCATTTCCTTTTTCCATTACGACCACTTTATAGCTAGCTAATAACAATAAAGAGCCTATAAAAGGTTGGGTTTCTTAAATAAATGACATTCTCATATTGCAATGGCTGAATTTAAATCCATAATCGTATATTATTTTTGCCGCCATTACGAGAGACATAAATCCGTTTTATCTGCAATATTACCAGAAGGCCTGTAAGCAATTTACGTCACTGTATAAAATACGCTAAGCGAATTTTCAAATTGCTGTTATAATACTCTTGGGGAACTGTACTGTAACGTTTTGAGGATAATTGAATTTTAAAACAATTTTCAATATTTTACAGCTGAAAAAGAAAAAAATATATTGAGGTTCATTAAAAATTGTTTTTATACGCTATTTTTTCGACGAATAAATGTGTTGGTTCTGGTAAAAATGGGAGGATGGATATAACAAAAGGGTGTTCCTTTCAATATTTTTCACCAACCCAGGAGAAAAATAATAACTGTACGGATAACGATAACAACTTATTTTTTCAGCTCGAAACTTTTGGTTTTAATACTGAAATTCCAAAACAGACTACCATACGATAGAGAAACCCTTTTGTTCTATGAATCTACCCGAGTCAAAATGCAACCGACGTATATCGGTCGGGCCACACTTAGTTTTAAAAAATACAATATAGTTTCCGGTGTTTTCGGCATAGTTAGCAGCTTTCAACCCATAAATAAGAATGTAATATAGATAAAATACTCAGACTTAAAAACGTATTTCACAATAAATGAATGATTTCAGCATTTATATTTGTAATATTTAGGATTTATTATTATTTAAAAAAAAATTCTAGTCTTAAAAAAGCTTAGTAGTCACTTTGTTTTGTAAGAAAGTACATTTTAAAATTAATATCTCGAGAAGTTTTTAATAAATGAAGATGAAATTTTAAACGGTAAGTATGAGTGAAAAAAATAAGACATGAGAATAAATTTCAATTTTTGACTAGATGATTTGGAATGCTTTTGTCCCTTTATTTATCAAGTAGTGCAACAGAAATAGCATGCTATCTACATGCCACTAGTTAAAAATTGATAACTCGAATTTGCAAAACAATTTTCTCCACAGGAACATGACTGTTTTCAAGAGCTATTTATCTCAAAAAATGTCAAATGCTTGGGTATTTTTTATGGCTCAAAGGAGATATGTGAAAATACAGTAACGCATTTTCAATAATTATATACTAATATAAATAATTTCACTAAAATTTCTCACAGGTAGATTATTTAAATAATTTTTTCTAGGAAATGTAATAAATAAACATATAAATCAATTTCAATGATTATTTTTAATTAGAATTTGACTAGAACGTTTTTAACTACTATTGAAATCAAATTATATTCTAATTCTTATAAACTATTTATTTTTTAATTAAAAATTTATGTTTTGACAGCCTTTAATTAATTAAATGAAAGTTCATCGCAATGGGATGTTTTAAATAAATTAATAGCTATAAGTTATAAATGTGGATCATAAATAGGCCAAATAATAAAACTTTTAACAATAAAGAGCGCGTCCATTTTACGTTCTTTTCATTTTATTTTATACCCCTTCTCACATGCACTTTATATCACTCATTGGTCTGTTTTTCTTTACTTGTATCTATAAAAATAAAAAAATAAAATTAAATATTTTTCTTTAATAGTACTCAAAAAGACGGGGAGTTGTTTCATGTCTTTTATAGTTAGGCACACTACATGTAATACATTTTTCATTTTGATATTACATAATACATTTAAAGAGAAGAATGGTTGGAATGATCAGTAAAAAAAAAAATAGTAAACATAAATAATTATATTTATTTTTATATTTGTCGACGTTTCGGCCCAAAGTTCAGGCCTTCTAAGAAAGACCGTGATGAAGGCTTGAACTTGGTGCCAAAACGTTGGAAAATATAAAAATAAATTTAATTATTTATTTTAATTATTTTTTTTTTTACTGACTACAGTCTATATATGCAATATTATTTTTAAAAAGTGATTAAGGTAGTAAAAAAATATCGAAATAAAAAAAGTTCCTATAGAAGAAAAATAAAAGATAGTTATAATAGAAAATAAATAAATAAAAAAGTAATAAAAAAAATCAATAACTGAAAGTAAACGAAAAAAAAACTAATAAGCAAAATAATAAAATGACAAAGCACAAAAAAGCTAAGCAAACGTTTAACTTTTACTTAATTTAAATTGCCTTCCAACGTTTATCAGTCAACTTGTAGGCCCGTGCGGAATTCGCATTTTATTGTTATCAAATGCCAAATTAATAAGAAAATAAAATAATGGAACGTATCAAAAGATAAAGAAATCAATTGTTACTTTATCGATCAATATAATCGACAAAGGAAACAATAATTAATTTAAATCTTCATTTTTGTTTGGAACCAACATGTTTATAAACTACAATAATCTGTATCTTTGGTAAAAATTGTCCGATTTCAATGGGTTTTTTTTTCTTCTGCAGGGAATTTAGTACTTTTTTATATACACATGATGATATGGCTCAATGATCCAAAACGCCATCGATAAATAATATAAACTGCTCTCCCGATCATAGAGACCTCAAGTCGACGACATGTATTCAATGACAGTACTACAATTAACGTAAGGTTGTGTGGATGCGCACCCTATGCCTTGCATTATCTCGAAAATAGTACGATTCGGGGCTTAAAAACGCAGGACCCGATAGTTCAAAGGGAACTATCCGCGTTTTGTTGTACGCATCAAAATCTTCAAGGTCCAATTTGTCCCGCATAGATCTACAGATCCAATATTGAGCAAAACGTTTGTACGCAGTTTATTTATTTTAGAAAGAAAAACAAAAGTGGATAATACGATTCGCTAACCCCCCATGAAATTCTAAAAATGTTTGGTACAAAACCGATTTCGAGCCTTACTGTAATAATATATGTGGGGATGGGGATGGGGATAGATCTATTTTTAAGATAAAATCCATGAAATGTTGAAAATTTATTCATCAGTCTCTGTTCTAATTCTAGTCAAGCTCCTTGTTTTTATATAACGTTTTGTATCAATATTGCTCCAATATTGCCTAGTTGTCTGCAGTCGAATATTAAGTGTTGGAAACTGTGTATCTCTCCCCCGCGTATTATGATAAAGCGTGTTAAATATTGCTTAGTTTGCTTGTGTTCAGGAAGGTATCGTGTCAGTTTGCAATCAGGACTGTGTACGCTTCTATAGTTGTGGAGTGTGATCAGTGGAATAAATCTATGAAGGATTGTTGATTTTGAAGAAGCGGTCTATAGATATACGAAGTATTGGGTATTTTGAGGCTACTTATGAACTAGTTGAATTAAAGAGCTTTTAGAGTTAATTAATCTAATTCTTCATCCGAATGCTGTAAAAGTTATCTAACGAAGAAACCGCCATCCCTCCAATTCCGTTATAATCCCCCAAGGCAAGGTATCTATCTCGCGAAAGATAGAGGGCTCTTGATGAAGACGTTTCCCGTGATGAACCTCCCTCGAGGACGAGGTCTTGAAGAATACGACCTGACACAAATGGAATCATCATTAACACCCACCGCGCCGAGAATACTTCCAGCCTGTCTAGGACGTGCTTCTAATCACTGATAAGGAGAAAGCCGAGGAAAATATAAAAAGAATAATGGAGGGGGGAAATAACAAAAAATTCAGCAAGGTTTTGTAATTAAAAGTATAAAAAAAACTCTTCATACTCCAAGAGTTGATGAAGCTGCAACTGATAGATTTGGGAATTTTTAATGGATCGTTTAAAAAAAATAAAAAATGTCAAAACTGTAATAAACTATAAAGAATTTAAATAGAAAAAAAAACACATCATAAAATATTTCTTGTTTTTTTTTTAATATGTAATAAAGCACTTATTCTATATGCTACTAACATATTTTAACCAGAAAGAGAAAGAGGATATTTATACTATCGGTTCGTAGCGAAATAAAATTCAAGCATCACGGGTTAAGAAGGGAAAAAGTAGCTTAACATATGTGCTGGTGGACGATGCTGAGACTGTCGGTGTGTCCCTGGGCTGAGGTATCGAGGCTCTATTTTTAAACTTTGAAGAGTATCCTATTATCAACTTATAATAAAAAAAAAAAAGGGATAGAAACGTCGAATCAATGAACATTTAGTAGTTTATTGAATAATTAATAAGTGACCTTATTCCCAATTAAATAATTATGTTTAAATACATATATATATATATATATATATATATATATATATATATATATATATATATATATATATATATATATATATATACAATGAATTAATAAGTAAATAAAAAGTTAAAAATGGTGTTGATGACCAGTCCAGTTTTACGCCATTAAACAAAGTTAAAAATGGTGTTGATGACCAGTCCAGTTTTACGCCATTAAACAAAAACAAGCTAACTTACCATACATGAAATAAATACAAAGAGAAAGTAGTGTGATGTGCATTCAGCACCTATTTTCACAAACCTATATATGAAATGGAAATATAATGATCGTGAAAAATTTCGTATACCAGTTTTAACGGAAATTAATGGTTTAAGGTCCACTGGATTCAAGAAAAACAAAAAGATTGAAAAGTTGTCCAAGTTAAAATTACGTGTTAAAAGTTGAAATATACCAAGAAATTTACATAAATCTTTTTGCAAAAATTAAAAGAAATGAAACTTTGCATTACTGCTTTTACAAATATATAAAACATTTTCTAGATGACTGATTTAATGATTTTAATTAAAATCAATAATAAAATGTTTTTCTGAAAGATCTTTGAATTTTCTAAATTTCTTTCTTTTCTTTTTTTTGCATATAAAGTATTCGTCAATATCACATATACGTTTAATAATAAAACGAGACACGAACCGTAAAAAAAAAAAAAAAGAGAACATATGGCGTCATGGACATAAACATAAGCATAACAAAGATTCTAGTAACGAGACTATTATTCTTACGACCAGCCATGTATTAGAAAAATTATACAAGTTTTCCTATAAAATTCTTATAAGGCTCTAAACGTAACTTTTCATAAGCCGACGGAGCTTATGAGTTTTTCTATGGGGGGAACTTGTTTGAAGCAAAGTAAACGCATGGTAAAACTATCGACTTGATAGTTTATTGTAAATCTATATTAAAGTATTTAGTGATAATTTTAAACTTAGCGGTATAAGAATCAATTTTAAAAAGTTATCACTTTAGAATATTCTGAATACAGCTGTACAGTAATTTTCAAAAATACCATAAACATTCTTAAAATTTATTTTAAAAGTGTATAGAAATGCCTTAAATAATTTGAATACATTTGTTAACAATTTAATTTAAATATTTATATTTTGCTTGCGACCACAAAAGGGATATTGCCGATCTATGCTTAGAGTATTTCATGAATTTCAATTAATAACTTGTATAACATTCCCCATGTGGTTGATTTAAAAAAAATTGATTTCAATTTTATATAAAATAAATCAATTATTGAAACTATGATATTATTGTAAAGGAGTATATTATATTATTGTTGCCCAATTTATTATTGTTTTGGTGACATTTATAACGGCACAACAAGAATTTAAAATTAGTATTAAACATTGCTAATTACAAGAAAATTCTTCGTAATTTTTTTTTTTTTTTTTTTGTAAAATAGAGCTTTTCAACAAAAACATCTCAAGACAACACGGATCGTTTCCGTGTTAACTGTTAAATAGTGTGGAATGTAACTTATCATTCCACACTATGTAACAGTTTTTATTATTTATCTCTTAGTTCTTAGTCATTATTCTAACAATTTCATTGTACTTTATATCTATCTATTTTATTTTTCTAATAATTTTTTTTCTCATTTTTTATTATCTCTTTTACCATCATTACTGATGTTTCTCATACCTTGTTATCTGGTTATTTTCTTAGCCCTGATGAAGGCCTGAACTTCAGGTCGAAACGTCGGCATATGTAAAAAATAAATATTATAATTTATTTTTTGCCTTCCTTTTTGACTGAGCACCCCAACTATTCTTCTCTTCATTATACATATAATATTATATAGAAACATATATATATATATATATTATGTAGTAAATTTTTATTGACTGTGGTAGCTTCAAAAGGTTTTGAGCATCAGAGTTGGTAACTCGGCTATTTTTGAACGCACGTGACCTGAATGTAGTTACCTGCCCAAAAGTGACATCACAATGGGTCTATACCAAGCGGAACGCATTGCTAACGGATATCCTCTGAAAATCTTATCCTGCATTTAAAAACAATGGACTATATTAAATATAATGCTTTTGCTGTTAAGCTAATATGTCGTTTATGTAAATTGTATCAGGTTTATACTTAATACTTTTACATATCAATACTTTAATCTTTGATTTATTGATTAACGTTGTATTCTTCGAAGGTTTTAGTTGGCAGTGCGGATTATATTCAGCATACAATGGCTTAACAGTCACGCGTTGGTTTTAACAGCGCAGTGATTAAGGATTGAATTAGTAGGATTGCTTTCAAGGTAAATGAAAATAATAAATTACGAAAGTGGGTTTAGACTTGTGCAAATAAACTCGAAAAATGTTCTTTTCATAAACGGAGAAATTGATGAAATAATAGACTTACGAAAGCATAGTTAAACTCTTATAACTTTGCAATGCTTTCCATTAGCATGTTTTATCGTTCGAGTTACAATAATCGAAATATAATGTCATGACACCCTGGTGAAGGTTCGCATAATCACAAACAGATAACAGTCGAAAAACTGAACAACATTATTGTAAATACTCCTGTATTTATAGTCATGGGGGGAGGGCATCAGCCCGAAAGCTTTTTTTTTCATAAAAATGACGATATTTACTTTGGAAAAAACGAAAGAAACTAGCTATCTGTATGAAATGGTGTGAAGTGATTCCTTAAGTCCTTATAAATGTAATTACTCGAACAATAGTACTTTAAGAGATAATTTTTAAATATATTTTTTCCATAAAACATGGTTATATTTTACCACTTTGGAGGAGGGCTTCAGCCCAAAAGCATTCCCCCCCCCCGTAGATCCGCCCGTGGTTCAAACCAACATTGAAATTTTACTAGGCCACTTTTTAAGTCCACAACTATTTATAGAGAGAAAGCCATATCTCGTATCTCATATCTTTATAGCTGTGTTTGTCTTCCTAGATTGGCGATCGGCCCTTTGCTAAGGTTATTGAGATTTAGTAATTAATAAAATTAAGCCATTTGTTTATCTTTAGTAAAAATATATAATTTCGTCATTCTTAAGTCTTTAACTATTAATCGAATATAAAATAGTTTATTTATTAACGAAGAAAGTTTATATTATCAACTTGGAAGTTTCTTTTCAGAATATTTTGCTTATACCATTTTGAAATTCTTCGTACTTCGACAGAAAGTGTTAGGCAGTACAAAACTCATTCATAATAATTCCTAAAGTTTCTCGAGGTTGTATGTCGTTAGGGCAAAGCGATCATCAGCATTAAAAGTTCTGCCGTGATAACAGGAATACAACTTTGGAACAGGGCCGCCAACCTACGACTCCCAACTTCTCTGAGGATGGGATATATACGACGGGACGGTATCATGCACCTCTTAAGTCCGAGGATAAAAGTTGGCCCACTAAATCACGCAGGGGTGCCACGCTCCCGGGGGGAGATTTCCCTCTAACCTGTGCGGGAAAGTTGTGAGCCCTGAATTGATATCGGGATGGATGGCTTATGAATTTCGCCTGCGAAGGTTATTCCATACAACCTTCTTATTTTCTTATATGAATTTATTTTTCAATGTTATTTTTAATTTTATAATTATTTTTGAAAATTATACATGACTATAATAAGGCTTATTTGGACTTACGGAGTTGAGCTATGCAGCTCCACTAAACCATCGGATTCTTCTCGTATCCAATCCTTAGTAAAATCCTCAACGCTCCCTACTTTGTTACAAATACAACCATCCATAATGACCTTAATGTTTCAGATATGGCCCAATCCAGATACATATCCTTCCATAATAAACTTCAGAATCATCCCAACCCTCTCGTTTCTAATCTTGCTTCCGTATCAATTCCTGATAACCCTTCGAGGAGTCTGAAAAGAAGATGGCCTCGTGATCTCCTAATGTAGACATATCATTAGAGTGCTACCATTGGGTAGTTACTCAGCAAGTGTTTTCACTTCATTATATCCATACGTTCAAATTTACTAGATGTATTTCTTTAATACAGTTGTAAATACTAAGGGGATTTCATTATTTCTAAAACATTAGAAATATAAACATTTTATAAAGATATAATATAAACATTTTAAAAACACAAACATATATATATATATATATATATATATATTTTTTTTTTTTTTTTTTTTTTTTTTTTTCTTAAATTAAGTAGACATCGTAGTGTTGAGAGAGAAGGAAACAGTAAAAACTCATTATTCATTTTGCGATGCGCCTATAAGATATAAGGTAGTTACGACACCGATTCAACAATAACAGTTACAACGATATTAAGCTATATACCGTTACATGATCATTTAGTATTTTTTTTTAAATAATTCATCAGAATGAAAATAAGAAGAAACCTTTTTATGAAACAGATAAAAATCACATTGTTTTATCGCAATAAGTCATCAAGTACTATTTTTATTAAAGAAATAGTTGACTACAGATTCTTATTAGAGAAGTTGCTTGGGGATTGCAGTCATGAGAAGTATAATATATATTCACCTCGACAATGTAAATAAAATTGTAACACTAATACGATATAGGTTATAATGGACAAAACATTACTTTAAACGAAAAATTGGGAATAAGACAACCTAATCTCAGATTGAAATCATTTTTGAGGTGAGCTGTCTGTACCAAACAATGAACCATTCAAACGTCTCAAATGTACGGATTTATTAAAATTAAATTATCAATTAGAATTTTGTATCAATAAATAAAGAATTGCATCCCGTTCGTAAATTCATATTCTTTGAAATAAGCAATTAAAATTTGTTGAAGTATAGTGATGTTGTTAATGTCGAAAACCAACTGAATGGCGTTAGATAGCATTCAGTTTTTATTAAAACATGGGCATCTTTTATTTATAAAAAAGAACATAGATATAAACATAAACTTGGTTTACTACCTGGAAAAAAAATGTTTATAATAAATTCTAAAAGGTCTGCAACAGATTTCCATGGCCTCTCATATACAACCTGTTCAATAAAGATTGCTTCCTCCCCTCGTATATTGAGGGTGAAATTGAACCCGGAAGGAGAGGGAAAACGGCGGGGGATGAAGGGTTCAGGAAGTCGAGGATGTATTTAAATGCCCTTCTTGAGTCCTTGTTCCAGAGGGGATAGGACTGCTTCGGTCAGGCACTCCAGCTTCAAAATCGACCGGTAACTGGATAATTCCAGAAAATGATCGCTCGGCAGGACTGGAACAATGGCCGATGGAGGGCTGCATTTCGTTCGTGACCACTCCAGGTAGCGCGCCGCTTTAGGAGAGCTATTGCTCTCGGCTCCTATTCAACAAGTACTTGAAGTACTTAGCACAGAAATATCTCAGGTACTTGTTAAACATTCAGGGAAATTCTGCAGAATAATGAAGAACGAGTCTCTACTCTGTTAAAATTCCTAAATATTATGAATTACTACAACAAAATCTAAATAAGAGTTAAACGCCAATGAATTGTTGCGCGATATCTGGCCAGAGGAAGATATGATCCCATGGTGCTGGGAGACATGGAGATTGTTTGAGGATGATCATATATCTAACACTAGTTTAAACGAAAAATTGTAGATAAGACATACAAAATATAAAGACCTATGAAGAGTTACTACCTCTGAGTATCATCTTTGAAGTACAAAGAGGAAGAGGGAAACAGATCAGCTTCCCTACAGAAGGAAGCTTATAAATTTCGTTACTTTGTTGTTTTCACTGCCAACGATGTTTTAGTTATGTAGTAGGTTAAAAATATGAACAGCCAATGGAATAATGCCAGAAAAATTATGTCACTGTTGACAAATTAAATTCATAAAAAAACAGTCTGACAAGGTGCCAGAGAAACGTTTTACCACTTGGATACGTAAAGACAACATCGATCTGGCTTGCGTTCAATTTTATAAACTGCTCTATGATTTGGAGTAAAATACAAAGTAGACCAAATAAGGAACATAGACGTTCAAAACTTAATCCATCTAATTCAGAAATTTCATCGACTGAGATTTAGATTCAAGAAGATGTGCTGATTTATTCTTACTAGCCGTGGTTCATATCAGAAAGTATAAACCTCACAATCGAATTATAAAATGTTAAAACCACATTTTCTATGAAATATAAATGTTGTTGAACTGAATTAATATAATTACAAACCGTAGCAAGGTTAAATATGCCCTCAGAGATAAACTAAAATGGACACCACTGCTCAAGCGGTAAGCATTTTTTTTCTGTCAAATTCGAGGAATTTCAAACTAGAAATACTAATCAACAAATAGTTGTTTCCAGAAATTATTATCAGTTATAAAGGTTGGGAAACTTTAAACAATTATAAATATTTTATTATAAAAAAACTGTTTATTTTAATTAACAGCAATCGAGTACTTCTACTCAGCCTCCATGTTCATCAATACCAGTGATGAAGCTGAGACAGAGGCGCTGTCATCGTGCAGACTTCTCCTGAATAAATGAATTGCGAAAATATTGTATTTAAGTATGCCGGTATTTAAGTCTGATTTTGATTAATTTAAGTTTCTTTTTGTTTTTGTATATATATTTATTTTTCTATTATTATTTTGATGATGTTCTATTAAATTTATTTTTATTTATTCTACTTATAGTGTGAATGAACTCCTTTATACTAATGTCGTCATTTCTAACAAGATTTAATATTGTTCAATAATTAAAAAAATTGAAATTGAAGGAGTAAAATTAAAGAAATAAACCACCTCTTATTTACTCCCTGATGGAGTTTTAATCTTAAAAAATCTCTCTCTAATTTATCAAAATATATTTTTCGTTCATTTAACTTTTCTGTACTTTAAAAATGAGCTGTTATAAAATTTAAGTAAATATTGAAGGTGAGGGGAAGGCGAAAAAACAATGGCCAAACTGAGAGGAAGATTCTAGAAAAAATTTCCCCCCAAAAACAACAGTCCATTTGATGTAAGGGACGATTCCAACTGAAGACGATCTAAGAACAATTTTGTGGTTTTTAAGGGAGTCAAGTTGTTTATTTAAAGTGAAAAAATTGCTCAAAAAATGTTCAAGATAACTAAATTCTAAGTTCAGCCAGCATCTTAAAATAGAAAAAAATTGATTTAAGAAAACAGTGATTAAAGTTACTGAGGTCAACGATAAAAAGGTCTAATACGGCTGTTTTACAGAGAAATGGTGCTCGTGTATGATTACTGTAACAGTAATAGTACATACAGTATTAGACCTCCTGAAAGTCCCTTTAATCATCGGCTTAAGTAAATTATAAGTCCCTGTTATCATTGACCGTACTAAATTTAATCACTGTTTTCTCAAACTAATTTTGACTACTAAACGATTTTGTACGGAGAATTTAATTATCTTGAACAGTTTTTGAGCTAGCATATTTCTTCTCATATAATAATAAAAAAACGGCACTAACTTATGAAAAACACAAAACTGGCCTCAACTCCTTCAACATATGGATTCGGCCCATGCATCAAAATGTTCTTGTTTTGTTAAAAATTTTGTCTAGAATCATTCCTCCCCCCGCTCCCAAGAGCTTGGCCACTAAAAACTGAGGCATCGTGTATGATAAGATAGCAATAAAAAAAATGAAATAAGGATAAGCCACCGCTGAGGAATTGCATTTAACATGCAGTCTTTTCATGCAGTACTGATTGAAAAATAAAAGTGAAAAAAAAACACAACACATCTAATCAAACATAAACCTATTTATTTTTTATATATTTTTTTTATCAATTGGATCGATATGATCAGCTGTCAATACAGGAATAAAAAATCGATCAACAAATCGAAGAGAGGCAATGGGGGACAGCTGGATATCGAAGGCAGCTGGGCAGCAGCTGAACTACCATGTGCCGCCTAATCTTCACGTTATTGGCCACGTTCCTGGTTGGGCAGGGTCCAGTCCTTTTGATGGATCGCGAGTTGCGGCATTTTGGGGGAATATACTGCTCCCTTCTGTAAGGCAGCTGCTATTGGCCCAATAATAGACAGCTTCAGAACAGGACAACAAAGGCCAATAGAATCGGTGAATATTTTGTTTGAGTATATTGGACCACAACCAAATTTTCAAAAAAAAAATCTAGGGTATGAATCCTTCGAACATTACTATTTTTTTGTCTATGAAAAATGTATTTGCGCCTGTCAACTTATTGTTGACAATCAGCAAATGTGATGGCGATACATGAGATAATGGCATGACAGGCATGGGAATGGAAAGTACTCAGCAGTACCTCTTCCCTAACTTGTTCCAATTACTTAGGTTGTCTAAGGAAGGAGATCTCTCATCCAGCGCCTTTTTAGTCTCCTCCTCGTGTTTTGAGGTATATCAGCTGTGGCCATGTCTCTTGTTATTATGTCCATTTAAATTTGTGTTGATAAAGGGTCGTTTTATGTAGGTCAACTGTTAGAAAGTGGAGGTTAGTATGTAGAGTTTTGTTAATCACGTACCAAGGTGCTTTTGTCATGAGTCGCAATAATTTTGATTGGAACGGTTGAAGTTTTTGTAGGTGAGTATTACCATTTTAATGCGACAAAATAAGCTGTGTGATACAATGTTTTCAGTGTAGTATTTGTATTAAATAGTATTTATTTTTAATTTTATAAACATCAAAAAAATACCTCAAACAGACACTGCACAATATCTCGGGCTAACTTTGAAAGAACAATGACATGGAGTCCTTATGTAAAAATGAAATGGAAGACCCTCATTAGACTCCTCCAACTACTTTACACACTTTCCTTCAAAATTAAAATTGAGAAAAAAAATAAATACATACATATAATTACTTAAACCTACATGAAAATACTCCTCGCATATGATATAGCTAAAAAAGCCCATTTACAAAAATTCGATATATTTGATCACGACGTCCGTTAGGTTTTTAAAATATGTGAAAACCTAACAGATTTTATTTTAAATTTTAATGCATGAGAAATAACGTGATTTCCGACATACATATCCTTGAAAACCATCTATTGAATATTTAAATAATAAACTATTTCCTGGTTATTTAAATAGATAGCGACTTGGCCGATAAATCAATTAATTTCATGGCATAATGTTATTCTAATTATAAATGAAGGCTTGGTAGCGAACGAGTTATTTTATAAGTATACATGCATATGTTAGCGAATGATACATTATTTAACTGCCTACAGAATACAACAGACTGAAGTAATGAGCTAATTTACAATTAAATTGTAAATTTACATTTGTTGTACGATCATGGATTGGGAACGCATTAACATTTTTTCAATATATATATATACACACATGTGTGTGTGTATTTATACATATAGAGAACTATAATCGGAGCTGAGGTTATAGTCTTGTGATTTATATGTGAAGTTAAGAAAACATAAAAAAGACGATTCTTACTGCATTTATAGTTTCCATTATTTCTTATTACAATTTCTGAATCATCACTACCTAGATTAATTTGTCCATAATTACTATTATTATTTTAAACAATACTAAACTAAAAACATATCGTTATAGAAGGTTATCACATTATAAGATAATTGAAATAAGTTTTAATTCTCATATAACGTATCCTTCCCCAAGTTGAGTGAAAGGTTTGCATATCGGGAGGGGGGGGGGGAGACCTGTTGAATTCATCTGGTGATCTCAGTGAGGCATGACAAAATCCCATTGTATCCCGCCCGGATTGGTTATTTCCCTTTTCAATTGCTATTTGAACGTTAGCATTGTTAGTAACGTTGGCCAAGAATTAAGTAATTATTTTTCGTAGCATAGTCAAACCTGGAGATTCTGGTTTATGTTTTCATTTCTTCTTGAGGATATCCAAATATCGTAATTAACCTTCAAATAATTTATCATTTTTCTTTCGAATTACACACTAAAAATATAATAATTTAAAAAATATATATATATATATTTTTTAAATAAAAGTCTGTGCTCCGGAGGTAAAAGAAACCATGTCCATATTTTTATTAAATAATTTACAAACTAAGAAACAAATTATAATAGTTAAACTTTATGGAAATTTGGCTACCCTGATAAATACAAAAATGTGATATTGTGTCCTTTACCTCCGGAGTAAAGAAATTTGTATAATTTCATATTTAGATGGATTTATTTAGTTTCCTAAAAACAACACCTTACATCCCAACTAACAACAACCAACTATCTATCAACACATACACACTCTTTAATCCAGATTTCATAATAAACTTCACGAATACAAAAGACATAAATAATTTGGCCACGGCTGACAAGGTGATCAGATGGGGACTGAAAATGAGCGGGATGAAAGATCTCCTGTCATAAATTAAGGAAACAAGTAAATACTAGGAAGAGTTTCTACAGAGTTCTATCTTTTCTCATGTCTGAAATGCTATTACCAAATATAAAAACACATTTGCTGATTGTAATATCACTGATTGACAGATGCAACTAAAGATATAAAGAGAGCAAGACAATATATTTATTTATTTAGTTTTCATTAAAATCTAAATCCTTCTTCCAACATAAATAAATTGCCTTTGTTAAAATAATGTGAGAAAATATTAAAAAACCAATCAGAAATTTAAAAATAAAAAAAACATCCTTTAATGTTGGGATATAAATTTATTTTGACTTTAGCACCGGGGAATCGATTTATTTCTAACGTTTTTATTACATTATTATTTTTAAAAAATTTTCACTGCAGAAATGACCTTGCTGAACCTTGTTTTAATGATTTTTTTTTAAACATCGAAAACTTGAAAGACTTATAGGTTCTTTAAAATATGTATATCTTAAAATAATAGCTTAAAACCTCTGGGGTGTATATTATATTTCTCTCAGAAACTATTCTCAGCAGTATCGTGTTAGCTTGCTGTGTTAATCGAAGCCTACACTGCCGAACACCGACACAGGAAACATAGATACGTGTTGCACATACCAAGGTACATCCCTTCCCTGTCGGAACACTCAGGCGTACAGCTTCCGTTCGGAGTCGAAAGGTGTGTATGATCCTTGATGAAGTAAGACCTATACAGCCATACGAGTTTTCAGATCCTGTTTTTATATGAACGTGAGAATAAAATAGCATATCAAATTTTAGTTAGATTCCCCAAAAAGACTTGCGCTAAAAGTAAATCAATTTACATAACGTAAGAATCCATATAAACTTTCAACCTTTTATCTCCATTTAGGGAGATCAAGCCAGTAGAGCTGCGCAAAATCCTAAAATCCGCCCATTTGGTGTAAAACATGGATATTTACTACTTTCAAGACAACCAAACGTATCAAATACTAGCTGAATAGATTCGATGGGCGCTGGGTAAGGATATTCATATATATATATATATATCGAAGGTCTAATGGGCTAAGATGCTTGGAACACATAATCAAAGTTAAGCAACATCGTGCAAGGTAAGTATGGTACCGTCCACCAAGGTGCAACAAAAGACCCCTAAGTGACAGCTCGTCCTAACTAAAAAGGAAATTCGACTCATCATCGGAATACTAACAGGCCACTGCTGTCTTAAAAGACATCTAACGATTTGCTGGTTAGTAGATGATGAACTTTACAATCTGTGTAAAAACGCAACAGAAACTGCTCTTCACTGCCTTACAGAATGCGACCAATTTGCGTCGCTCAGACACAGACATCTGGGCTGAGATAGAACACAAGAACACGAAGCTACCATCCCTCCTCCGAGTGTATGAAACCGGCCAGCCTACTAGAATGGTCTCACACCGACCTTTTGAAATGATCGAGAATAGCAATGTATGTTTTTAGGATATTGATAGGTCTTCAGCCGTTTGGTCCATGGAAAGTCAGTTTTAGGGAAAAATATAAGCCCTGGGACGCCTGCTGATTGAGCATTCTCAATCGATGGAGAAAATGATCCATAAAAATAAATGATGAATAGTTCCTTGCCAAAGATGGATGGAAGACGGTGTTGGGACCCGCTCCCTTTTTGAATTGTATTCGTATAGGTGCCCGAAGAAGAAGACAAGGATCCGGAAGACCTCTAGATTCTGGAAGCTAGCCCGAAGACGATAATGAAAATGAACAGGTGTGCAGATCCTCACTCAGTTAACTAGCACTTATGGGTTACTAAGCATTCGTGCCTAGTAACAAACTATTGCTAACACCCGTATTGCTATTTTGTTGGCATGGGAGGGTAGAGCAAAATTCTCTCCAAGCTACGAGTATTCCCCCAAAGAATATAAAGTACATATGTAAGAAGACCATAACACGCGGCCAAAGATCTAATGTATAGTCCAAATCGAAAAAAAAATATATACATTATTAATAAAATATCAAAAATAGTTAACGAATTTTAACTTTATTTTTGATGAAAACAAAATAAAAATTGACAGATAACAGAATTTCGGCATTCTCTTTATGTTAAATCAACAGCTAAACAAAACAAACAAGTGTTAAATGGAAATAACAGTTAAAATAAAAGCGAACTCTTAATTAACCGCTGATCTATACACACATGTTGTAGTGGGTGTAATTAAGTGCTTGTAGTTATTAGTTCTGACAAGCCCAATTGTTACTCTAAAAATAATAAAAGGGATATTATTATTGTTAAGTATGGAATAAACAAAATTGTATTTTCTTAAAATAACTTTAATTTCTGATTGTAAAATCCAATGTTAGATAACATTGACAAAACGGTACCTCAGAACATAAGCTCTGTAATGAGTTTCATCGACGTCGCAGAAGAAGCAGAAACATTACTTTTTTTCCAAGTGATATATGAACGAAGGAACAAGTACTAACAGGCCATGAGAACACTGAAGAGGGGATCTCGGCGACATATGGTTCATAATTCCTTATTTCGTAGTCAGTCGAGTATGCCCTAACAGAAATTAAGCTACATAGAAAGAGCGAGATATGTGCGCAGTTCCTTATATTCAGCAGTCTTTTCAAGTTATAACTTGTAATATAATTTATCGTTTCGATTTTACAATTTATTCATATGATCATACAAGATCATACTCGTGATCTCACGCGATCATGTATTATTTCAGCATCAGAAGTTCAAATTTTACGTTTCAAGAGATATGTGGAATCTAATAATGGAAAAAAAAAGCGATCTAATGTCCACGTTTTTCTCCAAGAATATTTAAAAGTTTTTTTGGTGTGCATTCAAGTTACAGGGTAAATCAGTATAACCTTCGAAACTCAAATTAGATAATTTATGAATGCACAGCAAAATCTAAATAATCTATCTTTTTTTCCCCATGCCAGTCATGTAATTTTTTCTGTATCTTCAGCACATTTGCTGATTGTCAACAAATGCATTTTTACAAAAAAAAAAAGTATATATATATATATATATATATATATATATATATATATATGTTTGGTGTAATGATTCTGAACTGATTTATTTTTTTAGAGTAAAATAATTGAAAACGTCATTTGAAAATAATGTCACACCGTTTTTATTTTAAAATAAAAAATAATGACGAATGAATTCGATAAAGTAAAAAATCCTTAAAATTATAATCACTATACTTATGAAAGCCATTATATATTGAATGAAGACGTAATCAAAAAATATAAAAAGTATCCAATTGTTTTAAATTTACTATTTTAATCAACGTTTTCATATAAAACTAATAATACCTATAAGGAATAATGGCATGGCAAACGATTGATTTAATTTTGTATTATACGATGTGTTTGAAAATTAATACTTTAAATAATTTAAGACAGGCAAAGAGCTGTACGATCAAACCAAAGTAATAAACGTTTGGTTCTCAAGTGTCAGTGCCAGACACACTTAAAGCAAACCAAATAACTTGTTTATAAGTGGCTTTAAGAATCGTGCGCGACTGAAATAACAGGAAATTGCTTAAATGGTTCAGACTACATATGGTTGAAGAACATTCTTTTATTTCTCCTTTGTATTTTACAACAGCAGGGATCGAAACTGAACAAGAGATTCGACTCTAGGCATTCGAGGATCCAAGGGAAGGGGGTGAGAGGAGGTCACTTACTCCTCCGCAAACAGAAAAAATATATATTTTTTTCATTGCCTTATATTTGTTTCTGTTAGTGATCTGATCAGAATTCTTAAATAATCATGTGTTCTATTTTTAAATTATAAAACGTATACAATTACAAAATGTCAAGAAAAAAATAATCCCTAAAACCATCATTTCTTCTGTATTTTTTTTTTAACGTAATCCACCACTGACACGTTATCGATTCCAATTTTACCTCCGATGAATTAAATCTTGAATAAGATCCATATATGCTTGTTTTAGGTGATTTTTTTTTAATATTATAAAATAAGGCACTGTTTATTTGTTCAGCATATTTATTTTAATTTTCATAGCTACGTTTCGGCCGGTAAGCCATCCTCCGTCTAATTAGACTTTGGACTACATGCATAAGCATGGTTTAATAAAATAAAATGGCTTACCGGTCGAAACGTAGTTATGAAAATTAAAATAAATATGGTGAACAAATAAACAGAGCCTTATTTTATAATCTTGAATAAGATGATAACTGAGCACCATCATAAATAAGAAGGTAAAAGATAAAAATAGCTGACAAAAAAGTCTGTCAATACTTGATCTTTATCATAGGTTAAGAATACTTAACCGATTCCGTAGAAGTAATCTCTTTCATTAGGTGGGACTCGGATTAATTTATCTATTAGCAGAGAAACAGATCCGCGTAAGTCCTCATGGTGAATTCTCTCTCCTGAAAGAAAAAGAGCGATCAAGATAAGAAGGCGAAGATACACCGCATTCGCCGATGGGGAGGTGTGGATACAGAAAGTTGGCTGAAAGTAGTTGGGGAGGAAGTTGGTAGGGATCGGCCCGAGGCAATCCAAACAGTACAACTCCAACTACAGCCACTCAACCCCAACACACCAACACATACACACATGTGGGGACTGAATTTAGTTTCAGGTTGTGCTCCTTAGCAGCGCCTCGCTGACAGAGAAACTTGCCCCGCAGTTGCGGACTTCTTCCCTCCATAATACTCGGATTGCTCCGGCAACTTTCAACTGTCGTAGAATTATATTAGCATACTTGCGTTTTCGTTTATGGGAGTGGTGACTCTTAATGGTGTCGGTTTATATCACTCTATCAACACCTACTTCAATAAAGAGACATATAATTTTGTGCTTCAGAATATATTTTATTATTATTATTATTATTTATATGATATTTACAACTGTATAAAAAAAAAAATATCTACTAAATTCGTACATGGATATAATGACATGAAACACATGTTGAGTACTACCCATTGGTAGCATTCTAATAATATGTCTATGTTAGGAGATCATCTTCTTTTCAGACGCCTTGGAGAGTTATCAGAAACTGAATAGGAAGCAAGGTTAGAAACAAAAGGGTTGGGATGGTTTTGAAGTTTATTATGGAAGGATAGATACTTGGATTGGGCCAAATCTGACATTTAACATTAATCTTGGTGGATGATTTTATTTGTAACAAAGTAAGGAGCATTGAGGATTTTGGATTATAAGGATTGGATAGGAGAGGAATTTGAAGGTTTGGTGGAGCCTCATAGCTCAACTCTGTAAGTCCAAATATGCCTTATTATAGTCATGTATATGAGTCTTTTGTAAATAATTGGAAGGTTAGAGCGTTTGTCTGTTTGTTGTAAGTGTTGAAGTAGTCGCAAACGTCGAGCGGTTTCTTGTCGTTTCAGTCTAATAAGAGGATTCCAAGTTAGACGTGTATCCAGGTGGAGTCCGAGGTAACGGACTTGTTCCAACAGGAATAAGTGAGGTGTTGTTAAAGGATACTGAAGGACAGGAAGTCATTGGTTTATCACTGAGAATAATTAAATCAACTTTTGAGAATTAGATATTCAATAACAGAATTTTAGAGTATTTATAATGGTATGGAGATAACTGACCGTAATTCTAATTAAAAGTAAACCTAGTTAGTTAGAGTGCGGTCAATAGACTCATACTACATATTTTAACTCGCAGTAGCGTTTATTTCATTGGCAACGTTTCGACTCACATTGTAGGTTTCATCAGAGCTAACCAATGATTTTTTTCTTTTAAACTAAAGGAACAATCAAGGCAACAAATGAATTGTTTATAAAACTATTTTATTGTTCTAATAGCAAATAAGAAATGAAATATAAAAAAAATTCATGGATGAGTGAAATATAATATGTTAATAGACTATAGATCAGAAGTTATATTTAAATAATTATGAATATATTGTCAGTTTATTACAAAATATCATTATGCAATATCAGAGAAAATTAAATTAGTGTATAATTTGGTGAATTTATCTTCTATGAAATCCCTTTATTTTCCTCAATTAGTATGACAACTTTTGACCTAACGATCGCAGGCGATGAGAACCTTGTAACTCCATTTTAGTAAATTTTACAATGGAAAAATAAGTGTTTTTATAAACATGCATAATATCTTCCAGAATTAGTTCGCATAATTTTACTTTTCCTTACTCATTAGCAGATTAAATATATAAATATATTTTCGAACCTCTCTTTGGATGGGTATAAAGTTCACAGACGAGTTATGCGGTTCAGATTAACTCTTTTTTTTTTTTTTTTTTTTTCTTTATTGAGTATTATAACAATCTGTCTCTTGGACATTGGTTATAGCGAGGTAGGATGACATTCACACTATATGTACAAAAAAAAAAAAAATAAATAGAACAAAATAATAATCAAAACAGGTTAACTCTAAGGTTTAAGTATTAGCTCCGTTAAAAATGTACTTTAAAAACGTTTCAATACTTTGCCAGGAAATGATTCCTGTTCCAATAACACCGATAAGTATATGGACGCGCGCATATGATTTTTATTATCATTTATAAGAAATACAATTTTGCTTACTTCAGTTTTCCTGCCAATTTAAATGAGAAGTGCCCTTCAACAGAAAAACTTTCGTGACTGAGAAATATCTTTTGAAGTACATTTTATTTGTAATAAAGACTTAATTATAGTTATGGCATTTTTAATATTCCTTTCTATATTTCACTAACGGATTCATAATAGGGGCTTTTGGGATAAAGCCACCAAAAAAAAAAATGTTTTAATTGGTTCATATTTGTTTTCTGAGTTATCTTAGTCAATTAATTTAACAATTGTCTCTCTTCAGAAAAGAAAACTCAACTATAAGTTGATATTCACGTGACAGAGGTAGAATTTTTTCGTTTCAATTAAATAACTACTTTATTAGAAAATAAATTTAAAAACAAAACATACAAATCAGGAAAAGGTTGGATAATTTTTTTCACTTGTTTATTGATAAATATTTCAATCTGTCTTAATTAAGGAAACTTATAACAGAATTCAGAGAGCACATTCACACCATAACTAGGTTGGATATTAAACAAGAAAAAATTTAAAAAAACTATAGAGCACATTACCGTAGTTAAATTAATTAAACAAGTTTTTTAATTTTAATTGTTTAACCAATGAAATATTTTACAAGAAGCCTTTAGTGATCATTAATAAAAAGTAAATGAAAAGGTTGAATTTATATTTAGTTTGAATTGCAATTACAAAAAAATAATAATAATAATAACTAAAAGAGTCCCTCACAATCCACTTTTATTAATTCAGTTTTCGAATATACAACTTAGACTGCCTTTATCACCCCTACGGATATTTTTTTTTAAACTGTTTGTTCTGTATGAGCCCGAAATAATAGCACAAAAAAGTTCCATCAAAGGAAATTTTTTGTTCAGGGGACTAGAGGGATTCTAAATTGAATAATGAAATCTGTCGACAATTTTTTACTACAACAACTACAATTTTACAACTACATTCCTGGGCAGAGTAAAGTTAAATAAGTGGAAAAACAACGGACACAGGTGTATTAAAAGTAGTTAAAACGTTTAAATTCACATTAACTTTCCATTTAAGCTTCAATAAAATATATATCAAGCCACCATCATTCAACATGAAATTGCTGTCATTATTTTATAACTGATTAGGCAATATTTACAAAAAAAAAAATATATATATATATATATATATATATATATATATATATATATATATATATATATATATATATATATCAAGTTTTAACATAAAACAGCAATGATTTTTTACTATTATGTTTACTATTTATTTGTATTTCTCTTCACCTCAAGTTGTACTTTTTCTTTCTATATATTATGTATATATGTTTATATTTTATACTTTTTGTCTCACTGTGTAGCATTATAGTAAGTATCATTATATATAGTACGTATATATAGTTCCTTTTTTACCTTTATACCACATTTATTCCTGAGATTTTATTTTATCTTAGTGTTTCCTTATTATTGTATGAATCACTGTAAACATTATTACATTTCGTATTAAATTATGTTTCTATTAGATAGCCTATTGTTTATAAATTGTGCCGTTATGTATATATAGATATGTAATTTATTTTCTGTCTTTTTTTTTTTTTTTATCGTAATAATAAGTAAATTTGGAGAAGATTGTATGTTCATTTATATATGTATATATGTATGTGTATGTGTGTGTATGTATGCGTATATGTGTTTGTGTGTGTGTGTATATATATGTATGTGTATGTATGTATATATATGTGTATGTGTGTGTATGTATATGTATGTGCGTGTGTTTATATATGTGTATATTTTTTTTGTTTATTTCTTAGTGGTTACATATTAATTTTTAAATAATGTATATTATGTTAGAATTTTTATAAGTTAGTTTTTGGCCAGATTGGTATTTTATTTTGTATTAATTCATCTTTGTTATTCTAAGGGGACTTAGTCGCAGAATAAAGTTCTATTTTCTATTCTATATATATAAACAAATAAAAAAATACTTAAAAATTATAAAAACTATGTGACATAGAATACTTATAAATGCTATTATAATTTTTTCTTTTGTTTATTATTCATTTGATACGTAAACAAATCAATTTACCCATTTTTATCATAATTATTTAAATGACTTTAATTTTGTATACTTTTTTTTTCTCCTTCTATAGTCCGTAAGTATGCTGTGAATAAAAACCTATATATCTAACAAATGTTACCCTTATGTGAGCTAAACCGAGAGACTAAGTTGATTTGTATATGTATTTTCGGTGTTATAGAATATAGGAATCGGAACTTTTGAGTAATAAATAAGAGTTAAAACAGTTGACTTGTTCCAAACAATTATAGGGACCATATATATTCACTACTCGTGAAATCTCCTCAAGGGTACTTTCAAATAAATCCAACATGGACTCGTAAACTCGCACAGAGGACAAAGAACGAACAGCTACCGAAGCGGGTGTAGTGAAGGACAGACCAGTTTTTTCCTCGGACTTGACCGCAGGTAACGCGAGACCCTGGGCTCGATACGGTACCTTCCTGTACTCCAGAGTAAGAACCCAAGCTCAGGAAATTGCAAGGAGTCCATACCGGTTCAGTGCTCTGGGTTACATGTGAGAGTATCCGGTGACTTCAAGTAGAATGGCGTGGAAGTCGTGATGGTCGAGCGTGTTAAAGTGTAAGCGAGTCTTACGACGCCAGTTCGAATCCGGCTTGGGCAGGTTAAAATTTATTTAATTTATAGTCGAGATCATGGAATGAATCCCAACTTTCCCATTCTGGTTAAAATAGATTTGGGTGTACTTCTAGAAGCACGTACACAAGATATTGCGGGTTAGGTGAATCGGCAGAAAAAAAAATATTGGATTTGCCGTAGAAATCATATAAGTCAGAGATCAAATACTTCCAGCAACAGAGATATTGGTCAAATTAAATCTTAAATCTAATCATTGGAGGAAGTTTATCGACTGTTCGATCGATATATCCTGGGTGATAAATATTCAAAGCACAGTCACTATAAATTTTTTATTGGTTCCGACGTTTCAACCCAAACATGTGGGTCATCATCAGGACATGTTTCGAGCACTGAAGGTATTCAAGTGCTGGTAACATAGTTCTGAATATTTATCACCCATTAAACCTAATCAGTGAACGGAAGATTAAGATATACATACATACATATATATATATATATATATATATATATATATATATATATATATTAGTCATAATGTCAACAACTTGCAACGTTTTAAATTAATATTTTACAGACCTTTTATTTTTAGAAAGCTTTAAAATGTCTGTCGATTTCGTTAAAAATTCAATCTAAAAATTATTTTTATTCATAGCAAGCAATTACTTTTAACAAACGACACATTAGAAAAAAGTAAATCGTTTAAGATGAATTAGAACACTAATCTGAGCCCAATTACTGTTTATTTTTCATTTAACGTAACTTTTTTAGAAACTTGAATAAATAAAAGTTTAATTTTTATCATAGTTAAGCATAGCACTTTATTACAAAAACACTGTTAAAAAGAAACTTAAAAAAATAAAAACAAAAAGACCTTCTATGAAATTTCACCTCCTGGTTTAAATTAAATAATAGTAATTTTGAATGGTAGAAACATCATGTTGAACAAGAAAGGAATCAAATAGTTTTTTCATAAGTCCTAAGAGAGATGTTTATTTATATATAAAGTATATGAAAAAAGTTAAGTAACAATTTAACCCCCTCAAAAAATGTTTATTTATTTCTATGACGTTTCGGGATCACTTTATTATCAATGCTTTATTAGACTTTCTTATTAATAGTTATCTAAGTTGTGTGTGGGCCTGGTCGGTTCTGGTTTTCTGAAGATTTTCTGAAGGTTTATATTGTTCAACTGAATAAAATAACTTTATTCATAAACCTTATATAAAAACTTTTATTATAAATTGCAACTAATAAAATTGTAAATCACTAATTAATAATAACTGATGCATTTTATTCAATGATATCTATCTGCAAGGAATGAATATGTAATCCAGCCCTTTCATACGCGAGAATGCGTCAGTTCTCAAAGCAACGAAGCAGAATAATAAGAAAAAATAGGACAAAACAAGATGAAATATTAATTTGTTTTTACCCACACTTAGTACTTCTTCAGCTTCCATTGTGAGTAGTTTACATAAAACAATAACTTTCAAAAAGATGGATGGAGCGATAAAAAAAATTGCCTTCCTCCTGCTCAGCCTTCTTCATCGGAAGTTTCATCTTTTTACGCACTTCTTTCATCCCCGGTTCTTGAGAGCTCTTCAGCTTAAGAGGTCTTCAACAGATGAGAACTTTTCTTGAATAGAAACCAAAGAAGCTGACCATTAATGAGAACAAAAGGTAATGAGTCATTTGCGAAAAAAATACTGGGTTATAATTACCAACTAATAATTTATGGTGAATGATAAATACAAAAAGGAGTGATTAAAAGATGGACAGTATGTATAAGTAAAAAAAAAATGTTATAATGCCTTTATGATTTTTATTTGATCACGCTTGTATCTCAATTTATCAATAACAACACACATATACTATATTGTATATAAGAAAAGAGTATCGAAAGCTTTAAGAGAAAAATCCTCCGCACAATAACGGGACCGATCTGGGATCAGAGTACTAACACAAGAAGAATATAGACCAATTAAGAGCTGATTACAGAAACTGGTCAATCAATACCTCATGATATGAAGACAAGGAGGTTAATATGGGCGGGATTTGTAGTTTGGAGCATTCAATCTAGAAGACTCTATAGGACAATGACCACGTGGAAAGCCAAAAAGCAGATAGATAGATCGAATCATTAAATAGAAAACTGAGCTGCTTAGTGATAAGGGGAAAGAAATAGCCCAAGATTGGCACCGATGGAGTAGGCTTGTTAAGACGGCAAAAGATCTTCAAGGTCTGTAATGATAACAGAAAAAAAACCGCTGCAAATTATTTCACTTTGGTTTATTATTTCCAAACAACTATACATCTAAAGTAACATTACCTTCCTAGTTACAAAGAAAAATAAATAAAAAATAATTCAAATAATTGGACTAAACATTTTTTTTAATCATTATTATTATGCTAAAAAAAATTAGCATTACTTCAGTAACACATTCAAAATTTAAAAACCGAAACAAAGGATCACAATATCAACAAAAAAATGTAAAATTTTTAAGTTATTAAATATTTAATTATACCATCCCTCGTAACTTTTTTTCCAGCTTCTTTTCGTTGAAGTATGTTACATAGATAAATTTAAAGGGAGTCGAGAAAATGACTTTAGCGAAGTTTTATTGAAATCGGTACCTTTGTTTAGCCGCTACAGTCTATAGCAACGCAGGTTTTTCGGCCGCCATTTTGAAAGTTGAATGCGGATAGTAATGTCAATGAAGGAGCATCATCCTCGGGTGACCTCTGATTTTATATCCAAATTTGAAAAAATTGGTGAGTAGTTTCGGAGAAAATGGACTGCGGACAAAAAATTTTCTATTCGTTTTTCGAATTCTACGTATTCTGAAACGTGAAACCTCAAATTTTGAGAGGGGGTTAAGTTTTTTGAATTTGTTGGTCTATCATAATGGTCCATTATTGAAAATAATAAACCAAAATTATATACACCTTTTAAACACCAATATATTGCATCGCAATATTAATTGTACATACTTGATTTATTTCTAAAGCTGTTTAGGGATGGCATAAGTTATTTGTGCTAACTTTCTATAAACAAACTCGATGAATGGAACGAAAATTGTTTCAAGACATCTGCCATTTTACAATGGGAATAGTTGAAGGAGCATTTTCCGGAAGCGACGCTCGATTCCTCTGACAAGAACTAAAAATGAAATACCGCCCAAGTTGTTAGGAAAAAGGAAAGAAGCTAGAGGGTCTTTGATGTCAGGCGTTGTTGCAGTAAAGCTAGGAATTCAGGAAATTCTCCTCTTGGCGAACATTAACAACCGGGAAACTGCCAAGGATTTCCAGCATTCTATCCTACGGGAGGCATCCTCTGGTGTAAAAGCCCTAGGGAAGGTATTCAAATACCGCCAATGGCCAAGATAGTCTTTAAAATTACTTCCCTACTTCGCGTTTGACAGAGTAGAAAGAGACAAAGAAACTTATAAGGAAGAGTTATCATAAGTTTTACAATTATATTTATGATGATGTGTGAGTGTATGTATGAGTTAGGTTGGTGTGAATGTATGTATGAGTTAGGTTGGTTGGTTGTTCGTTTTATAATCACGGCGTAAAACCAGTTGGTTATAAACGCCATAATTAAGATTATATACATCTATTCTGCTGATTGTGAATAAAAAAAAAATTAAGTTAGAAAAAATTAAATTATAATAAGGTGGAATGCACGGTATGTTTAACGTTATTCAAGGTTACTAAAGATTATTAAATTATTAAAGTTAAGTTTAAAGCTAGTTAAAAAGAAAAAAAAATGGGAAGGGCAGGAGTTGCCTGAGAGGTTCAGAAATATTTAATGATTCCTTCTTCAGATAGAAAACATATGACTTGACTCAAGATTTTGTCATAATTCCCTAAAGCAGTTGAAGTTAATGCTGGGATTATCCTTTTGTTTAATGCTCTGATGTAAAAGGCACTCTCAAAGATATGGACAACTGTCATTCTCTCTCTACGCCTCCAACAAATGGGCGGGTTTTCTTTTGTAATTAAATGAAGATGAGTAAGTCTAGTATGTCCTATTCTTAGTCCCTTAAGGAAAACGTCCTCTCTGCACATATGTTAGGTATTAACAGTTTTATAAAAGTCTTCAATCATATAAAATATATATAAAATTCCACGTTTTTATTCATTATTAACAAAATTTTAGTGTTCGGACGGTAGAAACAAGCTGAATGACGGTAAATCGAAGTTGGACTGTACTGTTTAACAAATGTGAAAAAGTAAATTATATATATATAAAAGGTGTATATCCTCCGGTAAGTAGAGGTTGATGACATTAAGATCTACAGAAAATTTCATATATACAATTGGCCAATTTCCAATATTTAAAAATCATTATCATCATCATTATTTTAACTTTTTTTTATATTTATAAATAAAATGCGTTTATAGGCAATTGAGTTTATTAAAATACATCCCATATCACGAAAAAAACAAGAAATAAAAGCTTTACAATATTTAATTGTAGTCGTTTTTGCAGAAAACACAGGTACTTTTAATGTGACTGGATGTCACATAATTTCTTTACACAACTTAAGGTGAATTTCAATTACTCTTTCTAATAAACATCAACCTAAATAATATGTACTTAAAGCTTATTAAACGAGGAAGTTTTTGTAAAAGTGGGGTACATGTAATAAAGTTAAGAGTGAAAAAAAATCACAAATAATTTATGACTTTTTTAAACGAAACTTAGCATTGTGGACCCAATAGTCCTCTATAAATAGTTTTAACAATGATAATTTCTACTTTATTTTAAACTAAATTTTGTCTGGTGTACTATGGAGTAATTTTTAGTTACTTAAATCAAATATTTTTTGTGTTATCGCTTCAACAAAGAACGTGACGCATAAAAAAAAAACACAAATCTTCAAGTTCCCACTTATCTGCTGGAAATTGGGAAAATTGTTTACATAAACTTTTTTGCAGATCTTGATGTCTATTACCAACCATTTAAATATTTCCCTCTATTTACCTGACATCCTGTATATATATATATATATATATATATATATATATATATATATATATATATATATATATATATATATATATATAAAGGCTAGCGACGTAAATACTTTTTATAAGTAATTAAAGAGAAACCAATGAAATAAAATAAAATGGAAAATTACATATAATTGATCCAGTAATTATAATTCATAATGAACTGGAATGAAACTGGCTACGGGAAAATTAAATAGGAATTCTAACTCTTGTCAGAACTACAATTACGTAGTTCGAAATAGGTTTTTATCTTTCTTAAAATTAACTTATTTTTTTTCCATTTATTTTTTCCGGGAATAAATTGAGAAGAAAAAAAAAATTTAGTGATGAAAATTCCGTCTCGGCTTCAACTTCAAAAGGAGAATTTAATTTCAGTATTTTGACACTTCTCATAAAGTTTCAAGAGATGGAAATATTTTCTATTAAATCCATGCCAAAGGGATTCATTTAATCTCAAAAGGTATCGAATGTTAACAAGATTTCAATTTTTATTATTTATCTAATAAATTTTAAAACTATTCGATGTTCGCAAATGATATAAATAAATTATCTAAATATCATATAATATATAGAAATATACTTTAAGTCAATGACAGACCATGCACAATTATAGAAATGTAAATAAGCAATTAAAAGTAAAAAATCTTTATGCCGTAAACAAGTAAGGAAAATTAAACATTTAAACGAATCAACCTTAAAAAAAACAACACTTTTTTGCCTGAGGGAAATGGAAAAGTGAAAATTGTTTTCCCAAGACCAATCTCGAGGGCAACTTTAATTATCAACACCAAGATTTTTTTTTTTAAAGAGGTTAGGTAAATTCAAAATTGTACCCCCTTGATCATAAGTGAAGGAAAACACAAACTGTTTTTTCAATCATGACTTCAAATGAGGAAAAAGTTTTAAAACGTAAGCCTAATTCAACAAATTGACTAATATTGCTTCAATTTAAATATTTTATATTCTACGATCGAAAAACATGAAGGAGTTGTTATCCTATTATATAAAGTGAGTACGTTTCTCTACTTAAAAAAAAACGATTTGTAATAGAATTGTAAATTATTGTTTTTAAATTTTGGAACATTAAACAATTTTTCAATAATTGTTGTATTAACATGGCAAGCATGTTACGTTATAACATTTCAATTACATATATATTATATAAAACAAATAGAATAATCCATAATGGCCTTAATGTTCCATATGTTTCCGATTTGGTCCAATCTAGATACCTATCCTTCCATAATAAACTTCAGAATCATCCTAACCTCTCGTTTCTAACCTTGCTTCGTCCTCGATCTCAGATAACCCTCCTAGGCGGCTGAAAAGAAGAAGGGCTCGTGATCTCCTAATTTAGATACTTTATTAGAGTGCTACCAATGGGTAGATTCTCTATAAGCCTTGTCATGCATTTATCTGTATGACATTTGCTGAATGTATATTAATTTGTACAGTTGTAAATTTCATAAATATTAATAAAAAATATATAGTTTCACAAAAAAAAAAAAAAAAAAATGAAGAAGTCCACAAATTTGGATTGACTTGACTTAATTTATATGTAAATACGACTATAAAAAACATCTCACCCACATTCCGCAATTGACAACAACTCACCTGTAAAAAAAAAAAGATTATTATAATTATTTTTGTAACAATTTTTATTATAACAATGACTTTAACAATTTTCAAAGCACATATGAATTATCATAACTTATTTTAACGTTATAATGTACTTAAACATTCAACTGAATATTATGCTCAGCACACATTATGATTAAAATCATTCTTTAATGAATAAATTAAAATAACTAAAAAAAGTACAGTAATATCTCTATAGTAATAAACTAATAAGTAAATGCAGGATTGTTGCGAGTCTCTTGCGCAAGACCAAGACCATGACCAAGACTAAGTTTGCAAGGCCAAGACTCGTCTCGGTCTCGCATTTGGGCAACACAACTCATGAAGGCCGAAAGGTCGGCGAATATAAAAATAAATAAAATTATTTATTTTTTACCATTTCAATTTGACTCATCACTCCAACCATCCTTCTATTAAATTCAAAATTAAACATTTAATTTAAATTCCACTCACTTAATTTTTTGTTGACATTCATTATTTTTATTTCATTTATTGTTGACATAAATTATTATTATTTTTTTTTCATATCAACCTCGTATCTTCTTTGGTTATTTTTTTCACAAATTGAATGAAAATTTAATATTTATTGTTTTGTGCGTTAAAATTTGTCTTTTTTTCTCATCCTCCATTTTATTTCTCAACTTTTTTTTTTTTTTTTTTAATAGAGTTCTGAGAGCACATTCAAACCATATTTACAAAATAAAAAAAAAAATAAATAAATAAAAAAAATAAGCTAACAATAAATAAAAAAAATAAGCTAACAATAAATTAAAAAAATAAGCTAACGATAAAAAAAATAAGCTAACATAAAAAAGATAAGCTAACTCTCAACTATTAAAATATATAAGTACATATAGTATGTACATATATATCTTATCTAGCTTTGTCCTTGCAAGTTTAAATTTTTAGAGGGTCAATTTCAAACTGAGACTAGAGATATATCAGTTTTGATTTTTTTTTTTTTTTTACTTTTCGGTGGATATACGTTGATTTGTTTTTAAAGTTTCCTTCCTAATGATTACCCGAGCTTAAGTTTCTTATCTTTCTTCATTTTCTGGCTCCCTGATAGCATTTTCAATTGAATTGCAAATGCTCTTGAAGTTGGGCCGGTAGCTCCTGAGAGAATCGAAAACTACAGTCTTCTCTGGAGATAGGAATATCCAAGTTTGTTATCTTGAGCTATTATCTTGAGACAAAGGGAGGCCCGCAGCTTTGCAATTTACACACAGATGAACACGCCCAGCCTATTTGACAATAGATCACCGCTTCGGAACTTATCTGATTCACTAGAAAAACCCAGGGGGATTGTTAACTTAAATAAAAAGAATGAAAAGTAATGATTTGAATCTTATTAACCGTGTTATTTTATTTATTTATTGTGCTCGTTCAACACATTCCTAATAAACTTCAGTTTTTACTTTCATTGTAAGGTAATTTGATCACAAAACATTGTGCTCAAGTTATCTTACGATTCTAGTGGAAAGTGATCAGTGGCAGTGGATCAGCTGATGCGAAAGGACGTGTTTCTACATCGTCTCTCAGAATTTACTTATTTTGCAGTGAAATCTTTGAGATTATTTATTCAAAACAAGTCAAGAATACATAATAACAATTGATATTTATTTTTTGTTATAAATTATAGGGTTATTTTTATTTTATTTTTTTATTTTTTTTTTTCCCTTATATGCGATTTCACAATCAGGCCATGTCTAGTAGAGCTTCTATCAAGAGAATTCGGCCGTTAGGCTCAACACCTTGTTCTTCGCCTGTCAAACAAAAGCCTCGTCAATGTCGTCAAACACCTGCAGTAACGCCTATTAGCTCCAGAGAAAATGAAACCCAGCCAGGAACATCATCAAAACCAACAATTGAAGAACTTCAGCATCAACCAGGTACATCTTCACAAGAGATAACCGAACAATCTCCGTTTTTCACCCCTAACCCCTATCAGGTGCTTCAGAATGATAAAGAAGTGATGGAATCCGCTTCAATACCAAGAGATCCCCGACCTCCACCCATATTCGTTAAAAACATAAGCAATTTTCAGTTACTATGCTCACAACTGAACAAAATAACAGGCTCTGGAAGCTATTCATGTCTAAGCAGAACAAAGGACACGAAGATATCACCAGATACAGCTGAAACCTACAGAAAAATTGTGAAGTATCTAACGGAAACCAACGCGGATTTTCATACGTACCAATTACGGCAAGATCGAGCTTTGAGGGTAGTCATAAGAAATCTACACCCCTCAACACCAACCGAAGCAATAGAAGAAGAATTGAAAACTTCAGGTTTCATAGTGCGCCAGATTACAAATGTACAGAAGGAGAGTAAAGAACAGCCAGGAGTAAAAGTTCCTCTACCCTTATTTTTCGTAGATTTGGAGCCAAATCAAGGGATCGAAAAAATATACGAAATAAGAAGAATATACTACACAAGTGTTATAGTAGAGAAGCCATATCCTAAGAGGGAAATCGTACAGTGTCACAATTGCCAGGCATATGGCCATACCAGGACTTACTGCCATCATCTGCCGCGCTGTGTGAAATGTGGAGAGCAGCACAAATCCGGGGAGTGCACAAAACCGAAACGGGATCCTGCAGTTTGTGCATTGTGCCTTGAAGGACATCCAGCGAACTACAAAGGCTGTCAGATCTACAAGAATATTAAATCAAGATATCAAAAATCCCGGACCCAAGAAGAAGCAGAGGCATCAAGAAGAGAACCTAACGCATCAAGAAGAGGACCTTAAAAAAAAATTGACCCAACGGTGTCTTTTGCACACTTATTAGGAGGTAAGAATGATGTTACTTATTGTGAGACCCTGCCGCAACAACAACACATACCTCAAAATTCTCAACCCCACCCTCAACATCCTAATCAAACTTCACCTAATCAACAGTTTTATCAACACCAAATTCCCCGCATTCCTCCTCCCTCAAATACCACAGATCTCACCAGTTTACTTACATCTTTCCTCTCCGAATTCAGATCCCTTGTTACTCCTTTGATATCTCTTCTCACCAATCTTGTATCACATTTTATCCCTCCCGCGAAAAATCCTTAAATGACTTCCAATAAACCTCTATCCATTCTCCTTTGGAATGCGAATGGTGTTAGAAATCACACAAACGAACTAACTACATTATTACTTGACAAAAATATTGACGTGGCACTAATTACTGAAACTCGACTAACCACTAAACAGCACTTCAAAATACCACAATACCTGACATATCGTACTGACCACCCTGACGGAAAAGCACATGCCGGTACTGCTGTCATTGTACACCAATCCCTCTCCCATCACCTACTCCCGTTACCTACACATGATTTCCTACAGTCCACCGCTATCGTGATAAAAACCTTTTCCTTTCCGGTTACCCTTGCATCAGCGTATTGCCCTCCTAACCGATCCATATCCAATGCCCAATTCCGTTCTCTCCTCGACTCCTTAGGACATCACTTCATCTTGGGTGCAGACCTAAATGCCAAACATCAACAATGGGGTTCCAGAACCACGAATACTCGTGGCCGAACCCTGCTGTCTGCACTCAATTCCCAACATTTTCATCTCCTTTCCCCCAACTCTCCTACCTACTGGCCTACAGATCCCAACCGTAATCCTGATCTTCTTGATTTCTTTATCCACAGCGGCTTAAGTCCCCTCAATTGTTCCATTACACGTCTAAATGAACTTTCCTCTGACCATAGTCCTCTAATCCTTAATGTTTCACTTGAACCCGTTCCCAAACCTTCTCCACCGTCATTTATTAGGGGCCCAGTTAACTGGGACCTTTTCCGCCAAATCATCTCCGATAAAATTGATCTTAACATATCCCTCAAAACTCCCGATGACCTTGATAGTGCCGTAAATTCCTTTACTACCACAATCCAACAAGCCGCCTGGACTGCTTCCTTCCCAAAAGACTCCTCCAGAATTCCTAAAAAGACCATTCTACCCCAACACCTCCTTGACCTAATCCAAACCAAACGCCGTGCCAGATTATTGTGGCAACGTACCCGACATCCTACCGACCGCTGCTCCTATAATTATTACTGCAAAAAATTAAAACTGGAATTAGCCACCTTCAGATCACATTCCTTCAACTCCTACCTATCCTCCCTTTCTTCTCGCGACAATTCCCTTTGGAAAACCACTACCAAAATCTTAAATCCTCACCGCATTTCCCATCCCCTCCGACGAGATGATGGCTCCTGGGCAGCATCTGACGAAGATAAGGCTGAGGAGTTCGCCATTCACCTATCCAATACATTTATTTCACATCCGGAATCCCATCCTGCCCACACCGTAACAGTAGAAGAATTCCTTACATCACCAATCCCACTTTCCTTGCCCCCAAAAGCTATTCATCCTTCCGAAGTGAAATTTCAATTAAAAAAATTAATCCCCCGTAAAGCTCCTGGACATGATCTCCTTACCCCTCAAATCCTTCGACAACTTCCATCCAAAGCAGTCATATTCCTTACATATATCTACAACTGTATCCTACGCACCACCCACTTTCCTCTGCTATGGAAACACTCCACTATTATCCTTTTCCAAAAACCAGGCAAACCTCCCAATATCTCAACATCCTATAGACCAATTAGCCTACTCCCAATCCTTTCAAAAATTTTTGAAAAGATCCTTTTGAAACGAATCCTACCCATTATAGAATCCCAAAATATTCCTTCCCATCAGTTTGGTTTTCGCTCCCAACATTCCACTGTTCAACAAGGACTCCGAGTTGTTGATCATATTTCCTCAGCCCTAGAAAACAAGGAATACTGTTCGGGTGCATTTCTGGACATTGCACAGGCATTTGACCGGGTATGGCACTCCGGACTGCTCTTCAAGCTTAAAATCCATTTACCTCAGTCCTTGTACCTAATCCTCCGATCCTACCTCTCTGACCGCTCCTTCCGAGTTCGCTGTGGAACAGAATTTTCCAATATCTACTCCGTTAAAGCCGGTGTTCCCCAAGGCAGCGTCTTGGGTCCCGTGCTTTACATCCTCTTTACTGCTGACATCCCTGTTCATCCCGATACTTTTCTTGCAACATTCGCTGACGACACCGCAATCTTATCATCCAACTCTGATCCCAACATAGCATCCTTAAATCTCCAAAACCACCTCACCTTGATTGAGCACTGGTGTAATAACTGGCGCATTAAAGTTAATGAATCTAAATGCCAACATATTACCTTTACACTCCGACGCAGTTCCTGTCCACCAGTACACTTTAATTCCATCCAGCTTCCTTACTCAGACACAGTCCGGTATCTTGGCTTTCATTTAGACCGAAGACTAACGTGGAACCCACATACTAGACTCAAAAGACAAGAACTCAACCGACGATACGGCCAGCTATACAGACTACTAAACAGAAAATCCAAACTTTCTATTGAAAACAAATTACTTATCTACAAGACAATACTGAAACCTATATGGACATACGGACTTGAACTGTGGGGGACAGCAAAAGCTTCTAACATCAAACGTATTCAATCCTTTCAATCTAAAGTCCTTCGAACAATAGTTGATGCTCCGTTCTATGTAAATAACAAAATCCTACACCATGACCTTAATATCCCATTTGTCCTAGACCTTATTCCAGAAAAATTCTCCAAATTTCACCAAAACCTTACCTATCATCCAAATCCCCTTGCACAATCTCTATCCAGCACCACCCATCCTTACAATCCTCCTCGAAGGTTGAAGCGGCAGTGGCCCAGAGACCTTTTGTAAATAAGCATCTATTGGAGTTTTGGCAATGGCCAGATCCTCCACTCAAGCCCGAGTGTGTATGATTAGGTTAGTTCTTTTGTTTATATACATTTATTTTATTTTATTGTATTTATTTTTATTTTATTTTATTGTATTTATTATTATTAAGTTTCTGTATTATTTATTTATTTATTTATTTTTTTTTTTTATTGTAAATAGAGTGTGAGTGTGCTTTCTCTGATCACTATTATAAATGTCCTTGATGTGACAGAATGTAATAATTCTAAATAAACAAATAATAAGTTACTAAAGGTAAAAAAAAAAAAAAAAAGTGGAAAGTAAATGGCTATTTACTATTTACTGTTTACTAAAGAGTTTTTAGTACCTAATGAAATAGACAATGTTTACCGACCTCCTGATTGAAAACGCCCCAATACCGAGAATCGTAAATAAAATATTTGTAGGTTACGATGGTATGAAGCTGTTTACGAATTTTCAGGCAGATGTTAATAATTTTGTTTAGTGATATGGTACAAAACCACGGTCAACCAACGCCGGTTTTTACCAAACTTGTCAAAAACTGGTACAAATTACCATAAATAACCCTGTAGTTCGGGTAAATAAGGAAAATTCCTTAGAATCATAGTTGTAAAGCATAAAATTCTGCGGACACTGATTACCAACGGTTTTAATACAAGTTTACAAAAACATTTTAATTTTTGTGTCAACGAACATTTAACGCTATTCAATGACTATAATAAATGGGTTAATCAATGTTTGATTTTCGTATTTTCTTTTTTTTTTTTTTGTTTATTCTTGGTTCATTAAATTTAGAACTACCTAGTTCTTTCATCTCACGTCTAAATGAATACAAAATCAATTTAATTTTTTTTTCTCTCCATACGTAGCGAAGCGTAGTGAGATGTAAAGATGTAGAGGTACTTGTCAATGAAAATTTCCATTAATTCACTTTTCTACCTTGACACCGCCAATATGGTTATTACAAGGCAATCGCTCATTCAGATTTAGTCCTTTGGTCCTTGTACAAGATTTATCAGGGATAAGAAAAATATTATCAAAGGATATTGTGGTATCCTTCATCCGGTAGAACAATAACTTAACTGGAAATCATACAATTTTATTTGAAGATTTCATGTCAACTTTTTACCAATATAACGGCTTTCTTGAGGTTTATTCTATTTTCGTTTAACTAACTTTATAATGACATTATCATTTTTATAGCAGCCATTATCATATTCAAAACGAAAGACTACATTATTACTCATTTTTTTTTTTTTTTTTCAGAATCGTCGGCACCATGTTAAAGTAATGAATGTGAAACTTTCCAATGTTGTGCTTTCGTTACTTCGACATGATGCCGATGATATGACATTGGGTTAACCAACGTCCTAATTTGAGACAAATGGTACAAGTAAACTTACGTTGTTGTTCCTCAATAAGAAACTTCAGGTCACAAACATAGTTGCGTCATTCTATTTATCGAAGAATCCAATTCAACAACGATACAATTCCCCACTCGCGATGGTTATAAATTGTTAATAATACGTTGTTCCATTCGAACAAACGCGTCTTTCTTATAATTATAACGTTACAAAAAGTTTTTCCAAAATTTTGCTGTAGATGCGTTATTCCAGCTGATAATCGATTGGATGTATGATTTAGGACGAAAGGTCTATGTGTTTTTATTATTATTCATTCTTATGAAATAATATTAACTTTTATCGTAACAGTATTTTTTTTTTTTAATCTCTACCTCCTTTCAAAATTCTTAATTACTGTACTCATTTGTTTTCCTCTCATTCCTTCATTATTGTTGATAAAGCTCGCTATTTATGTAGAGTGTTGTCAATGAGGAAAGGGGGCCGCTGTTGCACAAAATGGAGAGCCATCGAAGCTTGGGTTCTTCCAATTTTCTGCTCTATTTACCCTCCCCCATAGTGTTGCCATAAATAACCGAAATGGTTTGCATATTTATCATTGTCTGTAGCAGCAAGCCGTGCGTGCTAAATCCTCTTGTATTTTCCAGAGCATGTGAGCCCTGCATTCTTATATAAAAAGTACCTAAAGTTTCTCCGCTCAGGACGATTATATGTTCCTGTAAAATAAATAAGATTCTACATTATATTAAATAATTGTAAATTTCACTTATGTAACTCAAGCATTTAGGAAAAATTGTTGTTATTTTATATATTTCTTTGTAAGATCGCCGACGTAATTAAAACGAATGCTAAATTAGATAAAAATTCTATTATTAGCATAAGAATCGAATGCTCGTAATTGTCGTTATGATCTATTAGCAGTCAAGTTCCTAAATTCAGCGCTCATCCCATAGAAAGATTTCATCAATCCATTGAATCCAGCAGTGGTGGAGAGCTATTTATGCTGATTTAAGAAACGACCTAATGGACTCCAGCTGAAAATTATCACCCCTAAAAGTAAAAACAATAATAATAAAAAGGTAAATAAGGAAATACCTGCTAAACTGTTGATCAGAAATAAAGTAAAATGAATAAAAATATATGATGCAAATGTAGAAATAATAACCCTGAGATTGTAACAAGATTACATTTAGATTATTCATCGATACCTCTGAAACATCGGCGAATTGAATCGCTGAATAAAGGAACGTCGCACAATCGACGTATCGCGCAATTCTATCGTTTCCATAGATGAGTATAGGAACGGTTTGATGGATTTTCGATGCCATTGATCACTGAGTTTAGAAACTTGACCAATCATTTATTCAGCTTTATATTTAAGTTGGAACCCACTATCTACTTATTTTTGAATACAAGAACGACCCATACGAATCTAAAGCTTTCATAGCGTATTCTTAAGTAAGACCACAGTTAAAACATTGTAGTTCTAAGATGTATATGTCGAAATTTGAAGTTGATTTATTTGTCAAGATTATCACAACAGCTCTTTGCAAAAGTATTGTACTATAAATAAAAATAACTCTAGGAAAGCACCTAAATTTAATGGTAATGTTCAGGGAGTAGAAATTTTAAGTGATCCCTTCAAATAGTTTCAAGGTATTTTACCTTATTAAATTTATATGATTTATTGCGTGATAAATATTCAGGACGAAGTCATTATAAAATTTTGTAAGTGCCGACATTTCAACCCGAACATGTAGATGCGAAACCCGCCCTGATGATGGGGTTTCGAGCACTGAAGATATTTAAGTACCAGTACTTGAATACCTTCAGTGCTCGAAGCACGCCCTGATGATGACCCACATGTTTTGGTTGAAACGTCGGCGCTAATAAAAACTTTATAATAACTGCATCCTGAATATTTATCAGGGTGATGAGGACTCCATGATATGTAAAACAATCGACTAACTTCCTCCAATATATTATTTATTTAAATTACAAATATTTGAGATATGAATGAATACAATTTTTAAGAATTAATAGAAAATTTATGAATAGTCATTATTTTTATTTATTTGACATAATTTTATTTTATTAGAAATGCATAGAGCATGTAAATTCATTGCATGAATTATAACGTAGTTTATCGTACCAGATTTTCTGACGTTACGCTGTCTTTAGTCATGTATTTATTATGATTCATTTTGATATTAATATTCATTGAACGTTATAGATTGCCTTTCATCACCCTCTGAATTTAACGGTTTTATACAGTCACAGGTTCTGTATGAACTCAGTTATTTTAATTTATTCATTAAAGAATGAATTTAATAATAATGTGTGCTGAGCATAATATTCAGTTGAATGTTTAAGTACATTATAACGTTAAAATAAGTTATGAAAATTCATATGTGCTTTGAAAATTGTTAAATTCATTGTTATAATAAAAATTGTTACAAAAATAATTATAATAATCTTTTTTTTTTTTACAGGTGAGTTGTTGTCAATTGCGGAATGTGGGTGAGATGTTTTTTATAGTCGTATTTACATATAAATTAAGTCAAGTCAATCCAAATTTGTGGACTTCTTCATTTTTTTTTTTTTTTTTTTGTGAAACTATATATTTTTTATTAATATTTATGAAATTTACAACTGTACAAATTAATATACATTCAGCAAATGTCATACAGATAAATGCATGACAAGGCTTATAGAGAATCTACCCATTGGTAGCACTCTAATAAAGTATCTAAATTAGGAGATCACGAGCCCTTCTTCTTTTCAGCCGCCTAGGAGGGTTATCTGAGATCGAGGACGAAGCAAGGTTAGAAACGAGAGGTTAGGATGATTCTGAAGTTTATTATGGAAGGATAGGTATCTAGATTGGACCAAATCGGAAACATATGGAACATTAAGGCCATTATGGATTATTCTATTTGTTTTATATAATATATATGTAATTGAAATGTTATAACGTAACATGCTTGCCATGTTAATACAACAATTATTGAAAAATTGTTTAATGTTCCAAAATTTAAAAACAATAATTTACAATTCTATTACAAATCGTTTTTTTTTTAAGTAGAGAAACGTACTCACTTTATGCAATGGGAAAACAACTTCTTTATGTTTTTCGATCGTAGAATATAAAATATTTAAATTGAAGCAATATTAGTCAATTTGTTGAATTAGGCTTACGTTTTAAAACTTTTTCCTCATTTGAAGTCATGATTGAAAAAACAGTTTGTGTTTTCCTTCACTTATGATCAAGGGGGTACAATTTTGAATTTACCTAACCTCTTTAAAAAAAAGAATCTTGGTGTTGATAATTAAAGTTGCCCTCGAGATTGGTCTTGGGAAAACAATTTTCACTTTTCCATTTCCCTCAGGCAAAAAAGTGTTGTTTTTTTTAAGGTTGATTCGTTTAAATGTTTAATTTTCCTTACTTGTTTACGGCATAAAGATTTTTTACTTTTAATTGCTTATTTACATTTCTATAATTGTGCATGGTCTGTCATTGACTTAAAGTATATTTCTATATATTATATGATATTTAGATAATTTATTTATATCATTTGCGAACATCGAATAGTTTTAAAATTTATTAGATAAATAATAAAAATTGAAATCTTGTTAACATTCGATACCTTTTGAGATTAAATGAATCCCTTTGGCATGGATTTAATAGAAAATATTTCCATCTCTTGAAACTTTATGAGAAGTGTCAAAATACTGAAATTAAATTCTCCTTTTGAAGTTGAAGCCGAGACGGAATTTTCATCACTAAATTTTTTTTTTCTTCTCAATTTATTCCCGGAAAAAATAAATGGAAAAAAAATAAGTTAATTTTAAGAAAGATAAAAACCTATTTCGAACTACGTAATTGTAGTTCTGACAAGAGTTAGAATTCCTATTTAATTTTCCCGTAGCCAGTTTCATTCCAGTTCATTATGAATTATAATTACTGGATCAATTATATGTAATTTTCCATTTTATTTTATTTCATTGGTTTCTCTTTAATTACTTATAAAAAGTATTTACGTCGCTAGCCTTTATATATATATATATATATATATATATATATATATATATATATATATATATATATATATATATATATATATATATATATATATATATATATACAGGATGTCAGGTAAATAGAGGGAAATATTTTAAATGGTTGGTAGTAGACATCAAGATCTCCAAAAACGTTTATGTAAACAATTTTCCCAATTTCCAGCAGATAGGTGGGAACTTGAAGATTTGTGTTTTTTTTATGCGTCACGTTCTTTGTTGAAGCGAATATTTATCACGCAATAAATCATATAAATTTATTAAGGTAAAATATCTTGAAACTATTTGAAGGAATCACATAAAATTTCTACTCCCTGAACATTACCATTAAATTTAGGTGCTTTCCTAGAGTTATTTTTATTTATAGTACAGTACTTTTGCAAAGAGCTGTTGTGATAATCTTGACAAATAAATCAACTTCAAATTTCGACATATACATCTTAGAACTACAATGTTTTAACTGTGGTCTTACTTAAGAATACGTTATGAAAGCTTTAGATTCGTATGGGTCGTTCTTGTATTCAAAAATAAGTAGAAAGTGGGTTCCAACTTAAATATAAAGCTGAATAAATGATTGGTCAAGTTTCTAAACTCAGTGATTAACTGATCAATGGCATCGAAAATCCATCAAACCGTTCCTATACTCATCTATGGAAACGATAGAATTGCGCGATACGTCGATTGTGCGACGTTCCTTTATTCAGCGATTCAATTCGCCGATGTTTCAGAGGTATCGATGAATAATCTAAATGTAATCTTGTTACAATCTCAGGGTTATTATTTCTACATTTGCATCATATATTTTTATTCATTTTACTTTATTTCTGATCAACAGTTTAGCAGGTATTTCCTTATTTACCTTTTTATTATTATTGTTTTTACTTTTAGGGGTGATAATTTTCAGCTGGAGTCCATTAGGTCGTTTCTTAAATCAGCATAAATAGCTCTCCACCACTGCTGGATTCAATGGATTGATGAAATCTTTCTATGGGATGAGCGCTGAATTTAGGAACTTGACTGCTAATAGATCATAACGACAATTACGAGCATTCGATTCTTATGCTAATAATAGAATTTTTATCTAATTTAGCATTCGTTTTAATTACGTCGGCGATCTTACAAAGAAATATATAAAATAACAACAATTTTTCCTAAATGCTTGAGTTACATAAGTGAAATTTACAATTATTTAATATAATGTAGAATCTTATTTATTTTACAGGAACATATAATCGTCCTGAGCGGAGAAACTTTAGGTACTTTTTATATAAGAATGCAGGGCTCACATGCTCTGGAAAATACAAGAGGATTTAGCACGCACGGCTTGCTGCTACAGACAATGATAAATATGCAAACCATTTCGGTTATTTATGGCAACACTATGGGGGAGGGTAAATAGAGCAGAAAATTGGAAGAACCCAAGCTTCGATGGCTCTCCATTTTGTGCAACAGCGGCCCCCTTTCCTCATTGACAACACTCTACATAAATAGCGAGCTTTATCAACAATAATGAAGGAATGAGAGGAAAACAAATGAGTACAGTAATTAAGAATTTTGAAAGGAGGTAGAGATTAAAAAAAAAAAATACTGTTACGATAAAAGTTAATATTATTTCATAAGAATGAATAATAATAAAAACACATAGACCTTTCGTCCTAAATCATACATCCAATCGATTATCAGCTGGAATAACGCATCTACAGCAAAATTTTGGAAAAACTTTTTGTAACGTTATAATTATAAGAAAGACGCGTTTGTTCGAATGGAACAACGTATTATTAACAATTTATAACCATCGCGAGTGGGGAATTGTATCGTTGTTGAATTGGATTCTTCGATAAATAGAATGACGCAACTATGTTTGTGACCTGAAGTTTCTTATTGAGGAACAACAACGTAAGTTTACTTGTACCATTTGTCTCAAATTAGGACGTTGGTTAACCCAATGTCATATCATCGGCATCATGTCGAAGTAACGAAAGCACAACATTGGAAAGTTTCACATTCATTACTTTAACATGGTGCCGACGATTCTGAAAAAAAAAAAAAAAATGAGTAATAATGTAGTCTTTCGTTTTGAATATGATAATGGCTGCTATAAAAATGATAATGTCATTATAAAGTTAGTTAAACGAAAATAGAATAAACCTCAAGAAAGCCGTTATATTGGTAAAAAGTTGACATGAAATCTTCAAATAAAATTGTATGATTTCCAGTTAAGTTATTGTTCTACCGGATGAAGGATACCACAATATCCTTTGATAATATTTTTCTTATCCCTGATAAATCTTGTACAAGGACCAAAGGACTAAATCTGAATGAGCGATTGCCTTGTAATAATCATATTGGCGGTGTCAAGGTAGAAAAGTGAATTAATGGAAATTTTCATTTACAAGTACCTTCATCTCACTACGCTTCGCTACGTATGGAGAGAAAAAAAAATTAAATTGATTTTGTATTCATTTAGACATGATATGAAAGAACTAGCTAGTTCTAAATTTAATGTACCAAGAATAAACAAAAAATAACAAAAAGAAAATACAAAAATCAAACATTGATTAACCCATTTATTATAGTCATTGAAAAGCCTTAAATGTTCGTTGACACAAAAATTAAAATGTTTTTGTAAACTTGTATTAAAACCGTTGGTAATCAGTGTCCGCAGAATTTTATGCTTTACAACTATGGTTCTAAGGAATTTTCCTTATTTACCCGAACTACAGGGTTATTTATGGTAATTTGTACCAGTTTTTGACAAGTTTGGTAAAAACCGGCGTTGGTTGACCGTGGTTTTGTACCATATCACTAAACAAAATTATTAACATCTGCCTGAAAATTCGTAAACAGCTTCATACCATCGTAACCTACAAATATTTTATTTACGATTCTCGGAATTGGGGTGTTTTCAATCTGGAGGTCGGTAAACATTGTCTATTTCATTAGGTACTAAAAACTCTTAAATAGCCATTTACTTTCTACTAGAATCGTAAGATAACTTGAACACAAAGTTTTGTGATCAAATTACCTTACAATGAAAGTAAAAACTGAAGTTTATTAGGAATGTGTTGAACGAGCACAATAAATAAATAAAATAACACGGTTAATAAGATTCAAATCATTACTTTTCGTTCTTTTTATTTAAGTTAACAATCCCCTCGGGTTTTTCTAGTGAATCAGATAAGTTCCGAAGCGGTGATCTATTGTCAAATAGGCTGGGCGTGTTCATCTGTGTGTAAATTGCGAAGCTGCGGGCCTCCCTTTGTCTCAAGATAATAGCTCAAGATAACAAACTTGGATATTCCTATCTCCAGAGAAGACTGTAGTTTTCGATTCTCTCAGGAGCTACCGGCCAACTTCAAGAGCATTTGCAATTCAATTGAAAATGCTATCAGGGATCCAGAAAATGAAGAAAGATAAGAAACTTAAGCTCGGGCAGTCATTAGGAAGGAAACTTTAAAAACAAATCAACGTATATCCACCGAAAAGTAAAAAAAAAAAAAAAAAATCAAATGTGATATATCTCTAGTCTCAGTTTGAAATTGATCCTCTAAAAATTTAAACTTGCAAGGACAAAGCTAGATAAGATATATATGTACATACTATATGTACTTATATATTTTAATAGTTGAGAGTTAGCTTATCTTTTTTATGTTAGCTTATTTTTTTTATCGTTAGCTTATTTTTTTAATTTATTGTTAGCTTATTTTTTTTATTTATTGTTAGCTTATTTTTTTTATTTATTTATTTTTTTTTTATTTTGTAAATATGGTTTGAATGTGCTCTCAGAACTCTATTAAAAAAAAAAAAAAAAAAGTTGAAAAATAAAATGGAGGATAAGAAAAAAAGCCAAATTTTAACGCACAAAACAATAAATATTAAATTTTCATTCAATTTGTGAAAAAACAAACCAAAGAAGATACGAGGTTGATATAAAAAAAAAATAGTAATAATTTATGTCAACAATAAATGAAATAAAAATAATGAATGTCAACAAAACATTAAGTGAGTGGAATTTAAATTAAATGTTTAATTTTGAATTGAATAGGTTGGAGTGATGAGTCAAATTGAAATGGTAAAAAATAAATAATTTTATTTATTTTTATATTCGCCGACGTTTCGCCCTTCATGAGTTGTGTTGCTCCAATGCGAGACCGAAACGAGTCTTGGTCTTGCAAACATAGTCTTGGTCATGGTCTTGGTCTTGCGCAAGAGACTCGCAACAATCCTGCATTTACTTATTAGTTTATTACTACAGAGATATTACTGTACTTTTTTAGATAGGAGAAGCCCGGATGAAAAATTAGAATTGAAGTATATGGGTTACACCAATTATTAACATATAGTAACTAAGATTGTCAAGTATTACTAACTATTTTGTCTTAGTTTTTATTTTAAAAAAATTGATTTTTTTACCAGTCCTGTTCTTGGTCTTGCAACAGTTAGGGGGCCTTGATTTTGGTTTTGCAAAGTGCAAGATCAAAAATGATTTTGGGCAACACTATTAACAACACTACGGGCTGCTGTGCAAAAAGTAAAGTCAGACTTTTTCGGTCTGACTTCCTTCTCTTCAACGATTCACGATAGTCAACCATAAACTCACAATTATGAATCTATATACACGGGGTCAACGACCAGATAACAATCTTCTTACTACTCACCACCGAACCAGATCTATCAGACTTCTTGTACAGCAGCCCTGATGAAGGCTTGAACTTCGGGCCGAAACGTCGGTTAATATAAAATAAATAAAATTATTTATTTTTTACCATTTCAGTTTAATTTTTAAAATTCATATTATTAGGAACTGTGGAGATATTTTGCTTATAGCATACATTTACAATGTACAAAAAAATACATGATACGTTTTAAAATTTCGGTTTAAAATAAAACGGTATTTGTGCTTGTTGAGCAATTATTGGTTAAAATTAAATATTTGTGGGAAAAAATGTGACAAATGCATACCATTATATGAAATCGTTATCGTCACGGTGGTTTTGAGGCAGATGAGGTTTGCATACGATATTACATTCCTGAGGTTACAGATTCAGGTCCGATTTCGGTATTTCGGTCATACTACGTAAAAGGCGAGGGGATTTTGAAATTGATTTAGGATCAAAGCCATCTTTTTTTAAGAAAGATCGTTCGACCTTATCCCAGAAACAATGAAAGCTCAGTTGGCTAAAGCGTCGATTCGGAACTAAAATCGGTTTCACCTTCAGATTTTTGGACCGTGAACTTACCTAAAGTCCGTAACGGGTTTTGTAAACAGGCTTCTTTAAGCAATATAATGATGTTATTAACTTAAATAATAATTATAGAGAAATTATTAAATTGAAAATAAACTAACGTTTGATCATACAACTAAATACGGAGTGAAGATATACAAATAATGATATTAACTTAAAAGAATCACTTTAATAACTATATTTATATTTATGAGGTCCTGTGCCCAACTTCTTTACAAAAATCTCGAAAAATTATCGCGTATAAATTGAGATGAGACGAATTAGTTAATTAATTCCAATTCGTGCTAAATTGAAACAAGTAGAATACTAAGGCATTTATTTATTTTCTTACAAAAATAAGACCTCACGGACTTCACGGACATACCCAAAAACTTCATACGAAACCTGACCACATGTAAAAAAAACATCCGGCGAAGGCTGAAAAGGTGGTTATGAGATCTCTTGGATTAATTTCCATTTCAATTAAGGAGTACAAGTCAAGTAAGTAGTAAGTGTCGATGGGAACTGACATCCCGCATGCCTTAGACGCCAATTGTATCAATTGACATATCTTTTTAAATTTATATTTAATATTAACAAAAATAAATAAATAAAATGGGCAATTTTCATGTTATTCTTTCCTACACTATGTAAGTATGGCCAGTCATTTTTTTTTCCTAATTTTAGAGAACGAGCTTTGAAATATTTTCTCGGATATTATTTTTTTTTACAGCTTTCGCATTCACAAAATATTATTTCGCGGGCTTGCAAGTGGAAAAACCTCAGTTTTGTCATCTCATGAGAATGTATTTAAAAATAATTGTATTCATGTACTCGTCAAAATATTATAATAATTATAATAATAATAATAAAGAATAAACAAAAAATAAAACTTTAAATTTCAATGTCAAAATTCTTACTACTTTTAAGATAAGTTTTTAGCCAGTTAAATGTATGATAAATGAATTTCAATACAATACAAGATTTCAGCATATATTGAAAAACTATTATAAACTTTCTATAAAAATAAAATAAGAAAAATATATAATTGGTAATTGGTTGACTGTCGTGGATAATGAAGAGAAGAATAGTTGGGGTGCTCAGTCAAAAAAGGAAGGCAAAAAATAAATTATAATATTTATTTTTTACATATGCCGACGTTTCGACCTGAAGTTCAGGCCATCATCAGGGCTAAGAAAATAACAAAGAAAAATATACTTTTTAAATGATAAAATATTCCTCTAATTATTAAAAATAAAGCGAAAACACATCATTATGATTTCATTGATGTTCAAAATTAGGTAAAATATAATTTAAATTAATAAATAGTAATTTTTTATGATTAAATTTTTTTTCTTATAATGACGGTTTCAATTTTTTAAAAATTTTATATTCTTGAAAATTAAAAACACACACATATATATACATACAATTATGGTTTTATGAAGGAAATAATCATCATACTCTAATTAAAGAAGATATAATTGCAATTTATTTGTCTTTTTATAGCAATAGAAGTTCAGTATTTCATATTAATATAAATAACAAACCAGTAGAAATAATTGTAAGACAAATCTAAACTTCATTCATAAAAATATAACTTAGCATACGTCGGCAAAAATTACGTACGAGGTACAAGGCTGGTCGATTCTCGTACCTCATACAATACGTCATAATCTCGTAGAAACACGCGGATCATCGTAAAAACGGCAACAATACCCACAAGCATGGGCTGAAACGATGGCAACAATAAAGATCTTTAAAATGTCTAGTTTTCTGACTATTTATCACTCTGGAATTAGATAAACAACATTGATCCTGGACACTACTACAATTCCGACACTATTACCAATGGCATACCCTTCGCCGGGATTCAGAGAAGACGGACTGAGTTCCTGGAGTGGAGGAATAGGCTGAAGATATTAGGCTCCGGAAGACACTCTTCAGGTTGACAACCGCCTCATGAATTCCTGATGACTCCTTGACTGACTCCTTCTCATCTGCAGTCATGTTCGTCATCGCGGCTGCTCGGGAATAGCAATATCTCTGCTATAACGGCAGTCTGCTCGCCTAACTCGATGACTCACGTACATTTGGCTCCTCAATATTGGTCACTTTTCCTAGAATTTTTGCTATTCCGGGCAACATCAGTATTCGTTGTATTGTTAATTTTGATCTGAAATTGTGCCGGATTAGCAATAACTACAGTGGTTCAGCAGTGTCATATCACGGTATTATAGACCGAGGTACAGATACTTTTTCTATCTTACCGTAACGTACAAACTTATTATCGACAAAAATTCTCAGAAACCGGGCGTTTACTTATTAAATAAACAAGACACTAAAAACTCACAAATAAAAATTATATTTCCACTTGAATCGTATAATTTTGATCACAAAATAAGATCAAATCACGAAAAATAAGATGGACAATAAAAATATTGGGCCGTTCGGCCTATATAACCTCGTTATTTTGACATGTTAAGGAATAAGGTCATGCCAAATGGCCAAATATTTTTGTAGGCTACCTTTATTCTCGATTCAAATAATATTTACCTTACAAATAATAAATTATCTTTCGATTCAAGTGAAAAGTAAATGATTGTTCATTAAGTTAAATAGTTTAGTCTAATTAAATAGACAAAGTTTGAGTATCTCCAGATTGAAAACGCCCCGATTATTAAAAATTCCGTAAATAAAAAATTCGTAGGTTACGATGAGATGACGCTATGTACGAAGTTTAAGGCGAATATTAATAATTTGATTAAAAGGGGTCTGTAGCACCGACTATTACGGTAGAGAAAAACTAACTACTCTCACCACATGTTTGGTACCAACAAACGAAACATATATTTATATAATGTTTATAAACTTACAAAAAAAAAAATTGAATTTATATTGATAGTTTATATCAGTTACAATGTTCATTTACAGTACTTAAAAAGCGAAAAGATGTTATTTTTATTTTATTGATGTTATTTTTATTTTATTATTACTATTATTTATTTACTTATTTTATTTTTCTATATTTCTTTTTCTTTATTATTTCTATTATTCTTTGTTATTCTCAGTTATTGTTAGTAAGTACATGTTGTGTGAATGATTCATGTAGCCTTAATATTAATATGGCAGAATGTATTAATATTCAATAAAAAAATAAATCAAAAATAAATATAAACAAAAAAAATTACAAACTTTTCAAAATAAAATCTTAAAAATTAATTTGATTGATTTGTAAGATACAGATAACTTAATCATGAAATTGAAATATAAACAATAATAGAATTCATTGAAAAGCGCATTACCATATTGTAGAATAGAATAGAATAGAAAATTAAACTTTATTCTGGGACTAAGTCCCTTTAGAATAACAATGATGAGTTAATACAAAGTAAAGTACAAATCTGGCCAAAAACTAACTTCTAAAAATTTTATTTTAATTTATTTTTATTGTATTAATTTATTTTATATTTAATTAATTTTAATTGTATTACCAGTTAAAGGTGTAGTAGCAATTCTAGTATCAATGTGTAAGCTAGAACCCACATTTATGTAAGACATTTTAATGAGAATTCTATTATTCATATATTTTTTTATTTTTACTATACACATATTTTATTTATTTGTTTTATTATTTTTTAAACTTAATTTTAAGCTTAACCTTTATTTATTGTATTATTATTATTGATTTATTTTTCAAACCTTATAATTCCATAGTTATAAACACTAGATATGTTAGTGTTATCTCATAGGGATGAGTTTTGTATGAGATTACCAAATTTAATAATATAACAATTATTCTGAAGAGAACAATATCCGGTAATGTCAAACAATAAAATAGAAGATACAAGAAAAGAAGTAATGAAGATAAGAAAAATTCATTCGTTCAACACTCAAAATGTATATAATTTTAAACATTCTTAAATTCTAAAAAAAAAAAAAACGCATCGAAATCAGACCACTATAAGTAAAGATAAATAGAGTTTCAAGATACATTTTGGTTTATGATTTTTAATAACGAAATTACCGATCGGAAAAAATTTCTTTTCCTCAAATACTATTATATAGTTGTTTTTTTTTATAAATAGTTTTAAACAGGAAAGGTTTTTTTTTTTCACTTCTTTCTTTATTCTTACTTTTCTTTCTGTATTATTTGTCTATTATATTATTTGATCAATTGGCCACTCACCAATATTCTGTACTAATTATTCGCCGAAGAACTAGTCACAACGAAATTATTACTTGAGGTAAATGTAACTTTAATTTAAAAGAATATTGCATGCACCAATAAATGTACTTAGATATCATTCAAGTTTTACGGATAGCGTGTATTCAGTCCAAATGGCACCATGAAATATTTTATTTCCACTATCTCTCACAAGGACCAATAAAACAAGGACTTATCATGTTTATATTTTGAGACTTGAATATCAACCAACGTCTTCCGTGGCTGTCTCAGAGAACTTTACGATAAAGGAATCCATTTAATTTTAAAGGATAAAAAACCTTTTATAAATTAACTTAATAACATCAAAAAAACATAATAAGTACATTATATACAAAAAAAAAAAATCAGAACAATATTAAAATTGATTTATCAACTCTAGATGATATAGTCTTTCAATTATTAATAAAATTAAATATCTTGCTCAAATATCTAATAAAATTTTAATTACTGTGTTGGAAAATAATTTAATCATGAAATACATATAAAATCATATTTTCCAATTAAAATGATAGGGTTCCCCATATGAAGGAAATATTATGCTTTTAATTTCATTCTCTGCTCACATATATTAGTCTAAATAATCAATTTAAAACAAATTTCACCACACATAGTTCTGAAGGTTTCAAGATTGTCAAATAAAGTAAATTCAATATCAATAATCTAATAGAATATAAGGAAGTATTTAGAAATTTAAGAATTATATATAATTAACATAAATTTATCTATCTAATGTCACTTGTATTTATCTTGGTTAATTGTCATTTATTTATTATTACAAATAAAAATACATCATAAAATCATTAAAATGTTGGTTAATCCAATAAGACGAATGGAAGTGACAACAGATAGATAAACATAGGTTAAATACACCTAATTTTAAAATAATATATAGATAATCAAAGTAAAAGTTCAGTTAATTTTGACCATAAACACACTGCGGTAAAATAAATCAAATGTATTTCAATACATTAATGCTTTAATTTCATGTAGTAAAAATGATAGGTGATATAGGGATAATTAGAACTATAAATTTGCAAATGGATGAATATTGAATCATAAACGCAAAAAATGAAGTAATAGTACAAGTACGGAGGTTCTGTTTTTCCAAATATTCCAAAATTATAAAATATAAATTTCCAAATATTATAAAATTAAATAAAACAATAATCTACCTTCAAATAAAGAAAAATGAATAATTAAAAAAACATAAGTTAATAATCATAATCACACATACAATCATCAATGTTTGGAAATAAATGTTCTGTTTTACACTTGTCAGACATCGTTTCTTGAAAGAAGTGTCCTTTCAGATCATTTGGAATAACAACATAAAAAAATTATTATCATCCAAAAATATGCAAACAAATTATTAATTATAATTCTAAAGAAATTGTAATTAAACAATGAATTAGTAACTAATTTTTTCAGATAAACTGAACGGTAGGGTACGATTTATTATTTCTTTCTTTATTTTAATAAATATCTAATAATCGATTGTAAGTATGAATGCTCACTATGAAAATTGTAATTTATTTTGTATTTTTTTAAATCATCATAATTTTATTCAAATGGTATGCTGCAGATAGACGAGTTTTCAATTAAAATGTTTTAAAATTCCTTTATTAAATATATGGATATTCAAAAATCGAACAAGAGTTTATAGATATAAAATGCAATAATTATATACATAATAACAATTATTATTTTAAAATAATAGTTCATTTAGCGGTTTAATATCATTACTATTGTTTTCATTAATCTCTTTCTTTGGTAATAAAAAAAATGAATGAAACCATTGGTAAGATTGCATTTAACTTATTTTATAATTAGTTATAGCCCATGTATTTTTTTAATTAATTTTCAATTTTAATTTGAAAATGTCTTAATTTAATACAAGAAATCTATATAAAACTGATTCAATCATATTGCACTTGTTGTTTTCGCCTTTTCTGTAGAAATATGTCTGCTAAGACACGTATATATATATATATATATATATATATATATATATATATATATATATATATAGATATATATATATATATATATAGATATATAATAGATACCATTACCAATTTCTTTTTAAATTTATAAACATTAATCTACCTGCAATTTACAATGAACAAAAACACGATTCCCGCCACTCAGGACATTAACCTATATATGTGACCGCTGCTGAAATAAGGTTGGAAACTCCTGATATAACTAATCCAATAACGGATGGAACTCGAATCCAAAAATCTTGGATTTTTCAATTAAAATTACGACGATTAAAAACAAAATTTCTGCTTTTAAAAGTAAATTCTTCAAGGTAGAGAGGAATGCGACAGAAATGGACTCCGGGACAGGTGAGTGGAGAAGGAACGTGCAATGCATCCAGGCCGCAGGCAGCAGCTATCTTGGAAATGCGGAATCAGGATAATAATCTCTCTTCTCGTTTTAGCTAGCGGGTAATACATCCTTAACTTGGAAATTCCAAAGAAAATTAAAAAAAAAACAACAATGAACTAAAAATGCAATGAAAATACTACCACAGCTAATCAAGAATATGGGTGAAAAAGTGTGAAAAACATTGGTTAGAAATTGCAAAACTTGTATAAAACCATAAATTTCTAAAAAATAGTTAAAATGAGACTTTTCTACTTTAAGAATATCAGTAAAATTTTAAAGTGTTTTTACATTTAGATTAAAATATCTCAGACACTAAAAATCGTACCTGTAAGTGAGGGAAATATTCAGAATTTTATCTTCTTTATAATGAGCTATTACTCAATGCTTAACGTGACGCCGTTGTTAGCGAGACAAAAAGAGAAAAAGGGAACTAGTTCGGTTGAACAAAAGGATTAAAATATCTCAGAAATTAAAAATCGGAACTTAACGCGACTTCGTGGTAGAGAAGCGAAATGAGAAAAATAGTGTCGAAAACCAACTGATAACGAGTTTTATTGAAGATATAGATAGATTAAAATATTTCAGAAACTAAAAATCAGACCTGCATAAGCGGAGGAAATCTTCATCATTTCATCCTCTTTGAAATGAGCTGTTTATTCAAAATAGTATCTAGAGCCAAAAGGAGTAACCAAAATCAAAGTTGAGTAAATTTGTTCATGAAATTACAATGTTATAAAAAAAAATGAAAACAGTCAAGTAATAATAAATATATGGGGTTACTTTGCTCCTTAACGGATAGCATTGCTCCATTTACGTCAAATGTTACGTATTGCTGTGTGTGACGCAAAAGTAACAGTCCAAGGCGCGAAAGGCCTAAAAGAGAAAGAAGAAAATAGCTTCTTTGTGGGAGCTGTAAAGTTCAGTGGAAGGATAAACATAACTTGTCTCATATTTTTCTTCCTCATGTGTTAACCTCCGTTAGGCAAAGTATCTCAAACACTTATTACTGGATATCTTCTGCTAAGGGAGTGCGAAGGCCGACCGGGCTAACACGTTTCCAATACATGCTTTGCCAGGCAACCTGATCTCATGAATATTAAGAGTTTAAGTTCCAATGCCGGCGGAATTTACGTCAGACATTAATCCTCCGCCCTCTCCTCTGGTCCGAGAAAAACCCTTTTTGCCGAAAATGCGAGGCAAGAGAGAATAAAAAGCTTAAGTATGCAGCACTAAGTATTAAATATAGACTATGATCTCTAAGTTATTAAAATTTTATAATTAGCGCGTAGTAAGCAAATGCTAGTTTTAGTAATTAATCTCTTCCTCAATTATAATTTCTAAAATCTGATATTGGGGATGATATAATATTAATTTAAAATAAAAAAGAAGTGTGTGAATATATTTTGGTCTTCATTTATATCATGAGAATTTCTTTTATGATATATCTTTTTCCTATGAAAACTGTTTACAAAGATTGAAAATTGAAACTATTATTATAAATGCATTATATTTTTTCTCTTTAATGATAAAAATGATAACACTTAAATCTCAAAATAGTATAATCGAAAGGCTTTTTCTTACATTTATACCTTACCTATTTTGACGGTACTTTAATTTAAAAAATATTTAAAAAATAACTCCCTTGGAATAAAGTTGACAAACAATATCATTTTAATACTTGAAGAGTTTTAGAACTTAAAAAAACGCTTTCACTAAGCATCAAATTAGAATTATTAATTCATTAAATTAAATTCATCACAATCCTTGCACTATTGCTGACAGCATAGAAAGGAAATACCTTACACCTTTCATTGAGCAATACCTTAATCAACCTGTAAGCTGCATTGCAAGATGATTGGAGGGTTATGACTTGAGAAACTTCAAGCATATCGCATGTATATTACATAACGTAAATGTAATTTCAAACAGCTCATAAAAGGGCACATGGAAATGGCGTTGAGCAGTGAACTCATTACACGCAACTATTACACAGCGTAACGGGTAAAGTTCGAAATTAACTGAATACCGCTACGCGTTGTCGGAAGTAATAATAGTACATATACAGGAATATTGCTACACGAATCGCTTTGGCGGCTTACTAAATGCTTAATAGTGTTATGTTAGAAATGGCAGAGGATATAATTTTAGTTGGGAACACAAGGAAGGAACACGATTTTAGTGAGAAGTACAATAATTGCTAGAAAAACAACAATAGTCCTTACATAACTAAAATTAAATTAAAAGAAAAAACAGAAACCAGTTTATAATATTTAGTTCAGATTAATACAATCTAAATACTAGTTCATCATTGAAATATCAAAGTCTTGAGACTTTCATGTGACAATACTGTAAACAACCAGTCAATGTTTCACAAATTCAGGCATCATCAATGTATACAAATTACATGATGCATTCGGGATATAGCACATCACACCTCAATAGCCTAAAAATAATTTACCTATAATAACTTAATACTGAAGGAATATGGAAGTGACATTAGTTATACAGAGAAACGTTGCAAACATACACTCATTCAATAAGTCTGGACTATATAGGTTTAATAATACGGTGATAAATACCGCTTCGGACTCATGAGCAATCGATTTCCATGAATAATATATCAAACGAAAGGAAATTTAATGGAGAAGTGACGATCCCAATTTCCAAACATAAAACCTTCCTAAAACTATAATATAAGTCCCTTAAAAAAAAGGTTTAAAAAATCGAGGGTTCAGTAAATTGTGTTTTAAAGCTTCCCTAAAATGTACAGTTTTAAAGCTAAAAAAAAGTGCAGTTTTCGAGATAAATCGTACTTTTTTCCGAAAGCCACTTTGGTGCAATGGTTGCCATGGGATACCTTTTCCATGTTCATGTTTAAAAATTAAAATATTGCTATTACTGATCATCTTTGCCCAAGTAATAATTAATTGTTCAGGTAATGGAGAAGAATAGCTCAACAATGATTTCTTGGGCCTTTCGTAAATATAGAAAGAAACTTTTTGGAATTTTTGATGAATAAAAAAATATGGTTTCGGTACCAGAATTGGGCAGTATTTTTTAATAAAGCATTTTTTATTTTAATAAAGTATATTTTTACGTATTTTGTTTTTAATAAGAACAATATAAAATAGATTGTTAGTGACGGTGACTGTTTTATCTATTTTTTATTTTTATTATTGAAATTTACAACTGTATTAAATGATAAATACAACAAGTAAATATGATTGAAATTTAGAACATTATTAAATGATAAATACAACAAGTAAATATGAAATAAGTAGCATGATATGTACAACTTGAAGAGAAACTACTGATTGGCAGCACTCTAATTATATTTCTTTATCAGAAGGTCCCGAGGCCACTTCTTTTCAGACGCCCCAGATGGTTGTCAGAAATAGAAGAAGAAGCAAGGTTGGAAACAATATGGTTCGGATGGTTCAGAAATTTATTATGGAAGGATAGGTATCTGGATTGCGCTAAATCGGAAACATATGGTACATTAAAGTCGTTATGGATGATTTTATTTGTGACAAAGTAGGGAGCATTGAGGATTTTACGAAAGATTTTGGATTGTAGGGATTGGATGCGAGAGGAATTTGATTTTTTAGTAGAGAACCAAAGCTAGATCCCGTAAGTCCAAATATACCTTATTATAGTAATATATATGAGTCTTTTGTAAATAGTTGGAAGTTTAGAGCATTTGTCTAGTAAGTACTGCAGTAGTCGAAAACGTCGGGCGGTTTCTAGTCGATTCAGTCTGGTATGGGGTTCCAAGTGAGTCGTTTGTCCAGGTGGAGTCCTTTGTATCGGATTTGATCAACAGAGATAAGTGGGGTATTTGTTTTATTTTAAAAATATAAAACACAAACTAAGTATTTGTATTTTATTTTCAAAATACAAAAAATATATTTTATTTTGAATTCACAAAATAAATTAACCAATTAACCGTTTCTTCACCACCTACATCACAAAATGTCACCTATTTATTAAAATGTCATGTAATTTAGTGTATGGTAATATTCTATATGGAATGGATCACCTATCTTCCGCCAGCTAGGAACCCCTAGACAAGAAGAGGGTATCAAGAAGGAAGTCGTTGAGCTGCAGGAAAGAGCCAACGATCTTTGGCTTCGAGCCACAATCTTCAGCCAACACTTTTCGTAATTAACCGAGATATTTATTGTCTCATCTACCTCTATATATTTTTTTTAATTTACTCCGCTATTGCCGATATCGAATTAATTCACTAAGAAAAAAAATATATTTTTTATTTTTATTTATTTAAAGAAATTTACAACTGCATAAAAAATACAAATAGTAAAAATGCACACATTAGAAATAATGACATGAATGGTGTTAATAAGCGAAAAATAAAAAAGATATATATATATATATATATATATATATATATATATATATATATATATATGTATGTTATTATATAGTTACAATAACTATATATATATGTATATATATATATATGTATATATATATATATGTATATATATATATATATATATATATATATATATATATGTATATATATGTAATATATATATATATGTTATTATATAGTTACAATAACTATATATATATATATATATATATATAGTTATTGTAAATGGAGAACTTGAGTTGCAGATTATATAATGCTCAAAAAATTTCCGACCCATCTCAATCAGCTATAACGACACAGTGTTTACTCAGTATAATTTTAAAAATTCAAGTACTGCAATGTTGTAAATTCACCTGTCCTGAACAAATATTTGTAGCCCAAGTCGAAGAGGGAATACGAGCAGAGGTAGGCAAATAGGCTGGATCAAAGGGTAAGTTGAAACCCCATCGTATACTCTTTCTGCTCTTTTTGTATTAAAGAAAGGGTTAGAGTTAATTCTACATTCTGTCAACCAGCACATAATGTTTTATGGTCTAAGTATCTTTGATTTAGGAGATTTTATTTGTTCAAAAAATTAAATTTATATATTATAAGAAAATATAAAGTGTAATTATGGGAAAAATATTTATATATATATCCATGTCCATATGGATATATATATATATATATATATATATATATATATGTATGTCCATCCCCTTTAAGGCCGATGGCGCATAAACCTTCCCCCCCCCTCCTCCCAAGATATTTTATTGCCCTCTTCTTATTAAAAACAGTGGAAACGAAAGTAGAATTTAAATATTCATAGATGATATATAATTACACATATTGTGGTCTGTTCCATGCATCCACTTATCTTTTAACTAAAAACTTTTCATTTTGATAATTCAAAACCCCGTCGAAATGTGCTCCCTCAAAAATTGAAAACCCCGTCAAAAAGTGTACCCTCATTAATTTTGATAATGCAACCTGCGTCATGAAATCCCTTGTATATACATGTGTAGTGTACTCCCAGTAGTAGTTCTATGAAATCGCTAGAAGATCTTCAGAGCCAATCTACTTAAAGAAAACATGATTATCAATTCAATTTAATTTTTATTAGTGAATTAATTCAATATCGGCAGTAGCAGAGGAAATTAAGACAAAATAAAAAAAATAGAGGTAGATGAGACAATAAATATCTTTGGTTAATTACGAAAAGTGTTGGCTAAAAATTGTGTCTCGAAGCCAAAGATCGTTGGATCTTCCCAGCAGCTCAACGACTTACTTCTTGATACCATTTTCTTGTCTAGGGGTTCCTAGCTGGCGGAAAGATAGGTGATCCATTCCATAAAGAATATTACTATACACTAAATTTCATTACAGTACATTAAATAGGTGACATTTTGTGATGTAGGTGGTGAAGAAAAGATGCTTTACCTGCATTCAAGTTCGTATATTAGTAACAGTTATATAACTAATAATTCTACAATCCATATATACTTTCAAATTTTTCTAGGCATAGATGAGCCTTTCGGTTGAAAGAATGACTGATTCCAATTTTAACATCCTTTATTATTAATTTTAGTAATTTTTCTGGTGGAAAAATGTATACCTTTATTCACAGTTCTATATTTTAACACTGTAATCACCTACTATGAAATTAAGTTACTCACTGTCAGTATAAATTTAAATTTTCCAACTAGAAATATCACTAAAATGACATCACTCAAAAATGTTGAAATTGGAGTTAGTCATTCTGTGGTTTATAAAAGCAAAGAAAGTTGTGTGGTTTATAAAATCAGATGGAGTAACTAGATTTTTATTGCCTACTGTCGATGTAATAAATAGAGTATTTGTAATTTTAATGGTCTTAATGATTTGTTATCTGTAAGTTTTAAGCTTTAGCGCCGTTTAAAACGCACTTCAAAAATTTTACAATTGCCCAAATTTGCCATAATATAATTTCTGTTGAAAGTAGAGAGGCAGGTGAAAGTTGTTTGTTGCACGCACCATATTTTTAGATTCGGCATGAAATCCTCAGGTTAACCCATTTTGATAACATCGGACACCATTCATCTAGGCTTTAGGTATGTGATTGAAGGGTTTGGGAATGTACGAAACAATTCACCAGGAAGTCTACACAGCAATGAATGTCTTAATAGTCGGAAAGAGAGCAGAAACCAGTTGGATAGAATCAATATAGATACTGCAAACTGCATGCAGAAAACTAATTTATTATACATCAAGTCATAACATAAGTTTTCAGAATCAGTCCTTATTCTGGGATGGTATTATTTGCCAGGAAAGGGCTGTGCAGATGGTAATTCTAGTCAACAAAGACCATCCCGAACCGGGCGGGCAGCGGATATGGTAATGGTCTATCCATACCATCGGTCCCTCTTCTTCGCTCTCTACATTTTGAATAATTCGTTCCCTATCTTCAAATGGTTATCGTACACAATCCATTAACAGACTTACTATTTACCCATAAACTGATTAATGTGGAAATTCAAACTAGGCCTTAGAGTACACAATATCAATCAAAGCGTATATAAAATAGGGTTTTAGCGCCGTTGAAAGTATGCAGAAAATTTGATCAACAATATAGATAAATAATTATCGTTGTTCCGACGTAGTTGACCCTTAAAATTTAGATAATATCTGAGAATGCAGCGACAAAAAAAAAAGGTAAATTACAATTTTAACTTTCACTTACGTATATATGTAATATATAGTAAGGGTAGGTATTGCGATCGTGAAAATTTTGGAATCTCAGTTTTCAACGGAAATACATGTTTTGAGGCCCCCTGAGTCCAAATAACTAAGCGTCGCAAAATGTTCTATGTGTGTGTGTGTGTTAACAGTCTAGCTCATAAACGAAAAGTATTACTGAAACTGATATTAAGTATTTAAGGTTTGTATATGGGCCGGATGTGACAGCAACTTTTTCGTTAAAATCGGCTAACCAGAAGTGTCATTTTATATGAACGCTGAAACAAATTTTTACAATTTTCTCAAAAACGACTCTAACGATTTTGATCAAACTCGGTGTATCATTGTATAATTAAGTGGTCTTTAATATCATTTAGGTCTTATCCCCGTTGATGTCACTTTACAGGGCTTAAATGCCCAATGTTCATATATGTCTTCCTCTAAAGTACCTTTAATAAGGTTTGTTTTATAAAGTTAACCATTTCGGATTATTCAGAGTTACGAAAAAATGCTACATATAACTTTTGAAAGAATTCGATAAATTAATAAAGGAGAAAAAAAAAATAAAAATGCAGAAAAACCTGCGTTCCTACTGACTGTAGCGCCTAAACGAATGTACCGATTTCAATGAAATCATTTTCCCGATACCCTTTAAATTTATCTATATAACATACTTCAACGAAAAGAAGGTGGAAGAAAAGTTACGAGGGATGTTAAAATTAAATTCCGAATAACTCAAAAAGTATACGCTTTTTTGTCGATATTGTAGATGGTTTTTTAAAAGTTTATGGAATTTCCTAAAAAAACAAAAACAAATCGTTAAAATCGGACAATTAGAAGGAAAGATATGGTCTCTAGTTATTTTCCCTGAAGAGGTGAAAATTTGGATAAATTTAAAATATATTTTTTTAATTGTTGAGACTAAAAAAACCATTTTTCTACAGATATTTAATAAAGTGTCTTTCCTAAGAGCATCTTTCATAAGAAAGTAGTACCTAAATTTATACCTTTATTCTCAGTTCTATATTACAACACTGCTATCACCACATCTGGAATCAACTTACTCATTGTCTGCGTAGATAACTTTTTTAGCTAAAAATATCACTAAAATGACATCACTCAAAAATGTTAAAATTGGAGTTAGTCATTCTGTGGTTTATAAAATCAGATGGAGTAACTAGATTTTTATTGTCTACTGTCGATATAATAAATAAAGTATTTGTAATTTGAATAATTTGTTATCTGTAAGTTTTAAGCTTTAGCTCCGCCTAAAATGCAATTTAAAAATTTTATAATAGCCCAGCATTGCCAGAAAATAATTTCTATTCAAAGTAGATCGGTAAGTGAAAGTTGTGTGTTGCGCGCACCAGATTTATAAAATTCAAATAGAAAAAGTTAGCAAATATTACATGGTGATTCCCACATAAATGATTCAGATAGAATAGTTTTGTATTTTTTTTTTTTCCTTTTTTGTCTATGTATAATGATTCCAAAGAATTTTATATTTGTCATCTATCTTCAAAAATGGTGTATGCAAAACTCACCCGCCGCCATTCTGATAATAAACGGCTGAAACTTATGACGAATACAAATAATCATCCTGGAGCAACCTGAGGATTTTTAAAATTTTGATTAGCCCAACACTTCCATTCAAGTCCTATACTGCTCATATTTTTATGTTATCAAAATGGATAAACGTGAGGAATTGATACCAAATCTAAAAATCTGGTGCCCCCAACACACAACTTTCACTTACCGCTCTACTTTGAATAGAAATTATTTTATGGCAATGTTCTACTATTATACAATTTTTTAAGTGTATTTTAAGCGGAGCTAAAGCTTAAAACTTACAGATAACAAATTATTCAAATTACAAATACTTTATTTATTATATCGACAGTAGACAATAAAAATCTAGTTACTCCATCTGCTTTTATAAACCACATTTCAGTGTCTGAGCTTTACATTTGACAGAATGACTAACTCCAATTTCAACATTTTTGAGTAATGCCATTTTATTTACTTAACTTTTTTCAAACTCATACCGGTATCTCCTAAATAAAATAAAATATCATGAAATATGTTTATTAAATTTTCAGATCAAAAAGTATCTCCTTTTGTCACGAATAAAGAGACAACACCAAACTAGTAATTTCTTAAACAATTAAATTGAAATGGTTGTAAATTTGAATACTACCATTTTTTTATCGTGATCTTAGGGCCCCATTGCAGTACAAAAACAAAAGTTGAGTAAAGAAACGGATAAAAAGAGATAATTCAATTCACAATCATTTTAACTAAGGTGTTGGTAGCCGGGTTTTAATTTTTGAAAGGTTTTTTTTATGTTTTAATTATTATGGGAATTACTCGTGACGAAAAGAAAAGAAACTATATAAAATGATCTTTAAGAGTCCTTGAACACACAAATGAGTGCACAAATGAAAGAATTAAAAAACATTAATTAAAGGAATAATAATGCTTTTAAAGGTAATTTTTTTTTTTCTTGGAACATGATTCTATTTATCAGTTATAATTTAAAAAGAGAATATCGTTGGTTTGTTACAATAAGCAACCAAGTATATTTTTGAATGAAGTTGAAGTTTTAAGAACATTTTTATGAATGTCGATTTAGTCAATCGAGAAAAAAAAATACAAAATGCTGGAATTGCACAAGGAGAAAATTCATCAAAGTTCTTAGTAATCTAATGATACGAAATTTCACTCAATGACTTTTTTCAATAAACCGACGACATTTTGTGATCTTTTAAGTATTTTGCATAGATCACCGGAAGAAACAAATATAGACCAATAAAAGATATATACATATATATTTTTTTATTTTGGTTGGCTTAAGCCCAATAGCTCCCTTACCTCATTCCCTTGTAGTTCTCTCAACTATATTTGAGATGTTTGTTTTTATTTGGAACGGAAGGTATATTTGATGTTTCTTATTCGATAGGTAATATCATGCCATTAATTTATTCATCATATACATCAATAATAATGGCTTCCAAATTAGTAAGGACGACAGGAATACATTGGAAAATCTTAGGCACGGTTGAAATATCTCGCAATGAAACCAACAGAGAAAAAACGGCGCGGCACAACAAAAATCGCATACCATTCATATATTTCCTACCCTGCAATCAAAGCACGAAACAGAAAAAAAACAAAAACAGTTAAGGTCATCAGAGTGTAAGCAAAAGCTGGAGGCACACAATGAAAACGGCAAAGGAACGGGAAGTTGCAGATTTATGCCAGAAAACAAAAGCTTTCCGCGCTTGGAGGTGAAAACGGAGCGGAATTAAAAACTTGTAAAAGGAAATTAGGTTCAGCCGGACGGAAAAATTAAAACTGCTAAAACGAAAATATGGAAAATTGTCTCGCGGCTTCATATCCACTCCAACGGGCTTATAACTTTTACTGAGGCCGTAAAAAGATGAAATTTTCGGCCGAATAAACAAAATATTCCTGCAACCCTTTATGAATATTTTGGATACACCTGAGTAGGATATGGTATATCATTTCCACCCGGCAAGCATAAAAGGTAACGGTTTTATATTAGATTTAATGATTCGTAACGAATTCATATCAATATCAAAAGAAAACAATAATATTGGGTTGTTCTAAAAATAATGCAGGTTTGTGGTTTCAAAATTAAATTAATGATACCAAACTATTTGGCTACACAAAATACGCTCCATTACTCTCAATAAGTGTCTACGTGTTGGTGGTCTACCAAGTGTGTTGATAACTTTCCATTCACTCTTAATAGAAAAGTAAATTGTTATTATTAACAAATTCTGAAAATTCATTTTCTAATGAATTTCGAAAAACTAAATTTTTATTTTTTAAAAATTGAGCAGATTTCTAAAAAAAAAAAAAAGTAGTCGACAGGCAAGAGGTCTAGAGAGGTAGCTGGGTGAGGTTTGTTTCTTCTTCGGCACATAAGTGCAGAGCAATTTTCATATAATAAACACTTTTTTAGCAGTATTTTATTTCATGATAAGCCCAATTAATTTTTTGTTTTACCTTTCCCATTGTGTTGAGGTTAGCAATGATCGATTGGCTAACTGACATTTCCTTTGCAAGTTCTCGTACAGTAGTTCTGAAATTTTCTTGAAATCAATGCTTAATTTTCTTTAATTTAATTTTTCTCAAACTAATAATAATATTGAGCAAAATATAAGTAGAAAGTCAAAACTTGAAGCGGCTGACCTTGTGGCAGAAGAAAATGTTTCATGAATTTTCACCAAATCTGACTAAGGCTACGGACACACAAGCCGATTTAACTTATCTCCTACTACTACTACTAATATATAGTAAGACAAAGTTTTGCTGTCTTGAAACATTTCGAATCCGTGTTTTCAACAAAAAAAAAAAAAAAAGGTTGGAGACCTAATGAATCTAAGTAAGAGCCTCGGAAAATTATCACTGTGTACAGTGTACTGTGTACTGTGTAGCTATTGAAAACACTAGCTAAAAAAGAAACCGTAAGAGACTGAAATTACCTATTTAAGACACGTGTATGCTTAGTTAGGACTAATACAGGACTGTTTACGGAAACTGTTCAATCATGATATGATATGAAGGCAAGGAGATCAAGATGAGCGGGACACTTAGCTTGGATCAATCTATCAGGAAGTCTTTAAGAACAACAAATGTCTGAATAGTTGGCAAGAGACGAAATAAAAGTACTATCTATGGGGTGAGTCAAAAACCGCATGGATAGTAAATCAATAGCATAGTCAAATCCGAAATAGATCGAATCAAAAGAGATACTGCTGAGCTGCATGCAGATAAACGGAAAGAAATATCCCATGATAGGCAGAGATGTAGAAGACTGGTTAAGGCGGCAAAAGATCTATAAGGTCTGTAATCTCAAAAGATGAGAAAAAAATTCCTGGAATGTTACAGTAACTTTTTTATCCAAAATCGACTTAAAAGCAGGCATTTCATATAATTGATTTAACATTTTTACTACTTTTTTGAAAATGACTCAACGATTTTGAATACATTCTTTATACAACAAAGACAAACGAAGAAAGAATTACATGATTCAGTAAAGAAGAAAATGGCGAAAATATTTTTTTAGGATAAATAATTGTCCGGAAATATAAATAGAATTATAGTTGTATAACATACCTTTAGTTAATTTTTCGTAATTTAATAACCGAAGTCATTCTTTCATTAAAGTTTGGTAATTGGTTTCATATCTTTGTAGATGTCGAATTCGCTAAAGTTGCTTACTACTTTTAACACAATTGCATCTTGTTTAATAACAACTGTACGTCCTTACACGAGGTCCGAAGAATCTTTAATAGACATTTTATATAGAAGGGATAATAAACTTTGAATAGATAAAACCAGCTATAAATATAAACCTCTCTATAACGAAATCTATATTTCCTTTTCTCTATGAATACCAATGAGTGCTTAAGAACTTGGAATTTTCCGATTCTTCCCAACTCACATTTTCTGTCGCTAATCACACAGAGATTGTTTTTATTCAATTTTGCCTTAAAGGCAAACGTCGAGCACCAGATTTTTTTTTTTTTTTCAATCCCTCAGAATCCCCACAAAAACTGACGGTCGTGCGGCCGGGGTAAAATAAATTTCAGTTTGGAGGCCGACGACTGGCCGTACATCAGCCGGATTTATATCGGCTTTGAAGGCACCAAACCGGTCGGCAACGGTGATTAGGTTCGACAGCACTTCCATCGATCCATCTCTAGTACCGGAGTACCTCAGGACAATACTCGAGTCTTGCAGGTTTACTCTACAGTTCTCTCTATCTGATAAAGAATCGGTATATAATTAATAAACTATAATATACATAATTTTTTTAAAGACATCAATCAGGGAAAGAAAGAAAGCAAATAGAAAAGGATAGATAGATTGAACAAGAGGATCTTTGACAAAGTGATAAAACTTATGAACTTCGAAGGACGCCCTGAGCAGATTAAAGAAGTCATAAGTGAATGGGGATCAGAGAAGAAACAAGACAGTCAGATGTTTATAAAGATAGTAAATGGAAAGAAGGTTCTTGTAGAGGAAAGAAAGAAGATGGCTAGAGAAGCAAAGAAAGGAGACAGAAGAAAAGATGAGGAAGGTGTGGGAAAAATGGAAAGTCAAGAAATGATATACGCATGGTCTTTAGCTGACCTGTTGAGATATCTCGAAATCTATTGAAACTATTAGGATTTTCTCGAGTTATACATGACTCAGATGGATGATTTTATAAACAAACGCGTTCTAGATGCCAATAACAAAACATCAGACATTGATAATAGTTGATCGTAGAAGATATTTGGAGAGTAGTTAGTTGGGGTGTTCAGTCAATGAAAGAACAAAGTAAAAATAAATAGATTATATTCATTTTTGTACTCTGTGCCGACGTTTCGGCCTCAGTTTCAGACCTTCTCATCACGGCGATCCGCTCCATAGATTTCAGACAAATCAAACGGTGATCAGGTATATTATTGATAATCTGAAATCGTTCAAACGGCATAAAGGACAAAAATAAGTATAATTTATCCATTTTTACTTTGTTATTTTATTGAGTGAACACCCCAACCAACATCTCGCCAAATATCAAACATTTTCATAACTGTGGGTTTATGTTTGACTGTAGTGAATAAATGAAAGAAGGAAGGTTCTTGTGATCAGTCAAATTAAAATGGGAAAAAATGATAAAAAAATAAATAAATGAATAATTTTATTTTATTACTTATAAATAAAATTATTAATAAAGAATGTTGAAATTGGAGTTAGTCATTCTTTCAACCGAAAGGCTCATCTATGCCTAGAGAGATTTGAAAGTATTGTGTATCTAAATATTTAACCTATAAATGATTATGGATTGTAAGACTATTAGTTATTGAATTGTTATTTTCCATTGTATAGTTAACTAAAATGAAATTACGAGATGTTAAATGCCTGTGATGGAAGAAGTGTATGAACATTGGGCATTTAAGCCCTGCAAAGTGACATCAATGGGGATGAGACCTAAATGATATAAAAGACCGCTTAGTTATACAATGATACACCGCGTATAATCAAAATCGTTAGAGCCGTTTTTGAGAAAATTGTAAAAGTGTGTTTCACTCACCATTATACGCCATGATATTCACCATGATACGCCGATTTTAAGATAAAATTTGCTGTAATATTTAAGTCATACACATATCTAAAATACGTAATATCAGTTTTGTGCAACTTTTCGTTTTTGAGCTAGGCTATTCACATACACACAGACATACAGATTATTTTGAGGGACTCAGGATACCTCAAAGTGTGTATTTCCGTTGAAAACTCAGATTCGAAGATTTTCACGATCAAAATACTTTTCCTTATTATATATTACATATATATATATATATATATATATATATATATATATATATATATATATATATATATATATATATATATATATATAGGTAAGAGAAAGTAAAAATAATTGGTCTCAGAGAAAAAACAAAAATTTTATTTTATTATTTATAAATAAAATTATTTATTTTTCACCATTTTAGTTGGACTGATCACCCCAACCATCCTTCTCTTCAATCAAACATTTTCAACTGATCACTATAGATAAAGCAAACTAAATCTTCTAGGAGGGAAGCAAGCATATAGTGTAATTCTCATCGTTCATCATAGTATAAAAGTTACAGAAAAGCATGATTTTTAGTTAATTTTAATCAAAGTTTGCATCTGATTAGCTTTATTTTAAGGTATGATTAAAAGAAATAATAATATGATTGATAACAAAATATCCAAACTGTAGTATTTCTTTTTTCAAAAATGATCCAGGGTATGAGGGAGGAATTCTGATCTCTATTATTCCTTAACCGTACATGAGCTAACGGAAGTAAAGTGCAATAAGAAGAGAAGGATTTGCTACAAAAAAGAAACTTGCCATCATTCTACAAATAGTGATTCCAACAACTGACGGTTTAACAGTCCAACACCCTCAACATTAACATCAATAGGAGAAGATACATCGGCAACTAATAGACAAAGGATGGCAAAGGGATGGGTAAACATCCATTACCAACACTCGAGATGACAAGGTTAGCGAATTAGTCGCCCAGGGGAAGCGGCCTGAAAGAAAACAGTCACAAAGGCAGCCTTTGACAAACAGACTCTCCACAAAAGCCGCCACAAAAACAAAACTGGCGCGCTGGGCATACGCCGCTCCTAAGCTCATTCTGACTTATGGCTGCTTCATTCCTTGCAGTAAATGGACTTAATATGCTCCCACGAGAAAATTTATCTTCAATCCTTATTTCTTGAATACCTCTCTCGTGCATACTTTATTATAGTCTTTTAAGGCTTTTGTCTGCATTTAGTGATGCGATATCTTCCATTCTGTTCAGACTGGCAAACTGGATATTATCAAGTTACAATTCATACAAGATACCAAACTTGACGGGGCTAAGTATACTAGTAGATTAATAGTAGCATCGTTCCTATTATGAATGGAAATACACAAGTAACACATGTGTTTACAAGTAGAACAAAATTAAAAAAAAAAAAAACTAGGAATATATATTATAGAAACCAAATATAGATAACGTCAAATCAGGGCTTAAAAATATGTATCAATAAATATTTCACGCCACTTTAAAAAACTACAAGATAAAAAAAAATATTTAAAAAACAAAGAAATTAAGCAATGTTTAAGGACAGATGTCAAAATGAAACGAAAGACTTCGAACAAACGACTGAAAATACTACTCCCTTTTTTCCAAATCAAAATTAAAAATCAGACATATATTAAATACGTACACATACCTACACAAATCCATATGGATATACGCCTCATAAATTTACGGTTCTGCAAAAAAGACGCACTTACAAAAACTACAATCATTTCAATTCAACATTTTAAGACTAATAACAGCAGCTCTCTGGTACGTAAACAACAAAACTTTACATCCCGACTTACAACAACCGACTATCGACCAACACACTCTTAACTCCCAATTTCATCTTAAACTACACGGGCATCAAAACGGACTTATCAACGACATGGCCACAGCTGACATGCCCATCAAGAGACGACTAAAGAGGAGCTGGATGAGAGATCTCCTTTCCTAAATTATGAAGTAGACCAAGGCCAGGAAGAGGAACTGCTGGGTACTAATCTTCCTCGTGCCTTAAATTTTCTTTACAATGAGATCACATCAGCTTATTGTCAATACTATGACAGGTGTGGATAGAAGTATGATGAGAGAAAAAAAAACGGAGAACATTGATGATATAGCGAATCTCAAATTAAATGTGCTTTTATTTACAACTTGAAATTTATACACTTGAATTATAATCATTAATAAGATATTTTATTAATTTGTAAATACTTATCATTTTTGTTTTTTAAAGTCATGAGCCAAAAGAATGAACCTCACTCGAACGTATTATAACTCGCTTTGCTTATATTTGGTATACCTTGTGAAGTTAATATTAATATAATATAATATAATATTTTCAATAATTTTAATTTAAATTTTAAAAATGTTATCGACTTGAAAAATGTTGTTGCATTACATCACATGCAATCTTTAATGTGCCAGTGAAATAAAAAAGTATATCACTAGTTACCTAATGCGAATAATTCGACTATTATATTTGTCAGTATTTATTTCAGGGAGAAGCAATCACTATTAGTAGTATCTTTCCTAAATATGGTTCGATTTTGATAATTATTTTTCCCATATTGTTGGTAGTTAAGAAATAATTGAAATCATAATGGGTGTGATAAACCATAAATTGTATACTTTTTAAGTCATGCGCAAGTCAAGTTTCTTTTTCTTCCCAACTTTATATATTCCTCCAACTCAAAATATATTGCATTAAATTATTTTATTATTTGTTCGTTGTAGAAGGATATGCGAATTATTAGCTAGGGCAAACCAGTAGATTTATCTAACTAAAAAAAAAAGAAAAGATTTATAAGTAGAAAACAGTAGAAAAATAAAACTTTATGAGCACTAACTTAATGCAGTTTTTAATTAAAAATAATTATATGTATATGAACTATTGACCACTTTTATTGTATATTTCCACACTAAATGACTCGGTAGCTCTAATAATCCGGAGAGGATTTGATTTAAGGCTCTCCCTTGAAAAGGAACACAAAGACCCCTCTCATAAATAATGAATGAAAGTTCAGATTTATATCGGGTCGTTCCCCTCCGCACTCCTGCCCTCTATAGGACCTCTTCCGCAAACAAAATCCGAAAGTGAAACCGTCCCAAACTCGGCCAGGTATTTATCCAACTTGCAAGACAAAATTTTCAGCAACTTCCTTGAATTGTAGATCTTTTTTTTATCTTTTATATTTTCAGAACCAAGGACGGATCGACGGGAGGGGGGAGGCAGAAGTAGAGCTTTCCGTCTAAAGCCCCTCCAAAATGGATTTTTTTTTTGTCATTGGTCTGAATTAAGTTCAGCTTCAAAATAAAATTCTGAATCATCCTTATTATCGAAGAGAAGTTGGTAGGGATCTTCAGTAAATAAATAAATTATATTTAAATTTGTTATTTCATTTTTGACTGTACACCCCAAACAACTTCTCTTCAATCATTCACTACAGTCAAAAATCAATCCACTATTATCGTCAGCTAAAGTCATAAAAAATAAGAAAATTCCTTATTTCGAGAACACGATGTTTGATCCATCTCTGCCTTACAAAAATTAAAAAAGAACAAATAAAAAACACATTTGTGATATTTTTTTAAGGTTGTTAAATTTAACGAAAGAATAATTTCGGTTGTTTTATTTCGTAACAATTAATTAAAGGTATTTTATACATCAGAGTTATTTATATCCAAATTGAACCCTTATCATCATTGATAAATTTTCTGAGAATGCGACAAACTATATTTTCTACTCCAATTTTAACATCAAAACCAATATTTTTTAACAAATAAATTAAGAAATTCTTTATTTGTAGCATATATTTCCGAAAATCACTGATTATTTCAATAATAATTTTAAAAAATTGAAACAAATAGGACCGCTTTTGAAAAGAATTAAGTTCTTAAGACCTGTTTTAGGAACAAGAAAAAGGTTGATTGGTGTGATCTAACAAAAATTAACTTTTTATTTACAATAATGTTACAATAAAATAAATTTATTTGAATAAAACGATTAAAAAACTTTTAGATGGTTTTGTTTTAAGAATATATAAGAAATGTAAATTTTATTACTTTTCTTGAAAAAAAAACCTTTGGAAACATATTTTTATATAATTTTTTTAAATATTTAGATTTGTTTTTGAAAAAAAATAATTCTCCAATAACTGTATTCATTGGGTGTTTTTACATGAGAATCGATACTTATCTCGATTTCCAAAATAAAATAAGCTAAGGAAGCAATAATTAGTTAAATAATTATAATTTTTCCACTTGGGAGATATTTTACTTTATTCCACTTCGCTGTTTTGCCAATGGACCGACGATATGGATCGTGATAGATGGATTTTTTATCGAGCATATTGTTCAATTTTCCAATATTGGACATTCTACGAGATTGGCAATATAAGTCTCAAGTAGCTTTCATTCGAATCATTTTACAATGACCAAAGTTACTGTTACTATAATGTTTCAGGGAAATATAATAACTTTCAAAGGATGAAGATGCCCCCTAGATATATTAAAAAAATGATTGTATGCTCTATTGTACTTCAAACTGGTTGAGTGATTTAAAGAATTTTTTGAGTTGATAAACTGAACAACTTACTAAGGAATTTCAATTTTCTCTTTCTAATGAATTTTCTGAGGACGTCAATATTTTTTTCTATTTTCACTGCTATATTCGACGTCTTCAGCAAAAGTGACAAATGGTTTTTGATGATAATAAAGAAATTTTAGACATAATTATTCAAGTAACAATGGACTGTTTAATGAGAAAATTATTTAAGAAAAAAAATGTATAATTCACTAAAGAATATGCTTCCTTTACCCATAGAGAAGGAAGACAAAAAAATGTCTCAGTCCTGCTGATGACCACGTCGGCAAGTTGGGTCGAAACGTCGGCTAACCTATCGTATACATATTATCGTGACCGAAATTCCTGACAATTTCGTTTCATTCTCAAATTTATTTTGTGTCAAATTTTCTTAAGAATAACAGAAGTCAAAAAAAAAAAAAAAAATGACATCTTGACCACAACACCAATAATGAATAAATAAAAAAATATAAACAAAAACTAATATTGAATAAATAAAAAAAAAATTACTAACATAAGATATAATGAGTATAAGATAATACAAAATGAAATTTTAACCAGACAGCCTACACGAAAGGAATAATCTTAACATTATTAAACTGAACTTTGGCAGATTAAAAGACGAAGGAGCTAAAATATTCCATGTTCTTAAATTTCAGCATTTCGTTTCTTCATATCATATTTACAAAACAGAAATATTAAAAGAGAAAATTGCTTGAGAAATAACACTGGAAAGCTTTAATTATTTAGAAATATTTACACAGAAACAACAGAAGGTGACACCAGACACATGGCACAACCCTTTGTTATACAATTCGGTCTGTGTATGTGAAACTGGAAAAGTCTTCAAGAAAATAAAAGGATGTCGAAATATGAAAGAAGCATCTAACATAATTTTATAATCATTGTTGTATAATCAGCCATGCTTTAGGAAGTAAATTAGAAGACCCAATTTTAACTAATCCACGGATATATGGTCTAGTAATAAAAAATATGTATTAATATTTACTTTTTAAACTAAGTTTTATTCCATTATGAGTAGCGCAAATTAAAAAAAATAATTAAAATGAATAAAGCATAGGTATTTAGACAAATAAATACTTATTTTGCCATAAATGTATAGCAAAATTTTAATATTTTTTAGTTTTTTCTAATGTCCGCTATTATTTGAAGTTTTCCATTAATATCATTTTTTTAAGTTTTTCAATGATTTATCTTTAATACCTTCTTGATCTTTGTTTGGAAATTCCTAACTTCCTTGCAAATTCGGTCAGACTCTACACAACAATAAACTTAAAGGACAAGGTGGAAGCTCAAAAAGCAGATGGATAAGTCGAATCAACAAAGATGGAAAAGAACTACATGCATATAACCGGAAAGAAATAGCCCAAGATATGAGAAATGGAGTAGGGTGGTTAATGCGGCAAAAGACCATTAACAGAAAAAAAATATATTGTCAAATACATCATGCATTGTGTTAATACTCAAGTTCGAATGTAGCAGGTAATTAGTTATTCTATTTTGGATCGAACCTGGAATCGTTAGACCCTCCTGGGGTACACCGAGCCTCTTTAAAGTGTGTATTCATTAAATTCAATTACTTCATTAAATATTCAATTAAGGTATAAACTCTGGCGGTTGAGCATAATCTCTCTCAAATCACCTAAATACACTATCGTTGGACCATGAAACAGTACTTCCTTACAAAATAATTAATACATGACCTTTCACGGGTTGTAGTAGCACAGATTTTATATTTATTTATTTATCTGCTTTTTACAATTTAAAACACTTTTCCTGGTTGTTTCTCAATTAGTTGTAGAAGGAATCCAACATTTCCCGTCCGATATCCTTTTTTGAAAAAATAATTTGCAGCTAACCTCTCGAGAAAAGGGCTCAAGTACACTTTACGTGATAAAAGCGGACTGACTATGACAGGAGATAGGATGGGGTTTAGCCCCCTTCCCCCCTCCGATACGTGGTCCTGGACCATGGTCCGTTATAAATGGTGGATTACCTGGATAGCCCGCCATCGGGATTACCTAGCGTCTCTGCTCTTCCCTCTGTTTCAATTAGTTTCTCTCTCGGCTTCGAGTGGGTTCCCCTTTTATGATTTATATCTCTGCTGTAGCGGTAGTCTCGGGGATTACTGGTTGTTTATGTATTTTGTAATTTATCAATAACTGTCAATTTAAAGAAATTTGAAAGCGATAAATAAACATGACAAACAGCAACACGAAGTTGAAAATCAGAATAAGGTAAGATAAGTACTTGTGACAGAAATTTCAAATAATTAAATTTTTTATTTTTAAATAGAAAAATGAGGTATTTAAATTTTAGGTATAGTGAATATATATATATATATATATGCAAAACAGTGAGAGTGCTGAAAATTGAGAGAAAGACTGAGAAGTATCCATAGACCAAGTAAAATGGAAGAAGTCTACTGGCCAAAAAAAAGGACTTAGAGACACCAATGAGGAAAATAAGGTTGAAATCTGACGGTTACATGAAGAGGATGTGAAAGAATACGTGTCCAGTAACCTCGTCATGAAAAGAGGGTTCTAAGTTGCAAAACCAAAGTTTTGCTAACTAAAGTTGTTTATCTATAAAAAAATATATGTTATTTTGGAATTGTTTATTATATAATAATAATAATAATATATTTCACACAATCACATATATCTTATTGTAGGAGAGCTGGCTCTTCTTCGTATATTAAATTATTTTTTTTTAATAAAAAGGTGACAAATATAAATAACAAAGTTCTGCGAAAATTTAACAACGGAAGATTATTCCAAATTATGAAATAAAATGGCATGACAGATATTTACATTTAATCGGTAGTTCAGATTGTATTTATTATTTTTTATCAACATAAAGTAAACAATACGAATCAGTTACGACATTTTTTAATGTCTTTAAAATCTATTGTATACATCGCGCCTTATTGCCAATTTATATTGTTATATAATCATAATTATACTTAATGCCAGTTTCTGACTATAATAAGGGAGAAATAATTCTGGGAATAAAAAGTTTGGTGTCTCCGTTACGGTCCGTCCTACTTTTTTTATAAGTAAAATAAAATATTACAAGGTGGTATCTATCCCCTGTGTTGTTCTCCATCTACACTGCAGAGATAGTAGGCCACAACTACAAAAAAGCGACAATCGCTGCCTATGCGGACGATATTGCTATTTATAGCAGCAGCATAAGCCCCAAACAAGCTCTACTAAACACCGAAGCTACATGCCAGGAAATTGTTCGAAAACTCTCACATCTGAACATCAATGTAAATCCAGAAAAGACAGACTGCGTGGTGTTTGCCTTTCAGAAAGGAAAGAAATCAAAACTTCCACGCACTTTCACCGTAGCCGAAACAATAATGAGCACATCAAACTCCATCTTATACCTAGGTATAAAACTTGACCGCCATATGACCTTCTCAGCTCACTGTTACTCAAAGGCCCGCACAGTCCGAAGAAAATCCTACAGGCTGCACCATCTATTATTATCACCACTTCTTTCACTCCGCCTAAAAATTAAAATATACAAATCCATACTTAGACCAGCCCTACTATATGGAGCCCCACTCTTCACTCATCTCAGAGAAGGAACACAACGACATCTACAAGAATTTCAAAATTCAATATTGAGGAAAATAGTCCGTTCCACGTCCACTGAAGAAAATGAAGATGGAAAAACTACACGAATTCTTTGAACTTCCCACAGTTCCAGAATTCATCAGACGTAGGCACATCAAATTCTTCGACTCACTTCAACTGATTACCAACCCCCTCTTCAAGACATTCAAGCACCAGCCCCTGTTAGATGGCAGCAAGCGGTAATAGAAATAGATTAGAATAGACTAGTTTTAAGAAATAGATTTAGATAGTAATATTAAGTGAAAACCAAATCAAAAAGTTAAAGCACGCCCCAGTGCTCAGAAATAACATTAAAAATAAAATAAACTAATAAGAATATGAAAATCAAAAACTCCTCAAAATGTAGTCTTACTACAGTAAAAGGAGAAACATCAGAAAATTAAAAGTGCAAAACTTTCAAATAAGGGGTTTGGAAAAAAAAAATAATAAAACTAAAATTACAAGGTGGTCACTAAATACTTTTTTATATAATAGAGATATATAGAAAATATTTGGACGGTCTTGAGTATTAATCATAAAATATTTATAACTATATTTTCATATAACTAGTGATCGATTAAGTAACTAATATGTTTTCAATCATAATATTTTTGTAATCTAATTCGAATATACATTTTTTAAATTTATTGAAAATGAACGCATAATTAGTTTCATAACCGCTTGAAGGTTGCGTAAACTGCCTCCAATTTACCTTTTAGCGTAATTAACAATGGCTAAATTCGTCGAAGCGGCTGGTGACGTAATTTGCCATTTTCGACCAATTTACGCCTCATTTGCTCAACTCTTTAATGCTGACCGCCTCTTCGCATTATGCGGCTTCTGCAAAATTTGTCAAAGTGGGCCTTGAAAGGATTTTAGATGCAGCGGATCATTGGTACAAAAAATTACGCCACCTTTCTATACACAGAAATTTAAAAAATATTGTTCTATAAAAAAGTTAACAACAATATTATTTTTCAATATTTATTCTGTATTTTTTTCAATTATCTAATGGTTTTATTTTTTTTCACAGCAAATAGTATTTTATGGGTCTTAAGTCTTTGATTAAGAATTTTATTTTACTTTCTGTAACTTTTTACACTTCATTTGCTTAACTCTTTAATTCTGATAGCCTTTCCACATTTTTATTTGCAAAATTTCTCAAAGAGGACAGGCACTGAAAAGAATTTAGATTTCTTATAATTTTAATTTGAGATGCAGCGGCATAATAGTGAAAAAGAAGATCACTTTTTCTTAAAAATAATTATCAAATATTGTCTATAAAATAATAAATTGTTGTGTATTATTATTTTTCGCATGAATTAATTTAATTATACATATATTTTTTTAAAATTTAAATAATGATTATGAGTCTTAACATATTTACTTAACTTTTGAAGATAATTATTTATTTATTTTTCTGTTTTATTTTATTCTTATTTCTATTTATTATATTGCCAGTATTTAATTTATTTATAGTTTCTGGAAATACGCTGAGAATGTGTCCCTTTACCACTATTATCATTGTACTTGATTGTGGCAGAATGTAATATTATTCAATGAAAGGTGTATTAAAAACAAAACAAAATTGAACAGAATGATTAAATTTACAGAACTATCAATGTATTTGTTTTTTTCATTTTCTATAAATTGACTTCAAAGCTATTACGAATTTCGATGTTCAAGTATTTTAATAATTCAATGACTGCTTCCTATTCGTAGCGAAAAAAGGAATTCGCAAGAAACCCAGCCAGAATGTTATTGATCCTTGGGAGAAACGCCAAGAAAGAATAAATGCAGGCAGCGCAAGAATGCGAGAAGGTCGTTGTTAAATTGCAGAGTAATTTGTCCCGAGATTAGAAATAAATAAGGAATTTTCCATACTTCAGTTAATTACAGATTGGAGTGCTGACAAAAATTTTGGTTGATGCTCTATATTTTTGTTTTATCAACGATAACAATTTGAAATAATCGAAGCAGGTCTTTGACCTTTTTATGTAGGAGTTTGCTGAAAAACCGGACTTACATGTTCTAGTCTTGGAGTCGGCCTACAAGACTTTGAGTAATTACAAAACCTTACAAGAATAGGCTTCATGTGAAATATACCTATGCAAGTACATGTGAAGAAAGAATTTAGAAATTAGTGATAAAACGTGAATGTGATTTAAATAGTAACAGACCTCATAACATAGACATAAATCGACGAATGAGAATAAATAAAACAGACAGAGGTGGAGTGCTAGTCTATAGAAAAAATTATGCAAAAAAAAAAAAAATGGTTTTTAATTTGTTTGTGAACTACTATATAATAATATGATGGTAATATAGTACCTGGTAATAATACCAGGTAGTAATATGAAGCTGAAAGGATTTTTTTTTATAACACTTACATTGGGAACTACCAACTGTTATTTGAAAATTTATATTTACCTTAGATATACCGTATATTTGGGAAAGCTTTAGGAATTAGATCAGTAACCATAAATTATATCATAAACTCAATCTGAAAAACTGTAACTAATACACAAGTACAGCTTATATCGTTTGTGGTATTAACTAATTCAGGATTTATTTTTTTTTTTTTTTGGAGGGCCTTTTTTCTTTCATAACGCTAATTACTCAGAGAGAAAACAAAATAAAGTATATAGAATGATGTTTAAGTGAACCTTGAAGATTTTTTTAAAAACAAAGTAATTGCAGAAACAATAATGCTTTCAGGAATACATTTTTTCTTCACATATTTTACTATATACATATATATTTAGTAGCTGTCTGTACATGTTTAATAATTTAAAAACGAAACATATTCAGATTGTTTAAGTATTTATCTCAGATCACTCATCAACAGAAACAATCATTTTTCAATTATTGGAAAAAAGGGTATCATCCCGAAAGCTTCCTCAACCCATATAGATAGGTTTGCGGTCGCAATAAATAAAACTCAGTGATAATCCTTTTAAGCATTGTGGGGTGCAGTTAAGAAAGAGTAAGTTTTTCCCACAGTCACTATGAAGAACTAAAAATATTTTTTTAGAAGAAAGTACAATATTTTTTACTCTGAAATAGTGTAATAATTGTTTAATTAGTTTATGACAGGCTTTCATAAATATTATATTAGTATACCCCCATCATCATTATCATGCGAGTGAGGTGCCGATGGGCACTGATCCTCATAATGCCTTACATGACACTATTTTTTTTCAACGACCTCACATTCATTGATTGTCATTACCACTATGACAGGTGTGAATAAAACAAATTAAACCAAAAAAAAAAAAGTATACCCCCAACTAAATGATGTTTGTTAATGAGTTTCATTGTATTTAGTGTTGTTTTTTTAAACATATAATTAAGTTGTTTTTTTATTTCCGCTTTATATACTCTAACTAGAGCAGGGTGGATGGATCCGAGGAGGTTATCCAAAAGACAACCAATATATCCTATCCAGAACGGGAAGTTAATTTAAACTCGTCTAGGAAGAATCGAACCGGTACTGACGGGTACCGGCCGAACACTTACGGCCTCAAATTTGGATGTTAATCGTGCAATACAAGATTAGATGGACTTGATCCTGTATTGATCATAAGTAGGATACAGCCAAGTAAACTTTAATTTAATATGAGGAAAATTACGGTGCATGAAGCTTGGACACAAACAAGTTAATATCATATAATATTATAATGGGTAATAAATAGTCAGGACGCAGTCATTTTTAAGGTTTTTATTGGTGCTGACGTTTCAACCCAAGTATGGGGGTCATCATTAGGACGTGTTTCAGCAATGAAGATGTTCAAGTACTTGAACGTGACCAATAAAAATCTTAAAAATGACTGCGTCTTGACTATTTATGATATGTTGAACATTCGACTCTTTCTTTATTAATTCATAATATTATAAAATAATTCTTCAATTTATAGCTCTATTAATGTTAGCAATGTTACCAGCAGCTTTCCTCTACCATCAACCTCATTTCCATGCTAACAGACCTTATTTACTCATCAGGGCAGAAGCGCCGGTTTCAAGTATCCCAAGATTACTGGCCACTTAAGTCTTGTTAAAGATAATACCCTTCCTTAGAATCGAGCCCGTTATTGTCTTATCTCATATGTCAGAAGAAAATTGCAATCCTCTCTGAATTGGACAATTTGAACAGGGTATACTCGGCAAGTGTGTCAGGATATTTGCGTTAAGGAATTTATATGTCGGAACCGAGCCAAATTCTTACCGCACCCGCAGGAGCCAAATCGTCCACAATAATTCTAAATCACGAGAAGCGCTTTATTTACAATAAATTTCTGTAAAAAAATGGTCAGTATACCTAATATATTGGCTTTCTATTATAATTTTACTATTAATCTGCATCTGAGATAAATTATAAGACTGGAGGTGAACAATTACTGTATCTCATAGATATTTATATATACGAACATGAATTTATTTTATTCCTGAGAGTTAATATGTTTTCTAATACATTACAGACCTATGTAAGGAAGCACTGAAGGGAAGAACCACATTATTGCACTGGATGTACTCCATGACGATATACCGGACCCCAAGAGCAACCGAAGGCAAATGCAAAAGAATAAGTAATTGTTGCTCATAGCTGTCAACCGTTACAGAGGGCACTATATGACAGCTCTCCTCCCTCACCCTTTCCACATCGATCATTAATTTATTAATATATTTATTATTTAATTAATTTAAGTAAATTATACTTTCTCTTTATTTTAAGTTGTTTTTCGTTTTCTTCTTCTTCGTCACTACACTTTCCACATAGATAATTAATACTGGACTGACTTTTAAATAGAATTATTCTTTTCTGTTCAACCTACAGTTTTCTTTTTTTTAAATTTCATTAAATTAATTAATTTTTATTTATCTCTGGATTTCCACATAGATCATTAATTTATTAATTATTAAATTAACTAATTATGTTTATACAGAAGCCCTACAATTCGCAAAGAAATCAATCTATTGTAAATAAATGAGAAACTACTCGAATGAAAAAGAAAGTTTGATCACTTAAAAATAATTTGAACAAATATAACTAAATCAGATATATCAGAAATGAAGGAATAAAATAACGGGACCGACTTAAATCACTTTTCGTTCCATAGGCAATAATAATACATCAAAGTATACATTATTCGATCTTGTTTTTCCCGTTATTAAAATACTTTCCTGGATGCTACTGAAAAAAATATAAGATACAAAAAATATCAAACAACAAATATGAAGGTTTCAATATCTTAGTATATACGAACCAGATAAAAAGAGAGCTAAAAACAGGAGAAAGGTCGTAAATGAGATAATTAAATAGTGTAAATAAATACCTTCAGCAATTAAAAGTGTTCGAGGCTCCAATTAAAGAAGACTTACCTGAAAATAAAGTAAAAATTAGATGTGTAAAAAAATTATATTTAAAGTAAAAATTAATAAATTAGTTTAGGTATTTGATTATATATTTAAATGTATAAAAAATAATATAATAATTTTAAAAAGAGGAATGTTAATTTTTAAATACAGTGCACCAACAGACGTATTTTTTTTATTTCAACGGAAACTCGATACTGCATACACCTTCCCCCATGAAGAAGACCTGCAAAGTTGGGTCGAAACGTTGGCCACCCCGGACCATCTTCTTACTCAGTAATAAAATTATGTAATTATGTAATCGAATCGTCACAATATAATGTTAGCAAAATTTGAATAGATATACGAATTTTTAAAAAGTTACGTAACTGTTCCACCGGATGAGTGATATTATATTATCATTTTTTCAATGACCAAGATATAGCCGAATCTTTTTAACGGTCTAATATATTTGACTATTTTATGTTATAACATATTTTACTTTCCGTAAAAACCGTTGCTATCATTCTAAATGAAATACAAATATATAATAAATAAAATATTTACAATTAAATAAACATTATCCCTTATTTTTAATATATATAATAGTAAAAAAAAAAAATCTGTACCACTACAACCCATTAAGTTTTGGGTTCAGTACTTTGTAAGAAAGTGCCGTTTCAAGGCAAACGATTGTGCAGGCAGATGATTGGGCCAGGATCACACTTAATCGCCAAGTTTTCCAATGTAAATAACTTTTATAATTACCCACTTTATAGAGGCTCGATGTGCCCCAGGAAGATCTCGTGATCACAAAGTCGATCCACGGCTGATGAAACATTACTTGACATCACCCGGATTCAAATCCCGGATCTTGAGCTTAGCAGCCCAGTGCTATGCTAAATACTTATTTATTATTATTTATTAAATAAATAAATAATAATTTATGCTGTAAAATTTGACTATGATGTTAAAGCAAAGAAATATAAATCAAACATTTCAAGCCCTCTTCTCAAACAACATTCTCTATCTCAAACAATAAAACTTGGCCATTTGTCTTCAAAGGAAATTAATTCATGAAATTTTATTTGACAGTTTACCAAGTTCGAGCCCTGTCATAACTAAGAGGGTACGATAGTCCTCACCAAAGAGGAAATGGCAGAAATCAACCAACCAAAAGCGATTGAGGGTAAAAAAGACATGGCGAACTTTAAATTAAGACGACGGAGTTGACGGGGCTCTCAAATGGGCCTGGGCGTGTTTGTTTTGAGCGATTAGAAGCTTTCAAAGTAATTTAAGTCACTAAGTCATTTGAGTTTGAGTTAAGCCATCTTGGGAGGAGGGCTTCTCTCCGAGGAGTTATAGGATTGGTTAAAGCAGTGAGTGATATGTGTGTCTAAGATAACCGCACACATCCTTTCAGCAAACTTAATTATTCTCTAAAAGGCTTTAAACAAAACCGATATATATATATATATATATATTTTTTTTTTTTTTTTTAATTTTAATTATATGGTTGTTGGTAAAAATCATGGCAGACATTTAAAAATAAAATCATGTAACGATGCCGAAACAGATTAACTAAATCAATAATTTTATATTGCAATTACATAAACTTTGAAATAACAAAAAAGCTATAAGAGATAATTTTTTTAAAATTTATTTTATTTTACATTATATTTGCAACTGCGTTGTACCGCATCAAGCAAATATGTTGCCGTTTATTCTCTCTTCTATTTTTTTGTCTTAATATTTATTTACATTGTGAACAGGAGATCTCTAAGTCCCGCCCTCTTTAGTCTTCGATGAGGCTCACTAGATAACAGGGAGGAAGAAAGAGACAAGATCAGTGGATTTGGGTGATTGAGATTTGAAGAGTCGAATGCTTGTGTATTTGTTAAGTATGTAGGATTTTACTGTTGTTATGTTAATATCCTTGTGTATGGTGTAGTCTGAAATAAACCAATTTCCCGAAGTATTTTGGATTGTGCAGTTTAAAGTTTGTTTATGTGGACCTGTTTTGAGGAACACCAAAGTTCTCCGCCGTATGCCCAAACAGATCTTAGTATAGTAGTGTAGACGGTTTGTTTTGTAAGTTGATTAGAGATTTGTATTTACTTATTTGGTTGGTTGGAGATAATTTAGTTAAAATTCATAAGAATTTAAAAAAAACTCTGGTTTTTTAACATTACAAGCTAAAATTACATTATGATCTATATACAGTGTTGATAGTAGGTCAATTAGTAGAAAACGCTTATTAGAAGGTGCGAACGAGAATAAAGCTTTTTGACCACATCCCATTCTCTTGTCTTTACTACACCATTTAAAAAAAAAAAAAAATAATTAATTCTAATTTCAGAATAACGGTGACCCGTTACAGATGGAAATAACACTTTATACAAATACCTAATCATTTGTTCTGGGCAAGTTCCTAAACTCAGTGATGAGATCAATGAAGTAAAAGTAAGCTTTTAATGATTAAAAAAAAATTATAAGATATTGAATAAAAAAAAACTCCTTCAAAGTTCAATAAATAGGTAAATATCAGGACGGACTATCTTTTTGTTTCGAACGTTACATACGGATTTGATTAAATGTTTGTCTTATTTATTGAGTCATTTGATATGAAATGTCTGTTTTTATTATTTCAGAAGTGGGATTAGCGAAATTTTATTGTTTACATAAAATCAACCGTTATTAACTCTATCGTTTTTGATAATATTTACTATCATTCTCAATGATTATTGAGTATGCCATCAAACAACTATGGAAATCCGCGATTTTCGAGTATTTTTTTATGAGTTTAAACTTTGATACTCGGCAGCCCAAGCTACAAAAAACATTGCCATGGCGTTGTTGTTTAGAAGGATGTTATAACGAACGAACCATTCGCCGGTAAAAAAATTAGAATATAAAAAAACATATTGGTTTATGTGTAATGGTCAACGGCAGAAATAATTCATTTCTCTTTTTTAACCAGAGACAAAACCAATTAGACCCACATAATATTGCAGTAATATTGGCATGATGCATAAAAACAACCTGTCAAAAAACAACCTGCGTTGGTTAATCGGAAGGGATCTATATTTAAACACAAGACCAGACCTCATGTTTCACGAGAGGCAGAAAAGAAACTGAACGAGCTGTGTTACTAAGAACTTCCACAGCAACCTTACTCAACAGAACTATCTCCAACAGATTTCCGCCTGTTCAGAAATTTGGACAATTTCCTTAATAGTGAAGTTTTTGAAAATGTTTCTCAGGGTGAAAACGGATTTTCTGACTTCATTTCTTCACTAAACCCAGAATTTTTCTGTTCTACGATTGAGGGTTTGTAAAATGTTGGGAATAGTGCATAAAAAATGAGGGTAAATATTTTGAATATAAATGTTTGGATTTCATAAAGTTGTTTTACTAAATAGCCATTCCTGTGAAAAGTTACATTTAACATGAAACGAGTTAATGATTGAGGACCATGGATTCTGTTTAACAATTGGATCGGTTATTTTAAGTGCTCGTTTTGGTTAAATTTGCCTGGATTTCTTAGAAAGGGATGGACCTGGGTGGCGCGGTGGCATTGACCACAACTTCCAGCCGTTATTACTCCCTCCCGACTTGCGGAACTCAAGACTAATAACACCGCCTGCAGGTGTCAACGGCAAACTTTCGGGACTAATTTAAGGTTGACTAGGAAAGTTTGCGAAATTTCTTCAAGTTACATTAGAGGTATTTGTCACGGTCGAGATCCTATCTGGGGTCGCTTAAGTCGGTTACCCGCGGGCCATCAGCTTCCCGCCAAATTAATCTGGGTCTCGCGCTTAACTCATTGGCTTAACCGATCTGATAGTGCTATGAGTTGTTTTAGATGAATTGTGGAATTTTTATCGCGACAATTAATCATTAGAAATCACTTAATTTGAACAGTACATAAATAACATACATAAATTTAAAATATCTAGTTAGAGATATAATAAAACAATAACTTTGTTATAATATATAATTGTTAAAAAAAATACTTAAGTATTAAGCAATCACAAATATAAGATATTATATTTGTTATAGATATTATCTATAATATTATAGATAATATTTTGTTCAAGTGTATGAACGTTTATGTTTCTATCATTGTTGGTCGTAACAGTAACTTGTTGGAAAACTGTCATACAAACGAGCTTTAGAGTTCAGTTTAGGAAAAACCTAATCGATTATAGCGGTTGAACTTTAAAAATGGATAAGAAATACAGGCAAAATAATAAAATATATGAGGAAATAAATATCTAATGAATTATTAAATTTCAATGCAGAAATAAATATAGATGTAATAAAAAGTAAAGTTAATATAATATCTAAATTACATAGAGAAATAATAACACTGGCATTATAATAGAACTCGAAGCCCGATGGAATTGCTGACTTATTGGTAATTCAAAGGTTAAGTAAAGAAACGGGCTGAATTCCATCGATTGTTACCAGCGATGATAGAAATAATTCGATGGATTACCAATGCCCCAAGAAGATATCAGTACTGAGTTTAGGAACTTGCCGATAACAAATGATAAGATCTTCATGTAAAGTACAAATAAAAAAAATAAAGGGCGACCATCATTCTAAAATTAAAACTATTTAATTTTAAAACGAATATTCTAGTTATAACAAAATAAGTTGGTTATGCCAACGATGAAAAAAAAAAAATAAATAAAAAGCTTGATTTTTTTCGTACCTACCAACCAACTTCTACTACTCTACTTAAGTATGCGTAAAGGAAAGTGGAACTTTATCAATAAAATTGATCGGGGACTATTTAGGTACCAAATTACAGAATCACTTAAATTGGCTTCTTTGGTCAATAGGAATAAAGCAATATTTTAGCAACACCACACTTCTGACTATTTTTCACCACGTCAAAGTAAAATTCCCAGAAATGGAGGGTGTTCGCATCTTCCACCACACTAGGGCAATATTTGAAATAAAGGATTTTAAAATACAAAATAAGGTACAGTTTTTGTATTTTGTATTTCAAGAAATAAGATAAAAAAGAAACTGTATGTAATCATATTTTCTTTCCAATATAGTAAAATACAAATAAGTATTTTATTTTGTATTTCAGTTACACAAAACAAAATACCAAATTGAGTAGGTTCCCTATATTATATGATGATCGTCCATAAGAAATTATTTTGTCTTTTGTTTTGTTGTAATTAAAAACAATTTAAATATTTTGTAATTAAAATACACTATATTTTAAAAACACAAAATACATTGTATTTTAAAATAATATTGAAAACATATTTTGTCTAGATTTGATTCTAACAATCCTGACGTACAACAAAAGATAATGGTCTTTCCCGGTGGACGAAGCATTTTTTAGAAATTATTTCGAAAACGACATGGATGCCAAGCTTTGTCCATCCACAGATTGAAAACGCCACCGATACCACAAATTTTCGTAAATAAAAAATACGTAGGTTACCATGAAATTACGCTAATCACGAAGTTTTAGGCGGAAGTAATTAATTAGATAAAAAGGGGCCTGTACCACAGACTATAATACCCTAAATAGCAATGTTGATATCGGATCTCGACGAGTTAATTTGATAGATGGAAAATGTCGATACCAAGAGGAGAGAAGATATGCATAAGCCATCAATAAATCAGCGACGTGAGGAATACACCCTAAGCAAGTTAGCAACAACCTCCCTCTGGTATCCCCTTACCAATTACTGGATCCCTGTCAGTCGTGAAATATTAAACGGATCAATTGTTCTCGAACTGCTGTAGGACGTCGAGGAGTTGAAGAAGGGCTCCCGTCCCGGAGTGGAGGAGTTTATCAGCGTTGTCAGGTGTAAGGAGTTAAGGGTCAGTGAAAGGGCCTCTTGATGACGATCAAAAGCCTGTTGAACTCCTTTTCAACTTCCTTCGGGTTCACTGAGGCTTAAGGATTTTTAGCTACAAAGGATAGAGGAAGCAGTTGCTAAAAGTACAACGTTGTTTCTGTACTTTTAAGTTAGTGGAGTATTATTCATAAAATATGTTGTATACTTGCAATATATTGCCCGATAAAAGAGGAAAGTTGTCATTTCATAGAAAACATATAGTTACCCCGGAAGAAAATGAGGACATCCTTCTAAAACTTTTGTCATCTATTTTGTTTAAAAAAAAAAATTATTTTATTTCTCACCTCACTTTCCCCAAAAATCGATTTTATTTTTTTTTAATTCATCATATTTATAAAGATATTAAAAAAAAAAATACATCCAGTGAATGTGAACACAGGAATGTCATTTTATTCCTGTGTTCACATTTATTTGTTGAAAACACTTGTTGAGAAACTATCCACTGGTAGCACATACTAGAAACTATAAACAAACACAAATCTACTCAAACCCATTTTTACGCCTCATAGAAATACGGTTCAGCAAAAAAATATCACTTACAAAAACTACAATCTTTTCAATCCAAAATTTTACGGCTAATTACAGCAAGAAAAGACTTTTTCCCTGGTACGTCAACAACAAAAGACTCATAACGGATAAGGCCGCCGTCGACATGTCGATTACGAGGATAAGAGATGCGAAACCGAGACGAGTCTTGGTCTTGCAAACTCAGTCTCGGTCTAGAACAAGAGTCTGGTAACAGTCTTGCAGTTACTTAATAGCTTATTACTATAGAGATATTACTGTAATTTTTTGGATAGAAGAAACCTAATTAAGCCCGAATGAAAAATTAGAGGAGCCAAATGCAAAATTTTATAGGTTATACCAATTATAAACATATAGTAACTAAGAGTGTCAACTATTTTGCGTTCATTTTTATTTAAAATATATTTTTTTTTAACAGTCCTGGTCTTGGTCTTGCACCAAGACCGATTTTGGGCAACACAAATAGCAATGTGTTGTCGATATACTGATATTTATTTATTTCATAATAAATATCAATAATTAAACATATAAATATATGCTTGTGCGAACATTAAGAATTAATTAATATAACACAGAGCATTATTTATTTAAAGTAATTCAATAGAAATAATTAAATAAATGACAACTACTTTTTCAGAGCTGTAAATCAATATTAATATGAAAGATAGAAAAACAAAACCAAACTATATATTATATATATTATATATATATATATATATATATATATATATATATATATATATATATATATATATATATAAATATAGAATATAGTATATATATATATATATATATATATATATATATTCTAAAAAAAAAGTCCTTTTCACATTCTAGAAGACTAGGTTAATAGGTAAAAACGGTCGCGTAAAAGATTTCACCTTTACAGCCAGCAGTAAGCCTTTTTAGTGCTCATTTCGTTTTTAATTAAAGCACCCCGATTTCATGCCTTTAGGTTTTAGGGGTTAATTTTCAATAAACCTTCTGCTGGATTGGGGAATTTGGCATTGAAAGTATAGCTCCGATCCTTTTATTCCACTCTTTTAAAAAACAATAAATAAAGATTACATTAGGAAAAAACTTTAAATAGGGTGAATCTTCTAAAATCTGGGAAAGTAAATTATTTTTCATTATTTTAAAAAAAACATTAGTAAAACCTAAAATAGAGAAAAAAGTTACAATAGAGTTATTAAAAAAAAATATATATTTTATTTTCTATATACTAAAATACAAACAAATTATTTTATTTCTCCTGGATTATATACTGATCGTCAACTATAAAGTTTTTTTGTAATCAAATTACAAAATACTTTTAATATTTTGAATTTGAAATAAATTTTCTGAAAAAAATTAAATACTGCAATAATATACCTTTTATTTTAAAAACACAAAATACATGGTATTCTAAATACTGTTTTATTTTAAAATACATTTTTCCCAGGTCGCTAGTTCGTACTTAAATCATTCTAGTAATATATGAAAAAATAAAGACTTTCTTTAAAAAGGAAGCAGCAGATAAGTTTGTAATGTCTAGTGAGAGGTTATCTTAGCGAATTTGGTTCCCTTCAATACTTTGAGACTTATTTACACACTTTTGTATGGAGATTGCCTCATTCACAAATAAATAGATTTTTCAATGGATCTAAATTTATAATATTGATATGTTTTTCTTATTCAATAACGTCAATCAAGTCATGAAACTAACATAACTCCAAGTAATATCATTTTCATTTTTTTAAGCAATTACGTGTCTATGCCGCAAAAAAATTGAGAGCACTACTCAATATTTAAGAAAAAACCGATGAAAGAAAATCTTTGAAAAGGTATAAAAACATACTACAGCATCGCCTCCAACCAAACTCGTAGCGTAGAGAGACAAAAGCTCCAATCTCGAAGTGTCCCAATAAGGCAAATACAGGATACGGCACCTATATATACGACAATACGGCGACATATTTGAGAGGGAAAACCAGGCGGTGAAAACTGGCGATATTGCCTTCAAGGAAATATGGGATTTTCTTTTATATTTCCAGAAATAAAATCATTCGGGATGAGAAGAGGATTCTCTCGGCCTATCGCTTTTGGATGGAGCATATCCGATGATGCGAAAATACCAAAAAAAAAAAAAAGGAAATCCTCGTAATTTGAGGATAAAAGAGGGAAGAGTGGAAGGATTTAGGATCATTCAAATAAGAGTATTGGAAATTGGAATATTAAATAATTTCGAAGGGAAATAAAATGAAATACGAAATTACCCAACCTAGTAGCAATAGTAAACATTTACTGAAAAAATAGAATAATAAATATGGTACCATGAGGACTGTTCTGGATTTTTTATTAAAGTAGGTCTTTTTGTTAGTGCTTATGAGTTTGTTCGTTAGTGTTTATGTGTTAGCTACAAGTCTACTGATAAAAATTTGATTGTCAATAGTCTAATTAAGTACATGTGTAATTTAGTGTACAGAAAAATACAAATATAAAAAATATGAAAAACTATAACCAATCTTCGACTATTAGTGGTCGATGGATCCTCTAGATCTAAGCTCATTATAACTTTAGTGCTGTTATTTCTCAACTGATTTTTCATGTTTATAATCGGTTATATTTTAACCATATTTATTTTAAATTTTAAATTCAACAATTGTCGGTAATTAAATTTAAAAAAAATAAATAAATAGTCAGTATTTACCAGACTTTTTATTCATATTTTTAATATGTTTTATCACTTTCTAGAAGTCCCAATCTTTTGCTTGGATCCAGTAAATATGTTCAACGTATATCACTGCCCATCGCTGCTGGACTAAATCAATGGAATTATCGATAAATTTGCCATGTTTATTGTGATTAATGGATTCGAATCTGCACTAAGAAGTTAAGATTTCGGTGCCTTATTCACTGAAGCACTCTACTCTCACATAACGGTAGACGTTATTGATAAAAACATTGGCAATATATATATATATATATATATATATATATATATATATATATATATATATTGTTGATATAATGTTGATATACTTTTCCAAAGAATCCCACATCAACACAAATTATTCATGTCTGGTCAACTTTATATTCTTAAAATATCTCCAGTTTATGGTTAATTCTTTGAGAATACAGATAAAAATGATCTTTTTATTCTGACAACACCTGATTCAGAGTGAATACAGGATATGGATTTCATATTTAATATACATATTGTATATTTGATCCAGGATTCTTGGAGGATTCGTCGTTTTTTAGTTGCAAACATAATTTAAATAATATTCAAATCTATTGCAAATTAAAATGCCTTCCACGTGTTCTTTAACTTTCTATTGAGGCATTCATTGTTAGGTATAGGCTTCCGTGCCTTCATATCATGAGATATTGATTGACCAGTTTCTGTAAGCAGCTCTTTATTGGTCTTTCTTCTCCATGTGTTAGTACTCTGATTCCAGATCGCTCCGGTTATTACGCGAAGGATTCTTTTCTCAAATCGTTCAATATTCAATCTTTCAAACAGCCATATATTAAAACTGGCTTTATCATAACATTGTACACTCTCAATTTCAGATTCCTTAAGATTTTTCGGAATTTCAATACCTTTGGTAAGAAAGGGGTAAGAAAACCCTGTTTGCAGTAGTTAAACGCTGGTCTATTTCTGGCCGTTGGTAATTCATTAAGCCTATAATAGAGCCGAGATATTTGAATTTTTCTACTATTGGAATTATCATCAATTATTATCTGAAAATATACAAATTTAGATATATCTCTTTTAATAATAATTGTAAAGACTATTTTTTAGGAAATTGCAATTATATTTGAATCGATTTATATAAAATGAATTCACACTCTATTCAAATTCATATCGCCTAGTTGATTAATAATAAACGTAATTATTTATGTATTACTAATATTATTCTATACTAACGATAATGCTACTCTATTAAGGCTAATGGCTCAATTGTATTTTTTTAAGTGTCTTTGATTCAATTTAAAAAAATAATAATATCTCGTTTGTTGATTTAAAAGTACCTACAGTTGCAGATTGCAGAGCTATCGCTTCCAGGACCCGTAGGCCCAGCTTCTGGGATCTTGATAACGCACAAGCTGATTAATGTTGTTTAGCAAGCGCAGATAATGAAACCGCCAAGTGTTTCATTTGAAAAGTTTATACGCACCATAAGCACAATTAACATTCAAATAGCTGCTAAGCAATCTGACTTTCCTCACGGGTTCAGCAACAGAAAGCACAGAAAATATTAAAAAAATTACGTGCATACATACAGTATAGCTATATATAGTATTCGGACAGACTACTAGAAATTATAACAGTTGAAAAGATCATGAATATGAATGGGCGACTGAAAATGAGCTGGATGAGATATCTTTGGACTATGGTACATGAAATAAACCAGATAAGAGGAACTGTTTGGTTGCACAAAAAGTTATGTGATAAAATTCAATCATATTAATATATCTCTAGTCTCTGTTTATAACTAGTTAAGTCGACTTATCCTTACTAGTTAAGAATGATCGACTTAAAGCAGCGTGAGCTTTAAGTCGATCTTTCTTTAACCTTAGCTCTTAGGCCATTGGTAAAATTCGGTAACTCTATTAGAGTAAATCTAGTAGAGTTACTTAAGTTTACCTAGAGTAACTTTAGTAGAATTTTACCAATGGCCTAAGAGCTCAAAAATTAAAGAATGAACAACAGAAAGCAACGTGAGGATAAGTGAGCTTAATAACTAGTTATGGGAAGATACCAAAGATATAATACTGACATATTACTAATATTTTATTAATAAATACATAACACATAAAATACTAAAATTTGACTTGATCATTATTATAAAAAATCAAAAATGAAAATTGATGAATTCAACGTTCTTGAATATATTCTCTGACCATTTTAAATCTTTTTACAATACATAATTAATTGGATTCTTCTTTAAAAATATTATGATTTTAAAGACATAATGTGTCCTTACCTAGTCACTGAAATATTTGTAAAATATAAAATCCAAATATATTGTGTGAAAAAAAAAGAAACAAAACTCTATTTTGAAAATAAATAAATCAAATTTAATACATATATAATTAACTTCAAGAGAGAAAAACAACAAATGTAGTTTTTTTTTTCTTTATAGGCATATCTTAACAACGCAATCAAATCTAAAACAACACAATCTTCATAGACATATAATATAATAAAATTCCAATACGGTGCCTCTAACCTATGTGGTTGTACATGACAACCAAATATAAATATTACGAATAAAAAAAACTGTTCACTACTTTGTAAGGAAGTAGTGTTTCTTAGTCGACGGTTGTGCAAGGAGATGATTTGGCCAAAGTAACACTCATCCGGCAGTTTTTCTCCTTAATTAATCAATTAAACTAATTATTTATTTATTTAATTAAGGATACCTACTTTATAGAGGCTGGGTGTGCCACAGGAGGGTATTCTGATCCTGGCCAATCAACGGCCAAAGAAACAGAATTAATAATTTATCTGCCATTAACCGGACATACCATTGAGCACACCCAAATGCCAACCCACCTCATCTAAACGCCCTACCTCACACAAATATGACTAAATAAATTAACAAAAAAAAAAAACAAATGTTAGTAAATCCGTTTTTATTTTCTGTCGAATACAATTAAACAAGTATGCAAACTCATATAAAAATAATATAAGAAAATTGATATTACCAATCAATCAAAATTATAATTGAATGCTGAATAATAGAAATGACCCAGTTAAAACAAATTATAAATGAATTTTCAAAAGCCCATCTCCCATTTGAAGGAAAAATAAATAGATTTTCAATCAAGCCGATCCGGATGAAGAAAACCAAGCAATCCCCAGGAAGTAAGCGCTTCGGAGTTAAAACAACCACCATGATCTTCCTCCAGATTACAATTCCATCTACAGGGGATAAGCGCCCCTACCTCTTCCCTCCCCAGTCGAGAGGTTTAACATTCCGAAATTAAACTTCACTGCCCGGCCTCGAGTGGTGAATTCAATTAGTGATTTTTCGAGTTAAAGGCTCAGACAAATGTATTTGTACACCGATGATCGAATGATGTAGTAAGATCAAACACTCAAACCGAACCAGATCTCAAAAAAATTCAATTTGATTGAGGATCGTCAAATATTTTATTTAAAATTATTTTGATGGATCTCAAAAGTTCTAGAAGAAAGATAATCTACGACATTTAACATAAACAGCATCCGAGAACGGTCGACAAAATCGAATAATCGATATTCTTGATTCTATCGATTCTTTTTTCGGTTAAACATTTGAAAAATCTTACTTGCAATCAATCCCACTTTCGTTGTTATAGTTGTTTTTTTTTCTGTTGACATTACAGACCACGTAGACCTCTTGCCATCTTAACAAGCCTGCTCCATCTCTGCCTGTCTTGGGCTATTTCTTTCCAGTTATGTGCACGCAGCTCTATTGCATCTTTGTTGATTCTATCTATCCATCTACTTTTTGGCCTTCCACGTGGTCTTTTACCGTCTATTGAGGCACTCATTGTTACGAGCTAGATGCCCCGCCCATCTTAACCTCCATGCCTTCATATCATGGGATATTGATTGACCAGTTTCTGTAAGCAGTTCTACATTGGTCTTTCTTCTCCATGTGTTAGTACTCTGATCCCACATCGCTTCGGCTATCGTGCGGAGGATTGTTCTCTCAAATCTTTCAATACTTTTTTCTAAGGTTCTGGTTAGTGTCCAGGCCGCACAGCCATATATTTTAACTGGTTTAATCATATCATTGTACACCCTTAATTTTATTTTAATTACAGTTATACAGACGTTTTAGTTTTACCGTTCTATTTTACGTTTTTGTAGTACAATGGCAGATTATAGCCAACAGTGGGGAAAAAAAATAGATTAATAAAAATTCGAAAACATTCGCAATACTGCACCTTTTTAAGGATATATACGCATTTCCTCCGCACCGCTGGTACATAATAAATTGATTATTTTACTTTTCTGTATACCGTTTAATTTACAAAATAATTTGTTTCGGAAAGCCTTAAGGCTTTGTAGAAGTAAATTATTTTTATCAATGAACACATATTTTCTAAAAAATATATATATTATTTTATAGAAAAAAATTATGACTATCAAAATTGTCAATAATATTTTCCTTAAAATGTCGTTTTATAAATAGAAAATTTACAAACCGAGATACCCTTCATTATCAGGGTTCCATCTTTGGAAAACCATTTAAACATTAATCACTATCAATAGACAAATATGAATTCATAAGACAACAATCTACGTTACAAAACAAAAAAAAAAAAAAAAAAAAAAAATAGATATACAAACTAAATTCCTTTTATAGCATTGCGTAACAGTGGTATTTAGATAATATGTTTTCTCCTAGAATAAAACATTTTTTATAAAGAGATAAAATTATAGTACTATAAATATAAATATAAATATAGTACTATAAATTATGTGCAAATATTATTAAACCTAATATTTATTTATTTTATTAAATGTAATATGGGTTGGGTATTTTTTTAAATTAATATTTATACATTCATAGGGATTAATAGTTAAATAGTACTGTTTTAGTACTAAATAATACTTGTAAATAGTACTTTTCTTAGAATGGAATCCTCATGACAGAGATCTCCGAAATGTTGGTTTGTAAATGCTTTATTAGTAAACAGATATTTCAATAAAAATAATTTTTCATAGGCATAATTATGAACTATATATCTGAACACATTGAAATAAACTTCTTAATAGTTGGTGAAAAAAATAAAATAAAAAAATTTCACTGATAAGAGATATTTATCTTTATTTAAGAGTCATTAATTACAATCAAACGTTAAATTTGACAGCATATTATTACAGGAGCATAAAATATGGGGAAAACAATAAAATTAAATAATGTATTAAAATAAATATTGGTTTCATTACACAACAAACATGTATAGCAGCCTCAAAACAATTCTCGACACTTACTGGTCTATTATTCAAGTATCAATCAAACCACAGGTGAATGCACCTATGGTTAGTCAGTCACTCGGCCACTAACTGTCCCTCAATTAACTGAATTGAGAAGTCGTTGAACTGTCTCTTACGGCTTTTCAATGAAGCCAATGAGGTCACGCCTATAATATAGTATTCAACAATGGATATCACTATAATTATCATAACATACTTTTAGAGAATTAAAGGCGTTTGACAAAAAAAAAAAAAAAAAAAAATAGACATGAGTGTATAAATGGTGATAGATAGTTGTCATAGTTAAAACCATTTAAAGAGGATTTTTATTTGAGCGTCTAAACTTGGCTAAGATTGGTTTTAAAAAAATCATAAATTATTAGCGATTAACTATATCCAAGTGTAGTACTGTAGATGCCCCACATATAAAAAAAAAATCGTTTAATAAGCTTCAAGTCCATATTAATTAAATTGAGGTTTATCAGGCAAATTATTGAGATTCACCTAACGTTGTGTAAAGAAATGATGACAACTTCTATCCAGTCACCTATTAATGTTCGTGTTTTCACCAAATATAACTACAATTAACTGTTGTACAGCTTTTATTTATGATTTTTTTCATGATCTGAGATTTATTTTAATAAATAAAATGATTTATTATGAGGTGATTCTCAAGAATTTGCCTAATAAACCTCAATTTAATTAATATGGACTTAAAGATTATTAAACGAAGTTTTTATAAAAACTGGGGTATCCGCAGAACAGTTGGATAATGATTTAAAAAAATCGTCAATAATTTATGATTTTTTTTAAACCGACTTATCCAAGTTTAGCCACTCATAATTCCTCTTTAGATGACCTTAACAATGACTAACTCAATTTTCATTTGAAGGAAATTTAATCTAGTTTTTAGTAAAGCAATCGTTAACTACTTAAATTAAATATTTCTTAATTATCGTTTCCTATTCATCAAAAAGCACGACTTACTTAAACAAATATTTAATTTGGATTTCATACTTTTCTGCTGAGAATTGGCCCATTGTTTATATGAACTTTTTTGTACAACTTGAGGTCTACTATTACTCCTATAATAATTTCCTTATATATATGTGTATATATATATATATATATATATATATATATATATATATATATATATATATATATATATATATATATATATAAATTTAAAAATTTAACTTAATATGATTTCTATCAAAATCATAGTATAATTTTAATCAAATATTTTAAATTCCGAGTATAAAAAACATACCGCCAATAGGCCTAAGCAGGCCCTAGATCCTCTATGGCAGAGAGGATTACAAACGAAAAAAAAAATCCGACAAGAAAAACCGATTTAGCTATGACATGTACAATTAAAATAACGAAGAGAGAGGAAAAGGTGTAAATAGAAATAAAAAATATCGTCTCTTTTACAACCCATATAAAAGGTTAAAGTCTAGTCCAATTATAATATCTAAAAAAGTAAAAAACATTTTTTTTTTTCAAAAAACAATAATATTTCTAATAAGTATAAGTGCAATTCAATAATAATTTTCGAGCATAGTGACTAATTTGTACATGTTGTCAAAGAGGAGTGATAACCATATTTTTCCAGTTTAAGTTTATAATACATTAGACTATTAAAGCGAACTATTAACGAAACTATTTACAAAATACTTAAAACTATAATTATATATGATAATAATCACAAACAATAAATGAAAAAAATAATGGTTGCTTTTCTAAAAAAAAAAAAATTAAAAACAATGAAGAAATCAAAAAATTAACTCCAGTAATAAACGGACACCAGGTCTTCAATAAATAAACGAAAATTACATTTGTTATTTAAATCAATTTTAAATACACATAACCGCGTAGTCAAGAGAAAGATAGAAAAAATAAAAATGAATATGGGCCGTATGCATATCATAAATAGGAGGCATAAGGATTTATTTATTCAATCTTTATCCTTCAATGTTTATTTATTTAGTTTTTTACTTTGCCCTTAATTATTTCTGTTTATTTTTCTTGTATGTACTCATTGTATGAAGGAACAGATTTAGCATACTCAATGCATTTCGGCGTGGCAGAAATGTTGTTATATAGGGCTTAGAGTTGTAAAATCCTGAGATCAACGCCTATCTAATCTTTATTTCAATTTATTTATTTATTTCTAATACATATATTTTTTTTTTCTACCAATTTCTGTATTTTATTTAATTTTATCTTCAAGTTGCATTTCCTTGTTTTTTTAATAGTTTCCTTCTTAAATAGATATATTTTTATTTATCTGATTTTTTTTTTTAATTTTTGTTTTTGTATTGTATATATTGTATGAATGAGCCTTAGTACTCAGTAACCATAAGTGTGGAAAAATGTATTATTTACCAATGAAAAAATCTTAAAGTTTGTCTCTAATCTTTATTCCAATTATTTCAATAATAAATTATTATGGGAAGAAAAAAAAATAATTTATTTTTTTTTTATTAAATCATTAGCTAGCGTTGCAGAACTTATTATTATTCAATCAAATAAAAAAATATTTTCAACGGTTTGCAGAAAAACATGGCGGATCACCTGACCACCAGATTGATCCTCTATGTCGAGAAATAGTCTTCCGTATAATTTTGAAACCTTAGGTTGCAGTAGTATTTTTTATTTATTTATCAGCTATGTTTATTCTGGCAATTGATGAAATAAACCGAGAGGATACATCCCTATATTCTAACGAGACGAAATAAAGCTTGCCAATAGGCTAGCCACACCAACACCTGGCACAAGGAACATAAAGTAGCCAACTTGGAGAGCGGCCAGTAGACAGAGAACGCTGCAGACAATTAGGACAGGAGGGAGGGAACAGCTGATAGAATCCTCCTCATCGCCATTCATCAGTTTCATCAAAGGCCCCTCACAAAGCTCCCGAAATCCCCACTCCTATCCCCAACTCCAATAGATTTCTCCCTTTTCCACCTTTCCCCTCCAATTTCCCCAATTTCCTCGAGCCGACCCCTCCCTGCCGGGGCTTTAAATGAAAATATTATGCAGGTCTGTCTCAGCCATTGCCTCATTTTTCCTTTTCTTTTCCATTTAGCCTCCTTTCCTTTTGTATTCTGTTATTTGGCCTCGATCAATGATTCAATTCTAATACCGTCTTTCCTTCCATTCATAGGTTTTTATTTAAATTTGTATATGCACATTTCTACAGAGTATTATGCATACAAATCTCAAAAGGGATGAAGTTAAATCGGGAACTGATATTAGTGAGATTTTGAAAAATAGTATGAACATGAAAAAAAAAAATATTGTTCTTAAAAAAAAACCAAACTATAAAAGTTGTTTTCCGTCAAGATATTTGGTATCGTCTTAATGTTTTGTAATATATAAATATGTATATATACATACAATTTTTTTTTTTTTTTTTTTTTCGGTTGGCGCTACAGACCATGCAGATTTTTTACCGCGAGGTGTGGTCGCCTAGACCACATCCTGATTCCTAATTTAACTACACGAGGGGTAGGGTCATCAGTCCTACGCCCGGTCGGTGTGAGTTGCCTCCGGTAGACTGACGGGCCTTACATACCCCGGGGAAGGGGGGAACCGGCTTTCCCTGGTGAATAATTTCATGACCTATTATCCGACTATAATTCATATCCTAAATTACAATATATAAAAGTCGAATTATAAAAAAAAAACATTGTAATATATATATATTTCTTGAATACCGTACATAGCAGAAAGTAGAGGTTATTTTTCAAAATATTTTTCGAGCATCGACCCACTACTAATACTACAGGAAGACTCAGAATGCCGTTTCTCTCGCAAGGAGTACCTAATTAATATAATCTATAATATAAGGCATATGTGGTAGGAACGAGTGTTGAAAATGTTAAGATCCTGGAAATCGAAATGAAATACATACTGAAATATAAAGAGCTCCCTTCGGGCAAGAAAATTTACTTTTGAATCTAATTTTCACATTCAGCTACTCACGATCTTATAAACGGTATCTGCACTTATTGCGGAATTGTTCTTAACCTGCCATTAATGAATTCACTACGATTTTTGAAAGACCAACGAAATTTTTGTTTCCAGATGATGATCTCCTCTTTACCCATAGCAGATAAATTAATTTCGTTCAGAAATGCTAGAAAAAAAGGAGAGGAAGTGATCGAAAAGTAGCGGTTCCGTTATCTCTGCATCGAAAACTCAGGCAATGAATATATTTCGGTTTAGCGGATCAACTCACTCTAATTATAGACGGCAACAAATAACACATCGTAAAGTATGAGCGAATATACTTAGTAAGAATAAACTTTAATTTTTAATATTTTCTGTCAAACAACCATCTTCGTCCCCCCCTCCATCCATATCCGTTGGGACCTCCATCTCAGTTATAGGGCAAATTCCGATAATCCTTATTTCAAAGGATATTAATCGTTAAAGGAAAGCACTAACGCTTGACTTTTTACTTCAAAGCAAAGTAACTAAATATTTTTTATAATTAAATACAACTTAGATACAATACTTTTATTTAGTATAATATATCAAGTTAATAATAATATCACATGATCCTACAGAAAAATACGACAGAAATGCAACTACCAAATCCTTTGACGGCAGAGAAATCCAGGTAAAGCAGAATTATGCCTCGTTTGGGGAGCTCCTGAGGCCTCCTTTCCAAAAGCTTTGTGTAAGATCATCATTATGCAGAACATGTAGGCCGCATTTTTCCGGCGCCTTTCCGAATTTTCCAAGAATATTCACCTTTTCCATTATTTTCACTAAAGACAACCACATGCCTGCACAAGCTGCCTTTGTTGTTTAACAATGAGGCCTCATTATAACCGATAATATGACTCTTTCTTAACAGAAACCATTATTAATCATGTTATACTCCGCTCTAATTTCCCTTTAAAAATGTTAGCAATGTCTAAGCAGAATCGGGTATTTTATACAATAAGAACATCAATCAGTTTCTTTTTAGGTTACACAATGATATTTACAATATATCATATAATAAAAAATACATATGTACAGGTTATTGAAACATATCCCGAATATATTCTTTCAAAAACAACAACATTATGATAATTATACGTCCAGACGATCTAGCATAAAAATGTTTCCGCCTGTGTACACGAGTGGATCCCTCACTCCTAATGTGTCTTATTAATCGGCACCACGTTGACTCAACTGTTTGAATGTATGTTATTTGAATGGTCATCAGTACACATTAAATATACGACAGAATACTTCTTCATGTAGAGTAATTTAAGTTGGGGTAACTTTGGGAAGGCTACACATACACACTGTGGATACATTGTGTTGGTTCAGTCAGCCTGGGATTGTACTGCTACTACCTTGCTGCACACTATTCTTGAGGCAAAACCGAAAGTTTCATGAAAACAAGCATTTTGAATAAAAGCAATAGAAAAAAATAAAACCTAACTGCATATCGATTGTAGTGAACTAGGGTTCCCAAACTGCCGCAAGGTAGTAGCGCAGTACATGCCTACACAAAGCACATTTTTGCAGACTGAACCAACACAGTGTATCCACCACGGAATCACCACAAACTAAATTTTACCAGCTGTCCCAAAGTTACTCCATCTTACGGTACCTTTTGTTATTAAAAAGATCAAGCAAGTTTTTCATGTTTTAATTTTCATATAGGTCAAGAATATATATTTTTACTGAAAAGTAATTGGTGTACATATTTCATTAATTTCCTTTAGGATCTTCAACACAATCGTTAGACTTTAATACTGAATAACTAATAATGATTCGAATTCCACATATGAAACGGGATATTCTTGTTGATGTTAAGATAATTCAATTCAGGTATCTGTTCATTTCAATCCCATTGCGAATAGATGGGCTATGCGGATTGAGAAACCACAATAAATGATTGGATCCTTCTTTAGATACGTTAGTATTCAGTGAGGGAGATACATTTTTTTTAAATTCACTTTAAATAGAAATTTATTTCCAATTCATTTCTATATTATTGATTATAGATGTTATTTCCTATATACCATACGTTCTACTCAAGATATATACATAATTAGAAATTATCTTGAAAAACTAGAAAATATCGTGTGAGTACAGAATAAACTGGACAAAGTTATTTAGGTAGATATTAGAAACTAATACGATTATGTTATCAGCTATTTCTTCGTACATTATTCCTTCTTCTTGAGTTCGAAATAAACACAAAAGAGTTGAATATTGAAAGCGCAGATCTTAATAAATAACCCAATAATTTTTCCGCCAAAACGGCTGCTACAATTTTAATGAAACTTGGCAAATCTTCTCCTAGAATCCCTTTTAATTTAAGTATACATCATATCACCGTAAAAGAGGCTGAAGAAAAAAAGAAGGAGATGGATTCTTATTGCAACTCCGCCATAGTCGGTCCCAAGCTCTGGTTGAGAAAGGAGTGTTGGATCCTTAGAGGTACGTAAAACCCATAGTGCTGGTGAGGCACAATACCATGGTAAGGAAACACCCATGGGAACAAAAACTTCTAAAGAATAACCGCCGAAGCCGAAGACGTGATGTCACGCACTTCTTCTATAATGCGGTTGCTATGAATGGGCGAGATGGATAGATTTGCTAATAACTCAGAAAGCACACAATTTTGGATCATTAAATCAATTAAGTATTTGAAAGCTTCCTAAATTTCTTGTAAAATGAAAGATCTGGTGTGTCCACTCGCAAGACTTTCCTGCCTATTTCAGACGTTTTTATATCTTTACATATGGTCCATCAAGAAATAAAAACAAATTGAATTAGATTGATTTATTTTCCTGAAAATCGATCAAAGAAAAGATTTGAGTACAATTTATTCGATAAACTAAAGCAATGTAAACCGGTTTAAGGTAAATCAGTGTAAACATTTCAATACCCTGCTGTTTCTGTTAAAAGTATAAATAGTGAAGCTTGTGTGATGCGGGCAACAGATGTTTTTGCTTTCACTTAGTTATCTTTTTTTCTCTCATTCAGCCCTTTTTGACACCAAGATATGAACCCATAATCTTACATTGGAAATTGAATAACTGTAACTTCGTTAGTAATTGTCCGAAATAACCATTTCATTACCTTTCAAAATGCTCTGAAACGTATAGATCCGTCAAAAACCGCATACCGGAAATTTGATCCCATTGCAATATTTTTCTTACCTAGTATAGGTAGGAAAGTAAAAAAGGAAAAACAAATTATCGAAATCGAAAAGAATCATCTCTGAAAAGACATTTTCATAGTACTTTTTAGACTTTCTTCGGTTTATATTTTTTTGGAAGAGTTCTATTCAAACTAATTTATGTTATTTATGAGACATAGCTATAATATAAATACAATATTAAAATGAAACAAGTTGTACCGACCGAAGGAGCAAAGTGGTTTCAATTTTTTTTTTTAAGGAGAACCCAAATTTAGATTGGTGTTTCGTACCTGAAAAAACCTCAAATACAAATTTTCATGGAGATCGAAACATTTTTTTTCTAAGAACATTCACGGAGTAAAGTCCAAATGGGTCCAATTTTTTAAATTCCAATGGATTCTAATTTTTATTTTCCTATAACTCAAAGAGTACTTCATCGTTTTCTTTTGTAAGTACATATAAAATTTAATGTACGAACATATGCGAAAATAACATAAAAAATAATGTTGGAAACATGCAAATTCATTTATGTTTTCCTTAAATGTTCGATAATAATTTTGGTCGAATTTCAATCATTTGGCGAACACAAACATTAATTAAATAGGATATTATTATATTAACATGTATAAAGTTATATTCCATAAATCTCACTTTGATGTCCTTCAAACCATTCAGGTTAGAACTCCCCCATTCCCCATAACCCTCTCTGCCTCGATACGAAGAGGCTTTGACCCGACTAGGAAGGTAATCCTAAATGGAGCAGAGGTATTTAAGGCCAATAAATACGAAGACAGGGAGCCATCATTAGTAAAGCCATCACTCATTGAGGAGGAAGCCGGCCCACTAACGACTACCCGACTATCATTACAGGCCCTGCTATTGAGAGGTCTGCAAAGGGACACTATCCCTCCCCCATTCCTCTGCAAGTCTTCCCTCAAGCGGATTTACACTAAGCATCCTGGATTTATATAAATTATCCTTCCATTCCAATATCTTCCGGTAATTTTAAACTGTACTTAATACTCATATGTTATAAAGTCAAATTAAAAGATAAACTCTTCTAACATATACTTAAAATTATTTTGTTTAAAACTTTTTTCATTCATACCACATCCCTCTTTAACAACAAACAATAATTTTGAAATAACAAAAAAAATAGCTATATTTTGGGTTATATTTAAAAAATCCTGTATATTATTTCTAATAGGTGTTTTTTTTTGTCGGTACGCCATAACTTCGTCAATTCTTCATCAAATCCAATTGACTACTCAAATCAATGATTGACTACTTATTTTGTAGATATTCTTCGACTTCACATGCGAAAAATAGTCCTATCCCTCCTCCCTTCCCCCGAAATTTCTGGGAAAAACGTTGTGAAGGAGAAGAAACTTTATTTTCGAATAACTCAAAAAGTATGCATTTTTTCTGGATTGTACCCATGATAAGTAGAAAGATTACTAAATTAACTACAAAAAAAAACGGACAATTATAGATAGTTCTCCACTATTTTTACTTCATGTTTATTTTCAATTTTTTATTTTTTATTATTAACTGATTTAAATTAGAAAGTAACTTATAATTTCTTTTGTTATTTCTTTCTTTTGACTATTTAATTAAACTATATTCTTGTTTATGTATCTCTGAAGCTCCTTAGCCCACATTTTTGTCTTTCTTTATTATTCTAAAGTTACTCGTCCCAGAATAAATAAAACATTATTATTAACAATGATACAGTACATTAGTTTTGGTATACTTAATAATGTCTTCCGGTTTAAAAGTATTGGCGTTTAGGAGTAGAATAGTCAACTACAATTTTTTTTCAAACTCATATATTAACTTTATTATTTCTTAAAGACATTTGGTTGTTCTTACATTTTATTCTTTTTAATAATTTAGAAAATCACATGGTCGGGGCATTATTTTGTCTTTATTACTTTTATTATCTTTCCAGCCAGCGTTTAAAAATAGGTCCTAGCAAAGCAATTTGAACAAATATTTTGGTCTATTATGTTTAATGGAATATTGTAATCGACCAAGGAAACAATATTAATTCCTTCCTTACATAATACATAGGAACTACTTATTTCAGTATTGTTTTGCTATTTCTTCACTAAACAAAATTTTATGCGAATTATTCCACAAAATGGATTTTGAAATTAGTTTAAGCAAACAATATTAAATTAAATGAGACAATAGTAAATAAAACTTATAACTTATAAACTTAGATGAAATTCATAGAATTTGAGAGATATCTAAGGTTTATTTCTAATAATACAATTAATTTTATTTCCGAAAAATATTAATTAATTTCATATGGCTACACAAAACTGACCTGACCTTAAAATTCAGACAGTTTTGTTCCGGCAAGAACGGCATGAAAGGAACTAAGAATTTCAAGGAGGTGCTTTCTAATTAAAATTATATAGAAGAGAGAACCAAGTTATCCCAAACACAAAACAACCTGCTCCAAGCATCAAATTCGCTTAATGAAGTCTAGTTGGGTTCTCAAATAAACAAACCACCCATACCGTGTTTACTGATCAGAGTTCACTAGCTAAAAGGAGTTCATTAAAAATTCTCATGGAAGTTGTAGATATGAGTTGGGAAATATGAATCCAGGCCTAACGAATCGGGAATACCGGGTTCCAATATTCATGAAAGAAATGAAGACGGAGGCAGAAGTTTATAACAATGCCCTGAGCTGAACAAACCATATCGGGCTAATAAACCACGTCGAAGCTGGAGGTAAAAGATGTACAAACAGCGCTATCTCGGTGTGTACAGTTCGTTAGGATTTGGAGGAGGAGCCAAAGTCAACAGTGTGGTCCATCTCTTCTTGGACCGCCTCCGAAATACTTAAGGGAATATTGAAAAAATGCAAGCTAGTTAAAATCGTAAAGCAAATATGTATTTATTCGTTGTTAAATCGTAATAAGAAATATACTTGAAAATCATTGGGTAACTATAAATAGTGTGTTATTGCTATTATACGTGAAAACGTTGCTGTAATATTCCAGGAATATAAAATCGTTAAATACGTATTTTCAGTTTCGTAAGCCTTTTTTTTTTGTGCTGATCTGTTCATGTGCACACAGACCATTTCACGAGACCTTGTAATTTGGACTCAGGCGACTTCAAAACGTATAATTTCGTTGAAAATAGGGATTCGTATTTTTTTTCAGAATCGCAATACTTTGTCTTATTATATAAAGTTTTTACAATATATTAGGCCAAAAGTCACAGTTTGACTTACATTACATTATAGTATATTACCCAATGTACACAGTTTTTACATCAGTCATGTAAAATCATGTATGAATGTGTTAGTGAGGAGGAACATTTTTAATATCGTCTTCGAAAGAGAAGTGATAAAACCACATTCGATGAAATAAAAGAATGACAAAAATACTTATATTATAATGATACATTTTAAAAAATTTTATAAAGCGGAGCATGTTTGCAGGATCTTGAAAATGGCTCCTGAAGCCGAAAGGTCGAATAAATAATACACGATGTAAAAACTGTGTACATTTGGTGACCTTTGGCCTAATAGTTTATAAAAACTTTTTAAAAAATTGGCACGGAACCTAAAAGACATAGTCTTATTATGTATTTTATGTATAGGTATATGAGAGTAAAAGTAAAGCACACCATTCTCAATAAATTTGACTCATTTCGGAATCAATTATTACGCGCCCTCCGAAATTCGTTGATCGAGGGCCCTCAGAGCGAAATGCATTCGAGCCTGATTCATCACCTATAAATATTTTAAACAAAACCTGTTGAAAACGTGCTCACCCCTCTCTCACGCTGTTCACATTACTCATATATCTTCGAATGATATTTATAATGATGTAGTTATTATTTTTAATAATAATGTATATAATTATTACTACTGTTATAGATATATTATAACTAAAATTATAAAGATATAAATTATTATTTTTTATGAATCATATATTTTATGTGCACCTGTAAAATATTACAATCCACAAATGCGGTGACCAAGCGATGCATACTCCTGAAATTCAGCTAAATTTTATTATTACACTAGGAGGTCCCTCATCCAATTCCTTCTTAACATACGCCGAGGTACATCAGAAATGTCACTAGTTGCTATTTGTTGTATGAATTTGTTTATGCGTCCATGTAATTTGCCGTGAAACCGTTTGTAATTCATACTAATGTGTATTGTTGCAGACGGAACGCATAAGACAGTGTGAAGAATCTCGTTCGAAATATAGAGTAGTGAGTTCGTTATTAGTCTTAAAAATTGAAATTGGAACATTTGTATTTTCTGAGCGTGTCTTTTTTGCAGGTCCATACATTTGGCAAGCGTAGGTCCATATGATTTTCAGTAAATAAGTATAAACGTTACGTTTTTGTCTGATGGGTAATTTAGAAGGCCTGTGTAGCATGGAATATAATAATCTCAAGCGGAATTTAGTTTTGCGTTTTGTCTTACATGGTCAAGACAAAACGTGTCTTGACCATGTCAGCCTTCTGTAAAAAAAAAGACCCAAGTACGTTACTGTGTTTGTTTATACAATCGGATGATTGTCAAGTAACGGGTCTGTGTTTCTCGTAATAATAGCAGTATCAAATACATTATAAGTTCGTTATAAATATTTTTTTTTAATTGATCTAAGTTAGAAGGTAATTTATACTTTTTTTTTTTCATTGTATCCATCTATTAATTTTATTATTTTTCTCTGAGGCTCCAAAGCCTCCATTTGTATTTCTGTATATTATTCTAAAAGGACTTGTCCCAGAATAAATAAAGCATTATTATTACAAACTTCTAAATTGTTCAATCCTGGTCAATTCTACTTCATTCTAATCCCATTTTGTCATTACGACCTTTACTTAGATTCTCATTTAATTATTTATTTTATTTAAGTCAATATAATGATATCTAGATGTATAATGAAGGTACTTAATACTCAGTATTTATCAGTAGATGTAAGAATATCAAAATATATAAAGGACCATTCGGACAACACACTACTCCTTCCGGTCAACTATCTTGATGGCCAAGGAAATGACAGACATAAATACTCCACTAAAATCGCATGCCGGATGCAGGCCATCGAAGAACGATCAACCGTAGGCCTCGCTTGGAATAGACTGACACAGGAATAAACCTTCGCTGTAGCTCCAGGCTCAAGTGGGGACCTCTAAATATAGCGAAGGCTCATCGGGAAGTTGTAGGAAATTCTGTATCTTTGACAGAATAGTTTAACGATTAACTGGTTTATGTAGAAATTCTATTACTATACCCTATTTGTAAATAGGTAATATGATGTAGGATATTCCCTTATAAATAATCTGTATACAGAAAGAAAACTACAAGATACATGGTATAATAAACAACGACGTAACATAAAATAAAACAATCTATCTATAATTTCTTAATTCTAATTTATATGGATATGTATATATTTATAATTTAATATTTCATAGATATAGTATTTTTTCCCTTGTATCCATCTATTTCTTCAAATTTTAGATACTGTAACTTTAGGTTTTTTCCCTATTACCCAAATAAGTCAGCTAATTCCCGAATACCTGCCCTTACCATGGCTTTCCAGTTTTAAGTGAAACTCCTAGCTGTAAGTCCTTAATTTTATTTACTTCTTAATTTAATTTTTTGGTTTTCTATTTTATTTTATTTCTCCACATTCCTTGATGTCTATTATTTCATAATATATACTTTTTCCTTTTCTTTCAATATCTCCTGTAGATCTGTAGAAGTATATTCACATTTGCGTATATTATATATTACACTACAAAAAGTGTTATCATCTATTTAGTTCAGTTTAGGATCTTGTTACCTAGCTTACGCTGTTTATATTTTGATGTACTTTCTGTTTATAATTTTAATAAGGTTATTCACATTGTTTATAATTTTTTGTCAAAATATTATGTAACTTCCACGATTCGCTATCTTTTTGTATCTTGTCCGATCTAGCCCTGAAGAAAACCTGCAAAGTCGGGTCAAAACGTTGGCTTTTAATAAAATGGTTTTGCCACTATTTAGCCTATTTATGACCTCCACCCCGGACCAACTAATTTCTTTAAGAAAAAAACAAGTTAGCATCTATTTTTTAGTTTATTGAATATTTAATAGTTGACCGTGGCACTATAAAGGAAGGAGATGGTCCGGGGTTGCGGTCATAAAAAGGCTAAATAGTGGTAAAACTATTTTATTGAAAGCCAACGTTTCGACCCGACTTTGCAGGTCTTCCTTCATCAGGGAGTTGTGTTCCTCTAGGAGTTTCACTTAGAACTGAGTTCTATGTTTCAGTTCAGTTTAGATGTAGTATTTTTTAGTTTAGTTTTTCGTCTATCAGGTACCAACTTTGTTGTCTAAGACTTTTATTGATTTTGTGATCCTGCTCTTGTATATTATAAATAGTTCTCCAGAATAAATCCAGTACAAGTATTAGCTATAATTAATACAAAAATGTGATCTGTTTTATCTCTGGGGTCACACTATATTTAATATATCTTTCTTTAAAGCTGTCAATATCCTTGTATAAGTGATCTTGTGATCGCTTAGTATCACCAGACATAGTAAATTATTTACTATAAAATGCCTATAAAGTTGTATATATATATCGTACATTCTTATGATGACCCTCACTAATATATGATAACAAGAGTGTTGGGTTTAACATTATCGATGTAGAAGTACTTTGTCTTCTACACATCAGTAGAATTTTTTGTAGTAGTATTATGTCAGATTTAAACCTTACCAATCCATAAGAATAAATTACAAGAAAGAAAAAAATAATTTTTTTACAATTAAAGGTGAAAAAAAAGTTTAACATTTTTCATCCCTTACAGCCAAACCAAAGTCTAAAAAAGTTTGGACTGTAAATTCAATATACCGGAGCGGTCCGATTCGAACAATGGCTAAAAGAGTTGAAGTTAAAGCCTTGGTAAAAAAAAAAAAAAAGTCCTACCAACGGGAACTCCTGTAATTAAAATCAATCATCCAATTGATGTACATTCAAATGGATCTGTAATTTAAGGTTGGCCTGAATGAGTCTCGACTCGACGAAGATCAAAGTTGGACATACTCGAATAATAATCGCCTTAGACGAAATAGCTCTTCAGAAAGTTGGGCAATCAGCAGATAATTTTGGCATAAACGGATTCTAATTATCAATACCAAAGATTAAAATCGTTACCATTTTAGCACTAGTTCATCCATTAATGGTAATCGATAAAACTAATTATTCAGGGAAATGATCAACGTGAGTTGGTACTCAACAACAAAAGTGAAATATTGGGTAAATAAGATAGCAAATATTAATTTTTAATATATTTTAATTAATATTATTAATATTAATTACATCAATATAGATTTTACTAATCATAGATATTATAATGACCATAACTTCGAAAGTAACAACTCAAACAAACCGTTTCTCCTTTTATCTGAGAAGCGATAATCTAATCGATGTGTCAATAAAGTTAATAATCCTTATAATAACTAAAAATGTTTTCAAGATAAAAGAGGAGGAGGATATACGAAGCAAATGGATATTTACAAGTTTTTATTACTTAATTAAATAGACAAAGTTTGCCGACCTCCAAATTGAAAAAGCACCAATTCCGAGAATTTTCGTTAATAAAATAGCTGTAGATTACGATGAGATAAAGCTATTTACGAAGTTTCAGCTATGTTAATGACTTGATGAAAAGGGTTCTGTACCACGGACTATGACATGAAGCTAATCACATGAAGTTTTAGGCGGGTATTAATAATTTCATAAAGAGGAGTCTGTACCACGGACTATTAGTTGAAATGAAAGTCCAAAAAATGGATAGAAAAATAAATATGAAATCTTCCCCCTCCTCTAATAAATTTCGAAACATTGCAAAAGTTCATTATTTTCAAGAAAAAAATGAGTAAGAATTTGATGATGACTAAAGATAAAATACTGAATATTTAATAGTTGACCGTTGGATCATAAAGGAAGGAGATGGTCCGGGGTGGCGGTCATAAATAGGCTGAATAGTTGCAAAACTATTATATTAAAAGCCAGCGTTTCGACCCGACCTTGCAGTTCTTATTCAGGGAGGTGTGTTCAGCTAGAAATTTCACTCAGAACTAAGTTCTGAACACACCTCCTTGAAGAAGACCTGCAAAGTCGGGTCGAAACGTTGGCTTTTAGTAAAATAGTTTTGCCACTGTTTAACCTATTTATGACCGCCACCCCGGACCATCTCCTTCCTTTTTAAAGATAAAATACATTATGCATTATAAAATAATTATAATTAAAATAATAATTTTGGGCTCCTTCGTTGGAATTTTTAAACTCGATTTTAATTAAAATTTCCTTGTATGACTAAAAACGTTAGAATTATTCAAGCTGCCTCAAACAGAAACAATATTCAAATAACCAGCGAGGTAACATATATACCAGCTAAACGGAATGGAAATACCATACCTAGAGGCGGATCCCCGAGACCCAGCGGGACCATATAGCGAGCTAATAAGGGCGTGAAGGATTGGCTACTGCATAGGCACAGGTGGTATATCATGATATATAAACAGGGTAATAACAAAGAAATAAACTACCCCTTCCCATACATCATGGCTCTACGCTCACGCGGTAGATTTTCTTCACTGCAAATTACACTGGGTCGGGCTCCTCTAATTCGCACCATTCCAGGTTAATTCTCTCCCAGGAGGAGCCTTATTTATGAAAGTGTGGAGCGCATTGTATATACAAAAATACCGCCTCCAAACCTTATCCGGCAATTAAGAAAATATCTGGCTTTTTTTTTCTAAAACTCTGAAACTAGTCTAAAAAAAAACTATTTCCCTCAAATGTAACCTCCACTAGCTTTTTATCCACTGATATCTTATTGTTATGTTATCTTATTCTTATTTAAGCTTTACTCTATCAATACTTATTCAATTTACAATCTATTTATTCGTTAACATTCATTTTATTTATATGTTAACCTACATTTATCAAATGTAATCTTTATTAGTTTGTTATACACTCATTCCTTATCTTTTACCGCAATCTGTTTACTTTTAACTTACATGCTATATGCTCCTTTATTTTTTATTTTTATTCATACTTATTCAATTTATAATCTATTTATTTGTTAACAAATAAGACCCTACACCATGACCTTAACATAGTTTTTTGTCCTCGTCATCATCCCATCCAGATTCTCAAACTTTCACCAGAACCTTATCCATCATCCAAATCCTCTAGCTCAATCCCTATTCAGCTCCCACCATCCCTACAATCCCCCTCGAAGGTTAAAACGGCAGTGGCCGCGAGATCTATTGTAAATATGCTTCTGGAGTCCAGCTTCTCCACTCAAGTCCTGAGCATCTGTGGCTCTAGTGCCCTCCTTCAGCCTCCACTGGCTTTTAATACTAGTGATGCGGCTGGAAAAGTGGCACTGGGATCTCTGGAGTCCTGCTTTGCTTTCCACATGTGGGGAGAAAAGCCTGGCTCGGAGATTCCTGGGCGAATGTATATATTGTATATAGGTATGAACGTGTTTAGAAGTTTTTATTTTATTTTGTTTGTTTATTTATTTTTTTTTATTTTTTTTTTCCTATTGATTTACATTTTTTTATAAGTATTATTTATTTACTTTTTATATTTATAGTTACTTCTGTATTACTTGTATATACTGTATGAATGAGACCTTTTAGCCTTAATACTTATAGCCCTCCAACAGTGGCTGATTGTATTATTATTCAATAAAAAAAATGAAAAAAAAAAATTATTTGTTATCATTCATTTTCTTTATTTGTTAACCTGCATTTATCAAATGTAATCTCTATTAGTTTATTATACACTCATTCCTTATCTTTTATAACAATCTGTTTACTTTTAACTTACATGCTATATGCTCCATTATTTTCTATTTTTATTTATACTTATTTTCCATTTTTGTTTGTATCTTCTACATATAATACTTAATATTTTAACTACATTGTCACCCACTATATCTCTGATATCATCTTTTTATTTCTGTATCAGACAACTTATTCTTATTTTATATCTACTTATATTTATTTATTTTATTTTCACCATGTTTTGTAGCCCCCGATGAAGACCTGCAAAGTGGGTCGAAACGTCGGCAAAAATTAAATAATTCTACTTGTTTAATTTATTATTAATTTGGCCGAACCCCTCCCCTCCCTCCCCGAACAACGCCTTCTCACATTATATTTCCTTATAATTTGAAGAAAATATTTGCTCTAATGTCATATATTTTTTAAAAATATACTTAATTTACAAAATTTAATCTTGAAGGCAGTTATTAATGGATGCAAAAGAACACTGACAGCAATAAGAGACGGAGTAATTATATATACTTAGTAACCAGTAAACCTTGAACAGTTTTTTCCAATAACCTTCAAATTTTTATATTTTCGAGTTCTTCTATCTTAGTTGTCAAATTTTCAATTATAAAAATTTTGATTAACAAGGAGCTTTTAACATTTACTGTTGTCAGCTAATAAAATAAATAAGTATTTTTTTTGTATGTTTTTTGGGTGAGACAATAAAAATGGAGTTGAGTTTTATAACATGAAAAATAAACTAATGCATTAACAACTTCAGCGCTGAGTGTTGAACTCATTGATCCGTCTTTAAACGGTGCTTTGCGAAGCATATTTGTTTGTTTTAAAGCATGATTTATTGTATTATTATACATGTATCAAAGCTGGGTAACGCAGTGGAAGGCCACTGGCTTCCAAACCTGAAAGTTCTGAGTTCGAATCCGGCCTATGATAGGTAATTATTAATTCTGTTTTATCAACCATGGATCGCCCTGATCTTGGGCAAATCCAGCCTCTATAAAGTGGGTACTCTAAAGGTTGAGGGTGATCTCGGCCTAATCACCTCCTTGCTAATCGTTGGCCAAGAAACAGTACTTCCTTACAACGTACTGAACCCAAGACCCTTCATGGTTTGTCGCAATTTTTTTTTTTTTTTTATTTATTTGCTTTACTAACTTTTAACTACTCCATAGTATTAAACAATGTGAATCGTAAGGGAGAATTTTCGGTACGAGACTATACTTCACTAACTGTTAAAAATTCGACTTCAAGTTAAAATATCCATTTATGGCAAACTAAGCCTCTCTTGCGATAAAGAATAGATAGACTGCAACATTTTTCGGTACTAGAGAAAAGAAAGAGTAAATTTGGTAATAATGAAAACAAAAGCTGAACCGATTTAAAAAATAATAAATGAAAATAAATAGTCAAGAGAAATCATAACTCAGGCAAGGAAGGAACCCACACAGCTTCTTCTTCGGAGTGGGGGAGGGGGAGGGACAATCTGTCACAGGAAATTTTTCTTTTTTCTATTTTTCTTTTTTTAACGGTCCCGCCCTTCCCATGGGCAACACGTCACGCTATTTTTCAAGCAAATGGGGTATTTTATCTCTGCCCATGAAAAGTCAGGGGTAACAAAGGAAATCCTTCAGAAAAAATCACGAAAACAAACACCTCTTAACTCGTGGGCAGATGTTTAGGAAAACTGCGAGTAAACTTGTTTAAGAAAAGATTGAGAACCTTCAAAATAATAAAAATAAGAAAGAAAATTAAAGGAAATTAAAGGAAATTGCACCTCCTGTATACTAGATTCTCAGGATACCATCTATTGATATTATAGGAATTGAAGAGAAATTATTTCAGATTGTTTATTATAATAGTACTGGCCATGTTTAATAAAGTAATGATAATTAATTGAAAGAGAGTTTTACTTATAAACGGATATAATATATATATATATATATATATATATATATATATATATATATATATATATATATATATATATATATATATAATCTGTAATTAAAATGTAATCGATAATTTACGAATCAAATATTGGTATTTAAAACCTTTTTTCTTTTTTTTTAATTTATTAAGTATTACAACAATCTGTCTCTTGGACATTGGTTATAGTAAGGTTTTTATTTTTTAACCTTTCGATAGTGTCGTATATCTCTAAACTAGATAAGTTAATAATTTGAAAACAATAGGCTTCGTGAGTTATTAAAATACAAATCATTTCCTATTGATTTACATTTTTTTATAAGTATTATTTATTTACTTTTTATATTTATAGTTACTTCTGTATTACTTGTATATACTGTATGAATGAGACCTTTTAGCCTTAATACTTATAGCCCTCCAACAGTGGCTGATTGTATTATTATTCAATAAAAAAAATGAAAAAAAAAAATTATTTGTTATCATTCATTTTCTTTATTTGTTAACCTGCATTTATCAAATGTAATCTCTATTAGTTTATTATACACTCATTCCTTATCTTTTATAACAATCTGTTTACTTTTAACTTACATGCTATATGCTCCATTATTTTCTATTTTTATTTATACTTATTTTCCATTTTTGTTTGTATCTTCTACATATAATACTTAATATTTTAACTACATTGTCACCCACTATATCTCTGATATCATCTTTTTATTTCTGTATCAGACAACTTATTCTTATTTTATATCTACTTATATTTATTTATTTTATTTTCACCATGTTTTGTAGCCCCCGATGAAGACCTGCAAAGTGGGTCGAAACGTCGGCAAAAATTAAATAATTCTACTTGTTTAATTTATTATTAATTTGGCCGAACCCCTCCCCTCCCTCCCCGAACAACGCCTTCTCACATTATATTTCCTTATAATTTGAAGAAAATATTTGCTCTAATGTCATATATTTTTTAAAAATATACTTAATTTACAAAATTTAATCTTGAAGGCAGTTATTAATGGATGCAAAAGAACACTGACAGCAATAAGAGACGGAGTAATTATATATACTTAGTAACCAGTAAACCTTGAACAGTTTTTTCCAATAACCTTCAAATTTTTATATTTTCGAGTTCTTCTATCTTAGTTGTCAAATTTTCAATTATAAAAATTTTGATTAACAAGGAGCTTTTAACATTTACTGTTGTCAGCTAATAAAATAAATAAGTATTTTTTTTGTATGTTTTTTGGGTGAGACAATAAAAATGGAGTTGAGTTTTATAACATGAAAAATAAACTAATGCATTAACAACTTCAGCGCTGAGTGTTGAACTCATTGATCCGTCTTTAAACGGTGCTTTGCGAAGCATATTTGTTTGTTTTAAAGCATGATTTATTGTATTATTATACATGTATCAAAGCTGGGTAACGCAGTGGAAGGCCACTGGCTTCCAAACCTGAAAGTTCTGAGTTCGAATCCGGCCTATGATAGGTAATTATTAATTCTGTTTTATCAACCATGGATCGCCCTGATCTTGGGCAAATCCAGCCTCTATAAAGTGGGTACTCTAAAGGTTGAGGGTGATCTCGGCCTAATCACCTCCTTGCTAATCGTTGGCCAAGAAACAGTACTTCCTTACAACGTACTGAACCCAAGACCCTTCATGGTTTGTCGCAATTTTTTTTTTTTTTTTATTTATTTGCTTTACTAACTTTTAACTACTCCATAGTATTAAACAATGTGAATCGTAAGGGAGAATTTTCGGTACGAGACTATACTTCACTAACTGTTAAAAATTCGACTTCAAGTTAAAATATCCATTTATGGCAAACTAAGCCTCTCTTGCGATAAAGAATAGATAGACTGCAACATTTTTCGGTACTAGAGAAAAGAAAGAGTAAATTTGGTAATAATGAAAACAAAAGCTGAACCGATTTAAAAAATAATAAATGAAAATAAATAGTCAAGAGAAATCATAACTCAGGCAAGGAAGGAACCCACACAGCTTCTTCTTCGGAGTGGGGGAGGGGGAGGGACAATCTGTCACAGGAAATTTTTCTTTTTTCTATTTTTCTTTTTTTAACGGTCCCGCCCTTCCCATGGGCAACACGTCACGCTATTTTTCAAGCAAATGGGGTATTTTATCTCTGCCCATGAAAAGTCAGGGGTAACAAAGGAAATCCTTCAGAAAAAATCACGAAAACAAACACCTCTTAACTCGTGGGCAGATGTTTAGGAAAACTGCGAGTAAACTTGTTTAAGAAAAGATTGAGAACCTTCAAAATAATAAAAATAAGAAAGAAAATTAAAGGAAATTAAAGGAAATTGCACCTCCTGTATACTAGATTCTCAGGATACCATCTATTGATATTATAGGAATTGAAGAGAAATTATTTCAGATTGTTTATTATAATAGTACTGGCCATGTTTAATAAAGTAATGATAATTAATTGAAAGAGAGTTTTACTTATAAACGGATATAATATATATATATATATATATATATATATATATATATATATATATATATATATATATATATAATCTGTAATTAAAATGTAATCGATAATTTACGAATCAAATATTGGTATTTAAAACCTTTTTTCTTTTTTTTTAATTTATTAAGTATTACAACAATCTGTCTCTTGGACATTGGTTATAGTAAGGTTTTTATTTTTTAACCTTTCGATAGTGTCGTATATCTCTAAACTAGATAAGTTAATAATTTGAAAACAATAGGCTTCGTGAGTTATTAAAATACAAAACAAATTGAAAATGAAAAAAGAAAGTATTAATTAAATCTAAATGTTCACGTGAAAATCATTACTGTTATTTTGTTTAAATATAAAATATTCAATTGTTATTAAAATTTCAATAATAAAGGGTAATATTTTTTTTAATTAATTATTTTCTCCTTACTGCTAGCTCATAAGTTTTTTATTACTTTACTTAGCGCAAAACAAATGAATATATCTAGTTTTAAAAATTTATATTTAAAATCAAATAGGTTTGTTTGAAATTATTCATACAATTTTTTTTAATGTTTATAAAAGTTTTAATCAAGAGAAAAAATATGTAATGAATAGGGAATAAAAAAAAATCTTTGAATTTTAATTAATTCTAGTAGGTACATATAACGATTCTTTTAAAAATCATGTTTATCGATCTAAGTAGTGTCAGATTTTTTTGGCGTACAATAGGCCTTCATAGCCGTGGTGTATTCAAGAAGATTAAAAAATAAATAAATAAGGTGCCAGTTTTATTCAAAATTTCAGCCTCAAAATGTAGAAAAATAACAGATTAAAAGCTGCATTTTTAACTAATAACAGTTATAAAAAAATGTAGATAAAGAATAAAATAATTAAAATAATATAAAATAAGTACATTTAACGGTCATAATAGAATTTAAAGATATATTTTACTTATTTACAGTTTATTTATCATAAAGTAGACCGATCATCTTTTCAACGAAAAAATGCTTTCTTGAATCGATAAATGACTCACACATGAATCATACACAACTCAAGAGAAGGGAAGTAGAATTCAGCACAAGAGGTGATGTATCACAACATTATTGGAAAATCAATAGAAACTATCTTTAAGAAATCACTGATGAAAATATAAATCGACAGAGTTAAAATCGAATAGCAAATAGAACACATCAAAATAAAAAAAATTGATATTGTTTAAGTTGATTTCTCCATGTATGGCCTAAATAGTTAAAGAATTAAGAATTACTAAATATACACTAATGAATTACCTGTAAAATAAGGAAACGCTGCCATTAATATTGAACCTGAATCCAAATGTTTTTACGTGAAGATGACAAAATGATACTCACCTGAAAAACAAAAAATCAAATAGAAAACTATTTTAGGAAATATATGTATTTAAATATAAGTCCTAGAGTTGCTAACTTCAAAACTACCACGAAATATAGAATAAGTGACCTAGGTGGAAATCGAATCCAGTTCTGCTTGATCAAGTTGGGATGTTATTAGTGACATAGAAACCAATGACTTATATGTTAGAATTAAACCACTTAAAATTTGCATCCATACACATCTTTTGATAAATAAAATAATCAGTTTGGTATAATATAATTAAAACAAACTAAATATAAACATTAGAAATGCAATCAGAACTTATTATCAATAATATCGAACCCCATCTATATTCTTCTTCTTCTTGATATTTACATATTTCATCTGTGTCTGCTCAATAGTAAGCTATGTATTGCTAATTGTAAGAAAATGTATTTCATATTCTTCAGATATTAAAATAATAAAATTAATTGCTTGTTTTCTGATCTTTACATACTTCGGTAATTTACAGATACGACAATACAAACTATGTAATAATGCGAATTCGTTCGTATAAATGATGGAGTGTTTCCCCCTCATTTTAATTAACGAACGTCTCGCCGAAGAACTGGTAAACTATTCTCTCGGAAACTTCTAAATTGACTGCATTATGAGTTGGAAGCGACTCGAGACAATTAAATTTTGCTTGAGCAGATCTTGTTAGCAGCCTACAAGCTGACACGAACCAAGTTGCAAGTTAATATGCTAATTACACGTAACTCTAGGCACGACGAAATTCCCCGCATGGTTCCCAGCGGTCTGATTACAAAATTCTGGAACATACCTGAAGACCTGAGGTGGGCAGTATGGTTCGTCGTAGGGAACCGGTCGTAGGCAATATAGTTGGTATGCATAGCTATTCCTCAAATTGCACTTGAAAGTTACGTCAAAAAGGAACATTTTTATGAATCTATACTAAAAATGATTCCTTTCTGCCAGTTTGATGTTTCCTCTTATCTTAATTTTTTTCGAGAAAATGTATTAAAAATCGAATAAGTAAAAGATAAAAAGAGACTATTTCAATTTCCCAATAAGTTTAATATTTTATAAAAGCGTCTCTTGGTCCAAATCGGCTGAAAGGAGTCCATTTTTAATTGAGTCCATAAAAGTGTTCCTTTTTGAGGGAACGTTAAATTGGAGATAGAGAAACGACTATCCATTCTACCCAATGTTTGTTTAATGTAAAATATTTATTTTAAAACATGCTTCATCATCTGTACCTACAACAGATGTTTTAATAAATAACATATTAACAGCATACATACATCATTGAGTGTGTACAGCTGATATTCCAATCCATCTCTTTGCTCTGAATAATAACCAACCATAAAGCTGCATCCTTCTGGAGAAACAAAATTAATCCACATAAATTCCACCAAATCATTTTCACCATTCTTCGAAAACCAACAAATTTCTGTCGTTTAACAATGTTAAATAAACTTTAGTAATGTTTAACTCATCCCTGCAGAAAAGACCAGCCACCTAGGACTCAGTATAGACAACCGTATAGACACTGCGAACCTTCGGAAAAAATATAACCAAGCTAGACACCTCATAAAGATTCCGCTTATTCTAACATTTACTTGACAAATGCTCCAAACTTATGTACCACAAAAAATCTCATATAGTAAGCTTTTAGGGACAACGAAACAAATCAATTCATACTTCACTCATGTTTAACAGTCTATAATCACCATTAGAAGAACAGCAAAGCTATATGCCGATGTCAAAAGGAAACAGTCTAAAATATGAACAACTATTCTAATTCAAAAAATATATCTAGACCATTACTAAAAAAATATGTATATATATTTACATACTTTAAAAAAAAAAGATCTCGAACGTTACGGTAGCTTTATACGAAATATTCAACTCCATCATGTGCTGAAAGTATGCAATAGTATGTAGCTATATGTGCATACGTATAATATGAAAAAAAAAAACATTATTCCTAGTTATCAGGAAGTTTAAGTTCCTAAGTTCAACTTTATTTCAAGCTAACAAGAAGTTTAAGTTCCTAAACTCAACTTTAGTCCTAGATACGAGCAGTTTAACATTCAGTACTGATCAACAAAGAAACTCATATCATCTTTTAAAATGAAACCCTGAATTATGCACGACGTACTGTTGAGAATTGTATTAGTTTTTAAAAATTATAAATCAATTATTGTTTTTATTCGTAATATTACTGTCATAATTATATTTTTTTGTTTTTGATCGTCTTATTCTATGACCTCTTATTATTTTTTTCTTTTATCTTTTACTACTATTGTATTTGCTTTATTATTTATTGATCGTGCTGATTTAAATTTATCTCATGATTACATCAATATGAGTCAAGAGTTAAAAATATTATTAATCGTTTAAATACCGTACAATACTCATTTTGATGATCTTTAAATAAATAATCATAAAATAAATAAGTAAAGGGAAAAAATCAAAATCTTTCTGAATAACTCTTAATGCCTTTTACTATGCCAAAAATAAAATTACTCCAAAATTTTCAATAAGCCATTTGTTGCAGATTTGGCCCCGAATAGTTAAGTTACACATATTTTAAATTAGAAATTCTATAATCACATAATTCTACTATTTCTTCCATCCAGGCCATGAAAGATAAGTTGTGAGGCGAAAAGAAGATAATAGTTTCATCATAAACTATTATAACATTTAATAATAAATTGTGTTTTAGTTGTTATTTTGATTATTTTAGTGCTTTTGTTTATATAAATTTACTTTTATTATTATTAGTTTCTGTATTATTTATTTGTATTTACTGTAAATAGAGTGTGAATGGGCTCTCTGAACACTATTATAAATGTCCTTAATTGTAATATTTCTGAATAAATAATAAAAAAACAAAACAAATAACAAATCAGAAAAATAAATAGAATTATTTGTAATTCCAAATAATTTTTCTAATCGCATGTGAATTAATCCGCCTTCCAACAGATATTACGAAATAATTGGACTATATTTTATTTTGACAGGTGTTCCATGAAACTCGTTTAATAACACTTCTTCTCCCAAAGAAATACTCCCTCATTTATAAGCACATCAAACTCAAATCACAAACGATTGGGTTTTATCTACAATAAATTGACATACGGCCTATGTAGCTAACAACTTTAATTGACGCAGAAGTCGACTCCCCGACTAAAATATTCAAAGCAGCTCGCTATGCCTCAAGAGTTGATAAGAAGCATTCTCATTGTAAATTCAGTCACGCTTCAGACTCTTTATCGTCATGGCAATAATAATACTATTTATATCTATTTAGTAGGTGAAGGTTTTACTTATAAATCAAACTAACCGATGAACAATATTCATTTACATTAAATAGCAAATACAACTCCTTTAGTAAAAAGAAAGTCAATATTACGTATGTGCCCATCCAGAAACTATCAACTCCAATTATCATTATTCATTTATTTTTCCTTAATATTTTTTCATAATTAATTAACATATTAACAAAAACTAGATAAGTATCACATAACATAACACTCAAAGTATAAGAATAAAGACTCAAACCGAACCAGATCTCAAAAAATTTCAATTTCATTAAGAAATGTCAAATATTTTATTTAAAATTAATTTGATAGATCTCAACAGTTGTAGAAGAAAGTGCATTAATGAGAATTCATCTATGTCATTTAACCTAAACATCATCCGACAAGGTCGAATAATCGATACTCCTGAATCTATCGATTTTTTAAATCGTTTAAACATTTGAAAAATCATAATTGAAATCAATCCCGCTTTCTACCGTCATAACAACAAGCCTGCTCCATCTCTGCTTGTCTTAGGCTATCTTTTTCCGGTTATCTTCACACAGCTCTATTCTATCTTTATTGATTCTATTTTATTAACAATGAAAACAATTTCTTATTAGCATAAGAATTAAGATTTTAAAGAATACAGCGAAACTTATAGCAAAAGTATTTTCAAAAAAATAATTGCAAGCTATGTATGCTAAATATGACCTATACAGATTTTTATAATATTTAAATAACAGTGAACCGAAAAATAAACAACATTTCGGACACAAAATATATTTTGGAATAATTCATGATTTAAAATATTATTAGGTACACCTCCCTTTAAATCAATATTTTATGCAAAGAAAGCTTTAGAAGCCTTAATCTAAAATAAGTAACATAATAATTACAAAATAAAAAATGAGAATTTAACAGATCATTATTTACTTATTTATTTATTCTCCCTCGCTTGCCTCAGGCTGAATTTAACAGATCACAAATAAGAACGATATTAATAATTTTAATTTTTTTAAATGCAATAATGATACAAGTTCTATAATCTTCCAAAACTGTTACGAATATGAATCACCCACATTTAAATGTATTCCTTGCTAGATCTTATCTTGACAGAATAACTAAATAAATAGAAAACTAGAAAAAATCTATTTAAATTTTGTTCATGATTAACAACATCTAATAGTTTAATCGAAAAACGTCTAGGAGTTGAAGGCTTGAAATTAATAGCAGAATAAATACAAAAAAAAAATTAAAAAAAGAATTTGAGAAAGATCCGAAGGAACAACCTTAACCATTTCTGATGTAGTCTTAAATTTATGAGAACAAGAGACCGCCCCCCCTTCCTTATAATCAAAGAACGAAGACAAAATTGCATTGTTTTGAAATTCAATCTTTTGGACACAGGTACTCTAAAAGTTAACCAAGGAGAATAAATTATGAACTGTTACCAAATTTTCTATATTTAAATCGTGAAATTTTCTTGAGTGTGACTATTAAGCATATGCACAGCAGTAATGTAATAATTATTAAAATAAATGCCCCCAAACATTTATTTTATCCCTAATTTTGGTTTCTTAAACTTTTAGATATATTTAAGTATTAACATTCTTCGTCGAAAACCTACGACTTCCTGTCCTACAGTATCCTTTAACAATACTCCCCTTATCGCAGTTAAACAAATCCGATACCTAGGACCCACTTTGACAATCACTTGGAGCCCCCATATCAGAATGAAACGACTAGAAACCGCCCAACGTTTTCGACTACTGAAGCACTTACTAGATAAACGCTCATAACTTCTAACTATTTACAAAAGACTCATATATATTACTATAATAAGGCTCATTTGGACTTACGGTATCGAGCTTTCGGGCTCAACTAAATAAACCATCAAATTCCTCTCGTATTCAATCACTACAATCCAAAATCCTTCGTAAAATCCTTAATGCTCGCTACTTTGTCACAAATAAAATCATCCATAATGACCTTAATGTACATATGTTTCCGATTTAGCTCTATCCAGATACCTATCCTTCCATAATAAAGCTCTAAACCATCCGAATCTTTTCTAACCTTGCTTCCTCTTCTATTCCTGATAAGCCCTCGAGGCGTCTGAAAAGAAGATGGCTTCGGGACCTTCTAATATAGAAATGTAATGCAGTGCTACCAATGGGTAGTTTCCCGTCATGTTGTACATGTCATGTTGGATTAACGTTATTTATGCTTCACCATTTCTGGCTGTTCTTGTACATGGTAACTAAGCTGGAGACTGTAACTAATAAAAATAAATTATGACTATTCTTAATCTTAGCCAATGTAAATAAAGCTATAATATTTCTTTCCAGTTATTTCTTATTGTTTAATATAAATGTTAAAACTCTCATACCTTCATTGTTATACATATTTAATTCATTATCTCGCTACCAGACAAGGAAGAATCAACGGTACAGAGCTCTGATAATTATCAATTATAATTGATGAAGTATAACAAATAATTTATGATCTTTCCCTTGTGAATTAGGATTAATTCAAGCTAACGAGCATCTATCTAACTGTGTAAATGCAAACACACGAGCCATGCTATCATACCGTTCATAGGAGGCAGTATCTTTGAAGTTGATAGATTATCGTTACGTTAACAAACGTAACACTCTCTACGTGATTAATGCGGGGTATGAAAGTTGATCCGAACATTTCTAAGGAAACCCAGGCTATATTACAATTTTTAAGGATATTGTATTTATTGGATATAAGGATCCCTTCGAGTTAATCTCTTAGGGATAGCCCAATCTCTTAGGGATCAACATCTTTTTCAGAAATGGCCTTGAAGAATCACTCCAAAAGGACCCCGATGCTATTAAAAATACTTAATATTGTTCCTTAAGGAAACCAAAATATTTCACAAAATTTAATCACATCTTGCACTACCGGATCCAGGATTTAATTTTTTGATGGGGCTTTAGTCCGAAATATTTTGTTTCGTGTGTATATATATATATATATATATATATATATATATATATATATATATATATATATAAAACGATAGTTAATTTGAAAAAAAATAAAATAAATTAACGATCTATATGAAATGGTTTTTAAGTGGTTCTTGAAGTCCTATTAAATGTAATTACACGAACAAGAATACTTTAAGAGATAGTTTTAAATATTTTCTTCTGTAAAACATGATTATATTTTACCATTTTTGGGGGAGGAGAGGGGAGGCCTTCAGCCCGAAAGTCCCCGTAGATCCGCCTGAGACATCTTGTATTTGTAAATATGGGTGCCTGTTAAGTTTATTAAGTTTGTAAGTTTCTCTTCAAATTATAAATATACTTAATTTTTAATAATTAATTTTTCTTCTTTTAATCTTAATTTTTAATTAGAATATTTTTTTCAAATTTTCTTCTTGTAATTTTTAGTATTTAAATTGTACTTTTTAACTTCTCTTCTTTTAACATTAATTTTATATTTTAAAGCGTAATTTTAGATTATATTCCTGAATTAACCTTTTATTTAAATGTCTTTTTGTAACCTTTAACATTTAATTTTAATCGTTCTTGTCAACTTTTCTTCTTAGCGAAATTTATTTGTAGTATTTAAATTGTACTCTTTAATCTTCTCTTCTTTTAACATTAATTTTATTTTTTAATTAGCGTATTTTTAGATTATATTCCTCAATTAACCTTTTATTTAAATGTCTCCTTTTAATCTTAATTTTTAATTAGAATATTTTTTTCAAATTTTCTTCTTGTAATTTTTAGTATTTAAATTGTACTCTTTAAATTCTCTTCTTTTAACATTAATTTTATTTTTTAAAGCGTATTTTTAGATTATATTCCTGAATTAACCTTTTATTTAAATATCTTTTTGTAACCTTTAATATTTAATTTTAATCGTTCTTGTCAATTTTTCTTCTTGTAGCGAAATTTTAATTTTTAGTATTTAAATTGTACTTTTTATCTTCTCTTCTTTTAACATTAATTTTATATTTAAAGCGTATTTTTAGATTATATTCCTGAATTAACCTTTTATTTAAATGTCTTTTTGTAATCTTTAACATTTAATTTTAATCGTTTTTGTCAACTTTTCTTCTGGTACTTTTTGATATTTAAATTGTACTCTTTAAATTCTCTTCTTTTAATATTAATTTTTATTTTTTAAAAACGTATTTTTAGGTTTTGTTCTGAAATCTTTAACCTTTGTTTTAATTGTCTTTGTTAACTTATCTCCTTTTAATCTTTAACTTTCAATTGTACTATCATACTGTTAGTATATGATAAAATCACCTGTAACTATATTTAGCTTTCTAAACTTAAAATTGAATTTGTTAGCTGTAGATTTGTTATGTATGCCTATGTAGTAGTATATCCAATTGTAATATAGGGCGAAAATGACCCAGGTGGTTGAAGTGCCCAAAACATTTATAAATAAAAAAATAAATAAAAGTCCTTTCGAACTTGCTTGTTAGATATATAATACTAAATTATATGAACTTATATTATAAAATTCCAAGTACATTATATCCAGAAGTACCCTTTATTTTAAAATGTTTTACTGGAATAAACTTCATGGGCTAACATGAAATCTTCATAAAATAAAATGGCTTTTATGTATAATGATTTTTACTATTAAATGAAATCAATGCCGCATTTAAAAACATATTGTAAACAAAACATAATTCATTTTCAAACTAAACACTTATTAAAAGGTCCACTTCCGTTCGAAGAATGCACTCAGTTAATGGGAAACAGCTTCTTATCAAGTTTCTTGCGTCAGCTGTAACTCCTTATCATTAACTGATAAGGATAAGAAACAAGTAAATTTTTCGAGGAACACTTCTTGGATATTCTCTGGGTCTTTTCAGTTTGTCACTTGACAAAAGCAAAGGTAAATAAAAAACAGTAAAGTGACATATGTACAGTAAGTAACTAATAATTTCAGTTGAAACGTTATACACTTCAAAGTTAACCTGCCACATCAAAAGAATTGGAGAATTGAACTATAGTAAATAGACTACAGATCCAACAAAAAGTCCTTATGCACACTGAACATTTTCCGCATTCAATTTTGTATATCTGCCGATGTTAAACAGAGGATTTTAACAGATAATCTATAAAAAAAAAGTTTGTATCTGATTTGCACATACTTTTGTCGTAAACGCATGACTTTCTGCTACACAGGAATACTTTACTTTAGTGATATTCCACCTATCACTGTTGAACAAATCCGCTTTTTTTTTTCTTTTTTTTTTTTTTGGTGACCAAGTCTTCCTCGTCTTTAAGATTATACGTGTTTTTTTCAGACTAGAGGAAAGGACTGGAGATTAATGCACGTTAAAAACGCCCCTAGCACCGGGAAGAGAGCTCATAATTCTTTTATCATGTAAACTTAGGTTTAACAGCTTGCCCGTTTGGCCACTCCGCCCCAAACCCGGTACCTAGCAATCCATCTGGAGAAAAGTCTTACTTTGAATCCACAGACAACATTGAAACGACAAGAAAATGATAGACTTTTTCGGCTGCTCCAACACTTACAAGACAAACGTTCTAATCTCCTAATTAACTATAATTTAATACTCATATATACTTGTCTATAATCAAGCCTATATGAACATATGGAGTTGAGCTTTGGAACTCCACTAAACAATCAAATCTTCTCATATCCAACTATTAAATAGAAAATCCTTAATGCTCCTTACTTTGTCACAAATAAAATTATGCATAATGTTGCCGATTTAGCCCAATGCACACACCTATTCTTCCATAATAAACTTCAGGCCCATCCAAACTCGCAAGTTTCTAAACTTACACCCTCTTTGATTCCTGACAACCTTCCTGGTTGTCTGAAAAGAAAATGGCCTCGGTATCTTCTAGCATACAACTATAATTAGAGCGCTATCAATGGGTAGTTTCTTTTCACGGTAGACGTTATAACACCAATTCATTTACTTTTTGTAGTCTTAGTTAACACAGTCGTAAATGTCAAGAAATAATTTTTTTTTTAAATTACACAAACCGGTGAGGAAAGTTTATATTTATGTTATAACACGAAACAGACACCATTAGCGCATCTTACACCATTTGATGAGCTCCGTTAAACAAAATTATTTAAATAAAACTATTTTACGTAATCAGACTTAAATGGTCTTAAAATCACCCATCCTAAAGAACGCAAATATACCAGAACCGATTCCCGCCTTCAAACGAAAGAGAAAATTTAATATTCAGATCGACCCCGTGGAACTCCCTCGGGAAGTACATTTGGGGGACAGAAAAACTAATTACACATTCGTTCCCCTGAGCCCCCGGGGGCAGTTCCTCCTCGTTATGTCAGGAGGGGGGCGCAAATGGCTGAATGAACCCGGCCCTATTAAATCTGGCCGACGGTAATGAAGAGGTAAAAATTCATACCCTACTACTCCATTGTTCATCTGCCCATTGTCAGGATATCAGGCAGGACAATGGGGGTCGCTATATTAAAGACTTTTATGGCAAGGAGAGAGAGGAAATGAACTATAGGCGAATATCGCAGTTTATCAACAAAATAAAGCTCCGAAAACAGCAAACCACGCACGAGTCCACCATAAAGGAAGTTTTACGGCTAGGCACGTACTGTCATTTTGTGTCGAAACCTCCTCCATTTCGCTTTAACAGTACCAGATATTACAGCCTGCAACGAGCTTCAAAAATTAATCGCAGGCCATCTGGAGAAATTATGGTTCAACATCAATAAAGTAATAGCAAGCATCCATTTTTAAAAAATATATACTCTGTTGATCACAAAAAAGTCACTAACGAGAGGAGTGGGTCATCGATTTTAAATATTTTTTTTTTCTTAATACAACATCGAAAAATATTTGATATAATGTTGTATATATATATATATATATATATATATATATATATATATTTTTTTTTTTTTTTTGTATAATAAGAGAAACATATTGATCGACGGATGTAGCAAAAGGGAGGAGGTACACATTTTTTTTTTAGAGAGAAACAATGTAACTTAATGAATTTGTGCAATAATCTTAAGATACACACTCAGCAAACAAACTGACTAATAGTATCGAAGAGGAAGTAAAGTATTTGATCAGTATTTTGTGACAACCTTGTTCTAATATACAAATGAAAACATTTAAACTTTCAACTTCACAGATCATATGTGCATCGGAATTTAATGAGCCCACTTATTTTTTTAATTATATAAAAATCAATAAACGAACTTGCACTTGAGAGGGGAGGGACATGATTCGTGTATAACGCATTAAAAAACATAATCAACGCCTAATCACAAGAATCACTATGAACCGAAAATTTTCTAAAATTAGAAATATCAATAACTTTCTAATTATTTATTATGATTCCTGATTCCTAAGCAATGAGAGTCAAATAGAACTCTTCATGATTTTATCCAATATTGTTTAAAGAAAAACAAAATATTATATTTATAAATATAGTTAGATGTTTCAATTTTAATTTTTTTGTAATTTATGATTTTATTTTAAATGTATACATGATAGCTGCTGTGCATGCCTCTTTTCCAGATTAAGCCCAATCATAGGGATAATTTTACTTCCTACAACATTATTTTATATAGAGTTTTTCTCCCAATTTTTCAATAAACCTTCTGATTATCTTTGAACTGTGATAATTTAGTTCCATATTTAATTCCGTTTAAATAATATGTCTAGATAAAGTACAGAAAATAAATTGTGATGCACAACCCAAGATGTCCATTTTAATTAGAAAAATCCATTTTCGTCCCGAATAAAACATTGAAGATATTTGTTTCGTATTGAACAATTAACTTTAGGGGCTCTTTAACACAATGAAAATGAGCAGGTGAAATAATTAAAAATTCCAGCGTCATGCACATTTTATCAAAAAAAATGTACAAAATGAATTTCGATCCAAAGCACCTCAACTTAGGTAAATTCGAGATTTCTAAGTCAAACAATTGGAATTAAGTAAATGATTTTCAAATTTCAAAACATATTACTTAATTATTTGTTAAAAACAGAAAATATGATCCTTTAGATATAAATTATCTATTACACTAGAGGATTAAAATAAACTCCAAAAAATCCCATCAAATTACCTTTACTCTTCGTCGTAAACCTATGACTTCCTGTCCTACAGTATCCTTTAACAATACCCCACTTATCCCTGTTGACCAAATCCGATACCTAGGACTCCACCTTGACAAACGACTCACTTGGAACCCCCATACTGAAACGACTAGAAACCGCCCGACGTTTCCGACTACTCCTGCACTTACTAGACAAACGCTCTAAACTGCCAACTATTTATAAAAGACTCATATATATTACTATAATAAGGCCTATTTGGACTTACGGGGTCGAGCTTTGGGGCTCTACTAAACCATCAAATTCCTCTCGTATCCAATTCCTACAATCCAAAATCCTTCGTAAAATCCTTAATGCTCCCTACTTTGTCACAAATAAAATCATCCATAATGACCTTAATGTACCATATGTTTCCGATTCAGTTCAATCCAGATACCTGTCCTTTCATAATAAACTTCTGAACCATCCGAACCCTCTCGTTTCCAACCTTGCTTCCTCTTCTATTCCTGATAACCCTCCGAGGCGTATAAAAAGAAGATGGCCTCGGGACCTTCTAATATAGAAATATAATTGGAGTGCTACCAATGGGTAGTTTCTCCTCATGTTGTACATGTCATATTTACTTGTTGTATTTATTATTAATTACAGTTGTAAATTTCGTTAATAAAAAAAAAATTATCTATTACAACAGAGAGATCGCTTCATCGATACACATACGAGGTCGACAAACAGCACCATACAAGCAATGGAGGGCGCAGCAGGTTACATACATTCACCTGACTGCCTTGGGGATAGTTCCGTGATCTGCCTAACAAGGAGGCGGGAGTAGGAAGGGCAGTTTTACTGCAAACCTAAGTAATCTAAAGTTTACTGGATATCCTCAAAACAAGGCTATTGCAAACGAAACATTAGGCATTTTTTACTGTTTTAAACCGCGATTTATAAATCGAGTAACGAGCTATAAAGATACTGATCATCAAAGACAACTGAAAAGATATACAATTTAAACATCATAGCCAAAGGTCTTGAAAGTTAGATATCCATTCTGTGCGAAAGTATTAATCCAGCTTTCTATTCAGTTATATAATTATACCAAATGAACTATTTATGTTGTCTAATTTTGCTTCAAACTAAACGATAAACAACTATTATTTTTTCAAATTAAAAAATAATTATTTTTAAGTTTGTTATTTAAACGTGGTGGTGCAGATACATAATTAATCATGGAGTTTAAATATACCCACAAATGCAATAATAAAGAATTATTTTAAATTTATGCACTCGTCAACAAAAGTCAAAAGTCAACAACAATAGGAGAATAGGATTACATATATACACATAGTTATAAATATTAAATATTAATATGCATTGGTAGTGATTATTTTACGTTTCCTTTTTTTTTTATTTATCTTCGTTATTTTTATTGAACAGAATGGGGTTTCATGGCACAATTTGCGCCATTAAAATTTTTGAGTGGGACACAATTTACATTTTTTCTAATTATTCTTTCACTTGCACTGATTTTAACTACTGGAGAGAAATAATATTTCGTGAAAAGAAGAGGGGGGATTTATGCGCCATCGACCTTGGGAGGGATAGGCATCCCTGATCTAACAAGAGTACTAGAATATAGAAATTTAATTTTTCTTAACAAATATAAAATGATCAATACCACTATTATATTAACAGTGTCATTAATTTTATTTGTACAATAGACGATAAAATAATTATACTTCTTTTCTAGTAATTTTTTTCATTGATTTTTAAAGATAGAAAGGAATTTTGAAGTATAAATAATACGATATTAGTAGTTAATAGTTAAAATAATTATGGTTTTAATATGTTGGGAAATAAAAAAAACAAATGTTGATAATGTGATTCATGAACACATTAACAACATTTGTGTTTTCATGCTATTGATTGTTAATATCTTCATAGAAAGATGTGAACTTTAATATAAACAAAAGGTTTCAAAACATCATAACAAAAATAAAGGTAAAACAAGGATTTAACCTCCTGAAGAAATAAAATAGCTTTTAATTATTTATATGATAAATAAAATAATGAATACTCAATGAGTTGTTGAACGAAACTGTCCACACAGCGTCACCCGAACATTCTGTGGGAGGTCCCTAAATACCTATTAGAGGTACAATTAGTATCAATTGAATACAGGAAATGAGTTCTGTATTGAAACAGATGTAGCTATTAGAACAAGGGTACTGGAGCCAGAAGTAAGGTCAAGTGTATATAGAAAATAAAGAACCACATGTAATTGAAAGGGGAAGTGCAGGGTGGGGTGCTGGGATGAGTCAAATTTGTTCTTAAGTATTGAAATATAGTAGAATCCACAACCCTAAATGAAGCACACATTGAGTGTCTTAGCAAATTTAACTGAAAGAAAACGATACTTTCGAATCCCGAATGAAGTTTGACAATACCGCATTTAAAAAATAATCGTCAGATTTTAGAACTACAAATAATACAAAACTTATCTCAAAGATATACATTTTTTAATAAATTATTCTACATTAGGAAAAAATTATAGTTGATTTAAAGGTTGTGAATATAATTTTTCTTATTGGCTTATCTAATCAAGACTTCTGTTCCAAATTGTAAATACATAAGACGTGCATCCTATTAGTTAATAATGATTACATCCCAAACTCTCCAATCACATATCACAAGCCTAAAAGAATGGTGACGAAACTGGAGTATTAAAATAAACTACAATGAATCCCATCAAATTACCTTTATCTTTCGTCGTAAATCTATGAATTTCTTCCCTACATTATCCATTAACGATACCCCACTTATCCTTGTTAAATAAATCCGATACCTAGGACCCCATTTAGACAAATGACTCGCTTGGAATCCTCATATCAGACTGCAACGACAAGAAACCACTATACGTTTTCGACTAGTCTAGCACTTACTTGACAAACGCTCTAAACTGCCAAAAGACTGATTATATATATATATATATATATATATATGAATATAATAAGGCCTATTTGGACTTACGGAATCGAGCTTTGGGACTCTACTAAACCATCGAATCAATCCTTATTATCCAAAATCCTCAATGCTCCTTACTTTGTCACAAATAAAATCATCCACAACGACCTGAATGTACCATATTTCCGATTTACCTAACCCAGATACTTATCCTTCCATGATAAATTCTTGAACCATCCTCTTGTTTCTAATCTTCCTCTTCTATTACAGATAACTCTCCGAAGCGTCTGAATAGAAGAGGGTCTAGGGACCTTCTATTGTAGAACTTTAATTTAAGTTCTACCAATAGGCAGCTTCTCTTCATGATGTACATGTCATGCTACCAATTTCACATTAGCTCGTTGTGTTTTTCATGTAATACAATTAAAATGTAATATTAACTAACATGTAAATTTCATTACAATAAAAGTCTAAATGGAGCTATATTTTGTAGTTCATACAACTCTTTTTATACATGAGAATTTAAATCCAAGCTTAAGTTTCAATTCTATTTGGTCCAACCTCCACCTTGTTAATGGAAATATCTAAAGGTATGTTCCCAATAGACACTATAGATCTTTAAAGAGAATATTAGGAGAAATAAAAAGTGAATTCCGAATGATGGAGTAGTGTCCCTAAAAGTTGCTTATGATATCGTTTTAAAGAAATAAAATATATAAACTACAAGAAATATTCACAAAGTAGATATTTTTCTCATTATCAGTTCATTCTATAATTAACAAAAACATTTTTTTTTTTAAATAAAATTTCAAGCAAACCTTTATTGTATAAAAAGAGTAATCGAAATGGGAAAAAAAAAAAATACGTGAGTTGTCTACAGAGTTGACAAACAAGTTATATAAAAGGACGAGAGAATCAAAACATGTGCAGTTAGCGAAGAGACTTCCACTGCTCAACGACACCCAACATATTTTCTGAATTAGATGATGTTCCATTCTGGAAATGAAAGTTGAGTCTGTCTTTCTTTCTTTTTTTAATAGAATAATACTATCCGTGCCCATCCTCTTCATCCGCGTCAAACTTTGTATACCTGCTTCACATTTTGATGAGTATATGCCAAGTACATCCAATTAATTAAATAACATCTGATATTCATATGAAACAAACATATGAATGGGAAAATAGCTAACATTGAAGTATTTATTATTTTTGTAGAAGCTTAAATAAAACAGATTTAAATCATTTATTTACTTCAGTTATTGTTTTATTTTTATATTTCATCACTACTATGGTTTGCCTATTAAATATATTTAATGTTCCTTTACAATTTAAATTAGTTATTTTTACGTCATTGTTTTAGCACCGAAATTGTAGTATTGTAGCCCTATTGCCTATATGCTTTCGTTAATAAATCCTCAGAGCTATTTATATACTTATTTTATTAATTATATTTTAGTTATTCATAATTATAATAGGTCTTATGGTCAGATTTGTTGTTAATTGGTATTAACAATATTGTTATTCTAAAGAGACCTTGTCTTAGAATAAAGATGATTTTCTGTTTACATTTGCCAATAATCAATATATATCACCGGAATCGCCATTCCTTTCATACATTTTCCTACATTTATGGAATCATTAACTGCAAAATAAAATGTCTTAGACAATGTACTTATTTTTTTTTAAATTTTATTAACCATAATGTATATAAATTTTTATCATACATCGCAAAGAAAATGGCTCACTAGGATTTTTTTACCTTCTCCTCTCTCTATAATTACAACATCCTAAGATCTAAGCCCATTTTTTTTATTCTCTCGAAAAAATATAGCTTTCGATAGTCATATTTCAATAACAATATAAATATCGGATTAACATTTCGATATATATATATTCTATTTCAATATTGATATATCGATATTTTTTGCAACATTCTTACACCGATCAACTTTTAATATTGCATCTAATACAATAATATTAAAATGTTGAAGTATTTATATTTGTATTAAAAAAATAAAGAAATAATTAAAAGTTATTGTTATATATTTATTTATTGAATAATATAACATTCTGTCACTTGGACAATGGTTATAGGGAGGTGAGATCAAAATTAATAATAATAATAAAAGAGACAATTTAAAAGTAGCAGAGAACTGAAAAAAACTTAACCAAGGGCAATCCACGACTTGCAACAGCGTGGGCTTCTCGGGACAATCAATGAGTATGCTGTCGGGAAGAACGTTAGTAGTAGGAAGAGGAGTGACCAGCGATATGGCTTCCTATTTTGATTTTACTTTAATTTTTAAGCGAGGAGATCTCTCATCCAGCTTCTTTTGAGTCGCCTAGGAGAGTTTTGGGTCATGCCAATTGTAGCCTTATTTTAGTTTTCGTAAGTTGGTCGTTTTGACTGTTTCGTATATCTATGAAGTATAGGACCCATATGAGCTTAAGCAGATAAATGAAGTGTTCGGTTTCTGTTTTGAGTGTTTTGAAAGAAAAGGGCATAACAGTTGTAGTCTGAGGTTTAACGTTTTTCTTGTTTTGTTTTAAGCATAAAAAAGAACTTTCATATTGAAAAAAATTCGTACCTCATGAAAAGCTTAAGGAATAATTTGAAAAAGATTATTTTCAACAAAATGGTTCGGAAATAGTGGACCAGTCTCACATAGATCGATATTTTTTTAAAAATCTGATATCAGAAAAAACAGTATGGACCAGAATAGAAAACAGTATACATCATATTGAACACACTCGGAATTATACATCAACATTGGTATTTTAAGCTAAAGCATATTATTGTCAATTTTAACAATAGCTCAATACAAAGAGGATGAAATGATAACCATGTTCCCTAACAATATGGTTCGATTTTTAGTTTTTGAAATATTTTAATCCATATGCGAAAACACTTCATTTGACGGATCAATCTAATTCCCTCTCTATGAAAAAAAAATGCAAAACGCGTCTAAAGAAGCTCAAAAATAAAAAAATAAAAAAAACGGTAGGAAGAATATATAATGAACAAAAGAAATATAAAATAAATTTTATCGGTGAACATAAGTGGAGTTAGTGGAGTTAGTGGAAGGGCAACGGACTACGGGAATGACATTTCAATAAGCCATCCAATTGTAGAACTTGCCGAAGGTTCATAAACCTGTCCAAAACAATTACTCTCAACTTGCCCGGCATTCAGTTCTGTAATCTGTGACATCTGCCCCGGTCAATAATTAACTATGAAAACCAATTCCAGATGTCGCTGTGGCATACCAGATGGCCATGCCAGGTGAAATTCATTGTCCTGTCTGAAATGTCTTGAGGATGGTGATTACAGCTACTATACTCTCTACGACCACCGGTTTTACATAACAACGAATAGATAGTTTTAATAATCCCCAAACCTTTAATATTCCACAAAATAAAATAAAGATGGATACCTATTGATTTGTATCACACCTTAACCGTGAAGAATCTACTTATCAATGACGGTTTGATGTGAGGTCACTGCAACATTCTTTTTAGAACTTATTTATTTAGATAAGAAATATTATAATCTGTCTCAAAGGATATAATGGTGTTCAGAAAGCACATTCACATAATATGTATAATAAATAAAAATAAATTAAACAGAAAAATAATATAACTTAAACTAAATGAGCAAACTGCTCTAAACGTCATTAAAAATTGAATAAATAGTTAAACTATAAGGGCTTATATATATATATATATATATATATATATATATATATATATATATATCCTTGGAGAAACCATTTGTAATTACATTAAGTGCCCTTGAGAAACATCTACAAAAATAATTAAATACATACAATTTGAAAGGAAATTTTTAAAAAATATTATAAATTAATAAAATAGTTGGTTTCTATCTTCATTAACTAAATAACAGTCATTCAGAGTAGCTCTAAGGGTCATTGAAAATATTTTAAAAATAATAAAATATATATAAATGAACTATTAAGAATCTGGACATCCCAACTAAACCAAACCAAGAAGAAATTTATGAGAAATGATGAATTTATTGTTTAAAAGAAAATGGATTCACCCTTATACTCAAACACCAATATATATCTGAAATAGATTAAAAAAAAATATTTGCGCCATTACTACCTATGAAAGATCTTGGATTCAGTACTGTTTTAAGATCAAAGGTTATGCAGGGAGAAGATCGGACCAGAATCACGCTCAACCGTCAGGTCTTTTCTCTTAATTAATCATTTAATTACCCACTTTAGATGGGTGTGTCCCAGGAGGGTCTATCGATCTCAGAGTCGATTAAACAGAATAATTAATTACCTGCCACAGCCGGGTTCCAGCTTTGGTACTTGAGCTTAGCGGCTCAGTGTCTAACTCATTGAACTACTCCGCTCCCAAATAAATAAATATAAACATTTTATTGTTGATAAATTTTGTTTTTAAAGTTCTAATTGTAATGTAATTAATAATTTGAACTGATGATTCTTGATGTTTGTGGACATGGTGCAGAAATAATAAGATACCGTCATAGTTTTTGTACGCAAATAGTGAACTTATTCTACCCTGCACACTAGATTTGTATATAAATGCACTGGTTCTGATCTGACTCTAGGGTCCTAGAAAAACAAGATGTGCGTACGCCTCCAACACAGGCTAACCCTGAAACGGGCCCACAAATGGAAAGTTGACCAAGCGACAACAAGGAGTACTCCACTCAAAAGGTATGATGGATCTACTTTTATTTTCCGTACCATTCACTTCGCGGCCATGTCTTGTTCTTGGACAAATTGGATACGTGAGCTAATCTTAGTGGACAGCTTCATCTCTCTAAAGGCCTGGGCGTGATTATTATGGTCATCTTTCGATAACAGCTTGACATTAAAAAAACCTCATAAAGAAAAACGTTTTATGTGATACGAGATCATTATAATAAAAAAAAAAATCCTTCTGTCTTAAAATTTGATTCAAGCTATTGTTAACAAATATAAAATTAATGTTAACTATCGATATAAATTTATTAAATATATAAGTAAAATTTAGGGAAGAACAGCGAACATACCTTTATCTTTTCCAACTAAGTCATTGATTCTGTGGAGGAACCCTGCAAAACAAAAAAATATATATATATATTTGTAATTGAAGTATACCTACATATCCATCGAAATAATAATAAATCAACATAGTCCAAAATAATTAGAGCATAAATGAAATAAATATTTATTAATACAGTCGAAAATAAACACGGATTTTTTTTTTAATCTTAATCTATGCCGATGCAAAAGTTTTAAGCTTTATTGAGGTTATATAGAACCAAGTTAATATAAAAGCAGTATAACATACGATAGATAAAAATAGCCAAAAATAAAAGGTAATATAAATTAAATCAGTGATTAACATATTAAAAAAAAATGAAATAAAAAATATTACAGAAACAGAAAGCGGTGGAGGAAATTTTTGTTTTGTTTTTCCTTTATTTATTTAATTGATGTTTTGTTGCCTCTACCTTGTAAGGTCATTGGCAACGCCTTTAAATTACACTCTGTTTTTACACTATTTAAAAATTCAAATTACACTATTTTTTTTACTACACTTTCACTGTCTTGTAGATTTTGTTTTAGACTCTGTGCCATGAAATTCAAATGAAGGGCTGTCTTGAATATTTTGCTTCACTGTATTTTGGACATTGCAGCTCTCGTAGGTCGGAGGATCAAGTCCTCTTAGTAGGTAGGAGTGCGAGAACTCACAATGTTCAATTCGTAACCTGCAAAGGGCTGTCTACTCTTTTCGAGGCGATCGGTGAGAGGTGTCCTATTTTAGACAGTGGGGTTTTTCATCTAATTATGTCAATATTCACATAATTAGTTTTTGAAAATGTTGTAGTATTTATGGTATATTTGCATTATATAAATTTAAAAAAACATGTGGATTATAATTTATTGAAAGGCCTTGTAAAATTTTAAATGTGATATTTTTTTCTGTTTTACTTTTACTAGTAATACATATTATACTCTTATTATAGAGGGACGTTTACAAAACCACAAATACCCAAGACTTAATCAAGAATCAATATTATCAGCTGATTATGAAATCATCAATAACACCTGTAATCAAAGGATGAAAAAGGTGATAAATAGTCAGTACGCAATCATTGTTTATTTTTTTGTATGCAACAGTAAAAATCTTAAAATGACTGCATCCTGATTATTTCTCACCACTGATATGAGAAATAGTGGATTAACTTCATGCAATAAAAGATGAAAAACAATAGCACTATGAAATAATAATCATAAAAAAGGTATATTTATTAATCTATAGATACTTAAATATACGTTTCATTATATATTTAATTTTACTTGCATTATATTATACTGACATTAATAAATTTGGGATAGCCAGGTAGTGTTAAGGGTCAGCGGAAGGCTGAGTACAACTCGATAACTAATTCCTTTGTGACCAATTCAACAGTATTATATTCAAATTTTCCGCTTCAAGGATGGTGACAAATAGGTCAAGATTCATGGATCATAACTGTTTATGAACTGTTATACTTCACCAAAACCAGGTGACTATTTCTTAGTAGTATAACCATCAGCTCATGAAGGTAAAGTAATCAGTGTAAAAAACCTCTTCCAAATAGGATAAATACAGTCTCATCACAACTTCTATTAGTTTCATGACAATCTATATTTCAAGATAAAAAAAAATTGATTTATCTGATATTAAAAAATTGATTGATTTGTTGTTAAGGAATAAAATATATGGGAAAAATCGTTTTTTTTTTTTTTTTTTTTTCTATATCTTATAATCGAGAAAAAATACGCCATAAAAAAAGGACGAAATCCAATTAAATTTATATCGGACCATATCTGAAATACTTGATAATACCAGAAAATTGCATTAAATCCAATCAACCGCAGCAATTTTTATGCATGTCACATGAATTCGACAACAGAACGATATGCAGTTGAAACATTTATACAACCTCCATTTCAATATTTCCACTGCCTACCACATTTCACAGCCCTTATATTCCTGGGTACCCAAAAGGGGGGTTGGTTCATTTCAGTTGTGCCATTCAACTTTTTGAGGGGTTTATATTTTTACGGTTTTTTTTTTTATTTTAGAGGGGAACAAATTTCAACGGGTACAAATTAATTTTTCGGTTAACAGACAAGGAGAAAAACATGGAACATACCGCAGCAAGTGTGGTTATATATGTATATATAATATCTATATATATTACAGAATGATCTGCGATTTTTCTAATTCTGCCTTAGCTTGCTCTGTTTTTAAGAACAGGAGAGTAATAAAATATCTTGGGAGAAGCGGGAGGGTAGATTGTTCGGCCATCCATCTTCGGGGGAGGGGGATGGGCACCCCCTAATTATATCCTAAACAACAGGTTCGTTAATTTTAGTTATTAAGTAGAATTTGATATTATACCGAATGCACAATATTCACCAAATTTGCTATAAACTTTGGGTAAAATCGAACAAGCGGTTTTTGAAACGTAGGCGTATCAAGGAAAATACCTTTGCGCCTATGTAAGAGGAAATAATAGAGATTCGGCATCATTTTCACAATAGTTTTGTGCCTAAATTTCCTCAAAGTTTGTGCTAAATCAAAAGAGCCGGTTTTGATTGAGTTTGATGTAATTCGGAGCAACATACACATAACAATGATTGTTCAATAAATTTTAAAACGTAAATTGCGAATAAAATTTATGTTTGTTATGTGGAATTTATCCATGCTATATATGGAAAAATGCAGAATTAATTTAGGATCGAAATACTACGGATTTACCGCAACTTTTCGGTCAATGAATAAAAATAATCTAGTAAAATGTTTAAGCGACATAAAAGCGCTGATATAATAAAAGTCACTTTTTATTCTAATTTGATTGTTATGAAACTACTGTTACTTCAATTTTTAACTGTTAGTCTTTCAAGTTCAAGTTCTATATAAGTTCTATTCGAGAGTTAGTCATATTAAATATATTGATATATATTCAATCAAACGGATATTTTATTGGACCTGCAACATAGGACCTGCTTTGACAACCCTTAAGAAAAATAAAATCTGATTCATAACTAGCTAATAAAAAAAAAACTAAACCTTGTGAATCCACTGAGGGGGATTCATGACATATTTATCGAAAGAGAAGGGAGCGAAATTGGAACCGACTGTTAACAGACGGAAATAATTAATGATTGGCATGAGCTAAAATCAATAGAAACCCTTCGTGAACAAATTCCCTTCAGGTCGGCTGGATTCTGCAGACCTTTTCCAAAGACCAGAGCTTATCGGGCAGCCGAGAGAACGAGCCGACACTGCGCCAATAATAATGTAGCGACGTGACCCCAACTAAAGGGCTCAGCAGTTCCCTCAAATCTGCCAGTATTTGCTCGCGACTACGGGGCTAAGCATTTATTCCAGGCACTTTCCTTACGGGGAACTGACAAAAGAACATGCGATTTGAAAAGCCTTAAGAGATCTGAGGTCGTTTCACTGCCATCTGATTCCGTCGAAGAGAAAAGGTGTTGAAAAAAAAAAATGTGTTCACGGACGGATAAAAAAAAGAAACAAAAGTTCAATTTGATCTTTAGAGCTCGGTTTCCAGATTATGTCTTCAAAGTATGTATAATTTCTAGACTAACAAACTGATATGCTTAAGCGTTTCTTTACCTCGACTTAAAAATTTTATCAAAAATGAATAGTTTTATTGGAGGCACCTTAACACTGGCAGTCCTGCCCAAGCTGCTAACTGCAATCCTTATTATGTTTTGAAAAAAAATTATTTCATTGAAAACTTAAAAAAATGAGATAGTACAACAGCTACCTTATATGTAAAATACAAACTTAAACGTTTAAGAGAATTTGAGAAACTATTTGAACTTCAAAAAAAAGAAAATACTTTTTCTTTAAAACTTATTCTCTTTTGCGACAGGTTTCGATGTCAAGTCTTTCTCATGAAACTAAATAAAAATAATAATAATAATAAAGGCTCAGCGAACCCGAAGGTTCGATACCGACACCACCAATCGCTTACTACACACCTCTCTCCACCGTTCGCCGTCCAAACCTAGTCCCTTCAGATCAGCTTTAATGCAATCTTCCCAATTTCGCTTCGGTCTACCCCTCGGACTTTTACCATTCGGTACAGCAACTATTAATCTTTTAGGAATTCTAAATAAAAATACAATAAATAAATTATAATATTTAATATTAAAATTCGTTTTCTGGACAAACGCTCTAAGCATCCAATTGATTGCAAAAGACATGACTATAATAAGGCATATTTGTATTTACGGAGAGATGCCATCGAATTCCTCAGGTATTCATTCATTACAATCCTAAATCCTTCGTAAAATTCACAATTCTCCTTACATCCGTGATCTTCTAATGTAGATATATTTTTTAGTACTACCAGAGGATAGTTTCTCAACAAGCGTTTTCATGTCATCATATTCATTTGTTCACATTTACCAGATATATTTTTGTTTTTATACAGTTGTAAATATCATGAAAACAAAAATTACAATTACAACACTTACATGACAGCTCTGCAAAGCGTCTCAAAAGGAAATAACCAAGGCACCTCCTTCCTAAATTAATCCAGACCTTTAAGACTTTTTGTTAATTTTTTTCAAATTCTCACATCGTAAATCCGTCCTGATTCTTATTCAAACTGTGGCACTATTTCGCCCTTTATTTTTACCACTAGTCATCGTGAGTAAAAGTGGTAACAATATCCATTTCCCCAATAAACCGTTAAAGAGGACGATATAAGCATGGAGCGATCCTGAGCGGTGACAGTGAGGTCTACGGTTATCGGATCCACTGACACCTGACAAAATGATCCACTTTATGCAACTCCTATTCTTCGGTAGTCTTCCATTTTCAATACGTACGTGTTTTATTTTCCGACGAACCCGAAGATATCACTTACATTTATAACAGCTGACTCAGTAGTGAATCGATAAGTGAATTAACTATATGAGAAAGCTTTAAAAAAAAAATGAATAAGAATTGAAACGGAATGAAAAAGGAATTAAAAATAGGTATACTTTTCACATTCAGTATTATTATTTTCTTTTGTTTTTTATTTCTAGTTATAGATCATGTAGATCTTTTGCTGCCTTTTTATCTCCACCTCTACCTATCTTGAACTATTTATATCCCCTTATCTGCATGCAACCCCAAATCATCTTTGTTGATTCCCTCTACCCATCTAGTTGTTGACCTTCCATGTGGTCTGTTGCCTATTATTGAGGCAATTATTTTTGTTATAGGCTTCCTGACGGATTTTTGAAGCAACATGTCTCCCTATATCATGAAATACAGGTAGACCAGTTTCTGTAATTAATTTTTTATTGGATCCTTCTCCTAGATTCGTTACGCGACGAATTTTTTTTTTCGAATCTTTCCTCAATACTTCTTTCCAATTAACGCTCATAATAATGTTTAATATTGTAACACCAATTAAAATGAACTTACTTGAACCTCGGACGCGAAAATAAATAATGAAATAGAAGGCTTCCTTCTCATTAATAATTTTTTTATTCCGCTTTCCAAATGGTAAATAAAAAAAAAATTGAGATAGATTTAAATTTCCAATCCGGTAAAGAATTTCCCATTTTTAATAAACCGTTAAAACATTCATAAGTTCGATTTATTAATCAACCCGAACCAGCTCAAAATAACAACGATCGCAGCTCACAAAGTAAACAGAATTAATTGGATGCATCATCCGCTCAAGAATGGGTAAACAAAGAGAATGGATGACAAATGAAATGATATACTTGCGCAATCGCTTATCGTGTGGTATTATGGGCGGTTTCAAGTGTGGTATTATCAGCCTCGATATTATTTATAACAAAATAAAGAATGCATATAGTTAATAATTTGTATAAGCTATAGTATAAAGTGTATGGTGAACTAAACTTTTATTTTTATTATTTACTTTTATTTTATTATTAAAAATTTAATCATATTTTCGTAAATCAAAGAATGTCAAGCAAATTTCTGGAAAAGTTATTTAAGTTTCGAAAACCACAACGTTCATCTACTATTTCGATTTTCGATTCCTTGCTAACATATTGTAAATATTACAGAGAGCCTGTTATTACTTTTAACCATTACTGAATATAATTTAAATATTTCTGGAAATGTATTTAGAATTTTTTTATAACTTAACTTAATGCAGTAATTTTATTTGCAGTAAATTATCTATTATTATTTTTTTTAATTGGAACAACTATAAATAATAAATAAATAATGTCATGTTATTTGAAAGCAGTGCTGCCCTAGTATATAGAACTGCGATATACACAGCATACTTATCAAACCGTTTCGGATATAACGTACATACAGTTTTACATTTATTTTTAGTAAGTGAAGGTAAAACAGGCGAATGTAAAAGTGTGACTCAGTTAACAACAACACAAAATATTGTGTCTATCAATTAAAATATAAGTTATGTATATACATATATTATTTTTTTTTGTTCTTCCTTTCCTCGCCTTTTAGGCTATATGAGATTTTCCCGAGTCAGGGATAAGGGCGGGGGATTAATGCCAGATTTAAAAGTTCCCGTGCACCCCATTATTACATCAGTTTTGAACAATTATTGTATTTCGATATTCAGAACTTTCTCTCTCCATACTTTTCCTCTTTTACATCTTCCATCCACATATTCCTTGACTGTCTCTTCTTTTTATTATCTGACTTGTATAGGAAAATCAGCCGTCCCTCGTCCTCTTTATTTTATTTTAAATTATCAAGAATGAATTAAGTTGCGAATTTACAAAAAGGTGACCTCATTTTTTAAGATTTTAATATCTCTCTTCTTAAACAAGTCATATCTTATCTAAAGAATGATGATAGCCATGCCATAAAAAGATTTCAATTTTAAATCACTTGATTCTTCCTATCAAGCGTTCTAAACAAATATTTTTGTTTTGACGAACGTTCGTTTCTACCACATAAATAAAAATAAACAAATTATATGTTGACACCTAATGGTTTCTAAGACTTCGGAAAATTAACGATTATTATGATTTGAAAATATTACCAAAGTAACGATTATATTTGGCAACTTTAAAAACGGGCAACAAAAGAATGATACGTTAAGGGAATGAAGTATTGTAAAATAAATATTATGAAAACCTTATTAATCATTTTTACAGTATTTTGAATCATAATATCTCTATTATAAAAAAAAGTTTTTAATGACCACTGTGTAATATTTTATTTTACACATAGAAAAAGAGGGACGAACCGTAATGAGGCACCACACTTTTTACTTCCAAAATTATTTTTCTTTAATTATGGTTAAAAATAGGCAATAATATTATTTACAATTATATAGTAATATAAATTAGCAATAAGGTGCGATACATAATATAGATTTTTAAAGTAATTTTTTTTATTCAGACATATAATATTCTGTCTCGAGGACAATAATCATAGTGATAAATGAACACATTCACACCATATATACAAAAAATATAAAATAACAAAAGTAAAATAATAGCTAAATAATAATAAATAAAAACTATGTACAATAAAAAAATAAAATAACCTAAACATAAGTAAATTAAAAACACAGTCATACTTATATACAATTTTAAAGTAATTAAAAATTTGACTGAACTATGTTTCGTTCCCATTAATTTATTTTATAAAAAATAATACAATATGAATAACATAATACATGTAAATTGAACTTATACAATTTGAGCAACGAGTAATACAATTAAATGGACAGTTGTGTAATTTGTAAAAGTAGGAGTTGGATTGTCAAGCGGACAGTGGATACCTTCCCCCTTCGAATAAATATTTTATTTTACTTTTTAATATTTGAAAATTTTCATGATAAATAACTATATTTCTACACTATAAGGCAATAATTCTTAATAACGTTAAAACCAACAAATAACTGCTCCTTATGGGAACGTGCTTGTAAGGTCCACAGATCATAAATCAATTGTGCCTGCATATTTGATTGGATGGAACTGCTTTGTAACTACTTAGTGGCTATTGAAAGAAACCCGTTCGGCTGTCAATGGCTCTGATTGAGGTCAAATTCTGGGGTCACTCCCAGCTACAGCAGAAGCAATTTTTTTCTAGTTGCAGTTTTTTCTTGTTCTTTTTCCTTTTGTTTTTTTTCTTCCATGAAATGGTTGGTGTGGGAGTGGATAGCTGCCCTATTTAATTGTACTGATTGCCGTTTGATCTACAATCCCCGGCATCTGTGGTCAAGAATTATTTTGTGGTCAGTTAATAGAAACATTAAGCCGCAAATTTAGGAATACAAAGACTGTACAAAATTTAGAGGTTGATTTACTAAATACAATACCACACAATCGCGAACACCCGTTTGATTTTATTAACCGAATAGCCGCAATTAGAGCCTTATTATTCACTAGAATTAACATTGATGATGATATTACTAATAAAAAATCCCTTATGGATGATGAAGACAAAAGAATAAACCATCATATTATCAGACATTTACATCCAGACCTGAGTAATTACTTAATAACACAAAATCTTGACGATTTAGACGACATTCGCGCCGCAATTGAAAACAACTGCTGTATTATAATGGACAGACTTTACTCACAAAAAACTCAATACGAAAATAGAAATTATAGGTCAGACAAAAGACCACAATACTATACTAACCAACATAAACAAAATAAATACCAACAAAATAATTATTCACCAAGACCTCAATATCAATCAAAACAAAATTATCAAAATTACCAACCCCGACCAAATTATCAAAACCAACAAAGACCACATTACCAAAACCAAAACAAACCTTATTATCAAAATCACTATAACGAACGTCCCAATTATCAACAAAAACCTAATTGGAATCAGAATTATACAAACAATCCACAACATTCTAATTCTCCACAAAAACCTTATAATCCAAACTCACAAAACACAGTGACAATGCGAACAGTAAAACCAGTCAGCAGAGAGATACCCCACCGATTAACAGTGACACACACCGACTCCGACTTGACTTATAGTAACATTATAGTGTCTCTATTTAATAACCTAGTACATTTAAGAACGAACATTGTTAATTGTAATCTTTCATACCAATAAAGTTTTTTTTGGGATTAGTGACGCGAGAATATTTATTTGGCGCCCGCGAACAGGTACTTGTCAGTTAAAGGTAGCAAGTGAGACGAAATTTCGAAGACCTTCAAGAAGCTTTGAAGAAATATCCCAACAGAAGCTGGAACTTCTTCGAGACATCACTGAACGGACTCCTATGAAGATTCGATGAAATACTAACAGAATCTGGGGTAATCCACCTTTAACCTGTGTTTCAACACTTCAGGCAAGAAAACAACAAATTTAATAGATTTCTCCATAAAGACAATCTCCATTAAAGACTTGAGGTATTTCAATATATTTTGTAAATTAGATTTAAAATTTTATTTTATTTTATTATAATTCATGTATGTCTAAATTAAGAATTAACATAGATACTTTAACGAAAAGCTTAGATACATTATTAATTAACAATACAAGTTCACAAAGAGTAACTAGATCAAATACAAAAAAAACAAACTATTATAATGACTAATTATCAAATGACCAAAGAAGACTACGGTCACCTTCAAAATTTTGATGGTAATCCATCTGATTTGTATTTTTTTGTTGAACAAATAAAAGAAATATATAATAATGTTTGTGCCAATGACAACACGTTAAAAGATAATAATCACGCTAGGTTATTAACTATCGTAAAATCGAAGCTAACTGGGAACGCTAGGGACATTTTACAAACTAGGACATTTTTAAGTATAAACGAGTTAATAGAAACATTAAGCCGCAAATTTAGGAATACAAAGACTGTACAAAATTTAGAGGTTGATTTACTAAATACAATACCACACAATCGCGAACACCCGTTTGATTTTATTAACCGAATAGCCGCAATTAGAGCCTTATTATTCACTAGAATTAACATTGATGATGATATTACTAATAAAAAATCCCTTATGGATGATGAAGACAAAAGAATAAACCATCATATTATCAGACATTTACATCCAGACCTGAGTAATTACTTAATAACACAAAATCTTGACGATTTAGACGACATTCGCGCCGCAATTGAAAACAACTGCTGTATTATAATGGACAGACTTTACTCACAAAAAACTCAATACGAAAATAGAAATTATAGGTCAGACAAAAGACCACAATACTATACTAACCAACATAAACAAAATAAATACCAACAAAATAATTATTCACCAAGACCTCAATATCAATCAAAACAAAATTATCAAAATTACCAACCCCGACCAAATTATCAAAACCAACAAAGACCACATTACCAAAACCAAAACAAACCTTATTATCAAAATCACTATAACGAACGTCCCAATTATCAACAAAAACCTAATTGGAATCAGAATTATACAAACAATCCACAACATTCTAATTCTCCACAAAAACCTTATAATCCAAACTCACAAAACGCAGTGACACTGCGAACAGTAAAACCAGTCAGCAGAGAGATACCCCACCGATTAACAGTGACACACACCGACTCCGACTTGACTTATAGTAACATTATAGTGTCTCTATTTAATAACCTAGTACATTTAAGAACGAACATTGTTAATTGTAATCTTTCATACCAATAAAGTTTTTTTTGGGATTAGTGACGCGAGAATATTTATTTGTCGACATGGTCACGTCGCTATTAATTTAGGTTTCTAGCTTTCCAGACAAATTACAATTAATGAAGCTTGCAATTAAGTTTTCTGAATTCAATTTACCTACAAAAAAAAAAATAATAAGTAAATCTATACGAATAGATTTAAAGGGCTTCCTCTTTCTGGATGAAGCCTCTTCAAAACAGATTTTTTTTTATTAGTCCATATTTGTTTCTAGGAGTGGCCAAATATATTCTCATATTAAATTATAAAGCTGGATAATAAAATAAGAAACCTCAGCGAATCAGGAGACCTGAACCAGAAAAGGAAGAAATATCTGGAGGCAATGTTCTAGGGAAGGTTGGGAATGGCAGCCATCAGGAATACACAAATATAAATTATATTTTTTACATTATATCATATTTTAAATTTATTTTTATAGTTGTAAACTTCCATAGTTATTAATTTGATTTGTTTATTCCTGATGAACATCAACACTTTGAAAAACATTTAAAAATAATCTTTAAACTTTGTTTTCTATTTGCTAATGAGTGTTTGGACTACGCTGGATCCAACTGGAAATAATATGGGTGATAAATAGTCACGATGCAGTCAATGTTTAATATTTTTTTAAAAAAGATTTTTAAGATAGTTATATTGGTTTTATCCGACTTTTTAGCACAAGATTGTGGATCATCACCTGTACTGAAAGATTTATAACATCAGAGATATAATATGATATAACATATAATAATGATGTATGAGTAACAATAATAAAATAATAACTATTGCAGAATGATGTGAATACATAATGAACTGAAATAGGTACCAGTACTTAACACTTTCAGTGCTGGTAACACAATAAGTAAGAAATTTTTTTTTAAAATGATTTTATTGAGTATTAATACACTCTGCCACACTGAAGGGCATTGGTACAAGAGTTATAGTATTCATTCACACAATAAGCACATAAGAAAGGAAAATAAATATAACAAATTAAAGTAGGAGAAAAAAAAAAGATAAAGAAATATACAAGATAAATAAAATAACAGATTAAATCCGAATGGTAATAAAATAAATAAACACTTTCACACCTATGTACAATATTTACATAGGCCCAGGAGACTCTGAATCAAGTTTTGTCCGCCAAATGTGGAAGCCGAAGCAGGAATCCAGTAGATCGCAGTGCTTCTCTCTCAGCAGCGTCACTAGTTTTGGAAGCCAGGGGAAACTGATGGAGGACACTAGAGCAACAGACGCACAGAACTTGAGTGAAGAATCTGGCCAGTACTAGTACACCAATATACACATATTTACAAAAGGTCGCGGGGCCACTGCCGTTTTAACCTCCGAGGAGGATTGTAAGGATGACTGGAGCTAAATAGAGATTGTGCTACAGGATTAGGATGATGAGTGAGGTTCTGGTGAAATTTGTCTAGGATTAGGTAAGTACATGGGATATGAAGGTCATTATGTAGGGTTGTAAGTAATATAAAATATTGTATTTGTATAAATTTATTATGCATGTTATTTTATAGTTTGCATAGCTTAATACGTGTTCCATTTGTCTATTTCATTATATTATTATTTTTCCTGCAACACTATTTATCATTATTATATATTAATTATATGATGTTAGCAATAAAAACCTTAAAAATTAAACTGTTAAAAATGACCTATGATATGTGGAACAGTCGACTAACTTCCTTCAATATGGATATTATGATATTTTCCATTACTTCGTAACTCTTGAGACAGGAAAAAAACATTGTACGCCGTGAGCTGCTTTATATAACAAAGATGATAGTGGAACAGACAAGGAAAATGTTCATTTTTACAACAGATTCACTATTATTACTATTCAGTTTTTCCTTATTAATAGAAGCTTTATAAATCTCCAGGATATTCTTAAGGTCCTCTTGTTTATATTGAAATACTGTTGCATAATCTGATTAGACATGAATTTTACTCCACATAATGCACCCACGTATGTACAAGCACTAGTTGAAATGTATTTCTACGCATAGTAAATAAGTGGAAAATTTTTATGGAATATTTTAAAGAGATAAGAGTCCTGAATCGTCCATGATGTTTTGAAGATATTTCCAAGGGAGGCCAAGGATTTCCGACCAGCAACGCCTCTTACTTCCGCCCTTGGTAAACACAGATAAAGATACGTGCTCGGCGAACTTCCGATAGGATTCGGATAACTAGGACATTATTAAGGAAAACCCGGTGAGAATAGTAAAGCAAATTAAAGAACCAGATAGGGTAAGGAATTTTTTACTTTTTTTCGCCTTAGGCCGCCGTAATTATAATAGTTATAAGCCTACCAGTTGGACATTTAAAATCTCAAGGATATCTTTTTTCTATTAAATACTTTAAAATTGGAAAAATGTTGAGTTATACAGATAAAACCTCCATTTAAAAAAACAAAAAAAAAACAAGTTTTTGCACTGATGATGGAAACCCCGAAATTCAATTGTTCTAGTAATGGACAGGGTGTCAGTACCGGTAATAGACATACCTCAGAAAAATTCTAAAATCTTTATTTAATTATAAAGATTTTTTTTAAATTATTTACTTAAAACAATCCATCACATGGACAATAATTATAGTGATGTATGAACACATCCATACCATATATACAGAAAATTAACAAAAGTAAAATAATAATCAAAAACTATGTACAATAAAAAATAAAATAACCTAAAGATAAGTAAATTAAAAACACAGTCATACCTATATACAATCAGGCAGGGAACCTCAAGCCAGGCTTTGCCCTCCAACTATAGAAGGAAAAACAGGACTTCCTTGCGCTACTCTCTCAACCGCGTCACTGGTGCTAAAGCCAGTGGAGTTTGAGCGAGAGCGCTAACTATAAAGATAAGATAACATAAATGATAGTGTTGCCCAAAATCGGTCTTGGTCTTGCACTTAGCAAGACCAAGACCAAGGCCGCCTAACTGTTGGAAGATCAAGACTGGTAACAAAAAATCGATTTTGTAAAATAAAAATTAAGGCAAAATAGTTACTAATACTTGACAACCTTAGTTACTATATGTAAATAATTGGTATGGCCAATATACTTTTGCATTTAACTCCTCTAATTTGTCATTTGGGCTTAGTTAGGTTTCTCCAATCTAAAAAATTACAGTAATATTTCTATATGAATAAGCTAATTAGTAACTGCAATATTGTTTAGAGGCTCTTGCGAAAGACCAAGACCATGGCCTAGACTGAGTTAGCAATACCAAGACTCGTCTCGGACTCGCATTTAGGCAACACTAATAAATGTTCAACTTACTCTTAACAAAAAAGTTAGTAGGAAGGCATGAAAAACACCGATCTCAAGAGCGATGTAGAAACAATAATTATAGGTCTTTTAAAATTTTCTTTTGGGAAATGCGCTCATACAGTTGTCAATAGAGGGGATTTTTCTTCAATCTACAAAAAACTGGAACCTTTAAATGAACAAGGAAGCTTATTATTTACATTTAAAGTCCAAACTGCCCATCACTGTACCCCCTGTCCATAACTGGTGCGTCCAACCCAGTCATTTACAAAAAAAAAAAAATTAATTGTGGGAAAAAAATATATAATTTAAATATGGAAAAGAAACATATCACATAACATTTTATATAAATAAAAAAAATAAATAAATAAGAAGCTACATCAATTAACAACTGCCTAACCTATAAGAGCCGCCCGAAGGTCGCTGATAACTGATATGACAGGAAGCGAGCCTTCCTTTTTCCTGCTGATAACGAAGTTCTGGGTCATATGTCATTCAATTTCAACTCTACTTCCTAATTCTTTCCAATTAGGAAGGTTTCTCATCGAGCTGAGAAAAAAATAATTTATTATTAAGTCAGGCTACATTATTTTTTTACATTGGCTACGTTTCGGCAATGATCCCATCTGTAAGACCCAATTCACAATTAGTTAAACATGATATTTAACATGATATGATAGCGATTTATAATTTATTATTTATCACATAAATCATGCATTAAACTTCTTCACTTGAGAACAATTTTTTAACCTGATTAACTATGGCTTGGAAATATTAAACTAAAATATTTCAATTAATTGAAGAGAGATAGGAATGCGTCCTCCTAACTTAACAAATAAAGAAAATATTAATTGTTTGAATAATTTTATATCATATTCTACACGTGTTAATCCTATACCAGATAAAATAAGATTTGTTATTCCGTAGAATAAGTAGATATATTATATTTTGAAACTCTATATTATATATTGAAATGGAAAAGGAAAAAAATCCTCCACGACGATTATCATTTCAAATCGTGGACTGGTTTGAATTCCACGTAAAACAGTGGGATTCTTATCTTCTTTAGCCTTATTAATTTAAATTAAAGGCGCTGACATTCCATTTCGGTTAAGGGAAGCGATGGATCCTCCTCCCTTCCAAAAAAAAAATCTTAGTAGTTTATAATATGTATGAAAATTAAAAATAACAATTAACATAATCAACATAATTAGTGCAAAGCGAACAATGCAATACTCTATATAAAAATTAATTTATATTAGTTTTGTGTTCATATAGGTGTATTTGAAAATATGTTAACGAAGCAATTGAATATATTACATATTTATTATTATCATTTAATGGTTTGCGTCACAGAAGGGACTCCCAACTTTCCGATACTTATTCTGGAAGTAAAAATATTCAAAAATCTTCACGTAAAAATGGAAAAAAAAAATCCTAAGCAATGCACATTTTTATTTATTTTAACATTTTATGACATTTGCACCTGCGCAGCAGCTGATCTATCAAATCTGATGTATTAGCGATTAGCTGCCAGTTTGCTTGATTATTTTTTTTCTTATTATTAATATAGGAGTAGGTCCCTTGGCCATTTCCTTCATATATTTCAAATAGTTGATTATAGACATTTTTTAAATGGAATTGTAAAATAGTTGAATCTAAATTAATGAATATAAATAATTCAATTAAAAAATAATTGAATCTAAACACATACAGGCATTGATTTCGACTATACGTAAAGGAATGGTGGAACTATTTGTCAACTGGTGGGACTGAAGGCTTGCTCGCCCAAACCTCTCTCTTCCGTAGTCTACAGAGAGAGTTTAAACGAATTTTGAATATTTTTGTAGGCCGCTTTTTAGGTCACCAACTATATATAAAAAGGATGATATATTACATTTATTATATTTTTAAAAGTGATTTTTGTCCTCGTAGATCGACGATTGGCCCCAATGTGCGATCTATGATTATAATAGAAACGTATAAATATTATTTATTTTTATTTTTCATATATTTACTTTTTGTACCCATAAAGAGAACATCTGGGTACTCCTCTGTTTACATCTGAGCTGTTCACAACTTTATTGTTGGAATATAATTTTGATCAAAAGGAAAATCTCTTTTTTTTGTCTTTGAATTATTTTAAAATACTACCAAGAATAGTGAAATCACCGATAGTTATAAATAAAGGTGTAATTAGTTGTTAAAAATTACAACATGTTTATTTAGAATTTTTTTTTCATATTATTTTCCATTACTTTTATTAATTTATTAAAGGCAATAAAAACAATTAAAGATGAAGTGAAGAGATTTTTATTGACTAAATATATCAGACAAAAATTTATATGATTTTAATCTTATATCAGTTCTATTTTCACTGCATATCAAAATCAATATGAGCGGGGTAAAAGACACTAGCTCTGCCAAATTTACCGGAAGACTATTAAGCAGAATACTTCAATTAGTGAATCCTATTTTCCGACACCATTTTCTAAGAAAATTTTGAAAATTAAATTTTCCTTAACTTTTAATGAGATGCTAAGGATTTTTTAAAAATTAAATAAAGCGTCAAGAAAAAAAAAAAGTGAATAAATTGAACCAAAAGACAAAATTATTAAGCCTTAAAAAAAAAAAACTCTGATTTTATTGTATTCGGAATAAATAAAAAAACATTTTTAATCATTAGATGGAGATACAAGGTAACTTCCAATTGCCAAGTTATTTCCTTCGTCTTTTTTTTCACCCATTGACGAATTTCAAACGTCGACAAGTTCACAAACAATAGCCCCTGTCAATTACTTTAATTAATTTTCAGCAGGCCCTTTTATACTTTAACTTCTTCTTATTGAAGTTATTCCTTTTCAGGACGGCGTTAGGAAGGGGTGGAGGGAAGTAAAAGTTTATGAGTTTGAGTGGACAGGCCTGGGAAAGGGATGGAATCAATAGAACGGCGGGTAAACGAGATCCGAATAACCTCCGTATAAAAGGGTAGATTAAATTCGTCTCAAAGGAGACAAAAAAAAAAAAAAAAAAAAAAAAAAAATGGTATGAGAGAAGAGACCAGCAACTAAAAGGCGGAGATTTTATATTCCAATAAAAGTTATTATTTTTTTTTATGAAATATTGTGAAGGTATAATTTCTAATGCGATAGATCACACAACTTCAACTTGACATTCTACTTTCAGCAGAAAATAGTTTTTTTAAAGTCAATCAAACTTAAAAAAAGAATTTTAATTACATATACAACTTACAGAAAAGATATTATAAAGTATGACAATTCTGTGCGCTGTCGTTCAATCTCCACTAGCTTTAGCACAGGTGAAGTGGTTGAGAAAATAGCGCAGAGATCTCCAAGTCTCCTGCTTTTTCTCTCTATAGTGGGAGTGAAAGCATGGTTTGGATTTCCATCACCTGATTGTAAATAGTGTACATATATATGTTAATGTTGTTGTTTTATTTAATTTACTGATATTTAAGTTATTTTATTTGTATTTACTGTATATGCTTTTCGATTATTATTTAGTCGTTACGTTGCTTCTGCTTATTTTTTTTTCTATATATAGAGAGTGAATAGTGTGTATTACTTCACTATAACCATTGTCCATGTTTTAAGAATATTATATCACCCAATAAATTTCAAAACAAAATAAACAAATTATGTTATAAATGTAAAAATTCAAATTACAAAGCCATGAGTCTCCAAAATAAATGAGAACTTGTTAACCTTTCGCCAATGTAGGTATCATAAGGGCAGAAAAACCAAGATCAATTATATGCAGAAAGAAAATAAATAAAATTATTGCTGTAGACATCTCACGAAGCCATTCAAATACATAATGAAGGAAAAATAAGGTTCTATTAACACAGTTAAGAAATATTATATTGAACAGCTGATTAGCAGAAGTACAGAGAAAAAAAAATAGACCTAAGTGAAATCAAAGACAATTTAATTGTACACTGATGTGACTGAATCAAAATCGGCTTTAGCGATTCAAGAAAATTGTAGATTTGATGATATACAGAGGCACTTTCAGTAAGTAGATTTTAGAAAAAATGTTGTAAAACATATCAGGGAAATTTAAAGCAATATTCTACCATAAATACTCAATTTAAATACCATATATCTTTTTGTTTATGCTGTTCGTATAACAGAAATTTTTGTGTGGCTATATCATTTAGACTCGTGATTAAAACATGTATTTCCATTGAAAACTGGAATTCCATGATCAGAATATTTTTCATCACTATATACATATTTCATGTATGGGTAAGTATTATTTTATTTTATTATTTATAACAATGGGGGGCTCCTCAATCTCTTACGAGCCATTTTATTTCTTACACAGTATTTACATTACATAATATAAAAAATACTATTTTAAATCAGATATGAATGACAAAAAAATCACTTATAAGATTCTATGAAACCTATGAAAACATCATTAATATAAATTTCCCATTTTCCAGTTTACTTACCTACTCCGCTGTTCCCTAACATGGGCGAGTTTAATCCATTCTCCGATTCCCACCTCTCTCAATACTCTCTCTATACCATCTGTCCATCTTAATCGTGGACGTCCCCTAACTCTTCCTTCTTCAGGCTTACCATCCAGCAATTTTTTGGGTATCCTATCCGCCGGCATCCGCTCTACATGTTCCAGCCACCTCAACTGATTCTTTCTTACAAAGGAATCCAGATCTGGTTCTTGTTTATTTTCCAGTTTAGAGAATCCTTACCATAGGGCTTTCCGAAAACGGTACGCATTAAATAAAAATAATGCATATTTCTGATCGAATAATTGGCACGATTATTACGTTTCTTTTTAAATCCATAAATTAATAAAAACCTATGTGCCAGCTTAAGGTAATGCGGTAACACCACTTGATCAAAAATGAATTCGTGTTATTTTCTACTAGTAGAAAAAATGTCAGACAAGGAAGAAGTTCCGAATGATGGGAAAGGAAAAAAAAGAAAACAAGAGCAGAGAAACAGATGGCTTATTGAATAGATGCCACGGAGGATAGACCGCATCGCGTGTAATCTGCTTTAATTAGAACATTTTTTAATAATACCTGTAATACAATAATTAAATATTAAAAATGCTTGGTTCCTTATATATATATATATATATATATATATATATATATATATATATTTATTTATATTTATATATTTATTTATTTAGGGGAGAGGTACACAATATTCCTATCACTTTTTATAGTATTCTATTTTTTTTATATTTAATACTAAGAGTGATAAATATATGTGATATAAGGAACTCAATTAATTTATTTTCTCGACTCAAGAGAGAAATGCTTAAATTTATTGAGACTGTTGATTTTGAAATAACTGATTTTAGTGTACATGACTACCAGTAATGCGGTTCAGTGCGAGGCGCTGCGATCTCCTATAGTCCTGCCTTTCCTTCCGAGTGGGGTGTAAGGCTTGGCTCGGAGTTTTGGCTGAGTGAATGGATTTTGTAAATATTGTATAATATGCACGTGTTTTAGTTGTTATTTTGATTAGGTTAGTTCTTTTGTTTATGTACATTTAATTTTTTATTATTAGTTTCTGTATTATTTATTTTTATTTATTGTAAATAGAGTGTGAGTGTGCTCTCTGAACACTATTATAAATGTCCTTGATTGTGACAGAATATAATATTTCTAAATTTAAAAAAATAAATAAGTGTACATGATATGATCTTTGACCTAATGCAATAACAAACACTAACAATTCTTCATAATATATATATTTTATATATTATATTATATATTATAATATTTTTTTTAATAAAATCTAAAAAGAGATTCTTTACTACTTCCTATTTTTATTCACCAGAAGAAGATATTTAACAGGCTCAAGACATCTGTCGCTACTCAAGCTCTACTGCACTCCCCTTAGATTCTATTTATAATTCCTTCAGGATGCTTCTTCTGAGCTGCATATTATCTTATACTTTTCGCGTATATATCATTAAGTTATATATTAATGACTTATTTCACGGTTACATACGACTAATTTATTTATATATATAGAATATTTATTGTACATATGAGATATACAAAAGAAGTCTGTTAAAATTCATCATACAGTAACCAATAAGCAATTTATTGAGTAAGGAAATGGTCTGGGGTGGCGGGGTGCAAAATTGAAGGACTGCAAAGTTAGGTCGAAACGTTGGCTTGAATAAAAATATTTTTTTCATTATTTCAGTATTTTATGACCACCATCTCCTAACTCAATAATATACAACGGTCTACTATCAAATTTACAGATTTTAAGCATTAACTCCATAACTACCAATCAATACAACTTTAATTTAGATAATGAAATAGATACACTACTTCCTGAATAGTCAGTCGTAATTTTAGGTAAACGAATGAATATGTAAGGGGGTTTATAATCCAAAGGAAGGGGAGTAGGAGTTGACTTAACTCAGATATTAGCAATTGAATAAAAACATCCAAGAAAGTGCAATTTCTCTTGCTCATAACGTTTTTAGCAACGGACCAAATGGATAGGAAGCCGACCAACATTAAAGAGAGACCCATTGCTATTGTAGGAGGCAACAAAGGGAAAATAAACATCGACCAGAAGCCCAATCTCGATCCAATAACTAATAACACAATAGAACTCGGCGGTACAACTGTTTACCAAAGACAGATAGGAAGTTAAAACAACAATGGCCAATGGGGGAAAAGTCTAAGGGAGGAGTGAAATGGAAGAAAAGGTGACAGAAGAAGTGGAGGAAATGGGCCGTTTTCTCTAGATCTTTTTAACCGTGTGAACCTTTCTAGGGATCCTCTCTTGTCCGGGCTCGGAAATATTTCTACCATTGTGAGTGTTTTCCATTGTCCAGTAAGAGGTCATTCATAACTCACCAAGTGTTGCTATAAATACTTTGTCACACCCGGAGTAGGAATTGGCGATACAAACGAAAAATTAAGATAATAATCCAAATCATTTAAACCGACAATAATTAACACATGCATTATTTAAAAAAAAAGAACGACACAAATTCATTGAAGACTTAATAGTTTATCGATTAAATAGATTGTCGAGACTAATACATTTAATTCGGTAATATAGAACCCTTTAGCAATATAAGAACTCGTGGCAAAAAAGATACCTAATATTATACTAAGGTTTGTCCTTTTAAATGGACAATGTCCACAGGTCTGATGAGAAAAATACACGTATGCAAGGCATGTCTATAGAAAAGGTCTATAGATATAAAAAGACATTTATAATATTTATTAATTGGTAATTGGTTGACTGTCGTGGATAATGAAGAGAAGAATAGTTGGGGTGTTCAGTCAAAAAGGAAGGCAAAAATAAATTATAATATTTATTTTTTACATATGCCGACGTTTCGACCTGAAGTTCAGGCCTTCATCAGGGCTTTTTCCTTAAGTGTCAAGAATTTCACTTTTTTTGGTCTTTCGCTTATATCAGTGAAACTATTCGTTCTAGTGATAATAATGTTTGTGTAAGATTAAAGGTAACAAAATTATCAACTGAAATGGCCTTATTCATTTTTTCGCTATCTTCTATAGTTTCCCACATATCTACCCTCGTAACTCATACCAGAGGTATGGAGTAATTGACTCCATTTCATGTCTTAAGACAATAAATATTATAATGAAGAGAAGAATAGTTGGGGTGTTCAGTCAAAAAGGAAGGCAAAAATAAATTATAATATTTATTTTTTACATATGCCGACGTTTCGATCTGAAGTTCAGGCCTTCATCAGGGCTTTCTCCTTAAGTGTCGAAGGGAGAATAATGATAATAATAATCATTATTATAATAATAATAATAATCATAATCATTATAAAGAATAATAATAATAATCATTATTCTCCCTTCGACACTTAAGGAAAAAGCCCTGATGAAGGCCTGAACTTCAGGTCGAAACGTCGGCATATGTAAAAAATAAATATTATAATTTATTTTTGCCTTCCTTTTTGACTGAACACCCCAACTATTCTTCTCTTCATTATAATATTTATTGTCTTAAGACATGAAATGGAGTCAATTACTCCATACCTCTGGTATGAGTTACGAGGGTAGATATGTGGGAAACTATAGAAGAAAGCGAAAAAATGAATAAGGCCATTTCAGTTGATAATTTTGTTACCTTTAATCTTACACAAACATTATTATCACTAGAACGAATAGTTTCACTGATATAAGCGAAAGACCAAAAAAAGTGAAATTCTTTAATCGTTAATTTATGTTTTTGACTTATAATCCACGGATTTACTGACTGTAATATCGTGTTTTATGATAGTAAATACTATAACTTTAAAGGTTTGGTAATTATAGTTGGTACCAATGTTATGGAGACCTGTCATGTCTAATGTATACAAACTGTAACATATCAAATTTAGTTGTTCAGATATTTTAAAGTATATCCAAAGTGTATTAAAAAAAAAATAACGAGGTTATATAGGCCAAACGGCCCAATATCAAGACATCCCTTTTTTCGATTTTCTGATGAAAGTATCTTACGCTTCAAGTGGAAAGCAAGGGATATTTATGAATTTTTAATACATAATTGAATTCTTTAATTAGTGGGAAAACGGCCCCATTTCTTAGAATTTTAGTAGATAAAAAAATTGTAGGTTGTAATAAGATTGCCACGAATTCACAAAGTTTTAGGCGTATGTTAATAATTTCATAAAAAGGGGTCTATACCCCGGAATATTACTGTGACGAGTATGTCCATATGAGTTTAAGTAAATATGTTTATGTATTCAGTTTCTGCCTCCGTTTCAGTTGTAAAGATTTGAAAAAAAAAAAAGTAGGTAAACTAGTTGAATTCGTCTGTTCAGAGTCTTCCGTTTCATTTCAGTTAATTCTAAAATGCTTAGAAGTAATTAAAGTAAATTATGTATTTTGAAACTTCTATCTTATTTTAAAAGATGTTATGTAACAACAAGCGTAGAAAATAATCATTCAAGGCCACTACGACCTGACAAAGACGCAACAAAAATAGTACCTAAATATAATTCTGTATGAGGAATGTCAATTGTTCTTCTGGCGCGGTTCCAGCAACGGAAAGGACATGGGTGAGCACTGTCAAGGAGGAATAGTAAGCTGTTGGACAACTATCTCAGAGGAAATAGATTGTACCTGCATCGAAGAATCAATGATCATCGGGAAAACTTGGAAGGGAGATTAATGAAAAAAAAAATCAACAAAAAGGCGATGTTCGTTTGTTGAAGGATTAGAAGCAAGCTTGAATAATGGGTCTTATAGGTTGTCATTTCATATAACTGTATGCAGCCATATAAAAAAATAAAGGTTATCAAGAAATCGTTAACAATGATCAAACAAAAAATTAAGTTTTTTTCATGGTTTTGAGTTCTATAAATTTTACGAAAAAATAATAGCTCATAAGCCAAATTTAACTTAAGATAATAGGGAAATAATTACTATAAAAATATATGAAAACGTTTTGCTATCAAGTGAGATATAAGATGATATAATAAATGAATAGTATCAGGAAACAAGTGCAATTAATTTCTAAAATATATTTTTTTAATTATAATTCCTGATTGGATGCAATAAAGATATTCTTATTTACCAAACTGAAGCAATGCAAAACATATATATACAATCACAAACAAAATTTCTATCAGAATGTTTTCACTAATCGCAAACAGTTTACAAGTAATCACAAAAATTACAGTAAATTGCTGAATTATTACATACCATATAAAATCACGGACATATTTTTTGGGTTAACGGCTGGTATACACTCAGATGTTTTTCTCTTTCTAAACCAGGATGAATAAAGACCAGATTACGCAATAAAAAAATGAGTTTCATATATAAAGATTAAAATAATTTTCATAAGTGCCCGGAACTGGAGTGGAACAAGAAAGGGCTGAGTGCAGTCCCCTGTTACAACCAGATTGCCAGTCCCGCCTTACGGCTCCCACAAAATGTGGGCATCCTCTGTGACCTGCGGCGGAGGTGGGCTGACCGTAGGAGAGGAAAATGTGACTTCGACCAGACAAAAATACGTCTAATTACTGTGAAACATTCAAACAATACCTTATTAAAATTACTTGATTAAATAACAATAATTTGAAATATTCGATAAAAATAAAGAGACTTTCCGTCCACTTATTAAAAAAAATATTTTTTTGTTATTTATTTAATGAAATTTACAAGTGTATGAATAATATAACAAGTAAAAATGCACGTATTAGAAATAATGACATGAACAAACTTGAAGATATACTGCCCAATGGTAGCTCTCCCTATTTAATTCAAGTTAAGAGGATCCAAGCCATTTTTCTTTTCAGACGCCTTGGGGGATTATCTGGAATCGATGAAGAAGCAAGGTTGGAAACAAGTGGATTCGAATGGGACTGGAGTTTATCATGAAAGGATAGGTATCGGGCTAAATCAGCGGCATATTGAACATTAAGTTCTTTATGAATGGATTCATTTGTGACAAAGTATGGAGCATTAAGGATTTTAGATTGTAATGATTGTATACAATAGGAATTCGATGGTTTGGTAGAGCTCCAAAGCTCAACTCCGTATGTCCATATAGGTCTTATTATGGTTAAGTAGATGATTCTATTGTAATTATTGAAAGTTTGGAGCGTTTGTCTAGTAAGTGTTGGGGCACTCGGAAACGTCGATCGGTTTCTTGTCGTTTCAGTCTAATATGCGGATTCCAAGTGAGACGTTTATCCAAGTGGAGTCCTTGGTAGCGGATTTGTTCAACAGGAACATGTGAAATATCATTGAAGGATATTGTAGGACAAGAAGTTGTAGATTTACGACGAAGGGTAAAAGTAATTTGATGGAATTTGTTTTTATTCTCCAGTTATGACACCATTCTTCAAGGTTTGTGATATGTGATCGGAAGGTTTGGGATGCAATTAAAGGGTCATTATTAACAGATAGGATAAAAGTGTCATCTGTATCTCATTAAAAGTAATATAAATTTTTGTAATAAGGAATCGTAAAACTAACGCAAATTTCATTATAAGATTAGGAATAAAATTAATCAGATGAGATTAATTGAGCCGTTTATTTCATAAGTGGCCTAAGTCCATTTATATTTAAATTGAGATATTTAAGGGTTTGAGTTTCAATGCAATTAAAAATATACATACAGGATACTAATGAGTCATACCGCTCAAGTGCCTCTAAAGGAGTTAAATTTATAGTTCTTATTAAAATAATGGCAATTAGTATGTGAATGATATGCGTTTGAATGGAGTTAGGCCACTTCCAGTGGTCATCAGATTCTTTATCAAATTTTAAGGAGCTCAAGTACATTCAACATAATTAAAGACGTTTCAAATTGAAAAAAAAAAACTTAATTTATTTTATTTTATATATCTTTACAACACTTCAGAAACATAATGTATGGAATTCAAAACATTTTTGACTACAAAAATTACAAAATTATTTGCCTACTGCTCATCTTCATTTTATATGGCGAAAGGGATTTGAAGAAATCATGATGGCCTGGTGGTCTATATCGTAATAGGTCGCTTTTGTCCTTGTATTTTACTGTTGTAATTTGTCTGATATTTTTATACAGTAGTGTCAATACAATATTTTCAAGATTTCTCCGTCTACCCCGACGTGGTATAAATCCAGGACTTTAAAATTTTCTCGTTTATTCATTAATGTCTTATAGAAAATTTTAATTTATTTTTTTTTAAATCTTACAAATTTTCAAGAGCATTTTCAATTCATTAATAAAATCAACAATGAAATAACTTTATTAAACCCTTTCACCACCTTTCCTTCACCTCTTGCTTCAATTCATTTTTATTTTTTTCGACGACGTTTAAGGCAATTTTGGTAAATTTTCGAATCGAAATATTTATATCATTATACTATCCTCTATATTATATTATATTTTATATAATTGTTATAAAATTTATTTTATTATTCTTAAAGTCACATTCCTCCAACATTAATTTCATAATATTTAATAAATTATTGAAGTATGTCAATGAATTCGAATTCATCTGCTTGTATTCAAATAATAAAGCACACAAAAAAAGTATTGTTTCTTGTTAGAATCGACTATGACCCCAGTATAGTTAATAATGGTTGTAAAAAAAAAAAAACAAATTTCAGAAGACACGAGGCCATGTTTTTTCCTGACGATGCCGAGAGAACGAGGGTTCGATCCCGGCAGTCGAGACCTAGCGGCGCCCCCCGGAGTGACCTAGTCCAGGCTTTGGCTCCTTTTCTATTTACAAGATCTAGCTCATTGCAGTACACTTTTTGCAAAAAAAAAAAATTATTAATTATTAAAAAATTATCTTACTAACAAAGTAATTTTAAACAAACTACTATACAGGAATAGAACAAAACTATGTATATAATAAGAATAGAACAATCTGCCAGTAGCGGATACAGAATTATTTACTTCATTTTCTTTCTTTTAAATAACAATAACTAGTAATTATAGAAACAATAACGCTTTTGGAAACAAATTTTTTATAATTTTCATGACACTTTCTCACATTTAGTAGCTCGAGTTCTTCATTATAGTTAAATATATATATATATATATATATATATATATATATATATATATATTTCGATTGTTTAAGTATATGGCTCAGATTGGGCGATAAAAAAAAATATATTTTTCTATTTCAAAGAAGATTTCATCCCGAAATCACTTCCCAAGTATCACGTGACATAAAATTAAAATGAAGTCCATAGTCTCAGATTATGATTTTGTTTATTATTTATTTCATTAGCCATTATTATTAACTATATCACATTTTATCTTGATATTTTTAATACTTTTAGAAATATTAATATAATAATTAATAATTAATATTATAACAAAAAATATATAATAACGTTTTCGTATTACCGATAAATGTATTCTAATTGGCATCCTTAAATAAAAAAAATTGATCATTAAATTTTAAATCATTGATATTAAATTAAAAAATCGTTAACTTAAATAACAATGATTTTTTTAAAGATAAATGCTTTAATAACAACCAACAGAATAAGTCAAAATTGATTTTGTAACTTAACCATTAAGTAGTGCAAAAAAATATGAGCTCAAACTTGTACATGATAAATATTTTAAAGATCAAAAAGAACACTTAAAAATATGAACTAACAGTCTTTAAAATAAAGTTAGTAGTTTTTTCACTACCAGAAAATGGGTGGAAAAAATTGTAATTTAGTTATAATTAAAAATGGTGACAGATAAAATAATCTAAATAATCTGGGTTTTGGGTGTCTTGTCATTTTGTATACTTTCACATAATATTAGATATGGGAAGGATTACTGGTTAAGATTATTGTCATGCCAGTGCCTTAATTTAAAATAATTAAGAAAATCATGATAGGATTCCAGCATCCAATTAAGACATTTAAGAAAACTAGAGAATCGTATATAATTAAATGTTTTTGAAAGAAATCCTTTTATCTTATAATCTAGAGCCTCTAACCTTAAATGCATCGCCTGAATTATAAAAATGGAAAACGAAATTGATAGCACATAAAATCAGAAGATATAATGTGGAACGGATTTAACAGGACAATCTAGCGATTGCGAAGTGAAGTATAGGTCGGTGGCCTCTAGGATGGGTCCATTCTTCTAGCTTGAGAACATGAAATCTATAAATCCAACATGTAGCAAATCATTTGTGCGAACTGTAACAATTTACGATTGTACCATAGCATAATGCTATGGGGAAATAGTTAATAGCTATACATACCAACATAGATTAACTCATTAAAAAGAGAAAAATGACTCCATTGATCATTAGTCGAAACAGACATCAATAAAACCCAACCCCATTTAGGGCAGAGAAGGTTAACTACCGAGCGCTAGGTGAAAAGAAAAAAAAAACAAGCTTTTACCCGGCTAAGAACCGTTTAGCCCTTAATTGCTATTTCAAAGCTTCTTTTACCTTCTCCGTCAAAGGTACACTTGATCACAACACTTGTGATGTATTCAATTTTACCAAGGCCGGATCTCTAGAATAACCCTATCTAATAGGGTTATTCGATTACAAGGGTTATACTATATTCAACTTTAAGGAGAAAACAAAAGAGACAATTTTAGAAACACTATATTTAAAAGTATTATTTCTTATTAATTTCAATTATTTTATTTTGGATCCATATCTGATAAATAACTGTCAGTTTAAATAAAGTCAGAAAAATGTTTATCTACTCCATTAGTGCTCGGATTTTTTAAACGCTTATAGGCAAGGAGGTAGCGTCAAATCTCATACACAACTAAAAACATATATGGCGTAAAAGCGGCCATCAAATGTTTTTGAGCGATATTTATTAATCTTTTCCTAGAATAAATTAATATATAACTTTTTTAAGTTAGGAAAATTTGAACATTACTAGAATACGTTGAATATATTTATATACGTGAGCCTATTAAGTGATAAATAAAAATAGCAACAGTAAAATATAAAAAGTTCTTTCGCATAACATTTCCGATTAAATGATTTACATAAATAACTTTGACATTTTTTGAATAAAATTTAGTCTAATTTATGGTGCTATACAAAAAACATGACTTGTTAAAAAAAAAACAATACATGAATATGTCTATATGATTTTTTTAAAATAAACTCTTTCAAAAAATATTTTTTACATATTTCACGTTTTGAGAATTTACACACATATTGAAAACAATAACAATAACAATTATGTTTGCAATAAAATTCATATATTGTGACCTATATAAAATAACCTGTCTGTGCTAACGTGTTTATAGTTATAGTAAGGTTATACCTGTACTGTAAAACAAAGTTTGTTACTCCTTAATTGGTCTATTAACGTTTTGATTTATATTCAAAATGTCTAAACGGAGTGAAATGACTGAGTTGCTGGATTATTTGGTTAAAAACGCTTTAGAAAACATGAATGAAAATTCAGATGATTCAAATTGCAAAGCGTTTGATCTACGTGTAGATGAAATCCTATTATAGATATTGTGCACAAACAAAGAACAAAGAATCAAACACATCAAAACCTTTCAATAACCTTATCCGTGCGTTTACGAAGTTAACAACAGTTTACAGGATCCTAGGCTGCGTTAAAATCGAGAGGTCTAGTTGCCATATTTAACACACATTTCGTAAATAATTTTCCCGACTTTACACTTTTAAGAGGTTTACTGTATTTACCAATGGTACATGAATACCATTATTCACAATATTTCTCCAATTCTTCTTCGGTGCGTACTATTTATTTTCAAGTTTATTTATTATCAGCCATTTTACACCAATTTTCAAAATTTTGTCAACTTAATGACTACATATCTGATTACGACATTTCGGCTCGTTGAGCCATTTTCAAGTCTATAATACCAATCATGTACTTGTCCTTTTCAACTTCTGCGTATCGCATGCGTCTACTCATATAAAAACACATTATAAGGTGAACATGACAAAAATAAAAAAATTGTATATGAGTAGACGCATGCAATACGCATTAGTTGAAAAGGACAGGCACATGATTGGTATTTTATACTTGAAAATGGCTCAACGAGCCGAAACGTCGTAATCAGATGTTTAGTCATTAAGTTGACAAAATTTTGAAAATTGATGTAAAATGGCTGATAATAAATAAACTTGAAAATACCACTATTATTATTTTTATTTATAATGCATTCTTAGCGTGTGTTAAGAAAAAATAAAAGATATTTAATAGCACTGATGTTCCTGTAATTATGTTTTTATTTTCGTCCTTCGAATACCACATAAACATAAACTTTTAAGGACCAGTGAATTTTTTCTTTTTGTTTCTGAATAACGTCGTAAACCAATGACTTCCTGTTCTTCAGTATCCTTTGACAACACCTCACTTATTCCTGTTGAACAAATCCGTTACCTAGGACTACACCTGGGCAAACGTCTAACTTGGAATCCTCATGCCAGACTGAAACGACAAGAAATCGCTCGACGTTTCCGACTACTTCAACACTTACTAGACAAACGCTCTAACCTTCCAATTAATTACAAAATACTCTTATACATGAATATAATAAGGCCTATTGGGACTTACGGAGTTGAGCTATTCCACTCGTATCCAATCCTAACAATCCAAAATCCTCAATGCTCCCTACTTTGTTACAAATAAAACCATCCATAATGACCTTAATATTTCTTATGTTTCAGATCTGGCCCAATCTAGATACCTATCATTCCATAATAAACTTCAGAACCATCCCAACCCTCTTTTTTCTAACATTACTTCCTATTCCTGATAACCCTCCGAGGCGTCTAAAAAGAAGAAGGCCCCGGGATCTCCTAATACAGACATATTATTAGAGTGCTACCCAGTGGGTAGTTTCTCAACATGTGTTTCATGTCATTATATCCATGTACGAATTTACTAGTTGTATTTTTTTATACAGTTGTAAATATCATATAAATAATAAATAGAAAAAAAATCTTTCTGAATAATTACTGTGATTACAAAAAAAAAATAATTCCTTCTAAAATTAGATTAGCTATGCGTGACTTGGATTGGAAACCTCTGATCAAACTGTTGTAATTCTCCTACAATCATGAAACGATATATTCCAGTATAAAAGTAATTAAGTTAGCCAATAAAAGTTGTAATGACTATTATCACCACGCTTGGTGTAATTCAATACCTCAGAAACGAAGTGATAGAAGTAAGAAATAAATCAGTTGGTTCCTCGCTCCTCCCATCACGGCAATTCATCTCACGCTTTATTGAAGCTCAGTTGCAGGAGATTGGACCATTAAAGAGCAAGTACACCTGAATCACGGGTACATTAAGTGAAACGGCTTTCTTCCAAGGGCGGAGGCTATAAGAAAGGGAAACAGCTATAGGAAACAACTAACTCGAGGACGAGGCAGTAAAAAGCTAAAACTCATCAGGGGATAGTGGACCGGGAAGCTGTTATTGCCGCAAGATGGTGTAAAAACAAACGACCCTTTATTACACAAGCTTAGGCCCTAAATCTGGAACCGTTTCTGTATTAAATCCGATATCGCCAGCGTCTATTGTCCCAGCCCTCTGATACTGCTACAAATGGGAGCCGTTATTCTATAGGGCACTCTACAGACTGCAGATAATCTGATTAACTGGTGTACAACAGGAGTACAGTATTACAACTCCATTTAAAGCTTTTCTTTTTAGCTAAGATATCGAAAGTTTAAATAAGAAGATTCATTATATGATAGGTGCAGACTTCGAGAAGGGGGGAGGGACTAAGAGGACAATCGCTCCCTAATAAAAATGTTGAGAGGGCGAGATTATTGTTTCACCCCAAATAACGTGAGTTAAAAAAATATTAAAATCAATAATAAATAATCTACATGAATGAATAAAATTTGTGAACTAAAATCGATTTTAAAAAGTCTGTACCAGACTGAAACGAAAAGAAACCGCTCGACATTTCCGATTACTTCAGCACTTACAAGACAAACGCTCTAAACTTCCAATTAATTACAAAATACTCATACACATGACTATAATAAGGCCTATTTGGACTTACGGAGTTGAGCTATGGGGCTCCACTGAACCATCGAATTCCTCTCGTATCCAATCCGTACAATCCTAAATCCTTCGTAAAATCCTCAATGCTCCCAACTTTGTTACAAATAAAACCATCCACAATGACCTTAATGTTTCTTATGTTTCAGATCTGGCCCTATCCAGATACGTATCCTTCCATAATAAACTTCTGAATAATCCCAACCCTCTCGTCTCTAACTTTTATTCCTCTTCAATTCCTGATAATCCTCCGAGGATTATTAAAAACATATGGCTCCGTGATCTCCTAATGTAGACATATCATTAGAATGCTACTACGATTAGGTAGTTACTCAACAAGTGTTTTCATGTCATTATATCCGTATGTTCGAATTTAATACAATTGTCAATATCATTAAGAAATAATAAAAAAAAAAGTCTGATTTGGATAGGGCCTTGTAGTAGGTATTTTTGGATAACTAAATGTTACATTTATTTAAATTGTCATTTATATTAAAATATAATAATATATGTATATCAACATATCCCACGTTTTTATGGTTAAATCATCCCTCATTTTTCACGTGATATTCTTATCACATTTTCCGATGCGAACTAGTCGCACTGTGATAAACTTTGTTTTATTTGAGGTTGTACACAATAAGAAATCAAACACATTTTTTACTTTTTTACATTATTCATTTTTAGCTGAAAAAATTTGAAGAAATGTACCAATATTATGAATTGGTTTAATCCGAACTGATACATTATATATTCAATTGTATTTTTTCTTTTTTGATATTTTCAGGTACATTTAAGTAAGAACAAAACTAAAATAAAAATCCTTACAACTATACAAACATATAAAGAAATCAATATTAAATATTACATTTGTTCGTTACACGATAGTTATGTTGAATTTTTACACATAACAAAAACTGTCGCCATTTTTTCTTTTTTGTCCTATGCCTATGCCTACGCTTCTAATAAATAGGAAACATTCGTTTCTATTCAACCAAACAATTGAATTATTCTCATAATTCTTTTTTTTTTTTTTTAACAAAGGAATAAAATTAAGCTAACAAATCATATTTACTCAATAACACTACAGGACATTTTAGACGATCTGGACCTCTAGTAATAAGAACAATAGAGGGAAAAAAGTTAAAATTGACTTTGAGCGAAGTAGAGTTTACAGGTCACATTACACTGGAATTGCTTCGCGCGGTACTGTCGAAATTATATCAGAGTGTTTTTAAACCGAAAACATTAAAATTAGACGGTCATCCGGAAGTTGAGGAATCTCTTAATATCTAGTTTTTGTAGTAGAGATCACGAGGGAGTCAAATTTCCTGCGGTTTATTTTTAAGGATAAAAAAGAAGATGGTAATTTCCAAAACAGGCTAGTTTTGGTATTGATTTTTATTTTACAGAAAAATTTAATTACTCCCATTTTATTTTTAAGATGTTAAACAAAATAAATAAATTCAAGTTATGTGGGTTTTAATTATGTTTTTTTAAATGTTCTAATGTCTATTTTTTCAATGTTAAATACATCATTAAAATATTCAATCGATATTAATTATATTTTACCAACATTTGTTCATTTTATGTCCATGTATTTTAATTATTATTCACGGAAATATTCATAGTAAATTATATAAACACAACTTTAGAAAAATATGAAAAATGAGAAGTAATAATGATTTTAAAAAATCTGGTCTGTCACATTTATTTATTTACATTCTGCATCAGATTTTTAAATAAATTATTGACTATACCACAAATTTTTTCGTATAATTAATAAATGCCAATTATAAATATTTAATGATAAAAAAATACAGAATTTTAGCTTAAATGTAATTGATCGAACCATTATAACGAAGTAATGAAAATTCAACTTTTATGGTGCTTTTTGATTTTTAAGCAAAGATAAATTATAGAAATAAAATAAGTAATACAGAGAAATCGATCTATAACTTTCTCTTGATACTCGCAAGCTCAGACAACCTGTTGGCCGCGAGGAATCGGGTCAAGTTCATATCCATGCAGACGACTGGTGCCAAATCTGTAACAAGTTCGTGAGCAGTCGCTGGCTGTTCAGAGAATAATATTAGTAAAGCAATTCTATAGAACTAATTTGGCCAGACCTTCATCTCGGTGCAGAAAGCAGGCCAGCTAATTCAGTAAGGAAGGCTTAGTGAAGTGAAAAAATAAATTACATGTTACCAAGAAAAACATAAATTACATAGATTAGTCAATCACAGAATGTCATGCCATGAATTATTGAAAATTCTCTCCATACGGTATAAGAATATTAGTTTAGTAAAATACCTATATACATAGCGGTAAAGGCCTGATTGTGCCCAAGATGCGTAGATAAAACAATGGTCCCAAACAACTTTCAAAATATAAGAAATGTAATATTATCATGTTTTGTCTATTTCAAACGTTAGTGGCATGACACTTACTGACGTTACTTAGATTTTGTGAAGAATTTTCAGTAAATTTAAAGTAATTTTTACTCTGAATTTGTAAACAAAAAAACGTCTTACTTGTGTTTATTTTCATTGAAGTTCACCAGTTCGTCTAGGTATCAATTTCCCACTAAATGTCAAAGTTGTGTGATCTTCACTCATATTTTTATATTCAAGCTTAATTAGTTTTGTTTTGACTGAAGAAACATATTGGTCTCGTAAACGTACCTATTAAGTATATATCACTACTATTAGTGCAAAAGGTCGTATGTAAACATTTTCAAATTTTATTCTATTGGTGCTAAAGGTGACATTTTTGAGTCTGCAACTATGGAAAATAGCATAGGACAATAGAATATGAAATTATACCATAAAGCACAAAGAAATAATGAGTTTTTATATAAGACCTTTTGCGCTATCAGTAGTGAAATGCATTTTCAGTAAGTATTGGTATTTTATTTTAATTAAGAATAAACAATATGGAATCTTCAAATACGGCACTCTTTCGCATTTTAATATTAGCTGATAAACGAAATTCGTAGATATCAAATTTTAATGTTGAAGGGTAACTATATTTCCGAATCAGCTTCTCCCAGAAATTTTATTCTCATACGAAAAATTGTATACCTTGTAATACAGATATATTTTAGCCAATGAAAACGGTGAGGAAGCTATACCGACCTTACTTGGCAGACGTTTTTATAGGTAGTTGGTGACCTAAAAAGTGGCCTAGTAAAATTCCGTTTTAACTCTCAGAGTAGAATACGGAAGAGGGAGGTTTAGGCGAGCAGGCCTTCAGTCCCACTAGTTGACAAATAGTTCCACCATTCCTTTATTTATAGTCTAAATCAATTTCTGTGTGTGATATTTCTTAAGACTGCTTTTGATAATTCAGTTAATTATTTTCTGTCACATTGGATTTATTTAGGTTCAACCAGTTTTTTATGTTGGATGCAATTGCGTTTAAAAAAGAAGGCATGTGTCATAGCTGAAGCATATTTTTAGTCATAGTCTTCTCGAGGTTTCGAGGGAACAGAGAAGCCAAATGTGTGTTTTATTTTCTTCAAAAAACTAATGAGCAGCAAGGAAAGAGTATACTATATACAGAATATTTTGAAACACTAACCAGTTAGCTAATTATATTTATTTGAGGCACTCGAGGCTTCACCAATGCATTTTCAATTCATTAGAGCATTCTAATCCCACAACTGCACTAAAAGATACGCCAAACGGTGACTGCAGCAAAGGGAATCGAAAAGGCTACCGCCGTCACAAACATTCATAAGGATGATGGATGACAGGGGCACACAGGCATCCCCGATGAGGCAAAGGTCGCTACAGTCCCATCCTTATACATTGATCATTAACTGCCACAATGGAAGACAGGTCTTTAGTATGTGGAAGGCTAGACTGGATAGTTTGTCTCAAAAAATAATCAATATGATACCTATTTTAGAAAGAGCTGAGTAACAGTTCCAGTTAAATGCGAGCATCGTATCATTGTCAGTACTTTTAGTCACAACTAGTGTTCCCAAATGCGAGACCGAGACGAGTCTTGGTCATGGTCTTGGTCTTGCGCAAGAGCCTCGTAACAGTCTTGCAGTTACTTATTAGCTTATTACTATAGAGATATTATTGTAATTTTTTAAAAACCTAACTAAGCCCGAATGAAAAATTAGAAGAGTTAACTGCAAAAGTATATTGGTTATACCAATTATTAACATATAGTAATTAAGATTGTCAAGTATTAATAACTATTTTGCCTTAATTTTTATTTAAAAAATCGATTTTTTTACCAGTCCTGGTTTTGGTCTTGCAACAGTTAGGTGGACTTGGTCTTGGTCTTGCAAAGTTCAAGACCAAAACCGATTTTGGGCAACACTAGTCACAACTAGTTAGTACTTTTATACATGATCAATTATTCAATCAGTTCCTTGTTACTCGCGCGTATAAGCGGATATAGGATTTAATTTTGGGGACTTTTTATATGATAACTGAAATTATTCCAGACGAAAAAGAAAAGAAATGTATAAATAATTCAAGTAATGATTTTCTTGACACTAATATTTAGTAGCTGTATATACGTTTTAATTTAAAAACAGCAATTGTGTAAGTATTTAGTTCAGTTCACTCACAGAAACAAATATGTACCAAAGAAAGACAATTATTTTTTTCTATTTTGGGAAGGGAGAGGATGCTATCGAACCTACTCGATGATTTGTTTTGATGTCTTGACTTGATTTTAATTTGTTGAAGAAAATTAGAAGAAATAAAATAATATCAATGTTAATTTTAGTGATTGGTAATTGACTTTATACACAAATATCGGCTGCTTGGTCTTTGGAGCGCTATCTGCGAAGTTATAAATGAGACTGTAGAAACTCATGAATTGTTTCTTCATAAGATACATCTTTGGGATTCCTAGGCGTGATCATGTTTCATTCTGTTATACCGAGTTGAAGTGGCTTTATCCTTTTCCATGTCATCAGAACCAAAAACCCTCCCTACACCCTGGAACTCCTTACTCTAGGTTCCTCTATCCACTCTCTCAATACCAGGTCTCAAACTGTAGATTTATATATGCCCCTCCCATAAAACTACTTCCTTCAGAAAATCCTTCGTCATTCGTACTACCTTACTTTGGAACTCTTTAACTACCTCCATACGTTAATCCTCGTCCACAAATTCCTTCAAACAACTCCTGTTCCACCACCTACTCCATATTCAAACTTTCGCAAGCATGTAAAATTTACTTGCGTCTTGTATACTGTTTAATTCAATCAACTGCACAATTGCAATATCAATCAACAGCTAACTAGTTTGTATTTTGTATTCTTCTAAGCCAGACTAAGACTCATAAATATGTAACCGTTATTATTCTTAGGGGGCTGTACTCCCAGAATAAAATTATTTTTTCATTCATTCATAAATGTTATCCGTTCAAATAGATGAACTATGTTAACATTAACATTTATAACGGACTGCTAACATTAACGTAGTTGAAACCTTGGTGGACATCAGCAGGTAACATAAAGGAAAATTAAGACAATAGACGATAAATATTAAATGAATAATGGACGTATACTATTTTAATATAATGATATAAAGTAATTCGGAAATTAATCCGAGTTAAATTAAATAAATTATTAATGTTTTTAGAACTCTGTGATTTACTTTATTCAATTTTAACTTCAACTACATATCCGTTGAGGATTAATGAACATGCACATCAAAATTATAATTTAAAATACATTTCAACATGTTAATATACTCTTCACCATTCTTGTTAAAATAATAAATATAACGTGAGAGTACCATGGGCAAAATAACGGAAAATTCGACGTTTCGTGATTAGTTCCGTGACAACGAACAGAAATGAAAAGACATACCAACAACCGTTCTTTTACTCAACATCTCGATAAGAGACTTTCAAAGCATAATTAAAAAAGTATAATTCTATCTAAGCGTTCAAAGATCTCGTGGTATAAAAAAAAAATTATTTAAATACACAGTTTGAAGTTCATGGCCTCTTAAAATAGGACTATATTTCTGGGCGATCAAGGACATTTTTTCATCTTCATTCTCGGGCCCAAAATTATTATTAATGTATTTAATCTGTATTTATTTCGAGGATAAACGTCAAGTCACACAATTAAATTTTAAAGTTTTCTGAAACATTATTTATTTCTCGATATATAGTTAGGTAATACCACATTTTTAATAATTTTCGCTTGAACATTATGAACATATTTCATTTACTTTACCGTTTTTAAATTTATAATCTCCTAGATAATATCAGTTTTTATTAAAAACTGAAAAGATAAATTAATATTTAGTGAATTATAAAGACCGAGGTCCAACCTGTGATTAAGAATTTTCTAATTAAAAGTATTATCAAACTCCTTTGAAGTTGATGAAGGAGAAGTATCGACCGATAAATGGACAAACTTGACTTACAATAAAATTATTAATAACTTTGTCTAGGAGACTAACCCTACCTCTAGTGAAATATTCACTATAAAGGAATATCACATAATTAACTTTTAAATGAGTTAATTTGCCAAGAATACAGTCACCAGCAATTAAAATGATTTATAATTAAATAAGTTTTATAATTAATAATTTAGTTCTATATGGAAACTCTGGACTGATGAAAGGATAAAGGTATATAAATATAAAACAAAACAAAAACAAAAAACAAAAAATATATATATATATATATATATATATATATATATATATATATATATATATATATAATATATATATATATATATATATATATATATATAGTGTCTCCTAAAAGTAACTTAAGATTTAAATTAAATACAAAACACAGTTCTTTCTTCTTTTGTTTCCACTTTCTTTGTCAATCTAACAGCTGAGAGTTAATAAAAATAGAGTGTTATACCAGTAAACAATGTGTTTTCATTTTTGAAAAATATTTTTAAAATAATGAAAGTCTTGTGGCAACAGTTCAAAAATTTCGTACAAAATATGGTAGAAATAGTGATTTAACTTTATCGACTGTTAAGAGTGTGGTTGAGAAAGTTAAGAAGACTGGATTAATTGGTGAAAAAACACTGATTGTCCAAAAACAAGCCGCTAAAGTGTCAATATCGAAGCTAGACAAGTTGGCCCCAAGACTTTCATTATTTTTAAATATTGGTCACCAATCGATCTAGTCTAATTGACTTTCTCAACCATTCACTTCGCAGTTGATGAAGTTAAATCAGTATTTCAACCTTATTTTGTACGAAATTTTCGAACTGTGGCCGCAAGACTTTCATTATGTTAAAAATATTTTTCAACAATGAAAACAAATTGTTCATTCGTATAAAACGGTACATTTTTATTATCCCTAAATTATCAGCTGTTAAATTGGCAAATGAAAAGGAAAAAAAGACGAAATAACTGTTATTTGTATTTAATTTAAATCTTGGGTTAATTTTGGGACACTCTATGTAAATATATATTTCCTAAAATACCTGTTAATTATGAAGCATATAATAAAACTTCTTAAATATGTATGAATATTCAATTTGTTCCAGACTCACCTGAAAAAAAAAAAAAAATTTTTTAAACTTTTACATAAGTATAATAAAAATAAGGTAAAAATCCATCAATTTTAAATCAAAATACAGAAATTAAATTAATAAAAGGTGATTAAAATTAGGAATGAATTTATAATAATCAAATATTAATAAAATACACTACCAACAGTGTTAGAAACAGAAAAACGTACTTCACATTTTACAGCTGCGATTTCAATCGAGTAGCTATTCTGTATATTTTTCTACAGAATTAAAAGATAGAATAAAAAACAGAGAGAAATAATGAACTTTAAAGGTTCTTTCATCCATAAAGTCACTACTGTTAAATCAAGTGAATTAATGGAAGTTTGTATTTTTATTGCTATTTGGTTATCGGTTAAAAAGATCGTTTAGATTATTGCTATCTATTTCCACTCAAGACTTATTAGCTTAGCTGACACTATCGGAGATTAGGTAAAAAAAAAGTTAATGCGAATTCAAGTAATAAAGTCCATAATTGCTAATAATAATTAATAATTTTGAACTTTAATTAATTTGTTAAATCATCATATTTCCTATTCATGTCACAGTCGGAGGATAGAAGAGGAGTATTAAACTTCATCTTATCAGACTAGACGCCGTTCCATTGTTAAGTTCAATCAATTTAAACATAATTCAAATCATTAAATATATTTAGTTATACATTAAATGTTTTAGTTGAATTATTTCGAAAGATGTTTTAATTGATTTGAGTATGATGAATAACTCAACATGGATCAACGTAAGATTGATCTTCTTGTGTTTTTGGTTAAAATATTATTGTGTGAAAATTAAGTTGACATTTGTTATAATATAATTATTATAATAATGATTCTTGGAAATGGGTGTATTCAATCTGTAAATCTGTAAACTTTAATGAGGAACTAAAAACTTATGAACAACCATTTGTTTTCCACTTGAATAGTAAAATAATTTGATAACAAAATCAAGAAATCATGTGGCCTACATAAATATTGGGCCGTTTGACATAATTACTCCCAAAATGTTAAAATAATGAGGTTATATAGGGCAATATGTTTGTAGGCCACCATATTTCTTGATTGAAACGATCTTATGATTGAAATAGAAAGCAAATAGGTATTTATGAGTTGTTAGTGCCTCGTCAAATGAATTAATTTAGTGAGAAACCTAATTAATTTATTAATTAAAAGAAAAATTAATTTATAAGAATTTATTTATACAAAAAAGTTGTGAATTACAAAGTGAAAACATTCACGAAGTTTTAGAAGGATGTTAATAATTTCATAAAAAGGGGTCTGTACTGCGGACAAAACCCATAAAAGATCTTGAGTTCAGTACTGTGTGGTACAATATATATAATGTCTTAAGAAGATAAAACAAGAATTATTAATGCTCGAAAAAAAAATTACCTACTATAGTGTCATACATTTTTTTTTTCATATACTATTCCTGATCATATTTATATTAGGCTCATACCAGACTGAAACGACTAGAAACCGCCCGATCTTTTCGACTATTGCAGCAACGTACCAGACAAACGTCCTAAACATCCAACTAGGCCTATTTAGACTAACGGGATCGAGCTTTGGGGCTCTACTAAACCATCAAATTCCTCTCGTATCCAATCCTTACAATCCAAAATCTGTCGTAATATCCTCAATGCTCACTACTTTGCCACAAATAAAATCATCCATAACGACGTTGACGTACCATATGTTTCCGATTTAGTTCAATCCAGATACTTATCCTTCCATAATAAACTTCTGAATCATCCGAACCCTCTTTTTTCCAACCTTGCTTCCTCTTCTATTCCTGAAAAACCTCCGAGGCGTCTGAAAAGAAGATGGTCTCGGGATCTTCTAATATAGAAACATAATTGGAATGATATCAATGGGTTGTTTCCCTTTATGTTACTTGTTGTATCTATCATTTAATACAGTTGTAAATTTCAATAATAATAATAAAAAACAATAAAAAGTAATTATATTCATTGCACAGATATTGGAGAATATTTAGTAGTGATGCTATAAAACGAAAAATCTGATGAAAAATAACGGAGTAATAGAATTATCATAAACAAATAGATGTTGGGACCACTGCGCGTCGAGTTTGCTGTTAGGTAACATCCGAAACGGTGCCGAGTGTAAAGGATTAAATAACCAATTTTAATTGAAAATTAAAAGGAAAAATACAGTAGTTATATTTTTTTTATTTTTTTTTTTTTTGGCTCAGAAATATATTTTCATTTTACAAGTAGGCCGCTATCGGGCCTAATGGGATTCCGCTGTAGGCCGTAGAAGCCTGGTCTTTAGCAACTCACCATAGTTTTTGTTAGGTCTTTAAGAGAAGGGCGGGTTGTGTACTCGTTGGGAAAAAGTAGCCACGGTCCCTGGTGCGAGGTAGTAAAACTGCCTAAGGCCCTAACATCCTTTCCTCCAACAGCCTTCCCTACTACCCAATGCAGCGGCCATTAAGTCTTAAATCTTTCTTTTTCTTCTCGAAATTGCCGATCCAGGAGGTGCTTTCCTTCCTCTGAAGGGCGTAAGCTAGGGCAACCGTCACGTATTTCATTCCCTTAACCATTTTAATAAAATAAACCCTTCAGTTTGATCATTCCCTAATGTTTAAAAAAAAAAAAATTAAAAAAGGCTTAATAATCGTTACATTCGTTGCTTGGTTACAACTGACAAATCACTAATAAATAAATTTTCAATTGTGGATTTGATTTATTTGATGCTATATATTTTATTAACAACTTTAGATACTGCGCTACTGTTGGGAGTGGGTTAGCTCAGTCCTAGGGTACAGAGCTCCCAATGCTTAAAGGTCCCAGGTTCGAACCTCGGCTCAGGGCAGAAAATTTACTTATCTGTTTCATTGACAATGGGGCGACCCTGGGTCGGGAGGCCTTCCTTAATTAAATAATTAATTAAGGGAGCAAACCTGGCGGTTGAGCGTGATCTCGGTCAAATCACCTCCTTGCACAACCGTTGACCTAGAAACAGTGCTTTTCCTAAATAGTACTGAACACAAGACCCTTCATGGGTTGTAGTGGTACAGGTTTTTTTATTATTCATTAGAGATATGTATGAAAACGGCTGAAAACACCTTATTATGTTTTAATAAAAGAATAATTTTAAATTATAACTTTTAAAATTGTATACTATTATATTTTAAAGCAGAGGCTGATTAACCGTAAAAGAAATCCTGATCACAATTCAACCGACCCCGCGGTTCAAAGCAGACGCCAGAACAGGAGTAATGGTCTGCTAAACCGCTGCTAGTGAAATAGAGTCCCTGATGCAATGCCAGACAATGGAATAGATTAACTAGATAGATAGTGTGCTGTCCTCTAATAGGATATCAGTCCCCATGTTGACTAGGAATATGTACTAGCCACTGGTTTCGACAATGGCGGCCGATTGGCCAAATATCTACTCGTGAATAATTTCCAATGTATTAAAAGATAAAAAATAAGTAGTAATGCCAAAAAGCAATTAAATAATCCATTAATAGAAACATGTCCAAGAAAATTTTGAAGTATGGAAAATCGACTAAATTGTGATAAATCAAAAAATATAATATTCGAAGAAATATCTGCTTTTGAGTTAATATCGACAACAACCAAATTCTTCATAAGATGTTTTTTGGAATAACCTTCGACAAGAAAGATGTCATACCCGCATTTAAACAAAAAAATGGAACACAAAACAAATGACCCTTAACAAACGACTCAAACTACTTTATCCACACCAAATCGTCAAAGCTGAAACTGAGGCAGAAACTAAATGTACATATTTCCTTGAACTCGTTTGGAATATTACAATAGTAGAAATATGACCTTAAGTACGTGACAAACGAAACTCAACATACCAACCTCCACCTGTCAAAAGCTGCCAAATACATACTCGTAAATACTCCTTGTCAAATACTCCTCCCCTCTCCTCCCAAAAATGATAAAATATGACCATGTTCTTTTGGAAAAAAATATTAAAAATTTATATCTTAAAGCATTGTTGTTAGTGTAATTACATTTAATAGGACTTCAAGAATCACTTAAACATCATTTCATTAAAGTAGTTAGTTTCTTTCTTTTTTTCACTAAGTAATATATATATGAATGAAAAGAGATTTTAGCCCGCAAATCCACCTCACCCCCACAAAATTAAATCCTGGATCCGCTAGTGAGAAATATAATACTAGTAGCAGCCTGATATAAGAGGAGAATTTCAAAAAGGAGTTAGATGAGAGATTTCCTTCCTAATATAACCATAACGATAAAATTAAGCCAGGGAGGAGTTGGTACTGAGTACTGCCCTTAACTATGCCAGGGCATCTGATTTTTTCCTGAAATAGCCAACTCATTTGCTGATTGTCAGCAAACAGCACCTGACATGACCTAATAACATAGTTTCTACTATAATTTTGATTGATTATTTTAAATATCGAGTTTTTTAATTATCTAAATAAATAACGAGGAGTAATTTACTTATTACTGGTTCTTAGACAATTACTAGAGAGCCCATGGTTAGTGGAATTAAGATTATTAATTATAAAAGTTTTCCAGAGAAATACTTATCTCTTTATTCTCCAGAAGACTTACCTCATCTATCTAAACTCGATATATCTAGAAAAAAACAATCCATGATATCTAAAATTCACACAATTATTCATGCTTCAATATAATTTAAGCCTTAAAATTTTCTGTCCACTGATGGCACTTTAGAACTTTCAAATGGTACCATTAGATTTCCTAAAAGATCATTTTTGGGAGATATAGAAAGATTTTAATGAACAATTTTATAATTAAAAAGAAAAAATGTAATGCATTTTAATGTTTCATAAACTGTAGTAAATCGGTTCAATAGAGAATTAGGGATATTTCACGGCCAATACAGAATTTTTTTCAACACTTTAAGGTGTAGATTATGATATAAGTTTATTATATACATGTATACACATATATATATAATATATATATATATATATATATATATATATATAAATATATATATATATATATATATATATATATATATATATATATATATATATATTAATTATATTATGTATATTAACATTATCAGAAGGATATAACTAATGCATTCAAAAATCCATATCAGAAATTATACTGGAACAAATTGATAAGGTTCCGATAATTTCCTGAGTAACTGTACTGTAAGTATAAATATCTTTATAATCATTAATTATTAATACTAATAAAACAGAATTTTAATAAGTAAAATAACTTAATAGTTACCTCAGAATTTTTAACTAAAAGCTGGAACGTAAGATAATTTTGTAATCTTATCTGTATATTTTTTTTTAAAGGGAGGTTATCTTTAAATATAAAAAACACTACTCAAAGCCATCAGTCGATATCTGAAGATTTTTTTTTTTTTCTTACAGTTCCATATAAGAAACTTTTTTATTTACCTGACACATCAACAGAAAACAACTCTTTATAAATTACCGCCGTTATCATTACTGATAACTTAGAATATTTGTATTCAAAACAAATACAAATCAGCATTCCTTAACAACATAGTTATAAAAAAATAAAAACCAAAAATTGATAACAAAATAAATTATTCTTCTATAGTAAATTTAAACAAGAATAAATGTAAATTAAGATGATTTTGTTCATGTTGTATTTTCCAAGTTTTAGCAACAATAACATATAAAATATTTTAATAAATTAACTATTTTTTTTAAATATAATAATAATAATGCTTTATTTATTCTGGGACGAGTCTCTTTAGAATAATACAGAGAGACAAAAACCTGAGCTAAGGAGCCTCAGAGATACATAAACAAGAATATAGTTTAATTAAATAGTCAAAATAATAAAATAAATTATAAGTTACTTTCTAATTTAAATCAGTTAATAATAAAAAATAAAAAATAAAAATGAAGTAAAAATAATGAAGAACGATCTAATAATTTATATACATATTTACAGCAGTAACAATTTACAGTTTTATGAGGACTGGATGGATGAGAAATGATTAAACAGGCGGGATTTAAAGACAAGAAGGGTTTTGGATTGACGGATGTGGGGAGGGATGGAAATCCATAGGGATGAGGATCGGATAATGAACGATCTGTCGAAACCAGCGGTTCGGTGGGCCCTTATGTATAAATCAGAAGACCGGGAACGAGTATTGCGGGAACGTACAGAGGATTCGAATTGAAGGAGCTCGGAGATGTATGAAGGACGGTAGGATTGGATGACTTGAAAGAGGAAGGATGCCAGGAAATACTTACGACGGTTAGAAGGATAAACCTACTTCAACTCTGCATAAAAACGGGAAACAGAGGCGTCCCTTGGGATCCCGAAGATGAATCGTATAAAGCAACTTATCAAACGTTTTAGTTTCGCCTCGAGATTCCCAAAGACGCCCCCATATACCGTACAGCAATAGTCAAAGTGGAGGAAAATTAAGGAAGTTACTAGGAGCTTACGGGTTTCAAGAGGAAATAGGCACCGGGAGTAATTTAGACGTTTTAAGGAGGAAATGGTACGGCGGGAGATGTTGGATATATGATTTTCCAGGAAAGTGTTTGATCGAAGATCATTCCAAGGTTTTTGATAGAGGGATAGAATTTGATGGGATTATCATGTAGGAACAGAGTTGGAATATTAGGAACAGTTTTAAGGAGGTGATTGGAGCCTATTAAGATTGCCTTCGTATTTTCTGCATTCAAATTCAACTTGTTAGCTCTCGCCCAGTCACAAATCCTAACAAGTCTTCTTGAAGTTTTTCAGTGGCTGATAATAGGTCGGTAGGCAGGATGGACAGATATATTTGGAAATCATCTTAATAGGTATGGTATTGGGAGTGATGGATCAGGAGGGGAAGGTCATTAATATAAATAACTATAAATAGCAAATCGCAGGTAAACATATTCAGAGGGGAGGGGGGCATAACATTTCTGTTTGTAGAATGTAAATAATTTGCTGACTAAATTATTCAAGATGTACCCATATGTTTGGGTTGAAGCGTCGGCACGAATAAAAAAACTTTATATTGACTGTATCCTGATTATTTATCACCCATCATATGTAGAACAGTCGAATAACTTCCTTCAATAATTTCTAAGTTTAATTCAATCAATATTTTATATGTTTGAACTTATATTGGCCCTTTTTCAGGTGACTCAGATTATGGCTACTAGTATAATTTTTATTTTATTAAGACCAAACGAAAACAGATCACAAAAACACTTATTTAAAAAAAAAAGACAAAACTGTTTAATGCAGCGAAGTATTAAAACATGGTAAAATATCTCTTTAGTCAAGGACTGAATGATAAATAATTTACTAGATATTGTTTGTTCCTTTCGAACGCAATAGTTGGCATACAAGGTTTGCCTAAGGAATTGAGACACACAATGAATCACATAGAATAGAATCTAAACAAAAAAAAAAATACAGATAAGACTTATATGCATATTTTTTATGACTTAAACTTATTATCAAAGAATAATTTTTGTTAGGAATAGGTTTATGGTAGGAGCATAAATCAATCGGAATTTTCATTTTTATGATTACAAGTAAATTAAATAAAAAGATTACCTACTACAACAAATATCTAGATATATTTTTTTTAAATTATTTTGTGGTGTATATTATTTTAATAGATGAAAAAGAGTACAGGAGGTAAATAAAAGTAAAAAAAAAACAAAAAACATTAGAGACGAAGGTTTTGACGAAGAGGACAAACGCGAAACACTTCATTTAAGTCAATATAAACACAGAAAGCGATAAATTGCTCTCTCACCGGAAATAGGCCATTGTTGTTAGTGCGGAGCGGAAATTGGCCATGGGGACTCCTTACTGACCACAGTTCACCGCCTCTGTGATCTAGGTTTCTTTAACAATTTAACAATAAAGATAATTTAAGATAAATGTTCAACTTACTCTTAGCAAAACTGTTAATATAAATGCAGTCCCTCTCACGGGCGGATCTACTGAGGGAGGGGTGAGGCTTTCGGGCTGAACCCCTCTCCCCCTCTTCCCCAAATGGTAAAATATAACCATGTTTTATGAAAAATAATATTAAAAAATGATCTCTTAAAGTACTATTATTCGTGTAATTACATTTAATAGGACTTCAAGAATCACTTAAACACCATTTCATTAAGGTAGTTAGTTTCTTTCTTTTTTTCCAAAGGAATTATCATCCCTCCCAAATAATTATTAAGCCCTCCCAAAAAATTAAATCCTGGATCCGTGGTCCTCCTGATATCAGTAGTTCGAGAGAAATGACCATCCCAGAGCGACCTACCACTTTTAATGAGCTTGTCCATCTCGTTGCAGAGCTCTTGAAGTTCTGATTTTTTCTTAAGCGTCTCCTTTATGTATTATCACAAGTAAAAAACAATATTTCTTATTATTAGAGATTAATATGAACAGAAAGTTGTATCTTACAGAAGGCTCGAATAATGAGGATTCACAGCCTAGAATTTCACTGTAACAAGCAGCTCCATAGAATACACACTAATCTAGATATCTCTCACCCTCTATTATTTTCTATATAAACTTACTTTAGTCTCCTTCTTCTTCGAACTTCTCTCAAATGGTTACGTCCGGGCTTGAGAGTATAAACTCGACGGTCTTTCTGAGATCCTTCAGACCACCGTAGAGCTTCATAGCCAAGTCAGCGGGGTTTGGCCAAATTAGCTTTCTGCTGTCCTCTGATGATAATAATCGTCTTGAGGATTGTAATGTGGATGGGCATCATTTCACCTTTGTCGTATAGTAGCCCTTTCACTTTTTCACGCGTCATAGAGTTGTATGGTTCAACGCCATTTTTATGATCAATCTTTATATTAAAAATTACGGTACATTCCCTTTAACGTCTGATTTCTGGAGATCAGTATTCTTTAGTCCAGCATAATATTTCTTCGAAAACATTACTATCGATTTTTGGCGCCACAAAAATTCAGCTAGGTAAAAGTTGAAGTACTTGGTGTACTGCTGTGCTTTTTGTTACACCACTTTCGCTGTTCCACATTCATTTAATCGTTTGCGCTTGAACGCCAGTTTCAGAGTCTACGAAATTGTACTTGTGGTTTACCTTAAAGTGATCTAAGGCATAACGTTCTTATGTTTTAGCACAGTAAGATTGCCTGCTATCGTTACAGGTTACTGTCTGAATAGTCGTTACTGGTTTTATATTGTTTACAATTCCCGTTGTTAAAGCTGGCAATGATCTATCCGGGAAAATAACTATATATGTTTCTCTAGTTTGGCGTCATATCCCACCAAATATTCACTGCTTAGGTAACACGCGTTGTTTTTTCGGTTCGTAAACATACTTTCGTCAACTATTCCATCTTAATCGCTGATCATTTTGTTCGTCTTTTGAAGTAATATGCCCACAAAAATTTCTACAAATTGTTTAAGGAATTCAATAATTGAAAACATCGAGTTTTGTAATGAAAAAAAAAAACAAAGATAGTATATATAACAAAGATACAAACAACAACAGAGACTGACAATTAATAATAAAATAACTTTATCGTACGCAAGAATAAATGCAAGGGAAAGAAGTAGTGCTCCCCCCCCACACCTCCCTCCAAATTACGAGAAAAGTACCGAAATTTCTTAGAATAAAGCAATCAATTTTAATTTAAATATTTTACTTTATATCGTATATAAAGTGAAAAATAATTTACTACACCATGTAATGTTCTAGTTATTTGAATAATCTTCAGTGTCATTCATTCATCAATAGAAACCAAAAATTCAATCCGCCCAAAATCGATGTTTTCTGCTCAGGTCAGGTTACCAACAAGCATTGAACGTCAGAGTATTAATGACTAACCAGTTTGCAGGTCATTTATTAATTAAAACAAAAAAACAAGTTTATTAAACTAATAAATTTTTATTATTTCATTAACTTGAACTTTTATATAACAATCGGATTAGGCACGTGTAATGCAGGTAGCAATAAACTGTTAAATAGACGAAATGATATTTTTTACTTTTCACCTAAACAACATTCGGCAAAAGTATATTTTTGTGATATTGTTCATTTAAATTTATATAACAATTTATGTTTTGAAACTCTACAAGAGTATAGTAAATATTAATAATCTTTCCACATTGAAAATGCTAACGAATACAAAAAGTAAAAGATACTAGTAACTCTTTCAGTCAATAACTTCTGATTTAATATTATAAGGTATTTTACTGTAAAAATGTAAAACTTAATATTTTATAGTCCATTATTGCAAGATAATAATACAGATAATATCATTGATCTCGTAGTAGTTTTCAAATCAAATATTAATATATATTTTTTTATGCAGACATATTGTATTATTATCTAATTACAATATTTCATCCATGCATGCTACATGATAATAACAATTAAAAAATTCGATTGAAAATACACCAAAGTTACTTCCTTAAAAAGGAGTTCTTGAGAATACTCTATCATAAATTTTATAAATGAACATATATTACTGAGTCATTCAACGACGTTGTACATTTTGATAATTTATAATTACGCAGTTTCCAAAAAATCGAGAAGGGAATTGCTCCTATCAAAAAAGTCTTCCGTAAAACGAATACTCTTCCTGGGAATATAGTTCTTTTTCGACTTTTCGAGGCGAAGAAGTGTTAATGAAAACGGCCTCGCTCTGAGGTCGAAGTGTGCACAATTCAAGGCGAGGACCCGCGAAATTAAGGCGGGCAGCCCAGAGCGTGACATGATATCTATATTTATATTATAACATATATATCAATCATTGATATATAACAAATAAATGGATACGCAGTTATTACGAATGATGATAGTGAAGGCGTAATTGGTAGATAGTGACTGTTTGTTTGATGTCTGACTACTTTTATCACAAGTGTGATATAATTTGAACGAAAAACAGTTCTTGAATCGTGTTGTTATCTGCTTTCCGATCCATTCATTGGAATTTTACGAGAATTCAAAATAAATACATTTTAGTGATTTATAAATAAATGGTGCTATCAGAAAAAATTAATCCATCAAATATAGATGAACTATATACAGGGTGTTTCAGGGATTAGTGGCCAAACTGCAAAAATGAACTAAGGAACTCCAAACAAGAAAAAAATTTCAACACATTGTTTAGGAGGTATTCACACCTAAAGATTTTCGTTGTTATGAATTATTTACATTACATGAAATAAATAAAACCAATTTATTTATTCCAACTACTTTATTAATTAAATGTAAACAGTAACATCCATATTAAATGTTGTTTAAAGTCAAGGTATGTCCGCAAACGCTTTGTTAAGGAGATGGATAAGATAAAATACAAATGTGGCCTTTTTTCCCTAACTATATAAAAACTATTGGCAACATAAAGATTAATACTATTTGGAATTAGCATTGACAACTCTCAATAACATTTATTAGATTGTAAGAGGCTTTAGCAGAGTACTCATCATTATTATTTGTATACGATTTTTCAATGGTAATGTTAATGCGTGAATATGCAAGGCGATTTCCGAAAAGAAGATTACCTTTAGAAAATCTTTTGCGGACATAACTTCATAGACATTTTTTTTCTTGCTTTGATGTCCTCAATTCATATTTCCAGTTTGGCCACTTAAGCCTGGAACACCCTGTTAAATTCGATCATTTCATTAATAGCTTTCTTACAGTCAAATTCTGGGGAGAGGAGGAGGGAGGCTAAATTCTTTTTTTTTTTTAAATAACAAAAAAATATGCTTTTTGAAATAAAATTAATATATTTTTTCTCACACGTATTCATAAGTACCTGCGTTTTAAAAAGATAATTTAAGTATTTGGTTCAGATCATATAAATATGGGTCAATGAAAAAATTTGTGCTATTTTAAGAGTAGAAAAAAAAAATCTTTTTCCAATCTGACGTGATTGTTATAGGTTATGTAAAAAAAAATTCGGGTTTCTATTTTATAATTTTTTAGTAATTGAGGCTTTTTTAGTAAGTTTTGGGTTTTAAGTAAGTGTGGGTTTACTGTATTTTTTTAAATTAAATAAAAACCTTATTGTCAAAAAAAAGTTACATATTTTTTTTCAATAACAAGAGAATGTTATTGATTTTAATGGAAAATTAGTGTCTTTTTAAATATTTATAGCAGTGGTGCCCTATTATATAGAACGTCTTATTTTTTTAAAATTGAATAATAATTTTATGTATAAAAAATACACACTATTTTTCAAATCAAGGATATTATTAATTGTGGATTGATGATCGACTATAGAGAATAATTGAAGAGAAGAATGGTTTGGGGTGATCAAACAAAAAAAAAAATATATACATACATATATATACATAGTAAAAATAAATAATAAATAATAATATTATTTATTTTTACTCTTTTTTTTTTACTTATCATCCCAACCATTCATCTCTTCGAGGAAATTATTAGTTTATTTTTTTTTAATTAAGTCTCTTAACTTTTTTACTTTTTTTGTTTAATTAAGTCTAATTTAAAGATTTTTTTAGTAAGTACAGCACCAAGACAGTTTTTAATTTTTTTTTATTGAATTATAACTTTAAGTGAAAAAAAAACTTCTTTTTTTCTATAGAAGACCTCAAGATTAAATCCGCTTTTGCCACAAATTGTCTAAGCCACCGATGAAACACATTGAATGCGTAATAAGGAATATAGTAAAAATGATGGATAGTATATTCAAGAAAAGCTCCTTTCTTGCGAATAAAGGATAAACAACTCGATTGTGAAGATAATCGATAGTGGGGGCATGTGGCGGCGGCCGTTACTCCGAACATACGGGGAACGTCCTTGGAGTCGGGTCCGGCATGACTCACCGTCGAGGGCTGCCCCTATCGGATCTCAACGGGGCCCAAGAGTTCTCCACCAGCTAATTGCTAAAGATACAGAAGTACCTTGCGTTAGGATCGATATATATCGAATTACGTAAAGTGTTGGATAACAAAATCGATACTGACTGCCTAATGTTACTCCCACTTCCCTATAAAATCGCAATAGGCTTAGCATGTTTTCTATAAGATTGACTATAGTTTCAAAGCATATAAATTGTTCAAATTTTTTTTCGATATTTTTTTTTTGTCTATAAAAGATGTATTTGCGACTGTCAACTTATTGTTGACAATCAGCAAATGTGATGGCGATACATGAAATAATGAAATGACAGGCATGGGGAGTAAAAGTACTCAGCAGTACCTCTTCCCTAACTTGTTCCAATTACTTAAGTTGTTTAAGGAAGGAGATCTCTCATCCAACGCCTTTTTAGTCTCCTCCTCATGTTCTGGGGGATGCCAGCTGAGGCTATGTCTCTAATTATGTCCATTTAAATTTGTGTAAAATCGTTGATAAAGGATAGTTATATGTTGGTCAACTGTTGGAAAGTGGAGGTCAGTATGTAGAGTTTTGTTAGTCACGTACCAAGGTGCTTTAGTTACGACTCGCAATAATTTTGATTGGAACGTTTTAAGTTTTTGTAGGTGCGTCTTTTTAGCGATGCCGTATATTTGTGACGAGTACGTACATATGGGCTTAAGTAGGTATGTATATGTATTCAGTTTCTGTTTTAGTTTTAGTTTTGAAGATTTAGATTATATGATATCAAATTCATATCTCCAAGCATCGAGTAAACTTAATTAGCATAATTAACAATAAAAGAACCCATTCTTTCTCTAACCTTACTGCATGCATTCTCAGTTCTATTTGGATCTTTCGGCTAAAAAAAGATTTGATATCTGAATAACAGGCCAAAGCAGCATATCACGTTTGAAACATAAAATTTATATCATCATGAAAGATTATTTCATTCCCATTTACCCATATTAAACGCGACAACTTCGTTAAATGTTCGACGCTCGACCTGAGATATCCCCAACGTAATTTAACTAAACCAGCATTTGCAACCAATAAAATAAATCAGCCAAAAGAGAATATTTTTTGGTTATAAATATATAATTAAAGGATTGTTTCTTTAGGGCAGAGAGATGATCTATCAATAGATACCCAACCATCGTGGTCTCCACCTTAATGAAATTGCAGATAGAAAGGACAGCACATGTGCAGCTAGAAAAGCGGATGTCATTCCAAAGGGCTAGGAAAGAAACGAGAAAGACGAAAAAGGTTGTATTCCTGGAATCCCTAAAGATAAATAGAACTGAGAAGCAACGGAACAAATTCCTAATTAAAGATGAAAGGGTACCAGTTGGCACTCCGAGAAAGGATGCTGTTGCGGAATTTCGTATGATTACTGGCCATGATTACCTAAAGAGAAATATTAATAAAATAGAAGTAGCAAATTGTAATGTATGCAATCGTGGATGCAACACAATGGAAACGTATGCTCTTGCTTACTAGAAATAAGGGACAGAACGCATTCCAAATCAGAATAGTATCAGGCTACTAGATCCCTAACGGTCGAAGATGAAGAAGAGAGACATAATAAAATAATCTAAGAGATATCCAATCATATATTTATATCCTAAGCAGATGCACTATATATGTAGGATTAATGGTCCAACACTATAGTGACAATCGCTTGACAATGCGGTGGAGCTACAATGACTAACCACAAACAGCTTTGATGACATTAATCAAAACAGAATTATTGGCTTTAAAAATATACTTTACAAAATAATTACAACAGCCGCAATGCAATTACAATAGCTTAAGAACCATATTTAATTTATCAAATTATTTTAAGGCTGCTCCTCATCAACCAATTTTTCAAACAATCCCAAACCACCCACTGATTGCACAAAACTTGCCAATCAGATTGCCTCCTTGAAAGCCTGAATATAAAGATATCTTGTATAATATCTCATAATCTAAATTACGGCTTAAACGAATAAACTATTATTATATTGTCAACTGTCTTCTTTCATATCTCCACGAGGTTCAAATCCCATCAAAAGGAATTTAGTGAAATTAATTAGTCCGAAATCTGCATATTGAAGAAAGCGTTAAAGAGAAATGGGACTTAAACTGATGGAGATGTATCGAAAACTGTTCATCGAGATTTCTGAAAGTAAGGAAAAAGTATAACGAAAAAAATTCCTGAGCTGAAAATGAAAAAGGATACATTCGGAAAAAACAATAGTAATAACAGAATGCAAGCCAAAGCAATTTCGAACGGCAAGACCAGGTAAAATTCATATGGAAATAATCCGATGAAAACAAATAACATTGCAAGGGATGAAAATTGGAGTTCATGTAACAGTTGAAGAAAAAACTCCTTTATAGACACAAAACTCCAATGAATGAATTGAGGGAAAATTTAAAAGCAAACCAAGCACAATTTAATATTACAAATCATTAATATATCTTAATAATAATTATAATTCATTTATCATCTCTGCAGTGAAATAAATTATTCAACTGAATCCTCAAAACAATAATCTAAGATTTGTAGTTATCTTAATGGGACTCCTATTCATCAAATTTAACATTATGTATTATTATTTATTATATTAAATGTTCTTGTGAAACCGAATAAAATGGTAAAGAAAAAAAAAATCATTGTTGATACGGAATCATAATACATAATATAATTACAAATATTCCATTTTTTTTAAAATATGTTAATGTGTAAAAGATAAATAATTAGTCCGTGCTAATGAAGAGTTTATTCAAACGCGCCAATATCAGGAATCACCAGCCCTGTTTCTAAAACTCGTTATGCATTGTTGAGATCGTTTATTAATGAAGGTTTTCACTTTTAGTATTGGTATTACTTCAGAGCAGCAACAATAAACATCAATAAATTCCGAATACAGTAGTTAATAACAGTACTGCATCGTTGACAGTCGTTATAAATAAAGCACAGCAATAGATTTTAAACATATTAAACAATATATAATAATAATGCTTTATTTTTTCTGTGACGAGTCCCTTTAGAATAATACAGAAAGACAAAAAATGTGGGTTAATAAGACTTATAGATACATAAGCAAAAATACAGAGTAATTAAATAGTCATAATACAAAAAATATAAGTTACCTTCTAATTTCATCATTTAATAATAAAAAAAAAAAAAAATAACGAAGAACGATCTAGTAATTTATATACATATTTACTGTAGTATCTATGTACAATATATATATATATATATATATATATATATATATATATATATATATATATATATATATATATATATATATAAATATATATAAATACTTATATATATATATAAATATATATATATATATAAGTATTTATAAGTATATATATTTATACTTATACCATAGGGGAAAAGAAACAACTAAAAATATGGTCCACGTTTTGTATGGCAGTTGTCTTTAAATATTTAAAACATAACATGTTCGTAAAACAAAATTATTTTGTGGCTTTGTAAAGAACACATTCATTAAATGTTAACTATGTTGTACCAACTGATAAGCGTTGAATGGGTAGACTGAAGTAAATGTGAGAAGATTGCATTAAGGCGGATGGAAGTGATACGGTCATCGAACCTTTGGGTTCGCTCTTCTACTATCGTAAAGTCTTTTACTATCGTTATTAAAGGGTTCGTAAAAAACGAAAAATGAAACTAAACCTTTTGTATATCAATAACGGTAACAATAAGTGTACAGTACAGGACGGTTTCGATAATCCGAACCTCTAATAATCCGAAAACTCTGATAATCCGAACAAGAAAGAAAACTTTTATCGGTAGTTAATGTTGACTAACGAGAGACGGAATGGATCCTGTTCCACAGCACATATTACTGGAATTGCTTCGTGAGTTAGTGTCGAAATTGCAATGTGGTATTGTAGTATAAAACATTAAAACTATGTGGCCATCCAGTAGTTGAGAAATCTCTTTATATGTGGTTTTCGCAGCAAAGATCACTAGGGTGTCCAATTTGCGGGAATATATTAGCTGAAAAGGAACACGTTTTCTTTGATATATTTTTTTTTTTATGAATGATGAGAAAGCATATTTTAATGCCAGTAAGGTTGGCTTAATAGTTTCGAAAGCAAGTATGGAATACATTTTTTCATAAATAAAGGAAAATTTCGTTACAACCATTATATTTTTTATCATGTCCAGTCATAGTCATAGTAATGGACACTGTACCAGTAATGTTCATTTTTCAATTCATTAACACGTAATAAGCTTGGTACGTCCAAAAGAGAGTACAGGCACGATTAGATTTGAAGCTAGAACACTTACGAGGATTACCAATTGATTTTTTTAAGTTTATTTTTCAATGGAACAAGGTTGGGTTGTTTCAAGGAGATTTTCTTATCACTTTTCTTTAGGAGATATGTTTGAATTTTTGCTTTATTCATCTTTAGTTTGTGATTTCCTTGTTTAAAACTGTTGAGAATTTATTTTGGATTTATATTAATTATACAAAAAAATGTGTTGATCCCGAAATCTGAGCGTCTATTACTGGTTCAAAATACGCTGTCAGAATTTGCAGAAGTTTTTCTGGATAATAAACTAATTGACTGTATAGAAAAAACGAAATGGAAAAAAAAAACTAAATTTTCTATCGGTTAAACCCATTTGCAAAGATCCACCCTCAGAACTTAAGTTGTGATTCACATTAATGTCGTCAAATCCTCTTTGTGTTTATTATTGGTACACTTACCTTGAACGTCCTAAAGGCATTTAATACTTGCTTGGAGTGGGTGAATGGACGACGTTGTAAAATACTGAAGCCTGGTAATTTCAAAGAACTTCCTTAAGAAGTTTTAAAAAAAATGCGAAATCAGATATTTTCTTTAGCAACAAAATCAGAGACTCAATGTACATTATTTAATCATAGGTGATAAATATTCAGGACGCAAACATTATAAGATTTTTATTAGTGCCGACATTTCAACCCAAACATATGGGTCGTCATCAGGGTGTGGTTCGAGCACTGAAGATATTCAAGTACTCAACTTCAGTGCTCGAACCACGCCCTGATGATGACCCACATGTTTGGGTTGAAACGTCGGCACTAATAAAAACCTTATAATGACTGCGTCCTGAATATTTATCACCCATGATATATAAAACAATCGTTTCTACTAACTTCCTTCAATAATACATTATTTAATCATTTTCAGAAATAATTTCTTTTGTTTTTTTGCTATATGTTTATGTTTACAATATGTATATTTTCGTTAATTTGTGCATTATTTTAAATTTAACCTTTGATAATCCGAACAAGCCATGCGATCTACGTGTTCGGATTACCACCCTGTATTGTGATTTTACAGAGAGAATATTTATCAAACTACTTACATATTTAATTTTATGAAATCTTACTGTATGTTTTTTTGCAATAAGCTCATATGTGTATGGCACAAACTTGAATAATACAAATGTAATGAAGGTCAAACTACAAAAGAGGCTGAAAGTACATCCAAGAAGTAAAGTGTCCGTAGTTATTTTTCTAGGTTGCGAGAGTAGTTTCCTCCGAGTAGACTAAGATTTACAGAAGAAATAAAGGAAGGAGCAAAGTTGGGTGAGTAGCGGGATCCCTCAGCCACAGTTTACCGTTACCGCGAGAGAGCTCAAAGATTATGGCAGCCTCAGAAGGGCACGTTCATGGACTACGCCGCTACAGAAGATGGGAGATGGAAGCAGGCCTAGAAATCTCGTCATTCGGACATAATAGCCTGGACGGTGTGTCTATTGTCCTCGGGGCCAGAAGAACTAGTTCTTGGGGGGATCCTTAGAAAGTGACTGAGGCTATTGTTGCTGGTCACCGTGGACCGAGGCTGCAACCAGAATATAGAAGGTCACTTTCAGTAGTCTCCTACAGAATGATCTGATCTAATATTTCCATGCTATTATATAGTACTCCATTATACCTATACATTTTGTTCAAGATACGTGTATTAAAGATGAAAACATTCAATGGTGTTCATAAAATATATATACTCAATCGATAAATAAAGGTAGTCAGAGATAAGATAATTTTATTTTGATTACTTAACTTAATAAGATATTTTATGTTTCTGTGGCATTTGTGCATAGTGCGTTAAGTTCAAAAGTCCTATTTTCGGAAAAGCAATTGAAATTTTGGTATTTTCACAAGTGCAAATTCAATTTTTAAGTTTCAACCCATGATTCACAAAGGAATCATGTGTGTAATAACCAATTAGACACAAAGAAATAGAGAAAATTAGCTTCCTGGTGATACCCATAAGTATTCACAAAATTATATTTTTAACACACTATTCACAGGGGTCACAGATTTAATTTTTTACCAACTAAAATTACCCAACATTAATGATTTCTGCTAATATATCAGAGAAACCACACTAAATAGTGTTAACTATTTATCTATAATTTAATATTTGTTAATTTATAAATATAAGTTATATCTGGCCGCTCTCTTTATCATCGCCTCGATTAGTCTTGTGGTCAACCATCAATATCTACAAAAAAGTAATAATAATTTCAAAATAAATATTTCTACTTTAACTTATCTTAATACGACATATACGAGTATGGAAAAATATTGCGACATGAAATATTTTGAATAGCAGTTTCAATGACATTCGTCCAAGTACAAATGATCAATTAACGCAAAATGGTCTGTGCGTGTTAATGCGGGCGTGTGCGTGCCTGTGAGAGTCTTAACAGCTTACGAAAGTGAAATTATGTTACAACTTTTCTCCTTAAATTGAATACCCAGAAGAGAAACTAGATATAACCAATATTACAGTTAAAAACGGTTCTAACGACTTTGACCAACACGTTATGCCAGAGTACAATGAAGTGTTTTTAATATCAGATTTTTTTTTTTTAAATGTTTATTAATATCAGGCACAAACACCGAGTTTCCAAAAGGACTTCCTCTCTAGTACATTTATTAACATTAATTTAAAATAATTAACAGCCTCTCATGGTCGGTAATAATAAAAATGGTTAAATATAAACTATAAAAGAATTTTATAATTAAAGGAGAAAAATATAATAAACATCATTGATATTTTATCAAATTTTTTGTTATAATTCCTTTTTATTTTTATTAACTTACAGAATTGTAAGATCCAGTTAAAGTAGATGTCTACATTATCCATTTTAGCAAAACGTTTAAGTTTTTTACGACTTCATTCAGATTAATTCTAGATTAAGTTTCATGGGAAACTATAATAGACTTGTAAAAAATAAAATTAATAAATATTTCGAGAAAAAAAAATTGAGCTATGGATACGATTATTACAGTGTGGATAGCCAAAAAAGTAAAATGAAGCAGGTTTATCAATGAACACTACACACCGCTGTCGAAAGGAAAGCTCTGAAACAAGTAACAGAAAAAAATATAATGAAGACCGTAGGAGATACCAAAATACTTAATATAGATTTAATAAAGATTTAATAAAAAAAAGAATCGATATAACGATAAAGACAAAGTTCTAGTAGATATTTTAAAATGAGTCCAGTCTATAAAAAGTTATCAGGAATCCAATATACCACGTTATGAGTCTACCCCGCGGGAGATCGAAAGGTATTTTTAAATTTCAGGAAGTGGGCAGACCAGCAATTAGGATACTCGCAATTAAGGGTAATGAGCACTTTCTAAATTGTTTCCGGCTAAGCGGTCAGTAAGTACATTTAGTAATTTAGGCGGCTTAAAAGAATCATTTGGCACGTTCTAAATCTGGGCGAGAGGTACGGCCGACCGAGTTCGCATCAAATGCTCTCCTGCCCACACACGGAGATCGAATCCCAAAATAACACAACAGTTGTTACTATGAATCACTGGAAACTATGGATGCCTGAGATCGATTTCAATGATTTTCTAATGGTTAAAGTTGTTTTATATAGTTAATAATACATATAATATATATATATTGAGAAAACAGAATAATATATAAATTGTTTAAGAATATATATGAATATATGTGGCAGTGTGTAGATCTAAGACCAAATAGTAGGTATTTGCGAAAGCTTAATACGACGGTTACGGATTTATTTTGAATGTCAGAAAATTTAAATAATGTTAATTTATAGCATGAAAAAAATATATTTATATTGTACTTAAAGTTTTATCGTTTAAAGAGATAAAGGCCATCCAAGCTTTAATAAAAGCTTTCGAAAAATCCTTTGTGATATTAAAATTTTACATGACTGGTCAATTTTCATAAAATCCATTATGCTTCAAAAGATTTATTTAAAACTCATTTATCGCCGATCGCTCATCAGCTTCTAAAAAAAAGAAATGAAGACGTGGGAACTTAATTAATGCCAAGAGTAAAATAAATTAAGAATATCCACGACGGCATTCTCGTATTTAACAATGCAATACTGGAAGAGATAAACAGAAAAACGACAAGAAAAATGAAAAAAATTGCTATACGTTGATACACTAAAATTATTAGAAGTCTGAGAGAGTTATAATCATGTTATAAGCTTAATAAACTATTTTGAATTTTAATGTTGAGTATGTAAAAAAAAACAACAACTTTTTTGGACTTAATATATGGGTATATTGTATATAGGTATGACTCTGTTTTTAATTTACTTATATTTAGGCTATTTTACTTTTTTTTTACTGTACATAGTTTTTATTTATTATTATTCAGTTATTATTTTACTTTTGTTAATTTTATATTTTTAGTATAAATGGTGTGAATGTGTTCGTTTATCACTATAATTATTGTTCCCGAGACAGAATATTATACATCTAAATAAATAAATAAATAAATAAAAATATATGGGTAACCATTCGTATGGTTAACCACTTAAAAACTCAATAAAAGGGACAACTATTTTTTTAGGCCTATATCGACTCTAAATAACATATATTTGTAAGGATCAAAAAAATAATCAAAAGCAAGTCGAATCAATTTTAATTGGTCACATCTGGGTCTTTCTAACGCATTCAAAAACATTTAAAAAAAGTTGAATGAAACAAAATTGTCACGAATTTCAGTCAAAATATGTTTAATGGGTTAGCCAACATTTAGACCTAAATATGTGTGTCATTATCAAGACTATCGTTCGTGAGGCGAGAGAAAACTGAGAAAAAAAAAAAAAAAAAATTTAACAATAATAAAATCAATTTCAGTTTATTTCAATACTGACATTTGTTTTCTTATCTCAAGCCACAAATGTATAAAACGTGAGTAGACAAATGTGTGAAAACACTCAAGTTGGATAGGTCAGGGGTTACGGGCACATTGACAAACCCCACTATATATTACAGTTCAGCTCAGCCCACGCTGGGGTGAATAAAATGAATAAATAATAATAACCTACGACTGCTGCCCGCATGAATAAGTGAATGAGAACAAGTTTCAATTCACAAAACTTCCCAAGTAAGTGCAAAGAATTTGTTTGCCGGAAAAACAACTTTTCTTAGAGAAAATCACATCAAAGATAAACAATTTTTTTTTTTTAAACTTAATCTCTTCAAACGCGAACAGTCACAACGTCTATTGGTGAAAAATATGTCGTTTGTTCAAAAATTCAGCTGATTACGGATTTGTGAAGCAGTCATCATATTAAAAAAGAAAGAATGAAGATAAATTTTAATCTGGAGGAATTTGTCTCCTAAGAAGAATGATCATAGTTTCATTTGTACAACATGAAACATTAATGAAAAACTAATTAAATTATAAAATTATGAAACAAAAATTGAAGAAAAGCATAAATAAATACACAAAAATAATGAATTTATGATATACTAAAGCGCCACGTTTACTAATTTTAACTTGTAAAAAATATAAATGACAATAATAAAATAACACATAACACTAATATCACAAAAATATATTCCTACATACTGAATCGTTCGTTGAGGAAATAAAAAAATAAATAGTGTTTAAACCGTATTATAGATAAGGTTTTGCGTAAGTTCTATGAAAAATAAACAGATTTGTAGTCTGAACACTCTCGTGTTTAAAGAATGCATGGAAGGTTTTAAAGGTTCGAAAAAGTTGTACACTATGGAAATCTTGCTGTTGGAAACGAGGATGTAAACACTTCAACTCAGTACACCAATATACAAACGAAGTAAAAATATATGTAATGTAACATTTTTTTTTTTTAAATAAAATTTAATAAATACAAAAATTGTTTGCTTTCATGGAAGTTTTTATTGCCAACCTCTGAATAAATCCAACAACTTCCTGACAAAAGAAGGAATTTTTTTTCTTTATAACTCGATTTACATCCTCCTGTTATTTTCATGTTTATATAATAATTTAGTTGAAATAACGTTAATTACAATATCATAAATTGTTACAACAACATTTATAATAATATGATTAGATGGTACATTGTCATATTGATCTTGAACACAATTAATTCAGTGACAGTTAAATCTAGGTAACTAGGTCGTCAGTGATGAAACTGAACAGGTGTTAGAGTAGTTCCTCAACTCTGATCATTGAATTAGTTATCAACTGCATAAATGCATACTAATAAAAATCAGTAATATTTCTTTGAGATTACAAGAGGCAAACATAAATAATCGTTATCGTCAATTAATTAATGAAAAATTATGAAAGATATGATAGAAAATTTTCCATTAAATACATAAATTTATTTCATAAATAAATATTTATTTATATTTTTTAACGGCAAAATATCTTGGAAGGACAAAACAAAGTAATACAACATCGTGGTAAAAACAGATTGCCGGTATACCAGCGAATGCCTATCGATAAACTACAAATTATAAAGGCTGGAGATATTTAAAAGAGAAATACTAAGGAAGCTCAAACAAGGTTGAAACCGATTGAAAACTTCAGAACAACAATAAAGCCTAAAATTGGTACAGAAAATCACGAAGACTATGAGAAGACCAGGAGGTCGTCATTTAATTGTACTTAAATGACAGCAGTTATTTTGCGATCTAGACGATCCCTCTTGAATAAAATATATATTATATACAATATTATTTATATTATAATGTGATGTAATTATAACTATTATGAAATAGAAAATGAAGCACAATATAACGTACAGTGAAAATATTAGGAATAAAAGACTCAAATTATTGCCGGGCTTATATGAAGCCGGACAAGTTGAATATATATTATGGTTATAAATTGGCAATGCGAATAATTATAATTATATAATAACATAAATTGGTAATAAGGAGCAATGTATGATATAGATTTTTAAAGAAATTAAAATTTTGTCCGAACTTCGTGGTTTCGTTCAATTTATTTTATGTTAATAAAAATTATACAATCTGAACTACATAATACTTGTTAATTAAAATTATACATTTAAGCAACGAGTAATACGATTAAATAAACAGTTTTATAATTTGTATAACCTCTAATAAAAAATAAGGGTGGGTCCGCCGTTAGGGGAACAGGGGATAAACTAGTATTTGTTTAGAAATATTAATAGGATAATATAAATAAAAATAATTTATTAATTGAAACATTTATTTAAAGAATAATTAGATATCCAGAATTGAAGAAGCTGATGTAAATAAAAACAAAATTAGTAAAAGAAGAATGAATTTTAAAACATATGCGAGGATAATATTTTTTCTTTAATGGTGTATTTTACATTATAGAGAATTTCAGAAACAAGTTTAATTAAAAGGGAACAGAATGAACGGTTATTGGAATATTTTTTACACAGGAGGATTCTGTGATACTATTTCGCGGTGCGCTGTTGCGGGTAAACTCCGTTTTACAAGGATTATCGGGTGTCACCCTCACAAATATCTGCAATTTTTCCTGAGTTTATTAAATCGCATACTACCGCTCTTTGGAATTTTTTATCCAAGCAATATTTTTTCTGCTTGTTTTTGACGAACTCAAGTTAAAAAGATAAAAAGTTATGTCATACGTTAAGTAACTATGTAACTCAACTTTAAATAAATAAATAGAATATTATATCCATAACAAAGACCAACGGTGAGAAAAATACTTCAATAATTTTACGTAATTCCTGAGCAATTTGGTCAGTTGATCCCGAAATTAATATTAAGAAAGTCATATCAGCCTCCAAATTTAATATTAATAAACAAAATGAATACCCGAAATTTGAAATATTATTTTAATCATTCAAATGATACTAGACTCCCAATAAATTACCTGTCGCTCTTTCAGACCATATGAAAGAAACTTACTAAAATCTTAACATAATATTACAGAATATTTACAATACAGCTCGCGATTGGAATTGACAACCAGATAAACAGAAATTAATATGGTAAAATAATGACTAGTTCGCCTCTCGGGACCACAGGAACTTTTTAAGGAGTAGACAAAAAAAATCTAAAATATTATCATATTAGTATTTTAATATTTATATATTAAATATTGTAACCTAATAAAAAAAATATGATTTTTATATATTTAATTTGTCCCAATTTTAAAATATATATAATCGATATGGTATTGCGAGAGAATAATGGGGAAAAAAATAATAACAAATACGGTTTCACTACCCAAAAATACATCAAAAGACTTCAATGAATTAGTTTTACAAACATTCTTTTCGTTTGCCTGTGTAACTCTTTTATCACATTAGATAATTTAATATTTATTATTATATATGTAATGAAATTGTAAACAAATTAAGTGCATAATGTGCCTAGTACACCATGTACTAAACGTATGATTTTTATAATTATAAAATCTATAACAAGCATTTAATAAAATTAAACACTAAATAATTAACTCTTTAAATATTTAGAATTAACTTTAGGAGGTTGGAGACAGTTGAATTTCTAAGAGAGCAGAGTTGGGCATTTACTCGAGTAAATGTCGAGCAGTGACGTCACGAGTGATCACTCTTGGAAGCTGAGCCATGAGTAATTTTGAAAATTACTCGTGAAATATTTTTCCTTCATGAGTAAATCACTCGTGAAAAATGTTATCTCCATGAGTAAATTACTCATGAAAAATTTTAACGCCATGAGTAATTTTGAAAAAAAAAATGTTTTTATTTTATTTAACCTAATTTTTTTTTCACCTTTCCGATTTATTCAATATCGGGGTCGACATATATGTTTTGGGGGCGCTTTTTATGAAAATGATATCCAATTTGAGATTGGGCCCCCCGGCCCCGACTTTTTTTAACTTTTGGGATTAAATCGATATCAGGGTCGACTTATAGGTTTTGGGGGGCGCTTTTTATGAAAATGATATCCAATTTGAGATTGGGCCCCCGCGCCCGACTTTTTTTTAACTTTTGGGATTAAATCGATATCAGGGTCGACTTATAGGTTTTGGGGGGCGCTTTTTATGAAAATGATATCCAATTTGAGATTGGGCCCCCCGGCCTCGACTTTTTTTTAACTTTTGGGATTAAATCGATATCAGGGTCGACTTATAGGTTTCGGGGGGCGCTTTTTATGAAAATGATATCCAATTTGAGATTGGGCCCCCCGGCCCCGTTTTTTTTTAACTTTTGGGATTAAATCGATATCAGGGTCGACTTATAGGTTTTGGGGGGCGCTTTTTATGAAAATGATATCCAATTTGAGATTGGGCCCCCCGGCCTCGACTTTTTTTAACTTTTGGGATTAAATCGATATCAGGGTCGACTTATAGGTTTTGGGGGGCGCTTTTTATGAAAATGATATCCAATTTGAGATTGGGCCCCCCGCCCCGTTTTTTTTAACTTTTGGGATTAAATCGATATCAGGGTCGACTTATAGGTTTTGGGGGGCGCTTTTTATGAAAATGATATCCAATTTGAGATTGGGCCCCCCGGCCCCGATTTTTTTTAACTTTTGGGATTAAATCGATATCAGGGTCGACTTATAGGTTTTGGGGGCGCTTTTTATGAAAATGATATCCAATTTGAGATTGGGCCCCCCGGCCTCGACTTTTTTTAACTTTTGGGATTAAATCGATATCAGGGTCGACTTATAGGTTTCGGGGGGCGCTTTTTATGAAAATGATATCCAATTTGAGATTGGACCCCCCGCCCCCGTTTTTTTTAACTTTTGGGATTAAATCGATATCAGGGTCGACTTATAGGTTTTGGGGGGCGCTTTTTATGAAAATGATATCCAATTTGAGATTGGACCCCCCGGCCCTCGACTTTTTTTAACTTTTGGGATTAAATCGATATCAGGGTCGACTTATAGGTTTTGGGGGGCGCTTTTTATGAAAATGATATCCAATTTGAGATTGGGCCCCCCGGCCTCGACTTTTTTTTAACTTTTGGGATTAAATCGATATCAGGGTCGACTTATAGGTTTTGGGGGGCGCTTTTTATGAAAATGATATCCAATTTGAGATTGGGCCCCCCGCCCCGTTTTTTTTTAACTTTTGGGATTAAATCGATATCAGGGTCGACTTATAGGTTTTGGGGGGCGCTTTTTATGAAAATGATATCCAATTTGAGATTGGGACCCCCCGGCCCCGTTTTTTTTTAACTTTTGGGATTAAATCGATATCAGGGTCGACTTATAGGTTTTGGGGGGCGCTTTTTATGAAAATGATATCCAATTTGAGATTGGGCCCCCCGGCCTCGACTTTTTTTAACTTTTGGGATTAAATCGATATCAGGGTCGACTTATAGGTTTTGGGGGGCGCTTTTTATGAAAATGATATCCAATTTGAGATTGGGCCCCCCGCCCCCGTTTTTTTTTAACTTTTGGGATTAAATCGATATCAGGGTCGACTTATAGGTTTTGGGGGGCGCTTTTTATGAAAATGATATCCAATTTGAGATTGGGCCCCCCGGCCTCGACTTTTTTTAACTTTTGGGATTAAATCGATATCAGGGTCGACTTATAGGTTTTGGGGGGCGCTTTTTATGAAAATGATATCCAATTTGAGATTGGGCCCCCCGGGCCTCGACTTTTTTTAACTTTTGGGATTAAATCGATATCAGGGTCGACTTATAGGTTTTGGGGGGCGCTTTTTATGAAAATGATATCCAATTTGAGATTGGGCCCCCCGCCCCGTTTTTTTTTAACTTTTGGGATTAAATCGATATCAGGGTCGACTTATAGGTTTTGGGGGGCGCTTTTTATGAAAATGATATCCAATTTGAGATTGGGCCCCCCGGCCCCGATTTTTTTTAACTTTTGGGATTAAATCGATATCAGGGTCGACTTATAGGTTTTGGGGGCGCTTTTTATGAAAATGATATCCAATTTGAGATTGGGCCCCCCGGCCCCGACTTTTTTTAACTTTTGGGATTAAATCGATATCAGGGTCGACTTATAGGTTTCGGGGGGCGCTTTTTATGAAAATGATATCCAATTTGAGATTGGACCCCCCCGCCCCCGTTTTTTTTTAACTTTTGGGATTAAATCGATATCAGGGTCGACTTATAGGTTTTGGGGGGCGCTTTTTATGAAAATGATATCCAATTTGAGATTGGACCCCCCGGCCCCGATTTTTTTTAACTTTTGGGATTAAATCGATATCAGGGTCGACTTATAGGTTTCGGGGGGCGCTTTTTATGAAAATGATATCCAATTTGAGATTGGGCCCCCCGCCCCCGATTTTTTTTAACTTTTGGGATTAAATCGATATCAGGGTCGACTTATAGGTTTTGGGGGGCGCTTTTTATGAAAATGATATCCAATTTGAGATTGGGCCCCCCGGCCCTCGACTTTTTTTTAACTTTTGGGATTAAATCGATATCAGGGTCGACTTATAGGTTTCGGGGGGCGCTTTTTATGAAAATGATATCCAATTTGAGATTGGGCCCCCCGCCCCCGTTTTTTTTAACTTTTGGGATTAAATCGATATCAGGGTCGACTTATAGGTTTTGGGGGGCGCTTTTTATGAAAATGATATCCAATTTGAGATTGGACCCCCCGCCCCCGTTTTTTTTAACTTTTGGGATTAAATCGTTATCAGGGTCGAATCTTATGTTTTGGGGGGCGCTTTATATGAAAATCATTTTGGATTTGAGATTGACAGTTTTGGGGCTTCCCCCAAAACATAACAGTCGACCCTGATATCGATTTAATCCCAAAAGTTAAAAAAAGTCGAGGCCCGGGGGGCTCAATCTCAAATTGGATATCATTTTCATAAAAAGCGCCCCCCAAAACCTATAAGTCGACCCTGATATCGATTTAATCCCAAAAGTTAAAAAAAAACGGGGGCGGGGGGGCCCAATCTCAAATTGGATATCATTTTCATAAAAAGCGCCCCCCAAAACCTATAAGTCGACCCTGATATCGATTTAATCCCAAAAGTTATAAAAAAAACGGGGGCGGGGGGGTCCAATCTCAAATTGGAAATCATTTTCATAAAAAGCGCCCCCCGAAACCTATAAGTCGACCCTGATATCGATTTAATCCCAAAAGTTAAAAAAAAACGGGGACGGGGGGTCCAATCTCAAATTGGATATCATTTTCATAAAAAGCGCCCCCCAAAACCTATAAGTCGACCCTGATATCGATTTAATCCCAAAAGTTAAAAAAAAACGGGGGCGGGGGGCCCAATCTCAAATTGGATATCATTTTCATAAAAAGCGCCCCCCAAAACCTATAAGTCGACCCTGATATCGATTTAATCCCAAAAGTTATAAAAAAACGGGGGCGGGGGGGTCCAATCTCAAATTGGATATCATTTTCATAAAAAGCGCCCCCCGAAACCTATAAGTCGATCCTGATATCGATTTAATCCCAAAAGTTAAAAAAAAACGGGGACGGGGCGTCCAATCTCAAATTGGATATCATTTTCATAAAAAGCGCCCCCCAAAACCTATAAGTCGACCCTGATATCGATTTAATCCCAAAAGTTAAAAAAAGTCGAGGCCGGGGGGCCCAATCTCAAATTGGATATCATTTTCATAAAAAGCGCCCCCCAAAACCTATAAGTCGACCCTGATATCGATTTAATCCCAAAAGTTAAAAAAAAACGGGGGCGGGGGTGCCCAATCTCAAATTGGATATCATTTTCATAAAAAGCGCCCCCCAAAACCTATAAGTCGACCCTGATATCGATTTAATCCCAAAAGTTAAAAAAAACGGGGGCGGGGGGGTCCAATCTCAAATTGGATATCATTTTCATAAAAAGCGCCCCCAAAACCTATAAGTCGACCCTGATATCGATTTAATCCCAAAAGTTAAAAAAAAACGGGGCGGGGGGGCACAATCTCAAATTGGATATCATTTTCATAAAAAGCGCCCCCCAAAACCTATAAGTCGACCCTGATATCGATTTAATCCCAAAAGTTAAAAAAAACGGGGGCGGGGGGTCCAATCTCAAATTGGATATCATTTTCATAAAAAGCGCCCCCCAAAACCTATAAGTCGACCCTGATATCGATTTAATCCCAAAAGTTAAAAAAAAACGGGGGCGGGGGGCCCAATCTCAAATTGGATATCATTTTCATAAAAAGCGCCCCCCAAAACCTATAAGTCGACCCTGATATCGATTTAATCCCAAAAGTTAAAAAAAAACGGGGGCGGGGGGTCCAATCTCAAATTGGATATCATTTTCATAAAAAGCGCCCCCCAAAACCTATAAGTCGACCCTGATATCGATTTAATCCCAAAAGTTAAAAAAAAACGGGGCGGGGGGGTCCAATCTCAAATTGGATATCATTTTCATAAAAAGCGCCCCCAAAACCTATAAGTCGACTCTGATATCGATTTAATCCCAAAAGTTAAAAAAGACGGGGGCGGGGGGGTCCAATCTCAAATTGGATAACATTTTCATAAAAAGCGCCCCCCAAAACCTATAAGTCGACCCTGATATCGATTTAATCCCAAAAGTTAAAAAAAAACGGGGGCGGGGGGTCCAATCTCAAATTGGATATCATTTTCATAAAAAGCGCCCCCCAAAACCTATAAGTCGACCCTGATATCGATTTAATCCCAAAAGTTAAAAAAAAACGGGGGCGGGGGGCCCAATCTCAAATTGGATATCATTTTCATAAAAAGCGCCCCCCAAAACCTATAAGTCGACCCTGATATCGATTTAATCCCAAAAGTTAAAAAAAACGGGGGCGGGGGGGTCCAATCTCAAATTGGATATCATTTTCATAAAAAGCGCCCCCCGAAACCTATAAGTCGACCCTGATATCGATTTAATCCCAAAAGTTAAAAAAAAACGGGGCCGGGGGGTCCAATCTCAAATTGGATATCATTTTCATAAAAAGCGCCCCCCAAAACCTATAAGTCGACCCTGATATCGATTTAATCCCAAAAGTTAAAAAAAAGTCGAGGCCGGGGGGCCCAATCTCAAATTGGATATCATTTTCATAAAAAGCGCCCCCCAAAACCTATAAGTCGACCCTGATATCGATTTAATCCCAAAAGTTAAAAAAAACGGGGGCGGGGGGCCCAATCTCAAATTGGATATCATTTTCATAAAAAGCGCCCCCCAAAACCTATAAGTCGACCCTGATATCGATTTAATCCCAAAAGTTAAAAAAAAACGGGGGCGGGGGGTCCAATCTCAAATTGGATATCATTTTCATAAAAAGCGCCCCCAAAACCTATAAGTCGACCCTGATATCGATTTAATCCCAAAAGTTAAAAAAAAACGGGGGCGGGGGGCCCAATCTCAAATTGGATATCATTTTCATAAAAAGCGCCCCCCAAAACCTATAAGTCGACCCTGATATCGATTTAATCCCAAAAGTTAAAAAAAAACGGGGGCGGGGGGTCCAATCTCAAATTGGATATCATTTTCATAAAAAGCGCCCCCCAAAACCTATAAGTCGACCCTGATATCGATTTAATCCCAAAAGTTAAAAAAAAACGGGGGCGGGGGGCCCAATCTCAAATTGGATATCATTTTCATAAAAAGCGCCCCCAAAACCTATAAGTCGACCCTGATATCGATTTAATCCCAAAAGTTAAAAAAAGTCGAGGGCGGGGGGCCCAATCTCAAATTGGATATCATTTTCATAAAAAGCGCCCCCCAAAACCTATAAGTCGACCCTGATATCGATTTAATCCCAAAAGTTAAAAAAAAACGGGGCGGGGGGGTCCAATCTCAAATTGGATATCATTTTCATAAAAAGCGCCCCCCAAAACCTATAAGTCGACCCTGATATCGATTTAATCCCAAAAGTTAAAAAAAACCCGGGGCGGGGGGGTCCAATCTCAAATTGGATATCATTTTCATAAAAAGCGCCCCCCAAAACCTATAAGTCGACCCTGATATCGATTTAATCCCAAAAGTTAAAAAAAAGTCGGGGCCGGGGGGCCCAATCTCAAATTGGATATCATTTTCATAAAAAGCGCCCCCCAAAACCTATAAGTCGACCCTGATATCGATTTAATCCCAAAAGTTAAAAAAAAGTCGAGGCCGGGGGGCCCAATCTCAAATTGGATATCATTTTCATAAAAAGCGCCCCCCAAAACCTATAAGTCGACCCTGATATCGATTTAATCCCAAAAGTTAAAAAAAAGTCGAGGCCCGGGGGGCCCAATCTCAAATTGGATATCATTTTCATAAAAAGCGCCCCCCAAAACCTATAAGTCGACCCTGATATCGATTTAATCCCAAAAGTTAAAAAAAAACGGGGGCGGGGGGCCCAATCTCAAATTGGATATCATTTTCATAAAAAGCGCCCCCAAAACATATATGTCGACCCCGATATTGAATAAATCGGAAAGGTGAAAAAAAAAATTAGGTTAAATAAAATAAAAACATTTTTTTTTTCAAAATTACTCATGGCGTTAAAATTTTTCATGAGTAATTTACTCATGGAGATAACATTTTTCACGAGTGATTTACTCATGAAGGAAAAATATTTCACGAGTAATTTTCAAAATTACTCATGGCTCAGCTTCCAAGAGTGATCACTCGTGACGTCACTGCTCGACATTTACTCGAGTAAATGCCCAACACTGTAAGAGAGAGAGCTATAACGAAAGACACTTACGTAAACCTTATCGGTGAGACACAAATGGGTTTCACAATACTAAAAGCCATTTATGGTACAGCATTAAATCTACTAAGTCACTGATAAATATAAACAATAAATAACAAAACTTATTATATATATATATATATATATATATATATATATATATATATATAAAACAATAAATAATACAGTTTTCTTGAAATAAACTAATAGCTAGTTCTTCCAGTTCCTTTAAGATGTTTTTTCACAAGCCTTCTTCACCTTAGAGTCTGTAGTACAGAAACCTTTTTATCAACTTATTAACATCGTTACAATAACTAAGCAATAAATAGCTTTATGTTATTGTAACTTTTTTTATCAACGAAAATTCTTAGAAATATGTCGTCTTCTCATATTTATTAAATTAATTTATTAAATGAGATACTAAAAATTTATAAATACTCATTTGTTTTGCACTTGAATAATAAGATAATTTGATCAGAAATTCGAATAGTAAAGTGGCCTACAAATTATTAGAGCATTCGGGACTCCGGTTCACACCAAACTGCCCACTATTTCGCGATCAAATTATATTACGATTCAATTGAAAAGCAAATGTATGTTCATGGGTTTTTAGAACCCATAATTAAATAGACAAATTTTAGCAATCTCCAAATCGAAAACGCCCATTTCCGAAAATTTTCCTAAATAATGAAGTTGTAGGTTACGATACGATGAAACCATTCACGAAGTTTTAGGAGGATGTTAATAATTTGATAAAAAGGGGTATATATCGCGTAATGACTATTATAAGAGATATTGTAAAAATATCGAAGTATACATATTTTACAAATCGAAATATTGATATTTTTGACCAATGTATTTATATCGATACATCGATATTAATTTTTTGCTATCGATCATCGATATCCATTCCATCCCCAAAAAATATAGTAAAGAACAAAAAAATTAAATTAAAAATCTCAGGCAAGCCGCCTCACCTATTATCATAAAAAAATTAGAATATTTTTCAACACAATACCTGAGAAATATGAGTTTATTACTATTATTTTTTTATTAATATCATAACAGTCAGTTACTCTTTGTTTTTTATTTATAATGAAAATGTAAATTATTTTTATAGAGCTCAGTCATTATTAATTCAATTCTGATTTTATTCATTTTTTTTTTATCCTGAGAAATTAAATACATTTTTCACTGATTCTCAGTAATAAGTCTTTTAAATGAACTTTTTTTTTCTAAAAAATCTATTTACCTTGTTATATTAAATAATTTTAAAAGGAGATATTCAAATATTTACTTTTTCAAGTGTTCTACTTAGTTCATTATTTTGTGTTGTTTTTTTTTTGCCATTAATTTCGAAGTTTCTTAACAAATTAATGCCAACTGAGTAATGCATCAAAGTTTATTTATATAAAATGCAATACAATTAATCTTATGAAACATAAACATTTCAAATGATTGCCTCCTATTTCTAAAAAAGAAGTGAACGGTAAAAATATATTTACTGTTTGTTATTTATTATACATAAATATAGGGAGAGACAGCTAGCAGTAATACCCAACGGCACCTCTTCCTATATTTATTTTGGAGTCAAAGACAGATCACTCATTAATTTTTGAAGTGAAAAGTCTTTGCACTTTTTTCTGAAGAATGAATAAGATTGATCCGTCAGATTTCCGATGTGTTGACGCTCGGATAAAGTCGGCTAGAGTCGACTAATTGAAATGTTTTTACATATGCATTAAAATATCTCAAAAACTAAAAATCGAACCTGTGTATAGTAAGCGAGGGAAATGTTCAACATTTCATACTCTCTGTAATGGGCTATTGTTCAAAATTTTACCTTTACGCGACGCCGTGTTAGAGAGGCGAAAAGGGGAAAATAGAACCGAAAACGAAATGACAACGTGTTTTATTGAAGATATGGTTTAAAATATCTAACAAACTTAAAATCGTATCTGCATACTGTTAGCGAGGGAATCGTTCAGCATTTCATCCCCTCTGTACTGGACTATTACTTATAATTTATATTTCATATTATTAATATCGCCTTAATGATGTTTTCATTTCTAACATGTGGTCTAAAGCATACATCGCAGTTTTTATTGTTTTAATTTTAATCATTAAGATGATTATTAATTTTAAATTAATTGTGTTTATTCATGTTTAACGGAACGGTTGACTCAGTCCGTGAACAACTAAGGGAGAAGATCCCTAATTATTAGGACTTGGGGGACAAGTCTACTTAGGAAAACAGTGCCACAGTGTTGGAGAGCAGCCAGGGGATACAAGGCACAACACAAGACGAAATTAAACAGGTCGCCTTCTCGAGGCAAGAGTTCAAGGAAACTGTTGGTCTTTGGACTGAGATAATGAGTTAATAAACAAATGAATATTTCATTTACATTTATATTTATTTATTTGTAAAAATATAAATTATCTTAATCACAGCATAAAATCAATAATTTGGGAAAAACCTAAGCTTTAGTGAATACGCCATCGGTTTTATACTCGATCGAAGACTGGCTCAACTTTATCCACCTACATATATCCAAAGATCATATGTTATATAATTATACCTTATTTTATAGGTTTTTCAATCAAAGCAATATATTTTTTTATTAAAAGCAGTCGTTTCTGTCCAATCAATGAGCCATCCATAGTTAGGAATACATCATTCATGATAAAAATTTATGTGGAACAACCGAAATATATATCAATATCTTAATCTACATGAAATGTTTTGTAGAAATATTATTATGAAAAAAAATATATTCTTCATTATTTACAGAATTTCTTATCCCCTTTTTTTTCTTTCAGATGAAGATACCATAAAATACACAACTATCTTGGTACAAATACTAGATAAAATAACTGACAGTCTAGGTATATTCAATCTAGATATACAAAACATAAAATCAAATAAATGATAGAATATCTAGTTTAAAAAGACTTGCTAATCAAATAGGGATAAAACACCTGCATAAAATACTTTCATATGTATGGCATTAGTATCAACGATTCCTGATTTACAGTTAATTCAACGAACGTCGTTCTAAATTTATTAATTGAATTATTTTGAATCTATCGTCCAATAAAAATAAAAAGAAACTTCTTGGGTATGATAATTCATTCGCAGAGAAGACGTTGTCTTAACTAGACTGAGAATAGGCCATACTAATCTAACCCATTCATATCACATTAGCAAACAGCCATCACCAAAATTCCAACACTGTATTAGTACACTTACCAGTTAGCCACATTTTTCAAGAATGTTCTTTCTTGAATTTACTAATTTCATATTCACACCTCCAATATCAAACATCCTTAAAATTACGAAGACAGAGTATAGATAGTATTACAACAAGCAGGCTTTGATGACCTCGATGTTTTGCGCCTAAATACTCCAACATAAAACAACAACATCGGAATTTTAAATTGAATATAAGGTTCTGATTAGGAAGCTTATAAACTTCCCAGCAACGAGTATTAAGCAAATCAGTTGACCTAGAATTTTCGGTCGCAATATTAAAGAAGTTACATTTTGGGAATCAAAACAACAGAAAACTCCGTTCTGTATTAAAATTTTTGTTTTTCTCATCTGTACAGAGAATTGATTCCTATTAGAGTTTATCAAAAATTGAGGATACCAAGATAACTATACGGATACCAAGATAACTATACGGAAATACATTTTGACAGAAAATAGTTAAGTATCTAAACCTTACTGCATTTCTAAAAGGCATTAGAAGATTAATTAAATTAATATTATCAACACAACAAGCATAAGGTTTTAGGAGTAAAAATGCCTGAAAATATAGAGAGAAACATATTAAAAAAACAACAACTAAGGTTTGTGCTTTACACCAAACGAAAGAAGTAAAAACATCAACAAGACAAGATAAATAATATGAAATGTAAAATATAAATGCTGAACATTTCCCTCGCTTGCAGAATGCAGATTTTTAGTTCCTGGGATATTTTAATCCGTATCTTCAATAAAACTCGTTATCATTTGGTTATCGACACAATTTTTCGTCGTTGCGTTAAGATACACTTTTGAATAACAGCTCATTGGAAAGAGCATTAAATGATGAATATTTCCCTTGCTAAAAATATGTAGATTCGATTTTTAGTTTTTGAGATAATTTAATACATATGCAAAAACACTTCAATTAGCCGACTTTATCCGAGCGTTATACATCGGAGATCTGACTACTGAATCTAATTCTATCTCCACAAAAAAAAAGGGGGGGGCAAAACACGCCTAAGGAACTTAGGCAGAAGAACTTAAAAAAAAAGAAATACAACGGAACATCGAGTTTCGAGGTAATTATGAAGTTTAGTACCAATATCAAAACGATAATGATGTTTTACTATTTTATGAACATAAAAATGGGGATAAGATAAGGAGAATGATTTCCATAAATATATTTGATAAATGGTAAATATCTGATCAATTACAAGAGAGAAATCGGAAAATAACGAGTTCCGGGAGGCGAATTACGAACGGCATGAGAAGAAGATTTTTATTACAGCAGTAAATGCTAACGGCAAAGCAATTGTCAGGACAACTAGTTCCCGACAGGCTATAAAATGTGCCATAAAAAAATATAATAAAACATAACGGAAGAATAGGCAGAATGTGAGAGTGCGGGAAGTTGAACGAACGAGGAACGCACCCATGGACGATCCATGTATCATGGATTCTACACCTCTCTGTCCTTCCTTATTGCCTCATTTCTCAGTCTCTTCTCTATTCGAAATCCGCGAAACGAACTAATAAAAGTCCGTTATCATTGCAAGGCGGGTTTGGTTATTCTTGTTTGCCCAGTATTGAGATAACCTCATTCCAAAAGTAACTTCAGGAGTATCCATGAATTCCATAGATGGGGAACTTTTAATCATTAGAGGTCGTAGTAAGTTTAGACCATTGGTAGAAGAGGGCGCAATCATTTTTTTATATTTTATTGTTGTTATTTTTATTTATAAAAATTTAATTCTAACGCTAGGTTAATAAATATCACGAAAAAACAAACGGCGGACGCATGCGGCCTTGGAGGCGACAGATAGCTCATAGTGACTACATACGGCCTAGAAGCCGCAGGTTCCTCACTTATTATTCCATCTATACTAGGATATTGATATTTTTGTTAACTGTTTTATTAAAATTATTTATTTAATCTTAATAAAACTGCAATAAATGTTTTAGTACCCTTATGTTTCAGCAATTTACTAAATTTCATATTTTTGAAATTTTACGACGCAATAAAAAAACTTTCGAGTGTCGTAGTTTAGCGACCTCTACTCCATTGTAATCCAGTTATTTCTCATAACTAATTCATTTATTAATTCATTAATAATTTATTCTTACTTATTTTTGTTATATGCGTACTTCTTATATACTTTGTTGTACTATTTACTTAAATTTTTTATTTTTCTCTAGGTGTAACATTATATTTATATAGCATTAATGTTTTATAAGTCATTACTTTTATGTATTATCTTTATCTTTATGTATTATTCATTTTTTTATCTCGGCTTATTTAAGAAATGATGTAGTAATACATAAAAAGTAAACATTAACAACAATAGTATAAAAATAAAGGTTAATTGTATTCACTATGGCAGACACCCAATAATTAGTCTAAAAGCAAGATGTTGCTCTGGATGTTATATACCTTGATTTATTATAACTTGAATTAGAACCTGACGATGGAGCACATTAGATTTAAGGTAATTACAAATTTAATGTAACAACCCAATTCCGACATGTATTGTAACATGCACTATATTTTACCTCATTTCTTTAGCCATGTATCAACAAGACCATTGAGATTGTGGTTCTGAACATGGGAGTAAATATCCCGAAACGTTAACTTATAAACATGCAATATGATAATACAACAAGTAAATTTATTGTTAATTGGAAGTAATCATAGCCAAATAACAAAGTAATGCTGTTCATATCTTTATGGAAGTAAAAAAAATCAAGCAAATAAAACACCACCTTTACAAGTATTTTTTGCCAGCATGCCTCGACTATTCGACAGTCGGCCGAAAATTCGAACTCGTATCCTCTAGAGAAATAATAAAAGAGTTGGTTGAAATAATATTTTAAATATTACAAAATAAAGGCTAAAGGCGATAGGGTCAGGAGGTTACCTAACGGTGTGACAGCTTTCGATTCCAACACGCTGTGACACCCGAGACCAGCCGATTAGAGAAGTGGTTTACCCTTTGTTCATTTCTAGGTATAGATTATTCAACAATAATAATGGATTAGGGCATCTGGGAGAGGATTAACAATTCGAAAGTTACAGCCAATAGAAAATAATAAATAAATAATAATAACCAATTTACCTAATTATTTAAATAAATAATTATAACCAAATTCTGACACAATATGTATTTTGGAGAAAAATAGATCACTAATACGAAATAAATAAATGTTTATTATTATTATTATATATATATAATAATAATAATTATATATATATATATATATATATATATATATATTTGGAGAGGAGGGAACAATACTATAAAAACAATTGTCAAAAATATCAATATTTTTATTTATAAAATATTGATATTTTTCATGGGTGATAAATATTCAGAACGCAGTCGTAATAAAGTTTTGACCATTTTAAGACCTTAGGCCAGTACTTGAATACCTTCAGTACTCGAAACACACCCAGATGTTTGGATTGACACGACCCACCATCTCATCGTAACCTATAACTATTTTATTTACGAAAACTCTCGGAATTGGAGCGTTTTCAATCTGCAGATTTCAATCGCCAAGCTTTATCAATTTAATCAAGTACTAAAAACTCGTAAATGCCGATTTAAAATGATTTAACAATTTCTGATCTCTTGCAAAGCATTCAAACGTATACAGTGTTTGTCTTGACTACAAATTTTTCTGTCTCAACTTCAGCTCTGCAGTGGGCAGTGTTGAAGATGGCAGTACTCAGCTCAGTGACGGACGGAGTCAGACTGTCTATTGTCAATTCTACCGCCTTATGACTTGAACCTAGCACTTGTTTATAGCTAGTGCTACTACAATCCATAACAAAGTAGTCCAAGTATAAACTATTGATCAATTTAATATAAACTATGGGCCTATAATACTTAATATACACATATCTTATACATAAATATACATATTATTAATCGATTTCACTTTGCTAAAATAAAACAAATCAACAATTAATCAAACTAGTTAAGTGTAAAATAAATTGAATAAACGCTGTGGCGTTTTTAACTGTAAAAATAAAATAAATTAATGCTGTGGCGTTAACATCCAGCAGTTCAATAAAGTTGAGCAGCGCTCTGACTTTTCCAAATGTACTAAGTTAATTCCCAGAGGTAGCTTTATCACAGGTCACCGTCCAATCTTGGCGTACTACCCCGGACCTATGGACTGGAAAGCTGGATTATTAGATATTCAGGTTGGGTTCAGTCATTCATGTGAATCGTGATCGCATTACGTTTTTTGCGTATGCAGAGGTAAATTTACTAAGAATATATTTATAAAGAATACGTGGATTTATAAAGAATCATTGGATCGAATGTCGAATAATCAATAATACCAATTAACAAGAAATTAGCAAGTTTAGAAGCTACTGCCAAATTACATTTCCATGAGACTAAGTGTTGAGTTTGATTGATTAGTAATCTTACATTAATTGTTTAATGAGTGAAGATAGATAATGTCTGCCCCCATAAACTTAATGAAACAAGTTCAGGACCGAAAATATAATTATAAATTTATACTGACGTTTAGTTACAAGAACTACTTTCCATTACTGTAAAGTAAGAACATATGAATCTAATAATGATTTTACTATATGGAGTTTGATAGAGAAAGAAAAGGAAAAAGAAGGGATGGTTGGATTCGTGGTGAGAAATCGATGCTATTTTGGTCTTCGATAACATTTCAAAGCCATCGCCATGTTGATAAACTAAGCTGTATTTACACCAAACTTTCATTCGGCCAGATCAAGGTCCCAAGACACAAAATGTGATGTTTAAGATTGTTTAAATGTTCGCAGTATTTATAAACGACTACGAAACCACAAGGAGGGGTGCGTGTTTGGATTGACCGCTGCTGGACTGATGTTTAAGTTTGATGGCTTAAATTATTCCTAATTAATTATCCTATTATTAACTTATTCCCCATGAGTGTTTTGAAACAATTTAGACTAAAAACACGATCTAATTATTGCAAAAAATGTGTTTTAATCAAAACTCTAAAAGGTATGTAACGCCTTCTTGAAAGGACGGCTAGACCGATTTATAAGTTCGATTGTATTTTGATTTGTTGATTTTTAGTGTTTTGAAACAATTTAGCCAAATTATTGTATCAAATGTATTCAATCTACTTTAACATCTAAGTCGATTTTTCGGGGAAAATGACATCTACGAATATTTAAACTTGGTGTAGTAGGCATTTATCTGGACATTTCGGCTCCTGGCACCTAGATATCTTCCAGTATACGGGGGCATGAACCACATCCAAAAGTGTCTTGAGTTTTTTGAAAGGGTGCAATACATCTGACTACTACACCAACTTTGAATATCGGTAGACAATTTATCTTACAATCTACCAAGGTGTTATAGTGTACCAAAGTATGTTAAATATGCAAGTATATTCTCTTAGGAATTCCCGATTACTATAGTAAGATTTTAGTTTTATTTGTTATTAAAAAAGTTATTTTATCATAACAATAGCTGTAGGCGTTTGAAGAAGCTCCCTGGAAGCAGCAATCTCAAATTAAATAAATTCACTCATAAACAATAGTACTGATAGTCTGTGGTACAGACCTCTTTTTATCGAATTATTAACATCCGGCTGAAACTTCGTAAATAGTTTCATCTCATCCTAACCTACTGCTATTTTATTTACAAAAACTCTTGGAATTGGGGTGTTTTCAATCTGGACGTGGGCAAATTTTGTCTATTTAATTAAGTACTAAAAACTCGTGAATATCCATTTGCTTTCTACTTGGATCGTAAGATAATTTGATCACAACATCGAGAAAAAAGTTGCGTTAAAAAATATTGGGCCATTTGTCCTAATTGTATAATAATTTTGAAAATCTGGGGGTCACGCAAAACGGCTCAATATTTTTTTAGGCCACTCTTATTCTCGATGTTGTGATCAAATTATCTTACGATCCAAGTAGAAAGCAAATGACTATATACGAATGTATAGTACTTAATTAAGTTTACCCCCTCCAGATTGAAAACGCCCCAATTCAAAGAGTTTTCGTAAATAAAATAATTGTAGATTACGATGAGATGAAAATATTTACGAAGTTTAAGGCGGATGTTAATAATTCGATAAAAAGGGGTCTGTACCACAGGGCATTAGTCATATAAAGAAAACATAATAAAATATTGTCAAGTTAATTTGCTAATTATTAAATTCTTAAATAAATTTTATTGGACAGTTTTAGCTTTCAGAGCGAGCTTTCGTTGATAGAAAATAAAATTATTAAGTACCGTAATTTTTTATAGTTACATATATGTAAATTACCAAGACGTATTGCGGTTGAAACACATTCCAAACTATAAGAACGTTTAGAGACCTTTTTTCAAAGCTCTAAAAATTGAAATAATATATAAAAATAAATATTTTCTGTAGTATTATTGATGTAGTCGATTTAATAATAAATAAAAAATTTAGTGTATTTACATATATATGGCAATGACTATGGCAAATAGTTATTTATTCTGTTACACCAGTCGGAGATCGGCTCTGAAATTGAGGGACACTCCTGAAACACATAAACTGGCTTAATTAATTTATTAATTAATTAAGGGGGAAATTTAGCGGTTGAGCGTGATCTTGACTTAAGCAACTCATTGCACAACCGTTGGCCTAGAAGCAGTACTTCCGCACACAGTAAAGAACTCAAAATTCTTCCTGGTTTGTAGTAGTACACGTAATATATGTGTTATTAATTTTTGATAGAAAATAGTGAATTTAATAAAATATAATAAAGTTTTCAACTAAGGAGCGTTAACATTCAATGCGCAGAATAAATAAACATTTGATGAGAAATTTCTTTCTTCCTCGGTGCTCATCGTTTGATGGATGGCGGAGGGAGTCGGCAAACAACTTAGGGGTCAGGGATGTGGACCCCAAGGACATTCGATCCGACAAGGACGTCGGCGAAGGGCAAAGTGCAAATCAAAATCTTGTTTGTTCTTAAAAACTAATTTGTAAAATTTATTGATTTATGTAATAAAACACCAGTAACAGTAAAGATGAAAAAAATAAAATAGGCATAAGCGGAAGAAGTGGATGGAATTTGATAGGGGACCACCCAGGGAGTCCTAGTACCTACAATCCCTAATAATCCCTAAACACTCTATCAAAACCAGATAAAGCCCGTATTTAAAGTCATCCATTGCTTCGACTTTACTATAGATAAATTGAAAAACGGAATTTGTCACTTGATATTTAAAACGTTAAACGCAAATGGAAATTTCTCCTAGCTAACTCCACAACATAAGTGCAAATATAATACATGTTAGATGAGATCTAATTCAAGATATCGTCACTTAAAATATAACACAGCCTTATTCAATTTTTGACTGAAATGAGTTAAGTAAGTACATGGATTAGTTTCATTATACTCGATGGAATGGTAATCATACATAAGATGAAAAAGAACGAAACTATTGTACATAAAATGATGTTTAAGTTGTCCTTGATGACCTGGACAAAAAATAAAATTAATAAATACAAATGTAATTATACTTTTATATGCATTAAAAAATCTTAAGACATTTTTTCTTGACAAGTATTATATTTTCTTATATTTAGCAGCTATATTTACGTTGTAATTTAAAAAGAGCCTATATCGTGATTGTTTAAATAGTTAGCTCAGATCATCCAAAGAAACAGATATGTACCAATGAAAAAAAATCATATATTTTTTTATTTCAGGGAGAGGGAGACAAAAACAATCTCTAAATTCTCCTCCCCCTCTCATCTGGATCAGAAAGTGATGTCAAATTTAAATTGCCAAGAAGTATTGCGGTTGAAACATATTCCAAACTATAAGAACGTTTAGAGAGCTTTTTTTAATATCTTGTAAAGCTCCTAAAATTAAAATAACATATAAAAAGGAATATTTTCAGTAGTATTATCGATGTAGTAGATTTATTAATAAATTAAAAATTTAGTGTTGGGTTTCTTATTTCCTAATGAGTCATTAAAATTGTATAGACCGTGTTGCAAAACATAGTTTTGCAAAGACATTTTTAGTTAAAAGAAATTTCCTTTGGAACTTTTTATTTTTTATTATTTTTTTCCTTATCCTCAAAGATCAAAGTTTGGGATTTTCAAATGTTTCTTTATCGGATGGAGTACCTTGTACTGAAATGGCCTCATGCATTTTAAGGAAGTTATGAGGAGTTTAAGGTTTTAAAAATTGGTATGTGCTGAGTGAGTCGTTAGTCTAGTGATGGGGTCACTAGTTGTCTTGTGTTAGTCCAGTCAGTTTGTAGTCCTCAGTCTAGTCAAGTCTGAGGCTTTTGGTAATCGTTTGCCACCTCTGTGGCCGTCCCGTAGGAGTTAGTGTCTGTTACAGACAGCAGTTCAAAAGTCTTGTGGAGTTGGTATGTTTTTGTCCTTTAGGAACTTTACTCAAGGATCCGAACCTTATAAGTGTTAACCAGGTGGATCTACGGGAGAGAGGGGGACTTTCGGGCTGAAGCCCCTCTCCCAAATGCGAAAATATAACCAAGTCTTATGAAATATATATTAAAAAATCATCTCTAAAATTATTACTGCTCGTGTAATTACATTTAATAGGACTTAAAGATTCACCTAAACACCATTTCATATAGGACGTTAGTTTCTTTATTTTTCTTCCTAAGTAATTCTCTCTCTCTCTCTCTCTCTATATATATATATATATATATATATATATACACACACACAAAATTTTTGGGCTGAAGCCTCCCAAAATTAAATCCTGGATCTGCTAGTGGTATTTACCTTATTGTTTGGTTCGAATTCAGATTATCCCTCAGGGGTGCATTCTATTGGCACTCAAACAATATATGGGTGACCGCCCTAGGAGCACTACACAGGTAGGGGCTTCTAATCCGCGGAGAATGTAGCAAGGACAGAGTTCACAATGGCCGATTCCTAGACGGCACGAGATTATTTCTTTGCGTTTTTATCCTCTGCTGCAAGTAATCCATTTAGAACTGTCTCCTTTTACCTTGAGTAATTTAGAAGGGCAGCTACTCCAAGCCTCCTTCCACTGGATCACTACTAGGGATTCACTCTTCCTTAGCCATTCTTCCCGTGGAATACAATACAAGATTTTAGCCTGACTGACGCCCGAAAAGCAACACATGCTTTTCCTTCGTATTGTATAGCAGCACGTGTGTTTTCTATACAGGACGGTATCGATGATCTGAACCCATAGTAATCCGAAACCCTCGAATCGGAAAATTATTGATGAAATGGAAACGGCACTGTTTCTCAGTACGGATTAGTGGTTTGTGGGCGGGGTAGCCGAATGGGCTAAAGCGTGTGCACTGCACCGCCGTTGCCTGGCAACCTGACATATGAATACAAAGATATAAAAATAGTCACGAGTTCGCGTCCCGGTGCCGGGGGAGTCTTTTAAATCCCCGCCCACACTCCCTGGCCCGGGAAAATCCCGTATAGCCTTAACGGCGAGGAAGGGAAGGACCCAAAAAAAAAAAAAAAAAAAAAAGTACGGATTAGTGGAATTGTCGATACTAATGTGGCGTGTCTAATTTTAATAAACGGAATATATTAAAATTAGACAGTCATTGAGAAGTTGAAGAATCTATTGAGTTGAGGATATATTACCTGAAAAGTCAAAGATTTTCATTAATATTTTTTCTAAGGATATCAAAGTACATTTTAATGCCACTAAAGGTTGGCTCGACAATGTAAAAATTAGTATTTTAATTTTTATTTCACTGGAAAATATCTTTACACCCATAGAGACAATTAATACTTGCTTGGAATGTGTGTATGGAAACAACGTCGATTACCGCAGCCTGGAGCTTTCAAGAAATTTTCGAGATCAGACGTTTTCTTTAGCAACAAAATCAGAGACTCGACGTACAATATACGATTATTTTTAGTTGGCAAGGTGTTTATATTTAACAGATATATATATTTTCGTTACCTTGTCCAATTTGATTATCATTTTTAATTGAATACTCCATAATCCAAACATTTTAATAATCCGAACAGGTCATGCGATAAAAATGTTACATAATATGTTCGGATCACGACCGCCCTGTATTAGGAGAGATTAAAATAAATCCTAGATTCCTGACCCTTGACTCTTTAAAAAGACCTAAATATTTAGCGATCGTGTAAAAATGTAGTCTCTGTTAATGACTGACAAAAATTTAGAATTAAAACTGATTCAGTTGGTATATTAAACACCATTATATAACAATATTATAACATTCTTGAATACGTAATGGCTGACTGGTGTATATTATTGAATAAGATGGGTAGCGTATTCTGAAAGGATGTAAATAATAAAAATAAATAAAGATATAAAAATAAAAAGAGTTTATTGGTGGCAGTAGCATGCGCACAACCTACTGTCACCGAACTGTCAGAAATGGGGTACACAAAAAAAAAAAAAAATGTTCTTGTTAGCTGTCATTAAAAGACTAAAATAGTGAAAAAACTATTTTAAATAATGTGCAAAATAATAATAATTCACACTGTTTATAATTTTAATAAGTTCATTCACATTGCTTATAATTTTTATCTAAATATTATGTAACTTCCACATTCTTTTGTATGTTGTTCGTTCTAGCCCCGAAGAAGACCTGCAAAGTTGGTTCGAAACGTTGGCTTGAAATAATAGTTTTTTTTTCACTGTTTTACTCTTTTTATGACCGCACCCAGGAACATCTCCATACTCTATAACATTCTTGTTTGGTACTTTTATATATACATATATATATATATATATATATATATATATATATATATATATATATATATATATATATATATATATATATAAGGTATAATTATAGAGAGAACAAACAAGGGTACAAGCCCGGCGCCTGCTGCTTGAACGCTCACGCTTTATAAGGCATCCTGCTTTCTGGGTCAGAACCGCGCATATCAGCCTTTCTCTGGTTATGAAATCTGCAGCAGCCATCAGCAGATGTGGTTGCGGACGGCTCTTGGTAGGCTTGTATTAAATCATTTGATAATAGGCCAACCGCAAAGGAGTTGGATAGGAAAAAAGAAAAGGGGTGTATGAAAAATTATGCAACAGACTTTACAGACAAAGCCAACTTACAGAAAAAAAAAATTGCATGGAAAGGCTTAGTCTCTTAGAAAAACATCCGTCTTAGTCACGCAATATGAAAAAAAAAAATTATCTATGCTTAATAACAACATCAACCTTTTGAACCGATTGATTCATATTTAGTCGTATTTTAAAGAAAAAAAAACTATTGCATTGTGTTGAAGGTCTTCGGAGGTGGGTTGCATTTTATATTCGTTTTATAGCTGTACTACGATTAGTTGGCAGCACAACAGCAAACTCCTGCGGCACTAAATAGAAGAAAACATTTTATTTTTCCCTAACTAACCGACATAAAAACCGACATGTAAGTATTTACAAACGTTTATAAATGGCTAACGTTATTAACGTTTAATGTATCTATACATTTATATCAATATTTTTATAAGTAATATCTGAAAGGTAGACATAAAAAAAATGTTAGTTCGAGCAGAGTGCCGCATAACTTCGCTCTCGAACTAACGACTTACCTAAAAGAGAAGATTTACAAAATGAGAGGTGAATTATTAGATTTGATGAAGAATTGACGAAACAATTAAAAAAAAAAAAAAGAATCCTTTGAAAAATAATAAATAAAGATGACCTTTATTTTTTATTCATTGCTTAGGAAAATAGTATTTTAAATTTAACAAGCCTTTTATCTTTTGAGGGTCGAACGCTTAAGGATTTCACGAGTTTAATTAATTTTATTTAATTTTTTTCATACGTATATAAAGAATTAATAATATTCGCAAATATATTTTTAAAAAAATGATAAGGGGAATCAAAAAATTATTTTCACTTGTAAATAGAATAATTCTTGTCTATAATTAATTTTAATATTTTTTGGCATAATCAATAATAAAGCAACATCTAGAAAGGATGTACGTATTGTTTCTTAAATGTTTATACTATATAATATAATATAATACTTGTATATAATTAAAGAAGTTTTTTTTTTTATTACAACTGATATACTTCAAGAAAAAATAATTCACACAAGAGACATAATACGGAATAAGAAACTACTTTTAAAAAATGATAAAATAATTTAATCCTACTAAGCTTGTAAGGTCACTTAGAGCCTTGAAAAAGCAGACAGCTCTAATTATATATTATTATAATCATATCGCTATTAATTAAAACATGAATAAGAAAATTTTGGGTACGATTTGGAGTTTTAAATTGCCGCTTATTTTTCACGAGCGAAATGGAAGGAATATTTATAAAGGTTAAATTCGACTTAAAAAAACAATAGAGGAAATCGTAAATGTCATAGGCTTGAACTTCCACTGAACTTCAATATTGAGAGGAAATGTTAAATATTCAAACGGTCTATTGAACTTTTCATGACTGGTATTCAAAGGCACAAAGTTTCACTCAAATAAAATATAGGTATATGTACACATGAGGATACCAAAATCTTTTAAAACTGGGTGACAGCATATCACGCCCCCCTCGACATAAAAACACCACCCCAACCCCATATACCTGAAAGCGGCCATTTAAAGCCGTTCTTATGGACAGCTTAGTGTCAATGTGGTGGAACCTGACAAAATAGCAGTCATAAAATGGTTGAAGGAATGTTCAATTTTGAATGTCGGGGTTGTGTGCGCTGGTGGAAATACTTGACAACCGTTCAACTATCGGGCGAGCCACATTCCTTTGGCACAGTAGAGGAGGCGAACGGGAATGAGAATATTACCGAGAATTTTACATAAATTCTTGAACATAAATAAATTATTTATTAATTTATATAAATAAACTGCTGTTTTCAATTATATAGAAACCATAAGTTGGATTTTATTGTTTTAGATTTCTTATAATTCAGGTTTGTATATTTTAACCGAAGTGTATTTTAGCCTTAACGCAAATGTCAAAATTGATTTGCCGAATTTCATTCAGAAAATTTTGACATCAATGATGCTCAACGGTCTGGCCGCGCACATGAAATTGAAACGAGCAATGTTATGGCCATTGTTGATCAAAATCCCACCCAATCAGTGCGAGAGATTGCGATGGCCCTAAATGTGTCGCACACAAGCGTAGAAAACCATTAGCACAAGCTCGGCTATGTTTCATGGCTTAATGTTTGGGTCCCTCACTCTCTAATCGAAGTCAACTTGGCAACACGCATTTCTGTTTGTGATTTACAACGGAAACGGTAACAAAAAGGACCCATTTTTTAAAAGCTTGATAACAGGAGATGAAAAATGAATATTTTACCTATCGGACCTAGTAGTGAAAACCCAAAGAAGAATATCAAAACCCGAATTGCATACAAAGAAGATATTTTTTTTCTTATGGTGAGATTTCAAGGGTGTTATTTTCTATGAGCTATTGCCATCAGGACGATTGATTAAACTCTACACTGCTGACAATTAACAAAATTGGATCAATCAATTAAAAATAAACTCCCAGAACTGGCAAATCGAAAGGCTGTTGTGTTCCACCAAGACAACGCTAGACCCCACACCTCATTGATCACTCGCAATAAATTGTTGAGCCTGGGATGGGATCTTTTACACACCCTCCCTATTCACCAGACCTAGCTCCAAGTGACTACAACTTATTCCGGTCTCTGCAGAACTCCATGAATGGAAAGAAATGCAAAAAGGAAGAGGACATCAAAACCACTTGGATTAGATTTCTAACAATAAACTCCAGATATTCTATGGAATTATGCAGTGAGTGGAAAGATGGGAAAAGTCATATTAAATAATGGACAATATATTGTTGATTAAAATAAATTGTATTTCAATAACACATTGATTTTTATTTCACCCTGAAAAACCGAAAGGTCTTATATGCCAAACCAATATTTATTTAAATGCAGCGATTTTGCCGGAAAAACAAATAAAATAAGTTTCTATTAAATAAATAAAAATAATTAGGATAATTTATTTAAAAAATAAAATGATTTAATAATTTACAAGTAGAAGAAAGATAAATTAATCAGGTCAAAAGCAGATTGTAACATTTATGATAGTTGCCAATCGGAAATTCTCAAGGACAATTTATATCATTAAATTTTAAATACATTTAAAAATAAAATAAAAAAATATGTTTTTTTAACTTTTATAATAATTCACGTTTTAATATCATGCGTGTTCATTATAATACCAGGCAAGGATGATTTAATGATAGATTATTTCCGTTTTCTATGCATATACATTTATTAAAAATCATAACTATTATTAGTGACCAATATATTAAAAAATATAATACCTAGTATTTTTTTTTTTTGTCTAAAACCTTTACTAAAGGAAAACTATTTCATGTCCGAAAAGATTTTTTGTTTAATTTTGGTTACTAGTTTTGGTTATTTATCTAGCGGTTTGAGAACTGAAATTTTTCGTTTCATTCATTAGATCAAAAAGGATTGGTGAATTATAAAAAAGCTCTCTTTTTTTTTTTAATGAATTTGGTCGGGGAGGGGAGGGGGAGAGAGGAGGAGAGGTAGATATATGTGGTCAATGAATAAAACACACTGATAAGAGACACTTATTATTTATTGGCAGTGTCGTCAGTGGCACCCCTAGGAAGATGCGAAGGGGGAGCGCCCTAGACACCACGTACCAAGGGGGTCCCAAAGCAAAGGAATTTTAAAAAAATTAATGACAACTTTATTGCAAAAGAGATATATCAATAGGACAAAAACATTTTATTTTTTGTGAAATTTCCTCATCTCTTATTTATTTAATTAATATTATTAATACACTTTAAATAAACAATAATAATTCATTAACAAACCTAAACTTATAACATGAACAGATATAAATATATATAGAATACTTAAGTTGACCGTTGTATTATTAAGGAAGTATATTATTAAAAAATATCCTATAATATAAAAATATAAAAAATATCATTTACTTAATTTGTCCGGGGTTATTTTATAGAACTTTTAAAAATTTTAAAAATTAAAATTTATATTTAATTACGATTTTCATAAAATTCTTACGGTGACTTGTAAAAAATCGAGGGACCAATGAATCCTCAAAGCTGATAGTAAAATTAGTGTATTTTTTTTCATGTCTTAAATAATAATTGCATAATATATTTTTTGAACGCTGTCTATTTGTTTTTTTGTGAAAACACTATTTATGAATAGATAATAAAAATTCTCTAAGTACTCGAAAGTTCCACAAAAAAAAAAATCTGGTGTGTCCACTCACACGACTTTCAAACACTATTTCAGAAACGTTTTTATTTTTTTACATATGTCCATTAAGAAACAATTAGATTAATTTTCTTGAAAATTGATCAAAGAAAAGATTTGAATATAATTAATTTAACAAACTAAAGCAATGTATACCGGTTTAAGCTACATAAAGTATAAACATTTCAAAACCCTCTAATATTGCTGAATAAAAACTTTTTAGCCTAATTTTGTCATACAATAATTTCTGTTAAAAGTGGAGGAAATAGTGAAGCTTGTGTGATGCGGGAAACAGATTTTCCTACTTTCACTTAGTTATCTTTTTTCTCTCTCGTTCGCCCCTTTCTGACACCAGGATATGAACTCGTAATCTTACATTGGAAATTGAATAGCTATAACTTCATTAATAGTTGTCCGAAACGAACGATTTCTATATGGTTTTGTAGGGAATCAAGAGGCTCTGAAACGTAAAGATCCATCAAAAACCGCATATCGGAAATTTGACCCAATCATAATACTTTCCTTACCTATTATAAGTACGAAAGTAATAAATTAAAACCTGGGTAGAAAATAAAATACGGTATATCATCGCTAATACTGGTTCGATTCCGATGTTTTTTGTTTTTTTTTTGTTATTAATTTAATTAGGTCATAAATAGACTAAATAGTGGCAAAACTATTTTATTAAAAGCCAACGTTTCGACTCGACTTTGCAGGTCTTCTTCAAGGCTAGGAATGGACAAGATTATGTAACTTCCACAATTCTCTCTCTCTTTCTCTCTCTCTCTCTCTCTCTATATATATATATATATATATATATATATATATATATATATATATATATATATATATCTTTTTGTATCATGTCCGTTCTAGCCCAGAAGAAGACCTGCAAAGTCGGGTCGAAACGTTGGCTTTTAATAAAATAATTTTGCCTAGTCTATTTAGTCTATTTATGACCGCCACCCCGGACCATCTCCCTCCTTAATAAATATATATATTATTTACTTAATTTGTTTTCTTGATTGTCATATATTATAATTATATTCAATTGCTTAATTCTTCAACTAACCATTATAAACAATAACCACGGTCAATTACATCCATACTTCGCCTAACATTTATTTTTAAAGCCATCACATATTTAATGTCAACTTTATTCGTAAAACTCATTTTTCTTCCATCATATAACAGTCATTTCAACGGGATGCCTAAAAATTGACTGTTGATTTTTTTTTTTTTTAATTATTTTATATCAAGTAGATATAATATGTAATGTATCCTTCTGACTTAGACCTTATCTTATCACTAATGTTCATTGAACTCCAATTTACACATATGCTCACTTTCGAAGACATAAGAATAAATCTTGGAAACTTATCTTATCGGCTAACGATAATATTTCGTCGCCGGATGAATAAATGAAGTATTCTTTAAATCCGATTAAAACTAGTTGCAATACTAACAATGTTTCACTACACTAATGCTTATAAATATTAAAAAGTATATGGATCAAGTAAATCTAACTAAATTTATTTATTGAAATGGATTGAATGTTATCGTTTTACTTCTAACCTTCATTTTTCCGTTCCAAAATGACAAGATTATTAAATTTAAAAAGAAAACAGTTATACTGATTCTACAATTTTATAAAATTAAGTATTATATAGTAATTTAATATTAATTTTATTTTAATACTCTAGTAAAATTACCTTTCATTAAAACGAATATTCTGATATCCCTAAATTGAATCTATAAAAAGAAATAAAAAATTGATATTTAATAACCTGAAATTCTTCCATAAATGCGGACATACCACAAGTCTTCCAAGTTACTTCCGAAAGAGCAGAAGACTGGGCGATTTTCCAATATCATATCCACCGTCTTAATGTCCCATGAATTATTTAGCACATACCCCTTCTTATTCGTAAATAATTCCGAATCATCAGCTTTTTCTTTTAAATAAAATATTCAATATTTTTTATTAATCCAATTCACAAGATAATAAAATCTATACAGGATCTATCGGCAGACTGGTTATTATTTCGGCAATATTTATAATAATATGACAAATTAAATAAGAACAATAGTATAAACTTTCAATAAGAAATAAAATATTTCTTTTTATTACCCTAACATGTTTGAAGGAAATTATAGTATAAAGATCATTTTACATTCTTATATATATATATATTCTAAAATTGACATGGATCACAATGGTCCTAATTTATTTTATGTTTTACACCGACGTTTCAGCCCTTAGGCCATTTTCAAGGGATGAAATATTTAACAAATAAAAAAATTATACTTTTTCAATAATAATTATTGGAACTCAACTAACATAATCAGTCATATATTAAACCACCCTCTTTAAGGTTATGTTTATCTTTATTTTTAACCTCTTCGTACTTCTAAATAACATTCTTAACAATTGAAAATTCCATTATAATACTATCTTTATGCATTATTATTTTTATTATTATAATAATGTGAAGTCCTAACATACCAATATAAAAAATATATATTTAATTAACAAGGAATTCATTGGAATATTATTCGGGGAAAAAAAAAATTAAATGTATCACTTTTCAAGATAAATAATAACCTGATGTAAATATAAAATTTAAAAGTTTAAAAATTGTGTGTTTTTTTTTAAAACTATTATTTGAACTGTAATAACCGTTACAAACTTAGATTGAAAAAAATACATTATAAATACAGTAAATATGAATACCGCTGGTTTATCGCAACAAGTTATTAAGTAGGTTTTTGATGGAAGTGAACTTATAACAACAGTTTTGTGATTTTGGACCTTATTAATTGATAAGAAAAAAAACAGTGAGTGCACTAAAATGAGAAAACCATTTTATGTATCAAATACAGTTACAAACAAGTGCACAATTTTCTAATTTTATAAAGAGAAAATTCATAAAATTTCTTATTTGTTCAAGGTTATGAAATGTCAAATGTCACTTAATGACAATTTGCAATAAACCGACAATATATACTAAATATCATTAGTTTAAAAATATATATATTAAATTCTAAATATTGTTTCGTTACCAAATTTTACTATTTTAATATAAAAAGTACTTAAAAAATTGAAAATATCGTTATTACTCCAGTATCTTTTTTTGTTTTATGTTTAACCTAAACGTAAAATTTATAAAATATATTATAAATTCTATAATATTAATAATAATATGCCGATGTAAATATGCATCGATAAAGATTGGCGAGGAGCTGCAATCATATGAACATCCAGAGGAGAGCCCGGGGGAGGGGAGACGATTTCCCATCCTTCCTCCCTCACTCTCTCTCTCTCCTCTCCCCTTCCCCCCCCCCCAAAGAAAGGAACAACAAATTTTAATTTTTGTGATCATCTTATATTATATCCTCCATATCTATATCATAAATAAGACAAACATTTGTTTCATATAGTTGATATATATTTTCAAACATATTACTCAAAACAGAAACAACCCAAAATCCCCCGCATGACACTGACAAATTGCTTCTTAATATTACTAACTGTAATATATAATATGTAAGTATGTATTTATAATTAAAAAATATATATATACATTAATATAAATGACATTTTAGAAGGTTTTTTATTTATAAGAAATACATTATAAAACACAGAACTATATATATTTTTTCCGCCTTCCTCCTTCATTCAGATATACAGAAACTGGCAGAACATGATTAGAGACACAAAAATAACATAATCATTCATTGATTGAGAAATCTCAGTCATAATTTTTATTAATGAAAAAAAAAATATACATGTTAAAAACAAAAAGTAATAAATCTAGTGCCGAATCATTAAATCATTAATAACAGAGGTTGATTTATGGATGAATTGAGTAATGGATTTTTTTTAAAGATTCTTCTTGAGCTCTGAAACTGCTAAACATTGAGAATAACGAATACATCTCAAATTAATATGTTATAAATTACTATTCATCAAACTATCACTGATTACAAGTATTTTCATTTTTTAAAGCAAATGTAAAAAAAGAAAGTCAGGATTGAAAAACAGGGAAGTCGTGACACATTAAGTAACTATCTCATGGAATCATCTCTAATTTAGAAAGGAAATTCTGTTAAAAATCATAAATTTTAATATTTAAATATTTATTATAGATAATTATTGGCATTTGTTGGAGATGTTAGAGATGGCATAAGTTGTAGTAGAAGAAAAAAATAGAATTAAAATTAATTTTCTGCTTAGTAATCACCTAATAATAATTTAAGGACGAAACGAAGAAAATCATTGGCATAAAATTCCTTATATTTTCATTGTCAAAAAAAAAAAAATAATAAGGAGTGAGTAAATGTGTATTCATACTGACGAGACTAGGACATGAGTCATGATTTTCAAACACTTACTCATTGACACTTCAGTTACCTACGGTATTAATTTTACATAATCAGAATCAAGGACAAAATTGAAGAAAAAGGAATTTATAATTTCATTGTCTAGATATTTATTACGATGAAGTAATTTTACATTCATCATGTACACATCTCTATTCCTAGTTTTTTTTTTTTATATTGTAGATTTGATATTAAGTTTCATGATATATAATCAAATATAGATAATAACATGTCATATCTTTTGAAAAACACACATTTTCCATAAATGGTAGAGCTAAACTAATATAAATTATTGAAAAAGAACTTTTAATTTTGTTTAATTATGCACAAACATAAAATATTGAGAAAATTTAATTCAAGTGAATAATTGAAAGAACTTCACAATACGCACCGATAATTAATAAGAGGACAGTTTCGATCGTATTTATGTTTTTTTGGAGGTTTAAACCAAATTTGGCGGAGGTGTAAAAAATAAAGGTTGCTAATAAACCGAGTTGGATGGCCAGTTTGTTTATCAGTAGTTTCTGGCAGGTTGCCATGGATACCTCACCAAGATGAAGCCTTCCCAACATTGGTTAGTGCGATATTTTGAGTTTTTTCTTGTATTTTCAAGGTTATATATCAGGAATATTTAATTTAAATGAGTAATTGCTGGTTGAGAAGTGTGTGAAGTTTTTTTTTAATCCAGATTCGGATTAAAAATTACTGATATATAATTATTATTAGTTGAGAACACAGTTATAAATGGATAAGAATACACAACAGGGAATATTTGTTTGTTTTTGATGGGGCTATCAGAAATTCGTAAGGGGGGGGGCGAATGATACGGCGAACTGCAAAGGGGGTAATCGCGACGGTATCCGGTCCTAATAAACAACTCGCTAGGGGTCACACATCCAAGCGACCGAGGTCCTTGTTCCAAAAACAGCGAGTTGTTTTGTCAAGGGAGGTTACAGACTGTTACCTACCAAAGTAACGTCCCCTCAACACATGGTAGGTATCACTATTCCGTAAATACAGCTGTCAAAAAAGTGACGGAGGTCGGAAGAAGATAAAAAAATGAAATAAGAACACTAGAAAAAAAAATATTGAAAACTGACGGACTCACCTTCGTGTGCCAGGACGACATACACCAAGGAACTGATGAAAATGAAGTATAAGCCGATAGAAGATGTGGCCTGCATCGGTGAAACATTCACAATAGCCGCATAGAAACCACTAAGACGACAGAAGAAGCTGCGACACAAAGAACCGACACTCACACCCCAAGAATTGGACCAGTACTGAAGGCAGTAGAGCTAGGGACAGGAGTAGCCGCTTGGCAGCGCTGCCGATCAATACCGCTCTGTTCAAACTACACTCTCCCTTTCTTCACAGTAGACCCATGGTGCCGATCTGGCTGGGAGCTCAGTCAGTGATGTCTGTAGGCGTATATAACGTGTAGTAAATGTCCAAAGAAATACGTATTTTTGTAAACAAGTGGTCGAAATTCGACCATAATCATTATTGAACATTTGAGGAAAGAATAAATGAATTTGCATGTTCCCAACAATTTTTTTCTTTTTTCTACTCCTATATACAGAGTGACACAGTCAACATGATACATCTGGATATTGATAGAAACTATTGAATAAATAAATAGTTCAATTTATATTGCATTAAAATAATAATTTATTGTAATCAATAAACATCCAAGTAAAGTGTTATTTTCTTCTTTTTCTTGTTCCTATGTTATGTTATGTTTTATTTTATTTTCTTATACAATGTTACGAAGAATAGTTGACGCACCATTTTATGACACAAACGATAGATTACATACGGACTTAAACATCCCAACAATTTCAGACACTGCAAAAATAAACTACAACAACTTTCGCCAAAGACTAACTTACAACACAAATCCTCTGACAGAAAACCTTAAAAGCACTAGAAACCCGTACAGCCCACATCGACGATTACGGAGGAGGTGGCCAAGAGACCTGCTGAACAGAACTATTTCCTGGATTGTAATGGAACGCTGTGAAGCTGCCATAAAATTTGCTCATTGCAAAGAAATTTGCAGATCGCAAATTTAATTTTTGTATGTCAAATTTTATGTTTTGAATTAAATAAATTAATAATACTATGTTTCTTGACGTGGGGATGTATGACGGTTTCTGGTATAGGCTATATTCACTTTAGAGTATTAATATTCACATGGTATAACGAAAAAATATCACTATATGGACATTTGAAAGAAATTGGCCAAAAAAAAACAGTTTTTATCAAGATGACTCAAAACATACTACCGTGGATAGTTAAGGAACGACTACTTTACAACTGTCCCAAAGTTATAAAAACACCACCACAGTCACCAGACTTTAATGTGATAGATCTGTGGGTAAAATTAGAGGTACAAATTAGAAAACACGAAATTTGTAGCACAGAAGACTTATATCCTCGAATAATGAAACAGGCTAAGCACAGAATCACCAAAAAATAGGTCGAATCCATAACAAACAGGCTGAAAGGAGTGGCAGAAAATAATACTGTGCCTAAAAGGTGTTGAACTAAATTAAAAGTTAATAAGAAGTGACGTGTATCATTTTGACTGTGAGATGAAATTTTCCCTTTTTTTTTGTTATTTAGTTTAAATAACCACAATTGACTTTTTTAATTTTGTTGAGTAGGTACATATTTAAATCAAGATTATTTCAAATATATTAAATTATTATTTAAATCAAACATATTTCAAGCTTATTTTTATAATTAAATAAATCTGTTGAAGATTTTTCCAATTTTATAATGATGTAGAGATGGTTGACCGTTGATATAATATGAGAAGGAGTTAGTCGAGGGTGCGGTCAAATAAATAAAAAATTAATATTAATTAATTAATTAATCAATAAACTAATTAATCTATATTAATTTTTTATTCATTTGGCCGTACCCTCGACTAACTCCTTCTCATTTTCCAATTTTATTTGTTTACTGTAACCATCTAAGTATCTTTTTAAGTTTTCTACGGGGTGTATCAATTTCACTGTGAGTATAAAGAATAAAAACAAATGTGTGTATTAAACATCTTCCATGAAGATCTTACTTAGTTCAGATAGCGTTTGGTGGAGTGGATTTTTTAATACAGATTATCAGTGTCATCGGAATCGAATCCTTGGTTTCGCAAAGACTTATTATTATTTTATTAATAATAATGACCAATAATGCCAATGACCCTGCAGGGTAGAGGCAACAATAAAAAACAAATAAATATTTTATTAAATTTAAAATTTCTACTTTATTTTTACTAAATGAGATTACCACTTCTTTTTAAGTGATCTGAAATATAGCTTGAAAAATAATCGAAATTTTCATATATTTATTTTTCGTTTCGAAACATGAAATATAAATATTTTCCGATTATAATTGTATATATCATCCAAAAAATTTCTTAAAGCTAAGTCACTCCGATATTATGGCTGGAAAATCTTTAATGAATTTTATGATCTCATTTATTAATAAATTCAAAGTTTCATCAAATTTAGTCAAGCACTATGGAGAGAAATGGTGACTAAGCTATTTTTTTGGGGAGATTCTTGGGTTCTTTATAGGGTTTTCGAATGCCTCACGGTTGGCTGATGTGGGATACTAAAACTCGATGGTTTTTCTTTTTTACTGAATTGGGACCAGTAGACCGCTACAACTATAGCCCTTGAAGCATTCTATTGGCTTGGCAAATAAATCCTTTCGGTATTTCTGTTTATATTTATGTCACTATAATACACTTCTTATCTGACAAATTATTCTCTAAGGTGGATTGTTTATCCTGTTTGTAATATGTCAACAACTATATCTGTTAACTTTTGTTGAAACTAGCTTAGTATTGTGCATGGACAAATTTGCAGTGTTTGTGGGGATGATGCCTTAAAATTGGTTTGCCAAATTCCATTCAGGAAATTTTGACATTAATGTTGCTATCAAAGGAAGGGTGTTACACCAAGATAACGCTTAGTCTTCGATGGGACCTTTTGCTACACCCTCCCTATTCACCAGACTAGCTCCAAGTGAATACCATTTATTCCGATCCCTGCAGAACTCCATGAATGGAAAGAAATTCCAAAAGGAAGAGGACATCAAAAACCACTTGGATCAGTTTTTTAACAATAAACCCCAGTTATTCTATGAACATGGCATTATGCAGTCAGTGGAAAGATGGGAAAAGTCATATTAAAAAATGATCAATATATTGCAGATTAAAATAAATAATACATTGAGTTTTATTTCACCCTGAAAAACCGAAAGGACTTATTTACCAACCCAGTATATGTTTGAAAGACCTACTCACAAAAAATAAAGTTAGGAGTTGGAAATACTGATTACTTTTATATCTTAAAATAACTTTTGTAAAGTTTACTACCTAAAAAACATACAACATGTAGGAAGAATGGTTAGTCGCATTCGGCTATATTTTTATAAACAATATATTGCATCTAAATTAATTTATTTTACTCTGAACATGAAGAGTAAAATAAAATATCTTAGAATAAAAAAGGAAGGACTTAAGATAAAAAAAAGAGAAACGCATGTTTTTTTTTCAGATTAAAACCAGAAAAATAGCTCTATACACTAGATTAATTATTAAAAATAATAAGCCTGTCTTTTTAGTAATATCAGAAATGGATCTTGTAATGTTTACTATAGCTTTGTTCCTTAATATTTTAAAAACAAAATTATAGCTTTGAAATGAATAAATACATATATGAGTATTAGATATTAATAACCATGCCTTTCTAATTCTAATCACTGGATATGAGTTTTAACCTATTTTATTCCCGGTTCTGAAAGCAGAATGAAAGTATTTAAAAGCATTTTCTTTCACCTATAGATAACAATGACATTAATTTTTTTTTCTTAAAATTCCTTAGTAAGAAATACGTCACTAAAAAATTCTTTATTATTCTCATTTTTAAATTCAAAGGTCTTTAATTTGAAGAAAACTAGCTAAGAAGGTAAGCAAAAATAAAATGTTTGAATATATATAAATATGTTTTATTTTTATTGTGAGACATTTACATTATTTTATTACCAACTGTAAAAGTAAAAAAATAAAATAAAATTGGGTATACAGTTTTCTTTTGTAATGAATTAAATTACCATAAATACATTCTAGAAACAAGATTTTTATTATTATTATTATATTTAATTTATTATTATATTAGTTTTAAATCTTGAAATTTTTAAAAATATAAAATTCTACTACAGTGAAAGTAAAAGGTGTTGCCATTGACCCTATAGGGTAGAAGCAATTCAGAGCGCGTCAAATTTTTTCACAGAGCCCCTTATTTTTTTTCCCTTTTTATTATTAACTTTTTTTTTATTATTGCGATTTTTTTATTCATTAATATGTTTTCTTTATTTATTCGTTTTGTATCTATCACTACCAGATATAGTTGTAAATAAATATATATATATATAAACTTAATTAACGGCGTTGATAACCTGCAGGTTTTAGGCCTTAACTCCATAGCAACCAACCAACCACAACGAGTCGAATCTGAATGTGAGGGATGATTCATATAATTCATATTCATACAAAAATAAAAGAGACAGATCGAGCGCTGGAAATAACAAAAAGAATGAAGAGTCAGGTGTTATAAGAATAATTAATAATAAATAATCGCTGGAGAACCATTAGGAAAATTGAGCATAAGAATTGGACCTCAGTCACTCATTATATATCTGTTGGAAACATATAGGCGAATAATTAACCATAGTTTCGACTCACGATACTTCAAGAATTCAGGTTAATGATCATACGCTCTTTTTCCAGAGGAGCCGAGCGCTTATCTCCAAAACTTAAATAGCTCTAATTCAATCTAAATGGGTTTTGCCCCCTTCTCCCGACAATAAATCTCTAAAGACTTGACGGGAGATCTCCATGACATTAATTAATTCGTATACATTATTGCATTAATTAGGTAGCGGTAAGCTCAATGGATCACGCAACGCATTCCTATCTTCTAAACATGGGGTTCGAGTTCAATTGCGGCAAGTAATTATTTATTCTGTTATATCAGCCGGAGTCGGGATACCCTTTGGGCACACTTGTTTCTCCTTGTTGTAATTGTAACTCTTGCCTTTGTTTAAGTAATTTAATTATTATTTTTAAATTGAGTATTTAAAATACAAAGTATTCTATGTTTTTACAGTGCTGTATATTTTAATTACAAAGTATTTGAATTGTTTTCAGAACAAGTATTTCAAATACAAAATATTTTGTACTATTATTACAAAAAACAAAATATGTCTGATATAGTGGCAGTTAACGAATCTCATATAATCCAGTTCTAATATATGCCTGTGAGACCTGGACACTAACCAGCACCCTTGAAAAAAGTGTTGAAAGATTTGAGAGAAAAATCCTCCGCACGATAACCGGAGCGAGCCGGGATCACAGTAGTAACACATGGAGAAGAAATGCCAATAAAGAACTGCTTACAGAAACTGGTCAGTCAATATGATGATATGAAGGCACGGCGGTTCAGATAGGCGGGACATGAAGCTCGTAGCAATCCATCTGGAAGCCTCTACGTAAAAATGAATGTTTATTCTGACGAGGGATATGAGATATGAGATAAGAAGACAGTGGATATACTTTTATAAATAATTTGGAATAAATTATTTAAATCAATTAATATTATATTATATTAGTATAATAAAAATGATGCTTAGTTAATCATAGATTATATTTTAAGTAATCTCCTTATGTAAGATATATTATATTATTGAATTCTTCCTTTTTCTTTCCTAAAAAGTATTCGAAAATATTATTAATTATAAGAAAAACATGTTTTTTTTCCCCAAAATAAACTTATGCCAGCCCACCTTTACTTGTTTATTTAATAAAATATGTTCTTATACATTTTCTTATAACAAGGTCCTGGAGTTCTGCATATTTATTTTAAGGTTATTCAATTTCATGACCAAAGGTATTACAAATTTAACACATTAGAAATTACAATATTTTTTCCTGGGAGTAGTATTCTCGTACAAACGTTCAGTCTTACAACAATACTTCAAGGGGAACCTGCTCAATTCGGTAATTTGTTTTATGTATTTAAAATACATTTTTTGTATTTTAAAAAGAAAATACAGTTAAAGACAATGTATTTTAAAATATTTAATTTTCTGCCCTTGTCTGAGGCACACCCAGCCTCTACAAGATGAACACCCTTAATTGGGGGATACTGACCAAATCGCTTTCTTGCATAAACTTTGGCTAAAAAATAGTATTAATTTTTCAAGTAAATAAACCCCAGAGAGTTTTATTGAATTGAGGTTTTTTTATTGCATTAATTACTATAAAATCAACTATTACTAACTATCGATAGCAGTGTTAGTATAAAGAAAACTACTTTGTTGCGGAAACTATATTGCGTCTAAATTCATATATTTGGTATTTACTTTATTTCTTATTTCAGATTTATGTTCAAAGGGATATGCATCAGATTATGAATGATTTATTGGCTCATCATATCTTCCTTAATCATCTGGATCCGCATTTATAAGTCAGCTGTTATTTATGGCTGTCAGCTGTCAATTTATAAGCCCTCCTTCCATGGTGTAATTGGATAAGGTTTCCTAATTTCTTATTATTCAGTTTATTTGGGCGAAAAATTGGCAGGAAAAGCGTTATAAATCAATCATTAATTAAATGAGTTTTTTTAAAAATTAATTCATAATAATTTATTTATTTATTGAGTATCACAACAATCAGTCCCTTAGAAATTAGTTAAAATGGGGTAGGATAATATTCACACTATATTCATAATAATTAAAGATCCCAGAGTAGCAATACTTAAATTTATAAAAACTATGCCAACCAGAACAAACGATTAAATTATTGCCTCCCGTCCTGGGAAATAAGGTTTTATTTTTTTAACTTCTAAATTCAAATTAAAACGAGGCGTTTGATAGAGTCTGGCATCCGGGACTGATGTACAAACTCCGTAAATTCCTACCACCTATATACTTCCTCATTATCCGTTCCTACCTTAGCGATAGATCCTTCAAAGTAAATCACAACAATGCCCGTTCATCTCTTTTATCTCAGTTTGCTGGTGTTCCTCAAGGTAGTATCGTAGGTCCTATCCTTTACACAGTTTATACAGCTGACATTCCAACCCATCCCAACACTGTCATCACCACCTATGCCGATGACACGTGTATCCTATCAGTTAACAACAATCCATCAATTGCATCCCAAACTCTCCAATCACACATCAAAAGTCTTGAAGAATGGTGTCAAAACTGGAGGATTAAAATAAACTCCAATAAATCCTATCAAATTACCTTTACCCTGTGTCGCAAACCTATGACCTCCTGTCCTACAGTATTCTTTAACAATTCCCCACTTATCCCAGTTGAACAAATCCGTTACCTAAGACTCCACCTCGACAAACGACTCACATGGAATCCTCATACAAGACTGAAACGACAAGAAACCGCTCGACGTTTCCGACTACTCCAACACTTACTGGACACACGCTCTAAGCTTTCAATCAATTACAAACGACTCATATATATTACAATAATAATACCTATTTGGACTTACGGAATTGAGCTCAAGGGCTCCACTAAACCATCGAATTCCTCGCGTATCCAATCCTTACAATCCAAAATCCTTCGTAAAATCCTCAACGCTCCTTACTTTGTAACAAACAAAATCATCCATAAAGACCTTAATGTTCCATATGTTTCCGATTTGGCCCAATCCAGATACCTATCCTTCCATAACAAACTGCAGAACCATCCGAACCCTCTTGTTTTAAACCTTGCTTCCTCCTCGATCCCTGATAACCCTCCTGGACGTCTGAAAAGAAGATGGCCTCGGGATCTTCTAATATAGAACTTTAATTTGAGTTCTACCAATGGGTAGTTTCTCGTCATGTTTTACATGTCATGTTACCAATGTCACATTTACTTATTGTATTTTTAATGTAATACAGTTGTAAATTTCATTAAAAAAAAAAAAAAAAATTAAAACGAAGTATAGCAGGCATAAAATATATTATATTATATGAGAAGAATTTGGTCGGGGGTGCGTTCAAATTAAATAATATAAACTACAATAGTATTTTATTTGTTATGCCGCCGTTTCGACCAAAATTTAAGGTCTTAATCAGGGCTACAAAATATAAAAGGTGCAAAGTAAAATAAAAATATATTGCATCTTTCGTATACTGATGAAGACCTACAAAGTGGGCCGAAACTTCGGCGTAACCAATAAAATACTATAACCAATAAAACGAAAAGTCGTAAGAAAGTGAAATTGCATATTTAAAGTTTTATATGCCTCAGATGTTACAGAAATGTTTTCCTTAAAATCGGGTAACCAGAAGTGCCACTTTATGTCAACGGTTAAAATCATTTTTCTTAAAAATGGCTCTAACGATTTTGATAAATCTCGGTGTATCAATTGACAGAACTATAAAAAATTATCATATTCTTTCTAAATGTGAAATTAGAAAGAATATGATAATTGGAAACTGAATAAAAAAGGAAAAGTGCTTATCCAGGTCGAAAATGAGTTCAGAAGGTATACATATAATATATCGTTGGAAAGCGGAGAGTTTTAGAAAAATAATATCAAATAAATAAAGTTGTGAAAGGTAACGAAGAGTGGCAAAAAAATATAAATAATAATTTCTGAAAGCTAACATTATTTAACGTAAATCACTTGTTTCCAAGGAAATTAAATGAAATTTTCCTACTAAATGTAAACTTTAAAGTTTTTTTCTAAGCTTGGAAAAAGTATTTAAAATACACCGAATCATGCCAATGTCATTATTTAAAATACTATTTAATTGTACTTGTGTGAAAGAAGAAGTGAAATATAAAAATATTTCATGGATATGTTAATAACATTAAATACATTTACTGTAGTTTAATAATTCTATATCTTATATTATATTTAAAAAAGTATGTATCTATCGGCCTTCTATTCCGAAAAATCATCAAGTAATCTTTTAGAAAATTGAATAAGTGAATAATTTGATAAATTTTTCTGTTGTGATATCCCAACATTATCCACTTACAATTAGTGTGACATCTTTTGACTGAAGTTATGTGGTTTACGGAAACAGATGGAGTAACTAGATTTTTATTGTCTACCATCGATATAATAAATAGTGTTTTTGTTATTTTAATGGTCTTAATGGTTTGTTATCTGTAAGATTTAAGATTTAGCTCCGTTTAAAATGCACTTCAAAAATTTTATAACACCTCAACATTGCCAGAAAATAATTTCTATTCAAAGTAGAGCGGTAAGTGAAAGTTGTGTGTAGCGCGCACCAGATTTTTTTTTAGTTTTACCATGACTATACCTATACCTAAGGCCGAAATGTCAGAATAAAAATGTGTTTTAATTTATTAAAAAAAAATGTATTTAACATAAAACTTAATTTAATATTATACAATTTTCAAAATATCTCTCATAAAAATATATATTTAAACCAACACTAAACAATTTAGGAAAGCTGTATCGTATCACAACCATCTATCACAAATATTGAAGGAACCAATAACCACAAAGCCTTTGAAATAAATTATTCATTTCAAAATGCGTTATTCAACAATGGAAAAAGAATCTTCATCTTTAGTTAATGCTCGTAACCACTTCTAACCATTTATCTACACCGGAAAAAAAAACTTGATACGAATGGATCACAAATCACCACAGCACTATCAACAGAAAAATAAGAATAAGAATCAATATGATGGATGCAGAAATTCGAATAAGATGTAAATATATAAATGAAAAACAAAGCACTAAATTCACTTTGCTCTAAATAATGTGTCAACCGTCGTAATTTATCAACCTCAACAACCTCCTAAATTATTTTCAAGACAGAGAGAATGTAAAATATTAAACAATTACGTAGACTGACCTAGGCTTCAATAAAGCTTAAGAAATAATGGATAAATCTAGAATACCAATTTACAGTAATCTAAAAAGCTAAGTCAACTTTAGATTTCATTTAAAACAATGTCCAATCTATAAAATATTAAACTCAGAAGAAATGCGATTATGTTAAAGAAATTCAATTGCACAAGGAAGAAATTATAAAAACTGAATAAATACAGCTCAATACGATTTCTTTAAAAAAATAATAGAAAGTTTGTGGACTTCTTGAACTTTTAGAAATCAAACAACTTAACTAATTAATAATTTTGATTAGTAACAACTAAAAACTTTTCGCTAATTACGCGCATTTGAGGAACAGCCGAATTCCATACACTAAAGATGTAATTAAAACACGGCATTTTTGTATAATATTTTACTAAAATTCAATTTATTTATTTATTAATCAAACAAAAATGTAGAACATTAGATTAAATTTGCAATCTGCAAATTTCTTTGCAATGAGCAAATTTTTTGGCAGCTTCACAGCTTCCTATCAATTCCGGGATATAAATTATATCAGCAGGTCTCTTGGCCAACGCCTACGTAATCGTTGTAGTGGGTTGTACGGGTTTCTTGTACGATGAAGGATTTCTGTCAGGGGATTCATGTACGTCAGTATTTAGTGAAAGTTATTGTAGTTCTCTTTTGCAGTATCTAAAATTGTAGGTACGTTTAAGTCTTTATGTAGTGTATCATTCATAAAACGATGCGTCAACTATCCTTCGCAACACTTTTGACTGAAAGGACTGAACTTTTCTAATGTTGGAAGTTTTAGCAGAACTTCACAGTTCTATGCCGTAAGTCCAAATAGGTTTCAGTAAAACTTATCTTTAACTAACAAACTAACCCTTTATAAAATTCAATTAAAAATAGTTTTCAAGAGATCAGAGCACTGTAGCAACTACTTTCAACCATAATATCCAGATATTTCGTCAATAAATAAAGAATTTTTAGGATACATAATCAGACTTTTTAAATTATTCGTTGTTTTTTTAGTACAAAGTATAAATAAAAATTATTAGTTTAATACAATTCAATTTTCCATTCAACAATAATTATATAAGGACTGGTTAATTAGTTACTATTTTCAAGATGAATTTTTTTCTCACCTTCCAGGAAAGGGGGAAGAGTGCGCCTCGCCCATATCGTGGACCCCCTAGTGCATTAACGTGTGTATAGGCGAAAGTAGGGGGTGGAATTTGATGAAGTATTATTCTAAACGCTATCCCCTATACGCTGGTTTATTTCTGACCGTTGGTAATTTATTTGCGTTATTTTTGTATTTGAATATTGAATATATTGGTATTTGGGCCGAGGTATCTGAATTTATCTACTTTGGGGAATGATTTCTCTTCTTCTTATTGTTGGGGTGACTCCGGATTTTATCATGTATGCATTTACCTGTAGCCCGATTTGTTCTACTACTCTTATGGCAGTTTTAGCGATTCTCCTCTCGGCTGCTTCAAAGGATAGCTTTGTTATCTGCATAACTTTGGATTTTATGATTCATTACGACGTAAACCACGTATAAATTTTACGTAATAATTTTATCACCTTCTCCAGTACTAAGCTGAACATCTCCCTGCCGCAAACCACTTCGACCTTGAAGGTTTCATCTACTTCTTGTATCCTCATTCACCTACCTGACATTTAGGATCATTTGCACACACCTTTGTGAATCAACAATATATCGGGAACTCCCAGCTAGGTCATGATTTAACAGAGATATTTCCTCGCCACCGAATCATAGACTGTTTTGAAATCGACAAATGAGGCGTGCACATCCTGGGCTACTTTCTATTTCCTTAAAAATAAGGAACATTTGTAACTAATAGTCCGAAAAAAAATTAACTATTGAAGCTGTTGATAGAACGCATACATAAGTGAATTATACGAGTATTAAAATCCACTTAAAATCGAAATAATCAGTCACAGCAAAAGGAAATTATCGTTGAGCATCATCGCTCGCAACCGATGGAAAGTTCAAATCCTACAGAATTGGAAAAACAAAAATAATTCGGTAACAAATAGGTAAATTTTAAAATAATATTCCGGAAAAATGTTTAACAATTGAAACTAAAGATAAAACGCATAAATGAGTAAATTATGCAATTATTTAAATCCATTCGAAATTCAGATGATCCGTCATTCATTGTAACCATTTAGATAGATTTTATTCAATCCAAAACTTTGACCTAATGAATAGCCATTCCATATTTGTTCATAGAAGGCTAACCCAACAAAAAAAATTTAATAGACATATCTCTTTAAAATTTAACCCTAACAAGATATTAACACAAAGAAAAAGCTCAAAAGGTCTTTATACCACTATGTCATTGGTAGCCTCTGGATTCTTAATTTTTATTCATATATATATAGGACCTTACCTAGTAATTAGTTGTTACTGGATTTTGTTTTCTTGAATTAATTCATTCACACAACCTTTCACGTCGCGAATGCTATTGAAAGGGTTTGTTATTTTATAAAATCAAAGTCTTACAAAAAAAAAAAATAATAATAAAGTTTGCCCTCTTCTATATTAATTTATTTGTATTTTGTCACTTTATTTTCTATTCTATATATAGTATTCTGAATAAACACAGTTTATTTTACCAAATTATCAGATCTTTTTTATTAAATTTATTATAAACCAGCAATCAATTTATAGCCTTAAACTATAAATTCTTATGTAATAATAATAAAGTTTTAAACAATGGTGAATTTCCCCAAAGCCTAATAGGCACGGGCGGATCTATGGGGGAGGTGCTTTGGATCTGAAGCTCCCCCAAAAATGGTAAAATATAACCATGTTTTATGGAAAAAAAATTATCTCTTAAAGTATTATTGTTTGTGTAATTACATTTAAAAAGACTTTAGGAGTCACTATTTCATATAAGTAGTTAGTTTCTTTCTTTTCTCCAAAGTAATTATTGTCATTTTTACAAAAAAAAAAAAAAAAAACCCTTTCGGGCTGAACCCTCCCCCTCAAAATTAAATCCTGGATCTGCTAGTGCTATTGGATATATTTTTCATACACAAATTGTAATAAATATAACGATAAAACAAATCATTAAAGTATTGGTAATTATTCTCTGTTATGAAGTATATCAAAATCTACATTATTATTAAAAGATAAAAATGGTGAAATATTGCATTATTGGTAAATATTGAGTAAAATAATACTGATAAAATATGGAAATAGCCTATTCCTGGATATTAATTCTTCATACCAACCCTTTGAGTTTCAGGTAGCCTAGGGTGAGTAATTATACAATATATTGATTTATAAAATAGAATATTAATTCAAAAATAGAAAATCCCTAAAGGAAGTAGAACTCAAGAGGATGTCCAGAATGTCTGAAATGAAGATGTGATACATTAATGTATCACATTAAGGTAGTAATGAGCTTTTCATATCTAAGCATGGTAATCAGTAGATCCGGTAAAGTGGATTTGGAAATCTGACACTAATTTAGTTGATTATAAGATTTATAGTAATTTATATTTGGAGCTGTGAAAGTTGACCAGTTATGAAGATGTCGGGCAAACCAGGATTTCAAAGATTTATTTAAGGAACCAGAGGTAGATCAATTCATGAAGCTCGATAGACTAAGATGGGCTGGGCACGTTACTCGAGTGGCTGAGAATGATATTCCGAAGAAAATTATTACAGAAGTAATACACAGAACAAGGCATACAGGAAGACCTTGGCTTCGGTGGAGTGACGGTGTGGCTAGTGATGCCAGGTCCATGTTGGAAGTGGAAGTCTGGATGGAGCTACAAAGGATAGGAATAAATGGTGGAAGCTGGAGGACCAAGACTCAAGTTGTTGTGCCGAATGAGTAGAATAGAATAAGATTTATAACTCTGCTATTTGAAAAAGAATGGTAGCATAGAGCGTGAAGCACTATTTAAGTGCATGTACATTATATATATATATATATATATATATATATATATATATACAAAATTAATTTGGGATTTGGGAGTGCCTGAATGAGGGGCAGGTGAGAAGAAAATCAAAGAGGATCAGTCAGAAAGCTGAGGACTACCAAAACCTGCAGAGATGGTGAGTGTATAGTAAATTCTTTCAAGCCAAAAAAGCCTCTTCAGCTCAGTTAAATAATTCATCGTTTTAGGGAGGAGGACTTTGATAAGGACTAATTAACCTGTACTTTTAGCTCATGGGTTTTTCATATCTTGTTGGTTATTTATTAGTAATAGCACAGTAGCTAAATAAAGAAAATAATCTTGAATTGAAAGATAAGCTTAATATGGGTTAGAAATTTGAAATGAAAAAATAATACGAAGAATTCCATAGCTACAATGTCCTTGGTGCAATCATTGATATATTACATCAGAATACAAGATAAGTAGAACAAATAAAATGTATTTAACAAAACATTAATCCATAATGAAAAAAATATTATGCATGATTAAGATTATATGCATGTCTATTACTGATAAAAGTTGATTCATCTACTGCTAGAATATCTTTTAATAGGAAAAATTCATTACTAACACTCAAACAATATTACTTAAAAATTAAATAATGTCAATAAAATTTTAACATTAAATTGAATGGGATAAGTTGTAAGCAAAATTATAATAAATTATGTTCAATAATTAATTAATTATGTGAAACAGATTGCTGAAGATTGATAGTTAACTAGAGGCTTATAGTTTTCATTTTTCAAAAGTTAAGCGAAATTCACTTACCTTTTGAAATTCATATTTTCTTCAAAAATGATTTTATTATACATAGAATCACTATACATATTCATAAATTATTGTTAAATAGCCAAATCATTGAAAAATATGTATATAATCTCTAGAAATCAAACGTTAAATGAGCATATTTTAAATCTTGCAATACCATAAACCTTAAAGAAAAAATAATTTTCTTTGTCATTGTTAATAAATAAATTACATTAGAAGTAAGCTTTTTTTTCATTTTATATAAATCTATACCATATTTAAGTTAAACTTATGAATATTTTGAAACTATAAAATATGAATTGATTTTTATTTTTTAAATTGTATGGAGTTAATTTTTTTTTATTATGGTATTTGAATAATTTGTTAGATTAATTTCCTTCTCGAATGTGAGATACAATGTGAGCCAGAATAAAAATTTCTTTTCCTAATCACCTACTATATTTGTGTATTCTATTTAGCAATTCCAGAAATACGAGTGAAAAAACCCGAAATTTAAAAGAGAATCAGTATAGTTCTGCATTATATTGTACCATAATAATATTGAGATCAAATAAACACCAATGTAATGAAATAGATGTTAGAACATAAATAAATACCTCTTATTTTTAGATGTTCACAATCCACACACCTGAAAATAAAATAAACATTACTCAAAACTGTGTCAAATCTTTTCTTCCTTATTATCAATTTATTATTAAATTTAATTTCTATATTTGCAATACAATAATTTATAAAAACAATAGCTCAATTATTTTTTTAAATTATTATTTGTTAATTAATTGTTTGTATATTTGTTTATAACATTGTTTTACATTTTTAACTAAATTTTAAATTCTTATAAAAGAAAATTGTTGATATTTATGGAATAATTCAACTTGAAAAAAAAAATCAAGAATGAATTTATATTATGATTTACAGATGAGCATTTCTTGAAAATAGGTGCAGAAAAAGAGTTAATTTTAAATAGATTAATTTATTTATACTTATTATTTATTCTCTTGTAACTTTTATACTATTATTGAATTAAACAAAGCACAAATTTAACAAAATATTTATGAACAAAACAATAGATAGTTTTTTTTCTGAGAGCAGTAATATTGAGGATTCATAAGAATAAAATATTAAATAAAATCCCCAGAATTTTTTTTTTTTATAAGTCCTAAAGGAGATGCTTTTTTTATCTGAGGTATGTAAATCATTTTCTTTATTTAATTGATATAAAATTAGAAGGGCTCTTTGAACTATGAAAAGTGATGCAAGTAAAGAATTTTTCAGTATGAGGTTTTTGTGATAGGAGTATAAAATAATAATATTAATAATAAAACAAACTGAATTGCAACTTACCCTTTATGTCTCAAAGATTTCATTTGCTTCTTTCTTGATATTAACTATCCGCCAAGGTCTTTAAACCCAGTAGATTTCGAAACGAAACAAACCGAATGTCCACGGCGGAAATAAAAAAAAACTCACTTGAACATTAACTACACTATTAAATATTACAAATAAATACACTGAATGGCATACCCGAACCGCACTAAACAAAGAAATAGAAACCAAGCAACTAAGATTTTTGTATATTTAAGCAAATGAAATAAATAAACTAACTTAAAAACACTGCACTGCATCTATAGTATACAAATAAAATATAATGTCAACAAAATAATTAATTACAATATTCAAATATTATTTACCAATGAAATCAAAATAAATGTTTGATTTCATCAGTCATTTAAGAAAAGTATAAATTAATATTTAAATTGTATTATACAATATTTTCTCCATAAATTACTAAAACTAATTTTCTAAAGCAGGATTTGGAAAAAGAGATTAAAAAATAAAATTATGAGATCAGGTGTTGTTTAAGGAAATAATAAGAACTATTACTGATATCTTCTCATACAAAACTTACACTGTAAATATACTCTAATAAACAATATTTTTTTAAATAAGTCAGAATATATTATGTTAGAGTTATGGCATTTTATTTAATATGTTTAAGTTTTCTATATTGGACAGAAGGTAACTTCCATATTTGACCTGTTATAACTTATGATATAGTAAATTTTTGAAAATCACTGTCTTTAAGAAATGTGGAACAGTTGAGTACTGATTATCCAAAATGAAATGGAACCTGAAATACACTGCTGAACAAAATTAAAGGATCATCTATATATTTCGGCATAATTTTTTGATAATGAAAACAAGCTAAAATTAGCGGAATCCTTTAGCAATACTGTTCTTAAAATTTAGACATTAATCACTCTTAGAGATTAAGAAGGTAAATTTAGCAACTTTTGCGGACTCTTTCTTTCAGTTCTTCATTAGTTATCAAAATGGACACCCATTTTAACGTGTTTAAACTATTTTTTAGGCAACAGGTTTTGGTTGTGAAGTAATTTAGAAAATTTTGATGGCAAACAGAAGAGAATTGAGTGAAGAGGAATCAAATTGTGTTCTTACTTTAATGGAAGGATTGTCACAAAGGCACATTCACCAACAAGTCCAGATTCAGCCTAAGGTCTCCAGACGGAGGCGAAAGAGTGTAGAGGAGGGGGAGAGAGGTACGCTCCTTTTAATTTTTCTCCAAGATTTGCTTTTGGAAGAAGCTTAGTGAAGGTTTGAGGAGGCATAAATTTAAAATCCACAATGGAGTTGTTTGTTGTGAGCCAAGGCTCCTTAACAGTTTTGAGATCCAAAAGGGAGATAATAACGCCACATGTGATACCTTCTGCTAAAATATAGAGAGAAACTCATTTGCAATGTTCAGGTGCAAAATTATCTCCGACAAGAAGAGATCGAGGTTATGGCTTGGCCATCCAGATGTCTGGACATGTACTCAATATAGCAAGTACGTGATATGCTTGGGAGATGTGTCCACAATTGAGACCCCCAAAATTTAGCTAACTCATGGCTGGCTGGCAAGAAACAATACAAATTATGTGTATGAGTGATTACTACAGTCACCATCATGAAATTTAAACCAGTGGTTCTCAAGGGTGGGAAAGCATTTCCAGGGATGAAAAAATTTCCAAAATTTTCTTGTTATAGTAGAATTGTCATAAATAAACAACAACAACCTAGCCATAAAAAATTAAATATTGCTTTTTATATTATACAGTAATTATATCATAATATACAGTTATATTATATTAAATAAAATTAAATATTGCTTTTTATATTATACAGTAATTATATCATAATATACAGTTATATTATATTATATTATAATTATATTATATTATATTTTATATCATACAGTAATTAAATAAAAAATATACACACATTTTTTAAAGGGTTGCATAAGCTTATTTTCATATTCAAGGGGATACTGACCAGTGAAAAACGTTAAGAACTGCTGTTTCAGACGATTAGCAGATCGCTGAATTAGTTTTGAAGAAGTCTGCCATTGACTCAAATAAGAGTAAAGGTGAAGCAGAAGCTAATATCGAGCAGAGATTATCTAGCTTAGATACTATGGCTTTGTTAGATGTGGTGCTAACCTCCACCCCCAAGCTAAAGTAATTTTTCTGAGGCATAGGCTTAATTTGGCTTCAAGAACTAAGAATTCTTCTCTTCAATAAAAAAATACTTCAATCTCAATAACAACTTTAAAGTGCTATGTACACACATTTTACGTCTTTCATTTTAACTTTCACCTAAATCTTTTCAAAATCACTAGTGACATACATACTGCTCAGGGGTGCTCATTCCCCCCAAGGTCGATGGCGCAAGAACCAACCTCCTTCCCTCCTTTCAAGATATTTTATTGCTCTGTTTTTCTTTAAAATAAAGTGAGCTAAGGTAGAATTAGAAAAATTGCAGATCATATATAAATACACTTACTGCGGTCTATTCCCTGTTTTCTCCTTGTCCCTTAGTCCGAAAATTCATAACCCCGTCGAAATTTACCCCCTCAAAAATTCAAAAACCCGTCAAAATATACCCACCCTCAGAAATTTTAACGGCGCAACTTGCGCCATGAAACCTCCCTCTGATCACCCCTGATGCTGCTATATAAAGAACGGAAGAATTAAGTTTAAATACTATGAATAAAAATTCCATTTAAACTATCTTGTTTCTCTCTATTTCACCGTTCCTAAACCTGTTATTACACTCAAGCAGAAGAATTGATGAAATAAGGGAAAAAGTATTACCACTCCACTGAGAAATAAAATAAAATTTCAGCATTGAAAAGATGAAATGGATTCTTTTGGCTATTTTAGTGCCATTATTATTAAAAAGGAAATAAAATACTTAAGGAAATAAACAATAAGGAAATCATATTAATAATTTAAAATTTAATGTATGACAGGAGCTCTACTATTATCCAATGAAGAATAATGATAATTTGCTTATCAGCAAATCTACCTGACTTAATCAGAGGCAAGCTATTCGACATATCATTTTGACTTAAATAAGTTTCAAATTAGCAGTTTTATACTTGAACTCATAGATCATGTAATTTTTCAAATTTTGATGCCTGGTGCACAGCTTCACCCTCAGCTACTGCTAGATAACCAAAACAAGCTATCCATAATTAATAACTCTCTACTATATCTCATCCAGTGTTGGCTTCCTCCATTATCTTAATATAAGACTTTGAATCCCGACTGATAAGAGACAATGTCAAAACCTGTACCACTAACAACCCATGAAGGATCTTGGGTTCAGTACTATTTAAGGAAAGCACTGTTTCTAGGTCAACGGTTTTGGAAGGAGGTGATTTGACCGAGATCACACTCAACCACCAGATTTTCCCTCTTAATTAATTATTTAATTAAGGGGACTCACTTTATAGAGTCTGGTTGTGCCCCAGGAGGGTCTTCTGACCCAGGGTCGCACCACGGCCAATGAAACAGATAAATAAATTTTCTGAGACAATGTCAAGCTAAGTAAAAATACAATTCATTAATCAATTAGTTAACATCAGAAGTATAAATACAAAGTTTGGAGTTCCATTAATTTAGCAACTTAGATAAATGTTTTATTACTTTTCAAAAGTTCTTCATAATTGCAAATGGGGCAAGACTGTATGAATAGCTAACTGCAAAAATAAATTTAAATTAACAATGCACCAAAAATCTTAGATCCAGGAATTTTCTTCTTATTTATCTTACTCACACGTCAATAGAAAACATACCGTGCTATTCATAAAATTAATCTCTGTTTAATATATGTAACTTGGCTGGGCTTCCAGTAGCACCTTAATATGACTCAATCCAGATTGAAAAGAGAAAATGTCAAGAAAAATAGAAAAGCAATAGTTTAATGAATATATTATCTTTTTTATTGTTTTTCCCTACTTAGCTATTTCTGACAAATTGGTTTTCAGTATCAATGGGGGTAGTCTGCATGAGATATGAGGATGTAACTGCTACTAACAAAAGCTAGAGAGCTGAATGGAAACAAAGAGTTGTTTCATTTTCGTTATTAGTATATATGGTTAAGGATATATTTATTTATTTTTGAGAGCAATACAACAGGGTAATTGGAAGAGCAGGATGTGGCAGGGCTGTGCACTTATTTTAGGGGCTGCACATTGTTTGTTCTCCTTATGATCTACAGGCTATCAACCATTCTTGTCCTTCTTTCCGCTTTCCACCTCATCATCCCTACTGCTCCTCCATATTGATTGATCTTTGTGATAACCCTACATGTGAAGCATCAGGGTAAGATGTACTTCTATCTTATCTTTTCAATTGTGAAATTTGATTTTATTTCTCAATGGAATGGTAATACTTCTTCAACTTATTCCATAAATTCTTCTGCTTGAGTGTAATAAAAGGTTTAGTAAGAGTAGAATAGAGAGAAACAATATAGTTTAAATAGCCTTTTTATTCATAGTATTTAACCTTAATTTATTCTTTTCAGTCAACTTTTGTTCTTTATATAGCAGCTTTATACATACGGCAGCATGTATGCCACTAGTAGTTTTGAAAAGATTTAGGCGAAGTTAAAATGAAAGCTTCTCAAAATAACTCCATACACACATTCATTTATCACATACTCAGTAAAAGTGTTTTATTTAAATTTTATGCACACATCACTTTAAAGTTGTTATAGAGTTTGAAGTATTTTTTTGTTGAGGAGAGTTTTAAGGCTTTGAAGCCAAATTAAGCCTGTGGCTCAGAAAAATGGTGTACATTAGTTTTGTGGTGGAGTTTAGTAGCACATCAAACACAGCCATGGTGTATAAGTTAGATACTCTCTGCTCGCTATTAGTACCTGCTTCATCATTATTCTCATTTGAGATGATGACAGGTTCATTCAAAATATTTCATATTTTCAAAATATTGATATATAAAATATTTTTCAAAATATTGATCATCTAAAACAGCCGTTCTTATGAGTGAAGAAGTATTATCATTCCACTGTGAAAGAAAATCAAATTTCAGCATTGATAAGATAAGATAGAAGAAGAAATAGAATATCTACCCCTGATGTTCCACATGTAGGATTATATATAAAAAAAAAATAATAATAATAACAGTGCACTAAAATTATTAGAACTTCGAGTTTTATATATTTCACTGTTTTTTATGTGCAGTCTCATCCTCAGGTACCAATAGAAAACCAAACCAAGGTATTCCTAAAACTAATACCACTCTACTAAATCGAACATGGTTTGGCGCCCACTAACACTTTAATATTAAAATTTGAACCATGGTAATTAAAAGGAAATATCGAGGCAGGTCAATGGTAGTAGTGACATTAATTAAACTAGGATTCTACATGACTGCAAATGAAATAAAACTTTCTCAATTAAATACTAGTAAAATAAATTTATGATAGTGGATTAATAATTGACTGTCATAATTTATTGAAGAGGAGTTGGTTGGGGTTTTCAGTCACAAGTAACACTCCAACCAACTCTTCTTCAATTAAATAAATTTAAATTAATAGGGTAACAGAAATCTTTGATCACAGAATTTTAAATATTTCATTGTCTTTGCTGCATCCACTTTCATGTTGGAATAAAAAACTAAATCAAGTAATCCCTAAAATTTTGGAGAAACTTTTTTACAGTATCTTATGATTTGATTTCATTTTTGTCCATAGATTTGGGAAGTAAGTAGATTTGGACAAGTCTATTAAAAGAAAATTTTGAAGTACAAAAGCTATAGTTAAATTAATTAGTTGTGAATACTAAATGCTAACTTAATATTATATTATAGACTCGCTAAGACTCTGATAAGAGAAGCAAAGCAACTTTGCCTTCAAATAAATGAAGAAAAAACAAAATATATTGTAATAAGCTGAAACTTCCATTCCAATAACAGGATTTGGGTAGAAGAGAAATTATTCCCAAAAGTAGAAAAATTCAAATAGCTTAGCTGCACAATAACTTCTATGAATGACTAATGGTCGGAAATAAACCAATGTATTAAAAGTGCAAATAGAGCTTTCTTTTCTCTTAAAAAGGTATTGAAATTCCAATAAATCACAAATTAAGGATGTGCAATGCTATGATAAAGCAAGTCCTAAAATATGGCTATGAGACCTGGGCACTAACCAGCACCCTAGAAAAAGTATAGAAAGATTTGAGACAAAAATCCTCCACACGATAGGTGTAGCGATCTGGGATCGGTATACCAACACGTGGAGAAGAAAGGCCAATAAAGACTTGCTTAGAAAAACTGGTCAATCAATATTTCATGATCAATCCATTCACTCGGAGCAATCCATTTGCTCATCCACGACAATGAATGCCTCAGTAATAAGGCAAAAAAGAAAAAGACCACACGGAAGGCCAAAACTTAAATGGATAGATCAAATCAACAAAGATGTAATAGAGCTGAGTGCAAATAACTGGAAAGAAATAGCCCAAGATAGGCAGAGATGGATTAGACTTGTTAAATCGGTAAAAGATCTATAGGGTCTGAAATGTCAACAGAAAAACTAAATAAAATAAAATAAATTAAATGCATAGTTAAAATAAAAGAATACAAAAAGTCTTGGGTTAACAGAATTTATAAAAGTTTAATTTCTTTTGCACACAGTCTCTTCCTCAGATGCTTATATTACAAAACACTGAGTTATCCCTGAAATTAGTAAATCTCTACTATATTTAACTTAAGTTTATTTCATTTACCATCTTATTTATAACTATGACAAAAGTTATCGTCAAGCCAGGTAGAGAAGAGATGATTTAATAAGAATAGCAAGTATATTATTTGACATGCGAAACTAAAATATATGTATACATTTTTCTCAAGGTTAAAAAATATAATTAAAAATGTTATGTCATACTTTATACAGATGCAACTTGATGGATCATAAAATAATTCTATTGCTTCTTCATGAGTCTCTTGCTTGAACGCAACAACAGAATAGGTAACAGTTGTGACAAGAGAAACAGTTGATAGGACGAGAAGCAAATTCTCATTATCACTAATAGCAATCAACCTTTTTTAGTTGTATACATAATCCTTTCTGGGAAATTAACACATTATTGCAATAACAAAAAATATATCAGTCAACTTTTACATTAAATAGGCCAAGTTCCTAAACTCAGCATTGAGCTCATGGATGGCACTGTTTAACGTAGAATAGTGAGGAATCTGATACCATCGATGATCTCAGCGCTGAGTTAAGGTACTTGACCTTTAATAAAATGGATATTTATAATAAAATACGGAGTGGAACTTAAAATAGATTATTATGTAAACCAATAATAATATAAAGTTCGAGTAATTAAAACATAAAACTAAAAATACTTCAATAATTCACAAAATATTTTTCATTGAATTCCCTAATTCACTATCTTTTGAGTAATTTACCTTAAATAGGAAATCCGATATATTTTCTTAATATTTGACAGAAATTTGTAAATGGATATTCTCAAACTAAAGAAGATGATATAAATTAAATTATGTGATACAATAGTTTGTTTATTTACGAAGAACTGTTGCAAATGTTCAAAGTGATTCAGTTGAAGGTAAATTTTAGGGTAGAGTTTTACTAACATACAATAATTTTCTATTAATATATATTTATTCATTTATTACTTTTTTTTTCAAAAGATAAAAGTATATTTCGTGATTTTTCAATGTTAATCTGGTTTACAAATAAAAGACAAATATAGAATACAATAGAAAATAAATCAAGAAAACATATATTTTCAAAACATAAAGAAACAAGTCATTGGCTCTATGTTTTTTTACTATTAACTACTGTAGGGATAAGAGATGAGCATCTTAAATTTAGACAATTTTAAAACTCAGAACTAAATCACCTTGAACATGGATTTAAAGTTACTTTATTTAGACCAGTTCTTCCAATCAATATAACCAATCGAATAATAAAATGATCATCTATTATATTATTATACATTATTAAATCACAATAGTGGACTCTATTTCACCAATAAAAAATTTAAGTGATAGTATTACCACAAAATCGAATATTTTAGCAAATAGTTCTATTATAGCAAAACTTTCTTACAACTGAGGTTGGATATATCTTAAATATATATAGTAAAAATAGGAAACTAACATCATTAACATTATACTTGGAACTATAATTAGGAGCAGAGCAGTGGAATAAGCTAGATATAAAAAAAAATGGTGGCTTGCAAATTCGAATTGGCTCCAAAGTTCAAAAATAATGTTACCACAATTTAATTAATTATTCTAACTTAAGAAAATGCTTAAAAATATATCAGTTATTAAAAATAAGTTAACATTTTAGAATTATATATATTAATTTAAATTAAGTTTCTGATTATTCTCGCACTTAGAATGATTATTCTCATACCTGATTTCTAGAAAAAGGTAGAAATTAAGTACCAACCTTCGAGTACTGAACTTTGAATAGGGAATTAATTTTTCAATATGCTTATTTTAAATAAATAATGAATAGACAAAAATATTTATTAATATATAATTTCCATATTATGTTACAATACTTTTGCAATTCTATTAATTTTGTAATTATTCAATACAAAAAAAATATAATAGCTGGCATTAATTTCGTAAGTAATTATCTAAGATCAAAACAATATTATAATTAAAAATGATAAACTAAAGAACCCTTTCATTTTTAATTTATTTTCATTATATAATTAATGATGTTCTTAATGAATTGCTAAAGTTAGATCAGATGCTGCTGGCAGTTGTTGTCATCTACGATACTGCAGCTTGAAAGATAGAATACAAATGAAAAAGGTAAATATTTCTATTTTTTAAATCTAGCTTTAATTGTAATGTAAAATAACGGTAAAAATTTGATTTAAAATCAAAACCGTTACATGAAGGGGATGTACTTGGTTGGAAAGAAGTACTTTGGTAAGGCGGCGTGAAGGTAGTAGGGTGGGGGTTTTAGGGCGATAAATTGCTAGATTATTATGCCCGTGAATTAGGACGTTGTATTTTCAAACTTTATGGTTTTTATTATTCTTAAAATAGATAAGTCAATGAATTTAATGAAATATATAATACATACATAGGACACTTAACGTATAACAATTACACTTCCACTTATAGTATACTTTCACCTTATTACCTAATAGAAGTTCGAAATAAAAGTATTTTATAAATAAAAATAGCCATTTAGTATAAATTACCATTCCTTGTAACCTTTTTATACATTACAGTGAAGCCCAACTAGCCATCAGTTTTCAACTCTCGCGATCGGTTGGAATGATTGGATTTGGCCTAGCGTGATGCAGTTTAAGACTTAATATTTAACTGAGTCAGTTAAAATTCTACTACAAATTACATACGAATACGAAATGAAGTGTGGTAGTGTGCATTAAAGAGAACATTGACGATCACTCCAAATGGAAGGATGGAATGGAGTGACTGGAGTCAGAGTAAAGATTTCCACAACCTTATGGACAGTCACTCCATCCTTCCATTTAAGTAATTATTCACTTTTCTACAGATCATTTCCAAAACTCATGAATACTGTAATTGCAGTAGAGGACTTCTGTGGGAGTCTTGTGCCAAAAAAAAAACAAAAAAAAACAACTGTAATTACAGTATTAAATATGTCGTTAGGGATATATAATGTCGTTAATATTCAACTGAGTCAGTTAAAATTCTACTACAAATTACATACGAATACGAAATGAAGTGTGGTAGTGTGCATTAAAGAGAACATTGACGATCACTCCAAATGGAAGGGTGGAATGGAGTGATTGGAGTCAGAGTAAAGATTTCCACAACCTTATGGACAGTCACTCCATCCTTCCATTTAAATAATTATTCACTTTTCTACAGATCATTTCCAAAACTCATGAATACTGTAATTGCAGTAGAGGACTTCTGTGGGAGTCTTGTGCCAAAAAACAAAAAAAACAACTGTAATTACAGTATTAAATATGTCGTTATGGCAATTTGAAATATATATACATATCAAACCAAAACAGTTAACCGTTTCAGTCAAGATTAAAGAGATACAATACAGAGATGTGAGGGCATTATTATTATCTCTATAGGAGGCTCCACATGATGGATCATGACCTTCTTCCTTTATTGATTTCTCTTATTAAAAATGGTGCTAGTTAAAGTAGAATTATTAAAATTATAGTTTATTACATTTACACTTGCACATGGAATATTCCATGTTTTCACTTGTTACCTGCTTCAAAAGTTCCTCCAAATTAAAACACCACAAAAATATTGACTCCTCTAAAATTCAAAGCCATGTAACAAATAACCTTTTTAGTTACACAAACACAGATCTCTTAAACCCCTAACCAATACCAGATCTCTATTCTCTATGGTGCATGTGACTTATTTTAATACACAACTGGTTTATAGAAACAAACGCAAAGCATCACCTTACATATCAGTGATATGAAGAGCATTTATCTATTTTATGAATGTAGCAAAAACCTATTGTTGTTACTACCACAAATTAGTTGTTTTGGTCAACCCTACAGGTAATTTTTACCTATCGAAGAGCTTTTATTTTACTTCATTATTTTTGGAATTGATCAGCTTTCCATTCCTTATTCTCTTTAACTATGAAGAAGTAAAGAGATTTATTAAAACCAATATTGAATCAATGGTTCCTTCCTTTACTTCAAAATGTATTACTGTTTTGATACATTGACGTGTGTTCCAATATTTTTTATTTAAATAAGTTTAAGTTACTTGAAGATGAAGTTTATCATTACTTTTGTGAAAACCAGTTATTGGATGAAAAAAAAAAATCACTTGTCAGATGCCTGAACTCGAAACCTATGAAATTAATTGGGTTTATAATAGGTAGCAAGACTGCTGAATCATCAAAAATAGACTTGTAATTGTGGGTTGATGGTTGACTGTCGTGAATAATGAAGAGAAGGATGGTTGGGGCGATCAGTCAGAAATAAAAAGGCAAAAATAAATAATGATATTTATTTTAACATTTGCCGACGTTTCGACCTGAAAAATAGATTTACTGCTTGTCAACAATGACAACCTATCAATTAACAGTTTCGCCAATGAATGAGTTTTAGTGAATCCAAAGCAATTGCAATGAGTTGTAAACATGTTAGCTGATAAATGAAAAATCTTGTCAAATATCTTATTTTTTGTGGGAAGTTAGTATGGGTTTAAAGAATACATTAATTGGCTAGAGGAATGAAAAAAAAAACAAGTTTTATTACTAATCTACTTATTTGGTTACACATTGCAAGAGTCTGTTCTATTGCCGCGAGTCTTAGTATACTTAATTTTTCATTTATATAATAATACTTTGTTGACCAATTACAAGTCAATAGCCCTCAGAAACTAAAATGAACCAATAATATTCCTAGTGAAATAATCAAGTCATGCTGAGAACCTGAGGTGTATAATATTCTTCTTTTTTTTGGTTATAAAGATGTTATTCCAATTCACTAAAACTAAGACCATGAACGGGTTGTAATATCTATTGAGAAATTTTACTCCTGATAAGTTATAAAATATTTACATTAATCCCAACTAGTTGAATCAAAGAATAAGATGAGATCATTGCTTTATGGCTGATCTTGGATAATAGAGTTTGGATGGCAGTCGGTGGATAGAAGTATATAGACAGCAAGTAATGGTATCAGTATCAAACCTTCTAGTTTGATTAGCCATTTCTTTTCATTATTCTTATCTTATACACTGAACGATTGATACCTATTTACAGAAGATTGTGTTGTGTAAGTTTTAGTTAGTAATAATAATAAAAAGCTTAACAAACTCATATATTTAATACGGGAATCACCATCAATAGCTACCTACATCCTTTATATGTAGTCTATAATCTATAATCTGTCTTATTTACCTTCAAATAATTACCCACTGGTTCAGCAGTTTAGTATGTAGCACAACTTTACATTAAAATTACAACATAGGTGATAAATAGTCAGGACGCAGTCATTTATAAAGTTTTTATTAGTGCTGTGCGTGTTTCAAGCACTGAAGGTATTCCATTACTATACCAATACACCAAGTACCATACCTGAATCCATTCAATGCCCGAAACACACCCTGATGATGACCCACATGTTTGGATTGAAACGTCGGCACTAATAAAAACCTTATAATGACTGCGTCCTGAATATTTATCGCCCATGATATGTAGAACAGTCAACTAACTTCCTTCAATAATTCATAAAATTACAACAGTAGTGATTCCATTCCATTAATTATATAAATAAGATATATTTTCTAATATTAATATATATTTCATTTTGAAAGGCATAGGGACAATTATGAATAAAATTTATTATTTTGAATAGAATTTTAATAAAATAAATCATAAAAAAACATTTAAAGTATACTAAAGCTTAATATGCAGTAAAAACTGCTTTGTAACAACCAATGTCAGTCTTTATATAAATTCAAGTCAATTACAAAAATTTAACCATAATTTTAAAATATAGGTAATATATTTAAAAAATAAATATTTTCAAATGCAGCAATTACAATGAAATATCTTCCTCGCTAAAATTTAAAATGTTTAGAATAAATTTTACAATATTAACTAAATTCTTAAAATATTAACTTAAAAGACCGTTTACAATCATAATTTTTTCTTATTTAACACTAACAAATAAACAATAAACATTCTTCTAGTAACTCTAAACACATACAAATATTTTCTGAAACATAACACATTATTTTAAAAGTGGCAATTCTTTATAAATATTTTTAAAAGCTACGGCAAAGTTAGTGTTTCATCATAGGTATAAATAATAATGGAAATGGAATATTTTTCTTAAATAAAATAACACCAGAAAATAAATTCAATTTCATTTATCAACCATGATGATAAATAAAGAAAAAAAAAATCAGTATATTTTGTTGTTATTACATGAAATGTTCATTAAAAAGCTATATTCAAGAGCAACAGATTTATGCTTTGACATAATTTTATGGACTCCATAAAACAAAAAAAAAAAGGATTTCAGAATAACAGAAAAAGCTAGTTTTTAATTATTCCTAGTTTAACTTGTTGATTTTAAAATTCATTAAATATTTATGAATTTGATTTAATAATTCACTACTACCAAAAAAACAAAAACAAAAACCTTATTAATATCATAATACATCAAATTTCTGTAACATGGTTATTTTTTTACTCGTTCACATTAATATTAAATATGAACTTAATATGTTTTAAGTGCATATAATTACTTATTGAAAAGTTTGGCATATTGAATGATGGATATTTAATCAATCTTTTAAATTTTAATGCATAAGCCAATAATATATCCATCTATTACTAAGTATGCAATTTGGTACATAGACAAAGATATATTATCAAAAGTCGATAAGATTGAATCTCGACATACAATTAATAAAATTTGGCATTTTCAATGTTGAAGACCAATTTAAAAATCACTAAAAAATCTAGTAAATCAGTTCAATAACTGATGACATTACAAACCAACTAACTTAATATAACAGTCAATAATAATCTCAATAAAATTATAAAATTGTCAACGAACACATAAGTGACAGTAAACATCCAAATTTAGTAAATATCACCATCTTGGTATTTCTTTCTGCAAGTGTTTAGAATCTTCCAAAATAAACCTATAAAATATTAAAAATAATTAATACATTTTGAAGAATAAAATGAACAATTTTTTCAATACATAATGGCTAAATATTCAAGTAAATAATTCTAATCTTTGAAGATCTTTTAAACTAATTGTCTGATAATAACATAATATAAATGTGATGGATACCCTCCATACCAATCTCTTATCAACCAGAAGACTAAATTACCTCTCAGTAACGATTAAGGATGAGCCGCTCTGAGTGTAATGTGAGTTTCGTTCATTTACAACACTGAAATTCGTTCCAGTTTTTGTTCCATTCCATCTTTGTATGGACTAATACTTAAAACCAGCCTCGTAATTCTGACTAACATTTGGAATGGGACGGTTTGTTTGGTTCCTTCCTCGTTTCTACAAACACTTGGAACGAAACACTTCATTCCATCCTTACACATTACAGACTTCAAATTTAATAAAAAGTAAATCAGCTTTTTAACATTAAAACTTTTTTAATCAATAATGAACCTTTAATAATTTAAAGGTACGTAAAAAATAAAATAAGGAATCCGATGGTTTCCACAAAATCACTTCCGGAGCTGATTATAGTAGTTCTCTCTCCATTCCTAGAAATCCTAAATATATTATAGACACTTCATTTAAATAGCTTTGTCATCGAGTGTTACGAATAAATTCTGTATATGATAAACGTCTTTTAAGAAAATCTTAGTTTGGAATAATTTTTCTGAAATGTATCAAAGATTTACTATAACAATAAATTTATAATGCTTGAATAACCTTCAAATCCTCAAACTCTATCCTACCTTCTAGCTTTATCTTAGTAATCTTAAGATGGACAGATCCATTAGAAAATAGATGTTACCAACCTTTTCTATTTGTGGTCCCCTCTTTAAGTTTAGCTATCCCCTCTTTTGATTGTTAGTTTCCTGAGTCAGCCAATTTGACAGAATTTCATCTGCCATTTTGCCTTTACTTAATCACCTTCAGTGTGTGAGATTATATTATACGTTAGACAGATTTTGACACTTTTAAGTCTTAAATAACTTCTAATTAGGCTTACAAGGAGTAATTTGAGATGACAATTCATCAGGATAAAAATTGAGATAGTGTGGATGCATCTTGTTTTTATATTTTCCTATCAAGTGATCATAAATCGGTGTTCTTTATTAGATAAAAATAACTTAAGCCAATACTTACTTCCAGTAGTAGTATGTAACTGGGGCAGTAGTCAGGTGCCATAGAGCATGTGCATCAAACGTCCACCATATGGGTGAGAAGTCAGATAATTCTAAATATAGGGAAATAGCAAGTATGCCTATTGCGATCAGCAGGCTTTTGCTTTGCGGTAGGCTCCTCCAGTAGACCAATGAAAATATAACACAGTTGACGAATAAAATTACTCCTGTAAAAAGTACCATTAAAAAAAAAAATTTAGTAAATATGAGTGAATGATATTTTATTAATATCACTTCAGTAATTTATTTTTCCAATCCACTAAGTAGAACAATATAGAAAATAATGCAGTATGTACAATAAAAAAAAATAAAAAAATCAAATTGAAAGCTAAAGATAATTTTAAATTACAAAGTATTTAACCTGCAACAAGATTAGCAATCATATTATATTTGTAATCGAAAAGCCCCCATGATAAGTATGTCGCATGGTTAACAAAGTAAGCAACAGTTACAGCGGTGAATAGTAGTGAGTATACTTGATGAAACTTAAGAAGCAACCTGGAAAAAATAAATTAAAAAATTATTTTTTTGCCAAAATAGAAAAAAAAACTTAAAAATCTAGAATTTCTTTAGTAATATAGCATTTACAGACAAACTTAAATAAATTTATATGCAAACAGATAAATAGCTGGTTGAACAAAAACAAGTAGAATAGTTATTGATAAAACTAAAGCAGTACAAATTATTTAATTTTAAAGAAAATACTTAACATCTGATTTTATTTATTTAATAAATATAATTTATATATTCAACATGTATCATATACATTTCAAACATGCTAAAGTAAATTAAAATTCCGCTTTTTGTTACTACTAACTACCTGTACCATCAATTAACAAAATTTGGTTCCAACCACTAAGGAAAAAAGTTCGAACATGCGTACTATTCAAAAACAAGATTTGGAAATAGTACAATTATTGTACATTCATATTCTAACTGTAAAATCTTAAATAGTTAATTGCGAATTTATGTTCACTTCTCCATCGATACATATAATACATACTTTTTTTCACAAATGTATTGCTCAGTTAATAAATACAAGTATCTAACTGCGAAATTTAGCAACTCACTGATTTTTCTCAGAACTTAAATATTTTTCACACGAATTCTTAATACCTTTAATCATCACCACCAAATTTAAGTAACCAATGTGAAAACTCACACCACATTTTACTTGTAACATTCTATTTTACAAAAACACTTGTGATAAATTCGTAAGTTTTTTTTTGGCTATAAAACAATTTATTTGCACCAGTAAACTGTTTTATAAAAGTAATTCCAAAAATGGCAATCATTACTTAAAATGATGGTGATGATGTGTATGAATGTATTAGTAGAAACATTTTTTTTTTTTTTATGTTAAATAAAATTTCACATCTAACAATGACACTTTCAAAGCAAAATGCATATTAATTCCATAATTGTTGTTGTTATATGCAACAAAAAAATAAAACATACAATGCCTTTTTTTTACTTTCCTACCATTAGGTAAAGAAATTATTGAATCAGATATTTACGCTCCAGAGACCCCTAAAAAATGCATTTTCAGCCATTGATCTGTCTGTACACATGAATGTTGAAATGGGTGGATCGATTTGGTTGTTCCTTTTTTTCACTTTGTAGGATTTGGGCCACCAAAGCCTGTGAAACAAATCTTATTTTTGTCTTCTGGAAATTTTATTTTTGTTCTCCCCATCCCTGCCTTTTAGGTTATACGCGGTTTTCCAGGACCAGGGGGTGAGGGAGATCAATGTCAAAAAAAGGAGAAAGTACGCCCCCCTACCCCAGCACCAGGACACAAACTCATTATTTGTATCCAATTATCTTATATTGAACAGGTTACTGGGCACACGTTAGTCGACTTGGCCACTCCTTCCCGTATAAAACATGGTACCAAAAAGGCTCTAATGATTTTTACAAGATTTGCCTACAAGGATTCTACTTTAAGCCCTTTTAATTTTCATAAATGTAGTTCATTCCTGAGAAAAATTATAAAAAACCTATGAAGAAAAGAAAATATTTTTTTGTATAACTCAAAAAATATGCATTTTATTAGAAATGTTATATATAATCTTTTGAAAGGTAATAAAATCCCGTATAAGAATTAAAAAATCTTTCAAATCCGACCAGATAAGTATTAGCGAAGTTACGGCATTTTGAATTTCATACACCAATTAAAACGCCTGAAATTCGTAGGGAAATTGTTTATAAAATGTTCAAATTATGATTATATTGGTTCATTGTTGTTCCACTGTAATAACTTCTAAAAAAAAAAATTATTTGATCTTGAGGTCGAAGTGTAAAACTTCAATTTTTTTTTGCAAAAACATATTTATATAAAAAACTTTTAGCAATTAAAAATGAATTATATAATCACACACAATGAAAATGAAATTGTTAATAAAATATGGGTTTTCACATAAGATCTAATACAACAAACCTCATCCCAATGGAATAAGCTGTGCAAAGTACCATTCCAAAAGCAGACAAATAATCCATTAGTTCAGTAAAAGGCAAATCTCTTGTATGAAAAATGGAAGACCACACCCAACCATTTATTGAACACTGGAAAAGTTAATCTACAAAGTACATCAAGCAACAAACTACTGATAAAAAAAAATTAAAACACTAATCATGATTAACGTAGAACATTAATAAGTAGAAAATACTCACCATTGCATATATAATCCATATTTTAAACATTGGATTTGTTCTTCTCACTTCACGTAGAAACTGTTTGAACATTTTTAGGTGTATACCGAGGTTCAAGAGTGAGAATGCAGTCGATGCGGGTTCTTGAACTCCAAGAAACCGTATAAATGGCCACTGAAAAAATATTTTTTTCTTCCGTTCATTATTCCTAGAATTGGTGTCTTGAGGTTTTACTTTTTATATAAATTAGGCCATTATTCACCAACATTTTATTTATTAATTATTTTATTACGACAAAATTTCAACCATCACTAGGGCCATATTCAAGTCTTATTGAGTACTTCATTAAATTTCCATAATTCATTGTCGTATTAATTTTTCTGAGACAATTAAATTGTCCTGATATTTCAGAGTTTCCCGTACATCATTTCTGGAGAGATTAATCAGTCTCTAAATATCAGAGAGAAACTCTAAAATATCAGGAGTTTAATTTTCTCAGAAAAATTAATACGACAATGAATAATGGAAATTTAATGAAGGACTCCATAACACTTGAAAATGGCCCTAGTGATGGTCGAAATGTAATAAAATAATTAATAAATAAAATGTTAGTGAATAATGGCCTAATTTATATAAAAAATAAAATATATATATTTTTATTTAAAGAAAAAAATGTAATTAATAGCAATATTTATAAGATATTAAGATATATATATTTATTTTAAACTTTTCTATTATGATTAGCAAACCTCAACCTTTTAAACTTAATCTCAACAAAGCTTTGCTATGAAACATCTCAATGGTATATTTTAATTATTTCGTGAAGATAAACAGTTTGAAAATATAAAAAATAAGATTCATAAACTGCTTTAAACAAACCAATCTTTTCTCATTCACACTTACCATTAACTTCAGATTTTACTCATGCAGTTGCAATGTTGTTGAAACCAATGTCATTAAGTAGTTACTCTTAAAAAGGAATTTATCTCAATATGTGATAAAATTGTTGAAGCACGAGGATATTGTATGCTTTATTAAGACTGCCTCATGGCGTAGCAACGAAAAAGATAATTAGGGAGGAATTTTCTGGAAAAAGGAAAATAGGACAGCCGAGGAAATGTTGGAAAAGTGATGTGAAAGAGGATGTGATAGGTAAATTGGAGGGGAAGAATGAAGGACAGAAAGGATTAGAAGAAGATCGTGAAGGAGGCCAAGATCCATCTCAGCTTGTAGAGCTCATCAGTAAGTAAGTATGTGATAAAATTGTTAAAGCCAAGTGATCCAGAAAAATTCTCTGAAATTGGGCAAATTTTCAGGTTTTACTGAAGAATACATAATTTTCTGGCAGAAGAAACATAAAACAACCTTGCAAGTGAAAGTAGGCCATGAAGAAGGAATGAATACAAAACAATTACAAACTGCAGTGTTCGCTCATGTAAATAAAAAAAAAAATTGGATTTAGCCAGTAACACTATTACAACTACTGCGGAGAAAGATTGATACAATTGCTGAATTGTAAGTAAACAAAAATAAAACATGAAGATATTTATAATTAATTATAATTTATAGCTCACACTTTTCATACTGAACTAATTAGGAAAAGGAAAAAATTGCATAACCAAAGAAAAACAGAAAATAATAACAATGGATCTACTGAATAAAGCAAAGTTGTGGTTATATGTGGAATCTTGTCCCTCGGTTCCAAATATTATGCAGTTTCATAATAATAGTGTTCTAGAACAAATATGGACAAATTCTTAAAAAAAGGCACTGGTGTAATTAAATAATAGTAAACAATATTAACTCAAATAATGATAAGATATAGACAATTAGAGCAAAATAGGAATATTTTTTTAAAGCAATCATTGCATGATCTAATTGTTTAAATTTTGAAACCATAATGTTCAACTGTTCTTTCCTTAGAAAAAGATATTGAAGAAATTCAATCATTAATGATTACAACTGACCAGATGAAAAAAAATTGAATAATATTAGCAAAATATCCATGCATATTATTTCTCAATCAGTACACCATATATAACCAGTCATCAGTTATCAATTTGAAAATTAGATCCTCTGACAGTGATGACAAATTAGCAAATACCCCAGAAAAACAGCAATAAAAGTAATGAAGAACAGAAAACTTTATTTGTGTCTAAATTAGAAAGTATACAATTTATGATTATTATGTACAATATGGTGTTATGATTATTATGTTTGTCATATTGTTATTATGAAGTTTATAAATATGGTTTGGTTTAATATTTTTGATAATGAACGATTGTAACTGATCCAAAAAAAAAAAATTCCTGCCACCAAAATTTATTGCTTTACTTATTTTAATATTATACAACCAATTGGTCACTGACCAATAAACTAAGCAAATTATTTGCATGGGCCATCTAGTAAGTAATTATTATTCAAATTTATCAAAATATAGAATTGGTTAAAGTTAAAATTATTACAGGTTAAATAATCTTATTACAAAATATCACTTTATCGTGATTTCTTTATATAGTTTTAATGAAGATATGAACATTAATTACAATAATTTTCATACTTAAATATTTAACTTTTTAAGTAGTGCGATGCTTTGCAGTCTTGGAAGCACACCACTGCAAGTAAAATGTTATAAATATAACATGAAGTGTGGTGCATATAGCTTTCTCATCACAACCACCTTAAATCTCCTTTTGATGATCTCCATTCTTGCTCTGAGATTGTAAAATACTAAGCCCACCACCGTCTGTGAGGCATAAATAAACTTTTTGAACCGAATCTCGCTTATCACCGAAGAATTTTCTGATCAGTGAGGACATAATTTGGCCAATAATACCACCGATGCTCTTACCCCCTGTAAGGCAGTGTATGTAAGTCATGATCACTTGCTCCATAATCTCCGGAACACCACAATATGGACAATGGAGATATATATCCTGGCCAAGACTATATGACTTAGCTTAAAAACACCTATTTCACATGGTTGGCCAAGATTGTATGGTGAAGAAGTATTTTCTTAGGTTCTCCGTTTGGGGTATTTAATTTTAATGAACAGGTAATGATGTTCCAAATGGCATCAGATTTTTTTAATCACAGACTCTTAAATTGTAGTCCTTGGATTTCACAAAATAGTTTTGACAACACATCTTCCAACTTTTCACTTTAAGTCAAATAACTCATTAAATAAAAGTCATACATGGTCAAGAACTTTTGGTATTTGTTGTCCCTTAACTAGTTAATAACAAAACAAATTGTTATGATTACAACATACAATGCCCAGTGTCAGGATATCATCTTCCAAAATATGTTTGTTCAACAGTTGGATCTCGGGACATAAGTTTAAGAACCCCTGATCTATCTGAAGAGTTTTCTAATGAGGAAAGAAAAAACATTTTACTAAAAGATTTCAAGGCATTTCCTGCTTCTGAGAAATATTAGATCAATTAATACTGTTGGTTCTTTCACAGTAAATGGAAAGACATGGTGATCAATGGTTCCAATACCCTTTTCCATTTTTACTTCTAATTCTTTCAGTAAAAAGAAGAGAAATATCTATATAAATCAAAAGATTTTCTAGTTATTAGGAATAGAGGAATTCTACAGCTTGAAGATAATTTAGCAATCAAAAGGCATGTTTGATATAAATAAATAATTTAAGATCTGAAAGGTCTCAACTTTAAGCAATAGATGCTATTTCCTGGGCTAATTAATTCAGAAAATGGACTTAAATAGCTTCTTACGGAAACAATCAACTCACCCATACTAATATGTAAAGATGAAGTTAGTTTGAATGTGGTTGTATCATTTACTGTTAGTCTGATTTGAAAAATCCTTTTAATGTTAAATAGATTGATTATTGAGAAAGGTTAAAGACTTTATAAGATCATGAATGGGAAGGGAGCAGTAGCTATAAACGTTAACAAATCTGTAAAACTCCAGACCAGTAAGGTAGAACGGCTTCCCACGAATATCATTAGAAGACACTATATAAATAAAGCGCAGAGATAAACCTTTAGGAATATAGGAGTCAAGTTAAAATTTTACCATAGAGAACTGTTATCTTATGTTACCAGAGAAAATCAGTATATACTCTTATATCACAGACAGAAAGAACTAAAAAGATTGTTTACACTGAAGGGGTGTTTAAATTTTCTTTAAGTAGTTTTATAATATAAACTTGTAGATAAAAACAGAAGCTATCAAACTTAAAACACTTCCTGTCAAAAGTCTGTTTTTGTTATATAGTGATTTATCCTTTTGTTTTTTCTCATATACTTTCAGATTTTATCCAGTTAATCAGATGCAATTGGCCTTGTAAGTGAAATGAGCTATCATAATCCGAATTCAATGAAAGCGAAACCAGCAGGAAGCGTAAAAGGTATGAAAAATGCATTTTTCAATACTTTTGTAAATTATGATGTGTTTAATAGTAACATTAAATAAAATATCAAGTAAATTGCCAATTTACCAAATACTATTTAACAATATTGATGCTACATTACAAAATTATCAGTAATTCAGGAGAATGTATTAAATAAGAAAAGCAATTTGATTTCTCAATCGAAATTTGAAGAGTTTTAATACCTTTCCATGGAATTGTGGTGGAAGCCAGCCCTTTTCTTGAAATACTCTGACTGTATCCCACATACACTCGTATTGGCAGTTATCATTACAGCTCCAAAGGAACTTAGAAGATAACGGAACAGGAACATAGCTTTTGTAATGAACACCAGCTAAAAAAATCGTTCAGTTTCAATATTAAAATCAACAGAATTATTGTATAACTTTCCTAATCTTTTTAAATTTTCTAATTCAAAACAATAATACCTTCATCACAAATTGCTTCTCTACATTGCTCAACACAGTATCTGTAAGTTGGAAAGGTGTTTCCAAGGGAAGCTTTTACACTAGAAAATAAACTTAATAGAACACTAGACTTTAAAATGAGGGATAACATAATTCATAAATCTAATTTTCATTTCCTTCCGAGCACAATAAAACTTCTGATCACTTTATACACTTAAATTAGAACAATATCAACCAGTTTCACTACGACTGAGGCATAATTCAGTCCAATGTCGACAATTGGCAAAAACAGAACCTGACCGGAGTGTTTGTAGGCGTTATCTCAGTGCGGGTTTCCCTCCAGTTCTTATCACTTGTCTAGTGTTTAAACAGATAACGGTGACGGCTATCAATCGAACATATTGATTCAATCCAATAAAAGGATGCTTATTCGTTTCAAAAAAATTATTAGAAACTTTTAAGTTGTAACGCGAGTTTATACGAATTCCATAGTGTAATATTTTAAATGTAAAATTGATTAACTGTCTCTCATTTATTCGTTTGTAGGATCCAAAAAGAGCTGGTGGAGTGAGAATTTCATATAGAAATTATGTACAGATAAGAGAAACATAATTAGGTGAATTACAGTTACATAAGGAATAATTTAACAATATAGACAGCATATTTTTTTAGAAAACAGTATATAAGAAAGTCAAATTTATGTTTAAAAAAGACAATTTACACAAGTGGCAGATCTATAGCGAGAAGAGAACAATAATTATTATTTTTTAGCTGTTCCATATCTATTTCTGCGACTAATATGACCAAAATACTTAAATAATAAACATATGTAGTATTTTTAAATTATGATGCATGCATTAATTGTATTAACTACTTACTGTATGCAGATGGCAAGAAAAAAATGTTAAAGATTTATCCTCTAAAAACATCATTATGTCTTCTTATAGGATTTCTAGTAAATAACATTATTTCATATAATTTATCTCGTTTTATCCCAGAATAAGTACCGCTATTAAAAATTAATAAATAAATAATAAAAGTAACTCCAAGACCCTCACAAATTAATTCCAGGTCCAAACTTGGAAGTATTTCAAATAAAATATTCTAAAATACGTTTTTATATTCTGCATTGTAAGAAATGAAATATAAAATAGATTGTTTGTAACTTTACTTTCTTTTTAAAATACATACAATACACTTTTATTTTTTATTCTAAACACATAAAATAAATTACACGTATAGAGTAAGTTCTCCGTAACATAGGCTGTTTGTCCAGCAGAAATTAATTTGTTTTTTGTAATTAAAATACAAAATACTTTTTGTATTTTATATTTGAAATGCAAATTTTGGAAAACAATTTAAATACTTTATAATTAATGTATTTTAAAATAATATCTAAAATATTGTTTGCCCTGGTCTGTCTAGGACTCGCTTCTGCGAGTTACAAGTTCTTCTGTACTTTTGAGTTACAAACAAAAATCAATAAAGTTTCAACACACGTGCAAGATATTTTATTAGCTGTTCGATTGATATCTAAAGTGGATTTCTTATTGCCAATTTTTTAAAAATATTTAAAAATGGTCTGCTTGTAAAAAGTACCATACATCGGTACTATTTTTGTATATATCCTTTAACTAAATCATCAATGTCTACTTTCCTTCTATTGATACAATTAAATAATAAAATATTCTAATAATCTCAACTGCAACTTCATTCGCTTAAGCTCGATTCGATTTTATAATAACGTTGTAATAACGGTAATTATTTAGTTGAGGATCTCGAGGATTAAGCGTGTTTCACAATCACTATGGTCATACTTGTTCATTAAACGCCTAAACTAGTCTTTCGGATAAACCCGGATGCATTCGGCTCTCCATTAACAAGTGTGACCGAAGTGATTGTGAACCACGCGTAACCTTTTTGGCCCTCATCTAAATAATTTTCAAAACATTACACTGATTTTAGATGTTTTTTATAATTATAAATTGTCTAAATGATGAAATTAATGTATTTTCATATAAACCTACTACTTTGAACTTTAGACTCCGCCTGTCCGTTCAAGTTCAACGATTGTACCTCATTGTTCTCCATGCTCCGAACAGATGCACTTCGTATCAGTTATTAAAGTTATTCCTTATAAAAGAATTTGATTGCACTAAAGAATTAAGAATGGTTTGAGATAAATACTGATTTGTCATCGATGAGTTTTTGCCAACAATTTCAGATAGGAACGAAAAAGATATCTTATTAGGACGGTCAAGCATGACGATAGATTAAAGATAACAATTGCACTATGACGTATTGGAATACAAATTAAATTCATTATACCTAAATTTTTTATATTTTTATTCTAAAATTGTGTAATTTCAGAAGATAAAGATGGCGTTGATTCTGGACATAAAAATAAATGTAATATTTTTAAATTTCAATCCAATTCTATTTAAAATGACCTTACGTAATTTCACAAACAAAATTATGTTCACTATTAAATATTTAATGAATTAAACAGTTAAAGAATGTAATATAAATGTCATACATTTTGTTTGAAGATATTTTCGCCTAGTCCGCTTTCCGCTAGAGTTATTCCTGCGTGTCAAGAGACCTTTCGTTATAAAATAAATAAATGGAGAGTGAATAATTTTGAAGATTTTTATGGCAATACCTAAAAAATATATGCGATTCCTAATTTAAACTTTTAGAGAAGCATACCAACTACTAGTGTTGCCCAAATGCGAGATCCAGACGAGTCTTGGTCTTGCAAACTCAGTTTGGTCATGGTGTTGGTATGGCACAAGAGTCTCGCAACAGTCTTACAGTACTGTATTTTGTAGATAGGAGAAACCTAACTAAGCCTGAATGAAAAATTAGAGGAATTAAATGCAAAACTATATTGGTTATACCAATTATTTACATATAGTAACTAAGATTGTCGAGTATTAGTAACTATTTTCCTTAATTTTTTATTAAAAACATCGATTTTTTTTACCAGTTCTGGTCTTGGTATTGCAACGGTTAGGCGGCCTTGGCACTTTGCAAGACCAAGTCCGATTTTGGGCAACACTACCAACTACCAACAGTAAAATCTTACAAATATGATAAATACATCACATTTCGGTCTTAAACTTCTAAATATTCGAATCTACTCATTTTGTAACTTTCCACCTCCCTTCTTTGTTACTATTTCAATTGTTATTGTTTTTTTTTCTACTGATGGCTCATGCGTTCGCAGTCCTTGCCATTGCACGCAGATATTACTAGGAAGTTGTGAGGTCAAGGACCAATAGCTCTCTCACGAAGGAAGGTCAACTAGCGAATAAAGTTTAATAATTGCTCAGGTTATGACTGGCTGCGAGTTTTAAGGAATAAAATTCGCAACTCTATCAAAGTATACAATTTTGCGTTGTTAGTCAGGAATCTTTAATTAGAATTGATTTTTTATGAATATTATTATTTAAAAAAAAAACAAGCTTCAAATTATTACACAATGTTTCCAAACAATTATTCATCTAAAGGTACATCAGTTCTCGGGTAACATAAAGGAAAATAAATAAAAGGCCATTCCTAATATTGCACTAAATATTCTTTTTTTCATCAATAGTGATTTGCTAAGAAAAACATTGCTTCAGTTTATGTAACTCTTTCAAACAATCAAAAACATAACAAAGGATGTAAGCTTTGGAGCAGAAAATATGAACAATATTTAAGACACCATGTATTTGCAGCAAATTTTCCAATTTCAACGATTTTTTTTTATTATTCGATAATCTAATCTTACTATCCCTCGTAACCTTTTTCCAGCTTCCTTTCGTTGAAGTATGTTATGTAGATAAACATCAAGGGTTTCGAAAGAGAAGCCCTTAGCCAAGTCTCATTGAATCGGTACATCCCTTCAGGAGCTACAATCTATACGACATAGGTCTTTCGGCCACCATGTTGAAAGGGAAGTACTTTTCGGAGAAGTATATTCTATACATGTATTTAAAGGGTATCGAGGAGAAGTCTTTAGCCAAGTTTCATTGAAATCGGTACATCCGTTCAGGTGCAACAGTCTATACGACGCAGGTCTTTCAGTCGCCAACTTGAAAGGGAAGTACTTTTCGGTGAAGTATGTTCCAGACATACATTTAAAGGGCATCGAGAAAAAGATTTTAGCCAAGTTTCATTGAAATCGATATATTTGTTTAGGCGCTCAATAACAGTCAAAACCAGCACAGTCGTTCGGCCGCCAACTTGAAAGAAAAAATGGTATAATAATATCGAGGTAGGAGAATCATTGTCGGGTGATAATTTAAATCATTGACTATCTCTCATTATTAAGAGTTACGAAAAAATGCTAAATATAACTTTTGATAGAATTTTATAATTGAATAAAGGAGAGACAAATAAAAACGCTTTTCCAGGTCGAAAATGAATCTCCGGAAATACTTGTCAGAAGGTATACGTATAATATATCGTTGGAAAGCGGAGAATTAAAAAAAATAAAATAACATCTAATATAGAAAATTATTGAAGATAACGAAGAGTGGCGAAAAAAATATAAATCATAATTTTTGAAAACTAATAATATTTAACGTAAACCATATGTTTCCAAGTCAAATTAAATGAAGAATGAAGAGAAGAATAGTTGGGGTGCTCAGTCAAAAAGGAAGGCAAAAAATAAATTATAATATTTATTTATTACATATGCCGACGTTACGACCTGAAGTTCAGGCCTTCTTCAGGGCTAAGAAAATAACCAGATAACAAGGTATGAGAAACATAAGTAATGATGGTAAAAAAGATAATAAAAAATGAGAAAATAAAAATAAAAAAAATTATTAGAAAAATAAAATAGATAGATATAAACGTCGGCATATGTAATAAATAAATATTATAATTTATTTTTTGCCTTCCTTTTTGACTGAGCACCTCAACTATTCTTCTCTTCATTATCCACGACAGTCAACCAATTACCAATTACAAATTAAATGAAATTTGTTGCCGTAATATGAACTTTAAAAAATATTTTTAAGTTTGAAAAAGTATTTAAAATCCACCTTATCAAGGCAATGACATTGTTTAAGATACTATTTCATTGTAGTTGTGTGAAAGAAGAAGTGAAATATAAAAATATTTTATGGATTCGTTTATAACCCGTAAATATATTTACTGTAGTTTAATAACTCTATTTATTCCGCAAAATCATCATATAACCTTTTTGAAAATTAAATTAGTGAATAATTTGATGAATTTTCCCTTTGCGATATTCCAACAGTGTCCACTTACAATTAGTATAACAACTTTTGACCTGCCTGTGACAGATAATGCAAATCCTCTAATTCGGTTATGGAAAATAACAGTTTAATAACTAATAATCGTAGAATCCATAATCAACGATTCATAAAATCCATAATCAACCGGTAATATAATAAATAGGACTTTTGTTATTTTAATAGTATTTATGATTTGTTAGTTGAAATCTTTAGGTTTTATCTCGGTTAGAAATGCAATTCAAAAATTTTATAATAGACCAATATGGCCAGAAAATAATTTATATTCAAAGTTGTACGGTAAGTGAAAGTTGTGTGTTGCGCTCACCACATTTTTAAAATAGCTACATTATTTAATAACATTTTTCTTTATGTTATCTACAATAAGTTTAATATAATTATTCCAAATATAATCGAAATTTAATACATCATTTCTTTAGTTTATATTTATAACAAACTTTTCACTGAACTGAATTGGCTTTGACATCGCTATGCGAGGAATAGAAAGGTTTTAGTAACGGTAGTAATTATGGGTTGGCGTGTTTGGTATCATTTTTACGTGACCGTGTCGCCTTCTAAGCTTTTTATAGTATAATAGCCTTTAGGTTTATGCCTTCAAGTTTTCTTTGACTGCAATGGGCTTAATTTCGAAACGGCTCTTGTAATCTAGATCCTAATTCATGAAGTTAAAATGATTATAAACTAAATTTATATGAAAAGCCTAGATTACTTTGTTGGGAAAATATAAGATAAAAGAAGCTGAATTTCCTTATTCCTAATGTAATTACTTTAACTAAAAATAATATTCAAAACAAATTCATGCAGGAATAAAAAGCTTATTTGAAAATACGAAACGTAGGCTTTTAATAAAATAGTTTTGCCTCTATTTAGCCTATTTATGACTGCCACCCCGGACCATTTCCTTCGTTTATAATGCAACGGTCAACTATTAAATATTCAATATTACTTGAAAATAAAAGGAAAAATTACTTGGAATTTACCACTCCTAAATTCTTTCATTTTTTAATTATTAACTTTTTGTTTACTAAATTCTGATAAAAAGAGCAGATTTTAGAAAGTTCTATAGTACCGACACATGTATGTTTTAAGTAAAACCTATTAGTCCATGGCACAGATTCGTTTTTATCAAATTATTAACATCCGCCTGAAACTTCGTAAATAGCTTCATCTCATCGTAACCTACAAATATTTTATTTACGAAAATTCTCGGAATTGGGACTTTTTCAATCTGGAGTTGGGCAAACTTTGTCTCTTTAATTACGTTCTAAAAACTCGTGAATAGCTATTTGCTTTCCAATTAAATTGTAAGATAGTAGGACCACAAAATAAAAAAAAAAGTGGCCTACAAAAATATTGAGCCGTTTGGCCCTATATTAACTCATTATTTTGGAGGTGGTGGTCAAGCGAAACGAACCAATATTTTTGTAGGTCACCTTTTTTATTTATTTTGTGATCATATTGTGCCATGATTCAGACGGAAAGCAAATGGGTATTCATGAGTTTTTAGTTCATAATTAAATAGACAAATTTTTCCGATCTTCTGATTGAGAATGCCCCAATTTCAATATAAAATATTTGTAGGTTACGATGAGATGAAGCTATTTACGAAGTTTCAGGCGGATGTTAATAATTTGATAAAAGAGGGTCTGTACCAAAGACGATATTCTTAGTGAGCCCATCAATGAAATATTTTTATATAAAAAATATTTTATATTCACTTCATTCACATGTATTTTACAATATTTCGTCACATTGTGTGAAGCTCTAGATATCGAATACAGTAGGTTCCCAGTAGACTCCCGCTTAACAGGCTCTTCGGATTAACCGGCGGTAGTTGTGAGAGAAAAAAAGAAGTTAACATCCATAAAAACGCATAACTTTCTGAGTTTTTCAACCACTGGTTATCAATTTATTTTTGTTGTGTTGCGATTAAATAAATTTTAAGTAGTTCGAAATGTAACCAAAAAGTCTGGTTGGTTGTTGTATAGCCAAGGCGTAAAACCAATTGGTTGTCAATGCCATACTTAAGATTATATGAAAAGGGTTTTTATTATTTTTTTTTTTTTTACATTTGACCGAACCTCAACAAAACAAATCTATTGGATGTAAAATTGATTCTTGAAAAAAAAAAATCTTTTTCCTTCATTTAATTAATAGTAAAATGAAAAAAGAAATGAAGAAGAAATAATGCATAATTACCGACGCTATACTGTAACTGTGAGTAAATTATCGACGTTAGACGTTTAAGTCGAGGTTTTTGTTTGTTAACTACGTTTTTCTTTTTCAGTTGTGTTACATCTTGCGTCAAAATTAGTGTGAAAAATAGGAGAAAAAAAACAAGTTTTTTCATAGATAATTTTTTTTTCTGCAATATAGAAGTTAAAATAATATTTGAGTTTTTTTAAAAGAATTATACCTTCCGTATTAACCGGCTCTCCCGCTTAACCGGTGATGTCTCGGTCAGGACGAGGATCGATAAGCGGACGTCTACTGTCGTTTGATTTACATCGAGTCACAGTCGAGACAACATTCTCTCTGAAGAACTGTGCCTCCCAAGATTTAAAATTCATAATTTTTTCGCCTTCTACAAGTTCTACTTGGAACTGTCGGAGACTGCTGTTGAATAAAATATTAATTTTGCATATTTTTTCAATGAAAAAATCCAATCAATTTTTCTTTTCATAACACGGTCGCAGGCCGAGTATGAATACCTATATATTGAAAAATAATGATGAATAATGGATAATTATATATTTTCCCTTTACCCTCTGAATGCAAATATCTGGCATGCATGGCAGCACAGTGGGGCATATCGCCGATCTAAGAGGACAAAAGCAACTTTCAAAATATGAGAAATGTAATATATCATCATTTTTATAGATAGGGACCTAAAAAGTGACCTAGAAAAATTTCAAAGTTCGGTTTAACTCTCACAATAGAGCAATGAAGAGGGAGGTTTAGTCCCACCAGTTGACAAATGGTTCCACCATTCCCTTATTTATAGTCTAAATCAATTCCTGTGTGCGTTATTGCTTAAGACTGCTTTTGATAATTCAGTTAATTATCTGTCTTTTTAACTTGGATTAATTGAGGTTCAATTAGTTTGATGTTGGTTACAATTGCATTTAAAAAATTGCTTTGATCAATTATTTGAAATACATAAATAACGCTTATATAGTCTATGAAATATCCGTCCCGGTATTCCTCACATTTTTTAAAAATTATTTCATGAAACGTAAACTGAAGTTTTGGAATACAATGTTTTTAATCTTATGAAAACATTGTGAACTGAACAATAAAATTTATATAGGTTTGAAAGACAATTTATATAAAAAATAAGTGGGTTATGAAAAAATGCTCAGAAAATGATTTCTTCTTTTTTTAAGAAGAAATTTGTCATAGGTGAAGCATATTTTCTGTACCTGATAACAACGACCAGTCTTTTCGAGATTTCGAGAGGACAGAGAGGCCGAATAGTGTTTTTTGTTTGCTTCGAAAAACTAATGAGCGGAAAGTAAAGGATATAATATAGTAGGGCTGCCCAGAAGTGGCCTGCAAGTTGCGCCAACAATTTGAAGGAGCACATTTTTACGGGGTTATAGATTTTTGAAGAGTGCAAATATTTTCAAAATATGTAGATAAGAAAAGAAAAAAAAACGAAGGAAATTTAAATTACAGTTAGAAAGCGATTATGGAATACTTCCATATAGGTATTATTTTTATTAATATTATTTTTAGTTATTTATTAATTCTTAGGAATTATGTTATGATTTTCAATTTCTTAAAATTAAATTTTAGCTACAAATTTGTTATGTTGACTTAATTACGACCATAAAAGTTTTATTTGTGACGAATACGTGATTTTCAATAAAAAATTATGCTCAATGAATTTTGTCCATTTTGTCCCCACTGTGGGCCGATAGGTACAACCAAATCTATTTTAACCAGAGTGGAAACGTCGAGATTCATTCCACATATATGTATAATATAACACATATAAAATATATTAGTACAGACCGTCGAGCATTTCGAAGTTATTACACACTCGTTTCGCAGTATATCCGTTTGACATTGATTACGAACAATAATTTCGATGATATACCTATAAGCTAGTTAATGAACGATTTATCGAATAATTTCCTCATCATTGAACGTTCCCGCTACATTCATAAATCATCTATCGCTCCCTGTTCCCGATTGAATTCGTTATTGACCTCTATGTTGCCTTCACCTTTTATGCTTCGTACTCGATTTTGACTTCATGAAGGCTTTCTGATCCGAAAATATAAATAGAGGAAGGAATTCAAAATACTATAGAACCGTGCCGGGTTTTTCCTTTTATTTTTAACGCGTAGCGCACACTATAATTATTAACATATTATAGCTAAGATATAATTATACCGATCTGGCACGCACGGATTCTAAACACGCACTGTGTAAACGTGCAAGCAGAATTCACGCAGTACGTTATGACCTAATCGGAATTTAATCGAAGGAAAACTATAAAAATCTTATAGTTCTTTTCAGTGAAAAGGAACATTTGCATATTTAAAGAATTAATTGAATCCTCACTTCATTTCATATCGCACTGCTTAAATAAACGAAAATGTGTTAAGATACGAAATAAACAATAAATGTGCCTTTTAGTTGATAATTTTAACTAATATCAACATTTTTGGTTGATAGTTTGGTATTTCTTGCCGTAAAATTTACACCTTTATTCGCAGTTCTATATTTCAACAGTGCAGTAATCTACGCTGGAATCAACTTACTCATTGTCTGTATACATATAAATTTTCCAACTAGAAATATCACTAAAATTACTTTACTCAAAAATGTTGAAATTTGAGTTAGCCATTCTGTTTACTGAAAAGCTCAGCTAATAATGGATTTTAATCAACCTTATGGAATCGCAAAGAAATTATTTTATAGTACTTTTGGTGTAGAATGCGTGAAGAAATGCATATCGCTTAAAATATTTCAAATCTTATATAAGGGTTGGGATAACGTATGGTAATATTCTATAGTAACATTACTGAATACTTAATGGTTGACCGTTGTATATTTTAGAGGAAAGAGATGGTAAAGAGGCGGTCATATATAAAACTCGGTTTTAACTGGAACTCCTTCTTGAACGCACCTTACTGAAGAAGACCTGCAAAGTCGGGTCGAAACGTATGCATGAAATAAAATAGTTTTTCCACTATTTAAGTCTCTTTATTACCGCCATCCCTCACCATCTCCTGCCTCTATAATAGCATTATATTCGTTTAGAATTGTTTTTGGTTTTTTCTCTTTTTTATATGATTTTAGAAAAAAAATATATTGTGATACCTATAGTTGTTTGGCAATATTACTCTTCAGCAATATTTTATCCTCCCAAAAATATTTAAAATGTTACAATAATTTCCCGAAACTTACAAAAAATGTTTATCATAATTTAATTTTGATTTTTATCAAACTGACCTTAAGGCATACACTTAAGTATTTTATTATTTATTTAAAACAATCTAAGTACAACAACAAGCACTACCCATGAACGTTAAAAATTTACTCATGGAGTCGTTTTCAATCTAAAATGTTTTTTTTTTTTCCAAATCAACTTCAAGACCCAGAGTATAATAAAATTTAAAAAAATGGAGACTACACTCAAGAGAGAATAACATTCTTGAACGCGTTTAAAAAACTATTTTCTGCAAATTACCATAATGCCCCTAACTTAGGGATATGAGGAAGTAAAAAGAATTTTCTTAAATTCTTTTTGGAAGTCCAATCAAAATAAATTGATCAATCTAAAACTATGACGGCCGTGGCGTAATCTAATTACAGCTGGATAGAAAATTTACATATTTATGTCCTTTCCCAATTCTCTCAACTACGCTTCAAGGTCAGGAACTTTCCGAAAGATTTATCAAATTAAACAGACGAAGTTAAGACCACCTTCTAGGACAGATTAATTATATATAGTTCATGTAAGTTCACTTAAAATAATCTCTAATATTACTTGAATTTTAATATATTTGTTTTGTTCCAAAATTAATTCCTGTTTAGAATCTCCTTACTCTCCAAGCAAATGGAAACTGTGTTTGGTGAAGAGAAAATCAAGATATAATGATAAAATCTCGTACAGCGTTTAATAATTGTAATACCGTACATTTTCTACTAAATCCATAAGAGCTAACGCCCAGCGTTTAATATTGGATGAAATTGGCTTCGCGGAATTCAATCAAAGCTGAAAAATTTACTCCACAAAACGGGAATTACGCACAATGATGTTATTTTCAAAGTTAAATCCAAAATGAAAAAAAAAAAACCTCCGACACTGAGGCCGTATTATTGTTTGTAAAATAGATGGGATGTGATTTAATTGATTCCTTAATGCTTACTTACCTGAGGACTTTGAATACAATTTTGAAATCAATAGAATGGCTCAATATTTTCCACACGTTTTGCTCTTGAATTTTCTTGATTTATTTTCAAATATAATTTATCAAAATTTATCTATTTTTATTTTTGTCGAGAGTATGACAAAAATATTGAAACTCACAAAAAAGTACTTCTGCAACTCAATTCACATAAGAATTTTCTGATCTATAACTCAATTAAGACAGAACCTTAAAAAAGTTTCGCGAAAAAAATGGCGTAGTTGGGGAAAAAAAAGTCAAGAGCCCCGAAACGCACATCTCCAAGATCAAGTCAATATAATGCAAATATTTCCGATCATCTAACTAAATTAGAAGGAGTTATAGAGAGGTGCAAAATCACATATTACATATTTTAGGACGATGGACTCTCCCCGTCCGAAAAAAGTCTCAGGAGTTTATATCATGTACAACAACTATGAGTGATAATTGACATAATCATTGTAAATCGAGCAATATTAATGGGTCAAAGCAATTAAATATATTATATATTTTTAAATATTCTATAATACTAAATAAATATTTAGTACTTAAATATTCTATTCTAAAATATAATATATATTATTTATTATATATTTTCATTTTTATTTAAAGGTTTGAGGTTGTGAATCGAATTCTCAATTCTCTGTCACGTAGAGACGTCACGTCAATTCTCTGTCTCTGTCAGTAAAATCGTCACGTAAAAATGGAAGGATGCCCATGAATGAATCATAAAATCCTAGGATATTTTCTACATATAATTACATATTATCTTCGAATATGAACTAAAATTTCAATAATAACAACATAGGGCGTGATAAAATGCTTACCTACTTCTAGGGCTTATGTACAGGCTCTAGGACTTTTAGCTTAGTCCATCTAGTCGGCTTTTCAAATTTTCTTAATTTCCAATTTTCTTAATTGATTTTAGTATACATATTTCATTCATTCATGTAGATTAATTGTTATGGATTTTGATTTTATTTTTGTTCTTCAAAATATAGGAAGGGGTGGAACGATATTCACGCTTCCTCTCTATTTTTATTGGGTGGATGGGGGGAAGGGGGGAGGGAGTTGTGATTGCCTTCCTTCTCCTTTCCTGTACCTATGACCTATGACCTGTACCTATAAAGGAGTTCCTCTCCTTCTCCCGAAGCCTGTACCTATGACTCTAAAATTTTTACTTCTACTTTATTTGAAGGGATTGTAGAAATACACCAACCCATAAAAATAAAAATAGAAGGGCAGTAAATGGCGAATGGTGGTAGAAAATTCCTCAAAATGCACTTCGCTCATATCAACTTAATTTACGTTTCAAAATTATTTTACAATAATTTATAAATCCTTGTTTTTAAATTTTTCATAATATTTCAAAAAAAGCCTTTGAATGATAATCAAATGTTAAAAAAAAAACAATCGGATGATTATTTATTTTGTTTGAAAAATAATACGAGCTGCAACATTAATAAAACAGAAATATTACAAAATAGTAGTAATTTATTAGTAAATCGATTCAATTTAATTAATCATTCAACCTAATTTTAATTTATTTTATTTTCAATTGTTTTTGAATAATCGAATATTTTTGATTGTATTAATTTTTGAAAATATGAGGCTTCACATACATTTTTATCAGATACATTAAAAAACATTTCAGAGTTTCTCCCAGGAGATGTTTTCATGTATATTATTCTATTCACTTCCAGAGAAGGCTAAATGCACAGCATTTAAATAAAAAAAATTTAACATCTGAAATAAAAAAAAATTATAACGAAGTTATTATTGGGTTGGTACATAGGAATGAGAAGAATAGAATGATGGATAAGACTTCCTTAAATAGTGGGTAAGATAAAACAAAGTTCGAGGAAATTCCAAATGGTTGATGTATATATGTGTTTAAGATATATGAAAAATTATTGAAAGCAGACGAATAACAATACTACACTTTTTAAAATTTTTTTAGAAAGTTTTGAAATCGTATTGTCATTAAATAATGGAACTGTTTGATAGACGTGAAAGAAATTCTATTGCCTTATTATAATGCAGTGATACGACTAAGGATGACTGAATCAATATGCTAGTGTTTTTCTCCACCCGCTTCAAAATAATAACCATATTTATATTTTATTCCTCGATAATACATTGCTCCGGAGCGTTTTAAATACTCCATCATTAACAGAATTTATTTATGTTCTTCATACACAATTTTTTTATTTATTCGGTTGTGTTGTTTTTCATAACATTCGTTTGTGCTCTCTTTCCCCATCTCTCCCCTCTCCGCCCCCATTCCTCACTAGATGCATTGACGTTATCTACATCACTGTGATAATCTGATATGATAATGTATCAACATTTATAGTTTAAAAAATTGGCTTTGGGATTATAGGCGCAGATTTCGGAGAGGGGGGATGGGAGGATGGCGAACGCTCCAATAAAAATGTTGATGGGGCGAAAATATTGTTTCGCCCTCCCCAATAATTGGAGGTTTAAAAAATTAAAATCAATAATAAATAAGCCATATGAATGAATAAAAAGTGTAAATTAAAAAAATCGATTAAGAAAAGTCGACTAAATGGCCTAGATGGTTGACTTAGAGCCTAGTAGTAGGTAAATATATCGGTGATACCTAAATGTTACTTGTATTAAAATTTTTATTTCTATACCAAGATAATTATATATATCAACACATCCTAGAAATTTATACTTCAATTACCCCTCGATTTTCTCGTGATATTCTTTACACATTTTTCGCGACAAACTAGTCGAAGTGAAATGAAAGATATCTTTAACTTTTTTACATTATTCATTTTCAGCTGAAAAAGTTCTAGAAATATGCCAGTGTAATGAAGGCTGTCTCTCTTCCCCTCCCCCCATTCCAGTGTTTAATCTAAACATGTACGTCTATAAATATATACGTTAAGTATTCAATTGTATTATTTTCGATATTTTCTTATATATACAATGAGCAAAACAAAAATAAAATAAAATAAAAATCCTTACAATTATGCAAACATTTAAACAGAAAATATTCAATATTACTAGTTGGCCCGTTGGAATAATTCGTAGAAAATTTTGCAACGGTTGAAAATCTTAGTGAAGGAATTTTTATATATATAGATTTATTGAAAAATAATACAATCAGCCTCTGCTGGAGGGCTATAAGTATTAGGGCTAAGAGTTCTCATTCATATATGTGAAGAAATAGAAAAACAATATGGAACAATGGAACAATAAGTAGATCCTATGTATTATGTGGGAAAGGAATTAATATTTTTTCCTTGGTCGATTACAATATTCCATTTAAAATAATGGACAAAATATTTGTACGAATTGCTTTGTTTTTACCCGCTGACTGGAAAGATAATAAAAGTAATTAGGACAAAATAATGCTCCGATCATAAGATTTTCTAAATTATTAAAAAAATGAAATGTAAGAACAACCAAGTGTATTTTAGAAATAATATAGTTAATATTTCAGCTAGGAAAAAAAGTGTAGTAGATTATTCTTCTCCTCAATGCAATATCTTTAAAGAGGAAGACAATATTAAGTATCCCAAAATGGACTGTATCTTTGTTAATAATTGTCCAATTTTCACGATTTTTTTTTTGTTTTGGGAGTAATTTAGTAATCTTTCTAATTATCATGGGTACAATCAAAAATGCATACTTTTTGAGTTATTCGCAAATAAAGTTTCTTTTCCTTGATAACTTTGTTTCCAGGATTATTTTTTGCTTGGGAAGGAGAACATCTTCAAAATATATGGTCAATCATTGGATTTGACGAAGAATTGACGAAGTTATGGTTTACCGACAAAAAAACACTTTTTAGAAATAATATATAGGATATTTGTTCGTTTCACAATAATTATGTTTAATTTTTAAACACAGAATAAAAACTCGAAGATTTTTTTTTTCGTCTATCGCCAAGGAATTAAAATTGACAAAACTTTCAGCATAGTATTTATTTAAGATCTAGAATGGTGTTCATGTTTTTATTCACTGTTGTTTAGTTACTTACCGCATCCCCATCCCCATCCCCATCCCCACATATATTATTACAGTAAGGCTCGATGTCGGTTTTGTACCAAATATAAGCTCCTGTCATGCTCAAATACCATGAATGGGTTACCGTTGGATTCAGAATTTCACGGGGGGTTAGCGAATCGTATTCTACACTTTAGTTTTTCTTTCTAAAATAAATAAAGTCGATGCAAACATTTTGCTAGGCTCAATACTGGAACGGTGGTAGGTCTGTAGATCGATACGGGACAAATTGGATCTTGAAGATTTTGATAAGTACAGCTAGACCCAGATAGTTTCTCCGGAACTATTGGATCCTGCGTTTTTAAGCCCAAAAACGTACTATTTTGGAGATAACGCAAGGCATAGTGTTCGCATCCATACAGCCTAACATTAATTGTGGTACTGTCATTGAATACATGTCTCATTTCGTCGACTTGAGGTCTCTATGATCGAGAGAGGAGGAGTTTATATTATTTATCGATGTTGTTTTTGATCGGCATGCCACACCATCGTTAATTTTTCACCAAATCTCTAGATTGAGCCACCAATTTCGAAGGTTTCCTTCTCCTTCAGCCGGGCAAAATAGTCCAATCACCCCGAAAATTCAGGCAAAAAAGTTATGAAAGAAAATAAACTTTATTTGCGAATAACTAAAAAATTACACACTTTTCCCTTGGTTGTGCCCATGATTATATAAAAGATTACTAAATTCCCTACAAAATGAAAAAATTAAACCATCGAAATCGATTAAAAATTTTTCCAATATTTTTTTTTCATTTTATTGTTTATGTTTTCTTATTTTCGATTAATATTCATTAGGAAAGTTCTATTATAGCCCATTTCATTTGAAAATAACTATATATTTGGCACATAGCTATAGTATCAGTACGACGTTGAAACAATTTGTAGTGACCGAAGGAGGAAAGTGGATTCAAATATTTTTTTTTTGTTTTCAAAAGAGAAAACAGAGTTGAGATTTGTATTTCGCACCTCTATAAAGCTTCAAATACGAATTATTTTCATAGAAATAATAAAAAAATATAAGATTACTAAATTCCCTACAAAAGGAAAAAAAAAAAAAATCATCGAAATTGGACTATTTTTAACAAAGATACAGCTAACTGAAATTTGTGAACATATTGGTTCCAAACAAAAATGAAGATTTAAATTAATTTTTGTTTTCTTTGTCGATTATATGTATCGATAAAGTAACATTTGATTTCTTTATCTTTTGATACCTTGCATTATTTTCTTTTCTTATTAATTTGGCATTTTATAACAAGAATTTTTCGCATGGGCCTACTAGTTTACATATATTACTAATATATTTCATATATATAACATATATATATATATATATATATATATATATATATATATATATATATAGTTTTTAATTACAATTAATACATTTTATTCATATTCATAAACTAGTTTTAAGTTACGAAGCTATTATGATTCAGTGTGTATGACCTGTTGTAGATTCATGATTTCCCCCCGGCTCTGAAAAAGGGGCTTGATCTAACCATGGGCATTCATTTGCATAACAAAATCAATTTTCCGGCAAAGTTAGTTTATTGGTAGCCGCTAAGATTATTAAGTCCCCTCGTTATAAGTTAGAGAGCCCATCTCTTTGGTGGACGTTACCTCAAGCTAACTTTAATATACTGGGTCACCAGGTGCCCTATCCGCTGCCTTACCAAACTTTTATCCTTCATTTTTAATTTAATTTTTTCTTCCCAAGTTTCAGATTTGTCTATTAACCCCTTCTGTTCTAAGATACACTTTATTAAATCGAAAAATGGATATAAGTTTTTCCCGCTTAATATTGAAAGTAATTTTCAACCCCTCACGCGCACTAATGTATTACATTTTATTATTTACAACGAGGTGATTACGGTCAGTCGAATATTGGATGTTTATGGTGTATATACTACGAATACTATGATCTATATACTACAACTTTTGGTAGCTATTTTATTGAGAATATTATTGTTGTATTGCAATATTTTCATATTGTAAAAGTTTTTTTTTCTTTTTATTTATATGATATTTACGACTGTATATAAAAAAAAAAAAAGAAATATATCTCGTAAATTCGCACATGGATATAATGACATGAAACACATGTTGAGAAACTACCCATTGTTAGCACTCTAATAACATGTCTATATTAGGAGATCACGTGGCCATCTTCTTTTCAGACGCCTCAGAGGGTTATCAGGAATAGAATAGGAAGCTAGGTTAGAAACAAGAGGGTTGGGATGAAGGGGGGAATGTTATGAAGTTTATTATGGAAGGACAGATATCTGGATTGGGCCAAATCTGATACATAATAAACATTAAGGTCAATGTGGGTGATTTTATTTGTAACAAAGTAAGGAGCATTGAGAATTTTACGAAGAATTTTGGATTGTAAGGATTGAATACAAGAGGAATTTGAAGGTGTTTGGTGGAGCCCCATAGCTCAACTCCGTAAGTCCAAATATTCCTTTTTATACTCATGTAAATGAGTCTTTTGTAATCAATTGGAAGGTTAGAGCGTTTGTATAGTAAGGTTTGAAGTAGTCGGAAACGTCGAGTTGTTCAGTATGGATTGGAAGTTAGACTTTTGTCTATGTGGAGTCCTAGGTATTGTAAAATTTAAACATGAAAAATACAAAACATTTTACGGTATGGAAATCAGTCTGCTGGTAATTTTATACAGTATATTACTGAGTACAGCAGATGATTTACAATAATACTATATTGCAAACATGAAATAAAGATAATGATAAAAGGCTTAGGGAAACCGAAGTTTATAGTTTCCGTGCCTTCGCTTAACAGGACCAAATCATCCGTAAAGCCAAGCATGGGTGTTATCCCACCCAGATTCCATACTTTTCCGCTACGCATTACCTCTCTAATGGCATGTTATAATGCCAAATTAAACAGGACAGGTGAAAGGGAATCACCTTGTTTTGAAACCGAACGAATCTCAAACTTTTCGGATAAATAATTACCGAATCCAATTTTATTGATCTTTTCCGTCAAGCACATCCTAACTAGGTTTACTATTGGAATCCCCTACTCGATGTAAATATTATACAGCTTCTGGCGGTCAACAGAATCGTAAAAGCTTTTTTGCTGATTATCGCTCTCATAAAATACTTTTTTTTATTTTCTTCCTTTATTTTTCACTAATAAACATATTTTATTGGTGACTATTTGCTTGTAATTTTAACAAAAAAATATACTGACGATGAGGATAGAAGTTGAACATAAGCAGTTCATGATATTATGAATTCAGAGTGAGATGAACTTTAATTTTAATAGGAATTATTCCTAGAAAAAACATATTGGTGGGTGATATGAGGAGCAACCACCAGGTTACTATTACCCCTTCTCCTCAACCACATGAAGGGGTTTGTCCCTTTCATAGTGAGCTGGAGTACCTGATGAGGGTCTTCTGGTCTGAAAGTCGTTCCACGTCGTATTCAACGAAAAATAACAGTTGGATTCAAATCCGGAACTTGTATCAGGAATCCAGTTTCTTCTCCACTCATACAAATTAACTGCTACTTAGCTAAGAGCTGTTTACAAGAGCATGTGACATTATTAATACAGAATGGTTTAACAATTTTTTGGTTTTTGAAAATTTTATAGATATGAGTGATATAATCTATCCGTGAAAATGCAAATTTATCAGTTAGCTATAAGTAAAAACAAAACGTATTCAGAAGAACTGAATTTTCAAATCCGGGCCCGATAAGATATTTTTCTAATAAGAAAACATTTAGGAGTAACAATGTAGAATTAACGATGAAATCAATAATACTTAATGTAACTCCACTATTTATTTTAGTAACATGACACAATTTTATCATAAACATAATAAATTTTCATTTACCTTAATATATTGGATATTAATATATTATAAGATAATATTGGAATTAGCATATCGTGACTGAATTATTTTGTTAATAATTAATTTTAGATGTACTACTGATAGCGGCATATTGCCTAAAACAAAGTGGACTGCATCAAAGTATATTACTAATTAATTCGGGAGTGATCTTATTAGGAAAATAAAATAACAAAAAGATTTGAAGTAAGGTGGAGTCGAGGCGTGTCCCAAGGCCGGCAGGTGGTATGAGGAAGGCTGCACGGCTGGACACAGTTTTGGCAAGCTGTCTCTCTTCTGCCCTTAAGGAAGTATATCTATCTATAATGGCGGCCCAACTCCTATTTACCATAGATAAATATTAAAATAGGGAATGATATTCATAAATGACAAACTAAGACTTCCTTAACGTTCAAACCGGTTTTCCACTAATTCCGTTTAACATAAAAATTGGAGAATCTAGACCTTGCATGGCCCTTTCAGTTAGGGCCAGGGGTTGCCGCAGTGTTCGGAAAATGCCAAATACCCCCTAAGAGGAAGGGAGAAGCCTGGGTTCGCTAAAACTATAAATTCATCAATAATATACAGGATGTCGCTTAAGTGAAGGGCAATATATAAAGAGCTGTTAGAGACGGATCTCTAGAGACGGAAGAGGAGTGACCTAGCGGGCTGATGCGTGTAGCCAGCACCGCGTAGCCCGGCAATCTGATAAAAGATAAATTAATAAAGGAATTACGAGTTCGCGTCCCGGTGCCGAGGGACTTTTAACTCTGCATGATATTTCTCTATTCGCTTATTTTTTCATAATTAATTTATATTTTATATATTATTGAATGACAAATAAATGTTTCCAGGGAAGATAGATAAAATTTCCATTGGAAAATAAATATTCTTAAAGTTTATTAACTTCATAAAAGACAAATTAACTAAAAAAACTTTTATCTTAAGGCCCATCAGCTATTATCATCTGTATACCACTTTCCAACTATTTATTCACTTAACGTTTCAGATTAATTACCCATTTCCAAAAGCTTTTAACTTCTAAGTTTTTATTCCATTATATATTTGTTTTTTATTGAAAATCTTGATATATTATATTATTTATTATGTTTTGTATCCATCCTTTAGTTATAATTTTAATTTGTCTCATAATTAAAATTTTTTGTGGTGTACATAACTAGTCTGTGGAAAGTTTCTTTTGAGATTTTTCACTGGAAATATGTTTCAAGATTTCCCAAGTTCAAAAAATCAAGTTCCTTAAGGTCTTTGTGTGCATGCATGCATATGTCACATTAATATTTCAGTTTATGTACATTCTTTCACTTATTTTATTTCAGGATTGATCCAGCAAAATTTTATGAACCAGCTCAAAATGTAACGGAATTTAAGATAGCTACAGATTTAGAAGAACAGACCTATGATAAACTGACCGTCGTTGATTTAGCTGGTGCTGATGAACGGCTCAGTCGTCGATATACTGCTAACAAAATTCGAAATAGTCTAAAAACTTCTAAGAAATTACCCAAACCTTTAGAAAGAATAGAAGAGCAAAAGGTATGTATATCACATTTTTATCCACCCGGGAAAAATCCCAAATAGCTTAAAAGGCGATGAAAGGTAGGACGGAAAAAAAAAAAAATACACACCGTAGTGTGCTTTAGACCACAATTTATGTGAAAACATCAACAAAACAAGATTATTAATATAAAATATATATATATATTTTTGTTCTATATTCAAAAACTCCCTGCAAAAAAAACAACTGGAAAACGCGTCTAAAGAAGTTTTCACTTCTAAAAAAAGGAGAACTCTAGTACTACAAAACCGTTTAGCCGCTTACAAGTCCGTTTAAATGGTTTTTATAAAGATAAGCTCAACTTGACTTTGAAGGAGATTTTGTCTGGTTTACAATTAACGATTGTAATTGACAATTAACTAAATTAAATATTTCTTTTGTGTGGCTACTTCATCGGATATATATTTTTTAGATGTAGCATCAGATATCAGATATCCATAATGCCTATGATTACTGTATTTCAAATCCTCCTGAATCAAATGACAATTAAAGTATTTTATTGGCAAAATAGGAAGGACTTGCTTTTACAAGTCTTAAAGCCAAAAAAAAAAAAGCTGTACTTTCTCACATTGTACTGAACCCACAACCCTTCATGGGTTGTTAGTGGTACAAATATTTATTTATTAGTAGATAGTGGACTATTTTTCAATGTCTGAAACCTTCTATTAACCTCTCCTTGTTTCTACACTCGACCAGTTCTGTACCTTTATAATTAACGGTTTTATTATTTATAATGACAACACAAACAAAGTAAAACATAATCGGTTGTTGGCAATAGAACAAGTAAAATAATTAGATTCGACAATGAATATCCTATGTTTTATTTCAGCTTACTATCATTGCCATGATATTTTGAAAATTTTGATTAGATAATATTGATTTAATACAGTTGAACTTGTTTGATATATTCTGTCTTCTTCTCTTGTTCGATATAATAAGTCTCACAGAATGTGTGTAATTGATATTTCATAAAATATGACTTTTGACACATTTTTCGAAAAATACTGCATCAGCTACAATTATTATTTCGAAATGTTATTTTTTTTTTTGGAAGCAGGAAATATATTTTCCATTTCCAATCCTAAGGAAAATACCCTTCAGTTCCTTATTTGTGCAAGGATTTGGGATGGAGACGATATGACTGGGGCAAAGCCCTATATATAGGTTCTTCCGGGAGGGTTCGGTTCAAGACTTTCCGAAGAAGGAGGTATACGACCTGGGCTTGGAACAGTCTTGTAGCAACGTTAAGATTTAGAAAGATATTTCAAGGGTCCATAATATTCAAAAATAGTATTGCGTAATCCAATAATATTAATTTAGAAAACTAAAAAAAAATTATTGTTTAAGTTATACTTAAAGTTTCTGCTATAAATTTTATTATAAGTTATTGCATAGGTAGAATAAGTAGACGTAAGAAACTACGGAGATACTAATCTTGCATGTAAATCTGCTTGCATGTAAAATCAATTGTTAACTTGCGAATTGTGGTATAGTGTTGTACTAATAAATAATGAACCATGAACTAATAATTTTTTTTTCATTCTTGTAATGCCTCTGCACCGAAGGGTCATTGCCACTTTTTATATTTCTAAAAAGAAGATGGCCTCGGGACGTTCTAATATAGAACTTTAATTTGAGTACTACCAATGGGTAGTTCCTCTTCATGTTGTACATGTCATGTTACCAATGTCACATTTACTTATTGTATTTTCCATGTAATACAGTTGTAAATTTCTATAAAATAAATTTTTTTTTTTTTAAATTATGAGATGGTTATATAGTCGACTGTTAAAATTATGAGGGTGACAAATAATCAACATATGCAATCTTTATTTGATTTATTTGGCTTATTCGACGTTTCGAAGTAGGTGGATCACCATCAAGGTCTTAAATCAATGAAGTCAGCCAAAAAATGTTTTTCGTCTTTACTTTTTTTTTAGGCTACTTTTTTCATTTCTACATCATTGATATTCGATTTAACACATACTCGTGGAATTATAGTCACTAGTTATAGAAAAAAACATCCCATTTTCAGCCATAAAGTATGAAGATTGAAGAAAAAGTATCTGTATCCTATAATTTTTGAAAAATGCAAGTTGGTTGCATCCTGATTTATATATTTTGAGGTACTGGTGGAGAGAACTAGGCTTTGCCAACCGCTGACGTATACCAATCCTGAATAATTCTGTACTTTATTTAGATGTATGGAGGGAGGATCTACACGAGCAGGTTGTGTTATTTTAGGTTTTGATTCTTCTCTAACGTTGTTTTAAACTTATACACTATTTTGTTTTAATAACATCACTCACCACGTGAACGGGGTGGCCGAACGGGCTAGTGTGTGCACAGCACCGCTGTTGCCCGGCAACTTGATATATAAGAGGATTGATATAAAACAGTCACGAGTTCGCGTCGCGGTGCCGGGGGAGTCTTTTAAATCCTCACACACACACCCTGACCCGGGAAAACCCAGTATAGCCTTAAATGCGAGGAAGGGGAGGACCAAAAAACTGGTACTGTTACTAATACAGGTGGGGAGAAGTAGTCTGGCGAGAGAGCCACTTGGTCCTTTTTGCTAACCCCTGACGGCTACATTGAGGGTGCCGCCGGGTACTTACCAGAATGGAAATGTCAAGATTCATTTCTCGAGAAATAAAAATTAACCGACTCAGTGGTGGGGTTTCAGCCAACATCGTTCAGAACCTGGCACTCTGGTACCCACGCTCCAGAATGTTCGGACATCCCGTCTTCTTCCATATTACTTTAAAAACAAAACTACACCATGACCTCAACATCCTTTATGTCCTTGACATTATTTTCAAATGTTCATCAGAACCTTACCTGATTCCTTAGCACAATCTTAATTGCAGCGCCAGTCAACCCTACAATCGTCCTCCGTGGTTTAAACTGCAGGGAACCTGAGATATTTTGTAGTTACGTTATTCAAGTTCTGACAATGACCAGCTACTCCTCTCAAGTCATGGACGTGGCTGTACCGTGACGCGGCTGAAGAGCTGGAATCTCTGAGAGTCTCGCCTTGCCCTCTATAGAGGTACACAGGAGGGTGTTTCTTGGCGCAAATTAAACTTTCAAAAATTTTCTAGCCAGGAGGCAAGGAGAAAACGGAAAACAGCGAAGCAAGTGTAATTGTATATGCTCTACGATTTTTAAGAGTCTACTTAAGCTTCTACTGTTTTAAAGAAGAGGAGGGCTATAAAATATCTTGGAAGAAGGGAGGGAGCAGATTTTCTTGCGCCATCGAACTTGGGAGGTGGGAAGGAGAGGTAGCACCCCTGATCCTCCACACGTTGGGGGAAGGATCGGACTCGGTGCTCCATCGGCTGACTTTATATATTGTAATTAACTATGAATTGTTATATTTTATTAAATTTCATTTCTTTTGCGGCTCTATCAGCCAGGTCAATACCTGGTATTCCTGTATGACTGAGGACGCACAGAAATTTTATAGTTTTCTTTGTAATTTGAATAGTTTGTGTAATTTGGAAGGCAGTGGGGTTGTTACATAATTGAAGTTTTCTATTAGCTTGAGTAGGAGGGCTGAGTAGGAATCACTAATAATTAAAGCAACAGACACTAATATAGCGCTCTACAATTTCAATAACTCAGTTTTGAACCAGTGTAGAGAGGCCTGGCGATATTGTTGGACAAAGGTTCCTGGTGCAAACAAAATGAAAAGCATGTTTAATGACATGAGTCCACTTCCACAGATGCAAGAAAACCGACGGGAGCAGACCAATACCACACGCCTCAGAATAGGGCACACCAGGCTCAAGCATGGGCACCTACTCGGCGGTAGTTCACCACCAAGATGTCGCAGCTGTAATACAGCTTTGACAATGGTACACATTTTGGAAAATTGTCCGAGCTTGGAGTCATCAAGGGTCTCTTATCGGCTAATAGGATCACTTACTTCAATTTCTGAAAAAAACACAATTACTACATACATATATAAACAATACCATCTTCATAAACTAACTCACAACGTTAATCAGAAATAACCTATTCAGTTGTAACAACACGTTCTTTAAACAAACATCCTAATAATATACACATATAAAATTTTACATAGATAAGGCATATTGAAATGTAATTCAATAATCAATATGGTGCCTCTAACCTATAAAGTTGCACACAGCACCTAAAATATAATCAAATAAATAAATAAATTTCATTTCAAGTTTCATTTCTTTTGTTTTTATTACAGTTTTTTTTTTTATATTTTTTGTGCTCAACCATTCCATCCCTCAGATTTTGAGATAACTACACGTAAAACAAGAAATATTTAATTTTCTTCTCTTTTTGGGAAATTTTCGGTTAATTCTTCAATTTGTCATGCATTAATTCGGAGTTTACCTGTTATTTTATGTTTTATTGCTCCCTTTCTCAATAAATTGTTTTTCTTATTTCTGATTTTTTTTTTTTTTAAACGGCTGTTGTTTTTCCACCATATATTTTTTGTATTCAATGATTTCTATTTACATGACAACATTTTGGCCGTTACACCATCTTATCGTTAAACTTGATACATAAAAATACATAAAATGGCTAAATAAATTGACCGGATCTTTATTTATTTATTGTGATCCCCTATCTCCACCATTGGTTCCTTTAAATCTTAGGTCTGAATTTCCATTCTTTTTCATTTCATTGAAGGAACTATAAGTGACCAATTAACTCTTTCCATGATTAATTTCCATAACTGGAAGTGGCCTTGCTTTACTAACTGAGACAAATCGTCTTCCGTGATGACGTAGGAATCCAGTATTCCTCAGTAGTTTGGCCCTTATTGTCTCAATGCTGTGCAAATAGTGACATGCTCAGCAGTTAAGGCATATTTAAAAAAAAAGCAAAAAAAAGTTTATCCATTTTATTGTTGTAAGAAAAATACTTACACATAAACGAGGTTTCAAATTATTTCTTGGAAACAATGTTGCCACTTTTTTTTTTTAAAGAATAAAAGTGATAAAGTAGCTTAATTAAATAAAACTGCAAACCATTTTATGAGAAGATGAAATACCTATTTTAAATTTAGTAATAAGTCAGATTCCAGTTGACAAAAAATGAAGATAAATCGGGAAAATTCCAAGAAATGAAAAGGTTTTTGCAGTTTCTTTATTTCATTTAAGAACAGTTTCGAGCAGGTAATGACTGATTATAAACCCTACTTAGAATGGAGAAGAAGTTAACTAATACTTGAGACAATTCTTGAAATAACAAATATTTCTTTATTTTTATATCAATTATTTTTTTTTATCAAAATACTTTTTTTATCAATTATCCTTTTATAAATATTCATTTCCACAACTTAAGAAATTTATGTAAATCAGTTATTTATTCTTGTTAGTGCCTTTTCTATTTGTTTTTTCTTTTTTTTATCGCTAAAGTGATTGCCTCATAAAATTGATTTAATTTAGTTATTTTTTTGTTTTTAGCAGCTATATTGGAGAACTTTACCCATTTTGTTCACATACATTCTTTATTTTATCCTAATAGCTGTGTATCTACTTATCTTATGAGTTATATTATAATTATTCTTTACTGTATTAGGTCTTTTGACCAGATTTTATATTAATTTATATGACCAATGTTGTTATTCTTAAGGGACTTTGTCCCAGAATAAAATTGATTTTCTATTTATATTTCGTCCAAATACTTATATTATACTTATACTTATATTTCAAGTTTATTGATTTGTTACTAGAAATAGTGAAGAAAGAATGCGAATGTGTTCTCTAAGCACTATTATAAATATCCTTTGAGTTAGATGGTAATATTTTATTTTGTCTTATCCGCCATTTTATTTTGTAATGTTTCTCATTTTTTTTTCTAAACCCTCAAAAGTTTATTTAATTAAATTACATATATAAGTATAATAATACCAATATATTCAAATAACAAAGTCCTTCCACTGCCCAAGAGAATATTAAGGTTTGGGGCAATATAATGTTTCTCAATAAACAAGTTCTACATATAAAGATATGTATAGAAATAATGTCTACGGAAAGACTCGTTTCTAAATAGAGGCGAGTAGTTATATGTTTGCTTATGCGTTGAAGGAATTGGTAAAATTGAAACTACACCACTATTACAGTTTCCCGAATTCTTCCAACATTGGGCCAAATAGATTGAGCCGTTTTTTAAAAAAATGGTATGTTTAGGAATATACGTTTGCGCATGCTGCAGAGATGTAGTGGATGGTAATGAATATGAAACTATCTATTGGAATATTAAGGTTCAGTGATTACAGATGTCGCATGAAGTACCTGCTAAGTGTCAGTGTCAAGAAGATAAGGAGCTAGGCGTGTCCTGAATACACATAATTTGATAGCCTTTCTTTGTCCTTAGCAGAGGTCCTTGTCTTTGCTGAAGGACGCCTTACTCAGGACATCTGCTGAGGACGTTTCTCCCTTTCACAGCTCTTTGGTTCTCTCCACCCGAACTTACATCCTGTTCAGATGAGCCAATGTTGATATATATTAGCCACTATCTTAATATGATAAGACCAATAAGATGATATGAACTATTCGGTAGGTTCTGTAATATTATTAATTTTTATTTTTTTACTTTGTGTTGGGTGTTAGAGTAACCTGATGAAGCTATGCTTTCCTGTAAATTTGATTGTGTATATTCATCATAGATTCCAAAAGTAGAAAAAATAAAAATTAGAAATGTTCTCATTGAAATTAGTACTTTCTATATCTCATTACGGTGAAATAAATGTTTGTATTCATGGTTAGAAATACATTTCAATAATTAAGAATTCAAGCTAAAGTTTTTTCAAAGAAAGTAATTTTCTACTGGCCTGTTGGCTTACAAATTAATCCGATTCAATTTAGCGTTTCAGTTCTCTGTGTAGGAGTTTAATGGTTCGGTACACGATTCAACGATGGTTACAAGTGTGCTCGATATAAGTGGGAGTGAGTTGTTTAATTTCATATAGAGCCATTGTGGATGAAGGAAGCTGTTAATATCTTTTATCGTGAATCCATTAAAAGAATAGTGAGTCTGTTTTTCCAAGTACATAGTGTATTTGCTTATGGAACATATTTGTCAAAAGTGTACATTCTAGGAAAATATATTTTTAAACTGAACTAATTCTCTAACACAATCAGTAGAAAAATATCAAATGTAAATTTTTGTATGTAATGTAACCAAAACGAAATTGGTTTCGAAATCGGTTAAAACATATCGAAGGAAGCTGAAACTTTTAACACATCGAAAATCTTTTCAAAGAACTTCTGAATATTACCAAAAAAAAAAAAAAAAAAAAAACTCCAACATTGGAAATAATCCTATCTATACATCGAAACGGGATATACTTAGATATCTTTTTTTTTGTTTCTTCACTTCCTCATCTTTCAGGCTATACGAGTTTTCCAGGTCAGGTGTGAGATCGGGGGATTATGCCAGAGTTGTCCCCCGGTGCCCGGATTTGAACTCGTTAACTTCGGTTTATCACAGATTGCTTGCTACAACGCATGTTTTTCCCCCGCCTCTGATATATTTGTACGTCTACTTGAACACATTGGTGGACCTCTAATGATGTTCAAGTCCACTGATATAGAACTTAAGTGAAGTTATCTGGTGCTCTCAACATCCCAATGAAACTCTCAGTTCTGACAGTGGATTTACAAATGTTTATTTATGAGGTTTGTAATTAAAGATGCCTGTGCAAGGAATTTTGTAACCAAAATTACCACTGAAATGAAAATGGGCGTGCTTTATAAGGGTCTCCCAACGGTGTAACAGAATAAATGATGATCTAACCTAACCGTACTCGAACCCAGGGCTGGAAGAATAGAAACAGTGTGTTATTGCGTGCCTTACTTCTCTTAGTATCATACAGTTTTTATCACTATTCTTTTATTCTTTAATGATATCATTTATTTAATAAAATTAATTTATTTAAAGCAACCTTCTATACAATTTCTTGTTGGTTCAGATAAAGCCGCCTAAAAATTCCCAACGAATGGATATGAAGTAAAGTTCTAAGTTATAAAACAATATCTTTTGTAGGACTTCTTTAGTATGTATGGCAGTTTCTTACCCTGAAAGTTTCTTTCAGAAGAAACTCAGTCCCTACTAAGATCTAAAGGAAAAAACGAAGCAATTCGAAGGACGGTGACATACAACGCTTATCGGACTAAAAGTTGCCATGAAGTAAAGTTTCTTACAAGTCGTAGTCGAGAAAGTTCCGAGCGAAATTGTCGATCAGGATTGATTAAACCAGAAGTAGCTATTTTTGTACTTGGTATAAGTTTGAAAGAAGAAAATATTAAAAATAAGTTGATATTTTTGTTGGCCCCTCTATGATTCAAGTGGATGTATTTTTTAAATTAAAAAAAGTATTTTTACTTCTAGGTCCATTCTATCCTAAGAATAATTATGATAAACTGACACACAGAATAATTGTTTAATTATTTTTTTATTTCCAATATATACATTTTCAAAATTTATACAATATAAATTTACCAAAGAAATTAACTGAGGAGATTGAACGTTTTCTCTACATAATCTTCGTAAATATAAATAGTTAAATTATTAATAACAAACTGTTTAAAATAAAAAAAAAGTATATCCATAGTATGAGATAAAAAAAATTAATATTAAAAAAAATATCTCAATAATATAGTTGTTAGTCATTTTCCAACCATGACTGATTTAATGAGCAGATAAATACATGGGATTTGAAAATGATTAATTTCAAGACCATAAGATAAGAACTCACTGATGATTAATTCATTAAAAAAATGAAGGGGGTTTTGAAGCAAGATTATTGTAAAGGCAGAGTTAAAAAAGTATATTAAAGTTTCTGATAAAATAATAATAACTTAAAAAATAAATGATAATTATATTATCATTAACAGACAAACAATAACCGTCGCTATTTATTTTTAAATTTATCAATTAATTTTTGTTGATTTGATTCAATTAAAACATAAAATGAATTTAAAAGGTATACATATAGAATATTACTTTCATTGCTTAAGTTTATGAGTCAAAGTATAGCATAATAAAATAAATTATGTTAAAGTACGATTCTCTATTTTTATCAATTAGCCTTTCTTATATTTCAGTTTATTTAAATATTTTTTATTTATAGTATTGATAGAGATTCTGTGCTGCCAATATATTGTGAGAAACTGTAGTGCAATTGGTCAAGGTTGCAATAACCATTTTATCTATACGATGAAATAAACATAAACTTTCGAATCCTGAAAAATAACGGACTCCGATATCAGGGCTATACTACTAATTTCGTTGGACTGAGAGAACCTAAAATCGTAAAAATCTATTTAAATTACAAGGAAAAAATAATAAAAAATAAATATATCTCCGTTTTTCACTAAACATAGGTTATGATAAATTTATAATCTATAATTTTAATATATAATTTAGTATTTCTATCTGTAGTTGAAATAGGAAAAGTATCCCGATCGTGAACATTTTCCAATCTAAGTTTTCAACGAAAATACCTTTTAAAGCTCCTCTGAGTCCAAATAACCAAGTCACAAAAATAGTTTCTTTGTGTATCTGTGTCTTACAGGATTTTATAAAAAACAATATCTAATATATAAAATTGTAGAAGGTGAAGAATACTGACGATAGATTCGTGACTAATAATTTTTATTTATTTTTTGTTGTTAAAAGAAAACTAAATTGAATTTTCATAATAACTAAAAGCACACTTTTATATTAATTTTATGTTTAAAAAATAAATAAATAAGAGACAGAATTCTCCTACTGAAATTTTAAAAAATCTATTTATTCATCTATTGTGGGTGAAGACATGCTATTGAAAATATTTCTAGGAGTGTTATGGACGGGAAAGATAATAACCTTTATTAACTATATTTTAGGTTAGTTGTAATAGATAGTAATAGTTTAGTAATAATAGATTTCAAAACTTATATATTCACTAGCTCTACTTGGGCACATAATGGTTTCTATTCAAATTAGGTTGGAAAATGTAAGTTGCGTGATGCATACACCAAAATTCTTCGTAATATTCACGGATTATAAAAAAACTGTTAATGTTTTAATTTGAGATGTTATTAGTGATTATTACAATCTATCTCAATTAAGGTTTATTTTAACATTATTAAGTAATTAATTCACTCCGTATTTTACAGACAGTATAAATAAATTTAATGATACCGAAATAAATAGAAAAAAAAAACCCTGTATCACTAGAACTCATGAAGGGTCTTGGGTTCAGTACTGTTTAGGGAGAGTACTGTTTCTTGGTTTACGGTTGTGCAAGGAGGTGATTTGACCGAGATCATGCTGAACCGCCAGGTTTTTCCCCTTAATTCATTGTTTTAATTAAGGTTACCCAATTTATAGAGGCTGGGTGTGCTCCAGGAGGGTCTACCTACCCAGGGTTGTCCCACGGCCAATGAAACAGAACAAATGATTTTTCTGCCATGAGTCGGGATTCGAACCTGGGACCTTCATCAGCATTGGAAGCACAGAGCACTACAACTGAGCTACCCCACTCCAAACTAAATAGAAAGAATATAAAAAAATAAGGTTAAAGTTTAAGTGAAATAAATAACTTAAATTAATAATTATATATTATATTTACACTCCAGAATATTCCAAACCGGGCTTGTCCTGTTACTATCAGGTGAGAACTACAAGAGAACCATCTCTCAACCATCAACCACATTAAAAGCCTGTGGATTCTGAGCTATTGTCCTTCAAGTCACAGGCGGATTTGCGGGGAGGCTTTCGGGCTGAAGCGCCCCTCCCCCCAAAATGGTAAAATGTAACCATGTTTTACAGAAAAAAATATTAAAAAATATCTCTTAAAGTATTCTTGCTCGTGTAATTATATTTAATAGGACTTCAAGAACCACTTAAGCACCATTTCATATATATAGGTAATTAATTTCTTTTTTTTTTTTTTAATTAATTATCGTTATATGTATATATATGAAAAAAAAATCTTTAAGGCTGAAGCCCCCAAAATTAAATCCTGGATCCGCTAGTGCTTCAAATAAAGACGAAGACACTGGCAATTAACAAAAATACATTATACACTTTAACAAGACCTCTGAAAACTGATGGTTCAACTTTAGTGGATAGAAAATAGGGATATGTGGAATTTCAATGGACTTACGTTCAGGAAAAAAAAAAAACATTGTATGAGGAAGAAAAGGTGACTATGCTAAATGATTAGGATGATGAATAAGAAGTTGTGAAGGTATTTGGAGAATTGTTATGAAATAAAGCCTAAAAAAAAATGGTTTATCAGATTATTGTTTCCAAAACAAAAATTTACATACTTTTTTTTTTTTGTATTTTTTTACGTGTCTTTAAGTTATTTGTATTTATTGTATGTACTTTTTGATTATTATTTAGTTGTTATTTTGTCTTTGGATATTTTATTTTGTCTGTATACATAATACAAGTGTAGTTTTGTACCCCTATAACCATTGTTCACGTATTAAAATATTATATTTGTCAATAAAAAAAAAAAAAATAAAAAAAGTATAGTTGAATTGCAGTTGAGGAGACACGTAAGTGAGATAAACCAACGCCACTGTGACTTTTAGTTCGAAGCGCAACTCTAGAAATAAATTCAGCAACAAAACGACCAGCAGTTTCCATAAAAGGTTAAAGCCTCTTCCAAACCTAAAAGTGTAACCTGTCTAATGCACCTTTTACTGCAAGATTACGCTATTTGGGTCCGACGTGGACACGTTTAGATAAAGCGAGAAAAAAAAAGGCAACTTCAGGGCTCAAGGATTGAAGAGCTGTTCTTTTATTTGGAAGGACCACGCCCCCAAAAGAAACAAAAATTAACGTTGGATGTGGGCGAACTTGGAAAAATAGAGAATATGGACAAGTTTACGGGGACTCCTTCACCCAGAATTTATATTATTAATGGGGTCATTTATAATGCTGTATTAGTTTTATTGTCAGTATAATATTTATTTTAGGAGTATAATTTATCATTGTTTACTATCCGATATACTGACTGTCTACAAGACAATTATACACAATGACACAATTTAGAGTCCGAAAACCGGATGCATAAGTAAAAAGGAACATACACAAACACATAAATAAATAAATTCATAGACCGTTAAAGTTATTATTTGCAACAAAAAATGGAGTAGAAATACTTGGTTTCTTATTTTTGCAGTTAAAGGATCGGAGTCCTAAGTATATGATTTTGAAATTGTTAAAAAAAGAAAACAAACTATGGTGTATGCTTAAGACCACAAGATAGAAGTGAAAACATCAACATTTTGCATAAGGAAAATTAACACACCAAACAGATATGTATATAAAAATAAATTCATAGACCTATTGATGGTTAAAATCATTATATGATTACATCAATTGAAATTGTTTTTTTTTTTTATTTATTCATGAGATTTACAACTGTATAAATGCAAATACGGTGATAATACAATGACATGAAATGCTTGTTGAGAAACTACCCATTGGTAGCACTCTAATAATATATTCACATTAGTAGATCACGAGGCCATCTTCTTTTCAGACGCCTTGGAGAGTTATCAGGTATTGAAGAGGAAAAAAGATTTGAAACGAGATGGTTCAGATGGTTTTGAGATTTGTTATGGAAGGATAGATATTTTGAATTGGGCTAAATCGTAAACATATGGTACGTTAATGTCGTTATGAATGTATCTTATTGCGACAAAGAAAAGAACATTGAGGATTTTGGAATGTAAGGATTGTACGAGATGAATTCGATGGTTTAGTGGAGCCCCAAAGCTCAATTCCGTAAGTCCAAATAGGCCTTATTATAGTCATGTATATGAGTTTTTGGTAATTGATTGAAAGTTTAGAGCGTTTGTCTAGTAAGTGCTGGAGTAGTCAAAAACGTCGAGCAGTTTCTTGTCGTTTCAGTCTGGTATGAGGATTCCAAGTGAGTCGTTAGTCCAGATGGAGTCCTAGGTATCGGTTTTTGAAATTTTTAACAAAAGAAACAAACTATGGTACATGCTTAAGACCACACAAGTTCTAAGCGCGTCTAAAGGAATTTTCACTTCAAAAGTGATGTTTTTTAAACGTCAATTTTTTAAATTATTCTTGGCACTGACCATTTTACCATCTTATCGGAAGAAATTATTATTATAATTGCTAAATAAATTGTATTGTATTATTTTATTCTTTCTGTCATTTTTATGAAATATGGTGTCATTATTGTCTGAAATATTTCGCCAAGTTTTGGAACGAGTTTTTACGTTTGTGTGTTATTTTATGTATTATATTAAATTGCCACAACAACCATAAATTGTCAATCGTAGTAGGTTACTTTTGTCAGTGTCTATTTTCTTCATTGAGTATTGTAAGAATTGAGTATTCATTAAGAATTGAATAAGTTAGATAACTTATCGGGATATCTAAGGTCATATTGATGCCTCCATCACTTTACCATATATTCCCATGAAGTACAATTTATTTATTGCATCGGCTATCTGCTATAGTTATAGATGCAATTTATTATATTACGATCGTTCACTATAATAGAGTATTATTTACCGCATATAATTTAACATATGATTAAATTAAATTACTGAAATCCCTTCTTAAAGGTCAGTGACCGCTGAATCTTTATTTAAAAGGATAGAGCAATAGAGGACATCAGACAACTCCCACAGGGACATAATGGCTAATACGTGCAAAAAATGCTAATGAGTAAATTTTATGTAGCAGTGTGAATTTCTTTGGACAATATCTCCTTATAGCCTCATTTATTTCCTGGGTAAAACATTTTCAGCTTATTTTCATGACAAAAAAAGGGTAAATAGAGGGAGGAAGAGGGAGTTTTAGTGTAGTTATAAATCTTTACACACGCCAATGTTTTTGGTAGCTGGATACGAATTAAGGTTTGCTATCAAGCATTTGGTCCAGAAGTTTATCTATAATTCGAAAAATCAACATTTTGATACTTTTTGTTGGTATATTTTGGAAAACAAGTTTTTTAGAAGACTGTTCTATACAAAGCTAAAGTAATAAAAGTTGTCTACATTTTATTTCTGTAAAGGTAAAGAAGGTTTTGCGTATTAATTAAGGTCTAGTAGCATGCACTGACGGATATACGAAGGGAGGTAACTTTCGGGCTGAAGCCCCCAAAGTGAAAAATGATTTTTTTTTTTTTCATTGTTCCCTATTTGTTATTGTGGGTCATCGAAGTTAAATACTTAAAATAATCACAGTGAGCTCTATTTTTTAAATCATAATGCAACTACTATTACCCTTTATTATGTTTTTTTTTTTTTTTAATTGTCACTTCAAATATTATTGTTCGTATTCACTAATGGATCTAGAATTTAATTTTGGAGAGAGGGGGCTTCAGTCCGAATTTTTTTTTATATATACAAACGATAATTAATTTGGAATAAAAATAAAGAAACTATATGAAAGCTGTAAGAGTAATAGTACTTTTAGAAATAATTTTTTAATATTTTTTTCATAGGACATGGTTTTTCGAGCAACGAGGCATTAAGGTAGTGTTCTGAAGAGGCCTTGACCGGAGCTTCTTTGTTAATACTCCCTTCTAGTTTCTGACAGGACCCTTTGCTTGTATTCAAAATTATTAAGTCGTTAACGGAAAATATTATATAATATAATAAATCCGAGATAAAATTATGAAATGGAAACTATAAAGCCATGTCTCCAACAACAGTTAACTTGGCAACGTTTCATCAGGGCAGAATAAACAAGGTCATATATATGCAGAAAGAAATAGAGAGAGAAAAAATTGCTATTGAAATCTCATCAAGTCATCCAAAAACAAACTGAAGGAAAGAAACAAGAGATGAAAGTTATATAAAACAGCTGATACTGGAAAAAAGTACTCTTACTTAATTTGTTCTTCTTTTTCTTATTTAATGTAATTAACACATTTTATATAATTATATTTCATTTTATATATATTTTTCCTGTATCTCTGCGAATCAGCTATTTTATGTAACCTGTCTCTTTTGTTTCCTTCAGTATGTTTTGGATGGCTTCTTGATATGTCAATAGGAAATGCTTTTTTCTTTTCTCCTTCTCTTTTTCTGCATATATGTTACCTTGTTTTTTCTGCCCTGATGATGCCTGGCATACCATTGGCAAATTAACTGTTCACTTGTATCTTGAAGACTCATGGTTTTAAAGTATTTTATTTTTATTTTAGTAGTTATAAAGTGGTTTTATAGACTATTTCTTGAGCGGGTAAGAGGGCTGCCTATTCCTACAAGAGCCTCCTGCTACATACCAACAATATTAATTGCTATCCTCTTCATAAAAATAGTGGAAATGAAAATAAAAGTATAAAAGTTCTAGTTTAATTTTTTATTTGTTCCTTGGTTTAAATATTCTTTTCAAATGGCAACTCACAGAAATATAGGTTTTCTCCAAAAAACCGTTGACTTCATTGATCTCAGTTTCAAATAAAAATTTAAAAAATATTTTACATCTATTTAATAAAAATTGCCATATTGAGATGTTAATAGGAAACCAAACCATCCAAAAATTTAATACCTCTCTCTTTAGTCTAACTAAGTTTAATTTACATTAACCCTTTACGATAGGCAGTTGAACTAATACAAGCTGTTTAATAAAATTAGTTTTACTTGATTGAAGCTGAGGCAAGATTTATCGATTAAATTATTACCTAAAACACATTTAAATTAATGCAAAAAAAACCTCCCAAAGAGGTTTTTGTAAAAAAAAAAAATTATTTGAACACACTATTATCATTTTGCTCAATACAACTTGTTTTTATATCTTTTTATCTCACTTATAAATACTCTCATACTAGGGTGCCAGTAAGAAAAGAAAAATTTAGAAACAAAAACATCTACCCATCTATCTGCCTTAATGGCTCTTCAACTACAAGTATGAATACAGTAAATATGTTGCCCTATCAAAATTACGTAAACAAATAAAAATATGCCCCCCTAAAAAATGTTGACTGCACCATTGCGCAACTTGCACCATATAATCCCCTTCTGAACACCTCAGAAGTTTAAGTTGTAGAAACTGTGTGTTAGAAATTAGTATTTGACTGTTTATATTTCTTTCGGTATGGCTTTGAATAAAACTAGTAAAAAAAAAAAAAAAATAATAATATCAATGAGTCAATAAGTATTGTTGTTTATCGTCTACAATATAATGCCTGATATACTCCTTATGCTATTATTTAAAGATTTCATACCTGCTACTAATCTTTTGTATTGTCCTTCCAACCTTCCTTTTATTGCCTCTCTGCTACGTTGTGTAAGGTACCTCTCCGCTCTTACTCATCCTATTACACTTACCATACCACCTCAATTAATTTATTTTAAGCCGTTACAAGCAGTCAACTTATTAAATTAAAGTTATTAATGATTATTACTATTCGTTTTTGTCCAATTCATAAACACTGCTTGAAATAATTTCAGGGGTTCCTTTGCGTCTTGTCTCATCGAAGTATAATAAAATAGTTTAACTACTCCAGATCGACAATTCGATGCATTATATATTTTTGCTTGGTCAGGCTGAGACTTATAAGTGATATGAAAAATTTGTATTTAGTTTAATTTTTTATATACTTTTTAACTTTTTTACATGACTAAAGTGCATTCTCCTTCGTTGAGCAGTAAGCGGGTGAACTTCTCAAGGTTATTTATTTAGGTTAGTGCTGGCAGACCTCCTTTAACAGACGGACGGTTTCATGACATTCCAGGGACTCGTATTTCAATTTTGGGGTATTACTTTTCAAACTTTTTCAATATATTGATTAAGATTATCATTATGAGCTCTAAAATACATTACTGAATATTGGCTGCTTCAGAAATAGATTGTCTTTCTCTTTTCCTCTAACCTCTTTTCCCCGACCCAGACAGCTATCCTATTTCTACAACTACAACTATTTCCTAGTACCCAGAGTTCAATCATGGTACTCGGTCCATCTATCCATCTCTGCTTGGGTTTTGTACTTTTTTTTATCGATTGTTTCTATGCCTAATAAATTTTTGGGGTTGACGTTTCTTCTATCCGCCTGTCCATTCATTACCCTCGTTGCCTGGACCATATATGTTTTGAAGTAAATTTCTTTCGAAAACTAGCAGTTCTCTTTGGATGGCTATCGTCCTTGGTAAAACTCAGATAGAATAACTATCAACTATAAACAGCAGCAGGATCGGTATCCTAAAAATATTTTTGAAGTTTTGTTTACCGCATGTGTGGTTGTCAGTTGACATATGGTATTGTCTTTCTAAATTCCTAGTTTTTACTTTCACTTACGTACATATGTAATATATAGTAAGTGTAAGTATTGCGATCGAGAAAATTTTTGAATCTGAGTTTTCAACGGAAATAGACGTTTTGAGGTACCCTGAGCCGAAATGACCAAGTCCCGAAAAATGGTCTGAGTGTCTGTGTGTTTGTATGTTAGCAGTCTAGCTCAAAAACGAAAAGACCTACGAAACTGATATTACGTATTTAAGATAGTTATATGCCTTAGATGTGACGGCAACTTTTTCCTTAAAATCGGCTGACCGGAAGTGCCACTTTATATCAACGCTGAAACACATTTTTACAATTTTCTCAAAAACGGCTCTAACGATTTTGATTAAACTCGGTGTATCATTGTATAATTAAGTGGTCATTAATATCAATTAGGTCTTATCCCCATTGATGTCACTCAACAGGGCTTAAATGCCGAGTGTTCATATACGTCTTCATCTAAAGTACCTTAAATATGGTTTATTTTAAAAAGCTAATCATTTCACATTATTCAATGTAATGAAAAAATGCTAAATATAACTTTTGAAAGAATTTGATAAGTTAATAGAGGAGATAAAAAAAACAGAAAAACCTGCGTTGCTATAGACTGTAGCGCCTAAACGGATGTACCGATTTCAATGAAACTTCGCTAAAGTCATTTTCTCGACACTCTTTAAATTTATCTATATAACATACCTCAACAAAAAGAAGCTGGAAAAAAAGTTACGAGCGATGGTAAAATTAAATTCCGAATAACTCAAAAAGTATACACTTTTTGTTGATGGTTTTTTAAAAGTTTATGGAATTTCCTAAAAAAAACAAAAAAAAAAATCGTTAAGATCGGACAACTAGGAGGAAAGATATGGTCTCTAGTTTTTTTTTCCTGAAGAGGCGAAAATTTGGATAAATTTTAAGTATACTATTTTAATTGTTGAGACTAAAAAAACTTTTTTTCTACAGATATTTAATAAAGTATCTTTCCTATGAACATTTTTCATAAGAAATAATTACCTAAATTTATACCTTTATTCTTAGTTCTATATTTCAACATTGCAATCATAATCTGCGGAATCAACTTACTCATATTCTGCATAGATAACTCTTTCAACTAAAAATATTACTAAAATGATTTCACTTAAAAATATTGAAATTGGAGTTAGTCATTCTGAAGTTTATAAAAGCAAAGAAAGTTGTGTGGTTTATAAAAGTAGATGGAGTGACTAAATTTTTATTGCCTGTTGTCGATATATTAAATAGACATTTTGTAATTATAATGGTTTTAATGAATTGTTATCTGTAAGCTTTAAGCTTTAGCCGTTTAAAATGCACTTCAAAACAATTTATTATAGCCCAGCATTACCAGAAAGTAATTTCTATTCATAGTAGATCGGTAAGTGAAAGTTGTGTGTTGCGCGCACCAGATTTTCTTTTCTACTGTCGTGTCTAACGATCAGAAATAATTTTTCATAGCCATCAAGGATTTTTCTATCAACAGCCTAACCTGTTGGGTAATCCTCCAAAATTCAAAAACTTAATCTCCCTCAAAATTTAAGGTTTTACGTTTCAGAATACTTAGAACTCAAAAATCGAATTTTTTTTTTTTTTTTTTTTTTTTTCCCCTACCTGGCCATTTCTGGCATACGAGGTAGGGCCATTTCTGGCATCGTCTATCGACCATCGTCCGCGCATTTTTTTCGAGACTAGCGGACCGATTTTTTAAAAATCTGGAATCACAGTCAGAGATCACCCGAAGATGATCCTCCTACCTCAACATTACTATCCGCCCTTTTCTTTCAAAGTGGCGACTGAAAAACCTGAGTTTCTATAGTCTGTAGCGCCTAATCGAATGTACCGATTTTAATGAAACTTGGCTAAAGTCTTCTCCTCAATGTCCTTTCAGTAAATGTATAGAACATACTTCTCCGAAAAGTACTTCCCATTCAAGATGGCGACCGAAAGACCTGTGTTGTATAGATTGTTGCGCCTGAAGGGATGTAGTGATTTTAATGAAACTTGGCTAACGAAATTTCATAAAATAAAAAAAAAAAAAATACCGTTGACGATTTGGTGCAAAGATGTGTTTTTTTTTTCAATATGTTTCAAATGTTCTACTGCAAAGCTTATTACTGTTCTACCTATACTAGGTAAGGAAAATATTGCGATTGGTTCAAATTTCCGAAATGCGGTTTTCGGCGGATCTATACGTTTCAGAGCCCTCTGAGTCCGAAAACACATGTTTAGCCATTGGTCTGTCTGTCTGTCCTAAGGTCTTTTTAGCCGATTTACATTGCTTTGGTTTATTAAAGAAATCGTACTGAAATCTTATCTTTGGTCAATTTTCAGGAAAATAAATCTAATTCAAATCTTAGTTGGTTTTTTAATGGACATATTTAAAGATATAAAAACTTTTCTGAAAAAGGTAGGAAAGTCATATGAGTGGACACCCCAGTTTTTGTTGTTGTTTATTTTGGTTTTTAATATCCTGAAATTGTTACATCAACTGAAGCAATGTTTTTTATTTTTCTTAGAAAATTACTAATGACAAAATAAAAAAAAAATATTGAGGGCAATATTAGGAATCAATTTTTATTTATTTTTCCTTACGTTACTAGGGACGTAATGCTACTTTTGATATATAGTTTGAAAATATTAAACCATTGTGTAATAATTTGCAGTGTTTTATTTCCTTATTTTTGAATATAGAGTGCCTGTTGACATCTCTTAATTAACATCTCTCACTGCGCTTTATACATTTGGATTAAACAGAGCGCCCGACATATCTCTTGTACCTTACGCTCTTGTACGCCCATCATAGTCGCCTTAATCAATCTTATAACCGATGGTGGAATTTCAAGTCTCTCTACCGCTGTGTTTTATTTTTTTTCGCCACTATCATAGACTGCCCCAAATTCCAAGAAGAGTGTATGTACATTGCAGTTTAATTCCTTCATCTTCTATAAGATCTGTCTTAAAGATAATAACCGATCAGTAAGGAATTCTCCCTAATGATGCCCATAATGACTCTTCCAAAAGCACACTGTAGAAGTATTATATATTAAGACTTTATAGTTAAAAGAAACATATGTTAGAATATATTTTTGGTTTATTATAATAATAGATTAATTTTGAATTTGTGTATCGATTATTTTTTTCCAAATCACTAGAAAATAGTGATTTTCGTGATAAATTCTAGAAGCTCTCTTGAAACATAATGGAATATTCTGAACAGACATCTTAAAAAACAAAAGAAATGTCTTAATGTCGGATCAATCAAGCGAAGATACAGCAATAATACCTATAATAATGTAGTCGAAGCGGCGAGGAAAGTCGTGTGACTAGGCCACAACAGATATAAAAGAATATGAAAAAATAAAGAAAAAAAATTGCTGACAAGATCGAGGGGACGGTGTTAAATGAAAATTTTAATTTGAGACCAGACAACAAGAAAAATTAATTACTCTAATCCTCAAGGTTACTAATTATAGGGTTGCGGCTTGCTAGCGACCTAGGTCTGATAAAAGTTCTCAGGGTCACCAACTTTTACTTAAATTCATACCCGAATTTATGTGGACTGCCATGATTAATCATTTATGACAATCACTTAACGGATTTTTTTTTTAAAAGCAAGGATATCTTAATTTGCTATGTACTATCTCAAAACTGTAACAACCCATTTTTTTTAAATCATATTCCTTTATACCTATCGGTGCGTTATTCTTATCAAAGAGGAAGGAAGTTTAGGGGAGAAAGGGTTCGATTGGTTCTGAAATGTATTATGGAGGGATAGCAAAGGTATCAGCAATGGGCTACATCAGAAACATGTGCTTCATTTAATATCATGGTTATGGATGATTTTATTTCTGGCAAAGTAAGAAGTATTGAGTATTTTACGAAGGATTTTAGATTGTAAGGATTGGATACGAGGATACTGAATTCGATGGTTCAGCGAATCTTTAAGTACAACTCCGTAAGTCCAAATAAGCCTTATTATAATCATGAATATAAGTCTATTGTACTTAATTGCAAGCTTAGAGCGTCTGTATAGTAAGTGCTGGAGTAGTAGAAACGTCTGTTTCTTGCCGTTATCCATTATAAAAAAAAACCGGAATCTAACAAAATATAGGCTTGGTAACTAAGTAATTGCGGTTTTTGGGAAATTAAAAATGCTCAAGCTGTTTCAAACACTTATAAATGCACGTGTGCGAACAAAGCTCTCTGCGATTACACGAGTAGGTCTAAGACAATTTTCGTTGATAAACTCTTTGATTTGTTCGTCTTCAACTTCAGAAATTTCGCTAACCATTTTGGACACTGGTTTTGTTTCAAGAGTTTGATGCATAACTTTTTGTGTTCTTGTGAAATATTTTTTCCTATACGAAAATATAAAAGGAGAATATGTCGACAATGCTCACTTTGAGTTTGTATTTAAAACAGAATTTGAATACTAAACTAAGCATTTGATCACCAAAATATTTACATGAAATTATAAAAAAGGTTTCAATACGGGAATCAAAATTTCTTTAAATATACAAACATAACAATGCTATTACAGTTAATTATTTAGTTGATAATCCTATAGATTAATTTCATTTGAACCAGTAACAGTAAACCTCCCATCATGAATGGACATTACTATCATTTCATAGGAATCCAATGAATGAAATTTCAGACAAGGTAAAAGGTACTCCAGCAAATAAATTAGGAGAAGGGTGAGTTTAGGCCCCTCGACGAAAGGTCAGGTACCAGTTTAATAGGAACTGGAACAGCTCCCTTTGTACCCGGTGACCTCAATGGACGTTTCGACAAAATTTACTACCTGTCAATTTCCATTTCAACTTGATCAGTTAAATAATTACATATTTTATAAGGTATAAATCAATCAATAAACAAATAGTTTCTGATTTGCTTAACGAATTTCTTTTAAAGTGTATTCCTTTATTTAATTTTATTCATTTGAGTTCTACCAATGGGCAGTTTCTCTTCATGTTGTACATGTCATGTTACTAATTTCACATTTACTTATTGTATTTTCTTTGTTATACAGTTGTAAATTCCATTAAAATAAAAAAAAAATAAAAAATTTATTCATTTTTTGTTTTGTTAAAAAGTAAAAATGAAAGACAATTCGGCTAAAGAAGTGTAAAAAATATAAAAGAATTGCAATTTAAAAGGGTGCTTGCTTATCTTTTTGTCATTAAGCAATAATTTAACATTAAGTAAACGAATGTGAAAATAGTTATTTTTCAAGAGACAAAAAAAAAAGAAACAAATTTTGTGATTATATTTTTTATCTTTGGTCTTTTAACTTCTCTGAGTCCTCGATTTATGGTAATAAAATTTTATTTTACAAAAATACCTTTAGTAAATTAACTATTCCTAATAGCCTTTTTCTTTTTCAATCTTTAACCTTTTGGAATTCAATTATACTCCTAATATATTGGGTTGGCAAATAAGTCCTTTCGGTTATCAGAATGAAATAAATCTCAATGCATTATAGATATAAAATTTATTTTAATCTATAATATATTGACCATTATTTAATGACATTTCCCTTTCACTAACCACATAATGCCATGTTCATAGAATGTCTGGAGTTTATTGTTGAAAACTGATCCAAATATTTTTTGATGTCTTCTTCCTTTGGGATTTCTTTCCATTCATAGAGTTTTGCTGAGACCGGAATAAGTAGTATTCACTTGGAGCTAGGTTTGATGAATAGGGAGGGTAGGGCAAAAGGTCTCATCCGAGGCTAAATAATTGATTGCGAGTGACCAATGAGGTGTGGGGTCTAGCGTTGTCTTGGTAGAACACAACACCCTTCCGATCATTCACAAATCTTCAGAATGTTCTCCGAATTCGATGTTACTATATTCGTTGGAAAGCCGAATGAACGTTTTTTTGATTAAATGCCCACATAAGGAATAAACAAACAAGAACTCCTTTTAAGATAAATAGATGTTTTTATTTTTTATCTCTTTTTAGTTTCTTTACGAAGGTCCAGTTGATGTGGTTTTGTGGCCCTAAATTTGTTGTAGATAGTTAAAGTCGTATTGAAGTTACAACATTTTTTGTGATTTTTGAAAAAAAATCATGTGAGAGACCCAAACATTAAATCTGGAAACATAGCCGAGCTTGTGTAAATGGTTTTCAACGCTTGTCTGCGACACATTTAGGGCCATAGCAATCTCTCGTACTGCTTGGTTTTGATCAAATATGGCTTTAACATTGCTTTTTCCAATTTCATGTAGGTGACCAGTCCGTTGAGCAACATTGATTTAAAAATTTTCGGAATAAAATTTGGTAAACCAATTTCGCAGCACGCTTACCTTTTTAAAAATAATACAAGAAAATATGCCGATAATGAATGATATTTTCTTCCATATTCACAGTGCAACAGAAAACACAATACTAAGCTAGTTTCAACAAGAGTTATCAGATATAGTTGTTGAAATATTAGAAACAGAGTAAGTCCTTAGATATTAATATTGAGATTATATTTCCCATTTTTTCCCGAAAATCTGTAGCTAATCAGTTCCAAAGATTTCGTGATTCTATCTCCCTTAATGTTTATCGGCTTCTACTTTCCCCGCTCCTTTTTTCCCTTTTTGATTATGGCTGTCTTTTATACGGTGGGCTGTCTGGTGTGCATGAAAAGAAATTGAATAGGCTAATGAATTGTTTCATTAGATACATCTTTGGAGACCCAGGTATTCCCACCTCTCCTGTTGGTAGGCCGAATTTAGGTGGCTATATTAAGTTTTCCCACGCCAATATTTCTTAGGTTTATTCTTTTTCCGAGCCTCTTCAACCGAAAAATCTTCGGATAATAAATTAAAAATATTTTTTTGTAATAGATTTCTATACTCTTCCTAACAATAAATGAGAGAACTACAAACCTTTTCTACACCAAGCAAATTGGTCTTGTATAAGTACAATAATATATAAAAATAAGTTCAGAGAAATCTGTGTTTTATTGTCTAACTATTAAACTGGAAGTATATTTTTTAGTTGGACAAGCTAAGTTATAGCAAGTAACCTAAGCTAAGAAAATTAAATTGTTGCTTTAACAGTCATTGTAAACTTTAAAGTTTCACCAGTTGTGTGTGTTAAGTAGAAAATCTTGATGATATTATATTGTTCATAAGAAAAATCGTATTTCTCTGTTGTCGCTTCTTAAGGAAGAAGAATAGATATCAAATGATAGAAAGTTTTCACTTTAGTAGTTTTTAAACAATTTTTATAAATTTGGATTGTTGAACATCAATTCCTTGTTCATAGTACTGGTATGGTACAGGAATATTCCATACTACGTGCGCTGTGATCATGAGACAGTTAGATAAAAGCCGAGAGGACGAACATGGAAGGCCGAAGACAAGGTCGGATCTCCTCCCTTGATCTTGAACTATAAGACCACACCCACCTCCTGTTCTGTCTCCCAGATATCGGGCACACCAGCGCGCTAAGCAGGTTTCGGGCCCTACTTCAAGAGATAGAAGGTGATGCAGATCCCTTTTTATCAAATTATTAACATCATTCTAAAACTTCGAGAATGGTTATTATCTGATCGTAACCTATAAAATTTTTATTTACGAAAATTTTCGGAATAGTGTAGTTTTCAATCTGAAGATAAGCTAACTTTGTCTATTTAATTAGGTACTAAAAACTCATAAAGATGCATTTCCTTTCCATTTGAATCGTATGATAATTTGATCACACAATCGAGAATAACGGTGGGATGGAAAAATATTGGGCTGTTGTTGGCATGACCACCATCCCTATATAGGCAAAACATTTTTGTAGGCTCCTTTGATTTTCGATTTTGTGATCATATGATCTTACATTTCAATTGGAAAGCAAATAAAAATGTATGAGGTTTTAATATTTAATCTAATTAATTAATTTAATGAAAAATGCCCCATTTCTGAGAATTTTCATGAATAAAACAAATTTACGCTACGATGGGATGAAGTCATTCATGTATTTTGAGGTGGATATTAATAATTTGATAAAAAGGGATCTCTACCACGGACTAATAGAGTTCATTTATGATTTATTTATAAAATCGTTCATATTTAAGTAGTGTGTTTTCTCCATAAGAAAAATATAAAGGACATTTTTTTCGTGATATTGAGTAGTCAATATCGACTAAAACACTACAGAAGAAGTATGAACATAAATTATATTAAGTAGCTTATTTCCAAATTGAACCCGAATTGTTTTTTATGGAAATCGAGATTTACATGTAAAAATAAAATACCCAATACATCCGATGGAGATAATTATTTATTTTTTTTAAATATGTACCTAAATATTTAAGAAAGTGGTTAGTTCTTTCTTTACTTTCATACCTATTGGTAAGGAAAGTATTGCGATCGGATCAAATTTCCGATATGAGGTTTACGAAGGATCTATATTTTTCAGAGCCCATTGAATCCGAGAAACACATTTTTAGCCACTGGTCTGTCTGTCTGAGCCAAGAGAATCAAAATCAATCCCAGCAAGTCCACTCATGTTAGCTTCTCCCTGAAGAAGATCTCGTGTCCTGCTGTGACAATAGCCAAAAAGCCAGTTCCCTGAAAAACACATGTACGGTATATCGGACTACTTGGACAAAAAACTCACCAGGAATATTTACACTAAAATAAAAAAACAAGAACCGACCAGACGATACATACTTGCTAAACAAACGACTAATCTACACCACCATACTAAGACCTATTTGGACATACGGAGCAGAACTTAGGGGTTTCGCAAAACACACACACATAAACAAAATTCAAACCACACAATCCAAAATACTTCGTAAAATCGTCAATGCTTCTTGGTTTATTTCGAATCACACCATACACACAGACATGAACATACCAACAGTAAAATCCTACATTCACAACAAGTACACAACATTTCATTCTTCTACACTCATTCATCCAAATCCACTTGTTCTATCTTTATCTTCCTCCCTGTTACCTGGTACCTTAACGACAACTTAAAAGGCAGTGGCCTAGAGATCTTCTGGTAGCAAGTTAAAAAAATATCAAGAATACAAGAACATACAATAAACTCCAACACATTTGCTTGAAGCGTTACAACGGAAAATTTTCAGGAAAATAAATCTAATTAAATTTTCTTGTGTTTTTTTGTGGACATATTTAAAGTTATAAAAAATCTTTTCTGAAATACCTATCTATTTTTATTTATTTTACTGTACCATTATTGTAAACAAAAAAATTATTTTTTTAGTGGTACAATTTTTATAACTTTTCCTCCCCTAATCACATACACTGTCCTTTGTGACAGATTGTGATATTTTTCAATAAATAAGTTTTTAAAAAAATCATATACAATTGGTTCTTAAAAAAACCTAATCAATCTTCTTTTTTTTTTCCCGATTTACGTTTCTATGTTTTTTTTTCTTTTTTAGTTTCCATTGAAATGATCTGTGATTTTCGGTATATATATATACATTAGATACATATGGATTGTAAAGTATAAGGATGAAACCAAATATATATATATATATATATATATATATATATATATATATATATATATATATATATATTTTTATCCGGCATTTCGCCACGTGAAATAAGCTTACAAATTAAAAAAAAAAAATCAATAAACCAATAAGAGAACCATATGAATTAATTTCATTAACTGAAAAGAAATAAAAGAAATGGTTATGTCGTTTTGTTGACATCGTTTATCACTGAGATAAGCGGAGATGCCCATATCAGGTTATCATGTGCTGATTTGCTGTCTATGGGAAGCTATTTATCTGGTAAAAAAAAAAAGTAATGAATGATAGACATTTAATGCGGAAATGTTTAGAGCTCTTTCAACATATTTAATGAATATATTTGATCAAACAAATTCTAAAGTAAAAAAAAAAAGGAATTAAAATGCTTTATTCATTTTCCCGATGTTTATGATATGTATTTATGTATAAATTATTCTAGAATAATATTACGGTATTTTTTTTTTCAATTATCATTCGTTTTACTAGGATAAAAATAATTAAGATTTGAATTCTTGTTTTGGAAAATAACATTAGTTTCTGGTAATTATTAAATTTTTATGGTGATGATCATTATTTTTTTCCAATTTGAAGATTTTTTTAAAGAAATAAAACAATATAAATAAGAATATGAAGATACGCACATTCTAATTTCTATAAATATTTTTTTTGCTTTTCCCGATTATGGTTCTACTAAATGGTTTTATAAAAAATTAATAAATATTATCGAAGAAACGATAGTAAAATTTGTAAATAATAAAGTAATCATCTTTTCAATATTTACTGTAAATTGGAAAAGCAAAAATAAACTTCCCCAGGTGAGGCTCGAACTCACAACCCCGGCATAGCTCACAACTACTGTCCTATAAGTACCGTGCGCTAACCAATTGCGCCACTGGGGAATTCGATTAGGGTACCACTAGGAAGAAATAGGAATTAACTAGAAATTAATTAATACTATTTATAAATATTATATGTCAATTATATACTTTTTTTTTAAGAATGTGCTATTTTTAAATTTAAGAGTGAACTAAAATTTTCCATAAAAGTTCTAATATTTTTTTATTATTATTATTAAATTCATATTTTCATAATCCTATATATTATGATAATTTATTTAATAATATTGTGATAAATTTTTCATGAGTATATTAGAAGCATTTCTATTATATCTGACTTGTCTTCGCTCAATAGTCAACTAAAAATCAGCTCAAATCAGTAAAAATAAAAGGTAATCTAACATCATAGATTGATTGGCTTATTTTTTAAAATGATATTCTATTCCATAAAATTTCTACACATGAATCTAATTCGATTATTCGTGCGGGAGTTTAAAACTTTTTATGCCCAAAATCGAGAAATTTTACTCACATTTTCGTTTTAAATATCAAAGAACAAATTTGATTCCGTGTCAGTACGTCTGTTGCCAAATCTGATTTTGATGAAATTTTCAAAGATTGTAAAGGTTCACGGCCGAATCTACGAGGGAGGGGGCTGAAGCTTCCGAGCTAAAAGTATTATTGTTCGTGTTATTATAGTTAATAGTACTTACAGAATCACTTAAACTATATTTCATATAGGAAATTAGATCCTTTCTTTTTCTGCTGACCCTGAACGGCCACAATCCACGGATTTTGACAGATTTGTCACTGTCCTTGAAATCAAGTGAGTCGGTGAGAGTGGCACTATCCTCAACTTGGTCCCAAAGGAATCGCTATCAATTCCAGGCTATCAATGTATCAAGCGATATTTGTCCGTATACCTCGAGACCAAAGGTCTTAGTTCTGTAATAGACAATTGAAAAAAAAAAATGTTTTTTTAAATTTAAATTAAAATTAAATTTAAAAAAAAAACATTCTTTTAAATTTAAACTTTTTAAGTTAACCAGTTTATCAGTTACCTAATAAGTGGGCTTCTCGTTGTAAATAAAGTTGCTGAAATATGCATTTAGAGGATTTCCATCAATATCTTACAGCAAACAATTCAACCACCTACGTTCTTCTGCGTGAATTCGACAACTCTTGTAAAACTTTCGACCCTTATGTTCCCTCATTTTGACTACGGCTGTCTGGTTTACGGTGGACTCTAGCAAACTTGATGCAAAACTTAAACGGCTTGTGAATTGATTAGTTAGATTTATTTTTGGGATCGCCTGTGATACGCGAATAGCACAGTATCGTGTGGGGCTAATGTGGCACTACCCATCTCTCAGGTGTCAATATTTCCTCGCATCCTTCCTATATCAGATTATCAAAACTTCGGCCTATTCTACAAATGACAGAGTTTCCTGCAATTTAAATCTTCAATCAAATCCCATACACTCGATCTCACCCCTGTGACTTCTACCCTTCTCCCCACCGCATTGCTGCGTTTGACAAATCTTTCTTAACCTGAGCTGCCTTCTTCTGAAACTCTATCCCACCTATTATCCGTCATGCTTCGACGGTTTCCTACTTCGAAATTCTCCTCTTCACCCACCTCATCATCGCCGAATCTAATTTATTTTATTTTATACTAAATCACATTTTCCTATATTTCAAAAGTACTATTTTCCACACACTTATTATTATTATAATATTTTTCATTTGTTTATTTCGTTTTTTTAATTTGTAATCGCCTCTACCCTAGATGGTAATTGGCAGTTCGTTTTTTATACTCTATTGTAATATTGGGTTTCTATTAAGTACCGAAATAAAGTGGTGACTCCATCTTCGTTGTCTCTTAATATTTCTTTCATTGCTATTGGTAGTTTGAGTTTTTGTCGAATATTGTTGAACTCGTGGCACTAACAGATGTTTTACTGACTGCGGTTTATTGTTACACTTTTGGCACGTGTGTGCTTCCAGTCCTCTGAGAGGATACTCGGGAGTAAACAGGCAGTGACCAATTCTTATTCTGCTCAATATGGTTTCTTCTCTTCTAGATTTACTTGTGCTACTACCCCATTCGTTGCAGTCTGTTTTGCTTTCTCATAGTTTTCACTGTTTAGTTTTCCATTTGTTTTACCAAACTTCCAAGAACTTTTTTTTCGTTTCGTGTACTCAGTCTTCTACTGTGGTCTAGTTTCTTGAAATTCTGGTTAGTACCTCACCCTTTCTTACTAAATTAGCAGACCAAGCACTCTTTCATTGTCTGAGGTACCATTATGAGATGGAACACAGACAAATACTATACTGACCGTTTTTTTAAAAATATTTTCTTTCTCAATACGCTATATTTACACTTATTTTTTATTTATATTAATGAGTTCGGTCACACTGTTTTGGCCACTATATAAAGCTATTTTAATTTTACTCTCAAGGAACTTTGTCCCAGGATATTAAAAAAGACTTTTATTTCTTTTCAATATAAAAATGACATCATTACTAATAGTGCTCTTATACCTTTTTTTATTTTTTAAGAAATTTAAATATCCTTGAAAAATCTTACTATAAAAAAAGCAAATAGTCTGTACTTTTTGAGTTATTGGAAAATCTAATTTTACAACCCCTCTTAACTTTTTTTCCAGCTTTTTTTCGGTGAAATATGTTATAGAGATAAATTTAAAGGGCTTCGAATAAGGAGGCTTTAGCCAAGTTTCATCGAAATCGAAATTCGTTTAGGCGCTACAGTCATCAGCGACACAGGTTTTTCGGTTGCCATCTTGAAAGGAAAGAACTGAATCTTAAAACAATCGGTCCGGTAGTCTCGGAGAAAAGTCGTGGACGGCGGACAAGCGGATTTTTTTTATTCCATTTTTGGATTCTACGTATCTTGAAACGTGAAAGGTCAAATCTTGAGGGGGCGTTAACTTATTATTTTCTTGGTCGATTACAAATGTTGATTATTGAAAATGTTGAACCGAAAACTGACCTGAGTTGATACTAGCTTCCTCCAGGAAAAATCTTATAAGAAGGTAGGGAAAATAGTTATAAAATGTTTCAAAAGAACAGTTTGGCAAGAGAGACCACACTGTCTGGTTTCAATTCCTTTAAGTGACAAAATAAATTAAATGAATGCTCCACTCAATATGATATAACTACCCCTAAATTCAATCTTGACTAGCAGACATTTTTTAGAGTTATTTGTAAAGCGAAGAGTGGAGAACCCACTCGGGGTAGGCTATATACTTCGCCACAAGCGACGTTTCAACTCAAGGGCTTCGTCTTAGGGGCAATAAAGAAAATTTACTCTCCCTCTTCTACTCCATGTCTACGACCTCGTTCTCCGGGTAATGGTAGAGATATTTTCCAATTATTAAATTTCGCCTTTGGGTTTCATCACTATAAGTGTGGCCGAATAGTATTGCCTTGTTCGACGCCTTTTGAATTAAATAACCAAATGTTAATAGCTACAAGCTGTTGGAAATTTGAATTGCTAATTTCGCAGGGTCAAAACGGAATACAATTAGCGTACTTACTTTGAGCTGGAGGAAGGAGCAGGAGTTAGGTCTGTTTTTGTGCTGTTGTTGGCTGTTGCTGGTACTTGTACTAATTGTTGATTCAATAAGAAAAAAAATACCACAGCGTTTTCTTAAAATACAAGTTAGAAGCGAAATCACCAACAAGGCGAAATTAATAATATGAAATATAAATACATTTTTTGTCCTATATTCTGAATGAAATAACATTTACAATATAATAAATCTTTAGGAACAGGGTCAGTAATTTGTCTCAACACTATCTAGTGGAACAGAACATCGAGTGGAAACACTAAGTTTCTTATTTTTACGGCTAATTAAAAAAAAATTATATTGACTTCATCAAATAGGTTTTTGAATTCACCATAGTATTTGGATATATTTTAGTCTAAATGTTTAAAACAGTTGTTATTATTTTTTTTTTTTTACAATCTTTTTCCCTGTCCGATTTCATAAATCCACGTCAAGTCAAAATACTATTTTTAATTATAGTTCATTACAAAGAGGACGAAATGCTGAAAATTTCTTTTGCATACAGTATTCAGGTTAAAATATTAGTTTCGGAGATATTTTAATACAAATGTAAAAATTATTTTGCCCTTACTTGTGCTAATTGTTGATTCTATAAGAAAATAAACTACAGTGTGCGTCTAAGACACACGATAGATGTGAAAACAGCCACAAGACAAAATTAATAATATGAAATATAATTTTTTGTTCTATATTCACAAAATAATAACATTTACAATATATACAATTATAATATATATTATTTTGTATATAAAGTATTTTTATGCGCGCATTAGTCAATACCATTTCTCTTTCCAATTCGTCTTTATGATTTTCTTCGTCGATCTTCTGTAACAGAAAATATTTAAATATTTAATACTTTTTTTTCTTCTAATAAAACTTTTGTAACGGGGTCAGTAATTAGTCGAAACACTATCGAGTGTAACAGAAAATCGATTAGAAACACTTATTTAATTTCTCATTTTTATGGCAATTTTTAGCCATTTTTTAAGCCTCTCTAACGGGGCGTCACGTCAAGATACAATTTTGATTAATAGCTCTTTATAAACAGGATGCAACGCTGAACATTTCCCTAGTACAGTATGCAGGTCCGATTTTTATTTTCTGAGATATTTTAATCCAAATGCAAAAATTAGCGTTACATAGGCGAGCGTGACGGCTCAAAAAGTGAACAGCGCGCACCACAAAAAAGTTTACACTTAAAAAATGAACGTAAAAAGTAAATATATTTATATTCAGTTTATTTTTCTTATACTTCCTCCTCTCCTCTCCCTCCCAAAAAATATACTATTGTTTCCCTGTATCGAAGGTTAATTAGATAGTAGTTATTTTTGCTGAAAACATAGATAGAATATAAAATGGCATAATATATTTACACAAATAGAAGAAAATCTTAACTTATTCGTTAATAAACCTGAGCAAAATTAATATGAACTTAATATGCTCATTCTTTTTTGAAGGTTTAAAAAAAATAAATAAAAATTCTTCATCCACCCTATTAAAATTTTATTTAGTTTACTATGAATAAACATTTTATTTACTTAAATTATTTTTTTTTGTATTAATCGCTTTTTATTCAATAAAATAAATTGGAATTACTAAAAGAACAAAAAAAAACAACTTTAATTTCTTACTTGTTGCGGAAAAATCAAACGATATTATATATAAATATTTTTGTAGCTCTTGTAGTCTACTATCGCAGCTTTACAAATTTCCAATTTAAGCTTGCACAAGCCGTTTGCCGCGTTTTTCCCGTTTTCAAAACTGTGCACTCTTCCACAGATCCCTTATATTAAGTTAGATTATTGAAAAGAAGAATCTGTATGTTAACTTAGCTGATGGCCTGTTAAAGGTGTGTGTTTAAATATTTTCTCTTACCCTCGCAATATTTTGCTCAGTTTTTTTATACCAAAAGAGTCCTCTATGTTAAGTTAGAGGATTGCAAAATTGTAAGTTTACTAATTATGTCCTAAAAAAAAAAACGAATTCTGTAGGTTTAAGTTTTTAAGGTTTGAGCCTTTTTTCTTGGCTTTCGAGAATATAAGCACTGCACAGCCCTTTTTCGTACAGATGAATAATACACATGAGTCCCTCTTTGTTGAGTTGGAGGATTTGAAAAATTTGTATGTGAAAAGTGGATTGTTAGCGAAGACTTTTCGTATTGATATTATTTTTTACATTCTCTTACATTTCAATAAATTAAATTTGTAAATTAATTATAAAATGATAAATAAATTCAGTAGTTCAATTGAAATTCGTTGATTATTAAATTTAAAAAATCCGAAAATCCCCACTAAAGTGACGATAAAACAGTAAAATCACTAATATAAACATATAGCTAGAAAAGAGACATAAAGTAATTATGTTATAAATGGAAAAATCCTCCTTATAAAACCATAAGTATCCAACATACATGTTAATAGTTAACCTTCCAACGTTTATTCAATTCAAACATCATCAGGACAGAAAAAAACGGATCACATATATGCATGAATGTATTCATGTATTAGCTATATATATGTATATATAGATATATGTATGTATTAGGTATATATTTATACAAATATATTTTCTTAAGTTATCAATAGCAATTTTTGTTTTGTTTTTTCTTTCTGCGTAATTGTTTTTTCTATCCTGTTAATGCCGGAATTGGCGAAACTTTAGCAGATTAACTGTCAACTGAATTTTAGAGACTAATGACTGATAATGAGAATGATGGATTTATGAGTAGGATTTTTCCATTTATGGCATAATAAAATCACTTTTCAAAAAATGAGAGAAAAGCTTTAATACTCAAGCCTTCACGTTAAGGTTTTGTCAATATAAAAAAAATAATGACAATTATTGTTGTAGCTGAAATTCCTTCCTGTCATTAGCACATAGCTATTTCATTAAAACCTATTAGCATAAGCATTTGAACTGATCATATCATATTATACTTGCAGATGGGAGTTTAACATAATAACACATTGATCGATTAGGACCAACGTGACACTTCACCACAATGATCCGGACTAGTACTATACTATTATTATTATAACTATTACAATGGTTAAGTGGTACAGATAATAATATTAGATTCAAAATATGGAGCTTACTTTTGAAACTACTATCTTTGTTTATTTTTCATGTAATATTTCTCCTAAAAAATATACTTTTTTTTTGTAAATACACTGTGTCGGTACTGGGTGGGCTCGGTGTAGGATCCTATTCAATACAGGACAATACAATAAAAGTGGTGGTAAATTTTGTAAAATTTTTGGCATGTTGAAATGGTTTTGCACGTCTTTATAGCTCCTGTATATTGAGTCAGAGTGTTGAAAATTTGAATATTATCTTAGTTTTAGGAGTACTCAACTATTGTCCCACCTTCCAATTTTTTAATTTTTTTTCCTTTCGGTTTCAAGGTTTGCGCTCCTTGTAGCCTGTCTTAGTTGAATAATGGGATTAAAAATGTCCATGTAATTTCACTTGACGGTAGAGAAGTATTTTTTGTGAGTATCAACAATTTTTACCAACCCCATCACTTTTATATTATAAATTATGTTCGGAATAAAATTTAAAAAATATTCAAAATAAATCGTCAAAGACAATCTTTTTGCGCGATTGATTAAAATTCTATGTGATATTCCCAGGTAAACGCTAATTGGGATCATTAAATAACCTATTAACCGATTTTTTTTTTGTTGGGGCTCAATTTTACACCGTTATAAATATTCGGGGGAATCCATATTTTGGGGTTTTTTAAACAAGGAAACAATGTAAAATATGGAGCAGCCGATTATAATTATAAGTAAAGTAAATTTTAATTTTTTTTTTTAAATATATTTTCAATTACACCCATTTTAAGAAAAGGGGAACAATGAAATCCTCCCTTAGGAGGGATTCAGGAGGGGGCGTCATGCAAGACCGCCTATAAAGGCATAGGTACCCCTACTGAGATAAAAATATATCATAAAATATAATTATTTTGAGAATAATAAACTATGTAAACCATCGCTTAATCGGTTTTTAAAATTTATTTTTCTATTTATCTATTTCTATTCTTAAGATTTTTTTATTAAAAAAGCCTAAGATTGTCTTTTATATACAAAAAGTATTAAGTTTTTAACTGTTCCTTATTAAAAAATTCCTTCAAACATTCCTTTCGTGATGTCCATTGTAGCCTGGTTATAACGCTTGATTTAGGTTTACAATATTTAGTTAATACGGGTAAGATTTTCATTAGCAAAATGTTAATAAAATTTTGATGGCTGTTTTTTATACCAGTTAGTAGCAAAATAGAGAGAATCACTTCATTTTCATAAAAGGGTAATTATAATAATATAATATATAATAATAATTATATTGAGTTGCTGCAAAAAAAGCGTAGGTATTTATTAATCATTATGAACAATTATTTAAAACTAATATACAAATATACAGACAGCATTGACAATGTATATGAGCGTAGTGAGGGCGGGGTGGCCGAATGGGCTACGCGTGTGCACTGCACCGCCGTTGCCCGGCAACAGGATATATGATTCTATGATATGAAAATAGTCACGATTTCGCTTCCCGGTATCATAGGGGATTTTAAATTTCCCGCCCTCACCCTCTGGTCCGGGAAAATCCCGTATAGCCTAAAAGGAGAGGTAGGGAAGAACAGGAAAAAAATAAATAAAAAATATGAGCGTAGTAGTATACACTCTTTTTTTTATATAAATGTACTATTTTTATATTTTATTTATTTATTTTATTTTTCTGTTGTTTTTTTGTTGAAAATTTCTGTCATTCATTCATTAACACTCTACTTCCCTTCTCACCCCTTATACATTTCTCTTATTCCTCGTCATATTTTATCCTGTCTCTTCCTAATAATATTTTTTCAACACTTTGATGCCTAATTTTTACAGTGGCAGTAGCGAAATATAACCATTTTTATTAAAACATCTTTGAAAAAAATTAGCGACATATTAACTTAGATAATAAATCCTGTTATTATCTAAGTTATTTGGGGCGTAAAACCATATTTTTTAAACTAACAATGTAAGTTTTATTTTATTATTTGAAAACCTTGGTGAAAAGCTGGGTGCTGCAGAAATCTGGCTAGTATCTCAGAGTCATAACTTTTAAGCTTTTAAATTTGTCAAAATTATTTACAAAAATCGAAGATTGATCATATTTGCGTCATTATTCGCATTCAAATTATTGACTAATAATAAAAAAATAGACATGTTATTACTCAAATGCTAGAAGTGAACATAATAGATCTGTTGAGAAATATTTACCATACATTTTTTGAACCAGCGTCTGAAACGATATTATGAAACTCTTAATTTACTTTATTTCATTATATATATATATATATAAATAGGTAAAGTAAAACATATAAATAATACACTAGCATTATTAATTATATAAATAACGTAAAAGTAATTATATATTAATCTGTCCTAATAAAAACATAGTAGTTAAAAATAGACTCGAAGTGGATAGTACATACCCCTTGAGTATTTCTTGGGCTTTTGTGGTTGAGGTTTTCGACCTTTATTTTCTTTCAAGGTTGCGGTCAAAGCATTGAGGCCTATAATGCGTAGGCTTTTACTCCAATATTTAAACTTCTCCTTCGCCTCATGGAATTGTCCGTCTTATTAAATGAGAAATTAATCTTAGATTCTGCTAAGAGATTTTATATTTATTTGCTAAAAAATCTTGCTGACTGCTGTACTCTTATATTTTCCATATATCTCATCTATACATGAAATATGTAGCAAGAAAAAGTGTTAAGCGGTTCTATGTTTCGTCAAGTTCAAATGATCCAATTTCGAAACGAAAAGTAGTACTAATCAGACTAAGGTAAGCATATGGTAAATGTGTTACTGCTAACATTTAACAATTTTATTTAAAACTGTTCTAATAATTTCGATCCTCTAATAAGGTACTTTGTTCGATTTAAAATAAAATAAAGCCGTTATTGTGTATTTGAAAAAAAAATTGATAAAATTATTGCACCATTTCTTACACATTTTTAAAATAGAATTATAACGCAATATTTATTAAAAAGAAATAAAATTATAAATTCAGATGAGTGTTTTAGAAAACCAATATCATTGATTCTTCCTCATTAAGTAGCAGTACAAATTTTTATCAAATACTATTTCATACAGTTCTTACATAAATCTTTCAGCGCTTTTCAAGAAGAATGGAGTCTTTCCATCAATAACCAGATCCTTTGGAACATATTTTATTTTATATTCCTCTAAATGTGGGACTATCCTGAAACTATTCCTAAGACTACATGACTCCAAATAACATACCATGTAGCTACTAGAATCTTCTTGTCCCTCTACTCCCCTCTACTTCAACAGCTCCTGTTGTTTGATGAAGTATCGGCTGGGCTACAGATAAATGAAACTTATGAATTACTTTACTAGATTAATCTTCAGGTTTTTAAAGAGCTTGCCTTCTTCTTCGTTGAATTCCGAGTTGCTTTATCCTGCTTTCAGACACAAATAACACATAGGTATTATTCTTTATCAGGTCCTTAGAACCAAAATATCTGTTTGTATCCTTTTGCTTATCCCTCTATCCACTGTTCATTATCTAAACATAATAACATCTCAATCTATTGATTTATATATTCTCTCTTATAAACCTCATTCTTCTGCAAATCTTTTTATTGTTTGTGCTTCCTCCATCTGGAATACTTTGCCCATCTTTATTTGTCAATCTTCCTCCTTGTATTTTTAATTCAAGTATGTTTTTGTGAATGTCCATATATTTTATGGGTGCATCCTTTAAATAACTAACTTATACTCAATGATTTTTTTCCCCTTTTGGTTTTAAAGATTTAATTGGTATTTGGCAGCAAAAACCAGCAATGTTAAATGCAGCTCCTCAGCATCTTTGTTGATTCGACTTATCTGTCTTTTTCTTCACCCTTTCCTTGCCTTTTGGGCTATACGGGGTTTTATGGGAACAGAGGAGAGGGTGTAGATTAATGGCAGAGTTAAAAGCCTAACGGCACCCGAACGCAAACTTACGTAATTACTTTATAACCTAAACTCCGTGCAACTTATTTATCATACGGGTTGTGTAAAGGCAACCTGATGATCTGTCCTGGGTTACGCCTTTCTCTCATCCTAACCTCCTTGCCTTTATAGGATGGGACATAGACTGACCGGTTTTTGTAAGCAGTTCTTTGTTGATCCTTCTGCTCCTTGCGTGGGTTAGATTCATTACTAAATTGAGACCACCAAATTTCTTGATGGTTTTGGTGAGATAGGATTAGTTAGCTCTACGTCGCATCCCCAATATGGAGGACCCGAAGCTTTGTTAGACAGGGTAATCGCTTAACTCCCTGTTACTCAGGACGTGGACGTTCCAACTTCCCATCATGATCAGAATAGCTTTGGTTAAACAAATTCTTATAGTCCTCCTCTCCCTAATATACCAGAAATAGCTAGGTTGGGGGTAAAGGAAACCAAAAAATAAATTGAACCTGAGCCTCTTTTAAAACAATTCTACGATTTTTTGTCACTTCCACCTTTCTAGATCTTGTCACGCCATATTTTCGACGTCATCTATTCCCTTGTTTTACGGTTACTCTTTTCCTCATCTTCTTCCTTGTATATTTTTTTATTTGGGAGGGATACTTCAGCCCGAAAGTGATTGTTGCATTGGCATATTGTTTGCATTGTTCCATCAAATACAGTGATTGATACATAGAACACAAATAATATTCATTCTGCTTTTATAAAAGAAAATAAGATATTGTAGGATCAATAAAATGCGTGAGGACGTGCCTGCGTATGAGCTAAGAAAAATCTCAAAAATTCAACTGAACAGACTGGTCTTTTTCTTTAGAAATGGTCTTTTTCTTTAGAAATTGATTTTTATTCTTTTCTGAATGAAACTTTCACTACAATTTTTTATTATTTTTTTTATTATTTGAGTTAGAATACTGAAATTACGCGTTACATAGTTTTGGTTTTATTGGCTAGTGACCCAATTTAGCTACCTACTACAGACTCGAACTCTTGAAAAACACCCGTGAGAGCTGTTATTATTCTTTTTGCTAATCCAATGTCATCTGCATATAGTTATAAAGTTGAGATATTCTATTTTATATGGTGCTATTTGAATTTGTATGAAGGGCACGAATCTCAGGGGGCCAGATTAAGAAAAGTTTTATCTTTGACTTAAAATTAGTTTTAAAGTATTCCTAGTATTTTTACCTCACATGTAGTATACTTAAGTGTTATTCTTATTAATCTGTTTAACGTTATAGGAATTTGAAGGATTAACAATGTTTACATATTGATACTTGTATTACGTCTATTTCAACGAAGACTGTTTACGTCTTTTCGAGAGTTTGTCTTAGCATTTCGCGGCACAGATCTTTTCACCGAAAGGGATCTTACATCTAAAACTTCGTGAATGGCTTCCTCTTATAGCCATATATATATATATATATGGTCTACCAAGATGTTAGTAGCCCCCCTGAGGTTCGGTCCATGGACGGTCTGTTTCGGGAAAAGAAATATAGGTCCTCGTGCGCCTGCTGACTCCGAACAGCCATAATCCTTGGATCTAGACCGATTTGTCACTGTCCTTGGACCCGAGTGAGTCTGTGGGAAGGACAGATGGCACCAAAGGGATCGGCTATGGGAGCTACGGGTGGCCTGCCGCTGCACCATGGCGACCATGGTTCGTAGCAACGCGAGGTTGGGTGACCCCCTCCAGGCCATTTGAGCTTCCGCAAGCAACAAACGTCTGTAAGGATACCACATCTCCCGGCCAAAGATCTTCATGGTCTGTAGTGCCAACCGGATATATATATATATATATATATATATATATATATATAATAGGGTGTATAAAAAAATTACCGTTTAATCAAATTCATGATTTCAAAGGACTGTAAATCCCATCTAATGTTTAATCCCATTAGACTTCTTCAAAAAAAGCCTCAGTTTGGTTTTTTGTTTCAAAAAACAAGCATGGCAGAGAACCCTACGAAATTCTCATAATTGTAAGACATTACTGCAAAAAAATTCACAGCTGCTGAAGCAACTCCTGAGATGATTAAATATGAAAGGAAAGGTGTCCTTGACCAGCGCATTGCACGGCGTTGATATGAACAATTTAGCAGTGGAGGTTCGACGTTAGAAATGAAGAAGGGTTCCGGACGACCATTAATGGATATGATGAGGTTCTGCAGAAGGCTATTGACAAGTACTCGCGAACTTACCTGAGAGTGTGGTGTGTCGAAAGATATTGTTAGTCACCATCTACTCTTTTTTTATGGGGAAGATGTAAAAGAGCATTAGACTTGTCCTTCACGAACTTATTCCTCATCAATCAGCTAAGAGGTTAGAAATTTGTGAAAATGTATTGAAAATCGCTTGTCTGAAAAAATTCTACCTCATCCACCTTGTAGGCTTCGCACCATCGGATTACTATTTATCTAGATCCATGGTCCATTTTCTTCAAGGGAAAAATTGATAATTTTGCGAAAGTTGAAATTGCGGTTCTTTGACAGCCATCCCCTGACATGACATGATAGCCAAAGAATGGTATCAGCGTGGGATCAAGCAATTGGCTAGCAGATGGCTAATGACGGTAGATAACAATAGACTATTCTTTGAATATTGATTGTATTTTATATCAAAGAAATATTAATACAAATGAATGGTTGAATGGTTGAAAATGGTTAAAAAACGGCAATTTTTTTTATACATATAAACGGCTCAATATTTTTGTAGGCCACCTTTATCTCGATTTAGTTATATCTATTTTACTAATATTAACTAATACTTCTGTATATTTATATATAAGTTCATATGTTGTCCTAAGGATAGAAGAGTATGCTGTGTATATAGCAACCCAATATAATTGGGCAACAATCCTTTATATTTTATGAAAATAAAGTGTTTCTCTCTCCTATCTTATAAATAGAAACAAAATGGTTAGTCATGACGTTAGTACCTCATTAAATTAATTAATTCAATGAGAAATTTTCATTTAGAATTTTTATTAATAAAAAAGGTAATAGGTTTCGATAAGATAAAGCCATTTACAACGTTTTAGTCAGATTTTGGCACACAGTTGATCGACCTCCTTTGAAACATCGCTGATACTCTTATTTACATTTTCTGACCATTTTTTTATTTTTCGTTTAAAGATTATGGCGAATATTGTATTCGATGCTCTTAAGAAAGTTGTATCTCTGTAACTCAGTATCAGGTGATATTTTTCCTTGGCCAGTGTACAAAAATATAAACATTATTTTCTGAGTTGAACAATGTTAAGCACGGAAACCATCTCAGAACGAGTGAAGGTAATATTCAGAGCGGAAGGGCAAAGGTGAGTCAATTAGTAAATTAATTCAGAAACCCTTTGGGATAATTTATTAAAACACCCTCGCCCGGGGAGTTATGGGAATATTTGAATTTTATTTGTGATGCTTGTGGAACTCCCTATGTAAAGCCAGTTATTTTAGGAGCTTGTCCGGTCTCAACTATTATTTTCCTCCTGAAGTTCCTGAACAAACGTCGTTATTTAAAAGGTGAAGTTAAATAATACAATGATAATCGTATTCAATGCGTTGCTCTTATTTTTCCTTTTACTTACCTGAATATATGATGTAAAGTATTTTTTTAAAAGTATTTATTTATTTTTTTAGATCATAATTGTATCCTCATTTGATTATGAACTCTGGATCACTTCTTGATATATTCCTATTATAATCCTAAATTCCGGATTATAAATACGAACATACTTCTATAATAGGGATCTGCGTAAAAACTACAGTTTCATTACAATTTTAGGTCTTTTTTTTTTTTTTATTATTAATTTAAAAATATATAAATCGGTCACGTGGACAATAATAATGAGATTTGAACTATAATTATTCTCAGATTAAATAAATGTAAAATTGTTATTAAAGTATTAAATAAATATTAAATAAGTAAAATAAAATAAATAAAAATAAGTATTAAATAAAAGAATATTTGTTCGTTAGAGGACGATCGTCGGGATATATGGTAATTTCAGGAGAGGTCATGAAGAAATTGCCTTACTAGTAAACATTCACACCATATATACAGAAAACATAAAATTAATAAAAATCAAATAATAATCTAACAACTATGCCCAATAAACAATAAAATAACCTAAAGATAAGTAAATTAAAAACTCAGTCATACCTATATACAAACTTTAGGTAATAAATTTGGAGAATCATTATTTTTAAGATTTTTGTAAATAAAAAGTGAAAATATGTAGTTACGTTATGGAAAAAAAAATGAGAGCATTGCAATTATTTGTTGTAACAATTTTGAGGGAAAAAACGGACTCTTTTAGGAGAAAGGATATCAAATCAAATAAAAAAAATATATAATTTTTTAAACTTGAGGTGATCCTCAACATAATTCTTAATAAAAGTGAACTCAATTTACTTTAAGCGTACCAATAAACAAGTACTAAATTAAGAGTAAACAAAGAAACAAGAGACAAAAAATATTGCTTAACGTTCCGGAAAATACCAAATATGGCTTGAACCGCAAAAATAAAAATGTATTATTAAAAAGTTTCGGTGCCGCTGGAATTTTTACAATCGATACTTTTTTATTTCTTTTGAAAATAGAATTTTTTCCATAGCAACTTTTTAAGTAAAAGTTATATAGATCTTTTATATCTAAAAAAAAATATTTAAAAGTTCTGGCGATTTTGGGAAAACGTCGATCTAAAAAAGACTTTTATTTGTAGCTACTCAAACAAACGACGAATTACAATCATGCTTGATTAATTTAAAACAGATTGTAACTCTAATCTAAGCCCAGTTATTGTTTATGTTTCATTTAACGAAACTTTTTTTAAGAATTTGCTTAAATAGAAGTTAAAATTTTATCATTAACCTGGAATAGAATTACAAAAAAGTTCCTTAGAAATTTTATTAAAAAATATTTTTCTTGAAATGCTTCACGAAAACTTTTAAAATAGAAGTTTTAAAAAAAAATCCAACTCCAGGAAAATAAATTTCAGTTTATTATTGTCTAATGTCTATAAATAGAATGTTTTATTTAGCTCAAATTACAAACTGTAAATAACACATAACGTCGTTTATCACATCCCTTTGTAGATCCTTTATATTTAATGAAATGAAAAGTAACTTTTATTCTGTAATATTTTGATTTAAATATATTTTTTATATATTATATTTAATATATATATAAATAAATAAATAAATATATATATATATATATATATATATATATATATATAATTTTAAGTGTGCGCCCTCTGGTAGGTATTGTGTACCCCTCAATCCGGCCCAAGTGGGCTTAGTTGGGTAATCCGGACGGGATTATAAGTACATTTGTCAAAATATTTTTTTAATATTAGTCATCAGGGGCAAATCAAGACGAGTAAGGGCCTAAGCGGTAAAGATTTCAGGGGGCCTCAAAAAAGATGGGGCCCTACGGGACCCCTCGGTTGCGAAATCCGCTTAATCGGCTTAACGTGTAATCCGTCACTGTTAGTCATATTTTAAAGATATTTCTTTTTTTAATTAAAAAAGAAATAAGCAATGTGACCATCCCTAAATAGAAAACTTTATGAGACAATGAACGTAATGTATACATTAACTTTATATAAGATAAAATAATGGGTATAATTATTCTTTAAATAATAGCAGATAATTACGAGTTCTCTAGTAAGTCACTCAGTAGTAATCATCTAGTTATAATCATACATTATACATTTTTATATTTCATGCCACCATCAGTAGCATAAATATCATCTTGACTATTTATTTATTCTTTAGTCTTGTTATATTTTCATGCTTTATTTCGTCGTATAATAAATATATTTATTAACATCACACTGCCCTATTCTCTTTAATGTATATAATTTTTTAATGCTGCTAAAGTGAACATAAAATATATCTCAAAAGACACAGAATGTGACATAAATAGAAAACTTCAAGTTAAAAATCCATGAGTATTTAACATATAGAGTCAACGGTTCGCCATTGGACATCATCGGGACAGAAAAAATATGATCACATACGGTGGCTCACAGTCAAAATAATAGACTTGGATATTGATAGAAATTATTGAGTAAATAAATAGTTTAATTTATATAACATTAAACGCAATAATTTATTGTAATCAATAAGCATCATTTTCTTATTGTAATCAATAAGCATCATTTTCTTATTGTAATCAATAAGCACAATCAATAAAGTGTTATTTTCTTACGTTATTTTTCTTTTTCCTATGTTATGTTATATATTCTATTCGTATGTTAGATTTCTTGATGTGAGAATGTATGGCGGCTTCTGGTGTAGGAAATATTCACATGGCATGATGAGTAAACATTTTTACATAGACTTTTTGAGAAGAAACTTGAAAGAAATTGTGGAAAATTTGGGCAAAAAAACAAATTTTGTTTTTATCAGGATAATAACCCCAAACACTTTACCATGTTAGTCAAGTAAAGGCTACATCATAACTCCCCCAAAACAGTAAAAACGCCACTACAGTTACTAGATCATAATTTGATAGAACTCCTCAGGGCAAAATCGGAGGTAGAAATTAATTAATACGAAATTTCTAGGAAAGAAGAAGAAATTTCTAGGAAAAATATCTTCTCGAAGAATGGAACAAGCTAAGCCTGGAATACTTAAAAAGATAGTCGACTCCATTAAAACAATGAAAGCAGTGGTAGAAAATAATGGCTTGCCTACAAGGTTTCGAAATAAATTACTAGTATTTAAAAGTTAATAAGAAGTGAGGTGTATCATTTTGACTGTGAGATAAAATTATCTATTTATTTATTTATTTATTTACACAGTTGAATATTTTAATTTGGTTGAGTTTATATATATTTAAAATGACATTATAAATACATCTGTTGAAAAGGTTCTGGTTATATTTATTTATTGTAACCATTCAAGTATTTTTCTACGGGGTGTATCAATTTCACTATATATGCAGAAAGAAAAAAAAAGTTGCTATATTGAACAGCTGATAACGAGAAATGGAATAAAAAAAATTGCATATTTAATAATAGAATAATAAAAAGCGTGTTAAATTAATTTTAAAAAAAGAACTGAATAACAAATACATAAGAAAAAGCTCGAAGGTATTCCTAACAAAATCCAGTGGTTACACGGCCATTCCACAAATAAACTATTAATATTAATTTTTTAATATCAATATCCACATTATCAGAGCCGGAACAGAGGAAAGGGTGGTAAAGCTGATGAAACCACTGATCCTGTGTTAATAGAATCGATGAATAAAGGAACGTGATGAATTCCATCATTAATGTACAACGATAAGCTCAGCACTGATTTAATAAACTTTTGCTCCAACTTATGATACAATGTATTATTCAGTTAGGTATGGTATATCAAACGCCGATGCTTGTATTTTATTGTATGATTGATTACAACTATAATGTCTTAAGAGAAATTTTAGTAGGAAACTTGAGTGATGTTATAAAATAAATAAGTTAGCAATAAAGTAAGCATTAAGAGCGGAATCAAATGTTTTTTTTTTATTCATCTTACATTTCCGTTTACTTTATCTGGAGACTTTTTCTATTATTACACCGATCCTGTGTTAATAGAATCAATGAATAAAGTAACGCGCTGAATTCCATCATTAATGTCCAGCGATGAGTTCAAGAACGGTCTAATTGATTTCCGATGCCATCGTTGAGCTCAGTTCCGAGTTAAGAAACTTTTGCTTATGATAGAATATGTTATACAGTTAGATATGGTGTATCAAACGCCGTTGCTTGTATTTTGTTGTATGATTGATTATAAATATTCTGTAATAGCTATATATTTTATTAGAAAACTTGAGTGATGTTCGAAGATAAATAAGTTAGCAATAAAGTAAGAATTAAGAGCGCAATCAAATGTTTTTTTTTTATTCATCTTACATTTCCGTTTACTTTATCTGAAGATTTTTTCTATGTTTTCGCTACCGAAAAATCATTGTTAATGTTTGAACAAAGACTTGCTCGAAAAACTGGTATCGGGATCCAAAATACACTGGCTCGGTGAATCCGGTGTTCGGGTGGGCCCAAGGACGGGAGGTACAGCTTCAGTATATAAGGGGCCGGCTGAGGACTCCAAATCAGAACAGTCCTTGCAACAGCATTGGAGGTCTCAGAACAACAATGAACAAGTTCTTGGTAAGTTCGAAATCGATTTAAATAAAAGTTCGGGGATACATTTGAAAACTCACAAAACGTTTCAAAATTTCAAGATCAAAGTCAAAAACGGTTGAAGATCCCTTAGAAGTATAATATCAAATCAAGTTCATTATCATTAATTGTTTCATTTTATAAACATTAATTTGACATTAAGGTTAAAGCTAATAATTTAAATTTACATACCTTCATTTCATAAAAATATTTCATAAATATCCTCCTTAGAACATAAAAATTGATTAATTTTGAATTTGACCTCTTGAATTTTGAATTAATGTGACCTAATTTGAAATTAAAAGTTACAGTTCTTTACAATTTTTTACAACTTCGTAAATGTAATATAATTTGTAGGTGATTTATGATCTAGAGTTTTAGATAGAATGCATCTCAATAGGAATAGATAGTTTTTCTAACATCTTTTTTTCCACTTTAGGTTTTGATCGCTTGCGTTGGCTTCGTAGCCGCCGAACCCCTGTACGGCATCTCTGCCAGTCAGTACAGGTACCAGGATGAGCTAGGACAGCACGCCTTTGGCCACGTTGGAGGACCCAACTCCAGGGAAGAAGTCAAGACCGCCGATGGAGTCACCAGGGGAAGTAAGTCATAAATCCACAACAACTTCCATAAAATGACAAACGTTTTAGAATCAAAAATCAAACTTTTAACTACTTTTAAATACATAGAGAAACTTTGGATTGGATCAGAATTTCATTTAAGAATTCATAAATTTAATAGACCTTCTCTGATGCTTCTCTTGATATTCAATAGACTAAGAGACATTATTATAAAGTTATAAAATGGAAGAACTAAAACAGAGAATCAAAGGATGGTCGTGTAATTAGAATTTAGAGCGAATCAGAGCGAGTTCGTTTATCTTTCTCCGCTTCTTCTCTCATTCCTTTTCGCATCTAGTAGTAGCGACGTTAATGGAAATATATTTCATTTTCAGATATTTATTTTCTTTATAACCGGCCAGTATAAAGTCTCTCTCCTTTGGTTCTTAATTGGACCAGTTTAGAGATTAAGTTTTTATTTTTTAAAAGCAGATTTTGGATCGTAGTTAGTGAGCATACATTTTTCGGCAACTAAACTTGTTTTTTCTTCAGGCTACAGCTATGTCGATGGACACGGCCTCGTCCAGAGCGCAGTCTACGCCGCCGATGGTGCCGGATTCAGGGTAGCCGCTACCAACCTCCCAGTTGGCCCAGCCGTCCCCGCTGGTGACGCCGTCGTTGCTGCCGCTCCAGCTGTCGTCGCTCCATCAGTCATTGCTGCTCCAGCTGTCGCTGCCGGTCCCGCCGTCATCGCTGCCAGGACCATCCTCCCAGGAGTCGTCCCACACGCCACCCTCGTCCACTCCTTGAAGAAGAGGGACCTTGTTGCCGTTGCCAAGCCACTCACCAGCTACCCAGGAAGCACTGCTCCACTCGGTAAGTTCTCCTTTCAGAATTATATGTAACCGATAATATTTTTCTTCATAAAAGATTAATTGTATATATTTTATATTATAGTCCACAGCGTACCTGTTGTGCCAACTCCACTCATCGCTCACACCCCATATGTCGCACACACCCCATACCTCGCACACACCCCATACCTCGCCGCTCCTTTCGCTCACGTCCTTAAGAAGCGCGCTGTTCTTCTTCCAGCTCCACTTGGTAAGTAATTTTCAAGGATAAAAGAATCCGTATAATAAGCTCTCGTAGTCGACTGCCATCTTAACTTTACTTATTCCCGTAGCCGTCCACCCAGTCGCCGGCCCACTCGACACCCCCGAGGTAGCCCACGCTAAGGCCGCCAGCCTAATCCAGCAGAACACCGAAGCCCTCAGGAACGCCTATGGTGGAATCCCACTCGCTCTGCCCGCTGACACCCCTGAGGTCGCCGCCGCCAAGGTCGCCCACTCCATCGCTCACGCCCGTGCTTCAGTCCACCCAGCTCTGGTCTCTCCTTACATCCACGTTCTGAAGAAGCGTAGCGTATACCTTGCTCACCCACTCGGTAAGTCCCATCAGCACAATCTATAACCGTTCCATTTGCTATGCCCTACACTCTTACTAATGACTGACTCCCCTTTTCAGCTTACACCACCGCCATCCACGCTGGTTCCCTCAACGTGCCACTCGACGAACCCGTCGTCGCCCACGCCAAGGCCGCCAACATCATCCAGCAGAACACTGAGGCCCTCAGGAACCACGCCGGAGCCATCCCATTGGCCTACCCCGCCGACACCCCCGAGGTCTCCGCCGCCAAGGTGGCTCACTCTGTCGCCCACGCCCGCCAGGCTGCCGCCGTCACCCACCCCTTCCTCTACCACCTGTAAATTGTTTAGTGTACAGTTTGTTACCACGATTATTTTTTAAAATAAAAACCTGAACTTTGTTTTACAGAAACACAATTTCTTCTTCATTCATCCTCATTCATTGATATATAAGTGTTTGAAGTGATAATTAGACCCTTTAGTTTTCCTATAGAGGGATGTATTTCTACGCGCGTCATCTCACGATATAAAGTTTTCAATATAGATATAATAAGTATATTATATATTATAACTTTACAAATAATTCTTCATACAAAACTATCAAATTAAAAAGTTAAGTTCAATACATTAGATGTATAAAAATGAAGAAAATATTTCTTTCATTGAATATAATAAGAAAACATTTATTAATATAGATGTAAATAAAAGTAAAACAAGAGAAATAGATAAACAAAAAATAATTTTTATACATAGAACATCACAGGTTTATATCATACTTATTACTTTAACATACTAACTGTTAATAAAAAATAAATAATGATTTTAGTTTAATTATCATTTTAATTTATTTTTTCATTTATTTCGGTTATTTTTTTTTACTATAGTTTATATAAATCCACTATAAAAATATAATAAAATAAATAACATAATATAAATAAATAAGAAATATAAGTTAAACATATAAGTCAGTAGGCATTCTTCTCGAGGGCGAACTCATGCGCCATATAATTGCTCTAACATTTTATTTTTTCTCACAACTCTGATATTGCTTATAAAATATTAATAAATACATGCATATGATACGAGAACACAATATCTTGTGTTATGTGTATGTATTTGGAAATATTTTATTAGTGTTGAAAAAAAAGTTAACTACAACTACATACAGCCATTTAACTGTGGTAGATTTAGAATTACTAAAACCAAATTCACCAAAATAAATGAAAAGGTAAATTTCTAAGTAAGCTGTTAAATTGTCTAATTTAAAATAATTCCGAAGTACAAGTCAACAATGTAACGTTTACCATATATGTATTTTAAATTTAAATAAAATAGTTATGAATCGTTAATATAAAATATAGCATTTTCTACGTAAATTGTGATCATTAACTCATATATTAAGGACAGATTAGTCTATTATAATTTTTGAAGTAAAAACTTCCTTAGGCGTGTTTTGCACTTTTAGTGAATTAGATTGAGCCATCAGAATCCGATGTTTAACGCTCGGATAAAGTCGGCTGGAGTCGAATAATTGAAATGTTTATGCATATGGATTAAAATATCTCAAAAACTTAAAATCGGACTTGCATACTGTAAGCGAGTGGTGTTCAGCATTACATCCTCTTTGTAATGAGCTATTATTTAAATTTGATATTTCATATTATTAAGCTCGCCTTGTTAATGTTTTTACTTTTATCATTTGATCTAATGACTCCATAGTTTTTTTTTATAACTACATATGAGTCGTGTTAATCGTAATCAGGTTAGTATAAAATAGATGGTATTAAAATAAATTTGTTAGTACAAAATTTTTTTTTTTTGTCTTCGTCGGCCCAAGACGTCCCTAGATACCCTATTATGAAAAATATTAAATATTCATCAATTATATTATTAGCAATAAACTTTAATTTTAAGAAACAGTTAAGACTTTTAAGTGCTGGTCTCTTAGGAAGGAAGTTGAAATGAAATATTTCTATGAAAATAATCTTAAAACATATTGTTTTTTGGGCATCTGTTTCGCACATTTGTTCATAATTTTTTTAAACTTACTAACGATATTTTTATAATCATTGTAAATTACAAAAAATAAAAATTAAATTCCCCAGGTGAGGCTCGAACTCACAACCCCGGCATAGCTCACAACTACTGTCCTATAAGTACCGTGCGCTAACCAATTGCGCCACTGGGGAATCCGATTGGGCTAAAAGTAGGAGAATCAGGCAATTGTCAGAAAAATATTTCTATAATTATTTCTAATTTAATTTGAGTATTATTATTTTTATAATTGTATTTCCAAATGTTTTACTTCATTGACTATAATACATGCGCATGAAAAATATTTTATTATACTGAAGGATTTTGTGAACTTTATTAAAAACCCTGAGAATCCAAAAGTGGTTCTATCTAGGGTTGTCTCTCTCAAAGAGAAAAACAACTATAAATGTTATATGTTTAAAAATACATATTAATATTTAAATATAAGTTGGGAAAGGCCCGTGTTTTTTCTTTCAAAGTTCATAAATATTTTCTTTGAAATAAAATTAGAAACAAATATATTAAAACATATAATTTCATTCAATTCAATAAATACAAATGATGTTCTAAAAATTATTAGCTTAGGTATAAATATATACATTTTTTTTCAGAAGAAGTTAGTGGGGAGTGCGGTCAAAAAATACTATATTATATGATAGCATATTTTATTATGCTGCCCAACGTTTCGAGCTAAGTTCCTGGCTCTCTTCAGGGCATTCTGTCTGGCACTCCTGAAGTTAGTATGTCGACTGTCTACGGTCGCTATGAATATATATATTTCATTATATATACTATTATAATTAGCACCACTTGTGAACATACATTAAAACAAAGAATTGGACCAGAGTTTCTCCAATTTTATATTCATTTATTTCAATTAACAGCAATTACATTTTTAGAAATTGCGACAAAAGAAAAGCTTGAAAATTTAAACTAATATTGGCTTCTTAATATCAGATAAAAATTCGCCTTTGGCCAGGAAAACCAATCCAGTATTAAAAGCTTGAGCCAAGTTGACTGACGGTGAATGAGTCGAGAAAAAACAAAACAGAAAACTTATGTTTATCCTTCCACAAGATTTTTAACCCACTAATTGGAATATATTTTTCTCTTTCCCTACTAGAATCTTCCCGCCTTATTCTTATAGACTACATAAAACAACAACAACAAAAAATGACGTCAATATATATAATATAATTATATATAATATAATCCCTTAAAGAGTAACTTACGTTAACTGTACTTGTTTTAATTTAAGTGTATTTTTTTTTTTTTTTTATTTTAAATGATATTTACAACTGTATACAAAAAAATACATCTAGTAAATTTGCACATTGGTATAAAGACATGGAACACATGTTGAGAAACTACCCATTGGTAGCACTCTAATAATATGTCTATATTAGAAGATCACGTGGCCATCTTCTTTTCAGACGCCTCGGAGGGTTATCAGGAATCGAATAGGAAGCAAGGTTAGAGACAAGAGGGTTGGGATGGTTATGAAGTTTATTATGGAAGGACAGATATCTGGATTGGGCCAAATCTGATACATAAGGAACATTAAGGTCATTATGGATAATTTTATTTGTAACAAAGTAAGGAGCATTGAGGATTTTACGAAGGATTTTGGATTGCAAGGACTGTATGCGAGAGGAATTTGAAGGCTTGGTGGAGCCCCATAGCTCAACCCCGTAAGTCCAAATAGGTCTTATTATAGTCATGTAAATCAGTCTTTTATAATTGATTGGAAGGTTAGAGCGTTTGTCTAGTAAGTGTTGAAGTAGTCGGAAACGTGGAGCGGTTTCTTGTCGTTTCAGTCTGGTATGAGGATTCCAAGTTAGACGTTTGTCCAGATGGAGTCCTAGGTAACGGATTTGTTCAACAGGAATAAGTGAGGTGTTGTTAAAGGATACTGAAGGACAGGAAGTCATTGGTTTACGACGAAAGGTGAAGGTAATTTGATGGGATTTATTGGAATTTATTTTAATTCTCCAGTTCTGACACTATTCTTCAAGGTTTGTGATGTGGGATTGAAGGGTTTGGGATGCAATAGATGGGTCGTTATTGACTGATAGGATACATGTGTCATCAGCATATGTGGTGATGACAGTGTTGGGATGGGTTGGGATGTCAGCTGTATAAACTGTGTAAAGGATAGGACCTAGGATACTACCTTGAGGAACACCTGCAGACTGGGAAAAACGGGATGTATATACATTGTTGTGATTTACTTTAAAGTATCTATCAGTAAGGTAGGAACGGATAATGAGGAAGTAGGTAGATGGTAGGAATTTTCGGAGTTTGTACAGCAGTCCCGGGTGCCAAACTCTATGAAACGCCTGTTCAACATCGAGAAAGGCTCCCGTACAGTACATACCGCGCTCCAATGCAGAGGATACTACGTCTACCACACGATGGCATTGCTGTATAGTGGAATGGGAGAAGCGGAATCCAAATTGGTGATCTGGGATTATGTGATTAGAATCTAGGATTGGGTACAGGCGTTTTAAGATTAGTTTTTCCAGGATTTTTCCCATGATGGGTAACAGAGAGATGGGACGGTAAGAGGATGGTGGCTTTTTGGGTTTATGGATCATTTTGACAATAGATATTTTCCAAGGATCAGGGAAATTTAAGTGTATTAGCCATCGTTCAGTTCATAATATTGCTTACAGAACCAGTCATTTTATTTATTTATTTTTTTTACCAAATCTGTGCAATTAATGATGTTAACAAACTTTATTAAGGAAAGTTAGTCCGGAGTAGCGGTCATAAATATATTAAATAGTGGCAAAACTCTTTTATTAAAAGCCAACGTTTTGACCCGACTTTGCAGGTCTTCTTCAGAGCTAGAACGGACAAGATACAAAAAGATATAGAGAATTGTGGAAGTTACATCATATTTAGATAAAAAATTATAATCAATGTTAATAAATTTATTAAAATTATAGACAGTAAGTACATTAAAATATTAAGAACAATGAGTTGTATAAACAGAGTAAGCTCAGTAAAAAGATCCTAAACTGAAGTAAATAGATGGTAACAATTGCAGTATAATATATGCAATTTTGAATATACTCCTATAGATCTACAAGATTTTGAAAGAAAAGGAAAAAAAGATATAATATGAAATAATGGATATAAAGGGATGTGGAGAAAGAAAAGAAAAAAGAAGAAAAAGTTGGCTTTTAATAAAATAGTTTTGCCTCTATTTAGTCTATTTACGACCGTCACCTCGGACCATCTGCTTCTTTAATAATATAACGGTCAACTATTAAGTATTTAATAAAAAACTATATATATATATATATATATATTATTATTTTTTCCTTTTTAAATATCTGATACTAGAAACATAATATTTTATATAATATAATTTTAAGATATTTTATATTCGTTGTCCTGTTAATTTATCCCTAAAATCATTTTATCAATTCATTTTATCTTTCCGTGATATAAAAAAACATACACGGTTTGCCTCTCGGAATTACATGCTGAATTCCCTATTGCGTTACTCCATTAAATTTTAATTTTTATGCACGTACAAGTTACTTATAAATAAATACATATAAAGTTATGAATGTTAAACATACATATAAGTTATGTTAAACATTAAACCTACTACATAAATACAAACATCATGACTGATTCCTCCAAACAAGAAATCTCGGTGAATATCAGATTTTTGGCAGCTCTGGGATGTGGTGCATTGCGGTATCCCCTTTATTTTGCCAAACTTTGATGGAGGATAGAAACTTTATTTCAATATAGGGCACCAAACTTACATCAAAAATGTTATTATTGTCAAACGATTAGAAGACCATACGTAGAGTAGGTAGATTGATGAAATTACAATTGCTTGTATTTATTTTCGTTTGAGAATTGAGTTTTATTTATAAATTTAGAAATTAACGAAAAAATGTAATTAAGGAAGATATAAAATCGAAAACTTTCATTATTTCAAATCAAATTTTATTAACTATTTGATTGCGTTTTATCATATAGAAATGTAATATTATTAAATTAAACCATTAAGGCATTATATGTTATATTGCAGTACAGATTTGACATATTCTTCATTCTGTGGACATTCCATGAATTAAATATAGAAATTACTAAGAATAACTACATTACAAGATTTTTTTTTTGCATGAAACAAAAAAAAATCCTAAAACAACCAGATTATTATTGGCTCTGTACAAATTATTGTCTTTCTTAAAAGCCTCTCGTAATATTACGTTGAGATGGAATTGTAGGAAAAAGATAGGAGGAATGTATACGTTATAGAAATATAAATATCTTTATTTGCTGAAGTGATCCGGTTAATAAAATTAAGGTGATTACATCGCGGAGAATTAAATGGGCTTGTAAAATTGTTGGGCTTAGTAACGAATGAACTCCTGAAAGGTTAATATTTGCCATACCGAATGGTAAACGTCCGAGGGGTAGACCGAAGCGAAGCTGGGAAGATTGCTTTAAAGCCGATCGGAAGGGATTTGGTTTGGACGGCATTTGGAAGCCTATTATTCTATTCTTATTTGCTGAAATGAGGGATTATTGATATATGCGTAACATTCCACCACTGCAGACACCCATACGGTACGATTTTATATAAATAAATAAAAGGAGTTGGTCGGGGTGAGCGGTCAAATAAGTACTAAATTAAAAAAAAAAATAGTATTTTTAATGGTTTACTACAATTCATTTGTAATTTATATATAGCATAAACAAATAATTTATATAAGGAGTTACAAATACTATTTTTTTAAAAAATTAGTATTTATTTGATCGTACCTCCCGACCAACTCCTCATATTATATCACGGTCAACCATTCCTACATCATAAATAAATAAGGTTCGTGTTTAGTTTAGTCCATAATTATGTATGTTAGGTTTGGTCTCTCTGTTAGCTTCAAAGAGCTAAAAGAGCTGAAAGATGCCGTAGACTATCAGTAACAAATTGATGTGTCTCTTTGTGATGAAGCTCTTTAAAATCTTTTCGAAAATGTTTGATTTCCAGAAGGAAACGAATAACTCAAAGAAAAGGGAACACCTCAAAAATAAATAATATTAAAACATACTACACAAAATTTGAATTTTCAAAACAAATTGAAAAATCATTTTAATAAATACCTACCTTTCGGGTTCGCTGTGGTTCAGAATTTTCCAACTAATACCCAGATGAAGCCGGTGTTCCACAAGGTAGCGTCTTGGGCCCCGTCCTTTATATCCTTTTTACCGCCGATATCCTTGTCCATCCCAATACCTTCCTGGCAACATTTGCTGATGACACCGCCATCCTATCATCCAACTTAGATCCTGAAATAACATCTTTAAATCTGCAAAGACACCTCTCCATGATTGAGCACTGGTGTAATAAATGGCGCATCAAAGTAAACGAATCCAAATGCAAACACATTACCTTCACACCCCGCCGCAGATCCTGTCCCTCAGTCCACTTTAATTCCATCCAGCTTCCTTTTTCAGACACAGTCCGGTATCTTGGCTTTATCTTAGACCGAAGATTAACGTGGAACCCACATACTAGACTTAAAAGACAAGAACTTAACCGACGATACGGACAATTATACAGACTTCTGACCAGAAAATCTCAACTTTCAATTGACAACAAATTACTGATCTACAAGACAATTCTGAAACCTATTTGGACCTACGGACTGGAACTTTGGGGGACAGCAAAATTCTCTAACATCAAACGCATCCAATCCTTTCAATCCAAAGTCCTCCGAACAATAGTCGATGATCCGTTCTATGTAACCAAAAAAAACCATACATCATGACCTTAATATCCCATTTGTCCTTGACCTTATACCTGAAAATTTTTCAAAATTCCATCAGAACCTTATTAATCATCCAAATCCCCTAGCCCAATCCCTATCTCGTTCCACTCATCCCTACAACCCTCCTCGAAGGTTGAAGCGGCAGTGGCCCAGAGATCTTTTATAGTATTTATTTTGGAGTTCTGGAAATGGCCATATTCTCCTCTCAAGACATGAGCGTATGTGGCTAAAGCGCTCTCGCTCAAACTCCACCGGCTTTAGCACCGGTGACGCGGTTGAGAGAGTAGCGCAGGGGTTTGGGTTCCCCGCCTGATTGTATATATTGTATATAGGTATGACTGTATTTTTATGTTTTAATTTACTTATATTTAGGTTATTTTAGTTTTTATTGTATATAGTTTTTATTTATTATTATTTAGTTATTATTTTACTTTTGTTAATTTTTTTTTGTATATACGGTATGAATGTGTTCATTTATCAATATAATTATTGTCCCCGTGACAGAATATAATATGTCTAAATAAATAAATAAAAAATAAACACCATTATTTATTTATTTATTTATAAAAATCAAAAGGATATCGCTTAGGTGATATTTCAATTTGAATTGAACATAAGATTAATACTTCGAAAAAATAACGTATGATTCCGTTTTCCTTTGATTAAAATTTTTATTATCTTTCTTTTAGCTTATCAGATGATTGAATCCTGAACTCATGGTGATTTGAATTCAGTTCAGAATTATCGAGAATGGCCAAGAGAGATTGAATTCAACGAGCGACCACTTTTTTCTCGAGTCACCAATCGCTCACTCGCTAAAAGGAAATTTTCTTTCAATAGTTCTTTCGATCAGAGTGAACGAGAGTGGTGACGGATATCGAGAACCATTCAGGATAAAATCTTAAAGAGTTCTTGTTTCTCTAAATAAACGAAAGTGAAGGAGTAAATAGGAAAAAGGAACAATTATTTATAACTATAATGTCCTTTAATTTGCACCCAATGAGATATTTACACAATACACTTTATTTTATATTTACAATATTATTATACATTCCTCATTAAAATTTGGGTAGAAGTGTCCTTTCTGATTTTTTCGTGATATTTATATTTATTAATATTTTTTATTTTATCTACTGAAGATTGTTTTTTTTTCAATGAGATGATTGGAACTACAATATTGCTCATATTCATATTCCTATCCATTATTATATCACAGAAAAAATGTTTGCGCATCGGTTATAAATCTATTGCTGAAAATAGTTGACAGAAAAGTACTGAAAGTAGTTCTGAAAAAAAATGATTTCTATATGATGATTGTTTAATCAATCTCCAACTTTATGCTCTCTGAATGTGTATTTTTTGAGATATATGGTAAACATACCAGTAATAACAGTTTATCTATACATAATAAGCTTTATACACATTAGAGATAGCGCAAATATGAGTAGATTTGCATCTATATCACTTATTAGGTTGATGCCTGTACCTCAAGAGATATCATGTTGCAATATAAAACGGAGTAAGGCTGTGAGCTTTTGTATCAGGGAGGTTTTCTTAACACTTTTCTTTTGGATATATATTTGGAACCTTGACTTATTCACCTATAGTTTGCCATTTTTTTGTTTAAAACTGTGCAAAATTTATTATTAGATTTTTTAATTATATTAAAAATTTGGGTGTCTATTACTATTACAATTTTCCCAGTTTTTCGTGAATAATTAACTAATTGACCGGAGAGAAACAAAATCGATAAACGATTAAATTCATTGACAATTAAATCCTTTGCAATTATCCACCATTTGTATAAAAGTTATGGTTCATATCAATGCTGAAAAATTCTCTTAAAGGGTCTATTATCGCTACATTTAAAAGTTGTGATAAGCCTAAGGGCTTATCAAATAAAATACGTTTGTGCATATATAAAAGATATTAGTGGACTGAACTCTATAAAATTGATACTGCATCTTTTAATGATACTTTCAAATTTTCTCTAGCATAGGGCCAGGTTTAACGAACCGTTTTTTAAATATATGGGTGTATAGGAAAACCCATTTAGACGAGAGTAAACAACCGTAGGGGGTGGGGTTTGAATCTGTAAATTTTTGAAAATCGGATTTACGGAATTAGGTGATATGGCTGTCACATGAAATTGACTACAAATTGCCACTGAACCAACATATTGCATGATCACTAAAAATTAAAACGCGATTAGACATTTTCGATTTTAAGTACAATAAAATTTCTCTCTCGAATACAAAGCCTCACTTTGTGGGCGCAGAAGCAAAATTATACACAGAAATGCATAAATATCCTCCCCCTACCTTAAAATCCTATGGGGTAGTACCTAGGTAAAAACAGAAATGGATATATATGTATATATTGGGTTTTCTAAAATAAAATTGATGAAGGGCCAGGAAAAAAAGAATATGTACACACACACATATATATATAAGTTAAGTTACCGACTATAATAGCAATTAAAAATAAAGTAAAAGGTAATGAAGTGAACACTGTGACTGCTAGAACAATACTAACTTTTAGTCCGTGGTACAGACCTCTTTTTATTGAACTATTAACATCAGCCTGAAACTTCTTAAATAGTTGTATCTCATCGTAACCTACAACCATTGTATTTACGAAAACTCATTTGATTGGGACGTTTTCAATTTGGAGGGAGGCTATTTTTGTCTATTTAATTAGGTATTAAACACTTGTAAATATCCATTTACTTTCCACCTGAATCGTAAGATAATTTGATCACGAACTCGATAAAAAGGAGGCCTACAAAAATATTGGGCCGTTTGTCCTATATAACAATACTTTGACAATTTGGGGGTGTAGGTTACGCCAAACGGCTTAATATTTTTGAAGGCCACCTTTTTTCTCGACTTTGGGCTTAAGTTATCTCAGGATTAAAGTGAAAAGAAAATGGGCATTTACGAGTTTTTAGTACCTAAATAAATAGACAAAGTTTTCATCCATCCAGATTGAAAACGCTCCAATCTCGAAAATTTTCGCAAATAAAATATTTTTAGGTTACGATGAGATGAAGTTATTTACGAAGTTTAGGGCTGATGTTAATAATTTGATAAAAAGGGGTCTGTACCTCGGACTATTTTATTTACGAGGGATGATAGGTAATCCATTTATGAGTATTTTATCAATTAATTAATTCCGTTTTATAAAATATTTTAAAAAACATATGTTTTCTGAATCTGAATTAATTCATTGATTAACTACCAATGGGACTACCTATCACACATACACACAATATATACACGCACCCATATGTACATAGAAATGCCTATAGATGTTGAGTATAGTTTACAGTTTTACTGTTGAGTGTTGCAGTGTAGTAGCCTATATTAGTTCACGGCGGTAGGAGCTCCAAGATAAAAGAATGAAAGAGCCCATAATCTCTTTCATTTTATTTCTGGACATGTTTTTTTTTTTTCATTAATAATAAATTATGTAACGAAAATTATTTTTCACAAACTATGTTCAACTTGCCACTCGTTGGAGCTCGCTTCTTGAAATGTAATATCTTCATAGTCTTTATTTCACAGAGTAATAACTTTTATATTTCCAGTAGAATAAACAAATCTATTTCTAGAATAGAATGCAGTATACTACCTATAAAGAACGCCATTTTCTATGAGGGAGTGGTAAAACTGTTTCTTTGTTTTGAGACAACAATTTAATTTAATAATATATTTTTTTTTTAAATCTCTGTTTACACCTCTTTAAATTACTTGGCTCTCCACAGTGCCCAACTACTTAAGAAACCTCGATATTTGAGAAATTAAATTTCATATAATCGTTTTTTTTTTACCGTGTTCACTTGCGTACTGCATCATATGTCCGTAGTTGTTTAATTATCTTTCTGTTGTGTTTATATTTGTCGTAAAACATTTTTAATGTTTATTGCTTTCATAGCACATCTTAAAATCCATTCGTGCATTCTTTACCACCAACGTTTTAATACACCACATTTAAAAACGTTCACATCTTACTAAACAATATTGTAGATGATGGACAACATTGAGGCCATTTGTGATTGGAAATTGGTCCAGTTTTATTTTATAATATTTTTTATTCTAATAATAAGCAATGATACACAATTAAAAACTCAATGCTCTTTAATTCTATAAAAATAAGAGTAATAAAATATACCTTATTTCGTATTTTTCATTTCTAAAACTGGTTTTATGTTAGATTTCTATAACATTTAGCCTTCTCCGTTAGTACTTTAATACAAGTTTTGATCGCTTAGTTCTAGCCCAATAAGTCTCTGTCATTTTTATTTCTTGGGTATCTTTTTTTCTACAAAATAAAGTTTTCACTAAATAACGGTAATTTAAGACTGAAACCAGAAGATAACTTTGCTTATTTATTCACTATCTTCTTTACCGATCTGTACCATTTTAAAATTAATATTTCAGTGCTACTGACATAACATTGCTCTCTCATAACTCTTAATTTAATAATTAATTAAGGGGGAAAACCTGGAGATTGGGCGTGATCTCAGTCGAACCACCATTTTGCATAACCGTTGACCAAGAAACAGTACTTATTACAAAGCATTGAACCTAAGGAATTCTTTCTTGTGTCTTAGTGGTATAGGTTTTTTATTTTATATTTTACAATCATCTCTAATATTTATATAAAAATATATTTTTCTAAATTTTTTTTCTGCTTTATAAATTTATTTGCGCCTGTCAATGTTATGTTAAATCACCAAATGAACTGAAAATAAAAGAAATAATGACGTGTCACGCATGAGAAAGGACAGTACTCAGAAGCACCTCTTCTCTGACTTTTTTGAATTACTTAGATTGTTTAAGGAAGGAGATCTCTCATCCAACGCCTTTTTAGACTTACCATATTCTGGAGTATGTTAGCTGTTGTCTCCTATTAATCTGATGTTATGCCTGTTTAAATTTGTATAAAATAGTGGATTAAGGGTCTTTATGTAATGAAACTCTGTGACAAGTGTATGATTCCTTTTGGTTTATTATTTTCAATAATGAACCATTGTAATCGAACAAAAAATTCAAAACTTAACTCCCTTCAAAATTTGAGTTTTAACGTTTCAGGATAGGTAGCATTAAAAAAACGAATAAAATTTTTTTTGTCCGTCCGCCATACGCGCATTTTCTTCGAAACTACTGAGCCAATTTTTTTTTTTCAAATTTGGATTTAAAATTAGAGGTCACACGAGGATGATCCACCTTCATCGAAATTTCTATCTGCCTTTTGCTTTCAAGATGGCTACCGAAATATCTCCGTTGCTATAGATTGCACTGATTTGAATGAAACTTCGCTAAAGTCTTCTTCTCGATGACCTTTAAATTTATTTAGATGACAAACTTCAACGAAAAGAAGCTGGAAAAAAATTTACGAAGGATGGTAAAATTAGATTCAAAATAACTCAAAAAGTATACTAATTATAATAATTAATAAAAGTATACTATATAATATTTTTTTGTGGATATTGTATATGATTATTAAAAAAATTACAGAATTTCCTAAAAAAAAAAAAATAAATCGTTAAAGTCGGACAATTAGCAATTATATGGTCTCTAGATGTTTTTTATATGTTATAATGCAAAGGTTATACCCTTTCTTTTTGTTTTTGAGTTTTGAATGTGTTACAGAAGTATTGCTAATTTTTTTAGCATATTCCTAATGATTTTATTTATTAATTTAGAAATATGACAACCTGTTACGTGGACAATATTTATAGTGATATATGATATAATACATTCATATATACAGAAAATATAAAACTAATAAAAGTAAAATAATAATCAAAAACTATGAACAATAAAATAAGCTAAAGATAATTAAATTAAAAACATAAAAACACAGTGATTAACTAATGATTAAAAAAAAAAAGTTCAGTCAAATAATTGGAATCCCCTTTTATTTCTTTTTCTTTGTAATTAGGAAGGTAATGTTACATTAGATGTATAATTGTTTGGAAATAATAAACCATTGCGAAATAATTTCCATAGTTTTTTTTTTTTCCCAAACCAAAAATCTTTTTAGAACTTGATGTTGGAAGAGGTCAGTATGTAAAGTTTTGGTATTCTTTTATTTTGGTAAGTATTTTGGTACCAAGTTTCTTGTATTATGAGTCGCAATAATTTTGATTGGAAGGTTTTAAAGGTGAGTCTTTTTAGCGATACCGTATATCTGTGACGATTTTGTCTGTATGGATTTATTAAGTAAGTAAGAATATGTATTAAGTTTCTCTCTCTAATAATAAAACATAAATTGGTAAACTGAGATACACGAGCGTTGAATAATAAAATAATAATGACTGTTACTTTTGATTATACGAACTGTTTTCACTGCCAATTAAATTTATAAGACACAAAATGTCTTAATATTTTAATAAGTTGTGATTACAAGGTGTTTTTTATCTATATGTTGTATGAAATAATGTTTACATAATATTGTTGGATGCATCATTGCCTTGTCTAAGGGTTGGGAAATACACACCCTTTTCAGAACCAATCTCTCTCTCTCTCCCCTCAGAAGAACACGTTTTTGCTTCAGTAGGCAGAAGTAGGTATATTGCGAAATACTGGCGTCTGTCAGGAGGAGTATATTATGGTAACCCTATCTCCGTCTGTCTGGGATATGATAAAAATAATACTGAGTATGATTTTTTTTTTCTCCCTAAAACCAATTGTCCATTTAGATATATTAGACATATTTTTTGTTTTAAAGACTATGCTGCTCAATGATGTAATTTGGTGCATGAAAATATCATTATTCATACTATACCACTTCTCGCTCTTCTACTGCCCTGTATCGCACTAGTAGCAGTAAAAGTTCATTGTAGAATATCATAATTCAAAATGATATTTAGCCATAATGATAATTTATATTTACTGTATGATACGTTATTTTAGTTGAAATAAATATTCGAGTTTATCATATTTCAATTATTACATTTAATCTGTGGTACAGACCCCTTTTTTAAAAATTATTAACACCCATCTAAGACTTCGTGGATAGCTTTACTTACTTCATGTCCTGAGCCTCTGAGGCTCTAGTGACCTCTTTCAGTCTCCACTGGCTTCTAATACTAGTGATGCGGCTGGAAAAATGGCACCGGGATCTTCCGGAGTCTTGCTTTGCCTTCCTCGTGTGGGGGAAAAAGCATGGTTCGGAGATCCTTGGGCGAATGTATATATTGTATATAGTTATGATTGTGTTTAGAAGTTTTATTTTATTTTATTTGTTTATTATTATTATTTTTTCTTTTCTTTGTATTTACCTTCTTCATCAGTATTATTTATTTACTTCTTATATTTATATTTGTAAACCTATGATCTCTTGTCCTACAGTATCCTTCAATAATACCCCACTTATCTCTGTTGAACGAATTCGATACCTTGGACTCCACTTAGACAAACGTCTAACTTGGAATCCTCATACCAGACTGAAACGACAAGAAACAGCTCGACGTTTCCGACTACTCCAGCACTTACTAGACAAACGCTTTAACCTCCCAGTCAATTACAAAAGACTCATATACATGACTACAATAAGACCTATTTGGACTTACGGAGTTGAGCTCTGGGGCTCCACTAAGCCATCGAATTCCTCTCGTATTCAATCCTTGCAATCCAAAATCCTTCGTAAAATCCTCACTGCTCCTTACTTTGTCACAAACAAAATCATCCATAACGACCTTAATGTTCCTTATGTTTCTGACCTGGCCCAATCCAGATTCCTATCCTTCCATAACAAACTTCAGAACCATCCAAACCCTCTCGTTTCTAACCTTGCTTCCTCTTCGATCCCTGACAACCCTCAGAGGCGTCTGAAAAGAAGATAGCCTCGAGATCTCCTTTTGTAAATACATTTTTAGAGTGCTACCAATGGGTAGTTTCTCAACATGTGATTTCATGCTATTTTATTCCTTTGTTCACATTTACTGAATGTATTTTTACTTGTAATACAGTTGTAAATATCATCAATAAAAAAAAAATAAATAAATAAAAAAAAATAAATAAAAAAAATATATTTATTTCTTTATTATTTGTATATATTGTATGAATGAGAACTTATAGCCCTAATGCTTATAGCCCTCCAGCAGTGGCTGATTGTATTATTATTCAATAAATAGATTAAAAAAAAAAAGCTTTACTTACCGTAATAATTTTTTTTATATTAGAATATATAGATTATATAGAAACTCAGAAATAGAACGTTTCTCATAAAATCAATTAATTTAATTGAGTACTAAAAGCTCATAAATATCAATTTTGATTTTACTTTAATCGTAAGATGATCCGATCAAATGCATTTTTAATACTCGATCAAATAGACAAAGTTTCCCAATCTCTAGATTGAAAATACTCCGATTCGCGAAATTTTAGGCGGATGTTAGTAATTTTATGAAAAGAGGTCTGTACCACTGACTAATAGTAAATAGTACTATCAAAATAAAAAAGTAAAAATTTGGATACTTTAGAAAAGATGTACTTTAGTCTGTAGTACAGACAGACCCCTCCCTTTTTGTCGAATTATTAACATCCGCCTACAATTTCGAAAATAGTCTCATTTCATAGTGTTTAAGATTATTTGTATTGTTTACTACTTAAGGTTATGGGAGTGTATAATAAAATATTAGCTCTATGAATTATATTATTATTAATATGCTATGTTATTAATATCTTAAAGTTATTTCATATATATAAAGACTTTTCTTTGTTATACTATACTTACGTATTGCATATCTAACAAGTAACATACGAGACAACAATGCAAGTAGGGAAAAATATCGCAAGAAATATTACAAATTACAATATTACAAATATTTGGAACTGGGGCGTTTAAATCTGGAGAGGGACAAACTTTTATTTAATTACGTACTAAAAACTCGTAAATACTTATTGCTTTCTACTTGGATCGTAAGATAATTTGATTACAAAATCGAGTAAAAAAGAGGCCTTAAAGAATATTGAGCCGTTTGACGTGACCTACAACTCCAAATTTTCAAAATAACGAGGTTGAGACGAACAGCCCAATATTTTTTTAGGCCAACTTTTTTTATCCTTTTGGTGATGAAATTATCTTCCGATACAAGTTACAAATCGGTATTTAAGAGTTTTTATTACGTAATTAAATAGTCAAAGTCAAAGTTTGAAAAAAAAAGAGGGTCTGTACAACGGACTATAATATTTTATTATATTCTCCTGTAATCTTAAGTAAGAAACAATACAAATCTTGAGTATCGCTCACTAGTTGTTAAAAGATAATATGTTGATTATTTCATTGTTATTATTTTTTTTCTCTTCATGAGGCTTGAGAAAGTACCCATGAGGATCCGTTTCTGGTCTTCGTTTTCTTCTCTAATTCAGGAAAGGAGATCTTTCATCCGGTTCCTTTTCATTTTCCTCCTGATGGTCATGTCAGCCGGGACCACGTCTTTTATAAGAGCGTTGTTGTGTTCGATTAATTTAATGTAAAATTAGGAGTAAAGAGCGCGTATATATTGGTCGATAGTTGGTTGTATGTTTTTATTGTCATTGAATAATCTTAAACACTGAGCAAAGCAATAAAATTAGAAAAACTCCAGAATAAATTCATATCACTAAAAATATAAATAACTCAGTCAATTCCAAATCTTATACTAAAAATATAAGCCAACATTATGTCCATATATTAAATGAGATAAGTTTTTAATTAGATGGATCATTGGAAAATAATGAACATCAATATCCCATTCACTTATTTAGTTAATTCCTACTGTTACGTACATCCCTAAAGAGCTCAAATGTGCAGTTAATGTTAAACAATAGAGGGAGGCATGCATTTCAAATAAGACAATAGAAATCAATAATATAGATAATTTATTTTCTGAAATAATCCCATATCCGTCTCCACCAACTTCTTGGCTTAAATCGGCCAATATGTGAGGCATGTGAAAATGCTAATCGGACCGTTGAACACATATTCCAGTGCAAAAAATTCCGGAAACAGCAAATTGAAGTCCAAACTGATGACAAGGAACAGTACGAAGAAAACGCTAAAGTACATTACAATAAAAATAATAATTTATATCTAAGAAAAAAGATCTCGCTAATGACCCTGACAGTCGATGAGACATTAAAAAAAAACAACATATTTTTTATTGTAGAATGATAAGCATTGGTTAGTTCGCAAAAAATGAGAAGAGAAGTATTTTTATTTTTGTTTGTTTGTTTGTTTCGATGTCTAGGCGCAAAACATCCAGGTCATAAACGCCCGATCAACTAAAAATAAAATAAAAACAAAAATAAATAAATAAATAACAAAAATAAAAAATAATAATAATAAAAAAAAATAAAGAAATGGATTGATAGAATAAAATAAATAAATAAGGTTAATAATAGACATTTATAGGTAATAAGATGTATGAAAAATGTATAAATAAATAAACTTAATAAAAAATAGCAGTAGAATCAATAAATGAATTGAGATTAATAAAGAAATGAATTTAAAATGAAATGAAATCAAATGAAAAAAATAAAATAAAAAATAATAATAATAAGAGAAAATAGAATAAAAATAAATAGATAAAAAAAATTAATGAACAAAAAAAATAAATAAAAAAAAGCCTGTCAAATGTGTTTTGTAAATCTTACACTATCCAGGAACTTGATGACTTTGGTAACGATTTCTTCTTGATTTCCCAGGGATGCTGATATATTCCGGGGTATTCCAAAATCTTTTAATCTTGTGGTGTAAAAAGGGCATTCTTCCAAAATATGTTTTATTGTTAGTGATTGGTTACACTTTGATATCTTACATTTTTATTTTTGTATTTGGTGTAATACATAAATGCGAAATTATAATATAGAAATATATTTTCGTAGATACAAAGTTTTGGTAAGTTCTCACTTTTTATATGACTAGATATTGAGTGATCATTGTTGTGAATTATATTTGTTAATTGTCATTTATAGATGACTTGAGAACGAGCTAATCAACTCGGAACGTGGTTTGAAGTGGAATAAATGTTTAAAAAAGTATAAGCTTATATTTATATTCCTTGAAGACACCATAATTAAGAATAGTAAGTGCCCTTGAAAAATACTACTGCAGTAGCTAAACAGGTAAGTAATTTGAATTTCATAATAATAACAGATTAGGTAAGGATCAATTTATCTAAACATTTTTGTAACAATTTCATAAAAATGTCTTATGAAATTCTAATACTGTAGTAAAAACTAACATTCCAGTCTGTTAAAGTATATTTTCAGATGTTTTATTTACCATTTTACGATACATATAAAATTAAAACAAAAGTAGAACATTAAAATGTGTTGAATTGAAGTTTATGATCGGGTTTGTGTCATTTAGTGAATTAACAGATAAAACATTTTTATTTTCTTGCATTACAGATATTAATCTTAGATATCTTTAGATTAATTACCGATATGGTATGAGATGAAGTAATAGAATGTTAACTATGTGAAAGCACCTTGAATTCAATATGATAATAAATTTTAAGTATCTAAGACGGCAAATATTAGAAGGTAAGCATTTCTGTGCATTACTAAACTCCATCCTCTGGAGTTCAAGGAATCTTTCCATTACGAAATAATGGGGTGAGCATAGTAACAAAGCCTCGGGAACTAGGCTAATTGATACTGTTAGCTGCTTAAATAGATTTTCGGAGGAGGGTTGTATGAAGATCTAGAAGAGAAAGTGAAAGAAATGAAATGATAAGAGAAGAGATGGAAGTGAGTAGGAAAACATCCTCACACCCTTTGGAAGGTAAACGATTAACCTGGTTTGCGGGTCAAGAGAATTAGACCTAAAGGTTACCTAAGTTTATTACGGAACGCGGAGTGGAAGGAAGAAGGATAAAAGGAATACCAAGAAAAACGTGGAAATGTGAAGTAAGGACTTAAAGGACACGAAGTCAGCGAACATGAACTGAATAAACTGGAATAAAAAAAAATCTATAGAAAAGGAAATTTAATTATTATAAGTTAATTTAATAAATAAACAAATTGAGGAAATATATTAACATGGATGGCTAAAGCAGATTATGATTTTTTTTTTATATTCATGAAAAATTACTATTTATTTACTATTCGATTATTATTTAAAGAATTACATAGTTAGAGAGTTATCAGAGTAGAAATAGTAAATTTAACTGTTGCTTTTAAACAGTTGTGGTATGGATGAATTCTTATTTTCTATTATTTTTCAGTTGTTTTTGAACTAGAATTTATAACAAAAAAAAAAATCTAAAGTGTTTGTTTTAGACAACACGATAGAAGTGTGGTTTACATCAACAAGAAGAGATTAGAAATAGTAAATTTAACTCAAGAAGAGAGTAGAAATAGTAAATTTAACTGTTGCTTTTAAACAGTTGTGGTATGGATGAATTCTTATTTTCGATTATTTTTCAGTTGTTTTTGAACTAGAATTTATAACAAAAAAAAAATCTAAAGTGTGTGTTTTAGACAACACGATAGAAGTGTGGTTTACATCAACAAGAAGAGATTAATATGAAATAAAAATTATAAATAATAGCTCATTATAAAGATGATGAATGTGAACATTTCCATCGCTTACAGCATGCAGATCCGATTATTAGTTTCTGAGATATTTTAATCGATATCTTCAATAACACTCGTCATAATTTAATTTTCGACACTATTTTTTCTCGTTTTGCCTCTCTAACACGGTGTCGCATGAAGATACAATATTGAATAATAGCCCGGAGGGAGGATGAAATGCTGTACAATTTCTTCGCTTAAAGTATACAGGTTCTATTTTTAGTATCTGAAATATTTTAATCCATACATTCAACTATACTCATTATTATTTGGTTTTCGGAACTATTTATTACTTTTCGCAACCCGAACTTCATCGAGTTAAGATACACTTTATATATATATGTATATATATTTACAATTTCCTAAGTATTTTTTGTATATATTTGTATGATATCCACATGCCATTCGAGTTTCGAGGTTAAAGTGGGGAGACCCGAGCACTGTTTTCCACCTATAAATGAACTGTTTGAACCTGAAATTAATTTACAATCTAACCTGAAACTCATTTTCAGTGAGAATATAGATTCCTGCGGCCCTTAAGACTTCAAATGATATGCAAGTGGTGAACATGCGGTACAGTTTCAACACACAACATGTTGAACATAGATGATCTACATTGGTGCAAAAACTGTGGAGCTTGGATGAAAATCTTCTCGGCCCAGCGAGGAAATGGGAAATCCAGCAGTCCGGCTGTAATGCTTGTTATTTGTTCGCGAGTTAAACATTGTCATTAACAGGCACGCTTTATATCGGGGTTTAGAATCGATAATATAAAGAAAATCAAAATCAAATCAAGTAAAAATTTCTATCTGGAATTTTTAAAAATAATTTTATGACTCTTATCAAAAGCGATTTTTAGTTTTGATCATAAGTGATAAAAATCATATCCTTGTCATTATTTTTGATCAAAATTACAAAAATCAACACCAGTAATCATTTTTTAATAATCTTTTTTTAAATCAGAAATTTAAATTTTGTGGGCAACATCTATGATATATTTTCAGTTTGGAGTAGTATAGGGAAAATATTGTAATCAAAAATTAGCAACAGAACATCTGTAATTTCCGGAATCCGTTAGATATTTTGACTTTGCAAAAAAATATACATAGTACAGGCACCGCGCGAATAATCAAAACAATTTCATAAATATAATATTAAAAAATTGTTTTATCTAATTTTTTTATTACATTTTAATCATTATTGTTTGTGTATAACCGTATCACACATTAATCGAAAAAAAATCAAAGATAGATTTAAATTACATTTATTAATCAGACATGATTTTTAAATGAAAAATCAAATATAATTATTTCACGAATTTTCGGAAAAAATATTTATCAATTTCAAACTCTGCTTAATATACTCTCTATATACAAGCCATAGGGCCATTTATAGTATTTGACTGATTTTTTTTTATAAATTTGGTAAACGTCGGTGTCGGTTGATCGTAGTTTTCCACCTTACCACTTAACGAAATTATTAGGTTTAGATACTCCTTCGACCCATAATTTAACTTTTTAATTTACAAATGAATACAGTTTTAGCTTTGATACATCTTTTAGGAGTTATAGGTGAAAAACAAAACAATATCGAAAAAAAATTGACTATTTTTTACATGCCTAAACCTAGTTCAAAAATGCAAGTTAATAAAAAAAATTCACATTTTGCACAATGGATTTCCCATTTCGATCCTCTGCTTAATATACTATCTAACACCAAAAAAATAAAATAAATACATGAACAATGTACCTGTATATATCTACTTAAACCGACAGGTACACATCGCCTACATCTTTATTCCCATTTTTATTATAAATTTTAAGTTATTCACTGCATATTATATTTTCACGTTTTGTAATAAACTCAGGAATATAACAACAGACCGATTAATGATATGGTTGAATCTGACATACTAATTAGGAGGGTATTAAAAAGAGACTGGATGAGATCTCCTTTCCAGAATTAAGAAATGACTGAATGAAGAAGGGAGGAAGTGTTGCTAGATGCCATAATTGGCATTTTCCCATTTTATTTGTTGATTGTTACGCCCATATGTGACATGTGTGAATAACGATCTGAAGTAAACCAAAAATTAATGATACCAAATTCCTCTGTCTCTCAATAAATGAAATTTCATAAATTTAATTAACACGAGCCATGAGTAAGGAGTGACGTTTCCAGGAAGACTTATATAAGCCTTGGATATTAATTTAATTTAAGAGCCTGTTCCAGGAATTGTTAGAATTTTAGAACAAAACTTACTTCATTTGGTACAAAATGAAATCGTACTTTAATAAGATTAACAAGCACGAATTTTGTCATTAGAATAAACATAAAATAAAATTCCATTTTATATATTTTTTTCTTTTATTTTATGTACAATAAATAAACTGCTATTAAAATTATATAAAGTAAAATAATTGTCAACCCTTTTCAATTCATATCCACAACAGTTGACTTAAATTCTGCCATCACTTGTTGGTTTGAAATAAAACAAGTGTTGGTTGCCAGTTCAAATCCTAATATACCCAACATGGCACCATTGGGCGTTGATTTGGAAGCCAAACGTGTAGTTATCTTCTTTTGAAAGTCGCATTTCAAGTTTTTCTTTCATAAATCTTTAAAGAATTTTTTTATTTATCTGAATTTTAATCCTCCACAGTGATGAGAACTAGGGATCAAATTACAGCTCTGGAGTCTGGGCTCTGGTATAAAACTTTGGTCAACGAATGCTGATTTTTATCAACTTTGTCAAAAATAGAGACAGATTACTGTAAACGACTTACCTAAGGGTAAAAATGAGTCCCCTAAGGGAAAAACTTATAGAATCAAAGTTGTATAGCATCAAATCTTGCGTCCATTGAGTACTGAAATTTTTACTTTAGCCAATTATATATTTCGAAATGGGATTTCTCATTTCTTTATGAAATTAGGAATCTTTCGACTCATCGTTTATCAAAATCCTTCGCTGCTGAGAGATGGAAAAGAGGCATATACTGCATGTAACAGATTCCAATCAAAAATAACTCAGTAGAGTAGACACCCATACTGTTGAAATATTGAAAATCACGGTTACCTACATTACCAATTTCTAACCATCGGAAAGTTACCGATTTTGTTCACAATAAGTGACGTACATTAAAATAGTTGCCACTCAGTGGACGCAAAAAAAAAAGTTTTTCCTTGGTTGTCCACGTTATCAATTTTGTTTTTTACATGCCTAAACCTAGTTAAAAAGAAAATTCTCACATATTGCGCAATGGATTTCCCATTTCGATCCTCATGTTACTGGCCTAATATTCATTAAATAAGTCACCATTTTTGAAAGCAGTGGCTGTGGAATGATCTTACTCAGAATAACCTACACATTCCTAATTTACAATGAAACCTTCGTCTGCGCTTGTCTGCCATTCCATTACGTGATTCGTAAGCACAAACTATTGAATAAATCTCATACAACACTAAAGAGAATTCATCAAGAAGAGGCATTACATCATCAAACATATCAACTTAATCTCATATAGACTTTTTACTTGTATTCAAGAGGCTTATGGATTTGTTTTTGAAATCTTTCAACTATATCCTAACAGCATTCTTTGTGTTTTCTCTCTTTTATTTTTAGATTACTTATTAATTTTCATTTAGAAATATTCAATACCACAAGAGACTGGATGGGTACTAACAAGTATTACACCCCCCTGTCTATTTACTTGATCCAGGGTGCCCTGTATTTTTACTTGACCCAGGGTTCCCTATATTTTTACTTGAATAAGTCTATGCCCGGAGGTAAATGACAGCTTGTCCATTTTTCATTAATTAATTTATTACGAAGAATCAAATTTTAATAGCTCAAAGTTATGGAAAATTTGATTCTTAAACAAAACAATAATGTTACATGGTGTCTTTTACCTCCGCAGTACAAATTAAACAAATTTTAAGAGTTAAAAGTTATGAAACATTGGCTCCCCTGAACAAATACAAAAATGGACATGGCATTTTTTACCTCCGGAGTTCAGATATAAGAGTTGATTTTTAAGAAAGAAAATTAAATAAAAAAAAAATCCAATATACATTTCATTTAATGACCTTCATATCCAATTTGTTCTTGACGTATTGTGGTATACATAATCGTTCCTTAAACTTTCCTATCCCTTCAAGCTCCCTTCCTTACAATCTTCATCAATGTGACAGCAATTGGTGTAGAGATAAAGGTACCTTCGTTGTTCCCTATACTCTCTTTACAATCCCTACAATTTATTTTAAATTGATGGCTATTGTTATTATTGTGCTTCTAAAATATTGTGAATCGGAATTTTCGGTTCAAACTATTTTGCGAACCTTCATAGGTAGACTAAAAGCTGAATTAATTTTTAGAATTCTCATTTACTTTTCCCTTAGTATGTGTATGTCGTTTTGTAATTTTCATTGTAAATTTCATTGTAATTTTCATAATACCATATTTTGCAAAATTCCAGTCAGGTACAGTAATTTTAAAGGAACATTAGTCCAGAAATAAACAAAACAGATTATTATTAAGAAAAATATATCATTCTGATAGTAATAAGTTTTATCGTTGTGTATATACTTCTTTATTTTAATTAATTTGTAATAAACTTTAATTATTCTTATGAAACTCCTAAATTTCCAGTAGTTCCACCAATATAAGTAAGTTAACACATATTTGGAATTTAAAAATATCACAATATACTGTTGTATGCACCATGCGTGAGTATAAGAAATGAAAATAATAAGAAGCTAGTAATAATCCTTGCGGTACTCCTGCTCAGGCTGGTAGAAATATATTTTTAAAATTTAAAAAATAGAATTATTTTTAAAATTAGAAAAATAGAATTATTTTTAAAATTAGAAAAAGAAATAGTTTTAGAAATTTCTACAAATTTATGTAAACGAAAATGAGTTTCACCATCAATAATAACTTTTATGATGTTCAGTTTATCATAGAAAGTCCGTTTGTATCTTATTTCGTATCGGTCTGATTTACAATTAATTTTTAATGCCATTATTGATGGCATTATCAAATAGCTGATAACGGGCCAGTTAGGTCACCACTTAGATGGGTGCAGTGCTTAACTGTTGTTTAAGTTGTGATAGTTGTAAACTGACACTAATCTGGTACTTTTATTTCCAGATGTTTTTAGACCAAATGAAACTAGAAATACATCAATCATAAGAATAGTTATTTTATTGGTTTTTCAAAATAAGGAGAAAGGGATAAATAATGAAACTGTAGATATTGTTTTGGTTTTTGTGAGGCCTTACCTCAATTTATTTTTGCTCGGTAAAAATTAAAAAAGAAACTAGAACGGATCGGTAACAAAATATTTAACCAGGAGCTCCTGACGTGGACTCTCCAGGAGATCGTGTTTCACAGCTGTTGACCATTTAGAGGAGGATGGAGTGCCTGAGGACTGGGACGTGGAGAGGAGCGATGGGAGCGATGGCGATGGGAGCGGTGTAGGCGATGGAGTGGGAGAGGAGGGGGTGGGCGGCGATGAGGGACCTCTTGTACCTGTGGCCGGCGGCCTGGTGGGCGGCCAAGTGAGCGGCCTTAGCGGCGGCTACCTCAGGGGTGTCAGCGGGAAGGCCAGAGGGGGCGGCGTTCCAGGCTGGAGCTGGAGCGGCGTTCCATGAGTGAGCTGGGGCGGCGTTCCAGGCTGGAGCTGGAGCGGCGTTCCAAGCTGGAGCTGGAGCAGCGTTCCAAGCGGGAGCAGGGGCGGCGTTCCAAGCTGGGGCTGGAACTGGAGCACCAGCACGAGCGGCGAGGGCAAGGTGGTGGGCACGCTCAGCCTGGACCTCGGGGGTGTCCTGGACTGGGAGGGGAGCGCCGTTGGCGTCGAAGCCTGGGGGGAGGGCCTGAGGTCCGTGCCAGCTTCCGCTGTTGTAGGATGGGGTTGGGTTGTAGGCACCGCTGTTGTCGTAGGATGGGTTGTAGGCGCCGCTGTTGTCGTAAGATGGGTTGTAGGCGCCATTGTCGTAGGCACCCTGTGGGGAGCCTCCGACCTTAGCGAGGGCAGCGAAGTGGGCGGCCTTGGCGGCGGCTACCTCGGGGGTGTCAGCGGGAACGCCTGCGGCAGCGGGGGCGCCATAGCTGCAACATCAAAGAAAACCATTCATAAAATATATTCAATTCATAAATAATTATTCGGCAATTAGAATGTAATATTGCTGCAGAGCCTAGATATTCTGGACAAATCGTTGTGGGAGGGGGTTTTACCCACACTTCCGAACTTTGTTCGATTTACGCATGTTAATTTTGTTGCTTTTTTTAAACCTTTCTTTTCGGACTACTGCTTCATTCGTACACCTAATTGATAGTGTTGAATTAATTTTAAGTGCAATAGTCTGAGAAGAATAAGTATAGTAATTCAATTAATATTTTTTAAACAATAGGATGCCATAAATTTTTTTTTTTTTTTGCAACCATGGCATATTTTTTCAAAGAAGGCTATTGATACTATTTATAGGAGAGACGGAGCTCGCTACATAAGGATTTCCCCTTAACAAGCGGATGTGTCCGTCAGTTGATGGGGCTTATGATGGGCCCCGTCTAGAATCACAGTGGGTAGAAGGTCTACTTTTAAGCATTAAACTGTTATAAGAGTGTTATTTAAGGATATTACGAATTAATGAATAAATATTATATTATGTTATTATACATACCCGTGAGCAGCGGGAGCTGGGACGTGTCCTCCGGCAGCAGCCAATGCAGAAAGGTGGGCAGCCCTAGCCGCAGCGACCTCTGGGGTCTCTTGGACTCCAGCATGGCCGTACTGGGCCATGGCGGCACCTACCAAAGCAAGAAACACGATCTGGAAGCAAAAATATTCTGTTACTATGATAGTTCAAAAAAAGGAATCCACAACATTTATTTAACATCCTCATAGACATGTTATCCTCATAGATGGTAAACATCGTGTAAAAGTGTAAATCATTCAATGCTCTATAGATGATTTGTAATTTAAATTATATGACTTTGATTCAACATAACGGAATGACGGAGTCACGTTGATTAGACAGAGGAATTAATTTTAGTTACACAGCTCCTTGCTAGCAACCTCCGGTTGGACCAGGTCCACAACCTGTTCCGCCAAGGGCAACCCCGACACATTACAATCGTTGCAAGGACAGTCGTCAACCACGCCCATTTACACACCGCTATTTCCACTAGCCATCCAGGAAGCTTTCTCGTTTTTATTTCTCATTTATTTCATTACGCGGTCTATAACGAAGGTCGTTCTTTCTTTGTGCTGATTTGCACTCCTCGGGTGGATGGCAGGTTGTGTGTTTACTGCCCTACGAGTATTGGAAGCGAGTCTCTTTAAGTCCTTGAGTAACATTCTTGTCTCTACGTGACTCATAAAACAGAAAAATATAGAAAATTGATGTAGCCCTTGTACGTCTTTCGTGGTCCAAAAGCATTCCGACTTGAATTTATAATTATTTTGTTACGATAGTCATACAAATATGATCGGTGAAATATGACTAAGTGCTTCTATCAATTAATAATACAAATAATAATCACACTATAGTAACCAGTTTGGACTTTTAAGCAGTTTTGAATTAAGTAACGCCGCTCCCCAACGAGTACTTGAGACAACTACACGAAAATGATCTTTATCCAGAACTATGTTGTTTAAGTCAACATTTATATCTCAAGCAAATAAGTCCCATAATTAAAGCCAATTAATGTCTGAATATATATTCGTTTTTCAAAAATACGGTGCATAAATGAGTTCAAGTGATTAGTACATTCGATGAACCAAACATTAAAAAAAAAAGAAAAGAAAATCGACAGAAAGCGTTTTGATGAACTTATTCAAACCTTTTCTAACCAAGTTTTCATGAACAAGTAGTGTTAAAATTTTTTTACGAAAGTTGACAGTAATTCAGCTAAACGATATTTTCAGTTTTTCTTACTGATGTGTTTTATGCTCTACCCGAATAAGAAATCATGAAAAGATGAATAAGAAACTATATTATTGACCGAGGGAAAACGTCTTCTCTATTAAATTGATCCCAATATCCTTAAAAGTTTGTCTCTGCGTTTTATTTATAGTTATTGCAAACGATGCTTATTGATTTTTATGGTTAGGACTCTTTTGTCTTTTCTGGTTATTTTAGGGCTTAGCGTCATGTTATGAAGCCTTAAGGCTTCTTGAACAAACGGTTTATGTAATGAAAAAAGAATTGTTCAAATAGAGCTTGTAGTTCCTGAAGTTAACCCGTTTGAAAGAACTTTCCACCTTTATGTAGAAACGTAAGGTGGAAATATTCCATTGCTAAATTGCAAACTTATAACTGCAATAGACCATTTTTTGGAGGAATATCAAACATTTAAACTTCGCTCAAAATTTTGCTTTTAATTTTTTTTCTTTATCACATATCTGTACAGGAGTTGAGGAATTCTAAGCCGATTAATAGTCCTGTCCCTTCTATTTAACGGGGTTTCAACTCCTGTTACAACGTAAAATTAGCGTAAACTTTTCGCTTATGAACTTTGTGCTAGGGGTCAGTTTGACTAAATCAATGAGATATTTTGAAGTTACTAAATACCATGCTTTATATATAAGATGAAGTACATAAACCGTATCAGATATATATATTTTGAATATTATTTATTGATCGATCGTTAATGAGACACTAATTTTATTAATTTGTTATTACAGTTATGTTGACGAATGCGATAAAGATGATGTCTATTTATTAAAATATATTATGTGGGAGTTAATCGGGTAAAGAAGAATCAGAGGTTTATTTTTAAACAGTTTTGGCAAATGAAGAATGGTATAAAAAAAAAAAAAAGATTTAATTTTTCATTGCTCATGGAGTGTATTATAAATAAGGGAATTTAATGAAATTATAGTTTTCTATCAAGTTGTGCTGATATTGGACGAATAAAAAAATTGTTTTTAGGCAAATCATATATGATTAAGTGTTAATATCTAATATCTAATATCGATCTAGGGCGAATATCGAAGAAAACATGATGAAGTGATCCTTACGGTAAGAGAAAATGTAATTTCCAATATTTTCAAGATTAGTCCTGGATTTCGACAGACTCGTTTTTTATTTTAGAATAACGTGAAGGGACTTGAAACTAATCGAAAAGCGGGATTGTAGTATCCCTCAGGGTCAGAAAGATGACTCACTCAAGGAACGAATAAGTAATTCGCCCATGAAAGGGCAGGGACCCGAGTGCGTGGGCGTGAAGGCTGCTGGAAGCAGGGACTGGAGATTTCCAACACTCAAAGGAAGTTTCCAGGCCAGTTGTCCAATCCAATTTATCGGTGGGGTTGCCTTAGGTCAGTTATACATCACACTCCCAGGAAAAAGCTTTTCCATTCCGCCTTTGGTTCTGTTTTTTGGGATAAATTTATTATCTTAGCCGGTTTGGTCTTTTATTTTCAAAAGCTAGAAATTCTGAGGAGTGCTGGGGTTTCATTTAGTAAATTGGAAAAACAAAATTCTTTGTAATTTATTTAATTTGGGAAATAAAGCTTATAACGTAAAAGCTATCTAAGTTATATAAGGATAAATAAGATTTTAGGGTTTTTTATTTCCTCAGCAAAATTGATTTTCTTTTCTTTATTGTTCTTAACACAACTTATTTTCGAGATTGTGATAACAACAATATGATAATATGTTAAAATTTTAAAACCAAGCCTTATCAGTTTAGATAGAAACAGTCTTTTACCATTTCACGAATGGCTTTAATTTTTAGTATTTTAATTGATTAATTTAATTTTTATTATTATTTTTATACAAAATTGAGAAAAATGTATACCAATTTCGTATATAACCATAAGTAAACCGAATGTAAAACAGATAAGAGTTATATTTGAGGTCCGCGCAATGAAATTTAATAGCGAATATATCATTAAATCGAAATGAATTATAAACCATCAGAAAAATATCGAGTATACGTCAGGATTACTTACAATTAAATAAAAAACTAAAAAAATCTTGATCAAACCAAAAAAAAAGTAAAATTAATGATGAACCGAAAATAAAAATTAATTTGCATTTTGATCCATCGAAACATTTTTTTTTTTCGATTTTAAATTTATTTTATTAAATTTTTTGTTTGATGGAGTAGTTCGCGATTCTGTAGTGCATCTATTTAGAAGGTATTAATTATAAATTTAGAAAAGTTTATTTTTGAGTGGGTTTTTATTTTTTTGCGTATAAACGTCATAAAAAATATTTAATATTTAACACATTTTTCATGTTCATTTTCATTAAAATTTCCGTGAAAAGTAAACTATATGAAAGTTACAAACGAGAAAAAATAATTGATTTTCTTTTAATAAGATGTATACACTTCTCTCATTACTTTTGAATCATTTTTGAAGGAAGAATTGAATTTTAACATCATCGACAGATCTTGAAATAATCATTGAATTGGTTCCACTATACCCAATAGTCATTATGACCAAGATCATTAATGACTTCACAAATTAGGACGCTAGTTGCCTATCTAATGACATACAGATCGTGGGGTCGTATTCGGTCATTACCGATCACTGATCGCTCCAGGAAATCACCACTCTATGAGGCCAAGTGACCTTTCTTAAGACGACATTGACAATAAATTGTCCTAGGTTTCATGGTTAGATTATCGTAGTGTCGTTGGTAAACTGGGTTTGTACGATTTGAAAGCACATTTCAAACCAACATTAAAAAGAAAAATACTGATCAAGTGGAGTTAATCTGTGAAAATTCAACATTTTTTTCAGGATATACAATATTATATATTGTATTCAATTTATTTATTTGCCTGATATGGATGTGATCAGTCACAAACTTTATAAATTTAATATTTATATGAATAGAACGGTGTTTTTCTTTTGAAATTTGAAAATTTTCTTTAAGGATCCCCTTTATAATATTATAAAAATTGATTTAATGACATGTCATGCTTGATTCTATGTTATCATAACCCAAGTAATTTCTGTTTTGATAAAAGTGTCAAATAAAATATTTGATCGTATCAGAATTATATAATAGAATATTAATAACATGCTTCTTAATTATATATAAATATTAAGATATTCAAGTGTTATATATAATATTCATGCTGTATATATAAAATTAATATTAAAAAAAAATTAAGACTTATTAGATTTTCCAGTGTTTGGTAAGTGAGAGATTTCGTATGTTAGCAGAGTTAGCGTGAATAATATTACTAATAAATTATTAAATTATATTAACAAATATATATTGGACTGTAAATATTAATGATGCTGTTAATGATACATTTTCTTTGAGTGGTTGTTAGTAATATCAAGATGGAGAAGGGTGAGTTATAGAATGATTAGAGGCATTAAAAGAGCTGTTTAAAAATAAAATTAAGTAATTTTTTTTTTAAATTAGTGGGGATGAAGCTACAGTAATATTTTTGAATGAGTTAATTTTGCTTTAAGGGGGTGGCTTTTTTTTTTCTCTAAGGGTTGAATGAGAGTTATGAATTTTGAATTTAAGGTTCCTTACCAAACCGTTCATGATGGACCTCCTGTATTCAGCTGAAGCCGGTAGGACTGTTCTGATGGAAAGGTCCAAGCGAGAGGTATATATACCGGCCCGTGTAAGATTGTCCCCACTCTGGTCTCCTTCAATACCGCACTCCATTGGGGCATTTCTTGCTTGTCCACACTTCCCAAACTCTTTCCTGTTCAATGTCGGAAATAATTATCACCGGGGGAGACATAAGGACAGCGTGGGCCAAGGATCGAATTAGCAAGATTCAAAATCGGCTATGTCTATTTTCGTGGTAAGTGAAGAAATCTCCACTTATTATTTCTTAAGTTTTGGGCTCTACCAAACCATAAAATTCCTACCATATCCTTACAACCCAAAATCCTTCGTAGAATTCTTAATTCGCCATATTTTGTCACAAGTATTCATGAAGAACTTAATGTTCTATATGTCGCTGATTTAGCCCAAGCAAGATATATATTTTTTCCTGCCAAACTCCAGTACATGTTAAGATTGTAGAGATTCATATTTTCCAGCACTCAGTAACTACGGATTTTAGTGTATAAGATATCAAATGAAAAACAATTTCGTGGTGAAGTGACAAATCCAAACTTCAAAACGCAATAACTTATAAAAACTTCAATAAAAATAAAATAAAAATAAATGAAAAAATTGTAAGGTTCAGATCTCAGATTGTTGGAAATGCGGTGGACATGTCAATACTGAAATGTTTCATTTTCCAAATTAATTGTAATTTTTGCCGGAATCCTCTTAGGCGCTGTGGTTGGTTAAGGGATGCTTATCACTTGTTTAAGTTTTAAAATATTGCTAGTTATGATTTTCATCGAATAATTTAAAACTTATTGAAAACGTAAATAGAGGAGAAATGATCGCTTGGGTACTTTGTATAATGTGAAAGGAATCTTAATATTAAATATTAAGGATTTTTATTATTTTAAATTAATAGAATTTGAGTTCTACCAATGGGCAGTTTCAATGTTGTACATGTCATATTACCAATTTCACATTTACTTATTGTATTTTCAATGTAATACAGTTGTAAATTCCATTAAAATAATAAAAAATTGATAGAAAAATGTCTAGGTATTCGCTATATTCGCAGTAAAAGACTTCTATGCCCTTCTTACAAAGAAAATCATAACGGATTAGCATCTGTTTCAGGGATAGCATTGTTTTATTGCCTTACTACTAAATTATAGGGATATTTTCTAGTAGAACAGGATGATTAATTACTAATTGTAAGTAAATTGTTTTTACTTACTTGTCATTAATGACTTTATTGCATTGACTTTAACAGTCGTGGTAAACTAAGAAGATGTACTTCTGAATGTGTGCGTTGAGTAAATTATCTTCATAATATTACATTGGATATACGAATAATAATATTTTGTTGATTCTGCTTATACGTCGGATGAATTTAGGAAGAGGATAGATGTCTAATGTGAGACTTTTCGCTGGGATATACTAGTTTGATTTTTACACTAAAATTAATAATTATGATTGATTAATTATTAATTAATTATAGTTGATTAATTTATATAATTGAAATATTTTTATTATATTTCCACCTCATCACTAAAGTTGCACCACCTAGATGCCAGTACCAGTATTGCAATAGTGTCCTGTCCATAAGATTGTCCGTTTTATAGTCGTAAAATAAATGACTTAGAAATATCACAAAATATATCACTAGCCTTAGGAAACGACAGCAATAGAACTGACAAAATTATAACATTTCTAACAAGGATAAATTTAATAAAAGTGCTATAACAATAATTACTATTTATCTTTTCCTCTTATTTAATTAAGCAATATATATCCTCAACGTTCCTTACTTTGTTACAAATAAAATCATCCATAAAGACTTTAATGTTCTATTTGTTTCCTACATGGATTTAGTCCAATCCAGATACCTATCCTTCCATAACAAATTTCAGAACTATCCGAACTCTCTCGTTTCAAACCTTGCTTTCTCATAGATCCCTGATAACCCTCCGAGGTGTCTGAAAAGAAGGTGGCCTCGTGATCTCCCTGTGTAAATTTATTATTTGAGTGCTATCAGTATGTAGTTTCTCAACAAGCGATTTCATGTTGTTATATTCCTGTGTGCATATTTACTAGTTCTATTTTTTTATAATACAGTTGCAAATATCTATAAAAAAATAAAAAAATAGGTAATATATAGATATTAATTGTTTTCTCCCTTGTTTTATTTATTTACTATTCATAGTTATTACTCACTTATAATTTTTTTTTATATGTATATTTTTTATCTATTATTTAAAAAAAAAAATTTATTATTTTTTTATCCTCATTAAACATTTTATGGATAAGGCGCTGATGGCCTAGATGTTTTGCGCATACAACATCAAAACAACCAACCAACCATCTCCAAAACTTTGTCCACTGGTTAAAATTAGAAAACAATATGAAACAAAAGTTTATATACATTCTTATTATTATTTATACATATCAGGGATGCTACATATCATATATCCTGTTAGTCACGGGTAAGACAAACTGGCAAGACTTGATCAAATTTAATTAGAATTAGGTTTACTTTTTTGTTGTTAAAGTGCTACCAATGGGTAGTTTCTCTTCATGTTGTACATTTCATTTTAAAAATTCAAATTTAATTTATAAATTAATTTAATTTATAAATTTCAAAAATGTATTTATAAAAAAATGATTCTAGCGACACTAACAATTTGTATATATTTATTTAATTCCTTTATTTTCTTAAGTAAAAATGAATACGTTCTTAATTTTAAGGTTTCGTTTTTACACGGTTTAACCTGAATATAATTCACTGAATAAAGACCAACTAGGAATTTGTACATTATTAATTTTGTAAGATGAAGAAGTACTTGATATTTCGTGGATTTTTAAAATAACAAGTACTTTTTCTCAAGATATCTTTCTGCTTTCGTAGACTAACATTTTAATATAATTTTGATAGAACTTTAGGAAAAGCTCTATCACCTTTGCTTAGCGTGATATTGTATTTGCGTGTGACGTTTGGAACAAATCCTCTATACTTTAACTACTTTATATAATAAAAAAAAATAAAACTAAATAACATCGATATTCATGGCTGCTCTTGAAAAAATAATTTATAAAATTTAAAAAAAAAATTAGGAATATAAAAATATATATATCAATTTACTAATATACAAATACAGTTATCAATCGTAATACAAACATAATTTTGCTAGAAATAAATAATATTAAACGTTTCTCAACTCCATCAAAATCATTTAATATAAATATTATTTATTTGATTTTAAAAGTTTGTTTCGGGTACCATAAGTATTTTCAACTAATTACTTAATTTTATAGATATTTTCATATTTAATTCGGTTACACACATGAGTCTCTCGGACGTTCATAAAAAAAATAAAAAAACTTTTCCGAGTCTTCCTTTTATTTACCAATGAGGTTAATAGATACGAATTTTATTTTATTTTTTGTTTAACTAACCGTATTACAAACCTGCAGCTAATTTTCTTATCGCTGTAAAAAGATAAGATTTTACGATCCGTTAAGGTTGAATGTTCCAGAGTTTAAAATTACTGTCTTTTTATTTTCGTTGGCTCTTTTTAATTTTTACGATTCGGTTTTCTTAATTAATTTTTTTTCTTTATTTGTAATCACCTCTACCCTAGAGGGTAATTGGCGGCTAGTTTTCTATACTCGATTGTAATATTTCGTCTCTATCTAGTATCGGAATAGAGTGGTGACTCCATCTTCGTTGTCTCTTAATATTTCTTTCATTGTTATTGGTAGTTTCAATTTTTGCTGAATGTTGTTGAACTCGTGGCACTCTACTAACAGATGTTTTACTGACTGCTGTTTATTGTCACACTTTTGGCACGTGGGTGCTTCTAGACCTCTGAGAAGGTACCCTTGAGTAAACAGGCAGTGACCGATTCATATTCTACACAATATGGTCTCTTCTCTTCTGGATATTCTTGTGCTACAAGCCCACTTGTTGCAGTCAGTTTTTATTTCTAATAATTTTGACTGTTTAGATTGTCATTGGAATTTGATATCCAATGGAGGGCCTCCATGATCGTAGTAGCTTCTCCAGTAAATATGGAGCTCTCTCTTCATTAATTTACCTATCTTTAAGGTAAATTAATTTTATGTATATTTTATACTAAACGAGAGAAATGTATTTCATAAAACTTTCGTGATATAGAGGAGTTAATCTTGATTAACATAAATTGTCGAAAAAAAGTCTATTGGAAATTGTATTTCCTACTGATAAAATTTGAAAATTCAAACCTTCCAAAAGATGCTGATATAGTTTTGTTCGATGCAGTTTTCGGTGTCTACATCAATAATTGATTTAAAACTTATTTTCTCTTTATTCGTGTCACATTTTTCTTCCGAATACAGTCAACGCCGGTCGTATTTCTGAGACAACATGGAAAATCTTAGTGTATGGGAGTTTTTATATTGGTTTCATTGTTATTTATGATATTTAATTTTTTTTTAAAGACTACCCGAGCATATTTTTATTCTAATCGTCTCAAACATGGTAACAAATCACAATTTATTCTACCCTATCAGCCTTTCTTCAACGGATCATTCCCTAAACGACCCCAAAAAAAAAAAATTCCGCTATAACTCCACCAAGCCTTACCCCCATTGTATTGCCTTCAATTTTATTCATTATACCTACACATTTAAGCCTCATATTAGGGTCAAGAAAGTGTACAAATTTACTTTGACATTGTAAACAAGCTATATTATTTTAAAAAGTGATGTCAACCAACTTGGTGGAGGATGTATGAGAGATCGTGCAATCATCACTATAAATCATTTATATTTTTGCAATAAAAATATATGTATTATTTCTTGATACCTGACGTTTGTGGTCGACTTCTCTGAAGCATTAGCTTCCAGGTTTGTAACTGATTAAATAAAAAAAAGTTAATTTTTAATTGTATATAAAAGAGTTGTTTAAACTTTTATTTAATAACTGCGTTTTCGCATCTATAAATAAGGTTGAAACGTGATTAAATGTTTAGTTCCATCAAAAATGTACTTGTTTATTTTTTGCAAAAAAAAGACGATATATTAAATTGAAATTCAATTCCGTTCATTTAGCCAAACATTTCAAAACCTAAAAACATATTTCTTCACAATTTTAACCAAAGTGCATAGTCGTATCATATAAAACGAAGCATATAGTTTTACTAATCTTAATTCTAGATTTATAACTTCAATAGTCAATTATCTTGGACATTTATTGGACAATCCACCTTTAATTTTCAATGTTAAAAGTTTCCATAAAGCCTCAAGTTAAAAGCCTCACTGACGTTACAACATAATTTAAGTAAATTACAAGACTGGTACAAATCCTGGAAAATTCGACTAAACCCCATTAGTCGAAACACATTACGTTTATACTTCGGAGAAATGCCTGCTCTCCATAGTTTATGGAAAACAATCAAATCCCTCAGACGAACACCGAACACTACCTTGTTCTTACCTTTGACAGAAAGATGACATGGGTCCCACATGTTAAAATGAAACGTGAGACCCCCCATAGACGAATCAAACTACTTTACTCACTTTTTTTTCCAAATTTTCAAAACTAGAACTGAGACAGAAACTAAATACATACCTATAGTTACTTAAACCAATATGGACTTACTCCTCACATATATGTGCTATAGCTCAAAAGACTAACTTACACAAACTTTCCAATAAAAAATATTACGACTTATAACTAAAGCACCTTGGTACTTGACAAACAAAACCTTACATACGAAGTCTGTACCTCTCCTGCCTACAGTTGTTGACCAACACATAAGAACACTTTACAAACGATTCCAAAATAATTTATAAGTACATAATAACATCCTTATCAGAGAAATGGCTTCAGCTGGCATACCCATCAATATGAGGAGGAGACTAAAAAGACGCTGCATGAGAGACCTCCTTCTTTGACAATCCATTGTAATTGATTCAAACCAGGAAAGAGGTACTGCTGGGTGTTATCCTTCCCCATTTCTGACATGTCAGTTTCATTACTCCAATCAGACCACCTACTGATTTTCAATAATTTTCGACTGGTGCAGATTAATAGTCAAATATTTAAAAAAAATAAGTTTCATGTCAAATAATTATAGTGTCAAATATTAATAATATTATTTAGAGAACAATAGTTCAACCGCCATGTCAAGGTGGATTAAACCTAGAACGACATTCCTGCGTTGCACACAGACCATAGGTGGATTGTGTTCATTGACCGTGAAGTTTAATCCTACAAAGCACGTGGGTTCAAGGGTTCTGCTTTGTACTGAATATTATAAATATTGTGAAATGGAGGAATAAAAAAGAAAAAAAATCAAAACAAATAATTTGAAGAATCTTCCAGTATTTCGTAAAGTATTTAATAATAAACAAGACTTTGGTCCTCTTTTGAATTGAAAATTCACCTCAAATTTAATTAATTAACTAAGCTTTTCCAGATCATTCCACAGCAAGAATTCCAAAAGTCCGTTTATCCAATTCAACGGTTTATCCCCAATGATAACTTTAGAATTTAAATGTCAACTTTGCATAAGCCAACGTCATTCGATTTTATAGAACATGACACAGTTTCGTAAATTTTTTTTTTCATCAATGATTCTCTTCAAATCCTCATTATATCTTTATATTTTTGAGTAATCTAATTATGACACACAATTTAGGTTCATTAAGTTTTCGAATTTATATACAAATACCTTATTACATTACCTTTTATTAATACCAAATTGAATATTCGTACCCATTTCAGCTGTTTTAATACAAGCGATCAGTGTTCTTTTTAAAATTGTTCAAATTATCATTCAAGTTATAGAATTTTTCAAAGAGTGCGATAATAGCTACTTTTATATTTCTACATACAATGCCAGCGTTGTAAAAATATCAAGTATTATGATTAATATTTTAATACGAAGAATGTAAATGATTTTAATTATTACAAAAATAGTTTACCATATATAATTAGCATATATAACATGACCCACACCTTTATGTGGAACGTGGGTTATGTAACCACAGAATTAGTAGGGTTTTTAAATTTCTTAAATTATCATACATGTATCGAGTTACATACGGGATAATTTTGTTAAATTACCACTATCATATTACTTTTTCAAAATAGAACCGTTATTTTCTTTTTATTTTGCATTAAAATCATAAAAATACGGTTAAATGTTTCTGTATAAAGTTATTTTAAGTAATTTCATGAAACTAGAAATGAAATTAAATCATAATTAAGACTTTCTCCGTTGTAATTCGTATTTAAACAAACGTTATTTTTTTATATTCTCTCACCCACTTCCCAATAAATTGACCATTTTGAAAATAACATTCAATGATGAAAATCAATTAATTATTTCAATCAATTAGTTAGTTATCTTGATATATCTGAGGTACATTTATATTATCTAAGCCGTGATGAGCTATGATATTAGACAATTAAAATATATTTAAATATATTCAATTATATATATATATATTTTTTTAAAAATTATATTATATTATATATATATATATATATATATATATATATATATATATATATATGTTAATTTACCAAAGTTATCTTAAGGGAGGCCCAAGTATGTACATTGATTTACTTTTAAAACCTTAGAACTCTTATTACTAAATTACAAAAGTCTTGTTAGTTCATTTATTTTAATACGGATAATGATTAGAGTTGTGTTTTAACAATTTCAGAGATTTTCAAAGATACTGTAAGAAAAAAAAATTAAAATTCCCGTTTTTCTCTGATACAAAATATAGTTTTTGTTTTGTATTAAAATTAATTTAAATAATAATTAAATTTGTCAGTTTAAATTATAGTAAAAAACTTTACTCTAGATACCGGACAGGTTATAGATTGTTATAAACTTAATTTAATAATAAAGAAATAAAAAAATTAAGGCTTCAATAAATAATTACATTAAATTAGTAATGATTGAATTTAATCAGTAAATTAAATTCATACTTAAAAGAATATTTATCTATTTAGTTTGACTGTGCATAGGTATCTATTACAGCCTGCTGTACAGATACCTTCATTTTATCCTGACCTAAAACTTTTTCATCTACGAAAATTCTCATTAATTGGGCGTTTTCTCATTAAATTGATTAATTTAAATCTTAGCAAACCGTTGCTTGAAGCAGTTAAGAAAGGTTTTCTAAAATGGCGAGAGGTGGAGAAGAAAACAAAGATGGCTGTTTTCAGATCGACATTTCTTCCCATTTTGACGTACTCTTCAGAATCATGGACCCTGACAAAGAAACATCAATCCAGTATACAATCGTCAGAAATTTGATTCCTCAGTAAGATTGAGGGGAAAACAAAAAGAGACAGAGTACGCAACACCACCATTAGATCGAACCTCAATATTAAGCCGGCCAATGATGTTATAGAAGAGAATCGACTGAGATGGCTAGGACATCTTCTGCGAACAGTAGCTAACCTGCTAAGCCTATCGCGCTAAAGTAGAGGGCAAGAGAGGAAGAGGACGTCCTAGAAGGAAATGGGAAAATGAGATGAAGAGCGACTTCCAGAGAAGAGGACTTCGTCTTGTGGAAGATCGGCAAGGCTGGAGAAGGCTCTATAAACCTCCTCCTCACACTGCTTAATGCTGTTCAAGAGTATAGATTTTGAAATTGATTAATTGTATGAGGTACTAAAAACTCATTAATAACCATTTACGTTCTAATGGAATTGTAAAATAGTTTGATCACGAAATCGAGGAAAAGACGATTTACAAAAAAATATTGAGTCTTTCGACGACCCCTCCACCCGCAGTAAGTCAAAATAACGAGGTTATATATTTTTGTATTGAGACTCAATATTTTTGTAGGCCACCTTTTTTCTCGATTTTATGATAAAACTATCTTACGATGTGGAAAGCAAAGAGATATTGATGAGCTTTAGCTTCAAATTCATTAATTTTATCAGAAAAAACCCACTTCTACAAATTTTCGTAGATAAAAAAGTTGTAGTTTACGATAAAATGAAGCCATTCTCGAAGTTTTAGACGTAAGTAATTAATTTCATAAAAGAGATCTGTACCAGTGAACAACTGTTTAGATTAACTAGGTATAGGTATTTATTAGTTTAACTGTGCAAGTTTTCACAAGATACTATGCAAGGAATATTAATTTTTGAGATATTCACTAAAAAAAAAAAATAGTTGTGAATATAATATTAAAAACAGATATTATTATCAGGCTTTCATATAGTTTAATATGTACATGTACATCCATCATGAAATCCATATAACCATTATTATTGGATCAAGTCTGAAAGCATTGAAGAAGTTTCTAAACGTTAAGTCGGCTGCGGCGATGAGACTCATTCTAACACTTCCTAACAGCACGTAGTTCATAACGCAGTAACAGTTTGCAGTAACGAAAAGTTCTCCGTTTTCACAGCACGTAGGCCACATTCTGCGAGGAGCTGATTTATCGCTAAGCAATCCCAATAGGAAGGAGGCTATAAAACAAGTCGCTATTGATCAGGTGTATCTTACAGGTTCAACATGTCTGTATTCACCACACCCAACAGCGCAAAACATGATAGTGTTTATATTTAAAAAGTAACTGAATAAGCTGTATTTTAAATTAAAGCTGAAAAGAAATTTATAAATTTGTTCATTGTATCAATAGACAAAGACAGTTCAGCATCTTTTCCTTCTCTCTTTCACTAACGATTTTCTTTTTTTGTTTAGAATGCTGGCGAACTTGAGTGTTATAAATAAAATAATTTTGGAAGTAGTGTATATAAGGAAAAATAAAAATGTAACTTTGTTCACAACCGTTTATCTCTGAAAGTTATTTACCGATTGGTTTGAAATTTTTGATATTACGTTGCAATCAAATTAAAGAGCGTTTTATTGAGACTTCTTCTCCTTAAAGATCTTTTAAGTCTTATTCACAATCGAGCTACTCAGAACATAAAGGTTGCGAAGTACTACTGCTTGAAACACTTTCCATTCCTCTGAAATCACTCATGACATTACTCCATGAAGTAAAGAACTTGTGAAGCTTGATATTAGCAACACAAATGGCCAATTTTTGTGAACTCGACTACAGATATTATGGTAAATAGTTAATTCCTTCCCGTTATTAGTTTGTCTCAACGGCTAATAATGGGAGGAAATCGGCTCTTTTTTTTTTTCAATTAATGTATTCGCTAACCTGATTTCTTTCGTCCGGTTCACTTACTTTTCTGATAACATTATTGGACCGTGACCCTTTTTGGATGTGAACCTTTTTCAGTTTTTGTATATAGATAATATGTATATAATAATATACATATTATTGATAACTGTATGATAACTAGACAATGTATCCGGAGATCTATTGATTTTAAACCAAATAAAGCATTTTAATAAGCGCCAACCATAAGCGAGTTGTCTTTTTTTCATGGAAATACAAAATCTGTTTATTTTTCATTTCTAACTAAATATAAGATGAACTAAAAATCTCACTGGTTGCGTTTCGATGATCTACCAATTTTTCTGTTCTACGACTTTCTGCTTAGACCCTGTCGAATTATATTTATGAAAACTTTTAGACAACCGAATAACCCAACTTATGTATATATATTTTGGGGCTGGGATAACCGTGCGGGCTAAGGCGCTTGCAATAGGTAACCAAGTTAAGCAACGCCGAGCGTGGTTAGCACTTGGATGGGTGACCGCCCGATTTTGGTGAACGTCCACCGGGGAAAGGCCCGCTACCCGAGACTCCCACCCCCAGGGTTTGTGAGGCCCGTCAGGCAACTGGAGGCAACTCACACCTACCGAGCGTAGAACTGATGCCCCGTGTACTTAAATCAGGAATGAAAGAATTACAAGGTCTGTAGCGCCAATCGAAAAAAAAAAAAAAAAAAATATATATATATATATATATATATATATATATATATATATATATATACATATAATTTATTCCTCGATTAAAGGTTTCCTTTATTCAACTCTCCTAGGTCTTTCTAGTCCACTTTGTTATTTAGTTAGTTATTTTACCTCTCACTTGCCTCTCGTAAGTAAGCATTAGCGGTCCATCTTCTGAAATTCGAAAAACATGCCCGAACCCCTTGGAGTTGTATCGGACTGTGATGTTTCTCATTCGGTCTCTGTAAGATACATATTGTTTTAAATATCACTTTTAGCCAATGAACTTATATTCATCTTTTGAGGTATTCGTCCGTGTCCTAATATATATATATATATATATATATATATATATTTTTTTTTTTTTCTTTTGTATGTGTCTATTGTACGAATAAACACATATAGCTCTGATACGTGTTGCCCTTCAATGTGAATATAAAATCATTTAAAAGTTTATAGTTTAAATATAAGGCAATCATAATTTTAATGACAACTACATAATTAACAAAATCAATCTTACACGGTAAAACGTTTTCCTAAATATATATGCAAATACATACACAAAAATATACATATATATACATTTTTGTGTATGTATTTGCATATATATTTAGGAAAACGTTTTACCGTGTAAGATTGATTTTGTTAATTATGTAGTTGTCATTAAAATTATGTATATATATTATGTATATATATATATTTTAATGACAACTACATAAATATATATATCAACTACATAAATATGTATATATCGCACAACTACATAAATATATATATATCGCTACTGTTATTGCAAAAGGTCGATTTTAACGATTTTTTATGTTAGTTCTATTTATCCTAAAGGTGACATTTTGTAGTCTGTAATGCAATAAATAATCTGCCACTACGAAAAATAGTATAGTGAAATAAAATATGAAATTATGCTAATTAATTATAATGAAATAATGCTCTCCTGCGAAACACTCAATTTTTACACACCACATTTTGCATTAACAATAGTGATATATGAACTTGTTATATATATACTATTTGAAGCTGTTTGTATACTATATTACATTGTATAATCTTGTATTATATGATGTTATATAGTATTTTATTATTAAAAATAGCATAGGAAAATTAAATACGAAATTATTATAAATAAAAAAAATTACTCAGTTTTTAATACTCTCCTATAATACTCAATTTTTAAATACGACCTTTTGTACTAACAGTAGCGACATGGAATAGAGAATCACTGTAATTCGAAAGATTGTTTGACACTATTCGGGGAGTAACAGCATGTAAATATAAATGCCCTCGTAAACTAGTAGGGATGTATAAGTAAACAGTGACTTAAAATCCTTTTCAGAGGAGTCCTCCGAACGGTCCTAGCATTATTGTGGGTTATGGAGCCATTTAGTTGGTTATACTCGCCATCTCCCTGTTCTCAAATCGCTGTCCAGCAATTCCAGAAACTCTGCATTGCTTGTGGCCGCTCTATCCAGCATACATTTCCTGAAGGACGGTAGCTTTTGCAAGTGGAGGAATTTTCGGACCATTCTTTATATGGATATTGTCATGGTCATTTGCTGAGTAGCTTATACAGATATGTCGAATATTTCTTTCCTCGTATGCCACTTTGTTATGCCCGATGGCTTTTCTTTACAGTTATGGATTATTTTGCATCAGTCTATCTCGGTAATTGGTAATTGTAATTAACCGGTAATAACACGGTATGAAGAGTTAATAGATAGATAATTGTTATAGGAGAAATATTAGTTTTATCTATAATGTTGTTTTTCCTATTAATGTTCTTCCTTTTGAATACCCAGCGAGCTGGAACGTTTGACTAGGAAGAAAAAAAAAACGTTGATAGAATGTTTAAAAAAAAAAAAGGACCAACCGGAAGTATCATCACTGATATATATATTTTTTCTATTGGTAATTCGCTAGTAACACTCCAATTTTTAATAAATTAGTTGGCATTTTTACATCCCTTTAAAATGTTTTATTTAAAAAAAATCTTGTTTTACTTTGCAAATTATCTTAACCTTTTTTTTTAATGTCCTTTGTCACAAGCTATTATAATTTTAAACGAGATCAACCGTTATTCAATATTCCTGGCAGGGCTTGAAATCTATAATTAAAAAAAACAACAACTAAGGAGTGTGCTTTGGTTCACACGATAGAAGTGAAAACATCAACGAGGAGAGATTAATAATATGAAATATAAAATAACAGTAATAGTAATAGCTCATTATATGTTGAACATTTCCCTCGCTTTCAGTAAGCAGGTCCCTTTTTGAACGTCTAAGATATTTTAATCCATATCTTCAATAAAACTAGTTATCATTTGGTTTTCGCCACTATTTGTCCTTTTAGCCTCCCTAAAACGGCGTCGCGTTGAGATACAATTTTGAATAATAGCCCATTACATAGAGGATGCAATGCTCAACATTTCACTCGCTTACAGCATACAGGTTCAATTTTTAGTTTCTGAAATATTTTAATCGATATGAAAAAACGTTTCAATTAATCAACTCCAGCCGATTTTATCCGAGCGTCACATAACGGAATCTGACATCTCAATCTAATTCACTCTCCACAAAAACAAAGTGCTAAACGCGTCTAAAGATGTTTCAACTTCAAAAATCATTTGATGATATTTATTAAGAGCGATTTTTATTTTTTATCATAAATGATAAAAATCATATTCAGATCATTATTTTTGGACGAAATTTTTATAATTAACAATAACAATAATTCTTGAGCAGTGATACACAGTCGCCTACGAATCGGACATTGTGAATTTTCTCATCGATAATTCCTGCGAGGATTAGATCCCCCAACTTGAAAACATTGTCAAGTAACCAGAGCAGTGAAGCATGTACTGTCAGAGTGTAGTAACTATACAGCTCATACGGAAAATAAATAAATGAGAACGAAAATGGAAGAAATCCTGAAGGATGAGGAAAAATAAATAGAGAAACTGTTCAAATATATATTTATCAGAGAATATAAAACTGAGAGAATATAAAATGGCCCTTAGGGATAGAGGCAAAATAAATGAATTAAAAATAACTTACTTAAACAACATGGATTATAACAACTTATTTTTGGACGAGTCAACCATGTTGTATTTTCTCCAAATTTTTACTCAGTTCTTGCTGATGAATGGTCAGTTGAGGGCATGATGCGTCATTGCCATCTAAGTGCATTCTCTTGTTCTCTGGTTCATTCATTGTCAGTTCGGCGGTTTGCTTAGATCAATGAGTTACCAGACAAATAAAAATAATTTTAATAATAATAATAAAAGAAAATGAGAGTGACTATATGTTATCAATAAACATGGAGCCATAGGTATGGAAATATGCTATAAATATTTTTGAATAAATAAAGAAGCATAAAAGCACTGAATATAAATGTCCATTTCACCATTGATGTCCATTAAAAAAAAAAAAAAAGAATAATGAAAAAGAGAATATTCATATTTTATCACACTTCTTTTTTTCTTTAGCTCTATGTTATGTTAAAAGAGGTTTTAAAAAAAAAAACTATGTTGAAACAGTTCATTTTTGTGTAATATATATGAATATATAGTGTATGTATTTACTTAATACTATGTAAAATATCTGGATGCTGTGAACCATACATTAAAATTCCATTATTTAATTAATTAACATGGTAGAAAAATTACAATAGTTATCTGTCATGAAATAGTGTATTTTAACATCTTTTAACTAGTTTGCAAAAAAAAATAAAGAAGAAAGATCATAATCCACTGATTCAGTCATTATTTTGTAGGATAATAGCAAACTCTTTGAGTGGCGACAAAAGCAAATCCTTCCAGAAAAGTAAGGAATAAAGTTATGAAGAGGAGTAATATTTATTAGCGCATAACTGAAGAAGTATACAATTTATGATGTACTTTACTCATAATAATTGTAAAGTATTCTAGACTCCCTAAAAAATCATCGAATTTGGACCATTATTAGCAAAGAAACTGCTAATTTGAACTTTATGTATTGGTTGATAAATTTTAATACTGAATCATTTCAATCGATCAAGAAGAGAATATTAAATCCTTTCATTTCCAAATATTTCATTTGTTCAATAATCCAATTGTTCTACTTTATTAATTAAACGTAAACTTTACATTCATATTAAATGTGTTCAAAGTGATTTCCATGAGCATTAAGACAGGCTCGGCATCTTTCTTCAACAGCAGCAGTGGCTGAACGGCACTGGATATGGGTTATTGTTTCACAAATACTGAGTACTCTGCGAAAGCCTCTTACAAACTGATAAATATTATTGAGTTACCATTGCTAATTCCGAATATTATTAATCCTTATGTTGCCAATAGTTTTTATACAGTTGTGGGTAAAAGGCCATATTTCTCTATCTAATCCATCTCCTAAACAAATATAATTCATATATATATATTTTTTATATATATATAGACGCGTAGACTCCTCGTTTTCTCTCTCATCCTCCCCCACTTTGACTACAGCTGTGTGGTGTATGATGGACTCTCGGCTTCGCGACAGATTGAAAAGATTAATGAACAGTTTCGTGAGATTTGTAATTGGTGCCCCGAAATACTACCATGTCTCTCACCACTACACTGAGTTAGAGTGGCTCTTCCCCTCCATTCGAAGACAATATTTCCTAGGTACATTCCTCTATCATATCATCTACAATCATCGTCATTCCTACGCCTACAATCTTCTCCAATTCAAGTCCTCAATCCACTCCCTCTCCACAAGATCTCGACCTTCCGATATTTACATTCCTTCTCACAGATCTGCCTCGTTCCAAAACTCCTTTATTGCTCGCTCTGTTAATTTTAGGAATGTAAAATAACATATTTTTTTTTTTATATTTTTTTTTCAACAGAAAAACAGATTTTACTGTTAAGAAGAATTTACATTTTTTTTTTTGTATTTTTTCTGAAAGGGTTTATTTATATTTCACCATTGTACATAGTTTTAAGTATCTTAGTATGGTTTCGAGAGTTTTGTATATAGATTATTTTATTTTAATTATTTTAATTTCGGTACTTTTTTGTTATTCTGAAGGGATTTCGTCCCAGAATAAAATTGTTTTCTGTTCTATTCTATTCTATTCTATTCTATATATATATATATATATATATATATATATATATATATATATATATATATATATATATATATATATATATAAATCTTCCTTTCTTTCCTTTGCTTTTATTTTTTCTTATTAGTTTAGTTTCATTTATTTTATTTTTATTTATATTGTAGTATGCTGTCTTTTATTTTTATATTGATTTTTTTTTATTCTGATACTTTTTTAATAATTTTATAACAAATTTAATTAATTAAAAAAAAACTAATATTGTAAATATCTACATATATTCTGAATTATAAAATGTAACATGTACTACATGTAGTGTGCCTAGTTACAACAGGTATGGAGCATGTAATACCTACTTATATACCTATTTAATAAACCCTCATTCGTTGGGGTTTCCATAGAAGGAAGATAATATATATATATGATATTAGTTGAAGTTTTGTTGATTCTCTCAAAATTCGGCTACCTATAAAGATTTAATAATATCTTAATTTACTATTATTTGATTTTGATTTAATTATATTCAGTGGAAAAATACTTTTATTTCATTACAGCCACGCCTTAGACACCCCTCTAATTCTTAATGACCACAAAAAGATTAACTATAAGAGGCATTGATCTCTTTGACATAATTATTCTTTTTTATTATTATCATAAAAAAAATTAGAATTCCAAGACTTTTTCACAATTCGCACCTGAAAATATAAAGTATTAATGACATTCATGATAAATATATGCTTAAGGATTAAACTCCTAAAAGGTCATGCGGACTTAAAGCTTGGAACATGTTTTTAGAATCGACTAATAATTGTGTCATGTACGTACTTTAGGACGAAGAGAATGATTATTATATTTATTTATTTATATTTATGATTATATTTTTCTTTATTTATGTGAATACTTTCAATGCAAAATATGAATTTGTTAACCAGTCTTAATTATTTAACTAATGGTATAGAATAGTCATGAAAGCAATGATAATTAACAACTGAATCTTAATTATTCATAAGCATTTATTTAAAAATTATTTGGATAAAGCAGCGACCATAATAATCTTACTCAAATTCGTGGGAAGGTGAAACGTATTATAGGATTTGTTGATAAGTATCAATGGAATAAAAGGAAGAACCTAAAGGAATGATAGTAATTTCTTCGGTGCAGATCTTAATAGATAAAAGTTAATCAGCTGTCTAACATAATCTTACTGAAGGACACCTTCCGATGCTAAGTCATCATTGCTAACAAGTCTGGTAACATTGGAACTTGATTTAACTTAAGTGTCAGCTCAAGGGTCAGGGATGATATCGTATACAATTAGAGACCGGAATGTTTGTTTTATAAAAATTTGTTTCATAAAGAATGTTTTTCGAAATTAGAGAAGGCAGTCGAAATTTAGGTATGATTAAGGGAGTTTGAATTAAGATGTTAGCGTATAGAAATATCTAGTCTACGTAAAAAAAGAGTAGTAACCTATAATTGGTAATCTACACATATTTATTAAAATTATGTATATGTTTCTGAATTAAACTACTTAAACCGCTATAAGCCAGAAAGGGTCTAGGTTATGGATTTCATTTTTGTACAACAGAGTGGATTGGTCAGGAACACATCTACCGTCAGTATTTACAGAAATGGGAGAACCCAATTTATAATAGGAGAGTAGGCTTCCAGGAGGTCTCCCGAACTCAGGGTCGATCCACAACTGGAATAACAGAACATATAATTATCTTTCAGAGGTAGACTTGAACCTAATCTATGAAGATAGGAGCGCTGAGCTTTTTTTTTTTTTTTTTTTTCCTCCCCTTCCTCGCCATTAAGGCTATACGGGGTTTTTCCGGGCCAGAGGGTGTGGGCGGGGATTTAAAAGTCTCCCTTGGCACCGGGACGCGAACTCGTGGTTATTTTTTTATCACAATCTTATATATCAGGTTGCCGGGCAACGGCGGTGCAGTGCACACGCCTTAGCCCATTCGGCCATCCCGCCCACCCATGGGAGCGCTGAGCTATCCTACCGATCAGAATAACTTATTGAATAATTCATTGAATTTCGCTCAAGATAGAGTATATTTTATTTCTTCCCAAGTCCTTAAAATGTCCCAATATTTCTGATTGTTGAATGTCTTTGCAGGGGTGCCCTCTGCGTCATCTAAGTTTTTGAGTGGGGCACATTTTGACGGAATTTTGAACTTCTGAGGGGGGCACATTTTGAATAGAAATACTACGCAGAAAACATGGAACAGACATAGCTAGTGTAATTGCTTATAATATACGATTTTTCTAATAATACTTTCGCTTGCTCTGTATTTAAGAAGAGGAGGGCAATATAATTTTTGGGGAGGGGAGGGGAATTTATGCGCCATCGACCTTGGGGGTATGGGCACCCTTCTTTGGCTTAGTGCACGGAGTCATTTGCAAAACGTAAATTGCTTAATCATTTTCTACTTATTTTTACATTTATATTTTCCCACCAAAGAGTCCAAACTACCATTCCCAATGCAAGAATGAACTAGAGAGAGAAACTGAATCTCTATGACGTACATTCTTCTTAAATAATAGACTTTTCCCTTCTTTTTCGACATTTCTTCACAAAGTTAAATAATGGTTCAATATATTTCTCCTCTTTTCTTATTTTTCTTAATACCTCTTAGATATATCTGCGCGTAAGATGTAGTCAAAAACATTTTTGAAGTATAGAAAACAGGATACAGATTGAAATTTACCTGTCTTTTTCAACTATCCGGTATGCATTCTAGGAGTGATCCACTGTTGGGAAGTCTTTTCTAAATCATTTCTTGTAATTCTGTTTAACGCTTCATGATTTTTTTCGCATGACAATTATATTATATACTGAAAAAATAAATAGAATTTTTTAAAAATAGTTATTATATTTTAGATAATTTTTGTTGAATAAGTTACCATGAAGCTTAAATAACTTGCTATTTTAATAACATTCTTGATTGTTATTTATGTCTCATCAATATAAATACATCATCTCTACCATTGTTTTATTGAATTGAATGGATCGAATTTGAAATTCTTGAACATATCTTTATTTCGGAATGATCCCTGCTTGTTAATCTTGCTCACTAAGTTGATGCGGGGCTAATAAACTCTTGTAAATTAGTTGATGTGTAGGCAATACATATGTAAAGGCAGCTGCTTGAGGTAGCTTCCCTTTTTAGACGAGTTTGCCTTTTTTACATACATATTACATGTTTAAATTACAGGAGCAATGTTTTTTTCATTTAAATTGCTTAAGACAACTGTTTGTTTTATTTACTTGAAGAAACAGTAGGTAATATTTGTAGGTGAACATTTCATGTTTTTTTTTTCATTAGTTATTACATGTAGCCTACAGTTGGAACAATCGGAGGGGATGCATATGAATATCAGAGAATATACATGGTTTACAAAAACAATATATGCATATACTAAATCTTTTTAAAGTGAAATATTCTTGTAGCTTTCGAATAACAACGAGCATTTCGGCAGTATGAAATGATAGATAAATATGGAGGTCATGAGCATATAGGTGGTGTTGTGAATAGTGAATGGAATGAGGAAGTTCGTTTATATAGACAGAGAAAAGTACCATGCGGAACACCTCGTGTTTATCTGAGAGGCAAGGAAAAAGGTTATTCGGAATGGTGACTTTTTCGGGAATCTATAATACCACTTTAATAAACTATTTGTTATGGAGAGGTTTTACGATCATCTTATGATTAACTGAATCGAAGTATTTAGAAAAATCAAAAAGAACTCGTATAAAAATTTTGTTATTATACAATAAGATGCTAATTACTATTATATGATAAAATATAATAGGATGTAATATAGTATATAAAGAATTTCAAATAATATATTTCTAATAAAGTCATACTTCACTACTGTTAGTGCAAAAGTCTTATGTAAAAATTCAGTTTTTATAGGAGAGCATTATTTTATTTATTTCTTAATGACATTTACAACTGTACATACATACATCTAGTAAATTGGTGAGCATTCAAAACTGATAATTTCTTTATGATTTATTAGTATTATTTAATATATCATTTTCTTCAGTCATTTTCCATAGTAGCAGAATACTCATAGGAATGCAGCATACTGCATGATAGCAGCATACTTTGTAGATTACGAAATGTCACCTTTGGCACAAATAGAACCAAAATGGCAAGTTTTTATATAAGTCCTTTCCCATTGACCATAGCGATTTTTAATTATTTTTTTAGAAATGTATGGGCTATTGTCGTTTAATAAAGCTGTTAAATGCTACGGAAAATTAGTATTTATCAACTACAAGCAGTCAGCATGTTGGTCTACATGTTCTAGAATGTAATTGTTGATGGCTGGATCGTGAATGTACGATTCTGAATCTTGCCTGCACGACTTGTCTACTGGATTCCGGATGGACCATTTCCTTGCAGTTAAACTTATATAAAGATATGTATGATATAATTAGTTTTTTTTTTTTTTGTGCATAAGAATAATGTGTTATATACATAAGAATAATATATATATGAGATAATAAAATGTTGGCTTTAGCCTGAATGATGTTCATTCTGATTGATAGAAACTACATTTAACATCATTTCTAATATATGAATATATAGTCTGTGGTACAGACCCCTTTTTTATCAAATTAATTTCTCCGGCTGAAACATCGTAAATAGCATTATCTCATCGTAGCCAACAAATATTTTATTTACGAACATTTTCGGAATTGGTGCGTTTTAAATCTAGAGATCGGCAACCTTTGTCAAGTTAATAAGGCACTAAAAACTCGTAAATATCCATTTGCTTTCCAATTTAATCGTAAGATGACATGAACACAACGTCGAGAAAATAGGTGACCTTCAAAAATATTGAGTCGTTTGGCGTGACCTACATCCCTAAATTGTCAAAATAACGAGGTTATATAGCCCAAATGACACTCAATTTTTCAAGACCACCTTTTTTCTCGACTTGGTGCTCAAGTTATCTTATGGTTAAAGTCGAAAGCGAATAATGGGTATTTACGAGTTTTTAGTAACCTATCAACTAGACAAAGTTTGCCGATCTCTAGATAATAAATGCGCCAATTCCGAAAATTTCCATAAATAAAATATTTGTAGGTTACGATGAAATGAAGCTATTTACGATGATTCAACCAGATGTTAAAAATTTGATAAAAAGGGATCTGTACCACTGATTAATATAAGTACCAATGAAAGACTGAAAATATGTCATGAATGTAAAAGCGAGAAATGTTAAGATAACATTGATAGATAAAATCACTCTTAAAGAAGGTATTCAAATACATACTTGGAAAAGGATCCCAAACGGGGTGGAATTGCGGATCTTGCCTTTTGTAACCAAACCTTCTGTGAGTCGAGTCACTATAAAAGCTCGAAGGGTGAGGACCGTGCCTTGCAGCTCTTGGGGTCTCACTTCTTTCAAAGTATTGCTTCCGTTTCTCCTCGGGTCTTTGAGGGTTTGGTGTCAGCGGGATGCTTACCCTTTTTTTCCCTTACTCACCTATCGGCTACCTCCTACAAGCTTATAACTTTGTATCTGCGTCTGTTTTGCCGATTCATGAATCTGTGAGGCACGAATAAAATGGTATGTATTTGAAGATTATGATTGGATTTTTGAAATTACGATGCTCTTAATTAAACTGTTTCCATCTTTAGGAGACGAAATTCTATTTTTGTTTATAAAGTTTGATTTAATTTAGATAAGTTGATTAAATCAATTTTGGTTACTGCTGTGAATATATCTACCACAAAAAAAATATTAAAATTTTGGAATAAATAAAAAAAATTGAATAGACGATGTTTATAGCAAACCCGTGAGGTTCAAAGATTTATTTATTGATTATCCATGGCATATTTATGGACGAAATAGTTATAGTAGGGGTGATTGTAGAAATTGAATTTACTATCTTAATCTATGAGTGTGCTTCGGACGAATGATCTCTATTTAGTATTGTTGCCCAAATGCGAGACCGATACGAATCTTGGTCTTATAAACTCAGTCTTGGTCAAGGTCTTAGTCTTGCGCAAGAGTCTCGCAACAGTCTTGCAGCTACCTATTAGCTTAGTACTATAAAGATACTACTGTATTTTTTAGATAGGGGAAATCTTAGTACGCCCGAATGAAAAATCAATTGCAAAAGTATATTGGTTATACCAAATCTTTACATATAGTATCTAAAATTGTCAAGAATTAGTAACTATTTTGCCTTAATTTTTATTCAAAAAATCGATTTTTTTACCAGTCGTGGTCTTAGTCTTGGACTTGCAAAGTGCAAGACCAAGACCGATTTTGGGAAACACTGCTATTGAGGTTACGTCATCAACTCAAACTCGAAATTGTCCGGTTTGCTCGCTTACTGAATTTTCGCGTTAAAATCTAATTCATAAAATAGAATATATAATAGTGACGTTTCTCTGTTAAGTGACATAGTTTGAATTTACAGAAGCAGAACTATCAGTGTTAAAAAATGAGAACAGAAGCCTCTGAAAATTGTTATACTAACATTTCAGATGGAGAAAAATAACAATATATTTTTTTTCCTCCTCATATTTTCATCCACACCCGTCATAATCTCTACAATAAGCAGATTTTATGTCATTGTAAAGAAAATTGGCATTTTAGGCATGAGGAAGAATAGTACCCAGTTGAACCTCTTCTTGGTTTTTTTTTTAATTCCATAAGTCAGAAAAGGAGATCTCTCATCCAGCTCCTCTTTAGTCGTGTCCTAAGAGGCATGTGAGCTGTGGACATAATACTGATAATTACTATGATGTCAGTGTAGTTTAAGTAAATCGGGAGTAGAAATTAAGTATGTGTTGGTCGATAGCGCCTCTAAGTAGGTAAGTTCAAGTATCTAATTTTTGTCTGATTTTCAGAGTGGATTTGGAAAAAACTGAGTATAGTATTTTCAGTCACTTGTTGAAAGTCTTTCGTTTCATTTTAATACTTTATTAATAACTGAAATAAAAGAAGTATTCGTTCATATGCTTACGATTTTTGTTTTAATTTTTTATTTTCTTCCCCACCTCGCCTTTTCGGCTATATGTTTTTTTCCGAGGCCAGGAAAGAGGGCGAGTTAGTAATGCATAACTTCAAAGACAATATTTTTATGGGGTTATAAAATTTTAGATTTTATTAAAAAAATTAATTGTTACTGTATTGTTTGGTCGATTCCAAACATTACTGTCATGAAACTTACTGCCTTACTTACATTTCGTGTAATTATCACTAAATTTAAAATAATTTTTACTCTGAATTTGTAAACAAAAAAAACCTTCTTATTTGTGATTGTTTTTATTTCCATTAAAATTCAACCAGTTTGTGTTGGTATCGATTTCCTCCTTAAATATCGAAGTTGTGTGATTTTCACCCATATTTTTATATTCAAGCTTAATTAGTTTTGTTCTCACCGAAGAAGAATATTGGTCTCGTTAACTCCGAGCAAAAACAAGTTGAATTTTTCCAATGAATGTTCTAGTTTCATCCATTTCACGAACTGAAAACTTACCTATTCACTATCTATAACTACTATTAGTGTAAAAGGCCGCGTGTAAACATTTTTAACTTTTATTCTATTTGTGCTACAGGTGACATTTTGTAGCCTGCAACTGATATAAGCAGTCTGTTACGATGGAAAATACCAGAGGACAATAAAATATGAAATTATACCATTAAGAAATGAGCATAAAGAAATGAGTTTCTACAAACGACCATTTGCATTATCAGTAGTGAAATGCATGTTATGTGCATGTTATGCCGAATGATAATAAAATACATTCACACCTATGTACAATAAAAGGCAGAAATTAGAAAACACTAAGTTTTATAACAAAAAAGACTTTTAAAAAATGTCTTCTGGAAGAGTGGAACAGGCCAGAATCCACAAAAAAACTATTCGACTCCATTACAAATAGATTGAAAAAAGTTTTAGAAAATAATGGCTAGCCAACAAGACATTGAACTAAATTATTAGTATTTAAAGCTTAAAAAGAAGTGAGGTGTATCATTTTGCGTGTGAGGTAAAACTATTCATTTTTTTAATTGATTTTTTAAAATAATTACAGTTGAATATTTTAATTTTATTAAGTTTGTAAATATTTAAATTGATATCATAAATAAACTTGTTGAGTGGTTTCTGGATTTGTTATGTTTTTTTTTTTCTATTTTTTTAAGAGGTCTATAAAATTCATTTTGAGCCGCTCAATCAATCAATAAGAAATCTTCAAATATGACACTCTTTCGCATTTTAATATTAGCTGATAAACGAAATTCGTGGATATCAAAGCCGCGAATGTTAAAGGGTAACTGTATTTCTGAATAGGCTTCTCCCAAGAATTTTATTCTTATACCAAATATTGTATAAGTTGTAATATAGATATATTTTAGCCAATGAAACGGTGAGGAAGCTATACTGACCTTACTTGGCAGACTTTTTTTTTAATATAACATTTCTGGACAAGTAATTGAAATTTTCAATTTTTCTCCTTTAATGAGGTCAGGACAAAAACGAGGACACGGCATTAAAAATTGATGATGTACAGTGATAGTCTTGCGATGATAATGATATTCCCTGGAGGACGCAGCTCTAATCATCGGCTCTAATCATCGCTAGGTATCATCTTCCTGATTACAGCAGCCCAAGGGGAATCCGATTCGAGTCGAGAAAGGTCGGCGGGCGGAATTGAACCAGTTACAGAAATGACCTGACTACAGGCAATGACGCTAGTGTGACTGAATAAGGCAGCGTTTCGACCGGACAGTTATTTGGCCGTGAAAGACCGCGCGGTAACCTTGCGAGAACGGGTAGTGAGTGCACTAACTTCCCTCCGAAGCACTAAGAGCTCCAGGGTGCAGTAACAAATCTGGCGATTGGAAATAAATTTAAGCTTGCCCACATCCTTTCAACATATAAATTGAGAGTGTGGCATGTTAATTATATCTTTTGTTATGTAGCTCGGAGTCGTTCCATCGTCTTGGAATTGCAAAACTAAGGAATCCCGTAGGCTGATAAATGTTTTGGCTCATATCCAGGCTTCTTATTGAAGGAATAAGAACTTGAGATATTTAGTTACTTTAGAGAGTATACTTGGACATGTAAACATGTCTATAAAATTAAAGGGAAAATAAAATGTTTGGCTTGTACTGAATTACAGTCTTATTTGTTCACAATTAAGATTTTCGTTCGATATCATGACAATTATTTTCTTGCCAGAAACTTGAATACATTTTATGAGAAGGAGTTGATCGGCGGGGGAGGGGGGGAGGGTGTGGGTGCGGTCAAATAAATGCTAATATATATAAATAGTATTATTTAAATTTTTATGCCGAAGTTTCGACCCACTTTGCATTTCTTCATCTTATTATTATGTTATATTATTCTTATTTTAGCTTTTCTATATCAATACTTATTCGATTTTTTAATCTCTTTTTTTGGTAACATTCATTTTATTTATCTGTTAACCTACAGTTATCAAATTTAATTTTTACTAGTTTGTTATATACTCATTTCTTATCTTTTATTGCAATCTGTTTACTTTTAACTTACATGCTATATTCTCCTTTGTTTTCTATTTTTATTCATACTTATTTTTTTCTATTTTCTTTTGTATCTTCTATATATATAATACTTGATATTTTAACTACATTGTCACCCACTATAACTCTGATTTCATCTTTTTGTTTCTTTATCAGACAACTTCTTCTTATTTTATATCTACTTATAACCATTTATTTTATTTTCAATATACACCTTTTATATTTTGTATCTCCCTGCCCTGATGAAGGCCTGCAAAATGGTTCGAAACGTCGGAATAAAGATTAAATAATACTATTTCTATAATTTAGTATTTATTTGATCGCACCCCTCCCCCCGATCAACTGCTTCTCATATTATATCACGGTCAACCATCTCTAGATCATTTTAAATACATTTTGTGCCAAATAAAAAAAAACTTCTTATGTTATATTTTTAAGATGACTTTTCGTCTGTACAATATACGTTCGTTAATTCTTCTTTAAATAAATTTACTCTTTAATAAATTTTTTCTTCTTCAGGGAAAATAGATAAATTTCTTGAAAATTTTAGGAAAAATCTTTTTAAATAAAAAAAAACTTTATTTGGAAATAATACAAAAACTAGGTTTTTATGGTCGTTTGCGCCCATGATTATTTGAAAGGTTACTAAACCTCCCCTCCCCTCCTAAAAAAAAAAAATCATTGAGATCGTACGATTTTTAACATAATGCTTATTGTAATTTGTAAACATATTAGTTTAATACATGAATGAAGATTTAAAATTATTAGTTATAAAAATATTGCTAAATTGAAATATCAATATATATATATATATATATATATATATATATATATATATATATTTATATTTAAAATTGAATAGTCGATCGTTGACAGTAGTATAATATTGAGGAAAGAGGTGGTCCGTGGTAGGGGCCATAAGAAAAACTTTTAAAAATAAAAATAAGTCATCTTCAGGGCTAGAGCGAACAAGATACAAAAGATAAATAAGATGTAAGGAAAATTGTAGGAGTCGAAAGGTATTTATAAAAAAAACTTTTTTTATTTTATTTTTTAAAAATTTATTTATTAAGAATATAATAATCTGTCACGTGGAAAATAATTATAGTGATATATGAACGCATCTACACCATATATACAGAAAATATAAAATTAACAAAAGTAAAGTAATAACTAAATAATAATCAAGAACTATATGCAATAAAAAATAAAACAACCTAAATATAAGTAAATTAAAAACATAAAAACAGAATCATCCCTGTATTCAATATATACAATCAAGCGGAGAACCCTAAGCCAGGCTAATCCCTCCAACTATGGAAAGAAAAGCAGGACTCCAAGAGATCCCTGCGCTACTCTCTCAACTGCGTCACTGGTGCTAAGGCCAGTGGAGTTTGAGAGAGAGCGCTATATAAAAAATTAAGAATATTAAAAACAGTTTAAATATAAAATATACAAAACTTTTCAGAACATTAAAATAAAAACATAATATTTAATGTTCTTAATATTTTTCTAATTTTTTATTTCTTTATTGAGTATTACAACAATCTGTCTTTTGGACATTGTTTATAGTGAGGTAGGATGACATTCACACGATATGTACAAAAATAAAATAAAATAAATACAAACAAAATATTTGTAAAAATTATATACATTTCTAAAATAATACTTATTTTATGTTCCTATATGAAACTGTGTGTTCTTAATATTTTAATGAGAACCAATTATGTCCTCAATATGTATTTTTAGGTCGGTATTGGCATTTGAAAAAAAAACTTTTTTTTAATATTTATTTATTTATTTTTTTATTCATTGATATTTACAACTGTATTATAAAAAAATACAACTAGTAAATGTGCACACAGTAATAATACAATCACATGAAAACGCCTGTTGAGAAACTACCCATTGGTAGCAGTCTAATAATATATTTACATAAGTAGATCACGAGGCCATATTCTTTTCAGACGCCTCGGAGAGATTTATTTATTTAGACATATAAAGACATAATAATCTGTCTCGTGGACAATAATTATAGTGATATATGTACACATTCACATCATATATACAGAAAATAAAAAAAACTAATAAAAGTTATGAAATTGACCCCTCAGTGTCGAGAACACAAACTTTAGATAATTTTTTTCAATACAATACCTAAATCTTTTATAAATTTTCATAGCGTTACAGGTCTTTAGTTCAATATTGTTTATTTTCTTATGTTCAAGCAGTTGAATTGATTTTTTGGTTAGTTCCTAATAATATATTATTTTTTTGAGAAAAATTGTCAAATTTGTGACATATAGAAGCAATATGATTAAGTTCAGTCTATGACCTAGTGAGCTCAGATTGCAGATGAGTTAATGCGTTCATGAGTACAAGCCCCAAATGGGACGAAGTTAAACGGATAGGGTTCTCAATTAACCGGCTAATAACAGAGCTCAAATGTATAGCTAGGCTCTCTGCCACTGCGATGGCAGAGTGATTTATTTGTTGAGGAATTGAGATATATTGCCCAATAATTATATCGTCTTCCCTTGCGTTTTCTGAAGGTACTCGTTCTGAATCGACCACTTTCTCTCTCTGAAGTAATTTTTAAAAATTTCATAACTATATTATATATATACATATATTTATTCTTTGAAAATTAAAGGAAGCATAAATATATTCCGGCTACCTTACTCAACTCAATGTTACATTGCAAAAGAAATCATTTCGTTTGCAGTTTATCCTAAGCATAGGATTATAGTGGAAAATAAATGTATCTGGCTGTGCACGCGCGTGTGTGCGCGCGTGGGCGTACCATAAAATATTTCCTTGGCTATGCCGTCGATTCGAACAGGACTCAACCTTGAACCTAGTCCAGAAGACCTCGACAAGGGCGCATGCAGTCAAGGTGGATAGAAATGCATTTCCCGCTTTCCTTTCCAGTATAGAATAAAGTAATATCTCAACAACCGTCATTGGCCGTTAGCACATAAATGGGTTTTGAGAACATTTAAAACATCTCAAAAAATACTTCTTTCCTCGGTACCTAATAGCGTTGCGTGGGCTTTGTAAGTATCTCAAGGACAGTAGGTCCACAAGGCTTTTGCAATCTATATATTATTAATTTATGTATTTTTTTTCCGTCAAAACTTATCATATAAATCTTATTAAACATAAAAAACAATTAAGTTATTTTAATATGTGTTAAAATAGAACAATTTAAGTTATTCTAAAACGTTCTCATGAAGTTTCTGATTAGATATCCTGAAGGTGTGAATTTGGTGAATGGTGGCATTGGAGAGTAAAATAATGACTTGAATTTAGTTCCTGCTTACATTAAAAAATATAAATATTTTTTGAAAAGTTCAAATAATACATTATTATCCCAATTCTCCCCTGTAGAGAAAGGATGCAAACCTTTTTAAGAGGATTATGCGTCAATCAGTAGACCTTGATTTTTTCCCAGAGGCTTTTAGTTATAAAATTTAATTCTACTAAGAATAAAGTGATCCCGAAACGTCATAAAAATAAAGAAAAAATTTTTGGGAGAGTAACTGTTACTTCGCTTATATAAATAAACATCTCCCTTAGAACTTATGAACAAGAAAATACTTTTAACCCTATTTTTATTAAAAATGTTTCAGAAACCTAGGAAAAATTTCACGCTCCGTTTTCAGGATTTCATATCGTCATAGATAACTTCGAATTGCAGGAGCTCAAAGAAATATAAAAACAATCATAATGAAATATTTATTATTATTTTATATTTTCGTTCTCGCAACCATTCAATTTTAAGACTTAAGCCTCAAGGTATAATTTGCCTCATTAAAGTTAGATTTTATATTTATTCCTTTGAAGAATCACTCCGTAGGCGCTTAATAAATTCTTCTTTTAAAGAGAGAAAAAAAAAATTAAGTCGAGAAAGAAGTTGAACTTGTTATACTGTTTATTACGGGAAACAATTTATTATTGCTCCTAAGGAGTTTTCCTTCCTTTTTATTTAGTTTTTTTTTTTTATTTCTACGCTGAGGAATTCCAGCTCTAAATCAGCTACAGGCAGTATAAGGTACACAAACTGGGTTCGCTCTTTAAACTTCTTCCCTTCTTATTTGAACTTCTTCAGTTTGGTAATTCGCCAAGTTTCAAACTGACCTTTCAAAGAATAGGGAGCGTTTTAAAGCTGTTTAACAGATAGTTAAAATTATGTAGGAGTTCAAAAAATTACCTAAAGAAACTGAATATTTAAAAACTGCTCGATATATCATATATATATTAATCGTAGTCTGTTAGGTTCGGAAAAAATATATATTCTTACAAATATAAAATATTAAAAATATTTTTTTTTAATTTATTATTATTTATATGATATTTACAAGTGTATATAAAAAAAAAAATACATCTTGTGAATTCGTACATGGATAAAATGAAATGAAACAGATGTTGAGAAAGTAAAAATTAGGAGAACTCTAATAATATGTCTACGGACTTATTATTAGGAGATCACGGGGCCATCTTTTCAGACGCCTTGGAGGGCTATGAGGTATTGAATAGGAAGCAAGGTTGGAAACAAGAGGGTTGGGATGGTTATGAGGTTTATTATGGAAGAATAGATATCTGAATTGGGCCAAATCTGAAACATAAGGAGCATTAAGGTCATTGTGGATGATTTTATTTGTAACAAAGTAAGGAGCATTGACGATTTTACGAAGGATTTTGGATTGCAAGGATTGGATACGAGAGGAATATGAAGGTATGGTGGAGCCCCATAGCTCAACTTTAAGTCCAAATAGGCCTTATTATAGTCAATTATTTGAGTCTTTTGTAACTAATTGGAAGTTTAGAGGTTTTGTCTAGTATGTGCTGAAGTAGTCGGAAACGTCGAGCGGTTTCTTGTCGTTTCAGTCTGGTATGAGGATTCCAAGTTAGACGTTTGTCCAGGTGTAGTCCTAGGTAACTAGGTAGACTTGTTCAACAGGAATAAGTGAGGTGTTGTTAAAGGATACTGAAATACAGGAAGTCGTTGGTTTACGACTAAAATTATTTGAATCTATCTAATTAATACAACATATCTTTGAGGGCGAAATTTTATTAAATCGTATTTTAAATATCACCTATTTTCTAAACTATTATATATATTTCTGTTTTCCGGAAGTATAGAACACCATTTACATTTTTGTGTTTGCTTTGGGAGGGCCAATTTTGCATAGCTGTGAGCTATCGAAATTGTTTATCTTAGTTACTAAATCTGTACCCATGAGGTAAAGGATATCGTATAACATTTCTGTAGTTGTTTTTGGAGTTAATTTTCCATAACTTTGAGCTATTAAAACTTGCTTGTTAGTTATTGATTAAAAAAAAATTGAATACTCAATCGTTAACCGTAGTATATTATAGAGGAAAGAGATGGTCCGGAGTGGCAGTCATAAGAAAACTTAAAATAGTGAAAACTATTATATTTTAAAATGAGAAGGAGTTGATCGGGAGGAGGGGGGGGGTGCGGTCAAATTAATACTAAATTAAATAAGTAGAATTATTTAATTTTTGCCGACGTTTCGATCCACTTTGTAGGGCTTCATCAGGGCGTAGGATGTAGCACTGCGAGAGACAGTTACAACCAAATTATTTTAAGAAAACATTTCGACCCAACTATGTAGAAGTTACAAGATATTTAAATAAAATTCAGAAAATTATAAACAGTATAAATAGAGAGTATGTATTGAGAACATTGAAATATAAATAGAGTAAATGATTCATTAAGAACATTTTAATTAATTTTAAATTTAAGGTCTACTAGCAGGAAACTTTTTTAGCCTTCTATTTTACAATTAGCTCTAACGAAGTATTAATGTATTTATATTATTCAATATAAAAAAATGTAATGCATAATGATATTATATAGAGATAAACTCTATTTGTATGAGCTTATTCCCTGGAGTCAATTAAAGAAGTAAAATATTGTCCTTCGAATTTCATATTATTTATTTATATTTTTGGATGATACTATAATTTTCCCATTTACATCATAAAGACAGTATTCTCCAAAGTGACCTATTGCCATTAGCTTTGCCTTCATATTTACAATACAATAGGCCCTATGAATCATAAAATCACTTTATTGGTTCCATTATTCTTTATCCGTTTTAATGTCATGATATAAAAGTGCGCCCTTGACCTTTGGATACAATTATTACACTGTGTTAAATATATCAACCTTAAAATTTAATTTTACTTTCCTATTTTATATACCTCGTGAGTGTAAGGCCAATGCTTAACAACGACTTAATAAATCCGAAATTTTTGTAGAAAAATAAAATTACTAACAACTCTTTTTAATTCATTATATCTTAATTCTCTTTTTCTCTTGGCGATGTGGATGGTACAATATGATCAATATTTATTATTTTCGGAGTCAGTTTTAATTTGTATTAATTTATTTAGAAATATAATAATCTGTCACGTGAACAATAATTATAGTGACATATGAACACATTCACACCATATATACAGAAAATATGAAATTAACAAAAGTAAAATATTAACTAAATAATAATCAAGAACTATGTACAATAAAACATAAATTAACCTAAAGATAAGTAATTTTTTTTTAATCTTATTTATTGAAAAATATTACAATCTGTCTCAAGGACATCAGATCACAGATCACATTCACACTCTATGTACAGTAAATAAAATAAATTATACAGAAAAATAATATATATACAATAAATAAGAATAAAATAACCTAAAAATAAATGAATAAAAAGAACACATACATACCTATATTATAAGTAAATTAAAAACATAAAAACACAGTCATACCGATATACAATATATACAATCAGGCAGGAAACCCCAAATCAGGCTTTTCCCTCCAACTATAGTTGAAAAAGCAGAACTCCAAGAGATCTCTGCTCTACTCTCTCAACCCCGTCATTGGTGCTAAAGCCAGTGGAGTTTGAGCGAGAGCGCTTTAGCCACATACAGTCATGTCTTGAGTGGAGAATCCTGGCCATTGCCAGAACTCCAAGATAAATACTACAAAAGATGTCTGGGCCACTGCCGCTTCCAACTTCGAGTAGGATTGTAGGGATGAGTGGAACTAGATAGGAATTGTGCAAGAGGATTTGAACGATTTATAAGTTTCTTATGAAATTTGAAAATGTTTCAAGGAGAAATGGGATATTAAGGTCATGATGTAGGGTTTTGTTAGTTACATAGAACGGAGCATCGACTATAGTTCGGAGGCCAAATGCGATTTTACAACGATATATATATGTAAATATTCCATATGAAATAGATCAGTTCAGCAGGTCGTAAGCCACCGCCTACGTAATCTTCGAGGTGGGCTTTACGGGTTTCAAGTGCGTTAAAGGTTTGCTCTCAGAGGATTTATATTATAAGTTAGTATTTTGTGAAAGTTATTGTAGTTTTCTTTTGCATTGTATAAAATTGTTGGGATACTTAAGTGTTTAGCTATCCTTTGCGGCATAAAACAGTGCAACTATCCTTTGAAAAATTTTGGACTGAAAAGACTGGATGGACATACTAAAATATAATATAAATTCATTTTTTGCCTTAAATTTATCAAAATATTTGGTATATGTCGTTTTAATTTTTTCAGTATAATATGTGTTTTTCAGTGTTATAAACCAGTTATTATTATATCACTATATTATTATGTTATATTGTGATAATACAGTTCTTCGTTTGTTCTATATCTTTAACTCATTGGAAAGAAAATCTTTACTTCTCATTGAGTACAGTGCAATATGTAATTCCAGATTTCAAATTTTCAAACTCGAAACTCAATAGTCAACCTGTAAAAAAATCAGAATATTTTAATAATAAATAGGAAATTCTATATAATAATTTAGGATAGTCGTCTATTTTCAAACTGTTTCCTCATTTTTATCATAATGTGTAAAATTTGTATAATAAATCTAACATCATTTTAACCTTTACAATGTAATTATATGTTCCATTTAATTTACTGTTGGATCATCTCAAGCATTTAGTTAAATTAAGAAAGGAATTCGTATAACGCTGCGTTTTGACGTATAATGTCATAAACTTGCACGTTAATGTCGCAGTCCACTTTAACATGCACGTTCATGTGCTTTAACGATCCTTAGAATAATTATTTTAATGATTAATATATAATAACTAGCCGGGATGCTAATTACACGATGTCGTGCCTTAACACAAATTGGGTCAGAGTTGCCGGTCCAGTCGATGCGGCTTAATTCCTTAGCACACGCTCCCAACCTTGGCAACCGCGAAACCCTTTCCAATGTCTGGGGTTTTGGTCTGTTTTTTGGTCTAGGCGGGGCCGAATATTATCCATTGAATCTTTAGTTACCCTTGAAAGCTTTCACAGCTCATGTTCTGCAGCTTATGTTATTTCATGGCCACGAAAGATTATATTGTATATATACATAATCTATGGTTCGGTAAACGATTAAGGCGTCTAATAGTTGGCGAAGAACCATCCTTAAAAATAACATACAATGTAATTATAAAATTAGAACCTTCATGCCTTTTATTTGTAGCTCTTTCATCTCAGATTAATGTTATTCGTGTTCTTCACAAAATTTGGTGTCGTCGGTATTTTGCAGCAAAAAAAGTTTCTAGCTGATTGTGTGTGATTTGATATTAAACAAACAAGAGAAGAAAACTATTCAATGAATAACAAAGATTAGGCCGGATTTCTAGCAGTGCTAACGCACGATGGAATATAATCTCATGCTCTGCTCGATATGCTAAGTAGGAAATATCTGATATTTTAAAAATATTTATCGATAATACAATTAGATTATTGAATGCCCCCCTCCAAAAAAATGACCATATTTTTGATACAATAATACAAGAAAATCCACCTCTCTGGCAAATTTATATTATTTTTTGCAACAAAGTGTCTGAAAGCTAGGAGTTTAATTTTTTATTTTTCCATCGCATTGTTAGTGATAACGTTGTTAATCTCTTAAGCGTTAATCAGTTACATGTATTATGCTTAATGCATGGAACATATAAAATTTATGTTATAAATTTTAACATAAAATATATGTTATAAAAATGAAATAAAAGGCCCTTACACAGGGATTATTGTGTGAGGGAAGCAGATAAAAATTAATTTTATTTATTTATTTTTAAAATTTTATTAATTATAGTGAGATATGAACAAATTTACACAATATGTACAATCAGACAGAGAATCTCAATCCAGGCTTGTCCTTCCAACTATAGAGGATTTAAACAATAGAACTATTTCTAAAAAATATAGGGAACTCTAGAACTAGGGGCTATAAGAACTCAAAATTTAAAAAAAAAATTGAGGATGGGGGCTAACTTCACAGAGGTGCTTAATCCGGTGTGAGCTCACCATGTGGCTCGAAGTTCTGTGTTCCAGTCTATTTTACGTTTCACAGAATCTCATCGAATCACATCCGCTCATCAAACTAAGTCTCAACATGCTCCCGGCCTGACAGAAGAATACCAATATACAATATTTACAATTAGCCAGGGAAACACCGAATCCGGCTTTTTCCCTATTCATGAATGAAAAGCAGGACTCTATGAGATCCCTGTGCTACACTCTTATCCGCGTCATTGTCATTTAATGCCAGTGGGGAGTTCAGCAAGAGAGCTTTAGACACAGAAGCACACGTCTTGAGTGGAGAATCTGGCCATATGTATGTGTACAAGAGTTCGTGGGGCCACTCTAATAAATTAAATGGTTTTAAATAATTTTGTGATTTATTCATTGTTATAATAAATAAAAATATAATGTAATATTTTTGAATAATAGCATTTTTTAAGAATATTTCGGAAGATTAGGAACACCATTTCAATATCTCAGATCTACATCACGTAGCCATTTGTTATGCGGGTGGTGTGCTCAGGACTCTCTCCTGCTCCCACACTGTCCTCAGGCAAAGTCTTATTCATATGAAGAAATATATAATAAAAAAAAATGTCTTCATCTCGAATTGTGTAGATAGTAACCCATGGGAAATTTTCAAAAACAATAAAACTAAACCCTCCCCCAAATGAATTTTTCAAAATAAAATTAGTGAATATCCCTGTTGAGCAAATCCGCTACCTAGGACTCCACCTGGACAAACGTCTATCTTGGAATCCTCATACCAGACTGAAACGACAAGAAACCGCTCGACGTTTCCGATTACTTCAGCACTTACAAGACAAACGCTCTAAACTTCCAATTAATTACAAAAGATATACATCGTATATAAAATCGTCCACAATGATCTTAATGTATCTTATGTTTCAGATCTGGCCCTATCCAGATACCTTAATTACAAAAGACTCATATACATGACTATAATAAGGCCTATTTGGACTTACAGAGTTGAGCTATGGAGCTCCACTAAACCATGGAATTCTTCTCGTGTCCAATCATTACATTCCAAAATTCTTCGTAAAATCCCTACTTTGTCACAAATAAAACCATCAATAACGACCTTAATGTACCATATGTTTCCGATTTAGCTCGATCCTTTCATAATAACCTATCCTTTCATAATAAACTTCTGAACCATCCGAACCCTCTTGTTTCCAACCTTGCTTCCTACGAGCTATGGGGCTCCACTAAACCATCAAATTCCTCTCGTATCAAATCCTTACAATCCAAAATTCTTCGTAAAATCCTCAATGCTTCCTAGTTTGTTACAAATAAATCCATAATGACCTTAATGTTTCTTATGTTTCAGATCTGGCCCAATCCAGATACCTATCCTTCCATAATAAACTTCAGAATCATCGTTTCTAACCTTGCTTCCTCTTCAATTCCTGAAAACTCTCCAAAGCGTCTGAAAAGAACTTCCAATTAATTACAAAAGATATACATCGTATATAAAATCGTCCACAATGATCTTAATGTATCTTATGTTTCAGATCTGGCCCTATCCAGATACCTATCCTTCCATAGTAAATTTCAGAATCATCCCAAACCTCTCGCTTCTAACCTTGCTTCCTCTTCAGTTCCTGATAACCCTCTGAGGTGTCTGAAAAGAAGATGGCCCCGTGATCTCCTAATGTAGACATATCATTAGAGTGCTACAATTTGGTAGTTTCTCAACAAGGTTTTTCAAGTGGTTATGTTCTTGTGTATACATTTACTTGATGTATTTAAATTGTCATACAGTTTTGTGTTTCCACAGCATTATATCCATATGTTCACTAAATGTATTTCTTTAATGCAGTTGTAAATATCATTAAGAAATAAAAAAATTGTGAAGAAGGTGTAGAATAAATTATAGACAATTATTTCTATAAAAAGAAGTAATGGGCACCATACTAGAAATAGATTTTTTAAATATTATATCTGTAGATTATATCATAAGTTTATTATGAAAAAAAATTCTAAGGACTCAGTCTAGACAAAAATATAGTTCAACAAATTATAATTTTTCGATTCCTTAAAAATTTTCAAATCAATGGGCTAACAGGTTTAAATATGAAAGAAAAATGTTTAGGGGCTCAGAATGAACGGATGCTCTGAAATTAAACGTTATATATACTCCATTTCGTGGAGTTCCAGGCACCGGAGACCAGATGAATGGAGATGTTGGACCCCTCTTCTCCAAATGTCAGAAACCCCAGCTCATGTACTAGGTAAAATTTCGTATAACATTGAGAAGATTTTCTGAGAGAGAATTTTTGGTTTGGGGACTTTGGTTCGGAAGTATAGGAGCGAAGCGATTCCACTTTCAACGGCTGATTTTTTGGAAAAGCTGGGTATGGAAAGGAGTCTTCTGTAAACTATGGCGGAATCTATAATTTTCGACTCACTAGAATCTTGCATCACCTATATCACTTCGTTATGACCTGTACGGACAGAAGTGGAAAGGAGGAAAATGATAACGAAGAAAAAAATATATATAAAGAGAAAATTATAATAAAGAATAAATAAATTATAACTTTCTGAACTCTGGATGCCCTACAGCTTTATCCTTTTTTCTACTTACTTATTAAATTTTATATATTAAAAACGATCTGAAGGCTGGATCATTTATTAACTTAACATAGTTGATGAGCTGCTGTACGGTTTTACTGTAAAACTCTTCAAGACTTTTTTTTTTTTTTTGGAGAGCGAAAATCGAATATCAATTTTGCATCTAACTAAAAAAAATATATACGTACACGCTACTACGTCGTACAGCGGGCTTATCAAAGCAATCTAGACAGACAAAATTCCAAATGCTGATAGTGAATGTTTTTGTAGAAAATTACGTTTGGTTGTTGACATGTGTAGAGAAAAGAAAAGAGAAGAAGAAGAAGTCAAAACAAAAAGAAGTAACGTGTTTAAAATTTATGGTAAACAATGAGAATTGAGCACCAGTTATTGCATTCATTGTAACTTCTTAAACGTTCAACTATTATTTGAAAATATTGAGCTAAACCAGCTACCTGATTTTTTTTAAAATTTGTATTCCATTCAGAAATATAAGTATTTTAAAATATTAATATAGACATATTAAATGTTTCGCTATTTTTCTGAGAAAGAATAAAATTTAAATATAATTTCAACAAGCTACAACTTACGTGGAATCTCTGTGTGCCTCAATATTTAACTAATCATAGTTTCAGAAAAGAATATTATTTGACATTTTAATAATTTTAGATCCTACTTTTGAAAATGATTACATTTTAATTATTTCAGTTGCAAAAATTGTGGTTTATTGGGGCACAATGATCCTTAGTTATGCCACTAACAGAGTAGTGTCATGTTTTCAATGTATTAAATCAATTTTGATTTACAAAAGCGCTTTACTATAGTTAATTTCTTGAACGAAAGGCAAGGTCTCTTGTATTAATACTAGGTACATTATTGGATTAGTGTAAATTCTGAATAGCAACTGTACCTTTTTTTAACTTAATTGACTTGTTACTTTTCATAAACTTTATTATTCGAATAATTTAATGTTTTTATTTATTTATTTTTGTCTCTTAATGATATTTACAACTGTATTAAAAACATACATTTAGTAAATTTGAACTTATGGATATAATGACGTGAAAACACTTGTTGAAAAACTACCCAATTGTAGCACTCTAATGATTGTATACATTAGGAGATCACGGGGCCATCTTCTTTTCAGACACCTCGGAGATTTATCAGGAATTGAAGAGGAAGGAAGCAAGGTTAGAAACGAGAGGGTTGGGATGATTCTGAAATTTACTATGGAAGAATAGGTATCTGGATAGGGCCAGATCTGAAACATAAGATACATTAAGATCATTGTGGACGATTTTATATACGATGTATATATTTTGTAATTAATTGGAAGTTTAGAGCGTTTGTCTAGTAAGTGCTGAAGTAATCGGAAACGTCGAGCGGTTTCTTGCCGTTTCAGTCTGGTATGATTTTAGTTTTTAACCATAATACTCTCCTCCTTATAAAACATAGAATTTCACATATATGAATCCCAACATCATTAGGAGCCAGACTTTGGAAACTTGTTTTGTCCCAAACATTCATCGTTATACTAGAAAAAAAAATATATAAATTATACATAAATTGAAATAAATTTTATTTCAAACTAATCAGCAATAATTGTTTCTTTTAATTTTTCTGTTTCTTAAATGTATAAACCTGTAGTAAAAGTTGTAATTTATTATATTTTTTAAAAATTTCTTTTAACGCATTATATACATTTTTTTTCAATAAACGATTAAAATGGTAATATAAAAAGGATACGTGAAAAATATATAAATATATTTGTACTTTATATCTTTTGCAATAACTTTTGGTTCTGTGTAAAAATGATGGTCAGACGGAAAATATTAAATCATAACACACAAAAAAATGTTGTTAATTTTGAAAAGGTAATAGTGAAAATTGGCTTTGTAGAGGCATTCCTACTTCAAAAGCCTCAGGGTCAACTTGCTATCAAGGTCTCTGTATTTTTTTTTCTTTGTTCCTGAATTGCTTTCTTTTCGACTTATTGCTAATGGAATGTTGGTTATTCTATATCTGCCGCCAAATCCCCACCGCTACCCGCTTCAAGAGCTTTTTTATTTATTTGTTTTAATTCCCTTTCTTCTTTTTTTTTTCTTTGCCTTTTTTCTGGTTTGCGGTGAATATATTCGATGATAAAATGATTGAGCCAGATCAGGTGATAAGATCTATTGGTCATTGCCAAGAAATTAAATTCAATAAATTTATTTTGTTTTTGAAGTACTACGTACTTGTTTCTTATTAACTTTATTTAAAATTCAGAATTGATTACTTTTATTATATTTTGTATTTATAAAAATACAAAATTTATAAAAACAATTTATTTTTTAATTTATAAAAACGATAGTGAATTGATAATACCATCTGATCAATATTAAAGTGCAACAAGTATTAGGGCATTTTTATAAACTTCATTTAGATGTTCGTTCATACAACATGTACATTTCTTTCTGCTATCATTACAGATAATATGTTTTCATAAATTAATACATGCAATAATTTTTTTATAGACAGCAATTTTTCAAAAAAGTTATTCACATCGCCCCATTCAATATTCACCTGATTTGATTCGAACTGATATTTTTAAAAAGCGCCAAACGCATTTCGAAAAAACAAAATATTCAAAAACGAAAACCAGTTTTAATTTTAAATTCTAATCAATTGCAATAAATCCCATCAAATTACCTTTACCCTTCGTCGTAATCCCACAACTTCTTGCCCTAAAATATCCTTCAATGATATTCCACTTCTTCCTGTTGAACAAATCCGCTACCTAGGATTCCACTTGGAGAAACGTCTCACTTGGAATCCGCATACTGGACTGAAACAACAAGAAACTGCTCGACGTTTCCGATTGTTCCAACACTTACTAAACAAACGCTCTAAACTTTCAATTAATTACAAAAGACTCATCTACTTAACCATGATAAGACCTATGGACGTACTGAGTTGAGCTTTGGGGGTTCTACGAAAACATCGAATTCCTATCGTATCCAATCCTTACAATCCAAAATCCTTCGCAAACTCCTTAATGCTCCATATAAAACCATTTATAATACCAGACCTTAATGTTCCATATGTCGCTGATTTAGCCCGAGCCAGAAACCTATCCTTTCATGATAAACTTCAGTCCCATCCAAAGCCATTTGTTTCCAGCCTTGCTTCTTCCTCGATTCCTGAAAATTCCCCTAGGCGTCTGAAAAGAAGATGGCCACGTGATCTTCTCACCTAGAGTTAAATAGGGAGTGCTACCACTGGGCTGTATCTCTTCAAGTTTGTTTATGTCATTATTTCCAATGTGTGCATTTTTAATAGTTGTGTTGTTGATGCAATTGTAAATTTCATTAAATAAATAAAATTCAAGAAAAAATTAATTTCTGAAGAATTACAGATCTAAATGTCTAGAACTATAAGCTAAATTTTTCTAACATCAAACGCTACCAATCACTCAAGTCCTTCAAACAATAAGCCAATTTAATATTGTATCAGTTCCTGATGGTGGGTCAGAGCTCAAAAATGTTTATTGTGATACAATTTCAAAGAAATAATTAAAATGAAATAGATAGCAACCAATAAACCTAAAACAAACTTTAAAAAAAAAAATTCATAAATATGATTTTTCCTTACCAGCGAAAGAGGCGAATTTTCCTTATATTCTAAGAATTGACACATCATATGTTCCAAATCAATAATGAATGGTTTATATCTACTGACATTTTCGTTATATATTGTATTGGTGTTCTTTCTTATAACATTAATAATAATGTAACTATATTACTCAACTAACTATAACTTATAATAAAAAAATATTGAATTAGATTCGTTTACCTGAAAATTGATCAATGCAAAGATTTGAGTACGATTTATTCGATAAACTAAAGCAATGTAAACCGGCTTAAGGTAGATCAGTGTAAAAATTTTAATACACTCCAATATTGCTGATCAAAAACTTTTTGGCATAGCCTAATTTTGTCAAACAATTTCTGTTATTTATTTTATTTATTTATTTATGCCTCCCTTCCTTGCCTTTCGGCTACACGGGGTTTTGCAGGGATGGCATATCACACACGTGCATGCCATTCCTGCTATTAAACAACAAATTAATTTTCAATTTTGTTTTGTTTTTCAAATATCTTCTTTTTTTTCCATTATTTTCAATATATTAGTCTGGTGGCCTTCTATTAGCAGGTTCTCTTCCTAGATTAAAGTGAGAGGGTCCCAGAGCAGCTTTCCACCCGTACACAAAATCTTTGTAATACGGGTAGTTCTGCTCCGTCACTAACTCGGGAAATTCATCCTCCGTGAGGCCATAGATTTCCATTTTTCTGATCATTTCGGCCCTTAGTCCATCAAAGGCGGTGCAGTTGACGATAATATGCTCAGCCGTCTCCGGTACTCCGCAAGTGGGGCATAGGGGATCTATGTCTTTTCCAAAACCATGTAACTGAAAGCGGAAACCCCCATGCCCAGTAAGGAATTGAGAGACCCAGTAGTCCGGGAGAACCCACTTAGCTTTCAAGCGACTTCGGACGGTGGGGAAATATTTTCTTAAGGTTGCTCCTTTCAATGTTGTTACCCACCGCCGGTTCCACTCATCTATGGTGTCCTCCCGGATAATCCTCTTCCATTTTCTTGGGTCTTCTGCAATCCTCACCCGGATATTCTCCGGAAGACCTGCTGAGCCTTCTCTTTTTACTTAAATATTAGCGAGTCTTCTCGCAGGAGAAGGTCGAGAGGTACCCCTCCTGCTAAGATCTGCACCGCCTCGTGAGACACACTTCGGTATGATTTTGTGACTCGCAACAGAGCCGTACGTTGAATTGTCGCCAATCTGCGTTTCTGACGGTGTGAGAGATTCTGAGACCACGCAGGAGAGGCGTACCTCAGAATACCCACTATCATTCCATCGTAAATGATCCTCGTAGCTGGGTATCTGTGCCCTTTCGGACACCAAGATATGAACCCGTAATCTAACATTGGAAATTGAATAGCTGTAACTTCGTTAATAGTTGTCCGAAACATTTTTATACAGTGTTGTAGGGAATTTATTTGATAGTAATAAATAAAAGTAGAAAATAGAATATGCTGTATCATCGCTATTACTGGTTCGATATCCATGATTTTTTTTGTTTTGTTAGTAAGGTAATTTAATTACCTTAAAACCGTTAAAAATGTTTTATTATAAATTTTACCATAGAATATATACTTAGCAAGTTAGGGCCCGAAACATTTTTCTTTTCTTTATAACTTTTTTTTCTGAATTTTCTCGGGTATTTAGTTCATATACGAAAATTGAAAGGACAATTATTAGAATATTATAGGAAAGTTTCATAAAAATCGTTAGAGCTGTTTTTGCGCTACAGTCTATAGAAAAACATGTTTTTCATTTATTGCGCAGCATCTATTGTGCATGGAGCATCCAATTTGTGTCACAGGCATCAGTAGTCAAATCCCTAGAAAATAAAAAAAAAAAAGAAGCAATCGGTTCACAATTTCCCGAGAAAATCTTGGTACAGACAGACAGACAGAACAATGGCTAAAAATGTGTTTTGGGAACTGAGGGAGCTGTAAAACGTATAGATCCGTCAAAAATCGCATATCGGAAATTTGACCTGATTGCAATACTTTCCTTACCTAGTATAGGTAGGAAAGTAAAAAAGAGTGAATATATTGAACAACTAATGTATTTATCAATTACGATAAGAACGAGATTTTTTTCGATACCTTCAAAAAATATTTTTTTCCCCATTCACACCACTGTTTCAATCACTGTGTCCAAGGCGGACGCACTGATATTTTAAATACTAATACTAATACTAAAATAGTAAGAAAGGTCAATGATGTGTGACCTAATATATTTTTTTTTTCAATTTCTAGCGCTAAAGCTCATGGAAGATCTGATAGTAATATATTAGGTATTCTTGATCACCGGTTTTAGAAATAGCAATTTAATGAGGTGCTTACCCTTGCTCTACTTTCGTTTCCCCCCCCCCCCCCAAACTCACCTGTCAGACACGTAGGATCAACATCTACACTTTGTAGAGGCTGGGTGTGCCAAAGGAAGATCTACAGAACCAATAGTTGAAACGACTGAAAATAAATTTTCTGTCCACAGTCAGACTCATACCTCTGTCAGGAGGTATCAAGAGATGTGGAAGAACAGGTTATTAAGCTGCTACAGTGTCAATTCAGTTAAATAAAATGACTTTATTTTTATTTATTTATTTTTATTTAAATTTTAAGGCTTCAACCACTAGGGTCATTATTGCCTTATTTTCATTGAGAATTAGATTGTATTTTCAAGTTTAGAACATTTCAGAAAAGAAAATAATTTATCAATTTCATTAGTATTGTCCTGTAAAATGAATTGTAGATCGTTTGTCAAGTCAAAAGATAGTCTACATGTTTCGTAAGCTCTGCATTCTGTTAAAATGTGTTTCACTGCCAGAGAAATCCCACAGATTTTGCATGTTGGCGAAGAATCACGGGCCTTCAGGTATCCATAGGTAAGGCGTGTATTACCTATACGTGCCTAAGAATTACTTCCTCTCTCTCCGGTAATTCTTATTTGATAATGTCCAAGAGGAAACGTCACCTTTTACCTCTCTCAATTTATTTTCGGTTACATTCGACCATATCTTTTCCCATTTTGTCTTCATTTTCTGCTTACGACGGTTATAAAATCCACTATAGGTACTCCCCGATAAGGTATTCCATCAGTAATGGTTTTTTTGGCAGCTCGATCAGCCAGTTCATTACCGGCTATTCAAGGACCCAGACAAAAAAATACTGATATATTATTTCTATTTACGGACTTTATTGAGTGCAGAATGTTTTGTATTATGATATTAGAAGAGAAAACATTTTCTAGACTAATTAGAGCGGATAGAGAATCAGTGCATAAGACCATTTTGTTTAGTGCGCTGTATAACATTTAAACGTTTATATATTGCAACCAATTCAGCAGTATAATTATTACATAATAGTGAAAGATAAATAATATGTTGTCGTTCGTTACATATAACATTTATAACACATATAACATTTATTTTTATTGAATAGGCACACACAAGAAGCTTTACTCCTGAGCTCGGGTGGACATCTTGTCAGGCCTTGATTCCTACAGAGGATTCCTTAGGAGACATGGACCGACCTTGTTCCTTCGCAATTTTAGGTCACATATAATCTGATGTAAGAGAGTATAGTGATTAAATTTTTTTTTAAAACAATTTTCATACGCAAGGAATTTTCGGCTCGAGTGCAACAGAAAGGAAAGTAGCTACAACAGACTGACCGATCTTGAAATAAGGTCACCACTTTAATTCTAACCTATTTCCATAAAATGTGCATATTTAGCAAGGATCTTAAGGTTGTGCATTTCTTCTAGCTTGTAATTATAATCTAGCCTTGACACACAAGTCAGCTGTATGCCCATGTGAGTTCCGAGCACCGAGCTATTTCTTTATCCTCATCTGTTCGATGTATCCATTAATATATCAGTTGCCGAATACGGATATGGTGAAATGGAATGATGATTGAGCGAAGACATAATCTAATGCTAAAGGAATTTTCTTACTCCAGGGTCATTAGACTGATGTTCCTGGAGGTAAATTTGACAAATTAAACCAGATGGAAAATTAAGTAAATTATTGACAACAGTGTAGATGAAATCTCAAACATTTTCATTTGGGCTCCTCTCTCACAAATCGACAGAGACATTAGGAGTGCGAACTGTAAATACGTTTCTATGAAAAATATATCTAATTATCCAGGATGAATATTTTTTATTTATTTATTTTTTATTTTCAAACCCCTTTATTGTTCTTTCTGAGTTTTTAAAATTAAAATTTGCTTCCATTCTACTTCCTTTTCTGCATTGGTACTGCATTTTAAGGTGTTTTTGATTTCGATTGTGAAACGGTTTATACTTGATTTTGTTTCCTTTATTTTTAAAGTACTGGCCCGTACTTTATTTTTGCCCTGCGAAGGGTCTGAAAATCTAAAAAACTAAAGATAATTTTTTTAATATTTTTTTTATTTTATTTTTTTACAAAATCACTGAATATTTGTTCTACATATTCGAATTTAAATTACTTCGTTGTTTTCATTCATTGGCAATAATAAAACTCATCATATAAAATGCTCGTTTTAAAAATGAAGTTTTGTACCTTCTTGATTGAAAATGTCGCTCCGCGAACTAAGGTCAGATCGTGTGAGACACACAGGCCTCTCTCGCATCGATTTCACCTTTTCTCGTGAATGAAATACTTTACACTCATTGTACATCCCAACTGGTTGGAATTGATCAACATTATTTACTCAGTGGCCATTTAGTTCTTTATTATTAAACAAAAAGTTATCAAATACAATTTCTTAAAACCAAGAAGATATAAAACATTCTTAACCGATTTTCTAACGAAAAAATGATCAAAAAATTCTGATGCTTACATACTTTGAACCGATTCTTCATTGGCGGTTTTTCTTGATGAAATGTTTTAAATATTAAATAATTTAATTTATAAAATATAGAACCGATATTTTTCATTGAAAATGCTTGAAATAGAAAACGACTTATATTTAAATAAAAGGGTGTATAAAAACAATGACCGGTTTTCAACCAAATATTTTTACTGTCATTTCTTTGATATTAAATACAATTAATAATTAAAGTATAGTCCATTGTTATCTACCGTCATTAGCCAATTGCTCCATCCCACGCTGATAACATTCTTTGGGATGGCTGTCAAAGAACTCTTGGACCGCAATTTCAACTTCCGTAAAAATTACCAAATTTTATCCTTTGAAGAAAATGGGTCATGGATCTAAATAAGTAGTAATCCGATGGTGCGAGGTCTGGACTATATGCTGGAAGAGGCAGGAGTTCGAACCCATGAAACCCTTTAAACTTTTCTTTTGTTCAACAGAAAGTGTAAGGACGAGCAATATTTTGTTTGAATAAAATTCCTTTTCAGTTCAGAATTCATAGAACATCCATTATATACATATCTACAAAATTAAAATTGTTTTTTTTTTCAAATTGCTCCCTTGCAGCAACCGGAAAAGCAGTTTTATCGCGATCTAGCCATTGCTAACAGTTATTCAGATTTTGCCACTAAGTCCACAGGTGGCAATCTTCCGGTAAAATCTCATATCAGAAGAATTTTTCAATAAATTTTAGCATGTTTCTAAGCTCGTAGCTGATTGCTCAGGAGTAACTTCATGAGGTACCAGTCTACTGTTCTTTTTCACCTTCCCCATGGAGAGTAGATGGAGACTAACAGTATCTTTCGACACACCACACCCCCTGACAAGTTCGCGAGTACTTGTGGACGGATTTCACTCAACAGCTTCTTGCAGAACCTTATCAATATCCATTAATGGTCGCCCGGAGCCCTTCTTCCATTCCAACGTCGTATCTACACTGCTATTTTTTTCAAACCAACGCCACACAGTGCGCTGGTAAAGAAGACTTCTTCCTTCATATTTAATAATTTCACGACTTGCTTCAGAGGCTGTAAAATGCCATCAGATTACAAGAATTTTGTAGGACACTGTAATGTTTCTTCTTTGAAACAAACAACTAAACTGAGGCTTTTTTTGAAAAAGTCAAATGGAATTAATCTTAGATAATGCTTCAAAAGGAATTATTAAGTATTAAATAGGATTTATTTAGTCCTTTGAAATCTTGAATTTGATAAAACGCTTATTTTTTTTTTTTTTTATACATCCTATTAATATAAATGTAACACAGAAGTCACTGGTTTTAACCACCCTCGATTTTACCCGTTCTCAACAGTTTCACGGTTCTGGAATATTTTTCTGCTCGTTGTATAATATGTCACTGGTCAGGATTAACTATTAAAAATCAATACATTGAAAATACGTTTCTATTACGTTATGATAGGAAAATACAACCATACAGCCATGTGTTCCTAAAATTCAGATAAAGAACATAATAGAAAAAACAAAATTACTTCACTCCACGACATTCTTAAAAAAACTTATGGTTAATTTGTTTTTATATGCATTTCAGAGAAAGAAAACGAAATATTATTTCTGTCCCATATTGGGTTTTTACAGAGTTATTAATTTAATTAAGAAAAAAATTTTTATTCCCACTTGTCAAATGTGTTGGGCAATCCATGAATTTGGTGGTAATACAGAATAACGTGAAATGACAGAGATGGGCACTCGGCAACTCTTCATATCTTGATTCTACTGTTAGGTAAGGAGATCCTTCGTTATTAGACTTCTACAGCTGCTAACGCGCAAATGGATTATGCGAGAGTATGAAGCGTGGTTAACGCTTGATAATTGTTGAAAAAAAGGGAAAATGGGCTGGATGAGGCTGTTACAAACAATACGTTGAATTATTAATTTAATATTGAGGGCAGGATGGCCGAGCGGACTAACTCTTGTGTAAAATGTTTCCAGGCACAACCTGATAAACCGAAGGTTACGAGTTCATATCCCAGTGCCGAGGAGATTTTTAACTCTGACATAATTCCCCATCCCTCTCCCCTGGCCTGGGAAACCCCGTATAGACTAAAAAGCAAGGAAAGGAAGAAAAAAAGAGCTAACCTAATATTGGATTACTTTTAGTCGTAGGTACAATACATTACTAATTATTACTATTCGCGCTCGTTCTTAAAATGTGTATATCACTATTTGAAGTGGATGGTATTGCTATTTTGTTTTTTTTTCTCGATGAAAGCTATATCAAATTATAGTTCTTATCACTTTACATTTTACAAATTTCAAAATAAATAAGATTGTTATCACTTATTAAACTACGACATTTAATGTAATCCAAAATAAATTTATAATTTATTTTATTTTAATGTTGATTTAATATATTTTCATCATGATTTATTTTAGTGTGAGCATCAATTCATTTTAGTGTAGTTTAAGGAAATATTTTAATAATCTTTAACACAAAAGTGTATTATATTTTTAGGGGCCTGGAACTGGGGTGTACTGATTAGGAGCAAGAATAAATCCCAACGGAAATCTTAACTTTGTTTCTAAGTTAGTGGAGCATGCTTGTTAATATTGAATAAGTTTTTACTCGAAATACTCCTTTAATTGGAAAGTAATCCGCCTACAGCTTTAAGAAATTATTCTACATTAAAATTGTTTTTCAATACTAAATTTCGACCTCATCATATGAATTATTTAAAAATTAAATTAAAAAAAAATTAGATATTTTTTTAGTAACTTAACTTTTTCAACTCACAGCTCTCAGAACTTCCGACGATCAGCGAGTGTGATGTCGAGATGTAGGTGATTCGGATAGGAAATAGGTCTCGGGAAAGGCGTGAGGGAAAGGAGTGCCCAACGGCGTACTTCATGTCTTGAATTTAATACTTATAGTGAGTATAAGAGATCCTTCATCCAACTTCTTTTAAGCCTCCTTTGGGTGCTATCGGCCATTTTAGTTGTAGCCATGCCTCGAATCAATGAGTTGGTGTGTCCATGTAAATTATTATGAAATGTTTTGTAGTATGTTCGTATGTGGTCGTTAACTGTCGGCATCTGTAGGTCTTTATGTAAAGTAATGTTGCTAACGTACCAGGGGGCCTTGGTCATAGTGTTGAAAGTTTTTGATTGAAAAGTCTTTCTAGCTGTCCCGTATATCTGTGAAGCGTAGATCCGAATGGACTTAAGTAGGTAAGTATGCGCGCTCAATTTCTGTCTAAGTTTTAATTTCGAATGTCTTGGAAGGAGTGTGTACAATAGTCGTAGTCTTAGGTTCAGAGTTTTTGTTTTATTTTTTATGTTGGTCCCATGTCATTCTTCTGCCAAAAATCAGTCAAAGTTTCACGTCGAAGGGTAAAGGTGATATGTAGTTATTTGTTTTGATTCAGTCGAATTTCCCAGAGTTTTCAGCAATCGTAGAATTTGTTTAAATGATATTGTAGAATCTGTGAGGCGGATACTGAATTTTTATTTCTTATCAAGATTGTTATTTCGTTTGTGTAAGTTGCGGTTAGAGTATCGACAGGGTCTGGAACATCAAATGCGTGAATGATATACAACAGAGGAGCGAGTACTGACCTCTGAGGCATTCCTGCTAAGGCTGGTTTAATAGTAGAAAGTTCTGAATCTTGGCAAACTGTGAACAATCTGTCAGCGAGAAAAGATTAAAGACGGAGTATCGTCGTAAGTTTGAAAAGAAGTCCCTGATGTCAGACTCTATCGAACGCTTGAGCAAAATCCAGAAATACTCCTGTTGTATATAATTTGCGCTCTAGTGCTGTTCTAGTTCTAGTGCCTTAATTTTAATTCGTATTTTATTGTTTCAACTGGAGTACCATGATGCAAGTTTTTTAATACGATTCTCGGAATTCGATCTTCTATTAAATGAAAGATATGAAAATCGGCACCTACCTGTCTTAAGTTAGCTACGATTCGTCAATATGTGTTAGGGTTTTCTGGATAAGCTGTTATTCCTCTTGATGCGGATTTTAGGTTAAAGCTGTTCAAATCTCCTACATTTCGGAGAAATATGACCAGTTTAGTGTAGTTCTGAACATCATTCAGGTGGATCGGGGACGGTTTTACAGAAACTGGTTGCTCAGAATTAGCATCAGACTCGCCACTAATGTTAGTTAAAACTTCAAAACTATTTGTTGTGACTGTTCTAGCTTCGCTTACGTTTTTTTAGCTTTTCTTGGGTCTATGTTGTTGTCCATTGAGCGTTTTGCCTGTAGCGAGTTCCCAAGAATTGTCAGTAGTTTGGTTTGAGTTTAAAATGTGGATATCTTATGTAGAACTGCCAGACAGCGATGTCTCAGTCATCGGTTGCGATAAAACCTTTACTCCGAGTTGTGGAGTTCCTATTTCTTGGAGCTAAATGGTTGCTGTACAGAATGAAACAAAAAGAAAAGTTTTCACTGATGCTTTACACCAAGAATATGTAAAATAGATTTTTAAAAAATTAAATACATTTTAAAATCTTAATCAAAATAAAAAAAATGTTATAGGAGAGGGAGTAAAGATGAGTTTCATGAGTAGCCATTTACATATTTTTTTATTAATACTTATACTCTTATTAAAAAATATACAAATCCTAGAGTAAAACAATTTTACAAATGTATAAATAGATCCCATGCATCCTCAATTCCTTTAAAGTTTCCTTTAAGCTATATAAGGAGTCAATATAAGTTAAATAAAGTATTTTTATTATGATAATTCTAGATTAATTCGGAAATGTAGATTGACAATTGAACATTAATGTATCATAAACTTTAGTGTGTAGCACTTGACTTTCTTAGCTAGTGGGAGTTTTTCTCTAGCCAGGGGAGAGGAAGAGCGCTTAATACCAGAATTAAAAGCCCCCTGCACCGGTATTCGAACTTTTAAGTATCTTGTATTTCAAGATGAAATTTTTTTGGAGTAAATAAAAAAATACGGTTAAATAAATATATAATGTTATAACCATATAAAAAGATCCTTAGTTTTAAAAAATAAAATAACTATGTATTAGAAAATGTCTAAAGTAATGAAAATTCTAGGAAAATCTTTTCTCAGAAGAATCAATCGTAGCATCCTGAGGGAGATGAGAAGGGGAGTTCTCTAAATCTCTTTTCTAATGTATATATAAATTTTCATTTTGACTTTTTTTATTACGTCAATGGATTTCTAAAAGAAAATCTTAAAACGTTATTAAAATACTTTAAAAATAGGATGAACAATATGAATATGACAGTTAAATAAATTGCCTTTGATATTCCTTTGTATCTGATAAAATAATTGTAATTGTTTTCAGTCTAACAAGAATAAAACATAACATATTTTGGCTTATTATTTTTATATATAGAATTGTTTTTTTAACATAAAGGATCCTTTATGTTCAATATATAGAGGTTCAATGGTATAAATAAATTGAACTGATTTTGGACTTCGCTATATTTAGTTTTGATATCTACTTAAAATTTTACCCTTAAATCATGTACTCAATTCAATTCATGGATTTGACAATAGATAGAAAAGGCACCCAATTTGTTTCTTGATGTCTTAAGCGTTAAATTCGAATGGAATTTTTAATTATTTTTTTCTTTCTGCATGCATACAAAGATAACAAACTTTCGTCAGTGGATAAAAGTCAGAAATGCAATTTTTTCCCCCCACCTATTTCAACTCCTGCACCGATGTAAAAAACTTACTCTTCAAGAAACAAACTATCATTAAATTGTCCCTTGAATAGGTATATAAACTTTAAAATTATAAAAATTAAGAGAAAAAGCTCATACAATAAACGTTGTAGGCCATTCTGAGCATCAAATTTTGCATACATTCAGTGCCAACGTATTTAATGTAAGGCAATCATAGCTTTCTAAATATTTTTTATTTCCTAATGACTGGTAATTGGTTACGAAGGTACTCACTTGATTTTCAATATTTTAATACCATAGCTAATTATTCTATTTAGTTATTCTTGTTTAGAGTCTTATTCTCCAATGCCGGCGCTACAGTCATGGTCCTGGGACTCCTTCGATCCGCTTCCGCCAGTCTTCCATGTCCATTGCGGCAGTCTTCCAGTTCCGAGAATTCAACAGATTTCTGGAGTCCTCACCTCATCCAACCATCACATCCTAGGGTGTCCTACGCATCTTGTACGCTACACTTTTTCCTCCATCACTCTTCTGGATATTTCTATATCTGTAATTCTGGCCATATGCCACCCATGTCCAACCCAGCTTCATCACCCTAACTACATCTGGGTTCTGAAATAAATTTGTTAGCTCCATATTGGATCCCCTTCTCCAGGTTTTCCGCTCTCTTGTAAGTCCACATAAAAATCTTTCTTTTACACGCCAGTAGCAGTTTAGAATCTGCTATATGCAAAATAGGTTTCTTTTCCATCTTTCAGCAGCGATGGATTTTGGAGCTATGGAGAAACGAAGTTTCAAAGGAAATTGAATTATACGAAGAAGTAATGAATCCTGATTAGACGGTTACAATTGACTTTTTCCGAAATTGATTGTACCCTAAGTGTTGAAAAGGAGTATATTATGTCCTATAAGTGCTTTTAGATAACTAGTCATTTGGGTTATGGGGGTTGTCAATATTCTTTATCATCAATACTGCCTTGCTACCTGACCAGGCTATTAGATCTCAACGACCCTTCTGTACTCTACAGATCTCACAATTTAAATCCTCCATTCAATTCCATCCAACCAGATCTAGTTTGTCCGAGCTCTCTTTTTGTCCTCACCGGACTGCTGCGTTTGACAAATCTTTTGTAATTCAAGTCATCACCTTCTGGAGTTCTATCCCTTCCTATATTTGACACGCAAAGTCAGTTTCTTCTTTCAAGCACCTATCCCATTCCCAATCCGACTGATCATGAAATGCACGTAAGAGTCTAAGTCGTAAGACTCTTCAAGTTCCTCGAGATACTATTTTGTTTATTTATCTTTCTCTGTTTATTTTATATTTATGTATGATATCTTTAAATCTTTCTACTACCTGTATTTTTATTTCAAAATAAAAATTTTGTAAATGTTTAATTTTTTTTAAAGTTATTTATTCAAGATATTTACAACTGTATTACAATATAAATACATCAAGTAAATGTATACAAAAGGATATAATCACTTGAAAAAGCTTGTTGAGAAACTACCCACAGGTAGCACTCCAATAATATGTCTAGATAAGGAGATCACGAGACCATCTTCTTTTCAGACTCATCGGAGGGTTATCAGGAATCGAAGAGGAAGCAAGGTTAGAAACGAGAGGATTCGGATGGTTATGAAGTTTATTATGGATAGATAGTTATCTGGATTGGGACAAATCAGAAACATATGGAACATTAAGGTCATTATGGATTATTTTATTTGTGACAAAGTAAGGAGCATTAAGGAGTTTATGAAGGATTTTGGATTGAAAGGATTTGATACGAGAGGAATTTGATGGTTGAGTGAAGCCTCCCCCCCCCTAGCTCAACTCCGTATGTCCAAATAGGTCTTAGTATAGTCATGTATAATAGTCTTTTGTAATTAATTGAAAGTTTAAAGCGTTTGTCTAGTAAGTGTTGGAATAAGCGGAATAAGCAGTTTCTTGTCGTTTCAGACTTGTATGAGGATGGATTCCAAGTGAGACGTTTGTCCAGGTGGAGTCCTAGGTATCGTATTTGTTCAACAGGGATAAGTAGGGTGTTATTAAAGGATACTGTAGGAAAGAAAGTCATAGGTTTACGACGAATATTTAATTTAAGTTATGAAAACACTGAGTAATGTTTATTTATGTTCGGCAATTACAATTTGTTCTAAAGGGATATTATTCTCAGAATATTAGAGTTATTTTCATTTAATTTTATTTCACCAATTGATATAGTAATCCCTATTACTTAAATAATGATAAAATTAATATTATTATTATTTATTGCGGATTTAGTCCATTGTGTTACTGAATATGGAGGTATCTTTCAAAAAAATATATAAAACTATTATCTATCTACGTTGACCTGTTAAAAGTTGATAGCAGAGGTGGTTGGGGCATCTGCACGAGAAGACCGCGAAGGTTGTTGGAAAGTGAGAAACTGTTGCGAGCACGCAGGTGCATTCAGGCTGGACAGGTGTTCGGCTACGTGTGGTCACCGTTCGCCGAGCATTTCCTTAGGGCTTAACCAACGAACGCTGAACAATTCTATACTTTACTCTACCTCGCATTAATATATTAGTAAACGCTTTACCGCGTAATATTTCAGTATTGCAAACACCCAAGTTGTCAACTAGGCAGAGGAGGGTGGAATATACTTTTAAAACTTCGTTATTGCTTAGAATTATTGGATAATGCTATAATCCTAACTTTAAAGCCACGAGTCTCCAAGTTACAAGTGAATAGATTAAAATCTCAACGTTTCTCCAATTCAGGCAACATCAGAGCAGAAAAAACAGGATCACATATATGCAGAAACAAAGAAAGAGAAAATAATAAACATTTGATGTTGAAAACTCATCAAGCTATCGAAAAACATCATGAAGGAAACATAAGAGGAATTTTACATGAAACATCTGATAAGCAGAAATGCAGGGAAAAATACCCTTATTTGATATATAATAGTACGAAAATGTGTTAATAAAATTAAATAAATGAAAAATGAAAAATAAATTAACACATACAAAAAAAAAGGAGGCTCAACCCGATTGACAGTTTAATTGTATTTTTAGCACTGTAAAACTTTTTTTTTTTTTTATATTCTCAATATCGTCGTAAACCAATGACTTCCTTCAGTATCCTTTAGCAACACCTCACTTATTTCTGTTGAACAAATCCGTTACCTAGGACTCCATCTGGACAAACGTCTAACTTGGAATCCTCATACCAGACTGAAACGACAAGAAACAGCTCTACGTTTCCGACTACTTCAACACTTACTAGACAAACGCTCAAATCTTCCAATCAATTGTAAAAGACTCATTTACATGACTATAATAAGGCCTATTTGGACACGGAGTTGAGCTATGGGACTCCACCAAACCTTCAAATTCCTCTCGCATACAATCCTTACAATCCAAAATCCTTCGTAAAATCCTCAATGCTCCTTACTTTGTTACAAATAAAATTATCCATAATGACCTTAATGTTCCTTATGTATCAGATTTGGCCCAATCCAGATATCTGTCCTTCCATAATAAACTTCATATCCATCCCAACACTCTTGTCTCTAACCTTGCTTCCTGATAACCCTCCGAGGCGTCTGGAAAGAAGATGGCCACGTAATCTTCTAATATAAACATATTATTAGAAAACTACCAATGGGGAGTTTCTCAACATGTGTTCCATGTCATTATATCTATGTGCGAATTTACCAGATGTATTTTTTGTATACAGTTGTAAATATCATATAAATAAATAAAAAAAAAATATATTCTCAATATAAGTTGGGTTTTGTTAATATTTACATGCATACTGCTATCTACCTTAAGACTGAAATTAATTTTTTACACTTTCTCGGGGGTGAAGAAGTATTTATTCCCGCCTCATACGTCTCACAGATTTACGATTAAGCTAAAATTACGCATATATAAAAGACAGAAGCTACTTGATCTTGAGAGCCCTGAACAGCTCTACAGTATCATACAGTCTTTCTTAACATACGGAAGCCTGACTGTACGAGTTCAAGATAAACACTCCTGTACGACTCCCCTGACCTGAGTTGTACCGCAAGGAACGGTTTTTTAACCACTATTGTTTTGCACCTAAACGGCGGAGATCATAGGCCAGAACTACAAGAGCTCCACCATTGCCGCTTTCGCCGACGATATAGCCGTTATACTGCAAGAGTAAACTCTACCAAAGCTCAAGCCGAGTCTGTTTGTCAAACAATTGTACGAAAACTGGGACTTTTAAATATTAAAATGATTAGCTCAAAAACCGATTGTGTAGTATATTCACTTAAAAAAGAAAAACAAAAAAAAGTAGCATCCTATCAAAGATATTCAAAATTAGAAAAATAACTCAGCAACTAACTCACTCCATCGTCTACCTGGGCATTACACTGGATCGGTATATGAAACTGTTGGTCCACATTTATAATAATGTGAGATCCGTAAGACTGAAGACACATAGACTCCAACATCTTTTAACTTCCCCAACGCTGTCACTTAAAATTAGACTTAAGTTGCTAATATATTAAATCATTGTACGACCTACTTTGATGTACAACGCACTCTTCACACAACTTACTGACGGCACACTAAAACACATCCAACGATACCAAAACAATGTACTAAGAAAAAATGACTCAGTCCTCTTCATTAAAAAAATTAAAGGTAGATCAGCTGCACGAAGTCTTAGAACTTCCGACGATTAAACAGTTCGTTTTCAAAAGACACATAAAATTTATGGACTATTTAAAGCACTTCCAAATCCTCTTTTCAATACACTAACTCCAGCACCGGCTCCAGTTCGTTGGCAAAGCTCAGTATCTTCTTCCAATCATAGATAGTAAGTTAATAAATAAGTAGTAAAAAGACACTTATAAACACAAAAATGGGTGAGCCCCATCTGACCTTTATTGATACATTTAATAATTATTGTTTACAACGAAACATAAACACAAAATTACAATTAGGCCTTAAAATGTAACACAGTTACAGTAAAAGACGTTCAATAGAAAAAATAAATTAAAGGAAGGAGATGGTCCGCGGTGGCGGTCGTAAATAGGCTACATAGTGGCAAAACTATTTTATTAAAAGCCAACGTTTCGACGCGACTTCGCAGATCTTCTTCAGGGGACAAGATACAAAAAGATATAGAGAATTGTGGAAGTTACATAATATTTAGACAAAAAATTACAAACAATGTGAATAAGCTTATTAAAATTATAAACAATAAGTACATTAAAATATAAACAGAGTAAGCTAAGTAACGAGATCCTAAACTGAATTAAATAGATGGTAACAATTGTTGTAGTGTAATATATAATATAAGCAAATGTGAATATACTTCTACATATCTACAGGAGAGATTGGAAGAAAAGGAAAAAGGATATAATATGAAATAATAGACATAATGTGGAGAAAGAAAAGAAAAAATAAAACAAAAAAAAATAATAAATAAGTAAATAAAATTAGAGACTTGCAGGTGTGTTCAGCTAGAAGTTTCACTTAGAACTGGAAAACCAGAATAAATACAGGTATTGGGGAATTTATTGACTTGTTTGGGTAATGAGGAAAAATTGAGAAAATTTCAGTATCTAAAATTTGAAGATATCGGTTGATACAAGGGAAACTAAATAATATATCTATGAAATATTAAATTATAAATATATACATATGAAGTAGAATTAAGAGATTACAATGTGAGGTGTAAAACTGTACATATTTAAGGCAGTATACCTGCCTATACTTCTGTATGATGCAGAAAGCTGGGTGCTGACTGACAAACTTGAGAGAAAAGTCATTGCTGCAGAAATGAGGTTTCTCCGAAGGATCGCAGGGAAAACAAGACGGGACTGCATTCGCAACGAGAGAATCAGGGAGGAATTGGGGGTTTCTCCGATGAAGGATGTCCTAAAGACTCGGCAGCTTAAGTGGTTTGGGCATGTCATCAGGATGGAAGAACACAGAGATCTCTTAAAATCTATGGACTACGTCCTCAATGGCAGAAGACCCCGCGGCAGACCGCGAATGTCGTGCCTCGAATACGTAGACCGCCTGTGCAAAAGCAGAAATAAGAATATACGCCAAGTCAGAAATCATGCAAGAATCAGAGAAAATTGGCAATCCTGGTTAGACGCTCCCCTAGGCTGAAAGGCACTACAGGGTGATGCAAAAGAAGAAGAAGAAGTACAATGTGAATAAAAACAAATATGGAAGAAGTAAAACGTACATAGAAGTAAAATATAAACATACAAATAGGAGACCATACATTGCAGAACTAACTTAGAAGTATAGAGAGGGAAAACAAAATAAATGAATAAATAATTATAATTTTATTTGGTCGTACATATGTAAGAAAATTACATTTAAATAATAGATAATATTGAGACAAGGTTAAAAAGTAAAATGAAAACAAAGTGAAAACGGATCATACATTGGATGTAGAATGTAAATGTAAAATTAAAATAAAATAAAAGAGAGATCATACAAAGTGGCAAATACTTAGAATAATGAACAATTAAATTGAATTAATCAATAAAAATTGAAAGTAGATAAGAATAATAGGATGTAATATATAAGTTATTTTTCACATATAAGTTTTAAAATGTGTCTATATGTTAAGGAAATGCAGTTATTATCTATTTTATGATTAATCATAAAGAGGGAAATGCAGTTTTTATCTACTTTATAATCTCCTTTCCTTAATTAATAGATTAAATAATTACCAGAAAAATGAGCTGCTGGGTACTATCCTTCATCATTCCTTAAAAGCTATTTTTAAAATTCAACAAAAGTGTGCCTATTGTCACATTCATGAAATATGTGAATAAAGATTAGGAGAGAAAAAAAACAACTCAAATTCATGCGAATAGAGTAAACAGTATATTATTAACAATAAGAGATAAATAAGAGCTAGAATAGTCTGTCCATAGAGAAGCTCCATAGGCCCCTGGAGTTTACATACAAACGGGGAGGAGCAAATTAACGGTGCCTGAGAAAGACATACTTTAGCGGTCTTAATGACCTCGTTACTCCGCGGCCCGGCTTTTCTTCTCACGGCAAAACGCCCACTGATAATGATTACACAGCAAAAAAGGACCCCTTGTCTTTTTCAGGGGGTCCGTATGAATTAATATTTCACCAGCGGTGTCGCTCCTTTTATTAGTTACACCTCACACTGTTTAGTAAACCGAGATCTAAACGCTAACGAAATATTCGCTCGAGATATTCTTCAACATGGTACAGTTAACTTTTGAGTTAAGGTTGATTAAATAGCAACTAAGCACTGGGCAAAAACTGAAATCAAACTGTTCTGGAAATAAACCATTTTGGTTGGGGAGGGAGAGGGAGGAGGGAGGAGAACGACGGACTCTCCAAAAAAAGTCTTGAAAGTTTATATTACGTATAAAAATTATGAGTGATAGTTAAAGTGATCAACATAATTATTGTAAACGAACAATATAATATTATATATACCTAGAATAGGTATAAAACAAATATTTCTAACTTTATATTATTATATATAGGGGGTAGCCGTACGGGCTAAGGCGCTTGCTATAGGTAATGAATGTTAAGCAACGTCGAGCGTGGTTAGTACTTGGATGGGTGACCGCCAAATTTGGGTGACCGTCCACCAGGGAAATCCATGCTGCCCGATTCTCTCTCCACCGGGCATGTGAGCCCCGTCAGTCTACTGGAGGTTACTCCCACCGACCGGGCGTGGGTCTGATGACCGATACTTAAATCGGGAATCGGGAAGTGGCTAACCAGCCCCCTTGAGGTTCGGTCCACAGACTGTCTGTTTCGGGGAAAGCAATATAGATCCACGTGCGCCTGCTGACTCCGAGCAGCCATAATCCATGGACCTAGACAGATCTGTCAACATGAGTTTGAGTGATTCCCTCCAGGCTACCTGAGCTGCCGCATCATACGTCTGTAAGGAGGCCACATCTCGCGGCCATCTTTGTGGTCTATAGTGCCAACCGAAAAAAAATTATTATATATATTATTTTTTTTACTTACGGATATCTCCTTTCCTTAATTAAGGGGTTATATAATTACCAGAAAGATGATCTGCTGGATGATATCCTTCCTGATTCTTTAAAAGCCATTTTCAAAATTTAACAAAAAATGTGCTTATTGTCACATTCATGAAATATGTGAATGAAGATAAAGTGGCTGAACTGTAGTTGGTAAGATTGACAAAGGCGTGTACAAATACTGTTTTTATTTGGGGCCCCTCCACTCCTGAAGTCTGCACGATTGGTCTTATGATTATTATGTGACATGGTGTACCTGAAGCCTTTGTCAGATTAATATTTTTTCGAAGAAATTTCTAATTATTCTTTCCTTTTTTAAAATATTTATTTCAATTGTGTTTGCTGTTACATTATCGCTGACGATTTACGATTTTCTACCTCTTTTCTTCTATTGACTTTCTGGTTTTTTACATTGTGCTCGATTTCTCTTTTGTGCACAAAAAAAGTTAAGGTTAACTCGAGATTTCATTATAGTTTTCTTTTATTATAATTTTTTAATTCATAACAATGCTTTTTCATCTCATTTTTTCTCAGTTTGCTGGTGTTCCTCAAGGTAGTATCCAAGGTCCTATCCTTTAAACAGTTTATACAGCTGACATTCCAACCCATTCCAACACTGTCATCACCACATATGCCGATGACATACGTATCCTATCAGTTAATAACGATCCATCTATTGCATCCCAAACAATTATTCAATCACACATCACCAGTCTTAAAAAATGGTATCAAAACTGGAAAATTAAAATAAATCCCATCAATTTACCTTTTCTCTTCGTCGTAAACCTATGACTTCCTGTCCTACAGTATCCTTTAACAATACCCCACTTATTCCTGTTGAACAAATCCGATACCTAGGACTCCAAATTGACAAACGACTCTCTTGGAACTCCCATACCAGACTGAAACGACTAGAAACCGCTCGACGTTTCCGACTACTCCAGCACTTACTAGATAAAAGCTCTAAACTTCCAACTATTTACAAAAGACTCATATATATTACTATAATAAGGCCTATTTGGACTTACGGGATCGAGCTTTGGGGCCCTACTAAACCATCAAATTCCTCTCGTATCCAATCCCTACAATCCAAAATCCTTCGTAAAATGCTCCCTGCTTTGTCACAAATAAAATAATCCACAATGACCTTAATGTACCATATGTTTCTGATTTAGCTCAATTCTTTCATAATATCCTATCCTTTCATAATAAACTTCTGAACCATCCAAACACTCTTGTTTCCAACCTTGCTTCCTCTTCTATTCCTGATAACCCTCCGAGGAATCTGAAAAGAAGATGGCCTCGGGACCTTATAATATAGAAATATAATAGAGTGCTACCAATAGGTAGTTTCTCTTCATATTACTTGTTCATATTTACTTGTTGTATTATTTGATACAGTTGTAAATTTCTGTAATAAAAAAAAATCTTTTATTTTCCTATACTTTATTTGGCCTTTAATCAATATCATCTGTCAATTTGCTTTTACTATATCTTCGATACATTTTAAGATTTTCAGATGCATTCTTTATCCTTTCTAATATTAACTTTTTGGCTACCAAGCAGAGTGATGGTGGTCTCCACAATATTGAATTTTTCTTCTAAATTTGACTTACCGGCGGGAATGTGACGTTATCAAATCCTTTGTTCGTTCAGTATTGCCACGAGTCACAAAATTTTATTATTCATCTGTCGAATGAATAAATGTTGAAAATCTACTTTTGGCAAATTTAGTAACAGATAAAGTTTTTCAGATTTATCTTTTCAAAGGAAGGTATTTTTAGTGATTCATTTTTAAAATCCCATTTTGGAGTCTCTTGCTTAAATTTTGTGATATACGAGATAGAAGTGAAGCACCTTAGAGAAGAGAAAGACAAATAATACTTTTGTAAATGAGTAGTTTTAGTTTGAAACTGAGGTTTGGGGTTGTGAACAGGTGGATGAACTTAATGGAATTTCGTCTAACATTTAATAATTATGAAAAAAAATAGCTGAAAATTTCAGATGTCGATCGGATTTTATTTCTAGATAGACCAAATAGGTAGATATACTGTTGTACGAATCACCAACATGAATTATTATTGGCAGTATTTCATTATTTATTTTTAAACGAAAAGATTATAAAATTGGTTTTTGTTAAATTTATATGTATATTTAATAATTTGAGCTCATTTTTTATAAAAATAAAATTGTTCCTGTTGCTCCAATACTTCTGTAACGTTCATACTGTACAAATCAACGTTAGTGGTAATACCAATACAAATTCCAAAAAACCATTACAAACGATTGTCAATTATTTCATCTCTGTATATGGTGGATAAGATTGGTAAAAGAACCACTCCTTGAGGTTCTCCACATGTTAAAGGTATCCTTTTCGATATAACCAACATGTACAGTAAGACATTGGTCATTTAGACATTATTGCAAAATAGAATAAAACTATTTTGGGCATTGTAAACATTTAGACTTTTGAATCAATATGGAATGTGAAACTGAATCAAACGCCTTTGAATGTTATTCGAGATCATCTCATCCGCATTACTACGTTACAGGATTTTGATTAATCTCATTCTAAATTCATTCTTAAGGAAGCTCTATACGAAGCAGTGGTCGAAATCCAGTTTTTTGGTCAGGAAATACGTAACTTTCCAAGCACAAGTCTTGGGATGTTTCAAGATTATATTTCTAAACTTTAGAAATTGTGGCAACAAACTATTTGGACGATTATCCTCAGATTTATCTCCTTGTTTCCCAGGTTTGAGTAACGGATAAAATAAAGCATGTTTTCGAGATGCACGAAAATATCTCAGCTTGATACATACCAGTTATAGAAGTGACACAGATATATCAAACCTTTCTTTGGAAGTTGATTTAGCAGGACTTGATAATTACCAAAATATTTGTCGAAGCATTAAATATGTAAAAATATTTTAATTCTATCCATCTTCGGTTTATTGAAAAAAGTCATTAAATACAATTTTGATGCAACTTTTATGACCGCTTTTTTGTGAATTTCGACCTTATATTTATATATAAAAACATAGTAAGAGCGCTAATATGGCATTAACTTTTTTTTATATCAAATTTACTTAGAAATAAAACTACAAAAATAAGCAATAAGAAAAAATATCGAAATTATGTTAATTGTTCTCTTGTATGTTAGGGACTGATGGCTTTATTAGTTTGGATTGTTCCTATAAATAAATTTATTATATAAGATTAAAGTATCTATAAACTTTGGTTGATATTTTTTATTATATACCAACCGATATATATTGTATTCACTCTCCGACAGAGCAGTGACATAAACTTCGGTCCAGGCGCCAGTTTGTATGCCCAAGGCCTTCTTTGAGTTGGTATAAAATCTCGGGACGTGTTGTTCACTCCCGGATCGCCCACACGTTAGATAGAATTGTCCGTCCCGATCTTTATTTTATTTCAGCGGCGCTCTGAGCTATCTTATCAGTTAATAACCGCTCAGAGGATACCAGCCCTGCTACATATCTCTGCCGCTCTATGATGGTCTTGGATATTATGGAATCTATTCCCCATTGAGGGCTAGTCGGGTGAAATAGTCCGCGTTAGCTGCGTCAGCCCGTTCGCCCTTTTCCCTACCTTGTCGTTTCCCCTCATTGTCCTTAGGGCATAAAAGACAAGGAAACTACCGACAAGCCTCATACTATTCTCTGCTAGTTGCTAACTATAAGTTGCTAATTTTGTAATTTGTATTATTTATTTTAACAGTTATTAAGTAGTTAGGGAACTATGGTTTTAAGCATGAATTCATTTAATCGGAAGAAGAAAAGAAAGCAGAATTCGCGGACTCTCTTTTATATGTATTACAACAAATAATAACATAGTACATTAAGGATATTTGCAATTAATGGTTTGTAACCATTAAAAGTGTTCCGGTTTCACATTGGTCTTCAGCCCGTTTACGAATTATTCGAAACACGGATAATTCTCTTGTTTCAAGAGAGAAGAGAAATTATCTTCTGTCATGATGGACGATCCCGTTTTACTCCTTAAATTGTCCCTAAGTCCTTCAAATACAGTACAGGTGTTCGGCAGTTTCTGGAACGCGGCCCCTGGAACACAAGAGGTCGACGTTCTTGCCAAAACTGTGAAGTTTGGCCCGAAAGCACCGAAGTCCCGTGAGGAATTGCGAAACCCAGTAGTCCGGGAGCACCCATTTCGTAGTTAATCTTGAGTGCACTGTCGGAAAGAACTTACTTGGCGTCGCTCCTTTCGGGGTTGTAGATTCCATTCATTGATGGTGTGCTCCCGGATTATTTCTTTCCATCTATTGGGCTCACGCTCACTCGCAGGATCTCCGGAAGCCCAGCCGTTCTCTTTTATAGCCGAACATTATAGGATCTTCGAGCAGGATAAGGTCGAGAGGAAACCCTCCTGCCATGAACTGCACTGCTTCGTGTGAAATAGTCCTGTAGACCTTAGTTACCCGTAGCAGAGCCGTTCCCAGTATCATCGCCAATCTGTTTTCTTGAGGGGTTACGAGAACAGGCGGGGAACGCATACCTCACAATTCCTTTATATATTGTCATTGTCGCTGGTTATCTAGTTCCCATGGGTATCTGGATCCATTTAGTAAGAGGTTGATTCTACAAGCCATGTAGTCCATGTGAGACATTATGTTGAAATTTCTCCCAAATCTCACTCCTAGGTAAGTTATCACCTCGCTCGGACGAACTCTCTCTCCTTGGATCAATAGCATGATAGGATGGGCCCTCTCAGTTTTCCCTCTCAGCAGTATGGCAGCTTTTTCCTTCCACGCCATCTCGTCACAAGGTTGGTGCACCATTCCACCTCGAAATTTTGATCGGCTCTGCTGTTGGAAGCCACCACAACTATGGTTAAATCGTCCACGTAAGCAGTAGCTTCGAACTGCTCTTCTGAGAAGTCTATACAAAGACCTAGACGTGGTCTATGTGATTAAATTCTCTTAATTGCGACGGGCGGGACATGTCGCTATGATGAATCTCGAGGAAATCCATCCAAAGTGCTAACGCAGAAGCTATTTGGAGCACGTAAGATTGGACGCATTAGCCTCCGATGGAAAGACTGTGTTGCTACCGATTCGTTATCGATACTTGGCATTCGCAACTGAAATGCAGCAACACGAAACAGAAATACTGGAGCACGCCATGACTCAACGAGTGGATCGTTAAGCCGTATAATAATAATAACATCATCTTTTTGCATAAAATCACTGGTTGCAGGTGTATATGAAAACTGGACAAAAAAATGAAGATGTTTTAAGCTATATTTTTAAGGCGAGAAAAGCAGAAGGGATAGGTCGATAACTTTGATTTTAACTTTTAGTTCTGAAATTTCCAAATATTGAATAAATTGAGGTCATTTCATTATTTTAAAAATATAATTAAAAAGTTGTTAGCTGACAATCTATTCCCGAAATGTGCCACGCGAATATAATATGCATTATATGCCTTATAAGGCTTAGCTGTAAATATATAATCTGTACCATTACAGCTCATGGAGGTTTTTGATTTCAGTACATTGTGAGGAAGTACGGTTTCAAGATAATTGGGTTGTGCTTGAAAGTAATTGGGGCGAGATCACGAAGTGACAAAATAAATAATTAACTTTCAAAGCCTATTAATAAGAAATCATCATAAATCAACCACACCATGAAAGAATTTTGGCAAAATTTACGGTAGAAACATTTCCATTTGTATGAGGAGAGGAGTGTTAGAACAAGCGACCGAAAGTAATTAGGAAGAAAAGTGAACACATCGCCGGACGCTGACCCAAGTCACAAATTGCTGACGCCATTCTTTGTTAATGATAGGGCATTAACCACAGTATCATTCTTCTCATAATATATTTTAGGTTATAAAAATTAAATTATTGGACATAATTCCTGCCTCATTTTAAAATTATAGTTATATTTGATAAACCACTTAGGAAATGTACTGCTTTAGTGATAATCATAAATTCATTTATTAGATTTATTTTTTACAAAATACTGTAATGGGTAAATTATAGTTATTTCCCTAGTATAAAATTCTCTCTCTCTCTCTCTCTCTCTCTCTCTCTCTCTCTCTCTCTCTCTCTCTCTATATATATATATATATATATATATATATATATATATATATATATATATATATATATATATATATATATATATATATATATATATATTCTGTTATATATTACTTTCACTTAACTATATATGCAATATGTAGTAGAGGTAAGTATTGCGATCGTGAAAATTTTCGAATCTTAGTTTTCAGTGGAACGTGTTTTGAGGTATTCTGAGTCCTAAGGACCAAGTCTTGCAAAATGATCTGTGTTGTGTATGTATGTGGTCAGTCTAACTCAAAAACAAAGAGTCTTATGAAAGTGAAATTGCATATCTAAGGTTTTTATAAGCCGTACAGCAACATTCGTTAAAATCAGCAAAGCGGAAGTGGTACTTCATATAATCGATCCAACACATTTTTACGATTTTCTCAAAAACGGCTCTAACGATTTTGATTAAACTCATTTTTTTTTACGAAAATCATGTGCAATAGGATGCGATAACTAAAAGAATATTTAATTTAAGTAATTAAAAATTGCTTAGTTCTAAATTAGATAAAATTTACATCAAAAGTAAATAGAGTTTATCGTTATTAAAACCATTTAAAGAGGACGTTTGACCAGAAAAACTAAGGTACGTTCTGTTTAAAAAAAAAATCATACATTATTCATGATTTTTTCTATCATCATATAAACATGTTGTGGATATCCCAATATTAAAAAAACTTTCTCAATTAATAAGTTTCAAGTTCATATTAATTAAATTGAGGTTTATTTGGGGAAAATTTAAGATTCACCTAAAGTTGTGTATGAAAGTTCAGCCTAAGCCTAAAGTTCAGCAAAAATTTCATTTTCGGTTAATTTTATTTTTCATATAAATATATTATTTTATTAGTAATTAAATTTAATCATTTAATTTGATCACAAATTATATTACTTTAATATTATTATTTATTCTTGTTTTGATTTAGGTGATAACTTTTGTTTTTCGATAGGTTTGTTTAGCAAATTCAACTTAATTTAAAATTTATTTTACCATCATAGTAGGATATTTTATGAAAATTACTAGAAAAACTAAAAATAACACATATCACTGATAATAATAAAATAGTGGTAAATTACAAAACCGTCACCAAAAATCTGGGTACACCAAATTAAAATACAACAAAACCATCATTAATAACAATAGATTTGAGTTTATGTAATAACGAAATTAAAAGAACCATTTTTATAAATATGTGTTTATTACAAAATAAAAATTAATATGATATTAAATTTGGCGTCCTTTATTGGCAATAGTTTTATACTCAGTGATGGAGAACTGTGTTATATTACCCAATAGAATTTTACGAGCATCCCCTTCTCTTGCCTAACGACCTTATTAACTGTAAACCGAAAAACTGTTGCGCAAATGCAAGACATTTTCGACACCTAAAAATAGTTTTGACCTGTCCTTCGCAAGATCCTTGCACTTTAGTCTTTTCTATTGAAATTATCGATACCATGATTTTTTTTTTTTTTTTTATAACTATATACTATTATCTAAGTTTATTATTCAGTGTTTATAACCGGTACCTTGGTTTGACTGGTCCAACCTTAATTTTGAAAAAAATGAGTTTAAAAATTTGTTGTACAGGTATATTTTTCCTTATTAATAAAACATCAATTTTGTCATAGTTTTTTTACACGGTAGTCATTAAACTTTTAAAGTTGGATTAATAAAAAAATACTCATATGAAATATAATAACTCGTAAGACAACCCGTATTGCATTACTTTAAAAATTAAAATGGAGTGATTTAGTTTATTAATTAACATAATAATTATGATTTATGTTAACAAAATATAAAACAACTTGTAATATATGTACAATCACAGACATACTTAGATAGGAACCAGAAATATTTTATAGAGAAAGATACCACTCGTTACTTACTGGCCTGGTTAAAGTTTAGTAAATTTGTTTCGATGATACGTTATTTAGTATTACAAAATATATATTAAAAAGATCAATAACAACAGTTAGCAGTGATAAGTGTGCACATTCTTAACAAGAAAAACAAAAACAGTTTATCTAGAAACATGGAGAAATTATTATATAATCGTTAAAAAAAAAAAAGTATTCCATTTTCCTTTTATAGCAGTGGGTCGCATTTATATTACAAAAAATAAAATGTTATATTTATTCAGGGTAACTACCAAAATCTTATCTAAAAAATAATAATGAAAATACAAAATTGTTTATCCCTAGGATCTTATTCAATCATAGAGGCATATATTTCTTTTGTTATTTTTTTTTTATCTTCTTCGCTCAAACAGTTATATTACACGAGTCCTGTGTGTTTGCTAATTTGTACATTCTTCATTCATTAAGCACAACACATTTATCAATCGAATTAAATCTTACTTAGTTCTTACAATAGTTATAAATTACACTGTAATGATTATAAAATAAATTAACTTTAAACTTTGCCCACTCAAAAATTATTAAATTATATTAAAAATCACATTATATTAAAAACATTTATTTTAAATTTTAATGTTAATTTTATCTTATTTTTTAAATATTAATTTTTGGTTGAGGCTTAACAATTTCCTAATGCCATATTGTAGGAATAGCTAAACTTTCTCTAGTTGTGTATCTGGGCCTACAGACAAGGTCCTTCGAGTTCATCAGGTTTGACCCCAAGGTCGGAGATATTGATGCCCATGATCTGGCATCCTTCGCCCCAGAAGAACCGTACTGGAAGCGAGGCTAACGGGTCTGCAACGCCTTCATTAAGAACTCCAATTAAGGAAGTGCACAATGAATCAAAAACGTAAGCAAGTTTAATTGATACGATGGCGTGGTGGAGTATAAAATTGAAGAGTTTAATTTCATATACACCAGACAATTTCATTTATTATCATCGAACATCGAAAATCTGTGGTAATAACCAATATAATATGGATGATTTGATACGGAAAGAATATTGGGTGGGGACCAAAAGGCTTTTTATGGGTCCAGGCTAATAAGGAATTCAGCTGATAAACTCAAGGCAAACTTGAAAACATTTCTTAAAAACCTTGATGTATGGTAAACCAGAAATGATGCCCATGTACTTAGGATATGCGGTGTACATTCCCAAAGAAACATCATTTTTCAAATTTTACATGTAATCCCAGTGCCGGATGGGGGGAGGGAGTAAACTCTGGCATTAATCTCTCTTACTCACTCCTGATTCGTGAAAACCCCGAATAGCCGAAAGAGAAGGACGTATAAATAAAATTAAAACCGAAATATTAGAGTGCTACCAGTGGGTAGTTTCTCAACAAGCGTGTTTCATGTAATAATATTTCTCTGTACAAATTTACTTGATGTATTCATACTAATACAGTTGTAAATATCATAATAAAAGTTTAAAAAAAAAACAAAAAAAAAAACCGAAATATTTCGGAGAATAGTGGCCTATTCTACATTTTTGTCTTAATTACGCTCTATGTAGTTTCCATTACATGTTTTTAACTTAAAGTGAAAATTGAAATATGAGATTGTTGAAATTATTGTTTATGTTACTTCCAACGAAAAAAAAAAAAAAAATGTAACGAGAAATATGGAGAGCTCTTTCATTGAAGAATGCCATTAAAAAAAAAAAAGAAAAAAAAAAAAGAGAAATATATCCCATGTGATGAAATAGGAGGTTCTTGGTTGGATATATATATTTATGGAAAAATATTTTCAAGCAATACAAATAGATGTTTCTAAACATAAGAAATTATGTTATAAGAAATGAAAGTATAGTAAATGAAATAAAGCACCGAATCTGTGTTGACTTTAGTACCAAAGAGTAAGTATTTAATCGATTTAATATAATCTCTCATAGGTCTATTTTTAGTGAGAAACAAAAACTAAAAAAAAAAAAATGATTTTTTTAATGTATCTATTAAATTATTAATTTATATATTACTGATTTTAGAGCAAAAAAAAATTGGTTGAAAGTTATACATCACGACATGATTATTCTTAAAACTAGACATAATAAACATCATATCTTCACATCTTGCCCATTTCTAGAGAAAGGAGAAGTATGTAAAGCATTTATAGAATTAAAAACATAAATGGAAAAATGACGATTTCTCGAACAGGTAAACCTATTTTTAATTATTGTTTCTATTTTATAAATTTGTAATGCACTTTCTCTTATTTTTAATGCTCTTATATTTTTATTTTGTTTTCCTACTTATTTTTTTATAATAATGACAATTAAAATCATTATTTTTTTTTCTGGCTATAAAAAAAATTATTTACGTCAGTCAACTTAAATTCTTAAAATTCCAAAAAAAATATGATAAAATAATATGCTTGACTGCAAGATAAGTGATTGTTATTAAAACAAGCCCTTTTCATAGGGTCGCCATAGAAAGGAAAAAATATAAAACTCAAGTGCACTTACTTAAGCGCTATGTTGCAACGGAGAAGGATTAATAAAAAAGCATTTATAAGATGAATAGTTATGGTCTAGGATTAATACGTTTATTATCAAATAATGATATGGTTGGTTGGTTGTTTTGATGTCATAGGCGAAAAACGTCAAGGTCATGGCCAGCGCCTTATCGTCAGCCCTTATTTGTGATTTGCCCTCATTGCATACTCATTGCATAAAGCTATATAAATTTTTATTTTGTTTCAATGAAATTCGGTTAAATACAGTAGCCAAAAGAAAATAATGGCCAATACTAATCAGGACCTTCCGAAACTAGAGCCCCATTCCAGGGTCGACGAAGATGGAATGGAAACGAGGAGGTGGAAGGAACATCAAACGCTCCTCAGAGTATAAAAGATTACCATTACCAAGGAAATTCCCTTTTCCACAGTAATTTAAGTTCCCGTCTCAAATCTTTCCCTTAAATGAAATGGAAAGATTAGATTATTAAAATGACTCGGGGTTATGTATTCCATAATAGATTTTTTATGTTTATTTTTATTTAGCCGAATGAAGATCTTATTATTATATTTGTATAATTTCCAAAAGAAACTTCTTGCGATTATTAATTTTTAATAACATCTTTATTTGGCTATATTGTTATATATTGTATAGACAGAAATATAAAATATTATTTCTATATTCTCGACCTAGTCATTATTAAGTACATGGATGGCAGTCTAGATAATCCGAAAACATAGATTACATCCGCTGTTCGGATTATCAAAATGTTCGGATTCTCAAAAGATAATTTTAAATGATTGTAAAATTGCACATGAAAACAAAAATATACACATAAGCAATAATACAACTATAAATTACCATATGAGCCTTTAAGTTGACAGAATGACAAACTCCAATTTCAACATTTTTCATTACTTCGGAGGGGGGTACTTAACCTCTGTTGGCCTAACGGCGAGCCAATCCCCATTTTACAAATTATACAGCTGTTTATTTAATTTAAATGTATTATGTAATTCAAATTGTATTATTTTTTATTAAAATAAAGTAAACGGAAAGAAACCACAATTCGGACAAACTTTTAATTTATTTAAAATTCTATATCATACATCGCGCTTTATTGCCAATTCATATTATTATATAATTATAATTATTGTTATTGCCAATTTGTAACCATAATATATATCAAAATTGTGCGGCTTCATATAAGCCCAACAGTAATTTAAGTCTTTTATTTCTCATATTTTCATTGTTTGTTATGTTATGATTCCTTTTCTATTTTATAATAATTATAATTATTTCACAATATAATATAAATTATATTATATATAATATAATTATTAATATATTGTAGGAAAGGCGATAAGTCTAGATCGAAAAGTAACTGCTGTTCCCTAATTAAAATCAAATTACTACGTCCAGATGGATAAACACCATTTTCCGTACACATTTTTAGTCCATATTCTTTATGTTGTATTAGGAGAGAATTAAATAAATTATTAATCATAGAGCTAATAGAAGAGCTACTGTGACCTCCTACGCTCCTAATACTAGAATAAAATAAAATATAATTTATATGATATAGATTTATTTTAGCGTTATTTCTAATGGGAAAATGTATACCTTTATTCACAGTTCTATATTTTAACACTGCGATCACTTACTACTCGAATTAACATACTCACTGTCTGTATAGATATTATAAATTTTCCTACTAGAAATATCACTGAACGACATTACTCAAACAATATGAAATTGGAGTGTCATACTGTCAACTGAAAGGCTTATATAGTCACTATATGATAGTGTACGTTGAGACTACGATTTTGTTGCTAAAGAAAACGCCTGGTTTCTCAAATTCCAAAAGTACCAGGCTTAGGTAGTCGATCTATCTATACACCCATTTTTAGCAAGTATTAAATGTCTTTATGGCGTTTCTATAAGGTGTCTGTAATGAAAAGTGAAATGGGCTCAAAGACAGTGAAATAAAAAAAAAATACATTCTATATTATTATTAGCGTGGTTCTACAATCTTGTGTCGAATCCTGGCCTCCTCCAGCAGCTTTCATTAATTGTCTCGGTACTTTGCAGATTCCAATTCCGAAGCCCCAGCATATTTGTTGCATCAACTACAACACCATCTGCCCGTCACAGCTTTGGTCTTCCTCTTCTCTTAGTAACATGGAGTGGTTCCATCAGTAATTGTCTACAGATCTCAGTCTTGCAATTTTCATCACTCGAACTATATCGGACTCCTTAAACATGGTGTACAGCTCCTGGTTTTTCGTCCATTTCCACTCTCCTCCGATGAGAACACCATCACATATGCGTCTGAGGATTCTTCTTTCAAAGACTAGGAGTTCCTGTTCACAAGCCCGGGAAGTAGTCCATGTCCATGTCTCTTGTTCATGTGCGTTGTCTTGAGTTACCAATGAGCCCAGATATACAACAACATTAGTCTTTTCGAATTCGTACTCCCCGAAAGTCACCTCCTCTCCAGGCCTAGGCATCTCTCCCTTAACCATATATTATGTTTTTTCAGCATTGACTTCCATATCTGCTTTTGAAATTATCAAGCCAACCTTACCGCCGTTAAAATCTGCTTTGTCTTTCTTCTTACAAAAAAAATGAATAAAGAAAAACTTCGACTTTTAGCTATTATATTCCGAAAATTGGAAACAATCGTTACGTCAATTTCAAAATCCATTCATAAACAGATTCCTCAAGTTCTAAAAGACCACCAATGTTTTCCATTTAGAGACAGTGCAATACGATTTAGACACAACTACATTCAGTAAAATGTACTCTGAAAAATATCCAACGGATTACTCAATAGGTAACGGATTACTAGGATTCTGTATTATTGAGACCGTCTTGCACTTATGTATTTTTATCACTTTTGTGTGTGTGTGTGTGTGTGTGTGTGTGGTATAGAATTTCATAATAATATTATATCTTCTTATTTTTCTTTTTTTAGGAAACTTCTGTTTATATATTATTCTAGGGTTAAGGCAAATATATTTCCATTTTTCTTTAGTCCTTTTATTTACATCTATTATATCTGACGTTTCGGGACAATTTTTCCATCCTCAGAGCATTCCTTATGTTTACTTGCTTTTGTGATGTGGCACCAGTTGTCAAAAATTCAATAATTATCATATCTATTTAGATATTTTTTTGGCATTACACATTCATTTCTTGTTCATTATCACATCATTATGGTGTTTCCTGAAATGTCAGATATAATAGATGTAATTAAAAGGACTGAAGAAAAATGGAAGTATATTTGCCTTAACCCTAGAAAAATAATATTATATTGTTTATATGGAAATACAGTATCCTATAATGTTGCTTATAGTTTGAATATTCTATGGATAATATGAACTGATATGTAATGCGTTTATTGCATGTTTATAGTCATATTAATTGCTTATTAGTATTAATTTATTCGAGACAATTAATTATCAACAAGGTAGATTTATTCAATAGATCAGAAACCAATTTGTTGTATGTTTACATTTACATCAGTAAATATAATAGATATCAGACCAATACCATATTAAATCAGCTCGATTATAAAAATTCAATTTTTACATATTAATGTTTAAAACTTTACAAGTCCTGTTTTAGAATGCATCTAGTAAACAATTCTATTGTTATGCAGATAAACTAAATCCTGGCCTTGTGTAACGAATACTAATGTATAGTTCCAGATACCGGAATGTCCTCCAGAACTCGGTGAACAGGAAACGGAGACCGACTAATTCTTCACCCTGACCTCCATGTATCGGGTCGTTTCCACTGGTTGATCGATATCGCGGTGCTTTGTAAGACATGAATGGGCTTTCAAGTACCCTGGGGTCGCCCATTGAAACCTCGGCCCCCATCAATCAACATCAATCTCTCCGAAACAATTTCTGATCTTGGGGATTCATTCTTTCACCATGTATTATATTTTATTTATTTTCTATTGAGGTTGAGGCATCAATTTTAGAAGAGGATCCTTTATGTATTGATCTATATACTACGGAAAAACAAGAGGCTATAAAAAGAATAAGAGCTACCTCCAGTCCCCCTCTTCCGCCGACGACCGACTTTTATTGAGACATGACGTCATGTATTTTCCCTGACTTAAATTGGCTACCACTGGCTCAAAGCAAACGGTTAACTAGGTCATATAATTGGGGAAGTTCAATCTTATCTAATGTTATAATTTCCTATAGAATTATCAGAAAATGTCTAATAATAATAAGTTTAGCATACATAACTTTCTTTGTATATCCACTTTTGACATCCCAACCCATCCTGACACTGTCATCACCACTTACGCCGATGACACATGTTTGCTATCTGTTAATAACGATCCTTTAATTGCATCCCAAACTCTTCAATCACATATCACAAGCCTTGAAGAATGGTGTAAAAATTGGAGAATAAAAACAAATTCCAACAAATCCCATCAAATCACCTTTACCCTCCGTCGTAAACCAATGACTTCTTGTCCTACAGTAACCTTCAATAATACTCCACTTATTCTTGTTGAGCAAATCCGCTACTTAGGACTCCATTTGGATAAACGTCTTACTTGGAATCCTCATACTAGACTGAAACGACAAGAGACTGCTCGACGTTTCCGACTGCTCCAACACTTACTAGACAAACGCTCCAAATTTTCTATTAATTACAAAAGACTTATCTACATAACTATAATAAGACCTATATGGACATACGGAGTTGAGCTTTGGGGCTCCACCAAACCATCGAATTCCTATCGTATCCAATCCTTACAATCCAAAATCCTCCGTAAAATCCTTAATGCTCCATACTTTATCACAAATAAAACCATTCATAAAGACCTTAATGGACCATATGTCGCTGATTTAGCTCGAGCCAGATATCTATCCTTTAATGTTAAACTTCAGTCCCATCCAAATCCGCTTGTTTCCACTCTTGCTTCTTCCTCGATTCCTGATAACCCTCCTAGGCGTCTGAAAAGGAGATGGCCTCGTGATCTTCTTACTTAAAATTATTTAGAGAGTGCTACCACTGGATAGTAACTCTTCAAGCCTGTACATGCCATTATTTATATTTGCGCATATTTACTAGTTGTATTTGTATACAGTTGTAAATTCCATTAAATAAACAAAAAAAAAAAAAAAATATATATCCACTTTATTTGTCCCATTGCATTGCAATCTTGAAGTTTAAGAACATAATAATATTGCGGGGGCGAGAATATCGTTTAGCTCCTTCCCCAATAATTTTAGGCGAAAGAAAATTAAAATCAATAATAAATAATCTATATAAATGAATAAAATGATTAAACTAAAATCAATTAAGAAAGGTCGACTAGCAGGCTAGATTAGAGCCCCTAGGATCAGGTATGTAAATATTTTATTGATACCTAAATGTTGGTTTTATTTAAATTGTCATTTATATTCAAAGATAATCCTATATATTATTTCTAAAAGATGGTTTTTTGTCGGTACGCTATAACTTCGTCAATTCTTCATCAAATCCTATGATTGACCACTCATTTTAAAGATATTTTTCTCCTTCACATGCGAAAAATAGTTCAATCTTCCCGAAATTCCTAGAAAAAAAGTTATGGAGGAAAGAAACTTTATTTGCGAATTACCCAAAAAGTATGCTTTTTTTTTATTATACCTATGATAATTAGAAAAATTACTAAATTAAAAAAAAAAATTTTAAAAAATCGTAAAAATCGATTACAAATGTGTATAATTTAAAACATTTGTATCGACGAAAGGAGTAAAAATTGTTGAAATACTTTTTTAAGGGAAAACAGAGTTGAGATTTGTGTTTCGCAGCTCGAAAGACCCTCGAATACGAATTTTCGTTGCGATCGAAAAATAGAAAACAAATGTCTAAAAATTTGAAATAAGACACCCACCGCTCTTTGATTTTATTGCAAAAATCTTAAAAAGTATTATAACTTTTTAATGGACTAAGGAAAATATATTAATTCCTTCCTTACACAATACATAGGAACTACTTATTTCCATATTGTTTGCAATTTCTTCACTAAACAAAATGCCATTTTTTCTCACGGACCAACTAGTAATATATATATCAACGTTAGGTTATTATTGAAAGCACGAACCTGTGATAATTTATATACTTTGTTAAACTGTAATAAATTTTTCATTTACTGGGCAAAAGAAATTTATCCACACGAATTATGTTATTTTATTGAAAATTTTCCAATAAACGGAATTATGACGTAATTTCTAATTTTGTCTTAAAGGCACCCTGGAAAGCAATCCTCTTTCAAACTAATATCTAGTATTCTATTTGTGGAATAATATTATTTCCCAGCAGAGTGGAAATATTCTGAAGTCAATGAGATATTAAAAGCCAATAAACCTCTAAGCTGTTTCTCTTCTTATCTTTCTTTAAGTCTTTTTAAGAAACTTTTTTTATTCTTGGCCACATTTACTCGAAATATAGGAAGATGTTCCAAAATTGCCAGTTCAAAAAACATCCTCCACTATATAACAGTTTCATCGATTGGTCGATTAGATTTCTGATACTTTATTTCTTTTGCACTGTTTTTTTTTTGTTTCCTGATAATAGTAAAGCCTTTGATAAGGTAAAGGAAGGTTTCTTTCCAAGCTCAAAATTTTTCTCCCTTCGTCCTACTATTACTTTCTTATTTGATAGACACTTCATGGTAAAAATACATAACTAATTACCTACTATAATGCGCGTTAAAGCAGGAGTTCTGCACGGTAGCTTAATGTGACCATTGCTTTTTAATATATACATCAAAGATCTACCAGATAACCGTTCCGCTTTGTATGATCTCTCTTTTATTTTTAATTTTATGTTTACATTCTACATCAATGTAAGATCATCCGTTTTTACATTGTATTCATTTTACTTTTTAACCATTATGTCTCAATAATATCTAATATATAAATGTAATTTTTTTATATATATACAACTAAGAATAATTATAATTATTCATATTTGTTTCCTCTCTATACTTCTAAATTAGTTCTACAATGTATGATCTCTTATTTTTATATTTATACTTTACTTTGATGTACGTTTTACTTCTTTCATTTTTGTTTTTATTCACATTGTACTCCTTTCTATAATTTCTTAATTCTATTTTATATGAATATGTACATACTTATTATTTTTTATTTCATAAATATAGTATTTTTCTTTGTATCCATCCATATCTTCAAATTTTAGATGCTTCAAGTTCCCCAATACTTACTCTGGTTTTTCAATTCTAAGTGAAACTCCTTGCTGAACATATCTGTAAGTCTCTACTTTTATCTACTTATTTTTTATTTTTCTTCTTTTCTTTCTGCACATCCCTTTTTGTCCATTATTTCACATATTTCCATTTTCCTTTTTTTCCAATCTCTCCTGTAGATCTGTAGGAGTATATGCACAATTGCATATATTATACTACAACAACTGTTAGCATCTATTTAATTCAGTTCGGGATCTTGTTGCTTGGCTTACTCTGTTTATATTTTAATTTACTTACTGTTTATAATTTTAATAAGCTTATTCACATTGTTTGTAATTTGTTGTCTAAATATTATGTGATTTCCACAATTCTCTATATCTTTTTGTATCTTGTCCTTCTAGTCCTGAAGAAGACCTGCAAAGTCGGATCAAAACCTTGGCTTTTAATAAAATAGATTTGCCACTATTTAGTCTATGTATGACCGCCATCTCGGACCATCTCCTTCCTTAAATAAATGTTATGTATGACAGAGAAGCCAGTTACATTACAGAAAACGTCTCCTCAAAACATTGGATGGCTTGCGCTTTACATAGAAACCCTCGTCTAAAATAAGTTACTTTGCACTTAGAATCATACAAAATATTAAAAAATACACACACCTGTGAATGTTGGTGTAGTTACATCAATGGGTTACTAACACTCCTTATAGCCTAGAAGATTAAGATGATAAATCAGTCTAGGCTTCTCAGGTCCTGAATTGACTAATTAGATGGTTCTAAAAGCTTCCACTCAAAAGATCATATAGATTAGTAGGAGTAGGAAGGTATCCATATCTACCGCATCATAAAATAGAAAACAACGTATATATACATATAATATTTTAGTTATGTAATGATGATTCATTAATGAAATGAAAAAACGATGGGAAGTGAAGATATCGAAACATCGAGATAGCAAATAATAAATAAGTGAAGGCAAGAAGATCTATACAAATTAATGAATGACTTGATAAGGTCAAAGAAAATCCTACTAAAGATAACTTTTTTGTGAATTGGATAATCGATACTTTCTTCCCTTTATAACTGACACCTAACAAGATAATAACGGAATTCCGTTTGTGAGCTTTGACCTCTTGTGAAATATTTAGGGGCTGTTCGACCGATTGGGGATATTGACATTTTGTTATAAACCAGATCAAAGTGATTATGAACTAACAATAATTATGCATTAAACAAGTTTTTCTTCGTAGTTAAATTATGTACACAGATTGGAAAATATATTTTTTTTTTTATTGTTCTTTGGCTATATGAATTATAATAATAATAAGGCTTAGCGAACCCGAAGATTCGATGCCGATACCACCAATCGATGTCAGCATTATTCCAACCACCGACCGAGCTCCGTCTAAACCCAACCCCTCCAACCTCACCAAATCAGCCTTAACGCAATCTACCCACCTTCGCTTTCATGTACCAAGCGCCTAGTCAGTACAGCGCATATTAACTTTTTAGGAATTCTTTCGTTACTAAGCCCAGCGATTTTACACGCCCATTTTATTCGCCTCAAGTTAATCACCTCAATTATATTAACGGGATACAGTTCACGCATTTCGGCGTTGTGTAACCGCCTAAATTCTCCGATTGACTCGTCCTTTTTTGGTCCGAATATTCTGAGCAATACTTTATTTTCAAAAACTTTAAGACGTTGATCATCCCTTAATATAAGCGGCCACGTTTCGCGTCCGTAAATAACCGTAGGAAGGATACTAGTTTTGTAAATTCTAATTTTTATGTTTCGGAACAGGACGCGAGAACTAATTAATTTTGACAAAGAAAAATAGCAAGCATTTCCAGCCTTCAGCCTAATCTTAATATCCTCTTCAATTTGTTTTTTTTCTAGTTATCGTAGACCGTAGATACTTAAAATTCTGTAGGTGTTCAAACACCTACATTCCCTTCTATATCGATAACATCGAAATTGTCGCAGTTTTTGCAGCTAACCATGAATTATCTGATACAAAATTAATCTATCATTTTTTTTTTAAATTAGAAATTCTTTATATAGCAATATTTTATAATAGTCCGTATTGCTACTCCAAGATGGCGACTGGTTTCAATATCACTTGGAACTCACCGAAGTTGGAATCCCGGAGTAACACTTATGTATCGAAAGTAGACATAGATGACCTAAATCCAATCCTAAAGTATCATTATGTTAATTTTTTTATAATACATAGATAACAGCGTAAATCGACTTATTGAATATCCATTGAAACTTCTACTTCTTCCTGGGATATAAACATCGAAATAAATATTATTTTATGTTAAAGACAATGATCAATTTTCTCTGCTTCCTCTCGGAATATTTAGCACAATTTTTCAATTCAAATATTTGTGATTAATTTAAAATTCTACAGTGACAAAAATTTTGTTTTTTTCATTTTAAATTTAGCAATATGTTTCAATTAAGGACATTTATAATAGTGTTCAGACAGCACATTCAAACACTGCGTCCAATAAATAAAAATAAATTAAAAAGAAAAATAATAATACTAAAAGTTAATGTATATAAACAAAAAAAAAAACAAACAAAACTGAACTAATCAAAATAACAACTTAAATACAAACACACTTTTATACAAAATTCATTCACTCATGAGAATTCCGAGCCAATCCTTTCCCATCACTCGTGGAAGGAAAGGCAAGAACTCTAGGAGATCCCAGAGCTTCTCACTCAACCGCATTACGGGTATTACGGTTTAGTGGAGGCTCAGCAGAGGCACTATAACCACAGACATACATGGCTTGACTGAAGAATTTGACCATTGCCAGAACTCCGATATATGCTCATTTACAAACGATCTTTGAGCCACCGCCACTTCGACATTCGAAGAAGCTTGTAGGAATGGGTGCAGTAAAATTGTGCAAGGGGAGTTGGATGATATGTAAGATTCTGATGAAATTTAGAGGATTTTTCTGGAATTAATTGTCAGACAAATGTGAGATTAAGGTCATGATGTTGGGTTTTGTTACAGTGTAAGGTTAGTCACACAGAACGAAGCATTAACTATTGTTCGAAGAAATTTGGACAGAAAGAATTGGATACGTTCCTTCTTCTTCTTGTTCGGCACTTCAGAGTCAGGGTCTTCTGCAACATCGACCGCTAATCATCCTGGTGTATTTCTGCTGCTTTCCAGTTCTCCACCTCTAAGATGGACAACCTATTCTCTGCCACTCTGTCGGTCCACTGCAGTCGTAGCCAGCCGATTCTTCTCTTGGAATCTATCTTTTCTTCAAGTACTTTCTTCGGGATCTTATCATCTTCCATTCTAGCAGAATGGCCCGCACGGCGATGTTTCATCCGGAGGTCCATATAGGTTTTAGGATTATAGATCAATAATTTATTGTCAATTGAATGTTTGAATTTTCTATTCAGTAATCTATATAGTTGGCCATATCGTCGGTTGAGGTCTTGTCTTTTGAGTCTCGTATGTAGGTTCCATATTAGTCTTTGGTATAAAAGAAAACCAAGATACCGGACAGGGCCTGAGAAATAAAGCTGAATGGAATCAAAGTACTAGTGTACAGGAATTGCGTCGAGTGTAAAGATAATTTTGTGCATTTGTATTAATTTACTTTAATGCGCCATTTATTGTACCAGTGTTCAATTAGGGAAAAATGGCTTCATAGATTTACGGATGCTATTTCGGGATCTGAGTTGGATTGCGGTGCCATCAATAAATGTTGGAAGAAAGGTATCGAAATGAGCAGGGATATCAGCAGTAAAAAAGTATATAAAGCATGGGACCCAAGACGCTGCCTTGGGGCACACCGGCTTCAACTTGATAGATATTGGAAAATTCTGTTCCACATCAAACACGAAAGGAGCAGTTAGAGAGATAGAATCTGACGACTAGGCATAAGGCCTGGGGTAAATGGATTTAAGCTTGAATAGCAATCCGGTGTGCCGAAAAAAATAGATTATCATTTTAAACGCATTCCTCTGTTTTCCGCAACAATAATGACGCCAGTGGATTTTGTTTTACTTATAAGATTATTTTCTTTGAATTTTGGGAATAGCTGTGTCACAAGGGTACGTCTGTCTTTTGAATATAAACAGATTGTCAATACTCGGCTATGATTGATGTTCCTCGGGATCCCATTTACAATTTGCTGGAAGTGATCTAGAAACCTGCCACCATCTTGAAGTAGTGACTAGGAACTCCATCACAGTATAATGAAATTTTTAGTCTACTGTTTGTTATAGAATTGCATGAACAGATTTGTTTTTAGTGCGAATTCAATATTAAATTGAATACAAATTTTTGTAAGTTAAATACTGTAATTATTTATGAGTGCTGTTATAAATCTATAGATATTGCAAGTAAGAAGGTCACACCCGGTAAGAATATTTCACAACTAGGAACAATAACGGCCTTGACACTTTGTTACATAAAACTTTTTTTCAAAATAGGCAATATTGTGCCAGTACGAATGCGTTATCGAAGGCCATAAACTGGTCTATCCAGTTCCTTACTTATTGCCGATACCAGATTTTAATAACATTATAAGTACCTACAACGTAATTTTCCTAAGAGAAAGTATCAAAGTGAATTAAAGCATCCATTATATCTAAATAGTTATGAATTAGCTTTAAAATCTATCGACGCTTTCAATAATTAATCATTATAAATTTCTTTTAAAAAACTTCTTGGTTTGTAGCGTTACCTTTACGTTCACGTCATATAAAAAAAAAACAGTTTATTGAAATTTATAACTGGGCTATACAGTAAAGTGTAAACAATTACAAGTGCCAAAATGATACTACGTTGTAAGGATCCACATACACTTTTATTTATAAATTATAAATTATAAAGATAATTGGAACACATATTAAAGTGGGAATAGAAAGAAGAAATACTTACCCATTTAGGTCCAAATTTATAACTTGTGAACTATTGTTGTACTATTATGTATGGATAAATGGAGACGGGATGGCCGTGCGAGCTAATGCGTGTGTAAAATACGCGTTGCTCGGGAACCTGATGAATATGGTCCTGGAAACCTCGTATAGCGTAAAAGGTGAGCAAGGGAAAAAACAAAAATTCTCGTGAATTGTAATAGATAAACCAATATCGATCTGGCTTTAATCTAATATTCATACAAACAGACATAGAATGAAAAACCTGCATTTTTTATCTGAATTTCATAGTCTGAACGTATCCAAAAGAATATCTCTAACACTAATACAAAAATGGTAGTGTTATTGTTTCTTGCTTTTGATGTTTTCCATTTGCTGTCAGTAACAAGAGAGATAAAAAAATAAGTTTGGCTTAGTATGGGTTTGTGAAATGCCTGGACGCTTATTTACAGTCTTCTAAATCCCGGAATATCATATTGTGCGCAAGAGAGATTTTTTTTATACGCATGAGCTTCAACTAATCATGTAAAGACATCCAGGATGATTTTGCAATAAGCCAAACTTGGGCCAGGGCAGTATTTCAAATAAAGCATTTTAAAATAAAATTCCTTTTTTCTATTTTGCATTATACGAAGTAAAATAATAAATAGGTTGTCTGTAAATGTGTTTCCTTTTTGAACTATAAAAAAGTATTTTTATTTATTTCCAAGATACTAAAATACATAACATGTATTTTATTTTGTATTTTAAATACACCAAATACATTAATAAATAGAGTAGGTTCTTTGTATTATATACTGATCGTCCACCAGAAAGAATTTTGTATTTGTATTTTGTAATTAAAATTCAAAATACTTCAATTATCTTTCGAATAATTTGTACTAAAAATACATTGTATTTTAAAAATACCAAATACATGGTATTTTAAAATAATATTTACAATACATTTTGACCAGGTATGCTATAGCCGTTCAAAGTATCGAGGACCAAACATTTTGTTTTTTCTCAACGCCCATCTGAAGCGGGCACATAATTTATTAATATACTTTTCGATAAAACAACACAAAATTTTTTGATTATTTCTTTTCAAAGAATATTATATATATGCCATACAAGATTAATTTTTTTTTAGGTAATACTAAAATTCAATATTATCTCTAATAAAAGATATTCAAATCTGAAAATTATATAAATAATAAAATTCTAACTGAAGTTAGAATAAAATATTTTAATGAAACAACATTACATGTGTTCAAAAATTATTAGAATGGTACAAATTAGAATAGACTTGTTAACATCTACAATGATGTAGAGATGGTTGACCGTTGATATAATATGAGAAGGAGTTAGTCGGGGGTGCGGTCAAATAAATAAAAAATGAAAATATATTAATTATTTTAATTTTTGCCGACGTTTTGACCCACTTTGCAGGTCGTCTTCAGGGCTACAAAAGATACAAAACATGTTGAAAATAAAAAATAAATATAAGTATATATAAAATAAGAAGAAGTTAGAATTTATATATTTATTTTTTATTTTCAACAAGTTTTGTATCTTTTGTAGCCCTGAAGACAACCTGCAAAGTGGGTCGAAACGTCGGCAAAAATTAAAATAATATAATATATTAATAAAATTAAAATTTATATATTTTAATTTTTTATTTATTTGACCGCACCCTCGACTAACTGCTTCTCATGTTAACATCTATAGATTACCCTGACAATTGATGAATTATATTATATAGTATGAATTGATAAAATAATTCAATTATTAGCCACCATGCTAAATTTGAATATAGTGTAAGAATTTAAATTTGCTTTATATAACGCCAGCAGGGTTTATTTTTTCATCTCAAGTGTTAGTATTTGTAATTTTCAAGAGGATGTAATTGTTTTATTTATTATTTTATTCTAAATAATGTGCTTTAGTAAACCCTCTTCATCATGTTTCCAGCACTTAGTTGCACTGTATACGTGATATTTTTAATAAATAAAGCTATTGTTATAAATAATAAAATTCAGGTGTCTCACGGATTATTCTAAGAAGCAGGCTCAAATTTGCCAGTGCAGTACAAAAAGCGATACTAAATAACTATAACAATATTTTTTTTATTTTATTTCTTTATTTAATAACGTAACAATCTGTCACATGAACATTAGTTATAATAGGGAAGTAAGAAAGATATATTATACGTATACCTTCTGACTAGTATTTCCGGAGATTCATCTTTATCACCTTTATTCAATTATCAAATTCTTTCAAAAGTTATATTTAGCATTTTTTTTGTAACTTTTAATAATGAGAGACAGTTAATCATTTGAAATGAACCATATTAAAGGTACTTTAGAGGAAAACGTTAGTGTTGCCCAAATGCGAGACCGAGACGAGTCTTGGTCTTGCAAACTCAGTTTTGTCATGGTCTTGGTCTTGCACAAGAGTCTCGCAACAGTCTTACATTACTGTATTTTGTAGATAGGAGAAACCTAACTAAGCCTGAATGAGAAATTAGAGGAATTAAATGCAAAACTATATTGGATATACCAATTATTTACATATAGTAACTAAGATTGTCGAGTATTAAAATCGATTTTTTTTACCAGTCCTGGTCTTGGTCTTGCAACAGTTAGGCGGCCTTGGTCTTGGTCTTGCAATGTGCAAGACCAAGACCGATTTCGGGCAACACTAGAAGACGTACATGAACATTGGACATTTAAACCTTGTAAAGTGACATCAACGGAGATAAGACCTAAATGTTATTAAATACCACATAATTATACAATGATATAGCGAGTTTAATCAAAATCGTTAGAACTGTTTTTGAGAAAATTGTAAAAAAAATGTTCAGCGGTGATAAAAAGTGGCACTTCCGGTCAGCCGATTTCAAGGAAAAAGTTACTGTATCATCTAATTCATATACCTATCTTAAATACGTAATATCGGTTTCGTAAGTCTTTTCATTTTCGAGCTAGAGCGTTCACATACACACTGTCTATTTTTCGGGACTTGGTTATTCGGACTCAGGGTACCTCAAAACGTGTATTTCCGTTGAAAACTCAGACTCGAAAATTTTCATGATCTCAATACTTACTCTTACTATATATTACATATCCAGGTAAGTGAAAGTAATATATAAAATAAGCAGAAACAAAATAATGATCAAAAAGTAATTATAACAATAACATAATATAATATATAATAATGACACTTTAGAAATTACATATAGCATCATCAGTTGACCTAAGTCTCAAAATATGAGGTACAGTTTTGCAGGGCCAAGACAAGGGGAAGGAAGGCAGTAAACACGCAGCTGGTGGCCTGTGACCTCGGACCGTGAAGGGATCACGGGTCAAGATCAGGGGACATTCCTGTAGCTCGTGCCGCTCTGCTATACTTCAATGCCACCGCCATAACGATAGGTGCCCACTAGCTACCTCATCGCTCTAAAGTAATATTTAGAAAATACTTATTTTATATAATGATACAATTCAATTATTAATTTCGAATTATTAAATGAAGGTAGTCGAATGTACCACATATTACAGTAGACAAATAATCAGGAAGCAGTCATTTTTTTATTGTTGCCAACGTTTAAAACATGTGGGTCATCATCAGGGTATGTTTGCATTGCCGAAGGCGTTCAAGTACTCAACACCTTTATTATTTATCACCTGCGAATCTTTATTTTCTAATGAATACCCTCTACGAGTGCTAATGAACTAAAGCCAGAAATAATAGGGGTTCTATCACGAGTACAGCATAGCTTTAATAATGCAGTAATACTCACCAGTCGTGAAACAATGTTACAGTGAAATCAGAAGAATCCAGAATTCACTAGTATACATGTATGCTGAATATACATGTATATGTATTTACCTGCGTAGGGAGTCATGATGATTTATGATTTTTATGGTGGAAAACAATGGAAAAAACAGAAATTTGTTTCAACTTTAATTGCAATGCATATATATTGCTAGAATATGATTATAGCGCGATAAGAGACATAATATAATTATGTTATATATTATATACATATAATATTTATATATATTATATATTTAAATATATAATTAAATATATATATTTAATTATATATTTAAATATATAATTAAATATATATATTTAATGTTCTGATATAATTGCATTCCGTCCAATGTTATTCCCAAGAGGCCCACTCGAAGAGTGCACTGGGAGCTTACTATTTGTGATACCTTTCTTGAATACAGGGCAATAAATGTGGAATGCTCAGAAGAATGTCTTCGTAGCTATCTCAAGCCCCAGCCATAGCCACGGAATGTAACCTCTGGGAAATAAAAAGGAAGTCATTTTTCAAATAGCGATGGTATGTTTACTTTTATCTTCGAAGGCGGAAGTTTATAGAAAAACAATTACAGAATTCTAAAAAAAAAAAATGCAAAAATTCAAAGTGAACTCGGACACTTAAATATTTGACCTAATCGCTCCGTTTTTCTTATTCTTTAGGAAATGTTCTCTGTAACGTTCATGTATTACATTGAAAAGTATTAAACACTTTGGAACTTTATATATATATATATATATATATATATATATATATATATATATATATATATACATATATATATATATATATATATATATATATATAATTTTTAATAATAAGAACACTCATATCACATTTCACCATTATTAATTATCTATTTATGTGAATTTGGCATTTAGAGAAAAAAAATTCTGCATTTCTAATTTATAAAGAATATACTCCGTGGTACAGACCCCTCCTTATCGAATTATTAACATCCGCCTGAAACTTTGTAAATAGTTTCATCTCATCGTAACCTACAACTATTTTATTTACGAAAACTCTTGATATTGCGGCGTTTTCTATCTGGGGAAAATTTTGTCTATTTGATTAGGTACTAAAAACTCGTACCCATTTACTTTATACTTGGGTCGTAAGATAATTTAATCACGAAATCGATAAAAAAGGTGGCCTACAAAAATATTGGGTCGTTTGTCCTATATAATCTCGTTATTTTAAAAATTTGGTGATGTAGGTCACGCCAAACCGCTCAATATTTTTGAAGCCCACCTTTTTTATCGATTTTGTGATCAAATTATCTTACGATCTAATTAGAAAGAAAATGGGAATTTACGAGTTTTTATTATCTAATTTTTTTTTTTTTCTTTATGACATTTACAACTGTACATGTATATTACATAAATACATCAAGGAAATTGGACATAACTGATATAATGACATGAATACACTTGCTGAGTAACTACTCAATGGTAGCACTCTAATGATATGACTACATTAGGAGATCAAGGGGTCATCTTCTTTTCAGACGCCACGGAGGGTTATCAGTAATTGAAGAGGAGCAAGGTTAGAAACGAGAGGGATGGTATGATTCTGAAGTTTATTATGGAAGGATAGGTATCTGGATTGGGCCAGATCTGAAACATAAGGAACATTAAGATCTTTATGTATAATTTTATTATCTAATTAAATAGACAAAGTTTGCCTCTCTCCAGATTGAAAACGCCCCAATTCCATGAGTTATAGTAAATAAAATAGTTGTAGGTTACGATGATATGAAACTATTTACGAAGTTTCAAGCGGATGTTAATAATTCAATAAAAAGGATTCTGTACCACGGAATAAAAGTTAGTAATGTTCAAGTAGTCACAATGATCACTTCATTACCTTTTACTTTATTTTTAATTCCTATTATGCTAAGTAACTTAAAGTAGTAAGTAAAATTTGGGTGGAACTCTCCTTTGCTGATTTTTTCATGATATTTACGTAGGTTTGTAGGTTAAGATGAGATGACATTATTTTAAAAGTTCCAGGCAGATGTTTATACCTCGATAAAAAGGGGTTTGTACCACGGACTAATAATATGTCATACTTAACCTTTGATGCATCATCCAGTATATTATATTATATATGTATTGTAACATAATATTCTTTGGAATCAGACCGTGGCAAAAAGTATTTTAATGTATTTTGCGTATTTTATATGCAAAGTATATTAATTACAAAGTATTGAACTTGTTTCTAGAAAAGATATATTTTAAATACAAAATTTTTTATTGCAAAAATAAAATATAGTTACGAACAATATATTCTATATTTTGCTTCTTAAAATGCAAAATACAATGAAATGTATTTTAAAATACTTTATTTGAAATACTGTCCAGGTCTGTTTGGGATTTTATAGAATAGATAAATAACTTTATTCTGATATTAATTCGTTTAAGAATAAAAGCTCTGAACAAATAACTGTTATATTGAACAAATACAAAGAAAAAACATTAACAAAAAATTTATGAGAAGGAGTTGGTCGAGGGAGGTGGGTGCGGTCAAATAAATATGAAATGTTTAAAAAAAAGTAGTATTTTTTATTGTTAACCCGATGTTTTGACCCACCTTGCAGGTCTTCATTAGGGCTACAAAAGATACAACATATGAAAGTTACATGGTGAAAATAAAATAAATGAATTATATGTAGATATTAAATAATAAACAGTAGTCTGATAAAGAACTAATAAGATCAGAGATATAGTGTAGTTGAAATGTCAAGTATTATATATATAAAATACAAACAAAAATAGAAAATAAATATGTATAAAAATATAAAACATAGGAGAATATAGCGTGTAAGTTAAAAGTAAAGAAATTGTGATAAAAGATAAGAAATGAGTGCGTAACAAACTGATGAAAAAAAAAATTTGTAGCATATAACTGTAGTTGTTTACTAAATACCATAACTTTATAGTTATAGTATATATATTATTTTTTTTTCATTATCATAACCTTGTATACATTTATACTTACATTCTGAATTTCTCTTCCAAAAGTTTTTTCTTATAAGGTTATATATATTTTATAAATCTATCCTAACGATATTACAACTCATGTTATCTCATTAATTTTTCAATTTCTTTATTTGTTAACCTTTAGTCTCGTTATCTGTTTACCTATATTTATCAAATGTAACTTCCACTAGCTCGTTATCCACTGATATCTTATTATTATGTTATCTTATTCATATTTTAGCTTTACTAGATCATGTAATAATATTTCTCTGTACAAATTTACTTGATGTATTCATACTAATACAGTTGTAAATATCATAATAAAAGTTAAAAAAAAGCTTTACTAGATCATTACTTGTTCATTTTTCAACTTTTTTTTATTCGAATGGTCATGTAGTCTTATCTTTTATCACAATCTGTTTAATTTTAACTTACATGCTATATTCTCCTTTGTTTTCTATTTTTATACATAATCATTTTCCATTTTTGTTTGTATCTTTTATATCTATAATACTTGATATTTTTATTACACTGTCACCCACTATATCTCTGATGTCATCTTATTATTCCTCTGTCAGACAAATGTTTATTATTTAATATCTACTTATAATTCATTTATTTTATTTTCACCACATACTTTTTGTATTTTATATCTTTTGTAACCCTGATGAAGACCTGCAAGGTGGGTCGAAACGTCGTGGAAACAACAAAAAATACTATTTTTTAAAAATGTAGTATTTATTCAACCGCACCCTCCGACCAACTCCTTCTCATATTATATCACGGTCAACCATCTCTATATCATTAAAAAATTTTTTAATTTATGATATTGGCTTCGTAAAAATATACTTGCTCCTAAACAGACCTGAAGAGTTTTTAAATGAAATACTTTAAGATACAATATAGAATACATTTTTTTGTAATTTGAATTTTTTATTTATTTTTTTTTTTTTAATGAAATTTACAACTGTATTACATAGAAAATACAATAAGTAAATGTAAATTGGTAACATGACATGTACAACATGAAGAGAAACTACCGATTGGTAGAACTCAAATTAAAGTTCTATATTAGAAGGTCCCGAGGCCATCTTCTTTTCAGACGCCTCGGAGGGTTATCAGAGATTGAGGAGGAAGCAAGGTTTGAAACGAGAGGGTTGGGATGATTCTGAAGTTTATTATGGAAGGATAGGTATCTGAATTGGGCAAAATCGGAAACATATGGAACATTAAGGTCATTATGAATGATTTTATTTGTGACAAAGTAAGGAGCGTTGAGGATTTTACGAAGGATTTTGGATTGTAAGGATTGGATACGAGAGGAATTCGATGGTTTAGTGGAGCCCCATAGCTCAATTCCGTAAGTCCAAATAGGTCTTATTATTGTCATATATATGAGTCGTTTGTAATTGATTGAAAGCTTAGAGCGTTTGTCTAGTAAGTGCTGCAGTAGTCGAAAACGTCGGGCGGTTTCTAGTCGTTTCAGTCTGGTATGGGGGCTCCAAGTGAGTCGTTTGTCAAGGTAGAGTCCTAAGAATCGGATTTGTTCGATAGGGATAAGAGGGCTATTGTTGAAGGATACTGTAGGACAGGAAGTCATAGGTTTACGACGAAGAGCGAAGGTAATTTGATGGGATTTATTGGAATTTATTTTAATCCTCCAGTTTTGACACCATTTTTCAAGACTTGCGATGTGTGATTGAAGAGTTTGGGATGCAATGGATGGATCGTTATTAACTGATAGGATAGACGTGTCATCGGCATAGGTGGTGATGACAGTGTTGGAATTTGAATCTTAAAAATTAAAATAGAAAATAGATTATGTGTAACTATACTTTTTTTGAAAAAAAAACTATTTTTATTTAATTTCCAAGATACTAAAATAGATTACCTAATACAGTACGTTCTTGGTATTATAGGCTGAATATTCACTAGGAAATATTTTGTATTTTATAATTAAAATAATTAATCAATTTTACTTTAAAATAATTAATTTTAATTTTAAGGATATTTATGAGAATAATTTAATCAGACAATTTCTTTTAAGGAAACTGGTCGCATATTGGAAAATGATTAAAAATACAATAAAATATTTAAGATGATCGACAAAGAATATAAACTTACTGATCTCTAGATATTTCATAACTGGAGTTGTAATTTTAATCCTGGTGGTTAATTATAAACAACCTTCAAAAACAGAGAAATGTGTTATTTTATGTTTTCAGCAAGGAACCTTTCATGACCCGTTGGTCAACACCAGAGAGATATTAACGCATTCTTTGTTCTAATAACTTTCCTCTGGCACCGCACCGATTAGGATAAGCTTATGGATTACTAAATGACTGTAATACAACATGTTGCAACAACCTATTATTGAAATTATATAATATCAAAATTGTTAACAAAATTTTCATCGCTTAGTAGGTCTATGTAAATGTATTAAAAAAGTGAGTTCAGTTTGCGAAATAGTAATACAATATATTATGTTTGGTTAAAGATTTTTGCAACTTAAATGATCATCAAAAAGAATCAAAAATCAAAAATGATCATTCTTTTTAATTATTACTTAAATATTTATTATTAAACTTAAAGCTTTAAATATTTATTTGCAACTGTCAACTTGTGTCGCAAATCAGCAAATACTGAAATACGATAAATAATGGCATTATTATACGATTTATTTTAAATTAAATACACTATTGATTTCGTTTCGCAGGGATTCTATTGTTTTTTGGTAAACATAAAAATAAAATAAAAAATAGCCTTTGTTTTTAATAAATTATTAACTAAAGGGTAGCCAATATGAAGATTACTCATTTTGGAAGCAAACAGTTGTTTTTGATTCCGGCAACGAAAATTAAATATTGAATTATTAAGAAATTAATCTTACTACAAGATGCTTTATTTTTTATTATTTTAGGGTTTAATGACACTTTTGATAAACTCTTTTCCAAATTGAAACATTGAAAACAAAAAAAATAATTTAAACATAAAAATTAGCAAGAATGGGAGGTTAAAATCAGTGAGTCACCGATTTTTTTTTTTTTTGTGCCGAATATAAAACAATGAATATGATAAATAATATATCAAAAATTACAAAATCCAAATGGTGCTTTTAGAAATGTAATTTAAACAAATTTTTGTTAACCAAAAACAAGTTTTTTCTTTTAAATACCCTTTAAAAATGTTTATTACAAATTTTAATAGACGTTAAAAATTTCAAATTTTATGTAATTTTCTTGGTCGATACTTTTTTTTCGGTTTTTAAATAAACCTTTCATAACTTCTCGAGGTTATCTCCAAACTCAACATTAGTACAACTGTTGGAATGCTGACTTCTGTTCTTCCATCCCAAATCAATAACTTTTGGGTTTTATCCTTTTTACAAGCTAGAAATTAAGAAAAACTTCTCAAACATCATTGGGTCTTATTTGTTTAGGGAGATCGGGTTCCTACCATTTCTTGTAGCATATACAGCCTGAATCCGTAATCATTTTCTTGTAAATCGGTGGAGTTGTCTTGACGTTATAATAATTTTATTTTTTGACGTCCAAAAAACTCTAAAATCAAATACAACTTGCATTTTCATAATAAAAAATATACTTGACCTACTATACTGGAAGTGCCGTTTGTTTTTATAACTTATTATATACCATAGTCAATATTCTCATCCAGTACAAAAATAAGAAAAAAGGATTCGATTGGTATATAATAAACAAAAATCTAGGAAAAGTAGAGGTGGTTTGCTGGAGGATAAATATTATATTTTATATTATTACTTAGGCCACTGATTATCTTCCAGGTTGCCAATGTATGCTTTCCAGAGATAGAATTCATTATACATTTCACCGAGAAACATGTTTTATGCTCAATCCTTACGTTTATATTTTAAGAATTTTTTTTTATCTTCATACCTTCACCTGCATGAAAGTAATAATCAGCATATGTGATAAGCATACATAGCTGTGTGACGTTGAAAATTAATCAGTTTATGTTAAATCGAAAAAAGCTAAAGAACTTTTTCCTATGGAAATCGAGATAGCTAGGCCACATTACGTTGCGTAACTTGACGCAACGATATGGCTGAGAACTGGGAGGAAGTTAAGCGTGGTCAACAACTATGCAAGTAAGACCCTCAGCCAATGCTACTGACAATAAGATAAGCGAGTGATACCGGAGTGTTGTCATTTAAGTTACCCAAGTTAGCCAGAGGCGACATAGCGACACGCATTGAGCATTTATAAGAACGAATTATTTTCTCTAGCCGTGCTGAATCTTGTTCTAAGTATACTTTTTAATAATTTAAAGGGTCTGGCACCCGGGACTGATGTACAAACTCCGTAAATTCCTGCCACCTATATATTTCGTCATTATCTGTTCCTACTTTATTGAAAGAGGATTTAAAGTAAATCACAACAACTGTTATTCATCCTTTTTTTCCCAGTCTGCTGGTGTGCCTCAAGGTAGTATCTGGGTCTTATCCTTTACACAGTTTATACAGCTGACATCCCAACCCATCTTGACACTGTCATCAGCACGTATGCTGATGACGCGTATCTCCTATCTGTTAACAATGATCGATGATGATCGATAATGATTATCGATAATGATCGATCAACTGCATCCCAAACTCTTCAATCACATATCACAAACCTTGAAGAATGGTGTAAAAACTGGAGAATTAAAATAAATTCCAATAAACCTCATCCAATTACCTTTACCCTGCTTCTCAAACCTCCAGTCCTACAGTATTCTATAACTATTCCCCACTTATCCCAGTTGAACAAATCCGTTACCTAGGACTCCACCTAGACAAACGACTCACATGGGATCCTCATATAAGACTGAAACGACAAGAAACGCTCGACGTTTCCCACTCCTCCTCTTACTAGACAAACGCTCTAAACTTTCAATCAATTACAAAAGACTAATTTATAGGCTCCACTACACCATCGAATTCCTCTCGTATTCAATCCTTACAATCCAAAACCCTTCGTAAAATCTTAAACGCTCCTTACTTTGTCACAAATAAAATCATTCATAATGATCTTAATGTTCCATATGTTTCCGATTTGGCCCAATTCAGATACCTATCCTTCCATAACAAAGATTAGAACCATCCGAACCCTCTCGTTTCAAATCTTGCTTCCTCCTCGATCCCTGATTCTCGCCCGTTCCGATCCCCCTCCTCCAAATTTTTAGAATGATGTACCATTTTAACTAATTCATTGTCGAAAATCATAAAACTTAAATATTTGTGTTCTGCATGTTTATTATAGAAAAAAGGAAGGCAATCGAAATTCTAAAATGTAAGGAAATTATACAACTCTGAAATCTAAATATAAATTTTCTATTTATAAAATAATGAAATATTTAGCAAGCAACTATTTTTCTACAAACACTTTTGTAATATTAATCTTGTAGAAATATTAATGTTCTATATGATATTAACCAATAAATTTGCAAAAAAAAAAAAAAAAAAAAATATATATATATATATATATATATATATATATATATATATATATATATATATATATATATATATACGAAAAATGCAATTATTAAGTCAAGTCAAATTTTTCTGATTATATTTGTTCCTTAAAACAAATAATCTATTTTTTAATATACTCTCGTGTAAATTTTTAAATTATATTCATTTGCTGTATTTCTTCACAAAGAGAGTGAATAAAAAATTTATATTGAACAAAAAAGTTATCCTACATTTGTATACCTATTTTCGTACTTGCCGATTGTAATGAAAATGGTATGTTAGAAAAAATACTAGAAGAGATTATTGTCAAAGAGTTTATTTATTACCGTAAAGGAAACGTATTTCAAAATTTGATAATACTTATAACAAGTCTAACAACAAATTTGGATCTTATATTATGTGTTGGATAAGGCAAATGCATTTTTTTTTTTTATTAGGAAATCAAGAATTCGATTAATATCAAAACTTAAATTCATTACTAAAACTCGTCCGTTGAAGTAAGAAAAGTTTGGGAAACTTCTCAACTTCACCCACAAACTTCACGTGAAGACGTTTTAACTCGCTACTTCACACATTTAAAGGGACTTCAGAGATTGGTGGAATGCGCCTCTTATAGAAGTAGCATAATTTGTACTTCACAATTAATTGTTACGGGCAATGATTTCTAACCTTATCTCATGATACTGATGATTCATCGTGTCTCCATTAGATTTGTATTATGTGATGAAAGCCTATGATTTAAAAGGATATAGGATATAATTTATTTACCATATTCCAGCACATTAGGCACCGAAATGTTCCATTAACTCAAATTTATATACCTTCTAAGATTTATAATTTCTAGGAAAATGGCTTTATTTCACCTTTACACCTCCACTCCATGCTTGAATCTATTTTAATTTCCTCAACAACGTTTCAGGCAATTTTGTCCATTTTCAAGTCTAAGTACTCATATCATATCATCTATGTAATATTATTTTTTAATATAATTATTGTAAAAATTTTTTTCTCACATTCTTCTATATTTCTAAATTTATTTCTAAATTAGAAATTAGAAATTTGTGAAAATTGCCTGAAACGTCGTCGAGAAAATTAAAATGAATTTAAGTATAGATTGGAAATATAATTGTGAAATAAAGCCATTTTCCTCGAAATTATAAATGCCATTTATAATTTATAAGATTTAATAAAAAATAATATACCTTCATAATGTAACAATTACTAAAAAGTAACTGTTTGTTTTCAATTAAAAAAGAAAAAAGTTATTATTTCATAGAGCACATAGATTAATAATAGGTAAGTGAAAGTTATTAAAGAAATGTTCCACGTACCGACCATGTTTACAACTAGAGACGCAATAACGTTTAATAAAATATATATATAAAATTGCTCTGTTACAGATATAGAAGACAATCTTAAATTATTGTAGAGCGGTCATTGGATTTTGTTTAGATGTTTTCCTTTCATTCTTGTTATTGTAGGAGGTTAGTATGATATAAGCGCTCGTGATAGAACTAACGGGGGATATCTTTCTCTTCAATGGTCCCCTATTTCACAAAAATGAAAAGAAAATGGGTCCGATTTTCCCAGTAATCTAAGAGGATCGTTTAGTTTTTACGATTAATGCATGGGCGGAGACTTCGGGACCCAATAATAATATTGAGGGGCTAGGATAACGTTTCACTCCCCCTCCTCCCACAGTCATATTTAAATGAAAAATAAATTAAAATTATTAAAATAATAAATAAGCTACATCAATGAATACAATATTAAACTAAAATCGATTAAGAAAATAAGAAAAGTTGACTAGCTAAAGCCTAGTACTAGTTACATAACTATTTTATCATGACCTAAATATTCCTATTATTTAAATTTTAATTTATATTAAAATATAATAATGTATGGCAACATATCCTAGGTTTACAGGATACGTTTTTCCTTCATGCACATCACTCATTTTTCACGTGATATATACTTAATAAATCTTTCACCAAAAAATATATATTTAATAATTAAAAATATATTTTATAGAGAATGTTATTAATTCTCACTCGATGTTATTGATTTACATTTTTACATAACTAATCTGACTGAAAAACTTTATATTTTTATATTGAGATTGTATAAACTAAGAAATAAAAACTCAGCAAATTATTTCACAATGGCTTATTATTTCCAAACAATTATACATCTAAAGTAACATTACGTTCCGTGTTATAAAGAAAAAACAAAACAAAAGGTGATTCCAATTATTGGACTAAACTGTGTTTCTTTGATCATTAGTAATATGCTAAAAAACATAGCATTAGTTCAGTAACACATTCAAAATTTAAAAACCAAACCAAGGATATAATATTTGGAAAAGAACATATAAAAAAAAAACCGAGACCATATCTTTCCTCCTAATTGTTTTTTTTTTTTAGGAAATTTCGTAAACTTTTGAAAAACTATATACAATATAAACAAAAAAGTAAAAACTTTTCGAGTTATTCGGAATTTAATTTTACCATCCCTCGTAACTTTTTTTCCAGCTCCTTTTCGTTGAAGTATGTTATATAGATAAATTTAAAGGGCGTTGAAAAAATGACTTTAGCGAAGTTTCATTGAGATCTGTGCATTCGTTTAGGAGCTACAGTCTATAACAAGGCAGGTTTTTCGGCCGCCATTTTGAAAGTTAAAGGCAGGAAGTAATGTCGATGAAGGAGGGATCAGCCTCGGGTGACCTCTGATTTTATATCAAAATTTGAAAAAAATCGGTTGAGTAGTTTCGGGACAAAAAAATTTTTCTTCGTTTTCCGAATTCTACACGTACTGAAACGTGAAACCTCAAATTTTGAGAGGGCGTTAAGTTTTTGAATTTTTTGGTCGATCACAATGGTTCATTATTGAAAATAATAAACCAAAATTAGTTTTTAAGACTGCTAATTTGTCGCTGGAAAAGTCTAGTCCGTGGTACAGACCCTCTTTTATTAAATTATTGACATCATCCTGAAATATCGCAAATGGCTTTATCATATGGTGACCTACAAATATTTTATTTACGAAAATTCTCGGAATCGGGGCGTTTTCAATCTGGAGGTCGGAAAATTTTGTCTATTTAATTAGGTACTAAAAACTCGCAAATACCCATTTGCTTTCCACTTGGATCTTATGAATACTTGAGCAGAAAGTCAAGAAAAAAAGGTGGCCATAAAAAATATTGAGCTATTTGACGTGATTTACAACCCCAAAATTTCCAAAATAATTAATCGATTTTGTGATTAAATTATCTTTCGATCCGACTATGCCTTGATTTTTCCAAAATTTATACGTTACTATTCCAGTAAAATCGATCACAATTTCCAATAATTTCCCTTTATACCACATAAAAAAAAAAACCTAAGGGTCCAGGTTTGAGATTCAGGGATGCTCAAATGGGCAAGTTATTCCATCAACATTTTTGAGGGAGCATCCTTTTACGGGGTCTGTAATTTTTAAAAGGTTGTCAATTTTTAATGTGAACATTATTTTTATGGGGAACATTCAAACCAGGGTACACAACAACAACTACTAAATCCACTTTTCCTTACATCGTGTATTCAGTTTTAGAATTCGAGAATATATTAACCAACTAACGACCTTAGTAAATTTCCATTATTACTATTAATAAATCAAGTACAGTTCATTATGGTATTTTTTAGTGAAGGCGTTATCATTTGTTTTACATGTAAGCAGCTGGGTCATATATACACTGATTGCACTGGCAATTAGTGTGATAATTACAACGGCATTCAAGTGGTATAAAACTCTGCTTTACATTATTTCTATTTATTTTTCTATTAATTATGAAAACTTTTCTTAGTTAGCTGTTTTGAACGACAGCCTCGGTAATTCATTTAGTTTTAGTGTTGGAATTATCTTTGGAACTATATAATGACAGGGAACCTTTTATAAAAAAATGTATTTCAATCACCAATAAACTTTGTGGAAAATATTAGCTCCTACAAAGGATAAATCAATTTTAAAAAGAAAACCATTCATAAAGAAATGAGTTGAAGATCCGTTGTTAATAAAAATTAAAAAAAAATACTAGAGTAAAAAAAAAGTTCTCGATTTAATTTCCTATATTTTCATTGACAGCAAGAAGCCCATAATTTTATGTGTCCATTCAGGTATCCAAGAAGTAAATACAGTTCTAGGAAGTCGCTGTACTATAGCCTGAAGAGCACCGAGAGTAAAATCTCTATTAGGCGGTATTTAATGTACGAAATTGCTACTTAAAAAAAAATATATTTATTGAATTTTGTCACAATTAAGGACACTAGTAATAGTGATTAGAAGTTTTTATTTGTTAGAAGTTTTTATTTTATTTTAGAAGTTTTTATTTTATTGTTTGTTTATTTGTTCTTATTTATTTACTTTTTTATGAGTATTATTTATTTACTTTTTTATAATTATAGTTATTTCTTTATTATTTGTATATACTGTATGAATGAGAACTTCTAGCCTTAATACTTATAGCCCTCTAACAGTGGCTGATTATATTATTATTCGATAAAATAAAATAAACAAAAGTAATAGTGATATAATAATATAATAAATAAAAAGATATTAAATGGAATAACATTCATGAGTAAATGATACAGCAGGTTCCTACGTTCAAAAATTTGGGTGTGACGATCAGTAACAGCGGGAAGATTACAGCCAATGAAAATGAGAGAAGAGTACGTTCCAAAAAGGAGCTGTACAAAGACACTGAAGACCTAAAGACAACAATGAGGAAAAGAGAGTTTAGGTTTTATTGTCAGATTAAGTGGATGGGACAGGATAGATTGAACAAGTGAATCTTTGACAAAATGATAAAACTTAAGAACATCAAAGGATATCTTGCAAAATAGAATTTCGCGTAAAATCTTAAGGGCCCAAAAAAAAAAAAAAAAAAAAGGGTATCCTCAGCATGTTAAAGAAGAAATAAACTGGGGATCATTGAGGAAGATTACCAAGATGGAGAGGAGTTTAGAAAGATATTAGACGGAGACGTGGTTAAGGAGAGGGAAGAGAATGAAGGAAAACCAAGAAATTGAGCTAACAAAAAAAAAAAAATATATATATTCATATACCCATTCTTACGATTTTGTGTGTCTATAAATGTGTTTGTATAAATTTAATTGCTAAATTGAAATGTTCGTTTAATTAAACTGCCACGGCAGGTAGGTCATATTTAACATTGAATTTCATTTATAATTTCATTATTTAATGCCAAAATCTTAAGTTTAAGTAAAGTTCAGTAATTTGTAGTTATAAATGTATAATTAAATTATAAACGCTTATAGTGGAAACTCAATAAGGAAAGCTTGGAGAATGATAACTTGGAAGAAACACCATCTTACACAATCTTACACGTGTCTGAAATCTGTATTCCCTGGAAAGTGGATGATTAGTGACACTGTATGTAATATACCTGAGGCAGTAATAATTATAAATTACTTTGTGACCCGTTTACCTGCTAAATTTATGGTAAAGCAATTTTGTTTTCTTAGTTTTTTCAGCTTGAATATTATAAAGTTTAAAATATGTAAAATTTAAACAAAATTTAATAGCCATGTATTTTTGTTAATATAACGTTACGCCAGAAGTGTCACGTGGTTTTAAAAGCGTTTGATGCAATTCTTGTTCTGTTAAGCTCGCAAAGAGTGCCATTCTGTTTCCACTTAACAGCAGGGATGTATTTTTCAGGACGTGTCTTAATCGAAAGAGAAAATTTTAAAAACGTTTAATTCAATCTATATTGTCCCATCCTCTTCATCTGACCCTAAAACCTGAAACTTTTTTTCCTCATTGCTGTCTTTAGGTCTTCAGTGTCTTTGTACAGCTGCTTTTTGGCACGTACTCTTCTAACATTTTCATTGGCTCATGGATACATCGCTTCTATTTCCCTCTGTTTTTTACAGTCTCTCTGTGCTGATAAAATCCATTGTTGCCGCTCCAAGTAATAATACCGGCTTTTCTTTAAAGGTTCATCTTCTTGTATATATATATATATATATATATATATATATATATATATATATATATATATATATAAGTTAAGGTACGGAGCGGGACAGTATTAGCGTTAATACCAAATGCAGTGATGTAAACAATCTCAGAAGGTATTTATAGAGGATTAGAAGTAGAAATAAACCAGTCTTGATTTCGTCTTCATGCGTGTTATTTCTTAACCCTAGTACTTTTTTTTAAGGGTTTCAAGCTCGCTACGCTTAACTGGTGCCGAAACCCGGGACGGCAATAGAGGTACGTTTTTTTTTCTCAATAAGTGAAAACTTTTACGAGGATGCCCGAATTCGACCTGAGGCAGCCGGCTCCTATGAATGTGCCGGAGATCCCTCCGTTACCACAGGGAACTTTAGCCGCAGCGCATGCGAACGCGATTGAGTGGATGAAGATCAGGGTAGCTACTTCACAGGACCTGAGGAAGGCTATATCCGATCTTGAGCGCTTCACGGGAGAGACAGGTGAGCTGAACCACTTTCTAAAAGGGGGAGATCGGATCGTGACGAGGATTAATGCTAAGATAGACGAGAATCTCGTCAATGTCGAAGACGCGGAGGCCCTTAAGGCAGCACTTGTGTGCAGGGTTAAGCGGAGTATACTGAACCAGATTCAGGCCGATGAAGAGACGCCGTGGGAGACGGCCAAGCAGCGACTGAAGAAAGCCTATGGAGGCGGCAGATGGACGACCGAGGAGGACATCTTCCAGATGTTCCGCGAGGTGAGATCTTCACGACAATCTAATGGGCAGTATGCGGCGACGCTCATAGCGCATTATAATCGTATTACGAAAAAAATGCGGGAAACAGCAGGCGCTCCGGAGGTGGAAGCAAAAATGGCCTTTTTGTCCACAATATTAAAGGTCCGACTGGAGAAGGAAACCGGGAAGAAGGACGGCTTACCCCGAGAAAGAACATTTATTGAGTGCGCTCAAGAGATGGTAGACTCCAGCGCCCGAGAGGAAGAAAGCCGGCTAGAGGTGGAGGAGTCAGGCTGGAATCGGATCAGCTATAGGAGGCCTAGGAGTACACCGGTGACTTGGAGAAGGAGAGAGTCCGCATATAACGGAAGAGAGAAGCACATGGGAGCGGAGCGAAGACCAGGGCAGAATAGAGCGAGGGCTAGCCAACGGAAGGAAGACAGAAAATGTCACGGCTGTGGGAAGAGCGGACACTTGGTGGCACAGTGCCCCCGCACGAAATGCTTCGAGTGCGGGACGGAAGGACACATTGCGAGGTAGTGTCCGTATATTTATTCGAGAAGGGACAGGGAGCCACAACGAGCAGAGCCGATGGAGGTGAATGCGCAAGGTCTGAGGAGGAGAAGGGTGCAGTCCAGGAGACGTGACTCATCGACGGAGGCTTCAGAAGAATCTGCAACCACCGAGACCGAGGAAGAACCAGAGGACCCAGTAAGCCGGGAAAACGAGAGGAGCGGAGAAGGGAGGAGAGGCAGTGGAAGAAGCGGACGGCGGCCAGCAGTAGAGAGGATCTGAGGAGAGTGTCAGGCAAGAGATGACCGCACGCTAGTCAATTATAGCATTCGAGAGAAAAGCTGCTGGTTACCAATAATAGAGGCGAGAGGAGTGAGGTGCCTGGTAGACACCGGGAACTCCAACACCATTATGACGCGTGGAGTGTTGGAAAAGCTGTACGGGGGAGGGAGGATACTCCAAATCAAGGTATGTAGTTGTAAGTTAATCACCCTGGGTGGCCCGTGTGGAGTAGAAGGGGAAGTGGAGATAGGATTGAGGGGATGGGCGGCCAGGGGAGGTAAACTTACGGTGCATGTGGTGGGAGAAATGCCCCGGGAATATAAGGCAATTATAGGTTGTGACATGCTGGGAAAGGTGGGCGTACCAATCTCGAATAGAAGAAGGGAGCGGAGAATAAAAATAGGGAATGTGAACTATACGAGCAGGGCAGCAATAAAGTATGAGGTCGATAGGGCGCGCATAGGAGCTATAAGTCGAGCCGAGGATTGGAGAGTTACAGTGAGAAGGGAGTTCTAAGATGTTTTCTTTAAGGAGGGGAATAAATTGGGGGTGACAGGTAAAACGGTGCACGAGATCCCTTTAAAGCACGAGAGGGTAGTTTACGTGAAAGAGAGGAGATATCCGCAGGCGCTTCGTCAACATATTAGGGAAGAGTTGCAGAGCTTAAAGAACCAGGGCATAATCATGGATAGCACGTCGCCGTACAACAGTCCGCTGTGGGCAGTGAAGAAGAAAAGCGCACCGGGAGAGAGTAAGGAGAAATACCGAGTCGTGATCGATTACCGCAAATTGAATGAAAATACGGTAGACGAGAAATATCCAATCCCGAAGTTTGAAGACATTTTGGATAGGCTAAGCGGGGCAACGGTGTTTAGCACTTTAGACTTAAAGGCAGGATACCATCAAATTCGAATGCTCCCGAAAGACCAGCCGAAGACGGCATTTACATTCGAGAGAGGGCACTACGAATTTACTAGGATGCCGTTTGGGCTCAAGAATGCCCCTATAACATTCCAGCGGTTGATGGACGAGTTTCTCAGAGGAATTGATGAGAGAGTCTGTCAGATTTACATGGATGATTTGTTGGTGTTTAGCAAGACCGAGGCAGAGCATGTGGAGCACCTACGGAGTGTGTTCGAGAGAGTGAGGCAATTTGGGTTGAAATTGTCAAACGAGAAGTCGGTGCTGGGACAAGACCGCATCAATTTTTTAGGCCACACGATTTCAAGCGAGGGAGTCAAACCAGACGCGCAGAAGGTAGAGGCAATTCGGAAAATGGAGATCCCTCGGGACGTTAAAGGGTACCCTCAACTATTATAGAAGATTCGTGCCCGAAATGGCGGAATACCTCGTGCCCCTTAACAACTTATTAAAGAAAGGCAGAAAGGTAAAAGTGACCCCTATAATGGAGGATAATATTAGGAGATGCGTGGCGAAACTGCAAGAGGAACCAGTGTTTGCATTTCCAGATTTTTCGAAAGTATTCACCATAACGACAGACGCTAGTGAATACGCGTTGGGGGCGGTGTTGTCACAAGAAGGGAATGGGGGGGAGCGCCCCGTAGCGTATGCCAGCAGGCGGCTTACGGACGCAGAAACTAGATATAGCGCGCTGGAAAGAGAACTGTTGGGGATTGTGTGGGCGATCGACCATTTTAGACCCTACGGATTTGGGAGGAAGTTCCGAGTGCACACTGATCATAGACCTCTACAATGGGCAGGCAAGTTGAAGGAGTCCTCGGCTAGAGTTACACGTTGGAAGGAATTCCTGACTCAATACAATTTGGACATCGTATACAAACCTGGGAAGGAGAACGTGGTGGCAGATTGGTTGTCAAGGGCGATCACCATAAATGCTATAGAGGAAGACACGGGAGAATCATCCAGAGATGTGAGACAGTTCCTGAGTGAGTGGACGCCAGAGGGAGAGAGAGGTCAGATTGGGAATGAGTCCCCAGGACATGAAAGTCCAGAAGAAGAGAGATCAGCGGATATCGAAGAACGGGAGGAAATCGTCAACGATAAGAACCGCCAGATTATCTGGAAGACCAGGACGTCGGGTCTGATGAAGATTCTATACAGCAAATATGGAAACAGCCGAATAACAACCATTTGGTCACAACCAGGGGCCAGCGGGGACCAGATCTGTAGCTTTAAAAGACGCGTCGAAAGCAAGAAAAATTCACCACATATATGCAGGGAATGAAACGATTTGGGAGAAGATAAAAAGGCTATGGCGCGATGAACGATTTGGGATAGATAGGACATTCACCCGGTGTAAGCTGATGGTGGAAACGGTGCGGGACGAGGAACGACAGAAAGAAGTGACTCTTGCCTACCATCAGGGCAAAACGAACCACCGCGGAGTGCAAGAGACATTCCAGGCGTTACGTCGTAGGTATTTTTGGTGGGGTATGAGGAGAACAATCGAGGAAGTCATAGGGGCGTGGGAGATTTGCCTAAGTACGAACTACGATAGACCCCCCCCCCCCCAGAACAATGCAGGAGGAGACACCCACAGTGGAGGCACCGCTCAGCGACTTGCAGGTAGATACGTTCACGTGGAAAGGGTACAAGTGGATCACGCTCATAGACCTCTTCAGCAAAGCCGCGATGGCACACCGGGTGCAGGACCGATCAGCAGATACAGTCTCCGGAGCCCTTCAGACGTGGTTCCAATTTTACAGAGTGCCCGATCGCATAACGTCGGATGGGGGTAGAGAATTCGACAATGCTAAGATCAGAGAGGAAATGAAGAGCTTAGGGGTGAAGTGGCATTTCAACACTCCGGGGCACCCTAAGGGTAGGGGGTGTATAGAAAGACTGCATAGCACTCTCAGTGACCACCTCAGAGTATACCAGGTGGAAAAAGGGCTGGAACCGGACATGGCAATGCGGAAAGCGGTGGCAGCATACAACCATTCGATCCATACGGTAACGGAGTTCTCTCCATTTGAAATCCTCTTCGGACTACGCGGGCGGCAACGGAACTGTTAAAGCACAGCTGTGGATGAGGAAATGACGAGAGCAATCATTAGCAATAAAATGGAATTGGGCAATCTGTGGGAATAGGTTAAAGGAAAGATAGTGGGAGAAAAGCGTAAAAGAGTTTGAATTGGATTATTTTTTTTATATAAATTAAAAAGATGACTTATTCTTACTTACTGTTGAGTTTTAAAACTGTTTAGTAACAATAAACCGTCCACTATATTTATTCATTTTTAGATCATAGTAAAAGCATAAAACATTAATTTCACAATAGAACTGCAATGGTTTTTACAATTATTACGGATATTTTAAATAGCTACTTACAGTAAAAAAAAACTTTTTTTTATAAGAGATATATTTTTTTTTTAAATCTCAAACAATAAACTAAAAAATATAACATCTATATAAAAGATTAATAAAAAAGAAATCAACTCGTAAGAAAAAAACATTCAATCTTCCATATAAAATATGTAATCCTGTATCTATGATAGTTTCCATGCCAGTATTTAATTTGTTATTGTGATAAGTTTATGTTTCTTTTTTGTTTATATATGCGTGTATTTATTTTTTGTTCTGTTATTTTTCTGTTATTCCATTTAATTTATTTTTATTTATTTATTATATATATTGGGTTGATGGAAAAATAATGGCTCATTCATACTTACTGTTTAGTTTGAAAACTGTTTTGTAACTATAAAACGTCCTCTATATTTATTTATTTTAAGATCATAGTAAAAGTATAAAACATTGATTGTACAATAGAACTGCAATGGTTTTTACAGTCAACAAATTTACAATTTAATATTTATCTAAAAGATTAATAAAAAAGAAATTAACTCATAAGAAAAAAAAATCAATCTTCTATGTAAAATATGTAATAGATAGGTAAGATTATTATTTTATTTCATTGTATTAGCGTTACACTGATAATTTACCATCTTAGACATAAGTCGTTGAACATTCATTTAATTCTGTTCTTAAGTTATTAGCGACCATTCGTATGGATCATTCGTAACACTCCTGACGCTCATATTAATTTGACAAGCAAGTTCACAAAGAATAATTTAATATGCAAATTAAAGTTTTAACCTGAATTGTGTTCAAAAAGTTATAAAATGGAAATGAAATGCATCACGGACTCCTCCGAATATCTACAATAGAAAATAATAGTCAACTTTGTTCGAAAAAAGTTACCCATTTTTGTTGCATACATGTTGACTGAAATAGTGGAATGAACGCCAACGAGCATGACACCTCTTAAAACACATTAAAAATAAATAAAATTGGCAGATTCAATCAATCTGTTGGTAAATACCACAGTCAGTTGGAAAATTCTGACCTGATTGAAGTAAAATCCTTGCCATTAGGCAATTCCGCATTGCGTAGTCCATGTTAAGGAAATTTCTTATATTATTCTTTAAGTTAAGAGTATATATTAATTTATAATTACGCATATGAATAAAAAAGAACAATAATAATATATAAATAATTCTAAAAATTCGCATTTCTGACATTAAACAATGTATATTTAAATGTGAAAACAAAACACATTAATAAGTAATTAAGAAATTAAGGTGCAAATATTTTAAAATAATTGTTTTTAATTAATATAAAAATAATTAATTTTAAATTTTTTAATGACTCAACGAACCGAAACGTCGTAGTAGGATTGTAGAAATGAAAACATCTGTGTATTGTTGGCTTATATAAAAAAATAGAAACTGAAAAAATATGCGACATCAAAATAAAAAAAAGTAATATTGAGATATTTAATTATTTATTCTAAGAAAAGTACAAAATTTTCATAGTTTAAATGACTATATACTATATGAATATTTATACCATCGTCATAGGCAACTTTTATTAAAATAAATCAATATTAAATTATTAAAAGGTTTGTTGATAACTGTTTGTTTTGATACAGAATCAGAGATTTCCTCTCAAGCTGATGGAAGCTAAAAAAATATATTAGAGCACGTTAAAGATGCTTTTTAATTGTTAGAATGTTGAGTCATTATCAGAAAACAAATCCTGAGCTATTTTGAATCGCGGTACTTTTCGATTTTCAGACAAAGCCATAATTCATAAAACTCAAAAGAGACTCCCTCCCGGATATTTTTGAAAGACCCGGTGGGAAGACTAGGCCACCTTTTGTGGGCGGGCATAAATGGTTCATTTGGAAGTCAGTAATTGCCGCAATCCATCAATGCTCGCTCACACATCGGCCATTATCCGCCGGCTCAATGGGATTCGCTCCACCACCACCACAACTCTTCCTCACTAATCACCTAGTTTTTCCATGATTAACCCATCCTCCGGTCAGCTTTTTCATTAATTCAAATGGCCGTTACCGACACTTCAGTAATTAGATTTTTTATTTTAAAAACAGCTAAGATACTGATCAACACTATTTTTATGATGTAACTGTATTACAACAAACAATCTTCATTTCGAGGATCTCAAAATATGCTTTTTTATATTTACATTTTAAAGCTCATATAAAATTATATCATTTATTTTTATTTATTATAATAGAATCTAAAGAAAAAAATTGATCAATAAACATAGGAGTAAATAATTCTAGGTAAGACCAGAAATAAATAAAATAAATAATTTAAGCCATTGAAAAAGTTTTAAAAAATTAAAAAGGAGAGACAGTTTGGGAGCCTGTCAAAGAAAAGTTTCAAATAGATCCTGATCATTTATTCGATGTCAACTTTGCGAATCACTGTACGGGAGAAAATAGCTCGTGAGTCAGAATTACTTCAAAATGTCTCGCTCGCGATTGGTTTAGAAGTATGAATAGTTACTAGTAAAGCCGACTACACGAGTTATTCCGCCTTGAAGAGCACCTGTAATATGGTTTGAAGCGTAGGCTTAAAAATTTTTATTTTTTTTTTGACGGACCCATGAACCACCTCCTCGAATTTTTAGTTCTGCCAACGTTCTACAATAATAAAAAATGAAATAATTCTATATTGCTCGGAATAGGAATACATAGCTGTTAAGTGTAAATAAAATAGAAACAATAATTTTAATTATTTATTAGTTTTTTTGTTTATTTATTTTCAGTGCAGGCCTTCGGTGTGGTACTCAAAATGTTTTTCATGTGATGTATTCCACTTTAGTTAGAATGTGCTTTGAAGAATTATTCAAGGATTTTTAAAAAAAATATTTTACATATTGCAACATGGCATAACTAAATTATCTGAAAAACAGGACATTGATTGAGGGAAGCAGCTACTGACAGCACTCGAACGTTCATTTATTATGCAGGTCACGAATCCATTTTCTTTTAGGAATTATAATTGGAACATTTCTGTGGAATGCGATCAATGAGATTTTGCAGTTTATGGTGGAAAAACAGGTTTTTGCTAGGTTGTTTACATGTTGAGTATTAAGGTCACTGCAAATTAGTTCATTTGTAGTCTTAATAAGGGTCTTTGAAGATTTTCTCCATTCAACATATAACAAACCGCTAGTTAGTAAGACTATTCTGTGATGTTTCTCAATGCAAAGTCTCCATAGTTTACTGGCTAGTTATTAAAAAACAAAATTAATACAAACAAAAAGAAATTGATCAATTATAAATTCAACCTTAAGTAGCTAATGAACTCAGGCATCTGAATAAAACATGGCTCATTCATTAGTTTAATTGATCATATTGTATCTTTGACAAAACTGAAACAATTGGATAAAATATTGATTAGCACAACCAAAACCATATTAACTATCTGGTCACAAAGTAAAATGTTCCATTACTCACGAGTATGTGTAATTTTTACGTACATATTATAATTACGTATGCAGGTAAAAATTACATTAAAATAAAGTAAAAATAATTAATAAAGTTACCCCATCAACTTTATTTCTACTCCATTATAACGTTTTTTTTTTCATTTTTATTAATCATTAGAGAGGTTTTACGGCGGACCAACCCCCATTTTACAAATTATACAACTGTTCATTTAATTGTACTACTCGCTGCTGAAACTGTATGTCTGTAGTTTACATGTATTCTGCAGTTCAGATTGTATTATTTTTTATCAATATAAAATAAACTGAACGAAACCACATTTTAGTAAATTTTTAATTTCTTTAAAAATCTATATTATATATATATATATATATATATATATATATATATATATATATATATATATATATATATATATATATATATATATATATATATATATATATATATATATATATCACGCCTTATTGCCACTTTATATTATTATAAATATATAGTTATTCTTATTGCCAATTTGTAACGCTAATATATATTTAACTTGTCCAGCTTCATATAGGCCCAACATCAATTTGAGCCTTGTATTTCTAATATTTTCATTGTAGGTTATATTGTGCTTAGAGTTGTCCAAAATCGGTCTTGATCTTGCACTTTGGAAGACCAAGACCAAGGCCGTCTAACTGTTGCAAGACCAAGACTGATAAAAACATCGATTTTTTAAATAAAAATTAAGGCAAAATAGTTAATAATACTCGACAATCTTAGTTTCTATATGTTAATAATTAGTATAACAAATATACTTATGCATTTCATTTTTCTAATTTTTCATTCTGGCTTAGTTGGGTTTCTCCTATCTAAAAAAGTACAGTAATATCTCTATACCAATAAGCTAATAAGTAACTGCAAGACTGTTGCCAGACTTGCGCAAGACAAGGCCAAAAGACTGAGTTTGCAAGACCGAGACGAGACGAGATTTGGGCAACACTAATTGTGCTAATTTTTCTATTTTATAATAATTATAATTATATCACAATATAACATAAATAATATTATATATAACATAATAATTAATATTCAAGAGGAAGTGTAGTTGGAAAAATAACTGCTGACAGCCAGGTAAAATCAAACTATCACCCACAGATGAATAACATTTTCTGTACAAATTCGTTGTCTAAAATGTTTATTACGTTTTGTATTAAGATAGAAGGTTACAGAACCTCAACACATATGTTGTACCTTAACGAAAACCAGGTTGTAAATTTCTACTTTATATTTGGATAGGATAAAGCTGAGGAGTTCGCCATTCACCTATCCAATACATTTATTTCACATCCGGAATCCCATCCTGCCCACACCGTAACAGTAGAAGAACTCCTTACATCACCAATCCCACTTTCCTTGCCCCCAAAAGCTATTCATCCTTCCGAAGTAAAATTTCAATTAAAAAAACTAATCCTCCGTAAAGCTCCTGGACATGATCTCCTTACACCTCAAATCCTTCGACAACTTCCATCCAAAGCAGTCATATTCCTTACATATATCTACAATTGTATCCTACGCACCACCCACTTCCCTCTGTTATGGAAACACTCCACTATTATCCTTTTCCCAAAACCAGGAAAACCTCTCAATAGCTCAACATCCTATAGACCAATCAGCCTACTCCCAATCCTTTCAAAAATTTTTGAAAAGATCCTTTTGAAACGAATCCTACCCATTATAGAATCCCAAAATATCCCTTCCCATCAGTTTGGTTTTCGCTCTCAACATTCTACTGTTCAACAAGGACTCCGAGTTGTTGATCATATTTCCTCAGCCCTAGAAAACAAGGAATACTGTTCGGGTGCCTTTCTGGACATTGCACAGGCATTTGACCGGGTATGGCACTCCGGACTGCTCTCCAAGCTCAAAATCCATTTACCTCAGTCCTTGTACCTAGTCCTCCGATCCTACCTCTCTGACCGCTCCTTTCGAGTTCGCTGTGGAACAGAATTTTCCAATATCTACTCCGTTAAAGCCGGTGTTCCCCAAGGCAGCGTCTTGGGTCCCGTGCTTTACATCCTCTTTACTGCTGACATCCCTGTTCATCCCGATACTTTTCTTGCAACATTCGCTGACGACACCGCAATCTTATCATCCAACTCTGATCCCGAAATAGCATCCTTAAATCTCCAAAGTCACCTCACCTTGATTGAGCACTGGTGTAATAACTGGCGCATTAAAGTTAATGAAACTAAATGCCAACATATTACCTTCACACTCCGACGCAATTCCTGTCCACCAGTACTCTTTAATTCCATCCAGCTTCCTTATTCAGACACAGTCCGGTATCTTGGCTTTCATTTAGACCGAAGACTAACTTGGAACCCGCATACTAGACTCAAAAGACAAGAACTCAACCGACGATACGGCCAACTATACCGACTACTAAGCAGAAAATCTAAACTTTCCATTGAAAACAAGCTACTGATCTACAAGACAATACTGAAACCTATTTGGACTTACGGACTAGAACTGTGGGGATCAGCAAAATTTTCTAACATCAAGCGCATCCAATCCTTCCAGTCTAAAGTCCTTCGAACAATAGTCGATGCTCCTTTCTATGTATCCAACAAAACCCTACATCATGACCTTAACATCCCATTTGTCCTAGACCTTATCCCAGAAAAATTCTCCAAATTTCACCAGAACCTTACTTACCACCCAAATCCTCTTGCACAATCACTATCAAGCATCTCCCATCCCTATAATCCTCCAAGAAGGTTGAAACGGCAGTGGCCTCGCGACCTTTTGTAGATTATATAAATTGGAGTTCTGGCAATGGCCAGATTCTTCACTCAAGACATGTGTGTATGTGGCTAAAGTGCTCTCGACCAATCTCCGCTGGCTTTAGTACCAGTGACGCGGTTGGAAGAGTAGCGCAGGGTTCTCCTGGAGTTCCCTCGCCTGATTGTATATAGGTATGCATGTTATTTTTTTTTCCTTAGTTTTAATTTTCTTATTTTTTAGGTTATTTTATTTTATTGTCTATTGTATATACTTTTGATTATTATTTTGTTCTATTTATTTTATTTTTTTGTACATATGGTGTGAATGTCATCCTACCTCACTATAACCAATGTCCAACAGACAGATTGTTATAAAAAAAAAAAAAAAAAAAAAAAAAAAAAAAAAAATATTTGGATAGTAGGAGGTTATAGGAGCTCAACACACATGTAATTATTAAAGGACAGCTGTTTAATTAGTGCTAATTATAGAGCTAATAGGAGAGTTCCTATAATATCCTACCATCCTAATACTAAAATAAAATAAAATATGAAAGTCACGAAAAACTGTTTTATATAATAGAGATATATATTTTTAAATAGGTAGAATCCTAGAAAAAATATGTATTTGTGTATTTTTTTATTTATTTTTTTTATCTCTATGATGTCATAACCCTTATTAAACAATTTTCCTAATTGTCGGTCGACGTATTGGACTTTAGTGTCCATCTTCATAAACTATTTCAACTAAAGAAATTTCACAGCCAGTCATCCATCTTTTATCTTTTAACCAGCTTTATTAAAATTTCATCTTAAAATATATTTATATACAAAAACCTATATTCAAATTATTTTTAATCTTGAATATCAATAAGTTATGAAAATAGATGATATAAGCCAAATTCCTATATTTTATGAATGTTTTATATTATTTATCAATGAAATAGCCGGCAAAGATTTGTCATTTTTGTCCTAGAATATGCTTAACATTCTTTGTACATTTTTCACTTCATCTTGTGTTTTTATTATTTGGATATTATTAAAATATTTGTCTTTAAATTATATTAAAAAAAGAAAACAGTTATTTTACTTGTGAAGTTACAGATATGCATCTCATGAGGTGCCCTCATTTAATGTTCTTTTTATAAAAAAATACTTTTATGAATTTCTTTCGGTATTCCTATTATTTCCGTTAAATTTCGATTTAATTTTAATTATTAAATGTTAAATTTAAAAGAATGTTAAACTATCAAAATTTAAAAGATTAAATAGAAAGATCCAAAGGATTCAGCTAACAACATATATAATAATAACTAAGCTGACATATATCAAACAATAAGAGAGAGAACCACAAGTACGTGCATACAAGTAAATATTTTTTAAACAATTTTAAAAGAAACAGTTTTTATAACAGTTAAAAGGAAAAATAGACAGATTTTTTAAAACATTCTAGATGAAAAATTGTGAGTCAATGTTGTGATAAAACACAATGAAGGTGATAAAATATTCATAAAAGATACAAAATTTACAATGAATTTGGCTTTTCTTATATATATATATATATATATATATATATATAATAAATTTAAACTTCACTATTTAATTGGGAATAAGGTCACTTAATTATTATTTAATAAACTAATGAATGTTCATTTCTTCTGTTTATTGACGTTTCGATCCCGATATTTTCTTTTTATTAGTCATCCATGGGATCCTCTTCAAAGCTAGAACTACAAATAGCTCAATCGGTACACAATATTACTTCCATATGACTTTAATAACAATTATTTCAAAATGTTTAACCTACTTTTAAAAAATAGAGCTTCGATCAGGCCAGGGACACACCGACAGCCTCAGCACCGTCTACTAGCACATATATTAAGCTACTGGATCGCTAAGCGTCTGCCCTCCCCGGTCCTGAGCCCGAAGATAAATTATTACAGAATAAACAATGAAAAATCGCATCTATTTTATATAAAACAATTGAAAGATGCTTCTATGATCAATATACCAGCATCAATAAAACATATCTATGGATAATAAAAACAGCTTGTATAACATCTTCTGGTCGTACAACAATTTAACTTATGCAAATTAATTAACATTAAATATATACTTATACACACATACAACACTCATATATAAATACATATGCACACACACACACCCCCACACACACACACGCACACACACACACACACACACACACACACACACACACACACACACACACACACACACACACACACACACACACACACACTCACTTACATATACATAACTTACGTCGGTTCGAACTAGGAAAGATAAAAAAAAGAAAGAAAAGAAGAGGTTTGAAATGAAACGCGTGGTTGCTCAAATAAGACTGACTTTATTCTCTCCGTAATGCTATATATATAGCATTACGGTTTGTTTACAACTATTGACTAGGATTAACTCTTATATAAACTTACATCTAACCATAACTCCCCCCCGCCAGTTTATGAACACTTCTCATAAACTAACGCAGGGTTAGTGAAATAATACATAACAAAACATAATTCATAACAAAAACAAAATAATCTTCGTAACAAAACAAAATAATCTTCCTTGGCGTTCCCATACAGCCATAGCACAGAACAAACAAAATTAACCATTTTCCTGCAAAAAAAACAACAACAACAAAAAAAAACAAAGAACTACAACTGAAACAAACCTTCTACCGTCCTTCCATAGCCTGTAGGAGACAGGAAAGAGGTTATACCACTTATTTACGTTACTGACCCGGCTCTATCGGGAGTTTCAACTGTTCTATGTGAACGGTCCTCCGTTTCCTGGGATCGTTCAGACTCTGAATTGTGCAAAGATTATGTTCGCGAAGTACAATCACTTTGAATGGTCCTTCGTAGCGTGCCAGTTCTTTCCCCCTATTAGAACCTACCCTACGATAGACTGTCGTCCCTATCTTCAAATCACCCATTCTGTCCTTGAGGTGCAAATTGGCCTTCTCCACCCTTTTCCGTTTTTCACGCTCTATTTTCGCTCTCGTTGTTTCCCACACCCTCTTTATCTCTGCTCTGTTACAAGTGATCCGTTGAGCTTGTGTTTCATCCGTAAGTGTTTCCATCCAATCCCGTCGCCGTATATTTACTCCAAACAATACCTCGACCGGGGAAAACCCTGTAACGGAGTGGATTGAATGGTTATAGGCCGCTACTGCTCTTTTCATGGCTACATCCCCTTCCAATCCCTGCTCCCCTTGATAAATACGTAGGTGGTCGCTTAACGTGCTGTGCAACCTCTCGATATTTCCTCTGCCCTTTGTATGTCCCGGAGTATTAAAGTGCCAATCTATATCTAAACGTTTAACCTCTTCACGTACGGTACTGTTGTCGAACTCCCTCCCTCCGTCCGACGTTATGGGATCAGGCACTCCATAGAACTGGGCCCACGTTTGCAGAGCCTCCACAACTGCCTCTGACAACTTATCTCGTACTTGATGTGTCATTGCTACCTTGCTGAAGAGGTCGATCATTGTAATCCACTTTAACCCCCTCCACGTAAATGTATCAATTTGCACATCTTTCTACGGTATGTCTCCCGTAGGGGTTTCCTCCTGTAATCCTTGAGGTGGCCGTCTATCGTATTTAGTGCGCGCACACACTTCGCATCTCCCAATGATTTCTGAAATTGTCTTTCTCATGTTATCCCAGAAATACCTTCTGCGCAACGCTTGAAACGTCTCTTGTTCACCCCGATGGTTGGTCTTGCCCTGGTGGTGTGCCAGTGTTACCTCCCTCTGCTGCTCCTTGTCCGTCACCGTTTCGACTAAGTATTTACACCTGATAAACGATCTGTCGATGCCTATTTTTTCTGATCTCCAGAGTTTCCTGATTTTTTCCCAGATGGTTTAACCACATTACATAGTAACAAATACAGAGCGACGTGAATCTTCAACTGCACTTGCGGCCATGACACTTGCTACTGATACAGAAATATAGATGATTTATCAATGTTTTAGATTTAGTATAATTACAATATGAGTTGAAATACTTTTTTTAATTCTTAAATATAACTAAAATTGATTGATTCTGTAGAAGGTTTTTTTTTTTTTTTTTTTTTTGAGATGAAGGTTATGAAGAAGGAGTATACTATGAAATGTCGAACAAGGGAAGAAGATTATTAAAAATATGTATGTAAATAAAATAAATTTGTATTAAAAAATAATGCTATTTGATTTATAATTCATTATTTGTTTTCCTTTTAATACCTGCCATCTGAAGTGTAATGCGCTAACTTCAGGTGCGATGAAGCTATATCAAATCCGATTACACGGATCAAAAGAGCGTAAAATATCCTGTAATATTTTTTTTCCTTTAATCTTTAATGGAAATTGCATAACGTTCCAATAACAGTTCAAAACAACTAAGTACTTATTCAATAATTATACACGTATATTTGCGTTTATGGCTAAAATAAAATATTTAATATAATTTAAATCAAATCTATTAGATGATAAACTGTTGATCATATCGGACATTTTATTATTTCAATTGCAATAAATACACTTCGTTTTTCTGTTGTTTTTTTAAATGAAAAATTTTTCAGGTGCGATTTGCTCATTTTTGTTGGCTGTGAATGATGAGTGGGATATGTAACGCTCATTCTTGTAAAGTTGGCTCGAATCGAGTAATTTAAGTATTTTTGCCTTTGGATTAAAATATCTCAGAAACTAAAAATGAGACCTGCATACGATAAGCAAGGGAAATGTTCAGAAGTTCACCCTCTTTGTAATGAAATTTTCTCTTAACGTGATGCCGTGTTAGAGAGGCAAAAAGGTAAAAATATATATAGAAATAGAATATCATCTTTATTTTGGTACTAGGTCTCTTAACAATAACAATATTGTTTAAACCGATTGACAACACATCTGGCCAGATGACCTATTATAATAATGAGTAATCTAAGTAATAAAATGAGTACATAGCTTTGGAGGATATATTAAGGAAAGGAGATGGCAACAAGGGTTACAATCTTATAATATTGGTACAAAAAACAACATACTAATAACTAAATAAAATTGGAAAGAAATGCTAAATAAGGTTTTAGGTAATCAATTTTAGTGCTACAATATAATAAGAGAAAATAATAAAAATAAGAATAAAAGAAAATAACTAGAGTAAATAAATGATTTATATATGTTCCTTAAAACGTTTAAGTGAAAACATGTGAAGATTTTGTGAAAAAGTGGACAAGTATTGTGATCTACCGGAATAGATTACGAGCAGAAAAAGAAAAAAACAAATATATCCATATACATAAACAAGTAGAGAGAAGAGTGCAGAAGATAAGTAAAAAATAAAATACATTTAAATAAAATAAAATACCCTTCAAAAAAATACAATCTTACGAAAGAAAAGATAAAAGGAAACAAAAACAATAAAAAATTATACCTACTCACTCTGCTTTGTGAGAAGTAATCGAAATTCTATTTCATACTCAAATCAGAAGAAAAAAAAATAACGTATAAAGAAAATTAAAACCTTGCTGCACAATATATACTTAGCGAGCATCTGATTTAATTGTGAAGAGGAATTGGAATAAGAGGGTTTTAAATGTGGATAAGGATGCTGTATGGCGGATTTTTAATGGTATGTTATTCCATTATGCAGTGGAACGGATAACAAAGGAATGTTTAAATGAGGCAGATTCGTGTGAAGGAGTATAGTAAAATATAGTATCGAAAATCAAATGATAACGAATTTTGTTGAACATGCGAATTAAAATATTTCAGAAACTAAAAATCGAACCTGCTTACTATAAGTACACTGGAGTGTTCAACATTACATCCTCTATGTAATCAGCTATTGTTTATAATTTCATACTGTTAATCTTGCCTTGTTGATTTTTTCACATTTATCATGTGGTCTAAGGAACACACCTTAGTTTTTTATTTTATTTATTTATTATTAATCATGTAGTATCTGAATTGATCAAGAGATCATAGCTATCTACCTTTGCAATAGATTTTTATTTCGTCAAAGACTGCCATAAAATGAAATATTTTAATTTTTAAAATAAAAACAAGTGATAAGTATCCCATGGCAACAATATCATCTTAAAAACTTTCGGAAATAACTGTCTTATCTAGTAAAGAGTACATTTTAGGACTTTGAAACAAAGGGCAAAATAAATTTCCTTTATAACTATAGAGGTGTATTGATGTGAACTTAAAATCCTTTGAAACAAAATTAATTTGTCTTGATATGTTATCTTTGAAGCCCCCCATTTTTTTTTTTCAATGACTGAGGAATTGAAGTATTGGAATTAGGCACTTTTCATTAAATTCCATTTCGTTTTGTACCTCATTAACTAAAATGTATTGCTCCTGAAAGCAGGAAAAGGAATTTATTTTACCGTATTATAATGTACTAGCTGATATTCCCGTCGTTGACGGGTATATAGTTAAAATTTGAGAATCTTTTTTTGAGATGGGTTTTGTATTATGGGGAGAGGAGGGCCCAAATTCAATTTAATAAAATTAGTTTAGGAGGGTGGATAAGGGTTATTTTGAATTTATTTATGGCGATGCTTATGGAAGTCAAGGTTTCGCAATAGTCATAACAAAAACTTTGTTTTTCGGCTATTTGTTTAGGTACCAAACAACTAAACCGACCACCACCGATCCATTAAAATATGTTAAGTGTTTAATTTTCATTTATGATGAAAATACCGTGGCTCACGTTAGAGTAGGTTGGGATCAAAATCGAAGTAACTGCTAAACCGTGATCTCTAAACAAGTTACTCAAGAATTCATAACTTTGCTTCTACTCAATATTTGTTCTTCATTCAAAGCCTATATTTTAAGTCAAGCAAACCTAAATGTAATGTCAAAATTTTAAAAGTCATTGCGCTGACAAAATTTCGTTGCGACAATCCGGACATCCATGCAGACAAAAAATTTTTTATAAGTGGATTTGGTGTCTGTAATGTATGAAAGGGAAAGATATCATTAAGCGGGTTAATTATATTCAATCTACAGATAAAACCTTTATTTCATTTGTATAGATGTTCTTTAACCTATAAACATATGTTTATTATTAACATTTATTATCACCTTTAACCGAGATCTGTAGACAAATTATTCAATAATTCAGAACATTGGTTATACCAAATATTTTGTTTTCATTTAAAGCCTATGTTTTAAGCCAAGCAAACCTTAATGTAATGTTAAAATTTCAAAAGTCTACAATAAGCCATTACAAAATTTCGTTGCGATGCGAACATACAGACAGACAAAAATTTTTTAAAAAGTGGATTTGATGTCTGTAATGTATAAAAGGAAAAGTTATCATGGAACTGGTTGATTATATTCAATCTACAGACAAAACCTTTAGTTTATTTATATAGATTTTCTTTAACCTATAAACATATGTTTATTATTAACATTTATCATCATCTTTAACCTAGATCTCTAGACAAATTACTCAAGAGTTCATAACTTTGGTTATACTAAATATTTTGTTTTCATTTAAAGCCTATGTTTTAAGTCAAGCAAACCTTAATATAATGTCAACATTTTAAAAGTCGTTGCTGAGCTTACCCCTGACAAAATTTCGTAGGACAATCCGGACAGCCATGCAGACAAAAAAAATTTTATAAGTAGATTTGGTGTCTGTAATTTATAAAAGGGAAAGATATCATGAAATGGGTTGATTATATTCAATCTACAGACAAAACCTTTATTTTATTTATATAATTGTTCTTTAACATATAAACATATGTTTATTATTAACATTTATTATCATCTTTAACCTAGATCTCTAGACAAATTACTCAAGATTTAAAAATTTTTTTTTCATTTAAAGCTTATGATTTAAGTCAAGCAAACCTTAATATAATGTTTTTTTTTTTTTATTTCTTTATGACATTTACAACTGTATTACATAAATACATCAAGTAAATTTGAACATAATTGATATAATGACATGAATACACTTGCTGAGTAACTACCCAATGGTAGCACTCTAATGATATGACTACATTAGGAGATCACGGGGCCATCTTCTTTTCAGACGCCTCGGAGGGTTATCAGGAATTGAAGAGGAAGCAAGGTTAGAAACGAGAGGGTTGGGATGATTCTGAAGTTTATTATGGAAGGATAGGTATCTGGATTGGGCCAGATCTGAAACATAAGGAACATTAAGATCTTTATGGATAATTTTATTAGTGACAAAGTAAGGAGCATTGAGGATTTTACGAAGGATTTTGGATTGTAAGGATTGGATGCGAGAGGAATTCGATGGTTTAGTGGAGCCCCATAGCTCAACTCCGTAAGTCCAAATAGGTCTTATTATAGTCAAGTATATGAGTCTTTTGTAATTAATGGGAAGTTTAGAGCGTTTGTCTAGTAAGTGCTGAAGTAATCGGAAACGTCGAGCGGTTTCTTGTCGTTTCAGTCTAGTATGAGGATTCCAAGTTAGTCGTTTGTCCAGGTGGAGTCCTAGGTATCGGATTTGCTCAACAGGGATAAGTGGAGTATTGTTAAAGGAAACTGTAGGACAGGAAGTCGTTGGTTTACGACGAAGGGTAAAGGTAATTTGGTGGGATTTATTGGAGTTTATTTTAATTCTCCAGTTTTGACACCATTCTTCTAGATTTATGATGTGTGATTGAAGCATTTGGGATGCAATTGCTGGGTCATTGTTTACTGATAGGATACATGTGTCATCGGCATATGTGGTGATGACAGTGTTGGGATGGGTTGGGATGTCAGCTGTATAAACTGTATAGAGGATAGGACCTAGGATACTACCTTGAGGAACACCAGCGGACTGGGAAAAAAGGGATGAATAGGCGTTATTGTGATTTACTTTAAAGTATCTATCAGTAAGGTAAGAACGGATAATGAGGAAGTATGTAGGTGGTAGGAATTTTCGGAGTTTGTACAGCAGTCCCGGGTGCCAAACTCTATCAAACGCCTGTTCAACGTCGAGAAAGACTCCCGTACAGTACATTCCGCGCTCCAATGCAGAGGATACTACGTCTACCACACGATGACATTGCTGTATAGTGGAATGGGAAGTTCGGAAACCAAATTGGTGATCTGGGATTATGTGTTTAGAATTTAGGATAGGGTACAGGCGTTTTAAGATGAGTTTTTCTAGGATCTTGCCCATGATGGGTAAAAGAGAGATAGGACGGTAAGAGGATGGGTATTCTGGTGGTTTTTTGGGTTTGTGGATCATTTTAACAATAGATCGTTTCCAAGGATCGGGAAAATATGTAGAACGGAGTACAGCATTATATATGTAAGTAAGGAATAGGATGGCTTTTCGAGGAAGAAGTTTTAGGATCTGGGATGTAATTAGATCATGTCCAGGAGCTTTACGGGAAGGCAATTTTTGAATGATGTTGGATATTTCTATGGGATGAAATGCTTTGGGTGGCAGAGACATTTGGAGAGGAATATCCAGTTCTGCCTCAATACAATTGATGTGAGTCGAATTAAGGATATCGGGATGTGGGTTAAAAGTTTGGAAGAGATGTTGACCAAATAGTTGGGCTTTTTCTTCGTCGGATTTGGACCAGGTTTGGGAATCAGTAAGTAGTGGGTGATTAAAGTCTTGAAACTTAAGAAGTTTTTTGGTGGTCATCCATAATGATTTGTCAGTGGTTGAAAGTTTTTCAGTAAAATTTAGTAAATTTTGAATTTTGTATTTTCTTATTTCTGATTTCAGTTTGTTAGTCAGTTGGGTGTAATGCGATTTATCTGTTGGGTATCTAGTCCTATGCCACTTCGATCTTGCTCTGCGTTTTTCTTGTAATAAGATACGAATATGCTGTGGCAAGTTAGTATTTTGTGGGAAGTTAATCTTATTGATAAATGTGTTATTATTTATACTGTCTGTTATTGATGATGTCAGTTTTTCTATGGCACAATTAATGTCTTCTTTTGTCTTTAGCGGGATTTTGAGGTCGAGTTTGTTTTCCAAATCATCACGAAATTTGTCCCAGTTTACTCGTCCAGTGATCAGTTTAGGAAGTGATGGTTTAGGAGCAAAGTCAGAATGTAGTGAAAGCAGAACTGGACTATGGTCTGAAGAAAGGTCATCCAGGGATTTGATTATAGTTTGGGAGGAGGAAATCTGGGAGGTGATAAATATGTCCAGGATATCGGGACGTTTTTTGAGGGATGTTGGAAAATAAGTAGGATTCATGGGCGAGAGGATGGAATAATTGTTGGAAGAAGAAACTTGTGAAAGGGTATTACCACGGGAGTTGGATGATCGACAACCCCATCGTTGGTGTTTAGCATTGTAGTCTCCTCCAGCAATAAAGCGCGATCCGAGGGATTGTAATAAGGATTCAAGTAGGCTGTACGAGAGGGAATTGCCAGGAGGACAGTATACAGCTGAAAGTGTTAGATGGAAAGGACGAGTTGAGAGGATTACAGAAGTTGACTGAATGGCATCTGTTGGAATAGAAGGAATAAGTGAATGGGGTAAAGATTTGTGGATAAGGATGCAAGAACCGGCGTGGGCAGTGTTGTCTGGGTGGTCAGATCTATAGGTGATGTAGTCACGTATGTAGAAATGTGTCCGTTGGGTGAAGTGAGTTTCTGTCAGGAGAGCAATGTCAATATAATTGTCATGGAGAAATATGTCTAGTTCGTCACGGTGGTTTTGCAGTCCATTAGCGTTCCATAAGAGAATTGCTAGGGACTTCGTGTTCATCGAGGGAAGCTAAGCGGGATTTCGGAAAGGAGTCTGGTTAGAAGGGTTATGAGCGGTTTGATAGTCTGTTGAAGATCTATCAGGAATATAATGTTAAAATTTCAAATGTCTACAATAAGCCATTACTGAGCTTACCTTTTACAAAATTTCGTTGCTATGCGGACATACACAAAGTCAAAAAAATTTTTAAAAGTGGATTTGATTTCTGTAATGTATGAAACGGATAGATGTCATAAAACGGGTTGATTCTATACAATGAACAGACAAAATCTTTATTTTATTTATATATATATATATATATATATATATATATAATATGGATTATTATAAACTATATTAAAACTATATTGATCATGTAAGCATTGGCCCTTGAGGTTACAGTTAATACCGGCCCTGGGGCATTGACTTTCCCCAAGAGAGAGATAGAGAGAGTGAACGCTCGGCCAGCCCACCCCACCCCACGCTCCCCCCTCCCAAGACATATTGACCCAGCACAGCCCAGTCCTATGGAGAGGCTGATAGAGCTGGTACGGGGCCACCCCATCCTCTACGACAAGAACCATCCCGACTACATGAAGACCAGCCTCAAGGACGAGATATGGGCCAGGCTTGCCGTCGAGTTGGACTACAGGGACGGTGAGTAGTGTACGATACTTGAGTAGTCATCTTAGTAGCAAGTTTGACAGATCTAACCTATACAGGGAAAAAATGTGGGACGGAAAAGTGAATCGAATCTTCGGCATATTGCAAAAAGTCATTAAGTTACATTTCATAACCTTTAAAAAGAACATAGATGAATTTTCCGTGTTGAATCGGAACATAGTGGACTTGAAGTAAATATTGGATGTTGTAAAGAGTCATTTTGGTGCACTTAAGTTTTTTTTAATCAATAAAAAGAATCTAAATTCGTGATAACGTTCTTAAAAGTTCGACATGATAAATTTATTTAGTGACTTTTTGCAATAAATCGACTATGTCGATACAGATACTGTCGAATCTGAAAATCACCACTTTTCACTAAAGAAAAAAGAACACTCTAATATCACAGTTCCGTCCAAACAAAAAGTTTTTAATTTACTCATTAATATATGTTTTTATATTTGAAGATTTAATATTCCTTTAAAACTATTTAATGACAATTATAATCGCAGGATTAATTTTTTTTCATATTCGATAGTTAGTATTTGTATCGATGATATCCTCGCGTGAAATTTTATCCCACGCTATAAAGAAATAGTATAAACAGCAATAGTATAAACAGCATTCTCTTTAAACTATTTTAACTTAATAACGAATATTAAATAACCTTTTATCTTTATAGAAATACTGTCTAGAAACTTTGACAAAGAAGAAAAAAATCGTCAAAAAATTGAAATTCTAAGAATATTTTTGCGAATTCCGATCTCATTCACTGATCAAAAAACCTCATTAGTGCACAAAAATGAATCAAATCCTTTTATGTATTATACATTATTACTAAAATAGCACAGTTTCATGATTGATAAAAAATCATGAAATGTCAATCAATGGATTTTTGCAATAAACCGCCGAGGTCATCCTCACAGTAAACATAAATATTTTAAACAATAATCGCTTTAAACTATTTTAACTTTATAATCAATATTGAACCTTCTATATTTATACAAATATATTGTACAGACACTCTAACCTTCCAAAAAAAAAAAAAAAAAAAAATGGAATGAATACTACAAAATTGAAATTATAGTGTCTGATAAATATATTTATTTTGGGATTTTTCGAATGTAAAAAAGGCTGCCCATTTTTTTAAAAATATTAATAACCACTATTTATAGAAAATAAATCTTTTCTTAAGATTTAACTTCGTATAACTCAATTTATATTAAGATATGCATACTGTGAAATAAAAAAAAATTTGATTTCACCGATAAGTGTAGTTTTTATATATTAGAATTTAAGTCCTTTATTTTTATTCAGGTTAAATACTGAACTGTGTTTTAGGCTCTGTTAAATTATTGAATGCCATGTTATAATGTTGGGTCAACATAACCTGTATGCTGACATGACAACTTCCGCCAACCTGAATGGATGAGTCAGATAAACGTATTTATGTTATAGCTGTTTTTTTTAAGTTAATCGTTTTCATGACGAAATTACGATGGATTTTGAAGTGGAGTTATAAGGACAGAATCATAGAAGTGATAATTAAAAATAAAATGTTTAAAAAAATTTCCTGAAGATGGGGAAAACCCCGGGGCCTTGACGAATTTATGTAATGGAAATAAATTAAAAATTTATATTATCAAGAATCGAAGACGTATTTTCACAGAAATACGTATTTATTTATTATAGGGATTTCCAAATACGAAATGGGATGCATTCAACTTCGTAGTTGCGGTTGTACAACACTATCTTCGTAAAATAAAAATACAAAAAATTTATAATATTTCTGTTATATTGTAAACGGATTGGTGATTACAAAAATAATTATTTGATATTGAAGAGAAGAATAGTTGGGATGATCAGTGAAGGAGAAGACAAAAATAAATGATAATATTTATTTAGACATTTGCAGACTGAAGGCCTGAACTTCAGGTCGATACGTCATCAAATGTCAAAATAAATATTATCATTTATTTTTGTCTTCTTATTTCACTGATCACCGCAACTATTCTTCTCTTCATTATTCACGACAATCAACCATTTACTAACAATTATAATTATTTGATAAATCGATATTGAAAACTTCGATATCTTGCTTTATTTTCTAACAAGTTAATTTTGAAACTGGGCAATTGTAAAATACAATATATCACAATCATAATAAAAATTCTCTAAAAAACTGAAACATTATTTTTATTTACGAAACCGAATCAAAAGTGTTATTTTTATTCAGTAAAATATGTTTGAGCTTGTCCATATTAGTTAAAAATTTTTGAACTTTATAATTTTTTCATATGTTCAATATTACCATCTGCTGGATAGTCGAAAGTCTCCCAATAACAAAAAAACAAGTTCGTCAGGTGTTTTAAGTAATCGATAGAAATAAATTGTTTGCAACTCGTGGAAAACAAAAGAAAATCTTTATTTAAGACATCACTAAAAGACTCAATGTTTCAGTTATGCGAATTTTTAATGGTCATTTTACAGTGTTGCGTGAAATTTATTTTATTCTTTAGGTTAGAGTTGCCCAACATTAAATATATCTTCAATACATTTTTATTAACGGATCCGAGAGAAAACTCAAAAGTCCATATTATTAAAATATATCTCGAAAATTATCTGTAACATAGTAAAATGCCCTGTTTCATGGGATGATACCTAAACTTAACCAAGCAAAAAAATAAGTCAAAGTGTCATTTTAAGGTGTACTTTGATATCATTCTTAAACTGGGTGTTTACATAAACTCAGTTTCATGTACATTCGTTTTGAGGACAAATCGTATGTGAAATAAAGGATTGTCTAGGAAAATATGTTCATACTGAAGCAAAGTGTGGGATTTGATAAATTTGATATCCATTTTAACAATAGTCTCGTGTGCTTAAGATGACGAAGTTTGAAAAAATTGATGGCGAATCTTTCTTTTTCATCTTCCCTCCTGCCTTGCCCCTAATTGAACGAGCCATTTTTGGTATATAAGCATATCATAATATTTTTGCGCATTCACAATCGAAAGTAGTTGATGAAATTTGATGTAACCTATATGAGACCATCAAGGTCCCAAATCGCATAATCGAATTAAAATGAAACTAAAAATTGAATTAATGAAATTTTGTAATATGCCTGTCATATGGATTAGACGACAGACGGACGGATCTGAAACTAAAGTGGTTCCTTGATGTAGAAAAAGAAAATGGCGAATACAAAATTGTATTTACTTTTTCTCTCTCTTGCCTCTACACTCAAAGATCATAGGCGTTTTACCTTTTATAATTTATATTCTTTTACAGTACTTTGTTAACATCAAATTTTAAACAAAGTAGTGCCTTGCTCTTCACAATCCTGTAGAATTTCTCTTAATAATTCTAAGGCTAAGCCTATTTTTCTTTCTTTGTTTTCAAATTGAGGACATTCTTCAAGACAGTATTTCAGTGTTTCAAGTATGATGTTACATTTTTCACATGTGGTTCTTCACGGGGTTTTTCACACGTGGTTATGCGTGTAAACTGGCTGTGTCAAATCCACAGTCCACACAGCATAACCATTCAATGACTAATCAAAAAAGAGATATCGAAAGAACATACTTTTTTTACTTTAAGACATTATTCCGACTTTTTAGGGGGTCTGTCTTTTTTACCGATCATAGTCTGTTTTTTTCTAATAAGATATTTTTATTCTGAGATAAACTCCAAATATAATAAAGTTCATGTCCATGTTTATTTTAGTTAATATTTTACAAATTTTCTGTTTAAATATGGTATCATACATATTTTTATGCCACATTATTTTAGATTCTTCTTAAAAAATATATATGAAGTTGAATGTGATGTGAAGATGCTTTCAATTTTAGATGTGGGACATCTTTAATTATTTACAGATGATGTTTATTTTAAAATATATTACTTGAAATACTTTTAGAAAACTGTTGAAATTCATTTTTGGTATTGTTGCTCAAATACAAGGCAAAGACGAGGGTCTTGCGCTCTCTGTCTTGATCTTGGTCTTGCGCAAGTGTCTCGCAAGTCTTGTTACCTAAAGTTACCTATTAGATTATTGCTATTTATTAAAAAATGTTACTTTAGTTTTAGAAAACACTACGTAATAGGTACTTTTATATGTTTTATTGACATAAATATAGTAAAGTCCAATAAAATTAACTTGATAATACATTGGAAGCATTGTCAAGAAAGATATTGCCTCCTAATGTGCAATTTTATCAACTATTTAAATAAAAATCTGAAAACTGATCTGAAATAAAAACTAAGTTTCTTCGATATGGCAAAAACATATTTTTTTTTTGCTTTTATTTGTATGTTACCTCTTTCCGCTTTCATACAGATTTTTAATTTACTAATTTACTACAACTATTGAAAATCTATGTAATTAATAATTTTATATTTAATTGTTTATGAAAGGAAAGATAATTCGAATTGGGTCCCGCATATTTAATAAGGTGGCGTAAATCTCGAATTGGATCTCGGGTATTCTTTTCAAGTGTTCCAATTGAGTCCCGCAATTCAGTAGGATAAAATATTTCATTCTTTGGTGATAGCCTTTTTATTAAAATATTATTATTATTATTATTATTGTCAATGTAGGATGTTATTCTATTGTCTTAGTTAACTAATGATAGAAGACGTCTTGGTCTTGCTAAGTGCAACCAAGACCAAGACCAAGACCGCCCATTGTTTCAAGACCAAGACTGATAAAAAAAATATATTAAGCATTTTGTGAATAAAAATTAAGGCAAAATAGGCACTAATACTAGACATGTTTGGTGATGGAATTACGATTTCTTTTTTTTAAATTTGCCAATCGCCTCGAAAAAAGATTTTTGAGAATTTCTGTTTTCACAATACCTTGCAATTACTTTTTCAATGTTCTTTTATCGATTAGATTTGGTGCATTTTTTAACCAAAAAATAAATTACCTAAAAACAGTAAATATTCCAAAAACATACTTTTATCATGGAAAAAATCGTATTAATATAGTAATTTGTCTTAACTTATTTATCTTATCATAGGCATTCAAGGAAAAATATTATAGTTTAATTCAAATTTTAAAAAAAAATACATTTATTTTAACAGTTCATCTTTTTCATGAACATTCCCTTCGTTCATTACCCTTGAAAACATTATTAAATCATTCAGTGCCTTATTTTACTGAGATTACTAATTAAAAAGTACTCATTCTTTGTATGTTTATGGTATACATTATACATAAAGCTTTCACTGTAATAATATTTCTAATAAAGTTTAATGGTTTAGAGAACTAGACATTTATGTATCGTAAAATAAACCTGTACTGTATTATATGTGGCGATGAATTTCTATATGGCCTTGTGTAAAACTCTATTAAATTTTAGATCTTTCGTTAGGTGCAATCCATTTGAAATCACCCAGAGAATTTTGCACATTGTTTACCGGTTATTCTCTACTTAATAGAGTGTTCAAAACTATGGTTAATTTTTTTTATTCTTTGCGGCTACTTTGTATTTACTTTTCGATTGTAAACATGTTTCGGGAATAAAGTATAAGTGTATATCTTTGCTATTTGTTTATATATCCGTCCAAAATAAAAACTATGATAATGGTTTACTCGATATTATCTGTCATTCCATCATCACCTAAGAAGAAAAAATATTTTAAAAATCATGAAGATTTACATGAAACGGGACTTTTAGCACTGTGCAAGAATAATATCGAAAAGAGGCCTATTTTTGATTTTGTATTGTTGTATATTTCTTCTATTAGTGTATTACATGAATTATCTATATCTTGAAAACGTTACAATCTTAAAATTATTGTCCTTTAGATATGAATTTTCAAACACCGCTAAAAGTCGTTTTCGTAGATTTTTGGCTTCAAATATCACAACAGAGGTTGAATGAAAATACTGTTGATACTTACTTACTTGTACTTACTCATGATAGAAATGTGTGAATCAAATTCGTGTCATACATTCCGTTATGATGTGTACAAACTTTTTTTACTTTCATTTACCTATATATATATATTATATATATAGGGTAAGTATTGTTATCTTGAAAATTTTTGAATCTGAGTTATCGATGGAAATACACGTTTTGAGGTATTCTAAATAACAAAGTACCGCAAAATGGTCTGCGTATGTGTGTGTGTGTCTGTTTTAACAGTCTAGCTCAAAAACGAAAAGTTGTACGGAAGTGAAATTGCATATTTAAGGTTTTATATGATAGGAATGTATTATACGAATGTAAGTACCAATCCAGTGGTACTTTATATAATGGACTAAACACATTTTTACGATTGTCTCGAAAACCGCTCTAACGATTTTGATTAAATACATCATATCAGTTCAAAACTAAGCGGTTTTAAATAAGATGTGGCTATTATTCTGATTGATGTTATCTAACATGGCTTGAATGGCTAATTTTCAATATTAGCTACCTCTAAAGTACCGTTATTCTTTTTTTATTTGAAACAATTGACCATTTCTAATATGAAAAATGGTTAAAAATAAAATATGAAAGAATTTGATAAATAACTAAAGAATAAATAAGATATAATAACGGATAATAATTGTAATTGAGGAATAAGAGCTCACCCAAGCTCGCCCAAAAGATTAGAACACCATTATAATTAGTATCATGAGGTTAATATAATACGGACTCCGACAATATTATATAAATATAAATATGTGGTTTTCACAAATGCTATTGTTGGTATTAATTAATATTTAATTGTATAGATTATAGCGATATAAATATTAAAATTTGTATACATGAAGGTACTTATACAAATAAAAATACCCAGAATGAAATATAAATAAATACAGAGTCTATAATTTTTACTTTCAATTCGCTTTTTCTGGAAATACTTATTTCTGCTTAGAAGAGGGAGGTAAGTGAAAGTTGTGTGATGCGCGCACAGGACCAGATTTTTTGTTTTTATCTCATTACCCTCCTGATGAATATTCTTTTACATTGTTAACTCATCAAGAATAACTATTTCAAGAACTTTATGATACAGCCAAGAGCAAATATTTAATTCACTTTGTTTGTTTGTATTTTTCTGAGATACTAAATATCTTCTAGACAAATGGATCCTGTTGCTCCGATTAGGAATCCAGATAGAGAAGTTGAACACTGGTCGAGGCCAGTTCACGACCGGACGTGGCGTGGGAATGTTGTCCAGTGGGAGGGCGACCACGTGGCATGGGCGTGGGATAGGAACCCATCCGCGTCAGTCTGAAGCTTTACTTCTGGAATTCTGGAATCCTGCCTTCTGTAAATGGCCTTTTAGACGGTTAGGTTTCTTTGCCAGTTTTTTGGATGAACTCTCTTTGAACGAGAAACCAAACCGAGATTCCAAAAATATCGAAATATACGGACTACTTGAAGATTTAATTTCTTAACACATATTCGTTGGCATATGGCGTCGCCATTACGCAAAAACAAACAGCCAAATTATTTCAATCGTTGAATGATTAAAGAAGGAAATGGAGGGGACACAATTTTTGACTTTAGGACATAGTTTGGACCTGTATGGGGGAAACATACTAAAAGTCCACACTCCTTAGAGGTGAGCCTAAAAGGCTACTTTCTCGGATTTTCACTTATATAAACTTCAAGATTATTTAATTATTAAAATCTTTCTTCTACATGACCTTATTATATAAAGAAGCAATGAAGAGTTAACTAGTCAAATACAATAAAAAACATGACGTAAATAAAATTGTTTGCCAAATTAGCGATAGTTGAGGATAAATATCTCGTAAACTAAGCGAGGTAGTAAAAAAAGAAATAGTATCAATGATATTGCAAATTTTATCAGCTTTAATTTTGTATAGAACGCCTTCGACGATGCGATGAATATTTTTCGTGACATAAGCGAAAACACGAAAAAAGTGACCTTCTAGGTACCCCTCCTCCCTTCTTACAAGTCCAAACAATGTGTTGAAGTCCAAAATTGTGTCCCCGCCATTTCGTTCTATACGCCCTTTTCGACCATTCATTGACTGGACCAATTGACGGAAATTTGTCATTTTTATATTAAAGAAAATAATTGATTCCTGTTTATTTGTTGGGAATCCAAGGCGTAAAACTTCAAGATCATCAACGCCTGTAAATTTTATTTATATTTCTGACCTAAGAAATAAAAGAAATTCTATTTTTTACAAAACTGAGATAAAAGAGATGCCGGTATTTTATGAACGGTGGTGCAAAAATTTATCTGACGAATATGTGTTAATAAAGTATTTCGCGGAAGTGTTGTCAATTACCGGAATTAATGGCAGATCGTTTTGGTCTACACCACAGGTGGGGGACTTATGATCTCTGAGAATTAGATGCAGCCTCCGTTAATTTTTGCAAGATCTTTTAGTCCGTGGTACAGACCTCTTTTTATCAAATTATGAAACTTCGTGAATAGCTCCATCTCATCGTATTATTTTATTTACAAATTCTCAGAATTGGGGCAATTTCAATCTGGAGATCGGCAAACTTCGTCATTATAATTTGTTTTTTTATTTTTTTATTGAGATTTAATACATTTTACAACACTTAAGGATACTGACTGAGTATTAGAGCTGTAATTAACATTCATACCATATTTACTGTATAATAATATAAAATGAAAAAAATTTAATACATAAACGTATATATGTAAAAGATAATGTATACATAACTGTAATAAAAACAAAGAAATATAACTTGAAGTGAAATAATAAAAAGAATTCTTAAGGGGGAAAACAATATATATTAATGGTAATGAATTATTAGAAATGAATAAATAGAAAAACAAACAAACGAAAACAAAACTAACAGTCATACTTAATTCTATATAATTAGGCACTAAGAACTGGTTAATACACATTTGCTTTCCACACGGATCGTAAGATAATTTGATTACAAAATCAGAGAAAAGATGGCCTTCAAAAATATTGTGCCGTTTCGCCGACATAACCTAGTTATTTTGATAAATGGGGGATGGAGGACAGGCCAAAGGACACAATATTTTTTTAGAATTCCTTTTTTCAACTTTGTGCTCAAATTATCTTACGATTTAATTGGAAAGCGAATTGGTATTCACAAGTTTTTTTATTACCAAATTAAATAGGAAAAGTTTGCCGATCTCAAAAATGAAAACGCCCCAATTTCGAAAAGAGAAAAATAGTTGTAGGTTACGATAGGTTTTGTTTCCGGCGGATATTAATAATTTGATAAAAAGGGGTCTGTGCCACGGACTAATATAATATTATGACACGTTTTATGAGTAAACCAAATCTAAAGTTTATTCATAAAAGTATAACTTTGCATACTTAAGCGAAAATGGCGTACGATGTACGAGATCAGTCTAACCAACATGTCAAAACCTTGTACAAATACGGGAATCCACGTACGAACGACAACACTGATACTGAGTAGAGGGCGCTTAGATTTGAAATCCTCACGTCAGAATGTTCTTAAAGACGATCGGTTGCGGTATAGAGTCGAATGTCCACGTCCATGTCCAATTGATTATCATACAGCCTGAAACGCGGAGCGCGCGGACTATACTAAACGCCGGCTCTATTAAAAAAGCGATAAAACGATATTCCGTTTTGTCCTTGAAGTCAAATGGTGACCTTGATGAGTCGTGATGTTATGATGATGTAAGTGAATCGAAATCGCTGCATAACGTCACGATGAGAGAAAATCAAGTTAATCAGTAGCATACCCCGATGGTCGAAGTATCTTCCAGGTCTGTTTTTGGGCTTACATCGTATAACTTTCGGATGAGAGATTTGTTGTAATTAGTGACCGATAAGTGGTCGAAATTCGACCGTAATCATTATTAAACATTTAGGAAAAAACGTAAATGAACTTTCATGTTTCCAACATTTTCGTTATACTCTTACTTTATATAGCCATACATGTACTTTTATATGTACTTACAAGAAAAACAACAGTAATGTGAACATTTTTATATCACTTCTTCAAATGATAAACTTAATTACTTCATTAAGTGAAAAGATTTCGATTAATCAAAAACCGAAATAAAGGAAATTGTTTTTAGAAAAAAGTATTATACATTAAAACCGCTATTTCCTTATACTAAATGAATCGATTTCTATAATTTTTTTTTCATTTGATTGATAATTTATGAAACTTTCAAATAAATATTGGATAATTTTTATCTTTTTTTTGTTATTGTAAAAAAAAAATTTACTTTCGAGTTATTCGTAAATGAAATTCTGAATTCATTGTAACTTTTTAAATTAAAATTTATTTCAATTAAAATAGATTAAAGGAGATTACTTTAGCCATGTTTCATTAAAATCGTTACAGCCGTTTTAGAGCTACATTATATAGCGATACACACGTTTTTGGCCGCCGTTTCTGAACAAAGCCCGGATAGTAATTAAATAGATATTAAAACACTCCTGAATTTGATTCCAACGTTGTATCAAAATTTCAAAGCAACAGGTGAAGAGCATTCAATGATTAGATTTTTAACAAACTAACATTTACATTTATATACATCTATACTATTTCTAAATTTCTTTTATTGATAACACTATTTATAACACTAGCTTGTCAATATACTAAAAAAAAAAAAGAAAAAAAATTGATTGAGAAACAGTGGAGAAAAAAGAAGTAAACAGTTTTGCCTTTGCTTGTTTATATTATGATTATATAGTTACAATAGTATGTTTTATTATGATAACAATTAATATTACAATAAATAAGCAACTGTATAAATTATGTCTACTTCTACTATCATAAAATTACTCAATTATATTCAGTTGGTCAGTTGCAGATAACTTTGGATCCGTGTTATCTATTCGAAATCAATGTCATACTCTCTTATATTGTATTTTATATTTTATATTGTAGTTATCTTATATATCTTATGTTGCCTTCAATTTCATGATCAACATATGTTTGTGAATGTTGAATGATCGCTTTAAACTGTTGATAAATATATTTCGACGTCGTCATTTCAAAAAGGCTTAAGCACCATTTTAGAAACTTTATATTTATTGTCCAAATTATTATTGTGCAATTATGCAATCTTCCGTTTTCCTTCAGTATGCATTTGGATGGCATGTTGAGATGTCGCTAGTAAATATATTTCTTTTTGGATAGGTTTAAAATTGTTTTTTTCTTTTGTAAATTGGGAAAAAGCTTACAGGTTAATTGTTCACCTTTATGTTAGCGATTCAAGGCTTCATGGTTTGAATTTTTCCATTTCTGTACAAATTGTTATGTTTTCAAAGTCAGAGAGCATGACTTACTGAAACGATAATTTATATTTTGCAAGAAGGGCGTTGTAGTTATAAAAATCATCTTCTCATATTCAGACTCAGAACTCAATTGCGCTTTACGAAACATGAAATTTTAACATCGATGCATTACAGATCATTGAGGCCGCGATGTCCTTGAATGCTAAGGTCTTCAGATTTTAGCCTAGGCGGGTTGAAATTAATTTTGTGGTGGATTTATAGAGAGCTTAGAATTACCTAATACTTGTGTATTTTCGTATTTTGGGTTCTGGGTTTCGAATATAATGGATTTTCGACGATGTTATTTACAATATTGAATCAGCAGTATACTGGGAATAAAACTGAAAGTGATAATATTGTTTTAGTATTCTGCCAGTTCTTCGAAATACCTGTATATTCTTTGCTTGTTTCATATATTCAAAACGAATTGTTGGGAGAGACGCGCTGTGGTAAGAGGCCCGGTGTGGAGGCCGCAGCGTTGGCAAACCGTTAGTAAACAAAGAAGCTCGCCTGACCTACATACACTTTCACACGCCTTCTAATTATGGATTTTGATAATCTTCTGCTTTCCCGTTAGTACATATTAGTGCGGTATACGACCGAATAAATAGAAGACCCTGTCGATGGTTTGAGAGCGAAACCCTCTAAAGCGAGGGTAAGTCAGTGGGTCACTGATTACGACAATATTTTTCTTACTTTTATGTCGAAAAATATTGGTTGTATGTGTCGGCATTCCATCAAATGGTTCTTACTTTCTTAACGGCCAAACTTGACGTGATTCTAGACAAAATTTACCACAAAATGTTCATGTAATGCATGTGCCGATTCACAACATAAAAGGAGTTAAGACCACTGTTTGTGCCAAAAATGGTTTGAATTTCCCGCCTTACGGCAAGTGGTGGGGGAAGATCAGAGGATAACACTTAAATCCTCAAGACCTACCGTTTTTCTCGGTTCATTTCTTCTTTATCAGTCACTCTGGACACACCACCAGCACCTGAGGGCCCTCAAGGTAACCGAAAGATGTCAGCTTGCAGCAAGACGATAAGCTACCAATCCACTAATACAGTCCACTGCATAAAATGAGAATGTTTCCCATAACTTTGAATGTTGCCTTTTTAAAACTGATGAGAGTTATATGCCTTAATTAGAAAAGTTGTCTAAACAACCACTTTTGTGTCTCATAGTGTTTTTTGAATAAGAAGGAATTGCCGAAAAACTATTTATGATAATAAAATTCTAAGTACACCATCCTAATGATAACAGGGACTTCCAGAAGGTCTGGTAACGCAAAGCCTACCATTATGCCGAATTATTTCACGAATCTGGATTAAAGAGATAGCTGATCGAATATGGGTACTGCAACTACTGCAGTGCAGCGTTCGTATTAGACTTTCTGAAGTCCCTTTTTTCATCGACCTTAGTAAATTCAATCACTCTTTACTCAGAAAAAAAAAATATCTACTTTACGATGGTGTCCTAAGAATTTAATTTTCTTTAACAGTTTTAGAGAAATTTTTCGTTTTCAACAAAAACCGTGACCACTTTAAAAAAAAAACACACACAAAATTGGTCTTAACACATTTTACAAAATTGAAAATTTTGTCTAGAATCACCCTCCAGCGTCTTAAGAACGGAGACACCCTGTATAATTAAAAACAGAAATACGGTATTTTATTTTTACCTTTGGTTTGCCCAAATGCCTAGGTTATTATAAACCTATCGATTTCTTTTTTTGTACAAAATAGGAAAACAAAATAGTAGTATAATTTCAATAATAATATGTCATAAATTGTACAATATAAGCTTTTATCAAAGCTGGCTGGCCAAAGACATATTTGGTTAAAAAAACAACAAAAAAAAACGAGTTATTTTTAGTCTATTGTAACGTAATTACGTAGTTGAAAAAATTAGATACAAAGTTTAATACTTGGTTCTATATTTTTTTTCCGCCAGTTAACTTAAGCATTCATAAATCCACAGGATTTGAACTGCAATACAATCGTTGGCAATCTATATTACTGCTCTTCCAACTAATTTTAAGACATTTTAAATACTATGTACTTGTTTATAAGCTATAAATAAAGCACTGTACAAATATTGTTAAATAAGCTTCAAAAGTTTTTTCCACAGCCACAAAAATTTTGATGACTTTAAGAAGGCTCTACATGAAAATCATGAGGGGCTGGCTCTAAAAGGTTAACAAAATTGTAGAGACCTTACCCCCGTAGAGTAATTTGTCTTGAAGTTATCATCATTTTTGTGGGGTTTGAAAAATGTTCGTTTTTCGAAAAAAATATCATAAAAATATAAATGTTCTTTCTTAAGGTTTTTGAAAATAAAGTATTGCGTAGAATATTCGGACCGAAGAAGGATGAATAACCGGAGAGTTCAGACGGTTACACAACGCCGAATTTCGTGAACTGTATCCGGGTAATATAATTGAGGAGATTTCATCCCAGCGAATCAAATAGGCTTGTAAAATTGTTGGGCTTAATAACAAGAGAATTCCTAAATGGTTAATATTTGCTGTACCGAATAGTAAACGTCCGAGGGGCAGACCGAAGCGAAGGTGGGAAGATTGCATTAAAACCGAACTGAAGGGACTAACTAGGTTTGGACGGCGGACGGTGGAGGGAGGTTTGTAATAAGTGATTGGTGGTGTCGACTTCGAACCTTCGGGTTCGCTAAGCCTTTTATTATTATTATATGAAAAATATTCGTAGATTATTTTTATAAAACTTTATTTATAGATTTTGAATTAGTTTTAGTTCTAACATTACTCTACTATAGTTGGAGGATATTAGGGGTTGAGTTTGTGATGAACAAAGGTACTGGGGGTACAGTGGGGATTTTCCCATTTGCTAAGTCGAGTCAATCAGTTTCATATAGATTGTCACTTTGTTGTTATGATTTCATAGATAATTCTCAATTCTCAATGTTAAGAACACCACAAAGATGTATATTTCTCTCAAACGACATGTAATACCATGCCGTACTTTGTTTTATCTAAGAGTGGCAAAAGGAGCCAAGGAAACTCCCCTCTCTCCTATTAATAAAAAGCTACTGTTATTTAAGTTTATTATAAAGCCATGTATCTGATTTTGACTGAATATTGCATGAGCTGTTCGTAGATTACTAATAAGCTCGCTAGAAGCGGTGTAGCAAGAAGTTGCAATAGACATGGGAAATATTTTTCTCAATGAAATTAAATACACCTAGACCAATTAAAGGTTGAACTGGGTGATGAAAGCATTCGTACCGGAAATAAAACATTATAACATATTAATAATAATAATTATATACAAATACCACAATAGTTGACAAGAGGCATTGTGGAAGGACGAAAAGGAAGCAGGTAGTAAGAATTGACAAAAGTGCTCTAGAGCCGCACATCAATTTCATCACAAAATAATGTAGTCATCAAATAGTTATTTTTCTCTTTCTGATGTTGAATGCTAATGATGGATGAAATAGACAATAATTTAATAAGATATTTAAAATATTTATCGGAATTTGAAAAATAATTATACTTATCACTTTTGTTTCGATAAAACAATAGACTAATATAATATTATTTTCTTTTAGGAATGGAAATTAAGGAGCAATGGAGAAAGCTGAGAGAATGCCACAGAGAAGCATTACGACGGCAATACAACAAGAGGCGAAGGAACCACGGTATGTACACGGCTAAGATGTGGATGTACCAGAAGCAGATGGAGTTCTTGCTACCCTTCATGGCACAGAGAGGTCCTGACACAACTCTGCTTCAAGAGAGTCCTGAAGAGGAGTACTGTCACCAGTTCAAAATGGAGGACAGCTCCGAAGACCAACCCAGCACTTCCGACCCTCTCATCATGGACAACTCCCCCGCCAGCCACCAGTCCATGACTTCAAGGACCAGATACAAGAGGAAGCTGAGGCAAGAGGAGCCGGAAGCTGTGACCATACCGGAACCTGTCTACGAGAGGCAGAGTCAAAGGTCGGAAGACCTGGATAGCAGGAGTCAAATGATGGCAGACGTTGCGATGAGCAACGACTCCTTGTACCACTTCTTCATGTGCATGTTCAACACAACCAAGAACCTGCCGATACCGATGCAGCTCAAAGTGAAGAAGAGGATCTTCGATGTTGTTGTCGAGGCAGAAGAGGAAATGATGGAAACGTCAATGGAGTTGGGAGTTCACCATTTAGTTTAACTGGGTGTGAACGATCAGTCGCTGAATGGAATTTAGGTTCGTTCGGTGTTCATTCGTGTATATTTTGCGATCTGTTTCGGAATAGTTAATCTACGTTAAAGCGCAAATTAAAAAAAAAATATTAAGACGTTTTTGTCAATCTTAATAACCCCAAATATTGTTCCGGACTATATAGATGTTCATCGACTTTTTTTCTTCAAAGTCTTAACATTGCGATAAACCTAGTCAGTAATTATTCTATTGATTGTTTTATGTTTACTTATTTAATCTTCATCAAGGATGAGCTGACTTTACTTTAATGTATGTTAAATATATTTTACAGATTTGCTATGTATTAGGATTCTGAAGAATCTATCGTATACAAGGTGCTGTTGAACAATTATAGGAATAGAAAAAGTGATTATGAGTGATAAATATAATAAAACACTCTAATATATTATATTCATATATATAAAAAAAAACTATCTGTTGATAGCATTATGTTTTCAGATGCTTTTAAAAATATATAATTTTTTTTTAAGATGTGTAAGTTCTTGACATCTCTAAATTCATTTATTTTTAATGCCAAAGATTAGTTAACGTATGAATCCAATATAATATCTTATTTATATATTGTAAAATGCATAGGTATTATTTCTACAATTTGATAATATTTATGTTTGCATTTGTAAATATGTTTGTGCTACTGGATTGTATATATTTAGAATTCTGAATTAAAAATATGCACCATAAATCTAATGTAAACTTTATTTCCTCAGTTAATTTTATAGTTTTTAGTTTTGTAAGTTATTTAAAACTTATTCAATAAAAATTGCATTTAGATCTATATCAGCACATTTCAAGTAGTTATAAATTAAAATTTATATTTAATTTCAAAGATTTATATGTACAAATGTTTCCCTTATTATTATTTCCGAATTGTTCCGGTTATAAAAAAAAATGTTTATTTTCTTATTTATTTTTAAAATTTAGAAGTTTAGATGTTATCAATGTTTTAGATATTATCAAATGATAAAATCTTAAAATTATTCTCATTTTTCCAGAAGAAAACAAGACACAACGCTCAGTCAATATTATTATTTTATGGATCAGTCAATAAACAGTTAAAATTACTTGTAAATTTATAGAAAACACAAACTTTCGTTGTTGCAATTATTGATAAAAACGATCCTCGACTGTAAGATTCTTTGGAAATGTTTCCTCCGTCCATGAAAAAATATTTTGCTTATCTATTATGAGATCAGAGTCATCTAACTAAATATCCCAGAGATCGAAGTGGCTCTGGGACTTTCTGTAAAAACCTACCATTAAAGTGGTTGATTCAGAAGCACTGATATCTACCGGTGTGTTTTCCCTCCATTGGTAAGAGTGTTCGTGAGTAGAGAGAAACATATGGAGGAGTGATAGCAGATGTCCCAGTTTTCAGTAGAAAAGTGGAAAATTTAAAATTTGTGTTTTAGATAGATAGATAGATAGAAAAACAACTTTATTCTGGGACTAAGTCCCTTCAGAATAACAATAATGTACAAAATAATAGAATATTACTGGCCTAAACGTTTGAAACAATAAATAAAATGAAATAAAAAGTAAAGAAAACCTTAGATGCACAAGCCATATACAATACAGATAAAACTATGTACAGAGCATTTAAAATTGTTAACAAAACAATTAAAACTATGAACGAATCACTTGAACTATGAACAAAATTATATATAAGGGTTGAACAACATAAACATACACTTTGAGAAATGAAGAACGAAAAAGAGATACAATGAGTTCATTTCATAAAAAAAACAAAAAACTTTACTTGAATATATATATAAAAATAAACAGTTAATTATAACTGAATAAAAAAAAAATGTTTGTATTGAAATTCCTACGTCGATAGTAGGAAATGCATGTACTATCTCTTACCAAGTATTATGATTATATGATTGCTACACAATACATATATAATATTAAAAGTTAGCTGGTATCTGACTGTTTTTGGAACAGGAATTGGAATAGGAGGTTTTTGAATGTGTATATTGAAGGAGCATGTCGAATTTTGATCGGGAGGGAATTCCAAAAGTTGACAGAGCGGGCTATAAAGGAATTTTGGAATGAGGCAGATCTATGAGAAGGGATTTATAGGTCAGAGGGTCGGGATCTTGTAGTGAGGGAACGGATTGAGGACTTAAATTGGAGAAGGTTGTAGGCATAAGAAGGACGATGATCGGTAATGATTTGATAAAGGAAAGTGCCTAGGAAATATTGTCTTCTTAAGGAGGGGAAGAGCCACCCTAACTCAGTGTAGTGATGGGAGACACGGGAGCGTCTCGGGGTCCCAATTACAAATCTTACGAAGCTATTCATAAGTCTATCACGGAGTTCCACCGAGAGGCCATCGTACACCACACAGCTGTAATCAAAGTGGGGAAAGATGAGAGAGGAAACTAGGAGTCTACGGGTATTTTGGGGTAGAAGATGGCGGAAGTGATGGAATAGTTTGAGGGTAGAAATTGCACGGCGGGATATATAGTGAATCACGTTTTTTGTTCAGTAGGAAACATTGATCAAACAAATATATGTTTAACTATATTATCAATTACTCAACAGGAAACTAGACTAAATTTATTTCATATTAAAACGGGGTTTGTCAAAAAAATCGAATCTAATTTATGAATTTTTTTAAACGGGACATAGCTAAGGTTGGTGGGTCAATAGTCCTCTTTAAATGGTTTCAACAACGAAAAACTCTAATTTAGTATGAAATAAATGTTGTCTAGTTTACTGTGGGTGATTGATAATTACTTAAATTAAATATTTGTTTAGTTATCACTTCCTATTAGGAAAAAAAACGTGACTCATTTAAAAAAACAAATCTTTTTTTTTGTTTTTTAGTTTTCTACTTGAAATTAAGCCATTGTATAAATAAAACTTTTTGTAGCTCACGTGGATACTTATACGCGACACCTTGTATAATCATACCTGTATTTAAGTTGTTAATTTTTGTATTTTTTATCATTTTGATATGATTGTATTTATTTTATGTGCAAATATAGTTAAACTCTTTCCGCAGTATTACCGTTGTCCTTCATTGAGACATCATGTAATATTGCACTATAAAAAGAGATTCATCATCGAATGCCGTCAGAGTTCTTTTAAGAACTAAGATAAAAGTAAATATTGCTGTCTTAGTATATAATTTTCACTCTGAACTGCATCTATTAGTAGCAACATGAAACAATCGTTCATTTTTCTGAATATTTAAACATTCGAATTCAAATGTATCCTGTTGCACCCTTCTGTGCACGTGACCTTTTAGAACTCTTTCGTGTCATGATACAGCACTATGTTTATCATGATATAGATTTAAAAAAATGCAAGTGACTACATCTTACATTTAATACCAAATTGACGCCAATGTCCTCGCTAAGATTCACACATATATGGTAATTTTATAGATTTCAAATGGTTCCTATCAATATATGCATAAGAAGTTTTTCTCAATTGTTACAATTGATATTTATTGGGAATTAGATTTCTTTCTTTCACAGAGGTTTTTAATTTTATTTATTATGGCTCTTCAGTGGTAAATCAAATCTTTAATATTTCCCAAATTATACTTAACTAATAATTTATTATGGAAATAGGATATATGCGACATATTAAACACTCAAACCAGACTCCCTGAGTTAAACAGATCTTTAAAATTTTCGTATTTTATTTTCATGTTATTTAATTTTATGTTTTATATTTTATCTTCCAATTCGATTTCATCTTTAAACTGAATTTTCTGAATCCATTTACACTCCATATTGTAAAACCTAAAATTCTATAACAAATCTTATTATTCTATTATAAGATATAATAGAATAAATATATAATATAATAATACATAGAGTTTAAAATAAATTTAAATATAATATAATATATTAAAGAATACCAATATAATTTTAAATCTATTTGAAGACCACTAGCCATTTGTAATAAAATTTTATTATAAAGAGTTATCAGGACTTCATATTATTTTTTTGTTTATTATTGTTTTATTAACTTAACGTTTTGATTCAGTATAACAATTATTTCTCATACAGTCTCCAACACCATATACGTTATTTAAATACATTTAATATGTTTTTATTTATTCAATTTACATAGTTGCTAATTGCCACTACTATGACAGGTGCGGATGAAGAATTGAAGACAAAAAAAAAAAAAAACCCAAAACTGAAATATTTTTAGAAATTAAAAAAAATTAAAGGGATTTCACTAACTTCGTCTATGGTGTAGTAGATGTTATGGTACAATATTTTATAAATAATCGTTTTATGAACAGCGAGAATAATAATTAGTGTAAAGTTTTACAATAAATGTTAAAATAATAAATAAATGACAACAATTATTAATGATCAAGGTAATAAAAATTTCCAACGAAAAGTCCGAAACGTGAAGCAGATGAAGAATAATAAAAATATAAAATAAAAAATATTCGAAGACCCGATCAATTCCTCTTAATAATAATTTATGGTAAATATAATTTAAATTATAAATTTAAAAAATGCTTTTACTGTCATTTAATCTTTTTCTATGTTCAGTAATTAATTTGAAATATAAACTGTGGAAAAATGAAATTAAATAAATATATGGGAATGGAAATGTCAGCAAATAACAGCCTCTTAAATGGAAAATAAAACGGGATGTGGGCGACATAACAGGGGAAAAAAAAGGTTCCACATGTCACACCCAGATCGAGCGCATTTCAAAAAAGACATCTCCCACTCAGCTGAAATGGGGAGGGAGCGAAACAAGAGAACTGTAACCAAGAAAATCATTTTACGCCTTCCTCGTTTTTTTTTCCATCTAAAAAAAATATGTTATATATATATATATATATATATATATATATATATAATATATATATATATATATATATATATATATATATACATATACATATATATTAAAAATTACAAAGGAATATTACAATTTGTCAAAGGTGTTTATTGGCAGGTATGAATGAAGAATTTGTATGAACCAAAATATATTAATTTATAAAAAAAATATTTATTTGCAACTACAGGTTTTTATTATTTTATTGTATATTACATTCAATTAACCTAAGCAGTCTTATATGTATATGTATATATATATATTTATATACTCTCTATGTATGCATGTATATATATATATATACATACATTGAGAGTATCTCAGTTCTTTTTGGCCAAACTCTGGGGGTGAGGGAGAGATGATTTTAGACAAATTTTCCAACAAAGCTCCTGTTATCATTAACCTTGATAAATTTATTCATGTTTTATCAAAAAAGTTTTGTCTAATTTACGATCGTTATGGGTATGTGTCTAAAATATAAAAAATAAAATTTCAGTAAAATCTTTACTTGAAAAGTTGCAAGTGAAAAAGTTCTAGTTCCTAGGGATGTGAAAAATTATTGACAATAAAATTCCCGATGATACAGCAACTTTTTATTAATAATTTTTTTTTCACTTTCAAGCCATCGTCTACAGCGATACACGTTTTAATGTTTGTAATATTTATACTAAATGTATCCTATAATATTAATATAACCCAAATATTAATATAGAAAATTTATTCCGTCTCGACCGAACCATCGACTTTTAATCTCTTATTTTTTTCTAAGACTTTTATTGTAATATTAGTAAGATTTTAATTTATTTATTTATTTATATGACATTTACAACTGTATACAAAAAATACATCTAGTAAATTCGCACATGGATATAATGACATGAAACACATGTTGAGAAACTACCCATTGGTAGCACTCTAATAATATGTCTATATTAGGATATCACGTGTCCATCTCCTTTTCAGACGCCTCAGAGGGTTATCAGGAATTGAGTAGGAAGCAAGGTTAGAAACAAGAGGGTTGGGATGGTTATGAAGTTTATTATGGAAGGATAGGTATCTGGATTCGGCCAAATCGGAAACATATGGAACATTGAGGTCTTTATGGATTATTTTATTTGTAACGAAGTAAGGAGCTTTTAAATTTTAAAATCAGAAACAGTCACTTCTTCCTAAAATTCCCTATGACTCGTTTATCAAAATCCATCGCTCCTATGAGTCTGAAAAGGAATCTATACAACCATTTTATATACAGGGTGTCCTGTGTGTAGGGTGTTCCCCGTAAGAATAGGGAAATATTTAAGAGACTAGTAATAGACATCGAGATCTACAAAAAAGTACATATAAACAGTTGCCCAATTTCAAGGAGAAAAGTAGGAAATTTGAGATTTGTATTATTTTTTTTTAAGCGAGTCACGTTTTTTGTTATAATGTTTATTGTAATGTAAAGTAATAAATGTAAAGCAATAAATTAAAAAAACATTTGGTTACAGTAATTAAACATTGCTCCATAGTAAAATAGACAAATATTATCACTTTTTAACTGTACTACATTTAACCCACTTTTAGAAAACTTTTTCGTTTAACAAGCTTTAAATTCAAATTAATTAATTGAGGGACTAGTAGAGCTGGATCATGTGTGAACATTGATAAAAGTGAGGTTAATTTTTCTTTGAAAATCTTTTTGACAAAATCTTAGAGTAAATTAACAGTGAAAACTTTTCTTTTTGTTGCATTCTGTTGTTGAAACCAATTAGCTCCAAGAAATAGGAACTCCACACCTCGGTGTAGCGGTTTCACCGCAAACGATGTCTGAGACGTCGATAGCTGCCAGTTCTACAGAAAATGTGGACGCTTTAAACTCAAACCAAACTACTGAAAATAATTGGGAACTCGTTACAGGAAGAAAACGCTCAATGGACAATAACAGAGACCCAAGAAAAGCTAAAAAGGTAAGTGAAGTTACAACAGTAACCACTAATAGTTTTGAAGTTTTAACTAACATTAGTGACGAGTCTGATGCTACCACTAAGCAACCAGTTTCTGTAAAACCGCCCCCTATCCACTTGAATGATGTACAGAACTACACCGAACTGGTCACATTTCTCCAAAATGTAGGAGGTTTGAACAGCTTTAACCTAAAATCCACATCAAGAGGAGTAACCGTATATCCTGAAAACTCTGACACATATAGACGTATAGTAGCTAACTTAAGACAGGTAGGTGCCGATTTCCATACCTATCAGTTAATAGAAGATAGAAATCCAAGAATCTTATTAAAAAACTTACACCATGCTACTCCAATTGAAACCATAAAATACGAATTAAAATGCCTAGGCTACGATGCCACAAGTATTGTGAACGTTATTTCCAGATACAAAAATCCACTTCCCATGTTCTTTATCGATATCTCTAAAGCCACATTTAATGAAAAAATTTTTGATATCAAATTTTTATACTATACTAGAGTGAAAATCGAAGAGCCAAGAAAGAAAAGAATGATTCCACAGTGCACCCGTTGTCAGCAGTATGGCCACACAAAGACTTACTGTAATCACTCCCCAAAGTGCGTGAGATGTGGCCAAGGACATGATAGCACCGTCTGCACAAAGACAAGAGAGACCGCAGCAACATGCGCGAATTGTAGCGGATCCCATCCAGCAAATTATAGAGGTTGTGCAACTCTAAAACAACTGAGGGAAGTACGCAATCTCCGTAAAAATATACAAAGTCATCAAAAAGCACAAACTAGCGCACCCCCAGGTATAGACGAGTTTCCTTCTCTTCCGCAAAGTCAGCATACCGCAAATTCAGGTTCTTCAAAACCCGATTCTCAATATCTAGGACCAAAACTGCGAACTTCTCCTACAGAAGTCCCAGAAAATCACCTTCACCAGCCAAAGCATCCAGAAATGAAAAAGGGCATTACTCAACCGCCACTACCGACTTACAATCACCCGGCTTCAGCTCAGCTCTTCAACTTGGTAAGTGGATTGAATAACCTCATCCAGCCTCTTTTCAGCCTTCTCCAAGAACTGTCCCACGTTGCACAAGCCTTATCCTCCAGTTATGGCTACTAATCGGCTGACAGTGGGCTCCATGTCCGTTCTTCTCTGGAACGCTAATGGTATAAACCAACACAGGACAGAACTTGACATGTACATACATGAAAAACGGACTGACATTGCTCTCATCACTGAAACACACTTGACTCCACATTCTAAATTTTACATTCCAGGCTACAAAATATATAGAAATGACCACCCTGATAAGACGGCACATGGCGGTACGGCAATACTGATTAAGCAATCACTAAAACACAACCCTTTACAATTACCCATTACACCTGACATACAATCCACAGCAATTACTCTGTATACCCAGCACCATACCATTACCTTCGCTGCAGTGTACTGCCCTCCGAGATACGTGCTAACATCTGCAATGTTTTACAATTTTTTCCAACATCTCGGTCGGTGTTTTATTGCAGGTGGTGATTATAATGCCAAACATCAGTCCTGGGGAGCACGACTCTGTACTCCTAGAGGAATAAATCTAAAGTCTGCCATCGATCAGCTTTCATTAAACACGATCTCACCTGATACACCTACTTACTGGCCAACTTCAAGACAGAAAACACCAGATTTACTTGACTTTTTCATTACTAAAGGACTCAGGACAGTGCCGTATACTGTAACTGCAAGCTCTGATCTTTGTTCTGATCATTCTCTTCTCAGTTTGGTACTATGCGATGAGCCTCGTACTGCATCAAAAAAACCAACACTTACAGATAGGATAATCGATTGGAAAGCTTACAGCGACTACTTAAATTCGACGCTATCAATCCCAATGTCCCTTAAGACCGAAGAGGAACTCGAAAAAGCTGTTGATAAGTTCACAATCAGCTTACAACAGGCTGTATGGTCATCATCTGTACCAAGACCTAGCAGAAATACGTCTCTTCCAATCTATCCGCAGTACATTAGAGACCTGATCAGAGCAAAGAGAAGAGCGCGCAAAGTGTGGCAGACTGGTCGACTTCCATCTGACAAACGGACTTTCAATAGACTTAACAATGAACTTAAACGACAGATTCAGAATTTTAAAAGAACGATCTACGACAATTACCTCAAAAATCTTTCGACTGACGATGGAAGCTTATGGAGACAGACTAAGAAACTTGTAAAGCATTGTGAGGTGTCATCACCACTCCGAAACGTAGATGGTTCCTGGGCTGTGTCAGACCTTGAAAAATCTGAGCTCTTTGCCAACCACCTTTCTTCTGTTTTCATACCACATACTGACTTCTCTAATACTGATCACGAAAGACATGTACAAAACACTTTAGACATTCCTTTACAACTGTCATTACCTCCACTTTGCTTCACTCCCACTCAAGTTGCAGAACAAATCAGACAGTTACCTAAAAAGAAAGCTCCCGGTCATGACCTGATAAATGCTCAAGTGCTCCAGAAAATGCCAAGGAAAGCTCTAGTATACCTAACATCAATTTATAACGCAATACTCAGAACGACTAAATTCCCCTTACAATGGAAATACTCATTCATAAAAATGATTCACAAACCTAACAAAAACACTGACTTTCCTTCATCATACAGACCCATCAGCTTACTCCCATTATGCTCTAAAATCTTTGAGAAACTTCTCTACAAACGACTTCTTGACATACTGACTACTGAAAACATAATACCTGAACATCAGTTTGGATTTCGTTCACACCACTCAACCATTCATCAGCTACACCGAGTGACAGACTACATTGCGACAGCACTAGAGCACAAATTATATGCAACAGGAGTATTTCTGGATGTTGCTCAAGCGTTCGATAGAGTCTGGCATCAGGGACTTCTTTTCAAACTTAAGACTATACTCCCTCCAACCTACTATCTTATTCTTCAATCTTTTCTTTCTGACAGATTTTTCTCTGTTTGCCAAGGTACAGAACTATCTACCATTAAACCAGCCCTAGCAGGGGTGCCTCAGGGGTCAGTACTAGCTCCTCTGTTGTATATTATTTACACATATGATATTCCAGATCCTCTCTATACTCTGACCGCGACTTACGCAGACGATACAACAATCTTGACAAGACATCAAAATTCAACATACGCCTCACAGACTTTACAATATCACCTAAACAATTTCTACGACTGGTGCAAACTCTGGAAAATTCGACTCAACCTTGACAAATCACAACATATCACTTTTACCCTTCGACGTGAAACTTGCCCCCCTATTTACCTTGACAATATCCAAATTCCTCAGACAGACAAAGTTCAATATCTTGGACTGACCTTTGACAGAAGAATGACATGGGGCCAACATATCAAAAACAAAACAAAAACTTTAAACCTAAGACTACGCCTATTGTACTCACTCCTTGCAAGAAATTCGAAATTAAAACTTAGACAGAAATTGAATACATATACTTACCTACTCAAGCCTATTTGGACCTACGCTTTACAGATATATGGGACAGCCAAAAAGACTCACATACGTAAATTACAGACTTTTCAATCTAAAACTTTCAGGACTATTACCAAAGCTCCCTGGTACGTCAGTAACATTACTCTACATAAAGACTTACAGATGCCAACAGTTAACGACCACATACGAACATACTACAAACGATTTCATAATAACTTACACGGACATACAAACTCATTGATTCGAGGCATGGCCACAACTAACATGCCCGATAGCACCCGAAGGAGGCTTAAAAGAAGCTGGATGAGGGATCTCCTCCACTAATTAGAAATATTACGCTCAGGACAGGAAGGACACCGCTGGGTACTCCTCTCCCTCACGCCTATTCCAAGACCAATCTCTTCATCTTGACATCACACTCGCTGATTGTCGGAACTTCTGACAGGTGTGAGTTGAAGAATCAAGTCAAAAAAAAAAAAAAAAAAAAATTAATTGAGGTTTATTAGGAAAAAAATGGTGATTCACATCAAGTTATGTAATGAAATGATGTGTTACCTATCCAGCCACCTAAAAGTACCCTCGTTATCATGAAAATGACTACAATTTACTGTTGTAATGCTTTTATTTCGCGTTTTTTCGTGATATAGGATCAGAAATCTTAAATTTTCTACTTTTCTGCTGGAAATCGGTTAATTTTTAATTTCTATTTAATTTAATTTATAAATGTTTTGGGCTCTTCAAACATCTGGGTCATTTTCGCCCTATGTTACAATTTGATCAACTACTACATAGGCATAAATAACAAATCTACAGCTAACAAATACAATTTAAATTTTAGAAAGTTAAAAATAGTTACAGATGAATATGGTAGTACAATTGAAAGTTAAAGATTAAACGGAGATAAGTTAACCAAGACAATTAAAACAAAGGTTAATGATTTAAGAACAGAAGCTAAAAATACGTTGTTTTTTTTTTAAATAAAAATTATTATTAAATAAATTGTATTATTTAATTTTTGCCGACGTTTAGACCCACTTAGCAATTGCCTCTCGCTGTGCTACATCTTACACCCTGATGATGACCTGCAAAGTGGGTCGAAACGTCGGCAAAAATTAAATGATACTATTTGACCGCACCCCCCCGATCAACTCCTTCTCATATTAAATCAACGGTCAACCATCTCTACATCATTAAAAATTATTATTAATAGAAGAGGAGTTTAAATATTAAAAAGTACAAGAAGAAAAGTTGACAAAAACCATCAAAATTAAATGTTAAAGATGTGTTAACAAATTCATTTAAATAAAAGATTAATGATTTGAGGAATATAATCTAAAAATACGGTTTAAATTATAAATTAATGTTAAAAGAAGAGAAGTTAAAAAGTAACATTTAAATATTTAAAATTACAAGAAGAAAAGTTGAAAAACCAAATGGGGAAAAAAGAGCAATGGATTTTGATAAACGAGTCATAGGGAATTTTAGGAAGAGGTGACTGTTTCCGATTTTAAAATTTAAAATCTTACTAATATTACGATAAAAGTCTTCGAAAAAAATAAGAAATTTCAAAACAGATGGTTTCAAAAGTCGACGGTTCGGTCGAGACGGCATAAATTTTCTTTATTAATATTTGGGTTATATTTATTTTACTGGATAAATTTAGTATAAATATTAGAAAATTAAAAAAAAACATGTATCGCTGTAGACGACGGCTTGAAAGTGAAAAAAAATTATTAATAAAAAGTTACGGTATCATTTTAGTGAGAATTTTATTGTCAATATTTTTCAGTTCGGTAGGAACGAGAACTTTTTCACTTGCAACTTTTCAAGTAAAGGTTTTACTGAAATATTTTTTTTTTTTAATTTTAGCCACATTGCCTTAACCATCGTAAAGTAGACAATTTTTATTTTTGATGAAACATGAATAAATTTATTAAGGTTAATGATAACAGGGAGTTTGTTAGAAAATTGAAAATCAAGACTAAAAGAAGAAAAATTAATAAGTACATTTACAATTTTAGAACCTACAAACTTAAGAAACTTAACAGGTACCTATCTATATTTACAATTACAAGATGTGGTAATTGTTAATATAAGAACTTTTTTGTAGATCATGATGCCTACTATCAAACTTTTAAATACTGCTCCCTACTTACGGGATACCCTGTATAGTATAGATTGATATTACTTTTTTAATATTTAACATTAAACGCAGTTATGACTGATGGTGTGGGTGGGAGGGGATAGAGAGGTTCGGGTTCAAAGCGACTGCAGCCAACTCGAACGGTCACTCGTTGCGTGGTTTCATTATTGCTATTCATTTTCACAACACAACTTCACGTAACTGGCGAGTGCGTTGGCCAACCTCGGTGGTTCCCCAGGTCGGTTTGCGGCCTAAATATTTCTCTATTGTTTTCCCTCCGTGCCTCCTTCGCCCACCAGGCTAGCACAAATCGCTGACCCCAGCTCACTTGTATTCTTGCTAACTCAATACAACTAGAGTCGTATTTTGAACTTCCACCACGAATCGGGACGTGTCCTTGACATCCATACGAGATATCGCGCAGGTTATTGGTCATGACCTCAATCCAATTGTTATACTTGACTTAGTGGCCTGGTTATACTGGCTTCGAGTTCTAACCAGGGTGGATTTTGAATAGATTTTTTTATTTATGATATCTAAAACTGTATTAATATAAATAAATGAAGCAAATGAGTACACAGAAACATGATCACGTGAAAACGCTTGCAGAGGAACTACCCACTGGTAGCACTCTAATAATATGTCTTCAAAAGGGGATCACGCGGCCATCTTCTTATCAGATTCCTCAGAGGATTATCAGGAATTGAAGAGGAAGTAAGGTTAGAAACCAAAGGATTCGGATGGTTATGAAGTTTATTGTGGAATGATAGGTATCTGGGTTTGGCCAAATCGGAAACATATGGAACTTTATGGGTTATTTTATTTGTGACAAAGTAAGAAGCATTAAAGATTTTGGATTGCAGAGATTGGATACGAGGAGATTCGATGGTTTACTGGAGCTCCATAGCTCAGCTCCAAAAGTCCAAATAGGTCTTGTTATACTCATCTATATGATTCTTTTGTAATAAATTAATAATTAATAAATCGAGTATGCGGAAACGTCGAGCTGTTTCTTGTCGTTTCAGTCTCGTATGAGGATTCCAAGTGAGACGTTTGTCCAGGTGGAGTCCTAGGTATCGGATTTGTTCAACAGGGATAAGTGGAGTTTTATTTAAGGATACTGTAGGACATGAATTCACGGAGTTCGTAAAGCAATCTCGTGTGCCATACTTGATCAAACGCCTGAAAATAGATGTTAAATTTATAGATGAATATATAGTTGATTGTTTATTTTTTAAATTATGGTTGTGACAAATAACCACTTATCGATATTTTCATTCCTACCCTTTTCCATGGTCAACAATTTCGAAGCCCGACATATATATATATATATAAATATGTCGGGCTTCGAAATTGTTGAATATATATAAAGTCTTGCAAGCAGAGGGGAGATGATATTTATAGGGATGATAGTAGACTTCATGAGATGGACCAATTTTCAGTATAATTGCAGGAAATTTAATTTTTGAGGTTTTTCAACTGTCGCGTTTTTGTTGAATAGGTTATTTTTCTTGTATTCAACATCTAAGCTCTTCACTGTCCTTCGAATTTGTTAAATAGAAAGCAATAAACTAGATAAAAATTATTCATATTAAAGTAGAGTTTGACATCAGTAAAACAATTTAAACGGGATTTTAAAGCGGCTAATCTAAGTTGAGTTCTGAATTTAAACATTTCATTATCACTAGCCAATTTGAATTTATTTAGATTAATAATAAAATAATATTTATATCGTGGTACCTAAACAAAAAAAGAAAAAAGAAAAATTTTTGTATTCAAGATTTTTAATATTTGATTATATTCCAATAAACAAAATAAATATTTTAACATCCTGGGATATGATAAAATAATTTTTTAAAAATTTAAGTATTAAAATTAGTCTTTTATCATGCCACGACAACGCCCCCTCTCTTTCCAAAAGGCTACCCAGATTTATAAATAGTAGGAAATTTAAATTTAAAATAAGATCACAAGTTGTTTGTCGAGCAAACAGAAACTCAATTAGCTGAAACTGTTGTTTACCGAATAAAACTACACGAGCAAAGAGGTCTAGAATTCATTAAAGTAATCAGTTCTAATTAAATTTGAATTTGGTGTTAGAAAGGAGTCTTGAGTTTGTTAAACAAATTATCAAATTACGATTTAACTCGCGCTGAGCAGTCTCTCTACTCAAATTCCTTTTTGATTATCGATTTTATTCGCCGCTTGTGGGGAAAAAAATATTAAAAACTTCTTTTAATGATAACAAAATAGATTTGTAAACAGACGGTTGAATAGAGTATGATAAAAAAAAATATTATTTACTAATTGTCTATAAAATAAATTTATATTAATGTATAGTGTATATCTAACTGTGATCCGCGGTTTAAAAGGCTTTAAATTTGGAAAATACACTTGATTGATTGAAAAACATTCGAAAATTGAGAAAGTGGTACGAGTGAGTAAAATAAGGAAAAATTAAACACTAAAAATAATCTCATTTGAAAAAATGTTTTTTCAGGTTGATGATTTTATACTGAAAAAGTTTATATATTTAAACGGAGTATTTTAAGCTATTTATAAAACCAAACGCTTCAGTGTTAACGATAGTGTTTTCTCTCTGTGGTATAAGATTTACTCAGAAAATTGGTATAGATAACGCTACGTACGGGAAATTTTTTTATTTTTTTATAATTACAATTCCAGATATATATACAATTTTCAAAGTTCCTTTTTTTTTCCGAAGACATTTTAAGGAAAGGGCTCTGCATGCATATTTTACATTTATGGACGAAGGCAGTTTTAAGTCTACTTTAATAGTACTGACCGGAAAATATATAGTCGGGAAGTATTATGTGGTAGTATGAAAGTGACTGAAAAAAATTATTTGTAGTCTCAAACATCGTGTTATAAAACGGTTTTAATCGGCACTGGTCGTCGTTTTAGTTAGTAGATCATTTATTATAACTTTAAAACCTATAAACTTTGAATTTATTTTTTATTCACTGTCCATGATTGATTTTAATATTTTATATTTGCTTAGACTTATGAATTTATTTCTGCACTTTTTACATTTCAATTATTACTGTTTTGTGAATACGCACTCGCACGCTACCTTGCGGTAGGTTGCAAATATACAGAAAACCGCCTGCAACCTACAGCCTACAGGCCTTCCGATCGTCCCTATTGGCAGCTCAATGCACGGAAGGAAAGACATCAGAGATACCGCATGTAAGAAATTTCCTTATGCCAACAGAAAGGGCAAATGTCTTCGTTTTTTACATTACATATAACAATTACAACAACTAATAATAGAAATAGAACTAACAAATAATAGAACTAACAAATAGAACAATTACCCTCGTGCCTTAATACAGACTACCGAAAAATTACTTTGTACGTTGCCTCATGTTCAACTTCATAAAGTATTTTTTCTCTAAAAATTAGGTTATAGTCTGAACAATTACAATGATATGACTTATTTGGATTTACCGAGTTGTGCTTTGGAGCACCACTAAACCATCGAATTGCTATTCAGAACCTTTAATCTCGTGAAATCCTAAATGCTCCGCACTTAGCAAAAATAAAATCATCCATAGTTATCTTAACGACTCTAATAATATTTTTTTTGTTAGAGTCAACAAACAAACCTCACTCACTGGTCTGAAACATTAGTACAGTGTTTTTTTAAGTCTCAGAATGCGAGTGTACATCCTATTCATATGATGGAGTTTCAGGACTTTGCAGATTAAGCACAAACAGAAAACTTTCCAGGGTTTTAGATTATTCCCTCTAGTCCTATCATTTTGCATACTGTCCCTCACATATTTATACATAGTTCATAACATTAAAAATAATTGATGGATTTGTCACACAGTTGTATTACAAAAAAAAAAAAAAATAATACATGGGAAAGAAGTACTCGTATGAAGGCAATCTTATTGTGTATATCTTTCTGCCAGAAAGTATCAGTATAAAAAAAAAAGTAGTAATACAATTTTCAAAAACTTTTTCATTTCACTTTGAACTATAAAATTTTGATTGTCAATCGTACAATGATGATATTAAGACTATTTAATGAAATTAAGAAAACTTCAGTGATGTTTCAGAATGTGTTAGGATGAGTAACTTATTCACCATGGCATAGAGATAAAATAAGAAAAAAAAAAGCAATATTCAGAATAAATCCTAATGGAAACATACTCACATACTCCTTTTTTGAAGTAAGGTGACAATTTTATTGAAACATTAGATTTAAATAATTATTAAATTTTTGCGAGATATTTGCTGAGTGGTATTCTATATTAAACTATATTGATGCTACGTTAAAATAAAGTCAACCATTGTATTATAATTTATTTGGAATAAAAAAATGTTAAGCTTAAGAATAATGTTTTTCTTTATTTACTGATGACTTTGATATTTTTAAACCAACTAAATGTAAAAACAATACGTTGAAAACAAATGAATTATGAAACTAGGTTTTTAATTTTTAAATGATATGGCCTGAAGAATGATAAACAATTAAAATACTCTATGTTTGATTGAATATTTTTGACTGGTTGGAAAGTAATATTCAGGAATTAAAAACCATGAAATCAGAATAAAAATTATTATTTTGAATTGTTAGGTTATGTCTTGGTAAATAAATAGGCTTTGTTCCTGTTCTCTTCCTTTTCTTTTTTAAAATTTTTTAAACTTGAAATAGCCATTTTTTTTCTTCCCTTCGAAACAAGGGCAAAGATAAAAAAAACTGGAGCGTTTCAGCGGGAGTGGGGATAAAGAATATATCATCCCAATGCCCCTCATAAATTATAATATCCACAGCGACTTGCAGATAGCGCTATCGAAGGTTTTTACAGCATCCAGTGACGTTTCTGTGCCACCGGGTTATTGAAGATTGGTTTATCTCCTGGTCTGCTGGTTGCTGATGTCAGCTAATTCTATGAGAAATAAACGAATTCTATTTGAAACTCGTAAAAGGAGGAATTTTTAATGTAATAATAATTATAATTTAGTTCATTTGTTTAATAAACAATATATTAAAACCTGTTGTAATTATATATCATTAATGTTGTCCAACATCACTTCTCTTCTTAGGACATATACTTATTTTCTATATTACTAACTGTTAATTAGTCCTATTTAAAAAAAAAAATTTTACATAGCTATGGAATATCAATTCTACCGAATTAACTGTAAAAGAAGGATTTTCAGCAATACAGGAGTAATGCACTACTTCTACCACTTATTCTCTAATTCTTCGCTCTTATGGTTCAAAGAAAGAGGTTCAAATGATGAAACTCTACTAATTTCTTCCATCCATACAAAATCTCCGTATTATGGGTAGTTATGCTTGTTTACTAGCTCAGAGAAATCTTCCTCCATAATGACGTAGAGTCCAGTTTCCTTCAGTCATTTGGTCCTTATTGTCTCAAGAGCAGGTCGTGAAGAACGGAATGTCATTTTATAGTTTATTTAAGGTGAAAAGAGTTGAAGATTTTTAAAATAAATTATTTCCAAACGAAAAATTGTTTTTTTTTTTTTAAAAATATAAAGGACAGATTTGTTTTACATTGAATTTTAATTTTTCTTTCTGGTCGGTTATAATGGTTCATTACTGAAAATAATAAACCAAAAATAAGTCCACATCGCTTTGTCTGGATTTATAATGCTTCGAATTAAGGTATGTTTTTATTTTTAAGAAATTTATTTATCTTCGAATGACGAAAAATCACTCCAAAAATGCGTGGTTTTTGAAAAATTCGCAAATAAAATTCTGCATTTATTGTAACTTTTTTCATGTTAAAGAAGGAAAAGGCTATGGAACTTTCATGAAATTCGTTAAAATCATTTTGATCCTACAAGCAAGAGTCTATACAGTCTGTAGAAACAAGATTTTTTACGTTTTTCGTAACCAATGGTTATGCCGATTTGGGAGGATCGTCCTTGGGTGACCTCTGACTTTGATACCAAATCTCAAAACATTCTCGATAGGCTCGGAGAAAAGAACGGATGGATTTTTTAAAAACGCTTTTCACGTTCTACGTATCTTGAAACTTGAAGCTTCATATTTTTGGACGGATTTGTTTTTTCTAGGTCGCTTACAATGGTTCATTACTGAATATAATAATCCAAACTAATCCTAATTGTGAATAATAGTCGTCAGCTAATGGGATTTCTCTTTGATTTCAATAAGCTTGGAACAAATTTAAAAACAAATACCCCGAGAGCATTTGATCGAACGGAAGCCCTCTCCTTCGGCGAAGGAACCCTATTCCCTAAGCTCCCCCCGTCGGCCTTCGCCCGGTCTTCCGCAACGAGGATTGCTTTACTAAACAAGGATTTGGGCTCTTTTTGTCTATCCCTCGAGGATTCCCTCCGTTTCCTTTTACCACGAGCAGGTTGTTTTACTCGAAAACGTAGGAAACAACTCAGGTTTAAGTAAAAGCTAGGACTTCTACTTGAATTTTAGTTGTTCTTGTTTCTACTTCATATACAAAACATCCATTATAATTTAGCAGCTTTCAGTTGTTGAATAATTAACCAATGTTCAAAATTTTGGGATTTGCTGGCTAAGATTAATCGACTTCCTTGAAGAAGTTTCTCCAGCCAAGAGCAACTAACCAAGTCCATAGGGAACTTTAAATCCCTAATTCCGTCCACTAATTCCATCCTGAAAGCCTTTACAAGGTCTTCGAGGAACAACTTGACCAGAGGAATCACCATTTCTAAATCGAAATAAATTCTGACTATTAATATTATGAAATTACATTAGATAAATAATGATATGACAGTTTCACCTTTTTTTTTTCTACACCTTAATTTTTATTCTTTGAGTTCTTGACAATAACAGAGACTTACCTCATTTGACCTGAAACATTTGACCTGAGTTGATCTTACAGTCTGCTTATTTATTTTAAAATTATGAAATAGAATAGAACTGATTGAAGCCAACATTTCGGCAATTGATCTGGTATTAGATAGGAAAAATTAGGTTAGCCAACTGTTAGGAACCATCCAAAAATTATTCCGTCTTTTTTTTTTTTTCAATCGAGCAGATGAATATATTTTTACTAAAAGACAAAGATGAAATCTAATACCAATTTAAAATAAAATTAAGCACAATATATTGCTTAAAATTTATATATAAATCAAACCCAACAAATGCTTGCATTATTTCATGAAAACATAAATATTAAACTAAGGAACATTTAGTAGCAACAGATAAGAATCAATCGTCATAAATGAGGTCATTGTGAAATGCACTGGTGCACTATCAGTTTAGATGATAATTTTTTATTATTTTTTTATGAAAACAATAAAATATTTAAATATTAATGAGAAATAAATAGTGGATTTGAGTAATTAATTTATTACACTAAGGTTTACTCAAAGGTTTGCATTTTTTTTTTTTCCTGAAAAACGATCTGTTTTTTTTAAATATAATTTTACATTTTTTAATGACATGATGTGACTCTCAGCTTATTTTTAAAACAAACTTTAAATTAATTAATTAGGTATAGACTTAAAGCTTATTAAATTTAAAACAAACTTTAAATTAATTAATTAGGTATAGACTTAAAGCTAATTAAAGAAGGAAGTTTTTCTAAACGTTGGGATTCTGTAAACAAGTAAAAGACTGCTAAAAAAAATCTTGAACATTCTATAATTTGGATCTAAAATTAAACACCATAGTTCAGCTCTTTAAGAGCTTTTTTTTAAAATAGTTTTTTCGAATCTACCATGCTACTATCGGTTTACCTAAATTAATTAGATTTTTTTAAATTTAATTTTCTTATCCAATTCAAAGAAAGTAGTGGCTTTCTTAAAAACAATAAAACTTGAATTTCTTGATTTTTTTGAACAATCGAAACATGGTTTATATAAGATTTTTAGGTACTTTTTGAGAACTACTACCATCTCTTTGAATATTTCCATTACTTATGGAACATCGTGACAGAAATTACCTTAAAATAAGGTATATAAGGCGGCTAAAAAAAAAAATCAAAATTAATTATAATGAAAGAGAGTAGGGGGAAAAAAATAATTATGGAAGGAGATGGTCCGGGGTGGCGGTCATAAATAGACTAATAGTGGCAAATATATATATATACGTATATTTTTTTTATTAAATGCCGTTTTAACAGGCTTTTAATAAAATAGTTTTGCCAATATTTAGCCTATTTATGACCGCCACCCCGGACCATCTTCTTCCTTTATAATTCAACGGTCAACTATTAAGTATTAAAAAAAAAAAGTATTAAAGTTCCTCAACATTTTCAAATCTGGCCAACAAAATATTTTTTTTGATATGAAGAACGAACAAGTCAAAAGTTTTAGTATAAATATTGAGGAAGGTGGATCTTTATGGCTTCCATTTCTTGTCCAACAAAAAAAAAAAAAATTACAATTGAAAAGAATCAAATCTATGTGTGTAAAATGTATAAAAAAATGTCTTGTTTACTATCTTATCTAACGCTTTATCATTTGATAAAGGCTGAATTATTAATTTATAAATTTCTGTTTCAATCTATGATTACATAAGGATGTGTAGAAGACAGGTGTACTGTCTATATTAACTGTTTGCATATTTCATTACATAGGAGCGAGATAACGAGATAAGAGGTTGATGAAGGTATTTCTTGGATAAGTTAGGGTTTATTAATAATCCTTGCCGGGACAAAGGTTGTCGGAGTCCTTTGAAGTCATCCGCAAGCCCCGCCTGCATCTGAGGCACCTTGCTTATTTAACCAATCTGGCTATTCCCATCAAGAGGAAATTAAGCTAATTCCAGGAACATTGATTCGGCCAGAGTTCAAAGGGATGACGTCATGGCAAAGAATGACGCAACAACTGTGACGCCAACTAGTCAGACACCCACCTGTTGATTCGTCTTCGACTTATTTCTTATGCCTTCTCTCAAACTTACCAATGTCGATTATGATTTTGTTGAATAATCAAGAATTTACTATATTTTACAACGAGAAATTTCTGCACTAAATATCCTTGAATTTCATTATTTAACATAGACCATAAAGATTTCTTATACGTCTGTAATTAAGGTTGCAAATTAATGTTTAACCTATTTGGTGTTGTATTTCGAAATTAATTTCATCTCCGGAAAAAAAGCTTGAGAAAGTCTTAAACCTTCGTGAATTTTTTTCAATGAAACTTCTTGAAATTAATAGTATATTACTGTTTATTTATTACTTGTGTGCTTTGATAATAGTGCATACGCCTTATTTCACAAATGTAATTTATTTTATTATAAATTATTATGAAGCGCTATTGCCTGGCCTTAAGGCCGGCACTGTTTAAATCTTATAATATTATTTCCTTCAAATCCTAAAATTATTTATGTTATCTCAATAGGAAACTGCTTTGATTATGCTCAATATTATAAAAAATATTAATAATTAATACATTTAAAGCTACTTAGATGATCGCTAATGGATAGTTACCCTCGAGTCTTAATTCTTATAAGACGGAACAAAAAAAATCTGGTACTGTGCGCGCATCACACAACTTTCACTTTCCACCCTCTTCTTAGCAGAAATTAAATATTTTCAGACAGAGGGGAAGATAAACGAAAAATTATAGAGCCTATATTTATTTATATTTCATTGTGCGTATTTTTATGTGTATAAGTACTCTTATATATACAAATTTAAATATTTATATCGCTGTAATCTATACAATTAAATAATATCAACAATAGCATTTATGAAAACCGCATATGTATATTTATATAATATTATTGGAATCCGTTTTATATTAAGCTCATGTTACGTTTTACGTTTAGGAAGCGTGATCTAATCTTTCGGGCGAGCTCGGATGCGCTCGTATTTCATTGGTTCGTCAATTACAACTACTCTCCGTTATGATCTCTTATTTCTTCTTTGGTTCATTATCAAATTCTTTCATATTGTATATTTAACTATCTTTTATATTAGAGATCAATGTGAAATGGCTAATTGATTGGAATAAAAAAAACTAAAGGTACTTCAAAGGAAGCTAATATTGAAAATCAGCCATTTAATCCCTGTTAGAGACCATAAAACAGAAGAAAAACTACATATCATTTAAAACTCCTTTATTTTACACTTATATAATGAATTTAATCAAAACCGTTAGTGCCGCTTTCGAGAAAATCGTAAACATGTGTTTAGTCCACTATATAAAGTGCCATTTCCGGTTAGCCAATTTTAACTTAAAAGCTGCTATGGCATCCCTAGCATTTAAAAACGTTAAATATGCAATTTCACTTTCGTAAGACTTTTTGTGCTATTGTTTTTGTGCTATACTGTTAACACAGACATACACACATACTGACCATTTTGTGGATCTTGGTTATTTGGACTCAGGGGACCTCAAAACGTGTATTTCCGTATAAAACTGAGATTCGAAAATTCGATTTCTACGATATTTCATATATCAGTAAGTGAAAGTAAAAAACTGCAGGTGATTTTTCACTACAGGTTGTTCCAAAGTATAACTGCTTTCCAAAAGAACAGTTCATTACTTACAATTATGAAAACAACGTAATTATCCATCTTGAGAAATGGTTTTACGGTTGGTTAATAAATGGTAATTGCAAAGAAACTTAATCAAAGGAACCACATGACGTGATCCTCCACTTCTAGATCAGGGGTCTCTGGTCCGTGAACCGCTAAGTGCAGGACGTTCACTGCGTTCAAGAACACCAGTCGAGGAAATTGTCAACTTAGACCTTCTACAGGTCAGAACCACAACATAAGAAGAATTTTTTTTCATAGGTCTTTCAGATATTTGTTACTGTGATTGATCTGAGCTGAAACTTGAACAATCACTGTAAGTTTTCTTTTTAAATTATAACGCATACTTATTTTTTTTCAGTTGACATTAGAGTTATTTTTTTTCGAATTAACAAGCCTGCTCCATCTCTACCTATATTTATTTCCAGTTATCTGTACGCAGCTCTATTGTATCTTTGTTGATTCCATCTATCCATCTGCTTTTTTTGATTTTCACGTGGTCTTCTGCCTGCTATTGAGGCATTCACTTGTCCTGTAGAGGCTTCCAGGTGGATTGTTCCGAGTTATTTGCCCCGAACTAAAAATAAAAAAAGAGATAGAGAACATATAACGCTCGATTGTAACTATCTGCAAATTGAACTGTCAAATAAAAAATAATAATTATTTATAATAAATCACTGTTGAGTGAGAAAGGAATTTTTCATTCCTTTCTGGTTCTATTTCACTTTAGCATGAGTACACGAGTACAGAATGTTCCATTTCTTCTATTTTATTTTAATTTTCTTAATTTTTCACTTTACGTTACCAAATACAACGACAAGAATATATTGTTGATAAAATAATAATAAACAATATCAAATTCAGAAGATATCCAAATAAATGCATAAAATAAAAAGGCACGATTATTGCTCACATTCCTTACGATATTTAGTATATCTAATTATTATGATAATCTAATTAATGTGTATGTGATGTTTTTATTGATTTTTATTTTTTTATGAACATGATATTACTTTCCAAAAGCTTTTAAAATTATAAAATAAAAGAAATTATGAGACGTCTTTTAGGTTCTGAATATTTCTTTTCTCCCTTGGGTATTTATTTTGTGTTCTTCATTAATATGGTAAAAATGTCAATTTTTATTGAACATAATTAAAAAATTAGAAAAATAATTAAAATTAATCCTGTATATTATTTCTAAAAGGTGTTTTTTGGTCGGTACGCCATAACTTTGTCAATTCTTCATTAAATACAATGATTGACCACTCATTTTGAAGATATTATTCTCCTTCACATGCGAAAAATATCCTCCCGAAATTTCTGGAAAAAAAATTATAAAAAAAAAGAAACTTTATTTGCGAATAACTCAAAAAGTATGCGTTTTTTTCTGTATTGTACCCATGATAATTACAAAGATTGCTTAATTACCTACAAAAAAAAAAGTAGTAAAAATCGGAAAATTATTAATAAATATACAGTCCATTAGTTTTGGTATCCTTAATAATGTCTTCCTCTTTAAAGATATTGCATTTAGGAGCAGAATAGTCAACTACACTTTTTTTCCTTTCTGATATATTTTTTTTTTAAATTATTTTAATGGAATTTACAACTGTATTACATAGAGAATACAATAAGTAAATGAGAAATTTGTAACATGGCATGTACAACATGAAGAGAAACTACCCATTGGTAGAACTCAAATTAAAGTTCTATATTAGAAGATCCCGAGGCCATCTTCTTTTCAGACGCCTCGGAGGGTTATCAGGGATCGAGGAGGAAGCAAGGTTTGAAACGAGAGGATTCGGATGGTTCTGCAGTTTGTTATGGAAGGAAAGGTATCTGGATTGGGCCAGATCGGAAACATATGGAACATTAAGGTCTTTATGGATGATTTTATTTGTGACAAAGTAAGGAGCGTTGAGGATCTGATATATTAAATTTATTATTTCATAAAGGCATTTGTTTGTCCTTACATTTTCTTTTTTTTAATAATTTAGAAAATCCTATGATCGGGGCATTATTTTTTCTTTATTACTTTACTGTTATCTTTCCTGTCAACGTTTTAAAATAGAACCTAGAAAAGAAATTTGTACAAATATGTCTATTATGTTAAAATGGAATATTGTAATCGACCAAGGAAAAAATATTAATTTCTTTCTTACATAATACATAGGATCTACTTATTTCCATATTGTTTTGCTACTTCTTCACTAAACAAAATTTTCTGTGAATTATTCGCACGGGCCACCTAGTTAATAAGTATAGAAAACTAACAAGACATTTTTATTGCTGTCATTAAAAACATTGAATGTATTATTTCGACCTTTCTTTATATATTATTATATTATATTTATTAAGTCTTTCTTTATTCTATAAAGCAGCACCCTTCAAAAACTTGCATTGTTACACTAACGCCTGGAATCATGAAACTATTTTGAAGGATAACATTCTTCATTGAATATGCACACTGTTCTATAATATTTTTAAAATATTTACATTATAAAATAAACATCACCTCCTAAAACGTTAACTTTTTTTAAGGAAGTTTATCGAGTGTTCTTCATATAAACATTGATATGTAGTGGTTGATAAATATTTAGGACGCGGTCATTATAAAGTTTTTATTTGTGTCGACGTTTCAACCCAAACATGTGGGTCATCATCAGGGCTTGTTTTGAGCACTGAAGGTATTCAAGTACTGTGTATTTGAGTACCTTTAGGATGTTAACTTTTTCTATTGTCTGAATTATGTTGAAAACAATAAAAGATCGGAAACAAATATTTTTTACTTAACCTATATGTGAAATTACCCGTCCTCTAAATTCGTCTTTGAAATTGTTAAATACCACTTTGTGTAATACCTGTCCAAGTTTTAGAACCACCAATCGTTTGATTTGGTTTATTATTTTCAATAATCAACCATTGTGATCGACCGGAAAATTCAAAAACTTAACACCCTCTCAAAATTTGAGGTTTCATGTTTCAAGATACGTATAATTCGAAAAAAGAATAAAAATTTGTTTGTTCGTCCGTCGTGTACCGTATTTTCTCCGTAACTACAGGACGGATTTTTTTCAAATATAATTATAATTTCAATTATAATTGCATATAAAATCAGAGGTCACCCGAGGATGATCCTCCTTCATCGACATTATTATCCGCCTATTACATCCAAAATCTGCTTTGCTATAGACTGTAGCGATTTCAATGCAACTTCGCTTAAGTCATTTTCTCTACGCCCTTTAAATTTATTTATGTGACATACTTCAACGAAAAGAAGCTGGAAAAGAAGTTTAAAATGATTTTTTAAAAGTTTACGAAATTTCCTAAGAAAAAAAAAATCGTTACAATCTGACAATTAGGAGCAAAGATATGGTCTATAGTTTTTAAAATAAGTTCTACTGAAAATTTTATATCCTTTGTTTTAGTTTTTAAATTTTGAGTGTGTTACTGAAATAATGCTATTTTTTTTTAGTATATTACTAATGATTAAAAAGTGCAGTGGTTTTCCATATGTTGATTTCGTGCAACATAAGAGTTCATTAAATTATTTATCGGAATGTAGGTCCGTTGTAAATTTAAATTCTGAATAATAAAACTGATTACCATTAAGGGAATTTTTTTTTTTTAAATTCCTAATTCCACGTTTCCCCTAAGTGCTCTGCCACCGCCGGACCAGAAGCACGCTCCCAATCAATACGAAATATGAGCGCAATAAGTTAGGATTAGCCGCCTGGTATTACTCTAAACCTCCCTCTATATCTTCATGATTTATTTCTCTTTCGCTTCTTCCTCGTACCACCAGATCTGTTCCGCTTTTAATCAAACTTTATCTAGCTTTTTATCCGGTTTAACTTGTTTTTGTTTATAAGACTTAGTATATTAGTCTGGAAACTAGAACTATCTCCTTTTTCAACGAGTCCCAGACAAAACAGTTCTTTTTAGGTCACTAGGTACTTTATACGTTCATCGGACTAAATTCTATTTTATACTCCAATAACACAGGAAATGTAATCGACATAGACACCCAAATTAATAGACAGCGCTTATTATCTAAGCTAAGCATGACAACAATCTCTTGATCACTGCTAGTAGTATTAGTGGCCACATTAAAATACAAAAGCTGGCAATTTAATGATGTCTTAGGATTTGCGACACCCGATAACTCTCAATGATCATCAGTAACTCGAATGACAAAGTATTTACGCTAGAAAAAAAAATGTAATATACAAGTTAAATTGCCAAAACTGCCAACAAATATACATTGGAGAAACATGAAAAAAAAAAATCAACTCAAAATTAGAATAGTCCAACATGTTTAAAATTATAAAAACATTAACTTGACACCTCTCCAGCGATCGCATATTCTAACATCTTTACTGACTTTACATACATTGTTGAACTAAGTACCTACGCGATTGAAAACGAGAAAAACACATTTTAAAGTTTCCTAAAAATTCTCGGGGATTTTACACTACAAGAGAAAATTAAATTATTTAGTGCCTAATACAATTTTTTCTAGCTTATGTTTAATTAACATGTTTTTTTACATTTAATAAAACTATTCCTTCAAGTATGTTTAAAAACAAAAAGATTAAGATGGCATAGCCACTTACGAATAATACCAAAGGAGATTTAGACTCAAAAATGATTTCACTATAATCGCATGGATAAGTCTAAATATAAACGATATAATTATAGCAATCCTAATAATAAATAATAACTAAATTATGCATATGTATGTATACTGGAAGAGGAGCGGGGTAGCTGAGTGACAGGGTATTGAGCTTCCAATGCTAAAGGTCCCAAGTTCGAATCCCGGCTCATGGCAGAAAAATTATTTTTTCTGTTTCATTGGCCGTGGGGCGATCCTGGGTAGGTAGATCCTCCTGGGGCAACACCCAGCCTCTATGAAGTTGGTCCCCTTAATTATAATAATTGATTAAGGGAAAAGTCTGGTGGTTGAGCGTGATCTCGGTCAAATCATCTCCTCGCACAACCGTGTTTCCTAAATAGTACTGAGCCAAACACCTTACATGGGTTGTAGTGATACAGGATTTTTTTTTATATGTATGTATATATGTAAATTAAAAATAATAGTTATTATGATCATTTCAGGCACCTATCAACTTCACAATTTTCTGAAAACAGTATAAATCTACGGAAGTTTATTTGTTGTGGCCATATTCACGGTTCATAAGTTACATGTACACAATATTGAAACTCTGCTGATGGTTCGTTTTTAATATTTGTATATAGGCTGTATATTTGTTGGTATATTTCCCTGTCTTTGAAATAGGCTACGCTAATTATATATGTATATGGTCAAATATAAAAAACAATATAGAGACGGCTAAGTAGTCGATTGATCAATTATAAGGATGAAACAAAATTTTCAGTAATTTTAGTGAAGATATCGTTACTGGATTAGCCTACGTTTCGATCCAAAAATGTGGGCTATCTTCAGGGCTATCGTTTGGAAGTCGAGACAAGAAATCGAGTTCGAACTGATTCCACACTCAGTTCTTATATCTAATTCCAAACGTTAACCATAAGGATGAACCACATGCCTAATCCAATCAAAATATGTTTTCTTAAATTCCTGAAAATTTTGTTTCATCCGAAAAATTATATACAAATGTTTGTTAAATATACTTTAAAATGTCTCTTAAAATCTTCCTGCGCTATACCGTAACAACTTAACTCTAATTTCAATTAGAACTATTTATTCCAACACGTTTCTTAGTCGCAATTATATCACAGATAGTTAAGTGAAGATAAAAAAAAAAGAAAGGCAGATTAAGAAAAAAGGAGTTAAAAATATGAGTAATTAAATTGAATATGTTTAAGCATGTATTTAACACCTATTGATTTACGTACTAATGATTAATATGCTCTATTTAATTATTTCGTAATAAACTTAGACATTTATAGCATATTCAGATCATTATGTAATAAATTTTTAATTAACTGCATATTTAATAGCGATGTTAAATTTATGTATTTTCAAACACGCTTCCAAGTGAAATTTGCAACTATAATTAATAACTCATATTTGTTGGTCAGATTCAAAATAAAAAGATCCCTGAAACAAAAAAAATGGTCCAGAAAATGGGCTTGGCTTTGTTACATTTTGTTTTCACTCATCCTGAAGAATCTGGTTCGCCTTGAAGACATCTCAGTTTATTCTGGAAAATGCAAAAAGCGATCCCATTTTAATCTCGTTAACATCCAGGGCGGGGAGCCATTTCTTCGGTTTTTCTTCTCTTCAATATTTTCTTTTTTGTACTACTCAATTGGTTTTGAATGTAATTTAGTTAATTATTTTGTAAACTTTATTAAAGTTTCTGTTTATTAATTGCAATTTCTTTATACAGAGTTTTCGTAATTAAAAGGAAAATTAATAGGCGTAATAGACAGAGCTTCAAAAAAACCTATATAAACATCGCTTTGATTTTCGGCAGAAAAGTAAGAAATTTGACATTCCTGTTATTTTAAGTTAGTCACATTATTTGTTGAATAGTTAGCGATAAATGGGCAAATATTTAATTTAAGTAATTAACGATTGCTCCGCAGTAAATTAGAAAAATAAAATACTTCGAATAGAAGAGTAAGTTATTGATGAAACCATTTAATGGGGACTTTCAAAGGAAATGATATCTAAACTAAGTTCTGTTTTTTAAAGAAAATCATGTTTTATTCGCCTTTTTTACTTTCACTTACATACATATGTAATATATAGTAAGGGTAAGTATTGAGATCGTTTTCTTTTTTTTTTTTTAGTGTGAATATGATTTTTCTACGGAAATTCACGTTTTGGGGTACCCTGAGTCCAAATAACAAAGTCCTGAAAAATGATCTGTGTATCTGTGTGTTTGTATGTTATCATCGTTTAGTTCAAACACGAAAAGCCGTATGAAACTAATCCTACGTATTTAAGATAGATATATATCTTAGATGTGGCAGAAATGTTTTCCTTAATATCGGCTAACCGGAAGTGCCACTTTATGTCAACGGTGAAACACAGTTTTACGATTTTCTCAACAACGGCTCTAACAATTTTGATTAAATTCGGTGTATCATTTTATAATTAAGTGGTCTTTAATGTCATTTAGGTCTTATCCCAACTGATATCACTTTATAGTGCTTAAATGCCCAATGTTCATATATCTCTTCCTCTAAAGTGTCTTTAATATGGTTTATTTTATATAACTAACTATCTCTCATTATTAAGAGTTACGAAAAAATGATAAATACAACTTTTGAAAGAATTTGATAATTGAATAAAAGAAAAAATAATAAAAATACGTATCCAGGTCGAAAATGAATCTCCGAAAATACTAGTCAGAAGTTATACGTATAATATATCGTTGGAAAGTGGATAATTTAAAAAAAAAACAATATCTAATATAGAAACTTGTAGAAGGTAACGGTGGCAAAAAATTATAAATAATATTTTTTGAAAACTAATAATATTTAACGTAAATCACATGTTTCATCATATTAAGGAAATTAAATGAAATTTACTAACTAAATGTAACCTTTTAAAATATTTTTAAGTTTGAAAAAATATTTAAAATCCACCTAATCAAGGCAATAACATTATTTAAAATACTATTTCATTATACTTGTGTGAAAGAAGAAGTAACATATAAAATCATTTCATGGATTTATAAAGCATATGTTCATAACCTTAAATACATTTTCTGTAGTTTGATAATTCCTGTAGATTTCTGTTTATTTCCTGATGATTCCTGTTTGATAATTTCTGTAGTTTCCTAACACCTAAAAGTACCCATGTTTTCAGCAAAAATTACTTTAATAAATTTTTCAATGTTTTGATTAATTTTTTTCCCGTTACTTGAGAAGTATGATAATAAACATAATTGCATAAATACACATTGTATTTATTTAAAAAAATAGTTTAAAAATAACGAGTCGTCAAATATTTATCATTTAAAGTAATTATGAAACTCCGTTTTTTTTTTGTTTGTTTTTTTTTACCCAAATCTCAATTATAGTAATTGATCAATGTCTATAGATGACCAGCTAAATGTTCCTAATCCGAATATTTACGTTTTCATGAAAATAATTCAAGAAATTAGCAGGAACATTTACTTTATTTTTTATTTGTTGATTTATATGAACTGTTTTTGAGAAAATGGTTTTGAAAATTCCGCGTTACGACGAGTGGTAAGGGCAGGTCAGAAGATCTAAATGGTAGCACTTAATCCTTAAGCGCAGCTGGTTTCTCGGAACACTTTTCCACTGGCAGCCACCCTGGTCACACCGACTGAACTTGAGGACCCTCCAGGTAATACAAATATGTAATAAGCTGGCATAAAGATGGTGAATAGATTGTGAAAAAACCTATTTTTTCACAATCAGTGTAACCTACCAATCCATTACGATAAGGTACTCTGCATAAAAGTAGAATGTTGCCCATAATTTTGAATGTTGCCTATTAAAAATTCATGAGAGTTATATGCCTTAATTAGAAAAGTTGCATTAGCATGAACTATTAACTTAAATTTATATTGAAGTCCTATCAATAATAAAAGCTGCAAACGGGTACAATATTGAAACAATTAGAAATATAAGGATGAAAAGCCTATCTTCATAACGTAAAACTTTTTTTTTCTGAAGAATCACATCAATACCGATTTCGCTCTCTTCATAGTTCTATCCACACCTGTCATAGTAATGACAATAAGCAGACGTGATCTCATTGTATAGAAAATTGGCATTTAAGGCATGAGGAAGATTAGTACCCAGCACAACCTCTTCCTGGTCTTCGTCTACTTCATAATTTAGGAAAGGAGATCTCTCATCCAGTTTTTCTTTAATCGTCTTCTCATAGGCATGTCAGATGTGGCCATGTCGTTGATAAATCCACTGTGGTCTCCATGTAGTTTAAGATGAAATCGGGAGTAGATAGTACGTATGTGTTGGTCGATAGTTGGTTGATCTATATGAAAAGTTTTGTTGTTTACGTACGGAGCTGATGTTATTAGTGTTAACGTTTTGGATTGAAATTATTGTAGTTTTTGTAAGTGCGTCTTTTTTGCAGAACCGTGAATTTGTGAGGCATATGTCCATATGGGTTTGAGTAGGTAAGTGTACGTATTTAGTTTTGGTCTACTTTTCAATTTTGATTTGGAAGAAAGGGAGTACAGTATTTTCAGTCGTTTGATCAAAGTCTTTAGTTTCATTTTGACCTGTGGGCCCCAGGCCATCCTTCTGTCGAATAATAGCCCGAGATAACGTACAGTGTCAGTCTGAGGAATTTGGTTGTCGCCGATATAAACTGGTGGGCATGTGTCTCGTTGAAGTGTAAATGTTATATGTTGTGATTTGTCATGAGTTAATCTAATTTTCAAAGTGAATACCAATTTTGTAAATTATTAAATGATTTTGTAAATTCAGGGAGACTAGTAGCAGTAAATGTTTCGGAGGTGGTAGTCATGCCATGCGTATAGATAATGTAAAGTAAAGGAGCCAATATTGATCCTTTAGGTACCCCTGCTGACACTGGTCGAATTGAGGAAATTTCTAAACCCTGTCAGACTGGGAAAAACCTGTCGAAAAGTAAAGATTGAATAATTAGATAATATGTATGAGGTAGTATAATTTTCAGTTTAAAGAGATGTCCCTGGTGCCAGACTTTATCAAATGCTCCGGTTGAATACCAATTTAAATTATTAATTTATTATTTTAAATAATTGTTTATAAAAAATAACGTAAATGGTAATTTCTTGAATTATTTTCATAAAACCGTAAATAATTTAGAAATGAAATATAAATATTTGTACATCTCGAGGTATATTATTACCTCTTCAAATATTCCCTCTGCTTATAATACACTATTTATAAGCAGCTAATTATGGAGTTTATCAGAGCTGCTACTCAAGTATCCTTTTGTATTAGATCCCATTTTAATCTTCTCAGAAAAATCTTTAGAGATCCTGTTGTTCGTCTATTCCATGAAGAGATGGACAAATGCTACTCTGAGTACCGAGTATCAAGTATTTTGAAATCAACTGAAGTAGTAATTAAATTCTTTGGTACTCTAAAAAGGTCTATATTTGAGTAAAATACTCGGTACTCAGTAGTCAAAGTAGCATCCCATCGTCTTTGGAATTTCAAAGAGCAGTCATGGGAATTGGCCGCAGGAAAAAATGGCACCCAAATACATTCCTATCACTCTATTTTCCATATCTCCATCTCTATTTTCTATATATGTTATATTTCCTTATACTTTTTTTACATTATATTTGTTGATAGATTTTACAATATCTTAGTATTTTATTTAAACCTATTATTTCCTTATATAACTTTATATTTCTTTTCTCTGTTTTACACTTTATTCTAGATTACTATTATCATTTCTTATGTTACCTTATATTTTATTATGCTTACTTCATTGGCTCATGCTTTGTTACAGTTATTATTATTTATTTCTTAGTTCTCTCTTGCCGTTATCATTCCACCTATTTTGTTTTACTTTAATGTTCATTCTATGTACTTCCTTTTATGTTGTTGTTCTACTAAAACTTATTAGTCAATACCTATCACCTTTTTTAATCTTAATTCTGTACTATTCGATGTCTATTTAATGTTATTATACCTATTATTACCTGGTTCTTTTTCCATTTGTTGGAGAATGAAAAATAAATACAACTTCAATTATTCATTACAGTCAACCATCAATCCACAATTATATATATATTATTGTTTGATATTTAAATCCCTTTTATTTCCAAAGATTAAACATATTGAAGCCTGATGTATATATAAATACATTTTTTTCAATATATCTAATTAATATTTCCATATTTTTGAAAAATATCGATACGATAGATTTATCTCGTTATTTTCAGGCCTAATCGCAACGTTCCCGACGCCTGCCTATTTATTGGGAATTATCTACTGAGTGATAGTTGAGAAATAGTTTTTAATAATACGATTTAATAATTAAACTACTGAATATAATTGTTATTGTTTATAATTATTATTACATTTACTTTAATTCACTTTACTAATATTTTTTTTTTTTTTTTTTATTTATACATGATATTTACAACTGTATTAAAAAATTAAATACATTAAGTAAATTTGATAACAGAAAATAAAAACATGAAATGACTTGTTGAGAAACTACCCACTGGTAGCACTCTAAAAACAAAATGTATTTACAATAAGAGATCTCGAGGCCATCTTCTTTTCAGACGCCTCGGAGGGTTATCAGGAATAGAAGAGGAAGCAAGGTTAGAGACGAGAGGATTCGGATGGTTCTGGAGTTTATTATGGAAAGATCGGTATCTGGATTGGGCCAAATCGGAAACATAAGGAACATTAAGGTCATTATGGATTATTTTATTGGTGACAAAGTAAGGAGCATTGAGGATTTTCCGAAGGATTTTGGATTGTAAGGATTGGATACGAGAGGAATTTGATGGCTTAGTGGAGCCCCAAAGCTCAACTCCGTAAGTCCAAATAGGTCTTATTGTAGTCATGTATATAAGTCTTTTGTAATTTACTGGAAGCTTAGAGCGTTTGTCTAGTAAGTGTTGGAGTAGTCGGAAACGTCGAGCGGTTTCTTGTCGTTTCAGTCTGGTATGAGGATTCCAAGTTAGACGTTTGTCCAAGTGAAGTCCAAGGTATCGGATTTGTTCAACAGGGATAAGTGGGGTATTATTAAAGGATACTGTGGGACATGAGGTCATAGGTTTACGTCGAAGGGTAAAGGTGATTTGATGGGATTTATTAGAATTTATTTTAATTCTCCAGTTTTTACACCATTCTTCAAGGCTTGTGATGTGCGATTGAAGAGTTTGGGATGCAATGGTTGGGTCATTATTAACGGATAGGACACATGTATCATCGGCATATGTGGTAATAACAGTGTTAGGATGGGTTGGGATGTCAGCTGTATAAACTGTGTAAAGGATAGGACCAAGGATACTACCTTGAGGAACACCAGCGGACTGGGAAAAGAGGGATGAATAAGCATTATTGTGATTGACTTTTGAGTATCTATCAGTTAGATAGGAACGGATAATGAGGAAGTATGTAGGATGTAGGAATTTACGGAGTTTGTACAGTAATCCCGGGTGCCAGACTCGATCAAAAGCCTGTTCTACATCGAGAAAGACTCCCGTGCAGTACATTCCGCGCTCTAATGCAGAGGAGACAACATCCACCACACGATGGCATTGCTGGATAGTGGAATGGGATCTGCGGAATCCAAACTGGTGATCTGGGATTATGTGATTAGAATCTAGGATTGGGTACAGGCGTTTTAGGATGAGTTTTTCTAGGACTTTTCCCATGATGGGTAAAAGAGAGATAGGACGGTAAGAGGATGGGTATTCTGGTGGCTTTTTGGGTTTATGTATCATTTTGATAATGGATAGTTTCCAAGGGTCGGGAAAATATGTTGATCGGAGTACAGCATTATATATATATGTAAGGAATAGAATGGCTTTCCGAGGAAGTAGTTTTAGGATCTGGGATGTAATTAGGTCGTGTCCAGGAGCTTTGCGGGAAGGTAACCTGTGAATGATGTTGGATATTTCTGAAGGATGAAAGGCTTTAGGAGGAGGAGTCATTTGGAGTGGGATATCCAGTTCTGCTTCAATACATTCAAGGTGATTTGGGTTAAGAATATCGGGATGTGGGTTAAAGGTTTTAAAGAGGTGGTGTGCAAATATTTCTGATTTTTCTTCGTCGGATTTGGACCAGGTTTGGGCTTCAGTGAGTAGTGGATGGTTGCAGTCCTTAAATTTCAGGAGCCTTTTAGTGGTCGTCCATAGTGATTTATCGGTAGGTGTAAGTTTTTCAGTAAAATTTAGTAAATTTTGAATTTTGTATTTTCTTATTTCTGATTTCAGTTTGTTAGTCAGCTGAGTGTAATGCGCTTTATCTGTCGGGTATCTAGTTCGATGCCACTTCGATCTTGCTCTACGTTTTTCCTTTAATAAGATGCGAATATGCTGTGGCAAGTTAGTATTTTGTGGTTTGTTAATCTTATTGATAAAGGTATTATTATTTATACTGTCTGTTATTGTTGATGTCAGTTTTTCTATGGCACCATTAATGTCTTCTTTTGTCTTTAGTGGAATTTTGAGGTCAAGTTTGTTTTCCAAATCATCACGAAATTTGTCCCAGTTTACTCGTCCAGTGATCAGTTTGGGAGGTGATGGTTTAGGAGCAAAGTCAGAATGTAATGAAAGCAGAACCGGACTATGGTCTGAAGAAAGGTCATCCAGGGATTTGATTATAGTTTGGGAGGAGGAAATCTGGGAGGTGATAAATATATCCAGGATATCGGGACGTTTTTTGAGGGATGTTGGCCAATAAGTAGGACTCATGGGCGAGAGGATTGAATAACTATTAGAAGATGAGAGACGGGAAAGGATGTTACCGCGGGAGTTGGATGTTCGACAACCCCACCGTTGGTGTTTAGCATTGTAATCTCCTCCAGCAATAAAGCGCGATCCGAGGGATTGGAACAACGTATCAAGGAGATTAAAGGAGAGGGAATTACCAGGAGGACAGTATACAGCTGAGACTGTGAAATGGAAAGGGCGAGTTGAAAGGATTAAAGAAGTTGATTGAATGGCGTCAGTTGGAGTGGAAGGAATAAGGGAATGGGGTAAAGATTTATGTATAAGGATGCAAGAACCGGCGTGGGCAGTGTTGTCTGGATGGTCAGATCTATAAGTGATGTAGTCTCGTATGTGAAAATGTGTCCGTTTTGTGAAATGCGTTTCAGTCAGTAGAGCTATATCAATGTGATTGTCATGAAGGAATATGTCAAGTTCGTCACGGTGGTTGTGTAGTCCGTTAGCATTCCATAAAAGGATAGTTAGGGGCTTTGTGCTCATCGAGGGAAATTAAACGGAATTTCGGTCAGGATTCTGGTTAGTAGAGTGATAAGAGGTTTTATGGTGTTTTGGAGGTCCAATAGGAAGGATGATAGAATGGAAGTTAGATCAGATGGATGTTGATTGTGAAGTGGATTTAGGATAGGTTCAGGTGGCGGGTAAGGAGTGTTAACTGAGAGTGGGATTCGTTGTTGTGTACGAGGTGGGACTGGATTCGACGATACTTGTGCTGGGTTTTTTTTCTGGGCATTAGGATGAGATGGGTGCGATTGCTGTGGCGGTAATTTGACTCGTAGAGGTAGATGATGAGGGGGAATTTGCTGACGCGGAGGATGAAATATGAGAGGATTGGGAGTATGAGGTTTAGCTTGGGAGGCCTGAGGCGCCTGGCGTCGAGGCTGCTGCTTCTTGATGGTGGTATGGGTGCTAGTTTTGGTAGATTCCTGTTGAGGATGGGCGATTTCAGTTGAAGTAGTTGGTTCTTGTTGTGTTGAATGGGTAGTTTGTTTTGGCAACTCAGGAAAATTTGTAATATCAATTTCTGGTGGCTGGGTGTAAGTTTCTTTATTTAGTTGGCTGCACTTTAAGGCTATGTTATGAGTTCTTAACTTGTAGTATTTTTTATATACTATGCATCCTTTATAGCTTGCAGGATGGTCTTCGCCACAGAGAGCACATTTAGGAGGCTGGTCTCGAGGGATCTGACAAGTGTTAGATGCGTGTGGCCCGGCACATCTAACGCACCTCGCTTGATGATGGCAATAGGTCTTTGTGTGCCCCAAGTCTTGACACTTGGAGCATTGAACTATGACAGGTTTTTGTCTAGGCTCTTCGAATTTTACTGTCGAATACACAAGCCTCTTAACTTGAAATATGTCAATGTTATTGCTTGCAGGCTCCAAATCAACGAAAAACAGTGGCAATGGATATTTTTGCGTTGGATGTAGGACGCATGCTATATGCCTAACGTTATGTCCTATTTCCTCTAGATCAGATTTGATAACGGATATGGGAGTGGTTGAGTGCAAGCCTCTCAATACCACCCGATATGCCTTTTCTTGTCTCAATTGGTAACAGTGAAATTCATATTTTTTAGTTGTAAAATAATTTATCAGAGTTTTATAATTTTCTTTAGAGCTCGTGTTAATCTTAATGTCATTAACCCTAGAAAAACAGCGGAAACTGGTTTGTCCGATAAGATTGGCAATTTCTTGAACGAATGATATAAAATTTTCAATTTTAGAGACAAAAATAGGGGGCGGCTCGGGGTCAGTAAAACCTTGAGGTGCCGGAGGCTTGTTAGGTGAGTTACTACCAAGATCAAAATTATTGCTGGCTGTGGTATTTGGTGCAGTTGGAGCTGTTTTTGTGATGTTTGATTTGCTTCTAGTTCTGGGTGGTGATTTATTTTGCTCGGCAGGCTGTTTAGATTTATTTTGTTCAGCTGTCTGTTTAGATTTTGCTGATTTATTTTTCTTCTTGTTAGGCGAATTGCCACCTGACCCAGGGGCAGAGTTTCTGTTACGTTTTTGAAGCGAGCGTCTTTTCAGATATTGCGAATCAGTTTCGCTAACCTCGGAAAATGGTGTCTCGTCCTCTGAATCTTCACATGAAGATTTCTCGTCCAAATTCATATCTTCCATTATGATAAGAAGAGAAAAGAAAGAAAAAAAAAATATATATATACCTAAATATTAAAACTACAAAATAAGAATTTACGATCTATTAAAAAGAAGAAAAAAAAAAAATTACAAACTCAGAAACAGAAATAAAACAAAACATTTCTGAGAATAAATAAACAAAGGAAAAAAAATAAATAAACTGTCTCTTGGAGAAGAAAAAAAAAAAGTTCTACAAGTCTTTGGTTTCGTACTGAGATCAGCTGACGGAAGCGAGCTAGTATACAAACCTTGGCCGGGAACTTAACGTAAATAAGATAAGAAGCAAGGGAATTAACAGCCACATGGGCTATTCAAACGAGCACTAATTTATCACTTCATTGTTAATAAATTGTAACTCACCTCTTTATCCGTGAACTTAAAAATGTTCAACTGTTTATAATGTCACTGTTAATCAATTATTAACACAGAGTTTTGATTAATAAGCACATAGCAAAGTAATAATCACAGAGCGAACTGAAAACTAAACTGCAGTAGCGGCCATGACACTTACTCTCCTTTACTAAAATTAAATTTTATTTTGAAAAATTCCAATATACCACGGAATTTAATACTTTAAGCTGTATCCAGAGGCCATTTCTTATTTTTTTTCCGAGTGAAATAAGAAAGAAAACTTGTTCCATAAAAGTTTGCTGCTCAGTGGGTGCTTACCGATCTTTTGGAAACTAATAACATTACCTAAGCTCCCCAAAAAATATTAAAAGATAATTTTAACTTTTTATATTCCAGTCTTTAATATGAAAACGTCTTTCTTAACCAGAGGAACTCCTTACTGGATATTACATTATTGTTGTTATTATTATTGTATCAATTAAAGATAAATCTCTCTTTTTTTAGTAATATTTGTTAAATACTAATATAGACATTGGTGGCTTATTTAAGATATACTGTGTTAATTAATTGTTTGTTTAAATCTTAATCAGCTAGCTTTATATGAATAGGAATAACTAAATACACATACTATGATGCTATACAATCAATCTTAACTGAAATTATATTTTTATTTTCCTACGTATACTAGGTAAGGAAAGTATTGCAATGGGGTCAAATTTTCGACATACGGTATTCGACGGATCTATACGTTTCAGAGTACCATGAGTCCTAAAAAACACATTTTTAGCCATTGGTCTGTCTGTCTGTGCCAAGAATTTCTTGGGAACTACGGGACCGATTTTGTTGCTTCTTTTTTATTTGTTATGGTTTTGACTACTGATGCCTGAGACCGAAATTCGGTGCTCCATACGCAATAGCTTGCGCGCAATAATTGAAAAACATGTTTTTCTATAGACTGTAGCGCAAAAATGGCTCTAATGATTTTGGCGAAACTTTCTTATAATGTTTAAATCATTGTAATTTCAATTTTCGTACATGGACTAAATTCCCGAAAAAATTCAAGAAAAAAGTTATAAAGAAAAGAAAAATGTTATGGGGCCTAACTCCCTAAGTATATATTATACGGTAAAATTTATAATAAAACTTTTGAAAGATAATTAAATTACCAACAATACAAAACAAAAATCATCGAAATCGAACCAGTATTAGCTATGATACAGCTTATTCTATTTTTTTTACACATTTTTTAACTTATTACTTTCCTACCTATACAATATACCTCTAAAAAACTATATAAAAATCGTACATTTCGGACAACTATTAACAAAGTTACAGCTATTCAATTTCCAACGTAAGAATACGGTTTCATATCCTGGTGTCAGACAGGGGTGAATGAGAGAGTAAAGATGACTAAGTGAAAGTAAGAAAATCTGTTGCCCGCATCACACAATCTTCAGTATTTCCTATACTTTTAACAGAAATTATTGTTTGACAATACTAAGCTATGCCAAATAGTTTTTGATCAGCAATATTAGGAAGTATTGAAATTTTTACACTGATATACCTTAAGCCAGTATGCATTGCTTTAAGTTATCAAATAAATCATACTCAAATCTTATGTTTGATCAATTTTCAGGAAAATGTATCTAGTTCAATTCTATTTTTATTTCTTCATGAACATATGTAAAGTTATAAAAATTTTTCTAAAATAGGTAGGAAAGTCGTGTGAGTGGACACACGAAATTGACACATTTCAATTCATATCCATTGACTGTATAAGCAGTAGTTGATCCAATTGTAATAGAGGGCAAAAATGACTAGATGGTCAAAGAGCTCAAAACATTTATAAAATAAATAAAACTATAAACAAAATTAGAAAATAAATAAATGTGAAAAAAATTGGTATAAGACAAAATTATGTTTTAAACACATATTTTAAATACCTTTGTAGAAATTAAACTACAGACATGTTAATGTTAAAATTCAACTTATAGCAGTAATGTGAGGATTCCCAACGATAACAATATAAATTCCACAGAAGGGAGAAAAACTTAAAAATACATTGGCTATCGAATTAAAGGAACTATGTAAATTGGAAAGTGTTTCAACAACATCAATTATAATATCCAATAATGGACTGAAACCAAAATCAACGGTAGCAGGTACAGATATTCTGGAATTACCTCTTGATGTGCTAAGAGAGGCACAGGAATCAGTTGTCTTGGACACATTACGAATCGTCAATAAATTTTTAAATATTTAAAAATCCAAATAATATGAAGGTGGCTGGAAATTGACGTTCACCTCAGTTATAAAAAGTGAGAAAAAACGTAATAACGATAATAATAATAATAATAATAATAATAATAATAAGGAGTATGCGGAGCTCTTGCAGGTACTAACGAAAAAGACATGATGATGTTGAAAAAGTCTATCACATGGCGGTTGGTCTATAACAGATGGTCGTTTAGAACAGACCATCTCCTGACTCACAACAGACCTCATATTGTCTTAATTTACGACAATGTTTAGTTAGATAAGCAGTATATGTAGTGCATACTTAGTTAAGTAAGAGATTATAAGCATCGCTTTGCCAATCGACGGAAACATTAACTCAGTCTGTGCAGAAAGCGTCTGCTAAGCAAGGTCAGTATAGCTTCCTCGCCGTTCTCACTGGCCAAAAAATATCTATATCAAAAGCTATTCAATTTATCTTATATAAATAAAATCTGTAGGAGTAGCTGTTTTCGGAAATTCAGTAATCCCTGAACATATACAGGTTTGATATCCACAAGTTTTGTTCGTCAGGGTATACAAAAATGCGAAAGAGTTCCGCATTTGCAGGTTGCATATTTGATGATTTGTGATTTAAAAAAAAAATTATGATTAATTCGTATAATTTAAAATTTTATTACACTCTGCTATCTCCTTCCTTTAGCACATAGAATAGCAATAGAATAAAAATTGAAATTTGTACGATCTTTTGCACTAACAGTACTGATATATATTTAAAAGGTAAGTTTTCCTTTGTTTGTGCGTTGTTAACAAGGCCAATACTTTAAAAAAAAATTAATTATGCTGGAATATATTTGGGAAGTTCACACAACTTTAATATTAAATAGAAAATGGAAACCACGCCGAGCTGGATAAACTTCAATAGAAATAAACACAACCACAAATAAGACGTTTTTTTTACAAACACAGAGTAACAATTAATTTAAATTTACTGAAAATTACACGAAATCGAAGTAACCACAGTAATTGTCATGTCAGTAACGTTTGCATTCTATCAAACAATACAGTATAAATTAACTATTTGAATAACACTTAAAATTTTATAACCACATAAAAATATCGTCTAAACCTAACTCCCACTTCATATGATTCTAATTCCACTGCAATTATATCGTTAAAAATTACATACATTAATTTTAATTATTGAATGGAATTCAATGAAATTGTTATTAAATAATTTCTGAACTATTCTCTAAATTTCCTCCAAATTTGGCTTAAAATGAACAAGCCGTTTTCAAACTATAGGCGTGTCAAATAATACGTTCACTGATCCGAAAGTGGAAGTCTTTTTTTTAGAAAAGTGAATAGAATTTAACAAAACCAATCCCTAACTTCCCTCTAAATTTGAGATAAATTTAACTAGCGGTTTTAGGGATATTGACGTATCCAGGAAAATGCATTCACACATATATAAGAGAAAGTAGTGGACAGAATTCAATAAAATTGACACTAAATGTAGTTTCACTGATTTTTTCACTGATGCCGACCTGCTCTTCAACTTTGAGCTAAATTAAACTAGCCTTTTCTGAAATAAGTGCTGGGTGGAATTTGATAAAATTGATATGGGACTATCTAGGCAACAATCCGCACAATCTCTGAAAATTTAATGAAAATTGGATGAACGGTACTAGGTCCTAGGTGATTATCTTTTAATTGATTTGACTACAGACAGACAGACATACAGACACCGAACCAAATTTGATCCTTGATGTCTGGAACGTAAACGCGAGTAGACAATTTTGATTCTGAGAACATTTTTTTTAACCTCTCGCACGAATACAATGCTTCCTTACCTAGTGAGAAAGCAAAAACTCGGAAATATCAAGGTCTAGCAGCTAAGTTTGTATAAACTTAATAAAGTAACTGTAAGGGGTATTGTGGTTTCCAGCAATGTACTGGCCTGATACCAGTGTCTACTGTGGAAGCTACTCACAGGCTTCTAACTCATGTAATAAATAAAGCCCAGAAAGCTGTGCTGTTGAATACTATCAGAATTGTGAGAAGTTTTTTCAACATGCAATAGAAATTAAAAGTGTTTGTAGTTGATTCTCACCCTCTCAGGGCAAACGAACGTTCTCTCTCCTCTTGTCACGAAAAGAATTTTGAGTCGAGCTATCAAAATATAGCATTTTTTTTTATTTATGGAAGTTAACAGCTGAAGAGTTCGAAATATCAAATAATTCGAATTATCGAGAGTCGATTGTATGTATAATTTAAAAATACAAAATAAATATCTTGTTAGCAGCTCAGTAAAATTAACGAAAATGGATTTAACTGATTTTGGAACATAATGCCTAATTAGGAGAACCTTTCAAGTTATTTATATTGATAAATGTATTTAATAATCACAACTTATTTCAATGAGACGAAAGTAATTGGTCAATGACGAACAACTTTCGCACCTAGAGGTTCTCAAGCTCGCCTGAATGTAGCGCCACTTACCAATATCAATAGTTTAAAAATAACATAAATTTTATTATATAGTTCAATCGTTAAATTAACTAATTGATGACCAATATCTTTAGTAGCTAAAATAATTTTCGTCAAATGAATTAATGAAATTCAGGAAACCTAACTTTTAAAAAATTTAAAATGAAGGCTTCAGCAGTTTTAAATTTATCAATTTTAAGACCAAAAATCATCAAGACCATTTTCTAAAAAAAATCCAAAAAATGTTAACAAAACAAAAATAAACACAATTTTATTTATGAATTACTCCTATAATAGATATAATATTTACTATTTATAGTATTACAGTAAATATAATATTTACTACTACATTTAGTAAGTGGTCACTTTCTCATACATTTATGCCTCAACTGAGAAAAAGTGAGAGAATAGAGTGAAAACTGGAGAAGTAGGGATGGCCGATTATTTTTGTTTCCTTTTCAAGCGGTAGTAAGAACGAAAATGTTAATAAGAACAATAGTCTTATGAATGTAAATTAATTTCAATATTGTGAAATCATAAATGATATATATATATATATATATATATATATATATTTATCGTTTTAATAAAATACCAATTGTTATTTCAATTTATAGGTAAGACATTAGAAAATTCTTTAATGTGTCAATGAAATTTCTCAGTGAAAACCTCTTATGTATAGTATATAATTTCGTCTGAAACGTGAGCCTATGTATCGTTGCAAATTTGTTACTCTAACATGGTGCTGAGGATTTAATTATGAAAAAAAAAATTGTATGAATAAATCGAATCGGTTATTGTAGAAACAACATGGGTGACATTTTTAAGTGAGTTAATGAATAAGGAATTTTTTTTTTTTATACATTGATGTTTTCACATCATGTAATGCACAATTAAGGACTTATTTTGCAATTCATTCTTTCATAAAAATCAATTGAATAAATTTCGAGCTATAATCGTGAAAGAAAAACCCGTTTACAAAATCTTTAACTATCTTGTAATTTTAAGTTTTATGTTTCAAGATTCGTAAAACTCAAGAACCAATAAAAAAAGCTATCGTTGTTTGCTGTCTGAGTCAAATCAATGTATTAATTTTTTTTCTGAATAAAGGCACACTAAATCAATTTAATTTAACATTTGATAAAGGCTATTTATTTCAGAATTAAACTTTTAAATCATTACTATTTAGTTATAATTAAAGAAAAAAATTATAAAAAGGAACGAAATATGGTTTGTGGTAGAAAGAACATATGTGTAACTCTTTAAAAAAAAAACGTTCTGTACCTCTAATAATACTTAAATAGCTAAGAAATATTATAAATAGTGTAAACATCAATTGTTTATACTACATGTTTTTAATATATTTTACTATTATATATATATTTTTTTTCTCAAAATCATGAAAATGACATGTATCATTTCTGCAATAATTCTAAATGTATTGAAGGTGGTATAGTGAATTGTGAAAATATAATTAAAATATATTTTTAAATTTAATTTCTTGGTTAATTGTTATATTTGTATTGGTTGTTACATTCTTTAGATAAATCTTAGGATCGGCGAAGTATATAATGATAGAAGGATATATACAATTTAATTTAAAACTGTTTTAATTTTTCAATAGTATGTTAATTTATTTATTCCATTACACATAGATTTCTTTAGCAAAATATTAAAGAAAGGCCATTACGGAAAACATTATTAATAAATTTATTCCAGGTTGTAAGTTACATCTTTCAGGTAATATTTTTTAAAATCAAAAATATTAGGTTTATTATGCAATACAATATAATTTATATTGTTAAATATTGAAAGAGGAAGAGAAAGAAAAAAATAAATAAAATTTTAAATAATTTATTTATTTACAATGAGTAGTTTAAATTATTTATGAAGATGAAAATAGATTATATAACGAATATAATGTTTTCACCAGGCCGGTTAGATCAAGAGAAGCGACAGAACGGCCGAGGACGCGCGGTATAAGGTATATATAGACGGACGTAGTGAGAGACCTTGAGGTACACCTCCGTTATGTTGGCGACCTTGCCACACCCGTCCACGCCCAGTCGCTGTATTTCTTCCTACATTCCTCCTTCCCTGCTCCTTCGGATCCGTTTCTCGAAACGTTACAATATTCAGGAACAGTAATCTCCTGGGAACGGTAATTTAACCAAGTTATCCGTCTACGAAGAAACAGTATCCGTTAATCAACAGTAAGTATTGTTGATGTATTAATTATAAAATCAAATTCTTAAGAAGTCTAAACTAGTCGTATCTAGGATTCCAAATATCTTGAATTTTTATAAATAAATATATTTTTTTGATATTCAGTATAACAATAATCGGGCTTAATGAACCCGAAGGTTCCATGCCAATAACACATTTGGTACACGATTGATATCAATATTCTTCCATCCACCGTGCTCCGTCTAAACCCATCCCCGTCTGATCAGCTAGCCATAACGCAATCTTCCCACCTTCGCTTTGGTCTACACCTCGTACGCTTGCTAGTCGGCACGGCGCAATTAACATTTTATAAATTCTTCCGTCACTAAGCCCAGCGATTTTACATGTCCATTAAAATTAATCATCCCAAATTATTCATCTAAATTATACTAACCGGATACAGTTTGCTCAATTCTGCGTTTTGTAACCGCCTAAATTCTCCGGTTGACTCATCTTCGGTCCGAATATTCTGGGCAATACTTTATTTTGAAAAAATCTTAAGACGTTGCTCATCCCTTAATGTAGGAGGCATTCGTTTTTCAATTTCGCTTTCAGAAAGAACCGTAGAAAGGATAATGGTTTTGTAAATTTTAATTTTTGTTTCGGGACAGGATGCGTGAAGTAAGTAGTTTTGACAAAGGAAAATAATAAGCTTTTCCCACTTTCAATCTAACCTTAATCTCCTCTTCAATTTCCTTTTTTTCTAGTTATCGTAGGTCCTAGATACCTAAAATTCTGCATATTTTCAAACACATTTTCTTTTATGATATTAAATATTAATGTTCTAATTTAGAATAATGCGTATCCACAAGGTCAGTAAAATTGTACATATTTGTTTTAAATTACTGCTAGTTAATGCCTTTATAATGAATATATTATCAATCATATATTTTTAGATAATAAAAGTTTCGGTCAACAATTTCTTAAAATAAATTTTATTTGTCTTTTAACGTTAATTTAAGGGTGGAGGGCTTCTCAGTAGGCTGCACAATGGCTTTCAAAGCTCAGGGTGTCGGGTTCCAATCCGGCTGCGGGCAAATAAATTATTTATTCTGTTTTATTAACCGTGGATTGATGGTGTTGTCGCGATACTCTCCCACGGCACTCCCAGCCTCTATAAAGTGGCTACTCTTGATTAATTAATCAGTCGAGGAGGAAAAACCTGGTGATTGAGTCTCCTTTTGGTCAAATCTTATCCTTGTACAACTTTTAACCAAGTAACTGTACTTCCCATCATAGTACTGAACCCAAGACCGTTCATGGGTTGGAATGGTATAGGTGTATTTTCAACTATAATTTGCACGAGTCAAATGTTGATAATCAAGAAATCAGCTGACTATTTCAGGAAATAATGGTATGTTCGGGCATGGGAAAGCACAGTACCCAGAAACAACTCTTCCCTGGCTCAATTCAGTAGTTATTTTCATTGTTTAAGGAAGGATCTAGCCCTGTAGTGAATTAAAAGAACTATTATAGGAGGTTAATAAACTTTAGTGAATTAAAAAACTATAGTAGGAATTTAATGACTCAAATATATAATATATAATAAACTCAATACGTAATTAAATACTGTTTTTAAAAAATCTTCTTCATCGAATCTGTCTAGCACAGGACCTCTCGTTCACCCAAACTAATAGTTCGTTAGTTGTAGCATTGTGAGTTGCTCAGCTCAATGAATAATGTATCAGCTTCTGTGGTCCTGGGTTCGTGTCCGGATTTATTAAGTTTATTTAATCAGTAACAGCTGACCAAGAAACAGACATTCTTTTATGGTATTTAACCCAATAAACATGGGTTGTAGCGGTAAATTAGTTTTATGTGTAGCATAAGTATACAAAGATTGTTGTGCGATATTGTATGAGTATACTTGAAAAGTTTCAGATTATGGCCGGCGCTTATGGTATACTATGCCGCAAACCAGAGGACATTTTCTGAAGCGTTTATTTATTATTTATTACTTTTATGCAAACAATAATATATCTGCAATTTCTTTTTCTTTTAATTCGCTCAACTGATCGATTGTTGATTCTCCTATCGCTAAGAATAAACTTTTTCACTTGTTTTAATTTTAAACGTATTATATTGTTTAAAAATTCATTAGATCCAACGCATACGTTTAGCGGAGGAGCAAAAACACGAGGGATGACCTGAGGGGCCGAACGAGGCCTGTATGCAAATAAGGCCCTTTCAGAGGAAGCGAGGGCTATTCCTAGAGAGAACTTACAAATAGGGGCGGTGGAATAGTTTTCTATATTCTTTGAATATATACTGGAAACTCTAGCGCTCTCTATGCATCCCCCGTAATTCATTACCGCTCTTTTATATTCAAAAGGGCAACTTGGATGGAAGTTTAAGGAATACGTAAATTGATAATTTTCTATTTCTTAAAAAATCACTCTATAATGAAAATTAATTGGAGAAATAAGCGTTACCATTATTTAAACAAAGATTTTACTATCGTTTCTGGATCGTTCGTTTATAAAAATATATTATTTTTCACCGGATATATTATTATCAAAACCTAAACCAGTGGTCGGCAAAGTGCGGCTCCAGAGCCGCATGTGGCTCTTTGGCTCCTAATGTACGCCTCTGGCACAAATATCCACGGATGGCGCAATAATATTTTCATTTAAAAACAAACTTGGTAAGAAAATAATTACATCTTATTTTGATAATGGAAATTCTTCTATAAATCAAGAACATGTATAATGTTTTGTTTAAGTTACAAGATAGATAGGTAATTATTTTATTTATTTTTTGTCATCAATTCTTCCCCCGCACCTGTCATGGTAGTGACAATTAGCAGATTTGTTGTTGAGTAGAAGATGGCATGATAGGCATGACGAAGAATGGAGCTCAGCAGCACCTCTTCTCTGGTCTGTTTACATCCTAAAATCAGGATAGGAGATCTCTCATCCAGCTTCTTTTCAGTCGCCTCCTGATGAGCATTTCAGCCGTGGCCATGTCGTTGATAAGTCCTTAGTGATGTCCATTTAGTTTCAGATGAAATCGGGAGTAAAGAGTACGTGTGTGCTGGTCAATAGTTGGTTGCCTTGGGTCGGTAAGTAAAGTCTTGTTGTTAACATACCAGGGAGTTGCAGTTATTAGTCTTAAAATTTTAGATTGAAAAGATTGTAGTTTTCGTAAGTGAGTCTTAATGAACCGTAAATCTGTGAGGCGTTTGTCCAAATGGGTTTGAGCAGGTAAGTGTATGTATTTAGTTTTTGTGTATTTTTCAATTTTGATTTAGAAAACAGTGAGTATAGTATTTTCAGTCACTTGTTCAAAGTCTTTCATTTAATTTCGACGTTTGATCCTCAGGTCATCTTTCTGTCAAATATTAGTCCGAGGTAGCGAATAGTGTACGTCTGAGGAACTGGATTGTTGCTCATATAAAATGGTGGGCATGTTTCTATGTGATTTGCTATGATTTAATCTAATTTTCCAATGTGAATACCAATTTTGTAAATTTAGTAAGTGATTTTGTAAATTTAATGAGGCTGGTCTGGGGTCATGGTGTTTTGTTAAGATGGTTGTATCGTCAGCTTAAGTAGCAGTCAATGTTTCAGAGGTGTTTAAAATGTTCAGATAGATAATTAAAATTGTTTTATTGTTGTAAAAATACGTAACGAACATCGAGTTTAATTTTATTAGTTTTCGTAAACGTAAACACAAACCATGTACAAGCTACCAGCTGAAATTGTTCATATTTTTTCACCGTACTCCGGTGTGATACAAAGGTACCACAAGCACATTCGCGCATACTTTTTCTAAAGTAGTGGGGTACAAATTGGCATCACAGACCAGCAGTTACAGTGTGAACAGTTTTGTCTTATCTAACGTGTCTGCCGTTGTCCTGTCAATTATTATTTATAAAGCATTTATCTTGCAGGTTTCAGGAATTTAAAAACAGCAGAGCAACTTTAGCGTTTGTCAAAAATCCTCTTAATGCTACGATAACCGAGTTGAAATTTTCTCCTTTTGAAATTGACATTGGTTGCTTTGAAATACAATTGCTGGATTTAAAAAACGAGGAGATATGACGCTCTAAATTCGAACGTCTTTGAGTTGAATTTGAAATATAGGAGAAATAAAAATGTGATCTTTGTTCAAATCACAAGTGGCCTGCTTTCAATGACCTGGAGAAGGAAGATATGATCATTTTCAACTCTTGGAATATTATTTCTGACTCCTACGATCAGCTGAAAAAGCTCACGATTGTAGAACCCTTTTCGGTTCTACATATATATGCGAACAATCTTTTTCAAGCATGAACGTTATCAAGAGTAAATTGAGAAGTCTTCTTATTGATGAGAACTTGGAATCATGCCTAAAATTAAAAACGACAACATACAAACCTGACTTACTCAAACTTTCTAAGGAGATGTAAGCACATTGTTTGCATTAATAAATATTTATTAAGTATGAAATTCAGTTTTATTTAGTGTACTAATTATTTAGTGTAATAAAAGTTTACTAAACAAGCCAATTTTTTTTAAATTGTTGTAATGTTCATATTTGGCTCTTTGGTTAATATGTTTGCCGACCACTGCCCTAAACTATTAAAGAATTATTTAAAAAATGTGGTACAAGTTCTCTAATTAAAAGCCAGATACAAATTTAATATGGTCAAAATGTGTTTATTAGGCATTTCATTGTTTGTATTAGGTTAGTACTTAAAGATATTAATTAAATGATCTTGCTTATAACAGTTAGTAACCATTTTTTTCCCTTCAATCCAGGCATCTTCGCAAATGGTACCATAAAATAACATATATATGTACATGTTTCTCGTTTCAATGAATCCAAAAAAAAAAAAAAAAAAAAAAAAAAATGCTCCGTGTTTCAAATTTATATTCAAAAGGCCGGATGGAAGTTTAAGTAATATCTAAATAGATAATTTTTTTTTTTTAAACTCACTCGATAATAAAATATAATTGGATAAATAAGCATTATCATTATATAAAGAATATTTTTAATTTTGTTTCTTGATTGATTATTGTTTATTGGCCAGTTAAGACTATATTGGCCAATCGGCCCGATATTTTTGTATGACAACTTTTTTAACGATTATGATATGATATTCATGATTTGAAGCGTTTATTTATTATTCAACTTGTATGCAAGCAATTTACAAAGCCCTTTTTCTTTTAATTATTTTAATTTCGCTTAAATGATCGATTGTTGATACTCCCATCGCTAAGAATAAATTTGTTCTCTTGTTTTAATTGTAAACGTATTATATTTTCTGGATTCAAGTGAAAATCAAATGAGTATTTAGTACCTCATTAAATTAATTAGAAAAGGCTCCAATTCCTAGAATTTTCGTAAATAAAAATAAAATAAAACGACGAGATGAAGCAGTTCACGAAGTTTAGGCTGATGTTAATAATTTGAAAAAAAGTAGTCTGCATTCCGGACTACAAATCTTGCTAAATTGGTCTATTAGTCTAGTTGAATAGACCAGTTCAAAATCGAATATTCAAACAAAACTGAAATCGCAGAATTAAGATTGGAATCTGCCTGGTGATGTTAATGGATATTTTTTTACTGAAACTAAAAGACTAATCGGAAGTACAACTTTATATTCAAAATTATAGAATACTGCTTAAACGACTTCGATTAAACTCGTTACATCGAACTACAATTTTTTTTATTTTATTTTTTTTAGAAATATAATAATCAACACGTGGACAATAATTATAGTGGTATATGAACAAATTCACACCATATATACAGAAAATATGAAATTAACAAAAATAAAATAATAATCAAAAACAGTACAATTAAACGGTTTTTTAAATCAGCTAGTTCTCCTCAACGAGTTAGCCTGACAGATTTTCGATGACAAATTTTCATAATGGCTTTCCTGAAGTACCTTAGTTTTTGTTTATTACAAATAATTAAAATCTATCTTGTTGTTATTGTAAATAAAAAATTGATAAATATAATCTGTGAAAGAATTGGTTGATTAATTAACAATAAAAAAATATGATTGTTTTCTTTGGATGAAAACAAATTTCAGTGAACGGGTGTAATGTTATTGAACATAAACCATTATAAAGCTTAAAAGATTTTTTTTTAAATCTAAGATATATAATCGTAGAACTTAATGGAGAATGACGAAAATTTCTATTTTTGTATTATTTAATAAAAATATATATTTTGCTTAGAAACTAAATGATATGGACACTTTCAAAATTTATTTTCTGCTTGGCAGGCTGTCACATGGTTCATGTGTAAATCATGGCACAAATGATGTTAAAATTTAATATAAAAGAGTGAAAACACAAAAAGAGACATAAATTAAATATTGTTATAAAATTCTAAACTCAAAATGTTAAGTAACTATAACGAAAATAATTCACTATTTTTGGTGAAAACACTAACACTAGTGTTGCCCAAATGAGTGACCGAGACCGAATCTTAGTCTTGCAAACTCAGTCTTGGTCATGGTCTTGATCTTACGCAAGAGTCTCACAACAGTCTTGCAGTTAATTATTAGCTTATTACTATAGAGATATTACTGTAATTTTTTAGATAGGAGAAACCTAAATGAGGCCGAATGAAAAATTAGAGGAGTTAAATGCAAAAGTATATTGCTTATACCAATTATTAACAGATAGTAACTAAAACTGTCGATTATTAGTAACTATTTTGCCCTAATTTTTATTTAAAAAATCTATTTTTTTTTACCAGTCCTGGTCTTGGTCTTGCAACAGTTAGGCGGCCTTGGTCTTGGTATTACAAATTGCAAGATCAAGACCGATTTTGGGCAACACTAACTAACACGTTATAAAGACAGAATTTCTTTTAATTAATTAATTTAATTAAAGAATTATTTTTTTAGATATTGCTTTCTACTAAACAAAAAACCTGACAACATACTTATGAACAATTGTATAAATACTGTTTAGTAATTTAAAAAAAAGTTTTAATATTTTAGAGTGCAGCTTTAGCTCATTCCTCTTAAAGTTCTTGCCCATCGATTCCGATTATTTTAATGTCAGTTTCTCAGAAGCTTAGAATGGAAAAAAACAGCTATATAAAAAACTATGTAACTTATTCTGCTACAAAATTGCTGATTTACAATTTTTTTTTTTTATTTTATAGTTTTACTGGAAAATATTTTCCTTATTAATTATGTATAGGGCACTTTAGTAAGAATTTTATTTATTACACAAGTTATATTATACGCACAGAAAGGACACCAGTAGTATGGTAGGCCCACGAGAACATTAACTAAATGCCCTCCCTATGCAACAGCCTTTAACCAAGATTTATTGATGCTGGGTCGGCCCAGACTGAAACTCTAGCGTACATCATATTGATATATAGGACCAGGATGGACAATCACTGGTGGCGTGCCATACAGTACATGGTGACAAGGCATGTACTCGGACCGTGAACTACGACCGTGCATAGATAATTCATATAGAAATTTGACTAATATTAAGTGTTATTAATTATAATTGTAGGTATACAACAAAAAAAAAACGCTGCAAATTATTTCACAATGGTTTATTATTTCCAAACATTTATACATCTAAAGTAACATTACCTTCATTTACAAAGAAAAATAAATAAAAGGTGATTCCAATTATTGGACTAAACTTTTTTATTAAATCATTAGTAATATGCTAAAAAAAATAGCATTACTTCAATAACACATTCAAAATTTAAAAACCAAAACAAAGGATATAACATTTGCAGTAGAACATATAAAAAAAAAACTCGAGACCATATCATTGCTCATAATTGTTCGATTTTAACGAATTTTTTTTTTAAAGGAAATTCAGTAAACTTCCAAAAAAACTATGGTTCAATATTGGAAATAATAAACCAAAAAAAAATTAAATACTGTATCAAAAATATACAAAAATAAAGAATTAATTAAAATAAAAAAATGATATGATAGAGAAACTGATTTTAGAATAGAATAGAATAGGATATAATTTTATTCTGGGACAAATCATTCAACAAAAAAAAAATGTATTATTAAAATATTATATCTGGCCTATATAAAAACAAACACAAAAAGTAAAAAGATAGAGAAATAAGTAAAGAAAACATTAGTTAAACATACTATATACAAAATAAAAAAATCTAATATACAAAACACTTGAAACTATGCCAACGCACTAAAACTCTGTACAGTGGTAAAATACAAATATACAATTTTAGAAAAAAAAATTACAGAAAAAATAAAAAATACATTACATTCTTCTCAGAAATAAACTCTGTGTCTCTGTAGAAAAAAAGAGAGAGAGAGAGAAAAAAAAAGCCGAATCTGATAGTAAAAATTGTGAGTATTTAAGTGATGAATTATATGTAGATTATATTATCATTATGTTAATCATTATGAATATTATGTAATTTTACATAAAAGGTTAGCTGGTATCTGACTATTTTCGGGACAGGAATTGGAATGTGAGGGTTTCAAATATAGATTTTATGAATATTAACGATATTACTTTATCCATATAAACATGATTATGGCTGATGTTCTGACCTTTGAAATTTAGATAAAATAATTACTGTTTTTATTTTTGAATTAATTATTAAAAGGGTTTTTTTCCACAAAAATTTAGTTATTTTATATTTTTTTATTGAGTATCGGATTAAACAGTTGTGCTCATAATTCAAAATAAGATATTAAGTATTGATTGCAAACGAATGTTTTACTTTTTAGGAAGGTTTTGATTTTTAAAATATAATATGCCATGAAAAACCTTTTTCTTTATTCAAATGGTCTTAAATTTTAAAACACTATCTCTCAAAAAATGATTTATCGATGATACAGGATACATTCAGCTATTTCCATTTCTTTCTTGAGAGTCATTAAGGAAACGAATATTTATAATATATTTTTTTAACATTATATGCCATTTGCACCTGCGCTGCAGAGCATTTTGCAAATTTGATGTATTTGTTATTTGTTTCCGATTTGCTTGATTTGCTTTCATTTTGTGTTACTGTAGAAGTAGGCCTCTTTGCCATTTTCATTTTAATCTGATTATTACCTATTACCTACCATCGTCAGGTAATAGGTAATAGGTAATAGGTAATAATCAGGTAATAGGAAGCAGGAAATAGAAAGAACTAGTGGTTTAAAGTGATTTTGAGTTGAAGAATGTAGAGTATTTGTCATAGATGTAGGATTTTACTGTTGGGACTTTTAAGTCGTTATGCAGTGTTATTTAAAATGTACCAAGGTGTGTTGACAATTTTTCGTAGAATGTTTTATTGTGTTGTTCGTAATTTGTTTAGGTGTGTTTGTTTGGCCAAACCCTAAAGTTCTACTGTCTATGTTCAAATTGGTCTTAGTAGGGTATTGTAGATCAGTCGCTGGTTTCGTAAATTAAGTGAGTATCTGTAGACCAGAAGATGGGAGTTGGTTATATCATCTAGTCAGTTCTTGTCTTTTTAATTTATTATATGTTCCAAGTAGAGTAAATGAACTGTTCGTTGACCAAAAACAACAGTTCTTAAAAACTGTTGAAAAAAAAATAGTTCATGGAACAACGCAACGATTCATGGTGTAATACCTATTCGTTTAATAGCAAGTCTGGAAATGAATGAATTGTTTTATGTATGACGTTTGGCATTTTTCGTGCTTGAAATTGATAACCTTTGAATTTATTTGTAATATTACATGAATGTTATATCTTAAAAATATGCTTAAGTTAATTTAGTAATGTCATGTCCTGAGCGTCTGTGGCTCTAGTGCCCTCTTTCAGCCTCCACTGGCTTCCAATACTTGTGAGCGGCTGGAAAAGTGGAACTGAGATCTTCCGGAGTCTTGCTTTGCCTTCCACGTGTGGGGGAAAAAGCCTGGTTCGGAGATTCTTTGGCGAATGTATATAGTTATGATTGTGTTTAGAAGTTTTTATTTTATTTTATTTGTCTATTTTTTCTTTCTTTTTATTTACCTTCTTCATCAGTATTATTTATTTACTTCTTATATTTATATTTATTATTTGTATATATTGTATGAATGAGAACTTTTAGTAATAATGCTTATTGTCCTCCAGCAGTGGCTGATTGTATTATTATTCAATAAATAGGTTTTAAAAAAAATAAATAAAATTTAGTAATGTAGCTTTTATTTATTTCTTTTTAATTTTTTTAAAATATTTTTTTATTTATTTATTTTTCTAGTAATGTAGTAACTATAATGAAAGATTTTATTTATTTCTAGCCTTCATCAATATTGGGAGCTAAATATTATATTCCTAAACTTAACAGTTGAAACATGTCTAATAAACTGTTGGATTATTTTCATGATGCTTCGTCGGAATGCAAAAAGAGATTTGTATTGTTCGAAAAAAAGGAAACGAAAACAGATCAAAAAGTAACTCGACCAGTGACAAACGGCTGAACTTAAGAAAAACAGCTGTTGTTATCCGTTTTGAAGGACAGTTCATTAGTTTGAGATCAAGAACTGTTTTTTTTTTTAACATTTGGCGTTTTCTCTCCCACCCCTAGTTTCAAGTAAGTTTATTGTCAAAGTAGAAGTAACGTACTGTATTATTATTAATAGTTTATTTTTAATTAGTATTTAATTTATTGGCATAAAATTTAATTAATTATTTATTTATTTTATATTTATATTATTGCAAAGTATTTACCCATGCCTTACATCATTCTAAGCGCAAAGCCCTTGGACCGTTTGAACGGCACTCAACCTGTCGATAAGACCTAGGACTGAGAACTACTTTTCAAACCCAACTCAAACATCACTATCTAATTCTCTATGATCCTTCAATCTTTTTTTCTGTCACGGACTCTTCACACTTTTTTAGAAATAAGAGATTCCGTCTGTAAACTCCTCACTTAATCGTATGCTATTTATACTGGCAGTATACTCGTTATTGTTTATGCCAATATTTTATATACACATTATTAAGAGTTTAGTCTTCTCACATATAACTATTGATAGTGCTACTGGTAAATGAAAAAAACAAACAATAACTATTGGCAACAGACCTTTAAAAAATTACGGTACCTCGTTGGACCACAAACCGTACTAACTAACTCAGAGAGGAGGTTACCATGACTAGGTTAAAAATAGAACACACAAATCTAACTCATTTAAATCTCATAATTAAACAGCCACCACCAAAATGTCGACATTGCAATGGCCATCTCACTATCAGTCATATTTTCCAGGAATGCCCTTATCATACATCAAATGCCGGGTATATCAGGAGTATTAAACAATAACGAAACGAACATTAAACCAGTTATAAACTTTCTTAAAATTCATAGAGCATTAGATATAATATAGAAATGAATATAATTATTATTTTACTGTATTTTTATCTTTATCTAATTTTGTTGCCTCTGTCCTGTAAGGTCATTGGCAACACCTTTTATTCACACTCTATTATAGAACTTTATTCTTTTTAAAAGTTCAAACTTTTTTTAAACAGCTATTTCGTTTTATTTATTTCGTTTTTCATACGTTTTTTAGTATCTTTATTTGTTATTAGTTTTTTGATCATTTATTCTGTTTTCTCTCTTCTGAGGAGTTTCTGAACTCAATAGACAACAAACATTAACTGACTCACACGCGTTGATGACCCTCGGGTTTTAATCCTTAAAGCCCAAACAAACTATGGTACCTCGGACTCTACTTAGACAAATGACTTAACACGAAATAAAGAAGATAAGAATCGACTAGACGATATAACCAACTCTTACATCTTTTGGACTTGGCGTGTCTATATATTGTATTGAAAAACGGTGCCGGATACACGGATCCAAATAACAGTCACGGTGTTTAATAGAATGTTTAAGATCCGTGGTTATGGGGATGATTTAGATATTGTCGGTAGATCCCAGGCTGCAGTTCGTGAGGCTTTATTTGCTCAATATTAAGCAGCAGGACAACTGAGTTCGGCATTTTAGCAGACAATGCGCAGTTTGACTCCTATAATATAGTAGATAGTCCTATAAAAAGCGGATAAATTCTACTGTCTCTGATCTTTGGTAACTGCGTTAGAAAATGCCACCTTAAAAAAACAAATAAGATAAGGAAAGTCGATGCTGAAAGTATCTGCCAATGGGAACAAAATAACAGCTTTATAAGACAATGACTGATTTTTTTTTTTAAATTGTGAATATTTTTTAATTTAATTTTTATTTTTATAAGACAGATCTGGTATGAGGCTCGGGATCATTAGTAATGTGGCGAATGAATGAGCGAAGTTTATTGGATTTTGAAAGAAGAATTCTGCGGCGCATTCTTGGACCTAGGAGTGTCGGTAAGGACCAGTAATCAAGAAATGTATAACCTTCTTGGTGAACCTGGCATTGTGAAATATATCAAGCTCGGAAGATTGGGATGGCCTGCTTACGTAGCTGAAATATCAGAGGACGAGTTCCTCCAAAAAATTATGAACGGGGCAATTTATAGTACCTCCAAGACCTCGTCATAGATAGATGGATGGATGGCGTAGCGGAGGATGCCCGGACGATCCTGAGGAACAGGGATTGAAGAACTGCTGCGATGTAGCGTGCTCACTTGGAGGAGGCAAGGAACAAGTAATTGTCTGTTAAGCAAATGGAAGAAGAAAATACATTGTACATACATTTGGTATATTTCAATAACCACTTGAATATACATAATACATAACGACTTAAACAAACCAACATTTAAATTTTCTTTTTTCCTTCAGCTTCCTCACCTTTTTGAGCTATACGAGGATTTCACGGGCCAGGAAATTAGGGCAGGAGATTGATGTTGGGGTTAAAAGCTCTTCGTGGCGCCGGGACGCGTTAAATAAGTCAATAATAAAATCTTATATCCACGACAAATACACAACATTTCATTATTCAACTCAAAATCACTTAAATATTCTAGTTCTTTCAATTTCCCCATTTATGTTAGCCCCTCAAAGCAGATTAAAAAGAAATTGGGCAAGAGATCTCCTCCTTCAATAATAACAATGTTTATCAAGCTAATTCTCAGATAATTTTAATGATTTTAAATAAGTAAATATGCTTGAGACAGTTTTTTAGCGGATCAATTCAGCTTTCATTCCTTGCCAAAAATTAATTATTATAACATTATAACTACCTTTATGGAACTTGCCGTAAGGTGTTGAATATCTTAAAGTGTTTCAGTCTCACACCACTTTAGCTTTCAACGGCTCATATATAATTTCCTGACGACATTTATTAGTCTTCTTCTAATTTGATCAATTAAGGAAAAGTGCACTACACGGAAGTAATCTTGAAATTCTAAGACGGAGTTTCATATAATATAAAATTTAAAACTTTAAACGATGAGGCAATTTTGTTTTTTAAATGAGTTATACACTTTTTGGTCCCTTCATTCAAATACTAAATTCCGTTCGGTTCCAGTTTTAACTTCTCACACTTCTTACCAGGCGTGTAAATTCAAAACCGATATCATGATCTCTATTATAATCTGCTAAGACCCGACGAAGCCGTTAATACCGAACGCTATCGACAATCAATGGTCTATTTAAACTGAGTATTGAGTGAATAACGACCAGGATATCAAATAAGATAATACAAAGTGATTTCACTTCACTATAATCCACCATTACACACAGAAAAATAATAAAGGAAGTGATTAAGATGTTCAGTGGGAAAATATCATAAGCATACTGCTTACTCACCAGACATGGCTCCGTCCGACTTATATTTGTTTGGATCGAACAGCAGCACTTTAATTTTAATGAAAATGTACGAAATAGGCTTGCCACAATAGTTTTTATTGATAAATATACAGAAAGATTTGAAATGTATATAGCTATGAACAATATAATTTTAAAGCAATAAACATATATTTTTTATACTTTCAAATTTATACAATTAATTTATACTAGTTTCTGCCAGAGAAGACATTTTAATCAATTTATGTTAGGATTTAAATCATACTAGTATTTATTATATTGCTTATATTTATATTGATCTTGATAATTATTCTGTAGAGAATTATATTTGATAACACCCCTCATATCCCCTATTACACCCATCGTACTCTATTGTAGATCTGTCTTAGATTGGGACTTATATCAGGATGCATTATTGTCTATAGTTTATTGGTTTACGTCTTTTAACGATTCCTAGGATGTCTCGTCTTATTTTACATTACAACTATTTTTCTTCATATTTTATTATAACGGATCCAGAATGAATATAATATGAGTTGATTTTTCAAAACATTTATTTATTTTCCGGAAGGTCGGAGGGGAATGATTGATGAAAGAAACAGACACTACATAACTCATAATGATTTTATGAATCTCAACATGTTAGCTTAGGTTGTAGTCCTCATCTAAGTGACATCTATATTACTGATGTCGCCCCAAACATCTTCATTTTTTTTTTTTTTTTTTTTTTTGTTCTTCCCTACCTCGCCTTCTAGGCTATACGGGATTTTCCTGGGTCGGGGGGTGAGGGCAGGGAATTTAAAATCCCCTCCGGCACCGGGACGCGAACTCGTACTTTTTATATCATCTCAAATCTCTGTTATCCGGTTGCCAGGCAACTAGCGGTGCTATGCACACGCTTTAGCCTATTCGGCCACTCCGCCCCCCCATACATCTTCATTTATCAAAGCAATTTTATCACGTAGAAGGGAAGAGGGGAGGGCGGGATGGCCGAGCGGGATAACTCGTGTCCAGAAAGCGCCTTTCACGGAAATCTGACCTACCGAAGTTAATATAATAAAAATAACCACGAGTTCGCATTCCAGGGCGGCTTTTAAATCTGGCATTAATCACTCCGGATCCGGGAAAAAAAACCCGTATAGCCTAAAACGAGAGGAAGGAGCGGAATATATATATGGGGACTGGAGTAGCCTTGCGGGCTAAGGCTCTTTCAATAGGTAATCAAAGTTAAGCAACGCCGAGCGTGGCTAGCACTTGGATGGGTGACCGTCCACCAAGCTGACCTAGATTCCTCCCCCTCGGTATATGAAGTCCGTCAGCCTACTGGAGGCAACTCACCGGGCGTAGGATTGATGACTCTACCCCATACTTTAAATTGGGAATCGGGATGTGGTCTAGGAGACTACACTCGCGGTCAAAGATCTTCATGGGATATAGCGCCAACCGAAAAAACAGATATTATATATATATATATATATATACAAACACATTTTTGGACACACCTAAATCCATGTTCTCAACTTCGCCACAGTCTTTTCCATGTGGTTCTTTATGTCTACCAGAGTTATTTTCCGATTGATTTTCGTTAATATCATCATTAATATACTTCAAGTGTAAACCTCTCTTCCATTAGAACTACACGTCCTTGACTTCGAACCGAATTTCAGTGAAGAGTGAGACGTAATACGACTGACTGAGACCTATGATGTATTGCAGGTTCATTCTTACTTACTTATGTGAAGTTAATAATGTTTCTTCAGTATTTGTTTTAATCCTCATGTGACTATAAATTACATTAATTTGTTTAATAATCTTACCTATTTTAACATAGTATTTGTATAAAGCCACAAGAGCTGCTACCTGGACTTGAACGTTATTTTAATTTCTTATGCTCATACGAGATGCTATTTTTCCTAAAATGAAGTATTTAGTATATAAACTTACCTTTTCAAGTTTCCAATCTTATGTTGTTATTATACTCCTTAAAAATGATTAATAATAAAAATAAAAATTATTTTTCTCTCTGTTTTCTCTTTTTTCTCTATTTTGGTATTTTTAATAAAAAAAAACTTCTAATATTCGACAAAATAGTTTCGTATATATATTTAATAAACAGAGAATCTGAGTTCTTTGCAGACTTTGTTCGGCATGAACTTACCGTAGCGACAAGCCCTATACGAACGGGGAACCACTTAGAGCTTTCAGCCGAGAATGGAGTGCCCAGCTGCCGGCAAACCTTTTATACCAGCTATAGGCGGCAAGGCCACTACCTCTTCCCACCACGCCCAAGGTTTCCACCTGCATTCCTCGACAGATACGGTGTCCTCTGTTTCCTAACGTAATGAGCTCATTTCCGAATACGTGGAGACCTTCCAGACGTCTTCCTAGGAAGGGCGGTCTCGTGTTGTTGAGCAATAAAATCAAACGGTAGATTACCGAAATGGAGTTTGGATGGCATATCGTGGAACGGTATTTTTATATCCTATGTTTTCATAAAGAATTACGATAATAATGGTGAAACAATGCAGAAATGCATTGTCCCTTATATATGTGTATAGTAGGGAAAATATTGGAATTGTGAAATTTATACAAAATAGCGCTTGCGAACAGCCTAGATCACGGGTGGATCTACGGGGCAGGGGTGGGCGAGGGAGCTTTGGGGCTGAAGCCCCCCTCCAAAATAGTAAAATATAACCATGTTTTATGAAAAAAAATATTAAAACATTATCGCTTAAAGTATTATTATTCGTGTAATTACATTTAAAAGAACTTTAGGAATCACTTAAACAGCATTTCATATAGATAGTTAGTATCTTTCTTTTTTTTCCAAATCGTTATTTTTACGAAAAAAATCTTCAAGCTGAAGCCCCTCCCCCCTCCAAAATTGAATCCTGGATCCGCTAGTGCATATGAACAGCCTAGACCATAAATGAAAACTGACTGAACGTTTTTAAGACAAGTTTATCAGTCCATGGTACAGACCTATTTTTATAAAATTATTAACATCTACCTAAAATTTCGTGTGAATAATTTCATCTTATCTTAACCTACAACTTGTTATTTACGAAAATTCTCGGCATTGGGACGTTTTCAATCTGGATTTTGCTTCAAACTTTATCTATTTAATTATGTATTAAAAACTCATGAACATCCATTTACTTTTCCCTTGAATCGTAAGATAATTTGAACTCAAAACCGAGAAAAAATTGGCCTTCAAAAATATTCTACCGTTTGGCGTGAACTCCACCCCCTCCCTCCCGCAACATGTATAAGCCAAAATATTTTTGTAAACCCTTATTGTTTTTCGATTCTGCGATAAAAAATTCAAGTGAAAGCAAATTATTTATGAGTTATTAGTACCTTATTAAATTAATTAACTTAAAATGAGAAAATACCTTATTTCTGAGAATTTTTGTAGATAAAAACATTGTAGGTTATGATAAGATTAAGTCATTCTCGATGTTTTAGGCGGATGTTAATAATTCGATAAAAAGTAGCATGTACCACTTACTGTATCCCTGGGACGTTACAAAAACTTTGCCACCAAAATCGACTAACCAAAAGCGTCACATTTTATTATCGATTATTTACATTTTTATAATAATTTGCAGGCGTTGATGACTTGGATGTTTTACGCCTTAAAACCCCAACAAACGAACAAACATTTTTATAATATTCTCGAAAACAGCTCTCTCAATGTATCAACTCACTATACCAATGTAGAATCTGGTTGATATGGAAATATTGAAAAAGTCTTGCAGGGCTCAAACTTTGTATATTTAATGTCTTAATTCAAAGAACATTTAATGTTGTCTATAAAAAATAGTTAATCTATCCACAATGTAAAATTTTATACGTTATAGTTATATATCTTATAATTTTATAACAAATAATAGTTTATTTTAATTAACATCACTGTTTTCGATCATTTATTGTGTCGAGGACCTTAATTTTACATAACTTTCGACATTGACATTCGGAAATAAAAATATGAGTAGATGCTTTGGATTAATTTTTGCTGCGATTAGCTGAGTTTGTACAGATGAGAAACTTCATTAGGAGTTTTTTAAATATTTTCTTTGACTAATGCAAGGTAAGGCAGATGTCACCCCCAGCACTGATTACAGTACCTGAGTATTAATTATTTATTTAATAATTTTAAAAATAAATATATTTTTTTTAATATGTAAGTTATATTCGGCTTCAGTTTATTTGTTGTTAACATTAAGTTTCCGTTTTCAAGACACTATGTCGATCTGGAGTGTAATATAAATATTTGCTATAATCATTCATCCTTAAACACATCTTAACGTTTCAAAACTGGAGGATTACAATAAATTCCAATAAATCCCATCAGATCACCTTTACCCTCCACGTATAAACCTATGACTTCCTGTCTTGCAGTATCCTTTAATTATACTTCACTTATAATTGAAAAAATCCAATATCCAGGACAAACGTCTCACTTGAAATTCTCAACGACAAGAAACCGCTCGGCGTTTGCGACTACGCCAAACACATACTAGACAAACGCTCCAAGCTCCCATAATTCCCTTGTAATCTCATGTAGAAATGTAGATATATATGACCATTATATATAAAGCCTATTTGGACTTATGAAGTTGAGCTTTGGGACTCCACAAAACCATCGAGTTCCTGTCGTATACAATCTTTCCAATTCAAAATCCTCAATATCCATCCTTTGTCACACATTCATTCATTCCATAAAGACCTTCGTGTTCTATATGTTTCCGATTTGGCCCAATCAAGATACCTTTCCTTCCATAATAAACTAATAAATAGAGCCATCAGACTGTCTCGTTGCCTCCTCTTCGATCCCTGATAACCCTCCGAGGCGTCTGAGAAGAAGATGGTCTCGAGATCTAGTAACGTAAATATATTTAAATGGGGGTTTCCCAGTGGGTGGTTTCTCAAAAAGTGTTTTCTTGTTATTATATTCCTGTGTTTACATTTACTGCATATACTTTTATATTTAAGTAATTTATATACAGTTATAAATGTCACAAATAAGTGAAAATAACACATCTTAAAGTTTTACCTCCTGCATTACTAAAGATACACCAGTTACTAGTAGATCGATGAACACCTGTTGGTGAGGTTGGCACTAATTTCAAGTCTTCTAACTAACTTCTAAGAATTTTCATGCAATTCTTCGATTTTTTAAAACTTGTTTATTGAAAAATATTACAATCTGTCTCAAAGGACATTTATAATAGTTTTCAGAGATCACATTCTATGTACCATAAATAAGCATAATTTATACAGAAAAATAATATATGTACAATAAATAAGAATAAAATAAGCTAAAAATAGAAAATAACACATACATACCTATAAACTATTTACAATCAGGCTGGAAAACTCCAAGCCAGACTTGTCTCTTCAACTATTAATAAATTTTTTAAGGATCTTGTCCAATCGAAGTGATTACAAGCGACTGATTTACAAAGTTACAAGCTACATCTAACAACATCGGACTACATCCTGTTAATGCAGGTAAAACAGGATACTTAGTTTAAATCCAACAGATACGAGAGCTACAAGTAGAATCATTATTTACGTTAATATTGTTATTTTTAATAATTTTTACACAATATTTAATAAACTATACGGTTTTAAACTAGTTATACAATTCCGATAATTTCTTCCACGCGATAATCAAGAATTTAAAAAAAAAAATCATAAGTTTTAAATCAATATAGTGGAGAAGTTTATAGGACAAATTAACTTCATTGTCATTAAGTAAGGTAGTTCTTAATGGTCCCACAGTACAGTTTACTAAAGAATTAGAAGAAATTAATCAATAAACCTTATTTTTTTGCGATTTAGCGCGTCTCCTCGTATGCACTGTAAATATCACATGATTTTGCGTCGAATATATGGACCTCTTAAGATGGAAGGGTGCCAATGGAAGAGGATGTATAAAATATATGAGCTCTTTGGTGGAAGCAAACGTCGTACGTTTTATGAAGTGTGGTCGTTAACTGAGATGGGGAGGCCACGTAGGTTGCTCAGTCTTGGATGGATGAGAAAGAAATACCTAAGATACTACAGTTGGACCGGTCAAGAGGAAGACCAAGGCAAGTTGGGTAAATGCTATGTTATCAGGATATATATATATATGTATATCCTGATATATATATATATATATATATATTTTTTTTTTTTTTTTTATGCTCGCTCATAATTTGATGGCGGTTCCACACTCTCCCAAAGGCCTGTAGGAAATAGGACTGTAGTGACATTGAATGTAAAGTAAGCCAAATTTCGCAAAATGTGATTGTATATACTTAAACTATGAAGTTGTAATTTGAGACAAATAATAATATTTTCAATAAACAAAAAAAAAAAAAAAAACAACTATGAAGTGTGTTTTACTAGTTGTAGTTCAATGTCGTTTGCACTTTTACAGAATAGTCTCATGTTCATGTCCCGTTGACGGAGGGGGAGAGGAGACTTTAAACTCTGACATTAATCCCTTGTCCCACTCTCTGACCTGGGAAAACCACCGTATCGGCTAAAAAGGGGAAAAACAAATAGATAAAAAAATGACCCCGTGAATCCAAATTTCAGATCCGTATAAATAAAAAGTAGTCAATTAATTTTCTTCTGGCTAAAAAACAGCTTGTATTATAGGCGCGATATGGATGGGTATCACTAATAACTAAACTTCATTAAATAATAAAAAATATTCTGTTTTTAAATAGTCAATTGCTATTGCAAATACAGATAAAAAATATAGGCACTAAAAATAATTCAATTATTTTAGTAAGCGTTTTCTGTCTCCGTTGGAAAGTGATCTTTATACCGTCACTAATAGGAACTTTCTTAAGAGCGCTTAGCGTAATCAATGCTAAGTAGAAGGAGTGGGAAAACAAGGTACTTAGACATGTCTGCTTTGTGCTTGATGTTTCTTAAAATAAGTAGTCTCCGAGACAAAGCTCCGACCCTTTGATATTATCTTCTTCCGAGAGGCAACTCCATTTATAGAACTTGAGGAGCTCTCTTCTTTTGTGCTAAACACAATTCGAGCCATAAAGGGCATAATGGCTAGCAGGAATCAAGCCTGAACGGGTCCTCTTAAAGTCTCTTCAATTCATAGATAACTAATTACTTCTTTCAAATGTCTCTTAAGAGCACAGCAGTAAAAAAAAAAAGAATGTTTTAATTTGAAATATTATAAAAATAAATCATTTAACTTCAACTTGTGTATGCTTTTACCTATTAATAAGTTCTTTGATAAAATTGTTTTTGAAGTGGTGTTTTGAATAAAAATATAAATCACATTTATAGTATGTAATGAATGTCATTTTGAATTTTACTATGGCGTTTTTACTCAAATTGTAATTTATTAACTAAATAAAAATCCTTTATTGAGATATAATACAATTTGTCACATCTAAGGACAATAGTAATAGTGATAAAAGAGAAGCTCGTTCACACTATGTACTATAAATAAAATAAATAAACAGCAAAATAATAATAACAAAGATGAATGTATATAAACTAAAAGAAACTTAACTAAACAAAAAGAAACAAACTAATCAAAATAACTACTTAAATAATATAAAAATAATAATATGTTTAAATATAAAGATATGCTTTTATACTACATTTACCAAATTCATTCACTTAAGATCTCCGAGATAAGCTTTCCCCCCACTGGTAGAAGGAAAGGCAGAACTCTAGGAGATCCCAGCGCCTCTCATGCAGCCCTATTACTGGTGGAGGCTGAGCAGAGGCGCTGTAACCAGGCTTGAGTGGAGAATCTGACTATTGCCAGAACAACAATATATTCTTGCAGCAGGTTTCTGGGCCACAGCCGTTTCAACCATCAAGGTGGATCGTAGAGCTGGGTTTGGTAGAGCTGGATAGGGATTGTTCATGTGGATTTGGATGATATGTAAGGTTTTAATGTAATTTGGAAACTTTTTCAGAGATAGGACCAACAGGATAGTAAGGGCATGTATAGAGTTTTGTCGATTACATAGAACGGGTCATCAATTATTGTTCAAACGACTTTGGACTGAAAGGATTGAATGCTTTTAATACTAGAAAATTAGGCTGTCACCCACAGTTTCAGTCCGTAGTTCCAAATAGGCTTCAGTAATGTCTTGTAGGTCAGTAATTTGTTGTCAATTGAAAGTTGAGATTTTCCGTTCAGTAGTCTAATAATAATAAATTCATCCTAACAGTATTGCTTCTTTTTTTGGGGCTATTGACCAAACAAATAATTTAACTGCTCTCGTCTTAAAATTCAACCAAAATGTGTGGAAAACTGATTAATATAAATGAAATTTATGAAATGTTCTTATCTATGGAAAAAAAGAAGCATTTCAATATTGCATTTATATACATTTTATTATATTAAGAGGAATTAATTTTTACTTACTCTATACGAGTTCGCTTATTATTGAACTATGATGACATTTAAAAACCATAAGAAAAATAAACAAAAGAAGATATAGAAGCCATGAAGCTAAATTATGAATGAAATAACATATTTTGAATATAATTAATGGTTTTTATATAAAGATTTGAACATTATGAGTTAAAGATGATAGGAGTAAATAAAATAGTAGAATAAAAGTACCTACAGCAGAATAAATTGTCCTCAAAGATGGACCAGAAACCAATGGAACAGAAAGAAATGTTGACTAAAAGATTATTGATAAAATAATTACTGGCTTTTAACAGTGACGCGGTTAGGAGAGTTCGGATCTCCCGGAGTCCTACTTTTCCCTCCATAGGTGGAGGGACAAGCGAAAACTCGGAGTTCCCTTGTCTAATTGTGCGATAGTGTGTCTGTTTGTGTTATTGTACTTAACTTATCTATAAGTTTACTTTTATTTGTATTTATTATATATACTTTTCATTATTATTTATTTGTCAATTTGCTTCTGATTTATTTTGTTTATTTGTATTTTCTGTAAATATTGTTTTCATACCTTCGCTCTATAACAAATTTCCATACTTTGAGAGAATGTTATATTGAAAAAAAAAATATCATGGAAGAGGTGCCTACTATTACAAAAACCAAAAAATAAACCAGCAATTGTATATATTCATGTAAACGTACTATCAGTTGAAATGATACGTATATATATAGTAATGATTAAAAGTTATATTAGACTTCTATCTAAAATAAAATTGATAAATCGATGATTTAAAAGAAACTTTACAAAAATAAACATCTAACCCATCAGTGGGGAAACGCGGCCTAATTTTCGTTACTTAAACATTCAAAAATTAATTCATTCTAACACTTGATTGATAAATATCGCGCAAAAACGTTGGCCATGCATGTGGCCTCCGTGACGTACATCCAGCCGCTGAGCCCACAAGTGGCATCGAAACGTTTTTGAGCGATATTTATTAATCTAGTGTTAGAATTAATTAATTTTTGATTTTTTAAGAAACGACAATTAGGAAATTAATACAATTAAGTTGGACGTATTTATGTGGTTGCGTGTATTTAGTGTTAAATATAAATAGCAACGTTAAAACATAATGAATTATTTTGGAATAAATTATTAACACTTCCTCACCTTAATGCGGCCTCTAATGATAAAAAGATCCTCCCCCCCCCCTCTCCTACGATCTAGCCTTACTATTCCTTACTTACTTTACTCAATAAACTCGAAGTATTATAGAAAAAATGTACGTTAATAGTGTATAAATGTTGATAACTTATGAGACTTTAATCAGAGATCTGCTAGAATGTTGTTTGTCTAGATAACACAAGTCAATTAATTCTCTATGAAGCAGTTTCATACGTATTCATCCTTTGAACTTCACCACAAAGCAAACGTCCATTACCCGGTTCAGCATTGTCAAGGGTCAGAGGAATTGAAGTTGGAAATAATATACTGAGGCTAGAACGTGATTTAATTGAGATACCACATAGCCTCTTCAAGAGGTGTTCTAATAAAAGGAGAAACTTTATTATATTTTCCAATTTTATTATGTTTATGTTTATGTAGTGCAAATGTTCATTAACATTTTGTCGCCAACTACAAAATATGGAATAACTTAACAGAATGACTCCACCGAATTATAAACACGAAAATTATTAGAGACTTAGGGCTCTGTATGCTGCATAATACGGTAAAAATCCGACCTCCTTAAATAATTTAGAACCAAATATATAAAATAAAAAAAATTAAGAAGTTTCTTTATATTCTACCTTAAAAAATAATGATTTCGGAAACCCATTGATATGGTTTGGATGAGCGTGAATTCATCATTCCAAGGGATGTATTAACATTAAATTTAGAATTTATGAAGAAATCTTTAGAATTTATGCATACTTCAGTTGACGGCCGGAAAAACAAGCCTAGAAAATCAAACACTGAACTTCTAAATTTTTGATATCTATAAAAATTCATATTTATAAGTTTTAACTATAACTAAAAACGAATGTGAATTTCATTTTTTTAATAATATAAATTTACATGGCTTTCACTAATTGAGGCTCCACTTAGTTTCTGTTATTTACTATACTTTGTAACCCATTTAATAGCATAATCAATAGTTTTCTTATTTTGTAATATATATATATATATATATATATATATATATATATATATATATATATATATATATATATATATATTGGTGTTTACTAACCTGAAAATTAATAACATAAATTTTTTTAGAAATTATATAAAAAAATTTCTCGACTCTTTGGGCCGATTAAAAAGAACAAGGGTCTAATATTTTTCGATCTAGAATCACCAGAAAAAAGTTTCATTAAAATAGATAAGCCCACTTCGTAAACTCTCCTTGCTAGTTATTATTTGGTATTTTCTTTTATTCATTTAAATATTATGTTTATATGGTGTGAATAAACTATTTCGTTCTATGACCATTGTACATATTCTGACAGAATTTTATAATAATCAATATTTTTTGTTGATGTAATTTTTGTCCAGATATATGTTTTAATTATTTATACGTAATTGTTATTCTTAGGTTATCTTATAATAGAATAAAGTTTATTTTCTATACATCTATCTATAACATTTGAAAAAAAAATTATAAATATATATTTTAATTAAAAATCAACACACAAAATTTGGATGAAAATAAATTAGTTTATGTATTAACCAAGGACTAGCACAAGAAGTCTAGTACCTTATTATTTTTTTAATTATATATAATCAAATGAAGTATAGAATTTTCATTAAAGTTATCATTTTTTTTTCATGTAATTATTTAATTTATATAATATTAGAATAGATTTTAGAAAGTAGATTTTTAAAGAATTGTTACTAAAGTTTAGATAAAAGGTTCCGAACTGCAAGAGAGTTATCAAACGTTTCTCCATTAGTTTAGTGGAGCGTAAGCCTCCTTCCCAGCCCCTCTCTAAAGAGGTTTTCTATTTCAGATCAAATGATAGGTTCAACTTCTATTGTCTTATTTGTTTCTCTTTCACCAACTATTTCATTAAATATTATTAAACACGATGAGTTAAGCGATAATTTAAATTAATGATAATATTGGGTCTGGGCTAGTGTTGCCCAAAATCGGTCTTAGTCTTGCACATGTAAGACCAAGACCAAGGCCGCCTAAATATTGCAAGACGAAGACCAAGATTGGTAAAAAAGTAGATTTTTAAAATAAAAAATAAGGACAAATGGTTCCTCGACAATTTTAGTTACTATATGTTAATAATTGGTATAACTAATTATTTCCTCTAATTTTATATTGGTGCTTAATTAGGTTTCTCCTTCCTAAAAAAAATACATTAACATCTCTATAGTAATAAGCTAATAAGTAACTGCAAGACTGTTGCGAGACTCTAGCACATGACCAAGACTGAGTTTGCAAGACGAAGACTCGTCTCGGTCTCGCATTTGGGCAACGCTAGTCTGGGCTCTATAGGAATATTAAAACAAACATATAATTTAAAGAACAGTTAACTCCATGCTGAGCACATAAAAATGTAAATTAGATAGATACATAGAAAGTTTTATCTAATATAAATTTTACATTTTTTTTTAATAATACTTTTATTTGCATAGTATAGAAACGTCTGCCAAGAGTTGCCTCAAAAATTTATACAATGAAAAAAAAACAATAATAAACTTCGAAAATATATAACAACATTTTGTTAATGATACATGTAATCTAAATAACTTTTAAATTGGAAAAAATGACTGGAGACTTCTATGTATATTATTCCTGAATTAATTATAGCAATAGTAGAGGTGCGTATAGATATTTAACAAACTACGGGAAATACAATTATCTAGCTTATCTAACCTCGACATTATTGGTGAATTAATCTATTTAGTTTATTTCCCTTGATACCAGCAGCAGATGGAAAATATCACAAACAAGAAACAAAAATACTAGCATAGTATACTAGTGTAATAGTTATTTATATATTTGTTTCTCCCATAGTTTTTTAAATGTCTAAGTATTGCAATAAACCAATAGATACTGCACACAAATTTATAAACGAACTTCTATTCGCTCCGATGTAGGTTGATTGGCTGCTTTGATCCCAAAAGTCATTCTTTTTAAGATAATCGATTTTAAATCCAGGCATGATTCAAGAAAATACATGTTTTTGACACTCGTAACATTTTTTTTTTCCTTATTTCCTGGAATAGCAGATATTTAATTTATCAAAAACAAATTTTTCTAGAAGATTTTGTTTTCTCGCGATTCGTATATTGCAGTGTCCAATCAATAATAACAATATCAATATCAAATGAATTTCTAATATTTAAAAAATCATCTTTCCAATTTTAATAGTAATATAAGCCGTAAGAATATGAAAACTAATATTATTTGTTTCGTAGTCTATTAGATAAATATTTTTTAGTGTTTGAAAACTAAAACCTTCTGGCATTAAAAGAAATTTAATCCCAAATACACTACACTTGCTCTAACATATCTAGCCTTTTTGGAAGAACTCGTCAAACACAATTGGTTGCCTTTACAAACCTTGTCGTCATTTTTAAAATCATCTTCCAATAGAAAAGTTTTTAACAGAAAAAAAACATCATATTCATAAATAAAGCTAAATAAATTAGACTCGTCTACTCTGTTTTTATATCTGTAATATTATAACCTAACACTTTAAATGTGCATTCTTCTTTATTCTCTTCTTTACCAAAGATCGGCTTATAATTTGATTTCTCTATGCCATGTTTAAACTCATGACATATGTATCTATTTCATAACTCTTATGTAAACAGATATATATTTACATCAGAGGAACTCGCCATTGTTGTGACTGGCACAAATGTTAGTTATATGAAAACAAATTGATGTGCTCAATTATAAATGAATTTAAGCAAGCTTACTTTTTTATTTTATTTTTTAATGGAAAATGACTTCTATATCCTAGCAGCTACTTAGTTATGCTGAACGTATACATATGCATATATATATATATATATATACATATACATACATAATATAGGCAAATATGGTTTCTAGAGAACTGAGAATATTCATTGTTCCTACTGTAGTCGGTTCGGATTAGACGCGTATAGATTGTTATGCGGAATGGTATGTATGATGCGCCTTACAATGGAAACGTTCATATGGAAACTTGCTCTATGGCCATTAATTTTTACATATCCTCAGTTTTTTGCAATAGTAATCAAGTGGCACTTTATTAGATTAAATAATTAAAATATTTGTCACTTATAAAATTAGAAAATTGTACATTTCTTGTAATTATATCTGATATATAAAATATTTGTGCCATTTTCATGAGCTTACCGTGTTTTTTTTATGGGTAAATAAAGTCAAAACTCACAAAAACATCGAAAGTTAATCTATATCGAAAATTTAATTAGTGATTTTTTTGTAATGAACCTAAGATATGCATTCTGGTGTGTCGTAAACTATTTTTGATAAAAGTTGTATCTATTTTTTTTTTGCTCACCTCTTCCTTTCAATTTAGGCTATTTAAGGTTTTCCCAGGCCAGGGGAGAAGGCGAGGGATAAATTCCAAAATTAAAAAGCCCTTCCCTCTCGCTACACTAGTATAAGCTCGTTTATCGTTTAAACTCCCTTTTAACAAGTTGTCGGGAATGCGTGTTTGGTACACGCACTATCCCGCTTGATCATTTCGTCATCCTAAAAGTATTATCTGGCTCTGTTTAGAATGCCAGAAACCTCACGAGTATTGAACCGAAATTCATGATAAACCGTATATAGTTACAGACGTTATCTATGACAGCAACTAGTCTGTCAAATGACAATCTTTTATTAATATGGATATATCTCGTACCATAACTATTGACAGATCTTTATAATCAACATTAGGTGAATATTTTTTTTTTGTTTTTCTCAAGTAAATTATTTTTCTTATGGTTTTGTAATACTTCGATTTAGAGTTGCTTCGTGTTTATGGATTTTCGTGATTATTATTTCAAAAGGTCTGAGTCTTTTATCCAGATTTTTTTTGGGGGGCGGAGAATGTTTGTCAATTGTTACATGTGATCTTCAACAATACAAGGATTTTTTTTTTATTAAATTATAGTTTCATTTAATGCTTTTCTTCAATCAGATGATAAACTATTTTTTTTGCATTTGTTATAAATTTAGTTTAAGTTTTTTCATTGTGGATTGATATATTCAATTTTAATAATAAACTTTCATCAAAGAATCATTAATAGACTTAAGCATAAATTCATGAATGAATGATTGCATATTTTTTATTTATTTACCTCATGTTATATTTTGTTACATACTTTGTAAACTGAACATTAGAAATAATTAACACGATGAATTAATATTTTTTAAATTGTAAATTAAGTTATTTTTAGGTAGTAAAAAAAAAAGTTATTTTATTTATTTTATTTTTTTGTAGTGGTCCTTCTCATCCAACACCTTTTAAGTCTCCTCCTCATGTTGGAGTATGTCAGCTGTGGCCAGGTCTCTTATCAATATGTTACGTTAAAATTAGTGTAAAATCGTTGGTAAAAATGTAAAATGGTTTGTAGGTCAACAGTTGGAAGGTGGACTTCAGTATGTAGAGTTTTATTAGTTACATACCAAGGAGCTTATGTTATGGGACGTAATAATTTTATATGTATATATGTATGTATGTATATGTATTCAGTTTTTGCCTCAGTTTCAGTTTTGAAGATTTAGCAAAAATAGTGTAAAGTAATTGTGGGTTTATGGTTGACTGTAGTGAATAATTGAAGAGAAGGATGGTTGAGGCGTTCAGTCAAATTGAAATGATAAAAAATAAATAATTTTATTTAATTTTACATGCCCCGAAGTTTCGGCCCGAAGTTCAGGCCTTCGTCAGAGCTGGGAAAAGAACCAGATAACAATAGGTATAATAATATTGTTTATGAAATAATTTTTTTTTACCATTTATTTCACCGTTTAATTCATAAAGTTATTAATTTTTTACCATTTCAATTGTACTGAAAACCCCAACTATCCTTCTTTTTAATAGTGCAAAGTAGTGTTAGTCTTTTGTTTAGTGTCTTATGTTTCATTTTTACACGCCGGCTTAATTTTAGGTAGTATTTTATTTTAAACAAACATTATTATAATACCTTAATAATAATGAGTTAATACATGATAAGGAGAAAGAATTTTAAGTTTTAGGCCATGAACTCATCCTTTGATATTCATCGATCTGTGTAGATATGTATGAATACTACGCCCATTTAAGAATTTTATATCCTTCAGGTAAGTGCACTAGTGACTTTCACTTGGAATAATTATTTCTTAATGTCACCGTGTTCTTGAAGTTAATCCGGTTAGTTTGTTGTTAACTTTTAATGATTGATAACGCCTTGGTAATAATAAAGTTTTCAACTAGGCCATTTATTTTTTTTTCTTTATTATTTGAATTTAAAATTGACGAATTATTTTGATCGGTAAAGAAAGGATTATTTGTTGAAATAAAGAACACCAAATTGGAAGACTCGATGGAAAAAAATGATGGATTAAATGTAACTACGTTTGTTGCAAATATCACATCATTTTCACTTAACCCAATATAATTTTCACTGATCACAGAAATAAAATATATGTATATATATATATATATATATGTATATATATATATATATATATATATATATATATATATATATATAAAACCTATTTTTAATTTTATATTGATCCATTAATTTCATTTTTACAGAAAAATGTTTCGATTTGATTTAACAGCATATGAAAATCCAACTAAAAAAATAAATACAGGAAGTCATCATTTATTAATAAGTAATTTAATTTTTGCATGAACATGTTAAATTTTGTTGATTCTATCTATCCGTCTGCCTTCCACGTGGTAGTTTGTCATTTATTGAAGCATTCATTGTAACGTGAAGGCTTACAGATGGATTGCTACGACCTATATTCCCCGCCTATCTTAACCTCCGTGCATTCATATGAAATATTGATCGATCAGTTTCTGTAAGCAGTTCTTAATTGGTCTTTCTTCTCCATGTGTTAGTAATAATATATAAAACAATATTGATACAAATTAGATTCCATATATTCAATAAGAAAAGATAATATTTGTAAAATTAGGATTGGATAAAAGGTTTAAATTAATATTTATTATAACCGTTAAAAAATATTGTTCCGTAGAATTTTTTGCAGTTTTATTCTTCGGTGAAAGCAATTAAGTAGACCATGTCCATGAAAAAAGCATAATTTAGAACCTTCTATTAAATCATTAAAAAAAATTATATTCAGCTAATTTTTTTAAGAACTTCCTCATTGCCGTGGCAACGGCAACCTCTAAAATAGATATGATTAGGGAACATTCATCACCTGAATTAAAGATACATGACCGAGATAACGGAACTAAACCAATTTTGAAAAATCATGTCTCATAAATCGTGAGTGATCGTCATGAGGAGAATACTTCAATTTACATACATTATTTATGTTTAGTAATTGAATAGTCATTACTTGAAGAATCTTCTTTTTTCTCTCCAAATCTCCATACTCATTTGTTATGAGTGTGACATGTCTTATTATGAATAAGCAGCTATATCGTTATTGAATTTTGAAAACGGCGTTTTAGGAGATATTTTATCCTTCTCCTTTTCAGTCTCTTCCTAATGCGCATGTCAGCCGTGGCAATTGTGTTCGTGTAGTTTGATATGAAACGGGAAATAAAGAATAGGTTTGTCTTGTTTGATAGTTAGTTGTCGTAAGTCAGTAGTAAGATTTTACTGTTATTAGTCTTTTGGATTTTTAATTTTTGTTATTAAAACTTTGGATAGAAATAATTTGTAATTTTTGCATACTTACAAATCTTTTTTTCTGAACCGTAAACATATGAGAAGTGTCTTCATATGGGTATAAGAAGCCATGTCTTAAATATATAGTTTTGGTCTGATTTTCAATTCTGATTTGGAAAAAAGAGAGTACAGTAGTTTGTTTTAAAGTTGAGTAAGGCACTGTGTCCTTTGCGCAATTTGGTTTCCCTCGCCATTGTGAGAAAGTTATGTACTTTGATTTGTCATGATTTAATTTTATTTTCCACAGTATCATTTTTGTAAGTATTCTAAATGATGTATTGGGTCGTGGTGTATTGTTGAAATAGTTGAATCTTCTGGGTTGATTCCTGTCAATATCTCTGAGGTGGCAAGTGTAGACAATCAGTAGTACGTATATTCTGTGTACGTATAGTATATAGTAAATCAACAATCATATTTTAAATTTCAAATTGGTATATTTTTATTTATTTAACCCGAGGTATTTTTTATTTATGTATTTTTATATTTCATACCATTTGCACCTGCGCGGTATCTAGCAAATTTGATGATTGAATTTTGCAACGAATTTGCTTGATTTGCGTGAGTTTTATTTTAATATATGCTTATAAGTAACACAAGGAGAAAATAGAAAGAATTAGTGGATTGAAGTGTATTTGATTTGGAATAATGTAATGTAGAGTATTTGTAGTGGAAGTAGAATTTTATTGCTGGGATGTAAAACCATAGTGCTATTTTAAGTATACCAACAAGTTTTGTAGATTTTTTTATTTTGTTTATGTGTTTTGCCGAACCCCAAAGTTCTGCACCACATGTCCAAATTGGTCTTACTATAGTGTTGTAGATCAGTTGCTTGTTTTGTATATTAAGTGAAGATCAGTACTCCAGAAGATGTGAGAGTTAGTGAAAATAAACCACAAAACTCACTTTTGTTTTGTTTGAATCATTATTTAATCAGGAGTAAGGAGCACGTAAGTGTTGGTCGTCACAAGTCGGTACGCAAACTATTGTTTATTACGTAGCAGATAACTGAATTATAAATGATTCAAGACTGATAACAGTTGTTATTAGTGTTAAATTTTGGATTGAAAATATTGTAGATTTTTGTAAGTGTATCTTTTTTTGTTGAACCTTAAATACATGAGGCGTTGAATGTTAGTGAATTTTATGTTCTAGTCTGGCCTTTAATAGTAAATAGTTATATTATCTTCGCTTATTATTATCGCTTATACCTTCGCTTATTATATTATAACGTTATTACTTAATTAATCATATTAATATTTATATATTTTTTTTTTACCTTCTTTTTCTTTGGTCATTTCTTTAATACTTTAATATTATTCTTCTTCTTTGTGATGAAGGTTTGAATAAAATCCAGTTTCATCATAATTCATTGGACACAACAGGCTTATTGTAGTTTCTTCTAATTAAACGTTGAAAAGGAAAGAAAATAAAAGCAATATGGAAGGGAGGAAAACCCTAGGATTTCCTTGGTCCTCCATTATTACAGAAGGCTTTGGGTTTAATGGCTTTTAATATAATAACCGCAAGCCTATGGTCTTTCTATAGTATATGTCGCATAAATAAAATACTTTTCCATTGTTGCTTGCACAGAAAAAAGTATATCCTCGCTTATTATTATAAAATTATTGGATTATATATTAAAATATATGTCGTCATTGTTGATTATCCAGTGTCTGAGAATACCGCAAGATAAAAAAAAAAACTAAGGTGTGTGCTTTAGACCACACGATATAAGTGAAAAAATCAACAAGGCGAGATTAATAATATGAAATATAAATTATAAATAATAGATAATTACAAAGAAGCACTTACAGCATACAGATCAGATTTTTAGTATCTGAAATATTTTAATCCATATGTTCAATTAACCTTATCATTTGGTTTTCAACACTATTTTTTCCTTTTGGCCCTTTTCGTCCTTTTCCTTTTCTCCTAATTCAGTGAGGATGAAAAGCTGAACGATTTCCTCGCTTACAGTATGCAGGCTCGATTTATAGTTTTTGAGATATTTTAATCCATATTTAAAAATATTTTAATTAGTCGACTTTAGCCGACTTTACCCGAGCGTTATTGCCGAACGAAATCTGACGGTTCAATCTAATTGACTCTCCACAAAAAAAGTGCAAAACGCGCCTAAAGAAGTTTTAAATTAAAAAATTACATTAACTTGCTTTATAAATTTATTGACATTATCGATTAGAAGTATATAAATTCTGATTCAGCGATTTTTCTTTTTGTAATGTGTGTATTTTTATTTCCAATAGGATATTATTACTGTTTATATTTAAAATTTTATAAACATTAAAAACAGACTTTTTCCAGTATTTTTGGTTAGTTTGTTTTTCTCCGATATCCTTTCGTGCTGTAACTTGGGCTTGAATAACGATCAATCCTACAGATTATGAGCCTATGTTGGCTGCCATGGTCGAAATTTATTGCTTGGTTCTGAAACGAAATGAAAATTAACCCCCATAAACGGATTCAAACCACCTCTGCTTTGTACACTTGCGTTCCGGGATACTGCTTCAGCGACTATATAGGCCCCATTTCTCGTATTCCTATGTGAATTTAGAATGATGGTAAATACACTACTCTAATTAGAAATTCAGGATAATATTAAACAATTTTGATAACACGATGTGATGTTGCACACGGGAACGAATTTGTTATTACCAGTTCTACGAACTATCACATTCACTAAACATTTTATTGAGACGTGACCATGGCCACACTATCTCGTACACTTTCCCTTGGCACTTCAATTCCTGGATCCTGTTCCTAGCTGGGCGTGGATGCTATAGTCGGCATTAATTTTCATACGTGTTATGCATACATATACATATATATCATAGATACATAAATGTTAATATATTTCAGTATTATTACTGAAGAATAACTCTGAAGTTTATGTTATGTATCATTGTGTTGATATGATTTACTGTTCGTCATTAGTCTGAACTAAGTCAGATAAACAATTTAACTGACTGAATAATACAGGTTTGATTAGAATTTTAATTAATTTAGCATTACTATTACTTTTGATAAACAGCATAAGCACAATTAATAAGTTCAATAATTTTTTGTGAGATTTTTTAAAATATAATTATCATATTTAATCTATGTATGATTAAGTTTGTGCTAAAATCCTTTTTGATTTCACAATCTTTTATTTTACACCTAAAATATTTTTTTTTATTTGCGATTTTAACGATATTTTTTTTATTTAAAAAAAGAATAAAAAAGACAAACTGTTTTAAGTGTAAAATAAACGATTGTAAGAGTAAAAAGAATTTTATTACCAACATAATCATGTATAGATTAAATATAATAAGTTTTTTTTATTCATTAGGATATTAATTTAACCTATTAATCATCACAATGGTATTTGGGCCATGCTCAACTAAAATAAAACAGTTCATAAAAGTTTTTTTCAATATTATTATGTAATGAAATTTTTTTTTATTTTTTATTTATTTATACATGATATTTACAACTGTATTAAAAAATTAAATACATTAAGTAAATTTGATAACAGAAAATAAAAACATGAAATGACTTGTTGAGAAACTACCCACTGGTAGCACTCTAAAAACAAAATGTATTTACAATAAGAGATCTCGAGGCCATCTTCTTTTCAGACGCCTCTGAGGGTTATCACGAATAGAAGAGGAAGCAAGGTTAGAGACGAGAGGATTCGGATGGTTCTGAAGTTTATTATGGAAAGATTGGTATCTGGATTGGGCCAAATCGGAAACATAAGGAACATTAAGGTCATTATGGATTATTTTATTGGTGACAAAGTAAGGAGCATTGAGAATTTTCCGAAGGATTTTGGATTGTAAAGATTGGATACGAGAGGAATTCGATGGCTTAGTGGAGCCCCAAAGCTCAACTCCGTAAGTCCAAATAGGTCTTATTGTAGTCATGTATATAAGTCTTTTGTAATTTACTGGAAGCTTAGAGCGTTTGTCTAGTAAGTGTTGGAGTAGTCGGAAACGTCGAGCGGTTTCTTGTCGTTTCAGTCTGGTATGAGGATTCCAAGTTAGACGTTTGTCCAAGTGAAGTCCAAGGTATCGGATTTGTTCAACAGGGATAAGTGGGGTATTATTAAAGGATACTGTGGGACATGAGGTCATAGGTTTACGTCGAAGGGTAAAGGTGATTTGATGGGATTTATTAGAATTTATTTTAATCCTCCAGTTTTTACACCATTCTTCAAGGCTTGTGATGTGCGATTGAAGAGTTTGGGATGCAATGGTTGGGTCATTATTAACGGATAGGACACATGTATCATCGGCATACGTGGTAATAACAGTGTTAGGATGGGTTGGGATGTCAGCTGTATAAACTGTGTAAAGGATAGGACCAAGGATACTACCTTGAGGAACACCAGCGGACTGGGAAAAGAGGGATGAATAAGCATTATTGTGATTGACTTTTGAGTATCTATCAGTTAGATAGGAACGGATAATGAGGAAGTATGTAGGATGTAGGAATTTACGGAGTTTGTAAAGTAATCCCGGGTGCCAGACTCGATCAAAAGCCTGTTCTACATCGAGAAAGACTCCCGTGCAGTACATTCCGCGCTCTAATGCAGAGGAGACAACATCCACCACACGATGGCATTGCTGGATAGTGGAATGGGATCTGCGGAATCCAAACTGGTGATCTGGGATTATGTGATTAGAATCTAGGATTGGGTACAGGCGTTTTAGGATGAGTTTTTCTAGGACTTTTCCCATAATGGGTAAAAGAGAGATAGGACGGTAAAAGGATGGGTATTCTGGTGGCTTTTTGGGTTTATGTATCATTTTGATAATGGATAGTTTCCAAGGGTCGGGAAAATATGTTGATCGGAGTACAGCATTATATATATATGTAAGGAATAGAATGGCTTTCCGAGGAATTAGTTTTAGGATCTGGGATGTAATTAGGTCGTGTCCAGGAGCTTTGCGGGAAGGTAACCTGTGAATGATGTTGGATATTTCTGAAGGATGAAAGGCTTTAGGAGGAGGAGTCATTTGGAGTGGGATATCCAGTTCTGCTTCAATACATTCAAGGTGATTTGGGTTAAGAATATCGGGATGTGGATTAAAGGTTTTAAAGAGGTGGTGGGCAAATATTTGGGATTTTTCTTCGTCGGATTTGGACCAGGTTTGGGCTTCAGTGAGTAGTGGATGGTTGCAGTCCTTAAATTTCAGGAGCCTTTTAGTGGTCGTCCATAGTGATTTATCGGTAGGTGTAAGTTTTTCAGTAAAATTTAGTAAATTTTGAATTTTGTATTTTCTTATTTCTGATTTCAGTTTGTTAGTCAATTGGGTGTAATGCGCTTTATCTGTCGGGTATCTAGTTCGATGCCACTTCGATCTTGCTTTGCGTTTTTCCTTTAATAAGATGCGAATATGCTGTGGCAAGTTAGTATTTTGTGGTTTGTTAATCTTATTGGTAAAGGTATTATTATTTATACTGTCTGTTATTGTTGATGTCAGTTTTTCTATGGCACCATTAATGTCTTCTTTTGTCTTTAGCGGAATTTTGAGGTCAAGTTTGTTTTCCAAATCATCACGAAATTTGTCCCAGTTTACTCATCCAGTGATCAGTTTGGGAGGTGATGGTTTAGGAGCAAAGTCAGAATGTAATGAAAGCAGAACCGGACTATGGTCTGAAGAAAGGTCATCCAGGAATTTGATTATAGTTTGGGAGGAGGAAATCTGGGAGGTGATAAATATATCCAGGATATCGGGACGTTTTTTGAGGGATGTTGGCCAATAAGTAGGACTCATGGGCGAGAGGAATGAAAAAATGTTTTTAGTTTATACACTGACAGACAAGTAATTCCACCCACTTGATTTTTTCATGTTTCCATCTAAAAATATTTCTGCTTTGTATTGTTTTGAATGAATAAATAGGTAATCTTTTTGTTAGTTTTCAATTAGGAATGTTAATATAGAGGACAATAACCCTTAATCCTTAATTCAATGAAATGATTCTAGATTCCAATAATTACTTTCTATGGAATCAACATGTTTATTCAGTATCATTAGTTCAGTTCCGTTTCTTGCAGCACATTTCTTAGTCTCCGGCTTTTAATTTTTTCAATATTAAGTTTAAAAATGTTTCTTAGTGCTGAGGATGTTGCGCGTGGTGTGGCACTTATTGATGATGGACGTTCCATTAGATATGCAGCTAATCGGAGTTCCATATGAAACTTTACGAGACGCCGTCAGGCGTTTTCGGGAAACTGGTTCTTACAATAGAAGGCCCGGTTCTGGACGGCCTAGGGTAACAGAACCACGGGATGACCGGTTTTTGACTTTGAGAATTTTACGAAACCGGCACCTTACCGTTGTTCAAGCAATTCATCAGCTCGAAGAAGTTCGAAAGTTAAGTGAGGATCTGTAGTCTAGAAGATGTGGGAGATGGTTATATCGTCTAGTCAGTTCTTGTCTTTTTAATTTAGTATGTATGTTCTAGGTAAGCCATTTGTCTAAGTAGAGTCCGAGGTACCGTACATGGTTTTTTGAAGGCACTGAGATATTGTCAATCGTTACGAGTGGACATGAGGCTTTCCTAAGAGAGTAAGTTACGTGAGTAGATTTGTTACTATTGATTTTAATTGCAATTTATTTATAGTTAATAATTAATTAATAATTGGTTTTGAAGGACAATTGATGCGATTGTAGGATTTTTGTGGGAAGATAGAATTGGAGTGTCGTCAGCGAAGCAATAGCTATAGGTATACTCAGGCATATCAGAAGTGTATAGAAAATAGAAAATTGGACTTGAAACGCCACCTTTTGGTACGTCAATATGTTGAGGGAAGAAAGAGGAGTCAGAAGAATTTACGGAAACACAGAAAAACCTCTTAAGAAAGAAGGATTGAAGAATCAGAAAATAAGTTGACAAACCTTGTGAATATATATATATATATATATATATATATATATATATATATACTTTATTTATTTATTTTTGACATATTCTACTATATATATATATATATATATATATATATATATATATATATATATATATATATATATTAGAATATGTCAAAAATAAATAAATAAAGTATATAAAATAATAAAACTTTGCAAATGAAAATAGAAAACTAATATCTTCCGATCAAAAATGAATTTGTCCTTGGGCTGTGAAACAGTTTTAAACGAATTAAGAGTGTTTAAGTTTTATTTTGTTGTTTATATAACATTTTCATTTAATAATTTATTTAATTTTTATATGTATACCTATACCGAATAATATAAATTGAAAATTATTTCATTTTATTTGAAATGAGTCTGTCTTTGAGAAGATAATGAATATTATGATTGAGAGCTAGTGGAATACTCCAAATTGAAATAAAAATTTGTTACTTTTTTCAATATTTTATTCTTTTACGGTATTTGCAACTGTTTGTTAGCGAAGTCTTCAACAGTGCCTGACTGAATGGTATGTTTTCAATTTTTTTAAATTTTTATTATTCTTAATATACATACTACCTAAAAACCTTTACATATTCTAGATATCCTGATAATCCATTACCTTTCAGAATTGAAATGAATGTCAATAGTAATCTACATATACTGTAACTTTCTATAATTGAATTGGTATGTGCAAAAACCACATCAGTAAAAAAAAAAAAAAATGCGAAAAATTGTATTCGATAAAAAGAAGCTTAGAAAGGCAAGATGCGTGTAGAGTGCAAGAACAACGTTAGTCTGTTGAGTAGTTCAATAAATACACGACGTATTTTTCGATCGTTGAGCGCAGAAATAACATGAGTCAATGACTGACGTGGTTTCTGCACCCACCGCAGGATCGCATGTCCAGCAGAGATGGCATATTTATGTTCAAAAATATAAATACGAATTCCATTTATATTTATGGTACTTATGAATATAAACATAAATGAAAACTTCAATGTTTTTTATGATGAACTGTTTACCTAGACAATCACAGCACGTGACAATGATACAATCGTCGAGAATGATCTTTAAGAGCGTTTCACTTTGTTATATTCCTGTTTTATGATGACTTTGCAATGCTGCAACTTCATTTTTAATATAATATGAAAAAACATAAATTTTTAAAAATTGTTGTAAAATAAATTAAATTCAAATTGATATAAATGAATTAAATTGTAAAAAAAATTAATATTAATATAAACTTTTGTAAAATAAATTTTTAATTAAAAATCATAAAGTTTTAATAAATTGTTAACTTTTTCCAAGTTTTCAGCTGTAAAAAATCAGTTGAGTGCAGAAACAGCAAAAGTCCGAATCGATTTTAAAATTTTCCTGAGCCTAATTTATGTAGAGATTAGGTAATTTTTGTATGACAGTAACATAAATGCATGTTATGACAGAAGAAAAAGTTCAAATATTTGAAAATTGAAGCAGTTATGACGTTTTTTCTCTCACCTGAAAAATTTTAAATTGATGACTGAAGTGGTTTCTCCACTCACTGATTCCATTAACATTTATTATTTATATGTAATTAAATAACTAATATATATTGTTTGTATCTTATACAGCCCTGAAGAAGACCTACAACGTAGATCAAAACATCGGAAAATATGTTATAAAACATACTATTATATCATAAAGTATTTTTTATCGCACCCTCGACTATCTTCTTCTGGAATTAGAATCCACGGTCAACCATCTCCATACCGGTAGATATATAAGAGGAAAAAGAAAATCTTCTATGGGTTCGATTGAATAAACACATGATTGAAGTACTCGGGTTCTATCAATCCCAGACTGAAGGACCAATTATAGAAAATACCCGAAGAGAAGCAGACGGAAGACGGCCCTATTTTCTGATCCCTAAATCCAGGCCCTGAAGGTAATTGTGGAGGAACAAAGGGACCGGGAGTCCCTAAAAAGGTTCCTTCAGTTCCGACCCTTCTCCTTTCTCCTTCTCCCTCCCTCTTCCCAAGGTATAACTCACTTTCATACTTTCTTCCATAACTGTCCTTAGCGCCATTTATATTTACTTTTCACCTCAGGAAAATTCGTACTGTTAACTAGGTATTGTTAAATCGTGGAACAAATCATTTGGTAGTGGTTCCAAGTAATAAAAAATAACTAAATACAGAATCCCCTCCCCTCCCATAAAAATATAATTTTTGAAACAAATTGTGACTTAAATATTATGCTTTCAATTATAAGCCTGAAATTTGATATATAGAAAACATTTGGTATAAGAATTTCAAAATAATGGGTTGGAAACTAAATAATTCCGAATTTCGGATAAGATCGACATTCGAATATCCGGACATATATATATATATGAGTCTTTTGTAAATAATTAGAAGCTTAGAGTGTGTGTTGGAGTTGTCGAAAGCGTAGAGCGATTTCTTGTCGTTTCAGTCTGGTATGAGAATTCCTAGTAAGTCGTTTCCAGAATCCTAGTGTTAGTGTACAACATATATACATATAGGTGAGGAATAGTATGGCTTTCTGAGAAAACAGTTTTAGGATCTGTGATGTGATTAGGTCATGACCTGGAGCTTTGTATAGATAATGTTACATAGTCATTAGTAGTTATTATATAAGTCATTAAATAATTCTTTCTCTAACTATTTATTGTTGTGTGAATCTTCATTTTCATTGCCTTGGATCCAATTTGAGTATGTAGATATTTTTATTTTATTATTATTACTTTTTTTTGTATTACAGATCTTATAGATCTTTTGCCGCCTGAACCAGCCTACTCCATTTCTGCCTGTCTTGGACTATTTCTTTTCCAGTTATCTGCAGCTGTATTGCCTGTTTATTTATTCTCTCTCTACATATGTTTTTTTAATACCTCCACGTTGTCTTTTGTCTTCTATAGAGACATTTATTGTTATATAGAGGCTTCTAGGTAGATTGCTCCAAGCTAAATTCTCAGGCCATCTTAGCCTCCGTGCTTTCATATCATAAGATATTTTACGAGTGACTTTATTCAATGTTGTGTTATAATAATTATGTTATAAATGGAAAAATCTAAACAACAAAAGAATGGGCCTCCAATATACAAGTGAAAAGATAACTTGCTAACGTTTCTTATTTTGTTTTATAGAAAATTTTAAAAAAATACAAATATACACAATCATGGTTTTATGAAGGAAATAATAATCATACTCTAATTAAAAAATATATAATTGGAATTCATTTGTCTATAAAGCAACAGAAGTTTAGTATTTCTTTTAATATAAATAATAATACTGTAGAAATTATTCTAAAACAGATTTAAACCTCATTTATAAAGATATAACTTAGCACACATCACCAAAAACTATGTACGAGGTACGAGGCTGGTAGATCATCGTACATCGTACATTACGTCATAACCTCGTATAATGTTATGTAGCATTTTGCCGTAATAATGTTTTTTAACTGTTATATCGACTATTTAACAAATCTTTGTAGGCACAAGACAACTACAATATTTAACAAAAAGGAATGGCTTTAAAATATTATGAAGTATAATATAAAGTCATTATGTTAACAACTTATGATATTATAATTGTATAAATTATACTTTTTTTTTAACTTTAATTTTCCGATGATTTGGTAATCGTGGTAATTGAAATGGATTATGTAGTTTATGGTTGATTCCCAAGCTTTTGAAAATAATTTAATATTTAATTCTAAAAAAAAGGCATAGGTTTGTATTAAACATTATTTTTTTTTTATGAGAAGAGTTTCCATTTTCTAGTATGAATTAGATAATTTTTAACGAAATTGGAACAAACATAAACTTTAGCGGTGACGAATTGAGGCGAATGAACTGAAACCTATCACGGAAATAGGGGAGATTGGTTTGCGGAAACAAACATTTCTACAAAAACAACCGGTCGGAAATAACAAACTTTTTTCTAGACCAAGTCCTAGTTTGATTCTAGTTTTGGCGAGGGGAAAATATTAGTTAAGAAGATAAAGATTGAAGAATCGAATTCAAGGAATAAAAATTTGTTATCGTTGGGTAGCTTGAGAACCCTGTTAAATTTTTAATATGAATTATTCTTGTATATAATAATAATTATTATCAATAAAACAAAAATATGATATTGTTGTTATATTGATGAAATAGAGTAAGTGTTCATCGGAGGAAGAGCTAAGTAATAAGTTTTGGACCGATATGCAGACCATTGTCAGGGCTAAAGAAAACAAAATGATGGAATAATAGAAATGAGAAGCATTTTATTTGAAATTTGTTTTTGTTTTTTTCAAAAACAGTTAAATGTTAAGAATTAAAATTAAAAATTTCAAGATTGTGCTTAGAGATGTAAATGCGTTCTTCATAATACAAACTACGCCAGAAAAATTAATTTTTATGACTAAAACAAGTCTTATTATCAGTTATTTAATATTTCTCAAAGGTGTTATAGTCTAATATTTTCGTCAATTCTTCATCAAACCTAATGATTGAGCCATCATTTCGAAAATTATCTTCTCCTTCAGGTGATAAAAATAAGCACTTCTTCCAGAAAGGAGAAAAAAAAGTTATGAAGAAAAGGAAATTTCATTTGCTCATAACTCAATTGATATAAAATTTATGGTTGAATATACCTGTGGTAATTATAAAGGTTACGAAATTCTCTATGATAATAAAAACTTGGTCGAAATCGGACCATTGTAGCAAATATGGTAAATTGAAATTTGTACACATTTTTGTATTATTGTGTATATTTATTCCTTCCACTTACGATACATAGCATTTATTTATTTCAATATTATATTGTCTTTAGTTTACTGAATAATATACTACGGCAATTATTCACACGGCCAACTAGTCTATAATAAAAAACCGCTGCAAATTATTTCACAATGGTTTATTATTTCCAAACAATTATACATCTAAAGTAACATTACCTTCCTAGTAACAATGAAAAATAAATAAAAGGGGACCCCAATTATTGAACTAAACTTTTTTTTTTAAATCATTAGTAATTTCCAAAAAAAAAATAATATCATTACTTAAGTAACACATTAAAAATTTAAAAACCAAAACAAAGGATATAACATTCGCAGTAGAACATATAAAAAACTAGAGACCATATCTTTGCTCCTAATTGTCCGATTTTAACGATTTTTTTTATGAAGTTTTTAAAAAACTGATTTTTTTCTATACTTTTTGAGCTATTGGGAATTTAATTTTACCATCACGCGTAACTTTTTTTCCAGCTTCTTTTCGTTGAACTATGTTATATATATAAAGATTTAAACGGCGTCAAAACAGACTTTAGCGAAGTTTCATTGAAATCGGTACATTCGTTTAGGCGCTATAGTCTATAGCAACTAAGATTTTTCGGCCGCCATTTTTAAAGTAAAATACGGATAGTAATGTCGAGTAAAGGAGGATCATCCTCGGGTGACCTATGACTTTACATCCAAATTTGAAAAAAATCGGTCCAGTAGTTTCGGAGAAAATGCGCGGACGGCGGACGGGCAAAAAAAATGTTTATTCGTTTTTCGAATTCTACGTATCCTGAAACGTGATACCTCAAATTTTGAGAGGGGGTTGAGTTTTTGGTCGATCACAATGGTTCATTATTGAAAATAATAAACCAAAAATAAGGTTAATAATCTTGCATTCACAAATAATACTTTATTGATGATCACTACATTTTTCATTTCTCAGGCAAATTTAAATAACTAAATTTTTCTATTGGTAATTGAAAATAATATTGACTTTATAATAATAACATTTCTTTCCACATATTATAAATGACATGATCTGAAAATAAAATTAAAAAATTGGAAGTTCTTAAATTCTTTTTCTGTGGTAACTTCTTGAAGGAGAGGATATTTTACTAACCCAATCCTTTCGGTTCAAAGTCCTTCGAACAATAGTCGATGTTCCTTTCTATGTAACCAACAAAACCTTACATCATGACCTTAAAATACCATTGTATCTGGACATTATCCCAGAAAAATTTCACCAGAACCTTGAGTATCATCCGAATCCTCTTGCGCAATCTATATCAAGCAATATCCATCCCTATAATCCTCCAAGAAGATTACAACGGCAGTGGCTCCTTGACGTTTTGTAGTTAATATAAATTGGAGTTCCATGTTGTTGGAGGGACAAGCCTGCCTCGGAGTACCCTCGCCTGATTGTAAATAGTATATATAGGCATGTATGTGTTTTGGACTTTTTTAATTTACTTATCTTTAAGTTATTTTATTTTATTTAGTGTATATAATTTTCGATTATTATTTATTTGTTATTTCAATTCTCTTTATTTTATGCATATTTTTCGTTGTACAAATAGCGGGAATGTGATCTTACCTTCCTAGAACTATTGTTCAATTGACAGAATGTCAATTTTTTTATTCAATAAGAAAATGAAAAAATGGTAACTGCTTAAATACATTTGTTTAAATGTATCAGTAATTTTAAGACTATGGATAAATCATCATTTCATATTAATTATATAAAAATATTACATTGGCAACAAATTATCAATTATTTACTAGAAATATTTTTTTACGTTATTAATAATTTATCTAGTTTTCATTTATTCCTTTGGAATTTTATTCTTTTTTTTTTATTTTAGTTATGAATGGCCCAGTGCAAAATATTGGTACCTCTTTGCTCTGAATTTGACAGATTGGAGTGTCCAGCATTACGGCCTGACATTGGGCTGCCTATTTGTCAGCTGCAGGTGCATCGAAGCATCGGGCCATTCCGATCTCAATGCAGCCAAGTCCTTGACGCGTCATCTCTGTGCCATTGAACTGCATGCTTTGTCGTGGCTCATCAGCTTAATTTAATTCAAACCTAATATTAAAAAGCTCTCAGTTTTTTTAGCTGTCCTATATTCTTCAAAAAATATAATTAACAAGTAGAACCCAGCATCATCTCTTCTCGGTATTTGATTAGTTTTCGAATACAGGACAGGAGATCCCTCATCCAGTGCCTCTTCAGCCGTCTTCTGATCGGCATGTCAGCCATATCCGTGTCCTTTACCAGTCTGTTAGGTTCGGAAAGTTTATTATGGAAGCTGGAATAAAGATTATGTGTTAGTTGATGTTAGTTTGACGTAAATCGGTATTTAAGGTTTTGTTGACAGTCAATGTTGCGGGCGGCCTTACTCCCTCGCGAAGTGTAGTGCCAGTAAAGAAGAAGAAGAAGTAAAAACTAATACCATTGTATTTGGAACATATTATTCTGAGAAATTTCCATTTATTACCAGGAATATTAGGAAAACTGATAATGGATAATATATAATTATCCATTTCAAATGAGGAAATTTAGCCGAAGGGAACGTTGTTCTGTCCAATACAAGTAAATTTATATTGCTAATGTGCTTTGATTTTGAAAGGACAGGAGTTAAATAAGTGAAATGGAAAAGAAAAATTGATTATTATTTATTTATTTTTTAAAGAAGCTTTTTAACAGATATCTTGCAAAATGTGAAGACAACTAAGAGATTAAGATGGGTTGGTGATTTATCTCAGGGAGTTCCGACAATATTTATGACATTAGATGTTGTATATGTTATTTATTTATAAGTTTTGTGATTTTTTCTTAAATATTTGTCTTCCTTTTTTCCTTCAAGATTTGTTTCCCTCCTATCGCTGAAAATTATAATCAAACATAATAAAACTACATCTTTTTATTTTGCATGAAATCACAGTCTTTGCCAGTTTTTGCCACTACGACATTGTACAAATTCTTAAATATATTCTTGATTTATTTATTGATAAAATTATCAGTAGGATCAATAACTTAGCCATGGTCGCCCTTACTAAAGCCTCAGTCGGTATTCATAGGGCAGTTAGTATAATTTGTATTTTCGCCTGAGTAAGAATTATCAAAGAGATAAAAACACAATAAACACATCAAATCAAAACCATGGATGCAAATAATCGAAAAGTGAAAATTGGTATTAGTTTTTTGATGTACTAATCTAAACAGATATTTAATTAACAAATGTCGATGCTGATATAGAACACTGGTGTAGCAGACAATATATAGTTAAATAATACCCTTATAATGAAGTTAATTCCTGGAATAGAAGTGGATATGTCGATATTAGCCCGCGTTTCAATAAAAACCCCTCCTATATCCCTGACAGCCAATGTTTGACCGGATTCAGCGGGACACGAACGTAGATAATTACGGAATACAATGATACAAAATCGATGGTGTGATATCCGTTCTAGTTTATGAAGAACGGATGGAAATGGATGGAGAAAAATCTTAACCTAGACTTTGCGAGTAATTCGATCATTTAAGCATTCCTTCATTGTACAATGTTTATTTATCAAAATAGAAAATATGAAGAATTATTATATTCTACTACTACATATCTGGTTTTCCCCTTCCTAAAGCGGTTAGGGAGTTCCATATCTGGTATTTTGTGTATTCATATACCTTATATGTATTTTTTCATATGTTTATTCATTGGTTCTAGGAGGAAACCGATCTATTTAAAAAAATGTATTGTATACTTTCTTAATATAATAGCTAGAGATCACTGACCCCTGCTATAATATACAACATTGATTTACAATTAATATCAAATTACCTTTCCAAGGGTATCGTGTTGCCAATTTAATTATTGGAATGCGATGTTAAAATCATAGTCTAAATGAAATATTGAATTGAGGATGCTGCTGTGGGCTGACCGATTAACTTACTATTTTATAGATTGCCAAAACAGATTAACATGAGTTGATTTTGAATGAATATCATGACTCAACAGATGGAATCGGCAGCTACTTTCCCCTGGTCTCTGGTTCCACTAATACCATTTTGATGCATTTTATTGACCTACTCCTCTGGGCATACTTCTCCAAAGGACTCTTTCTTCACTCTAACAACTTCTCCAACGGACTCCACATCCTTCCAGTCTCCTAACAGACTCCCTATTTCTTACAAAAATATTTTCATCTTATTTTTCCACATTACTTTTCTAGGCTTTCTTATTGATCAAATATTTGTTCCACGGCGAAACCAACCCATTCCCCTGTTCTCCTGAAGAATTTTCAAGAGTTTTTGATCTTTGAAACAATCCAAGTTTATCGTTTGTGTACACTAAGCGGGTTTTGGAATTAGATCTGTCTCTATCCGAACCAGGTGTAGCGGCAACAGATTCCCGCCTCTTGTTACAGGGGACAACAAGTTCGCCTATCCGCTAAATGGCAGCCCCATACAAGCTCGCCCGGCAATGTATCAAAAATTGTATTTTTATTTCTTATTGTCATATGACAAAAACACTCAAATTTTAAATACAAATATTTATATGCATGGTAAATACTTTTAATTAATAAAGTTTAATGGCGATAATATGTACTGATCACAGCTTAAAAATAAGTGTTATTGTAATGGCTCTTGGTAGCCGATTTAGTCTTATAAATAAATAAATACCGCAGTCATATCTCAAATTGTTAGATCCTCGGATCTCCATCCCTTCAGGGTCCGGGGATCCGCCTGTCACTTTAGGTCATCCTTCTATTCATCTTCCTTCGTCCACTCAGTCATCATACCCCTCTATACTGTAAACGCACTGTCGATCTGGTAACTTGCATACATCTCTGCACACTCATTCCTCGGTACAGGTAACAGGACCACGATTGCCATAAGAATTATGTGTAGTCAACATTTAAATTTTTCTTTACTCAACTATTTATTTGTATTTAACGAAATACATTTCAATTTCCAAACTGCGCAATTCTGAAGTGTTCATACCTTTATGTCAAATATACCCAATGACTATACTATACACCTTGACTACTATTTCAGGGGTGTAACAATATAAGAAAATAACAATGTTACCATAAAAATTTCAAGTTTTAACGACCGCATTCATAGTTTTTACAATGCTGTCGAATCTGATAGGTAATTAACAACTGAAGAGATGGTTGTGTACTTCCATTGCAATATTAAGTGAAAATGGAGAAGGGATTGAGGATGATCGTAGTTTATTTCAACTACATTGAACGACCAATTTGTAAATACTTCGCTTAGGAATCATACTTACAACTCATAATGTCCGGGAGAACTCTAAAGTAAATTCACAACAACAAGGAAAAATGAAGTACATAAGCCATCGAATTCCGATAAATCAGTTCGATTTCCTTAAGTGACCGTTGAAAAGACGCGAGCTTACCCTTTTATAGGCAATCGGATAAGGGGGCAATTGCAGATGATCTACTGCATGGCCTAGGGTCGTACTGTAATATATCAAATAGCTTTAGATGGGCTTGAGGTCTGGAACAAGACTCGTAAAGGCAGAAAATAATATCGTGGCTCTAAGAAGGTCGACACCGAAGGTCTAGCCTTTTTAAAATATACAACAAGATAAAAATTGTCATGTAATCCATCAATCATTGGCATCAAGTTGAAGAAAAAAAGATATTGTAAGAAGTTGATATCGTGTATTCTTTGAAGTCAAACAAAAAGTAAAAGCATCACTTTTTGCAAACTCTAACACATGGATTGTCCGTGATACAGTATCGAATTATTAACATACGCCTGAAACTTCGTAAATAGTTTCATCTCATCGTAACCTACAACTATTTAATTTACGATAACTCTTGGAATTGGGGCGTTTTCAATCTGGAGGGGAGCAAACTTGGTCTGTTTAATTAGGTACTAAAAACTGATTAGTACACATTTGTTGTCTACTTGGATCGTAAGATAATTTGATCACAAAGTCGAGAAAAAAGATGGCTTTTAAAAATATTGAGCCGTTTGGCATGACGTAAGCCCCTAAATTTTCAAAATAACTAGGTTATATAGAACAAACGGCCCATAGTTTTGTAGGCTACCTTTTTTATCGATTTTATTTTATGATCCAAGTAGAGGGGTATTCACGAGTTTTTAGTACCTAATTAAATAGACAAAGTTTGCCTCTCTCCAGATCGAAAACGGTCCAATTCCATGAGTTTTCGTAAATAAAATAGTTGTAGGTTAGGATGGGATTAAACTATTTACGAAGTTTCCGGCGAATGTTAATAATTAAATAAAAAGGGGTTTGTACCACGGAGTATAACAATATTCCTCTTTTTCCTCTTGTTTTATAATTTATTCCACCTCGATATACCCAATTTCATCAATATCTTTACCCTGATTCAAATACAACTTAAATCAAAACTGTAATATTTTCCTCTTGAAATGGGAAATGTCAGTGGTCCCGAGATCTTTTGTGAATATGCTATTGGAGTTACAGCATTCCTATTCATAGCCAAAGCGTCTGAGTGTAGAACATTTGCATTCAGTCTCGACTGGGTTTCAATGCCAGTGACGTTCTCGAGAGAATTGCTAGGATTTCCTCAAGTCCTTCTTTGTCGTCTCACAACGAGGAGGAAAAGTTTGGTTCAGCGTTTCCCTGGATGCGGAAATATATCACATAAATATGCCTGTTTTTAGCTTTTTGTTTTACTTAACTTTTTGTCTTTTTTTTTTTCTATTTTTCTTAAGGGTTGAAATGGTATAAACAGTTACTTCCTGCTGTAGACTATTGACATTTTACAATTATCTATATCCTCTTACCTTCATTTTTATAGAATATTGGATAAATATTATGGGAAACACAAAGCGATCCTGAGATTACTGTTAATTGTCAATTAGAATTTATTTGCATATGATTTTATTTTTATATATATAAATACCCGATCCCATGGGCTAAATTACAATCGTACTAAATACATTGGAAAGAGGGTTTTAGAGTTTCATTCTGTTTTTTAAATCCCATAATCCTTTCGATTTATTCGCCCTTGGGCTGGGCTGAGCTGAAGCTGATTCATTGAGGAATTTTAAGTGTAAATTAAGCCTTCGCCATGATTCTATTGTCCAGAGTTTTAATTAAAAGCGAAACAAGACCTTTATTTAATTGGTTACTGTGGCCGGGTCTCTAATTGTGAATTCGCTTCGGCAATAAATAGGTCAATTAATCAACAGTAATAGTTTTTATTGGGTTTAATGTGTATAATTAATGATACTAAATATTAGCTAAAACAATTGAATCAGTTATTTCATGAAAAAACATAATAAAATTCTTTTACCTAAAACACTTTCAAGGTGGTAACCTGATTTTAAATTTATGTTTTACCTACGACTCCATCTGGACAAACGTCTAACTTGGAATCCTCATACCAGACTGAAACGACAAGAAAAAGTTTCCGACCACTTCAACACTTACTAGACAAACACTCTAACCTTCCAATCAATTATAAAATACTCATTTACATGACTATAATAAGGCCTATTTGGACTTACGGAGTTGAGCTATGGGGCTCCACCAAACCTTCAAATTCCTCTCGCATACAATCCTTACAATCCAAAATCCTTCGTAAAATCCTCAATGCTCCTTACGTTGTTACAAATAAAATTATCCATAATGACCTTAATGTTCCTTATGTATCAGATTTGGCCCAATCCAGATATCTGTCCTTCCATAATAAACTTCATAACCATCCCAACCCTCTTGTCTCTAACCTTGCTTCCTATTCGATTCCTGATAACCCTCCGAGGCGTCTGAAAAGAAGATGGCCACGTGATCTTCTAATATAGACATATTATTAGAGTGCTACCAATGGGTAGTTTCTCAACATATGTTCCATGTGTTTATACCAATGTGCGAATTTACCAGATGTATTTTTTGTATACAGTTGTAAATATAATATAAATAAATAAAAAAACAAAAACAATTATCTTATGTTGTAGTACATGTACTGTTTGACTTCCTTTTCGGGCACCTTTCGGGATAATGTTTTACCATTTAGCCCCTGACTATGTGATTTATTTTCAGGAGCCAACTAGTACTTTTGAAAAAGAACTCTCTGTAACAAATTTGAAACTCAAACGGCGTGCAGTTTCTTGCAGCTTCGCTACTTTTCAAGTTAATCGCTGGTCCAGGTGGTAACATAGGATCTACGTATCTACAAAGTAATAATTGTCGTCATATATGTATGTATATAACGCTTTCGGGCTGAAGATCTACCCAAAATTAAATCCTGGAATCGTAAGGTAGTGAATCTGTTCAGCAGGAATATGAGGAACGTTATTAAGACAAACCAATTCCACGAAGGAAATGAAAATATGTTTTCATTTTCTAAAATATTCACTAAAATTGACCATTCGATCGCCTTCTGTTGGTTTTTTAGAAAAATTAGTTTTTTTTCAAATTGATCAAACCCTCTTCTGAATAGTGGTAATCCACATCTTCTCAAAGCTCTCAAAACATTGCATCGCTTTTATCACTTCTTCCAGAACCTGAGCTTAGTCTTTTAGTTTCTTATCTCATCTTCTCCCACTTTGACTATGGATGCATGGTGTGCGATGGTCTCTCCATGTATCTCGGTGACATAATGAAGAATCTTATGAATAGCTTTGTCAGATTCGTCTATGACATCCCGAAAGTTTCCTGTATTTCCAACCACTAAGCTGAGTTAGGGTGGCTCCATCCATCCTTCTGTAGATAATATTGCCTAGACATTTCTACATCAGATTATCCACAGCAATCGCCCTTTCATCATCTTTCAACAAGATCTCGACCTTCTGAACTATATCTTATATTATAGACTTTAAAAATATTGAGCCGTTTCAACTCCAAATTTTCAAAATAACGAGATTATATTGGAGAAATGGCCGAATATTTTTGTAGGCCACACTTTTTATCGATTTTGTGATCAAATTATCTTACGATCAAAGTAGAAAGCAAAAGGTTATTTACTAGTTTTTAGTACTTAATTAAATAGACAAAGTTTGCCTCCCTCCAGATTGGAAACGCCTAAATTTTAAGAGTTTTCGTAAATAAAATAGTTGTAGGTTACGATGAGATGAAACCATTTACAAAGTTTCAGGCGGATGTTAATAATTCGATAAAAAAGGGTCTGTACCACGGACTATTATGTTGTTAGTTCATTAAGTAGTTTTTGTTCAATTTATCTATTTAATGTAACAGTCCCTTTTTTTTTTTTTTAACAACTCTGTTTCTATACTATTCTAAAATGTGCTGACATCCAGTACGTAAAATTTTGTTCAAAGCTGCCAATAAGTGCTAAGCAGTAAGTACCAGGTGCCCCTCGAATGGTGAAGAAATAAGTTAGAGGAAGATGCTGAGGCCAATACTCCCAATGGCTGCCATACATCAAATTCAGTTTTTGCTCCGAAGCGTGGGCGTTGGCTGAAACTGTCAACGCTGACAAAGACTGATACATGGAGTTGCATTAGCAGCCAACCTTCTGGATTCTACCAACTTTTTCACTTCCTCGGCAATCTTTAACAATATTAAGGCCACTTTCCTCAGAAGTTTGCCACAAGCTTCTACCAAAAGAAGTATTAATAATTTACCACTATTTCGGGAAGTCTGGAATGAAAAAAAAAACTTAAAAAAAACTGGCAAGTTTTGATTTAATTTAGGTAGAAGGAAAATGTGTTTTTTCTAGACTCCTAACTCTAAAACGCAATAGCTATAACTTTAGTTTTAAGATCCCTCGAAGTTTTTGGAGAAAACTCAGAACGAGATTAACTAACGGATGTGAAAAAAAAAAGAAATATATAAGAAAAGTAATGAGCAGTATAAATTGGAACAAAAACAAAATCAATAAATAAATGTTCGTTTGCTTGATAATAAAATAGAGAGAGAACTACAATAAAATCGTAATGCTCCTTTTGTATATAATGTCATTTATATAATGGACTCCGCCATACACCGTACCTCATTCTTTTCAACATCTAGCTTTTCCAAAAAAACTAGCAGTTAAAAGAGGAATTGCCCTTTTACTTTCAAACCAAAGACTCCTTATCGAAAAAATATATATTTCTCTTTTGGGTAATTTATGTTTTTTTTTTAACGGAACTTAGTCTTTCCGCTCAACAGTCCGCGTTAAAAGGTTCACTATAAATATTTTAAATATTTCCCTCTGCTTACGATACATCCTGTATATTAATTGGCACTGATATTCTAATTATTATTTTGCAACATTGTCTGCTCGACTGTAATATTTGGGTTATTTCGTTAATTTTTTTTCCTTCTAAGATTCACGTTTGAAAAATATATGGCTCAACGTCCTTTGAAAGAGACATGGCTCCCTGCCAAAATGCTGTGTAAAGGAGAGAACTCAGTTGCTCAGAGCCCTTTTATTTCAGTTTTCTCGAGCGGACCGCTACTCCTTTATTTATCCTCAAAGGGCGGAGTGGACGATGTTCCAGGGCTAACCCTTTGGAAAATTCCAAGATCCTTGAAAACTTTTTCCATTCCAAGTGAATTTTCTTTTCCACCACTTATTTTCTATGCCGATTTACTGCTCATTAACATGCCCGTATGCGGATTTTAATATTGTTAATTATTCTCAATACATTGTATATTACTATTATATTTTATGTATTTATATATGGTCGCTTATTTATAAAATAAACCATAATAATTTTAAACAATTTTTCAGGAAAGACGAAAAACTATATTTTCTGTTCCAATTGTATTGTCGAAACCAATACTTAAAAAAAAAGTTAATGAATTCTTTCACTATTTTCTTTTGCCAATTGGTCAATCTAATAATCATATTTAGTTTTTACTAACAAGACATAAAATTCCTATACACCCCTTTTAGATTTTACACCATATAACAAAACTAAATCATTGGTACAAACTTTGGAAAATGCGACTCAACCAAGCCAATCACAACACAATTCTTTTACTCTCCGACGTGAAACATACCATATGTACATTGAAATTGCCGAAATTCCGCAAACAGATAGAATACAATGTCTCGGACTGACATTCAACAGAAGAATGACATGTAGCATACATATCAACAACAAAAAAAAAAAAACATTCAATCACGACTACGACTATTACACTCATTTCATTCAAGACGCTCCAAATTAAACTTATTTATTTTTATTTTATATTTGCAGATGCGTTTCTGTACAATAGTACTATAAAATAAATTTATTTCATATTTTTATTTGAGTAAAACAGCTAAAAAAGCGTTTGATGAATCTTTAAACAATATATAAGAAATGTTTCATTACATTCCTTGATAAAAAAAAGACCGGTTTCGGTGGGAAAAAATTGTTTACACCACTTTTTTTTTTTTTAATATTTAGGTTAGTTTTTATATAAAATACACCATTTTATTCATTCATCAATGGTGTTATAACATCAGAAAAAATTATTAGTTCAAATAGATATAAGCGACTCATAAATACAATAACAGTTATTGAAAGCTATATGCAATGAGACCAGTCCTGGGCAAAAATAGATTTAATTATTATAGTAAAATGCAGTATTTAAAATACCGAGTATTTTGTATTTAAAAATATTATTTGTTTTAATTAAAAAGTATATAAATTATTATCAGAAAAAAATATCTAAGCCAATTTTAATTGCCAGATACGTCTTATGAGATGGTTTATAACCAATTCCTTTAAAAAAAGTTTTTTTTGGGGGGAGGGTTATCAGGGAAAGGAGTAATGATATTAGACGACAGTAGATGTACATTAAACATAATTAATTGGGAATAAACAATATTATTCAATTAATATTGTTTATCAACAAATTATAATAAATACGATGGTCCACCAAATTTTTTTATATTATAAAATCTCTAAGGTATTGCATAAAATGAATCATTTTTTTGACAAATATACTTCAAAATATTATTAGAGAAATAAGAAAAAAGGCTTTTTTTCCAATTAAATATCTGTTGGTCTATATTTACTAGTTTATTTCATATATGTCACACTACTCTTTCCCAAGACATGACCTAACATTCCTTAATAGTTTTATGAAAGCTAATGTATTTTATGGCCAAAGATAATTGCACTAACAATTTTACAAAATCTCTATGCTCAATTTTCACGTGGCTAATTTTTTTAGTATAAAAGACCAGTCTTCCAACACTATTTACGACGGAATTTATTTAAAATACAGTTTTTGTATTTAAATATATTAAAAAGAAAATTAATTTTTTTTTTGGTATTTTAAAAAGAAAATACAATAACAATCAATATATTTTATATATAACTTCTTTCTTCTTTATTTTATTTTATTTAATTCATGATATTTACAAGTGTAAAAAAAAAATACATCTAATAAATGTGAACAATGAATAGCACAGAAATAATATGTCTATGTTAGGAAATCACTGGGCCATCTTTTTTAAAGACATCTCTGTGGGTTATCAGGAATAAAAGAAGAAGCAAGGATAGAGACGAGAGGGTTAGGATTTTTTTGAAGTTTATTATAGGAGGATAGGTGTCTGGACTGGGCCAGATCTGGAACATTAAGGTCGTTATGGATGATTTTATTTGTAACAAAGTAAGGAGCATTGAGGATTTTACGAAGGATTTTGGATTGCAAGGATTGGATACGATAGGAATTCGATGTTTTAGTGGAGTGATCTTATTATAGTCATTTATATAAATCCTTTGTAATTAATTGAAAGATTAGAGCGTTATTCCAGTAAGTGCTGAAGCTGTCGAAAACGTTGAGCGGTTTATTGTCGTTCCAGTCTGGTATGAGGATTCTAAGATCCTCCTAGACGAAGACGTTTGTCCAGATGGAGTCCTAGGTATCGGATCTGTTCAACAGGAATAAATGGAGTATTGTTAAAGGATAATTTAAAATCTTAAAATAAAAATTACAAATTAATTATTTTATTTCTCAATTTAAAATATTTCATTGAAATACTGCTCAGGTCTGCCATATACATGGCGGTTTACACACTTTTAAATTGTTATTAATTCTCAACACATTATTAAAAGTTGTTGAAGCCTGTGTGCTGTTAAACAACCGTTCTAGTCATTGAAATCCTCGAGTGTCAATTAAGTGCAGATTCTAGAATAAAAATAGAAATAGGTCATTAATAAAGCAATCACGTCTCACTTCTTAACGTTCCTTGTAACGACTCTTTGACGCGTCTGTTGTCACACGAATCCACATATCAACCGCGTTCCAGTTTTTTATAGGAACTATAACGCGTTTGTCCTATCATGGATTGAAAAAGCTCTTCGATTGGACTTTAAAGGGAATAATTGAATCAACGGAAAGTTTTTCTATGAAAAAATAATCTTAACCTGTAGGTGTAGTTCGTAAAGATATCACAAATAAAATATTCTCAACCATTAAGTATCTAGATAATTGTTTTGCAATTGGCATTACAAAAATTTTAGATCTGTTTCAGCTTCAACTTGTCTTTTTCATCTCTGCTTATATTGATTTGGTTGGATTTGTTGGAATCTTACTTTCAATAAAACAAATTTTCAAATTTAGTTCAAGATTGATCTTGATATATTGTAGATCTCCAATCAATGCCTAGTAGTTTCAAATACACTATTTGTAGCTCAAGTCCTCAAAGGAAGATTTTTCATGATTCCGAACCAACACCTGTGTACTCTAAATATACATATACCTACCTATTTTTCATCCATATAGTTTATAGTTACTACATATATGCAGTAGAGATAATATTAAACGGATCAGGATAAAACTGTACGAATGAAAAATAGGTAGCGAATGCAATCATAATTGATGTTTTTTTAAATTTAGTGGGGTTATTACATCATCAGGATAATGGTTTGCAGGTAAAACAAAACTGTCTTCAGCAGTCATAGACAAACCCATCTTATTTGTGTGTAATTTTATCTCTGATGGCAACCCCAAGCAACTTCTATTATTCAAAATTTATTTAATAAGTGTATTTATTTATCGAATATGTAATAAATATATTAATGCAATAATTAATACATTTTTGGAAAATAATTAAATTATTTTGAAAAACATATATATAAAGTGAAATCTCAAAAAATCAAACAAAGAAAAAATATGAACATTTTTATTTTTAATAATTTACAAACCAGTTCATCAAAACGGTTTTAAAAAAGAAATGTAGGAAATAAACCTCGCAACTCTTATTATAAGTAGTGTTGCCCAAAATCGGTCTTGGCCTTGCACTTTGCAAGACCAAGACCAAGGCCGCCTAGCTGTTGCAAGACCTAGACCAGGACTGCTAAAAAAAAATCGATTTTTTAAATAAGAATTAAGGCAAAATAGTTACTAATACTCGACAATTTTAGTTACTATATGTTAATAATCGGTATAACCAATATACTTTTGCATTTAACTCCTCTAATTTTTTTCATTCGGGCTTAGTTAGGTTTTTCCAGTCTAAAAAAATATAGTAATATCTCTATAGAAATAAGCTAATAAATAACTACAAGACTCTTGCGCAAGACGAAGAACATGATCAAGACTGATTTTGCAAGACCAAGACTCATCTTGGTCTCACAAACACTAATTATAATACCTTTTATTTAAACAGAAATCAATTAAATTTGTAATTTTCCCCCGATGAATATACTTCTATCACCACCATAATTCAGGAAATTTAGACAGCGAAGGGTTTTAATAAAAGGTTCTGTCATGAGCCCAAACCAGGAATATGTTCTTCCCAAGCGAACTGAATAAGAAATAACATCTTATTTTTGTGCGGAAAAAACGACATTCAAATATTAATATTCAAGATTGGAGCATCTTCGAGCAGAACAGTTCCGTATGCATTAAACTCCATTCTGTGGGATCGCTTACATGTGCATTATGAATTGTTAAAGCAAGATATACGGACAATAGTGCAAAATGTGTTTTCCTTAAGAGTATTTTTTCACGCATATAACCTAACGTATGAATAATAACCAGATAAAATATTCACATTAATTCGATATGATTTTATAGATACATTTTTTTGGCCATTTTGATGACTGATTTTAATTGTATACATATTATTATCCTAACGGTGATCCACATAACTTTTTGTTTTGATTTTTCTTTAAGTTCGCTATAAAATATTTCCATTATGTATTTCAAAAATAAAGAACTATTTAATGTGACCTTCACTGAAACATCTCAAAAATGGTAATTAGATAATTTGGTTTGTAAATTATTTAAAAAAAATGTTCATATATTTACTGTTTGATTTTTTGAGATGTTTCAGTCTATATATATGTTTTTCAAAATAATTTTACTATTTTAAAGAAATGTATTAATTAATGCATTTATATAATTATTACACATTCGATAAATAAATAAATTTATTTATGTATTATTTATTATTATTAAGTTTCTGTATTATTTATTTATTTATTTTTTTTTTTATTGTAAATAGAGTGTGAGTGTGCTTTCTCTGATCACTATTATAAATGTCCTTGATGTGACAGAATGTAATATTTCTAAATAAACAAATATAAAAGAATTTATGTATTATTAATAAATTTATTAAATAAATTTTGAATAATAGGAGTTGGTTGCGAGTGCCATCAGAGATAATATTACACACACATAAGATGTTTTTGTCGACGACTGCTGAAGACAGTTCTTGTCTTGCCTGAAAACCATTGTCATGATGATTTTTAGGTCATAACCTCGCCAAAAATATCAATTATGACAGTATTCACTATCTATTTTTCATCAGTATACTTTTATCCTGACCCGTTTAATATTATCTCTCCACACACATTATATATATATATATATATATATATATATATATATATATATATATATATATATATATATATATATATATATATATATATATCTTAATGAGCTTAAAAGGATGAAGGAGAAATAATCTGATCGACGTTTTGTTTTTTGTAATTTTGTTTATTGTCTGTTCGATTTTGATGTTTGTCCATATTCATGCAAACAAGTTCGCTTCCTGTTGGGCTTAGAAAAAAAAGTTTCCTACAAAAGTTCAAAGCTTTTTAAGATTGAATGTAAAAATTTGTTTGGTTATATCACTTTAGAAGAGAGATATTTTGCTTCAACCAAAAGTCCGAAATGGTTCTTGGATAACTGTGGTGAACTCACAAGCCTTCCAGTATCTAAAACGTGGAAAGTTAATATTCACCATACATCTAAAAATATAAAAAAAAATAATTTAAATTTCCCAACCTTTTGCAAGGAAGCCCCCCTTTTTTTGGGCCAACTTAATTGGGCTAATGGGGAAGGGCTGTACCCAGTAGAGCAACTTTCCTTGCTTGATTAATTTATTTTAGTTGTTAAAAGAAGATCTCTCATCCAACGCATTCAGTCTTCTATTCATATTCGGGGTATGCCATCTATAAACTCGTTTCTTATTAAGCTTTGTTTTGTCAGTAAAGGGTCATTATTTATTGACCAACTGTTGACAGAGGGTGGACATTTAAAAGTATAGTAAAATTATATTGCATAGTATTTAAAAAAAAAAAAAAGTATTGAAACCATTGATATGATTCATGAAGAACGATTCTGTACCCTGGAGGAAAAAAACAGCATGTCCATTTTTGTATTTGTTCAGGGGAGCCAACGTTCCATAATTTTAAGCTATTGAACTTCATTTCTTTGTTACTTAATCTGTACGCCGAAGGTAAAGGATGCCATGTCGCATTTTCGTATTTGTTCAGGGGACCAATTTACCAAAACTTGAAGCTATTAATATTTTCAAATTAGTAACAAAATGATCAAGAGACAGAATATAAATGTTAGGTTATTATTATAAAAAATCTAAACCACACAGACTCATATCTCCAAAATGCAGGCAAAGTTAACGTTAACGTTTCGCCAATCAGAAAAACAGTTGATCGAATATTACTCCATGAAATCCAATTGCATACTGAAAGGAAGGTAAGCCAAAACTGCAAGGAAAGGTTACAATCAAACAGCTGATAAGGGAAACAACCGCTAATCAAAATTATGCTATATCTAATTACATATCATTAATATTTTAGAACATATATTAAAATAAATAAAAAAAAAAATTAAATGTCCGAGTGCAACAGAAAGAGAAGAATAGTGCAAAGAAAAAGATATTTGAGGCCATGCATACTGCATACATAAATAAAAAAAATATATATAAATAAAAATTAAAAGAAAATATATAATAACAAGAAACAATAAATGAATAATTAAAATAATTATACTATATAAAAATGCAACGTCAAAAAAAGGTTTTCTTAAAAAAAAATACTAACTACATAGATGGAGATAAAATACGAGAACAAAGCTTCATTTTTTAGACTTATCTAAGATGCTTAACGTTTCCGAAAAAAAGTATTCAAGTTTCTACTGCCAGTCCTGAAATGCACAGCATTATTCAGCTTCTGTGTAATAAGCATGGCCTCAAATTCTTTCCCTTTGCACTATTCTTCTCTTTCTGTTTCACTCGGACATTTAATTTTTTTGTTATCTATTTTTTAAAATTTTATTATTTATTTTATTATATTTTATAACATATTTATGATATTTAATTAGATATGGTATAATTTTTATTAGTTGTTGGTTTCCCTTATCAGCTGTTTGATTGTAATCTTCTTTTGCTGTGTTATCTTACCTTCCTTCAGAATATGCAATTGGATTTCATGGAGTAATGTTCGATTAGCCGTTTTTCTGTCATGATGCTTGAATTGGCGAAATGTTGAGGGTTGTTACTTTGAGTGAATTTTAGAGAGTTAAGGCTGTGTGGTTTGAACATTTTTGAATAATCACCTAATATTTGTTACTTGTTTACTTACTTGTTTCTTAAAAAAACTGTATTCTTACTTGTTTAATTTAAATAAAATGGACATTGTTCCGCTTACCTTTGGGGCACAGAATTTTAATATACAGACTTTTATTTTCTAATCACTTTTTATTCCGATTTTTCCACAAAAGGACAAAGTATATTTCTCTGTATGCGTCCTCAATAGAGAAGCTAAATTTAGTAGCATATAACGCAGAGTGTAAATAAGAAACGGGATTCTCTCTGAGCCAGACTAGATCCATTCTGTTTGTGACGCCCCAAGGCAAAGACCCCTGTCGGCGATGTCTGCGACGGAGACCAGATCCCCAGATAGGGAGGGTATTTTCGTCGGCGGGGGGAACGTCCCACGGGGTAGTATTTATAGTGGATTCAGCTGTTACGTAGGCAGGAGGATCCCATGTTAATCTGATTATCCATTTACACAAGATAAGGTATAAATACTTGTTGCGTGGGCATTATTCATACGTTCAGTGAATCCATCCTACCTCATTACAGGCCATTGTATAAAAGCTAACTTGGATTTAAAATTTAATTATGCTTAGGATATACATCATAATGGTAACAAAGTTAAGAACTTATGAAAAAAAAAAATAACAACAGTAACAGAGAGAAACTTGTGAATTAAATAATGATGTTAACAAAGTTGGGGCCAAATGAAATAACCATAATGAATGAAATAAAAATAATGAAACTAGGTTACAAAAGGAATGATAAAAATAATTAACAAAGATATGTAATGGAATAATTTGAGATAAAAACGTTAAGTTTTAAGTTAATATGTTCCTCTCTGTTACTTTTATTAATATTTTTTTCATTATTTCCTAACTTTGTAATCGTTATGATATATATATTTTAAATTTAAAAAACAACCATAAATTTCATTTTATGGATTGAATCTGTAAGAAGTAAATAATGGTGCCTACTGTTTAAATTTTGGCATAAAACATCAATGATCTTTGTCACCTAGTTTGACTATTATTTTTACTATTTATTTGTTTTTGTCTTTGATTCAGGTTTTGCTTTCTGGGTATATATGTTTATATGCAAGCATTATATATTTTTTTATTTTTATTTATTTTTTCTATATTTTTCTATTTCGACTATAATCACGCTTGAGAAGATTTTTTTTTAACTGTTAACATATTATTTTATAGTGCTAGTTTATTAATTTAGCCTACTTTTTATATTTTAACATCTAAACCTAATTGCCTTTCTGTTATTACTTTTGTTATCTTATTATATTATCGTTTTATTTATTTATTTTTATTTTTTCATGTTATACTTTTTGTCTCTCTGTGTACAAATATGAGTATGTATGCATATATTTTTCCATTTCACTACAAGTAATCCTGAGATTTTATTTTTATTTCTCCTAGTGTTTGCATAATAAATCACTGTAGATACTATTACACTTTTTATAGCGGTATTTTTTTTATTAGTTAGCATATTGTTTATAAATTGTGTAGTTATGTATACATAAATATGTAATTTCTTTTTTTTTTTTTTTTCATCACAATAATAAGTAATTTTGAGAAGGTTTTGTGTTCATTTATTTATTTTTTGTTTATGTTTTAGTGGTTATATACTATTTTTTTAAATAATGAATATAATGTTAGAATTTTTATAACTTAGTTTTTGGCCAGATTTGTATTTTCTTATGTATTAATTCAACATTGTCATGCTAAGGGGAGTTAGTCCCAGAATAAAGTTCAATTTTCTAATCTATTCTATTCTGTATCCTAACTTTTCTTCCACTACTTTCTATTCCTAGGTTTATTATCGTTTTATTTCTGCCTCTCCACTTATTTATTATTGTTAAGTTTATACTTCCTACATGTTATTATACTATAGCTTCTACCTAAATGTTATTATACTATACCTTCTACCAAGATATAATTGTTTTCTTTGAAATTTCATTTCAAGTTCTCATACCTATTGTTATATGGTCATTCCTTAGCCTGAAGTTTGGACCGAAACGTTGGCAAAAAATTAAAATAGATATAATTTATTTATTTTTTTAATGATCACTCCATCCAATCTTCCCTTCAATTATTCACTACAGTCAACCATCAATCCACTATTGTTATTTATGAATAAATATAAGTTGAATCAATAATTTCCTTGACATATCATTCAGTAAAAAATAAAATAAACGTGACTTATGAAGGATGAATAACAACAGGAACACAGAGTTGAGAAAAAATTAACATAAATGACGGTTACATTTTTATTCACAAACATATAATCATAAATAGAGACTATTTTTTTATTCGTTAGGCGCCATTAGTATAAAACAAAAAATTGGAAAATATTATTTTAAAATAATAACGTCAGAAAAACGATTTATCCTTTTAAATTTTTTTCATCTATATTTATCATTTATCAAATTCGACAGCACACTTTCAAATTGGTTGGGCATAAAATTAAAAATCCACTTTTCAAAATCTGTAAACCCAAAACACAAACCAGTGAGATGGCAAACTTATGAAAATTCATGCTACACCAAGAAAAAGAATTGTACCTGATTTTTTTTTATTGTATTTATTTTTTATCGTACCTAATTTTTCTTTTTTCTTTTTTTTTTGGCGGGGAGGAAGGAGGGAGGGGTTTCTCTTCTTGTAGATCAGTAGCTTATTTTCAATGGAAAGTTTAGATTTTCTGCATAGTAGTCGGTATAGTTGGCCGTATCGTCGGTTGAGTTCTTGTCTTTGGAGTCTAGTATGCGGGTTCCACGGTAGTCTTCGGTCTAAATGAAAGCCAAGATACCGGACTGTGTCTGAGTAAGGAAGCCGGATGGAATTAAAGAGTACTGGTGGACAGGAATTGCGTCGGAGTTTAAAGGTAATATGTTGGCATTTGGATTCATTAACTTTAATGCGCCAGTTATTACATCAGTGCTCAATCAAGGTGAGGTGGCTTTGGAGATTTAAGGATGCTATTTCGGGATCAGAGTTAGATGATAAGATTTCGGTGTCGTCCGCGAATGTTGCAAGGAAAGTATCGGGATGAACAGGGATGTCAGCAGTAAAGAGGATGTAAAGCGCGGGACCCAAGACGCTGCCTTGGGGAACACCGGCATTAACGGAGTAGATATTGGAAAATTCTGTTCCATAGCGAACTCGAAAGGAGCGGTCAAAGAGGTAGGATAAAAAAATGTTATAATTTTTAAAATTTGTCGAACGTCCAAAAATATATTCTGTAAACAAATTTAATTTGCTCCTAGGGTATAATGAGAGCCGAAATGCATTCTTACTTAATTACTAATTTGTAAACGATTTTAGCAGAGTATTCAGAAAAAAATATGTAATAAAACACCTTACATATAAAACAAATTCAGAATTTGCAGTTATTCGGTCTAGTATTTATAATAATTAATCATTGAAGTTTATTTACATTGGATTTCTGAAAGTATTTCTCTAGACTTCTGAAAGGTCAGAACGGATTTGGCTGAGCGGTATACATAAGAAATGAGATGCGTCCTCCGCCCAAGAATGGACCGGTCGAGGCGTGGTCACTCAAGCCCCGAATAATAAATGAAGGAAAGGACATCTTGAGGTTGGGGGAGGAGAAGGAGAGGGAAGGAGATAAGGAAAGAAGAATAAGAAGGAGAGTAATGTCCACTTTCATCCGAGGACACGTTGGGCAACAGTCGTGACTGATGTAGAAGCTTTTCGTTATGGACCTGTTTGCTCTTGTACAAGCTTCCATTTACATGGTCATTTTATTTCTTACGTTTGTAGACGCAATATGATTTTTTTTAAATATATGAATCAAGTAGTAAATGGGCTTTCTCACTACGAAGTATTTCATCCAAGCTTAAATGAAAAGAAAATATAGGAAGTAATACCAGTTTTTTTTTGGAAACTAATATTTCGTTGATAGAAATACTGTATATGTATCAAATATGAAAAAGAATGCAGTAATGGATAGTATCCTAGCGATTGTAATTGTAATTAAATATTTTCAAAGAGCTTGTAAAAAATCTTCAAACATTCATAAAAACACATGTTAGTGTGGGGATTAAAACATTCGCGCGGATTTGGCTGAATCGATAAATATAATAATTAATAATCGATAATTATAATAGATAATAATGGTAACTATTTTTAGTGATAAATGTTTTATATTTTATTCTTGACATCTTCTTACAATTAGTAAATTCGTCATACAGATAAATTGCAATATCTTGGACTGACATTTGACAGTTGAAAAATAGTTAAACCTCAAAATACGACTTTTATACCCACTCCTTTAAAGACGTAAAAAATAAACACTTACATTTAGCTAGTAAAGCCCATTTTCACTTACACTTTACTTGGGACAGCCAAAATGACCCACGTACCAATATTACAAACTTTCAGTCAAAAATCTTCAGAACAATAATTAAATTTCCATGGTACAACAACTTTCACACGCTGAATGTGAACGACCACTACAAAATATTTCACTAATTCATATAAATAATAGGGACATACTAACACATTAATACAATGATTGACAACAATTAACATGTCTGATAACATACTTGGGTGGCTCAAAAGAAGCTGGATGAGAGATCACCTCGCTTAAAAATGTATACTATACTCGGATTGATAAGATTATGTGAGGAGATATCCCTGGGAACTAGGGTTGCCCAAATGCGAGTCCGAGACGAATTTTGGTCTTGATCTTGGTCTCATGCGCAAGAGTCTCTCAACAGTCTTGCATTTACTTATTAGTTTATTACTATAGAGATATTACTGTATTTTTTTTAGATAGGAGAAATATAACTAAGACTGGATGAAGAATTAGAGGAGTTCAGTGTAAAACTATGTTAGTAATACCAATTATTAACATATAGTAACTAAGATTGTCAAGTATTAGTAACTATTTTGCCTTAATTTTTATTTAAAAAATCGATTTTTTTAATAGTCCTGGTCTTGGTCTTGTAACAGTTAGGCGGCCTTGGTCTTGATCTTGCAAAGTATAATGTCCAAGACCGATTTTGGGCAACACTACTGAGAACTGATCAACTCCTCACCAATCAATGATTACTTCTATTATTTTTATTTCCAACATCTATCTTGTTGTCTATAGACTATCTGGTTTTTGACAGGTGTGGGTGAAGAATTATTTTATTATAACTGCGTTGCAACGCATCTAGCGAATATGTTGTCGTTAATGTTTTCTGCTATTTCTTGAAAATTATTTATATTTTGAGCAAATCTCGAGACCATAGCCGTTTTAGTCTTCTTTGAGGCTCTCTAGGTAATAGGATTAAAAAAAAGACGATAAAAATGGATTAGGGGGATAATTAGTTAAAGACAATGTGGTGTACTAATTATGTGTATAGGATTTTACTGTTGGTATGTTCATGTCGTTGTGTATGTTGTGATTTGAAATATACCAAAGTACATTTACATTTCTAAAGTATTTTTTAGTGTGCAGTTTAAATTTTGTTCAAATGGACGTGTTTCGCGGAATCTCAAAGTTCTGCTACTTATGTCCAAATAGGTCGTAGTATGGTGGTGTAGATTAGTAGCTAGTTTACTAAGTTGACTGGAGATCTGTAGTCCAAAAGATGTGACAATTGTTTGAATCACCTGATCAGTTTATTTTTTTTTTAGTTTTTTGTATATGTTCTAGGTGAGTTTTTTGTCCAATTATAGTCCGAGATATCCTAAGTGAGTTTTTTAGGGATCTGGCTTGTTATATATTGTCACAAAAGGACACGAAATCTTCATCAGGGATAAGCTAATATCACTAGACTTGTTGGCATTTATTTTGATTTTCTATTTGTGGAACCAGTTTTCAAGGGGGTAAAGGTGAATTTCAAGAGCAATTGAAGCAATAGTAGATTTTTTGTGGTTAACATTTAGAAAAAATTACAAAGTTATTACTATTATAACAATTGAAAAAAAGAAGATATCTCTAATGAAGATATACTACCTGTCATTTTACACAAATATGCAATATACATTTATTTTTCATCATACTAGACGAATACGGTAATGTTCTAATGTATTCTGGAAAATCTCTATGAGTATTACAGGTCCAATGAATAGAGTCCATTACGTACAAGATTAAACAGTAATCTCTTCAACGATCCCGGATCGGCACTATCACATGTTCCTTATCTTCGGCTGAGGATCTGCATGGTAACGCTTGATGTGGTCGGTGGCACATTAGTTCCGTATCTCTCTCCTCCATTAGCTTAGTGCGTCAGTTCTGCAGCTGCAGTCTCCTTTTATCGTCTCATTTCAGTTCATTATCATCGAGGGTGGCCCATTAGAGCAAACTGTTGCCCATGTAATGAGTAGTTATAAAACAACCCACTGTGAGCTTGAAGAATGGGTTGAATTATTGGTTCTTAATTTGATTTTTGATTGATTGAGGAATTTTCTAGATTAATGTCTCAATTAATTAACGATTCGAAACGATTATATCTTTTGATCAGGATTGATTTTTAACTCCTCAAGCACTACTGAAATTAGTTGGCAGCCCAAGGGCAACTTCTTGCGGCATATAGTTGAAATGCCGCACAATCTGTTTTTACAAATTTTTTACAAATGTAAACATAAATTCGAAGATTACGATATCATCTTTCAATATGTGTATATAATTGTAAATATTTTCTCAGTGATTTCGAAGGTTAACCCGAAAAACAAGAGCAGATGAGAGAACACCTCGTTTAAAAATGTATACGAAAATCAAGACAGGAGGAGATTCTGCTGGTAACGGCTGGGATTAGGGTTGTTGTCTATTGTCACATCAGAACACGAAATCTTTCAAAATGTATATATAATTGTAAATATTTTGTTAGTGATTTCGAAGCTTAACCTTAAGAACAAGAGGTTAGTTTTAACTTAATATCGCATAGTAGCGGATCCAGGATTTAATTTTAGAGGGCTTCAACCCGAAAGCTTCGGGGGGAGAGGTGCGACGGGGACGATCGTCTACTCCCCTCCTAATATTTCGCTTTAACAGAAAAAAAACAACCAAATCAATAACAATTATAGTCTACATTAATGAATAAAATAAATAAGCTAAAATCAATTAAGAAAATGGAAAAAGTCAACTAGATATCTAAGTTAAGGTCTAGAAGGAAATACGCAAGTCTCTTACCACGCCCTAAGTTTCTATTATTGGAATTTTAGTTTATATCCAAAGACTAGATTTTATATGAGTACACGGGGGGTAGGGTAATCAATCCTACGTTCGGTTGGTGTGAGTTGCCTCCAGTAGCCTGAAGGGCCCCAAATACCTGGGGAAGAGGGGAATCTCGGGCAGCGTGGATTTCCCTGATGGACAGTGATCCATCCAAGTGCTAACCACGCTCGGCGTTGCTTAACTTTGATTACCTCTTGCAAGCGACTTAGCCCGTACGGCTACTCCAACCCCCAAATAATAAGTGTCTATAATAATTATGTTGGATGGTTGGATGTTTTAATTATTAAATCTGCGCCTTTGAGGTATGTAAGTTTCAATCATAATATGGAATTCGTCCAAATTAATAAAAGATCGTTTTTACGTTTTTTTTCCTAATTTCGGCGAATTCCTTCTCGATTTTAAAAAATATCATTGATCATGTGATATATTGAACCAAGCTGTGACATTTGATTAGTAAATATTTTTATGAAACGTAATTTTGGCGTACAATTTTGAATAATTAATTTTTTGAAAGGAATAAAAACCATATTTAAAATATTATGTTTTACATTTTAATGCACATAGAATCCAAAAATAGGACAATAATAAAATCTTTTCGTCTTATTTTCAAGTTTTATCCAAAGCTATTTTACTATTTTTTTTTTTTTAAAGTATGGTACCAAAGTTATATGTTGATTATCTGTGCCATGCTTCACATTCTAGCTCAGAGATTTAATACGCCCATAACTCCTTGATTATAGATTTTTTGACATTATTCCAACAAATATTTAGGTAAACGTTGCACAACCCTTATAGCTGTTTTCACGGATGTAAATATTTGTTTTTTTTCAGATAAATTTGTTGATGATTCCAAATATCCGTTATGATAGTCAAAATATTATAAAGGTCAGGATAATATACTGTAATTTACTTGCTCTGGTGAATATATCAGCAATTGACTGAATAGTAATTAACATATTCTACTTGATGGGTAAGCGCCATACAGAGCAAATATTTGAACATATGGAATAATTAGAGATAAATGCATATTGCCATCTTATTTGCATTATCCATTGTATAAACTGGGTAATATGATTATGAATCATATATAATGTTACAAAACTTAACATTATATAGTTAACAATAATGTATATTTGATGGTCCTTTCATGCCTGGTTTTAAGCTGGCAAATGAATTTGCATTTAATTTAAAAAAAAATAATTTAAAAATATCATTTAATCTAAGAAAAATCAGCATTCGATAATAGCAGAAATATAGGAATAGTGGCTTACAAAATCTTTTTCAAAATTGGCGAATTTGAACAAACGCACCAAATATATTGAAGCCAATAAAGAAATACATTAACTATGGAATGTGTAAAAATATATCAGAAGATTATGTTAATTTAATTTCTATGAATCCACTGGCTTTAGCACCAGTGAAGCGGTTGAGAGAGTAGCGCAGGGATCCCTTGGAGTCCTGATTTTCCTTCTATAGCTGGAGGTAGAAGCCTGGCTTGGAATTCTCTGCCTGAATGTATATATTGTATATAGGTATCCATCGGTGCCGAGGGAGTCTTTTAAATCCCCGCCCACACTCCCTGGCCCGGGGAAAACCCCGTATAGCCTTACCTGCGAGGAAGGGGAGGACCCAAAAAAAAAAAAAAAAATGGTATAACCACTTACTTATTATTTTACTTTGGTTTATTTAATATTTTCTGTATATATGGTGTGAATGTGTTTATATATCACTATAATTATTTCCCACTTGACAGATCATTAATTTCTAAATAAACAAATAAAAAAAAAATTCTTTAAAGGAAGGAGTTATTTATACATAATCCTTTATGCTTTACTTGTATATATCTATACAATTTTAAATACATATTAATGAATAGAAAAAAAGTTAAAAGAAGAAGATCTAGAAAAATTTCTTTGTACCGAACCATAAATACAATCAAATTAAATTGGCTTCATTAGATAATGTAGGTAAAGTTCGTTGTAATCATCGAATCTTCAGATTTGAGAAGCTTGAATATTATTATTACAAACTATTTTGATAAGTGAGGATCACACTCAAGCGTCAATTTGTCAGTATCAATTTTTGGGTACAGGAGTCGATTCACGGTTGATGAAAATGTATAAATAACTATACAACACAACCTGACTCGAAACGGGGTATGGAAGGAAGGAGCACATTGCCTTACTTATTCAATAAGCTACCCCACTATTTTGTAAAAATTATAAATGTCTTTTGTACCATAAATAGAGAAGCTTAAACATTATTTAGTCCTTAGAATCGAAAATTTCCTTTCACGTTTTTGTGTATCTAAATCTCACCTTAAACGGTGGATATAATCGAATCAATAATAATGAAGCAACATTATACATATTACAAGTGCCAATACAATAGTTACAATACGTCTCTCAGACGGTCTATTCGATATTTACCGTGTAAAGGCCCCTTAAAACGTAACGTCCAGAAACAAATTTAATTTCGTTTGTTTCTGTAGTCAAGTCCACGTGACGAACGTATCACCTGCTGTCTTTAACCCAATTTTAAAAGTTTTATATTAATATCATTATATTCCATACTCTAACTTCCCATAAGAATGCTTAAACGTATTTTTAGATAGGTCTATATGAAGGAATTTAAAGTTTAAAAAAAAAAAATATGAAATAGTTATGAATGTTATAAAATCATCTCCATTGTATGTATTCAATCCTTACGCCTAAGAATAGTAATTTATTTTCCTTGATACGCCTAATTTTCAAAACGGCTCTTTGGATTTCGCCGAAAATTGGAGTAAATTAGGAAAAAAGCGTAAAAACGGTCTTTTATAAATTTGGACGAATTCCATATTATGATTGAAACCTACATACCTCAAAGGCGCAGATTTAATAATTAAAACATCCAACCATCCAACATAATTATTATAGACACTTATATTTGGGGGTTGGAGTAGCCGTACGGGCTAAGTCGCTTGCAAGAGGTAATCAAAGTTATTGTTTAATTTCTTTATATTTTCATGAATTGTATGAAAAGTACCACCTTAGTTCAATTTTTTATTCTGTGAATGTGGTATTTTGGTTTTGATGTGAGTTGATCAAGGTACTGTTGGCCGACATCCAGTTTATTGGGCATTAACCATCTGGACTCGGACTCGTACTGCCACCAGTTCTTAGGAGAATTAGGGAAGTTCCTAGGGTTGGGCAGTAACTTTCCATTTTCCTATTTTACAGTATCCTTGAAAGTAAAAAAAAAAAATGCTTACAGTCACTGTACCAGTACGGATATTTATAATGTTCCTCATTACCTTTGAGAATCTCAACATAATAAGCATGAAATTCAATCAAAACTATTTCCTTATGCAGTTCAGATTTATCTTATATTAATAATAAAGGGAGTTCCAGATGTTCATTACGACTTTTGCAACAAATTATGTAAGAAATAGTAGTCTTTTTAATTTCCTCGATGCTAATTAAATAGAAATATGGCCATAATGAATTTTCATCTTATGAAAAAGCTACCCCATTCAACACAGTTGTACTGTCTGACTAGTTAGCTTTATTCTGTTCGAAATTTTCTATAGTTGTATCTATAGTACAAGTCAAATTACATTTTTTCTAGTATTACCAACCCATTTCTGACTTAAGAGTTAATGATACCGACAGTGATTTTGTTAAATGACTTGGTAGATGGTTTATTGGAGGAGTCAACAATAAAGCTAAAGCCTGGGGAATACAAACTATCTACACTCCAAGAGGAAGAAATCTTTGGTTTGTCATTCATGATCTTTCGTTATACCCATATACCTAATATCACTTCATGCACCTACTTACTAGCCAACTTCCAGACTTACTTGATTTTTCATTACTGAAGTACATCCAACACCTCTTCGCCAAAAGTACGAATTCAGGTATTTGCTCTGATCATTCCCTTGCGCATTTGGTATTAATTGTCAAGCATTGCCAAGTTACCAAATAACAGTCCCTAACAAACGGTTTAATGGATTGGGCCAGGTACAAGAATATCCTGAACACTCTCTGTCCCTGCATCTATTTAGGACGAGACAAACCTGGAGAATGGAGTAGAATATGTCTAGAACAATGTATAAGAAACAGCGTGGCAGATAATCTATCACTTATGTTTTGGGGATTATATATAGGAGAATATTTGAACATTTATGATACCAATGTATGCACCAAAACAAGCGGATTTTCTAATTCTTGGTACTGATGACCGTGCTGCTTCTTATATATTGTGCTTGAAATATTATACCACATCTTCAAGTTCTTTCTTGTCCTTAATGGATATAGGAACAGAGAGTGTGGTGTCCTGGATCTCCTTGTATATGGCCCAATCCATTATGCCGTTTATTAGAGACGGTTTTTTAGTAGGTTATCAAGGCTTATCAATTAATAAGAAAATAAGAAAATGCAACTAATCAAAAGATTAAGACATCAAATGTTACTTTATCGATAAGTATAATCCACAAAGCAAACAAAAATTAATTTAAATCTTCATTTTTGTTTGGAACCCACATGTATACAAAGTTCAGTAAGCTGTATATTTGCTAAAAATTGTCCGATTGCGATGATTTTTTTTTCTTTTTGTAGGGAATTTAGTAATCTTTCATATAATTATGGGCATAACCAGGGAAAAGTGTGTAATTTTTCAGTTATTCGCAAATAAAGTTTATTTTCTTTCATAACTTGTTTGCCTGAATTTTCTGGGTGATTGGACTATTTTTCCAGCCTGAAGGAGAAGGAAGCCTTCGAAATTGGTGGCTCAATCTTGAGATTTGGTGAACAATTAACAATGATATGGCTTGCCGATCAAAAACACCATCGATGAATAATAAAAACTCCCCCTCTCTCGATCATAGAGACTTCAAGTCGACGAAATGAGACATGTATTCAATGACAGTACTACAATTAATGTAAGGTTGTGTGGATGCGAACCCTATGCCTTGCGTTATCTCGAAAATAGTACGTTTTTCGGCTTAAAAACGCAGGATCCGATAGTTCCGAGAGAGCTATCCGGGTCTTGGTGTAAGCATCAAAATCTTTAAGATCCAATTTGTCCCGTATCGATCTACAGACCTACCACCGTTCTAGTAGCGAAGCCTAGTAAAATGTTTGTATCGACTTTATTTATTTTAGAAAGAAAAACAAAAGTGGAGAATACGATTCGCTAACCCCCCGTGAAATTCTGAACGGTACCCCATTCGTGGTATTTGAGCATGACAGGAGCTTATATTTGATACAAAACCGATTTCGAGCCTTACTGTAATAATATATGTACGGATGTCAGGGCAGGAGGAGTTCCTGCTGGGTACGACTGTCCCTCATTTCTCTCATTTACTCTCATATTATTATCCAATTCACTGATTACTACTTTTTTTGACAGCTGTGAATATAAAATTACAAGTAAAAAAAGTCATTAAAATTAAAAAAAAATTAAACCGGGAAAATTGTCGGTTTTAGATAATCAAATTTGTAATATCAATATTTCGATGTATCTACATATTGACAACTTATTTAATGGATGTCGTTTCCTATTGCAAGTTTTCTGTTTTTTTTTTACTGAAACATTAAAAGTTAAAAATAATAATTGCAATAATGAAAATCTCTATTTTTCTTAACAAAAGGGAACTTAGGCAAAGTTGGTTCCCGCTAAATATATTTTTTTCATGCATGTTTGTGGAAGCGGTGGCCTTATATGTCGGGGCAGCTCCCACACGTTCGAGTTTTGGGCTTGATTTTCGCCTCGGAGGGTAAATATTTATTAGACCCTGGGAATAAATCTCGTGGCTCTGACTCTGAATAGAACAGGTTGGTGACCTGTAAATAAAAGGCCCTTTCTGTTCTAGCCTAACCCAACGGTCTTAGCATATCAAACAACATAACTTTTACTGCATTTATGTTTAATATTATTCTCTAAACCACAGCCTTTTTTCAACCGATAAAATAATATCTCTGAACTTAATTATCTGGTTATTTTTTTTAACCTCATTTCTTCATCCACACCTGCAGTATCATTTATTGGCGTGAGAAGTGCCCAGCAGCATCCCTTTTTGTTTTGATTTTAGTATATTTTTAAGCGAGGAGATCCCGCATCCATCTTCTTTTGAAGTCCTGCTTTGTATTCCATCTTGAGGGGAAAGGCACGACTTGGAGCTTCCTCGGCTGACTGTAAATATTGTAAATAAGCATGAATGTTTTTTTTCTGTTTCTTCTTTTTTTTTTTTTTTAATTTGTGTGGTATCATATTTTATTTCATCTGTTTTACTAAGTTTTCTTTTTCTTATTTTTGTTATAATTTCTATTATTTTTGTAATTGTATATATTGTATGAATGAGTTTCTCACATCTCAAATAGTCAATGCGATTGATTGAGGCAAAAAGTATTTTTTCTCAATAAAATATGACCAAAAAAAAAAAAAAAAAAAAAAAACAAATTCAGTGTGTTATCGGGCATCATAATTGCATCCATATCTTAAAGTTTGTTAGAATGTCTCTGTAAGGTTATTTAATTCATCAAATGATGATTATAAATTTAAAAAATAAAATAAAAAAAATTGCCACCTGCAAAAATCGTAAAATCCTGTCCATCCTATTTTATTTGACAAACGATTTTATTTCATTAACCAAACAGGTAACTCGAATATCCATTTACATTTAGGATCTGCGAATTTCTTCACAATGTTCACAGGATATAAATCAGCGCAAGAGATCTCTTGTGCACCCCCTGCGTAATCGTCGTATTGGGCTAGAGTCGTGTATTGTGCGTATAATGATTACTGCAAGAGGGTTCAAACAGTATGTCAGTCTTCTAGTTTTTTATTGTAGCTGAAGGGAATACATTTGCTCATCTTCTTAAGCACCTTGGCAGATTGAAACTTTGCCTTAATAGTTAGGTGCCTTTTTCCACCGAACAATACTCAAGACTTTTTCGGGTGTTGACATGTATTCATACATGGGAAAAAAATCTAGTTTTCAGGAACTATATGTGTAGTGAAAGACACTCAACATCTACAAGTTTTGTAAATTTAGTCGTTTTTTCTTTAAATAAAATATTTTCTAGTTGATTGTACACACACCCACCATAAATTGTATACTTGTTCAGTTATGCACAAATAATGTTTCTTTTTCTTTATAGCTCGACTAAGGATATGATTATTTTTTTGCCTGTTAAATAGAAAGTAATCTTCAAAATGTTGTCTACATCATTGAATTTGATAGAGAATTAACAAAGATAAGCGGGTACGGACAGTAAATATTTTTGAGAAATAATATAGAAAGTGCCCTAGGAATCTCTGAGATTTTCTCCGTCCTTTCAGTGGATTTTTAGTTTGTCGCATGCTATTATAAATAACCATATTATATTTGTTAAAGCTTTTATAATATTCCCTGACAAATCTGGCGCATCGGGGGATTTCAGAATGAATTAAAGTTTATCTGCAAAATAATGCATTTTTAGATAATAAGGAAGGTTTTCGAGTACCCTAAACCCGAATAAAAATTATCAAATCGAGGAATGAAGGAAAAGAAACTTAATTCCCCCATCTCAAAATATGTTACGTTTACTTATTTACATATTATATTGTCATTTGACGGACATACCATAATATTCGAACGGGCCAACTAGTTAAAATATATTCGAATATAAAATTAATTATATATAATTAAATCGTATAATTAATTGAACCGCTTCTCCATACACTAACAGTAGGAATGCCAAATACACCCAGGCTACAGTAAAATATAAACCCATTACTATCCAGGCATCATTAGCCTTGATATTTGTCATTAAACGATAAATACTGCTTTCAAGCATTTATTAATTAGCAGAAAATCTGTTTTTATCAATTACGAACGATATCTCCATTTAACTCAACACATGTTTACTCTCATTTAAACGCTGCAATCAATCATTTTTTTTCCGGTCCTTAATACCTCTGATCAGATTTTCTGATTTGCAGAAAAAAGTAACTAAAAATTCAGTATATGGACCGCTATAATTTTAAATAAAGTATTTATTTTTAGCAATTTCTCTCTAAGAAAAATAAATTTATTTTTGTATAACCAAAAGAGAAAATTATTTGAAAGGAAATTGTCTGATGTTTACTCATTTTTTTTTTTTTTTTTGAAAGTGGTGCCTCACCCTAGGGTTTTTATTATTTTTTGTATTGAAATGTTAAAAAGTAAATATTTTTGAACATTTTAATCAAATGAAAATGTTGTAATATTTATTAAAAAATTAAATGTTTTATTTTTTGTTTAATTCTGTAAGTAAACCAATACCGTTTTTCAACAGTTTTTTTTTTTTTTTTAATGGAATGATTACTATTAAACGGTGGTAAATCCCATTTATTCGAGACTCGGCCTGCTCCAGCATGGATCTTCAGTTCTCCCGGTTAGTTGCTGCAGCCTTTTAATTTCTGACACCAAGTACTCTACATGCATCAGCCGCCACACAGTCTTGCCAGCACAAACATGGTCTTCCCACTCGTGTGTTTCCATATGCAGGCTCGTTCATAGCTCTCTGTGGGGGTGAATTGATATCCATACGCGCGATATGTCCTGTCCAGTGTAGTCTTGCCAGTACGATGAATTGGCTCACATCCAGGTCATTAAATAATGTCTTGATTTCTTTATTCGTTCTCGTCATCCAATTCTGTGGACCGCTCCGAATATCCTCCTTTCAAATCTGAGTAGGGATTTCTCAAGTGCTTTAGTTAAGGTCCAACTCTCACAGCCATATGTGAGTACTGATCTAATGATTTTTTATATATTCTTATTTTTGCATGTCTCTTCTATCGTTGTTAAAGGAATGATAAACTTATAAAAGTTAATTACATTTTAGTTCCGTAATTTGTATTACTACCTTCAATTGTATTACTACTATATCATTTCTTTTTTTTTTCTTTACCTAGGCGGGGATAAAAATAAATCTGTCTTAAAAATGATATGGGTGTGCTCCCGTCGGAGAGAATCTGACGATTAAGCTTGATTAGAAATACTTAAATTCCTAATAAACCAAGCTTTATATGAAGCAATACTTCCTTAATTTTTTTATTGCTATTTATTCATTGAATATTACAACATTCTGTCACTTGGACCTTAAAATTAAAATTAGAACAAAAAATTAAATTGAGGTTCTGTGAAATGGATGGACTTAAGTAGAACATCGAAGTTCTTAATAGAATGGAAGGCAGAAGGTAGAAGAAAGATTCCACCAATGTGGTGGAAAAAAGTTATTTTTTTCCATTTGGCAGGTGCCATTAGAAAAGTAATTTAGGACACCAAAGGTTTAACTTTTAGCAGTTACACACTTTTCTTTGAATATGCTATATGTTTGGTATTGTGAAGATTTAGGAATTGTAAATATAGCAATGTTGATGAATACGATTGAATAATTTGGGTCTCGTTCAAAGGACAAAGCAAAATATATGGTTAGTAGTTATAATAATAAAAAATAATAAAAAGGCTTAGCGAACCCGAAGGTTCGATGCCGACACCACCAATCGCTTATTACACACCTCCCTCCACCGTTCGCCGTCCAAACCCAGTCCCTTCAGATCAGCTTTAATGCAACCTTCCCACTTTCGCTTCGGTCTACCCCTCGGACGCTTACCATTCGGAACAGCAAATATTAAGCTTTTAGGAATTCTCTCGTTACTAAGTCCAACAACTTTACAAGCCCATTTGATTCGCCGCGATGAAATTATCGCAATTATATTACTCGGATACAGTTCACGCAATTCGGCGTTGTGTAACCGTCTGAACTCTCCGGTTAACTCATCCTTCTTCGGTCCGAATATTCTACGCAATACTTTATTTTCAAAAACCTTAAGACGCTGCTAATCTCTTAATGTAAGCGGCCAAGTTTCGCACCCATAAAGAACTGTAGGCAAGATAATTGTTTTATAGATTCTAATTTTTAAGTTTTGGGACAAAAGGCGCGAACTAAGTAGTTTTGTCACAGAAATATAACAAGCATTTCCCGCCTTCAGTCTAACTTTAATTTCTTCTTCAATTTCATTTTTGCTAGTTATCGTAGAAATTAGATACCTAAACTAACCTACCTGCTCAAACATATTACCATCTATATCGATATCACCAGTAGTATCGCCATTTTTGCAGCTAACCATATATTTTGTTTTATCCACGTTTATTTCGAGTCCTAGTTCTTTACCGGCTTTCATTAACGTTGTCGTATTTAGTTTTATAGTTTCAAGGTCTTCGCTTAACAGTACCAGATCATAAGCATAGCCCAGCACGGATGTTGTCCCGCCCTTATCCAACCCTTTCTCGGTACGCATTACCTCCCTAATGGCATGTTCTAATGCCAAATTGAACAGTACAGGCGAAAGGGAATCCCCCTGTTTTAAATCCGAACGAACCACAAATTTTTCGGACAGATTATTACCGATTCTAACTTTATTAAGTGTCTCCGTCAAGCACACCATGACTAGATTTACTAATTTTTTAGGAATCCCCTGCTCGATTAGAATATTATACAGTTTCTGGCTGTCAATAGAATCGTAAGCCTTTTTAAAATCTATATACAGCTGGTGAACAATACCGTTGTACTCCAATTTTTTCTCTGATATTTGCCGTAAAGAAAATATTTGATCAATAGTCGAACGATTCCGTCTAAATCCGCATTGGTAATCTCCGATAATTTCCTCGGCGTATTCCGTGATTCGACGGGTTAAGATTAAAGTAAATATTTTATAACATACCGGAAGGAGTGAAATTCCTCGATAGTTATTACAATCCGTCCTCGGATCCTTTTTGTGTATCGGAATAAGAATAGATTCTTTCCATTCTTCAGGTAATTTCACATTCACCCAGATCTTTTTAACCAATCGATGTATTTTAGAAACTCCAGCTTCCCCGCATGCCTTAATTAGTTCAGTAGGAATATTGTCGGTTCCCGCTGCTTTATAAGGTTTTAATTTTCCGATAGCTAATTCAACTTCCTCTTTACTCGGTCCTTCTATCAACGGTTCAGCACTCTGGTACTCAGAAGGAGGATACAGATCATAATTTCCCGTATTTAAAATATTGTCAAAGTGGTCCTTAAATTTATTCAATATGTCAACCGGATCGGTCAGAATATTGTTATTATCATCCCTAATTCCAGATGTTACGGACCCTACACATTTACGTGATCTATTTATACCTTTGTACATGTCTCTTACGTTTTTTTCGATTTTATTAGTTTCTATTTCAATTATTTTATTTTTAAGATACTCCTTTTTTTTATTTTTGAGCTATTTTGTCGTTTCGTTCTTTGAGGTTCGGAAGTATTCCAGATTGTCTTCGCTAGGATTATTTAGAGCCTTTAATTTAGCGACTTTTCGTTTTTCGCACATGTTTAAGCAATCTTCATCAAACCACGGTTTGTTATTCTTATTTTCCTTTTTTCCTAGAAACGAGTTACCAACCGCTTTAATATTATCCCTGATCTCTACCCATAACTTGTCAATATCCTCGTGGTCCTCGTCAGGAAGCTCTAAAGCTTCAAACCTATTCTTAACATCTAGCTCGAATTAGGTTCTAAATGATGGATTTTTTAATTTGTCCAAATTAAAATTCTCAAAATCAAAACGGTTTTCTTTTCTCTTTTTTATATTAAGTTTTTGTCGAAGTTTGGCGATTACTAATTCATGATCCGACCCACATTCTGCTCCGCGATAAGACCGTACATTAATTATACTGCTTTGCCAGCTATGTTGTATCAAGACATGATCGATTTGATTTCGTGTTTGCGAATCCGGTGATGTCCAAGTATATTTATGAATATCCTTATGTTTAAACGTCGTACTTTTAATTATCAGGTTTTTCGAGATTGCAAAGTTTATCAGACGGATCCCATTATCATTATTATATTCGTGCAAACTTTCTTTACCAATCGTCGGAATATAAACTTCTTCCCTTCCTACCTTTGCGTTCGCGTCACCTATAATTATTTTCATGTAGTTTCGCGGTAGTTTATCATAAACCCATTCGAGTTTATCGTAAAATTCACTTTTGACTTCATCGTCACTGTCTTCGGTCGGACAATGTATGTTTATTAATGCGATTTTAAACCACCGTCCCTGAAATGTGGCTACCGAAATTCTATCACTAAAGAATTGTACGTCCTTAATGCGGATAGTAATCTACTCCTAATTAGAAACCCGGTACCCAAACAGTGATTCCCGCTTCCTCCGTACTAAATAGTGTACTTTCCTTCCCTCATCGAGCCCTTCCCTGGCCAGCGAACCTCTTGCAGAGCCACGACATCCAAATTGTACCCATTCACCTCATTCGCGACCGATTTTAGCCCCCCTGCTGTGTTTAAACTCCTTACGTTCCACGTACCAATATTCAAATCCCTATATTTCAACTTGCGCCATGAATCCCCTAAAGCAGTCCCCACCCGGAGACCCGAACGGGGGACTAGTTTACTACCGGCTAATGAGCGTTTTACCTTAGGGAGATCCATGACTATTTGTGGTGTTTGGTGAACTAAAGATATGTGAGTAGGGCGTTCAATCCTACGTCACACCCTCCAGCAAGTCTGGTGGGCCCCTACCTCCAGCAAGTCTGGAGGGCCCCTCTCATTGTTGGTCAGCGAATCCATCGGACTTAGCCGGGAGGAACTTCCAATGAATTTCCACCGACCATCCCCACATCCGCCACCCGCGGGACGCTCCCCATACGCGGTAATGATCCCGCGCGAGGATGGTTAGTAGTTAGGGAAGTGATTTAGGTAAATGAACAAATCAATAGAACTTAGTGCTACATAATTGTATCTAACTTAGTTATACGTAACGTTTAGGTTACATCAGATTGTCACCTGCCTTGAGACTAGCAGATTAACATACTGCTTACAGACGATCTGATCTACTCTCTTTTGGTTGTCTCTCACTGTCACGAATACGATAGAGAACCGGATTCTCCAGTTCGTGTTAAAAGAATTCATGCTAAGGCGGGCAAGTCCGATTTATCCGGCTGAATGAATGTTTCTTTACACCTTTTTTGAAGGTTTCATAGCAGGAGTAGAAATTGAAGCAAAACAATCGATATATTCAGTAATCGGTTTTTCATAAATTTGAGACTAGATGACATCGACATACAAATAACTATCGAATCTGAAAATCACCGCCTAGTATCATTACCAATTAAGCCCAAACAATGTGGATGTTTTAATTTCCACACAAATATCTGCTTTTATGAACGTTGGAAAATTTTGATTTTGAAGATTACGCATGTACACTACAATGGAGAGCAATTAGGAGTGTTCTCAGACTTTACCTACCTAGGAACTTTCATAGAAAGGTCGGGAAAAGTGGACTTAGAAATATCCAACAGAATAAGCAGAACAAATGCAGACTATTACAAAATTTGCAACACCATTGTAGGAAAGCGAGAGATAGACAAGAACATCAAGCTTCATATATTTAAATCTTTATACCTGACAATACTTCTATACGGAGCTGAAAGCACGATATTGACAGACAGGCATGAGAGTAGGGAACTGCTGCTGAAATGATGTTTCTGCGAAGTCGGTAAGCCTAGGAGGGTCTGGGTTTGTAACTAAAGTATAGGAGCTGGGTGTCGGCTCATTGAAGGAGGTTCTACAAACCCTCCAATTGAAATGGTTTGGCCATGTAATTAGGATGGCCGAACATAGGGACCCATTGAAGACGATGGATTACGCTCCGGATAGCTAAATACTTCGAAGACGACCAAGAATATCATATCTGGAGTACATCGATAGACTCTGCAAAGGAAGAGGCAATGATCCCCGTCGAGCCAGGAACCTGGCAAAGAACATAGAGAGGTGGCTGCTCGCCTCTTACGAAAGGGAGAAGCTAAAGAAGAAGAAAGAGAAGAATTTGTATTCCCCATTTAAAAATATTTAATAACAATTACAATCGTCCAGGTTTGAACATTTTTGTTATTTTGACATTCCATAGTTGAATCGGTGAGTGCAGAAACCACTTCAGTAAAAAATTTCAAATTTTTCAGAAGAGAGAAGAAACGTCATAACTCCTCCATATTTTCAAATATTTGAACTTTGTTTTCGTCTGTCATAACATGCAGTTATTTTGCTATCATGCGAAAATTATTTCATTTCGACATAAATTAGGCTCAGGAAAATTAAAAATTTGATTCGAACTTATGCTGTTTCTGCAATCAACTGTTTTTTACAGACTGAAAAAAGATAAACATTCTCTAAAAGGTTATATTTTTATTAACAATTTGTTTTACGACAATTTATATTCATTTTATAACTTAATTTGATTATAAGTATAAATACAAATGCTCGGGATTTTATATTACTTACAAACATTACGAGTGATAATTAACATAACGTAATACATTGTATCATAATTAACATAACGTATTGTAAAACAAAGAATATAATATTATTTACAAGAATAAAATTATACATATAGTAAATATATTGTTTTAATAGCTATATTTATTTTAATAAATAGGAATATTCATTTAGGAGGTTGAATGGAAATATTTCTATTCACTTCTGTAAATTTAAGCGTATTCATTTTGATAAACGTCTATACTGCCGTATTCAATTTTAGTGGTGTAAATATGACTAATTCAATTAAGTTATTCAGGAAATATTTTAATTTATTAGTCATTTTTTTACTGGTGTATTCACTTTTACAATCGTGAAAACGTATCATCTGTATTCATATTTCGTTTTATGAATATAAGCATAAATATAAATGGTATTCGTATTTTTTTTTAATATAAATATAAAACTGGTCATGCGTTCCTGCGGTGGGTGCAGGAACCACGTCAGTCACTGACTCATGTTATTTCTGCGCTCAACGATCGAAAAAGACATCATGTATTCACGGAACTGCACAACAGATTAATTCTTTTCTGTTACGGATTCTTGCACTCAACATGCATATTGTATTTCTAAGCTGCTTTACATCGAAAGAACGATTTTTCGACTGAATTGGTTTATGCACTCACCGATTCAATTAGTATTTGTATCGATGACATAACTTATTACGTATGGACAATTTCCACTAAAATTTTTTTAAAAATCATTATTTCATATGTTATTTACGGGTTTCCTTCGTTGACGATCAAGCATACTCAGGACAACAGCCGGGTAATGATAGTTTATTAAACATTAAGTTATCCAGGAAATATTTTGATTTATAAGTCATTTTTTTTTATCGATATCGCACTAATGCCCATTTATTTTAAAATATGTTTATTTATTTAGGGGTTTTTATTCATAGTTGCCTGAGGGCGAAACCACATTCCAAATTAAGTAAGTATTTAATTATTTAGTTCAAAACTCATCTTAAAAACATAGAACTGAATATAAAGGAAGCAATAGGGCTCAAGAGGGGACTTAACGAGATTTTTTTATTAAGTATTTATTAATAGAATAAGTTCGTGCTAGCCTAAAATTTCTCTCTATAGTGGCCATAAACAGTTGGAGATTCGCCTAAACCGGGGATTTCATTAAAACTTGGCTGAAAATGCACGGTTATTGACAAGGATAAATTATAAACTTAATTAATAAAATAAATTATTTTGTGTTCCGTGACAAGAAGGGATTAATATACTAAGATACATATACTTAAATCCTTAGAATAAGATGAAGAGATGAAGAAATATGTCCATGAAAGATAAGATATTGGAGTCTGAGCAGTTAATAAACCCACTAATAAAATATAAACAGTACAATCAAAATCTCATTAAAGAGTTATAATAAATAATTATGTCTCCATTCAGGCCGTAGTTTTTATAATTTTCTTATTTTTTGTTACTTTTTAAGGAGAAAGGAGAAGGAAGCGGCATACTATCAGAGTGGCTACGAATTTCGGAAGCAAAATTACCTGATCCATGTCTGAGATAAGTTTTAATAGATCGATTATGCCTATGTTAAACTATTTAAAATTAATTATTGGCGTTAACAAGGTAATTAATTAATATGATCGATTTATATACTACGATTGATTTCTCATAAGGTAAGCCATGGTTGATTTCTCTTCAACTAATGACTGATCATTTATCATAGTTACTCAGGAGTATTGGTAAACTCAGTAGTATATATTTTTTTTTCAATGGTTATTTAACTTGACTTCAGTGATTGTCCGCATTACAGGCTCCATTTTATCAAATTGTTAACATCCGCCTGAAACTTCGTAAATTTCATTTCATCGTATCCTACAATCATTTTATTTACGAAAATTCTTGGAATTGAGGCGTTTTCAACCTGGAGGGAGGCAAACATTGTCTATTTAATTAAGTACTAAAAACTAGTAAATAACCTTTTGCTTTCTACTTGCAGCGTAAGATAATTTGATTGAAGCGTTGTCGATCTGTAGTTGGTGAAAATTTGTCAAAATTTATTTACGTCCTAAGAACTCACAAATACCCATCTTCTTTCCACTTGAATCGTAAAATAATTTGAGCACAAGCTCGAGAAAAAAGGTGACCTTAAAAAATATTGAGCAGTTTGGCGTCATCTACACCCCCAAAATTTATATATAAACCAAACAGCACAATATAATTGTAAGCCACCTTTTTTATCGATTTTGTGACCAAATTATCTTACAATGCAAGATAAATTGCAAATAGACAAATTTTACAGTCCTAAAAATTGACCCCAATATAACACCCCAATACCTAGAGTTTTCGTAAAGAAAATAGTTAAGATTACGATGAGATGTAACTATTCATGAAGTTACAGGAGGATGTTAATAATTTGATTAAAAAAATATATCAACCACGGCCTATTCATCTCATCGTAACCTCCAACTTTTTTTTTTTTTAAATTATCGGAAATGGGACATTTTCAATCAGGAGCTCAGAATAAAATATATACATAAGAAAATATAACAGTTAACATGTTGCTGTTTATTTTATTTTTTTATTAATTTAAAAACTTAAGGAGAACTTGAAGCTTAGAATCGTATTTTTATTATTAAAAAAATAATATTTACTTTATGTGGAAAACAATAAGATTTGACAATAATTGAGAAATATCTTGAATCGTGTTATTATGATCTTGAATACCAGTACCTGAATATAAATATATATATATATATATATTCTTGTTTTTTTTGGTTGGCTCTACGAACCTTACAGATCTTTGGCCGCCTGAACCAGCCTTCTCCATCACAGTCCGTGGTACAGATCCCTTTTTATCGAATTATTAACATCCGTTTGAAACTTCGTAAATAGATTCATCTCATCGTAACCTACGAATATTTTATTTAAGAAAACTCCTGGAATTGGAGCGTTTCCAATCTGGAGGGGGAGGGCAAACTTTGCCTATTTAATAAGGTACTAAAAACTCTTAAATACTCATTTGCTTTCTACCTAGATCGTAAGATGATTTGATAACAAAATCGATAAAAAAAGGTGGCCTACAAAAATATTGGACCGTATGTCCTATATAACCATTATTTAGTTATTTATTGAGAGATGTAGGTCACGTCAAACGGCTCAATATTTTTGAAGGCCACTTTTTTTTTCTCGATTTTGTGACCAAATTACCTTACTATTCAAGTAGAAAGCAAACGTGTTGTTATGAGTTTTTAGTGCCTAATTAAATAGACAAAGTTTGTCCCTCTCCAAATTAAAAACTCCCAAATTTTAAGAGTCTTCGTAAATAAAATAGTTGTAGGTTACGATGAGATGAAACTATTTACGGAGTTTCAGGCGGACTTTAATAATTCGATAAAACATTACAGACCCCTTTGTCACTGACTGTCCCTGCCTAGTCTACTGTTTTCCAGTTTGTGTCATGAAGCTCATTCGTATCTTCGTTTATCCTATCTATCCATCTGGTTTTCGGCCTCCTACTTGCATATGTATATATAGTCAGGTAAAAGATCTAATTCATAATTAACTTAAATATGTAAATTAAGTTAATTATTGAAATTAATTAGTTGATATGACATTGGGAACTGTAATGGAAAGGATAGGATGTGGTTAGTGGTTTGGGAGCCTTGACGAGACCATTTCTGGCTCTCAGTGACCAAGAGGGAATATATATGAGCTTTCTAACTTCATCATAATATTAAGGGAAGTAATTACTTTTAACAGAAGTAAACATTATAACAGATTTATTTATCAATACGCCATATCTTTGTTAATGATAATTCCTTATCAATTCCTATAGTAATGAAATTTAGTCATCCTTTGGAAGATTATTCTCTACTTAGTGTTGCCCAAAATTGGTTTTGGCGCTTTGCAAGAACAATACCAAGACCGTCTTATTGTAGCAAGACCAATACTGGTAAAAAAAAAGTTTTTTTTAATACAAATTAAGAAAAATAGTTAGTAATACTGGACAATTATAATTACTATATGTATAGAATTCGTATAACCAATATACTTTTGCATTTAACTCCAATATACTGTTGCATTCTATTTTTCATTCCAGGTTTAGTTAGGTTTTCTTTTATTTGGTGTTTTTTTTTATTTTTCTATTTATTTAAAAAGTAATTAAATTTCCGAAAAACCTGTAAAAAAATTCCTTTAATGTATTGCCAAATTAATTGTATTCATTTTGTTGGACTTTACTATATTTTAGTCAATAAACCATCTAAATTTACCTATTCTATAACGTTTTTCTAAGACCTAAAGTAAAATGTTTATTAAATAGCAACAAGCTAATGGGTAACAGCAAGACTTGCTGGACTCTTGCGCAAGACCATGAGTAAGATCAACATGCGTGAGACCAATATTTGTCTCGGTCTTCCATTTGGACTACACTTCTGGTGTTTTGCGTAAGCACACTCCTTTGAAAAGTTAGGTAAAAGTAATGAAGAACGGATATTTCATTTTTATTATATACTTTTTTTTCTTTTTATTGAGTATTAATGCAGCCATACTGAAGGGCATTGGAACTAGGGCTATGGTATTCATTCACACAATATGTATATAAGAAAGGATAATAAATATAAATAACCAAAGTAAGGAACAATATATATATATATATATATATATATATATATATATATAAAGATAAAGTAATATACAAGATAATTAAAATAACAGATTAAAGCCTATGTATTTTTTATATTTAATTTCTTTATATTTTCTTTATATTGCCATAATGCTCAGTGCCCTAGATTGGGGCAGATTGTATTATTTTTCCTCAATAAAAAAAAATAAAAAAAATATATATATATTCTGTGATTTTTTTTATAAATCTTTATTTTATATTATAATTGTTTTTCTTGTTACAGGATGTTTTATTGCTGATTAAAACGGTTTAAACAGCGATTGGGGACCCGTATACATGGGTCGAAATGCCGATAATAAAAAAATATGACTGAAAATCTTATTTATCATCTTATTCAGCGATCAAATTTATTAGCCGCACAGACAATTATACTTTATCTTTGAATAGATTGTATCAGCTTATTCTAGAAATTTTTCCCAAAATAAGTCTATATAACCAACAGTCCTCAGTTACTTTCGATTTACTTGCAGATGTTCCCAATCATATTGCTTGGTTGTCATCATTGCTTGCCATATTGATTCTGATCCCATCTACAATATTTGATTCCAGAACATCTGTTGTTCACTTTGCTATCATGAATAACATTCTATAATTGAGGATATCAAGTATCAAACCTGGTATAGAATTAATTTTTTTTTTTTTTTGTTTTTCTTTTTCGAAATTTAAATATTCAGGCTTATTAAAAAGGTATTTGTTAAATATCGTTGCATAATGGTAAATGAACTAATAGTAATATAGTGTAAAAATAATTAATTGAATTTTGTGCGAATTTTCTTCCTGGTGTTATTTTGATTATAATTATCCTAAATAATTAGCGAAAATATTTGTACCAATTTAAAAAATCTGGCGCAGTGAGCGTATCACTCGACTTCCACTTACCAACCTCAGAGTAGATAGGTATTTTCTTATAGAAAATCGAAGTGAAAACGACCGTATAACTTAATTTAAAACGATTATTTACCATGTTTTTCCCACCTATCAAATCAGTTGAATTTATGCATTTGTATCTCTTTTCCTTTTACGACTGTGTATAGTATCAAACAATACTTATGATTATAAAGAAAATGGATTTTTTGGAAACATTCTGAGTTTTTATTTATCACGAAACTAGCGGCACGAAAAACGTTAGTAAAGTTACGAACTTAATGTAAGTAAATACTGCATATTATTAGATTTATGTTAGTGAATCCTCAACATTTCTCATGAAAACCTTTTTAAAAAATGATGAATGATACAGTGATACATAAAAGTTCAACTAACAATACGAAAGCTCTGTACAGAAGGGTATCTGTAGAAGTAGAGGATCTGCAATGATCGGGCCCTCTCGGCTGAACAGCCGAACTTCCGACATTTTTCATACCGTATATCTTCCTACTCTTATTTACTTTACTAATCAATTTTCTTAATTCACTATATTTAAACTTTTTTTTATAGAAGGTTCAAATGTGGAATAATTAATTATTGAAAATAAAAAAATTAAAAGTACTTTATAGGAAGACATTTAAAAATAAAATGGTATTTAAGCCCTACCAGGCTGCTTCGATCGTGATAAAACCTACCTTAAATTAAAAACCAAGAAATTATACAACGATACACTTAGTTTAATCAAAATCGTTAGTTTTTGAAAAAATTGTAAAGATGTGTATAACCGTTGATATAAAGTGCCGCTTCCGGTCAGTCGATTTTAATGAAAAAGTTGCTGTCACATCCAATTCATATGCCTATCTTGGATACGTAATATCAGTTTCGTACGACTTTTCCTTTTTGAGCTAGACTGTTCACAAACACACACACACAGATCATTTTGCGGGACTTGGTTATTTGGACTCGGAAGAGCTCAAATCGTTTATTTCCGTCAAAAACTCACTATCAAAAATTTTCACGATCACTATAATTTCCCTTACTATATATTACATATATAGGTAAGAGAAAGTAATAATCTTTTTTTAAATTATAGCTTAAAAAAATAATCTTATAAAAATAAAAAAGTAATCTGAAGTATTAACGAAGATATGCCTTACCGACAAACGATATGTAAATGTATTATATAGCATATTTTTTTTAAATGTTCCACATCAAATGGAATAATTCATTCAGTCGACATATGTAAAAATATTATATTAAAACGTATTAGTCGAGTTGAAACCCCTGGTTTGTCAAGTATGTTGGTGTGACGAAAAGCGATAAATAATATACGATGGTTGATCGGCTACTTAGCATTCCATAATTACCATTAGAGCCAGAAGGCCGGTTTGGATTTATTAGTGCTTCTAAAGTGCGATAGCCGTTTGCATTTCATTACCGGTCCAGTTTTTTTCAGATGATTTTGGTATCGGAAAAACTAAAAAATAACCACTTTTTTCGCATGCGTCCTGCTGGAATGTAATTCAATGCCCATCGTGATGTCCTTGCTAAAATTAGTCAGTGTTATTTTTGAAGAACAGTCTAAAAGAAGTTTTTTTTTTTTTTTTAAATTAGTACATTTCAAGAATATTTCAGTGTATATACTATAAATATATACCAACGGCTAATCATAAAATATAATCCTGCACAATATTTTTGATGCATCAAACTGAAAATATACAGATACAAGACCATGAGCATAGGAGCACAATTGTAACCGTACACAAAACAGTCCATCAATCATAGAAAAGAAAATTTGTTCTGAAAAACTCATTTCACAATGTTTGTTTAAATTTTAGAAATTTTTAATCGATTTTACGTTTTTTTTTTTTGTTTTGTAAATAATTTAGTAATCTTTCTAATTATCATGGGTACGATCAAGAAATAAATGCATACTTTTTGAGTTATCTGCAAATAAAGCTTCTTTTCCTACATAACTTTTTTTCCCAGAAATTTCAGGGAGACAGAAATATTTTTTGTATGCGAAGGAGAAGAATATCTTCAAAAAGGGTGGTCAATCATTAGATTTAATAAAGAATTTACGAAGTTATGGCGAACCGACAAAAAAAAAAAAAAAAAAAAAAAAAACACATTTAAGAAATAATAAATAAGATATAATTAATTAATAAATAATAATATTAATAAGGTTTCTCCTATCTAAAAAATGACAGTAAGATATCTATATTAATAGTTAGCTGCAAGACTGTTGCGGGATTCTTGTGCAAGACCAAGACTGAATGCGCAAGACCAAGCCTCGTCTTGATCTCGCATTTGGACAACACTACACTTTATAGAGGCTGGGTGTGTCTCAGGAGAGCCTCCCGACGTGATGGCAGAAAATTATTTTGGATGAAAAATCAGCCGTGTTTCGATCTGGCTAATAAATAATAATTATCTGCCATCAGTCGGATTCAAACCCAGAACTTGAACATTGGAAGTCAGTGCCTTACCCACTGAATTGCTCCTCTTCAATATATTATATTAATGTGGCATTAATATGATCTAACTGTTAATTTATAAGTAAACATAGAATGATTGTTGCGTTTCGTACAAATATAAGAGAAAAAAAATCATAAATGAATTCCCTATAGCAAGACTCTAAAAATACTGATTGGATATTAAAAAGATATGGACTCATCGAATATTCACATAAAAATTTATTTTTAAAATTCCATGTATATTATATTTCTCACTGAAACCTTGGCAAGATAATAAGGGAATAGATGGAGATAAGAAGCTGGTTAGGAGACCTTACAAGCCTCTCTCCCTTGACTGGAGACTTATGCAAATCCCGAGCTGAGGGAGAATATCCCGACTCTATGGGATCCATTGTCTAAGACCCATCTTTCTAGGTCAGGGCCTCCGTGGTGCTTAAATTCAGCTCAGGTCTTGTCACCATGCTTCGCTCCTCTCTGCCGTCTAAAACGCCATCCTCTGACAAATGAAGGGTATCTCACCCCTGAGGGTGATTTTCTTATTAAAGTGTCCTTTAAAGTCGATTACACACAACCAGCTTTGAGATATAATTTATGAAACAATGCTATAGAGACGTAAGAACCAAGGTACATTGCAAGATCTATCCGAATCTTCCGAATTCTAAACAAAATTGAATATACGCAAAGTAATATGTTTTTAAATGAGTACGGATTGATGCGTTATTTTTACCATTACTACTCTCGCTCAATCCCCACTGGCTTAAGCACCATTACATAGCTGAGACAGTAGCGCAAGGATCTCTTATAGTTTTTCCCTCATAATTGAAGGGACAAGCCTGGTTAAGAGTCCCCTCGTCTGCTTGTAAATAATGAATATAGGTGTTTTTTTTTTTTATTAATTTACTTATATTTAAGTTATTTTAATTTTACTTATTGTGAATACTTTTTGATTATTATTTAGTTGTTATTTCCTGTATATATAGTGTGATTGTAGGCTTAACTCACTATAACTATTATAAATGAGATAGAATGTTATATTACTCAATAAATAAATAAAAAATTACCTTCCGAAAAAATAGTTCACTGTTTTATAGGTATTATCATTGACAATTAAAAAAATATATATATAAAGAAATTTAAGCGATGAGACAAAATTTATTAACATAACTTCATTACAAAAAAAAAAGTTCAGAACGCACAACTTATTCTTCAAGAGAGCAACAGAGCCACTTCCATTTGGCCACCACAAGAAACACTTTTGATATTTGTAATTTATGATACCAAATTTTTTTCTCTACCTATTTTCATCCACACCTGTCGTACTCTTGACAATAAGCAGATGTGATGTCATTGTAAAGGAAATTGGCATTTTAGGCATGAGTAAGAATAGTACCCAGCTGCACCTCTTCCTGGTCTTGGTTTACTTCCTTAATTCAGGAAAAAAGATCTCTCAACCAGCTCCTCTTCAGTCGCCTGTTTATGGGCATGTTAGCTGTGGCCATGTCGTTGATAAGTCTGTGTAGTTTAAGATGAAATCGGGAGTAGGGAATAAGTATTTCTTGGTCGATAGTTGGTTGTTCTAAGTCGTTATGTAAAGTTTTGTTGTTTTCGTACCAGGGAGCTGCTGTTAGTAGTCTTAAAATTTTGATTGAAATTATTGTAGTTTTTATAAGTGCATTATTTTTGCAGAACCGTAAACTTGTGAGGCATATGTCCATTGAGTTTGAGTAGATAAGTGTATGCATAAAAAAGCAGTAGATATAAAAACCTTAAATTCCGGACAAACCATAGGCAATAAAGAATAACATAAATTTTCTTTGAAAGCATATATATACTATTTTTTGCGGCTCCAAGGGACAATTAAAATGAACGCTGAGAAATATGTCTAATATTATTCGATGTAGTACCACCGAAAAAAAATTGGTTGAAATTGGTGATCCACTGACTAAAACTTTCTTATTAAGAGTGTACAATATCCTAATTTCACAGAGGGGAAAATTATCAAATCACTTGGTCATTTAATTTTATTAAATGTAACGAAATAAACTGATACTATGAAAGTTATTTTTATTGATAAGACATATTTTCGATATTTTAAAAATTATTCGTCAGCAATCAGATTTTTACTGTTGATTAATTTTAAAAACTTTATTTCATTACCGTCTTTAATACATAAAATGCCAGTAAAAGATTGTATTCCCTTTTCCATTTTTATCCTATCACGGTGTAGTCAATCTTTTTTTTCTAGGCTTTGTTCTAGATAATTTACCTGCCTATGTTAGGTTATTTATCCATTTTTCTAGTAGTCAAATATATCCTGATATATATATGTTTTCTTTACTCTTAAAAGGTGACAATTTTTTTTTATAATGAAATATTGTAAATAAAAAAAGGAAAATAACATTTGATTTTATAGCAGGTTGAGCCACGGAAATGTCATTAAAACCCAGTCTTATGATAGATAACTAATGACAAATTATATAAATAAATATATTTTTAGTAAAGAATAGTATATTTTGTATAAATTTTCTATTTAAACTACAATAAAATAATCACAGCACTGAATGTACAAAACATTACATAAACATAAATACATTCACATACAAACCTTAATACTAGGCATTACAATATATGTTCTTCTAAGGAATTTTATTAACAAGTAAATCATTTATTGGTCTATGTGTCTCTTTTAATCTTTAATTGACTTTTAGTACCAATGTAGCCATATAAATTCTACATTTTCCGGAAACTGAGAATTATCATTAATTCCAATTAAATAATATCGGAAGATATACTTAGAAGGCTAGGATAAAGTTGCGAAATTCATAAGTAAGAATAATGGTGAACGATAAGTTCCTACTATCCTTGACAAAAAAAAAAAAATCTAAAAAGAAATACAGTTGGGGAATGGGCACTTAAAATGGAAATACCTCCCTGCCGTGGCAGGCAATAAAGATAATTTGTCTCCAATGTCTCCTTGATTCGTTCGGTTCCATTTGCCACATCCCACCGTTCCTGTCTGATTCCAGTATCTATCCCTCCAATTCCTCTGGAATATGTTTACTAGGGCCTGGAGAAAAAATAAAGATTTGTAACACCATGATAGGAAAAAATATGGTAAAGGATATAAAAACTCTCACCCGCATTATTACGAATTTACGATATGTCTGAAGTAACGTTTTTACTAATTATTCAACAGTAAAAATCTGATTTATGATTAATCAATTTAAAAAAACGAAGGTATATGTATATATATTTTAAAAATACCAACTATCATTTCTTCGGTTTATTGGAAAAGTCATTAAATAACATTTTATAAAATTAAATGACCTTGTACTTTGATAATTTAAGGCTTACATACAGAGCGATACGATATTCCTGTCAACGGCGATATGACGATATAGTTGTATTTAATACGTTATAGAAATCACACAGAGCGCGGTAATCTGCAGCGATCCAGTGATGTCGGGATGTCGTGTCATTTAGATCTGCTTACTGTACATCAACAAATCACGTTGAAATAAAATAAAACAAAATCAAGTTTTGCTCTACCAATGTACTTGATGCATTTTGCAATAAATTGACAACATGTCGTCGCCACCATGTTAAAGTATTGAATGTCAGAATTGGCAAAATATAAACTTTCAATTTTGTTTATTCGTTACTAAACATCTACATATCTAACGAATTTATATCAAGAGACAAGCCTTCCTCGGAGTTCCCTCGCTTGATTTTAAATAGTGTATATAGTTATGCATGTGTTTTTGCTTAGGTTTAATTTTCTTATATTTAGCTCATTTTATGTAATTTATTGTATATACTTTTTTATTATTATTTATTGTTATTTTTCTTCAATTTATTTTATATTTTTTGTATATAGAGTGTGAATGTTATCCTAATTCACTATAAGTAATGCCCAAGTGACAGATTGTTATAATAATGAATGATTAAATTTAAAAAAAATTATAAATGCGTAAAACTGACATTATTGATCTCGCTCTTCCAGTAATGTTCATATTCGAAATTTGACAAAAGCTAGGCCTTGGGGTACTATGGCAAACGAAAGAAATCTAGAAAATATTATTTTTCACATTCGTTACTATAAGATGGTTCTGACGATATCTTACCGAATATATGAGGGCGGAGTGGCCAAACACTTGTGCATAGCACCGCCGTTGCCCGGGAACCTGATCAAGACAAATTTATAAAAAAATAGTCACGAGTTCGCGTCCCGGTGCCGGGATGGTCTTGTAAATCACCACTTTCACCCTCTGGCTCGGAAAAAAACCCGTATAGACTTAAATGCGAGGAAGGGGACGACCCAATAAAAAAAAATCTTACCTAATAAGAATTAAGAATATATTTCAAGCGGTTGCTTGTTTTATAATAACAAACCTTATTTCTTTAAAATTAATAATAAAAAACTGAAGTTTTAGTTGGATAGGATTTTTTTTCGATATTTATTTATATCATTATTTACTAATGATCTCCAAACTTTTATACTATTTATATATTTTACAAATGCATCTACCCTATAGGGTGTTGTTACTAAATAGGTTTTTATACTTTACAATTTGAGTATTTTTTGACACAAAGTATTATATGCTCAAACAGAATGTGCTCCCTGGTCAGAGGTTCGGGCTGATCTTGGTGGTTAATAATTAATTAATAAATAATATTATTAATTTATTACATACAGACATACAGTCACATACATACAGACCCTTTTGCGAAACTTGGTTATTTGAACGGTGGGAGAACTTGAAACGTTGATACTCCGATTCGAAATTTATCACGAAGGCGTTACTTTTTTTTAATTTATATTTTTTATTTAGGTAAGTGCAAGTAAGAAACTTATCGGCAGCATTCAATTGTCGGTCGGACCCGTTAAACGAACCTTTGGAAAATCTCCATTCATACTGAATTCATTTTCCCTCAAAGGAAATAAATTACAATTTATTCTTAAACTATTTATCGCGTTCCGCATTAATTGTTATCCAATCCTTTTATTGTTCAAATTAGATACTAATGCAATTTCCTTCTTTAATGTTCGGTTAACAAGAAAATAATTGAATGATGAACCGTAAAGCAATAATGAAATTGTCTCCTCGGAGAAAGAACTAAAGAGAAAGAAAGGAAGGGTTCGATAATTTAATTTATTTAACGCAGGGTCGGAAGCCACTTCAAAACTGCAAAATCAACAAGTGATTGTTCGACCAATAATAGCCTTAGCAACCTGTTGCCTCTCAACTTCACTCATAAATCAAATGACCCCGTGTCATAGTTACTCTATGCCAAAATTTATTAAACTTGGTCATGTAAACTATCTGTGAGAAAAAAAAATTTATGAGTTTAAATGGAACTAGAAACCATTAATAAAACTTGCAAAAAAAATATGTTTATCTATCATATCTATCCAAAATAAATTACTCATTCTTCTGTGCAAGCTTTGGAGCGAAGTTGAGGAATTCAATAGCATACATTTGCTCTAGAAGACAGAAAGTCTGTACACTAACATCCACAGTTTGGTCCACTTTTCGTAAATATGAGAGAGAAGAATTACAACAATTAAAATTATTGAAAAACTTAGAAGGTGTGATGGAGTTGAAGCAGAAGGCCGAGCTATCTTTTATGTCCGCGATTGAAAGTCAGCTGCACTTCTTAGAGACGACTGGCGGTTGTAGCTTTAGGGACTACCTGCACGAGTATTAGTATTACATAAGAATACTAGAAAATAATTTTTCGATATCCAAGCCATCGTGGATTTTCGATTTAAATTTCAGATTAACTAAAAAAAAAAAAAAAAATCATGAGACAATTTATAGGAACATTTTAAACAACGGAAGAATAGAAGTAATATACGAGGTAGCTCCCACCGATCGGGCGTAGCAGTGATGTCCCTATCCAATGCGCTTTGGTTGGGATTCGCGATGTGGATTTCCAGGATGTCAGTATTCATTCAGAGTGTGGTTCATGCAGGCGAGTCAGTGGAAATGATACTATCAGATTAGCCCCATAGGAGTCGGCAATGAAGCTATGGTTGGCTTGTTAATGGGCGATGGTGACGTAGGCTCATATTAGCAACGTTATCTAACTTGCGTTGTCTGTGCTACAGCAAGCAATATACGGCTGTAATCAGACGACGTTGAGATATATCTATATGTATTTATGTATTAATCTATACATATACTATTAAAGGAGACTAAAAGTATACCTATTAGGCAATGCCAACTACGTACGAAGATAAAAGATTCCATGGAGCAGGATACAATATTACAAGACTAGGTCTAACCTCAAATGGATTCAAGAACAATTTTCTTTTATTTATATATTTTTTTTACTTCATATTTAATTCATAGGAAAACAGATTAAAAGATGAATAAAAAAGTAAAAACCATAAGCAGTCTTCCAAGTGCATTTATCAACATATATTACATAAACAATTAGTGTTGCCCAAAATCGGTCTTGGTCTTGCACTTTGCAAGACCAAGACAAAGGCCACCTACCTGTTGCAAGACCAAGACCAGAACTGATAAAAAAAAATCGATTTTATTAATAAACATTAAGCCAAAATAGTTATTAATACCTGATATATCTTAGTTACTATATGTTAATAATTGATATATCAAATATACTTTTCCATTTAACTCCCTTAATTTTTCATTCGGGCTTAGTTAGATTTCTCCCACCTAAAAATTGCAGTAATATCTTAATAGTAATAAGCTAATAAGGAACTGCAAGACTGTTGAGAGACTCTTGCGCAAGACCAAGACCATGACTAAGACTGAATTTGCAAGACCAAGACTCGTCTCGTTCTCGGTTTTAGGCAACACTAGTAACAATAAAGTATATTATAGTAACAATATTATAGTTTAGAATACATGCAAAACTAAAAAAAATAGCTTTTAACATTAGGACGAAACCAATGGCCTTAAATAATAATTTAATGACCTTAGCCAATAATTAAAACTTAAATTTATAGTAAAATGTGTCTGTCATATTTATCTATACATACTAATATATCTATTTATTATTTTTAATATTTAGAAACTTCAGAACAAAGCTTGGTAAAATTAAAAAAATATGTCGATTTTAATTTTTTTTTCCACTACAAATTTTCCGATACTGGAATATTTGTTAAATATTTTTTTTAGTTTCTCCTAACTCTTCTCCAATGGGTTTAGCCCCAGTGACACGGTTGAGAGAGAAGTGCAGAGATCTCCTGGAGTCATGCTTTTCCCTCCACAGTTGGTGGGACAAGTATGGCTCAGAGTTGTAAGTGAGAGTCTCGCCTCATTGTAAATAGTGTATATAGGTATGTACGTGTTCTTTTTTATTTATATATTTTTAGGTTATTTTATTCTTATTTATTATATATATATATATTATTTTTCTGTATAATTTATTTTACATATAGTGTGAATGTGATCTCTGAACACTATTATAAATGTCCTTTGCGACAGATTGTAATATTTTCAATAAACCAGTTAAAAAAAGAAATGTTTCTCCTAAAATAAGGTATACATATTCCGACCTGTTAATATAAAGGAGATGGGAAAACTCTACCCCAAGTCTAACTAAGAGTGCAGTGTTCTCCAAGAATGCGATGGAATATTCTAGATCATACGACCTTGTTAACTCCCGGTTCTATAACCGATAGTTTTTTCTCAGTTACATTCACCAATTACGAAGTGTGAAACTATAACTAGGATACTTTAGGGTCTGTACTATCTTGATCATAAATTTTAGTTTATACAGACATATTAATGGCATTTTGTTTTTTATTTGTTTGCTTTACAGACCTTGTAAGTGTTCGGCTGGCTGAACTCTCTTTTTCCAATTCCTCCTCTCTTGCCTTAATTATTTGCTACATGGATTATCTTTATGGAGTATCGTGCTCTGAAGTATCTTTATTGATTCTATCTATCTGGGTTTTGAACTTCAGCTCTTTACTTTTTATGCCTACTATTGTAGAAGTCGTTGTTCTGTAGAGGCTTCAAGCTACATTCCCATAAAATATATAGATATTTCTCCCATCTGAAAAACTATAGTAATATCTTTATAGCGATAAGCTAATAGATAACTGCAAGACTGTTGCGAAACTCTTGCTCAAGAGAAGACCAAGACTGTGTGCTCAAGACAAATCTTGGTCTAGCACTTGGGCACTAATTGTTGGTACTCCATCTCGTAAATATATAATAATAGTAATATATTTTTTTAAATCCTAATAATTATAATGAAATATTTATTGGTCTCTGTCCGTTCAATGATTATTACACGGCCTCATGCCACAATTTTCAAACCAGTATCCATCCCATTTCCTTATGATGCCATATGGCAGTACAAGGACAAAGATGTATATGTACTTAGATATTGTGATTGTAGAAAAATAAAATGGAAGATACGAAAAAAAAAATATTTATCTAGATTATTTTATGAACAATGAAAGAAATAAGCTAGAAAAAAAAAATAAAATGTGAGTTTCAACTTTATGTTATGTGAGTTCGTATTTTCTAAAAAATATATATTTTAACTAAATTCATAATAGCCATAAGAATCGTAGGAATAGAAATAGTACTACAAATATAAATGCCAAAACAAAAATTAATGATAATTTTATTCAAAAAATAATTATATATATATATATATATATATATATATATATATATATATATATATATATATATATATATATATATATATATATATATATATATATATGTATATATATATATATATATATATATATACATCCACACCCATCAACACACGATGTGAGCTACTGGTTGGAGCCGAGACAGGAACTGTAACACCAGACGACATTGAGATGCTAAAGATGCGGAGGTACTTTCAATGGGTACACACCCAACGCCTGATGCCCGCTCGCTTTTACGTTCAGTCCTTGATTCCGGTGATATTATAATTAACTATTTAAACACTTAAATTAGCATAATATTTAGCATAGTGAATTAGTTTAAATGAATTTGTCATTGCTAAGCGTTCGAAAGGTCGCGCCCCCGGCTAGTTGTGATAAATTGCTATGTTTCGAGGCTAATGACAGGGTTCTCTGCAGGTGGAATGTACTGCAATTAAAGCAGCATCCCGAATGAGGGCAGGAAATATGCAGATATAGGAAAAAATGTTTAACCTTTAAATTAAAAAAATAAATAAATTCATGAAATATCAACAAATTTGTAAGGGATCATATGTTAGCAACAAACTTTTAATTATTAGTTGAATATGTGTTTAATGGTTCCCACTTTCACATAGACTCAGCCAAGTTTGTAGAAGTAGCCAGAATAGAATGGATTTAGATAAAGTTCACCATTTAATAGTATTTTTTGTGGCATAAAATCTTATACTTGTACTTGCATATTCATACTGTTTTTAATACTTTTTCTGACCGCGGCCTCCAATGTTTCACAGCCAACAATAGAACCTGACTTTCTACTAGTATTACCCAAATGCGAGACAGAGACGAGTCTTGGTCTTGCAAACTCAGTCTTGGTCATGGTCTTGGTCTTGCGCAGGAATCTCGCAACAGTCTTGCAGTTACTTATTAGCTTATTGCTATAGAGATATTACTGTAATTTTTTAGATAGAAGAAACCTAACTAAGCCCGAATGAAAAATAAGAGGAGTTAAATGCAAAAGTACATCGGTTATACCAATTATTAACATATTATAACTAAAATTGTCGAGTATTAGTAACTATTTTGCCTTAATTTTGATTAAAAAATTGATTTTTTTTATCAGTCCCCTAGTCTTGGTCTTGCAACAGTTAGGCGGCCTTGGTGCTGGTCTTGCACAGTGCAAGAGGCATGGCCACAACTGATATACCTCAGAATATGAGGAGGGGAGTAAAAAGGGGTTGGATGAGAGATCTCCTTCCTTAAACAACCTAAGAAATTGGAACAAGTTAGGGAAGAGGTACTGCTGAGTACTTTCCTTTCCCATGCCTTTCATGTCATTATTTCATGTTTCGACATCACATTTGCTGATTGTCAACTTATAGTCAATACATTTTTACAGAAAAATAAAATTATTCTCTTAAACACTGCATTGATTTATAATGAATAAAATACTGTATATTCTTACTTTCATTAATATTCTATTAAATTTTACTAGATAACAGGTTGGAAGAATTTTAAATTAGAGAGTTAAAATTCTTACCATTAACGATATATAATAACTAATGATAAAATGTTCGATTTCATAAAATTTTGTAATCATAATTTACAACAACTAATATGTTTATTTATATTCTGCATTTATAATTTGTTCTAAAGAGACACTGGTCCCAGAATAATAAAAGTATTTTCACTTCATTCATTTAATTTCATAATTCAACATAGTGTATGGGTTTTATATGAATGACCTTAATAAAAATAATGACCATAGATAATTTAAAAAATGTAAGTACCCATATATTTCGTAATATAACACACGCCGTTGTACATTAACTTTATATTTTATATGTTTTACTTATTAGAAGTCCGTAGAGCATAAAATTAGAGAACTCTCAGCAATAAATACTAATCATAATTATGACATTTAATATTACGGACACCGCTCCTCATAAACCTATACCTGCCTTTTTCGTCAAAATATAACCGATTTCAAAACAGTACGATTTCCTTATGAGGTTAAGTTAATATTTTAAAAGGTAAAAACAAATCATTATTTATCTTAGATAGCTTGTTAAAAGGTAAATGCATTTATACAGCAGTCATTATTAATTTTATAGTGGCCAACAATGACCTAAACATTGCTCGTTTCAATTTCATGTCAGCGAGCAGACCGTTGAGCATCATTAATGTCAAAATTTCCTGAATGAAATTTGGCAAACCAATTTTGACAGGTGCGTTCGATTAAAGCATCATCTCCATAAACACCGCAAATTTTTCCATGAGCTTCTACGCTTACCTTTTTTTTAAATAATACAACAAAATATGCCAATAATGAATGATATTTTCTTCCGTATACACAGTGAAATAGCAAACACAATACCACAATAGTTTCAACAAGTGTTAACAGATATAGTTGTTGACATATTATAAACAATCCACCTTAGGGATTAATTTATCAGTAACAGAAATTCTAGCATGTCGGTTATGAAAGAAATTACTTCTGACTTTAAGAAAATGAGACGAATTTCGACGGCCAAAAGGTTCTACAACAGCCTTAGATGTCAGTTCATATTCAACGTGATACCGAGTAATACCAAAGTGCTTCTTATTGTTAATAAAACATTAATCCGGCCGGTATTCCTTTATGGATTTGAAACCTAAGTTACGTATGTCAAAGATCGAACTGCGACATCCTTATACGAAGTATTTGAGAGAGGGATTTTCATTAAGATATTTAGAACGGAGAGCTGACCCAAGTTAGGAAAGATGTACTAATCAACTAATAGATCTCCTAAAAACGACGTCTAAGGTGGTATATGAATAAGGCGCATACAGCAGTTGTTACTGGATCCTCTCTTCAGAACCAGAAACTAAATTCAAGATGATCTGAAGGTGATCAAGGACAGGAAATCGAAACAGTTGGTACAATTTGCTAGAAATGACCAATAATCTACACCAGACTGTCCCTCAGCTTAGTATATTTAAGTTAGACAATTCTTTTTTTTGGGGGGGGCGGGGAGGAGGTCCTCTTATTCCTCGCCTTTAAGGCTATACAGGGTTTTCTCGGGCCAGAGAGTGTGGGCAGACATTTAAAAGACTCCCTCAACACCGGGACGCGAACTCGTGAATATTTTAAATCCATTGTCTCATTTATCAGGTTGCCAAGCAACGGCGCTGTTGCACACACACGATAGCCCGTTCGGCCACCCCGCCCACAAGCTATGCTATTAAAATCCTCTAAATTTTCAAGTTGTTTTCACGAAGATCTATGACTTCTTACGTTAGTGCCTTAACTATAGATTACTGATCTGCCCTTAAAAGAGAGACGAAAACTTTTTTTGCCCTTGTGAAGGTGGTCTTTCTCAGATAGATGTTAATTTATTGGGGTTGTTGTGGAACCGATTTATTTCAATTAATTAATTTAAGGGGGTATTAAACATTCATGAATAACCATTTATTTCAAGTAAATCATAATTTGGCAGATAATTTGATCACAGAATCGAAACACATGCTGGGAGTGGAGGTCATGTCAAACGGCGCAATATGTTTGTAGATCATATTTCTTCTAGATTTCGAGATCAAATTATCTTACAATTCAAGTGGAAAGTAATGAAGGTTCTTCAGTACCTTATTAAATAGACAACATTTACTAACCTTCAGTATGAAAACTAACCTTCATTTCCAAAAATTTTCTTAAATAAAAAAGTTGTAGGATTAGATGAGATGAAACCACTCCCGAAGTTTTTTTAGTGATCTTAAAAATATAATTACAATTAATCTAATTCGGCGATTATTAAGATTACTACTTTGCTTTATTACGAATGGGAAAGGTGGCTCTTCGTGGGTTCTAGTAGTTTTTTTTTTTCAATTAACTTCGATGCTTTGAACTGCAGATCCTCGTTTTCGGTTTGAGGGAAAGGTAAGAGATCCAAAGGCGAGGTTATTTTAAAGCCTGGCTCAATTGTTAATTCAATGCTAATTGAAGCGAAGGAAATTGAACCCCGGGGCAAAATGGAACCTTCAAATGTCAAACAATTACACTTCCACAATCAAGTCACCGAGCTCAGGGCAATAAACGTTAGCAATACCTGTTCCATTATTACCCTGCCCCAGTTCCATGAGTGTGCAATCGGATGTGGGTCATTTTCGTCTGCTCCTTGGATTCTGACCAATACAGTCTATATGGAAATTTGGGATGAAACACACTATAGGTTATTAATGAAAACCAAATTCTGGATTCATCAGAATATAATAGGCTAGTCAAAATCTATTGGAAAATAATGAGGAAATGGTCATATATGACATTTATCCCCGAGCCTAAAAACAAAAAAACTTCACCTTCATCATATCATCATACGTTGACAGGTGTGAATAATGATAACAAGTAAAGGAAATAAATAATATTAAATTTCTATCGATCAAGACAATAAAATATAGAATTTATATTTCAATTCACACCTACCTTCAGATCGAAGGTTTCAACGCCATAATTTTGGAGCTGTATTGTGTAACCCAAGCCAGGCTTCTCCTTCTTACTACTCTATAGTAATAAGCTAATAGGTAACTGCAAGACTGTTGCGAGACTCTTGCGCAAGAGCAAGACCAAGACTGAGTGCGCAAGACCAAGACTCGTGTTTGGGCAACACTAGATATACGAATGTATTCTAAATAATCATTTATTTATTGTATATTATTTATATTTAAAGAAATATCAATTTAAGTTCCTGTTACCATATATTAATCGAACGACTACTAAACTGAACTCAGTTAAAATTCGTTTCATATATCAATGTATAAATCATTCATTTAGGAAGGCTCTACATAATGTTCAAACCCAGAGAAACGAATCAGTAACCATAGACATCAACCAATGTGGAAAATTATAGGTATATTCTTCGGCACAGTTTCTAGTAAATATTGTTTATAAATAATATAAAGAACCGGGATACATTAAGCTTGTTGGAATCGATTTATTTATATAGAAGCTACTTTTTTCATGTCAGTGTTTTCTTAAGTACTTCGTCATTTTTGTTTTTCCACATAAATTTAGTTTATTATTCAGTTGTTCAGATACACTTGGTCATGAACAAGTTATATGTATGAAGTATGTTATGATATAAAAACATAGATGTTATCACCGGTCAGGGATAGTTTTTAATGAAATAAAGATATCGAATTCATAAAATAATAGACAAATAACTTCGATAAATAAAGTAAAATTATTAAAAATTGAAATGAAACTGTCTTGTTACCATTGTTGATGTGAAAATTTTAAGTTCAAATATTATAGTTGTTAAATAATCATAGTTAAATGATAACAAAAAATGTTTTAAAAAATTTCATAAAAGTACAATTATTATAGCAAGCATAGTTCATAGCTAATATTTCACTTAATGACTTTTTGACTTTTTTTCCAAAGATGCCTGATCCCGGCTTAGAGAACTCCGGATATATGAGAGTTCTTTTGAGGAGGGATCCATTGTCCCGGGTAGACACCACGGCTGGAGGAATGTAAACACACCCACCATGAAGATGTTTTATCTCCGCTATTTCCTGGCCAAAGAAAGCCCTGTATCCGCAGGAGGCAATATGTCTCCTCCCACTGCTGGCTATTCATGATCCCCCGGGGATCCGCGGGACTACAATGGAAAGGCGCCTACACATGGATACTAACCGGTACCTTCCAAGTTCAAGCTTCACTAATTAGTGATCATTGATTATTAATGTCCTCCACAAGGATGACCAGTTCAGCGAATGTGTCGAGTGAGGCCACAGGATTCGCGGCGTTCCAATGGAATAATTATATTAACGTGGCTGCTGCATGAAAAAAAGGCAATAAATATACTTTGAATATATTTTCACTTTAAATTTATTGATCAATATATATATATATATATATATATATATATATATAGAACTAAGGACGTTTGAATATTCCTTTATGGCCCGATCCACTGCCTTCTGGAATTCCTTGCCTTCTGAAATCCGCCATGCCGCTTCGTTGTCCTCATTTAAATATCATCTTTACCAATTCCTTCTCACATCCCAAAATGACGTTATACAATGAAATAAATATTGCGAAACAGATTTTGACTGAGGTGAATGGTTGTAAAAATTGATAGAGTTTTAATTTTCAAAATCAACCCATGTTAATTTTATTTTGTTCTCTTTTCAAAATGGTGTTATTTTTACTTGTTTTACTTTAATTTTACTGAAGATACTATATATTCTTTAATATTGACTAATGTAATTTTTGGCCAGATGTAGTTTTTATTTTTTTTTCATATCTGTTTTTCATAAGGGACCTCGTCCCAGAATAAAGTTTACTTTCTATCTATCTATCTATCTATCTATCTATCTATCTATCTCTCTCTCTCTCTCTCTCTCTATATATATATATATATATATATATATATATATATATATATATATATATATATATATATATATATATATATATATACACGTATGTTTAGGCTTAACCGACCATGTAGGTCTTTGGGCGCTTGAAGAAGCCCACCTCAAATTATTTAGGGCTATAGCTTTTCAGTTTTTTATATTCGAATCTGCAGCATCATCAAAACTCTTTTTTTCCATCTTCTATATGACCTTCCAAAAATTAACGTGTTTTTTTTTCTTTCCTAATTTTTTTTTTTTTTTCATTCTGGATCTCGTTGATCTTTGGCTGTCAGCACCAGCCTATTCTATACCTATGGATATCAGCGCATTCCATTTTTCTGCGGGCACCTCTACAGCATTTTTGTTGTTTCTTTTTATCGAATTTTTTCATGCGGTCTCTTGCAACGATTGTGACATTGATTTTTTTTTTATAGATCTATTGAAGTTTATACATCAGTCCTGCTCATCTTAAACTCATCACCTTTCTGTTGTGATAATTAAACTATCACCTTCTGTAGGTAGTTCTTGGTTCTTCTATGTTCTCTGAGCGTCAGAACTCTCCTTCCAGATCGCTCTACTAATCTTGCGTGAGCGTTATTTCATATCATATTAGTTCTATCTAGGCTGCTTGTTATAATCCAGGTCTCGTCGCCGCAAATCTGCATTGTGTATATCTAGAACGTAGTATCAATTAAGATTTCTAGAGACTTTTCGGGGATTTCAGTATCATTGAAAAAGTGAAGAAGAAAGCAATAAAGAAAGAAAAATAAATTTTATTCTGGGACATTTAGTACCAAGAGAATAATTATAATGGACAGAAACGCCAGACAAATGGTACTTATACGAAAATCAAGAAATAAAGTAACATCATGATATAACTTTAAAATTAAAATAAACAAAACCACCTTATCACTAAAGGTGCACCACCAGTATTGCGATAATGTCCTTTCCATGTCTTACATTTAATAATTTACTATCAGACGAATCCTGAATATCATTCTGGTGTGGAAGTCGACCTGACTACTACAAATTCCTATATTAAAAGATGCCTACTGAACTAATAATCTACTGATGTGTTTAAACGGATAAGGAAATAAATTCTATTCACTAGGAGTGATAGGTTTATAACGTACAGTTATTTTGTTATTGTTTAAAAAAAAAAAATCCTAATTCCGGTATTGTTGTTACATACCTATTTACACTTCAGGTAATCTTTCACCGTAGAGGGAACCCTAAGTATCTTAATTGCCAGGGAAATTCCATTTCTGTAAAATATATCCAGACACGTTCCAATTAAGTAAGATCTTTAAACCTGTCTTGCAGACTTTATATTCCTAGTTGGTGGTCTTCAATCGTGATCTTTCTGGCATATAATTTTATTATTCAAATTATCCCTTTTCTACAAAGTGAAGCTGTCACATTTTTCTGGTGCATATCTGGTACGGAGCAATGTTCCAAATAGTAAACTCTTAGACGGGAAGTGAATGATTGGAAGGACGTCTAACTTAAATTAAGAAAGTTGTTTCTCAAGGTAGTCGTTAAATCGTTCGTTTCAATCAAGTAATAAAATTAGGAAAAATAGCTGACGGGTCCCTGAATGCTGTTTCTTCTAAATTATTATTTGCCTTTGTTTGGTCTTCCTTCACAATAATATTTTTTAAAATAGCAAAATACAAAATTAAGCGAGAGTCGATGGAAACTAATCTACCCAAGCATCTGTTTCCAAGGTACAGTAAGATGCAGTAACTTTAGGACTGAGTGGGTAACTTTAGGACAGCTGGTAAAATTTATTTTGTGGTGATTCCGTGGTGGATACGTGCTTTGTTTAGGTATGTACTGAGCTAGTACCTTGCGGCAGTTTCAGGATCCTAGTTCACTACACTCATTGTGCAGTTAGGTTTTATTAATTTGTTTTCAAAATTCTTGTTTTCATGAACTTTCACTTGTGCCTCAAGAGTAGTGTGCTGCAGGTTAGTAGCGCTGTACGTGCCTAGACAAAGCACATTTTTTTGCAGACTGAACAAACACAGTGTATTCACCACGGAATCACCATAAACTATATTTTACGCGCTGTCCTAAAGTTATCCTATCTTACGGTACTATGATTCATATAATATTATTTTAACCGTTTATTACTATAGAGGAATATGATAAAAATAAAACAATAATACAATGTTTAATATATGCTAAAAGAGATGTTTTCACATATTTAACTCCAAGAATAAAGTATTTTGAATATTTAATAGTTTACAGTTGCATTATAAAGGAAGAAGATGGTCCGGGGTGGCGGTCATAAATAGGCTAAATAGTGGCTTTAAGTTTCACTTGAGTTCTGAGTGAAACTCCTAGCTGAACACACCTTTCTGAAGAAGACCTGCAAAGTCTGGTCTAAACATTGGCTTTTAGTAAAATAGTTTTGCCACTATTTAGCCTATTTATGACCGCCACCCCGGACCATCTCCTTCCTTAATAAAGTATTTTATTCGTCTTAAATAGCTTTTAATGTCGTTGTCTGTAAACCTACATAAAGTAAGACATTATTTTAAAAATAGTTATGAACAGCAGGAGGAGATTAACTGTGAATGAGTGGACTACTATGGAAGGATCCTTTTTTTTTACGTTATTTCCCTCAACTGAAGAAAAAAAAAAAACATTATCCTTTACCCTTATCCTAATCCTTAGGTATTACTTGGTGACATTACAAATTCTATCCTATTTGTGAGCGGAAGTTCTTCCTCGTTGTTTTACTTTTCCAAGTTTTTAGACTCCTACATCGCTAAACTTCTTAATCCATGTTACTTTGTTCGGTCTCTTAGTACTAGATTTCAACCTATTGATCTATATATATACATTCCCATAAAATTGTTGCCTCCAGTAAATCTTTAGTCATTTTTCTAGATTCTTTTGGATTTCTTTAATCTTCTCAATCCATCCAATCCTCGTACAAAAATTATTTTAAACAACTATTCCTACTTACTCGATATTAAAACAACCGTGTTAAAGCAAGCATTATTTATTTCTGTAATTACAATTACTTCTAACAGAAAATTAAGTAACATTTTTTTCTGAGTAATGTAACTTAAATCTGGACATTGACAGTATCCAAAGTAGACTTTATTCTCAGAATAAAATTATTATTTCATTCATTCAAAAAAAATTTAAACATCAAACTGATAAGAGTATAACTATGCTGATACTAAATAAATCATCTTTTATCAATTTTTTATTAAATTGAAATGATTTTTTATCTTATCGTCATTTCTTGATCTACCCTTCCTCCAAATGACCCAGTGACAATTTATAGTTTTGTCAGACAGTTGCTAAATCTCCCAGTACCTATAAATTCTAAATTGCTTTGAAAACATCAGGATGTTAGTGTTGATGTGTCTTTTTGGTAAATATGTGATCAGGATATTAATAAACAACAATATGTCAAAATAAATCCTATTGTATCAGAAGAAGCAACGAAACTCATTATCATGTATTATTTGAATACCTAATATGGAAAAAAAACTACTAGTTTTCGATTCCTTACTCAGTTTTTGGCGCCCACTGCAGTTATTGAAGAATATTAATCGTTGAGGATGGTCTCGAACTGACGAAAGGCTCGCATAAAACCATGGCTGAAACCCTCCTGCACTCGCATGCCTTAGCATTTCCTACTAATTGCTTAGTTTTATTGACCGGAAAAATCGCTGAAGATTGGAAAACCGACTGGCGTCGCCCGTAAAGGACATGTCTTACGTATTTGGCAAGAGACACGCATTCCTGCACAATTTCACTGCAGTTTTTTTTTTTCATTCTGAAGGCTGCTAGATTGAATTCTTTACGTTTTTTTGAAAAATGAGTAATGTGTACCAAAAACTGTTCTTCTGGGTGTCAAAACTGGTGCATACGAATATTTTCCCGTCTTACAATAAAGAACATGTAAAAATGACCCTGTTCCACATATATTTGAAGTTAAAGATCTTTACTGGCTTAACAGAACCGATATTGTTGAACCAAGTACGCACGTGTTTGAAAACGGGAGAAGCAAATTTTAAAAAATCCCTAAGGGTGGCGAATACTGAATCCTATAAATGTTCATCTGTTTATTAATTTCAATACATTTATTGATTTTATAGCTATGTTTTAAAAGTTTATTTATTTATCTATTGTATCTTATTATCTATAAGTGTCTATTGTTATTTTTATTTATTTACTTTATTCTATCAATCCTTTTATTTATTTTTTCATCCTTTTTTTTTATTTGTTTATACCGACCATTTAAATAGTATAAAAGTAGTGTTATTTAGTTGATCGGGCCCTGATGATCTGGATGTTTTGCGCCTAGACGTCGAAACAAACAAACAAACTGAATCCTATACTAGTTTGAGTATATGACTTCATGAAGAGACCGAATTTAATGAGCTTGAAATATTCAAACAATAAACCATAGGCAATATGAAACATCTTAGATCACCATATATATATATATATATATATATATATATATATATATATATATATATATATATATATATAATATATATATATATATATATATATATATATTTTTTTTTTTTTATTATTTTTTTTTTTTTCTCTGTGGTAACCCCACACAAGGACCGTTTGTTTGATTTTCCTTTATGCTCTATGCCTTAAAGACATACTACATTAATTACATTTGTTTACAATTGTTTCTTTTCTAGTTTTACATGATAAACATTTTTAGTTCAAATTTATATACATTAACAAACAAAAATACAAAGAATAAACACACAAAAATAAAACAAAAATTAAATCGGAACATTAAATATTAAACACAGAAAGTCAATCTAACAAACCCAACAAGAAATCACCCACGCTGCCCATCCCTGGTAAGTAAGTCGAAGTCGATAGATCTAATAAATCTAAGAAAGTCTGTCTTGAATTTAGTAAATAACTTTTGTTCCATCTCATGCCAATTTCCACTTTTAATAACTATGCTTTTTATTAACTCAAATCGCTGTCTGTCAAATCGTTTACATTCATATATTATATGTTTAAAATTTTCAACCTGTCCGTCTTCACCGCATAAGTCTGTTTGTATAATGTTGAATCTTTTAAGATATTGTTTTGTATTCCCATGTTCCGTAAGTACTAGCGTAAGTTTGTAGTCATTACTGTGAATGTGTCTGTAATTGTGAATTGAAATGTGTGTTACAAATCTGTGTAAGCTTGGTGACCTGGCTGAGGTCATCCATATGTGATTCCATCTTTTGATGAAATCATATATGTTTACATATGTTTGTATGTTTTGTTATTGTATTTATTTGTGTGCCAATTTAATTTTAAAAACTATTAATAATAAATTCTAACAAAACGATTTTTCAGTAGTGTTGATATTGATAGTTGGTGGGTTAGTTTAACTTGCTGATTTTTACCCCGATTTTTTATTGTATATCAGCCATTATAAATCATTAATGTCTATATTATTGTATGAAACAAAGCGTAAGGTATGAAGGTTATTATTTACAGATAACTTCATTTGTATGGGGTAAATAAACTATAAATAAATCCTATCCTTCTCATAATTAATGTAAAATGTCGATGTTTCTTATTCCAATCAATTTTATTAGCTGACTTAAATGCTCTTTAATTATAATTGGTAATTGGTTGACTGTCGTGGATAATCAAGAGAAGAATAGTTGGGGTGGTCAGTCAAAAAGGAAGGCAAAAATAAATGATAATATTTATTTTTTACATATACCGACGTTTCGACCTGAAGTTCAGGCCTTCATCAGGGCTAAGAAAATAACCAGATAACAAGGTATGAGAAACATAATTAGTGATGGTAAAAAAAAATAAATAAATAAATAATAATAAAAAAAATAAATAAATAAAAATAAATAAATATGAAGTAAAATGAAATTGTTAGAATAAGACTAAGGACTAAGAGATTCTTCAATCTTTAATTATATTATTTTACATAAAGATGACCTACCGTAAAAAAACCGTTAATTAAAAAAGGACGTTGGCTGGCTTTCAAATTTTCTTCCTAAAATAATATTTTTCATCGTTAACTAGACATGTAAAATTATATATTTTTTTTAGGACTTTTTATTGTTTGTTCACCATTAAAGAACTCTTGAACTACAATGGGTGAATTATGCTAAACTGGCAATCTGAATTTACTTTATTTTAATATTATGATTGTCGCGTCGGTATTTATAACCTTTAATTGGTTTCTCAAGGCGCAGTACAGCTCCAAGTTCATCAATGGCAGTCACAATGAAACAAGATAAGCAGCGTTTAATTACTGCCTGATAGGAAGCAATTTATAATTCAGTTCTGACAGCGAGAGGTGGAAAATTATGCGGAGCTTTGTAAAGGAGATAACAATTTTTTTACTTCCTTCTTTCTGCCATAGGGAAGGGTTGCCTTTGTCCGCTATCGAGCATTCCAAAGGGGTCAGTTTGTTGTGAGCTCCACTGCCTGACCGCAGGGTTGGAAGTGAACTTCCTATATCATATTGTATTTCCTATCTGCTTTGTGTCTGGGCAATACTTTGACTTGAGGTTTCGATAGATATAAACTGCTTTTCATTTTTGCTTATTAATTAAGATTTAAAATTTTGAATTATGATAATTTATATTATGAAATCACTGTACAGTGCAACATAATCATGATGAAAATACGCAATTTTCCTAACCCCCCCCTAACCACATTTGTTTAGTTTCTCTCTTAAGAAAGCATCATGCCAACTAATAACGATTGACAATAACCCAGTGCCTTCTATGTTACTATGTACGGTACCTTGGACTCTACTTAGACAAAAGACTTACTTCTAACATACATACGGAATTAAAAAGGCAAGAACTTACTAGACGATGTTGCCTATTCTCACATCTTCTGGACTCAAATCCTCACTTACCTTACGAAACAAGCGACTGATCTACAATACTCTACTGAGGCCAATATGGACATTGGGAGTAGAACTTTGGAATTCGGTAAAACAAACACACATAAATAAAATACAAACATCATAATAAAAAATTATACGAAAAAAGTGTTGACGCATCTTGGCATATTTCAAATAACAGTGTACATAACACCCCAACAGTAAAATCCTACATACACGGATTTACGCTGGGCGGAGGGGGTTTTGGGACTCCAAAATGGTAAAACATAACCATGTTTTATGGAAAACAATTATCTCTGAAAGTATAATTGAAGAAGAAGTATAATTAATGAATTACATTTAAAAGGACTTTAGGAATCAGTTAAACACCATTTCATATAGGTAGTTAGTTTCTTTCTTTTTTTCCAAAATAATTATCGTTATTTTTATTTAAAAAAAAACTATAGGACTGAAGCCTCCCTCCCCTAAAATTAAATCCTGGATCTCCTAGTGATCCACGACAAATGCACTACATTTCATTCTTCAACTAAAAATCACTCCAATCCTCTGGCTCATTCTATTTATTGCTCTCTGTCACCTGAACGACCCAGAATAAAAACTTTGTAAATTATTTCACAATGGTTTATTATTTTCCAACAATTATACTTCTAAAGTAAAATTACCTTTCTAGTGACAAATAAAAAGTTAATTCCAATTATTTGCCTAAACATTTTCTTTTTTTTCATCATTAGTAATTTGTTAAAAAAAATAGCATTACCTCAGTAACACATTAAAAAATCAAAATCCAAAACAAAGAATTTGTAGTAGCAAATAAAAAACATCTAGAGACCATATCTTTGATCCAAATTGTCCCATTTTAATGATTTTTTTTTTTTAGGGAATTACATAAACTTTTAAATAATAAGTGTATACTTTTTGAGTTATTTGGAATTAAATTTTACCTACCCTCATATCTTTTTTTTTCAGGTTATTTTCGTTGGAGTATGACATATAGATAAATTCAAAGGGCATCGAAAAAACGACTATAGCCAAGTTCCATTGAAATCGGTGCATTCGTTTAGGCGCTACAGTCCATAGGAACGCAGGTTTTTCGGCCGCTATTTTGAAAGGAAAAGGCGAATAGTAATGTCAATGAAGGATAACTATCCTCGGGTGATCTCTGACGTTAAATCTAATCTGAAAAAAAAATGGTCCGGTAGTTTCTGCGAAAATGAGAAGACGGCGGACAGATTTTAAAATTTTAAATGGACAGAATTTTTTATCGATTTTTTTATTATTTTTATCGAATTCTACGTATTCTGAAACGTAAATCCTCAAATTTTGAGAGGGGCTTAAGTTTTTGAATTTTTTGTTTGATTACTAGAGAGATCTAATATATCAATAATAAAAAAATCAAGCAAATATACAGCAAAAAATATAAATACAACAACTTTGCTAGATGCACTACAGCACAGGTGAAAATTGTATGAGATTTTAAAATAAAATTAAAATAAATGAAACTTTTCCTATGTTCCATATTTAACATATTTGCTTATTATTTACGATTTATAATTTTCAAATATGATTATTTATATTAGGAAATCACAGTATGGAGCACCATAATCACGAAAAAAAAATACGCATGTAAACTACTAGCTAACATTTGTTTTCTTTATTGGTCTATAAAGAAATTATTCTTGTAGGTTTTAATGTATTATTCATATATTTGGATTTGTTGAAAAACATTATTCATTTCTATTTTTTTTCCTATTGTATTATAGGCCTTGGGGATCTTTTACCGCCTTCAATATCTATGTACATCATTTCTTTTTTTGATTTATCTGCTCTAATGCATTTTCGGTAATTCTATCTATCTGGCTTTTCGCCTCCCATCTGGTCTTTTGCCTACTGTAGAGGCCTTCATTGTTGTGTAAAGACTTCCATATGGATTGTTTCGAGATAACCCAATTTGTGTTAATACTTTGTTTTAATAATAGCCGAATATCAAAACAGGCTCTATCGTAGCATTGAACACCCTTAGTTTGAGATTTATTGATATTTTTTTAGAATTTCATTGTTTTAGAATGAGAGAAGAAAGCTCTAATTACACTTGGTATTTTTAAAATCATTTATCATTAATTGAGGTTATTGTGGGTCCGAGGCATTTGAATAAGTCTAATCTCGGAAACGACATCTTTTCTAAGTTTGAGATCATTGATGTTTGTAAGTAAAAGTTAAAATGTATACAGATAAAAGATTTCCAAATGTAATCTAGTTTTCGCCCGTTGCGTCAAACAGTATTGCGATTCCAATGTATAAACATACAGTCGACTCGTTCTCAGTTAGTCTCATGATGAGGTGACAAAGGTAATGTGAATGGGATCTCCGCAGGGCTTGAGAGCTTGTGGTGGGTGCTTGTTGATCTTGCTTCAAGTTGGAGTTAGCTTAGGAACAGTACAACCTACCTCGCACTTCAGTTTGCTTGTTTACGGCTATATTGGGAGTCGATATGGATATCTATATTTGCTCCTCTCCAAAGCAATATAACATAACAGCTTGATGATCTCTACTTATGGTATTAATAACCGTTACCTATTAGCAATTAAATACATATGTGAGTGTGTATATATTTCCTTCGATGTTTTTAGTATTTATAAGTTTAATTTTTAAATTAAATCCTCTGTTCCAAGCCTTCATAAATGTAACATCAAACATAAAACATTGAATTTTTCAATGAGAAAATTATTCATACTTTACCTTGTGTCCATAATAATAATAATAAAGGAATAGATAAAACCTAAATATGAGGCAAAATAATGTTCCACTGTTCGACAAAGGAATTGATATTCGATTTTTATTCAAAAATTGTGGAAGTGATTGCGGAATTCATGATCATCATCTATCTATATGAATTTAAAATTTCATTTTTTTTTTTTTTGTTTTTTTAGCCATACACTTCCATAGAAAAGGTGAAGTTTGACTTATTAAAAATATTATAAAATATAGTAATATAACATATTATTTATAGTACTTCTTAAGTTATAAAAAAAAGATGTAGGTATTTATTTTCTGTGTGCATTTTTTCTATGCATAATGATTTCTATATTTCAAATTCCTATTCTACAATTCTTTAAAGAGAGGTTTGGTTGTTTATATTTGTTTAATCAAATTATATGAATCATATCACACATTTATTATTGTGTATGTGATGTTATTTTAATCTCACATTACAGCTGTAAATACAATACAGATGTTTATCTTATTATAGATAAGCCGGTATCTCCTAATTTTACTTCTTTTTTTACTAAGTTAAGCTTGGCTTCGCCGTAGTCGGTTTATCTTTTTCATCTGATCCTACTCAGAATTCTTTCTTCTTATAGTATAATATTTTTGTAATGTTTAATATTTTTGTATAGTATTTTATTTTTGCATAATAATAAATAATAACATTAAAACAAAAATATAACAAAAATATCTTGTATTTAATTTATTTTATGTTTTTAAATAGGTGCTGTTGGTTCGGTGTGAACGTGTCTAATATACTAAAACAACTTCTCCGTAGGATGAAAGTTATGTGCAGACTCATGAATGTCGAAATAATTAAATGTTTTTTAATAATAATAATAATTCATTTTTTTTCCTTCCTAACTTTGCTTAGTCACTGGTTTCTTATATTAAATAAAAATTAATGAAGTAATCTCAAAAATTTAAGAATGAAACGAAATTGTCCGGAATGTCAGTCAATTTACGTTTTGGGTTACTTGACGTTTTGAGCCAAACATGTGGGTCATCATCAGGGTTATCGTCCGGAATTCGAGACTAGAAACTCATTGAAGTGTAAATCCTTCAATGACAATCTCAGTAACAATTTTAATTCATCCTCATAATTAATCAGTTGACTTATTATGAGTCTACTTACCTATATGTCAAGAATTCAAGAATTAAAAATTCCTATAACTTATAAAGTTTAAAAAAAAAAATGGTTCTCTTAACACTTACTTATATTAGCATAACTGGAGCTCTTAGGACAATAATTCAACTTGATAATGCGAAGGTAGTGTTGATAATTAAGGGTCTGTGTCTATATTTTTTAGTGTAGTGTTAATGTGGGGTTAGATCGTGCAATGACACCGTTATTAGCAACACTAAATCAAATGCATTTTTAATGCAAATTCTTCATACTTACGTTCTTTTGCTGAGATACTGAATAGTGTTTGTTAATCCTTACATTCTTCTATGAAATCAGGACAAAACAAACTATATTTCATTCTTACTCATTCCTCAAGATGTATTTGTACTGAATTCATTTTATACATGTATCAACTTTTGAAGGTAATTAAACAAAAAAAAATTCTAACAATGTCTTTGCCTAAGAGGGATTTAAGGAAGTATAATTACTTATAGGAGAGACGGGTACCTCAGTGGGTAAAATAAAACATCCTGACTTCCTAAGCTCACGGTATCTGGTTCGAAGCCAGCTAATTATTAGTCTGTAATTATTTATTCTATTTCATCAGCCTGGCGATTGAGTGCGGTCGCGACCCCATCACCTCCTTGCAGAACCCTACTGAACCCAAAACCCTTCATGGGTTGAAAAGAAAAAGTATTTTTTTTTTAACATACATTAGAGAGTTAAATTTAAAAAAAAATGTTGAAATAAATTGTATTTGTTGAATATGTACATATTTATTATATTACAACCCAGCACGCTGAGAGCGTGGATGTCTTAAATTAATATTCAATATCTCTTTACACCCGTCTTAAAGCAGAATCTATATATTTTTTTTTTTTTTGTAGTGAACAATGAAAACTATATTTTATTAAATGGCACAGATTAATTAATATGTTTTATAGTATAAAAATAAGAAGAGAACATGAAAATTGTGTCTGAAAATATTTTTGTCAATACACCAGTTGTATAAAGTGTTAATATACGTTTAACTTTCTAAAATCATGAAAATGTTTAGAATGTTTTAAGTTTCCAAGTTATGGAGAATGAAGGTGTAAAAAAAAAAAAAAATAGTTTCTATGAGGCTGGAATTTCCGTTCTGGAAGCTTTTAATCATAGAGAAGACAGAACATCTAATATTTTTCCAAGAGAAAGGTTCAGTGTTAAAAAAATCATGATCTATTTTATGATGGGTTTGCATAAGAAAACTATCAATAAATTAGGTATTAACTGTCATATGTTCTCTATCACTGATGTCGTTCTCTTAAAAAATCGTTACATATCTTAACATACTTTAAGGAATTTCCTTAGTTGGGTAAAAATTACTGAAATATCAATATGATGAAGAATTATATTATCAATTCAATTATTATTATTATTATTACTAAATTGCTATATTATTAATTCTTAATATTATTTTAAATTAAATTATAACTTTTATTTATACTAAAATTATCCTAAAAAGCCTAAACACTTATGCGACATTCTTCAAAGGTAAGTCATTTCCCAAATGTAGATTTAACAATAATTGAGAGGGATGGATTTAAAATGGTGAAATTCTGATTTTTTTTTTATATAAAAATTATTTTTTATGACATTTAATAATATATATTAATTGTTCATGCATCATTCGATAATATAATATGCACTTGTGAATTACAGGCATTGTTCAAATACTATTAAATGTACATTAAAATGATTGGACACCAATGGAAGTCTTGGGAAAAAAAAAAGTTAATTTTTTTAACAAAAATCTCTCTCGACTTACTCCAGTATCATTCTTACCCTCTCGATTCTCTCATTTATTCTTAAAATAAAAATAATTTATTGAGGCCAGTCTACTTCAAACAGTGGCGGAATATGTAGATGTTAAGTTATTTTTATAAGTTAAAGAAAATGGCCAAACCCACAACAAATATATAAAGAAACATTCCGTGGATCCAGAAATATCTTTGGGAAGGATATGGAAACTGTTTTCGTCACATTTTATTCTTAGTATGTTTTATTCATAATGTGACATGGAAAGAGTATTTCAGAGTTTCTTTCGCTTACACTGCGCCTTTTTCTCAACCGGAGAAAAGTCAGTTCTAGATTTTCCTGGTATTCATAGGAAAATTCTTTGAACTCAGTAAGGAAAAGAAATTCAGAAAAACTTCCTCTCGAAAGTAGGAGAGACTGCCACACGTTTTCCGCCTTTTTCTAATTTTATGAATGTAGAACATAAAAAAAATCAAATGGCGACAATTAATAGTTATAATCTAATTGTGAAATTATGTACACTATTTAAAGAGAAAGTACTCTTAAAAAAATAATCCGCAAACGTTTTACAAATTCATGTAGAATTTGCGGATTTATCTTTAAAGTTTTACAATTATATTATCTTCTTCTTCCTCCTCTTCGTTCTTTCAGTTAAATGGCCACGTCCGATGATAAAACAAAGAAATCAGTAATTCTCCTGAGGTGGGCCACTCGTCTCAGGCTAAATCTTACTTCTATCCTCACTAGTGTTGCTCAAAATCGGTCTTGATCTTGCACTCTGTAAGACCAAGACCAAGGCCACCTAATTGTTGCAAGAACAAGACCAACAAAGTTAAAAAAAACAATCGATTTTTTAAATAAAAATTACATTAAATTAATTTACTAATACTTGACAATCTTAGTTAATGTATGCTAAGAATTTGTATAACCAATAGTCTTTTGCATTTAACTCCTCTAATTTTTCATTCGGGCTTAGTTAGGTTTCTCGTATCTAAAAAATTACAGTAATATCTCTATAGTAATAAGCTAATAGGTAATTGCAATACTCTCGCGCAAGACCAAGACCATGACCAACACTGAGTTTGCAAGACCAAGACTCGTCTCAGTCTGGCATGTGGGCAACAGTAATCCTCACCAAGAAAGACTCAACTCAGAAGAAAATTCTCAGCTGTTTGTTCACACTTACACATGGGACCATTTCCAATTCTGAATTTTTGGTTATTGTAGTTTAGCTCCTCTAGTTGTAATGCCAGTTTATGGATGTAGTTTTTGACAGATAATATTTTAGTGTGATCATGTTTTGTGTAAAAATATTTCCCGTATGGTAGGAAAGTCATCTCACTTGTCAATGTTCAGCAGCAATTTTTTTTTTTTAACAAAAGCATCGTTGCCTGTGTGTCAAGAAATATTCGCTGGAAAAAGCTCCTAAAAGGCTATCTTGAGGCATTTTTTCTTAAAATTTACGTTAAGTTTTAGAACAATATATGCATAAACAAGCTTCTTCTCTTTAATAAACATTTTAGATATTCATGATTTAGTGTCGTTTTAATTTGAAGAGGAAAGTCCTAACAGGTACTTTCCGGGGTACAATTATGTTTTTATAGCACTCTTCATCTAATTCCTTTTTCCCCTTTATTGTAGTTATATTTTGTTTTCATTTATAGCTGATTTTTAATATCAGCTTCAGTCATTACACCTGACTTACTTTTTTTCTTTCCATGCCGTGTTTCCTTCCTCGATGCCTCTATATAAAAAAACCCGAGTTTTTCCGACAAGGAAAAATTAAAGGGAAACTTGATAAAATATCACCTTCTGAAGTTAGCGTGGAAAGATTTAAAGCATTCTATTGCAAAATTTAAAAAATACCTTTAAAAATAAGTTTAAAAATAAGAAAATGTATACCTTTGTTCACAGTTCTATATTTCAATATTGCAATCATCTACTCTAGAATAAAAGTACTCTCTCTCTTTCTCTCTCTCTCTCTCTCTCTCTCTCTATATATATATATATATATATATATATATATATATATATATATATATATATATAAAACTCTCTCTCTCTCTCTCTCTCTCTCTCTCTCTCTCTCTCTCTCTCTCTCTCTCTCTCTCTCTCTCTCTCTCTCTCTCTCTCTCTCTCTCTCTCTGCAGATATTATATATTTTCTAACTAGAAATATCAATATAATGCCATACTTAAAAATGTTGAAATTTGAATTAGTCATTATTTCAACTGAATGCCTCATATGTGATGTTTATGATGATTGTTCAAAATCAATGAAAATAAAATAATATATAGAAAATAAAAACATATATAGATGACCTCAGAATTGTGAATGCAAATTCCATAGTAAATTAATTAGCTGATACAAAAGGCGTAGTGTAAATAGTAAAATGGGTCAATATGCATAATACCTATTATGTTTTCCATCCATTCAAAATAAACACAAAAGCGTTAAATTTGTCCAGTCCAGTTCCAGCGTTCCATACGAATCTTCTCCTATTATTCTCAATACTTCCATTGAGGATTAACTTCAATTGGCTGGAAAATCATTTATTGTACGTTCTTAATTGTTCTCCAACATGAATGAACATTTAATAAACACATTTGGTATAAGAAACAATTATATTTGATTAAAACAAAGAATTTTTTTATGTGTTTTTGTCTTCGTTGATCGAGATTTTGTGAAAATTGTAGGATATTAAAAGACTTGTTTTATATGATTTATGGACAGATATTCAGAAGATTTTGGCCGTCAATAAATTTTATTGTGACTTATTTACATTTTATTTATTTATTTTTAATAAAAACATATTAATGACCAAAATTACTCATAGATTCGGAACTTTAAATCTATAGGACATACCTACTTTAAGACTTATGCAACAGATATCCGATATAGTCAAGGTTATTAAGTTTGGACGACTCTGGTGGGCTGGTCAAATATCTAGAATGACACCTGACCAGATTCTTCAGAAAGCTTTGGATGAAAAGATATATACCATCGAGTGAGAGAAAGGATTATATTGATTATTGTCCTGCATGCGTATGTAGACACGAAATCCATCCTATGCATTTTTAACAAACAGTTGCAAGAAATCCTAACTTGAATTGTAGTTTCAAAGAAGAATATGAAAAATAATCAATAAGATGAAAGAAATTAAAAAAAAAAAATTCTCACACTTAAAATAGATAAGTTTCGAAAAATGTATCCGTCTCGGAGTTATATAAATTTTACTTTTCAGAATTTTTAAGATCACATTGTTTTCAAAACAAGATATTCTGAGCTTACATTTGATCTAAAAAAAGTTTTAGTATGAATAATATACAAATTTTGATTTTCTCTTCCATAATTTATATTAACTTTATTTTATTTTACATATACTAGAACGTTTTGGTGATAAGCCTTATTCGGAATTCTTATAATGCATTCATTGGCTTGAATTAACATTTATATTATATTTTCTACTACTCTCAATCATCCAAATCCACTCGTTCTATCTCTATCTTTCTCCCTGTTACCTGGTGAGCCTCTAAGACGACTAAACAGGCAGTGGCCTAGAGATCTGCTGAAAAGTTATGAAAATATCAGGAATTGAAGAAGATAAAATTAACGCCGACACATTTGCTTGATGCGTTCCAACGCAGTGGCAAATTTAAAATAACAAAAATAAATACAAATATTATATTTTCAGTGCGTTATTCAGTTATGTTATTCATTCATCAGAATATTTATTTTTAACTTAATTTTTTGGCTTTGAAATTTTTATATTTGTCGAATGCAATTGTCACTATTTAGCGATTTTTTAAAAACATATATATTGAGAAATATTCCAATCTGCCACAAATAAGGACATTTATAATAGTGATTTAGGAACTAAGATTAATAAATAATAACTAGTATTATTAATGATAGTCTTATTTTAAAAAAAGTCGAAAATTCTTAAAATAATTTGCATGAAATATTATTAATTAATACCCGATACATTATAAGCCGTTTTACTTTTAAAAATACTAATTTACAATTTAACTGAAATATATATTTTAACCATTATTAATTGATTGCAGATTTAGATTTAGTATTTACTACACTAAGAGATGGGGATGGGAAGGAAATGTTAGGAGTTTATCATTTTTTATATATCTTTTCTATTTTACTGAACCATTATTTTCATATAATTGAAGGGTGCATTCTCTCCAAAGATATGAATTTATTTATTTATTATTTTATTTTATTCAGCTCCTTTATGATGTCTGTATAGTTGCTTTATAAATGTTTGGTATCAATGCCAAAATTGTTCCTCTTGTTCACAAATGGATCTGACCTCAAGTATTGTTCTTTTGCACATAACTGCCTAATTATGAAGTATTTTAGGTCAATTTTTATAATATCGGTGATAAAGTTCTAAAAGATGCTGTAAAAAAATAAATAAATAAAAATAAAATTTGAAACTGATCTAATAAGGACAGCCTAGAGAAGGAAATGAGGAATCATTATACCATTATATATGGTAAATAATAATATAAACGTACACACACATATATCATATAATATTACCTAGTATTATATAAATAGCAGACCGTTAATCGGAAATTGACAAAGAGTTACAGGGCTTTTTGACCACCAACGTCCTTACAATCAAATCGTTGGCATTCCATTCTACCGGTATTAGCGATACTATTTGGTTACAGTCTTATGCAGCCTCAAGGCAGTCTATGATTGCAGGTGAAGGGCAACACTAGGATATTAACTAATCTAATTAAATAGTAATTAATTACTTGGAAAATTATCTTTAGAGGAAGTTCCAAGTATAATTGCAATGCTGGATTAAGAATATAATAGACCATTGCGAATTCGTTATAGCTCGTAAGTTTGAGTCAAATAAATAAGAGACATGATAGAAAATCTGGTGCGGTGCGCGCATCACACATCTTTCACCTACCATCCTCCTTTTAGGAGAAATAGATTTTTTCAGACAAAGGGAAATGGAAAAATCACTGACGGTACAAAATATTTTTTGAAACATTTAATTACCATATGTTTTCTACAGTGTTTTACTATATTATACTTATTTATTTGATTATAATAAATAATCAAGTGTTACTAAATATTTTTATCCCACACGAGAGGGTTAATTAATATTGGGTTGATTCTCCCTTAGATAATTATCGAATTATTTCATGCTTCATATTTAACCATTTTTCATATTATGTTGCAATCTAAGGTAATTAATTATTTTCAAAAAAATAAGGTAATTTAAAAAAAAAGTTAAAATTAGGCATTTTAACGCTTTAACATTACTATCGAAAAACGCATAATTGTATACTAATTTAATCAAAATCGTTAGAATCGTTTTCGAGAAAGTTGTAAAAATGCGAAAAATCGATAGTAAAAAGTGGCACTTCCGGTTAGCCAAGTTTGACGAAAAAGTTGCTGTTACATCCCAGGCACCCTCAAAACATGAATTTCCATTGAAAACTCAGATTCAAAAATTTTCACAATCATAATACTATCCGTTGCTATATATTAAATTTGTAGATATGTGGAAGGAATAATAAATTCTTTACAAATGATAATTTAGAATTAATCAATGATGATCATTATAAAATATCTGTAACATCACAATATATGAATGTATTGGGCTCCCATAATTTGGTTAGGATGAACTATGTAAGCATAGAAAAAAAATAGCATAAATTGTTTTAAGTTTTTATAAAAATTAAATTAGGTGTAGATTCTTTAAATAATGTTTTCAAAATAATCGTTAGTGACTTATAGATCTTAACAAGTATTTTTTAAAAAAATTAAAAATCGATTAACGATCTTATAATAAATGACGATATTATGTGCAGTAATTTATGTTTCAAGTATTAATTTATTATACTTTAGTCATTGTGCATATACTTAATTGTCGTATGGGAAATGACTGATTTGATTAGTGCATCTATTTAAATATGTTATTTCAATGCCTGATGGCATCATTCATCAACTGAATTGCAACTTCCCTTATTGGTCATTAACTTTATTACATAAGATATGATCTTTACGGTTTGTCTGTATTGCGTATTTACATTACCAATCAAATGGAATGCTCCTCCTGACATACTCATTGTCTAAGGTATAGTAACAGAACTGTGTCATTCGTCATAATAATAATAATAATAATAATCAAAATAAGTATAAAGCTAGAAAAGAGACATAAGGTGATTATGTTCTGATTGGAAAAATCCATACAACAAAGCCACGAGTCTCAAATATACTAGTTAACTATTCACTTGTTTGTTTTAGACTCATGGCTTTATTGTTTGGATTTTTCTAATTATAAAATAAAAACAATAATAATACAGACAAATTCAAGTCATCATAAAATTGTAAAAAAAACTGCAATACATGGATTTGGTAAAACGTTGATGTAACAAATAATCTTTGACTCGGAAATTTTCATATGGCAACTTAAAATAATATCATTATTATAATTTTATTGCGACTTTGATATTTATAGGGTTCATATAAATTTCAATAAATCCAATCCAATAACCTTTACACTTCTAGTCAACCTAGGACTCCTGGAAATCCTTATACTAGACTAAAACGACAAGGAACCGTTCGACGTTTCCGACTACTTCAGCACTTACTAGACAAACCTTATAAGATTTTAGTTAATCACAAAAGACTTTTTCTTCTACGTTCTTCCCTCAGATGACCAGGTCAGGAAATAAAATAAAGAATTCGGTAGTCCTCCAGGCTTCCGTAGAACTTTATTTCCATATCAGGTGGAAAGGGCTAGATTAGAATCCTTTGCTGGGAATAGATCTTGCACGTTTGCAGGATATGTTCCGCATCCTGCTCATCCGCACCTGCAGAGGGGACAAGAGCCAATTTTCAACTTTCTGAACAGGTAAGCTTTGGTGTGCCATGTTCGCAGGCGGAAGATTAGGACCTGTTATTATTATATAAATGACTATAATAAGGCCTATTTGGACATACAGAGTTGAGCATATAACTTCCACTACGCCGTCACATCCCTCTCATATCCAATCCTAAAGATCCAAAAGCCTCATTAAAATCATCAAATCTGCTTACTTTGGTACAAATAAACTCAACCATAACGGCCTTAATGTTCCACATGTTTCCGATTTGGCTCAATCAAGATATTTATCCTTCCACAATAAACTTCAGAGCGATCCTAATCCTTTCCTTTCTAACCTTGCTTCCTCTTCGATCCCTGATAATCCAAGATGCATCTGAAAAGAAAGTGGTCTCGTGATCACCTAATTTAGAAACTTGATTAGAGTGATACCAATGGGTAGCGTTCTCTACAAGTCATGACATTGTATTTCTTTGTATCACATTTACTGGATACATATTAATTTTTATACAGTTGTAAATTTTAATGGAGAAAGTTAGTCAACTGTTCTATATATCATGGGTGATAAATATTCAGGATGTAGTCATTATAAAGTTTTTATTAGTGCCGACGTTTCAATCCAAACATGTGGGTCCATCATCAGGGCTTGTTCCGAGCAATTCAAGTAGTCATTGAAGCAGTACTTGAATACCTTCAGTGCACGAAACACGCCCTGATGATTACCCACATCTTTGGGTCGAAACGTCGGCACTAAACTTTATAATGACTGCCTCCTGAATATTTATCACCTATTTTAAATTTTATGAATAATAATAAAAAAAAAAACTTTTATATTTTCTTAAACATATTTATGTTGTATTGCTACTTATTCCATTAATGGACTATTTGAGGTTTGTTGCACCATTATAATTACTATTGGCTATAATAATGTTAGTTTCTATATTAATGTCTATTCTGAAAACAATAATTACTCTCTATATCTCAAATTTATTAAGATAATTAAAAAAAAGAACACATAACATATCTCATAAAACAAAGTATTTGATTAATTAGTTTTTACTGACCCATATTTCTATTGCGAGAAGGGAAACAAGCAGTTAAGTTATCTCTGGAGAGGGAACTGCTTTATAATGGGCGAAAGGGGGTCCCCTTTTAGAAAAATATCTCGGAATCGTTCAATTATTGGATACTTTAAAAGAAATTATATATTTTTTTTTTATTCCCTTCATTTGTGGGAAGACCGGGAAATTTAATATTGTCTTTTTTACTGAATATAATATTTCATTGAAATTATTCCTCGAACTTCTTATCCTTAGCTCCTTTTGAGTAAGGTTTATTTTTCGTTTTTTTATTTACTTTTTCATAATTTATCTTGCTTCAATTATTGGAAAACTGAAGCAGATAAAAATAGAAATTGTTTTTCAACATGGATATTTTAAAGGCAGCTTTTTGAACCGGTCATTCTTAAGATATGTATTTAAAAAAAAAAAAACTTTATAAAACTTAGGAAGTTTTATTTTAGTTGAACTATGTAATTTATGTTTCTGATAAGAATTATATGATCACTTTGAATTTCATAACTGGTACAATAATAATTTCAGTAGATCATTGCATAGTATGAAATACACAATTACTACCTAATTATCATCTTAATTATGTATTTTGTTTATTTATTGGTAAATAAATAACTAGATAAATCTAAATGAGACGGTCGCTGATATTTTTCTAAATATATTTTAACCATCTAGGAGGCTTTAAACTTACTCTATATCAATATTGAATATTAAAAGGAGGGAAATTGTTTTTATTCCTATATATTAAAATTAAATGAAATAGAAAGAAAAAGTTAAAAGAAAATTTAACATTTTTAAAAATAATTACTAACTATGATGAAATTTCAACTACTTTTAAAATTACAACCCGACAAATTACAGTTTACAGTGAGGGTACAAATTGAAAATTCAAAGCCTTACGAATAGCAAATACCAACAAATAACCAATCGGTCAACTTTTCACTTATTCAGGCATCATTAAGATAGAAATAATTAAGCGGGCATGAATACCGACCCGTTCATCTCACATCACTCAAATTCCAGGCCATTTAACATATACCCAACTTTCGATTTTTTTCTCCCTTTTATTTATTATTGTTAATTCTTAAAAGGAAATCATTTTTACAGAAATATTTTCGATTTTTTTCTCATTGCTGAACTCATTATGCCATTTAAATATAACACAATATTTCGTATTATTTATGATTTTGTAATTGAGGAACATTTCAAAGTTTAGTATATTTATTTCAATTATGCCTTTTTAAAAAAAAAAATTGTCTTTTAATTTGTAGCCCCCTCTACTCTTTTTTTTAAAGCTTATTCATTGAAAAATATTACAATCTGTCTCAAGGACATTTATAATAGTGTTCATAGATCACATTCAAACTCTATGTACAGTAAATAAAATAAATTATACAGAAAAATAATATATATACAATAAATAAGAATAAAATAACCTAAAAATAAATGAATAAAAAGAACACTTACATACTTATATACAATATTTACAATCTGGCGAGAGAACTCCCAACCAGACTTGTCCCTCCAACTGTGGAGGGAAAAGCATGACTCCAGGAGATCCCTGCACTTCTCTCTCATCCTCGTCACTGGGGCTAAACCCAGTGAAGATCCCTCTACTCTAGAGATAAAAAAAAAATTCTACCTTTAAATGTTAATTTTATTTCTCATTTACTTATTGTATTCTCTATGTAATACAGTTGTAAATTCCATTAAAATAATAAAAAAAAATAATAAAATAAAAAAAGTTAATTTTATTTCAAAGCTTGTATTTTACCTTTAAAATATGTGTTACGAACTGTGTTGAATAAAAGTTTGTCCTATCTATGTAAGAAACCCTATAACAATCTTTTTAATAATAATGTTCCAAAAAGTGTATATTGAATTTCGGTGAAATGCTCTTCACATTTTTATTAAGACGTTTTTGTCGTAAAATAAGAAGAAACATCATAAATTATCAAATGATAGATAAATATGTGGGCGAGAGAATAAAAACAGTAGTAAAAGTTCTAATATTTTAATAGTATAGTTTAATTGGTTTAACAGTATAGTGTAATTGAGATATTAAGCCATTCCGATTTTCTGTAATATAGGACATCGTAAAAAAAAGGTTTTTATTTTATTAATTATAATTAAATATTTTATTATAGAATTTAGATATGGGAAAAATAAAAAAACAATTTGCAACAATTATTCAAGGTAATGGTTGATATTGATTTATTTTTATTAATATCAACTAATTTTGTTCAATTAAAATAGAACCCTGATGATAGAGAAGATGTCCGAAATTTCGGTTTGAGAATCTTAATAAAAAGAGAGTATAATAGAAGTATTTATTTCACTACATAGATGTGTATATATATTTTAGATAGATATTTGAGTATAGTTAAATATATTTCCGAATAGTTGGAAAACATATAGTATGAAAAATATTAAAATTTGTCCTCTGTTTGTCCATGACCGGTGCATACATACTTCCTGCTGTACGAAAAATCAAATAGGTTCCATAAAATATATATATATATATATATATATATATATTTTTTTTTTTTTTGAAAATGTTTATAAATCGAAACAAAATTATATTAGGCCTTGTTAAATTGACTTCTCTAAATATTTAGTATATATTTTAAGCGGATAACCAGGAAGCTATAAGGAAAATAAAATAATTATTACAGTCATCTCATCTCCAAATGGGATGGTAATCCTAAAGGAAAGCATTAAGTCCATAGACCCAAAGCCAGATCGCCTTGGTACATTGTGGTGGGGGTTGCCTGGCCCCCTACCGCGCCCTATGTTAGTATATAAGATCTGTTGTGGTTCTTGGAGGGCATCCACAGTCCTACAGGAACAAACAGAGTGCCTGCCAAGGAGGTGTATCCACAAGAATGAAAGCCTTCGTAAGTATTCCAAACAGATTCTTCGTTGCTCTAGACATAAAAAAAAACTGGGAAAATCGGTAGAATTTTGGCGGGAAAAAAAAAATCAAAATTTCAAGCACTTTCAATAATGATAAGAAAAATGTCTGAAAATTTAATTAAGTAAAAGTCTTCTCTACAGACTGGTGAATAACATCATTCATTTTTTTCGTAGTATAATACGAGGTAATAAAATTTAGTTACGATCATTCATATGTTCGGAATTATCAGAACGTGTCAGTAATAAAAAAAAAATTCAACTTCCCTATATATTTTCAAAGAATGTTTAATAAACTCGTGTATATTCTATAGGCGTGAGGGAAAAACACCCTGTTTAAAACATCTGCTTGTCAGAATATAATTTCATTTATATGCTAATCCAGGATGAAGACCAGGGCTCAATGGTACACTTATATAATACTGACACCACTGTTGGGCTTAGGGGTAGGAATATTAAATTAAATTTGAACTCATTTAAAATCATAAGCTTTAAAATTATTACAGATAAATATATAGATAGAGATGTGGTAAATATTTAAACAAAGTTAAAAATATTTTTTTATATCCTACAAGGGTATTTTTTTAAACTAAATAAGAATATTGTTCGCAAGAAAATATTCACATGTTAAATTTTTTTAAATTATAATTAATAATGAATTGCATCTCATATCAGACATTTTTAAAGCTAATATCAAATGCCACACTAACAAGAGCCTATAGGAGGGAAAACTAAAATTATTTAATTAAAAATAATCTTAAGAATTTTGTGTAAGAATTTTTGTCCAATTTTCACTACATTTTTATAACTGCCACATACGTAAGCAATAAAATATAATTTTTTAATTGAAGTATTCGGTTTTAATTTCTTAACATGAGCGGTGTCAAGATTTATCTGTTATGCTCAAAACCGCACGTAATAATAAAATTTTACTTACAGATTTTGCAGAGTGGCTGTAGATATATTATTTAAATGACTGTGTTCCTTTTTTTATTTATATATTTTTATTTGTCTGTTAATAACCTCACGATATGAAATAAGTTAAGATTTCATTTACGTACATTTCATTTTAATAATACGTAGAATTTCTGTTATAGAAAAATTATAACAAACAGCTAAAGACTTTTTTTATTTGTTATAGTAGTACTTAATGACTCCTAATAAATTGCATTTATTATTAATACAATTATGTGCATATCATTCATATACCGACAAGAAACTATGAAATAACTGAACGTTTGTCAAATGAAAAAATAAATATATTTAAAAAAATCGTTTAATTTAGCCGTGAAACTTAATTAAATTAACTTATTTTTTAAACTACTGAAATTTCCATGGAATAGCATATTCTATACATTTTATTTCGAATAAATCGGTTATAATTCTATTAATATTCAGAAAAACAAATAACCTAATAAGAAAATAATAATATATTTCCATATTTATAGATCCCATGTTTAGAAATTGCTGATCAATTTTTTTATACGATAATATTTTTCTCGATTGAATGCTGAAACTATTTAAGATGATCAGGTCTCCTTCCTCCGTATACCACACCCATTACATATAAAATGCAAATGTTTTTGTCCTTGTATTTTTTTATCCTGTTCCTATAGTTACTTTTCATCGGTGGCCGTGCAACTATATCCTTGATTACGAAAACAGGTATCAATAGCACTTCCTGTTACAGTAACAGTTATCTGAAAGCGCTTAATTATTTTTCCCGATGTATAAATAAATATATATTTATTCAGTGATTAAAAAAATATTTATTCAGTAATTAAAATTAAAATTATTAAAATCATTACTATACTGTTATATTATTACAAAAATATATTGCCTTATTAAAGATGCGAGAGAGAAAATTATGATATTACACTTCGGGTTCAATTTAATGTAAAATTAAAAATCTAAATATGAGTAATGTAGACATTACCACAATTGGTATGGTGATACAATATAAAAACAAATATAATAGAAATAGAAATTATTTTTAAAATTACCAAAGATTGTTTTGGAGTGTTTCAACAAATGAATTTAAAATAAAAACTTACAATTCCCAAAATTTTTAATTCGTGTTTTTATTTTTAAATTTTATAGTTGAATCATTTTATTAATAGATGATAAAAGTTTTACTTCAGGAACTTGAAATTTATACATAGATTTCTCATTATTTTTAAAGTAATTTATTAACTTACTTTTGTTTGAGTCATAAACATTTAGTGATCTCTGAGGTAATAAATTTCATATGATATTCATAGTAAAAAATATGCATTTATTGATTTTTCTTCCTAATACTCTAATTATTTCTAGGAGTTATTTTCAAAAATGAATAATTTTTTTTTCATTTTTTATTGAAGTACCATAATTTTCACTACTTGGAGTCTGTGGGTTACTTGGACCCAAACTGAGAAAGTAGCAGGAACGTGGTGTAAATTATGTTTTTATTTTAATAAAAAGAGACCTTAGTGTAATTTATAACATTTTTTTTTTGGTATGTGCTAGTCATCCCCTGCAGAGTCTAGTTAGTCCCAAGCTTCAATATTTATTAATGTTTTATTTAGCCATAAATTAATTATTGTTTTATGATTTCAGATATTAACTTGCCTTTTGGCTGCTGCCACTGCATCTGCAGTCGTACCCACAGCGTACCACCTCGGAGCGTATCCCTGGGGAATCAGCAGTAAGTAGTCTACGTCTACGAAATAAATAAAAAACTAACAGGAAACAGTATAATTTTAACCTGAGACCAGTTTAAACTGTGTACAACATTCTAATAATTCAAATCGCATGTCAGTAATTGTGGTCGCTTATCGGGAAGTTACCGAACTTTTAAAGGTGCTGAAGTTATTATAACTCATTATCACGACATGGATTTCGATTTATAGTGTTAGGAATGACAAATGGCGGGTGCATAATTACAAAGTTTATAAATTAGTGGTTTTTTTTTCGATCTTCAATGGAAGGGGCATCATTTATGATTATTTGAATTATGAAAGTAAAATTGGTTTAAGCTTCATATGTGAATACGCAGTTACTGTAAGTTATTTCTTAAAAAATGTAAATACCGCATACTTCCGATTAAAGCCACACTCTCTTTCTCGAGGACATGCTATTTCCAGCTTCATTAATTATATATGTTAAGGTGTGACCACGGAAATTCCTCATAGGTACATTCCTGTTAAGGACTCCCTGAAGGCGTAACCCCCTCCAATCCAAGGTGAACCCACAGGTGCCCTTGGTCGCGCTTAACGGACTCATCTCTCATCTCGGCAATTGAGAGGAAAACCGCTACTCTATCTGATGCCACCTTCAGGCCTTGATACGCATTCCACTAAGTTCCTCCTCCCAGACGCTAAGCTACACATCCATCGTCTGGAGTTTGTCTTAATCTGACTGCATCGGTATTCATGTGTTAATCCTTCAATTAGGGAAGCGTTTCACATTATAAAAGACTGACTAGTGGGACAACAAACCCCTATTTACGGAAGATAACGAATCAAACTGAAAATGAAATTCTTTAGAAGAATCTTGATGATATTTTGAATTTTGTAAATTTGAGAGGCCAAGTAAATGCGCTTTAATGCCTGTTAGTAACTCTTGTGTCTTGATAGTGTCGTTGTACAATACATTACATAAGGCAATCTACATTCCGTATATTGACACTGAGCGGGTTATCCAACTCCGATCTGTTTCAATGAAGCCTAATCTAGCAGGAATGTTTTTTTTTTTTTTCATTTCTAACTTTTCAAGAATTTGACATTTTTGAACAGTAGTTAATCATCAACAATCAATCCGAAAATATCTATAAAATATTTTATGTTGCCATTCGTATCACATTTTTTTCTTAGACTAGTTACTGCGCTTCTGTTTGGAATCTGACCTTGCATGGCCCAACCTTGACTGCGGAGTTAATTTAAAAGCCGTTTTACTTTCACTGCCTCTAAAAGTTATGGCAGTATGTAATTACTTATTAGCGTTTTAATTGTCTATTGCTCTGACTTACGTTCATTGATATAGTTTGCGAAAATTCTTTATGACTTAGTGAAACGTAATTGTTTTATAGAACCGTAGTATTATTTGTAACAAAACCTTGACCACATTTTTTAATTTACATAATTAATATATCAATATGAAGATATAATAAAAATTGCTTCATAAACATTTTATTGCCATTACTTTTACATTTGCTAAATATAACCTTCTTGTCCGACAGGTTACAGCTATGCCAACAGCCTGCTCCTCCCACACGCCCTGGCCCCAGTGAGCCCCTTGGTGATCTCCCCAGCCGCCGCATTGGTCCCAGGACACCACGTGCCCGCCGACACCCCCGAAGTAGCCGCCGCTAAGCTCGCTCACTTCGCTGCTCACGCTGAAGCCAGGCATCGTGGAAAGCGAGCTGCCGCCTACTACGGACCTCCAGCTCCTCTCAACAGGGACGGAACCGTCGCTTTCACCCCAGAGATCCAGCAGGCCAACGCAGTCCACACCGCTGCCTACCAACAGGAATTCCAGAGGCTCCAGTCTGCTGCTGCCTTAGCTGCCGCACACCCAGACCGCACTTCCCCACCCTCCTCAGACTACAACCCAAACAACAATGGTCAATACAACCAACAACAATACGATAACGGACAATACAACCCAGCATGGAACAACCCTGCTCCTTCATACAACGCTGCTCCAGCTTACAACCCAGCCCCCGCACCCGCCTACAATCCAGCTCCTGCTTACAACCCAGCTCCATCTTACAACCCAGCTCCTTCCTACAACCAGGGATCATACAACCCTGCTCCTTCCTACAACCAGGGATCTTACAACCCACAGCCCCCAGCACCTCTGAACGCTGACGGAACCGCCGCTTACACCCGTGAATACCAGGCTATCGCCGCCTCCCACCAGCAGGCCTACCACCAGGCTCTTTCCAGGACAAAGAGATCCGTCCACCTCAACCCAGACGGTACTGTTGCTCCAACTCCAGAAGTTGCTGCCGCTACCGCCGCACATCTCGCTGCCGTCCATGGTGCCGCCGCCAGGACTGCCGGTGTCTACCACGTCGCTGGCCCCTACACCCCTTACACTTACGGAAACGCCTACCACTACGGTGCCGCCCCTCTGAACCCAGATGGTACCGTCGCTGAGACCCCAGAGGTCCGCGCCGCCGCCGCCGTACACGCCTCCTACGTCGCCAAGCAGCTGAGCGACCTTGCCCACCAAGAAGCTCTCGCTGTTTCCTCCGGTCCAGGAGAGGGAGAGGGTGCCTACTACTCCGGCCACTGGGCAGGTCATGTAGCAGTCCCATACGCAGGCCATTACGCCGGTCACTACGCCGGATACTGGCCCGCTGCTCCCCTCAACGCTGACGGCACCGTAGCACCAACCCCCGAAGTCGCCGCCGCCACAGCAGCGCACCTCGCCGCACATGCTCACGCTAGGGTAGGACACGCTTACTACTAAATTGTTACCGTTAATCCGTTCCTCGTTTAAGTCATTGTTAATATAAGTTTGATGAATATACGTTTTTTTCTATGAATTTGTGTTTATGTCACACCTTTAATTCTTTATCATCACCACAGTCCTCAAGAAACTTAATACTTTTTAGTGTTCTATCGCTAGCCTAGAACAAGAATAGCAAATATAAAATATAACTTCCAATAAACTAGTATCTTTTGAGATAACCACATCAGAAAAATCCTGACAAATTAAAAAATTATTGATTTTTCTCTTTTGCTTGATCATAATCGATATGATGATTATTATTGCACATAATTGATTTTTTTAAAATTTGGATTGTGCTAACGATATTTTTTGCTAGTTAACAGTTTTATTTTAATCACTCCCTATACATGTTAATCTCAATATTACGTCAATGTTTTAATTCTTTTTATATATTCTAATGTAACTTAATATTACCAGCTTTGAATATAACTCATGAATTAGTATGAAGTCCGTAGCTACTTAGCTTATAAACGAAAGGATCTATTGGAGAAAAATAAGATAAGAACTATGTTGCTAATTTAATGTTATTTCACCTTCTTGGATATCTTAAAAGCCTGTTTAATACCTAGATATTTATAAAATTCTTCCACAGACTGGTGTTTCATTAATTCTCCGTGCGGAAGCTGCAGGGAACTGCTATCGTTAACTTATTATTATAATAATTATTATTGATGTTCTTCCACAACGCGATCCAATTAAGTATTTCGTTAGATATTCTCTATTCGCTTAACAATTGCTAAGTATTTTCTATTTCCTCTGAACAGAGGGGGATGGTGGGATCTTTTCCTAATCCCATCTTCTTGAGTAAATATTTTAACGGATAGTGGCCTGTTAATATATCCTTCGTTTTAGATAAAACTTTGTCTTTTCTTTTGAAATATTGATAAATAGTTTGGATTGATGCATAACAGCTTTTGAAGTTTATTTTCTTTAAATTTACTGATTAATTATTGGAACCCAAATTGTTTATTTTGAAAAAATATATAAGTATAAAAAGAGGAGGAAGAGTCACTTGGTTTTCAGTCAATGAAAATATTAAGTCGAAGGACGATACTTTCCTAAGTTGGTGGTTGTGAATTTGAGAGAAGAGTGGAACTGGCAGTGTGCGAAAACATGAAAAGAAGCTACCATGAGAAGTACTTCACCGTCCACTCACATTTAGATGCGAAATGATTTCATCCGGGCCAACGAGTATCGCATTTCGTCAAAGGATATGTGGGCTTTCGGTCTAAGCTGTATAGATTTGGAATGGATGTCAATTCTCTTTGTCTTTTCTAGCATGCCACGGAGGCTACTAAGCACACCATCATGAACTGAACTGCTTTTTGATCGGGTCAAACCTATGATGAAAAATTATGACCTCTCAGAGAACGTTTTCCCTCAACTTGTGAACAAGAAAAAATACCCTTACTATAAAAAGTCTGTGCATGAATGCAAAACAAGGCTCTAGCCGACTTAAATCTTGGAACAGGACCCGCTAAAGCAAGGTCATAGGATAGGGGAGACGTAAAAGAAAACGAAGGACACCCAGCGAATGAGGAGTAGACTAAAAATAGTAACTTACACGTCTTAAAGAAGCTTATTGTCAATATTAACAATTGATTTATGCACGATCAGCTTAACACATTAATGTCAAAAAAGGAGAAGGTTCACACAGAAAAAAAAAAAAAAAAAAAACGCCTGCCAAGTAAGGTTGGTATAGCTTCCTCACCGCTTTCATTGTCTAAAAAATATAAAATATCTATATTACAAGGTCTAAAACTTTGCTTATGAGAATAAAATCTCTGGAAGAATCCGCTTATGGAAATTCAGTCATCCCTCAACACATACGGGCTTGATATCCAAGATTTTTGTTTATCAGCAAATACTAAAATGCGAAAGAATTCCGCATATTCAGATTGCATATTTGATGATTCGTAATAAAAAAAAAATCCAGTGGATACCACGAAGTGATTATGCATATCACTAATGTTAGTGGAAAACATGAATATGTAAAAATTGAATATTTTACACGAGAGCATAAAAACTAATTATTTCTTTATGATTCATTAGTATAATTTTATAATTTATTCTCTTCTGCTATTTTCCATAGTAGTAGACTATAAAAATAGAATAAAATTGAATACTTTGACATACGACCTTTTGCACTAACAGCAGTGATAGTTACTTAATAGGCATGTTTCACTCGTAAAATGGATGGAAGGAAAAATTCAACTTTTTGTTTGTTTGGAATTAAAGAGACCAATACTTTTCTTCAGTCATAACAAAACTAATTAAGCTGGAATATAAAAACATGGGTGAAGTTCACACAATATTGATATTGAAGGAGGAAATCGAAACCAAGGCGAGCTAGTTGAACTTTAATAGAAATAAACACAATCACAAATAAGATTTTTTTACGAACTCAGAGTAACAATTAATTTAAATTGATTGGAAATTATACGAAATTTAAGTATCAAGCAAGTATCATGCCAGTAACGTTTGGAATCAACCAAATAATACAGTATAAACCAAATACAAAATTTGTATAAACATAATTCCAACTCCATATGATCAATGCCTTCAACATTTCTTAGCCATTACATTGATAGCAATCATTTGTATTTGTATTTTAATTATTAAATGAAATTAATACTAGATAATTTCTATACTTTCTCCAAATTTCCTCTATGTTTGGATCAAATTGAACCCGCAGTTTTTAAACTATGGGCGTGCCAAATAATACATTTCCTAATCTGAAAGCCGAAGTATTTTTTTTTGTGGAGTAGTGAATAGAATTTTATAAAATTCATACGTAGTTGATTATCTGTTTACTTCTCTCCAAATTTGAGCCAAATCAAACGTGCGTTATTAGAGATATAGACGTACAACGAAAGATACGTGTGATCATATGTGAGAGAAAGTAGATGACAGATTTCAATTAAAAATTTTTTAAAATTTCTTTATTGAGTATTATAACAATCTGTCTATTGGACATTGGTTATAGTGAGGTAGGATGACATTCACACCATATGTACAAAAAAATAAAATAAATAGAAAAAAATAATAATCAAAAGTATATACAATAGACAATAAAATAAAATAACCTAAAAAATAAGAAAACTAAAACTAAGAAAAAAAACAACACATGCATACCTATATACAATCAGGCGAGGGAACTCCAGGAGAACCCTGCGCTACTCTCCCAACCGCGTCACTGGTACTAAAGTCAGCGAAGATTGGTCGAGAGCACTTTAGCCACTTACACACAATGTCTTGAGTGAAGAATCTGGCCATTGCCAGAACTTCAATTTATACAATCTACAAAAGGTCGCGAGGCCACTGCCGTTTCAACCTTCTTGGAGGATTATAGGGATGGGATATACTTGATAGGGATTGTGCAAGAGGATTTGGGTGGTAAGTAAGGTTCTGGTGAAATTTGGAGAATTTTTCTGGGATAAGGTCTAGGACAAATGGGATGTTGAGGTCATGATGTAGGGTTTTGTTGGATACATAGAAAGGAGCATCGACTATTGTTCGAAGGACTTTAGACTGGAAGGATTGGATGCGCTTGATGTTAGAAAATTTTGCTGATCCCCACAGTTCTAGTCCGTAAGTCCAAATAGGTTTCAGTATTGTCTTGTAGATCAGTAGCTTGTTTTCAATGGAAAGTTTAGATTTTCTGCTTAGTAGTCGGTATAGTTGGCCGTATCGTCGGTTGAGTTCTTGTCTTTTGAGTCTAGTATGCGGGTTCCAAGTTAGTCTTCGGTCTAAATGAAAGCCAAGATACCGGACTGTGTCTGAGTAAGGAAGCTGGATGGAATTAAAGAGTACTGGTGGACAGGAATTGCGTCGGAGTGTAAAGGTAATATGTTGGCATTTAGATTCATTAACTTTAATGCGCCAGTTATTACACCAGTGCTCAATCAAGGTGAGGTGACTTTGGAGATTTAAGGATGCTATTTCGGGATCAGAGTTGGATGATAAGATTGCGGTGTCGTCAGCGAATGTTGCAAGAAAAGTATCGGGATGAACAGGGATGTCAGCAGTAAAGAGGATGTAAAGCAGACGCTGCCTTGGGGAACACCGGCTTTAACGGAGTAGATATTGGAAAATTCTGTTCCACAGCGAACTCGAAAGGAGCGGTCAGAGAGGTAGCATCGGAGGACTAGGTACAAGGACTGAGGTAAATAAATTTTAAGCTTGGAGAGCAGTCCGGAGTGCCATACCCGGTCAAATGCCTGTACAATGTCCAGAAAGGCACCCGAACAGTATTCCTTGTTTTCTAGGGCTGAGGAAATATGATCAACAACTCGGAGTCCTTGTTGAACAGTAGAATGTTGAGAGCGAAAATCAAACTGATGGGAAGGGATATTTTGGGATTCGATAATGGGTAGGATTCGTTTCAAAAGGATCTTTTCAAAGATTTTTGAAAGGATTGGGAGTAGGCTGATTGGTCTATAGGATGTTGAGCTATTGAGAGGTTTGCCTGGTTTTGGGAAAAGGATAATAGTGGAGTGTTTCCATAACAGAGGGAAGTGGGTGGTGCGTAGGATACAATTGTAGATATATGTAAGGAATATGACTGCTTTGGATGAAAGTAGTCGAAGGATTTGAGGTGTAAGGAGATCATGTCCAGGAGCTTTACGGGGGATTTTTTAATTTTTTAATTGAAAACTTACTTCGGAAGGATGAATAGCTTTTGGGGGCAAGGAAAGTGGGATTGGTGATGTAAGGAGTTCTTCTACTGTTACGGTGTAGGCAGGATGGGATTCCGGATGTGAAATAAATGTATTGGATAGGTGAATGGCGAACTCCTCAGCTTTATCTTCGTTAGATACTGCCCAGGAGCCATCACCTCGTCGGAGAGGATGGGAAATGCGGTGAGGATTTAGGATTTTTGTTGTGGTTTCCCAAAGGGAATTGTCGCGAGAAGAGAGGGAGGATAGGTAGGAGTTGAAGGATTGTGATCTGAAGGGGGCTAATTCCAGTTTTAATTGTTTGCAGTAGTAATTATAGGAGCAGCGGTCGGTAGGATGTCGGGTACGTTGCCATAATAATCTGGCACGGCGTTTGGTGCGGATTAGGTTAAGGAGGTGTTGGGGTAGAATGGTCTTTATAGGAATTCTGGAGGAGTCTTTTGGGAAGGAGGCAGTCCAGGCGGCTTGTTGGATTGTGGTAGTAAAGGAATTTACGGCACTATCAAGGTCATCGGAAGTTTTGAGGGATATGTTGAGATCAATATTATCGGAGATTATTTGGCTGAAAAGGTCCCAGTTTACTGGGCCTCTAATGAATGACGGTGGAGAAGGTTTGGGAACGGGTTCAAGTGAAACATTAAGGATTAGAGGACTATGGTCAGAGGAAAGTTCATTTAGACGTGTAATGGAACAATGAGGGGACTTAAGCCGCTGTGGATAAAGAAATCAAGAAGATCAGGATTACGGTTGGGATCTGTGGGCCAGTAGGTAGGAGAGTTGGGGGAAAGGAGGTGAAAACGTTGGGAATTGAGTGCAGACAGCAGGGTTCGGCCACGAGAATTCGTGGTTCTGGAACCCCATTGTTGGTGCTTGGCATTTAGGTCTTCACCCAAGATGAAGTGATGTCCTAAGGAGTCGAGGAGAGAACTGAATTGGACATTGGATATGGATCGGTTAGGAGGGCAATACGCTGATGCAAGAGTAACCGGAAAGGAGAAGGTTTTTATCACGATAGCGGTGGACTGTAGGAAATCATGTATAGGTAATGGGAGTACGTGATGGGAGAGGGATTGGTGTACAATTACAGCAGTACCGGCATGTGCTTTTCCGTCAGGGTGGTCAGTACGATATGTCAGATATTGTAGTATATTGAAGTGCTGTTTAGTGGTTATTCGAGTTTCAGTAATTAGTACCACATCAATGTTCTTGTCAAGTAGTAAAGTAGATAGTTCGTCTGTATGATTTCTAACACCATTCGCATTCCAAAGGAAAATGGATATGGGTTTAGGGATGTGAGTCATTTAAGGATTTTTTAAAGGAGGGATGAGGTGAGATACGAGATTCGTGAGGAGTGATATGAGTGGAGTAACAAGGGATTTGAAATCAGTGAGGAAAAATGCTAACAAGCTTGTGAGATCTGTTGCATTATAAGGAGGAGGAATATGAGGAATTTGTTGTTGGTGGTTAGGTATATTAGGATGAAGAGGATTTTGAGGTTGGGGTTGAGGTTGTTGTTGTGGCAGGGCTTGACATTTATCGGTTAAAGTCTTACCTCTAAGTAGTTGGTAGAATGATACATAATTGTTTACAATTCTGGAAGGCTCTCTCTCTCTTCTTGTTCTTAGTACTTCATCTTGAATCCGGTTTTTCTTATGCCTGGTTTTGAGATTCTTGTAAATTTGGCAGCCTTTGTAGTTGGCCGGGTGTCCCTCCAAGCATAGGGCACATACTGCTGGATCTTGTATAGGTTTGGTGCACTCTACAGATTTGTGCTGTTCACCGCACTTCACGCAAAGCGGCAGATGGTGGCAATATGTCTTCGTGTGGCCATATTTCTGACAATTATGGCACTGCACGATGTCTATCTTGGGGTATGGCTTCTTAACTTTCACCATTGTGTAGTATATTCTTGTGATATCATATATTTTTTCGATACCTGGTGATGGCTCCAAGTCCACGAAAAACAATGGTAGTGGGATCCTATTTCGTAATCCTGGCTGCTCCCTGTCCTCCTTCAAAACGTTTGTTACCTGGCGTACATTGAAACCAAGCGTCGTTAGTTCTTCTTTAATAACTTCAGTGGAGGTTGAGGAGTGTAAATTTCTTATCACTACTCGTAAAGCTCTTTCCTGCCTCAGCTAGTAAGTGTGAAAATTCGCATTTGTTTCTGATAAGTACTTCACTATTTTTCGGTAGGCTTCTGCAGAATCAGGTGTTATTTTGGTGTCATTGGTCCTGTTAAGGCATGAATAACTGCCAGAGCAGATTTTATTTAGTTGGGTGCAGAACATCTGGAAATTTTTTATATTTTTCACAAATATCGGAGGAGGCTTTGGTTCTCTGGGTATTGCTGCAGACTCCATTACGTCTCGGTCATTTTGAAGCACTTGGTAGGGGTTTGGAGTAAAGAAAGGCGATTCTTCAATCGTTTCTTGTGCAGACGTACCTGGTTGGGGCTGAGGTTCTGGTTCTGAAGTGTTCATTTTGGTCACTGGAGGTATTTCTCGTAGGCAGCAACGAGTCCTTTGTTTGGCTGGTGAGCTAACTCCGTCTGACCGAGACCTCTTGGGCACCTTACTGGCCATCACTTGCTGATCATACCGCATATCATAAGACAAAAAAAAAAATTTTTTTTTTTCTTTAAATAACAAAAAAAAAAGATGTCAACAGTAAATATCAACTGCTCTGATATAAACTTTAACTGTATTACGTGAATAATCAGAGAGATTCCGCTATAAAATTGGCAGACACTGAGAGAGGAGTTGAGGAGACAACCTTCGCATCAGCTGATCCACTGCCTGTTTTTCAATAAAATTAACGCTTTATTAATTTTTCATCAATATCTACCTTTTACCCAACTTTGAGCCAAATCGAAGAAGCCGTTTTTGAAATATTGACATATCCACAAAAAAATGTGGTTGCGGGTGCTTTGCGGATGTGCTAGATGGAATTTTATAAAATTGATATGGGACCATCTAGACACCAACCCACACAATCTCTAAAATTTTCATGAAAATTCATCGGATAAACGGTAGTAGGTGATATGACCGTTACATCGGTTTCACTCCACACAGGCAGACAGACAGACGCCGAACCTAATTTGACCCTTGATGTCTGGTACGTAAAACTTAATTTTCGATTCTGAGCAAAACATTTTTTTAAGCTCTTGCACGAATACAAAGCTTCACTACCTTCGGCAGTGAGGTAGAAACAATTTGTGATGTTAAATTGTAATTTAGTCCGTTATATTTAAGGATTGATATAACGAATCCTGTATGCCAAAAATTGAGAGATAGGGGAAAATATAATAAAAATAAAAAAATGTAAAGATTTTTTATTCATATGCAAGTATATGATAAATATAATATTTGATAAATATTCCTGTTATGGATTAACTTGAATAAGGTAATAGAATGTATTGAAAGACTGCTTGATCAATCTCGAAGTATACGGAGACCCATAACACAATAATATTATATAAACAATAATAACAAATAAATTAAAAAATAAACGGAACAAACATAATACATAATAGAGATGGTGTCTTTGGCACAAGAAACCTCCAGAATAGATTGTATGAGAATTAACTCATTTCAGTTTCCTTCCATCATATGAGCTAATGCTGAAAAATCATTAAAGCGGTAAAAAAAATAATTCTTTGTGGTTTTTTTAGAAAATAAAAATAAAAAATACAATATCTGGTAATTCCGAGAGTCCTATATAGTATTAAAAATATATGGACAAATTTACTTACTGCTCAATTCATTCCGAGATTTTTAATCAATGTAAAATGCAATGAAAAGAAATATGAAATATTTCTAGATTTGAGAAATAAAATTAAATGTCCATCTCCACAAAGTGAAGAATTATATAAATAAATACCGCCTATACTTTTTTTGTAAAACATAAATATAAATTTATTTATATATATTATTATATTAATATATTATATATCATATTATTATATTATATATCATATAATTATATTGTTATATTGTTGTATATATTATCCTACTTCGTTTCTGATAAATTGTATACAATTATGTAATTGATTCTTCTAAAATATATATAAATAAATTTAAAATTGAGTTTTAGAAAAAAAGTAAAAGCGATATTCTTAAATTTATTTATATAATTCTTTACTTAGTGTAGATGAACGTTTAATTTTTTAAATTGTTTTTTTAAATCTTTTTATTGGGTTACAATATATTTTGCCACACTTAAGAGCACTGAGTACTAAAGCTGAGTGAGAATAAAAAAAATAAATAATAAATAATAAAAAAAATACGTATATATATATATATATATATATATATATATATATATATATATATATATATATATATATATATATATATATATATATATATATATATATATATAAATATATATGATCTATATAACATAGGCAAAAACTATAATAAACCAAGGAAATGTAACTTAGAGTTAAAATTAAATAAAATACAGAAATTCATAGCAAAATTAAATAAATTATAAGTAAAAGAAATAAATAGAAAACATTCATACTTAATTACATTGCTCATATCTAGAAATGTTTCATATTTCTTTTCATTTGATTTTATAATAATTAAAAATCTTCGAATGAATTGAAAAGTAAGTAGAATTATCTATATATTTTTAGATTATTTAAAAATCACATAAATTTAAAAATAGAGCTGTAAAAACTCCCATAGTTACTTGATCTGAAAACATAGTTTTAGAACGTGTCCCTCGTGTCATAGATACTAAAAAAAGGAATTGGTATGAGCATTACTAAATTTATGGACTGTAGCCTGCAACATACAGCTCATATTTCATATTAATTATAATGGAAAACAATTAATCTTTCCCCTTCATTATTGCGCAATGTCTGGAAAATATAATGGATTCCCCCTTGTTCAATATTACTGCTAGTATGATTTATAACTATTTCTCGATTAAGGTTTTATTATGATCCTTGATATGGTAATATTGCGATTTGTTTGTAATACCTTAATTTCTTTTATTTGATTAGTATAAATATTCTGATTACATATTTCTGTAATATGTAATAATATTTTATATTTATTTATTTTATTTAATTAATGCACTTAATCAAGTTGAACAATCAACTGCTTTGTGTATTGTTTTAATTTAATACTCTAGATAAACAAATTCATAAAAAAAGAGAATTGTATCAAATTAACATTTTGTCTTTGTATAGTATATATTTCTTGTTATTCATTTTAGGGAACAGAGAAGCTCAGTGAGTAAGCACTGACTTCGAATGTATCAGCCGAGGATCGACCCTGTGTTCGGGCCTCTTTGCAGAATGGTTGGTCTTGAAACAGTTCTTCCGCATAAAGTACTGAACTCAAAACCTTTTATGGATTGCAGTTTATTTTTTAAATTGTTGAGAATGGCGTTCAAAAGAGAAGGCTTATCAGGTCTCTTGGAGAATATCCGAGTAAGAATTGGAAAGAAATGGAAGAAGATCATCTGGGAGATTAACATCGGGGTGGAATCGGCGGTGGGTGAACACCACCAAAGGAGCTACTTTAAGGTTTTGGGTTCATGAAATGATAGGGGGTGGGGTAGCTCAGTGGTAAGTTCGACTAAGCTCGACAATACTCAAAGTCCCAAGTTCAAATCCCGGCTCATGGCAGAAAAATTATTTATTTTGTTTCATAGGCCATGGGGCGACCCTGGGTTAGGGAGACCCTCCAGGGGCACACCAAGCCTCTACAAATGGGTACCGTTAATTAAATAATTGATTAAGGGGAAAACCTTGCGGTTGAGCGTTATCCTGGCCAGATCATCTCCCTGCACAATCGTTGGTCTTGTAACAGTACTTTCCCTAAATCGTACTGGACCCAAGACCCTTCATGGGTTGTAGTGGTACAGGTTTTTTTTTTTTTTTTTTTTTTTTCATTACGGAAAGTGCAGTTACAGGAACGACTATGCATACCAGCTTTAGCCCTTAATCCATCTTATTTTGTTTTTCTTTCCTAATGATACGTATGTTTGTCCTGAGTAGTTAGGTATTTACTGAAACGGGAGACTTAGAAATTATTTTCGTTTTTCACACTCCTGCTATCACAAAATATTAAGGTATTTTAGGTATTTCACGAATTTTCTTAAATGTTTTATTTTTAATCTTCTTCCCTCATACAGTAACCCTGTACAAAGGCCGCGAGCTGTTATTTTACACGTGCTCCATGCTTTACGTGTAATATATGTATCAATTAAAGGAAGTATTACAATAAAACTTATAAATTATATGATTATATTTGTAATATAAAGTTCAATTTTTTCTTATGAATCGCTTAAAAAAAATAATAATAAAATGAATACATAAGATAATAAAATAAAATAAACCAAAACAGAAAAAAAGACACAACTAAAAATAGTATAAAAATAACTACGATACAATTATTATTCACTACAGTCTACTTGGAGGAATTGAAGATCAACTGGAAGGATAAATTTCTTCATCTTCTTGTTGTATTTTTTGAAAATATAATTTTCTCTTAATGGCCAGTTATTACCTTGGAAAACTATGATTCCTATTAAATTATAACGTTTACTGTCATATATAGGTTGGCATGTATCAGTATTGGTCAAAGGAAACCGTTTTGACTAAAATTTTCCTTGTTCATTTTCAGTTACACACCGTTAGTAATTTGTATTGTGTACTTTTTGTTTAGTCATAATTGGTAAGTGTAACTTTTGAAACAAATTTATGAAGCGGCCCTCCTTTGGTTGCTTGTTACCATTATTTATGATGTCTGCCGAAATATTTTTTTAATGTAAGATAGAGGGTTTTTGTCATAGCTAATGGGCAGGAGCCTTAAATGGTCTGTAATTTAAAAAAAAATTAAAAACTGAGAAAAACATACAAGTAATAAAGTGAGTTAAATCCTTCCAAATAATTCAGTTAAATTAAAAAAGTTTAAAAATTAATAGAGGATAAACCATTTCAACAATTTTTTGAGAAATATCCCAAATGTCATGGAAGAATGAACATCAGATCCATAAACAAACCACTAAGTGATTCATCGTTAAATCGGTGGTTTTATGGTGGGGACTCTGTAGATATAAAAGTGCTAAGTAAGTTTACCAGTCAGTGAACAACATGATCTTCAAGAGTTTCATAGTTCTCTGTTTTCTAGGTTTTGGTTTCGGATCGGCATTCAGGTATAATGGACATGGGTACGACCACTATCGTGGACCTCCTGCTCCTCTGAACCCAGACGGAACTGTATCCTTTACACCTGAGTATGAACATATCAGAGACGAACATAAGGAAGCCTTTGAGCGAGAGTATCAGAAAATTAAGAACAGTGTAAATGCAGCTGTTCCATACAGCATCCCTCAATCACAGAAGGAACATGGAAATGAAGATTATGGACAGTACCTTCCAGAAATACACGACGAAGAAACATATGATTCTTCTTCTACATTAGAAGACGATGGAAAATACAACCCGGAATTATATGAGAAACCATACAGTTGGTTGTTCGATGATGGGCAGTACAGGCCACACATTTATGAAAAAGAACAGCAGAACGAACACCAAGATATTTCTTCTTCATCCTCCGAGATTATTTCATTCCGCCCTGCATTGGTCCCGGCATACAGTGCCATCGCTTCATCTTTCCTCTCCTATCATCATGCCCTCTCCAGACATCGCAGGTCAACCGAAAGCTACCAAGGCCCACTCGCTCCTCTTAACCATGACTTGACAGTGGACTACACACCTGAAGTCAAACATGTCAACGCAGCGCACTTCTCAGCAATCGCAAACCAGTTCAATAGGCTCCAGTCCACAGCAGCTCTAGCAGCGGCACATCCTGACCTCACTTCACCTCCTTCTAAGAACTACAACCCTCAGAACGGCGGACAGAACAATCCTTTCGAACATCAACCACATCATCAGGGACTCCACTTTGCTAGGAGGAAGCGGTCCTACCCCGGACAGTACAGCCCTCAGCAGCCCAACGCTAGACACTATGACGATGGTCAGTACAGACCTCAGCAATACAATCACGACGATGGGCAGTACAGGCCTCACTCCCACTACCACTACCACGGACAGTACAGGCCACACCTCCACCAGAAGGTGGACTACAACATCGAGCCCTTCAGGCCCGCTCCATTGAATGCTGATGGTACTGTCGCACATCTTCCCGAGTACCACGCTATAGCGGCTTCTCATCTAGCAGCTCATCACCATGCTTTATCTTTTAGCTAGATCCACTAAAATATTCATTAGCAAGGGAGAGTTTTATACGTAAAATCAAATATGGTAATTAATATTAATTGCCTTACATATGGATGTACTATTATTAAAGTTGTTTAAGTATATTTAATAATGTTCCAAGATAAAGATTACAATAAGTTAAGAAGTAAATAAAGTTTTGTTAGACGTATTTAAATTTATTTTTTCCAAATGAATATTTATTTTTATTTACATTTATTTTTCTAAATTAATAACCTGTGAGAGCTGTAATGTCCAAAAAACTGTAAAACACATTTTAAAAAATTACACCACACTGAATACCAGGAAACATTTGGACATGGCACCTATCCTATCAGAAAATTTAAAAGATAACGAAAAAACTGTTAAAAAAAACATTAACATCTCTATAAGCGACAAAACTGTATTATAGAATTTAATTTGATGGCGTTGCCAATGACCATGGAGGATAAATGCAACTGAGAAAACAAAATTAATATAGTTTTTAAATAAAATGATATATTTTATGATCTATTCGAGATTTATTAATTTATTTGTTTGTCGTTTTAGCCAAGTAGATCATTGGCGACAAATTACTTTCATTTCTACAATTTTCTATCATAATATTTAGTTTCTTTGTGGAGTTCAAACTGATTGTCTGTTGTGATTTTCTCTTTATCGTTTCTTCAGAGTTCTTTAAAAAAATTCAGATTTCTGTCAGATTAATTCCAATAGATATCGCTCTTGCAAAAAACCATTCACAATTTACTTCATGTAAGATATAGATCATCTACTGGCTTTAGTACTTTAAATTTGTTGCCATTCTAACGGTAGGTCCTTAATTGTATCAAAATGTGGTATAAAACGTTTACACTTCTTTTAATATATCAGCAATAGACATACTAATTAACAGACATAAATGGCATACACAGTATTCCATTAACAGTCTTGTAACTCCATGCTTTACAGAGTTAACTTTTTTTATCAAAACATTGCGTTTTAGCGTGGTTTAGTCATTCGTAATTCTCAAATTTCATGCCATCTAGGGTATAAGCCTTGGTAATTAACCATATCAAAAGTATTATTAAGATTTTATTTTTTCATGACAAAGTTAACCTTTATACTGAGTAATGTATTTCAGTACAGATAATATAAAATATAGAAGTGTATCCCGGTTTGGTATCATCGTTATGTAGAACTGCTCATTCGCTGAGGATTTTTGTGACAATCCTCAGCGAATGAGCAGTTCTCAAGAAACATTATGAAATGAGACTTCTGATACCATCCGGTTGTATTTTGAATTATTCGTGATTATACCAGAGTTCTTTAAGTTCTCAATGTTCTAGGTTTTATATTGAGAAAGATGTGATTGTTCTAAAAAACCATGACCTTACATTAATGCAACATGACTTTTGAAAATTGAATTGATATTTGCATATGGTTTTCTTAATTTAACGTTTTAACAGTACTTCTTGTAGCTAGAAAGTGCTCAGGGAAAATGCTTGTTTCACAAAATCAAGAATAAGGAGTATTCGAGCATTGGATTCTGCAATGGTTGTTTTTCCAACGAATGGACGTAGATTCATTCACTGCAGAATCCATTCATTTATTTTTTCGCAAAACAATCATTAACATTCGAATCCACAACATTCACATGTTACATACAGGGAATCTATAACTTTTTAAGGTTCCATTAGATCACTAGAGGGTCCAATATATAATTTTTTTTTTGAGAGGGACTTTAGCCCGAAAGCTTTTTTTTCATTTAAATAACAATAGTTAATTTGAAAAAAAGGAACTAACTACCTATATGCCCTGGTGTTTAAGTGATTCTTGAAGTAATATTAAATTTAATTACACGAACAATAATACTATAAGAGATAGATTTTAATATTTTTTTCTATTAAACATAGTTATATTTTACCATTTTGGGGGAGAGGGACTTCAACCGAAAGCCCCCTTCAGTTCCCAGTAAATCCGCCTGTGCTTTAGATGAAAAAAGGTAAAAATAAAAAAAACCGCTGGGAACAAAATACTGGTTTGTACCAGTTAGTTCTTAGTTCTGTAATTAAGAAATTTTAACATTATCTATAAAACAATCAATATTTTTCAGTTCAAAGCATGTTGTTGTTTATTAACAATTAGAGCATTAAAGTCAGGCTTGATAGAGCTCAACTTGGATCTTAAGTTCTATTAAAGACTAATTGGGAGTCCTTTCGCCGTTAGATAATGATGAGGTTACCCTAGCAGATTATTTTAAAATTATTGTCTAGATTGTATATTTATCTTAAAATCGATAGAACAAATCATATAATTTTCAAAATTACTGTGATCTACTGAGAAAAATAAAATTTTATCGATGATTTTCTTTGTTATTGCTACAAATATTCTAGACACTACTGCTGACGGGGATACATTTTCTTTGTAAACAAAATATATAAAACGTCATATATTATATTTTTATTAATATATAATATATATAACATATTTTTATTAATGAAAATCCTCTAGAATCCTTAAAAATTTGAGACAGGAAAATAGACCAAAAAAAAAAAAAATGTATATATATATATATATATATATATATGCGAGGAATATAAAATTAATTTTAACACAAAATAAATTAATTAAATTTACCAAACCAACTACTAGCCTTCCGTGGTTCACAAAATATACGACGTAAGGTGCGTGGCATCAGGGAAAAACCACTTTTATTTTTTTCTTCTATATTTTATATATTTCGTTAGTAAACCTATACCAATTTGACATAATTTGCTACGGATAACTAATTATGATATTTCTATTTATAATTTATTATATTTTTTAGTGTATTTAATAAAATAAAAATATTTTATCAGTTTGGTCTTCAACTTCTCATGTTATTTTCTTCCAGAACCAACTATATTTAACGATAATTATTTGAAATATATTTACGAATATCTTTTTGTAATCAATTATCAATTCAAAACATTAAAGAGCTACTCAAAAATAAAAAAATGACAAGCTCTAGAAATGGACATCTTACAACATATACAAATTTAAGGGTTCATTATCAAAATATTTTATTCACCTGCTGAACTTTTTCATCGTGAAAATCATTTTCATCAGTGAAAATATTTCCAAGTCTATGTATACAACTTAAGTGAAAAAAAAACTACTTTTTTGTGTGTTCGTAACGTTTGGGTACTTAAAGTGTACATTAATTAGGATAAGTGATTTGGTTTACCATGATGTTATTAGAACACATAGGTTTGGTCCAAGGTAGTTATGTTTCAAGGAAAGAAATATAGATCCTCCTTTGCCTGCTGACACATAGATGCCATAATCAATGGGTCCAGACCGATTTGATACTGACCTTGAACCCAAATGAGTGTGGGAAAGAACACTGCCAGATAATCCCTAAGAGATCGGCTGTAAAGCTGAGTGGCTTGCCGCTGCACCATGGAGGCGACGGTGTCCCAACCTCACTGTACTACCGTCCGTCAAAAGGTTGTATGATCCTCTCCCCCTCCTCCAAACCATCTGTGCTACCGAAAGTAATCTGGATCTGTTAGAACCCAAATCAAGCGGCCCAAAGATTAGCAAGAGCTATAGTCAACAAAAACGAATGTACGTGTAAAAAAAAAAACAATGTAAACAATTATATACTGATAAATCGTCGGCACCAAGTTAAAAGAGCAAATGTACAACGTTAAACAGGCTCACATTCGTTAATGTAACATAGTGCTGACGAAATGAGTTGGGTCAAAAGGTGTATTTATTTGATGGTAAAACTTTTGTAACTTTTAGCAGGAGAATTTAAAAAACGTATTGTTTCGTAAATTAGCGTCTAAAGGATAAGGTTAAATTTAGATACCTATTCTGAAGAAAGGCGGTCTCAAAAAAAAAAAAAAAAATAATAATAATAAAAGTTTACGTTAGAGCGCTCCTCAGATACATAATTGAAGGAGTCTTGTTGAAGAGATACCCAAGCAGTTACTATCATCTCCACCTCATTTTCCATGTTAAATTACCCAACTGGGTTCTGAAAGAACAAATGTGGACCAGTCTAAAATAAACTTTCGCAACTTTTCTCGAATCGTTCAGCGTTGTTTATAAACAATGCATTTTTTATTTGAAAGAAATGAGTAAATACAATAAAAAAAAAAATACTGTGACCATAAACAATGAACTTATTCAAACCATTAAATTAATTCACTTCTGGAATGTGGGGAGAATAAATGAAAAACATTTTTTAGGAAAAAATTTAACACTGTACTGTTAATTAATTATTAACATATATTTTAATCGAAATATTTCATAATTAAATTTTAAATAAGAAAACAAAATTCAGTCATGAAGCAATTGTCAGTGGCACATCTGACATTAAAATCAGTGACTAACAGCAGAGACTGCTTGATGGTGAGCTGCTAGATGGGAAGCCGCTATAGCGTGGTACTCGGGAACATGTGCGACAGTACCATCAGGATTCAATGGAGCGGGCCTGAAGGGCTCGGTGTTGTAGTCCACCTTCTGGTGGAGTTGGGGCCTGTACTGTCCGTGGTAGTGGTAGTGGGAGTGAGGCCTGTACTGACCATCGTCGTGTTTGTATTGCTGAGGCCGGTATTGTCCATCGTCATAGTGTCTGCTATTGGACGGCTGAGGGCTGTACTGTCCAGAGTAGGAGCGCTTCTTCCTAGCAAATGGTAGACCCTGTTGTTGAGGTTCGAAGAGATTGTGCTGTCCGGTATTTTGAGGGTTGTAGTCCTTAGAAGGAGGAGACGTGCGATCGGGGTAGGCTGCTGCAAGAGCTGCTGTTGCCTGTAGTCGTTGATACTCCTTTTCGATGGCAGCAAGGTGTGCTTCGGTTATGTGTTTATGTTCAGGTGTGAAATCGACTGTTAAATCCTTGTTAAGTGGAGCAGGAGGGCCTTCATAGAGTTCGACATCCCTACGATGTCTTGCGATACCTCTATAGAGGGGATAAGACACACCATTATATCTCAGAGGATACGATTCACCACTGTTTTGAGTAGGAGAAGTGAGCGGATGGCCATTACGAATATCTTTGTTGGAACGAGGACTTCTAAGTTGAACGTATTCATATTGATCATGTTTGTAGATTCGTGGCTCGTCATATTCTTCCTTTATATGGTGCCCGTCTTCAGAAGAATCTGATTCAAATGGATTAAACCTGGGATCATCTTCGTGTATTTCTGGATCGTCGGGTTCAGGAGCTTCTTCTTTGAGAAGGGAAGGGTAGTGCTGTTTGTTTAAATGATAATTTCTAAAATTATCCAAATCTCGATGATTGTCTAGGCTAGTTTCACCTGAAGGTCCTGTGGCATCCAGATCAGCTTTGAATCTTAAATAGGCATGTTCAACTGCTGCCTTTTGAACTTCCATCGGGTGGTCATACTCAGTGTTGAAAGTTCGTCCGTCTTCTTGATTCCAATATGGTGATCCTAATGCTGATTGTAGAACGGCGAGAACAACTAAGCACTTATAGAACATATTTGTTACTGGTTGTTGAATGTACCCACTTTTCACTTTTATATCCTGTCCCCTCCCTGAAACCACCAACTAACTTCTAACCAGAGAGAAACTAAACCCAATGAGCCCTGACTTCTCACGTTCTATCTTATCCGTCCTATTAATTATCCAACTTTATCATTAAGTTATTATAGTTTTTTTTATGCAGTTAATATTGTACTGGTTTCCATTATAAATACTTTTACGGAAGACAAAATTCTATTATTACTAATTTATTGTAATTTTAATTTCTTCGTCTTGGACCTTTCTTCCCTTTTCTTCGAGAAATTTAGACTTACTAGATATATGGACCGTTGACATCAAGAACAGAAAGTGGCGTAAGAGATAAACATTGAAAAATGTTTCATCGGATTAAATTTTTAAAAAGATGTGATGGAATAACCGTCATTTCAAAATATAAACAAAATTTGAATGAAAAGAATAATTTTACACTTGTACCATCAATTTTAAAATTTATGTTAGATATATATATATATATATATATATATATATATATATATATTAATAATACTATTTATTTCGCCTCTCTATAAGATTGTACGATGAGTGACGTCACCAATCATCCCACCTTGTGCAGTACCCTAAACTCCCTAATGCGTTCATCTTTTTTTGAGTCAGATTTCCCGCTGGCTCCTTATAATTAAAGACTGGAAATGAAATGTCGACCTCCCTTTAACGCAAGCGGTCTCGTTTCACAACATTTAGGAACTATGAAGAGATGTTGGCTGCCAATTGCTGTTTTTTTAGTAACTATTAGTCAAGTTGGCAAAATTCGTTTTGCTTTAGTGAAATACTTTTTTTTTCAACAATTACATGTTTAAGTATATATAATATAATATACACATATATCTTTTTCAAGCTATGTCCTTGTTCTGCCGTGTAGCAAAAAGTTCAGATAAATGTTCATTAAGGAAGACTTGTTAACATCACGCTATAATCCGTATAAACAAGAGAGTAACCATAAACGTCAATTAATACAGAAAAAAATAAAGGAAATTACCGAAGTACACCTCCCAGTAAATACAGTTTACAATCAATATAAATTAACTACATAACCAAACTCTTGAGTATATTGGAGTCGATATATGTGGAGACTGTTTTTCAAACGGACAACTAGATTTTATATCGAACAACATAGTCCGTGGTGTACCATAACATACCATCTGTAGACACCCCCTCTTTCTTTTTTTTTTTTAATTATTAACATTCGCTTAAAACTTCATAAATATCTTCATCTCATAGCAACCAACAATTTTATTTACGGAAATGCTCGGAATTGGAGTGTTTTCAATTTGGAGATCGGCAAACTTTGCCTATTTAACTATGTACTAAAAACTCATGAATATGCATTCCACTTGAATCGTGAACACGATTTTATTTTTGATTAAAAATGATCACAAAGTTTAAAAAAAAAAATGTGGTCTACAAAAATGTTGGTTCCTTTGGCGTGACTTCCACCCCCAAAATGTCAAAATAACATGGTTTATAGGCCAAAGGGCCCAATATTTTGATCTTATTATCTAAAGATTCAAGTGGAAAGCAAATGAGTAATTAAACAAACAAAGTTTTCGCCTATCTCCAGATTGAAAACGACCCAATTTCATGATTTGTGTAAATATAATATTTGTAGGTTACGACGAGACGAAGCTATTCACAAAGTTATAGGGGGATGTTAATAATTTGGTACAAAGGGGTACCACACCGACTGTACCACAGAATAACAGCCACACGTTTATATTACACATATATTTCAAGTAAAAAAAGAACACAAATATTGTCCATACTGAAGTTTTTTTAAATAGTTAAAACATCTACAATATTCGTAAAAATCTAAATGTTATTACGAAGCATTCAAATTTAAAGCAATTTCTGTAGAGTCAGATTTGTTTTTATGACATCTTATCTTAAATTATATTCAGTTAATCCTAGCTTTGACTTTGTGCTTATGAATGTTTTTGAAACAGATTGACTTTGAAAATTTTGATTTATTATTTATTAACAAATTTGATTTAAACATTTATTAAGGATACAAAAGTAGATATGTCATTCAGACTATCTGTAATAAATATATAAATAGATCTAAATAATGAATAATACAGGCATAATATAACATCATCTCCCATTAGTAATGCCGAGCTGCAGTTACCACAAAGTCAAGGATCGTTGAATCCCACTTTCTTTCATAATGTCCATTCACAAGTTGAGGATTGATCGGTGGTTTTGGTGGGGGTGGCTTTGAATATAAAAGAGCCGTGTAACTTTATCAATCAATCAGTAAGTGACATGATCAACAACAGTGTTTTAGTTCTCTGCCTCTTAGGCATGGCGGTAGGAACGCCTTTTGAGTACGATGGAGGTGACTCCGACCACTACCGTGGGCCACCAGCTCCTCTGAATCCTGACGGAACTGTAGCCTTCACTCCGGAGTATGAACGTATCAGGGACGAACACGGTGCTTTCTTCGATCTAGAATATAACAGAATCAAGAGCAACGTTGAGGCATCCGAACCACACAACAACCAATATCGGACGTATGATCATGACAATGAGCTTCGAGGACAATACCAATCACAACACGATGCGTATGAATCATCAAATGAAGACGATGGGCTGTACAATCCAAAATTATATGAAGAGAAATATATCAGTCAGTACGATGATGGGCAGTACAGACCACATCTTTATGAAAAAGATCAGCTTGAAAACCAACACACTCCTTCACATGCCCAAGGCACCTCTCTCCGACCTTCCTATCTCGCAGCGAGCCTCAATGGAGATAGCACCGTGGCCCACACCCCAAAATACAACGCCATCGCTTCCTCTTTTCTCTCCTATCATCAAGCACTCCCGAGACATCGCAGATCAACAGAACGCTATCAAGGGCCACCCGCTCCTCTCAACCATGATCTGACCGTGGACTACACACCTGAAATCAAACATGTCAGCGCCGCTCACTTTTCAGCAGTCGCTGACCAGTTCAAGAGGCTTCAAGCCACAGCAGAACTAGCAGCAGCACGCCCAGATCGCACCTCACCCCCTTCTAAGGACTACAACCCTCAGAACAGCGGACAGAACAATCTCTTCGAACATCAGCCACATCACCAGGGACTCCACTTTGGTAGGAGGAAGCGGTCCTACTCCGGACAGTACAGCCCCCAGCAGCCCACCGCTAGGCACTATGACGATGGTCAGTACAGACACCAGCAATACAAACACGACGATGGACAATACCGACCTCAGCAATACAATCACGACGATGGGCAGTACAGGCCGCACTCCCACTACCACTACCACGGACAGTACAGGCCACACCTCCACCAGAAGGTGGACTACAACACCGAGCCCTTCAGGCCCGCTCCATTGAATCCTGACGGTACTGTAGGACATGTTCCAGAGTTCCACGCCATAGCGGCTTCCCATCTAGCAGCTCACCATCAAGCTCTATCTACTGTTCCTCACTAAAACTACATTTATCACATGTAGCTGCCAAATATTTTTTGACTGATATTAAGTATATTTTATTATCTTACATATCTTTATTTAGTTATAAAATAGTATGTTAAATTAATATGGTTTTAAATAATAAAGTATTAATATTACTCTGACAGTGTTGTTTCAATTACTACCCTTATCTTTATGACTGAATCTGAAAATGACACCTACTTTGTAAAATGTAAAACCATTATTTCAATACTAAACTGCTGAAGATAACCACATAGAAAACACAATTAGAAATAAAATCAGGAAATTGAATAATAAATTTAGAACATAGGCAAAAACTTGGTGTTTGATCTCATATATTTAAATTACAAGGCATTTAGTGTCAAAGTTTAATTAAGTCATAGTAACCAGCCAGTTGCAGTATATTATGATTTAACTCATTTTCAACAACATTTTCAGCTTAAGAAACGTCTCAATATTTTTAACGAGATTGATATAGATTAAGTATTAAAAACAACAACCAGAAAAAGAATCAAATTTTTACTTTGTTGTCAAAAAACGGAAAACGTAAAAGGATATTTTTGATGTAATACAAAGATTTCTTTAAACGATTCATTCTATATATAACTAATCCGAGTAAAATCAAATTTGTAAGAGACAATGCTAAGAGACATTACAATTTGTTTTCATAGAGTAAGAAGCTTAGACTTTTTATTATTTTTAGATCTATATTATAAAAATAGTTAATATTTTAGTTTGCCAAATATAAGCTCCTTTCTGAACAGCTAAAGAAGGCCAACTGGATGACCCAAACTGCGTTGGGCTGATGATGTGGGTGCTGACGAGATATCCATTTTTCATATTCTAGATTGGAAATCGGCTGCTCTGAACAAAAATGACTAGTGGCCTGATGACTGATGTTCCAGGAGGCCTTGACTCTGTTGGATGTAGAGCCCAAAAAAAGAATAATAATAAGAAAAATAATCGTTTGTTCAAGAAAATATCCCCACATATGCGCATTATGTTATTTGGACATGAATCAGCAAATCAAGTAAACTTGAGAAAATGTGCACCCTAGAGATTTCTTTATTATTATATTTCTGTATCTGTTAATGTATACTTTACAGCGATTCTTGATCATAATGTTGGAAAATCCTGTCAATTTTTCATTTTTCTATTATTTATATTCACAATTTGGAGGGATTGAGGTGTGCAAACTCTTTAAAAATAAGATATTTGAATATTTATAAACAAAATTTTGAACTCGGAATAGCTAATGGGGTGCGTAATACCGGTAAAAATGGTGTGGATAACAAAATAGAAATTTGGACCTCTCTTATGATTTTCCCCCACACCCCTCTATCCCGGGTGAATATTTGTCATCTTCGGATTCCCTTCCTTTTCAAGGCGTACTCCATCTCGTCCAGCCATCTGAGGGGTGGTCTACCTCTGCCATGTCTTCCTAAAATTTTTGCAAACTAGATTAGACTAACTCTACATGTGAATGGCTCTAGTTAGGCCCAAACGTCGTGAAATTATTAAAAACTAAAACCCAATATGGTGACCAATTGATCCGTTGATAAAACACGGCACATAATTACATCTAACATAAATGAAAATGTGTATAATTTAGTTATATGTTTTTGTTTTGTATCGTAGTGTTTTTTTTTTCATATTTTACTTTTTTTTTTCTTTCTAATTTCGTATTCAAAATCATGTCAATCACAAATAAAAGTCTTTAATCATGGCCTTTAAGGCACGGGTTATGAACGTTATTCATGTTTGATTATGAAGTAAGGTAAAGAATAAAATATGCATATGTATATATATATATATATATATATATATATATATATATATATATATATAATGTTCATATATAGTGCATTTTTAATTTTTTTAATTTGTATTGGCCCTACACACCATGAAGATCTTTGGCCGCCAGATTCAGTGTCCTTACATATGTAAATGGAGCTCAGATAGCCTGGAGGGGGTCACCCAACCTCACGTTGCTATGAACCATGGTCTCCATAGCGCAGCGGCCACCCGTAGCTCCTGAGCCGATCTCTTTCGGCGCAATTTGCGGTCTCCTTTCCAGCGTCTCACTCGGGTTCAAGGATTGTGACAAATCGGTCTAGATCCATGGATTATGGTTGCTCAGAGTCAGCAGATGCACGAGGACCTATATTTCTTTCCCCGAGACAGACCGTCCATGGACCAAACAACAGGAGAGCAACTGACATCCAGGTAAACCACATCCCGATTCCCAATTTTATACTAGAAAAGAGTAATAAAAATAAAGATATATATATATACATATATATATATATATATATATATATATATATATATATATATATATATATATATATATATATATATATATATATACTCCATTATACATAAATGGAAATAGAAATTGATAAGCATTAGTTATTAATAAACTTTATTTATTTTACGCATGAAGTTTACAAATGTAGTAAATAAAAATACATCCAGTAAATATGAAGATAAAATATTTTTTTTTTTTTTTTTTATTGGTGATATTTACAACTGTATTACAAGTAAAAATACATTCAGTAAATGTGAACAAAGGAATAAAATAGCATGAAATCACATGTTGAGAAACTACCCACTAGTAGCACTCTAAAAATGTATTTACAAAAGGAGATCTCGAGGCCATCTTCTTTAGATAAAATATATATAAACTTTACATCAAATATAAAAAAATAAAATGAAAGGACTGGTATGAAAACTATATATATATATATATATATACTTTTTTCATATTTATTTATAATTTTTTTTAAAAATATTTATATTATTATTATAAACATCTTCCAATCTTCTGTTTTTAAAAGGAATATAAAATGCTTTGACCCCCCTTCTCCCTTCTATCTTCAATGAAGTCTACTGCTTAATAAAGGTAAAAAAGTCTATTGTTTTGGAAAAAATATGACTCGTAATAATACTGAATGATCAAGAAAGACGTTTTATTTTTAAAGAAAATACCGTCAGACCTCCGTGTTTTATTATATGAAGCTACTTATTGAAATTTTGTTAGAATTTGATTTTGAATAGCCATAAAGAAAATAAAAATGAAAATAATTATTAAGACAGAGATTTCTCTGCCTGAATGGTATAAAATACCCAGATAGTGATTATAATATGTAACAGTAATTAGCAACTATATTGTATAAAACAAATTAAAGTTTATTAATTAGAGTACTATCATGTATAGTTTTCATACCAGTCCTTTCATTTTATTTTTTTATATTTGATGTAAAATTTATATATATTTTATCTTCATATTTACTGGATGTATTTTTATTTACTACATTTGTAAACTTCATGCGTAAAATAAATAAAGTTTATTAATAACTAATGCTTATCAATTTCTATTTCCATTTATGTATAATTTTTTCATATGCAAATAAATTTTAATTTAAAACGTTTTAAATGGACACATATCTTAAATATCTTCTTGATTGTAAATTTAAAATTCTTTAACATATAAATAATACAATCATACAAAATAAAATATGCAATATGAAAAAAAAAGGAGAAGCTGTTGTATATATATTAATTGTTTCATTCAGCATTAATGGTCGTTTATTTTTATTTTCAAACATGTTTTAATTACTTGTGAAATGTATTTTCATAAAACAGAAAGAATATATGGTTGATGTATTTATTTACAATATTTATAGCAATATTTTTTTTTAATTTTACAGATACAAATAATATTAATTTATAATTAATTGATCAAAGTTATATAGAATACATATATGTGATAAAGGTAATAATGTTTGGTATAATATATTACTAAATTATGCTATTAGTATAAGGATGAGCGAACTCGATGCCGATACCATCGCTGCCAAATAAGCCTTAGCATAAATATAAATACTTAAAGTTTTAAATTTAAATATGAAAATTTAATATTAATAACAAATTTCAAATTAAGCTAAGAAACATACTCTAAAATTTATCATACATATTTCATCAATAATAATTAATAAATATGACATTTTTTTTAATACTATCGACTAGAAAATATTTAGCTACTAGAGGAGTAACTATAGCAGCATTACATTAACAAGCATCACAAATTCTATATTAAAAATAAGTCCACATACACTTCACCATATGAATGCTTTATATTAAATATTTAATCAAATATTTTGGTTTATAATACCCTTATTGGACAAGGTTGAGGTTTAAATATATCGATAAGTGAGAAAAAAAGATATGCGTATATAACTCATTCTTGGGCACGTTCATAGCTAGTGTCTTCAGACGATGGCGAATCATTATATTTCTGTTGTTGATTGTTTGTTTGTTCTTCTTCGGAAGCTTTTGGTCTATATTTTCCAGGTCTATATTTTCCATCATCATATTGTGCGTAATATTTTTCTTCATGATCGGCAGGATCGTATTGGCCATCATCCTCTTCTGCAGATATGTAAGGAATTCTTTCGTATATATCTGGATTATACTGTCCCTCTTCTTCTATGTCTGCGTTATTCGACTGATCAGGTGTGCTGTCGTTTTCTCTTTCATCAAGATCCGCTCTTATCCTCTGATATTCTCGTTCATGTGCAGCTAAGTGTTGGTCCCTTATTCTTTCGTACTCCTCCGTGAAGGCGACGGATCCGTCTGGATTAAGAGGAGCGAGTGATGCATCGTAACTCTCATGTCCTTCTTCTTCTATGGAGTCTACTACTACGATGGGAGATCCCACAACTAAGCTGAGAAGACTAAGAACTGAAATACACTTGTAGATCATGTTTCCCAATGATCGATTGAGGAATTTTCTCTTCTTTTATATTTGTCCCCCTCCCTCTCTAAATCAATGCCCGTGTCCAGGAATTCAGCGGTCCGAAGAATCAGTCACCCCAATGTGGCTTTTTAGATGCTGAAAATTATCTAATTGCGTGACGAAATCTTTGAAATAAGTAAACATTTATTCAGATTTTTTAAAAATTAAAAACAATAAACTTTATGAGCACATGTAAATGAAGATTTTGGAATAATGGAAACTGAGGGAATCATTTTAAATTTACGTTCATATATTGATTCCGTTATAAATTAATTTTGTATTGAGGCATAGAAAATCCTCATTCATAAAATGGTATTTCTGTTTAAATACTGAAAACATCGATGGAATGAACCATCTACAACGTTTTGCTTTTCATTCAACCGTCCTGCTATTTATCAATCTTCACATGTTGCAGAATGCTAAGAAACAGTGAAGTACGGCAAAGATATTTATGATATAAATTAACATCATATACATTAAACCTATTAAAAAAAAAAAAAGGTTATACACCGCATGAAAGGGATACATTTTTGTAGTCCAAGTTAATATATATATATAGTCTGATTGACTTATAAAGTCAAATCCTCTAATTCCTAGGATTTTATCGGAAAAATGAATGGATAAAAAATAGAAAATTTCAAGTTGAAACTCTCTATTATCACGAATAAAAAAAAAAAACCTAAATAATTATATTTTCTATACAACTCTTACTCCCTTTAAATAACTTCGTTCCTGTAATCTACAGCTTATCAGCTACAATAAACACAAAAAGTATTTTATAAATTTCACTTTTGATTTTTACTACTGCAGCACATACTAGACAAACGATCTAAGCTTTTAATCAATTATAAACGACTCGTATATATGACAATAATAAGACCTATTTGGACTTACGGAATTGAGCTTTGGAGCTCCACTAAACCATCGAATTCCTCTCGTATCCAATCCTTACAATCCGAAATCCTTCGTAAAATCCTCAAAGCTCCTTACTTTGTCACAAATAAAGTCATCCATAAAGACCTTAATGTTCCATATGTTTCCGATTTGGCCCAATCCAGATATCTGTCCTTCCATAACAAACTGCAGAACCATCCGAATCCTCTCGTTTCAAACCTTGCTTGCCCCTCGATAACCCTCCGAGGCGTCTGAAAAGAAGATGGCCTCAGGATCTTCTAATATAGAACTTTAATTTGAGTTCTACCAATGGGTAGTTTCTCTTCATGTTGTACATGTCATGTTACCAATTTCACATTTACTTATTGTATTTTCTATGTAATACAGTTGTAAATTCCATTAAAATAATAAAAAAAAAACTTTTGATTTTTTTGTAGTGCTAATGAAAGTCCAATGTTTTCCAAAGTTTATTCCAAATACTAGCATAATATCAATTTAGAAAATCTTCTGAAATCGGTCGGTAAGAATCACGATTGGCTTAAGTATAAAACGACACGGAATTTTCTAAATTTATTAGGAATCCTCAAAGACCTCTTGCAAGAAAACGAATGAATCGTTAAAAATTTATGAATATTTTAAAAAACATCGATCCATACCAAAATATAAAAATAAAAACAACTAGAAAAGAGTAAATGACTTTCAAAGATAGAGACGCAAAAGAAATGAAAAATAAATAATTAAGGAAGTACATGAGTAATTGGCATAATTATTGTGCTGGCTAATCTATGTCTTTTCTTGCCACGTATGTGGGAAATCTTCCTAAGAAAAACAACGATGAAACGTAAATAAATCTGTAAAATGCTTTTTATATTTGATATATTGGAAGACAACATAAAAAAGAAGATAGATATAGAGTGCTTAAAGTTTTTAAAATCTATATGAAGGTACTCTGATACTGGATTCGGGGATGATGCAAATAGATCCAAGTTGGTGTGGTGTGTAGATGGTGTGAGTCAACAAATCTTCTTGATTGTTGCAGCTTTTGTGCAGTGAATTTAAAAATCATTTTTTCTTTTCTTTTGTTGTATGGTTCGATACAATGAGCACTTTTGGGTTTATCCAAACGTTCAATCTGTTAAACCATCGGCTTAGCATATTGATTTGACCCAATCGATATTTATTGCTACATCGGGTGTTTTCAATGATGAAATTAGAGAAATTCATTGATTTTTATTCAAGACCTAAATGATTTTATTCATCAAAGAAATCTGCTGAAAACTATTACATTCGTGTTTTGCTTTTTTAAAACTGTTTACTTAAGGCAATAATTGATTAGTTTACATGTCGATGGTTTTCGTTTAAATGAAAAATTCTCATTGATTAAAAGATTGGAAAATAGTATCTCTAAAAATTACCTCATCTATTTCTTCTAAATTTTGCGGAAGTCTGTATTTAGAGAATCGTGGTAGTGAACAAAAGCTGATAACGATAAATTATAATTATGATTTTTTTTTCCAGTGCAGGGAGAGAGAATGATCACAATGACCACAAAAATTTGAGAAAATGTGACTTTTTATATGATGAAAACTGTAATAAATTGATTAACCTCTTAGCTAATGAATAATGAGTTATTTAAAGATATTTGCCTCTACTTCGTATTAGTAAGTAAATTAAAGCATATACATTTTTTTTTATTTCAATGAGTAATTAATGTTGTACAAATATAGTACTTATTGAAAAATATTCTATTGAAAGTACAAGAATATGACAAGCCTGTTGTAGTGTAACTACTGACAATATAATTTTCTTTTTTTTTAAATATTTTAAAAGTAAATAGATAGTATGACAGCAGAAGCATTTGTACGATTAAAAGGATTATTTATATTCAAAATAATATAAACATTTTGCAAGAAAAAGAAATAGATTTAATACAAAATACTTTAGAAAATTGGTACAGAATATTTAAACGAATATAACAATCGTGCAAGGAAGTATAGTTGGTTCAAAATTATTAAATTATATTTTAGCTAAGACTATAAGCGAAATCTGTAAAACAGGTTCGGGCAATTAAAAATTAAATCCCAGGCTAAATTAAATATTTTTAAAAAATCTATAAAAAGTTGAATACATTAGTAGTAAATGCCTTTTAAAAATTGTCTTTATTTCATAAATTGGGGCGAATTCGTCATACTTGGTATATGAATGGAATTAGGTAAGTGAGCTTTGAAACCGTGATCCTCAAAATCGCTTTTGCCCCGAATTATCAATTTAAAGACGATTCATTAATGTTTAAACATTTTATGAAGCCACAAAAATAAGTAAAATATTTATTCTACAGAAATATTAAAAAATAAAATTAACAAAAATCTTAAGAATACGAAAGGTGAGATTCTGAGAAAAAAAAAATGTAATAGGTAACATAATTCTATCCTGTTTAATACCTATACAATATGAGAAAAATACATTTCATTTAATGTCAAAATTCTAATTCTTAATTCAATAAGTAATCGTAATAAGGAATTGTTGGAATTATTTTCATGCAATCTAATGAAATATCCATTCTACAGCCATATTTTTTCTGAATCGTTTATTTATCTCTTTGAATCATAAAATAGAACTGACAGTTTGTGAACGATTCGATACACTTTGTGAATCTTGGATTCTCGTGACTGGAACATATTCAGCTAATGCACTCATGTACATCATTCCCTGCATTTGATACCAGTTATGGGAATGATGAATAACCTCCAGAAATTTCCAGGATACTATGTGTAACTTGGACCCAACAAGTTCAAAGAGGAACCTTAAGAACTTCCTCGTTGTATAAACAGTTGTACGGTAGAGTTGTAAACCAAGCCAGACCAAAGAATGGTATACCAAATATACTGTAAATACTATTTTCAACTTTAAAGAAATGTCTGTAATCCAGTTTATATCGAAAACAACCAATGATATAACGTTTATAGAAAGATGGCATGAAGCGGGAGATCGTTAAAAATCGTTTGATTCTGATACTTTCACAAACTGGCTAATTGATTGATGTTCCTGAAAATTTCTACGCATTGCTGATTAAAGGAGAAGATGAAGAAAAAACAACGTAATGGAAGTTAACATACTGGTTGTCCCAAATACAATTTTCTAGCACAGAGTAGATTTTTAACTTAATTTTTTTATTTAAAAAAATATATATTACATTGTCAATGAATATCACGGTATCAGCAAGGTAGTAGTGCGGAACATGCCTACACAAAGCACGTTTTTGGAGACTGAACCAACACAGTGTATCCACCACGGAGTCACCACAAACCAAATGTTAACCGATATCCCAAAAAAAATCGTCTGAGAAAATCAAGTTTTAAATTTTGCAATTTTTGATTTATATAAAGCCATATTTAAGAGTTTCAAAAAAACAGTAAAAACAAATGTAGCTTTTTTATAGCAAAAACTTACTGGAAGCGCCTTTTAGTTTTGGTAATTTATGATATATTATAACTCATTTAATACAATAGTCAACATTTTTGTATTATTCTTCACAAAAAAATACATAACATAAAAATTTCATGAAATAATAAATGACATAAATTTTGTTTGAAATTATATAAAATGTTTTGTTTTTTTAGTCAGTAAAGATAATATTCATTCACAATATATTATTATTTTTTTAATAACAAATATTTTGTTTAAAAATTTAAGACACCAATAAACCAGTTTGTGAAAAAAAAAAAACCTGTACCACTACAACCCATGAAGGATCTGGGGTTCAGTACTATTTAGGGAAAGCACTGTTTCTAGGTCAATGGTTGTGCAAGGAGGTGATTTGACCGAGATCACGCTCAACCGCCAGGTTTTCCCCCTTAATTAATTATTTAATTAAGGGTACCCACTTTATAGAGGCTGGACTTTATAGAGCCACTTTATAGAGCCTCAGGAGGGACTTCTGACCCAAGGTCGCCCCACGGCCAATGAAACAGATAAATAAATTTTCTGCCATGAGCTGGGGTTCGAACTCGGGACCTTTGCATTGAAAGCTCAGTGCCCTACCACTGAGCTACCCCGCTCCCGTTTGTGAAAATATCAGAAAAAAATTATTTTTAATGGTCGTCCGCTTCATTTTAACTGATATGCTCTATGTCATCCTACTATGAAAGTGATATGTTTGGTTGTTTTCGATATAAACTGAATCGCAGGCTTTTTATTAAACGTAAATATAATATTTCTAGTATATTTTAATTAATTTAATTCATTTTAGGCGTAGCAAATCATTTGCCCCTAATTAGTATGTAAATTAAAATTTGCTAAGATGATAATTATATTTTTAGTTTTTATCATTACATGATAAAATCATGTTTAATTCTTAAGTATTTCTATGGAAATTCTCCAATAATTAATGTAGGCTTCAAAATTCAAAATACGGAGTGGTTGTGTGTATTTAATAAAGAAATACTCCATAAAAAAAAAGAGATGTGTGCAGAACACATCTAAAATCATCTTATACAGTTTAAATCATCAATAAATAATACCCATGTCAACATTTTACGAATTTACTTTTTTTATTAAAATTGAATGATTGGTTCTCATCATTAAGAGTATTAAAACCATTTGGGGTTCAGGGCAGATTAATGTTTGATGCCCCATCCCTCTCCCTCTCTCTCCCCCCCATAAAACACTAAACAAACAATAAAAAAATTAAAACAAGTAAGTTTTCATCTGAAAACATGTATGTAATATTTTTCTATTCAATGTATCATTTAATTAAAAAGATACAAAAAATAAATAAATAAGCTCCTTGGAGTGTCTCCATTAGAACATTAGCTTTTTAAAGTTAAAATAACATATTAGGCTAATATTAAACTGTTATATAAATAATAATCATAATAAGTTTTAGATAACCTGGAGTCTGTTTTATATTCTTTGAATATGAGGATTTTTACCAATCGCAGTATCTCTACGATTTCTATATTTTAAGGCCAGATAAACTTTCGGTATCCTACTACATATCCATCTCAATAATTACAACGCATCATTAATCAATAACATTAAAAATTCTAATGTGCTACATACAATTGTCATGCATCTTACTCCGTAAGATGGTGTCAAAGAGTTGTGTTTTCTGAGAAGTCAGTTAATAATTTTAATTTATTTATTTTACTTAATTAATTATCAATTTCAACCTAAAACCAGTTTAGATGTGATATGTGAAGAAGAAAACGAATAGTGTTCTAATCTTTTATATTTTTTAAACAGTAAAAGTAAGGAAAAGTGTACGGTATTATATGATAATAGTAGTATATAACATATATAAATTATTAATATTATTGATTTATGATGTGCTGTAATGGTAGAGATGCATATGCTGCAAGTACATCGAAAGCTTCCCTGGGCTTAAGATGCAAAATAAAATAATATAAATTAGAGAGTGACTGTCATTGATAAAAATCCTGATCTTCAGTCAAAATAAAAACGTCTGCCAAGTAAGGTCAGTATAGCTTCCTCACCGTTTCCGTTGTATATTACAAGGTATACAATTTTTCGTGTGAGAATAAAATCTCTGAGAGAACCAAATCGGTACAGCCGATTACAGTTACCCTTCAACATTCAACAACAGAGGGTCGTATTTGAATATTCCACGCTTGATTATGCTTAATAAAAAAATAAATAAATAAAAAAAAATACATACTGAACATGAATTTCAATACTGTTAGTTCAAAAGGTCTTATGTATAAATTTATTTATTGTTTTATAAGAGTGCATAAAAACTCAATATTTCTTTATACATTATTAGAATAATTTCATATTTTATTTTCATCTGCTATTTTCCATAGTAGCAGATTACTTATATCAGTTGCAGACTACAAAATATCATCTTTAATACACATAGAATTAAAGTTGAAAATTATTACATAGGAACTTATGCTCTAATAATAGTATATACATTACCGAATCAAGATTTAATTTTGGAGGAGGGGCTTCAGCACGAAAGATTTATATATATATATATATATATATATATATATATATATATATATATATATATATAATATATATATATATTAATTAACGATAATTAATTTGAAAAAAACCACTGCAAATTATTTCTCTTTGAGATACTATTTCCAAACAATTATACATATAAAGTAACATTAAATTCCTAGTTAAAAAGAAAAATAAATAAAAGGTGATTCTAATTATTGGACTAAAATTTTTTTTGATCATTAGTAATATGCTAAAAAAAAATAGCATTACTTCAGTAACACATTCAGAAATCAAAAAAAAGATAAACCTTTTGCAATAGCACATCTAAAAAAAACTAGAGACCATATCTTTGCTCCTAATTGTCCGATTTTGACTAATTTTTTTTGTTTTTTAGGAAATTCCATAAACTTCTAAAAAAACATTACAATATTGACATAAATGTGTATACTTCTTGAGTTATTCGGAATTTAATTTTACCATCTCTTGTAACTTTTTTTGAGCTTCTTTTCGTTGAAGTATGTAGTATAGATAAATTTAGAGGGCGTAGAGAAAATGACTTTAGCGAAGATTCATCAAAATCGGTACATTCGTTTAGGCGCTACAGTCTATAGCAACGCAGGTTTTTCGGCCGCCATTTTGAAACTAGAAGGCGAATAGTAATGTCGTTGAAGGAGGATGATCCTCGGGTGACCTCTAATTTTATATCCAAATTCGAAAAAAATCGGTCTAGTAGTATCAGAAAAAATGCGCGGACGGCGGACGGCGGACTAGTAGTGCACATATAAGAGAAATTGTTGGACACAATTCAATGAAATTGACACTACAATATTTTTTCTCCAAAGTCTACCTTTTATCTATCTTTGAGCCAAATCGAACGAGCCCTTTCTGAAATATTGGTATATCTAAAAATATACGTTTGCGCGTGCGTAAGCGGAAGTGCTGGATGGAATTTGATAAAATTGATATGGGGCCATCTAGGCACCAATCAGCATAATCCCTGAAAATTTCATGAAGATTGGATGAACGGTACTAGGTGATATGCCCGTCGCATCGATTTGACTACAGACAGACAGACAGACACCGAACCAAATTTGATCCTTGATGTCTGAAACGTAAAACGCGAGTGAAAATTTTCGATTCTGAGCAAAAAAAATGTTTTAATCTCTCGCACGAACACAATGCTTCCCTACCTTCGGTAGTGAGGAAGCAATATGAAAAAAAATAACTTGTTAAATTATTCTTGATTATTCTTATAATTTATTTTGAAATATATATTATTAATAATGGTTTTTATGGCTCAACATTATATCTTCTTTACCATATATTACTACTAAGTTGCATATTATACTGTATAAAATATTACTTATTGAATATAAAATATTTATTTAGCATATTACTCTACATATTGCTATAATTTTTAAAGCATATTATATGGCGGATTTCCATAATTCTTATAGCATATAAATCCGGGCTTTAATTATATGTATTGTACTTGTACTATTATGTTCTATATAATTAGAAGGAAAGATAAATAAATTCCATAAAGTTGATCCTACAGTTTTATTTGATTGAACATTTAAAGATTAATACATACATTCTTGAAATTTGAGAGTGAGATTCATTAATAAAATTTGGTTTGTCTTAGATAAAAATGCATATTAACATAACAACACAGTTTATGATTGCATAATTAGTGCAGTATTGAAATGATACTTGAACGTAGGTTTATTCTATCTACGAAAATATATGGTGGTATCAAAAATACAAAAAAATATCGTTAACATTATTTGCAGGTAACTAGAACTTAATTTTACTGATGGTAGTCGGGTTTGTAGTCCGGCGATGGTGGTGAAGTTCGGTCGGGGTATGCGGCAGCCAACTCCGCAGCTGCTTGAAGCCTCTTGTACTGGTGTGCCACAGCAGAAAAGTGGGCTTCGTTGACTTTTTTGATTTCGGGAGTGAAGTCGACAGTGAAATCTGGGTTAAGTGGAGCAGGAGGGCCTTCGTAACGCTCAGTGGACCTGCGATGTCGCTGTAGTGCTTGTTGATAAGCCGCGTGAAACGAACCTGCGACAGCGTTGTACTCCGGCGTATGTGCGACTGAGCCATCTGGGTTCAATTGTACCGGGTGGTGTAAGGCGCCATGTCCCTGATGAGTGTAATGTTGACCTTGTTCGTATAAATGAGGCCTATACTGTCCATCATCGTAGTGTTTGGAATGATGAAGGTGTGGTCCGTAAATATCTGGGGAGTACTGTCCTTGTTTGATAACATGTGGCTGGTATTTTACGGCTTGTTGTGGAATGTACTGGTTATTTTGAGGATTGTAATCCTTAGAAGGAGGAGATGTAAGGTCAGGATGAGCTGCAGCTAAAGCAGCTGTTTCATGCAGCCTTTGGAACTGCTTAGCAACAGCAGTAAAGTGAGCAGCTTGGAAATGCTTAACTTCAGGAGTGTAATCCACAGTAAAATCGTGGTTGAGAGGAGCAGGTGGCCCTTGGTAGAGTTCGGTTGACCTGCGATGTCTCGAGAGGGCTTTGTTATAAGCAGCTTGTAAGGACGCAGCGATAGCTTTGTACTCTGGAGTGTGAGCGACTGTACCATCAGCGTTTAACTTTGAAGGTCTAAAAGCAGGAGAAGTGTATTGGCTTTGTTGATACAAGTTGGGTCTGTACTTTCCATCATCGTATTGCGTTGAGTAATCATCCTCCTTATTATAGAGGTGGGGTTTGTATTGGCCGTCATCGTATTGTGAAATATGTTGTTCTTCATAAAGTTTAGGATCATACTGCCCATTATCACCATCATCTGAATAGTTATTGAAATCTAGTTCATAAAGTTCAGGTTTGTATTCACCGTTGTCATAAGCGTGAAAATTTCTTTCGTAGATATGGGGAGAATAGCTGTCATCTGCAAGATGTGGAATGAGATCTGGATGGTCTGCTGTCAATTTGGTCTTCAGCTTCTCGTGTTCGAGTTCGAAGGCAGCTCTGTTGACGGCATTGGCAAGTTCGTACTCCGGAGTGAAGGCTCCAGCTCTTTCTCTGATAAAAGGTGCCAGAGGACCGTGGATATGGTCTTGTGTTCTTGAATTCCAAAACGGAGATCCTAGCACTAACCCCAGGAGGCTGAGAACTATGAGGCTGTTGAAGATCATGTTGTTAACTGATTGATAATGTCTGTTCCCTAATTTTATATAGCTGTCCCCTCCTAATGACCACAATTCGGACACCGGCAAGAACAATGGTCAGTCTGACCGCTACGAAATCTTGACCAATCACCCTTGACGATGTGGCAAGATTAACCTCTTTAATCGTATATTGATTTCGTCTTCATTGCTAAGTCTGATTGGAATCGTAATATTAATTACATTACAGACCTATAAATAATAATTTAAATACTTTGAATACCAATTTATTTATTTTATGCAGTCTATTAAAACTTTAGTTTGAATTTTAATGTGATATTTACCGTTGTTAGTAAAAGAGAGAGGAATGTGAGATGTTAAATCATATAAAATTCATTATTATATAAAACATCTAACTATAAAATGTATTTATCATATAAAATTTATTATTAAAAACGAGATAATGTTCATGATTTCTTATAAAAAATGTAAACATATTTTATTTTTTTCACACACATGTATGTTTCCGCATATAGACATTTTCCTTTAAAGAACAACAATGCATAAAAAATGTGTATACCTAAGGTTTATTTTAAAATTATTTATAATATTTTTGAATACAAACATATCAGACTACTAATAAAATATGCTTAAAGAGCGACATAATGTAGATTTTCACTCATAAATATACTTTTATTATTTACTAGACCTCAGATATTCACTCATCGTACATTTACCATGAGCCACTCATGGTAAATGTATGATGAGTGAGTATTTTGAGAGGTAGAGTATTTTGGGAGGGAAGAGGAGAGAAGGGATTATGGACAAATATATTATCTAAATATTTTATTTCTCGAATTATTAAAAATCGATTGTTGAAAACATAGAACAATGTTATTAATTAATTTTAAAGATAATTCTAGAATGATCGATCTCTCAAAAGGTAACTCAGAATTTTAAATATTTTCTGCCCGATGAATAATAATTTATTCACAGTTATTTTTTTATGAAAACATTTCTGTATTGATTAATATTAAATTCTGTTATATCCAAGGACACTATTAATAGTGATCAACAGCTCTTTCACACTCTGTGTACAATAAATAAAAATAAATCAAACAGCAAAATAATAATTCTAAAAGGATATGTATATATAGAATAAAATTGAAAATAATTTTATTCTGGGACGAAGTCCCTTCAGAATAACAAAAAAGGACAGAAATTAAAATTTGACATCTGGCCAGATAAAGACAAACATAAAAAGTAAAGATAAAGATAAATCAGTAAGAAAAAAAGTATTAGTTATACATACTATATACAAAATAAAATAAAATAATCTATATACAAAACTCTCGAAACCATGTACTTAAAACTATGTACAATGGTAAAATATAAATAAACCTTTTTAGAAAAAATAAAAAATACAGAAAAAATAAATGTATATTCTTCTTAACAGTAAAATCTGTTTCTGTTGAAACAGAAAAAAAAAAAAAAAAAAAGAGAAAAAGAAAGTCGAATCTATAATAAGTATTCAGGTCATGAGCTATATGTGAATATGGTCTTATATATAATGTGTAATTTTACATAAAAGATTAGCTGGTGCCTGACTGTTTTTGGGACAGGAATTGGAATAGGAGGGTTTTGAATGTAGATAAGGATGAAGAATGTCGAATTTTGATTGGAAGGGAATTCCAGAAACTAACAGAACGTGCAATAAAGGAGTTTTGGAACGAGGCAGATCTGTGAGAAGGAATGTAAAGGTCGGAAGGTCGAGATCTTGTGGAGAGGGAGTGGACTGAGGACTTGAATTGGAGAAGGTTGTAGGTGTAGGAAGGACGATGATTGTTGATGATATGATAGAGGAATGTACCTAGGAAATATTGTCTTCGAATGGAGGGGAAGAGCCACTCTAACTCAGTGTAATGGTGAGAGACATGGTAGTATCTCGGGGCACCAATTACAAATCTCACGCAACTGTTCATTATTCTTTTCAGTCTGTCGCGGAGCTCCACCGAGAGTCCATCATACACCACACAGCAGTAGTCAAAGTGGGGGAAGATGAGAGAGGAAACGAGGAGTCTGCGCGTATGTTGAGGTAGGAGATGGCGGAAGCAATGGAAAAAAAAATGTAAATTCTTCTTAACCGTAAAATCTGTGTTTCTGTTGAAGAAAAAAAATATAAATAAAAAAAAAATAAAAAATATGTAATTTTACATAAAAGGTTAGCTAGTATCTGATTGTTTTTGGAACAGGAATTGGAATAGGAGGGTTTTGAATGTAGATAGGGATAAAGAATGTCGGATTTTGAAAGGAAGGGAATTCCAAAAATTAACAGAGCGAGCAATAAAGGAGTTTTGGAACGAGGCAGATCTGTGAGAAGGAATGTAAAGGTCGGAAGGTCGAGATCTTGTGGAGAGGGAGTGGACTGAAGACTTGAATTGGAGAAGGTTGTAGGCGTAGGAAGAACGATGATTGTTGATGATATGATAGAGTAATGTACCTAGGAAATATTGTCTTCGAATGGAGGGGAAGAGCCACTCTAACTCAGTGTAGTGGTGAGAGACATGGTAGTATCTCGGGGCACCAATTACAAATCTCACGGAGCTGTTCATTAATCTTTTCAGTCTGTCACCGAGCTCCACCGAGAGTCTATCATATACCACACAGCTGTAGTCAAAGTGGGAAAAGATGAGACAGGAAACAAGGAGTCTACGCGTATGTTGAGGTAGGAGATGGCGGAAGCGATGGAATAGTTTGAGGGTAGAAATTGTCCGTCGGTAGATGTGAGAAATATAGTGATTCCAGGAGAGGATTTGATCAATAAATAGTCCTAAATTTTTTACTGAGGAGTAGAAGGAGATTGGCTGGTCACCAAGGTTTAGTATGGATATATATATATATATATATATATATATATATATATATATATATATATATATATATATATATATATATATATACACATATATATAACTAAAGTGATCAAAATAAAAAATTAAATGCACACATATTTTTATTCAAAATTCATTCACTCGTGAAAGATCCAAGCCAAGCTTTTCCACCCACACGTGTAAGAAAATGCAGGACTCAAGGAGATCTCAGCGCCTCTTGCTCAGCCCACTACAAGTATTAAGTAAGATTCACTGTTAATAAAGAATATTACTAGTTATGAGTGTATTGCAAACAGGCCGTATTTTTTTCTCAATCGTTATTTTGAGAGAGAAAATTTCTCAATTTTTATTTTCGACTGAAAGCAATTATTTCTTATTAAAATAATTTTTTTTTTGTTAAATTGAAAAATATATAATTTGAGTAAATTATTTGGCCATCTATACACAAGTTCTGTGAAAAAAAAATATAAAGTTTATAGAGTGATATAAAATCCTATGTGCTGTAAGTGATATAAAATATGTGCTGATCAAGAAATGTAAGTGATTCATTCGAGCAAAGCTGTTCGTCTAGTGAGGTTTTGAAAATTACTAAATAAATCACATATTTAATTTTCAGACAAAGGAAGGCTCCACTACAACCCTTTTCTCTCCTCTTGTTTACTGGATTAATAACTGAATGCGAGTTGCAAAAGCACTGGCTTCAAAGTGAGGTCAAGCGAATCCATGTCCGTAGTGCAGTAGGATGATGATTAGAATGATTAGTTTAGGATACGATAATTTCAGTAATTATATATTTCAATTAATCAAATGTTCCAATAAATATGAATACATACCTGACACGTACCAAATACTATTATAAAATTTGTTCTTGACAGCTTAGAACAAAAAATTAATTAACGGGAAAATATCAGAAGTTTTCAGTCATATATGTAAATATTATCTCCTTTCCTCATACAGTAATCCTATAGGAAGTCCGTGTATTGTTAATTTTACATGTTTCATGCATTACTGATGAGTGTAATACATGCATTAATCAAAGTATGACAGTTCTTATAAAACTTATAAATTACATGATTATAGTTATAATATAAAGTTCAATTTTTCCTAATGAATCGCATAAAAAATCAATAGGATAATTATAAAGAAACCAACAAAACCAACATAGAACCAATATAGTATTCACTTGTTTTTATAGTATTCACTTTAATGTCTTAATCATTCGATTAAGACATTAAATTTGCTTTAATGATATATTTAGTAGCGCAGGGATCTCTTAGAGTCCTGATTTTCCTTCTATAGTTGGAGGGAGAAGCCTGGCTTTGGGTTCCCTACCTGATTGTATATATTGTATATAGGTGTTTTTATGTTTTTAATTTACTTATATTTAGGTTATTTTATTGGTTATTGTACATAGATTAATTTATTATTATTAGTTATTATTTTACTTTTGTTACTTTTATATTTTTTGTATATATGGTGTGAATGTGTTCATTTATTACTATAGTTATTGTCATCGAGACAGAATATTATATGTCTAAATAAATAAAAAAATTATATATATGTGTATATATATATATATATATATATATATATATATATATATATATATATATATATATATATATACATATATATATATATATATATATATATATATATATATATATATATATATATATATATATAGTTACTTTGGTAAAAGTTTTTCAAGGGCATTTAATATGCACGTTTAAGGCACGATTGAATCTTTTATTTCTTTAGAATTGACAAGCATTATAAATTATGTGAATACAATGGAACATGGTAATTAACGTTGTTGTAGACCGGTAAGATATAATAAAGATATCACTGGCTATGCTAATACCAATTGAACTGATATGTTTATTTTAGCATATAATTAAAAATATACATCGTTTGAAATAATAATGAGTTAGGTAAAATAACAAAAATTTTTTTTTTTTTTTTTTTAAACTTTTATTATGATATTTACAACTGTATTAGTATCAATACATCAAGTAAATTTGTACAGAGAAATATTATTACATGAAACACGCTTGTTGAGAAACTACCCACTGGTAGCACTCTAATAATTTGTCTACATGAGAAGATCACGAGGCCATTTTCTTTTCAGACGCCTCGGAGGGTTATCAGGAATCGAAGAGGAAGCAAGGTTAGAAACAAGAGGATTTGGATGGTTATGAAGTTTATTATGGAAGGATAGGTATCTGGATTTGGCCAAATCGGAAACATATGGAACATTGAGGTCTTTATGGATTATTTTATTAGTGACAAAGTAAGGAGCATTGAGGATTTTACGAAGGATTTTGGATTGTAAGGATTGGATGCGAGAGGAATTCGATGGTTTAGTGGAGCCCCATAGCTCAACTCCGTAAGTCCAAATAGGTCTTATTATAGTCAAGTATATGAGTCTTTTGTAATTAAGGGGAAGTTTAGAGCGTTTGTCTAGTAAGTGTTGGAGTAGTCGGAAACGTCGAGCGGTTTCTTGTCGTTTCAGTCTGGTATGAGGATTCCAAGTTAGACGTTTGTCCAAATGAAGTCCAAGGTATCGGATTTGTTCAACAGGGATAAGTGGGGTATTATTGAAGGATACTGTGGGACATGAGGTCATAGGTTTACGTCGAAGGGTAAAGGTGATTTGATGGGATTTATTAGAATTTATTTTAATCCTCCAGTTTTGACACCATTCTTCAAGGCTTTTGATGTGTGATTGAAGAGTTTGGGATGCAATGGTTGGGTCATTATTAACGGATAGGACACATGTATCATCGGCATACGTGGTAATAACAGTGTTAGGATGGGTTGGGATGTCAGCTGTATAAACTGTGTAAAGGATAGGACCAAGGATACTACCTTGAGGAACTCCGGCAGATTGAGAAAAGAGGGATGAATAGGTATTATTGTGATTTACTTTGAAGTGCCTATCAGTAAGATAGGAACTGATGATAAGAAAATATGTAGGGGGAAGGAATTTACGGAGTTTGTAAAGCAATCCCGGATGCCAGACTCGATCAAACGCCTGTTCAACGTCGAGAAAAAATCCAGTGCAATACATTCCGCGCTCCAATGCAGAGGAGACTACGTCTACCACACGATGACATTGCTGGATAGTGGAATGGGATGTGCGGAATCCAAATTGGTGATCAGGGATTATGTGGTTAGAATCTAGGATGGGATACAGGCGTTTTAAGATGAGCTTCTCCAGGATTTTGCCCATGATGGGTAAAAGAGAGATAGGACGGTAAGAGGATGGGTATTCTGGTGGCTTTTTGGGTTTATGTATCATTTTGACTACAGATAGTTTCCAAGGGTCAGGAAAATATGTGGAACGGAGTACGGCGTTATAAATGTAAGTAAGGAATAGAATGGCTTTTCGAGGAAGTAGCTTAAGAATGTGGGGAGTGATTAGGTCGTGGCCAGGAGCTTTGCGGGAGGGTAATCTTTGAATAATATTGGATATTTCTGAAGGATGAAATGCTTTAGGAGGAGGAGTCATTTGAAGTGGGATATCCAGTTCTGTTTCAATACATTCAAGCTGATTTGGATTAAGGATATCAGGATGTGGATTAAAAGTTTTGAAGAGGTGATGAGCAAAAATTTGGGATTTTTCTTCATCAGATTTGGACCAAGTTTGATCTTCAGTAAGAAGTGGATGATTAAAGTCTTTGAATTTCAGGAGCCGTTTAGTCGTCGTCCACAATGATTTGTCGGTAGGTGTAAGTTTTTCAGTAAAATTTAGTAAATTTTGAATTTTATATTTTCTAATTTCTGATTTTAGTTTGTTAGTCAGTTGGGTATAATGAGTTTTATCTGTTGGATATCTAGTTCTATGCCACTTCGATCTTGCTCTGCGTTTTTCCTGTAATAAGATACGAATATGCTGTGGCAAGTTAGTCTTTTGTAACTTGTTAATCTTACTGTTAAAGGTGTTACTGTTTATACTGTCTGTTATTGATGTTGTAAGTTTATCTATGGCACCATTAATGTCTTCTTTTGTCTTGAGCGGAATTTTCAAGTCAAGTTTGTTTTCCAAGTCATCACGAAAGTTGTCCCAGTGTACTCGTCCTGTAATCAATTTAGGAGATGATGGTTTAGGAGCATAGCTTGAATGTAGTGAAAGCAGCACTGGACTATGGTCTGAAGAAAGGTCATCGAGTGATTTGATTATGGTTCGTGAGGAGGAGATCTGGGACGTTATAAATATATCTAGGATATCGGGACGTTTTTTGAGTGATGTTGGCCAATAAGTAGGACTCATGGGCGAGAGGATTGAATAACTGTTGGAATATGAGATACGTGAAAGGATGTTACCGCGGGAGTTGGATGTTCGACAACCCCATCGTTGGTGTTTAGCATTGTAGTCTCCTCCAGCAATAAAGCGCGATCCGAGGGATTGAAATAAGGATTCAAGGAGGTTATAGGAGATGGAATTACCAGGAGGACAGTATACAGCTGAGAATGTGAGATGGAAAGGGCGAGTTGAAAGGACTATAGAAGTTGATTGAATGGCATCAGTTGGAGTGGAAGGAATAAGGGAGTGGGATAAAGATTTATGGATAAGGATGCAGGAACCAGCGTGGGAAGTGTTATCTGGGTGGTCAGATCTGTAAGTGATGTAGTCATGTATGTAGAAATGTGTCCGTTGAGTGAAGTGAGTTTCCGTAAGGAGGGCAATGTCAATGAGATTGTCATGGAGAAATAAGTCTAGTTCGTCTCGGTGGTTGAGTAATCCATTAGCGTTCCATAAAAGGATAGCTAGGGGCTTTGTATTCATCGGGGGAAGTTAAACGGGATTTCGGAAAGGAGTCTGGTGAGGAGGGTAATAAGCGGTTTGATAGTCTCTTGAAGATCTATCAGGAATGTTGAAAGGACAGAATTGATGTCGGAAGGTTTTTGGCTGTGAAGTGGATTTAGGTCAGGAGGATGTGATGGGTAATTTGTGCGACTAGGATTGCTGGAAGGGGGATGTGCCCGACGTGGGATGCGAGGAGTTGGATCTATATTCTGTTGGGCTTGTGATGGGATGTTTACATTGGGATTAGGAACGGATGGAACTGGGGGTGGATCCTCTGGCGGGAGTTTGACCCTTAAGGGTAGTTGGTGAAGGGGGATTTGCGGACGAGGAGGTTGAGGCTGAGGTTTAGCAGTTTTAGGCTTGGATTGGGAAGCCTGAGGCGCCTGTCGTCGAGGCTGCTGGTTCTTAATGGTGGTTTGGAGATATAAATTTCTCGAACCCTGTTGAGGATAGTCCGTAGCTGTGGAGATGGATGGTTGAGGCTGGATGACTTGAGAAGGTGACGACGGCAGTGCTGGGAAATTTGTTCTATCATCGATTGCGGGAGCCTCAGTCCCACTTTTATGATCAAGGTTAAGGCTTTTCAAAGCCATATTATGTGATCTCAGCTTCAGAAGATTTTTATAACCTACGCAACCTCTGTAGCTCGCTGGGTGTCCCTCGCCACAAAGTGCACATATAGCAGCCTCTTGCCTTGGTTTCTGGCAAAGATCAGACGGATGTGCCCCAGCACATTTGACGCATCTGGCCTGATGATGGCAGTAGGCTTTTGTGTGTCCCAAATTTTGACAGTTAGTGCATTGCACTACTATAGGTCTTTGTCTGGGCTCTTCAAAACGGACTATTGAATATAAAAGACGTTTTACGTTAAAAATTTCCGGGTTGTTTTTTGCAGGTGCGAGATCTATGAAAAATAGCGGTAGCGGGTATTTTTCCTTAGGATGAAGCACGTTAGCTATGTTCCTTACGCTATGGCCTATTTCTTCCAATCCCATTTTGATTGCGCTTATAGAAGTAGTTGGATGAAGCCCTCTTAATACGACTCTGTATGCTTTTTCCTGTCTCAGTTGGTAACAATGGAAATCGTATTTTCGTGAAGTAAAATGTTCAATTAATATTTTGTAATTTTCTTTAGAGTTGGTATTTATTTTAATATCATTGACTCTGGAAAAACATGTAAAATTTGGCTGCCCAATCAGATCGGCGATTTCTTGTCCGAAGGACATAAAATTTTCAATTTTTGCGACGAAGATGGGTGGCGGTTCAAGATCACAAGTTTCTTTTGGCTCCAGAATCTTGTTTGTAGTATTGTTGGCTGTAACAGAGTTACTGATTGAGGTGTTTGGTGAAATTGATTCTGATTTGATGGCTGAAGTGATTTTGCTACGCGTGTTTGGTGTATTTTTGTTTGTTTCAGATGCCTTTTTTGATTTGGCCGATTTATTTTTTTTCTTATTTGGTGAGTTGCCCGCTGAACCGGGGGCAGAGTTTCGATTGCGCTTTTGAAGAGTCCTTCTTTTTAAATATTGTGAATCGGTCTCACTGACTTCGGAAAATGGTGTCTCTTCCTCCGATTCTTCACCAGACGTATTGTCAGGTTCCATAATGAGAGAAAAAAAAAAAAAAAAATCTTTACCTTTTATAACACAAAAAAAAAAAAAAAAAAATTACGAAATAAATTCTTAAAACTAAGCTATTTACATTATTTACAGTTAAAGTAAGAAAAAATCGTAATATACATAATTAAACCAAAGTAAAAGTCTTAGAGTAAAATAAACAAATAAAATAAAGAGAGAAGAAAAAAGAAAAAAAAAAAAAAAATAGTTTATCAGTTTGGATACGAACTCGATATCACTCGAAGGAAGTAGTGTTAGTAAATAGAGCCTTGGCCGTGTATCTTACGTAGATAGGGCAAGACCCGTTAAGGGAATTACCGATCAGCTGTGCTGTCTCTACCGAACTAGTATCAATTAACTATTAAACATATTGTTAATAAATATCTCTCACCTCACTATTTAATGTGAAAATGTTTAAATGTACAAAAGCTCACTGTTCACAAATTATAGCAGCAGTATTTGCAGAATTAGCCAGTTGAGAAGGAGACAAAGACAGAGCGATGCAAGCATTAAACTGTAGTTGCGGCCATTTTCAGATCGACCAACAAAAATTAAATAGAAAATTTAGCATTTAGCATTTTATTATTTTACACTATCATTTTAGTATTTTATATTACCAAAATATTCTCCAGAAGTTGCATCAGATCTGTAATAATGCCAAATCTTTGATGGTATACATCATAATTTAATAAGAAGTATAACTGGTCCATCCAAGGCGATAACTAGCCGTTAAGAGAAAATTATATTTTTAAGAAATACAATAAGGATATGAAGAAATTTATCCTTGAAGTTGATATTCAACTCCTCCAAAAACACTGTAGCGGTTAACAATTTTATTGCAATTATTTTTTTAAATTATGTTTTCTTTGGTATAAAAAAATAAAAACACAGTCATTCCTATATACAATATATACAATCAGACAGGGAATCCAAAGCCAGGTTTCTCCCTCCAACTATAGAAGGAAAAGCAGGACTCTAAGAGATCCCTGCGCTACTAAATATATTATTAACGTAAATTTAATGTCTTAATTGAATGATTAAGACATTAGAGTGAATACTATAAAAACAAGTGAATACTATACTAAGATATTGAGGGGATTAATATATTAATAATTAAAAGGTGAAAAACCATCTGGATGCTTATGTCATATTTTTGGTAAACTCATAACATAGTTATCATATTTTTGTTTTATTTACCGAAAACACATTCAACGATCTTTAAGATATAAGGGTTATGTTGCCACGAGCCCTTGACAAGAAAGCCTCTTGAATATAGAGTAGTAGAGGAAAGTTGAGGTAGGCAATCTAACAGAGCCCAAGTGTTTCCCCTGACTTGCCGAGTTGGGTCGGTATGTGTCCTGCATTAGATGTCTGAAGGCCAATTGACTCCGAGGGATGTTGAAAGGAATAGCTTTTTTGTAAAGGATTCTAGTAATAAACAAACATTGATTGTGTAAATTATTATTAAAAATGTACAACAAGGGAAGTTAATAATCTTATATTATTTTTTTTCTCCTATATTTCTTGCATACATATATTTCGTCATTACATATTTATGTATTTCGATTGGTAATTAGGATGGACGAACCAGTTATTTACAGTGGGCCCAATGATGGACAGGTTGGACTTTAAATATAAATACATTTTTTTATTTAGAAATATAATGATCTGTAACGTGGACAATAATTATAGTAACACATAAAAATAAAATAATAATAATCAAAAACTGTGTACAGTAAAAAATGAAATAACCTAAAGAAATATAAATAAGAGGCTTTCTTTTTTATTTAAAGGTTCCAGTTCCAAAAAAGAAATTTTTAAAATACCCATTATTGTTGTTTCTACACTGCTCTTAAGATCAGTGTGTTTCATACCTTCCTACTAACAAAAATTTTGCTAAGAATAAGTTGAACATTTATCTTATCTTATCATCATAGTTAAATCAAGATTTTAAACTTTTTCTAAGGTATGTCCATTACTGGTAATGACCCCCAATCCATTTAGTTAACAGAACAATTGAATTACAGTTTGTCCAATACTATTGTAAAATGAACAATTTTTTAAAGGGGGTTATACCTACATAACTGATTTTTTTTTAAAGAGTTAAATCGAAAAAGGAGACCCTAGAAATACTAAATATCCAACTGAGAAGTTTAAACTATAACAATTATGGCAACATAAGCCAAAAAAGACAAATTTCATTAGCTAAGTCCATCACTCGTACCCCAACCTAAATATTTTTCATCTTTTTCTTGATCAGGTGTTTAATTATAACCTTCCCAGCTGTTATCTAATCATCTTTTCCAGTATTTCACTTCATGACATGGAGTGATAAGATCTTTTGTTTGTTTTCTTTTCTGTCCTTAAGATGCCTTGGACATTGGCGAAACGTTTATTATATTCCTAGTTTATATTTTGGAAGTTTAGAGGTTTGGATTGTCTCAATTATTACAATTTGTGGTTTGGATTGTCTCAATTATTACCTAATACTAATACTAATAATATTTTCTGTCTCTTGATGAGTTTTTACTCGTTTACGTTAAATCATACATAAACAAATAAAAAAAGATAATTGAACAATATCCTAATCACATTCTGGGTAGAATAATTACTTATGCAATATTTATTTAAGCCTTGCGGAATTCCGAACCAACATTGTGGGGAAACATAATACGGATGAGTGGAGTTTGATAGGAATTGCAAGAAAAGAATAGGATGATCAGGATTCTGAAATAAATTAGATGGCATAATTTAAATGCTGACGTTATGGTACAGAATATGATTTGGCGCCATCGATTGTTGCTTGAAGAACTTTAAATTGAAAGGATTGCATGTGCCTTGAATAAAGTTAACTACTTCTTAGTTCAAAGCTTTTTACACCTCATTTGATATTTATACATTTTTATTTATTTATAAATGTTTTGGGCTCTTCAACCATCTGTGTCTCCTTCGCTCAATTAATAAAATCATACCAAAACTACAGCTAAGAAATACAATTTAAAGTTTGAAAAGTTTAGAATAGTTACAGATGAATATGATAGTACAATTTAATTAAAATTATAAAAATTTAGAAAGTTAAAGATTTAAAAAGTGATAAGTTAACAAAGACAATAAAAATAAAGGTTAATGATTTTAAGAACAATAGCTAAAACATACATTTTTAAATAATTTAAATTAATATTAATAGAAGCGAAGTTAAAGAGTACAGTGCAAATATATAAAAACACAAGAATCATTAAAATTAAATATTAATTTTAACACTTAACAAGGACATTTAAATTAAAGGTTAATGATTTCAGGAATATAATCTAAAAATACGGTTTGAAAAATAAAATTAATATTGAAACAAGAAAAGTTAGAAAGTACAATTTTAATATTAAAAATTACAAGATGAAAAATTGAAAAACTATTTAATTAAAAATTATGATTAAAAGAAGAAAAAGTAACATGTACATTTACAATTTGAAGAGGAAGCTACAAACTTAAAAAACTTAACAGGTATATTTACAATTAAGGATGTGATTAAATTTTGTGAAATATTTCGATTTCCTTAAGGAACAATATTAAGTTTTTAATAGCATTGGAGTCCTTTCGGAGTGATTCTTCAAGGCTTTTTCTGAAAAGATGTTCTCTAAGAGATTGGAATGCATAACATTCGGTTAGGATAAGGTTCACTGTGAGAGGTACCCCGCAGGAAAGAGATTGAGTAGGAGAGTCTTTCCTTATTAAATACTCGTGGGTAAGCCTAGTAGGTCCGATCCTTAGCCGGGTCAGTACCACTTCTTCTCTTCTGGTCAGCTGGATATTTTTGGAGTGACTCTACGAACGTATGGCTCCACATAGCTTCACATTTTTAATTGAGTGCATGTATAGCTTCTACTAAATTTTACTTATGTCAAAAATCATTTTCATGAGAAATAGATTTTTTAGTCATTTAAGTGACTAAACATAGTATTTTTTTTTATTTCGGAAATTGATGTATGATGCCATATTTTACATCGGTAGAAACGTTTTTCCTGTCAAATATGACCAAGCATCATACTAGTCTGTCATAAATAAAAAAAAATTCGATTTTTTGTTATTGGAATTAAGAGATTGGATAATGCAACTCATATGCAAAATAATGAGAACATAGCAATTTACTCAAACGATTAACTAAAGTAGTGATCGAATTCCTAATAGTGATTCAATTTGAGTAAAATACTTGTTCACAGAGTAGAATTTGTCCATCTCTGGTTGGAATTACTAAAAAGCTGCAAATAGTCAACGCTTAACTCTATTTAGACTACGGTGTCCAAATGAATACCACTATTTTGAATTTTTTTTTTTTAATTTCTCTTAAATTATAGAGTATAATGCTTCCATCTGGTCAGGTATAGTTTCCTGTTTTTTATATTAGATGAATATTTTATAAATACTCTATAATGTTAGAGAAATAAAAAACCTAACAGTCAGTATTTATTTGGACACGGTATCTTGAAAAGTATTACAATTATTAAATATTTACACAATTAAATAAATTTTACTGATTGTATATATAATTAAACAAAGTTGTCATATTATATTAAGTCCTAATTTAATACTATCTCCATTGTTCACTACCACATTAATGCTTTCACTGCGGCGATCCTTGCCTTAATTTCGAAAGTAACAAGAATTTATATGGAATGGAAAGTAAGAAATAGTTATCATAGATGTTTGTGTGACGTTAATTCTATAAACTATTATCTAACAGTGATAACGCTAATCTGAAAACATTGGGTCTTAATCCTGATGACTGTGTCAGGAATATTTTCGTAATGGAACTTCCTCTATTGAAATGTTATGAAACGAATGCTATGGCTTTCTAATATGATGGGGATGAATATTGTTATGGTCGTTTTGAACTCGTTTATATTTATGTTTATATTATTTATACGTATATGTTTGTTAATTAATTTGTTGGCATATCTTGTTTTATGACTATTAAACATGTCGTCTCAGTTCTCAATAGAGTTACCCAAAATCGGCAATGTGAAAAGTGCAAGAACAAGATTAGGACAGATAAAAAAAATCGATTTTTAAAATAAAAATTAAGGCCAAATACTTACTAATACTTGACAATCTTAGTTACAATATATGTTAATGATTGGTATAACCAATTTACTTTTGCATTTAACTCCTCTAATTTTTCATACGGGCTTAGTTAGGTTTCTCATATCTAAAAATTACAGTAATATCTCTATAGTAATAAGCTAATAAGTAACTGTAAGACTGTTGCGAGACTCTTGCGCAAGACCAAGACCATGATCAAGACTGAGTTTGCAAGACCAACACTCCTCTCGGTCTCGCATTAACACTAGTTCTCAATGACCAAACTCTGGGGGAAGAGAGAGAGAGGGCGAGCGGGTAACTTAGACGAAATTTCCTAAATTTAATACTTTACCACATAATCAAAGAAAGTTTCGCTTGTCGCAGTTTGAAGATCCTGCTTTAGATTAAAGCTCCTTAGCTCCTCGCATAGTAAGCTGAACGACATTTGCCAAAAAGAGTTCAGGAGGACCGATTTGTACGAAATGTATATAATTTTTTCAGATAGCGATTACACTACTTCCTATATGATGAAACTGCTCTCATTCTTGGTTGCCGTATGTAAGAAAAACGACCACATTGCTTGCGAACCGAAATGCATAGACCGTTTCGAGGCGAAGGTTGCATTAGCGGATAGTAATAAGAAATGTGCGGTTTACTGGCCACCCGAAGTGGACTAACGCGGATTACTAAACAGGTTCAGAATCCAACTGTCAGTTTAGACATTAAAAATATTCGGCATGAATGACAAAAATAGTTGAACGAGAGATTTTGTGCATTGTAAAATAAGATAATATCGAGAAAAAAAATTACTATGAGAACTCTCACGGAAACATGTAATGATCGTGTTCAATACAATTAACGGTTAAAGAAGAACGGATTTATGTACCTCACAGGTAACCTAAGGTTGACATAAGTTAGCAATATATATATATATATATATATATATATATATATATATATATATATATAGGTGTGTGTGTTTTTGTTAACCATAAATTTTGTTATAAATATGTTCTGTTTAAAAAATATTTTAAATAAGGATGCAATATTTCACGATCTGTCTATCTATCTATTCTGGATCTACAACCAGCTTAGAGAGTCATGGCCTCCGCCAACAGTATCCGCCAGGTGTCCCTGTTTTGTGCTGCCACCATCCTGTCTCGAACTCCTAGCTTCCTGGCATCTTTGACCACTCTGTCCCTCCATCTTAACTTTGGTATTCCTACTTGTCGCGCTCCATGCAGGATTTCAGCCAACACCTTCTTTGTGATCATGTCGTCTCTCATACTGGCTATATGACCTGCCTCATATTTTACGATAACTACATATTTTCCGTATGAAAACTATAAATACCTAAAAATATTAAACTTGAAATTGAGTATAGTGTTATAAAAAAAAAATTTACACAATAAAATTAAATAATTGAGGCTCATTAAATTGATTCATATGACACTAATAAAAAAGTATCTCGTTTCGAATACAATACAGGCTTGTTTGGTGCTCATATTTTCTGTTACGCATATCACTATGAGTAGTATTTAGTTAAAAAGCTTAAAATATTTAAACATAATTCATAAACAATGAATAATTAAAGCTTATGTAACCAAACTCTTGTTTTTTCGCTAATTGACAGAATAGATTAGAGATGAAGCAAGATGTTTTCAAAAAGAAAGGATAGAAAAATTCTTGGGTTTTTTTTTCTCGCCTTATATTCCGAGAAAATGGACCACCATCTCGAGTATGGATATGATAGAAACTTGGGCCCCATGGAATATTAAACTTGTAAACCAAATTAAAACGTTACCCAATGGCATATGTGACAAAGAAAACAGATACAAAATGACAAAATCTATTCAAATTTAATTTGTGAATTTGGAACCTTATGTCACATCATCTTGATTTACAATATCAAACACAATGTAGTTGGAACTTATTTCATTCAATAGTTTTACCTCAGTGCCTTCATATTATGGGATATTGATTAACCAGTTTCTGTAAGCATTTCTTCAATAAAAATAATATTATTACAATTCTGTAAACATTTATTCATTCGTTTCTATAACAGTTTTGCCAGAGTATTATTGGCTTGAATTAAGATTTCCTGACAACATTCAAAATCTTTTTAAGTCGTCAAATTCCCTGTCCGCGCCTGTTATGATAGAGATTACATAATGTTCAAAATAAGCTAGCAAAGAACTTGGTTTGGAAGGAGACAATTAAATATTATTTTTAGTTTTATTTAAATTAAATCATTTTATAATTAAGTATTAATGTTAAGCGTAATTAGGATCACTTTTCCTTGTTTTTATAAGTTCGTATAAATGATAAAGTTTTCTTCTTTATCAGCCAACTTTTAATCCAATTAGAACGGGTTTTGCATTTTAATTTTCTTTTTAATTATACGTAGCATGCTGAAAGCATAATTACTTTTAGTGTTTTATTCATATTTTATTATTTTTTATTAAAAGATATATTAATTTTAAGTTGCCTACCTATCAGCAACGCTTTCTACCTGTGCTTACTCATAATTAAAATAATATCGAACTGTTACATTACGGAAATAATTATTTAATTGTGATGTATAGAATCCATGAGCGATGACATGAGATTGTAAAGAATATTTTTTGGTAATACTCAGCCTTTATGTTCAGCTTAATACTTTACTTTACATCTGATAAATAATTTTGAAGGGTTCTTCTTTAGGAGCGTTTTGAAATATTTTGTGGAGAGTGAATTAGTTCAAGCCGTCAGATCCCCAATGTGCAACGCTCGGGTAAAGTCGGCTGGAGTCCGATAATTGAAATATTTTTGCACATGGATTAAAATATCTCATAAACTAAAAATCGGACCTGCATATTGTAAGCGAGAGAATTGTTCAGAATTTGATATTTAAAATGAGATATTATTTATAATTTATATTCCATATCATTAATCTCGCCTTGTTGATGTTTCTCACTTCTTTCGTGTGTTCTGGAAAACACATAGCTTAGGTTTTTTTTTTTTTTAGAATATGAAATAATTGAAAAAGAAAACATGACTGGAGACAAAAATATTAAAATATTCACCACATATGCTATATACCAAATACATATACTATCAATGTACTGCGGTCAACATTTTATATACTCACTAAATTTAAAGAAAATTTCTTTTTATATGATTAGGTTTATATTACAATCATTACATATGTACATTTAATTTTTTTCTCTTCTTATTTATGTAATTCATGAGTGTCTGTGGTTGTAGCGCCCTTACTCATCCTCCGCTGGCTTTTAATAACAGTGAAGTGGTGGGGGGAGAAGCGCAGGAATCTCCTGAAGCCTCGCTTTTCCTCCCACAACTGAGGGAACAATTCTGGTTCGGAGTTCCCATGGCCGGTTGCAAATAGCGTAAATAGGTATACCTGCATCTAAGATGTCTATTTTTATTACTTTTTTTAAGAACATTTTAATTCTATTTTATTTATTTATTTTAATTTTATTGTTAATATTATTTATATCTTCTTCCTTCATTATGATATTTTATCTTGTTCTTATTTCGCTGTATATCATTTTTAAATTATCTTATTTATTTTTTGATTTTGTAAATATGGTGTGAATGTGCTCACTGAACTCCATTATAAACGTCCTTTATTGAGACCGATTGTAATAGTTATCAATAAACAAGTAATCCATTATTAATTTATGTAATTCTTTCTATATCTCATTTTTTAATGTATTTTTTTTTTTAGTTTTAGCTCTGGTGATGCCTTTCTTGGGTCTAAATGGTGTCAAGCTTAAAAAAAAATTCTAAGACTGCATGTCCTGATTATTTGTCATCTTAACGAGTCGAACAGTCAACTATACCTCCATCTCTAAATGATTTTAAAAAAAATAATTTCTGCTAAAAGTGATACTTTGCACCAGATTTATATATATATATATATATATATATATATATATATATATATATTTTTTTTTTTTTTTTTTTTTTTTTTATTCGTTTACTTAGCCTCTACCCCTAAGGAACATTGGCTTAATGTTTCCATTTTATATTCGTTGATAAAAGTGAGTATCCTTTAAATATTTGACCAGTTTTCCTATTTTATTTTTCTCACCTAGCAGAATTTCTTTCATTTCCGTTCCCATTTGAATTTTTTTCCTTATATTAGTGTACTTCCTACATTCTAATAATATAGGCTTTACTGTTCTGGGTTCGAGGCAATGCGTGCAAGTTGGAGCTTCTAATCCTCGCAGGAGGTATCCATGGGAAAATTCACAGTGCCCGATTCTTAGGCGACATAGTATCACTTCTTCTCGTCTAGACTTTCGGTTTGATCTGTTACATTTTATACATTTTTATTTTTTATTTCTTGAAGTTTTGACGAACTCGTTTCTCATTCACTGTTCCATTTATTCCGAAAGATAAGCCAAGTTGTTGTGTCCAACCTTCTCGAGGAAAAGTATTGTGGTTTGTGCAGTTTCTTGATTTATATTTATATCAAGCACAGTATATAACTTTAGAAATATCTGACTAAAGTTATTTATTTGGATTATTTCTTTCTTTTCATTCTTTTTTATCTATTGATGTATATAACATTTTATTAATATATATTTTTTAAACAACTTTTTTTTAAATTTTATTTCTTACTGATATTTACAACTGTATTAAAGAAATACATCTAGTAAATTTGGATTTATATATATAATGACATGAAAACGCTTGCTGAGTAACTACCCAATGGTAGCACTCTAATGATACGTCTACATTAGGAGATCACGGGGCCATATTCTTTTCAGAAGCCTCGGAGGATTATCAGGAATTGAAGAGGTTAGAAACGAGAGGGCTGGGATGGTTCTGAAGTTTATTATGGAAGGATAGGTATCTGGATTGGGCCTGATCGGAAACATAAGAAATGTTAAGGTCATTATGGATGGTTTTATTTGTAACAAAGTAGGAACCATTGAAGATTTTACAAAGGATTTTGGATTGTAAGGATTATATACGAGAGGAATTCGATGGTTTAGTGGAGCCCCATAGCTCAACTCCGTAAGTCCAAATAGGCCCTATTATAGTCATTTATATGAGTCTTTTGCAATAGATTTGCAGTTTAGAGCGTTTATCTAGTAAGTGCTGAAGTAATCGGAAACGTCTAGCAGTTTCTTGTCGTTTCAGTCTGGTATGAGGTTTAAAAATCGATTTCGTTGGACAAATGTAAACGACTGAAACATTGAACTGAGACCTCATGAGAGCAAGAATACTATTTCGCAAATGCACTGGTCGCATTGCAGCTGTCCTGTCGCGGTCTGATATCGCCTCCAGTTATATAATGGTTAATTGGCAAGGTTAGTTCCCTGGTCGGGGTCTGGACCGCTGTTCGTGACCGTCTTGGCCAACGCCAGCGGATACGCTTCGCTGTACTCGACATTTTTCAATGAAATAACGGTTTCCACCTAGCTCGTTCAAAGAGCAAGGTCATTCAATGCACCTGGGACTCCTCTAGGATCACGAATAGACTTGTGGGAATGTCAACAGCCAATTGAAATGAAACCTTACATATTTGTGGAACTATTGGAAATCGGTCCAACTGTGAGATGAATCAAGGACAAGATACCTATAATTCTTCTTAATTCATTAGAAGTAAAAGCGAATGGTGTTAGTATCGAGAATACTGACGTGTGAATTGAAATATCTTTCAAGAAATAAGAATAAATTAGTCAGTTGTGAAAATATTTTTTTTTTGTTATCTTCTTATTTTTCTTTTTTTTAGGAAGCCTACGTTTATAAATTTTTTCATAGTTAAAGCAATAATACTTCCAATTTTCTTTAAATCCCTTTAATCACATTTATTATCTTTAACTTTTCGGGATAATTTTCCCATCATCAGAGCAATCCTATCTTCACTTGCTTTTTTGATATGGCACCATTTGTTGTCACACATCTTTAATTATTCATTGTTGAGTGTAATACTAATGTGTGAATTGAAATATCTCTCGAGAAATACAAATAAATTAGTCAGTTGTAAAATTTTTTTTTTTGTTATCTTCTTATTTTTCTTTTTTTAGGTAGCCTACGTTTATGTTACATATCTTTTCTTGTTCAATGTTACACTCAACAATAGGTGAGAAAAGATGTGTAACACCAAAAATATACAAAATAAATGTGAAAAATATTTGAATTTTTGACAAATGGTGCCATATCAAAAAAACAAGTGAAGATAATGATTCTGAAGATGGGAAAATTGTCCCGAAACGTTTGAGATAATAAATATGATTAAAGAGATTTAAAGGAAATCGAAATTATTATTGCTTTAACTATGATAATTTTTTTTTTGCTGTAGAAATTGATTTACTCCTGTCAATGTTTAATTAACAATCAGAAAATGTCCTAAAACAAAAGATATAAATGATATGTCAGGCATGGGGAAGGAAACAACACAGCAGCACTACTTCCCTGACTTGCTTCAATTACTTAGGTTGTTTAGAAAAGGAGATCTCTCTTCCAACACCTTTTTTTTGTCTCCTGCTCATGTTCAGGGATACATCAGTTGTGGCCATGTATCTTAGGCCAAAAAAAGTTAGGTTTTTTGGCCCTATATTTTTTTCTTTCCGACCCTTTAACTCGTCGTCACTTAAAAATACTCATAACTTATGAGTATTTGATTTATAGCTCATTACAATGCTGAAAATCAAACAATAAATTATGAGTATCACAAGTAATGAAGGCTAACAATGATACGTTTTGTAAGATCTTAAAGACTGAATTTGATTCCGACCGATTCTAAATTTAAAACATAAGCATGGTTCATCTCTATTCCCAAACTTCACACCGACGGATAATGTATTTCATTTACATCGTTAAATATGTTTTACCAAAGTTATATTAGAAATTTAGGAATCGAAATTGGGATGTCACTTATACAAATTCACAATTTCTTTTTTTTTTTTTTTAGAAAAATAAGCTTTATTTGGAGACAAAAACCTCCTCAGAATAAAAATAACAATGATGAACTAAAAATAAAATAAAACACCTCTCTTTTGATAACCCGATTGTCACAATCCATTGCTCTAAAGAGCCGAAAAAGGAATCTGTTCTAGTGAATCATATATACTTTGTGGGTGTGTCAGGATTACTAAATCATGGACCAAATGGGGTTTCCACATCCTATACATAACTAGACGTTCGCATCATCGAATAAGGGGGCCTTCACTCTGCAACACTTTTTGAGCGATCTTCATTAATTTAGCCCTAGAATGAACCAATAATTAAATGTTTAGGTTTCTTTTTTTTTCATAGTCCCATTTTTATTTATTTTCGTCTTGCATTCTTAGATTGTTTATCTTCTTAATAATATTTTTACTGCTAAAAAGCATTGTAAGGTGTATGTTGCTTTTCTTTATCGTTTCTGATTTTTTTTTCTACATCTGAAATATAATCGGTGATGGAGCTTACCTCAAGGGAGTGGGATAGCTCAGTGGTAGGGTACCAGAGCTTCCAATGCTAAAGGTCCTATGTTTGGATTCCGGCTCATGGCAGAAAAATTATTTATTCTGTTTCATCGGACGTGGGGCGATCCTGGGTAGTTAGGCCCTCCGGGGGCACACCCAGCCTCTTTAAAGTTGGTACCCTTATTTAAAAATAACTAATCAAGGAGAAAAACCTGACGGCTGAGCGTAATCTTGATTAGATCTTCTCCTTGTACAACCGTTAACTAAGAAACACTGCTTTCCATAAATAGTACTTAATCCAAGACCCTGTATGGGTTGTAGTGGTACAGGATGCGGCTTTCCTCAGGCTTGAGTTGACCTTATCTTCTAGACCCTACAACTTTTTTTTTTTTTTTTTTTTTTTATTTCAATGGAATTTACAACTGTATTACATAGAGAATACAATAAGTAAATGAGAAATTTGTAACATGGCATGTACAACATGAAGAGAAACTACCCATTGGTAGAACTCAAATTAAAGTTCTATATTAGAAGATCCCGAGGCCATCTTCTTTTCAGACGCCTCGGAGGATTATCAGGGATCGAGGATGAAGCAAGGTTTGAAACGAGAGGATTCGGATGATTCTGCAGTTTGTTATGGAAGGAAAGGTATCTGGATTGGGCCAGATCGGAAACATATGGAACATTAAGGTCTTTATGGATGATTTTATTTGTGACAAAGTAAGGAGCGTTGAGGATTTTACGAAGGATTTTGGATTGTAAGGATTGGATACGAGAGGAATTCGATGGTTTAGTGGAGCCCCAAAGCTCAATTCCGTAAGTCCAAATAGGTCTTATTATTGTCATATATACGAGTCGTTTATAATTGATTGAAAGCTTAGATCGTTTGTCTAGTAAGTGCTGCAGTAGTCGAAAACGTCGGGCGGTTTCTAGTCGTTTCAGTCTGGTATGGGGGTTCCAAGTGAGTCGTTTGTCAAGGTGGAGTCCTAAGTAGCGGATTTGCTCAACAGGAATAAGTGGAGTATTATTGAAGGATACTGTAGGACAAGAGGTCATAGGTTTACGACGGAGGGTAAAAGTGATTTGATGGGATTTGTTGGAATTTATTTTTATTCTCCAATTTTTACACCATTCTTCAAGGCTTGTGATATGTGATTGAAGAGTTTGGGATGCAATTAAAGGATCGTTATTAACTGATAGGATACACGTGTCATCGGCATAGGTGGTGATGACAGTGTTGGATTGGGTTGGGATGTCAGCTGTATAAACTGTGTAAAGGATAGGACCTAGGATACTACCTTGAGGAACACCGGCAGACTGAGTAAAAAGAGATGAATAAGCATTGTTATGATTGACTTTGAAGTATCTGTCAGTAAGGTAGGAACGTATAATGAGGAAGTATGTAGGTGGTAGGAATTCACGGAGTTTGTACATCAGTCCCGGATGCCAGACTCTATCAAACGCCTGTTCAACGTCGAGAAAGACTCCCGTGCAGTACATTCCGCGCTCCAATGCAGAGGAGACCACATCTACCACACGATGGCATTGCTGAATAGTGGAGTGGGATGTGCGGAATCCAAATTGGTGATCTGGGATAATGTGTTTAGAGTCTAGGATGGGATACAGGCGTTTTAAAATGAGTTTTTCCAGGATTTTGCCCATAATGGGTAAAAGGGAGATAGGACGGTAAGAGGATGGGTGTTCTGGCGGCTTTGTGGGTTTAGGTATCATTTTGACAATGGATAGTTTCCAAGAGTCAGGAAAATATGTGGTGCGGAGTACAGCATTAAATATATAGGTTAGGAACAATATGGCTTTTTTAGGAAGACATTTTAGGATCTGGGAGGTGATTAGGTCATGGCCAGGAGCTTTGCGAGAAGGTAATCTATTAATGATATTGGATATTTCTGAAGGATGAAATGCTTTAGGTGGAGGAGTCAATTGGAGTGGGGTATCCAATTCTGCTTCAATAAACTCAAGGTGGGTTGGATTAAGGATGTCTGGGTGTGGATTAAATGTTTTTGAGAGGTGTTGAGCAAATATTTGAGATTTTTCATCATCAGATCTGGACCAGGTTTGGGTTTCAGTAATAAGTGGGTGGTTAAAATCTTTGAATTTAAGGAGTTTTTTAGTGGTCAACCATAGTGATTTGTCACAAGTAGTAAGTTTTTCTGTCATGTTATGTAAATTTTGAACTTTGTATTTTCTAATTTCAGCTTTTAGTTGGTTAGTTAATTTGTTGTAATATGTCTTATCTGATGGATATCTAGTCCTGTGCCACTTCGATCTTGCTCTGCGTTTTTCCCTTAATAAGATACGAATATGCTGCGGCAAATTTGTCTGTTGGGAGTTGTCAGTTTTATTGGTAGATGTATTATTCTTTATTTTGTCACTTATAGATGTAGTGAGTTCTTTTATGGCTGTGTCAATATCACGTTTCGTCTTAAGTGGAATATTTAGGTCCAATTTATTTTCCAGGTCTTTACGAAAATTGTCCCAGTTTACTCGTCCTGTAATCAGTGTAGGATAGGACGAGGGCTTAGGAGCGAAGGTTGTGTGTAATGAAAGCAGAACTGGAGAATGATCTGAGGAGAGGTCATCCAGGGATTTTATTGTGACATGGGAAGAGGAAATTTGGGAGGTGACAAATATGTCGAGGATATCAGGGCGTTTTTTGAGGGATGTTGGCCAATAGGTAGGATTCATAGGAGAGAGGACAGAGTAACTATTGGAAGTTGAGACAGAAGATAGTATGTTACCACGGGAGTTGGATGATCGACAACCCCATCGTTGGTGTTTAGCATTGTAGTCTCCTGACCCTACAACTAAATTTGAAAACTTATATTATGTAAGTTGTTGCCGAAATTTTGGAATGTTGGCTGGTAATATGCTGTTGAAAAGTGGGTTTTCCAATTGTTGAGACTTTTCGAAAAATGACTTTTTTCGTTTAATGAGAGATTACTGTAGATAAATTACTGTAGTAATGATTGTATATCCAATGTTTTTATTCTCTGCATTGGGGTCCCTCTTACTATTTTCCTGATTATTCCATTTTAGAAATGTTGTAACCTTTTCACAGTTACCTTGCTGACTTGATCAAACATAGGTGCACAATACAACAGAGCCGGCCGTATTATACTTGTATAGATGAGAAGTTTTAGGCGTAAAGACAGGATTGTTGTTCTGATTAAATTTTGGAGTCCGTACGTCTTAGATCATACTGTTTTAATTTGTTTGTCAAAATGTCTAGTAAATTTTAAATGTCGAAGTGAATACCGAGATAGGTTAAGTCAGTCGATAATTGAATACGCTTGTTGTTAATTTTAAATTCATTTGGCATTTTATTTTTGATTAGAAAAAAAATTCCTTTCTTCTTTTCAGGATTAACACCTGTTTAGCATTTTTAGCTGCAATTTCTTCACAAGCTGTTTTGCCCTACTACGTAGCTTTTTTGGCATTCATACTGCTAGTTGAGACAGCAATGTCATCAGCAAATGCTGTCACAGAAACAGCATTTGGTGTTTAGTTACCAAACACGGGAAGAATAGGAAAAGAATGGGAGATGAAACAGCTGTTTGGGGTACACCACAAGTGGGATCAACAGTGTTTGATTTCCCATTTCTTACCTTTACTGATAAGGTATGACGGCTTAGAAGAGATTTTAACAATGAGTATAATTGTTCAAGACAATCTAGATTGATAAGCCGTTGACTGAGCTGATTATGGCAAGCCGAATCAAATGCTTCCGAGAAGTCATCGATATGAAAGCAGTGGTCTTATTTCGATTCAAATTGGTTGTTACCTCCGTCTGCAGTTTTACTAGAGCATGTTCAGAGCATATTTGAGCTCGAAAACTACTTTGCTCTGATGGGATCAAATTAGGTTGCGAAAATTTGAAAAATGATAGAATTAGGTAGAGTATATTATATGACTGTGGGTATTTACTCATAAATAAAAATAGCAACAGTAAAATATAAAAACCATCGCAGTCTCAATTATCACTGTCAAACATAAATGCGGCATCTGATGAAAAATTGGTTCCCCACCTGTGGCATAAACTAATATTTCTTTGACTACATGATAACATTTAAAAAAAATATTAAATTTAGTAAAACATTTATTTCTTGGGTTGTTTCTCTTAGATGACTCATTTCAGAACAGAAGTGTTATTATGAATCAAGCTTTTTTTCACCTCTGCCCATGGGCCGAAAAATTTCAAGAACTCCGGTATAGATTATATCCGATACTTACATATTTTTCATATTCTGGCAAAATTTGTTAAGTAAAAAAAAAACAGAAAAAAGTCTAACCGCTTAAATGTCTCTTTAATGTAGTTTCAACCATGAAACATTTAAGCGGTTAGACTTTTTTCTGTTGTTTTTTTTTACTGCCTGGTGTATAAAAAATAGTTGCTTTTTATTACGTATTATGTCTGTATTTATGAGTATGAGTTAGACCTAGATCCACAATAAAATATGTTTTGTTTGAATTTAAATTTTATTTTGTCGTAATATAGTGTATTTTGCAGGCTTTAAACCATGTCATTTTATTAAATACAGTTGTAGAGTCTGTGAGAGATATGTTGGATTTTCATGTCATGTCAAGACTGCTATGTCATCTGCATATGTTGCTGTTGAAATGTAAGAGCTGCAATGGATGCCGGGTGATGATTTTCCCGATATAATATTTCTTTTTATATGTTATTAATTAATTTTTATAGATATTAGAAAAGTTTAGTTCTCTTTTTTCAACTGCGTTTAATAAGAGAGAGATAGAGAGAGAAATATTTGATTGAAAGTCGTGCTGCCTTACTATATAGAGTTGATTAATGCTAGAGTTAAATTGTTAACATTTATTTTCAGGGAAACGTTTTCTGTTTTGTTTTTTAAGTTCAAAAATGTGATAATTTCTAAGTAATACTGCTAAATTTATTCATTGAATGAGACACATGGAGTTAAAATTTGTATAAATTTTATCGCAAATTTCTAAATAAAATTTGAGAATACCAGATGGTTACTATGGAACAAGTATTTATATTAGAAAATTCATAATGTGTAACGTTTTTCATTTCATCATAGGTTACTACTGAAGTGTTATATTTTTTGTTGCAAATAAAAACAAATAATAATAAACTTCATCAACCGAAAAAAAGAAGTAAATTATATACATAATAAAATATTTAGTTCACAATAATAAATAGCTTAACTATATAATATAATAAAATGAAGTCTAGTATTATAAGTACATAATATGTTAAAAATATAGTAATTTATATTAAAAATATACTTAGAATTAACTGTTATTATAACCCTTCAATGCAAAGACTCCTCTATCGCCTTACAGAACCGTAATGCGGGTTTAAACGACCAATGTTCATTCAGGCACTATTCCTGTATCGCTTGCTTGTCGTCAGTCAGTTTACGTAAGGTATTTAGTTAATCAATGACCTATGTATTAATGTATTTCTGTTTGTTTAATCTTGTTTATTGAAAATATTACAATCTGTCTCAAAGGGCATTTATAATAGTATTCAGAGATCACATTCACACTCTATGTAGAATAAATAAAAATAAATTATACAGAAAAATAATATATATATATATATAATAAATAAGAGTAAAATAACCTAAAAATAAATAAATAAAAAGAACACATACATACCTATATATGTATAAATACCATTGATTGTTTTTATTCTTATGGAGCTCAAGCATTACTTAGATTTGAAGTTTCGATTCAATAATATATATATATATATAGCTTTTATAAGTCATATGGTTCCAAAATACATATATTAATTAATAAATCTAAACTATAATGGTTTACTTCTCCAACGTACAGGTGAACAGTTAATCTGCCAACATTTTGATATTTCAGAAAAAAACATTATCACATAAATGCAGAAAGAAATAAAAAATATTGGCCAGCGAGATCTCACCAATCGCCACCAAGCGACACCAAGCCGTCCAAATAAATTGTGAAGAAAGGGGCAGTTTGCATGAACATAGTAGAGGAAAACTATATCAAACAGATAAAAGTTAAAAGGAAAAAAAAGTCCCATACCTAAAATATAAT